>OY728148.1:822204353-828012830 GCA_963277665.1 Viscum album | reverse complement strand
CCAACAACAAAAACTTAGGGCATACTGAAAACCCCTTCATCCAACTTCGGCACCAAACAAGCTTAGCAGGCTTAGCCTCCATCTTCAAAAAGAACCTTTGAGTGGCAACAACCCATGGCTTCTCACAGACAAAAAGATTGAGTATCATAGCTACAACCTCTCACATGAACCTGCACACAGAAGAATTATTCCAACAACAAAAACTTAGGGCATTACTGAAAACCCCTTCATCCAACTTCGGCACCAAACAAGCTTAGCAGGCTTAGCCTCCATCTTCAAAAAGAACCTTTTGAGTGGCAACAACCCCATGGCTTCTCACAGACAAAAGATTGAGTATCATAGCTACAACCTCTCACATGAACCTGCACACAGAAGAATTATTCCAACAACAAAAACTTAGGGCATACTGAAAACCCCTTCATCCAACTTCGGCACCAAACAAGCTTAGCAGGCTTAGCCTCCATCTTCAAAAGAACCTTTGAGTGGCAACAACCCATGGCTTCTCACAGACAAAAGATTGAGTATCATGGCTACAACCTCTCACATGAACCCTGCACACAGAAGAATTATTCCAACAACAAAAACTTAGGGCATACTGAAAACCCCTTCATCAACTTCGGCACCAAACAAGCTTAGCAGGCTTAGCCTCCATCTTCAAAAAGAACCTTTGAGTGGCAACAACCCATGGCTTCTCACAGACAAAAGATTGAGTATCATAGCTACAACCTCTCACGGAACCGAAGCCAGAGCAATGCAGATGGTCAACACCCCCCTTCAAATTCTTCAACCTGTAAACAGATAAAAAACCAGCGAATCCACTCAGCTCGATTGATCACCCACTATCGAATTCGGTTTCCCGTCCATCTGAACATCTTCGCAAGCATTCAAAGATTCTGTCACGAACTCGAATTCCTTAATTAAGGGCTCCCGATCCCGCTTCAATTTATTGATAAACTTTGGTGTTCCGGGCTGGATCGATCAAGGAAGCAACCAACACTGTTCAAATCGACCTCATCGGCAACAGATCTCCTCTATGCGCACACAAAAATTTCCGGTCATCATCTGCAATAACAGGCGTCGGCTTCGGTTGGCTTCTCCAGTACGCACAGTGGAATCAGAACAGCGGGGATTGGCTTATCGGCTTCAATCCGCATCAAGATCAACGTGCTTCATTGGCGCATCTCGTCTTCATCTTCTCCTGGCGGCGTTTCTGTTCTTCAGTCAGTGCGGAGAGGGATCTTCAATTGGCCGGACCAGGCGGCGAGGCGATGGATCTGATTCCAGGGAGCATTCATCGTGGGCGGGCATCTACATTCACGAACATGGAAGAATAAATTAAAATACTAAAAATTATTAGTTTGAAAAAGAAGTGAATAAATAATTAATTAAGTCAAAGAATGAAACTCATGAAATCTTTTATCTGCTGTAAATTTTCAATATAAATTTATGATGAAATTTTATAATTTTTTATTTATGTATCATTATATTTGTATTGTAGTTTTTTAAGTGAACGTTTCTAGTGGAAGTTTGCTGTAAAAGTTTCTAATGCAAAATTTAAATGTAAATTTTCAGTGGAAATTTACATTGTTTCATTTATGTTTTAATGTGTCTACATAGTAATTTTAATGGAAAAATCAAACTGCGGATTTCCTGTGAAATTTTTCACTGAGAAATTTCAATGGCAGTTTGCACCGGAAAATTCAATAATAAAATTTGAGCCTGCATTTATTTTATAATTTTGTTAATCAAACTTTCAGTATAATTGTAATAAAAGTCAAATGGAAATTTGTATCAGAAATTTATATGGAAATTTGAACTAAACTTTTATAGTGAAAATATTTATTAAATGTTTTTCGTGCAAATTTGCAAAGAAATTTTTCAGTTAAAATTTACATTTTTTATATATGTATTAATATATTTTTTTAGTTTTAATTTGTTGAAAATTTATTTTTTTATTAAATTTTTAATATATTTACATTGTAATTTTATGTGAAAATTTAAAATGCAAAATTTCAGTGAAAATTTGCACTGTAGATTTCCAACATAAGTTTGCACTGAAGATTTCCACAAAAAAATTTGCAGTTCAGTTTTTTAGTGTAAAATTAAATTATTTATTTATGTGTTAATATATTTAAACTGAAAATTTAAGCACTGCATTTATTTTAAAATTTTGTTAATCAATTTTTCATTGTAATTATAATAAAAAACAAGTTGAACTTAACACTGGAAATTTAAGTGGAGATTCAAATTAATTTTTCAGTGTAAGTTTGTTGTAAACATTTGTTGTCAAAAATTTTTAATGAAAATTTCTAGTGAAAATTTAAATTTTTTATTGATCTATTAATGTACTTTCATTATAATTTTAAGTAAAAAATTGAAGTGTATATTTTCAGTGGAAATTTACACATGAAATTTTCCAATATAAATTTTCACAAAAAAAATTCAATGGAAATTTTCAGTGTAAATTTGTCTCATGTACATATAATAAATAATATATATTACATGTATATGTAATAAATATATTATACGCATTAAATGAATTTATATAACAAATAATAGAATTTATTATATGTATATGTAATAAATATTATATACATGAGTTGTGGTGTTAACGAGAGGTGCAAGAGTATTGTGGTCCATAAACTGGTTTGGACGGTCAAGTTAAATGACCCACCTGAGACGATATTAATCCCATAAATCATCAAAGATATAATATTTTAATGGTTTTTGTTGTTGTTAGGGATATTGTTAATTAAAAACTAAATTTTTTCACCAAATCTCAAACATTTCTATTTTATGCCCCACTTTATCATGGTTCATGAAGTAAAAAAATATTTTTATATATTTTTTTTCAAGCCCGTGGGTCGGCCCGTTTGTCCATGAGTCCCGCATGGTAGAGTCGTGATTTTATTTTTTAAGCTCGTATTATTTGTGGACCGGACCGGATCGCTCAATAAAATCCGCAACCCGGATGATCGGTCTCGCCGGCCGATAACACCCACATCCCTCTCTCGCCTCTCCCCCGTCCCATCCTCCTCCCCGCATCCCCGCCTCTGCCTCATCATCGCCGCCTCTGCCTCGCCGTCTCTGCCTCCTCACCATCATCACCTCCCCATCCCTCTCGCCCACCCCCTCGTCCCATTATTTTTCCCGCATCCCTGCCTCTGCCTCACCGTCACCGCCTCTGCCACCTCGTCATCGCCGACTCCGCCTATGGGTGTACCAGTATCTCGCCGCCTCCGCCTCTTCCCCTCCTCCCCTCCCCCCCTCATACTGCATGTCCCCTTCCCGGATCCCTCACAATCTCTATTCCTGAATCCCTCACAATCTCTATCCCCGTTTATCCTCCTCGATCCTGATTCTATCTCCACCAAATCCGCCTCACTCCACCGAATCCTTCCCCCCCAAACCGTTCTCCTCCAAACCCATCTCCTCCACCTTCATCTCCTCATTTGCCTCAATGTTCTTCTCCTCCTCCCCATCCTCCTTTGCCTCGGTCTCCGCCTCCTCCTCCGACTTCACCTCCTCCATCCCCTCCACCTCGGTCCCTAACCTCCACCTCGGCACCTGCACTCTCAGTAGCGATCTGAACAGCAGCTGCTAAAAGGAAGGACTATGGAGGGGAAGACGTAGAATAAATCTATTTGAAGGGCTTTAGGTTATTCATTCTTTTGGTTACTCCAACATTAGGTATTTTCTATTAATATGTCTTTGCTCTGATCTATTTGTCAATCCATTTATCATTGTTATCGTTTTCATTTTTGTTCTCTTTACTCTCGCTAGAGACTGCAATTTATAGATCTAGGCGTCCTGTTGATCGCTGTGGACTATGATTTCTTTATCGTTCAATTCTGTTCTATTCATTCCCAACATTGCCAAAGAAGTCAGCCAACATTTCAGAGCTGCTGATCGGTGTGAAGGTAGAACCCAGACGTTTTGTACGGTTTGTCTGATCATATATTTGAGTGGTAAAGACCGTGTTTTGGAAAAAATCGTGTACATTTAATGTTTTATCAAATATCTCACTTGCATTACTTATTGCTGCCATTTACATGGGATTGTGATTTCTTTATCGTTTTATTCTGCTCTATTCATTTCCAGTATTGCCGACGAAGTCAGCTAACATTTCGAAGTTGCAGATCGGTGTGAAGGTAGAACCCTGACATTTTGTACAGTTTATCTGACCATATATTTGAGTGGTAAATTTCAAGTTATGGAAAAAATTGTGTACTTTTAATGTTTTATCAAATATCTCATTTGCATTACTTATTTCTGCCTATTATTAGTTTGTTTCGATGGTAATTTATGGTGAGTTCTTCTATTCATCTCCATTTGTATATCATTCTGTTGATCGGTGTTAATTTCAGTGTGATTTTTACAGGGGAATGAGTTTTGATTCCAACTTATCCTAGCAGAATTTGGTGAAGATGATGGGGAGTTTTCCCAGCTTTCATAGAGGATGTCTTAGAAGGTTGATCACATGTTGTTGGAGATTGTTTTGGTGCAACAATGATTCCTTGTAAGTTTTGATAAATTATGCCACTTTGGGATAAAATAAATAATTATTTATTTGTGGTCTATGACATCAAATAGGTGCTCATGTGGAAATAAAAACTTGAATGAGGCAAGAAGGGGCTTGGATGAGGATTAGTGAAGCTTAACGGGGTTGGAAACATCATTTTGGAGGTACATGTTACCTTTAGTACAAATCCATACACGAGTCTATTCATGATTTCCTTATGAATGCACGTTTCATAAAACTTTTCATGTGCATTACTTAATCTTTTATCAAATATTTCACGTGCATTACTTATTGTTGTTGTTTACATGGGATGTGGCCTTTTATTTCCCATCACTCATTAAGTTAGACTTAGTTTTTTGTTGTGATATTGTTGATTTTTTCCTTTTTAGAATTTTCCCTATGAAGAAAACAAATTTTGTGCCATGATTTCTGGGAATCCAACTTAGAAATGTAGTGATATTGAATTCTCTAATGTGAAATTTCAAGGGTTGGATTATGCTTCTGAAAAGTATCGATAAAATTATAAAACAAGAGCTGTTACACTATGCTTTGGAGTATGCTCCTACTGTTATTAGTTTGTTTTGATGATAATTTACAATGAGTTCTTCTATTCATCTCCATTTGTATATCATTTCATTAATGGATGTTAATTTCTGTGTGTTTTTTTTTCAGGGGAATGAGTGTTGATTCCAACTTATCATAGCAGAATTTGGTGAAGATGATGGGGAGTTTTCCATCAAGGTGAGTCTCTGCTTACTGTTTCAATCGATGTTTTTCTCATCCTCGATTGATTTAACTTTTTCATATTGCAATCCAAGAAACAACCCTTTTCTGAATCAATGTGATCAATCCGTCAGGACAGCAACGAAACTCACAAGGATGAAGACAGATCCATTCGCTCAAATCCCCTTAAATTCTCCAATGCAATTGCAATTAATGGATTCATTGTTTCCCGGTAGGGGGTGTGTTGACAAGGAGGGCTGTCGCGCTTCTGATTCAGAATAATTTGAGGGGATTGTATGGAATGAGATGACAGCCTCCCCCACCATCCGACCGATATCCGCGATGGAGTGCCTCATGGGTATCCTTCGGGTTTGGGTCAAGAAGGGCATCAATCTCGCCGTTCGAGATGTTCACACCAACAATCCTTATGTGGTCATCAAGATGGGTAGGCAGGTTGGTCTTCCTCATCTGATTTGATTTCATGTATAGTAATACAGACCTACTGATAGTTATAAAATTAGGGATACAATAATTGAGATTTGTTTATATAAATTGATCATATTATATTTTATTATCATATTCAGATGTTTTTGAAATTTCAATAGAATCAATTGATGGTGATTTTTCAAAAACTATGATAATTTGTTACATGGTCAGAGGATCATATTTTTAAACTACCTAAAAACTAATGTTCTCTAATATTTATACGATTTTATAATGCACAAATCTCTTCCTCTTAATAGTAAAAATGAAAAATTTTTGTTCGGACAAAACTCGAGTTCAGGTTATTTTTTTACATGGTTCTGATAATCCGCTCTTTTTGACTAATACATGTGTTTGGTATTCATTTATATCACACACTGTTTTTACATGGTTTTGAGAATCCACTCTTTTTGACTAAAACATGTGTTTGGTATTCGTTTATGTTTCTACTTGAAACTTATATTGTTCTTATTCTTTATTATTTTACTTGATATATTCTCAGTTTTACTTCAAACTACTTTTTGTAAAATTTATATTCTCT
This sequence comes from Viscum album, assembly GCA_963277665.1. Lineage (NCBI taxonomy): Eukaryota > Viridiplantae > Streptophyta > Magnoliopsida > Santalales > Viscaceae > Viscum > Viscum album. Next base: position 828,006,561 of record OY728148.1, on the reverse strand, counting down.
ATTTTTAAAGTAGGAATTCCTTCTATATTTCTGTATAATTTAAATATAAGAAACCCTCTTATTATTGATGGAGTGGTTTATGAAAATTAGTTTGAATGTATGAAATATAATATTATTAACACTTTTATTGATATTTATTTCTTGATGAATGGTACTTTTAATTTTTTATAGAAACTGAATGATAATACATATTATTATGAAAATCAATAATATCAAAGAATTCAAAACATTGTCATAAACTATTATGTTCAAAAACTAAAATTAACTATACTCACATATCCTCTATTGAGTCCGTGAACATATTCTTGAATAAGTTAGGTTTCACATATTTTTGAACAACGATGGTTCTGGAAACCACAAAAGATACATTACATGGTGGGAGTTTAAATGTAAATCTATCAATAATATTACCCATTTGAATAAGCCATGTCTTGATGATTTTATTGGTTTATTAATGCAATGTGAATGAAAGTTAACAATAGATGCTGAAAAAGTGAAAAGGAATATTGGTGGGACTTTTTATTTACATCAGTTAAATGTATAAATTGTTTATCTAACCATTCTGCCAATTTATTGAAATCTCTTTATACAAGGATGTAATGTAAGAATTCATTCTAGTGCAATTTAGATGACACATAATGATCTTACTCAACTTTCTATGAGAAAGATTTTTTTTTTCAGAAATAATAATTTTCCATATAAATATCATAAATAAAAAATTATATATGAAAAGAAGGAATCACCATATTTTTTATGAATGTTCGGATACAATTCATATTAGATCAAATTTTAAAATGTTGAAACATTTCAAAGAGTGTAAAATACTTCATGGTTAATGTAATTGTAGAATCATTGGAAAACTTCATTCATGATTGTAAATTTAAATATACCATTGATTATGAGTATTCAACATCTTTGGATAATCAAAAAAGTTAATCCAGTATGTGTTAAAAAATGCAATTTCATCGAAGGTTGAGGAAAGTGTTTTTCTTCTCAGTAAATGAATTCTACATGGAAACATATTTGTTCTCTATCTATGATTTTATTCAAATATTTCATTGAAATAAATATATCAATGAAATAGCTTCATATGAAAAATTCATCAAATAACCTTTGACATGGAAGTATAAATCATTCACTATTTTGATCTCTTATCACATTGTTCACTTATCATTTGATGTTTACTTATCACATTGTTCATCTTCTTTAAGTTTTTATTTATTTCTCAATTTCTATTTTTCTCTTAATTTCATTTTCTATTTGATTTTAATGTTATCCATAGTTATGGAAGTGACTGTCAAACAAGTAACGGTAGGAACGAGTTTTGATATTTCCATCTAACATCATCAAACATCTCAAATCAATAATTTATCAGTTATGGTGGTAGTGGGTTGAATATGAAATGCCTTTTTTCAGAACCTTCTTAAAGTCTATCTATTTCAGTACATTTATTACCCAACAACCAAGAATAGATCCACTCAATATAAAATCATAAAATTCATATATGTATTTAAGATTATCTTTATGATCTCAGCACTTATTTTAGCTCAACATTAAAGAGTTCAATGAAACTGTCACCATGAATTCTAACATCTCAATTTTTGAATGCCTTGTCAAAAAAATTATACAAACACTTCAGATGTGTATTTTTTATGTTCAAAAATCACTTCAAGTATGCATTATTTATGTTCACACATCACTTTAGTTAAAGTGGTCTTTATCAGATGTACAATGAAGAGTAAAGGATGGATCACACATCACTTCAGGTATGAATTATTTATGTTCTTCATTCCTATTGTTTAAAATATGTAATCATTTAGACAAAAACCCATTTTGGATTTATAAGTAAAATTTTCCATTACCATTGCTGATAATTCTGTGGATTTTATGTTTGATTTTTTTAATCCATATCTATCACTCAACTATGAATGGAAGATAGGCAATGAGGCTTCAACAACGGTGAGATTGGGGAGTTTCAGTGTGGTGAGGGATCTAGGGTTGTGATTCATTTTCAAGCATTAGTGAGATTGGGGAGTTTCAGTGCAGTGAGGGATCTAATTTAATTCATGATTTTCTTGATTAACCAATATGGAAAGAGGTGATAATTGGATGTCTCCTTGTGGATATAGCCCCTTCTCCAGCTCTTGTGCTTGTGCAACAGCCATATGATGATGTCCAGCCCCTACTCCAGCTCCTGTGTTTGTGCATATTTGATATGATGATGTACAACCCATGCTCCAACTCTTGTGTTTGTGCAGCATTCATTTGAGGATGTCCAGCCCCTGCACTAGCTCTTGTGTTTGTGCAGTAGCCCATATGATGATGTCCTGCCCCTGCTCTAGTTTTTGTGTTTGTACAGTAGTCATATCATCATCATCTTCAACAAGACAGATATGGTGGTGGGTACCAGGGGCAACAGTTTCATGGGGGTTATCAGCAAGGAGACAATAGGTACTCGAGCTTGGACATGAGAGAAAGTGGGAAACCACCTCTTATAGCTCATGGGAATCTCTACTAAACTTCTATTTATTTATTTAGTTCCCACACTTTCCTCCCTCAATCACCCTGGATTTGTTATGTAACAATCACTTCTTCTGTATTTTATCCCATTATTTTTTTTAATTTTGTTATTTGGAAGTGGGGAATGTCCATTGAGTGATATTTTTCGAGCCTTTCGTGAGCATTAATTCCAATAAGGTTTGAGGGTCACACTTTTTTTACCAAGGGGATGATGGGTATGGCATCACCAAGACCTGAAAAAAGGATCTCTTTTTCTCCATCCTTATCCAACCCATCTCACTCCAAGAGAGTTGACTTGTGTATTGAAAGCATGAACCATAAGATTTTATTGTCAGGTGTTTGAGTTTATTTTACATTGTATGCACTCACTACCAGATCTACTTGTACCTGAACACAATATAATTACATTTTCAATATTTTAAATTGAGAATGATCATGAAAGAATCCCTCTTCATAGTCACTTGGTTTATAACACATTTAGAATGTGTTGGTGGTTTTTTTCAAAAGTGAATCCCTATGAAATTTATTTCAAAAAAATTACAAATTAAATAATTTTTATGAAATTATTTTAATGACATGAAAAAATGTTTAAATTATTGGTGAATACACAATAGGAACTTCTGTTAATTGGATTTTTACATATCTTTGTTATATTCGGATAGATATATGTTAGGTTTTGATTCTAAGCTAATTAAACCATTTGGTACAAATGATAATAGAGATTGATGCACAACCTATCCCTAGTCATACTTTAGGTTACACTAATTTTTTTAATTTAGACGATTATCCCACTTGATAGGTATAGTTTTTCTATGATATGATTTCATTTAATTGCACATGTATCGCGTGGTATTCGCACTGTTAACATTTTTTCTCACCATAAATTTGGATTTTCATTATATCAAATGGTGTAGATTGAAATATTTAAAATGTGGGTTATTAGGGTGTTCATTCAAGTAAAACATGTCATCATAGAATACACAGTATTATGTATTGCACAATTTTCATAATACACTAGGCATAAATAATATATAATATTAATTATGTATATATATATATTTATATGTACATTACAAATTCATCATTGTACTATTTGAACTGTGATATATGATTATACTATAGTATGAATTCATGTTTCATCAAATAATAGTTGGTTTTTTAATGCAAAAAATTCTATAAAAAATTCAATGATACATTTTCAAATCAAAATGGAAAATGCGCATTTGACTTGGATTCTGGTCAATGATATTCAATTTAAAGTTTCAACTAATCTCATTTATAAGAAAATGAGAAATGAAAGAATGGTCCAACTATATTTTCTTTTGTAAATTACTTACATTCATTTCATGTATCTCTTCCTTCCAATAGTGTTTTACATATGGATATCACATAGGGTGTGACTGCAGGTCACACACCATGTTCTGCGGAACCACACGTCCTAGGGAGTGGAAGAGTACAGGCCGAACCACCCTATTTGAAATTGGTTGGGGTACACATCATATTACATGGGTAGCAGTACATACCCATGATATTCTATGACTAGAAGAGCACATCTCATGTACTATGTTTTCATCGGTGGTTTTTGTATCTTATTGCTTGGGTGTCAAAATCAGATGAGTAAATAGTCTGTTCTAATTGAATTTTCATATATATCATGATTAAATGACTCTCATAGTTATCAGAAACCATTTACAAGGAATATTGTGATGTTCTAGGATTCTTATCTCTACAAAGAAGGTGACAGAGTTTGGTCAAGACATTCGAAGAAAACATTGAATTCATGTACTCCTATAGTGGAATTATGATGTCAAGGTAACCATTAATCATAGAGTTAATAATCAACTATGCATACTTGTGCACATAAATTCACATCTATAGTTATATGGAATGCTTCCACCTACATTTGTCACCACTAGTCTTCACTCTATTTTCATGTGTTGCGAGTAGCCCACTCACTTCATTTCTTCTTCCAATTTCCTCCCACTCTCCCAATGAGTGACACAAATTTCATATATCATTAGCGTGTGTATGAAAATTCATAATCAAATGATCACGCCGTGCATTTTCATGGGTTGGGTACTAGTAAGAATAAAAATTATGATACCTTACAATATAATTACTCATCAAACTATAATTTAACAAAATAACTAAAATACCCAAAGAAAAAATATATCAATAATAACATTGACTGTTTTAATTATTTACACCAAATTACCAACAATTACAAATTATTCATGTAAAACCATTTCTTTGACATTAAAAACACAATTAATTACAAGAAATTATGTGAGGAAAAGAAATGAAAAAGACCACATCAAGAATAGAATCCAAGGTAGTACTCTAGTGAACAACTCCCCAATGAGAATTTCTAAATATCTTTTTAAAAAATTCATGGGGTCATCCATAAAAACATTGTACATCCAATATCCTTGGGACACTCTTGCACTAAAACACCGTTAATGCCTTCCATCATTAGCCATCCTCCATGGTATCAAACTATATTTGATCAACTAGGGCATCATAATTACCACAACAGACTAAACTATATGTTGTTTTCATACACAATCCATATATACAAATGGATGAAAATTTGAAAGCCTAGGATTTGGATTTTATTTATATGAATTCAATTTATATGAATTCCAAATTTCTAGAAACCATTCCAGTTTTACCAAAACAAGAGAAACACCTTAAGAGGGGGTCAAATTAGGCTTTTTCAATATTTTCAACAAACCCCAAAAATATTGTTCTAGAATTAGTTGGAACTCATATCTCCCCTGTAATAAATATAAATTGACAATGCAAAAAAAAAAAACAGAAATAAGAAATATCACATTTTTTAACTAGACAAGTCTAATCCAAGGAGCATATAGTGGTTATATTCTTATGTATGAGAATCTCCAATAGAACTACCTGTTTCATACAATTTATTATAATCGCACTGACCTATATGGTTTACAACCCTCGCCAAACAGAAAACTCACTACTCTAAATCACTTAAAATCTAACTAATCCTTTAATAAAAATGAAATCTATCTTCCTTGAACCAAAAATGGGATTACACAATTATGGGAGTGTCAATCAGCTCCACAATCATCCACATGATGATATCTATTATCCTTTAGTGAGATAAACTCCACTATCACCCTTTTTTCTTCACTCTCAATCATTCTAGAATATATTTAGAATTCCATCTCCTTCACCAAGTGATTCGTCAGACACTTACTCATTTCTATATAGAAACATGTATATATCCAATATTGAATTTATATTAATGTATCAAATTAATTTGATCATCAATTATCCTTGATTAGGATGGAATATATAATCTAGATAAGCCTTTTATTCTAAGTCAAACTTCACCATGGAATGATCCTATAATATCACAATAAGATATGAACATTGAATTTAAGAAATTTTTTATCTCATATTCATTAAACTATGACACTTACATTCATGATGCAATGCGCTTGTTCACATAGACCCTCTAAAATTTTGATACCACCAATTTTTACATCAGAACAACAGAACTGATCACGTTGCAGAAAAAATATCATCTCCTTTGAAATTTAATTCTTAGACTCTATAAAAAACTTCAAGGAGAAAAACCTAGGGTTCTCTACTAACAAGATCATGATCACATGAGTTTCCTTCCATACCCATTCTCCTTGGTAGAACAATATAAATAACTCCATCTACATCACAGTATAACTAGTCTTACTGTGAGCCAACCACCATTTCAGTATTACCCAATTCTTCATATTTGGATATGATATATTCACAGATGATATGGACTATGGTGTGACACAAAATTCCATGGTGTGGACAATAAATCAACATCAACAATCCACATTCATGATACTTCCTTAGGGTTGTAAACTATTCCACATAATAACAATCATCAAAATAATTATTTTTTCATAGCATATTTAAAATTTATCCTAACCCTTAGTAGCATGGAACATCATCAATATAATGTTCTAAAATAATGAATTATCTCTATATAGGCTCATATTTACCTAACATATCTCTATCAAGGTCTAGCCTCTACCGACGTGGCACAACAATTTCATCAGCCATAAAACATTAATATAATATCATATTCACTATGGCATGACTTAGGATATTTATAAATAGTTTTTTTCTAATAGAAATAATTATTATAACAACATATAGATGATTTTATAACTCAGTAATTTGAATTCTTAATCCCTATTTATAAGTCCCATCACACTAGTAATATGAATTTGAAAAACTCAAAAGAAATTCAATGGATTTTTTCTAATGATCTCCCCCATTAAATTTTTTAACAACCCCTTCAAAACTAGTAAAATACATCTTCATCTAAAAACATTAGTACTGAAAAAAATATTGTCTAAAATATTTTTCCTTCAAATACTGTATCAATCATTTACTAATCATCAAATATATACTCACATGAGTCATGCTCACTATGTGAAACATGAGTTAAATGAAAATTTCCTCATGTCAAAACTTTCTTGATCTTTATAAACATCATTAATTATCAACCATTATTCCCCTTGAATAGATATTCACACACTATCTCCCTATATAAAACATAAACAAGGGATCACTCCCTGTTTATAGATAAGAAAAACAATACTAGAAATATTCATCTTCCTCAGATCACAAATTACTTCACTGCATTTCTCAAAGAACCCAAAGAGTATTCCTTTTAGTCCACAAGAGTGGATTAGAAATCCAAAAAAATATAGCAAGCGAATGAACATAACATGATGTAAATAGAAAATTCCATAATATAGTGGGGACTTTATCAAAATATGCCAGTTGTTAGGATACCATTGAGCTCCAAGATCCAACTGAGGCCTCATAGTATCATCATCAGGCAATGCTATTATCATGATGTTCTAAACATAATTTTCTGTTCACACATACTCTAGAAAATTTTCATCCTTTTCCTTATTAAAGGGAAACATTATCTCAATCCTTTTTTCCATGAGTGATTGATATGATTTTTTCTATGACTAAAAGGACTCGATATATCACATATAATTAAAACTATAACTCACCCGTGCTATTGCACGACATATTCAATTACCGGTTTTTCTTTTAATAAGAAATTAGTATTTATAAAAGGTTAGAAGAAACAATAATGTTGAATAAATTTTAATTAAAAAGTAAGGGGTGTATGATAATGGAATAGGAGTGCATAACATATGGAGAGACCATTTAAATTGTTAACAAAGAAAAATGATAGATTAATAGTATATGAATTTCCAAATTTTGTGGAGGTAAATTTGATTTCATTTTCAACTTCAACCACAATAACACTAATCCGTGCACTAAAATAATAAGTGACAAATAAATCAAAGATAAGACAGTGGTTGTAATAATAAAAATAAGAAATGTGAAAATGATTGAATTAATTACCGATTGTTAGAAAGTAAGTAATTGCTGCATAATTTTTAATGTATAAATTTGTAGAATATTTTCAGCAACATGAAGTTATAGTCATCCATTCACCAACTTTTTTTTTAAAATAATTCAGTGCTCTAATAAATGACTCACTACTCAATCCACTGCCCAAAAAAATACATGTTCTAATGGTCTAAAAAACTATCTCAATTTAAATAAATCATCCAATTAAATAAATCATCCCCTTATCAATGATACACAATCTAATAAACCCACTACTAAATAAGACACACTCCGTACTTAATTGGCACCATTGAAATCTTCACTCCCCAACCAATGATTTTTTTACTTTCTGAAACAATCCTCTGTTATCATCTGAAAAGTTGTTTTTTCATCAAATGTACCCGATGTTTTAGCATCCTCACTGGAAATGATGATGGAATCCTCATGGATTGATGGTAAATGGAATTTTTTGTTGGGTTCCCTTCATTCTTCTATTGCAGACCTGAGCTTGGTCTATGACATTAAACATCTTCATGTTAGATTATACCTTCAAAAAATTTCTTAATGTATTTGTACGGGCCATTAAATTAACCATGATTTATTCTTGAAATCATGTATTTAGAGAGGGGAATCTATATACGATATTGAAACCTTATAAGAAAGTCCATAAGTGGAATCAGGATACTAGAAATTGAATCTAAAAAAAATCATAACTCATACTCGATACAATTAAAATAAACTATTAACTGAAACAAAATAAAATGAGAAAAATACTTCATAAGGATGTAAAAGAACTATGAGAATGTGATCCACAGAGTTATGATAATAGAGAAATTAGAGGTGTATTTTACACACACTGCAACTTAGCCCATATATCTTCAGCATCTACTAGAAATTTCAACATTTATAGAAGCCATCAATGGGGTTTGATGCTCCTATAGGTAACATAATATTTAACAAAATATTAAAAGATCCATCAAGATCCAATGTTATTTATTCAAAATAGTAAGCTAAAAAATTTCACAAATCTATAGCACCATTGCTTCTCACCCAAATCTAACAAAAGAAACCCAAACCATGTAGACATAAACTATCCAAAATCTCCCTTGGTAACATAATTTTTCAAAAACTTGAATCTACAGGAAAACAATCCATCATCATTCAATAAATAAATCATGTAATAATAATGCAAATATATAGCTAATTTATGAAGTACATCTCAGATTTATTGAACTGTAGTTGAACTTGTTTTGTACAATATCTGTACAGTAAGGTTTAGTAGTAATGAAATATAACAATAAACAGTTCTTCTGTATGGTGTCATATATTCTTGAAAATATGAAGTATTTTCCTATCATTACTAAAACATATCCAGAATAATTATCACAACTTCCGATAAGTTGAAACAATACTAATCTCAAAGTAAGATAGTATATAGCAGGAGTAGAACTGTCATAGTATTTCTTGAATTCTGTAAAATATATGACAAACTCACCTGTATAATTTCATCCAATGATTTGAGTTTCTTAAGTTAACAACTGGACTACAACATCAATATCATCTTCCCCTATAAGAAATACTAATACATCACCCATGGAATCCTCAATAAGAAAATGGGAAATAAATATGCAATATTTCATTTTTTGAAGATAAATTTTTTATATTCGATATGAAACTATGAGATACACCATGAAGAAAATAAGTGTGAATGAAAATCACTGAAAACAGTTACATAAATGAAAATGAAAACCATTTGAAGGATAAATCATTGATAAGAATATAAAATAGGCACTATATAGTGGATTGAACATTCATAAAATTTGTGAATGAACTTGGAGGAGATGTTGATTATGATTGAAAATCAGATAGTTGATGGCCAAATTAAGTAGATAATCTAGGAGGATATCAGGGTGTGGGGGGAGTCACAGGACCTTGCTTATTTACCTATTCCCTCAAACTTTTATAGGTTTGAAGGCAAGGGGCATGCCTCCACCACTTCAAGATGGTAATTCCCTGCCCATGGAAGATACATTAGAGTCAATATTTCACAACCACTATATCCTCTTAGAGAGTACCCTATAATTAATGGTAGCTTAACAACTGCAGAAAAGAAGGAATACCTTCTTTGGACCCGAAACAGCCTAGACGTGCTATCGAGCATGTTGAACTATGGAGAAGATCAGAACAATATCAAGGATGAAACAATGATGGGCATGGTGGAGAAGTGCAATAACTTGTTGCCTCATCTTCATCAGATTATACATGACCCGAACAATGAAAGAATATGTCCATCAAGATTGATATAATATGGAGTGATACATTCATTATACATCAAAAAATAAATAGGGATAATCTAATTTATCATACCTGAAATTTTAATGCAGGGATGAGTAAATGCAGTAACATAAATTAACTACTAGAATTTTATTACCTTCCACTTTTTGTTTCTCTAGTTGCCCATCCTCCACAATAATCCAATTGAAGTTGTATTTCATTGAAACATGATTCAATGATGAGTGAAATCATGGTTTGTTGGCCATGTGAATCACCCACAACCTATCAAATTATAACATGATGATTTTTTACCATTTTTAAATATGCACATATACACCCTTCAACTAAACCAACTCTTAAATTTCTTCCGTAATACATTGAATCCATTATTAATAGTGAAATTTTTGGTTTTAAATGTGACATAGAGCTCATAAGTGTGTCAAATTTAAAAATAAAACCATTAGTTCTCATTGGTTTATTAGTATACATCTATAAAAAATTTCAAGGGATTATCTATTGTATAGATCATTGCAAGATCTTATAATATGTCAAGTTAATAAGAGATCCATAAGAACACTCATATTGTTCCTTTTATAGAATCTCTATGAATCTTAAAGACACCTACCGATTTCATGCCAAAAGGTACACTTCTATAAAAATTTTATATAAATTCCTAATATTTTAAGAAACCTTAATCTTGCATTGCATCTATTCATACCCAAATGTATTCTCAGCACTGTATGACATAAAGAGAAAACCAACTTTGTCTTTTTTTCCACCAATGCCTACATAAATTACCATCAATGAGAGTATATACATTGATCATTAAATAGAATTCTTAGAAATGGGGCTCACATAATATCCTGAAAAATTTCCATGGAGTACCTATGATGCAAATTTCATATTAACATTCACAATCAATCTCCATGGGAGTCCTTCTCTCTGCCTCGATGCATTCATTCCAATGACCAACTATGTAAATAGCTGCATCCATCTTCTTCAATATGCACTTTAGCTTCCGTGCCTCCAACTATAATCTCATTTCTTCCACCCATATTCAGACAGTGGTTCAACAATCCATTTTTTTAACCAAAACCATCTTCATCTAGGTAGAATCTGCACATAATGATTAAAAAATTTACTAATGAACATGAAGAAACAAAGTTTTATCAACATTCAAAAAGTATTATGTTTCATGTTTATCACATGGATTGTGACTAAATACCACTAATCCACACCTCTTATTTCTATGAAAAGAAATCATAAGTACTGGGAAAAAATTTACTTAAACTAATTAAAAACCCTTAATTTAGTCAATATAGATGCATTTTATGTGGAATATAATATTAAAATTAAGGGAAACAATACAACCACATGAAAATATAGAATCAAGGTGCATATGTTTTTTTTCTAAAAGTAACAGTTAAGGGAAAAAATACAACCACATCAAAGTTGTTAACATAATCTTATGAATCTGTATCAATCCACAAGATATAAACCAAACCTAGAGGTGTATGTAGCTACTCACTCAAAATTATCCAGCGACGGCCATGTAAAATACCTTACTTCACATTACATTTTCATCAACTCAAATATAAAACCCTTTGTCCTAACACTTGTATATTATATAGTAACATTAAAATGGAGACTACCTTCTTCATAGAAGTCATCAATCTTGAGAGAGATTATGGTATCAAATACTTTTTTATCCCCTAAAGCATTCTCAATTGAAATGAATACAATTCATCATATCCATCACTACAAAGAAAAATAGAATAGGCACATACATACTGATTTAGGTCATATAAGTAAGAATAGAAAAATACAATTGACAATGTAAGGTAATTAGGGAAATTTTGGCTCTATGCTATGTTTAAAAACACATTGAAAACTGCTTATCCTATGAGCATGAACTGTATGAAACATTGGTGCAGGATTCAGTACCTTATACTATAAAAAATATCTGGTATGAGCTATATGGATATAAACTTGAGCAGCATTTCAATCCAAACTACAATCCCATAAATTATGGAGAAAGAGAACCAAAACTCATTAGGTAAAAACTAAATTATACAATAAAAAAATTTCCATATCTTCTTAATGTATTCACATGCACTGAGAAAATAAATAATAAATATACACTTTAAATAGTAGTGGAGTGCACAAACCAAGGAGATATTTACCTGAATAGTCTCACAAATGTCCATTATAGAGAGCACTAAATCACATCTTGGATAGCAGTGACCTGAAGCCTACACATAAAATGTCTTTTAGATAAACCTGCACATTAAATGGGAAATGTCTCGCATATAATTTAAAGAGGAAGGTGGAAAACATAAAAAACATTGAAAACAACGTAGAAACACAAACCTAGATGTCTGTTTATGCTTACAACAATAGTATGATTCGATCTTCAACAGGTGCGTGAGGTGCTGTCCAGATTTTTTCCTACATAGAAAACAAAAAAATGTTATTAAATAGTAAAATTACTAATGAAAAAAAAATAAAAGAAAAGGGACAATAATTTTTTGGTATAAAACCCCGAACAGGTGTTGTAGTTAACCTGTCCACAACTGGACAGTTCCAGCAGGTCAACCCCAGTCCATTAGCGGGTGTGGTCTTTAGAATAGAAACCACCACATCTTGTTTCTATTGAGTGTTCATTATAGTTCCTCTTAAAATTCAACTTGAGTGAATCCAATACTATTTCCATTAATACCTCTCACCATACATGTTGTATTATGGTACAAAGGAAGAAATAAACATGCTGACATGTTACCTTCGAGCAGAAGGTCACCTTTAGAGTACTTTGGGTGCATATTTCTTATGCTTCTTAAGCCTATGTTTTTCCTGCAAGCAATAAAGAAAAAAAAATTCAAAAAAAAATCATAAGTAATATGGTAGAGTAGAAACAATAGATAAGAAATATATATGTGTTTATTTGCATGCAAACACACATGTATCTTGCAAAAATACTACATGCAAGGACCACAAATCAAATTGGTTGGAGGTTTGAATTCCTAAACAAAAATTGATTTCTCCAATCACAAATCATGTTTATATGAAACAATAGTTGATGAGAATGCATCATGTTCCACAAGTTTAATAGACCATCTAATTCATGATGAATGATCATATCCAGAGGCCTTAAGTATAAATTTTTATAAAACGAGACTTTCATGAAGTCACTTATTTAGTATATATCAGTACATGACTTACCACATCTACTATTCCCATGTTCAAAGAGAATGGAAGTATCACTGACTATTATACACCTGTGCATTAATCACTATTAAAAAACATGGGATATATTATTCACATGCAAGTTGAATCAGTTTGTAGATTCTTATTAAAAAATTTACTTAAACTAATTAAAAAACCCTCAATTTAGTTAATATATATGCATTTTATGTGGAATATAATAATAAAATTAAGGGAAACAATACAACCACATGAAAATATAAAATAAAGGTGCATATGTTTTTTTTTCTGAAAGTAATAGTTAAGGGAAACAATACATCCACATCAAATTTGTTAACATAATCTTATGAATATGTATCAATCCACAAGATATAGACCAAACCTGGAGGTGTATGTAGCTTATCACTCAAAATTATCCAGAGGTGTCCATGTAAAATACCTTACTTTACATTAAAAGATGAAGTTGGTGACATTGAAGGACTCAGTTACAACACATCAAAAAAAAACCAACTTTCTGATTGGTTTTATTTTTTTTGAAATGTCATTGTTTTCCAGAAAATCAAAATATGTTTATGTTCAACTGTAGTGAATGAAATATATATTGGATTGATAGAATAAAAACTGAAAAACCACACAAGTAAACAGTTTTTTAATTGTAATGACCAATAGATAAAGCATGCATGATACATACATAAATTTAGGTAATGTTTATAAGAAATTACTCTTACCCGTGCTTTACTGTATGATGTGCTACAAGAGATAGACAAAAATGATGGTACATATGTTGTTAAAATAACCAAAAGCAATGTAGATGTTTCTACTAAATCAGGATAGGTGATATGTAGCACCAATCTTAAGAATGTTAGAAATTTTATAGAATTTCAAATACACATATGTGTGAAAGAATGAGTTACTACATGTTGATTCACATATTCAATATTGTTGAAGAAATAGATAGATATAATGGTGAAGCAAGGTGAACTGCCACATGCCCAAAAGGATTCCTCAGAACTATAACTTGTTGAGAATCACATCGATACAAATAAGATAAATGTGAAATAGAATGAAAAGTAATCGACAGCCGAATGTGGGTGTAGCAGCAGAAAAAATGATAGTGTTATAGTATGTATAAGGTAAAATAATCACGATACAGAGGTGGATTTGTAGTGCGTGAAGGTTAAGACACTGTAAAAGAATGGTTACCTTACATACAGATGGCGCAAATGGAGATCCGAAACTATTTCAGAGTAATGGACTACTTTCGTTTGAAATAGACGAATGATGAAGTGAGTCGTTCTGAGTAGATAGTCTGAGCTCAAAACCTAGAAACCTGAATCCAAAAAAATAATTTTCATTAAACCAGATCTAATTCAAGAAACAACAAACCTAATTGATGAAGATGAGCCACCAACATTCTGGGTCGGACCCTAATTTCACATTTCCAGGTTTATAAAGAACATTTCGGTGAAACCCTTGCATGCATCAATGAATCACATTGAAGATGGGAAGAATGTGGAGATGGGGAGGTAGGTGCAATCGGGAGACTGAGATGCGGATGGATGGGGTAAGAGAGTCGTAGCTGGAACAACCAGAGGAGGACTTGGTGGAGTCTGAGTAGCTGTAGTCATAGTAGGAGTAGGTGGAAGATAGACTATAGGGAAACCGAGAGGAGGATGACCCCAATGCCGAGATTTTACACGAACCCTAGCTCGCTAAGTGCTAAATCCCAAGTGTGAATAGTAGAAGGAAATGTGCGGAGATTAGAGTAGAAATTGGGAAATGGAAAAGTGCGGAGATTAGAGTAACAACCGAGAGAATGAGGACATTGGAGACAGAGGTCGACTGACTTCAGATTGCCTGGGAAAGCCAAGGTGATGGAGGAGGGGGTTTGAGGGTTGTGCAGGCCACGTCGCATGAAAAACTAAGTGGGGTTGAGAAAGGTAGGTTGAGAAATGAAGATATCTCACATGGAGGAGTGATGTGGATAGTTGGAGAGGTGAAACGTAATAAAAAAAGGATGTGGAAGAACCGGTGCATGACATGTGGAAGCAAGAGAAGCCAAGATTAGTATATATAGTAGATAAGAGAGTCAATATCAAATTTAATATTATCAAGTTTTTTCATTATCAATAGAAATAGTGAAAACTCTTTAGTAGTTAAAATAGTCTCATCTTCAGTAGATCATAGTGAAATGTTACCTTGATTCTCGATTAATAGTAAAATACTGAAGCCTCTAAGAGATAATTTACTAGCTAATGTTGAATTTGGATCATCTAATGCCCCTTCCAAATATGAATCTATAAATACCAATAATTTATTCTATGATATTTTATGATTTAATTGTCCAGTACAAAATATGATTATGGTATAATGAGGAATCCTCTTCAATTATAGCAAGTGGACTTCCATGGGACAAATTTCATTCTACGAGAATAGCCAAGTGATAAACACAATGTTGGTTCATGTCATTGTTAGGTATAAAATTATTCCAATGATTTTCCTATATTTTATAACATCAACCTTTTTCTCATCATCTTCTATTTGTAACTTTATTTGGGTAGCTATCAGTGTTTTCACCACCTTAGAATCCTCCATAAAAAACCTCTTCAGTGTCTCATTAGAATATTTTTATAGATAAAAAACATTACATTCTAGCCTTGAATAAACTATAAAATAAGGAGAAACATTAACTCACCACTCAAGCACATCCTTGACGCACACCTCTTGAATTCTAAAAACAACATGAACTGGTCATCATATGATCCTCCAAAAAATTATTTCATCCAAAAAAATTATCACCAAGATCCATTGATAATTCTTCTTCATGATGTAGATATTATGATAAAAAAACCTATTTAGAATCCAAGTTTTATTAAGTGTTTATTTATATTATAATAAAATACTCTTAGTGCTTCCCTTAACTCATACAATTCCTTCATCCAGTATAATAATTTTCTCTCAACATCATCTTTATGAAAAAATACCTTGTTGAATGGTGTTTACATCATCCCTAAAGAATAAATTGATGAATGATAAATTTTTGTCCATTTGATACACCGAGAATTTTCTTTTCACCACTACTTACAAAAATAGTGTAATTACTTCCATCTGGTCTATAAGGGAAAATGTATCATAGATATTAATTCATTAAACCTTATAATAATCATTTCACAATAACCATGCATTATTCTGAATCACCTTTCCATTTTTTGAAATTTTTATGGACTACCCACTTGGTTTGGATGAATTTTTTTCATCCAAAATCAGAACAATTTCTCATGATTGATTCTTCTCAATTTTCCATGCTCTTAAAGAAAATACTTGATCTAATTCCTATCTTTATCATCCCATTCAATTAATATAACCTAAACATAATACAATAGAGAATATTGTTATAGAGAATATATCTTACATGTTTTCACCAAAGTTTTCTAATCACCAATTACATTTTCTTTAATTTTTTTATACCTGATTCATGACTTATTTGAAGATGAAAATCCTACCACAATTTTAGCATCATCAATGACTTCTTTCGAATCCATTTTTTCCCATGAACTTATATGGTTCCACCCAATTTAGCATCATATTCCATTGTAATTTCAACACCATATTGTTACTAGAAAATATCTCATGATTAATAATTATAACCATTTTCCAAAATAATGATGTTGTAAAATTGATTGATTTTTTAAATTTTTTTGTTATATCATGTGTACAACATTATATTGGAGGAGTATATAAGAAATTTAATTTAATCCCTACAAACTGTAAACTTACAATTCACCTCCTTATTGAGAATAAAACAATGACATAATAAGTATTTCAATGTTAGATTCATATCATTCCATAACTTATAAAATATAATGCCTTCAACCCAAAATAACAAATCTTAAATTGACATAGATACTGATATAAGAACTAATTCTTTATGATACATATCAACTATATCATTCTCAATGGGAATTTTCTATCACGACCTGACCCAACAGGGCTTGATCCACAACTACCCAAGCCCACCTCTATAGTCCAAGGGCCAGAGACAAGTGTCAAAGGGCATATCAAACATGGGAGACCTTTTTCTAATGTACCTGTATGCACACACTTGAATATATTGATGAATATTCGAAGAGGAATAAAAGAATAAGATGCAACATCCAGAGTAATAATCATGTATGAAAAACCTCTAGGTAATAAAAAGGGTAATATTGTGTAAACTGAAAAGTAAAGAAAAAAATAAACACCCAACCAGAAAGATGTACCAACTTAAAAAATTGGAAAAGTTAAGTGCTGAGAGAGCCGAACCCATGATCTACAAGATTCGACCACCATACATGGTCCAATGCATCGAATATCCCTATAATCATTTTTAGTCACCATTGACATGTCCATCATTTTCATAAGACACAACACATGTAGGAAAAGACCATGCATGAGTGAGTATATACATACCCACTAGGATTCCCCAAAATCTAAAGGGGTGAAGTAAATGACATGATAAGAATAGAAATTGGAAAGCTCAACCCAAAGAAAGAGACTATAAAATCCAATGACATGGATATAGATATAAATTTTCTCAAACCAAATAAGCACAAATGATATAGAAAAGGGGATATCCATCTCATATCCCATCCTAGGAAAAGAGTTTCATCAATTCCAGAATTCTATCAATTATGCCTAACATATCGCATGTCAACCCAACAGAAAACATCCATGTCAAGCCACACCTCGCCACTATGCCACATAGTTGAGGGGCCACAATCTCTAGTTATAGGATCCATTACATAATAGAATAGGGGGGTTCCACTCAGTAAATAGTTAGAGAACACATGCCCTGTCTCGATAGGTGGGTTCCACTCAAGTAATCGGTAGAGGACCCATGCCCAGCCCAGTTGAAGGGTACCACTCTAGTAGTCGAGGACTCATACCCTAGCTCTATATGAGGGTGCCACTCAAATAGTATATAGGGGACCCATGCCCTGCCTAGTAGGAGGGTGCCACTCTAGTGATTGAGGACCCATACCCTAACTTCATAAGAGGGCGGCACTCGGTGTATAGGTAGATCACACATTCCAAACCCAGATCGAGGGTTCTACTCTAATAGTCAACAAAGGACCCATGCACTACCCAACAAGAGGGTTCCACTCTAATCAATCTGATGATCTTTCCTCATCATTACCATTTTCAAGCATTGACTAAATAAGAATAATTCAAGGAAAATATTTCAACATGTTTTAAAATATACTATGTAGGTAATCATTGCATTTTACACAGAAAAGTAATCAAGATAGGCTACTCATGATCCAAAATCCGAGTCCAAACGAAGGAGATACAAGAGATTGAAGTTTTCTTAAAAAGAACGAAGGGGTACGTGGAATGTAAGGGGGCCCACATGGCATATAGTCCCACTTCTCTACCTAGCCATATACTTACCGGTTCATGGATCACCGATAGTGTAGCACTATATGGTGTGTACATGGACAACATGGCATACCTTAGCCACCCGGGGTCCTGCCCGTGCTCCTAGCCGTGTCCATGTTTGTTTTCCCATGTCTTTGTACTTTGGTACAAGGCATGTCCTTCCACATGAGGTCCTACCCATGTGTTTTTCCACACAACTTTTCTACATGAGGAGAGACACATGGTGTGTGGACCATACACATTTCATGTCATCCTTAAGTTTCTCAAAACCCTAGTTCCATAACCAAAGGGGCACTACATGGTGTGTGTTCTTAGAACTACACGGTGTATAGTCAGGTTTTTCATAGAAACTTAGATCCACTCTCATCATTTCATATGTGGCCTTTTTGCCTTGAAACTCGCGTCCATGCCTCCTAAAATCGGTGGAAAAGGAATCAGTTGGTCGTTTTTGGCCATTTGGTGGCTGAAAATTGGATTCCAAATTCACTCGTACAAACACTTACACATGTCGTCACCCTTAG
The DNA here is from genome assembly GCA_963277665.1 of Viscum album. Lineage (NCBI taxonomy): Eukaryota > Viridiplantae > Streptophyta > Magnoliopsida > Santalales > Viscaceae > Viscum > Viscum album. The sequence goes on along the minus strand of OY728148.1, from coordinate 827,987,227 downwards.
TGCTCCCGCTGCCTCACCAGATCAAAAAAACCATGGTAGATTACCCATATACCACTATTCATCTGAATCTATCATTTATTTATCAATCCATCCCTCACATGTGATTTTTTTGTGAATCTAAGGGTTCGATCGGGCTTGGTCCCACCCAAAAACGTTGAACCAAGACTTAATAGGATAATCAAAGAAGAACATAAAGAATTATTGGGGGAGAAGCACTAAAAAAGGTTAATGATCATTGGATAAGTGTTCTTGGCCAACGAACAAAATCAGGGATATCTAAGATGATAAAAAATTGAATAATCAATTAAAACCTGTACATGGGTGCATGGAAAGGCTTAAAATTGACACATATCAAGGAAAAAGATAATCATGATCAAAAAATTTAATCAATTGAGGTATAATCCAAATATTGATAAGTCATACTAGTTTTGGATCATTCTTTAGTGAAGAACATGCTCACCAACGAATGAGAAAAGTAGTTGTGTTTGTTACACCTCGATCTACATGGATTTGGAGTTCCATCATCATCAAATTCTGATTCTCCAACAGAGGTGGAAGGAGAGACCTCTCAATAGACCCCAGGGATATGAATCCAACCCTATAGATCCTTACATAATGATGGTTTTATAGAGAAATAGAATTAGGTTAATTAAATTAATTAATTAATATAATTTAAATACACCCAACCATGATCGATTTTATCTGAACACCCCGTGCAAAACTTTTTTAGGTCGTTCCAAGAGTAAACCTCACGTTACAGACTTAACCGTGGTCTCAAAATTCTAAAATGAGATTTTGTTTAAGAGTTATACTATTTTTTAATAAACTACGTGAAAGTAATATAAAATATATTTAATATTTTTATAAAATTAATTCTAGGCACACCGGGCCTTGAAATCACACTCCAACTTAGTGCATTGCTTTGAAAAATATATCTAGAAATATTATAACATCTTAAAAGGAAAAAAAGATCTCTACATTATTCCCTCCTTCAATATTTTCATCCCTGAAAAGAAAAACTAAACAAAAATATTGGGATACTAATCCCTCATCTAGCTCCACTACTCCCAGGATATCTTCTACATGCTTCCGTACTGCCACAACACACAAACCAAGGGGATGGTCCATCCATGCAGGGTCCTCTCCTACTGATCCTTGATCGCTATCAAGTGCTCCAAAAAAGTGTCCCCATCATTTATTTCTAGCTCTCTCTAGTGAATAACATTTGTGGGGTCATGCATGTATCTCCTTAGTCACAACACATGGAAGACGTCGTGCACCCACTCCAACTATGGGGGTAGGGAGAGGTGGTAAGAAACCTAGCCAACCCTCTGCAAGATCTTGAATGGACCAATGAACCTTGAGAATAGATTTCCTCCTTGAATGAATCTTCACAATCCTCTTCATGGGGAGAATCCAAGGAAAATACGGTCTCCCCACTCGAACTCCAAGGACCTACGACACCGATCTATATAAAATTTCTCTATACTCTAGGGTATCCTCATATTCTCATGGATAACCTAGGCCTTCTCTGTTATTTCATGTACCATCTATGGACCAACAATATATACCTCACTGATCTTTGTCCAACATAAGGGTGACCTTTAGGGTATCCCATATAGAGAATCAAAAGTTTCCAAGAAAATAGTATAGTGGTAGCTATTATTGTGCGCAAACTCTACCATGGTAAAGTGATCCTCACAGATCCATCCAAAGTCTAACATGAAATCCATTAGTATATCCTCCAACACCTAGATAGTTCTCTTGGTCTGCTGTTTTATTTGGGGGTGAAAGTATGTACTAATTCTCATTTGGGTCTCAAATAACACATACATGCCTCTCCAAAACCGTGACATGAACCATGAATCACAATCGGATAAAATAGTCAAGGGAACCCCATGAAGTAGAATGATATACTATACCTACATCTTCTCCAAACACTCCACCAAACTCTACTCACTGATAGAAATGAAGTTCACTAACTTTGTGAGTCAGTCAACTATCACTGAGATGGCATCATGGCCTATCACTGTCTAAGGAATCCCCATATCAAATTCCATGGATATACCATCCAATTTTCAATTAGGGATTTCAAGGGGTTACAACAAACATAATGAAACCTGGTGCTCAACCTTCACTTTCTAACAGGTGAGACACCCATGCATTGTCTCATTCCGGTCCACCAAAACTACCATTCAAGATATCTTTCAATCTTACCTACACTGAGATGTACAACCAAATGAGATGTGTGAAACTCCCTCATTACTACTTATCACACCATGATTGGGACCACCATCTATCCCTGGAAAAAGGATTACATGATTCCCTCCTTTAAAAAAATCATCTGGTGAATCTCCTGAGGATATATAGTCATGTAAGTCCTCACAATCAATGTCTCCCAACTAGGAATCTCTCACACACTTGAGAAGTGAAGGATTCATCACCATCAAATGAAGAAAATATGCACCCTCTTACTCAACCAGGGTTAACTAAAAGGAATCCAAATTCTCAAAATCCTCCTGTACTACATGATCCTAAGACTTCCTAATATGGGAATCAACCACCACATTTCCCTTCCCTGTAGTATAGACTATCTCAATGTCATAGTCATGTAGGAAATCCAACTACCACCTATGTCTTAGGTTCAAGTATCTCTGTTTGAATACATATCCAAGAATCTAATGGTTTGATTAAACCATAAAGAAATCTCCCATAAGTTAGTTCCTCCAAATACTTATATAAAAGACTTCTACTGTAAACTATAGGTCATGAGTTTCATAGTTCTTCTCATGGGGTATCAACTGCCTCAACCCATATGTGATAATTTCCCGACTCTTCATCAACATAAATCCAAGCCCAGCTCCTAAGGCATCACAATACACTACATACTCCATGCCCTCTTTTGTTAGTCTCAAAACCGGAGCACTTTTCATCCTCATCCTCAAATCTTCGAAGGAACTATACTCTTCAAACCTCGTGAATCTATAACTAACACTTAGAGAGATTACGATAAATCCGATGCTTCTGAAGCAACTTTAGAACCATCCTCAAGTGCTCTGCATGATACTCCTCTAATGCAGAGTATATGTGTATTCCATCAATGAAGACAACTACAAACTGGTCTAAGTATTTCCGGAAAATTCAGTTCATCAAAGCCATAAACATGGTGGGGCCATTCTTCACACCAAAGGACATCACCAGAAACTCATAGTGTCTATAGCAACAAAAAAATTACAGCTTCAGAATTCCATCCTCGCAAACTCTAAACTAATGGTATCCATATCGGAGATCAATCTTCAAGAACCATCTTATTCCATGAAACTAATTAAAGAGGTCATAAATCCTTGAAAAGGGGTAATTTTTCTTTATCATGACTTGGTTCAGGCAATGATAATCCACACAAATCCACAGGCTTGCATCTTCTTTTTTCATGAACAACACTGGAGTTTCTTAGAGGGATAAACTGGGTCTGATAAAAACTTTCTCTCAAAGGTTATCCAATTTAAACCGTAGCTCCCAGAACTTGGTAGGGGCCATCCGATATGCTGTAGAAGATATTGGAGCAGTCTTGAGATGAAAATATATAAAAATATCCATCTCCCACCTTATTGGTAGTCCCAAAGATTCCTCTTGGAAGATGTCCATAAAATACTCCACGACTGAAGGTATCGAGCTTCCTGAACATCTTACTGCACCAAGGGATACAATCACCAACCAATGGGTGATGGATTATAGCCTCCAATTTTCAAAACCAATTCATACCTCTGTGAGATCTCTCTTGACTGTAAAGGCGAATCTCATCCCATCAGTGCTAAGGAATATGAATCATCTACAATGTTAGTTAATCTAGGATCGTATTGTGGAAAATAAATCCATACCAAAGCAAACATCATAGTGTTCCTTAGTGATGACTAAAAGATCCCATAAGAACATGTTTCCACTAGTAGATATCTTACACTACCAACAGATAAAAGACATAGAAGAATCATTTCTTGTAAAAACCTCAAGACAAAGCTGTTGGAAAAAAACCTCAATCTAGATATCCAACTCTCACACTAGGAGTAAATAGATTAAGGAATGACTCACACTTGTGTCTACTAATACTGAGGTTAGAGTATAATAAACATATATCATACCTATAATCATATTGATCACCGTTGAGCCATATGCCTCTATAGCCTATAGTTATCCACAACCCCGACTGCCAGCTCCCCGATCTTGGCGTGGGATGGCTGGTGGTGGTGGTGGAAGGATCTAATATCATCATCCGCCACCCAAAACTCCTCCTCATGGAGCTACACATTCTCCTTTTCTAGCATTGTCTCCCTAGGGTCCACCCTGCCCTTACATGGGATATCCCTGATCATGGAACTACCTCTACCGTGGAATTCCATTTTCTATCTGCCTATGCTCCTCAATATATTGGGTTAAGAAATCATGCACCATGTGACCTCAACTATCACATGTGTAGAACCACCCCCTCTGAGTTTCCATGGACCTTTTTGATTCCCCTAAACATGTGCCCGATCCTAGTTTCGGGAAGATATCCTGCATTGAGATCCTGTCAACTAACGTCTTCTAGCTTCTGCAGATGAATCATCTCTATAACACCCACTTCCAACTCCATCTTCTTGGCATCCCATTGATAAGAAGCTCTCCATCACCGGTGCCTGATCCAACACCCCAACATAGTTTGGAATTCACAAGGGTACCAATCTAGCATGGATATCTCTAAGAAGTTCCTTCTCAAAGTTCCATGATTGAAAGTATACATCCTGCATCATATCAAGGGAGTATCAGGTAAGGTCTATGAACCTCGCATCATACACTATAAGCACCATACCTCCCTACTGCATCTCTACAAGCTCTTGAATACAAATTGAGTGCAAGAATGAGGACCGATACTCCTCATGAAATAACTGCTAGAAGTTAGGCCATGAGAGTGTTGACTCCTCATGAATCTGTGTAACAAGACTCCACTAGTGCCCAACTAATCCATGGAAAAGGCTAGCTACTAGTGAAACCACCTAATCGGTCGGTATTTAGATAATACTAAAGACACAGATTACCGAATCTATACAATAATCCATTTCCTATGGATCTGGCTCACCATGAAACCTTCATGGCCTCTGGTGCTTAAACTCATGGATCGCACTAAGCCTACACATATCCTTATCCTCCTCTGCTAGCATGATATGCTACTCGACAGGTGGGTGTGTTACTACCTATCCACCTGGAGGAAGGATCTCCTAGAATTTACCCTAAACCGAGGCCTCATCCCTCATCATATCATCATCATGATCCAAAATTGGTAACCTAGATGGCTATCATCGTAGAGGTATCCTGAAAATTGAATCAAGATGTACCGCAGTTAGAAGAGCATATATATACAATGGGGATATGACTCAAGAAGGAAAATAAAAAGACTCAATCGCATATGATTAATATACCATTAATAACTACAACCAATGTCTTAGTATTTTGAGTCAATAAGTAGGTAGTCAAGGTCCTAGTAATGGATACCTCAGCTGCCGCACCAACACCGGGTTTTCTAGAGTGAGAGCCGCACTTGAGACACTTTGACATTGTTTCCCTAAATACAAAACAAATCATCTTAAGGGGAATAATCCAAACATTGTCCCAAGGAACAAACCAACTCTAATACCAATCCTTCATGACCCCACCCAATGGGGCTCGAGCCGCAACTACCCCAAGCCTGCCTCTATAGGCCAGGGGATGGCGATAAGCATAAAAAGACATATCTAACATGGGAGGCCTTTTCCTAATGTAACTATATGCACACACCCAACCATATCAATGGAAAAGTGTAGAGGAATAAAAGAAAAATATGCAACATCTAGAGTAATAACCATTCATGAGAAACCTCTAGGGAATACAAAGGGTACTATAGTGTAAACTAAAAAGTAAAGGAAAAAATATACACAAAACTATAAAGACTTCCCAACCTGAAAAAACTAAAAAAGTAAAATGTTGAGAGATCCCAACTCTTGATATCCAATATCTAACCATAATATAAAATCCAATGCACTATGTATCCCTATGCTCATCTATAGTCACCACTGACCTATCTTTTTTCTGCATAAGACACGACACGTGCGGGGAAATCCCATGCAGGGTTGAGTATATACATACATAGTTGGAAACCCCAAAAATAGAAAGGGGATCAGTAAGAGGAACGATAGGAATAAATAATAGAAAACTCAACCCAAATAAAGAGACTAAAAAATACAATGATATAGATACAAATAAAAATATGATAAAACAAAAGAATTCTAAAAGGGAGAGAAAAGGGGATCTCCATCTCATAGCCCATACCAAGAAAAGAGTTTCATCAGTTACATAAGTACATCAATGATTCTTAGAATATCACGCCTATGACAAGTAGAAAACATCCAATTCAATACACACCTTCCCACTATACTGTATAGTCAAAGGTTCACAATCTCTAGGTAGAGGACCCATGCCCTGGTACAACAGGAGGGTTACACTTTGTAAATAGATAGAGGACCCATGATCTATCCTGGTAGGAGGGTTTCACTTAAGTAATCGGTGGATGACCCATTCCCAACTCATCTTAAGGGTTCCACTCTAGTATTCTAGGACCCATACCCTATCTATATAGGAGGATGATAATCATATAACAGATAGAGGACCCACACCTTTCCTAGTAGGATGGTACCACTCTAGTTTTTGAAGACTCATACCCTGACTCCACATGAGGGTACCACTCAATGGGCAGGTATATGACCCATAAACTATCCTAGTAAGAGTGTTCCACTCTAATAGTATTTAGAGTACCCATTACCAGCCAAGATGGAGGGTTCCACTTTAATAGTCTATTGAGGACCCATACCTTGACTAGCTGGAGGGTTACACTTTGATCTATCTGATGATCCTACCTGATCACTATCGTCATTAAGAATTGCCTAAATAAGATTCATGCTCAGATCATCTTTAATAATATATCAAAATTCACTACAGAGGGCACTATCACGTTTTACATGGAAATAAAATCAGGATAGGCTATGGATGTTCCAAAATCCAAGTCTAAACAAAAGAGATACAAGAGATTGAAGTTTCCTCAAAAGGAAACAATGGGTACACAATTTTTAAGGGGACCCACACAGTGTGTGGTCCCACTTCTCTGTCTGTCTTTGTCCTTGTCGATACATGACTCACTGACCATGTAGTACTACAAAACATGCAGGTAGAACAAACGTCAATCCTCAGCTACCCAGGGTTCTGCCTGTGCTCTTGGCCATGTCTGTGTAAGTCTTTCCATGTCTGTGTACTTTGGTACACGGTGTATCCTTTCACATAGGATCCTTCCTGTGTGCTCTGACACATGTATTTTCTACCCAAGGATATATAAACAGTGTGTGTCTAAACCACACAATGTGTTATCCTCAACTATCTTAAAACCCTAGCGCCATAGCCAAAGGGGAACTACAGAGAGTGTGTTCTTAGAACCATATGATGTGTAGTCATGTTTTTTGAAAAAAAAATAGATCTAATTCAAGAGTTATAGATCTAGATTCACCACATTGTATCTCACCTTTCATCCTCATTAAATTAGTGGAAATGTCCCCCATTCATCATTTTTTTCCATCCAATTAATGAAAATTGGATTCCAAATTCACCCATACGAACCCCTATGCATTTCATTTTCTACAGTGCTCCCACTACCTCATCAGATAAAGAAAACATGGAGGAATCACCCATATACCTATATCCATATGAATATGTCACCGATTAATCAATCAATCCCTCACATGAGAATTTTTCTTGAATCTAGGGGTCTAATCAGGCTCGGTCCCACCCGGCAACATCGAATCAAGACCCCATAGGCCAATCAGTGAAGAACGCAAAGAATGATTGGGAGAGAAGAACTAAAAAAATGTGACTGATTGTTGTCCAAGATTTCTTGTCCAATGAACATAATCAGGGATATACATGGTGAGAAACAATTTAATAATCCATTAAAATTGGTACACAAGGGAATGAAAAAGATTACAATTGATGAAGATCAAGGAAAAAGATGATCATGATTAAACAGTTTAATCAATTAGGGTAGAATCAAAAAATTAATGAGTCTTAACTAATTTTAGATAATTTTTCATCAAAGAACAAACTTTACAATTAAAAAGAGAATTCATTTCATTCACTACACATCGATCTGCTTGGATTTGGAGTTTTGTCATCGCCAGATTCTGATTATCAAATGGAGGTGGAAGGAAAAACCTCTCAAAAGATCCTAGGGTTATGTAGCTAACCTTGGTGATCCTATCATAATGGTGGTTTTATATATAAATATAATTATGTTAATTAAATTAAACAATAATTTTTTTAACTAATTTAATTTAAATGCACCTGACCTCAACGACTTTAATCCTAACACCCCATGATGACCTATTTTAGGTCACGCCTAAGGTAAACCTCTTGTTCTGGACTCAAATATATATATATATATATATAGAAATAACCTTGGCTCCAAAAATAAATATAGAAATATTCCAAAGTCTTATAAGGTAAAATATGGTCTCTAAATTTTATATTCATTATTTTTAAATGATATTGTTCCTCCTCCCAATGATGCCACATTGTTAAGGAATCCTTACATCCAATACATGGCACCTTATCAACTTATTCTTGATATATTATTCAATGTGATAATTTCTTAATTTTATTCCATTATAAGTATATATTTTCTTATTTTTTTGACTAAGAAAATTCTTTTACAATCATGTATAACATGAAATATATTTAATCACTTTGTATTTGTGGGTGATTATAGTTATTAATTCCATATAACTATAATCATTGATGAATAGAACTTAAAACCACCTTGAATTCATGTATTTTGGTGACATTTTCCTATACACATCAATGTAAAACAACACATAATTTTTTTTTTCACGTTGTATCCTTTGGAATGTAATCCTTCCAAATAATATTTCTATCCTTATAATATCACATATTTGATAGTGATAAAATAATTATTAAGGACATCACATGATCTATTATTCATGAAAAAATCTCTTACAATCATTAGGTTCAAATGACCAACCTTTTTTTATAATGACTTATTCTTTTGATCCATTTTTAGAGGAAATGGATCTTATACTACACCAATGAGGTATGGATTCTACTTTTTGTGTGTTCCAAACATTTCAATTTTAATACCTATTTCATGGATAATATAATCATTCATGTTCAAATTTACCACATAACCTAGTTAGGGGAATTTAATTAATCTTGAAAAATTATGACCAAATCGTTCAACAAACAATACCTCTATTCCCCTCAATTCATTACCTTCAATTTTGGATTTCCATGATCCAATGAACATTAAACCTTCATCATTTTAGAAATGAATGAAATTTCAATTATTATACATATTAACTTTGAAAATATATTTTCTTCCCATCATATGGTAAGTAAAATTATTTTCAAGGATACATAATTCAACTTGATCCATTTTTCTCAATGAAATTTTCACTATGTTCAATTTTTTATCTTTTTCATTCTTGATCCATGATTAATATTTCCCCCCTTTTATGGTAGATGAGATTATTCCACCTCCAAATCAATTGGATCATCCTCATAATATTAGGATGGAAATTGATTATGATTTCTGAGAATATATTGTGATGCTTACATCAATATAGGTTTTACATTATAGGTATGCATCAGTTCTTCTCCTTGTATAATTGATTAGAAATTTAAGGTTTTTTACACAAGATTCATACAAAAAAATACCCTTTAAAAAAATAAAATACTTAGGAATTTATTTATTTTTGTTTATTTTGGGAATTGAAATGATATTTTTTATATAAAACAAACATATTTTATATACCATACCATTACACCAAAAAATAATTAGATACTATGTTTATTTTGGAAATCCTTACTGCTCCACATGTGGCCTTTGGGGTATTTTTTCAGTGACCCATGCCAATCCTATTCTAGGTTGTTGGTGATTACTATTTTTCATCAACCAAAAACTATTTTTTTTCTTTTTATCAATCCCATAAACACATTTTAATTTAAATTTTAATTTCATTACCTATGAGAATATTTATACATTTTAAAATTAATCCCCATGTTCAAAATTAATATCTTTGGTATCCCATACACTTCAACATTATAGTGACATGTTTGGATATATAAGTATTTTATGATATTTTATACTTCATATCATCTAAATTACTTAAACTTAGGGATCTTATATCCTCTTCAAAATATCATCCAAGAAATTGGGCCAACCATAAATAATCCAGTTATTCTATTCAATTTTCAGTTTATACACAACAACCTTATTGTAGTTTTTATGATTTCCATTTTTGTGTTATTTTATTTAAAAATTTAAAAATATATTAATTTTTTTAATATTATTTCATATATAGTTTTTAATTAAGATAAATTATATTAATCTTTATTTTTTGTCCCAATAATCATCAATTGCATCAAGGGAAGTATCTAGTTAAAACATAAGGTTAAGTCATCCCTAAAATATAGTCCTTTCATCGTATTATATATTAGTTTTTTTGTCTAATAAATTAAAATATACTTATATGATAATTTATTTTTAGTTATCATGTTCTTCCTTTATAGTTCCCTCTAAGTTAACATCTTTTTTCTAATGATAATTATTATTTTTGATGAATTTTTTTAACAAAAAATTATTGACATTCAATTATTTTAATGATTTCATCATGGCTATATAATCAAAATAATCAACTAAAAAAATTATTTGGCCACATTATAGTGAGATGAATTACTATTTGAAACCAAAATTAAAGATGTGGATGATTTCCATTGAAATTTTCATTTCCCTAGTTGAGGTTTGTAGAAAGGAATTACACTAACTCATCGAATTCTCTATCTTATGAATCATTTTCTATTATGTGTATATTCATTTCCCCAAACACCAATACCTGAAAATTATCCTTTTCTAAGGTATTCATTTCATTATTCCTTAGATTGTATGAAATTACATTGCATTGAAGTCTATACAACATCACCAACATTCAATATTAGTCTTTTACCACTGAAAAGTTTATGTAGACAGAGGGTAATATTATCAGGATCATCATCATGATTTTTGTATTCATTCATGGTTTCATTAATTCCATGACTGTTAAAAAAAAAACAATAAATAAATCAATTAATGCATCCATGAATTCATTATGGTTCATCCTCATGTCCCCACACATGTTATATAAAAACTTTAATTTTGTGTTATATACCTTGGAATCACCTTCATTGACTTTGTGATGTTTTTCCAACATGGTCTATGAGTGTTTACCTAACATCGCCTTTATATAGATTTAATTAGAAAAGTATACTCCTAATTAATTGACACTTTTGGATTCAACATCATGCTTAGTTCATGATTTATTTGATAATTCACCTCTCTCCATACTAATAACAATCACATGTATGGTTTTTTTTTGATATCAATTCCTAAAGATATAGAATATGGATGAATCTGATTATTACATATTTTGTAAATTGATACAATCTTGGATCTAAATACCATAATTTTGGATAATCACATCCACAATTTTAAAGAGGGAATATTAAACCAATATTCCCCATCCATAATACATGTTTTTCCCATTAATGGTAAAAACCCTAAATGGGGTGAATCAGGGTTGGTTAATCTCTTAAAATTCATCCTTAAAACATTCATACTCCCCTATTAGTAGGATAAACTCTCTCCCTTAAAAAAGTTATGAAGTGAAAAATAAAAAAAAGTGAGAAAATAGGAATTTTACTTATCCCACCCAAACATGGTTATTCTAGAGCATATAAAATGGGTATGTGTTGATATATTGGAATCAATAATAGGAATAATTTTTTCTTATAATTTAGAGTTCTTACATAGATCCAAAATGTTTTTATCCCTAAAAAAATATAGAACACACTAAACTAAATGAAATAGAATAATAAATAATTCTTGAAGTGAAACCCTCTTTATCATCAATAAACCATCAATTATAATGAACCATAATAGGTGTATCAATTGGATCCACCTTTATCAATATTATGAACTCTATAAGGCTCTAGTTAGATAGAATCCTATAAGTCCCATTTTTATTCACTCTATTTATTTATAGGAAAGATATATAATTCCTTTTCCTTATCCAGTTTATCCTTTGTACTCATTATACTTTGTACTCATTATCCTTTTTGAAGTGAAATATATTTGATAGAATCAAAAATATCTTCCAAAAATATATTTTAAATTTATCCTAGATGGTATGGGAAAATGTTAAAATTAATCCTTTATTTTAGGTTAAAAAATAATTTTGAAAAGATCCAATAAAAATCCTAAAACATAATAAAATAGAATTGAGGAAATATTTTCACTCAATATCATTGTTCCAAGATCCTTAGGATTAGTATGAAATTCCATTGCTTAATCAAACCCTTTTTAACCATGTTTATAACTATAGCACCCCTAGTTTGAGGTGTGCAGTATTTTTTATGACTTTTTATATGTTTAAAGTTCTTTGGATGAGTTGGGAAGAGGTTGGGAGAGTTTGGAATGGTTTTGAATAAGTTTTAAGTCTCTTCTAAGGGAGCACGATTTGAGCACAGTTAGGGAAAATCATGCGGGTTCTCAAAGAAACTGTGTAGGGGGAGATATAGGGCTTCACATGTCCTATGCATGGTTTTACAAAACATTAAAGGAAATTGTGCAGACCCCCTCTCTCAAGCCAGTGGCTTGCGCATGGTTAGCACAAAGTTTTCTAAATTGTTCGATCTAACCGTGCAACAACTTAAAAGTAGGGTTTTTAAATCCGAGCTCCCTCGAGCTTGACCCATTTCACTCCAAACTCTCTACCACTCGAGACTCACTTGTTATTTTGGATTATCAAAGGTTTTAGGTTCTCTTCCACATGTTTTGGAAGCAAATCAATGGGTTTTCTTGGTGTATTGAAGGTGGTTCTTCTCAGGTAAGTATCCTCTCGTGGCTCTTTAAGGTTTCCTCTAGATCGACATCTCCCTCTCTCTCGGTTTTCTAGATCTACACACATTGTGTATAAATCTAGGGTTGTGGTTTAATTGGGTGTTGATTTCAAGGATTTTGGATGTTTTGTAAGGGGATCTAGAGTGGTTTTGGTGGTGTGTTTTCCCGGATTGGGGTACGGTTTCCTGTTGGTCGAATTCGCTAGGACCCTAAAGGTAGGTGGCTTCTATCTCAACTACACTTAGTTAGAACTAGTGGTTTTGGTTAAAATTAATTTTTTTTCTTGAAATTAATTGTGATAATGATTTTCTAATCTTTTTGGAAGTCCATTTGGTGATGATTTGAGGGATTCTGGGGAAAATGGTTATTGTTGCAAAAAGGGGGCTTTGATGTGTGATTTTAAAATGTTGATTTTAAAATTGTTAGTGGATGATTATGAAAAATGTTTTATGAAATATGGTTTTCAATAAATATGTTTTTTATTGAAATGTGGTTGGGCATGGAAAGTTGTTTAAAGGGTGTTTTCAATAAATGTGTGATTTATTGAAGTGAATTGGAATGTGCTGGAAATGGTTGTGTGATTATTGTGCAGCCTTGGTGTTTTGTGATTGTTGATTGATTAAATATTATGGCTTGTGTCGGTGGTGTAGAAGTGGGAAGAAAGTCTCGTTATAAAAGGTTATGGATAGTGGTTGGAAGAACCACCATTATGGATAGTGGTCGGGAAGCACCGCTAGTTGTGAATGGGGTGAACGGGATGGGCGGAAGTCCTACCATAATGGTTGTTTTGTTGTGTGTTGTTTTGAAAATATGGAATTTATTGTGCTAATACGTGATGGGGGATATGTATTATGTAATGGTTGTGGATTTACTTTATTTTTCATGGCTTGGTAATGGTATTTTTGTCATGTTGTAAGTTTTTTCACTATTCAATGTTTTGTACAAACTATTTTATATAAATGTGCTAATAGTTTTATCCTAGTGGAGTGTGTAGGGAAGTCATTTGGAAAAATAATAATGAGTATTATTACTCACCCCTGCTTTGGAACTTTGGTTCTTTTTAAGATTTTGTGTTTTGGGACACAGGTAAGAGTAAAACATCTCATTTTACTAGCGGTTCGACATGATGCTTTGGTGATGTTGTGGTGCTTGGAGCATGAAGTTTGGTGTGAAGCTATGGATGGTGTCCTAGTTCTGTTGGAGTCTTGTCATAGTCTTCCTCTTGGTACTGTGATATGGTTTAGTGTGTTTGGTTATATTAGTTCTTGGGAATTATTGTGTAATTGTTGGTTGTCTTATGGTAACATATGGGTTTGGTTGTTTTGTTGTCATGCATCATATAGTTTTTTGTTAGTGGACTGTTTGGTTGGTTGGTTGTATCTCAAGGAAAAATCATTCCCCAATTTATTCTCGAAGCCCTCAATATTTATTGATAGCCTTTGGCACCTTGGGAATGCCACTTAAGGAAAAGTAGAATTCCTCTTCCCTCTCAATCCAATGAGATGGGGTGGGATGTTAAAATACAATTTTTTTTAATGTCCTGACCTGGCATACCCTCAAACTGGTAGCTGGACCGGTCACCACATGACCTCAAGAATGTCTCCCCATATGCCAGAGGCTACTGACTAGAAGACAGGGTCTATGGATAGTTAGTGGGGAGACTATACCCTCATATTCATAGTATGTAGCAGAAAGATATAATAAACCCAAAAAACATCAGAAACAGATGTAAGCAATAATCAACTAAACAATGGAACTGGCCAACACCAATTTATATAATGCTTGCATGTCATGGTGATATATATGAAAACATTAAACAAAATAGTATTCTATAAATCTCAGTATAGAAATTAAGAAAGACTCAAAACCCAAGGGCAATCTCCACAAGCATCCCGAGATCCTGCTCAGTCCTTTACTCTTAACTCCCAAGTATTAGCAAACAACATGGAAAAAGTCCACATTCCTACAAACAAGAAAAATCTACTCAGGTAACCCAGTGTAATGGCGGCCCGAATAGGGTGCTAGAAATAAATATTAGTAGGTTAGGACCACTGATGTCTAGCTCAATCTAGATAATGAAATAAAATTAAACAACATGCATGTATATAAAAGAAATAATAGAATTGAATAAATAACCAACAACCCATCTAGGTTCCAAAGGGACACCTGACGGTGATACCTACTTCATCCCATAACTGGTATGTCTGATCATTTCAACTATATATATATAAATAGATAGATATTCTTAGCATCCTCTTATATGAACCAAGAGTGTACCTATGAAAAAAGAACATATACCCTGGATACTATTTTTGGCTAGACCAAGATGTAATGCACAAAAATTCATTACTAGGGGAATTTCTCATGGTCTTTCCCCTGGTCCAAAATACAAGAGCTCTCACGGTCTCATGGAAAACAATGTGGAAACTCACATAGTATTCCTACCCCAGGCTCTCACAGTCCTTTGAAAAATAATGTTGGATGGATCTGGACATAATACACAGACATCCATCACCAAGATTACTGCACACAGTCTATCCCATGGCTCAACTCCAAGATCTCTCACGGTCTCTAGAGGATCAGCAAAAAAACTAACATATTCATTCTCCCCAAGAGCTCCCATGGTCTATTGGCTCCCCTACCTAGAAAAGGTGTAAACATTTACAACATATAATACAGGAAGTATTTAACCTCTCATATATTTCATTAGCCCATTTCAATTACATATAAGCAAGCATATTCACATTTATACTTAAGGAAAACCATATTAAGTATTTCAATTAAAACATTAACATGGTATTCACATTCAACTCAAAACATGAGGCAAGGGCCTATCATTCATCTCATTGTCTATGATCAAATTCATTAGTTAACTCAGTAATTAACTAGGTACATAAATCCCATTAATTAATTAATCAATCAATTAATTAACAACATAATTCATATCTCATAATTAATTTTCTAGAATTAATTATCTCATTATAAATCTCAATTCTCCATATTCAATTCCAAAATTAAATATCTAGATCATAATATGAAAGACACAAAATTAATTCACAATTAATTATCTCAACTTAGCCAAATTTTATATCTTATAATTAATCCCTCAATTAGTTATCTCAATTACAATTCTCAAAGAACATAATTAATTCACAATTAATTATCTCAACTTATCCAATTTAATAACTCATAATTAATCCCCTGATTAATTATCTCAATTACAATTCTAAAATCATATAATTAATTCACAATGAATTATCTCATCTTATCCAATTTAATAACTCATAATTAGTCCCCCAGTTAATTATTTCAATTAAAATTCTCAAAGAACATAATTAATTCACAATTAATTATCTCAAATTAACCAATTTAATTTCTCATTGTTAATCCCCCAATTAATTATCTTAATTACAAATCTCAAAACACAAAATTAATTCATAATTAATTATCTCAACTTAACCAATTTAATATCTCAAAATTAATCCCCTCATTAATTATCTCAATTACAAATCTCAAAACACAAAATTAATTCACAATTAATCATCCCAACTTAAACAATTTAATATCTCATAATTAATCCCTTGATTAATTATCTAAATTACAATTATCAAGGCACATAATTAATTACAATTATTTATCTCAACTTACACAATTTTAATATCTCATAATTAATCCCCTGATTAAATATCTCAATTACAATTCTCAAAACACATAATTAATTCATAATTAATTATTTCAACTTAACCAAATTTATATCTCGTAGTTAATACCTTGATTAATTACCATCTCAAAGCATATAATTAATTCACAATTAATTATCTCAACTAAACCAAATTAATTACTTATAATTAATCCCCTGATTAATTATTATTTTAAAGCACCTAATCAATTCATAATTAATTATTTCAACTTAATTATTTTAATATCTCATAATTAATCCCCTAATTAATTATCATCTCAAAGAACATAATTAATTCATAATTAATTATCTCAACTTGACCAAATTAATTACTCATAATTAATCCCCCCAATTAATTATCATTTCAAAGCACATAATTAATTCATAATTAATTATTTCGACTTAACCAGTTTAATATCTCATAATTAATCCCCTGATTAATTATCTATCAAAAGGTATATAATTAATTAATAATTAATTATCTCAACTTAATCTAATTGATTACTCACAATTAATCACCCAATTGATTATCATTTTTAAAACCTTAAAGAATATAATTAATTCAAAAATTAATTATCTCAACATAGCCAATTAATATCTCATAATTAATTACCCAATTAATATTCTCAACTTATTCTTCCCAATATTCATAATTACCACTTAACCCAAGTGCGTCAAAATTTAAGGGCGGTAATAAAAAAACACACAATAACAGGCTAAATGAACATATCAATCTAATCATTATGTTTTTATCTTGAAGGAAACAAAACTCAATTGAGGGGTTTTATTACAAAACATGATTTTGTAATCTAAAAAATATTTTTTTACTAATAAAAAAATCCTTCAAAAATTGCAGTCAAATTTATCACCAACAGTAATTAAACAACTACTGTGTTTTATTAATTGAAAAAAGTTGAGGAACCTACCTCAAGGAATTGGCCAATCCAATGCTTTCATACTCAAACTGATACCTTCTCACACATACACACTTTCACATTAATGCACGCATGTACTTGTAATTGATCAAAACACTTAATAAACAACAACCGGAACACCCAATTGGTGCAGTGGGGACCAACGTTCGCTAAAATAATCAAACACAACTGAAACAAACCATAAGCACCTAATACAAGGGTGAGGAACTATTTATCGGGTATATAGACTTACCCGAATATAAAGGTGGTGAACCAAAACAAATTGAGTCGCTTCGCCTTTGGAGGTGATTTTCAAAATATAGACCAATGTGTCCCGAGGCATCTTTCGCATGACCTATGACTAGAAGAAATAATAAATCTGGATTAATACCAAACCTAGGGTCTCAGCCTAAAGAAATCTAGTAAAAGGAGAGCTGAGATGAACAATGAAAAGAATGAAACATGCGGAGGACTTACCTCGATGAGACAAATATATTCCGTGAAGGAACCATCATCATCCGGTATGCAGAGAGGGATCTAGGAGAGGAGGGTGGTGCGCCACCCATGGATGCTGCACCATGGGTGCATTGCGCCTCATGCAGGAGGAGGGAGAGGTGTACCTCCCTCTTCTATTCTCCCTTAAATAAAATATTAAAAACTCTAAAATAAAAATAAGAATTAATATAATAATAATAATAATATCCATCATATTATTATTATTACCCATTAATATTACACTTATGAGCTAAACCCCAACTCCATAATTACACATTATTTAATTAAATTATTCTCCAATGAATTCAATTAAATAAATTATCCAACTCATTATTATTTAATTAAATTTTCTCAACACAATTTAATTAAATAAAACCCCCATTTTTTATTAAATAATTAAATTCATCTTAACCTTGAATTTAATTAGATAAAACCCCAACTCCACATTTAGCACCTTATTTAATTAAATTCATTTCCAAAAAAATTTAATTAATTAAATTTTCCAACTCATTATTATTTAATAAAATTATCTCAACATAATTTAATTAAAAAACCCAACACCTCATTAATACTCATTTAATTAAATCCATTCCAACTAAATTTAATTAACTAATTTCTCTAATTCATGTTATTTAATTAATTTTTTGAACACAATTTAATTAAATTAAAAACTCTAACACATCAAAATTATTTAATTACATTATTTCAACCTTAGTTTAATTAAATAATAACCCCCATTTCACAAAGACTAATTAAATTCTTCTGAACCTTGAATTTAATTAAATAAAACTTCTATTTCGCATTAATTAATTAAATTACTCTTTACCTTGAATTTAATTAAAAGAAACCCCAACTCCTCATTTACACATCATTTAAATTTTAACATTTAATATTCCCCTTCTTTGATAACCCCAAAATCCTCATTTACATGTCATTTAATTAAAATCCTCTCATCATAATTTAATTAAATAAAGACTCTAGCTCATCATCATTTAAAAAAAATAAATTTAATTCTTTTCATCTCAATTTAATTAAATAATGTTGGAACCACTTTGTGAATAAGGTTGTATTTGTTGTCAATAGTTGTCAATGAAGATCAAAATGAAGGAGATCAAGAAGTAATCAAGAAGAACTCCAATGAAATGAAGGAATGGAAATTCAGATGATTGTTGTACTGATCATAAGTTCAAAGAACATGTGTCAAAGGTGACACATTGTTTACAATAGTGAAGAATAGTGAGGCATAATCCATCTGTGGATGAAGAATAAGACATGACGGTTGATGAAGACCATACAATTCTTCATGATTGCATGAGAAGCATGCAAGAGACTTCTTGAAGAATATAATCGTATGATTTGCATGAAGTAGAGGAATGATGGTTGAAGAAGAAGACAATGTGCAAGGCATTGGAATTCTGCGATGGCCATGAAATTCACATTGTATCAAACTATTATGATGCAAAAGTTGATCTATAAAAGGATACATATCATGATAGTGGAGTTTGTGATGAAAGAAGAAGAGTTGTTGTAGAAGGAAAATCACATAGGTGATTGTGCTTGTTGACAAAGCATACAATGTCATACAAATCTGTTGACAAAAGAGATTTCATAGTGGCATGTCGACTTCTAGAGTTGTGGTCAATGATCTATGTTTGATTCAAGAACGTTGACAAAGGAATGGATGATCTGGAGGCGGTGCCAAATGAGCAGACACAAGGTGGCGCCGTTTTCCAATGGTTTCCAAATTTTTGGGCCTCAAAATCAGAAAATTAAGACATGAATTGTCTGAAAAAGGAGGTGCGCACAATGAGGAAGTGGTGCGCGGAAAATAAGGACTGTGCACGAAATACTTAAGTTGGGTGCGAAAAACAGCGGGATGCGCGAAATAGTGGATCGCGGTTTTTCGTGCAAATAGTGTTTTGAAATCAGATTGGTGAAAAATGGAAAAGGCATGGGCTGCGTGGAAAATAAGGGCTATGTGCGAAATTCTTGAGTTGGGCGCAAAAAACAGTGTGGTGCGCGAAATTAGCGGAGCGAAGTTTTTTGCGCAAACAATATTTCAGAATCAGAGCATTGAAAAATGGTAAAGGCATGGGCTGCGCGAAAAACTGGAGCAGTGCGCGGAAAAATGGGAATGTGCGCGGAAAAATGTTGTGTGCAGAATAGCTGGGTGAATTTTTCGCGCAAGCAGTGTATCGAATCAGAAATACAGAAAATCAGCAAAGGAAAGAGGCGCGCGAAAATTTGGGGATGTTCGCGCCATGTGTGCGGAAAATCAAACAGGTGTGCGTAATTCAAAGAACTGAGAGACAGTTTTGCACGCAGGATCAAAAATGCCTATAAATATGAGGTGATCCCCTCTCATTCGCAGAGGCTCGACACTTAGACAGATCCCAAGCTCTGGCATGCGGAAAAATTGAGGTGTAGAGTGGTGTGCAAAAAGAAGAAGGGTTGCGCGAAAAATAAGGTGTTGCGCAAAAAAGGGAAGATTTGCGCAAAAAAGGAGAGTTGCGCGAAAAGTTTTTTACGCGAAAAAAGTTATTTTTACGTGAAAGGTTTAAATTTTACGTGCAAGGCACCGGGAAGGGAGCGCGAAAATTTGGGGGTCCCGCAGGCCTTTGACATGTGCTTATCACTCTAAAATCTGCTTTGCGAAGATGGAAGAACAGTAAACCATTTGGTTTTACGAAGAGAAGTGGTACCGCACACACATGACTGGTGTTTAACATCCTCATTGTGCTTTGCGAAGAGAAGAAGAACAGATTGTGAAACTAAACTCAGATATGCACAGAAAGAGGGGAATATTTCAATACACTCAGGTGTTAGTATTGATAATCAAAGGAAGATAAGAAGAGGAACTAGTGCATTCAGTCATTACACTAAAGAAGAAGGATTGAACTGAGTAGAGCATCAAATCCGAACCCTGATGCAAGAAAAGTCTCATGCTGAACAAGAGACAAAGAACTTCATGTCTATCTATTGAAGAGACCTTCACGTCTATAAACTGAGTGGGACTTCACCAAGGGCAGTGAGCCAGGGGGAGTCAACGGGAGTGACCCAAGGGAAGCAGTGAGCTATCCCTGAACCTTTGTAAAGGCAGTGTGCCTGGGACAGAGTGACTATACCCGAACCTTTGTAATCTACAGCTAGTGAAGCATAGTGGATTTTGGTATGACTGAAAACCTGTCGGCGTATGGTCCTTGGACGTAGACCTTAGTGGAGAACCAAATAAAAATAGTTGTGTCATCTCTCTGCATGTGAATGTTTCATTATTGATCATATCCATCATACATGTTTAACGAGTTCCTACCAACGTGGGAACAAGATCCACAACTTTAAGAAGAAAAAGTTGACACCCTGATTCACCCCTCCCCTCTCAGGGTGTCCTGGGGTCCTACAAGTGGTATCAGAGGGAGGTTAACATATGTTGGATACTATACAGTAATTCTAGTCAGAAGAGGATTTTCGGTTCTTTCCTAAATTCAACAATGAAGAGCAGTCTTGATAATGACGCAGTCATTTCTGAGCAGAAGTCTACATCTAGCAAGACCATGACAAATAGGAAAAAGAAAGAGAAGAAGCAAATGAAGAAGTCCCTCACATCCAAAGAAGATTCAATGTATTGTTCTCCATGCCATTCCAATAATGAATAAACATTAGGCCTAGAAAGTATCGAGCATGTGGCTCAGGATTCTTCCAGAGGAAATGATGACACCCCTAATTCAAGCTTTCAAGAAAAACTCAAAACATATCTGCATGATATTCCTGAAAAAAGGGTTGCTATTATTTGTAGCCTATTATAATCTATGCAGGTTGAGATCAATCGATTAGAAAGGGAAGCTAACAATATGGAAAAGGGGTTGGAAAGAAAAGTTATGGAAAGTATGAAGCTCACCAAACAGGTGAAAGTATTTGAAGAAAAAGAGGAAGTCAATAAGACTCTAAAAGAAAGGATCCATGCACTTGAATCTGAGCTGAAGAAGAGCAATGAAGTCAAGAGTTTTTGTTTGGAAGAAACTTCCGTGAAATTCAGGGAACTTGACTCTTTGTTAAAAAACAAAGTTAATATGCATGAAGATGAGGTTGAAAGATTGAAAAAGACTTGTGAAGAAAAGATGATCATGATTGAAGATTAGAAGATCATCCTCAATATTGAGGGTCAAAAATTGGAAGCCCAGTTGACCAAGATTGAGAATACAAATATTGAGACTTCAAAAAAGAATTAAACGAGTGATGCTTGTACTTAATGTTCATTGGAGGAATCTAAAGCTGAAATACATCCAACACGTGACAAGAAGATTATGACAACTCTTGATTATCCACATCAAGAATCAGTTGCTGTTGGTACTCAATGCTCACTGGAGGATTCTATTGTCAAAAGACCTCCAACATGTGATAATAAGATCATGACTTCACTCATGGATCTATCACAAGAAATTGAGAAAGTGAAGGTACCATCCAAACCATCTTGTACTCATGTTTCTAAGTATGTTCCTACAATCAGTGCAGGTTGGAAAAAAAATTCTAAACAAGTATGGATGAGTAAAGGTGAGAAGAGGAAGCCTACCACTATGTCTAGGGTGGATAAGAAGAAAAAGGAGGAAGTTGGTTCCCCAAAAAGAGCACAACAGATGAAGAAGATGGACCAACAACCTCATATAGAAGAAACAAAGAAGAAAAGATTTGTGGGCCAATGTTGGTGCTGCAACAGATTTGGGCACTGTGCACTGGATTTTTTTTATAATCCCTTACATGGAAAAGTACAGGGAAAGCCTATATCAAAGGGAAGGAAGCCAGAGAAGAAGAAGCAACATCCGTAGGTCCAGAAGCATCTGTTTACCGCAAACAGATTTGGAATTCTTGATAACATCTATGATGTATGCAACGACAGCGGTCACAAGGCAGGCACATGTCCATATCAACATGATTTCACTGTTGATAAGAAAAGAAGACCTCTGATTCCATCTAAGTATGAAGAAAGTACCTTGGGAAGAAATCAGAAGAATATGGTGAACACACATTTCCCCAAGAAGATCTCAAGTATGGAAGCTGAGAAGACCCAGGATTTTAGATCCATGAAATTGAAGGGTCATTCATCCAAAAGAAACACTAAGTGAGATTAAACTCATATGAACCCATGTGGAAGACCCAAACCAGCTCCAATAGTTCTAAATGACATATTGGTCATCTGGACAGAAGATTTGAAAAGAATGAGGAAACTTGAAGATGAAAAGGCCAAGGCTGGTGACAAAGGAAAAGGAAAACTTTCACATGATGAAGACACAATGCATGAGAGATTTCAAATAAAGAGAAACACACATGTCAAAGAAGTTATGTGTGAGAGATGCAAGAAATCTAGTCACACTGCAAAAGGTTTCCTAACCTTAATACCAGAGCAAGAAGCAGTCCTTAAGAGGAGTAAGAATGTATCATTCATGATGGCTGTTAAGCAGAAAAATTCCTCACACAAAGTAGAAGAGAATGTGAAGAAATCCATTCCACACCAACAGATGTCAGAACATATGTTCAAATGTGCAGGCATGAAGACTGGAGTGAACATAGGAACTTGGTTGAGAAAAGAACCTCAACCATGAAGGTCTTGTTGATGAAGCAAGGAGGAACCACCTTATTCCCTTAATCATTTGTGTATTGTATTTGTGATAACAATGCAGGGAATTGAAGGTGAAGCATGCTCTCAGGGGGAGAACCTGAGAAGTAGTGAATGCTGTCAACTCTTGATAGCCAAGCTAAAGAAGTTTCCATCATTAGTATATTCTTCAATTGATATTCAAAGATTATGATGATGAATGATCACTCTTGATGAAGATGATGAGGAGTGTTTCCCTTGAGGGGGAGAAAAATGAAGAAGCTTCCAAAATCATTGTTTCAATCAGTATAAACTCTAGCTGGTATTAAATGCAACTACTCTGTAAATTTCATGAAGAACATGTCATTGATGAAGGTATGTCATTTCTCAATATCTCATCCTTAGTTACTCAGAATAGAAATCATTCTACAAAGGGGGAGTAACTGAATTGATCAATGACATAAGAATAATGGATGTGCCCCAAGGTCACTTATCCTGCCGATTACACTTGAATGTTTTTGATCTGTTTGCTGATGTGAGTGCATGAATTTCAGGTTGATTATTCCCTATCACATTTTATTTCTTCTACCTGAAATAAAAGTGGTAAACCCTTGAAGACAAAATACATGAGTTCTCATCTCATGTCGGTATCATGATCTGTGAATAATGGACAACCTTGTTGACTTAATCAAATCCTCTTGTTTTCTACATCGAGCATTGCTCAAGTAGACTTAGAGTGAAATGATTAATGAAACATTTCTTAAGTTTAGATTGATACCCTCTCTACCATGATCTTTTTATTTCTTGTCAATAAGGGGGAGAGAAAGTGAAATGACAGTTTGAACCAAAAGTTGACTGAAGAGAAGATTCTCATTTTGACATTGACAAATTCATTTCAGAAGATATGTAAGGTATTGACAACAAAATACAAAGGGGGAGATTGTTGGAACCACTTTGTGAATAAGGTTGTATTTTTTGTCAATATTTTTCAATGAAGATCAAAATGAAGGAGATAAAGAAGTAATCAAGAAGTACTCCAATGAAACTAAGGAATGGAAATTCATATGATTGTTGTACTGATCATAAGTTCAAAGATCATGTGTCAAAGGTGACACATTGTTTACAACAGTGAAGAATAGTGAGGCATAATCCATCTATGGATGAAGAAGAAGACATGACGGTTGATGAAGACCATGCAATTCTTCATGATTTCATGAGAACCATGCAAGAGACTTCTTGAAGAATATAATCGTATGATTTGCATGAAGTAGAGGAATGACGGTTGAAGAAGAAGACAATGTGCAAGGCATTGGAATTCTGCGATGGACATGAACTTCACATTGTATCAAACTATTATGATGCTAAAGTTGATCTATCAAAGGATACATATCATGATAGTGGAGTTTGTGATGAAAGAAGAAGAGTTGTTGTAGAAGGAAAATCACATAGGTGATTGTGCTTGTTGACAAAGCATACAATGTCATACAAATCTGTTGACAAAAGAGATTTCATAGTGGCATGTCGACTTCTAGAGCTGTGGTCAACGATCTATGTTTGATTCAAGAACTTCGACAAAGGAATGAATGATCTGGAGGTGGTGCCAAATGAGCAAACACAAAGTGGCTCCGTTTTCCAGTGTTTGCCAAATTTTTGGGCCTTAAAATCAGAAAATTAAGACATGAATTGTCTGAAAAAGGAGGTACGCATAATGAGGAAGTGGTGCGCGGAAAATAAGGACTGTGCGCGAAATACTTAAGTTGGGCGTGGAAAATAGCTGGATGCACGAAATAGTGGATTGCGGTTTTTCGCGCAAATAGTGTTTCGAAATCAGATTGGTGAAAAATGGCAAAGGCATGGGATTCGTGGAAAATAAGGGCTGTGTGAGAAATTCTTGAGTTGGGTGCAAAAAACATCATGGTGCACGAAATTAGTGGAGCGAAGTTTTTCATGCAAACAGTGTTTCAGAATCAGAGCGTTGAAAAATGGTAAAGGCATGGGCTGCGTGAAAAACCGGAGCAATGCGCAGGAAAATTGGAATGTGCGCGGAAAAATGTTGTGCGTAGAATAGCTGGGTGAATTTTTTGCGCAAGCAATGTATCGAATCAGAAATACAGAAAATCAGCAAAGGAAATAGGCGCGTGAAAATTTGGGGATGTTCGCGCCATGTGCGCGGAAAATCAAACAGGTGCGCGTAATTCAAAGAACTGGGAGACAGTTTTGCGCGCAGGATCAAAAACGCCTATAAATATGAGGTGATCCCTTCTCATTCGTAGAGGCTCGACACTTAGACAGATCCTGATCTCTGGCGCGCAGAAAAATTGAGGTGTAGAGTGGTGCGCGAAAAAAAGAAGGGTTGCGCGAAAAATAAGGTGTTGTGCGAAAAAGGGAAGATTTGCGCGAAAAAGGAGAGTTGCGCGAAAAGTCTTTTACGTGCCAAAAGTTATTTTTACGCGCAAGGTTTAAATTTTACGCGCAAGGCACCGGGAAGGGAGCGAAAAAATTTGGGGGTCCCGCTGGCCTTTGACAGGTGCTTATCACTCTTGAATCTGCTTTGCGAAGATGGAAGAACAATAAACCATTTGGTTTTACGAAGAGAAGTGGTACCGCACACACATGACTGGTGTTTAACATCCTCATTATGCTTTGCAAAGAGAAGAAGAACGGATCGTGCAACTAAACTCAGATCTGCACAGAAAGAGGGGAATATTTCAATACACTCAGGTGTTAGTATTGAGAATCAAAGGAAGAGAAGAAGAAGAACTAGTGCATTCAGTCATTGCACTAAAGAAGAAGGATTGAACTGAGTAGAGCATCAAATCTGAACCCTAATGAAAGTAAAGTCTCATGCTGAACAGGAGACAAAGAACTTCATTTCTATCTATTAAAGAGACCTTCACGTCTATAAACTGAGTGGGACTTCACCAAGGGCAATGAGCCAGGGGGAGTCAATGGGAGTGACCCGAGGGAAGCGGTGAGCTATCCCTGAACCTTTGTAAAGGCAGTGTGCCCGGGACAGAGTGACTGTACCCGAACCTTTGTAATCTACAGCTAGTGAAGCATAGTGGATTTTGGTACGACCGACAACCTGTCGGCGTATGCTCCTTGGACGTAGCCCTTAGTGGTGAACCAAGTAAAAATAGTTTTGTCATCTCTCTGCATGTGAATGTTTCATTACTGATCATATCCATCATACAGGTTTAACAAGTTCCTACCAACGTGGGAACAAGATCCACAAATTTAAGAAGAAAAAGTTGACACCCTGATTCACCCCTCCCCTCTCAGGGTGTCCTGGGGTCCTACAAATAACATATCCATCTCAACATAATTTAATTAAAAACTCTCAATATAATTAAATTAATTCCCCCATTCACATCAATTAATTAAATTCCTCTTAACCTTGAATTTAATTAAAAAACCATCAATTCACATCATTTATTTAAATTACTTTTAATCCTGAAGTTAATTAAATAACTCAACCTAAAACATAAAACTAGGTAATCCGAACTATTTCACTTGCATGGTCTGACAGACCATGTGCAAATTTTTCATTTTCTACTAGACACCCATTTTAACATGCATGACTGACCTGAACAATTTGACTAACCGGGTGCAGCTTGTGCGTACACCTCTATCGGGCCCGGTTCTCCCGAAACCCATCTAGCCATCCAAAAAAATCCTTGAGACTTTACCCAAACTCGATATAGACATGTTTAAAATATCCCAACTTGTGAAAATTTATCCCAAATCTGGGTTTTAAAACCAACCCGTTGTTACAATGAAAAAGTTAAAAAACTTTCCAGTTTTAACCTGGTTTAAAAAAATGGGACTTTACAATATACCCACCTTAAAAACTTCTCGTCCCTAAGAAGCTATCGAAAACTACTACAGCATCAACCAACCCACCAAGGTCATGAAGTCTCATTTTAATGATCGCGCTGCATTCTTAAATTCCCAATGCACCTTTAAGGCACTCATACACTTTACCGTTGACATTTGGATCCCATTTACCACATCAAATTTCTATTTAACATTTTAACTTTATCAGCATTTTTACAATTGTTTAAAAATACAGGATACCCTTTTCCTAGTTATAGGGTTCCCATACACTTTGAAACTGAAACTAGGTCCCTTCATAAACATAAAAAATCAATGTTCCACTCATGAAACCATTTATAGATCAAAATATATCTAGCATGCTTTCATAAGCAGTAACACCACAACATGTTATAACACTGAAGCATGGAACAATAGAAACAAATTCTAATAAATAGTTAGTATGGAATATAAACACCCAATCATGTTATATCTATCACCGAAACATGCTATTTAAAGGGGCATGATAAAGAAAATAAAACATGGAATTTCATCCAAGGCACACAATCAAAATTAGCAGACATCCTACTAATGAAACTACATGGAATGTCATATGCATTTCATGCAAATATCTAAGTGACTAAGATAATGCATATAATTCAATTCCATTTCCATATCTAGCCAAGTAATTTTTTTTAAATTCTCAAATCAATAAGCAGTAAAAAATACACCAGTCAATCGAGGTGAAATCATATCAACTATAACCATAAACAGTATAAAAATAAATTATCATCCATGGAAACTTGGTAATTTCCCGTACGTGGGGTGATCAGTCCTAGGAACAACTATTAACTGACCTCCAAAAAATTCATAGCCTCCTATCTACCGACCCAAAACAAAAGACAATGGAAAAAGAAAGAAAACCTGAACCTTCGATACCACTTTGTAATGTCCTGACCCGAATTACCCTCGAACCGGTAGCTGGACCAGTCACCACATGACCTCAAGAACGTCTCCCCATACACTAGAGGCTACCAACTAGAAGCAAGGGTCTATGGATAGTTAGTGGGGAGACTATGCCATCATATTTAGTGTACACAGTGGAAAGAGATAATAAACTCAGACAACAGTGGAAGTAGATGTAAGAAATAATCAACTGAATAATGGAAACGGACAACACCAATTTATATAATGCATGCATGTCATGGTGATATATATCTGAAAGAAGTAAAAAAAATAACTACACATATATATCTTAGTATATAAATAAATAAAAATACTCAAGCCCCAAGGGTGATATCCACAAGCATCCCGAGCTCCTGCTCATTCCTTTTCTCCTAACTCTCAAGTATAAGAAAACAACAGAGAAAAAGTTCATAGTCCTATAAATAAGAAAAGTCTACTCAGGTACCCCATTGCAATGGAGGCCCAAATAGGGTATGATATATAAATCTCAGTAGGATGAGACCACTGGTGTCTATATCAATCTAGATAATGAAATAAAATTAAACAACATGCAACTATATCAAAGCAATAAAAAAATTGAATAAATAACTAACAACCCATCAAGGTTCCAAAGGGACACCTGACGGCATTACCTACTTCATCCCATAGTTGGTATGTCCGATAATGTCAATTATATATATATATATTAATAGTGTGTATATATATATAAATAGATAGATATTCTTAGAATACTCTTATATGTACCAAGAGCATACCTATGCCTAAAGGGTATATACCCTAGATACTATTTCTGGCTAGACCTAGCCATAATGAACAGACATTCATTACCAGGGGAGGAGCTCACGGTCTTTCCCCTGGTCTAAAATCCAAGAGCTCTTATGGTCTCATGGAAAACAATATGGAAGCTCACACAGTCTTCCTACCCCAGGATCTCACAGTCCTTGGAAAACGATGTTGGATGGATCAGGACGTCACACACAAACATCTATCACCAAGAGTAGCACACACGGTCTATCCCCCGGCTCAAATCCAAGAGCTATCATGGTATTTAGAGGATCAAAACAAAAACTAACATATTCATTCTCCCCAAGGGATCTCATGGTCTCTTGGATCCCCTAGAAATACAAGGCATAACCATTCACAACATATAATGCATGGAGCATTTAACCGCTCATGCATTTCATTAGCCCATTTTAGTTACATATAAGCAAGAATATTCACATTTATACTCAAGGAAAACCATCTTAAGTATTTCAATTAAAACATTAACATGGTCTTCACATTAAACTCAAAAACATGGGGCAAGGGCCTCCCATTCATCTCATTGTCTATGCTCAAATTCATTAGTTAACTAAACAATTAACTAGGTACACAAATCCTGTTAATTAATTAATTAATTAATCAACAACACAATTCATATCTCATAATTAATTTTCTAGAATTAATTATCTCATTATAAATCACAACTCTCCATATTCAATTTCACAATTAAATATCTAAATCACAATATCAAAGACACATAATTAATTCACAATTAATTATCTCAACTCATAAAAATTTTATATCTCATAATTAATCCCTTGATTAATTATCTCAATTACAATTCTCAAAGAACATAATTAATTCACAATTAATTATCTCAACTTAGACAATTTAATAACTCATAATTAATCCCCTGATTAATCATCTCAATTACAATTCTCAAAGCACATAATTAATTCACAATTAATTATCTCAACTTATCCAATTTAATAAATCATAATTAATACCCCAATTAATCATCTCAATTACAATTCTCAAAGCACATAATTAATTCAAAATTAATTATATCAACTTAACCAATTTAATATCTCATAATTAATCTCCCAATTAATTATCTCAATTACAAATCACAAAATAAAAAATTAATTCTCAATTAATTATCTCAACATAACCAATTTAATATCTCATAATTAATCACTTGATTAATTATCTCAATTACAAATCTCAAAACACAAAATTAATTCACAATTAATTATCTCAACTTAACCAATTTAATATCTCATAATTAAACCCCTGATTAATTATCTCAATTACAATTCTCAAGGCACATAATTAATTCACAATTAATTATCTCAACTTAGCCAATTTAATATCTTATAATTAATCCCCCAATTAATTATCTTAATTAAAATTCTCAAAGAACACAATTAATTCATAATTAATTATTTCAACTTAACCAAATTTATATGTCATAATTAATCCCTCAATTAATTATCATCTCAAAGGACATAATTAATTCATAATTAATTATCTCAACTTAACCAAATTAATTACTCATAATTTATCCACCGATTAATTATCATTTCAAAGCACATAATTAATTCATAATTAATTATTTCAACTTAATCAGTTTAATATCTCATAATTAATCCCTTGATTAATTATCATCTCAAAGCACATATTTAATTCATAATTAATTATCTCAACTTAACAAAATTATTTACGGATAATTAATCCCCCAAATAATTATCATTTCAAAGCACATAATTAATTCATAATTAATTATTTCAACTTAACCAGTTTAATATATCATAATTAATCCCCCAATTAATTATCTATCAAAAGGTACATAATTAATTCATAATTAATTATCTCAACTAAATCAAATTAATTACACATAATTAATCACCCAATTAATTATCCATTTTACAACCTCAAAGTATATAATTAATTCAAAAAATTTATTATCTCAACATTTCCAATTAATATCTCATAATTAATTCCCCAATTAATTATTTCAAATTATTTCTCCCAATATTCATAATTACCACTTAACCCAAGTGCGTCAACATGTAAGGGAGACAATAAAAAAACACACAACACCAAGATAAACGAACATATCATTATAATCACTATGTTTTTAGATTGAAGGCAGTGCACCTTGATTGAGGGGTTTTATTACAAAACATGATTTTGTAATCTAGAAGATCTTTTTATACTAATAAACAAATCATTCAGCAATTGCAGTCAAATTCATCCTCAAAAGTAATTAAACAACTACTGTATTTTATTAATTGAGCAAAGTTCAGGACCCTACCTCAAGTAATTGGACGATCCAATACTTTCAAACTCAAATCGCTACCCACTCACACATATGCACTTCCAAATTAATGCACACACATACTTGGAATTGATTGAAACACCTAATCAACAACAACTGGTACACCCAATTAGTGTGGTGGGGACCAACACACACCAAAATAATCAATCATAACTCAAACAAACCATAAACTCCTAATACAATGGTGAAAAACCATTTATCAGGTATATAACCTTACCTAAATATGACGGCGGTGAAGCAAAACAAATCGAGTCACTTCGCCTTCGGCGGTGATTTTCAGAATACAGACCAACGTGTCTTGAGACATTTTTCGCACCACCTAGTATTGGAAGAAATAAGAAATACGGATTAATCCTGAACCTAGAGTCTCATCCCAACAGAACCCGGGCGAAGGAGAGATGAGACGACCAATGTGAATAATGAAACATGTGGAGAAGGACTTACCTTGATGAGAGGAACATATTTCGTGAAGGAACCACTACGATCCGACACGTAGAGAGGGAGCCAGGAGGGGAGGGTGGTGCGCCACCCATGGATGCATCACCCCTCATGCAGGAGGAGGGAGAGGTGCACCTCCTTCTTATATTATCCCTAAAATAAAATATTAAAAACTCTAAATTAAATATAAGAATTAATATAATATTATTAATAATAATAGTAGTAATATTATTATTATTACCCATTAATATTACAAATCTTAGAGAAACCCCAACTCCCCAATTACACATCATTTAATTAAATTCTTCTCCAATGAATTTAATTAAATAAATTATCCAACTCCTCATTATTTAATTAAATTCTCTCAACACAATTTAATTAATTAAATCCCCCATTTTTATCAAATAATTAAATTCATCTTAACCTTGAATTTAATTAGATAAAACCCCAAATCCACATTTAATACATTATTTAATTAAATTCCTTTCCAACCGAATTTAATTAATTAAATTTTCCAAATCAATATTATTTAATTAAATTATCTCAACATAATTTAATTAAAAAAACCTAACACCTCATTAATCATCATTTAATTAAATCTGTTCCAACTAAATTATTTAAATAATTTCTCGTATTCATGTTATTTAATTTAATTTTCTAAACACAATTTAGTTAAAAAAAAGACTCCAACATATCAATAGTATTTAATTAAATTCTACCAACCTTAGTTTAATTAAATAATAACCCCCATTTCACAATGAATAATTAAATTCCTCTTTACCTTGAATTTAATTAAATAAAACCTCTATTTCATATTAATTAATTAAATTCCTATTTACCTTAAGTTTAATTAAAAGAAACCCCAACTCCTCATTTTCAAATCATTTAAATTTTACCATTTAATATTACAATTCTTTAATAACCCCCAACTCCTCATTTACAAGTCATTTAACTAAATTCTTCTCATCTTAATTAAATTAAATAAAGACTCCAACTCATCATTATTTAAAAAAATTAAATTTAATTATTTTCATCTCAATTTAATTAAATAACTTATCTATCTCAACATTATTTAATTAAAAACTATCAACATAGTTAAATTAATTTCCCCATTCACATCAATTAATTAAATTCATCTTAACCTTGAATTTAATTAAAAAAACCCTCAATTCACATCATTTAATTAAATTCATTTTAATTCTAAATTAAATTAAATAAATTGACCAAAAACATAAAATTGGGTAAGCCGCACTATTTCACTCGCACGGTCTGACAGACCGTGTGAATATCGTGTGTCCACTACTAGACCCCCATTTTAATATGCATGGTTGACCCATACAATTTGACTAACCAGGCACAGCCTATGCGTACACCTCTGTCTGGCTTTGTGCTCCTGAAACCCATCCATCCATCTAGAAAAATCCTCGATCCTTTACCCAAACTTGGTATAAAAACTTTTAAAAGACCCCAACTCATGAAAATTTATCCAGAATCTTGGTTTTAAAATCGACCCATCGTTACAAAGAAAAGTTTTAAAAACTTTCATGTTTTAACCCGATTGAAAAAAACATGGGACTTTATGTTTTGGTACCACTATAATGTTACCCATCATGCTAAAACTCAAAGATCATCTCCTTAAAAATCACATTATAAGCTCCAAAAACTCATAATGAAAAATCAAAAGGTTCACCTTTGACTAGATAATGTGGTAATAAGATTCATCACATAGTGTAGACACCTTCTCCAGGTCTGAACACTAAAAAAATACATAAACATCATAACTCAACCGAAATGATTATTTTATGAATAATATTCGAGTATTTATAAATAATTATCATGTGTATCTGACTTATACACTTTCAAGATATGTCATGGAATGACAACATATTAAATGGTGAAAAAAATTAATGATATTCAACCATCTAGAACCCTAACATTCACAGGGTCCCCTTTATGATAAAAATTATTCCCAATAATAACAATCCTTCAAAACTATTATTATATTATAGAAAAATTATGGTGTTACCATGTCCTTCATTGGGTGATGCATCAGTAATGTAATATTTTTCATCCATGAGTTAATCTTACATGCCCTCCTCTTAATATAACATAGCTCTATCACAACATTGTATCTTCCAACATTATGTATCTATTCTATCATCTATATTAAAATAATCATACATGGGATGCACTATGATATAACATGAGGAATTATGGAGTGGTTTCATTCATGAAAAAATAAAATTCTATAGATACTTATATATTCTTCAAAAACACCTCAACATTACTTCATTATCCAATTTTAGAAGTCTCACCAAACTAACATTTTCAATAAACAAGACACAAAAATACTCAAATGGATTTTTTTATAACAATACCTAATTCCAACATAGGTGTAAAAAGTATAATTGTTGAAAAAATAAAAGGTTTATACCTAAATATCAATACTTAATGGATAATTAATGAATAATATTCTATTATGGTAATTATATAAGATCAAACTGGATATTTTATGTCATAGGTAGAATCCACACCCTATATCAAATCTAACCAAAAATAAACTATTTCCCTTTTAACTAATACATTAATTACTTATGCCTACTCTATAACCAATAAGATATGAAACCTTAACTATAACAATACTCTATTATGAATAATTTGTATTTAATCCCCTCATGAATTTATAGTGAAGTTGAGTGTGTCCCGAACAATAATTTTTAATTTTACAAGGGGTTTTTACTATCATAGAGGGTATAAAAAAATTGTATTTATGAAATTACATTATTTTATCCTAGTAAAAAAATGATAAATACCAATAAAACCAAATAAATCACACAATAAATATAAATAAGATTTATATGATTCCACTTATAAGGAAAGAAAAAATATAAAGAAAAATACGACATGTAATTTTTCCCTTATGCGTAGAAAGTCCAATGATAAAAAATCATTGGATCATGAGATTTTAATGTTATTCCCTCTCTCTAGAAGTGTCCTATGCATTAATAAAACAACATTAAAGAAGTTTGGGTCTGTATGAATGTATCTTCAGAAGGATCCAACTTAGAAAATATCACGCTAATATGGAAATAACGTATTATTGCTTATAAAATAAAAAATGAAATCAAGTTTTGTCCCATAATAAGTAATCTACAACTCATATCACTACGAGTACACTCATTAAATCAAAATATATTATATATTTGTACTAAATCATGAATAATAATAAAATGATGTACCATTTACCCAAATCCTAGATAATCAAATTTCCCTCACACTAAAATAGTATAAAACATTACACTCCCATCCCATAAATATCTATTCACCACACCTAAAATCTACATCCACATACCAATGAAATAGTTTGAAAACATATAACACAATTAAAGTATCCATGTGATAGAACCACTAAAACTACCACGTGAACATACTATAGAAAAAATAATCATAGGGGATGAATAATAATTTATTTTTATCCCTCATATTATGGATTATGGGAGTTATTTTGGTAAAAAAAACAAAAAATGGGTGTTGATATCATCACATGAGTTGATTTGAGGTTCAAGTAAAAAAGAATTATGTATAATAACACAAAATCTCATACTAGTATCGATGAAATATTTTCCACTTATACAAAATATAATTGTCATGCTATCATTATTACACAAGAATAATTATTTCATCCTAAAAATATAAAAGTAATAACATCATGGCCACAAAAAATCAACATCATTATTATAATTAAAAATTTTATTTCAGTTTCTACATTATTCATTATATTCAAACTACCATATATTCACTGTAGTGTTATACATTATTTGATGCAATTTTTTGTAATTCCACTACCCACATTAAAAAATTCAATCATTTACCAAAATTTATCATTTACTATTTATATACTGTAAAAAGTAAATTTTTATTACATAAATAAATTGAATCATTAATTCATTTAATCATATCACTAATAAAAATTTATCAATCCCATTCCAATTTCAATTAATAACATAATTTCATTAAAGTTATATATTATTGGAAATTATAACACTCTATAAATACTAACCTTATTATACAACTGAATCTACAAATTAAACCAATACCCATTTCACTACTATATTAACCTTAAATTATCAAAACAAACTTTATGTTAATCCTTATGAGAATACAAAAAAACACTCACTACAATTTATTTTTATCATTATTTATCATGTTTCAATATATTATCAATATAAGTATACCTATACCATACAAAACAACATCCATCCACATGCTTAATGGTAAGTCTATATCAATTCCAAAATAATTATGATGAAAATAATAGTAATAAATCACATATATTGACTACTAATCAAATATTTTTCCATATAAATTATTTTTTGAACTAAATCATGCCAATATCATATCCTTCTGCATAGAAAAAAATTAATCCCAAAACCACATAAAAAATAATGATATAAACTAGAAAATATGAATTAATTACCTCAAATAAAATATCAAAATATAATATCCCAAAAGGGTGACTATTTGACTTTAAACACATTGGTTCCCTAAATAACTCACTTTATAACATATAAAACATAAACCAAATATCATATCTAAAATATAACGATTCAAAACCCATATCTATAGTCTATTGAAATGAAGAAACACGTGAATAAATGGAAGGATTCATGTATAAATAAAATATGGGTACCTTATCTCATGAACAATTTCTATTAAAATGTTTATGTCTCAATGATATATCATAGGGTAACTAGATACCACAATGGGAAGATTATATCTTTTATAAGGGTTCCAAAAAATAGAGGATCAAATGAAAAGAAATAGGATTAAAAATTCATAATTAATATTTGGTGGAAAAAACAATACCTCAATTTCTTAAACAATGAATTGGTTTATATGTGTTAATAACCATATTTAAAAAAGCTTCCTTAAATATACACCCCATTAAATATATAAACTTGTTTCCATTATCAGATATAGTTTTCACAATAACACAAATATGATTGATCTGACGATTAATTTTTTTCTCCAACCTCCTTAGATCCTCAGTACAATGAATTATAGAATTACCCATGACCCATTTCATATTTTTATCAAGGGGAACTCCATGAAGTGGTGGGTTATTCTTTTCTAAAATAATCTCCATAAAAAAAATTATCTAATAATTCCCCAAAAAATATTCATTTCACACAAATCACATCATAGTTTTAAAAACATGGCATAGTCAATTCCTTATGGTGATAAAAAATACATGAATTCCCCATAAAAAACATTGATTTACTACATTTTGGAGATCCAAAACCATGATTACACCAAAATCCAGGACATTAAATTACCCCCATCAAGTGTTTTACACCAAAGATCAATTATAAACTTTTATTCTATAATTCATTTATACAAATTATCCCAAAATATCCAACATATTAAATTAAAATTTAGGGGATGATGACAATTTAGGCCTCTAGATTTCATCTTTGATTAAAAAATATAACTTTTGATAAAAAAATGTGTTCTATCCAAGGTCTCAAAAATAGTTTTTGAGGATATAACATATTCTAAAATTTAATAAATTTGAAAATACTAAAAAAGATATATCAAATATAACATATAAAAATATTACACATATGGATTTAAATAAATAAATAAATATATATATATATTATGTAATATTTAAAATAAATTAAATGAATAATTAACCTAAAATTTTAAGAAACTCAAAATTTTTGTCAAAAAATAAGTACTATGAAAAATTTATTAATAATACACTAATATAAGTGTGAAAAAATTTGAATAAAAATACTTTATTTCTTTTCAATATTAATAGATGTAAAAAAAGATATAGATATATATGGGAATTTCATACCTCACTTATCCATCATTAAACATTATAATGGGAATATAAAATACATATAAGTATCTTAAATCGATACTCGAGTGGTAAAATGATAAAATAATTGATCTCCATAGAATATTAAAGATTACCATTAGGTAATAAAAGGTAATTTATAGTTTAATTTGGAAACTAACTTTATAATTATTTTTTAGCACTTGGAAAGCATGTTTAAAAATTTTCTAATACAAAATTTATTAAATGGGTTTACACTCAATATGTTATTTTTAAAAATAAATTTTAATATATTGAAAAACGAATAATTATTTTTTTGAAAACATAAAACACCAAATCACATATTATTAATATATCATAAATTTAGATGAATATAGTTAATTAATTCAATAAAATATTACATATATTTTAGAGTATTAATTTTTTTACATGGATGTTCAGCATAACTTCCCTATTCCAATTAAATTTTAAATTAAAATTATTTCATTTCATTTAAATAGAAATTAAATTTATTACATACCAACATCATCACATATTATTCTATATATGCACCCTATACATTAATATTCATTCAATATTAGTATTATTTTAAATTATTTTAAAATTTTCCTTATTACCAATTTTATAAATTATGACATAAAATGAACCATCCATTTTTTAATCAATATCAAACCTTGATAAATTTAATAATTATTTTAACATAAAAAATATATTATTATCGATGTAAAATATGTTATAAAGTGGTAACATTAATATTTTAAAAATAAAATGACACATATTTTTTTTACCTTAATAGATTGGAGTAATAAAGCTGTAAACTTTTGAAAAATGATACATATAAATTATATTCATTCTAATCGCAATTCCTAAAAAATTAGTAATTTATATTATCACTCTTTAGGAATATGATTCTTTCAATTTTAATATTTTATAGTGATTGTGAGTGATGAGAATCCAAAATTATCAAAATGAAATAAAT
This sequence comes from Viscum album, assembly GCA_963277665.1. Taxonomy (NCBI): domain Eukaryota; kingdom Viridiplantae; phylum Streptophyta; class Magnoliopsida; order Santalales; family Viscaceae; genus Viscum; species Viscum album. The sequence goes on along the minus strand of OY728148.1, from coordinate 827,948,408 downwards.
ATATAACTTTTAATAATTGAAAATTTATTATTAATGATTAATTAATATCATTAATTTTTATAATATGTTATTATATCATAATATATGTGTCAATATAGTACTATATCAAAAGAGATTCATAAAAAATATTTAAATAATTTTTCCATTTAGATAGTCTTGGTTCTCAAATCATCTTCCTATGTGATGTTTTCCTAAATATGAAAATTTTATCGATACTCAAAAATAATTGTTAATAATTTATTTTAATTATTTTCTTTAGATCCCATGTTTCCTCTTACAATTTAGCAGACTTCAATAAGACCATCACTTGAATATTTATTTTTGTTTTCGAGCACTCTATATCTATATTAAATGATTAAAATTTAATATCTATCAAATTAACTTTCTAATTCTAGGTATATTATTCTATGAATATAAACTTTGATGGCCATTACATGTACTTCCTCTTAAGTGACACTTAAATTAAGTTATATACTTATGAAAAGACAGGTGAAATGAAAAAATTATATTCCACATATCATATATATTGTGAAAAATGAAAATACCCAATGTACCTAGGTCATATAAAACCTATCATTTAGATTCACATCACTCCATTACATTGTAAAATACATAAGAAATTATGATTGATAAACAGTACACTGTGTAATTTATTCAATTGTGGTCATACATTTTCAATAAACTTTTCATTTATATTTATTTCAATTTAGATTAATGTTACTTATTCAATTTTACCCTCTATATTCCCTAGAAATAAAATTGTTCTTTCAACAATGTAAATATAGTATGCCTAAGTATGATATTTATTTCAATATAGAGCCTTATAAGTCATGATTTTATAAAATGATGGAATTTATTTCTATTTGTTATATTATTGAATGGCATATGTTTGAAAAAAATTTGAATTTTATTTAAAATAATTCCTTAACAAATTAACTAAGATTCTAATAGTATATTATGTTTATTTAGATATCTAGGAATGATAAGTTGTTCTAAAATTAATATTTGTGTTATAGTCCTTCTAGGGATATCACAATAGCACCAAGTTAAATCATGAATGAAAAAAACGACATTATAGATAAATAATAAAATGAACAGATAAAGACTCTAAAACCTCTAGAAAATATGTATACATAATAATAATTTTAATAATTAACCAATTATAATTATTTCCCTTATAATCCATTGGGATTCAAGTTAAAAAATTCTTATTTATATTAACAAATTTACACATCAGAATAGATATAGATTGTAAAAATACTTAATATAATAAACTACCAATCTTACACTATATACATTCAAATATTCTTATTATATAGTCTATAATTTATTATTTTATACTCTCTCACTAAAAATTATCCCTTGTATCACAATAAAACTTTTTCATTAATTATTTATAGATAATTTTTTTCAATGTTCTTTCATCAACTAATTCCTTAGATCATAACCACAGAAAAAATTATTCTATTTCTAATAAAAAAATATCTATCATTATCAGTGTTTTACTATTAATGATTTAAACATTAAGAAGTATTTAAATCTTTATGCAGGATTTAAATTTTCTTCCTTAATTTTATTTTGAAAATATGAACATATAATTATATAAGAATGTTATAGTGTTCAACGGTCCGTTATTATTCCCAAATGTAAATAAAATTTATCCTTAATAAATGGATCATTTGAAATCCATAATATATATAGGATAATATTTTCATTTTACACCATTTAAATTCTTGGATATTTTATTTTCAATGTTGAAAGTGAATATTAATGTTTTAATCCATGAGATACTCTATCTATATTTTATTTATGTTTTTTAATAATATAATTTAAATATAAGCATTAAACATTTATGGTCCATTTATATATCATACACCTCATTAAAAAAATTATACTTAAATATTTAATTTTAAATGATTTAAACAGCAACCTATAGGTCAAGGGAGTGTTAAATCATTGCATTGGATTTTTTTCTTAGTGAAAATGAGGTTACTTTTTCTATAATATAAGGAAAGTGTTATTCCCATAAAGAATCTCAAAATAATAATACTAATTTATTCCACATATGAAATTTATAAATATGTAATATCAATATAATTATATAAATATGGAACATCTCATTCATCCAAGTAGTTATGCCTGTCACAAGTCGCTCAATATTGAATTTCAATTCATTTCTTTATTCTAATGTAATATTGGGATTAGTTGTTCTACATATCATAAAATATGAGAACTAAATCCTTTGTTAAACTCTTCTAATGACTTGATCAACAACATATATTACAAGAACATTATTAGTACATCCCCAAGGTTAAGTCTAGAAATTTATAAACGTAAAATGGTTTACATGTAACAAACTATGTAAAACTTAGATACTAGTTATTTATACCAATAAATCATAATAACTAATATCAATAAATATATAAAATTATAAGTGAATTACATTGGTAGGTAAGTATAGGTAATATTCTTCCAATTATATCTTCTGAGTCAACTCTATACCATATAAAATATTATACTCATACAAATCATTACATAATATACCAAGAAATTATACATATATCAAAAAATATATTTTTTTATTTAATTTTCCAAGTTCCCAAATTTTAAATGAAGTTGAGAGTGGAAACCCATACATGAATCATAGGTCAAAAATTCCATGCTCGTATTTATATGTAAGGGACATCTATAGGAGGCTTGAACCTAAATTCAAACCAACATTGGTTGACTGAGTCACCCATTCCTATGTTCGTATTATAATACACCAAATAAAAAGTAATGTATAGTAGGGGGATGCATCTTGGTATATGGATTACACTAATGATTGGTTATCATGCCACAAAATTAAATTATACACATTTATATTAGTGTATTGCATCACTTTTATCTATTATAAAGTGATTGCACACACCCCTACAATCAATAATCTACACCCACACACTGTAATTCTCTAAAAAACATCACACACATGTCATTCACTTGGAATCACTGTCTAAATATACTCCTCACACATATGTGAAGGAAAAACCCAAAATCGAGGGGTGTTTAGGATTATATTTGGTTCCATGTCTGTATAAGTGTGGTGGCCTCTAACTGAGAGCCACAATGTTATAAAACTATCCGTAACCATAGTAATTATAGATAATTATTTGTTAAGTATAATAAAACATAAGTATTTGAGGAAATTTATCATTCCACTAATCTTGCAATATACCCATCATCGTGGAAAGAATGATAAATTATTATTTCTATTATTACTAAATAATAATACATTTACATTGACAATAACAATTACATTTGGTCTCGAATTTATGTAGTACCTTGATAAAACACATAACCATAACATTTCATTTAAATTATTGTAATTTTCAAAGTATTTGTAATATTATCCTATAATTACAACAAAAATATCATTTATTTCATGAAAATAACGATTTCTCAAATGAGATGGTATTTTTTAACAATGTGAATATTCTAATAATGGGAATGGGTTTCACTATTATTAGAAATATATTTATTATTATGATAAAATTGTTGGATTAATTTGAAAATTCTAGGAAGTACTGAAATGAGTTCAACATGGTTGGTTGTTAGGAACTCTTTTAACTGTTACCTCCAACATTAAAGAAATACATGAAACCAAAAGGAGATATCATATAATCTATGTCAGTTTAAAATATATAATTACTATAAGTACTATAATGATATATTTCTCAACCACATAGACAAAATTTATATATTTATTTATTTCCAACTATATAAGTAATTTAGTCATATTAATCAAATTACTCTATATAGGATTAGATTAGTGTTTATCTATTATACTTAAATAGAAAAAAATATTGAATAGAGTATAAAAATTTCTATAACTGAGAAATATTATTATGGTTTCATAAGAAACCATATAAACATTTCTCCTTACTAACCCTTCAGAAGGACTTTGAGACTTCATAGGACTCATTCAATTTAATAGTTATAAAGTCCCTTTTATAGAGTTATCCATGATAAACTACATTAGTTATTTTCTAATATATAATTATTTATGTCCATGTATCATTATATATATATATATATAGATCTTCATACCCAATATGTAAGATGATCCACCTATGTTATTCATTAATAATAATTTTCCAAATAATAACATTTTAGAATGTAATATTTAGTTATAATTACCAAAGAATTTTATATTATACAATTCAAACAATAAAAATACCAAATAATTTCAATTATCTTCCCATTAGGAATAAGAATTGGTTTCTTTAAAGATGAAAATAATTAATTTTATTATAACATTAATCCAAAATTAATAACTATAATCATCATAATTTAGTAAAAAAATTATATTTTTTCATCTTATGTAATAAATTATCATCATTTGAAATATAAATATATTTTTTAGTCACAAACACATCTTAGACTATGCTCACATTATGGATAATGTATTTGAAATCTTCTGAACATATCAAATAATCTTAATAACTTATAATTATAGGAAATATCCAAATGTAATTTAATATAGTAACAGTGGAAAATTCCTCTTTATAGTTAATACACCAAAAATTCTTAAAAAACATTTAATCCATATAATATTTATAGGTAAATACTCCACCATTTATATTTTCTATACCATGAAGACCCAACCACAAAACTGTAGGTCACAGCCCATTATTTTCATCTATAGTGTTTGATATATATATATATATATATATTGTTTAAATGGATTCCCATATAGATCTTACATCCTATAACCATTTCATGTAATCAGAACTAATGATTTTATATATGTAGGTTGTAATTTATTCACCTATAAATAAAAATTCATGATTGTTTTACCAATAAAATCTATATCTTTTGGCCTTCTGGATAATCTTACTAGACTATTGAGGTTTTTTCATACCACAAGTCAATACTCTTTCTAAAACCTCAAATTAAACTTTCATGCTATAAATAATAGAAAAATTAAGATTTTTAGTTCATCGAATAATCTTTGATCAATTTTCCACTCACCAACACCTTTCTATATGCAATATTTCTCAAGGAATTATCAAAATTTAGAAGTAGACACATTATGTTCAATATAATTATAGAAATAATATTAGTTTTTTCTTGGAGTATCAATAAAACTAGAAATATTATATTATATTTTCATTATTATATAAATTCAAGTGTCACATCTTTCTATCTATAAGAAGATTAGTAAATTTTTGGATCAATTATTCAACATCCTAATCCAATGAGAGAATCTTAATACCATTTTCTCATTGATTTTATATTTCTCTTATTAACACTATAAACATTTTAAAAGTCTCAAAATTGAATATCAAAGGAATAAAACCATATTAACTAAAGAAATAAGTAATATTTATGAGGTACCTCAACCCACCAAGTTCTATTCTATGAATTGATATATATACATCAACATGTATTTCATAGAATAGTCCACCACCCCTTTATAATATTGAACTAAAGTGTCATCGTAATTTTTTCCTAATATAAATTATCTACATTTATCAAATTATTTATAATAAAATTATTTTAAAAATTATTATCTATGGAGACTTTGGATGACTTTAAAATCTATATTCCCAAGGTGAAGTTTTCAAATATATGTCATGATAGATTCCAAATTTGTTTCTTATCACAGTTTTTATAAACATAATTTTCTATATAAATAATGCGTAAAATATTTATAATATTCCCAATTAGGTAAAAAATTTCATTTATCTATATTGAAAAACTATTGTGTATAATAAAATTTAAAAAAAACTTTCTTATCCAAACAATATTTAGAAAACATATTTTGAATTTTTTCTAGATAATAGTAATCACTGTAAAATTCTCAAACTAATCATCTTAGAATACATTGATCAAAAGATCATATATCTTATTTAGATACAATATCCCTATTATCAATACATATATCTAATTACATTTTCAAAAATTCCTTATTTTTAATTCTTTGTTTATCAATTGAAATTTATGAAGAAAACTAACTATTTAATCATTGAGAAATAGAGTTAGTAAAATTGATTCCTATAATATTCATATCTATATACTATGAATTTTTCTCCTTATAAAATTTCTCAATAATAATTTTAAATATTTTTAACTCTAAGTCCAACCAATAAGATTACATAAAATGGGTTTTTATGATGCCTCTCATTATCTATAAAAATAAATACCTTTCTATGAGTAATGTAATTTATTTATCTTGAATAATGACTTTAATCTATCATACTACCACTAAAATTGATAACATTATAAATCATATATCTTAAAAAATCCATGATCTATATATCCTTTAGTAATAAAAGTAATTTGACATTTATATCATTAAATTGTTTTTTGGTCAGATATTAATCAAATCATATCACATATGACTGTTGTAAAATTTAGAGGAAACCATTTTTTTAAATTGATCCTTTGGATAAATTCAATAATGTTCCTTAAGAATCCTTAGTTCTAGATTTATATAGTTTTCTATAAAATCATTCTTATAATATGACATGGTTACCCAACCCTAAAGGTAAACTACATCAACCGTTACTTGTAAAAAAATAATTCATATGCACCCAAATTTTGAAGAATATACCTACTTGAAACATATCAGTCATTATATGTGTTTTATTTGGATGTAATCAAATACACAATATTTATGGTATTATAAAAGTCTTTTAATTTCAATTAATATTTTATATATACAATATAAATCTATTACATCCCATGTAATCATTTTATCCCATGTAATAACCATATGTATGAATTCTCATTGGGATTTATCTATTGAATCACAATCATTCAAGCAAATTAAAATATTACCTTTATATGAAACTATAGAAAAATATAGAAATCATTATTTTTTTTACATATAGAATAATGAATGTAATTTATATATACACACATCTAAATAAATCTCAAGAATATGGTATATAAGATCAATTCATGTAGTGGATAAGAATCATAGAAAACCAAGATCACAATAAGGGAATGTATGGCGTGACAATTAACCAACACACACATTTTTGGTTGAGTTAAAACCCCATGGGTAGTGAGAATTTATTCCCAATATCATACTATTGATAGAAAAATACACTATAGGGACCATAATTATATAATAACTCTAAAAAATAATTTATTTAAATCATACCCAACCCTTATTTTATAATTTATAAAAAAATAAAAAATTATAGTCATAGTTGAATGAATATTTTTCATAAACCAACCCTGGTTAACCCAACTTGTCACCCAATATGGTCCATAATAAGGCCTAAAGCATGCCTACCCATAAGATAGAGGCTACCGACTAGTGAATTTGGCCGAAAAGGATATAGTGGGGTGACTATGACCTCAGATCAGAGTGTGAAAATAGTGGAAATAAAAAAAACACATACACATCCAATAACATTAGAGTGCGCATAAATAAATAAATAACTGAAAGAGGATATAATAGATGAAATTATGTATAAATAATCAATTAAAATAATACATACACCGGTCTCACACTAGGCTGACCACATATAGAACAAAAATATATGAAAAAAATACACAAGGATCTATTGAAACTCGTAGCCAAACCACATACCCAGTCTCTACCACTACTGAACAGATTAAGCGAGAAACTCATACTCCATATGAGAAGTATTTTTTAATAAAGAAACATTGGGCCTCCACCTAATCCACCACATATTGTTCTCATCCTAAAAGAATACATAAGGTCCAAATGTACATTGAGGTGCACATGTAATGGGTGAGAAAGAAAATCTTAGTAGGCCACCCCCAACGAAAGTACTAACATGTATAGTCATAACATGTTAAGGTAACATGCTTCATGTATAGCCTAGATAACCATGAATACTAGTATAAACATCATTAAATAAATAAAACAAAAAGGTAAAAACAAAGGAAATAGAAAACCCCAGGTTCTAGAGTGACACCCACAAGAAAATATACCCTTATTCTAGCCCTAACCAGAGGTATTATGAACTGTGGATCATAAATCCATAGTATCAAGGGAATCCTCTTAATAAAAAAAGACTTCCAGTATCCAACATAAGGACATAAATTAATTCCAAACCCTAGGATCTCATACTAAGCTTCTAAAAAATGAAGCACATATTCTGGGCACTAGGACTCCATCGACATGATCTGAATTGGAAGTAGGGACTTCTAGTTGACTTAAGAAGCATTTTACCATGCCCAGAAGTCCTGTAGAACATGATAGGTTGATCAAACCAATAATCCCCTTACTGGGCTACCTAAACATTCCCCAAACACATATAAATCGGGACCCAAGAGTGATATATCCTCCAAAGTCCATGAACCCTAGCTAGGGAAAAAGTTAAACTAGAATGGCTTCACTCATTCAGATCATCCATTAGCTTTGTGGCCCTACATTACAATAGAAAACCAACCTAAAAAGGAGGTAAATAGAGTCAAACTCAGGGTGAACTAGCAGTCTAATAATATCCCAAATTTCTCATCTCTCATCCAGTACTGAAAAGGAACATCCTCCAAACTCCAATACCATAAGAACAAGCATAAGAACCATCACCCAAACCCACTAATAGGAACTACTAAGACCATCACCAACCATCTAAAAGGAAAAAAATAATGGGGAAATATCCATAGTTTCAAAAACCATAGCTCAAGGACACCATAAGAGGGAATCCTTTAGTAAAACCAAACCTCAAGCCAAACCCACCAAAAGAAACCATAGTCGGTCCCACATATCATAGGGAAATAATAACCATACCTAAAAGGGAAACCACAAGCCACACTTCCCATAAGGGTTACCTCAAGAAATACCTCACTTGGAAGGGAATCCTCAATCTACAAAACTCACAAAAGGTAATTCTATAGAAAAAGTCCCTCAGACCTATCTCAAGCGCATGCAACAAGTCCCAGCTATAACAGACTTCCCATGATGTCTCCTTAACATCAAGGATCCAGCTGAGCTTGTAATGAACCAACTTGAGTTAACAAGACATACAATCAGAGTAAAAAATTGAAAGAAAAGGGGTACAATTAGATCCATAAAAACCAATCCAAATTGGATAAACCAAAAAATTATGAATCATACAAGACCAAAAGTCTGCATGTGACCAACCATCACCTCCAAACCATCCTGTATCAAAGGAAGCGATAATAAGAGAATCCACCATACTACAAGATGCCCTTCCCTTTACCTATATCCTATAACACAACATCTACAACCAAAAAAAAAAGGGTGTGAGCACAAAGACCAGTATGATACCACCACAGAGTCTATACAATGTCTAATAATAAGAATGAAATAGTAATAACTTTAAAAAAAATATTTTTAAAAATCATTTTCATAAACCCAAATCCATTTATAAATTATTTTTCTTTGGTTTTCATAAAATACTTTTATATTATCAATTCTATAAATATGAAAAATATTTGTGAAAAAATAGTAAAGCATATCCATACATCATAATGTAGGAAATTAAACAAATATCCATGAAATACCATCATAGAAATCCATATGATACAAACTCATATAAAACACATGATCAATTATCCATGAAAAAAAAAATCATGTGATAAAAATACATAAATGAAAAAGAACACTATCATTTGGGCTCTATTCTATTAGAAAATATGTACTAGACATAAAATAGGCCTAAATAAGGCTAACCGTTGGATCAAACTGATATTGAGTCTTTCCACAGTCTGTCGATATCAACAAAACAACCACTAATGGTGTCACATACACTAAGTTTACCTATGTTTATTTCCAGAAATACCTAAGGTTCCCAAAGTTCCAAGCTTATCAAAATACATTTCAAAACCATTCTCACCATTTATAAAACATCTTTCAAATCCAATCTAGACTACTTCTATATTTGAAAAACCCATTTCTCAATCAAAACAAATATGTTTTTAAAAAAACCCCTTTAAAAACATTTATATTTCCAATAAATCCATTGAAACAAAAAATTACTTCAATTTAATTAACAAATCAAAGTAATTTTTCTTGAATGATAACAAATTCATCGAATTAAACCATTTTATAAAAACACCTACCTCAAAATAGTATTAACCTAGATGCCTTTGACAACGGTGACTAGAAAATAAGAGATCAACCTTTTAAAGATAAGGTATGTCAAGAAACAACAACGGATTGATAGAAAAAGATATCTGATCAAAAATATAAAACCTAAATATATCCAATAACACTTCCACAACTAACAAAAATGAAATAAATAAGGAACTCTTACCTGAAGAGGTACACCACAACAACCTTGATGATTGATCACCAAACGAGTGATCCAGAAGGAGAAGAGATCTCCAAAATCACATGGGGTGAGATCTAGATCAAGAGAGGGAGGTTTCATGGTAAAAAAATGAAATTAATAAATATAGTTCCCTAAAACCAAAACTCATGATATTTACATGGAATGTAATCCCATTACACACCATGTAATCCATGGAATTTAAAAACACTGAAAAACACATCATATTTTATAAAAAACCTAGACTTTTTCCATTACATGATGTAAATACTTTTACATGGGATGTAGACCTCTCATGCCCTAAAACAGAATCATAACATCTACCAAGAAACCATTACATGATGTGATATCGCATTACATGGTGTTTATTTCTCCTAAAGGCAGTGAATATAGTAGATCTCCAAAGAAAACTCTAAACCACTTTAAATATTCTCCAAACTCAGGGAGAACTCCGTAAGTTCCTTAACACATTTATTCCCATACTATATTAATTTTAAAAAATATAAATCCCTTAAATTTAGGTCATTTTCCCCATAAAAGTATCTCTATCCCTAGAAATCCCACAAATTCACCCAAACAAGGATGATAAAAAAAGTATGAACAAGGGAGTACCTAAAAAAACAAGATGTTACAATCTCCCCAACATATAGTCATCAAGATTCTAGATTTGAAAAAGGTGAAGGCCACTACTTCCTCATGATCAATTACCTCTACCACATCCCAAGTCTATCCCATCCAAACCACTACAGTACCTGAACCATAGGAATTGTTTTTCAGTATAGTACCTTCTCTCGGTGATCTATAATATGAACTGGATACTCAACCATAGTGGTGTCAGTCTCAAGATCAACATACTCTCATATAATCACATGGTAAGGATATGATATATACCTTATCAAGTGGGAAACATGAAAAAATTCATGGATGGAAGTCAAATGTTATGGTAAGTCCAACTGATATGAAAACTTCCCCAATCATCCAAAGATATCAAAGGGGACCACAAACCTTGGTGCCAACTTACTCTACTTTTCAAACCACCAATGTCCCAAGCGATTTGAAACTCTATGAATGATCCGATCACTAAACTCAAACTCTGGTGGCTAGCAAGGACGTTTCACAAAATATTTTTGATGACTCTGTGATGTGACCAATATATTGAATATCAACTAAAACCTCTCCATCGTCTTCTGAATAAGACTTGTCCCAACCGAGGACTGATCTCCCAACTCTACCCAGCACAAGGAAGATCTACATGGCCACCCATACAAAGCATAAAAGGGAACTATGAGGCCTAATAACTATTATTATAGGAAAACTTAACCAAAGGAAAATTCTTGTCCCAAGATCCATGAAAATAAAGCATTCAAGCCTGGAACATATCCTTAATAACCTGGATATCACTTTCTATCTGTCTATCCATCTGCAGATGATAATCCATGCTCAATTTCAACTAGGAACCCATAAATAGCTGTAAACCTTTCCAAAACATGGATGTAAACCTTAGGTACCTATTAGATACAATCATAGAGGGAACACCAAAAAATCTCAAAATCTCTCAAACATAAAAGTCCCCAAGATCTTCCACCTTTATCATATCCTTTATAGGGAGGAAATGCTCTGAATTTGTGAGTCTATCAATGATCACCCAAATTGAATCCCTCTCATTAGGATTCCATGGAAAACCAATAATGAAATTGAAGGAAATATTATCCCATTTTCGTACCAGAATGGGCAAGGGATTCAAAAAACCCATAGCTCTCTAGTGTTCCACCTTAATTATCTGAAAAGTAAGACATCATGATACAAAATCCATAATCAACCACCTCATATCTGAATACCAATACCTATGTCTCAAGTCATGATACATCTTGGTATCCCCATGGTGCATGGGCCAACAATATTGGTGTCCACTATCCATCAACTCCTACCTTTGGAAAAAAGAAACAACCAAAATACTATAAAAGCTCAAAGTTCCACGAGGAGACCACTCACCCAAGGTATCCCCACCATAAAGTTTTTTACCCCAGTTTTTGAACTCAATTTATAACACCTGATCAAGCCGAACTCACTCATTAGAATGTGATTTATCTTTTATTAAAGACAATAACACCTTCCACCAACCTCTTCTATTCCCAAGATCAACTCACCAAACAAACTCATTAGAGAATACCGTTGCACTAATTTCTTTACATCTTGTGTCAATAATATCCTAATAAACACATTGAAAACCACATTCCATTTTATAGTAGTATATAAAATATAGAAATAAAAAATATAAAGGTATTCAACCCATCATTTCTATCACAAGTTTAGATCCCATTTAGTGAAAATATATTTTAGGCACTTATGATCAGAATACACTGTAAATCACTACACAAAGGGATAATGATGCCACATTTTCAATGCATTCATAAATATTTCCAATTAAATATCATGATTCATATAGTTATTCTCATAAGTGTGTAACTGGAATGGTATATAGGCCACCATCTATTTCCCTTGTATTATAAAACATCCTAAACCCACACTTGAAGCATCTCATAAAACCTCATAACCCAAAACCTATTTAGGAAGAATCAAAACTAGTGATGAATTAAATTTCACCTTTAGTTACTCAAAATATATCTAACACTAGTCGTCCCACTAAAACTTCACACCCTTACAGGTTAAATATTTCATTGAATGTGTGAGATTGGAGAAATTCCCAACAAAACATCTGTAATAACCTGTGAACCCAAGAATCTTCGGATCTCAAACATATTTTTGGGTCTCTCCTAGGACATAACTATCTTTACCTTTTTAGGATCCACTGATATTTCCCTTTCAGATGTCACATGCCATAGAAATTTTACCTCTTGAATCTAAAACTCATATTTTTAAAGCTTACCATATAGACGTTGTTCCTTTAAGTATTGAAGAATGATAATGAAATGGTTCTTATACTCCTTCTATGACTTATAATACACCAAAATATCATCCATGAACACAAAAAAATAAGATTCTAATAACTGATGAAAGATATGGTTCATCAAATCCATAAACATCATATGAAAATTAGTTAGACTGAATGTCCTAACCAGAAACTCAAAGTGACCTTACCAGCTTCTAAACACTATCTTAGGTATATCCTCTTCTCAAACCCTCAAATGGTGGTACCCTAAATTAAGTTCAATATTTGAAAATCAACATTCCCCTCTAAGATAGTCTAAGAGATCATCAATCTTGGGAAAATGATATTTTTCCTAACAGTCACCCAATCTAACTTTCGATAGTCAATAAAAAGTTTGAGGCTATCGTATGCCTTCTTAGAAAAGATGATAGGTGATGAAGATGATAAAATTCTAGGATGAATAAATCCTTTAGTCTCTAGGTACTCAAGATATACCTTAAGTTCCACCAACTCAGCAGGTTCCATTCAATAAGATGGTATAAAAATGGGCATCATATAGTGAAGTAGGACTATAGTAAACTCAACCTCTCTCTAGGGAGGTAAAATAGAAAAATCATCTAAAAAGACCATAGGGTACACACACACCACCACCTAAAGTCAAAATATAAAATAAGGGTCAATTGAATCAAGAAAAATTTCTAAAAACTATCATGATATTACCCCATAATATGGAACAAATGGATCTTCCCTTTCATATCTAGAGTCCCACTCGCCTTAAAAAACTTGAGCGAACCCTTTGGAAGATAAGAACTGAACTCAATGATGATAAAAATACATATAGACATTAACACTAATCATTAAATCCATGTAAATAATCAAGTTAATGATGTCAATATAAATAATTAAAAAGTCCCACCCTATCTTAAAATTGGATATCATCACCTGATATGTGTGGGATGGTTGAAACCTTGTTTGGACCTTTTTCCCAAAGGCGAGGAAAGATACAACAAGTATGAAATATGTTACAAACATAATCACAAAATTTCAACTAACTTTGATGATATGAAATAATTAGTAGCACCTAGGTCAAGAAAAGATAACACCATAGAAGATGAAATAAACACCATACCTCTAACTGTAACCAACATTGCTTCAGATTCCTCTATTTCATACTCCACTGCATAAATATGTATTGTCTTAGCTCCTCTCTATGCTTTCTTAGCCACATGAACATTACCCTTAGCCTAAGGATAGAACCCACCACCCTTGGAAGCATTGGTATGAACCAATGAATCCTTGGTGCATGTGGATCCTTCCTTATTACCTCGGGATACCCTTTCAAAAAAATGTTTCAAATTTCCATATCATACATAAAGATGAAAAGTATTAGGAGCCTCTACAAAGTTAGACTAGGTATGACCTTTCCTTCTGAACTAGTAGCAGATGACCTACTACTTTCCAGAAGAATCACATAAAACTATTCCTAAAGATAACTAAACACTCTTAAATTACCTTTCTAGTTATAAGATACACTATAGCTAACAACAACACCAATTGAAGCTCCATCCAAACCCGTCTTTCCAGCTATGTCTGCCTCATCAAAAGTGTCTTTGTCAACCACTTCCAAAAATTTCTATTGGAACATGAGAATAAACATTGATAGAATATACAATCTTAATCCTAAATCAAATATCCTAGCCTTCGTTAGTGAAAATATTCAATGATAGGTATAATAGCTTATCAAAATTAGGATAATACACCATAATGATACACCCCCATAATTCAAGTTCAAAAACTCCTGGGTCTTCACTACACATATTTTATTAGGGTAAAATTAATAATTAAAGTTTTTCTTGAAATAATAATAGGTAAGATACTCATGAATGTATGTGGAAAACCAACATTAGAGTCTTTATAAGTCTTTAAGAAGTTTAAGATCCTATCAATCTTATCAATAAAATAATTAGATTCCTAGGGTCCCTTATCACCATAGAAGATGGGTGGATTCTTCTTAGTAAATTGAGGGTCACGATCAACCACATGTCCTATGTTCTAGACACCCACTTGAGCCAGAGTCTAAATAGTATAGATTACAAATTCTACAAAGGAAGGGTCCACTAGAGGATTCTCCTAGGGATCCTATCTCATAGCTTCCTCTCTTATATTTTGAAGAGCTCTTCTCAGATGCATTTTCTAATAAACACAAGATAATAACCAATTAAACCATGGGAACATTCCAAAATCTTAAAACCACTTTCATAAATCAAACCAATGCTTTAAAACAAAAATAATTTAAAGAAATTATGAATTAAACCCAGAAGGAAATTAATTAAAAAGGGATAGATCAATTTAAATAAACTTCCCATATAGTTCATTAAAATTACCTCAAACTACCAGTCTCAAACATGGTAAAAGTTCCTCACCACCCATGGTAACTTAGGTCCAGTAATGGAAGTGAGCTAGCCAGGCCCATTTTCTGCACTTACTATCTAAATTCTAAAAATCCAAACTCTTATCTACCCAATAAATATAACCAAAATTAGGTAGTGTTAACACAATTTAGGATAAGTTTTCCATATGATACCAAATCATAGCAAACAAACCCAATTCAATTAGTTAATCCACCCAAGCAGACCCATCATAGTGAGGTATAATGAAGATAATGGTAAGAAGCCTTGAATATAAATAGGACATGACATACAATAAGAGTAAAAAATGGAAACAAAGGAGATAAAAACCAAGTTAAATAGGATAAACTAGAAAAGTATGAATTATACAAGACTATAAGTCTCTATGTGACCAACCGTCACCTCCAAACCATCCCATACCAAAGGTAGTGATAACAATAGAATCCAATATGCTATAAGGTACTATTCCCTTTACATGTATCATTTAATAAAACATCTACAACCATACAAAGTAAAAATTAGGGTTTGATCATAATTACCTATAGGATACCACTATAGAGTCTATAAAATTTATAATAATAAGAATTAAATAGTTCTATATTTTAAAACAAAACAGTTTTACAAATACTTTTCATAAACCCAATTCCATTTATAAATCATTTACCATTGGTTTTGATAAAATCCTTTCATATTCTCAAAGATATAAATATGATAAGTATAAGTGAAAAAATAGAAAATCATATCCATACATCATAAGGTAAGAAAGTAAACACATATCCATGAAATACCATCATGTGAAACCATGTGAATCAACCTCATATAAAACATGTGAGATACTATCCATGAAAAAAATAACCATGTGATAAAAATACATAATTGAAAAATCACACTATCATTTAGGATATAGCCTATGGGAAAATATGTACTAGATATAAAATATATATAAATTTTGCAAAACATTGGATCCAACTGATATAGAGTCTTTCCAAAGTTAGTCGATATCAACCAAACAACGAATAGTGGTTCCACACAAACTAATGTTTCCTATGTTTATTTCCTAATGTACCCAAGGTTACCAAAGTTCAAATCTTATAAAAATATATTTCAAAACCATGCACACAATTTATAAAACATTTTTCAATTCCAATCCAAACCACTTTGATGTTCGAAAAACCCATTTCTGAATCAAACCAAATCCATTTAAAAAAAACAAATTTTAAAACATTTATCTTTCCAAGAAATCCCTTGGAACCAAAAATCACTTCAATTCAATGAAAAATACAAATGAATTTATGAATAATGATAATAAATTCATCTAATTAACCCATTTTATATAATAATACACCTCAAATGGTATAAACCTAGCTTCCTTAGACAACGATGATTGAAAACCAAGAGATCAGAATTCAAAAGATATGATACATCAAGAAACTGCAAAAGATTTATAGAAAACACTATCTGATAAAAAAATGAAACTTAAACACAACCAACACCATTTACACAAACAATATCCATGAAATAAATATGGAATTCTTACCCAGAGAGGCACACTACAACAACCCTAAAGATTGATCACCGAACGACTGATCCATAAGGAGCCGAGGTCTCAAAAATTTCACAGGGAGAGCTCTAGATCAAGATAAGGAGGATTCATGATTGAATGAAATAAATTTAACTCATACAAATCCTTAAAATAAAACCTTGTGATATTTACATGATGTGTAATCCCATTACATGTTGTGTAATCCAAACAATCAAAAAATACCGAAAAACATGTATCATTTTATTAAAATCAAGACTTTTACCATTACATGATGTGAACCATTTTACACAACCTGTAAGCCTCTCACACCCTAAAACAGATTCAATTTTTTTTAGAAACCATTAAATGACATGTAATCCCATTAAACAATGTATATTTATCCTTGAAATAGTGAAAAAATAGATTTTAGTAGAAAAATCCAAACCACCTCAGACATTTTACAAGCTCGAGGATAACTCCACAATGACCTTAAAACATTTATACCCAAACTTCATTAATTAAAACAAACATACATCCCCAAAATTTAGGTAATTTTCACTAGAAAAGGATTTACATCCCTAAGATTCCTGCAAACACACCCAAACAAGGATGAGAAATAAAACATGAACAAGGGAGTACCTAAGAAGTGTAACAGGATGTTACAAAATTAGACCTCAAGAGACCTAACTAAACCTATAGAAACTAAAATAATGATCACATCCAAGAAAGAAATCAACATTTTTTCCTATGATCTTTCCAAATAACCTCGCAAAAACTCACATGATATCCTCAAGATAAGGTGGTAAACAAGCGCACACCCTCACACGAGCCTCACAACTCACAAACCAACCCCAAAAGGATTATAGAATGACATCCTCAAAGGAATCTTCCAAAAAAAATCTATAAGTCCAAACCACCATCAAGACGAACTCTAAATTCTAAAAGTATTCCACCATTGTTATCTATGTGAAAAAATGATCAGAATAGACTACTTGTAAATCTAATCTAACTCTGGGGGTACAAAGATACCCAAAACCCCATGCTTGAAAAAGTACTGGGTGTGTACTCTCAAAGATGAAAATGGACATGTACACCCACATGGAAAGGGCACACCGAGGGTCTGCCCGTGTACTGGTATATTGGCATGACCTGAATGGGGTTTTCCTTTGTACAATTATATGGTGAAGTTCCCCTCATAGGTGGTGTCTTCCCAAGTATCCATCCACATGGCTAGGTAACAATACATGGTGTGTAATTTTAGTACATGTTGTGTAGACTCAAAACATCTAAATACCCAAGTACTTGGATACATATATAATCACCACTACACAAGGTGTACCCTAGGTACATGATGTGTAGTCCCAAACATTCCACCAACCCATGTACTTGACCACATGGCCAAGTACTACTACATGGTGCATAATTAAAGTAAACGACATGTACTACTAAAAATATCATCTTAACCAAACATTAATAACACATGATATGTGTTTATTAGTTCTTAAGTTGTGTGTTTTAGATTTTCCAAAAAAATCACTCTAAACCTCCTAAACCCCCCTAATTCACTTAGAAACCACTAGATCAACCCACAGGGGTCCACAACATCCCAAAACCATGATTAGAACTTAAAAACAACTAAAAAAATGAGGATTTATGAAAAATAAAATAAAAAATGGCATGTCTCTGGGGGGAAACCACCAAATCCTTGATCCGATTAGCATTCTGCAGCCACCACCCAATGATCCAGCGCGACCCGAGCTTCATAAAGATGCCTCATTCTTCCTCCCTCCATCACACTTCACTTACTATTCTCTCAATATTCTATCTCTCAATCGAAGAAATCCCCAAGGGAGGGGAGTATGTGACACACCAAATAGGAATGTGAAAAAGGATAAAATAAAGGAAAAAGAAAATAAAAAGAAAAATAGGAGAGAGAAAAAAAAGACTCAACCCTACTTGAGCACCCGATGCGAGATTATACCTCACCTTGAGTAAAAATCATATTCCCAGACCAATAGAGTGGTTAGAAAAATTATTTTTGATATATAGATAGAAGAAATTACCATTTTCTCCTAAAAAACTATCTGATAGAAAAATTTAAAATTCCCCCTCTTTTTCTCAAACCACAATGATACAGTTTATGAAAAAATTACCACCATAAATTCTTATCACCACTGAGAAGACTTGGTGGTCAACTAGATACCAATATTATATTAAAAAATTGTTCTTTCCATGCTCTCATGACCATCTACCGACTGATCTCACGACTCCCACATCACTCCCAACTGGAGGGTTATCCAATAGTGACTGGTCTGATAATCACCACCATATGATAATACTTATCATTTACCCTAAAAAAACCCCCAAACTCCATGAACAACACTCCACACACTACCAAACAAAATCACCAGATATGAATAAACTTCTCACACCATATTTACAACATATAACACCAAACACAACCCACTCCATGCTCACCAAGAATAACATCACCATGTTCAACAAACATCTTAAAGAAAGGACCACAACCCATAATGAAATAAGGTAAAATCCCCACTATAATGATTCCTCGAGACTGGAGAAACTCTAAAAAAACCCACAATGCTCAATGTGCATTGTTCATAACCAGAAAATTCATACCTTTACTCAATAGGGATTATTTCAAAAGACACACAAACCAACACTCTTCTAAAAAAGGTAGAGATACCCTAAAAAACCACTAACATAATATCATTCCCAAATAAATGATGAGATGAAAACATTGGCTAACCCTTCTTAACCACTAACCATGCTACCCATACAATCTAGTTCCAACAAACAAAATAACCCCCAACAATCCTCTTCAAAACCAAGGCATCTTTATCATTCCAAGATCCACCACACAAACACACTCCAATGGTGCATAAATCCAAAACCATGAGCGCCTAACCACCCTCCCACTACATTGCCCAAAGTGAAACCAAAACCGATAAGGCCATGCATCAAACCAAACCTACCCTCTCAAACCAGACACAAAAACTAGAAAATAAACTACAAGAACTCCAATAACACCCTCTTAGAATCCCAAGGAAACCTTATCCTCTCCACAGAACTTCATATGGCTACCACAATGTTAGGGAAAATCGATCCTGATCAAAATAACTCTCAGGCATCATTTCCTTCATCAATCCAACCACACCAGGAGGGAATCCCAAATACCAAACCAATAAACAAGGGTTTCCGCACATCCATAGATTAATGAAATTCATATCTACCACCATAGAATACCTCTCCATGAGATCCACATGTCCAACTATCCAAATAAAGTCACACATGGTTTAGTTGAGTAGAATGACACCAAGACGATATATGGGAAAACACCATATAGTTTGTTTCTAACACATTAAAAAACTGAGACTCCATCATTAGTAAAAGTACACACAATTAGGAAAACTTCATGAGGATCCTATTTTCCTAGAATGATGCTTGAACACAAGAATCTTTCCATTGGGTTGAGAGAAAAAACTCATAAATCATTAAATCTATAAACAAAAGTGCATCACTCAACATGAAAATCACACAACCATAACAGTAAAAACTAGGAACAATAATAAAATAACCAAATTAACCTAGAATTATTATTAGAAATAGTTTTCATGAAACACCATCCTGATATCCATCATAAGATCAAACACATTCCTAGATCTCCTATCTAATGAATCCCTAAATAGTAAGACAAATAAAGAGAATCCTAAGATACCATTTTTTCAAGAACATGCCTAGGCTAACCCGACCTATCACCCAATACAACCTGTATTAAGGCCTCAAGTATTCATCCCTATACACTAGAGGATTCTAACTGGCGACGAGGGCCTAAAATGATACAATGGAGAGACTATTACCTTATATTAGAGTGTGAAAATAGTTGAAATAAACTAAACACATACACATCCATGAACAATGAAGTGTGAATAAATAAATAAATAAATAAATGAAATAAGCTGTAATAAAATAAATGTTTCATATAGACCCAGGGAAAAGAATACATACACTGGTTACCCAATGGGATGAACAAATACAAAATAAAAATAAAGGAAAATAAATACACAAGGCTCTATTACTACTCTGAGCCAAACCACATACCCGATATCCACCATAGATGAACAAATCCAACATGAACCTTAGACTCCACATGAGAAGTACCACTTGATCATGAAAAATTGGGCCTCTTCCCAATCCACCACATCCTATGATCGACCTAAAACTAAAGCTAAGGTATACATGTACATTGAGGTGCACATGTAGGGGGTGAAAAAAAATCTCTATAGGCCACCCCCAATGGTGGTCTTAACATATTCTATCATAACCTGTTCATGAAATACATGTCATTTTCAACCTATCCAAATGTTCCTAATAGCATAAAAATAAAAAAATATAGGAAATAAACAAAAATAAAAAAAAGGAAATAAAAAAATTGGGTTCTATCTTGGAACACATAGGAAAATATACCATCACTTTGGCCACAACCATAAGAATTATGAACTGTGGATCCTGAAACCACAACATCAAGCATGTATACTTGATTTAAAAAGATCTCCAGACTACAACACAAGGTTATAAATGGATATCATACCCTAGGATATCATCCTAAAAATCTAATAAATGAATCATATCTACTAGTCACTAATATTCCAATGACATGATCTGAAATGGTGGTAAGGACTCCCTGTCAACCTCGAAAGCATTCCAGAATTCCC
Organism: Viscum album; assembly: GCA_963277665.1. Taxonomy (NCBI): domain Eukaryota; kingdom Viridiplantae; phylum Streptophyta; class Magnoliopsida; order Santalales; family Viscaceae; genus Viscum; species Viscum album. The sequence continues at coordinate 827,926,593 of OY728148.1, read as the reverse complement.
AAAAGTCTCAGAGAACCTGATGGGAAGAAAAAACCTATCCGTATATCATCAGGATATCTGAATAGGCCCAGAATACATATAAATCAGTCCCAAGGAGAGTTTTAGCCTCCATGGTACATGATGCCTATCCAAGAAAAAAAGAAAAACTAGGTTGGATGCACTCATCCAGATCATCCATTATCCTTCTATCCCCACATAAAAACAGCCAACCAAACATAATAAGAGAGAAACATAGTCAACCTTAGGGGAAAAAATTTATTTAATAATATCTCAAAGGTATACTATCTTATTCAATCATAAACAATAATATCCTCAAATATCTAAATCCATAAGCACAAGCACCAATACCCAAACCTACTGAATTGAACTGATGAGACCGATATCAACCACCTCATAGAATAACAAGCATGGGGAACCATCCATTGTCCCTAAAACCACATATCAACCAGGATGCCCTATGAGGGGATCCTTTAGAAAATTAAACCTAAGGCCAAGCTCCAAAAGAAACCAAACTAGGACCCACAACTCACAACCCAATGATAAACGCACCTAAAAGGGAATCCTCCAACCACAATGCCTAAAAGGGAAACATCAATACACACCACCAAGAATGGAGACCTAAAGAAACATCTTTAATAGAAGATAAACTTGAACATACAACATGGAAAGAAAGGGAATTCCTCAGAACAGGTCCCTCAAACCTACCTCAAGCTTGTGAAATGGCTCCTAGAAATACTAGACATCCCACAATATCACCCCAACTTAAACGATCTAACTAAACCAGACCTCAAGTGATCGAACTAAACCTCTAGAAACTAAACTAAAAATACCATCCAAGAAAACACTCAACCCCACCTCCTATGATCCATCCAAATAACCTCAAATAAACTCACCTAGTATCCTTAAGACAAGGTGGTAAATAAGAACACACCACTACGCGGGTCTCACATCTTGCAACCAAACCCTTAAAAGGATTATAGAACCCCATCCTCAAATAAATCATTTCAAAAAATCCAATAAATCTAAAATAATATCAAGATGGAATCTAAATTCTAAAAGGATCCCACCACTATAATGTACATTTAAAAATGCCCAGAATGGACTACTCATAAGTCCAATTATGACTCCATGGAACAAAGACACCCAAAATTCTAAACTAGAAAAATTACATGGTATATAATTTCAAGTAAAAAGAGTGTACTCTCAATGGTGCACCAAGACATGTACTCCCACATGAATAGGGCACACTCACGGTCTGACCATGTACTAGTACATGGAAACGACCTATATGGGGTTTGCCCATGTACTATTACATGGAAAATTCCCCCTCCCATGTGGTGTCTGAGCAATTATCTGACCGCATGGTTTGGTACCACTACATGGTGTGTACTCTTAGTACAAATTGTGTAGTCTCAAAAAATCTAAATACCAAAGTTATTGGATACATAGCCAAGCACCACTGCATGGGGTGTACCCTAGGTACACGATGTGTAGTCCTAAACACTCCACCTTCCCAATTACTCATCCATCCATCCAATGGCCCGAAGGACTTCATTTTTTATTGATTTTTGATAATCCACCTTTCAAGGGGTGATGTGGAACCCTTAAAAGGCCCATAGGCATAAGTATTACATGGCCCGTAGGCCTTAGAGGAATTCACTACTCGTAGGCTTCAAACATTACATACAACCTAAACTAACTACTAGGAACTGATCCTCCCCAGAATCTTCACCGTGAATCATCACTCCACCTTCACATGGATAATCAGCTAGGCTATCCTATTCATGCACAAGTTTGTCCCAATGGAATGTTCCATACCCTCTCATTCTTGCAATCCGTGGAACTTCTACTATGGTGAAATCCCCTTGCTCATCCTCCTATAGAGCTTGTTCCTTGTAGGTTTTCTGGTTTGAATCTACACTTAAGGTGTCACGAAGGCCTTGAGGTGGCCTAAAGGCCTTACTATCCTAAAGGATTGGGTGGACCAAAGTCCTTAAAGGACTCAGGGACCAAATTGGTGGCCCAAAGGCCCAAACGGGGGTAAATTCCTGGCTGCTACAGTGCCAAAAAGTTCCTGCTACAGTTCCTGCTACAGTACCTACTATAGTACTGCACAGTTCCTACTACATTACTGCTAAAGTACTGCTACAATACCCCCAAAAAATATGCCTCCACCTAGATTTGATCTCGGGTCACCTGGATGCACTTAAGAGTCCTCACCAATCAGGTTGAGGCTCATGTGCCCCAATTACTCATCCACATGCCCAAGTACTACTACGCAACATGTACTTAAAGTACACAATGTGTACTATTAAAAAGAAAACTTCCCAGAATAGTAATAACACATGGTATGTTTTCATCAAACCATACACCATGTGGTTATGATTTCCCAAAAAAAAATCCCTCTAGACCTCCCAAAACCCCCAGATTCACCCACACACCACCAGATCAACCCATGAGAATTCCCCAATATCTTAAAAACAATATTAAAACATAAAAATGACTAACCAATGGGAATTTATGATGAAAAAAATTAAAAAAGTCCTACCTCTGGGTGGAAACCACTGAATATACAATTCAATACACATTCGAAAACTAACACATGATGATCTGACACGACCCGAGATCCACGAAGACACCTCCTTATTTATATCTCTCTATTCTCTCCCTCTCACCTCTCTATCCAATCTATTAGTTGAAGGAATCCCTAATTAAGGGTCATATGTGACACACCAGGTAAGAAAGGGGAAAAAAGAAGGAAAAAGATAAAATAAATAAAAAAGAAAATAAAAATAAAAGAAGGAGAGAGAATAAAAAGGGACCTAACTTGGTCCCGACGCCTAATGCAAAGTTATACCTTGACAAGGAAAAAACCCCTATTTTAGAATCAATGGAGAAATAGGAATTAAAATTATACAATTAAAATAGATGATATCACTAAAAAAACATCCAAGAATAAATATTATTTAATTAATTAAATATTAAATATTCATCCAAAATTCGAATGGCTCAGAATTTAATAAAACTTATTTACAATTCTAGGACCAATAGAGTGGTCAAAAAATTTATCTGACATCTCTTGATAGAATAAATTACCATTTTTACCATTGAAAACCGCATGAGAGAAAAATTTCAATTTCCCCTCTTTTTCTCAAGCCGTCATGTCACAGTTTGTGACAATACTATTAAATTTTTAGCAAACCAAGCATTAGAATTTTATATGAATTACATTAAATTTTTTAAAGTAGTCTAAAATATATAAATATAAAATAAAAATAATAAAAATAACTAATATACATGAATATATATTTCATTAATAAATTATCAAAATAATAATTTATGATGTGATATCTTAAAATTTTACAAGTATAAATTTAATTAAACCCACATATATATTTTAGGATTTTATATAGATATGACTTGGGTATGAAATACCCACACCAGTTAATGTCTTTTACGTAAAATTTAATTTCTCAAAACTATCTCCATGTACCCAGACATGATTTCATAGATAAATAAATTTAGGACATAAAATTTATCAATCGATATGCATTTTGTTTTTATGTAGTTTACAAAAAGATTTTTTTTTCTATAGTTATACCATAGACCATGACTTGTATTCATTTTAAAAGACATGATTTTTCCTTAATGAAACTTCATTTCCATAAATTACTGATATTTTTTTAGAAACCATGATATAGAAATTTAAAATTTATTGTTCTTTGTTAAATAATTGTAAAAATGGAATTCTTTAAAAAAATACTCCTTTTTATATGTTTATATAAAATATGATTTTATTTTTGTAAACAATTTTTGTTTTTTATAAAATCATTTAATAAGTTGATTAGTATAAAAATCTTATTATTCACCTATAAAACAACAAAGTGTTCTCATTTTTCTAATCTCAATCATACTAATTCATTACCAACATTGGATCTAATGGAAATAATGTGTTTTATAGGAAATCATTACAACAAAGAGATATGTAAAAAACATAGGACATTCCAAGAGTATAATATATAAAATGAAATAAAAATACACTAAAACATTCATGATAAATATTCACCAATGGTGAGTTTGACCGAGTTCCATCCATTATGGACATTGGGATACTACTTTAAAAGTTATCAATTAGTCCCTTGAATAAATAAATGACTAGAAAATTCCCTTTTATAATTAATTATGTTTCAAATCCTTCTTCACAATTTCATTTAATAAAATTGTACAAGGGACTGTTTCAGATTCATGTGTAATCGACACTATAAAAAAAGATATCCTTGTACTCCTAAAAATATTAATCCTCCATTTAATGAAATATATTATTATTTTCTAACACTATATATGAAATGAAATATAAAAAACATTTTATCCTGCATTATATCTGATGAAATAGTAACTCATTTAATTAGGTGACTTATTAAAAAACATTTTATTAATTAATAAATGATCACATAATCATATGAAATTTTACACGACAATATAACATGAAAATAATATTAAAATAGATGAAAAAATTATATTATTTATCATTCATAGTAATAACCAGGTCATGGTATCATGAACCCCAACCAAATACAAGCGAGTACATACTAACTCTTATAATTTTGGTCTTTATGTTTTATTATCTATTTTAAATAACATAAATGTGGAATGATACTGTAGATGATGATTTATTGATACTTATCACAAAATGATAAAAAATTTATTATTATTTATTCCAAACACACCATAATACATTCTACAAAGATTATGGATTGTCTCCATATGGACGAAGAAATAGTTTTTAGAGGTTATATTATAAATTCCAACTAAAATAGATGTAAATTATTACATAAACAATTATTTTTTTAGGTTATTCAGTTAAGGTGTAATTAAGTTTCTAATAAAGGAAAATATGGATTAATATGTCTATGAAGGGACTAAAATGGATTAACAAAAATAGAAAGAGCTATGGAGAGACTAGGGGAATGTTTAACACAATTGATTTTTGAATTAATTATTTTTATTAATGAAAATATATAAGTAATCAGGATAAAATGTAATAATAATTCATCCAAAAAACTATATATTGACATTGATCTATTGGGAATTTAATTCTATCATTTTTCATTCATTAATAAAAATTTAAATGAGAAAAAAGTGATAAAAATATTCATCAAATTAAATTCTGATTCAATTTTTACTAAATTACACATCTTTAAACTAAATTATTTTCATCAAAACAAGTATATATAAAAAATTAAAATTTACCAATAAATAATTTTTAATAAGAAAAAAATGAAATTATATCATGATTTTAAGAAAATTATTAATGTTAAAGAGACAAATAATGAACCAAAAACCATCCAATTTTGAAATAAAATTTCCTGAATACATAATGAAAAATAAAACAATCAAAATCATATTCCCATAAAATATATTTTACAGGAAGAATATTTAATTCAATATAACATTATATGCATTAGAGTTTAAAGAAGTGAAAATAAAGAAATAAAGACATTGGATGAATGTGAATCCTATCTCTCTAGAAGTTCTCTAGATTTGTGTCTTTTTCCCTCCCTTGAATCCACTAAACATGAATTCATACTATCATGTACCTATAATAATCCATATATACGACCCTTTAATATTTAGTTTTTTCCAAATTCATATTTTCAAAATCACTGATAATGATTTTCAACCACATCTATTTAGTATAATTTAATCAATAAATCCGACACACTTTATTTTTTAAAATAAAATCCCCTATAATTTTTCTATATTTTATCAAATATTATCATCTTGAAAATCCACATGTCTTTTGATTCATTTTCTCTACCCTTAAAAATCAATATCAGTCCCCTTAATGACAAATATTTTTTTTAATATTTTTATTCCTTTTTATTCACATATTCATCTTCACATGTTCCATCACCACACCTTCTCTTAAATATATTATAATAAAAACTTATAATCATATAATAAATTTCACTTTTTATGGTGTATATTTCATCACATACATCCTAAAGAAATTTTTAGGTTTTAAATTTTAGGGAATTAAGAAATCTATTACATTATAAATTAGAAACTCCCACAAAATACCCATTTTCCCACAAAACACATTCTTGGTAATGAAACACTTTAATCAATAAATGTAAAATACATTACATTAACTTTGAATTTATTAACATTCATACTCAGGATTAAGAAAATTGAAAAATATTTCAAAAAATGATATAAGAATTTTTTTCCAGTAAGGTACATAAAAGAAAATAAACCTTTTAGTCCACTTATAAACCTGAAAAATCCATAAGAAAGTTTATCTCTTAATAATAATCATTTGATCTCCAATACTCATTCAAAATTCAATGAAACTAACTTAATTTATCAATATATTTCATAAAAAAATTTATATGAAACTATAAAGTTAAATTTATAAACATAAGGGATTCTTAGAAATCATTAAAAAGTAAATACCTTTCCTTTGAAAAAAATCCTTTCACATTTTAAAAAAAGAAATAAACATTCCTTAAAAACATAAAATAATTTGATTATATTTTGAAATAATAATATTTCCTTTATTAACTAATTAATTCATATTAGTTAGGTACTATTGGAAATTTTTCATTCAATCATGCTTACAATAACCCTTATAATTGAATCACCTAACCAGATAATTACCACATCTATTAAGAGTAACATATCACTGGTAAACTCCGTCGCATTACATAATGCATTGGAAAACTATATCTGGTTCAACCATTATCATAGTAAAATTAGACTCACTCGTCATTCATAAAAAATTTACAATAACCACAATATTAATAAAACACCTATAATGAAACTCCCCATGTCATTTCATCTATAAATTCATGGGAAAATTTGATTTTTTACCGATGTTTGGATCCTTGGTCTTGTATAAGAATTTTTGGGTTGTTATGGGGTGTGTTAGATTGTTATGGAGCCCTTTTTGTACGTTCATGGTTGGATCATTATTTTTCAAAACTTTATAATCTGATAAGAAACTATATGACTAAAGGCAGAGGCTCATGGGGTGGTTTATGGTTAATGAACACAGTTTATCAAACTATGGGGCCTCACCAAGAAAACTATAAAAATCCATAAACTTCATAAAGATTGGATAGAATGTGGTTTGACAACCTATATGGAAAAAGCATGAATGTCTCTAAGTATAGGTAATAACCTCACATGACTGGCCCATTTTTTGGAAAACCATGTAACCAAGCCAAGTTTTCATGATTTTAATGATCTCATACTGCTTTAATTGGACATAAACCCTCCAAATGCAATATTTATTCTTCCTATTCTCTAATAATATCAAACTTATGGACTATAAAAGCTTCCCAAGATAATTAAACCCCTTTACAAGTGATATTTTTATAGATATAGATAGATCATATCTAAGGAATTCATGTCATGTGCTCGCTTGACTTCTATTCTTCATGTTCTTATTAGATGCTCTATTATTTCTTAGAATAAAGAAATTCATATGGACTATGATGGTCAAACATAGAGTATTGTGAATGATAAATTTTTATTATATTTATGATAGATAATTTTGTATATTTCATGTTATAGAATCTTTAATCAATAAAATTCAATATCTAGCATTGATGATGGATCTGATGGTAAATATTTAGTATGGATAGGCTTGTATGAAGTGAATACATCTTGGATAAGGATTTATAATGCTTAATGAATACTTATGAAAGCTCAGTGATAATGCTTTTTCTTATTTGAGGTAGGTGTCCCCTTAGATACTCAATTACATATTTGTTTATGGATGGAATTTCTTGTGTGATTCTATATTTCTTATAAGTTATAATTTTGCTTGTGTGACTCTATATTTATTGCGTGTTCCATAATGATTTATTAGGTTTATGTGGTATGAGGAAAAATTGATATACCATTAGACTAATAAATGAAGATACCTTGAGGATTGATAATCATCATGAGTTTACTTGTTCACATAGGTTATGATTGTATAATTTGGAAACTAGGTATCCATGAGGATATATGACCAATTTTACCTGACGATAGATTGTAGTGTGCCTTATATAGAGTATTGGGATTCAAATTTCCAAAATTTTGTTCCTTAAATTATAACCAATCCTTCAAGAAATGGAACCAATGATGATGAGGTGCAACCCCGTTAATCGTTATAGTGACCTTCCTTAAGAGATGTACAGGGTAACCAATCATGGGATATGGGTTATGGTCTGGTCGAGGAAATCACTAGAGATGTCAATATTTCTTGAGGGTGATTTATTAGTGAATTTCTCAGTCTTCCCTGAAGATATAGGATGATACATTGTTGTAGGTATGGATATTTTCCTTAGAACATGTTCTTAGGAACCAAGTTGGTCTTGGTTGGGAATTAACTTAGCCTATGGGGGGGTGATATAGTGACAAACAATTCTCATACATAGATATCAAATCTTAATATATTATAATTAATTAAATAATATAATGATCCCTAACATAATCATATGATTTTAGTGCCTTTGGAAACATGGATACATAAACAACTATTTTATAGGTGAATTACACCATCTCCCACTAAATATCTTCATAACAAGAACCCTTTTTTATACATACCATATATAATAACTTCTTTCATAACCTAGAGAAATAAAACATAAGAAAGGGAGATATCGTATGATCAATATGGGTAAATGAGGGTGATATCAACATAACATGAGAATAAGGGTATGATAACATGAGTGTTAACATTTGAAAATCATACCCTACATAACATATGTCATAATATTGAGTCATGGAATAAATATTTTATGTCTATAAGACATGAATCATAACGGAATTGAAGAACATGAAATATGGGAACATAACATTGGCATAAGACATAAATTTTTGACAAACACATAAGTATAAAAAACCTTATTTCAAGGATACCCACCATGAAATTTATAACACATTAGTCTTGGGTGAACCACCTATATACCTACTTTGGTCATGGGAAAAAATCCTATGTACCCTCTTTTGGGATTTGGATAACTACCAGGGTACGCTCTTATTTCAGGATTGGGATAACCTATCGTGTAACCTCTTATTTCTAGCTTGTTATAACCTCCAATTTATCACTTATTTTGGTCTTGAGATAACCTCTCATCCACCCTCTTATTTCAGCCTTGGGATAACATCCCTTGTACCCTTTATGCTCATAGAACATTAATCTTTACCCAATTAATTAGAGGGAGATATATTACCCAACCATATCATAATCCACATGTTTTAAATCTATATGATCATAAAACATTTATCATATAAAAACCTATGAAAAAGAAATGGGTTTCATAAAAATTTCATTATAGCATAAACTATGGAAATGAAATAGGTTTTATAAACTTTTCATCATTTAATCATATCATAACTAGTGGAAAAGGAATGAGATTCATAAACATATTTTCATTATAAAAATAAACCACATAGAGAAATAATAATGATGATATCATTAAATAATATCCTTATCAATGTTTATGTAACATAAAATAATGTCATATTATATTGATAATAATTTTTAAATATCACTTGGAACATTTCTTGAGAAAAATATCCATTTTTATTTGAAAACACTTATCTAAGATATAAAAATTTCCAAATACATGATAAAAATATCTTTTGAAATATCATTGAAAAAATATAAAAAATTATTTAAATAATTGATCACTCAATATATAAGGAACTAACATTCGTATCGTAAACATTAAAAAAACCCTTTTATGTTTTCAATAAAAAGTCAAAAAGTACCACATTTGGAAAATGACAAGAAGATTCATTTAAACCCATATTTAAAAAGTCAAACATGGGTTAAAATAACTTTAATAAATATGTTGGGAATAGTAAAATTTTTATTTAAATCATTTTTATAACAAATAAAAATGGAAGATAAAGTATTTTCAACTGAATAGATAAATAAATTCAGTTTTCCTTAAAAATATTCTTTTTGACCCTTTAGTACATAAAGAGAGGAAAATGCAAGGAAAACATGTATTTTCATGAAATAACCATAAAATAAGAAATTTCATTAGTTTTTTGAGAGATAGATCATATTATTTCATTATTGAAATATTAATCACAAACAATAAAAATAAACAATGAGATTGTAATATAAAACCTTCACCGGTTTGGTGTATAAGGAATGTTTCCCATAGAAATAAATGCGAGTCACAATTCCCCAACCTCACATCTCAACTTTCTTTGTACATGTTCGAACCTCATCTTCAACAAAGAGCCTATTTTGTTTTATACAAAAGTTATTATTATGAGGGATCCCTAATCAAACTAAGGTCTATATGAAATCAAGATGGAATTAAGTAAGAGATTTATTTAGGTATTTATTGATAAAAAAGGCCTTGGAAGTGTGAATAATATAGGATACGAGGTTCTATTTTATAAGTGGGGGAGATGATACACCTGTAATTTTTGAAAAGTAAAAGGTATAACCTATTTTTACACATGCCACAAGGATCCAAAATAGTACATTTTAAAACTATATAAGAGATAAGTTTTATATATTTCAAAAAGATTTGTATTGAACATTTTTTTGGTCATTTTAGTCTATATATTTTTAGTTTAACCCCTAGTAAACCCATTATAACCTTAACCGCGATAATTATTTTTTATTATTTTAACTATTCATTTTGAACAAAAAATTAATTTGAAATTATTATATAATATTAATTATGATTATTTAAAATATGGAATAAATTTTTCTAAATTAAATTAATATAAGTGAAAAATATTTATTTAAAATTAATGCCACAGACATAATGAAAGTGCTGTCTTCCAAAGAGAAAATCTTCATAGCTATAGAACGTTTTAATATAAAAAATTAGATGAATATTATTATAATAACCTAAATTGGATTAATAATAACATTATGTAAATATTTTAATTTTAAAACCATATAAAAATACAATTTATATTTGTAAATGATTTAAATGAAAAGACAATTTTCAATAAAAATCAGTATTTTGAACTATTCATTGAAAAATCAATCTTTTCAAAAAATTCTCAAAAATTCACTATAAGATAATTTTGATATTTTTATTTAAAAAATGAAGTTAATTTTTTCAAATAAATTTTATAAAAGTGTAAAAATTTAATTTTATTAGTTTTTCACAAAAAAAATCATTTTTCAAAGAAACAAATTCAAAACATATAAATAATTTACTAAAAATTAGTTACCTATTTATAAATATATATTTTTTATATAAAAATTAATAATTAATTTTAAAAATATGGTTAATAATATTCATACCTCTAATTTTAATTTATAGGTTATAACAATCATGTTTAAAAAATAATATTAATAGTATATTTCGATTCATTAAAACCTGGTGCTGCTTGTAACACAAGATATTGAAAAAAATTAAATCTATTTGAAAAAAGTTTTTAATAAAATATAGGGGTGTTAAATTCTAAACCATTAAAATAAATTTATCCCTTTAAATTATATCACCATGATATAAACAACCGAGGATACTTATTCCTCATCACATCCTCAAGTTCCCACATAGATTCACCAGGTTATCACTTTCACCATAAAACATAGACATGATGAGTGGTCTTGTTTTATAGAGAATTCTCCAAATGATCCAGAATAACCATAGGTTTCTTTTTATAGTAAAGGCCATGATCCTGTGGTATGACCTCTACATTCAATACATGTGAAATATTAGTTATGTACTTACTTAAGAGAGATACATGGAACACATCATGGTCTTGAGAGAGGTTCAGTGGAAGTGTAAAGAGATAAGAAACCACACCTAATCGATCAAGAATACCCAAAGGGATAATATACCTTGGGATCATATTTCCTTTATTCTAAAATCTCATAATCTTTATTCATGGAGAAATTTTCAAAAATACCTTCTCACCAAATTCATACTCAGAATCTCATCTATTGTATGTATGAATTTTCTACTGAATTTGTGCTTCCCTTATGTGTTTCTAAATGGATATAATATTATATACTATTTTATCATCAATATATGGTACTAATAACGTTATTTATCTAAAATAATCATAAAAGTTTGAATTTGTACACTTATTTCAATAGAGGGTTACATAAAGAGGCATCTAAATACTCGAGGGAAATCTATTGTTGTGATAAAATTTGACTACAGGAATGTGTTGATCCCAACCACCTTTGAAATTAATAAAAAAAGATCTCAGTATAACTCTAGGGTTTGATTTTTTCTCTTAGACTAATCATCTATTTGAGTACGATAATCTATACTAAAACATAAATTCATATCCATATCTAATTGAAGTCATCAACAAAACTTCAAGGTAAACCTTGAATCCTGATTAGATACACTAGAATTTTTTAATCCATGAACAATTAACATATCCTTAATGTATATCTCATCAATATGATCTTGATAGAAATATTATCAAATATAAATGAAGTGTTCTGAAATTTTAAGGTGATTGATTACAGCCAAAATGATATTATTCCCTTTAAATGTTTCGGGGAGTCTGATAAAAAAATACATGCTGATGTTTATCCATTTCTATTCCAGTATGGGTAATGTTTGTAACATCCCATTATAATTTGTTCTCTCAACCCTAACTCACTGACATACCAATCACCAAGATACAATGTCTAAATGACCTCTCTTCATGTTATCCTATACATCTTTATACTTCTAAGATGAATAGAGAACAATGAATTATAAGCTTCCACTAATAACTCCTCCATAAAATATAGTATGGATGGAACACATACACAATTCCCGAACCTTATAATTATGTCATAACCAAGATTAAACTTAGAATTATTTATAACCTTATTATATAACACTACATCATCCATATATAACTATTTAATTTTCACTTGGATAAATGGTTAAATGATTATTTGTGAAATATAATAATTCTCCCCTTCCTTCAATATTTCCAGATCCATTATATGGAAGTTAATAGGACACGAATCATAATGAAATCAAAGAACCCGAGTCATGATAACATAAAATTGGAAAAATAAAATGATTTTTGTAATACACATATACAAAGAAAATATTATTTCAAGGATACCCATGAATACATTCATAAAACATTAGCCTTGGGATAACCACCTGTATACCTACTTTGGTCTTGAGATAACCTCTCATGTACCCTCATTTGGACATGAGAATACATCCCATATACCGTCTTGTTTCAGGATTAGGATAACCTCTTGTGTAACCTCTTATTTTAATCATAGGATAACCTCATGTGTATCCTCTTTTTTTGAGCTTGGTATAAACTTATGTGTACCCTATTATTATGGGCTTAAGATAACCTCTCATGTACTCTTTTGATCTCATTGAACATTATTCTTTACCAAACGGATTGGAGGGAGATATAGGTCCCACATGTCACATAATACACGAATTTGTGTGATATATTATCATAAAACAATTATCATATCAGAATACATGAAAAGGAAATGGGTTTCATAAACATTTAATCATAGTACAACCCATGTCAAAGAAATTAGTTTCATAAGCATTTCATCATAGAATAACCCATGGAAAATGAATGAGATTCATAAAAATATTGTCATTATAAACATAAAACATCTATAGAAATAAAAAGGATGATATCATTGTATTATATACAAATTAATTCTCATCTTTGATATAAAATTATTTTGAATGATTAATTGGAACATTTTTTGAGGAAAATATCCTATCCACTTTGACAACACATGTTTAATATCTAAAAATTTCCAAAATATTAGAGAAATTTTTTATTTGATAATAACCTTCAAAATATGTAAAGGATTTTTTAAATCATAGAGAATTTATTAAAGTAATAAATACCATTCATGCTATATATGTTAAAAAAATATTCTTTAACATTTTCAGTAAAAATTCAAAAGTACCTCTTTCAGAAAAAGAAAACAATATTCCTTTAAAACCATTTTTTAAAAAGTAAAACATGGGTAAAAATAAATTTAAAAAATAAATTTATAATATTATAAACTTTATTTGAAACATTTTTAGTAAAATGTTCATGGAAGAAAAATGATTTTCTACTGAAGAGGAAAATAATGTCTGTTTTCCTTAAAAACATTCTTATGGAATCTTGAACACATAAAGAGAGAAAAATTAACAGAAAAAATGTATTTTAAAAAATTAACAAAAATATATGAAAAGTAATGATTTTATTTGGAGATATATAATGTGATTTTATTGTCATAAACATAATAATAATCAATCTTGATAATTAATGAGATTATAAAATAAAACCTTTACCACTTTGGTATCTTTTGAATCATAATCCCTAGAGTGAAGGAACATTAGAAGGATATGTATATCCCATAATTTTCATGAGATAAATCATAAAATACATTAATGGGTAGTATATATTTACCACAAAAAATAAACATGTGGTTTATAAGGAATGTGTACCATAGTAATGATAGTGTGATAGAATTCACTTACCTCAAGGCTCAACTTTCTTTATACACATTTGAAAATACTCTTCTTCAAAGAACCTATTTAGGTTTATACATAATTTATTCTTATGAGGTTTATTTTATCAAAATAATTCATCTAGGAAGTGGGAATGGAATTAAGGAAGTTATTTTGGTAAGTATTGGAATAACCCAAAGGCTTTGGAAGTGTAGAGAGGAGAAGAGATGGGTTTCCCTTTTATAAGTTGGGGAGAGGATACACTAGTAAGTTTTGAAAATAAAAAGGTATACCCATGTATTACACATTCCAAAAGGATCCAAAATGTTTAATTATTGAAACTTAGAAGATATAAGTTCTATATATGTCCATAAGATATGAAATGGTCATGTTTTAGGCCATTTTAACCCTTATCTTTTTTAGTTTAACCCCTGGTAAATCTATTTTAACCATAACCATGTTAATTATTATTTTTAACTTTTTTACTATTATTTTTTTACAAAAAATTAAATTTAGATATTTACATAATATTAATTATACTGATTTAAAATATTTAATCCATTTTTCCATATTATATTCAATGATTTGGAAAAATTTAATTTAAAATTAAACCAATAGACGTGATGAAAAATATGTTTTTCAAAGAGAAATTTTTTAGAAGTATGGAATGTTTTTAAATAATAAATCAATAATAATTTGATTCTAATAACCAGAATTGAATTATTAATAAAATAACTAAAAAAATTTTAATTTTAAAATTATCTTAAAATATAATTTAACTTTTTAAATTATTTAAATGAAAATACAATTTTCAATAAAGATTTTCATTTTCACTATTCAGTGAAAAAACAATCTTTTCAGAAAATTATCCCAAATTTAATTAAAATAATTTAACCTATTTATTTAAAAAATTAAGTTCATTTTTTTATATACATTTTATAAAATTGGAAAATTTTAATTTTATTATTTTTTCACAAAAAGAAATAAAAACCTTTTTTACAAAAAAATGTATTTTTGAAACATATAAAGAATTTAATAAAAATTAAATACTTATTTAAAAATATATTCTCATTATCTAAAACCATTATATTTATTTTTTAAAATATTTTTATTCTTATTCATACCTCTATTTTTAACAACTAGGTTATAATGGAAAGGTTTAAATTATAATACTAATAGTATATTACAGTTTATTAAATCTTTATTTTATGTGTAACAAAAATATATTAGAGAAATTAAATCTATATGAAAAAAATATTTCATAAAATATTATGGTGTTATAGCTAATATCTGTGATGAGCCTTTAGTCTACAACATCACTATGTCGTGATGTTGGGTATTAATACTGACCAACATGAGCTGGAGGTGATTATGAATCCCAGGTAGTTTTCATCGAGTGGTATGTGTGATGATACAACTTGTGTCATTAATATAAGGATTTATTGAGAAATGTGATTGGGTGAGTAGTGTGTTGAGTTGTGACCATGTTGTGGGAAATCATTCTAGTGACAGGTGCAGAATGCCTATGTGGTAGAATGACATTCCCATACACCTTGGGGGATGTTTCATGCACTAGTGTATAAGAGACACTCATTGAAATTGGTATAATGATCATTAGACCATGGAGGATGTGCCATGAACTATTTTTTATGATATTACCTTATAACCAAGTGGAAGTGACATGCATTTTATGCATATGTGTTTCCTCATGACCTTTGGTGGATGTGACACACATTGATATGTGTGTGTTTCCCATGGGACCTTGGTTTTAGTGTTACAAATATGGGTTCTTGTATCCTATGGTACCCATATGTGATGTTTTATTCCATGAGTATTCCTATGTATCTTGTTAAAACATAATTTATGTTTATAGCATGTGTATTTTTGTTTCTACTGACCCTCATGTTGATATTATTTGTTCTACCAATATTATTATCTTCCACGCTATATATTTTTTTCATGACATTAAAATATTTTATCTTTGGTAATTGAAATAAGTGGAATGTTGTGGAATGATTATCCATTGAGGTTTATTTTAAATGGAATGTTTTAATGAAGATGATGGACCTAAGAACAGTGTAGGGGAACAACTACCCTAAGGCTAGACTCGAGGCAGTAATAAAATGGGTCTGAAAGCTTTTTGGCCCCACCTAAAACTCAATGAATTGTGGATTCTAAGTAAATTATTCATCAACATTATGGTCGGTCCTAAAATTCAATTACTTGATAATTCTAAGTATCTTCTTCATCATCCATTTTGTTTGACCTGGAATATGATGCCTTGTTGATTCTAAGAAACTTGTTCATTAGCCTTATGGTCATACCTGAAACTCTATTTCCTATATATTTTGAGTATGTTGTTCACCATACTTGTGGGAAGACACAAAATTTGATTTATTATGGATTCCATGTAGCTTTTTCACTATCCTTATGGTTAGAACTAAAACTTGATTTCTTGTTGATTCTGAGTAACTTGTTTTTCAAGCTCGTGATCTTACCTGACTCTAGATACCATTTTCATATAGATTAAATTGTTCAACAACCTTGTGGATATTCAATGATATATGAGTTAACCATGTGGATGATCATGTTCACATTTTCTGTTGTGAATTTTCTTTTAAAATGGAGTAGATATAGGTATGGTCAGGGTTCATGGAGGCCCGGTTAGTGCCCAAATGCTCAATATGGTTCTATTTTTTTATTTATGATTTTTTATTATGTAAATACACACATATATGACTATGTTGACAATGGGTCCTTTGTGAAACCCTACAGAGTTATAGACTCTCACCCTACATAGGAATATTAGTGCACACATAAATCTTATAACCACTTTCCAGGTTGAGCACAAAGACATGTAGTGGTTATAACTTAGGTAGCTTAGTTTGTATTTAGATATTGGGACTATTTGAACTAGAATTTATCATTGAGTCTCCTATATATTTTACATTTGATTATGTATTGCGTATATATATGTATGATCAATCCTTTTTGATTATCAGTGGTATGTCATGTTTGAAAAAATCATTTATTATAGTATTATATTTACTAATACTAGGTATATCCGAGATGGTCGATCTTATATTATATGATTTAGTTATTTGTACTATGATTTACTCTGATAAGAGGGTATGGTCTTCCAAGGATATACTATAAACCATCACTGAGAATCAGAAACCTTTGGCATATGAAGAGGTACACTTTATGTCATGTGGAACTCATTCCCAGGCCTAATGACTTAGGTTTGGGTGTTACAAAAATTAATAAAAGGTGTATAATTTTCCAGTTTTTTGTATATGGTCTTAAAGAAGTCTGGGAATGTGTCAAAGTTTATGATGGACCATAGATAAGTCAATCATGAACACTTTTATGATGGTAAGTCATAGATACTAGAGTTATGGATTATTGTTATTATTGTGTGTTATTATTATTGATATGTTTCCTAAAATAATGTGTTACCAGAGATGTGACTTATATTTTTTTGGTTCTTGGCTCATTATCAAGAGTCCTATGATCCTGAATTATACTACGAATGTAAGACTCACATGACATGTAATTTATTCTGTTTGTTTTCCTAGACTGCATTTTCTAATGGAAGGTCATGTGGATATTATGTTGGGGATAAATATAATTGTGAATAAGATACCTTAATCAAGGGACATGCATGAAACTATCAGTGATCTTATTGGGAATTACCCGTTTAGAACTCGATTAGGGAATGAATGCTTGATAGGTGTTCTGGTGATAATCATGGGCTATCCTCCGGTCATGGAAACCTACATGTTTTGAGTAGTGGACCGAGAGTTATGCCATGAGATTTAGATTATAAGTGTGTTAAATTTATAGTAATTGAAGTAGGATGACTATGATATTTCATAATTATGTCAAGTATTATTGGATTTCCTATATAAATTTAGTGGTTTTGGATTGATCAAGTTTCTTGTTGATGAGATATGAACAGTTAATGACCTTTTTAGAGAGGTCCAATTTCCTTATATAGATTTCTCTATAGTTTAGGATAAAAAAATAAACTTTATTAGGTGTTTTATTTTGGATCATGATCTAGTTTCATAAAAGTGTGCATCTGTTAGGCTTGTGTGAGACTGAGTGGTCCCAAGGCAACAAAATTGGAACATGTTCTCTATATAAAACTCTACCATGAGTGGAAGAGTGGTGTCATGATAGATTGATGGGTATACCTTAAGGTGAGAATTATTATATGTACAGGTTGGGAATATATCATTTGGTTCATTGATAACTGAGTATAGAGTGGTGATCTAACCATTTGTGATAGTTCATGTGTTTCTAATGAGTATGATCATTGTTGTTATAGTGGATCACTTGTTTATTTAGGTTTGAGATAAACCTGTGGTAAAAGATCTTCATTTTATGAGAAATACTTGGAATGTATGATTTTTTCAAAGGTTTAAGGAAACATTTTTATGGTTCTATGTACCATTGTGTGGTTGGATAGGGTGTAAAACATGGAAAAAGTGTTAAAAGATAAATATATAGAAGGAAATGGATAGAGAGAACAACATGTGTATGATGGTTGAATAGTCATGATTCAATCATGAGGAGTATCATTAGGGAATACATATAGTGGGGAACACTCCTTGGTTTCATTTAGGACAGAATCTACATCCCCTATGGATGCCAAG
The DNA here is from genome assembly GCA_963277665.1 of Viscum album. Lineage (NCBI taxonomy): Eukaryota > Viridiplantae > Streptophyta > Magnoliopsida > Santalales > Viscaceae > Viscum > Viscum album. Next base: position 827,907,506 of record OY728148.1, on the reverse strand, counting down.
AATCAAGAATGACGCTCTTGGTGTGACTTAATAGCGAGTGTGTTTAATGATTGGATAGAAATTGGATTCAATCAGTTGTCTATGACTACACATTAAGTTTAGTGATAAACTATATATGATTTGAGTAGATGGTGATAAGGATACTCCTTGGTAGGTATCATTAGTTTGTTCATGGGTGAACATCCTTTATTTTTGGAATTTTTTAAAGGCCCATATTCTAGCTATTGAACTGTCGTGGTATCCTCGAGAGATAATGTATTGGTGGATCCGAGTGGATCTGGTATAGATATGAACACCATAATTCTATTTCTATTGTGTAATATATGTATTTTATATTTGGACATCAGACATGTCTTAACGTGGAATGAATCTAGATGAGAGTTAATTTGGTTGTATATAGTGATCATAATGAAAGCATGATTGTAATCCCTAGAGGTTAGTGATCCAATAGGAGAATTTAAACCATGGTCCATGATTAGGATCTAGTAGTTGTAATAAAATAATGGGAAAATTAATTCATGTTTCAAGGCATCATGTAAATCTAGTTTAGTATAATCTCTACATTGAATCTAAGTTCCATTTGATTGGTCAGTATAAATAAGCCCAGAGTTAGTGTTTCACAACAGAAGCTCATTGAAAATTTATTATAGAACACAAAATTTGAAGGTCTAGGTTGATCTGGGGTTTTATGTGGATGAGTACAGATCCTTCCTATAATACCCTAACAATTTAATTTAAAATAATAATAAGCTCGATGGCATATATATCACTCAACATGAAGATTTAAGAGACTGATCATATATTATTAAAATATTATTATAACCTATTTTTTTAATATCTAGATGTGAATATGAGAAACCATATTATGTAATATTTATAAAATTCTCCTAAAAAATATAAAATTATTAATTAATTTTTAGGAAACATGTACTTGGTTTTTAGATAAGTCATTTTGTACTTTAAAAATCCATTTTTATCAAAATTTATTTTTTATTTAATTTTGTGTATTGAAATCATAAATAATTTATATAAACTTTATAAATTATATTTTATAAGGTGAAAATAATTTTTGAAATCATTATATCAAAATTTACATAGGGTGAATGTTTTGGATTTTTTGAAATGAATGAATTTTCAGTGGATAGTGAAAAATACAAATTTTCCAAATACTATCATTTGTTTTTAATAAATAATGTAATTAGAAGGCCTCCTTATATTTTGTATTTCACCATATAGTTATATATAATATATTTTAATTATAATAGTATAATTAATTTCATTTTAATTATCAATATTCATGATTTGGATATAAGTTAATTTTTATGATTATGAATGCATTTTTCTAAAAACCATTTTCATTGCATTTTACAAATTTATATTAAAAATGATTTAATCCACTTATAGAAATTTTATAATGAAAAATTACAATGATATTTGGAATTATATGGTTCAAATTTGGTAAATAGGTCCCTTTTATTTTTTCCATTGAGAATAGTAACCGTGGTAAATATTTTTCACCTCGGTAAGAGTAAAATGGGTAAAATAACGTTAAAACAATGAGATATGGCCTCAAAACCAACTCAAAATTTTCCTTTATTTTACTAGATTGAGTAAATTAGACCATATCCATACCAAATTTTAATATATGTCATTTTGTTCCGATTTTTCCTTGATAATGACATTTATATTATTTTAAGTAAAGATAATTCCAAAATGGCACCCTATTTTTTTTATATGTTCACACAGGGATCAAAGTAAGTTTAAATGAATATGAAATGTTATTCTTAGAATAATAAAATTATTTTTATTAGGTTAATTTATTTTTAATTTTTTTGTGATTATATAATTACCTTAAGCGCTTATACAATGTCGACACAGTGCTTGTGCAAGCCATAGAAAAATCAAAGTAAATGATTTTAAAAACATAAAAATTAATCTTTTTTTGAATACATTTACTGTCACATGAATTTTATGGTTAATAATGAGGTATAATTAATGTTTAATATTTATATATATATATATTCATTTGATATTTTTATGTCTTTAAAATCAATTTAAATGAATATGGTCAAAAATGACATTAATGATATTTTATGAAAAATAATATTTTATTAAATATTTTAAAAATCATAACTATATTTCATGAGGACAGGTAGGGTGATAAATGGTATAAAATTACATTAATAATCTATTTATAATAAATTTTTTAACTTATAATTAAAATTATAAACCTTTAATATTGACAAAGTTGTTACCACGATTAATGTTGTAATAGGTTTACCATGGTTTAAACCAATAGATAAGGTTATTTTTGCCTATTAAACTTGTTTAAACACTATTTTATAGCCATATTTAGACCTAATATCATCCCAAATTCAAATATCTATCAATTTGGAATCATTTTTATTAATTATGACATTAATATATTATAATCCTTTAAGAAATTCCAAGCATGTCCTCTCCCCCACTAATAAAAGGACACCCCTAATTTCTCCACTTTACACTACATTGAGCCATCTATCTCGATCGAAACCTACCCAATTATGATCTAAAATTCCCTATAAATAAATTAGAGGTTCTGGTATTCTTAAAATACTATTCCAATGGTCCATAAGAAGGGATCTAAAAGAGGACCATTGAAGAAGAGGTAAGCATACTACTCAACCTCTTTTAAATTATTTGTTCTTATACCTTCTCTAAATCTAAGACATTAATCATAAAATGATAAATTTATTATGATAAATATATGAAAATTTTATTATTATTATGAAACCTCCATTATTCACCCTCTTTTATATAAAATGGTAAGTGAAAGTATCACTTATTCGTACATGTGGACCACCGCCTCCACATAGAAATACAATTCATTTTCCACCACCATTATTCATGGATGGTTATTATGATGGGTTTAAAGTTTATATATTATATTAATGAAATAATTTTTATTTTGATATTATGATATCATATATACCTTCTAACCTTACAATCAATTGAAAAAAAATGGTATCATATCTTGTGCGTACGTGTGGACTACCACCGCCATGAAGTGATGTGAATCATTTTTCATTTATACTTTACATGGAATCTAATAAGGATATAATTAATGAATATATATGATATATATGATATAATAATGGTTTTATAAAGGTTTATTATTATTTAACATTCTTTCATTCAATCATTTTAAAAGTGAAAACAACATCTATACGTACATACAACCAACAGTCTCCATGAAAGTTGTAATTCATTTTTCTATCCTAATTTTTTTTGGACAACTCTTAATTTATATTTTTATAATGAAGATATATAAAATAAATATATTTATTAAAATTATCTAGATTATTGATCCATGATCAATGTACAAGTACCAGAACTATAGAAACAAAACATTCTCTTGAATAATGAAATAGCTAACACCAAAAAACAAAGATTTTAATAATAAATTATTAATAAATTAGTGTTGAAAGGTTATAAGTGGATCATATAAAAAATTATAAGAATTTAAATTAATATCTTATAAAATTATCTTAAATATAAATTTATTATACATGATGTTTGAGTTTTTTTGAAGAAAGTACAACTTGAGGTAATAGATTTCTTTTACAATCACATTGTTTATCGAGATTATCTTTGATTAATTTTCTAATGATGAGATGTCATGTTATTACTATCTAGAATATCATTAATTTTATTCTCCTATAGTTATTAATTACATTTTCAATTAAAAATAACATTTCCTCTCTTTTTTACTTAAAATTATTGAGAACATATTTTTTATAAAATTATACCATATTTCTTATTTGGTTAGGAATATTTTTCAACATGTACATGTTTTCTATAAATTTTTTTCAAGAATGTTTTTAATCATATCTTATGATTATTTAAATTTATTTTTACCCATGTTTTAATTTTTAAAAAACCATTTAAAAGAAATATTTTTTTCATTTTATTAATGAGTTTTGAATTTTTATTGAAAATGTAAAATGAATCATTGTTTTAATGAACACGATATAAACCAAATTTCCCACCATCATGACCAATGAATGATTTGAATCTTAAATTAAAATTTTATATGGTTCATTTAAAAGAATATTTTTCTATATTAATTTTAATTTTTTTATATTTTAAATATGGGATTCCAAAATGAAAAGGGTGTTTTCATAATGAAATATTACAAGAGATATTTTAAAGGCACTTTAATTTATGATGACATCATTTTATGTTTTTTATGCTTTAGAAGGGATATTATCTAAGAATACCATACTTATTATTTATATGGATGATTTATGATTATTATTATGATATGTTTTTGAATCCTATTGAATTTCTATAGTTTATGATATAATGAAATTTTGAAATGTTTATAAAATCAGTTTCCTTTCCACATGTTATGATATATAAGGATTTTTCTATAACCTTATGAAACACATATGAATGGATTACGATTATGTGATGGGCTGTCCAAAAAATATATCTCTCTAATGAATTGGGTAAACATTGATATCTCATGAGATAATAAGGACTATAATGAGGAGTGAACCTATTTTAGTAATGGACACTGTCCAACATGATATTCTTGGGAGTGAACATTGATTAATCTTATGATAGAATGAAGAGTGAACCCAATACACTTTGATATTTCTTACAAGTGAACCATGACCAAGGAAATTATGTGTATACAAAAAAATAATTTCTTATGATAATGTTATTCTCTTATAGCTCAAGTCATTTGATTCAATTATGGTTCTTGTCTTATGAACTAGTGAATTTGGGGTCACTTGAGTGGTACTATGGGTTATGTTATGATAGGCTCATAAAGAATGCTAGAGATTATCTGGTTAGGACCTCTTGACTGTGTACACAATTTTATGGAGTATATTTGATAGAGTATTTATGTACATGGATTACACATGTATTTTTGTAATTTTCTAACTTAGTTTTAATTAATCACTTTAACCATTTTTATATTTTTAGTTTATTTTTGCAGTTTTGTTGTAGTTTAGATATTTTTATAATTTTTAGTTAATTTATACACTTATATTAGTAATTTATTATTTTTATTAGTTATATTAATTTTATATATTATATTTAAACTATATTATTATTATTAGTTTCACTAATTTAGTTTAGTTTATTTTATTAATTTTTATTAGTATGTATATATTTTAATTCTCTATTTTTATTTTATTTAATTTAATTATTTTTATAGTATTAATAAAATAGTTTTTTTATTAGTTTATTATTATATTTAATAGTAGAATTATATTTAATTACATGTGCATTAATATTTAATTCTTATTACTATTTATTATTATCATTATTTTTTTATTTAACTTAATTAGATAATTAGTTTTTTTATTTGAATTTAACTTTTTTTTATTTTTTTAACTCCCCCTAACTACCCACGCCTACCCCACCTCACTTTGAATTTTTCTCCACTTTTCCCACAACCTCCCCCCTTCTTTTTAACCACTTCACCTCTCCCATGCCTCCCTTCCCCACCACTCCCTACCTCTCTCCAATCACCCACCTATTCCCACACCTCACCCCTTCCAAACCCCTTTTTCATTTTTACATTTTTCTCTCTCCAATCCCCCACTCACCCATCCCTCCACGCTACCCCCACTTCCCCATTTTTTCCCCTGTGGCTGTCACCCCACTCTCACTCTCCCCTCCCCACTCTCCCTCTCACGGACCTCTCATCCGCCCCGCATATACCCCCTCACCCTTTTTCCCCAGCGCGCCCCACCCCATCCCCTGCTACCCGCATCCCCATATACCCCATCTCCTCTCGACCAATTCAGTGCGCAGCCACAACGAGCATCCCTCCTCGGTCAGAACCAACAGAAAACCATCACCAGGAGCACAACAAAGGTTCAGACACATCATTGACGTGCGCAGAGGTTCGTTTTAGCTTCCGGATATTGACATAGCACGACAAGAGAGAGCACATATCAGATCATATTTCCAGTGGCGCAATGGTTTGATTTGGGTGTGGCGTCAGCGACTGCACAGAACATAGTGATGATGATTATTTTGCGATCATTGACGTCATCTCACGGTGACCACAACAACGACACGAGCATGGTGATATCTTCTATTTATTATTTTATGTGTCGTGTCATCATGATGGCAGGCTAATCCTTTTTGTGTTGAAGTTGTGATGAAAGTGACGGTAATTGCATGTCTTTAATTTATCCTCATGTTTGATTGCCTTTTAAATTAATTTTAATTGGATGTTTATTTAATTAATTATATCTACATTGAAATTAATTGTTATTTGGGATCTTTACGCATGATTTGGTGCCCGTTCGTGTGATACCTAATAAGTAATCACGAACGAGAGTTCATCAGATAATTTATTTATCCAGAATTTGATCAAGTGTATGAGCGAATTATGAATAAATAATTATATTAATTGAAAAAATTAATATTTTGTATGTGCGCTTCTTCAAACTTGGGTGAGTGATACTGAATAAGTGATCTCATGTGGGTGAACCCGATGCAGGTAGATACTTTGACTTTGTGTGAAACAGGTCGTTGTATTTCACCAAGTGATTCAGTGCTATAATGACATGCAAATTATTCGTCAGGATAGAGAATGAAATGAAGGATAATTTGTGTAAACATTATAATACCATCTAACATCATAGAATGAGACCGGATAGTATTTTGATTAAATTTGGAATTGGTGATAATTGAATAAATAAATATTCAAATGTGGGAATTAAATAATTGACATTGGATGCACTTGAATGGACATCACGACTCTAACACTTCCATCTACACCAATTTATTTCATAGCTTAATTCACTTAGACAATTTTAGTCAATTTAAATAATCATTTTTAAAATAGTCATTTAGTTTTTAGAACTTAGTTGTTAATCACACAATTAAATCACATCTGCCTGAACATTCTTCCAAAAGGACATTTATAGTGTCTACTCACATTCTCTCTGTGGTTCGACCCTACTCGCCAATTCTACAGTAGTTAGTAGGTAAATAAATATTGCAAATTTTCACACGTTGTGACACACATATCAAATTTCTGGCGCCATTTCTGGGGAGAATAGTAGCATTAGAGATTCTTTTAAAAGAGTGATTTAGCTAAAAAAAATTAAATTAAAAAAAAAATTAAAAAAAACTAAAAAAAAAACAGTTTACTACTCTTGGAATTTTTCATTGCAAGGATTTTCAAGACACCCAGAAGTTCAAAATGACGTGGGCCGCACCACATAATTACAACCAGTATCCGCCCTATGCAGCCCCGACTCAAGGTATGGCGTTAATGATTCACCACACATGAGATATCCAGGTAATCCCGTTTATTTCAATGATCTTTATTCAAGTCCATACTATGATTCATATGAGAATATTTCTCCATGCTATGAAACAAGTCCTTATGAATCTGTTAATCATTTTCAAAGTCAATGCATTCCTGAAAATTTAGAAATTGATAATTCATGTCAAACAAATGATTCAATAATTGAACACATGTTGCAATCTGCTATCACTGAGACAAATAGGATGTTTTAACTTCAAGATGAACGTAATGAAAAGTTAGTTTCTTCAACAAAAGATTTACAAAATCAAACAAAAGGTGTAGAAAATTCAACGAAAGATTTAGAAAATCAAATGAAAAATTTAGGAAATCAAATGACTCAAATTGTTCAACTTTTTGCCTCACTGCCGTTTGAAGATCCAATTTAGAACAATCACTTTTAGGAAAGTGCAGTAGAGGTTCCATTTGAACAACATTCATGTCCCGATTCTGAAAATGAGATTGATCTGCCTTCTTTTTATCCAAGTGATGACTCCTATCCATCAGAATTTAATTCTTCCAATCTAATCACATTTCAAGAATATGAGAGCTTAGTCTTCCACCCAGTTGAACATAATAGTCCCTCTAAAAATGTGATTTCATGTCCTTCTGTGAGTTCACAACCTAGCCATCCAAAAGTTAAAAAAGACACATTCAATGTCTATCAAACCACACCTTTTGAGAATGAAGAGGAAATTTAACTAGGACCCGTATTCACCATGATAGATTCATAATTGAACCAAGGGATAATGGATTTCCATAATCAAGAGGACATCACTTAAAATGAAATCAAATCACCTCTTTCTAAAAATATTAGTGAGTCTGAAACTTTTTCTAAAATGAAGAATTCTAAAACATTTTTGGAATCAGAGAATCAATCACCATTGATGGTAGAGAACACTCATAATTGTCTAGAAACAATGGAAGAATGGGATTGCTTGGAGGATCCTGATTTTGTGGTGAAACATGTTCCAATAGAGAAATATGATGAAGTCAATATAGAAGAAACTTTAGAAAAAGATGTCATTCTTGAAAAAATGGAGTCTTCTGCTCCAATTAAGCTCACCCCACTTGCTTCATGTCTCGAGCATAAATTGAGTTGGAAACTAGTGTATTTCCCTGTGTTAGTGGTTGGCTATGAAAACGATTTGGGATACATCGTCAACCCAGATACTGCATTCAAGGATGTCATGGATATAAGCCAACCACTAAAGGAGTCTGGTAAATTCACTATTTCACCTGTGTATGTTCAAGGGGGTTAATCTTCTTGATCTTTCCATTGAAATCATTTTTCCAAAATTCAATTATTCGATGATTCTTTCTTAAGGAGAGGTATATTTATTCCCTTGTGAGTTGGCCTATTTTCATTTCATTCCGCACATTTATTTTTCTAACAAGCTTCTGTCGAGATTTTGTGCATCTTGTAGGATAAAATCATCTTCAACAGATGGATTCCACACTCCTACTGAAAAAGAATCAGATGCATGGTTTACATTTTCATTCGACCCTGGTGGAGTTTCAACAACATCTGGCTGAAGACAAAGTAAACTTAGCACTCAATGGGAGGTAACCCATAATTTGTTTGTTTTCTTTTCACTGCATTTAATTTCATTTCATTTAGTTTTATTTTAAATAAAATGGCATGCATTTACCACAAACTATTTTCTCCTGACATAGTAGTGGATTTAAATTCATCATAAATATTTTTATCATCCAAATTATTTTGATTATGGTGTGACTTATTTGATATGATGTGATTATGTGTTGTCAATGTGTAAGTTTTACAGGTATACCATTTCTGGAGCTTCATCGGATACAAACAACCTCTCCACGTCTATCTGTACTTACACAGGGAACTGTTTTATTTTTTCCATATTTTATGCTTCCAAAAACACCATGTAAACTAACAAAAAAAAAAGAAAAAAAGAAAAAGAAAATTAAGAAGAACGAAAAAAAACTAACATTCTTGTCATTGATGAACCCACCTGAAATATGCTGTATTTTTTTCGCAACATAGTCGGGAACATACCACTTGTGTTCCTAGGTAGTTTGATCACCTGATTCTTGTTTGGAATTCTTTGATCCATGATCTCATTACTTATATGATTGATGATATTATTTCATGCTTCGAAAATGTTTTTCAAAAACTTGTATATTTTTGAGACACTTATTTGCACTCATGCTCATCTGTGTTGTCCAACATTTTATTTCCATACCCATGAGGACTTTGAGCCATTCTAAATAATTTCAACCATGTTATGTCTTCTAGAACTTTCCATGTTTTTCCATCAAAGCGATAAAAATTTTGAAAGTTGCACTAAAATGATCGAGGCATCTGTTTGATATTTTAGCCCCGTTGACCCACTGATCCACCCATATATTTTCTCCATAGTGTAGCCCTTAGAATCTATGAAGAAGCCTTTTTAGGATAATCCCATAACCGATACCCTTCCCTACCCATTTATTGAATTTCTACATGATAATTTTCAATCAAAGTGTGGGGGAGATATTTACTCATGGAGAGGGTTCTTTGAGGGGAAGCGATTCATTTGATGCACATGGATTGTATATGAGTTATATTTCATAGTATCCACATTCATTACATGTGTTTTGATAAAGGAATATAGAATCCTTTTGGTTCCAACAATGAGTACATTGGTGGTCATTACGTAGTAACCCTCAACTTTGGGGATACCTATAAAAGTGATGATTAATTACTCTAGGATCTAGTAAGTTTTCTATATGACCTACTTTCATTGAGATGTTACAGCGTATACTCTACTTGTGTACCATTCTTTGGGATTATTGTCTGAAATTTATTTTAAGGGGTTTTATAGTTGACACTCAACTATTTTTCCTAACCATATTATTTGAGTGAGCTGTGTCTTAAAAAAGAGAGCGAAACATTGGATTATCAAATTCTTGGGGACAAGCAGTGTTTTAAGTGTGGGGGAGATAGAGTTTGAGGGAGACATTTGGATTGACATATATCATGAATTTATTTCAATATTCAACCCTCCTTTTTACCAAAAAGATGTCAATTTTTTTACCCACCGTCCCACAACCTTAGAGACATTTGAACCTCATGTAAAGTCATTGAGATTGGTGCATTCTTTTGATTTACAATAGTAGAGATGTGAAATTTATGGCAAGCCTATGTTAAGAATGCATGTGTGCGAGAATTGAGCATGACTTTGATCAAATATTTTTTGAGAAATGAGAGTGATGGAAAGGTAGGTCACATGATAAATGTGTGCACGTACTTGTTTTGAAAAGAATGCAAGTGAAAGAAAAATTTTTCTTGAACATTGAAATTTTAAATGAAGCATGATATTTTATGAGTAAAAGAGATTGAAAAATTTTGAACTTATAATTTTGATGTTTTGATTTGTCTATGACCACTTGTGTTTTCTTTCTGATTTTTTTGCCCAGGAGTGAAAAAGTTTAAGTGTGGGGGATTTGATGTACATGGATTTCACATGTATTTTTGTAATTTTCTAACTTATTTTTAATTAATCAGTTTAACCATTTTTATATTTTTAGTTTATTTTTGCAGTTTTGTAGTAATTTAGATATTTTTATAATTTTTAGTTAATTTATATACTTATATTAGTAATTTATTATTTTTATTAGTTATATTAATTTTATATATTATATTTAAACTATATTATTATTATTAGTTTCACTAATTTTAGTTTAGTTTATTTTATTAATTTTTATTAGTATGTATATATTTTAATTCTCTATTTTTATTTTTTTTATTTCATTATTTTTATAGTATTAATAAAATAGTTTTATTATTATTTTATTATTATATTTAATAGTATAATTTTATTTAATTACATGTGAATTAATATTTAATTCTTATTACTATTTATTATTATCATTATTTTTTTATTTAACTTAATTAGATAATTAGTTTTTTTATTTGAATTTAACTTTTTTTTTTATTTTTTTAACTCCCCCTAACTTCCCACGCCCACCCCACCTCACTTTGACTTTTTCTCCACTTTTCCCAAAACCTCCCCCATTCTCTTTAACCACTTCCCCTATCCCATGCCTCCCCTCCCCACCCCTCCCTCCCTCTCTCCAATCACCCACCTATTCCCACGCCTCACCCCTTCCCAACCCCTTTTTCATTTTTACATTTTTCTCTCTCCAATCCCCCACTCACCCATCCCTCCACGCTACCCCCACTTCCCTATTTTTTCCCTCGAGACCGCCGCCCCACTCTCCCTCTCCCCTACGCACTCTCCCTCTCACATACCTCTCATCCACCCCACATATACCCCCTAACCCTTTTTCCCCAGCATGCCCCACCCCATCCCCTGCTACCCGCATCCCCATATACCCTATCTCCTCTCGACCAATTCAGTGTGCAGCCACAACGAGCAGCCCTCCTCGGTCAGAACCAGTGGAAAATCATCATCAGAAGCGCAACGGAGGTTTAGACACATCATCGATGTGTGAAACAGTTCGTTTGAGCTTCCATAGATTGACATCGCACAACGAGAGCGAGCACAGATCAGATCATATTTCCAGCAGCGCAGTGGTTTGATTCGGGTGTGGCATCAGCGACTACACAGAACAGAGTGATGATTATTATTTTTCGATTATTGACATCGTCTCGTGGTGACCACAACAACAACATGAGCATGATGATATCTTCTATTTATTATTTTATGTGTCGTGTCATTATGATGACATGCTAATATTTTTTGTGTCGGAGTTATGAAAAAAGTGATGGTAATTGCATGTCTTTAATTTATCCTCATGATTGATTTCCTTTTAAATTAATTTTAATTGGATGTTTATTTAATTAATTATATATGCGTTGAAATTAATTATTATTTGGGCTTTGCACACATGATTTGGTGCCCATTCGTGTGATACCTAATAAGTAATCACGAATGGGAGTTCATCAAAAAATTTATTTATCTGGAATTTGATCAAGCGCTCAAGCAAATTATGAATAAATAAATATATTAATTGAAAAAATTAATATTTTGTGTGTGCAATAGAATGAGAATTCTATGATCGAGGGGCGTGATGCTGAATTGGTTCAAAAGAAAATTCCTCCACTTACTCTCCCAAATAAATGATGAGGTTGTCAAATTATACCTTCATTGATGGCATATTCACCATTGATCTGTTTGATTAATATATTTGAATCACCATTTACATTCAGGAAAGCTACCAAAATCTATAAGGCTATCTCCAAAACTTTTATAAGGGCTTGGTATTTTACCTCATTATTAATGTTGCCTTAGAATTATGAGAAATATTATGGAAAATTTTCATTGCCTGGGGAAACAAATACTATCCCTATACCAACCCAATTGAAATTTGGTTTTTTCCATTTTCTTTCCATTTTTTCTTCAGGAAGCACCATCAAAATAAACCTCCCATGTTTAAAGAGTGTCATGGAAATAGAATAATTATTTATCAAGAAGTTTGGTATCTATTAGAATAAGGAAATTAGGCAGTTTTGTCCCTTTGATTTCATTATGTGAAATGAATTGAATGTCATACTATTGTAGAAATATTTCCTATTGGGCTACAAACCATTTTAACATTATTAATCCATAAATGTACTTTATTGGGTCAATAAGAAATAATAGGTGGACATCGTGATGTTGCAATTAATTCCTAATATTTTTCACTGTAAAGATGAGTGTGAGGAAGTTCTTCTTGATATAAAAATATCAAGTCTTGGTATCATGCATTGTTCAGCTGATATAGTAGATACTTTTGTTGTTCCCTACATCATTTTTCTATATGTGGAGGGTGACATGAGATCATTTCAAGGAGTCCAAGTATAAGATAAGTTTTTTTCTATCTACTAGTAACATTAACACTGGTGGATATAGTGGGTATTATTTAACGGTCTCAAAATATTATTGGAAGTCCTTGTCCCACTTGTAGGTGACTCTATTTTTCATTAACTCAGTGAAGGGGAGAGATTTTATTGCTAGGTTATATATGAAATGATTTATATAATAAAGATTCCCTTAGAGTCCCATAATTTATTTAAAACATCAAGGAGGTAAAATTTCTAGGATAACACTAGTCTTTTCTACATCTAACTTGATAGCGTGGTGGCATACCATAAAGCCAAGAAATTTCCATGATGTCACACCAAAATAATACTTTATATGGATCATCTTGAAGCTATTCTAGATAATTTTTACAATGATTGTTTGAAGAGTAGTGAGGTGATCACAAATCTATTTATATTTAACCACCATATCCTCAACACAACACTATATTATTATCCCCAAAATGGTTTGAAGATACGATGCATGTTGTATTGATAAACAATTCCAGTATTCTTTAAGACAAAAGGAATGAATTATTCAAATAAAATCCCTTATGTTTCTCTAAATATCATGGATTCCTCATTACTAGGGGACATATTTATATTATTATACCATGAATACAAAACTATAAAATAAAGGCCATAGAAGCCAATAGTTACATAGATCAAAATTTCTATGATCATTATTGTGAAATAATCCTTCATGAAGTGTTTATTAAGGTCCCTAAAATAGATACAGACCTAGATCTTCCCATTATTCTTTTTTATGGGGACAATGTTAGAAATCTATTTTGGGTACTAGACCTCTCAAAAAAAAAACTAGCATTGGTCAACTTTTCACTCTTGGATTCTACCTTGTTATAATGAAAAGGGTTCATTCTCCTTGATGTATGATTAAAATGTTAGTGGTCTTCTGTAAATACAATATGATGAGTAGACACATCAGGGATTAGTCCAGGAATATTTATATATTTCCATGTGAACACATATTAATTCTAATTTAAAAGGAAATATGTATCTCATGTTCTTAGAGAGGTGTAGCAGAATTAATCAATGTAGGTTGTGGGTTTTCTTCTATTCCCAGATCCACCCATCTAAGATCATATATGGTGATAGTGACTCCTTCCTCAAATATTGGAGAGGAATTCCTATGATCATCCCCTTCCACTTCCATCTCTATATCTATGAAATAATCTTCAAGAATGTTGGTTAATTCAGGGGAATCTATATTTATGTCAAGGTATGAGATGCTACAAGGAGAGACAATGATATCCTAAACTATCAGAGTAAATGTTGGGGGATTCTATGGATACCTATCTTTCTTTATGATACTACCAGTGGTAGGTGATTCATGGATATCCCAAGTTTTTGGGGATATCTTAGGGGAATTTTTAATTTCTCCTAATAGTGTAAAGGAATTTTTAGATACTCATATGGAATTAGTTTGGATACCCCTTAATGAACCAAATTTAGTTAGCATTGTTGACAAAATAGCCTATACCAATGGTATGGAACCATTGCTATAGCCTATACCAATGGTTTGGAGGGCCGTTGGTTGATTTTTTATTAGTATAGACCTATACCAATGGTTTTGGGGAAACCATTGGTATAGGTATATCCCTACAAGTTGTGAACTATTGGGATAGGTCTGTACCAATTACTTATACTCTTGGTATAGACCTATACCAACTGTTTGCAAACCGTTAAGATAGGTAATGTAAAATAAAATATGTAGCTGAGATTTGAACCAACGACCTCCCACTTATATATCAAAGACCTAAACACTATGTTATAATTATATTTATAAATATAATTGTATATATATATAAATAATTTATATATTCATTTATTTGATTATATTTGAAAAAATAATTCATAAAAAATCTGGGTACCTATACTAACAGTTCTAAAAACTATTTGTATAGACCAACACCAACGTTTTTTAGAACTGTTGGTATAGGTACCCTATTTCTGGGACCCATATCAATGGGTTTGAAAAAAAAAATTCAAGGATTTTTAAAAAGAACCTGTACCAATAATTTTGAAAAAACCGTTGGTATAGGTACAATTTCTAGTAGTGTGGTATAATCATTATCATGCAGACATAGGACAATGAAGTTTTTGGTTCATAATAGCTTATGGGGATTAATTATACTACCATAATCATTTTTATGGGCTACAAATAATCAAATTTTAGCATGCTCTACAGTTTTTTCGGGGAATTTCCCAAGTCATTGGGTGAGACAACCTATATTTTACCCACCATCATTGATTTTTTCCTTCCCATTTGTAGAAACTTACCTCAGTATATAAGGAAACATAAGACTCAAATGGGGGACTTTCACCATATAGTGTGTCAAAATTTATATTTTTTTGGGTATTTCAATCATTGATGGAATTTTGGAAGCACAACCACATGGATATGAAGCTAAGTTATTACCATAAGGACATTTTATGAAGAATATTGATGGATAAACATGAACTTATCATTAGAAATAAGGATCATAAATTGATCTTTGATCTTGATCCTTTCAAGAGGAATTTTATTAATTTTTTTGTACCCTTGAATGGTCAGATTTTTTGGAGACAAATCCTCTACATCGTATCCAAAAGGTTGCGGGGTTCAGACTGGGATGAGGTTGATCCCAAAACCATTTTCATCCAGATAACTATAGATATCAACATTTTTAATATTTTTAGAAATATAAAGGGGTCTGATATGTCTCTAGGTATCTTCTTCATGATCTTTCTATATGAATGAGATAGCAGTATGAAATTATGCTATAGTAGTTTCAACCTGGTAAAACTTTATTGTGTAAACTTCATTCCAAATCTCCATGAAACTCTATAGGTCCTTGATAATTACTTCTAAGAGTTCGTTTGAAGAATGAAGAGAATCCAAGATTGGGAGTTTGGATAGGAAAACCAAAAACTATTTTATAATTTCATTTTTTTTCTATAGGTATTCACTTTATAAGAGGGGTTTCCCCATAACATGAATATTAGTAGATGGAGTGTTTGAGGTAGATGGGTTTGTTGTTTTTGTGGAGGTAAAAGGATCATTTATTTCTAAAATAACAGGTCACACTAGACTACCCCTCCATTTAGGTGGATCAGATTGTTCCACCCTCCTAGCCAGTCATTTAAGATTATTAGATTTTAATGACCACAAAATGGATTTGATGAATCTATTTACTTTTGTTAGGATTGATGAAGTGATATCCCATGGATCTTAGCCATATATGTGGCTTCTATAGGAATGTGACATGAGTATTGGGTTTTCCCACAGCTGTGTCATCCCATGCACCCTATGATTCTGTGGTCTTTCCCTCTAACTCCCAAATAATGAACAAGGAACTCAATTTAGTGGAGTATTCATCATTATAGAAAGGGCTTATTAAGTGAATAACATTAACAGAACAAAAAATGATCTCTTCGTTCGATGAGGATTCCATTGGGGGAAGTTACCATTCTCTGGATGCTGAAGGAATTAAATCCACAAGATTTAGATATAGTGTGGGGGTTGTATATGATTTTTGTATGAATTTTCCTATATTTTATGATTATTTATTCCTCTAGGAGGTGGATTCAATGGATTCTCCTTAGGTTATAGAATAGTGTTTTTTTAAAAAGTTGTTCTATAAGAGTGCCTTGAGCACAGTCAAATGTATTCTAAGTCATCCAATAATAAAAATTCGTTTCACACCAAACCAAACTATCTTTCCAGTAAACCTATTATTCCAGTTGGGTGGCAGTCACACTGGTTACCTACACCAAGTCATTTCTCAATATTATCTATCTAGAATCGACTATTCCCTTGAGTATGTCTTTGAAGAAAATTATTTCTAGATGGTGTAACCTATCCTTCTATAAAAGTGGAAATATTTAGGGTAGTCATTGATGTTGAAATCATTTCACTAGGATTCAGTTTTTTATGGAGGTTGTATTCCTTTGATGCGGGGAAAAAATGAGGAACCAGTTCATTTTAGAAGGAATATACTTTTTTTCTTATGTTCCTCAAATCACTGGTGGCCCTGATCTCTTTCTACCTATGGTCAAGGGAGGTTTTTCTACCACTACAATGAATAAGGAGGAAATGGGTGATTTGTGGCTAGACTGGGTGCTCCAATAGGCACCATTATTAGTTTGAGGGTGATAATAGTAGCCTATACTCTACAAGACCTTTTTCTATATGTCATGGACGTGGGATGATATTTGAACTTTGTTTGCTGAATGGAATCTTTTATGCATTGTTATATTTTTATAAACTCATAGAATTGACTCAGATATTACATCGGGATCAAAGGTGTTTACATCTCATCTTAAAGGTTATCAACATAGAGATTTGGAATTTTTTGTTGTGAGAGTGGGATACTGTGTGGGTATGTCAGCCCCATCCATCTTGGGATAAAGCCATAGAAACTACAATTTTAATGTTTTTTATAATTTTTGAGGTTTAAAATCATCATTTTATTTTTATTAGACATTAATTTATAATGTAATTGATGATGGAGGTATTCCCATCTCGTGATAGACCCTGTTGGAAGATTGTTGTACCAAACGAAGCCTAACCCTACCAGAGTATATACAAAGAATCTTAGTTTTTTACCCCTTCTGGAATAATGGGCCCATCATAAGGTGTCATCAGGAAATGAAGCGTGTAAGATGATATTTTGGAACCCCCATGTAATCAAGGGTTAAGAATATTTGGTTACCGAAAATGGGTGGGGGAAAAGTGTCATCCACCCATTCAGGGTATGAATTCTTTTCAGGATATATGGAGGCACTTCAACCCTACAAATTTTTCATCTAATCCACTAGGTAATCAATGGTGTTGAGGAGTTCTAGAAGTACCACGATCAAGACTAATTCATATGCACTAGGAGTAGGAAAGGATTGAAACAATTTCACAACTATCAAACCCTATTTATTTTCAATTTGATTAGGGGTCGGGTGATCACCCAAAAAGGAGGAAGCTATCACTATAATTGAGGAAATTTTTTTTCATCCTCAACCTTATAATTTATATAAAATAGACACTTAGATTCATAGATAGACTAATTCTCAAATTACACCATACTGAAAGATTTTATTTCACCTTATATTTTGGATGAGATACATATGTTTTCTCCTTAGGGTGATCCATAATGGGGATATTTTCCTATATAATTACTCATCAAGGTATATAAGGTTATGCGTCTCATTCTTATACTGGGATATTAATTAATCTATGGTGGGTATTTCATCCCTTCTAGGTGGTGAGTGGGATTTAGAAAAACCCATACCTTTATCCTTGGTGAAATTCCCTCAAAGAGGTGGAATCTCATAATTTGGAGGTTCCAGGTTCTGGTTCCTCCTCTGATTCCATGCATGTGTAGCCAAATTTTTTTCCTCAACATTACCTACCTCTCAAGGTATCATTTTCATATTTCATCCCTCAGCCTTTGTGTCTCATTCCATATATTTTTCCATATTTATTGTGATTATCACATCCAACCCTTTTTAATTATTTTATTTTATTAATTTCATTTGCATCAGTTAACTTTGTCAAAGTTCATGTTTGGTCCCTAGTTTAAATTTTTGAAGTTTGGAAAATTTGTGGGGTTTAGGCTGGTGCGTGGACACTACATAGTTAGAGGAAGCTGTGCGGGCATCCTAGGTACCTGAGTAGCTGATTTTGAATGGGAAGATACCACCACATAGTCTACACATAGTTGCTTGAGCCGTGCAGGGTAACTGCACAGTTTCCCTATATTAAAAATAATTAATGCATCAAAATGAGAGTAAAATAAAGAAAATAAATAAATTTAATGGAAGGAATAATTAAATAAAATAAAATGAGAAGAAGTGAAATAAAAATTTAAATATTTTTTGTTATATTATTATTATTATTGAGAGTAATTATTATTATTATTATTATTAGCATTAATAATACTAATATTATTATTAATATTATTAATCATATTATTATTATTATTATTATTAAGTCTATTAATATAAATTTTATTATTATTAAGTTTATTGTTGTCAAACTAAGTTTATTATTATCATATTATTATTATCATGTTATTATTATTAGCTTTTTTTTTATTTTCATTCATTTTTTTGTTAGGGTTTGTTTCCTCCACACTATCCCCTTCCTCCCCTGACCATGCATGGCCAACCCCTCCCCCTTATCGATCCATCTCCTACAGTGCCACCATGGGAAGCTTTCTGCTCCTCTGGAAACCTCCCTCGCACCACCCCAAGCTTCCTCATGACACCTAACCTCCGATCATTCCTCTCCCTCGCTGGATAGTCCTTCGTTTGAATCAAAAACCACTGGCCCTCCATCGGAATAGTGAATTTATGATCCTCCTCTAGAACCACAACCCACCAAAATCCCTCTTCTGGTGCCCATGAACCCACCAACCCTTCCTTTAGTGGACACCTCTCTGGGAAAAAACCTCCCCTTTTCCCAGGGTTTTGGTTTACGTTCATTGGGATTTTAGGTTTCCAGTAGTTGGGGTGTCAAATTAGGGTCTTAATCTTGGTTATTTTTGTTCAATCTTGTGGTTTAGGGTTTAATTCGGTTTTCTTTTGGTGTGAATGGCATGTGATTGAATAATTAAAACCCATTTTGGGGATTTTGACATTGAGATATGTGGTTTCATTCCCTAGAATTATTTTAATAATTTAATATGTTTATTTTATTTTATAAATATGTTATATTATATATTTGTGTGGGGTGAAAAGTGTTTCTAATTTGTTTATCATGTTTATGTGGTGTGAGTGGTTTTTTCAAGGAAAAATTATTAAGTTCTAGGTGTTTTATTTGGGGTGATGTTTTAGGAAAATTTTTTATGAACTGGTTTTTGGGTGAGAATCATGTTTTCAAAAGCACTAAAAGCGTGAATGTGTCAAAAAATAGATTTCTAAAAAATATATTCCCTTGGTATGTTAGGATTGTTGTTCATATTTATAGTTAAATTTTTTTTGAGTAATGTAAAACATGTTTTGGTATGGTTATGTTGTGAATTCAGTTTTAAAGTGGCATTTTTATATGAAATCAAGTGTCATTTTGGCATAAAGTTTCATATGCTAATTTGAAGTGTTTTATAAACTGTTTAATTGGATTTATTTAATTATATGTTATTTTATAAAGTGGTGTTTTATCTGGTTAAACATGTGTTAAATTTTAAAGTGGCATTTTTATGTGAAATTTGGCGTTTTTCATGTGAAAAACCAAAATGCACTATTTAGAAATGTCCTATAAATTATTTAACTAAATTATCACGTCAAGAATGTGATGATAATTATTATGTGAAATGGTTTTGGTTTGTGTTTGGTAAAAAAAGGTATTTTGAGTATTTATTTGGGTTTAAAACCTTGCGGTTCCTTCGAAAATTATATTAGAAACTTTATAAATGAATTACTAGATTACATAAGAGGTGTGAGGAATGTTTGTGAAATGATTTGGTGTGCGTATGTTTTTAAAATGGGGTTTGGGTTTGCAGGTAATGGAACACAATGTGTACCTTGTTAGGTTTGGATTGTGTATGTAAATGTGCTGTGTTAGTGATATGCGAATGTGAAACTTGATTGAGCAAAAAAAGGGAATCCTAGGTAACTAGGTGGATAGACTAGGACTAGCACGTTAGATGATTTAGAAGTGGTTCATCCCAGTTTATTCTAATAGGATTTATGCTACAACACTAACTATACATGTTATATAATTGGAGACCACTAGGACTTGGTATGTGACCCCTTAGTGGATTGTGAATGAGAACACTGATGGTTGTGGTTTCTATATCACATTTTCACTAAGATGTAATGTCCCTAGAATCCCACTTAAGCTAGTTTGACCCTAAAGATTTACCCATGGCGCTCTACCTTATATAATGGGGTTCCATCTGTCAGCATACAATGGAACTTCTGTGTGTGCGTGTGTAATTTTAGAAGAATTTATTTCAATTTTAATAAAATTATTGTTTTAGATTTATATGTAAGTGATTTATTTTCTTTAAAATATTTAATAAAAAATGATTTCCTAAAAATGTTTCAAAATAATTAGTTTTAAATTAGAATGTTAAATTGTATTAAAATGTTTAGGCATGGAATCATTTATTTGGGTGTAATTCTAATGGGATTTATCTTACACCCTACATACACCTTTGGGTGTTTGAAGACTCTACTGTCTTTTTTAGGTCGAGTTAAGATGTTACTATTGGAAGTTTAAGTTTCTTGTGGATTTCGGTGTGGATCTTAGTAGTGGAATCTTAATAATGTGGTTCCTATTATTGCATGGAGTTTTGGCATAATGTTTTTTTATTTTCCGTGGTATTACTTTTTTGGTTTTTTCTAATGTTGTAAATATTTATTTATTAAAGTTGTTAAGGGTCCATTTGGCATAATTTTTCAGATCATTTTTTTTAGTTTTTGTTGGTCAATTTAATATGATTAATTCAGAAAAATTGTTCCCTCTTGTTTTATTTGATACCCAGGAACTTGTGCCAGCCCGTTGGGATTGAGGATGCCCTTCGGGCCTTTCCATAGACTGGGTCATGCACCAGGTTGGATGGAGACCTGACTTAGTTCATGACAAAATGGTATCAGAGGAGGTTTGATCTTTTGGGTCTTGTTTCTTGGGAAAGAGTTATAGTAAATCAGAGCTAGGATTGTTGAAATTCGATGTTCTGGTTACGAGCTAGGTGCCTAGCTATCACACCTACTTATGGGACTCAATTTACCAGGGGAAGTCGGGTTTCATTTGAGTTATTTGATCATTGTGGTTATTTGATGCTTGGGGAATGAAAAGAGAGTTGGGTAAATGGTCTCAGTGTGATCGTAGGGCTTGGAAAGCCATGTGGAGCCTGAGGAATTTTCCTTTAACACTCTGTGATGGTAGTGTGACCAACATAGGCCACCAAACAAATGTCTGAGTCTCTAACCAACACTTTTTTCTACTTGAATTGTTTTGTGAATCCTTCAGTTCTAAAAATTATTTTTGAAAAACCTTTTTTATAAAGTGTGGGAATGGAATTTTTAAAATAGAAATGGTTTGATTTTCAACATATGGAAAATATGTTTTTAAGTTTTTTTGAATAAAGGTTTAGAAAATTGGACTTTCTTGAAATGTTTTTGAGTGAATGAGGTTGAGTTTATTAGGATTTGTTTTTCATAACTTAGACTTGTGGGTTGATTGTTTTTTTGGAAAATGGATTTTTTTTGTTTTGAAACTTGGTGTTCTCATAGGTGACCACGTGCATGGGTTATGTGAGGAAAATGGATGGGTTCCCGTTGTGGCATGATAACATGTATTTATGAGGTCCATGAGTCACATTTGGTAAATATGAACCCATAAGACTTATTTTTTCGAAACATGATTTTCAAGAAAATATGGAATGTTTGATAACAGGTTATTGTATAATATCATTTTTATTTTGGGAATGTTGTTATAGGGGTATTGTGGGTTTGGAAACCCCTCTTATTTGATTAATGTTTCTGGTTGTGTTTTTTCGGTAAGTTGTTTTGAGATTTTGGTTAGCGGTATTTTTTTAGGAGTGTTTCTGGGAACCTTAGTGGTGGTTCCCTTCAAATGTTTTGGTGATAGTTCATGGAATTGTTGTCCAATGGAATTGTTTGATTGGGTTCTTGGGTATCCTCACCAACTAGTGTATGCCCCCATAAATAGTTAGTGCATGATTGAAGTGCGGACATGGGTGATTCTTTGTGGGTGGATCCTCTAGTTGATCCGTGTAAGAACCTTCTTCTTCTTGAACATCGAGATATGAATCCACCCATATTTTTCTGGTCTAGTGTATTCTCTCACGGCCATAGAGTAGATGCGAGAGGATTTGGAAGAAACTTTGGTCTCTTGGGTTTCTTGGGTTATTGACTATAGATTTCGACATCATTAAGTCTGTAGGTCCTGTCTGGAAGTGGTGAAAGAAATTCCAGTGGGGAAAATTGGAAGCAGTCTAGAGTTGTCGGTGGAGGTTTCTATTTGAAAAAGTGCCTTTTGGTATTTCATTAGTTTCTTCTAAGAAAGATATCACGTTAAGCGACCCATGTGGTGAATATAGTTATAATAGGTGGTTATGATTACTTATAGTAATGTTATACTATTAGGGACTCAGGTTAAGGTCCATCTCTTTTAAATGTCTCTATTAGTCTTAAGGGTCATGTTTGGTGACACTTTGTAGCATCGTGTTCTTGCTCAATGAAAAATGTGAAGGTTGTGCACTCTTACGAGAATATTGGTTTTGATATAAGTGTGTTTTCTTTTGGGAAAATTATAAATTTATCTATTTTAGAGGAAGGTGTCTTTCATGTGTCCTTCCTCTCGAAGTATCTTGTTCTAAGTAAAGTGGAGTGATTCTAGCACATCTTCTAAGACTTTATTTCAGTGAAGTATTGTGTAGAAATAAATGGAAACCAAAGCGTGCTGTGACTGATGGTGTTGTTTAGGTCATGGTATGGATGTTTATGGAACTAGAAGGAGAAGTTTCATTTAGGGGGGTTTTTAATGCTTGAATGTGAGGCACAAGATTCTTCAATCATCAGATCTCCAACCATAGGTCTTGGAGTGAAGATGGCATGTAGTTAGGAGAACCCTAATGGTGTGAAATGTTTGGATCTGAGTTCTGTTCTTGGTGTGGGATGTAGAGACAGTTTAAGCCTCTGGTGTAGTTTTTTTATTTGAATTGTTCTTATTTGGTAGAGGGAGGTGGGATGACCTCATTTCAATATTATATCCCATTTGGGTGTAAGTGTTTCTCCTTGGTTATAAGAAGGTATATTATTCTTTTTTCCTTAGAATCCTGGTGGTTGTGTTCCACCAAATGTGGGTCTTATTTTAATGGTACCTGTGTGAATCGTGCTTATAAATTGAGAGTCATAGGATTTGTGTTCTTTAAGGGGTAATAAACCATTGGAATGTGTCGATGATGGTTTTGTTGGTCCATTGGATGGGCCCCTTCCCACCCCTCCCCTCGTGGTGGAGGTTCTTGGTCTGTGTGGAGAAGTACTCAAGTTCGAATAATATGGCCAGTCTTTATGGTGGGGAGACCCATCATGGATCTCACTAAAATTCATCCATATTGAATCTGTGTTAGCCTAATTTTTATGGTGGGGAATATATTTGGGCCTTCTTATGTTAGTGTCCAAGTTCCACCTCAGGTGTAGGTTGTTTCTTATAGTGAGGAGTCTGTTTGGGCCTCCTTGTGTTAGTAATTAGGATTCTTTATTCATTTTAGGTGGACTTATTGATATTCTTGGGAATGTTAAAGATGTTTGACTTAAGGAGTTGGATTGTGTACAATGAGAGGATCCTTTCCTTTAATTGATCAACTATAGGTGCTTTTTCTTTTTGGGGCGGGTGGCACTTAGCAGGGATTTCATTTTGGGTCTCTGAGTTCAATTGGTAGGTCCTTTTCTTTGTTTTTTTATGTTTTTTCTTCACTCTCATTTTTTTCATTGGGATTATCCTTGAGTTGAGAAGGAGTATTAGTTATTGTTTTCTAAATATCTTTATTTTGGATTTCCAGGGGTGGAAAGCATTATGGTGGGGAGAATTTTCACACCCGACCATTTTTAATTATTTTATTTTATTAATTTAATTATCATCGGTTAACTTTTTTAAAGTTTGGTTTTGGTCCCTGGTTTAAATTTTTGAAGTTTGTAAAATTTGTGGGTCTTAGGCTGGTGCACGGACACCGTACGATTAGCAGAAGCCTTACAGTCAGCTCGGGTACCGGAGTGGACGCTTCTGAATGGGCAGAGACCACTGTACGGTTTCCCGAAATTAAAAAAAATTAATACATCAAAATGAGAGTAAAATAAATAAAAGAAAAAAATTTTAATGTAAGGAATAATTAAATAAAATAAAATGAGAAGAAGTGAAATAAAAATTTATTTTTTTTGTTATAATAATACTATTATTATTTTTATTGAGAATAATAATAATAAGTATAATTATTATTAGCATTAATAATACTAATATTATTATTATTATTATTATTATTAAGTCTATTAAGATAAAGTTTATTATTATTAAGTTTATTATCATATTATTATGTTTATTAAGTTTATTATTGATTTTATTATTATCACACTAATCTTATTATTATCATATTATTATTAGTTTATTTTTTATTTATTTTTATTTTTATTACTTTTTTTGTTATGGTTTGTTTCCTCCATGCCATCCCCTTCCGCCCCTCACAACGCATGGCCAACCCCTCCCACCTTCTCGATCCAGCTCATGCAGCACCCCCATGGACAACATCCTACTACTTTGATGACCTCCCTCGTATTTCCCTGATCTCCCTCATGCTTCCCCGACCTCCGTTCGTGCCCCTCCCTCACTGGACATCCCTCTGCTGGAACCAAAAAATGCTAGCCCTTTGTTGGAACAACGAACCGCCGGCCCTCCTCCGAAACCATAACCCACCGTCCTCCCTCTTTTGGAGATAGTGACCCCACTGAACCTTCCTCCAACAGCCACCTATCTTGTAAAACCCCTCCTATTTTCCTAGGGTTTGGTTCACATTCTTTTGGGTTTTAGGTTTCCAGAAGATGGGGTGTCAAATTAGGGTCTTAATCTTTGGTATTTTTGTTCAATATTATGGTTTAGGGTTTAATTAGGGTTTCTTGTGGTGCGAATGTCATGCTATTAAAGAATTAAAAACAATTTTGGGTATTTTCACATCAAGGTAGATGGTTCTATTCCCTACCATGATTTGATTAATTTAATATATTTATTTGATTTTAGAAATATGTTATATGATCTATTTTTGTGGCACGAAAAGTGTTTCAAGTTGTTTGGAATGTTTATGCGGTGTGAGTGGATTTTTCAAGAAAAAATGATTAATATATGGGTGTGTGATTTGGGGTGATGTTTCATGAAAATGTTTTATAAATTGGTTGTTGGGTGCGAAACATGTTTTCAAAAAGCACTAGAGGAGAAAATGTGTTAGAAAAAGAGATTTCTAATAAAAAGTGTATTCCCTTGGCATGTTAGGCTTGTTATGCACCTTTTAAGTTTAATTTCAATTTTTTTTAGTAATAAAAAACATATTTTGGTATGTTTATGTTGTTCATTCTATTTTAAAGTAGCATTTTATAGTAAATCAAGTGTGTTTTTGGCATAAAATTTCATGTGCTAATTTGAAGTGTTTTATAAACTGTTTAATTGGATTTATTTAATTATATGTGATGTGTGAAAGTGGTGTTTGATCAGGTTAAACATGTGTTAAATTTTAAAGTGGAATTTTTATATGAAAATGGGCATTTTTCATGTGAAAACCTTTGATGTGATTTTTAAAAATGTCCTATAAATTGTTTAAATAATTTATCAAGTCATTAAAACCCTTGCAGTGTCTTCGAGAATTATTTTAGAAACTTTTTAAATGAATTATCAAATTATATAAGAGGTGTGAGACATGTTTGTGAGATGATTTGGTGTGAATATATTTTTAAATTGCGGTTTGGGTGTGCTAGTAGTGGAACACTATGTGTACCTTGTTTGGGTTGGATTGTGTATGTAAATATGTTGTGTTAGTGATATGTAAATGTGAAACTTGATTGAGAACCAAAAAGGAATCCTGTTTAAATAGGTGGATGGACTAGGACTAGCACACTAGATGATTCATAAGTGGTTCATCCTAATTTAATTTTGTAGGATTGACTCTACAACACTAACTATACATGTAATATAATTAGATACCACTAGGCCTTGGGATGTGATCCCCCTAGTGGATTGTGCATGATAACACTGATGGTTGTGGTTTCTATACCACATTTTTACTGAGATGCGAGGTCCCTAGAATACCACTTAAGCTAGTTTAACCCTAGGGATTTACCCATGGCGATCTACCTTATATAATGGGGTGGCATCTGTCAGTATATAGTGGACCTCCTATGTGTGTGTGTTTTTGTACTTTTAGAATCCTTTTTTTCTTTTATGAAAATGACTATTTCGATTTTCTTTATAAGTGGTTCCTTTTCTTTAAAACAATTACTCACTAATGATTTCCTAAAAATGTTTCAAAAGCATTAGTTTTAAATGAGAATATTAAATTGTATTAAAGTTTTTTGTCATGGAATAATTTATCTGAGTGGAATCCTATTGAGATTTGGATCACACCCTACATACACCTTTGGGTGTATGCAGACTCTACTATCTTTTGTTTCAGGTTGAGGCAAGACATTACTGTTGGCAGTTTGAGTTTCCTGTGGATTTGGGTGTAGATCTTGGTTGTGGAATCTTAAGGAAGTGGTTCCTATCATTTAATGGAGTTTTTGTATAGAGTTTTATTTCATTTATATCATATTACTTTTTTTGTTTTGTCTAAAGTTGTAAATATTTATTTATGAAAGTTTTTAAGGGTGTGTTTGGATGAATTTTTAAGATCTGAATTTTTAGTTTTTGTTGGTCATTTTAATAAAATTAATTCAAGTTAATAGTTCCCTATTATTTTATTTGATACCCAATAACTTGTACTATCCCATGGGGATTCGAGACACCCTTTGGGACTTGCCGTGGACCGGGTCAGGCACCAGGTTGGATGGCGACCTGACTTGGTTTGTGATAGTGATGACATTCACTAAGGCATACCAGGTGATATTAATCACCCTGCCATTGACTAAATAGTATAGGATCTTTTTACAACCTATTTCCCATTTGAGATCTATTTTAGGGTCTTGCACCAAGACCTTATTATTATTGGATCTTCTTGGCTTACGACCATTCCAGGGTTTGATTATGTTTTCCAGAAATTCCCCCTGCTTCGACCTATGAACAATGACCTTGATGGAGTTTTCGATCATGATTGATGATCCAACCTTGAATAAAACTGGTGTGTCTCATGGTGAGAGTAACTAATGGGATGTTGGATTTTGGTTTTTACCCCTAGTTTGGAAAATAGGTATTTCATTTGAGATGATGATAAATATCCCCCCATCCCTATGGTCTTAGTTGAATTTGTAGCTGTTTTTGGCACTCTTTGATCATATTTTTGAGTATATTATGACTCGTTGGATGGATATCGAGATAAAACCACCCTAACCCTATGGGATGTGGTTAGTTTGGAGCCACTTCCAAATTCTTCAGGACCCTATTTATGATTTATGTCCCTGGGGGTGGAGGTGGCAGTAAAATTTTTACCAGCCATGTGGGTTGGGTTAGCTCTGGGATGACTACAATGGTGGCCTTCATTATGATCTTCCTGATTTGGAAAAAAAATTGTTGGACAAAAATCCCTCAAGGCATCATTGAATCATTTTTGAGGTGATTGTGTTTGTTGAAAAAGTGGGCCTCCATGTTGTGTTTGTTCAAAAAGCAGACCATGATGTATAATTTGATGACAAAGGGGGTTTCACATGGTGATTTGTTAAGTTACAGAGATATTGTTGACAACCTATGTTGACAAAGAATGATGACAAAGGAATGGATGATCTGGAGGTATTTTAAATAGAACAGATCTAAGGTGGTTCCGTTTTACAGGGTTTGCCAAATTTTTGGGCCTCAAAATAGGAAAATGGTGTAACATGTTTTTGTCAATGGAAGATGCGCACAAGATCTAGGGTGGTTTGGAAACTTATGCGCTAGCCATGTTTTAGGGTCAGAAAGTGGAAAAATGGAAAAGGACAATGGCACATGAAAGATTTAAAGATGTGCGTGAAAGATTTGAAGAAGCGTGAAAGATTTGATGATGTGTGAAAAATATGGAGTTACACGAAGGAATATTACACACAAGACATTCTTCAAGAGAAGAATGTCGAAAAATGGAAAAGGCATGATGTGTGCGGAATATTAGGAAATGGGTGCGAAGGACGAGGTTGCGCGAAAGAAACTTGCACGCCCAAGGCAATTTCAAATGGGGTTTTGTACGCATGGCATGATTTGAGGTCCAAACTGTGAAAAATGGAAAAGGAAAGAAGTGCACAAAAGATTCAATAAGTGCATGAAAGATGAGGTTGGAGAAAAATACACTTTCGTGCATAAGGCGATGTCAAATGGGGTTTTGCGCGACATGTCAGGATCTTGCATGACACATCGGGTTTTTTGAACGTAGGGGTCAATGAGGTATATAAATGAGAGGTGACCCCCTCAAACTAAAGTAGCTTGACACTTAGAGAAAATATGTGCACCAGATCGTGTAAGAATTTCACACAAAGGGAGTTGCGTGAAAGATTTTGATTTGCGCGCAAGCGAAGAAAGTTGTGCATAAGATTTGATTAGCGCCAAAGATTGAAGGTGTGTGCAAAGGGTGTTTTTTTGAAAAAAGTGGAATCTTGTGTGCAAGGAATTAAAGTTGCGCACAAGATTCAGTAAGGGTTGCACGAAAGATTTGAGGTTTCCTGATACACCCTGTGCAAAGAGAGATTCATCTGCGGGTGAAAGCTGGGCGTCAATAGAGAATCTATAAATAGTTAAGGATGCGAATTTCATTAGAGATAATGAAGAGACCTATAGGTCTATAAACTGCGAGTGGATATTTTGAAGAAGTATTGAGCACACTTTAGTTGAGAGAGAAGTGATCTTTCATATTGCGAGTGGTTGTAAACCAGGAGGGACAGTGAGTCCGTTCCAAAATTGTAAACAACAGTGCACGTATAGTGGATTTGGAACATCAGAACATCACCGGTGTATTATCCTTTGATGTAGCCCAGTGAGGGTGAACCAAGTAAAATTGTTGTGTCCTATGAATGCTTTAAGATTCATTCATACACTACAACAGGAAGGATATAGAGAAAAGGGTTTTTTCTAACAAAAAAACAAGATCAAAAGGGGCAGTTGTTTTTATTTGTCATACCATGATTCACCCCCCTCTAAGGGTATCTATCCTAGTGGACCTAACAATTGGTATTATAGGGAAAGGTTGATATCAGTGTTTCTCTCTCAAATTGAGGAACAATTTTCAGCTATGGAAGAATCAGATGCAACACTACTTTCGATCCTTGGGAATGGATGTGCTCACAACAACAATGCATAGTATAATAACCGATATTAATAGTGGTGCATTATCTAAAGCTTATAATAGAGAATTGGATGTTGATGCCAAAGGAATTAATGTTTTAGGGGGATCCCTATCCAATACAATTTATACGAAGGTGATTTCATGGAAAACATCACATGCCATGTGGGAAAAGCTATTGAATATATATGAAGGAGATACAAAGGTCAGAGAGGCAAATCTATAAGTGTTGTGGAACAAGTATGAAGATCTAAGAATGAACCCGAATGAGTCTGTTGATGCATTCTTTGACAGGTTAAATGTTGTAGTGGAAGACATGTGAGGTCTTGGAGAAGTTATTGAAGACATAAAGATTTTAAAATGCATCACGAAGAAACATCCACCTCGGTTCAATCCAAAAGTTTCAGTTTTGGAAGATAAAGACCCAAAAGAGATGACATTGGATAACCCACACAACACCCTTGTTGCATATGAAATGAGAAATGATGATAACGATGCTGTGGAAAAAGGGAAATCCAAAGAGGTGGAATTCAAGGCCATGAAGAACCTAACCATTGAATATTCTCATAAAGAAGAAGATATAGATGATGTGATGTCATTCCTCTCCTCAAACCTTCAAATAGGAAAAGGAAAGTTTAAAGGGAAGCTTCCACTTGCTTGTTTTCAATGTGGAAAGGTTGGACATCTTGCGACAAGGTTCCCCAAAAAGTTCCAAGAGGATGATGATGTCGATGAAATCGAAATTCCCAAGAAGAAGAATACAGCCTATGGGAAAGGCAAGAAACAGTTCAAGAGAAATTTCTTTAAGAATAAGAACCTTATTTAAAAATAATGTGATAGTTTAGACGAGTTTGAGGTTGAGGAGGTTGAAGAGACAGAGAACTGCAAAGATCGTAGAGAAAATTCTATGGTGGCAGTTTTCAGTAGTTCTCAGAAGAAGAATGAAACCAAAGATGATGATGAAGAAGAAAAAGTTGATGGAAGAGTTGATATTCAAGCTAAGTTATAGGTTTATTTTGAGGAGATATATGTTTACAGAGCCAAAATAAATAAATCCAACAAAGTTATTTGTGACGCCAAACTCTATATGCAGCACCAGGAAGAAGAGAAGTCTTAGTTTATGGAATAAATTGAGAAACTCAAGTCATCAACACCTGAGGACTCAGAATCAGTTAGTGAGTATAAAATAAATATTGAAGAATAGAAAAGGGAGATCGATAGCTTAAAAAACACAAGGAAATATCAAATCAAGTGTATTGGAGAACTTGAAGGAGAAGTTGTCAGTTTTCAAAAACAAGTTAAGGATAAAAAAAAATTTGTGAAGATTGAAGTCAGACCGCAAGCACCCATTCCCATATTGAAGGTTGATTTGGGAAAAAGAAGATTCATAATATTCAGAGATCCCAATGGGAAACTAGAAGTGATGAAGTGATATGAATGAATGCACCGTATATTAGGTGTTATTGTTGTAGAAAGATGGGACATTCACAGTATGTGTGTTCCATAGCCAAGAGATATCAAAGGGAACAAGAATAGAGGTAGTATCCAAATAGAGAATGATTATCTAGAACATATTTTTAAGGACACTGTTTTCAGTGCGGAGGATTTGAGAACATGGATAGGTATTGTACTTCGACCATACAAAGGAATGTGCCAAAGGAGAATCAAAATGTTCGCAAGCAGCAGATCAATGAACCAACAGGTGAGTTGAAAATGAAAATTAGATTTGTATCTTTTCATGATGAAGCTAGTCCATCATACTATGAGAAAGATCCAAAGTATCAATCCATGCCAAGTGTGAAGGAAAAAATATGGACCAAGAAGAAAAAGGATGAGAAGGTAGTGGTGGCAGAAATTTTCCTTAAAGCATCAGATCGCTCTGGTGTGTGGATCCTTGACAGCGGTTGCACATATCACATGAAAGGTAATAAGGATCTTGTTACAGGTGTAAAACATGACAAATAAGGAGTTGTAAAGTTTGGAAGTGATGAATTCCTGAATATTATTGGCTCAGGAAAGGCCAAGTTTGGGGCCAAAGAGATGAGACGTGCTGATGTCTTACTAGTATAAGGCATCGATCACAATTTTCTTAGTGCGAGTCAACTATGTGAATCAAGACATTCTATAAGGTTACTAAGAAGATGTGTATTGTCAAAGGAAGAGATGGGGTAGTGGTTCTATAAGGCTAAATAACAAAGGGAAATCTCTACCTGGTAAGTGGAGAAGAAGATATGTGATTTATATCTAGAGAAGAAGAAAATAAGTTGTGGCATAAACGACTTGGTCATCTATGTCATCCATCCCTAGAAGATCTGGTAAAGTGTGATGGAGCAATAGACCTCCCTAAGCTATCATGTGATCATACTCACACGTGTGATGCATTCCAACAAGGAAAGATCATTAGAAAGACGCATAAGGAAAATGAAAAGAAGTCAATAAGAGTGATCAAATTGGTGCATGCTGATGTTTGTGGGCCTATCACACCACGAACAATTGAAAGAAAGATGTACTACATTATTTTTATTAATGAATATAGCAAAATGGCATGGTTATTTATTATTTACCATAAGTCCAATGTGTTCAGCTGCTTAAAACAGTACTGAAGAGAGTTGGAAAGGATACTTGGATAATAAATTCTGATGTTTCATACTGATAATGGTACGAAATTCACAAATAGTTAGGTGTAAGACTATCTTGAGAAACATGGGATAAAACATCAAGTTTCTTCAGTGAGAACTCCCAAACAGAATGGAGTGGTTGAAAGGAGAAATAAGACCATCAACAACATGGCCAGAACGATGTTCATAGAAAAAGAACTACCAGAGAAATTTTGGAAGGAGGCTGTATTGACATCAGTCTACTTTTCTAACAGGGCTCTGTTGTGTCTGAAGGAAGGAAAGACTCCATATGAGATGTGGTATGGAAAGAAGCCAACAATGAAGTGATTTCTAATATTTGGAAGTAGTTTCTTTATCCTCAATAAGGAGAAAAATTGGAAATTTGAGTCGCGTGGAGATGAGGGGATATTCCTTGGATACTCGGGAAAAAGAAAAACATACAAATACTTTAACAAAAGGATAGGAAAAGTAGTTGAGAGAAATGATGTCACTGTAGTAGATAACGAAGAGAGTATTCAACAGCACAATGAAAAATTTTTAGATGAAAACGACGAGGAGGAAAGTTACACAGTAGGAGAAGAAGTGGATGATGCTGATTCAGAAGAATATACTAATGATGAGTATGACTAATAAAAATTTGTATCTACACAGAAGCCAAGGATTTGAGCTGAAATTGACAGGAAAAATATCATTGGTGATCAGTCAGCTCCAGTTTAGACAAGAAAAATGAATTAACTATAGTATACACCTTTCTTATCTAAGGTATAGCCTAAATGCTTTGCTGATGAAGCTGAAGATGGAAACTGGGTTCAATCCATGAATTAAGAGCTAGATAAGATTGAGAAGGGAGATTGTTTCAAGGCCAATAGATAAAAATGTCATTGGGACTAAATGATTCTTTCGCAACAAGATGAATGAAGATGGAATAATGATTCAAAATAAATCACGACTAGTGTGCAAAGGATACTCCCAGATAGAGGGAATTGATGTCTATGAGACATTTTCACCAGTTTCAAGGTTGGAGACAATTAGATTATTCCTAGCCATTGCAGTGCAATAGAAGTTCAGAGTGTTCCAAATAGATGTCAAATCTGCATTGTTGAATGGGATTCTGGAGGAAGAAGTGTATATTGAGAAGCCATATGGTTTTCTCATTCATAAGGATGAGAAAAAGGTTTTTCAGTTGAAGAAGGAATTATATGGGCTGAAGCAAGCACCAAGAGCATGGTACTCAAGGCTTGATCAGTATTTAAAGAAACTTGGTTTCCAGCATGGTGGAGTTGATTACAATCTCTATTTCAAAAAAAAAAAAATAGTAATCAAAGGAAGATGGTCTTGGTTTATGTTGATGACATAATATTTGGTGGATCAGATGAAGCTTAGTGCATAAAATTTTCCGAATTCATGAAAAGTGAGTTTGAAATGTCAATGATTATAGAGTTAACATTTTCCTTGGTCTACAGGTGACATAAGGAATGAAACCTTCATTTCTCAATACAAATATTCCAAGGAGGTTTTGAGAATATTTGGAATGGATAATTCCAAGGAGATAAAAACTCCGATTGATACCCAGATGAAACTGTCCAAAGATGAGGATGGAAAGGCAGTTAATATCACAAAATACAGGCAAATCATTGAAAATTTCTTGTACTTGACTGCGACAAGGCCTGAAATTATATTCACCACATGCCAAGTAATGAGATATCATAGTAATCACAAGGAAATCCACATGCTTACAGTAAAAAGAATACTTTTTTATATCAAGGGCATGGTGAATTTAGGCTTGATATATAGTGGAAAATCTCAGTTAGAGTTATTGGGATATACTGATGCAGATTGGTCCGGTTTAGCGGATGATAAGAAATCAAAAATCATGAGGTGCTTTTTATCTTGGTGGATTGTGTATATCTTGGCTAAGTAAGAAGAAAGATTTCATTTCTTTGAGAACTGTAGAAGCTGAGTATATTTCGGCCACTTTAGCATTCACACAATTATTGTGGATGAAGCAGCAGCTTGATGATATGGGAGTTGAATTGAAGTCTCCGATCAGAATTCATTGCGACAACTCAAGTGATATAAATCTCATCAAAAATACCGTCCATCACTCTAGGAAAAAGCACATTGAGATAAAATATCATTTTATCAAGGATAAGGTTGAGCAAGGAATTGTGAAGTTGGAGTATGTGCTTACAGAACTATAGGTTTCAGACATTATGACAAAGACCTTACCCAAGGAAGCTTTTAAGAGACATATACTGGCTCTAGGAGTCCAGTTGACTCCCCACACTTGAAAAAGTGTGGATGTGTGAGTCCCCCTCTCCCCAAGGGATAATATGTTTTCTATACTGTGCTAATTTGTGTTATTTCCCATGTTCCAGACCACAAAGGAGTGACCTTTGGGTTCATTGACAAAGGGGGAGAAATAGGGAGTCCTCAAGGGGGAGAAACTATTGCTAAATAAGGGAGAAAATGTCTTAGTCAAAGACACAGGGAGAAGCTGACAGGTGGAGCAGTGAGATAGGGGTAGAGCAATAAGAAAGGGGGAGTATGTGTTTTTAATCTGATGATTCTAGAAGTGTTTGATCAAAGAGTAGATATCACGATAGCTGAGGATCGTGATAAAATTAGAAGAGTAATGTTGGAATCATGTGAGAAGGTTTCCAGCGATCCACAATTGGTATCAGTTTGGTATCAATAATTAGTGTCAGAAATGAAGTGATTCATTGATGATATTTTCATTTACTCTTATTTCTTATGGTGATAATTGCTCATGCGTGCTTAGAGTATGTGTTAAGTGAAGCCTTGAATGCTATCAAAATCGCAAGAGGAGAATGGTGTTAGTGGCTGGAAGCAGCTGGAAGAAGCTTTAATGAGGTATCAAAGTGCATAGAATTTTTTATAAGAGTATTGTCAACAAACCCAAAGAGGGAGATTGTTGGGAAAATATATCTCAAGGCATCATTGAATCATTTTTAGGTGACTGTGTTTGTTGACAAATAGGGCCTCCATATTGTGTTTTTTCACAAAGCAGACCATGATGTATAGTTTGATAACAAAGGGGGTTTCACATGGTGATTTGTCAATTTCCAGAGATATTTTTGACAACCTATGTTGACAAAGAACGATGAAAAAGGAATGGATGATCTGGAGGCGGTTTAAATAGAAGAGATCTAAGGTGGTGCCATTTTCCAGTGTTTAACAAATTTTTGGGCCTCAAAATCAAAAAATGGAGAAACATGTTTTTGTCAATGGAAGTTTCATTCAAGATCTAGGGTGGTTTGGAAACTTGCGTGCAAGCCATGTTTCAGGGTCAGAAGATTGAAAAATGGAAAAGGACTATGGCGCGTGAAAAATTTGAAGATGTGCGCAAAAGATTTGAAGAAGCATGAAAGATTTGAAGATGTGCGCGAAAGATAGAGTTGTGTGAAGGAATCTATCACTCAAGGCATGTTTCGAGAGCAGAACGTCAAAAAATGGAAAAGGCATGATGTGTACAAAAGATTAGAAAATGGGCGTGAAGGATGAGGTTTCACGAAAGAAACTTGCGCGCCCAAGGAGACATCAAATGGGATTTTGCACGCATGGCATGATTTGAGGTCCAAACTGTAAAAAATGGAAAAGGAAATAAGTGTGAGAAAGATTCAAGGAGTGTGCAAAAGATGAGGTTGGCGCAAAAGAGACTTACTCGCATAAGGCGACGTCAAATGGGATTTTGCGCGACATGTCTGGATCTTGCGCAACGCATCGGGGTTTTTGCATGTAGGGGTCAATGAGGTATATAAATAAAAGGTGACCCCCTCACACTGGAGTAGCTTGACACTTAGAGTGAATCCGAGAACCGTATCGCATAAGATTTTCATGCATAGGGAGTTGCACGAAGGATTTTGAGTTGTACGAAAGATAAGAAAGTTTCACGCAAGATTTTAGTTGTGTGAAAGATTTAAGGTGCATGAAAACGGTGTTTCACGACAAAAGTGGAATCTTGCGTGAAAGGCATTAAATTTGCACGCAATACGTAGTAAGGGTTGCACGAAAGATTTGAGGTTTCCCAGTACACCCGGTGCAAAAGATTCATATGCAGGTGAAAGATGGATGTCAAAAGAGAATCTATCAATAGTTAAGGATGCATATTTCATTAAAGATAATGAAGAGACCTACTGGTCTATAAACTGTGAGTGGATCTTCTAAAGAAGTAGTGAGAACACTTCAGTTGAGAGAGTAGTTAGCTTTTATATTGTGAGTGGTTGTAAACCAAGAGGAACAGTGAGTTTACTCTGAACTTGTAAACATTAGTGCGCTTATAGTGGATTTGGTACATTGGCACATCGCCGATGTATGCTCCTTGGATGTAGCCCAATGAGGGTAAACCAAGTAAAATTGCTGTTTCCTGTGCATGCTTTAAGATTCATTCATACTCTGTAATGGGAAAGAGAGAGATAAAATGGTTTTTTCTAAGAACAAAACAAGATAAAAATGGGTAGTTGTTTCTATTTGTCATACCCTGATTCACCCCTCCTCTCAGGGTATCTAGCCTAGTGTACCTAAAAAATTTCTTGCATGTGACCTAGGTTTAGTGGCTATTTGTGATTGGAGTCACTTACTCTCAAGGGATATTAGGCAATCCACAACTTCAAATTTCATATTTGATATGTGTTACTTCTTTATTGAGAGGTTTATATTTGGAACCTTTTGGGGTCCCTCTATATATATTAAAGATTTCATTATGTTCTCAAACCAAAGGAGTTTTGTAAGATTAAACAATTTTCCCACACACTACCCAGTCCCATGTTCTCTCCTGCAACTATGACATTATAGGATGTCGTGTCTAGGGAGACTTTGTGTCTTGGGGATGGGGTGAAGTGAAATGATCCATACTCACCCCATCCTTATATATAGATGTTTGATGGTTATTCAATGATTAACTAACAAACATATTCCATGATATAAAGGAAAATGTGCTATAGTCTCTATCTATTCCTTTCCGATATTGGGTCTCGAGCAATAGAGAAACCAGCTAGGTCTATTTGACAATAGAGCATGTTCCTGACCTGGAAATGAATCTCATATCCTTGATAAGGGAGGTGTCTATATTTTAACTTCTATAAGGTTTCCCACATTTTTTGGTAAAAGGAATTCATTCACTCTTCTTTTAGTTCATCTGGAACCTCATAATCAGAAGTAGTGATGGGATAAAACATAATTGGGAGGTTTTATCTATCTAGAACCCTCTATATATCCATTTCATCCTCTTACTCATCATGGTCATATTCCTCCAATTGGTTAGACAAAAGAATATTGCTTTTATGGTCACCTACAGAATGAGGAGAGGTGTTGTCGGTAGTCGATGAGGCACTATATATGAATGAACCTAGTGTTTCAAGAACATATATATAAAATGGTGTCTTGAAAAGGGGAGTATTTCTTTATATGGGTGAGATATCACCATATAGAGGTTTTCTATGGTGGATATCTAGAACAAGGCACTCATAATCCATCACTACACTACAATGAGAAGGACTATCATGGAAGTTATTACTATATTCTTCAAATTAAGAGTTTATGGGCCCTTTAAGTATTGTAGATGCACATCATACAACCCTGAGGACATTGGGATTGAGAAATATAGGAATGTGAACCTCATTCTGTGTCATGGTCAGAATATTCATACCTTTAATTTGGTTGTGAGAAGGGGTATAATCCTACTACATGGTAGTCACTAGAATAAGTCAAGGACTGACTATTGTTGAGGGAATATGAGATCACTTCTTAGAAGATGATGGTGTATAATGGTGAGCTTATCCATCATCTATAGGGATATAACCCTTCCTTTGAGTGGTTTATAAAATATTCTGGTAAACCTTAGTCTAATCAGAGTTATGATCCTGATTAGAACACACATTCCACATTGAATTTTTTTGATAGACCTCCAGAATTGAATAAGGAATATAAACCTCCTCTTTTATATCCTCTAAGTGAAATCGGTGTTGTATTTTATTGACAGGAGTAGAAACGTGATCCCAGAATTTGTAAGCTACTGCAATATGCCAAGTATCTTCATTGGTAGAGATATGATCCAACCCTGAGGTAATTTCCAAATCATACTGATAGACCTCAGTTGAAGTAGGGTAATGTGTCAGAACCTGGTTGGCCTTTGGAATATTCCATTGGAATTTTATAATAGGAATGTGAACCTGTCCTGAGGTGATTTACAAACAAGGTTGGAAAACCCTAGTTAGAATGGGAATGTGGGCCCAGTCCTATGCCGATTCCTTCACTAGAATATTTCGACAATTCTCCTAGAAGGGAGAATGAATATGAACTTTCTCAAAAGTATCCACCTGTTCGGGTTGATCATGGTGATATGATTCTCTCACTATTGGGATAAGGATATGTATATGTCCCTATATTTATACTTATGTTAGAATATGTTATAGGAGCTCCTATGTCATTTCTAGAATATAGTGGAAGTTAAGTAGTATATTTTTATGAATATAATCCTGCACATTCTTGGTCTCCAAGATATACTAGAATACATATTTGATTGAAGTCACGATATAAACACACTTCTATCCTTCACATGCCATAAAAATATTCTTATGGGATTCATGTCCGGAGGTAGAGATATGTGTCTCCCCCATGCTTTCTATCGGAATATGCAGGAAGAATTCTTCTGGGTGAGTTGGGATGTGAGCATTATCACTATATACCACTAAAATATTCTGGTGGTATTTGTTATTGGAGGTGGGAGTATGAGCCCGATCCCCTTGATATGCATCTTACCACACCTGATGGGATCTCTTTAGTACTTGGGTATGAGTATCCAAGGCAACAATTTATCAGGTAGTACCCTCACTAGGTGACCGAGGGACATTGGTGGGATGACACTGGTTGTGGCTATTGAAATGATCACTCCTTGGTAGATCTTAAACTAGGATGTAACTATAGTTGACCCCTTGACCTACCTTTTTAAGTAATGAAATATGTTTATTATTATACTCTAGGGATAGGCTCCCTAAGTGGTTAGCAGTGGTTATTTGAATAACTAGTTTAAAAAAAACTTCTCTGAGAAAGGTGGGCTTATGGGTTTTAGTTACTAGAATACTCTTAATATGGCATCAATGATCAGGATCATACTGTGTTTTTGGAATTCCTTTACCATCACATTCTCCTACTAATGATAAAGGAATTGAGTGTGTGATATTTTATTTCAATCTGTATAGGTTACTGTCACAACTAATGTTCTAGAAGGATTTCTTAATGATGCCATGGTCTTGGTTCAAGGTGATGTTTATGAAAATAGTATCTGTAATCACAAGGAAAACAAGGAATAATGTTGTTAATAAATGAATTATTGCATTTATGAAACATTCCCAATTAACTATGCATGAATAAAAAAATTTCATTCCTTTTATTAGTTTTTCCATTTGTCTTACATGGGATTTTCAAAAATGACCCTTTTTATTGGAAACCAGTTATGTTTTATTATTCAAATATTCAGATTGGGTTAACCATTTTTTTCATAGGATACATGAAACAAAATTCCCATATGTGAGTTCAAACCATCATTTTCATTATTGAAATATTCACATCGAGTTCATCATTTTTGTTTTTGAAAAAATGTGTACAAAAATTAAATGGTCCAACAAGAATTGAAATATCTATCCATTTATATTCATTAAATAACTGAGAGAGTTTATTGGATTTACATTATGTTCACCAATTATGATTTTTATGGTAACTCCCAATGGATCCCATATCCTCAATGAGCCTTGAGCCTAATTTCTAAATGCATACTGTCTTTGGGGTTTCAAAGTGAACAAATATATGGAACTCAAATTGGTTTATCAGATGGAAGTTTGGGATCATTAACACCTCTAGGGGTGAATTATTTCACACTACAAGACTCTCTTATAGATTTAAGATATGTTAGTGAATCCTTCCCAATCCTTGATATGGGAATGGTTACCTTAATAAAATGAAATATTATTGAATTATTG
This sequence comes from Viscum album, assembly GCA_963277665.1. NCBI lineage: Eukaryota > Viridiplantae > Streptophyta > Magnoliopsida > Santalales > Viscaceae > Viscum > Viscum album. The sequence continues at coordinate 827,866,791 of OY728148.1, read as the reverse complement.
TAAATGAAAGTGGATGTTATATTAATGAAACCACATCTATGTATAAAAGGTTATCCACTTGTTTCCCATTATTTCATAACAATTGGGGACTTCTTATATTTTGAATACATATGTCTAAGAACTCTAGATTTTAATGCTGTTCAGGATGGAGATTTGTGTTTTGGGATTGGGATTTAACTTCCAAGAGGCATCATATGTATCCTATAAGAACTTGAATCAAAACCCACATAGTTTGTTTATGACCACACCATTCATTTTAACATCCTAAAGAAAAGATGCATATGATATAATGTTAGAATTAGGTGTGGAGCTTGGGTATTAGGAAGAAATCCTAATTATCCTGTTTATAACATGAATCAAAGTCCTCATAGTTCACCTACGGGTCTAACACACTGAGGTTTCCATGATTGGGGGATTTTAATTATGATAATGGAATTATTATTATCAATCCCTAAGATCATGTGAGTCATGATCAGTGTGAGAAATAAGATATATAAATGGATCAAGTGCACTTCCTATAGGCATGAGACTTAAGCATTAAATAATCCTTGGTGGAATATGATTAGAAATATTTGGAAGGATATGATCCTATAATGGAGGTCATGATATTAAAGATTAATATAGATATCCTTCCTTAGGAAGGAATTCTACATATCCTTTTTTATAACATTAATTAGATCCCTCATAGTTCACTTCAGTTCAATATCTGCTAATGGATGAGGAAAGATGGTATACCCATAGGAGGTGGGCCCTATGATCTAGAGTAAATTTAATGTCGAGGGACATACACCATGGTGGATGACCACATCACATATATAACCCTTGTCATTTGATGGAAAAAATGGTGGAGACCATAAGGGGTCTATTGAGTGGTATTAGATGGCCAGAGGAATCCTTTCAAGGACATGACACGTATAAGGTTTCATGAGTATTCAACCCTAGTCCATTGTAGACATTCTCCACATAAAGGGGACACATAGAGAAAGGATAATGGTTGAGGGTTCACATGGATCAAGGGGGGCATATCAAGGCTTTCCTTATTAACAAGGATGAAATTGTTGAGGATGTCTATTTGAAAATACTAACATGTAAAAGGATTTCTATTTGACATATACTAATATCTTCACACGAACCTAGCTGATATGTTATAGGGTTGTCGTGTGATGAAGGATAGCATATCCGATGTCCTTCATGTGAACCTTCCTAACATGGAGAGGGTCTTTGTGTGAACCTATTTGACATGTCTAGAGGACATTACATGATCAAGGCTAGCATGTTAGGGTGTATTTCACATGGACCTCATGACTATTTCTAGGATCTATCACACAAACCAGGTGTGTAGGTATGAAGGGCATCACATGAACAATTCCAACATGCCCCGAGGTCAATGCATGAACCTCACTTAAATTTCCAAGGTCTTCATTTCAGCCTAGATGACATGTCTAGAGGTCATTTTAGGATCAAGGCTAGCTTGTTTAGGTTTCTTCACATGATCTAGATGACATTTATGAGCGATGTTGTGTGAAATCACTGACATGTCCAGGGGCTATCACATGAACCAGGTCGAAATTTCTAATGGTCGTTTCATAAACCAAGAAAACATGTCCAAAGGTATTCACATGATAAATAAACATTCCATGTGAAACACATGACCCCTTCAAATGAAAATTAGAATACATACCTTTTCAAGAATCATCTATAATTTTTAGAATTATTTGTATGAATGTATCTATGTTTGTCAAGTGTTTGCCTTCTGAGACATCACATGATCAAATCGAAACACTTAAGGTCCTTCACATGATTCAGTTAAAATGAAGGAGGTAATTCACATGATTGATGATATTTTCACATGAATTACATAATCCTACTATTTAATCCATTATGTTACTCACCAAACTTATCACATGGGAGATTGTTGAGATCTCGCATTCCTTTACAAAATATATTCTCTTGACACTTTCTATATGTGTTTTCTTCAGGTTTCAAGAGGGGATTTTATAAGAATTTCCTCCCCATATCTAGGACACATTATATGGAGAATTAGTCTCATATATTGGCTTTAGTTGGTGGTGGTAACAAGCACATAAGTTATTAATGTATCATTCAATTCACATGATCGAGACACATGACATCAATGAAATAATCCTTGTGTCACATGATAAATAAATACCATGTGATAACTCCATAATTACCATCTTCCTTAAACCCATGGATTATAAAAGGGCTTCTGTGTGATAAAAATGACATGTCCAAGAGCATTCATGTGATCATAACTACATGTTTTAAAGATTTTATGAGATCATGATGGATATCATAGGGCCTTCTCATGATGTTACTAGGGTCATGTGATTTAGAGTCTTATTAAAGGTCACATAATTCATGTGACCCTAGTGATTGATCTTCATGTAGTCATGCTTCTTCCATCTTTCCTTTATGGGAAAATAATACTTATGCTTTCGGTATTTTTTCAACCCCAAGTTTGATGACACTCATTTGGTGGGTCTCAATACTCACAATACCAAACAATCCAATTCAAGATCCCTTATTTAGGGGTATCATTCAGGAATTATTTTTAAATTATTTTTTCATCTATGTTAGAATACACAAATGTTTACTTTTTTAACTCGAGATATGTTTTTTTGAAACTATCCACCTTCTTCCTATGGATTGATTATGATCATGTAATGCAACTATTAACTTGGTCATATAATCATTTATCTATATAATGAAAACATCACATTTCACATAATTAATATTGGACAAACTTCACCAAAAATGAATTTTCTTCTATTGACATGAGGAAAAGTATTAGAAATCTGTATATTAATATTAAAAAATTGATGACAATTGTAATGTTTCTTGGAACAAGCCCTTGAAAGAATGTTTTTGATTATTGGAATTTTTCATTCCATTGGTATGAGATTGGTATTATTGATATCTATGTGTTCACATATTTTCATGGATATATAATGTTCTCAGTTTAAATTTGAATATGGAATAATGGTTTTTATTATTCCTATAATAATATTTTTTCCATGTTTACGTCAAGATTGATTCTGTTGTATGTCTTCCCTTACAGAGTGTTTTAGCTCACCCCTTATAAAATTTCTATTCCCTAGGTAATGAAGAAAAGTAATACATGTTACATTATTAGAAGGATTTTGTGTGTTTAGGAATCTAGGGTACATGTTTAAGACTCCCAAGGGATTAAGTAGTTTCTTACATAATGAAAAAAATGTCTACTTGGTAAAAGGAACATGAGATTTATTAGTTAATGATGCACATTATTTCTTGAAAGTTATAAAATGAAAAAGATCCTTCAATGTAAGAGATTAAATAATCATTATTTATTATAGAATATGGATAATTATATCTACAATTTTAAATATGGTATAAAATAAAGTATGTTATGTATGTGTTTTTGAGCTCCAGATCTAGGATTGCGGGTCCAAGGCATCATAGTTAGTATCAGAGGAAACCTTTAGATAAATTTAGAGATTATGATGTTTTTTTAGGAAAATATAATGACTGATATATTAAGGTTGATCATAATATAAAAGGTATAGATAACCCTTTTAGTGAGTATATTATTTAATTTTAATGAAATAGTGCACATTTTTGGGGGATTAGGTTAAGAAATTTCACTGAAAACCTTGGGGATAAGAATTAATATTAGATAAGATATTGATGTTTTGGTAAATTGGATATTATGTTTTTTCCTAGAATTACACTGAAATTGGATACTAGAATGTGGATACTACTTTAGAATATATTATAATAGGTGTAATCACCTGGAAAGAGGTTAGTTGAGAATTGAATCAATCACCACTCTAATGCAAGATGAGTGGTCCTAGGACTTCACACATAGAGAGAAACTCACTAAGGATATTAATTGGTTAATAACTTTGTATTTATAAACCATTATTAAGTATTTAATACTTATTTTAATAATTTTTGTTAGAATTTTTTTTATAAAAATTACCATGTAAGAAAAATGATAGAACAATAAAGGAAAATAGGATTATCTGAAAGTATCATATGTTAAAAAAAGGTTTCATATTGGAAGAAATATTTATATTTATGTTTTTATATACATATTTTTGATATTATCATAACCATTTGGTTTCAGTATTTAGTTGAAACAGGATCAAAAAAATTATGTTGAGAAAGATATATATCCATGAACTACTATGTTATATAATTAAATAAGGGATAATACATAAAAAAATGATAATTTTAGAATATTCTAATTATGATGTAAAAATGTGAGTTTTAAGCCCTAACTAGTGTATTGAGGTTAATATTATAATTATGTTTAAACTAATAGTTATTCTCATTATATAGTGATATGTATAAATTATATTTAGGTATATTTTAAAAAATATGTTAATTATGTAAAATATCTAAGGATTGTTCTTCAATATTTTTACATTAAATATATTGAAAAATAAGTTAAATTGTATTAATATCCTTAAAAAGTGATTTTATGATGATATTATATTTTTTAGGATAAATATTTATGAACATATAAATGATATATGGATAACTCATAGGTTTAATATACACATGATGTTGATATAATAAAGGGTGAATTGATTTTGATGAAGTAATTTAAATAGTAATTGGTAACTTTGGGTTTTATAATTGATTCATGATATTTTCCGAGAAATTAATATCATTGTTTAGATTTTAATATATAGTGGCTAGTTTTTGACCTTATGAAATGGTGTTTAATAACATTTTAGGGTTCATGATAGAGTTAATTTTTTGAGGAATATATAATCTCATTGAGGTTTAATGTGTTGGAGATTCAAATAAGTTTTCGGAAAGGTATCTTATTGAGAGTATATGATTATGGTGTATAAATAATTAGGTATATGATTGTATAAATGATTAATATTGTTTAAGGAAGGATAAATTTGATCTTTAAAGCATACATTTCAATAATTTTAGGATTTATAATATTTTAAGGAAGTTCATGGAAATTTGGGATCTCTATTTTTGGGATTAGATTATGAAGGTCGAGAGAACCCAAATTAATGTAATCTTGGTTAACCTAAGAATTATGTATGTTAAATCGAGAGTGATATATGTTTCTTTGAGTCTAATAAAAGTATAATTGTAATAAAAAATCCTAACATTATAGTGTTATAATGTGATACATCTTGATGTTAAATTTTCTAGTGGTTATTTATAATAAATATCTTATAATGGTGGTCAATCCTATTATGTATTTTGGTTTTAGTAATTTCTTAATCTTGAAGAAAAAATGTTTATAATTTATGCGATGGACAATGAAAAAAATTTCCTTATAAATGAGCTAACATGATAATGACTGGTGTGATAAAACTTATAAAATTTACAAACTGGTTATCAAGAATTATGATTAACAATTTGAACATAATACAAATTCCAAACACACTAGAAAAGAGTAAGGGTGTAATTTTATAGAAATTTGGGTGACCAAGACAATGATTAAAAAAATATTTAATTTCCTAAATATAAAAAACGTGGGATGATGCGTCAAAGAAATTTTCTTAATGGGATGGGTAATAATAAATGTGTTGAGATAAAGTTTATCAAGCTAAAAAGTGAAAGGGAAAGAAAAAATCTATAAAATAAAATTTCTTAGATTGCAATAATGTTAGTCATTGTGCAACTCAATGTCCCAATACAAGGGAAAATAAGAGAGATAGTAACTAAAAACCATGAGAACAAGTAAAATCCTATTCAATTACTACAAATGTATCATATACTAATTTTTCAAACAAGATTTTCTAGTGTCATTTTTAGTATTTTTTCATAAACAACTGGATATTGAGTTATAAAAACCCTTAGTTGTATGATTATAATATAAATCATTTTCATGGATTTTGGAAATTTATTTTCAATGGATCTATATCTTCTTCCCTTAGTAGTCTTATTTATGAAATTAGGAATGGGTTAGATCTCTTTATAAAGTCATTATAATAATTTTTCATATAGATAAATCTCATTACACATCCTATATAAACCCATTATCATCTAAAAGCATATGGTAAATTATGACTTCCCTATAGAAATTTCTATAAGTCAAATAGTGAGGACAAAATATATTTAAGGGGTGAGAATTTAACAACCTAAGATATTAAAAAATAATTACCATTATATAATTCAATGTGTTCTATAACCTTTGATAAACACTACAAACCACAAACTATTAATATTTTATTATTAATAATGATATAATAAACACTAATATGGTAATCCATAAATAGTTATTACATTTATAAGGTAAATAATTAATATGAATTAATATTGAAAATGAGATTTTAAATAAAATTAATTTTATCTAAATTATATATTTCATTTTAAAAATAAAAATTTATAATTTTTTGAATTTAAATTTGATAAAGTAAAATTAAATATTTAATTCCTAAAAACAAAATTAGCTTATAATATATTTTTGAATTTTTTTAAAAAGAATTATTTTTCATGTTAATATTATAATAATATATATTTCTAATAAAATCATTTTTCTATGACATAAATGTTTTTGAAAACCTTTTTACATGAATAATATATATTTATAGAGTAAATTAATTCATTTAATATTACTATTCTTAATAAATTAAACCTATGATTTTCATTTAGAAGATAAAGTGATATTTTATGAAAACTATTTTTCATTCGTTTCTTTAATTATATTTACACATTGGGAAATTATGTTTTGGATTTATCTTAAAATCAAATAATACTTATTTAAAAAATTATAATCTTCTTTATTTTATTAGAATCAATAACATTGATAATATTTTTCAATATATAACCTTCATCCTTAAAAATACACTTTTCTTAAAAACAGGTTTTTATATGTTACACACCCTAACATTATGATTAATTTTCCTACATATAGAATCTTAATATAATAACACAATTCATATATTTGATATAATTGTGTTCATATTATTTAATATGTCCAATTTATTTTTTTGGTATTAAAATTTGGATTGTTATGATTAATTCTAATTTCAACGAATAATGGTGAAACAATTTTCTAAAAAATATTGTTTTATTAATATCAATGAATTTATATCTAAGAATTTAAACTGAAATACTTTAAATTTTTAATCTAATATGATTTATAATAACATAACCAAATACATTGACACTCATTTATTTCTTAATCAATACTATCAAATAATAAGAATCTATATTGGATAAAATGTCATTTTTCTACTAAAACTATTTTTCTGCACATTATCTATTTTAATTTAATAAGCAATTTTAAAATATTTAAAAATTAATTTTAATTTTCAATATAGGTCAATTTTTTTTCTATAACACCAAAATATTTTTATATTTGGGATGTTATATTTTAAATAGAAAAAAACCACTTAGTTAAAAAATATTTATGTATTTTAAAAGTGAAAGAGTAAAACGTAATAACATAATGGTAATAATATAATAACATTTTTAAAACATATGTGAAAATAAATTATGAGTATTTAACCACCAAAATACAACTCAAAATACTTTATTTTGAATCTTTGGCGATATTCAACATGGAATATAGTCATGTAATTTTTAAAAATATGTAGGGTGTTTCTAAAAGTGCTATTTTCCTCTCTTATAAAAGGAGCTCTCTTACACCCTTTCAGAAATACAAATAATATTCTAAATTTCATTAAGACACTAATGAAATATAATATAATATATGTACCTTAAATTTTATTAATCCTTTGGTCACACTAAGTCAGATTAATCCCCTCAATTCAAAGGAGTTTTCCAAGGAAATATTAAGTCTCCAACATAATTATTATCTTCTTCTTAAGTTTTTCTCCTTAATAATTCTATTCAGAAATCATATAACCATAAAAATATAATTAAATTATTATAATAATTATAATTATATTTTATTATATTTATGGAATAACCATTATTTTTTCCTCTATATCCACTATGGAAAAGTAAAATAGTAGTTATGATATTGCATAAACTACTACCTCCACAAATCGGCATCTTCTATTTTTTTAATACCACCATTAATGGAGGATAAAAATGATTTAATGGATGACTAAATATTATTTTAAAATTACAAATTATCATTTATGTTCTTTCCATATCATTTGTTGATAAATAGAAACATTAATCATTCGTATGTGTAAACTATCACCACCATGAGAATTAATATTATCACCACCCATCATAGCTGGATTTATAAACATATTTAATATATATAAATTAAATATATTATGATTTTATATATTATTAAACTATTTTATGGCGTATTCTACCTTGTTCAAAATACAAAAGGAGTTTTCAATAAAATTGACCAAATAACCTCATATAACCGACATAGTTAAGAAAAATATATAGTAAATAAATAGAATACTATAGAATTGTTAGATATTGAATTAAATAATTCTTAATAATGTTTATATAGATGTATATAATAAAAATATAATGATTATTCAAATTGTTAAGTGCATGCACAAATGAAATCTAGAACAAGGTAAGGGTTTCGGTCTCAATTTCCTCCCATTAATACATATTTATGTTATACACCATGTATGATTTTGTAGAGTGTGCTTACAACCCCATTATAGTATTTATATCATGATTATCATATATTTCATGATATTAGATGTCTTATTTCATCTTATATTTCTCATGGGATTTTTTTCCAATTTTCTAAAGGTTGTAAGGGTTTTTCTAACTCAAATTCCTTTATATAAGACTTATTATGTATTATGCATCTAATTTAATTTATGTGTTTTATATATAATACCTATGCAAGATTTTATATTGTTTTATTCTTTTAATCATGGTATTATATGTTCAATTAAAAAACCTATCTTTCAAGGGGTTTTGGATAATGTGTTACTTAGGTCGTAATATTTTTTGGTCTAGATTTTTATTCTTTGAGACATGTTACATGTTAAGTACCATGTTTCCATTGTATGGTGTATTCACCATATATAGATATATTTTTATCATACTATTAGTTTTTATGGTATTTAATATCCAAATCATGTTCCCTTGTTCATGCAGCTAGTGATACAATTGTTTCCTAGTAGTAAGGATCTTTAGTAATGAAAATACCCTTATTTGAGTTATATTGTTTTATCATGAAAATATTTCTTAAATACTTTGATTCTCCAAGATTAATTTTTTATTAAATTTTATTTTATATTATTTTTTTGGAATATTATTTTTATTAAAATTAAGGTTTTATTACTCTTTTTACAATGTGTTTTTCAAAAAAGGTAATATCAAGTATTAAAAACAACCCTTTCATAATCAAATGTTTTGGATCCACATTTATAAAGAAAAAAATATCTCATAGTAAAGTATCATTGAAAAGATATTATTTGAAAGATAAATGTTTTTAGTGCATTTTCACTTCACTTTTTAATAAAAAATTTCGTATGTGACCCATAAGTTCTTCTTTTACATCAATAATAAAATAGTTTTTGAAAATATATTTTATATTTCAAATCCATTTACCTTTTAGTTTACAAAAGTATTTACCCTAATAGTGTACATGTTTCATTGTTTATACTATGCTATACTATATATATATAGGAAATGAACTCACAATACAAAACAATCTAATTCATGATCTATTTATGGGTGGTATTGTTCAATAATTATATTTATTTGATGTCTTTCATCTATGTCTACATTTTTCTTAGTCTCATTTATTAAAATGGGGATATAATCTTTTGAAACAATCCACCTTTTTCCTATGTATAGATTTTGATCATGTTATTCAAGTATTGACATCGTCTTATAATCATCTATCTATATAGTGGAACATCACACTTTACATAATTATGATTAGATGATGTTCACCTAAAAAAAAGTTTATTATATTAAAATGGGTAAAGTAATGGAATTATTTATATTGTAATTCTACTACCGATTACTATTGTAAAGTTAAATATGTATTTTTTTATGATCCAAATTCTTTATTTGGATGGGTTATGATCATATTATCCCTTATATTCACATGGGAAATGTCATTAAATTATTTATGATTGGAAAATTTGGTTGATTGTGTATTGACAATCATTATTTATTATTATATTGATAATAATGTTTTATTTAGTAAGTGGTTTCCTAGGGAATGGTAAGAAAAATATTGTTTCCTCTTATGGTTGAAGCATTGGACAAAATCAGGTGATGGGTGGAGTCCAAAATTATACAGTCTCTCAATTCATAGATAGGTATCATGAGAAAAACATGTTAGTATTTTGTATATGGCTTATACCATAATAGGATGTTATATTGGAACAAGGACTTCACAACATGATGTCTTGACTATGGCATCTACAACATTTAAATTCAATTATAAAAATACCTTAAAAATAGGTTTTTAATGCCAAACATTTTGAATTCCATCATTATGATATCAGTATTATTGATTTCCATATTTTTGTTTATTATCATGGATATTCCATGATTTGAGTTTCATTTTGATCATGGATTCATGTTTTCTAATAATTCCTCCCATTATATTTATTCCATGCCTATTCCAATATTTCTTCAGTTTTTTTATTTTCCCTTACTAATTGTTTGATCTCACCCCATATTATGTTTCCATTCCACATGTTTTGAAAAAATAAGCACACATTCCATTTTTAGAGGGATAGAACATATGGAGTTATTTTTGGGAGATGTTGAAGACTCTTTATAGATTATGTATCTTCTTAAATAATTAAAACAATGTCTACTGGATACAAAGAACATATGATTTATTAGTTTATAATGTTTCTTAATTTTATAAATCTATAAACATGAATGTATACTTTAGATTTAAGATATTAAAAAATCTATATTGATTTCATAATTAAGAATAATTTTATCCAGGATTTTATAGTCGGTATTAAAAAACCATGTAAAGTATGTGTTTATGAACACTATATCAGGGTGTGCAGGACTTAGGAGACACAAAAATTATCAATTTCCAAAATATAGAATGCTTAATAAGGTAAATAATATCTTAATTTCAAAAATCATAATAATTTTATAGACATCATATAATTTCTTAAATTTCAAATTTATAATAAGTCATATGTGGTGGGGTTGGAAAAATAAACACATCACTTCATGGAGGTGGTATTCTACATATACACACTAATGATGTATTCACTTCCCATAGGATGAAAAAGTGATTGAAAATAGTTTTTAATTAATAAAATAGAATTTATTTATATACATGTTATTTATTTAATTATCTTATAGTGTTTATAACAGATTTGATCGAGGTAGAGAAAAAAATAAACTTTAAATTTGTCAAATAGAACTGATAACTCATCGCCGAATATCACCAATTGGATTAAATATTAAGTATTATAAGATAAATTTTTTATAAAGAATAAAATATCAAATATGTGGGGAGGAAAATTGGGATGATGTTTTGTAGGTCATGTCCATTTTAAGTTACTCAAAAGGCATGAACAAGTGAGGAGAATTAGTATCTTTTTATAAGTGAGGGGAGTTGAACTCTTGTTAATACATGAAACCTAAATTAATATAAATGTATTTATCAAGTAAAGTGTCTCAAATTTAGTCAAATTTTAATGAAAATACTATTTAAATCCTAAATCCACTAAAAAATCACATTTATCTATGTTTTTGAAATATTTCATGCCTTATCTCTTAGTTTAACCACATGTTAATCATTTTATCCTTTATTAGGATAAAAAAGGTTTACAATGGTAACAATTCATTGTGAAAAATGAAAGTGACCACATAATGAAATTTGAACCTACTAATTCTAAATATAAAATTATTTATTTAATATTCTATATCTATATTTTCAAGAAAATAATTTCAAAATATGCACACAAAACATAATGACAAATATTTTTTTATAAAAATAGAATTTTTAAGCATAAAAAGGATTTTATACCAAAATGAAATATTATACTAATTATTATGGATTAATTTTAATTATTTTTAATCAAATGGTAAATACAAATTAAAATAAATCCAAAAAAATTAATATTTTTAATTACTTGTAATTAAACGATAGTTTTTCTAAAAATCGGTATTTTTAATTGTGTACTCAAAAATCAACATTTTATGAAAAATACCAAAAAATAACCCTATTATAATTTTAATATGATGAATATGAAAATTAAGTTAATTTTATAAATTTAAAACTCTTAAATTTATACATTTAATTTTATATAAAACCATATATTTTAAGGAAAACATAATAGGTAAAATAAACCATTTCTTTTCGAATTGAAAAATCATATAAAAATATCTGATTATATATAAATCCATACAAATATATTTATTAAAATTAATAATATATTAAATTTATTTATTATTAACACTAAATGTTTAGTCATACTTATTCTTTCATCCAATAAAGGTCTCAACAATCTATCACTACCCAAATTCAATTTTCTTTATCAACCAACCTAGAAAAGAATCTTCAGATATATTCCACCACAAAATCCTTATGAATTTACTAAAAAAACACCATATAATTAATACAATATCATTCTTTACTAAAAAAATTCAAGATACTCAATCTTATGAAAAATAGGCATCCATCAATGTGTATAAATTAAAATTGTGTAATAATTCTTCTACTAAGCTTTAAAAAATCCCTAATACACTTGATCTTCCCCAACTAGTCAAAAACGTCATTTAAATTATTTTATCAAGAAAATTTAATGATGATATTAGACTTTATAATAAAATATAGTCCTAAAAAATATTTATTAAATTAAATACAATGAAATGAAATTCCAATGAACATAAAACCATGACCATCTACTTGGTTTTCATTGATTTTTCTCAAAAAATCAAGTAGCTCTTCTTTATCTACCAGCTTGACTCCCCTTATCCTAATGAAATTCTCACTAATTGTCACCAATAGTAAGAATTCACCAGTTTTCCATAACAATCATTGATAAAACTAGTACTAATAAAATCATGGAAAACCATCTTCATTTGGTAAATAATGTTAATTTTTTTTATTTTATAAATATAGTGCCTTATCATCCGCTTCCTCAAAAATACCTTTATTTAAATCATAAAATAACAAAAATTATTTCATTTATATAGAAATGGTTAAATATCACTTTGACTTGACTCATTTTTTTGATTCTTATTTGAAGCTCCATTACATGGTTATTTCTCTCTTACCAACATGATACGATGATTTCCTCAAGCTTCCATCATTATCATTTTAACTCAAATAAAATTCCATATCTACCATTTAAACATTTAATCACATATATTTTATCTATAAAATTCATTACTCATATGTGTTATAGAATATTTCTAATAAAATAGTACATAGAAATGTTTTTATAGATTCCATATAATCTTATATGTGAAATAGTTTGAATGATTCCATACACATATTTTCTCCACCTATACTAATAATTCATATTTGGGAACTTTATTCATATATTGGTTAATGAGATAATTCAAACATGAAATTTTCTATGAAAATTCCTTTTACCACTGGATCATTTCATTCATATAAAACAATATAATAATTATTATGAAGTTATGAATTTAATTTATAATTAAAGATATGTAATGTATTAAAAAATATACTAACATAATTTCAATATGAATTTGAAATAAATCTATATGTCAATTGAAAAATTAAAATAATACTTTAATTATTTAAACCATTTTCAAAACACATATTCTACATAAGTTTTTATATTTAATCAAAAAACTAATTTTAATATTCATCTACATATAATTATATAAATTTTAATAATTATTATCTATAATATACCAAATTAGTTTCAATATCTTCTAAAAAATATTTCTCCATAAAAAGCACATTGAAAATAACATTTCAATTAAAAACTTAAAAAAAATCAAAAGTTTTTCTTAAAAAATATACGACACATTTAGATGTATAAAAATATATCCATTATAATAAAAAACTATTTTCTGAATTTTTTAAAGGAAATATTTTTTTCTCAAAGTTTTAAATAATGATGAATCAATAAATTGATTAAAATTTTAAGCACAAAAAAAAATTTATAAACATAATGTATAAAACATATAGAAAGTAAGGTCTCATCAATGAAATTTGGATTAAACTGTTTTTCTAGTAAAAAATTGATAATAATGTACTTATAGAGTTTGTTTATGTCTCATATTTTTAGATTTATAGAATTTTGGTGAATTTAACCCTAGGATCTAGTTTTGGTATAAATATATTATGTAATGTTATATCCATGTTGTGAAAATATTACTATTTATAAAAAACACTTTAATATAATATTGGATTGAGATTATTGAAAATGAAAGGTTTAAATCTTGTAAAATAATCATAACATCTATAATGATTTATGACATGGAGTGTTGGATGAAAAAGTATATTATTTATGTTATGTTTGATGAATAATTTTATGAAGAAAAAATAAATGTCACAGTGTACTATTGGATATGTTGTAGAGTAAAATATGACTTATGGAATTGATTGGTATGGTGGTTTATTTTCTCAATTTTATAAAATGGATTCCTTAAAGAGGGTGATGAGTGGGTTATGACATGGTTTATGTGGTTTAGTATATAAAAATATAAATTGTCCATGAAATAATTTTTTTTTGTGATTTAAGGTAGAGTGTGTTAGGTTTTCATAGGTGTCATATATTAAAAAATAAAGATAAAATGGGATATATTTTTTTTCCAAAATGGAGACGATAAATATATGGTTTAGAAAATAGGATGGTCTCTAATAGTGAATGGTGATTGATTATATTAGTGTGTTAATAATATATATATGATCCATATAGAGTCCCATAATAATCATTTCTCAATCTATAGTATCTTTTTTTATTTTCCATGAATAAAAATATGGATACAGAGAAGTCAATGTCTGGGAGGGTATTAGAGAAAATAATTTGTTTAATTTTATCCACAATAAATAGGTAACAACTGTAAGAGAATACTAAAGTACATGGATATTTTATTTGAGATGATTGTGTCATGGTTGGTGTAGCATTATATTTTGGATTTCATCATATTTCAAATAAAAAATTGGGAAATTTTTTTAATAAAAGAAAATATAAAGGCTATAGTTTTTAGAGTAAAAATATGACTATAGGTAACCATACCATAGTGAATAAACATATTTATTGGAGATCCTAACTGACAAAAAAACATTATATTTAAAATTCACATAATTTTGAACATATTTTATTTCTCTAGTTGAATGAGTATTACTTGTTTTGAGATATAACATATCCATGAATATTCCTTTCATAGTAATTTTTTTTACATTATTATTAAACAAGATATATATATTATTTTGTATAAAATTTAATGATATATTCCTTCATTAATTTAATGAATGAAAGGGTGAATTTTTATATGAAAAGATATTGTGGAATTCCAAAATAAAATAATTGAAAGAATAAAGAGTTCCAGGAGATCATACAACTCGACTATCATAGAGTGAATCAAGTGGATTATGTAGGAATAGATTATTTCACTATTAATATTTTAATATTATATTCCTTATTAATTTAGGATCATTCTATTTACCATTCTATGAAATGATATTTTAGAGTGAGGAGAGCCTTGAGTTTTATAATTTTCTAATTGATGTATACCTTGAGGGATAATGTGTCCTCTCAAAAAATATATGTTCAATTACTATATTTATAATGGATTTCTATATAATCAAACATTATCTAGTATATTTTACTTATATATATCCCTGTCTGGTTAAACCAAGTAAAATTATTTCAGTGCATCTTTAAATTTTTATTTCTTTTATATTTTTTCTAAGTGAGATAAGAGTGTCTTGATTAACCACATGTAATTACCTATATTATAGTATCTCAGATTTATTTCCTCACATTATTACATTAACATAGATTAAAGATTCAAATCCCAAAGGGCCAAATGATTTAGTAGTTTTGGAAAACTAGATTACATACATGATACCCATTTTACATTAGTAAATAAAATAAATCATAACAAAATTTAAAAGATCATTATCCTTGAAACTCATTCAAGGAATTCATCTTTATATCCTGGGGAAAGGAAAAAAAATAAGGGTAAGCTCAAATTCTTCGTAAAGGTAAAGTATTGTGGAATATTTCATGAATTAATAAAGAATAATCATCATGGTAAGATAAATAATGGAGCACACATTCCATTAAATAACTGGATATAATATAATCAACATGGAAAGGTAAATAACTGAAATACATTCCAATTAATCAATAACATGAGAATAATATGGCATGAATAAAAGAAGATCAAATAATGATATTTAAATAATCATATGATCTTAAAACTTTACCATGTATATTTTAACTAATAGAATAACCACATATAATAGCAATAATTATGGAATTCATAATGTTTTACATATGTACTATCGAGATCTATCCTCAAGACAGTTTAAGTCTGTGGTTAAATACCTGTCTGATTTGGCCAAATGATTTATCTCATGAAACTACCGATGTGTCAAGGTGATTTCATTAACCAATCCTCAATCCGGTTACTACATGACCAAAAAATTACACATATATTTAATAATCAATTTAAATAAAAAATAATTTTCCTTATCAAATATCCACATTGATTAATGGATATAGATTTATCAATATTTTCCCTATGAATTATATAACTTTAAAACTAAACACCATATGTAAAAATGGTATATGGTTTAGAAAATAATAATATACATCATAAAAAAGTATGGATATTAAAAATAAATATAATTTCCAAAGAAAAATTATTTCATGAAATTTATGGTTTCAAGATAAAGTTAATAATCACAAAAGAAATTGTGATTGTATGATAACTTTTACTACTTGGTAATTTTCAAGTAAAATCCCATTAGATGAGATAATTAAAAGTGAAACTTAAAATAACATGTAGTATGAATGAATAATGATATTACATGTTATAATGGTAGTATATACACCACATAAAAGTGAATTGGTTCATAAAAACAAATAAATCTCAATGAAGTGTAAATTGAAACAAAATCCATTACCTTATGATTATTTTTGGATAAATGTGATTTAACCTCATATATAATGGTTTTAAACATCTAATTAACTTATTATAGAACCATAATAATACTTATGATATCATATATGATTTTATATAAAATATTATTACCTTTTTGTTAATAATCATTCAATATTTTCATCATTTTGAGTAAAAACTTATTTGTTTTTTAGTATGTTTTGACTTGTTATTTTTTTATTACTATTACATAGATCGTTATTTAATCATCTCGATAATGATAAAAATTATTTAAATATCATATATATTTAGTTTATATCTATTTAGAGTAACCCATAAAATTTTGTGCTATGAAATTAATTACACCATTCATAGAGATGGTAGGTCGTATGTACGCATGAATGTTGTTTCAATTTTCTTGCTGCATTGAAAGAAAGAAACGTAAAATCTCCACATCTTTCTCCATATATATATATATATATATTATAATTATAGTTTCATTATTATTTCATATATATCGCATATGTTTATTAAAACTACCCTTAATATATTCCATGTAAAGTGTGAATGAATCACATTGCTTTACGAGGCAGTAGTCCACCATACATATGAGCGACGATATCGTATTCCCAAAAAATTGGAAAGAAAGAGGGTATGTGTGATATAATAATTTCAGAAGCTTAATAACATCATATATATCATATATATCATATATATATATATATTATAAATCCTTCATTATTCCAAACCTTGAAAGGTGGCAATAGAAAAATGAATGACATCAGTTCACAAGGCAGTAGTACGTCGTTCACAAGAAAGATGATTTCATAACCCATTTTATGGATTTGTGTGAAGTTATAGGTTATCAAAATTAACATAAAAACAATTATTATGTTTAATATAATAATTTTATTATATAATACTGGATAATAATATTTGAAGGAGGTGGAGAAAGAAATAAAAAAATTATTTTAGAAGAACATTACCTCTTCTTCGGGTATCCTCTATAGGTTTTCACAAAAAAAATTAAAAGATTGATTTATGAAAAAAATAAGGCTTCTATGATGTGGGAAGGGATATTGGATAGTTATTTCGGTAGTATATTACAAACTAAATGGGTTTGATGGTGTGAAGTGGAGAGGATAGGGGGTTTCCTTTTATAAGTTGGGTGTGTAACACACTTATAATGTTTTGAAAGATTGAATTAAACCCATATTGTTTTAATCTTAATAGGTCCCAATAATGGTTAATTATCAATCCAATAATTTATAAGGTCTAAATATCTCCATAAAATGGGTTTTTATAGGTTTTGGGTCATTTTTACACATTGTTTTCTAGGTTTAACCGCTAAGTAAACTCATTTTTACATTAATTACTATAATTAACTTTAACTGTTTTCACTAATAATTTTAGTAAAAACTTAATTTTTAATTATTAAAAATTATAAAATTATCTTATTACAAATATGGAATCAAAATTTTCAAATTCAACCCACCTAAGTGGGAAAAATTAAAATAAAATTAATCTTAGTGACATGGTGAGAAAGCAGGGTTTTAAAGTGAAAATGTTTAAAAGTTTGAAATGTTTCTATATCGAAATTCATTATGAAATTGATACCAATGACCTAAAGTGGATCAATATATATATATATATATATATATATAATTTATCTAATTTTACTTTAAAACCAATTTAAAATATAATTTAACATTATAAATTATTTAGATAGAGAGAGAGTTTTCAGTCAAAATCCAGTATTTTTCACTATTCACAAAAAAATGAATATTCTTTGAAAAATACAAAAAAAAATCCTAAGATAATTTTGATATTTCAATTTCAAAATGAAGTTTTTTTTTCATATATATTTTTTTAAATTGGTAAAAAATTATTTTAAATTATGCCCACCAAGCATGATTAAATTGTCTTTTAGAAAAAAATACTATTTTTTAGAAAACATTTCCTTTTCATTTAAATGATTATTTTTTTATTTATAATAAATAAAATGTGTAAACTATATATTTTCATAATTTATTTAATCATATTCATAACCTCCATTCCAATGGCTAGGCTGATAATGATGGAGGGGTTCTGGCTATAGTTCATTTGGGTAACTGTTTTCAGATTATGGAACATGAGGATGTGGATGTATTCTCTTCGGTGAACAATGGTGGCAATATGCAGGTTGGGTCTCAGGAGGATGATGTTGGAAATGAACAAATGAAGATGGCGCCTCGTGAAAATCATGAAATGATAGAGCACCATCAATGCTTAGCAATGATCGATGCTAATACTCAATCAGTGTTTCATCAAGAGGTGGTTATCCCTAAAAAGCGGGGGGATATTTCTGGGAGTGATAATGAAAATAGTGGAATGGTTATGCCCTCTTATAGTAGCATTTTCCAGGGAGGTAAGGTGAAAATGTCTGAGAATAAGGAGGAGATGACCACCTCAACAGGATGAAGGCTAAGGAAAGATTACTCCTTTTTTCCAAAGCCGATGTCTACTCGGTCATCTGTCAGAAAGGAAGGCGGGGGCGGGAGTGAATAAGAGTATGATATCTTCTAATGAGTTTATTTCCTTGGAGCGATTGAATCTCAAGATGAAGTATGCCAATTTCCTGAAACATTACGAGAGCTCAGAATGGAAGTAAGACACTACGGAGGAATCATTCTACTATGGAGGTGGTGACAGGTATGGTTCTTATGATTTCTAGTTGTTGTATTTTGAGTTTGTGTGCTTGTCCCTGAACTTTTATTTTATTTTAATAAATGGTTGGAGGCTAGCCTCTGACTAAATTTCTGAGTGAAAAATCCACATCATAAAATGGTTAATAAAATATCCTTTTAATAAGAGAGATATGGAATTATGAAGGTCATCTCGAATAACACATAATTATATGTAAGAGAACATTGATGGAAGGTGAAGACATAAAAATGGAGGAAAACATAAATATTTATAGAGAGTGATTGAGTTCATTGATAAAAAATAAGTGAATTGTTAATGGAAATTTGAGGTGCTCAAAACATTAAATCTAATAGGTTTGAAACGGACATTGATATCATCCAAAATGCTGGTAATAGGTTAAAATTTTATTTTAATATTTTTTTATAATGTTAATGAATTCTTTTACTATATAATAATATAAAGAAATATACTTATTTGATACATTTCTATTTCATTATAATAATTTCATCCTTTGGTCATGCTTCGATCAATTTCTAATTCATCGCTTATTCCATGAAATAAATATGAAAAAATGATTTTTTATACCTAAATCACTAAAATTCAATTTTAATAGATCATAAGATCTATAAAAGAGTGAAAAGTTGTTCCATATATCTCTAAATATTTTTCAAAACCAATATGGTTAATACAAGTTATCCAAATTAATTAATCTCTAAACCACTGAATTAAAACTACCATTTCATCATTAATATATATTTTCAAATCATTTAACTAATAAAATATTAACCAGGACTATACATAGGATATCGGTTGGCGTGAAAACCTTATAATCCTTCAATCATGGGTTTAATCCCCACCACCTTTCCTGATGCGATAATTCTTCACCCTACATGTTGGTTATCCTTTTTGTAAAACTATATTAATATAATTCCTATAATTTTCCCAAAAGAAATATGATGGAAATATTTGAAATAAAACTAATCCTTAAATAACCCTTTTACAATGGTCTTCAATACAATTTTTGTTTAAATTTTTTAATAATATTATTTTACTATTATTATAATTTCATTAATGATTATATTAACCATAAAGGTTGTCAATACCCTTAAACCTATGTCTTTAAAATGTAAAGGTTTTATTCCTCAAATAACTTTTCACTAAAACATATACTTTAAATAAATTTATCCAAAAGTTTCTTAATCTTGTGACATTCCTATCATATAAGAAATGGAAATTGATGTTAAATAGTTTGAAGTTATGATCAATATTAAACTTGTAACACCCCAAGATTCCATGGTTCGTTTCCCTTTGAATAATGAAATAGCTTTCATTGTACGCAACTTCGAGATTCTAACACACCGCGACCAATCACACTAGCCATTATGAATAGTAATACCCACTTTTTGAAATTTTATAAATTTTGTTTTTCAAAATAGACTTCATTTTTAAATTCTGAATATCGAAATTAGCCTAGGGTGAAGTTTTGGTATTTTTCTGGAAAATTTCAATTTTTGAGGAATAGTAAAAAACACTATGTTATTGTTTAAAAGCGACTTTTTATTTAAATAATTAATTATATTATTTTAATTTATTTTAGGTAAAAATATATACATAATAACTGTATATGTTCAATTTAATCCATTGGAGTCATTTTATAATAAGTTTAGATATATAAAATTTTATTGAATTTTTTACCGTCTTTTACCCACCTTCTAGGAGCATTTATAAATTTGCATAAAACTTAATTTTACCGCTTCTGTGAGTTGAATTTCAAAAATCCGATCGACATTACTGAAATCAGTAAGTAAAATGTGGTTCAATAAGATAAAAATAATTTTTGGTGAATAATAACTTTTGACTTTTATTTACCACGGTTAAAAGTAAATTGGGTAATTAAGGGTAAAAATGATATTATAATTACCCTAACACATGTAATAATTCTATTAGATAAGTGTAATTAGACCAAAAACAACCTTATGAATAAAATATGATCCTTTTGGTCCACTTGTATTATATTAGGACATTATTATTATTTTATTTAAAGAAGAGTTAAAAGAGTTAAATTCAAAGTTTAATAACTAAACCATTTTTAATATGGGGTTAAACACAATATAAATTAGACTATAAATATTCATTAGAAAGCTAAAAATATTTTCTACATATTTATATTTTATTAATAATTTTTAGACATTAAATAATTTAATTTATTTATGACACAATGATGATGCAGTGATTACCTTAATAATGAAATATTAAAATAATTGATATTATAGATATCTAAATAAATGTAAATTGAGACTTCTGATAACTTCAACTAATTTTATAGGTTAATATTTCATGTTAGAGTTGACTAAATAAATTTTATTCTAAGTGATAAAGTTTTTATGGCTTTCAAAAAAATAAAATACTAAATAGTGTCAAAATTGACATAATTGAGTTTTTAAAACAAATACTATATTACTAATTGATATAATATTCCTAAAAATATAAGGTTTGGAAAAAGGACTTAGATAATGTTATATATATTAATAATTAACCGCATTGGATTCTCTTGTCTTGTTATATTATGTTTATTAACCATATAATATAAGAATACAGAGAGACATGGTAATGTCAAACTATTTGACTAAGAGTTAAATCTAAAAGATAAGGTTAATATGGTGACCCAAACCTGTAAAAAACCTATTGGTTGAGAGGTTTTAAACCCATCCCTACCTTATACTTGAAATAAATCATTTTGGATCCATTAGAAACCGAAAATGATTTTATTATAAAATAATATTTCGAGCTTCTCCTAAAGTGACCCTCACCTCTCTTATAAAAAGGAACTTATCATTCTCTTAATTTCACACCTCCAAAGCCATTTGGATTAGAAAAAAACTTTCCAAATATCCTCCCAACTTTCCTTCATTCATTCTAGAGGCCTTAATTTGGTCATAAAGCTAACCTATGGATCCATTTTGATCAAATAAAAAAGAAGAACCCAAAGAAGAGGTAAATATTTCATCACCTCTTTCAGGTTCTTTTCTTATTCCACTTCCTCTTTCTAGGTTGTTTTTATTCTAAAATAATAAATCTAGTATCTTATATATACTATGATGTTATTATAAAAATTTTACAACTGTATTCATTATTCTATCCATCTTATGAATGACAAAGTCACCAAATGTGCGTACGTACGGCTTACCGTCTCCACGTCGTGGTGTAGTTTGTTATTCAAAAACTTCATTATTTGGATGGGTATAATAATGAGTATAACTAATGTAAATAATAAATATAACACTTCAATGATTCTGTATATATGATATACCATCCAATTACATATGATTTCACCATCAATATAATGATATTGTCGCTCGTGCGTATGTACGTATTACCGTCTAAAAAATGCGACAAGATTCATTCCCCAGCATAATCATTCAAGAATAATTTTAATTTTATGATTAAACATAATGTTTAAGAACTTAATATCATTCTGGATATGAATAAAATAAATCCTATCCATAAAAAATATGGCTTACATAACTGAGCATATAAATGAAAACGGATTAGTTAACACCCGAAACGATGATACTACTAATATATTATTAACAAAGAAATATTATAAGATCATATAAGATATCATATTTATGTATATTATTCTTGTATAATTTAAAAACAATGTTTTAACTATTATACAGGAGGTTAACATACCATTGACTAAGGAAAAGTACAAGGTAAGGGTTAATTTCACAATCTCTTTATTATTCGAGGTTGTTTTTACGTAAGTATCTACTGAGACCCCCTTATCATCCACATACATGTTTCTTAAAAATGTATTTCAAAACATTTTTACTATTTAAAATACTATGGGTTAAAGTAATTTATACCCTTGTTTGACTTTTTATAAAATGGTTTCAAAGGAATCTTTCCGTTGTTTTCCAAACAATGTACTTTATGATCTTTTCGAAAAAATTAAGGTAAGAATGTCCTTTTTTAACTTAGACGGTGGGTGTGGCTATTTTCTACTGTTATAACATCGTCAAAGCTTCCCATACAGGCTTATAAGAATATTTTCAAAATAAATGTTTTCTTTTTTAATTATATGATTTCAAAATAGAAAGTGATATTTCTCTACAAAAAGTTTTGATTTTATATATGTCAACATCATTTGATGGATTTTAATCTTTTTTGAAGTTGATTTATTATGATACAAATCTTTCATATTGTATTGAAGTTTTTGTGATATGTTTGATTGTGGATGTGTTATTTTTACACCATTCATGGTTTATGGATAAATTATTTACATTTTGTATGCTAGTTTTAATACGAATGTTTATGTTATGTTTAAAACTTTTCATATGAGGTATACATTGGACTTAGTAAGTGACGGGTGGATCCCACTATAGCTCCTCGGAATGGATTGGCTTTCATATCATGATGCGAAAATTTACTTTAAGAAGAAGGAGGTTACAATTTTTTATGATGATATAGAGTACCTTATCTTTAGAGCAGAAACGTCACCACTTAATTCTTATCTAGATCCACCCCAAGAAGCTCTACTAAATTCAATTATTGGGGAGGAAGAGAATGAAATAATTATGGGTGAGGAAAAGAATGTTTGAATAGAGGATGACCCTATTGTGAAATAATATATTGTTGTGTTTCTAGAGGATTTACTTGGACATCCTCTAGAATGAGAAATTGAGTTTTATATTGATTTAATTCATGGTTCAAGGCCCATATCGAAGAACCCTTATAGAATGACCACCGTGTAATTAGTGGAACTAAATAAACAAATAGCAGATTTGAGTAATAATGGATTTATTCTCCCTAGTGTTTCTTTATGGGGATCTCTTGTCTTTTTTGTTAAGACTAAATATGGATATATGAGGTTGTGCATTGACTACTGGGAGATCAATGATATAACAATAAAGAAAAATTATCCCCTACCTCGTATTGATGATTTATTCGACCAACTTCATGGAGCTCAATATTTTTCAAAGATTGACCTTCGATCTGGATATCATCAGTTGTGTGTGAAGAAGGGAGACATTCCGAAAACAGCATTTCAAACCAGGTACGGGCATTACAAGTTTACAATAATGGCTTTTGGATTGAATAATGCACTCTTTATCTTCGTGGATATAATGAATAGAGTTTTCAAGGAATATCTTGATGACTCTGTAGTGGTATTTTTTGATGATATCTTGGTATACTCCAAAATATACGAAGATCATGACCATCACTTGTGAATTATTCTAAAGACTCTTAGATAAAATGAATTATATGGGAATTTTAGAAAGTGTGAATTTTGGCATCAAGAGATTTATTTTTTTGGCCATATTGTCTCTAAGGATGGAATCTCTGTTGATCCTTCAAATACTAAGTCAATACAAGAATGGCCAGCACCGATGAGTATAACTGAGGTACACATTTTTATTAGTTTAGCAGGTTATTATCGACATTTCATCCAGAATCTTGCCCGGTTGGATAACCCGTTAACCAATCTCACACTTAAAAGGGTTAAATTTGATTGGAAAAAAGAGTGTGAAGAATTTTTTGAAGAACTGAAGAAAATCTTAGTCAATGATCCTATCTTGAATCTACCATCAGGGAACGATGAGTTTGTTATTTATAGTGATGCTTCAAAGAAAGAACTTGGTTATGTCATTTTTCAGAATGATAGAGTTATTTCCTATGAATCATGACAACTAAAAATTCATGAGAAAAACTATCACACTCATGATCCTGAGTGAGAAACTGTAATCTTTGCTCTGAAGAAATAGAGACACTATCTCTATGGTGAAAAATGTGATATTTATACTGATCACAAGAGTTTGAAGTATATTTTCTAACAAAAAGAACTCAACATGAGGAAAAGGAGATGGCTTGAAATAATCAAGGATTAAGATTTCACAATACACTACCACATGGGGAAGGAAAATAAGGTAGCATATGCTTTGAGAAGAAAGGATCATGGAGTTTTGAACAAGATTAGAGTTGAAAGGGATCCTATTTTCATGGATCTAGTAAATATGGATATGGGAATAACCATGGAAGGTGAAACATCAATACTTTTTCAAATGGTTTCCAAACCATCTTTACTATAAAGGATAAAAAGTTCTCACAATAATGATGAGGAGTTTCAAAATAAAATTAAAGTTGTAAATGATGGGAGATTGAGTGACTTCGTATATGAATATGGAATTTTGAAATTTGGGAAGGGCCTTTATGTTCCTGATATACCTGATCTAAAAATAGAATTGTTGGATGATTCTCATAACTCCAATTTCTCTATACACCTTGGGAGCACCAAGATGTATATAGATTTGAAGGAACATTTTTGGTGGGACAACATGAAGAGGGAGATTGCTTATTTTGTGTCAAGATGTATGGTTTATCAATAAGTGAAAGTTGGAAGGAAATAGCCTGGAGGAGTCATGCAACCTCTTCCCATACCTGAGTGGAAATGAGATAATATTACGATGGACTTTGTCATGGGGCTACCAAAGACTCCTAGAAGGAATGATGCAATATGGGTCATTGTTGATTGTCTTACAAAGTCAGCACATTTTATTGCTACAAGATAAGATTTACCACTTGAACGTCTATCGAGACTATATATTAATGAAGTTGTAAGACTTGATGGTGTACCTCTATTGATTGTTTCTGATCATGATTCCTGTTTTACATCAAGATTTTGGAAAAGCCTTCAGAAGGCCTTGGATACTAAACTTTTTTTGAGCACTGCCTACCACCCTCAAACTGATGGACAATTATAACAGACTATTAAAACCATATAATACATGTTGAGATCTTGCTCACTTGACTTTCAAGGTATGTGAGATCAATATTTACCCTTGGTATAATTTTCCTATAACAATAGCTTCCATTCAAATATTCAGATGGCACAATATGAAGCGTTATATGGAAAGAGATGTCGTACACCAACTTGCTGGGATGATGTTGGTGAAAGAAAACTCACAGGCCTAGAAATTGTTGAGGAAATGATGGAAAAGGTGAAGGTTATCCAAAACCACATCAAAGAAGCTCAAAGTAGGCAGAAGAGCTATGCCGATAACCAAAGGAAGGATTTGGAATTTCATGTAGGAGATCATGTTTTATTGTAGGTATCTGCATGGAAGGGAGTTATACGATTCAGTAAGAAGGGTAAATTAAGTCATAGGTACATCGGACCATTCGAAATTCAAGAACAAATTGGGGCTGTAACTTACTGTTTGGAAATGCCGCCAAGTCTCTCCAAAGTTCATGATGTGTTATATGTATCACTGTTGAGAAAATAATTGCCTAACCCAACGCATGTACTCACCTATGAGGAAATTGAAATGGAACCTGATCTGTCTTATTGTGAAGAGACTATCAAGATTCTTGATACCAGAGAACAAGTGTTGAGAAACCGGACGACTCATCTGGTAAAAGTTCTATGGAGAAACCATAAGATGGAAGATGCAACGTGGGAACCAGAGGAACCTATGATGAAGAACCACCCTAATATTTTTGTGCGGTAGTATTATAGAAAATTTGAGGATGAAATTATTGGAAGGATGGAAGAATGTAACACCCCAATCTTCCACGATATGTTTCCCTTTGAATAATGTAATAGCTTTCATTGTACGCAACTTCGAGATTCTAACACACCGCGACCAATCAAACTAGCCGTTAGGAATAGTAATACCCACTTTTTGAAAATTTATAAATTTTATTTTTCAAAATGGACTTTATTTTTGAATTTGGAATGTCGAAATTAGCTTAGGGTGAATTTTTGGTATTTTTCTGGAAAATTTCAATTTTTGATGAATAGTGAAAAATACTGCGTTATTGATTAAAACCAACCTTTTATTTAAATAAATAATTATATTATTTTAATTTATTTTAGGTCAAAATAGATATATAATAACTACATATGTTCAATGTAATTTATTGGATTCATTTTATAATAAGTTTAGATATGTAAAAGTTTATTGAACTTTTTACCCACCTTCTAGGAGCATTTACAAATTTGCATAAAACTTAATTTTACCGCTTATGTGAGTTGAATTTAAAAAAACTAAGAGACACAGTTGACATCAGTAAGTAAAATGTGGTTCAATATGATGAAAATAATTTTTGGTGAATAGTAACTTTTGACTTTTATTTACCACTGTTAAAAGTAAATTGGGTAATTAAGGGTAAAAATGATATTATAATTACCGTAACACATGTACTAATTCTATTGGATAAGTGTAATTCATCCAAAAGAAATCTTATTAATAAAATATGATCCTTTTGGTCCACTTGGATTAGATTAGGACATTTATTATTATTTTATTTAAAGAAGAGTTAAAAGAGTTAAATTCAAAGTTTAATAACTAAACCATTTTTAATATAGGGTTACAAACAATATTAATTCAACTATAAATGTTCATTAAAAAGATACAAATATTTCCTACATAATTATATTTTATTTATAATTTTTATACATTAAATAATTTAATTTATTTATGACACAATAATGATGCAATAATTACATTAATAATGAAATATTAAAATAATTGATATTATAAATATCCAAATAAATGTAAATTGAGACTTTTGATAAATTAAAATAATTTTATAGGTTAATATTACATGTTTGGGTTGTTTAAATAAATTTTACTCTAAGTGATAAAGTTTTTATGGATTTCAAAAAAATTAAATACTAAATAGTGTCAAAATTGACATAATGGAGTTTTTAAAACAAATACAATATTACTAATTAATATAATATTCCTAAAAATATAAGGTTCATAAAAAGGAATTAGATAATATTATATATATTAATAATTAACCACATGGGGTTCTCTTGGATTTTTATAGTAAGTCTATTAACCATATAATATAAAAATACAAAGAGACATGGTAATGTCAAACTATTTGACTAAGAGTTAAATCTAAAAGATAAGGTTAATATGGCAACCCAAACCTGTAAAAAACATATTGGTTGAGAGGTTTTAGACCCATACCCACCTTATTCTCAAAATAAATCATTTTGGATCCATTAGAAACCTAAAATTATTTTATTATAAAATAATATTTCAATCTTTTCCTAAAGTGACCCTCACCTATCTTATAAAAGGGGACTTTCCCTTATCTTAATTTCACACCTCAAAAGCCATTTGTCTCAGCCAAAACCTGCCCAAATATCCTCCCAAATTTTCTTTCTTAATCCTAGAGGCCTTACTTTGTTTATAAATCCAACCTAAGGTTTAATTTTGATCAAATCAAAAGGAAGAACCCGAAGAAGAGATGAATATTTCATCACCTCTTTCAAGTTCTTTTCTTTTTCCCCATACTCTTTCTTTGTTGCTTACATTATAAAATAATAACTCTAGTATATTCTATATACTGTAATGTTATTATAGAAATGGTACAAGAATATTCATTATTCTATCTATCATATGAATGAAAAAGTCACCATACATGCATACGTACGGCTTACCGTCTCCACGTCGTGGTGTAGTCTGTTATTCAAACACTTCATTATTTGGATGGGTATAATAATGAGTATAACTAATATAAATAATAAATATAACATGTTAATGATTCTGTATATATTAAATACCGTCAAATTACATATGATTTCACCATTGATATAATGATATTGTCGCTCATGTATACGTACGGGTTACCGTCTCCACGAACACGATGAGATTCATTCCCCATCATAATCATTAAATAATAATTTTCATTTTATGATTAAAAATAATTTTTAATAACTTAATATAATTATGGTTATTAATAAAATACATCCTATCCATAACAAACATGGCTTACATAACCGAGAATATAAAGGAAAACGAATCAATTAACACCAAAAACGATGATATTTCTAAAATATTATTAACAAAGCAATATTATAAGATCATATATGATATCATATTTATGTATATTATTCTTGTATAATTTAATAACAATGTTTTAAATATTATAAATGAGGTTAAAATAACATCAACTAAGGAAAATTACAGGGTAAGGGTTAATTTTACAATCTCTTTATTATCCGAGGTTGTTTTTACGTAAGTATCTACTCGGACCTCCTTATCATCCACATCCATGTTTCATAAAAATGTATTTCAATTTTTTTTACTATTTACTAGACTATGGTTTAAAGTCATTTGTACCCTTGTTTGAATTTTTATAAAATGGTTTGAAATGAATCTTTCTGTCATTTTCCAAACAAGGTACTTTATGAACTTTTTGACAAAATTAAGGTGAGACTGTCCTTTTTTAACTTATATGGTGGGTGTGGCTATTTTATGCCATTGTAACATCGTCGAAGCTTCCCATACAAGATTATAATAATATTTTCAAAATAATTTTATTCTTTTATAATTATATTATTTCAAAATAGAAATTTATATTTCTCTAAAAAAAAGTTTTGATTTCATCTATATCAACATCCTTTGATGGATTTTAAGCTTGTTTGAAGTTGATTTATTATGATACAAATATTCCATATAGTATTGAAGGTTTTATGATATGTTTGACTGTGGATGTGTTATTTTTACACCATTCATGGTTTATGGATAAAGTATTGATATTTTGTATGCTAGTTTTAATACGAATGTTTATGTTATGTTTAAACATTTTCCTATGGGGAATTCATTGGACTTAGTAGGTGACGGGTGGAGACCACTATATCTCCTCAATGCATCGGTAGTTATCATGAGAAAAACTAGTGTCTTGGCACAAGGCCTTGACAAAATATTATTTGTAGTCTTGTAACAAGGCCTTGACTATGTGGTTATGAAGTCTAGCGTTATGCATTCCATCATTATGAAAGTGGAAATTGATATTGCATGTGATTATTCGACTAGTAGAATATCCCTGTGAGCAAGTAAATGGAATTATTTGATTTTATCTTTGCCATATTATGCTGAAGTTTAAGTTCAAAAGGCTGTTGTTTTATTCTTATACGTTGGCTTAAATTTTTATGCTTATTTATGAAAGTTTCTGCTATATTTTTATCTTTAATGAGCATCTAAGATCTCCCTTTTCTATGTTTTATTTTTCCCAGGAGGTGAAGAAATATTTTATGGTTGACCTGCAGGGATAGTCTAAGGATATAAGTGTGGTCAATGGGGACAAAATGTTGTTGATGTTTTTATTTCATGATGTAATGTAAAACTTATGAATGTATCTAGTACTTCCAAGGCTACTAAACTAATTGGTATTTCAGGACATGATTCCTTATATCATGCCATTTTTATGTAATAATGCACTGACTCTGGGTAAATGGGGTTGGGGCGTTACAAAACTCATTAATCCATGATGGTATCCATAACAATAATGTTAATGAATACACAATTTCTTCGAAAATTTACCATAATCCTTAGATGTTTCTTGATTCTTGTAACCCAAATACTAATGGTAAAAATACTTCTAAATTCTAATTCTTGAATCCCAATACACAAATACTTATTCTGTTTTATGTCCACATAGTTATTTCCTTGGTCTAGGGTTTAACGTAATTCATTTATTTTCTTCATCTATTCAAATAATTTATAATGTATTACAAATAAAATGTGAATTATCCTAAATATATCCCTCAGAAGTGTCAAACCAGGTGTGCAATAAGGCCCATTTTTATGTACCAAGTTATTATTGAGTTAAGATTTACATGCCCTTTTTGAAGTTTTTACCCCTGGGGTACATCTATACAAAAACTATGTTCACTTATCATATCCATACATGGATTTATTTCCAGTAAAGGACCCATAAAATCTAAATTACCAAAAAATTAGGATGTTATTCTATATTTATACTCAAAGTATATCATAGGGTTATTTTCCTTGATCTATTTTTTATTACTCTATTTTCTAAGGTTTCTACTAAACTTACTCTGATACCATCTGTAGAAACCCCTAACGTAGCAGCCTAGAGTCGGTGCCTGCCACCATTACATTGGTATAAGATATAAGTAGATCACATCCCAAAGGATATAATATTTTGGTAGGATAATTAAGCTAGATACCTACATGAGTATTTCATTATAATTGAAAAAAATAACATCATAATTTTTTTTCAAGAATAACATTATTCCATCTAGTATATCTCTGCATATTAGTCATAGTAAACTTAATGGGATCCTAGGGAAAGGAAACAAATTAAGGGTGAGCTCAAAATATCAGTAAGGGTAAGTGTACAGTGGAATCTATGAATAAATACGAAATAATAAATATGTCATGTTAAATAACCAAAACAAAGGTAATTTAATCAATAACCTATGCATAATATGGAAGGAAAAAATGAAGATCAAATAATTCCATATAAATAATCAAATATTCATGAAAGTTAACTATGGATACTATAACTAATTGAATAATCACAAGAAATATCAATAACTAAATTCAAAATTATGGAATGAACAATGAGGGATATCTAAAATGTATCATTGTGGCTACATGCCAAGACATCTAATACTATCAAGGTTTCATTCCACGAATCTAATACCATCAAGTTTTTGTGCTATGAATCTAATAAATGGGAAGTCCTAGATCAAAACCATATTAAGTTTGTCTCAAGAAACCTACCAATTCATCGATTGGCTATAGAGAGCCCCACCCTTCAAACATGAAATCCAATGCATTCCACATATGAAAGGGGTGAAACATAATTAACATAAACATTCGTATTAACACTAGTATATGAAATGTAAATACTTTACACAATCAATAAGCATAATTATAGAGCATCTAGAGTAAAGTGATTGGAATAAATTTAGTATATCCCCAATCAAACTGATAATAAACCATTCGGATAAATAATAAGGATGATATCATTACAATATATACCTATTGGATTAAGGGTAAAGGGTTGTTGTCATTGATGATTATAAATACCATAAAAATATCTTTAACAATATTCTTGAATAAAATATCCTTTTTATTTAATTTTTTTTAAAAATCCATTTATTTGAAAATAAAATTTAAAAAAATTTTGTTTTAAAATATCATCGTAAAAATGAAGTGGAATCATAAAATAAATGACGGTAATGTCGGCGGGTAATTCCACACATCCTGTAAAGAACATTCCTTTTTCATGGTAAAAATGTTAAAAAGGGTATTATTCAAAAAAATAAAAGAACATTCCTTTGAAAACATTATGTAAAAATAAAAAATGTGTAAAAATTTATTTTAATAAATAATTTTGAAAATAATAAATAAAACATTTAAAAATATTTGTAGAAAACATAGTTTTGTAAGAAAATATATTTCTTAGAGAAGAGATAAATGAAGTTATATTTTATTAAAACATTTTATAAATAATATTAAGTACCAAAGAGTATAAAAATGGTAACATCACTTGAAAAAGATCATGAATAAACAGAGGAGAATAAAATTAAAGGCTTTATTAAACAATGATCAAATAATTTCTTTAAATGGAAAATCAAGAATAAATAATATCAATTATAATGAGATTGTGAAATAAACCATTAAAATGATCACAACGTAGAAGTGAGAATTAATAAATTAATTTATTATGTGTATAAACTATAAATACACATAAAAAAGTTTCAATACAAAAAATATATATAGTCAAAATTCAATATACACATAATCATATATCATTAACTATAATAAGGAGGTAATATAACCCATTCAAAATGAATTGAGTTATGAAATTATTTACCACTTGGTAACTTTTAATTAAAACCCCATTTGATTAAATAATTAAAATTAAAACTTAAAATACCATGAATAATGAATTATTCATGATTTACATGTAAAGGGGATGTATATACACCATATAAAATTAATTTGGGGAATAAAATTATAACAAGACTCAATGAAATTAAATTGAGATGAAAACCCTTACCTTATGATTTATTTTGGTTGAATGTTACTTAAAATAATTTATAATGGTTTTAAACATGTTATTAACTCAATAAAAAACCATATTAATATTTATGATATCATATATTACCCCTTTATAACATATTATTACCCATTCTTTAATAATCTTTCATTATTTTCATCATTTTGTGTAATAACTACTTTGCTTTTTGAGTATGTTTTGACTTGTTATTTTTTTATTTATCTTAATTATATCGTTATTTAATCATAAAAAGAATTAAAACCACAATTTAAATATCATATATATTCATTATATATTTATTTATAGTAACCCATAAAATCTGGTGATAGGAAATGAAATACACTATTCATGGAGATGGTAGGACATACATACACATGAACGTCATTTCCATTTTTTATCATATTAAAAGAAAAAAATGTAAATGATATATATACATATTATCATTCTAGTATCATTATTATATCATAAATATCTGAAATGTTTACTAGAAGCACCCTTAACACTTTCCATGTAAAATGTGAATGAATCATATCGCTTCGCAAGGTGGTTGTCCACTGTACACACGAGTGACAATATCATATTTTCAAAAAATGGAAAGCATGATGTTATGTGTGATATAATAATTTAAAAATTATAATAACTTCAAAAATATCATATAAATCACATATATATATATTATAAATATATCATTATTCACCACCTTTAAAGGTGGTAATGGACAAAAAAACATTTGCCCACAAGGTGGCATTCCACTGTTCACACGAATGATAATTTCATAACTTATTTTATAGAAGTGTGTAAATTTTTAATTCATACACTTAAAATTAAAAGTATTATTATATTTAATATTACAAGGTTATTATATAATAATGATTTAAAAATAATTTATGGATGTGGAGATGGAAATAAAATTAAAATGCTTTTAGAAGAACATTACCTCTTATTTGGGTATCCTCTTTAGGATTAGACTAAAACCTTAAATGGTTATATATTTTACAAAAATAAGGCTTCTAGGATGATGTGAGGGAATTTTTTAAGTGATTTTTTATGTCTTTTCCTAATAACATTTTTTGAAGGTGTAGAGTAGAGAGGATATAGGGTGGCCCTTTATAAGTGGGGTGAGTGGCACACTTGTAATTTTTTGAAAGAGTGAATTCCACCCAAGTTTTTCTCATTTAAAAAGGCCACAAGAAATAGAAAATTCTTGATAAAATAAGTTATATGGTCTAAATATGTCCATATAATGGTTTTTGTGACATGTTTTGGATCATTTTACACCTTATTTTTTAAGTTTGACCACTAAGTAAAATCATTTTTATCTTAATCACTATGATTAACTTTAACTGTTTTCACTAATAATTTTGGTCAAAAATTAAGTTGAATTTATTATACACTATAAATTATTCCTTTCCAAATATGAGATCTATTTTTCCAAATAAATCCATATAATTTTAAAAAATTTATTTAAAATTAATCCTACATATGTGGTGAGAAAGTGGGTTACTAAAGTGAAAAGTTTCAAAGGTTGACATGTTTTTATATCCAAATTCAATATAAATTTAATACCACTGAAATAAATTAGATTAATTTAATTATAATTTAACTAAATATACTTTAAAATAAATTAAAAATACAATTTACCATTATAAATTATTTAGATGAAAAGGTAGTTTTCAATTAAAATATAGTATTTTTCACTATTTATAAAAATTGAAACTTCTTTGGAAAATCCCAAAAATTTACAATAAGAAAATTTTTATATTCCAATTTAAAAAATGAATTTTATTTTTTCATATAAAATTTCTAAATTTTTTAAAATTTTATTTGAAATTATGCGCGCCAATCCCCATTAAATAATATTTTAAAAAAAATTCCATTTTTTAGAAAACCTTTGTTTTTATTTTAAATGAATATTATTTTATTTCTAAAAAACATTTGTAAAATATATTTTTTCATAATTTAGTTAGTAATATTTACAACCTACATTCAAATGGATACGTAATTATAAAAATATTAATTTTACATTGTTGTTTGATATTTTCGGTCTCGCATGTAACACAAGCTATCAAAGAAATTCATTATTGTGTATAATGCAATCTAACTAAGTATTACATGCAGTAAATGATATAAAATAGATTGAAATTATTTAATGTAGTTAATATATTTAAAATTATCAGAATTTTATATTCCTTTATATGTGTGGTTTTTCATTTCACATACACAATTGAGTAAGATGTTATTATTTTATCATTTCAGGCCGTTACATTCTCCCTGCCTTAAATAAATCGCATCCTCACAATTTAAACTTGACATGGGTAATCTAGGGTTTTACATTTAGAAATTAATTTATTTAAAAACCCTCATCATAAAAGGGTTAATAAAATATCCTCTTAATAATAGAGTTATGGAAGTATAATGGTCATTTGGAATGACACATAACTAGGATTCTACATAGAAGAACATTAGTGGAAAGTGAACATATGAACATAGAGGAAAAATGAAAATA
Source organism: Viscum album (assembly GCA_963277665.1). Classification (NCBI taxonomy): domain Eukaryota; kingdom Viridiplantae; phylum Streptophyta; class Magnoliopsida; order Santalales; family Viscaceae; genus Viscum; species Viscum album. The sequence continues at coordinate 827,830,793 of OY728148.1, read as the reverse complement.
CTTACAGAGAGTGATTAAGTTAATTTATATAAAAAAATTGAATTATTAATGGAATTTTTAGGGACTCAAAAACTTTTAATATAATAGGTGTGAAAATTTTATTTATATCATCATAAATGATGGTAATTCGATAAAATTTTATTTCAACATCCTTTTTTTTATAAAGTTGTGGAATTATTTTACTATCTAATAATATAAGGAAATATACTTACATGATACTTTTATATTTCATAATATCAATTTCATTCTTTTATTTCTCTACAATAAATTTACAATTCATCACTTATTTTAAGAAATAAATATCAAAAAATGATTTTTATGCCTAAAGCACTAAAATTCACTTTTAATGGATTGTAAGATCCAAAAAAAGAGTGACAAGTATTTCATTATGTATGTAATTTTTTTTCAAAACAAATATGTTTAATAAATGTTATCCAAATAAATTAATCTATAAAACTCGAAAGTAATAGTAATGGTTTATCATTAATATTTATTTTTCAAATCGTTTAACTAATGACATATTAACCAGGACATCACATAGAAAAGTGGTAGGTGTGAAAATCTTATCATCCATCTGTCATGGGTTCAAGCCCAACCACCATTATATATATGAAAAGTTTTCAACCTTAATATGGGGTTTTATTTTTCTAAAACTATATTAATATAATTCCTATAACATTCCAAAAAAATTATGGAGTCATTGAAATAAAACTAATCATTAAATAACCATTTTTTATTATGGTATTTGATACAACTTATTTTTTTTGTAAAAATTATAATAATCATATTTAAATATTATTACAATGTCATTAATGATCATATTAACCCTATAGGTTATAAATAACCTTAAAATTATGTCTATAAAATGTAAAGGCATTACTACTCAAATAATTTTTTCACCAAAACATATACTTTCCATAAATTTATCTGAATTTTCCTTAGTCTTGTGACATTCCTACCACATAAGACCGAAAAAGTGATTTTAAGAATTTTAAATTATGATAAATCTTAAACTCATAAACCCATGATGGTATCCATAACTATTATGTTAATAAATACACAATTTCTTCTAAAGTTAATAGAATCCTTAGATGTTTCATGATTCTTGTAACCCAAATACTATTGCCTGACTAAATGGCCTGAAGGCCTTCAATTTTTATTCATTTTTGATAACACCACTTTTAAGGGTTAAAGGGTAACCCTTATATGGCCTGCAAGATTTGTGAAATTATAGGGCCTGAAGGTCTTAGAGGAATTCATCCCAGACTATGACTACCTAAAACCACCCCTCCCCAGCATCTGCATCACGATCAGCTCTCCACCTTCTCATAGCTATTCAGCGAGCTATACTATGCAGATATTTATATGCCTGATAGCAATGGAAATTTACATACACTCTCATTCTTCTAAATCGAATTGCTATGCTCTGGAAAATGTTCCTTTCTCTGAATCCTCCTCTGGAGCTTGTTTCTTATAGAATCTTCCTGGTTTGTGTTTGAATATCATGTGACGTGAAGGCCTTGAGGTAGCCCAAAGGCCTTAAGGTGGAACTAAATCCTTACTGACCCTATGTCTTGGGTGTCTTGAAGGTCTTTAAGGACTATAAAACCCAACCAGTGGCCTGAATGTGAATAGTTTCAGTTGCTACAGTGACGAACAATACCTGCTACAATGTTTCTATAGTACCTAGAAATATGCCTCCACCCAGATTTTATCCTAGTTTATTCCTTGGTCTAGGTGTTTACCTCTCTAATTTATTGTCATCATCTCCTTCATAATGGTTTGTAAAAAATGTGAATTATCAAAATCATATCCTCCAAGAGTGTCAAACCAGTTGCGAAGTAAGGTGCGTTGTTGTGTTATTAGTTAATATAGAGTGAAGCCTAACACACCCTTTTTGGATTTATTTACCCTAGGTATATCTGTTTGAGAACTAAATCCACTTGTATTATCCATATAGGGATGTATTTACAAGAAATATGTAATACTCCCAAATTTTTAAATATGAAAATCATATTCAATTGTGTATGTGATACACAACACCAAGCATAAAAAAGAATACAAAATCCTGATAATTTATCATATATTTAATATTATAAGTAAAATCAATATATTCTTTATCTTTTAATACACACAATACTCAGTTATCTTTCATTACACACAATAAAGACTTTCTTCGATGGCTTACGTTACATGCATGCCGAGTTTTACAAAATACTATTAATATTATTATTTAAAATGAAATTATAACCTAGACATTAAATTTGGGGTTATATATAGGATTAAATAACTTATGAAATATATGGTTAAATTCATTGGTTACCAATTAATTATAAATGAATATTAAAACCAATTAAATATAAATTAAATGATTTTATGGAAAATATTTTTTATAAACCAAAGGAATTTTATATTAATAAGTTAAATTAATTAATATTAGTGTATGATATTATTGAAATTTATATATATCATATTCAATAATTTTTTGAAATTAATCCAATATATTTGATAGGCATAAGATATGAATGAATCCAATTTTACACATAAAAAGCAGTACTTTTCTAAGAGCAGTTTTTCCGCCTTTTAAGGGTGCCCTTGTTTTAAATTTTTTTTGGAACTTTAACACATTTTATTTGAAAAAATAAAATTCAATTTTGAAATTTTAAAATAAAAATTATATTAGGGTGTTTTTTGGCGATTGTTCTGAAAAGTTTCATTTTTTTGATGAATATTGAAAATTATTGAATTTTAATTGAAAAACCTCTTTTAATATAAATAATAAATAATGTAAAATCATATTTTTAATTTGATTTAAAGTCAAAATAGTTAAATTATACATATATTAATCCAATTTTGGTCATTGGAATCATTTTTATACTGAATTTTGATATAAAAACATTATAAACATTTGAACATTTTCACTTTAAAAACTTGTTTTCTCCCCACGTTTGCAGGATTAATTCTAAATTAAAATATGCCACTTATGTGAGTTGAATTTAAAAAAATGGATATTATATTTGGAATCAATTATTTTATTATTTCTCATATGGTCAACTTAATTTTTACCAAAATGATTAGTGAAAAAAATTAAAATTAATTATAGTGATTAAGGTAAAAAAGAGTTTACTTAGTGGTTAAACATAGACAATATGGTGTAAGAATGACCCAAAACTAATAAAAAACCCATTGAATGTCCATATTTATAACTGAAACCTTCATTGATAGATTTTTTTTTCATTATTTAATCCCCTTTTAAGGTAAAAATATCTTCACACCTAAATTCTTTTAAAAAATAACAAGTGTGTCCTCCCTCACTTGTAAAATTCCACCCTCCCCCATTCTTCACACATTCATAACCCTTTTGTTTGTAAAATACCTAAAAAAATCACTTCCCAAATTTCCTAAAATCATCTCATAATCCATATTTTTTCAAAAATAAATCCTTTAAAGGTTTTATTGTAATCCTAAGGAGGATATCTGAAGAAGAGGTAATGTTCTTCTAAAAGTTTTTATTTTATTTCCTTCTCCTCCTCCTTAAATTTATATTATAACATGATTATATAATAAAATAAATATATTTAATATATTGAGATGTTTTTATGTTAAGTGTGTAACCTACAACTTCACATAGTTCCATCGAATGGGTTATAGAATCACCATTCATGTGTACGATGGTCTACAGCCTTCGAACTGATGTCGTTCATTTTTCCACTACCATTTTAAAGGATGGTAATAATGATGAATTTATAGTTTATATAAAATATATATGATATTTTTTAATTTATTATTCTTTTTTAATTAATATATCACACATAACATCATGTTTTTTATTTTTTGATACTACCACATCGTCACTCATGTGTACGTCAGATTACCACCTCGCGAAGCGATATGATTCATTCACGATTTACATGGAATGTATTAAAGATGAGTTTCATAAAAATATATGATATATATGATATAATAATTATATTTTAATGATAATATATAAATATATATATAATTTACTTTTCTTTGTTTTAATACGATAAGAAAATGGAAATAGAGTTCATGTGCATGTATGGCCTACCGTCTCCGTGAACGATGTTTTTCATTTCATATCACAAAATTTTAGGAATTAATATAAATAAATATATATGATATTTATATCATTTTTTATATTCTATATAAGATTATATCATGATCAAAGTAATAGGAATAAAAAATAACTAGTCAAAAAATAATAAAAAAATAAGGCAATTAACAAACCAAATAATGAAAATAATGAAATATTATTAATAAAAGTGTGATAAGATATTATAAAAGTATAACATATGATATTTTAAATATTAATATGGGTTTTTTATAATTTAAAAACATGATTAAAACCATTATAAATGAGTTTAAAAATCATTCAACTAAAAGGATGTGTAAGGTGAGGGATTTTTTTCCCGAATTTACATTCCATTGAGACTTATTTGTTTTGATCTACCAATTCAATTTTATGTGGTATATACACTACCAATTTTACATGAAATATCATTATTCATTAATAATTCATGGGTATTTAATATTCCCTTTAAATTATGTCATCCAAGGGGATTTGATTTGAATATTACCAAGTGGTAAAAGTTGTCGAACAATCTCAATTCCTTTTGTGATTGTTAACTTTATCTTGAAACAATCATTTTATTGTAGTCATTATCTATTTGAAATTTAATTTATTATAAATATATGTATTCTCTTATTATGGATATGATTATTTCTAAACCGTATATCATTTTTACATATGGTGTTAACTTTGAAATTTATATGTTTTATAGGGGAAATATTTTTAAATTCGCATCTTTTACTCAATATGGATATTTGAAAATTCAAATTGTTTATGATTTAAATTGATTATTACATATATGAGTAATGTTTTGTACATGCAGCACATAGGTTGGGGACTGGTTAATTTAATCCCCCGAAGCATCGGTAGTTACGCGAGATGAATTAATTGGCTAAATCAGAAAGGTTTCTACCTAAAGACTTAAACTATATTGAGGATAGATATTGAAAATAACTATCCAGAGGATATATCTTGATATTTTTTATTCTAAAAATTATATTATCCATAATTAAATTTACTCCATGTTATTATTTGACAGGTTTGAATATCTATGGTCAAGTTTCAAGTTCATGTGATTACTTATATTAAATTATTTGATCATCCTTTATCCATGCCATATTATGCTCAAGTAATTAATTAATGGGTATTTGTTTCAGTCATTTACCTTTACCCAATGAATATTATTTGTTGATTCATGATAAATTTCACTATACTTGACCCTCAATAAGAATTTGATCTCACCATTATTTTCTTTCCTTTTCCTAGGATATGAAGATGAATTCTTGGAATGAGATTTAAGGATGATGAGATTTTAATTTTGTTAGGCTTTATTTTCTTTTCCCAATGTAAAATTGGTATCATGTGTGTATTTTGCTTTTTTTCAAAAACTACTAAACGGTTCAGTCTTTTGGGATTTGGATATTATATCTATAAAAATTTAATAAGGTAAGGAATTGGATATGGGCTAATGGGGTCATGGTCATTACAGTTGGTATCATAGAATGTTTAGAAATAATATTGGATAATAGATTTAGGAAAATATAGATCAGAGAACATAAACCAACGACAGACTATGAGGATAATTATAAAATAACATCTTAAAATTTTGGAATTATACTCTATAATTTAAAATTTATAATCTTATTTTCTAATAGAATATATTCCATTTTTTAGAGATGAAACCTAGAAGGATGAAAGGAATCACTAATCATGGCCAATGTAGAGGTTTCCCTGCCAAGAAAGATGATATTACTAGTGTTGGAACTGGGAAAGTTATAAATATATTATGTAATCTTAATTAAGTTCTGACCTATAACCTTGAATTGATGGATCAAACTATTATACATATATATTATCTAATACTGGATCTCTTTATTTTACATAGACCCCCATTACTTAGTGGGATTACTGATCCAATAGAAGCTGAGCAATGGATTAAGTATTTGAAGAATATTTTTATGGAATTAGGATGTGATGAAAAGAAAAGGGTTTCACTTGCATTGCACTGTCTCAATAGTGATGCCGATAAATTGTGGTCACTGATCTAGAATACATGGGGGGAATATAAAATAGATTTCAGGAAATAGAATTCTTTTAAGGATAAATTCTTTGAAAAATATTTCCCTCATGCAAAAAAAACTAACATGAATAGAAATTTCATTAGTTTAAATAAAAAAGAAGAATAAATTATTATAGAGTATGAAGATACCTTTAAAATTTTAGAAAGGTATGCTATCAATTTCATATGCAACACAAAATACAAGATTGATAATTTCTTTGAAGGGTTTAATCCATGTATCTGAAAGAATCTTGTGTCTCAAACTTTTTCTTCATATGATGAAATAATTTTATATGATATCAAGATATAGAAAGAATTATAAAAGTCTTATGGAATAAAAGGTAAGAAATAAAATAAGATAATGAAATAGAAAATAATGGATAAATGGAATAAGGGAAAGAATAATTTTTCCACATGTGATAAATATGGAAATAATCACCCTTGGAAATTTTTTAAGGGATCAGGTGTTTATTGTATGTGTGGAGAAAAGGGTTGCCAGGAAAAATAATGAAAAGGGAAGAAATAAAACACTACTATTGAGTGTAACAACAATAAGAAGATGAGGCACTACACAAATTAATTCCACAATAATCAATAGAATATACATTAGAATAAGATAAGGGATGAAGGTCAAGCTTATTCCATTGATAAAACTGAAGTGGAATGATTAATATGGTTGTGTATTTGGATCCTTGAAATATGCTCTAAAATTATTTTATTAATGATATTATCATCATAAGTATTATGAAAATTATAAGGATTATACTATTGTACTATTTCATTATGGACATGAGAGAATATGTTGAATTTGTAATAAGAAATTTGATACAGTATAAAGTTTAACTTTATGGAAAACACATTGTTAAGGGAAAGATAAAAATTAATATGTTCTTGATGTTGAGATAATGATGTTTTGATAAAGAGATAATTAATATGGATAAGTAAATTGGATTCTACAAACCACTTTGGAATCGATTCTAATTTTTTAGATCATAATATTTTATAAGGATCAAAAGGTTATCTATTTATGAAATGGTTTAAGTTGAACTTTGGATGATGTTTTAGATATTTTTGTATTACTTCAACTATATGAAGATTTATACATATTGGATAAAATGTGGAAACTATATTTGTTTTTGAAAATAGTTAGAGATAGAAAAAACGACTTGTTACTCTTTAATGGGTATTATGATCTACTAAAATTGAATTTTAGTGCTTTAGGCATAAAAAAATAATTTTTGATATTCAATTCTTGGAGTGAGGGATGAATTGGAAATTAATTGAATCATAACAAAAATATTAAATTGTTCTTATGAATTATAAATGCATCAATTAAGTATATTTTCTTATATTATTGGATAATAAAACAATTCCACAACTCTAGGAAAATGATTTTGAAACAAAAAGTCTATCATAATACCTTCATTTTTGTTGAACTGATGGTATTTTAAATCATCACATATTTAAGGATTTAAACCCCTCAACTTTCTAATGATCACTAAATTTATTGTGATCAATGATCTCAATCGCTATTTATATTTATTTACCCCTTTCTTCCATGTCCACATCTTCACTTTCCACTAATATTCTCATATGTGTAAACCTAGATATATTTTATCCCATATGTCATTTTTTACTTCACTACATCTATTATTAATAGAGTATTTTATTAACTATTTAATGATGTTAGTTTTTCAAAAAATTTATTTCCAAATGTAAAACCCTTGATTACCAAGATCATGTTTAAATTTGTAGGACACAATTTATTTAACGCTGGGAGAATGAAATACCCCAAAATTTTAAAATATAAACATCATATTCAATTGCGTACGTGACACGAAACAACGAGTGTAGAAAATAATATAAAATACCATGAATTATGATATATTAAATATTTTAAATAAATTGAATCTATTCTATATCTTGTATGGCAGTCAATACTAAGTTAGTTTTCATTACACACAACAATGAATTTTTTTCGATGGTTTGTGTTACATACAAGACCGAGTTTTACCGAATAGTATTAATATTAATATTTAAAATGAAAATTATCTCCTATAAATTTAATTGGTAGTTATAGATAGGATTAAATTACATTTGAAAATATACAGTTGAAATTATCAGTTACCAATTAATTATACATGAATATTAAAACCAATTGAATACAAAGGAAATGTTTTTATGAAAAAAATATTTATGAGCCCATTGAATTTTTTCTTAATAAATTAAATTAGTTAATATTATCGGAATATATTAATTAAATTTTTATATTATATATTCAATAATTTTTTTGACATTCATCCAATAGATTTTATAGGAATAAAATAATAATAAATTCAATTTTACGAATAAAAAGATGTATTTTTTTAAAAGCAGTTTTATCGCCTTTTAATGGTGCACTTATTTTAACACTAAATTTAATAAATTTTATTTTAAAAATAGATTTAATTTTAAATGTGAAATATCAAAATTATATTATGATGAATTGTTTTTATTTTTCTAGGAAGTTTCATTTTTTTGAAGAATAGTGAAGAATACTGAATTTTAATTGAAAACATCCTTTTTGTCTAAATAATTTATAATGTTAAATTAAAATTTGATTTATTTTTAAAGAAAAAAGGTTCAATTATACATCTATTAGTCCATTTATTTCATTTAATCATTTTGAGATTTATTTTTAATATAAAAACATTGTCAACATTTGAACATTTTCTCTTTAAAAACCCACTTTCTCACTATGTTTACGGGATTAATTTTAAATTAAAATTTAATTTTTTTAGTATAATTTGGAAAAATGGATTAAATATTTTACATTAGAATAATTTAAAATTTATAATATGTTCAACTTAATTTTTACCGAAATTATTTGTGAAAATAGTTAAAATTAATTATAGTGATCAAGGTAAAAACAAGTTTACTTAGTGGTTAAACATAGAATATAAGGTGTAAGAATGACCCAAAAATTGTCTAAAACCAATTGGATGGAAATAATGCAACCTTAAAACTTAATTGATCTAATTTGTGCATTATTAATCTTTTGGGTAGGTTTAAACATTGGTATACTTAACTTCATTCCAGAAATGCCTAGTGTGTACTCTCCCCCACTTATAAAAGGCTACCCTATCCCCCATTATTCACACATTAAAACCCATTTGGTTCTACAAATACCTACCAAAATCACTTCCAAACTTGCATACCCTCATTATATAACTCTTATTTTAGGAATAAATCAAACGTTGGAAGGTTTTATTGTAAACCTGAGGAGGATATCTTAAGAATATGTAATGTTTTTCAAAAAGAATTTAAATTTTATTTCCTTCTCCAGAAACTTAAATTTATATTATACCATGGTTATATAATAACTTATCATATTTAATATGATTATATTTTGTTATTTTAAGTGTATAAACTTAAACATAACACACTTACATCAAATGGGTTATGAAATCATCATCTGTGTGTATGGTGGACTACCGCTGCATGAATTGATGTTGTTTTTTTTTATTACCACCATTCAAGGTTGATAATAATGATGGATTTATAGTTTATATATAATATATATGATATTAATGATTTTATTTTTATTCTATAATTAGTATATCACACAAACATTAATGCTTTCCATTTTGAGAGAATATGATATCATCGCTCGTGTGTATGGAAGACTACCGCCTCACGAAGCGATGCAATTCATTTACGATTTAAATGTAATGTATTAAGAATGATTTTAATAAAAATATTTGATATATATGAAATAATAATGATATTGTAATGATAATATATATATATATATATATCATTTATTTTTCTTTCTTTTAATATGATAAGAAAATGGAAATAGCGTTCTTGTGTATGTATAGCCAACCATCTCCATAAGTAGTGTATTTCATTTCCTATCACCATATTATAAGGATTAATCTAAATAAATATATACTAAATTTATATTACATTTATACAAGGTTTTACATTATGAAGATTATGAAATCAGGATTTAAGTAAGATGAAAAAAATAACAAGTCAAATCATACTCAAAATCCAAGGCAATTAACACTTGGAAAACCAAAAAATAATAAGAGATTATTAAAAAACGGGTGATAAGATGTTTTAAAATTTCATATATTATATGAAAAATATTAATATGGTATTTTAATAATTTAATAACATTATTAATATCATTATAATCAAGGTTAAAGAGCATTCAACCAAAAGGAATCATTTAGTAAGGGATTTCATATTAATTTACATTCTATTGAGACTTATTTGTTTTTATGCACCAATTCACTTTTATATAGTGTACATAATTACCATAAGAAATGTAATATCATTATTCGTTCATAATTAATTCTATTTTAATTTTAACTTTGAATTATCTCATTTAAGGGGATTTGATTTGAAAATTACCAAGTGGTAAAAATTATCATACAATCTCAATTCCTTTTTTGATTGTAAAAATTATCTTAAAATAGTCAATTTATTATAATAATTAAACATTAGAAATTATATTTATTTTAAATATCTAAATTCTTGTATGATATATAGGATTATTGTGTAAACTTTATAATATTTTTACATACAGTGTTAACTTTGAAAGTTGTATGATTTATTTGGGAAATATTGTTAAATTACCACCCTTTACTCAATATGTATATTTGATAAGGAAATATATTTATGATATAAATTTATTATTATATATATGTGTAATGTTTTGAAAATTAATTACATGGTTCGGGGACTGGATAATGTAAGCCCCTTGATGTATAGGTAGTCCTATGAGACGAATCTGTTGGCCAAATCAGACGGCTTTCCACCCATAGACATAAACTATCTTTAGGATAGATCTTGAAACTAAATATATTGAGGATATATATTAATAGTTAATACATCTAAAATTATTCATTATTTCATTGTTTTTAATTCAGGTGATTATTCACTTAGTTAGAATATCTATGTTCACATTTCAATCTCACGTGATTACTTATATGGAATTACTTGATTTTATTTTATTCTTTTCATATTATGATCAAGTTATTGATTAATTGGAATATGTTTCATTCATTTAATTTTAAATAATGATTATTATTTTTTTATTAATGATATATTCCACAGTAATTAACCCATACTGAGAATTTGAGCTCAACCTTATTTTTTCCCTTTCCCTAGGATATGAAGATGAATTCTTGGAATGTGTTTTAAGGATGATGAGTATTTTAAATTTTTTATGATTTATTTTCTTATAACAATATAAAATGGTTATTATGTATGTAATCTAGATTTTAAAAAACTACTAAACTATTTGGTTCTTTTGGATTTAAATCTTGCATCAATGCCAATGTAATAAGAAAAGGTAGTGGCTCCAGGCTACATGGGTTGAGGTCATTAAAAAAGACCACATAATATCTACCTTAACAACACATAATTTCTCTTGGTATGAATAACTAGTTGGTAGAGCTTGTTTCACAGTAATTCAACTTTGTGTTTACCAACATCTCTTTTATTTTTTGCCTAGGTGCGTACTTTATGCACTGTAAGGCCGATAGGGATCATGATCCTAACCACGTGGGATTCATCATGACTCATATTTTTTAATGAAAATTTAATTAATATTGTCTTAAAAATATCATTAATTAAATCATTATCATCAAATAACCCAAATATGACCATTAGTAATAAGTTTGAATTTAAGAGACAGATCATTAGTGACTCAGTCTGTCGGCAGGTCAGACTATCAGTGGCTCATGCTATCGATGAGTCATACTATTGGTGAGTATATCTATTTGTAGCTCATTCTCTGAGTAGATCATTTATTTCATTATATCATTTATGTTGATAGGTCATTTCTGTCGGTAGATCATTTCGGTCAGTAGGTGAAGTGTCAGTAGCTGATATATCAGTTACTCAATCTGTATGTGAGTCAAGATATTAGTGACTCATACTTAGTGGAAATTCTAAATCTCTATGTTGGTTAGTCTCTCTATCGGTAGCTCAGATATCTATGGGTGACTGAACTTATCAATGGATTATGTTTTCGGTAGCTCATGCATCAACGAGTCATATGTCAGTGACTTGTCTATCCGTAGGGCATGTATTAATAGCTTATATTTATTAGTGTATTACAATTAACCTAAATTTGTAATTCTATCTTATGATATAAACAGTAACACCAAATGTTAAAATTATAATTGAACATAATTAAACACAATGTATATTAATAAATCATAATTATAATAGTTGAACATGATTTGTGAGCAGGCTAACAATCTCACCCTTTTTGATGATCACTAATCATGGTATTATATATCACAATAATTGTTTTATGATGATCAAAGAAAAAATATGCTTAACATATGACACATATTATTGAGATAAAACTTTAAAATAAACACAAGTACAAATTACTTGTTAAACGGTCTTTTTCAATTATATGTTCTCTTTTAATCTCAATATAAATCTTAACCTCCCCATGAGAGAGATTCCATATTATTTCTCCCCATTTTTGGGATTATCAAAAAGAAAACACTGAATGAAAAATAAATAATAGATTAGTAAATAACAATGAGATGAAATTACAGAAGGTATTATATTAATCAAGCAGTTCAAGGGATAGAAAAAGATAGTACAACAAAAATAGTACATAAAATTCCTATAAAAAAGTGATCCAACTACTTATTGGTCACATCGGATTCCATCACTTCCTTAACTTTATCAGAAGTAGAGGAGGGATGAGCAGAAGGGGCAGAGGTATTAGTGTTGGAAGGGACAAAGTGAATAGTGAGGGAAGGAATAAAAACTCCTTGAAAAATATATGGAGAAAGGATTAGGCTAAAAGAGAAAGGAGGAACTATAAGTTACTGATGGATGATAAATCAAATTTGGCTAAGAGCCTGAGCAGGGGTCATGGCCAGAGGGGAAGATGAAGAAGTATAAGGGTGCATGGAAGATCTATGAGGAGCAACTTCTGGAGCAACACTGAAAGTACTGTGATGATGTAGGTAAGGATTTAATAGATCAATGAAGTCCATGATGATATCACCACCATATTTCGTTGCCTTTTCAAAATATTATTTATTCTCCATAGACTTCTCAAGTGTAGGAGTGAATTACTTAAGCTTCTTAACTTATTCTTTGAAATCTTGAGTGACTGTAGGTAGCCTCAAAATTTCCCCCAAATACTTAAAATGACTGGTTAGATGATTCTTGGTGTAAATCCTCTTAAAATAGAAGTCTAACTTCTTGGTTATTTCTTCTTTAGCAGTAGTAGATTATTTTGAGTAGAATCTCACCATGTAATGCACATGGTCATAGTTCTTGCTGATCTTACTAAGGATCTCCTGATTAGTGCCACCCATTTTTTTTTAATTTTCTATCGTATCATAGATCTAATAATTTCAACATTTGGATAATGAACAACAAGAGTAGTTTAAGAGGAAGAACCTTGCACTATATGTTTCATATCTAATATTAACTGGTCCACATTGAGAGTAGGAGGATGAGGCTGAGCATTAAAACTTCTAGAAGATTCATCCTCAAAATTTTTCACCACATTATCTAAGGATGTCCTATAATAAATAGTGAGACTTTTTATGACTAAAACCATTGCAGTCAACTCACTCCTCATAATTAGATTTTCCGAGACAACAACTTCCACAAGAGAGATCAATCTTGGATTAACATGAGATACAACTCTCCCAGTAATCAAATTCGAACCTCTTTTAGTAATTCTTGGAATATAGGCATGTTTAATATGAGTAACAAATCATACTAAAACTAACAATTCCTATTTAAAGTTATTAAGATCAGCCTTTGTCTCATACTATGGAGCATCCAAAGGAATGGGAGCAGGAGTAGGAGCAACTGACCTATCCTCAGAATTAGAATAATTCTAACCAAAGGCCTGTTGGAACCATGGTCGTTCTATGCATGAATTGGAGTATGGTTTGTGTTTGTTGTCAATCCTCAGTGGAAGTTCAGAATGTGTTCCAGTAAAGTGATCATATAGTTCAAGTGGACAACAATATTGAAGGTGGCACAGTTCTCCAGTGTTTGCCAAATTTTTGGACCTGAAAATATTAAAATGAAGAGATAGGTTGTTGGAAAGGGGAGGTGCACGCAAAAAGGAAGTGGTGCGCGAAATAAAGGAGGCTTGCATGAAATAAAAAAGGATTGCGCGAAAAACAGCAGGTTGCAAGTAAAAGAAGCGGCGTGCATGAAAAAACAGTGCCGTGTGTGGAAAAACAACATCGTGTGTGAAAAATAGAGTGATGCGTGAAAAACATCATGGAGCATGAAATGGTGGAGGGAGATTTTTTCGCACAAGAGGTGTTTCAGAATTAGAACGTTGAAAAATGGAAAAGGCATGTGCTGGGTGAAAAATCTGGAGATGTGCACGAAAAATGATTCTTTCGCGCACAGTATTTCGCGCCAATGAGAGGTTTTTCGCGCCAAGATGGGTTTTTCATGTGGGGGTCTGAAACACCTATAAATAAGAGGTAACCCCCTCATTCTATATGGTTGAAGACTTAGAGAATATCCGAGGTATGATGCGCGTAAAATGTTCACGTAAAGGGAGTTGCGCGAAAAATGTTGGCATTGTGCGAAAAATCTGAAGTTGCGTGAAAAATGCAGAGATTGTGCAAAAAATATGAGATTGCGCAAAAAAATCTGAACTTTGCAGAAAATACCAAGCTGCGTAAAAAATGTGCTGCGCGTAAAGCTGTGCGTAAAGGTGTTTGTTGCGTGAAATATTCTCCTCACGAAAATTAAGTATTTCGCGCAAAAGTGAGATATTTTGCGCAAAGGGTTGGTGTTGCACAAAATCTTTAGTATAACCTGTTTGCATGTTTCTGATTATCCGGTTCAGTGGTTCAGTGCGCTCAAGTGCATCCTTATCGGTATTCGATGAAAGAAGAGTCTCATTCTAAGCAAAGGAAAATACTTCAATGAAAATATATTGAAGAGACCCTCACGTCTATAAACTGACTAGGACTTCACCAAAGGCAGTGTTCCAGGGGGAGTCAATGGGAGTGACCCGAGGGACGAAGTGGGATATACCTGAACATTTTTAAACGCAGTGAGCCTCAGACAAAGTAACTATTCCCGAACCTCTGTAATCCACAACTTGTGAAAAATAGTGGAATTAGGTATGACTGACAACCTGTCGGCGTATACTCCTTGGACTTAGCACTTAGTGGTGAACCAATTAAAATGTGCTGTGTCATCTCTTTGCTTGTGAATGTTTGATTTCTGATCATATTCATCATACAGGTTTGACTAGTTCCTACCAATGTGGGAACAAGATCCATCAAATTTAAAAGAAAATTTGACACCCTGATTCACCCCTCCCCTCTCAGGGTGTCCCGGGGTCCTACAAGGCCACATATCCAAGATCTATCCTCCATATAGGTACAACAATTTCATCTAAAGGAGCCAGTACACCAACCTTTTCTCTCTTAGCTGGTCTATCCCCATTAGTAGGTGTCCTTTTCCTAGAATAGAAAAATTGTCTCATTGAAGTCACTAAGACGTCCCTTTCAACAGGAACATCAATATGAATATGAGAATTATGAGCCCTCTCCTCAGCCAAAATTAGTTAAACATGAGCATCAAGAGCTATATGTGGTTCCACAATCAGTTCATGTTCTAATAAGGTAGGTCCATCAGGCTTTGCATTAGGGATTTGATCATCACCTATATGATCTGATCCACTATCTGAACCATCAGTTCCTTTATATTCTATATAACTTCTATCTTCCCTATTTATTTATTATTCTATATCACTTCCATTATATTCCTAAACATCTTCCTCAAATCCATCATCTTAGATAGATTCTTCTTCTTCTTCACTACCATTTCATTCTTCATCAACAGATTATTCCTCACTATCCGATCTACTGAGATACTCTGCATCCTCAGACTCTTTAGCCTCTTCACGACCATTTTTAGGTAGAAGTTGTTCTTTAGAAGGTAGGGGTCTAGGTGGAATAGAAGGACCATAAGTCATCCTTGCTGGAATTTCAGTAATTTCCGGATCACACGTGTCATATATTGTGGATTCATCCCTTTTAACTTCCTTAGGCACATCCTCATCAGAATAAACAACCAATTTATCTAGTCCTAGACCAGGTTCTATCACATTCCTCGACCTTGAGGGATTATCAACAGGATTTAAATCTTCATATAACTTATCATTATCCTCAAACCACATTTTATTCTAGGGGTTCCAATTAATCATCATCCTCTTGAAGATAACTTTTTTCAGAAAAAAACCATCACAAGATGAAATGGTCTCTTCACCTTCATTCACTAAACCCTTATCCTTTAACATTGTAAAGATAAGTCTAGGAAAAAAATAATAATTTTTATTGAAATAGGGTTTAATCATTTCATTGGTATGAACCATAAAATATCTACACAAATTTACCTTATGAAATTTCTTCAATAGATAGAGAAAGTAAATATCTTGATACTTAAGAGATGAAAAATATCCTTTCCTGGTACATAATTGATGCTGGATGAATTTGAATAATAGACTGCTCTCACCATCGAGCTCTGTATCAATAGACCTACTATGCTCTTCATTTCCTGGAAACTCTTCCAAAGATTCCTCGTAACTGAAGAGGTCACTTGTTGGAGGAGCACTTCCCTGATGGTCACCCCAAACACCCTCATGGGGTACCTTAAAACATTCTTCCCAGTGCTTAGATGAGAATCACACTCTACTTACATCCACTATTGACTTTATCCAAAACACCTCAGATCCTTCCAGAAGAAACATAACATACAAGTAAAAATCATGTACCAACCTTGAATATCAAAACCTCTAATTATTGTAGAACCACAACAACCACCCTTGGGTTTGTAATAAATTAATTAGAAGGGAATTTCTTGACAGTAGCCATTCTGAATTTACTTTATTCTCAGGGGTCACAACATGATTATCAAGTTTTGGATGAACAGGCTGCAATCTTATTTGGATAGATTCACCTATTTTCATCTTAGACTAATCCGAATCATACTATAATATTTCCAGGACACACTTGACATAAGCCGTTGAAGGGGTTTGAAGGGTTTAGTTTAAATGAGAAAGAAAACTGCATAGGAGAGAAGGGTTTGAGGGAAAGAAGTTTGAGAGTCAGAGAGCGAGAGTAAGAATAAGTATTGGATTTACCCATGTTTTTATCACTTAGGGATTCCAAAAACATAAAATAATAAATGTGGGTTAAGATAAAGTAAAACAAATAAAACATCTTCATTTTGAATTATAGATAGAGAAATAAATAAGTATTGGTCAGTAAAACACATTAGTGAGACTTGATGGCGAGTCACCATCAATAGGTCCAATTAGTGAGTCATTATCGGTAGGTGCTATCAGTGAGTCGTAAATAGTAGTTCCTTAAAAATTGATCATCCCAAACTCATGTCTGATGTAACTCATTCTCTTATAATTTGAATTCTTAGTAAAAATATCAGTAAATTGATGTTCTATGATAATGAATTCAAGAGTTATATCACCTTTTTGATAATGATCTCTAAAAAAGTGATGTATCACATCAATATTTTTTTTCTATGGAGTGAGAAACTAGATTCTTAGAAATATTAATAGAACTTGTATTGTCACAGTTAATAGGGACATGCCTAAACTGATATCCATATTCCAATAATGTGAATTTAATCCACAAGATCTAAGAACAACAACTACCAATAGCTATGTATTTGGATTTAGTAGTATATAATGCAACAAAATTTTGATTTTTACCACACCATGATAATAGAGACTTGCCCCAAAAAGTGAAATGTTCTATAGGTGCTTTTTATACGTAAATTACAACCACCAAAATCAGCATCATAATAACTAACTAAATCAAAAGGTTTTCCTCTAGGATAGAACAATCCTAAGTTGGTTGTATACTTGAGGTATTTGAAAATTCTTTTAATAGCAGTTAAATGAGATTCGTTAAGTTTTTCTTGAAAACTTACACACATACGCACACTAAACATAACATCAAGACAACTACCAGTAAAGTATATTAGACTTTCAATCATCCCTCTGTAATTATTTTGATCATTAGATTTTCCATTTTCATTAAGATACAATTTATAGGCTGTACTCATTGGAATATTACTAATATTTTTACTATTAAATCCAAACTGTTTCAAGAGATCTTTAGTGTACTTCAATTTAAAATAATATCTTCTTTATTTTAAAAAATTTGAAATACAAGAAAGAATTTGAGTTCACCCATTTAACTCATTTCAAATTCATTTTACATCATTATTGAAAAATTAGTACAGAAAGATTTTTGTTAAGATCAAAAAATAATTCCATCGACATAGATTTGAACAACCAAACAATCTTTAGAAATTATTTTTATAAAAAGAGTAAGATTATCTATGAATTTAATAAAACCTTAAGAAATTAGAACAGTGCCGATCTTATCATAATAAGATATTAAAGCCTATTTTAAACCATATATAATTTTTTTTAATTTAAATAAATGATTTGGAAAATGGGGGTTTGTAAAACTGAGAGTTTATTAAAAAAACACATCTTCAACTATATACCCATTTAGGAATGCACTTTTAACACCTATTAGATATAGTTTGAAATTTAGATGTGCTAAATATGCTAGCATAATTATAATGTGTTCATGTTTAGAAACAAATGGAAAAGTTTCTTCATAGTCAATTCCTTTTTCTTGACTATATTCTTTTTCAACTAGTCTGGCCTTATTTCTCACTATGGTACCAGATTCATCTAATTTATTTCTAAGCAACCAATTATTGCCTATAGTAAAGGTTTGTTTGGGTCTATCAACAAGTTCCCATACTTCATTTTTTTTAAACTAATTCAACTCTTCATGTGTAGATATTATGAAAAATTCATCATTTATTGCATCATTGATTTTTTTAGGTTCAAGTTGTGACAAAAAGGCTTTATGTTCAACCAAGTTTCTAAGAGAAGCTATTGTCTGTGTCTCTTTATCAAAGTCTCCAACTAAAACATCTAAGGGATGGTTATTAAGGGTTATAACAGATCTAGAAAATAAAGGGCTATTTATTTCAGGTTCTTTTATAGGTTCGAGTTCACTATACTCAAAGTATGGAGATTTTCAAGAACTGGAGGATTTTGCTGCTTTCTTAACAGCAGAGTTAGAAGGTTTAGGATTTATGTCAAGATTAGAAATATCATCTTCAATATTTCAAGGGAGGTTTTAGGTTCATGTGGACCTATTTCATCAAATTTGATATGTACAGATTATTTTACACACTTATTTATTTTATTTAAGACCATATAGGATTTACTAGAGGTTGAATAACCTAGGAAAATTCCTTAATCACTTTTGGAGGAAAACTTGTCAAGATTATCTTTTGTATTAAGGATATAGACTTTACAACCAAAAACTTTAATTTAATTAACCTTAGGATTCATATTTTTCTATAACTCGTAGGGAGTTTTCTTAAGTATAGGTCTAATTAAAAGTCTATTAATTATATAATAGGTTGTATTCACAGCTTATGCCCAAAATTAAATAGGTAAGTCATATTCATTAATCATATTTCAGGCAATTTCTTGTAAGGTTATATTCCTTCTTTCAACAACTCCATTCTGCTGGGGTGTTCTAGGAGTAGAGAGGTTATGACTACAATCACTCTGTGAGAAAAAAGATTCAAACTCTTTGTTTTTAAACTCACAACCATGGTCACTTATTAAGGTTTTAATTATAAGACCACTTAGGTTCTATATAGTTCTAGAATACTTGGTGATGTAGGAACAAACTTCACTCTTGTGAGCTAAAAGGAAATTACATGTATATCTAGAAAAATAATCTATAAGAAAATATATATATTACTTCCCATATAGACAAGAAACTCTAGAAGGTAAAGAAAAATCAATGTGAACCAACTCAAGAGGTTGAGAAGTTGAAACCTCTTTCTTGGGTTTGAAAGATATTTTATGTTATTTTCCCTTTTGACAAGGATTACCAACTTTATCATTTGAAAACTCAAGTTTAGTTAGATCCTTTACTAGTCTTTTTCTAGTTATATTTATGATGGAGTGAATATTATAGTGGCCTAATATCCTATTCCAGAGACAATACTCTTTGTGAATGGCACTAAAGTAAAAAACATTTTGAGAAACTAAAAAATCTAAATTCAAATCATAAAAATTTTTATTTCTAAAAGTAGTGAATACTAAATCATTCTTATAATTGAAAACATTAAAAGCATCATTTTCAAATTTAACATGAAATGCATCATCACATAATTTTGAGATGCTAAGCATATTATACATAAGACCATAAAGAAAAAGAACTTTAAAAATTAAAATTGAATTAGTGTTATCAATTTGGTCAAGGATAATAATTTTTCTTTTTTCATTATCACCAAATGTAACATGCCTAACATAAATCTTTATAATGTTCTTAAAGCTCGAATAGTCCCCTGTCATATGTCTTGAACACCCACTATCCAAGTACCATAATCTCTTATAAGAACTCTTCAAACATATTTCCTATAAAAAATATTCAAACAAGAAAATATTTTGGTACCCAGACTTTATTGAGCCCAGTAAAATTAGTAATTGAGGATTTATGAACCCACATTTTATTTGTGGGATTCCTATAAGAAACATGTAAATTATTATAAAAATAAACTCTATTTGGTCCAGAAAAACTAGAGGTAGTAAAATATTTTCTAGTGCTAGAAGTTGCAGAAAATTTTTCAAATCTGGTCACAAAACCATATTTTACATCTTTTGAATAAAAACTGTGTTTAAGAAAATTTATTTTTCCAAGTTGATAACCAATAATAGTATTGTATTTGGGAGAAACCTATTTTCCAAGAATTTGAACTAATATATCTTCACCATCTATGAATTTCTCCAAATCCTTCCTTAATTGATCATTAGACATTTTATGTTTATTATTCTCATTGAGAAACAAATAATTATACTACTTTTTAATAGTAAGTTTAAATTTAAAGAAAACAACAAGATAATGTTGTTTCTTAAGAGATTTATACTTGAACTTTAGTTTATTTAATGTATCCTCAATCATTTAAAAATATTAAAACATTTCTTCATTTTTTATATTTTTAGAAGTAGATTCATTTCCAAAATAATAAGAATTATATGTAGAAGATTATAGAGTTAACTTAGATGTATTTTTCATGAAACACATATTATATTTGTCAGCCTTCTCATCATGTGAAGATTCAGATTCACTGGAGCTATCCTCAGAGGCACTTGAGGTGGAATTTATATATTTCCTGTACTTTTTATCTTTTCCCCATATTTATTTTTGAACATTAATTTAGTACGACCCACTTTCAAATTTCCTCTCCTCTTGTAATCATAGTAAAATATTTCATTAGTATTTTAATTTCTATTCTAGTATTTTTTCCAGTTTCCTTTACTATCATACTTCCTTTTGTAGATTGTTTTTTGAAGAAATTATTTCTTTTATAAAAATTCCTAAATATCCTAGATTATTGAGCCATTTCCTCATAATTATCACTTGTTGATTCTTTATTACTTGAACTTTTAGCATGAACTTTCACTTTTTCTTTTTATTTGGAGGATGTGGTTTTAAAATCTATAGACTTTCTCTTTGGTTCATCATCTTTTTCTCTATTAACATTTAATTCTTCATTATACAACATTAGTTTTCCTATCACTTAGTTTATATGTAAAGTAATAATATTATAGGATTCCCTTATTGATACTGAGGTTCCTCTCTATCTTTCTGGTAAACATATGATAATTCACATTACTTGTTCCTTGGATGGAATTTTCTTTCCCAGAGACACCATCGTATTTACAATTTCATTAAACTTGAGATACATGTTAGAGATTGGTTGATCAAGTTCCATATTAAAGTTATCATATTTAATAGTATATATATTAAGTCTCATTTATTTAACACTAGTGATTATTTCATGTGAAACAACTAAAGTATCCCAATTTTCATGTGCTTTTTTACATGTATAAATCCTATTAAATTCTTTATCCTATAAAGAGAAGTATAATGAATTCATAGATTTAAAGTTATTATTATAGGCTGACTTAGTAGAATCATCCCAAACATTCATATAAGTATAATGAATCTTATATTCATCTATAATTGAAGACTAAATTTCAAATCCCATAATTTTCAAATGCATTTTCATTTTAATTTTCCACTGATCATAATTTTTTCCATTATAATAGGGAGGCCTGTTGGTAGAAACAAATTTCTGTCTATTGTCCATTTAAAATAGATTTTAAAGATTTTAATTTTTAATAATGTTTGAACTGAAAAAAATCTAGAGATATTTAAAACACAACTAAAATCACTATTGAAAAGAGTTACAAACATTTAAAATTTTGAGAGTTAGAAAACCTATGATACCAAATATTGGTCAGAGTAGGACACTCAAGAAGGGGGGGGGGGGGTGAATTGAGTTCCTATAAAAATTTATATAAAAAAAATTATTTAAAAGTTATTTAAAAGTTCCTAAATTTAAAAAACAATGGCCTAGTTAACCAAAGTATCATATTTATAATTTTTTTTTGTTCAAAATATTTCTCAAAGATTTAGTTCTTAGTTAAAACACTATATTTATTATTTTAACTTTTGAAATCAGTATAATAATACAAATTATAATATAAAAACTATCTAATATTAACAATCATAGTAAAGTTATGTTTTTGTAAATAATTATAAGAACCGAGAAATCAAAACTTGAATGTACACAATGAAAGTAAACAAGATGTTCAGTCTCAAGATGAGACCTAATACTATCTTCTTGATGATAACCTACCACCAAGAAGTTTATATTAAATAAACTTGACCCACACCCCAGATCAGGTTAAGAACGGTATAAAAATTATTCAGGTGAACTAGACCTCTTCTATAGTTTTTGTGGGAGTGTAAATGTGAATGTTTGTGAATATATCTAAGCATATTATGGTTTTGATTAGGAATTAGTGTGTGTTTATAAAATATATAAACACACTTATTGAAATTTAAATAAAGTAAACAAGAAAATAAAATTGATAATAAGTGTCTAGAATGCTTTGTGTGATGTTTTATAAAGATTCTAGACTCCTTCAAGATGGTAGAAGTGAAGTTGGAGTTATCTTATAGAAACAAACAACAAAATAGAGAGTCATTTTTTCTTATTTTTTTTATTACCAGTGAGGTAAAATATTCCTCGAAGTGTTCTTGTCTTCTATGTTGTTACTAAAGAGATTTGCGATATTTTGGTTCTAAGTAATTTCTCTTAGTATACACAACTGGTTGGTAGAGCTTGTTTCATAGTCGTGTAACTTTGTGTTCACTAAATTCTATTTTCTTTTTCTTCTAGGTTCTTACTTTATACACTATAGGGCTAGCAAGGAGAATGATCCTAACCATGTGGGGTTCCTCATACATCATATTGTGCATTGAGGATTTCATTTATATTGTCTGTGAAAGATCATTAATAAAATCAGTATCATTAAATAACCTAAATACAATCATCAGTAATAATTTCTAATTTAAGAGACATTTCTTTGGTGACTCAGTCTGTCGGAAGGTCAGACTATCATTGAGTCATGCTTTTGGTGACTCATTCTATCAGTGAGTTGGTCTGTCGATAACTCATTCTATTGATAGATCATTTTTGTCGATAGATCTTTTCTATCAGTATATCATTTTAGTCAGTAGATCATTTCTATCGATAGGCGATGTGTAGTTTCTCATCTATCAGTAACTCAATATATCAGCGATTCAAGCTGTCAGTGACTCATACTTCGAGAAAACTTTGAGTTTCTCTATCGGTTAGTTTCTCTATCGGTAGCTCATAAATCTATTGATGAATCATCTTATCAGTGGCTTATGTAATCAGTAGCTCTTGTATTTGTGAGTCAGGTATCAATGAATTGTCTATTGGTAGGAAATGTTTTGGTAGCTCATACATATAGATGTATTATACTTAAACAAAATATGTAATTCTTTCTTATAATGTAAACTCTACCATTAGAGGTTAAAATTATAATTAGAAATTCTTTTGACAAAAAATTATAATTGAACATGATTAAAAAATATGTATGTTAATAAATAATAATTATCCTAGTTAAACATGATTTGTGAGCATTAAAACTAGAGGAGGACAACAATAATTATGTAATGCACAAAGATAGATATAAAAAACTTCCTATCAAGGAATATCACCAAGTTATCTAATACTATTAAGGATTCATGTCAGGAATATAATATCATTAAGGCCTCATGCCAATAATCTAATTAATGTTAAGGCCTTGACAAAAACCATATATAGATTGTCTCATGAAAAATACTGATGCATTGAGGGGTTATAACAGTTCCTTCCCATCACATACAAAATCCAATTCATTCCTCACATGAAAGGGGTGAAACATAATTAACAAAAACATTCATATTAAAACTAGCATATGGAATGTAAATATTTTACTGAATAAAAAATCATAATCATAGACTATCCAAAGTAAAGTAAATGTTATCAAAATTGCACATCCCTAGTAAAACTGATAATAAAACATCCAAGGAAATAATAAGGTTGATATCATCACAATATACACCCTTTGAAGTAAGTGTAACAGGTTTTTGTCATTATTGATTATAAATACCCTAAAAATATCTTTAAAAACATTCTTGAGAAAAATATAATTTTAATTTGATTTTTTAAAAATAATTTTATTTGAAAATCACATTTTAAAAACATTTTATTTAAAATACCATTATAAAATTTGAGAGTAAGCTTCAATGAAATGGTGGTCATATCGGTAGGTAATTCTATACATGTTGTAAAGAACATTCCTTTTGTATGGTAAAAAGGTTTGAAAACTGCCCTATTCGTAAAGTGACAAGGAGTAGAATTTAAAATTTTCTATAAAAAAATGGGAAATAATTTGATTTAAAAAAGAATTTTGAAAAGGATAAAAAAAATATTTTTAAAACATTTTTTGAAAAAAAAGGTTTTTATATGAAAACATATTTTCTTCCGAAGATAGAAATGAAGTTGGATTATATTAAAACATTTTCTAAGTAATATTAAGTACCAAATAGTGTAAAAATGGTAATATCACATGGAAAAGACCACGAATAAATAGAGTAGAATAAAATTAAAGGGTTTATTAAAAAATTATCATATAATTTTTTTAATATAAATTCAAGAATAAACAATCCCAATTAGAATGAGATTGTGAAATAAATCCTTAAAATGATTATAATGTTGAAGTGAGAATTAATTAGTGAATTGATTCTATGTACCAAAATTAAATCAACATAAAAAGACATTAAATAGTAAAATATATAGTTAAAATTTATTATACACATAATCATATAATATTTATGATAACGAGGAAGTAATATAACCTAATAAAAAGGAATTCAGTTATGAAATTATTTACCACTTGGAAACTTTTAATTAAAATCCACATAGATGAAATAATTTAAATTGAAACTTAAAATACCATGAGAAATGAATTATTCATGATATTAAATTTTAAGGGGAATTATATATACCATATAAAAGTAATTAGGTTCATAACATTATAATATGCCTTAATGTAATGAAATTGAGACGAAAACCCACACCTTATGATTCCTTTTTGAGAACATGATTTAACCTCATGTATAATGGTTTTAAGCATGATATTAACTTATTATATAACCAAATGAATATTTATTATATCATATATGATCCTTTTATAACATATTATTACCCATTCTTTAATAATATTTCACTATTTTCATCGTTTCAGGTAATAACTGATTAGTTTTTTGAGTATGTTTTAACTTGTTATTTTTTTATTCTTCTTACTTAGATCTTGATTTAATCATATCCTGAATGTAAAAAATGAATTCAATATAATATATATTCATTATATTTGTATTTATATCAACCCATAAAATTTGGTGATAGGAATTGAAATACATCTTTCCTGGAGAAGGTAGTCCGTACGTATGCATGAACAAAATTTCCATTTTCATGTCATATTGAAAGAAATAAAAGTAAATTATATATATATATATATATTTAAATTATAGTATAAATATTATTTCATATATATTAAAAATTATTATTAAAAACACCCTTAAAACATTCCATGTAAATCATGAACAAATAACATCGCTTCGCGAGATGGTAGTCCGCCGTACACATGATCTATGATATCATATTCCCAAAAAATGGAAAGAATGAAGTTTTGTGTGATAAAATAATTATATAAGAATAATAATATCATAAATATTATATATATATATATATATATTATAAATACATCATTATTCCCAACCTTGAAAGGTGGTAATGAAAAAATGAACGACATTAGTTCATGAGGCGGTAGTCCGCCTTTCACACGAATAATGATTTTAAAACCCATTCAATGAAAGTATGTGAATTTTAGGTCATACCATTAAAATAAAAAAATATCATTATATTAATGATACTGTGGTTTTTATATAAACATGGTATAATAATAATTTAAAGGGGTGGATAAATAAATAAAATAAAAAAACTTTTAAAAGAACATTACGACTTCTTCGTGTTTCCTCCTTAGGTTTTCACTAAAACATTAAAAGGTTTGATTTATGGGAAAAAACATGATTCTAATATGATGGTATGAAATTTGGAAAATTATTTTAGTAGGTCTTGTCTTAAGAAAAGTGTCTTTAAGGAGTGGAGTGGAGGGGAGAGGGGGTGGCCTTTTATAAGTGGGGTGAGTGACACACTTGTAGTATTTTGAAAGTGTGAATTCCACCCAGGTTTTTTTCTTGTAAAATGCCCCAATAATGGTCCATTATTTATACTAGAAGTTATAAGGTAAAAATATTTCCATAAATTTTTTTTACAAGTTTTGTGTCATTATTACAACTTTTGTTTAAGTTTAACCACTAAGTAAACTCGTTTTTATCTTAACCACTATGATTAACATTACCTGTTTTCACTTATAATTTTGGTAAAAAATTAAGCTTAAATTATTATAAATTATAAATTATTCTGATTCCAAATATGTAATTTATTTTTTCAAATTCAATATACACAAAAGGAAAAAATTAATTTAAAATTAATCCTGCAGGTGTGGCGAGAAAGAAACTCTTTAAAGTGAAAATGTTCAAATGATTAAAATGTTTTTAAATCCAAATTCAATATGAAATTGATCCCAATGTCTTAAATTGGATTAATTGATATATAATTGAACTAATTTTACTTTAAAAACAATTCAAAAAATAATTTAATATTATAAATTATTTAGAGGAAATGTCATTTTTCAATAAAAATCCATTAATTTTCACCATTCATAAAAAAATGAAACTTCTTAGAAAAATCCTAAAATTTCACCCTAAGAAAAATTTGATATTAAAATTTTGAAAAATAAACTTTATTTTCTTATATAAATTTTCTAAAATTGGTAAAATTTCATTTTTAATTATGGATGTTATGCATGATTAACTGGATTTCAAAAGAAATATTGTTTTCCTAAAATATTTCTTTTTTTCTTTGAAATGATTCATATTTTATTTCTAATAAATAAAAATGTGTTAGATATATATTTTCATAGGCTATTTAATCCTATTCATACTCTCCATTCCAACTACTAATTAATTATAATAATATTAATATTACATTTTTGTTAAGTAAATCTTGTCCATGCATGTAACTCAAGCTATTGTAGAAACTCATTGTCGCATGTAACACAATCTAAATCAGTATTGCATCCATTGAAAGATATAAAATAGAATGAATTTATTTAAAATATAAAATATATTTCAAATTATTGGGATGTTATATTCCTTTCTATGATTCATTTTACATGTCACATACGCAATTGAATAATATTTTATTCCATTAGAATATTGGGGTGTTACACCACAAGTCATGATCTTTTGGAATGATAAAATTAATTATACATACCAATTTTCACCACCACAATATGGTACCTTCCATAAATATTACTAAAAAGTTTTATCAAATAATAAGTATTATCTATAATTAATTTTCTCTATTCTAAATCAATGATTTCCATTATAAATAAAAAATGTATTATAATTTTAGATGGTGAAATCATTAAAAAATTAATGAATTTGATTCCTTACTTATTCTTATAAATATGTTTGGAATTTTATATGGAACTTGTAAATATAATTATAATAATAATTTTTTATATAGATCTATCAAAAAGAGATCATAAAGATTTTATATCACTGTCAATGGATTGAATGTGTTTGGGGATATCTTTATCCAATACAATCTACATGAAAATACTTCCATGTAAATCCTGACACACCATATGGGAACCTTTTACCATTATTGATGAAGGATACTTAAATCTACATGAATCAAAATTTCAGGTTCTATAGAACTTGTATGTGGACATGAAGATACATACCAATGAATCTATTGATAGGTTTATTTATTTGTTTAATGTTATCATTGATGACATGCACAAAATTAAATAATGATATATAAAACCATGATTATCAAAATTATTATAAGATGATTTCCACCATGAATATATCCAAAGGATTCAATTATTCAAGGATATGATCCAAAGTTTGTTTCAATAAATATCACTCATAATACAATTATGGTATATGTGATGGTGAATAATAATGATAATAAAGTGGAAAAAGGAATACCACATTAATTTTCATTAATGTAAATGAATATTCTATCAATAGAGGATTATTACAATGAAATATATGTTTATAAGTGTAATAAATTTATAACATCAAATAAAAAATTGGAAAATAAATTTTCATAGAGAATATTCTATATGCTTCATTATAATCTGGATGGTTTGGGCACCTTGATACTAATTATATTAATAAATTTCAAGAAAATACTGAAAAATCTGTAAAAGGAAAATAAATTATTTATAAGTGTGATTGGAAATTATAGTATGAAGTAAAATATCTTCAATAAGAAAAATTTCATCTCTATTAAATACAATAACATAGAATAAATAGAAGTGGAAGATATTAGATATCAAAAATATATCAATGAGGAATTTCTTATGGTTATCATTAGGAAAAAATGAGGATAATAGAGATAGTGAAAATAATGAGGTTACCGGTGTTGTAGACCATATTTTTAGTTGAATTCTATATTAAATTCAACATATATTGGGAGAGACAATACTATGAAATCATATATTGTGGTATATAATCTTAAATATCATTTTATACAACAAAAAGAGAATAAAAATGAGTAAATTGATAATAATTAAAAGTAAATATAAAAAATAAATGAATAAATAGAAAAATTATTTTATTTAAAGATAAAATTTATAGGGTAATCTCAAATAATTGATATCATGAAGAACATAGTGAAATATTTGATTAGAATCACCAAAGATATTGAATAAAAACTGTTATGATAAAAATTATCAAGGATTAAGAAATATCCATGATTCCTAAAATGAAAATGAGATTTTTGAATATGTTGGGTATAGATGAACATTTTAAAATAATAGAGATACAAAAAACCTAATTTTTGGATTTTTTATAGAAATAAAAGGATCATATAATGGAAAAATATTTTGTGAAGATTAATCATACTAAATATGTTATTATTGTTACTAATATAGTAAAAGACCCTATACATAGAGAAAGAGTTATTTGGGAGATACCCAATGTCCTAAAATAGTACCAATGAATACATATACAAAGGTATCCCAAATCAGGTGGCATTATAATGAAATTATAAGGTATATAAAAAATATATTTTATAAAGGTGGGGAAAATCAAGTGATAAAATAAACTGATACATATGAGTGGAATTCAATTTACATATTAGGTTTTTGAGGGATATTAATTTTAATTTTTAAGATATAGAAACAAAACTATTTATTTCTCATCAAATATAAAAAGTAATAAGATAAAGAAGACTCAATATAGTAGAGGATAACTACTTAAGGAGTCGTTGAGTAAGGAAAAGCCCCCAAATAGAAATACATAAATTCAAGAAAACGAGGAACTACTGTATAAAGAGGATTAACATGAGAATTAGTAAAAAATTTATGTGATAAAATTTGGTTCATTTAGGATAAAAAGTTTTGATAAGGATAAATATTTTCATATTTCATTCAATGTAATTGACTAAGTAAAAATTTGATTCGTGATAATGACTTAAATTTATATATAGAAATAAAGAATAATATTATCATTAGTTATAATAATTTTAATTAATTTATCATTTATTTTTTAAATGATGAGGGGTTTAAGATCAATAACTTTAGTAAATTCAAAATTTGTGTATAAAATTTGCAAAGAATTGGTGTTTGGGTAATATTACAAGAGAAAAATATTTTGGTCATAAGTGAAAACCATGGTCATATTGATATTGATTTTGGTTGAAGGCTATGACCATGTACCTTCATCACATAGGGATTACTACCTTATAAATACAACCAAGTCTTATTTTAAGGAGAATAACTAGTGAATATAGAGATTTAATCATTTGTGTGCTTAATTATAACGACATGAGAGGCCCATGGCCTTAACTATTGGGTAATTGGCATTTTCCATGGCTATAGGTAAATGGACATGGGATATGAATATGGTAATAGGGAATGGGACTATTTCCTTGTAAATATTTCATATTTTCTATGAAATTGACCAAAAGATATGTAAAATATTAAAATTTTCCCCTATGGGATTTGATCCATACCCCTATCTATTATTAAACAATGAATTATACCATTTCACCACATTAAATTTAAAACAATTATATATATAATTTTATATATGATATTTAATCAATTATGTTATAATTATTATACAAATAAATATTATTTAATATTTAATATAAAAAATGGAAGGATTCCTAAGGGAATGAGTGACCTAACTCATGGTGGAACATCTCTAATAGCGATGGTTCATGTGGACTATGTTGGCAGGGTGGTCCTATGGTGTATTACATATATGGGAGACTTCAACCATGGTGATAGTGGTCACTTAATTCATATCCACTTACAAGGTACATATTGACTATATTGGTAGGGCCTCTCTAAGAGACATAATACATATGATAAATTAGAAAAGATAAACAGGGGCCACCCTGTGGATCTTTACAACTATGTGATATAAGACTCTTGGTGGTATGAATTTTCCAAGGGATCTAATTCCCACAAGATACTTGGATCATGGTAGTAGAACCTCCTTATAGATCTGTATAATCATGGACCGCATAGCCTATGATTATAGGGATTCCCAATAATCCTATATAATAATTTAACCCTTGATACATTGGAATTGTGCCATCCTAAGGGGTCATAAATCCACGACACATGTGATCATTGTGTTTATCACTTTATACCTTCTCCCTACACTGTTCCCAAATTAGAAATTATTTTACCACATCAACCTATGGCCAAAGACCTTGTGTCTCATGGAATTATAACCACTATGACTATGGGGAAACATTGAAAGTGTTCATTGTCCAACCTATATCCATTGTACTATATACCGTGGCTCTAGATTCATGGCCATAGGTAAATAATATTGTATATTTTCAAAAGGCCTAGGTAACTATTTTATCTATAATTTTCAATTGTATAACATATCGAATGAAATAAACATCGCTAAGAGGACATAAATTATCAAGAAGAAGGATGGTATAATTTTTCTATAGGTATAGTGACAATGGGTAAAATCTAATGAATTAGTGGTTAATTAGATGTTTACTTTCTATCCATGATTAATTAGAATAATATGAGGTCTAAAAATAATTGACACATGATATAAAACTATAAAGAAGAACTGTTAAAACATGATGGGGTTAGTGATATCACTGAACTTATATATAATCATAATTATATATGATATATTTTCAAAAAGATAAAATGTATTTGGAATAAATTTATTCTGAAAGATATGAGGTCAATATATTTTTTGAAAATGGTGTATACTCATCTTTATGGGGTGGTATTACCATGAGGTATTTATGCGAAGGTTATTGTGTACTATTAAATTATTATTGTATTTTTATGACACCTCTTACTATTATCTATCAAAAAAATGGGTTCTTTAATTACATAAAATGTTATTAGACGTTGGAATAAATGATTCTTGAATGGAAATTATATAAATTCCAAGGCAATAATGGCTTGGAGTTCACAAATAGAAAAGTGGTGAATTATCTCAAAAATCATGTGAAGAGCCAACAAGTCTCAATAGTATGAACTTATAAAAAAGATAGTGTTGTTGATATGAGGAACTGTAAAATTTATAACATGCATCCATTTTTTGTTATAAAAAAAACATACAAGAGATATTTTAGAATGAAGTTGTATTTAATTATATATATATATATATATATATATATATATAATTTAACCATATTATATCCCTTGGAATTTGAGACTCAATATAAATTTTTTTATGTAAAATGAATAAATTAATATACATATGAATATTAAAAACTAAATATTTTATTCATATTTAGATGAATAACTATTGGATGTTTTGACTCTCATTAAAAGAAAAGATTTTTAATGACTATTGTCTTAAGAAATAGGAATACAATTGATTCAATTATATTATTTTATAAATTACAAAATTATTAGATGTTAATATGTTAGATGAAAAGTATTAATTTTAAAATTAATACAGTAAAAATTCCAAATATGAGTTATATTTATCAAGGGGAGAATAATGGGATGATTTTGATTGACATGAAATCACTAAAAATATAGTGGTTGAAATTTTTTTATCATCCATAAGGAATTCATGTAGTAGGTCTAAATATGATGTGGAAAGAATTATTAGTGATTAGAGAAATCTAGGGGAAATAAGCATTGATAAATCTATAAAAGAAATATCAATGTTATCAGAAATATTTACTATGTGTTTTGATGAGGCTACAATGTAGGAGAGCAAGATCAAGGAAGTGAATAATGATCTTGAAAAATTTATATTAATCAGGTTTGGGATATGGTTTTATTGTTAGATAATATAAGTTTTATCAATAAAAAATGGTTATTCCATAAAACCCATATCAAATAACGAATTTTGATTTGACACAAGTCATGGATTGTGTGAAAAGGATACTAAAAAATTGATGATATTCATTTGGTTGAAATTATTTCATTCAATGGAAGGTTTAAAATAATTATATTTTTAATAGTTATACAAGTATAATAGAGATTCATGTTTTTTAAAATGGATGTATACATTTTAATTCCTTATGAGAGTTCTTGAAAAGTTTATGAAATAATTAAATGAAACTCTTTGACAACACTGATTTTTACCAGGATGATGTTTACAAGAGATAATAATTGAAATGTAGTCAACATTAGGATGTATTTTAAATACATATCTCATAAAAATTATAATAAAAAACACATATTCTAGTGGTAAAAACAATATTATATCAATGCCAATGTTTATTTTCATTCATTCTACAGTCAAAAATAAATGTAGAATTTAATCATATATGGGGACCTTGGTTGAATATGTTAGATAAATTATAGGTTTTCAACATTGAGTATATAATTTTATCTTAGATATTTATATATTTAATATCTAATTAAGAAGTAGTATTCTATCTAATTTATAATTATAGATGCTAAATATACAAAACTTATTGAATATTTATTTGAACACTTATTAACAATTCAATATCATGATGATATTTGAGTTCAACTAAATTCTATAATTTCAATCAAGTGTGAAAACTAAATTTGTACTACTCTTTGTAAAATTTATACCCTTAATTTATGGAAAACCATATCAGGATCAAATAAAAATTCTTCTAGGATATTGTTGATAAAGGGGAGCTCAAATAGGTGCACAAGTCTATTTGATGTTAATATGAGAATTTAATGATAATGTAACATCCCAACCTAGATACCACTGAATGTTGCCTTGTACTGGTGGGTCACATGGACTCAAGCGCATCTCCATGAACACTAGAGGCTTCCGACTAGTAGAAAGGGCCTTGGGTGTGTCCATGGGTATACTATGACCTCATGTCAGAGTAAAACACATTGGGATAATAATAATAGTCAAATAGTGGAAGTATTAAATCATCGAGACAGAATAAAATAACCAAGACAAAAATATATAATAATGATAGAAGTAATATCATATAAAATGATGATCATGTCATGTGTCTGTAAACAATCCAAAAAATCTATAGATGCATCAGTATAATACATGAATCAAACTACCAAAAGAAACAAAAAAAGTATCTCCAGATAGCATCAAAAGCCTCATCTTGGTCCCATGATCCCCTGCTCATAATAATGTTAAAAAGTTAAGCATGAAAATGTGGGAGCTTTCCTCATTCCCTACCTACATTTATATAGTATGTCTAGGTACACAATGGCATACTGAAAAAGGCATGGGATACAATCCCACCAGGTCACCACCCAAGTGTCTATAAAAAGTCCTAGATGTGCAATAAAAGATAATAAGAGTTCATAATATAAAAGATATTATAATACTACAGGTAAAATTACCATGTAAAAATTAAATTTGTAAGGTGATACTATCATGAAAAAAAAAATATCCCTGCAATTTTTTTTCAATCTTCTATAAAAAGGAAACAATATAATAAGAGGAATCAATACCATGACCATGTTTTATACATAGTATATCATATCATCCATGACCACATTGCATAACCTATATTCCATTTCAACCATGACCATTAAATATAATCAAAATTCTCGAAACGACCATGACCAAGACATATAACCAATCATGTCACATTTACCAAGATTGATCCATACAATTAGAAGTGTCAGTCCCCACAAGGCTATATCTAAGGTATAGTGAACCAAGGAACCCTCGTCGAGTCCCAGGAGCATCTCGATGGAAAATTAGTTAGACTTGAATTGGTACTAAGGATAATTATAATAGACCATGTCTAGCGTGAGTCCAAATAAGTCCGATCCAAGGGGTAACAAGGCCCAGGGGGTCCCACAAAATCAAGACCCAAGGAGAAATATCATCCAAGGAATCCACTACCACTATCAAGATCCAAGGAGTAACATCTAATAAATCTAATGGAATCATTCATTATTAATTACATTTATCAATTCACAAGCATCCAATTACATCCCAAGAGTATACCCACTCATTTTTCACAATTAAAATTCAATGAATTAAACTAAATCAAAATAATTCATAACATCGAAATGGAGGAAAAATAACTCTTAATAAATTAATTCAAATTGATTCATTTATAACAAGCCTTCCTATAACTAGGAAATTTCATACACACACCCCTTGGGTGTTTCAAAACATTAATGGAAAGGGAAAAACCCATGGGTGGACTAGATTGGGGAAACAAGCTCTAAATAAACTCAAAGAAACTAAAGGTCATCCCTATAATGTTCTAATACGTTAAATTCAATAATTCATTTCAATTAAGGGGAAACACTAGAACGTTCGACATGTAGCACAATAATAACTACTTCTGTAAATCACCTAACTAAAATATAAATTTATTTAACACCTAACATAGGTCTGTAGTAGAGTGTTCATCTAGTATCAACTTCTAATTCAATCCAGATTAGAAGAAAAATGAAGAATGTATAAAGAAACAAAAAATATAGAATATTAGCTTTCAACTAAATAGTGTAGCTAATACTAAGTCAAATGAAGAATGGATCAAGATGATTAAAGTACTTACCAGTAGGAATACAATGGGTTGATCGATGCTAGAATTTGAGTTTAGATGGAAGAATGAGATCAACAACTATCCAAAGGCCTTCAAAGGTGAGCTACCAAAACCAAGTTTATATACACAAGAAGAGAAAGAAATAGATTTTAGGTTTTAAAAGGTTTTAAGTGTAGTTTTGTCATTTGTATGAAAAATACTAGGCCACACGGTTTGGCCACATGGTTGACCAAACTGTATTCCCTTTTCTATGCTAAGGGGCACTTGCATGGTCACTATACATGATTTGACCGACCATACGCAAACCATGCATTTTGGAATTTCTAAAAACCGTTGGTTTCCCACACGAGCATGTGCCTCCATCCACATGGTTTCCTCAAAATGTTTGGTATCCTAATTCCCACTATCTAGGCCTCTCATGGTTAGAAAAACAATGAATCCTACCCTATATAGTTTCTACTAACTGTTCAGCCTGTCCGTTTTTCCAAAAATTCTAGTTCCTGGCTTCGAACAAGCCCCAAAAATCATTGATACCCCCATAACATCAAAGGGTATTCACATAATTCCATAAAAAATAATTTAAACTGAATATAAAGGGATCCTTACCTTATTGAGAGAACCATGATCTTATAATCTTACCCCCTTATATCAATTCAACCCCAAATTTCCCTCTCAAGGGTGGTTAAGAATAGTCATAGAATAACTATGAGCACTAAGTATGTATACTGGAATCCCACTCCAAAGTCTCATCCTATAAACATGCGTTCTTTCCTAAAACCCCTACTATATAAACTAAACAAAATTCATAACCTTCTTACCACTTTCAACGATACTAATAGGATGATCCTCAAAGGATGAATCAACCCGTAACTCAACCTCCTCTAGTTTTAGAGTGTGTGATGAGTCTGATTGATAGTGACATCACTTAGATACATGTAAGATAAGGTTCATGTCCTAGAACCTCTATGCTAACTACAACCAATAAGCTAGCATCCCAAAGCTCTCCATAATCTCAAACAGCCTGACATATCATGGTGAAATAATACCCTGTCTCCTGATTCATCTGTGTCCCATCCTCAGGGAGATACATAAAAAGACCCAATCCTTAACCTAAAACTCTAGAGGTCTTCTATGACAATTGGAGTAAGATTTATGTCAATAATTTATACCATCCTTCCATGTTCTGATCAACTTGAACTGCTCATAAGTTTCCTATATGAGACAAGGTCCATGTAAAGATTCCTCACGTACCTCTAGCTAGAAAAGATGTGATTGGATTGGCCTACCATACAAATTTGCGTAAGGTTCCATCTGTATAGTCACTTGATATCTATTGTTGTAGAAAAACTCAACTAGGGGTATATGCCTCTCCCAAGAGCCCCCAAAATCCAAGACACATGATCATAACATGTGCTCAGGAACCTGCATCATACTCTTTGACTATCCATCAATTTGATGTTGGTGTTCCAGGATCATAAGCACATGTGTACCCAACACCCTTTGTAAACTCTACCAAAAAAGACACAAAATAGACATACCTATTTGAAATTATAGTGTGGGGGACCCTGTGAAGTCATACTATCTCATGGGTATACAACCCACCATGCTCATCCACACCAAAGGTCTCCTTGATTGGTAGAAAATGTGAAATGTTTATGATACTATCAACAAAAACCCATACAATATCGC
Organism: Viscum album; assembly: GCA_963277665.1. Classification (NCBI taxonomy): domain Eukaryota; kingdom Viridiplantae; phylum Streptophyta; class Magnoliopsida; order Santalales; family Viscaceae; genus Viscum; species Viscum album. The sequence goes on along the minus strand of OY728148.1, from coordinate 827,793,324 downwards.
TACCTTGAGGTGACCTCATCAAACCAGTCAACAAATCCATCACAACATCATCCCTTTTCCACTCAAGAATATGTAACTTATATAAAAATATATATAGTCATTGTTTTTCTACTTTTTCCTGCTAATAGGTGGAACACATCATAAAAAAACTAGCTACCTCACATTTCATTCCTGACCACCAATACTTGCAACAAAAACCATGATACATTTTGGTAATGTCGGGATGCACTTCCCAAACCGAGGTATGAAACTCCTGCATCATCTCCTTATGTATGTCAACTAAAACCCAAAAACGATCATGGATATGTATAACCTCATCCTCATATATAGTCCAACCAAGAGGTAGTTCCTCACTTACCAAAATCTCCCATAAGAATACTCCCTTATAATCTAATAGATTCCTCATCCTCACTATATCCAGAATGGTAAAGGTCACAACTAATAATGAAATAAATGTTTGTCCATGATTTTCCTGCACCTCCAAGTTCATCTTAGAGAAAAAATACATATGATTCCACTTGCTACTAGCCTCCTGAACTACCTATATCTAAGTCATCATAATTATTTCATTGGCTACTTCATTGCCCTTTAAAGGTGTATAGGAAATATTGAAGTCAAAATACTGTAGGTACTCAACCAAACTTCACTACCACATATTTAGATCATGCTTTGTGAATATATACTTGAGGATTTTTGGGTTTGTGTACACCAAAAAATTCAATATCAGTAAATAGTGTCTCCAAAAACAAAAATCATGAACAAATGTAGATTACTCTAGATCATACATCGGGTAATTCCTCTCATGTGGCGTCAAATGATGAAACCCATATACCACAACACCATCCCCTGAATTAGAACTACTCCTATCCCTATACCCAATGTGTCATAACACATAGTGTAGTTTTTTTCCTGCTCTGGAAGAATCAAGATTGGTACTGAAGTAAGTTACCCATTCTTCTCCTGAAAGGCTGTATCATAGGTATCTATCCATAAAAAATTTACACCCTTATTTTCCAAGCCCATAAATGGAGATTATATGAATGATAAGTCTTGTATAAAACACCTTTAATATAAAACAAGCATAGAGAAACTCCATATTTCAAAGAGGTTTTTTGGATGATCCTAGGAAACTAAATCTCTCACCTTCTCTGGGTGAATTGATACTCCTATATATAAGATAAGATGACCCAAGAAGTGAATATTATCTATCTAGAAGTGTAAATTTATGAGATTAGAATACACCCGATTCTCTCTTAGTGTATCCAAAACAATCTTAAGAAGATTGGAATGGTCATGTCAATTGTAAGAATACGGTGAGATATCAACTGAAAACCACCACAAATAAATCTACACAAGGAATGGAAGCTTGGTTCATCAGTGCCATGATTGTTTTCCTTGTTAATGAGACCGAAAGACATATCCAGATACTCATATAGAACATACCTACTATGAAATGTTGTGCATGGTATATTTTCATGTCAAATGCACATCTAATGGTAGGCATATCTCAAATCAATTTTAAAGAACACCCAAGATCCTAGGAGATGATAAAAAATGACATCAATATGTGGAAAGGGATACCCATTATTAACCATTATCTTCTTCAATTTATGATAATCCACACACATACTAAGGTTACCATCTAACTTTTTTCTAAAAAATAGAAGAAAAACCCCATAGAGAAGCACTGGGCCAAATAAACCCCTTTGCCCCAAAGTCCTCTAGATACCTCTTGATCTCTTAAAACTCCATAGTAGCCATCGTTTAAGGAGGAATAGATATAGTTGAAAATACTGGAACTAGATTAATAGAGAACTACACCTCTCTCACATGAGGTGAATTAGAGAAGTTTTCTAAGAAAAAATCCCTGAAATGAACAAAAACTGGGGTAAACTCTTCCTAACATGATCCCTAATCATCTAGATATAAACTAGAAATCTGGGATATCATCCTTCCAAGTCCATGATGCTAGAGTCCAACTCAGATCACCTAGAAATACCATTTACCCCTATGAATATAAACTCCACCCTCTGGTGATGTGAAAGTCACCATCTGATGACATAAATCAATAAAGGATCTATAAGAAACTAGAAAATCTATTCTGAGTATGGCATAAAACCCTGTTATCTTAAGGGAAAAAAGTTCCCATACGAGGTAACACCCACCAATCTAAAGGGGAACTCTATGAACTAATGTACATCCACCTTTATTATCCCCAATGGAGTTTTAGGCATCATCACATTGTTAGAAAACTAAATCATGATCCCAAGGCTCTCCACAACATGTAAAAATATGAAACTATGTGATTCACCTATGCCACAAAGAGTAGATACAAGAGTATAAGCTACTAAGATCATACCTCTCACTGTATATGGTTTGAAACCCTTCTTCTTCGGGGTAAGATATACAGAATATATCTAGCCTATACTGTGTCCCTATGACAAAAACTCACTACCTGGAGTAGGCCCACTGTATTATCTTAGTATAGCTAGTATCTAGCTATCTTGGACCTGACCACCACCACTTCATTCTGAACGACTGCCAATACTACAAAATTGTCCTTTAAAAATGCTGTTATTTATCATTGCTAGAAGAAAATGCTGATAAATGGCATATTTATTAGTGCTAAAGAAAGCACTGCTACATTTAACCTTTTATCAGTGCATTTATTTTAGCACTGATAAAGGAATCCTTTATCAGCACTTTATTTTTTTTCACTGATAAAGGGTATCCTTTATCAGTGATTTATTTTTATTACTGATAAAGGGTATATTTTATCAACACTTAAGTTTTAGCATTGATAAAGCATACACTCATTCAACACTTTATGCTTAGAGTTGATAAATATTTATTTCATCAATGCATTTTTAACGCTAATAAAATGAAATATTTAAATAAATAAAAAATAAAAAATGTGTTTATTACAAATTTTATTAATTAATTTTTTGATAAAAATGAATTGATTGATTATACATTATTAAATACTAAACATTTTATTAATTAGATAATTATGATAATTAATGTTATTAAACTGTATATATTAAATATATAGATATATATTAATGCATATAAATATGATTTATATATTAAAAAATATTTATTCATTTTATATTGGGTAGTCATATATTTATTGAACAATGGTATATAATTAAAAAATAATATGAATTAAAAATATTCACTAATTGCATAGTACTCGACATATAATTGAATGTCATTTGATTTTTCAATTTAATATAAATCAAATGTGTGTTATATTGATTTCACATATATTTAATTAATGAATTTTATATACAACATATATACACACAAAACTTATCCATTTTTTCAATATTGTTAAAGTGTAACTATATTCTTAATTTATTCAATTTCACTCAATTTTAATATATCTGCATGCATTCAAAATTAGATATTCAGTAATAATGTTAAAAATATATTTATAAAAAAATATTTATAAAAATATATATTTATAAATGTACAATCACTATATTTATAAAATTATAAATTTATAATTATAAATAAATAAATATTTTTTAAAAATTATTTATATAATTATAAATAAATAATTATTTATATTTAAATAATTATCAAATTTATAATAAATTTACATAAATAATGAATATATTTACTATATTTATATTTATATATTTTTATTAAATATATATAATTATATAAATAATATTTTATAAAAATATTTATATAATTATAAATAAATAATTATAAAATTATAATAAATATATTTAAAATGGAATATATTTACTATATTTTTATTTATATAAATTTATTAAGTATTTATAAATTTTTATTTTTTTATATTTATAATGAAAAATCCTTTAATAACGCTTCAGTAATTAGCACTGATAAAAAAAACGTTATCAGCACTTTTTCCACGACGATAAAGATAAGGATTTATGAGTGCTAAATAAAGTGCTGATAAAGATAGGGCTTTATCTGTTCTAAAAAAGTGTTGATAAATAGCCCTTTTATCATTTCTTATGTTCTAAGCACTGATAAAAGGCCTATTTATCATCACTTATTTGTAAGAATTGATAAAAGTGTCCCGATCTATTTTAAAAACCCGAACCATTTGTGAGCCCATCATGATATAGAGCTTTCCATAAAATCCACACGTTTCCGGCACTCCTCCTCACCGAATCAAAGTTTGAATCACACCACTCAACTACCTCCGAACATCTTGTCCGACATTCGAATAGGGTCTTAAATTTTCTTCAACCTAGTGTGGTAGGCCTTCTGATTTATTTTTGTATTTTCTATTTCATTTTTTATTTCTTATTCAATAATTTTTTTATGATATGCAGTTTATGATCCATTGTTTACAATTTTTTTTTGTGATCTGTTGTTTAGGGAATGATTTTTGGTTTGTTGTTTGTATTTACTACCAATGTATTATTGGTTGTTTATACTAACTCATCTATTGGATCATGTTGAAAAATATGACTATAATTTTTGTTGTTATGATGTATCTTATTTCCCTCATGCACATTAAATTTTATATATAGCAAGACATCTCATTCAGAACATGTAATTAGTGTGCTCCTATCAGCAAATCAGATGGAGGGTCTAGTATATCTATCCCTATCATGCATGCCACTGGTTGTTTTGTTCATTGGTATTGTTATAATGATACCTATATCCAATGATACTTATCATTTTTTGATCAGGGTGGAGGAAAGATTACTGGCCCTTTTTTTGTGTGCACCCACTGCTGATCCTCTACATACATTGGCGGTAAGGTAAGGATTAAGCTTTGAATCAAATTTTTTTTGCAGTATGGTGAATTGTTCTCCTCTTTTAATGCTTCCTGGACTTTTCATCTTCACATGTTTTTCTTTAAAATCATTGCTGGTGAAATCAAATTTCTCCTCGCATACCCTCTCTATATTCTTCATTAATAATTTTAGGGGGTGTGGGTTTGTAAACTAACTCATTCTCAATCTTTCTCAAAAAAATTCACTACTTGCAATCATCATTTATAACTTCATACTATGTCTTAATAAGAATTTTTATCTTTTGATACAATTTTCATCTTTTAGACCTCTTCTTAAAACCTCTATCATCCTAGTGATTTTCTATAACCATCCCATTAAATCTATTTCTCAAAGTAATATACTTTTCATTGATTTCACATTGGTTCCATGCTTCTATTGTAGTTAAATATCAACTGATACATCCACTAGAGACACAGTTAACATAGAAATAATTATTTGAATGACATCCATTACTTCATTAGTATAATTGGTAACTTTATTTTATAAATATCCCTTTAACCTCAAAATAGTGAATATATTGCAAATAATTAAGGGAGAACTAGAAAAATTCCCTTGCAATCTAAAATAAAATCAAAGGTATTTTTACCTTCCTATATAGCTCATATGGTTGTCCTTACTTTTCATAAAGGTTATTTGGAGTGTATTTAAAACATATAATCTATTTTGAATTTTACTAAGAACTTCCAAATATCTATTTATTAACCAAATAGGATGGATATGAATTGAAAATTGATGCATGTTAATCATTTTACAAACGAATATGAAGATGGAGTTAAACAGTTCATCAAGTTTGCAAAAGAGATTGCAGACAACCCTTCTAAAATCCTATTTCCATGTTTACATTGTTGTTATTCAAGAAATATTAGTCCAGAATATGTGGAAGAACATTTGATTTGTCACAGAATAGATCAAATCTATAAATGTTGGACTAAAAATGGGAAAAAACTAAATGTGGGCATCGCTTGGGATGATACTATGGTTTATGAATCACTTGATATGAATACCTTTGTAGAAGATGATGGAGATTTCATGGAGTAAATGAAAATGGAAATTGAATATGACCTTTGTGATTGTCCAAAGTTGTTTGAGTAGTTAAATAGTTGGTCCAAGAAACCATTGTATACCAGTTATACTAAATACACAACATTGTCATATATATTGAAGTTATATAATGTGAAACATGGAAACAGATGGCGCGATAATAGCTTTACAAAACTACTTGGTATTCTAAAATATATGATACTAAAATAAAATAAACTACAATGATGAACATATGATGCTAAATGAATGTTATGTTTAATGGGAATGATATCTAAAAAAATACACGATTGTCCAAATGATTTCATATTGTTTTTAAAGGACTATGAATTAATCATGAAATTCCCTATGTGTGGAACATATCGATACAAGAAAAATGAATCAATTCCTTGAAAATTTATATGGTACATTCCAATAATTCCATAGCTTAGAAGACTATATAGATGGAAGGAAATCGCAAGACAATTAACATGGATTGAAAATACAATAATTATAGATGTGAAGCTACATCATCTAGAATATTCTCCTCATTGGAAGAAAATTGATTAAGAGTTTCCAAAATTTGGAGATGATCTGCAAAGCTTTCATCTTGCATTATCTACAGATGGAATAAATCCTTTTGGTGTACAATGTAGTACTCACAGTACATAGACCATCATGTGGGTAAATTATAACCTGCCTTCATGGTTATGCATGAAGTGTAAATACATTAAGTTGTCTGTACTTATATCTAGACCAAAGAAACCTAGTAATGATATTGATGTCTATTTGAATCCATTGAGAAAAGATCTGAAATTGATGTGGGATACAGGTGTTATAATGTAAGATGATCATAGAAGTGAAGAATTCACATTGAGGGCCATGTTTTAAGAAATGATAAATGAGTTCCTAGCTTATGTAAATTTATCAGGCTATATAATTAAAGGCATTTTGGGGTGTCCCATTTGTGAAAAACATATATACTCAGTTCAGTTGAAAAATTCCTCAAAGACTGTGTTTTTTGGGCATCAATTTTTTTTACCTAGATGACATAAATACCAATCCTGGATGATATCATTTGATGGGAATATCAAACAAGGTACAAGACTATCTCCAGCAATGGGAGATCAAATGTACAAAAAAGTAAAAAAGATTGTCAGTATTTTCTGCAAACCATTTTCAAAAAACCTTATAAAATCAAGTTGGAAGAAGAGATAAATTTTCTTTGAATTTCCATATTGGAAATGTTTGTATATTATACATTTTCTTGATTTCATGAATATAGAAAAAATGTATTTGATAGTTTTATTGGAACATTACTAAATGTTACTAGTAAAAGGAAAGATGGAATCAAAGCTAGGTAAGACATGATTGAAATGGGGATAAGGAAAGAGTTGGCACCAATGAAGGGTAAAAGGAAGAATTTTCTTCCTCCAAAAACTTACACTCTATCTTGATAAAAAAATTGAAATTTTTCCTTTTCTTTACAAGTATAAAAGTTCCATAGGGGTATTCATCAAATATCAGGAATGTCGTGTCAATGGAAAATTTGAAGTTACAATGACTAAAATCACACAACTGTTATATTTTGATGCAAGATTTAATGCCTATTACTTTCTGTTGCATTTTGTCTCAAAATGTATGACATGCATTAACCAATCACTTCTTCTTTTTCAAATTTATTTGTAGTAAAGGTATCAACCTGGAAAAGTTTCCCATCATGAATAAGGAGATTTTAGTTGTATTAAGTGAATTACAATGTTCTTACCACTATCATTCTTTGATATATTGGTTCACCAGATGGTTCACTTAGTTATATAGGTTCAACTATGTGGCCTTTTCCATTATAGATGGATATACCCCATTGAAAGATATATAAAGATTTTGAAAGGGTATATCAAGAATCAAATTTGGCCAGAACGTTGTATTGAGAAACTATATATTTTTGAAGAAGATATTGAATTATTTACTAATTACCTATTAGATGTTGAAAGCATAGGTCTCCCAAAGTCTCATCACAATGAACATCTTATGGGAAATGGATTTCTAGAATAGATGTTGCTACAATTATGCTAACAGAGCGGGAGCAAACACATATTTACATATTACATAATAGTGAAGATGTTTATTCATACATTTAATACCACAAATAAATTCTTAGAGATTTGAATCCATAAATATTTGAAAGATGAATATCATATACAAATAATCAACAATTTATAGAATGGTTCAGAGATCAAATTTATAAGGAGTTATGCAAATATGTTATATTTTTGCATTATCGAACAAATATATGAGTTGGATTATACAACATTTCAGGTACCACTTTTCTGTTACAAAATGGTCGATATTATAAATGGGGTGAAATTTGATGGAATGGGCTTTGTGAAGGTGAATTTAAATGTATAAGGAAAAAAAGATGATCCATTCATAATGGAATCACAAGCAATGAAATTATTTTATGTCTTTGATCCAAAAAAAAGAACCGGTCGATTGTCCTACTGGCGACTAAAAAAATGTTGAGTTAGATGAAAATTCAATCGAGGATGACCCTTTCATTGGGAAATCACAATTAGTTCATACTGGTCCCAATGTAGACAATGTATTGTATGTTAAAGGGGACTAAAAAGAGGGGATTTGGTTTCTCTAAAGAGAAAACAAATCCTTAAAACCTTAAAAGAATAAATATAGTTCATTGATAAGTTAAGTGTTTTTTAATATATTATGTTTTTCCTCACAATATTACATGTTCTCTACTGCATTAACATAATCTAAATTAAATGTTTGACTACTCATGTAGATAATTTCTTCTTCACATGATGATGTTATAAATCCCTCATAAGAACAAACTATAATGAAGGAAAACCTTACGATATACTTTCTCTATTTTACTAAAAAAATTATATAATTGAACATTGATTTAATTTTCATTTTTCCTTGAAAAGTTCTTTTATATTATTACTATCATAAGAATAGTTTTTTTTATATAGGTGGGTTATTTTTCTTGAGAAGGGGGTGTTTTTTTGGAAATATCATGAGTCATTTTAAGATTAAAAGACAAAGTAACATTGATGTTTTTGAATGTATGTAATAATTTGTATTTATGTAATTGTATAAACAAATGTTTTAAATTTCTATGATATGGTGTTTTTTTTTATGGTATTTGTGTTGTAAATTACATTTCATTTAAATTCTATATTGGGACTTGTTTTTGTTGATATTATATGTGTTTCCAGTGCTGTAGTGTGCTATAACAACACACTACAGTATGTCCCTTTATCAGTGCTTTTACAAGCACTGATAAAGAAAACTTTTATCAGTACTTCCAAAATCAATGACAAAGGTCAACTTTATCAACGCTTCTATGAGCATTGATAAATTCCTCTATCATATCTTATAAAAGCACTGATAAATTATTCCTTTAGTGGTGCTAAATTAAAGCGCTGATAAATGAGATCTTTATCAGTTCTTTTTCAGCATTGATAAAAGTCCTAGGCTTTTAACGTTGCTCAAGTTATCAACTCATTTATTTCACTAATAAAGGCTATTCATAGCACTATTAAAGGCCAATTTTTTATTAGTACGATACTGTGCTAGATCCCTGCTTGACATGAAGATGTAACACACGCTCCCGAACCCAGTTTTGAACTAGACACCCTACCACTCACTGTTGAAGGGAAAGTCCTATAAAAACCTTACATGTGGATTATCCTACCATAATCTCAGCACTCAATTGGGTTGAGATCACATTGATTCCAAATGTTTCCCCTTATTCCACATCGATTATAGAAAATTGATCTACCGATAATCCTAGAATGACTAGTAGTCATATCATAAGAATCCCCAAAATGTCACTTCCTGCCACTAGAAGTCAAACTACTAGGTCAAGAGACTATACTACTCTACTCTAAACCCACATCTTCCCTCATGATCTACTATGTAATTATCCCCTAATTTACTAACTCAGTAATCTTCATCAACCTCAACATGATGACTGTGATCGAAAATAATGTTGGATACCTCCCTTGAAGCCTCTCTCCCCCGATATCTCATTATCAAGGTATGTTAGTGAAACATACTACAGATATGTAAAGCGTGATGACTACTCCATAAACATCATAGCTCCCTATTCTAGATTCATGAACTCACTAGATTTATTTACTATCATATTATTAGGGTAAAAGTAGACATAAAACCTAGTTTGGAAATCATCCCAAACCATATATTTCAACCTATTAGCCTGGATGAAAACAACCCACCAGCGCTTTGCTACTCCCTAAAGTATGTATGTAGAAATCTTCACTCTCCTCTCAAGAGGTGTATCCAGATTCTCTAATATCAACAAAGTAGTCTCATTCCATAGATCAATATCCTATGGACCACCATCCCCTAAAAACATGGGATACTACTACTGCTAGAACACATGCATTAGCTCATCTATAGACAAGGAAAGCTATGACACTCCTTGAAAATTCTACATAAAGAGGAAAAACCTCTCATGGGACTATGACTTGGTACCTATGTCTGGAAAAACTAATTATGCTTCAACTAGCATGATAACATGACTTATTGGTATCCCATGGTCTACCACCACTAGAGTGTGGTCGTTTCCACCCTTATGGCATATGATAGGAGGTCACCATGGTGTCATGTCTCTACAATTACAAACACATGCCTTAGAAAATATTGGTAGAAAAGTTCTTAGATAAAAGTGTAGGATAGGTAAAAACCTTCTTATAACCAGGTCTTACAAAATATCCTACTATTAAATCTAGGATTGGTTAAATATAAATAAGTGTATGAACACTAGAGATACTGCCTACTGCCCACTCAAAATTTGGGTCTAGCTCAAGCTATCTATTTTCACAAGTTCAATTTCATTTTATTTTATATTCATTTTACATTTCTTTTCAAATGGTTGAACCAAATGGTTCAACACTTTTAATCTATAATGGACCATGCTCTACATGAACTAAAATATGGAATCCACTCAATCCACACCATAACACATTCCAGTCCATGTGACTCAATTCCGTGACTCAACATGCCATAATTTTCTTCTAGGGTGTTTTCTATAGCCTAATCAAGAAAAAAATGATTCAGATTCAATTTTAATTCTAAGTACCAACCATGTTTTCCAATTATCTACATATAATATATATTATAACAGTAGGTATTTGACATAAGGAACATATCAAAAATTCATGCAGTCAAGTAACGAACCCTTTATGGCATGGAATAATGCATGGAATTTGAGTCCTAACAGGTGTCTACAATGATACATGAGATGTAATACCATCATTTCATTGGGTTAAAATAAAATTGAACCAAAAATGATATTAATAATAACATAACAATTCAAGTGAATCACCCAATAATGGAATCAAATCAATTGTAATATCTAAAATAAAAAAACAACAATTTCAATTTAATTCAATTTGGATTTTCCCATACCTGGGGTAGTAACTCCTAGGGATAAATCATTACCAAATTACAATTCCTTCCTAAACATCATCGATTGTATCAAAATATTAAATCCTAAAGAAAAATGTCTTTAATACCACTTTGTAACATCTTGATCTAGATACCACTGAACGATACCTTGATTAAGTTGGTCACATGGACTTAAACGCATCTCTCTTAATTCTAGAGGCTACCGACTAGAAACAAAGGCGTATGATGTGTCAGTGAGGAGACTATTCCCTCATGTTAGAGTGTAACACAATGGAATAATAATAATATTCAAATAGAGAAAGTATTAAATCATCCAGATAGAAGAAAACAACCAAGATAGAATTATATAACAATACCAACATTAATCTCATATTCAATGATGATCATTTAATGTGTCTAGGAAGTAGCCAAAAAAGGTATACATGCATTAATATAATGCATGTATCAAAACACCAAAAATACCGAAACGATTTATCTCCAGATAGAATCATGATCCTCAACATGGTCCTATGCTCTCCTGGTCCTAAGCATGGCACAAAGTCAATCATCGAACATTGGGCACTTTCACCAGCCCCTACTTGCATCCATAAAGTCTGTCAGGGTACCCAATGGTGGCCCGAATAGGCTGTGAGATAGAATCCTAGTAGGTAACCACCTAAGGTATCTATAAAAAGTCTTTTCTACAAAATACAAGCTAATAAGAGTGTATAATAGTATTAATCGATACCATATCCATGCCGTATACATAATATATCATATTATCCATGGACACACCTTATAACCTTTATTTCATATCTACCACAACTATGTTATATAATTAGAAGTTTCAAGAAAACCATGACTGAGCTATATAATCAAGCATGTCACAATTACCATGACCAAGCCATATAATGAGAAGTTTCATACCCCATAAGAAAGGATCTGAGCTATAGTGAACCAAGTCATCCTCATCGAGTCCTAGGAGAATCTCTATGGAAACTCAGTTAGAATTGAATTGGGTTCCAAGGAGCATATAAAAATACTATGTCTACCGTGAGCCCAAACAAGCCATATCCAAGGGTTCTCAAGAGCCCAAGGCATCCTATGGAATCAATTTCCAAGGAGAAATATCATCCAAATAATCCACTACTACTATTAATATCTAAAGAGAAATATCATAACAATCTAATGGATCCATTTATCATTTGTTCCATTTATCAATTGACAATCATCCAATCACATCCAATGAGTATAACCACTCATTTTACACAATTCATATTCAAATAGAAAAACAAAATCAGCATCTTGTATCACATGTTAAAGTAGAAAACAAATCTCATAATAAATCAATTCAAATTAATTCTTTTATAACTGGGCTTCCTTTAACTAGGAAAGCTCCTATATATACCCCTTGAGTGGTTCACCAATGGAAAGGAAAGGGAACACCCCATGTATAGCCTAGGTTTGGGAAAGAACCTCCAACTATACTCAAAGAAACTAAAGGTAATCCCTAACATGTTCCAATATGTTCAATTAAATTATTAAATTCAATTTAAGGGCTCCATCGGAAAGTCTGTCATGCGAAACAGTGACATCTAGTTCTATAAAGAACCAAACCACAAGGTAAAGGTATAGACCACCTACCGTAGGTACATAGTATAATGATCACCCAATATTTTCTTCTGATTGGACCCATATCAGAAGAAAAATGAATAAATATGAAGAACCTAAAAATAAAGAATATTAGCATGGACTTAAATAGTTCAGTTGCTACCAAGTCGAATGAATAATGAATCAAGTTGATCAAATCACTTACCAATAGGAATCTAGTGAGATGATTGATGTTCTAATCTGATTTTGGATGGAAGAACGAGATAAAAAACTATACAAATTCATTTAGAAAAGAGATCCCATGACTAAGTTACTATCCATGAGAGGATAAAGAAAGAGATTTTAGGTTTTAAATGGTTTTAATGGAAATTTGATCATTTTCACTAATAATTCTAGGTCATGCAGTTTTTCCGCATGATTGGACAAACCGTACCACAATTGTATTCCCTTTGCTATGCTAAGGTGGAACCCACACAATCACTATGCACAATTTGACTAAACATATAAAATCCAAGTATTTTGGATTTTCTAAAAATTATAGTTTCCAAACATGGTCATGCATCTATATCCACACATTTTCCTCAAACCTTTCAGGATCCTGATTCCCCCTATACATGCCTTCCATGGTTAGAAAAATTGAACGACCTACCATGTACAGTTTCTACTAACTATAAAACCTACCTGTTTTTCCCAAAAATTATGGTTCCAACATATAAACAAGCCCAACCCACCTCTGATAACCCCATGAACTCAAAGTGTACTCACACCAAGACATAAAAAAGAATTTAAATAGAAAGTAAAGGGATCTATTCCTCATAGGAAAACCTGGTATGTTATAGATAAATCGACTATCCAAGAAAGAGTTTTAGAACCATCAATTATATCTTTGAGTATAACTATTACCATCCTCTCAAATGGTTTTTAAAAATGATTCATACTCCCTTGTGGGTATTATAATTCCATGTTTTGAGTTAAAATTATCAAATAAATAAAATAATATCTTAATCTATGGTCTTATGGAATGTTATGTTATATTTCATTGCTTAATTGGATTTTTTTTAATTTTATATATTTTTAAATAATTTATCTTCTCTTTAATTTAATAAGAAGGATAAATACTCAATTTTTTCTTATATTGGAGATTTTCCAAAAAAATGTATTTTTTGTTTTTATTTTAGTGGAAAATGTGGAGTTATCCTATCATGACAATGAGAAAGAAATGTGTTGAGAAGGTATATGTGATTTAGAATGAAAAATTATTTAAAAGGGGTTTGATGTATGATAAACATAGTTGTTTAATAAATTTTAATAAATTTTTATCCATGTGTTGTTTTATTGGTGTCTAAAGTATTTTTAAAATACAATGTGGTGTCTAATATAGTTTGGGAATGGGTATTGGAATATAAGGATACAAAATATCATATATGATGTGTTTTATTATTGAAAATTAAATGTTGAACTATTTTTCATAATGATAATGAAACATGTGGTATTATAATTGATGGTCTGTGAACCCCAAGATAAACTATCTAGAAAAAAATATTCTTGGGAGATATTTTTGAAATTAATTTTTTAGGTTGATAAAATATTTTTATGAAACTGAAAGTTTGAGAATGTATGAAAAATTTCACATATTAACATTTAGGTTGTGTTTTCTAACAATGAATGGTTAAAATCAAATAAAATATTCATTATATTATTTAATTATTTTACTTTATGTTTATTAAGATGTGGATTAATATTGGAGAAAAAAAGTTAAAGGATTGAAAGATGATATAATATTTATTGGGTTAAAGTACTAGAAACGTCATGGGGTGGACCAAAACATATGGAAATGACTAATGTACTAGTTCAATATATCATGGTTCACATATACATAAATTATATAAGAAATATTAATTATTTTTATCTCATTATATATCATTTCAAATTGAAAATTTCTTTTGGGAACATGATGGTTGTTTATATAATAGTAGATGACCTAGTATACTATGTCTTTAGATGAGTTTAAAAAAAAAGTAAAATTGGATTCATGTTTCTGTAATGGATGTAGTGATTATGTAGTTCAAAAAATATATGGGTCCCTTGGGTTATGATGATTTTCAATAATCATGGTCTATTTAAGAAATCTATTTTCTCTATTGTGAAGCCTAATATATGGATTTTACATGCAGTGGTGTTTTTCATATAGGATAAATTAAATAAAGGAACTAGAGAAGGACATGTAATGAAATTCATAACTATATATATCATGTTTTCATTTTTCTCTTAAAAATGAGAAATATATTGAAGAACATTCCATTGTATAGGTAGTTTTGATTGATGATTATTTAGTCCTGATAGTTTAGAATTATTCCCTGGATATCCATTGATTTTAAATTCAAAATATCATGATATATTTGATATTTAATGTAAATACCCTTACCCTATTAAACCAAATCTAGTGGTTACTTTTTTAAATTGGAACTTGATACAAGAAATTTCATCTAAATTAACCAAATAGTATAGTAGTCTTGGTGAACTAGATACATACTTCAATTTCATTTTTACAATTGAAAACATAAAACACAACATAGTATTTTCATCAAGAACATCACCAACCCATTTAGCATATCCATATTTATTAACCATAAAACACCACCTAGTATCGTAAAGAAAAGAAATATATTAAAGGGGCTGGATCAGATACTCAGTAAAAATATGCGTATAATGTAAGCTAAATAAGGTATGAATAATATAGAAAGATTTAAGTGATAATCAAATAATACCACATAAATAATCACTTGTAATTAAAATTATCCATGGATATAAAAACTATTCAAATACTCACATTTATATCAATAAATGAGTTCATAATGATGGAATGCATAATGTTATACTTCTAAAACTTACTGTCGAGGATTCATTACAAGACATTGTAAACATACAGTCAAGTCCTCATACAAAGACATCTTATTTAAATGGGTAAGGCCTTGGATAAAAGTACATAATACTTGGCCTCATAAGACCTATCAATTAATCAAGGGGATATATATTTTCATCCCCCACCTATCACTTAATAATTCCAATGTATTTCTTATATGAATAAATAACAGAACATAACCAACTTCTGTAAAAATCAACATCCTTGTGTATTGGTATAACTAGCATATGGAATATCAATATATTCCCTAGTCAAAATAATCATAAACCATCAATAAAAGTATGTTAGATTCTTTCATAATATTATAACCCCATAAAATTCTAATATTCAACAAATTATGTTGATATAAATGAAAATACTTTAAAATTATCATTGGAAAATTATTGAGGAAAATTCCATTTTCACTTTGAAACCATTTATTTAAAAATATAAAAAATATCAATGAATAAATTTTATTGGAAAATAACCTTGAAAACTTAGAAAATAATATTAAAATAAAATATTAGTCATAACTGTGGTAAAATTTATTCATGCCTTATATTTTAAAAAATCATTCCTTTCACACAGTTGTAAAATTTTTAAAAAGTATCTTGTTTAGAAATTGACAAGAATATTCCATTCAAACCATTTTGTAAAAAATTAAAAAATGGTTAAAAATTTAATTAATAAATAATTATATATTAATGGAAATATTCTTTAATTTTTAAAAAGAAAACATTGATATGGAAGAAAAATATTCCCCTAGGGGTGACTTAAATATAAACAATCCCGAATAATGGTGAGATTGTGAAATAAAACCTTTCCACTTGGGTATATTTTGAATCATAAGCCCCATGAAAGAAATAATGTAAAATGAAACTTTAAATACTGTTAATAAAAATTTATCCATGATATAGTATATAAATGTGACAATATATACACAAAAAAATAAAATGTTGATGAATATGTCATATGTCTCACAAAAGTAAAAGTGAGAAAAGAAACACTTACCTCTGGTCTTATTTCCATCATATGTTTAAAAACATACCATATAATAAATTTATATTTATTATGAATTTATTTTTTAACTATAATCATATATATAATACCATATATGATTTACCTATAACCATTTATCACCTATTTATTAATAATTATTTATTAAAATCAATGTTCCAGGTGATTACTGCTTCATTTTTTCAGGTATGTTTTGGTTCAATAGTTTTGGTAGTCATAAATTGATCATAGTTATATAATTTCCATAATTTTAATAATTATATAATTCAAATTTATATATATATTCATGGTCATTCATAAATTTTATAGACAGAAAAATGAATTATATCGTCATAGGAGACAGTAGGCCGTACATACGCATGAATGGTGTTTTCATTATTTGACGGATGAAGTGAAAGATAGGTAAATATTAATTATCATTTAAAAAATAATTATTATATCATATAAATAATATATATTAATCAAATAAATTTGTATTAAAATCCATGTAAATTATAAATGAAAAATAGATCATATCGCTTCGCGGAGGTGGTAATCCACACGTACGCACGAGCGACATTATCGATTTCCAATGGATTGAAGGTAAGAAGTTATATTTTATAATTAATTTACAGAAGAATATTTATTCCATACATAAAATATATATTAATTATTTACATTTTATAACCATTAAAGTGAAATGGTGATGAATAATGAAATGCACCGTTATGAGGAGACGATAAGACACACATACACATGAGCGATGTTTTCTCTTCTCATAGGATGGAACCGAGATAGTATATGACTGTCCCATAATAGAAATAATATTTAAGTGTATTTAATTTAATATATATATTATATTTGTATGGGTACAATACTTTAAGATGAAGTAAAATAAGAAATAAACTTGAAGGACTCAGTAAATACGAGTACCCCTTCTTCAACAGACTTCCTTTAAATATCTTATCAAGGGAATTAGAGTAGGTATTTTGGAATAACCAGAACCTTTATAACTTGTATAATAATTTTAAAAATATTTACTGTTATGGTTTTATTGAGATAAATGGCTCAAAGTGGTGTAAAAAAGTGAATGAAGAGGTTTCCTTTTACAAATGAGGTGAGGGGATTTTTTGGAATTTCATAAAAGATTAAATTATTATAAATTAATTATCAATAAAAATGCGTCAAAATTTATAAGGATATGATCCTTTTGTAGGTTATGGTTTTAATTTTATCAAAAAATAAAAATTTGACAGGTTTTTGTGGTATTTTAAACCTATCATTTTGTTTAACCCCTTAGTTAAACTATTTTAACATTAACCATTACAATATAATTTTTTCTCTTAAAGGGTTATAATTTTACATAAAAGATAACTATTGACTATTAAATTGAAAAGAGATGAAATTTTAAACAATTTCATAGATACATTACAATTTTTTTAGTTTTTAATTATTTTTAAATAATTTAATAATATACTATTTTGATAAATTATCAATAATGACAATTTTGATTCTCTTAAATAATTTTGACTTCAAATAATTATAAAAAAATTATATTTCAAATAAAATTAATTAAAAAAAAACATTTATATCATATTAATCCTAAAAATAATTAGAAAACTATAAATCATTCAAATTATATCACTTTCAATATTTTTAATACTTTTATTATTTTTTTATTTTTCTTTTAATTGAATAAATATTGTATTAGCATTTCAAAATAATATATGAAAATTATATAGTCACTAAAAATTATAAATAAGTTATCATCAAGAATATAATTTTATTATAGAAAAAATTTAGATTTTCATTGATTAATAACTTTCTTTTTCCTTACATGAACACATAATATATATTCCAAACTAAAAGACTAACATTTTGTAACATTCATTGATTTAAATATTATATCAGTCACTTTCAAGGAACATTTTCCATTAAACATATCAATTTATAGTATAAGGTGATAATTTTTTCATTAAATTAATTAAATAATAATTTATATGAAAAATTATGTCCTTACCACTTATTTTAAACCTAGGTTAATCCTATTTACCCTTTATAGAGGTGATAAATTTTACCACAATCACTATTCACAATGCCTAAAAATAAAAGAGGCATATTTACGAAATTTGGAACTATTGATTAAAAATACGGAATCCATATTATCAAATTAAATACCTATAATTGGCATATATTAATTTCTTTATAAGTGAAAAAATGTGACAAAAACCATTTTTTAGAAAATTACAGTTTTAAGCATAAAACTGGATTTATATTGTATTCTCATTACTAGAAAAAAATATTAGATGAATAATAAGACATTTTATTAAATATATAGTTTATAAATTCAATTAAAATATATTACATATAGTGATTAATTTAATTTATTAGGATAAAAACCCATTGTATACAGAAAAATTGTTTTTCAAAAAAAACCAAACATCTCGTTTATTTTCAAAATGAAACATATTTTAATATCTTATCAATTGATAACTAATGAATCTATTTTATACATGTGTAAAAAATATATGTTTTATAATTTATTTAGTTTTAGTCATACCCACTATCCCAACTACTAGGTGATAAATATTAAATACTATTTTAATAGAAAACCATGGTTTGTTTAAACTCGGTGATTCCTATATTGAAAGCTATCAATGAAATAAAATTTATTAAAGATAAATATATTATAAAATACAAGGGTTTTAAATTTTACTCCCCTTAATATGAATTTAGGCCTTTAAATTCTATTTCTATGATACAAATCAATGAGGATACTTTTTCCTCATCACATCCTTCAGATCCCACTTAGCTTTGTTAAATTGAGGGTTTCACTAAAAAACATTAACAAGGTGAGAGGTCTTGTTTCATAGAACCTCTTATCTATGATCCAGAATTTCCATTGGTTATTTTTCATAAGAAAGCTATTAATCAAGTTTTACAACCTCTGAGATCTATACATGTGAAGGATCAAGTATGTACTTCCTCAAGAGAGATACATGGAACACATCATGAACTTGAGGGATATTTAGTGTAATAAACAATAGAGAAACTACTATCTTGATACAGTAAAGAATTTTAAAGAGACTGATATAAATAGGTATTAACTATAACTTATTTAAAAATCCCATTATCCTAATCTAAGTAGATATTCATAGGAATTCATTGTCACCAACTTCATGCTCAAGATATTTTTAGATATTTTCATCATTACATTTTTGTTAAGTTTGAGCTCATTCTATATGTTATTTAATAGCTAAAAACTTTTCTTCCATTTTATCAACTCTTTATGTTCTTAATTTCTTTCATTCTCCAAATTCTTTTTAGTACATTTGATTTCTTCACTTCTTTACATAAAGGGATTTATAAGGATCCTTATGGATTCATGAGTGAAATCTAATTTTATAAGAAAATACAACCAATGGAAGGTGTTGATCCCAAAAACCTTTTAAATACACAAATAAATATATCAATATGTATTCTAGTGGTTGAATGTCCCTCTCAGACTAACCATCAATCTAAGGATGATAAGCAGTTCTAAAACTCAACCCTATGTTTAATGCTCATTGAAGACATTTCTATAACTTCAAGGTAAAAATCATATAATGATCAAATAAAATAGAATATAGTACTCCATAAAACCTTACTACTTCCATGATATAATTTTTAAAATAGGATCAAGAGATAATTATTCTCTGATTTTAATTAAGTGTATTTAATTTCTAAGGTGATTGATTACAACCAAGATAACATTATTCCCTTTATACATTTTGGGGATTCTGATGATCAAATCGATGGTTATGTTTTCCCATTTTCATTCTAGTATGGGTAATGGTTGTAACATCCCCTTAGGTTTCTGTATCTCAACCTTCACTCACTAACATACTAAGCACCGAGGAACATATTTTTCTATATATATCTTCATGTTTTCTTACCAAAAAAAATATTTCAATTCTCTATACATATTTATACTTTTAGGATGAATAGAGAATTATGAACTATGAGATTTATCCAAAAGCTTCTTATTAAAATCAGATATCAATAGGAAACATACACGATTCTCAAAAATTATCATTCCATCATAATAAAGGTTGAACATAGAAAAATTTCTCACCCTTTAGTGAAGCTCTATATCTTCTTTCTACACCTATTTAATACTCACATGAATAGATGATTGTAAAGTCATTTGAAGAAGATATGATTTCTCTCATTCCTTTAATATTTCAATATCCACACTTTGAAATTCTATAAATATTAGATGTTTTGTGATCCTCGTCATAGATAGGCTTGAATGATCCATTTGAATATGAGAATCTTCCACCTTATTCACTTTCCCAGGGTGATAATGCATTGACCCGTCATAAGATTTAATCAATCCAATAGTCTTTTATGGTTCATATTTAACTATTTGTAAATGAAAATATTATTTTAAATTTTATGATTAGTATATATTTCATACATTTATCCATATATTTAATGCATCCATATATCCAAGGAAAAAATTACCACAACTAACTCCAAATCATGAGTTTGGTAATTGTTATCATTGACCTGTAGTTGGAATGAGGCATAACCTATCACCACATCATTTTTCATAAGGATGCATCCCAATTACTTCTATAATGCATCACTATAGATTACAAACCCTTCCCTAATATAGCGTACTGTATGAATAGGTGTGCTAACTAACATTCTCTTCAGTTGCTTGAAGTTTTACTCACATTCATATTTCCAAAGGAACTTAGATCTATTCCGAGTTAACTAGGTTAGTGAGTTGGATATCCATTATAAGTTCATCTCAAAGAATATATATTAACCATCCAATTAAAGGAAAATAAAAATCTCAGTTACCATGGTTGGTCTAGGATAATGTTTAATAACTTCTATATTTTATGGGTTAATATTCAAACCCATTATTGAGATTATATGACCCAAAACTTAATTTTCTTAACCAAAATTCGCACTTGGTGAATTTTTCATACATATTTTCCTTCCTTTGGGTCTACAGAACAATCCTCAAGTTATCTTTATGCTCTTAATTTCCCTTTTAATATATAAGAATATCATCTAAAATGACTACAAAAAAATGAACTTGGTAATGTCTAAAGACTCTATTAATAATATTAATGAATATAGTTGGCACATTTTTAAGACCAAATGGAATCACTATAAATTCATTGTGTACATACCATGAATAGAATTCATTCATGGGTGTATTGACTTTATTAACCCTAAATTAATGATATCCAGAATGAATTAAATCTAAGAAAAGTATTGAACTCTACACAATTGACCAAAAAAGTAATCAATATAGGGTAGATGATATTTATTCTTGATAGTGATCTTTTAAAGTTCTCATTAATTAATTAATAGATGCATTTATCCATATTTCTTCTTAAAAAAAGAACAGGTTCACCCCAATATGAAGCACTTGACCAAATGAATCCCTTGTCAATATTTTCCTAGGGTAAATTTTAATTCCAACAACTCTATCAATTCCATTCTATATAGATTCTTTGAAATAGTTGTAGAATCAGGTATGAGTTCTAAATAAAAATCAACTTCATGATTCTGTGGAAAATCAGGAAACTATTCTTGAAATACATAAAAAAACTCCCACAAAATAGACATATAATCAATATTGATTTTTTCCATTCCATATAAGATAAAAACCCCTTTAGAAAAGGAATCAATACCCATATAATAAATTTTATTTCTATAAGATGTTCATTTTTACCATTACACTGATAGAAAATCATATATTGGTTTAAAATATGAAATTCAAAGTACCAATCTCAGAAATTGAAGTGGGATTTATGTAGGTAAATAAAATACATGCCTAAGATAACATAAAATTCTACTAGATGAAGAATAATAAGATTCACTGGAAGAATATTCCCACAAACATAAAATAGAGAGAAAATATATATTTATGACGGGACCATCATTCCATTTTAATTTTTCACCCATAACTCAATATCTAATAGTTGAGGTGGTGATGCGATACCATTATAAATTTATCTCGATATAAAAGAGTAGGTAGAACCAGAATAAAATAAAAAATTTTCTATTATGGTGTGACTGATAAGTGTACCTATCACCACATCATTATGAGCAACCATTTTTTCCATAACAATTACATAAGCTTGGGCTTCTTCCCTTGGCTTCTTTCATGGAAAGTTACCTTAACACTCGAGGAATTGATTAGAATTGTTGCCCATCTCCATATAGTTAAATCACTATATATTGATGGATTCTACCTTACCCATGAATTCATGATCATGATGGATTTTTCTATAAACATGAAGCAAATTAATTTTCCTTTTAAGAATTTACCAAGGTTTTTCTTTTCACAAGTATCACATGTTAGAAAATTTTCCTTTTGATTCTTCACCTTATCCATTTTTTTCTCTACAGTTTTGGTCTTTTATTATTTTCTGTTGAATCCATATGAATTGGAGAATTCATAATAATTATATATAACACATGATACTATATACTAATATGATTATAATTTTTTTGGATACTAGTACCCTTTGAAGGATTAACATCATACTTATAAACATACTATTCTTCTTTTTTTCTCAGACTCAAGAATTTCCATTCCATACATGCTTGTTGTTCACATGGAAAGTACTTTTCCCCAAAAATTTACTTAAAATAATTTCATTAAATGATCATTGTCTCCTCCTCATCTATAGTGTTTTGGATCAATGAACACTATTGATCCATATAACCATAGAGATAATAAACTATCTTGACAACCTATTACCTTTCATTACTTCCCAAAGTGAGAAATATCTTCTATAAGGAACTTATACATTTTACATCTACAAATGGATTTTTGTTCCCATTGAATGATAAAGGTTTATGATGCATGAACTTATCTATCATTATTTCACCATGATGTGGATAAACAAGATTTTCCATATGGGAAAGGTTATTACTCATAACTTAAGTCAAATACTCTAATTTAGTTAAAATTTATTCATCTCTAACTATAGTTTTAGCTCTATCTTTATTATATTTCCTAGGTGGTAAATCCCTACATAGATTATATTCATTGATAAAATTATCATGCCTTCTTCTAGTCACATTTTCTAAATAAATTAATACATTATATTAGATCATAAAATTATGAAACATAATATATAATTAAAAAACTAGATAAACACTTAAAATAAATTGAAAAATTTATGCATATGTAATTTCATAATAATAAACATGGTTTCTACAGGAATATTTTCAAATTAATTCATAGGGTTATGTTCCCTAATCAATTTTTTCCTAAATCTAGTTCCATTTAATTATAATAAACTCTCTTTTGATACCAAATATAAAGACCCTATCTTTAGTAGCCCAAATTTGGTTTCCACTTTATTAAATTGGAACTAGATGCAAGAAATTGCATCCCAATGGACCAAATAATTTAGTAGTCTTTGTGGACTATATACATACTTGAATTTCACATTTATAATAAAATACTAACAATATTCATGGATAACATCATTTTACCCTTTAGAATATCCATTTGTATTAATCATAAAACGCTTCCTTTTATCCTAGGGAAAAGAAACCTAAGAAAGGGGTGAGATCATATGATCAGTAAGGGTATGCATACAATGTAATCTAAATAAGTAATTAATAATATTTCACTAAATAAATGATAATAAAAAACTTCCACATAAATAATTACATGAGAAAAAAATTATCCATGGACATAAAAAATAATCAAATAATTTCAGGAATATTAATAAACAAGTTAATAATGTTGGAATTCATAATTATAGACATATGAAACTTAATATTAAGTCCACATGCCAAGACATCTTAAACATAATGTAAAGGCCTCATGAAAATACATCTTATATAAATGGGTAAAGCCTATGCTAAAACCACAAAATATATTGTATCATGAGACCTACTAATGAATATAGTGGATATGTAATAATGGGACCAACCAATCACAACATAATTGGTACAATTAATTCATTATATGATTAAATAACACAGCATAAACAACTACTATAAAAATAAACAACTACATGTATTAGAAGAACTACCATACATAATATCAATACTTTCCCTATTAAAAATATTTATAAACCATCCATAATAATATGGTTGATAGTATCATAAGATATTAACCTCAATAAATCATAATATTCAATAAATTATGTTGATATCAACTAAAATAATTTAAAAATATAATTGGAAAATTATTTATTAAAATACCATTTTCACTTTGAAATAACATAATTAATAACTTTGAGATTATGAAGGATACAATTTTATTTGTAAAGAATCTTATAAATTTTAAATTAAGATTAAAATAAAGTATTATTCATGATTATGTAAAAATAATATCATTCCATATAAGTTAAAAAACATTCATTTCAAACTTTTGTAAAAAAGTTAAAAAGTATGTCGTTTGGAAAATGAAAAGAAGATTCCTTTAAAGTCATTTTATAAAAAAGAAAAACATGGTTAAAAATGTAATAAATAAATAATTGGAGATCAATATAAATAATATTTAATAAATTTTGATTAAAATATGGGTATGTATGAAATATATTAATCTATTTGGGACTTATACATAATCAATCCCGAATAATGATGAAATCTTGAAATAAACCCTTACCACTTGGGTATTTTTAGAATTTTAATCCCCATGAAAGAAATAACATGAAATGAAACATAAAATACCATGAAGGAGAATATATTCATTATATAATATATCAAAGGGTCAGTATATACACCACATAAAAGAAATAAGTGATGAATATGACATATGTCTCACAGAAGTAAAAGTGAGATGAGAAACCCTTACCTCATGCCTAATTTACTTTATACATGTTCAAAAATCCAATATAATAAATATATTTTAGTACCATAATAATATATATAATACCATATATTATTTACCCATAACCTTTTATTTCAAATTTATCAATAATTCATTATTAAAATAACTATTCCGGGTGATCGCTGCTTCATTTTACCATGTATATTTTTCATCAGTAGTTTGGTCATTGTAATTTTTCATGGTTTTATCATATAAATAATTTTAATCATGATATAATTATAATTTATTTTCATATTTTTGTTCATCTATAAAATCTATAGATAGAAAAATGAATTGAACCATTCATGGAGACAGTAGGTCGTATGTCTGCATGAACGTGGTTTTCATTTTTCAATGAATGGAAAGTAGGAAAGGTAAATAATAAGTATCATTTAAATAATAATTATTATATAATATAAATCATATATATTCATTAAATCCATATTTATTACCATCCATTTGAAGTGTAAATTATTAAAAAATCCTATCTCTTCGTAGAGCTGGTAGTCCACATGTACGCATGAGAGATGTTATCGTTTTCCAATGAATTAAAAGTTAAGAAGGTATATATGATATTTTAGTTCCAAAAGAATATTTATTTCATAAATATGATAAATATTAATTATTTACATATTTATAAACATCCATTCAAAATTGTGAAGAAAAATTAATTACACTACTATCCAAAGACGACAAGTCGTACATATGCACGGGCGATGTTTTTTTATTTCCATAGGATGAAACAAAGATATAGTATGGTTGTAACATAATCATAATGAAATTTAATCATATTAAAGATACTAGAGATATTATTTTTGGATGGATACAACACTTTAATATTATTTAGATGAGGAAATAAACTTAAAGGACTCGGTAAATACTATCACCTCTTCTTCAATAAAATTCTTTTAAATATCTTCTTAAAGAATTTAGAGTATGTAATTTTAAATAAAACCAAACACTAGAAATTGGATAAGGATGTTTATAAGAGTAATTTCCAGGGTTTTATTGAAATATATATGCATCAATGTATAGTAAATAAGTAAAGGAATAGGTTCCCTTTTATAATTGAGGTGAGGGGCTCTTTTAGAATTTCAGGAAATATTAAATTATAATAAATTAATTTTGAATAAAAATGAATACAAATGATCAAGGATTCAAACCTAGATTAGGATATGGTTGAAATATCATCAACTAGTAAATTTTTTATTGATTTTTTTACATTTTAAACCTTATTATTTGGTTCAACCCCTAGTTAACCAATTTTAATAATTACTGTGGTAACAAATTTGTCACAATTAGAGGGTTATTTTTTTACAAATAAGGAAACTATCAACAGATAAATGAAAAAAGTATAAACTTTTAGACCATATCTTACATGATTTTTCATTTTTTAATATTTTTAATGTTTTTAAATAATTTAATAAAATATTAAATTTATAAATTATCATTAATTTCAATTTTGAATCTATTCAATTAATTTGACTTTAAATACATTAATAAAATGTTAGATTTATATTATAATTAATTTATCAATCACTATTATTTCACATGCATATAAATAATTCATGTAAAACAATAAATCACTTAAATTATATTGCTTTTAATATTTTTAATATCATTAATTTTATTTTTCTATTATTTGGATAAATACTCTATTAGCATTGTGAAAAAATTTAAGGTAATTATATAATAACTAAAAATTAGTAATAAATTATCATAATTAATATAATTTTTTAATTCAAAAAATTGACATTTAGATTCATCAACACCTCGTTTTTGTCCCTATGTGTCACATAATAGACATTTAGAACTAATGTAGTGAGATATTGTAACTTTCATTGATTTAAATATTATATTGGTCATTTTCATGGAAAAGTGTCCAATAAACATATAATTTTAGAGAATAAGGTGAAAATAGTTGAATAATAATCATTTAATAAAAATTAGGATGAAAAATTATGACTTTATTAATTAGTCTACCGAGGTGATAAATTTCACCACATTCACTATTTATATTACCTTAAAATTGAATTGTTATATTTACCAAATTGAGACCACTTGATTCAAAATATTTAATATATTTTTTTTAAATTTAATACCAGTAAGTTTCTGAAATTAATTTTAACACTAGTGCACAAAATGTGATGAAAAATGTTTTTATAAAATTACATCTTTTAAGCATAAAACTATATTATATTATTTCTTAATTCCTAGAAAAATATTAGATTAATGATAAAACATTTGATTGAATATATGTTATATAAATTTAGTTAAAAAACTTATCCTATAGAGATAAATTTATTTTTTTGGATAGAAACAGACTGCATGCATAAAAATAGTTTTTCAGAAAAACATCTCTTTTGTTTTAAAAATGAATTTTATTTTAATTTCTTATTAACTGATAACTAATGAATTTTATTTATAAATTTGTAATCTATATATTTTTTCTAATTTAGTTATTATTATTCATACCCTCCAACATAATGGCTTAGTTAAAACTATTAAATTATATTTTAATAGAAAATCATGTTTTTTTTAAAATTGGTGTTGAATATAATGCAAGATTTCAATGAAATAAAATTTATTAAAGAGAAATTTATTATAAAATATTTGAGAGTACACATAAATTTCTTAATTACATGGTTTTTAGAATTAAATTTTTAACAAAAGTATCCAATTTTTGGTCTAGTCGTTTATATCACAGTGAGACTAATTCCAAATAATGAACATTGAGTCTAATTTTTTATCATTATAAAGATATATATTGGCTCATATTGGGTGAATTTAAACAAGTTTTAGAAATTATTTATGGGTAAATATTCCCAACATACATTTTTATTTTTGAATACTTTAATCAATGGTAACCTTGAAATTATCTTGTGAAGATTAGATATATATATATTCATATAAAAATAAGAATAATAAGAATAATCTAAGAGTGAAATAGATATAATATAATTATATATAATGATATATGAAAAAATAGTAATTACTATAAGTTTACTAAAATTGATGATTATATTATTTATCCAGGGGATGAATGAGGATACTATTTTTACACCATTCATGGTTTAATATTTTATTTTAGGTTCATGGATTATTACATGATTCTTATTTAATATAAATTTTCATTCTAACTTGACAGAGTTGTGAGATATTAAATAATTATGATGATTTTTATACTAGTGTGATAGTGGGTCTGCTATTTTATTATGAAAATAATAAGTGCCTTTAATGTAAATATTATTACCACGGTAAATCAATGAATATATTATTTCTGGGAACATTAAATTTATTATGATCTATATATAATGGTAAATGAATGAATTTTATGCTTTATTTATTTATACAAACCGTAAAGGAGTGAATGGTTTTTCAAATAACCATTTAACAATATAATTTGTAATGGTCATATTATTTTGACATACCTTAATCCATCCCAAATATTTTGGTAATTTTTTTGTGAGATGAAAAATTACACAGGGTGTTTTTATGATTGTTGGACATGATGGGAGATAGAATGAATACTGAGGATTTAAAATAAATTTGTCATATATGATTATATTGGAGGAAGTTGTGTGATTTGGGTGGTTATATATGGTGGATATGTGATAATAAATGGTGATTATTATAGTTTATGGTGGAAGATATACTAAGCATGGATACCCTATAATACATTTTGTGTTTTAAAGGGGGGATAACTACAAAAAAATGTAGGTTATATGGAAAGATATATCTTAAGGGTAGACAGTAAGGAAAAATTAGTTTCTTTGGGGAGGGATATTGT
This sequence comes from Viscum album, assembly GCA_963277665.1. Taxonomy (NCBI): domain Eukaryota; kingdom Viridiplantae; phylum Streptophyta; class Magnoliopsida; order Santalales; family Viscaceae; genus Viscum; species Viscum album. Next base: position 827,763,943 of record OY728148.1, on the reverse strand, counting down.
TATAACTAATTTCTATTTTAAATTGATGTTCATGTGACTAGATAACTATATAATTATATTATATTTAGGTCCCCATGGTAATATCGCTACATTGAGTTACTATGCTGAGGTCTAAGTCAGCGCCCCACTGAATGGTTTTGGGAATATCGACCTAGGATTTTTTTAACATTTATGGATTAATTCTAATTTATGATTTGATATGAAATTAGTGGATTATTTGGTATTAAATTATAGTAGTTTATATGCATTTATTTTTCATGATAGATTATATATGATTATTTTATTTTTTTACATGACACATAGAGGCTTTAACATGCTTTATTCACATTGAAGAGTAATTATTCTTCTATGGAACCTATTGAGTATATTTACATTATCTCTAATATAATAAATTCAATCTTATTAAATTACCGTGATAATATTGGTGGTGTTTTCAACTGACCTCATCTTTAGACACTACATATTTTTTTCTCAAGATTGATAACATTATACCATAAAATAGGTATTTTAGAAATTATATACATTTTGGATGTCTTCCATCATATGGTTTATATTTTTGTATCATGAAATTAATTTATATACAATAAGAATTTATTGAGTTAGATAAATTCATTTATATTATTCATAATGTTTTTGAGTTTTTATTTAAAATGAAAATTTTTATTTATAGTACTATGAAGATATACCCATCATGCTAATCACCAACCCATAGACTATTATAGGATTTATTTTTATATCACTTCTAAGATAAATATAAACATTTATATAGTTTAATAGGGGGTTGATTGTGACATGTTCATGGTCAGAACCCATGATAATGGATATAAAATTTCCCACTCATTCATCATAAAATGCTAATCTTTTTCCACTAAAAATGAAGTTTTAATGGACATTTTTTTTGAAAACTTTGGGTTTAAAAAAATTGTAAACCCAAGTATAAATCAATGGGGTGAGAATCCTCTCCAATAAAAGAAGTTATTACTCAAATAAGCCATAAGTTTAGGAATGTTTGTATTTGAATAAATAAAATAAAAATAAAATAAAAATTATACTTTATGGTGAAAAAGAAAAATTACAAGACTTATACATGTGATATATTTTTTTAAGAAAAAACTATTTATTTTTTTTGTATTTTACTACATTATTTAAAAATTTAATGAAGGAAAAATGAATTTACATGTTATTTTGAAAGTCTCAATAATCCTTCTAAAGTGAAATCAATTATAATTACACAAAAAATATATTTTATTATATAATGGGGAAATGTGAAATATAAAAAAATGGTGATCAATATTATAATGAACATGAGTATATGATGTTAAAGAAAGTAAAAATCATAGATAAATAAAAAATATTATATTTAATGAAGAATAATATGGAAACTGATGAAGAGTTTGACTAATAAAATGAATTGGAAAACATGTATGCTCCAATATCACCTAATAAAATTATTTTTTATCATTCATAAATGCATCCAATAGAGGTATGGAAAAAGTTATTTTTTGGGAGATTAGACCATTTATTGAGTCATTATAATGAATCTAAAATACTTGATGATTAATGAAATATAGGGAAATTAAATTAATATACTCCATCCAAGAACATAACAGTTAAGTTATTATAGTACCAAAATTTAAATAAATATTGATATTTAAACTAAAAATTTCAAGTGAAGTTTTTTAACTTTTTTAGAAATAACAAAATGAATTATCATAAAATATTTACTATACAAATAATATGGTTGTAACATAGTTAGTGTAAATAAAGGATTTAAAGTTTTATGTTGGATATAGTTTACATGGAATCATACTGTATACTGAAATATTAAAAATTAAAGATAACTATGAAGATTAATATAAAGGGATTAAGTGAAATGAATTTCATTTTGATATATAAAAACTTTATTAAGGGGGGTACTTGTAAGATTTTTTTTTCTGAAAATAAAAGAGTTGTGGGTAAATGTAAACTTTCTCAGGACCATGAATCACTATATTGATTTTTTAATGGAACTCCCATTATTTAATGTGAATATACTAGTATGCTATACAATATAGTGATAATAACTGATATTTTTTTAAGATCATTGTATGATACTCGATTTGGATGAATTTCTACTTAATAAAAATTTAATTTATGATAATTTTATTAATAATAAGTAAGGGAAACAATAAATTTTGGTAGAAATAAATAAATAATAATGGATTTAAAATATTATATAAAAAAATAATGTATTATGAGAATGAAATAGATAATAAATGTGAGTAATGGTTTTACTGAGTAACTCATATTTAGGTACATGAAAAAATCTCATTAGAAGGGGTGTTTAACCCTAGTACGCCCCTCAACAACTTCTACCACTCAATCAGAGTTAAAAATCATGATCTACTTTTTATAATAGTTGATTATTCATCTTCATAGATATACTTGAGAGGTGTTAAGGGATTAATAATATTTACTCATCCTACTCCCAATCCTTTAGGCTCGCATGATTTTATTAATGGAACCATTTTCACTCAAAGGGTCATCAAATTTTCCCCATATAACCTTTAAAATTTCATGATTGTCTATATCCTCTATTGAATGATTATATAATTTTTTTTTACTAATAATCCATAACTAGTAATCTTAGAAAGGAATGTTAAATCTTCTTAGGGTTTATATTGAATATGATGATTTGGGTTCTTAAAGATATTTATTTTAGTATCCATGACATTTTTATGTGTATATTTATAAAGAATAGTTTTTTAATTCCTAAATGTGTGAAATATTTAGATTATCCTATTATATTTGACTATATATTTCTTCATTGGAAGTAATTGAAATTATATAACATTGTGGATTTGGCTACCTAATCTTCCACTTCAATTTTAGAACTTCATTGTGTTAAATGGTATTTTTCACCAAATTAATGGTTTTTTATGTTGAGGATTTTTTAACTCATTTTTTATATCGATAGTGTTTATATTTATACATCACAATATAATTTTAAAGGTAAATATAAAACTTTGTTTTTTTATTTGTGGGAGGTGATGTTTTCATCTAGAATCAGACTCCCAAAGAGGATAATATTGGGTTTTTAATGATATTCCTTCATCACAGACATTGTAATTCTATACTAAGATAATGTGATTTAAAGTTAAAACATGAGAAAGTTAAAAACTGATCGACATGATAAAGTGTATTATAATTTCTCCATATATGGTTCTAACATAGCACATGTGGATTAGGTTACTAAGTCCATCCAAGCAATATGACCATCTTCCTATAAAGATAAGTCCCAAAATTCCCCTATAAAAAAGTATTCCAGGATTTTTTTTTTAAGTTTATCAGGAAATATGTAGGATTATATGAAGTTATTATAACCCCTTATCCTTAATTATTTATTATGAGTTACAAAATATCACATTGATTTTCCAAAAGAGATGTGTGATCCAAATATTTTTTTGGTGTCTACAATTAAACCAAATATCATGGTGGAAAACATTTTTATACATTTGAATACTGTTACTATAGAGTTACCTCATAAATATCAAGTGTAACAAACAATTGTTTTTTCACATATCACCTCATTGAAAAGAATACAAGAGAAGAAGGGTAAAAATCTAAATTAAAATGAAAGTTAATTCACTATATATTTTGTGAAAAAGTACAGACCAATCATTTTTTTGGGAATATCATGTTCATGTAATAATTTTAACTTATTATTTTATTAGGTATGGTATATATTCCAATAATCCTTTAATGGTAATCTATGATATTCTCAAGTTTTTCTATTAATTAAGTCCTACTATTGTGGTCCAAATTAAACCATGATGAGTCTTCAACTCTCGAATTTAATATCTCACGTGTAGGGAACATATTTTATTCCTAAGTAGGATTAATGTTATCACTATGAAAACTCCTTATAAATACATATTATATCTATAATGTAATATAAAAACTATAAATTTAACTCATGAAATCAACCAATTCTGAGATCTCATATTTAGGAATAGAGGGAAGACAACATTTTTTGTCTTTATTTTATAGATTTTACTTCCCCTCCTTCTCTATTGAGGGAATAAATATGGAATAAGATATAAGTTAATTCATGAAAAAATAAGGTTTCACTAATGTGATGTGGTGGAGGTTTAGTGCTATGGATTTGGTTAATTTTTTTTTATATTTTTTTATTTAATTATTATGGTTTTGGTGGTTGGAAATTTTTATAATAATTCTATGAAATTAAACCTTTTTAGTGACATAGACATCAGTCTGTAGTTTGGATAGATTCATATTAAACCATTTTAAAAGGTTCAATACTAAATTTTTAAACAATTTATTAGATATAAAATGAGATAAAATTAATATTGTTTATTTTTATAATGTTTGGATGGAATTATAATGATAATGAAATATTAATATGAATTGATATTAAAAAATAATATAAGTGTTGGTATTAAAAACTAATGTAAATTGAGAAATTGATAATACCTTGGTGGAAAATGATATTAATTTATAATATTCAATTGAAGAATTTTATTTTTTATTATATTTAAGGTAAAAAAATGGTTTTATACACATATTATATGAATAAAAATTACACAAGATAATGAGTAACAAATATGATACAACAATTGTAGAAGATGGTAGTTTAATAATGAGGTTGATGAATGTTTCTGTTGATAGGAAACCATTCTTATATAATTGAATAATTTTAATGGTGATTCTTGGTTAATAGTTATAAAGTTTGAAATCCCTAGAATGATTAAAATGTAATTTTTTAGTTATAAAATCATATAAATCCATATAGACAATTGAATAATAGATAAAATAATATATAGATTATTAACTAATTATAGTCGATGATTTTTGATGTTTAAATTTAATAGATAAAATATTAATATATTTATGGAGTACTGAATTTGTGATTTAAATGATTAACTATGAATGTTTGAAAAAAATAAATATCCACTATTATAATATTACAATTAAAAAAACTACTAGAAAATATTTTTTTTGTACCATGAAAAAATATATAAAAATCATCAAATGATTAATATTTATTTGGAAAAATAATTATAAAAATATTTTTAGGAATTATAGTAATTTTAATGTAGTTTAATATACATACAAAGAATTACACCATTGTTGTGTGTACCATATCTTGGTTAATATGATGGTTTGAATATATTTTATGGTGTTCAAAGATTGTTTACAAGAGATGCATCTAATGATGATATTAACTGCTAGGTCTAAAAAATGTCATTATTCATAATATAAATTAATGAAACAATTTAACAATCTATAGAATAAATATTTAGCAGAGGAATACACCTATAATTCATAAGGAGATTTTTAAGTTGGAAGAAAAATGAAAATACAAAATAGATTACCTGGTGATTGTTATTAATTTTAGAATATGCTCATTTTTAGGGTTGTTTTTAATCAAATATTATATAAAAAAGTAATTTCATAATTTGTGTGGTAATATATAGTGTTCTATACAAAATATATTAACAAAATAAGAATTATTTATATATTATTGTTGTTATGATAAATTTTTTCACAATAAAACCCCTTTTAGTTTTCTAAAAAAGAATATGTATTGGAATAATAATGATGAAGGAATGGTATATGATAGCTTTAAAATTCAAAATATTGGGAGGAATAATTTTTTTGAATCATTTATATTTACTAACTTTTGTTTTCCAAGTTACTGGTTCATGATTTTCTTTTCTTTATTAGGGAAAATAAATTCTAGTTTACTATACCACATGTAAAATTTAGAAATTTATATATCTTTAAAAATTAAAAATATATGAAATTATAATGGGGGATTTTACTAAACATTTTAATTATTTTTTGACTATTTTTACTAATCCTTAATGAATGTTTGACTAAAAGATAATGTTAAAACATATTGAAATCCATTTGAAAAAACACATGGCTATATGTACTGAAGATTGGGGAAAAATATCAAAGAGAACCTGGATATATATATATATATATATATTCATGAAAATTATATATTTTAATGACACACAATGACTACATTTTCTATTGAAGAATAAGCATTTCAATACCATGATATAAATTGGGGTCATTATTACACCAATGTCATTGTTATTATATTTTTTTCCTCTATGAATTTTACATCATTCACTTATTTTGATAATCCATCATAGATCACGAATGAGAGTAGTAAAATTTTAAAATATCTAATCCTATAAAAAATATGGGATTGTTTATTTTCAATAAAGATATAAAAATTAATGTCTTTATTTGAGTGAATAAAGTTAAATTGACTATCTCAAAATTTCATTACTATCATATATTATGAGGAAGGGTGTTAATTTATTATTAAAAAATAAAACATGACCATTATTTTGAAAATATTATAACAGAAATATCCTATTTTACCATGTTTCAAGTATAATATTCAGTGGGTCCAATAATAGGAATCAATTCTAGAAGTTATTTTTACAAGGTTACTTTCCTATCATAATTTTTTATTAAAGAAAAAATCAACCGTAATGTAGTTAATATCATTGAGGGATATAACTTCTAATTATTGAAGAATCAAATTTAGAATTATTTTAAATCACATGGAATGAAAGTGTACACAATAATAATACATGAAATTATGGATAACCAAGAAATTGGTTCCATCATGAAAATTGATTCTATAGAGTAAGATATTGGTTCCAATGGGTCAATTATTTATTGGGAGATTTTTCTTACATTGTATACATAAAGGTCATTTCGTGTACATCCTCAAACTCCATATGGGGGAAGTTACTGAATATCTATAAAGGATAATCAAATGTGAAGCTGACTAATATTCATGTTGTTTTGATGAGATTTTAAGACACTAGGATAGACCTAGGAAAACAATAAATTCATTATTTTACCTAATAAATGTTCTTGTAGATGATATATTTACTTATGGTGAAAAAATTTAATTCCTAAATGTTGTGAAGGTTATTTAACAAGTGATGCATCCACATTTAAATCCAAATTTTTAGGTAATTATGGAATTGAATCCCATGACTCTATTATTATATGGATAATAAATAATGTTTGAATCCTCATGTGTTAATCATGTTTTAATGATAACAAATCCTCTATATTTTGTAACACTTCTTAATCCCGTGTAATCTGTCTAAAATCATTTTTACATATGATTAGTTTCTTTATGATTTACATAAATCTATCAAAGATCTTAAGTGTTATGTTTAATAATTGTAAATTTTTTTTAATTAGTGTTATAATGGATTTCCTTGATAAATGATTAAGTCTAATCCATTATATGAATATCACTGTTTAAGTCAGTATACATATATTTGGATAAGTCTAAGAAACTATGAATCTGCCACCGATTATGTTTTTCTGGAAAAGGACCCAGACACTGTGACCCAGACACCGAGACCAAGACACCGTGACCCAGACACCGTGACCCAGAAACCATGACCCAGACACCGTGACCACACAACATTACTATCTAGACACCGTGACTAGACGGTGTAATCAAACACCACATCTCTGCTACCGATTCCTGATATCTATACAATTGTTCCATCATAGCTATCTCACTACTCAAATATAGACAAGGAGACACCATTTTGAATATACACTATTTCAAGGAGACACCATTTCAAGGATAAATCATTTCAAGGAGACACCATTTCATGAAGACACCATATCCAGATAGACTGTGACACTGTTTCTTATTATATTTTTTTGTTTTCTAATTTAATATCTAATAGTCATATTTAAAGCTTTTAAATGCACTGACATAATTAATGTTTCTTTGTAAACATGTCACCTGATAGTACGAGGTGTAGAAAACATGCATCATATCAGCTCCAATACATGATTCCAAGAATAAAAATAATAGTGTGGCTAAAAGAAAAAAGAGACGATTGAGAAACAAGTGTGTGCATGATAATGAAGAAGAACAAGCATTATTGAAAGAAGAATCGACACATGAAACCCAACACTTCTGAAGAACAATGAAGCATAATCGAATCCTAGAGTCGAGAACATTTTCGCACTATCAACTCCATGAAGAACACGAGCCAGATATAGCTGACTTGCGATACTCTATTTTCTGCAAGAAGACTCTATTTTTTCATATGCTTCATCCTATAAGTCCATAGCTATATAGACTAACACTCAGAGCACTTCTAACATTTTATCATCTTTTTTCTCCATTGTGTATTATTTTTATCTTTCAAGAAGTGTGTGTTTTTCTGTAGAAAAACACGCACTGTATCCTTCATTAAATTTAAGGATACAAGATATCCTTTCTCATACATCTTTTTACACTTGGGTATTCCCACAGATAAGTGTGGAAGAGGTCCCTGTGTGACCTGGTTGTCATTACCCGTGAATAACTATTTAAGAGATTGTGTGACATGGATAGTACTGTGTACTGTTGTTAACCCCAATCCAAGGTGTAGATCAGGTTTATTTATATAAACTTCTTGGTGGCAGGTGATAACCAAGTGGGGTGGATTAGGTCTTGGCTTGAGTATATACCACTTGTTTTATATCTTCTATTCTATTTAATTTAGTTTTCTCTATTTTACTGTATAATTTAGAAATCACTAAATTTACTTTGATAGTTAATCTTAGAAAGAAGTTATAATTGTTTTGACTTATTAGAATATATTCAAAAGTAATGTTAATAACTGATATTATGATTACTAAGAATTAATCAATCTTTTGAGAAGCTATTTAAACAGTTAAACTTTCATAACTGTATTACTTTGATTAACTGGGCTGTATTTAAATTTATTGACGGCCATTTAAGAATATTTTTAAAAAGAATTTTTTATAGATACTAAATTCACCACCCTCTTGATTACTATACTATGAACAACATTTAGTATTAGAGGATTATTTATTATTCCTATTAAGACTCTATTTTTTACCCTATTCAATAGTGATTTTAATTGTACTTTAAAGACCTATAAATTTATGTTAATTCTAGATTTATAGCTATTTTAAAGTATTTTGTTATTATGGATATTATATTGGAAGGTATTGCAACAAATAGACCACTATTCTTTAATGGAACGAATTATGCTCAATGAAAAATTAAAATGAAAATGCATTAATAAAGTAAGAGTTTTGAAATCTGGTCTTCAATTATAGATGAATATAATATTACTTATACTGATAGAATCACATGGTATGAACATACCAAAACTACCTTAAATAAAAATTTCATATCCATGAATGGTTTATATTTCTATTTAGGAGATGAGGAATTTAATATATTTTTTGTATGTAAAAATACCCATGAAATTTGGGATTCTTTGTCTGTTTCACATGAAGGAAATTCTAGTGTGAATGAAATGAGACTTAATACTTATACTATTAAATATAATAACTTTAAAATGAAACACGATGAGACTATTTCTAACATTTATATCAGGTTCAATGAAATTGCCAACATAATGATTTATCTTGGAAGAGAAGTCCCTGCTAAAGAACCGAACATGAGGATTCTCAGATACCTACCTTATAGATGGAGAGGAACCTCTGTCTCTATTAGATAATCATGTGACATCAGAAAATTACTTATAAAAGAACTCATTGGAAAACTTATGATGTATTAAGAGTAGTTGAAAGTAAACAAGGAAGAGGAGGATAAACTCAAAAGAAAATCAGTTGCATTCAAGACCACCACCTCTAAACACAAGGAGAAAGGAAAATTGAAAGTCTCTGTAGAAATTCCCATCAGTGAACAATCATCACTTGATAGTGATGAGGATATGGCTCAATTATCCATAAATATTAAGATATTTTACAAGAAGAATATTTTTTAGAAATCCTAACTTCAAGGGAAGATATGATAAAAAAAGGAAGATGGAAGAAATATTGGAAATGAAGTGAAAAGTATGATGAGGTAGTCTGCTATGAATGTAAGAAAAAGGGACATATAAAGTCTGACTATACCATGCTCAAGTACAAAAAATAAATATGAAGACAAAGATAGAAAGTATAAAAAGGAAATGAAAGCAACATGGAGTGCTTCTGAGGATAGTTGAAGTAACTCAGAATCTTTACATTATGAATAGGCTAACAAAGACAATATGTGTTTTATGACAAAAACATCTGATGTAACACTAGAATCTCATATACATAATTCCTATTATTCTGGAGATGAGATTGAATATAAAAATATTTCTAATAAAGAAATGTTCGAATACTATAATATGATTTAAGATACATTTAATGAACTAAAAGATAAATACAAGTCTTTAAAGAAACAACATGTTCTTAACTCAACTGTTAAAGATGAACTTAGTATAGAAAGGGAGAAAAATTCTCAATTACTCAAGGAAAACAATTAGATAAAACTATACAATGGGCAATTGAAAAAGGATCTTGAAAGGTTTACTAATGGTAAATATACCTTAGTACAAATTCTAGGTAAATAGATTACTCCTAAATATATTACTAGAATTGGCTATCAACTTGGTAAAAGAAATTTTAGAAGAAATAATTTTGTTTCTAAATCTAGTACATACAACATTACTGCTAGTTCTAGAAAACATTCAGCTAGTTTAAATTATGATACACTCTTGACTGTTTCAAGATTTTCTGGACCAAATAGAGTTTATTTTTCAAGTACTTTACGTAATGCTTATAGGAAACCTATGAGGAAGATATGGGTTCCTAAAGCACTAGTCTCTAATATTACTAGACCCAAAAAAGTATGGGTAACAAAATCTATTTTCATTTGACCATTTTGTAGGAAAGTTTCATAAAGAGTTCCTGTAAAAGCTTATGGTACTTAGATAGAGGGTTTTCAAGACAAATGATTAGAGACTATTCATGCTTCTAGAATTTAACAAAAATTGATGGAGGAAATGTCACCTTTGGTGACAATGCCAATGGAAAGATTATTGGCCTTGGAAAAATCGGTAACTCTAACTCAGTTTTGATTTCCAAAGTACTTTTTGTTGATGGATTGAAATATAATCTTCTTAGTATTTCATAACTATGCGATGATGGATTTCATGTTATATTTAAAAATTATGTTTTAATGTTTTCAATTCTAAAAATGAATTAGTATTTTCTACTTTAAGAAATGAAAATGTATATTATATTAACTTATATTTTTTAGTCTCTCAAAATGTTTCATGTTTAAGTGTATTTCATAATGAATCTTGGCATTGGAATAGGAGACTAAGACACTATAAAACTCACTCCCTTAGAAAGTTAACTATAAAATTCTTAGTCAAAGACCTACCCAAACTTGAATTTCCAAATGATAAAGTGTGTAATCCTTGTCAAAAGAAAAAGCAACACAAAATTTCCTTCACACCAAAGAAATAAGTGTCTACTTCTCAACCTCTCAAATTGGTTCACATGGATTTTTTTGGACCATCTAGAGTTTCTATTTAAAATTATAAGCACTATGTTTATGTTCTTGTAGTTGACTTTTCTAGATATACCTATACTTTATTTTTGGCTCACAAAATTGAATCCTTCTCTTATTTAACCAAATATTCCAAAACTGCATAAATTCTTAGTGGACTTAGAATTACATCCTTAAGAAGCTATCATGTCCATGAGTTTCAAAATCAAGAGTTTGAATCCTTTTGCTCACAAAATAGCTATAGTCATAATTTCCCTGCCCCTAGAACACCTCAACAGAATGGAGTTGTGGAAAGAAGAAATAGAACCCTGAAAGAGATTTTTAGAACCATGCTTAGAGAATATGAATTACCTATTTATTTTTGGGCTAAAGCTATAAATACATCATGCTATATTATCAATAGTGTTTTGATTACACCTATTCTTAAAATAACTCCATATGATTTGTGGAATAATAGAAAACCCAATGTAAGCTACTTAAAAGTTTTTGGGTTCATAGTCTATATCCTTAATACTAAGGAAAATATTGAAACAATTTTATCCAAGAGTGATAAAGGAATATTTATAGGATATTCAATCTATAGTAAATCCTATAGAGTGTTTAACAAAAGAACAAAAGGTGTGGAAGATTCTGTCCATGTCAAATTTGAGGAAACAGATCCACATGAGCCTAAAACCACTCTAGAGAACCTATAGAATGATGTATCAAATCTGGAAATTAATTAAAAATACTCTAACCATCCTGTGAAGGAATCTTTGAAAACTTCCAGTTCTGGAAATTCTTTGGATTCAAGTCACAATGAACTCGAACCTGTTGAAGAACCTAAAATAACTAGTCCTTTTTCTATAACTGTTATAACTCTTAAGAACCATCCATTAGATGTTTTTGTAGGAGACTTAGATAAAGGAACTAAAACTAGAGATTCTCTTAGAAATCAGGTTAAACATCAAGTATTCTTTTCACAAATTGAACATAAAAACATTAATGAGGCTATAAATGCTGAATTTTGGGTGATGGCTATGCAAGAAGAACATAATCAGTTTGAAAGGAACAAAGTTTGGAAACTTGTTTACAAACCCCAAAACACATTCAACATAGGCCCTAAATGGGTGTTTATAAATAAGGTAGATGAATCTGGAAATATATTTAGAAACAAGGCTAGATTGGTTGCACAAGTCTATAGTCAAGAAGAAGGAATTGACTATGAAGAGACCTTTCCACCAGTAGCTAGAATTGAAGCCATCATAATTATTCTTGATTATGATGCACATCTAAATTTCAAAATATATAAAATGGATGTTAAAAGTGAATTTATAAATGTGTATATATTTGAGGATGTCTTTGTTGAGAATCCACTTGGTTTTAAAAATCCTCATTTTCCAAATCATATTTTTAAATTATCAAAAGATTTATATGGTTTAAAACAAGATCTAAGATCATGGTATGATAGACTGAGTACTTTTCTTATTTCCAATGGTTTTACAAAAAGAATATATTATCCTAAAATTTTTTATAAAATGATTTTTCAATGATGTTTTAGTAGTTCAAATTTATGTAGATGACATTATATTTGTATCTTTGAAAAATTATTTATGTATTGAATTTTCTAAAATGATGAAAAAAGAATTTGAAATGAGCTTAATGGGTGAACTAAAATTCTTTCTGGGATTTCAAATCTATCAAAAATAATGATGGTATTATTTTAAATCAAAAAAATATACTATATAACTTCTAAAACATTTTGGTTTGGATATCACTAAAAGTAGTGACACTCCAATTAGTACTACTTGTATGTTGGATCTTGATGAAGATGGAAAATTTGTTGATCAAACCACTTATAGAGGTATGATTTTAAGATTACTCTACATAACTTCTAACCAACTTGAAATTATATTTAGTGTGTGTATTTGTACTAATTTTCAAGAAAACCCTAAGGAATCTCATTTAAATGATGTTAAAATAATCTTAAAATACCTCAAGCATACACCCAATCCAGGACTATTCTAACCTAGAGGAAAATAATTTGAGTTAGTGAGTTATTTTGATGTTGACTTAGGTGGTTGTAAGTTAGATAGAAAAAGAAACTCTGGAACATGTCACTTTTTAGGCAAGTCACTAGTCTCATGGTGTAGTAAGAAACAAAATTCTGTTGCATTATCTACTGCAGAAGCTGAATACATAACATCTGGTAGTTGTTGAGCACAAATTTTGTGGATGAAACACACATTACTAGATTATAGACTTAAATTCAGGAATGTACCTATAAATTGTGATAATACAAGTGCTATTAACATCTCAAAAATCCCGTTTCAAACTCTTGAACAAAACATACTGATGTAAGACATTAGTTTTTGAGAGATCATTATCAAAAAGGGGACATCACTTTGGAATTCATTGGAACTGAATATCAACTTGATAATATATTCACCAAACTATTAAATTATGAAATAATATATTACATCATACATGAATTGGGAATGATAAATCTTAAGAAGTATACTGTTTAACAGCTTACTGTTTCACAGTTTACGATTTCACAAGTCACTATCTAACAGTTCCATAATTTTTTTGTCTTAAGAATTGTTGTTTCTTGTTTACAGTCTAAATTTTACTGTCTGGAACTTAATTTCTCATAAAATATTTTCACACAGTTTATAAATCACACAGTTATGGTCTCACCATGAAATCTAGTTATGGTCTCACCATGAAATCTAGTTACGATCTCACAGTGGAAGCCAGTTATGGTCTCACCATGAAATTTGATTACGGTGTCACTGTAAAGACGCTTTATTGTTTTATGTATAGATTATAACCTGTATTGTGGTAATTAGTTATTTTACCCTTTTACTTTCCCATGTTTTTGATCCCTCGAGGCTTGATATCCCTAAATGATAAAATAAAAGAAGTTTCACCCCTTTCTTCACTCAAGATCTCTTCTCTCAAACTGTAACCCCTCTCTCAACCCTTTAGTTTTCTCTCTCTTTTTCTATCAAACCTTTTTTGAATTCCCATGATGAAATTCCCATCTTCGTCAACTCCTGAGAAGTGAAGATCAAAGAAGAATACAAAAATAGCACCGAAGTTAGCACCCGAAGGTCCTCAGAATCTGAATATTGTAGACAAAATAGTGGTACCTGAAAAGGAGATACGCCCTAAGTGGCTTCTATCAAGTAAGTCTTATGTATTGAAGGTAATTAAAGAGAAATTATGGATGGATTGGTTTAGAAAGAAGGATTGTCTTATTTACCCGAAATTAGTTTCACATTTTTATCCGTATGTTCTATTCTCTTTTGATATAGAAGATGGATCAATGTCCAGAGTTTTACCTTTTCATCAAGGTTATGGGATACATGCCTTAGGATACCTCATGAGGGTATTTGGGGGAACTTCTAGAGAGGTCCTCCACCTCCAAGTGAGTTCTTTATTTTGGAATAATTGTTGTGGAGCCTAACCGGAAATGAAACAAAGCGAAGATCCATTGCTACTAAGCTAGATGGTGAAACCAAGATTCTGTTTAAATTTGTTCAGAATCTGATTAGCCCTAGAAAAGATGATTTTTCTACACTCAAATATTAGGATGTATTTTTGATACACCTTATGAAGAATGGACATAAGATTAACCTATGAAAATATGTTATACTACATATGTGTGAGTTGATCAAGACAACCTCCAAGTCAACCACTCTGTTTTACTCAAGATTATTCTCAGCTATGCTTCATGCAAAAGGATTGGTTGGACCAGATAAAGAAGTTATTAAGGAATATGAGTTTTGTATTTCAAAATTTACAGTAAATAGAATGAAAATCAGTTGTAATACCTGGAGAAAAGCATGGGTGGATGATAATGGCAGGGTTTAAGAAAATTTTAATTTGGTGTAACATTCTTCAAGACCTAAGGATATTTCTGATCCTAGTTTGGAGCCAATTGTTTAGTATTCTGATGAGGGAAAAGAGGACGTGGATGTTGTTCATATAGAAGAAACTGTTTTGGATGAGAAAGAAAGTGAACCTGTTCTCCAAGACTTAACTGAGAAGGAAATACCTATTCCTAAAGAAGTTTCTGATTTGGAAGAAAAACTTGCTGTTGAATAAGAATTTATTTCTAAGGTAATTAAAAAGGATTTTGTAGAAGAGAATATAGAAGAATACCTTTATTTTGTGAAAGAATATTCTCTTGAGGAACACCTAGAGGAAAATGTTATTCCAAAAACTATTCTATATACTGAAGAGAGAATAGAGCAAGACTTTCAATTGGCTAGAAAGGAAATGGGTGAGGATATCAGGGTTGAAATTGTGGAAATAAATCAAGGATCTAAATCTCTCAGTCCTGAGAAATATGCACTTGTTGAGGGGGAGAAGAACCCAAATCTGGAACCTGTTAAAGTCCCTAATCCCGTTGATCCAAGATTAGTGGATACATGGTATAAATTAATTAGTTAATTTGATGTGACTGATTCCCAGGAAGTCTTAGTTAAAGGAATAGATCTATCTACTATGTTTCAATTGAAATTGGAATCTGATCCTGATGTTGTCTCTGCCAAAGATCCTGATCCTGTGTCAGACCTTATTCTCATGCCTTCAAAATAAACTTCTACCTTGGTAAGTAAGGATGATTTTAAAGCTTTTAAAGCTACACTATTGTCTGGAGTTGAAAAACTCAAAAATACCCAACCGGCTCCTGTAACCAAATTGAGTGAAAGAGATGCTTCCTTATTATTGTAAAAGATCATATGAATGATTAAACCTAAGATTCTTCATGATATTCAAGAAGTTATAGTTGAGAACAAACAATTAAGTGATTAAGTAAAGACTCTTAGAGGTATGGTTGAAGAAATGAAGAGAGTGATGAACTCAAGATTAGACCCTGTTTCTCTTCCTATTGAGGATATTGTTATTCAGGTTCCACAGGAAGTAGCCTCCCTAATATAAACTAATCTAACTTGCTTGGCTGACAAGGTAGATTAAGAAAACAAGAAAATTGTTCAAGTGATGTGTGAGCTTGTTATTGGTATTAACAAGTTGAATGATGGGTATAAGGGTTGTCTCTAGAAAGTTATAAATCAACTGAAGTCCCTTACTTCGTCTCTTACTGCTTCTCGTACATCTGGATAATAATCTCAACCCTCTTTAGATATTGATCTTCTCAGAACAGTTGTCCAAGAATAAATTTAGGCTATGATAAGTAGTTTTGACAATGAATATCTATCTAAATTTTTCAAGAACAGTGATAGAGTTCTTGATTTGGTGAGAATTCATTCCAAAATAGAAAATTATTCTCAAGAAGAGATTACTAAGAAGGGGGACTTCTACTTCAATAGGATATTCTCAAAGCATGACATGACCAACCACTTCAAATACCTTGTAAAGAATATGAGAATCCCTCTTATCACTCAAGATTTCAAAACTCAAGTCCAAAAGCTCAAATATTTCACTCCTTTGTTGGATAAGTTTATGGATAACAAGGATGAATTTGAGAAATCCATGCGGTATAGTGATGAGATCATTGCAGGATTCATCACTATTTTGAGGCCTTATCTTTATGTCCAGAGTACTGCCATTTTTGCTTCTACAGCTGTACTCCTGAGATCTGGTTTGCCTACCTTCTCATCCTTTTCCCTTACCTCTACATCTATATCTGTCTCTTAGGCTCCGAGTTATATCAGGCCTATTATCTTTGATCAATAGTTGCCTCAGTCTTCCACTACACCTACATTTTCCCCTTCTGTTTTTGAAGTACTCCCTTTACCTTCTCTACCAACTGGATTACTTCCTTCTTCCACTTCTACCTATGCTCCTATGGCTTCCTCTTCTGATGTTTCTACTAAGGGAAAAGAGAAGACAATCCAGTTCTGAAGAAAAGTGACTACAATCTTTTGATAGGGATTATTTCTATATTCTTGTTTCTTACTGTTTGTAATAACTCTTTTTATCCATCTAATTCATTGTGAACTTTTATTGTCTATTTCTTTTTTACTCTTCTTGATAATCCCAAAAGGGGGAGAAATATGTACTCTAAATGCACACTAGGGAAGAGACACATTACCTAAGATTAACTATCTCACTCGCATGATTTGTGATCATTAAAAAGGGGGATATTGTTGGAATCTTCACGTGTTAATCATTTTTTAATGATCACAAGTACTCTACATTATGTAACACTTGTTAAACCTATGTAATTTTTCCAAAATCATGTGCACAGATGATTAGTTTCTTTATGCATTACATAAACCTATCCAAGATCTTAAGTTCTATTTTTAATGATTTTAAACCATTTCTTAATTCCTTTTATAATGGACTTACTTGATAAATGATTAAGAATAATACATTATATGAATATCACTTTTTAAGTATGTATACAGATATTTGGCTAAGTTTGAGAAACCTTGAATCTTCCACCAATTATGTTTTTCTAGAAAAGGACCCAAAGACCGTGACCCAAAAACCGTGACCAGACACCGTGACCATCCAAACACCATGACTAGACACTGTGATCAAACACCACATCTATGCTACCAGTTCCTGATCTCTATAAAACTATGATATGATAGCTATCTCACCGCTAAAATATAAACAAGGAGACACCGTTTCTATGAGACACCGTTTCAAGGAGACACTATTTCAAGGATACATCATTTCTAGGAGACACCATTTCATGAAGAGACCATTTCGAGACAGACCGTGACACTATTTCTTAATCTATTTTTTCATTTTTCAATTTAATCTCTAACTGTCATATTTGAATATTTTAAATGCACTGACGTACTTAATGTTTTATTGTAGACACGTCACCTGACAGTATGAGGTATGAGGTGCAGAATAAATGCATCCTGTTGGCTCCAACACATGCTTCTAAGAATAAAAATAACACCATTGCCAAAAGAAAAAAGAGGCAATAAATAAACAAGTGTGTGCGCAATAACGAAGAATCATGAGCATTATTGAAAGAAGAACCAAAACATGAAACAAGACACTTCTAAATAACACATGAAGCATACTCAAATACTAGAGTTGAGAACATTTTTGCACTATAAACTCCATGAAGAACATGAGACAGGTCTAGCTGACTTGCGATACTCTGGTTTCCGTAAGTGGACTCGATTTCTGCATCTACTTCATCCTAGAAGTCCATAGCTGCATATACTAACACTCAGAGAACTTCTAACCTTATCTCAACATTTTTGATCTATTGTGTATTATTTTTATCTTTTAATCAGTGTGTGTGTCTGTAAAAAAACATGCACTATCTTCTTCATTAAACTAAAGGATACAATATATCCTTTCTTATACATCCTTTTAAACTTGTGTATTCCCACAGATAAGTGTGGAAGAGGTCCCTATGTGACCTGGTAGTTCTTACCCATGAAGAACTGTGGAAGAGGTCTTGTGACCTGGATAGTCCTATGTACTGTTGTTAACCCCAATCCATGGTGTGTATCTCATTTATTTATATAAACTGCTTGGTGGCAGGTAATCACCAAGTGGAGTGGATTAGGTCTTATCTTGAGACTGAACCACTTTTTTTTATATCCACTGTGCTATTAAATTTAGTTTTATCTATTTTACTATATAATGCAGAAATCACTAAATTTACTTTGATAGTTAATCTTGGAAAGAAGTTATAATTGTTTTTTCTTATTAGAATAAATTCAAAAGTAATGTTAATAACTGATATTAAGATTAATAAGAATTAATCAATATTATGAGAAGTTATTTAAATAGTCAAATGTTTATAACCATATTACTTTGATTAACTGGGCTATATTTAAATTTATTAGGGAACCTTTTAAAAATATTTTTAAACAGAAATTTTTATAGATACTCAATTCACCACCCTCTCGAGTACTCTACTTCAACCAAAAAATAATTCTCACATCATATGTGATATAGATGAATGATAATGATTTGTTGGAATAAAATATGTCAAGGGATTAATCATTCTAGGAAATAAAGATGATTTCTATAGAAGATAAACCAAAAGAAAATGCTGCAAATTAAATATTGTGATTAATTTCCATTAATCTAGAATTGAGAAATGATACATTCAATAGGAATATTTAACTCAAATTATTTCAATGTGATTAGAATGGGAAAAACACTCTAAAGTGACTAAGGAATTTCTAGATAACAAGGTGAAGAACCCACTGATGACAAATATACTCTTATATAAGGAAGATTTTGTGAAATACATGGAATAATTTCATTAAATAAAATAAAATTGCTTTTAAATATTTTCATTGTTGGGAGGAATCACAATAAAATAATATTGATGATTATAATAAACACAATAATTAATATTTTACATCATTCATTGATAAGAAAAACCATTAAGAAGTCTTTGAAAAAATGAATATAACCTATCATACTGAGTTGACTAGAAATATCACTCAAGATATCTACTACAAGTCCTGGGGTGGTTTCATGATTATCATAGGTTGAAAAATAATGTAATTGAATAAAATAAATAACCAGTTAGAATGGTTTCCCAATTAATAATAATAAATGTTAATTGGAAATCAACTCAGTTACTAGAATGATGCATCTATAAATTGAAATTTCTTGTATATGAAATAGATTATTTTAAATAAATGAAAAAGAAAATGATAGTATAAATAAATGGACATAAAATGACACATAATCAATAAAAATGATTACTATTATTCTATAAACATAACATCAATTAAAAAAACCTATGATAATATTACACAGTGTTTGAAAATATATGACATGAATTTAAAGCAATAAAATCTATGAATTATTCTTACCCTATATTTTTCTGGTCATTTGTAAGCTATAAATAAAAGGTCTAATATAGTACATAACTCAACCAATGGGGGAAATCAAAATGGAAACCAAATGATGGGAAAATAGCCAAGAAACCCAACAAGTTGATCAGTGACATGTGGAATGAGTCTTTTACAAGTAATTCATGGTGTGCACTCATGAAATTTTTTTTATAAAGGGGTGTTTTTTTAATTTAGGGGAGCTAGGGTTTTCATTATTGAGGAAAAGGGGTAGTTCAACAACACATGAAGTGGTGATGCTCAGATAAAAGGCCTCAAAGCCACTTCAAGTAGTGCTCTCTAATTTAAGTGGCACTATTTATCAGAGCCATTTAAAGTGGCACTAATATGTTACTTTTGAAAATGATGAGTGACAATTCATGTGGTGCTCATAGTGTAAAAAAATGAAAAACAGGGGCTACTTCAAGTGGTGCTGGGAAAATCACCCCCTATAAAAGGGATTACTCGCACCCTACTCCATTCATCCGAAATCAACCTTCTCTTCTCCCGTGGTTCTCTGCTGCTCTCAGAGCTCTATTCTATACCCTATGCTTCAAACATTTATTCAAGGTAATTCTATTTATTTTTTAGTTTGTTTAATATTTTAATTAATTTATTTAATTGTTTAGTAAATAGTTAATGTTTAATAATTAGAATTTAATAATTTTGTAATTACATTAAGTAGTTAATTAAATTAATAATTAATTATAGATATTGATTATTTAATTTCATTAGATAATTAATTATAATTAGTAATTAATTTATTATTAATTAATTTTAAGTAGTACTTACTTAGTTGTAGTTAATAATTAATTAATTAGTAATTAATTATTTGAGTAATTAACTGTAATTAATAATTAATAAATTGTAATTAGTACTTATTTAGTTATAAAATTAATTTTAATTAATAATTACTTAATTCTAATTACTACTTACATAAATATTAATAGTATTTTTTTAAAGGTTGAGTCACAAATTCATTTTTATTTAATAGAAGAAAATAAAGTACAAGAGTCACGAGGAGCATACAAGACAACATAGAAATATAAATACATCAACCAATTTTTGAGCGGGTACTCAAACTGTGAGAAGTGATGTGTCCACCCCTGCCACGAGGGTGTCGACCCCTTCTCCAGGTTTTGACCTGCGCCCATGAGCCATCATCTTCATCTGAGTAATTAGCAGCAACACCAACCTTCATGGTATTAGATCCATCCGTGCCATCACTTTTCTTTCCATCTTCATCGCTTCTAGATGAAGAAAGGAGGTCGAAAGAGTTATGAATACACACATAGCTATTTATCTTAGACAACTGAGTTTGAAAAGATACGTTTCTTGTTTTGGATCCAACTGTTTCTAATTTAGATTTAATACGTGATTTAGAAATAAAGGTTGGTCTACCTTCGACAGTATCATTTAAAACAGTTTATTCTCAAATAGTAGTAAGACTTAATGATCCCCACTTCTACTATGCAATTCACCCCCATATTTTTTAACAGACAATGCACTGGAGGTTTTACTAGGTACTTTAGCATCTGCTACAAACAATGTCATCCTTGTCGGGTCATTTTTCAGCTTATTCTCATAGTCTTTGTCCAGACAGTGGATATGATGGAAGATGAGGGTAGAGCCTTGTCTTTTGTTGTTTGATGAGAGGGAAAGACCTTATCCTACTTACCTGGTTCAACATCGATCTTAGTAGAAGCATCAGCAGGGAGAGTCTTGAAATAAAGCATCACACCCTTATGCTGAAGAAAGATGCCACTAGAAGCAACATCTGAAGGAGCCAATTCCAAATTAGTTATTTTGTCAACAGGTCTTACAAAACCATCCAATTTCTTTGAAGTGGAAGGATGGTCTAAAGGAGTAGACATTAAATAATATTGCTCAAACCTTTGGGGTATAACCTTCTTTGATATTGCAAAATCTCTATTTTCTTTACCCTTTCTACTTTAAGAATTATCCATGATTTTCTCCTGCCAAAAGTTAATATCATTTTCCATTTGAGAAAATTGCACCATGTATTTCTATCTATCCACTGATTCCACTCCCTCCTCACCTCATATTCCCATGGATAACATGTCTTTAAAAGGCACCACATTCAAAATAGATTTTCAAATGTTTCCTTTTAACTTCTAGGTGTTCTTTTCCCTAAAGATCTGGAAATTTATTGTGGGGTTTACTAAAATTTTGAATAGTGTAAATAACATCATGCTTCTCATGAGAAATAAGACCATCCTTTAGTGAGGGGACCTCAATATCTAATTGATTAGAGGACTCAGCAGGATTAATATCATTGGCTTGAACCTGAACAAGAAAAGATTGGACTAATTTGGGGTCTACCTCTATGTTAGTGACATGAGACCTGAGTTTAATATAATTAGTAATTACTTTATTATTACTACATTTTAATTAGATATTGGGTTGTTATAATTAGCAATTAGTTAATTGTAATTAGTAATTAGGAATTAATTTAAAAACTTCTACTTACCTAATTGTAATTAGTAGTTAATTTATTATTAATTAATTATAATTAATAATTAATTTATTGTAATGAGAAACTAATTAATTTTAATTAGTAATTAGGAATTTATTAAAAAAAATTACTTACGTAATTATAATCAGTAGTTAATTTAATATTAATTAATTGTAAGTATTACTTAGTTAATTGTAATTAGTACTTAATTTGTAATTAATTAATTAAGTAATTAATTGTAATTAATAATTAATTAATTATTATTTGTAATTAGTTAATTATGTAATTAATTGTAATGTATAATTAATTAATTCTATGCAGTACTTATATAAATATAATTAGTAATTACATTATTATTATTTAATTGTAATTAGAGATTAGGAAATTATAATTAAAAACTAATTAATTATAATTAATAATTACCTAATTATAATTATTACTTAATTAACTATAATTAGTAATTAATTAATCATAATTAGCGATTAATTAATTTTAATTAGTAATTAAGAATTAATTAACCATTTTTTACTTACATAATTATAATTAGTAGTTAAATTATTAATAATTAATTGTAATTAGAGATTA
Organism: Viscum album; assembly: GCA_963277665.1. Taxonomy (NCBI): domain Eukaryota; kingdom Viridiplantae; phylum Streptophyta; class Magnoliopsida; order Santalales; family Viscaceae; genus Viscum; species Viscum album. The sequence goes on along the minus strand of OY728148.1, from coordinate 827,740,725 downwards.
GGTAATTATAATTTGAAGCTAATTAATTTTAATTAATAATTAATTTATTATAATTATTATTTAATTAATTTTAATTAGTAATTAATTAATTGTAATTGGGGTTTAATTAATTATAATTAGTAATTAGGAATTAATTAAAAAAAATTCACTTATATAATTGTAATTAATAGTTAACTTATTATTAATTAATTTTAATTAATTATTAATTATTTTAATTAGTAATTAATTAATTAATTTTAATTAGTACATAATTAATTTAGCTATTAATTATAATTAATAATTAATGAATTTTAATTTGTAATTACATTAATATAGTTAGTAATTAATTTTTAATTACTTAATTGTAATTAGGGATTAGGTAATTATAATTAGTGATTAATTAATTATAATTACCAAATAATTAAGTAATTTTAATTATTAATTAATTAATTGTAATTAGTGATTAATTAATTATAAGTAATTAGTAGTTAATTTATTATTAATTAATTTCAATTATTTCTTAATGAATTGTAATTATTAATTAATTAATCAATTTTAATTAGTGATTAATTAGTTTTAATTAGTAATTTATTAATCATTTCATAGTTATAGTTCACAATTAATTATAATTTAAAAACTGAATAATTAATAATTTTTATTCATATTGATAAATTGTTTATAATATGAATGACTGTATGTCAGACTACATTTGATAAATTGATTTTAGAATAAATCCTCTAATTTCATTCTAGGAAAGATAATGAATTTAGTTTTTAATTTACCTTGAACTTTGTTAGTAATTGAAGTTATGAACTTGAATTTAGTTTATATATATATTTTTGTTCATACTAAGTATTAGAGTTTTCATGAATTGAACTCTCTTTTGACTAAAGTTTCACCAGATAGAGTGGCTTTGAGTTGGAAAACCTACTTTCTTGGAGTCTTTCCTTGTCTAGGAAAGTGAATGGGGTTGGTTATGTGTTGCTCTGGGCTTACTCATGTGGAGTTTTCTAATCCCATATAACTTTATGCTTTTACATGACATGTTCATGTACCTCATGCATATGATGCAATTGGATATGTATGAAAATGATTGAATTATATTTTTGGTTAAGTAACACAAAATCATGGGATGTGTAAAGAGTTACACATCAATTTGGGTTGGACATATTGATTTGGTGGAGGGAATATAATTCCAACCTAAATTAATAGAATCATGGATACATAAATTGTATCTCTCATTGTATTTAATTAAATATGATGGTTTATTTTAGATAAAAAAGATTGATTTGTATATTTATTTCAACAAGAAAATAATTGAGAATGAACAATGATGTAATATAGTATTCATACAAAAGGAGTTGTGAAGCTTGGAGGCTGTAGAACATTCAAATATTTTTACAGGAAAATTCATCAAAAGTTAAAATTGATAAGGAATCAGATGATAGAGTCCATCACATATAGAAATTTTCAATTTATAGACAGGTTTTGGAATGTATCCTATCTAGTAACAAATGAAAATGAATGGGAACACATACTTTCATTTTTTAAGTATCAACCTGATAATAAAATGATGGAGTTGTATGTCACTATAGCTATAATGGAGGTTCCATCGACATTGGATGTTGGGCCATCACAACATTATGATACTATGTCATATCCTATAACTATAACACTTCAAGAAGTTCCATTAGAAATAGTATTTGTTCTGTCACATAATCCAACCATAGTTTCTACGAATATTTCTCCAAATACTTTATATGCGTTGGTCGATGATTTTGAGGATGTTGACGATTTAGAATAAGAAAATAAAGAGGAACAAGAAGAATAAGAGAATTCCAAATAGCAGTCTATGCCCAATCGTGTAAGGTTTAGCCAACCATTGAACCATCCTCCACTATTGAATTCATGGTTGATCAAAGGCATGAATAACTTCCCATAATTTTATTGGTTAGTTATTACTCCAAGTAAAAAATTTCTAAGAATTATTGGCGGAAAAAATTCAGTTTCAGATGAAGGTGTCCTGTGTATTGGAAGAGAGTTTGAGAGGTAATAATTAAAAAAATGTGATAAAACAACATCACATTTAAATAAATTACTCTTATATTTTAGAAGAGTGTAACATGTATTATTATGTGATCTAATGTGACAAATATGATTCCAACTGTCAGATGAATCTGTGAGATATAATCGTTAACAATTTTTATAGTTAGCACATCACTAGATTTACTCAACACACATGTGTGAACCCCAATGTTGTTGCAAGAATAATCCTCATTATATGTTGAGTTTGTTCCAAATATTATTATTGAAATGATAAAAATATCTTAGGAAGTTTCTTTTATTTTGGGGGTGGAGCGAATCAAACAATTTTTTGGGTATCAAATCTCTTACTAGAAGGCATGGGTGGCACAAAAGATGGCTATTTTGAAATTTTATGGTGTCTAGGATGGATATTATCAAGTTTTAACACTACTTATGGAGATTTTAAACCATAAAAATCAAGTGATATATCATTTACATACTACTAAATATGTTAACCAACACAACCAAGTTGATAATCTGATGGTAGTGTTTTATAGATTTGTTTTGGAAATTTTTACCATGTGTGATAGATTTTAGACATTTCAAGTAGTTTATACAGTTTGATGGATCATTTATGTATGGAAAGTATAATTAAACTTTATTTATTTCTACCAAACAAGATGGAAATCGATCCCCTCGACCTTTGGCATTTTCAATTGTAGAGACAGAGAACTTTTCATCATGGAGATGGGTTCAAGACTATCTTCAAGAATTTGTTACAGATGAAGAAGGGATTTCTATTATTTTAGATTTCCATCGAGTAATCATGGATAGAGTACAATATGAGGGTCTATCCTAGAGACTACCCTATGCCCATCATTGATATAGTATCTGACACATTTATAGCAATGTGAAAAAGATGTTCATAAATGAGTCCATGAAGAAAGCAATCATAAAAATTGGTATGAATATCCTTTTTTTGTTTTAAAAATCATTATTATAGTTATTGTAATATGTGTTCAGATTAGTTCTTATTTGATAGTATACAAGCCTCAACAATAAAGGATAGAGGAGCATCTTGAAGATATTCACAAATCTAATTTGGAAGTTTATGATTACATGATTAAAATTATAAAGCATAAATGGTCATTGGCATATGATGATGGTAGGAGATATGGACATATGATGACCAACATCATAGAATGTATAAATGTAGTTTTCAAGGGGGTTCAGAAATTACCCATCATAGGTAAATAATAATATTTTATTATATGTTACTCAGAAGAGGTAAAATTATAATATAATATTAGTATAAAGTTTTAAATGTAAATTATAGGTTTGGTACAAGAGACATTCTATCATAGTGTAAAGTATTATGTGGAATGAGGAAAGTAAGATGAAGAGGTTCTAAACATAGGGATTCACTATGGACACCATTTCTAGCATGAGACAGATAGACTTGTTCATCATGCCACCAAATTTCATGTAGATTCATCTGATTGTGTAGAGAAAAAATTTGAGGTCACTAAGCCCAGTGATGCTATGGCTTATAACAGTTGTGTTGTGTGAGTTGTTCTAATGGAGAAGAATTACTGTGAGTGTGGAAACTTTCAAGAATTATGATATCCTTTTGGCCATGTGATCACATCATATGCTTACGTACACTTATCTTTGGAAAAGTTCTTTGATCTAGTTTATCGACTAGAGTGTATCAATGACTGTTAGAGTACTCCTTGGATTCCAATTGAGGAATATCATAATTTTTGATAGTCTGATGGATCACCCAAGCTTCTACCGAACAAGACTCACCTTCGACTAAAAGGGATTCCCATGTTGATGCGTATTCGGAATGAGATGGATCGAAACAGTGAATAAGCACCGGGACGAAGGTGCAGAATATTCTTCAAGGAAGGTAACATAAGGAATCATTTCCCTAGAAACACCGAGAAATCATATAATAGTTAAAAAAATTCATGTACTCTATCAGTTACTATAAAAGTTTGTATATGTAATCATTTTTTTATCATTTTCACCATTTATAAGTATATTTTTCTTATTTGTATATTGTATAACATTAAAAAATATACTTATATATATTATAATAGATAAATATATGTAGTAAAAAAATAATATATATCAAAACTATATTTTTACATTACAGTGATAAAAATAAAGTTTATATCTATTTTGTAAAAATTTAATGAAAATATAAGAATTATTCAATCCAAAAAACTATATTTCAATTCTAAAATAACAAATAATGAGTTAAATTGAAATCATTTTTAAACATAATAAAATATTTATGAAATATTTTTTTTATTCTAAAATCAATAGTCATAATTACAAACATATAACATATTTTTAGTTATTAATAGAGAAATTCTATTTAAATAAATTTCATACATTACATGATATAACATTTTATAGGGAAAATGTTCTATAATGAAAAAATTACATTTCATAGTTTTAAAACCAAAGTATTCATTAGTAAAATATTCATGTTAAATTTATTATGTCTATGTTTAAACTCATTTCATAGTATAACAAAATTATTTCACAAAGGAAATCTTGTGAGCTTTACAACTAAAATAGAAAAAACTTAACATATGCAGTCACTTGACAAAACCAACTTCATATTTACAAAATATAAAAAATAAACTTAAAAATATTTTATACCAAATCATAAAAACATGTAAAAGTTAAATAGATATTAAAAATTAATGTTCTACTATTCATACATTCAAATGAAGCATCCTTTTTTTAACTTCCCAGCAGTTGCGTGGGTTGCGTGACATGTTCGTGCGAGGACCTATTATACTTCTTGTTATTCGGAGTGAAAACCATTTTCATCATGATGCACACCCAACAACCATTTTTCTATACCTCTGTCATTCTGGATTTTATAGAGTCCCCCTGTGCAACTTAAATACCATTGAACACCACCTGATTTCTACATTGGTTGAGTGATGACAGCTAGAGACACACACATTTTATCTCCCTGAGCGAGAGATGACCATTACATTAGATTACTTCACCTAAATGCTCGGTCTACCCATCCACGAATAGACAATTATAGGTTCCACTAGTGGCAACTCTTGTGCAATCATACACTGTCTACTAGGCGTTGATGTCGTCGACATATCATGTCTCCTCCAGGGATCCTGCTTGTACGTGGGGTGGCTTAATGATAATTTTGACACCAATCCTAATAATGAAGATGAGGAGACAATTATTTAGAACACACATGTGTATATTTTGTGACTAATCAGAGGCATGTTGTGTGTTTACTACTCCACCACCTTGGTACACATGACGTACCTCCCATTACTTACGGATCCTAACCAGACGCCCATATATAGTTGGATGTCCGTTGTATTGTCACATATGTACAGATGTATCTACAATAGTTGTCTAGACGATGAAAATCATATTTTAGGTTGTATATCTTTGGTTTCTATGTGGGAATCAGAGTGTTTTCCATGCATTACTCCATGAGCTGTCGCACCACTTCCACAACATTTATTTTGGGACTGTCCTTGGGGAAGTTGGTATGTTTACATCATTAATTTGAGTTATTTAGTGCATTTATTAATGTTTTTTTATATAATTACCGTATATTACTTATTTTAAACCAGGTGGAATCAGACTAAGAAGTATTCAAATACTCCGATACATAGTGTGCAATTATTTCGATAGATATTTGATGCCATACAAAAAATAGATGTAAGCTAAACATTAAATTTTTATGTAGACAAAATTGTTTTGTTTTTACCTTTTAAGTTATTTCAATGTTATCTTAGTAACATTATCATGCTAATTTATAATTTATTTTTTGAGTTTACAATTTAGGTTTCATGGACCCTATATAAAAGTTTTTTCTATGCATTGCTTCCACCATACTGGACAACTATGATTCGAGATCGTGGTGCAGTGGTGCCAAAAATCAACTTCCCCATAATTGAGTGTCACCAGCCAGATAGAGTCATGCATCGATTTTTCTATATACTACATATCCCCATGGCACCACGACATCCTCATGGGTTACAGTCTATTATGATTTCTAGTAGATAGGTGATAGACTAGAAGCAGTTTCATGAATGTTATATTGAGCTTTTGGGAACACATTCCCAATATGGTATCTTTCAGCATGGATATCCCACAAAACTCTATCGTTTTTATCATCAGGGGAATTATGTAGACTTTTATCAGTAGCACACCATCGTGCACTTTACGTTCTAGGGGATTGGAATTCATAAGTTGGTATGTTTACTAAGATTTATTATATTTTCTTAGCTTATGTTTCATATTAATTTGAATTTTATTTCATTTGTTCTAAGATAACATTTCTTGTCTTGCAGAAATAAAAGATCCTCAGGAGGATACATTTATTAGGTTGGATATAGTTCAAACTGATGTGATATCTCTAAATGATCCTATAAATTTAATACATGAGAGTTTCTTTGATGGGGAGTCACATTTATATCACAATCCATATTCTTTGGCTAAGGCTCCTCAGTATGATGATGTCCCTACTGTTCCTGTCGAGGATGATGTATCTCCACCACCACTACAAGCTGGAGGAAGAAGACAAGAACATTAGTGAGGGAGGAAGTGATGATATAGATGTCCGAGAGAGGCTCCTAAAAATACTGTTGCACCGCAGAGAGACGATCCTACACAGCTGACTGAGGATCTTGAAAATTCGGAAGATGCTTATGTGTCACATATGTCATCTCCGCTGACTGTGCTGGATAATGAGCTAGGTGTGGTAATGTAGCTTTTGGTGGCCCTTCTCCCGTCTATGATGACCTCTCTAATCCCACACTTCCATCATTTTTAGGAGCATCGGGGCCATATAGCTCCAAATATAATTTTTTTCCATCCTCTACATGTGATTTCAGCTAGTCCTCTACACATCCCCATGAGGAGGCACCCGTGACACTATAAGAGGAGAAACCCATTAATATAGCTAGGAGACCAGAGTAATAGAGACATTAGATGCAGAGTGGGTGTGAGGTTTATACATCAGGTTGTGGTACTAAGGGGCATCAACATTGATGTTTTCAGATGTACTGTATATATTAAAAAACCAATTTACTAAGATAATTAATTTTTGTTTTTAGAAAATAGAAAAAAAATCACAAATATAGTAAAAATAACCAATCTACATAAACTATTAAATCAATGGATAAGCAACTAGATTACTACTTAGATCCAAAGGTTGTCTTCATTCCGCCAATGAAGGCTGCTGTGGGTGGTTCTTCTACTCTTGATGAAGCGGAAAAATGCAATAAATGGAACCCTATAACGAATCTTCAATGATCAAAGCTTCCTCCTTCTCCGAAAAAGTTTTTTTCAGATATCCAATCTAACTTAGCCTCTCTGCGCAAGAGGATTACAAGGCATGGCTCAATAGATTTTTTGGAAGCAAACCCCAAAATTCTACAAGATTGTCTCAGGGATTTTAGGTTCTCTCTTCTTGCTCACATTTTAGGTTCCAAGGGGAAATCTCCATTAATGCTTGATGATATGAGACAAAATTTTCTTCAGTACTAGGGTTTTAGTGATTGACACTTGATATAGATTGGGAGAGGTGTGTTCCACATTGTATTTCCATCGAAGGAGATGAAAAATTTTGCCTGGGGTTTTGGCCCGATTCTGCTGAAGCCTGGTTTCATTGTATTTCAACACTGGGATCCGTTGTCAGATCCTTTCGCAAGAAAGAGATCCTCCACGCAAACATGGATCAGGATTCAGGGCCTGAGTTGGGTTTTCTAGCATCTAGAGATCCAATGTAAAGTTTCTTCAGCAGTAGGCACTCCAATTAAGGTTTATAGGGAAAAAACGATCTAGGTATGGTCATTTAACTCATGTTCTTTTTGAGGTCAATTTAATTCATGAGTTGATTGAAATTTTATTTCTTGTTGTGGGTGATTATAAGCTCGAATTGTCTATTCAATATTAATGGCTGCACAACTTTTATAGTTCATGCCATTTCATTGGCCACTCTTCTGAACAATGTTGAAGGAATCTAAAGTGCTCAACTTGAAAATCTCTAGGGCATTATTCCGACCTGTGTAAGATGATGTAGCCTTCCACTGGTCCTTTGGGAAATAAGAAGGTTTTCAAGAAGAAGGAGTGTATTTTTGGTACCTCCTGATTTGCTGAGGTCCTAAGGAAAGGGGTGAAAGAGGCCTCTGTTGGTGAGAATATAATAGGAAATCAGTCTCAACAACCTGCTGCCACTGGTTTCTATAAAGATGTTGCTACTAATTTTTTTGTTGACTTAGATGGGTTGAAGAAAACATGGGCTGATATGGCTGATGAGGAGTAATAGAACCAATCTGAATGTGAACGATTATCCAGGAAGAAGTTAATATGGAAATGAGACAGGTTGAGTTATCCTCTTCTTGACAAAAGGGTAAGGACAAGATGTTTGATGGTGATGGTTTTCAAGTTGTGAAGTATAAAAAATCGAGGTGATCATCTATTGTGATTGTTGATAGTAATGGGGAGGTGCCTATGATCAAGGAGGATGTCCAAGTTATGCATTCTCTGGATGGAAGTCCAGAGGGGGTAAACCCAGTGAAGATTCATAGTGATGTCTCTATTCTGATTTACTCACAACCTTCTCTGGTTGAGGCTCAAAGGAATAGTTCCATGGATGATGTTGCTCCCACTAATATGAGACGGTCGGGGAATGAGAACGATAACACTAATTTTTTTCTCTATGATAGAATCCATCAACACACCTGCTTTTGATCTGTTAAACCTTGAAGGCCTTGAGCAATCCAGGTGTTATAACCGGAAGAACATTCCCATGTTGGTTAGTTCCAAATTTAGGGTGGCTGACCCGAAGCAGTTAACTTCGGAGGAGGGTTCGGTATAGGACTCCATTAAAGAGGCTGCTCAGGAGGGTATGAATCATGAGGGGGATGTCAAGGAGGATACTCCTCTTGCCGTTGATAATCAGGTGACTAATACACTGGCAGGCATTGATATTGCTGTACAAGAGGTTGTCCAGGGGAATCCGCTGCATGTTGTCCCTGATGTATAGGATGCTCAGGTGGCAGCTGTTGCTGCTAATGTTATCACAGAGGCTATTCTTTCTACTGTACAAGAGACTACCTGGGTGAGTGGTTCGCTGGCAGTGAAAGATGTCCAGGAGGAGGTTATCATAGAACCCTCAGCTGATGAGGCATCAAGGATGATGCAATGGAGAAGAGGGTGTCACCCAGCGTCTCGGGGAGGATCTCAAGGTCTGGGTTGGGCCAAGAAGAGGTAATATCTGTTGTGGCAGTGCTGCATGAGAACATTTCCTCCTTTATCATCCTCCACCTTTACTTTTACTTAATAAATTTTGGTGCCATGGCGCTTTCCAAGGCTGGCTATTTTGGTCAAAGTCACATACTTGTAACATTATTATGTTTCCTGTATTTGACTTGAAAAGAGTATAAATTATAAAGTACAATTACAATTTAAATGAAATTTGTCACCCTGACCGAACATATAAAAAATTATTAAAAAATGAAAAGAAACTAAACCATATAGTAAAAATATTATTTTACATGACTCAAACTTTAATGTTTAAAAACATTACATTTATATTTTACATAATTTATGCACATATTTCATATTAAGTTTTATATTATTAATTCAATTATTATGAAATATTATTAATTATATTATTATTATTGAATTTTATATATATATATAATTATATATATATAATTATACATAATTAAACATAATTATACATAATTTTAATGTTTTATAATTATACATAAATATACATATTTTTTTTGTAAAAATATTTATATTATTATAGATAAATAGTTATATATTTACTTCATTATAAAATTAAAATAAATATATTTATTATATTTACACTATATATTTATAATTATATAAATAAGTTTTTATTTATAATTATATATATTTATATTTACTTATAATTAAATTTATAAATACATATTTCCAATTTCGTCAATAATTATATATATATATATCATTAAGGTTTATTTAAATGTAATTATTTATATAAATAAAACTCATATTTTAAATACAAATAATAAGGTTCATTTATAAATACATATAAGTAAATTTGACAAGGTTTATTTATATATAAATATAAATTTTTTTAATAAGGTTTATTTGTATATATCTATCAATATATGTATATAAATTTATGAACAAATTTAATAAGGTTTATTTATGAATTTAAATAATTATATATAAATTTATAAATTTTAAATATAATTTCTATTTACATTTAAATATTTGAATATAATTATAACTATATGGTTTATTTAAATATATAATAACATAAATAAATTATTTAAATATAAGGTTTATTTAATTAAATAATTATATATTCTAATTTTATTTAGTTATATATAATTATATAAATATAAATAAACCTTTTATTTAAAATTTAATAAGGTTTATTTATATAAAAAATATATAAATTTATTAATTTATATTAAAAATTTTATTTAATATTTATTTAATTATTTAATTATATATTTAAATAAGGTTTATTTATATCCTTATAAATAAATATTTATAATTATATAATTATAAATACATTTATAAATATAATTATAAATATTTTCATATTTCTAAATATATATTTATAAATATACTTTTTAAATTGTAAATATTTATTTTTAAATATAATTATAAATATATATCTATATATTCCAAAAGGTGAAAAACAGGGATTAAAACCCATGGTCTCAGAAAATGTATTTAAAAAAATAAAGTATAGGAGGTGTGGTTGTGATTAAAAAATGGTGGCACAAATAATACCACCAAAAAAAGAAGGGCATACAACAATCATATTCTCTTATGCCTTCCACCTCTTCGTGACCCACCCTGACCTCTCAGGTGCCAACCTTGTTTCCACTTCTTGGGAGGCTACCAATTAATATCCTGATCATCAATGATTGATGAATTTTCTTCCTCATCATGGGAATCACTCTCTTGACTTCCTTTGTTGACAACATCAACAACTGATGGTTGTTCACCAGCTCAAAAAGGGACAACATTTCCAAATTCTTCACGAAAGAAATCCCTATTAAAGGATCTATTCAAAATGTCAATAAAATTAAAATTATTTCTACTAGAGAAAGAGTCTAATGTGAAGGTTTCACCCTCAGTAGTTTTTATCTTCCCATCCAGTGAGCCACCAATCACAAGGTCACCCACAACCTCCTTATTTTTAGCCTTATTCATTCCCCTACATGCAGGTGAAACATCATTAACAACATGTGAATTGATAGTCTAAAAAGGAAATTTAGGATGATCATCAATCAAAGATAGATAAAATTTAGTCTGTGATATATATGATTGGATATATGAATCCATCCCCCAATGGGGGAAAGTATAAAAGGGATACATGTTGGCTTTTCTGTGGACAAACAGCTGGTATCCTTCCTCATCCAGTATAGTGTTTCTTTTGATGTAAGTAGATTGATCCAAAGGAACTTCCTCAATGAAATCACCTTTTGATGGTATACCTTAACCATCCACTGAAGATGCCACCACTTTCATTGCCTTTTGAGACGATTCCTTAATAACCATAGTCCCATCATCACCTGAAATTACCTGTTGGACATGACCACCAGAAAACCTGTGCATGGATTGCTTTCCAATTTCCACTATCTTGTCAGTAGAGGAAATAGGATTAGGAATATTGGGAATCCAATTAATCACCATAGGAACTTAGTTCACGAGAGTCTAATTAACCATACTATTAATGTCAGTAGAAACCTTGTCAAGTTTCTCACTTGAATGGAGGTATGTGAGTGATGGGATACCCCCTTATTGTAGGAGAACTTCCTAATCATGGTCTTCCATTTGCACAAGCATTGACATATTGAAAGTGGAATGCTCTAAATTGTGTCCAAGCATATTTTATTTCACACACAAATTAGTCCGACCCTTCAAGAGAGTAGTGAAATAAGATGTTACAACACCTTTGGTAATAGCCTGCTCCGTTGTCGAGTCTCTTTGATTAGATGGGCCATCCTCTGTTCTCTTAAGCTTGAAAATGTTAGTAGAATGACCATGATTCATGCAGTGAGAACACAAAAAGTTCTTATAATATTTTTTAAAAACATAACCAATTCATTTACATTTCAGGAAAATACTAGGAACTCTCTCAAAATCAATTGACAATTCAAGTCAAAATTGAAACTCTATATCAATTGGCACGAGACTTCCCTTTTCACCAATAATCGAAATTGTAGACCCTATAATTATAAAATCCCATGATCAAATTTCACCTCATATTCTCCAGCAAGCCTCATTCGAGATTTCATTATTGCAAGATATCCATGATGACGTTGATAGTATATTTGACTGATTCATCTAAGACCCATTTGAGTAATCTGATAAATCAAAGATGATCGAAATATGACACAATTTCATTTGCATCCTAAAACGAAGATTAAAGAGAAGAAATGAAGTATATAGAAAATATTTAAGATCTTTGATGGAAATATTTTACGAAGAGGATAAAACGTACATTTCAAGAGATCAACCTTTAGGAGATAATACAATACGACTGAGTGATCAAACATCCGATATGCACATCAAATTCATCAACCATGTCACCATTCAACTTCACTCGTCTCTTGTGTTTCTAATCTATATGAAACACCATGATGTGATTTGTATTGGGTAAAAAGAAGTGAACTACTCTAGAATAAAACCAGGCCCTAATCTGGTGATATCTTCTAAACCTACAGATAACGTATCATCAAGCCACACATGTATCCCTCATGACACTTGGATTTTTAGATTTAAATAAAAAATAATAAAATATGGGGATGGTGATTATAAGTTCGAGCATGGGTGTTTGGGTGGACATGTTGAAGTGTAGAGGTATTATACCACTGGGTCTGAGAAGGACATCAACACTGAGATGGATCTGGAGTGGTCTCCTATTCACATTAGAGGCGAATAAAAAGATCAAAGCATTTATGTGTCATTATTTTTAATGTATTTAGACATATTCATTTCTATTTCATGGGGATATTTTAATATTTTTGGTGGCGTTCCTGATATGTTCTCGATTGTTCCGATTGTTCCACTGCTCTGGGAGTATTGGACCAGAGGTGGAGCTGGGTGTTTGTGGAGGATTTGACTAGGTGGAGCTCAGTGTTTTGTTAATGTACTTTAAATAATACCAATCTATTTTTTCCCGTACAAGGTTGAACTGTAATATCTATATTAAATAATGATGAGTCCTGGCTCTATTTTCTATCCATTAAAAATTATATGCATCAAGAAAAATTAAGCCAATATAATTAATTTTAATTATATTTTATTAATCTACTAAAAGCACATGGAATTAAACCATGCATAGAATATCAAAATTTTAAAATTTCAAATAATTAGATACACACAACTTCAAGGCGACTATTTACTACTTCAATTCTTATTCTAATTCTTCATCTGACCACCATGAACAACAATGGAAGTAGTGGATCTCCTACCTTCAAGTTTCTTGGCCACCTTCATCACACTATCCATTCATTCTCGTACTACTACCCAGTGCTCTGCCCTATATCTCATAATATTCTGATCCAATCTGATACACACAAACATCTCCACCATACCTTTCTGGCACTTCATGAATCTCTTCAGAGTAACTGAGTTTATAGATACAGGGATCCCTAAATCTTTTGCACCGGGGTCCAATGAATTGGAAAAATTTGAGCATGATTTTTTTAAATTATGGGGGAAATAGTTTTGATTATTGGGGAAAAGGGGTAGTTAAGTGCCACTTGAAGTGGTGATTTTACCCCTTACACCCACCCCTCCCCCAACCCTCCCCCAATATATAAATTAATATATATATATATATATATAAATATATATTTATAATTACATTTAAAAATAAATAATTAAAATTTTAAAAGTATATTTATAAATATGTATTTAAAAATATGAAATTATTTATAATTATATTTATAAATGTATTTTTAATTATATAATTATAAATCTATATTTTTATGGTTATAAATAAACCTTATTTATTATTAAATTAAATAATTAAATAAACCCTATATATACTTTTTTTATAAATTAATAAATTTATATATTTTTTATATAAATAAACCTTATTAAATTTAAACATAAGGTTTATTTATATTTATATAATTATATATAAATAAATAAATTTAAAATATATAATTATATATTTAAATAGACCTTATATTTAAGGAGTTTATTTATATAATTATATATTTAAATATACCATATATTTATAATTATATATAAATATTTAAATATGAAGATAAATTTTATTTAAAATTTATAAATTTACATATAATTATTTAAATATATAAATAAAAATTATTATATTTGTTTATAAATATATATATATATATATATATAAATAAACCTTATTAAAAATATTTATATTTATATATATATTTAGGTATTGGGGGTATAATTACAACCAAACAACTCACACACACAACCATATCCTTATGATGAGTACCCCATTAACCCCCCTAGGGATGAGAACCCATCATAAAAAAATTATTTATATATTATATAGTTATATATGAGTGGCCTATAGAACCAGTGGTCCAACCCGTGTGGCCCGTTCATCAACCCCTGCCTTACCGGTTGTTCCCTGATCCACCGAAACTGGCTTGTTAGAAATCGCACAGCGTGAGTCCCCATGTGAGGTTTCGTCACCACATCCTACTGATGAACCCTATAACCGAAGTATGCCTATTGCAAGAAACCACCAACATCTGAAGTGTCATCCAGCACATCTCCTCCATTCGACCGTTGCGTCGCCTAGAACTCTGTACCACCACAGATGGGTCCACCACCAGGGACCCCATCTCTATCTGCGTTCATGAATTCCACTTGACATGCCCCCCTCATCTGCCCATCAATGCCCCAGCCATTAAACATCATATGCTTATCCCCTACAAAAACACTGAATGAAATAACCCCCACATTGCGGGCCAAATTTTTTCACACATAGCCACAAGAGGCGACCCAACTTTCCCCCGATAAATCGGGCATAATTTGGCGAGGACGGGGTTTTGAGCCCCCATCTATCCTAATTGATTTCGTGGGGGTAAACCATATTATTTGTATTTAAAATAAAAGGTTTATTTATATAAATGATTACATTTAAATAAATATTAAATAAATAAATAAATAATTATATAATTATTAAGAGAACTGAAAAAATGTATTTATAAATTTAATTTTAAGTAGATATAAATATATATAATTATAAATAGAAACTTATTTATTTAATTATAAATATGTAATTTAAATATAATAAATATATTTATTATTCATACATATTTATTTTAATTTTATAATGAAGTTAATATATAGATTTTTATTTATAATCACACACACATATATATATATATATTTAAAAATTATGTATATTTATGTATAATTATAAATATATAATGATATGTATATATAAAATATTATAAAATTCAATAATAATAACATAATTAATAATATTTTATAATAATTGAATTAATAATATAGAAATTAATAGGAAATATGCACATAAATTTTGTAAACTATAAATGTAATGTTTTTAAACATTTAAGTTTGTATCATGTAAAATAATTTCCGTTTACTATATTTTTGATTTTATTTTAATTTTTCCATAATTTTTTATTTGTTCAGTTAGTGTGACAAATTTTATTTAAATTGAATTTGTACTTTATAATTTATAAGCTTTTTAAGTCACATACAAGAAACATAATATTGTTACAAGTATGTGACTTTGAAAATATATAAGTTATTAATAGTTCATGTAAATTATTATTTTTGTTATATTTGTGAATTTATTTTTATTTGTTTAAAATAAAAATCAATTATCTTAGTAAATAGGTTTTTTAATATGTACAACATGACATACGAATACATCAACGTCGATGCCCCTCAGTACCACATCCTATCATATAAACCTAACACCCACTCTATGTCTAATGTCACTATTGCGCAAGTGTCCTAGCTATATGCGTTGGCTCCTCCTCTTATGGTGTAATATGTGCCTCCTTATGGTGCTGTGTATAGGACTAGCTGACATCACATGTGGAGGATGAACCAAAATCATATATGGATCCATATGGCCCCTGTGCTCCAAAAAATGGTGGAAGTCTGAGATTGAATAAGTTATCATCGATGGGAGAAGGGGCCACTAAAAGATACATTACCACACCCATTTCATAATCCAACACTGTCTGCAGAGAAAACATATGTGAAACATAAGCATCTTCCGGTTGTGCAAGATCCCCAGTACATTATGTAGGATCATCTCTCTACGGTGAAGAAGCATCTGCAGGAGCCTATTTCAAATGTCTATATTGTCTCCTCTTCCCTCCCTAATGTCCTCATCTCTTTCCTCTGGTTGGTAATGGTGGTGGAAGTGTATCATCCTTAGAGGGCACAATAGAGACATCATCATCCTTAGAATCCTCAACCAGAGCATATGGATTAGGATATAACTGTGGCTCCTCATCATTGAAACTATCATGTATGAAATTGATAGGATCATTGAGATCCAACACATTTTTGTGAACTAAATCCCCCGTAACAAATGTCTCCTCATGAGGATTCATGATATGTGTAATATAAGAAATTTTTTCAGATTGATAATGAAACAACATTCAAATTAATATGAAACACGAGATAAAAAATATAACCAATCTTAATAAACATACCAACAAATGAATGACAATCCCCTAACATGTAAGGTGAATGATTGTGTGCCGTTGATACTAGTATGCATAATACCCCTGATCATCTACCTGATAGAATAATGTGGGATATCCATGTTGAAATATAACGTATTGGGATTGCATATCCCAAAGCTCGATATAACATGCATGACACTACCACTAGTTTATTGTCTACCTACTGACAAGAATAATGGAATATAACTGATCAGGCTACCGTGGTTCCATGCAGATATGCTATATATAGCCAAACTAATGCATGAACCAATATAAACGACACCACTCAATGACATGGAAGTGGATGAGTGGCACCACTTCACCTTGATCTCTAATCATAGCTATGCAGTATGGTGGAAATGATACATAGAAAAAACCTATATATGAGGTCCATGAAACTTTAAATGTAAACTCAAAAAATAAATAATAAACTAACATGATAATTTTACTAAGATAACACTTAAATAAATTTAAAAGTAACAACCAAATGATTTTGTATACAGAAAAATTTAATGTTTAACTTATATTAGTTGGTTTTATAGCTTGAAGTATCTATTGAAAGCTGTGCATACTATGTATCATAGTATGCACATATTTCTAATCCAGATTCCACCTAGTTAAAAGGAATTAATATATGGTATGTTTATAAAAAATTAATATAAGTACTAAATAACTCAAATTAATGATGTACACATACCCACATCCCAGAGGATAGTCCTGAAATAGATGTTGTGGAAGTGGTGCGACAGATCGAGGTGCGATGTATATAAAACACTCCCAGACCCACATCTGTACCAATTCCACACAACCCAAAATCTGATGTGCATCATCTCAACAACTGGTACAGAGACATCTATACAGATGTGATAATACAATGAACCCCTAACCGTATGTAGCTGTCTGGTCAAGATCTGTAAGTAATTGGAGGTACATCATGTGTAACAAGGTTTTGGAGTAGTCAATAAACAACGTGCCTCTGATCAGACACAAAATATATACACATGTGTTCCAAATAAGTTTCTCCTCATCTGAATCAATAGGAATGACATCAGAGTGCTCATCAATCCACCCCATGTGCAAGCATGAGCCCTAAAGGACACATGGTTTGCCGACGACGTGAACAACTAGCACATGGTGTATGAATGCACACTAGTCACCACTAGTGGAACCCATAATTTCCTATCCATGGATGGGTAGACCAAGCATGTAGGTGACGTCCTCTAAAGTAATGGTCATTTCCCCCTCAAGGAGATGAAACACATGTGTCTATGGCTGTCATCGTTCAACCAATGCAGCAATCAAGTGGTGATAAATAGTCTTGAAGTCACACATGGTGATTTCATAAAATCCATCATGTCAAAGGTATAAAAAATGGCCTTCAGGGGTGAATCGTGATGAAAACGGTGTACTCTACAAATATCCAGAAGTCTAACAAGTCCCCATGCCAAGAAATCACATGACACATGCGACTACTAGGAATATAATAAAGGTTTCTCCATCTGAATGTACGAATAGCATAACTTTAATTTTAATAGATGTTTAACTTTTTCATGTTTTTATGATTTAGTATAAAATATTTCTTAAATTTATTTTTTATTTTTCATAAATATGGATTATGTTCTGTCAAGTGACCACATATGTTAAGTGTTTGCTATTTTAGTTTTGAAGCACACAACATTTACTTTGTGAAATAAGTATGTTATACGATGAAATGAGTTAAAACTTACACTAAATATATTTTACATGCATATTTTACTAATCAATACATTTTTAAACTAGGAAATTTAATTTTTTTATTGTAGAAAATTTTATTTCTAAAATGTTTATCATGAAATGTGGGAAATTTATTTAAATATAATTTCCCTAGTAATAACTGAATATATGTTATGTATTTGAACTTATGAATATTTATTTTAGAATCAAAAATATATATTTCATAAAATGTTTTTTATTTTTGAAAATTATTTCAATTTAACATAACATTTGTCCTTTTAGACTTGAAATATAGTTTTCTGGAAAAAATAATTCTTATATTTTCATTATATTTTTACTAAAAGATATAAAATTTATATTTACCAATGTAATATAAATTATTGTTTTGATTTCTATTCTTTTTTCTACTACATTTATGTATGCATTATAATATATAAGTATATTTTTTAAAAGTTATAATATATAAAAATAAGAAAAATATGATAAAAATAGTGATAATGAAAAAAATGATTACATGTAAAAACCTTTACAGTAACTGATAGAGTATATAAATCATTTTAACTATTATAAGATTGAATGATGTGTCTAGGGTCACATTTCCTCATGTGACCTTCTTGGAGGCATATGATTCACCTCCATCTAGGTGCATGTTTGTTGGGACAATCCATCTCATTCTGAATAGGAGTCAATTTTGGCCTCCCTTTTGGTCGAAGTGGAGTCTTGTTCAGTAGAAGCATGGGTGCACCATCAAACAACTTAAATTTTTATATTCCCTGATTAGCATCCAAGGAGTACTGTAATATCCATTGATAATATCTATTTGATTAAATGGATCAACTAACTACTCCCAATATAAGTGTACGTAAGTGCATGCTGTGATCACATGGCCGCAAGGATATCATAATGCTTGAAATTTTCCACATTCACAGTAAAAATTCTCTATTAGAACAACTCATACATGACAACTACTAAAAGAAATAACATCATCGGCCTCATGGACCTCAAATCGTTGTTATGAATGATCAAATAAAGCTACATCAAATGTTAGAGCCTCCTGTAGAACTCTATCTTGCTCAAGCTGGAAATGGTTTTCATAGCGCATCCCTCTCTTAAGAACCTCTTCATCCTGCTTTCCTCATTCCAAAAAATAAATTACACTATGATAGAGGGTCTCTTGTACCAATCCTATAATTTACATTTAAAACATTATACTAATGTTAAAATATAAATGTAACTCTTTTTAGTAACATACAATCAAATATTCTTATTTACATGTGATGGGTAATTTATGAACCCCCTTGAAAACTCCATTTATACATTCTACGATGTTGGTTGTCATATTTCCAATTCACCTCCCATCGTCATATACCAATGACCATTTATTATTTTGAATTTTTATAATATATTCATAAAATTATGGATTAGCTATGTGAATATCTTCAACAAGCTCCTCCATCCATTGTTGTTGAGGCTCGTATGCTATCAAACAAGAACTAATCTAAACACACATGAAAATAACTATAAAAGTTATTTTTAAAATGAAAAAGAATATTCATACAAATTTTTATTATTTCTTTCTTCTGAACTCATTTATGAACTTTTTTCTCACATTGCTGGCAATGTGACAAATACAATATCGATAATGGGCATAGGGTGGTCTCCAGGAAAGACTGTTAGACTGTACTGCCTCCTTGATTGCTCAATAAAAATATAAAATAAGATAAATCCATTCTACATCTGTAATAAAATCTCGAAGAGAGGCCAAAACTATCTCCACGATGAGATGTTCTCCTTCTCCACAATTGAAAATTCTAAAGGTATAGGGGTTGATTACCATCTTATGTGGTGGAAATCAATAAAGTTTTAATATACTTTCCATATTAAAATGTTCCCTCAATATGTATAAACTTCTTGCAATGTCTAAAAGTTTCCAAACATGGTAAAAATGTTGAGAGTAATCTATCAAACACGACTATTTACTGAACAACTTGGTTGTGTAAGTTAAAATATTTAGTAGTATGTGACCTAATAGATCACTTTTTTTGTGGAGTAAAAGCCCCATAAGTTGTGGTAAAACACGATAAGAATCATCCCAGTCACTGTGCACTTTTACAATAGCCTTATTCCATGCCTTCTGTGCCTTCCAGTAAGAGATTTGATACCCAAAAATCAATTTGAATCCCTCCACCACCAGAATAGAAGAAACATCTTGACATGCTACTATCATTTCAACAATAATATTTGAAACAGACACAACATCTAATGAGGAGTGTTCTTGTTACATTCTTGTGTTCACACATGCGTGTGGAGTAAATCTAGTTATGTTCCAAATGTGAAAAGTTTTATCAAGTATAGCTTGAAGACTCATCTAACATTTTGAATCACATTTGTCACACCAGATCACATAATAAGACCTATTTGACTATTCTACAACATAAGAATAATGTATTTAAATGTGATATTGTTTTAACACATTTTCATTTGTTATTTTCTCTAAAAATCTCTTTAAATATACACAACAAATTCATTTGAAACTCTATTTTTTTCCACCAATAATTTCTAAAAATTCTGTACTAGGAGTAATAACTAACCAATAAAATTATTGCATGAGATTCATGCCTTTGGCCGAGCATGATGCCAATAATGGAGGAGGGTTCAACGACCGGTTGAACCTCACATGAGTGGGCACAGACCATTCTTCAGCATGATCTTCTTCTTCTACTTCCTCTTCATCTTATTGTTCTAAATTATCATCATCCTCAAAATCACCAACCAGTGCATCTAAAGTACGTAGAGAACTATCCATAGAAATTATGGTCAGAGTACATGACAGAACAACTATTATTGCTGATGGAACTTCTTGAATTGTTATAGCAAGAGGATATGAAATAGTATCATGACATTGTGATGGACCAACATCTAATGTCGATGAAACCACCATTGTAGCTATAATGACATAGAACTCCATCATTTGATTCTCAGTTTGATACTTAAGTATTGAAAGTATGGTTTCCCATTCTTCATCATCAGTTACTGGATTTTCCAAATTCCAAAACCTATTTATAAATTTTAAATATCTATATATGATAGACTCTATCACTTGATTCCTCATCAGTTTTAAATTTCGATGAATTTTCCTTTGAACATATTCAAATGTTCTATAGCCTAAATGCATCACAACTACTTCTAGATTCATACTATAATTACATCCTTGTTTTTTCCTAATTATTCCCCCATTTAAATATATATATGCAAACACATTTTTTTTCTAAAATAATCCATCATTATTAATTAAATCTCATCAGAGAAACAATTTTTGTATGCATGCTTCTAGTGATTTAGGTTGGAACCCTATTCCCTCCACCAAATATATATGTTTAAACCATATTGATGTGTAACTCTTTACACAACCCATCAGTTTGTGTTACCAAAAAATAGAAATCAAAAATATTTATACATATCCAAATGCATCATATGCATATGGTACCCAAACCCATCATGTAAAAGAAGAGAGTTATATGAGATTGGAAAACTCCACATGAGTAAGTCCAGAGTGATATATATCCAACCCCATTCACTTTTATAAATAGGAAAACCTCCAGGGATGTAGGTGGCCTAACCCAAAGCCCCTATATCTATGGATACTTTACGTAATAGAGAATTCAATTCATGACAACTCTAACATTTAATATGCAAAACATATATATAATAGCTAAATTCCAGTTCATAACTTCATTTACAAATGAGGTCAAGGTAGGTAAAAAACTAAATTTATTATCATACCTAGAATGTAATGCAACAATTTAATATAGAATCTATTTATCAAATGTATTCTCACATACAATCATCCATGAGTAACTTTGATATGAATAAAAATTATTAATTAATTAGTTTAGTATTTATGAGTAACTTTGAACTAAAATTAGGCAATAATAAATAAATTACTAACTATATTTATGTAAGTAGTAATTACAGTTAAGTAATTACTAATTGAAATTAATTAATCACTAATTAAAATGAATTAAATAATTACTAATTACAATTAATTAAGAAATAATTACAACTAATTAATAATAAATTAACTAATAATTACTTATAATTAATTAATCACTAATTATAATTAATTAATTACTAATTAAAACTAATTAAGTAATAATTACAATTAAGTAATTGTTAATTAAAATTAATTAATTACTAATTATAATTAACTAATCCCTAATTTAAATTATGTAATAATAATTTAATTACTAAATATATTTATTTAAGTACAAATTTGAATTCATTAATTATTAATTTCAATTAATTACTTAATTAATTAAGTACTAATTACAATTAATTAATTAATTACAAATTACAATAATTAATTATTAATTAAAATTAATTTTTTAATAAATTAACTACTAATTACAATTATATAATTAAAATTTTGTTAATTAATTTATAATTACTAATTATAGTTAATTAATCTATAATTACAATTAATTAATTAATAATTAAAATCAATTAAATAGCAATAATAATTAATTAATTGTTAATTACATGTAATTAAATACTAATTCTAATTATTTAATACCTAATTACAATTAATTATTTATAAATTAACTACTAATTACAATTATGTCAGTAAAAATTTGTTAATTAATTTCTACTTACTAATTACAGTTAATTAATCACTAATTACAATTAAGTAACTGTTAATTAAAATTAATTAATTTATAATTATAATTACCTAATCAATAATTATAATTAAGTAATAGAAACGAAGTTACTAATTATATTTATGTAAGTTCTACTTAAAATTAATTAATTATTCATTATCGTTAAATACGTATTTATCTAAGTACAAGTTATAATTAATTTATTATTAATTACAATTAATTTATTAATTAATTAATTACCAATTAATTAATTACTATTTTTAATTAACTAAGTACTACTTACAAATAATTAATAGAAAATTAACTACTAATTACAATTATTTATGTCAAAATTTGTTAAAGAATTCCTAATTTCTAATTATAATTAATTAATCGCTAATTACAATTAATTAAATTTTAATTATAATTAATTAATAATAAATTAACTACTAATTACAATTATGTATGTAAAAATTTGTTAATTAGTTACTAATTACTAATTACAATTAATTAATCTCTAATTAAAATTAATTAAATACCAATTACAGTTAATTAATTACCAATTATAATTACCTATTTTCTAATTAAAATTTCGTAATAATAAAGTAATTAATAATTATATTTATATAAGTACTACTTAGAATTAATTAATTATAATTAATAACAATTAATTAATTACTAATTTAAAATAATTAAATATTGATTACAATTAATTAGTTCTTAATTACAATTAATTAGTCACTAATTATAATTAATTAATTGCTAATTATAATTACCCAATCCCTATTTGCAATTAGGCAATAATATAGCAATTACTAATAATATTTATGTAAGTACTAATTAGAATTAATTAATTTTTAATTAAAATTAATTACATAATGAACTAAGTACTAAATAAAATTTATTAATTATTAATTACAATTAATTAATTTATTTCTAATTAATTAATTAATAATTAATTAATAATTAATTTCAATTAAGTAAGCACTACTTAAAATTAATTAATAATAAATTAATTACCAATTAAAATTAATTAGCTAAATAAATTAATGAATAAATATTTATAATTAATTACTAACTTATTTAATTAACTACAAACACAATTACATAATTATTAAATTCAAATTATAAAACATTAATGATTTACAAAATAATTAAATAAAGAAATCATAATATTAAACAAACTAAAATATTAATAGAACCACCATGAAGAAAGGTTTTGAAGTAGATGGCACAAAACAATGCTTTGAGAGTAGAAGAGAACCACGAGAGAAGAGAAGGATGATTTCAGATGAATGGAGGAGGGTACAACCGAGCCCTTTTATAGGGTGTTTATTTTTCCGACGCCACTTGAAGTGGCACATGTATTTTATTTTTTTACACTATGAACACCACATGAAGTGGCACTCATTAATAATGCTACTTAAGGTGGCACCACTTAAAGTGGCCCTCCACTCCTCCTTTTCACCAATAATAAAAATCCTGGCCCCCTAAATTAAAAAAACATCCCTCGACCAATTTTTCCAATAAAGGCATTGGATCACACCATTGGATGGGAGAAAGGTCTGTAGGAGAAAGGTCTGTAGGACCATGTGAAGATGTATTGATTAAGGAATACCTGTTCATGATGGCATAAGGGGTCCATTGGCCCTATTCTAACTTAAAAGCTAGTTGAGGAGTATATTCATATTTTAAGTGGTGGTAACCTGCTAGATTCTCCAATGTGGTACATAAAGTTTGTATGGGTATTGTGAACTTAACCGACACTACACCATTTTGGGTCATCATGTGTTGCCTTCCTTGGAAACAACCACTACATCATTAGCAATATTGTTATTCTAAACACCTTCAATGGAAGTTGAAGAAAAAGCTCTGGTGCTACCGGATATTTTAGAACAGTTACACCACAAGCTATATTATGTGTTTTAGTGGATCTAGGTTGATGAAACAAAGATCTTCATGAAACATCAATGGATAAGCATGCACTATAGCACCCCATAGACCTAATTTTTTGAAGGATGATGAAAGATTTTTTTTCATGTGAAATGATTTGTCATGGACACTATTTATTAAGAAGTGATTATAGTATTTAGAGTTCTCTTGTTATATAGGTAAGGAAAAAGTAAAATAGTTGTGTTATAGTGTTTTCATGATACTATGGAGGTGATCAATTTGGAAGAAGCATTGGTTTGAGCTATAAATTAGTTTTTTCCATAACATATTAGTTTCAATGTAACTCAGTTAGGAATATAAATGATAAAATAATAGAATAATAGGCTACAAACATGTGTTGTTAACTATAACATAAGCACCCTTAGCCATGCACCGTAAGAGGTTCACCATTCCACAGGTGGTTCAGATGAGTAAATGTTAAAGGTGATATTTAGTAGATCCTATTTCCATGCCTTAGTATTTAGTTGATACAAAAATTCAAAATATTTAAGATATCATTCTATACATGCACTACATGTCAAGAAATAGGGTAGTTTTAATAATAGTATCACATGAGAACTACACTTATTTAAGAAGATGTTTAAAACAATATAGAAAATGGGGGACTCAACCAAAGTTCAAGATTATAAATGGGTATGTGAACAGTTTAAAGTAGGAGAGTAATAAAATATGGATAGGAAAATTATAAAATGTAGAGAATAATTATATTTTTCATAGGTTGTATCTACCATTAAATGGATAAGAAGGGATATTATTCAAAGGGGACTTGTGGGACTAGGATGGGAGACTTGAATAAGATTTAATAATTTATCATGAAGCTTGGAGTGTTGTTGTTACTATGGGGTACAAATACATAGTTACAATATCATTTTTATATCCCCTCATGACAAGAATGAGGGGGTTATTCATATATTACCAATTATTTAATGATAAGGGATTTCAACTATTGATTAATGTATTTTTTTAATATCATTAATGTGGGTTTTTAAATTAATTTCAATTTTTTAATATTTTTATTCTCTTAATCACATGAACATTGAAGTCTCTGGATGGGTATGACTATTTGACATATTAACTATCCACCTATTTTCATAGCATAACCAATTTATGGACTGAAATATATATGTTTAAATTAACATGATTTTGGGCACCAAAATAATTGATTTAACTGAGTAAAGAAGATGGGAAAATAAAATCATTAGTATAGAGTGAGTTTTCTAATAGGAGACTCACATTTATCCAATAATGATCAAACTTTGATTGTTATAAATTTATTAATTATCTAGGGTAATGAAACTTTATTTATATTCTTATAACATCTCAACTCATTAATTTAAAATATAATTCATTTTATACATCTTGTTCATTTTCCAATCACTCTTAACATTCCATCTAAAAACTACACCATTCTCTCTGGGATTGACCTAAAATTATTCCTACTATAATAAAACTTAATTACATTTTTTTCAAATTATAAATTATTAATTTTATTTGTTGAGATAATTTACAAAACCTTTCAGATGAACAAAACTGGCATTTTTTATGGTGTACCATCACTTTAATTGTTTATGTATTTTTAGGAATTTTCCATTTTCTTTAGTCTCAATCCCCCTTATTACATGTTGTATTTCCAAGTAGTATTTGTAATTACAACATCATCACAAGAATACAAGACTCAGGGTAAAAAATAATAAGGAGAACATGAATTCAATAATAAAATAGAAAATTCCTTGAGAAGATAGAAGGAGAATACATATTAAGATGTCATGTATGGAAAAGAAAAACTCCACGGAGCTAGTTACAGAGAATAAAAAGAGTTCCAAGAATGGAACCTGGGGGTGATATCCTTAATAAAAAAATAAAAGATTCTAAAAATTGGCTTTTAAATTTAAGCATTCTAATACCCTTGGGGACTGTTTAATAGTTTGATATCAAGGAGATGATTATACAGTTGATAACACACACTATACAATTCACTGAGATACCACATAAAGACACCAATTATCATGATGTGATTTTCTTTGAGCCATGCGATACAATTTTGTTCTACAATGTAACAAGAGATGTGGTAGACTATGCCTCTTATGATTCTCACTCAAAGAAAAGTATTATGAGTGGATCCAAATTATGCCCCCTCATTCAATTACCACCTAGTAGGACTTGGTAAGAATTTTTTTAACTATATTTATCCCTTATTAAATTTATATTGATTCACATGTATGTATTTAGAATGTTGAATAACTAAATGAAAAATACATCTACATTTCATTGGAAAGATATAAAATTATAATCATATTATTTCCACACTATAGCATAGAAACATTGTTAATAACTGAGAAGTTTTATAAAGGCCCATCATTGGGTAAGTAGATAATTATTGATGATATCACTGGAAGATCACCTTTAAGTATTTAACTTGAAGATAGTTATGAATTGATAAAAAAATGTCTAGCAATAATTTCCAATGGAATACTAATAGTGGAAAAATTTTTTTCTTAAACTTGGTGGGAAATAGCATATTATCTACACAAATGAATGAAATGTCATAAAAATTAGATTCTACGATGGACACTCATCATCCACAAGGTATGAACTATGGAGATGATAATTATCTAGATTATAATTATCTAAAATATGTTCAAGTATGGTGGTGATAATGACAACATCATCCAAATCAATGGAATATATATAAACCATGGCCACAAGGGTTTCAAACTCAATATCAAGGATCATCTCCCACAATTAAAATCCATACATTGGAGGAGACATTGGAAAAATTCATGAGAACCATTTGGGATGATCTCAAGGAATTGATATCCTACTTAATGGATCAAGGAGATTTCATCTGGAAATTAAAATATGAAAAAAACCCAAAGATAATCCATGGGGAATTCATCAGTTCAAGTGGGATATGTGGAAAACAAAGTCATGGATAAGCCAAGGGGAATTTAAAATAGAGATATTGAAGTCACAAGACATGAAGATATGAAATAAATCACCTTGAAAAGTATCAAAATAATCAAATATTGTTCTAAAAAAGTTAATAGATTGATTCAAAGATAATATGAAAAAGAAATATAAGTAGAAAAAGGAGTAAATGAGAAATGAAAATGATGTTTAGAGGTTTGTTAGGGAGTAATAACCACCACTATATATACCACCACTACCCTATCTGGATAGGGTGAGGAAAGTGATGTTTGATTAATAAATAAAATTTTTATCGATATGTTTAAAAACTATCATATTAACATAACCTTAGTTAAGGAAATCAAAAAATTTCCAACTATTAAATGTTCAAAAAATAATTGGTGTCAATAAAGGAAGATATATGAATTGGGAACTATGTTATTGAAAGGGGGATGTTTAACTGTGATATCAATGTAGGATCATATGAGTAGATTACGATGGCTATACATACAAGAGGGGGTGAACTGTATTGTAAAAAAATTAGTTTAAGATATTTTTTCTAATTAGAACCCAATTAATCTTAAAGTAATATTATAGGACTTGGCCTAAATACGATTAATAAATTCACAGAACTAGAACCAACTATAGTCTGATTATATTTTAGTGAATATTGTAATCATATTGGATCTGATTTATCAGAAAATAAGAATCGTAATATTGAAGGATCCAATTAAATAAATGTATTATTATTATCATAATCCTATTAATATATATAAAACAAACAATATAGAAAGTTTAATATTATGACTCAATTTCTATTATAGGAACTGGAATAGAAAACTTTTAAAAACAAGTAATAAAATAGCTATGTAAAATTAGAAATGTCTTAAAAGCTATAATTAGAAAGATAGTTATTTTTACCTTAAGAGTAAGTTAGTCAATAACATTAAATAATGGTATCCACTATTTTATACTTATAGAAATTTCTGTCTTTCCTTACTCGTAAATCCCCCAATACGAAGATCAGAATTGCTCTGTCTTCATATCATTGAAATCCATCGATACAATAAACATATTTTATCTATCTTCTTATCCTCATAATCCCTAAATATGATGGAATAGATTCATGATATTCCAATTACAATAATTCCTTGATTGTAACAATGATTTTATTTGAGTACAATTTCAAAATTTCATAAAGAAACAACAAGATAAGTATTCCTTAAGAATACAACTCTTTAAAGAATTAAAAAATACTAAGAATGAGCAGTTCACTCTATATAATCTATAGAAGACTTGAGAGAGAAAATGTATCATCCCTAAAATATTTAAATGAATCATTATTTATAGGAAATATCCCAACAAGAATATTTCCATGTTTGTTTCAATGGGCATGGATAGTTGGTACTTGACAGATCATCATAACTGAATGTCTAACATCATATTGATTAACAGTATTGCAGAGTTAAGGATATTCCTTATATTGGAAACAATTCTATGTATTCTGATTATAAAATTAGGTTATTCCTGTAAATATGATAATATTTATGAGTTGCAGTATCATTTTTTTGTACCAGTATCTGTACGATAGTTAAGACATTTTTCAGTATGAAAGGCAATAATAAATTATAACTTCTATTATGATTAAGGGTGTGTATGATTTTATTGGACACATTATCATTCTGATAACCGTAATGAATAATAGTAAGTTTATATTCATCATACATTATGACTTTCTCTATGTATGGTAAAAGATAATGTTTTCTAAAAAATCATACTAAAATACTATGGCAATAAAAAGTTAGCAAACGTATTTTTAGGATAGTTTTTGTGATTTTCAAAAATAAAGGAATGGATAAGTAAGAAGTAGAACTTCTGACTCAACAATATCTCTCTTTTGTAAAGAATAAAACCCAAAACATAAATGAAAAATTAATTGAAAAAATAGACATTCCATTATTATTTTAATATTTTAATATTCATAGTTATTCCCTAAACCTTAACTCCCCATGAGTTTATAACTCTTTTGAATACAATATTGAATATGGTGAGAGTATTATAATATATCATATTTAAAAAAAACGTTTCCATTGTAAGAATATCTCCCCATAAGGATCATATTATCCCCTTTAATAATACATATTACCCTTTATATTAAAAATCCCCTTTATAAAATTTTCTCCCCCATTATAAATACTTCTCCCCTTTTTGTTATTTTCAAAAAGGAATAGGGAATGAATATGAAGTTTCCTGAAAAGTTAGAAAATAAAACATACAAAATAATATAATGAACTAACTAATCATCCATGAAAGTATAAAAGAATATTTAACCAATTGGAATAGGAAAACATTTATAAAAATCAGATTAGTATGAAGAGTAATTCTTTAAAAAATTCATATGTTTTACAATAGTTTGAAAAAGAAAAATATCTAGAGTTCAAAAGAAAATAAATTCAATATTTCTTCATCATGGTTTTCATGAAAGCCTTCATCATCTTGAGCTCCTACTGATATTTATCTAACTTCTCTATCATTTCTTATTAATACTGATCCTGAGTCTTAATCATTTTTACTTCATCAAATAACTCTTAATTCTAATGTGACAGATGTAATTGATGTGAATAAAGTTTTAAATATTTTTTAGATCTTGAAGTTTTAACAATTATATCAGATTAAGAATGAATCCAATTATAAAAACTTTTAATTTTTTTTTTTAAAAAAATAATGTTTGTGTAAAACTAAAATTATAATAACATTAAAATTTATAAATTGAACATAATAATATAGTGTAAGAAATAAAAATATAGAAGTGTGCCTTTCATAGTGGAAAGATTCATCAGTATGATAAACCTGATCTTCTTTATTTTTTGTAAACTAATAGATTACGATAATTTTGAAATAAAGAATGAATACAATATTTTCTATATGAAATTAAATTATAATAGTTTATACTAAAAAATAATGAAACTAGTTTTAGAAGTAAAAAATGTCTATGATAAAATATGATTATGAAAATTTTAAATCCGGAAATGTTTTTAAGGAAATTTTGAGTCTAGAAATTTTATAATAATTCATGAGTCTAAAAATGATTTTTAGAATTATGAATCTAAAATTATATATATATATATATATATATAAATTTTTGAGTCTAAAAAACTCATTATGATAAAGGGGTTTTTATTAATATAAACTAAAAAATTTAGAAAACTAAATGTTTTAAGAAAAAATATTTTTTTAAAAAACATTAAACATATGTACTCCACCAATGGAAACAAGTAAAAAATATTATCAAGTTGTTCTTTCATTCTGATGAGTTATAAAATTATTTCTCCTTTAGGTATGTGATCCCAATGGAAATAATGTCTGATATCTATGTGACTAGGACATGAGTGATGTGGTTGGTTTTTACTTAAATCGATGGAAATTGTATTATCACAAAGTATTTGAGTTTTAGTAAAACTTATGACATAGTCAGTGAGTGTATGTCTCATCCACAATACTTGAGCACAAAAAAAAACTACCACATATTTGGATTTAGTAGTGGAAAGTGATACTAAGTGTTGTTTCTTACATGACCAAGAAAATAAATAATCTCCAAATAAATGATAATTCCAAGATTTACTTTTCTTATCCATTCTACATCCATCAAATTCAACATCCAAAAAACTTTTTAGTTCAAAACCATTTACATAAAAATATAAATGACCTAAATCCATAGTTCCCTTAAGATACAAAAATTTCATTTTATATCTTTTAAATGTGATTATTTTTTATTTTCATTACATATTTCAAATAAGAAAACTGAAAACATCAAATATTGATAGCAACGAGTTAAGTAAAGTAAAATTCCTATCATACCTCTGCAAATAATTTGATCAAATGGTTTCTCATCCTCATCAATATCTAAGGTATTGGAGGTACCAATAGGAGTAATAATAAATTTTAGTATTTTCAAATCCAAATTTCACAAGAATATATTTTATATACTTATGTTGAGATGTAAAAGTTCCTTTTGAATTTTGTGAAATTTGAAGACCATGGAAATATGATTACACACCCATCATACTCATTTCAAAATCAACTTCATAATATCGACAAAGGAATCTGTTAAATATTCTTGAGTTGAACTAAATATAATTTCATCAAAATAAATTTGTACAATCCTTATATTATTATTAAATTGTTTTATAAAAAAGTGTTACATCAACAAATCCCTTAGCAAAATTATTTTGTAACAAAAATCTAGTTAATCCATCAAACCAAGATTTAGGGGTTTGTTTAAGTACATATAATGAATTAGTAAGTTTATAAACGTTTTCAAGATGTTTTTTATTTTCAATACCATGTTTTTTTCTATATAAAATTCCTCCCGAACATATCTATTTATAAATTCACAGTTCACATTCATTTGATTTTTTGGAAATTAAATAATGCTGTAAAGGTTAAAAGTATTCGAATCAATTCATGTCTTTCTACCAATGCATAGGTCTCTTTATAATGAATTCCCTCTTATTGATTATAAAAATTATGAAAAACTCGAGCTTTATTTCTAATAATTATTCCATTTTTCATCACATTTATTCAAAAAAATTAATTTTAGTTCAAATATAGAGGGTTCTATTGGTCATTCAACTAAAGTATATACTTTGTTCCTCTCAAAGTCATTGAGGTCAACATGCATTGCCTTAATCCAATATTCATCACCTAAAGAATAATTAGGATTCTTGGGTTAAAATTGGGATAAGAAATTTAGATGTTCATTTTCATTCCTTAAAGAACTTCTAGTCCTAACTGGATTATCTACATCACCAATGACACTTTCACTAGGTTGATTCCATATAAACAATATAATCATTGGGTTTTTAAAAGTTATTTCATCAACAAATGATAGAAAATATTCCTAAAGAATACCATTATATGATATTTTTTTAATTATTTCCTTATGATAAAAAATTTCTAACAAATGTTTAAAATTAGTTTTAGTAATATCATCTGAGGATGTTGGTTGAGGTTGTTTAAAAACAATGGGATCCATTTCATCAAACATAACATGTACCATTTTCTCAACAATAAACTATTTTTTATTAAAAACTCTATAAGTCTTATAAGTAGTGGAATAATGAGAAAATATTATTTTATTTAATTTAAGTGAATATTTATATAAATTATTATTCTTATTCAGGATGAATACTTTACAACCAAAAACATTGAAGTAATAAAATTTTGGTTTTCTTCATGTTGAAAACTCATAACGAGTTTTAATAAGAAAATATCAAATTGAAACTTGATTTATAGTATAGAAGGTAGTACTAACTTCTTCCTCCCAAAAATTCTTAGCAACTAAGTATTCAATAAAATTGGTTTTATTTATTTCTTGAATAATTCTATTTCTTCTTTCAACTAATTTTTTTTCTATAGGGTACTAGGTTCTTAAAAGAAATGTTCAATACCTTTTTTACAACCAAAAAGTTTCAAAATAATAATTCTCAAATTCTAAACCATGATCACTATGAATATTTATCAAGTATAGGGTTTTTATCATTTTTTTCTCATGGTACAAAAGTTTTAAAAAGACTACAGTCTTCAGATTTATTTTTGAGAAAATAAAACCAAGTATATATAGAGTAATCATCAAATTAGACATATACATAGTATTTTCAACCTATAATATCAGTTTGTGTAGGAAAAAATAAGTCCATGTAGAAAAACTATAAAGCATCATAAGTTGATACTTCACTAATAGATTTAAAACATGACTTATGTTTCTTACCATATTGACAGGGGTCACAGACTTTTGCAGTATCAAACCAATGTTCCGGTAGATCCTTAAAAATTCCCTTCTTAGTAATATTAGATAAGTTTATAAGGTTGTAGCCTCATAATATTCCTGACATAACCAATATTTTTCTTTCATTATACTAAGACAAGGTAATTCTTGGATCCTAAGGTATTTTAATCTAAGTGTGTAAACAATCTCATACCGATTTGTAGAAAAAATAAATTCATCCTTGGAATTGTATACTAAACATTTATCCTTCCTAAATATCAAAAGGTAAACTTTATTAAATAATTTAATTATTCTTATAAGTTTGTGATTAATAACCTTAAAAAAAAAATATTTGAAATATGTGATTTTCAAAGAAAAAATGTTATATATTCCTATAATATCTCCTTGATCATTATCTGAGAAAATCACTTTCCCACCTTTGATCTTGATTATCTTCTTGAAGAAAAATTTATTTCTAGTCGTGTTCCTTGAAAAAAAACTATACATGTATGATATATTATTTTTTATGGTTATATATTTGTTATCCTAAAAACAAAAATATTAGACTTTCAGATCCAAAACCCTCTTGGGTCTAGTAATGTTCGAAAAAAAATTAGGGTTCCAATTTTTTTTAGAAAAATAGGCTTTATGAAAACCAATATATTTTAATATATTAAAGAAACAAATTTTCTTCTAGTTCAAACCACATTTACACTTAGTGAAAAAATGTGATCTTTTTGGAACAAAGTAATTGTTACTAAAAATAGGGTTTTTATATATAGAACCCATTTTAGAATTTTAACCGTGAGGTTTGATTTGGTTTTATATTTTATCAAAATTTTCATTATCAATGTTAATTTTTTGATAAAAGTTTCATGAAAGAAAGAAATTTGGATTTTACTTTTACAACTAATTCCTTATCCTCTTTAGTAATAGTTTTGAAAGTAAGTTTATCAAAACTATTTTTAAACTACCTTTATCATATTTGTTTTTCAAAATATATTGAAAACGTTTCTTTTTCTATTTTTTTCAAGATCATTAGAATGATATTATATTTCATTTGGAAAAAATTTATTCTTAAATCTACCTCAATAAGATTCCCTTTACCATTATCATGTTTTTTTACAAATCTTACAATTATCATTTTCTAAATGTTTTGAAAAATGAGAAACCTCTTCATAACTAGGAATATTATTATCCTCTGCTAAGGAAGATTCCCCATCAGATGATGTATAATTTTTATCATCGGGATAATTATAATTTTGAAAAATGTTTATAAGGGATTTGGATGCGTGTACCTTGGGCACGAAACATTGATTTACAATGTGTACATTTGAAAAAGGACCTATGTTTCTCTATCTGGAACTTCTATTACTAGATGAACTGTCAAAAGAATCACCACCACTGGAACTCCATGTTTAAGATGAATTTTAATCTTTCTTTACATTTTAATTGTAATAAAGTTTATTATTCCAAACTGAATTTCTATACTTTCTGTCTTTTCTATTCAACATTGGTCAATCAGGTCAGATATGTATAACTTTATTACAGTCATAAAAATTGACTTCAGAATCATTATTATCACTTTTATCCTTATGAAATTTTCTATATCAATATTGAGAAAACTTATTTTTTAAGAACTTATTAATCCTTTTGGAATGACAATCCAATTCGTTCTCAGAATATTCATAAGTACTAGAATTGGATTAAATAGTAAATTTATATTTCCTAGAAGATTTAACAACTCTCTCAGGTGTTTTAACATTAGTAGGAACTATAATAGAAAAATTAACACCTCCATTTTTCTTTTTTATCTTTCACATCATCTCTTTTTAATCTACACTCATACTTCATAAAGGTTCAAATAAAAAAAATCCAATGTAAGATTATTGATCTTTCTTGTCTCATCAACGATAGTTATTTTTGATTCCCACTCATCGAGAATGATATCAATAATATTTTAAACAAGAATTTCATAATCAAGACCTTTTTAAACAATAGATTATAAAATATTTATTATTTTTATGAAACTATAGATAATATTTTCAACTGATTATATAGGTAAGAAATCAAAGGACAGATAGTCTACTCAAAACATAACTCTTTTGGCCTCAAGAACATTAGAAGTTCCAAAGTGTGTGACTTTATGATTTTTCCATGTACTATTTTTAGCTTCACATGAAGATATCTGACTATAAATACTTATTATCATAGAACATAACAAAGTATTCATTACTCTATAATTTAATTGATACTCATTTGTTTCTTGATGTGCTAAAGCAGTGACTTCCTTATCAGGGATCTTTTAGTCTCTAGTCAGCATAAAAAAAGTATCAAGAACAGTATTCATAACAAATGTTTTCATCCTATCTATCCATTACTCATAATCTAAAACATCAAAGATGGGTGGTCTATTTGGATTTAAACTATATATAGAACTAGAATTAGGACCTACGATATTAAAAAAGATACAAACACTCTTTTCCATAGATACAAATTAGTGTAACAAAAGTTTATATCAAAAATTTTTAAAAATTGAAATAGTACTGAGTGTAAAAAATCAACAAGTATTTTAGCAGTAGAATCTTGCTCTAATGCTAATTGTAGGATTGTAAGAGTATATTACAATGGATATAATTATAATAGGGGGATTGTATTTTAAAAAACTTATTTTACGATGTTTAAACTAATTATAACCCAACTAATATTAAATTAATATTATCATACTTGGACTTTGTTTGATTAACAATGTCACATAATCCAAAATACATAAAATAGATTTTTTTAAAATATGATGCCTTGGCCCAAAAAGGCCAAAGCAGAATTATTATATGGGGGGGGGGGGGAGGTTACAGGAGTCTAAGATACACAATCATTTTACAATATTTTTTATGCAAGTGCATAAGATCAGTAGGGAGGTACTTGAACCAGGTAATGTCTTGATTTAAAATTATGTTGTCCAGGCCATCTAAAACCGTGTTCACTTCATGACAAACATGTGTGATGATATAGTTTAGATCGTTAAGTAAACAGGTGAAATCCAAACATCAAGTAGTAACTGGACAAGCAATATGAGTTATTCCATTCCAAATCGCATGCACAATGGTTGTTGATAATCCAAAGGTTGTTCCATCCATGATTCATGGTGAAAGAAATAACATGCATTAAACTCATCATCTCTACTTCAAGAGAGTTGGAAATGGCACAGTTACCCATGAAGCATCGAAATATTTGACCGAGGTGATTTCTATAGATAGCACCACATCTCGCGGGACCCAGATTTCCTTTTTAGGTGCCATCGATATTAATTTTGACCCATCCAAGAAGTGGATCTCTCCAATAAACTTACAAAGTGCACCGAGGTTGACTGAAATTCCCTTTAATCTGAAGAAGTCACAGAATTCCAAAGTCATTCACAGTGTTGTGACAATGTCCCTTTTCCATCGAAGCAGCTTCATGTATGGAAATAAGGATTCTCATTTGACCATCATTTTTATTGGGTGAGTAATTATTATGAATAATGGAGTTACGATCATACTAGATCACATGATGGAGCTCAACAAATGTAGTTAGGAAAATATTTTTTATTTGCTGAGAGCATTCCATTTCTACACATTTCTTTAGTTGAGTATTGATGGAGTCAAGAATTAACCATCTACAATAAAAAATTTCTAGAATATTGTTCCAAAGAGCAGAAGCAGTAGCACAAGAAATAAATAGATGGTTATCATCTTCTCTGTGTGGTTTATATATTTTTACTTAGAGTAGAGATGTATTCCAAAATATTGAATGCAAGTCTCTGTGGGAACTCTGTTGTGAACAAGATTCCATATAAGGTTGAATTGTGAAGGTTTAATCCAAGGCTTCTGGAAATGTTTTATCCAAATATAATCACTCTCATTGTTACAAAAAATAACTATTGTAGAAATTTTTAGAATTAAAAATCCAATTGTGATAAGGTTACCAAATTAATAAATCATTAGTGTCAGTGAAAACATAGTTATCAATGACGTTTAGAATAGTATCAGGGAGGTGATATGGTTGAGAGTTTAGAGTTTATCTAATAGAGCAGTTGGTGTTAATAGGGGCTTGACCAGGAGATATTATAGCAATTTAGGTCATTCCAGTCCATTTGTCAAACCAGAATTTCATGGAAGAGTCTCTCGAGACCATCCATCTGTAATTATTCATAATATTGGAGAAGGATTGTTTGATGGATGAAAAAAATAGAGGAGCTAATGAAATTAAGTTTTCCCATATTAAGTTTATCAAAAAATCTATTTTGAGGAAATTAATAGCTTTTTAAGTATTTTGAAGAATGTTCTAAGTGAGACGAGCTTGCATGGATTCATTAAATAATTTTATATTTTTTATAATGATACCACCTTCTTCAATAGGTTTGCAACAATTTTACCAGGGGACAATCACAATATTTTTTTATAGAGTACTACCAGTCCAGATGAAGTTCTTTATAGGTTTTTTTATTTTTTTTGATAAGACCAATAGGCCATTTATAAACCATCATGGAGTAGACCATCTTAGAGACAATAGTATTTGACAAGGCAAGTCTGACTTGCCATAGAGAGAGATTTACCTTTACAAGATGAGAGTTTCTTTAGAATTTTTTCAACAATAGACACAAAATGGATAGACTTTGGTATGCCCTAGAAAATGGGAACACCAAGATAAGTGAAAGGGAGAGTACCTTCTTTTAGACCAAGGTCATTGATGATGATACATTTTCTGTTGGGAGGAAAATTAATCCCAAAGAAGATGTAGGATTTTTTCCAACTAATTGTTTGACCAGAAACATATTCATAGTGAGAGAGAATTATTTTGATATTATGAATGTTTCTTTTATCACCTTGGAGGAAAAGGGTGATATCAACGGCATAAAAAATGTGGGTGGTAGCATTCACATTCCTAGAAACATGTATGGGCTTTAAACTTATTCTATTACACTAAACAGGTGATCAGGTGACTAAGATAGTCTTCCACTATTGAGATGAGAATGGAAGAAAGGAGGTCACCTTTCATGACACATTTGAATCATTTAAAATATCCATTAGGAGGTCCATCAACCAAAATGGAGATAAAATATAATTTTAAAAGAGTTTTTATTGTATTGATAAATGAGATATTTAAACCAAAAACATGATGGACCGCGAAGATGATGTTCCAGTCCATGGTGTCAAAAGATTTTCTGATGTCAAGTTTAATATCAATATTGCATCCTCTATTAGCTTTTTTCTTGTTATTGACAAACATAGAGGCAAGATAGATGATTCTTGAATGGATATACTCTTAATTAAACCAAATTGATTCTAGGAGAAAATTTTTTCTATGATAGTTGGAAGTCTATTTTCAATTAATTTGGTGATGATTTTATGAAGAGTGTTAATGAGAGAAATGGGTCTAAACAGGTGAATCTTATAAGCATTTTCCACTTTTGGGATCAAGGTGAGAAACTGAGCATTAAGAGAATGAGGAAGAACACCTTTGGAAAAAATATTTGATAAGATTACACAGATAAACATGAATCACATCCAAATAATGTTAGAAGAAACCATTGTTGAAGGTATCAGGACCTAGATCACTATTGGGATTCCAAATAAATATACTGTCTTTGATTTCATGATCCAACGGGGTGGAAATAAGGGAAGTGTTTTCCTCATTAGTGATCACCCTTGGAATGACCTTAGGAAGGGGATCTTTATTGATATCCGGACCATTGAAGAGGGATTCATAGTAGGCGACTATGTGGTGAGAAATATCATCTTTATTGTCAAGAAGATTTTAACCATCATTTAGAAAGGCTAACGACCTTAAAGAATTCATAATTCTTTGAAAATATTTATAGAACATGGTATTTCTGTCACCATCTAATAACCATTTAACTTTAAATGCTTGTTTTCTCATATTTTATTTAAAAGTGAGAATAGAGTTATATCTAACTTCAAGGTTTATTTCTTGAGTTGGATCAGTTCTGAGGTAAGAACTAGTATTATTATTTTACTGAGAATTTAGTTCTTCCTCAAGAAGAAGGATTTCATTGTTAATTTTTTTTGGAATTTAAGCTACACCAAATTTTTAGAGTCTGTTTGAGATGTTTAAATTTGATGTTATAGGAAAAGGAATCATTGGTGTGCGACATGGAAGACCGAAAGTTTTGGATGAAATTAGTGTAATCTACATTAGGGAACCACACATTGTTAAATTTGAAAGGAATCTGGGGTTTCATGTCATTGGTAGATATATTTACCAATATGGGGTGATGATCAAAGTTTGTCTTGTAAAGAGTGCTGATTGAGATTATTTCAAATTTATCTAAATAATGGACATTCGTGAAATCTCTATCAAATTTTGAGGCAACTACTTGATTGTAATTTATTATATACTAAGTTTATTTTTCACTAGTGAGGTTAATTTCAATGAGATTGTTTTCATCAATCGAGGATTTAAATTCTCTCGAAGATATTGAAGAATGAGATGGTCCAATTTTATTACTTGAATTGAGAATGGCATTAAAGTTTCCAAGAAGACACTAAGGGACATTAATGTTA
Source organism: Viscum album (assembly GCA_963277665.1). Classification (NCBI taxonomy): domain Eukaryota; kingdom Viridiplantae; phylum Streptophyta; class Magnoliopsida; order Santalales; family Viscaceae; genus Viscum; species Viscum album. The sequence goes on along the minus strand of OY728148.1, from coordinate 827,700,440 downwards.
GTGCCTAGATAAGAAAGATCATTCCACAGAGTTCTTCTTTCTTGGTATCTATTCTTAGCATATAAAAAAGAGAAAAATAATTGTGTGCCATCATTATTAACATTACAAGTAAAAATATGATCATAGACATTGAAAATGCTTACATTCTATAAAAAAGAATGTGAAAAAATACGTAGAGATTCCACATTGGAGATATTTTTGATTGAACTAGTAAAAATTTAATTATGTTAAAATAAATGAGAATATTCAGAAGCGAAGGTAATTTTGGGTTCAGAAATAGAAAATAACATAGGATGATGAGTGTTAACCATTCTTTTTGGAACATTAAATGTGTCAGAGTTGGAAATAACCTGAAAATTCCAATATAGAATCTTAATTTGAACTTGAATTTGGTGTTAGAAACACCCTATTTATTTTTACCTAAACCTTTATTTCTAGAATACCTTGTAACATTTTGAGAATTAATACTAATAGTGGTATGTTCTTGTTCATTTATGGTTTTGGCATGGGATATTTCAATTTTTTACCTTAACATTCCCCTTAGTGGGGTTGTTTAATGAGGCATTTAGATCTGAATCCTTATAGCTCTTATTACACAACATCAAAGGACTGTTATTTTGACCAGATACTAAATTTTTAGAGTTCTCTAGATTATCAACATTTTCTATACTTTAAGAACTATAGAAAAAGGAATTTGTAGTAGGAGGTATATGTGTACCTTGTTCATTTGATTCCACTGTTTCCTGATGTTGTACATTACAGGATACTAGATAGTATACTTTTATCATCTCTACACCAGAAGGAAAATAAGTTGGGATTTTGACAGTGTCCAGAGTAGATGGAAGACAATTTCTTCTTATCCCCATAATCCCTCAATTTTAGCAATGATCGGAGGAAAATACAATTTCAAAAGTTCTTAAGGAAAAAACATAACAAGGATTCCTTAAGAAGAAAATTATTTAAAGAATTAAAAAAAACTATGAATGGTAAGTTAATGATATGTAATATCTAGAAGACTTGAGATAAGAAATTTATTAGTTCCAACCTTTTAAAATGACTTGGTATTTATATGAAATATTTTAATAGTCATATTTCTTTGTTTTTTGCAACGACCTCAGACAGATGGTGCTTGAAAGATCACCATAACTAAATTCCCAATACTGTATTTATTAACACCATTATAGTGTTAAAGGTACTATTTATATTAGAAAAAAGTATATGTATTCTGATTATAAACATTGGTTAGTCTTGTCAATACAATAATATTTATGAGTGTCAGTATGATGTTATTAGTGGCAATATTAGTCTGATGGTTAATAGATATATTTGTACAAAAGACAAGACCAAAGTGTAACTTCATGTCTAATTAAAGGTGAGTATTATTTTATTAGACACATACTCATTCTAATAATCATAATGAATAATAGTAAGTTTATATTCATCATACATTATGGATTATTATATGTATTGTAAAAGATAAAGTTTTCTACAAATATATAATAAATCACTTTGGACATAAAAAGTTAGTAAACATATTTTTAATAAAGTTTTCTAAATTTCAAAACTAAAGGAATGGAAAATTAATAATTAGATGACTCTAAAATCAAGACATCTATCGAAGAAGAAAAAGTATCTTGGTATATTTTCTATTCTGATTGATTTTTGGTATAATTAGTTTGATAAAGATTTTTGTTATTTAGGTGAATTATAAATTTAATTTCATACTCAATGTTCAAAAGTTTTCAATTTAGGGAGATGAAGCCAACCCGAGTTAGGATTCAACATGAGGATACAAAAGTGATAAATACCTTAGGTTTACTAGATGATGTCACTATAAGGGAGGAAAATTTTTACTTTCTACAAGACTTTCTTGTGATGTACATGGATGAAGATAAGTCAAAAATAATCATGGGGTGATCATTTTATTATATGAGGAGGAAATTGATTGATGTTTAAATTTTAGAGTTCTTAGTATGTATTAGTGGAGGGTAGGTGAAGTTTAGAATACAGCAAAAAATAAAGAATATGGATAATAAATGAGTTGAGTTTAGAGATTATAGATTTTATGGAGTTTACGACGATTTCATCACTAAAAATGTATGTGATGTAGCTACTCTATAGTATAAATAAGAAGGATAAAAAGGGGGAAAATGACATATTTTTTCATGAAAAAGATATAAACATATGATAAACTATTTTCCATGAAGAGATCAAAGAAGGATATTAGTTTTGGATAGCTAATGAACATCACTTTGATTTTTCAAGGTGGGTTAAACACTAATGGATTGGTCTCATAGAGGTATAGATTGTACTATATATAGGAGGAGTAAAGTTAATTTCTGAAAAAGGAAGTGGACCCATAAAATTAAAGAAATTAAACTTTTAGATTTTATAGATCTATATTTGGTAACATCTTTTATACCCACAAACACATGACTTAAAGAGGTAAGGTAGAGACATATGACCATAAACAATGATATTTTTGGAGGAAACATGTAATTTTTAATGCTATTGGATTTAATTTATTTTCAATTTTTTATTTTAACTACCATATGAGTATAATCCCCTTTATTTTTGAGCATTCATGAAAATGAGTATACACATTCACTGTTATAATTTAATTTCTAGTCATTTTTTGATTCAAGGTACAAGGACCCAAGACAGAAAGAGAGGGTAACAAAATAAGAACTTAATGAAAAGGGAGAGTATTATTTAATTTTTATTACTCATTTTACTTATTTATTTTCAATTTTTTTGATCATAAATGTAACAAATGCATTCCGACACATTGATTAGTGATACTATTTTGATTAATAAAGAAAATAATTTTTTAGGACCCAATGATACCATGTTTTCAATTGATATAATTTAATATATAGCATGGGTAGATTGGATGATTAGATATAATCATAAGAATTTGGATCCAATGAATGATTTTTTTTCTTTTTAGTCACATGTTGCTGAAATTTTCTCTTTCCATTTATTATGAATTGAATTTCATCAAATCATGTGGATTAATTTGTTATCATTACAAATTTTATTAGTGATTGACTCTAAATTTTATTCTCTCACTACCAAGATGTTTCTTGACCAAAAAATTACTATCTTTATTGAAAATATTTCTTTGGGGAATATGGGACATGTTATATACTATGACTTATATTTGATCTTTATAAAGAGATGATTTATCAAATACACTTTGAAAAGGAATGATGGATTTTTTTAATATATCCATTATACTTGGACCAACCATTAACATTGATATTAATTTTATCCATTAGAGATAATGAATGACCATTGATGTAAATAATCCACATTACAAGAAAATTTATCCCTTCCTATTCTAAATCAAGTATATTTCATGATTTTCAAAAAACATTTTTGGGGATAAGGGAACTAATATTGAAAATTTATGCGATTTTCTAAAAGGAAAATGTTTTGGGTGCTTCATTTGGTGTTGTAAAAGCTTCATACCATTATTCATTATATTTATTTATACCCATAAATGAAAAAAATAAAAAAATTGGTTGAGTTTTGGAGGGTCAAAAATCACCAACGCATTACCAATGATTTTTTTCATTTTGGGTTGGATGGTGTAATGATCCGCCAATTCTCATTGGATTGAGAGCTCAACGAGTCATTACATGGCCTTAAGAGACATCCCCAAGGCGCCAAAGGCTGGAAATAAATGCCAAAGGGTTTCAAAACACATGAGGATGATTTACCCTTTCAATGAAAACAACCAACAAACAATGTAAACTAGATAAAAATCTCCAAGAAACCACTATATGATGCATGATTTAAAACCAAAACAACTCAACCATTATTTTCATAATAACCCAGCCAAGTAAAAAAACGTTATGAAAAACCAAATCAGAGTAAAAAATGGAAAGACAACTGCAATACTTCAAGAAAACAACCCAACTCCATTATCCACAAGGTCCAAGCTCCAAAATCATGAACCAGCCCAAGAGTCATGAAGTAGTGCAATAAACGTGTGACACTTTACCTTTTCCAACATCCCGATATATGGCATCTGAAAAAGCACCATCGTGCCAAAGAAGGGGGTGAGTAATGAAACTCAGTAGGTTTTCCCCGATGACTTCCCAACCCATACCTCTAGGATAAAACATGTCAGCACATTTATATAAAACAATTTATATAAAAAATTACAAAATAGTTCACAATTAACAAGTTCTAAGTTAAAACCATTTTCCAACAAAACCATCTTTCTCAAGAAAAGAATCCAAGAAAAGTTCCCAATCAAATTCACATTTCCATTTTTGGCATAACCATTCCATTTCACAAATCCACACAACCAACTATTTCAAAACCCATGAAATCAACTATGCATGCAACGTTATGACAGTTCCATACTCATGAGCGGTCTCTCGTCGATCTACCAAGTCATCACAAGGTAATTATTCCCCATGTTCCATTACAATTTTGGCATCGAGCACAAGGTCATATTTCAACCAAGCCTCGTAAATGCAATATGAACACACACACCAAGTATGCCCAAAAACCACACCATTTCAACCATGCCAAAACCATTTCAATAAAACAACCCTTTTATTGAAATTTTTTTTCCCGCAAAACATTTTCAAAATATAGAAAATCCATATTTTAAAATCACCATTTTAAAATCAAGAAACTGAAACACTTTGCACAAACCATTCTTTTAATTTCCACAATTCCATAAAAACCCATAAATCATCACTAAAGAAGATTTATAACATGCTTTTCAGCAAATTTCACAATAAAAACCAAGAAATTAAATCAATTTGAACTAAGACTTCAAGTTCTAAGAAAGATGAATCAAGAGTTAATCCACCTACCTCAACAAGTTGGGCGAAACCAACCAACGGACGAAGAACGCCAACAAAACCGAGCCGATTCTCCAAAAACCCTCCTTAGATATCTTCTCCTAACACAACCAATACCAAATCTTATCATATTTGGCATCTACACCCTTAGATTTACCCATAACGGGCATAGATATAAGAAAATGAGAGAAGAGGAGAAGTAGATCTAACTAGATCTAAGAAACCGATCAAGAACGATCACATACCTTAAGAATCCAGCTTCGATTTTCCAAGACAAGCCTTCGAATCACCTCCAGAATGCTTGGGAGAAGTCTTCCAACCTTCAAGGGAGATTAATCCCGAGTTAGGGACAATAAGGAGCTTTAATGAGGAAATTAGAGGGAAAAAAAATTAGATCCACAATTTTAGGTTCTAATTTTAAGTGACCGCACGGTTAGTCCGCACGGTTTGACAAACAGTGCGCTAACAGTGCGTTAGCTTCTACCTCGGCCATCCTTTACACACAGCCTCATCACACGATTTCCCTTAACTGTACGCAGACCATGTGGAATCCACTACCTCCCCAGTCAGATATGCACGGTTTGGCCGCATGGTTTAGACTAATAGTATGCCACCAGTGCGCCTTCCCCTTTGCTTCAAACTTCAATCCAGGATCTCCAGACTCTCTCAAACGCCACCCTTAACTTTTAAAACCAAGAAAAGCATCAATTAAGGGTTACATACCAAAAACTGGGGGTACTACATTCTCCCCACCATTGGCTTTTCCATCCTCGGAAAGTAGAAAACCAATGCTTGACTGGAAGAGTTCTGGCCACTGCTTCTTCATTTGTTTCTCGCGTTCCCAAGTCTCTTCTGGAATCTGACCATGTTTCCACAAAACCTGCACTAGGCTGATGGTTTTTCCACACAAGACTTTATCCTACCTATCCACAATCCACACCAGGATGTGTACCAATGAAGCATCCAGCTCTAGGTTAATCTGATCCCATATGATAACATGGTCGGGATCGGGCTGATACTTCTTCAACTGAGATACATGGAACACATTATGCACTGCACTGAACCATGGTGGTAATGCCAACCGATACGCCACCTCTCCAACCCATTACAGTATCTCAAAAGGGCCTATATATCAAGGAGATAACTTGCCCTGCTTCCCAAAATGGCGATGTCCAAGTTGTGGAGAGATCCTCAAGAAGACATGATCACCCACAAAGAATGCCAACGGTCTGCGATGGTGATATGCATAAGATTTCTGACGACTTTGATCCATCTACATCCTCTTTCTAATCAACTGAATCTTCTCCATTATTTCTTAGACAAGGCTTAGCCCAACTAGTGAAGTTTCACCTGTTTCCACCCAGCATAGTGGAGAACAATAAGGATGCCCATACAATGCTTCAAACAGAGCCATGTGTATCGAGGCATGATAACTGTTATTGTATGATAACTCCACTAAGGGTATATGCTCCTCCCATGAGCCACAAAAATCCATTACACAAGCCCTCAACATGTCTTCCAACGTTTTTATCATCCGCTCGGATTTCCCATTAGTTTGAGGATGATACGCCATGCTCATAGTCAACTGAGTTCCAAGGGATTGCTGTAAGGATTTCCAGAAATGAGATGTGAACCTCAGATCTCTATCTGAGATGATAGGAACTGGTACACCATGTCCCTTTATCACTTCCCGGATATAGATTTTTGAAAGATCTTCCACTGTATGAGTTTCAAGAATAAAGATAAAATGGGCTGACTTGGTTAGATGATCCACTATCACCCAAATGGCATCGTGTTTCCGGACCGTTCTTGGAAGACCTATAACAAAATCCATTGCTATCTGATCCCATTTCCACATAGGGATAGGTAAAGAGTGTAACATACCATCTGGTCTCTGATGCTCTGCTTTAACCTGCTGACAAGTTAAGAACCGTGAGACGTACTCAGACACCTTCCTTTTCATGCCGCTCCACCAAAACTGCGTCTTCAACTCCTTATACACATTTTGTGTACCCGGATGTGAAGCCCATCTGGAATGGTGGTAAGCATGAAGGAGTTGTTCCTGAGCAGTTAAAGGTACAACCATCTGATCTCGAAAATGCAAAACTGAACTCCCATCTAGCTTCCATCCCTCAATGGTCTCCCCACCATTGAGTTTTTAACTCATTGTAACACAGTCTAGGTTGGATTCCTGTGCCTCCTTTACTATCTCAACCAAATCAGGGATAAGAAAAACTGGAAAGAAAACCACAACATCACCCCGGTCTTCACATTCCACATGCATGTCGGCTAAGACCGACATCAACTGCCATTTGTTTGAAGCTTCTTTTGTCAACTGAGCATATGAATTCCTGCTTAATGCATCAGCCATTGAATTTCCTTTACCCGGTGTATACATTAAGTCAAAATCGAACATTTGAAGATACTCCATCCATCTCTTCTACCTCAGATTCAAATCTCGCTGTAAGAAAATGTGTTTCAATATTTTGTGATCTGTAAACACAGTGAACTTCTCACCAAAGAGATAATGGCGCCAAGTCTTCAAGGCATGGAAAACTGCAGCTAACTCCAAATCATGTGTTGGGTAATTATTCTCATGCACCCTCAACTGCCTTGAACCATAAGCAACAACATGGTCTCCTTGCATGAGAACACATCCCAACCCTGTTCCCGAAGCATCACAATACACCACATACCCCTGTCCTGATTCACTCAAGACCAAGATGGGTGATGATGTAAAGCGAAGTTTCAACTCTTGAAAAGATTTATGACATTCCTCAGTCTATTGAAATGCACTGTTTTTCTTTGTCAATGCTGTCATAGGCTAAGCTAGTCATGAGAATTCATGCACAAAGCATCGGTAATAACCAGCTAGACCAAGAAAACTTCGTATTTTAAAGAAATTCTTTGGTGGTTTCCAAGAAAGAACCACTTATATCTTTTCTGGATCCACTGAAACACCTTTCTCAGAAACGAAATGGCCCATAAAACGTACCTCTTGTATCCAAAAATTGAACTTTGATAATTTGTCATACAACTGATGGTTCTTCAAGATTTACAACACTGTCTCCAAGTGTTGCTCATGCTCAACCCTTGTTCTTGAATACACTAATATGTAATCCACAAACACCACAATAAAAGAATCCAGATATGGCTGAAATATATGATTCATCAAATCCATGAATACCGCTTGTGCATTCGTAAGACCAAAATGCATGACTACATATTCATAGTGGACATATCTGCTTCTGAAGGCTATCTTCAGAATATCCTCCATCCGAACTCGCAACTGGTGATATCCTGACTGCAAGTCAATATTAGAGAACCACTGAGCTCCCTTCAATTGATCAAATAGGTCATCAATTCATGGAAGTGAATATCTATTCTTTATCGTAACTTGGTTAAGTTTACGATAATCCACGCATAGCCTCAAAGTTCTATCTTCTTTATTTACAAACAAAACTGGTGCTGCCCACGGAGACACACTTGGCTGAATAAAACCTTTTCTTTCCAGTTCTTCCAACTGCACATTCAATTCCTTTAACTCCATTTTTTCCATCCTATAAGACGGAAGTAAGATAGGACTAGTCCCCAGAAGGAGATCAATCGTAAATTCCACTTTTCTCATAGGTGGTAACCCTAATAAGTTTTCAGGAAACACATCAGGAAATCGATCCACGACTACTGGAAAAATATTATTCACAATCTCATCCATCGATTCCAAGTTTAACACAGCCAACTGGTAAGAGATTGTTGCCACTACTGGTGCCAACAAGCTCGTTGCACCTGCCTTCACCACTCTTTCTTCTCTAAAGAGATGCTCGACGCCATCCTCTGTCGCGAAACTGACTGATCTACTATAACAGTCGATGTGAGCCTTAAAATCTGTCAACCAATCCATACCCAGGATTATATCATATACAACCATCTCTAGCACAAAGAAATCCCATTTTAGCTCATCTCCATCAACAGTTATAGAACATGCTCTACACACGAAGGCTCTATATTCTATTTCACCAAGAGGTGTTTGAAGTTTTATTAGAGAAGGCATCATTTAAACTTTTATGTTTAGAAAATCAGAAATACGAGAAGCAAGAAAAGAATGCCATGCACTAGTATCGAACAACACTTTCATGAGGGTAGAATTAAAAATAATCATACCTCTCATCATAGATGGTCCAGACTGGTCATCCACAATCACATGTTCTCCTCCATACAATTTCTTTGTTGCTGCACTTTGATCCTTATTGCCTTGTTGAGATTGTTTGGCCTGAGGAGTCGTGGTATTCCTGGAATCACCATAACTAGATCTGTTCTGCTGGCGAGAATGATTTTTCTGTCCCCACCCTGTCGAAGCATAAGATTCTTGCAACGCCTGGGAAGTGTCACACGCACTCGACCTCGGATCACTATGAAAATATCACTGAATATTCCCCATCTTGTAGCAATTGTGACATGATTTCAGTGGTGCTGTACATTCTCATTTCATGTGGTCAATTGCACCACATTGAAACCACCCGACTTTCATCATGGGTCGTGGAGGAAGATTCACCGATCCAACCATTTGATTCTGATTTGCACTCCCACCTTGGAAATAGGTGTCCCACTTCTGCTTGTTCGCTGCATTAGAGTTCCCACCCGTTCCCATGGGTATCATCATACTTCCTCCTCCCATAACTCCTGATATGTCTCTTTCTAATAATTTTTCTCTGTTTACCATCTCTGTATAATCTGTAATACAGAGAACAACTATCTTCGAGCGAATCTCCTATTGAAATCCGGATTCAAAGATGCGTGCCTTCAGCGACGCACTTGCAACAACTTCCGGTGCAAATATTACTATATTCATGAATTTAGCCTCATACTCCATGAAAGAGAGATTTTCCTGCTTCAGGCTGAAAAAGTCAGTTGTCCTCTGGATCTTGAACGTGTGAGGATAGAGTTGTTTATTGAACAACTTCTCAAATTCCTCCCAGACCAGGTCTTGATCCACCTTATCCTGCACCACCATCTCCCACCACTGTCATGCAAGATCCTCTAGCATATACGTCACCAACTTTACTTTTAGTTATATTGGTGTGCCAATGAAATCAAAGATATGATTCATCATGCTTAGCCACACCTCCGCCTTTTCTGGTTCAGAATCACCCTGAAAGATGGGTGGATTCTACTTCTGGAATTGGACGAAATGGTCTACATTCCTTGACTCATCCCTCCGATTCCCCATGTCCACTTCTTGGAACGCTTGAACTATACTTTGGACTGGCTCTTGGTTCACCTGTGGCTCAGGTGTGACCACATTCTCCACATCCTCTTCCGTTTGGTTTCTATGATGCCTAACAGGTGCCATTCTCTATACAAACAACGCACGCCGTTAGTCTCACTTCTTAGCAACTGAAGGCTTAACATTTATATTTCTATTACATCACTATCACAACATTAATTTCCAACCATTTTTAAAATAGATCTTTTCTTTACTTTTGAAAATCAATATATCTTCAAAATGCGTCAACCATTATCTTTTCAAAATATTTCATTTGAAAACATGCTTAAAATTTTCAGAAATCTCACTTTTTCATGAAACTATAATCCATTTCTCAAAATGATTTATGAAATCCTAGTGGGAATTCATTACTCTACAATGCATTTAATGTTCATCTCATTGGCTAAACCCATGACAATAATATTTTCAACATTCTAGAAGTGTATCAAAAACACTTATGTATCCAACACCCTGGTAACTTGAAGTTCAGCATAAATAGGTTAGCTACGTCCTTTTATGCTATACATTTCAAGTTCCGACAATCCTACTCCTGTATAAGATGACCACCCAAGGAATAGAAAATAAGGAATTTAAACTCCAAGACCAAGAACATCGATGAACACTTGTTAGGCAAGGACCGAACAAGCTGATACCATTTTTAATGACCCACCAATTCTCATTGGCTTGAGAGCTCAACGAGTCATTACTTGTCCTTAAGCGACATCCCCAAGGAGGCAAAGGCTGGAAATAAATGCCGAAGGGTTTCAAAACACATGGGTGATGATTTACCCTTTCAATGAAAACTACCAAAAAACAACGTAAACTAGATAAACATCTCCAAGCAACCACTATATGATGCATGATTTAAAAACGAAACAAATCAACCATTATTTTCATAATAACCCAAACAAGTGCAACAATGGAATACAAAACCAAATCAGAGTAAACAACGAAAAGACAACTACAAGACTTCAAGACAGCAACCCAACTCCATGCTCCACAATCTCCAAGCTCCAACATCACGAACCGGACCAAGAGTCATGAAGCAGTGCAATAAACGTGTGACACTTTACCTTTGCCAACATCCCGGTATATGACATCTGCAAAAGTACCATCGTGCCAAAGCAGGGGGGGAGTAATGAAACTCAGTAGGTTTTCCCTGATGACTTCCCAACCCATGCCTCTAAGTTAAAACATGTCATTACATTTATATAAAACAATTTATATAAAAAATTCTAAAATAATTCAGAATTAACAAGTTCTAAGTTAAAACCATTTTCCAACAAAACCATCTTTCTCAAGAAAAGAAACCAAGTAAAGTTACCAATCAAATTCACATTTCCATTTTTGGCATAAACATTCCATTTCACAAATCCACACAACCAACTATTTCACAACCTATGAAATCAACTATGCTTGCATCATTATGACAGTTCTATACTCATGAACGATCTCTCTTCGATCTACCAAGTCGTCACAAGGTAATTATTCCCCATGTGCCATTACAATTTTGGCATCGAGCACAAGGTCATATTTCAACCAAGCCATGTAAATGCAATATGAACACACACACCAAGTATGCCCAAAAACCACACCATTTCAACCATGCGAAAACCATTTCAATAAAATAGCCCTTTTATTGAAAACCTTATTCCTGCAAACCATTTTCCAAATCCAGAAAATCCATATTTCAAAATCACCATTTTAAAATCAATAATCCAAAACACTTTGCACAAACCATTCTTTCAATTTCCACAATTCCATCAAAACCCATAAATCATCACTAAATAAGATTTATAACATGCTTTGCACCAAATTTCACAATCAAAACCAAGAAATTAAATCAATTTGAACTAAGACTTCAAGTTCTAAGAAAGAGGAATTGATAGTGAAGCCACATACCTCAACAAGTTGGGAGAAACCAACCAACGGATGGAGAACGCCAACAAAACCGAGTCGTTTCTCCAAAAAACCTCCTTAGATCTCTTCTCCTAACAGAACCAAGAACAAATCTTATCATATTTGGAATCCACACCCTTATATCTACCCATAACGGGTGTAGATATAAGAAAAAGAGAGAATAGGATAAGTAGATCTAAGTAGATCTAAGAAACCGATCAAGAACGATCACATACCTTAAGAATCTGTCTTCGATTTTCCAAGAGAAGCCTTCGGATCATCTCCGGAACGCTTGGGAGAAGTCTTCCAACCTTCAAGGGAGATTAATCCCGAGTTAGGGCTGGCAAGAAGATTTAATGAGACAATTAGAGGGAAAACGAATTAGATCCACAATTTTAGGATCTAATTTTAAGTGACCACATGGTTAGTCCGCACAGTTTGAAAAACTGTGCGCTAACCGTGCGCTAGCTTCTGCCTTGACCATGCTTCACACACGACCTCATCACATGGTTTCCCTTAACCGTGCACAAACCGTGTGGAAGCCACTTCCTCCCCAGTCAAGCTACGCATGATTTGGCCGCACGGTTTAGACTAACCATGCACCACCCACGTGCTTTCCCCTTTGCTCCAAACTTTAATCCAGGATCTCCCGAATCTCCCAAACGTCACCCTTAACTTTTAAAACCATGAAAAGAATCAAGTAAAGGTTACATACCAGAAACCGTGGGTACTATAGATGGTGGGTGTGAGACTTATCCAAGAACAACATCTGAAAAAATAAATAAGATAATTTTTTTAAGAGGGTGTATTCATTATTTATTTTCATTTTCCCTTAACTTTACATTGAGATTTGTGAAGTGGGTGTTGTTACTTTTGGAGAGGAGAATATCATTGATCATTAATTTCGATTATCATACATTATTCTTAGATTCAAACATATTTTTTAGACTATTTTTTAATTAATCCATTACCCACTATCCATTAGCCTCAGATTCATTTGATCCTATTTTGAAATCCCAAATGATCTTCAGTGAGTTTTATCCCTAAAATTTAGAGAATGTATGTCCCTTTAAAGTTCAAAGTTTAGTATATGTACACAAGGTATGAGGAAAAATCTATATATTATTTACCTTGAGTGATGACATAAAACAATTATGGTCAATAAAATCAAAACTTGGCATTTTTAGTAATGATAAATTGAGATAGTCAATTAAAATAAAAGAGAAGTTCCATCGTTTTAAAGGGTAAAGATCAAAAACATTGTTTTTTTAGTTAGGAGTTAGTTTAATTTTTAATATGTAGTAATTCAATTTTCTATCTCATCAATTTTTTTTTTTATTTCATTGATTTTTAATTTTAAATAGTGGTATTACTGGGGATCCTTTTAAATTTTTAGTTAAGGTACATGCTTGATGGAAGGAACAATTCAACTGTGGGGGAATATATGATCAAATTTTATACATATTTTTTACCTTTTTAATTAATTTACATAATCTTTTTTAAATTTTCGTACCCTTAAATTAACTTTTAATCACAATTTGTGGGAAATAGTATTTTAGAATGACATTTTTAAAAGAAAAGAAAATATGTAATTTTTCTTTTTCCCACCCTTAGTATTTTTCAGTTATGTTGTAAAACTTTGGTTCCACTTAGGCTATCACTCACCATATGGGAGAAATCCACAGGGTCTCCTCATGAGAATCTTCTTGATCAGTATCCCATAATGAGGGTCGAACACATGTGTAAGGAGGCATTCATATGTGACACATGGTGTGTACAAGGGAACAATATCGCATTATCCCATTGGGGGAAGGTTCATGCAGGGGAGATATGATGAATTCTACAACACAAGGCATCACACAACATCCTTAGTGGTCCTCAAGGACCAGTCTAACATGATGGTTCATAAAGAAACTAATTATCTTATTAAGTGGTGGAAATTATATAGATTCTATGATGTGGAACATGGAGTTTGTTTGGGAACATTATACTTCACCAAAGAGATATCGTTTTGGGTGAGCTCATGTCATCTTCAATAGACACAAATGCTTCACCACCACCATCATTTATATTTATTAGACCCCCCCATTTAGGTTAATGAAGGTGTTATAGTGACACAATATATATGATAATATCTACACTGTAGACCAACCTCTACATTTTAGTGGCTCCAAGTTGATAAAACAAAGATCTTCATGGTACCACAATGGATATGTACACATCATAGTGCCCTATAGTCCATATTTTTTAGATAATGATGGAAGAATGATCCTCCATCATATGAATTGTTTTTCTATATCTAGTGTTTCATGAAAAGATTTTGTGATAGAAAACGATTTCCTACACCATAGGTGAGGAAAAATGAAAATGGTTATGCTATAGGGTTTAGACAAATCCATAGAGGTGATCTATTTGGAAGTATCATTGGTTTGAGATTTATAAGTGGTTGTTTTTTTTTCACCTAGGAGTTTCACTATAGATAATTAAGGGAAATAATATAATAGATGTATGGGACAATGTGACTATGAGAGGATGAATAGGACATAACCATTTTTTTTATATTCACCAAGAAGTGTTTTCCATTCTATAGGTGGTTGGGATGAGTAAATGAGGAATAAAATACACTTTAGATAATCTATCCATACCATATTTGTTATTTCTAATTAAAATTTAATTTCCTGATGATCTTTGGAAACACACATACTACATGTCAATCTTTGAGGGATTTTTAAGAAGATTATCACATGGGAACCATACTTTAATTATAGTAAGTATAAAAATTATAAAATATAGAGGAATTATCTAATGTTATAGATCACACATCGGTTAATGAATGTTTTAAATTGGTTGAAAAATAAATTATGGAAATGAGAATTCAAAATTGAGAGTGCTATATCTATCCCCCTACCCCCCAATAGGCCCGCAAATACTAACAGTCACTGAGTAGGAATATCTCAAATTTTGGGTGGACATAGATTAAGACAACCTATAATGGAAGAATATTTTCAATGTAAAACAATAAATAGAAACAATACAATACGATATATATAACTTAACTGTATATAACACATGATTGAGTTAAAAAATACAAGAACATCACCATTAAGGATATCAAAAAGGTGTTGTATAACTAAAAAGTATATGAATCAAACAAACACAAGACATTGAAAATAAAATTATTAGTATTTACTCTGATATCGATGTCTGTCCACAACATTCATAAATTTCATCACAAACTACCTTGTCACGCCATTCATCTTGAAGAATCACTGGGTAATAGCTCTAAAAATACCCAATTAGAACACATCCACTAAGATTGTTACTGAACCCGGTGTAAAATACATAGACAAAACATGTATCAGAATAGATCCTAAGGAGGGGTGAGTATATATATACCCAATAGGATACCGAAAACAAAAAAAATCAATGATAAGAAAATAATCTGCTCAAACTTATAGTTTTTGAAAATAACCAGTAGTAAGTCAATAAAGGATCCAAATATTATTAACCACTAGAAGTTAGTAGATTATAAAATATGTATTAATCATTAAAATTATAAATCCTAAATGTTATAAAATTATGAGAGAAAAAGGATGTATTGATAACCAAGAGGGTTCAGATAGTCTTCAGTTTAAAACCAGCCATATATAGAATCTCTAATGATTCATAAGGGCGCTAAAAGAATCAAAAGTGTTGAATTTTATGAACACCCCGACCTTTATTACCTAAAAAAATAGATTTAATCAATGAAAAATCTATTTCTTTTCCATTGATAAAATATAGTGAGGGGAGTATGAACTCATACTATCATACCACATAGTTATAAGTAAATTCATGTTTCCACTCATAAATAGAAAAGGGGTACCTATGACTCATCTAAAAGAATAAAACAAATAGTAATAACGAATTCAAGATAGGGTAGAACAAAATAGTTGATAGTAATAAAATAAACTCAACTAGTTCCTTGCTAGGCCCATTCCTTACCATACAACACACATAGGGTGTTATCATAATACCTAACCTTGAGAGTACTTCAATCACCATGAACCTTCCACATCATTGGACCTATGAATAAAATTTTTAAATTCACCTATCTCACCTCAAAAATTTCTTTGTATGAACAAATTTACTATTCTATCATGATATATAATAAAAATTACTTAATATATTCTATTTACTTAAATAAAAAATACAGAGTGAAGAAATCACAAAGGCAACGCAAAGGAAATGCCTTTGTTATGTGAAGGCATCAGAGGAACACCATGTGACACATAGTGGTTTCGTACCTGTGCCTCACATTCTATGGGATAAAATGGTTTAGGTAGTCCTAACCTATGCACCTCACAAGCTGTTATCCAACATGGGTCACCAGGACCCATAGAATGGGCTGTGGGATTAGGCCTAGGGGTCTATCCAGTATGGCCTACACCACTCCACCTATCCGGGTGGTTGGTCAATGGGTATTTCCCAGCCCAAAGGATAGTCTAGAAAACCATCAATGATTATACCATGTCTCACAAGTAGAAATTCACATCAATTCATTAAAGTTATTGCGTCCATTGGTCATGGATGTATAATATATTAGATGTCCCACAAGTATAATTGTCCCCATCATGGATTTTCATGTGAATTCCATGATCCAAAATGTGGAAAACCTTCTCTATAAATATTGGTGGATCTATGGACACAATCCCCTTTTTTATATTGTAGTGCACAAGTGATATTCACCTTCCCAATTGTTCTACCTACCTCAGGTACAACCACCTCCAATCATTACAATTTCTATCACATTAATTTTTCATCATTATATTGAATCCCCATAAATCAAAATACACCTTCTCCTTATAGTGGTTTCATAATCTTCATGTAATTGGGATGAAACTTTCATACCGTGGTTCCTCCCTTAAATTCTAGAATCCTTTCTACCACACAACCCTTATCCATGATATATTAAAGAAAAAAGAGAGAGAAGAGAGAGATTATTGATTGATTATTCATCATCAATATCTCAATAGGTTCACACAATAAATAAGAAAATATTATAGAAAAATTATTTTAATCCAATATATTAGAATCCATAGCACAAAATTTATCAAGATATTTGAATGGTGGAAAAGAATAATATTCATATAATTAATCAAATGAAAAAAGGAATCTTTTTATTATTTCACTATCTTCATTAGAAATTATTAAATAATAGTGTATAAATAAATACTGATCCTTGCATTAATCATTAGATCACTCACTAATGAATATTCTATATCTAATACCAGTTTTAATACTGAAAATATATTCCTTAATTATTGTTTCAACTAGGTTCTCTAAATATAATTTCAATATAACTTACCATATCTTTATAATTATTGTTTTTTGGTGGCCAACCCAAGTATTATAGATAAAGTTTAATATATAGTAAATCAATGGTCAACAACATAAATAAAAAGATTATTAATTTAAATAATTAATTAATCAGTTTATTCATTTAGTGCACCTATGATATAACACTAGAAATTCCAAATGAAAATGAAATTAATATCATTCCTAGGGAAGAATCCATGTTTTGGAAACAATCAAAGTGTTAGTTTTCTTATATGATTCTCTATTTAAATATAAAATCATAATTCTAAAGATTAGGTTCTAGAAGAATAATAAAATAATTTTAATATTAAATATATTTTTATTGTGGACTCTAGATGGTCCCAAATCTATTACAACTTAGAATAAGGGTAAAAAATACACCTCAATGTCAAGGGAATAATTGGATAGATTTTCCAATGTCATCTATAAGGTTAAAATACCAATTTACTATTAGAAAGGTCACAAGTCTATAAAAGATAAGTCTCATTAGGGAAATTCCCAGGTCACTATATCTAGAAGACCATACGACCTTTTCATCCATGAAAAAAGATAACTATTGGGTTTTAACTCAAAAATGAATCTAAAAAACAACCACACATATAAAAAACTATCAGATCATGGAATCTCATCGTATGCGAGTTTCTAGTTCTAAAAAATCTCAACACACAACCATCTAACATAGAAACATACTCTACACTATGTAATTATTTTTAAACCCTTACACCTAGATAATTTTATCATATGATGGTCTTTTTTCTACATATAATTAAATTAAAGAATGAACCACTGATATATATCTCAAAATTGTACATTACCAAAGTTTCTTCATGTGTAATTTATTCACTCACCACCCTTTGAAGAGGGTTATATATTGTTATTATATGAGTGTAAATCATATATATTTTACTCCGATAGTGATCAATTATAGATATTTGATATTGAAACCTGAATAGTTACAAGATAACATGATCATATAGTCCAATTTTAGTATCTCTAATATCTCTTTCTTTCATTTAAAATTCATCAATGTCACTATTTCAGGGTGTAAGAGAGGAATGAGTCTTCCTTCCCAATTTCCTTACAATAGGTTCTGAGGATTATCGATACTATGAGCTCCAACTAGATTTAAATCATTTGAGTAATATTTTCATGCTTTATGCTCATAACAATTTTGTGGAAACTACAGATAAGAACATTATGAATCACCCCCAAACATGAAAAAATGCACAACATCACACTACTACCCATCGGTTTTTCTATATAATCAATATTCAAAATAAATGGCCCTAATCATTTGTATGAACTAACTCTATAGGCTTTATACACAAGTATAGGTCATTCAAAACAAGGGTGATCAAAATCCATCACCTTCCATGAAAAAAACATCCACCACATAGTAATTATATTTATATAATGGAAATTTATATAATAATCATTTTGATACCCCACTCTAAGGATAAAACACAACTAAGGGAGTACAATAGTAGTATTAAAATCCATATATTTTTTATTAATAACATGGAAAAATAACTATCCACATAAGGAATAAAAAGAAATTCTCTCCACCTTCAAGAAGAACCCTTTAATCCCACTACCTAAGAATAAGTTTCTATATAGGAATACTATATAAACCTCAAAACTAAAAGCCACTCATATAAAAGGGAAGATTATTGGGAAACAACTATACTTTTATAGTGATAAAACTCTATTTCTCCATGCATGAATCATTACTTGGTAGTTTTTAGGTCACCATCCTCCTATATATCCATGAAATAAATTCCCTTGGTAGAAGAATCAACTTCCATGTTGTCATTTCTCCACTTAGATGTCAATGTTAATTATAGATTTTATCTCACAACCACCATTACAACTAAATGAATCTAGAACTCATGCTATATGATATTGCCACATATCCTATAAATTCATTGGAAAACATGAAAAAATTCCTTTAAATACCATTAATCTCTTCATGAAAAATAGCATGGGAGTATTTAGTCTATAAACCACATAAATGGAAGACCATTATTTATCATTCCCCTACACAACACCCAAAAACCACCTATAAAATGCATGTAGATGCATAAGTTGGTATGACATTGTGAAATATTCATGGTTTACCCTTTGTAAGAACTCATTCACTCTATCACATTATCAAGAATTAAATTTTACATCCATGAGAAAACCACATAATTATATTTATACCATCCATTTGGTAAATGATTTCATCAAGAAAAGGGGTGACATTACTAACCACACCCATGGTACAATGAACCATAATTTCATACATTATTTTCAGAATAATTCCTTACAAAAAATATTAAACTAATCATTTCTTCAGGAACATTTTAGGTTTAGTATCATTGAATCTACGAACACAATACAGGTCCTACATGGATCATATAATAAGACATAAATAAATTATAACTCTCTTGAAAGACTTTCTTATTATCCCATCATTGACCACCTTAATTAATAATATTTTTTGGGGAAATCTTTCTAAATAAATGGGTGGTCATAAATCATAGTAAGGGTTAAAAAATTAAATTAGAGCATAAATGAACATCATGGGTATACGTAAGGCATAATGGATGAACATGAAAATAAGGACTATAGAAATATGATTATCATAAGAACTTCATAAATAAAAAATCATATGTACATTAGGGATAAATTTGAAATGTTGCTACAATATAATAATGAGTAATTCATAATAATATCCCCAATGTTCATCAATAAGGTGTATAAAAAGTACATTTTCAATTTTTTTCCCTATGTATTCTCAAAACATCATTAGAGAATTTTCCAAAATTATCATAAACATTTAATCTCTAGAGATTAAATCCTTACCCAATGGATTAGAGTGCTATTAGGGAACACCATTAATATTAACAAGGATGTTCAAAAATGTATTATAAAACATTACTATGAAATTATACTATGGCATGATAAACATTTATTAAATAGTCATTAATTAGTAACCTAATGAATTGGAGCATTATTAAAGTGAACCCTTCATATGTATATAATTGTGAATGCCTCATAAATTAGAAATCATAAGAACATATCATTTTAACCAATGAGTATGAAATTTTGGTTCCAAATAAGGAATTTTGTAACCAATAAAATAATGTTAAATCTATATGGACACTCTTAGTTGATATTAGCATTGGGTATTCACAAAATGAAGATGTGTCATGAAAAATCAAGGAATGATTTTAGTTTCATGAAGGATTTAAAAATAGGATTATTGAATTGGTATAATGACAGATAAGGTTAGTCTCTCAACAATTTGAAATCATTTTTAAATTTAAATATTGATTATGTATACATGAAATCATAATCACATGGAAATGAAAATTCGTACAATATTAAAATATTATATTGAAAACAAAGGTGTGATTTTGACATCATGACGTATATTCAAACTGATTATATAATGGGTTAAATGAGAGAGAAATGAATTTTTTTCATCAATAGGGAATAATTTGGATAGTAAATTATTTTATTTGAACACATGGTCGAATAATAACTTGGAAATTGAAAGGCTTATAACAATATCTATTATTGAATTTAAAAGAGGAGGGATCCATTTCTTTTCTAAGTAGTATTTAATGAATTTATGGAGTCTATTTAATAGTAGGAACTTAATTGGAGATCATTATAGAGGGATATATAAGGGAATATTATTATTATTTCCTTTACAGTGGAGTGGGAAGAGATATTGGGTAGGAATGTGGTACTTTTATAGGTTTAAAATGGTTATTATTTATGGAAACTATTGTCAGGTTAGTGGTATGAATGTATTTGTATAGAGGATATGGGGTTTAATGTGTTAGTTGAATAAATAGAGATGATACATGTGGTGTTGAATTAATATTATAAAATAGGTATTCAAGATGGTCTAAATTTCATATCAATTTAGTAAAAATTATTCCATATTAGGCAATCCATTTTAACACTTAATGATCTTGATTAATTATTAATCATGTTAATTGATTCATGCTCAAATTTACCCAAAAGAAGAAGTTAAGACAGTCCTTGTTGTATAGTTTGGGTTGTCGAATCCTCAGAAACCTAAGAAGTAACCTACCGACATGTAAATTATATGGATTGTTTTTGGTTATGAAGTGGAAAAATTGGGTTGATTTAATATGGTTTTAAAGAATCACTAACATATTTAAGTTAATTCAAATTAAGGTAATGATTTGATCCTAGGTTATCGCTCGGGGTGGATTGGATGAATTCCCTTTTTAATGATTTCAATTTCTTATATTTGAGATGGATTAATTTTATAAGATCAAACAAAATCATAACTTACTGGTTTAATGCATAAAAACCCTAATAATAATCACATATACACTTTAAGGATCAAATTGTTGAGCACTCCAAGGTAAAGTTTCGTATTAGCACATGAAATGTGCAACCTTAAATTCAATAAGGATGAAGAGGTTTTAATATCATCAAATAAAAATATCATTTAAAAGAAGTGATTAGCCATTAATGGAGTGAGAAATAACATCCAATATAGCCCCTTGATACTACCTTGGATCAACCCATAAAATATTTATCCCTCCATTGATGACAAGTCTTCAACGGAAGCGGGAATTAGACATACGAGGGTGGAATTGAAGAAGTAAAAACAACAACAAAAATTGATCACTCCACCGTTGTGTATTGAATATCACAAAGTATGGTGTGAATAAATTCATAAATTGAACCAAAGGTATCAATGTGATATTTAGAATAATATAATAAGAGTAAAGGAAGAACTTTTATTAATAAAATAAGGTGAATTAAACAACTTACATGAGAAAGACATGCGATTACAAACACAAAGTGGCATCATAACACTACAATGAAACCAAGCACCAAAGATGATAAAATACTCCACCACCACTGCCTTAAATAAATTTTTTTAAGCCTTGGGTAGAGCCTACAATATTACAAGTCTCCTCAATTAATTGTGGTAGGCCATAGGTTGGTGGAAAGTTGAGGGAGAGTTGATTTTTCCACCCTTGACCCGAGGTGGCAGCCAACTTGCTTCCACCAAACAGATGTGCCTGGAATACCTTCTATATGGACTCATTGAAGTGGGCAATATAATTAAAACATGAAGAAAATTATTTAAACTAACCTTATGTAAAGTTTCTCCCCAAAATAGTTTATGGTTAATGAGATATGTGTAAAATGGTGGGATATTTTTCTGGGCCGCAGAATCTGGCACATAATTTTATCTTCAAATTGGGCCACCTGAATAACCACAATGGAGGCCAAATTCGCACTGGATTCTAAATAATTATTTTTTCTCCTATATGTCTTCTATAATCCCATGAAACTTGGGATTAATGGGGCCCGTATGTTGGTCCACACATTCTCATCAGTGGGCTGGTGTCCAATCTTCCTTCTCCAGAATTGTTTGCATGAAATCCCATTTTGGTGGTCTTCCAATGTGAATATTCCAACACTACACAAATATTAATTGCTACAAATATAATTATAAACCTGAAAATTAAATATGAAAATAAAATAAAGATCATTTGGTACTTTAAATGTTGTTAAAAAATGTACCACATAATAGTACATTTTAAGAAGGAATTACAATCATAATGTGAAATGATGTTCAAAGTGTAAAATGCACTAAAGTGGTGTTTATGAATAATAAAGCACATTAATATTATATATATTAACGATTAATATTAGCCTCGTTTAGTAGATAATCACACCCCCCAACTTGAGTTTTTCTAGTCCCGAGAAAAATGTATCTCAACAATATGAAAATTTGAATTCCCTTTTCCAAAAACATTTTTGTACACAATGATCACCAAAAAACCTTATACCAAACAATCATGAAGCCCATAAAAATATTTTAATAAAAGATAGTTTCATAATCATATCCCAATCCCAAGTCCATTCCTTTGTTCAAATTCATTTCCATATTTCATCCAATATCAATTAAGTACGAGGATGTGTTGTGTATCACAATAGAAATGGGGGTTCATCTTTATTCAAAGGGGAAATGACGGAAGCGCTAGGTGGAAAAACATTTCAATATTAAGATGAGTATTAATTTTTTTTAAATATTGCGATGGTAATTGAAATTTCACTCAAAAGAGTCAACCCATGTAGCAAGACTTTGTCGATGACTCCCAGGCTCAAAGATCTTAGGGCACCAAGTGAAGCCCACATAATCGGGCATCATCTCGAGTTAACTCAATCAAAAACAAAGTCAAATTACCACAAATAGAGATAAAAATATGAAATCTGGGCCAAAAATCTATGGATTCATGATCCCCAAGTTCCGAAATCCACGCGTTAGGTCATTTCATTGCTCTATGCACAAATTTATTGTTTTTTTTATTTTGATTTTTTTTGATTTTTTTTGAATACTCATATTATAAATAAAATGATTGAAAAACCTATGATATTTATTTGGGGGACCCATGAACTCAAATTAATACCCCACTATCCAAAGGACGTGCATTGCGATCTTTTTTTATTTGGATGAAAATATAAACAATGAAATATCACATTGGACAACCACACTTTCCAAAATCTATGCTCATGAAATTATAAATGGATTAAAATCAGAATTGGGGAATGATAAATTATTTGATATTCAGTTTAAATGTTTTAAATGTGTATTATCATGTTCAATGTTAATGGAATTTTTCTTTCCATTTACACACATTTTTTTTTCAAATCATTTTTTTTCACACAAAAGAAATTTTTTTATTTCATCTCCCCCCAAATTAAAATAACACTATCCATAGTGTTTAAAGAAAAGAAAATTTAAAAGGGGGTAGAGGTAGATAATTAGAGTTCAAAAAGGAAATTGAACATGATTATCATGTAATGAAGTCACCTGGTGGTTGAAGTTGAAATTCTTGCTGCTCCCTTTTAATCCCTTGATCTCGATGTCACTATGAGAATTCCCTGGTGGAGAAAAAGAAGAAAAAAGAAACAAAAAAAACTATATATAAATATTTATATAATAAAAAAAGTAAAATATAAGTAAATATAAAAATTATAGAATATGGAAGTACCAAAAGCTGTTGGTTAGTGGTAAGCGCGAGCCCCTATTTCCCTTCGGTCCGGGGTTCGAGTCCCTGCGGCTTCGCTAGTTGCGACGACATTTTCCCCACGACCTAAGATGTGTCATTTTATTATTATTATTATATATTTTTTTATATTTATATTTTAACCTACAAAAACATAAAAATAAAATAAAATAAACTGATGATACATTGTCTTCTTTTTAAATTTCTAGGTGAGGAATTACTCGAGGATCACACCACATGACACAGATGAATATGGTGCTCCCCTTTCATACCCATCCATACTCATAATAGAAGAACAAATAAACATTCTATTTTTTTATTTTTAAATATCAAAATGATTATTTAATCTTATTTAAAATATAAAGTTGATTAAAACAAAAAAATGATTGGAAACTTGAAAACCATGGGTTGCCTCCCATGCAACGTTTTGTTTAACGTCGTTAGCTTGACTTGGACCCCTAATTGATTAATTATTTTCTTCATCTAATGGAGGTTCACACAATTATTCATCAACTTCATATTTTTGGAATGGTTCTATGAATGGTTTGACTCTATGACCATTAACTTTAAAGGTTGGATCATTGGTTGGATCTTGAATTTCTACAGCCCCATGGGGGTACACCTTATGCACTATATATAGACCTGACCATCTAGACCTCAACTTTCCCGGGTGTAAATGAAGTTTAGAACTATAAAAAAGAATAGGTTTACTCGGTACAATGTGTTTGGTTTTATTATTTCGAGATTGTTAGGCTTGTACTTTATCTTTATTGATCCTTGAATTTTCATTAGCCTCCATCCTAAGTTCCTCAAGTTCATTGAGATCTAATTTCCTTTTTTTTCCGGCCAATTAGAGGTCATAACTCATTTTATTAATTTCCCAAAAAGCCTTATGTTCAATCTCCACTGGATAATGGCATGATTTACCAAAAACCAAACTATATGGGGACATTACTAAAATGGTTTTATATGCGGTTCGATAGGCCCAAAGAGAATCTAAGAGTTTTCTTGACCAATCTTTCCTATATGGTTTAACAGTTTTCTCAAGAATTTGTTTAATTTCATGATTGGATAACTCAACTTGACCATTGATCTATGGGTGGAAAGCAGTGGACACTTTGTGAGAAATTTCATACTTATCCATGAGTTAAGAAAATGGATGATTGAAAAAATGAGTTCCACGATCACTAATGATAGCTCTAGGAATTCCAAATCGAGAAAATATATGCTCTTTCAGAAATGAGATCACAACATGATGGTCATTATACTTGGTGGGAATGGCTTCAACCCATTTTGAGACATAATCAACAGCTAAGAGGATGTAGCGGTATCCCCTAGAGTTGGGGAAGGGACCCATGAAATCAATTCCCCAACAGTAAAAAATTTCAACCACTAAGATGGGAGTGAGTGGCATTGGATTCCTTTTTGTGATGTACCCTACTAGTTGACACCTAGAACTAATTTGACAAAATGTGTAGGATTCCATTGAGAGGGTGGCCCAGAAGAGACCACACTGAAGAACCTTAGTAGAAGTTTTCATAGAGGAAAAGTGACCTCCAAATGCGTCACTATGACAGAATTTAAGGATAGACTATTTTTCAGATTCTGGGACACACCTCCTAATGACTTGGTCAGGGAAAAAATTATAGAGGTATGGATCATCAAACACATAGTGTATAACATCAGAAATGAATTTCTTTTGAGCTTGAGCCCCTAAGAATTTTGGAATGACTCCTGTAACCAAGAAGTTGTCTATGTAGGTATACCAAGGGCAGTCACTCATAGAGTACATGTGTTCAACAGGGAACGAATCTGACACAGAAAGGTGATTTGAGTTGTCTTTTAATTACATATTAGAGAGGTGATCAGCTACAACATTTTCAAAACCCTTTTTATCATTGATTGTGAGGTCAAATTCTTGTAAGAGAAGGACCCGCCAAATCAGTCTAGCCTTAGCATCTTGTTTTTGAAAGAGGTATTTTAGTGCAGAATGGTCAGTGAACACAATGATGGGGGATCCTAAGAGGTATGACCTAAAATTATCTAAGGAAAAAACAATATCATGTAACACCTTTTTAGTAGTGGTGTAGTTGATTTTGGAATCATTTAAGGATTTTCTTGCATAAGCAATAACATAAGGAGTTTTATAACAATGTTGTCCTAACACATCTCCTGTAGCAATGTCACTGGCATCACACATAAGTTTGAAAGGAAGGTTCCCATTTAGAGATTTCATAATGGGAGGAGAGGTGAGAGAGGATTTGAGGGTTGAGAATGAACCCTTAAAGCTTTCTGTCCAAACAAATGGAGCATCCTTTACTAGGAGAGCACAAAGGGGAAAGGAGATTGAACTAAAGTCCTTGATCAATCTTCTATAGAAACCAGCATGTCCTAAGAAATAACTCACTTCCTTAACAGTTTTGTGTGATGGAAGGTGACGAATGATGTCAACCTTGGATTTATTAACTTCAATCCCCCTACCTGAGACTAGATGGACTAGAACTAGTCCCTCTTTAACCATGAAATGGAATTTTTCCCAGTTTAGGACCAGATTCTTTTCTTCACATCTTGAAAATAATCTCTTTACATTCCTCATAAATCCCTCAAATGTATCCCCAAACATATAGAAGTCACCCATTAAGACCTCAAGAAAATCCCCTACCATGTATGAGAATATTTTCATCATGCACTATTGGAAGGTTTCAGGGGCATTGCATAAACCAAAGGGCATGCGTTTGAAAGAAAAGGTGCCGAATGGACATGTAAATGTAGTCTTCCTTTGATCCTCTAGGGAGACCTCGATTTGATTATACCCCAAGTACCCATCTAAGAAACAGTAGAAGGAATGACCGGCCACTCTCTCAAGGATTTGGTCAATGAATGGTAATGGGAAATGGTCCTTCTTGGTGAATGATTTTAGCTTTCTATAGTCAATGAAGACCCTCTATCCACTACTCACTCTGGTTGGAAGAATCTCTCCATCCTTATTGGTTATCACTATGATTCCTACCTTCTTAGAAATCACTTGGATTGGGCTGGCCCACTCACTCTCAGCTATGGGATATATGATACCAACTTTTAACAATTTCAGAAGTTATTTTCTCACTACTTCTATGAGATTAGGATTGAGTTACCATTGAGGTTGATGACATGGCATTGAATCAGATTCCAGAACAATCCTATGAGTCCCGACAAGTGGTCTAATCACAGGAATTTCAGACAGGGTCCAACCAATGGCTTTCTTATGTTTCCTAAGGATATCTAGAAGCATCCTCTCATGATTGGCTTCAGGAGAAGAATAAATGACAATAGGATGTGTTTGATTGTCCCCTAGTAAGGAATAATTGAGTGCAGAGGAAAGTTCCTTCAATTCAATATCATGTTGGTTCAAAAATTCAATAGAAGATTTGGACATTGGATCAAGATAAATTTTATTTCCTAGGGTTTTAGATTGTATTGATTCCCCACATGTATAAGTTTCATCTACTAGATTGTCTTGATCATATTTAGGGAAGGAAGTTGGAGTGGTCTCTATGAAAGTGGTTTCCTGAAAGGTTTCACTGATTTTTGGACCTAAGACTTCATAATAAGAGCAATTTGAAAATGATTCAAGCCAAGGAGATAAACTTCCTTCATGTGGACAAAGGAAATCAATATCATCCTGACTTAAACATCTATCAAATATTCCTTGATGTTCAATGGATTCATTATCAATGATTCCAATCATGTTTACTTCATGAATGTCCTCATCATCCCCTATTTGTGATCATTCATTATAGATGTTCAAGTCTAGACTCATGTTACCAAAGGTGATGGTCATGTTCCCATTTTGGATTCAGATAACAGAGTTGATTATTGCAAGGAAGGGATGAACAAGGATAATTGTGTTTGGTTCCTTATTTCCTAAGTTTGTATGGTTTTCAAGGATGATGAAGTCAGCAGGGTAGATGAAGTTTTCAACCTTTACCAGAACATCCTTTAAAATCCCCTTTGGAACCCTAATGCTATGATCAGCAAGTTGAAGTGTGACAGATGTGGGTTGGAGATCTTCTAGGCCTAACTAGAATTACACATCATAGGGGATAATATTGACACAAGCACCTAGGTCACACAAGTACTTGACAACTTTGCTCTCTCCTAGTTCAACATTGATGTAAGGGCAACCCGAGTCTTTCAACATAGGAGGAATGGTCCCTTGAATGGTGGTACTCACAAAGCAGCCAAACGGACTTGGTTTTTATGTGAAAATTTTCTTTTAAAAGTGAAAAAGTACTTAAGGTACTTTGAGGAGGCAGGTATGGTTTGGATGGAATTGAGAAGGGGAATGATCAACTTGACTTGTGAGATGATTTCCCTCAATGTTTCACTCAATTCAGGCTTGGTTTTCCCCCTCACGCGTTGAGGAAATGGTGAAGGTTGTGGGGTTATTTGTTGAAGAGTTGTTTCTTTCACATTGTTATCAGTTTCCTCAGTTTGATATTGTGGTTCATTTGAATGTTCTTTAGATTTTGAAGCTTCACATGGGTTCTAAATTAGTTGTTCAGGTTTCTCAATCGATTTCCCACTTTTAAAACAGTCACAACCTTTAGTTGTTCCTCAGTTGTTTGAGTACAACTTGACTCTCCCTTTGAAGTTGAGGATGGTACTGAATGAGTAGGCATGGGTGCCTTTCCAATTTTTATGGTTTTAAGTTCTTGTTTAAGGGAAGAGACTTATGGGTTCATCCTTTCCATTTGTTGGCACAGTTGTTCTAGTAGGCTTTGTTGAATAGTTTGGGTTGGTGCTTGAGAAGATTGGTTTATCACAGGGGGATATTTTGAAGGTGGGATGGTTTGTTGAAAATGGACCGGTGGCTATTGGTATTTGATATGTTGGGTTTAGAACTCGTTATGGGTTTGGTAGTTCTGATTGGGGTAAGGATTTTGTCCTCGTGGTTGGATAGGTTGTTGGTTACCATTCCAACAGAAGCCTAGGTGGTCATTATACCATGTGTTGAAGTTGTTTTTGTATTGAGGATTTTGAAAGTTCAAAGCATTTACTTCTGATGGGGGTCCTACTAAAAGAACATCCGTGATGGATGGAATTGTTGGGTAGTTGTTTTTCTTATGGTAATGATTGTCACAAATTGTGCAAACAGGGTCTACAGTTTGGATTTCATGGACTTTCTTAAGTTCTATCTCTTCAACCTTCCTAGAGAGTGCTAAAAGTTTAGCCATAAGGCTTTCCTCTTCTATAAGTGTATGAATTCCAGTAGTTATCTGTGGCTTTTCAGAATAAGGTGAAGTTCCCCATGTTTGGTTTTGTTCAGTAAGGCTTTCCCGATACTCATAAGCATCATTTGGGGCTTTGTTTTCAAAGGTTCCATTACACATCATGTCAATGAATTGTTTGTTCCACAAACCCATCCCTTCATAAAAAATTCTCACTTGTTCAAGAATAGAAAAACCATGGGGTGAAACCATGTTTAGAGTGTCTTTTAACCTCTCACATGTTTCATAGAATGACTCTATCTTTTTCAAAAATGTTTTGGATACACTTTTTAAGTGCAATTGTTTCGTGGTGGGGAAAGTATTTTTTTTGTAGAATTCTCTTTATAGTTGGTCCCAAGAGTTGATGGATGATGGTATAAAATTTTTTAGCCAATTTTTAGCTTGATCCTTTAAGGAAAAAGTAAATATCCTCAACTTAGCTGATTCTAGTTGATGTGGGGGGCACATGGTTTCTACAATGTCATTGAACTCCTTAACGTGAAGGTAGGGCATATCGGACTCCATTCCATGGAATGTGGGAAGGTGGTTTAGGACATGGGGTTTAAATATGTAGTTGGAATCTCCTAGGGAATTATGTCTAATGCATCAGGGGGAATTTTTCCAGGAAGGTGTGAGGTAGTCATTCATGGTTTGATCGACCGCATTCCCCAAGTTTGGGGCTTCCTCATTTGGGTTTCTATTTTGGTTCCCACCCGGGTTTATGTGTTGGTTTCATTGAAGAAATTCCATTGAAATAAACTCAATTTTTGACTCTGGAGTATTAGGAATATTAGGATCTAATGGAAAGATTTCCCTTTATGTACTTTACTCCCCAACCCTAGGACTATCCACCCTAACTAGATGGTTTGATTGATCACGGGTGTAGGAGGACATGTGCCAAAAGAATAAAAATGAGAAAGGGACAAGATAAGAGAATTTGGATGAGAAAAGAAGAAATTGGGGAGAATAGAATGGATGTTTAGATGACTTAATTGGGTCCCTGGAAATGGTGCCAAAATTTGATTCACGCTCAAATTTACCCAAAAGAAGAAGGTAGGACGGTCCTTGTAGTCTAGTTTGGGTTGTCGAATCCTCAGAGACCTAATAAGTAACCTACAGATACATACATTCTATGGATTTTTTTTTGGCTATGAAGTGGAAAACATGAGTTGATTTAAGATGGTTTTAAAGTATCACTAACATTTTTAAGTTAATTCAAATTAAGGTAATGAGTTGATCCTAGGTTATCTCTCAGGGTGGATTGGATGAATTCCCTTTTTAATGACTTCAATTTCTTATATTTGAGATGGGTTCATTTAAGAAGATAAAAAAATAATCACTTAATGGTTTAATGCATAAAAAACCTAATAATAATCACCTATACACTTGAAGGATCAATTATTTGAGCACACCAAGGTAAAGGTTCGTATTAGCACTTGAAATGTGCGACCTTAAATTCAATAAGGATGAAGAGGTTTTAGAATCATCAAATAAAAATCTCATTTAAAAGAAGTGATTATACATTAATGGAGTGAGAAATAACATTCAATCCAGCCTCTTTATACTCCCTTGGATCAACTGAAAAAATAGTTAGCCCTCCATTGATGACATGTCTTCAACGGAAGTGGGAAGTAGACCTACGAGGGTGGAATTGAAGAAGTAAAAACAACAAAAAAAATTGATCACTCCACCGTTGTGTGATAAATATCACAAATAATGGTGTGAATAAATTAAAACCTTGAACCAATTGTATCAACATGATATTTATAAAAATATAATAAGATTAATTCAAGAACTTTTATTAAGAAACTAAGGTGAATTAAACAACTTACATGAGAAAGAAATGCGATTACAAACACAAAGCGGCAACATAACACTACAATGAAACCAAACACCAAATATGATAAAATAATCCACCACAAATGCATTAAATAGGAAGTTTTAAATCCTTGGGTTGAGCCTCCAATATTCTAAGACTCCTCAATTAATTTTGGTCGGCCATAGGTGGGTGGAAAGTTGAGGGAGAGTTGATTTTTCCACCCTTGACCCGAGGTGGCAGCAAGCTTGCTTCCAACGAACAGATGCACCTGGAAGACCTTCTAGATGGCCAAATCTTAGTGGTACATAGCATACAAACATAAATATACTGATGTACCCTAACAGTCTGTAAAGTTTCAGCCCAAAATAGTTTACTTTTAACGAGATATGTGTAAACTGGTGGGCGGTTTTTCTGGGCCGCAGAATCTGGCCTAGAATTTTATCTTCAACTTGGGCCGCCTGAATAACCACAATGGAGGCCAAATTATCACTAGATCCTGAAGAATGATTTGTCCCTATATATTTATTCTAGTATCCCGCAAAATGTTGGATTCATTGGGCCCGTATTTTGGGCCCCACATTCTCTTCAGTGGGATGGTTCCCAATCTTCCTTCTCCAAAATTGTTTGCATGAAATCCCATTTTGGTGGTCTTCCATTGTGAATCTTCCAACACTCCACAAATATGAATTGTTCCCAATATAATTAGAAACCTGAAAATTAAATATTAAAATAAAATCAAGATCATTGGGTAATTTAAATGATGTTAAAGAATGTACCAAATAATAGTGCATTTTAAGAAGGAATTACAATCATAATGTGAAATGATGTTCAAAGTGTAAAATGCACTAAAATGGTGTTTATGAATAATAAAGAACATGAATATTATATATATGAACAATTAATATTTTCTTCATTTAGTGGTTAATCAGTAATTATTATATCACTAAAAATATAAGAAGAAACTTCATACCAAATTTTTAAACTCTGATTTGTAATATGGTATTCATTTAACCTAATTAAATTTATAAATATGATAAAATTACCTTTTGAATTAAATAATATAATCTTTAGAAAACCTATTTTAAAATAAAGTTTATGTTTTAATTGTTTGTTGTTCTTACTATTATTTAACATTAATTATCAATTAAATGAGTATTAATTTATTTTTATATATGTTTAAAAATCATATTAGGACATGATTTAGAATAAATAAATTAAATTAATAAATAAATTATATTTATAAAGGAATCATTATTTTGAAAAATAATCATATTACCAAGGTAATCTTTATTTTCCTAGTTAAAATAATTTGATTTGGAAAAAATGAAATTTCCCTTATTAAATTTTTTTAAAATTCAGATTACAATTTTTTAAATCATTTTATTCAATTAAATATATAAATTCAATAAATATTAATTTTTATATAAACACCCATGATTTTTTTTAATAATAACATTTCATCTAATAATATAATTAGTTTATTATTTTCCTAGTTAAAATATTTGATGGACATTAACATATTTTTTATATATTTTGATAAATGTTATATAAAATGCTTATTTAATCATTGAATAATAGAATTCATATCATATTAAAAGTATTTTTTTAAGAAAAAAATATTTTAAGCATAAAATAATTTATTAGTTCTTTAATTATTTTTAAATCATTACCAATATTTTTTATTTCTATATAAGTTTCGTAATAGAATTATCCTTCTTTACAATTTCCAATATTATTGTAACTTTACAATTGTTATATTAATTTTTAAAAAATGTTTCATGGTTCATTTCCATTCAACGATTCATGTGGGGATATATAATGAACAAATTAGATTTATTTGAAAGATATATATATATATATATATATATATATAGTAAATTCAGGGGGTGTTACACACCCCCTCAATATATTTCAACCTCATAATTTTAATTTTCAATTACTAAATATAATTATTTAAAATATAACCATGATGCAAGATATGGCTTCAGATGGGATACAAACATTATTATCAAAGGGAAGACTAGGTAATACATCAGTTCCATCATAATAGGAATTCAAAAAAATCTAAACCATTTATTTAAAATATGATTCCTATGGTTATGGTTCATCATAGTAAGAGGAAAACCTTTTAAAATAAATATTACGAGGTTCCCATTTTATGTTTTCTATTTTAGAGGCTCAAAGGTGCATTATTTAACATAAATTAGTTGAGAGAGTGTGTCATTAGGATTCTAAATTCTCTGACTTTTTATTCCCAAGTGTATAAGTGACATCATTGTTGAAATTAGTGTGAAAAATAAAAAATAGTATTATATAGTTTTATATTTTGAACATATATTTTTGAAATGTAACATCACACTTGTTTTCCATATAACCTTCTTACTTTATCCAATTGGAATGAATAAAAATATTTTTAACTGTATTAATATCTAAAAAATCATCTATTGTTTAAAATTATATAGTTATATGATTCCCATAGATCACCCTATTCTATCGATTTACAATGGATGGCATGGTATCTATTGGTTTCTAACATTATAAATAATCAATTTTGTATTAGGTAGTAATTCTAAAATTGATTAATATTATAAATTTTTGTCTTTGAAATATGGATAAATTCTTTGAAGACCCATAAAAATATCAAATAATAGTAGGAGAGTTAGATATATTATAATTGAACAGGAAAGTGAGATACATTCAAGAAAATGTGGCATGATCACTCATAATATATTTTGAAATAATGATTGTAATTAGATAATCTAATAGAGAAATAATATTCATGTGATATTCAAATCCTTCCATGATGATAAAAATCATCAATCATTTGAAATAACATTATTAAAACATGAAATGAACTACCTACTAAATATTTATAATATAGTTATATTTCTGTTGTTTATAATCAAAATAATATATAATCATGAGTGATCAATAATATTTGAAGGCAATTACAAAAAGAAAAAAAATATAAATATGGAAAATTAAATTTTACTAATGTCTAACAAACCAAATTTTTAGACTAGTATAATTTCGGTTCAACCTTATTACAATCATTTTGATCTAGGCTTCTTTAGGTTTGGTTCCTAGATACTTATTTTCCAACATTAATATTATAATAAATCATTTCTAATAACTCATAAAGAGAATGTGATTGACCAAATCATAATCCCTATGAGTTTCTAGAAAAGTATACAGTTTCAAACCCCCTCAAAATGAAAATGAGGGAATGTTGAGTTATTTATCAACAAGTATTTTTAAGGGTTATTACCTGAGGTTTATAAGTTTTATAGCCACATACACTTTCTAATATCCAAATAGGGATGAATTTTCTAGGAAACAACATAATATATACTGAAAAAATATAAGTATGTTTTCATACACTTAGAATATTACCCTAGACTTATCCATTGGGGTTTCACTAAAGTTTCCAAATACAAATTTCCCAAAATAAAAAAAAATTCTCTGATACCAATTATGATGACAAAAAATTTTATAAAATGTTTTTAACATAATTCTTTAATGAAGTTATTACAAAAAATATTTCCACAATAACACTTTAAGATTAGTTTCTTGGAAAATATAAACATAATACATCAAATACATGGATCACATAAGAAGACATAATAAAATTTAAATCTATAGAAATAAATTCTTTTTATCCCATTCTAGATCACCTCACTTCATCATATTTCTTGTAGAAATTTATGAAAAATATTGGGATTATAAAAAATCCCAATAAGGTATAAATAATGAAAACATATCCTAAATGAACATCAAGGATAAAACATGAGGCATATTTTAATAAAATAAACCTCAAGAAAAGATGATTAACATGATCATAAGCATATGAGGACTACCATGATTATATGCAAATGAAGTGTATCATGGAAATATATCTAAATTGAAAATAAAATACATTCATAAGAATATGACCAAAGTTCACCACTAAGGTTCTATAAAATAACATTACCAAGGTTTTTCAACAAGATATCATTTAACAATACCATGTAATATTTCCAATAAATCACAAATAATTCATATCTAGAGCTTAATTCATTAACAAATGAATTGGATCATTATCTAAGAACACCATTCATATTTCAAAGTTCTTTCACCATGATATTATAAAAAATTACCAAGTAATGTAGAAATGTTATCATAAATATGTCATCTATAGTGATAAATTAATTCCACAATGCATTGAAGATCAATTAGGGTGTACCCATCATATTTCTATCACTGTGTATTCCAGAGCAATTAAAGATCCTAAGAACATATCATGTTTCCCAATGATAAAGGAAAGTGGGTTCTAAATATTGAATTAACCTATCAATAAAAACATTTTACCTCTATATGGAAATTATTGACTTCTATTCGAGTTAGGAATTTATAAAAAGAAGACATGATATGGAAAATCAAGGAATGTTTTTGATAACATGAAATGTATACAATGGGATTGTGGAAAGTGTCTAATGAGAGAGAAGGGTTATTTGTCATTAATAAGGAACCATTTTGAAAATAATGTATTTATTATAAACACAAGGAATCATAATCAAATAGAAATCAAATGGATTAGAAAATGGAAATATTTCTTTGAAAATCAAGGTTTGATTTGAGTTTCATGATAACTATTAAAAAGTACATGGAATTATTTTAATGAAATAGAAGGATATTCTATCATTAATATGGAATAAATCATATAGTTAATGAATTATTATATTCTCATTTAAGAATAATCAAATTGAAATATAAATGGTTACAACAAATCAAGTGATTGAATTGAAAAGAGGAGGGAGAGAATCCCTTAGCTTGGTAGGTAGTTTCATAAATATTGGGGGGACTCCTTAGAACCATAGGAACTACTTATAAGAGATTTAAATATGGATTGGGAATGTAACTTTGTGATCAATTCTTTTTTTTTTGGAGCGGTATAAGATAATGGGTCGGATTAAGATCCTTTTATAGGCGAAGTAGTGGGACATTTTCTTGGTAACTAATGTTATGCGAGGGGTAATAATGGTATCACATGGAGGTAAGGTGGGTTATATGAGTTAAGTGAAATAATATAGGTGAAACATTTGAAATTGAATTACTAACCAAAAAAATGTTATTCTATAAGGTATAAATATCATGTTTATTTAGTAAACATTGAGCCACATTAGATTACCTAATTTTACACTTATAAATTATGATTAAATATTATTCATAGTAGTTATTTTATCAATGAAAAGATATGACTATAATTTGTAATAAATTTTGAATTTATAAAAATGAATATGGGATCCATTTAAGTTAATTAAATTTATAAAAATGATAAGATTAACTTATAAATTAAAATAAATAATGCGTACAATTTTTTAATATTGAATAAGTATTAATTATTAGTTTTTTGTAATATTATTTAACACTAATTATCAATTAAACTATAGTTAATTTATTTCTATATATGTATATAAACATCATATTTTAGTCTTAATTTAAAATATAATTATTTATGCTTAAATATATATATAATTTTATGAAAGGAGTTACGCATTGAAAAATAATCTTTTTACTGAGGTAATAAATTTGTACCTAGGTATCTTATTTTTCTGTATAAAAATGAAATTTACCTGATTACCAAATATTAAAATTTAGATTAAAAAATAAAAAAAATTCATCTTATTTAATATCAAAAAGTGATTAAAATTAATTTTAATATAAACTCACAAAAAATAATTTTAAGAGAAATGTATCATCTAAGAATAAAATAAAATTTATAACATTCCAAGTTAAAACTTCTGGATGGATGTTGAAATATTTTATTGTATATATTATTAATAAATTTAATTAAAATAACTATTATATTATAATATTATAAAATTCATATCATATAAAAATTAATTTTGAATAAGAACATATTTTATACATACATTGATTTATTAGTGATTTATCTCTTCTAATTTAATTTTATTAATGAATTATGATTATTTTTTCATTTTATATAATTTTCATAATATTTTTGACCTTATTTATAACTCCCAATTCTATTCCAACATTAAAATAGTAATATTTTTTAAATAATTTTTTTTGTGAATTTTCATTATGTAATGCATGTGGAGAAACTTAATTAACACATTAGATTTATTTAAATGTATGATATATATAAAAAATATTGGGGTGTTACACATGGGGAGTAAAATGTCATTAAAATATTTGATGGAAACATTTTTTCAATGATCATGATGATCTCTATAATCAATTTATTTATTTCTAATACTAAACATAAAATCTCTGACTTCATCATGGAATATGAATGTATCATTTTACTATAAGGGGTGGATGAAATATCGTCTCCATTAGTGGGAAATATAACTTGATAATGAGGGTTAGGATATGGGTTACATTGAAATATCTAACTCCATAGTAGAAAATTAGAAAAAAAATAACTTGTTCCTCTGATACCTAGTTTGAGTATCTATGTAAAGAGAACATGAATGATGATCTAAAATGCATATATTGATGCATGAACATAACCATAAATCATTAACATATTCATAGAACTTATATTGTAAACATATTATGTATAACATAAACTAATCAAGGGTGGTGAATGTGGGAGATTACTGATGCATTGTCTATATATGGCTTCTCTTACACCCCAACCATTTCATTAAACTACTACATGATAGAAACCTTATCTAACAATATGGATTTCTTTGGTATGAATGCAAAACTATGCATTATTGTTCATACATATAGAATCCCTTTCCACCTTTATATTAAAATATAACATATTACCATGTCTAGAATACATATATTATATGAATTTTTTATCTTCAAGTGATCACCCAGGGGATCCATCATAGGCTGTGTTACATGAAGAACTACCATAAAACAATAATTTTTTTTTTATAAAATTCCCCATTGAATCACTAATATTGAAAAACATAACTAATAAAATTTATATTTAACACCTAATAAAGTATATGTGAATTAACACATGAACGGATAGGGTAATTGTACCCTAAAAAGGTCTAATACACTAGGATAAAACTCTTTTATTAATAGGGGATAAATCACTAACCATGTTAGAGTAGTCCCATAATTAGTTCTAGGGAAATGTCTACCACAATAGGCTCACTATACCGAGTAGTGGTCCAAATTCATGAATCGACATCTATTCCATGAGTGTCCAAAATTGATGGAAAACATGAGTCAAAGACTTTATCCCACCCTCTATTCCTTGATGATATAGCTAACCTAGTAAAACCAAAAGTTCTTTAGTGTTGAAAATATAATAGTATACCTAGTGTATATGTATTGTTGACCATAATCTATAAATTACCATTCACTCTATAGGAATTACCTATACTGAGATAAATTTTGAGAGGAACTACATAAAACGGAGGGTCTATAAATTAGTCTCAAAAATAATAAATCATAACCACTTTGTAATTATAAAGGCAGATCCAAACCATATCAAATAGAACATAACACATGAAGGCCAATCAAAATAAACAAGTCAAAATTTTTAAAGGAGAAATAAAATCACATAAGATATAATAAATTATACGAGGGTGGAAAATAGTAATGTAGTTAGAATTTATAATTGAGAAACCTTGCATCATCTAATAACTCACCAAAAATATGGGTTTCATACAACAATCAGATCTATAATTGTAAGGGAGAACTCTTGGAATCTCAAAAAGTTTACAATAGATAACAATGGTATAATTTAATCTATTATAAAATATATTATAATACCATTCTATCATGATATAACCCACTATGACCCTACCCTAGATAGTAGTAGGTTGATAGCGCTATAACATGCCTACCACTATAATCTGTGGGTTGTGAAGTAGCACAATGTAGTCATATCATATAACATGGGAGGTCTTAGACTAAGAAAACAAACAACAATCAAATATCTCCAATTCATAAGGATAACAAAAAAATTATAATATATATATATATATATATATATAATATAATAAATACGCATGAGATTAAAAATAAAACATCACTTATACAATGGTGAACAAATTTCAGTTTAACATCTAACAAGTCTTTGATCAAAAAATCATATGTATCTTAAATAATCATATTCACTCTGTGTACTCATGAATATATCCCTAATTGTAATAGTAATTACCCCCACCATGAACCACTATAATATTCAATGAATTTAAAAGTCACCAGAAGTTAGCTCAAAAAATCTCACAAGCTCCACATCTACAAAGATTATCTATGAACACTATGTCAATTTCATAGACACAAAAGGTGTGGGAAAAAAACCTATTCAGGGGTGACTATAGATAAATCATATAGGATTACCTAAAAAATACAAATTAAAGAGATGAAAATAGTTTTATTGAATAACCATATACTAGGGATTAACAAATAGGGATTACAAAAATGTTTAAGATTTCATCAACTACATGAAGTCACATGAATAAAGAAAGAACCCAAAATTATTTTAGAACTAAAACCTAGAGATCCAAAACTCTTGAGAATCCATGTATTCTTAAAGCACCAATAGAGTACCAAAATTTTATTGCTCATATATTTTTGAATGAGGAATCTGGGAGGAATGTTTTGGATGCCTACCAAATAACTAGTCCAAATATATCTAAACATACCAACCATTCTTACACACAACCAAAAACGTGAATCAAGGGGAACTCCAAATCATGACCGTGCATAAATTTTGACTAGGTGAGTACTAGCCCCTACTATTATACAGCCTGTGTATGAGTAAACTGACTTTACCACTATTAAATCATAATGGATAACATGTGACTCCTTGAGTAGCAC
Source organism: Viscum album (assembly GCA_963277665.1). Lineage (NCBI taxonomy): Eukaryota > Viridiplantae > Streptophyta > Magnoliopsida > Santalales > Viscaceae > Viscum > Viscum album. The sequence continues at coordinate 827,660,169 of OY728148.1, read as the reverse complement.
ACATTGGATGCGAATAATGAATAGTGTATGCAGTAATCTCATAGATGGTGGGAGGAAGAATATAAACATCATTATTAGTATGGGGGCCTAACACCTATCAAAACAAAAAACATAAGGAGTGACTTTTACATTTATGAAATTAAAATATTCTAATTGGTCCTATGGATCCAAATTCAAAATCCTTCTATCTCAACCATAAAATGGAATTTTATGGAAAAACATAGTTTTCCATAATAATATATATGAAAAAAAACTCAACCCATGTAGTGAATAAGTTATGAAAACACCATGAATGTGAACTATCAAACACATGGTAGTCCCCGATGTGTGACAATTGACACATAGTGGTGTGGTTCCTATGCATAAGAAATATGGTCTGGGATGTGTCATGAAGTCCAATAATATTCACATTAACATGATGTTTTATTTTTAGGGTTGACAGAAAGTTTTTTATGGACATATATACTAGCTTGGGAAGCCTTTCAAGGGGGACTATGTAATTCCCCAACATGGATATACCTGAATAGAACCAAAGGGTAGATGCTGCAAGACCACATGTGTTTCTCCTGGTATACAAGAGACCACTAACAAGTGGTGAGGGTTTAAGAGTGTAGTGGGGAGACTGTAACCTCTATAATAACAATCCTAAACCATAAATATAAATAATTATAGAAACCTAGAGTGTTAAGAAGAAGATAAAGTAACATAATTTATTAACAAGTTTCATCCATGACATATATATAAATAAATTATTCTTCTAATGTGGAAATACAAACTAGTGTATATAAGTTATAAGAAGAAAAATAAGAAATATGGTACATAAATCCTTCATAGTATTTCCCGATAACACTGTTATCTCTATGCTCTATAGCTCAATCATTTTCAGTGGCCCCCATTAACTTTCTTGGATTTATATTAATGATTTTTTCACTTGAATTGAGATTCCTGTATAGGGTGTATATAATAAAACCCATTAGGACACAAAAAAGGCATCCTTAACATTTGTGTATAGGTATAATATGGGAATTATATCATAAAGGTAAATCTAAAAGAAAGTGTAATAAATCATATGTACAATGTTTATATTCTAAATATGTTTCCATGAGTTGTGATAATGAATTCATCAGATTTGTGTTGCAAGGATAATAAATAAGGATGTAAGAAGTAATTATGATTAATTCACAAGGATTGGGAACTTGTCTTTTGGAAATATGAAGGCATTGAGTCAAATCGGTCGACAATGTCATCACATACCATCTCTATCAAGAGTGAATCCTCACGACATTGAAACCCAATATTGGTTATAGGTCTGTCATCAAGGTTTTCCTACACCTTTTATATCACAGTTCACTCTACAATACTATCATACCCCAAATTACACTAACATAGGTATGACATCATGGAATGATTTCCCCTAATATCATTAAGGTATGGGCTCATGGTCATCATTCCCATACTCTTTTTTCATGTCTATCACCATCCGTGTCCCATATAGTAGGTAGTTATACAATAACAGATAACCATATCATGATGATCCACCTATTATGAGTACCAAAATAAATACCTCCAAAGGAATGGTAATTACAAAAGATATTGTGGATCATATAAATGCAAAATGTCATCATAGTAATCATTAGCAACATACAAATATATATGATTAAAATAAAACATGGTAATAAGATACATAAGAAAACACATGGAAGAAAACATCATAAATGTGTCCCTTTGGCTACACATAAACACATGTGATCATTATAAACCTTAGTCATATAAGAAATAAAGTAAAAAGTATCACATCAATAAAAAAAGTTTATACAAGGTCCCTAAACGTTAAGGAACTTCGGTCCTTAATCTTGTTTATGAAAACCAAAAAATCTTTTTGAGAGATGAATCTTGAATCACATCAAGAACATCCTGGATTAATCCAGTACACCAAGAAACCATAGAAATTATCCTAATTCGAACACATCATAGTTTTTGAATGAGATTAAATAATATTTCAATATATTAGGGAATTTTTTACACTAACATACTTCTTGGGATCTACTAATAATGTTAGAATTGATATTGGTCAAAGGAGGTGCTGTCGACACTCAAGACATCCCACCTCTCTTTCATATATACAACAATTCAAGGTTAAATAGAAACATAATACTTTGATCTATAAATGAAATACTTTTTTTATGATTTTTTTCTCAATGAAATAATGTTATATATACAATAAACTATAATAATAGAGGTTTTTGGATCACATACCCTTATTATCAATCATCAATACATATAGATCCACTTGAATTGATCTTGTAAGGAAATGAAAATACCGAGGAATGACTTTGGTGTCTCTTGGATCAAAAGAGATATAAGTAGAAGGAAGTATGAGTAAAAATAGGATCTTAAGGACCATTTAATGGGATTTATGGATCATTAAACAAAATATATGCACTTTAGTCATATGGTTTGGAAAACGGTGCACGAATATTATGAGGATTACTTGTACTTATTTGAACAAGAATAGTCTGGTCTGATAGTTTTTCAAACAATTCACCAACCATTCTTTTAGACATTAGAAAATAAAGCATGGTTTTTTATATAGGATACAGAATATGAAACACTATGTTCCTAAACTACCCTCAACCCCACATGATTCTTCATATTGTCTCAAGTTTTCTTGGAGGATCCACATGGTTTGAAAAAACTGATATCCATATATGAATCTTCAAAAATAAATCTAAACTCTATGAAAAAAACATAAAACCTCCTAAATTATCCTAAAGAAATCATTGTTCAAAATCGCATAATAAAGGATGAAATTTACTCATAACAATCCTAAAAAATTAAAGGTCTTTATAATCTCCTATTCTAAATACTTCTCACCCATGAGAAGAATCTGTCGGAATATTTATAAAATAAATCATTCCACTAGGATTGAGTATCATAATAACACTCTCAAGATACCTCTTGGATCATCCAATTCCATCACTGCATTCAAGCAAGTGGAACTATATTCCATCACATTACCTTCTTTCTCAGGTCTATAATCCAAATAAGACTTTCAAGGTATGATGCATCGGGCTATTACTCAGTATAATCACAATAAATGAAATGTGAAGGATTGATAATGTATATATATAACTAAGATACATAAAACACATCGTGAATACCTCATTAACAACAGGGATGATTCAGATAGTATTCTATAGTCTTAATATGCTCATAAATCTCGAATGGTCCATCAAATGTTGGATATGTCTTTCCATTATTACACAAACCTCAACGGCCTATCTAAGGTGTTACCCAAAAGAAAAATATATCACAAATAAAAACCCCCAAAGGATGTTTCCTCTAACCAAAATATTACTTCTACTAATTTAGAGTGGCTCTTAACTAGTTCATTATCTGATGGACTCTCTTAGAGGTCACATGTACCATGCTCCACACCACTATAGCTTCCTCAACAACCTCATGCAACTATATAGGTGGAATACATGAAAAAACATAGAGAGACTCAAAATTTTCCATTTTAATACAACCCTAGGGTTACTGTTTTATATGAACTCAATGAAGGATAAATATTACTCTAAGGCTCCCCTGATGTCCAAGATGAATTCCAACAACATATCCTCCAGTAACTAGATTATCGTATAAAATTATATAATGTTCTATGGATGATATGTTTTACTTAGATTCAACTGAGTACTAAAACCCTTATACATGATCTTACATAACCATAATGTGAAATATGAATCTCTATTAGATAAGATGCTCAAGGTAACACCATATAGGAGTAAAATATCATGTAAATAGAACTTTTCCATATCATCCATGAAGTGAGTCTCACATATTGGTAAGAAATGAACAACAATATTTAGTCAATTAACTATCACCTAAACATAATAGAAACTCATTATAGTATTAGGTAACCCCATCATGAAGTCCATAATCACATCCTCCTTCTTCTAAATTGGAACCAAAAGTATAAGAAGCAAACCGTCATGAAACTGATAATTAATCTTTACCCTCTTGAAGGTAAGGTATTATGATACCGAACCAATAATGTCTTATATACAAGACCACCTAACTATTATTTAATTTCATGGTGCATCATTGTCAAACAGAGATTCACTGCCTATTTTGAAGAATGTGATTCTCTTATCATCTTCTCTCTCAAGGATTATGGGTTATAAAACTCCCATGCACTATGATAACATTATCATCCTCAAAAGACCATTCCAGAATTGGTTTACCTTCTGATAATTCTTCCATCAACACATACTTAGGATCTAAATCATGATTTATAACACCATGAGTTATTATTATTTTTTACTTCAATTAAATTAAATTTATTCAATAGCTTGTTTTACATTGAACACCAAATTTTAGAGACCACAATATATTAGTAGTATTATTATATAAGAATGACCATTATAACCTATATTTTAAACATAAAAATATGAAAATGAATTACTAAATTTTAAAAATTAAGTATATTGATTTTATATAAATAAATTTTATTGATAAAAATTACTTGATTTATTTAAAGTCTTTATATCTTTTGAAAATACAATTCCCTCAAAAAATATTATTATTGAATTTTTTGAAAAAATAATAAAATTAATTTTTTCCACTTTTAAAAAATTTATTTCACAATAAATTAATTTCCTAAATGTACATGTCAGAATTATTTTTTAGTGAATTTCTGATAATTTTCTACAAAGATCAATATTTTATTTAATCGTAAAAAATAATATTTTTTTATTAAAAATATTATTTTCATTTAAAGTAATTACAAGATCCATTTTATTTTAGGATGGGTTTAAAAGTAATATCAGTTAAATTTTGTATTTACTAATCCAATTTAAGTAATTGGAACCAATTTTATGTAGCATTTTGATATTAAATCTTTTTATTATTATGAAAAGTTTCCCTTCAGAAAACCGTGTTTTCATCGCATCTGAATGTTTTATTTTAAATTAAATTCTACCACTACTTCAAATTGAATTTGATAAAATGTGTTATATATATAATAATAATTTATAATATATAATATGGTAAAATTAGTTTTTGTACATAAATATTTGTAAAAATAATAATAAAATTATCAGAGTTAAGGTCAAAATGAGGTTTTGCGCATTACATACAAATTTGTTAACATTAATTTTCAACACACATTAGATTTATATTTAATAAATTAGATTTAATATTTCAAATAAACGGATCAATATTTTATAATAAGGATCATTTTAATCTTATTATTAAAGGATATGTTACCTAGGAAAATAAAAATAATCTTTTCATCTGGGTGAAAAACAAAATGGTAAAATTGGGTAATCATAGAGATTAAGGAACAAAAAATTTAAAATATGTGTAATTTTTTTTGTGTTAGAGGTGTGGATAGACTATATAATATTTAATATTCATTATTTTTCTTTTTTGGAGGCACATGGGGCGATAGTGACTTATAATTATTTAATAGTTTTTGGTATTTACTAAAATTTCACTCTTCAATTATAAAAGAAAACTTCCTCCATTATTCAAACTTCTTAATCCATTTGGATTGACCAAAAATTGCATAAATAACTCCAAAAAATACATATTAATGTTATATATATCTAACTCTCATATAAAATTACTAACTGTAGGAACTTTAATAATTGATCAAAAGGAGGATATTGTAAGCAAAGGTAATCGTCTTCACTATGATCTTTCTTTCTAATTCTTCTCTTTCCACCACTATTAGTATCCGATTAATTGAAATATAATAATACCAGTATCTAAAATATAATTATATGTTACTATATTTATTTTATAACAAAAATATATATCATATTTTATAAAAAGGTAAATGAAACCGTCAATCGTGTGTTAGGAATACTACCACCTCACGAACCGATGTAATCTATTTTCCATCACCGCCTCTCAAGGGTGGATATAATGATGGATTTAAAATATATAGGAAGTTAATAAAATAATTGTACTTCTATAATTATTATATCATATATACCTTCTTGATTTCTTTTCTTTGAGAATAAGATAACATTTCTCTTGTGTACAACAGACTACCCCCTCATGAAGGAATGCGTTTAGTTTTTCACTCACATGGAAGTTTATAAAGAAAAAATTTAATTAGTAAATGTGATATATATGAAATCACAACGAATCGATAAATGAGATATAATATTTACCTTCCATCCATTCCTTCTTTTGAGAAAATGTAAATAATGTTAATTCGTGCATACGACCTACGTCTCCATGTATAGTGTATTTCATGTTCTTTCCCTAAATTTAATGGATTAATATAAATAAATATTTAATGAATATATATTATATTTATATCATGGTTAAAATTATGTATATGTTGGAACCATTGTCAAAGTAAGAGGACCAAAAAATACCCAATCAAAACGTACATGAGAAATAAAGTATTTATTACCCGAAATGTGATTTTAACATGGAATTGTTGATAAAAGGTTAATATAAGGTCATAAGTAAATAATATATGGTATGATATATATAAGTATGATTATTTAATATATTTACAGAGAACACATATTTATTATAATTTAGGTTTTAATGTGTATGATGGAAGTTGAGAGTTAAGGTAAGAGATTGTTTTCTCAAATTCCCTTGTTTTGGATAATTGTTTTCTTACGCACCTATCTTATTTTATGCAGTGTATATACTGAAAATTTTATAGGTTATTTCATGAATTTAATTTTTCTCATGATATGTAATGTTTTGTTACTGGTTATTATATCATGGGGATTATGATTAAAATGTTACCAATGTGGTAATACCTTTATGTTAAAATCTCATTATTTATCATGACTGTTTATTATTAAGTTTTTGATGAAAATATATTATGATTTATGTCCCAAAAAAACATGAAATTTATTATCCTATATTTATTTATTGATAATACATAGTCTCCTTTCATTTTACTTTCCTTAATTTCTCAATATTTCCAAAATATATTTTTAAGGAAAACTCAACTTTATTCCTCTATTATATCAAAATTGAATTTTCTTCAATATCCATGTTTTCTATAAATATTTTACAAAAAATTTATTATTATTATACAATGAGTGTTTAAATAAAATTTTAATTATGAATTAATTTTTAAAAAATGTTTTAAAAATAAATCTTGTTTTCGTTTTTTGAAGAAGGTACATTTGAAAGTTATAGAAAATGTGAATGAAATATTTGTTTTAACTTTAAAAAATGAATATAAGAATACAAAATCATGGAAAATATTTTATCAAAATATTAATTTATAAGTTTACAAGTTCACTTTCAAATAAAAGGAATTTGAAAATGTTATATATATATAATTTTGTTTTAATAGGTGATTGTAAAATTGGAAACAATATTTTACTCATGAAATGTTCCAAGTGATCTTTCAAAATAATTTTCTATATATGATAAAATCATTTGATAATACTTATGATTCACCAAGGTTATGATACACATATTCCATTATTATTCTTTTTTATAATATATTTTGATTATATTGGTTAAATTTTTATGAAACCCATTCCTTTTACATGGATCATGATATGATGAAATGTTTATGAAACCCATTACATTTCATGGTTTTTGATATGATGAATGAATTATGATCATATAAAACACATATGTATGATTTTTATTATATTTTGGTTGGGAACTATATCTCCCTCCAATTAATTTGGTAATTATAGATAACTCATGAGTTAATTATGTAATGCGTGAACCTAATTTTATGTTCACAATATTTTACATGGACCATTTTTCATGTCCAAAAGTTTATTCCTAGACCTTATTTCTTGTCTATAATGTTATGAGTAGACTATCATTTATGTACATAAGTTTATGTGGGGGATTTATTTCATGTCCTTAACTTATTGAGTGAACTTGTCTATATTTAATCATTTTCATAATGTTTTAATCTCAAGTGTATTCTAGAATTCTATATCTTATTACAATGTTATGTTCTCATGGATTATTATTACTGATTCCTTTATGATTATTGTCATATAAAATTTAAATATTTATTCCAAGACTCATGTTTAAGATCTATAACATGTAGGGTATGTATTTCAGATGTTATTATTATGTTCACATACGCTTATTATCATCTTATATTGATATATCTCTTGTTTACACTTACTGAGCATTCGAGCTCACCCTTTCTTATGTTTCCTTTACTCATGGTATGATGAAAGTTTTTATGTATGATATGTCTAAGAAGGGTTATAGTTATGAATAACTGAGTGGTAGATGATGTAAAACTCTTAGGAACTAGTTGTTTATGTTTACAAACATCCAAAGGCACTTGACCTAAATGATTCTAGGTTGGATCATTATGTCATATAATTAATATACATAAATAAAAATTTAATATTTATGTACGATATTTTTGGGTCATTATAGTTGGTATAAATTAAAGTTTTATTTAAACTTTAGAGACTAGTATGAAAAAAACTATAGAAATATCCCTGCGTATATCTTTAAGGATAAGTCTATGGATAATTCAAAGTATTAGAAAATGTATAGGAATCTTTGTGACGGATATACTGAGTGGTTTCAAAGAAATTATATACCTGTATGGATACTACAAGTGAATATGGATTTGGAAAATTTTTACTTAGGGGTAATAAATCTAAAAAGGAACATTCATCTGGACTTGATCATCACTTGGTTCATGATAACAAGGCTTGCCTCACACCTTGTTTTTCACTCTCGAGGGATAAGATTTAAAAATTAAAAATCTGTTTACAATGCATCATGAAGGATTTGAATAATGGAAATGAATGACTATGTTAATCCTATGTTTTAAAATAATATGTAATGATTTGGAAATCCTATGAATTAATTTTCAAGATTGATCACTCTGATTAACGATGTATAATTCCCATACTAACTATTGTGGTTATATAATTGGATTTAATATATAACGATAAAGTTCAGGTGATAATAGGTATGACCAAATATTTAAGAAACATATTTTAGCTTAGTTATATGAGGTTTTATATCCTAAAAATATTCTAGATATGTTCATTTTTGTCCTAAATGAATAGATTTTGAATTAGAACTGAAAATACCTAATGGGATGACAATCACATCTCTAGTTTATGTTTCAGCTCTGGTTAAAGTTTTCTAGTATTTTCTTCTTATAAACCTTATTATTCTCCATCAGGTTGATTTTGATGTTTTATTTGACATGGATTGGAATTCTCTTTTTAATTCCCTTATTAATTGTCAAAGAATAGAAGTCATGCTTGACATTCCAAACCAAACTATGATCATCGATAAGTGCTATGATAAATAAAAACCTCCAACAGAAATCACATCATTTGTGTGAGTTATTATTGATATTCAAAAGGGATTTTTATCTTAAATGGTTGGGGAGAAACCCAACATCAATGATATTCCTATTTCACCTGATTTTGTGGATGTATTTCTGAAAACATTTCATAGTCTTCCACTGAATCAGGAAGTTTATTTCTCAGTATAACATATACATAGTGCTACACCAATTTAAAATACTCTCTATAGAATAGACTTGATTGATTTGCCTTAATTGAAAAAGAAAAACTAGGAAAATATTGATAAGGGATTAATTCAACCAAGTGTGTCTCCTTGTCATTCAAATGTTCTTATTATTAAAAATAACAATAGATCGATGTGACACTACAATGATTATCAAGAGTTGAAAAATATAACCATCAAGAACAGGTATCCTCTACCCCATATTGATGACTTGATTGATTATTTATGTGAAGATTAATAATTTTCCAAGATTGAACTTCATTTTTCAAATCCTCAATTGAGGGTCAAGAAGGAGGATATACCCAAGACAACATTACATACACAAGAGTGGACACTATGAATATATAGTGATTCCATTTGGCCTTACTAGTTCCCCTACTATCTTCATGGATTTAATGAATATAGTCATTATAGAATACCTTGATCATTTTTTGGTTGTCTTTATCGATGTTATTATTATATATTTAAAGAGTACGTAATATCATTAAGTTCACATGAGAATTGTGATGAAGACCCTAAGGTGGAGGAAAATGTATGGAAAATTTAAAATGTATGAATTTTGGATACACATGTTTCTTTTTTAGGTCAAATAATCTCAACCGAGGCTATATCAATGGATCCATCAATGAAAAAGGACATTGAAAATTTTCATAGAACAACCAAGGTAAAAAAGATATGAAGTTTTCTTGGTTTAGATAGAAATTATCAATTCTTTTTGGATAATTTATCATGAATTATAATCCACCCACTGTGTCAAATTAGAAGGGAGAAAGTTACTTTGGAAAAATGAATTTTATGGAAATTTCAAGGAACATAAGAGAATATTAGTAAGCATAAATGTTCCTACATTACCCTATAGTGGATAAGGGATTATTATATATAGAGATTAACCATGGAAGTTAATGGGATTTTTCCTCATGCAGAAGGACATGGTGGCAACTTATGCATCCTGACAATTGACGGTTCATGATAAAAATTTCCCAACTCATGATTTTGAGTTAACTATGGTAGTTTTTGAATTAAATATATGGAGGAATTAACTTTATGGTTAAGGGTGTGATATATATTCACATATAAATAGTTGATCCTAAAATAGAGAATATGATTGGAGCTGGTTAAAGATTTTGATTGATTAAAACATTACCACCCTATGAAAGTAAACTAGGTGGCTAATTCTTTTAGTCAAAGGATCCGGATATCTTATCTATGATAAGGATAAAAAAGTAATCCAATATTATTAGATTCTAAAAGGATTAATATAGATACAATGAAGGAAGAGGGAAATATGATCTTTCTAAAATAAGTTTTCAACCATTTATCCATGTGAGGATAAAAGAGTCGCACCAAGATAATGTGGACATTTAAAATAAGATGATAAATGTTCTTGAGTCCATTATTGATTATGATTTAATGATAAGGTTCAAGAACCATTTATAAGTTACATCCATACGAAATTTAAAGATTTATCTGTTAGAGTATTCTCCTAGTTCTTCATTCTCTATTCATCAGTGGAGTACAATGATGTATAGAGATTTGATAGAGTATTTCTGATGGGATCGAATGAATTTAGATATTGCATACTTTTTATCTTGGTTTTTTCAATATAAAAAATTTAAGGATGATTTAAAAAATTCTAAGGGGATATTACAACCATTACCCATACCATAATGGAAATGGAAAAACATCACCGTGAATTTTTTCAGCGAAACCCAAAAAATGTCTGAAGGAAACAATCCAGTATCAGTTGTATTCGACCACATTAAAAAGTAAACACACTTCATCACCATCAAATATAATTTCTCTCTAGATAATATTTCTAGGATACACATTAAGGAAGTGTAAAGGTTTCATAGAGTACAACATTATATTTATTGGTCTAAGTAGGGTACTCAAATGGGGGTGGGGGTTAATTGAGTTTCTATAAAAATTTATATCTAAAATACTTTTTAACAAATCATCCAATTCAAAATAAAATATGACATAGTTAACCAAATTCGAAGATTTATAATTTTTTTTATCTTTTGAAAGATTTATCAAAGATTAATTACTTTCTATTTAAAATATATGGTTGATTATTTTAACTTTTGAAATAATTATACTAAATAAAATTATAATATAAACACTATCTAATATTAACTATAAAATTGAAGTAAAGTTTTATAATTTAAATAAAATAGTGAAAATAGAACTTTGAAATACACAATGGATTCAAAACAAGAGGTTTAGTCTTATACTAAGACTTAGTCCTCTCCACTTGGTGATCACTTGACCCCATGATATTTATTTAAATAAATTTGATCCATACTATGTATTGAGGTGAACTATATTATTGAAAATATCTAAGTCAACTAGACCTCTTCCACTATTTCATGGGAGTAAAAATTACAACAGGCCACACAGGGACCTCTTCCACTTTTATCCGTGGGAGTGTAAGGTGTAAAAAGATAAGTTTGTTAAGATATCAATGTATCTTACTGTTACGAATAGGAGATAGTGTGAATTTACAAAACAAAGACATTCACACTCTGATTGAAAATATAAATATTGTAAACAAGAAGAGATAAAATATTGAGAAGGATGTTAGAAATATTTTTGATTCTGGATCTGCAGCTTTGAGACTCCTTATAAAATGGAAGAAGTTAAGATCGAGTCGAATTATAAGAACAAAAAAAAATAGAGGGTTGCGAAGAATTATATATTTTGTTCTTAGTGAGGTAGATTATTTCTATAAGTGTTCTTCTCGACTCCTTAATTATTGTTGTAGAAGTTTTTTGATTAGGATTTATAGCACAATTGGTAGTTATTGTGTTGTTTTAAGTTGCACGAGCAGCTCAACTTATTTTCTTAGGACACATAATTTTTCTTATTGATCAGGCTTTTCAATTTGTACGTTGTATTAGAAAATAAGAATGTACCTCATACCTTATAATGGTCTCTAAAATAAATTAAATGTTGTCTACAAAAGGCAGACAAGCTTATTAATATAATAAGTAATACTAAGTCTGATAAATATGATTGTTTGAATTAATTTTGAATTTAAATGGAAATTGATGGAATGAAGGTTGTCTTAGGATTAGTAGTCCAGTCTATCAGGGTCCCTAACAATCGGTGTCTCAGACTGTCAATGTCTCAAGATTTTCATGGTAAATCAATATCGGTAGGTCAGTTAGTCAGTAACTGATGCGTCGGTGAATCAGTTATCAGTAGATTATACTTTTGTCAATAGGGTAAGTTGTCGGTAGGTTACACATTAGTGAATCAACTATTAGTATCTTATTCTTCTATTAGTATGTCAAACTATCAATAGGTGATGAATCAACGACTCAGCTATCGGTCAGTCAAGCATCGATGAATCAGTGCATATGTATCTTGATTCATTAGTGATTTATACTTAGTAGTTTTAGTGATTCCATATCATTGGTATGCCTAATATTGAGTTCACCCTATCAGTGACTCAACCTCAATGGTGACTTATACTTATCCAAAATTTGTTTACCTGTCTTATGGAGTAAAATATTAAATGAATAGATTAATATTATATGTAAACATGATTAAAGAAGATGTAACTTAATAGAATATAATTAGGCATGATTTGTGAGAATTAAAACTATAGGAGGCCAAAAATATCCCCCTTTTTGATGATCAAAAATCATGGAATTGTATTGCACAATAGTTAATTTATGATGATCAAAGTAAAGTTTGATTAACATATTATATAGATTATAAGAGATGAAATTTTCAAATAAACACAAATATTATATAGATCACTTAGTAAGATTTCATTTTAATCTCATTACTAAGTTTTCTATTAATCTCATGATTCTTGAGTTATATTCTATACCCATACACATGCCATAAACATTCTCCTCCTTCTATGATTATCAATAAGTTTACCAATAATTAATATAAAGAACAAATAATGAGACGAAAACATAGAAGATATTTCATAAGTCAAATAGTATAAGTGACACCAAAAATAATAAAATGGATCCCTATAAAAGAGTCATCCAATCAATTAAAATCTATAGAAGAGTCCATCACTTCCTTTAACTTGGAAGAATCAAAAGAGGAAGAATCAAGAGGTGAAAAAGTAGTGGTCATAGGTACAGAAAGGGTACTGAAGGATGGAAGAGGAACTCCTTTGAAAAATGAAGGAGCAAGGCTGGGGCTAAAAGAAGCAGTAGGTCATGAAATCTAATGATGAATGAAATGTATGATTTGTCTTAGAGCTTGAGAATGATTAATAGAAAAAGGTGAAAAGGATGCAGATGAAGAAGTAAAAGGTTTCAAGATAAGTTGGATAAGAGAAGCTTCTAGAACAATAATAACAGTGCTCTGATTATACAAGAAAGGTTTCAATAGATTGATGATACCCATGATGATCTAACCACTACAATCAACATCCTTTTCTAATCCTTCCATATTTTCCATAAATTTATCAATGGTAAGAGTGAAGTACTTAACCTCCTTGACTTGATCTTTGAAGGCTTGAGTAACAGGAGGGATCTTCAAAATTTCCACCAAAAACTAGAAATGACTATCCATCTGATGTTTTGTATACACCCTATTAATGTAAAAGTCTACTTTCTTGGTTATATCTTCCTGATATTTAGTATCTCCCTTGGTATAAAACCTAACCTTTTCATGGATATGGCCATGATTTTTATTGATCTTAGAGTGGATTTCCTGATCAGTGACACCCATCATACTCCTGAGTTTCTCTCTAATCATAGTTCTAATCATCTCAACATCAGAAGTGTGAATATAAGAAGAAGATAAGGTTGAAGTACCTTGAATTAAATTTTGAACTACTGATCTCAATGGATTTAAATTAGTGTTTGGAAGTGTAGGAGTAGCTAAAGTTGAAGCATCATTCACCACATCTTTGACAACTAACCTCAAAATGGATAGATCAAGAGTTGGAGGAGGAGAAGAATCATCCTCAGAAGACTAAGAAGTGGTATCTCCAAGGGTTTTTAGAACTGTTTCCAAAGACTATTTCAATTAAATTGTTAATATTCTAATGGTAGAGACTATATAAACCAATTCATTAGGCATATTTTGATTGTATATTACAATTTCTTCCAACAGTGAGATCAACCACGATTCAACCTGACAAACCACCTTCTCAATGAGAATTTCTACATCACTTTTACTCACCCATGAAATGGGAGTAGGTTGACATGAAGAGACATATATAACCAAAGATAAAAAATATTCCTCAAAATAATTGAGATCATACTTAGTTACAAACTCTATATGCTCAGGTATAGCCATAGGAGCAGGCTCAAGTATCCTATCCTCTAAATCAGCATACTCAAAACCCAAAGTAACATACCCTATATCTTTTCTCCACACATACACAACTATATCATCAAGAATAGATAGTATATCACTGTTCACTATATTTTCCTATCTATACCCCTTAACAGATGCTCTCTTCTCAATAGAAGATTTCTTCGTAATATAAAAAAGTGCTCCTACTAGAGTCACTAAAACTTCTTCTTTAGTATGAAATTATTATTTCATATTAACATATAGGGATATTTACTCAACCAAAAGTGCTTTAGGAGATTCATGGGATATCCCAACTGGTTTTTATTCCATTAAATTAGTATCATAATGTTCTTCACCTGGACCTTGATCATCACTAGGATGATTTGATCCACTATCTGTTTCATCAGTTCCTTCTTCCTCATCACTTCTATATTATTATCTATCCTTTGCATCTTCTACATCTTCCTTATCATATTCCTCATCATCTTATTAATTTTATTCCTTATCTCTATCACCATCTTCTTTATCTTATTCTTCAATACCAATTTCATTTTCTTCAATATTTGACTCCTCCTCACTACCAGATCTACTATCATACTCAACATTCTCTAAATCTTTAGTCTCCACCTCATCACCCTCAGCTATAACTGATTCCTTTGAAGGTATAGAACTAGGAGGATTAGTAGGTCCATATTTAACCCCTTTTGGAATTTTTGCTATATTAGGGTCACTTATATCACCAATAAGAGACTATCCTCCTTGATCTGCCTCAGCTCCATCTTCCTCTTCTGAATACAAACCAGCTTAATCTGTTCATAGACCAAGGTTAACCGAGTTCCTAGACCCTGTTGAGTGCTCAACAAGATTAAAATAAACATATAGTTTGTCATTTTCCTCAAACCACATCTTCTTCTAGGTATTCCAATTTATTCTCATTCTCTTATAGATAGATTTTTTCTGATAATACCCATCAAATTCAGTCATTGTTTCTTCACACTCATTTACTAAACCCTTATCTTTCATCATAGAAAAAATAAGTCTTGGATAAAACAATGAATTTGTTTTAGAGTAGGGTTTTATCGTATCACTTATATGAACTATAAAATATATGCCCTATTTAACATTATATCTCTTATTAAATAGATAAATAAAATATACATCTCAATACTTTAGGGAGGAAAATTCCCCTTTCCTAGAATATAACTGATGCTAGAAAATTTGAACGACAACCTATAATCACCATTTAGATATGATTCTATAGGATTTCTATGGTTTCCATTTCTAGTATGTTCAGCCAATGCTTCCTCAAAATTGAATATATCACTGGGTGAAGGTGAACTTACCTAATGATCATCACATACACCCTTATGTGGTACCTTTAATAATTATTACCAATTCTTGGATGAAAAAGTTAATCATTTTTCAATCTACTAAAAAATTAATCCAAAATACCTATGATCCTTCCAGATGAGATTCCACATACAGATAGAACTCATGCACTATCCTCATATAAAACAGTAAATCATTATTGGGGAACCACTCCCACCATCCTTTAGTTTTCAAAACATCTAACATAAAATACTTGTCAATATCCATTCTAAGTGAAATTATTTCTTAGGAGTGACGATATGGTACAAAAGTTCCTGATGAATAGATTTAGGTTTTGGTAGACTAGATTCACATATTTTGTTCTTATATGGATGCAACTGATCCAAAAGTTTCTCAGAAACATGTTTAACTATAGCCATTAGTGAGATTTGAGGGTTTTTGGTTTGAAGGAGAAGGAAAGGATTTCAGTAGAGAAAGGTTCTAAGGAAAGAGTGTGGGTGTAGGAGAGTGAGAGTAAGAAAAAGAGTTGTATTGACCTTAATTTTATCATTTAAGGATTTAAAATAATAAAATATGAAATGAAGATTAAAATAAAATAAAATAATTAATATAGTGAAGTTTTAAATTACAAATAAAAAATGACTAAACATATCTGCGAGACACATCAGTGAGTCATATCGATGAGTCCTATCAGTGAGTCCAATCAGTGAGTCCTATCAGTGAGTCATCATCAGTGAGTCCCATTAGCGATTCATCATCCGCGAGACATCAAAAGTTGATAATTCCTAAATCAAGTCTGATGTAACTCATTCTTTCATAATTTAATGGCTTAGTAATAATATCAACAAGCTAATGTTCTGTGCCAATGAATTCATGAGTTATATCACCTTTTTGATAATGGTCTCCCAAAAAGTGATGTCTTACATCAATATGATTTGTTATATATTGAGAAAATCTATTTATATAAATATTAATAACACTTATATTGTCACAAGTTATAGGGACATGTCTAAATTGATACCCATAATCTAGTAATGTGTGTTTCATCCATAAAATCTGAGTACAAAAATTATTAGAAGGTATGTTTTCATCTTTGAAAATAGATAATTCCAAATAATTTTTGTTTTTACCAAATAATAAAAATAGATACTTTACCAAAAAGTGAAATGTTCCACATGTGCTTTTACTATCTAACTAGAAAACACAAAAATAAGCATCCAAATAACTAACTAAGTCAAATAGTTATCCTCCAGGGAAGAACATTCCTAAGTTGGTAGTATAAGGGAGGTATTTGAGAATTATTTTAACAACAAGTAAATGCGACTCTTTAGGAGTTACTTGAAAACAAGCACACATACACACACTAAACATAATATTAGGTCAACTAGATGTTATGTAAATAAGACTTTAAATAATACCTCTGTAATTGGTTTAATCAACTGATTTTCCATTTTCATCAAGATTTAATTTACAGGTGGTACCAAGAGGAGTATCACTACTTTTTGTTCTATCTAATACAAAACTTTTTAAAATATCTTTTGTGCATTTACTTTGATTTAAAATAACACCTTAATTATTATGAAATATTTGATATATAAGAAATATTTTAAGTTCACCCATTAAGTTCAAATCAAACTCATTTTGCAACATATTTGAAAAATAAACACAAAAATAATTTTTAAAAGATCCCAAAATAATATCATCAACATAAATTTTAGCAACTAAAAAATCTTTAGAAATTATTTTTATCAAAAGATTAGGATCATTAACCACTTTAGAAAAACCATAAGAAATAAGAAAAGTGTTGAGCCCATCATTCCACGCTCTTGAATATGGGTTTAAACCATACACATATTTTGTTAATTTAAAAAAATGATTTGGAAAATGAGGATTTGTAAAACTATGGCGTTTCAAAGAAAAACATCCTCAACTATATAACTATTTTGGAATGAAATGTTGACATCCATTTGAAAGAGTTTGAAATTCAAATTTGATGCATAATCTAGAAGTATTATAATGGATTCATGTCTGGAAATAGGTGAAAAGTTTTCTTTATAGTCAATTCCCTATTCTTAACTATAACCTTGTGCAAATAATCAAGCCTTATTTCTTACTATATTTCCAACTTCATCTACTTTATTTATAAACACCCACTTAGTGCCTATGGTCAAGGTGTCTTTGGGTTTATGAAAAAGTTTCCAAACATTGTTCCTTTCAAAATAATTTAATTATTCTTGCATATCCATCATTTAAAATTCATCATTTATTTCATAATTTATGTTTTTAAGTTCAATCTCAAAAAAGCGTTGATGTTCAACCTACTTCCCTAGAGAATATCTAGTCGGTATCCCTTTGTCTATGTCTCTAACTAAAAAATCAAGGGGTGGATCTTAAGGTTTCTAACAGATGTTGAAAAATAAGGGATTGTTATCTAAAGTTCATCTATAGGTTAGGGTTCCCTTTGGTAAGAATCTGGAGAGTTTATAGAACTGGATTTTTCTTCTTCTTTAATAGTAGAATCCGAAACTTTAGGATTTTGGCCTAGAGTTGATATATTTTCCTCAATATCTAGAGTGGTTTTGGATTCATTTAAATATTTTTCATTAAAAACGACATATACAGATCCTTCCACACACTTAGTTCATATATTGAAGACTCTATAGGTTTTTTAGAGGTTGAATAACCTTGGAAAATTCCTTTATCACTCTTGGAAGAAAATTTGTCATGATTATCTTTTTTATTAAGGTATAGACCTTGAAACCAAAAAATTTAATGTAATTAACATCGGGTTTCCTATTAATCCACAGATCATAGGGTGTTTTCTTAAGTATAGGTCTAATTTAAACTCTATTGATTATGTATCAAGATATAATCGTAGTTTCCTCCCCAAAATAAATAGGTAAATTATATTCACTAAGAATAGTTTGGGATATGTATTGTAAGGTTATATTTCTTCTTTATACAACTACATTTTTATGGGGTGTCCTAGTAGCATATAAGTTATGACTATAGCCATTTTGTGAGAGAAAAGATTCAAATTACTAATTTTATAACTCACGACCATGGTCACTTCTTAAGGTTTTGATTATAAGTTCAGTTAGGTTTTATAAATATTTATCATACTTTGTGAAATAAGGGAAGGCTTCAATTTTGCGAGCTAAAAAGAAATTCCAAGTATAGATAAAAAAGCATCAACTAAAACATATACATTTTGATTCCTATTTAGACTAGAAACTCTATATGGTCCAAACAAATCCATTTAAACCAACTCAAGAGGATGAGAAGTTGAAACTTATATATTTGGTTTGAAAGATATTTTGTGTTATAATATTTTTTGACAAGGATTACAAAAATTATCATTTGCAAACTCAAGTTTAGGTATATCATTGACTAGTCCATTTTTAGTTAGCTTTATAAGGGGGTGAATGTTATAATGGCATAATATCTTATGCTAGAGCCAAGACACTTTATGAATGGTACTCAAGTAAGAAACTTTTTGAGAAACTAAAGAATATAAATTTACAGTATATACATTTTCATTTCTAAAGGTAGTAAATAATAAATCATTTTTATAATTGAATACACTATAAGCATAATTTTCAAATTTAACATGAAATCCATCATCACATAACTGTGAGATGCTAAGAATATTATACTTAAGACTATAAACAAAAATAAATTTAGAAATTAAAGATGATATAGAGATACCAATTTAGATGAGGCCATTTATTTTTACTTTTTCATTTCCAACAAAGGTGACATGCCTACCAAAAATCCTGATAAGGTTCTTGAATCATGATAAGTCCCCTATCATATGTCTTGAACTCACACTATCCAAGTACCATAATATCTTACATGAACTCTTTGAATATATTTCCTACAAAAATATATCAGACCAAAAAAGATGTTTGTACCCAGATTTTATTTGGTCTAGTTACATTATTAGTTAAAGCATTGGAAACCCATATTTTCTTCATGGGTTTCCAATAATCAGTTTGAAAAGTATTATAAAAATAATCTCTATTATATCCATAGAACCGAGAAGCATTAAAAAAATTTCTAGTGTTGTAATTTGTAGTAGATTTTAGAAATCTAGGAATAAAACCAAATTTTCTAGATTTTGATATATAATTATTTTTAATAATATTTCATTTCCCTGGTTGATAACCTATACTAGTAGTGTATTTTGGAGATACATTCTTATAAATAATTTGTGTTAGAGTATTTTTACCATTTATAAATTTCTATAAATCCTTATTTAAATACTCATTGGACAGTTTAAGTTTATTATTATCATTTATAACTTGATCATTATTTTCCTTTTTAAATATTATGTTTATAATAAATAAAATCTAAAAGTGAATTTTTCTTCTTGAATGATTTATACTTACCCTTTAGTTCATTTCAAGTGTCCTAAATCATTTTACAATATTCAAAAATCTCATCACTAGTCATATTTTCATAGTCAAATTCATATTCATGTCCATTATAATAATAATTCAATGTAGTAGATTCTAGGGTTACCTCATAAGTGTTTTTCATGAAACACATATTAGATTCATTATCCTTCTCATCATGTGATGATTTAGATTCACTGGAGTTATCCACAAAATCACTCCAAGATGCCTTAATTTCCTTCTTATATTTTCTATCTTGGTCCTCAAAATTTCTTTTGTACTTTAAATTTAAATAGTCAAATTTTACATGTCCTCTTCTCTTGTACTCATAACTGACTATTTCATTGGTGTTATCACATCTTTTCAATATTTTTTATAGTTAATTTGTTTGTCACACTTCCATTTATAATGAAGATTTTTAAAGAATTTCTTCTATCTATTGAACTATTTGAATCTATTGGCTAGTTGATCCATTTACTTATCACTGTCACTTGATATATCTACATTGATAGAAAATTTAGAATGACCATGAACTTTCTCCTTTTATTTTAGTTGATAAGAAATGGTTTTATAAGCCACTAAATTTTCTGTCAATGTAGATATATCAAGTGACAGTGATAAGTAAATGGCTCAACTAGCCAATAGAATGACCATGAACTTTCTACTTTTCTTTCAGTTGATAAGAAATGGTTTTATAAGCCACTAAATTTCTATTTGGTTCATCATATTCTTGTCTGTTAACCTTAAATTCTTCCTCATACATCATTATCATACCTATAATCTGCTTTACAGACAAAGAGTTGATGTCACAATATTTCCTTATTAACACTGAGGTTCCTCTCCATCTTTCTAGTAAACATATGAGGATTGACATGACATGTTTGTTGGCTGAAATACCATTTTATAGAGAGGCAATAATATTTAAAATCTCATTGAACCTGAGATACATGTAAGATATAGGCTCATTAAGATTAATTTTAAAGTTATCATATTTAATAGTATATGTATTGAGTCTCATTTCCTTAACATTAGTGGTTCCTTCATGTGAAATAGCTAGAGTATCCCAAATATCATAGGCTATTTTACATGAAAAAATCCTATTAAATTATTCATCTTCTAAATAATAATGAAAATAACTAATATCTTTGTAACTATTATTATAATAACCTTTAGTGGAATCATCCCATGTATTTCTAGAAGTAGTAGTAATATTATATTCATCAACTATAATAGACTATATTTCAAAACCCTTACTTTCTGAATGCATTTTCATTTTAATTTTTCACTGTGAATAATTAGTCCCATTGAAATAGGGAGGAATTTTCATAGCAGAAACTTCTTATTTATTATCCATTTTAATTTTGTTAATGATTTTAAAGAACTATAAATTTTGAAATGACAAAAATTTAGAGATTTTTAAAACAAATGTAAAATCATAGTTGAAAAAGATTTAAAACATTGAAAACTTTGAAAGTAAGAATCCTCTGAATCCAAATTTTTGTTGGAGTAAGATACTGAAGAGGGGTATGAATTGAGTTCCAATTTTTTAATCTAAAATAATTATTTAAAATTCCCCCAATTCAAAATCAAATACAACCCAGTTATCCAAAGTAGAATATTTACAAAATTATTGATCTTTTAAAAGATTTCAGAAAGATAGATTAGTTCTCAATTAAAACCATATGGATGATTATTAAAGATTTTGAAATCAATATAATAAACGAAATTCTAATATAAAGACTATTTAATATTAAATATCAATGTGAATTAATGTTTTCTTAGTTAAATAATACAATGAAAGCATAAATTTTAAAGATAAAACGGATTTAAAACAAGAGGTTCAGTCTCAAGATGAGACTTAGTCTTCTCCACTTGGTGATCAGATTCCACCAAGAAATTTATATAAATAATTTTTTTCCACAACCTAGATAAGGGTAAAAAACAATATAAAAATGGTCCCAATTAACTATAACTCTTACAATTTTTTTACGGGAGTGAAAATTACAATAAGACATAGAAGGACCACTTACACTATTATACGTGGGAGTGTAAGGTGTAAAAAGATAATTTTGTGAAGATAACAATGTATATTCTAGTTATTCATAGGAAACATTGTGCGTTTTTAAAATAGAGACACACACTACTCAAAATGTAAATAATGTATATAGGCTAAGCTAAAATATTGATATGGGTGTTTGAAAACTCAATTTGTTTGGATATGCACCTTTGAGACTTCTTAAAGATGGAATAAGTGAATATGGAATTGAGTTACCGGAATAGTAAACAAAATAGAGGGTCATAAATCCGTTTGTCTTCTATTCATAGTGAGGTAGATATTTTATCTATGTGTTATTCTCCACTCTTCAACTATTTTCGTAGAAGTTATTTGATTAGGATTCATAACATATTTGGTAGTTATTGTGTTTTTCTATGTTTTACGATCCGCATAGTATATATTCTCAAGTCGCATAATTTTTCATGTTGATCCAGATATTCCCTTTATATAGTGTAGAAGCAAGAAGCATGTACCTCATACTAGTCTCTGACATCCATTAAATGTTGCCTAAAAAATATATAAAATCTTATTAATATAATAATTAATACTAATTTTAAAAAATATGATTGTCAAATGTAATTTTAAATTTAAATGGAAAATGAAGGAATGATGATGTCTCAGGATCAGTAGGTCAGTCTGTCGGAGTCTCAGACTCTTCTATGTAACTCTGGTTTTGTTGGTCGGTTCGTTATTAGGTGATGTTTCGGGGACTCAACTATTGGGAGCTTATACTGTAGGAACCCAGGACACCCTGAGAGGGGAGGGGTGAATCAGGGTGACCAATTTTTCTTTTAATGTGATGGATCTTATTCCCACATTGGTAGGAACTTGTTAAACCTGTATGATGAATATGATCAGAAAGAAAACATTTACATGGAGAGAGATGACACATCACTTTTTTTACTTGGTTCACTACTAAGGGATATGTCCAAGGAGCATAAGCCGACATATTTTCGATCATACCAAATTCCACTAAAATTCACTAGATGTGGATTACAAAGGTTCGGGCATAGCCAATCTGCCCCAGACTCACTGCCTTTACAAAGGTTCAGGGATAGCTCACTGCGTCCCTCAGGTCACTCCTGTTGACTCCCCCTGGCTCACTGCCCTTGGTGAAGTCCCACTCAGTTTATAGACGTGAATGTATCTTCATCCTTCCTAATGAATACATACTTTGTTTTATGTAGATGCTCTGTTGAAGTCCAACTCTCACCCGTAATCTCACTTTGCACCGAAGATACCGGGCAATCTTCAAGATTTCGTGCAGCTCCAAAAGGACTGGCGTACCTCAACCACACCTGGCGCGCTTCTCCAAGCCCGATGCGCAAGTTCCAAGACGGCGCACAAGTCCAGCTCTCCCACTTGCATGGCACACACTTCTTCAACACCAAACTTGCGTGACTCACATTATTTTCCACCAAAACCGGTTTTGGGGCGCAAAGGTCAACTGTCGCGCTTCTTCAAATCTTGATGTGCAAGTGCCACCATACCACCTGCGCGACACTTCCTTCCCCAACTCCAAACATGGGAGACCAACACACTTTCTCGACCAAACCACCATGGATGCGAAACTAACAACTGTCATGCAACTTCAACTTGTGCGATGCTCTGTGTAGAAAACAAGAGAGGAAGCTTGAATTGGGTTCCCGTGTTTTGGAATTCTCAATGACGCCCAAGAAATTCTCTTACAGTGTCACAGAAGCATTACATGTCCACTACATTCCTTACCATCCTATCACCGACACTAAATTCTCCATGTGTCATAAAAGAATTACATGTCTGAATTTATTATTATATGTCCAATGTATTCCTTCCCACCCTATCACCAACACTGAATTCTCAATGTGTCACAAAAGCATTACATGTCTGAATTTATTCCTTTCTTCCCCATTGACAATAAACCCAAAGACCAGTAAATGTTCATTGTTCAGCTCAAACCACATTCCCCCTGGATAGTATCTCCCCCACAATCCTGCATCACATCCATAAATAGATTAAAAACAATTAACACAATTGGAGAGAGGGGTTTTGCGTAACCTCCTTATGCACTGGGAGGTGTATGAACACCAAGGTTCAACCGATGCTTCTCAAACACAGCCGCTGATAGTGGCTTGGTCAGGATATCAACCACTTTCTCATCTTCTCCCACATGATCCATTCTAATCACTCCTTGCTCAACATTTTATTTGATAAAGTGGTACCTGATTTCAATATTATTTGTATGAGAATGATGGACATGATTCTTCGTAAGATCAATTGCACTCTTGTTATCGCAATAAATTACCAATGGTTGCTTCACCTCACCACCAATATCTGTTAGTTGTTTCTCCATCCATAGCAGTTGAGTGCATGCATTTGTGGCAGATATATACTCAGCTTCTGCAGTACTAAGAGAAGTACTTTATTGTTTCTTGCTCAACTAGCCAACACATTTATTTTCAATATAGAATGCTCCACCACTGGTGGACTTTTTGTCAACTACATCTCCAGCCCAATAAGCATCATAAAATGCAGATAATTCACTATCTCTTCCTGCAGAAAAGTATAAGCCACAATTGTGAGTTCCTAGAATATACCTCATGATTCTTTTTTCCACTGTCATATGTTCCTCATTTGGATTACTCTGAAAGCGGGCCACTAGACAAGTTTCAAAGACAATATCTAGCTGTGTCACTATCAGGTATAGTAGGCTCCCAATTATCCACTTTTACATAGTGGGGTCTATAGATGCCCCATCCTCATGCTTTCCAAGTTTGGTTCCAACTGCAATCGGAGTTGATATTGGTTTGGAGTCTTGTATATTAAACTTCTTCATCATCTCTCTTGTATACTTTTCTTGATAAATGAAAGTGTAATCTTGCCTTTGAATCACCTGCAGCCCTAAGAAATATGTGAGCTCCCCAATCATAGACATTTTAAATTCTGATTTCATGTGATTGGAAAATTCATCCACTAATTTCTGCCTGCTGCCACCAAAGATAATGTCATCAACATAGACTAGAACTATGAACTGATCTTTTGGAGAATTCTTCACGTATAGATTGTGTTCTACTCCTCCTGTTTTGAATTCTAGCTTCTTGAGATACGATTCCAGCTGGGAATACCATGCTCGTGGTGCCTGCTTCAAAACATATAGAGCTTTCTTCAGTTTGCAGACCTTTGTTTCATCAGTACCAAGAACAAAACCCACTGGTTGTTCAATATAGACTTTTTCTTTGAGTAAACCATTCAAGAATGCTGTCTTGACATCCATTTGATATACTTTATATCCTCTTTGGAGTTCCATGGCAAGGAAATGCCTGATTGACTCCAGTCTAGGCACTGGAGAAAAGGTTTATTTAACATCAACACCTTCAATTTGGGAGTATACTTTACATACCAGTCATGCCTTATTTATAATAACACTTCCATGCTCATAAAACTTGTTCTTGAAGATCGATTTTGTACCAATCACATTGTGACCATCGGGTCTCTGGAAAAGATCCCATGTCTAATTCTTGTCAATCTGATCTAACTCTTCATTCATGGATTTCACCCATGATTCATCCTTTGTAGCTTCATCAAATGAGGATGTCTTCACAACTGACAGAAATTCAGATTGTGTGTTATTCCTCATCCTCCTTGTTTGTGTGGGTGCACTCCTATCCCTAATTATGTTAGATGGATCAATCTCAACTCTTCGATTTCTCCTGCGAGGTTCAGTTTCATTCTCTCCAGCCATAGTTTCTTCTTCAGATTATTCTTCTGAGTTAACATCATGATGTGACTGATGAGTGTTTTGAACAACTTCCTCTATTTCTGTATTTGTATTTTCTCCACGTTCAATTTCTTCCTCACTTTCTATCACATCATCATATGACGTACTTGAAGAATTTGTGGTTTTCTCTTCAATTATCTTAACATCACTACTTTCCACAATCCTTCCTAATCGCTTGTTGAAACACTTTTAGGCTTTGTTGTTCATTAGATACCCAAGAAAAATTCCTTCATCATCATTGTCACCAAACTTCCCTTGATTTACTTCCTTATTCCGGATAAAATATTTGCTTCCGAAAACTCGAAAGTATTTCTATGAAGGCTTCCTTCCATGCCACAATTCATATGGTGTCTTAATTTATCCCATATAAAGCCCTGTTCTATTCTGAATGTGCACTACAGCTTCAACAACATCCTTCCAGTAATGGCGAGAGATACCACTCTCAATCAACATAGTCCTGGCCATATTGTTAACCTGTCGATTCCCGTGCTCAACAACTCCATTTTGTTGTGGAGTTATCATAGCAGATACCTCATTCCGTATTACATGTTTTTATAGGTAATTATAAAACTCAATGGACATGTATTCCCCTCCATTGTTAGATCGCAACACTTTGATTGTTCGTCCAGTATCATTACTGGCGGTTCACCGATATGTTATCATGCAGTCAAGCACTTTTCGTTTCCTGTGAATGACCATAACACATGAAATTCTACTGTAATAATCTATGAAAAGGACAAATCACCTTTATCCATGAGTTCTGGCCACATTTATCGGCCCACATACATCTATATGAATTAGATCAAGAAGATGAGATGCCCTTTTCTTCTTTGGCCGATATGAACTGCAGACCATCTTCCCACAAATGCAAGAATCACAAGACTTTTCACGCTCACTCTTCAGGTTGGGAATGTCCATGAAAATCCTCAATTTTGATATTTTCTCCATGTCTTGTTGATTGATGTGTCCTAGTCTCTGATGCCACAAATTGTTTTCTTCTTCAACAGTCATGTAACAAACATTTTCTTTACTATCAACCTTATACAAGTTGCCTTCTGTTCTGCATCCCTTCATAAGTGAATTGCCTGTCTTTCCATTGATAGTGCATACTTTTTGATTAAAAGTAACTATAAGTCCTGAGTCACAGAGTTGACTCACGCTGAGTAAAACATGACGTATGCCATCTACGTAAAGGACTTCCGTCTTCTTTATCTCTTCATTTTCTAATTCAGTACTTCCACTGCCTTTGATTTTTAGAGCTCCATCATTACTAAGTCATATTGTACCATTAACATTCCTATTGATATCCATTAACAGGCCATCATTAACTGTCATATGAGATGAAAAACCGCTATCTAGAATCCAAGTAATGTTCCTTTTTGTAGCTTTGAGGGCCACCTCAGCAAGGTTGGATTTTTCAATTTTCTTCCTTTCTTTCCCTGAGACATTAGATTGAGTATAGATAACTGATGGCCTTTCAATTAGCTCATCTGTGTATATTGGTTCTTAATAGTCGAAGTCTTCTTCGAGAGGAGAACACTTGTTTGAAAGAACAACACTATCTTGTTGACAAGATTTGACTTTTCTTGAACTCCGGTATGTGGTGTCCATGTCCCTTCTCTCCCTGCAATTAACAGCCGTATGACCAAAGTTAGAACATTGAAAACAGTATCCATAGAAAACATTTGTTCTACAAGATGGAGAATATGAAGTCAGTATCCTTTTTTTAATGTCCCAGATCTTATCCATTCAAGTAGCTCCTTGCCTCTTCGCAATATGACATGGTATTGACCAGATAGCCACAGAACTGACATTTCATGAGAGGAAATGTCTTCTCACTTGAATTTCTCCTCATACCTTCTTCCTTGGGAGAATAGTTGGACTTCCTATCATTTTTGAATGTTTTAGGATGATTTTAAGTTATCCTTTTAGTTTGGATTGAGGGTTTCTTTTTCGACACTTCAGGAAACATTTTAACATGTCCAACTTTCATATTGTCATTATTTTGGCTCTCTTCACTTATAGAAGTTGATGTCTCAGCTTCACAGCTAATTCCACTCTTTCCCATGCAAGAGGGACTTTGATCACTCAAGATTTTTCCAACCCCATCTGAACCACACTTGGCTCTTCCCAGTAATTCTGCATCTGAGAATCTTCCAAACTATTTTTATTCCTTGATTCTTTTGAGATTGATTCAGTCTCAAGTTTACTCCTAAGAGTATCAACTTCCTCCTCAAGACCCTCATCAGTCTTGGATTTTTCTTCTAGTTTGGATGTGAGGTCATTGATGACCTTTCCCTTCTCTTCAATTCTTAGCTTCAGATCCCCTACATCACCATTGCTTTCAAGGATTTTAGATTGTAGTTTCACAAATTCTTCCAGTCATTCAATTTTAGCTTCATGATGATCAACATATTCAGTTGATTCCTATACAATTGATTTACTCTTATTGCAAATCTTACATTTCATCTTAAGATTTCTAACAGAATCCTTAAGTTGCAACTCAGGATTGCCACTAGTTTTTAACTGATTATCTTCACCATTATCTTCTGATTTTTCAACAGTGGCCATCATGGAATCATGGTTTCAAGTTTTGAACTCTGGTCCTTCCTCTTCACAGAATTCATTATCATCATCTTCCTCTTCACTGACAAAACTCTTTTTCAGTACTTTATTTCTAGATGTGATGTCTCATTTCTTGAAAAATCTTTTCTGAGGCTTCTCAACGTTTTCTGCATCGCTATCATCATCATCGATATTTCTTAAGCACTGAGAAGCAATGTGCCCGACTTTTCCACAATGAAATCAAGCTAGAGGTAACTTCCCTTTGAATTTACCTTTTCCCTTATGGAACTTACTGGAAATGAGAGAAAGAATTTATTTTTCCTCATCATCTTCAGAAATAATATCTTTTGAAATGTTCAGTTTCTCCATGGATTTGAATACCATTTCCTTGCTTACTCATGTAGTAGCATCTTCTGGTTTGACTCTCATTTCATATGCCACTAGGCTTCTCAACAGATCATCCAAATAAAGTTTGGAAAGATATCTTTCCTCAAGGGCTGACACCTTTGAATTTTATAGGGGTTGATGTCTTCTTAATATTTTCTTTACAATGTCAACATCTTTGATTTCTTCACCCTGACCCCGAATTGCTCCAACCACTTCAGTAATACGATTGAATAAGGAGTCTGCATTCTCATCAAGATCCATCTTCAGATCATAAAACCTATTGTGTAGGACTTGTAGTTTCACCTACTTCACTTTGATATCTCCTTCATAAATATTTTCAAGTTTATCCCAAATGGACTTTGTTAAGGTTCAACTCATTACCTTTAGATAGATCTGATCAGAAAGGGCTGCGGTGAGAGCATTTTGTGCTTTAGCATTAACATCAAGAATTTCCTATCGGAATCTGTCATAGCCAGCCCTGTTGGATCAGTAACATGAATACCTTGCATAGTGGAAAATAGAACTTCCATTCCAAGGGATCTTAGAAGAGATCTCATTATATTATTCCAGATCAGGAAATTACTTCCATAGAATAGAGGGACTCCACTGACATTGACTGCATTCTCCATGACGATAAAGGACGGATTCAACACCAGAAACCTTTACCCTCTGATACCACTTATAGGACCTTGAGACACCCTGAGAGGGGAGGGGTGAATTAGGGTGACCAATTTTTCTTTTAATGTGATGGATATTTTTCCCACATTGGTAGGAACTTGTTAAACCTCAATGATGAATATTATCAGAAAGAAAACATTCACATCCAGAGAGATGACACACCACTTTTTACTTGGTTCACCACTAAGGGATACGTCCAAGGAGCATACGCCAACAGGTTTTCGGTCGTACCAAATTCCACTAAACTTCACTAGCTGTGGATTACAAAGTGTTAGGCATAATCACTCTATCCTAGGCTCACTGCCTTTACAAAGGTTCAAGGATAGCTCACCGCGTCCCTTGGGTCACTCCCATTGACTCCCCATGGCTCATTTCCCTTGGTGAAGTCCCACTCAGTTTATAGAAATGAATGTCTCTTCATATTCGCTAATGAATACATCCTCTATTATATGTAGATGATCTGTTGAAGTCCAACTCTCAGCCGTAGACTAATCTCACTTTTCACCGAAGGTACCGGGAAATCTTCCATCTCTTGTGCTGCTCCAAAAGGAATGGCATACTTCAACCACACCTGGCGCACTTCTCCAACCCTAATGCACAAGTTCCAAGATGGTGCACAAGTCCATCTCTCCCACTTGTGCGACACACACTTCTTCAACACCAAACTTGCGCGACTCACATTATTTTCAACCCAAACTGGTTTTGGTGTGCAAAGGTCAACTGTTGCGCTTCTTCAAATCCTGGTGCGCAAGTGTCACCAAACCACCTGCGCGATACTTCCTTCCCCAACTCCAAACATGGGTGACCAACACCCTTTCTCACCTAAACCACCTTGGACACGCAACTAACAACTGTCGTGGAACTTGAACTTGCGCAACCCACCACCACTTGCGCGACCACTACACCTACACGACATGAGCTCTGAATTTATCTAATTCTGAGCATCATGCTGAATGAGGAGGGGTTGACCTCTTTTTGTAGGCATTTGGATACCCTGCGTGACAACATGCAAGTGTTCCCTCGGCGTGCAATTCTCATCACACAAGTCACTTACGCGACCAAACATAAAACTTGGGCGCCCTTATCCCTTTGCCATATTTTCATGTTCTGATCTAGAAAAAAAGGTGTGCAAGTTTCCTCTCCTTCAAGTCGACGACGCACAATTCACTTTTCCAAAAACCACTTTTCTCCATTTGACGATTTTCAGGCCCACAAATTTGGCAAACACTGGAAACCAGTTCCTCCTTCAATACTGTTATCTTCTTGTTCTGTATGATCACTTTACTGGTACAGATTCTGAACTTCCACTGAGGATTGACAACAGACCCAAACCATAATCCAATTCATGCATAGAACGACTATGGTTCCAACATATACTTTTGTTGGTAGGTCAAGCTGCCGGTAGGTGATGTGTTTGTGACTCCAATATTTGTAGGTCAAGCATCCGAGACTTAGTGCATTGATATCTTGATGCATTAGTGACTTATACATAGTAGTTTCAATGAGACCATATCATCGGTAAGTGCAATAGTGAGTTCACCCTGTTGGTGACTCAACCTCAATGGTGACTTATAGTTAGCCAAAAAATTTTAACCTTTATTATGGAGTAAAAAATTAACAGAATAGATTAAGCTTATTTGTAAACTTGATTAAACAAGATGTAATTTAATAAAACATAATTAATCATTATTTGTGAGCATTAAAAGTAGAAGAGGCCAACAATATTGTATCTGAATAGGAGCTATGGTTTACCTCAATGTTCTGGAAAAGTCATCATCCAACCCTTGATATAGTATTTAGTTTTATCCCTAGGTATCATCATCAGATATATATTTAATATAAGAGAATAATTCAAACCCTTGAGGATATGTTTAGGTCTTATTATATTGATATCAATAGTATTTGGGATAAACACCTCCCTCTGGTGGAGTTTTCTTACAACAATAGATTTAAATTGAGAATTTACATGGATCCTTATGAATCCCCATATACCAAGAAGTGAATGACTCCATAATGATAGTGTGAAGTTGAAGAATTAAATCTATTGGGAATTGATTATGTTTAAAATATTGAAGGGAAAGTTAGACCCACTCAACAACACATTAAGGCATCTCAAATTCAATAGAAATGTTATGCTAATAATCATCAGAGTCATCTAGAGTTTGATGTTTTTGGGAAGGGGTTTGGATTGATTTTCCTATATAAGAAGGATTTAATATTTCGGATGAATTTAAAGATAACCCCTAGGAATACTGGCCCTTTTGATATTCTTGAATGAGTATGGACGATTTCTTATTTCTTGGCACATCTACATAACCTCTCTCAAATCCATGATGTGTTCCATGTATCTCTCCTAAAGAAATGCATATCTGATGCTTCACATGTATTGAAATAAAATGTTTTACCATTGGATGAAGATCTTTATTATGAGGAATAACCATTGGAGATTATGGATCATATATATAAAGTTGTATAAAAAAACAACACTCACCTGGTCAAAGTGTTTTCGGAAAAACTACCAATTTGAATAAACTACATGAGAACCTAAGGATATGATGAGGTAGAAGTATCCTTATTTATTTGTATCAAAGTAATAAATTTAAAGGGAGGAATTAATTTTAGGGGGGGGGGGCTGTTAATTTTACACCTTATGTATTTATTAAATATATTTTTTGAATAAATTTAATTTCATTGATGTCATGTGTTACATGAATCACTGAGATTTAATGAACCATAATATAATAATGTTATTATTATTTAAAAATGACCATCATAAACAAGCTATTAAACATTGTTTTATGAATATAAATAACTAAATTTTAAAAATTAAATATAATAGAATTATATAAATAAATTATATTGACAAAATGTACTTATTTTTTAGTGAATACGTTATATATTTTTTTTTAAATACAATTTTTTCTCAAAAAATGTATTTTTTAATTTTTTTGAAAAACAATAAAAGATTTTTTTAAAATTTTAGAAAATTAATTTGAAAAAATAAACTATATTTTTGAAATATACAAGTAAAAATTATCTTTTAGTTAATTTTTGAGAATTTTCAGTACAAATTAATTTCTCAAAGAATTGTAAAAATACTAGTTTTTATTAAAAATGACTTTTTTTATTTTATGAATTTGAAATATAAGTTTTAAATTAAGATGGTTTTAAAAGTAAAATTAGTAAAATTATATATTTATTAATCAAATTTAGGTCATTTGAATCATTTTCATATTTAATTTTTTATTTAACCTTTCTATAAATATGGGAATTATCTCTTTGGAAAAGTGCTTTTTCATCTTTTTTGTTGGTTTTTTTAAAATTATATACTTCCATTTCTAGGAATTGAAATTAATAAAATGTATTATATATTTGAAAACATTAAAATTTATATTATATAATATGTTATAATTATATTTTTCATAAATATTATTGAAAATATTAAAAATTAATTTCTTTTATTAAGGTTAAAATAGGGATTTGCGTGTTACTTATGTATGTGTTAAATTAAATTTTCAACACACATATAATCCTTATTTAATAATTTGGATTTCACATTTAGAATAATTGGGACCAAATTATCTAATAGGGATCATTTTAATTTCGTTCTTAAAGGAAAAATTACCTTGGTATATAAAAAGTGACTAGTTACCATAGTGAAAATTTAAAGTGAAAATCCAAGTAAAATTAGATATTGTAGAACCACATGTTTATTTTGAGTTTTGTATCAACCATATCATTACTAAAATAACTTTTTTTTTAAATTTTTTAGGTAGATGGGGTGAGAGTGACATCACATTATTCAATAGTTTTAGGTATTTACCAAAATACCACTACTCAATTATGATAGGGACCTTCTTCACCAACTTCTTCACACCTAATAAAGAAAAAATATTCATGAATGGGATGATGAAAACCAAAAATATTTTTCCTCTACCTTTAAATTTTATATAATCATAGGTATACTCAAAATATGGAGTGTCATTTCATTCTCTCACCAACATATGTTTCCTCTATATATTGAAATCCAATCCATACTCAGAATTGAACGGAATTCCACTAAAAAAAGTATAATAATGCTTACATAGAAATTATTCCTATAAATATTGATAAAAAAGAAGTTATATACATGTAATTAAACAATTTATCCATGTTACATTTTCATAGATAGATCCACTTCCATTTTTGTGGTATTTTTTGAAAAGTTCTATTGCATGATATGAAAGAATATATAGAACCAAATTCAAATAATATGTTTTCTATTATTTAAAAGATAGTTAGTGTACATATCATTAAATCATTGTGTGGTTCTACCTAATAAGTTATGATGGGATAAACTTCCATTTCTCTTTATAACATGGAGGTAGTTTTTTTTATTATCATCATCAACCCTTATCTCAATGCATTGATTTGAATAGTGTACATGTTTCTTAAAGTTAAAAAATTAGATAGTAAGATAAAGATTGACATGAGAATTCTTATCTCCCATCACATTGGTGGGTTTATCCCATAATATTTTTCTAGTTGGGTTCCCTTCATTCCCTCACCTAAATCATTTCCTTGCCCCCTTCAAGAAGTTTTTGGGATCCTTCTTCGCATAAATTTCACAATTGGGGTGTTTGAATTTCTTTCACCCATGAGATTTATCCATCAAACCACTAGAATGAAAATATATTCCACACATCATATATCCAAAATCATGATACTTGAGACATTTAATAAAATCTAATTCAAATTTGAGGACACATCAAAAAATTTCCTCATGATTTTCAATGTCTCGAATCAACAAATATTTTCATAGAATCAGCTTTATCCCAAAATAAGTAATTTTCAACATTACATTGAAGTTCAATGATAATGAAAGAGGTGTATTATGAATATTTTTTTTGATGTCATACTCATTAAACCTAATGTATTAGTTGTTCTTATGCTTTATTATAAGGAAATATCTCTCCATTTAAATTCAATTAGTGTGAGAAAAATATTTGATGAATTTTTTTTTCTGAGAATTATTTCAACTCAATCGCTATAATATCCTCATTGGGCTTTATATTTTTTTCAATGTCTACCATTTATCAATTTCTCCTTCAATATGATAATAAGAAATAATTAAATTCTATTAATCATATCATTTAAGTATAGAGAAGATATTTTCATTGTATTTGGATCATTGTTCCATGAATAAAGGATTAGAAGATCCATTGAAATTTGGAGGCCTTTATCCCATAAAGGTCTAAATTACCGCATTTTATTAGGGGTATATAGAGTTTATACATGATTCATGTTTATTTTTATAACATGAATTAATTTATTATGAATTATCATGATGTTATCCACTTCCAATTCAATTAGGGTGGGAATCTCATTTGGGAATTTCCCATCACATTGGTTGTTGACTCAGATCCTCTTATTTCCATCTATTTACTAAAATAAAGGCAAAATTATAGATTAGAATCATCAAAATATTAAACACATAAATGATAAACTATCGTAATATAATGGATAACTCATAAATGATGTATGTTCATTAACCAATTAATTTATAGGTTTTTATCTCTCTTATCATTTTTCCATTTCCTAACAGAAAATATTATGGGAAGTTTCATTACCTTTATAATGTTTCATAAAAAGATTATGAATTGATCAAAAAATGTCCTCTAGGAGTGTTAAACTAGGTGTGAAGTACAAAATCATCATCACGAACCAAGTGACGATAGATTTAATGTATAATGCACCCTTTTCAAGGTTATTACCCCTATTTACAACTATTCCAGATCCAAATCCACTTGCAATATCCAAATTGGGATTTTGTTTCTTGGAAACCACATAATATATATTTTACATTTATTAAGGAATTTTTTCCTATGTTTAGTCTTATTTATAATTCTTTTATTAATATTTTCTAATCTAAATCCCCAAAATTAACTAGGAATTTCTATGATAACAATTATGAAAACCTTATATTTTACAATCATTATTTCATGATTTATTACATAAATATACTCTCAATACAATAAAAAAAGAATGAAAGACCCTGGTTCTTTGGGTAATTATATATATAATATAATAACTTTAAATAAGGATACAAAAACATTATTTTCAACTCCATGAAATTCTCCTAAAATTTCATCACTCTTTTAAAAAATGGATCGAATAAACATGGAATATACATAAGAATAGTGTGAGCTATAAAGCATATTAAAGGAATAATAAAATCATAACATAATAAAAGTAATGAATATTAGTTTATAGGGATATCAAGGTGACCTAAAAAAGGTGATAATCAAGAACATACACATAAAATCATGACATAAGATGATAACATTAGGGAAACACAAGAATGTGGTAACAACACAGAACATGAAATCATAATCATAAGTCAAGACTGAAAATTGAGACAACATAACATTATGCACCTTGGATAAACTATCATGAATTATATAAGGTTTATCATGAGATAAATACTTTATTCAATGAGTTGAAGGTAAAGATAATTATGATCCCACCCATCATATTCATACCATGTATATGCATAAGTGTTCTATACAGACTATACATCATAATAACTTCTTTAAACACTTTTAATCCAACAATTTAATGAGTGTTGGTTATATAAATGGTTGTACCACAATAGTGGAGTATTGGTACATCATGGTGAATAAACATGAGTGGAAATGGGGATTTATATTTACTATGAAAATATTTATCATGAAATATTGTTTGATAATTTTGGTGGCATAATGGGTGCACATAAAGATTCATGGTAGGGTCTAATGAGAGTAAAGTGTGGTATATCATTACTTATAAATCATAAGGATAGTAAAAGGAATGTTTTATAATATATTAAATCACAATAAATTGGAAATAAAATTCATAAATACATAGAATGTGCTTGAATAAAGGGGAGGAGTAGAGAATATCCTTACCTTTAGGGGTACTTCTAAAATCTTGAGAGGATCTTAGTAAGATAATGGAATAACCATGAGAGGGATTTATAGGGGGATATGGAGAGGATATTCATGTTCAATGGGTTTTATGAGAAGAGGTGTGCGAGGTTGGGTGGTATTTATAAAAAAAGAGATGGAATTTCATTATTAATTTCAAAACATAGGTTTTTGACTCCATATGATAAAATAATCAAAAGCACAACCTTAAGAAAGTTTTCCCATGTTTTTTTATAAAATAAGAGTTTTTTGAAATATTTTATAATTAAAAGAACAGAATATATTAAAATAATATCCTTGGTGATGTAGAAGTGAGTCATATTTATAAATAATTGTTTTTAAAACCATAAACTATAATACATGTTTTGTAGGATTCCTTATTGGATTATAAAAATAACCAAAAATCATAAAAACACATTATTTTAAAAGTTAAATATATATTTTATTATGGAATACATTTATAGAATTTATTACATAATGGCTGTGCTATTATGATGTCAGAATATAGGATATATATATATATATTATTTCATTTTTACCTAAAAATTTACCTGACTCAGTTTTTTTAAAAAAAATAACCATTTGAAAATTTTAATGTTTTTATTTCAAAAATAATACTTATTTTTTAATTTTTTTTCCAAACATGAGATTTTGAAATTTTGAATAAAAATATATTTTTATAGTAAAATAGGAGTGTTTAAAATATTAACAACTTTTTAACCCTTATAAAAATTACATTTTACTTCATTTAATTATATTATCATTTACATTTATATAATTATTATCTATTTATATTTTTTTGTAATATCATTTATTTAAAAAAATCTATGAATTTATCAAAATATTTCCATAATTTAAAGTATATATTTACCAAAAATAAAATTTTGATTTCTTAGAGCTAGAATCTAGTTTTGTCAATATCATTATATTATCATTAAAAAACTAATAATAAGAAGGGATAATAATAATAATAATTTTTTATTAAAATAAAAAAAAACTATTAGTAGTAGTGTCTTGACAAATATTCCACCATTATAGTAGTGTATTCATTACGGTTATGCTACATAGTGGTGGTGATTTATTTGGGTGGTTTTGTGAATAGGGTTTGGGAAGTGATCTTGATAATCTTGAAATTATCTCATAAGAAGTTTAGTTTGAGCATCAATTATTGAATATCATCTTGGGATTTTTCAACTGAGAAGTCCAGGGGTGCAATCTCTCTCATATGATCTGATAAATGAGATTCATAAGGTACCATTCTAATGGAAAAGGCCATCACTTTTTTCTTTCTATGATAATTGAAACTTATTATAACACTTATTATATATTAATCATAACAGTCATTGTATTATAAATTTATTATGAATGATAAATATTCTTAATATCCTTTTAAATAATACATGATATATCCGTGAAAAATAACCAAAGTAGTGAATGGATATTCTATGAAAACATTACTTAATATGATATTTATTCACTCATAAGAGAATTCTATTTATAAATTTTTAGGTCATTACAAGATATCCTAGGATACCTACAATGGGTTTGGATATATGGATAATCCCTTTGAATTGTAACATATTAGATATTTTTTAGTGGGATGCATTACTCCCTGAATATGTTATACAAGATGCCTAGGTTTTGCATAGGATATGGTGATTTAACCTAATAATAATAAATATTCTTAATATGTTTCCTATGATCTGATTATTACTCAAGATATTATATGGTATTCCATGGACAATTCTATATATTTAGGGATGGCATCTGATATTATAGTAGATTCACAGGATATATCTAATATCTGGCGAATCCACATGATATTATTTGATATTACTAGGATATTTTGAATGTTTTAGTTATTACACAATATATTATATCAGATGGAAATAAGGTTTCTAAGGATTCAATGTTTTATACAAAATATTATTTTACATACCTAGGAATTTATTTATATCTCATGATTTCACTTGGTGTTATATGATATTCTTAATATGTTTAATAGGATCTAGTGATTACAATTGAAAATAAATAAATTTAATAACTTAGATGGTTAGGAGGAACTCACTTACACCCATTTTTATTATGATATGGAAAAGTGTGATTCACTCTCTGAAATAATAAATGAATTTTATAATTGTGATTATCACATGGGATGCACTGTCCAAATATGATATATACATATGATATAATTTAGGTGGGTTTATCTACCCATTGATTGATTTTTTATACTTATGTATACATATTAATGAGACTTTGATATATGGAATGTATCTCCCTCGATGTAATTTAACATTCTCTTAGATATTTTTCACGGGATGAAACTGATAAGTTTTATCTTGGATGTCATAGTATACCCTGAGGATCAATGATTATTATTTTAATACTCTTTCACACATTTAATATTTCTTATAGTATATTATATTTATTTAAATTTTTATACATGTTATATTATCAAAACCATTGGTGGTGTTCTAATGAGATTTATCAAACCATTATAGGGATTCCATTGATCTTTGTTAAAAAATAGGCCTTGATTCTAAAAGATTATGGGTAGACAGAATCATAGTGGTGCATGATTGAGCTAAAGAAGCTTAACATGTACTTGGAAATTTTCTTTGTGAAAATTATTTGGATATTATTAGAGTCATATTTATATTATTTCATTTGTTTTCCTTTTTATGTTATCAGTATGGTGGAAAATCCATTACTATGTATGAATTAATTTTTTATTTCATTTGTTACAGAACAATTCAATTTTATTTATTATGAATAATATAATTATCATTATAAATGATGTTTTATTATTTTATATAATTCTATTACACTTATATTTTTATATTGTTTCCAAATGATACAACTTTAGACCCTAATTACTAGATGGAAAACATTGACACACAACTAAGAATTATAAATATATAATAGTGACCCAATCTTGTAACTAGAGAGTTATTCAGGTCTGGGATGCCACATTAAATGATTTTATAAAGAGAAAGATTTTATTTTTCTATGATGATAGAGTTTTTGTTTTTAAAT
Source organism: Viscum album (assembly GCA_963277665.1). Taxonomy (NCBI): domain Eukaryota; kingdom Viridiplantae; phylum Streptophyta; class Magnoliopsida; order Santalales; family Viscaceae; genus Viscum; species Viscum album. The sequence goes on along the minus strand of OY728148.1, from coordinate 827,620,215 downwards.
TGTTTTTATGCTACTTGATGTAATCATCTAACCTCTATTTTATAATAAAAATATAAAAATCATGAGCACAATTTTTTGGGATTAATGGATAACTTGTTAATGATGACATCAGTAGTGACCCAATTTTAGTTGAAAAATAACATTTAATCAAAATTATATAATAAAAATAAAAAATCATAGACTAATAAACATGAAAGGAACAAGACCTAACATTTTGGTTTCCATTTTTATGCTGAAATGATATCAATGTAAGCCTATTAAAAGAATTTTTTTTACCCTAGAAGTGTATATTAATACCTCAAAGAGAATATTGATTTCATAATATTCTAAAAAATATTAATGATATATATTTTATTAGGATTTATATATATCGATTAGTAAGGTTCATAAGTTTATAGTAAGTAAAAATCTAGAGGTTTATTTTATCATGGATGATTATATATTTCTTGGTTGTAAAAAAATGAATAATTTATGAAAAAATTTAAACAATAGGTAGATTTTTTATTCACAAAAAAATATTTTATGAAACAATTAGAAATAAAAAAATATCTTATGAAATTTTTGAAGAGGCATGTTTTCAAATTTCCATTAAATATGATAACTTAGGTGTAAATTTTTTTGAAAAATATAAAGTACATCATTCATAAATGAAGAAAATTAAGATAATATATTATTTAATGAAATATATATTGATATAAGTATTGGTGTTATTGGGATATATTCTAAAAAAATATTTTCATTGATGTTATGAAAAAAGATTGAGAAAAATGCTGTTTAGAGAATCATCTATTAATTATTGAAGATTCAATATCAAAATCGGATAAATTTCTTCAAAAAGGAAATCCAATCCTATAATTATATTTATATTTGTAGGTTTTAAGATATAAAAAGATTATTTTTTTCATTTTTAAATTTATTCTAAACATTTGGTTTTTCTTGTCAAATATTCTATAAGAGTTTAACAATCTAGAAGTGACATGTGATAGTTTTTATCATAATAATGTTTTTTATCTTGGTAAAATATCATTATGTTATTAATTATCATAGAAACCATAACTATTTTCTATTTTTTTCATTCAAAAATAGATTCAAATAATTAAATAACTCAAGGGAAGAAATATGATAGAGATGTATATGATGAGATACTCAAAGTATAAATTTATAAAGAAGGGGTAAATAAGGAAACTGGGAAACATCTCACAAAGAGTTGAAAAGATTATTATGATAAATATAAATGGATTATTAATATGAGATGCAGTTACATTGATTATTTGTATTATAGGATTAATATTTCAGTTAATAATTTATTATTGGAATAAATTTAATTTACTATTTTTCTCAAAAATTACAGGACTCATATATTATTTGAGTGAATTATTTTTTATTTATTAGAATCATTTTTAATAAACATTACATGGATAAAAATTTCTATAATTATTTTGTAAGTGTATATAACATCATCAAAATAATTGAATGGATTTTATGCAAACCAAAAGTGGAGATTTTCCGAAAAAAACATGATAATATTTTTAGTTTGTGTTTCTTTCAAAGATTATCATAAATTCATTAAATGTAATTATATACATATATATATTTATATTAATATATAAATTATTTGATAATTACATTCATAAATATTGAATAAAATATGATTATTTTTCGTATGAAATAAAAAAACCATAGTCTTATTGTGGTTATTCTATCATTTTTCATTTATTAGACAAAGAATGTGTTTTGAGTTTCTTTGTAGGTTAATAGAGAAATTTTTGATAAATATACAATCCAATATGTCTCAAAAAAATATCACAAACTATTATATTATTTTTAGAAATAATTTTATAATATTTTTTAGATAGGAATTCAGATATCAATTCCCAATGTTTTGATAATAGTTTTGAGTAATTGAGAATAATTATAATCCACATGAGTTTATGATACTATTAAAAGACTTTTAAATGAATTTTATTTTCTATTTGAAGGCTCAATATGTATAAAAAAGTGAAATTAGGGTTTTTAAGGTAAATTATTATTTTTATCTTACAAAATCATTAAATATAATGGGGAATATGTCATTGTTTCTTTCAAAAAACATTTTATTTATACTGGAGATGATACTAGAGTTTCATTGGAAAATGAAAGTGTGAATATAGTTAATGTAAGACCATGTTTATGATATATGTGAAGTTTAAAAGGTGACACTAGAAAAAATGAATAACAGAGAGATTTTATGACCATGGTATTTTGTTTAATTGAATGACCCGACAACATATTAATTTGTAGAAGAGATTTTTTTTTTCAAAAAATAGTTCTAATTTGAAAAAAATTACCAATTTCACAGTTTTTACAACATGGAATTTTGTTGGGAAATTTTATTCATAATTTAATGGTGTCATGGATAATATTAATAAATTAAATACTATGGTGATATTTTTAGATTTCTATATTTTTAAATAAATAATGGTAGTCAATCCTCTTTAAAAATGTAATATATAGTTTAATTTAGTCGATTTTTTATATCATATCATCACTTTTTAGGCATATTTAAAAGATCATAGTCTTGTATAAACTAGGAAAATTAATGATTATTTTTATTTTATTCATATGAATATTAAAAGATAGAATATTTCTATAAAAATTTAAAGAACATAGTCTTCTAAAATAAAATATTAATTTACAAACATTGATTCAATCTCCCCATCTTTCTCTATATTCTCGTATGGTCCGAATAATTTTGATTTTTTAATAGTTTCATGTGATTTATGAAGATTTTTTAAACTTGATTTTATGTTTTTCATAGTTTTATAATGAAAATATAAATAATTAACTATATATTTAAAACCGAGATAATGATACATAAGAGTTACTAAAAAACCACATAATAGTTAATAATGATACATAAGATTTTTTAATGTTGATTTTATGTTCTTCATAGTCTTAATAAATTTTTTTTAATATTTAACCAAATAAAACTAATTTTTTATGAGGTGATGATATGTAATTATGGAATGAAATATCATCTATTAGTGTAAGTGAAAAGTTGATATTAAAAAATATTTATGGATTTATTAAAATGATTTTGTGTGTATTGAAATAAATTAAAAAAAGGTTCTATTTTTATATATTAATTTACTTCATTTAATAACATAACAATTAATTAATTTCAAGATGATTATATAGTTATTTTCAGGTGATTTTTTGAATATAAAAGTATTAAAAATAGTATTTTTTTTTATTTTAGAAGAATTTGTTTGGCCGAGATATGTTTTTTTTCTGGTGGAAAATATCAACCAAAATATTTATTTATTTAATAGAAGAAATATTTTATATTATGAGTAAATTAAGATAATAAAATACAATTATTTTGAATTTGTTATATTTTTAATTAAAGTAATATATTTTAAAAAATAATTTTTCTTTTAATATTATAAAAATTATAGAATATCTATTTGGAAGCTTGAGAGATTTTAGAGAAAAGCCTAAGTGACTTTAAAAGTACATATATGAGTAGATATTGAGGTGATCCATTTAATTATATATAATATATAATAAAAAATATTAAAATTTATTTTAGTTACATATTTATTGTAAAAAATAGGTGTTTGATCCATTATATCACATTTGAAATATTTTGTTGAGTTGTGGAAGTAAGAGGTTTAGAGCGGTTCGACTGAGCATTATGATATTATTCATTCAAGTTAATACTTATATAATTTATATTTAATTATACCATGAATATGGTTTACATTTTTCTTCATCCCCTTATGTCACACAAAAAAAGTAATAAAGAAAGTTTCATTTATGTAATTTTAGTAGGAAGCCTATCTAATAGAGTGAGATGCCAGTAAAACTATTTTATTTTACCTCTAAACCTAAAATAGTAAATTGATCTTAATATCACCCCCCAATTTCAGTCTACATGCATCTAATAATGATAGAAACAAAAAGAAACAATGAATATGGAGTATTTTGTTGGTTCATGCACATTATGTGATCTAGTCCTTGGTTTATTGAAGTTATTCTCCCACAAAAATATATATGGTATTATTTTATAAAGAAAACCCAAGGAAAAATGAATAACTACAAATAAATATACCTGAAACCAAATAGAATAAAATTTATATCACTAACTAGCTCAACAGGAATAAGCTAGCAATCTTTCATAGGCACTAGGACCATTTTTGTCCTTTCTTAGCAATCAATTTTGGAATGTTCCTCTCAAGGAATAATTAATATATATTAAAATGTTTATGTAAGACTAAATATGTTTTACATTATTCCTTAATTTCACCATTTTATTTATGGTTTACTATCTTTTTCTTCCTAAATAACATTAACACCTGAGATACTCATGAAAGATGCTCCAGCTTCTAAATATTTATCTTTATAATTAGTAAAATATATGGACAAATTATATACAAAAATATTTAGATTGATATTTTATACATTATAATTTTTTTCATTAAGAAATCATGATATTCCAAATCAAAACATTATCAAGGTCTCTTTTATCACTATTTTTCTCCTTCAACACATGTTATTTGATGTAGTCACATCATAACAACAAGGATATTTTTCCCGAATTTAGATATGGAAATATTATTTATGTGTGAAATTTGGATCCTCATTAGAAATATGAATGATGTTCTCCTAAATCAAGAATTTATATATACCATTAAACCTGGTCAGTAAAATATTAAATGATTAGTTAATATATTACCACCATCTTTACATACATATCACATTCATTTTTTCCTTTAAGAATTTAAAAAATCCACATCCTCATTTATTTGTATCCATGATAACATGAAATAATATTATTATCGTGTAATTATTTATCATAGAACACACTTCATAAAATATTATTACAAATGTAAGAACAAATCATGACTTTAGCATTGGTATCATGATTTTTAAATGTTGAATAGACACATAAAATTATTATATTTAATTGTAAATGTCATGTATGAATATGTTCAAGCCTTAATTACACAACCACCCTAAAATATTCCATAGATATTAGTTGAGACAATAGGGTATCCATAAACATTATCAATGTTAATAAAATGTGTTCCAAATTTCAATTTTTAATAACATAGGATCTAAAAATAGTATTAAAAATCTAACAAATTGAACTAATTAAGTAATAAAATATAGATTTTAATTATTCATATCACTAGGTTGATATTTTGTGTAAACAATGTTATTTATACATGTCACAATGTACAACAAGAGTTACTATTACATTCCTTAGTAAATTTCCAATTTTGGTTATTCTGAGTTATTATATTGGCTAATTTTCTTTACATGAACTATCTAGGGCATTAAAAATGAGCTTTATTCATCTCAAATGTAACATTCCTCATACATGGACACACAACCATACTTAGACTAAAACTAGAGTGTCAATAGAACTTAAGAATGAATCCCCATATAATAGAGGTAATCAACTAGTATCAGGTTCCTATGGTGGTACTATGGGGAGACAATACCATCATATAATATTGAACATGGAAAAATAATAATAATTAAAATTATATCCATAAAAACAATTAGAGTACATTGATGTAATAAAATAATAATTCTAAAATAATTAGAATATAGAAAACTATAAGGTAATAACCATAAAAATTAAATAATATTTAGTTTTAGTTATGAATTTACTTTATTTCACTTTGAGGATATTTTCAGGTACATAGTTTTAGAGAATTATGTCATAAGTCATACACAAAAAAACCATGCAATACAAAGTGGACACATCCATTCAGTATCTAGTTTTTTTATAATTTATATTTTCTAAAACAAAACATGATTTATTTTTCTGAAAAATACTAATGAATTTAAAATTATTGTCTTAAAATCCATTACACATCCTTTAATCCTGTTAAAAACATTAAAAATGTGGGATAATGAGAAATATTTCAGTAGGGAAAAATAAGGAAACATTAGTCCAGTAAAAATAATTAAAATCAATGAAAAAACCTTTCTTGAAAAAATTAAAAATTTACCCCTAAAGGGAATTATCATTTCTTTAAAAATATAATTTATTTTATCTTTTAAAAAAAAATTATTTCTATAAAAACTCATTATAAATAATAAAAAATTTATGTAGGTACCTTGGGAGATCATATCATAGAACCCTTATAGAACCCTTACAAATTGGAATAACCATATGGCCAACTTCCAATATAATTCTCCTAAGATCATAATCATTACCAAATTAATTATAGTTATATAATGGTAAATATATTTTTTAAGTTATAATGGTTTATCCTGATGCTATCTAGGATCACCCATCATATATACTATTCAAGAACCACAACATGAAATAAACATTTCTCCATTTTAAAACAACTAATAAAATAATTTTTAAATTACACTTAGATATGAAAGTATAATTTTATTTTAAAAAAATTCAATACCAAAATACCCAAAACTAAAGAGGGATTTTATGTAATAAAACATGTATTCTTACAAAGGAATTTGGAAATTAAATAACAGTCACAGTGGAAGGGAAAGTCGTTGTCTCCATTCTGTTTAATAAATGTAAAAAGATTCCTTTCAAAAACTTTATAAATAAAGTTAAATAAACATAAAATGAAATTTATAAATATTTTATTTCCATATAGAAAATTTCAAAAATCATTTTAAAACATGGACATAGAATAGAAAGTGAGTTTTAAGGGAATCATTAAAAGAAGATTTATTTAGAAGAAAATCACCTTGTCACATTGGAAATATTTAGATCATTTGAGTCATGAAAGATTTATATTAAAGAAACATTAAATATCATTTGAATAGATAGATTCATGATATAACATATTAAAGGGTCTTTATATACACCCTATAAAATAATAAAGTTTCAAATCATCAAGAAGTGCCTCAATGAATGGAAATTGAGACAAAGTACCTTACCTTGAGTCTGATTCATCATGTTTGTATTTATCTTCCTGAATAATAAACTTATATTAATTATTTAATTTATTTTTAATTTTTATAATTTTTATAATTACTTTTATTTTACTTATTTCCGTGTTATAAATAATTATTTAATCAATTAATATTACATCAGATGTTTTGACCTTATTTGGATTATTTATCAAAACAAGTTTTCTAGGTCGACTATAGTTAAAAGGGAAATTATTTAAATATGTTGAGAATAGTAATCCTGAAATTATTATCATATTTAAAAATTAATCTTATTATAAAAAGAATCATGAAATACGGTTATGAAAAATGAACAAACTTTATGATAATGGAGATGTTTGGTCGTACATATACATGAGTATCATTCCCATTTTCTGTTGATCATTATGGAAAAAAGATAATTAAAATTTATCTTTATGGAATGATAGTTATATCGTATAAAATATATTATTTAGTTATATATACTTATATGAATCATTAGTTGATGTGGTGATGAAAAAAGAAGAATCACATCACTTAGAGGAGGTGGTACACTACCAGAAACATGTGTTATCCTTGTGGCCCTATCCCAATGGTTTTCCCTAAACATTGGGATAAGGAATTATATAGAAGTATATTCTATTGGTTGTCTAAAAACCACTAGGATAGACATTTCTATACCAATGGGTTTTTAAAACCGTTCGAATAGGCCATCCTTAAGTTTCCTAAACCAAGCACTCCCTCTCGTGTTTCCCTTCTCCTATCCCAAGTCCAGCAGCACCACTCCCCTCATCCCATATCGAGAAATAGAAGCACCACTCCCATCATACTATCCTTATCACTAGTTTCCAGAGTTCCCATAAAGATCAAATACCAAGCCCCCAATGAAATTCACCCCACCCCTCCTCACATTCAGATCAAATCCCTAGCCTCTACAGCAGTCGCGTTTGACAGTATTCCCAAGCGGCCAAGTGAAAATTTTATTGATTTACTTTAAATATTCTAAAATATTAAATTAGTGGGTTCCAAATCATTTTTGTATTCTATGAAAAAACCATTTTATTTTTAATTTTGGTTCAAAACTGTATGAATATTCTTATTTTTGTGGGAATTTAATTTGTTTTGATACTATGGTTCGATTTAGGGTTTCTTATATCTGGTTCATTTGTGTTTTGGTATGTTCATACCTATTGGGTTTAGTTTGAGTTTGGTCTATTAAATTTTTTATCAGTTAATTATTGTATTTTTTGCTTCATTTTGGTTCTAGTTAGTTTATTCCAATCTCTATATTCCATTATGATGTCATTATCAATATTTTTTTAGTTCTTAATATTCATTGAGATCAAAATAGTTATTTATGTTATGTTTATATTTTCTCAATTTATTTACAATTTTGGATTTAGCTTGAGTATTTGATGTTATTGGTGTAAATTTATCCTAATGTGCATCATCATATTTAACTGATTGACGAAAATCATATAAATAGAAAACATTTTTTTGAAAAAAATGAAGACCGTCATAATTGAAATTCTCATACAGTATGTATTAGATTATTTTTTCTATCAATGTTACATATTCCCAATGCCTGCATGTTCTATATAATTTTTTCACTATAAAAATATTATATGGTGCATATAATAGTGTCTGCATATTTTAGTTTATTATTAACAAGAATCACATATCATTATGTATTGAGTAAAAAGTCGATATGATATGTAAGAATACAGGTAACTATGTGATATGATCATATAATATATTGTAGTGAAAACATTAATTTTTCATACTAGAAATGCTATTGAATAATATAAATTTTAAATTAAAGAATATAATTTATGATTTTTCCATATTTTTTCTATTTGAGGGATATGTAATAATGAGGTTGGATTCAGGTATATTATTTCTTGAAGTTCCACCATATACACGAAAATAATTTAAGTAATGAGAAAAACCTATTTTTTCAAGTAAATAATGAAACATATATCTTTCAGTTTATAATGTAAGTTAAATTAATTGAATAAATAGAGAAACATGTACTTATCAGTTAATAAATAATACAGAAAAAGGATAAATATATATTTTTTAAAGTAAATTTCAATTGATTTTTAATTTTAAGATAATAGTAAAACTATAAAATACGAGATCAATATGAAGCTACTATAAATCAATTGTCAAAAAATAGTATAATCACAACCATCATGAAATAGTCGCATAATAATCAACCCGAGTCATCATAGGAACACATAGGTTTGCAAGAGAAAATCTAGGAATTGACAAATATGATATCCATTTAACTAAAATTTAATGCAATTAAACTACATAGACACTCTGTTTTAGCATACCTTTCTTGAACAAGGTGAAAAATCCAAAAATGATAGTCTGATCCTCACATGGGAAAAATCTCCATAGTGGCATCATAACTAGTGTAATAATTTTACCTATATTTATAAACTCAATACACATGGTTTCCCATGCCACTAAACAGAAGTGAGATATCAACATATTATAATATATACATATATACATACATACAGATATATATATATATATATTTATATATATGGAAACCATGATAAAACTGCCTCACCTATGATCACCATTTACAGAAGTGTCCCCTTTTCACTGAGAATTGAAAAATAATAATTAGATCCCCTATTTGTAAATATTTTATCTACTTTAAAAAAATATCAATATCATATTTTTTTATACAAAAACATGAAGGATCCCACTTTATTGGTATACTTGTATCAATAAATCACTTTTTATCATGTTATAACCTGGCCTTTAGAACATCTTTAAAGAAAACATATTTCAAAACTATCTTTTGAAAACCAAACGATGGAAAAATCATTAAATTACAACCAAGTTCATAAAATGTACAAATGCCAACAAACAATCTAAAATAATCAATCATGCCCATGATTTTTTTGGAAAATCTAAACCCACCCATAGTTTTCAAATAATTCCTTAAAAATATTAGTTAGTCCTTGTAAATATGTTTAGAATCAATTCCAACCATTTTATTCTCAAAATTATTTGAAAGGGACTCTTAGTAATTTCTATACACACTTGGATTGCATAATAAAACAGATTAGAATCAATGAACTTGGAAATCATGAAATACCCATTTAATCTAGGTGATATTTTGGAGAAAACTATATTCCTTTGGTAGAGAATCGATATATTCACATAATATAACCTTGAAATCATACAAATAACGGGATAATAAAATTAAGCATTCTTTGGTGTAAGTTTAATGTTATATTCATAGAAATACATACATTAAATCAATGAACTCGGAAGCCATAATGTAATTCCACCACTTAGGGGAGAGTAACTAAGAAACCTATCTGAAGGTCCTTTATGCCTAATAAATTTATTCACTCAATTAAATCTCAATTGAATAACACCCCTAGGAATTTATAATTCTTCGTAAACATTTTCATAATTATAGATTTGACCCTCGATGTTTTTGGCAAATTATTATTCATTGATATACTGGAATTCAATATCATGGTTTTATATTTATAGTATTTTCTTATATATGTAGTATTTTTTTATTTTTTTATAATTATCATATATAATAGTGTGTTAGTTATGATTTCATATAAATTGAATATTTCTTATTTCTTTAAATATATATTTGATTAAAAATCAATATTATTTAATTTTTTTTATGAAATGACATATTTTTTTTATAAAATGTATAGATGTTGGGTTATTGAGGTTGGTGCTATATGAATTTATTTACTATTGATAACAAATATATTGTATCAAACATAGGATTTAGGTTCATTTTCAATATATACTAGTTTCAATTTTCTTAGAGTTTCATTTATTAATATTGAACTGAACTATATTAAAACCTACCAAACTAAACATAACAAAAACAATTAAATTGTAAGAAAAATTAAGGTAAATTGAATTGGACATGTTAAAATAATTGATATAAAAATCAAAACCAATAAAAATATTAAAATAAAGAAAAAATAAAAAAAATAAACTAAACCAAAATATAAACAAAATAAACTTGATAAATAAAATGGAGAAATGACTTAATCAATTGAAAAAAATGATCTAAATGACCTATGAAAAATAAAAATGAAAAAATGACCTAATCAATTAACCATAATGAACCAAATGACTTAACCAAAATTTAGTTGGATTTAATTGATAATAGAAGAAAAATATATCATCCCCATGATAAACATGCTAATTTGAACATATTTTTTTTCTATGATATGTCTTATATTCTTCCCACTAGATATAAAATGTTTTTCATATAACTAAGTATCATGTATTAGGTAAGAAAAGTGGTATTTATTAATTAAGTCATGCTACATATTATTTCTTTTTTGGGTTATACATTATTTATGGATTTCTAAAAACATATATATTTGTTTTCAAATGAATGAAATGAAAAATATTTTTGATATACGAAGAAAAATGATAATAGAAAATAATCGATGAATGGGTAAGATGGGAATCCATACTTTAGTTCCCATTGTGAGTATTTTTTTCATATATATATATATATACACATCAATACCTTATAATGTCAGGTTATTTTTTAAACTTTTAATTTGGATCCACCACTAAGGAAGAGGTTATTCACCAACCAACCTAGTGTTTCCAGTTCTTAGGTAGGTGATATGATGGGATGGTACTACATTCAATCACTCTAATTGGCGTACCTGATCACGCCCCGTCCCTCCCCCTAACATACAATCTACCACAACTCTTGATCCCTCTATGTCATTATAGACACCTTGGATATTTAGGCTGACCATTTTTGAAACACTATTTACATATGAGCCTGCTCTTATATTTTTCCTGTATTAGATGATGATTCCTACTCCTCATCCATATTATGTATTTTCAAGGCTATCTATTCCATTTTATTTTCAAAATTCTTCTTTCTCCCCAAGCTACTACACTCTTGCTTCTTCAAATACTTCTTCGACACATTCTGAACCTACAGAGCATACACTAAGACACACTACATCTATATTGTTTGATGATCCTCTAGTTCATGGGGATCTTGTGATTCCCACTGATCTGCCTTCCTCATGTATATTTATAGAACCCTAGTAAATTTTTTTACAATAATTTATTTTCATTATAAGATGTATTGATATAATATTTATTTTTCTTCTTTAATAGATGAATCTTCTGATAAGAGGAATGGGAATACACACTATCCTGCGGTTTGGAACCAATATACGTAGATAATATTTGATTATAATGAAGATATCCAAATGATTGAAAAAAGGCGAGAATTTAAGAGTTTTTTGGAGACAATTTCCAAATACTCTGTCATTATTACCATCACTCTACTCTCTTGGAGACACCTACCAAATGAAGTAAAGGATAAAGAATGGGCACAAACATGGGTAAAAAATTTGTTTGATTTAATGTTATATTATTATTTTATTGATTTTAATTAATATTTTTGTGATAGATTCATTTTAATTTCCGAGAATGTGAGACTAAGAGGCCCCCACAACTCGTGGAATTAGGTGAGATATGGAGGGGATATAAACATGAACTGTACAGTGGATAACGTGCTAGAGCTGACATGGATTTCTAGGCCACTGCTATCATTGAAGAATGTTCCGTAGAAAATTATCAGAAAATGATTACCCATTGGATGAGTTCCATGTTCAAGGTATTAATAAATTTTGAAGTTTTGAAATAAAGATTACCATGATTTGCATTAATAATTTCTTTTGTATTATTTAAAATTTGTTTTTAAGAATCTTTAGGTGGGAATAAAAAAACAAGGATGTTTTGAAATACTTCTACACTTTGGGGTGCACTACAATGTTGGGCCATGAGAGGAATTAGGTACGACACTAATTTATAATTTCTTTATGATTTTCACTTTATTTTTTATCCTATATAATTCATTACATTTACAATTGGGCAAGATAAATGATCGTGTATTATTTAGTTTTTTTTAAAATATGATATAAATAAAATCAAATGTTTTGGTAGAGTAACGAATATTGAATATGAATTAGTGACTTTTAGAGTTTTTTTCTACAAGAAATGAAAGAGGGTTGCAATCAAATATGAATCAATATGTACTCACCTTTTCTGGTCTAAAACATGTAAATTAGGATCCTAAAAAATCCATGAGTTTTTCTTATACTTTTCTAGAATTTTTAGATTACATAGATGTAATAAATTTTTTATATCTCATGAAAATATGGGGGTCAATCAACTTACAATCTCCCATGACAAAAGGAAGTTAATGTAAGTGATTTGATTCTACTTAAAGAAATAACTCATAAGTTTTATGTTTTATCCCTTCATGATAGGGCTATAATTTTTGTACCTTTTATTTTATAGTTTAAATTTTTCATATTCTATAGGGAGTTATCCCCTCAAGTTTTAATTAGCTAAATAATGAATATAATAAACATGATAATAAATATGGAATTAATGACAACCTGAACAAACCCGAACCAAATGTAATCAAATAGAAATAATCTAATCTAAAGTATCTATTAATAAACTAAGAAAAAACAAAAAATATCAACTTAACATAACCCAAAATAAATATAATTGAACTAAATTGAAATGAATTAAATAAATATTAATAGAAAAAACTAACATGGTATTACATGACCTAAATCAAACCAATCCAAAATGACCAAAACCAAATATTATTGAAAATTCCTTATCTAAACTAAACATACTCAAACCAAAACAATCGGAACTAATTAAAACTAAACTAAACTATCTCCACATTATTCAAGATGAACCATTCTATATTAAAAGAAATTATAGAATCTTAATAAATCACAAAAAACAAATTTATCTAAACTAAATGAAATTGAATCAAACTAAATAAAACAAATGATAACTGAAGTGAATTTTTCTATATAAAACACTAAAAAAATAAAACTCCACTAACCTAAACTCACAACACTCAACCAAAACCACACTAAACTGAATTAAACTGAACTAAAAAGAATAATATAAAACATTACTAAAAAAATATATTTGAAGAAAATTTATTTGACATTACATGACATACATTCAACTGAATGAAACATAAAGGACTCAAACCAAATCAAATAGACCTGAATAATGTTGAATTAAATGAAACTAAATCAAATAGAACTAAACTAAACTAAACAACCCAAGGAATACCTAAAAATAAGTGAACCAAAAAAACATGTCTACACCAACTAAAGTAGAGGTATGGAAAATGAAATTGACTATAAAGGAATATATTTATATCAAAAAGACTAAAACAACATGAACCAAATAGAACCAAATATTATTTAAAAAACACCCTAAAAGAAATTATATTGAATTTAATAAAAATGTACAAAAATAAATAAAAAAATTGGATTTTATAGAATAAAATCGGAACAAACAAAATATAACCAAATAAAGATGAATTTAATTGAGCCAAATAAAACTAACATGGCCTAAATAGACTCAACCAAATATGAACCTAATTGAAAAATATTAAACTAAAATAAACTGAACAAAAATAAAGTGAACCAATCATAAGAAAACCAAATTATATTGTACCAACATGAATTGAATAAACTTTGTCTATACTAGTAAATTTAGTTGAAGCAAATAGGCCTGATCTATCAAGATCCAAATGAATTGAAACTAAATCTAACTAAACCAGAATCATTTAACCTAAATAATATGAAATATAATTGATTCAAGAAAAATACAACTAAATTATAAGGAAATAAGTCAAATGAAATGGAATAGATCTTAAAAAAACTAAGTCAAACTAAAAAAATAGAGTTAAACAGTTCAATAATGAACTGAACTGGCCTGAGCCACCCAAAACCAAACTAAACCAATCTAAATAAAACCTAATTAAAACAAATAAAATTAGGATGAATAAAAATTAGTAAACATGAATGAATATGTATTGAACTAACATTATTAGAGTGGAAATACATGATAATAAAATAAAATGAATAAAACTAAACTGAATTTATATAATGGTTAAAAAAACCATGAAAACCATTCTTTTTTTCATGATTGAAGTGTTGATAACACATTCATGAATATTCCTTTATATTATAGTAATACATGTTTATCTTATCATTAATTATGGTGACCACAAAAATGAATTATTATTGATTGATTTGATGAACCATTCCCTTATATATATATTATATCTATTGATAACAAATTCATTGATACTCTGTTTTAATTCATTTACCATATGTTTTTTTCATCTTCATTTACAATTTATATCCATTAGATTTTAGTTATGAAATTAATTATTAGTAACCTATTTTGAATTATGGTTTCCTACATTAAATTTCACTGCATATAGAGGTTTTTAATATTGAAGGACATATGAATCGAAAAAACTATTTTGCTCGAGTAAAAAGAAAAAGATGGAAGCATAGTTAATGAAACAACATAGTAACATAATGTAATTTTTAATTTGTTTACATAAAATTTTAATATCTATTTTCTTACTTAATAGTCTATTTATATTTTTAATAGTCTACTTTGGAGGCCCTTGATAACCAAGTAGATAATAAAATTAGTCCAACTGATCACTTACACAGAGGTTTGGGAGATGGGCACCATGACAGAGTACACTGTCAACCTGGTAAGAGTATTTTCCTAATGAAGTATTAACCCACTTCAGGTGTCATTTTTGTTAGAAAAAAGTTGGAAAAAGATAATTCACAGGTAGCACAGGCTGAGGCTAAGGAAAAAAAGGCCAAAAAGGGACATAGAGGTGGAATAAATGCATCAAAGGTCAAACACTAAATTTATGAAACTGGTCAAAGTTTTATGTCTATCACTTCTAAAAGATACTTCCTTGGCTTGTGATGAATATATATTAATTATGCAGACATTATATAGTGCACCGATCAATATTTATAGTGGTGGTTAGGAAGATGATGTTTCTAGAAATAAATATGGAAAAGATAATTGTGAGGAAGAGGGAGAGGATGATGGTGAGGAAGGGGTTGATAATGAGGATGGGGGCGAGATGAGGGCGAAGGAGAGGATGAGGTGAGGACAAGGATGAGGCTGATGATGAGGATGAGGATGAGGATGATTGTGATTATAGTGATGGAAATGAGGGAAAAATTAATACTTCATATTTTTTACTAATGTTTATGAAATTTTATATTTGATGATTTATTATGAATTAATATATGTGATTTTTTAAATGAATAGTTCCAATTATATTTATTGTATTGCATATTATGTTTCTTTGTAGGTTTTATTGGGAAAAATTTTGGGTTTTATATTGTCTATTATTTCTGTGTTTTAGGTTCTATTTTCTATGGGTAGGGTGGGGCTTCTTCTTGCTGTGGAAATTGGGGGGGGGGGGGTATGTACCAATTGTTTTATAACTACTCGTATAGGTATTATCCTATGGTTCATAGTGAACCATTGGATAAAGTGAATTTTAGATCACCCTATACCAATGGTTCACTATGAATTATTAGTAGAGGCCCTTCCCAATGGATCCATAAGCAACAATTTGGAGAAACATTGGTATAGGATATACCAATGGTTAACTAGCCAATACCAATGGTTTTGAACATTTGGTATAGGCATGTATTCCAGCAGTGGTAGTCCACATATCGAAAAACAACATTACCACTTCTTCATTGAGTGGAATGGAAAGAATAAAATGATATATTAGATTTAAAGAAAGATAATTATGTTATTAATATAATAATTCTGTCATATATATCATATATTTTCATTATATTTTTCATTATTACCTTCCATGTTACATGTTAGTGAAAAATTATTCACATCACTTCATGATGTGGTAGTCCGTCATATACACGAGTGATGTTATCATATCCCCTAAAGTATAGAATGTAAAAATTGGGTTAATGATATATTGATTATAGAGTTATAATTATCTAATAAATATCATAAATATCATATATAAATATTATTTCCATTATTTTTATCAACAATGAGATATTTTAATGAAAAAACGAACAATATAGTTTCACAAGGGTGTTGTCTGTCGTACACACAAATGATGATTTTGAAACCCATATGAAAGAATTGTGTGTTGGTGAAGGTCATAACCATAACTTAAAGAAATATCATTATATTTAGGATAATTTTGTTGTTTTATAATATTGGTATAATAAGAATTTAAGGGGGGTGGAGAAAGAAATAAAACAGAAATACATATTGATGAACATTACCTTATCCTCGGGTAACTCCTTTTGGTTTTCACCAAAGGCCTTACTTGGATAGATTTTAAAAAGACCTAAGTATTATAGTATTTTGGAATGGAATTTTGAACTTCATTTGGATAAGTATTGTACAATCCAAAAGGCTTGATAGGTTTGAAGAGAGGAGGTGATAGGTTAGACTTTTATAAGGGTGGTGAGTGGCACTCTGGTAATTTTTTGAATGAGTGAATTCCCACCATGTTTTTTACATGTCAAGTGGATCCAATAATGAAAAAAACAAGATAATATAAAGGAAAAAGTAAAAATAATTCCTTAAAATGTGTTTTTTACAATTTTATAGGTTATTTATCCCCTTATATTTAATGTTTAGTCAATTGGTATACTCATTTTTTACATTAATCATTGTTATTATTTTTAATTGTTTTCACTAATAAAATTGGTAAAAAATTAATTTGAACATATTATTAATTATAAATTATTATAATTCCAAATATATAATCATTTTTTTATAAATTCATTTCAACTAATTGGTAAAATTTAATTTAATATTAATCTCGTAGTCGTGACGAGACAACATGTTCTTTAGAAGTTATGTTTTTTAGAAAAATATGATTCTATATAAACTCTATAACTAATGACAATAATTTTATGAAACTAAAAAAATATTTTCTATTATATAGTAATTTTTTTAAAAAAAATTCCTTATTACATATTATTTTAATTAATTAAAAAGGTGAAATAATATGAATTTTAAAATAGTTTTTCGAAAAACCTATATTTAAACCCAAAAACATACTTACATTAAAAACCAATATAAAGTTGATTAACAAGTAATTAAGTGGATTAAATTTATAATAAATAATAATTAGGTCACTTGTAATCACATTCAAAAACATATTTAGACTCTTAAATTACATAATTTATTAAAAATCAATGTCATTTTATAAAAATAATTATTTTTCACTGTTTAATGAAAAATGAATAATTTTTCAAAAATCCAAAAATTTCTCCCCAAGTAAATTCAAATATCTTGATTTCAAAAAAGATATTCATTTTATCAAATTAAAATTCTAAAATTTATAAATTAATATTTTAAATAAAACATTATAAAAAAATGTGAAATTAAAAAAATTCCATTTTTGATTGTGTATTACTTTGTATTTTTATAACTAATATAACAATAGCATTCATAATATTAAATATGGAAATTAATTATGGTCTCATTATCGATTTTTTTACATTCTTATACCCTTTTATAAATTTTTTCCATGAAATTTTATTCTCTCATTAAACAAGTTGTGATATATATCCCTCATAGAATTTTCATATTCCCATGTTGCCTCTTCAAACATATGGGGTTTCCATAAAACCATAACCAGGTGAATCACCTTATTCCACAACACTTAATCTTTATTTTCAAGAACCTAAACTGGATATTCTTCATAAGAAATATTCTCTTCCAACTAAACTACTTCTGGGATTAAAACATGAGATGAATTTGAAACATCTCTCTTTAATGTTGATACATCTAATAAATTAGGTTTAGAGGTAAACCACTCAATAGAAATTTGATCCAGGATTGTCCAATATATCATATGGGTCAATACACCATTGTATTAACTTACGTTTCTTTCCAAAACACATAACAAATTTACAAACATAAAAATTGAGAAAGACATGACCACCCACCTTGAAAGAAAGATCTTTACTCTAGTAATATACAAAAAATTTCCTCCTCCTATGATCTATCTAAATATATTGTCGAATCAACATAACCCTAGCATCTATTTACTCTACTAAATCTAGTCCCATTAACTTCATTTATCAAAATTAATTTAAAAAATCTGGGTTTCAACACAACTTTCAATATAATTCCCCAAATGGTTCCATGAGTATACATGAATGAAAACAATTTTTATAAGAAAATTATTCCAAATAAATTTGTTGATCCCAACATCCCTAATAATCCATTGAATATAAATAAAGCATATCATACATTGTTTGAATTTTATTCTTAGACATTCCATCATATTGAAGATGAAAATATGTACTAAAATTTAATTCAGTACCCAATTACATCTGAATTCTTTTCCAATAATTATATGTTATAATGAGATCAAAAATTGATATAATGGAGCGAGGCACTCCTTGTAACCTGACTATATCATTTATATATATATCCTAGAAAGACGATATAAATACATAATATCTCACGTGGGAAGGAAATGTGTTGATTTATTTAATCGATAAATAATAACCCAAATCCTATTATTACCTTGAGAAGTATTTAGTAATCATACCACATAATCCATTGATATATTCTCCAATTTCCACTCTGGAACTTGAAAAGGTTGAAGAATACCCTTTGGTAGAATTTATTCTTTTTAAACTAATTAAAATTTAAAAACTTCATTGTAAATTCTTCAATGTATACTTTTATTCCTTCCCACCATTATTACTCTTGAATATATTTGTACATCTTAGTGCTTCCTAGATTAATAATAAATAAAGAACTATGAGATTCATTCAACATCTCTTTCCTCAACTAGGAATCACAAGGAATACATAATATGTCCCTGCATCCACAAGTTCGAGGATTTTTTTCATTAAAATAATAAACCTAAGGGTAACATTCCAAATGTAAAAATGTCAATGTAGTATTACTTTTTTAACTCAAAGCATAAACCACTTTTTTTGATTTTACAGGATGGCAATGAATCATGAAATTATAATCCTTTATTATTTCTAGCTTTCTTCTCGATCTCATGTTCATTTATTTTGGAGTGAATATATAATTCAAAATTTTATGATCATTATGTATTTAACACTTTACTTCATACAAATGATACCGCCAAATTTTTAATGAAAAAACCACATAATTTAATTCTAAATCATGTGTTGGGTAATTTAACTAATGTGGTTTCAATTGTCATGAAGCATAAGTAATGAACTGATCATTCCAACACAGGACAGAACGAAGTCCTTTCAATGAAGCATCATTATAGATGAAAAAGTAACTATTTATAGAACCCAGGAAAAAATATATCATTCAAGAATATTTTTTTAATATCCTCTAAAGCCATCATAATAATTATTTTTCTAGATGAACTTAACTCCCTTTTGAGTTAACTTAACTCGTGGGATAGAAAACCGAGATTTGTTTTCAATAGACCACATGTAACAACCCAATAATCCATGAAAAACATTAAATCTCAATGATATTTATGGGTCTTAGATGTTATTTAAAACCTTTTTTAGTAGGTTCAAAAATTATTCCATCTTTATAAACAATACTTCAATGGAATGAAATTCCTTGAAACCAAAATTCAATCTTTCTAAAATTCCCATATAGTTTATTTATTTTAATGTTTAAAAAAACATAGTTTCCTTTCATGTTCCTATTGAATATTATAATATTTCAAAATATCATCAATATACCCAACCAGAATATTATTCAAGAACTCATGAAAAATTATATTCACAATGTCTATAAATACGACAAGTAAATTTGGTAAACCAAATGACATAACTAAAAATTCATATTTATTATATCTACTCTGATAGTCTCTATAATATAGACTTCCTTCAATTTTAACTGATGGTAACATGATCTTTAGTCAACCTTGAAAAAATACCAAGGTTCCTATATTTTATAAATCTAAACATCTATATGAGGCAAAGGAAACATTATTTTAATAGTGATGTAATTTATGGATATATAATCAGTGTAAAGTCTTATTAAACCATATTTTTTTAGAATGATCAGATCACTCCATGGTGAAGTGCATGGTCAAATGAAATATTTATCTAATAACACTTGTAAATTTTTTTCCAATTATAAATTTTCCACTTAGTCCATTCGATAAGGGGGTTTAGAAATTGGATTATCATTAGGTACTAATTCAACAGTAAACTCAACCAATCGATTTGGAATTACACTATTAAAATCATCTGGAAACATATCCATGTATTCAATTACTAATGGAACATAACTAATTTGGATTTTTTTCTTTATTTTTAAAAAATATGATCTTGGTAACTTTCACTTCGATCTCTAATCAATTTCTTATATTCTTGGTATGTTATCGAAGGGTTGAAATCATTGAAAAAAATTTATTAGCATAAAAATCTTTCTTATCATGATAATCTAAAATGAAAATAAAAACAAAGAATTATATGAATTTATACTATTGATAGTTCAATAATATTTTTATGAAAGACCATAAAACTGATAACAATAAAAAAATTCTTATAAATCTTGGTTCCTTTTATAAGAACATAGTTTTTATCTATGGTATGGATCCTCATAAATAGGATCTAATTATTTATTGAGAACACAATTTGGATTCCCTAACAGTCTAGAAAGCTTTTCGTGTGGTTTATAGGTCTTTTTCAGAGCTCATAACCCAAGACAATGGAGAAACATACTAGGCCACATAGTTAATATAAACCATATATCCCAGCCATCACGGTCTCTCTTAACAATTCATGGATATACGGTTTTTTGAAGTAGGGTGCTCAGTTTTCCCTAAAAGTGTGTGAGTGGACACATGGACATGGAAAAACTCTGTAGTTTTTAGCATAGGATAACAGAATAGTTGGCCTATAGTGTTATATATCGCGTGACCTAACCATGTGAGTCCCCTCTCATGGCTGTGAGACTTTCACGGTTGGTTCATGGTTTGGCCAAACATGCGGCCCAGTCGTGTGCCCCAAAATTTTTGGTAAATTATAAAAATATCCTTAGTGAAATGGTTAACCACAACTCTTCCTACTTTGATCATTCAAAAGTATACAAATATCCTTGCTCTCCCTTTTTGATCACCCAAACCCTCTTTCATATGTTTTGATTCCGATCTCCAATCTGATGTCTGATTTGGTCCTCGTTAATGACATTGGATGCACATCAGTATGTAATCATTTCTTATTGAACCCTTCATCTTTCATATTTCCCTCGATGATGCTATTTAGATGCAGGCTCATATGCCTTATTTTTTAGGGTGTTGGCCCATTCATTAGATTTATTCTGATCTAATCCAAACTATAGGGAATACTAGATGAGGAGAGTCTTGAGAGCTTAGGGTAGGTGGTCTATGGCTCAATCATCATGTTTTCCCATTTTATAAATTTTCGTAGTGTGTGCACACCAATTTCTTTTGGCGTGGAACATTGTATTCATGTTCCTTGCTTATAGTCATTATAATAATATTCTAAGACCCTTGTTATATATATTTTACATTGTTGACGGTTATTTCCTAAATACATACCACCCATGTAGGGTGTTTTCCGTAATTATGCATTTATTGATTTTTTGTGTTTATCTGATCCACCATTTAGCTGTGTTATGGATTGAACCTATTAATGGTAAGCCATTGTTTAACAAAATAAATTATGTATTGTAATAGTCATCCCTTGAATATGATAATTTCACTTAACCATTCTAGGGAAAGTTCTTCAATAAATTCAGGAATCTTAGTTTTAATTGGAAATTATATATATATATATATATATATATATATATCATTTTCACCATTTAAATGTAAATTAATGACTTGGTTTCACATCTGTAGATCACCTTTACATACTTGTGGAAGGAAGCAGAGTGAACCTAATTAATTGATTATGTGATTAAAGTAACAATGGTTTCATTTTCCTTAGCTCTATCACATCAATGAAAGGAAACAACTTGAACCAAATGGATTATAAAAAGGCATGAGTATTACAAGGTATAATTTATTAAATGAATTAATTATAAGGTTCCTAATGCATATAGACCTTGAAATCTATACAGGATTGTTTATACTTGAGATAGAACCAGATTCCTGAGGAATAACCTGAGAACATAGAACTCCATTCCAAATCAAGGAATCTAGTTTCAAGGGGTGGTAACCACCTTGGAACCCATTCCTTATCTAATAGGATGTGCTTGGAATTAAAATATTGGATCCATCCATTTTCATTATAGGATTCCATGGATACACTCCTTATATTCAATATGAATTTAAGGACATAAGGTGCCATGGATACACCTGTTGGGACTTTTCATTGCTTATCCCATTTTACCTTGGATGGGATCCATGCACTCAGTTATAATCCTAACACAGTGTAATGCCTTGGGAAATACCACTTTGATTACACGAATACCCCTTATAGCAGGGCTATATATTATTAATGAGTTATCTAAAACCCTACAGTCAATTATTCCTTGGTTATTACCTTGTATCATCTTTTATTATCATCATCATCATGGATTCCTTATTATACCATGGATCTCTTATTATTATTATTACTATCATGACATGTTGTCTTTGAAGGTTATAGTTCATGTTAATTACTATATAAACTGGAATATATCTAATTAATTAATTGATTAAATGTTTAAATACTAGATAAGGATGAAGTTGGTACTAGTTATTTACATTGTATTAATATTTTAATTTTATATATTCATACCTACACACTGTTTTAGTTTAGATTACATGGAATGTAAGTTATGAAAATCGTTTGTGGTTGCCTACTGCGATTTATCTCACACCATATCTTGGATACCAGTGGTACCTGAAAAGTTTACAAGTATGCAGTTATAGAAAAGTGGAAACATCCTTTTTTAGACACCTGATATTGATTGATTCCGTTAGGATGAAGCTTGGTAGAAGATAATCATACTAGAGCTCAGGATGCTTGGATAATTTTTGGGTTACTTTTTCTTAATTTATATAAAATGTATTTTATGAATCCATGTATACATTTTTTCTTATTTTATAGACACATGAAATACGTTATCATCACATTTTGAGTATTACTATTAGTTTCTTCAGTTATTCCTAATTTTTGTCTTCTTCTGCTATGGTATGTTACTTGTACAATTTCTTTAGTGTATATTTTTGTTGTTCCATATGTTTACTTATATTTATTCTTATATTTACCTATTATTATATTAATCCATTGTGATCCACTTTGGTAATTAGAAAATAATATTATCACAGACACATCATGGGCCCTCACTTCTAGTCAGTAGCCTCTAGAATTTGGGGAGATGTGCTTGAGGCCATGTGGACAACCAAGATCGGGGAAACTTTGAGTGGATCCTGAGTTTGGGTCATTAAAAAGTGGTATCATAGGGGTTCATTTCATGATATAATATTATGAGACAATAGACATGAGCTTAGGAATTCTTTGTAACTTTATTTTAAGATGTTCTCGGGCATAACTAACCCATGTTTATGGTAGATGTTGATTTTCCTGAATAATAATTTCTTTTATGCTTTTGCCTATTACAGTTGATATCCTTTCACTGTTTGGTGATACACATTCTATGTGATGGTTATTATTATTATTTTTATTGATGTTTGTGTTTTATACTTATTCCAATGAGATGAGGGAAATGAGCATTAATACCGAATCATTATAGGTAGCTATAATTTATATTACGTGCATATTCCATGAAATGAAGGTTTATTTCCCTAATTGTACTTGTTGTTTTTTATAAGATTATTGAGTTATTCTATGGTAGTTATATGATGCATGTTCCACTCTTTGGATGGGATTTAGTGATTTACAATTTTAATTCATGACGTGTATGAAACCTCATGTGTTGGAATGGTTATGTTATTGAGTTGATCCATCAGAATGAAATTAAATTGGCATTTATTTCTTTGATAATGTGTATGGGACCTGATTATCTGGGGAAGGAAACCCATTTTAAAGAAACTTTGTACATGTAAAAAATAAAATGAAAACCTAAAAATGTGAAAAAATAATAAAAAAAATGGTTTCCATAAGATTATGAGGCAAGGTGATATTGAATTTTCATCTACTAAAACCCCTATCATTTAAACTTGAGAACTTTCCCATACCCATCCTTTTAAGTGAGTAGTAGGGGTAGTATACCTTTAGCAGTGAGACATTATTCTTATGTTCTAATTTTTATAGTTTATCTATCTTCTTCAAATCTTATTTTGAGGTATGTTCATGGAATTTTTAGACCAATTCCATCACAATTTACTCATTTCATGCACCAGAAGGGTGGCCAAGACCATGTTCCATATTTGGTGGGACATGATCCTCCAATCTTACCTCCAAGAGTGAAACTTGAGGAACCACCTTTTATACCTATTATGGGAACTTAATCTCCATATCGTGACATCCGATATGGTCTATTTAGGGTGCTCCATGACCTACATCTACTATGGTTGATTGGAATTGTGATTTCCAGTAGTAACATCCCCCCACCTTCTCAGGGCATGATAGTCTACAAGTTGCTGAGGCTTGGCTGGAGGCCACCCTAAATATCTTGGATTATATAGATATGAATCCATATTGGAGGGTTAAGCTTTCAACATACATGTTTCATGATTCATCCAAGCACTTGTGGGACGTGATTACCCATAATGGTTATCGCCAGGGCATAATCAAAGCTGATTTATAGACCACTTTCTATGATCACTTATTTCCTTAGACACTGATGGATGACTACTGTATGAAGTTTATGCATCTAAAGATTGATTTTATTCCATAAATGGACTATTCATCATGTTTCACCAATTTACAGTTCATTGCACTACTTCTAGCCGGTGATGAGCGTTCTCAAGGTAGATTCTTTGAATATGGGCTCCAGTATTCCAAACTTACTCAAGTTCTTGTTTTCACCTATATAATATCTATGAGATTATAAATTAGGATATTATAAATGAGCTCAACCTGAGGGAAGGATATAGTACTAGGTATATAGGAATAGTTCCAAGGAAGGCTAGTAGTTCTTTTGGTAGCATGAAACATTCCCTTGAGGTTTCATGTGAGAGCAGTGGTGGTCAGAGTAACTATACTAGAAGCTCTATTTTATGGAATATGTGTGGAAAATAGTGGAATCTAAATACTTATTACCATAGAGACCTGATGGAGTTCTTTGATTATGGACATATTGGGCATCAGTAGAGATTATGTCAAACGTTTCCATATCCTTAGAATGGAAGAAGATCTGCACCAGCACCATCTTCAGAGGTATGGTCTTTTACACCACATGAGTTGGAGAGTTAGAGTAGTACTACCAGGACTAGATGAGGAGGACATCATGGCCATGGTATACCAAATTATGATCAGAAGCACTACAATATTAGTCATACTTAGGTTAGTCCATCAATATCACATGGTCATGGATTATTTGATTTTCATGCTTTACTGCTGATACATGAACATCAGAGTTCATGACTGTCTATCATATGAGGTAATATTCTAGTATCCTCCACTATTTTAGCTTCTTTATCTGATACAGGTGATTCATGGAATTTCTTGGGCTGGAAGTTAAGTATTACTGTAATGTAATTAACTTGGATACATTGTTTGGATTATGGTCAGAGGGCATAAGACAATGCAAGGACTATCCCCTTGAGGTAGGAAGTTACCCTTTCTTGTGGGACCTATATGTGCTCAAGATTATATGATTCAATTTCATTCTCAGGATGGATTGATTGGTCCCATATCATGCATTTTTATGATTTTATAGCCACAAGTCATCGTTTACATTACAAAAAGGGTAAAATTATCTACAAAATAGGGAGTGGTATGTACATGATAGTAGAGTGGGACCAGAGCATCATGGGCTAGGTGGAGTGATCACCCAAATAGCCATTCTCTTCATAGAAGAGTAGGATTTACTTTAGATTGACTACAATCTTGTAGTGGACAATTTTAGGGACATATTTATTAATGATTTCCCTATATTACCTTCCAAGAGAGATGTAACGACCCAAAGTTTCATTAATGGAAAATCCCTCTTGATCCAGTTAAATGTTTCTTTATGAAAAATGTTTATATAAGATGTCAACTTATTTAGTTTTACATTAATATTTGTGACCGTTACTTTTATAACCGTTGAACAGTGATCATCTGAGTAGTATAAATATAAGGCTTTAACGAAACCATTTTTACTCAGACAAAGGAAGCGATGGCCTCATCCAGTAGAATTGCCCCTTACGAAGCCCATTTGTCAGATCTCGGAAAAGAGGTGGCGTCTTTGGGATTTGCCCTTGACCAATCCCAAGCTGAGCTTCATCAAGTCAAGCTCGAACGTGATCGTCTACGGGAAAAGTGGAAGTTGATAGAAATTACCACTCGAGCGATGTTATCTGAGCCGCCCCAAGAGTCTGTCACCATCGCACACCTTACCCTTAGGTATTATGCGGATATTTTAAGGGGTTATGTAACAAATATGTAGCACCATGTTCATGTACATTAATTTTGTGTATAATAATGAATATAATTTCTAGTCATTTTTGATACATTGTAATTAGTTTTTAAAGTACAAATGGTGTTTTTAGTTATTATTTAATTAAGAATTATATTTTATTAAATTAAAGGATTTTTTAATTAAATAATATTTTAATAAAATATTTTTATTAATATTAAATTAATTTTTTATTAAGTATAAATGATCTTATAATTTTATGAATGCAATTAAATTTTTTATTAAGGTTTGAAAGCCATTTCTGTCAAAACCTGTGAATTTTTTTACAAATGTCAGTTTTTATTTTAAAAGTGAAAATTCAAATATTTAGAAAATTATTTAGATAAAATAAATATTATTTTTGGAATCAGGACGTCGAAATTATCCAACGGTGAATTTTTCATAATTTTCTGAGACAGTCAAATTTTTGGGTAAAAATTAAATACTATTTAAATATATAATGTGTTTTATGACATCATAATGACCCAATGATGATGTAATAAAATACCATAATCCTTATGTTCGGACAATATGTGTTTTATCATTAAAATAATGAGGTTTTGGGTTTGTTTGACTTACTTTTGAAAGCATTAATGGAGCCCTCAAGACTTATTCAACACTTTGCCTTTTTAAATTAATTTCCATGGGAGTGTGACTCACCTCCACATAAGCAACCATAATTTTTTAATAAGTTCGGACCTTGGCCTTGTAAAATATTGTTTTCCTCTTTCCTTTTCCAAAAACCATGGGCAAATACCATGGGATGGTTTGTGGTTTGGATTATTTTAATATAAGGGGTCCCAAACCTAAATAATAAAGAATTCTCTCACCTTTCCTATATAAACCCACCCAAGCTCCCACTTCCTCCTCACTAAAATCCTTTTGAGTTCGTCCAACCTCTGCCCTAATCTCTCTAGAATCCTCCCAAGGTGCCCCAAGCTCCCAAGAATCCTCTCACAATCCTCTCTCTAGCCTTTGGAAGCACACTTCCAAGTAAGGGGTTTTCTTCCTTTCTCATTTTTTGTCAATTTTCTTTAAGTTGTATTGCCCTTTTTATTTCAATTATGAATGTTGGGGTATGGCTTCACACCTCCCCCATACTTCCATCTTATTTTTTGAATGATGGGATAACCCTTTCTCTCTCATTAAATGCCTCCCATGTACACCCGTTACTATGCCGAAATTCCGAAAGGAACTTCTCTCTCTTCTTTTACATTCAAGAAATACTTTTGTATCGTGAATCTAAATTCCATTTCTATTGTTGGGACATGTATATATATGATCTAGTTACTGTACATTATATTTAAATATGATGAGGAACCCCTTTCTCTCTCATCAACCTTTTTTATGAATTCTTATGTCATGCCGTTACGCTGCCGAAATCGCACCGATTTTCTAAGCCAATGTCTTTGTGTAGTGAATACCATGCCCATTTCTCCATCAAGGGTATTCACCTTTATGCACATTTACATATTTATTATAAAGTTTCATGTATGAATTACACATTCCTTTATCGTGGAAGAAATGATTATGTTTTATGAATCCATGTTTTATGATCCATGTGGCACACTTATGCATGAAATGAAATGTTTAAGAAGGGTGTGCCCTTTATAGCTCTCCAATGCATTGGGTAAAGTATAGTATCATGATACGTCATGTGCAATGAGTGTTGACTCATTCTAATTCAAGTGCAATGAGGGTTTACTCGTGCTTCAAGTGCAATGAGGATTTACTCATGCTCCATGTGCAATGAGCCTTGGCTCATGCTAATTCAATGTTAAGTGTTGTTGCCACATTTCCATGTTATGATTATCATGATTTATCATTCCTTTATGTTCTTGTTTCTCTTATGATCTATTGATATGCCTATTGCCTAAAATGTATTTTACTCCTCATGTTATTCATTGTGTACTCCCTTACTGGGCTTTATAGCTCACCCTTTTATTATGCACATCCTCAGGTTATCCCATGCAATGCTAAGTACGAAGGAATGTAGTGGTCATGTAAAGGAAGTTTTCAATAAAGATGTTATATTTCAAGTTTAAAGTTTTTATGTAATGATCCTAAGCCCCAAAGACACTAAACCTCTCGATCTTCTTTGTTGTATCAAGTGAAGTTTTATGTAATAAAGCATTTTTAAGTTGTAATAAAAAGAAGGGTTGTCATAAGAGAGGTATAATTTATTATTGAGATTATTCCAGGAGATGAACCAATTTAAATTCCACTATATAATATGTAACTTACTGAGCTCTGGGAGCTCAAGTGATAGTTGAAGGATATAGAGGCTAAAGGTTTTATATGGACTAACAATTCCCCTTGGGGTTTACCCATGTTTTTTCCAAGAAGGCCTATGGGACCCTTAGGTTATTCATGGATAACATATGGTTAAAATAAATTATGTTTATGAAATGTTATCCACTACCTAATATAGATGATCTCTTTGACTAGATTTGAGGAACTAGGATATTCTCAAAGATCAACTAGAGATCTGAAAATCATCAAGTGTGAGTTATAACATTAGACACTACCCTAAAACTTTACATAGTAGGTATGGTCTATATAATTATTTCATCATTCTATTCATTATTTTAAATATCCATTCCATTTTCATGGATTTGATGAATATGATCATTCATCACTATCTATATTCTTTTGTCTTAGTATTTGTGGATGACACCTTGGTTTATTCTCACAATCATAGAGACCATGATATGAACCTTGAGATCATTCTGAGTACACTGAGAGAGTATCATATTTATTCCAAGATTTCTAAGTGAAACTTTTAGATAAAATAATTTCACTTCTTGGGTCATATTATATCAGAATTCAGAGTATATATTGACCTTGATAAGGTGAGTATTGTGACTTCAGGGGAGAAACCCAAGAACATGTTTGATATAAAAGTATCCTGGGGGTGGATTGATATCATAGGAATTTCATACAAAACCTCTCACTCTTTTCCTCACCTATTACTGGTCTAAAAAAGGGTGTTAAGTTCCTGTAGTTAGAAGAGTGTGATAAATCCATTCAAGAGTTGAAATTAAGGTTTGTTTGGAAACCTTTTTTGATTATTCTAGATTATGGAAGAGGATATATACTGTTATGTGATGAATTAGGAATCATCATGGGAGTAGTACTAATTTAGTAATATGGTTTCATTGCATTCAAATCTCAGTAGTTTAGGTATAATGAGAGAAATTTTCTAATGCATGAACCTAAGCTAGAAACATTGTAAATTCCTTATGTTTCTATAGACAATATCTAATGGGTTAGTTGGTTAAGGTGTATACATACCATAATAGGATCAAATATATATTTAAACATCATTAATTTAAAATCATATTATGAATATGGATTGAATAACTTCGGTTCTTTGATTTTAAGCATGCCTTTATACTTGGAATAGGAAATGCAGTAGATGGCGTGCTAAGACAAAAAAAATTAGGAAGAGGCCACAAAGGAAGCCAATGATGAATGTAAATTGATGGCCATATTCTCTATGAATATTATAGAGTTTCATGAATTTCATAAGTTGTATTATCTTGTTGACTTGATAGTTTCCTCTTCACTCCATGAGAGGGTAAAGAGGAGAATATTTTCTTATCCCGAAGTCTTGGTTCTCTGGGAGAGTAGTTCTAGTGGGGACCTACCTCCGAATTGGATGGTTTATAGGGATGATATTATCCATATTCAAGGGAATGTCCGATTTCCTATAAATATTAGAGAATAATTGATATGATATTCCTACACTTTATAGTCAGAAGTTCATCCAGACATCTCCAAGATGTGTTGAGATATGTGATGCTAGTATTGGTGGCCTGGGATTAAATGTTAGATATAAGGGTTCATCACTTGGTGGTCCTCCTTCTAGTAGGTGAAGGTTGAGAATAAAAGACCTTCAGAATTTTTATTTCCACTTCCAGTCCTGGAATGGAAATAGAAATACGTATCTATGAACTTTGAAGTTATCTTACCAGGGTCACCTCAAGGTAGCAATACAGTTTGCGTTTTCATTGACATACTAACAAAAGTAGCCCGCTTACTTCTTATTTAAGAGACTTTTTCAGTTAATGATATGGAGAGACTGTATGTCCATGGGATCATATGGCTACACTAGTTCTCTCATATTACCATTATAGATAGGTATTCTTGTTTCACATAGAGTTTTTGGTAGGGTTTACAGAGAGTTATGGACACAAAAGTGATTCAGAGAACAAAATTACACCCTTTTACTAATGGCTAGTTAGAAAAAATGATATAGGTCTTAGAGGACATGCCTCAAGAATACATCCTTGATTTTAGTGGTTATAAGAAGAATCATATCCCTGTAATTGAGTTCACCAACAATAATATCTTTCAAAAGATGAATCAGATGGCTCCCTGGCGTGTCATTTGTCTGAAGTGTTGGTTTCAGGACCAAATTAATTTCCCAAACTTGTAACTAGAATAGTTTGGAAGTACGGGGTCGGTCCACAGGGAAACCTTGTTAGCATTTACGTCTTTTGATTTGAAATTTCTCAAGTGAAAATACTGAATTTAAATACTATTTGTTGGTTCATAATGATGGATCTCGAAAGAGAACTAATTGATTGGCCTTCTCTAACTCACTTTGAATTTACTTAAAAATTAAAGATTACTTAAAACTGGATTTTAATGGATAATGATAAAAATGTGACAGGGTAGGACATTTATGTGGGATGTTAAAATTATTCCCTATTGTGTTGTTTTGTTCACAATAACCCACATTTCTGGGTTTCATTTCTTTCAGAACTCCCTTGGTCCGTTGAGTTATGATTAAGTCGGTTGAAATCAATCCCTTGGTCAAGAAATTGATTTCTACTAAATCTTAATTTAGGAACCACCCTCTAGAAATTACAATTATATCCAATGGTCAGGGATATCCTTGTTATAATTTTCTCAAAGATCACTGGAAACTCCATTCTTGGTCTGATATGGGGTTTCTAGAAAAATAAGACACGAAATATGGGAGAATTAGGTGAGAGATGATGAAAAAACACAAGAATAGAGAAACCGATTCTAACAAACCCACATTTTTCCTAGCCCCAACACAAGGGGGGGGGGGGTTGGGTTAGATACTCATGATGAAAAAGATAAGAAACTTACTAAAATTTATAAGAGAGTTCATTACAATAGAAAATAGAAGAATCAAAATCACAATAAAAATACAGAGAACAAGTGCTCCAAAACCTTTCTCTCACAAAAAACTTAGTTCCCCACCCCCCCTCTTCTCCTATCTCCAATAATCTACTTATTTAGGCTCACCCCTAGGGTCCTCTCAGTCAGAAAAGACCTTTTTCCAATTGTCCAAAAGCAGGTAGAAAGGGGAACCCTGGGTCAAGGATTAAATGAAATGTGAAAAAGCTAAAAGGCGAAGGTTGTAGTGGTTCGCACGGTTTTGGGCGCATGGTTTGGTAGGACATGCACCAACCATGTGGAAGTATGTATCTCAAATATGTAAGGCCGCATAGTTTTGGGCACATGGTTTGGTAGGTCATGCACTAACCGTGGGGATGTCTGTATCTCAAATCCTTAAGGCCACATGATTTCCCTGGATGGGCTGCATAGTTTGGGTAAGACATATGCTAACCTTGCAGATTTCTCTGTCCATATGTTCATGTCTCGCACAGTTTCTCTGAAGGGCTGCACGATTTTGGTAAGATGTACACCAACCGTGCATACCTCTCTATCAATGGATTCTTCTCCCGTATGGTTTGAACACAGATTAGATAACCGTGTGGAAGTCGCGCGACTTGCCTTTCTCATTTAAATTTCTGAAATTTCCCATCCTTCTTGTCTCGGTGCTTAATCCGGGTGACTCCAATCTGGCATAGTCAGGGGAAAAGGGTCCAAAATCCTTCAATTCCCTTATGAATCTCCAAAATTCCTAGACTTCCTACATCATCATTTGGTGACTGAAAAACCTATTAAGAAGCATAAAACTTGTGGAATCCATTCAAAACCCATCCACAAAAACCATTTTATAGATATTAAACTAAGTGGAAAAGCCTTATACACAGAAGTGCATCAAACTCCCCCACACATGATTGGTTATTTTTCCTCAAAAAACGGTATAGATAGTCATTTCCATGGATTTACCAAAGAGACAAGTAGAAACATTACAGACTATACCAATTAGACGAATTTTAACTTTGAACTATTTACCATTAAAAATTAAAGTATTCACACTTCATGGTTCCCCAAGTCTATGAGGTTAGCTAACAAAGTAGGATTAATCCAAAGCAGTCAACCATTCATTCATAAATCAATTTTTCTTAAAATTGAGTTTGTCCTTCTTCATTCAAAGAAAGTGTCTACCACCATTTTTATCTCATTATACACTCAGATTAGTTAAGTCCAAGTTCTATCATCTCCAATTGGAGGGCTATCAATTTTATAGGTCACACACCATCATTGACTTTCATTATTTATAACATGATGAAAGACCATCAAAATTATTTGGCATGCCTTTTCATATCTAAAAAAAAAATCTTTTTAGTGGGGTGAGATACTAGTATAAAATTTTCTGAAATTTTCTCATGTCAACAATTAATGAGAATGTTTTATCAAGTCAAGAGTTCATGTTATTAAGACAGCATAATAGCCACTAGTGCGGCAACAACAATTATTGAAAGCCCACTTCTCCTTATGCACAATTTAACTTCCATTTTAAGGGGTTCCTCAATTTGAATTACTCTATCAAAAAAATATTTTTTAAACAAACTGTTTTTCTAAATGAATGGATAAATGTTCCTTTTCAAGTACTATAAGGTTTATTCAAATCACAAACTAGGTTTGACAATTTGGACATATGATCCATTTTCAGAGATAATTTCCAAAATTCATTTTTATCTAATTGATATAAACCCATGACATCTATAAAATCCCTTAAGACACACCTAAGAAAACATGATACCCTAAGTACTTGGTCAAGAAATCAACCAAAATGGGGTACCAATTAAGGGTGCCCTCCCCTATTCTTAAAACTGAGCACGGTCCCCTATGAAGGTAATAAAGTAGAGAAGGGTGGGAAAGGAAGCATGAAAAGGGAGGAAAAAAAGTAAAGAATAGAAAACAATGAAAAAGTTAAAATCTCCCCTAAATGTCAGTAAATTGTGGAAAACATGTGGTGTTTGAGATCCCGATGAGCGGAAAGGTGGATGGTGTGGAATAGATGAAATCCCATGCTGGCGAGACACAAGAACCAGACAAGTGAAGCAAGAAAAAGAAAAACAAGTAGCATGGAAAGAAAAGAATAGCACACAATCACAAAAATGAAGTCAAAACATAACACCACAAAAGATGGTACAATACATGATAGTACAAATGTAACATAAAAAGAAAGAAGTAAAAAATCACTCAACGCCCTCCCACAGAGGGATCAGATGGATCAAAAAAGAAGAAGAAGAGGGAGATTCCTGGGGCACGCACGAGCTAAGTAGGAGGAAGCCGCATAGATTGGAAGGGGGGGGAGTCCCGAGTTTTTATAAAATTTCAGGTTTTATGTGGCTGCACGACCTAGGGTGCACGATTCATCAAATAGTGCACCAACCGTGCAGAATCTACTGGAGTGAGGGGTTCGGGGTGCATGGGTTATACACTGTTTGGATAATCGTGCACCAACCGTGCACTGGTTCTGCCTTGGGTGGTCCAAGGAGAATAGTCCTCGCACGGTGTATAAAACCATGAGAAAATAGGGCGTTTGGTTCTGTGTGATGAATTTTTAAATTTTTCCCTTTTTGAAACAAAAAAACACCCTTTGCATTAAAAATTGTAGTTCCCCTCGAATGAGATAAAATATCTTGAGATTTTCCATAAGAAGTGTAAAACTTGAATTATATAAATTCAATAAGATACCCCAACTTGTGGTGATAATTCTACACTATAACACACAAGAAAATAAAATCACAATATCATGCAGTCCTAGGCACACTCACATAGAAAAATAATTTGAACAATTTTTTTTTTCAAAATGTCGGGTTACCTCCCGGTCAGTGCTACGTTTAAAGTATCAAGATCAACTTACCTGGGTGTTGAGCTACCAAATTTCCATGGTGGAAACTTTTCTTTCCATGTCTTCTATTCTAAATTATGGCTTCAGGCGCTGTCCATTGACCTTGAATGTTCGATCATCCATGCAAGCCTCTTCCACCACACCATGGTGGAAAACCGTAATCTCCGTAAAGGGTCCTGACCACTGGGACTTCAGCTTACCTGGAAAAAACTTCATATGAGAATTAAAAAGTAAGAATTTATCACTTGGTTGGAAATATTTCCAGGAGATCATGCGTTCATGGACAACCTTCGTCTTCTCCTTATAAAGTTTTGCATTCTCATAGGCCTCCTGCCTTATCTCGTCAAGCTCAGTTAACTGAAATTTACTATTTTCTTCCACAGTCTTGAGATCATAATTTAGGGCCTTGACAACCCAATAAGCCTTGTGATCCATATCCACCGAAAAGTGGCAATGTTTCCCATAGATCAACCGAAAAGGTGAAATACCTAATGGTGTTTTGAAGGCTGTCCGGTAGGCCCATAACACATCATCTAATTTCTTGGACCAATCCTTTCTTAATGCACCTACCATTTTAGTCAATATTTGCTTTAACTCATGGTTTTACACCTCCACCTGACCACTATATTGAGGGTGGTATGGTGTCCCTTGGTTTTACTTGACCCTATACTGTAAGAGCACATTTTTCATGAGATTGCTGTAAAAATGTGCACCGCGGTCGCTATTCAACACCCACAGGGTCCGAAACCGACTAGAAATATTTTTTTTAGAAAAGTGACAAAGTTCTTAGCTGTATTATGAGTCATTATCATTTCTTCTACCCACTTGTTAACATAATCGACACATACAAGAATTTACGTGTGCCCAAAGGATGGGGGAGACAGACCCATGATGTCTATTCCCCACACATCAAAAATTTCAACCTCAAGTATCGGGTGTTGCAGCATCTCAGCACGATGGCCCACATTTTCCATCTTCTGGCACCGATCACAGAAGGAGACAAAATTATGAGTGCCCTTATGCATGGATGGACAGAAAAATTCTGATTTTAAAACCTTTTCTATTATTTGATCTATCCCCTGATGTCCTCCTGCCAGAGAAGAGTGACAAAAGTCCAAAATACTTTGAGTCTCTTTATCTGGGATGCAACAACGGAGTACCCCATTTCCACATGAGTAGAATAGTAGTGGGTCTTCCCAGAAATACCTCTTTACCTCTGATAAAAAATGCTTCCTCTGCAAAAATGATAAGTCCATGTGGACAAATCCTATGGCTATGTAATTTTCATGGTCGACAAACCATGGCTGAGGTGGTACTCAAATGGAAAATAGATGCTCATCGGGGAAGTCGTCCTGGATCTACTGGTCTTCTTGTATCTCTAAATGGGGTATTTCCAACTGGGAGAGATGATCAGCCACCACATTCTCACTGCCCTTATTATCCTTAAACTCCAAATCAAACTCCTGGAGGAGGAGAACCCAATTTATGATCAATAGTTTGGCGTCCTTCTTGTTCAGAAAATACTTAAGTGCGGTATGATCCGTTTAGACTACAACTTTAGAAAGAACTAAGTAGGATCAGAATCTATAAAATGCAAAAACCATGTCTAGAATTTCATTCTCTATAGTGGTGTAATTAAGCTACGATTCATTTAATGATTGGCTGGCATAATAGATCAGTCTGAAAATATAGTCCAACTACTGTCCAAGCACTGCCCCAATGGAATAATCGCTCACATCACACATAACTTCAAACTACTCTTCCCAATTCGGAGTGATCATTACAGGTGCAGCAACTAGTTTTTCCTTCATAATTTGGAAGGTTGCGATACATTTTTCATCAAACTCCAAAACCACATCCTTGGATAGAATATTGGTTAAGGGAAGAGCGATCTTGGAGAAGTCACGGACGAATATTCGATAAAAACTTGCTTTCCCCCAAAAGATCCGAATTTCATTGATTGATGTAGGAATGGGCAGCTGCGAGATAACTTCAAGTTTTGTTGGATCCACCTCAATTCCTTTCATCGAGATCCTATGTCCTAATATGATTCTATCTTACACCATAAAACGACACTTCTCCCAATTGAGAACCATATTTGTATGCTCACATATTTCAAGAACCAACTCGAGATTAATCAATGAAGTATTGAATGACTTACCATATACCGAGAAGTCATCCATGAAAACCTCTAGAATCTGCTCTGCCATATCATGAAATATGGATAACATGAACCTATGAAAGGTGGTCAGATTGTTTCACATCCCGAATGACATTCGGCTGTAGGCAAAGGTTCCATAAGGACAAGTAAAGGTACTCTTTTCTTGATCCTTCAGGGCGACAAAGATTTGGTTATATCCCAAATAACCATATAAGAAATAGTAAAATTCATGCCCCACCAATATTTCCAGCATTTGATCCATGAATGGAAGAGGGAAATGATCTTTCCTGGTTGCATCAGTCAAATTCATGTAATCGATTCAAACCCACCATCCCATAACTCTGCGGGTCGGGATGAGCTCATTCTTTTCATTGGTTACCACCATGATGCCTCCCTTTTTAGGAATCCCCTGGAAAGGACTCACCCACATGCTATTAGAGATGGGGTATATACTACCATAATCGAGTAATTTGATCACCTCCTTCTTGAAAACTTCTTTCACGGGGGGTTTAGTCATCATTATGGTTGGCGAGAGGCTTTTTCCCCTTCCTCTATAAGTACCTTGTGGGTGTAGACCATGGGGCTTATACCCTTAAGGTCAGCGATCATCCAGGCAATGGCCTATTTCTACCTTCAAAGGACTTACATAAGAGCCTCTTCTTGATCTTTTGAGAACGAGGCATTTAGGATCCCCGGTTGTGTATGTTCCTCTCCCAAATATCCACATTTCAACGATGAAGGGAGAGGTTTCAACTAGAGCTGGGGATCCTTGAGAATGGAAGGTATGATCGGATTGAACTCGACTCACTGTAATAAATCTAGAACAACTGCCCAATGGCAGTAATGGACACCTCGGATTATAATAAAGCTTAATTCCTCATGGTTTTCATCAAGCTGGTCATCCTCCAGAATGGGTTCATTTCTAAATGAATAATATTGCATATCATATTCCTCTAGACCTAAGCAGTCAATCGTTGTTGTCAAGGCACAAAAATCCTCTTTCTCCATCAGTGAAACCTATTTCACCTCCTTGAGGATGTTGTAGGAAACCTTCTCATCACCCACATGGAAGATTATATTGCCTTAGTGAACATCAATTAAAACCTTCCCAATAGACAGAAAGGGTATTCGAAGAATCAATGATTCCTCTTGGCCTTCTTCTATGTCCAAGATAATGAAATCCGCTGGTTGAATTAATTTCCCTACTTTGACTAACATGCCTTCCAACAGCCCCCTAGGGTATTTAATAGAATGATCAGCCAGTTGGAGTGCCACTCGGGTTGTCTTGATATGGTTTATCCCTAACTTCTTGAATACTACAAAGGGCATTAAATTAACACTCTCCCCCAAATCACAAAGGGCTTTTCCAAATTCGCAAGGTCTGATAGTGTATGGGAAAGTAAAGCTTCTCAGATCTCGGAGCATATGAGAGAGAGTGTGTTGGACTACCGCCGAGAATTCCTTGGTCAGGGGAATGGTTCCCAAGTCTTCCATATTCCTTTTATTTTAAAGGATGTATTTCATGAACTTCGTATATATGGGCATTTGAATCCATGCCTCTCTAAAGGTAATGTTGATGTGAAGCTTCCAGAAGACTTCCATGAACATGGAAAATTACTGGTCCAGCTTCTGTTGTTTCATCCTTGCTAGAAATGACAAGGGAGGTTCATACGCTTTAACCACTTCTTTGCCCTTATCATGTGGGACTTCTTGTTCTTAATACAGCTCATGTTTTGGGGAAGATTCTTCAGTTGCGACTTCTACACCTAAGGAGAATGTGGACTTCTTTGATGGTGTAACACCCTGAATCATAGTTACCTTCGGTGTTAGCTCCTTACCACTATATTAAATAATAGCATTAGACTCCTCCCTTGGGTTTTTATCATTATTTCCCGGTAGTGTACTGGGCTGTCTGTGAGAGAGTTGATTGTCAAGCTGCCCAATCTGGATCTCGAGGTTTGTAATTGACGCCTCCTGGTTTTGAAATCTTATTTCAGCAGTAGTTATAAATTTATACATCATTTCCACCAGCCTTGAGGGAGGTTCCTACTGAGGTTTTTGGGATACTTTTTAGGGAGGTGGCTATCATAATAGTTGTGAAGGATGAGGGTTTTGATACCCTTGCTGCTAATACACTCCTTGTTGAAATTGGTTACCCAGTATCTGCCTCAGATACAGAGTCTGAAACTATTGTTGACCGTAACCAGGTGGTCTTTGTGGTCGTGGCTGAGGATTTTGATGTTGCTACCCCCAACCTCTATTTTGAGCCTCTTTCCACCCATGGTTTGGTATTGAGGGTAGTTGTTGGGTCCTCTATTCTGTGCAACATAATTTACCTCACAGGTAGAGGCTCCCTCTCTTGCCCCTTAGCATTCACCCATAGCATGGTTGTCACCGCAATCACTACATGCTGGTTGATTGATAGCTTGAACGTGAGGTGGATGTTTTTGATTCAGAGCATTGATCTTCTTTGAGATGACCTCAAATTGAGCCGCAATCATGGTGGTGGAATCTATATTATGAATTCCCCTTTTCTGAGTGCCCTATTAATAATGCCACTAAAAACTGTTGGCTGACATGTCTTCCAACAATTCAAAAAGCTCTTCAGTGGAATTTCTCATGATTTTCCCTCCAGCACCTGCATCAACCATAAAATATTGTATTTATTGTTATACCACCATAGATTTTATGGATTTTCATCCACAATAGCAGTCCGTGGTGTGGGAATTTCCTCAGCATCTCTTTAAATCATTCCCATGACTCATATAAAGATTCCGAGTCATGTTGTTAGAAGTTATGGATTTTATTCCTTAAGGTGATCGTCTTCGATGGAGGGAAGTATTTTGATAAAATGTCTTGGGATAATGCCTCCTAGGTAAGAATATATCTCTAAGGTAACCCCTTGATCTAGTATTTTTCCTTATCCATTAATGAGAAGGTAAATAACCTAAGGTGGATTGCATCCTCTGACACTCCATGGTACCAGAAAGTGTCACATATCTCCAAAAAGTTGGATAGGTGAGAATTTGGGTCTTCACTTGGAAAGACACCGAAATGAACTATATTTTGAATTAACTATATTATCGCCGAATTGATCTCAAAATATTGGGCCTCTACCGGTGGTCTTACTATTCCAGTGTCCGCTCCCTCAAATGGAGGATAATCCATATTCCATAAGAGTATGGTATGACAGCATCAGTTTCTAAGGTGCTTGGGGAATGAACTATTGTTGCTCTGGAGGATAATAAGCCTGCTGATTCTGAGGCAAATAGAGAGGCTTATCCTGTGGAATATATTACCTCAGCTGTAGCTACCCGAACCCTAACAGAAATTGAGTCGATGGCCTCTTTTGGTTCCTCAGCAGATATTCCATGTAAGCCCCAAGTGGATTTTGATGCTTCTCTTCCTCGACACCTAGTGGTGGACTTTCTTCAATAACAAATGGCTACCGAACTCATTGTACAACCCCCAGTTTATCCTCCTGATGCACCATATGATCATTTGCATTATGATCACCCATAAGTGCACGACGTCTCCTGGAAAACGTTATTTAAATTTATGGATCTATCCGGTGTAACTTTGATGACTCGACAATCTGGGAATTAGTGACCCGA
The DNA here is from genome assembly GCA_963277665.1 of Viscum album. Lineage (NCBI taxonomy): Eukaryota > Viridiplantae > Streptophyta > Magnoliopsida > Santalales > Viscaceae > Viscum > Viscum album. The sequence goes on along the minus strand of OY728148.1, from coordinate 827,579,102 downwards.
ACACTCATATACCTACGAGCCGACACAATACAAATAACACACCCATCATAAAAGGGAAAAAATAATGAAAAATAGAAATGAGATGATGAAAATAATTTTTAGAAGTTTTTAATTTTTGTTTTCACTTAAAGAATCCAATTCAATAAACAAAAATGACCACTTCCCCAGAAATAGTGCCAAAATTTGTTGTGTCATTTGTCTGAAGTGCTGTTTTCAGTACCAAATTAATTTCCCAAACTTGTAAGTAGAATAGTGTGTGAGTATAGGGTCGGTCCATAGGGGAACCATGTTCACATTTATGTCTCTTGATTTGAAATTTCTCAATTGAAGATTCTGAATTTAAATATGATTTGTTGGTTCATAATGATGGATCTCAAAAGAAACTAATTGTTTGGACTTCTCTAGCTCACTACAAATTAACTTCAAAATTGAAGATTACATAAAACTGGATTTTAATGGATAAGTATAAAAATGTTCCGGGGCTGGAAATTTTTGGGGGACATTAAACCTTATTCCCTATTGTGTTATTTTTTTCATAATAACCCAAATTTTTGGGTTTCATTTGTGTTGGAACACCCTTGGTCTGGTGAGTTCCGATTAAGTCGGTAGAAATATTTCCCTTAGTCTGGAAATTGATTTCTACTGACTCTTAATGTAGGAACCTCCCTCTAGAAATGAAAATTATATCCATTTTTCATGGATATACTTGTCGTAATTCTCACAAAGATCCCTAGAAACTCCATTCTTGGTCTAATATGAGGTTTCCAGCAAAATCAGACACAAAAGTTGGGAGAATTAGGTGAGAGATGATGAACAAACACAAGAATAGAGAAACTGATTCTAACGAACCCACATTTTTTCTAGCTCCAACACAAGGGGGGGGGGGGGGGGTTAGCTACTCATGATGAAAAGGATAAAAAACTTACTAAAATTCATAAGAGAGTTCATTACAATAGAAAATTGAATAATTAGAAGCACAAAATAAATACAGAGAACAAGTTCTCCAAAACATCCCTCTCACAAAAAACTTAGTTTCCCAGCCCCTCTTCTCCTCTAACCAATCCTCTACTTATCCAGGATCACCCCCAGGGTCTTCTTAGTTAGAAAGGACCTTTTTCAGTTTACCAAAAGCAAGTAGAAATAGGAACCACAGGTCAGTGATTAGGTGAAAAGTGGAAAAGATAAAAGGAGAAGGATGAAGTGGTCCGCATGGTTTTGGGCGCACAGTTTGGTAGGTCGTGCGCTAACTGTGCAGAAGTCTCTATCTTAAATACCTAAGGCTGCATGGTTTTCCTGGATGCACTACATAGTTTTGGTAATATGTGTGCCAACCATGTGGATGTCTCTATCCATATGTTCATGTCTCGAACGGTTTCTCTAATGTGCCGCACAGTTTTGGTAAGTTGTGTGCCAACCATGCCGACCTCTCTTTCAATGGCATCTTCCCCGCAAGGTTTGAACATGGTTTGGATAACCATGTAGTGGTCTTGTAGGTTGCCTTTCTAACTGAAATTACTGAAATCGCAAGTCCTTCATGTCTCAGTGCTTGATCCAGGTGACTCCAATCCGACATAGTCAGGGGAAAAGGGCCCAAAAGCCTCCAATTACCTTCTGAATCTCAAAAATTCCTATAATTCCTACTTCATCCTTTGGTGACTAAAAAATAAATTCAATAATATAAAACATTTGAAATCCATGAAAAAACAATCCACAAAAACCATTTATAGATATCAAACCAAGTGAAAATTCCATATGAATAGAAGTGCATTACTCCCTATGATTCATTGTATGGTAGGCCATGTCATTCAATTCTGTGCTAGCTAGAGGTAGGAGAGTAACCCATACTAAGACCTCATATCATGTATGAGACTTTAGAATATGCTCAGAAATTCTGGAATGGTATTTATGCAGCTCATTCTACCTAGAAATATTATGATGATCACCATTGATGATCTCTGGAGTTCGAGGTCAGGGTTCATATTTTATTACAGGTATCACCCAAGCTTGTGTATAGATGAATATGAAGGAAACAGAAGATATCACCTTATTATGTTGTACTGTTTGAGATTCTAGAGAGATTTGGTCTGATAGCCTATTAGTTTTTACAACCTAAAAGGTACCGTGTGATGAAAATTTTCTTCCACATTTCACTACTTCACCATTATCATGCTGACCCATCTCATACTTTTTATCCCGATGAAGTTGATTTAAATGTTGATGCTACATTTGAGGAGAATCCTATACATATCATTCACCAGATCCTATAGGCTCTTTGAGTCTCACATATTCCCCTAGTATAGGTTCTTGGGAATCACAACCATATATAGGATGGGACTTGGGAGAGGGATACAGATGTACCTGCCCAGTGGCTAGAGTTAATCTTATAATTTTTTTTCTAACCTTGGAAGGTGATATCAGGGATGAGTATTTTTAAGGTGGGATGGTGTTAATAACCCTATTTTTATCCTAGGTATGGGTCCTCTTATATCTGGTCTAATTATTTATTTTGTACTTAATTTCGATGCCTTATGAGTTTAGAATGGTTTCGGGGGGGGGGGGTGTCTTTGGATTGTTCAAAGCTCGAAACCCTGACCAGTGGAGAAAAATACTAGGATCTATGGTTAGTAGAAACCGTGTGACCCAACATGCAGGATCTCTCCAAACTATGTGGGGTTGGACATTGGGGTGAAGTTGTGTGAATAATTTTTCCTAACCGTGTGATAGGGGTCCTACGACTGTGCCAAAACTATATGTTTTTTAGAAGAGGAGAACGGAATTGTTTTTTCAAAATTTAATAGACTGTGTGGCCTAACCATGTGGACCATCTCTAGAGGTAGTGAGCATTGTATGGTTGGAACATGGTTTGTCCAACCATGTGGCCAAACCATGTGCCCCTAAAATTTTGGGTGAAATTCCCAATATTACCTTAATGAAATGTTTAACCTTATCTCTTCCTCATTGGAACATTCTAGTTGTCAAAAAGTTCCTCCCTCACCCATTTTGAGATCCCAAAACCTCTTTCATAGGTTTTGATCCTGAGGTCTAATTTGATGTCCGATTCAATCCTCATTCATCATGTTGGATGCGCATCAATATTTTCTCATTTCCTCTTGTTTCATTATTTATTATTAATTCCATCGCTGATGCTATTTAGATACAGTCTCATAATCCCTATTTTTAGGTTGTTGATCTATTATTTAGATTTATTCTGATTGAAGAAAAACTAAAGGATGATACTAGATGAGAAGAGTTGTACGAGATTAAGGTGGGCCATCTATGACTCATCCCTCAAGTTTCAACATTTTATAAATTGTCATAATGTGTGCATGTCGATGTCATTAGGAATGGCCTATTGAATTCATGTGCCTTGCTTATAGTCATTAGAATCATATTATAAGACCCGTGTTATATATTTTTTCCATCATTGGTGGTTATATCCTCAACGCCGACCACCCCAAGTAGGGTGTTTTCATTAATTATGGATTTAGTGGTTTGTTATGTTCGTCTGCACCACCGTTCTGGTGTGTTGTGGCTGGAACATGTTAATGGAAATCCCTTCTTTAATAAAATGAATAGTGAATTTTAATAGTTGTACCTTGAATATGATAATGTTACTTGAACCTTCCAAGCTAAGTCCTTCAATTAATTAATTAATACCTAATTTAATTGGAAATTATATCTATATACATCACTTTCCCTATTTAAATGTAAATTAATTAATTTGTTACACATCCATAGCACACCTTTTCATTCTTGTAGAAGGAATCCAAGTGAACCTAATTAATTAATTAAGTGATTAATGTACCAATGGTCGCATGTCCCTTAGTCTGGTTATAACAATGAAAGGAAACTACTTGAAGAAAATGGATTATAAAAAGGAATGAGTATTACACTGACTAATTTGTTAAATGAATTAATTATAGGGATCGTAATGCATACAGACCTTGAAATATTTATAAGAGTTGTTAGAATGAAGCTATCCTTGGATTCTTGAGAGAATTTCTTGATCTCTCATGGCCTCCATTGTGATTCAAGGATTTTAATTTCCATGGGGGACATCCTCCTTGGAACTTGATCCATGTTTATTATGATTCCTAATATTACACAATAGGATTCCTAAATTATCATTATCGGATTCCTTGGATACACTACTTGGATATAGCATGATGTCTATGGATATGAGGCTCCATGGATACACCCATTATGCCTAGTAATTGTTTATCCTATTTTACCTTGGACAGGATCCTTGGACTCAATTAGAAACATGAATCAACGGAATGCCTTTGGAGATTCCACTTGGATTACAAACAGACCCCTTAGAGCCAATCTATATTTATTATCATGAAAGATCAAACCCTGAGGTCAAGGATTCCTTCATCATTAACTTAGACCCTAATTCATTGTTATCATCATCATGGATGACTTGTTATACCTTGGATCCTTTATTATTATTATTATCCTGAAATGATGTCAGGGATGGTTATAACTCACGCGTCTTCCTATATAAACTGAAACATAGCTAATTAATGAAATGATTATAGGTTAAGAAACTATATAAGGATGAAGTAATTTATGGGTATTAACATTGTTGCACTACTTTAATTTTATATATGAATGAATTCATACAATTTTAGTTTATATTAAAAGGATTGTATGTTATATACACTATTGGTGGTGGCCTACTGAGATTCATCTCACACCCTATTTGGGAAGCCATTGGTACTCAAGAATATTACATGTATGAAGGTTTTGACAAGGGGAAGAATCCTTCTTTAGACACCTGATATTTCTTTCTTATATTAGAAATAATCTTGGTAGAAGATGACAGAGATAGTTCTTGGTATGGTTGGATAATTTTTGAATTATTTTTTCTTTTTTTATATAGCACGTATTTTCTGCTTCCATGTATACCTTTTTCCTATTTTGTAGACTCATGAAATACATTATCATTATTTTTTTAGTGTTACTATCAGTTCCTTTTGTTATATATTATTCCTTTCATCTTCTACTATGGTGGGTTTCTGGTATAGTGTCTTTAGTTTCTGTTTCTACTGTTCTATCTGACTAATTGTATTGATTAATTAATTTACCTAATATTATATTTATCCTCTTTTCTCAACTATGGTAATGGGGGAATAGTTTTATCAAGGACACCCCCTAGGCCCTTAATAGTAGTCATAATCATAAAAAATTCAAGAGATGTGCCTAATGGAATGTTTCCAATAGGGCTTGGGTCACCTTTTAGTAGAACCTAGGTTTTAGACCTCACTACATTAATTCTTCTACCCTAACTTTTCTCCAAAAGTTATATTTTATATTCCTGAGGTCATTTTTACAATTTTCATAGAAATTTAATAGAAATTAATGAATGAGAAGATCAATATTAAAATAAAGTATTGGTATAATTCAAATACACAAATAATATACATTCCACCACTTCATTTTATGGACCAACATCAATTGTAGTAGTAGAAAATAACGTTAATAAACCATTCTATTTCCAATCGTAAATATTTCCATCCTAGGTAACTTTCTCGGGACATGCACTAAAATAAAAATTAAAATCATTGAAACTAAATTTTTTACTATTGGATGGATATAATTTACCCAATTATTTGATTGTTCATGATTTTTTCCTTGCATTTCAGTGCATTGTGTCCAAACATTCCACATCGATAACACTTACCTAACATCATAATAAAATCTCCATGGTGATTTTTACCACACATACCACAAGATGAGAACAACAATTTCTTACCACCATATTTATTTGATGCATGTTTTCCTATCACCTTCCATTCCAACCAATTATTACTTTCAACAGCACGAGGAACATAAGTTTTAGAAAACACCATATTAACCTTTTTAGAAAAATGAATAAATTTCTCATGGAATTTAAAATTTCATGTGTCTAAATCTCTTTGAATACTTGGTTTAAATCCTGATTGAAAAATATTAATTTTACTATTATTGTATGAAATAAAATCTTTCACATGCCTTGAGAATATTATGAACTTTTATTAATATGAATATATCGAATCTTAATCTTCTTTCCACAAGTCAATGAAATTGTTTTTCTATTAAAAGTCGTAAAAACATTATAAAATATTTCTAAAGAGAAAAATCATTAAATATTCCCCATTCCATGCAATCAATATCATATTCCTCTAAGGAATTATAAACCAAATACCACCATCAATCAACATCACATTCAAAATGATAAATGGAAAGCATTACCTTTTGAAGTTCTGAATGTCCCTTAACAACAAATATATTCTACAGAGCATTGATCAATCCTTCAAATATCATTGGGTCAGATGATCCACTAAAATATAGGGGATGTTTTCTCATGAAATTATCCAAAATATATATGTTCCTTGATGTTATATCGGGTTCCTCTCAGGTATGGATAAAACCACCATTTATTGGTTATTTCACCAGATCTATCATTTCAACAAACTATTCTGTTCTGATTCAAACCATCCTGGAATGTTGATTTGGAAGGATATATTACTCTCAGTACCTTCTAACTACTGATTCCTTGTTTCCTTTGTGGATAACCATTCTAAATGCACATATTTTACATGAAGAAATATGGTAATCTTCTAATGCTAAAACAATTTAACTTGACCCTAAAGTAAAATCTTTCAAGGGTGTTTATTGTCATTATCATAACCTCTAATGTTATCTAAACCATCATTTTACATATACTATAAGTACCCTATATGAAACATTACATAATCTTGAGTTTTATTCAAGAATTTAAATTATTTCACTTTGAGGATATTTTCAGGTATAGAGTTATAGTGAATTAGGTCACAACTCATACATAAGAAAACCACGAAATAAAAAGTGGAAACTCTTGATTAATATATATTTTTCTCATAATGTAAAAATTTTTAAGAAAAAAATGATTTATTTTCAGGATAATTCTTCTTGAATTTCAACTTGAACTCTTAAAATCCATTAACTATCCTTAGATCATGTGAAAAACATTTAAAAACATAGGGTGATAACAAAAATCTTAGTAAGGGATACAAAAAGAAGAAAACAATTAGTCTAATGAAAAACATCAAAACCTATGAAAATACTTTTCTTGAAAACATATAATTTTACCCATAAATAAAAAAACATTCATTTAAAAGGTTCATTTATTTTTCATTTTTAGAAAAAAATATTTTCATGAAAACTCATTAGTAACCATAGGAAATTCATGTATGTACCTTGGGATATCATCTCATAGAATCCATATAGAACCCTTATAGAGCCCTCACAAATTGGAGTAACCATACAACCAAATTCAAATATATTTATATGGAGAACATAATAAGTAACTAATGAATTATAGAGTTATCTTAGTGAACACTTAATTTAATATATAACAAGCTCACTTGAACCTATATGGGAACACCCTTGTATATAATTTCTAGGAACCATGATAATAAATAAACATTTCATCATTTGAAAAACTCTTTTAAACTCATATGGAAATTACTTTTAGATATAAAAAATATTATTTTCATTTAAAAACCATTTAAAATGAAAAAATACAAAGAAAAATAAATTTTATTTTTTATTTATAAAACAATTAATCATTAAAAGGAAGCATGAAATTAAATAACAGTCACATCAATAAGAAAAGTCGATGTCGCTATTCCATTTAAAACACGTAAAAATATTTATATTGAAAATATTTAAAATAAAAAAATTGATATAAGATGAAATTTATAAATTTTTTTTCCATATAAAACATTTCCAAAATTATTTTAAAACGTGGAAACAAAATGGAAAGAGAGTTTTTAGGAAACGATTAAAATAGGATTTATTTAGAAAAAAAGTCCCTTATCACTTTAGAAATATTTAAATCATAGGAACCATGAAATAATTAAATTAAAAAAACATTAAATATTCTTATTATAGATAAATTCATGATATAAAATGATTAATGGGTCAGTATATAAACCTTATAAAAGAATAAATGTTCTTATCATCAAGAAATTTCTTAATGAAAGGAAATTGAGGCAAAGTCTCTTACCATGATTCTGATTTTCCATGCATGTCTTCATATTCCTAAATAATAAACTTATGTTAATTATTAAATTTATTGATTTTTTTTCATGTTTAGTATTACTTTAATTTCAATTATAACTAAGTTATATGCAATTACTTATTTAATTAAATTTACATTGGATTTTTTTGACCATATTTAGATTATGTGTCAAAAATGACTATGGCAGGTCGACTGTGGTCAAAGGGGTCATTATTTTAAACTATACATAATAATAATCATGTAATAATTATATTATTTATAAATAAATTATAATATTAAAATAAATCCTGATATATGTTCATGAAAAATGAACTAATGTTACTAGCATGAAGATGGAAGGCCATACGTACCCATGAGTAATGTTCCAATTCATCAATTGATCATTATGGAAAAAAGGTAACACAATTTATCTTTATTTAATGATAATTATATAATATATATCATTTTATTTAATTATATATAATTATATATATAATTATTTAAATGTGGTTATTAAAAAATAAGAATCAGATCGCTTCGAGGAGGCGGTAGTCCACATGTGCAAAGACGATGTTATCACTTTTTCAGTGTGTGAAATTGTTAGAAGAAAATGATATATTATATTTAAAGAAATATAATTACAACATTAAGATCATATTACTTCATATATATTATATATATTCATTATAGTTACCCATATTTCCTCAATGTACCACATTAGTGAAAAATTTTTCCCATCACTTCACGGGGAGATAGTACTCCATACACACGAGTAACATTATTGCATCACATATTGTATGGAATGTAAAAAAGGATGTATAAGATATATTGATACCTTATGTAGAATTATGTTATAAATATAATATATAAATATTATGCCAATTATTATTCCCAACCATGAGATATTTTAATGGAAAAATGAATGACATCAATTTGTGAGGTGATAGTCTGCCATACACACGAATGATGATTTCATAACCCATTTGATGGAATTGTGTGTGGGTTTAGGTCATAACCTTAACATAACAACATATTATTATATTGATGATACTTATAATATTATATAAACATGGTAAAATATTAATTTAAGGGGGATGAATAATGGAATAAAAAATCTCTCGTTTATGAACATTATCTCTACCTCGGGTAACTCCTTTTGGTTTTCACCAGTGATCTTCCATGGATAGATTTATGCCAAAATTAAGGATTATAGAATAAATTAACGTAATTGGATAATTTAATTTTTAATGTTTTCATTGAGATAATGGGATTGATAGGTGTTAAGAGAGGAGGAGAGGGGGTGACCTTTTATATTGGAGGTGAGTGACACTCTTTTAATTTTATTGAAAGAGGGAATTCCACCAACATTGTTTCCATGTAAATTTGCTCCAATAATGAAAAAATATTGATCTTAGAATTTATAAGGTATATATATATATATATATATATATATATCTATCTAATGCGTGATTGAAAAGTTTTTAGGTTACATAACCCCTTGAGTTTAATGTTTAGACACTTGGTAAACTCATTTTTTTGAACATTAATCATTGTGATTAATTTTAATTTTTTTCACTAATCAATTTTGTAAAAAAATATTTTTAACCAATTATAAATTATAATTTATTATGATTCCTAATATAGAAACAATTTTTCCAAATTCAATTCACATAGATGGAAAAATTAAATTTTATATTAATCCCATAGTCATGGTGAGACAACAAGTTTTTAAGAAGAGTATTTATTTAGAAAAAGATGATTATATAAAAACTCTATGACCAATAATAATAATTATATGAAGCTAAAATAATATTTACTAATATATATTATATATATTTCCTCTACAAAATTCTCTATTAGGGATTATTTTAATCAGTTAATAATGTTAAACATTATGAATTTTAAAATAGTTTTTCATAAAAACCCATAATTAAAGACAAAAAATAGACTAATATTAAATACCAAAATATGGTTGAAAAAAATTAATTAAGTGGATTAAATATAATATAAATAATACTTAGTTTACTAGTAATCACATTTAAAACATATTTTTAATCTTCAATTATTAATTTATTAAAAATAAAAGTCTTTATAAAAATCTGTATTTTTCACCATTCATAGAAACATTAGTATTTTCTTAAAAAAATAATCCAATGTAACTTTTGGATATTCAGATTTCAAAAATGATATTAAATTTATAAAATTAAAATTCTAAAATTTATAATTTAGTCTTTTAAATTAAATCTCATGATAAAAGTGTTTAATTAAGATAATTTCCTTTTTGATTAAAAATTTGTTAATATGTTTATAACTACTATAACTATATAACTTATATTGTTAAATATGAAAATTATTTATTCTATAATTATATAGGTTGTTACACATAAATACACACTATCCTACCAACATTTCAATTTGTCTCCCACTGGGTTGATCATGTATATTTAGTAAATTTATTTCCTAATTCTTTGACTATGAATAACATTCGGGGGAGATTTATTTCCCTATAGAAGTCATTATCATATGGAACCTCATTACCACTTTACAAAGGATGGAATCCTTCATGGCCATAGTTTATGGGCATGGATCATTAATCATAATAAAATGACGAGTTTCCACATATTCCATCAATGGATTCCACTATGTAGTTCATCACATGGTCAACATCTCCCTTACAGATCATGGAAACATTAATTATAAATCTTATAATTGTATTAGGGTGGATACCTCTATTTTGAGATTATGATGATATTGAAGTTTTTGGGAATCTATAAATATCTACATAATATGTGATGAGGTAATATTTATTCCAAATACATATGGTGTGTCAGGTATAATACCTCATGCATCCAGTTCCTATCACATGGAAACTTGCATTCGATCTGTATGGAAACCAAGGATCATTCACACAAGAATCACATGAACATCACACATAGAAGCTAATTTTTATTTCATAAGTCATATAATGTTCATTATTCTAGAAAAAAATATTCTTTTCAAATTAGGATTCATACTCTCATCACCTAGGTAGTCTCGTTCTCATCAAACAATGTAAGAATCATCAGACACTCAATTATGTAAGAGGGGGAGATAACATATGGTCATCATATATGATTCTTATGCTCATCACATAAGGAATATCATGATGATCACATGAGGTGTCATCTTAGGCTAATCACCCAAGTAGATGTATATGATATCCAATTCTAATCAAATAGTCTTTTAAATCCCATCAGTTGAGGTACCCTAGGCTCATCCATTAGTGCTAAGTGTCTGAGGTATCAGGTGGGGGAAATAAGTTTAAAGTAGTGAGAGAGAGATGTAAACATTTATGATCATTATTTTAATATAACAACCCTCCTAATTGGATTTATAAGGTGGTGAGATCTTAGTAGGACTTAGGTGACATCCACAAGACACTAAAAGCCGACAATAATTTCTAAGGGATTTATTAATAGTTGGGGGATGGTTTTCCATTTTTAAAATTTAAAAAAAGAGCACCATAAAAAAAACAACTATATGTTGAATGATAAAAACTTATACAAATCAAAAGTGACTAATATGAAAAAAAACTATACCATAGTACTATAAAGAAACAGAAAAACCATTATCAGAATATATAGTGGAAGAAAAAACCAAAAAATGATGACTCTAAAGACACCAACTACACAACTCCCAACCTGATCAAAGATCCAACTCCATAATCAATTTCAAAGTATCATGAATAATCACTAAATAAATTAAATACTTTTCATTTACCAATTTCTTGATAAATGATATCTTCAAATTCACCCAAGTGCCCAAGAAGAGGGTGACTAATGAAACTCATTAGGTTTTTCTCAAATGAATTTCATACTCACACCACTAGGATAGAACAAGCTATAACATTAATATATATGTATATATATTTATATAAAATAATTTAAATTATTTAATATCAAAGAAAAACCATTTATATGAAAATAGTTTTCATACCAAAACAATTTTCCAAACAAGAACCATTTACAAGGAAGACAACCAATCAAGCCTTCAAACCATTTCAAAAATTTTATTTTAGAAAAAACCATTCCATTCCACATATTCACACATCTAACCAGTCATGCAACCACTAAAATCTATATACTCATAATTTTTGAGTCATCCTTTCAACAAGTTGTCTCTTGGTGAACCATTTTTAAGGGTGAAACTTCGCACCCCCATTTGTCCCAATCTTTTGATGGGTGTGACATCACAACCTTATTAGTGACCAATTCATATGAACACATGCCAAAAATTTATTCCAAAATTAATGTTAAAACAATTATTCCAAACCATATTTATAATGTTATATTTTTATTTAAAGCCTTTCAAAAAAACCATTTTTCCGGAATCAAACCAAAAACCACTTTAAAACCACCATTTTAAAATCACTCAACAATGCACTTTTCGCAACAACTCCACTATTTCACCAAGCATCAGTAAAAAAGGTTTCTACCATTCTTTTTTCAATAATTTCACAATAAATTTTATTAAATTCCAAAAAATTGAAACCAAGCCTTATATTTATAATAATAAGAGTTCAGAGTGAATTGACCAACCTCACAAATCATAGGTGAAAAAAATAACGACATGAAATATGAAACAAAATCAGTTAAAACTCCCAAAAAACACATTAGATCTTGTTACCTAACCTATACACAACCAAATATCATCATGGCTGATAAAAAACATCATAGTTCTATCCCCAAAAAATATATCTATGAATCTATGAGAGGCAATAAGAGGGGATTTGGGAATAACCACCAAGAAAAAAGGCTTACCAAGGAACCCAGTCTTTAATGCCCCAAGAAACACTAAAGGATTGATCATGGATCAATAGGAATGGTCTAAATACCCTTTAGGAAGAGAGTAATTTGATTTATAATAAAACTAGAGATACAATTATCCAATAAAAAGAAAAAATGTGTTAGATCCAGAACATTTGGATCAAATGTTTAATTGTTCACGGTTAGGGTGAACAGTTTAGCAGACCATGTAGTAACTATGAACAAGATTTTGTACCGAAATGCATGGTTACTCTTAGCTGGATGAATAGTTTCGAAAAACCATGTGCCTAACTGGGAACATACCTAGATCCTACTAATTAGCATTTCACAGTTTTCTATAGGAGTTTTACTATTTTTAATAACTCTTCTCAAACCGTGTACGTCTAAAAAATCCCCACAAAATTCTCAAAGTCCTCCAAAATCTCCCACATTTCGTCCAAACACATTACATACATAAAATAAATAAAGAAATGGGTAATTAATTAAAAAATAAGGTTCAAAATTCTCCCAAACATTATCCTTTATGTATTTAGAAAGTAAATATCCACTATTGGCTGGAAATAGTTTGGGCAATTGATCAAAAATTCCATTTTAGCATGCCAAAGTCTCTTTTTGAATCCAACAATGTTTCCTCAAAACCTACACTAGATCACTGGTTTTCCTATATAATACTTTCTCTTAGATATAAAAAATTCAAACTAGGTCATGTATCAATTTATAATCAATCTCTAGTTCAATGTGTTCCCATCGAATCACATGGTTGGGATCTCGATAATACTTTTTCAACTGGGATAAACTAAAAAAATTATGTACTAAAGTGAATTGTGGTGGAAAATACAATCGATATTCCATATCACCAACCCATTCAAGTATCTAAAAATGGCCTATCTATAGAGGAGATAAAATTACCCACTTTCCAAATGGATGATGACCAAGGCTTGTATAAATTCACAAGAACACATGATCACTCACCTATAATGACAATGACCATCGATGATGATCCATATACAATTTCTGATGTATCCATGTTGTATCCATCATTTTCTTGATCAACTAAATCTTATTCATTGTGTCTTGGAAAATTATTGGTTGAACTAGTGAATTTTTGCCTATTTCCACTCAACAATGTGGACAATGAAAATGATTCCCGTACAATACTTCAAAATGAGACATATGTATCGAGGCCTAATAAACATTATTTTATGGTAACTCCACTTACTATACATGCTCCGCCCATGAGCCACCAAAATCTATTACAGAAGCCGCTAACATTTCATCCAAGTTTTGTATCATCCTTTTGGATTGTCCATATGTATTGGGATGGTATGCCATAATCCTAGTAAATTTACTCCCACGGGGTTTCTGTAAGGATTTCCAAAAACAATATGTAATCCTTAAATATATGTCTAACACTGTCGAAACTAGTACTCAATGCCTCTTTAACACTTCTCAGATATATATTTTAGATAATTCCTCCACCGTGTGAGATTCGTGAATATGTATTAAATGGGACGACTATGTAAGCCGATCAAATATCACCAATATGGAATTGTGTTTTCAAACTATCCTTAGGATACATATCACAAAATCCATGGATATCTTCTCCCATTTCCAAATAGAAATTATTAAAGATTTCAAGATTCCTACTAGACGCTGGTGATGTACTTTAACCAGTTGATAGGTGAGGCATCTCATTAAAAAATCACCCCCTTTCTTTTAATGACAACCCACAAAAAATGTGATTTCAGCACCGTATATATCATCTCTATTTCAGGATTAATAGAAAATATCAAATGATAGAAACAATGAAGTAAGTCATCCTGAAAATAAATAGGTATGACCATACAATCTGAAAACTAGAAAACTAAACTCCCATCCAGCATTCATCCCTCAATGGTCTCCGAACCATATCGCTTTTATCTCATTGCAAAACATTGTGAATTGGATATAAAAAGTTACCACATCCCTCCCATCTTGGGGATTTCACCTAAGGGTTTAAAATATCCTACCCCTCATCATTGGCTGGAGAAGGAGGGAGGATGTTACAAGGCCTTAGGAGACATCCCCAAGACACCAAAGGCTAATAATAAATTCCAAGGGCTCTATAAATAGTTTGGGGAAAAATTTACTTTTTTTAAAATATAAATAAGAAAACCAAGAGCACCATAACCAAACAAAAACTATATGATGAATGATAAAAATGTATACAACTCAAAAGATACTAAAATAACCAAAATAAATACCAAATTATAATGCATAAACTAAATCACCAATCTCAAAATATAAAACAGAATATAAAACCAACACAACTCAAATACTCCAAAGACACCAACTCCACATCTCCCAACATAATCCAAGATCCAAGTCTACAACCCATTAAAAAGTATCGCAAATTATCACTAAATAAATGATATAATTTAAATTTAACTGTGTTCTAATAAAAAACATCTAAAAATGCACTAAACTTCTCAAGCAGTGGGTGAGTGGTGAAACTCAATAGGTTTTCCACAAGTGACTTTCCTACTCAGTCCACTAGCATAGAACAAGTTATCAGTATTATATTAAATATTTATATAAAATAGTTTAAATTAGTGTATATAAAACCCATACCATTTCTATGAAAAATATTTTTCGTACCAAAATAGGTTTCCAAACCAAAACCATTTTTTGGGGAAAAGAACCAAACAAGCCTTTAAACCATTTCAAAAATTCCATTTTCACATAACACATTATATTATTTATATCCACGCATCTAATCATGAATAAAACCATTGAATACCCTATAATCATGAGTAGTGATTCATCATTTCACCAAGCCATCACATGGTGAACCATTTTGATATGGTTAAATTAAAACCCTTATCCATACCATTCTATTGACGGGGGTAACTTCCCACCCTTATCCACCAAAAATGAATATGAACACATGCCAACCATTTATGAAAAAACCCATTCCAAACCAATTGTTCCAAACCATATTATTAAAAAAATAATTTTACTATAAACCGTTCCAAAAAACCCATTTTCCATGAATCAAGTCAAACAATCATTTGACCACCAATATTTTGAAATCAATAAACAATGTATTTTGCACACCAATTCTATAATTTCACAAACCATCACTAAAGAAGATTTCTACAAATATTTGCATAAAAAATTTACAATAAATTTTATGAAATTCAAAAAATTTGAAACCCAAACCTCTAATTCTAATAAGAGGAGTTGATAGTGAGGCCATCTACCTCACAAAACATAGGAGAAATGGATAACACCACAATAACATCAACAAAATAGGTTGAAACTCCCAAAACCAACCTTATATCTCATTCCCTGACAGCCACATATCCAAATATCATCATGATTGGTTAAAAACATCAAATACATTTCTCAAACATATTAGATCTATGAATCCAAGAGAAGGAAGAAGGGGAGATCTAAGAAAAAGAACCAAGAACCGAGACTTACCAAGGAATCATGGCTTCAACACACTAGTAAACAAGAAATGATCACTCTCGGATCATGAGGAATGGTCTAAAAATCATTTCGGAAGATAAATATTTGAGTTAGAATTCCACTAGGGGAGAGACGAGCCAATAATGTGAAATGAATAGTTAGATCCACAATTTTCGGATCTAAATTTTCATAACGCATGGTCAGAGTGCAAAGTTAGGAAAACCATGCACTAACCGTGCACATGCCTCTTTCCCCAAATGAATGGTTACTCTAGGGTGGTTGTAAGGTTTGGCCAAACCATGTGTCTAATAATACGCCTACCAAAATCCAACTACCTCACTTTTCATGCTTTTATATAAGAGTTTTATGGTTTTTACTTACCATGATCAAACCATGAACCTCCAAAAAGGCCCCCAAAACATTCCAAAAGTCCTCCAAATCTCCCAAAATTCACCCAAACACATTACATTATAAAAATTCCTAAATAAAATAGTACTTAATTGAATGTGGGTGTGATAGAATTGTGTACTAATGGAGTCATATATTTATAGTTTGGTGTGGATAGTCTCATATTCACACACCACATTTGGGTTTACACATGTTTAATTTTCAGTAGAGACGTATCATTTATAGAATGAATTCATATTGGGCCATGAAAAGGTAAAAATCGTCTAGGGACACTCAGGATTTATATTCTAGTGGAGATTCTAATGATTTAAAGTATATTATTAGGGTTCATGTTTTTCTTTCTAATGGGGAAATTTACATAGTAAAACATGAGTTCTAGGATTCTTCATATATACACCCATCACGTATTGAGTTGAACACCAGTGAGCATCATGTGATGATGATAAAGGCTAGTGAGTTATTGATTTTTTTTGGGAGAATTGATATACTCTAAAAATATGATCTTGATATGGAGAAACATTCTTCCAATGGATATTAAAAAGGTATGTAGATGTTGTTTTTTGGGATTGTGTGTTCATCATGGCCTCATCACCCAAGGAATCCCATTATATAGGGTAAAAATGGTTGTCATGGAGTATGGATTTAATCTAAAGGATGAATCATTTTTTCATTACAAAGAGGAAGGGATAAAAATCCATGTAGGTTGTGTGAACAATATATAGTAATGTAATAGCATCACATGATTTATTTTAATATCATGTGGTAAGGATTATTATATCACAAAAAAGAGAATTTACAAGGGATGAGATATGGTTTATGAAATGGAGATTCTTAGTGGAAAGGATAATCATGATATTCCTATCACATGTGTGATATTTTTATTTTCACATGGGGAATCCTGATATCATCACTGATACCATACTTTATTTTCCACATTTGGTAATGAAATAATTTACTCTACTCTATTTAAGATGTTTGTGTAGTTTAACATCATGTGACTAAGATGTTATGTTATATAGTTTGGCTTATTGAATATGAGATTAAGTTCATGTTTATGTGATAAAATACCCATTTATAATTATATTGGTATGAGAGAATGAACTAGGGATCTTGCATGTATCTATTTTGTGGAATGATGGAGGGTTTACCTTGATTATGTTTTGATTATGGATTATGGATCCACTACCCATGTTCCTTTAAAAAAGGTGTTTAATATTCTAATTTCAGATAGTGTATAAGAGGTTTGTAATGAGAGTTCCTATGAATAAAAGATGAAGTCATGTAGAGTTTCTAACCCATACTTGATATATCGGGATTCATCATAATAGTCTACAATACCAGTGGTCTATATAATTATTTCCAGAGTAAGATTATATTTAATGGTTGTGGGACACATTAGAACCCAATATCCATAGGGTCATGTGACATAAAGGAGGTATAAAATGGAAGTTCATAGAGTCTGGGATACTCAATATTGGAGTTGTGGACAATTTTGGAGTTTTACAAGCCATAAACACTAGTATAGGGATGGTCCGTGGATTTCTAAGGAAGGGTTTCACACAAAATTTGTATACATTGTGAAAACTTGTATCCAGTGATGTGTATAATAATTTCACAATCATTATTATTCATTAAAGATATTTTCATGAAATCACCTCAAACATAAGCCAATGTAATTTAGGACCCATGTGAGGTATTCCTTATTAGCTTCTTATATTCTGGAATCCAGGGGTGTCTGTGGTTGTTTGAATTCACTTAAGAATGATTTTCACAAGTTGAAAGTTTGAACCTTCATATTCAAAATTATAATCATCAATGGGGGGTGTCGTTTTATTTATAAGAGTATAAACTCATATAAATAATTTTCTCACACAAGTACTTGAAAAAGGAATTGAACATCTTGTGAATGTATCAGTATCTGTAATATGATCTGAATCAATTTAACACAAATCATGCTATGAG
This sequence comes from Viscum album, assembly GCA_963277665.1. NCBI lineage: Eukaryota > Viridiplantae > Streptophyta > Magnoliopsida > Santalales > Viscaceae > Viscum > Viscum album. The sequence goes on along the minus strand of OY728148.1, from coordinate 827,560,445 downwards.
AAATGAATTCCTATTATACTGGCAGAAAAAACTGATGACTATAATTTTTTTGGAATTGGACATATAACTTTTCCTATAGATAGCTAAATTTCATTTTTAAGAGGTGTGTGCAATTAAAAAAATGTTACATGCAATACATCCATTTGTATAAAAATCATTTGAGTAACCTTTTTTCCTTTCAAATTAATATGAAGACGTATATTTGATGTATTGGATATATTACTCTATACCAAAAAATTACCACCACCTAGAATAGGATCTGATGAAAAGATGAGGACCATATTACATGGAAATTGTCAAAAACCAAACATATTCAAGCCTTGGATGCACAACTATATTTTGTGTAATGTAACTTGGTTGCATGATACATGAAAAATGGTTCATCACTCACATATTTTTTTAGGGAGGGTGAGTATGGATCATACACTTTCCTTCATGACAATAAACCTCTATTGTGGTTAAACTCCATTATTGGAAAAATATTCAGATATTTTATGTCTTTTTATTCATGAATCACTTATCTTATATGACACAACTTCAGTGACACTTCATGTTTGAACCTCACATGGTCCTTCCACCAATAAGGATATTCAAAAATTAGATTAATATTCCATGAAATAGTAATATTTTCAAAAATAGTCCAAATTTGTTTGATCCATCCATTACAAACCACCAAAATACTCTAGAATTGATATAAGCATTAAAAAATGCTAAAACACTACATAATGGTTGAAAATCTCACAAGATCTAATGTTTTTACTACTACTAATTTAAATTCAATTTATATTAATTAAATGAAAAAAATAAAATATCCCTTGATATAATAGAGCCCAATCATTGGGCACTTCTTTGCTGAATCTATTGGTGGTGGGGTAGAGGGAATATCTTCTTAGCAATAGACTATGAATTTATAATATTGGCCTTATGGATGATGTTTTTATACTAGATGTATATTTCATCACTATATGACAATAGCTTTCAAATTATAATGATCTCCAATGCTAGAAGATATTCACTCTAATAAAAAAATTGATTTTCCACACCCTTGGTGGATTAACTAAGATGATCATTGGGGAAATACCCATGGTCGAGGTCTTCCCACCACATTATTCAATCATATTATTAGAATACATCACAGAAAACATCCATCAATGATATTAGGATTGGGATATATTATTTAAGGTAGGATTTATTAAAAGTTGATCAAAGGCATAGTAGGTTAGATACATAAGTGTAGATTATATGGTCAAACAATGACCTATAGTGTTTTATGAGGTAGTATAGATGTCTTAGCTATATGTTTACCATCATCAGGGTCCATTGATATAGATGTTAAATCACTAGTCACTGGATAATAATACCTTTGATAACCACCATTAATAGGTTGAGATAATTAAATGGGAACTTTACTACCTAAGTGCCATTAATATCATGAAATTCTGAAACGATGAGTTTCTACTATCAAACAGTTATTAGGGCGATGATCATCAGAAGATAGTGAAAACATAAATTTTTATTTTTTACATTAATAGAGATGTTGTAACATCACCTATCACTCAATCCAGAAATTCCATTTATGAAATGAATCCACCACTTCCTGGACATATATTAGGCTCAGAATCTAGGGTGAAAAAAATAGTGCATTTATGTCTTATATTAGAGGAAGACAAGCTAACATTTTCTCTTTCTCATAAAGGGAAAGTACTATCAAATGAGGTATAGTGTGAGGAGCTATCACCCATAAGTATGGTATGAATAATTTATGGAATAATTTCTATGCGAGTGGAAACTAACTATTAGGGACCCTTGTATAGGGGTGTGTCTAAGAACCTTCATAATGTTTGGGACTCTAGAATCTAGATTCAAGGTCAACATCAACATCATAGTATTACCTACAATATAAGTACATCTAGGGTACATTAGTAGAGGGGATATGTTAACATTAATCTACATACCTTTCTAACTCTATCATAATTGAGTCACATCATAGTTTTAGAGGAATGAATTCTTTAACTCCATCAACCTTTAAACACCATATTTAAGACTTCTATACTAAACATCTCTAGGGTGGAACAAAAATCAATTAATGAGGAAGGTTTGGTGGGTTTTTTAGAAATATTTAATAACTAATATTTGTTTCATCCCTTACTCCAATTGGAGAAATTAAAATTGATTGGAAGGGAACCATTGAATTGAGGATATACCTACAGAACATTCTAGGAAAGATTTTTGATTTCATTGATAGATGGAAACACCTATCAGGTGAAAAAACCAATAAGGTTTTCCTGTATGTTTGGTTATATTATAAAATTTCTAATGTTGGTATACATTGTGGACTTCCCAAAAAGGTACCCCTATATCATACACTATATCTAGGGCATTCTCATCTGGGAGGTATCTAGGGAGTTGATTGAGCTACTACAAACCAATGATGTAATCAATCCCACAAAATACTATTCATGAGACTATATTTTTGAATAACATGTTTTCATATAGCATCGCTGAAAAAATATGGAGTCTCAGTCATATGAATCCCAAGGGAATTAAGGTATTAGATGGGATTCCATTAGGGGGATTGCAAGATTGGCAGTAGGTCCCACATTGGGGAGGAAGATAATTTCGTGGGGAATCAAAATTATCCCACTTATCATCCTTTTTGTGGGGACACTGACATAAATTATTCTAAAAAGACAAATCTCTTGTAGAAGTGACCCTAGGAGTTTATTGAAATATCTAGTGTCTTAGTATGTAGGTCTATTTGGGCCCTAGGGAAGTATCTACATAAACTTTCCAACATATTTGATTACAAAATCTTCCTGAAAATATGGGAGCTGTGGGATAGATTCTCTCTCTCCCCCAGGATAGAATAGTTGTGGTGAAACACATGTGGGATAAGGTTGTAGTTACCAAAAATTTATATAACCAATTTATGGGGTTGGTCCAACATTGAAGAGTAGTTTATCTACATAATTTAGTTCAATTCTCTATCCTACTATCATATAATGAGATACACTTATAATACTAAGGATATTTCCACGCTCATTGAAAGGGAACTTGAAGTTTCAGTCAGAGAGGTTCTAGCCTTAGGTGCGCAAGGTCATGATGTTGAGGAAATGGAATATATCAATGAGAGAACCTAGGAAAGTTCCACAAAGATAAGTAGTTCACAATACACTGGGTAAATCATACCTAAAGAAAATTTGACTGATTTACTCATCATAGAGGTATTTTATAAAAATATAAGTTCCGTTTCATAAATAAACCCCCTGACAATGATAAAAATATTTATATAACCAATTAAAAAATTTATTAGTGGGGGAAATGAGTATTATTAGAAACAAAAGGGAAGGTAATTTGAATCCAATCAAGGGTGATATAGAGGGACTAAAATGAAGAACGAGGAGAGGCCATTAGTTGGTACCCCTAGTCTCCTTGTGATTTATGTGAGGCCACACCCAAGAATCCCATTGGAAGTTTGAACTATAATAGGAAATGACACATAGGAAGTGTACTCCTAAATATCCCATTGAGTAAAATAGGTAAATTTTGGAATCCCATGATTTCATTATCATTTAATTATATCTATAATTGATTATTGGGGTTTTCTCTTTCACATTGCTGATACAAATATCCTTGGAAAGGCTTACAATGGTTACTAGGTCTCCCAAGAGCATAGTGGTTTCCCTTAGAGTGGATCTCAATTTTGATGATCTTGACTTGGGTTCCTTGTCCATTTTGGTAGCTTCCCAAAGTAAGTAATTTATATTGATATCAGAATATTTTAGTAATAATTAATTTTCAGAATGCATTTTCTCTCTCATATATCTTGTGAATGGATTTTAGATTTCTTTATGATGAATTACTATAGGTTATTCTATAAAATTAAATTATGATCCTATTATAAAGTATAAAATATAAGGTACTCAAAAATTCCTTGAGGTCGCAATATCCTTATTGATGTTTGGAGTAATGGATATTACACATGATGTTTCCATTATATATAATTCTGAACCAGTTACCATCCCAATGATGGGTTCAAGCTCTGTAGTGAAAACATATTTAGAGAAGGGTTCTTTGGTCTGATATGATATGTCTGATTCACTATATGGGGATTATGAGGCTCTTTTGAAGAATTTTACAATATAAAAAGTGATAGAAAACAAAGAGACAAAATATTCCATGGATACTGATGTTTAGTTAGGTGTCTTGATCACTGCCATAGTTATGAGGCATGACCCTTTAGGGGGAATACTAGAGTAGGATCTCATCAAAGATGTGATATTGGACTTTCTAGTGTATGATCTATAACCTAAAGTGATGAATGAAATGGAGTCAGGTGTCGGTGAAGATAACTGAGTATATTGGCATGAAGCATAGATGAGTTTCAAAAAAATAATTACATAGATGCTAGAAGATGAATTTGTTGACCGAATGGAATACACTACAATTCTATCAAAACACTAGATTGATATATCCTATTTAAAAATCCTAACCCTAGTAGCCTAGATATCATGTTTAGATTATTATATCACTATAAGATACAAGTAAACAAATCATATAGGAACAAATAGTTTAGTTTTCTTGGTAAACTAGATATATACATGATTCCAATATTAAATTTTAAAACACAAATTTGAACATAATTTTATTTAGGAATATCAATTTTCTCTGTAGAATATAGTTTCATACCATTTATAGTATAATTCATGGATATGTTTGATAGGGAAAAATAAGGGTGATCTCAAATTCTCAGTAAGTGTTAAGTATAACAGAAGAAATCATGAATCAATACGTATAATCAACATGGAAAGGCAAAAAACTGAACACACATACCATTTAAATAATTTTACTATCATGATTAGATAAGGAATAGTCGATGTGGAAAGATAAATAATTGAACACACATGTAATTTAATAAATAACTTAACTGTGATGATTAGATAAGGAATAATCAACATGGAAAGGTAAATAATTGATCAAACATTCCATTTAATCAATAACTTGAATATTATAAATATATATGAGAAAATAAATATTGAAAGGTAAATAACCGAAAAAATATCATTTAATTGATAAAATGAGAATTAAAATACATCTTGGGACAAAATAATTTTGAAAATATAATGGATATTAATAAAAACATTATTAATGTTGTAAATTCATAATTATTGGATATCATGATCTCATGCATCATGATACCCCGACTGTCAAGACCATTCATAAGATAGTCTAAAACTGATGGGTATGCATACACTAGAAACCATATTTAAATATGGCTAGCCAACTAATTTATCTCATGATACTACCGATACATTAATGGGATATCTATAATCGATCCCACCTATATCTAAATGTCCAAAGTATTCCTCATATATTGAATAATCAATTAAATTCACAAATGATAGGCCTTATCCACAAATTTACATACCAGGTAAGGAATTCAGGTTAATAATAATTCCCCTAGTTTTTCATAAAACATTCAAAGAAAAACACTCTATATAGATATAATATAATATTTAGGTAATAGGCATATCTATGATAAAAATATGGATATTTATGGGAAATGTAATGTCCAATGATGATAAGAAAGTGATTATTTTAAACAATGTTAATGATTACAAAAATTAATCATGAAAGAGAATTTCAATACATTTCTGGGTCAAAAACATCATAAACCATCTAGAGAACTAATAAGGATAGTATTTTTACAATATAACCCTTGTGGATCACAAGTAGAATAATGATTTTATGTCATTGATGAAGACAAATACCATAAAAATGTTATTAAAACTATTTAGAGAAAAAATCCTCTTCACATTGAAAGTATATTTTTAAAAATAAATGTTCAAAAAAAATTATTAAGAATATTTTCATTAAAAATAACCATTAAAAGATATAAAGGATACTTTAAAACATTTAGTGGTCCTGATGGACAGAAATTTTGTTCATTCCATACATGTTAAAATGAAAATTCATTTCACTTTTTTGGTAAAATTAAAATTGGCCTTATTTGGAAAATGGTATGAGGATGCCATTCAAAATATTTTAAAAAAGTAAAACATGTGTAATTTTTTTTAATAAATAATTTAATTTCCTTGACATCCCTGATCCATTACTTTTTCAAAATCTAGTGTTTGGGGTGTTCTGGGAGTCAAAAGTTTCTCATTTTAGGAGTTTTTCAAATTTACAGTATTTCTATTGGTAGGCCAGGGCATCATTTGGTCTAGGTGTCTGTAGGTCAGGGCATTGGTAGGTCAGGGAGTTGGTAGGTCATGGCATCAGTAGGTCATGATATAAGTCAGTCAAGGTGTTAGTAGGATATGACATTGGTAGGTTATGGCATCAGTAGGTCAAGGCATTGGTAGGTCAGGCATTGGTAGGTTAGGTGCTTGTAGTTCTGGCATCGGTGAGTGGCATCTGTGAGTTGCATTAGTGACTTGTTGTCGGTGGGTTACATCAGTGACATGTGCCAGTGAGTCCTGTTAGTGAATCGTGTTGGCGAGTCTGGTATTGGTTGCTCACTGTTAGTGACTTGTGTTGGTGACCCACCCATTGGTGAGTCATTTCCAACTCCTTCCAGTTTTTTCCAGTTTCACCCCTCTTACATTTTATTTTATGTAAATCGAGTTTAAAACCTAGTTTGAGAAATTATGAAGGAGTTTTAAAGGATATTAGTTATATATTTAATATTGTAATGCTCCCAGGGCTTCAAAATAGTCAAACCACATGGTATTGACCATGATCCAACTCTAATGGTCCTTGAAACAATTTCCATTCCGGTGATATAGTATCTAGACCTTTTAAAATGATATCTTCTTATCCCATTGTGTTTTTCTTTATTTTTCATCTTTGTGATCCTAGATCCTTTATTCGTTGAGGAGTCACATCTGTTCTACAACTGTGGATCCATTTTTCCTCGGAGTCAATCCCTAATACTCACACACCCCCTGTTTTTGTGCAAGAAGGAGTTGTTGATCGTCTGTTTCTCGAGGTAGGGATTACTTCATCCATATTTTAATTGTGAACCATGCGGGGTGGGTAAACTCATGTCTCTTTGAAAATATTGTCAAATCCAAATCTTAATTAAGCGTGTTGTGAAGAGGAATGTACCAATCGTAATAACAGGATTGGCTACCTTTGTAATAAATGAGGGATGGGGAAGATGATGATGATGATTTTTTTGTTTAATCTATTATCTTTGATCTAAATTGTGTTGATAGTATGCCTTATAAAATTCATGGCCATTGGTGGTCTATGTTTTCACACCAGACTCATGAATACTTGTTGTTAACCTTATTTTGGATGGCTTTGAGCATCAAAACTCTATCAATCATGTGTATCTGGTTAAATAAATGGATTAAATAGGATAAAAGTTGTTCCATGATAACCCCTATTTTACCAAATTGAAATTAAATAATGAATGTGTTTAATGAAAATACCATTTTCCTTGTTTGGATTAGTTTTGTGTTGTGTGTGGATCCTTTTAATCTAGTTCTTTATACTGGTTGTGTGGTGCTATTGTAGAGAGCAAAATAGTGTGTGCGGATGGTTTGAGGCTGATGTTATATCTCAGATTGAGATATTGATTGATTGTGGAATGGATGAACTTGTTGAATAGTGAGTCTGCATTTGGGTTGTGTTATGGTTGTTGCACATGGTCTGTTTGTGTAGTGGGACTCCAACATGGTCGAGTTTTTTTTGCTGGATGTGGATCTTTTAAAGCAGTGGTACATCCAAGGATGGTTTCATAGGGTTTATTTTTAAGAATTATGGTTTTACCCAATGTGGTTGATTCAACTAGAGTTTCTGGAGACCGGTATATTAGGAATCAATGTTAGAGTGTATTCTTTTACCTGGGTCCTTATTTATTTATTTGGATTTGGTAGTGGTTGGTATGATTTCTTTTCCCTTATAAGGTGTGCAGTGTTTTTTAGTTTTCCAGGTAGGGATGGAATCAATAATTTTGGATTGACTTAATAAATAATGAATTGGATGGGTTATGAATTAAGTCATAGCTGGCTGTGTGGTTATGCATTAGAAGTCATAGCAAGGGAAGTCCATTCCCAACAACCCTATGGGAATATGTATGACTGGTTATTGTCTCTTCTCTTCTCCCTCGTATATGCATTGGTAGCCCTAGACTCTTCAGGAAGGTTATGGTGTAGTTGTGAGGCCCAGGTTCCTTCAAGTGAGGTGGAATTCTCATATTTCTTTAGGATGACATATTTTGTACTTTTTTAGGTGTATTCGGGATGAGGTTGTGGTTTTGTGGACCAGTTCTCTGTGGGAGGTATGTGATGTGGTTGTGGACCAGGTTATTTTGAGAGAGATTTGGTATGTGGCCCAGGTGTGTGTGGGTAGGTTGTGGCAGTGGGGCTTGTGGAAGAGCGTGGTAACATTAGTATGTTTTTCTTTAGGGAGAAGTAGTTAATCCATGGGAAGAGGTGCGGGGTAACCTATCATTGACGTGCTTACTAATTTACATTACACGACTTTCGTTATTTTCTGAGAATGCCTTGGTGAGGTTGGGGTGGATAGTATACCTTGTTAGATTCTTTTGATTTTCTACTATTTTGTTTCATTGGGGAATCAATATTCTTCTCCAACTTGTGGATGAGTTAATTCATCATTTTCATACTCCGTATACTTGTATGCTCACCCGAAGTGTGAAAAACTATTTTTAATTTTCTAGGAAGATTAAGTAGACCATGCTTGACCTTACTATCTTAGGTGTCAATATAGTTGACGTGTTTCTACTTAGCCATATTATTTTGGTATTTACTTTAAATATTTTCCTTGAATTTCTTGCAGTTTTACATTAAAAATGAATGTGGGATGGATTTTGGATTCTTTTATATATATGTATTGGAGTTTTTTTGGGTGATACATCTTATCTCCCAATAATTGTTTCTATAAAAAGAGAAATTCCTCTCATTTTGTGATATTTTTATACACTTGTTGCTAGTAGCAACCTCGGGATCTACTGGAGACAAGACTTAAGGGTCATTATCTCTTTTTCATCTCAAAGAAGGAAGGTCATGACACTTTTCTATCCATTCAGTCATCCCGATGAAGGAGGTTCATGACAAAATGGTATCAGAGGTGATGTTTGAGAGATAGGATGGAGTTTGGAGTTTTTCATAGTGAGGATTGCATGGGATGGTTGGGAAATAGTGTTAGGTGATCTTGGGGAATGAAGGAGGCCAGGGAAGCCCGAATAGGACATGGGATTATAGACCCCCTGGGATATGATACTAGGACTCTGAGTATACTGAACCACCAAGTGAGGCTACCCTATTTTCAAGACAGAGACCCTAGTAATGGTTCATGAATCAGGAAGATTTTTCTCTATTTTGATTTGGGATTTTTTTGGGAAATTAAAATAAAAAATGAGTTAAAATGAATCATAAATAAATTTCACACTAATTGGGCTTATGAATTTCTTATTTTCCATTCAGTTATGGTACCCACTCGTCATCCGCGAGTGGCTCAGGAAGTGGAGGCTTAGAAGGCCAATCCGGATGATCAGCAAAGGGTTGATCCAGTTGGGGAGGACAACCACTGGCATAGAATGTTATGTTCTTTCCACATAAAAACTCAGTTAAAGTACATGAGTAGTTTCTAGAAACTGGAGACAAAGAGATGGATTGAGAAGCTTGAGATAACCTTCATCTTAATATAGGCTCTGATGAAGTACTGGGTTTTGTTGGTGGTGAGTTAGATGAGGGGGGTTGTGTGTTAGTGGTGGAAGCTATACCTGGGGTTGAGAAGAGATTCTAATGTTCTATAGTCCAATTTTGTGATGGAATTCGGGGAATAATTCCTTTATTCAACCATGAAGGCCGAGAAGCGATAAGAGTCACTCTCCCTCCAACATGGGAGTATGTCAATACGAGAGTTGGGGATCATGTTCCAGGATCTCCTTGGGTTTTCTACAGATCTCTTTCTGGATGAGGATTATTGGGGGGGACACTTAGAGGAGGCACTCACCCCTCCTTCTAGTACATAGTTACTCACTTCAAGTTTTTGACATAACTAGAGGTCCAAAAGAAGGAATAGGTAGTTGAGATAATGAACTAACAAGGAGGTCTACCAAAATAGGGGAGGTAGAAAAGTTATACTAAGGGAAAGGATTCCAACAGAAGGTCTCAGGATCAAGGACCTTCAAAGTTTCAACCAATGGGGAGTTGACCTCAATTGTTTCAGTTTCAACCTTCAGGTCCCCATTATTTTCCCATAATCTAAGGAATAAGGTTTTTTGATTATGGAGGCCACATACACCTTCAGAGTTAGTGCCCAGTTCGAGGTCAATATTTTGGAGGTGGGTAGGTACACTACCCACCCTAGTACTAGTTTCTAGCCATGCCATTTCAGTAGCAGGGACAACAAGCTCCTGCTCCACCATGGGGAGAAGGAGCAGTTGGAGGCCAACATCAGGGTGTTCCTCAGGGACCTTGGCCTGAGCATGTTCAGGGAGGCAGTTGACAACAGAGGGGTAGAGGATCTAGGCATAGTCAGTTGCATTCCACAGAGGCAGCAATTCCAATGAGGCCAGAGATCATTTGACGTATGATCATTGTGATCATTACTCTTACTTGTTATTTGTTTGATTTCGGATCTTCTCACTCCTTCATCCGATTCTTTGGGACTAGACATAGATAGAATTTTTATTCCCCTATAGTTGAGTACACCAGTCGGAGGTCAGATCATCTTGTTTGACGCTTTTTGGGGATGTAGATTGATGTTGGGGATACATTTGTCCCGTGGGAATCTCTTCTTGATACAGATTCAATGATACAATGTCCTCCTTAGTATTGAATGCTTTTTTTCTATGCATTTTTTCATTGAATTCTTCAAGAGGACATTCATGTCTTTAGACGTGGATAGACAACATGTGGCTTTTGTTGGAGAGCAGAGTTGTCTGATGGTAAATCGCAGTGTGGAGCATATTCTTTCATTATTAGATGATATCTCTATGGGATCAATTGATGCTGAGATGGGGGGGGGGGTTCCAAGAGTTATTGGGGAGTTCTTAGGTGTTTTTCTTGAGGAGGTTGTGACTCTACCCCCTCGATGTTATGTTGATTTTGATATAGAAATTCAGCCCAATTATTCTCCGATTTGGATGGATCCTTATTGAATGACACCTTCTAATCTGTAGGATCTAAGGATTCAGATTGATGATCTGATGAAGAAGGGTTTTATCTAGCCCAATGTGTCACCATGGGGTGATCCGGTATTGTCTAAAAAGAAAGAAGATGGTGGTATGAAGATATTTATAGATTACTAGAGGTTGAATTAGGTAACGGTTAAGAACCGTTACCCTCTCTTGAGGATAAAAGTTCTTTTTGACCCACTAAGGGGAGAAAGTTGGTTCTATAAGATCGATCTGCAGTCTGAATATCACTAGTTGAGGGTGAAAGAGGATGATATCATAAATACTGCTTTCAAGTGTAGGTATGGGCACTTTGAGTTCATGTTTATTACATTTGGTGTTATAAATGTACTAGATATGTTCACGGGTCTTATAAACACTATCTTCCATGAGATCCTAGACTAGTTATTCATCATGTTCATCATTGACATCCTGATATACATGAAGACATAGGAGGAGAATACTGATCATCTCAATATTTTCTTGTAGGTTCTCCAAAACCACTAGCTCTATGGGAATTTGTCCAAGTGTAAATTTTATACATGATAACTACACTTCCTTGGACATGTAGTGTCTTAGCAAGGGATATTAAGGGACCCGTAAAAGGGTGAGGCAGTTGTTACTTTGGTGGCACCCAAAAATGTGGTGGAAGTTCATAGCTTTCTTGGTCTAGTAGGATATTACTAGATATTTTCACCTGATATCTCTTGTGTTGTAGTTCTGTTGACAGTTCTGACCAGAAAAGGTGAAGCTTTTGTGTGGAGAAAGAAGTTCTAGGAAGTGTTTATCTATCTAGAGGGGAAGATGGTTAGTTCTCTAGTGATCTAGTTTCCAGATGAAGGTCTAATGAATGATGTGTTTTGTGATTATTCTCATATAGATTTGGGATATGTACTGATGCAGTAGTGATGATTGATCTCTTATGGGTCTAGGAAATTATGTCCCTGGAAACGTAACTATTACACGAATGATCGAGAGCCATTAGAAGTCATGTTTGCACCGAATTTGTACAACATTATATAAATGGAGAACACTTTGTGGTCTTCATGGATCACAAGAGATTGAGGTATGTCTTTTTTCAGTGGGAACAGAACTTGAAGCAGTTGAGGTGGATGAAGTTTCTCTAGGATTATGAATTTGAGATCTATTTCAACTAAGGAAAGGGTAATGTTGTGTACAATGATTTGAGAATGAAGTTGAATAAAGAGGTTTTCTGGAACATACAAATTCATGGAAGGTGATGGAGGAGTTGGATACCTTTCGTTTAGATGGAGGAGTGGATGGAAGTAAAGGCTATCTGTTTCAGATTAAGGCGCAGTCATCTCGAAGGAAGCTAATTGAAGAGTCGTAGTGGGTAGACTTGGAGGCAGAGGTGATTCGTGATCGCATTTACTAGGGTGATGCTTAAAAGGGTCGGTCGGAGGATGGATTGAATCAGATGTTGTTCCATGATAATTGTTTTCCTAGTGGTGATGCATGAATCAGTTCCCCATGATTTTTACAGCTCACCCTTAGTGGTACAACCAGGTGGTTCCAAGATGTACTATAGCCTAAGATGGCAGTTTTGGTGGTCCATGATGAAGTGTGCAGTGGCAGATTTTGTGGAAATATGTCTAGTATTCTAGAAGGTGAAGGTTGAGCACCAAGTTCCCGATGGTTTGTTATATCCCCTAGGTGTCCCGAGTGTAAGTGGGATGACATCTCGATGGATTTTATCAGAGGGCTACCCAGGGATCAAGGAGGATATGAATATATCTAGGTAGTGATGGACCGAATGAAAAAATAATCTCACTTATTAGCGATTAAGTAGTCAAACATAGTGGATACCTTGGATAGGAGGTATGTGGATGAGGTGGTGCGACTGTATGGGGTTCTGAGATCCATAAACTTAGATCAGGACACATGTTTTACCTCACGACTCTGGAGGGGATTTCAACATGCTGTTTGAACTCAGTTTCACCTCAACACTGCCTTCCACCCTTAAATTTATGGGTAGATAGAAAGGAAAATATAGACATTGGAGGACATGTTTTGGGCATGTGTCTTAGATTTTAGTGGATCTTGGGTGTTACTTTTACCATTGGTAGAGTTTTTTAGAATAATAGCTATCACTCTACCATTGTCATGGATCTGTTTGAAGATTTATATAGAAGGAATTTTAGTTCACCTTTGTGTTGGATAGAAGTTGGGGAGGTAGTTGTTCTTGGACCCGAAGTGGTGCAGAGCATGCCATATAAGTTTTAGATTGTTCATGAGAGGATGAAGGAAGCACTAGACCAGAAGAATTTGTATACCAATCATAGGAGAAATACCTTGGAGTTAGGGGTTGGGGCCATGTATTCTTTAATGTTTCCCCTTGATGTGGGAAGTGGAGGTTTGGTCTAGGGAGAAAGATTTCTCTTAGGTTCATCAGAACCTTCAAAGTGTTGGGGAGAGTTAGTGATTTGGAATACTATTTGGCATTGCCACCACAATTAGATAGGATCAAAGAAATATTTCATGTATCAAAGCTTCATCAGTATCTACACGATGACTCCCATGTCATTTAATGAGGATAGTTGGATATCTAGGATAAAGAAAAATTTGTGGAGTGTCCATTATAGATTTAGGATCATAGAGAGAAGGTTCTATGTGGATTTACCATTCCTCTGGTTCACATATTGTGGAAGCATAATGGCCTCAATGAGAGTACTTGGGAAAGGGAAACACATATGCGTGCACTATACCCAAAGTTGTTTTGAGTTTTTCTTGTTTGTTTTTCTTTATGATGTAGTTCATGAACCTTTTTTTCTATAAGATGGATTTATTCCTTGTTTTTTAGTGTGTGATGAATTCCTATCATGTGAATAGGGAGAGACTAGATTACTAATCAAGATGCATTAATTGAGATGTGATTAAACACATGTTGGAGAATCATTTTCACCCAGAGTAGATATTATCTTGAAATAGAGGAAGTAATTATTTAATTCATGTGTCTAGATAGATGGTTTTTGGGTGGGGTATCTTATATATGATTAGGTTAGTATATGTGGGATGAGGTGTTCTTGTATTCTTATATTTCACTCCCACTTTCGAATAACAAAGGATTGTTTATCCTTGAGAGGTATCTTATGGATTTTTTGTTGGGACCCCACTTTCTTCTAGGTTTTGTTTTGAATTATTGTGGGAAATAATAGTTTGAGAGATATATAATGTAATGGACCATACCTCCCCAATCCCTTACATTGTCAAAATCTACTTCCTTGGGTGTTCTAGGAGGTAACGGTAGCTCATTTCAAGAGTTTTCCAAAATTTCAGTTTTTCTATCAGTAGGTCAGGGCTTCGGTAGGTCAGGGGGTCAGTAGGTTAGGGAATCCATAGGTCAAGGAGTCAGTAGGTCAGAGAGTCAGTAGGTCATAGAATCATTAGGTCTAGGTGTTTGTAGGTCAGGGAATCATGAGGTTAGGGTGTCAGTAGGTTAGGGCGTTAGTAGGTCGGGCATTGGTAGGTCAGGTATCAGTGAGTGGCATCGGTGAGTCACGTCAGTGACACACTATTGGTGGGCCACATCGATGACTCATGTCAGTGAGTTACGTTAGTGACTTGTGTCAGTGAGTTAAGCATCGGTGACTCACTATTAGTGACTTAGGTCGGTGACTCACCCATAAGAGTGTCATTTCCATCTCTTTTTAGTTTTTTGTAATTTCTCCCTTATTACATTTTATTTGACCTAAATCAAGTTCAAAACATAGTTTGATAATTTATAAAGGTTTTTAAAAGGATATTAATTATATCATTAATATCTTAATGCTCTCGGGGCATTAAAATAAAAAAACCATGTGGTGTTGACCTTGATATGACTTTAATGGACCTTGAAACTATTTCCCTTCTAATGAAATCAGATCTAGCTCTTATATGTCAAGATATTCTCTTCCCAGTGTGTTTTTCTTTATTTTTACTCTTTGTGTCCCCAATACCTTCTTTCCCCAAGGAGTCTCATCTATGCTGTTGTGAGAACCCAAACCTTCTTTTCAGGAATGGTTTATGTTTTTCTGGTGTTATGATGAAAAGAAAAGTTTCTATAAAATTAAGGAGTAAACTCCGTGTACATTGGAGTACACGCTGTGTAAATGGTTACCACAGGTGACCGTGTATTGGACGTGTAATGGCCGAGTACATGGACGTGTGGGGTGACCTGGAGACCTCCTAATGTGGAGGCCGATTAAGGAAAGTACATGCCATGTACTTTTAATGAATACAAAGTGTACTTTCTTTTTAATTGTTATATCGGACCAGGGTCACGTCAATTAGGAAAAACACCCTTCTTCTAGGTCCATCTCATCTAGGAGTGACAGACACTAACAAATCTTCTCTGGAACTCTGGCTCACCGTCTGTTATTTGAATTGAACTATGTAGGTTGCTTTGGAATCGCATTGGTGAGTTCTTCCTTCTTCTAGAACCTTGTTCCTTGATTTATCCTCTCTTGCGAGATATTCTTGGTTGAGAGTTTTTGACATTTTTGTAGATCTACTGTGTTCTAGGTCGATTCAAGGGTCAATACCGGAGTATTTTGATCGTACAATGCTGAGGTAGGTGGTTTGTTCCTTTTCATAGTTAGTATTTGAGTTATATGTGAAAACGTTCCAGTACCCTTGTTCGAGGTATTACTTGTTTAGGGATTTTATCCCTGTTAATAACTGCTAAGTATTGGTTGCTTGAGAAGATA
Source organism: Viscum album (assembly GCA_963277665.1). Classification (NCBI taxonomy): domain Eukaryota; kingdom Viridiplantae; phylum Streptophyta; class Magnoliopsida; order Santalales; family Viscaceae; genus Viscum; species Viscum album. Next base: position 827,544,584 of record OY728148.1, on the reverse strand, counting down.
TATTTGATTATGGGTAAGGTTATCTTTACCTTTTTATGGATGGGTTTCCCTTATTTTCTTGATTTTGACCATTTGTTCTAGCTTTACCTATTAGGATGCTTTGTTTTCCATGCCTAGTATTATTAGGCTAGAGTGATTTTATCTAACATGTTGTGAGATGCTGTAGACTGTTTAGCCACGTAGTTCTTCAGGTTTACTTCAGCTGACATATATCATTTGTGCACAATTGATTTATACAAGGACGTGGGAACCTAGTGTAGTATACCATAGGGGGAATGGATGTTGAGGGCTTCCCTAGAGTGTATATTTACTTTTAAATTGTGAGACCACATGTGGGATGGACAATGTGCTCCCTCAAAGTGTCTGTAGTTCCTCGTTGTGAGACCTCAGTGGGAATTGGATGTTTAGTTCTTCCTCAGAGTGTCTATAGTTACCGATAAGAGACCACATGTGGGAATTTACTGTGAGTACTTCCTTAGAGAGTCTATGCTAAAGCCGAACTAGAGGGGATGGACTGTGAGTACTTCTCATAGGGTTTCTTCTGTTTGATTGGTTGAACCAGAGGGGTTAGGCTAATAGTAATTTTGAGAGTGTTACATATGATTGTTGGTTTATTAACTAATAAATAAAAATGGATGTAAATGAAAATGTAAGATTGTTTACTATTGATTATTTCTTTGTTTATTGATTTATTTTGTATATTTCCTGCCATATATATATATATATATATATATTCACTGACTATTGGGTACAATTCTTTGGGTGGTTTCCTAATGAGATTCGTCTCACACCCTGTTTGGGTCATGCTTTTGGGCAAAATTTTTTATTATTATTTCCGGTCTAAATAAGGGTATGTTCCCTTCTACTTCAGGTATTTAATTGCTCTGGAGCTAGAGAGCATGGGACCAAGTAGAGTCTTGCGATTCTCATGGAGTTTATTTGTTTTCTTTGTACTTTGGTTTAGTATTGTATTCTAACATTTTGACTTGTTTGGATATTTTACTAGACTTATGTATCATTCATCTTTTATATATATGTTCTCCAGTTATTTATTACTTCTAGTCTTCCGCTGTTTACTTATTTCATGTTATTATAGCTTTATCTATTGTTATATTTTTATTTCTGCTGAGTTACTCTACTAATGAGTGCATGGTTTCCCCACTATCACACCCACGGACCTCGCTGCTAGTTGGTATCCTATGGAATTTGGGGAAATGTACTTGAGGCCATGTGACCAACCAGGTATGGGGTACCTCTGGGTGGCTTCCAGAACTGGTACGTTACAAAGTGGTATCAAAAGAGTTATTTTCTTCTTCACTAACTGTTTGGAGCCTATAGCAAGGGATTGGAAGGAATAAGTAATTAGTAATAAGTTTTTCCTAGGTGTAGCTAGCCCTTATATAGGGAACATCTAATTTACCTCAATTATTTAAATTTTCTGGTTTTGAAATTATTATAGTTGATTTGATTAAACCATTGGGTGATTCACATGATTTGTGCTATTATTGTCGATAATATTAAGGTTTTATTTTTGTTGCAACCTAATGAGATGAGGGTATGTAATCTCATGAATTATATAGGCACTTTCTAGAAATCACATATCATGCATTCTGTATATTCCATGTAGGGTGCATTACTGATTGAATGTTGTTGTGATAGATGACGTGTAAGATATGCATGATGTTGTGATAGATGCCTGGATTGAATACTAACTATTTGATAGGGTATTGTTTTGGTAAGGTTTTTTTTGAATGAACGCCAAACCTTGGTTCTTGAGGTGTTATGGGCCCTCATGGATTGGAATTTCTTGGATCATTGCTTTCTTTTCCCTTGTATATGACATTTATAAGATTCCATTCTTTGATTAGAGGGAAGTATATGCCCCCACAGATCATAATTTGGCTCTATGATGTTTGTTTCAATGTTTTTCTAGGTTCCAGAGTAGTTTTTCAGGCTTACTATCTAGAAAAACCTAGAATACATGGTGTGTATTCCATAATACATGCCATGTGTCCTTCTATTTAGGAAGGAATTGTTTTTCTTAAGTACACACCATGCACTGTATGTACATGTAGTGTAGTCCCTAACTGTTTTACTGGCTATTCGGGCTGATACATGGGGTTGGGAAATCCTTGGTGGAACACGCCGTGTACCAGACGTACACGCCGTGTGTATAGACTATGTGTCCCGACGTGTGACCAATGACATAGGTGGATTATGGGTAGTTAGTACACACCATTTCTAGAATAAACACTCCCTATAGAGTCAGCCATGTAACCGGTTGTGTAACTAACAACATCGATCAGTGAAGTTATTTCTAGTATAATCCATGTTTAGCACAAACACGCCTTATAGTTTTTATATTGGATAACTGTGTGGGTTAATTCGTGTAGAAGAACTCAGGAAGGGGAAGAGGATTCAAGTAGAAGTCATGTGTTAGGAAAACACACCGTGTGTATGTGGTGTTACACAACTTGGGCTGGAAAAAGTACACATCCATGTGAAAGCTTAAGGGAACACACCATGTAGGAGTTGTACTGGATGTGTATCCCCCTTTCATAAATCTCGAATGTTTTCTTTCTCCTGTTCCCTTATTGAACTTTTACGTTCTAGTCCTTGTTAATATTGATCTAAGGTGTGCATTTGACCTTGCAGAGTCATGCCACTGAGACGTCCTCCAGTTGTACAATAGTTACTAGGCAGTGACCACACACCAAACATGGCAGATTAAGAACTGCCAGAAGATCATCTAGTTGTTCCCATCTTGGCACTAACCATTATCCCAGATACAGGTGGTGATGCACAGTTTTAAGAGGGATTCATGAGGTTTATGTAGACCTTCTAAGGACTACCAAATACTACCCATTCTATGAAAGAGCTGACATAGGTTTTCCAGTAGTAGCATCCTCCCACCTTCACAGGGGATAGAGAACCTCATTCTACAGATTCATTGTTAGAATCCATGTTTTCTATCTTTGAGCTTCTAGATATGCCTCCAGAGAGGAGGGTGAAGCTCTCTACTTATATGCTTTTTGATTCTTCCAAGAGATGGTGGGATGTGATCTCATAGGCGGGATGCCAACATGTTATGTCGTGGGATTATTTACAGCATGACTTCTATGATTACTTCTACCCAGAGACTTTGAGGGCTGACCGAGCCTGAGAGTTCATGAGTCTGGGGGAGGGCACTCTTTCAGTTATGGAGTATTCTTCTCTCTTCACAGAGCTGCATCCTTCACACTCATTCAAGGAGGCGATGAGTTATTTATAGCATGGAAGTTTGAGGATGGTCTTAGGAATGAAATCCGATCATAGGTGAACATCTTTATAATTACTTCCATCAATTCTACAGTAAACTAGTCACAAATCACGGAGTAAAATATGAAGTATTCAGGAGATGTGATCCAGGGCGATTTGGCATCCGGATTTGGTACCCCTCAGACTGATAGCAGGAAGTTCCATAGGGAGTCTACACATGGACATCCTAGGAGACAAGATACTTCTTCTAATATCTAGGTGGTGTGCTGCTAGTATGGGAAGAGCGGGCATATGAGGCCACAATGCACGAGAGACCCAGTAGAGTGCCGATATTGCGACGAGATGGGCCATATTCAACGGTTCTCTCAGTTTGTCTCACCAGCTGCTGGTGAAAGAGGTTCTTTAAGGAATACTCATTCAGGAGTAGCACCACCAGTTTCTCATCAGTCTATGAACTGGTGTTCTTTCATCCTTTAATTTCGATGTGGAGGTCGTGGTCGTGGTATCTAGTGACCAGGCACTCCGTGAAAATAGAGTTGATCAGCTCAGAGTGGTCAGGCAGGGTCACGGGGCTATGGTACAGGCCAGACTTCTGTAGTGGAGCAGACCCAGTAGGAGAAGGATCCCATCCCCTCTATAGTTCGAGGTACTATTCTAGTTTCCTCAGTTTTATCTTCTTCACTCTTCGATACAAGGGCTTCCCATATCTTTATATATTTTTCTGTTGTGGAGATCCTTGGGATTTTGTATCTTTTCTTCTGCGGATATCATGATGCTAGAAACTTTGTTGGGGACTAGAATGACTAGTGTGTGTCAGTTCAAGGAGTGATCTCTTGAGGTCACTGGGTGTCACTTTGTATGGGACCTCTATGTACCAGAGATGATAGGCTATGATTTCATTCTTGAGATGGGATGGTTTGTTCTCTTCCAGGATGTTATTGACTGTTATCGATGTAGGGTGAGTTTCACATCACCAGAGGGTGGTTTTTTTACATAAGGGTGAATGGAATGTTCAGGAAATAAGAGTAGGACCCGAGTATCATGGGTTGAGAGAAGTTACAGCCCAGATTGCTAGTCTATATCTTGATTACCAGGAGACTTCACAGATGGAATTTCCTCTAGTGGTGGATCATTTCATGGTTGTATTACTAGTGGAATTTTGATGTTTTCTTCTAAAAATAGAGGTAGAAATTTATATTGACCTTGTTCTAGGAGAATCACCAGTGTCGATTCCTCCTTATAGGATGGATACACCAGATTTACAAGATCTCAATAAGCAGTTAGAGGAGTTTCAGGCAAAGGGTTTAATCCGACCTAGAACTTCTCCTTGGGGTTTACGTGTCCTTGTTTTGAAGATGGTAGATGGTACCCTCAGACTTTGTGTGAATTATCGGAAGCTGAACCAGTTGACGGTCAAGAACCTATATCCCTTGTCAAGGATTGATGATCTCTTTGATCAGCTTCATAGAGCCCGACTGTTCTTGAAGATTTACTTGAGATCCAGTTATCATCATTTTCACATTAGACAATCAGATATACCTCTTACAGCCTTTCAAAGTTGGTATGGTCTATATGAGTATTTGGTTATGCCATTCGGTCTCCCAAACGAGTTTTCCATTTTCATGGCACTGATGAACCAAGTGTTCCATCCATACTTAGATTATTTTGTAGTAGTCTTTGTGGATGACATCATGGTGTAATCTCACACTCGAAACGACCATGGAACCCATCTTGAGATCGTCTAGAGTACACTGAGATAACATCATTTTTATGCTAAGATATCAAAATTCCACTTTTTGATGGACCAAATTCACTTCTTGGGTCATGTTATCTCAGAGACAAGAATATTAGTAGACCTAGAGAAAGTGAGGGAAGTAGTTTCCTAGGAGAAGCCATAGAAAGTCTTTGAGGTGCAAAGTTTTCTAGGGATGGCTAGTTACTATAGACATTTCAGACATGACAGTTCATGCTCAGCAGCGCCACTGGTGGGCCTGAGTAAGATGGGTGAGAAGTACCTATGGACATATTCTTGTGAGTTATCCTTTTAGGATCTTAAAGGGAGATTGACTTCAGTTCCAATACTATTTTTTACAGATTTTTTAAAGAGATATACTATATATTTTGATGCATCATGTATCACACTAGCAGTTGTACATATGCAGGGAGAAGGAGTCGTTGCGTATGGGTCTCTCTAGTTGAGGCCACATGAGAGGAATTACCCGACGAATGATCTCATGTTGGCTGTATTTGTTCATGCTCTGCACTGTTGGAGACATTATCTTTGGGAGAGAATTTTGTGGTTTTCACCAATCACAAAATTCTCAAGTATATCTTTACTCCATGTAATCCAAATTTGAGATAGAAAAGGTGGTTTGAGTACCTTTAGTCCTTTTACTTTGAGCTTTCCTACACACCTGGGAAAGGCAATGTAGTGGCTGATGTGCTTAGTAGGAGCACTCAGATACATGCAATTCAGGAGGCCTGCAGTGAGTGGTAGGTTATGACTATATTCTATGAGATGTATTTGGAGGTGTATGATAGACAGGGGAAGAAATTTATTTCTTCTATAGCTGTTACCACTACTCTTCTTGATCGAGTGCGAATGAGGTAGTTATCAGACTCTAAAGGCCTAGTATTATAGGAGTGTGTGATAGGAGAGGAGCTTATTCTAGGATGGACAGTAGGTGAGGATGAGATCTTTCATTTTAATGGGTGTGTATGGGTGTCAGCAGACATACACAAGGAGTTGATGCGGGACTTTCATTCCTTAGTTTGGGCAGTTCATCCAAGTGTCACTAAGATGTATCGAGATTTTCACCATCAGTATTGGTGGCCAGGTATGAAGATAGATGTTTCTGGTTTTTGCATGAGGTGCTCCACCTGTCAGCGGGTGAAGGCAGAGCATCGGCAACCCGCAATGTTTTTGCAGTAGTTACCCATTCTCAATTTGAAGTGGAATGATGTCTCAATGGAAATCATGACAGGCTTACTGAAGTCTCCATGAGAAAATGATGTAGTTTGGGTTGTTAATGATAGACTCATGAAGGTTTCTCACTTCTTGACGATCAAGGAGACCTTCTATGTAGATGAGTTGGGAAAGATGTACATCTGAGAGATTGTAAGTCTACAAGGGGTTCCACACTCTATTGTTTCAAAAATGGATGCAGGTTTTACTTCTCGTGTCTGGCAGGGTCTGTAGAGAGCCTTGATTACGCAGGTACTTCTGAGTAAACCATACCATCCCAAGACAGATGTCCAGTCCGAGCATACAATTCAGGCGCTAGAGAACATGCTTCTAGCATGCATCCTAGATTTTGGAGGTTCTTGGGAGAATCACATACCCTTGTGGAGTTTTCCTACAATAACAGTTTTCAAGAAACTATTCAAATGGAACCTTTTGAATCCTTGTACGGTAGGACATGCCGATCACCCTTATATTGGATGGAGGTAGGAGAGGCAGCTATGCTGGGACCTCATCTTGTTCAGGAGACCACATATAAAATAGAGTTGATTTGGAAGAGGATGGCTATTGTGCAGTCACGACAGAAGGCTTATGATGATCAATAGAGACAACCTCTGGAGTTCGAGGTCGGAGATCAGGTTTTCCTACGTGTCACATCGAGGTTGAGACAAAAGGGGATTAGGAGATAGGGTACAATTTCACTAAGGTATGTTATACTATTGAAGGTTTTGGAATGGGTCGATCTAGTTTCCTATCAGTTGCAGTTACCTCTAATGTACCTGGAAATGCATGACATCTTCCCATTTTTCAACTACGACATTACTTCTCAGACCCATATCATATTTTCGAAATTAAGGAGGTCGAGTTGGAAGGGGACACCTCGTTCATGGAACATCCTATCTATATTGTTCATTTTAGTGAAAAGGTTCTCTGTGGCCAGTCTGTTCCTCTGGTACGAGTGCTATGGAAGCACATACGATTACAGGACAAGACTTGGAAGAGGGAGGCCAACGTACGATTATAGTGGAAAGTGCTATTTGAGGATTATTCTTCTACTCCACCTTCATAGTAAATTCATGGACGAATTTATTTAATGGGGGAAGTTTGTAAGAACCCAAAACTTTTTTCAGGTACGGTTTCTATTTTTCTAGTGTTTTGAGGAAAATAAGTGTTTTTGGAAAATTTAGGAGTACATGCTATGTACTTTGGAGTACATGTCATGTACCCAATTTCCATGGGTGACCATGTACTAGACGTGTAATGGCCGAGTACATGGAGGTGTGGGGTGACCTGGAGACCGCCCAAAGTGGAGGTCGGTTAAGAAAAGTACGCACCATATACTTAAAAAGAACACATACTGTACTTTATTTTTAATTGTTATACCGGACTGGGGTCGCGTCTAATCGGTTAAACACCCTTATTCCAAGTTTTTCTCATCCAGTAGCGATGAACACCAATGAATCTTCTCCAAGCCTCTGACTCACCAACCATTCTCCAAATCTAACTCCATTAGTTTCATTGGAATTACATTGGTGAGTTCTTCCTTCTTCTAGAACCTCTTTCCTTGATTTCTCCTCTCTCGCGAGATATTCTTGGTTGAGCATATTTTTCGTTTTTGTAGATATAGAACGTTCTATGTCGATTCAAGATCCAAAGTTAGTGTATTTTGATCGTACAATGCCGAGGTAGGTGTTTTGTGCCTTTCCATAGTTAGTATTTGAGTTATATGTGCAAAAGTTACAATACCCTTGTTTAGGGTACTGTGTGTTTATGGATTTTAGCCCTATTAATACATGCTATGTCTTGGTTTCTTGAGTAGATATATTATATTCTGAATAGGTTTATCTTTACCTTTCTATGGATGTGTTTCCCATTTTTTCTTGATTTTGACCGTTTGTTCTAGGTTTACCTATTAGGCTACTTAGTTTTCCATGCCTAGTATTGTTAGGATGGAGTGATTATATCTGACATGTTGTGAGATGTTATATACTATTTATCTAATTAGTTCTTGAGGATTACTTTGATTACCATATATAAATTTTGAACAATTTACTTACACAAGGCTGTGGGAGCCTAGTGTCATAGACCATAGGGGGAATAGATGTTGAGGGCTTCCCCATAGTGTCTGTTAACTTTTAAGTTGCAAGACCATAGGGGGGATGGACTTTGTTCTCCTTCGAAGTGTCTGTAGTTCCTCTTTGTGAGACTGCAAGAGGAATTGGATGTTGATTTCTTCCTCATAGTGTCTATAGTTACCAATACGAGACTAAATGGGGAACTAAAGGTGAGTGCTTCCTCATAGAGTCTATGATAAAGGTAAACAAGAGGGGTTAGACTATAAGTACTTCCCAGAGGGTTTCTTGTGTTTTATTGATTGAACCAGAGGGGTTAGGATCTGAGTAATTCCTAGAGGGTTACTTATGATTTCTTTTTTCTTTAATAACAAATGAAAATTGATGTAAATGAAAATGTAGAATTGTTTAATTTTGAGTATTTACTTGTTTATTGATTCATTTTTCATATTGCCTACCATATATATATATATATATATATTAACTAACTATTAGGAACAAATATTTTCATGGTTGCGTACTGGGATTTGTATCACACCCTATTTGGGTCATGATTTTGGGCCCAAACAGATTATATTATTACAGGTCTAGAAAAGAGAAATCACCCTTATACTTCAGGTACTTGATTGCTATAGAGCTAGAGAGTATGGGACCAAGATGAGGCTTGCGATGTTGATGGAGTTTATATTTTTTATTTTCAATTTGGTTTAGTACATTATTCTAGCATTATGAATTGTTTGGTAATTTTACAAGGCATATATATCATGCATCTTTTATATATGTGAGCTCTATTTATTTATTACTTCCAGTCTTCCACAATTTACTTATTGAATGTTATTACTACTTCTATTATTGTTATCCTTTTATTTTCCACTGTGTTACTCAACCAATGAAGTCATTTTCCCCCACTATCACACCAAAGGACATCACTACTGGTCATTAGCGTATAGCGTTTGGGGAAATGCACTTGAGCCCATGTGACCAACCGGTTATGGGGAAACTCTGGGAAGATTATGAAACTGGGATGTTACAAATACACCAGTGGATCCATGTTTCCTTGGAGTCAATCCATGCTACTCACACACCCCCTATTTTAGAACAATAAGTATTTTTTGATCATCTGTTTCTAGTTTTATGGATTCCTTTGTCTATATTGTAATTGTGTATCATGCAGTGTGGGTAAAATCATGTCTCTTTGAGAATATAGTCAAATCCAAATCATAATAAACTATGTTATGAAGATGAACTGACATGTTGCGATAATGGGTTCGGCTACCTTGGTAATAAATGAGGGTTGGGGAAGATAATGATAATGCTTTTGTTGTTTTTTCTATTATCTTTGATCTGAATTGTGCTGGACATATCCCTTCTGAAAATCTTGGTCATTGGTGGTCTTTTTTTGCACACACAACTCTTGAATACTTATTGTTAACCTTCTGTTGGATGGTTGTGAGCATGAAAACTTGTTTAATCTTGTATATCCAGTTAAATAAATGGATTTAAGAGGATCATAATTGTTCTATGATAACACACATTCTACCAAAGTGGAATTAAATAGCAAATGTGTTAAATTGGAATACCATTTGCCTTATTTGATGAGTTTGTGTTATATGTTTGGATTCTTTCTATATTGTAACTCATACGGGTTGTGTGATGCTACTCTTGAGAGAAAGACAATATGTGCGAATGTTTTGAGGGTGAAATGGTATCTCAGATTGATATATTGATTGATTCTAGAATGGACAAACTTGTTGAAAAATGGGTATGCATCTGGGTTGTGTTATGGTTATTGGGAAAGGTCTATTGTGCAGTGGGATTGCAACATAGTTGAGTTTTTTTTGTTTTTTTAGTATATAGTTCTTTTCATGCGGCATTCTAACAAGGATGGTTTTAGAGGGATGATTTTGAAGAATTATGGTGTTACCCTACATGGGAGTTTCACCCAGAGTTTCCAGAGATCGGTATATCAAGAATGGGTGTAAGAGTGGATTCTTTTAACATGGTCATTGTTTCATTGTTTGTCTTTGGAAATGTTTAGAATGGTTTCTTCCCCCTTATATCTTGTGCAATGTTTGGTAGTTTCCCGAGTAGGGATGGAATCCACAATTTTGGCTTGATTTATTAATGAATGAATTGGCTTGGGTTATGTATTAAGTCTTAGCTGGTTGTGTGGTTATGCAATAGAGGTGGAAGAAAGGGTTGTTTTTTGTGGAATGGTTGTTTTCTTTGAAAACCCATGGGTTGGGATGAGTGTTCGGTACCTATATATATACATGTAGTTCCTTGTGATTTTTATACGCACCCCACCTGTGTTTATCACTACATGCCGAACACCCCAATTATTATGGGGAATGGTGTCCTCTCCCAAAATTCCGATGAGAGGATGGATGGATCATTATTGGATTTTATCTACTCTTTCTTCTAAGAATTGGTAGCCCTAGATGTATCAGACATGTTTTTGTGCCGTGGTGAGGCCCAAGTGTTTGCAGGTGAGGTGCACTCCCAAGGTGTTATCGGGATTAGATGTGTTGTACTATCCCAGGTGTCATTGGGATGAGGTTGTGGTTTTGTGGACCATGTGTTTTTGGGAGGAATGTGATGTCGTTTTAGACCAGTTGTTTGTGGGTGGGATATGGTATGTGGACCAGGTGTGTGTGGGTTGGTTATGGTAGTGAGGCTTGTGGAAGATAAAGGTAGCATCATTACATTTTCTATTCGGGATGGGTAGGTAACTAGTGGGATGTAGTGCAGGGTACCCTATCATTTATGTTCTTACTACTATACATGAGTTATTTGGTTAGAATTCCTTGGTGAGGTTAGGGTGGATAGTATACCTTATCAGGTGCATTTGAGTTTCTACTACTTTCCTTACAGGGTCATTAGTATGCTTCTCCCACTTGTGCACGAGTGACTTAGTCTTTTCATAATTAGTATACTTGTATGATCAACCTACATATATAAAAATCTTTTTAGGTTTCTAGGGAGATTATGAGGACCGTGCTAGAAATTACTAGCTTGGGTGTTGGGATAGTTTCTATGTCACTTATTAGCCTTGTTCTTTTGGTATTTACTTTGGATCTTTTCATTGTATTTATAACAGATTTACTTTAAAAAAGTATATGGAATGAATTTGGGATTCTTTTATATATATTTCTTGGAGTTTTTTGATGTATATAAATATTATCTCTTGATCTTGGTTTCTATAAAAAGGGAAATTCATCCCAGTTTTTGAGATTTACATACCCTTGGTGTTGGTCACCACCCTATAGCCTATTGGAGGTGGGACTCAAGGGTCATCTTCTCTTATTAATCTTGAAGATGGAAAGTCATGAAACTTTTCCATATCATCCATCATATTTAAGAATGAGGGTCATGAAAAATAATTTCGAAAATGTAAAAATCAAAACAAATTAAGAAAACATGGATCTTGAGGAAAAAGGATTTTCAGCCAAAGAGAGAAATGATATCAGATTTTATTGAAAATATTTTCTCAATCATTATAAGTCACAAAAAGTTGAAAAAGGGAACCATTACTTGAAAAAATAATGAATATCCAAAATTTAATAAAATTAAAGGGTTTAATTAGATAATTATCAAATAATTTAATTCAATCTAATTTAATACATAAACCGACTTGATGAAAATATGATTGTGAAATAAATACTTAAAAATATAAAAATGTTGTTGTGAGAACTAAATAATGATTAGATTATGCGTATCAAATTTAAATACACATAAATAAATTCAAAATAATTAAATTGACAGTAAAAATTCATTACAAACATAGTTTTTGAATATTGAAGAGAATGAAGGAGTAGTATTACCCAATTAAAAGAAATTGAGTTATAAAATTCTTTACCACTTAGTAAGTTTTAATTAAAAATTCATTTTGGATGGAATTATTATAATTGAAACATAAAATACCATTAATTACTATTAAATCGTGATATTTCATGTCAATGTTTCATTATATACACCATATAAAAAATTACCTGTAAATCATTACTATATGCTTCAATGAAGAGAAATTGAGACGATGTCTGGTACCTCGTGTTTCATTTATGTTGAAAATTATTTAAAATCATGTATACTGGTTTAATCATATTATTAATTTATAACTAAAACATATTCAGTTTTTATTATCATATATGAACCTATAATACCATTTTCCAAATGTTTATTAATAATTTTTCATTATTTTCATTGTTTTAGGTGTTAATTGCCTTGTTTTCTCATTTGTGTTTTATCACAAATGTTCCAGTTAGTTTGTATATAATATAGGACTACCATATAAAGAATTATATTAATTTTATAAATATAATATTTAATAATTATATACATTTTTAAAATCATTCTTGAAGTATGGACATGAAAAATGAATCGCATCACTTCGTGGAGACGATAGACGGTACATATGTATGAGGTAAAATATCATTCCATTAATGAGTGAAATGGTAAAAAAGTGGGTGATATATTAATTTTACTAAACAAATATCATTTAATATATATCAAATACAATCATTAAATTTATCCTTATTTTTTTCCATGTAAATCACAAGTAAAAAATAAATCACATCACTTCACAAGGCAGTTGTCCCCTGTACACATGAGCAGCACTATCCTATTTTAAAAAGAATTGAATATAAAAAGGTATATGTTTTATTATAATTAAATATGTATAATAATATCATAAATATAATATAAATTTGTTAAATATATCATTATATCCATCCATTAAAGGTGGTGGCGGAAAACGAATTACATTGGTTCGTGGGGTGGTAGATTGTCGTACACACGATCAATGATTTTTTTCCCATTTGATGGAACATGAGATGGATATAAGTAATTAAATAGACATAATAAAATTTAATTACATTTAATATACAATTTTTTTTATATAATAATGTATTAATAACAATTTAATGAGGTTTAATATGATATAAAATAAAAACACTCATTTAAGAAGGTTACCTCTTCTTCAGACAACTTCTTCAGGTTTTAACAAAAATCCATCCTATGTGACATTTATGATCAAAAAATTGATCTAGGATATTTTTATTGGATTAATTAGGTGATTTGGGTTGTTATTGTCTTTTAAAAATGACTTCATAAGTGTGAATAGGTGAGGATAGGGGGTGACTTTTTATAAGTTGGTGAGTGAACACAAATAGATATTTTGAAAAGAATCAATTACACCAACATTTTTATAATAAAAAACTTAAAAATATTTATTAATATTAACCCTTAGAGGTTATAAGTAATAAATAATTATATAAAACTAATTTTGGAAAAGTTGGTATATAATTTTAACCCTTATCTTATTAGTTTGGTCTCTAGTAAATAAATTTTTACCTTAACAACAGTAATTAATTTTTACTATTTTTAGTATTAATTATGGTAAAAAATTAAATTAAATTTTTTATGTACTATTAACTATAATGATTACAAATTTGAAATCCTTTTTTCAAATTTCAATTAAATAAGTGTTATAATCTAATTTAAAATAATACCCATTGATGTGATGAAATAGTGACTTTCCAAATCGGAAAAATCTCATAACTATATAATATTTAAATATAAAAATTTAATATGAAATTGATTATAATTATATATATTAGTTAAATTGTAATATATTTGAACTAATTTTACTTTAAAACCATTTTATGAAATAATTTAACCTTGAAAATAATTTAAATGATAGGGTATTTTTCAATAAAAATCATTATTTTTCATTATTCATTGAAAAATGAATCTTTCAAGAAAAATTCCAAAAATTCACCTAATTTTTTTATTGATATTATGATTTAAAAATTAATTTCATTTTTTAATATATATTTTCTTAAATAGGTAAAAATTAACTTCAATATAAGTTCTCAGAACGCGGTGATTCAGTTTCCTTTAAAAAACAGTTTTTTTTGAAAAAAATCCCTCTTTCTTTCAACTGATTATTATTTTATTTCAAAAAAATAAATATTAGTTTAATTTTTATTAAATTTTTAATCCAAATAATTTTATTAATTTAGTTAGTTATACTCACACCAACAAATTTAAAATATGGGTAATAATGATATTCTATTTTACAGTTCCTTTAGACCATGGGTTGTGTGTCACAAGATATTGAAGAGAATAATTTTTAAAAAAATATGTTAGTCCCACAAGCCCAAATAACCTAATAGGGGGGCATGAATCTGGGTATGAAATATTTAATCCAATTCCCCTTTGGATCATGTTTTACTGTTAATAAAAACTCTCTTTAATCTCTCTCTGTTGTAGCAAAGAATAATCCTAAATTAAATCATGCACAAGACACAAGAATTTGTTACTTCTTTCACCCTCACTAGGCTTTGTCCAAGGAGCATGCACCGACAATGTGCCAATGTACCAAATCCACTATTAGTGCACTAATATTGGCGATGTTCGAATCGAACTCACTATCCCTTCTGGTTTACAAACGATCACAATATGAAAGCTCACTGCTCTCTCGGCTCAAGTATGCTCACTACATCTTCAGAAGATCCACTCACAGTTTATAGACCTATATGTCTCTTCAATTTAATGAATACCTTCATCATCAACTGTATATATATTCTTTATTGAAGTTCTACTTTAATCCACCAATGAATTCCGCTTTACCACAGAATTGAATTAGGAAACCTCAAACTTTACGCACAGACCTTACTGTGCCTTAAATGTAATTCCATTGCCTTGCGCTCAAAATATCTCTAATTGGCAGAAATCCTAAATGTAATTCCCTTCATTTTACATGAAATTTAAACTTTTACATGCAACATCAATTTTTCGCGCAACACCAAATTTTTCTACCCAACTCCCTTCATATATTTTTTACGCACATCAAAGCTTAGATATTATCTAAGTCTTGAGTTACATCGAATGAGGGGGTAACATTATATTTATATTAAAAATAAACCCTATGAGAAAAACCTTCCTTGAGCATGTAATACCTTTCTTGTGTGAAAAACACATCTTCCGTGCAACACTGAATTTTTCACACTGCTCCAATATTTCGCGCACCTCATGCATTTTCCAATTTTTGGTCTTATAATCTCAAAACACCTATTGAAAGAAAAACTCCATTAATCTATATTGTGCACCTTATTTTTTCAAAAACACATATATCCATTTTCCAATTTGTAGGTCAAACAATTTCACAAACACTGGAAAATGGCACCACCTTGTATCTGTTCTTTTTATACCACCTCCAGATCGTCCGTTAAATTTTTAAGGTTATTCTATCAATCGTAGATTTTAAACAACATCTCTTGATCCAGAAAATAACCATTGATACCCCTTTGTCATAAAACTAAACTTATAAACCCACCTTGTCAACAAACAAAACATCAAGGCTCGCTTTGTCAACAAAATAAATCTCTTAAAAAATACTTCAAGGCTTCCTTGGGGGATTTTTTCCCAAAAAAATATTTTAGTTTCTATAAATATTGGTGTTTTATGTTGTATATTATATCTAATATAATTTTATTATTTTATAATTTCAGGGTATTAGAATCTATCCTCCTTAAATAAATTGTGTTTTCACAATTTGATCTGGTGATTAGATATCAAGGGTTTGATATTTGAAAATTATTTCATTGAAAACACACATCATAAAAATGTTTAACAAAAAATACACTTAATAAGAGGTAAATGGAAGTACAATTTTCATATGGAATAACACATAACTAGGTTCCCAATTAGGATATGATTGTAGGAAAGTGAAGGTATAAACATGGAAGAAAATCATAAATAATTAAAGAGAATGATCGAGATCATTGATCATAAGAAAGTGATTGATCAATGAAAAGTTAAGAACATAAAAACCATAAATATGTGATGGTATAAAAAACTAATTGATTCATTATATACTAATGTAATATGATATCATTTTTGTTCCATGATTCTTTCCCTAATGACAATGGATTTTGATAACGTCTAAGAAAAAAAGGAAATATAATTACCTGAAATATGTCAATTTCAAATGCACACTTTCATTCATTGGTTGCGCATAGATAAATTTCTACTTCAACTCTTCCTTGATGAAATGAATATACAAAAATGAATTTTAATTCTTGAATCACTAAAATTCAATTTTAATTGATCATAAAATCCCTAAAATAGTGACAAGAATTTCTATCTATATCCAACTAATTTCCAAAAACAATATGGTTAGGATAAGTCATCCAATTTAATACATTAATATCTAAACCTCAATTGTAAAACCAATGGTTCAAAATAAATATTTATCAATAAAATATTTTAAGTAAAAAAAATTCCATATTAACTAGAAAATTACATAGTCCATTGGTTGGAGAAGAACCCTTCTTTCCCTTCAATTGTGGGTTCAAACCTTAAGGCCTTGGAAGATGTAAAGGGGTTTCACCTGATATATTGGTTTAACTTTTTTAAAAACGGTATTAATATAATTCATAAAACTTTGTAAATTTTAAATAAGCCATAATTTCCTCAGCATCAAGATATGTTAAACCCTAAAGGTTACCAATACCTTCAAAATTAACCCAAAAAATGTAATAGAAGTATTATTTAAATATAATTTTCACTAAAAAATATACTAAACCAATGGGTTTTATTTCCATAAATGTTTCCCAAAATATCCTTAGTCTTGGTTGGTTCTCATCACATAAAATCTAAAAAGGTGTGTTTATGACATTGAAAATATGATCAAACTTGAACTCAATACCCATGATGGTATCCACAACACTTATGTTTATAAATACAAATATGATTTTGAAATTTTACACAATATTTATATGTTTCATGATTGTTATAACCAAAATATCATTGGTAAAGAAACATAATTCAACATTTTAACTCCTAAATACCAATAAAAAAACATTTCAACTATTTTATTTCATGATAGGATCGTCCAAGTTCTTGGGTTTAACCTTTATAATATTGAATTGAATCAGATAACTCCTATCTTCCCCACATTAAATATAATTAACTATATATGGATTCCAAGGATAAAATTTATTTCCTTCCATTATACTCTTCATTTTCCCATGGAAATTAATTGAATTATTCCCTTATTTTTGACACATAAACCTTTTTATTATTCTATTGAGACACATTCTAAGGTGTATCATTCCAAATTAATGATACAAAGGAAATAAATCCTTCTTTCATCCATGTTATCTATCCCTCAAGCACATAGAATACTCCAATTTGATATTCTTTTATGAGTCTAAAAGTCAATTAATGTATAGGTTCTTAATCCAATTTCAGAATAGCTGATTACGAATAATAAATATATATTTCACATTAGTTATCATCCATTTTTTTAATAATTTTTACATTTTCATTCATATTAAATGTCAATATTATTATTTTGGGTTCCAACCAATTACTAATAAAAAAAATCCAAGTGATCAGAATAATAATAATAGCGGTAAAACTATAAAATCATTTTCAGGATGTCTAAATGAGGAAACCTTATTTTAATATATGACACCTTAGGTTTATTCTAAGACATTAATTTTCATCATATATTCAAATCCTTCATAAATGGGATTAAATAATATATTATGTATTCAAATAATATCCCCTAGTAGTGAAACAATTGGTTCACGTTATGGCATGTTGTTGTGTACAAGGTAACACTTGAGTCAAGTTTTATGCACCTTTTTTAGGGTCATTACCCCTAGGTATATCTATTCTAGAACCAAATATACTTCTATTATCCATATTTGAATGTATTTCCAGTAAAAAACCACATAATATCTAACTTACTAAAATTCTAGTACATTTCTATATATTTATCGTCCATGTTAATTATAAGGTTATATTTTTTAATCTTTGATTTCTAAAACACAATTTAGGAGATTTATACTGATCTTCATATAATACCATCTATAATGACCCAAAACCCAGTAGCCTAGAGATACTTTCTACTTTATTACATTAGAATAAGATTCATGGAATATCATCTCAAAGGACTGAATAGTTTAGCAGTATTGTTAAACTAGATACACACATGAATCCCATATTACATTTAACTACAAAAATCGCAACATATTTTTTTATAATATCATTATTATCTCTTGCATATACTTGCATATCATTCATATTATAATTAATGGATTCCTAGAAAATAAAAAAAATAACATTGAGATTAAATTCTTAGTAAAGGTTAAGAATAATGGAAGAAATCATAAATTAATAATCACAATCAACCGGGTAAGGTAAATAAATGAACACAAATTCCATTTAAATAATTTGACTATCAGGATCATATAATGAATAATCAATATGTGAAGGTAAATAACTAAACACAAATTACATTTAATATTTAACTTAAATATGATTATTAAATAAGAAATAATCAATATTGAAAGGTAAATAACTGAAAACACATTCCATTTAATCAGTCACTTGATTATTATGAATATATGAAGCATAATCAATATAGAGAGGTAAATAACTAAAAACATATTCCATTTAATTGATAAAATGACAATTAATATAAATCAAGATATAAAATCATTGTTAAAATATAATGTATGAAAATAACTAAATTCTTGATGAAGGAAACACTTAATTATTGGACATAATGATCTTAGTTATCATGATACATATATTATCTAGAACTTTTAGAATACAATTTAAAAATGATGGGTAAAAATACAACAAGAACCCATTTAACTAAGTCTAAAATGTAATTTATATCATGATACAATCAATTCATTAAGGGATATAAATAACAAGGCCCACCCATATCTGCATTTCCAAATCATTCCCCATATATTTAATAATTGACTGAATTCACGAAAAATAATCCTTATCCACAAATTTTTGCATCAATTAATTAATAATGATTAAAAATAATATCAATAGTAAATAATATAACTTTCAATGTAAAATAACATATGTATAAATGATATATGGTATAATTAATAAATATATCCATGAAAAATAATATGGGTATTCAGGGGAAATTTAATATACAATGAACACAAGAAAATTAATATTTCAAAAGAAAATTAATGTTTAAAAAATTAATCATGAAAGATAATTTCAAAACATGACTTCATAAAAATTATTATAAATAATCTAGGGAAATAAGAAGGATGATATAAATAGAAAATTTCTATGGTGGGTCATAAGTACAATAAATAGGTTATGTCATTGATGTATATAAATATCATAAAGAATGTAATTAAAACTTTTAAGAGGAAAATATCCTTTTATTATTTATTTTTTATAACTAAAAGGTGAAAAATATTTTAAAAATAATATTATTTGAAATAACCCTTGAGACATACAATGTATGATTTAAAACATTGATTTTTCGTGATGACTGGAAAATCTGTTCATTTCACACATTTTAAAAGAATCATTTCTTTCATTTTTTCAGTAAAATCCAACTGATCCTTGTCTAGTAAAATATATGAAGATTCCTTTAAATTTTTTTAAAAAGTAAAATAATGGTAAAAGAATATTTATCAAATAATTTTAATCATGTTAAAAATCTTTAGAAAACTTTTTTTATAAAACATGAATTTCAATGAAAAATGATTTTTTACTGAAGAGATAAATGATGTCAAATTTTATTAAAAACAATTTCTCCATAATTTTATGTTCCATAGAGTGTAAAAATGGCACTATTACTTGAAAATTATTTTATAACCATAGGATAATAGAATGAAATGGGTTTATTAGACAATGATCATATAATTACCTTCAATTTAAATTTAAACAAAAATGATATTGATTAAAATTATATTGTGAAATAAACCCTTGAGAAGATCATAAATATGAATTTAGAATTAAATAATGAATACATTATAAGTACCAAATTTTAATTCAAATAGAACAAGTTTATATAAAAAAATTTATAGTTATGATTCATTACACACATAATCTTATAATATTAAAGAAAAATGAAGAAGTAATATAACCCATTGAAAAGAAAATGAGTTATGAAATTATTTAACACTTGGTAAATTTTATGATAAGACCCATTTGGTTGAAATAATTAAAATTTAAACTTTAAATATATTGAATTACCAAGTAATCATGATATTAAATTTTAAAGGGGTAGTAAATAAACCATATAAAAGAAATTAAATGTACAACTTTAGAATATGCCTCAATGAATGGAAATTGAGACAAAGTCCCTTACCTCATGCTTTCTATTAGTTAAACATGATTTAACTTATAGTATAATAGTTTTATGAATTTTATTAAATTATAATAGAACCATATTAATATTTTTAATACCATATATTAATCTCTTATAAAATTTTATAACCCATTTTTTATTATTATTTCATTATTTTAATTTTTTTGGATATTAATTACCTTGTATTCTCAAGTGTGTTTTGTAAAAAAGTGTCAGTATATTGTTTATAGGATATAGATAGATCATATAATAAATTATATAAATGTTAAAAATACAATATTTACTCATTATATTAATTTTTAGAAACATTCTTGACGGCCAGACATGGAAAATTAATCACATCGCTTCATGGTGACAGTAGGTCGTACAAACTCACAAGCGATGATATCATTCCATTAACAAGTTAAAGGATAAGTAATTTGGAGATATATTAATTTTAAAGAATAAATATCATGTCATATATATCACATATATTAATTAATTTTTTACTTAATACTTTCCATGTAAAGAATAAATGAAAAATGAATCACATTTCTTCGAGAGAAGGTAGTTCATCGTACACACGAGCTACATTATCATAATTTAGGAGAATGAAAAGTAATAAGGTATATGTGATATTATAATTAACAAAGTATAATAATATCATAAATATCATATAAATGTGTTACATTAGTCATTATATCCATCCTTTAATGGGTTTTATGGAAAACAAATTACATCAATTTGTGGGGCGATAATCCACCGTACACATGATCAATAGTTCCATTTCTGATTGGATGGAATAGTATATTGATATAGTTATTGAACATAACATAATAAAATATTTGTATACATATGATACATATATTATTATATAATCATATTTTAATAATTTCTTATGTATGTGGACAAAGAAACAAAACTAAAATTCTCATTTTAGAACGTTAACACTTTTCAGAAAACTTCTTTATGTTTGTAGAAAAATCCTTCATATAATAGATTTATCATAAAACCAAGGGATAAAAGATATTATTAGTGGAGTAAGGATATTATTTGGTAAGGTATTTTATGACCAAAAGGGTTTTTTAAGTGTCAATATGGGAGGATAGTGGGTGGTGATTTATAAGTAGGAGAGATGACACACAGGAAATTTGTGAAATAAATCAATTCAAAATAATTTTTTAATATTAAAAAATCCTAAACAATGTGTAATTAATTACCATAACAGATTATTTGGTCAATGGTTTACATTAAAATAGTTTTGGAAAATGTCTTAGTTCATTTTTAATCCTTATCTTCTTAGTTCAACCCAACTATAAACAAAATTTTAACTTAATCATAATAATTAATTTTTACTGTTTTCACTATTAATTATTGTAAAAAATTTATTTTATCTTATTATATTATATAAATTATTCTGATTAAAAATATGGAATACATTTTTCCAAATTAAATTTATAGAAGTGAAAAAATCTAATTTAAAATTATACCTATAGATAAGATGAAAAAGCATGTTTCCAAAGAGAAGATTTTCATTAGTATTGATGGTTTTAAAATATAAATTCAATATTAAATTGATTATAATGGTCTAAATTAATTAAATGTAATAAAAATTAACTAATTTTACATTAAATACAATTTAATATATAATTTTTCCTTGTAAATTATTAATAAAAATTGATTCTTTAATAAAAATAATTATTTTTCATTATTCATCCAAAAATAAAATTTCATAGAAAAATAAAAAAAGTTAACTTAAATGGTGTGCATAAAACATATTAGATTTAAAGTAGAATGAATTATCATTATTCAAGGAATTTTAATCTCAAAATAAATCTCCCTCTCTTTCGAGGTGTTTCTAGTTGAATATATATTAATCCATAAAGAAACCTCCAAACATATTTTCACTACCATAAAGTTACATGTTTTCATATTTTTCTTCACTATAAAAAATATTATTTACAAGTTTGACTTATATTAGTATATATACGATTCCTATTTATAAATATTCTATCATATAATTTTTTATTTGGGTATAATTCACATTTTACGTTCCTTCACAATTATCTCTATTAAGTAAACCTGATTTTTAGGGGAACATTAATTTTTATATAATCATGTCAAGTATCACCACTATAAAATGTTTTAATATTTAATTTATTACTAACAACTTTATTTATTTTATGAAAATCAATTTATGTTCAATTATGGTTTTAGAAGATTTTTTTTTCATTTTCATCTTTTAGAGTTCCTTCGATCATTTTTCATCTTTCAGGATACCAAAATAATTATGATATATTAATTTTTAATTTTTTCCTTCATTTCACAATATTCCATTAGAACCAGAGTTCTATTTAATTTTTGTTGTTTTATGAAATTATATGTTGAAAACCCTAAAATTATATGTGTTTAAGGTGCATGTTTCTATAGTTTGTATAAAAAAATGTAGTTAATTTTTGGTGTTATCACTAAAAAACATTAAACAAAACCATAGGGATACGTCTAAATAAATGATTTTTTGTAATGTATTTAGTTTATGGTTCTCTAAATATAACATCCCAATCCAATTAAAAACAAGGGGTGTGGTTCAAGATATTATTCACTAAGGGGTAGTATACCCGAAAAGGGATAGTTATATATTAATGTAATCTTTACCCTGGGAAGAGTATTTAGCCTTTTTGGACACCTATTCAGAATCTCACTGTGGGTATGCTTTGGATAATATACATTATCCTTATAAACTATTATAAATGATAAAAAGTTATTGATATGGAAACCTAATAAGAAAGTGAACATCGATAACTTATATGGATATATAGAGAATCATAAGTTAGTGTATAAGTGTAATTCCTTATTTGATATGTAGTATAATTTTCATATTCTTATTGAATCATGTATCCTCATCCAAAATATTTATTTATTTTAGAATATGTATGAAAATTGAAGGAATCATGCCAACCACATATATGACAGAAAATGGGATACTCACTCTAATGAAATAACTAATATGTTATTGGAATAAGTTGATATCAACAAGGAAGTACCTTCAAAACAAACTCATGCTCCGAAGAATAATATAAATCATGTTAAACTCCCTACTTCACTTAAGAAAGATAAATTAGAGGTTGTGTACTTTATGTGAAAATGTGATGAAAATTTTAGTTGATCTTCTAATCCAATAATCAGGGAACAAAGGATTAATTCCATTGAGATGATATATTTTCCTTCCAGTGCTCCTGTCACGAACCAGGCCGGGTCGCCATCCGACCCGACGCCCGACCCAGTCCACAACATGGCCTGAATGGCGTTCTTGATCTCCACGGGCTGGTGCAAGTTCCTGGGTATCAAAACTAACACATGAAAACTATTTTACGAAAAATAGTAAACACAAAACAACTGATAAGATAAAGAAACTGAAACTGAAAGTAGACAACCAAATAGGGTCTTAAACAGAAAACAAAAATCAGGGTTTTACAACTTGAGCCCACCACCAAAATAAGCGACAACAAAAGAAACTCAAACTCAAACCTCCAAGAAACCAGAGAGACACAACATCCACACGCCCCAACACCAACCTGCATGAGAAGACCATCAACGACCAGAACCACCATCACTGAGCATGATGTCACAACCTGGAATACACAAGAAACAAAGTCTACATACACCCAAAGGTGCATGTAATGTGTGATCCAAAATCCCAATAGGACGACACACCAAAAAATGGTTACACGTATAAAAATTAAATGACAAATACATTTACAAGCTAAGTAAATGAAAGGAGACAAAATCTTAAACAACTTTAAAAAAACAGTTTCTATAAGGAAAACACTTTTAAGGAAAACAACGTAAATAAATGAAAACACACTGGCATAAAATAAAAACTCAAACCTTCACAAAAACCCAAAAGCTGCACCGTTGCCGACGGTGGGTGTATAGTAGTCCAGGAGAAACAAAAGTGGGAGAGGCCCTAAAGGTACTAGAAAAAGGAATGGGACCCATGAACCTCACGTCTCGGTGAACAGTATAGGAATCACAAAAAAAATACGTTCTTTTACACGAGCCACTAGACAGGGTAAAACATCCATAACCTAGTGTTCTCCAATCATCATCCAATGTTTAGTTAGTGTTGTAAGAGTCAATCCAGCTATGTGAAACTGGGCCGGAGCCACTGCTATATCACTAGCACGCTAGTCTAGTCCACCCACCTAATACCCAGGCTTCCCCTTTTTATGCTCATGTTGTTCTAATTTCACATTTCATGCCACACTCAAACAAATAAAACAAATAGGGTGTAACATAAACCCAACGCCACACTTACACACACATATAGAAAAACATTAAACAAAGTACACACACCAAAAGAAATTACCCATCTCTATTAAAACAATTTTCTTGTGTTACTAACAATTCTTTATTAAAACATTTTAAATTATTTTCCAATAACTTATTTAAAAAGAAACATAACATGACTAACACAAAAGAAACAACACAGCCCTCCACCCTGACCAACATACATGAAGCCAAAAGAAGAACACAACCTACACAACTCACATCAATTAATAACTCAGTCGCATGGTTAAAACACCATTTTCACGATTGAACAAAACACTAAAAATTTTATTACACAATTCCATAAGATGAGACATGACTTCGAACACCAATGACACACTCAAATTCCCTTTTCGGACAAATTTCATATGGAAGCTACACCAGAACATAAACTGCGAACCTTGCCCATTTTTCCCAAAAAAAACACAAACTCTAAAAAAATGCTAGTAGAAAACTCAACAAACGTTTTCACCGCAACAACCCACTCAACCAACACAACACCATAACTTATGATCAGACATATGCAACACCATATCAAAACATAGTTAACATCACTTTCATGAAAGAACAGATAACTGCACGTATTATTAAACACTAGAAATTGACTAAATTCAAGTTTCCAGAAAAAGAACGTACCTGCACCACATAAACATACTGCTAAATGAAAATAATGCATAGAAAAACTTCAAGATAATAAAATCCACACCCATAAGAATTAATCAAGAAATATTATAAATTAACTAAGAAAGCAAATTAACTTATCAGATAATGTTTAAACGCGGAACTACCTACCTCCGGTTTCGAATACTCCAACACTTGACGTGAAACTCCAATTTCCCATCAAACGCACCAAAACAATTCCAAAACGTGCCTTAGAAACAAAATATCGATGAATGCATGAAAATAAAATCAAGTTCAGCACAAATTAAGCCCCAAGAAACATGAAAACTCACGCCAAGTGAAAAGAAGTTGCAGAGAAGGGGAAAACGGGAGGAACCAAGGCTTTGGATGTTGGCCATGTGAGAAGTGGGTTGCCGGAGGTGAGTGAGGAGGGCGCCAACCGGAATTTCCTGGAATAGAGGTAGGCTGGTGACCATGGGGATAGTGTGGCCCGAGTTGGCTTTCCAGGACGAAGGTAGTGGCTGGAGGGCGCCAGAGGGTGAGCTCGAGGGTGGAGGGGCGCTGGTTGGGAGGTCGGGGTTAAAGGGGGGTCGCGCTTCTAGCCGGACGAGAGGGAGGGTGCGGGCTGCCGGTGAAACAGTTTTCCGGGAGCGGCGATGTATGCATCTGGTTGTGAGGGGGCGCAAGACGGGTTGAGGGAGCCAGCAAGGATGGCGCCAGCTGATGTAGAGGTGGGAGACGCCCGACATGAGCCAAAGGGGAGGGGGAGTGCGTGATCCAGGAGGGTTGGGTAGTCCGATGGGAAAAGGGGGAGAACAATGGGGGCAGCGCGATCCAACCCTAAGGGGGAAAACCAACAAAAAAACAAAAAAATAATATTAATAATAATAAATAAACAAAAAAATCTAATAATAATAATAATAAGATAATAAAAAAAACATAATGAATTAAATAATAAACTTTACAATAATAAACTTAATAAAATGAAAATAATAAAAAGAATACTCGGAATTATATTATTATCCAAGATAATAATAATAATAATCTCAAGTGACATTATTATTATTATTATTATTAAAAAAAATTAATTCATTTTATTTCATTAATTAAACATTGTCAAGGCATGCAGTGAACTGGATGGGGTCGCACAGAGACCCAGGCGAGGCCGTGCAGCTTCGACTACGTTGCACTGGACGTAATCAAGACCCAAACACAAAGAACTCAAAATCATAAGTCGGGTTTTTTCCCGAACTACCCGACACAATGAAAATTAATAAAATAAATGAATTTTGAAATGGCGAGTGTGACAATTCTCCCCACCATAATTCTTTATGTCCCCGGAAAGCCACAACTAGAACCAAACCCCAAAGCAGAAAACCACACTCCGTTAAGGTTCAAAGGGAATCCCCACAAAAATCAAGCAAAGAGAGGAAAAAGTATCGTGTTCAGAGATAGTGACTCAAGGAAAACTTCGAGAAACTCATATAAAGACTTTATGATACGTGTCGCCCGCCCTGAAGAGATAGAATGCCTCCAATTGACTGATCAAGGAAGGGAACTCTTGCACCCATGGAAACCAACTTCACAAGCCGAAATATCTCAAGCACTATTAAATGAAAACCACACCATTTGGCTAGAATGAAAAAAAAAGTTCAAAGCACATCCAAGGAACACTCTTATCACTTATCACCAAGAAATATTTAGAAAAATAACTAAAAGGTCAATATGGGGAACCCCGAGGGGCTCCCCACCATTAAGAACCTACCAACGCCCAAGGCGAGACTGGATGACTGAAATGGGGAAGTCTAAGGGGAATCCCCACCATTAAAGAAAAGTACAACATCGATTCATTCCAGAGACGTTCTTGCGAGATCCAATGTGGGTCTCCTGGCCATTAGAACTGACAAGAGATACAATAATTTAGAAAATTTCATGATGGTGACCAAACACCCTACCACAAGGGGCGGGGAGGGTGGGGCCCGGCTACAGGGGCGTTAAAAGTATAACCCAAGACAAACCAACATTTCCACATTCCTGGATGAGCATTATTCAAATTTGAGACATATTTAGCCGACAGACTCCCATAAGGACCACTAAAGCAATTTCATCCAGTGGGATGCAACCCCAAAGACTTTAAGGAAACGAGACGAACACGCCTCTACATGGTCACGAAAACCTTATGCAACCAGATGGCTCATTCGGAGCGGAACAACCATATAAATAATTTAAATTGACTCTACTTTCAACACTGATGACAGAAATAAGGTCATGGTCTCATACACTTCCTGGGTTCCTGACCACGCACCAACTTCACTCCGAGGCCTATGGCTGGAGCCCTAATGTTCGAAGCATCACCTACCTCGCAGTCATGTATTAAAGACTCATGAATGGAGCTTCTTATTTTGGTGCCACACGCAACCACACTACAACTGAGGCAACACCAGAAAACACAAAACACTATGAAATCCAACTGATCATACACGGAACATTCACTATAACGAGAGATTAGATGGTACACGCACATCACCCCTTGTTACATTGAATGAGAACATGACACCCCAAATCGTCACCTGAACATGACCATTGCTATATAGAGGAACATTATACGGAGAGGTACTTCAAACTAAGTCTTAAACAACACATGACTCCTGCAATCGACCGTAGCAACCCCATGTGACTGGGTCTGCCACACTAGTGTCCTAACGTAGACCCTTTCTTAAATTAAACCAATGAAGGACCAAAGGTCATTTAGAATAGTGTTCATCACCGACCATTCCAGGCTGCTTCCCCCTTTCCCCACTGGAATCTCCTTCACCATTTCCAAACAGAAAATTCAAATTAATGAGGTCAAACTTTACCCTTGACTATCAAAGAGAAATCACACTGCAAGACGTCACCAAACATGACCCTTATAGCCGATGAAAGTACTACAAAATCCTTCAAGACACTGGTCAACACTGAAAAATTCTGAACCACCTTCAACCTTCCCTTCCGGATTTCCTTTCTCCGTTTCTAGGGGGAACCTTCAAACATGACAGTGTCAAGCTTCACACTCGAGGAGTCAGACACTCAAAAGACCAAAAATCCCTTCAACTCCTATCACATCTGTCATCCCGCTGTGAGAGGATCCACTTAGTTGTAAAAAGGAGAGGTGGGTTCAATTCTAGAATTTAAGAAGAGATTACTCTGATCAACTGGAGGGTCGGCCAACTACGATTTGCCTATAGCCGCACATCAATCACATGTCAATGCTTTATGGGGGGCATACACTAGTGAAGAAAGAAAACCATGAACCCAACCGAACTAGTCCAATGGTCAAGGCATACCACAAGCGAACACCAAACGTGATGGGGGAACCACTGCAAGGGATCCCTGGTGTATTCTTCAAAAGAATTCACTAACCACATGCTTGCATACCAACTTAGAAATAAGAATTCGACCTTGGGACACAAATCAGTCAAAAATGATTCTCAGCTCGAAACGCCTCACATCCAACCTTTCAAAAATACAAGGACACACAACACAATCACCATTTACTATAACACAAAATTTTTTATTTAACAAAATATTTTGAAAAGAAAAAAAAATAAGCAAAGCTAGTGGGTCGCACAAACACAAATGGTGTCCCATGGGCCTCGCACATGCATGTTCCCGTGCCACACTAGCACCCACCTGATATCCATCCAGGAACTCACCTTCTCATGCCATTAACTATTTATTTTTCCATATAAATTCATGCATGTGGTTTCCCATGAAAACAACAAGAATGAAAACCAAACCTTTCCATTTTTCAAAACCGAAACATCCAACCCACACTTTTCAAACCTCACACACCATTTCATTTTTAAAGTGCTCCATTTGAAAAAATTTCCAATACCAAAACATTTTACTTAAAAACCAAATTTCTAAAAATCCAAAACAAAGAGATGAGAAACGATGCAAGAGAAAACTTGTGTCAGCTGGTGACTGGAACGTATGGTTGGTGGCCATACGCTAGTCACGCCACCGCCATAGAGGGTATTCTAGGATAGCGTCCCCAGCTCCACATGGCTTGCCAGACCCTGCGAGCTCACTGGGACCACTGACCCTACTCCCTTTTCATTTCCCCAAGACAAGATTAACCGCAAGAAACAAAGACTCAGACAAACCCCAACTTACGCTGGTAACTCGATTCCCTCTATGAGGTGTGCTGGCCAGGCACATTGCTCGTATCTAGAACGTCGAGTTCCGAAAACCTTAATTTTGGTCTACTCTGACTCTATATCAAAAGAAAACGACCCAAGAGAGAAAACCTTGCCCTCTGATACCATTTTGTCATGAACCAGGCTAGGTCACCATCTGAACCGATGCCCGACCCGGTCCGCGACATGGCCCAAAGGGCGTTCCTGATCCCCACGGGCTGGCACAAGTGCCTGGGTATTAAAACTAACACATGAGAACGATTTTACCAGAAATAGTAAACACAAAACAAATGATAAGATAAAGAAAATGAAACTGAAATTAGACAACCAAACATGGTCTTAAACTGAAAAAAAATCAGGGGTTTACAACTTCAACCCACCACCAAAATAAGCGACAACAAAATAAACTCAAAATCAAACCTCCAAGCAACCAGAGAGACACAAAATCCACACACCACAACACCAACCTACACGAAAATACCATTAACGACCAGAACCAGCATTGCTGAGCACGATGTCACAACCAAGAAAACACAAGAAACAAAGTCTACATACACCCAAAGGTGTATGTAGGGTGTGATCCAAAAGCCCAATAGGAAGACACCCAATAAAAAGGTTCCACGTATAAACATTAAATGAAAAATACATTTGAAGGCTAAATAAATGAAAGGACACCAAATCTTAAACAACTTTAATGAAATTCTTTCTATAAGGAAAAAACTTTTAAAGAAAACAACTTAAATAAAAGAAAACACCCTTGCATAAAAGAAAAACTCAAACCTTCACAAAAACCCAAAAGATGCACCATATGCCGATGGTGGGTGTATAGTAGTCCAGGAGCACCAAAAGTGAATGAGGCCCTAAAGGTACTAGAAAAAGTAATGGGACCCTAAAACCTCGCGTCTCGGTGAATAGTATAAGAATCACAACAAAATACATTCTCGTGCACGAGCCACTAGGCAGGGCAACACATCCATAACCTAGTGGTCTCCAATAATCATCTAATGTCTAGTTAGTGTTGTAATCGTCAATCCAACTAAGTGAAACTGGGCTGGAGCCACTCCCGTATCACTAGCACGCTAGTCTTGTCCGTCCACCTAATACCCATGCTTCCCCTTTTTGTGCTCACGTTGTTCTAATTTCAAATTTCATGCCACACCCAAACAAATAAAACAAATAGGGTGTAACATAAACCCAACACCACACTTACACACACACACTTAAAACCATTAAACAAAGTACGCATGCCAAAAGACATTACCCATCTCAATTAAAACAATTTTCTTGCATTACTAATAATTCTTTATTAAAATGTTTTAAATTCTTTGACAACAACTTATTTAAAAAGAAACATAACACGACTAACACAAAAGAAACAACACAACCCTCCACCCTAACCAAAATACCTGCTGCCACATGAAGAACACAACCTGCACCACTCGCATCAATTAATATCTCAGTCTCACGGTTAAAAGACCATTTTCCCGATTAAACACAACACTAAAAAATTTATTACACAATTCCAGAAGATGAGACATGACTTTAAACACCAAGGACACACCCAAATTCCATTTTTGGACAAAATGAATATGGAAGCTCCACCAGAACATAAACTGTGTAGCTTGCGCATTTTTCACAAAACAAACGCACAATTTATAAAAACACTAGTAGAAAACTAAACAAACGTTTTCACCGTAACAACCCACTCAACCAACACAACACCATAACTTATGATCAGACATATGAAACTCCATATCAATACACAATTAACATCACTTGCACGAATGAAAAAATAACTGCATGTATTATTAAACACTAACAATTGACTAAATTCAAGTTTCCAGACAAAGAACGTACCTGCACCACATAAACATACTACTAAACGAAAAATAATGCATAGAAAAACTTCAAAATAATCAAATCCGCACCCATAAGAATTAATCAAGAAATATTATAAATTAACTAAGCAAGAAAATTAACTTATTAGACAATGTTTAAATGTGAAACCACCTACCTCCGGTGTCGAATACTCCAACACTCGATGTGAAACTCCAATTTCCCATCAAACGCACCACAAAAATTCCAAAACACGCCTTAGAAACAAAATACCGATGAATGCATCAAAATAAAATCAAATTCAGCAAAAATTAAGCCCCAAACAACATGAAAACTCACCCCAAGTGAATAGAAGTTGCAGATAAGGGGAAAAAGGGTAGAACCAAGGCTTCAAAAGTTGGTCGTTTGAGAAGTGGGTCGCTGGAGGTGAGTGAGGAGGGCGCTGACGGGAATTTCCCAGAATAGAGGAAGGCTGGAGACCATGAGGATAATGCATCCTGAGTTAGCTGGCCGGGAGGAAGGCAGCAGCTGGAGGGCACCGGAGGGTGAGATCGAGGGCGAAGGGGTGCTGTTCGGGAGGTCGGGGTGGAAGGGGGGGGGGGTCGCGCTTCTAGCCGACCGAGAGGGATGGTGCGGTATGCCAACATAGTAGTTTCCCAGGAGCGGCGATGCGTGCATCCGGTCGGGAGGGGGCGCGAGCTGGGTTGAGGGAGCCGGCGAGGATGAAGCCAACCGATGTGGAGGAGGGCGACACCAGACAGGAGCCGAAGGGGAGGGGGAGCATGCGATTCAGGAGGGTGGGGTTGTCCGATGGGAAAAGGGGGAGAACAATGGGCGTGGCGTGATCCAACACTAAGGGGGAAAACCAACAGACAAAAACAAATAATAATAATAATAATAATAAATAAACAAAAAAACTAATAATAATAATAATAATAAAGTAATAAAAAAACGTAATGAATTAAATAATAAACTTTACAATAATTAACTTAAAAAAATGAAAATAATAAAAATAATACTCTCAATTATATTATTATCCAAGATAACAATAATAATAATCTCAAGTGACATTATTATTATTATTATTAAAACAATTTTTAATTCATTTTATTTCATTAATTAAACATCGGCAAGGCGTGCAGTGAACCAGGCGGGGTCGCGCGGTGACCAAGGCAACGCCGCGCAACTTCGACCGCGTTGCGCTGGACGCAATCAAGACCAAAACACAAAGAACTTGAAATCTTATGTTGGGTTTCAACCCGAACTACCTGACACAAAGAAAATTAATAAAATAAATAACTTTTGAAATGGCGGGTGTGACAGCTCCAAATATGGTAAAGTCATACTAGTTGATTATTGTCTATAGGGATAAGTCAATCAGTGGTAGACGCTAATCGACAATAAAAATACCAATTAATTTATAAAATCTATGGAATGGGAAGGGGACAAGAAGTTATTTTAAATTAAATATTTCCCAACATAATCAACCATTAAATGGGGAGGGAGTTATAATCATACAAAATGAGGAAGAATTTATCAATTCTTTTGAGGAGAACATCATAAGGCTTTCATGGTACACCTACAATTTTTTCCTTGATCCTAGACATAAGGTTGACCATTTATTCAATGGGATAAAAACGATTCTTCAAAAAACCCTTAAAAATTGAGCCCTTAAAATCGATGCAGAAATTGACTATTGTTACCTAAATGTTGGGATAAATATTAGTGATTTTTGGAGGGCTCAAGAGACTGGAGATAGTAAGTAGAGAATTAATTCTAACTTTTTGATGATCATTGGATGATACTCATGGTAGGGATTGAATCCATATTCCCATGTGTCATAATATTAGAAATATTTATACTAGAAACTACCATAAGGGGTGAGAAAGTGATTCATGAATATAAGAGAATGGAATCAAGCTAATGAATTTTGAAGGGAAATAATGAAAACTTTTAATGTGATGTAATAAAAGAAGATTCCAAGAATTAATCATCCAATGGTTCAATGTTTTAAAAGTAAGGAAAAAGGAAACTATATTAGTTATTTCCTGAATCCTAGTAATATTGAAGATGATCAATGATAACTTACTCCATGGAAAATAGAGTAGGGATGAGCATATGTTATCACTACTGTTGAGCTAAATCCAAAAAATAGATAGGTATAGTTTCAATTAATTATATAATCGTAAATTTACTATTTTATTCTTATCCTAGAAATTAGTTCTTAGAATTCATGTTTAATTTAACAAATCAATCACTTCCCCATAACATGAACGTTGAGTTATTAGTGAAACCAAGAAGTTGAAAATATATTGAACCTCAAGCTTATAACTCCTCCTTAGTAAATATTTCTGTGCTAAATCTCCAATAAAACCTTTTCATACTCCCACTAATAGAATTTGATGTTATACTAGGCATGGATTGGTTACCCTTATATAGCCCCAACATCAATTTTCATGAAAAATAAAAAACATTCCATGTCCCAAATCATTCTCTTATTCTATAAAAGTATATGGAGTAGATAACAATTATTTGTAAATTTTTTCCCAAGACTAGATATTATTGTCCTATGAGAAAAGTATATTTCTCAACTAACTAAGACAAATGAGGGTAATGATCTTGAATACATTTTCATTGTTAGGTAATTTAATGATGTATTCCCCAAATAATTGATAGGTCTATCTGCTAATCGAGAGGTTGAGTTCTCATTTGAACTTTTACATGGAGCACATATGATATCCCGGACTCCTATAGAATCTCCACATCAAACTGGAAGAAGAAAAAGAGTACCTTAAATATAATATAGAGAAGGTATTCACACACCCAGGTGATTCACTATGTAGTGAACCTCTACTCTATGTCAAAAAGAATAATGGGTCAATGTGTTTATTATATGATTATAAAAAAACAACAATGTCAAAATAAAGAACATGTATCCCCTACTGTGGAATAATGACTTTTTTAATCAGCTATCTGGTGACCAATTCTATACTAAAGTGAACCTTCTATACAAATATCATCAATTAATGTTTTTTAAGGATGATATAACAAGAACTATTTTCATATAAGGTACATAGTTTATGAGTTTATGGTAATACCCTTTAAGATCCCAAATGCTACAACAATATTTATAGCTCTAATGAACTTATTATTAATATATTAACATGACAAATTTTTTTAGTATATATAAATAATATTATGATATAATCTAAAATTAAGTAGGAACATTAGGATATTTTGAGTTCTATTCCATGGACATTGAGAAAAATAAAATTGTATGGAATGTTCAGTAAGTGTGAATTTTGGAAACAAAATGTATCCTTCATGGGGAAAGTAATCACATGAAAGGTTATATATATTTACCCCTAAAATATATAGGTTATGGAATAATGACCTAGGGAAAATTTAGTTGATTAAATATATAGTTTCCACAAATTATCCTGGTTATATTGGTGTTTTTTGAGGAACACTTCATGAATATAAGAACCTAGGTTTTTTACAAGGTTAAAATCCTTTTCTTTTAAGTTTAAATACTTAATTAAGGCCTAATGTGAATTCCCTTTGAAGTTTTGGTGGTTTCGATGAGGTCTATAGCTTTTTTATATCCAACAACCCAAATTTTGGCGGTGAAAAGGCCCGATGCATGGTTAGTAGAAACCCGATAGGGTAAGTTAAAAAGTTACTCCTAACTATGTGAGGTTGGAGAGTAAATTACTACATGACACATAGTTAGAAAGACTATGTGATTTGGGGCACACAACCATGTTAAAATGTTTGTAGTTTTTGATAATGTGTTGAGACTAGGTTTTTTCACATTTATTCAAACCATTCATTAAAACTATTTAGGGTGATCCTCTCATTTAGAAAATGGTGCATGACTAGTGCATGTTTAGAAAACCATATGAAAAAACCATACATCCCAGTAATTTGGGTGAAATTAACAAATTTCCCCCAATTAATCTATTATATCAAACCTATTTTTTCATTCTACTCCTAAATTTTATATCATCCTATTGGGAGATCTCAATTGAGCCTTTGTGTAGAAATTGATATCGTTCCTCCTTCTGATATAGGAATCAAGCATCTTCAGCCTCTTTAGATCCACATAAGTGAGTTATTAATTCTTTTTTTTGACATTCCTGGATCTTCTTAGTATCATATATTCTCTTTTGGTGCAAGATAATATTCCCTAATTTCAATATCTTCATCTGTTCTTCGATTTTCATCTGATCTAAGTCAAATTAGGAGATGATACTAGAGAGGTACTCTACTATTGACCTATGGTAGGTGGCTTATAATTTCACCATTTGGTTTTGTGGTTTATTAATATATTTTCTATTATTTAATTAGATTTTATTTCTAGTGTGGCACTAAAATTGAATTGATTAATTTAATTAATGGAAGTAGAACTTGTTAGGGATTCCATTTTTTTCTTTGAGTTATGTTGGAGGTTTTTACAAAACCAAGGTCACCTACAGGGTGTTCCTTTTAATTGTATTGTATTTTCGTTTTGTTGAACCACCGAAGGGGTGTGTTCTTGAGCTTTCATCATTAGAGGAATCCCATATTTGAGTGAAATGAATCAAATTTATTTTTTAAGAGATGTACTGCCTCAACTGAATGTTGATACTTTTGAATGTAGTGGTTATATGGTCAAATGAGTAGGTAAAATAATTGATTTAATTGAATTTAAATTGATTTAATAATGATATGTGATTTGAAATGGAAGTGTAATACTTGGTTGGAAAACATTGGATCTTGATTTTATTTATATTCTATGGTCACCTCACACATGGATCATGTTTTTTGGTTGAAGATGTCTTGGAACTATATGCTCCTTGGATCTTGATTCCATAGGATTCCAAGTTTATTTATACCCATTAGATCAGGCTCTCTAGACTCATGTCGTACATGATCTAATAATATGGCCATTAGACTCGACTAGTGAAATCACTATGTTTCCATTGAGATGTTCTTGGGATATGATGATGAAGTCTTGGTCTTCTATACATTGGATCCAACACTTTGTGGTATAAAATTTTGTTTATATTACACAATCATCGGAATTTGATAGGATTGGTCGTACAAAATATCCATGGATAATATCACACATATGGTTATATGAAAAGGTCATGGTTTACATGATATGTGTGGATTTATAGTGAGGTAATTTTGGGAATATTTGTCTATTATAACTGCCATGTTATAGGAGCAAGTCCTTATTTCGAAGGGATCCTTTAGGGGATATACATGATAAATTTCTTCATAGTATATATTCCATGAGAATTTTACATTTCTTACTTCTTACCTATGATATAAATATTTCATACTAATTTAGCTTTTAATATTTCAAAGTTTGGACTTGTTATGGACCTTTGGGAGGTTACCAACTAGTATTGTATCTCATACCCTGCTCAAGATGTCGTTGGGTACCCATACAAACTATAAATATGCAAGTTGGGTCTGGGGAATGGGACCATAGTTCGATGATTTTTTTATTCTTTTCATTGAAAGATGAGAGAAAGGGACCATGATGAGGCTCAGGATGCAATTTGGAGTTAGTGATTTTGGGTATTTTATTTTTTATTTTGATACATGTGTTTTATTACACTGTTGTCTGCCTTATTTGGTTATTTTTTAGAGACATGTATCTTCATCACCATCTGTATGTTATATTACTTCTGTAGTTGTTTATATTTTCATATCTTGTTTATTTATAAGTTGTTCAGTTGTTATATCTTCCTCCACTATTTATTTTTATTTCTATTCTATTGTGTTACAATATAGTAATGAGGGAATAGTCTCCCCATAGACACACCTTAGGACCTCAATTCTAGTCACCAACCTCTAAAATTTGTGGAGACATGCTTGAGGCCATGTGTTTAACCGAGCATGCAACACTATTGCGTGGAATCCATGTTTAGGGGAAAAAATATGTATAAGATAATTTTATTTTATATTTTATTAATTGAGGAAAATAGAGAGGGATAGAAAGGTAATTGAATTTTTAAATGATCTATTCTTGGGTGTAGAAAACTCATGTGTAGGAAAATAAAAATTCCCTTGAATGTGAATTTCTATTTTATATATTTTTACCATGAAATTTTATTTGATTCCACCCTTGGGTGATTCAATTGAAATTTGATGTTATCATTGATATGATTGGGGGTCCTATTTTTTTTAAAAAACTTGATGAGATGAAGGTATGCCATCTCATTCAACATTTTAGGCACCTATTAGAAATCACAGTACATGCATTATACCATGCCATATAGGATTCATTTCTTGTTTTAATGGTGTTTTGATAGGTAAGGTGATAGATATACTTTCTATTGTGATATACATTTTTGAATTGGGTGGAGAAACATGGTTGGTACTCAGTGTGACTTCTATAACCTAAGTATTGTTTTCCTGATTAGGCTACAATAGTCAACCTAAGAATCCTATTATTACATATTGAGTCATCATCAATGAGTTGGATGGACTGAAGAAAGTTATGGTGTGAATTGGGAGGATTCCATACTTCTGTTCATGAGGAGTATGGTACCTTATGGATCAGGATTTGGTGAACCATTTGGTTTTACCATTTAAAATAAAATTTGAACTGAATATGAACTTTAAATGGAAAATTGAACCTAGGAACATAAACATGACCTTAAAATGGATTTTGGGTTGAATGTACCCAATGTCTCTAGTGAATTTTCAGCTATTTCTTTTTACAATCCTAGATTTAGGTGAATACTGTATGGTATGACCTATTTATAGGAAGTTTTTGACATTTCCTAAAATTTAATGGTATGAAATTTGATATCAAAACTTTCTGAGGTCTGTGTTTGTCATTGTAGAGGCATTACACCACAACGACATCCAGTCATATGCCATGATGGTGGCGAAAAACACATTTTAGAGGTGATGGGCCATGAGATACCAATGTATCATCCCACACTAACTAAAAAAAATCCAATTATTGTTACGAATAAAAGTGTTGAGTAAAAGTTCTATGACAGGATTAATCAATTCATGAAGACTTTTCATGGAGAACTATAATCGCTATTGTCTATGGATCAGTTGATGCAGGTGTTCCATTAGAGAAATCATATAATTGTTTTAGGGGATGGGATTACATAGGCTATGTAGTTATAGCTTGAGACTACACTATTTATCATCAATATTTTAAAGGCACCTCCTAAGAAAAAAGTGATGTTTGAAACTTACACGCTTCTGGGTTCAGAAATCACTAGTGCGATATTCTGAACTAGGTTGGTGTGTTGTGTGGTATGGTTTGTCAGGATTTTAGAACATATTATATGACTACTTTTACCTTGAGACTCTAAGGGAAGATAATTCTTATGAGTTCATGCATCAAGAGTAGGGTGTGATGAAAATTATGGATTACTCGACACTGTTTATATATTTTCAACATTTTTCTCCAATGTACCTCGATGATGAGTTATCGAGGGTGATATGATTTGAGGAAGGTCTATGAAAATTAATTCACTCTTAGGTAAACATGTTTAGATTCACCTATATTATAGAGTTGGTAAATTAGGCACTAATTACATATTGGAACCCAAGGGAAGCTGAGGCCGCATAGTAGATCAGTTAAGTTTCTCAAGCCAACAGTTCAACATTTTCATGTAGGAAGCACTATTTTGAGGATTCTCACGAGATGAGTACCAGTTATCTTGTGAGTAAAAGAAGCTAAGTGTTCTATCATTAGTTTGGAATATGGGGCCACTTGAACAATCAGAGTGATCACAACCTAGTCGAGTGCCAAGCAAGTGAAAGGATCAGCCACATGAAACATTTCTACAAGACTTTCCCTCTAACAATGAGTAATAGCAGGTTAGCTACAACAATATGTTTAGGATCAGGTATCATGGATCCATTTGAGGTAGGTTTTTAGATCAGTACCTATTTTTTAGGATGAGGTGGTGGTGGTCGTGTCTGAGGTAGAGAGACACAAGTTTCATTGAGACAGCAGAGTGGTCCTACTCTGGGCAGTGATGTTGTCTTACAAGGCCACAGTTATGGATATCTATATACTTTAAGGCCCACCACTAATGAGTAGGGAGCTAGGCCATCTATGATGAGAGGTAATATCTTAGTACCCTCAACTCTTTTATCTTCTCTTTTTAATACAGGTGTATCTCATAATTTTCAATCTGCACATATGGTAAAAAGCATTTGGCTCATTATACTATCTTCTAAGAGAGTTATGATTCTTGAAACTCTATTTGGGGTTAGAACTAAGGATATAAATTAGTGAAAGGAGTTCTCCTTTGATGTTGGTGTGTGTCAAATCATATGGAATATTTTTTCCCTCAAGATGACCAGGTTTGATTCTTTACATGGAATGGATAGGCTAGTGACTTATTGAGACTTCATTGACTGCTATTACCTAAGGATGAAT
Organism: Viscum album; assembly: GCA_963277665.1. Taxonomy (NCBI): domain Eukaryota; kingdom Viridiplantae; phylum Streptophyta; class Magnoliopsida; order Santalales; family Viscaceae; genus Viscum; species Viscum album. The sequence goes on along the minus strand of OY728148.1, from coordinate 827,504,779 downwards.
TTCACATCACTAGAGGGTACAGTTTATTCTCACAAGGGTGAATGGGATGTCCAGGAAAGCTGATCTAGACTAGAGCATTGTGGGATGGGTAGTATGACATCCCAGATAACTAGTTTTTATTAGGATAATTTGAGAGTGCATCAAGAAGACTTCCCTCAAATGGTTGATCATTTTTGGTATATGTTTCCAAACGAATTTCTTGGTTTACCTCCTAAGGGAAAGGATGAATTATCCTTCGATCAAGTACTAGGAGTTGCACCAGTTTCCATTCATTCTGAAATGATGTCTATGATGAAGTTGCAAGTGCTCAAGAGGAATCTAAAGGACATGATGTCAATGAGGATTATTCATCCCAATACATCTTCAAGGGGTTTGATGGTCCTTTTTTAAAATTTTTTTATGATAACCTTATGGTACATGTGGATTATAAAAAATTAAACTTTTTTATAGCTAAAAAATGGTTTCCCTTTTCATAGAAAAATGTATTATTTGATCATCTTTTAGGAGATCAAGAATTATCAAAATTTGATTTGAGATCTGGATATCACTCGGTGTGTTTTCAAACTGTAAGTGCACTGCACATACCCTTCTGTAGCAGGTATGGTCAATATGAGTATATGGTCATTTCATTTAGACTCACAAACATGCCATCATATTTCATGGAATTGATAAACCAAGTTTCCCATCCTTACCTAGATTCATTTTTGGTGATTTTTATGGAGGATATCTCAGTTTATTCTCACAATCGACCTGACCATGCCAAACATATTGGGTTCATTTTGGATAAACAAAATGAGAATCATTTATATTTTAATCTTACAAAGTGACACTACCATGTGGATAAGATTCATTTCATGGGAAAAATTATATTAGAGATAGGATTATCAATAGACCTAGAGAAGGTGAGAGATATAGTTTCATGAGAGCATCCCAAGAACACCTTTGACATGTAGAGTTTAATTGGACTAGCTGGATATTACAAGAGTTTCACATAGGACATATCATGGTTATTAGTGCAGTTTATGGGATTGACTAATAGGTTCATGATGCTTGTTTGGTTAGATACCTATGTGACAACCTTATAAGAGCTAAAAGTGAGATTGTATTCAGCATCAGTTCTGATATTTCTATACTAAGGCATGAGTTACAGTGTGTATTGTGATGCATCAATTATTAGGCATAGAGTAGTGATGATGTAGGGGATATAGTTTTGGCATATGGTTCTCGAAAATTAAGGTAAAACAAGAGGACTTTCCAGACACACGATCTCGAGTTAGCTGGTTGTTCATGCTTTGCACTGTTCGAGTCATTACATTTTGGGAGAGAGTTTTGTGGTGTAAATAGACCCAAATTTACTCAAGTATATATTCACATAGAATGATATTAATTAGATACATCGAAGCTTGATTGAGTGCCTATTGTATTTCGACTTCATTCTTTCCAATATGCCTAGGAAAGGAAATGTCGTGGCCAATGTACTGAGTAGGAGGACTCAGATATAGGGAGCTTAGCAGGCTAGTATCAAGTTGAAGTATATGGATATGTTCACTAATATTCCATTTGATAAGAATGATAGTCATGGAGTGAATTTTATTTCATCATGGGATGTGACGTCTACCATGCTGGATAAAGTGAGGATGATGCAACTATCATATTCGAAGGTCCTAGTCCTATGAGAGAGTGGTAGGTGAGGACCCTCATCCGATTTAGACCATAGGTGAGGATTATTTCTTGCATATACATGGTCATGTTTGGGTTCTAGTGGATATATATTAGGAGATAATGTGAGAGTTTCTTGCCTGAGTTTGGGCATTGCATGTTGGTGTCACCAAGATGTACCGTGACATGCACCATCAGTACTAGTGGCCTGGTATGAAACACGAGGTAGATTGATTTTTTATGAGGGGTTCCACCTGTTACCAGGTGAAGGAGGAACATCAGTAAAATAACATGATTTTTACATCAGTTACATTTTCCCAAGTGGTAATGGGATGATGTAACGATGTATTTCATAACTGTTTCCAAGGTCACGTCAAGGTAGTGATGTTGTGTGGGTCATTATTGATAGGATCATGAAAGTTTCTCAATTTCTACTGACCAAGGATTCCTTCATTTTTGATGATATTGGGAGGTTATATATCCTTGAGTTAGTAAAAATTCATAGGGTCCCTTGTACTATCGTTTTAGATAAGGAAACCTAGTTTACATATCCTTTTTGGAAGAGTTTATAGAGGGCACTGGGTACATAGGTGCTTCTTAGCATGACATACCACCCCTAGACTGATTTCGAATCAAAACATATGATAAAGGTGCTTGAAGACATGTTGTGAGAACGTGTTCGTGATTTTGGAGGATATTGGTAGAGGCACATACCACTTTGGAGTTTTCATATAATAAAATTGAATAAGAAACTATACAGATAGAACATTATGAGGCTTTGTACTTTAGGCCATGATGATCACCCCTATTCCGATTAAAGGTAGGTGAGGTATCTTTACAAGTACTAGGTCTCCAGAAAGAGACCAAAAAAAAGTTCCAGTTGATTCATAAGTGGATGGATACTTCATAGTCTTGATATATTTTCAATCCCAATCGATGAAGGTGACCTATAGAGTTTGAAGTTAGGGATCATATATTTTTAGGAGTTTCACTGATGCTGGGGCACTGAAGGATCATGAGAAAAGGTAAGATTTTACCATGATATATCTGACCATTCAATAATCTAGGGAGAGTTGGGTTGGAAGCCTATCAGTTGTAGTTAACTCTATAGTACTAATACATACACAAAATCATCCATGTATCTCAGTTACACCATTATCATTCATACCTATCTCAATATTTTTTATCCATAGGAGGTTGAGCTATAGGAAGATGCATCCTTTGATAAAAATTTGATTTTTATTATTTATAGGATCATAATTATTCTCCAAGTATGGTTTATTCCTTTGGTATGGGTTCCATGATAGCCCAACCGTTTAGACGAGGAGACTTAAGAGATGGAGGCTAATGTACATACTCAGTGGCCAGAGTTTCTCTCCGAAAAATCATTACCACCCTTGAGTGGGAAATTTGGGGGGATAATTTCTGTAAGGGGGAATATTGTAAGAACCTTGATTTTTATATGTTGTACATATACTTTTTTTCTTAGGTTAAATGATCAATTACTACCTAATGTGAATTCCATTTGAGGTCATGGAGGTTTTAGGGGTGTCTAGGACTTGTTTGATGCCCAAAAACTAAATTTTGTGTTGAAAAAGGATTGGTGCATGATTATTATGAATTATATGGGGTGGGTTTCATGATTAATTCTTACCATGTGTGGCAAGAAAGTGGATTTCTACAAGCCGCACGGTTAGAAAAACCATGCAATTTGGGGAACATAGACATATATGCTATCTATAGTTCTTGAGAGTGGGATGAGACCTAGTTTGTGCATGGTCAGTCAAACTGTGCATGAAAACTTTGTGGGGTGACCCTTTCCTATAGCAAAGGGTTCATTGTTGGAACACTGTTTGGATAACCATGCTTCCAAACTATGTGGCCTAGTATTTTGGGTGAATTTATAAAATTTCCCATAATTAATATATTATATCAAACCTAATTTTTTAATTCATCACTTACATTGGAAAGTGGATTCTTGGGAGATCTACTTTATGACTTTGGGTATAATTTTATCCCATTCCTCCACCTTATATTAGAATCAAGAACCATTAATCTCGTTTGATCTATATCAGTGAAATATCAATTCCTTTTATGTTGTTACTCATTCTTTATAGTATTGATTACACTATTTATGAGGAAGCTAATATTCCATAATTTTCGGATCTTCATTCATTCATTGATTTTATTTGGATCTAAGTCAAATTAGGAGCTGATGCGGGATGAGCAATCTACTACCAACCTATGGTTGGTGGTCTATACTTTTCCCATTTGGTTTTGTTATTTATTAAGATGGCTTCCATTATGCCACCCATCAAACATGCCGATACATTTTATAAATTGAATTGATTGTTTTCAATAAAGTAAGTGGATCCTGTTAGGTATTACCTTTATCTTTCATGAGTTGTTTTGGAGTTTTTTCCCTAAGCAAGGTTACCCATAGTGGGTGCATTATTATTGCCTTGAGTTGTCCCTTTGTTGAACCACCCAAGGGGTGTATTCTTGAGATTTGTTAGTTAGAGGAATCCCATATATGAATGAAATGAATCTATTTGTTTTGTTAGAAATTTTACTTCCTTGTTACATGTTGATGATTTTAAATTGAATGATTATATTGTCTAATTGAACATAAATTAAGGGATGAATGAGATGTGAATTGAAATTGTAGTGGTTTCCAAGGTTGGAAAACCTTGGATATTGATTCAATTTAGATTCCATGGTCACTTAACCCATTTATATTGTTTTATAGTATAGTATGCCTTGGATTTTTATTCTCCTTGGATCTTAATTTGGTAGGATTTTAAGGGTATTTCAGACCTTTGGATCTGGTTTTATAGACTCTCATTGGATTTGATCTGCTGAGATGATCTTGGGAATCCACTAGTTTCATTATTGAGTTTCCATCAAGATTACTGTTGGACTGATTGAGGATTTCAAGGTATTGTATACATTGGATCTGGCCATTCATGGTCTATCATTTTGTTTTTACGACACAACTATGGGAATTTGATATGTTTGGTTATACAATAGAGTCGTGGTTGATTAGACACTTCTGATTTTATAGTATTGCCATGGTTGACATGATATGTGTGGATATAAGATGGGGACACATTGGTTATTTGTATTTGTTATAGCTGCCTTGTTATAGGAGTTCTCCCTAGTTTTGTAGGGATCTTTAGTGGATTATACAAGATCACTTGCTTAATAGCAGAAATTCCATTGTCATTTTATATTTCTTACTGCTTACCTATGATTTACATACTTTATAATGATTTATCTTGTTATATTGAATATATAGAACTAGTTATAGATCATTGGGGGGTTACCTACTGGGATTTCATCTCACACTCTATTCAGGCCACTGTTGGGTAATCAGAAAGACTTTATGGATGCAGGTAGGGACTTGGGAAAGCACCCACAATTTGATGCTTGATTTTTCCATTCTTAGGAGAGGGGAATAAGACAAGGATCATGATTTTATTTTGATTTATCACTTGTGGTTCATTTTTTATTTTGATATTGTGTTTTACTTTACTACTGTCTACCTAGATTATATTTTTTTAGAGACATGTATCATCATTATCTGTATATGAGATTATTTATTGAATTATTTATATATGCTTATCTTGTTTATTTACCTATTTTATAATTGTTATGTCTACTTTAGATATTGATTATTATTTCTATTATTTTTTGTTACACTCTGTTAATGAGGGAATATTATCCCCATGGAAACACCATAGGATGTCTTTGTAGTCGATATCCTATGGTGTTTGTGAAGATGTGTTTGAGTCTATGTAGCCAACCGGGATTGGGGAACTATTGAGTGGAATATAGATTTTATATGTCAGAAAAGTAATCAAATATTTTTATCTATAAATTATATAAGTAATGGAAGAAGTTTCTAGAGAAAATTTTGATACTAAAGTCTTTTGATTCCTCAGATCATTCAAGTATTATTGGTGTTTTTTTAGGAAATCTTCATGACCATAAGACAAACTAACTAGGATAACATGAAAGGGTTTAAAATTTTTACATACAAAAGAATGTGAAGATAACATTATAGAGTTTAATAAGAGGATAATCACTTCTTCTATTCTTAAAATATCAACCTCTAGAGAAGGATATTTTATCTTTAGTTATTATTCAATGAAATGATTGTGGTTTTCCCCTATAGGAAATGATAAAGTGATCTATAATGAATCTCAATAGTTATATATCCCTACGTAGAATTATTGAACTCTTTATATAAAGATGGATGTAGTAATCTACACATTAATGATTTTGCTTCATTATTTCTCTGTGGTAAAGTTTGAAATATTTATGGATAAAAAGTGCCTCAAGTATATATTGACACATAAAGATCTCAATATGATGTATATGGTTAGATTTTATTAAGGATTATCATTTCTCAATCCACTACCATCCTAGTAATTTAAATAAAGTTAAAAAGTGATTTAATTATAAAATACGCTTCAATATTATAAAAGCTAAGGATTGAGAAGGATTTTAACTTCTTTTAAATGGAAAGGAAAGACACGCGAATAATAAACAATACAACACTCTCCCACCTTACTCAAATGATTTCCCAATCATCCATTCTAGATATTATTAGGGAATAATAAAATAATTAAGTGTTGAAAAGAAAATGGAGGCTGCTATAAGGATATGGACCTCCACAGAGTGAAAAATGATGAAAAAGGATTTATGAGATTTGTGTCATCACTATACATATGATCAAATACCATGTTAAAGAACAAGATATTAAATGATTCTAAAATATCATTATTCTACATCCACCTGAGAAACATAGTGATATATATATATATATATATATCATTGAGATAAATATTGGAGGGAAAATATAATGAAGGAGATTTCGGATTATACATCAAAGTTAAAGGGATGTAAATAAGTGTAGGAGGAGATCCAAAAATCTCAAGGGGATGATGCAAAAATTACCCCTACCATCAAGGAAATTGGAGAACATCCCTAGGGATTATGTCATGGGTCATCTATAGGAAAACAAAGTAAAAAATGTTATATGTGTTTTGGTATATCATATTATAAATAAATTTTATTTTATTCCCATTCTGGAGGAGTTTTTACTCAATAAACTTCAAAGGGAAAACATCAAAGAAGTGGCGATAAGTCATGGAAAACCACTACCAGTAGTATCTAATTGATATTTGGTGTTCAAATAAGAATTTGAGAAAAGTTTTCAACATGCTCTAAACAAAGAGTTCAGTTTAATTATATCCTATCACCCTAATACTAATATATAACCATAATAAACCATTCGACACCATGTGAGTATGTTTGGAGAATTCAAAAAGTTCATGAAAGGATGTTAGGATCAATATATTCAATTGGACAAGTTCTCTTAAAACAATATATTCCTATAGATCATTCAAATGGATCCTTTTTAATCCATCTATGAAATGAAATGAAGGGATCCAATATTTTGGGATGATGTTCGAGAAAATTAGATACCATGAACTAATCTAGTAGAAGAAATGACTATAAGTTCAATATCATCCAACAATATATATGAGATGCCCAAAGTCTATAAAAGAGTTATATTGAAAATCAAAAATGAGATATCTGGTATGAGGTTGATGATAATGGTTTCCTTCTATATATCATTATGTAAGAGATTATCAAGGTTTTAGATGAAGGAAAATATAAATCCTAGATATAATCATACTCTTTTAGATTATTGATCGCATCAAAGTACTATCCTATCGACATTCACAAAAAAAACTCAATCTCTAGTACATGACTTGTTCCATATATCCTTAATGATAGAGAACATACCAGATCCCTCACAAGAACTAAATGCACAAGTCATATATTTAAAAAATTATCTCTCTTTTGGGGAGTAACTAGTGAAGATATTTGACTATAGAGTCAATTTTATATGCAATTATACTTCTCAAAATCAATAAACATTATTTTCAAAACTATGAACAATAGTGTAAATAATATTGAAATCATTAAAATAAAAATATCTATTTTTATAATGATTAATATATACCCTTTAGTATATTTTAATTTAATGATGAATTAAGTAAATTGGTTTAATTTATTGGGACTATAAAACATATATTACTTTGGTAATATGACTGTTGGAATAGAAAAACTGACTGTTGGGAATTATAATCTAACTATTTGAATAGTAATTAGACTGTTCTAATAGTAAAATAGTAGTTGGATATTTTATGAAATAATAATATAATATTTTTATATTACTAGACAATCTAAAAAGTGTTAAAATGGTAAAATAAGTATTTTATCCAAATAAATCATCATTATAATTTGTAGAAAAACTTATATGCCTAATTTTCATTAAAATAATTGTTTAGTAAATTTATAATTTTAATTTTTTTTTCAAAAATGTTTCTTTAAAAAAAAATTCTATTTTTTCCTAAATTGTAACATAATTTTATGATTCTCCCCATAAATTTTTTGGGGGTCAACAGTTTTGTTTCTTCATAAATACTTTTATTTTTTTAATAAATGTTAACTTTATTAAAAAGTAAAATTTAATTTTTATTAAATTAATTAGACAAAATAGATGCCATTTTTTGAACTATACCATCAATATTATCTTGAAATATTTTATTTTTTATTTTTATAAAAGACTTATTTTATTACTAAATAATAAGAAAAGTCAAATACAGGATTTTACATTATAAATAAATACATGACTAGTCACATATGGGATGACTTAAGCCCCCATTTTCACAAAATGACTAGAAAAAGTAAATATATAGTTACTAGAATTATCATTATATTTAGTTCTACGTAATAAATAATAAAGTGATGTGCATTGAATTAAAAAATACCCATCTCTTCCCTGTATAAATACCACCCTTTACCACCCTCTTCTCCTCACACTCTAAGTTCTTCATCTATCTAAATATATTCTGAAATATCTTAACAATTGAAAAAACACGTCCAAGGAGTTTTGGTCTTTGAAAAAGACTATAAAAAGGAGCCTTAAGTGGTATCCTAAGAGTTAACATCCAAAGGAATATGAATACACTCAACTGGAGTCTCATAAATTACTTACATCTTATTCCCCATAAAATCTATTATATTAAAGTTAATAAAATAACATAAATATTTTTTATATACTAAATTGTTTTTATATTAATGTAATATCCATAATGTAAGATAATTTCAACATTTCAAAAAAGAAAATTTCCATCATGATTTAGTTTTTTCACCACCTCTTTGGATGATGTGTCTAATTTTCATCACAACCGTAATGGATTGTCTTACAAATATAATTATTATTAAATATAGTGATGATAAAAAGTATATTGAAAAATATTTTATATTATTTAATGTATGAATAATCATTCAATTAAATAATAGATTTTTGGTGGTTCTTGATTGGTAAACCCTGCAATCCTATATCCAAAAAATAGGGTTTGAATATTGGAAACAACCTTAGGGAATTATGATTCTTGTGCTGACAAAGGAGCTGATATTAGGGGTAGTGATAAAAGCTTGACGTGAGAATAAAATGACACAGGTTGGAAGTGACACACGCATGATGTAGGAAACTATGATCTAGGTCTATGGGATGTGTAATGGGTATCCCTCTACCCATATATTAATAGATATTTTCTTTTATAATAAAAGAGTACTTAACATCAACTTTTAAAAAACAATTCAATTAAATAAAAGGAATCTAGTTCAAGGTTTTCTGTAAAGCCAGATAAATGAAATATTTGTGATATGATAACAGTTACACTATTTGAATCATCTGTATTATAGAACACGTAGGTATATTTGGGAAATTATATAATTCTCAAATGAAATAAATAAGATTTCATCACAATTCTATAATTTTAGTCTTATTTGGAAAGAACATCTGTAATGATCCACACTCTGATACGGTGTTGGAACCCTAAAATCAATACCCTTAAGAGTAATAATAAACATGATGATTAGAAAAAATTGATTTTAAATGAGAATAAAATAATATTAATAAATTTAATATGTTTGAGAAATGTTCCTAAGAAGTATTCCAAAAAATTAAATTATCCAGGATGTTATAAGATCATAACGAATGAGTAAAGGCCTAGAGGTAAGGGATCTTCTAAAACACCCACGTTCATTTTCAGTCATGTGTTCTCTTTTTTATTTTCCCATTAACATTATAATCTAATAATTTAAATATTACATTATATATATATATATTATATTCATATGTACCGAGTTTAATTTAACTTCCTTTTATAGGGATAATACATGTTCTTCAATTTCTATTGTTAATTTATTCAATTAAGAAAACATGTTTTGAAGTGAACTAGTCTAAATATTATCTCTATTTATATATTACTCCATAAAATTGTTTCTTAATAACCTAATTTATTTTTTAAAAAACCATTTATGTTAATTTTTTCTTTTCAAGAATTTATTATGCTCTTAATCTCTTTAAATATTCTTTACACTATTCTTAAATCCGTAATTAATAGGTATATTTCCAAACCTAATTGTCACCAATTTTAAATATCACAACTTCAATTGAAATTCAACTTCGTTAGATAATATATTTTTATTCAATTATGAACATCTAAGAATTATTAATCCCTACTTACAAGGGAATCCTTATGAAATGTCATTTTATTATGCCCTAATATAGAATCATGTAACCCATTTCCTTTTCATGGGTTTTTTCTTATGATTATGCAATATGTTTGGTTTTTTATATTGAACACATATTATTTAACATGGTATGAATATAAAGGGTTTGCTCTGATTTCAATATAATGCATTGGGTAATGTATTTATTTCATGAGATACCATGTATGGTGCACAATTGGTTATCCTAGTGTATCATTCCAAGAATTCTAACCCAATTTTATCTTGAATACATGATTTTTAAATGGATTATTTCCAAAATAAAAGAAATAGAGATATATTTTAATATAAATAATCTTTATCAAAATTAAGTCATTTTCAATAAATATTTTTTTTGAAATATGTTAATTTAAAATATACATGTTATTAAAATTCTACTTTAACTATATTTGTATTATTTTCCATGAAATTATACGAATATATTATTATTAATTTTAAAGTAACATTTAAAATGATAGAATTTAAAAATTCATATATATACATATTTGAAATTTTATTAATAAAATACAAGATTTAAATATTAATTATAAATTAATCTCAAATTTAACGATTGAGATAAATGTGAATTGTAATGATAAATTAATATCATGAAATAAAAATATTAATTTAGATAAAATAAAATTATTTTTTAATATATATATGAAATATATTGGTAACAAATATATGAAATTTATTAATTATAAACTATGAGTTACTAAAAAATAAATAAATTAATGGAATATAATAATAATAACATTTTATAGAATTTAATTTTTTTAGTAAGAATAAATTCAAAAAATTTATTAATTATAATATTAAGGTAGGTTGTTACATCGATAAACGTTAGTACCTCTATCTTTCATTGTAATTGTTTTAGTTCCATGTTACGTAAGAGTATGTTGACAACATTATGCATTGTATAATGGTCTGACATAGTTCTCATAAGGGTTTCTTGGATTTTTAAATACCTTTGTAAGGGTATACCCGAGTTGCCTAAGGTTCAATGATGGATTCAATAACTCATGTAAGGGTACACCCACCGGTTCACTTACCACATAAAGGTACACATTAACTTGTGTTAGGGTAATAATCTTAATAAAAAGGATGCATAAGTGTATTCCAAACATACATAATGGTGGCCCATACCTCACAAAGGTAATGTAAGGGTATCCCACACTCAATCAAGGACACATAAGGGTATACAAAAACTTACATAAGGGTAAACCTGATAAAAATATACTATGATAGGATACCCAAAATCCATGAAGGGGTATGTGGAAAAGGGTGTACTAAAAAGTATGTGGTGACTTCAAAACCTACTAAAGGTAAAATTAAATTCCTGTAAATGTAAAAAATAACTCCATGAATAAAACCTATTGTAACATCATGAAACTATAAGATATAATAAAATATTGTGTATGTATATTTAATATATCAATATCATATTAGCTTTCATGTCATTTTTTTTGAAAAAGAATATCATGATTAGTGAAACATGACCCAAATATGGACATCATAATTTATAGAACATTGTAATAATTCTTATTTTACCCTGTAATCTAGCAATAACTCAACATTATTGAAATAATTTCACTTATAGTGTTATTTATTATTAAATTAATAGAATTAGGAAGTCAATATCTCATAAAAATATTGAAAGTTATTCATGTGGTTGTATATGAACATGCATGTTTAACACCAAAATTTTTAGATAGGGTTATTTTATAGAGGTATCATATAGTGTAAAATTTCAATCTTCCTTAGGAGAGAATGCTAGTAATAGAAATTATATTTTATATAAAATTCCCTATATAGAATATTTTATAAAATATCTTGAATTAAGAAGATGAGGAACTAATAATTCATATACCTAATATTTAAATATGAATATACAAGTTATGTTTGGCAATAAAAGGAAAACATTTCCTTCTAATTGAAAACCAGCCAATCTTATACAAACTATTTTACCATAAACCATCATATTTATCCTTGTTTTTCAGATGTATGATAATGTCAGTGAAAATTATAATTTTTTAGGAATTTTATTTTTGAAGATGGAAAGTTTTATGAGATAAGTCCTACGGTTCATGTGATGTGACCCTTAGAATGGAGTTAAATTTAGCAGCCCAATGTAAGGTAAAGGAAAAATTTATCTTATTAAATTTCTATTTTTTAAATCACTAACTTTGTCAAGGGGTATGTTTTTAAAAATATAAATTAGCATTCCTTGGTAAAACCCTTATTATAAGTGAAAATCCTTTTATTTTTTGAAAACTTATTATTTTAAAGGTATAATTTTTTAAAAATTATTTATTTCTCAAATATTATTTAAAAGGGACTTTGTTTTATAAATTATATTTTAAAGGTTTTATAATTTCATGAAATTCTATTATATTGTAAAGAAATTATTATTTCATTTTCAGAATTTCCTTTAGAATTTATAGATTTCATTCATGATTACATGTATTGTATTCAAATGAACTATATTTCTCATTGGAATTCTATATATGTTATGAAATTCATTTGTTTAAGTTTAATTTATAAGTGTTACCCATGAATTTTTCATGACTTCTAACATTTATAAAACAACATATTTATTTTAAGTAAAATTTTGATATGTTTATTAGATATGTAATTATTTTCCTATTTGAAAATATTTTCAATATATTTGATGTTTCTGAAATGATATTTTAATATATTTATAATGATAAAAAAAATATTTAAGAAAAATTATATAAAAATTGGAACTTGGGTATTATTGTTATGTCAAGGAATGCGGAGTAAAACCAAAATATTTAAGGGAATTTATCTAGAAAGTGATATTTAGACCTTAAATATTTTGATTGGAATAATATTTATTAACATTTTTAAAGTATCGTAATATTCCATAAAGAGATATTAATTACAAAAGTAATATATTGATTTCTAAAATTTGAAACATAGATTTAATTTAAAGAATAATTTATTTTAAAAATAATTTGGTTTTCAAAATAATATTTTTTTAATGTTTTTGAAAATTATATCTTATTATGGAATTTGGTAACCCTAAATTGTTATTTATGATAAATTATGTGTTTTTAAAGTCGTTTTATTTTAAATTAAATATTTAATAGGAAAGGAAATGTTTTCAAAATAATATTTATAGAATTTTAAAATATAAATGATTTCACCCCATGTATTAAGACACCTTACTAAAAAATTTAGTACTCAGCCCAAGTTTTAAAATGATTTATATAGGTATAGTGATTATTAAAAGTTCAATGGTGAATGGATTCGACTAACAGTCTATATTGAGTGATTTTGGGTAAGATTTCATTGAATTTTGTATGAAATATTTTATCTATTAATATTTACTCTTATTACAAAACTCTAAACCAAAAATATCCTTGGGTTTGTAAGTGATCTAAAATTTCCTTTTAATGTTATATGTTTTCAATGGATTAAACTGTGTCACATTTTTCAATATCAATCTAGATACATGAATATTATTATTTTTAGTATCATATTAGAGAGTGTGCGTCAGGGGTGGTCATAATTGGTAGCAAAATAAATGTTTTAATAAATAGTGGTGATTAGGATAATACTAGTTAAGGATTTTTTTGTTCATAGAATTTGAGTAATAAGTCTTTTAGACACTGATGATACTTTTAGCTAATGAGAGATCTAGTTATCTTAGTTTTCATAATATTGGGAGACATATATGATTATACAACCCTTATTTTAAGTATGTGTTTTAGTGAAGGGTTTATTAGAGGAATAATGTTTTTTATTTTTTGGAAATAAGATTGATAATATTGATATATAAAAGCTTTTATATGATATATGATGTTTATTTTATTTGTGTTAATTAAGAAATTAATTTTTTTGGATATTCAAAATTATGGGGACGAAATTCTAAAATGGGATTTGAATGTAACATTGTAAGATTTTTAGTAATATTTCGATTAAAATAAATAATAAATATTTTTTTTGTTTCACAATTAAAAAAAACTAAGATATATTTTATTAAAAATATTTTTTACAAAATTATGATATTTTCTTTAAACGATATAAAATTTTAAATATATTAATTTAAAAAATTAAAGTTATAAATATAATTTTTATCTCTTTTATTATTAATTTAAAAGTAGTAATATGAAAATAATTATATAAAACATAAATTAAAATTTAATACATTATCATCAAAAATTATCCTTAACCATATTTTAAATTATATAAAGAATATAAAAATTTATAATATTAATTATAAATTATTCTAAATTATTTGAAAAATTACAATAAAATTTAATTTTAATAATAGATCAATATATTGAAATAAATGTATTAATATTTTTAAATTTAAAGTATTGTTTATGATACATGAGAAATATATTGATTATGTGAAAATTATATTTATTAGTTTTAGAATATAAATGATTGGTGTATAATAAATTAATATAATATAATAATTATAATATTTTATAGAATTTTAAATATTGTTTATAAGATTAAATTTATAAAATTAAATAATTAAAATCATATTCTATATACTAAATTTATTTTTATAAAGGAAATATTTACCTACATGAGGGTAGTTTCCTGATTATTAATCTTCTGTAAGGTTAGTATGTACACTTGCGTAGGGTAAAGGTAACAACTTTTTTCATCCACAAAGGTAATATGGTGATCATGTAAGGGTAACATTAGAGTTTTAATGGTTGTGTAAGGGCATGAACTCACCTCTGTGTTATTTATAAAGGTATGTTCATACCATTGTAAATTTAAGCACATATATCCTTCTTCATGTAAGTGTATGTTTCATGTTATGTTAGGGTAAGAGGATAACTATATCTGTTGTGTAATTGTCTTACCCAAATCACATTAGGGTAGCTTGGGTATTTTTTCAATTACTGTGAAAGGACCAGGACCACCACATAAAGGTACAACAAAGTTATAACATTGTACACTCGAGTTGTGTAAAATTCATTGAGGGATTTAAGATCTCAAGAATGGGTAGGCCCAATAGTATACTACCCATGTAAAATTACACCTATAATTTTGTAAGGGTAAGTCCATCAATACAGAAGCTATGGAATATTGACCCGAACTTACTTAAGGGTATCCCATAATTTAGAAAAGTTATGTAAGGGTAACCCAGACTCTACTGAGTCTATGTAAGGGTATAAAACACTAATATATGAGTAATCCTTAGAACAAAATTCCTATATAAGGATATACAATATTCATGAATGGGTAAAATGAACCCAAAAGGGGTTATGTAAGGGTCATGTGGTGAATTAAAAACCTACATAAAGGTAAAATTAAATCTATGTAAAGGTAAAAATGAACTCCATGATTAAAACATATCGTGTTTTCATGAAACCTTTAGATAAAAACCAGGAATATATATATAGACACAGACACACACACATATATTATATCATTATTATATTAGTATGAAAGATATTTTTAATTAAAAAGAGGATCACAATTAGTGAAGTGTTACCCAAATATGATCCTCATCATTTATTAAACCTTTTAATAATTAATAGCTTTCATGGTAATTTAGTAAGAACTATACCTCTATGAAAGCATTGAATTTGGTGTCTTATGTATTATTGGTTAGAGTTAGTAATTAAATATCAGATCATGGTGTATAATATTAATATTTATGGATATAAGAATTCATAATAACATAAATTTGAGAAAGGGTTATTTAATGGAGTATTTTTATATGAAAATATTGTCTGATTCCCTAGAAGTGAAGTATATTAATCAAAATTATTTTTTTAAAAAGTCTCAAGGAAAGAGATTATATCAAATCTATATAATTAAGTAGATGATGAAATTATCCTTCATATACCTAGTCTATAAATTTTAATATACAGTTTAAGATAATCTATAAAATTAGATTATTAACTTTTGATTAAATGTAACGCCCTGACCCCAGTTACCCAGAGTCGGTGCATTATTTTAATACATTGGCATGATTACAAGGAATGAAGTCCTGAAGGATCGATCATTTTAGCAGTCTTGGAAAAATAGATCACATACATGAATGTTACATTTTCACTTTAAGATGTAAAAAACAACATAAATAATCTTTATGAACGCCATTATTCCCTTTTCTTAACCCTCCATATCAATCACATTACACTTCTTGGAATCCTGGGAAAAATAAAACATAGAAAGGGGTGAGCTCAAATGCTCAGTATGGGTACACAATACAGCAGAAACTTTCAAAAATAAGTATAAACATTTAAGGAAATGTATAAAACTAAAACAAAAACCTTTTAAACATGAACTTCAGTATAATATGGTAGAAATAAAATTAAATAATTCCATTTACTTATTCACATGGATATTCTACTAATCTAATAATCACATTCAATATCACTAGCCACTTTCATAATGATGTAATTCATAATTCTAGACTATCATAACCACATAGGCAAGGCCTCATGCTAAGACTACAAATATGATTTTGTCAAGGCCTTGTGCCAAGACACTAGTTTGTCTCATGAGACCTAACGATGCATCGAGGAGCTATAGCGGGCTCCACCCTTCACTTATTAAGTCCAATGAATTCCTCATATGAATAGGTTTAAACATAACACAAACTTTTATATTAAAACTAGCATACGAAATGTCAATACTTTCTCCATAAACCATGAATGGAAAAAAATAACACATCCACAGTCAAACATATCAAAAAACCTTCAAAGTAAGTTTTTTTATAATAAATCAACTTCAAATGAGCTTAAAATACATCAAAGGATGTTGACATAGATGAAAACGATGAGTAAAACTTTTTGATAGAAATATCCTTTTTGTAAAATCATTTAAAAGTCACACATTTATAAAGGAAGAAAATTTAAAAGAGGTTTTTGAATCAAAGTGTCCCATACCACTTTGAAACTTTTGAAAAGAATTATCATTTCAAAACATTCATGTCCATATAAATAAATCCTTAAAATCATTTTGAAAACATGGACATTAATTAAAAAGATTTAGAAAGATAAATCTTTAAAACATTTGAAATTACGATCTTGATAAAGAGTACCTTTCAAAATCCTTAAAATCTTCATTTTGAAATCATTTTTATGAAAAATGGACATGGATGATAATAATGTCCCAATAAATACTTACACATAAAAAATCTTGGATAATGATGAGATTGAGGAATTAACCCTTACCAATTTGGTAACTTACGAAACATACAACCCATGAAAGATTTATCATACAATGAATATGTAAATACACATAAATTAAAGTGTATTACAAAAAGAATACAATTATGGGTAGTACATACACCACACAAAAAGTAATAGTGGCAATATTGCATGAATCTCACGGGAATAAGGAGTGAGATGAAAACCCCTCACCTTGCACTTTCCTTTAGTCGAGGGTACATTTAAACTTATGTACGAAGATCGTAGTATGTTATTAAATTATACCAGAACAATATTAATATATATTATATCATACCTGATTCATTTATGACTTTATATTACCCATTTAATAATAATTTCCATGTTAAGTTAATATTTTGGGTAATAATCACTTTCTTTATCGTACGTGTTTTAACTTGTCACTCTTGGTTGTATCACTTAAATAATGATTTAAATACTTCCAGAATATAAAACATGATAAAAATATCATATATATTTAGAATATAAATATGTATAATAGACATATATATGAAATGGAAAACACCGTTTATGGAGACGGTAGTCCATACGTATGCATAAACGATGTTTCTGTTTTCATATAGTATTGAATGGAAGTAAATGAATAAGATATATGTAAGTAAATAAATCCTTATATATATATATATATATATATATATATATATATATATATCTCCAGTAGAATTATTATGTCATATATTACATACTTATTAGTAATATATATTTTTATAATCGTCGATGAATGGTGAACTTGGAAATGAATCTCATCGCGTCGTGGAGACGGTAATCCGTATGTACGCACGAGCAAAAATATCATTCTTTTGATATTAAAATAATATATAATTGGATGGTATATCATATATAAAGAATCATTATCATGTTATATTTATTATTTACATGAATTACAAATCATTATTATACCCATCCAAATAATAATATATTGAATAACAATTACACCACGACGTGGAGACGGTAAGCCTTACGTACGCACGTATGGTGACATGTCATTCAAATGATGGATAGAATACTGAATATGGTTGTACCATATTTATAATAATATTACATTATATAGGAGATACTGGATTCATTATTTTAGAATGCTAATAACAAATAAAGAAGAAGTGGAAGAAGAAAGGAATTTGAAAAAGGGAGGTGAAATCATCACCTCTTCTTCGGGTTCTTCCTTTTGATTTGATCAAAAGGGCTCCTTAATTTGGCTTTATGACTAAAGGAAGGCCTCTAGGATGAATTGAGGGAAGTTTAGAGTGTATTCGGGCAGAGTTTGGTCGAACCAAAAGGCTTTGAAGGTGTGAGTTAATGAGAAGGGATAATACCTTTTTATAAGAGGGGTGAGGGGCACCTTTGAAAGAACTAGAAATATTATTTCAGAATAAATTCATATTCGGTTTCTAATGGCTTAAAAGTGGATTATTTAAAGTTTATGGTGGGTATGGGTATAAAAAAACTCAACCAATAGAATTTATACAGGTTTGGGTCATTATATTAACCTTATCTTTAAGTATTAACTCATAGTTAATTAGTTTCACTTTTACAATGTGTCTTTGTATTTTTATATTATATGGTTAATAAACTTACTATATACATCCAAGATACCCCCAAGAGGTCCATTAATGATTCACCTATCATGATATAAGTCTCTTGGCCGAACTTTATATTTTTAGGAATTTAATATCAATTAATAATATAATATTTGTTTTAAAAACTCTTTTATGTCAATTTTGACATTATTCAATAATTGATTTTGGTAAAAATCATAACAGAATGATTACTTCTAAAAATGTTAATTAAGTCAATCCTAACATGTCATATTAACCTATCAAATTAGTTTAATTCATAAAAAGTCTCAAATTATATTTATTTGTGTATTTATAATATCAATTATTTTAATTTTTTCACTATTATGGTAATTACTGCATCATCATTGTGTCATAAATAAGTTAAATTATTTAATGTCTAAAAATTACAAATAAAATATATTTATGTAAGAAATAATTTTATATTTATAATGAGTATTTACAATCCAATTTATTGTATGTATAACCCTATATTAAAAATGTTTTAGTAAATAAACTTTGATTTTAACTCTTTTAACTCTTCTATGAATTAAATAATAATAAATGTCATAATCTAATCCAAGTGGACCTAAAAGATAATATTTTATTACTAACGTTGTTTTTGGTCGATATACACTTGTCCAATACAATTAGGACACATGTTAAGGTAATATTAATATCATTTTTTACCCTTAATTACCCTATTTACTTTTAACCGTGGTAAATAAAAGTAAAAAGTTACTATTCACCAAAAATTATTTTCATCTCATTGAACCACATTTTACTCCTTGATATTAACCGTGTCTCTCGGATTTTATAAATTCCAATCAAAGAAGTGGTAAAATTAAGTTTTATGAAAAATTCAGTTTTTTAACTGCCACTTAGTAGTTTAACTATTCATCAAATATTGAAGTTTTTCAGAACAATGCCAAAATTTCACCCTAAGCTATAATTGATATTCCAAATTCAAAAATGATGTCTATTTTACAAAATTCCAACCATATAATTTGCACTAATTAATTTTATAATTAATTCCCGCTGTCTCAACAAATAGTGTGTTTTTAAGAAACAATATATATCAAAAGATTGACAATTGTTTATGTTTAATTTCAAAGTGAAATTAATTATAATGAACACCATTGGATAAAATGGTAAAAATATATTCTAATTATACTTTAAAACCACTAAAATTTATAATTTATCACTATTAATTATTTTGATTAAAAAATTTGTTTTTAATTAAAATTTAGTAATTATCACTATTCATCAAAATATTAAAGTTATCCAAAAAGTACCAAAATTTCACCTTAGGCTAAATTTGATACTCCGGATCCAAAAATGAAGTCCATTTTGAGAGATAAAATTTCTAAAATTTTTAAAAGTAGTTATTACTATTCATAACGGCTACTTTGATTGCTCGTGGTGTGTGTTAGAACTCAAAGTTGCGTACCACACACGCTACTGTATTATTCAAAGAGAAGTGTACCGTGGAAGCTCAGGGTGTTACATTAAAAACCAACCAAACCTTTATAAAATATTTTCCCAAAACCCTTGTCCTTTTTCTTAGTTCTCAGTTAAATGATAAAGATAGTGACAGTATGATATTTATCTCATGGGAATCATATATTTTAAGATTTAATGTTTCATAGGATAGTTCGTAGTGTTTTGGTTAATTTACCAATAAAATAAAATTTAATTTATTCATTGGCATTGAGTTAAAAAAATATTTGATTATATTTTTATTTTTTCAAATACATTTTTTGTAAGTGGATATAATTTTAATCTACTATTTTAATATATCATGTTTAAAAAACCATTATAAAGAAAAATAATTTTATGGTTTGAAAAACCATTTTTTGTGATGGAGTTTTTATTTAAATTATTTAATTCTAAAATCATATTTGCAAAAGAGTTTGTTTTATAATTTATATATTCATGGTTTACTAATTTAGAAAAATTGTTTTACAGATTATAAAAACTATTATTTAATATGTCAAAATATCTTTAAAATTCATGGATATAAATAATTATTACATGTATTATATGTACATGTACTATATTTCTCATTAACAACCCATATATGTTATGAAAATCATCTGTTTAGTTTTAATTTATAATTTTTACACATGTATTTTATTACTTATATTATTTATCAGGTATCATATTTACATTCAGGGGACATTGGATTTTTATATTAGATATCTAATTATTTTTCTATTTGAAAATAAATACATGTGAGTGAGGTTTTTGAAATGTTATTTTATTGGATTTATAATGCGAAAGGTGATATTTACTAATATGTTTAATTAAAAATTTGGAAGTTGTGTGTTGGTTATGATGACGAGGAATAGGGAGTGAACCCATGATCTCAAGCAGAAAAGAAATGTTTAGACCTATAATATTCATATTGGCCACAATATTTTCTTACTGTTTTTCTATTATAATTATATTCAATAGAAATATATATATATTTGAAATATTTTTTAATGTATCAAAGGATAAATATAGAATTATTTTAAAGTATATTATATATTTAAAATAAATTGGTTTTTAAAATAACATGTCTTTTTAGTGTATTGAAATGGGTCTCTTATTGTGTAATTTGAAATCCATAAATTATGGTTTAGGAAAAATTATTTTTTATCAACTATTTTATTTTCCTCAAAATATTTAATATAAAGGTAAAGGTTTACAAAAAAAATTTTATACCATTTTAAATGGTTAAGTATTTCACTACATGTTATAAAACCCATTAATAAGTAATTTTTTACTCACACCATGTTTTAAAATGATTTTACTAGGTATAGTGATGGGTAGAAGATAAACCATGAATGATCTCAATTAAGAGTGTTGCTCTATTGAATCCAAATGACAGTTCATGGAGTTTTTTAGAAACTCTGATACGTATTATGATTTTCTATTCATCTAAAACTCTAAACCTAAAATATCATTGGGTATATAGTTGTTCAAATATTTTTTTGATGGTGTATTTTTAGGAAGGATATTATTGGGACACATTTATAGGAATCAACCCAGAAATGTAAAGATTAGGTTTTTATAATTGGACCCTGGTGTGTGGGTCAAATACATTCAAAACTAGCACATTAAGTAATGTGTTCTTAGAGGATAATATTGAATTCTGATTATTATTCCATGTATTATATTGTTTCCACATTTATATAATGTGATAAAACAATTTATGTTGTGATTTATGTTAATTTTTTAACCATTCGCTTTATGATATCTTGTTTTTATGATTCTCTTAGTAGTTATATTTTACTAACCTATCTATCAACTTACTGGAACTTATAGCATGATCATATACTTATCTATACACATATGTTATCATATTAAATATCATAAGATCACTTGGACTTAGGAGACCCCTTTTGGGAGATCAAAATAATGATAATGTGGATTATTATTATTTTTTACTTTTATTCATGATCATCCAAAGATACTAGAAATCTTGATCCTTAGTTTTTATTTTATTTAAATTTATATTGAACATATCGAAAGAAAATGTGTACAAGGATCAAGTTTTTATAGTTACAACTATCATGGATCCAAAAGAATTTTAACAATATCACCTCGGATATCTTCTCAATGATGATGGTTCCCACTGAGGAGTTCTAAATCACACCTCTTATAGAACTCAATATATAATGTAAATCATAAATTATATCATATAATTAAATTCCCTTTATGTTTTTAGGAAAACAAATGAATCAATTATGAATTTTCCATTTTTTATGTATAGAAGGATTTCTAGGGTGACTTAGTATAACATATGTGGAAGATAGCCTATCTCAGATGATAGGTAAGAGTATATGTCATACTATTTTTATAAAATTCTAGTTCATCTCATGATATGTCCACTTCTTCATGGGACACATCTTTAGTATTTTATTATTTTCCCTTAGGGGGATTGTCCATTATGGGGTTTGTTGTGTAATTATTCACTGGTTAATGGTTGATATCCATAATGGGTTAATCTACATGTGGAACCAGTAATCAATAAAGAATAGATATATATTGAAGGTAAACGTACTACAATCACACCTTAATTTTTAAATGGAAATATAAATATTCTACTATTTAATGGAGCATTGTGAGACATTCAATACATGTCCCTTGAGAAAATTAAAAATACCCAAATCAATCAAGATGTTATCAAACTAGTAGTGTTATGATGTACACCTTCAAGTAATATAGTTGGATAGCTTGAAGGTGGTCATTTATTTCTAATTATGTCATATCCCATAGACGTTTACATTAGTATGATATGTTATACTTGTCAAGAAGAACCAGGATAGAGAATTTTGGGGTTGCAGGTGGCCCAAATATAACCAGACAATAGTCGGTATACACAATATCCCACAATTATTTCCCCTCGTTCTCATGATCAGGAGGGTAATACTATTCCTAAACACTACAAACTCCCATATAAATGGACTTAGATTCTAGGGTAGAAAAGGATATAAATATACTAAGTCGATATATTTCAAGAAGAAAACACATCACATGAGTACTCTCTCATGGAATAAAGAAGTGTACTCATAATGCGGAAAAATATTCATTACTATATCCATATATGATAGAGAATAAACAACCTTCATATGTTAATGGAGTTTATCTAGTTCCTACGGCTCAGTTAGATTACCCTAACCATCGGAGGGTTTTAGAATAGGCCCTAATGTATCACATACGTATGTCTAGAGGTGGAGGGAAGGTACTTTAATTGGGTCAATGAAAACTGAATTGAGATTCCATTATATAATGCTGGTACAAAATAAACATATAGGAACTTGTAAATGGGTTTGGGAACCTTTTTTCCTCATCAACAATTATCGTCATCCTCCACTAATAGAAACCTTCCCATGTCTTAGTGGTGGTGGAGGTGGGAAAATTTCTCATAAATCCTTAGTATCAATGGCTTAAGAGTTATCAGGGAAAACCTAATGCTAATTTCTAGAGCCTTTGATATAAATATTACATGGGATCTCCTTTAGAATTATCCTTCAAGGTTATAAATTTGTTCACATTGATAAGAACCATGGGGTGGGCATTCAGAGTGGTTAGTTTCCCCTCTACCTTACAAAGGACCAAAATGGAATTGGATCTCTTTTTCATTAGGGGGACCTTAATGTTATTTAGTATCATCATGGGGAGAATCTATTAGGTGGGGTTCATTGTTAAAGTAAGGACCTCCATGACACTTATTGGTGGTCCCCATGGAAAAGAATGTCGACATAGTATGCCTGGTGGCTGGGTGGTTTCTTGATCCCAGCCTAACAAACATTTCCCTATTTTCATTGATGTGGATAACTTCAGATACTACATTAATGGAATATTACATATGACATGTAAATGTGTATTTCTCTTGTTTATGGTTAGTATACTTCCACTGGTGTGAGACCGACATAGTCTGGACTATGGTTAGTGGAGTAGGGATCAAATCCAAAAGTTTTTCTTCATTTGGTGTCTCCCAACATTATCAAAAATTATTTATGGTGATATCTTCCCTCAAATACTCGGAGATAAAAAATTGGAATTCCATGACATGAATATCTTGAACCTCCTCAGCATAAGGGGGAGGGATTTTAGAGTGTTCCGTGGGGAGGCTTCAGAAAAAGTTGGAAGTTGTAATATGGGTGGGGGGGGGGGGGTATTTCCTACTATATTATCCTTGTGGATAGTGATGTGGTGATGACACCACAAATTTTAGATATTCACAATCCATCAGCTAAGTAGAAATGAATCATTCCTATACATAATGCAAGATGAGGGTTTTAATTACACTCTACTAGATGATATCTAATAGTGAAAGATGGAAAATATTCCTTGAATCCATGGGAGATGAGGATATCACAGTCAGAGAATAATTGGGAAGTATTTACGCATGCTGGTAAGGCCCCCCATGACTATTGGTGGATAGGGTCTCTTGTTGAGAATTACTAGTAGCTCATTTTTTACTAGAAAACATAGAGACAACTATTAGAAAATGAAGGATGAAATAAATGAACTTTGTTCCAATAAATACTCTTCCTCTCATTAGTTGTGAATAATGGATTTATTTCATTGAGGTCTATACAAAGAAATACACAATGATCGTCATCTACTCATAATTACAGAAGGATAGATTCACATTAGATTAACTATTTTACTTTCATATGATTTTGTTAGGACCCAGTTTTACATCGTATATGAGTCCTGAGAATGGTCATGATCCTATATCCCCACATTTCTATTTTATAAAGGATTAAAACATTCACCACCATAAATTATGATATTGGCTCCATGATCAAAATGGGATGATGGGTTTGATACTATTCCTTTGATAAATTAATACTTAGATTTCACTATTTATTCTATGTATCCCTTAAAAATATATTCCATATTTATAAATCCCACTCGCAGTGCCATATACTTCTAGGAATATTCTAATTACGCTAGTTAATATCTTAATAGGGGAACTAGAAGTTGTTTGAGATGATGATAATATTTATCGCGTTAGGTATTTGTAAGGAATTTCTATACATGGGATGAGGGAATATTATTCTTAGGATATATGGTTTCTAAAGTACAAAACTATAGTCATCTTGTGCGTGGAATGTGGATATGTTTGTTCAATGCTTAAAGAATTCAAGGATCATTACATTGGGAATCTTGTTATCTTCTCCCATATAAGATCATGCTTGTCGAAAAATCCATTTGAAATTCATCAGATGAAGAAAATTATGGTCATAACCTAAATATTTTTAGGCTCATAAACTAGGTAATCTTATGCCCACCACATAAAGTAGGAATATTAGGCTTATCAAATCCGCAATAGGGGATATATTATATTATCATCTTGTATACTTATTATTCTCAATAAATAAGGCATCTTATGCTCTCTAAATGAATGAGTCTCTTATTCATATCAACTAACTAGATATATAATAGATCAGATGCATATCATATATGTTTCTTAGGATTATCACATGAGACAGCCTTACCTCATATCATAAGGTGGGGTGTATAATGCATCTGGTGGGGCCCACACATTTGTTGATGAGTGAGTTTTTAACCTTATACACCAGTAACATACCATACTGGTTACATATTTAGATTATATTATGGATCATATAATATAAAATCATTAGTTATAGGTCAAAATTATATTAAAGTTCAATGGGGATGCTTCTCATATACACTCACACATTCTTGGTCGGGCATGCTTTAATGTTTTGTGTGGAGACTCATGATTTACAATATATTGTGGGAAACCTCAATTTAGTGTCCAATGGGAATTCTCTTGGTTTATAGTTTAGTAGAGATAATCATATAGGTAAAGTATAATGAAGGTATTATTCCCATATATTCACACCACTGATATATGAATAAAAAATCATCCTCTAGAGTGTCTAATGTTCATTGGGGATTTTTAATTTTGTTTTGAGATGTTTGGTATAATCCTGAAAGGTTATTAGGCTTTTGAGATACCCTCGCCTATGTGGGTGTGAAATGGTATGAGGTTGTTTTTTTGTATATTTTTTGGTTATCTTGGGATTTTCACCCAATCAACCCCATTAAGTAGTTTAACCATTATGATCAAGGAGTTGGGATTAAACCACATAACGGAATCTCTTTTACTCTAATGGGTGGTAGAGATAAAAAATCAAGTAGATTAGGTGTACATTTT
Source organism: Viscum album (assembly GCA_963277665.1). Lineage (NCBI taxonomy): Eukaryota > Viridiplantae > Streptophyta > Magnoliopsida > Santalales > Viscaceae > Viscum > Viscum album. The sequence goes on along the minus strand of OY728148.1, from coordinate 827,478,053 downwards.
ATGTTCATAAAATAGGATTGTACCATATATTTTATCATCACGTGGAAATGTTGTTTATTCTGTGAATGGATAGGTGATAAGGGATGGTGTGGGGATTACACATTAATGCTTCCCTATGGATGGGGGAATCATCCCATCCTCATCACATGAGCCAGCCTGTGCTCGTCCCATGGGTAATCCTAAGATCTCACATAGAGAATACGATGTTCATCATTTTGGATAGAGCGACATTTTAACATCTTATTTTAAGGATGCATTCATGATATATAACATTATTATACTATGATGATTTTTTATGTAGATTAATTAAAAGAATCATAGAAGTAGTTGTGACTTATGTCATAAGATTCCCATTCCTAGTTATGGTGGAAGATAAGGATATGAGGATCTTGTATTTTCATCCAAATGGGAGTGGGGGTTTATTTTTCTTAATGATTTAATGGTGAAGGATTATATATCCAAAGATCAAGTTTTTTAGGGTAAATGTTGTTCACACTACCCATTTTAGGTAGAATGTAAGAAGCTCAATATGATGTTGTATCTCTTTATGTGTATAAGTTAATGATATTTACCCCCATGCATGATACCGAGTGCTTGTTAACAATGTACTATGATCCTAATTTTTCATATGGATTATTCATGAGTGAGATAAAATTGAATGGATGTGTTTCCCATGAGAATTTAATTTTATTATTTTTTTGTGATGTGAAGGTGGAATAAAATAGGTGTTTCTAATGCCTAGGTCATGTAATATTATAGTGGTACAAACCATTAGTCTAATGTGATCCATGATCTCTAGAATTGGGATGCTGGATTGATTAATATGATTTTTTGACACAAATTAGGATATTTTGTGAAACTTTAAGTTGTCTAATGTGTGTATGTATTGTTTAAAATATACTATTAATTAAATAATGTTGTAATAAGACCTATCAAATACAAGAAGGAATACTTTAAGACCTATGTATGTTATTTAAAACATTTTTCTCAACCTTAATAATTCCTGTCTGTCTCTAGATATGAAAATTCATAGTATAATGAGTTTCATGTGATGAGAGATCAATCATTTATCTTATAGTAGTTCACCCCAAGAAATTGGAGGTGATTTTGTATTTATAAGAATTTCAGGTCAAAGAATTCACTGCCTCATACAAGTCTTGGTATACCATGAAACATTGAAAATAATGTGTAGTTTTAATTATGAGAACTAAAATCAACATCTAATTTGCATAAATTAGGTTTTATGAAATGTAGGAATTTTAAATTAGTGTCTATATTAAGTGTCTATAGAAATTATATATCTTTATTTCACTTTTATCATCATTCTATTTTTCATAATATATTCATGATTAATGAGTAATTTTGAAAAGTATTATGAAACACACCCCATTACCTAAAAATAGAATCATATTACCTTTTAGATTGATGATACAACTTTTCAGGGATGTGTCTAATCTATTTTTCAAAAAAAATGAAAAGAAATAAAATGGATAAATATATACTACCTTCATGGATCCATACATCATTAGAAAATATCTTTTTCAAACCATACTATCTCACTCACTCAAGCTACACCAGACATATAGCCAACCAGAACCTATGATCAGTGAAGTATGATCATATAATAATGTGCCTTGGATACCTATCAAGGTGTTAGTAAAACTCATTAGTGCCCCACCATTAGGGTCTCATTTATGAAATGCAAATTTTGTACATGTGTGTAGGTGATATTCTCTATAAAAAAATAAATAATTTATGTAAGTGTAAATAATTAAACATTGTCAAACATTAAGTTATAACAATATATTTGTGATCAAATATAACTAATTCATCTAGATTCAGAATGTCTCTATGGATTTCACATGATTGTGTCATCCAAAACTAGGCCAAATTTCCTTGTAGTTTTAGTTTCTAGAATCAATTACTATGAGATATTCCAAGTAAATTAAATAGTACTAGGAATATGGATGATTACTAGGGGGTGAACACAGAAAATACATTAATGTTAGGCACAAATATTAAAAATATAACCTTTTATTAATTAATCCAATAGTATTAGTCTCAATGGAATATTATTTGAAGCATGTCCCATGAAATCATATATACCTAAAGGTCAAATACCAACATCCTGGGAATACAATATAGACGAAAAATCCAAATGATAATAGACTTCCTAAGGCATTATATTCTATATTGTTTTCATAATGTTATCCAAGGGTATTTACTATAGAATTATTATTGACCCTTATGAAAAATCTCAGGTAACTGCCTATAAATTCCACATGAACCCGAGTGAAATCTGAAGAAACCACGAAAGAATTCCAAATATAATACTCAAGGGTAGTTCATCCCTGTTATAATATCACACACCATAGTCACTACAACTTCATCTGTATCACATCATTGTCCTATGTTATAATGTGACACTAGAAATAAACACCATCTATCTTCAAGACTAACCATGTCCAGGGTTAACATCATACTGTCTCACCCAATAGTGACCCCTATTTCATATCATAACATGAAAACCTGACATGGGATCCCCAACCTCAATCTGATATCTATGGTACACATCTACAACAAAAAGGGTATGACACTCCTCATAATCATTATAATAAAATCATGACCTAATTGGCCTTGAATGCATTGTCACACTTGGGAGACAAACTTAGGCCCATCCCATTTTTAAGTCAACCTTAGTCTATCCTCACAACCAACCTATTAATCAATCAACCCTTGGAATAAACACCGAGGTACTTGTATGCAAGTAGGGTAGGATGAATCAACCCTTACACATCCCAACTAGAGAAAAGGATTTATGAAACACCATGTTTCCCACATGACTAAACACTATGATGTCTATCTGAATTCACTACACACCTATACCTAGAGATCATTTAGAGCACCCAACCCTATAGATACTATATATCATTCATTTTATGTTATATACTAATCATCCCTAAAGTTATATATAATTAATGTAAAAATTTATAATCATCGACACAACCATTAATGACCAATGAATAAAGTCGGTGAGAAAGGTTCAATCATGAACCTTGGAACCTTTTCAATTTTCATTCAATTTATTTTGAATAAATAATCTAATTTGAATAAATGTTTTATCACCCTCAGTGGGTAAACCACTTATCAAATGCATTTAAATAAAATTAATTTACCATAAGGGGTTTCTCAAGAGTTCATATACCATAATTGATGAGTTAATTACCCATATTTCATAGCTAAAACATCACTTCCTAGGATAAAACAAGGAATATCCACACTTGTATAAACTATTTTTCATCTATCTCAAGCGATAATTCATAATTAAATTAATTATAAAAAATTATAATTAGTTAAAAAATCTAACTTATATATGCATAATGCATAAAATATCACCTAACAACACCCTCTTTTAGAAACATTGAACAAGGTAGCGTGGTATACTCTCGCTACAAAACCAATTCCATTCTATACATGTTACGAACATATTATTCATGATTCAATGGAAAATTTCATTCAATTTTAACAAAAACTCTATGAAAACACATATGAAATTTCACCTCAATCAAAACATAAGGAAGTGGAATGTAGAATCCCCTCTAGGATTCCTTATATCAATGATAATAAAAAGTACCCATCATTTGTGGAAAATCCATTATGATCTAGTGTAATTTAAACTGATAAAGCCATAAACAAATCATCCCAAATATGGTACAATCAAAGGAAAACAAAAAATAAATATGGGGAAGGAATATTGGAATCATTGTTGAATCACACTAAAGAAATACCACCAGAAATGAATAATTGAATAGACAAAAAGTTCGGGGGAGAACTGGTCAAATGGATTCCCCCCAAAGATTATATCCCCTAAAAACTGAAAGGGGAAACTTATTAATTACTATCCTAACATATGATTTTTAAAAACATAATCGGGTCCTCTAAAACAATTACCAATAGGTTATGGTGAAATAAGGACTTTCTTGCCACTATATATGACAGTGGTATTGCCTCCACATGGTGACCCTCCTAATGTATCCTTGAGGGATATCCACCTTATAGAAAATCCCTTTAGTCTAGTGATATAGCCTCACCTCGAGGCCTTTCTATGGTGTATCATTATAGGTTTTGGAAAATTCATCACTTTCAGGACCCCCGAAACACTAACCTAAATGCATAAAGGTTTATGTTATTCATTTTTCTTATATTTTCATCCTCACTTAGAACATTGGATGCACCACGACATGAAAATACCCATGCTCCATCAAAATGACCACAAGGGAAGGGCCATCACTGGTAGTATTTGATTGTTTCCTATAGTAGAATACCAAAATCCAAAACACATGAGGACACCATGAAGTTTTTCCTACTAAAAGCTTCCACAAATTAGAACTTGTAAACTCCATGGTATCCTCGATGCAATCCAAGGTCAGTCTATAGTGTACCTTCTTCAGATGTAGTGTACCCATTCTACAAGTCAATTGTTTGACCCCTCATCCACTTATCTCCTCTGTGATGTATACCCCTATGTATATTCCATATAATTCTTATACCATAGGATACTATACCACCACCACCATGTTTTCACTATGGTGAATACCTTCAAACGAAACTTCATCTTCTTGGCCACATGAAATTTCAACTCCTCTTACACAAACAACATTTCAATCATAATTCTACATCCAAATACATTTCCAAGATATGATAAAACACTCATAATTAAAAAATAAATTATATTTCATAAAATTAAATCCCCACTAATATTAATATTTAAAATTCTTTTTGAAAATCGATACTCATATAGGGTTGGATCCTTATAACCTCCCAAGAGTGGCATTTCTCATCCTTGAGAAGTCCCAATCAATCGTTAGCTATAAATAACAACCTTGCCAATTAATTTATTTACATATACTTCTCTATATTCTATCCTAGAACACCCAATGATCTTTTTCTATTCATCTCCAATAACTAGGCACAACATTCAACAAAACTTGAGACAACATTCATAACCATTATTGAAAAATAAAAAAAAAATCAATAAAACCCATATAACCTAAGATAATCGGATTTCATCATTAAATTAATATCTTCAGAATATAATGATAACCATCACAAGTTATATCTTATAAATGGATGATACCAAGCCATGATGCTTTGCACCATCAAAATCACATACTATAACACATTTCTAATGTTCTTATGACCCACTTGAGTTGTTTTCTATTTAACTAGCTCTAAATTATACATGAAAAAATATATCCAAAATTATCTATCCCAACATTCTAAAAACATTTGATACCTCCTATCGATGGGACACCACATCACCCGATCCTCATGCAATTAATCTTTAAGGAATCCATAGATCATCCAAACACCATCAATTATGTCCAACCCATCTATCTTTGTAATTATATGGTTAGTTACTTCTCCAAAAGAATCATTCTTCACTCACCTGTGACGATCATCGACACAAACATGATTGTAATATCAATTCGATCATGCTGAATCTTTCATAATATTGATGCTAATAAATATAGTCCATCCATTACCACATTCAATCATAAATATTGGTAATAACAATGGGACTAAATATTCTTGATTAACCAATATACGAACATCCAAAATCCACATCGACAGTCCTATGTCTTGCCTCACCACATCTATAAACCTATCAATATGGTGTTACATCTTCATGGATCATACTCTATCCATTACAACATGTAATTATTTCACATGAAAATCATTATTATATAAAATCATGAACATGAAAAACCAAATGATACTCATTTCTGGATCACCAAGAATGAAATACTCAGAGACTACTGATATTCATTTATAATGATGGAAGAACCTCCATGAATATTCCTAGAATAAAAACCATATAGATTTACTTATAATACTCACTAAGAACAACCTGAAATGGTTCAACCAATATTCCTCCTAGATAGTACTTTTCAGGGAACAAACATAGGTTGAAGGTACAAAAACACATCAATACACCTATCATTTTGATACACACTATAGGGGAAAAAATTATTCTCGTCAATGCTACATGAAAAAAATCCTTCAATAATTTCATTAAAACCATCAGTATTCAACTCATAGATATCCCATCACCAATTAAAAATAATTAGAACCATGCACAACCATTTATGAACATCATGATCTCATCTGAAACCGAAGTGTGTATGGTCATGTATTTTTGAATAAGACAACTCAAATCTCATTATTTTGTGTCACACATCCTCCAAAACTAGGTTAAAATGCCTAATGTATTCAAAATAGTCATCATACATTCTAGTCTCATATAACTAGACACAATTATCACACCTATTTAAAATGAATAATTTCACTAACGTAATGGTTATTTTAAAGACCACACACTGTCCTAGCTGTCATCACCAACTAGAAGCGACTAGCATCGCTCAAACCTTATTTATTGGAACTATATAGGATCAAAAACCTTAGTAATATTCTAAAATATTTCTGAAATTAATATTTTCATACATAATATTGATCCTTCTCTCAAATACTAGACCATGATACCAACATAACTTTGGTTCTTTTCATCATGAAATCACATGTCATATCAATAATATCTGATATTAAATCCTGTGTACATATTCCTACATAAATAACTCTCACCTTATTTTTTGTCTCTGTGTCACTTGCATACTCAAGCTACAACTATATTAGGTTATCCTCATACATATCACTTATACCACTAATATCATAATCCACATATCATGTTGATTAGGCTCTCCCACCTATCACATAAATGATGTTTCATATAAGCCACAACTCATGGAAAAATACTCTAATATTTTATCTCAAACAACCAAAGGAAACTCACATGTTAAAAAAACCAACTCTAATATTATCACATATACATTAGACGTCACATTCAAAATCATTAACCTACGTGGAAACCAATCCTCAACTGGAGTCTATATATGAGGAAACCACCTTGAGGTCCATAATACCATCTTGGTGTATATAACAACTTCAATAAAGAAGATTAATACTATGAAAACCATGGTAATATGGTTTGGTTATGTAAATTTGACCAAGAAGTTATATGGGGATACACAATATTGGTTGTTTTTGACTCATTAAATAACTGAACCCATTCCCTCATAGCTAGTACCATGGTATAAAATTCCATTAAAGACCAAATAAGGTCCACTATGTTTCCTATAAAAAGAGGGGTTGTATAGCCATAACCATCAAGGTGAATTCCTATATTGAGTTCACATGACCTTTACTTAGAAATAACATAAACTTTTTTCCATATCTGTAAAATTACACCAAAATGTTATATGGGAAAACATATAACTCTTTATAGAATCCTTAATCATGTGAACCATTTATAATTCCAAATACTGGTTACATATAAGAAATATATTCCATTTGTTTCTTATCTTTTAAATATGATACATGTACACTGGCCTCCTTCCAAGATGCCTTTAACCAAATCCATAATAATATTGAAATCAAAAAATAGAATTATGTCGAGATTGGTAAAAGAATACAACCATAAAATTGGAAACCATGAATAAAAATACCTTATCTTTAGTAACCTCCACTTGCTATCAGAAATGTTATTCATGAAACACTAGTCGGATATCCTTAAAATTCCATTTAACATCCTCACAACCTATCTAGAATAACACCAAATATTAAAAAATATCTAATAACATGTTTTAACATCCTCTATTGGCTACCACTCGACTATCTATGGATCAAAGATTCATCTAACCTTTTCTGTGCCTCTTGATATTCTAGTGGCTTCCAACTAGTAGTGGGGGTCTACAGTTTTACCTTTGGGAGACTATTCCCATGTATTAGAGGGAAAAAATTATACAAAAAACTAAATGATAACATAATAAAATATAATAATTTTAATATCCAAAATCAATAAAATAAGAAATTATAAAACAAATAGAATGTTTTATATAAGAACATGGTCATTCCAACACATCAAATAGTCATCCAAAGGGTCGATAAATATTTCATAATCATAGAATTTAAAAAACATGGTCAACTATCTTCTTCTGTCACTAGACTATACCTCAAAACCCATCTCCAAGTCATACTGATCTATCTCTCTCACTCATACTAGAGAGAGCCTTTTCCAAACCCAAACAAGTGATCATTGAAAACTTCACAGGTGCCCATGTGCCATGGCTACTGGAGAAGGGTGTCAGTATAAATTTTTAAGGTACCGTAATTAGGATCTCTTACATAACCATTAAATATAGTACATGTGTGTATGTGATATGTAAATAAAATATAATAAAAAAACTATGGATGTATAAATAAATAAATTATTGGTCACTGGGTTTTAATATAACACTTGTGATCGAAAATAATTGATTTTGTATATGATGGAATGACTCTAAGAGAGTCACAAAACCATTCTATAAAATACTAGATTTAATGGACATATATGAGTAATTTCAAGCACTGATTCCTACCCGAGAATCCATTAAGAATTCTATATAGACTAGAATCCCAAATCCAATGTAACTACATAGGAATTCTGAATATAAGACCCTAGAGTGTTATGTAATTCCCATAATAATACAATTAATAGTCATCACAAACTCATTATACATAAATAGTTAGTTCAGGTTCTCTAGAGTTATTTAAAATCAACACAATATTCATACTTTCACCAGCCTTATCATGGGTCAATTTCATACCATGACACCCAAAGATGTCCCCTAGGTTGTACAATAACATGGTTATCGAACATGGGATCCCAAAACACACTCTCATATACCAGGTAAATACAAATTACCTTAAGGGAATAATATTCCCTATAATAATTTAAATTATATCATGGTCTCATAGCCATTGCCGCTCAAGGGAGATGGTCTTACACCCATCCACTTTCTAAGTGATCATAGGTCAATTTTCACACCCAACCTATTAATAAATACCCTAGGGAATACCAACCCAAGTTCTCACATGCTAGTAGGGGAGGGTCACTCTCCCTAAACCCATTCCATCTAGCATGAACACACTAAGGAATATAAAGTTTCCCATATGTAAAACCCAAGGTCATCCATATCAATTTTTCACAGAATCTATTGTGATATCACACATTGAAAATATGACTAGTTCTATTATATTATATTAATTTTAATAATTTCACTCCTAGGAGGGTCCATTGTATCTTAGTGAACATATTTATTATCCACTCTTTGACCATAGAAAACCAAGGAATACAGTTAGGGCATAAAGGACCTTGGCACCTTGAACTCTTTCTATTTCAAGGAATTCTATTTTAAGGGAAATGAATTTTTGAAATAAAATATTGATTTGACTCACTAGAAAGAACATATATCATATTTATATAAACAAAATTAATTTAATTTATTGGTATTCCCAAGGAAATAACTTCCTCAAATTTGGATTTATTTCCATTTAATAAACATCCTGATCATAAACACCCAGGGTTTACTATGTTTATACCAACTATAAAAGCATCTTTTTTCATGCCACAATACCGTCTTTATAATTCCACATAACTTAAAAAACTCATAATGACATGGTTTATAACAAGGGTTTCAAATTTTTACATTCCCAGTAACTTTTTAATTTAGTGTTTAGAGAATTTGGAAAAAATATTTTATACAAATATAGAAACTACCACTCAATTTACATTTTTCCATAAAAGTATGATTATTATGTTCACAGTGATGAATAATTAATTTCACACTTGATTATTTCATGGTTAATATACCTTTTTGGAGATAGATTTACTAATATCTCCTAGTAATCATTAATCTAGGTACCAACTAGGCCCAACTGACAGCATAGACATCCACCATAATGTGGACATCGAGTCCTAGACCGCCATTTACCACTAGTTGTCACATAGACACATGGTCCCCTCTATAGGGGCCACCCATGTTTCCAAACAGCTCATCAATCAAATGAATTTCCCCACAATCCAACCATGTTCCTTCCTTTGTTTTTTTTCCTTACTCACACACACATTGGGAAACATACTCGAAGGTCACCCATCCCAATCACTGCTCCATGTCAGGAACACTTAACTGTGGAGTTATAATTAGGTATACCCTCCAAAATAAAGGTGATCTAATTTAACATGGGTCGTATAATTTATTTATTTAACCCTTTATCATTATTAGGGGTTATATTTACCCCCTTTAGTGCAAAACATCCTCATTGTGGATCCTACATCTCAACCCAGGTAGTACTACCTCACTAAAGGATAGGTTCCTCCTTTGATACTAATGTATAAACTGGGCCCTACTAACATCACAAACACCCCACATTAACATGTAAATCGGGACCTATCCCTCCAGGGATCACAAATTCCATCACATACACATGGTCCCCTCCCTATGGATGAATGTAATGTCCCGGCCTGATGTATACTAAACTGGGCCCCGATCTAGTTGGTCACAAGGTCTCAAGCATGCTGCCCCATACACTAGAGGCTGTCAATTATCAATGGGTATTTAAATGTGTTATAGTGGGGAGACTATAACCTCACATAAAATCAAATAAGCGGATAACAAAATAAGAACACAATAGCATAAGAATAATATAAAAAGCTAAATACCAAACCACTAACCCACCATAGCGGAAGGACATACAACAAATGTAATAATAATAAACTATAGAAGCATAAATAACTGATCAATTGAATAATAATTTCAAAATCAACTAGAAAATGTCATATTGTTGGATGCATGTCATGCTGATTTACAATTGGAATTAGGGAAATACATATACAACATGTTATAAAAAAAGAAAAAAAGGCTTCTTAACTATCATCTCAAGTATATTCTCAGTTCCTTGTTCCAATGCTCAATCTATATGTATAGAATATCAGAAATCATTAGTAGTTAGTTTTCCCTAATCCATTCCTACAGAAAAGTAGTCTACTTGAGTAATAAAGGCATATCGAGTAGCGTGTGAGATAAAATCCCAGAAGGACACCACCAACAATGCCAATAAGTAATCCAAGAAGTTTAAATAATAATAACAGTTTTTAGGTATAAATTAAATAATAGTCAATTATGAATAATTATGCACGATCCGGCTCAGGTTCCTAAAGGAAACATGGAATATATACCTACATTGTCTAAGGGTTGGAATGTGTGTTTCATCAATAACTATATATATAGTATAATTATATACTTCATCCACCTATATTATCTAAGTATTTTCATATGTATATTGGCATATACCTGGAATACTATGTGTCAGATGGACTAGGTTATAAATCAGTCACTCATAACCAATCTAAATGATCCTATAAGCTCAAGAAATGGTACAATACCCACATCTAATAACGAATGTGAGACATCATGGTCATCACATGAGAAGGTGGGGAGTATTCAAGTCAACACTCAAAGCAAGGGATGTGGTGCGTCATACCCACCATCCAAATAGTGTCAATGGTTTGAGATTTCATTCTCAACACCCAATTAAAGGGAGTGTGGAATTCCATTCCCAATATAACCCTTAACCATCATTGCACATACAATCTCTATGGATTAATAATAATAATAAAAATCAATAGATTACACCATAATATATATAATACACAATCCCAATATTAAAATTATGTCACAATTCATATAGCCAACTCATTAAGAATGAATCTATTAGTGTGGGCTTACCACCCATTAACATTTAATCAATTGGCCCATTTAATTCATTTTTGTAAGTAAAACTATCACGAAGCAAGACATGGTGTTAATACAATCCATTTAATTAATCATAACATGTAAATTCAATTTCATGGTTTAATAATTCACTAAGGAGGTGCTATTATCAATGGAAAAATTACATACATGGGTATTTTCACATTATACATCAAGATAAGCACTTAGAAGGTGCTTTGTTTCAATTAAACATTTATATAATAATGGGAAATTTCAATTACAACCCAAACAAAAAACTTATACATCATTCAAAATATTTAAAAAATTAATTGTAAAGTATAATTTCAGGTCGTCACACTCATGGGGTGTTCACAATCAAGGATGGGATCCCCTAATTACAAACAAAATATTCCTAGGAAGAATAAAAAGGTGAGTATATCAATTTTGAATGATGAAATCCATTTTAAATAAATATGCTGAAAAGGAAAGTGTGTGACAGAACCACATGACTATGAAAACACCATTATTTTAAATTAAAACAACTAGACCACCAACCTCAGGGATGATGATGACTCTATATGTTATGGAGACCTTAATTCAAATTATATTGGAAGAAATTGAATAAACAGGTAAATGACTAGAAAATAGGGAGAAAGTGGTTGAACCTAAATAGTGAAACATATGGGAAGAAAAAACACAAAACATAAGGAAGGCTACTCAAGAATATACCTCTAACTATCCAACACCTTTGATAGATCTCAAATTTTTGTTCATATTTAAGAGTTATCAAAGAACCTAAGTTGATGAAGATGGGAGCTCGAGGGAAGAGAAACAAAGGTATTTTTTTAGAGAATAAAAGAAATGAATAATATTATCATAAATTAGGTTCATTAAGGGAAAATTTGACATTTAAACCTAAAGATTAGGGGCACATGGTTCGGCCGCATGTTTTTTCCAAATCATACACAAACCATGCTTAACCCACTGTACAGAGAGGGACCCCACATGGGTAAGGCACACTACTTCCCTAAATATGAAAAAACCTTGAAAAAAATTTCTTTATAAAAAAAATTAGTTTTCCCACATGGTCGTGTACCTTGGGGAGAATTGTTGAAGACAAACCATATGACCCCTACTACTCAAAATATTCCATGTATGGTTACCAAGTACTATTTTTAGTAACTGTGTGACCTACAATTTTTTACCATTATATGAATCTTTGAGCTCCAAAAAATCCCTAGATGCTCGCGTGACCTTCCGTATGTTTTAGTTCATGTTTACTAAGATTAAAAAGGGGTTTGTATTTAAAAAAAACATATTGTACCTTCAGGGATATTCAGGTCATTATAACCCACCCTCCTTAAAGAAACTTGTCCCCGTGTTGGCCTTTTGAGGGTAAAGAGGTATCATCAGAAATGATTCCCAGCCACTGATTGACCCTAAGTAGTGAAATCCCATAAATATTGTACTAATAAAATAATTCAAATACTTTATTTGGGTTTCAAGATCTTGGCTGATACATAGATTCCTCCATGTTGACACCTGACACCACAAAAAAACACCCAAAAGGACCTCCCACTCATTATTTATCACTATGGGATCCTATCTTAAACTTGGAAAAGCACCACATAATGGTGATATGCATGGTACATCAAGACACCTAAAAGGGATTTTCCATAACATGTTGGGATTGATAATTTCCAATTGAACAACCCCTTTGGGGAAAAACCCCAAGGCCACCATAGTATTTAGCCTCTTGAGTACAAATAAAAGTACAATAAGGACTAAGGTCAAGCTACACTATGACCAATTTGAATACATTTCTGACTACCAACATGTGGTTGGGTTGAACCCACAACCACTTTCCTCTCTTTTGGAAAATACCCTCATGACTGTTCCATGACCTTTCTCGAGAAAAGGCCACCAAGTCACAACCATGATGGTTGTGACATAAAATAAGGATGCAGATAAAATTTACTCTATAATAAGTATCAATAAAGTTGGTATTTAAATATTCATATAAAAAATACTGATATTCTTACAAGGAAACATCTATCATCATCCAATATTCAAATCTTAAAAAACATAGAAACCATTTATTTCTTATAAAAAATACAAAATCCTAATATAAGTCATTAACAATATCCCCCTTTGGATTTGGTTTCAGTGCCCATAAGGAAAATACATATCAATACTTGTTGAACCATTTTATTCTTTTCATCGCATTTTTTAAAAAGAATTGATTATATAATATGTTACTGGTCAATTAATCATCAATATTTTTACATGATAAATGAAAATGTAAAAATTAACAAAGAATAATTAATTTCCCATTATTTTAATTTTTAAATTTATATATAAGTAACTTCCCATCATTCATGTTTTTATGTCATCAAATTCCTCCCCAATAACATCAGAATTGATTACCTAAAATAAGGATAAGAGAATGTAATAAACATACAATAACAATGAAAGTATCAAGAGAATTATTAAATTTTTAGCATTTCAGGAATTAATGATTTATTGAATCTTTATATATATGACTCCACCTTGATGGGTATATTTTATCACGACTTTATCAAGGTTGATCCAATACTAAGATAAAATCCAAGTATCCTTTTTTTCAAAAACATTCTTAAATAACCTATGAATCTTATGATATATCTCTCTATGTTAGATTATCTCGATAGTGGTAAAATTGTCATAGAACCGATTATTCATTCTCCATCCATAAAAGAATCAAAATTAATTATATAATCAAGAGAAAAACTAATAATTAGACATGATAAAAATTTTAAATCTCTAGAAATCATTAATAAGATCCACATAGATCATATTTATTTCATATCCTAGAAACTATATTATATTAAAAATCAAATTTAGGATAATTTTTTGATATTTCTCTATTAAATTTCAAAACAATAGCCTCCATTTTTATCACAGTCTTTGCCCTTATTTTATAAATTCTCATTTGGGGATTCTTTTTCCTCACACGAGTAATCAAATATTTCATATTCCATGGTTCATGATTTATTATCATAAAAATATCCTCATAATATTCAATTATTATCATGTATTATTTTGAATCATATCCAACTCTCATTTTAATTCTATAAATCTTCTCAAGATTCTATAAATTAATTTCCTTATCTATCTTCTCATAAAATTATATTTTTTATCGATATAGTTACCTATCATAAACAAATCCCCATATTTCATTAATGTATTTTTTCTATTATTTTAATCCCTCTTTTTACTCTAATGATACAATTACATATTGATAGAATGAAATAGTCCATGTTCTATCATTTTATACCACATTATCACCAAATTATTTTATATTGTTTATAATCCCTCTCAACATTATTAGAAATATTTAGTTTAACACATTCAATATTATTATAACACCTGTAAAAATCACACCCATATCTCAATTTTTTCTTACTAATATTTTATTGTCATCTTTTTTTAAATAAATTGAAATATTTTCGGTATATTTAAACAAATATCCTTTATCAAAATTATTTTTTCAATTTCCATAGTGATTTTTTGTGATTCTAAATCTTGTATTTGTATGTAGATCAATAATATCCATATATGTACATTTATTTGACTTATTTTTTAAACAATTTACATTTTAATTTATTATATCCATTGGATGATTCCTTATAATTGGAATATTGTGAGTCTATATCACTATTATTTTAACAAACTTCATTTTTAAAAACATATTTTTATAGAAACCTGCATGTAAAATTCTTATGGATATAAGGATATTTATTACAAATTTCATTCATGATACGTTAACTATAAACAATCATAATTTCATAGATATATCATATATTTAACTATTATTTAATAAAAATAAATAAATAAATAAATATATATATTCCAAACTAGTTGATAAATAACACAAAAATGTTTCATATTCTAATTTTTCAACAAAATTTATCCTATACCAAAATTTTACTTTCACAAACATGGGTTTCCAAACATTTATAAATATTATTTATATGGTTATTTATTATTCCGTGTCCTATAATCAGTCAGGTTTTATTCTATTCGTACTAACAAACTATTTAGAATATGAATAGTAGTTGATAAAAACATTTTTTCAAATGATTTTTGAATGTCTAAATTCAAAAATACAAGATATTCCCAAATCCTCAAACATAAAATTTCTCTTTCTATAACTCAATTATGATAAAGTTTATATTAAGTTCTTTATTAATGATTAATAATATTCATAAGGGGAAAACAGTCAATGGTATTACTTCTTTATTCATCACCATTGAAAATTTAGTGTTTATTAATTAATATACTCTTCTATCCGTACACATGTTACGAAAAATGAAATTTTGTTAATATCAATAAATTTTAGAATTATGGACATCATCATAATCATCCATATAAAACCATAAATAAATGTAATGAAATATATATCATTAGTGATATTTTATTATCATGGGTGCACCAAAAAGAGAAGAAAGTTACGCTTGAAATCATTTAGATCATATCCCCCACTCATTTGAAAAAATGTACTATTTTATCCTTTATCAAAATAATCAAAAATTAAATATCATTATCTCCCTAATATTATAATATCACAAGAAGATTATTATTTTTATTTACTCATACATCATTATTATTTATAAACTGTACATAGGTGTTATAGTTTTTTATCTTATTTAACACTCAAATTTCATAAATTTTATGCATTTTAAATTTGAAATATATTTCTACTAATTATTTCTCCACTAGTGAAAAATTTTCCATTCATAAATTATTTGATAATTAATTTATTTTTCACAAATATAACTTCATTTCTAATATCACATAACTATATATAACCAATGATATTATCTCTAAGTCAATCAATTGAGTTTATTTTTTAATTTATTTTTAGTAGTGGAATCCCATTTAACATTCAGTGAATTGTAATTTATATGGGTTCATGAGACTGTATAAAAATTTTAAATATCCTTTTTTTATCAAAACCCAAAATTCTAATGTACATAAAATTGTTCATCATACCCAACAACTCTAATGAAGGAATTGTGTGGAAGTCCTGAAGGGGTGTTCCATGTCATGGTTTAGAGGGCATTTTCTAAGATAATGTTTTACCTATTTTAAATTTTTTGTCATTCCAATTAAAACCTTATTTTCCTTCAAAGGGGTTTAAAACACAATTCTTACTCTCATTAGTCAATGAATCATGGTATGCACTCAACAATGATCCCCCCTTATTCATTCTCAACTATTTTTCATCGTCTCCCTTGATTTCAAGTTGTTATTCATGGAATGAACACAGTTCTTGTTTTTATCTCACAACTTCATTTACCCTAAAATTTCCATTATTCTAGGAACAATAATCACATATTGGGGTCTATCGTGAGTGTTTTATTATTTAAAGGGATGTATTGTGTAACAAACCTGGAGAAAAAACATAAATATAATAAATGATTTAACAAATTTTATCATGGTGTTCCTTTTATTTAATAGGAACACCAATGTTAAACTCCATAGTTAATCGTGTTTCTCCTAGATTCATGTTAGGATGGGTGGACTCCTAAAATGTTTCCCTAGGTATGTGTGAGTGAGTAAAATAGGATATTGGAAGAACATGTGTTGGCATAAAAAGATATTCATCAGTCTTGTTGGTTGGAGTGGATACTCAAGAGGGGGGGGGGGTGAATTGAGTTCCAATTAAAATTTCTATTAAAAAAGATTCTTATTAAAAATCCCCCAAATTGAATAATAAGCTAAAAATTAGTGAATTTATAAAGCATTAAAGCTTTCAATTAGTTTCTCAAAGATTGATTATTTCTCAGTTAACTTAATCTGAAGATTAAGTTAGCTTTTGAAACTAATTTACTAGATAACAAAAATTATAAACACTTGCTAGTTCAACAATCAGAGTTACATTAAAACAGATTTATATTTAAAGTACTTAGAAGTGGAATATTCAATATAGTTTAAAATAAAATAATCAAGCACAACAGTTTTAACCAGGAGGTTCAGTCTCAAGCTGAGACTTAGTCCCCTAAAATAGTTTATATAAACTTGATCCACACCTTGGATCTGGGTTTCACAACAGTGCTCAGACTGTCCAGGTCCTCTGACCTCTACCACAGTTCTTCATGGGAAAACAAAAACAACAACACATAGGCTATCCAGGTCCTACTTGACCACAACCACTATCCACTGTGGGATACAAGAGAGTTATATAAGTTTTGTGTAAGGATTTAGAAATCCTCCTATTTAGCACAGGAGTTAGTGTGTTTATGGAATATACAGAGTACACAAACTGCTCAAAAAGTAATTAAAAGAATCACTGAGAGAGAGTAGATATGAGGTTATAATTCTCTAGTGACTTGAAGTGCAGCTCTGGACTCCTTTTGATTAAAAAGAAATGTTTCTAATTCCTTCTCTGGTTTTGTCTTGAAAACAGAGTGTCGTTTGCTTCCTTGATTTTCAGGTTCAGTTTGATCATCTTGTGTTCATGAAGAGATGGTAGTAGTTCTTCACTTCTTGAATAAGGTTCAGCTTGTGTTCTCTTCTTGTACGAATGGCCTCCTGTATGTCCGGTGTTCTTTAAGTAAGCGGGTGTATGGATGTCTCCTCTCTATTGTGTGTATGCTCCTCACTGTAGCTCGATCTTCCTTATATTCCTTCAGATCTAGCAAGGGGAATGATTACTTTATGGAAGGTATGAGGTACGGTTCCCTGACATCCCAACAACCATCATTAATTAATACCAGGTGCATTAAAAACATCAAATATGACTGTTGTTAAATAAACAAATAGAAATAGAGTTTAGAGAAACAATGACTAGTTTCCATAGGTAGCTCTTAGTATCAATGAGATTGTATCGGTATCTCTTATGTATTAGTAGCTATTATCCTTTATAACAATATCTCACTTGAACCAGTAGTTTTATGTAGTGGTAGGTCTCTATGTAATGGTGAGATTCTATCAGTTACTCTTTGGTCTTTTATCGGTAACTCCTTGTATCGGTAGACATGAGTAGCGTTGACTTTCTTATACCGGTGGACATCATAACGGTAGACTTGCATACCGGTAGACATATACATATTGGTATACTTACACTAACGGTAACCTTTCGGTGTACCGGTAGACTTATACCTATTGGTATCCTTACTCTAACGGTAACCTTTCGGTGTACTGGTTGACTTACATACTGGTAGCTCTATTCTGTACCAGTGACTAAGTGTCTATTTATTCATTCTATTCAAAGAATGAGTTAAGTTAGAATACAGTGAAGCATATACACATTTAATTAACCATATGACTTAAATATATCACAAGATATTTATCATTTCGATATATTTGAAAGTATATATATTTTGAGGTTTAAAGTACTTAAACATTAACTAAAAATAATGAAATGTTTAAATAATAAACATCATTTGGGATTATCAAAGCATATGTAAACATAATTGAGATTATCAAAACAGGTGAGGTCAGCAATCTCCCCCTTTTTTATAATCACAATTAAGATATCATAATTCCAAAATAAACAGTAATGTATCAGAGTAAAATATAATGGATTTTATTTCTCAGTGTGATTAATGTGAGATTTTAAATGTATCAGAGGATAAATAGTATTAAATGAAATTGTATGAGAGGCAATAATAAAAACAATGTACTAGAATTATAAAACAAACGTATCATAGGTAATCAATTATATCATATATAAAATAAATTCAATGATTTTCCCTCCTTATTAAAGATATATCCCACTTTGTTAATTTCTCTTTTCTCTGTTAGTCAAGGATTTCTCCCCATTTGTGATTAGAAAAAAGAAGGGTGAAAAGAATAGATCAGAGAAAATGAAGAACAGTAAAAACAAAAATAAAGGAAGTATATAGGAAAAGTAAAACATAGAGAATATAGTAATAAATAAAGAGTACAAGATACAAAACCAGTACAATAAATACATAAGATTCCTATGAAACACAGCTAGACCCACTCAATCCACTTCTTGAATGTCCACATTGGATTTTCCTTCAGGATCTGAGGTTGACTTAGGCGTAGAAGGTTGAGAAGAAGACTGTGGGACTCCTGTACGGATTACATGTGGAGCAGCAACAGATACACAATCAGATATGTATGGAATATGTCTATGAGGAATCATAGGTGTTAAACTTCGAATAGCTTGAGCTGGGTTCATTTGGAAAGCAGAAGCAGAAGCTGAAGATCCAGATGCAGATGCAGGCAGAGCAGGAGGCACTATTTCATGATGAGCATCAACATGTAAGAAAGGAAACAAAAAATTCTTAAATTCCATGATAATTCTTCCTCCCCTCTCCATAGAAAACTAAAAGTCATCCTTGTTTTCTAAAAACTTATCCAAAGCTGGAGTCATCTCCTTGAGCTTGCTTACTTGTTCTCTGAAGGTTTGATTTACAGGAGGTAATTTCATATTTTCCAAAAGAAGTTTGAAATGGTTTGTCAACTTATTATTGGTATACAATTTATAAAAATAAGAATCAACTTTATCTTCGACCTCTTTTTGAGACGCAATGGCCTCTCTCATAAAATTTTGAACAATTTTCCCTATATCCCTAGTTGTAGTCACCACTTGAGTTAGGGAAAATGAATCCACAGAACCATTTGTTGATGCTGAACCAAGATCCTATTTCATCAAAGATCTAATTTGATACAACTCTACTAAAGGTCTGGAAGCAAGAGAACAAAGAGAAAAATCCACAGTTTCCTTGAAACATTTAGTTAGCCCACTGATAAGATTTTTCATAAGAGAGTCCTTGGTGCTGACATGCTGTTCCACTGAAGTCTTAAATTCCTAAAAAACTAAAACCATCTAGCCAAATACACTCTTTAAAAAGTTCAAGTCTTTGTCTTCTTGATATTTAGAGC
Organism: Viscum album; assembly: GCA_963277665.1. Classification (NCBI taxonomy): domain Eukaryota; kingdom Viridiplantae; phylum Streptophyta; class Magnoliopsida; order Santalales; family Viscaceae; genus Viscum; species Viscum album. The sequence goes on along the minus strand of OY728148.1, from coordinate 827,457,504 downwards.
TCATATAAGACTCTAAAGAGACAAGTGACTTCTTTAGAGATTCAACATTATCTTCGAAGCTTGAAATTTGATTCTGGAAGGTCTTGACTTCATTCACTATCTCTGCCACAATGGTTGAAACAACACATCCAAGAGAGTGTTCAAAAGATTTTTCCATTTTTCCTTACTCTTAAACAAGATAAACCTTTAAGTCTACAATAGATGCAATCTAGGTCTCCTTCAACTAATCCTTTAAAGATTCAAGATCAGCCTTAGTAACTAGATTTTCAGGCACAACTACAGGTGATCTTTCAGATACAAGACTAGACACATAATCATTCATAATAGATTGAATGGATGATATCAACGAGGTTTCCATTATTCTTATCTCTTCCACAAAACTGATCTTTAACTTAGACTTTAAATCCTATAAGTTATCTTTTCTCACAAGATCTCAAGTATGGTCTCAGAGAGGATACTATAATCAATATGAGGTTTGCTGACAAGTGTCTCATCCTCAGAGTCAGGGTAATCTAAGCCAAGCACTACAAAACCTGTGTCTTCTACCCAGTCCTCAATCCCATCAGCTATTGAAACAGTACCATGTCTGGTAGGATGCTCCCCCACAATCTGTGCATGCTCCTATAAATGTAGAACAATAGCACCCTGAGGAGGTAGGTCTTCCTCATATGAATTCTCCACAACTATTTCCATTTCTCCAATAGTAGGAGGTTATTAAATAATAGGTGCACTTATATATACTTCAACAACTTCATCAGTAGTCATTATGGAGTGATCAATCAGTGGACAGAGACTCAAGCAAGCAGAAGTAGATGCTTCAGTTTTAGATTCTTCTACTTCCTCATTCTCTGGAGCAGGCTGGTCTTCCTCATCAATAGGATCTTCAATATTTCTCTCTTTAAAGACTAATTCCTTTCCAGATGATACAAATTCATCAACAAGACATAGAGGCAAGTCCGGATCACTTCCATATTCAACAGAGGTCTCATCTTCTTCAGAATCACTATAGGATGGGATGGCCTCATCATGTCTTATACCTGGATCCCTCTCATTCTTCATCCTAGAAGGATGGTCCACATGACTATATTTTTCATATACCTTACCTTCATCATTCACCCACTACTTTTTCCATGGATTCCAGTTCACTTTCATAAACTTGTATATTGTTCGAGTAATGAAAAAATTATCCTTCACCACAAATTTCACATCCGGAGACTTAGACACTTTCTTTTCCTTTATCATGATAGATAGCAACTTTTCAAAAAACAAAGCATTGGTCTTGGATTTTGGTCTGATCATGTCCTCTATTTGAATCATCAAAAGTCTTCTTAGGTTGACCTTCATTCCATGCCTCAAAAGATACATCAGGTATATGTCTTGAAACTTCAGGGGGGAAAAAAACCTCTCCTGGGACTGATCACATGTTGGATAAACTTGAACAACAATCTGTTCTCACCTTCCATCTCTATTGCAATCACTTTCCTTGGAGTTCCATTTCTAGTAAGCTCAAGTAGTGTAGCTTCATATCCAAAATGATCACTGGCTGCAGGTATAGACTTAGAATAAAAGACATACTCTCCTTCATGAGGTACTCTATGGTTTTCATCCCATTCACTAGATGAGAAAGATATCACTTTATCATTCACAAACAAAATCATCATATTCTCCTCTTCTGACATCTCAAAACAAACATGCACATAAAATTATTTCACCAAAACCAGGATGTATGGTCCATTGTTATTCGCAAAACACTTGAGCCAGCCTTGCTCCTCCAATATCTTCAAGATTAACGATTTGCTAGATAACAACAATTTAGCACAAAGCTCATTTTCAACCACTATCTCCCTCTTGGTTAGATGCAGGTTCATGAGCTCTCTTCTTTCCTTAATAGTGCCACAACCACTGGTTCCTGAATTAAATTTTTTCTTCTTAGCACTTGGCTCATCTCCCTCACTGAGCGTCAGTCTCTTCACGTTAGCCATTTCCACAACCAGAGACTTAGGGTTCTGAGAATTCTGAAGGTTTGGGATTGCAAGATGATGAGAATCTGAACGGGTAGAGTTCATGGTGGATTGAGTAAGGTTTAGACTTGATTTTATATCATTTAAGAATCAAAACATAAATAAATAAAACATAATTGGTTTAATATAGATGATAAAGATTCTGGTGGCTAAAGATATAGAAGTTTAAAAACAGCACAACCTAACTGTAACACATACCGGTGAGAATTCCTAATGGTGAGGGATAACGGTGAGGTTCATACTAGTGAGGTATACTAGTGAGGTTCATATCAACGAGGTATCTAATGGTGAGGTTTCTAACGGTGAGGATTCTAACGGTGTGGTTTTTAAAGGTGATGTTTCTAACGGTGAGGTTTCTAACGGTGAGGTTTCTAACAGTGAGGTTTCTAATGGTGAGGTTTCTAATGGTGAGGTTTCTAACGGTGAGGTTTCTAACGGTGAGGTTTCTAATGGTGAGGTTTCTAATGGAGAGGTTTCTAATGGTGAGGTTTCTAATGTACAAAGTCTATAATTCCTAACACATGTCTAATGTAACTTAACCTATAAAAAATTAAAGGCTTGGTGAAAATGTCACCTAATTGATGAGTAATGTTTAGAGTTCATGGTGGATTGAGTAAGGTTTAGACTTGATTTTATATCATTTAAGAATCAAAACATAAATAAATAAAACATAATAGGTTTAATATAGATGATAAAGATTCTGGTGGCTAAAGATATAGAAGTTTAAAAACAGCACAACCTAACTGTAACACATACCGGTGAGAATTCCTAATGGTGAGGGATAACGGTGAGGTTCATACTAGTGAGGTATATTAGTGATTTTCATATCAAAGAGGTATCTAATGGTGAGGTTTCTAACGTTGAGGTTTCTAACGGTGAGGTTTTTAAAGGTGAGGTTTCTAACGGTGAGGTTTCTAACGGTGAGGTTTCTAACAGTGAGGTTTCTAATGGTGAGGTTTCTAATGGTGAGGTTTCTAACGGTGAGGTTTCTAACGGTGAGGTTTCTAATGGTGAGGTTTCTAATGGAGAGGTTTCTAATGGTGAGGTTTCTAATGTACAAAGTCTATAATTCCTAACACATGTCTAATGTAACTTAACCTATACAAAATTAAAGGCTTGGTGAAAATGTCAGCTAATTGATGTTCAGTACAAATTCAAGAGTAATATCACCTTTTTTGGAATGATCTCTCAAAAAGTGGTTCTTTACATCAATATGCTTAATCCTAGAGTCAGATATAGGGTTCTTTGAGATGTTAATTGCACTATTGTTATCACAATTTATTGAAACATGTTTAAAATCATACCCATAGTCCAACAAAGTGTGTTTCATCCATAGAATTTGTGCACAAAAACTACCAATAGCTATATACTCTTCTTCAATAGTAGAAAAAGCAACTGAATTCTCTTTCTTACTACACCAAGATACTAAGGATTATCCCAATAAATTACATGTTCCAGATGTGATTTCTCTATCCAACTTACAACCATCAAAATCAGCATCTGAATAACTTATTAAATCAAAATCTTGTCCTTTTGGATAAAACAAACCTAAATTTGCAGTATGTTTAAGATATTTGAAAATTCTTTTGACACCGATCAAAGGGGATTCTTTAGGTTTATATTGAAATCTTTGACACATACATACACTAAACATAATGTCTGGTCGACTAGAAGTAAGGTAAAACAGACTCCCTATCGTACCTCTATAGTTGGTTTGATCCACTGGTTTTCCAGTTTCATCAGCATCCAACTTAAAAATAGTACTCATAGGTGTATCCCATTCCTTAATACTATCTAAACCAAAATGTTTTAAAAGATATTTTGTATACCTACATTGATTTAAAATAATACCATCTTTATTTTGAAAAACTTGAAATCCAAGAAAATATTTGAGTTCTCCCATTAAACTCATTTCAAATTCATTTTTCATACTCTTTGAAAAATAAATACACAAATTATTTTTAGAAGATCCAAAAATAATATCATCAATATATATTTGCACTATCAAAACATCTTTGGAAATTATTTTAATAAAAATATTTGGATCGTCAATCCCTTTAGAAAAACCTTTTGAAATAAGAAAATTACTAAGTCTATCATAACAAGCTTGTGGAGCTTGTTTTAAACCATATAAATCATTATAAAGGTGTAAAAACTAGATTTGAAAAAATGATGATTAGTAAATCCAGGTGGGTGTTCAACAAAAAAATCTTCAATTATAAAACCATTTAGAAAAGCACTTTTAACATCCATTTGATATAACTTGAAATTCAGATGATCATAATAGGAAAGTAGATTCCTAATAGATTCTAATCTAGCTATAGGTGAAAAGGTTTACTCATAATATATTCCTTCCTCTTGACTATACCCTTGTGCAACTAGCCATGCATTGTTTCTAACTATGTTTCCAGATTCATCAACTTTGTTTCTAAAAACCCATTTAGTGCCTATGGTCATAGTGTCCTTAGGTCTGTCAACTAATTCTCAGACTTTGTTTTATTCAAATTGATTTAATTATTATTTCATATCAATTACCCAAAATTCTTCATTGATTGCATCATTGATATTTTAGGTTCTAAATGTGAAATAAAGTCTTGATGTTCAACATGATTCCTTAGAGAAGCTCTAGTCTGTGTCCCTCTATCAAGATTACCAACAAAAACATCTAAATGATGATTCTTTATAATCCTAGTTGATTTAGTAAAGGTAGGACTAGAAATTTTAGTTTCTTATCTATGTTTGGGTTCACCAGAAGAAGATTCTAGAATATTTCCAGAACTATTTGTCTTTACACCAGGTTTATTTATTTTATCATTAAGGTCCTGAATAGACAGGTCTTCTTCAAGATTTTCAAGAGAAGACTAAGGTTTATGGTGATCAGTTTCATCAAATTTGATATGAATAAATTCTTCCATACATTTGGTTCATTTATTAAATACTATATAAGATTTACTAGTTATAGAGTAACCTAGAAAGATTCCCTCATCACTTTTAGAAGCAAACTTTTCAAGAGTATCCTTAGTATTGAGAATAAAGACTTTGCAACCAAAAACTATAAAGTAACTAACTTTAAGATTCCAATTATTCCACAGTTCATAAGGGGTCTTCTTAAGAACATTTCTAATAAAGACTCTATTTATAATATGACAAGCTGTATTCACAGTTTCAACCCAAAAATAAACAGGTAGGTCAAACTCATTAAGCATAGTTCTTTCAATTTCCTAAAGGATTCTATTCATTCTTTTAAGTACATTATTCTGTTGAGGTGTCCTAGGATAGAGAAGTTGTGATTATAGCCATTGTGTGAGCAGTATTATTCAAACTTATGATTTTCAAAATCACGACCAGGATCACTTCTTAGGGTCTTAATATTAAGTCCACTAATGTTCTCTATAGACATGGAATATTTCATAAAATAGGAAGAAGCTTTACTTTTTTGAGCAAGAAAGTATACCCAAGTGTATCTAGAAAAGTCATCTACTAAGACATAGACATAGTGCTTCCCAATTAAACTAGAAACTCTAAAAGGTCCAAATAAATCCATGTGAACCAACTCGAGAGGTGGAGAAGTTGAAACCTCTTTATTTGATTTAAGAGAAACTTTATGTTTCTTTCCCTTTTGACAGAGATTAAAAACTTTATCAGTTGAGAATTTTAGTTAAGGTAGGTCTCTAACTAAGTCCTTCCTAGTCAGTTATCTAAGTGAATGAATGTTACAATGTCATAATCTTCTGTGACATAGCCGAGACTCTTTATGAAAAGAATTTAAGCAAGTAATGTTTTGTTTAGATAAAGCATTCAAATCAACTGCATAAACATTTTCATTTCTCAAAGAATAAAATACTAAAATATTTTTAGAATTGAAAACATTATAAGAATCATTTTCAAATTTAACATTGAAACCACCATCACACAATTGAGAAATACTTAACAAATTATATTTAAGTCTATCAACCAATAAAACTTTAGAAATTAAAACTGAATCAGTGTTACCAATCTGGCCTAAGCCGATGATATTTCCTTTTGAATTGTCACCAAAGGTGACATGAACTCCATCAAACTTGATTAAACTCTTGAAACATGGGTAATCTCCTGTCATATTCCTTGAACATCCACTTTCCAAGTACCATATCTTCTTATGGTAACTATTCAAGAAAGTCTCCTACAAGACAGGTTTAAACAGAAAATGATTTTGGTAACCAGATTTTCATGGGTCTAGACAGGTTAGCAAGCAAAAATTTTGGTACCCAGATTTGTCTAATGGGTCTCATACAATCAATAGAATCAAGAGATTTTGAAAGATAAACTTTTTTTGATCTATAACCATGTGAATAAATAGTTGAAGCATATGAATTTCCAAAACTAAAACTAGCAGCATTCTGTCCAGATTTAGGAAAAAATCTCATTTTAGTAATCTGCCTCTGTCCATGCTGATAGCCTATTACAGTGGTATATTTTGGTGCCACTTGTTTTCCTAGAATTTGAGTTAGAGTATTATTTCCATTTGTGAAATTTTCGAATTTTTTTCTAAGTTTCTCATTGGACAATTTAAGTTGGGTATTTTCCTTTAATAGTTGAGCATTCTTTTCATTTTCTACTTCTAATGCATATTGTACAGTGCTTGTTAAAGCATGCTGTTTCTTCAAGGTCTTATACTTGTCCTTCAATTCATTACAAGTTTCTTCTAGAATATTAAAATATTCAAATAATTATTCACGAGGCATATTTTCAGATTCATAATCAGAATCAACTCCAGAATAATATGAATTTACAGCAGGAGTATCCAATGTTAACTCAGATGTGTTTGTCATGAAACACATATTATCCTTTTGAAATTTTTTATCGTGATTAGAATCAGAATCACTTGAACTGTCTTCTAAAGCACTCCAGGTTTCTTTCATAGCTTTCTTGTAATTATTGTCCTTGTAGTCATATTTCTTCTTGAATTTTATCTTTGAACCATCTGCTTTTACATGTCCTTTCCTTTTGTATTCATAGCAGAATATCTCATCACTTTTCTGAGTCTTTTTCCAATCTTTCTTCCAATGACCATTGTTGTCATATTTTCCCATATAGTTGGATTTTATGAAAACATTCTTCTTCCTATAGAACTTATTAAGTCGTCTAGCTATCTGAGGCATATCAGCACCACTATCAGAATATGAAACTTCACTTGTTGAGCTTTTAGTAGGTATGTGAACTTTCTTCTTTTCCTTGCTCGTTGAGGAAGTAGACATAAATGCCACTGACTTCCTATTTGGTTCATCATCTTCTTCCTTATTTACCTTCAACTATTCTTCATACATCAACAACTTACCAATAAGATATTTAACAGGTAGTGAACTTATATCCCATGATTATCTTATTGAAACTGATGTGCCTCTCCATCTGTTTGGAAGACATCTTAGTATCCTCATGATTTTCTCTTTTGCAGGAACAACTTTTCCAAGTGAGATCACTGTATTTACAATTTCATTGAACCTGAGATACATGTCAGAAATAGGTTCATCAAGATTCATTTCAAAATTATCATACTTAATATTATAGTTATTCAATCTCATTTCTTTAACATTGGTTGTTCCCTCATGGGAAATATCCAAAGTATCCCAGATTTTATAAGCAGTTTTGCAAGAAGATATTTGATTAAATTATTCATCTCCTAAAGCACAATACAGATCATTCATTTCTTTATAATTATTATTTTAATCTATTTTAGTGGGTTCATCCCAAGTAGTTCTTTCAGTTTCTGGAATCTTATACTGAGTCTCTATAGCAGTCCAGATATCAAAACCCATACTTTCTAAGTGAATTTTCATTTTTAGTTTTCATTGGGCATAATTAACACCATTAAAGAAAGGTGGCATGTTGGTAGCCTCACCTTATAACCTATTATCCATAACTAGATTTTATCAAATAAATTTAATGTGATAAAATTTAGAACTAATAGAAATTTAAGATCTTTAAGATACAGCTAAAATCAAAGTTGAAAACCAGAGTATTTGGAAATCCTTTATTAATAACAACCCCTGATACCAAATGTTGGTCGGAGTGGGTACTCAAGAGGGGGGTGAATTGAGTTCCAATTAAATTTATGTTTAATATAATCTTATTAAAAATCCCCCAAATTGAATAATAATCTAAACTACAGTGAATTTATAAATCTTGAAAGGTTTCAGTTAGTTTCTCAAAGATTCATTTTTTCTCGGTTAACTTAATCTGAAGATTAAGTTAGCTTTTGAAACTAATTTACTGCCTAATAAAAATTATAAACACTTTCTAGTTCAACTATCAGAGTTACATTAAAACAGATTTATATTTAAATTACTTAGCAGCAGAATATTCAATATAGTTTAGTACAAAATAAACAAGCACAATAGTTTTAACCAAGAGGTTTAGTCTCAAGCTGAGAATTAGTCATCTCAAACAGTTTATATAAACATGATCCACACCCTGGATCTAGGTTTCAAAACAGTGCTCAGGCTGTCCACGTCCTCTGACCTCTACCACAGTTCTTTGTGGGAAAAAAAAGCACACAGGCTGTCCAGGTCCTACTTGACCTCTACCACTATCCATAGTGGGGTACAAGAGAGTTATAGATGTTTTGTGTGAGGATTTAGAAATCCTCCTGTTTAGCTCATGAGTTAGTGTGTGTATGAAATATACAAAGTACACACGCTGCTCAAAAAGTAAGTAAAAGAATCACTGAGAGATATTAGATATGATTTTAGACTTCTCTAGTGATTTGAAGTGCAGCTCTGGACTCATTTTGATTAAACAGAAATGCTTGTGAGTCCTCTCTAGTTTTTGTCTTGAAAACAAAGTGTCGTCTGCTTCCTTGATTTTCAGCTTCAGTTTGATCATCTTGTTTTCATGAAGATATCGTTTTAGTTCTTCAATTTTTGACTAAGGTTCAACATGTGTTCTCTTCTTGTACAAATGGCCTCGTGTATGTCCAGTGTTATTCAAGTAAGCGGGTGTATGGATGTCGCCTCTCTATTGTGTGTATGCTCCTCACTACAGCTCGATCTTCCTTATATTCCTTCAGATCTATCAAGGGGAATGATTACTTTATGGGAGGTATGAGTTATAGTTCCCTGACATCCCACCAAACATCATTAATAAATACCAAGTGTATTAAAAACATCAAATATGACCGTTGATAAATAAACAAATAGAAATAGAGTTTAGAGAAACATTGACTGGTTTCCATCAGTAGCTCTTAGTATCAGTGATCCTGTATTGGTAGCTCTTCTATATTAGTAGCTGTTATCCTTTATAACAATATCTATCTTGAACCGGCCGCTTTATGTAGTGGTAGGTCTCTATGTAATGGTGAGATCCTATCGATAGCTCTTTGTTCTTGTACCGGTAGCTCTTTTCATCGGTTGACTTGAGTAGTGGTGAATTCCTTATACCGTTGGACTTTATAACAGTAGACTTGCATATTGGTAGACTTACTCTAACGGTAGCTCTGGTGTAATGGTTACCTTTATGTAATGGTAGAATTGCATACCGTTAGACTTATACATATTGGTAGACTTACTCTAACAGTAACCTTTCGGTGTACCAGTTGACTTATACATATCGGTATAATTACTCTAACGGTAACCTTTCGGTGTACCGGTAGACTTACATACTGGTAGCTCTATTCTGTACCAGTGAATGAGTGTCTGTTTATTCATTCTATTCACAAAATGAGTAAAGTTAGAATACAGTGAATTATATAAACATATAATTAACCAAATGACTTAAATATATCACAAGAGACTTATCATTTGGACATATTTGAAAGTATTTATATTTTGAGGTTTAAAGTAATTAAACATTAACTAAAAATAATGCAATGTTTAAATAATAAACAACATTTGGGATTATCAAAGAATATGGAAACATAACTGAGATTATCAAAATAGGTGAGGTCAACAAGTCTGATAAGCGATCATGGTGTATAATAGCATATGGTGTGCAGAAAAGGAAACCAATGTATTATAGGGTATCTATGGGGCCAGATAACTAGCTTCATGATTGGTGTAATTCCCTAAACCCAATTACCTAGAGTCAATGCATTATTTTAATATACTAGCATGATTACAAGGAATCATGTCTCGAAGGACTGATCAGTTTAGCAGTCTTAGAAAATAGATTAGATATATGAGCGTTACATTACAATTTATAAAATAAAACACAACATAAATAATCCTTTGAGAATTCCATTATTCCCCTAGATTAAACCTACATATCAATTATAACACACATCTTCACATCTTAGAAAAAATAAAACATAATAAAGGGATGAGCTCAGATGCTCAATAAAGATAACAATATAGCGGAAACTATCATAAATAAGCATAAACATTTAAGGGAATGTATAAGACAAAAAAGCCTTTTACACATAAACATCACAATAATATAGAAATGATTAATAAAATAAAGCCATTTACTTATTCACATGGATATCTTACTAGTCAAATAATCACATGTAATATCAATAACTAATTTCACAATGATGGAATTCATAATGTCGGACATCATAACCACATGGTCAGGGCCTCATGCCAAGATTAAAAATAAATATTTTATCAAGGCCTTGTGCCAAGACACTATTTTGTCTCATGAGACCTACAGATGCATCATGGAGCTATAGAGGGCTATGCCCTTCACTTACTAAGTCCTATTCATTCCCCATATGAAAAGTTTGAAACATAACATAAACATTCGTATTAAAAATACCATACAGAATGTTAATACTTTAACCATAAACCATGAATGCTATAAAAATAACACATCCATAGTCAAAAATATCATAACTAATTAAATACAATATTGAATATTGTATTATAGTAATTCAACCTCAATCATGAATAATATCAAATAAAGTATGTTGAAATAGTTGAAAAAATCAACTAATAGATAAACAATATTGGATAATAATGAGATTGACGATATAACCCTTACCTTGTACATTTATTTGGTAGAGGGAAAGTTTAACATCCTATATAAATACCATAGTATGTTATTAAATTATAAAAGAACCATTTTCGTATTTATTATATCATACTTTATTAATTTATGTCTTTATACTACATATTTAATAATAATCTCTATGTTAAAATAACATTTCGGTTAATAACCGCTTTCAATATCGTACATGTTTTAACTTGTTATTATAAATCGTCTCACTTATATCATGATTTAATTGCTTCCAAAATATAAAAAATTATTTTTGTATCATATATATTCATAATATAAATATGTACAATAGATAGATATATGTAATGGAAAACACCGTTTATGGAGACGGTAGGTTGTACGTACGCATAAACGATGTTTCTGTTTTCATATCATATTGAACGAAAGTAAGTGGATGATATATATATATATATTTCCAATATCATTATTATTTCATATATTACATACTTATTAATAATATATATTTTTATAATCAGCGTTGAATGGTGAACGTGGAAATGAGTCCCACCGTGTTGTGGAGACGACAAGTCGTACGTACGCATGAGTGACGATATCATTATATTGATGGTAAAATCATATGTAATTGGATGGTATATTATATATAAATAATCATTAAAATTTTATATTTATTATTTACAATGATTCTAACCATTATTATACCCATCCAAATAATAAAGTGTTGAATAAAAAACTACACCATGACGTGGAGACGGTAAGCCATACGTACGAATGTATGGTGACATTGTCATTCATATGATGGATAGAATAATGAATATAGTTATAGAATATTTATAATAACATCTCAGAATGTACAAGGAACTGGAGTTATTATTTTATTATTGAAAAATCAAAGAAAGAAGAATTGGAAGATGAAAATAATGTTGAAAGAGGTGAAGAAGTAATGACCTCTTCTTCTGGTTCTTCCTTTGGATTTGATCAAAACGGATCCTTAGGTGGGATTATATACAATTTAAGTCCTCTATTTTGAAGTTAGGGTACTTGGAAGAATATTTTAGCAGGGGTGGTCGAGCCAAATGGCTTTGGAGGTGTGATTTTGAGAGAAGGGGAAATATCCTTTTATAAGAGAGGTGAGAGTCACTTTAGGAAAAACTTGAAATATTATTTTATTATAAAATAATTTTCGGTTTTTAATGGATCCAAATGGATTTATTTGAAGGATAAGGTGGGGATTGGTTGAAATGCACTAAAAAAATAGTTTTTAGAAAAGTTTCTGTCACCATATTAACCTTATCTTTTAGATTTAACTCTAAGTGAAATAGTTTAACTTTTACAATGTCTCTTGTATTTTTATATGACATGGTTAATTAACATACTATAAAATGACAAGAGAACCTCAAGGGGTTCATTAATGACATATGTAACATTATATAATTCCTTTGGATGAACCTTAGATTCTTAGGAATATTATATCATTTAATAATATAGTATTTGTTTTAAAACCTCATTTATCTCAATTTTGACACTATTTAGTATTTGTTTTTTGTGAAAGTAAAAAAACACTATTTTTTAGAGAAAAATATATTAAATAAACTCTAACATGTCATATTAACCTATAAAATCCATGTAATTCCTCAAAAGTCTCAATTTACATTTATTTTGATATTTATAATATCAATTATTTTAATCATTCATTAATAAGGTAGTTACTGCATCATCATTGTGTCATAAATAAAATTAATTATTTAATGTTTAAAAATTACAAATAAAGTTACATGATTTAGGAAATAAATTTATAATTAAAATGAATATTTTTAGTCTAATTCATCTTATGTATAACCCTATATTAAAAATGGTTATTTTATTAATGTTTGAATTTAACACTTTAAACTCTTATTTAAATAAAATAATAATAAATGTCCTAATATAATCCAAGTGGACAAAGAGGATAATAATTTATTCATAAGGTTTATTTTGGTTGAAATAAACTTATCCAATAGAATTAGTACATGTGTTAGGGTAATTATAATATCATTTTTACCTTTAATAACCCAATTTACATTTAACAGTTATAAGTAAAATTCAAAAGTTACTCTTCACCAAAAATTATTTTTATCCTATTGAACCAAATTTTACTTACTAATTTCAACCATGTCTCTCAGATTTTTTAAATTCAATTCACAGATGCGGTAAAATTACGTTTTACGCAAATTTGCAAATGTGGCTTGAAGGTGGGTAAAAGATGTTAAAAAATTCAATAACATTTTATACATCTATTCTTATTATAAAATGACTCCAATTAATTAAATTGAACTAATATAGAAATGATGTATCTATTTTAACTTTAAAATAAATTTAAATAATAATTATAATTATTTAAATAAATGTCGGTTTTAAACAATAATGCAGTGTTTTTCACTTTTCATAAAAAATTGAAAGTTTTCATAAAAATACCAAAAAATAACCCTAAGATAATTTTGATATTCTTAATAAAAAATTATTTCTATTTTAAAAAATTCAAAATATATTAGTTTCATTAATTAATTTAAAATTTAGTCCCATTGTCAAAACCAGAGAGTGGGTTTTTTAGAAGTAAAAAGTATCAAAAGATTGACATGTGTTTATGTACAATTTAAATGTGAATTTAAATAAAATGTATTAAATTATATTAAATGATAAAAAATAATCTAATTATACTTTTAAACCACTCAAATTCAAAATTTAACACTATAAATTAATTTTATTAAAAAATTAGTTTTCAATTAAAATTTATTACTTTTCACTATTCATCAAAATATGAAAGTTATTAGAAAAGTACCAAAAAATTATCCAAACTAAATTTTTATGTCCCTATTATAAATAAGGATATAATTTCTTTAAATTTATTATATAGAAATTTCAAATATTGGATTTAAAAAGGGTTCGCCATTAAAAGGCGGTAAAATATCATTTTTTAAAAAATACTTCTTTTATCTGAAAAAATGTATTTGTTCTTATATTATATCTATGAAACACATAATATGGATTTTAAAATTATATGAAGTATAAAAAATTAAAAATTAAGTTAATACTATTCATAACTGCGTTTTGAACGGCTTGTTTGGTAAGTCGTGCTGCACTCAAACTCAGTGTTGCATGTAGCGCAAGTTATTAAATTAAATTAAAGAGATAATGTACTATAAATTCCTTGGGTGTTACATTCTACATTTATTTAATAAATTACATCCTCTCAATTTTAAATTGTTCTTTGAAAATAAAATGTTAAAAATAGAAAACACCTCTGTGGAAAACCGACATCGGAAATAGGGTTAATAAAATTTATTCTTAATAATTGGGAAAGTGAAATGAAAAAGTCACCAGAAAATAAGGATTTTGAATAGTGGAACGTTGGTGGAAATTTTAGACAAATAATTGGAGGAAAAATATAAATATTTATAGAGAGTTATTGAGGATCAATCACAAACAAGTGAACAATAAATAGAAAATTTAGGGCCTCAAATCCATAAATCTATTATGAATTAATATATTATTGGTTCATAAAAAAATATGGTATTAGGATAACATATTTTTGGTTTTAAGATTCTTACCACAAAGTATAAGTATTAATTTATTCATAGAATAAGAAACAAATACTTGACAAGTATAGTTCCATCATGTAACTAATTTCTACCCCAATCTCATTCTTCACTCCAAAAAGAGAATAGAGCTCAAAAACATTATATTTATCCTAATCCTATAGGGTTCCAAAAAAATGAATTTATAATTCATCTATTATACCTTTTAAAAAACTACATTATGCAATCCATGACATCACATAGGCTGGTGGTAGGTGATGTACCCTTGTCGCCCTTTAGTTGTGGGTTCAAGTCTCGCAGCTATGCCGGACAGGACAGGTTGTTGCCCGACCTCTGGGTGGTCCTTTTTATGAAAATCCAAAAATAATCATAAGGAATTCTTTAAACTTAACAATAGTATCCATTTTCAAACTTAATTCATTCTAACCTTTAGACTTATCTACAATAATTCTGTCCGAACTCACAATCTAATATTTTTAAGGATGGTCACATAATATACATGTGAATACCTTCATCATGAATTCTCATAAAATGTGGTAATTAAATAAATTACCAGAAAACCATATTTGAATAGGTATGTAATTCCTTATTCCTTCTGTAAAACATATAATACAAGATATACTCCTTAAATCAAAAAATGTGGTAATATCCAATAATTATGGAATAAATAAGCCATTAATTAGTTCTAAGGTAGTCAATAATATCCAATATCATTTATCCAAATCAATAATCTCTTATTCCAAAATCAATACCTCAGTAGTAGAACAATTTTAATTTTTATCATTCATTCAACCATGTATTTTTCAAAATGTTTAACTTGCTCTTGAGTCACTTTTCTTGGTTCTACACAATCTCAAATCATTAATGAAATAGTATTGCATTACAATCCTAATATACTCCATAATTCTTATAACCAATACATCATTTATACAACACTAATATGACATAAGTCTTTAATATCAACATAAGAACACTAGTCATTCCTCTTCATCTACGGTCATATCATAACTTGATTATTATCCAACAACATCATTTGTGGTATACTCTGATGATTGGGACATTGATTCATGTAGTGTCCCAAAACCTTGATGATGAAGCATTGTACATTTGAAACATTTTTCTTTCCCTTGCAATCACGTACTTGGTGCCATTTTTCTCCACACTTATAAAAAACTCTCATTCCCTTCAAGCATTTTCCAAGGTGATTCTTTCCACAATTATCACATATGAGAAATATCCTTATTTCCCTTATTTCCTTTATCTATATTTCTCTCTACCATCCTTTTATTCTCTGAATTCCATTCAAACCAATAGGGATTTGAGAATTCTTTACTTATCTTATTAACACATGATACTATCTCTTCACATGATGAGAATATGTGGGAGACTATTTCCTGTCTAAATGTTGGCTTAAGACCATGAAATATATGATACTTTTTTACTCTTTATATTAGGAATATTGTTGGAGTTTTCATTCCTTATACTGGGCACCATTTCTAAAAAATGGCATACACTTGGTTAGTTTATGAATCACAATGCATAATTCCAAACTTGTAAAATACCTAACATAAATCGAATAGTTTATGAATATAATCCATAATCATAAAAAAATATTTTCTTTTAGGAGTTATTTACTCATGAATCCCTCATAATGGATTATATAGAACATGTGAATTATCCAAGTCATATCCCATAGCAGTGTCATAACCAAGAGTGAAGTAAGACCCATTTTCATGTACCAGGATACCCCAGGTCAAGCCCGAAACTCCTAATCAGAGTTTTCACTCCTATGTACATCAATTTCAGATCCGCCTCTACCTGCTTGTATCTAGACAAGGATGTATCGCTTGGCAAATTCACAAAATCTCTACATTTCCAAAATTCTAGGAAGTTATTATATACTAATCCTCAAGTCTATCTTAGGGTAATGTTTCAAAATCAGAGTTTATCTAAATATACTTTTAAGGTTGTTGCTAAACTTCCTCTGTTACCAACTATAACACCCCGAACCTAGTTACACAGATTTAGAGCATTATTTTAATACGTTGGCATGATTACATGGAATCAAGTTCCAAAGGACCAATCAATTTAGCAGTCTTACAAAGTAGATTACATATTTGTACATTACATTACAATTTCTAAACTAAAACACAAAATAAATAATCCTTGTAAAATGTAATTATTCCCCTAGTTTAACCCTTCATATCAATCATAACACACTTATTCACATCTTGGAAAAAATAAAACATAAGAAAAGGGTGAGCTCAGACGCTCAGTAAGGATAACAATATAGCAGAAACTATCATAAATAAGCTAAAACATTTAATGTAATGTATAAGACTAAAAAAAAGTCTTTACAACTTAAAATTCATCATAATAAGGAAAATATTAATCAAATAATTCCATTTACATATTTATATGGATATTCTACTAGTTGAATAACCACATGTAATATCAATAGCTAATTTCATAACGATGGAATGCATAATATTGGACACCATAACCACCTAGTCAAGGCCTAATGCCAAGACTACAAATAAATATTTTTTCAAGGCCTAGTTCCAATACTCTAGTTTGTCTCATGAGACTTACTGATTTATCGAGGAGCTATAGCGGGCTCCACCCATCACTTACTATGTACAATGCATTCCTCATATGAAAAGGTTAAAACATAACATAATCATTCATATTAAAACTACCATATGAAATTTTAATAATTTAACCATAAACCATGAATGGTCTAAAAATAGCACATCCACTGTCAAACATATCATAACTTATTCAATACAATATATATGATTTTATTATAGTAAATCAACCTCAATCAATAATAATATCCAATAAAGGATGTTTCATTAGGTGAAAATAATCAATAAAACTCTTTGCAAGAAATACCCCTTTTCAAGAAATCATTTAAAATTCACACAATATATAAAGGAATTTATTTAAAAGATATTTTTTAATAAAAGTTTCCCATACCACTTTTAAACTTTTGAAAGAAATTTACACTTTAAAACAATCATGTCTATGTAAATAAGTCCTTAAAATCATTTGGTAAACATGGACATTAATTAACAGATTTAGAAAAATAAATATTTAAAACCATTTAAAATGATGCTATAGTTAAAGAGTCCCTTCCATAAAAACATAAAATATTCCTTGATAAAATATTTTAATGAAGTATGGACATGGATGATAAATATGTCCAAGTAGATACTTATAGATAATTAATATCTGATAATAATGAGATTGAGAAAATAACCCTTACCTTGTACTTTCCTTTGGTCGAGGGTAAGATTAAACTATTGTATAATGACCATAGTATGTTATTAAAATATACTAGAACCATATTAATATTTATAATATCATAATTTATTTATTTATTTCTATGTACTACCCATTTAATAATAATTTCTATCTTAAAATAACATTTCAGTTAATAATTGCTTTCTCTATCATACATGTTTTAACTTATTATTCATGATCTTATCACTTATATCATTATTTAATTTCTTCCAGAATATAAAAAATTATTTTTGTATCATATATATTCAGAATATAAATATTTATAACAGATATATATTGGCAATGGAAAACACTATTTATTGAGAAGGTAAGTCGTATATACGCATAAACACTGTTTCCGTTTTCATATCGTATTGAACAGAATTAAGTGAATAAGATATATGTATATATATATATATATATTTTCCGTATAATTATTATATCATATATTACAAACTTATTAATATTTTATTCTTTTATAATCATCATTGAATGGTGAACGTAGAAATGAATCTCATCGCGTTGTGGAGACGGTAATCTATACGTACGCACGAGGGACGATATCATTCTACTGATGGTGAAATAGTACATAATTGGATGGTATATTATATATACAGAATAATTAAAATGTTATATTTATTATTTATATCAATTGTACTCATTATTATACCCATCCAAATAATGAAGTATTGAATAACAAACTACACCACGACTTGGAGACAATAAGTTGTACGTACGAACGTATGGTGACTTTTTTATTCATAGAATAGATATAATAATAAATATGGTTGTACAATATTTATAATAAAATCTCAGCATGTATAATTTACTGGATTTATTAATTTAGTATGGAAAAAATCAAAGAAAGAGGAAGTGGAAGAAGAAAAGAACATTGAAAGAGGTGATGAAGTAATTACCTGTTCATCTGGGTTTTCCATTCGATTTGATCAAAAGGGTTACTTAGGTTGTATTATGATAAAAGTAAGGACTATAGGTTGAAGTTAGGGTAGTTGGAAGGATATTTGAGCAGGGATCAGCAGAGCCAAATGTATTTGGGGGAGTGATTTTGAGAGAAGGGAAAGTACCCTTTTATAAGAGAGGTGAGGATTACTTATGGAAAACCTTGAAATATTATTTTATTATAAAATAATTTTCGATTTATAATGGATAAAAATAGATTAATTTCAACTATAAGGTGGGTATGGGTATAAAACCTCTGAACCAATATGTTTTATAGAAGTTTAGGTCACCATATTAACCTTATATTTGAGATTTAACTCTTAGTTAAATAGTTTAACTTTTACAATGTCTTCTTGTTTTTTTATATGAAATGGTTAATAAACATAATATAAAATTCCAAGATAACCTCAAGTGGTTCAATAATGAAATATATATCATTATATAAGTCATTTTTCCAAACGTTAGATTTTTAAGAATATTATATCATTTAATAATTTCGTATTTGTTTTAAAAACACATTTATGTCAATTTTTACACTATTTAGTATTTGGTTTTTGTGAAAGTCAAAAAAACATTATTAATTCAAAAAAAACATCAAATAAACCATAAAATGTAATATTAACCTATAAAATTATTGTAATGCATCAAAAGTCTCTATTTACATTTATTTTGATATTAATAATATCAATTATTTCAATCTTTCATTAATAAGGTAATTACAGCATCATCATTGTGTCCTAAATAAATTTAATTATTTATTATTTAAAATTTATAAATAAAATACCATGATTTAGTTAATATTTTTATCTTTCTAATTAATATTTATAGTAGAATTTAGATTATGTAAAACCCTATATTAAAAATGGTTTAGTTATTCAACTTTGAATTTAAAACTTTTAACTCTTCTTTAAATAAAATAATAATAAATGTCCTATTCTAACCATAGTGGACAAAAAGGATAATATTTTATTCCTAAGTTTTATTTAGGTAAAAATAAACTTATCCAATAGAATGAGGACATGTATTAGTGAAATTATAATATCATTTGTACCTTTAATTACCCTATTTACTTTCAACCGTGGTAAATAAAATTTGAAAGTAACTACTCACCAAAATTTATTTTCATCATATTGAACCACATTTTACTTACTTATTTCAAAGGTGTCCCTTTTATTTTTGAATTTCAATTCACAGAAGTGATAAAATTACGTTTTATGCAAATTTGCAAATGTGCCTAGAAGGTGGGTAAAACATGTTAAAAAATTCGATAAAATTTTATACATCTAATATTATTATAAAATGACTCCAATGAATTAAATTAAAATAATATAGGTACTGTGTATCTATTTTTACATTAACAAAAATTTACATAAACATAATAATTATTTAAATAAAAGTCAGTTTTAATCAATAACGTAGAGTTTTTCACTATTCCTCAAAAATTGAATGTTTTCAGAAAAATACAAAAAATTCACGCTAATCTAATTTTGATATTAAAAATCCAAAAATGATGTCTATTTTAAAAAATTCAAAACAAATGAGTTGAATTAATTAATTTAAAATTAATTCCTATTGTCAAACCAGAAAGCGGGTTTTTAAGAAGTAAAACTATTAAAAGATTGACATGTGATTATGTATAATTTAAGTGTGAATTTACATCCAATGGAATAAATTATTATAAATTATGAAAATATAATATAATTATACTTTAAAACCACTGAAATGAATAATTTAACAATATAAATTATTTCAATTAAAAAAGTTGTTTTCAATTAAAATTTAGTATTTTCCACTATTCATCAAAATATGAAAGTTATGTGAAAGGTGACAAACATTTATCCAAAATAAATTTTTATGTCCTTATTCTAATGAAAATTTTAATTGCATTAAATTTAATCTATAAAAAATGTAAAATATTGTATTTAAAAAGGGTTCTTCATTAAAAGGCGGTAAAATGACATTTTTTTAAAAATACTTCTTTTATGTGAAAAAATGAACCTATTCTTATATTATGCCTACTAAACACATAATATAGATTCTAAAATTATATGGAGTATATAAAATTCAAAAATATGTTAATACTATTCATAATTTCGGTTTGAACAGCTAGTTTGCTAAGTCGTGGTGCGGTCGAACTCGGTGTTGCGTGTAACCCAAGCTATTGAATTACTTTAAAGAGATAACGTACTATGAAATCTTGGGGTGTTACAATTGGAGTAAGTTGGATGATGAAAATTATAATTATTATACCCATATTATTAGTATATGGACAAAATATATGAAAAATAAATTCCTTATCCTTCTAAAATTTTTTTTTGATACATTAATATCAAAGAAATACATAGTTTAACGTATTCTCTATGAGTAATTGATATAAATTGATTATTTAAATTAAATTAGAAGAATATTTTTTCTATTTTATAAAATATCACTTTCCTCTTAGTACCTTCTCTATATTTTCTACATTTATTGAAATCATTATTCTATGTTTAGATTGGATATTTTATCTTTCCTCGCAACATTCATCATCTTAAAATTATTTATTTCACCATTGATTGATTCTAATGAATTTATTATTGTTTTCCTAAATTATAATGAATTATTGTTAATAAATAAATATTTTTTATACCTCCAAAATATATAGAGTCAATAATGTTTCAAAATGTAAAGACCCGTAAAATTCAAGGGAAATTTTTTTCTTAATTTTATTTGGGTTTTTACAAGAACGCGGTTTCAGACGGCATTTGATTACGAGGCCCAGAGTGCCTGGAATTTCTATCCTAAGTTTAGCTCGGGTACGTTCAATGAACGAACGAGCATGAATTTCTAACTTTTAAACCGGTTCCCGGAATCGAATTCCAAGGGCACCGATGGAACCACATCGCCGGTAATTGCTTAGGAACACCTGTTCCAGAGTTGCATTTTCACGAGAGTTGATGATAAAAATTGTGGATGTTTATTTTATAATTATTCAACAATTTGTATTATTTTTACTCTAAGTGTTTAGTTCTTGATGGAAGTTGGGTAACCACCCAACCTCCCTTGGGAGGTTATAAGGGTGGTGGGGCCCACACGAACCCCACCCCTTCATATCCTCTAACCCCTCTCAACTCACATTAAATGTTGATAACTTAAGTTTATTAAACTGATGGAATTAATGTGGTAAGTTTAATGTGAGTTTTTGAAATTCAAACTCTTGAATTTCAAAAGGCTTTTTGTGTTAATAAAATAAGAAAGGAGCTTATTTTATTTTGATGTTAGAGTTTTGTCGTTGAGAGGTTTTGGGAAGCGTGAAGATATTCTTCATCTCCAACGAAGAACATCTTCGATAAAGAACGTGAAGAACACCTCAGACTCCGATGAAGAACACCGTTCTTCAACGAAGAACATCTCCGCTGAAGAACGCGGAGAACTTCTCCAACGACGTTTCCTCTTCGGACGCACCTTGACGACAACGGAATCGACGTTCGTTTTCCGCGACGCCCGACCTCCGTGATTCTCGTTTTCCACAGCTTGTTGACGAGCACTGTTCTTGAAACCGGGGTAGGGGATTGTAATTAATTAATTTGTTCGTGTTTATATCCCTGAATTTCTTCGTGAAATTTTAACCAACTGCTATCCATTAACATGAGGGGGGCCGGACCGCACAAACACGGCCGACCCACCTCCTTATTATTCTTGTTGGATTCTTTTGGTTCGATATGGAAGTGGCGCGGTGTCGTCGCACAGCGCGGGTTTATGTGGCAAGAAATACACGGCGCCGTCGCGCCGCGCCACGAATTAATACAAGGATGTGATGCCATCACGCCGTGTCGGAGACACCCAAAAATACCACGGCCGGTACCGGGGTCGCGGTGGAGGGGCGCGACGCCGTCGCGCCGTGCCGGACGACAAGGGCCGCGGCCGGTTCCAGGCCACGGTGGAGCAAGGTGACCGGCGGCCGGACCGGGCCGCCGACGTCAGAGTTGGAAGGGGACCGGCCATCGCCGGTCCTGTTGAGTAGGAACCGGCCGGACAGGGAGGAGCCGGGGGAATTAATTCCCCAGGCCGGACATCAATGCGGCCCCAATTAAGGGGCCGCAGTTATAGAAAACCGGGGGGGGGGGGGGGGGGGGGGCAGCCCCCCCCCCCCCCCCACGTGAGCCAAAACGGCTCGACCGTTTTGGCCGAACAGCCGACCGGCGCGCCCAGCGCGCGGGTCTCAGGACCGGGCCGACCCGGTTCGCACTGACCGGGGGGTCTCGGGCCGGGACGGTCCGGGCCAAAAACCCCCATTTTCGGACCATCTTTGGTCTTTTGCCCATAAATTGGGCTACAGACCTCCGATCGACGCACCGTAAGTTGCGATGTGATCCTTTAAACGAGACGGTCGTTTCAGTATATCGTACTCAAGGTTTCAGATTACTTTGAGTTCGGCACGGTTGGTTCGTACACGAAACCAATCGGGCCCTCTGAGCGGAAACACTCATATCTTGAGCTACGGACGTCCGATTGACGTGCCGTCGACATTGTTGGTTTTCTATTAGTGAGATGGATCTTTTGTCTTACTTAAATCAAGGTTTGGATGCAGGTGGAGTATGGTCGAGTTGGTTTTGACTTAAAAACCAACCGGGCTCCTGGGACGAAAAGGCCAATAACTCTCAGACCGGGCGTCCGATTGACGTGCCGTCTGCGACGTTGAGTTCCTGTTGATGATACTGAACTTTTGGATACATAAAATCTGGACTTTGTGTCTGTTGATGTATCAGCCTCTCAGCTCGTGGAGCGGACCCTCCCGAACGAGCTTACTGTGTGCGGGAACCCTAGAGCTGGCTACGACTGCTACTGTGACTGCGACGACGACTGTGCAGAGATCCTCAGTGGATTCGACGAAGACGACTACAGCACTAAGCAATCCTGTGTGGATCAGTGCTACCGATCCTGTGTCGGTCCGATCCTGTGTGGGTCAGCGCTCAGCGGTTCTGTGTGAGCCAACGCCTACAGGTCTTGTGTGGGCCCGATCCTGTGTGGGTCTTTGCGGGGGTTAGTTACCTATCGATCCTTTGTGGGTCAGATCCTTTGTGGGTCATTGCGGGGGTTAGTACCTATCGATCCTTTGTGGGTCCGAAAACTTAGATGGATCAGTGATCATCTCTATCGTCATTCGAAGAAGTATACCTGTGTGAGTTGAATCCTGTTATACTTTCTTGTGTGGACTGTTTTGTGCTATCCTGTGTGGATTGACGTTTTTCTTTCCTATGTGGATTGTGTTGTGCTATCCTATGTGGATTACGTTTTGCTTCCTATGTGGAATACGTTTTCTTTCCTGTGTGGACTAGGTTGTACTTGGGCTCGGATGTTGGAGCCGAATGAGAATTGATGACTTATGTATATGTATGGGCATATACCTATGCAGTGTCGGTTGTTACTTCGTGATTGTATCTTTCCTTTGTGGTTTATCCCTAGTGGATTTTGGGATACCTTCAGGGGTCTTGGGGTCCCTACTGAGTATCTTATACTCACCCCTTCACGGGCTATGCCCAAACTACGTTGTGTTGGTTGCAGACGAAGGACAATTCTGATCGTGGTGAAGGCTTGCGGAGCAAGACAGTACCTGGAGGTGGACCACTGGGCGGGACGTACTCGGAGCGGTATGCTGGACCGAGGAGTAGTGGAGGCTTTTTGTACCCACCCTTCAGGTGGGATTCCCAATGGACAACTCGTCGTTGCGGCTTTACCTTTCTGTTGTTGTTTTCCCTTCCGAGTTGTACTTTACTTCCAATTTGGGTTTGTATACTGGCCCACTTACTTTTCCGCACTTACATTTGTACTCTATTTTTACTTAGTGTTTACTTCTACTGCTTGCTTGATCTGTGGTGTTTGTTTACTTTACAAAGGCAATGCCTTCCCTTTTTACCGGGATTTACGCCTTGGTGCTAGTCGCCAGCCCCTGACCTATGGAAGGCGGGCTTGGGGTAGTCACGGCACGGGCCCCGAGGACGGGTCGTGACAAATTGGTATCAGAGCAGTTCAGTTCTACCACGAACTCTTATCTTTTTCTATGTGATGAAATAGTGTTTAGCGTATTGGGTGTGGTTATCAGTCCAGGGAGTCTAGTGTTGGTGTGGCGGCCGATGTATCCGTACATCAGGACCCTGACTTCTGATTTCCGACTTAATGCACGAAAACATTTGATTGCGTGTGTGTTTCAAGTTTCCTTTGTGATTACTTTGTGTCAGCTCACCAGGTATACTGTTCTGACCTTGGCACACCTGTTTCCTTTTCCGGATGGCCCCACGACGACAGCCAGCTAGGGTTCTGAGAGTCGAGCGTGACGACAGCCCACCGAGCGATGAGGCCTCGGTGTAGGGCCCTTTGTCAGCAGTGGCACCGGCGGTAGCCCTACCCGCCGAGCCACCGATGCTTCCAGCCCCAGCCGCTGACGATGCACGTCGCCTTAGTGAACTGCATGAGTTCCAGCGCTAGCGACCGCCCAGGTTCCGCGGGGAGACAGACCCCCAGGTAGCCGAGGACTGGCTGGAGGAAGTGGTACGAGTTTTTCGGTTAGTGAGGACACCAACAGACCTCATGGTGATCCTCGCAGCGAGCGTACTGCACGCGGAAGTGGGTCGATGGTGGATCTTGATGCTCCGGGTGCACGATGAGGCGTCTCTAATCTAGACAGACTTTAAGAGCCTCTTCCGTTCAGAGTTTTTCCCAGCCACCCTCCATTCGGTGCGCATCCAGGAGCTTCTTCAGCTGTGGCAGGGTAGCATGACGGTCGCCCAGTACTGGGCGAGATTTACTGATCTCTCGCGGTACTCTACTGACATAGTATGAGACCCATTCTTCCAGGCATGGACCTTTGAGAAAGGATTGAGACACGAGATCAGGGCATCAATGATCTCCCTCAGCATTCCGACTTAGACAGGAGTACTAGAGCGAGCCCTTTTGATCGAGAGCTTTCTTGCTGAGTCTACACCAGCGCCGAGACCCACCGCAGGGCGGCACGTTGTAGAGACTTCTGCAGCAGGCAGTCGACGGATGACACATGGGTCCAAGCAGACCAGACCCTCAGGAAGACGACCTCAGGACACTGGCTCAGCAGTGCAGGGCACACAACGCGGAGCTAGTCTTTCGAGAGGCAGACAGTGCTACTCATGCGGCGGGCAGGGCCACCTGGCTTGTGACTGCCCGACCCGCCGTACCGAGGAGTAGCAAACGATTGAGGGACCACCAAGGCAGAGGAAGAGGGTCGACCATGGTGGTCCACAGGGAGGAGGCGGACGAGGCAGGGGAGCTGGCTGAGCGGCAGGTGGTGGGCGACGCTTTGAGGCTCTACCACCACCACCACTAGGAGGTCCACCCCGACCACATGGAGCTGGAGGGCAGAGACAGGCATAGCTCCAGGCAGCAGAGGCCTATGACCACGGTGCGCCCGAGATGATTCGAGGTACTATCTGTGTCTATTCCACCTTTGCTACAGTTCTTATAGACACAGGAGCGAGTCATTCTTTCACAGCCACTGCCCTTGCTCAGAGATGAGACAGAGATTGACCAGCGCACCTATCTTGAGGTTGCCTGAGGAGGGAGTATGGTACGTAGTCTACTGCGATGCATCAGGGACCGGACTCGGATGTGTCCTGATGCAGGAGAGGGAAGTGATCGCCTATGGATCACGTCAGTTGAGGCCACATGAGCAGAACTACGCTACCCATGACCTGGAGTTAGCAGTAGTGGTCTTCGCTCTGAAGATATGACGACACTATTTGATGGGCGAGCGCTTTATAGTCTTTTCTGACCACCAGAGTCTCAGGTACATCTTCTCGCAGAAGGACCTGAACCTGAGAAAATGACGATGGCTCGAGTTCCTCTAGGACTATGACTTTGAGATAGTCTATACTCCTGGGAAGGGGAATGTGGTAGCCGATGCTCTCCGCATGAGGACGGGCATTCAGCTACTTGAGGAGGTGATAGAGCAGCTAGCCGCTTTGCAGATATCCTTTGTGGATAGAGATGGAGCAGCCTTCCTTCAGTATCTCATAGTCACTCCTACACTACTGCAGTGGTTCATAGAGGCACAACGAGGGGACGCTGACTGTGAGATGCGGCGTGAACATATATCCTCAGGACAGACACCTGATGGTTTCTCCTTTGGAGCAGAGCACAACGCCCTTTTCAGAGGACGTACCTTAGTACCAGTTTCTTTACGGGAGGAGGTGCTGAGAGAGTTTCACACTTCTCCTTTGGCGGTACATCCTGGAGTGGCGAAGATGTACCAGGACGTCAGACGACAGCACTGGTGGCCGGGCATGAAGAAGGTTTTGGCAGAGTTTGTTTCACGATGCCTCACCTGCCAGCAGGTGAAGGCTGAGCACCAGGTACCAGCAGGCTTGGTACAACCCTTGGAAGTCTCGAAGTGGAAGTGGGACGAGATATCTATGGACTTAGTGACTAGAATTCCACGCACTTCCAGAGGTCACAACTCCATTTGGGTGATTGTTGACCGACTCACCAAGTCGGCTCACTTCTTACCCATCAGAGAGAAGGGCTCAGTGGAGAGCTTGGGAAGACTTTACGTTCAGGAGATTGTGCGGATTCATGGAGTTCCATCATCTATCATCTCCGATGGATATGCTCGATTTACTTCCCGGCTATGGAAAGGATTGAAGGAGGCGTTTGGGACACAGCTACATCTGAGCACAGCCTTTGACCCTCAGACGGATGGTCAGATGGAGAAGACCATTCAGACTCTCGAGGACATGCTCCGCGCATGCGTCCTCGACTTTGGTCACAACTAGGATTTTTTGGTTTATCCTTAGTGGATTTTGGGAGATCTTCAGGGGTCTCGGGGTCCCTACTGAGTAGCTTATACTCACCCCTGCATGGGCTATTCCCGCACTACGCTTTGTTGGTTGCAGACGACAGACAGCGCTGATCGTGGTGGAGGCTTGTGGAGCAGGACGATACCTGGAGGTGGACCACTGGGTGGGACGTACTCGGAGTGGTAGGCTGGACCGAGGAGTAGTGGAGGCTTTATGTACCCACCCATCTGGTGGGATTC
This sequence comes from Viscum album, assembly GCA_963277665.1. Classification (NCBI taxonomy): domain Eukaryota; kingdom Viridiplantae; phylum Streptophyta; class Magnoliopsida; order Santalales; family Viscaceae; genus Viscum; species Viscum album. The sequence continues at coordinate 827,429,692 of OY728148.1, read as the reverse complement.
CCAGTGGGCAGCTCATCGTTGCGGCTTTACCTTTCAGTTGCTGTTTTCCCTTTCGAGTTGTACTTTAATTTCAGTTTGGGTTTGTATACTGGCCCACTTACTTTTCCGCACTTACAATTGTACTCTATTTTTACTTAGTGTTTACTTCTACTGCTTGCTTGCCCTGTGGTGTTTTTTTACTTTACAAAGGCAATGCCTTCCCTTTTTACCGAGATTTGCGCCTTCGTGCTAGTCGCCAGCCCCTGGCCTATGGAAGGCGGGCTTGGGGTAGTCACGGCACGGGCCCCGAGGACGGGTCGTGACACAAAAATTATGAAAATCCAAAATAAATAAAATGTTCTTCATAATTTATTGTATTATGCCTATATGAATAGTGAGTAGTATTGTGATCCATTTTTGATGAGGTAAATTTTTTAAAAATTTATTCATCATTCAATACTAAAGGATTTATTTTATTATTATTTCTCAATATAAAAATATTAAAAGACAATATATTTTAACCCATATAGTTATAATAAAAAATATGAATAATAATTATTTTTTCTATAATAGATTTTTTCCTCTATATTCATTATTACAGAATTCTCAACATATTATGATGATTCTCAATTCACCACAGTAATTTTATTTTATACTTTTATAATTTCATCAATGTGTTTACAATATTAGTAAACCATAAATAATGTTAATCTAACTTATTTTATTTCATTATAATCATTCCATCTCAGTCTTTTATAATTTTACCTTATTCATAAGTAAATTTTTTTAAATTTTTTATTACATAATATATTCAATATCAATTTTTATTAACCCTCATTCACGTTACAGAAATTTCACATCATTAATTTTTTATATTCCAATCTACTTTTCCATCTTACTATAATATATATTTTTATTATCTATAATACATTCAATATATACCACTTCATCTTTTTCTACACGATACAATATCATGTTTTTTAATATAATCAAAAGTAGTTTTCAATTTTCTAAAAAAATATTCACTATGTGACTCATTATATTTTGTAGATTTTATATCCTACACATTACCAATTTTTTTTATTTTGATACAAGAAATATCTTCTTCATAAAAATTAATTGCATATCCATTTTATAAATATTTTTTTAAATTCGTTTTTCATGGAAAATTATCATTTTTATAATTAACCTCAGTAACCGTAATTATATTCTTTGGGAAATCAACCCAAATATTTTTAATAGTACTAAAAATAGAAAAATTAGGTGTGCTTTAAAATTATATTTAACCATCGTATTATAATAGTTTTAGGAATAAGTGACCTGAATTTAATAAATTACTTTCCGAGTTAATAATTATTTAGAGTTAATAGATAACACTTTTTATTTTCATTGATTTTATGCTGCCAAATTTCTCTGAATTTAATAAATATATATCCATTAATTTTATTTTACAAAATTGAATCATTTAACATATCATATGAAATAAGTGGACTATTTGACACACGATGAGTTATATTATTAAAGACTATATCTTATAATAAGTATATTGCAGGAATAAATATATTAGGATATATTTTTTGTAACATCTTAACCATAGTTTTATCTTTCAATAATTCACAAAATACACTAATGATACCAAGAATCTCATTGAATATAATATAGAATTCAATAATTCTTGCAACATTTACCATCTCCAAATACTCATAAACTATATCAAAGATATAAAATCTATCCTCATTCACCTTGAAATTTCCTTTTATAAATCTCCTCACGATTATAACTTATTTATTTATTAGTAATAAACTTACTTATATTAGTTACAATATTGTCTCTGATAAACAATAAAATAGTATCCCAATCATTTATACCATTTAAATTATTTTTCTTTATAATATATTTCACGAGTGATCCATTTTGAATAGGTGTAAACCCAATGGTTAAAACATCAACCAATCAATGAATAAGGGATAATAGATAAATTTTCATAATTTTTTTTCCAAATATGATAGTGTGTACCACCCAAATCCAAAATTTCTAATACATTAGAAATTTTCGTTTTAATAATCTAGTCATTTAATTCTAATGTTTCAATATAATGTGAAAAATAGATAATAATCAAGAAAAAATATTAATTTATCTTTAGAGGGGGAATGGATGGTTTGAAACAATTTAAGGTTCACATGAATGAGTTCTAATTTAAAACATATAAGTATTGATGAGAAACTATTTATATTTTTTTTTGATTTTCAAGAAATTGATTCCATTATTACTAGTGTGAGTATGAATCCAAAAATTACATTTCCACACCCACATATAAAAAAATAGAGAAAAATGTTAAAAAGGTTTTTTAAGGTTCACCCATAGTGTTGGTGATGGTATCCATGTTATGATTCATGAAATAAAAAAATATTAATTAATATCATAAAGTTAATATAGGATAAGAAATTTTCATCCTCAAATAATGAATATATCTAAATAGTTATTATAGAATCACTATTGTTTATAGAGACAATATAAAAAATATAAGGGAATTGATCTTTACCTAAGTTATACATATATAAGAATCAACGAAAATATACAATTCTTCTAAATATAATTTTTAATAGTTGTAGTAATGTAGTTCAATTATTCATATGGAATGATTATCTCAATCATAATTAGTTCATAAGCATTCATTACTCTTGGAAATTTTTATATTCCATCCCATTTTATATTTATTAAGGTAAAATAAAAAAATTAAAATATTTTTATTTTATCATTATGTTTATATATTTAAATCCTCAAATATATTTAATAGAATATATTAAATAGTTTTAATATATTGAATTTTCTTTAAAAACATATTTTTAATTTAAATTTCTCTAATATCTAATAACTATAAAATATTGGAGTGTATTTTATTATTGAAAATTTAATTTTATAAAACATAATATTTTCTTGAAAAATGGAAATAATCTATTAATTTTTATTTCATTAAGAACCATTGAAAATTACAATATTCAGAAATCCCCAAAATTCTGGTAAAATAATTTCCATATTATCACTATATAAAATCTTAAAATTATAATCTTCTTTGAATAAAAAAAAGATATAAATATATCAAATTTCATATCATTAGATTCATAATCAAGAATTTTTTTCAAAAGTCACATTTTCTATATAGATTAATGCCTCATCATTTCATTTAAATCCTTTCAAAAAGTATTAATGAATTCTTAAAAGAATATTAAATAATGTAAAATATTGGTCATTATATAATTTTTTTAAACATTTATACCATAAAAATTAGTATTGAAATTTTAATAAAAATTTAAATACCATGGTATCATGTTTTTTTCTATCAAGTTAATTTTCCAATTTATTGTTACTTATTTTGATCTTTATAGTTTAAACTAATAATGTACCACCACATAAAATGTTGTGAATGATGAAACATAACTATTCAATGTTCCCTCCCTTGTTATACATAGTTTACACAATCCAATCACTGTCAATTTATTTTTTTTACAATGATTACTATAAAAAAACCACTTTCATTGAATCCGTTTTATATAGTTGAATATAAATAGTTACATATTAAAATTTTATTTTTGTCTATGAGAAATTATAAAAAAAATTAAAAATTACATCCATATAATATAAATTAAATAAAAACCCTCCAAAAAAATATTAATGATAATCACAATCTCTCAAATTAAATACACAATGAAAAAATAATATCAATAAAATATTTGAGGGTACCTAGGATCATTTAAATAACATAATGAATAAAATTTAAGAGATATTAAAATATAATTAATTTGGATAGGGTATAAAAAACTATGGATAAATATATTTATGATATTCTTGTATATTTTTATTGAATTTTATATCATTATTAATTTTATTTTAATTACCCTTATTCATAAATGATAATTAAAATTTATATTTTTTTCATTGTAAAACAATCAAAAAAATGATTAATGATTTTTTTGTTACTTAATGACATGCCCTGATTGTTTTTTGCCATTGAATATTAGTTTTATACCAAAAATGATAGTTTTTTGAATCAAAGTATGTTAATGTAAATAAATTTTTGGATATCTATTTTGAAAAGATAACATCGGTTTTTATATAACATATCAAAAAATTACCAAAGGTCATAAAAGTGATTTATTATTTCAAAATACTATAATTTAACTATATATTGAATGTGTAGTAGATTGTAAGGTGTTATTTCCCAATTATTTTCTTTTTTACATATATTCCATATGATTGGTGTATAAATTTGGGTTTTTTGGTCTATAAGGTTTAATGATATTTTTTATTTTAGATATTTATTTTGGTATTTTTATGTTTTCTCTTCTATTTTGTCATGTTGGGTATTATTGTGATTATTATAAATTTATATTCATTTATAAAATAATTTTAATTTATACATTACAAAATTAAACTCTATGATATTATATTTCATCTCATTTATTATGAAAAATTATATCATGTTTGTCCAAACTTTCTTTAGACAGGTCACCAGAATACATCAAATATACTACTTAAAGACTAATTGTTAAGTACTACAAATATGAGTTAAACAAAAGAAACTAATGGTTAAATTTATTTCAATGAGTTATAAAAATAGGGGACAATTTTAAAATATAGGAAATGTTATTATAAAAAATAAAGGAGAACATGAAAAAAATTAAGTGAAATCTGATTCTTAAAAAAGGAACATAAATTGTGGCTTGGATTAATTATTGGGATCCTTATACATTCTATATATCAAATAGTAAATTACTATCAACTATTAGTAATAAAAAACATCCCAAAAAGTGTTGTAGATTCAAACTTCTCATTATATATTTGTGTATGTTTTTAGTTGAGCACAACATATACCTTGAAATCCACCACATGACTATGAATTTTTTTTCATAACATGAAAATTATTCCTCATTAATTATAACATCAATAATAAAATGTTATATATATTATCATACCATAATCAAATATAAATAAATATTTTTTTGTAAATTTTTTCTAATATAATGAACATGCACCTAGTTTTATCCTCACTTGGAAGAAATAATGTAATGAACAACATGACTATGAGGATAAGATGGTGGGAAATATTTTATGGGGTAATACTAAATAGAGGTAATTTAACATATTATATTCATCTTCATTAATTCAAACTATTTTTTAAATAATAAATCATATCAAATATGTTTATTCTCATGGATCAAGCCCTAATTGTGAATATCATATCATACTTCACATAAAATAACAAGTTCAAATCATGTTTAATGTGTTATAAAAAAATCCTTGTAAAACCTTGACACATTATAAGATATTTCTATTTAATAAATTTTATTAATTTGATATATTGTAATTAATGAAACATAGAAAATAAGTAAATAACATGTTACAATAAAATTATATTACAATACAATTAAAAGAAACATTATTAGTAATATAAATGAAGTAATTATAAGAAGTACTATATTTATTCTTCATTAAATAGAAATTTATTTTATGAAAAAATTATCCTAATTTATATAATTTATTTAAATGTTAATTTCTTTTATTAACTTATTAATTTTTTTGAATATTAACTTTTTCTATAACATCCTAGGATTCAAATATATATATATATTACTATAAATAATTTTGTGTGCGATATCTTTCTACACACACGAAAAAATGGGTTTAATGCAATATGGAATTAAAATATTCATATTTAAAAGATCATTATCATAATATACAACATATATTTCTTGTTATAATATATTAAAATTACTTAAATTTGAAAATTTATGAAATAATACTATAAACACTTAATGTTTTATTTTATATTTTTTAATAAAAGTGGTTTATTTTTTGTATTCTTTATTAGAAGTTTGATAAATAAATTTTATAACATGAAATACATAAAATGTACTTCTTATTTTAATTTATAATACCAATATCATCTTAGTATAAATTATTGAGATTTTATTGAAGTAATTTTTTTGTGAATTGTTAATAATACCAACCTTGATTAATTGTGATATTATCATAACATAATAACATATTCAATATATAGGAAAACCTTTTTCTCCACAATTATATATTATAATTTAATACATTGTGTTTACAAACCCATGATAAAATTTTTATGAACATAAGATGTATTTGAAGATGAAATTTTATTTTTTATACATTATATTTTTTATTTTAAAAGTAAATTTTCTCTAATTTAGAAGTTAAATTATATTAATTATAGGACAAATATTGACTCATCGTGTTGTTTTTTAGTAAGGTACCCTTATAATTTTTTTAATAAATTAATTACCATGACTAATATTTAATAATTCATAATTAGTCTTTAATAGGGTAATCTAATGTGCCATAAAATTTCCTAATATTACTCAACCTATAGACCTTATATAATTCATTTTTTTAGTTTTCAATATCTTACATATATGTCATAAAATATTCCCTTACCTACCTACACTTGAATTTGTGTTATTCCATTCTTTACCCTTATTCAACATTATTCTCAATGTAATGTGCCCTTATCTTTACTTATAAAAGGGAGAACACCCACACATTCAATGTTTAAAAATTACAACTATTTTCTTGAAAAGATCCCATCCATTCACTCCAATTATAACACCAACCCTTGAAACTAATCATTTTTTTCTTTAGTAAGCATAAACCCTTTATTCCCCCATACAATTCCATGAAAAATTAATGTTTCTAACGTGAGTATTACTATCCTCTTAATCTTTATATATAATTTATCTATTTTTGAATCATTCATAATTTTTTAATAAAATGAATTCTGTATATCTATATACTAAATTTTAATTAAATTAATTTTAAATAATTTTTCATTCATTTCACAGAATCCACTAAGAAAAAAATACATTGATTGAGAGTAAGTGAGGAAAACCACCTCTAAAACATGATTTGGTTCATTTTTAATAAATACATCTTATGTATGGTATACATTATGGTTTTTATGAATATTTATGGTATTTATTATAATTATAAAATATTTAAATGGTCACCATTTTCATTTACCATCATTTTATCCATTTATAAAGGAATGTGATCATTAAGCATGCATATGTGTGAACAACAACCTTTATGAAAGACAAACCTTACAACACTTAACCACTTCACATGGATGAACCTAAAAATAATTTTAATTAAATAATGTTGTTTTTATTAAATTATTATGACTATGAAAATATAATTTTTCATATACCATCACTCTTTTAAGTTATTAAGTAATGGGTTAGTTAATCGTGTGTATATATAGACAACCACTACAATAAAGGACAAATTTTAACACCACCCATCATTAATGTTTATAATAGTGGATTTGATGAAGAAAAATGATATATTTAAATTTTTTAATATTTTTTAAATTTTATATTAAAATAATGAAATAAAACTTTTTGATGTGGTTTCGATAGAGAGATAAAAATGGGACACCCTCGTTGATGTGGGTTAGGTTGGGCCTAATTGTTGATTGTGGGGAGGTTTATTTTTTGCAAAACCATTAGTGTCATGTCACCATTTTCATTCTTAATGGAAACTCCCAATGGTTCTGTTATCCATAATTAGGAACATAACTTCTTTCCAAAGGTAGGTGGTCACTTAGGGGTTTATACACAATGAAACATAGGAACTTGCATTGGTCAAGAGTATTGGAGGTCGGGATCCTCACATCCTATTGGGGGAAATTTTTTCATATATAGAGATTCTATTATAGATTTAAGATATGTTCATGAGTATCTTCCATATCCCAATACGGGACCGAGTACCCTAAAAAAACTATCATAGGTTAATTATTTTTATGTGAAAAAACAAAGGGGATCTCATTAGTGAATAGAGGAAAGGGGTTCTTAGTAGTGAATCCATCTATTTGTATCATATGTTATTCGTCCATTTACAAGTTACATGTACATTCTTATATGTTGAATTCATATAACCATGAAATTCCGAATTTTATGCCATGTATAGTGGAAGTTAATATCAGGAGGTGGGGATTGATACATTATGAGGCATCCTATATATCCTTGTTATTTTAGGAATCAATATCGACGTTGTTTTTTAAACAAGTTTAGTTTATCATCATTTAGGGAGGACATATGTGCAGGAACTGAGGCGCCAGATATTTGAGATCAAGTCACAAGGAGACATCCTATGTATCCTTTTTATAGAATTAATCATTGTAACTATAGTTTTATTACACCCTCGAGCCTAGACCCAATGTAGATTCCCTTATATGAGGGATATTCATATCATGTAACTCATCGAGGATTACATATTGATATTTCCCTTTCCTTTTTAAGGGATTATTATGAAGATAATATGATTATTGAGACTCCTTATTCCCATGTGAGCTATGACATGTGTGAGAAACAAGAGAGGAAAACGGTTAGTCTCATTTCTTATAGTTGTGGGAATTATCTACTGGGACTACCATCTAGAGGTCTAATATGGATCTTAGTCCTTGGGAATGTTTTATAAGTATCCTAATTATTGATGGAATCATAGTTCTCTATTTAATTTGGTCAGGGCAAACACACTGAAATTTCCCTTTCCTTTTTAGAGGTTTAGGATACAAATAATATTATTTTAAGACTCCCTAAACTAACATGATATATTCTTAGTGTGAGAAATAAAGGATGGAAAATTATCAGTATCATTTCTTATGGTTGTGAGTCCAATATACTTGGACTTCCCTTTGGAGTTTTTATATGGATATCGATCATTAGGAAGGAATCCTACTTATACTAATTATGGTAGGAATCACAGTTCTCATACTTCACATGGATGAGGCTTACAAACTGGTGTTTCCCTTATAATCATGGCTTAAAAACTAAGGATAAAAATGGTTATCAAGTCCTAGTTTTCCTTACTAATATGTCATGATCGTCTTCTTGACATGCATTTATTGTTCATTTGATATGCCTTGATTTTCTTCCTGGCATGTTAGAGGATGCTTGAAAAACATTTCAAAAGAAAATCTCATGATCCAGTTGACTCATCCAAGGGTCATCATGTATCGTAGATGGAATGTATGAGGGTTGTCCAACAATTGAGGTCAAATTTTCTGGAGGAAATTGTGAGACCGAAATGGTTCATCCTAGAAGCCATTGCAAGACCCCAACTGACATGTCTAGAGGGTGTCACTTGATCCATCCTACATTCCATGGTGTCATCACAAGATCTAGATGAAACTCATGTATTGTTTAACAAGAGTAAATGTGACATGTCTTAGAGGGTTTCACATGTATTGGTTGACATGTATAGAGGTTACCGCAAGATCTAGATAGCATGACTAAAGATCATCTCACCAACCAGTTGACATGTTCAAATGTTATCACATGACTCATATAACATGTTTTTTTTGCCATTATATGAGTCATGAAACAATTATTAAGGACATCGTGAGGTTTTGATGGCGATCCTGGAGGGATTCTTGAGAATTGGGTGGCATGTTCGTGGAGAACCATGTGACATTCTTTGACATGCCCAGTGGAATTCACGCAATCCAAATAGTATGCTAAAGGGACTTCACAAGATTAGGGTGAGATTACCTAATAATATCATATGTACTAGGTGGTTCACACCAAGAGTATAAGGATTACCACATATGTTGTTTGCTTATTAATCTTGTTTATTCTTCTTAGTTCAAAATTTTTTATCGTGAATATCTTAGGTTTTTTAGAATTTTCTTATTTTATATGTTGCACAATTTAGAAGATTTGAGGGGTGTTCTTTGTGTGTCCTTATAGAAGACTTTCACATGTTCTATGAGTTATCACATGAAGTTATTTTTGCATAGTCAATGATTGCTCTGATTGTTCCCAAAATCTTACCTAATGGGTTGTTTTTATGGTCACGTGATCATCTACTCTGAGAAACCCACCATCGTGTTCAGTTTTGATGGTGCATCTTGATGAAAAATGACGAACTCCTTATTTAAGGATGAGGTGTGGGATTTATATGCCCCTCTATCTTGATTTTTTTCTACTTTGTGCAGTATGTATTGCATGAAGCGAAGATGGAGTCAGTGGAGGCCTTCGACATCATGCGTTTTCACAAGGTCCTACTGTTAATAACTCCTGGGCTTCCACATGTCTTTAAATGACTAGAAGACCATCCCTTCATCGCCTCCTTTATTAAATTACTTCCAATCAAAAGGGAGTTTTTTAATATTGTTTAAAAGCTAAGATATATTCATATTATCAATTTTACAAGTTGATGTGACTTTGCAAGATTAGGATTCTCATTGAAAATCATTCTCTCAATATTAGGTGACTTTTGTGGGACATTCCACAAGATAATGATGGTTTGTTAGGGGGATCCAAAAGATCTGTATGGCTTGACAAGGGGTCTTATGAGACCATGCTACATACATCCTTGGTATGTCACATGATTTCTCCAACCATGAGAGGCCCCCACACCCTACCACTTTTTATTTCCTCTGTTTATTTTAAAAAGGTAGGGGAGTTCGTGAGGCTACTTTAGTGTTGTCTAGGGCAATCACCTTTACTCATGGGGATGCATTGCCTGATCAGGAAAGGTCATGTAGGTATGCATGATCAATTTATAGACAATTGATTCTAATTTAACCTAAGGATTCAAATTGGGATCATGGTATCGTCAGGACATAACTAAGGCCCTTCACATGATGAGGATAACAAGACAATGGGATTCCAAGAGATGAGGTAGGTACATTAATGAGTGCTTGCAGTGCAATGTAGGGAACGTCACATGATTTTTATGAGTGAGAGAGTCTCCCTCATCCTTTCTCTTTATTTCTATTTTTTAGTTTACAATGGTTGGGGAGTTTTTGGGATTGATTTAATGTTGTTAATGCTAATCATTCCCCTCACCAGAGATTCATTATGCGAGTTTCTCAACTGTAAGGGGATCCCACCCTTTGGATATTTTCCCTATGTTCAATAAATTTTTTGATAGTTTTCCAGGAATCCACTGGTTGATGATTCATGTCTATAGGGGAACTTATCTGGCTTCCACTTCCTGATCAACAATTATATAGGGTACTTTTGAGTGAATAAAAGGACTTTCCAATGGTGGTATATAGGATCATACACAGGCTATGTGCTACGCATGATCATTCACATGTCCTAATGATAGTCATGAGATCACGTTTTTGGAAGAGGATTATGTGATCCATGATATTTTGGTCACCACCTTATTCCTTTGTTTTTTAGGGAAGATACTATCTGCATTTAGGTATTTAATCCTATTGGATTTTTCTAATGCTCATTTTCGGGGTTTCAACAAATCTCCCCCCCCCCCTCAGGAGAGATGTTTACAAGGATAAGGGACCAGTTTGGAGGAAATTAAATGCCCACTATAGTGTTTGGCTCTGTTGTGAACCAATGTCTTGGGTGATGTTTTGTCTTCCAAAAGATACTTGGTATTTCATGTATTTTCATATATATAGGAAATTTGATGGAGGATTCACTAACCTTATACTTATTCTTCTATCTCTCTCTCACCCAACGTCAATTTCATGTCCTTTTTGCAAGGCCATTCCATAAGTACCAATTACAAGATCTATTCATGAGCCTTTTTCCATGATCATATTTTTTTAGGAATCCTTCGAAAGAATAATTTCACTCAAAATCTCACTCAAATTAAATACGAACTATACTTTTATAATTGTTTGAACTTTTTACAAGAGGATTATTGAACCTCTCAAGGGTCTCATGGAATATTTTGTCCTGACCACACACTTTTTTGGTTATCAGGTGGCTCTATTGACCATGTACATATCATGCGTTCATAATACTTTGAGGTATCATGTGATTTTTTGATTCCCTACAGGTTCTTGAGATCCACAATATCATTGAGGGTTAGGTGATTCATCAACCCTTTAGAATATTCATGAATACTTTTGTTTATTCATGCAATGCAAATGATGTTGTCTATTTTTTTCCTTTGGTTTGAAAAGAATTATTTTATCTATCTAATATATGCCACTTAATTTTGCTCATATAGAGTCTAGTTTTCAAGGAACATCATCTGCTACATCCAATCAAAGTTCCATGATTATAATAAATCACAACCCTGACCCCTCTATATCATGGGAATTCTAACACTTTGTTTTTGAAGAGGGCCCTCTCACCAGAACTCTAGGAGAATCCTATATCTCACTGGCTTACTATATATAGGTTCTTCTTGACAGATGATGTTGTCATTCAACCCTTATAATTTAATCATCTATCTCCTTGGGTTTCATCTTCTCTTGACTTTACTTAGACAACCATTACTGAGGGTGGTTATCTGGTCATATATCCATCCTAGGGGTAGTTTAACATGTTGGAAAACCACCCCTTGGGTTCATATTGTTGTGATTTCCCTCATCAACCTATTTCATAAAGAGACTTGAATATATTTGTCTCTTCCTTAAACAACATGGGTGATGGATGTAGCTCAAAATGTGACCAGAATCCTGGTGGTAATATTTATGATTAATGGCCATGGCCATTCTAGGTTGGTCCTAAATACATGTAGTTTTCTGACTAGTAATATAAGGTCTATCATTATAAATCAAGATGGATTCCCCAATTTATTTTCTATCACTAACCTAAAATATTTCAAGATCTGATCAGCTATTGTTGTCCAGGAACTAACACATTTCATTTATCCCATGGTGAAGTGTGCATCAGCCTATGTGGAATCTACTAACTCTATGGGATCCCCCATATTAGAGATATGCATGAATAGTTCTTATTAGATATTGATATTTTGAATAAAACATTTTAGATTCAATTACTATGAAGTGAAATCCTCACTAATGTGAAGGATAAACTAAGAAAGGAGCTGATGATGATATCACTTATCTCCTTTAATGATTGGATCCACATATTTCTTTGTCATATACGGGTTATTCCATCTTCTATAAACCCAATCAGTGCCCTTTCTAGCTATTTCGTGATAGCTCTGTCTTGTATATAGCCATTTTGAGGATACAGATAGTACTTTTTTGCTATATTGTGTAAACATAGTGATCTCTTCTAGACTTATATTAGTGGTATTTATTGCCATTTTTTTGAATGTATGGATTTTCTCAGTGGGGGATGTGCTTTCAGGTATTCACGTTAGCACACTTGTGATAACTATGTGGATAGCGGAGGTATGACGTCTTAATATATATGTTACAAAACTTACACATACATATCAACTCTTGGGATATATTAAAGTATTAAACATCCCCTATGGAGTCAGTGGACCTTTCCAATTTCAATTTGGATGGATAGGGGAGCATTTCCATTTCTATGAATACTATAATGCCACAAGGATCCCTGATTCCCCATCTCATCCCCATTTTTTAAACATAACTTGGGCTAGGGATATGTCACTAAGCTCTGATGAGGTTACAAATACACTTTTTCAATCTGATAGCTTTCATTTTACCCCTTACTGCACACCGACTATATCGGTAATTGACAGAGATATTGGATTTCTTTACGACAGGTATTATAAGATATTGCTTTATGACATAGTTCTTATAACCAATATGGGAGAGATTATTTTATATGGGACATGTACATACTCTCTATTTTATCATCATTTTCGCATCCCACAATGGTTCTCCCCTCTTCCTTTGGTTTATTTCAAAGGTGGGTGATGCCCTAGGATCATATTCTACTTTTAGATGATGTTGGTGCATGAAGAAATTGACACTAAGATCATTCTTCTTCCCCCGAGTGCTCCCAATTATCTTACCCAAGATTATGCCTAGATATGGTTGACATCCTATCCAGCTGGTGTGAAAATAAAATTCATTCATCTTGTGGATAATCTATTTACATTACCAATACCACATTCTCTAGATTTAATGGTGTTGATAAAAAATTTTAATCCCAGGATGCACTATTCTAGTGCTCTCTACCATCTGTTGGTCCCATACATTAGTTATTATAAATAAGCTGATCATATTATACCTTTTACACCTAAGGTTACTGTCCTTGAGAACTTGAGACAACTGGAGCCCACAATATTCCAAGACAAACTTGATCATACTAATGACATGCATGTCATGATTCAATGAATGATTTTGCTGAAAATAATAAAGGCTGTCACATGGAGGTGAAACCATCATAAGATTCACTAATTCCACATGATTATGTCGATTGAATGCATGACTATCATCATGATAAGATCTATGTATATTGTGATAATGATAATACAATCAACCGAGGACAAGATATATCGCATGATGGAATGCAGACAATCACCAAATCCATTGGATGAAGATAAATGACCACGAGAAGCCTTCTTCCTTACAAATATTTAAATATGAATTATCTTCTTACTATTATGAGACTATATAGTGAGTATCCACCACATGAAAAACTAACATTCACCATGGAATCACTTGATCAATGATGTGATGATGTGAAGCAATCAAGCAATCATGTGATCTCTCTGACACTATATAGAGAAGTAGAGAGGTTTGACATTAAAAAGATCACGATATTTTAGGGTGTTTGGATAATTCATTAGGATTCCATATATATTTGAGATATGAGGTTTAAAATCTCATATATAAAATAATGAATAGTATAGAGTTAATTTGCTAATGATCTTAATGATATCTTGTGAAAAAAGATCACAAGAATGATCCATTCATGTGAAGGAGAAGAAAAACACATGATCCAAATCATGTAACAAAGATTCTTTGAACCATTATAGTTTCAAAAAGGATATAAGGAGTATTTCACATTATCATTCATTCTTGGTTGATGAGAAGGAAATAAAAAAGAACATGCATACACACATCTTTTTATGCATAGGATACTGCAAACAACCACAGTCTTAGAAAAGAGTAACCTGCGAGACTTCTGATATCGCGAAGTTATTGCAGAAAGAAACTACAGGAAAATATAGTTTCACATGAAGGAACTACTAGATATATTTTTTTATATGAGAATATATTATAATATCTCTCACATAGTACCTTCGGTCACATGAATGTTCTTGAGCTCAACAAGTAGATAATCTGTGTCTCATAAAGGGGATCCTGTGAAGAATTATATTTATTACACGAATATATGTGTGAATACATCCTCCCGAATACTCCCTTGATTTGTGAATCTTGTTTTAATCATGTTATATCTTCATGTAATGGAATGAAGAGAACTAGTGAAGAAACTATTTCTTCCATGAATGTTTTTAAGGACCCACAAAAAGTGATTTTGATCTTATGAATCATTTTTTTCTTATAAAACGAAACTTAGAGAGCCACACCTAGGTCGTGTGAATTAATTTAATAGATCACATAAAATTTGATAGATCATGAAATTCACATGATACATTGAAGAGGGTTGGAGGGAAAAGGCTTCATGTAACTCATAAAATACATTCAGTGCAGTACACGAATAAAATATATGGACATGTTCATACCCATTCGGGTTCATTCTTAGGACACTTAAACTTGAAGGTCGAGAGTGAATGGGCACATGCACACATGAATAATCACTTGACAAATAGAGAGACATGAAATATAATTGAAATAAAACTAAATAATAATGTCCATAAATGATTTTTCTATGGTTTCAAATTCCATGAAATCCATGCATGAAATGTGTTTAATTTGGGAATGAAGCTAAGAAGAATATTAGAAGAGATAATTTATGAGTTGATAGTGTTTGAGAATTCAAAAATATAGAGTGAGATGATATTATAAAATATCTTTCTTGTATATAAATATTCTTGGATATGTCGTGTGGACCAATTTCACATGTAATATTAAGGTCAAGATTTCATCATACATGAGGAAGCATGTCTTAATCATTATTTAACCGAGGAAACTGGTCAAATAGATGTGATTAGATATATATTAGAAATAATAGTAGACTTTAACAGTCCTTCTAGTTTATATAGTAATGTATGATCCAAAAAATTTATGGGGAAAGATCAATAGATCAACCTGTAAAAGGACTTTCTACAAATAAAGGAGGAAGCCTCTTAGTTTGAATTGGGAGGAGGAAGTCTATTGTGTGACTTAGATGAATAAGTATCTAGTGTAGATTCTGGAACATGCTAGTGTGGATTTTGGTAACACTGTGGGATGTAGTATAATGAATGTTATATGTGGATTAAGGATAGACATAGTGTGACTATATATCGACCATTGTAATCAATAATAATATTATTATATTGAATCTTTGATTGGGAGAATAACCAAGACAACAAGGTGTAAGACTTTGTACTAAACCATGTAAAAATCGCATGATGTTCTCTCTCTTATTATTTCTTCATACAATGTGATACTTTAAGATAACACTAATTGAATCAAGAACCTTAATAAATTAATGATGTTTAAATAAAAATATATAACTTTTAACAAGTAAACCATTGATTCATCCCCCTCTTAGAGGCCAATCCAGCATGGGGAACTACAATTGGTATGAGTGGTTTGGTCACCTCTAAAGGTACAAGAGAGTTTTTATGAAGTGTAGTTTTAAGGAAAGTAGTTATATAACTAATATTGAGAATAAGTAATTCACCCCTATGGATACTAATCTGAATATTTCCTCTAAAACTCAGATTAATATAAAGAAGATACATACAAGAATTCCGTAGAAGAAACTTGTAGTATAGATAATGATACCTCTAAGTGGAGGTACTAAAATGGTATACATTGAAATAATTATTTTGATTATTATTCATATCATGGTTCCATCTCAATTTATGATGATGATGGATCATATAGTGATGTACTCCATGAATTTAAAGAGAATATGAAGAACGTTATCAAAGACCATGTAAATATATTTTTGAATGTGTTAAGGGTCTCCTATAAATAAAATTACAGATGGAAGAAGAAGAACATTTTATAAAAGAGTAATTTTATAAATGTTTTGGGGTATCCAACACTCTCATAAAACATATGAAATAAAATGAATAAACAATTTCTCTTGGTAATGAATGATATACTGACATTGTTTAAGAAACTAATCATGGTGTTTGTGAGAAAGAATTATTTGTGATTATATTTATAGAATAATTCAATGCATTTGAAAAATTGAAAAAAAATTCTATGGTTTTGAATATTGATCATCATTAGGATATAGATAATAGGTTAACAGAGCTTGATAATATTATTCAAGAATCAGGAAGCATGTGGTAGGAATAAATAAAGTAGCTGAAGGAGGATTTGGAAGCCAAGCTGAGATTAGTTGAGGATGAGAACAACTCCGTCAACATGAAGTGTTTATACCTTGAGGTGAGACTAAAAAATAAATAATCACCGTAATACAAAAAATAAATAATAGATACTACCACTCATTTTTTATAGAGTATCACAATTACATATAGAACATGAGACCATGTTCTAATAAATTGGCATCATCATCTATGAAGAAGGAACCCCATAGCCCCAAAACTAATTTTTTGTACTACTGATGATTCCAATATTGGTATAGGTTTTAAACAAAACTCTAGGAAATTATGTATGGTGGAAAATAAAGTTAAATCCAACACATATATGGTTAATGTGAAAATAATCATGAATTTCTATCTAAAAAAAATGTCCCAAGAGTGGTTGTGTCACTAGTAAACATGATGGTTTAAAATTTATGAAAACAAAAAATATTACAACAAATTAGGGGAGAATATGTTTCTTAGACTATTGTTTATGTTGATGTAAATTTGGGAATGATGCTTTTGAATTTTGGTATAATTTGAAAAATCATGAAAATAATAAAAGACATACATTTAAGTGGAGAAAATATAAAGAAAATAGAATACCTATATGAGAGAATAAAAAATAAAAGAAAATGAATATTTGAATAAATAATAGATTTGAATGATTTTATAATTTTTGTGAGTACTATAACAAAAGTGGTCACTGTTATGATGAATGCTTCTATATACCTATCATGAACCAATCAACTGATGATATGAAGAGAATACTACAAAAAGTGAAGGAAGGTAAGAAAATAAGGGGACAAGTCAGTATTTATATGTGAATGAAACAAGAAGACTTTTGAATCAACTATCACCAAGAAGTAAAATGATATATAATATCCTATATGAAAGGAAAAAATTATTTAGTCTCGAAAATCAATACCCCTAGAAAAAATTAGGCTCATCTTAAAGAAGTACTACAACGACATGTGTATATAATAAATATATATCTTGGATCAATGGGTATTGTTGGTGCTATGAAACTAATGGGAAAAAGCATACTATTTATTTTATATCATTTCATTTCCATGAAAACATGCATGAATCAAGGGGTAGTCGGGGTGAAAAAATGGGAATAGATTCTCATAGAATGAATGATGTGACAAAAACTTCATTCAAACTACCAAGAAAAAAAAGATATGAATGCATGAAATTTTTTTTTAAATGGTTTAATTATATGGGTCACCATGTTGAGAAATGAAATAAATTATTTCCAAGAGATATTCCCTATTTTTAGAAAGGTATGATTCTACATAAAAAAACAGTGGTGATTCATTAAAAGATTATAAGAAGAAAGAGAATGTCAATAAATAATGCCTAGTTCTCTAGCCATATCATCTAAAATTGGATAAATAATTCAATGGAGATGAAAATATTTTTTTAATCTAATGGAGATCAGGTTTCTATATAAATTGGGGAGGAAAATTAAATTACACACAATGATGGTGATTTTTTATATGTTGTAAAAAATATAGACATTCTCCACACAACTAAACAGATATTATACAAAATCATTGGGAGGTTTTTAAAATTAAAATGAATAAAATAGATACCTAACATGCTAAAATTAATAAAAGGTAAAAGGATAAGTCACATGAAGGAAAGATTAAGATTGGGAAAAAATAATAGCCAAGGTTGTGAGACAACTCTTAGTTTTAATGTTACTCCTCATAAAAAAGAAGGTCCCTCCTTATATATTTCTATATAAATTATGTTTTACTAACATGACAATAATTGATAAAGATGGATGCATCCCTTGAGGGAGAGCATTGATGATATGAAGCTTTTAAATCTACACTATATAGTGAATGAAAAAAATCTAAACAACTTTATAAAATATTAAGATAAGGTAAGCCAGTGAAACTTTGTTCCCCCATTCCTAATTTAATTATTCGTATCAATTAAAGAAGAGTTTGTGGTTTATGTGATGATGAGGCAAAGAGAGAGATATATATTTTTCACTCAAAAATTCTAATGTGTTCATTAGAAGATATGTATAATTTATATTTCATTGATATATATGATTATTTTAAATCCCTGTAATGTGAATTGATAATTTTTTAGCATTATTTCACAAGAATGGTATTGTATGTATAACCAAGACATCCATGATTTTATATTGATCTTTTCTAGACTAAGTGATCCCATGAATATATAGAGTTTATTAGATAGATGATCATTACTATTAGAACAATGTGAGACAATTATTATTGTATAAGTGATATTTAAATTTTCATATAAGGTACATGATCATGTTTTCAAAAAGTTTATGTGTTTATAAGACCCCAATTACACATTGAATATTTATTTTCAATAAGGGAGAGATAATCTAGCACCACATATTGACTTATGATATGTACTGATATTGAAAAAAATATAATGGGGGAGATTATTGAGCATGATATTCATTTATTATCAATATGTATGTATGTTTTGGTGGATGAAGTATAGATTCTTGAAAAATTGTTATGGATTCATCTAATTTAATTGGATTACATACTTATTAAAGTATCAGAATAAATTCTGAAAATTGTTAAAGTGATATTTATTGTCAAATACATGTGTAAAATTCATTTTTATGGGATGAAAAATTCATTAAAATATGTGAAACCATGGAAATATTTATTTATAATCAGTGGAGAAGAAGAATTAATGTGACCATGTAAAAGAAATTATATTTTTCACAAATAGATTGCATGAAGTGATGATGGTTTTCTAATTGAATCCCATGAAATATATCTTATTGCATAGAGAATATTTGAGTTTTTGGATTTAATGATTATTTATATATATGTATATCATATTAAGTTAATTATATAATACTTAGTTTTATACTTAGATTCAATTCATATAATAGTTTTAAGTATTTTTTCAAGACTTAAGTAAAAACAAGGGCTAACCTAGTTTCCAGGCTAAGCCATGTATGGCCATTTTATTATAAGACATGGAGGTCAACTAGGCTTATGAAATATGCTTTGTCCTGCCATTGGGTGGAAAATAAGGAATAGATCCCACTATGTGTGGTTCGGGCTAGAGTATAAGGCCCTCAGACTGCATGCTTGAAGGAACACATAATTTGGGCCCAAAGCTTGTTGGCTCGATGCCCGGTGGTATAAGAACCCCAATTTTCACACCAGTATGGATCCTTTAAATTTAGATCTAATTTTATATTTTGGACCTAGTATGGATGTATTTTGAGTTTTTGAATGTCTTAAGGGTTTCTAGGTATTATTTAGATAAAAAACCAAACTTTTTGAAAAAAATGGCTCTATCACACGGTTATAGTAAACTGTGCGGGGTAGGGTGCACAATTTTACCTAATAGTGTGTATGGTATTCATTTTCTGGTATATATATGTCACACGATCGGCGAATGGTTTCCCTAACCATGCATCCTGGCCATTTGAGTGGTCCCTTTTCTCTTGGTACCTGTGTATTGTTTGCACACAGGTTGGAAGACTGTGAAAACAAACCATGAATAGGCTACATTTTGGTTAACATTACATTTTTAACATTACTGATCTAATTAACCCTTCCTTAATCTCTAATCTGAATTCCAGGGGAATGAACCTATACTTTCTTTAATTTTGGAGTTTTTGGAGGCCAAACCTAGGGATCAAGAGATCTCCTTCATCTGAGATCCATTCAATCTTCTATTCGTCATGTTTGATGCACAATGGTAATTAGATGTGGTATTTATATCATTTCTTCATCTCTTTTTCTCTCGGCCTAGTTATCAATGTGTGAGATTTTTTCAATTTTTCTCATATCTACTCCATTCTGAACCAAATAAAAGGTCGATACTGGAGGATGAGACTCGTACAAGCCTATGTTGGGTGGTCTATAATGTATCCCTCAAGTTTGTTGATTTTGGAAATTACGTGTGGGGCCTATCGATTTTATCAAGCTCTGTTTATTTTATTTATATTATATTCTTATAATAATTATTAACCTATAGTTATTATTTTTTCCAATATGTGATTTGTTGTTAGTGGTTACACCAACAACTCCCTCTTTCCCATATATGATGTATTCCGATACTTTTTTTTATTATTTTGACAAGTTTGGGCCACCGTTTAAGTGTTCAATGGATTGAACTTTCTAAGGGTAATATTTTCTATATTAAATGGCTTAATTTAAATTATTAATTGCTTAATGGTAAGTACCATGTATGCTCACAACTTGACCTGCCTAGGTAAGTGATTCAATGTGATAATTAAATATTAAATAGACATTGGAAAGTATACAAAGTATATGACCTGGCCTAATTAATTATAATTGAATAATAGGTTTCATGTCCATAGAAACCCTTACCATGTTAATGGAAGGTAGAAGAGTGAACCTTGATTATTTAAAATTTCTTAAATGGATTAAATGAATGTATCACAATACTCAGCCTTATCACCCTAATGAAAGGCAATGCTTGAACCAAATGAACTTATTGATTAATTAAGATTTGATTATGTGGTTGAATTCCCAATTATAAATTTCACATTAATGAAAGGAAATGGATTGATCCTTATGAAATATTTCATGACATCAATATCAAATTAGAGTGGCCTGACTCGACCTCACCTGAGATTCCATATAAAATTTCTTGAGCACTCGGGAACCCCATTCTAATTCATGGATGTGGCTTGCATTAGTTGAGTACCACCTAGAACCCAATTATTGTCTATTCATGGATTACCTGTATAACACTATAGGATCAATTCGATAATAATATAGGATTCCTTGGACACACTCCTTGGATCCATAATTGAAAAGTAGGTTCCATGGTTAAATCCCATCGAGCCCATTCATTGTTTTCCCCATTTACCTTGGATGAAATCCTTAGACAAGGTAGGTGTCTTATTGTGGAATGCCTTAAATTTTTCTTCATGGATTTAAATCTAATCCCATACCAAGCTACAATAATTAATGAGTTGGTGACCATTATTGTCAAAGTTTCCTTGGATATTACCTTGGAACTTCATTACTAAATATCGTTATAGGTTTCCTGATTACATCTTGGATCCTTTATAGTTGTTAAAATGTGACTTATTCATAAATTGGTAATAATAAATTAGTGAACTATTGACATGTTTAGATACTAGTCAAGGGATAAAGCATATGCTTGGGTATTTAATTACATTTTACTTATATTATTTATATATATGAATGCTTGAACACTGTTACATTTCTATTTTATGGGAAAAATAGTATAGACATAATTGGCTGTGGTGCACTGAGATTTATCTCACACCCTCTTTGGGTTCCATTTGGTACCTAGGGTAGATTTCATGAATTGAAATGTTGTTAAAGGGAAGCATACGACTTTAAACACATGATTAATTACTATCTAGCATGAATACAGATAACAAATGACTGAGATGAGCTTAGAATGCTTGGGATAGTCTTTTGATTTCATTTATTATTTCTTGTAACAAGTTACTACTACTATCTTGTATCCATGTTTTCTAGTTTTCTAGTGACCTGACATATCATCATCAATTATTCCAGTTGATTCATTTATTGTTAAAGTTTTCTCTATTTACGTTTTTCCTTCTGTTTACTTATATTTCATCTTCTATTTACCACAGTTTATATTTATCCACTATGCTACACAATGGTAATGGGGTCATAGTATCCCCATAGAGACACCTGAGGCCCTCACTGCTAGTCAGAAACCTCTTGCAATTGGAGATATGTTCTTGAGGTCATGTGGCCCACCGGGCTCGAGGAACCTACAAAGGGAATCCAAGTCCGAGATCTCACAAAGTGTTATGAACGGATTTATTTTATTGATTTACTATTTGTAGAAAATATTTAAGAAATTTGTAACACTTGGTAAATAGTCTTAATCCATTCTTGGGCGATGTGAACCTAGGTTCGAGGTAAAAGCCAAGCTACACAAAATATAATTGTTAATATGTTTTTCCTATTACATTTGGAATTATTTCACTATTGGATGACACACATTATTTGTGGTGTTTATTATTTATTATTCTTATTGAGATTATATTTTATCATTTTCCCAATGAGATAAGGGTAAAGAGAATTGTTACATGAATCATATAGGCATCTAGAATTCCCATGTCATCCATATTTCCCTTCCATATAAGTGAATATCACAACATTTCATTGATTATAATTCTTGTGATTTATGAGTGAGACTTTCCTTGTTTATATATTTTTTGTACTACTATGGCATGTTATTGAGTGGTTTTCTGTTTTAATTCATGAGGTGTTATTGGCCCTCATGGGTTGGAATGAGTAATTTACCAAATCAACATTTTAATTAGAAATTAAATTGGGTACCATTTTGAGTGATAAGATGTATGTACCATGATTCACTGGGAATGAAAAACCACCTTAACAGAACTTTTATACATTTTATATACAAATGAATATATAATAGTGAAATGGTTTCACTTCCTTATCCTGCCTTTTCATATTTATGAAAGGTACATGTGTGAACCTGGTAATTAAATATAAAATTAAATAAATCTTATAATTGAGAAATTACTAGCAATTGTCCATCTAAGTTGGCAGTTGGGGTAGTATACATTGGATTGTGATCCTTTCTTATGTTAATATTCAGTTAGTATTTCTATCTACCTCTTTAAATCTGGTTTTGAGGTGTAAGATTGTCTATAAAGATGCACAATTAGAGTAAGTAGGTCAGTTGGAACCTATTTCATTTGATACAACCCATTATGTGTGTTTATGATGATGAGAAATAAAGAAAATACTATCGGGTTTCATTTCAAATGAACCCATGTTGGCTTTATGGGGCCCTCATAGGTTAGCTTATCTATTAAAAGTAATTGTGTGATGAATTTCATAATTCTGATGGAATTTCAATAAATGATTTGTGTTTAAAAGGAAGTTTAATATTACATGGATATTATGCCTTGGAATGGAAACATGTGCATTTTACATAGGCCTTATCCTTCTCAACAATGGCATAAACAATAGGCTTTTGAACCTAGTTACTTTTTATTGGAAAGACCAAGTGAGAAGGTTGACGCTTGTGCTTTGTAAGGGGCTAGCCATGATAGGGAGCACCCTTAAAGCTAAAATTTCATACTAAATGTTGTTATTTTATAATTTTTTTTATTTTTGTGTGTCATTGTTCATATTAGGACACTTACATTATAAATAAAACCCTTGTTTGGATGGGTGGTCATGGTTTCCTTGACCCTTGTTATAGGAGTGTGAATTAGATAATGCTCGATTTCAATTGGTTAGACATTCTGAGGGTATGGTAAGGCATTTTGAAGGTCTCATGAACCTTTATTATTCCACAATAATGTTCTATATGGTATATCATTATCTAGGTTAATTGTCATATGAGGCAGTAAAACATGGGGTAAACTCTCTTTTATGAACCACCTGATACTTGGATACATAGGATAGATAGCCTATGGATAGTATTGATGTTTTTCCTTACTTCTGGAACCTCGAGGTAGTATTTTTTTCATGTACACAGTAAAATTCATGTTGTTAAATGATATAATGAACCAGTTTGGTTCAATAAAATTGTTGATCCTTGTGTTTTTGATTTTGTTCTTCGGTCAAATCTATAGTATACTGACTTGAGAGTTAAAGGAAATAGGGTCATCCTAATGCTCGGTATGAATTTCAAGAGACTATGGTGTTTTAAAAAGCCATTTAGTTTGGTTTTTTTATTTCATGACAAATAATATAACATATATATGTGTGACATGATGGAGTTTCATGTATGCTATTAATTTGAGTTTGATCTAGTGCAATTATGAGTGGTTGGTCTATCTATCATTTTTATGACTAGGAAACCAATGAGGTTGGATAACCATGTCGGTTTTGGTAGACATGTTCTCATCCTAGTAGAAGGAGTAGATCTTAAGAGGACCATAGGGAAATGGTTGGTTTTTCTTGATTTCCCTAGAGGATTCAAGTTGGAATCATGTTAGTGCATTCTCATCATCAAAACATTGAAATAGTTGGATATGTATGCAACCCTTGATAAAATTTTCTGGTATTGGATGGAATTCAATGATTTATCATTAGCGATCACATGATTCCTTTGGTAGTGAAGGCTTGTGATAGGGTCGTAAAGGGGGGTCAATTGGTGAATCCAAGATTCTATCTCGGGAAGTTGACCAGTGGTGGTTCTCTTGATTTTCTTGAAAATCATGAAATAAATATTCTTAGTGTAATCGTATTAAAGAGATGAGCATGTCATCAATATTGACATCATCCTTGATTCACTAAGACAGTTTCAATATTACATCATGCTAAAGTTTAAAATAAGTTGGACTCGTTAGGGACCTCTCTAAGGGTTGAGTGCTAGATTTGTGGTTTTTTATGAGGCTTGGTTAGTCTTGATTGATATGTGGGTTCCCAAGTACGAACACCATGGACAGACTCTTGGACACTAGTCATTTTCATTTGATGTGACTGCCTATCAGATTCTGCTATGGGCTTAGTCAATGTTCTCAGATGGATGTTTTAGATTGTTAGAATGTCTCACTTATAACATGGGGTATGGAATACCAAGGTATTGTTCCTTAGACACACTTGTAATGAATTCAAGGATACTCATTCTTTTTTGGGCTTGAAAGTGATGTTAAATGGGATGACAACTCCAATGGGCTGGATATAGGTTACACATTTGTTCGTACTATGGATAGAAAGTTTAAATTTTCAGATGATGGTTGACCGAGGAACATCACCGGAATATATTTATGGTATGTAGTGTACATGGTTGGAAAAAAATATAATATTCATTAGAAGAAGGAATTATAGTTCATTTTGTGATGCATCAACCATCTAAGATGATCATATTTTAAGATGGTCATCCATAGGTGGTTTGATTGTTATCCTTCTGATTTAATGTACATGGTAAGAGAAGGACCATTTTTTACACATCGCCTGGTGGAGGAAAGTGCATTATTTGTCTCATAGTGATTTTTATGGAAAGGAGAATCAACGTGGAAAAAGGTGTTGGTGGATAATAAATAATTTAATTGTTTAGAAAATCATGTGATAAGCATTGTTAGAATTCTTAGAATCATTCTTTGTAAGAAAATTCCAATAGTGGTGAAACAAAAGTTCAGAATTGGACCTTTTTGTGATAAAATGATTGGTTTGGAGAGCCTTAACTTGATGATTAACGAGTGGACGATGTGATCATGTGTCTAGATAAACAACCTTGAGTAAGCCCCATTTCAATATTTCAATTGGATGATTATCATTGGATCAAGTTTTAATGACTTAAGTTCATTATAAATTACGTCAACTTAAAGGTGTGTCAGGAATTTAGAAATGCAACACCACTATTTGAATGAGTCTTGACAAACCATGGACGTCGGGTGATGTTGTTGTCATTTTAAAAGATTCTTATGGATAATAAGTGTATGGATACTACTCGATCTAGATAAAAATATTATTTTGATCACCATTAAAGACCTCTAGAAATTGACATTGGGGATCAATTTTTCCTTTAGGAATAGAAAAGAATAGTAATAGATGGATATAGAGGCAAGGGAAGTTGTCACCTCATTACGTAGGGTGGTTTGAGAATATAGAGAGAGTCGAGACAGTATCCTATCAGTTTAAACTACCTTAGAGTTATCATGCTATGAACAACGTCATCCATGTTTAACATCATCACCAATATCATTCCAGCCCATCTCATACCATTTATCTTGAGGCAGTTGAGTTAGATTCCAATGCTACCTTTGAAAAGTATCTAGTTCGCATTGTTGAACATAGCATGATGGCTCTCCAAGAGGTTGAACTAAAAGGATAAGGGTAAAAAATGACCCAATCCTTGTAAAAATTACATTGTATGAAAATATTTATACCTCATCACTTATATAATTTTTAATTATCCACTAATGGTGCATTAATAAATGATGAAAATATAGGTGTAATACATTATTTCAAAAAATTACAAGTGTTCCACTCACCTCACATATAAAAGGTCACTCCTCCTATCCAATACACACATTCAAAAACATTTTTTCAGCCATAATGTGCCAATATAACTTCAAAAAATAGCTCACCTCATCCCAGAAGATTTCTTTTGGGAATAAATCCAATATAGAAAGAAATTTGGTGCAATCCTAAAGAGAATACCTGAAGAAGAGGTAAAGTTCAACAATGAGCATTTTTGTTCTGTTTCTTCCTCCACCTCCACAAATTATTATTATATCACAATGATATAATTACCCCATTATATTACATATAATGATTTATATTTTTATGTTCAGATCATGACCTACAACCATATCCACTTCCATCAAATGGGTTACATAATCATCGTTCATGTCTCTGAAGAATAATAGCCTCACAAACTAATGTCATTCATTTTTTCCATTACCACATATCATGGTTGGAAATATTG
Organism: Viscum album; assembly: GCA_963277665.1. NCBI lineage: Eukaryota > Viridiplantae > Streptophyta > Magnoliopsida > Santalales > Viscaceae > Viscum > Viscum album. The sequence continues at coordinate 827,402,131 of OY728148.1, read as the reverse complement.
AGGTATTTATTGTTTATATATCATTTTTAAGATATTATTATGACTTTGGAGTTATTATATCACAAATAAATTCTTTGAGATGTATGTTATGTTATGAAACTATATTCTATCATGAGGTGTATATAAAACTCCTTTTACATGTAATATCCTGAAATATATCTACACTCATGATATTATAATTTCCATTTAATGTAGTTAGTTCATGGTTATTATGTTTCAAAGTTACAGAAGTGATAATGTTTTTATGTCATTGTTCATCGATATTTCTTAGGATTGTGATTCTGATAGAAAACTACTATTATCCAACTATCAATAAAATAAATGATTTTATTATCCTATGGTTATTACATGATACTACATGTTTTCTTTAATTTAATTATATTTATGTTCTTAATAGTTCAAAAATAATATTTTTAACAAAATTCATATTTTTTTGAAAACCATTTTTATTCCAAAAAAATGTTTTGAAAAAATATTTTCAATTTTTTTAACCCTTTTAAAATAAATTATTAATGACATACTTACACATTGTTTAATTTTTACAATTTATTTAAAGTAATCTTCATGTCATCATGGAAAAAGGTATCATTTTTTAGCAAAAAATTTGAAATAATATTCTTTTTTAACATGAACACAATGAACAACATTTCCTACTATGATGACTTATAAATTATTTGAAGCTTCCTTTATATGTATTCAATGTGCTTTTAAAATGATATTTTTCCCTTAATATTTGGTAATTTTTTATATTTTAAATCAATTATTTCAAAGTGAAAATAATTTTGAAATTGTTTTATGTTTTATGTAGCATTTTAAAAAATAAAAATGGGTTTTTCTTCAGGAAATGATTTATATGATTTTTAAATATTCTATAATAAAATTTCAAGGTAATTTTAAAATAAAAATGTTCCGAAAAAGATTTTAGTTGTAATAACAGATTTTCAATGAATGGTTATCTTCCTTATGAGACATTCCATTTTTTATATATTTCAAAATCAATATGCATATAAGATGACATCATTTTTTTAACATATGAATTTTTTGGTGAGATATACCAATGTTACCATTAATATTATTTCTATAAATTGTTTATTATGACATGATTTTTACGAAAATTGTTTCTCTTCAACGGGTTACACAATTATAATATTCAATTGAGAGAAGATTCATTTTCAATGAGTTATGATATGATGAAATGATGAAATTATTATGAAGCCTATCAATTTTCCATAGTTTATGAAAAGATGAATGTTCTTTATACCCATTTAATTTCCTAGGATATTATATAAATAATGTTTGGTGATCTTGTGGTGCACATGAAGATGTTATTCATAATGTGTTGGGTGGGACCCATATCTGTCTCTAATGTAATGGGTAATGATAAAAGTTTTATGATATCAGAGGCTACATGGGTGGTTTTCCCAATCCCCAAAAAGGTGCACAATTAGTAAACCCATGACCGAAAAAGATAATATGTGGGTGGTTATCTGAAGCTTGAAAAATAGGGTACATGAGTGGTTAGCACAATCCTAAATCCAGTACAAGAGTGTTTAACCCAAGCCTAACAAGTTTGGATTTTCTTGGTGGGTAGCCGTGACATAAGATTTTCTATGATTTTGGGTATTCTTTAAATAAATAACATATTCCCATGTTATGATCCCATGGATAATATTATTTAATTACCTTATAATTCATGTCTTGTGAGCTACCGATATTTATTCTTGGACTCGTGTTTATGATCTATTATATGTTGGGTAAAAACTTTATAAGGTATTTCATTACCATGTACCCTTATTCTTATCTTATGATTTCATATGATCATATGTTAATAACTCTTATATTTACCCTTTATTATCATATGTTCTCTCTAATTCTTAAGTTTCTTTTCCCCTAGTTATGAAGAAAGGTTTTATGTAGTGTATATCTATGAAGAGTTCTAAATGGGATGATATTTGTGGAAACATGAAAGATATTTAACATTATTAGATAAGTGTTTTCCATGTTCCCAATGTGACTAAAAAATTATGTTTTTCAGGTGTGTATTAAGGGCCCAAATTCATTTGTTCTAACCATTTGGGAGTTTCAGATTCTATTGGATCTTGGAGGAGGCTTTGATGATGTTTGGAGGTGTTGGCTGCTAAAATGATTGATGTAGGGAGATTATGCATCATGTAATCCTTAAACATTGTTTAACTCTGGTTCATGTCTTTTTCATGGATGGTTTGTCATGTGTAATTAGTCATGGCTAAAGAATAAATATTTGATGTGTTTATTGAAAAAAATAGAAGCAAAAAATTACATGATATTTTAATGGTTTACATTCCATTTAAATCCCCAATGCTATACATCTTTAAATTTTTCACCCACTCCAGTTTTTTCCAAACCTTATGAATAATATAATTTTTGGTGAATAGTATCTTCCCCCTTAAACATTTCAATATTCCTTCAACTAGAGATCAATTCTTGGCTTTCGTCTTTTATATTTGGTGATCCAAGGCGGATTATTCATTTTTTTCAATTGATTTTTCCTAGTATGATCTCATTTAGTATGGTATATTATTTACATAATTTTTATTTTGATCTCCAATGTTTTTATGGGATATTTTGTTGTTTTTCTTGGTGATGTAGTGATGTGGATTCCACATATGGATGAAGTTCTTATGGTAAATGTGATCAAAGATTCGCAACAGGGTCTGTTATCATGAGAATAATGTTGATGGATTTTTACATAATGATTATTTGGTTCTATTTAGTTTACAAAAAATACTAAATTTAACATTCCTTATCCCTTTATATTGTGCTGGAATCAATCTAATAAATATTGAGTCAAATTAGAAGAATTTGATAATGATCATATGATAATGTTTTTTTATTATATCATAATATAAGTTTTCCTCGCGATTTTCTAGATAATGTGATATCTATTCGTTAATTTGATATCAAGTTTATTATCCTATTGGTTAGAAATCTTTTCTTTATAAAAATTGGTAAATAATGTGATTATGAAATTAATTCATAATTAATTGGATTTAGAAAAGTAAAGAAGTGTCATGTTTGTAATTTGGTATTTTGTTTAATTTTATGATAATAAAATTTGTCAAATGAACATGTTTAATATAAGTGATCTTCCATATGATTAATGGAACCAAAAAAATTGGTTAATGACATGAATCATAATATTTAATATTTTTAATAATTAAAAAGGAATGCTAATTGAGCATGTTACTACTCTATAATTTTTGAAAATAAAACAAATGTTAAGACACATTATTCTTTTTATATCTTATTATAGATTCATGTATTAGGTTTCCCATAGTTGGAAGCTATTAATAAATGAATCGGTTAATTCTAGATGGAATAAGAACTATTAGTGTGATAAAGTTAATTAGTTGGGGCATGAGTTTCCAATATTCTTGAGAATGAAGAGTGTCTTGTTTTTAAGTCGCAAGAGATCATTTACATGAGATGGTTGAGTTCATTGAATTGAGGGTCCCGTTTCCTGATCATTTTCTTATTTATTCATGCTACTTGTGATGTTCTCTAGATACGATGCTTGTGATGTGAGCATGATATGGTTATGATTGGAGGGTAGATGTGGGATATGGGAGAGTGTGGCCTGAATGTGATGTGATATTGGGATGGTTGATCCTAGGATGACCATTATGAAATAAGCATAGAAATACCCTAATGACATGTAATCAGATGACAACTGTGATGGAAAGATTCATTGATGCATGCATGTGTGTGTCAGGATGAAACCTAAGGGGATAGAATTGATAAATTTAGGATTACTCGTTGATGAGATTTTTATAGTTGTTTTTATCTCTTGAATCTATTTAATGTATGATAAATGGGTTCTTGTTTATTCATTTTCCTTTCTCCACATCAAGAGGCAGTTGGATATACATTGTTTCATTTTTTCTCCTAGTCGTAGCTTAGGATGGTCTTCATATAGTACCTAGATATGAAATGATGATAATTATGAATTGAATAATTCTTCAACCAAGGGGTTGGTTATTGATGGAATGAAAATTATTAAAAAAAATTAATCTTGATAAACAAGGTCCTTTTTCAGATTATACAGGGAGGGAATTTACATTACTCTGATAATTAATTTAATCCAATGTGATGAAATTCAAAACAATATGTAATGGTTTATTAGTGTATAATTAATTAATTAAGATAATTTTAATTTCTAAATGAAAGGAAATAATTAATTTATCACTTTTATATTCTTTTGTTCTTATTGTATAGTTATCCTTAGTAGTGAATGTTGGGAGTCTGAGTGATGTTAGCTGCAGTTGAGTCTAAGACTAGAATATATCCACAGTGTGGTTGTGAGCTATCTTATATTCTGTATATTTTCTAAGTTCATATGCTACCCTACCAATGTTGGTCTAGAAATCTAACACCCAGTGGACTCTGAGAGGTTTTTTTCCGCAACATTCTTATGGGATTATGGGTGGCTGAGTTCCCCCTTGATCCCAAATCTCATCTCTTGGTAGTTACATATGATGGTATGGACAATTTGCAGTCTACCATATATTTGTGTAGATGGATGTGATACCTTGTGGTTATTTCTCACACATGTATTAACCAATATAAAACCCAAAATATTACTATATGAATGAATTGTATAGGTTGTGATGGATTGAGGACTTACTCAGTGTATGGAATGTAATAGATTGAGGTATAATACCTGATGTTTGATATACAACATACGAGATATGGTGCCCCCCTAAAACTACTTCATTACTAAATGGATTGTGATATGGTATGATGTGGTGATGTGATACATATGGTTCATGTAGTGATGCCTTGCCTTGGTTTTTTCAGACAAGCTAAATTTTGGAGAGATATGGATTAGGACGTGAGACATTGGGGAAGAGAAGAAAACCACTAGGTAAGTAGAAGAGGGGTACGATTGATGTTTTATTCCTATATTATATTCTCACTTGTATGTGATAATGGGTGAGAGTTATCCATGGTGGAATATAGAACATAGTACACCTTTTTAGGAGAAGATTTACTTTCAATGTTGTTCACTGTGATTTAGCATTATTTCGTTATCTTTTTCATGATAGGATCCAAGAAGAATCCTAATGAGTATACTGTCATGGTCACCCAATATATATCTATAATGTAATTTCTAGGTGTTATATTGTTGGTTTTTTATAGGGAAGGATATTACTTTCTCGGGGTTTAATAAGAGTTGTTTGGGATTTGTGGTCACTGTCGTATTTACCATTCTTTTTGGTATTTCTAGTTTTCCTTTCAATTGTTTTGTATGGTATGAAATTTCATGTTTTAAATTGGGTTTTATTATATATATATGTATGTATGTATGTATTTATGGTTGTATATATGTCTGGTGAGGTGTAGGATGTTTTATCATTCTTATCTTCCTATACTATATGCTTATATTAGAGGGAAATGTCTACCATTTTCATGTTTACTATACCCACGATTCTTTTTTCTAACATGGGGCCTACCTGAGGAAGGTCTCGGGTAGTCACCATTTCTCCCACTCAATGTGGCATTGTTGTGGGGAGGGGGTCATGATATAGTGTTATCACTAGTTCATGTTTTAGGGACATGATATTGTTTAAATTAGGTTCATTTTCACGGGTTGGTAGGGAAATGGTGTCATATTAGTTTATTAAGAAATGTAAAAATGAGTGACTGGATACGACATGGGTATTTAGTCTCCCATTTGATCTAATTCACAAACCATTATATTTACTAATCCAACTATGTGAAGAGATAATGTTTGTAGTGTAAGTACCTAAAAAATGATCATGCATCATTCTTATTTTTACCTATGTTTTAAATTGGAATACCTTGTCATAAGATAAAACCATAAAATGGTAATTAAACAATTAAATAATTGTTGTTAAATATTACATATTCTAGTTTTTGGAGTTGTAACGTGTTTTTTATTCTTGTATGTATGGATCAATGTCAAAGTCTTCATCTAGTTCAAGCTGAAGATGTTCAGAAAGTTGTGCCAGGAGATCACAAAAGAGTGGAGGTCAATGACGATGAAACCTGGAAGAGGAAACTCTAAGAGTTTTAATGTTAGGTTCTACATAAGTATGAGAGAGCTATTTTAGATAGAGTCACTGAGGATAGGTTGGATGAGGTTGACATGACATTCAGTTCGATTTATGATCGCTTAGATCAGTAATTTTCATTGTCAATGATGATGATGTGTGGAGAAGCGAAGAAATGGTGATTATTTTCGTAAAGGTTCATGATGAGTCAAAGTTATTAGTGTAGAATTTCAGATAATAGTTCCTTTATTCAACCATGAATGAGGATAGTTGAGAGTCACTTCGTACCCTTCTATAGGGGAGCTTCAGTGTGTGAGAGTTCAGGATCCATTTGAGGACCCTTATGTGATATGATTCAGAAATGTTTCAAGATGAGGAAGCTAGGATGATTCATTTTTAAGTGGATTTTTGTCCATATATTTAGCATTATATCTCTCTATTTATGCTGAATATATATCTTGATATGATAGTTATAAAATTTCTTAATGAGAGAATGTTTTCCAGAATTTGATCATCATGAGAGTGGAGTCTTCAGGACTCCTCACGAAGTTGAGATGTTGTATTGGATTCCCATTTGTTAGGGAATAAGAGTTTTTGTTCAGCCGAGGGTAGGTCCCATCAATAATCACCTCATTTTTCTCGGGTAAATGGATCTCAGATTTGTGATGAAGGATCGTACAAATGTTTTTCTTTTGGATACTAAGGTTATCAATTACATGAGTTTTCAAACATTATAAGAAGTCTATGTGTGCCATGTGTTCCACTTTAGGCGCCTCCATTGAGATATTTTCATCTGAAGAATTAGTTGTGTGGTGGTCCAGTTTGGGATCAACAATGAGGAGATGGGATAGGTTGAGGAAATCCCTATTAAACTCCTCATACTTAGAGTGAAGAGTGTGGCAATGAAGGTGGTTATAATAAAGGATATAGAGTCCATATAGTTGACCCTTTTCAGCATAATTCTCTAGCATTGACTTTTATAGGTGATAAAAATGTCCTTCAAGGTACCCATTTAATTTTTTCAATGTGGGTGTATTTTTTTGATTCTGCAGTGAAATAATCCTTTATATCACCTACCCTCATCCATGGTTTAATCCTTGAGGTAGAGAGGCATCCAATTCAGTTTGTGGTGGCTATGCGAGTTGGAGGAAAAGTTGACTTGTATGAAGTATTTTGATACTGTGAGCAAGACGTGGGGAAGAACGACTCTTGGGGAGATTTAATATGTTTAATGATATAGAAATATGACATCATCCATGGAATTGATTGGTTGTTTTGAATGTAGGATATAATGGATTTCATAGAAGGTAGTTTTGTTTTATGAATATTATAGAGATCCATCAGTGTTTTTTGGTGAGGGAGACCCTCATATGGGTCAAAGGAATTATCCTTCCTTATCATATTCAATGGACATGTTGAGGATGAGATTTTTAGTGGTATAGTAGTTTGTGTTTCCCATGGTTATGAAATATTAACTCAATGTATTTCTAGTTATTTTTTAGCATTAAGAGTTGATGATAGATTGATTATGGGGATGAACTACATACTGTTTTGTACCGTATCTTGTTTTCATAGTATTGGATAGATCCATTCAAGATGAAAAAACTGTGAGTACAGCTCACTGATCTGTTGAATTTGTTTTTCCAGTAAAGTGGGTTACATTGGGGTGCACCATTTCTGTTTTTGAAGAAGGACGATGATAGATTGGAACTTTTTATCGATCATCTTCACTTGAAATATGTTAAAGTGATGAAAAAATTTCCAATTCCAAAAAATTGATGATTAATTTCCTTAGATTAAAAGAGAAAGTTGGTCCTCGAAGATCTATTTGTAGTTTGTATATCATCAGATTCAAGTTAATGATGATGAAATTCCGAAGAATGAATCTAATTTTCATCATGTGAATTATGAGTTAATTGTGATGTCATTCTATGTGATGAATTACATAGCTATGTTCATGGGTTTCATGAATTTATTATTTTGTGATATCTCGGATATGTTCATGGAGGTTTTCTATGATGACATCATTAGGTACTCTGTATCAGAGGAGGATCTTTTAGAGCATCTGTGTTTTTTTTGGAATTCTTCATCATGAGAAGCTATTTGGGAAGTTTTTGAAGTGTGAGTTATGGGATCATGAAGACTATTTCATGGGGGAATTTGGTGACCCAGTAGGGAATAGCTGTGGATACTTCAAAGATAGATGTGATAGTGTCTTGGGTGGCCCCCAGGACAGTGGAAGATGTGTAGTGCCTCATTGGTCTTTTGGGCTGTCACATGAGGTTCATATCCAACATATCTCGGGTTGTGAAACATTTTATTGATTTGACCAGGATGTAACAAATTTTCTTATTGAATGTCTAGTGTTATGAAATTTTTGAGTACCTAAAGGATTAGTTCGTCATAACTATAGTTCATTTTTTCCTATCGAGGGAGATCAGTTTTAGGTTTTCTGTGACACTTCACATCTGTTATCGGGATGTGTTCTGATGATGTAAAGATTGGTTGTTTCAAATGAGTATTGGAAATTACATACCCAAGTTTATAACAATATCAACCACAATCTTGAGTTAGAAATAGCTGTTTTCTATGAATTTATGGTGACATTACCTCATCGATTAGAATTTTTTGGTTTTTACTGAACACAAGAGACTATGTAATGTCTTCTCCTAGCATGACTTGATCATGTGAAAATGTCAGTTGAAATAATTCTTTAAGGATTATTACTATGAGAGTTTGTATATGCCAGGAAAGGGAAATTTTGTAGCTAATTTTTCTAGAAGGATTTCAAATAGTGATTCCATGTGTGAATCTATAGATCTGTGGAGAGTAGTGGAAGAAATAATATTTATTCTTATTTATATTGGTGGGAATGAACTACAACATTATTTTCCTTTAGTGTTGTGTTTTTAGTGGTGATTTATTAAACTACTTCTAATTTTTTTAAATAAATTAGTGTCGGATTTAAATAAATCACCACAAAATGTGTTTTTTTACACCGCGACACTTCTCCACCGAACTCCCTAGAGTCCCCTGATACCCCCAACCTTCCTGACCCCCATGACTCCCCAAAACCCTAGGTCACTGGTGACCCACATGACCTTGGAGACCCCCTAAATCCCTCATCATGCTTCGCCGCCCCTCACCACACCTCACCACCCATAACGACCCCCATAAACCCTCGAAACCCTAGGATCCCACGACCCCGATGACCCTTGTGACCTCGGTGATCCCCAAAATCCCTCAACCCATCTCTCCACCCCTCACCATGCCTCACCACCCATCACCACCCCTCATCACGCCTCGCGGTCCATCACTGCTAGTATTTACTAAATTATTTCAATTTTTTTACATGTGATATTACATAATTTTATATATTTAAAATTTTTTAGAGATTTTTGTTCATGTGGCATGTTCAATGAAATAAAATTTTCTAATGGGGTGTGAAATGATGTTGATTATAAACCTATACCATTATTGATATAGATACAATTTATGATATACTTATATAACACTCATTTGAAATCATATTATATGATATGATACAATTATGGTTCCCCTCAGAAGGAATAATATTTCCATGTTATTAATCTTGATATCTATGTTATATTCCTTATCAGGTAGTTTATATGGATTGATCCATAGTTCAATTAGTAAAACATTTAGTTAAATACCATTCTTATCACAATGGCTAGTTTTAGTTTTTCACATGGTTGGTAAGTTATGTAGACAAACCATGTGAGGAGGCGTGTTTAATACAGTTATTATCACATGTTTGATTCATGATTTGGTGAAATATGAATCCAAACCATGAAACCCTTTAAAAGTGGAATATTACTATTTTTCGTTATTATTTTATAATTCAGTACCCCTCTTTTTCCTAACATTTTTGAAAGTATCCCCCGATGCATAACCCTCCCCTCCTCTCGCTCTTCCATGGTGAGATCTTAATCATCCCTTGTCTGAATAGAATTTCATCTATGTTGTTGGTGATCCTAAGCTAAATCTACAACTTTTTATCCTTCACTTATTTTCTTATCTCACTATTAAGTGAGATATTTCCATTTATGTATAATATTCCCTATTTCCATGCCTTTTTACCACTTTTTTTCCTATTATAGCTTGAAACAAAGGCTGATATTAGATTAGTGTAAGAATATGAGGCTATGGTAGGTGGTCGTTAAAATTAACCCATAGTTTGACATTTTTTTGAGTGATGAATTTTTGGTCAAACAGTCCTATCCATGTATTAACCTAGTTTAAATTTAATGTTTTAATTTCCATTTTCCTTAGTGAAACACCCCCTTTCACAAACCTTGAACCCTAGAAAAAGGAAATTTCCAATGGGATGCCATAATGATGATATGGACCTGGAATTTTACTATAAAATGGTAATCCATGTTTTTTAAAAAGTAAGTGGATAATATTAAAGGGATAACTCTATTTGAAACCTTGACCTTGTTTTGGATTGGTATCATTATATTAATCACTATGTTTATGAGGTTAAAAAATAAATTTCGATATAAATAAATGGTTATGAAATGAAATTTCATAATCATCAATGTTGTAAATGGAATTGAAAGCATTATAAATCATTATGAAATGAAGGGTGAATCTAAGAAGAAGCCTAATATTGGGATATGACCCTTGTGTTGGGCCTAATAAATTGATAACTGTTAAACTATAAAATTATGAATTATGATTAACATGGTATTATGAAATTTAAATGGTGATATTATGATTTTATGTTGACATATAAAATTGGTAAACATCGGGTTATGAATTCGGAGAGAGATGTTATGATGTTAATGGATAGATTGTGAATTTAAATGAAATTTTAAAGTGAATTAGTATATGTTAAAAATGGGAAATGGGATCAATATTATAAAAGGACGTTAAAGGGGTAGATTAGAATTACTATTATGAAATGATATTGTTATATGTATTGGTTTGGAAAATTCTCATTAGGTAGTCTTGACATTAAAAATGAAAACACCCTCCTAAGAAGTGTTTATCTCTTACAATAAAATGATCTCATAGATGGTATTGAGTAACAATAAGAAGACACCCTCGTAGGTTTTGTTGAGTTACTAAAAGAAAATTTCATTATAGGAAAGGTTTAGTTACTACCTAAAAATTCTCTCATAGGTGGTCTTGAGATACTAAAGAAAATACCCATAAGGTTGGATATGATACCATGGTTGGAAAAATCCATGTGATGTGCTCATAAACACCCCAATATTTTTTGAATCAGGTATTGTTGATCAGAGTCACAGGCTTAAGGATCGATAGTGGTATATACGAGACTCAGGTTTCATCACAGAGCTTGAGAAATAATGGTTATTTAGTGCCTTTTAATTAAATTATTAATTTTTTATTTGTACCACTTCTACATGTACATTATTATAGTCTGTTTATATTTAGGGATATCATGGGTGGTGTCTTATTTAATAATAGTCACACCTTTCTTAGGATACCATGGAAGTTGGTACCCAGGATGATGCTACTTGATTGTAGGCTTGGTTTTGGGTAAGCCTCAATGCTTCATGATTAGATTACTTGGAAAAAGAATGAGAGTTTTAGACTAGGATTGGACTTGAGACCTTCTTGAAGTTTTTTCCTAGTTTTTTATTTTGAAATTTTGGTTTTGGAAGTATATGATCTACTAGTGATGTATTCATTTCTGGACATGTTTTATATAGTTCATTTGTTATAACATGGTTTATTTATTATTATATCACTGTTCTATTAAATATTTTTTTAATTTTCATACATTGGTTTTCTAGTGGGTGGGTTAATTATTTACGATATGTATTTATACAGGAAAACATTATTTAATATGTTTATATATTTTTTCAACAAGTATATATTAATCTATTTCCCTATTTAGTAATAGTTATGTGTTTTTTTATTGTGTAGGAACATTGTGATATACATGGATAAAAGCTAGATCACATTACTAAGAAACACACATCAATATGCTAAGGGTTTGGAAGAGTTTTTTGTTTTTTCAATTTCTAATTGCTTCATTGAAGGGAGAATAATATTTCCAAGTACAAAATGTAAATTTAGAAGATAGTTTAAGAGAGATGAAGTTTATGAACATTTAATATTTAAGCAATTCCCTACTCAGTATTTGTGTTGGATTTGGCAGGGATAATTGAATGTTACAGAAAGGTTGATCACTAATATCAATCTATAGAATGATCTCCCAACTTCGTCGAAAATGGAAAATGAAATATAAAACCTTATAAATGACGCATTCAACATTGTAAGACCCCACCATAATCATCAAAACATATTAGAACAACAAGATTAGTGTTCTACAAATAGCAATGTGACACGTGATATTTTTGATACTGTAGGAAAACCAGATAAAGATTGTAACATATCATTGGATCATATTCTTGATTCTATGGGGACTAATGTAAGACAAATATTCAGTGAAGAAATTATTTTTCATGGTTTATTTGATGATGGAAATAAATATTAGTATATTGGATGTTTAAAATATTCAAACCTTTTTTTCTGTTTAAGTTTTACCATATCAAATGTCTATGTGGAATTAAAAATAAGGTAATGTCCATGATATTAGAATTGTTGTGTGATGCATTTCCTAATGAAAACATCCCCAAGTATTTTTATCATATGAAAAAATTTGTTAATAGGAATGATTTGGATTATATAAAAATAAATGTGTGTCCCAACAATTGTATTCCTTATTGGTGAGAGGATTCAAGTAGACAGGATTGAAAAAAATGTACTTCTTCTTGATGGAAATTAATGGGTGATGTTGGAAATCTGAATCAACAAAAACCATGAAAAAGAATAAAAGGAACACATCTTCAATGGTGTTGAATTACATTACTTTAAAGCCTATATTGAAAATATTATTCATGTCATCGAAAACCACCGAACACATGAAGTTGAATTCTGTAGATAATAAAAATGATGGTTTAATGTGACATCCAAGAGATTCACAATTGTGGAATAAATTTGATTAATTACATCTATATTTCTTAGCTACTCCTAAAAATGTTTGATTGGGAATGGCTGCCAATGGATTCAAGCCACTTGGGACTTTGAGTACTAGTTATAGAATTTGGCTAGTTGTTTTGATCCCTTACAATATACCTCCATGAATGTGCATGAAAAAAACATATTTTATTATTTCAATAATTATTCATAGAAAACAAATGCCTGGAAATTATATTGATGTATACTTGCAGCCTTTAATTGAATAATTATAGGAGTTAAGGAGCAATGATTTTGAGACATATGATGCTTCTTCTAAAACAATGTCCAAAATGCATTATTATTTAATGTGGACAATTAGTGACTTCCCTGGACTTGGAAATTTATCTAGTTGAAACACCTACACGGGTTTGGATTGTCCTTTCTGTAACTTTAAATTTAATCCCAAATGGCTACCTCACTGTAGAAAATGGTGCTTATTGTTCCATCGAATATTTCCCGACACAACTAATAGATTTCAGCTAAACATATCAAAATTTAACAGTTTTATTGATCGCAGACCACCTCTAAAGTTGTTAACTGGTTCTGAAATATTGGACCAACATGGAAATGTTGAAACAAAATATGGGAAGGTTCACCATTTGAATGATAGTGGGGAATGAGTTTGAAGTTCATCACCATGTGAAATCAGAATGCAACAATGGATGAAAAAAAGTTTATTCTTCAAACTTCTTTATTGGGAATTTAATTTGTTGTGGAATAATCTTGATGTGATGCATATTGAGAAGAATGTCAGTGAAAATTTGATCTTCACATTTCTTAACAAGCATGTAAATTGGAATTATCTTCTCTGTGGTTGGAAGGAATTACAATTAATGAACATAAAACGTCATCTCTATCCACATGAGAATGAACAGTACAATCTGACAATTTTTGAAATGTAAAATAGGGATAAAGATACATTCCTTTGAATTTTCAAGCTTGTAAAGGTATCTGATGGGTATTCAAGTAACATATTGAGGTGTGTTGACTTAAAGAATCATATGATACATGCAATGAAAATCCATGATTCACGTATTTTGTTAGAGAAGTTACTACCACTGGTATTGTGTACATTATTACCTGAAAATTTTATTGCTGTTGTACTCCAATTATAAAAATTTTTCAGACAATTATGTGAGAAATCTCTACATCCATTTGTGCATGAAAACCATCAGGATAGGTTTGTATTGACACTTTGTGCAATGGATATGATCTTTCCTCTATCTTTTTTTACTGTCATGATGCATTTAACTGTGAATTTAGTTGAGGAAGCTAAATTAGGAGGCCACATACATTTCAATGGATGTATCCAATTGAGATATACTTTATATATATGTTTTCAGTTAAGTAAAAAATTCTTGGATCTTAATTAAATGCATAATTATGTTTTTTTATTTTATTTCATAAATATCTTGGTCATTTGTAATCCTACGTGAGAAATACATCTCAACTAGAAGGCGCTATTGCTGAAGGATATTTGGTAGAATAATGTCTTAACATTTCTTCTAGATACATGGATGATATTGAGACATGATTTAATCAAGTTGGGTGTATTAAAGACACATCGAATCAATCTCTCAAATATATGGGAAATAAAAAATAGGTCATGATATTGGTCTCTTAGTTGTGAGAACCTCAAATGATACACTAATAGAAATGGAATTAATACAGGCACATAGATATGTGCTTCTAAATAGTGAAATTGCATATCCATTTATTAAAAATTTGAGTATATAAACAAAGATATGAATGAGAGTCCAAACATGAAATGAGAATGAAATAATGAAAGATATTAATAATGAGCTTGTTGAATGGTTTTCAGGACGAGTAAGTTCATAAATAATGTAATAAATATGGATATTATGTTGACAAGTATATTTTTCAAATCTAATAATGTATATTTTTTTAGATCATGAATAATGATACTTGATAATATTTGTTAGAATATTCGAAGTTTCTTTCTTGAGGTCCACTAAAACAAGTTAGAAAGTTTGACACTTACAATGTGAATGGATTTAGATTTCGTACAGTTGATCGAGAAGAGGTTTTGAAAACACTAAATATTGGAATAGTTACATTTGCTGAAGTGGGATACTATAGAAAGCTGAATGATATTATTGAATTAAACTACCATAGGAATTTTTAGTTGTTTTATTAAAATGAAATTGGGTCGATATTATTAGATATGTTAAAAGAGATTCCTTGCAATTTACTTCTGTTATTTCTATCGCTTGATGAATGTTGTTTATCGTGAACTGCATGATCCGTATATCTTATCATCGTTAGCGAAAATTTTATATTATGTGAATGATGTTGTGGATGAAGTGTGGAGTGTATTTTCTCATGTAAAACAAAGATATTTGTAAGATATGGGTGATGGAGTGGAAGATTTGACCTATGACATTGAATCTCATGAACGATAATAAGTGGAATTGTTTTTCTATCATGATATTGAAAATATTAGTCTAGCAAGGATGGATGAAGTGGATGAGCTAATGGAGTAGGAAATCGACATGATTTAAGAGGAAAATGATTGAATGCACAGTTATGAATTTATTTAACAACCACATATTTCATTAGTGTTGTCATTCATTATCATTATTATGTATATTTGGTTTTTTATTATTGTGCATCTGTTATTATTTTTAATTTTTTTCTGCGTAATTTTTTTGAAATATATATTCTGAAAATAATTTCATTTGATTAAATGGCATGAATTTCAAGGAGGAAGCATTATATTGTTTCGTCGACCACTGGGATAGATGATGATCCATCTCTCACCCTTCCTATGGCATCTGAGCCACTATCCGCTAGCCCCCCTACACCATATCCCCTTGAACCATCACTCACACCATCTATGATCATCCCTTCAGTATCTCAATCCGTGCCTATCCCTTCATGGGCCTCAATAGTGAGGGAGTGGCACACCACTTCTAGTTTTTTGTGGGGATACTGGTGGTTTACTGTTATAGGTACAAATTTTAATATTAATTAATTTATTGCAATTTTTATACTAATTTTTTTTTCATTAATGATGGAAACAATTAAATTGTGGAAAAAATACAAAAAGTTTAGATGAATGGAATCTGACTGGATAAAATATTGTTGTCCCATTTTATTCATATGGATTCCCAACAGATGATGCCACATGATTACTTGGACAAGATAATAGGCCAACTAGCCACGAAGCCGGTTTCCCTTTCAATTTCGTAGGATGATTGGAGGAATATTCCTTCATCTTGTAAAAATGATGTTTTTGATTCCCAAATAATTTTAATTTTAAAACATTATGGTGTAATGGAGTTTCATGTTATTAAATTATAATATTTTAAAAATGAATTTATGTATAAATATGTTTTCCCACATTATAGTTGTTGATGTGATATCACGAAAGTGGACATTGAAAATATGTGAAAGAAATGGAAAGAATTTAAATGTAGACTATGGATCGATGTCAACGATACTTCATTGAAAACCCACCAGATGTATGAAAAGCTCCCTGATGGGGTACCCAAAGAGAAATGGAATGTTTTTGTTGAAAAACATCGTGATGAGAATCAGATGGTATTTATATAAATATATATATTATTATATTAATCCCATTTTACATTTATACATGTATATGAAGAGGTGATGTCATTTAATACATTACTATTAATTACATTTTATTTATTTCATGATCATTCAAGGAAGAATTCATCAAGTCATGCTATGCTAGTCCTCCCTTACACTGTGGGGTCAAAGACTTTTTCTATATGTCAATCGACTCTGGTAATCTTTTCATTAGTTTAAATATTTATAAGACAATATTTTTTTAAAATATATAAAATTATGAATTTATATTTTTTTAATGCAGTCACAGATTTTAGGGCCCCGATCAACCCAAACAAAAGTGTGGTTGAATGTTCACAAAAAATCTGATGGATGTTTTGTAGATGAGTCTGCCAAATAAGTTGGGGGTATGAACTCATTTTTATTTATAATAACTCACTATCTATTATTACTATGTTAATATATAATTATTTTACTATGACTAATATTTGTTTTAAAATTAAAAATTAAAGAACTATGGGATACAAATACTACACAGGCCTACTCAATCTCCCAAGATGACCCAGTTACTAAAGTCCATGGGAAGGACCATCTTGGTAGAGTGCGCGGACTGAGTTTGGGACCCGTACCATCTGATTTATTTGGAAGGAAACCCAGGATTGTAGATGCATCTACTCCAAATTGTAGTCAGCCCATACCCTGAGATACTCAGAGAGAGATTTTTTAACTACGAAACACATGTCAGAATAGGGGTCTCAGATATCCACTTTGTAGAATGCGTCGATTAATTTATATCAGTAGACAACTGGATTTTCCCTAGGTGGTATTGCATAAACTAGTTGTGAGAAGGTAAATAAAAAAATCAAAATCATTGAGTTTTCAAATATTTATTGGTTTTATGTTTAAATATAAATATATAACAATATTAAATTTTCAATATAATGTTCGTACAAGTGGTAGCAGGAAGTTGAGATTGAAGTGGAGAGGGTGACGAGATGTGTTCATCATCGGACAGTGATTAGTTGTATTGTTGGTATGTTGCAAAAATATGGTAACATTTGGTTTGTATATGTATCATATGTGGCACAAAGTTTCCACCAAAAATTACATAACCTAACATTTTCTTTATTTATGATGTTTCTTTTATGTATTATTAACCGATCATTCCAAAGATACTAGTAATTTGTGATCATTATATTTTATTAATGAATATTTATATTTATGAATCATATAATAATGTGAAAAAATTTCTAGGTTGTTATATCTATTGTTTAGAGGATCGGGTTGAGCTTTTTTGTGCTATTTCTAAAATCATTAAAATGTCTTCAGGTATATTTACACCCTTCTTGGAATTCCCACATGGAATCTTCTAAGATTCATTATTGTCGTGAATAATTTTTTATTATTCCATTTTCTTAAATTTATTAGTTTTTTCCCAAGGATGAACGATTAACCTTCTTGTTGATTTTCTTGGGAATATCCAGTTTTGTAACTCCATTCAACTTGTTTTTAGTGGATATCCCTTCTTTCTTCAAAATTTATAGTATTCTATTATCATGTTTTATAGTTGGAATGTGATAACTCCCACTTATTCATTCCCGTTATTCAAAATAGTTTTGATAAGAATTTTCAAATATTTGTTGAACACTTGAGTGTCCTGATCCGGTTAAGGTATAGGGATTGTCCACTTCATTAATAGTATAATAAACCACCATCACTTCTCATTATAAACTAGATATATCATATTGATCATTCTATTGTAGTGAAAAATATTCCTTACTCAATAGGGACATCTTTCTAATTTTCTTGTTCTCTTTATTTTTCGTATTTATCAATGTTATGGAAGAAACTAAATTCTGATCAACGTAAAATCATTCTTATCTAAAACTAAAATTCATCATAAATCTAGAAAGAAACTTCAAATATTAAAAATAGAATAAAATTTTAAAAGATAACCCAATAAGAAATGAAACTACACTCTAATACCAATTTATAGGATCCATGGATTGATATGATCAATACAAAGAGGGGGATGGAATCAGTGTTGGGGTCTAATTAATAATTTTTAATCCCTATTAACTTTTAGTTTTTCACATTTAGGCGAGTGATTCTATTATTATCTCACTCACTTTATCTTTTTTATTTCGATCAAAACTACCCAATACATTCACATAAGAGACACAGTGATTTAGAAGTTTCACCTTTCAAAACAAAAGGCTAATACTAGGAATGATCTAGAATTTCACCAAGATTATATGATCCACCAGTTTCATGTTATGAATAAAATATGGAAAATTTTATACATGTAGAAATATATAGTGCATACCACACTCGACATCATCCCACTGGATCATTATACTATCATCATAAGTGTTGCATAATTGTAGAGAAAACAAAAAAAGATACATTCACCAGTATAACATGATGGATGTATTGAAAATAGGCAGAATGAATAGTTTGTGCATGGTTTAACAGTTTTTTCTCATGAAATATGTGAACAACCTCCATAATCAGTGTCATGAGAATGGTTGGAAAACAGTATGTATAACCGTGTAGAAAAACATTGTGCCTCATTAAACAAGCTAAAAATTACCAAATATCCCCTCCATCCTGATTTCTTTTCCCCCTATCTTTATTTCTCCTTCATGTGCTCAAGGGGGATTCTACCTATGATCCTTCTATCCTCTCATCTCAAAAGGTTGGATTGATCCATATTTTCTAGTGTTGAATTCAACCTATGTCAAGTGTGTTTTATATCACTCAGTTAGTCTAGGAATCTTCCTTCTTTCTTTCAACATTTATCTTTTCTCTATATACATTATTCGGGTGAAACTAAAGTCACCATATTATTAGGAAAATCATATATTCTAGAATTTATATTGATATGGATAGAAAAATTCCTTAATATTGGTCATCTTGGTCATCCATGGTATTTGTATGGTGGTCTATAGTATTTTCCTTATAGTCTTGATGTTTTATAAATTGTGTCACTATGATTTTTGGTAGGACTTCCATGCAGTGACTTGTGAATTTTTTGATTAATTTTTTGGAAATAGTTCATTAATATTAGTATCCCTTTTTTATTAAATTGGTCATGTTAAGGACAATGAACATCAAATTTGAACAACAAATAATAGTGTAATCCTTGAATGGCTTAATATAATTAGTTTTTCTATTAAAACCCCATTTTAAATTTATTGTTTTCTAAATTATTAAAGTGAAGTTCAAATGAATTGTGGAAGGACGTGACAACCCCCTATGTAGGACTTAGTGACCAAACCATCTTTTAGGTGGTTTGGGCATAAGTCATATTGAGTGAAATAGACATTCTCATATGGAATGCATGCTAGCATGGAATACCACATACCTTTTCATGTATTGTGTTAACTTCCATGGGCAGTCCACATGGACCTATTACATTTATTAAATTCTTAGAAACCTTTAATTATGGAATGGAGTACCTAATTAATTAAATTAAATGGTATGAGTTATGGATTGATTACAACATGTCCCTATGAAATTATATTTGAAATGACTTATGGGTGTGAACCTCATTAAATACACTTGATTTATAATAAGGAATGGCTCTACACATGAAATCCTTAGTATTTAAAACATAAAGAAAATCAATGTATTAGTTAAACCTTGAAAGACGCTTGTTTTCCTCTTTACTGAACACTATGGATGGTATCATAGGTTTTTGATACTTTGTACGTCAGGGTTGATACATGTTATATCATCGATGATCACACTATTTGGGTTACATAGCCTCATATGAGTAACACTGGTTCCCAAGGGGGAACACATGGATGGGATCAATGGAAATATTATTCACCATGTAATGAGTGATACTCAGACAAGTGTGAATGGATTTAAAATTTATTTTTCTTAAGAAAATCATTGTTTCCTTGTATTCTTTTGGATGTTGGATGAATGTGAATGTAAAATTGGAAGGGTTTTTTTTTCAGAGAACTGGTACTGGGGCTGTAGAAACAACTTTGTTTTTTGTAAATCTAGCTTTAGTGGAATTTTAAACCATTTCTAAGTAAATGGATTATATTTAGTGGCTGTTAAAAATGCCGCTATAATTTGGTATTTTACTATTAGTGGTGGTCAAAACCAATACTACATATAATAATTTATCGGCAGTGAAAATTGACAGTTTACAGTTTTCATCTTCTGTTATCTTTTTTCAGTGGTTATCTTGGATTAAGAGGCTGTTTTCCTAGAGAAAAGGAAATTTTTTTTGGTATCAGTGTAAACCTCCGTGAAAAAAATCATTTTCTACTGGTAAAACCACCACTAAAACCACAAAAAACCACCGTAAAATTAATTCACTGCAATGGTTACCATAAAACACCACTAAATTTAATAAACTTACAAATATTTTATGTTGACACACAATTTAGCAATGGTTTTTTGAAACCGTCACAGAAGCATATTGAAGTGGTTTAAACTGATTCCATATAAAAAGCACAGTTATGTGGTTATTTTCCTAATATTTTGGAGTCATATGTTGTATTTTCCAGATGAAAATGTAGTAATATTTGGGGAAGAATATGGAGGAGTCCCAAATGGGGGATTCTGATGCAGAGGTATATAGTGACCGAATGTTTTTAGTGATTCCCTTGATGGTTGGTTTGAGGAGGGATAACACAATGTATTGTTCTGGAGTACGATTCCTTTTCTTCAGTGATGTTTTATAAGGTTATCTGTAACGTACATAGTTTACCATTAGTGGTGCATACCAAATTTACAAATATTTTCTTTTCTTTGATAGGTGAGTTTTTGTGTCCTAGGATAATGTTTTTTGTTGAAGTTTTTTTCTCTCGATGTTTGGTCTTCTAGATGGTGAAGGTTAAGGACCGTGTTCCTAGTGATTTTATCTAACTAGTAGATGTTCCCTAGAGGAAGTGGATGGATATCTTAATGGAATTCATTATTTTTTTACCCCAATATAATGGATTATATGATGCTATACTTTTTATAGTGGGTCATTTGAATAAATAAACCTACATTATATCGATTAGGGAGTCAATATTATTGGTAGTTTTTTTTGATGAAGTATTAAGAGATGGTCTTTCAAGAGAATGATATTCCCTTATTTCATTTTTTATGGTACCGTGGTGGCATGAAGGATTATACATGGGAACATGAGTAAAAGATGAACACTTATTACCCCATGATATTTGATGTTTAGATATTCTTTTATAAAACTATTCTCTATTGGATGTTGATCCGTTTGGTTTATGAGATTTTTCATCTTGTTTCAAGTTTTTTCTTTATTCTCAGATGAGAGGTATCATTCTTGAGATTGTGTTAGTAGTTGGTTGTTGATTTTGGGTGGTTGAGAACCAGTAGTGGAGATTAATTTGAGAGGTATTCCCCTAGGTTCTTTTTAAGAAACCCCGTTTGTTTTTCTATTGGTTTAGTATAGATCCTCACAGAAAAGATTTTTTTGATATTTATCTAACATAAGGTCCTATATCCAAGTCATCCAACCCTTTGTGAGTTTCCAATGCTAGTGGATCTCATATGAGTCTTGGAATACGTCCAAAGGTGTTGGCTACTAAAATGATGGAAGAAGAGAGATTACCCAATTTATAAAACATACACTCTATGAAAGTGAGGTTCATGAATTGTGGTGGGATGGTTTAAAATGTTTAATTAATCAAGTTAAAATAATAAAAAGGTGACACATGTTTCAGTTAAAACTATTATCCGAAATTGAGATGATGTGTAAATTTTTTACATGCCATGTAAATCCAAAATGATGAAATTTTTTAAAATTTTTAACCATTCAGGTTTTCTATAAAACCTACAGATAATCTCTTTCTAGGTGACTTGAAGATTCTTCCCCTTTTCATTTTTAGATCCCTTCAATCAGGTGTTGAGTCTTAGCATCTATATTTTTCCCATATAAATCAATGGGATCCATGGTGCGTTTTTACTTTGTTCATAAGTGATTTATCTTAGTTCAATATCATTTACCCATGTATCATCTCTCCATGCTATGGTGTCTAATCTACCATGTTTCTTATGGGGTTTTTATTGGTTTTGGTTGGTGTGGTTATGTCGTGGAATCTTTGGAAGGATGCAATTACTGTGGGATAGGTGATCAAATATTTGTGATGTGGTTTGATATCATGAGAATAATGATGATGACATTGAGTTAGAGGATTCATTATGCCTATTTTATTTATGTGGAATCATAAATTTATAAATTTTTATGCCTTTGTATGGATATGGAACTAACATAATGAATACTGAATTGGATTAAAGGAATTTGATAATGATCACAATATGATGTTCTCTCATTATACCATAATAGAGGCTAGCCTCATAATTTTCTTGATTCTGTGACATTTATTCTTTGAATTGAATTAATGTTTTTATGTTATAAATAAGAATGTAGTTAATGAATGAAATTAGTAAATAATGTAGAGACAAAGTCAATTTATAATTAATTTCCTTAAGAATAATTAAAAAAGAGGCATATTTGTAATCCTTGAGTTTGTTTTATCTGGATGATAATAAAATAGATGCAATTAACATGTTTAATATGATTGATCTTCTATATGATTAATGTAATTGAAAGAATGTTTAATGAACTTGATTCTTGACAATTCTTGTTGGTAGTACATAAAAAAAATATTAATTGAGAATGAGACTTCTCTTGGGTGGTTGAATCCAAAATAAATTTTGCGAGCATGTTTTCCCATTGATAGACTGTTATATAATGATGGATTAGGTTTCCCATAGTTGGAATGCGTTAATAAATTAATCTACTAAATCAATATGTAATAAAAACTATATTTTAATAAAGATAATTTTCTGGGGCATGAGTTTCTCATTTTCTTGAGAAGGTCGAGTACATTTTTTTTGATCATTGAGAGCTTTTTTACGAGAGTATGGTGAATTCATTATTTTGAGGTCCCAGTTGCACTACTAATTTCTAGTTTGTTCATGCCACTTCTAATGTCTTCTAAATATGATCCTTGTGATGTAATCTTCCTATGGATGAGCCTGGAGAGATAATATGTGATACGAGGCATTGAATCCCAACTGTGATGCGAGCTTGGGATGGATGAGATAATTTGGTTATTGTGATATGTGGGCAGGGAGGCCTAGATGGCATGGCAGAAGATGATAACTATGATAGAGAGATGCATCAATATATCCATGTGCATGTTGGGGATGGAACCAGAGTTGATGGAATGGGTTTAATCTAGGTTTAATCATTGATAAAATTCTATGATATGGTATGACCTATTTAATCTATTAAATGGATTATGGTCAGATTGCTTGTTTATCTAAATTACATTCTCAACTGCTTGAGGCAGATGGATGTGCTTGGTTTCATGTTTTCTCCTAGTGGTACATGAGGGGGGTTTTCATAGAAAACCTGGATATAGAATGATGAAAATATTAAATTGAATAATTCATACCCTTGGTGTTGTAATTTGATGAAATTAAAATGATTAAAATATGTTAAACTTTATAAAAAAAGTCCTTGGTTTCGATTATTCTTGGAGGTCATGGAATTTATTATCCTAACTAATGTAATGAAATGGGATAAAATGTGGAATAATGATAAATGATTAATTAATGGATATTTAATTAATTAACATAAATTAAATTTATTTATGAAAGGATATAATTGATGTAGCTCTTTTATATGCATGTGTTCTTATAGAATATATGGTCTTAGTAGTAGAAGACGGGAGTTCAAGCGACATTATATGCAGTTGATTCTAAGAAAATGTAATTCTCATAGTGTGGTTGTGATCTATATTATACCATTTATATTTTGGGATTTCATATGCTACCCCACTTGTTTTTGTAAGGGAAATTGAATCCCAATGGACTCTAGGAGGGTGTTCTCCCTAATATCTCGGTGGGCGGATGGATGACTGACTACTACCTCAGACCTTGATCTCTTTTTTGGTTGTTACTTGTTCTAGTATGCACTATGGGTTGTCTCCCATATATATGTGTAGGGGGCTGTGATGGATTTTTGTTATTTCATGCACATGTATTGACATATACAGTATCCAATGGATTATTACAGGTATGATGTGTATATGCTATTATGGATTAAGGTACTTAGTCAGTCTGTGGTCTATAATAGATTGAGGTAAAACACATGATGACTAAAATATGTTATATAGGATATGGTGGTTGTCATAAACTACTTTATTACTATATGGTTTGTGATATGGGATGAAATGGTGATGTGACACACATGTTGTGGGTTTTGATTCCTTTCCCAATGGTTTTTTTGACTATATTTATTTTGATGAGAGATGTATCAAGATGTGGAACTTTAGGGAAGAGAGGAAAACTAGTGTTGAAGAAAAATAGGGGAACACATGATGTTTTATTACTATATTATATTCTCTCTTGTATGAAATACTATGTGAGAGTTAGTGATGGTGAGGTTGGGAACATAATATACCTATTTATAAGATGTGTTAATTTCACTATTTCTCACTATAATTTTTCATGATTTAATTTCCCTTTATAGGAGAGGATCCATGTATTATTCTACTGAGTATACTTTCATGACCCCCATAGAAATATCTATAAAATGTTTTTCAGGTGGTATGGAGCAAGTTGGTGATCATGCTAGATATTAATAGATCTAAGTTTAACAAGAGTTATTAGTCTTTATGGTTATTTTCATTGTTAACTTTTATTTTGATATATGTAGGTTTCCTATTAGTTTTTTAGTGATGTATGAAATTTCATGTTTTCAATTTGGTATTCATTATATATAGATGTATAATTATATGACCTATTTGATGCAAACTCTCGAAGGGCTGAGCGGTGAAAAACATAATCCCAGGCAAGGTGATTCTGAATTAAATCTTACGGATAATGATGCCATCGAGGTGAATGATGAAGATATGATAGGGAATAGTGACCTCTTCAGCCTCTGTACGAAGTGGAAATTGGAGAAACTGGTTGGAAAAGAAGCTCCAAATCTAGGGAAAAGCTTCATTGATATATCCAAGAAAGCTAGCTGTTTCTCTTTCATGGAGTGTGATTCGGGGAACTCAGAGAGAATCATAATAAAAGGGCGAATTATGCACGTCTCTGCGAATCAAGTTGCAGTCAGGGAGCGAGTCAGGTTATGAAAATTCTCTATCATTGCACGGGTGGTTATTACAAAAGGGGTTAGACCATGGAAATTCCATGATCTTACTAATATTATTAAAGAGATATGGGGATTTAGTGACTGGAAGATGACGACTATAGGAAAGGGGTTCTACCATGTTGTCTTCCCCTCTGATGAATGCAAAAGGCATGCATGGAGCCTGGGTTCTGTCCCTTAAATCCTGGATTCCTTCGAATTCATGAGTGGGATCGAAATTTTGATCCTATTTCTGTCAAGAAGACCTTTTCACAAGTATGGATACGTATTCATAAACTGAGTTTACCATATTGGCATCCTCAAATACTATGGGATATTGCTTCCTCTGTAGGAAATCATATTAGACTAGATATGAAGACAGATAACCCCATCTTTGGACATTATGATAGAATCCTAGTGGAGGTAGACATGGCCAACACTCTAGTAGAAGAAGTTTTCTTCACCACCAGAGATGATAGCATCACACTTGAAGTTGGGTATGAGAGGAAGCCCAAATTTTGGCTCAACTATCATATCTTTGGGCACACCCTCTCTGAATGCAACAGGAACAGAGTTTGCTGATTTTGTAACATTAGGGGTCATGATGATACACATTGTCGAAGGAAAGAAAAAGTTTAGGGAATCATTAATTCTGATGCACCTGTGCAAAATGATCAGGCATGGAGTGATAAGATGGATGTTCAGGGAGATCCCTTGAAATCTAATGATGATACTATCACTGTTGACCATGCTCCTCCCAGTGGTTTGGATGCCGTTACAATGGATCCCTCTATGGATGTGTTTTTTGTTGATATGGGTGGGAATAATGAATTAGGACATGACAAGGGTGCCAATTGGACTACTCAAAATGATGACAGTGAACTGGTCAATAAGGATGAATTTGGTAATCAGGACCCAAAAAATCATGATTGTGCAGTGAAGGATGTCCCACAAGGGATTCCAGAAAATCAGGTTGGCACTCTGCTTCCCAGTGTGACCAAGGGCCTTCATGCCCCTAACACACAGGATCCAGAAAAATCCACACAGGATACCTCCAAGGGGAATGAAGCGCACCTGGACAAGTCAGTATAGGAAAGTGGTGAGATGGCTGGGGATTTCTCTCAAGTTCAAGCATCGAATGCTGTAAGGAGAAAGCTACCTACCACCTTGACAGTGCCCATAACCTCGGACAACAGGTTCACATCTCTATCTGATGATGAATATGCATCTGAAAAGGCTGGAATCTCTCCCAATGCTAAAGGAGGGGACAATCTGGCAGATCCAGAGAAATGCATAGCAACTGGCTATGCTGGCCCCTGTACTAGACAACGGTCCTCGAATCAATGAAAGTACTCTTTTGTAACTACCAGGGTCTTGGGAATTCTCCCAAGGTCAAAGCCCTAAAACATATTGTTTTGACCAACAAACCAATGTAACATGGCATTTCCGAACCTAGAATTAAGTTTTCTAGGTGGATGGCCTTTAATTGGAATGCTTTAGGGTATTTCTTTATTGAAACCAATCAATCTGACAATGAGTTGGAATCCTTATGGGTGTTAAGGAACACTAGTGTTATAGTTGAATCTCTTCAAAGTGATCAACTATCAGTATCCATGTCCTGCTGCTTCCAATCCAACCCTTTGTGTGTCACCTTTTTGTTTGATTTTAATCAGTATATAAGAAGAAGGACCTTATGGGGGAACCTATCTGATATGTCTGATCACATAGATATGAGATGGATTCTATTTATTGACTTCAACATTGTTCTGTGGCCAGAGGAAAAAACTGGGAGTAAATTTTGCAGAGCATTAGCCAAAGACTTATCCTCATGTATTGATCAATGTAGACTGATTGAAGTTCCTATTTTAGGTGCTGATTTTACTTGGAACATGTACACCCTAAATGGGTGGCAAGCAATTAAACTAGATAGGTGTCTGGTGCAGATGGGTGAACAATGTGAGATAATGGAAGTGTCTAGCATGACTCTACCCAGACTTCATTTTGATCATCATCCTATATTAGTTGACCTATGTTTTAATAGTTTTAGGTCAGCTCCTATGCCATTTATGTTTAGTAATGCATGGTCGGTTGTGCCAGGGTGTAGAGAGGTTGTAATGGATACTTGGAAAGTAACTGTCCAAGGTAGTGCTTTGCACATTCTTACTAGAAAACTAAAAATTGTGAAATCCAGAATCAGGGAATGGAGAAAAAAAATATTTTTCAGCCTTGAGCATGACTTCAAAGAGGCTGATTATCATCTACAAGATTTTCAGAAAAACAATATGCATTAGAATCATCCATCTCAAGAAGAAATACATGCTGCCTCAAGGATTGATAATCTCTTATCTCTTAAGGAACTGTTTTACTCATTCTCACTTGCTATTTGTTGATGATATAATTCTATTCTCCAAAGTTGACAGGAAGGCCATCTCTCACATCAAGAATATATTTTCTCACTATGAAGAAGTTGCATGCTAGGTCATAAGCTGGAAGAAATCATTTTTTGTCTTTGGAGAAGGAATTCAAATATTGAAGCAAAACAAAATTGCTAAAAAGCTTGGTGTAAAGAGAGGTACACTACCTTTTAATTACCTTGGGCTACCTTTGTTTTGGGGAAGGGTGAAACATGTCTACATGGAAGGTATTGATATTAAAATTACCAATCATTTGGACAGTTAGAAAGGGTAGACCATGTCTCAAGCTGGAAGGATATGTCTTGTTAACTCTGTCATAACTTCAATGTTTGTTTACTCATTTTCATTATATAAATGGCCAAGTGCTCTTCTTAAGGAATTGAGTGGAATGATTCACAACTTCATTTGGACTGGTTTGATTCACCAGAGAAAACTGGTCACTATGGCTTGGAAAGACTGCATAAAGCCTATGGCTATGAGAGGAATGGGAGTTATGGATGTCAGAATTTTTAATGATGCACTGCTTCGGAATTTTACTTGGAGGCAATTATCTGGTTCTGACTTTTCTTTGGAATTTCTTACTAATAGTTTTTTTGACTGGTTACACAATAATCAGATTGTGTACATGAGATCCTTAGTTTGTACATCAGTTAGGAACACATATTCTCATATCATGACATGATCCAAATGGTTTCTATGTGCTAGATCCCAACTAAATTTCTAGAATATTCTATGGTTATCCTCTCCAATTAAATATTGCATCAATATTCCACTACCTTGGAGGAAAATCTCTATTCCTGATATGCAGGGGAACTCCGAGTCTTGTGCAATCATACCTAGTAATCTTCGTATGGGGATGTCTAGATATGACTATGTTGACTATGATGTACCTATATGGAAGTTTGTGCTCAATGGATCCTTCTCTAGCCGAGAGTCTTACAATCTGCAGTGTAGCAACAAATCTGGAGTACCTGCATGGGTGGAGGGCGTAAGAAGGCCCTTCATTCTTCCCACTAATGCATTGATAATATGGAAAATTTGGAAGGAGCAGCTTCCAATACAATCTGCCATCCAACAAGATGGACTGAGCATTGCCTCAGTATGTTATCTATGCTTGGATGATGATGAATTTGTCACACATCTGTTCATTCACTACTCTTTTGTAGCTCGATTATGGAGGTATCTACAAGACATCATTCACTGCCACTTGAGTTTCAGTTCGGTTGGCACACTGCTCACTTTGGATCTTCAGGCAGAATGCAGTGAGCAAGTTAAATCCTTTCTCACTACAGTTGTTGTTTCTCTGATTTCATATATTTGGAGAGGATGAAACAGTATTGCTTTTAACACTGGCATGCCCTCGTTTAAGGTGGGTGTTTTGGTGATTCATCGAAGCATTAATCTTGCTTCATTGAATCAAAATAGATCAATGAATAATGATATATCTGACATTAGTCTCTTGAGAACTCTTGGTGTAACTGGTAGGGAGAGGAATCCCAGAATAATGAAGCATATCTGGTGGATTCCACCGATATATGACTGGCTGAAGGAGAATGTGGATGGGGCGGCCTCCGGTGCACCTGGTCCTGCTGGATGTGGTGCGGTATTCTGGACTCATCAGGGCTATGTCAAAGGCTGGTTTTTTCAGTATATTGGGATTGGTCATGCAATTGAGGCTGAATTATGGGCAATTATAAAGGCAATAAGGTATGTAGTTTGTTATGGTGGGCGAAAGTTATGGATCGAATCAGATTCCTCTGTTGTTGTGCAGATTCTGAAGGACTGGTCTAGGATTGTTCTGTGGAAGATGCTATCAGCCTGGATAAATTCTCTTAGACTTGCTGATTTGATATGTCTGGATGTTTCCCATGTGTACAGAGAGGCAAATCAGGTGGCATATATTCTCCCAAAAAGAGAAATTATGGAGGACAGTTTCAGCTGGTCTTTTGTTCTACCTGATTATTGCAATGGTTTGGTTCACAATGATAGAATTGGTGGTGTGTACACAAGGTTATGTGCGGCTCCCCATTCTTGAGTTGTTTTGTAATGTTTAAACTTTTTTATATATAATCGTTTTTGGGGAGCAAGTCCCCACCTGTCTCTCGGAATTTTCGGCTATATATATGTATGAGTAGGTGTTGGTTTTTTTATACTTCATATATCTATCTTCATCATTATTCTCGCAGAGGTAAATGCATACCATTTGAATGTTTACTATACCATCAATGCTAGGAACCAACCTAAGTCCTACTGGAGGTGGGACTTGGGAAGTTACAATCTATATCCCCATATTCCACTATATTTTTGTGGAGGGGGTCATGATAATGTGGTATCAAAGGTTTAGGATTGAGTGACAGTTTGGATTTTAAAGTTATGCACAGGTGTGGTTTCATTGGTCGGTAGGGAAAAAGTATCAACTATATTTAATAAGCGATGTAAACACATGAGAAATGATAAGACATAGGTATTTAGGCCCCCCTATGATCTAATTAAAACCATTATGTTTAATGAGGATATTATATGAATTGATACTAGTTTTAGGGTAGAGACCTAGGAACGGATTAATAATCACTATTATTTGTGTTTATGTATTAAATGGGTAGAGCTTGGGATAGTTTAAAACCCTAAAAATATAATTAAATAATTAACTAATGTTATATATTCTATATTCCATTATTAGGACTTCAAATGTATTTTTCTTATTCTAGGTATGGAACCAGGTGGACGTCCTCATCAAGTCTGTTCTGAAGATGTTTGGAAGGACATTTTAGAATATCACCACAGAGTGGAGGTTGACTATGACGACACATGGTTGAGGAAACTCTAAGAGTTTTAGTTCCAGAGTTTGTAGAAGTATGATGGATCTATTTTATATTCCGTCATATAGGACTAGTTGGAGGAGGTTGAGATAGGTTCTAGTTCTATCCATGTTTGGTAGGAGCACTCAGTTTCGTTGGTTATGACGATACTACATGGAGCTGTGAGACAGTGGTGGTTCTTGATCTTAAGAGACCGTGTGTATTTTCTGGTATCATTGAATATTTTCAATGACTACTTCAATGTAGTGTTTATTTCTTCTACCATGAAGGCGCCCAGTCTCCAGGAGTTGCTTAAACTTTTCTAGTGGAGCTCTAATGTGTGAGAGTTCAGGATCCTTTTCATACCCTTATTCGATATGCTTCAAACCTATTTTCAAATGAGGATGACATAATGAGTCTTTTCATAGATTCTTTACATCCATAGATCCAACAGCAGGTCACCCCATTTTTTTATTACATTTATTGAGGTGCTGATGAGAGAACAAGTTATCAAAATGACACTCTCCAGAACCAGATCATCGTAAGAGGGGAGTCTTCAAGATTCCACATAAAGAAGAACTTTGGTATAGGGTTCCTAGGTTTTAAAACATAAGAGTATTTGGTCAACTAGGGGTATGTCCCAGCTCTCATCATCTATTTTCTTTGAGAGTAGAAACTCTTAATTATATAAAAATTGATTAGATTCACGTATTTCTTATGGATGAAAAGGTAATGAGTTATGTGCTTGATCGAATATTCTAAGCAGTTAGCATGTGCCAAGTGTTCCTCTTCAGGTTCCAATATTGAGGCAATTTCAGACAAGGTAGAAGCAACAACATGGTCTAGTTTTGGATGCGTAGATGGGATATGGGGAAAGAATAAGAGAACCCCAATATAATTGTTTTCCTTAGAGAGAAGAGAGAGGCCACAAAGGTGGTCATCACTAAGGTCAGATAGGCTATGGATATGGTTTTCGTTGGCTTGACATTTTAGAATTTCTAGTGCGAGGTGAGCCAGATGTCATTCGAGGCACCCTTTTCTTGTTTTCTATTCTATTACTAGCTTTTTCTGATTTTGGAATGATATAATCATTTATATATACTACCCTCATCCATTTTTTGGGACTCTTCTTATAGATGACTCTAATACCCTTGGTGTCGACTACACCAGTTGGAGGAAATATGACTTTTATGAATTATTTAAAGGTTGTGAGCTGGTTCTAAGGAAGAATACCTCATGGGGATATATCTATGTTTATAGATACATCCATATCACACCGTCATCGACATGAATTGGTTATATGAGGTGCAGGATATCATGGATTTCTTCATGAGGCATGTTGTTTTTTAGGATTCATATAGAAAGATAGGGGTTTATTTTCATGAGGAAGACCCTTATATGGGTCATTCTTGTGTTATATCCTTGTCTTCTTTGATGGATGATCTGATGTTGAGGTCATTGGTGGGTCAGTAGTTTGTTTTTTCTAGGGTTTTGGAAGAGTACCCTAATGTATTTCTATATGAGGTTGTTACATTATCGTCTTTATAGGAAATCATTTTTGGGATCATGAAACATTCAGGAGTGTCTCCTATCATGATGTATCCATATATGATGGTAACTTTTGAGTAGTGAGAGCCAAGAGTATATGTTGATGATCTATTTCAATGAGATTTTGTGTAACACCCTGAGATTTTATGAGAAATATTCTCTTTAATTTATTTGATGTCTAGTGTTATACACTACACTAAGAGTATCTTGCGCTATACACAACACCGTATTAGCATGTAGTATATGCAAACACTATTTTTGGCTTGTGTTTCATGCAAGAGGGACCTTCCTCGATAGTGTGTGTTGTACGCAATACTGAGTTCCACTAAACAACGATATATTGTTATGAACTAGAAGTTATGAATAGTGTTAACTACATTTTGAATTTTATTACATAATAATTTATCTTACACATATTCTATAACATTTTATGAGAACAAAATAAATTTTTTGAGTAAAATAAGTATTTTTTAAAAAAATGAAGTTTTGTCGCCTTTTGATGGAGCACCGACTTTAAATCTAGTTTTTGACACATTTTTAAGATCAATTAGACAAAATAAACTTATTATTTTCAATAAGGATATAAATATTTATTTTGGATAAATTTTTTATATTTTTCTGTTAACATTCATATTTTGATGAATAGTAAAAATACGCAAAAATTTTCTTAA
The DNA here is from genome assembly GCA_963277665.1 of Viscum album. NCBI lineage: Eukaryota > Viridiplantae > Streptophyta > Magnoliopsida > Santalales > Viscaceae > Viscum > Viscum album. Next base: position 827,368,942 of record OY728148.1, on the reverse strand, counting down.
AAATAACTTTTTTCATCAAGATAATTTATATGGTTAAATTATAAAATATTATGGTTTAAAAGTATAAATAGAAAATATTTTTACCCTCTAATATAATGTAACACCCCGAGCTTCCACGATACGCTTCTCATTCAGTAATACAATAGCTTGCATTGTACGCAACTTCGAGTTCTAAAACACCGCGACTAATCAAAGTAGCCGTTATGAATAGTAATACCTTCTTTTTGAAATATTATAAATTTTATATGTCAAAATGGACTTCATTTTTGTATTCGTAATATCGAAATTAGCCTATGTTGAATTTTTGGTATTTTTCTGAGAACTTCTAAAATTTTATAAATAGTGAAAAATACTTAAAACAACTTTTTTAATCAAAATAATTTATAGTGATAAATTATAATATTTGATGGTTTTAAAGTATAATTAGAATATATTTTTACCATTTTATCCAATGGTGGTCATTAGAATTAATTTAACATTGAAATTGGACATAAACAATTGCCAATCTTTTGATATAAATTGTTTCTTAAAAACACGCTATTTGTTGTGACAGCGGGAATTAATTATAAAATTAATTAATGCAACTAATATGTTTGGAATTTTGTAAAATAGACATCATTTTTGAATTCGGAATATCAATTATAGCTTAGGGTGAAATTTTGGCCTTATTCTGAAAAACTTCAATTTTTGATGAATAGTGAAACCACTAAGTGGTTGTTAAATAACTGATTTTTCGTTTAAATGAAATATTACAACTTCTGTGATTTGATTTTCAAAAATCCGACATACATGGTTGTCATTAAGAAGTAAAATGTGGTTCAATGGGATAAAAATAATTTTTTGGTGAATAGTAACTTATTAAGTTCTTAATCGCGATTAGTGGTAATTAGGGTAGTTTAAGGTATAAATAATACTTTAATAATATTAAATGACCTAGACACATGTCCCAACCTCATTGGTTGTGTCATGGACGACCAAGACAAGCCATGGCCTAACTTGGGGACCCCATGGATCCACTTTTGTTGGGAAATAACATAAATTACTTTTTATTTAATGTTAAAGTGAAAATGACACTAACATAAAGTGTTTTACTAAAACAATTTTTAAGTAGGGTTACACAAGTCCAAATTTTGATTATAAATAGTCATTGGAAAGATAAAAAGATTTCCTATATCATAGTATTTGTTTTATAATTTTTAGACATTAAATAAATTAAAGTATTTATGACATAATAATGATGCAGCGATGACATCATTATTTGACGATTTAAATAAAATGAGAAGATAATGCAAAATCCGAGGCTTACACTTGTCCAAAGCCTATTGGATGAAGATATTTCGAAACCTTATCACCTTAGCCTCGAATTATATAGATGTGGGACCTTTAGAATCCGAAAAGCATTTTGAAATAATGTAACATTTCATTACTTTCCAAAAGTGCCCCTCCTCTCCACTTATAAAAGGCCCCCACCTCTCCCACCTTATTCACACCATCAAGCCATTTGGCTCGGCCAACCTCTGCCCAAATACTCTCCCAACATTCCTTCCTTACTCCTAGAAACCTCACTTTGGGCAGAACTCTTCCCAAGGAAGCCTTTAGCTCAAATCAAAAAGAGTTACCCGATTTTGAGGTAATGTCTTTTCTAATGTTGTTTTGTTTTATTTTTCTTCTCCAACCCCCTAAACTCTTTTTATTCATTTCTTTTGTAACAACACCAGTATCCTCAATATACTAGGATGTTGTTATAAGAAGGATTCGAGCTACACTTACACACACCTACATCTAATGGTTAATGAACATACGGTTTCTGTGGATGGCGAATTTCTGCCTCACGAAGCGATGATTGTTCAACACTCATATAACACCTTCAAAGGTGGCCATTAAGATGTCACTATTTTTATATATGATATATAATATGTTTTTGTTTTACTTATGCTTCTGTATTTCTCATTTATGGCATACTTTATGATTTCCATTATGGGTAAAACGCGATAATTTCATTTTAGGAAGTGCGGACTACCGCCCCCTCAAAGTGATTTGAATCGTTAATGCCATGTGTGGGATGTATAAAGGATGGAGTAAATGGTATTATACACTATATTATACTGGAATTATATTATACATTTATATCATTATGATTTCATTCCATTAAAAATGAAATTGAAATGAAAGTAGCGTTCATGCGTACGTACGGCTTACCGTCTCCATGAACGGTGCATTTCATTTCTTACCTCTAAATGTTACGTAATATTATAAATGAATGTATATACTGTATATATATGATATATATGATATCTACATCATTAATATAATTCTGGATATAATGGATATTTCACCACATGAACAACTTATAATTATAAGAAGTTATTGTTGACTCATGTACCAAAGATCGACAAAACGACCGTTATTAACTTAAATAATTACATAATGTTCATAACATTGTAATAAGTGATATAAAAAGGATAATGAAGTTGAAAATGGTTCTTAATAAGGTATATATTAACTCTAGTTTATTATTCAGGAGGTTAAAGAACGGTTGAGTCAAGTCGGACACAAGGTAAGGGAACTTCTTAACCCAACTTCCATTCTTTGGGTTAATCTCCTACTTTCAAATTATGTCATGATATTATTATGTCCTATCTTGTATTTTTACATTATTTATGTGTACCTATAGTGAATACACATAATAGATATATTTTATTTAAAAATTATCTTTTAAAGTACTTCGTCTCAATCTCCTTTCATTGAGGCATATTTGGTTTTATACACAATTTTCATTTATACGGTGTATAAACCCCTTTGACTTTTACGTTTGTACAAAAGGAATCTTTTTATACGAAGCGTTTTGCTAAACGAAAAAAGGGAATGTTTTTCTTTCCGTACTTATGCGGCGACAATGACTTCTCCGCCGCCGTGACCATTATTTGAGTTTCTGCTTCCTTTACAATCCATCACTTTTTTTTAATGAAAAATAAATACAAAGTTTTAACATTCTTTTATTTTGGTATTGAAAATGGTTTTGAAAGAATTTTTACTATATCAATGTGTTGTATTGATATCTTGTGATTGAAATGTGGAAATGTTATGTTTCCTTTATGCATGTTTTATGTGATATGATTATGTTATGGTTTATGATATGTTTAAACCTATTCATATGAGGAATGCATTGGACTTAATAAGTGACGGGTGGAGCCCGCTATAGCTCCTCGATGCATCGGCAGGTCTCATGAGACAAACTAGTGTCTTGGCACAAGGCCTTGACAAAATCTTATTTGTAGTCTTGGCACGAGGCCTTGGCTATGTGGTTATGATAGTCTGGCATTATGCATTCCATCATTATGAAAGTGGTTATTGATATTGCATGTGAATATTCGACCAGTAGAATATCCATGTGAAGAAGTAAATGGCATAATCTCATTTTACTTTTGCCATATTATGTTGAAGTTCATGTTTAAAAGGCTTTTGTTTTAGTTATACATTGCCTTAAATGTTAATGTTTATTTATGAAAGCTTCCGCATTATTGTTATCCTTACTGAGCATTTGAGCTCACCCCTTTCAATGTTTTAATATTTTCCAGGATGTGAAGAAGTATTTTATGAATGACCTGCAGGGATAGTCAGAAGAGGATATGAGTGTGGACTATGGAGACTTTGTTATTGTAGTTTTTCACTTTTTGATGTAATGAAAGACTTATGAATGTATCTAGTGTTTCCAAGGCTACTAAACTAATCGGTCTTTCGAGACTTGATCCTTTGTGATCATGCCAATGTTACGAAGTAATGCACCGACTCTGGGTAGCTGGGGTCGGGGCGTTACAGTTGGTATCAGAGGCAGTTTAGTACTAACCTTGGAAGCTAGATTTAGATAAACTCTGATTAGAGCACATAGCCCAAAGATAGACTTTGAGGATTAGTATAGAAGAACTTCCTAGAATTTTAGTATTGTAGAGATGTTGTGAGTTTTCCGAGCAATACATCCCTGTCTGGATACGAGCAGGTAGAGGTGGCTCTGGCACAGATGTACCTAGGGGTAAAACCCGAAAACACCGCTTTGAGCTAGACTCAAACGGGAACTGGTGCACGACAACGGGCCTTGCTGCACTCTTGGTTATGACACTCCCGGGGGATATGCTTAGGATAATTCTCATTTTCTTTACAAACCATTATGTAAGGTTTATGAGTACATACTTCCTCAAAGGAAACATTTCTTTTTATGATTATGGATTATATCCATAAATAGTTCAATTTATGTTAAGTATTATACAAGTATGGAATTATGTATTTTGATTCATAAACTAATCTGGATTATGCCATTGTTTAGAAATGGCGCCTAGTAGAAGGAATGGAAACTGTATCAATGCACGAACTCCGTGTAGGGATTGCCCTCCTGCTCAAGATAATTATTGTGGACCTGGAGATACAACTGGTGCTGATCAACTTATTACCATACTGGGACAACTCACACAGGTTATGAATAACAACCTTACTCGTATGGAGCACCCTGATTCGCAACGTGGAGGATCAATGCTAGACCGTTTCATGAGGCAACAACCGCCAACCTTCAATGGGAGTACAAATCCTACAGTAGCTGAGCAATGGATAAATTCCTTAGAGAAAATATTCCATGCCTTGGGGAGTAGTGAAAGGGAGAAGGTTGTCATGGCAGTTTACCGCCTCACTGGAGATGCCGATCAGTGGTGGTCACTGATTCAAAACACAAAGGAAGATGATGACGTATCGAATATGGAATGGAGGGAGTTCAAAGAGCTTTTCTTAGAAAAATACTTTCCTCGTGACCATCGAGCAGATATGGAAAGGCAATTTCTGAGTCTGAGGCAGAAGGAGGATGAGAATGACGCAAAGTATGAGGCTAACTTTACAAGGTTAGCGAGGCATGCTGCCGATTATATACGTAACCCAAGGAGTAAGATTGATCGTTTCTTTGATGGGTTAAAACCATTTCTCCGTCGAGCTTTAGTATCACAATCCTTCTCATCATACGAAGATATAGTCTCATGTGCTATCAAGACAGAAAAGGAATTCTCTAAGTCTTATGACAACAAAGTAAAGCAAGAGAAGAAGAGAACGGTGGAACAAGAGACAGATAAAGGGAAAAAGGGAAAGAAGGATTTTCCATTATGTGATAATTGTGGGAAGAATCACCCTGGTACTTGCCTAAAAGGAATGGGAGTCTGTTATAAATGTGGAGAAAAAGGTCACCAGGCACGTGATTGCAAGGGAAAGAAAGAGGCTGTCAAAGTTGAATGCTACAATTGTAGAGAAATGGGTCATTACGCAAATGAATGTCCTAAGCATCAAGGAATCTTACCTCAGAAAAGGCCAAGGGATCAAGGACAATCTTATGCTATTACTACAGTTGAAGCAGAATAACTAATGTATTGATGCTTTCGGACTCATGGATTATATTCTGGTTATTAGAATAATGTGATCTATATAAGGATTGTACTGCAGTACTTGTTGGTTTCAGTAAGGTTTTAATATGATTAAGGTAATCATATTTTTAGTATGTGACAATAAGAGAAACTTTTCTTTGTTTGGGGAATCTGATGTTACAATTGATTTTGGAATTAAGAGACCTTTTAGAGAAAGTTTGGACAGAGGTATTTTGGATAACTATAAATGTTGGGATGGATTAAGTTGAACTTTGAATAGTATTGTTTAAGGTTAAAACTTTTCTGAAGATTATTTCTGGAATACTATAATACTATATTTTTAGAAAAAGGACAACCTGCAGGGTGGGGAATAACCCGTCGCGTCGGACACAGCTGCAGGAATCGAACCCACAACCATAGTGCGACAAGCCTTTATTTCCTACTACTAGCCTACAGGAAGTCCCTGGTTATTACAAAATCGTTTTACTAATCTAAATGGTATGTGTTAACATTTGGAACCTTATACAATTAGGATAAATAGAATATTTTTGAGTTCCGTTACCATTTGGAGTAAAAGTTGGGTTTGTGGTAAAAATTTATTAACGAATGAAAGTATACATAACAAGTATGTATATTCCCCTACGTTCTTAGTAAATCTCATAAATAAATTCCTCAACATTATAAAAGGTAACTTAAAACAAAAATGTTGTCGGTTAACTTTTCCAACTGGGGATTCAATGACCGTTTAACCAATCACAAGTTTGTGATTTTCTTGTGGTTAAACATTCTCCTAATCCTGTTTCTATAACTCTCCATCAGACCTTGATGGTTTGTTTCTCCTCCATATCCATATTTTCATAGAATCCTAGAATGGGCTATATCGGGTGACCTTTGTACTTATCCTGCTTTCTTTTAATGTTATATATATTTATTAACCTTATTTTCGATGTGGGTTTTCCTCAAAGGTATTTTCTCTTTTCAACCTTGTATTTTCCAAGAAAAATTTCAAATTGCGAGGACGCAATTTATTGAAGGAGGGGAGAATGTAACACCCCGAGCTTCCACGATACGCTTCTCATTCAGTAATACAATAGCTTGCATTGTACGCAACTTCGAGTTCTAAAACACCGCGACTAATCAAAGTAGCCGTTATGAATAGTAATACCTTCTTTTTGAAATATTATAAATTTTATATGTCAAAATGGACTTCATTTTTGTATTCGTAATATCGAAATTAGCCTATGTTGAATTTTTGGTATTTTTCTGAGAACTTCTAAAATTTTATAAATAGTGAAAAATACTTAAAACAACTTTTTTAATCAAAATAATTTATAGTGATAAATTATAATATTTGATGGTTTTAAAGTATAATTAGAATATATTTTTACCATTTTATCCAATGGTGGTCATTATAATTAATTTAACATTGAAATTGGACATAAACAATTGCCAATCTTTTGATATAAATTGTTTCTTAAAAACACGCTATTTGTTGTGACAGAGGGAATTAATTATAAAATTAATTAATGCAACTAATATGTTTGGAATTTTGTAAAATAGACATCATTTTTGAATTCGGAATATCAATTATAGCTTAGGGTGAAATTTTGGCCTTATTCTGAAAAACTTCAATTTTTGATGAATAGTGAAACCACTAAGTGGTTGTTAAATAACTGATTTTTCGTTTAAATGAAATATTACAACTTCTGTGATTTGATTTTCAAAAATCCGACATACATGGTTGTCATTAAGAAGTAAAATGTGGTTCAATGGGATAAAAATAATTTTTTGGTGAATAGTAACTTATTAAGTTCTTAATCGCGATTAGTGGTAATTAGGGTAGTTTAAGGTATAAATAATACTTTAATAATATTAAATGACCTAGACACATGTCCCAACCTCATTGGTTGTGTCATGGCCGACCAAGACAAGCCATGGCCTAACTTGGGGACCCCATGGATCCACTTTTGTTGGGAAATAACATAAATTACTTTTTATTTAATGTTAAAGTGAAAATGACACTAACATAAAGTGTTTTACTAAAACAATTTTTAAGTAGGGTTACACAAGTCCAAATTTTGATTATAAATAGTCATTGGAAAGATAAAAAGATTTCCTATATCATAGTATTTGTTTTATAATTTTTAGACATTAAATAAATTAAAGTATTTATGACATAATAATGATGCAGCGATGACATCATTATTTGACGATTTAAATAAAATGAGAAGATAATGAAAAATCCGAGGCTTACACTTGTCCAAAGCCTATTGGATGAAGATATTTCGAAACCTTATCACCTTAGCCTCGAATTATATAGATGTGGGACCTTTAGAATCCGAAAAGCATTTTGAAATAATGTAACATTTCATTACTTTCCAAAAGTGCCCCTCCTCTCCACTTATAAAAGGCCCCCACCTCTCCCACCTTATTCACACCATCAAGCCATTTGGCTCGGCCAACCTCTGCCCAAATACTCTCCCAACATTCCTTCCTTACTCCTAGAAACCTCACTTTGGGCAGAACTCTTCCCAAGGAAGCCTTTAGCTCAAATCAAAAAGAGTTACCCGATTTTGAGGTAATGTCTTTTCTAATGTTGTTTTGTTTTATTTTTCTTCTCCAACCCCCTAAACTCTTTTTATTCATTTCTTTTGTAACAACACCAGTATCCTCAATATACTAGGATGTTGTTATAAGAAGGATTCGAGCTACACTTACACACACCTACATCTAATGGTTAAAGAACATACGGTTTCTGTGGATGGCGAATTTCTGCCTCACGAAGCGATGATTGTTCAACACTCATATAACACCTTCAAAGGTGGCCATTAAGATGTCACTATTTTTATATATGATATATAATATGTTTTTGTTTTACTTATGCTTCTGTATTTCTCATTTATGGCATACTTTATGATTTCCATTATGGGTAAAACGCGATAATTTCATTTTAGGAAGTGCGGACTACCGCCCCCTCAAAGTGATTTGAATCGTTAATGCCATGTGTGGGATGTATAAAGGATGGAGTAAATGGTATTATACACTATATTATACTGGAATTATATTATACATTTATATCATTATGATTTCATTCCATTAAAAATGAAATTGAAATGAAAGTAGCGTTCATGCGTACGTACGGCTTACCGTCTCCATGAACGGTGCATTTCATTTCTTACCTCTAAATGTTACGTAATATTATAAATGAATGTATATACTGTATATATATGATATATATGATATCTACATCATTAATATAATTCTGGATATAATGGATATTTCACCACATGAACAACTTATAATTATAAGAAGTTATTGTTGACTCATGTACCAAAGATCGACAAAACGACCGTTATTAACTTAAATAATTACATAATGTTCATAACATTGTAATAAGTGATATAAAAAGGATAATGAAGTTGAAAATGGTTCTTAATAAGGTATATATTAACTCTAGTTTATTATTCAGGAGGTTAAAGAACGGTTGAGTCAAGTCGGACACAAGGTAAGGGAACTTCTTAACCCAACTTCCATTCTTTGGGTTAATCTCCTACTTTCAAATTATGTCATGATATTATTATGTCCTATCTTGTATTTTTACATTATTTATGTGTACCTATAGTGAATACACATAATAGATATATTTTATTTAAAAATTATCTTTTAAAGTACTTCGTCTCAATCTCCTTTCATTGAGGCATATTTGGTTTTATACACAATTTTCATTTATACGGTGTATAAACCCCTTTGACTTTTACGTTTGTACAAAAGGAATCTTTTTATACGAAGCGTTTTGCTAAACGAAAAAAGGGAATGTTTTTCTTTCCGTACTTATGCGGCGACAATGACTTCTCCGCCGCCGTGACCATTATTTGAGTTTCTGCTTCCTTTACAATCCATCACTTTTTTTTAATGAAAAATAAATACAAAGTTTTAACATTCTTTTATTTTGGTATTGAAAATGGTTTTGAAAGAATTTTTACTATATCAATGTGTTGTATTGATATCTTGTGATTGAAATGTGGAAATGTTATGTTTCCTTTATGCATGTTTTATGTGATATGATTATGTTATGGTTTATGATATGTTTAAACCTATTCATATGAGGAATGCATTGGACTTAATAAGTGACGGGTGGAGCCCGCTATAGCTCCTCGATGCATCGGCAGGTCTCATGAGACAAACTAGTGTCTTGGCACAAGGCCTTGACAAAATCTTATTTGTAGTCTTGGCACGAGGCCTTGGCTATGTGGTTATGATAGTCTGGCATTATGCATTCCATCATTATGAAAGTGGTTATTGATATTGCATGTGAATATTCGACCAGTAGAATATCCATGTGAAGAAGTAAATGGCATAATCTCATTTTACTTTTGCCATATTATGTTGAAGTTCATGTTTAAAAGGCTTTTGTTTTAGTTATACATTGCCTTAAATGTTAATGTTTATTTATGAAAGCTTCCGCATTATTGTTATCCTTACTGAGCATTTGAGCTCACCCCTTTCAATGTTTTAATATTTTCCAGGATGTGAAGAAGTATTTTATGAATGACCTGCAGGGATAGTCAGAAGAGGATATGAGTGTGGACTATGGAGACTTTGTTATTGTAGTTTTTCACTTTTTGATGTAATGAAAGACTTATGAATGTATCTAGTGTTTCCAAGGCTACTAAACTAATCGGTCTTTCGAGACTTGATCCTTTGTGATCATGCCAATGTTACGAAGTAATGCACCGACTCTGGGTAGCTGGGGTCGGGGCGTTACATATAATGTAAGTCATTATCATTGATTTTACATTGAATTCATTGGTAAAAACATTTCAGTCTTTGGCAATGTTTTAACTTTCAAAACCCATTTTCTTAACAATGAGATTAATTTTAAATTAGTTACTGCAACTTTTGTGTTTTGAATTTTGAAAAATTGATTTCATATTTGAATTATGTGGGTCCAAATTATGTTAAAAAGTTATTTTTTTTGATATTATGAAGAGTAACTATGGTAATTTTTATTTACTACCATTAAAGATAAATTGGGTAATTAAGGGTAAAAATAAGATTATAAAATTACCATAACACCTGCCAAAATTCTATTTGATGAATAAAAATAGACCCATATCACATAAGGGTCGTAATAGATTCATTTCATCGACTTTTGACCATGAAAATGATGTAATTATTATTAAAACCAAAGAAAGTGACAACATTTCACTCTCTTATATCTTATAAGTGTAGTAATTTTAATTTAGTGATAAACTTCATAAAACTTCGAACATAAATAATAACCATAAATCTAATAAAATTATATACCTCATGTAAATTTATTTAGAATTTTTAGGGATTAAATAATTATAGTTAATGGGGACGCAATAGTGATGTAGAAATTATTTTATTGATTGAAATACCAAATAAATGGTCTTAAAAATATTAAAATAAATATTATATTAACTATTTAATGTGCTCGACAAATTTTCTAGACAAATATGACATGTTATGAATCTATTTAATATTTTTGTTTTTAATATATCCTCTTTTTGAATTTTATTTAATTTCAAGTAAATGAATAGTGTCAAAATTGACACTCTTGTTATTTTATAAAAATAACATATTATTAAATTGTTTAAAAATCACCAAAATATTTAAAAATTATAAATTAAAATTGATATGGTCTAAAATCTCCTAAAGTATCCAATTATGGACAATTAAAAACACATAAGTAATTATTTATAACAATTTAAAATTTAGAATATTATTACCACAAATAAAATTAAATAGATTAAATAAGGATAAGTCAAGTTGATAAGGTTTAAAATAAATTCTCAATAAGTCTAAATTTTACTGTATGATGAGATTACAAACCCATCACATCTAATATTCTAATTTTAACCATTTTGGAAGTTTTTATGTTGGGTTTGGGATTATTTTAAAATAATATGTTTGAGGTCTCCAAAAGTTCCCCTCTCCTCTCTTATAAAAGGGAACCTCTTCCCTCTTTTATTCACAACATTTTGAGCCTTAAAGATCTTCCAAAACCTGTAAATTTCTCTTCTCAACTTACCTATAACCGTTCTATAGGTCCTTGACTTCTTCAAAGAGCAAATTTATTGCCCTAAGAGGAGGTTTAGAAGAGGCGCGTCAAACAAGATGTAATATCCTTTACCGATTCTTTCAAATTTATTTCTTCTTCTACTTACTCTTATTTATGTTTTTCGTTATAAAGTAATAACATAATTATCACTAATATACTGATATGTTTTATAAATATGAACCAACCCCATTTCACCATCTATCCATCCTACGGAATACGAAATCACATCACGTGCGTACGTACGGAATACCGTCTCCACGCCGTGGTGTAATCTGTTTTTTACCACCACCTTACTTGGACGAGTATAATGGTTTAATGAATAACTATATATGGTTTTTATAACATGATAATAATTCTGAGATATTCTATCGTCCACTCCAATACCATTCAATAATTATGGGAATGATATCATTGCTCGTGCGTACGTACAGATTACCGTCTCCACGACGCGATGAGATTATAAATTATATTTTGAATAATAATAAAATATATTACATAATAATGGTTCTGTATTTATTTATATATATATTTATGTAGTCTACTTACTTCCATTCAAGTCAACAAGGAAAGGAAAACAGCGTTCATGCGTACGTACGGCCTACCGTCTCCATTAACGGCGTATTTCATTCCATTTATTGATCTATTATATATATATTATGAATATATATTATATATAAATCATGTTCTATATTCTTTAATTAAGTAATTAGGATCTATGTAAACATTTGAATAATTAAAAGTCAAAAGACGGATGATAAATGAAACGATTTTACCCAAAATGCTGATTTAACATGGAATTGACAAATGAACGGGTAATATAAAGTCATAATTGATTCATATATGATATCATAAATATTATTATGGTTATGTTACAAGTTAATAATATGTTTAAACCCACTATACAGGAGTCTTGTACACATACAAATGAAATTGGACATAAGGTAAGGGATTATTACATCTCACTTTTATTTCTGTGAGACATATGCCTTAATCACCATATATTTCTTTTGTATGGTGTTTATGCTTCCCATGAATGTTTTATGATTTTTATTATAGAGGATATGATATTTACACATGCATGTAAGTTTCATTATTTTGTGACATGTATGATTCCACCGATCATAAAAGGTAACATATAATTATTACAATCTCATTCTTATCCGAGATTGTTTATTCGTAAGTATTTACTGGGGTTATATTTATCATCCATGTCCATGTTTTTTAAAAAAAATCATGTATTTTTAAAGTCCTTTTTACCAATTTTTGACTTTCACTACATGGTATGTAAGGAATCTTTCTTTTGTTTACCATAGGAGTTACTTTTTGACTTTTCAGGAAAAAGTACGAGGAGAATGTTTTTTTACTTATACGGGATGAATGGATTTTTATGGTTTCATAATGACTTATTTCCATGAAGAGTCCTCTACAATATTTCATTATTATTTTCAAAAAAATTATTTTCTTTTAAAATCATAGAACATTTTGAGAAAAGAAAATGATTTTGAAGACGAAAGGATATTTTCCTCAAGAATTCATTTCATGTGTTTTATCCAAACTATTTTCCATCTAAGATGACATTATTTATTATGGATATGCTTAATGTATAATTTACATTTTATTTACATGGTTTTATTTTGTTTATTATTAAATTATATCCATTTTTTTATATGGATTATGTTATGATGGGATGACATATATGAAACCCATTTTATTCATTGGGTTATGATGAATGATTTATGTTTATTTTGTGGCACACGAAAGAATTATTTCATTATGAGATTGGTGGTACCTATATCTCCCTCCAATTTATGGGGTAAAGATTTTTATCTTATTAGATAGACATGGCCAGAACAGTAAGTAAAATATTGTTCAGTAATACAGGGCTGGAACGGCAAGTAAACATGGTTTAGTAATGAACATTGTCCACTATGATGGTCTTGGAAGCAATGCCTTGGATACTATGGAAATATTAACATGTTATTAATGGTTTTCCATAATTACATGTTTTATTCCCATGCTATTTTATCATGATTAATGTTCCTTTATGATCTATGTCTTATATACTGCCAAGATTTATGTCATTACTCATGATTTTGATGTTTTATGTTCATGTTTTTACGTTCAAATTTTTATGGATTATTTTATGTTCTCCATGATTACCCTTAATGAGAATTTAAGCTCTGACTTGTTATGTTTTATTTTCCCAAGGATATAAAGAAAGGTTTTAGGTATGTAAACAAAAGGGGAATATCTTTATGGAAGATGTTGAAGATCATTCACCATGATTAGAAGATTATGTTCCGAGTTTCCAAGGACACTAAACTAATACGGTATTTGGGTGTCTATTTTTGTCATGTATTAATTATTCCAAAAAAAAGTAATGTAATGTCTATGTACATCAAGATTTGGGTCTCTACAGTTGGTATCAAAATGAAGGTTTAGTCAACCTTTAGAAACTAGGATGCGAAAGCTTTAGTGAGATCCCTAGAGATATTTCTAAGGTATGTCTAGGGATTTCCCTATGGTTAAGTATATGTATTGGTTATAGTACTAGAATTATTGTAACGATCTTATAATTAAACCTAATATGTTATATATTGAAGGTACTCCCCCTTTATTATGTTGTTTTCCTATCATGATTTTGGCCTCTCACACTATTATTTTTGGGTTTTAGATGATGGCTGGAACCCAAAGGAACCGTGTTGTTCAATGTAATGGACAATGCAATGATTTTCCTCCTGAAAAAACAAATGTTATTGGAGATGGAGTGAAAAATATTGTTTCTATACTTACAGAAGATCTGAATCATTCTAGGCTTCCAAATGAGCAGAGAAGGGAACAAAGTTCTATTCAGTCCTTCATGAGGAAACGTCCACCTTCTTTCAGTGGGTCTTCTGATCCACTTGTTGCTGAACAATGGATTAGTACCATTGAAAATATTTTTTCCATTCTTCACTATTTAGAGCATGAAAAATTCATTTTTTCTTTTTACCGGTTACAAGGTGAAGCAGACCAATGGCGGACTCTAATAAAGAATACAAGTCCCCAAGATGAAATTTAATCAATGGAATGGTATGAGTTCAAGAACTTGTTTTTCAATAAGTACTTCCCTCGTATTCTTAGAACAAAGATGCAAAAGGAGTTCCGTGAGCTTAAGAAAAAGGATGATGAATCTGTTGGTATATACAAGGCTAATTTTACAAGGCTTTCAAGGTATACATCTAGCTTTATCATCCAACCTGAAAGTAAAGTTGATCAATTCTTCAGTGGATTAAGACCAAGTCTTTGAAGGGAATCAGCTATAAGAGACTTTACAATCTATGATGAAATTGTGAATTGTTCAACCAAGGTAGAATGGGACGTTGGTGTTACATATCCATCTCATGGTTTTGACAAGAAACGAAAGATAGAGTTCAAGGAAAAATCTCAAAAAAAATGGTGAAAATAAGATGAATGTTTCATTATGCTCAAAGTGTGGAAAGAAGCATAGTGGATATTGTCTTAAAGGGACTAGAAAAATTTTTAAGTGTGGAAAAGAAGGTCATCAAGAAGCTGAGTGTCGAAGTAATGGGAAAATTGTAGCAAATGATGTGAATAGAGAAAAGACTACAGAGAACAAACCACCAACACTTCAATGATACAAGTGCAAGGAAATGGGGCATTATGCTAACCAATGCCCTAATCCAAGGGTTAATGATGATTGACATCAACAACCTCTTAAGGAAAAGGACAAAGGGAAGTCACATTCGATCACTATTGGCAATGATGAGTATGACAATAATGTGGTGGAATGATTAAGTGTTTATGTAATGGGATTCAAAATAATGTTGTGGAATCTCATTTATAGTATCGTGGAATAATGGAATATCTATGTATTGGTTTATTGTGGTTTTTAATAATTATATAGTATTGGTAACCATGAAAAGTGATTGAAATATTTTTGGAAAGTAGATGATATGCGCATAATGAAGGGATAAGGAGAAAATAATATGTTTCATAGTATTAATGAGCTCATGACTGATATAAGGATAAAGTGACATCATGGTTTGAATATATAGAAATTTTGGGATTTTGGTATGCGGAAAGAGTTAACTTTTGACAGCATTCATGTTCTCAGTAAGGTTCTATGGTAATTCATGTTTCAAGAGAATACATGATTATGGTATTCACATGTTTGAAATGTGACCAACAAGATATATATTATGATATATGGGGGATAAATGATGGTATTCACATGCTTGGTAGATGACCTTTCTAGTAATCATTTTCTTTATACTATGAGATTGGACATAAGTATTTTCGATAAGCCTAAAGGTTGGAATGGATTAATTTAGACCTCAGATAGTGTTTCTTAAGGCTATAACTTTTTGATTTTATTTCTAAAATGTTATAATAGTATAGTTATAGAAACAAGACAACCTGTAGGACATGCGACAACACGTCGCGTCGGACAAGGCTACGAGAATCGAACACACAACCGAAGAGTGATAGGCCTTTATCTCCATCCACTAGCCTACAAGAAGTCCTTTTTTGTAGAAATTAGATTTTATTTATTAATTGGTATGATATACGAAGTATCAATCCATTTTTGGAGCCATATACGATTAATATCACCATATATGGACTTATGTATATTTAATAACTTTTGTTAACCTTTTGTTTGAGACAGATGGAATGACCCATCATTCTATCACATGATCTACTAACACTTCACTAATGACAAATTCAACTTCATTTATTTAAGATATGAAGTAGAAATTATTCAAGTAACGACCAATGGTGAGATTTTACAAAAATCAAGTAAGTATTTATTCAAATCCAAATTCTTCAACTTTAGGGAAATGATCTCGAAAACCCAAAATGTTATCCTAGTACCCTCATATCTGATGAATCAGATGGTACCTTAGATCATCACAAATTTATGTCTTTGTAATTGTTGGCTTTTTGTAGCCATGTTCTCTACCTCTCTTCATCAGAACAAGATGATTATATTTCTCTTACATATCCATATTTTCACATATGTTCTCTTATGTGGAAACCCAATGATGAGTTAATTTGGTTAACCGTTACTTTTCATAATTTACTTTTTAACATTATGTTTTAGTATTACTTTTTACAATGTGGGTTTCTATGAAATAAACTTCCAAGTAGTAAACGATTTATAACCCCGACGAATTTGGAGGGAGAAATTCATTTTAAGGGGGGTAGAATGTAACATCCCGAGATTTTATGGGAAATATTATATTTAATTTCCTTGTTGAATTGTGTTGTACACTACACCAAGAGTAGCATGTTTTACATGAAACACTGTATTAGCTTGCAGTATACACAAACACTATTCTTGGCTTGTGTTGCACGCAAGAGCGATCTTCCTCGATAGCGTGTGTTGTACGCAATACCGCGTTCCACTAAACAACAAAATATTGTTATGAACTAGCCGTTATGAATAGTATTTACTAAAATTTTAATTTTATTACATAATATTTCATCTTACACATATTCTAGAACATGGTATGAGAACAAAATAAATGTTTCGGGTAAAATAAGTATTTTTAAAAAAAATGCAGTTTTGCCGCCTTTTGATGGAGCACCGACTTTAAATATTGTTTTTGACACATTTATAAGTTAAATTAGACAAAATAAACTTATTAATTGAAATAAAGATATAAAAATTTACTTCGGATAAATTTTGTTATATTTTTATTTTAACTTTCATATTTTGATGAACTGTAAATATACGCTAATTTTTTTTAAAAAAAAACTTTTTTCATAAAGATACTTTATATGGTTAAATTATAAAATTTAATGGTTTTAAAGTATAAATAGAATATATTTTTACCCTTTAATATAATTTAAGTCATTATCATTAATTTTACATTGAATTCATAGGTAAAAACATTGCAATCTTTGGCAATGTTTTAACTTTTAAAACCTGTTTTCTTAACAATGATATTAATTTTAAATTAATTACTACAACTTCTGTGTTTTGAATTTTAAAAAATAGATTTAATATTTTAATTCAGTGGTCCAAAATATGTTAATAAGTTACTTTTTTTTGATATTATTAATAGTAACTACGATAATTTTTATTTACTACCATTAAAGGTAAATCGAGTAATTAAGGGTAAAAATAAGATTATAAAATTACCATTACACCTACCAAAATTCTATTGGATGAATACAAGTCAATTAATATCACCTAAGGGTCGTAATAGATTCAATTATTGGACTTTTGACCATGAAAATGATGTAATTGTTATTAAAACCAAAGAAAGTGACAACATGTCACTCTCTTATGTCTTACAAGTGTGATAAATTTAATTTAGTGATAAAATTCATAAAAATTCGAACATAAATAGTTACCAGAAATATAATAATATTATCTACATCATGTGAATTTATTTTTAATTTTTAGGTATTAAATAATTATCATTAATGGTGACATAATGGTGATGTAGAAATTATTTTATTGATTGAAATATCAAATAAATGGTTTTAAAAATATTAAAATAAATATTATATGAACTATTTAATGTGATACACAAATTTTATAGACAAATATTACATTTTATGAATATATTAAATATATTTATTGAATATATCCTCTTTTTGGATTTAATTTAAATTCAAATAAATCAATAGTGTCAAAATTGACAATATTGTTATTTTATAAAAATAACATATTATTAAATTGTTTAAAAATCACAGAAATATTTAAAAATTATAAATTAAACTTTATATGGACTAAAATGTCCTAAATTATACAATTATAAGCAATTCACAAAGCCTAAGTAATTATTTATAACAATTTAAAATTTAGAATATTAATACCACAAATAAAAATAAATCGATTAAATAAGGATAAATCAAGTTGATAAGGCTTAAAATAAATTCCAAACATGTCTAAATTTTATTGGATGATGATATTAAAACCCTATATCATCGGATATTCTAATTTAAATGATTTTGGAAGTTTTTATGTGGGGTATGGTTTTATTATAAATTAATATTTTTGAGGTCTCTAAAAGTGCCCCTCACCTCTCTTATAAAAGGGAACATCCTCCCTATCCTATTCAAAACATTTTGGGCCTTCATTCTCGGCCAAACCCTATCCATTTAACTTCTCCACTTCCTTAGAAACATACTATAGGTCCTGGTTTTCTTCAAAGACAAACTTTAGTTCCCTAAGAGGAGGTTTAGAAGAGGCTCGTCAAAGAACAACTAATATCCTTTACTGATTATTTCAAATTTAGTTCTTCTTCTACATAATCTTATTTATTTGTTTCATTCTAAAGTAATAACATAAGTATCAATAATATACTTATATATTATTATAAATATGAAACAACCCAATTTTACCTTCTATCCATCCTACGGAAAATGAAATCACCGTGCGTGCGTACATATGGAATACTGTCTCCATGCTGTGGTGTAATCTGTTTTCCACCACCACCTTACTTGGAAGGGTATAATGGTGTAATGAATAACTATATATGGTTATTATAACATGATACTAATTCTGAGATATTCTATCATCCACTCCTATACCATTCAATAATTATGGGAATGATATCATCGCTCGTGTGTACGTACGGATTACCGTCTCCACGACGCGATGAGATTCATTCTTCATGTTAACTATTCAAGAATGATAGTAAAGTATATGTTGAATAATAATAAAATATATTAAATAATAATGATACCGGATTTATTTATATATATATATGTGTGTGTTTCATCTACTTACTTCCATTTAAGTCAATAAGGAAAGGAAAACAGTGTTCATGCGTACGTACGGTCTACTGTCTCCAGAACGGTGTATTTCATTCCATTTATCGATCTATTATATATATATTCTGAATGTATATTATATATAAATCATTTTTTAAATTATGGAATTACATAATCAGGATCTAAGTAATCATATGAATAATTAAAAGTCAAAACTAGGACGATAAATGAAACGATTTTACCCGAAACACTGCTTTAACATGGAATTGACAAATGAACGGGTGATATAAAGTCATAAGTGAATCATATATGATATTATAAATATTATTATAGATCTGTTACAAGTTAATAATATGTTTAAACCCACTATATAGGAGTCTCAGACTCATATGGAATAAATTGGACATAAGTTAAGGGATTATTTCTTCTCACTTTTATTTATGTGAGACATATGCCTTAATCACCATCTATTTATTTTGTAAGGTATTTATGCTCACCATGAATTTTTTATTATTTTTATTATTGAGGATATTATTGTTACATATGCATGTAATTTTCATTATTTTATGACATGTATGATTCCACTGATCATAAAAGGTAAGAGATAATTATTACAATATCGTTCTTATCTGAGATTGTTTATTCCTAAGTATTTATTGGGGTTATATTTATCATTCATGTCCAGGTTTTATAAAAATGTTTTCATGTATGTTTAAAGTCCTTTGTACCAATTTTTTACTTTCACTACATGGTATGTAAGGAATCTTCCTTTTGTTTGCCATATGTGTTATTTTTTGACTTTTCTGGAAAAAGTACAATGAGAATGGTTTTTTACTTATACAGCATGAATGGATTTTTACAGTTTCATAATGACTTATTTCCATGATGCTCCCTCTACAATATTTCAAGATTATTTTCAACAAAATTATTTTATTTTAAAATCACACAACATTTTGAGAAAAGAAAATTATTTTGAAGATGAACGGATATTTTCCTCAAGAATTCATTTCAAGTATTTTATCCAAACTATTTTCCATCTAAGATGTCATTCTTTAATATGGATATGCTTCAGGTATAATGTCCCTATTATTTACATAGTTTTGTTTTGTTTATGATGAAATTATATCCATTGTTTTATATGGATTATGTTATGATGGGATGCCGTATATGAAACCCATTTTATTCATTGGGTTATGATGAATGATTTATGTTTATTTTGTGGCACATGAAATAATGATTTCATTATGAGATGGGTGGGACCTATATCTTCCTCTAATTCATTGGGTAAGGATTTATATCTCATGAAATAGACATGGCTGGAAGGGAATGTGAAATCTGGTTCAGTAATACAGGGCTGGAACGACAACTAAACTCAGTTCAGTAATGAACATTGTCCACTTTGATGTTCTTCGAAGTAATGCCTTGACTAATATGGAAATCATAACATGTTCATAATGTATTTCCACAATTAATTGTTTTATTCCCATGCTATTTTATCATTATTAATGTTACTTTAGGATCTATGCCTTATGTACTACCACTATTTATGTCATTACTCATTATTTTGATATTTTATGTTCATGTTTTTACATTCAAATGTTTATGGATTGTTTTATGTTCTCCATGCTTACCCTTACAGAGCATTTGAGCTCACCCTTGTTATGTTTTCTTTTCCCCAAGATATAATGAATGGTTTTAGGAAATAAAACAAAAGGGTAAGATCTTTATAGGAGATGTTGAAGATCTTTCACCATGATTAGATGATTATGTTCCGAGTTTCCAAGGACACTAAACAAATACAATCTTTGGGAATCTATTTTTTTTCATGTATTAAGTATTCCAAAAAAGTAATGTAATGTCTATGTATGTCAAGCTTTGGGTCTCTACATTTTTTTTACCTGAGTGTGTCACCATGGGACACTCTAGTTTTGTCCATGACAATGTCTATTGGTAGATTGAGGATTTATATTGATTATCATTTTTTGAAACAAGTGATAGTGGAGAAATTATATCCTCTTCCAGATATTGATGATTTATTATATCATTTTAAAGGATCATGTTAGTTCTTGAAGATCTAATCGTAGTCTGGATATCATCAGATGTGGGTTAAGGATGAGGATATTTATAAGACTATATTTGTTTTCATAATGGGCATTATGAGTTCGTTGTGATCTTGTTCAGTGTAAAGAATGATGTTTCTATGAAACAGGGGTTGATGAATACATTTTTATAGAGTTCCCAAATAGGTTCTTGGTTTATTTCATCTATGAGATCCTTGTTTACTCTACAATAAAAGAGGATCATGTAGAGAATATTTGTTCCATTTTTAGAGCTCTTCATTGTGATAAGCTGTATGGGATGTAATTTATGCGTGAGTTCTGAGTTCATGAACTCTGTTTCATGGCTCATGTGGTGTACCGGTATGGAGTTTTTGTAGTTCATTTTAAGAAAGAAGTAGTTGAGACATGGGTGGCCCCCAAGAATGTGGAATAGTTTCATAGTTTCCATGGTCTTAAAGGATATTAAAGCAGGATCATAGTTGAATTCTACCAGGTTAAAACTCTTAAGATAGTTTGGACTAGGAAGGATCCCAATTTCTTGTGAATATAACTGTTTTAGAACACTTTTGAGAACATGAAGGAAATTTTTTTCATCATTATAGTTATTCATTTTCCTATTGAGGGAGTTCAGTTTGAGGTTTTGTATAATTCTTTGCATCTTTTATTTTGATTCTTTATGATTCAATATAGATTTTTTTATTATGGGTCTCAGAAGTTATGTCCCCCATAGAATAACTATATAACCCAAAACCTTAAGTTGGAAGTAGTGGGGTTCTCCTTGATGTTTCAGTGACAATACCTCATTGGAAAGCGTTTTTTGGTTTTTATAGGCCACAAGATTCTAAGGTATGTATTCCAAAAGTATTACATGATATTTATCTAGTATATACAAATGGAATTCTTTCATTATTACTACTTTGAGATTTTTTATATTCATGGGGGGGGAATTTATAGCTGATGCGCTTATAAGAATGTCATATAATGATGTCATACATGAATCTATATATTATTGGAGAGTAATAGATGAACTCTTAGTGATAAATATTTATATCCAATAGGGTGGAGAAATATGTTTTATTTTCTAGATGACAGTGGATTCGCCCTTATCGCATTAGGTAGAGGAGTCACAGTTGGGTGATTCTTAGGTGGAAGTCTGGACAGACCAAGTTTTTTTGGAGTTTCCCCTCAGGATTGATCTGAGGATGAAAAAAACTGGTTTTGTTTCATTGATGAATTTTTTTCCCTTCAGTGATGTAATACATAGTTTTCGTAATTTCCATAGTCTTCCTTTGGTAGCACATCTCGACATGGAAAACATATACAGATATTTGAGAGGTTATTTTTTCTACCCTAGGTTGAAGCATGAAGTTGCAGAGTTTTTTATCGATGTTTGGTCATCTAGAAAGTGAGGGTTGAGCACATTGTTCCTGGTGGTTTTCTCAAGCCATTAGATATTCCCTAGTGGATGTGGGTGGACATATTGATGAAATTCATTACTAGTTTACATCAAGATCATGGTCGATATGATGCAATATGGATGATAGTTTAATGTTTTAAAAAGTCACCCCCTTTATAGTGATCAAGGAGTTGAGTTTAATAGAGGTTTTTTCAAGGAAGTGTCAGGAGAAGATATTTCATAAGAATTCTACTCATTTAGTTCAAGTCTTGTGGCATCACGATTTCATAGAGAAGAGTACATGGGAGTGTGAGTCTTAGATTCACTCTCAGTACCCCAAGATATTTTATGTTTATCTCTTCTCTTGTAACATTAGTTTCTTTTGGATGTTAATCCATTCGGTTTAAGAGATAGTTTTTAATTTTTTCTTGTTTTAGGATTAGTCTTGTTTGAGGGTTATCTCCCCCAGGAGTGTTTTAAGAGTTTTTTGTTATTGTTTGGTTCATCTCCTGTGGCAGGGAGACCTTTGAGATCTATCACATGGGGTGGAGGTTTGGATGAACCATTTTAGTCTTTCTCTAGGTTTTAATTTATATTATTGCGAAAATTATCGTTTAATTGGAATCTAATGTATGATCTTGAATCCATGTGGTCCAACCTTTTTGATTTTATGAGTCTATTGGAGCATGGAGGAATCTTGGAATAAGTTTAGAGGTGTTGAGTACTGAAATATTATAAGTAGGGAGATTACACACAATGTAATCCATACAAGACCTATAAGTAAGGTTCACAAATTGTGTAGCTCTGGTTGATAATGTGTAATTAATTTTGGTAAAATAATAAAAAGGTGACATGTTTGTTAGAAAAAAACATAGCCCAATAGTTACACAACATTTAAATGGTACTTATACTGTTTAAATCCTTGATATTGTACATCATTAAACATTTCAACCACTTGGATTTCATTCAAACACTATGGATGATCTCATTCCAAGAAACCATCAATTTCCCCCAATTGGTGTCTCAATATCCCTTCTATCATGGATCGATTCTTGGTTGTTATTTTTTATTTATGGAGATCAGTTTTGATCAAAGGTGAACTCTTCCTCCGTTTTATACAAATTTTTCTTTGTATGGTATTGTTTCCTCTTATATCTTATCTCAATGATATGGTGTTTGATCTCCCATATTTTTGATGGGGTTTCTATTGGTTTTGGTTGGTGTAGTTGTGTCCTATAATCCAAGGATGGATGCAGTTTCTATATGAGTGGTGATAAGAGATCCACAACATCGTCTATTCTCATGATAAGAACATTGAAATCTTTCATGGTAGGGGATTCATTTCTTCAATTTTATTGACAAGAAATATTAAATTGATAATTATTTATCCCTTTGGATAGAACATTTATTATTCTATGTATTATCATGTTTTTTATGATTGAAATTCGTAAAAAGAGAAGAAATTAGTTGATAATTAATTGGATTTAGAATAATGAAAGAAGTGGCATGTTTTCAATCTTCTTTTTGTTGTAATTTTATGATAATAAAATTCATTCCATGCACATATTTAGTTTAATTGATCATTTATATTCTTAATAGAATTTATTATAATTGGTTAATGAACCCGAATCATGATAATTTATATTTTTAATAATTAAAAAGTCATGATAATTGAGAAAGGTACATCTATAGGTTTATTAAAACCAAAAAAGATGCGAGGAGAATGTTGTTAAATTTGATAGCCTTTTATATCATAATGAATTAGGTTTATCATAGATGGAACTAGTTAAAAAATGAATATGTTAATTCAAGATAGAATAAGAACTGAGTGTGTGATAAAGATAAATTTATGGGCCATGAGTTTCCTATTTTCATGATAATGATATGTGCATTGTTTTGGATCTATGCGAGCTCATTTACATGATAATGATGAAATCCATATTTTGATGGACCAATTTTCCTATTTTTTTCTTGTTTTTTCCTATCTCTTTTGATATTCTATGTATAAAAGTATTTTTAGGTGATCCCGGTATGGCTGAGCCTAGAGGGTTGATTTGTGATATGGGGTATTGTGTTTCAGATGTGTTGTGAGCTTTGGATGGCTAATCCTGGGATGGATTTTCTGATATATGGGCAGGAGGCCAGGTTGATGTGGAAGAAGACGATTCCTATGATGGAGAGACACATTAGTATATATTTTTTGGTGTTGGGGATGAAAGTAGAGGTGATGAAACCAGTTACAGTTGGGATTACCCATTGATGAGATGATGAGAGATAATACAATAACATAAATATGATTAATGGGTGATGTCATATTTTCTTGTTTATCTACATTACTTTATCAACTGCTTGAGTTAAAATGGATGTGCTTTGTTTCATGTTTCCTCCAGGTGGTAGAAAAAATATTATTTTTGTAGAGTAACTAGATATTGAATGATGCAAATAATGAATTGAATAATTCTTATCCCAAGAGGTTGTTTGTCTAAGTAATGAAAATTCTTAAAGAAGTCATTCATGATAAACCAAGTCCTTAGTTTGGATTATGCTAGGATGTCATGGAATTTACCATGATAATTAATGTAATACAATGTACTGAAATATGGGATAATGTTAAATGGTTAATTAATGTCTAATAAAATAATTAACATAAATTTATATACATCAATAAATGAAATAATTAATATAGATATTTTATATTCCTGTGTATATGTAGGATATCAGGTCTTAGAAGTGGCGGCTAGGAGTCTGATCGATGTTATCTGTAGTTGAGTCTAAGGCTAAGTTATACCCATATTGTGGTTGTGACTTATATTATATCACATAAATTCAAGGCTTTCATATGCTACCCCACCCATGTCTTTTAGGGGAATTAACACCTAGTGGACTCTGGGATGGTGTTTTCCCCGACATCTTGGTGGGAGGATGGATGACCGACTAAACCCTCTCAACCAACTCTTGTCAGTTGCTAGTTATATGTACTGGTATTCATGGTTATTAGTTTCCCGTATATGTATATTGAGGGATGTGATAGATTGTGGTTATTTCACACACAGGTATTACTATATATAGTATCCAATGGATTATTATTTGTATGATGTGTATTTGATTTGATGGATTGAGGTACTTACTCAGTGTATGGGATTTAATGGATTGATTTATAATGCCTAATGTTTGATATACATCATACGAGCTATGGTGGATCAAGGAAAACACATTGTAAATATTTGTATTATGAGATGGAATGATGTGGTGATGTGATGAAAATGATACATGGTTTTACTCCTTTCCCAGCTGTTTTCATATTTCATTACTTTTATAGAGAGATGGATCAGGATATGTGGTGCCATGGCCAAGCAACAAACTAGTGTGGAAGTGGGAATGGATTACACTTGATGTTTTATTATAATATGATATACTCTCTTGTATGCGATACTTGGTGAGATTTATTCCTGGTTATACTGATAATATTGTATACATGTATAGGATATATGTTAGTTTACCTAGTTTTCATTGTCTTGTAACATGATTTATTTCTCTATTACACTAGAGGATTCTGGGAGGATCCTACTGAGTATAGTATTATTATAACCCTATGTATATATATAAACAGGTTTTTAGGTGGTTTGGAATAGGTTTTTGATCGGTCTATATATTACTAGCTAGAGGTTTAGCTGGAGCTATTTAGGATTCATGGTCCTTGATGTCGTTACCTTTTTTTAGAACTTGTAGTTTTCCATTGAGTTGTTTATTATTGTATGAAATTCCATTTCTTCACTTGTGTTTTCTTTATATATCTGTTTGTGTGTGTGTGTGTGTTTCTAAGAAGGGGTTGGTTATTATATCCTATTTATCTCCATCTTCCACATGTTTCTCTTAAAGGGTAATGCCTATCATTTTCATGTTCCCTATACCCTCATCGCTAGTCACCAACCTGGGGCTTACTTGACACTGGACTAGGTATTTTACCATATGTCTCCCCTAATTGTTGTACCATTTTCGGTAGGGGTCATTAAATATTTGTATCAAAGGATTAGTTCTAAGGGATTAGACAGATTTTGGAGTTCAAAACAAATGAGATTTCATGGGTTTATTGGGAAATGGTGTCAGTTGAGTTTAGTAACTGACGTAAACAAATGAGACCAGATTAGACACTAGTATTTAGGACCCCCTGTGACCTGATTCACATACCATTATTTTTTCTATGGATATTAAAGGAAGAAATACTGGTTGTAGAGTAGATACATATAAAATGACAGCTCAACATTCTTATTTTCACATATATTTATAATGGGTAGAGATCAAGATATTTTAATATCTTAACTAGATAATTAAAATAATAATTAATAAATGATAAATTTTCCATAATCCATGTTTAGTTGTTTAAACAATTTTTATATTCTTTAATGTATGGCTCAAAGTAGACATCCTCATTAGGTTTTCACTGAAGATATTCAACAAGACATGCCAATTGATATTCACATATTGGATGTTTATGATAATGAAACTTGGAAGAGGAAAATATGAGAGTCTCAATGAGAGAGGCTACATAAGTATAACGGATCCATTAAAATTATATCATATAGGAATGGTTGGAGGAGGTTGAGAAAGATTTTATTTTGATCTGTGCTCGACATGAAAACTGGGTTTTGTTTTCTATTACGATGTTGTGTGGATTAGTGAGGCAGTTGTGGTTTTTGTACCTCAGGGATAATGAGGAGTCGATGATATCATGGTAGATGATCAAGAACATTTCAAATTAGAGTTTAATTATTTGACAATGAAGGTGTCAAGTCTCCAGGATATACTTACTCTTTGCCATGGGAATTACATTGTGTGATAGTGTGGAATCCATTTCAGGACCCTTCTGCGATATGATTCAGACCTATTTTCATATGAGGATATTAGGGAATATAATTTTAAGGAAGAATTGAATCCAATGATCTAGTGTTAGATCACCCTATTTATGTTGAAGAGGTTTTACAAGGTGCTAGTGAGAGAAGATCTTATCGAGAGGATTCTATCCAGAACCATATCATTGTGATAGGGGAGTTGTGAGGATTCCTCAAGAAGTAGAGTTGTGGTTCCGAATTACAAATTGTCAGGATAGAGTCATTTTTGGTTATCCAAGTGTAGTTCTTATCCCTAATCATCTCATTTCTCCAAGGGTGGGAACTATCAAACATATTCTAAATGACTTAAAATTATTTTTCCTTATGGAGGTAGAGGTCATCATTAGTGTGAGTTCCATACCTTTCTAATAAGTTAGTATATTTCTAGTGTTCTACTTAAGTTTCCTATATTGAGGGATTTTTATATGAGGAAGCAGCAATATAGTTTTCACGTTTGGGATTAGCAGAGAAAAGATGGAACAAGAAGAGTATATCCATGAGAAGCTCCTCATACTCATAGAGAAAAATGTGACCATGGAGGTGGTCATTAGTAGGGTTAGAGAGGCCATAGAGTAGGTCATGTCCATCTTCAATCATTATCATTTTCAACGCCATGATAGATAATCATTGTTCGGGGTAACCTTTTCGTATTTTATAGTTGGGTGCATTATTTTTTTATCTAAGTGTGGAACACTTCTTAATATCCCTTAACCACATCCGTTTCTTTGATCTTTTGGTAGAGGGGATTCTAGTGCCCTTGGCATTGACTATACCTATTAGTGGTTGAGATAACTTTTTTGAATTATGAAGAGACTATGAGCTACTGATGGGGGAAAAACTATCATTGAGATATTTCCTATGTTTATGGAAAAAACCATATGGAATAATCCTCATTATAGATTTATTGTATTTGGTGAATGCTATTGTGGATTTCTTTAGGTGGAAGGTCATGCTTTACAAATCTTATAGAGATCCAGTAGTTTTTTTAATGAGAAATAGCCTTATATGGGTAAGAGGTGTGTTCCATCCTTGTCTTCTATGATTGTTGAGATGATGTTGATATCATCTATTGTTTAACAATTGGTGTTCACTAGTGTTGGGTAAAGTGTACCCCGATGTCTTTCCTAAGGAGATTGTATCATTTTCCCCTTGACATGAGATATAGTTTGGGATTGAAATTAAACAAGGATTGTATCCTATATTGATGAATCTATATAGGATCACACCTTTTGAGTCGTGATACCAATGATTATATTGTGATGATCTATTTCAATGAGGGTTTTCTTCGGATGAGTGTCACATTTTGGTGCACTATTTTTGTTATTGAAGAAGGCTGATGGAAGTTTGAGACTTTGTATCATCTATCCTATATTAAAGTAAGTGATAGTAAAGAACTTCTATACTATTCAATGGATTTATGATTTAATCATTCAGTTCAAAAATTATGTTTGATCTAGAAGATTTATTTGTGCTCTATATGTCGTCATACATAGATTAAGGATGCAGATATTCAGGAGCCAACATTCTATTATTTCCATGGGCATTATGAGTTAGTTTTAATTATATTTGATGTAATTAATCCTATATATATTTTCATGGGGTTTATGAAAAAAGTTTTTAGAGAGTTCATGGATAAATTCATGGTGTCATTCATCAATGAAATCCTTGTGTACTGCGCATCAGAGGTGGATTATGAAGAGAATCTATGTGTCATTTAGGGAAATTTGCATCATGATAAGCTATTTGAAAAGTTGTCAAAGAGTTTTGTTATGGTCTTGTGAAGTTGATTTTTTGGGCATGTGGTGTCTCAATTGGTAGTAGTTATGGATCCCCTAAAGATAGAGGAAGTTTTTCCTTAGGATTCCTCCAAGACAGTGGAAGAGGGGCATAGTTTCCATGGTCTTGGGGGATATTATAGGTCCTTCATAGCCGACTTATCTCAGGTTGTGACTCCTCTAGAAGATTTTACCAAGAATTATTAGACATTATTATGGGATAACTCATGTTAGGTGTATTTTTAGTACCTGAAGGAGAAGTTATTCATCACTCTCTTTCATTTTTTTCATTCTAAGGGAGTTCAATTTGAGGTTTTCGGTGATTCTTTGCATCTTAGAATGGGATTTTTTCTGATGAAGAAGACTTCAGTTTAATATTATAGGTAGTGATATCTATTTCCCGATGAGAATAACTATGAAAGCCATGATCTTGAGTTGGTGTTAGTGCTGTTTTCATTGATTTTTTGGCGACATTACCTCATCAGTGAGCATTCTGTGAATTTTACTGGCCACAATATTCTAAGGTATGTCATCTCCCAACATGAAATAATTCGTCTACAATGTTAGTTGATGGAAATACTTCAAGATTGTTACTTTGAGATTTCATATATTATAGGAATGTAAAATATTATAGCTTATGTTCTTATCATGGAGTCTCATAGTGATGGTGTGCATGAATCACGAGATTATGGGAGGGTAATGAAAGAACTCTCAAAGATGAATCTTGATATGGGAGATATTGGAGGCATAGATTTTCATTTTCATATGATAGTGTATTCATCTATGGTGAAATAAATGGAGGAGTCCTATAATAGAGATTATGAGGTGTACGTCTAGAGTGGTCGAGTTGTTTTTGGGGATTCCCCTAATGGTTGGTCTGGTGATAGAAAACACCATGTGTCTTTTCAAGGTTGGAATTTAATTCATATAGTAATGCGTGATATGGTTCTCCATGATTTCTATAGTTCACCTTTGGAGGCACATTCTATAATGGAAAATATGTTCCATGCCTTGAGGGGTCATTTTGGGTGGACTGTGTTGAAGCATATAGTCGCAAAGTTTGTTTCTCAATGTTTGGTCTTCCAGAAGGTTGTGGATGAGAAATGTCTTCCTATTTGTTTTCTCTTGAAATTATATGTTCCCTAGTGAATGTGTGAGGACATATCGATGAATTAATTTCCAATATACCTCTATATAAGGGAGGAAATGAGGCTATATGGATAATAGTGGATCATTTGATAAATCATCCAACATCATAGTGATCATAGAGTCAATATTAGTGGATGTTTTGTTGAGTAAGAATTAGAATAAGTTGTTTCACATGCATACTAATCCCATTGGTTCATTTCTTGTGGTGTAGTAGTGCCATATAGTAGTGTCCATGGGTACCTGAGTCACAGATGCGCACTCCGTGCCCCTAGATTTTTGATATTTATCTCTAATATTATAATGTTGTTATATTGTGGACATTGATCCTTTTCGTTTATGAGATTTTTTTCTTTTGTTTTTTGTTGTGTAATTACTCTCACTTGAGGGGTATCCCCCCCAATAATGTGTTAGGATATTTTTTTTGCTATTGGGTGATTGAGGTCTGGTGGTGGTGAGAACATTGAGTGGTATCTCATGAGGTGGCTATTTGGATGGCCAATTTTCATTTTTCTATGGGGTTGGTTTAAGATTATCGAGGATGATAATTGTATTAGAGGTATCTAATGTAAGGTACCACATCCATGTGTTCCAACCCTTTGTGATTTTCTAAGGCTTTGGAGCTTAGAGGAGGCATGAAATAAGTCCAAATCTTCTGACTACTAAGATACTAGAAGCAAGGGATTAAATGTCGTGTAATACTTACACACTATGTAAGTGAGGTTCCTAACTTGTTCTGGGATGGTTCACAATATTTAATTAATTAGGGTTAAATAATAAAAAGGAATCGTGTTTTTAGTGAAAATCAGATCCTGGAATTTACTAGATGTGTAAATGGTTTGCACATTTTATAAATCCCCGATGATTTAAATCATTCAATGTTTCATCCTATTCTATTTTATATATACCATTCTTATGATCTCATTCTAGGTGAATAATTAATTCCCCCTTAGGAATTTTTAGATACCTTATTCAGGTATCAAATATTTTCTTTCGTCCTTGATCTATGGTGATCTGTGTTGATCCATGGTGTGTTCTTCCTTCGTTTTCTAGGTATTTTTATCAGTTTGATCTTGTTTCCTAAAGTATATTCTATCCATGATATGTATTTTTATCACCCATTTTTATTATGTGATTTATCTTGGTGGTGGATGGTACGTTTGTGAAGTTTTACCCTCAGATGGATGGAGTTCTTTCGGGAAAGGTGACAAGTGATCTTCAACATGGTTGGATATTGTGCAAAGAATATTGATTTTTTTTAGGTAGGGGGTCTATTGATTATCTTTTCTTTATGTGCCATTGAAAATTTATCATACTTTTACCTTTTATATGGTGATTGAATTAACCAAATAAATATTTTACCGAATTAATATAATTGGATAATGATCATATGAAGGTTTTGTTTCTCTAAACCATAATAGTAGGTTGCCTCATGAATTTATGGATAGTGTGGTATCGATTACATTATTTGATAGAACATTTTTTATGCTATGGATTATCATGTTTTTATTGATGTATAATGATAAATAATGTAAAGTTATAATTAATTGTAAATTAATTGTCTTATGAATAATTAATGAAGATGCATGTTTCTAATCTAGTGTTTATTGTAAAGTGATGATAATAAAATTGATGAAATTTTCATGTTTATTTGAATAGATATTATATATGATTAATGGAATTAGAAAAAATTGGTTTCTGAACCTAATGCATGATAATGTTTGTAGTTAATAATTAAAAACAAATGTTAATTGGGAATGGTTCTTCTATAGTTTTTTTTTGAAACGTGAATAAATTATTAGATCATATTTTTACCTTGATAGTTTATTATAGCTTGATTTTTTAGGTTTCTCATATTTAAAACATTTTAATAAATGAATCAATTAATTAAATATAAAATAAGAACATGATGTGTGATAAAAATAATTTGATGGGGAATGAGTTTTCCATTATCTTGAGTAGGTCGAGTGCCTTGTTTTGGATCCATGAGAGCTTGTTTACATGAGAAGGCGGAATGCATTGTTATTAGGGCCTGATTTCCAAGTTATTTTCATGATTTTTTCTCCTTCTTGTGATGTGAACAGGATATGAGCCTCATGATGTGAGCCTATTATGGCTGAGCGTGAAGTATTAATTTATGATAAGGGTCATAGAGGACTGAATGTGATTTGAACAAGGGATGGCTAATCCTGTGATGGTTGTTATGATATTTGGGAAGGGAGGCTCGGATGATGTGGTAGTAGTTGAAGCTTCTGATTATTAGATACATCAGTATATGCATGAGGGTGTCAAGGATGGAACTAGAGATGATGGAACATATTAAATATATACTTATCCATTGATGAGATTCTGAGAGTGGGTATGCTCTCTTGAGTTTTTTTAATGACTAATGGTTGGGATTCTTGTTTTTCTACATTACTTTCTGCACTACTTGAGGAAGATAGATGTTCTTAGTTATGTGTGTTCTCCTAGTGGTATCATATAATAGATTTCTTAGAGTACCTAGATATGTAATGATGCTAATAAGGAATATAATATTTTATATCCAATGGGATTTGTGTTTTATTGAATGAAAATTCTTAAAATACGCTAATCTAGATAAAGTAAGTCCTTGGTTTGGAGTTTTCCTAGAGGGCATGGACTTTAATCAAAGAATTTCAATGTGATGTAATTTGTTATAATGTTAAATGGTTAATGAATGGATAATTGATTAATTATCTTAGCATGAATTACATAATAAATGGAAAAAATTAATATATATCTTTTATATGCTTGCGTTATTATAGGATATATGGTCTTAATAGTGTAATTCAGGAGTCCAAGCGACGTTAGATGTAATTGAGTCTAAGAATAGATTATGGTCATAGTGTGGTTCAGATCTATATTATATCATGTATATTATGTGGATTCATATGATATCGCACCCATTTTGGTTAGGGGAACTGACAACTAGTGGACTCATGGAGTGTGGTTTCCCCAACACCCCAATGGGAGGATGGATGATTGACTACCCCCGATGGCCCCACTCTATTCTCTTGTTAGTTACTTTTTCTGGTATGAAATGATGTTATATTCTCATTTATGTGTGTATAAGAATGTGGTGGATGTTTTTATTTCAAAAAAATGTATTAACTAATATAGTATACAAATGACATGTATAGGATGTGATGACATGAGGTATATACTCAGTGTATGGGTAGTAATGGCTTCAGGAATAAGATGCAATGTTTTATAAACATCATACAAGCTATGGTGGATCTCAGAAACTACTTTATTAATACATGTATTGTGATATGGGATGATGTGGGTATCTGAATCATGTGGTGAATGTTGAGACACATTTATGAGTTGTTTTCAGACTATCTTTATAGAATCCCTCCTTTTTATTACATAACTTTTCATTTCATTTTATAAAAAGAGGATCTTTAAATTCTAGTGTATTGGAAACAAGGTACGTAATTCATAAAAACATATAGAATTAATTTAATACTTTTGAATGGATTCTCAAAAATTTAATCCTTTGTATGATTACTACATCTCATAACATGGAGACATACATCAAAGGAAAGGGTGAGCTGGAGGCCAATTAAGGAAGACAAGTGAAATAGTTTACATGTGAACATGAGAAATATCAATATAAATATGGGGAATATCATAAAGGCATGATAAATAGGTATATCATAATAATAATAACAATAAAATGTGGTTAAAAAATTTAATTTATACATCCATAAGTAAATCACTGAGGTCCATTCCCAAGGTATCATAAAATTTACCAAAGTTATTCACCATGTTATCATAAAACATGTCATCTCTAGAGATTAATTTATTTACACAATGCATCAATGTGATATCGGGGAACACCATTAATATTTATTTGTTTTATTGTGAGTCACATATATCATAATCAAAATTTTCTTAAATAATCCAAAGATAATAAAACAAATGGGTTTCATATCAAAATTTTCATGTTTTAACAATTTCTTAGAAACATGTTCATTTTTTCATTTATAACCCATGGAAAGGTAATGAAGGTTTTATGTATTTTAATTAAAAAATAATATATATATATTTATATATATATAATTTTTATTTACTGATGAATAAACCTAGAAATGAAATAGATTTTGGTATTAACATAAATAAAATAAGAGAATTTCTTGAGAAAAAGAGAGATATTTATAGACAAAAATTCTATAGCATAATGGCTATGCATCAAGGTTTTAGAAAAAATTAAAAAGAGAGGTGACATATATAACCCAATAATAAGAGATTCATTATATAGTATAAGGGAATAATAACATTGATATAAGAACATGGTATGAAAATTTGCAAGGCATACCACATAAAAGAAAATTTGAATGAAAAAAGAGAATTTGTGAATTCCCTTACAAAAATTCAGCAGCCTAACGACGTCGCTTACAATTTCAGAAAATCGGTTACTAAGAGATAAAAGGGTCTCTCATAATTTTTAAATAAAATTTACAAATATAAGGATACTTAATAACATACCCCAACATAAAAAAATATAAATTGAAAGACATAACATAAAAGAATTCTCGACTAAAAGAGGACGGTGAGAGGTTCCCTTACCTAGAAGAGTAACATTAAAAATATGAATTATGTTGGGACCTTTGAGTGCTTTAGGGAACCTTGGGAGGACTCCATGTGTGGTAAAAACCAGATCTTCTTTGAGGAGTAATTTGGAATGAAATTAATGAAGTAATGGGTTTGTACTTATAGAAAATGTGGGAGAATATTTTATTAATTTCCAAGGGACACCTCATTAGTGGTATTTGAAAAAACATGGTCTTTCCCTTGGTATTTTTCCATGCTATTGGCCACATGGGACACCTCATAAAAAGTTTTGTTCTTTAGGATTATAACATTATTATTACATCATTACTAAATAATTAATGATGTCATTAAATACACCAAAACTCGAAATTGTATTTTTCAAATTCACTGAAAAACAAAAAATTTAATAAAAATCTCATAAATTGAACCTAAAATAATATAGATGTTCTGAATTCAAAAATTAACTACATTTTATGCTAATAATTTTCTAAATATTATATATTTAATTTTTAGGTAAAATCTCTATTTACCCAAAAAATACTAATACTTAACTAACAATTTCATAAATAGTTATTTGCTTATGATATTATATCATATTACCATTAAAGAGGCCTAAATTATATTTATAATTAATTAAGTGAGGTTACTATTCCATTGGTAACATTACTATTTATAAGGTTAATATTACTATTTATAATTTACTATTCACTAAAAAATAATTTGATCCTATCCGACTCTAAATTTATTACCGATCACAACTATTTATGTCCATTTTTTGAAAATAATTTCAAATTAGTAAGTATTAAAAGTAAAAAAATTAAAATAATCTTAGTTTTTTCAATATTCATCAATAATATGAAACTTCTAAAAATTCATCCTATATTTATTTTGACATTTTAAATTCAAAAAAATTAACATAATAAGAAATAATAATTTTATTTATAAAAAATGATTTCAAAAGTTAACTAAGGCCTTGTTATATAGCCCCTTATAACACATGAATATGACCTAAGAGTGAGGTTTTCAATGGTGATAGAATCATGGGGCATCTTAGACAACATTTCTCGAGTGGTAATTTCTATTAGCTTGAACTTCTCCTAAAGGATATTACGTTCAAGATTAACTTATGGAAGCTCGACTTGGGCTTATTTCAGAGAAAATACTAGGGATGTTACCTCCTTCCCAAGCAATAAATGATGGGATTCGTACAGCCCAAGTCTACTGGATGAGGCTATCGACTCAATATTATGGATTATTTATCCACTATTATTTATATTTGAAAAATAAATTATAACGTAAAAAATTATTATTGTTTTCAACGATCAGGTTGAACGATGGTCATATAATGGTTGAACCCCAAAGGCCTCATTTCAATTATACTCACTTCATTAATAAAAGGATATAATTTTTTGTGTAAGAATTATATAACACACATTTTCTGAAAAAAAATATATTATTCTAACGTTTGGGTTGTCACACTCTTCCCCCCATAAGAAATTTTGTCCCTAAAATTTCAACTTGTACCCTCAAAAGAGAAAAGGAGTGGGTACTTCTTAATCATAGACTCCTCTAGTTCCCACGTGGCTTCTTCATATTTGTGGTTTCTCTAAAACACTTTAACAATGTGGGTATTATTGTTGCGTTGAACCTTGTCTCTACAATCCAAAATCTCCACAGGATACTCCTAATAAGAGACGTCATGTTCCATTTGTACCACCTCTGGATTTAGTACATGGGAAGGTTTAGGTATGTACTTTCTCAATAGGGATTCATGAAAGACATCATGAACTTGTGCTTGATTTGTAGGAAGTGCATGCCGATTGGCCACTGCTCCTACATGATCAAGGATTTCATAGGGGCCTATTTACCTAGGGATGAGCTTCCCTTTCTTCCCAAACCTCATGACTCTCTTCCAAGGTTCAATTCATAGAAATACATTATCACCAATATCAAACTCTAAGTCCCTTTGATGTTTTTTGGCATAGCTCTTTTTCCTACTTTGAGCATCCATAATGTGTTTCTGGATGGCATGAACCATTTCTATCATCTCTTGTAAAAGATCATGCCCATGAATCTTTCTCTTACCAGCTTCATCCAAAAAATTTGGAGTTTTACATCACTTTCTATATATAGTGTCATAGGGTTCCATTTAAATGCTCGAGTGGATGCTATTATTATAAGAGAACTCAACTAATGAGAGATGTTGATCCCATCAACACTAAAATTACATTGATAATGTTCTAGGGATGTCCTCGAGTGTTAGAATTGTCCCTTCAGATTGGACTTTAGTTTGGGGGTGATATGACGTACTGAAAATCAATTCATTACTCATATCAAGTTTAATAATTCACTATAATTTTTTTTGTGAACCTTGGATCATGATTAGATATGATATAAAGTGGAAGTCCATGCAGAATTACCACTTCTTTCACATAAATCATGTAAATTTGATTAAGAGAGAAATCTTCATGAATAGAAATAAAATGGTTAGTCCCGGTGATATGGTCTACTATAACCCATATCACATTGTTTACTTTGGAAGTTCCTGGGAGACCAGTGAAAAAGTCCAATGTGATATTGTCCCACTTCCATGCTGGTATGGTTAGTTGTTGTAATACCCCTTTAGGAAGTTGTCGCTATTCCATCATTTGCTAACATACTAGGAACCTTGTAGTGTAGTCAGAAATCTCCCTTTTCATGTTATCCTTCCAATAATTATCACGAAGGAATCTATACATTTTTTACTTCTTGGATGTATAGAGAGATTCATCCATCAACTCCTTCTTTATTCAAGGATTAGATAGAACACATAGTCTTGTATGAAATTTTAGTACACCTTCTTGATCAATATTGAACTATGTAAACATACCATCCTTCACAGCCTCAAACTTCTTTTGTAATAAAGGATCTTATTTCTGGGCATTTTTTATCTTCTCTAGTAATGATGGTTGAGAAATAAAATGGGATAGGGTTGATGATGTACTTTCCCTTATAATTACCATGTTCAGTCTGACTAGGTATTTGATCAAGGGATCTCATTGAATCATCACTATGGACAAAACAATATAGTATTTCTTACTTAATGCATCAATGACTTTTTTCCACTTTTGGGTTGATAATTAATTGAACAATCATAGTCTTTTAGAAGTTCCCACCATATACCCTATCACATGTTAAATTCCTTTTTGTGTTAAAATATACTTCATTGTCTGATGGTCTGTGTATATATCACACTTCTCCCCACAGTGATAGTGCCTCTATTTCTTCATAGAAAAAATGACCACAGCCAGCTCCAGATCATGTGTAGGATAGTTATTCTCATGATTATTAAACTATATTGTTGAATAAGCAAAAACCTTTTCATTTTTCATGAGGATGCACCCAATCCCTTTCAAAGATGAATCAATAAAAAAATCAATCCATCTCCACTTGAGGGTAGAGATAACACGAGTTTAGTAACCAATCCATTCTTAATCTCTTGGAAACATTCCTCACACCCCTTTGTCCATATGATCTTAACCACTTTTTGAGTTCATTTAGTTAATGGATTAGAATGTTGTGAATGGTTTTTTCACTAACCTTATATAATATCACTCTAATCTAAGGAAACTACGGATGTACATTATTTTTTTTGTTGAGGCCCTTCCTCTATAAAGGTTTTCTTTACATGGTCAGTTTTGATTCTTTAATTGGTTACAATGTTCCCCAAGAAACAAACTTGTGGTAACCACAATTTTCATTTTATGAACATTCCAAAAAGCCTATCCTTCTATAGAGTTTTCAAAATAACCCTTAGATGATCCTCATGATCCTCATGACTTTTGGAATATATTATAATATCATCTATAAAAACATCCACAAAGTTATCAAGGTAGTACTTAACAACTTTATTCATCAAATCCATAAAATAGCAGGAGAATTAGTCAAGCCGAAGGGCATAAAAAAATAAAAAAATTCCCATATATTGATCAGAAGGTAGTTTTTAGAATATCTTCTTTCTTCACCCTAAATTGATGATAACCAGATAACAGATAAATCATAGAGAATAATTGAACCCCATGAAGTTGGTCAAATAATTCATTAATTCATGGAAGTGGGTATTTTTTATTCATTGTAATCGCATTCAGTTCTCTATAATCAATGCATATCCACATTGATCCATCCTTCTTCTTCATAAAGAGAACATTTTCTCCCCAAGGAGACACACTCAGTAAGATAAAACCCTTATCCAAATGATTTTGGAGTTGTTTCATTAATTCCTCTATCTCCACATTTTCCATCATATATGGGATCTTTGATATCAAATGTGATCGAGGTATGAGTTCAATGGAGAACTCTGCCTCTCTTTTGGGGGGAGGTCTAGGTACCTCCTCAAGAAATAATTCAATGAATTCCTAGATGATGGAGACATTTCATATAATTATACTATTGTTTCCTTCTTCTTATTCACTAATCAACTCCATAAATAAGGCTATAAGAGGTTCTTCTAGACAAAGATCAGGTCTAGAATCTCTCATTTAAAGATAACTATAGGTTTCCCATTCAATACTAGTAATACTTTCTTACTTCTACATTTTATCTTAACATTATACTTCGAGAGCTAGTCCGTCCCTAGTATAATGTCGAATTCCAGAATGGGAATGACTATTAAATTTTTGATATGATTGTGATCAATAAAGTAAATACTAGAGTTTCTAAACAATTATTATTCTTGGATAATCCCAACCAGAGTCTTGACTGATAACTCTACATTTAGAAATGCACGGGTTAATTCTAAATTCTTTTCAAAATAGGAGGGAATAAAAGAATGTGTAGAACCAAAATCAAACAAAGTGGTTTCTATAATTGAGAGGAAAAAAAGGGTACATAAAAATACATCATTTAGAGATTAAACTTTATCTGTAGTGATAGAAAAAACATGACCTTTCTCCCATGTAATATGCTAAGGCTGCTGGTGATTCCCCTGCACTGCCCTGGGATTTGGACACCGATTAGAAAAGTGCAGTAGCTATCCACATTTAAATAATTGGATGTCAAGTAGGGCCTACACCATATTCCCCTTGTCTTTAGTATTGGGAAGTTTTGGCTTCATCTCACTATGAAAATTCTGAGCGATATGGTCATCTCTTCCACAATTATAGCACTTCCATCTCTTGAGTAGGAAGTTCCCCTAATGTTTCTTCCCACACTTATTACACATGGTACATTGCACTTGATTGCCTCCACTAACCTAATCAAAACCTCTCCCTAAGGTTGTCTCTATTTATCTAGTCTTATCATTGGATTTATGATACCAATCCATCTCACCAAACTCTAGTTCGACATTCATTGTACTCTGTACAATCTCCTCATAGTTGTTATAGTCTTGGTTGTCTAGATTCATCCGTATATGAGGTATTAGTCCACCAAAGAATCTATCAACCATACCATTTGGATCCATGAAAAATATAGAGGTGTAATGTGCAATCCTTGTGATTTTCATCTCGTAGCTTCCCACAAATTCATTTTCCTTCGGTTTTAGAGCAGGAAATTCATTCTCTAGTTTCATTCTCAACAAACGAGGGAAATACTTATTGATGATGATCCCTATAAACTATTCCTACTCCATAGATTCAACTTCCACTCTTGGCCTTATATTTTTAATTAGTTCCCACCAATGAACCGCTTCTCCCACTATGTAATAAATAGTCAGGATTACCTTCTCTTGTTCTGAACATCGGAGCACAAAAAATAACTTCTCGATGGAGATGATCCATTGTTCAGTAATCAATGGGTTAATAGATACATTGAAGTTTCGTGGACATTAATTCATAAAGATATAAATATAAACTTTTTCCTCCATGGTGAAATTGATTTCTCGTCTTGATTCAATTTATTTCCCATCACTTGAGTTTGTTGGTTCCTCAATCTTATGAAATTTTTCATTATGTCTTTCGTTGAATGGTCATCAGTGCATGGTCCATTATGATCAACATTTGAACCGTTCTTCCTAATGACCTCCATTTTTTAAAATAATAAAACCTTATTAAGAAACTTATTTCATTTATAACTCATATATATGTAAAGTATTTT
Organism: Viscum album; assembly: GCA_963277665.1. NCBI lineage: Eukaryota > Viridiplantae > Streptophyta > Magnoliopsida > Santalales > Viscaceae > Viscum > Viscum album. Next base: position 827,327,817 of record OY728148.1, on the reverse strand, counting down.
TATGTTTTAAAACATCTTGCTTAAACATATCATCCTTTAAATACAATTATATTTCTCTTTAAATCCTTCATAATAATTCATAAAATGTATGTGATTAAGCAAACATATCCCCAGGTAGTGTCAAACTAGGAGTTCATGAAGGCCTATTATTGTGCACAAGTTCTCATTCAAGTCTAGATCAAAGCAGTGTTTTCAGGTTTTACCCCTAGACACATCTATACCAGAGCAACATCCACTTCTTTGTATCCAAACAGGGATTTATTTTTTTAGAAACCAATTACATTATATTTCACCAAAATACCAGAGATTTTTACTATATTGAAACATTTCTAGAGGGTTATTCTTAAATGTTTCGTATCCTAATTTCAACAAATAGTTAATCTATCCTTTGATACCAACCATGGAATCCCTCCTTTTTATTACATAACTTTTCATTTCTTTTTACCAAAAAAGGATCTTTAAAGTCTAGTGTCTTGGAAACAAGGTATATAATACAGGGAAAAAAATATAAAAAAATTTAATCCTACAAAAATAATTCTTGAAATTTTCATCCTATGTACAATTACTACATCATATAACCTGGATACATACATTAAAGGAAATGGTGAGAATAAGGCCTAGTAAGGAAAACAAGTGAAATAGTTTACACATGAACTTGAGAGATAACAATATGAACATGGGGAATATCATAAAGGAAAGATAAATAGGAATATAATAATAATAAAAACATGAAACAAAACTTGAAAATTTGGCTACAACATTTATTTTTTACATTCATAAGAATATCACCAAGATCCATCCCCAAGGTGTCATAAAAATTACCAAGGTTATTCACCAAGGTATTGTAAAACTTGTCATCTTTAGAGATTAATTTTTTTACCCAATGAATCGGAGTGCTATCAAGAATCACCCATAATATGTATTTATTTTCAAGTGATCCACATATATAATAATAGAATATTTTATAAATATTCCAAAGAGAATAAAATTAATGGGTTTCATATCAAAATTTGGATGTTTTAAAAAGTTCTAAAAAACATGTTCATTATGTAATTTATAACCCAATGAAAGCGAATGAAGGTTTTATGTATGTAAATTATATAATGAAATATATATCAATTTAATTTCTTGATTTATACACATAAAAATGAAATATGTTAGGGTTTTCACATAAATAAAATAAGATAATTTCTTGATAAAAAGAGAGAGATTTTGAGACGAAAATTTTGCCGCATAACCACTATGCAACATCGTTTAAGAAAACATTATAATGAGAGGGGACATAAGTCCCCAATTCATAAGAGATACCTAATACAATATAAGGACATAATAACATGGGGATAAATAAATTTTATTGAAATTTTAAATACATATAACATAAAGAAGAATTTAAAAAGAAAAAAAAGAGAGGTTTTGAATTCCCTTACGAAAATTCCGCAGCGTAACAGTTTCACTTACAAATATAGAAAATCAGTTTATTAGAGATAAAAGAGTCTATCATAATTTATAAATAAAATGGGAAGATATAAGGATACATAATAACATAACTCAACATAATAAAATGGAAATTTAAAGACATAAAATTAAATAAGTCTCGACTAAAATAGGAGGGTAAAAGGTTACCTTACATTTTAGAGTAACTTAAAAAACTCAATGGTTGGGACCCTAGAGAGATTAAGGGCCCCTTGGGGGGACTCGATGGGAGGTAATGAGACTATATCTTCGTTTTTGTGTAATTTGGAAAGAAATTAATCAAGGAATGGGTTGGTATTTATAAAAAAAGTGAGGGAATATTTTATTAATTTCCAAGGGACACCACATTAGTGGTATTTGAAAACCTATTAGATTACCCAGGGTATTTTCCCATGGTATTGGACACTTGGGAAACCTCATAAAATATATTATTACTCATGAGTAGACCAGAATTATTACACCCTTAATGATTTCATTAAACATACCAAAACTCAAAACTATATTTTTACTATTCACAAAAAAAAACATTTTATAAAAATCTCATAAATTCACCCTAACCTAATATTGATGTTCTGAATTCAAAAATTAACTCCATTTTATGAAAATAATTTTATAAATATGAGTTATTTAATTTTTATGTAAAATCACTATTTACCTAAAAAAATACTAATACTTAACTAATAATTTTTGAAAAAGTTATTTACTTATGCTATTAAGTAATGAAGACAATTCCGACACCCTTGAATCCATAGGTGATGCAAGTTTTTGATAGACTGAAACATGATCTTGAGGTGGAGTCCCGGTCGGCTATGGAGGGGATTACATGTCACCTGCATATGGTTACTTCATCTAAGGAGCAGTGGGCCACTGTGGTTGGCGATCATATGGCTTTGAATAGGTGTAATGCAGGTATTGTGGAGGAGGTATTAGAGAATGGTGCTACTGAGGTTACTGCATTCTCTTCGGAGGTGATGTTGGGCATTCAGGTTGGAGGTAATGGTGATGCAGTGGTGGAAACAGGAGGCACGAGTCCTTTTGCAGGGGGTGATCCGTGATGCTGCTATTATGGTGACCTCTGGGAAGACTGTGGCTGAGGGTGTGGGGCATTCTAGCCATGGGATCAAATTGCAGGATATGGATTGTAACTCTTTGTAGTCAGAGCCGTTGCTTGTTTCTATTTTGGAATCAGGTGTTCCTGTCTCGGGGGATGTGGGGGCTTGTGTTCCAGAAGGGCAGGATAATGATAAAGGGGGAGTGGAGATCATGATCTCTACTGGAAATAGCTTTCTAGAACTGGAAAATGAGGGGGTGATGCATGACGAGGAGAGTGTTGTGAGGCAGGAAGGCGGTCTCTTGCAGATTTCTGTTGATCCAATGGGTGCTGCAATTGGGGAAGCTGTAATGGACCTAATGGATCAGTCACAATTCCTTGCTATAATTGATGTCAACAGTCAGGTCAAACAGGATTGTGGATCAGAGGATGGTTATCAAGAGGTGAAATTATTGGGAAAGTGGGGTGATATCTTGGATCGTGACAAGGAAAAGGATAGTGTCATGGTACAACCTTCCTACTGTAATTTTGTTCAGGGTGTAAGGATGAAGGTGTGCGGGGAGGAAGGTGCTAAGACCACCCCACCACAACAAAGAAAAAATAAATACTATTCTTATCTTCAAAGGCCGATGTATACTAGATCTTCTATTAAGAGGGAATGTTGGGTTATGCAATCCTCGAAGGAAGTTCTGGCCTTGGAGAAGCTGAATCTTAGAAGGAAATATGCCAAGGTTCATAAACACTATGAAATATCAGAGTGGGAAATAGATAAATCAGAGTACTTAATCTCAAAAGGGGGTGGGGATGAGTATGATTTCTATGACATGTAGCTGTTCTGGACTTCTGGTACCTACTTTATGTATTTCTTTTATTAATAAATGGTCAGAGGCTTGCCTCTAGCTGAGCATTTCTAGTATTACCATTAAAGAGTCCTAAATTATAATTATACTTATTTAAGTGATATTACTATTCTTTTGATCACATTACTATTCATAAGGTTAATATCACTATTCATAATTTACTATGTACCGAAAATTATGTTGATATTATCAGACTCTAAATTTTTTACCGATCATAGCTCTATATGCCAATTTTTTTAAAATCACTTCACATTATTAATTATTTAATTATAAAAAATATTTTGAAAGGACTTCCTTTTTTAAATATTCATTAATAATATGAAACTTATAAATATTTATTCAACAATTATTTTGACAATTTTAATTCAAAAAATTTACCATAATAAGAAATATTAATTATTTTTATACAGAAGGATTAGAAAGGTAACTAAAGCCTCATTACATATCCCCTTGTAAAACCTGCATAGAACCTAATAGTAAGGTGTGAAATGGTGATAGAATCATGGAGAGTCTTGGAAAACATTTTCTGAGTGAATATTTCTATCATCTTGAACTTCTCTCGAAGGCGATTACGTTAAAGCTTAACATTTTGAAGCACGAATTGTGCTTCATCCAGAGCAAAGCCCGATGATGCTACCTCCTTCCCAAGCTCTGAAATATGGGATTCATGTGGTCCGAGTCTACTAGATGAGGCTATCGAGTCCTATTTCTTCATTATTTATCCACTATTATATCTATTTTAATCAACAATTATAACATTAAAAATTATTATTGTTTCCAATACTCATATTGAACGATGGTCATATATTGGTCAAAACCCAAAGGCCTTAGTTCAATTATACTCACATAATTAATAAAATGATATAGTTTTGTTGTGTATGACTTATACACATTTTAAATAAACACAAATATTAGTCAAAAGTTTGGGTCATTAAAATACTACTATTAGAGATAGAAGGACCAGGTTGTGTGACTTTGGGGAAGAGAGAAAACTAGGGGGTAAGTAGGAGATAGGTACCCTTGATGTATTATTACTATATTATATACTTTAATATATGTGAAAGTTAGTGAGTGTTAGCCATGGTGAGTATGAGAACATAGTATACCCATTTATGAAATGAGTTAGTTTCATTGTTGTTCAATGTGCACTATCACATTTTCATTATCATTTTCACGAGAGTCTATAAGGGAGGATCCTACTGAGTATACTATTATTATAAACCTACATCAATTTATTAATTTTTAGGTGGTATTGAGCATTTTGGAGATTGAGATGGATATTACTTGCCCAGGGTTTAGCACGTGTTGTTTGGGTTTCGTGGTCGCTGTCTTATTCACATTTATTTTTGGTAATTGTAGTTTTACATTTTGTTTTTAATACTTTATGATATTGAATATTTAAATTGATCATTATTTAAATATATATTTATTTATATATTTATATTTATGTTTGTTTTTTTGGTATAATTATTGTTTATCTATTCTGTATGTTTCACTTAGAGGGTAATGTCACCCGCTTTCGTGTTTTCTATACCCTCATTGCTAGTCACCAAACTGGGGCCTAATTGATGCAAGACTCGAGCAGTCACCATATCCATCCCCTCGTTACATTATCTTTATGTGTAGTGGTCCTAAGATGTGATTTTATGTAATGTAATTAATATTTATCAAAAAAGATATAATATCCACGTATAAGAAGCATGAGTTACTATACATTCCAAAAGATATACTTTGGAAGATCACATTATGTAATTAGCCTCTCTTTTTAACTTCATGAAACCATTATTCACACCTTTTATAAAACCCTCTACAATGGGTAAAAGTTTTTATCTAGGATAGTCATAATATTTCAACACAACCAATAATACTCTCTATTGATCATCAACTTGGTACAAATCAATGTCATACTTTGTGGGGTTATTTTCATTTAATTTTTTATATAACTTAAATACTAGTACACATGAATGAATGGTAAATATAGATTTCATTTATTATTAAAAACATGAAAAATTATGAAACCATGACATAAATCATTGAATTATCACATACTGATAAAATTTATATGGACATAATTCTTATTCTTTGATAATAATTTGTTAATGGTTCAATTACATTTTTTGTTTTAGCCACCCAAAAGACTCAATAATTTCCCCTATCAATGATCTTTCATATTAATGGTATTTGAGAAGGATATGTTTTTTAATTTGGGGAGATTAAAATCATTTTCCATAGAAATAACACTATTTATGTTATAGTAAATCAAGACAGCAGCCTAAATTCTAAGAACAACATCTAGTTCAAAAATGAACATCATGATCCAAATAGCTACCTCTATAGTAACTAAGGAAATGATGTACTCTACCTCAATTTATGAGACTACTATGATGGATATTCATGGAACTCTAAAAGATGATAGTTACACCATTATAGTAAGTCTCTATTCTTGATTAATTTTTCTTATCATATTTACTATATTTGAAAATAGTGTCTATGTAACCCTTTACAAAGATATGGAACTCTCATCTAATGGTCAATAACACATTATTTGTCCCTATTAAGTATGTAAGAGTATTTTTTACCACAATAATGTGCCACTCACCATGATTGGATTGGTGTCTACTTGTTATTGTAATAGTATAAGAGGCATAATGTTGAGTAAAGAACATTACATATATTATAAAACCTATGGGAGACACCTAAGGAATTAAATAAATTATAGATATATCTTTATAATGATCCCCAGTGTTCCTAATAATAGTTCCTAGTAACAATGGTAAAGGAATATTATTAGATTTCACAGTGATAAACCTATTTTGAACATTAAAAATATTTGTGTCCTCAATAATTCCAATAAGAATCTTTGATAAATACTCATAGATTTATATACCTAGTATGTAGGAATATTCGCCCATTTATTTCATTGAGAAGCAGTTAGGTAAATTGGATCTTTACAGAGTGAAGTGTCTGTTGATGCTCCTTTCCGTCACAGAGTCTAAAGGAATGAAAAGGGAAATACCTTGAAGCCAAAGTGATTCATCCTTTGAAAAACATCAAAAATTGAGAAAGGAATGAACCAAGATTCAAAGGAACTTGGGTTGCGCAAGTTCCACCAAGGTCGTGCAAGTATACTTGTGCGCCGCCCATGGGTCGTGCAGGTGACTTGCGCGCCCTTTTTGAAAATTCGCCCAGGGTCTTATACCAGCCTATAAATACCCATGTGGGCCCCCCATTCCAGGGGAAATTTTCTAGAAATTCAGATTTGAGCTCCTAGCACCCTAGTCTCTTCCCAAAGCTTCTGAACACTTCTAAGGCAATTTCTTACCTAGAACAGAATATCTAAAGAGAGAGAGAGTATGGTCTAAGTGTTGAAACTCATCAACACTTGCGCGCTTGAGTGGCTAGACCTTAAGGGAAATGGACACACTTGCGGACTGCCTTACCCCTTCAACAGATATTGCACTCCTCTCTTTTGGAGTACTCTAGGGATAAGACTAACGTCTTGATCCAAGCTTCGCCCAAGTTCTACCCTAAGGGTTGACCGGCACGCAAGTATCCATGTGTCGCGCAGGTACACCTGCGCGACCAAGAATTGCATGCCCACACAGGACTTACATGCCCCGATATTTTTGGGTGCCCTTCCTTCCCATTTCACCTCTCCTATGCCTATCCACCTCTCCTATTCAAGATTCACCCTTCAAACCCCTTTTTCAAAGCCATTTATGGCATGTTTCCTTTGTTGGCTTCCTTATCTGAAAGGAATTCTGTGGAAAACTACTCAAAACATAGTGATTTCCACATCTTTATATCACTAAGGTTAGAGATTTAATTCATTCAACTTCACCCATTAAGATGAGAGAATCCTTAACCTGGGCCTCCATTTCAGGATTAAGCCCCAGTCCAAGTTCTCTTAATTTGGGCACCCTCCTTAGGAATAAGCCCCAAGTCCTCATTAATCTGGGCATCCTTTTCCGGAGTAAGCCCCAGTCTCAAAGTTCCCAAAAATCTGGGCATCCTCCTCAGGAGTAAGCCCCAGTCTCAAAGTTCCCAAATAATCTGGGCATCCTCCTCAGGAGTAATACTCAACCATATTTCCCTTAACCTGGACTTCCTTTTCAGGAACATGCTCCAACCTCAAATCTACAAATATGGGAATCCTCCTTAGGAGTAAGCCCCAAGTACCTTAATTCTAAAATTCTCTTAACCTAGTCCTCCTCTTCAGAAGAAATCCCCAGTCTTCAAATCACTTTAACCTGCGCCTCCTCCTTAGGAGTAAGCCCCAGTCTCAATTTCTCTTAACCAGTCTTAATCTACTTTTTGATCTGGGTTTCCTTCTCAGGAGTAAAACCCAATCATAAGTCCCCTCCTAATTTGGGAATATTATTTAGGAATAAGCCCCAAGTTAGAATATCCAAATATTCATAAAGTACATATACCTTTATGGACCATGTTATCGGACTTCTTCTTTGAAATAAGTCACAATATCTATCTATTTGGGCAGTCATACATACATAATCCCCACATCATTTTCTATGATTTCATCTTTCATGGAACAATTGTCTGGTTTCACCAATACCTCTTGTTTCTCACACCTAGCATGACTCACCTGAGCTTAGAGTGTAAAAGCAATTATGAAATCTTTCTTTAATCTATCAATCATACATAAACATCATACTCCGTTACTCGAACCACGTGGGTTCTGATTCCTTTTCTAAATAAAGGATACGTAGGTAGCCCATCTGCGGGTACGATCCTAACTCAGAAATAATCTATGTCCTTCTGAATGACAATAAACTTCAAGTTCCCCATTGAGTGGCTTTAAAACTAGTATGGTCATCATAACGACCAAGAGAGTTTTATATAATGTATTAAATGATACCATTGAATAAGAATCTATAACAAATACAAATGATTCTCTATCGATGAAGAACCTCGAATACATATAAAATATTCTCTAAATTTCCTACATATCAATCATTGATTTCCAGATCTAAAGGAAAGCTCATTTTATACATGGTAATTTAATAAGGATTCACGAACATAACTTAAGTCTATAAAGAGAGTCCCGGAGTAGACAATAATTCCCCTAAAAAAGGTGTGATGAGTCCGACCTCTCATCCTCTCGACCAATGAAAATTCTTAAGGCTCATCGGTCCATAACTAATGAGCACCAAACTTTGGAAAGTAGGTCCAAATGGATATGGAATCATTGGATGTTTCTGGTTCTACGAACAAACCCATTAGAAACCTCTTGGAATGTTTGAACCTTAAATCAATGAGGTCAATCCCAATTCTAGAAGAAACAGAAAAATTGTGAACCCAATGTGAATGATTAACCAAGTTAAAGTGATGTTTTACCTATTTGATAGGGCCCTATTTAAACTCAATGAGAGGGACAACAAGACAATCAATATCATATGTGCTTATCCAAAAGATGTAGTGGTCGGACTTATCTTGATTACATCTTTTATATCAAACATGAACTATTTTCCAAGATCTTCTGCGTTACAGAAATGGCTTCTGTTATGTTGACACCTATGAATACTTCTGCTATGAATACTTCTGCTGGGAATGCCTTTGCTGCTACTCCTGCTGGATCATCGTCCGCTCTGAAGACGACATCACCTAATCAGCGCCTTAAACGATGGGTATCAAATGCGCTAGTTAAGGAGTACCATCGAAATGGTACTATTCCGACTCTGGAGGGTGCTCGACAAGCCCTTCAAGTCAATAATTCTCCCTGGTTGTCTGGACAGTAACGACCAACGATCAGAAAGCAGGTGGTGCCAACCACCGTCTCCAACCATTTCGCGTCGTTATCCTCAGAATGCAATCACCATTCAATCCCATATTCTGGGGAGGTGAATGAGCAGGTCCCTCAGGGCGTTAATTCAAGGAGACATGAGTCCTTCCCGAGGGATCCCATCAACAATTGCCGCCAGACTCATGCACCAGTGCTCCCTCAACCTGATGAGGGTATCATCTACAGGCATTCGGCTCAGGTTCCTTGAACCTGAGTAGGTAGGACGATCCGCCAAAGATGAGACCCGGTCAATAGTGATAAGGTTCTAATCTCTGCCATCTCCGGAGAAGTCCACCATCCTAACTTGGTGGAAAGAAACGAGCGGGCACACACACCCATCCATTTTAATTCTTCTATCTAGCAGACTCGTCTGGCAGAAGCACACCAATCCCGCCAGGCATTTCTGGAGGAGTACTATAGACATGAGCATACACATATTTATAAATCATCAGATATTCAGAAGAAACATCTGACTACATACGATTGATCCCGCCAACCCAATGCGTTGACAACTGGTAAATAGGCAAATACACCTGCTTACACTCATCAATCCTGCCAGCAGCCACGTCTGCCAGTATTGAAGGAAGCTCATCAACCACTTTCGGTAGAGTGAAATAAGTAGGCACATACACCTGCTAGTATTGATCAATCCTACCAACAGTCTCGTTTGGTAGCATTCAGAGAAGTTAGTTGAAAAGATCTGGCGACAAACAGGAGGCAGAATCAACTCTCTGCCACCACACTTGAGTACTATCAGGATTCACTGATAGGAAAAGGAGGACAGGAGTAGGAAAACACACCTACACCAAGCACGGAATGGACGTATATCCCCATTCCAGCAGCTGAAATCACCAAGAATATTCTATCAATGGTAAAAGAGTAGAAGCAAATCCCTGCTCGTATTCTGGATGCCTGCCAGGATATTATAACAGCTTCAGCAGCATCTCAGGGAAAGACACAAAAATCTATCCCTACCAGTGGAGTGACACATCAATAGTTCACTCTGGAATAGACACAGACCTCTGTTCCAGTCTAAGAGGGTTGTGGGGCGTACTCCCCCATATCATACAGACAACCAAGTCAGGAACATACACCTGATTTGAGCAGATATAATTAGCCTAACCTGATCATTTCTCCTAATTAGGCACATACACTTGCCCATAATGACCACTTTCATCAACAAGTGGTTCTTAAATTGAGTAAGAGGGAATCTAAGAAGAAGATCCACCCAGCATAGTCAATAAATAAAGGGCCAATTTGTAATAAGGTATTTATCGACGCTGGAGTTATTGAAGCCCTAAGACAATTATCTGTTGGAATTCAAGATTCTACTCCCTCATTTCCCAATAGTGGGAAAATTAATTCTGAAGATCTTCATCAGACACTTCCTCATGAAGGCTTGCTTCATGACAGTTTGGTCGATCTCGAAGTTTCATCTTCAGATGAGAGCCACAGGAACCCTCTGTGTGGCCAGAAGACCAATGAGAAAAATGTTTCATCTTTTGTTGTAACCCACCATGGTGGTCCTCCCCATGATGATGAATTTAACTACGAAAGTCCTCTCCACGGTTATAATGCACATTTCCTAGAAAATGGTCCAATGGACAATATATGGACGAGAAAGCCCTCTTAACGTGAGGCACTTGAAAATTTGAAGCCATTCATGTCTAATTATTCACTGCTAGTAGGTGAAATACTTTATCAATCAGAAGATATCCTGGGGTGTAGGTCATTCTCGGAACCACCCCTGGGTCATTTATCTTCTATTATGATCAATGAATTCTATACTGATCTTGTTGAATCCAATGAAGCAACAAAGAAGCACCAACTATGGTCCAATCAGGTAGACGAATCTCTATTAAATGATAAATAGTAATTACTGAATATGATAAAACAATTGGCGAAAGGTGAAGTGCCAGTCAGGTTTTGGCCTTCGGATGACTCTCAGTATGACATTACAGAGATGTTGACGTAAGATGGGATTCATGATATTCGTCTCAACATATGGAAAACTCTTTATCAGTTGAAAAAGAAAATATTATCTTATGATGAATATGAAAATCTTATCAAGATAATAGTAAAGTTACAATGCCATATTGACTTGGATTCTCTCTCATTTTCTCGATATCTGAAGGCTAAAAAGTAGCAGATAGCCCTTCAGCGTTCATGCCTTGGCGCACTAAGAAGATTGTGCCAGTTAATTTCCAATGCCCCATCTGGTATTCATATCAGGGAATGGGGTGTTCATGGAGCACTACATTTCACTATACTCTACAGTTAGAAAAGCCCACCGAAAATGGTCTCATGGAATGTTATTTCCCATGGCTAGCCACAGTCAATTGGTTTTTTTTGTAATCAAAGGCTTGCTCAAGAAAAGGATTCAAATAGTTCTTCTCCAAATCAAGCATACAGAGAACAAGTTTTTGAATTACTCATGCATCAAGCGAACGAGAATTTTGAAAAGGCCTCTCGTTTGGAGCAAGCACATCATCAAGTGACAGAAGTGTCTGAAATAATCCAACGGTCTTTTGAGTCGGGTGATAAAAGTGGATGCAAGTTAATCCATCCTGCTAATTTTCGGACTAAAGTCTTCCAGATCAAGAGAGCTTACAAGAAGGTCTCAGATATAGAATGTCAAGAACCACCCCAGCTTGCCAGACATGGGACTCTTTTAACCCAACCCTCAGAATCAACAAATAGGATTCGAGGAGTTGAGCATGAATAACAGAAACAGCCCCAGTCCACCGGACTGGGGACTTTTTCAAATCCTCAATCTCTTCCTCAGAGAAAGTCAGTCTTCTCTCAATTAGAGAAGAATCCCCAAGAGGAACGCAGAGCCTAATTATCATGAGATTCTCTCCAAATTGTGGTTCGTCAAGAAATTCCTGAGGGATCAAATCGACAAAAGGCAATGTCTCATCAGAGACAAGGAAGAAGACAATATCGTAGAAATTCCGATATAAGGGATTCATTGCATTATGCATCAATTAATGTCATCAATGCCATTGTTGCTGATCCACCAGATGATGTTCACTCAGAGGGATCAGATGAACAGGTTCCTGCTCAAGGAGTTGTATGCACAAACACAAATGAAGAAGGTGTGCGTACACGAAATCAAAGGCGTACCCAGAATCTCAGTGTTACTTAAATTAACCCACTTCCCCCTCTCCAAAAGGGATCCAACAAGGGGAAAGGAAAGAATCAGGTTACATAACCTTCCTCTGGAGAAGGCCAATCGCTCTCACTGGAGAAAATATTTGCACAACAAGAGGAAGAAATGAAGGAATTGAGGAGGATGAATGCAGAACTATTTCAGGGTAGTCTCCCTCTTAAGCATGCTAGAGTCAGTCAGCCAAAGGAATTTGTGGTGGCTACTAAGATGGATCAAGAATATCCTCTTTTATCAGTACACCCTCACAGGTCAAATCCTACAGGTCAAGTGCAACAACAATTGGTAGTGCTACCATCGATAGCAGTACTAGCTGCCACATCTGTCCAAGCTCCAGTCATTACACCTGTTCATGTACAAGCTCAAAAAGATGTTTCTCAAAAGTTAATAACTACAATTGAGTCATTAAAAACTCGGTTGGAGGATATTGATGGAAAACGATCTCAAATTCATCCAGAAAAGAAAGCTTACCCTAAATGGGTTGATTCCATTCCTCCCCCATCAAAATTTTCAAGTGCCACAATCCCAATCATTAATGGTTCAGGAGACCCAGAGCAACACTTAACACATTTTGTTTCTTATTGTGAGCCTATGATGAGAACCCTTCAGCAAAAAGAAGCAATTAAGATCAGGTGTTTTGTACAGTAATTACAAGGACCTGCTTTTGTCTGGTACACAAACTCACAATCCCGGTCAATTGCCAGATGGGAGGATCTTCTCCAATGATTCCTTCTTCAAATCATCTCAACATTGCCAAAGACAACAGTTTTTGATCTTACAAACTGTAAGCAAATGGATAATGAAAGGGTCTCAGATTTCATTGCTCACTAGAAGGGATTAACATATTCCCTGATCTTAGCACTCATTCAAGAGGAATTGTTGCCAATATGTGTGGAAAATCTACGTGATGAGTTATGCATGCTGTTGATCCCTGTGAAATACAAAGGAGGGTTTCGATTCCTTACCCCAATCGCTCAAAATATTTAAGATTATCTAATAAAGACTAATGACAGAACTCGTGTAATTCGATCTGCTCCAGGATGGAGAATGGGTAGAGTAGAGACTGCTATAGTCATGCTTAAACAAGCACATGTACCTGCTTCTACTTCAAAACCTGCATCTTCCCGAAGGGCTCCACCCTCTGAGCGTCAGCAACAGAGGTAGTTTCATCAAGATGGTCAAAGAGATCAATGGAGGAAACAATTTGAGGATTTTAAATGCGAAGTTTACTCTTTCTGAAATGAACATGTTCCTGGATACTTCATTTCGGATCTGGAAAATAATTTGGTTCATTTGACAAGGCCAAAAAGACCGAACAAGGAAGGAGATGAAGACTGTCCCAACTATTTCCCCTTTAATCAGGTATTGGGACATCCCATTCAGGAGTGTTTTGTCTTTATGGACCTCCTGCAAAAAAATGGTCGACTCGGGACAAGTCAAACTGAAGGGTTCTTCAGCTCAGGTAGAATGTTTTACTGCTACATAGCCCGAAGAGGTAGGTGAGTGGGAAGAAGTCAAGAACAAAAATGCACAAAAATATGATGATTGGATGGTCAGAACAATGATCAACCGAACTAATGCTATTTTGCAAACACAATTGAAGAAACCAATTGTGTCTTCTGCCATGAATTCCATAGAAAAACCCTCTTCATTAGAGGGAAAATCCTCAAAGAAACGACATGATTCGAAGAAAGAAGAAGAATCAGAAGAAGATGAGTATGTGTCAAATCCCATGTTTTCATTGACTCTAGGAGATTTTATGTCATATACTTCGAAGCAACGGGCACCGTCCTACCAAACGGAACTTCCTAAATTGGCTAGTTAGGCAGAGTCTTCATCGGATGAAGAGTTGATCTTCGGTTCTGTTAATATGATTCATTTAATAGATCCTTATGCCAGTCGCAGTTTTGATTTCGACGAGCCTGGGTTCCCTGTATCAAGAAGAGGAATCAGAGGAAGTTCCAGAGACTCAGGGTATAGGGGAAGACATGGATCTTTCAGAGGCCACTATTCCAATTCTACCCCTGCTAGAACTGTGTATGCAGCAGAAACCCATGGAAGAGCCCTTCAATGAGCTCAACAAGAAGAAGCATGTTCTTCCACACAAGGAAGATTCAGTCCTGTCACAATTATTCTGGAAGATCGGTTGGAAGTTACACCTTCTTCCTCTCAGTAAGTAAATAGACCTATTCGGTCTAATCTTCCAAATCCAGGAGTATTACCAACTCTTACCCCGATACAAGATACATCAACTTACAAAGAATCAACTTCCAAGGCACCTACTAAAACACATGTTTCTGTTGGGAAACACAGACCTTTGGATCAAAAGTATGATGTATTGAAACACATGGCCCAAGTACCAGTCATGTTATCAATTCTGGATGCCTTGAATTTATCAAATGATCTTCAGGAGGCACTCATTGAGGCTTTGTCAAGTCCTCATGAGTTTGGGACTAAAATTGTTGCAGCTGAATCCTACCATGTAGAGAATAATCTTGCAGAATGACCTGCAGTGATATTGTAACACCCTGAGATTTTATGATAAGTATTATTTTTAATTTATTTGATGTCATGTGTTTTATGCTACACCAAGATTATCTTGTGCTATATGCAACACTGTATTAGCTTGCAATATACACAATAGTATTCTTGGATAATGTTACACACAATTTTGATAGTAGTTATTCTATGCAACATTGAGTGTATATATATATATATATTCAAAGAATAAATTAAATATGGTTGGGTTATATTATAAGAAACAACGAAGGAGTCCTGCACCACACACAACCCTGACTTGGCTTTCATTACACGCATTCGCGACCTTCCTCGATAGCGTGTGTTGTACGCAATATCAGGTTTTACTAAACAACGATATATGGTTATAATATTATTATAAACTAGAAGTTATGAATATTATTAACTACATTTTTAGTTTTATAACATTATTATTCATCTTACACATTTTCTAGCATATGGTACGAGAACAAAATAAATCTTTCATGTAAAATAAGTATTTTTAAAAAATTACAGTTTTCCTGCCTTTTGATGGCGCACCAAAATTAAATCTTGTTTTTGACATGTTTATAAGTTCAATTTGACAAAATTAAATTCTCCCTTAGAATCAGGATATAAAAATTTAATTTGGATAAATTTTTCATAATTTTCTGATAACTTTCATATTTTGATGAATAGTAAAAACAAGCTATATTTTAATTAAAAATAACTTCTTTCATCCCAATAATTTATATGGTTATATTATCTTTTTAATTGGTTTTAAAGTTTAATTATAATATATTTTTACCATTTAATCCAATGTTGGTCATTGGAATTAATTTCACTTTGAAATTGGACATAAACAAGTATCAATCTTTTGATAGTTATTGTTTCTTAAAAACACGCTATTTGTTTTGATAATGGGAATTAATTTTAAAATTAATTAATTCCACTTATATGTTTTAAATTTGGAATAATAGAAATCATTTTTTAATTTGGAATATCAAATATAACTTTGGCTGAATTTTTGGTATTTTTCTGAAAAACTTCAATTTTTGATGAATAATGAAAACACTGAGTTTTTGGTTAAAACCATCTTTTTATTTAAATATTCATTTATTTGATTTAAATATATTTTAGGTCAAAATAGATACATAATACTTATATAAGTTCAATGAAATTCATTGGAGTCATTTTATAATAATTTTAGATTTATAAAAATTGTATTGAACTTTTCACCATCTTTTACCCACCTCCTAGGAGCTTTTGCATTTGTTCACAAAACATAATTTTACAGCTTTTGTGAGTTTAATTTTGAGAATCCAAGAGACACGGTTAATATCAAGGAGTAAAATGTTGATCAATTAGATAAAAATAATTTTTGTTGAATAGTAATGTTTTACTTTTATTTACCACGGTTAAAGGTAAATAGGGTAATTCAATGTTAAAAGAATATTATAATAATTCAAAATTATCTTAACACTTGTCCTAACCTTATTGAATGAGTAATGGCCAACCATGGGCATCCTTGGGTCGATTTTAGGACCCCATGGAGCCACTTATGAATGACAATGACACATTAGATTAATTAATTTAATGTAATGACAAAATTGGCATTAACAAAAATCATTTATTAATTAATTTTTATAAGGGGATATATAAATTATCTCTTAGAATATAAATATTAATTGGAAATATAAAAATATTTCCTACATGTTTTTATTTTTTTATAATTTTTACACATCAAATAAATTAAATTATTTAGGACACAATAATGATGCAGTATTTACCTCATTAATAAATGATTTAAATAAATTAGAATATAATGAAAAACATATTATCCAAAACATGTCAAATTATGATTTTATGATTTTATTTCGACCATGAGTCATATTATCTTCATCTTAAATTATTTTTGGACCTTTTTAAACCGAAGATAAGTTTATAATAAAATAATATTTTCACACTTTCCAAAATAGCCCCTCCTCTCCCTTATAAAAGGCGACCATTTCTATCCAACTCCTCACACCTCTCAATCCATTTGTCTCATCCAAACTCTACCCAATTAGGCTCCCTACATCCCTCTACTCCACCTAGAAGCCTTACATTATGCATAAGGAATTTCAAGGAGTCCATTTGGTTTAAACCAAAGGAAGTTACCCAAATTAAAGGTCACCGTTTCTCTTAAATTGTTTTCTTTTATTCTACTTCTCCAACCCCTAAACTATTTTTAATCCTTTATTTTGTAACAAAACAAGTATCCTCAATATACTATTATGTTTTTATGAGAATTATTCTAACTAAAATTTCACACAACTCCATCTAATGGATGAAGAATATAATGTTTCTGTGGATGGACAACTAACGCCTCGCGAAACGATGATTGTTCGATTTTCTCCGACCACCTCCCATGGTGGCCATTATGATGGAAATATATTTATATATGATATATATTATTATTATTATTTACTTATTCTTCTTTACTTCCCAATTATATAAACCCTTTATGGTTTCTATAGTGGGAATATATGATGATCTCATTTGAGGAAGTGTGGACTACTGCCCCCTTAAAGTGATGTGATTCATTAATTCCTTATGTGGGATGTATAAATGATGTAGTTAATGATATTATACATGATATTATATTGGAATTATAATATACTTATGTATCATTATGTTTTAATTCCATTAAAAAAATAGAAATGAAAGTACAGTTCATGTGTACGTACGGCTTACCGTCTCCATGAACAGTGCATTTCATTTATTACCTCCATATGTTATGAAATATTATAAATACATGTATATGCTGGATATATATGATATATATGATATATAAATCATGAATATAATTCTGTATATAATGAACCTTTGACCACATGAACAACATGTAATTATAAGAAGTCCATTTTTGACTCAAGTACCAAATATCGACAAAACGAACATTATTAACTTAAATGGTAACATAATGTTTATAACATGGTAATAAGTGATTTAAAATGGATAATAAATTTGAAAAAGGTTCTTAATCAAGTAGAAATTAACTTTGGTTTATTATTCAGGAGATTAAAGAACGATCGAGTCAAGTCGGACACGAGGTAAGGGAACATCTTAACCCAATTTCCGTTCTTTGGGTTGATCTTCTCTTTTTTGTTTATGTCGTTCTTTGATTATGAGAGAAATGAATTTTTATATATTATCATGTAGTTATAATTTTTTTATGTGACCTTATAGTGAATACACATAAGTGATCTATTTACAAAAATATATTTGTAAGGGGCATCTTTTCCAATCTCATTTTTATCAGAGATTGTTTATTCGTAAGTATTTACTAGGGTTATATTTATCATCCATGTACCTATTTTATAAAAATGGTTTCATGTATGTTTAAAGTCATTTTTACCCATTTTTGAATTTTACTACATGGTGTGTAAGGAATATTTTTTTACGAGGTACTTTTTGACTTTTTTGGCAAAAGTCCGAGAAGAATTTTTTTTATCTTTTACATCATGAAAGGATTTTTATGGTTTTATAAAGCCTTATTTTCATGAAGATTCCTCCAAAATATTTCATGAAAATTTTCTAAAAAATCCTTTTCTTTTAAAAATTCATGACATTTTGTGAAAAGAAAATGATTTTAAAGAAGAAAGGATATTTTCCTCAAGAATTCATTTCAAGTGTTTTATCAAAACCATTTCCCATCTAAGATGAAATTATTTCATATGTGTATGTTTCAAGTATAATGTCTCTATGATTTACATGGTTTTAATTTTCTTATTATGAAATTATATCCATTTCATTTATATAGATTATGTGATGATGGGATGATGTTTATGAAACCCATTTTATTCATTGGGTTATTATGAATGATGTATGTTTATTTTGTGGCACAAGTAAGATTGAATTAATTATGAGATGGGTGGGACATATATCTCTCTCCAATTAATTGGGTAAAGATTTATATCCCATGATATAGACATGGATGGAGCGACAAGTAAATCCGGTTCAGTAATACAGGGCTGGAACGGCAAGTAAACCCGGTTCAGTAAGGGACTTTGTCCACTAAGATGGTCTTGGCAGCAATGCCTTGGCTACTATGGAAATCATATCATGTGGTTAATGGTTTCCACAATTACATGTTTTATTCCCATGATATCTTAGCAGGATTAATGTTTCATTATGATCTATGCCTTACGTATTTCCTTGTTTTATGTCATTGCTCATGATCTTGATGTTTAAACATTGTGATTGTGTTTTTATGTTCAAATGTATATGGTTTGTTTTATTTTCTCCATGATTACCCTTACTGAGCATTTGAGCTCACCCTTTATATGTTTTCTTTTCCCCATGATTTAAAGAAAGGTTTTGGGTAAGAAAACCACAAGGGGAAGATCATTATGGGGGATGTTGAAGATCTTTAACCATGATTAGAAGATCATGTTCCGAGTTTCCAAAGACACTAAACTATTACGTTCCTTGAGTGTTGGTTTTTGTTATGTATTAAGTATTCCACAAAAGTAATGTAATGTCCATGTACGTCAAGCTTCGGGTCTCTACAGTTGGTATCAGAGGTAAGGTTTAGTTAACCTTTGGAAACTAGGATGCGAAAACTTTAGTGAGATCCCTAGAGATATTTTTATTCTATGTATATGGATGTCCCTAAGGTTTAGTATAAGTATAGGTTATAGTCCTAGAATTACGGTAACGATCTTAGAATTACACCTAAGTTGTTAGATATTGAAGTTACTCCCCCTTTATTATGTTGTTTTAACTATCATGATTTTTGCCTCTCACACTATTCTTTGTGGGTTTTAGACGATGGATGGAACCTTGAAGGAACCATGTTGATCAATGTAATGGACAATGAAATGATTGTCCTTATGAAAAAACAAATGTTATGGGAGATGGAGTGAAAAATATTATTTCTATACTTACTCATGCTAGGAATCATTCTGGACTTCGGAATGAGCAGATAAGGGAACAATATTCTATTGAGTCCTTCATGAGGCAACGCCCGCCTTCTTTTAGTGGGTCTTCTAATCCACTTGTTGCTGAACAATGGATCAGAACCATTAATAAGATATTTTTCATACTTCACTGTTCGGAACATGAAAAAATCATTCTGGCTACTTACCGATTAGAAGGAGAAGCAGATCAATGGTGGAATTTCATTAAGAATACAAGGCCCCAAGGTGAAATTGACTCCATGGAATGAGATGAGTTCAAGAACTTAATTTTCAATAAGTACTTCCCTCGTATTCTTCGAACAATGATGGAAAAGGAGTTCCTTGAGCTTAAGCAAAAGGATGATGAATCTGTTAGTATATACGAAGCAAATTTTAAAAGTCTTGCAAGGTATGTATTTGGCTTTATCATCCAACCTGAATGTAAAGTTGATCGATTCTTCAGTGGCTTAAAACCATGTCTTCGAAGGGAATTAGCTATAAGAGACTTCAATAGCTATGAAGAAATTGTGCGTTGTGCTATCAAGGTAGAAATGGAAGTTGGTGTTACATATCCATCTCATGTTTTTGACAAGAAACGAAAGATGGAGTTCAAGTAGAAATATCAGAACAATGGTGAAAAGATGATGATTGTTTATTTATGCTCAAAGTGTGGAAAGAAGCAAGGTGGATATTGTCTTAATGGGACTAGAAAATGTTTTAAGTGTGGAAAATAAGGTCATCGAGTAGTTGAGTGTAGAAGTAATGGAAAAAAGGTAGATAATGATGCAAATAGAGAAAAGACTACAGAGAACGCTCCACCAACACTTCAATGCTTCAAGTGCAAGGAAACGGGGAATTATGCTAATCAATGCCCTAATACAAGGGATAATGATGATCGAAGAGAGAAACCTCTTAAGGAAAAGGATAACGGGAAGTCACATGTGATCACTATTTGTGATGTTGAGTATGACAACGATGTGGTTGAACGATTAAGTGTTTATGTAATGGGATTCAAAAATAATGATGTATATAGTACTATGGAATATTGGAATATTTATGTATTGGTCTATTATGGTTTTCAATAATTTTATGGTACCAGTAACCATGAAAAGTGATTGAAATATTTTTGGAAAGCTGATGATATGCGCATAATGAAGGGATAAAGAGAAAATGAAATGAGCTCATGACTGATATAAGGACAAAGTTATATCATGGTTTGAGTATATAGAAATTTTGGGATTTTGGTATGTGGAAAGAGTTACGTTTTGACAGTATTCATGTTTTCACAAGGTTCTATGGTAATTTCTGTTTCAAGAGAACACATGATTAAGGAATTCACATGTTTGGAATGTGACCAACAAGAAATATCATATGATAAATTATGTTATTCATGATCTTGTTATGTGAACTTTCGAGTAATCATTTTCTGAATACTATGAGATTGGACAGATGTATTTTGGATATGTCTAAAGATTGGAAAGGGTTATGTCGGACATCAGATATTATTGTTTAAGGCTGGAATGTTTTTCGAAATTATTTCTGTAATGTTATAATAGTGTAGTTTTAGAAAAAGGACAACCTGTAGGACGGGCGACAACCCATCGCGTCGGACAAGGCTGTGGGAATCAAACCCACAACTGATTTGCGACAGGCCTTTATCGCCTACCACTGGCCTACAGGAAGTCCCTTGTTAGTAGAAACTAGTTTTATTTTATTAAGCAGTATGATAGATGAAGTATAAGTCCATTTTTGGAACCATATACGAATAATATCACCATAGATGGACTTATGTATATAACTTTTGCTAACCTTATTTTTGAGACAGATATAATGACCTATCATTCTATCGCATGATCTGCTAACACTTCATGGAAAACAAATTCACCTTCATTTCTTTAAGATATGATGTGTAAATTGTTCAATACATGAACAACAATGAGATTGTACCAAAATCAAGTAAGAATTTCATTTAATTCAAAAATTATTCAACATTAGGGAAATTATCTTGAAAGACAAAAATGATGTCCTAGTACTCTTATATCTGATGAATCAGATGGTACCTTAGATCATCACAAATCTATGGCTTTGTGGTTGTTGGCTTTTTCATAGCCCTGTTCTCTACCACTCTCCATCAGAACATGATTGTTAGATTTTTCTTCTATATCCATATTTTCACCTATGTTCTCCTACGTGTAAACCCAGTGATTAGTTAATTTGGGTAACCGTTACATTTCATACTTTAGTTTTTAAATATTTTTTTTGGTATTCCCTTTTTACGATGTGGGTTTCTATTAAAGAAACTTTCAAGTATTAAACCATTTATAACCCTGACGAATTTCGAGGGAGAAATTCATTTTAAGGGGGGTAGAATGTAACACCCCGATATTTTATGATAAGTATTATTTTTAATTTATTTTATGTCATGTGTTTTATTCTACACCAATATTATCTTGTGCTATATGTAATACCGTATTATCTTGTAGTATACGCAACACGATTCTTGGATCATGTTACACACAATTTTGATAGTAGTTATTCTACACAACATTGAGTGTATATATATATATATATTGAATTTATAAATGAAATATGGTTGGATTATGTTATAAGAAACAATGAAGGAGTCTTGAACCACAGACAACCATGACTTGGCTTGCATTACACGCAATCAGGACCTTCCTCGATAGCGTGTGTTTTACGCAATATCAGGTTTCACTAAACAATGATATATTGTTATAATATTATTATAAACTAGCCATTATGAATATTATTAACTAAAATTTTAATTTTATAACATTATTATTCATCTTACACATTTTCTAGAATATGGTATGAGAACAAAATAAATTTTTCGTGTAAAATATGTATTTTACAGAAATTGCAGTTTTCCCACCTTTTGATGGCGCACCCACATTAAATATTGCTTTTGACATGTTTATAAGTTCAATTTGACAAAATAAAATTCTCCCTTGGAATCAGGATATAAAAATTTAATTTGGATAAATTTTTCATATTATTCTGATAACTTTCATATTTTGATGAATAGTAAAAACACACTATATTTTAATTAAAAACAAATTTTTTCATCACAATAATTTATATGGTTAGATTATATTTTTAATTGGTTTTAAAGTGTAATTAGAATATATTTTTACCATTTAATCCAATGTTGTTCATTGGAATTAATTTCACTTTGAAATTGGATATAAACAAATATCAATCTTTTGATATTTATTGATTCTTAAAAACACGCTATTTTTTTGATAACGGGAATTAATTTTAAAATTAATTAATGCCACTTATGTATTTTGAATTTGGAAAAATATACATCATTTTTGAATTCAGAATATCAAATATAGCTTAGGCTGAATTTTTCGTATTTTTCTAAAAAACTTCAATTTTTGATGAATAGTGAAAACACTGAGTTGTTGGTTAAAACTGACTTTTTATTTAAATAATAATTTATTTGATTTAAATATATTTTAGGCAAAAATAGATACATAATACTTATATAAGTTCAATTAAATTCATTGGAGTCATTTTATAATAATTTTAGATTTATAAAAATTGTATTGAGCTTTTCACCAAGTTTTACCCACCTCCGAGGAGCTTTTGCATTTGTTTATAAAACATAATTTTACCGCTTATGTGAGTTGAATTTCGAAAATACAAGTGACATGATCAATATTAAGGATTAAAATGTGGTTCAATTAGATAAAAATAATTTTTGGTGAACAGTAACTTTTTACTTTTATTTACCACCGTTAAAGGTAAATAGGTTAAATCAATGTTAAAAGTATATTATAATAATTCAATATTACCTTAACACTTGTCCAACCCTTATTTTATGAGTAATGGCAGATCATGGAAATCCTTGGGTCGATTTTGGGACCCCATGGAGCCACTTATGAAAGACAATGACACATTAGATTAATTAATTTAATGTAATGACAAAATTGGCATTAACAAATATAATTTAGTAATAAATTTTTTAAGGGGCTATATAAATTATCTTTCCGACTATAAATATGTATTGGAAAGATAAAAATATTTCCTACATGTTGGTATTTTTTTTAATTTTTATACATCAAATAAATTAAATTATTTATGACACAGTAATGATGCAGTATTTACTTCATTAATAATTGATTTAAATAAATTAGATTATAATGATTAAAATATTATCCAAAACATGTCCAATTCAGATTGGATGATTTTATTTCGACCATTAGTCATCTTATCTTCATATTTAATTATTTTTTTACCTTTTGAAACCGAAGATAAGTTTATAATAAAATAATATTTCCACACTTTCCAAAAGAGCCCCTCCTCTCCCTTATTAAAGGAGACCATTTCTAGCCAATTCCTCACACATATCAAGCCATTTGGATCGTCCCAAATCTACCAAATTAAGCTCCCTACATTCATATCCTCACCCTAGAAGCCTTAAATTAGAAAGAAGGCACTTCAGGAAGTCCTTTTGGTTGAAACCATAGGAAGTTACCCAAATTAAAGGTAACCTTTTCTCTTAAATTGTTTTCTTTTATTCTACTTGTCCAACCCCTAAACTCATTCTAATCCTTTATTTTGTAACAAAACCACTATCCTAAATATACTAGGATGTTGTTATTATAATTATTCGAACTACACTCACACAAACCTCTATCTAATGGATGAATAACATAATGTTTCTGTGGATGGAAAACTAACACCTCACGAAACGATGATTGTTCGATTTTCTCCTACCGCCTATCATGGTGGACATTATGATGGAAATGTATTTATATATGATATATATTATGGTTATGATTTCCTTATGTATCTTTAATTCTCAATTATATCAATCATTTATGGTTTCCATAGTGGGAAAATAAGATGATCTCATTTGAGGAAGTGCAGACTACCGCCCCCTCAAGGTGATGTGATTCATTAATGCCTTATGTGGGATTTATAAAGGATGTAGTTAATGATATTATATATGATATTATACTGGAATTATAATATACCTATGTATAATTATGTTTTAACTCCATTAAAATAAAAAAAATAGAAATGAAAGTAGCGTTCATGTGTACGTACAGCTTACCGTCTCCATGAACGATGCATTTCATTTCTTACATCCATATGTTATGAAATATTATAAATACATGTATATGCTAGATAAATATGATATATGTGATATATAAATCATTAATATCATTCTTGATAAAATGAACCTTTGACAACATGAACAACATGTAATTATAAGAAGTCCATTTTTGACTCAAGTACTAAATATCGACAAAACGAGCATTATTAACTTAAATGGTTACATAATGTGTATAACATGGTAATAAGTGATATAAAAGGAATAATAAATTTTAAAAAGGTTATTAAGAAAGTAGAAATTAACTTTGGTTTATTATTCCGGAGATTAAAGAACGAACGAGTCAAGTCGGACACGAGGTAAGGGAACATCTTAACCCAATTTCCGTTCTCTGGGTTGATCTTCTGTTTCTTGTTTATGTTGTTCTTTGATTATGTGAGAAATGAATTTTTAAATCTTATCATGTATTTATAATTTCTTTATGTCACCTTATAGTGAATACACATAAGTGATCTATTTACAAAAAGATCTTTGTAAGGGACAACTTTTCCAATCTCATTTTTATCCGAGATTTTTTATTCTTAAGTATTTACTAGGGTTATATTTATCATCCATGTCCCTATTTTATAAAAATGGTTTCATGTATGTTTAAAGTCCTTTTTAC
This sequence comes from Viscum album, assembly GCA_963277665.1. NCBI lineage: Eukaryota > Viridiplantae > Streptophyta > Magnoliopsida > Santalales > Viscaceae > Viscum > Viscum album. Next base: position 827,302,275 of record OY728148.1, on the reverse strand, counting down.
CCATTTTTTACTTTTACTACATGGTGCGTAAGGAATCTTTCTTTTACGAGGTACTTTTTGACTTTTTCGGAAAAAGTACGAGAAGAATGTTTATTTTAACTTATACGTCATGAATGGATTTTTACGGTTTTATAAAGTCTTATTTCCATGAATCTTCCTCCAAAATATTTCATGAATATTTTATACAAAATCCCTATCTTTTAAAAATTCATGAAATTTTGTGAAAAGAAAATGATTTTGAAGAAGAAAGGATATTTTCCTCCAGAATTCATTTCAAGTGTTTTATCAAAACCATTTTCCATCTAAGATGACATTATTTCATATGTGTTTGTTTCAAGTATAATGTCTCTATGATTTACATGGTTTCACTTTTCTTATTATGAAATGATATACATTTCATTTTATGGATTATGTGATGATGGGATGATGTTTATGAAACCCATTTTATTCATTGGGTTATTATGAATGATGCATGTTTATTTTGTGGCACAAGTAAGAATGATTTCATTATGAGATGGGTGGGACATATATCTCCCTCCAATGCATTGGGTAAAGATTTATATCTCATGAGATAGACATGGCTGGAACGACAAGTAAATCCGGTTCAGTAATACAGAGCTAAAACAGCAAGTAAACCCGGTTCAGTAAGGGACTTTGTCCAATAATATGGTCTTGGAAGAAATGTCTTGGATACTATGGAAGTCATATCATGTGTTTAATGGTTGCCAAAATTACATGTTTTATTCCCATGCTATATTATCAGGATTATTATTTCTTTATGATCTATTCCTTATGTATTTCCATGTTTTATGTCATTTCTCAAGATCTTGATGTTTAAACATTGTGTTCATGTTTTTAAGTTCAAATTTATATGGTTTATTTTATTTTCTCCATGCTTACCCTTACTGAGCATTTGAGATCACCCTTTATATGTTTTCTTTTCCCCAGGATTTAATGAAAGGTTTTAAGTAAGAAAAACAAAAGGGGAAGATCTTTATCGGAGATGTTGAAGATCTTTCACCACAATTAGAAGATCATGTTCTGAGTTTCCAAAGACACTAAACTATTATGGTCCTTGAGTGTTGGTTTTTTTATGTATTAAGTATTCCAAAAAAGTAATGTAATGTCCATGTATGTCAAGCTTCGGGTCTCTACAGATATCCTTCACAGATGAAGATGAAGATGATGTTGTGCGTGGACATATTAGACCTTTGTATTTATCTGGAAAGTTCAATGGTGTAGACATCCGAAGACCTTTCATTGATAATGGTTCATGAGTCAACCTCATGCCCATTCGTACACTTCGTCGATTGGGCCTCACAGAATCTGATCTATCTCCTTCTACAATGATGTTACAAGGATATGGTAAAAATGAACAAGAACCACTGGGAATTATCACACTCAGAACTCAGTTTGGAGATCTTGTATCCAATTTAGATTTCATGGTTGTTGATCAAGACTCTGGCTTCAACATCTTGCTTGGAAGACCCTGGCTACATCAACATGCGGCTTTCCCTTCATCATACCATCAATTTCTCAAGAATTGTTTCGATGGTCAAGTTGGGACATTGTGTGGTGATAAGGCCTCGTTCAAGACATGTTAATCTCAATACATTGAGGCGGAATTCTATCACATGAAGGGAAAGGAGAAATCCACAACAAGGGAGATTACCAAAGTTAATGCTCCATATGGTTTGGAAAAGATTCCAGTAAATACATTTATACATTTGAGTATAGATTATGTGTTGACTATCAGTAAAATTGATAGGATATACTCAAATCCAAATACTCTTATGGAATCCTCTATAATGTCAATTATGGCAATCAAGCCAGACAGCATGGGAGAAATTGGTGATTCACCAAGCAATGAGGAAATCTCAAATGGGGATGTCTTCATTTCATCTGCTGAAGTCCAGCAAGTCTATACTTCTCCAACCAGGATAGAAGAAGTTATAGCAATGTCAGAGGTGAACTATGATGTTGATTCTCAATCCATCATCTCCTCCTTAATACCCAAGAAAGACCCTTCATCATCAATCATGTCGGAAATGGAAGCTTCTTCTTCAAGATGTTCAAATGGTAAAATCTCTTCTGATCATGAAAATTCTACTACATCATCTATTATGGAAGTAGAAATAGAAGAAATAACACATGTTGAAGAAGAAGAGGACGATCTCAGGGATGCTCCTCCAGCATTTGAAGAGGGTATCTCTAATACTGTGGATGAACTCAGAGAAATAAATCTGGGTAAAAAAGAAGATCCACGCCCCACTTTAATTAGTGCGGCCATGACTCTTGAAGAACAAGAAAGGTATATTTCATTTTTGAAGGAAAATAGAGATATATTTTCTTGGAACTATACAAAGATTCCATGCCTTGATCCTGATGTCGCTACTCATCGTTTTGCTTTTCCAGAAGAAAATCGAGGATTCAAGCAAGCTGCCAGAAGAACACACCCAACTTATGCTTCCAAAATTGAAGTTGAAGTGGATAATCATATGAAAGCTAACTTCATCAGAGAAGTTCAATATCCCAAATGGTTGGATAATATTGTCCCTGTGAAGAATAAGAATTGAAAAATTAGAGTTTTCATTGATTTCAGAGATCTTAATTGGCATTGTCCTAAGGATGATTTTCCAGTTCCGATCACAGAACTCTTAATTGACGCAACATCTGGATATGAAGCACTTTCCTTCATGGATAGATATTAAGAGTATAATCAAATCCTAATGGCTCTAGAAGATGAAGAATCTATAACCTTCAGAGCCCCTCAAGGTGTGTTCTGCTATCAGGTAATTCCCTTTGGCCTAAAGAATGTAGGTTCAACATATCAGTGTTCCATGCATCTTATATTTAAACCCTTTTTAGGGAAGTTTGTTGAATGTTACATGGATGATTTTGTGGTTAAATACAAACAAAGTTCTAATCACTTGGCTGATTTGGAAATCATATTCCACAAACTTCGAAAACATAATTTGAAGATGAACCCCTTAAAATGTACTTTTGGGGTAACCTCGGGAAAATTTCTCAGCTTTATTGTACGCCATCATGGTATCTAAGTCGATCCTGAGAAGAAAAAGTCAATCCATGGTATGTCACCTCCACAAAATTTGAAATAATTTAGAGGACTTCAAGGACACTTAGAATATATTCGGCGTTTCATCGCCAATTTGGCAGGAAAAAGTTTACCCTTCACCAAATTGATGAAGAAGGGAGTCACTTACCAGTGGACTGAAGAATGTCAAGAAGCATTCGATATTCTCAAGAAGTATCTATTGAGTCCACTGGTATTAATGCCACCTGTTGAAGGAAGACCACTTATCCTCTATGTGACAGCTTTAGAGTGATCATTGGGTGCCTTTCTTGCTCAAAAGAATGATGCTGGGAATGAAAACAACCTCTACTATCTCAGTCGGACTACGATTAAAGCAGAAACCCGATACTCAAGTATTGAGAAATGCTTCCTAGCATTAATCTTTGTAGTTCAGAAGTTGAGACACTACCTTCCACATCACGGGGTCCAATTGGTATCTCGTAATAATCTGCTCAAATTCATCCTTATTCGTCCAATGCTTACAGGACGTCTGGCAAGGTGGGAAGTTATTTTGCAGCAATTCGACATTCAGTAAGTGTCTCAAAAGGCAAAAAAGGGCCAAGATCTTTCTGATTTCCTTGCTGAACACCCTTTAGTAGAAGATACATCTTAAGATATTGAACATACTGATGAAGAAGCCTTCTTTATTCAAGATAGTCTTCAAACATGGGAAATGTACTTCGATGGTGCTTCCAGAAGTCCAACATGGTGGAAAATAGAAAATCCTAAATTCAACAAAGTTGGGTTAGTATTTGTGATCATTTCTCCAGAAAGGGCAGTGTTACCCTATTTCTTCTCATTGTTGGGAGGCAGTACAAATAATGAAGTGGAATACCAAGCTCTCATCATAGGCTTGCATTTGGCACTTCAAGCATAAGTGAATCACTTAAAGGTGAAAGGTGATTCAGAACTGGTAATCAAACAAGTCAATGGGGATTATGCCATCAGAAAAGAAGAACTAATCCCTTTGTATGATTATGTCAGAGAGTTAATGGCGGAATTTCTTATTGAACTGACATTTTCTTATGTCCCGTGGTCACTAAATGCCCAAGTTGAGGATCTGGATAATATATCCACAGCTCTAGAATATCCAAATCGGGACAATATAACTATCAGTATTGCCCACCGTCGTACAATCTCACCTTATGTTCAAATCAGAATAGATGAAATCAAAGAAATTAGTCCCATTCCTGAACCATATGGTCATACTACAGGATGGATGACACCTATCAGGGAATACCTTCAAAATAGAACACTTCCACCTGATAGAGTTGGGAAAGAACAAATCTGGCAACGTGTGGTCAATTTTTCCCTTTATGATATCCCAGATCACCTAGAGAAAGTTCTTTACAAGTGTGGTTTTGATAGAGTTCTTTTCAGATGCATTGATGGTGAAGAGACAATGGTTGTCATGAAATAAGTGCATGCAGGAGTTTGTGGCGCCCACCAGTCTGGACATAGACTGTCTGATCAAATTCGAAGGCTTGGATACTTTTGGCCTTCAATGATACAAGATTGTGTTGATTTCCCAAAGAAGTGCCATTCATGCCAAGTACATGACAAATTCATTCATCAGCCCCCAGAGTTGCTTCATACAGCCAAATACTTGTGGCCATTTGCCACATGGGGAATGGATGTGGTGGGACCTTACCCTTTAGCTACAGCCAAGAAGTTTAAGTATATTCATACTGCTACTAACTTTTTTTCCAAATAAGCAGAGGCAATACCTCTCAAAGAAGTTAGTTCTAAAATAATTTTTAGCTTCATCAATTCTAACATCATTACCATATTTGGTTTCCATCATATCATATTGATGGAAAATGGCACCAAATTCTGTTCATCCAAGGTGAGGATGTTGTATCAAGAATACAACATCAAATCCAACCATTCATCTCGATATCATGCAGCGGCCAATGGCCAGATAGAATCCTTTAACAAGTATATTTCAGAAATACTGCAAAATATGGTGGATAAAGATAAGAGGTCATGGCCTGATAAACTCTTTCATGCTTTATGAGCTTATCAGACCACCACCCGCACTGCAACGCAGTCAACTCCATATTCACTAGTATATGGAACGGAAGCAGTCTTGGCCATTGAAGTTCAATTACCTTCGCTCAGAGTAGCCATTTGTGATCAGTCAACTACAGATGAACAATCTCAAAAGCGATTGAACGAATTGGAATAGTTATATGAGAAATGATTGTGCACCCTACACCACTTGGAAGTCTACTAGAATCTAATAGCACGAGCTTTCCACAAAAAAGTTCTTCTTAATTCATTCATTCAGGGAGAATTGGTATTGGTTCTCAGAACTCCAATGATACCAGGAAAGAAACCGCCCAAGATTGAACCAAAATGGGAAAGACGTTACTCAATATATATGGTCTATTCTAATGGATCTTATTCTTCAATCTCAATGGATGGTGAACTCATCACTAATCCAAGCAATGCCAGATTTCTGAAGAAGTATTTTGTATAAACACAAAATACATCATCTACAGTCCATGCATACGACCTTAAACTATTTGAATTTCTCTCATGTCCAGCAAGACGTTAAACTGCACCATCTATGGTCCATGCATATGACCTTAAACTATTCGTACTTTCATCCAACATGACGTTAAACTGTGTCCCCCTCACGGTCCATGCATACGACCTTAAACTATTTTCATTTCTCTCATTTCCAGCATGACGTTAAACTGCACCATCTATGGTCCATGCATACGACCTTAAACTATTTTCACTTTCGTCCAACATGACATTAAACTGTATCATTTTATTTCTATCATCCAACATGACGTTAAATTGTGAAAAAAAATCCCTAATACGTCCAACATGACGTTAAACTGTGTCCTCTTTTGTCCTTACTGCATGACATTAAAACTGCGCAGTCCCCCTTTTGTCGAAAATGACATTAAACAGTATTGTCCCCATCGTCCTAACTACATGATGCTAAACTGTACAGAAATCCATTAATATTTCCTACATGACATTAAACTGTATTTTCTCCGTGCTAGATGACACTAAACTCTGCAGCACCAATAGTCCTCACTGCAGGACTTTAAATTGCATAGTCCCTTCACATGTCCTATATGACATTAAACTGTGCATCATTATGGTTGTTTCTACCTCTTGTTTCTCACACCGAGTATGACTTATGTGAGCTTAGAGAAAACTTCAACCATAATACCCTCTCTGGGCCGCTAACCATGCATAAGTCCCAACACCATTTTGTAGGTCATTTACCCCAAGAACAACTTGATCACTAATTCATTTTTCTTAATTGAACTACGCAGACTTTGATCCTTGTGTTTTAGGATGGGTACGTAGGCAACCTCTCGAGGTTCAAGCCCAAAACCAATCTCTTCACATCAGTTCACCTCCATCTCATACGATGCTGATTCGTGAAACCGACCCCAGAATCAATATCTTTATTTTGGTTCACCATCATCCTTTCTATATGTCGTTAAACTATACAAACACCTTCTGTCATGTACGACAATAAACTAAAACATTGTTTGATACCCTCACCTGAGAGGGAATCGTTGTTCACATTTATTTCCAAACATGTTACATTCCAAAGACTATGTGTATACATGGCAATGCCCGATCCTTTTATCTTGGGTCAAACCATCATTGCACTAAAGTCCCCTTTCACCCTTCACATGTACGAACCAAATCTGTATAGAGGGTATTTTTAGAACTACATGGGCTTTATTCCCATCCTTATGGGATACGTAGGAACATTTGAGTGTCCCTCGAATCTAGCCCCAAGTCTTTTGGGCCTAACCACAAATTCCACTTTCAGTCCCCTTGCTAAAAAGTCCCTGTGAAAACACACACTGTGTATTTCTTATAATGGTCCGAGTTCTATGACCCTAAACTAAGATATCTTACACTTTCGTCCCACATGACGTTAAAATATATTTCAAGAACTACTTATGGCTTGATTCCCATCCATATGGGATACATAGTGAAGTACAACATTTCAATTCAGGACCCAGCCACAACATGATTATGGTTAGCATTGATCTGTGTATCTCTACATACATTGAACAATACCGATTTTTATGAGTCATAATCCTAACGTTAAATATTTTAAGATCTCTATACCCTTTTTCCCGAATTCTAGTCACACAATGTCCAATTTCTGAGAGACCTTTTTCTGGAATATGCATCACATTCCCTAAGGTGGCCTTGCATAAGTAGTCTACCTAACAGACCTGTCAGCCAAAAGATGTTATTATTTGACTATGCAGCCAATGCTCTTAGGTGGCCCTGCATAATTCAACCCCTAATGGGTTTTTCAAATAGTGGTAACTTCATTCTTGGAAATAAATCCTCTTTTATACTTATTGGTCTTAATGACAATGTGTAGGGATCCACAAAAATATCCATCCTTAACATATTTGTCTCATATTCTTTTTCATGATCTGAAAGTATTCAAGTCTATGGTTTATATTTTCCTTCCATACACTTGAGTCCGACCTTCATAGGAGTAAAATTCATCCAGTTCATAGACAATCTTGTTTGGAAATATCTTCTCCATATTCAAGTACCTCTCTCCATACAGAAAACTCTATGCTTTGGAAAATTTGAATCCCCGTCAACTTTCACTGGATTTTTAGCAGTAGAAAAGTAAATTTCTAAGAGTTCTTTTTCCTGACTATGCAGCATGTGCCTTTATGAGGCCTTGCATAAGTAGTCTACATAACAGGCATGTCATCCAAAAGATGCTATTATTTGACTATCCAGCCAATGCCCTTAGGTGGCCCTTCATAATTCAACCCCTAATGGGTTTGTTAAATAATGGTAACTTTATTCTTGGGAACTACTTCTTCTAATGTTTTTCATCCCTTTTTCATATCATTCCTTGGATTCAAAATTTCTTAAGTCATAGTTTACATATTTTCCCTCATACTTAAGTACGGTAATATGTTTTCAGACAAATTTTCAAGGAATTGAGTCGATTTTAATCCATTCGGTCAAAGCTATTTCGACCTTAAACATTATCCTTTTTATGTCTGAAGTTCATGACTTTAAACTACCGACAAAAGACAAGGGAACTCTGAATAAAAGTCAATTTCCAACTCACTAAACATACATTTTGTATGATTTTAGGTAATATTGAGAAATAAAAAGTTTCAAAAGTTTTTAGGTTTATTTATATTAACTACTAGCAAAAATCAAACTACGCTTACTAGGCTCATTGTCTTAGGTAAAATCTAATGCAGGTAGAAAAAAAAATGCAGCCACAAATGATTGAAGATGAAAGTATTGTTCATTGATGCACATGAGTTTAGAAGGACATCTACAGATTGGAATCTCTTCTCTTTTCTAAGAAATTTCAAGAGGCTGTCAACATAAGTCGTCACTTGATGTAAAACATCCCGAGCTTCATCAGCAGCCACTTCAAGCTCATGCACTCGACCAAATTCACTCTTATCATCCTGATGGAGTGATTTCTTGGCATCCACGATGGATTTCATACCATTCGTTTGAGCTCCCTCTAGTGAATTATTGAGTTGGTCAAGTTCCCCAATAATAGCATCTAACTGTTGCCGAAGGTGTATCTGTTAGACGACTTTATCTTTGATCTTATCCTTTAGCTCCTTCATCTTGGCAGCATAATCAGCCACATCTCGGGATACCATAGCCTGAAATTCCATTATATTGGCTGAAAACTTCACCCTGGTCAAATCTTGATGGCAGTTTTTCTTCTGCTCCCTTCTTAGGATGACTTGCTTCACTATGACATGGATCTTTTGATATCCAAAACCGCCAAGTCCTAACATGACAAATAGGGATGACAGTCGCGAGATCTTAGATAACATCTCTTCAATAGGCACTTCAGATATGATCTTCAATATATTTTTCCATGCCTTCCGTCATGAAAATTGCAGCACCTTTTGTACTTCTGGATCCGACTCATCATCACTGTCATAGAGGGGAATATAATTCAGGATTAAAGCATTTAGGGAAGTGCCCTGTTCTGCTCCTTCCCCCTGACCTGTGCTTCTTGACATTCAATTCCCATTGGGGCGGAGGCTGAGGCTTCACCTCCAGATCTAGCCACTAAAATTGATGGCCCTGCATAATCAATTGAAATATGTGCTTAGTTTCAAAGGATAATAAAAGTTAATTGGTTGTCTTTCAAATTAAGTACAGTCACAAATATTATTATACCTTAACCAAAAGTAGATCAGTAACTTGAGAAGGCTCTTCCACATCTTTCCTAGCTTCAATAGGGTTTTCAGGGTGAGGTTGAGGAAGCTCTACGGAGTTCAGCTCCATCTGGGCTAATGTCTTTGCAATAGTAGGGTTTTCTATACCCACTTCAGGCATTGGTAGTTCAGTAGCTTGCTCAGATGGAACTGCATATTTGAACCGATCCAGATCATACATGTAATCAGAAGTTATTTTTATCAGGAAAAAGGATAACACTCACATCCTTAATCTTCTAAATTACATGTTAATTTAACTTGATCTAAACAATCTTCAAAAGATGCGCCAAGTCCCATCATTTCATCCAATGTAATCTCAGAATCTAGGTTAATCTCACGAGTGGAAGAATTTTGTATGTCTTCTTGGCGACCTTCATCCTACGGTCTTTGACCCTGGACAACTTCTTTAGATAAAGCAGCGGTGTCAGTTGAAATAGCTGCCAAAAGCTCTAATGCAGGGGTTGAACCTAAAGTATTACAGAATGGAAATCAGTCGATGTTTCTTTCAACATTTTTTATGAATCATTGTTTACTTACCAGAAGCAGGTTCTTATCCTCTTGCAAAATCAGTAGGAGGGATACTAGGAACAGACGTTGGCTCTTCTCCAGGAGTAGCCAAGTCAGCCTAAACTTTTGATTGTTCACCAGTACCCTCTGTGGTCCTCAAAGGAGGGTCAGTCCTCTCCCTCAGAGGAGAAATTGAAGAATCCCCTGCAATCCCAAGGAAAATGGGTAATATTTTCATGGTTTAAGACTCATGATTACCCAAAGGACTTACCACTACTGATGAAGCATTTTGCTGTGGACTTCCTCCTTCAATGCCTTTGCTTATTTGGATTTTTTGGAGTGTCGGAAGTCTCCTTCACAGGTACATGAATTAGAGAATGGAAAGCCATTTCCAACACCTCATCCAAAGCCTGCTGGCCTGGAGATATCTCGCCCTACTCGCATGGAGATTTAGCAGCAGACCCGATGGCAGTACCACCAGGGCTATACTGTGGTGAAGGAACCTCAGTAGTTCCTTTCTTTGCAAGCTGCAGGATGAAGAAAATAATTTCCTTGAGTAACAAAGCTCTGACTAAAATCAAGTTGCAAGGAAAATGAGGAAAGAGACTTACATCTTTAGGAGCCACGCAATCGTTCCACTCCTCATCTCTGGAATCACTAGTCCCCTCAGTGACACCACGATCTATCATTTCCTTCACGCGCTTGGTGATAGGAATGGAATCATCAGTAGAATATAGGAGCATTTCCAGCTCTCTAATATAAGCCCGCACTTCATCGGGGTTATCCTTGAATTGGATATCCGTAGAAGCCAGAAGATTCCCTATTCCAGGGAGGTATAACCCCTCGCACAAATCCAGCCAGGCAGTTTCATCACCACAGTATAAACTCTCCCATGTCTAGATAGCCTCTGGTCATAGATATTCATTATGTGTACCAGACGGCTGTGACAAAGGTCCTACAATCTTGGACTTAAGCTTCTTCCCATCTCCTGCAACTACAGATAGAGAATAAGAAAATAAAACTTGTTTCTCTATAATGTAATGGTGATTAAATTGTCACAGTGAAGTAACTCACCAAGAGTTTATGGAGTGGGTCTTTTGATTCTGAAATGAGGATTATATCGGGCATGAGGCCACTTTGTCGTTTTTTGTGCCTCATCATCCTCATCTTGGGAATCCGGTGAGTCCTTCTTATATGAGAAATCTGGTGAATCAGTTCCAGGTGGGGAAGCATCACTTTCCTGAGGAAGAGTTTCTTTCTTTACAGTTATCTTCCTTTTCCCCACCTAATAAACCGGGTGATTCAGAACCCCTCTAGGGTATGATTCCATCCAGTGCTCGGCATACCATGTAGTCAAGTTATTTGTCACTTTATCAACTGGTAGCTCAAACACTTCCCCGGTCTTCTCCCCAGATGTCAGCAACCATAGTTACTAGGCAACCATAAAATGGTTCTCTAACATGACATGCAAATGGGGAGATACAACAGTCTTCTGCAAACACTTGAATTGATGTGAAAATCCATATGGAGCATAGACTTTGCATATAATCTCTCCATCAATCCTGGAGACCAGTACACCATCTCTACAGGCCAGCATTTATTCCCTTAATTCCAGACTGGATGTTCCATCATCAACAAACCGCCCGGTTGGAGGATTTTCATAAGGAAATCAATTTAATTCCTTATACATGCTCAGCCTCACCATCATGTCATAAGAGTTGTGAGCTAGTAGAGAAATTCCATTGAATGCCTGAACTGATGGCCTGAAAGAACTTCCAGGAATCTTTACTCCATTTTTTACATTATACGTCTTGAAGTGAGTGGCGATCCATCCCCACAAAACTTAGAATGGTCCCACTATTATCAAAGTAGACTTACCCATGAAGACATGGAGTAATCTCCTGTGAATCATTTCTAAAATGGGGGTAGCCAACCCAATCATTTTTCCCTCATCCAACTTAGTTGTGATAACGAAGGTCTGTGGCCTAACGCCTCCCTTCAAATCCATGACTGGAAGAAGATAAACACTGAGCCACAAGGCCAAAAATCCCGCCAGACGAGTCTTCTTTGGGATTATCTGATTAACCTCATATCCCCACTTCTCAAATTCTCCTGCTTCTAGAGTCGGCCAGAATGTTCCAGGAGCACCCCTCTTCTCTGTTTTGTGGCAGGTAGTAGGATGAGTGGGCCTCTTCTTCTTGGATCCCTTCTCCTTCGACCCCTTCACCTTCGACCCCTTCTCCTTTGGCTCTTTCTCCTGCTTCTCGATAAGAAACATATTCATCCACTCCTCTATATGAATATCCTTTCTAGAATGAGTTAAGGTGGTCTCTGAACTCTTGAGCTTGTAGAAGATTTTCAATAATTCCTGGGCTAAAGTCAGAGTCTTCTCCAAATCATTCCAAGTCACCTTGGTAGGGATGAATTCATCATACATATCACCCAAAATTGGATCCCCTGAGATCTTGTGGACATACCAAAGACTTATTCCTACTTCTCTATGAGTCAGATGGAAAGAATTGGTTTCTGGGCTCCAATGGATGAGTATCTCTAGAACGAAGTTATCATGCCTGTAAAAATATGTTTGCCCAGCCCAGACGGCTTCATATATCGCAAATCCTTTCAAATCCTCGACAAAATCTGCACAAGTTTGTCACACCCTGTATGCCCACATCCAAGTTGGATTCACACCTCCTCCAAGATGAAAGTCCCAACTTCTCTTCTAGCCTTTGAATTGATCCATCTAGAAGTTTTGGAAAATTGAGGGATAACAATGGGGGTTCAACTCGGGCTTATGAGGTTTCAGATCTGGCGTACAAGGGCAATAATGCATCATATGGACCTTCTCCACTGTTCTATAATTTATAAATACTCCTCCACATGAGATATTTGATGAATAAAAGTTGGTATAATTCTGAAACCAAGAAAGTGGGAGATAGTTCTTTGACTCTGGAATGGTAACTTCTCGTAGATGACCACAGCCATACAAAGGCAGATAAATGATCTGGGTGAAGTCACGATGATACTTCTACAAATACTTAGCCACATCCGGGAGAGTGATGTTGTAGAAAATATAATAATCATGGCCCATGATGCTCATCATATCATCAATTCTCTTGCTAGCCAGTTCATCAGCCGTTCCGATTCTCTTAGGAGCCATTGAATCTGCACAAGAGTTGAATAAATTAACTCTTAAATGGATTGATTTTTCATAAATTTTTGAAGAAATTTGGAAAAATGGCTAAGGAATTAAGGCGTGAAAGTATACTTTTTGTCACGCAACTATGGATGGTGTCGCCGAAGTATGGATGTGTCGTGAAATTTTTTGGCACACAAGTATCACCGCGCAAGTCCAAATACCTCTACAGCAGCGCGAAAACAAAAAAACAGGGGAAAACAGAGCACTTGCGTGACAGAACTAACTTTCATGGCGAGAGCTAGAATGTTTGAAATTAGGTGCTTTGCGTGAGGAATGACCGCATATATATACGCCAGGCCACACCCTTGCGCATCGATGCCTACGCAGCTCAATACTTGCACGCTGCCCTCTATACGCTCAACACTTGTGCGCCACATGTTCCTTGGTTTTCTACTTTTCCTCAGAGTCACATCCTCATTTCTTTCAGATCCAACTCTGAGGGGGGACTTTTGATGAACCTCCTTTCCGTCATAGTTTCTAAAGGAATGAAAAGGGAAATAACTTGAAGCCAAAGTGATTCATCCTTTGAAGAAACGTCAAAAATTGACAGAGGCATGAACCAAGATTCAAAGGCACTTGGGTTGCGCAAGTTCCCCCAAGGTCACACAAGTATACGTGCGCGCTGCCCATGGGTCATGTAGGTGACTTGCGCGCCCTCTTTGAAAATTCTCCCAGGGTCTTCTACCAGCCTATAAATACCCCTGTGGGCCCCCCATTCTAGTTGGGGAATTTTTCAGAAATTCATATTTGAGCTCCCAGCGCCCTAGTCTCTTCTCGAAGCTTCCGAACACTTCTAAGGTAATTTCGTACCTAGAACGTAAGATCTAAATAGAGGTATTAAGGACTAAGTGTTGAAACTCATCAACACTTGTGTGCTTGAGTGGCTAGCCCTTAAGGGAAATGGCCACACTTGCGTGCCGCCTTACCCCTTCAACAGAACTTACACGCCTCTCTTCTGGAAGCCTCTAGGGATATGACAAATGTCTTGAGCCAAGCTTCGCCCAAGTTCTACCCTAAGGGTTGACCGGCGCGCAAGTATCTATGTGTCATGCAGGTACACCTGCGTGACCAAGACTTGCACGCCCACGCAGGACTTGCGCGCTCCTCTCTTTTTGGGTACCCTTCCTGCCCATTTCACCTCTCTTATGCCTATCCACCTCTCCTGTTCAAGATTCAGCCTTCAAACCCCTTTTTCAGAGCCATTTATCGCATGTTTCCTTTGTTGGATTACTTATCTGAAAGAAATTCTGTGGAACATTTCTCAAAACCTAGTGATTTCCACATCTTTATGTCACTAAGGTTAGAGATTTCATTCATTCAACCTCATACTTTAAGATGAGAGAATATTTAACCTAGGACTCATTTTCAGGAGTAATCCCCAGTCCAAGTTCTCTTAATTTGGGAATCCTCCTTAGGAATAAGCCCCAAGTCCTCATTAATTTGGGCATCCTTTTTAGGAGTATGCCCCAGTCTCAAAGTTCCCAAAAATCTGGGCATCCTCCTTAGGAGTAATCCCCAGTCTCAAAGTACCCAAAAAATCTGGGCATCCTCCTCAGGAGCAAGCCCCAGTCTCAATGTTCCCAAAATATGGGCATCCTCCTCAAGAGTAAGCCCCAACCATAATTCCCATAACCTGGACTTCCTTTTCAGGAATAAGCTCTAGCCTCAAATCTACAAATATGTCAATCCTAATTAGGAGTAAGCCTCGAGTCCCTTAATTCTAAAATTCCCTTAGCCTGGGCCTCCTCTTTAGGAGTAAGCCTCAGTCTTCAAATCACTTTAACCTGGGCCTCCTCCTAAGGAGTAAGCCCCAGTCTCAATTTCTATTAACCCATATTAATCTAATTTTTGATATGGGTTTCCTTATCAGGAGTAAAACCCAATCATAAGTCCCCTACTAATTTGGGAATCTTCTTCAGGAATAAGCCCCAAGTTAGAATATCCAAATCTCCATAAAGTACATATACCTTTATGGACCCTATTCCCAGACTTCTTCTTTGAAATAAGTCACAATATCTATATATTTGGGCAGTCATACATACATAATCCCCACATCATTTTCTATGATTGCATCTTTCATGGCACAATTGTCTAGTTTCACCAATACCTCTTGTTTCTCACACCGAGCATGACTCACGTGAGCTTAGAGTGTAAAAGTAATTATGACAAATTTCATTGATCCATCAATCATTCATAAACATCATACTCACTTACTCGAACTATGTGGATTCTGATTCCTTTTCTAAATAAAGGATATGTAGGTATCCCATCTTCAGGTACGATTCCAACTCTCAAATAATATATGTCCTTCTGAAGGAAAATAAACTTCATGTTCCCCATTTGGTGGCTTTAAAACCAGTATGGTCATCATAATGACCAATAGACTTTTATATAATGTATTAAAGGATACCATTATCAAAGAATCTCTAACAAATACATATTATTCTCTATCGATGAAGAACCTCGAATACATATAAAAGATCCTCTAAATTTCCTACATATCAATCATTGATTTTCAGATCTAAAGGAAAGCTCATTTTATAATGGGTAATTTAATAATGATTCACAAACATAACTTAAATCTCTAAAGAGAGTCCTGGAGTAGACAATAATTCACCTAAAAAGGTGTGATGAGTCTGACCTCCCATCCTCTCGACCCATGAAAATTATTAAGGCTCATCAGTCCATAACTAATGAGCACCTACCTTTGGAAAGTATGTCCAAATGGATATGGAATCATTTGATGTTTCCAGTTCTATGAACAAACCCATTAGAAACCCCTTGGAATGTTTGAACCTTAAATCAACGAGGTCATTCCCAATTCCAGAGGAAACAATGTCAACTTACCATTTTCAAAAATTAGTATGCCATCTGCATAGATATTCAGAAACAATACAACACTTACACTAACACTATCATATATAGAATAATCATAATATTTTTTTTGAAACCAAACACTTTGATCGTATCATCAAACCAATCATCCAAACTCTGAAAATTGTTCTTTAGTCCTAAAATTGATTGTTGTAGATTTTACACATTAAAAGTATCATTTGGAACTTTATACCCATTCATTTTGGTCATATACATGTCCTCAACTAAATTCATATTAATGAAGTTTCTTATGATATCAATTTTATTTACCACATAATCAATATATGATTCTATGAGGAGAAATATTCAAATATACATTATAATAAAAATAGATTAAAAAGTTTATCCAATAACATGATTTTTATAGCCTTTTTAAATCATGAATGATTTATATTTTGAAACCCTTTTATCCATGTATTTCTTATTCCTAAAAGCTATATTTCATTATATGTGTATTACCATTTTTGGGGCATCCATCGTGTTCCAGAAATTGATATTATACAGAGATTACTTATATGGATCTTCTCAAGAAAAAAACACCTCAGGATATACACAATTTATGTTCAATAGGTTTTTAAAAATAATATACCATATTGTAATTGGGATAACAAAAAAATATGATTTTTTCAATTTATAATCAATCTATCAGAGTAAAAATTTCATATGAATGATTTAAAAACCCAATTAATTATAAAAGAAATACATGGACTATAACTAGTTGATATCTCATATAGTCTCTTTAGGGATTCTTGAAATGTATCATGATTTAGTAGTAATTCACATTAATCTAATACATAACCATAAATGAAATTTTAAATTCACATTTAGACATAATTTACCGAGCTATGTCAAAAAATGAATGATACCTACTTTGAGGCACACCATTCCATTATGTTGTTCTTGGTGGAGTGAGTTATGAAACAATTCAATAGTCCCTCAGATGATAAATGAACTCATGGATCAAGTATTCATCATGAAGATTCTATCTGATGAACATTATATTTTTTCATAGTGGATTAAATACTTTTTTATAAATATATGTAATCATTTCAAAATCATCATACTTCAGACTCACTTTAAACACGTATCTATTCTAACTAAAATCATGGTTAAAAGAATAAATGTACACAAACCCCCACTTTTTTTAGTACTTATTGGTCCATATACATAAATTTGTATGATATCCTATACTCCAATATCCAATTCACATTTTCATATAAATTATTATTTATTCTACATTCTTAAAATACAAGGTTTTAAATTTTTGAATGGTAAATAATTAATGGTTCCAATTATCCATCATTATAGAGTCTTTTGACGTGTTCCTCATTTATATGTCCAAGGTGACAGAAATAAATATAGCTGGGATTATAATCAACACCAAAATTATTATTTTTAATGTTATAAAAAATATTATCCTTATCTTGAATACACAAATAGTTTACCATATTCATGATTCCATTAAAAAAATTCTAATATAAATAACAACATTTTTTTGTTAATAGTGAATGAAAGATCCATATTACCCATACAAGATGCTAAAAAATTAATATGTTTTGAGGGGAAATTATAATAATGTTATATTAATATAATGAATCTACTTGGTAAGATAAAATTTTAATCAATGACTTATAATACAACAAATCTTGTTCCATTGACAACATGATAATCTACTTCATCCCATTTCAATTCTATTATATACCTGAGCATGTGTCTTTTTTTTATCATCATATCACAATGATAATTGTTATGACTAATTTAATAAATATATTAGATATTAATTAAATAATTATGATTCTATAATGATAAGGTATTACTTACAATTTTAACCTTACATCGATTGGAAAATGAAAATATCATTCGTGTGTATGTGTGGGTATGACCTCTACAATGTGATGAAATTCATTTTTCATGATTTCATTTCATGGATGGTTATAAAATTTCATTTAATATATTAACAAGAGGAATATTTCAAAATTAATATTATGGATATGATGGAACCATATACCCTTTTACCATTGTCCACATACAAAATATTTCTTAAGAATATAAACTGAATATCCTCAAAGCATCTAATGTAAATTTAAAATATTTAATAAAAAAATAAGTCAAGGCAATAAATGAAATTAAAGGAATAATGATAATGAAATAAATATGAAAAATCTTATTAAATAAGTCGTAAAATAAAATAATTTTATTAATAATTTTTATAGAATGTATGAATTGAGTAAGTACTTTAGGTATGTGACTTTTATTTAAAAACATTATATTAAAGTTACCTTTCCAACTACATTTCTTCCATGCAGACATTCTTTTATAATTTTTAATTATGGTGTTATTTACTATTTAAGGGGTTATTATGTCCATTTTTTACTTTTTCTAACTTTTATTAAAAATGATCAAAAAATATTTTTTAACATTTCCCATATGGGTTATTTTCTACTTTTAACAAAAGAAAAAAAATGTTTTTTTATTATATGTGGACTGAACTCATTTTCACACCATCATATATAATTTTCATTTAAAAGAGTCCGCTAAATGTAAATTTTAGTTTTCAAGGAATATTTTATTCTCTATCTTCAATGAATTTTTAGTTTCAAAACATTTTCTATGGAAATAGAAATATTTTTCTATTACATGAGATATTTGAAAGTGTTATTGATTATGGGATTAAATTCCAGTGAAAATGAGTTTTATTATTTAAGTGAAGGGTATATGTTTTTAGAACATTTAATATTAATGATATGGGATCCCAATACATTTTGTATGATGATTGAGCCAGATATAGGTACCCCTGGCATTTAGAAATGTGGAAGAGTTTACAATGATATGTTAGTCCAAAGAGATGTGGGAAATATTTTTTTTGGGATTCTATTTAATGATTTTTTGTAAGGGTAAATATAAGGATAAGGTCAAAAGTTACATAAATTATATACATTAAATAATTTTTACAAATGAAATATTTTTATTTTAAAA
This sequence comes from Viscum album, assembly GCA_963277665.1. NCBI lineage: Eukaryota > Viridiplantae > Streptophyta > Magnoliopsida > Santalales > Viscaceae > Viscum > Viscum album. The sequence continues at coordinate 827,283,398 of OY728148.1, read as the reverse complement.
TTTATGAAAATGAGATAATTTTTATTAAGAGAATTTATAACCATTTTTAAGGTGAATTGATTTTTATCATTTATAGGTACTATTGTGTTAGAATTTTTTTCCTAAAATACCTCGGGATTATGAATTTCCCATTATGAATTTTTACAAAATTCTTATGAGAAAATTGAGAACGTATATTGTCTTTAGAGGTAGGTAAATGAATATTTTAAAATAATGTATATTAAAAAAAGATAATCATTATAATTGATTTTTTTTAGTTTTAGAAGTTCACTAGTGGGTTTATTTTGTTTTATGTCCATTAATGATTTTTTCTCATCCCATGTTTTAAAACTTATTAATTGGGATTATAAAATACTTGAAATGATAATACAATCAATGTTATAGTAATGGGAGGTACCTTGAATGAAGAAACTATGTCATGAATGATATAGGAATATGAACATAAGAATCCTATTTTTATTAAAAATAATTCAGATTTTGTCTCTTTTCCCCATATGTAATATAATGTTTCTGTAACACCTCGACCCCAGTTACCCAGATTCGGTGCAATATTTTAATACATTGGCATGATTACAAGGAATCAAGTCCCAAAGGAGCGATCAATTTAGCAGTCTTGGAAAATAGATTACATACATGAATGTTACATTACACATTATAACATACAAATCAACATAAATAATCCTTCACAAACGTCATTATTCCCTTGGATTGACCCTGCATATCAATCACAATACACTTCTTGAAATCCTGGGAAAAATAAAACATAGCAAGGGTTGAGCTCATATGCTCAGTAAGGATAACAATATAGCAGAAAATTTCATAAATAAGCATAAAACTTTAAGGCAGTGTATAACTAGAACAAAAGCCTTTTAAATTTTAACTTCAGCATAATATGGCAAAGATAAACTGAAATAATGCCATTTAATTTTTCACATGGATATTCTACTAGTTGAATAATCACATGCAATATCAATAACAACTTTCATAATAATGGAATGCAAAATGCCAGACTATCATAACGACATAGTCAAGGCCTTATGCCAAGACTACAAATAAGTTCTTGTCAAGGCCTTGTTCCAAGACACTAGTTTGTCTCATGAGACATACCGATGCATCGAGGAGCTATATCGGGCTCCACCCATCACATATTAAGTCTAATGCATTCCTCATATGTATAGGTTTAAACATAACATAATCATTTTAATTAAAACTAGCACACAAAATGTGAATACTTTCTCTATAAACCATGAAGGGTATAAAAATAACACATCGACAGTCAAACATATCACAAAACCATCAATAAAATATAGACGTTTTGTATCATAATAAATCAACTTCAAATAAGCTTAAAATCCCTCAATGGATGTTGACATAGATGAAAATGTTTTGTAAAACTCTTTGATAGAAATATCTCTTTTTAATGAAAACATTTAAAAGTTACACAATTTATAAATGAATACATTTAAAGACATTTTTGAATCAAAGTTTCCCATAACAATTTGAAACTTTTGAAAGGAATTGACATTTTTAAAACATTCATGCCCATATAAATAAATCCTTAAAAACCATTCTGAGAACATGGACATTAATGAGAATGATTTAGAAGAATAAATATTTAAAACATTTAAAATGATGTTTTAGTAAATATTCCCATAAAAACAATCCCTGTGAAAACTCTTTTATGGATAATAAATATGTCCCAGTAGATACTTATGTAAAAACAACTTCGGATAATAAAGAGATTGTGAAATTAACCCTTACCAATTTGGTAACTTGTGAAACATACACCCCATTAAAATGGTATCATACATTGAATATGTATATACACATAAATTAAATTTTATTACACAAATAATTTAATTGTGGTCAGTACATACATGAAAAAAAGGTAATAGTGGCAATATGGCATGAATCTCACAGGAATAAAGAGTGAGATGAAAACCCCTTACCTTGCACTTTCTTTTATTCGAGGGTACGTTTAGCCTCCTGTATGAAGACTGTAGTATTTTATTAAATTATTCCAGAACCATATTAATATTTATGATATCATACATTATTTATTTATGAATTTATACTACCCATTTAAAAATAATTTCTATGTTATATTAATATTTCGGTTAATAATCTATTTCATTATCATACATGTTTTAACTTGTTAATCTTGATTGTATCAATTATATAAAGAATTAAATACTTCCAGAATATAAAACATGATTTATATATCATATATATTTAGAATATAAATATGTATAATAGACATATATATGAAATGAAAAACACCGTTTATGGAGACGGTAGTCCGTACGTACCCATAAACGTTGTTTCTATTTTCATATAGTATTGAACGGAAGTAAGTGAATAAGATATATGTAAGTAAAAAAATACATATATATATAAATATATATTTATCCAGTAGCATTATTATGACATATATTACATACTTATTTGTAATATATATTTTTATAATCATCGATAAATGGTGAACTTGGAAATGAATCTCATCGCGTCGTGGAGACGGTAATCAGTACGTACGCACGAGCAAAAATATCATTCTTTTTATATTAAAATAAAATATAATTGGAAGGTATATCATATATAAAAATTATTATCATGTCATATTTATTATTTACATAAAATACACATCATCATTATACCCATCCAAATAATAATGTATTGAATTACAGTTTCACCACGGCGTGGAGACGGTAAGTCGTACGTATGCACGTATGGTGACATGTCATTCAATGGATGGATAGAATACTGAATATAGTTGTACCATATTTATAATAACATCACAGTATATAGAATATACCGGAGTTATTATTTTAGAATGTAAATAACAAAGAAAGAATAAGTTGAAGAAGAAAGGAACTTGAAAAAGGATGGTGAAATCATAACCTCTTCTTCGGGTTCTTCCTTTTGATTTGATCAAAAGGACTCCTTAGGTTGGATTTCTGATCAAACTAAGGCCTCTAGGTAGAAGTTAGGGAAGTTTAGAGAGTATTCGGGTAGGGTTTGGCTGATCTAAAAGGCTTTGAAGGTGTGAATAATTGGTTATAAGTTGTGTCCTTTTATAAGGGGGAGGAGGGACTCTTAAGAAAAAACTTAATGTATTAATTTATAATAAATTCATATCCAGTTTATAATGGCTCCAAAGTTGATTATTCAAAGTATGAGGTGGTGATGGGTATAAATCCTTTCAAAAAATAAATTTTATACAGGTTTTTTTATTATATTTACCTTATCATTTAGTTTTAACTCTTAGTTAATTAGATTGACATTTAACATGTCACTTTGTATTTTTATATTATATAGTTAATAAACTTACTATTTACATTCTAGAGACTCCCAAGGGGTCCATTAATTATACACCCATCATGATATAAGTGCTTTGGTAGACCTAAGATTTTTAGGAATAGAATATCAATTAATAATATAATATTTGTTTTAAAAACTCATTTATGTCAATTTTAACGCTATTCAATAATTGATTTTTTTCAAGACTTACAAACTTTATTAATTTGAAAAAATGAATTTAAACAATCCTAATATGTGATATTAACAAATAAAATTCGTTTATTTCATCATAACTTTCAAATTATATTTATTTTAACATTTATAATACCAATTATTTGATTAATTCATTAATATGGAAAATACTGCGTCATTATTGTGTCATAAATCAATTTAATTATTCAATGTCTAAAAATTATAAATAAAATACCATTATGTAGGAAATCTTTCTATCTTTCTAATTAATATTTATATTCTAAAATATAACATATATAACCCTATGTAAATTTTTTTCTAAAAGATATATGCTTATGTCATTTTTGTATTTACTTTAACTTAATTAATATAAAGTGTCATTCTCACTTACAAATGGCTCCATGGGGTCCCAAAATCTACTGAAAGATGACCATGGTCAGAAATATATCAACCAAGTGGGTTAGGTCACGTTTTAGGGTAATTTAATATTATTATAATATTATTTTTTTACCCTTAGTTACCAGATTTACCCTTTAACCATGGTACGTAAAATATTTACCGAAGTAATTATTCAAAATGTCTAAAAATAAGAGTTATCTATTTACACAATTTTAAAATCCTGATTCAAAATATGGAATCCATTTTCAAAATTCAAAACACATAAGTGGCAGAAATTAATTTAAATTTAATTCCTGCTACAAAACAATAAGCGTGTTTTTAAGAAATATTAAATATCAAAAGATTGACACTTGTTTATGTCCGGTTTAAATGTGAAATTATGTACAATGAACAAAATTGTATTAAATGGTAAAAATATATTCAAAATATACTCTAAAACCACTCAAATTCATAATTTATCACTATTAATTATTTCGATTAAGAAAGTTGTTTTTAATTAAAATTTAGTAATTTTCACTATTCATCAAAAATTGAACGTTTTCTGAAAAATACCAAAATTTTACCCAAGTCTAATTTCAATATTCAAAACCCAAAAATGAAGTCAATTTTGAAAGATAAAATTTATAAAATTTAAAAAATTTGGTATTACTATTCATAACGGTTATTTTGATTGGTCACGATGTGTTAGAATCTCGAAGTTGCGTACAATGCAAGCTATTGCATTATTCAAAGGGAAATGTACCATTGAAGCTTGGGGTGTTACATTCTTCCCTCCTTCAATAAATTGCGTCCTCGAAATTTGAAATTATTTTTCGAAAATAAAAGGTTTAAAATAGAAAATACCATTGGGAAAACCCACATCAGAAATTAGGTTTATAAAATTTAGACTTAAAATGAGGAAAAGGGAAATGAAAGGGCCACCACCAAATTATGATCTTGATTACGAGAACATTGGTGGAAATTAGATATATATAATTGGAGGGAAAACATAAATATTTATAGGTAGTGATTGATGTTATCAATCACAAACAAGTGTAAAATTGAGGGCCTTAAATTCATCAATCGATGATGATTTAAAATACCATTGGTTCAACAAAACATATGGTATTAGGATAGCATGTTTTTTGTTTTAATATTCCTTCACTAATGTATAAGAATTAATTTCTTCATAGAATAAGAGAAGAATAAAAATATTTACTGGACAAGTAGAGTCCCATCCTTTAACAATTTTTTACCACAAACTCATCATTCACTCTAAAAGAAAATAAATATTAAAAATAATATTCTATTTATCTTATTCATATAGGGTTCAAAAAAATGAATTTATAATTCATCTACCAATTTTTTTAAAAAAAGACTACATTATTCAATCCAGGACATCATGTGGGCTAGTGGTAGGTGATACACCCTTGTTGCCCTTCGGTTGCGGGTTCAGGTCTCGCGGCCTTGCCGGACGCGACGGTTTTCCGCTCGACCTCCAGGTTGTCCTTTTTATGGAAATACAAAAATAATCTCAAACTAGACTTATCTAAAATACTTCTGTTCAAACTCACATTCCAAAATTTATACAGAATATAAACACAATGAAGATCCTTTTTTCCATAGAATAAAATGTGAACACCCTCATCATGTATTATTTTAAAACATGGTAGCATCCTGAATTACAATAAAACCTTATTGATTACATTCAGTCTCCCTTATTATTTATAGAATTCTTGATATACTCCTTCGATCCAAAAATGTTGTAAACTCCAACACTGATGGAATATAAAAATCATTAATCAGTTTCAAGGTAGTCAAGAATATCCAATATAATTTACCCAAATCAACCATCTCTTATTCCAAAATCAGTATCTCAATATTAGGACCATATTAAGGTATATATTTCCTTCAACCATGTAATTTCCAAAACGTTTAACTCACTGTAGAGTCACTTTTCATAGTACCATAAAATATCAAATCCTCAATGAAATAGTACTTCAATACAATCCTTATTTATTTCTAGTACATCATTGATACAACACTTAAATGAAATAATTCTTTAATAACAACATAAGAACACTAATCATTCCTCTTCATCTATGGTAGTATCATAACTTGATTATTATCCAATAGCATCATTTGTGGCATAGTCTGATGACTTGAACATTAATTCACGTAGTGTCCCCACTCCTTGCAGATGAAGCATTGTACATTTGAAACGTTTTTCATACCCTTGTAGTCACGTACTTGGTTTCCTTTTTCTCCACACTTATAACATACTCCCACTCCCTTCATGAATTTTCCAAGGTGATTCTTTCTACATTTATCACATATGGGAAAATCCTTCTTTACCTTCTTCCCTTAATCTGTCCTTCTCTCTACCATCCTTTCCTTCTCTGGCTTCCCTTCAAAGCCATATGACTCCGAGAATTCTTTACTTATCTTATCGACACATGATACGATTTCTTCATATGATGATAATACATGGGAGACTATTTCCCTTATAAACTCTGGCTTATGACCATGAAAGATACGATCTTTCTTACTCTTTGGATCATGCGTATTGCTGGAGTTCTCATTACTTAAACTAGTCACCATTTCTAAACAATGGAATACACTAGATTAGTTTATGAATAGAAATACCTAATCACAAACTTTTAAAACACATAACACAAATTAAATAGTTTATGGACATAATCCATAATCATAAAAATGTCTTTTTTGAGGAAATATATACTCATAAACCCTTCATAATGGTTTGTAAGAAAAATGAGAATTATCCTGAGTATATCCCCTCGGGAGTGTCTTAACCAAGAGTATAGTAAGGCTCGTTGTCGTGTAGAAATTCCCGTTCGAGTCTAGCTCCAAGCTGTGTTTTCGGGTTTTACCCCTAGGTACATCTCTGCCCGAGCCTCCTCTACCAGCTCGTGTCCACATAGAGATTTATTTCTTGGAAAACTCACAAAATATCTACAATATCAAAATTGTAGGAAGTTCTTCTATTCTAATCATCAATGTCTATCTTAGGGATATGAGCTCTAATCAGAGTATATCTAAATCTAGATTCCAAGGTTATTTCTAAAATTCCTCTGATTCCAATAGTAATGCCTCGACCCCAGTTACCCAGAGTCGGTGCATTATTTTAATACATTGGCATGATTACAAGGAATCAATTCCCGAAGGACCAATCGGTTTAGCGGTCTTGTAAAATAGATCACATACATGAATGTTACATTACACTTCATGACATACAAAACAACATAAATATTCATTCACGAATGTCATTATTCCCATGGATTAACCCTGCATATCAATCACAATAATCTTCTTGGAATCTTGGGAAAAATAAAACATAGAAAGGGGTGAGCTCAGATGCTCAGTAAAGATAACAATACAACGGAAACATTCATAAATAATCATAAACATTTAAGGCAATGTATAACTAAAACAAAATCTTTTTAAACTTGAACTTCAGCTTAATATGGAAAAGATAAAATGGAATAATTCCATTTACTTATTCACATGGATATTCTACTAGTCGAATAATCACATGAAATATCAATAACCACTTTCATAATAATGGAATGCATAATTCCAGACTATCATAACCACATAGTCAAGGCCTTGTGCCAAGAATAAAAATAATGTTTTGTCAAGGCCTTATGCCAAGACACTAGTTTGTCTCATGAGACCTACCGATGCATCGAGGAGTTATAGCGGGATCCACCCGTCACTTATTAAGTCCAATGCATTCCTCATATGAATATGTTTAAATGTAACATAAACATTTGTATTAAAACTAGCATACGAAAGTTCAATACTTTCTCCATAAACCATGAATGTTATAAAAATAACATATCCACAGTCAAACATATTACAAAACCCTCAATAAAACATGGAAGTTCTATATCATAATAAATCAACTTCAAATAATATTAAAAGTCATCAAAGGATGTTGACATAGATGAAAATGTTTTGTAAAACTATTTGAGAGAAATATCTCTTTTTCATGAAAACATTTAAAATTTACACAATTTATAAAGGAAGACATTTAAAGACATTTTTGAATAAAAGTGTCCCATACCACTTTGAAACTTTTGAAAGTAATTAACATTTTTAAAACATTCATGTCTATATAAATAAATCCTTAAAACCCATTAAGAAAACATGGAAATTAATGAGAATGATTTAGAAGAATAAATATTTAAAACATTTAAAATGGTGTTTTATTAAAAATTCCCTTAAAATTAATCCCTTCAAAAACTCCTTTATGGATAATAAATATGTCCCAGTAGATACTTATGTAAAAACAACCTCGGATAGTAAAGAGATTGTGAAATTAACCCTCACCAATTTGGTAACTTACGAAACATACACCACATTAAAGAGGTATCATAAAATAAATATGTAAATACACATAAATTAAAGTGTATTACACAATGAATACAATTATGGGTAGTACATACACCACACAAAAGGTAATAGTGGGAATATGGCATGAATCTCACGGGAATATGGAGTGAGATGAAAACCCCTTACATTGCACTTTCCTTTAGTGGAGGGTACGTTTAACCTCATGTATGAAGACTATAGTATGTTATTAAATTATAAAAGAACCATATTAATATTTATGATATCATACTCTATTCATTTTTGATTTTACACTACTCATTTAATTATAATTTCCTTGTTATATTAATATTTCGGGTATTAATCTCTTTCTTTATCGTACGTGTTTTAACTTGTTACTCTTGATTGTATCACTTAGATCACGATTTAAATGCTTCCAGAATATACAAAATGATTTATATATCATATATATTCAGAATATAAATATGTATAATAGTCATATATATGTAATGCAAAACACCGTTTAGGGAGACGGTAGTCCGTATGTATGCATAAACACTGTTTCTGTTTTCATATAGTATTGAACGGAAGAAAGTGAATAAGATATATGTAAGTAAATAAATAATTATATATGTAAATATATATATCTCCAGTAGTGTTATTATGTCATATATTACATACTTTTTAGTAATATATATTTTTATAATCATCGATAAATGGTGAACATGGAAATGAATCTCATCACATCGTGGAGATGGTAATCCGTACATACGCACGAGCGAAAATATCATTATTTTGATGTTCAAATAATATATAATTCAATGGTATATCATATATACAGAATCTTTATCATGTTATATTGATTATTTAAATCAAATACACATCATTATTTTACCCATAAAAATAATAATGCATTGAATATCAATTACACCACGACGTGGAGACGGTAAGTCGTACGTACGCACGTATGATGACATGTCATTAAAAGGATGGATAGAATAATGAATATGGTTGTACAATATTTATTATAACATAAAATTATATATAAGATACTGGATTTATTATTTTATAAAGGAAATAACAAAGAAATAAGAAGTTGAAGAAGAAAGGAACTTGAAAAAGGGTGGTGAAAACATTACCTCTTCTTCGGGTTCTTCCTTTTGATTTGATCAAAAGGGCTCCTTAGGTTGGATTTATGATCAAAATAAGGCCGATATGTTTAAGTGAAGGAATTTGAGAGTGTATTTGGTCAGGGGTTGGACTAACCAAAAGGATTTGAAGGTTTGAAGAATTGGTAAGAAGTTGTGTCCTTTTATAAGGGTGAGGAGGGGCTCTTTAGGAAAAACTTAAAGTATTAATTTATAATAAATTCATATTCGATTTATAATGGCTAAAAAGTGGATTATTACAATTATAAGGTGTATATGGGTCGAAATACATTCAACCAATAGATTTTAGACAGGTTTGGATCATTATATTAACCTCATCTTTTAGTTTTAACTCTTAGTTAATTAGATTGACATTTACCATGTCACTTTGTATTTTTATATTATATAGTTAATAAACATACTATATAAATTCAAGAGAATATAGAGAGGTCCATTAATTATGAAAATATCATGATATAAGTCCTTTGGGAGAACCTTATATTTTTAGGAATAGAATATCAATTAATAATATAATATTTGTTTTAAAAACTCATTTATGTCAATTTTGACACTATTCAATAATTTATTTTTTTAAAATCTTAAAAACTTTATTAATTCAAACCAAATTAATTTAAGAAATCATAAAATGTCATATTAACTAATAAAAAGTATTTTATGGCCTCAAAACATTCAAATTATATTTATTTTAATATTTATAATTCCAATTATTTGATTCGTTCATTAATAAGGAAAACACTTCATAATTATTGTGTCATAAATAAATTTAATTATTCAATGTATAAAAATTATAAATAAAATATCATTATTTAGGAAATATTTCTATATTTCTAATGAATATTTATATACAAAAATATAACATATATAACTCTATGTAATAATTGTTTTTCTAAACGATACATGCTTATGTCATTTTTGTATTTACTTTAACTTAATTAATATAAAGTGTCATTATCACTTAGAAGTGGCTCTATGGGGTACCAAAATCGACCCAAAGATGACCATTGTCGGAAATTTATCAACCAATAGGTTCAGGATACTTTTTAGGTTAATTTAATATTATTATAATATTATTTTTTTAGCCTTAGTTACCAGATTTATCCTTTAACCATGGTAAGTAAAATATTTACCGAAGTAATTATTCAAAATGTATAAAAATAAGAGTTAACTATTTACACAATTTGGACATCCTGATTCCAAATATGGAATCCATTTTTCAAAATTCAAAATACATAAGTGGTAGAAATTAATTTAAAATTAATTCCCACTGTCAAAACAAAAATCGTGTTTTTAAGAAATAATAACTATCAAAAGATTGACACTTGTTATTGTTCTGTTTAAATGTGAAATTATGTACAATAAGAAACATTGTATTAAATGATAAAAATTTATTCTAAATATACTTTAAAACCACTCAAATTCAAAATTTATCACTATTAATTATTTCGATTAAAAATTTTGTTTTTAATTAAAATTTAGTAATTTTCACTATTCATAAAAAATTGAAAGTTTTCAGAAAAATACCAAAATTTCACCCTAGTCTAATTTCAATATTCCGAATCCAAAAATAAAATTAATTTTAAAAGATAAAATTTATAAACTTTCAAAAAGTGGGTATTACTATTCATAACAGCTATTTTTATTGGTCATAGTGTGTTAGAATCTCGAAGTTGCGTACAATGAAAGCTATTACATTATTCAAAGGGAAACATACCATAGAAGTTTGGGGTGTTAACGTTTCTTAATCCACTTAAACTCTATAACTAAAATTTTATGGGAATATAAAAATGTGAAATACTTGACATTGAAGTCATATTTGTGTGTTGATTATTTTTTGGGTCCATATTGTTGGTATTAGAGAAAGGTTTTAGAAAACATTAGAGGTTATGATGACTTATATTAGGATATTTTTAGTGTTTTGGATACCATAATGTTTTAATATGTCGATGTTATATAAGAAAGAATATATACTGTATTTCAGGATTTTTTTTATCAGTATAAGAAGATTACTCATATTTGGGGATATATATATATGGGGATACAACCCTTGGGTTTAGTATTTGTTTTATGAAAAAGGTTTATTTAGAAGGAATGTATTAAAATGTTTTGTATATATGATAAAATGTTTTGATAAAATTTATGTTTAACATGATCATTGATGACGGGGAAAATATTTTTAATTAGGATAAAGTGTTATTACATTTTGGTAACATTTTTTATAATATAAAATACAATGGTATTGAAAACTGATTTGGTGAAAATGTTATTAATCTTATTTTTTATTAATTTCACTGTTTATTGAACATTACTCGATTAAGGAAAATGGGAATTGAGAAGAAAATAAGGGGTTAATTTATAAAATCATATATGTTTAAATTATGGAAAAGTAGAATATTTTGGAGATTATATGTTTAGAGAATAAAATTTTTTTTGTCACTTTATGATGAGTTTCTATTGTTTGCAGATAAATGTTAGGTTGATCTTGAAAGAATATGTGATTGAATATTTATATTTTTTTGTCTTTTAATTTTTTTAGGAATATTTTTAAGAACATTAAGGATTTTTCACTTATGGAATGTTTGAAGATATATTATGGGTGTTATTGTTTAGGATTTGTATATTAATTTTTTATTTCCTTAAATAATGGTTTTCTTGGTATTGGATATTAGCTTATATTGTGTTGTTTTTTGGGTTTCAGTTAATGGATAGAAATGGGAGAAATTAAAATTCACCATCTTTTAAATATTTTAATTATATGAAAGTTAATTTTGGTTAATAAATCTCAAAAAATTCATCATTTATCAATTAGAATATGGTATTAGAATAGTTAAAAAACAACACGAAATAAAACCAAAGTAATTAAATTGTGTTTTTTATTTGAGGAAACCAATTATATATATTTTCATGGGTTAATTGTGTTTATGATAAAATAATACATCAAACTCTAGAAGTAGGATGAGGAAAGGAAAATTATTTCCTTTTATAATCATTTTTGATAAAATGAAGGTCAGGTTTCTCTTTGAGTAAAATGAAATTTTAGTTCAAAGAATATACATTGATGAACAATTTTTTCAATTATTACTCTATTGAGAATAATTTGAATTCCTTAGAGTGTAGATTTCTCATCCATGTCCATATTTTTACTTACCTGTAATGTTCTCCTTTATCTAAAATCAAATTAAATATTATTCATGGAGACTTTAATATTTCCCATTTTTATTTTTAAAAGGATTCTATATTATGAAATATTATATTGGGGCTTCCAAAATGCTATACTTAAATATTATAATGGTTTTTAGGTTCCTAATCATATGTTTTATCAGAAACTCCTTGGAGTTGTTTATAAAAATATGAGATAAAATTATGGGAGCATAATTCCATTCAGGGCAGGGTGTAGAATATAACATCTTGAGAGTCTTCAAGGAATTTGATAGAGTGTTCCACATGAAATCATGAGATTAAATTAACCACAATATACTATAAAAATATTATTATATAGTAATGAAAATTATAACTTATCCATATGGTTGATAGGTAAGAATTAGAGTAATTGCGTTACAAAATATATGTAGAAATATTTTACATACTAAAATGAATAATGAATCATACATCGATTATCCATTGGATATCAAATAAGATAGAATATTATTTATGAAAAGATATATTTATAATAAAAATATTTTTATGTGTGATATGTACTGTCATATTAAAATATTAAATTAATCAATATTGATAATTGACTATAACAAAATTAATATATTATATTTCTAATCGATTAAACTAAAATTAATTTAACATGTTTATTTTTTTATGGAATAGAAATATTGTCATATTATTCTTTAAAAAACATTTACTTAAAAATGGGTTTAAATGCATTTTGTTCCCAAATAATACTATTAATTTATGAAAAAATTAGGAAATTTATTTGATAAATTTGGATTCATCTTTGAAAAAATAATTTCAAAATAATAAAATGATAAAATTTTGTGATTATACTGAAAAGGTTGATTTTTTGGTGAAATGTGAAAATTGTATATTTTTTGAAAAATCCATCATTAATTTTATTTTAATCAAATTAATTATAATGATCCATTTTGTTTTTGATTTGTTATTAAGTCATGAAAGTTTTATTTTATTAAATATAATAAAATTATTTCATTATAAATCGTTTTTACACATGATTTGTGTATAATATCATTTTTATTCCTAAATCATGTATTATTCTAAAAACAAATTTTCATTACATTTCACACAAACTTATAAAAATTATTCTATAAAAATTTTATAAATTTAATCATATAAAATATATTCCTATTTAATAATTACAGTATTTAAAATATTTTACGATGTCAATTTTATGTTTAGTTATAATGAATAGTGGATATGGAAAAATACTATCAACTTGGTAATGGTTAAAATTGGTTAAATGGATTTAAATTTTTTACATAAGGTCTTAATATCAATAAAAATGTTAAATTTATTTCATTGGATGAGTTTACATCGACTATAATTATATGAGATTTTGGAATATGGAATTATGGTGCCATAATACTTCGATTATATCCTTTTTATTATTCTAACTAAAGAATAATAAAAAATATGTCTGTCTCTTTCTTCAAATATCTATAATATTCTTTCATAGCGATGAAAAAAAAGTTATTAATTGTTTTAAATGAATGTATTATAGAGCAATAAATTATTTTCATGATTTTCATTTATATTTATTTTTTAATTATGGAATAGTTAAATTGATCTCTTACGCGATGTTGATAGAGTGTTTGTGAAAGAATCCAAAAAATCAAGTAATATATTTTAATGACATAAAAAGAAATTTGTTTTTGAAAAAGTATGTTGTTAGAAGAATTAATTGGAAACTTATAATTTATAATTTAATTCTAAATATATTTTATATTAATTCTATTTATTTCATTAAATTTGTAATGTCATGTTTTGTAAATAGACCTAGAAAGGACCTTAAAGTTTATTTATTGCTTGACAAATATTTTTGCTCATTAAAAAATCATAAAAATACTTTTTAAAAGGAAATATATGGTAAATTATCTATAATATAATTTATGGTTTATTCATATTCCACGTTTTCATTTTAAATATACTTTTATGACCCTTAGCTATTGAGATATTGGTCACCACGACTAATATTAAATGGGTTAATAAGGGGGTTATATTAAGATGTAGGGGTTAAAATAGAACATAAAATTGTAAAAATATTATTGAATCAATTAATTAGATATTATAGTCCTTATCATAAAATACATATAAATTTTAATCCTATGTTCATGAGTATGAAAAATATTATATAATAATATTTTATGTATTTACAAGATTTCCTCCCACCACACTACTAAAAGGGAACCACTTCTCCTATCATCTTCAAATATATTGATCCATTTATCCCAAACCAATATTTTAAAAATAACTCCCAAAATTAGTAAACATGTCTTATAGGTTGTATTCTCATCAAAATAACAACATATAATACTTTTGGTGTATGCCAAATGAGTTTTTTTAAAAATAGGTATAACTCTTAACTGAGTGTTTTCCTATTTATTTAATCATCTACATCATCTAAATCCTCTTTTAACAAGCTGATGTTATTAAATATTTATTTTAAATATACTTAAACATATTTATGTATATATAAAAACACCTTTTAATTTAATTTTTTATTACATTGTAAATGAAAACATCACCTATATATACGTGCAAACTATCACCTGTATGAAGAGATGTGTTTTGGTTTTCATCACCACCAACCATGGTTGTTTAATATGATGAAATAAATGAATACATAATATATTAATGAAATAATTATTATTTTAAGGAAAATTTATTACTTATGTTCTTACCCTTATGTCTATTAGAAAATTATTGTGTTGTTTCGTCATACAAATGAACCACCACCTCCATAAAGAAATACTATTTTTTCATTTAAACCTTAAAATAATTGTATAAAAAAAATTTTAATTTATGAATATTATTATTATGTAACTACTAATAATATTGATATGATGTAACCATTACCATTTTGACTATAGGAAACTGGCCAAAGATGAATTGTGAATATGAACTGAACATCCTTAAGATGTATGATCTAAACATAAAAGATTTTGTAAATACATTTTCATTGTGAGTAATGATATACAATTACTAATTATAATGTAATGTGGAATTAAAATTTATTTAGAAAAATTAAAAATTAAGAAAATTTTATTATTCTAGAGTTATATAATTCATGAAATGATTCAGTACTTGTGGTAAGAGACATTCTTTTAGAAATATTATTTTAATGTTTTATTTACAACTAGTTGTATTCAATTTTCAAGATCATTAAAATGTTTAAATAATGTTATTATTTATTTTTACAATATTTATAAAGGTCATTCTGACTATGTTTTACCTTTTTTATAAATAAATAAAGATTAACATTTTCAATGTTTTGTGTATGGGTTATTTTTGAATTCTTTCAAAATTAAAAAAAAAGAATATTTTTATCATATATAAAAAAACCAAACCTACCATCATATAGTTTACTAATTTTCAATATTCCAATACAAGTTAATATTTATTTTAAAATAATACTCCATTATCCTTCATACGATAATTTTTATTTTTATAATGTTTTTCAATAGAAATTTTAATTTATTATCTTTTATATAATACATTTGAATGTGTTCTTACTTATATGAAAATTTTAAATTGAAATGAGTCATATGGGTTAATTTAAATATATATTTGTTTTATGAATTCTATTATTGATGTAAATTTTATCTAAATTTTGGGTGTTCCAAATACATATTTGATGATGGGTGATCCCGATATATCTCTCCAATGAAATGGGTAAAGTGACTGGGTTTACCCATGACATGTTACACATAAGAGATACTAGAATTATCTTTTTAGGTGATTCAATTTTATGTGTTGTTATAATGGTGAATGTAAGGATAATTTTCCATGGTTGTGATATGAACTTATTTCAATATGTTTTTAATATAAATATTTTTATATAAAAAGGTTAGAAAATGATATTTTTTTATAAGGAAATATTATGACATTTTAAAGGGGAAATATTTTTTTCATTGAATTGAAGTCATGAGTTTTCAAGTGATCCAATAATTCCCCAGGATTATGATTTTTCTTTTACGATTTGTTATGAAATCCTTATTAAAAATTCTAATAAATAACGTTTTTCTGGGCACATGTAAAAGAGTATTTGTAACGCCCCGACCCCAGCTACCCAGAGTCGGTGCATTACTTCGCAACATTGGCATGATCACAAAAGATCAAGTCTCGAAAGACCGATTAGTTTAGTAGCCTTGGAAACACTAGATACATTCATAAGTGTTACATTACATCATAAAGTGAAAAACTAATAACAAAGTCTTCATAGTCCACACTCATTTCCTCTTCTGACTATCCCTGCAGGTCATTCATAAAATACTTCTTCACATCCTGGAAAATTTTTAAACATTGAAAGGGGTGAGCTCGAATGCTCAGTAAGGATAACAATAATGCGGAAGCTTTCATAAATAAACATTAACATTTAAGGCAATGTATAACTAAAACAAAAGCCTTTTAAACATGGACTTCAACATAATATGGCATAAGTAAAATGAGATAATGCCATTCACTTCTTCACATGGATATTCTACTGGTCGAATAATCACATGCAATAACAATAACCACTTTCATAATGAGGAAATGTATAATGCCGGACATTCTGAAACATTTTGTCAAGGCCTCAGCCAAGACGTCTAAAATGATTAAGGCCTCGGCCAAAACCATAAATCAAATTGGGAAAGGGCCTCGGCCAATTCCACGTCTAGTTGTCTCATGAGACCTACCGATGCATCGAGGAGCTATAGCGGGCTCCACCCGTCACTTATTAAGTCCAATACATTCCTCATAAGAATAGGTTTAAACATATCATAAACCATAACATAATCGTATCACATAAAACATGCATAAAGGAAACATAACATTTCCACATTTCAATCACAAGATATCAATACAACACATTGTTATAATAAAAACGCTTTCAAAACCATTTTCAATACCAAAATAAAAGAAAGTTAAAACATGATATTTATTTTTCATTAAAAAAAAGGGTATGGCTTGTAGAGGAAGCCGAAACTCAAATAATGGTCACGGCGGCGGAGAAGTCGTTGTCGCCGCATAAGTACGGAAAGAAAAACATTCCCTTTTGTCGTTTAGTAAAACGCTTCGTATAAAAAAAGATTCCTTTTTAATAAACGTAAAAGTCAAAGGGGTTTTTACACCGTATAAAAGAAAGTTGTGTATAAAACCAAATATGCCTCAATGAAAGGGGATTGAGACGAAGTCCTTAAAAAGATCATTTTTAAAATAAAATAGATCTATTATGTGTATTCACTATAGGTACACATAAAGAAAGTAAAAGAAATACAAAATAGGACATAATAATATCATGACATAATTTGGAAGTAGGAGATTAACCCAAAGAATAGAAGTTGGGTTAAGAAGTTCCCTTACCTTGTGTCCGACTTGACTCAACCGTTCTTTAACCTCCTGAATAATAAACTAGAGTTAATATCTACCTTATTAAGAACCATTTTCAATTTCATTATCCTTTTTATATCACTTATTTCAATGTTATGAACATTATGTAATTATTTAAGTTAATAACGGTCGTTTTGTCGATCCTTGGTACTTGAGTCAAAAATAAACTTCTTATAATTACAAGTTGTTCATGTGGTAGAATATCCATTATCTCCAGAATTATATTAATGATTTAGATGTCATATATATCTTATATACAGTATATACATTCATTCATAATGTCACGTAACATTTAGAGGTAAGAAATGAAATGCACCGTTCATGGAGACGGTAAGCCGTACGTACGCATGAACGCTACTTTCATTTAAATTTCATATTTAATGGAACTAAATCATAATGATATAAATGTATAATATAATTCCAGTATAATATAGTGTATAATACCATTTACTCCATCCTTTATACATCCCACATATGGCATTTACGATTCAAATCACTTTGAGGGGGCGGTAGTCCGCACTTCCTAAAATGAAATTATCGCGTTTTACCCATAATGGAAATCATAAAGTATGCCATAAATGAGAAATACAGAAGCATAAGTAAAACAAAAACATATTATATATCATATATAAAAATAGTGACATCTTAATGGCCACCTTTGGAGGTGTTATATGAGTGTTGAACAATCATCGTTTCGTGAGGCAGAAATTCGCCATCCACAGAAACCGTATGTTCTTTAACCATTAGATGTAGGTGTGTGTAAGTGTAGCTCGAATCCTTCTTATAACAACATCCTAGTATATTTAAGATACTGGTGTTGTTACAAAAGAAGTAAATAAAAAGAGTTTAGGGGGTTGTAGAAGCAAAATAAAACAAAAGAACATGAGAGAATGAATTACCTTAAAAAGTGTAACTCCTTTTGAGTTGAGCCTAAAGGCTTCCTTTGAAAGGATTCTGCCCAAAGGGAATCCTCTAGGATGAGGAGAGGGATGTGGAGAGAGCAAATGGGCAGGGGTTGGCCGAGCCAAATGGCTTGATGGTGTGAATAAGGTGGGAGAGGTGGGGGCCTTTTATAAGTGGAGAGGAGGGGCACTTTTGGAAAGTAATGAAATGTTACATTATTTCAAAATGCTTTTCGGATTATAAAGGTCCCACATCTATATAATTCGAGGCTAAGGTGATAAGGTTTCGAAATATCTTCATCCAATAGGCTTTGGACAAGTGTAAGCCTCGGATTTTGCATTATCTTCTCATTTTATTTAAATCGTCAAATAATGAGGTCATCGCCACATCATAATGATGTCATAAATAATTTAATTTATTTAATGTCTAAAAATTATAAAAAAAATACTATGATGTAGGAAATCTTTTTAGATTTCCAATGACTATTTATAATCAAAATTTGGACTTGTATAACCCCAATTAACAATTGTTTTAGTAGAACAATTTATGTTAGTGTCATTTTCACTTTAACATTAAATAAAAACTAATTTATGTCATTTCCCAACAAAAGTGGATCCATGGGGTCCCCAAGTTAGGCCATGGCTTGTCTTGGTCGGCCATGACTCAACCAATGAGGTTGGGACATGTGTCTAGGTCATTTAATATTATTAAAGTATTATCTATACCTTAAACTACACTAATTACCACTAATCGCGATTAAGAGCTTAATAAGTTACTATTCACCAAAAAATTATTATAATCTCATTGAACCACATTTTACTTCTTAATGACAACCATGTATGTCGGATTTTTGAAAATCAAATCACAGAAGTTGTAATATTTCATTTAAACGAAAAATCAGTTATTTAACTACCACTTAGTGGTTTCACTATTCATCAAAAATTGAAGTTTTTCAGAATAAGGCCAAAATTTCACCCTAAGCTATAATTGATATTCCGAATTCAAAAATGATGTCTATTTTACAAAATTCCAAACATATAAGTTGTATTAATTAATTTCATAATTAATTCCCGCTGTTACAACAAATAGCGTGTTTTTAAGAAACAATTTATATCAAAAGTTTGGCAATTGTTTATGTCCAATTTCAATGTTAAATTAATTCTAATGACCACCATTGGATAAAATGGTAAAAATATTTTCTAATTATACCTTAAAACCACTAAATAGTATAATTTATCTGTATAAATTATTTTGATTAAAAAAGTTGTTTTTATGTATTTTTCACTATTCATAAAAAATTAGAAGTTCTCAGAAAAATACCAAAAATTCAACATAGGCTAATTTCGATATTACGAATACAAAAATGAAGTCCATTTTGAAATATAAAATTTCTATAATTTTAAAAAGTGGTTATTACTATTCATAACGGCTAGTTTGATTTGTCGCGATGTTTTAGAACTCGAAGTTGCGTACAATGCAAGCTATTGTATTATTGAATGAGAAGCGTATCGTGGAAGCTCGGGGTGTTACATTCTCCCCTCCTTCAATAAATTGCGTCCTCGCAATTTGAAATTTTTCTTGGAAAATAAAAGGTTGAAAAGGGAAAATACCTTTGTGGAAAACCCACATCGGAAATAAGATTAATAAAATTTAGCCTTAATAAGAGGTAAATGGAAATAAGAAAGTCACCACCAAATTATAATCTCGATAAGGAGAACATTGGTGGCAATTAGAGACATATAATTGGAGGAAAAACGTAAATATTTGTAGGGAGTGATTGAGGTCATCAATAACAATCAACTGTCAAATTTAGGGCCTCAAAGCCTTCAATCTATATTGATTTAAAATATCATCAGTTCAACAAGACATAAGGTATTAGGATAACACATTTTTTTGTTTTAATATCCCTTTACTAAAGTTTAAGAATTAATTTATTCATTGAATAAGAGATAGGTATATATATATTTATGCTTGACAATTAGTGTTTCAACCTTCAACTCATCTTTCACTCAAAAAGATAATAGAACTCAAAAATATCATACTTATCCTAATTGTATAAGGTTCAAAATGTTAAAACATACCATTTAGATTAGTAAAATTATTTTGTAATAACCAGGGACTTCCTGTAGGCTAGTGGTAGGAAATAAAGGCTTGTCGCACTTTGATTGTGGGTTCGATTCCTACAGCTTTGTCCGACGCGACGGTTTATGCCCCACCCTGCAGGTTGTCCTTTTCCTAAAACTATAGTATTATAATACTCCAAAAACAATCTTCATTAATTTTTTAACCTTAAACCATACTATCCAAAGATCAACTTAATCCACTCCAAAATAACTCTGTCCAGACTTTCTCTAAAATGTCTCTTAATTCCAAAATCAATTGTAGCATCAGATTCCCCATAAAAAGAAAAGTTTCTCTTATTGTCACATACTAAAAATATGATTACCTTAATCATATTAAAACCTTACTGAAATCAAAAAGTACTGCAGTACAATCCTTATATAGATCACATTATTCTAATAACCAGAATATAATCCATGAGTCCAAAAGCACCAATACATTAGTTATTCTGCTTCAACTGTAGTAATAGCATAAGATTGTCCTTGATCCCTTGGCCTTTTCTGAGGTAAGTTTCCTTGACGCTTAGGACATTCATTTGCATAATGACCCATTTCTCTACAATTGTAGCATTCAACTTTGACAGCCTCTTTCTTTCCCTTGCAATCACGTGCCTGGTGACCTTTTTCTCCACATTTATAACAGACTCCCATTCCTTTTAGGCAAGTACCAGGGTGATTCTTCCCACAATTATCACATAATGGAAAATCCTTCTTTCCCTTTTTCCCTTTATCTGTCTCTTGTTCCACCGTTCTCTTCTTCTCTTGCTTTACTTTGTTGTCATAAGACTTAGAGAATTCCTTTTCTGTCTTGATAGCACATGAGACTATATCTTCGTATGTTGAGAAAGATTGTGACACTAGAGCTCGACGGAGAAATGGTTTTAACCCATCAAAGAAACGATCAATCTTACTTCTTGGGTTACGTATATAATCGGCAGCATGCCTCGCTAACCTTGTAAAGTTAGCCTCATACTTTGCGACATTCTCATCCTCCTTCTGCCTCAAACTAAGAAATTGCCTTTCCATATCTGCTCGATGGTCACGAGGAAAGTATTTTTCTAAGAACAACTCTTTGAACTCTCTCCATTCCATATTCGATACGTCATCATCTTCCTTTGTGTTTTGAATCAGTGACCACCACTGATCGGCATCTCCAGTGAGGCGGTAAACTGCCATGACAACCTTCTCCCTTTCACTACTCCCCAAGGCATGGAATATTTTCTCTAAGGAATTTATCCATTGCTCAGCTATTGTAGGATTTGTACTCCCATTGAAGGTTGGCGGTTGTTGCCTCATGAAACGGTCTAGCATTGATCCTCCACGTTGCGGATCAGGGTGCTCCATACGAGTAAGGTTGTTATTCATAACCTGCGTGAGTTGTCCCAGTATGGTAATAAGTTGATCAGCACCAGTTGTATCTCCAGATCCACAATAATTATCTTGATCAGGAGGGAAATCCCTACACGGAGTTCGTGCATTGATACGGTTTCCATTCCTTCTACTAGGCGCCATTTCTAAACAATGGCATAAACTAGATTAGTTTATGAATCAAAATACATAATTCCATACTTATAAAACACTTAACATAAATTGAACTATTTATGGATATAATCCATAATCATAAAAAGAAATGTTTTCTTTGAGGAAGTATATACTCATAACCCTTCATAGTGGTTTGTAAAGAAAATGAGAATTATCCTAAGCATATCCCCCGGGAGTGTCGTAACCAAGAGTGCAGCAAGGCCCGTTGTCGTGCACCAGTTCCCGTTCGAGTCTAGCTCAAAGCGGTGTTTTCGGGTTTTACCCCTAGGTACATCTGTGCCAGAGCCGCCTCTACCTGCTCGTATCCATACAGGGATGTATTGCTCGGAAAAGTCATAACATCTCTATAATACCAAAATTCTAGGAAGTTCTTCTATACTAATCCTCAAAGTCTATCTTTGGGCTATGTGCTCTAATCAGAGTTTATCTAAATCTAGCTTCCAAGGTTAGTACTAAACTGCCTCTGATACCAACTGTAACGCCCCGACCCCAGCTACCCAGAGTCGGTGCATTACTTCGCAACATTGGCATGATCACAAAAGATCAAGTCTCGAAAGACCGATTAGTTTAGTAGCCTTGGAAACACTAGATACATTCATAAGTGTTACATTACATCATAAAGTGAAAAAATAATAACAAAGTCTTCATAGTCCACACTCATTTCCTCTTCTGACTATCCCTGCAGGTCATTCATAAAATACTTCTTCACATCCTGGAAAATTTTTAAACATTGAAAGGGGTGAGCTCGAATGCTCAGTAAGGATAACAATAATGCGGAAGCTTTCATAAATAAACATTAACATTTAAGGCAATGTATAACTAAAACAAAAGCCTTTTAAACATGGACTTCAACATAATATGGCATAAGTAAAATGAGATAATGCCATTCACTTCTTCACATGGATATTCTACTGGTCGAATAATCACATGCAATAACAATAACCACTTTCATAATGAGGAAATGTATAATGCCGGACATTCTGAAACATTTTGTCAAGGCCTCGGCCAAGACGTCTAAAATGATTAAGGCCTCGGCCAAAACCATAAATCAAATTGGGAAAGGGCCTCGGCCAATTCCACGTCTAGTTGTCTCATGAGACCTACCGATGCATCGAGGAGCTATAGCGGGCTCCACCCGTCACTTATTAAGTCCAATACATTCCTCATAAGAATAGGTTTAAACATATCATAAACCATAACATAATCGTATCACATAAAACATGCATAAAGGAAACATAACATTTCCACATTTCAATCACAAGATATCAATACAACACATTGTTATAATAAAAACGCTTTCAAAACCATTTTCAATACCAAAATAAAAGAAAGTTAAAACATGATATTTATTTTTCATTAAAAAAAAGGGTATGGCTTGTAGAGGAAGCCGAAACTCAAATAATGGTCACGGCGGCGGAGAAGTCGTTGTCGCCGCATAAGTACGGAAAGAAAAACATTCCCTTTTGTCGTTTAGTAAAACGCTTCGTATAAAAAAAGATTCCTTTTTAATAAACGTAAAAGTCAAAGGGGTTTTTACACCGTATAAAAGAAAGTTGTGTATAAAACCAAATATGCCTCAATGAAAGGGGATTGAGACGAAGTCCTTAAAAAGATCATTTTTAAAATAAAATAGATCTATTATGTGTATTCACTATAGGTACACATAAAGAAAGTAAAAAAAATACAAAATAGGACATAATAATATCATGACATAATTTGGAAGTAGGAGATTAACCCAAAGAATAGAAGTTGGGTTAAGAAGTTCCCTTACCTTGTGTCCGACTTGACTCAACCGTTCTTTAACCTCCTGAATAATAAACTAGAGTTAATATCTACCTTATTAAGAACCATTTTCAATTTCATTATCCTTTTTATATCACTTATTTCAATGTTATGAACATTATGTAATTATTTAAGTTAATAACGGTCGTTTTGTCGATCCTTGGTACTTGAGTCAAAAATAAACTTCTTATAATTACAAGTTGTTCATGTGGTAGAATATCCATTATCTCCAGAATTATATTAATGATTTAGATGTCATATATATCTTATATACAGTATATACATTCATTCATAATGTCACGTAACATTTAGAGGTAAGAAATGAAATGCACCGTTCATGGAGACGGTAAGCCGTACGTACGCATGAACGCTACTTTCATTTAAATTTCATATTTAATGGAACTAAATCATAATGATATAAATGTATAATATAATTCCAGTATAATATAGTGTATAATACCATTTACTCCATCCTTTATACATCCCACATATGGCATTTACGATTCAAATCACTTTGAGGGGGCGGTAGTCCGCACTTCCTAAAATGAAATTATCGCGTTTTACCCATAATGGAAATCATAAAGTATGCCATAAATGAGAAATACAGAAGCATAAGTAAAACAAAAACATATTATATATCATATATAAAAATAGTGACATCTTAATGGCCACCTTTGGAGGTGTTATATGAGTGTTGAACAATCATCGTTTCGTGAGGCAGAAATTCGCCATCCACAGAAACCGTATGTTCTTTAACCATTAGATGTAGGTGTGTGTAAGTGTAGCTCGAATCCTTCTTATAACAACATCCTAGTATATTTAAGATACTGGTGTTGTTACAAAAGAAGTAAATAAAAAGAGTTTAGGGGGTTGTAGAAGCAAAATAAAACAAAAGAACATGAGAGAATGAATTACCTTAAAAAGTGTAACTCCTTTTGAGTTGAGCCTAAAGGCTTCCTTTGAAAGGATTCTGCCCAAAGGGAATCCTCTAGGATGAGGAGAGGGATGTGGAGAGAGCAAATGGGCAGGGGTTGGCCGAGCCAAATGGCTTGATGGTGTGAATAAGGTGGGAGAGGTGGGGGCCTTTTATAAGTGGAGAGGAGGGGCACTTTTGGAAAGTAATGAAATGTTACATTATTTCAAAATGCTTTTCGGATTCTAAAGGTCCCACATCTATATAATTCGAGGCTAAGGTGATAAGGTTTCGAAATATCTTCATCCAATAGGCTTTGGACAAGTGTAAGCCTCGGATTTTGCATTATCTTCTCATTTTATTTAAATCGTCAAATAATGAGGTCATCGCCACATCATAATGATGTCATAAATAATTTAATTTATTTAATGTCTAAAAATTATAAAAAAAATACTATGATGTAGGAAATCTTTTTAGCTTTCCAATGACTATTTATAATCAAAATTTGGACTTGTATAACCCCAATTAAAAATTGTTTTAGTAGAACAATTTATGTTAGTGTCATTTTCACTTTAACATTAAATAAAAACTAATTTATGTCATTTCCCAACAAAAGTGGATCCATGGGGTCCCCAAGTTAGGCCATGGCTTGTCTTGGTCGGCCATGACTCAACCAATGAGGTTGGGACATGTGTCTAGGTCATTTAATTTTATTAAAGTATTATCTATACCTTAAACTACACTAATTACCACTAATCGCGATTAAGAGCTTAATAAGTTACTATTCACCAAAAAATTATTATAATCTCATTGAACCACATTTTACTTCTTAATGACAACCATGTATGTCGGATTTTTGAAAATCAAATCACAGAAGTTGTAATATTTCATTTAAACGAAAAATCAGTTATTTAACTACCACTTAGTGGTTTCACTATTCATCAAAAATTGAAGTTTTTCAGAATAAGGCCAAAATTTCACCCTAAGCTATAATTGATATTCCGAATTCAAAAATGATGTCTATTTTACAAAATTCCAAACATATAAGTTGTATTAATTAATTTCATAATTAATTCCCGCTGTTACAACAAATAGCGTGTTTTTAAGAAACAATTTATATCAAAAGTTTGGCAATTGTTTATGTCCAATTTCAATGTTAAATTAATTCTAATGACCACCATTGGATAAAATGGTAAAAATATTTTCTAATTATACCTTAAAACCACTAAATAGTATAATTTATCTGTATAAATTATTTTGATTAAAAAAGTTGTTTTTATGTATTTTTCACTATTCATAAAAAATTAGAAGTTCTCAGAAAAATACCAAAAATTCAACATAGGCTAATTTCGATATTACGAATACAAAAATGATGTCCATTTTGAAATATAAAATTTCTATAATTTTAAAAAGTGGTTATTACTATTCATAACGGCTAGTTTGATTTGTCGCGATGTTTTAGAACTCGAAGTTGCGTACAATGCAAGCTATTGTATTATTGAATGAGAAGCGTATCGTGGAAGCTCGGGGTGTTACAGTATTTGAGCTCAATTTTTACTATCAAAAAGGTAATATTCATATAGATGTAATAGGTTTAATAAGATACTCGTGTGTTTATTCTCATTTATGTAATTTTATGAGGAATATTTTTCTCATACCACATTTTCAAATTTTTTTGAAAGGGGTAAAGTTTTATCGGTGATGTTAATAATGTTTTAAT
Source organism: Viscum album (assembly GCA_963277665.1). Classification (NCBI taxonomy): domain Eukaryota; kingdom Viridiplantae; phylum Streptophyta; class Magnoliopsida; order Santalales; family Viscaceae; genus Viscum; species Viscum album. The sequence continues at coordinate 827,256,476 of OY728148.1, read as the reverse complement.
TATTGTTATGGGTATTACCTTGAATAAATAATGTGTTTCGTTAATAAAATTACATTGAACATAAGAAGACAATTTTTTTTTGTGGAAAAAGGACAGTATTTTTAATTTTTCTCTATAAAAAGTAATGGTTTTTCTAATTGTGTAAAACTCTAATATTAAATGACCATGTGATTGTAAAAATGTGAAATACTTTCTTATAATAAAATATTTATTTTTTTATTCTATTTCGGGTCCTTATAGTCCCACCTAAATATATCATTTTTTCATATCATTTATAGAAGTTTATCATTACATCTAAAAAATAATCACAAATTCTTAAAAATGGAAGGTTTAATAACATTGAGGATCAGATAAAAAAATCATTTTGTGATACTTGTTAACATTTATCTATTATAAAACCACACTATAATATATTATATAATTCGAATAAGTTATTCTTATATTCTTATCATATAGAATGAAAACATAATAAAGGGGACGATCAGATCCTTAGTAAGGTAAAAATCATGCACATTTCACAAAGTGTTATATCATTAGAATATGAGAAACCATGAGACGTTTTGAAATATATTATTAAAAAAATTTGGGACAACATGATTATACATATTTTATGATAGATAGACATGTGATTTCAATTAAAAAACACATACAATGGAATAAATGTGTAAGATAATAAACATGACCAATATATCACAATAATATGAATAGAAAATATAAATGTGTCTTAATTATATTAAACCATGACAATTTTATGAAATAAAAATTGGCCCATGCCCAAAAAAAATCTTCGAATAAATCTATACACGGTATTGTCTTAGAATAATGTTGTGAACAAAGACATTTGAGATCATTTAAACACATAATCATGACAAAAAATGTATACACTTTAATATCCACACCAAATCATGTCATAAATCTATATAGGATCATGTTCATGCACAATAAAATGAATAAATAATAACTAAATAAAATCCCTAAAACATTTCCTCTTAGGAGATATAAGAACATAACAAATGTATTAGTGAGAGATATATGACCTCAAATATTATTAATCTATACATATGTGGGGAACATAAAATAAATAATTTATAATATCATAAATAACCATTGGAATGAAAAATATGTTTCACAACATTTAATGTGTTGTCACTGAAATTGACCTCAATAATATAAAAATTTGATACCAAAAAATTTAGTTATAAAATGAGTGTATTTAATAATAAAATTTAGTGTGTTGTTCATGAAAACTATTTTCTATAGAAATATGTCCTTTAGATAAAAAGTGGAAAATATAAGGGAAATAATAAAAGAGTTTTTATAAAAAGAATCACATTATTATAAGAGTATATGTTCTGGATCATTTTAAAATGTCATTTATAGATAGTTTACTTTTGAGAAATTTAATAAAAGAAAATTTCAAAATCATTATTTGGAAATAAATATCAATAAATAATCCTTGAAATATAAAAAAATGTTTTAAAAACAATATTTGAGAATATTTTGAATAAATTTATGTTTAAAAAGGATATTCAATAAAGGAGCCTTGAAAATTAATTTTATTTTTAAATATGGTTATGTGAAAACAATATAAACTAAATCAATAATATTGGATCCTCCAAAATGATATAAAAGTTATTAATAAGAGATGTGGAGTAGAAGATAAAATATTTTATTTTGAAAGGATAAAATGTTTTATCATTATTTTGTAATAGATTTTTTGAAAACCTTAATTTCTAAAAGGGTAAAAAACATCCTTTTAAAAAATTTACTAATTAAATATGAATAGGGATGGGAAATTGTGGTTATAAAGGATGATAATTATTGAAAAAAAATATAATTTTGATAAAATTCATCAAGGATGAATATTTTCATCAAAAGTGTCAATTTACCATATATAGAAATAAAAGGATTCATGAAATAAAATATTATAATGGTATAATCCAATCATGGAAAAATAAGTTCAATAAGAAGCATTATAACAAAGTTAAGTGTCTTGAGTTAAAAAAACCCAAACAACATTGGAATTATCTGAAGTGAAATATATTTGAATAAATAATATGATATATATCTTAAAACAACATAAATTACATCAATATTGAAAAGGTAATTTATTTTTTGGTAATCACACCATTTTAAAGATATCTTAGTTCATAATAAAAAATATTTCTCAAGAAGTTAAAATTTAGTGAAAGGGGACCTTATATTATACTACCTACTTACATGGGATACTCTAACCTCTAGTATAATAAACATAAATATATTAATAAATTATTATAAAAAATTATTTATATATAAATTAATTTATAAAATTATATTATATATATTTTCTACATGTATATTATTTTGTTATTATCGATTCTCGATATCAGGAGTGAGTAATCGTGATCAATTTGAACTAGTTTCATAATAGTTGTTTTATTATTCATTATTCATAAATTTTCAATGATTAATCGATTATTAATTATGGAATATTTTTCTTAATTATTCCTTATTTCAAAATTTATTAGGTGAAAGACATGGATATGGTTTAGGAAAATGCATGTTATGATGAAGTAGTTCTAGCATGTTTAATGGTCAAAAATAGATATATTAATAAATTTATTAAAAGTACATAAAACAGTTATAGAAAAATTATAACATAGTAAATAAGTTTTTATTAAATTTTATTACCATTATATAAATTTCATTATTTATTCACGGTTTAAATATTATAACATCATTCTTATAAGTGATAAATATCGATCATAATTACAACATGTTATAATAATTTTTAAATAAAGGAAATGTTTTCATATAATATTAATATAACATTTATATAATCCTAATAATTTCATAAACATAATTTACTTTCATTAATACCATTCTTATATCCATAATGTAGCATGATCATGACAAATGAAATTCATTGTTTGTAGAGGTCGCAGTCTTCCAAATCCATGATTAACGATTCCATTTCTCATTGAATAAGATGGAACTGAGGTGTATTATAAATTATAATTTCAAAATTATAATTTAGAAATATTAAATATATTCACACCTAAAATCTATCATATTCATCAAACATGAATGGTGGTGATAAAAAATGAACAATATCATTTCATGGTGGTGGTGGCCCACATCTACACAATATTGATGTTGTTCTATGTAACTAAGTGGATGTAAGAGAATGAATAGTGGTTGATCCATTAATAAAATAAAAATTAATCATACTAATTATATAGAGGTTAAGATATTACATTGGTTATTATATTATTGTATGTGAAAAAATAATAAAAAACGTATGGATTAAATAATACTAGCATTGAGAGCCAAAATTTTCTATTGAATGCATAATTGGAAATGAAGGTGTTAGGTGAAATAATTGAAACACTATTATTATGTTATTTTTTTTATTTCAATAATCATGGAATAGTTTCAAGATGAAATTTTATGGTATAGGTGTGTCATGTGTTGGTGGAACTACTACCAATTTATAAATGATGAAAATTGAACTTCTATGAATACGAATTATTTTTCAATAATAAAATTAACAAATTCATGGGTAAATATATCCAAAATTGGTAAATAATGGTGTTCCATGTTATAAATGTTTGATAAATCCTATAAAATGAATTTTTATAAAAATTAACATGTTTCAATCCTTTTATAAATTTATTTTTAGATTTCACCATTAGGGTTTTTACCTTGGTAACTTGTTTTTATCCTAATAATATATGTTTCATTAAAAATAGAAGGAAAATCATTTTAAATTTTATTGGTGTGATGAAACTAAATTTAGTTACTTTACAATATAATTACATTTTCGTATAAGATAAAATTGTATTTTAAATTAAAACATTTAAAAGAGAAACATTTTTTGTAGAAAAATGTTTTTTTCACCATTAAGTGACCTTAGAATTATATAACTTTAATTACCAATGAAACAAGTGATAAAATATTTTTCTAAATATGGAAATATAATATCATAATCTTTCTTAAATATACCATTTTAATTCATTATAAAATAATTACACAACCTTAATAAAAAATTTCATTTTAAATTACCCTTTCACCATGGTTATTAACATTAATCCCAACAATCATTATTCATACCTAAAATGAAACCGAACGGACTACATAATAATAAAAACATGATCTATGAAATTAAAACCATTTTTATACTTAAATTTTATAATATTTAAAAACAATTTTTTTATATAAATGAAGGAAAATTACATTTAAAGTAATTTATTAGTTATTATTCGAAAACATTTAAACATAAGATTCATAAAATTAATATATTATTTTAATATTATTCATTTTACTTTATAATTATTCATATCTTTAGAAAAGTTTTCAATAACTTTTAATTAACTCTCATATAATCATAATTTCCTAAAATTTGCAGTATTAGAAAAATCAGTATTTTTTTACTATTCACATAAAAAACAGTTAATTTTCTAAGGACGTTTAATAAATTGTGTCTTGATCATTGACCAAGTCATTAACTTTGAAAAAAAATTATTTTACTAAATTATCAAAAATTAACCTAAATATTATTTTGATATGTTAAATTCAAAAATTATTTTTATCTTTTAAAAATTTAAATTCTAAAATATATAAATGTATCCTTTAAATGTAAATAACATATATAAATAAAAATTCTTTATTTAAAAATGACTATTTAGAAAATGTAATGCGTTCTTAATAATATTATCTATAAATTACTAATTTATGACTATAATTTTATTTTATGGAATATTTATTATTATTAAAAATTGTTAATAATTTTTTTTCTTGGTTATTTTTATTTAGTGTTGCGTGTGGTGAATTCTATCAAACAATGTATTGATTTGAAGAAAAATATAATCTAACATATTGGGGTATTAAATTTTCTCACCATAAATAAATTATGTCGTCAATATTTTAATGATAAATTAATATTGAAACTAACAAATGCTATCAATGTGATATAAATTACTCATGATATAATTTACAGGTTGATATCAATAAACATAGGAAGTAAATATTTTCCCCTAATAATAGGTCAGTCCTAATATTGTTTTCTTCTAAAATCAGTTGGGATAGGCATACCTCATGATTAGTTACCAAAAATACTAAAATAGAATTAGTTTTCCAAGAGTAATGATAGTTATCCTTACAATGATAGATAATCATAGGTCAGTTTGAAATATGAAATGTGATTTCCCTATTTTGTTGATCACTATGGATTCTAGGTTGATATTTCCAATTTATTTACCAAATAACATTGAATTAATCTAATAAATGGATAATAGGACTCCCATAAAGTATATTTAAGAAACATAAAATTGAGATATATTAATAATAGAAGTTCTTCCTTGGTAAAATAAATTCTCTATAGTGTTGAGTTTACTCTTTTGGAAAATACCTAGGCCTACTAGGGTTGATGCAACTAGAATCCAATTGGATATAAAAAAATTGGAATTAATGGTGAGTGTAAATTTTAACATTATATTTCATTACCTGCATTAAATACTAGTAAACACATTTTTATCCCTTTTTTCTAGGTTTAATAGGTTGTGGTTGGTTTTTATCCTTGTTACCTATTAGGTTGGGTAATTGTTTTTCATAATGATTTGAATTCAAAAAATTTAGGCATTGGAAATGATTCACCTCCATTTCATTGATTTAATTGTTTACATAATATTGAAAATCATGATATTTACACACATTCCTTACACACATAAAACACATTCTAATTCCCCCAATACATTCACTACAGTTCTTCCTCCTTCATTTTTGACATACTAAAATTTATATATTCATTCTTTTATTATATTCACTGCTCTATATTATATGAAACAGCAACCCAATATTATATTGTTTGTTTGGATGTCTGAAAAACTAAAAATAATAATCATAACTCGAAATTATTTTTTGAGAATAACTATATGATTTTCAACAACAACTTCTATCCCATTTGGTTTTTCATTTAGAGAATTACAACATTTTCTGTCACTTCAATTTTTAACTTTTGTCCTCCTAGATCCAGTCATTTCTAATGAAAAATGGAGTTAATATAGAGTGATAAAAAATCAACACTATAATATAATTACTTTAATATAATTATAAAAAAAATCGACCAAAAATATATTACTCTTCCACATTATTGAATTAGATTTTAGTTCAACCTATGTTACTCCCTATTGAATCATGGTATCTGTAGGTTTGGTTCTCTCATATTAATAAACCAAATTACATAAAAAGAAATTATTCATAATTACAAGTAAATGAAATTTTATTAACAAAATCGTCACACCTAGATTTATAAAGAATATTTATTTATTATTTTTATTATTTTTATTCACTATTGAAATTATTTGTTGAAGTGCGGGTTGAGCCTGATTAAAAATTTTAATTTCTACTGATAAATGAATATTTTAGGCGTGGTGGTCTTCGATGCATGAGTGGGGCACGGTTGAAGCTGCACAACTTTGATAGGTCGTCGCGTGACCTCGCCCGGTTCACCGTATGGATAGCTTGATGATCAAGGAGGTTAAATAAATGTATTAAAAAATGAAAATAAAATGAAAACAATAAGTTCAATAAAAATTTAAGAAGTTGTTTTAATGATAATATTAATAATAATGTTTGAGAATATTAGTATTATTAATTAAGAATAAAAAATTTAATAAGTTGTTATTAATATTGTAATAGTTATTATTATTTTTATGGTTTTAGTTTAAGACTAATATTATTATTAATAGTGATAATTTCTATTAGTATTATTTTATTTATTTGTTTTTTATTTGTTTTTTAACTTATTTTTATTCTCTTTTATGGTAGGGTTTGGACCCCCCACCCATTTTTTTCCTAGGTCACGACTCCCTCTACCCCGCTGGAACTCCTTGCATCGCACCCCATGCATCCTACTCGACACAGCACCGTGCCACCCACCTGGAATGTCACCCCCCTTACCTTGTCTGGAGAACCCCAACGCCCCCCTTCCTTGTTTGACGAACCCCATCACCCCCCTTTTTCTGTCTTAACAGATCGCCGCCCAGCTCCCATCCAGCGGCACACTCTACCTTGCACAGTGGCCTCTGGCGACAACATGTTACCACCAGCCTCCCCGCTCCCATCACGACCCCCGCCAGCGTTTCCTCCTCTCGACGAGCACACCCAGCGAACCACCTGCACACCACCTCGAACGCACCCCCGGCCGAGCTCCTGTAGTGTCGTCAGACTCCTTCTCTTCTGGAAAGCTCTAGCCGGCATCCTATAAGACTTCGAGTGTTTTCTCTTCCCAGTGAACAACTTCAGAAAACCACTCGCACGCTGCCCCTCTTCACTCGTACCTCCTGTGGGCTTTCCCACTGCATCACCCGGACTTGCTTCACCCCTCTTTTCTTATTGGATTTCCATCACAACACATCCCCGGTGACACCACTCCCATCTGGTTAAGTTCCTATTTATTTTTACATTGATTTTTGTTCCTTATAGCGGGTATGAGGTTCGTTTAAGGGACGTTTTTGAATCTTTATTTTGTTCAAACTCTTTTTTATGGTCCAATTCCATTTTCTTGTGGTGCATATGGCGTGCGGTGGAAGTCTGTGGATTTTTTGTGAATTCTACTACACCAAGGTAGGTGGTTCCATCATTAATTATTATTTGATTAAATAATTTGTTTTTTTAATTTAGCATATTATTTAATTAATTTGTGTAGTGTGAAATAGTTTCTTTTTAAAATTTTATTTTCATTAAAAGTGTTTAGTAGATTGTTTATATAATGTGTGTGTTTTATACTGAGAACTCTGTTGGTGATTTTTAAATTTTTTGATTGACTTATTAATTTGTGAATGTGGTGAGAACTGTATTTTTTTACATGGCGTCGTGGAAGTTTGGTCATAAACGATGGTTTGTGTGGGTTTAATTGCTAACACCAAGAGATTTATTTTAAATTGTTTTATGAGATTTTATTTTCAGATTATGAAATTATGTGGTTTATGCAATTGTGTTTTTTTATATGGTGTATGTTTTTTCCACCAAAGTATTTGGGTGGTGCAGGTTACACTTTAGAATTTTATTTGAGAGTGTCTAATGTGTGAATGAGTTTAAATTTAAAAATGGTTACTTTAGTTTGTGCAAAGACATGTGACACCCTTTTTCTGTTACTTTATATTTTTATTATGGTTTACATAATTATGAAAATGGTGTGAAAGGTGTTTTATAAATGTTTTGGTGTGCGCCTTATTTAAAAATGGTGTTTAATTGTGTAAGTGGTGGTTCGTTTAGTGATGAGTGTCTTTCGAATTGTGCAGATGGTTTAATTGAGTATGTTACCTTTTCAGATTATGTTTTGAAAACATTTTGGTGTTCGTATGGTTTTAAAAGTGGGTTTGGGTGTGCAAATTGTGATTTTGCGTGTGTAAGTACCCTGTTAGGATTTTATGCATTAGCGTGACATGTGACATGAACTTGAAACTTGTTTGAGCACAAACCGGGATGACCGGGTAGCTACGTGGGTGGAATAGACTAGTGGGCTAGTGTTCCAGAGGTCACTCGACCCGGTTTCACTGGAAGGACTGACAATTGTAACACAAATTATACATATACTTTTCTAAGGGTCGTGGCCTTCTATGCCACGTTTCACCGAGACACGAAGATATAAGGGCCCAAGCTAACTAACACCCATGTGGCCTCTCCCATATTATTGCTCATTGGTTACTTTACGCTCATTAGTGTAACACATTAGTTATTTTAAAAAGTAAGGGTGTGTGTTTTTTAATTTAAGTTATCGATTTGAAATTATTTTCTTTAATCCTGTTTTCATTAAACATGTGAAATCATTTACTTGTTTTCTTTAATTAATATTTCAAATGTATTTGTCATTTAATTATTATGCGTGGAAAATTTATTGGGTGAAGTCCTACTAGGATCTTCTCTCACACCCTACATACACCTTTGAGTGTATATAGACCTTGTTCTCTATGTATTCCAAGTTGAGGTATCGTGCTCAGCAATGGGGTTTTGGTCTTTGATGGTCTTCTCGTGTTGGTTTGTGTTTGTGGCATGAGGATGTTGCACCTCTCTTGTTGCTTGAAGGTTTGAGTTAGAGTTAGTTTCTTTTTTTGTCATTTATTTTTGGATGTTGGATCAATTTATAAACCTTTAAATTTTATTTTTTTAAGGGCCAGTTTGGTTGTTAGTTCATAGTTTTATTTTATTTAACTTGTCGGTGGTTCTGTGTTTACTATTTCGGGTAAATTGTTCCCATGTGTTAGTTTTGATACCCGGGCACTTGTACCACCCCATGGGGATCGGGAACTCCCTTCGGGCCATGTCGCGGACCGGGTCGGGTGCTGGGTCGGATGGTGACCCGGATTGGTTTGTTACAAAATGGTATCAGAGGAGGATTTCTCTCTTGGATCATGTTCGTTTGGGATAGAGTCATAGTAGATTAGAGTTAAGGTTTTCGGGACTCAACATTCTGGCTATGAGTAAGGTGCCTGGCCCGAACACCTCATGTGGGACTCATGTTACCAGGGTAATTTGAGGTCTTTTTGAGTCTTTGGCCCCTATGGGTAATCATGTTTAGGGGAAATGAAAAGAGAGTAGGTTCAGTGGTCTCAGTGAGCTCGCAGTGCCTGGAAAGCCTTGTGGAGCTGGGGACATTGTCCTAGAATGCTCTCTATGGAGGTGGCATGATTGGCTTATGGCCGCCAACCATATGTCCCAGTCACCTGCTAACGTTAGTTCCCTCTTGCATCATTCCATGTCTCGTTGTTTTAGATTCATGGCAATCTGGTTTTTTTAAGTAAAAAATGATTTGGTTTTGGAATATGTTTCAAAAAGAAGAACATTAAAAAGGAAATTATGTATGAGTTTTGAAAGGTGTGGGTTGAATGTTTTTGTTTTGAAAAAAATGGAAAGGATTGGTTTTGATCCTTGGTGTTCTCGAGGGAAACAACATGCATGAGTGTATATGGGAAGATAAATGGTCAATGGAATGAGCAGATAAATTAGTAGATGGATATGTGGTGGGTTCCAGTGCGGCATGGGAACATGCATGTGTGAGGCCCATGGGACACATTGGTGTATGTGAAACCCACTATCTTATCTTATTTTCAAAAAGTTTTGTTAAATGATAATTTGGTGTTTTAGAAAAAAGTGTTTGCGTGGGTTGACCTTGTGTTTTGGAAATGTTGGATGTGAGGCGTTTCGAGCCAAGAATCCTTTTTGAATGATTTGTGTCTTGAGTTTGAATTCTTATTTGTAAGTTGGTATTCAAGCATGTAGTTAGTGAATTATTTTGAAAAGTGCTTCATGAAGCCCTTGCAGTGGTTCCCCCTCTATGTTTGGTATTCGCTTGCAGTATGTCTTGTCCATTGGACTAGTTTGATTGGGTCTATGGTCCTCTTCCTTGACTACTGCACGCACCCATAAATCATTAACATGTGATTGAAGTTTGGTCACGGGTAATTTGTCATTGGCCGACCTTTTAGTTGATTAAAGCAAGGACACTCCATTTTAGTGATAGTACTATGTCTGTCCCTTCTCCTTTTCGGTTAAGAGGATCCTATTGGAGTGGGATGGCAGATGCGAGGGGATTTGAGGGGAGTTCTTGTCTCTTTGAGTTGTTTGAGTCGTTAGGTATGATGTTTTACACCATTGTGTCTGAAGGTTCCCCTAGAAATGGTGAATGAAATTCTAGTGGGGAAGGGTGAAGGAATTTAAGAATTTTTAGTGTTGACCGGTGTCTTGATGAGCTTTGTATTACTTTAATTAAAGGCAAGGGTCATGTTTGGTGACGTCTTGCAGAATGAGTCTCCTTGAAGAGAAAGGGTGGATTTCGCATGGTCCTTCGGGAATCCCTGTTTTCATAGGTGCGTGTCCTCTCGGGGAGCATTAATTTTTCTGTTCGAAGGGGAGTGTTTGTCGTGCATCTTTCCTTCTTACGTTTCTTGATTAAGGTGAAAGGTGATGCATGTGCATCCTCTAAACCCCTGTTTTAGTGAATGTGATGCGAGCGGGTAGTTAGATGTAGTGGTGTGTTGTGTCAGCTGGTATTGTCTTGTTTGTGGTATTATTGTGTGTGACACCAAAAGGGGAAGCTCCAATTGGGAGTCTTCAATACCTGACTGCAAGGCATGAGATGCTACAAACCTCAGGGCTCTATCCATAGGCCTCGGAGTGAAGCCGGCGGGTGGTCAGGAAACCTAGGAGTGTATATGACCCCAACCTTATTTCTTTTGTCACTACTAATGGTGAAGGAGGTTTAAATTGTCTTATGTAGTTGTTCCGTTCCGACCACCCATCTAGGTGTGTGAGGTTTCTTATGGCTATGAGGAGGCATGGTCACCTCGTACATTAATGTCCCGATGGATACATCCCCAATAGAGGTAATCTCTTTTACTAGTCCTTATGAGGTATGTTTGGGGGAAAAAAGTCCCAATTTTGAATAGTTCTCATCATGAATGTGGAGATGCAGGTTTTTATGGAGTCAATATTTTTATTCCCCAGTAGTCGAGCCCCTCCCTCCCCTCCCTTTGTGGTGGGGTGTTTAGTCATTGTCAGGAAAATTTTCAATGTTCCTGTAATTCTCGTCAATTTTTAATGGTGGGGAGACCCATGGTGGGTATCTATAAAATATCTCTAGAATGGAATGGGTTGGGTCTTCTTCATAAAGGTTGGGAGCCCGTGTGGGCCTCCTCATGTCAGTTTACCAGTTTCATCTCGGGCGTCGGTAAGTTTCTAATGGTGGGGAGCCCCTTCGGGCTTTTCCCCGGTTGGCCTTTTAGCTCTTTTCCTAGAGATGAATTAGTGGTAGGAGATAAGAGTATTCCTTGGACGTGCTTGATCTTGTTTGTTCGTTGCAGTTAAAAAATGTGGTTTTCTTTCTTTGGTGCTCGAGGTGTTTTGGATTCTGAAGTTTGTTTTTGTGGGAGCGAGAGTTCCTATCCTGGATTAATCCACTGGAGGTGTTCTGGCTCTTTCGGATGAGAGACACATATCAGGAAGTCTTTATACAAGTCTCTTGAGGTTCTCATTTAAGTCATTTTCTATAAGCATGATGTGTTTTCCTCCTTTCACTTTCTTTTTGTGGGGATCCTCTTTGATCCATAAGGGGGTGTCGTATTCTACTTTGGATCTCAGCCTTAGTTGTGGTTTTATGGGGATGGAAAGCTTTATGGTGGGGAGAATTGTCACACCCATATTTCTAAAACAATATTTATTTATTATTTTTATTATATTTTGAAAATCTTTGTCGAAGTGTGGGCTACGCCTGATTAAAATTTTTACTTTATGCTGATAAATGAATATTTTAGGCATGGTGGTGCCCAACGCACTGGCGGGCCACGGTGGAAGCTGCATGACTTTGATGGGTTGCCGCACGACCTCATCTGGTTCACAGTACGTCTTGGCTGATGATCAAGGCGGTTAAATAAATGTATTAAGAAAAGGAAATAAAATTAAAATAATAAGTTTAATAAAAATTTAAGAATTTTATTTAATTATAATAATAATTATGTTTGAGAATATTAGTATTATTAATTATGAATATAAAATTTATTAAGTTGTTATTAATATTGTAATAATTATTATTATTTTTAAGGTTTTCATTTAAGAATAATATTATTATTAATATTGATAATTTCTATTAGTATTATTTTATTTAATTGTTTTTTTGTTTTGTTTTACTTTATTATTCTCTTTTAGGGTAGGGTTTGGACACCCCCTATTTTTCTCCTAGGTCGCGACTCCCTCTACCCCGCTAGAACCCCTCATGCCACACCCCATGCATCATGCTCGATGCCATGCCACACCACCCACCTATCATGTCGCCCCGCCCCCCATTTCTTTGTCCGGCAAACCCTTGTGCCCCCCATTTCTTTGTCTGGAGAACCCCAACACCCCCCATTTTCTTCATTAACAGGTCTCTGCCCACCTTCGCCACACAGATGCCACCCGGCGGCGCCCTCCACCTTGGGAAGTGGCCTCCAACGACAATCTATGACCGATGACCTCCCCTCTCCCATCACGACCCTCGTCGGCATTTCCTCATATCTGCAAGCAGCTCTAGCGAACCACCTGCATGCAGCCCCAAACGCACCCACAGCCGAGCTCTTGTAGTATCTCCATTTTCCTTCTCTTTTGGAATTCTCTAGCTATCGTCCTCTAAGACTTCAGGTGTTATCTCCTCCTGGTGAAATGCTTCGAAAAACCACCCGCACACCGCCCCTCTTCACTCGCACCTCCTGTGGGCTGTCCCGCTGCCTCACCCGGACCTGCGTCGCCCCTCTTTTCCAGTTGGATTTCCAGCACAAAACATCACCGATGACACCACTCCCATCAGGTTAAGTTCCTTTTTATTTTTACATTGAGTTTTGTTCCTTCCAATGGGTATGAGGTTCATTTATAGGATGTTTTTGAATCTTTATTTTGTTCAAACACTTGTTTTAAGGTCCAGTTCCATTTTCTGGCAGTGCATGTAGCGTTTCGTGGAAGTCTGCGGATTGTTTCTGACGTCTACTACACCAAGGTAGGTGTTTCCTTGATTAATTATTATTTTATTAATCAATTTTCATGTTTCACTAATTTAGAATATTATTTAATTAAATTGTGTTGTGTTAAATTGATTGTTTTTAAAGTTTTATTTTCATTGAAACTGTTTAGTATATTGTTTATATAATGCGTGTTTTTTCTATTGAGAACTCTTTTGGTGATTTTTAAATTGTGAGATTGACTTATTAATTTGTGAAAGTTGTGAGAACTATTTTATTTACATGGCGTCGTGGGTGTTTGGTCATAAAATATGGTTTGTGTGGGTTGAGTTGTTAATTCCAATCGATTTATTTTAAATTTTTTTATGAGATTTTATTTTTGGCTTATGAAATTATGTGGTTTATGAAATTGTGTTTTTTCATATGGTGTAATGTTTTTCCACCAAACTATTTGAGTGGTGCAGGTTACACTTTACTATTTTATTTGAGTGCATGTGATGTGTGAATGCGTTTGAATTTAAAAATGGTTACTTTAGTTTGTGAAAAGACATGTGACACACTTTTTATATCACTTTATATATTTTTTATGGTTTACTTAATTATGAAAATGGTGTGAAGGGTGTTTGCAAAATGTTTTTGTGTGCACCTTATTTCAAAATGATGTTTTCTTGTGTAAGTGGTGGTTCTTTTTGTGATGAGTGTCTTTTGAATAGTACAGATAGTTTACTTGAGTACGTAACCTATGCAGATTATGCTTTGAAAATATTTTGGAGTGTGTATGGTTTTAAAAGTGTATTTGGGTGTGAAAATTGTGATTTTGCGTGTTTAAGTACCCTATTTGGATTTTATGCATTAGTGTGTCATGTGACATGAACTTGAAACTTTTTTCAGCACAAACCGGGAAGCCCTTGTAGCTAGGTGGGTGGAATAGACCAGTGGGCTAGTGTTCCGGAGGTGACTTGACCTAATTTCACTGGCATGACTGACGATTGAAACACTTACTAAACATATGCTTCTCTGAGGGACGTGGCCTTCTAAGCCACGTTTTCTGAGGGTCGTAGTCTTCTAAGCCACGTTTTTTGAGGGTCGTGGCCTTCTAAGCCACGTTTCACCGAGACACGAAGATATAGGGGCCCATGCTTGATAACACCCACGAGGCCTCTCCCATATTAGTACTCATTAGTTACATTACACTCATTAGTGTGACACATTAGTTATTTTAAAAAGTAAGGGTGTGTATGTTTTAATTTAAGTTGTTCAATTAGAAGTTGTTTTTTTAATTCTGTTTTCTTTAAAACTGTGCAATCATTTACTTCTTTGCTTTAATTATTATTGCAAATGTATTTGTCATTTAATAATTATGCGTGGAACCTTTTATTGGGTGACGTCCTACTGGGCTCTTCGCTCACACCCTACACACACCTTTGGGTGTATGTAGACCTTGTTCTCTATGTATTCCAGGTTGAGGTATCGTGCTCAGCGATGGGGTTTTGGTCATTGATGGTCTTTTCATGCAGGTTGGTGTTTTTGGCATGAGGATGTTCCACCTCTATTGTTTATTGATGGTTTTAGTTAGAGTTAGTTTCTTTTGTTGTCCTTTATTTTTGGATGTTGGCTCAAGTTGTAAACCGTTGAATTTGATTTTTGTTTAAGGGTCTGTTTGGTTGTCAGTCCATAGTTTTATTTTATTTAACTTGTCAATGGTTTTGTGTTTACTATTTCTGGTAAATCGTTCCCATGTGTTAGTTTTGATTCCCGGGCACTTGTGCTAGACCGTGGGGATCAGTAACACTATTCGGGCCATGTCACGGACCAGGTCGAGCACCGGGTCAGATGGCGACCAGGCTTGGTTCATGACAAAAATAATATCCAAAAGGACTGTATATCCATATTTATAGTATTAGGACCACTCAACATTCTCAAATGTGAAGATTTAGTTGATACTCAAGTATTATTTTTATAGATGATTACCCCAAGTTGAATCCATGCCACAATAGTATCGACTTTCCTGTATAAAAATAGGGATTTAATTTCTAGGATGTAACAAAATTTATATTTTATCAAAACATCAAGATGTTTTCCTAGATTTAGATATATCACTTAAACTTATCCATAGTGTTTTTAGTATTGTTATCATATCCTAATCCCCAATATAACTACTCTAATAAATAAGAATAACTAAGCCATGATCAGACAAAAAACAATAATGACCAAACCAAACATATCATTATTTTTTTTCATTTCCTTATGTTAATCATTACATCTAAAAAATAATTAGACAATCTTAAGAATTAATGTTATATTATATTTGAGGATCAGCTAAAAACCATATTTTATTATTCTCATGAACATTTATTCATAATCAAAGTACACTAAACCCCCTTATAGACGTCTCATAATTTATAATTATCTTATTAATATTTGGAATGGAAGAATATAGAAGGGTCTATCTCAGATGCTTAGTAAAGAAAAAAAAACATATCAATATTTCACCAAGGGTTTAATAGTAAAAATATAGGAAATCATGAGTATTTGAGAAATAAATTATTAAAATATAATGGAACTACAAATATTTATACATAAAAAAATATATAAGGGCATGGAATCTAATATTTCATGCTTGTACCATGAAATAAGGATGTGAGCTAATAACCAAGAACCATGTAGCATAATAAATTCCATATAAAATATAAATGTGGAATAAGTACAATAAAACATGAAATTGTGGTCGAAGAAAAGTTCCAACACTCCCACATATAATCATGCAGACAAATATATACATGATCATGTCCATGAACCATCATGATAAAAATTTAAATAAATTTATTTCAACATAAAATATTGTGAAAAAAACTATATGAAATCATTTCCATGATAAAAGTTGTGATGAAAACTATTCATGAACACATTCAAAAACAATCATTTAAAAAACCCTGAGATGATCATGTGCACACATAACATTCTTAACTATTAATAAATAAAAATCTAATGAATTTCTTGGAGTTTGAAATATATTTCCACACTTCGGTACTCATACACATGTTTTCCGCTTGAAATAAATAATTCATTATATCATAAATAACACATGTAATGAAAAATGGGATTCATTAATTTTATAGAAGGTATTACACAAATTTACCTCAAGATTGTAAATGTATTTTAACCTAAAATTTGATCACCCAAATATAGTATTTGATAAGAAAAATTAGAGGGTGGTTCAAGAAAAATAATTTATTTGGAAATTAGGCATTTATAGATAAAATGTAAAATGAAAGTGGAACCCTATAATAACTTTTAGAATATTTTTACTATTTTTATAATTGTAGAAGTTATTTTCATTTTGAAAATTCATTTTTGGAATGGAATCTTTTGTGAAATAGAAAATAATTCATTTTCAAAATAAGTACTTGGAAGTAAATATTAATAATTAATAATTAAAAGAGACATAAAGGTTTCAAAACGTAAAAGTGAAAATATGTTGGAAAATATCAATTTTCAAAAGAATAAAAATAGTGGTGAAAAAAGTTAAATTTTTTTAAAATAGGTGATATGAAAATTTTGGAAAACATTTGCTTTTTTGATGAATCATCGACAGTGATCCCTTTAAAAAGAAATAAATATAGTTGAAAATAATTGTGGGGTTGATGTAATTTTTTTTATTTTGAAAGTATTGAACCCAACTTTAATGGTTTGGAATAATTTTTTTAGAAACCACATTTTAAAAAGAGTAAAAAAATCCTTTTGATTTATGATAAGAGGAATATAAACAAGTTGGGGAAATACCCATTATATTGGATGAGAATTATTCTCAACAATGATATTATTTTAATGAAATTATTTGGGGAGGAATATTTGATTCAAAAGTTTCATTTTCACCTAGAGATAAAGGAATTGTATTATGAGATAAAATATAAGTGTGGAAGAAACAAATAATAGATTAATGATGTTCAATGATAAGCATTATAGCTCTACTAAAGGAGTTGAGATAACAAAAATCTGTTCAAATATGGTCTTTATTGAATAAAAATAATTTTCATAAAGGTAGAAAATATGGATCTTTTAGATAGCATGTATTACATTAATATGTTAAAATAAATTCATTCAAAATTAATAACACCATATTAAAGATATCAGGGTAAAAATAAAATAAAAATTTCAAGAGGAAAAAATTTAGAGAAAGGTCCAATTTCCATGTATTCCTTCTAACTCAAACACACTCTAAAAACTTATATAATAATCAAAACTATATTAATCACCAAACCAGAAATATTATTCACATATATAACCTTTTGTGATTTTATTATAATTATTTTATATATGGGTTTCTGATAGCTATTATATATTTTCAACATTGGATGTGATTAATCTTGATTGTTTTGAATTATATTCATAACAATTGTGTTATTCATCCTTATTCTCCCATAGTTTATTATTCCATGATTAATAACGAAATAATAATCATTTTTTTCAATGATTCCTTAAGTTACATTTCAGTAGAAGAAATTCATGGATATTATTTGTGAAAAATGAAGTTGTGATGATCTAGTACGACTGTGTTTAATGAATAAAATTGGATATATTAATTAATATAATAAATATATCTAACAAATTTCTTGAAAAATTAAAAAATTATTATATAAATATTATTAAATTATATTAGTATTATATAATGATCCCTAGTCATTCCTGGTTTAAATATAATAACATCATTCATGTATGTGGTAAAAATTACTGAAACGAGAGAGTGTTAAAAGCATTTTTTTGGTAAGAAAATATTGTACAAAATGTTAACATAAATATTACATAATTATGTTTAATAAATTTAATAACATTCATTATTATAAGTGTCCATGTATGGTGGTGACGATAAATTAAATTCCTCGTTTCTGGTGGTGGAAAACTTCCATACACATGATTAAATATTTCCTTCCTCAATGGATGATATAAAATGGAGGTAAATGATTAATTATAAATATATAATTATAATTTAGAAATATTTATCATTTAATTTTGTAATCTCCATCATTATCACCAAACTTTAAATTTGTTTTTGAAAAATGAACCACATAGTTTTATGGTGGAGGTTCACCTTACAAACATAGGATCACTGTTGTTTTGTATTTATCAATGGATGAAAAAGATTAAAAAATGGTTTCTATATGAATAAAATAACAATTAGTTATAATTTTTTATTTGGGTCATTATATAATTATATTTATGATAGGTTTTTAAGTGAAAAATTAAGATAATTTTTTAGTGATTAAGTAATACTCACATTGGAACCTTGACTTTTCTCTTGAAAGTATCATTAGAATTTAAATGTTTAGGAAATTAAATTGAGAAAGTTTGAGTATTTAAATGAGATAATTTTTAAGGAGTATAAAAATATCAGAGTCCCATGATGATTTTTAAAGGGATAGATTTGGTATGATGTTTTGTAAGTGCTCCCATTTTAAAAATTAAGGAAATGGAGCTTTTGTGAGTACATATTTTTTTTCAATATAGGAAAAAATGATTAAACAGTAAAAAAGTGATAAATAATTGATATTGGTATGATATAAGGTTGATAAAGACTCTAGAACTCATTTGGTTACATTTTTAAAAAATAATTTGATACTTTTACCACAATTTTTTTACATTTTACCATTTTGGGTTTTACCATGGAAACATATTTGTAACCAAGTTATTTATATTTTGTTAAACAAAGAAGATAATAATCACACAATATTTTGAAGTGATTAACCTAAATTTAATCTCTATATACCCCAATTCAATTTATAAAAAAAATATAAAATTTACTTTTAATGTAAAAAGTTTAATGAAAATACTATTTATAGAAATTATTTTTCACCATTAATTTTTCATAGTCTTTTGTAACACTAATAATCTATTAAAATAGTGATATAATATTTTTATACATGTGAGTAAATCAGATATAAATAATATTGTTCCATTAACCAACTTGGGCGTTTATAGCACCCCTATTTTCTAGTACATGACCATTTAAATGTATTCTATGGAAATTTACAGATTGGGTTATGTTTCAGGATGTTCAGAAGGTTTTGAAACATTATTGAGGATATTATGGTGGAGAAATGTTTGAGTATTATTAATATAAATAGTTATACACATCTAGGAAAATATTTAAGGGAATATAGTGGGAAGTGGGCTGGTGCAAGATTGGAACACAAAGTTTGGCCAAACCATGTGGGTGTTCACGAGAAACTGTGTGAACCTACACACATTTGGGATGGTGGAATATTCATGGTTAGTGCATGGTTTTCCTAAAGATATGATAAAACTACCATTGGTTTTGTGTTGATATTGTAGAAACTACATGGGTAAAACACTATTTTCCAAACCGCGTGGTCAAACTATGTAGTGTACTGTCAACCCTATAAAATTTATGGATAAAAGTTTAATTATATCCTTTAATCAATGGTTTTCCAATAAATATCCCATAATACAAACTCAATTTTCTCCAACTATGTGAGAAACCTTTCACTTCAGTTCGAGAGTGATCTGTAGGCATTCCAAATGTTGTTGGAGGCCCAAAATCACATGTAAGCCTTCGTTATTGGATGATCATTGAGAATATCTTCCCATTATCATTCATAGAACATTAGATCTAATTTACTATGGATATATCCATGTTCTATGAGGTTAATTTTGATGTATTATTGTGGGATATATGTAATGTAAGATGATTCGTGACAGGATATTGAGATTTGTTTTAATTTTCATCAAATTCCACAACATTATGGAGGTAGGTGGATTCCCTCTAGATTATTATTGATTAGAAAATAAAGTTTTATCTTTAAATAAATTTTTTTCTTGAATTTATTGTGAAACCAATGTATGAATCTTAATGAAATAATATTTTTTAATGGTTTGAGAAATTAATGAAATTGGGTGGTTTGGTAGAAAATGTTCTTTATAGATAATTTCAAAATAATTATTTAAAAAATATAGAATATGTTGATTCAATGAAAAAGGTTTATTGAAATGTTTAAAATAATGGAAGGATTTTGATAAATGTATTTGTACAGGTTTTAGAATACATATTGGTGTGTGTTCATGATTCATTTTATAAGGCCTGGTTGAAACATGACATGGTGCTCAGTACCAATGGTGTAATGACACATGGGATTGGTATTTTGTGATGACTTGGTAGATCATAGATGGAACACTCATGAGTTTGGAATTGTCACATGGGCATTCAAGTTTGGTTGTGTGGAATGTGAGGTTGTGTAGAATGGGTATTCCAAATAGAACATAGAATGATTTTGAATGCTTGTTTTATTCATTTCTATGGAAAAATATTTTATATTGGAAAAACTATTTTGGATTCGAAATAAGTATCTTTCAATTATTTTAACCTTTTTTATATAAATTTTCTATCAAATTTTGTCATAGTGGCATGTGTTGGTAGTTCATTGGGGAAATCCTAGAGTATAGACACATCCCCTCTATGGGAACTATTGTGCATTTATAGATGTTATCTGTATAGATAAAAATAATGGAAATGTATATTAGTTAATTAGTGATTTTTCTGGATAATATGGTTGTGAATTCATTTATTGGAGCTTGGTGATGGATGGGAGTTGCTGGTTTGATGTCATTGGTGTATTTGGGTTTTTTTTCTTAGGTTTTCCCTAAAAAGTGTCACTTGGTTTCAACATTGTACAATTATATGGTTATTTTTTGGTGATGTTGAGTTGTATTTCACACCCACGAATCATATACAGTTCTCGTTCATTATGTTTATCTTAGTTGGGTTGTTTTATCTTAAAATGTAAAATCATTTCCCAAAATTTTATTAGGATGTGGACATTTATTACTAGCCTTTGGTGACTTGGGGATGTAACCTATAGCTAGTTAATCCCCCATCACCTCTCAATAAAATGATGATGTAACATCACACCAATCACACATTTTCTTGGTAAGAGGATATGTAGGTTACTAGGCCTTAGGTTACATTCACAAGACACTAAAGGCTATCATGAAATTCTATGGGTTTCATAACCTATTGGGGGATGATTTCCCATTGAAAATGAAACAACCATAAAAAGATAATCATAACATAAAATACACTATATAATTTATGGAAAAAATGTAACAAAACCAACGTATCACCAACTGAAAAAAGACAAACTTCAACCATGATCCATATTGAAGTACAATAAAGGAAAAAAACAAAAACTCCAATACAACCAATACATGCATTATAAACTGCAAACAATCTCCTTGATCCTACTCAATAATCCATTCCCAAGGTAACATAATGCATTATTAAAGAACTTGGACAACATTCCATTAATTGTCTCTCAATATATAATATCTTAAATCACACCAAATATCCAAAAAAGGGGGCGAGTATAATAATCTATTGGATTTCCCCAAATTACTTCCCTACTCACACCACTTGGATAAAAAATGTTATAAAATTTATTTAAAACATCTGAAAACAATTTAATGTCATTTATATGATATTTGAAACCATTTTCCAAAACAAAATTATTTTCCATTGAGTGAAACCAAACATTTCTTTCAACCATATTACATTTTAATTTTAAATACCCAATAGATGATCCACATACAACCATACATGCATTCCATGGTGACCTTTCTATACTCATGTGCATTCTTCCATCGATCTAACATGTCATTACAAGGTAACCGTATCTCATGTTCACTAATGGAATATTCACCTTCTGTAGGGTCACGTCATTGTACCCCAATAGTAGATTCCCCTTATACAAGGTCATGTCAAGGAAATGAACTCACACCAACCATGTATTATAAATACTATACTATACAAACAATGAATATACATTTAAATAAAACATTTCATTAATTCAAAACAATTTCCCAGTACTAAGAAGATTTTTTTTTCAAAATTATCATTTTAAAATTATGAATCAAATTTCACTTTCCACAAAACAACCAATTTCTAAAAGTCTATAAACAATCAATAATGAGGGATTACATAGATATTTTTACATAAATTTCTAATTTCAATTAAAAACTGAAATCAATTTGAATCAAGCCTTCTTGTTCAAACTAAGATGTGTAGAGATTGAAACCACCTACCTCTAAAATAATGGTTAAAATGAAGAAAGACCAAAATTCTCCAACAGACATAGATTATGTCTTCCAAAACCCACTATAGATATTTTTCCATATCATCCAAACAATCATATATGAACTTGACCGTCATCACACATCATGGATCTATCCTTAAAGTATTACATCCACGAATCCAAGAGAGGGAAGAAACTAAGAACTAAGGAAAACCTCCAAGAATTAGAGCATTCCAATGAATTTGGATTCCAACGCACCTACATTTTATAATGGATCACTCTAACATATAGAGAAAGGGTCTCTAAAACCATGGTAGGGAGAGAAAATTGATTTATCTCTGGATCATGGGGAAAACAGAATTTTTAATGGAAAAACTAAAGTAGATCCAAAAAATCTGGATGTTATTTTTAATACAATATAGTTAGGGAACATGTCACACCCGACCTTGTTAAGTTATTTTATTCTATTAATATTCTTGGCATCGGGTATCCTTTTTGGGGTTTGGGTGAAGTCAAGCTTTAATTTTGGAGTTTTTATATAAATTTGTGTGTTTTGGTCTAGGTTGTATATGGAGGACGGGAAGAGCACGATTAGGAGACCATGTGTCTATTCCCTCGTCACTGTGTATCCTTCCCAACATGCATAACAAATTAAAGAATTTTTAAGAATAATAAAATGAAAGTAAAAAATAAAATAAAAAAATAAAAAAATTAAAAGTGTCGCTTTAATAATAATAATGATAATATTATTATTTTTATTGGGATTATTGTTATTATTATTATATTAGTGGTTTGGGTGGGGTTTAGGCTGGTGTGTGGTCACCTCATAGTTAGTGGGAACTGTTCAGTTATCCTGAGTACCCAAGCAACCTCTTCTAGAGTGGGCAGAAGCTACCACATGGTTTTCACATAGTTTCTTGGTCCGTACGCAGGCTGTAAAGTTGCAGATAATAATAATATTTTTATTAAGTGTTTTTGTTATTATCATTATAAAACATTACTATTATTATTATATCTTTTAATACAAAATTGTTATTATGATTATTATGTTGTTACAAGTGAAAATAATATTATTATAAATTTTTGAATTATGTTATTGTTATTATTATTATTATTATTATTATTAAGAGTTAAATTTTATTATTATAAGTAACACTGAGTTATTATTATTATTAGATTTTTTTAGTATGGTTTTGGGTCCCCCCTCTCCCACGTCAGTCAATCCCCCTTCTTCTCCTACCCAACATGCAGCCCCCCTGGTGCAACCCCATGGTGTGCAAAACCTCTCATCTAAACACCCCTATCGCCAGTTCCCTCCCCTCACGCAGACCTCTCTTTATCCTACCCTATATGCAGCGCATGTCAGGCTACTTGCGACCCTTATTTTTGGGGGAACCCTATCTAGTGCGACCTCCATCTTCTACGTGACTCCCTGCTGGTCAGCCTCCTCTCCAGCAGACTCACCCTCATCGATGAACCCCTCTCTAACGGTAGCCTTCCTCCTTTCCCTCCTATATTACATTTCTTCCATCTCTCGGTTCTTACAAAACTATGGTTTCTATTTTTAGGGTATAATCTAAAAATTAATGATTCAACCTGGTTAAATTAGGCTGGTTTTATCTTTTTGCGGGTGCGATTGAGGTTTGACAGGGTTTCCCTACTGGTTTCTGGAAGTTCTTCATCATTTGAGCTATGATCCCTCTGTAAATT
The DNA here is from genome assembly GCA_963277665.1 of Viscum album. Lineage (NCBI taxonomy): Eukaryota > Viridiplantae > Streptophyta > Magnoliopsida > Santalales > Viscaceae > Viscum > Viscum album. Next base: position 827,232,217 of record OY728148.1, on the reverse strand, counting down.
TCCTTTAAATGTACAATTTTGTTGATTTTATGTTTTTTCACCACCCTTACTTAATAATTGGTGATTTATTATTTTTATCATAGTTTTTCTTTGTGAAATGAGGTTTTTTTATTGAATTGTTTTGAATGTACAATGTGAAGTTGTTGAATTTTTTACACCCTTTATTTGAAAATTTTCCCAGTTATCTTTTTCAAGTGATTTGTAACTTTTGGAAGCACGTTTTGGTTATATATATATAACAGTTATGTACAATGTTGTTGATTTTTAGTGTCTTAATGCATTTTAAAAAACAAATTTTCCAGGAAATTGGCTATATTTTGTGTGAGTGTTTTAAAGAAATGTTTTAGAAAATTGTTTTTTATAAATTGTTTGAAAGGTGTGATCCACGTTTTTAATGATACTGAATATAATGACCTGAAGCTTGACGTACATGGATATCACATTACTTTGGAAGAATACTTAGTACATAACAAAAACATACACACAAGGACCGCAATAGTTTAGTGTCTTTGCAAACTCAGAACGTAATCTTCTAATCATGGTGAAAGATCTTCAACATCTCCCATAAAGATCTTCCTTTTTTTTCTTACCTAAAAACCTTTCTTTATAAGCTGGGAAAAAGAAAACATAAAAGGGTGAGCTCAAATGCTCAGTAAGGGTAAACAAAAGAAATATCAATCACATCATATTCATAAGAACATATATTTTTAAAATCTTAACTTGCAAAAGAGATCATAATTTCATAACATGGGATAAATCATAGTAGTGAAATGTAATCCCAATAATCATAACTTAAAACCTGAAACTTTGTGGCATACACACATAATCATAGAGAATCATTTCTTATTAGTCAAGACTCATTTCCAAGACTATCTTGGTGGACAAAGTCCATTTCTGAACCGAGTTCACTCCTCGTTTCAGTACTGTTTCACTGAACCGATATAACCTACCGTTCCAGCCATGTCTATCTCATGAGATATAAAATCTTTACCCAATTCATTGGAGGGAGATATAGGTCCCACACATCTCATAATGATACCATTCTTATTTGTGCCACAAAATCATAAACCATACATCATAGCATAACCCATGTAATAAAAATGGGAATCTTAAACATCATGACATCATAAAACAATTCATATAAGATAAAGGAATTCATAAAAATAATTCCATCACAACATAGTCAAATAAATGTAATAATAGGGATAGAAACATAACCCTTTAATTATCTTAGATGGAAAATAATTTTGATAAAACACTTGAACTCCATTCTTGAGGAAAATATCCTTTCTACTTCAAAAACACTTTTCCTTTCATAACATGTCATACAATTCTAAAATAAGAGAAGTTGATTAAAAATAAACATGAATACTTGTAAAGGAAGATTCTTGGAAATAATGTTTTAAATATCCATTCATCCCGTATAAGTTAAAAAAACATTCTTTTCGTACTTTTGTCGGAAAAGTCAAAAAGTACCTCGTATGAAAAACAACAATAGATTCCTTTCATATCTTTTACTAAAAACTTACCGAAGGGTAAAATTGGATTTAAAAAATTGTAGTTGGATGGAAATAATATTACATATTGAGGAAACACGGATGTGGATGATAAAATACACCCCAGTAAATACCAAAGTATAAACAATCTCAGATAAAAATGAGATTGTGATATTTTCCCTTACCTTAGGTCTGATTTGCTTCGAAAGTGTCCGAACCTCCTGTATAATGATTTAAATAATTTTATCGACTTATTACAGAATCCTAATTATTTTTATGATATCATATATGGTCATATTCTTAGCTTCTTAGTAGAAATATTTCATTGCCACTTGTTATTCGGGTGTTTATAACTTTTTGTTCTTTTGCGTGTTTTTTCGAATAAATTCTAATTCTTCACTTTAGGTTATAGATACCTCATTTCCAGAATGTTATTAGTGTAATATATATCATATTCATTCATTCAATTCATTTATATAATCATTATGAAATGAAGATCATGTAGAACGAGTCGCATCACATCTTGGAGACGGTATTCCGTACGTAAGCACGAGTGATGATATCATTCCTATGATCGTGGAATTGTATTGGAGTGTATGTATACTATTTCAGAATCAATATCACTTTATTATAGTCATATATAGTCATTATTTACACCATTATACCCATCCAAGTAAGGTGGTGGTGGAAAATAGATTACACCATGGCGTGGAGATGGTATTCCGTACGCACGCGCGGTGATTTCTTTTTCCGTAGGATGGATAGATGGTGAAATAGGGTTATTTCATACTTATAATAACATATAATTATGTTAGTGATACTGGTGTTATTACTTCATAATTAAACAACTAAAGAAGGAGAAGTGGAAGAAGAAATAAAGATGAAAGAATCGGTAATGGACATTACCTCTTCGTTGAAGTGCTTCTTTGAGACCTCCTTTTAGGGCACAAAAATAGGTCTTTGAAGAAGACCAGAACCTCTAGGATGTTTCAAGGGAAGTGGAGAAGAGAATTTGGCAGGGTTTGGCCGAGCTTTAAGGCTCAATGTTGTGTGAGGAAGAGAGGGAGGAGGTGCCCTTTTATAAGGGAGGACAGGGGCTCCCTTGGAAAACTAAAAATATTATTTTATTATAAAGTTATATTCGGTTTTAAATAGCTCCAAATTGATTTATTTAGATTATAAGGTGGGGATGGGTCTAAATCCTCTCATACAATAGAATTTAGACAAGTTTAGGTTCCTATTTTAACCTTATCGTTTAGATTTATCATTAAGTTAAATAATGTTACTTTTACCGTGTCTTTTTGTGTTCTTATACTATAAGGTCAATAAACGTACTATATCAAGACAAACGAAACCAAAATTGTTTATTATTAACATATATAACTGTATCTAAGTCATTTGGCCGAACCTTATATTTTTAGGAATAAAATAACAATTAATAATATAATATTTGTTTTAAAAACTATTTTATGTCAATTTTGACACTATTTAGTAATTGATTTTTGTGAAACTCATAAACGATTTATTAGTTCAAATAAAGTTAATTAAATAAATTATAACATGTCATATTAACATATAAAATTAGTTTAATTCATAAAAAGTCTTAAATTACATTTATTTGGGTATTTATAACATCAATTATGTCAATATTTCATTAATTAGACAATTACTGCATTATCTTTGTGTCATAATAAATGATAATTATTTAATCCCTAAAAATTCTAAATAAATTCCTATGATGTATATACTTGTATTATATTTCTGGAGACTATTCATGTTCAATGTTTCATGAAGTTTATCACTAAATTAAAATTATTATACTTATAAGATTTAAGAAAGTGACATGTTGTCACATTCTTTGTTTTTAATAATAATTAAATTATTTTCATGGTCAAAAGTACATAAAATGTATCTAATCCGACCCTTAGTTGATATGGGTTTACTTTTAGCCATCCAATAAAATTTTGGCATTTGTTAGGGTAATTTTATAATATTATATTTACCCTTAATTACCTGATTTACCTTTAACTATGGTAAATAAAATTTACCGTACTTACTATTCACAATGCCCAAAAATAAAAAGTAGCTTATTAACATAATTTGGACCCACTGATTCCAAATATGGAATCAATTCTTCCAAATTCAATACACAAAAGTTCCAGAAATTAAATTAAAATTAATCCCGTTGTCGAAAGAAAACGGGTTTTTCTTCAAAACATTGCAAAAGATTGAATTGATTTAACCTACGAATTCAAGGTAAAATCAATGCTAATGACATACATTATATTAAATGGTAAAAATATATTCTATTTATACTTTAAAACCATTAAATATTATAATTTAACCACATAAGATATTACGATGAAAATAGTTGTTTTTAATTAAAATATAGCGTGTTTTTACTATTCATTAAAATATGAAAGTCATCAGAATAAAATGAAAAATTTATCCAAAGTAAATTTTTATTTCTTTATTCCAAAGAATAATTTTATTTTGTCAAATTTAACTTATAAAAATGTGAAAAACAATATTTAAAGTGGGTGCGCCATCAAAAGGCGGCAAAACTGCATTTTTTGAAAAATACTTATTTTACCCGAAAAAATTATTTTGTTCTTATAACATGTTCTAGAAAATGTGTAAGATGAATAATAATGTTATAAAATTAAAAATTTAGTTAATACTACTCATAACGTCTAGTTCATAATAATATTATAATAATATATCGTTGTTTAGTAAAACCCGGTATTGCGTGCAACACACGCTATCGAGGAAGGTCGCGATTGATTGTAATGCAAGCCAAGTTAGGGTTGTGTGTTGTGAAAGAATCATTCATTTTTTCATATAACATAATCCAACCATATTTCATTTATACATTGAATATATATATATATACTCAATTTTGTGTAGAATAACTATTATAAAAATTGTGTGGAACACGATCCAAGAATAGTGTTGCGTATACTGCAAGCTAATACAGTGTTGCATATAGTGCAAGGTAATATTTCTGTAGCATACAACACTAGAAATTAATTAAATTAAAAGAATATTTTTCATAAAATCTCGTGGTGTTACATTCTACCCCCCTTAAAATGAATTTCGCCGTCGAAATTCATCGGGGTTATAAATGGTTTACTACTCGAAAGTTTGTTTAATAGAAACCCACATCGTAAAAAGGAATACCAAAACATGGATTTAAAAAGTAAAGTATGAAATTTAACGGTTACCCAAATTAACTCATCACTGGGTTTCCACGTAGGAGAACATAGGTGAAAATATGGACATGGAAGAAAAATCTAACCATCATGTTCTGATGGAGAGTGGTAGAGAACATGGCTATGAAAAAGTCAACAATCACAAAGTTATTGATTTGTGATGATCTAAGGTACCATCTGATACATCAGATATAAGGGAACTAGGACAACATTTTTGGTTTTCAAGATCATTTCCCTAAAGTTGATGAATCAAAAGAAATACTTGCATGATATTGGTACAATCTCACTGTTGTTCGTGAATTGAACAATTTCCATTTCATCCCTTAATGAAATGAAGTTGAATTTGTTATTCGTGATGTGTTAGCAGATCATGTGATAGAATGATGAGTCATTCCATCTCTTTCAAACAAAAGGTTAGAAAAAGTTCTAAGTCCATCTTATGGTTAGATTAATCGTATATGGTTCAAAAAATGAACTTATACTTCATATATCATACAGATTAATAAAATAAAACTAGTTTATACTAACCAGGGACTTCCTGTAGGCCAGTGGTAGGCGATAAAGGCCAGTCGCACTTCGGTTGTGGGTTCGATTCCCACAACCTTGTCTGACGCGATGGGCTGTCACCCGTCCTGCAGGTTTTCCTTTTTCTAAAGCTATATTTCTATAACATCCCATCAATAATATCGAAAAATGTTTTATCCTAACTTATGTCCAACATAATCCATTCCAATCTTTAGGCTTATCTAAAATACTTCGGTCCAAGCTCATAGTATAAAGAAAACGATTACTTGAAATGTCGTCAACCAAGCATGTGAATACCATCATTTATCCCCCATATATCTTGTTGGTCACATTCCAATCATGTGAATACCTTAATCATGTATTCTCTTGAAAAATGAATACCCATTAATCCTTAGTGAAAACATGAATGCTGTCAAAAGTTAACTCTTTCCACATACCAAATTCCAAAAATTCTATATACTCAAACCATGATATAACCTTCTCCTAATATCAGTCATGAGCTCATGAATACTATCCAACATTTAATTTTCTCCTTATCCCTTCATTATGCGCATATCATCTACATTCCAAAAATATCTGAATAACCTTTCATGGATACTGGTACCATTAATCATACACTTTCAAAAATTAGTGAAAGACAATAGTGTAACAATCCTTAAATTTCTCTGTATTCCATAGTACCATTAGATTACTTATACAACATTACACATGATAAACATGTAATCATTCCACTACATTCTTAAACCATTGACCGAGCATCAACAATTCTTTCATCTCACATATCATTTGTAGTCTCTTCATCATCATCAACATAAATACTACCCATACGACCATACTGATATTCTTCATGAGACTTTCCCTTAGGGCATTGGTTTGAATAATGCCTGTACATTCCACATTTAAAACATTTAACCATTGTTGATGTCGTAGCAATACCATTATCCTCATCCCTGGTGTTAACTGAACCTTTTACTTTGCACTTACTGGCTTTGTGTCCTTCTTTTCCACACCCAAAGCATCTTCCAGTTCCTTTGAAACATTCTCCTTGATGCCTCTTCCCACATGATTTACATAGGGTAAATTGAACTTTCTTTCCTCTATGATCATCATGAAACTCCATATTTGTCTTATTAGCCGAGTAAGAAAACTTACCAAATTTTACTTTATTGATCATATTATGAGATTGCTGATTCGGCATAATAAAGATGTTTGGACTTCCAAATCCCATTTCATTTGGTTTCTCATGAAGAATATCATTCCATTGTCCATCATATCCTCCATTATCGTGAATCATCTTGTTTCCAGCCATTTTCTAAAACCCAAAAAGAATAGTGTTAGAGGCAAAAATCATAATAAAGGGGGAGTAACTTCAATATCTAACATCTTTGGTTTAATATAATATCGTTACCATAGTTCTAGGACTATATCCTATACGTATACTTATCCTTAGGTACATCCCTAGACATACCTTAGAAATATCTCTAGGGATCACACTAACGTTTTCGCATCCTAGTTTCCAAAGGTTGACTAAACCTTTCCTCTCATACAAATTGTAGAGACCCTATGCTTGGTGTACATGGATATCACATTACTTTTGCAGAATACTTAGTACATAACAAAAACACACACATAAGGACCGTAATAGTTTAGTGTCTTTGGAAACTCAGAACGTAATCTTCTAATCATGGTGAAAGATCTTCAACATCTCCCATAAAGATCTTCCTTTTTTTCTTACATAAAAACCTTTCTTTATATCCTGGGGAAAAAAACATAAAAGGGTGAGCTAAAATTCTCAGTAAGGTTAAACAAAAGAAATATGAATCACATCATATTCATAAGAACATATCTTTTGAAAATCTTAACCTGCAAAAGAGATCATAATTTCATAACATGGGATAAATCATAGTAGTGAAATGTAATCCAAATAATCATAACTTAAAACATAAAACTTTGTGGCATACACACATAATCATAAAGAATCATTTCTTATTAGTCAAGACTCATTGCCAAGTCTATCTTAGTGGACAAAGTCCATTTCTGAACCGAGTTCACTCCTCGTTTCAGTCCTTTTTCACTGAACCGGTATAACCTAACGTTCCAACCATGTCTATCTCATGAGATATAAAATCTTTACCCAATGCATTGGAGGGAGATATAGGTCCCACCCATCTCATAATGATACAATTCTTATGTGTGCCACAAAATCATAAACCATACATTATAGCATAACCCATGTAATAAAAATGGGAATCTTAAACATCATGACATCATAAAACAATTCATATAAGATAAAGGAATTCATAAAAATAATTCCATCACAACATAGTCAAATCAATGTAATAATAGGGATAGAAACAGAACCCTTTAATTATCTTATATGGAAAATAATTTTGATAAAACACTTGAACTCCATTCTTGAGGAAAATATCCTTTCAACTTCAAAAACACTTTTCCTTTCTTAACATTTCATACAATTCTAAACTAAGAGAAGTTGATTAAAAATAAACATGAAAACTTGTAAAGGAAGATTCTTGTAAATAATGTTTTAAAAATCCGTTCATGTCGTATAAGTTAAAAAACATTCTTTTCGTACTTTTGTCAGAAAAGTCAAAAAGTACCTCGTATGAAAAATGAAAAAAGATTCCTTTCATATCTTTTACTAAAAACTTACCAAAGGGTAAAATTAGATTTAAAAAATTGTAGGTGGATGGATATAATATTACATATTGAGGAAACATGGATGTGGATGATAAAATACACCCCAGTAAATATCAAAGTATAGACAATCTTGAATAAAAATGAGATTGTGATATTTTCCCTTACCTTAGGTCTGATTTGCTACGATAGTGTCCGAACCTCCTGTATAATGATTTAAATAATTTTATCTACTTATTACATGATCATAATTATTGTTATGATATCATATATGGTCATATTCTTAGCTTCTTAGTAGTAATATTTCATTGCCACTTGTTATTCGGGTGTTTATAACTTTTTGTTCTTATGCGTGTTTTGTCGAATAAATTCTTATTCTTCTATTTAGGTTATAGATACCTCATTTATATAATGGTATTAGTGTAATATATATCATATTAATTCATTCAATTCATTTATATAATCATTATGAAATGAAGATCATGTAGAACGAGTCGCATCACATCGTGGAGACGGTATTCCGTACGTACGCACGAGTGATGATATCGTTCCTATGATCGTGGAATTGTATTGGAGTGTATGTATACTATTTCAGAATCAATATCACTTTATTATAGTCATATATAGTCATTAATTACACCATTAGACCCATCCAAGTAAGGTGGTGGTGGAAAATAGATTACACCACGGCGTGGAGACGGTATTCCGTACGTACGCACGCGCGATGATTTCTTTTTCCGTAGGATGGATAGATGGTGAAATATGGTTGTTTCATAAATATAATAACATATCAATATGTGAGTGATACTGATGTTATTACTTCATAATGAAACAACTAAAGAAGGAGAATTGGAAGAAGAAATAAAGATGAAAGAATCGGTAACGGACATTACCTATTCTTTGAAGTGCTTCTTTGATAACTCCTTTTAGGGCACTAAAATAGGTCTTTGAAGAATACCAGAACCTATAGGATGTTTCTAGGGAAGTTTATAAGAGAATTTGGCAGGGTTTGGCCGAGCTTGAAGGCTCAAAGTTGTGTGAGGAAGAGAGGGAGGAGGTTCCCTTTTATAAGGGAGGAGAGGGGCTCCTTTGGAAAACTAAAAATATTATTTTATTATAAAGTCATATTCGGTTTTAAATAGCTCAAAATTGATTTATTTCGATGATAAGGTGGGTATGGGTCGAAATCCTCTCGTCCAATAGAATTTAGACAAATTTAGGTTCCTATTTTAACCCTATCATTTAGATTTAACATTAAGTTAAATAATTTTACTTTTACCGTGTCTTCTTGTGTTCTTATACTATAAGGTTAATAAACTTACTATATCAAGACAAACTAAACCCAAGATGTTTATTATTAATATATATAACCTTATATAAGTCATTTGGCCGAGACTTAGATTTTTATAAATAAAATAACAATTAATAATATAATATTCGTTTTAAAAACTATTTTATATCAATTTTGACACTATTTAGTAATTGATTTTTGTGAAACTCATAACAGATTTATTAGTTCGAACAAAGTTTATTAAATGAATAATAACATGTCATATTAACATATAAAATTATTTTAATTCATAAAAAGTCTTAAATTACATTTATTTGGGTATTTATAACATCAATTATGTCAATATTTCATTAATAAGACAATTACTGCATCATCTTTGTGTCATAATAAATGATAATTATTTAATCCCTAAAAATTATAAATAAATTCTTATGATTCAGATAATTGTATTATATTTCTGGAGACTATTCATGTTCTAAGTTTCATGAAGTTTATCACTAAATTAAAATTATTATACTTATAACATTTAAGAAAGTGACATGTTGTCACATTCTTTGGTTTTAATAAGAATTAAATTATTTTCATTGTCAAAAGTCCATAAAATGAATCTAATCCGACCCTTAGTTGATATGGGTTTACTTTTAGCCATCCAATAGAATTTTTTCATGTGTTAGGGTAATTTTATAATATTATATTTACCCTTAATTATCCGATTTACCTTTAACTATGGTAAATAAAATTTACCATAGCTACTATTCACAATGCCCAAAAATAAAAAGTAGCTTATTAACATAATTGGGAACCACTGATTCCAAATATGGAATCCATTTTTCCAAATTCAATACAAAAAAGTTTCAGAAATAAAATTAAAATTTATCCCATTGTCGAAAGAAAACGGGTTTTTCTTCAAAACATTGCAAAAGATTGAATTGATTTAACCTACGAATTCAAGGTAAAATCAATGCTAATGACATAGATTATATTAAATGGTAAAAATATATTCTATTTATACTTTAAAACTGTTAAATATTATAATTTAACCACATAAGATATTATGATGAAAAAGTTGTTTTTAATTAAAATATAGCGTGTTTTTACTATTCATTAAAATATGAAAGTCATCAGAATAAAATGAAAAATTTATCCAAAGTAAATTTTTTATTTCTTGATTCCAAATAATAATTTTATTTTGTAAAATGGAACTTATAAACATGTCAAAAACTAGATTTAATGTGGGTGCTCCATCAAAAGGCGGCAAAACTGCAATTTTTTAAAAATACTTTTTTTACCCGAAAAATTTATTTTGTTCTTATACCATGTTCTAGAAAATGTGTAAGATGAATAATAATGTTATAAAATTCAAAATTTAGTTAATACTATTCATAACGGCTAGTTCATAATAATATTATAATAATATATCGTTGTTTAGTAAAACCAGGTATTGCGTACAACACATGCTATCGAGGAAGGTCGTGATTGCTTGTAATGCAAGACAAGTTAGGGTTGCATGTTGTGAAAGAATCCTTCGTTGTTTCGTATAACAGAATCCAACCATATTTCATTTATACATTGAATATATATATAAATACTCAATGTTGCGTAGAATAACTATTATCGAAATTGTGTGGAACACGATCCAAGAATAGTGTTGCGTATACTGAAAGCTAATACGGTGTTGCGTATAGCGCAAGGTAATCTTGGTGTATCATACAACACTAGAAATTAATTAAATTAAAAGAATATTTTTCATAAAATCTTGGGGTGTTACACTGAAGGAGTGGATTTATCTGGAATTTTTTTTAAAGGGAAAATAAATACATGACATTTTGAACTTGATGTGCACTTTTTAAATATTAATTGTAAAATTTTAATTGATGAATTGTGTGTTTTGGAGTTGATTTTTCTGTTTATGAGGATATTTATAAGAAGGTATTTCTATGTTGTTTTGTTAAAGAGAAAGGCTTATGTGTAGTTATCTATAAAAGGTCGTGCATTTTGGAATTGGGTTTTGGATTATGCGAAAGAATTATAAAAAATTATTTCTATGTTATTTTGGATATGAAAATTGATTATTCATAATAATTTATAAAATGTTTGATGTATGAAAATGAAATGAGGCCCATTTGTAATTTTTCGTAAATGGTTTTTTTAGAAATCCCTTCTAGGGGTAAGTTGTATCTTGTTGGTTGAACATGGGATGAGATTGTCCTCAATATGGGATATCCTTTCTGTTATTATTGTTTAAAGACATGTAGTACTCCTCGAGGAGGTCGGGGTGGTGATAGTTTGTGTCTTATGTGTGATTTCTTGAATATGACTTATTTTTTAATCATGTTTGAAACACTCCTTTATGAAGACAGAATGGGAACCTAGCATAGCTATGAGGATTACTGAGAATGATTGATGTACTGGATGTGGACGTAGTGACCAGTGGACCATAGTAGGTTGATATATTTGGGTTTATTGCTATGGGAATGGTCTGACGTTTTGTCCTGAGTTAGGATGGTTGGGTGTTAGAGCGTTTTGATTTCATCGTGTGTGTAATTCTACTGGGGATATGATATCTTGTAATAGTATATATGGTTTTACTAGGATTTCTTAGGTCTCCCCATGTTCTTCTGATACTACTATGGTTAGTGCCATTTCCCTCAATGTGTATGATCATATTCCTTATATTTGTTTTTTTTGTTTTATTTTTAAATCGTGAGTGCATGAAATTATCTAAAATATATTTCTAGGAATAATGTTTTTAATGATCACACATTTTTTTCCTTCTTTTCACCTTTTAGAAAAATGAAATCGTATTGGGTTCCCCTTCCCATTTCAACCCTTGAGCCTTGTTTTAAATCATGAGGGAAATGGATTTAGATTATTTTAAAATGAACAGTTTGGAAAACCCTCTATTTATATATTGTATTTAACACTGGATGATTAATGTTTATTTATTTAAATCATGTTCATTGGTAATGGAATTATCTAGGACAATCGACTATGTTTTAATACACATGCATATATTCCTTTCTAGTTAATAGTTTCTACGTCAGATTACATATTAGGTTTGATTGCCTTAGGTGATGTCTTGTATTAGATTGATGAGTGACCCTTAGGGTAACATGGGGACGACATGGTTGTCATGTTTCTTTTTCATTTCCTTATGTAGTTTATTATTCGGTTTATTCTGTCTTTAATTGAAAATTAAAATAATTGATGGTGTGGAAATCATGTTTAGATTGATTTTCCTATTTATTTTGATTTTTTTATTTATTGGTATAAATTGTTCCCTTGCCTTTTATGATGAATTTAGTGCTTTTCTCCAGCCCCGGAGTATCGAGAACACCAATCAAGACATTCCATATATAGGCACGAGTGACCGGTTCAGGGTTAACCCTTGATGGTTTGTTAAAAAATGGTATCAGAGAAGGTCATCTCTTTAGTGGACCATGATTTTTAGAGCACCAATTATTACATGGGGATGTCAAGGTATAAGGGGTAGGATTTTCAGGGCATGAGTTATGGGAATAAGAAGGACATCCTAAACCCTTTCTCATTATAAACCTCAGGTCTCCATGAGATGTTCGGGTTTGTCAGTGTCCTATAATTCTTCTGGGTTTTTTGCTGTTTAGAAATAAAAATGGATTTGGGAAGTTTCCTTGATGAACTCATTAGGACTATGAATCCATGTGGAGCTAGGAACATTGTTGTAGAATATTATTCATGATGGTGACATGAATTGAATATAGCCACCAACCATGTGTCTGAGTCACCCACAGACACTAGTTTCCCTTTGTGAATTGTTTGGATCATCCTTAATTCTAAAAATTGCTTTGAAAATTCTTATATTGGAATTTTGAAAAGTTTAATTTAAAATTTTAATGACGTTGTTTGGATTCAGTTCCTTATTTCTTTATTCTCAGTGTCTTCCCTCAATGTTATTTGATGTATTCTAAAATTATAACTTCGGGTGGTGCACCATTTGAAAAAACTCTAGTTGATCAACACATAGACTACATCTTTGAGTTTCTAAAGTTGATCCCTACTCTATTTTATGGTCAAGAGGACCCTCTCAAAGTGGAGGAGTGGATGTAGAGGACTGAGAGGGACTTCAGTTTCCTCATGTTTCTTAATACACTAAAGGAAAAGTTTTCAACCTTCATGCCCAAAGTCCTAACCTAGAAATTGTGGAAGTTCTTATCTTGATGAAATCCTAAGAATGATCTTACATTGTAGTTCTTCAAGTAGTCACTCATCCAAAAGTATTTTTATGATAGGATGATGGTGATAAATTGGATGGAGTAGTGCAGTCTTTAGTAGGGTGTTGGATAGGTATTAAAATTATATTAGAAATTTTTTGATCTAGATTTGTATGACCCAGGGTATGTTGAAAATGATCCTGCGAAGGCTATACATTTTGAGTTTGGGCGCCATCTTTAACTATAGTCGAACATGGTAGATCTCAACCTAACCACCTTCTCCGATGTGGTGAGATAAGTCTTTCATGTCAAAGTTGGGTTAGATGTAGGAATTGGGATTGAGAATCACCCTTTGGTCTTTATAAGTGGTGAAGAGGGTGTTGTTGACAATAATGGTAAGAAAACTACGTTTGGTGGTTATGGTAGGTTAGTTAAGAGTCCTATAGACCTCTCATATACTTCTTCAGAGATAAATGTTGTGATCTCTCATCATTGAGGTAAGAAGGGTCATAAGCGGTTATCATGCCACCATTCTATAAGACCTTTCCGCACCTAGGGATGCTTGGGACACTTGAAGCAGTTATTTCAGTGTGTTTTCAAGAATCCTCATAAATCCATACCCATAATTTTGAAGAACACCTCATACTGTTTGTAGAAGAAGGAAATGTTTAGGAATTAGTTTATGGGTTCTCTCATTGTAATTCTCTTTGAAGGTAATAGTCATGCCTCGTAGAATTTTGTGGTGTTTCAATATTTTTCAACCATAAGTATGGTTGTTGTTGAACACCTTTAGAACTTTTATTTTAATAGAAATGTGTTTTTTTAAATTTCGATTCATGTTTCATGTTTTGGAGTTTCTAATTCCTTACTATGATGTAAGAGATTCTTCAAATATCAGATCTCCAGCCATAACTTCCAAAGTGAAGCTGGCGTGTAGTTAAGAGAACCCCAATGGTGTATAATGGCTTGTTTTAATTTATGTCCTTATTTTGGCTTGGTTTGTGTTCTTTTAGGTATGTGAATTTGTTGGTATATTGATGGTTGTATTTTTGATGCCCCGTGAGTTGGGCCCTCCTTCCCCTACCCTTGTCGTGGGGGTTTCTAGTTTGTGTAAAAATTTCTCGAGTTTGTTTTCTTCTGTTGATGATTATAGTGGGGATACCCATCACAAGTCTTATTGAACTTAGGTTTTTCATTTTTCTTATGGTGGGGAGTCTATTTGGTCATCCACATGTCAATATCGTAGTTCTGTTCCTAGTGTCAGTTTCTTGGTGGATGTACAGAGCCACCTAACTCAGTGTTTTTCCTTTGAGTGAGTGTTGGGATGGGAGTGGTCTAGAAGTTTCATAAAAATAAGTTTATGAAGGTTACCCTGAGATGATATTTTAATTTAATTCATTTATTTGGGTGGATGATATGTGTTATGTTTTAGAATGTTGAAGGTATTCATGTTTGAAGGCTGTTTTGGGAGTCATGGATGTTCTAGGTCTTTTAAAAAGATCAACTTGGGAAGTTTGGACTTTTGGGGAAAGGTGTCACTTAGCAGGGAGTCTGATTCAGTCCCCTGAATTCATCTTGTTAGTCTTTCTCTCGTTGGTGGTGTTTTATGATTTCTTCATTTATCATTCATTGGGGAATCACCTTAAACTATAAAGGAGTATCAATTTCATTCTTTTGATTAAACATGGTTGTGGCTTTCTGGGGGAGAAAAGTTTTATGGTATGGAGAATTTTCACACATGACCTTTTTAAGTTATTTTATTTTATTAATATTCTTCAAATTGTGTAACCTTGTAGGGGTTTGGGTTGAACCCCAACTTCAATTTTTTAGTTATATTTAAAGTTTTGTGTTTTGGGCTTTGTGGCATATGACACATGTGGAGAGAATAGTTTGGAGACAGTGTGGCTACGCCCTAGCTTCCATGCATCCCAACCCACATACAGAATACAGTAAAAAATTTAAAGAATAATGAAATGAAAGTTAAAAATAAAATAAAAAATAGTGAAATAAAATTTAAAAGTGTTTATTTAATAATAATTATGAAAATATTAATATTCTTATTGGGATTATTATTGTTGTTGTTATTATTATTATTTTAATCATGATTTGTGGTGGGTTTTAGGATGGTGAGCATGCACCACACGGTTAGCAAGAACTGTGAGGACATCCTAGGTACTCGTGCGGCCTCTTCTAGAGTGGGAAGAATCTACCGTACAATTCCTGCATGGTCACTTGAATCGTATATGGGCCACATAGTTGCATATAATAATAATATTAGTATTAAATGTGTTTTTTTATTATCATTATAAAAAATTACTTTTATAATCAGCTCATTTATTAAAAAACTATTAATAACATTATTATTATTATTAAAAGTGAAAAGAATATTATAATTAATTTTAGAATTATGTTGTTGTTATTATTATTATTATTAATTCAATTATTATTATTATTATTATTATTGAGTTATTATTATTATTAATGTTATTATTAGATTTTTTGTTTGGTTTATGGTTTCCCCCCTCTCCCACGACACTTCATCCCCCTTCTTCACCTAACCAGTGCACAACCCCATAAGCATGACACCGTAGTTTGAAGCACCTCTCCTTCGGCCACCCTCTGTCTCCGGTACCCTCCCCTCATGTACCCATCTCCCTCACCTACCCTACGCATAGTGAACCATAGGAAACTGGCATCCCATCTTTCTAGTGGACCTCTTTCCGGCGTGAACCCCATATCTGGTGTGATCCACTACTGGCTGACCTCCCCTATGTTAGTCGTGACCTCACCAGCACACCCCTCTCTAGTGGCGACCTTCCTCCTCCCCCTATAGTAATTATTTTCTTCCTCATCTCAGTTTCAAGTTATTTTATGTCTAGGGTTTCAATTTTTATGGTTGAAACCTAAAAATTTTCTAGCCAATATTGTTTTGTATGGTTGGATGTAGCTTTCAGGAAGTCCCATTGAGGTGAAATCAGTTTTTCATACTAGTTTCCTGAAGTTCATCATCATTTAGGGTAGAATACTTTTGTGCATTGCCTTTAAATTAATGATTTCGTTTAATTTTTGTATTCAAACCACCCTTAGTTATTAATTAGTGATTTGTTATTTTTATCATAGCCTTTCTTTGTAAAATGAGGTTTTTTGGTTCAAATGTTTTGAAAATTCAGTGTGAAGTTGTTGAATTGTGCACACGCTTTATCTGATAATTTTCTCGGTTGGCTTTTATAGGTGATTTGTAACTTTTAGAATCATTTTTTGGTTATATATATATGATTGCAAAGTCAAATTTTTTTTATTTTTAATTATTTAAAGAATTTTGAAAAATTAATTTGGCATGAAATTTGTTATTTTTTGTGTGAGTGTTTTGGTGCAATGATTTAGAAAAACAAAATTATGAATTTTTTAAAGGTGTGAATCTTTTTTTTAAAGAAACTCAAGGTGAAGATGAATATGGAATGTTTTTTAAAATTAAAAGGAAATACCTAACTAGTTGAGCACGATGTTCATTTTTTCAATATTAATTGTAAAATTTTAATGGATGAAAGGCATGTTTTGGAATGGATTTTTGGTTTATGTGGATATTTATTAAATGGGATTTCTATATTTTTTTGGTAACGAAAAAGGATTATGTGTAGTTATTTATAAAAGGTCGCATGTTTTGGAATTGTATTTTGGTTTATGTCAAGATTTATAAAAAATAAATTTCAAAGTTGAATTGGTTATGAAAATGGATTATGTGTAGTTATTTATAAATGGTTTGATGCGTGAAAATGACATGAGTATAGTTTGACATTTTATCAAATTTTTTATATGGAAAACCATTTGAGGGGCCAGTCTTGCCTTTTTGGTTAACCATGGCAGGGAGTTTCCTCAGTACGTGATCTCCCTTGTATTATTATTTTTGAAATTAAAGGGACAATCCTCTAGTCGGTCGGGGTGTTGCTAGTTTTTTTGTTATGATTGATGTCATGTATAAGCCTTGTTTCTTGATGTTTTCTATAAAACCCCTTTATAAAAATAGCATGAGAACCTAGCATATCTATAAGGATTACTAAGAATTATTTATAGATTATTAGTTGATATACTGACCAGTGATCCATTCTAGGTTAATATATTTGGATTTATTGCTATGTGATTGGGCCCCTCAATCTATCCTAAGTTAGGGTGGCTGGACATTTCAGTGTTTTTATTTCATCATGTGTATAATGCTATTGGGGATGGGTCTCATGTATTACTAATTTTTTGGTTTTCCTTTGAGTTCCTAGGTCTTCGTGTGTTTCTCCGATACTTGTATGGTTTGATCCATTACCCTTGATGTGTATGATCATATTCCTTATATTTAGATTTGGTGTTTTCATGGGTAATGGTGTGTGCATAACCTTATCTAAAAAGGATTTATAAGTATAATGTTTTAAATGAACTATAACCTTTCCCTTAATTTCACCTTCATAAAAAATGAATTATTATTTGGTTTCCCTTCCCGATTCATCCCTTGATCCCTGTTTTAAATCATGAGGGAATTGGAATTTGATTATATCATTTAAAATTAAATGTGCAAAAAACCTATATTTGTACGTTGAATTTCAAACCAGAAGATCAACGATTCTATATTTAAATAATGTGCATTGGGAAAATAATTATTTGGGCCTACCTAATGAGTTTTAATACTCATTCCTATTTTCTTTACCTATATTTAGTATTTTCCATAGCATCCAACTTTTGTTCGACCACCTCAAGAGATGTTTGGTATTATATTGGTGAGTGACCCTCATGTTCACATGGTGATATTGTGGTTTTTAGGTTTCTTTTGGGTTTCCTTATGTACTTTATTGTTTAATTTTTTTAGTATTTAATTAAAATTTTAAATAATGTATGGTATGGAAGTCATGTTTAGTTTGGTTTCCCTATTTATTTATTTTCTGATTCTGTTTAATCATATGGGAGAAACCATTCAACTGTCTGTTATGATTCCCATGGAACCTGTCATTAGCCTGAGAGGATCGATATTTCCTCTATGGCCTTGCCAAGGATCAGATCAAGTGACTAGTTCAGGGTCAACCTAGGTTAGTTTGTAATAAAATATGGTTAGGAAAACCATTAACTAACAACATGTTATCCTATACCTATATGAACCTCTCACATGGTTGGGTCACATGGTTTGAGAAACCATGTGTCCACCATGCTAAAACCCTATGTCCAATATCACAAAACTTCTCCTTGGTGGATACATGATTTTTCCAAATTGTGTGCCTACCCATATCCCATTATTTTAGCTATATGAGTTTTTTAGAGGTGTTTCATGGTTTATAATAAAAATTCTCAAACTTTGAACCTCCAGAAATGACCTAAAAATAAGAAAAACTCCTCTAAACAATCCTAAACAAATCCAAATACCATATATACTAAAAATAAATAAATAAAGCATAAATTACCTGATACTATTTGGGTTCTACATTCTCTACAACATTTTCCTTTATTTCCCCTAAAAGTTAAAGAAACCCATTTTCTAGAAATATTTTGGTCCAATGATTTACCATTTCATTATCCCATTCTCATGTTTCTAAATAAATCGGTCCATATTTCCATAAAACCCAAACTAGATCAATGATTTTCTCATGTGTGAAGTTATCTTCCCTATTCCTAATTCAGAATGGAACATGAACCAATGTAGCATCCAATTCAATGTCAACGATATCCCATCAAATAACATAGTCAGTAATAAATTAATATTTTTCAAAGTAGATACATTAAAAACAATATTCAATAAGGTGAACCTTGGTGGAAATTCCAACCTATATTCCACCTTTCCAACCCATTCTTGTATCTCAAAATTTCTAACGTATTAAGAATATTACACTCCATTCTTCCAAAAATGACTATTCCCAATCCCTAGATTGATTATTGAGAACATGTGATCACCTACCATGAATGAAAAATACTAACGATGATTATCTACATTTGATTTATGATTTCTATAATATTTCTTAATTATTTTCCTAATTAGGCAATCTTTTCTATTGTCTCATGAACAATATTGGTCCAAATGGTGAAGCCTCGCCTATTTCCACCCAACAATGTGGAGAACTACAAAGACTCCCATAAAATCCTTAAAAAGGATTCATATGTATAATGTCTTGATAATTGATGATAGAATAAAATTACAGTAATGGTATATACCTCTCCCATGAGCCACCAAAATCTATTACAAAATACCTAATCATGTGTTCCAATGTTTGTATCATCCTTTCGTATTGTCCATCCATTTGATGTAGATATGTCGTGCTCATCATCAACCAAGTCCAAAATGATTTTTTTAAGGTTTTCCAAAAATAAAACATAATCCTTAGATATTGGTCTCATACTATCGAAATTATTATTCCAAGACTCTTTACCTTTTCATAGATATATATTTTAGGCATGTCCTCTATTATATGAGATTCATGAACAAGGATGAAATGGGATGAATTTATGTGTCAATCCACTATCAACCATATGAAATCAGTTTTTAAAATGATACTTGGGAGACCATTCACAAAATCCATATCCACCTACTCTAATTTTTAAACTAAAATAGTTAAATAATATAGAATACCCCCTGGCCGATGATACACATCCTTAACTTGATGATTAGTGAGGTAGCTTGTCACAAACTAAGCCAATTTTCTTTTTATACCAACCCAAAAATAATTTTATTTCTGTACCTAATACATATTTTTTAATCCCAAATGGACAACCCATCTTGAATATTAGTTATCATGAAGGAGTTGTTCCTAAAAAACCATTAGTACAACCATCCCATATTGAAACCAAAAAACCGAACTCTTATCCACCTTCCATACCTTAATGGTATCCCTACTATTATTTTTTTACCACATGGAAACACATTCAGAATATGATTTTGGTGCTTCTTGTACATTCTCAACCAAAATATAAACTAAATAAACTGGATCAATACCTATGTCTTCACAATCCAGGTGCATATTATCTATCACCGACATCAACTACCCCTAATTTTTATCCTCTATTTACAACTATATATATGATGTCCTTAATATATCCACCACCTAATTGTGTTTACCTGATGTATACATCTAGTTACATTGTTCATTTGAATATACTCCATCCATATTAGTTGTCTAAGGTTCAAATATCTTTTTGATCAATTGAATTTCAATGTCTTATGATTCATAAACAACATAAATTTCTCTCCAAATAGGTAATGACATCAATTGATCAATGTATAGACTATAACAAGAAATTCCAAATCCTGTGTGGGGTAGTTATTCTGATGAATAAGTAAATTTAATGAGCTATATCCTAAAACATTTTCTCCTTGTATGGTAACACATTCTAACCCTGATCCCAATGCATAACAATAAAACAAATTACATTCTATGTATTCCAGTAATATTAAGATTGGTGTTGATTTAAGTGGAACTTTAAGATCTATAAAGGACTTCAAATATTATTTATTCTATTGGAATGGAATAGTTTTCCATTTTAAACCTATTTTTTTAAGATATTCATGAAAAGTAACAAAAAAACCTCAATAATAACCTACTAGGCCAAGTAAATTTAATATCTCAAACACATTATTTGGTGTTTGTGAATGATATCATAGCCTCTATATTTTTTGAATCCACAAAAACACCTCTTCAAGAGATAACAAGGCCAAAGAAACATACCACTTATATCCAAAAAAAATATTTGATAATTTTTCTTATGGATGATTATCCCGCAAGATACCTAACACTATCTTCATGTGTTGTTCATGCTCGTCATTTAATATTGAGTACACTAATATGTTATCCAGAAACACCACCACAATTAAATCGAAATACCTTTGGAATATCTGATGCATCAATTCCATAATGAAATCTAGTGTATTCATAATAACACAAGTCATAAACACATACTCATAATGGTCATATACACTCCTGAACATTTTATTTGTAATATCCAACTTTCGAACCTATAGTTGGTTATCTCCCCAACGTAATTAAATTTTAGAGAACCATCAGGATCTCATAAATTGATAAAACTATCCATAAATTTCTTTTTGAGGATATTGATTTTTATTTGTAACTTGGTTAAGTTTATGAAAATCCACACACAACTGAAAAGTTTAATTTTCCGTTTTCAAAAATGAATCTGGTGATGCCCGTAGATACATACCACTCCAAATGAACCATTTGATTTAAATCTCTTCCAAATAAAATTTCAATTACCTTAATTCTATTTATTCCATTTTAAAATATGTTAGTGAGAAAAGACTATACAACAGTAAGATATCATTCATAAAATCATGATCTCTTGTGGGTGGAAACCCTGAGAAATTATTAGGAAAGAATTAGGAAACTGATCAAAAATAGATGTAAAATTAATATCCCAAACCACATCCACTGATTCCAAGGTTAAATCTTCCAACATTATTGATATATTTCCAACTATTTGTTCCAAAAAATCCATCTACACCTATCTTTATATTATTGTATCCTCTAAGGAGTTTTTCGATGGAATAATTATTTTTAAAGCTAACACAACTAGTATAACAGTAAACTTGAGATTTCAATTTTATCATCCAATTCATACCCATGATAATTTTATAGATATCCATATAAAACAAAAAGAAATCAAAACTAAATTTATCTACATAATTAGTTATAGAACATGTATTTAACATAAAGGCTTGACATTGTCTTTGACCAAGAGGAGTTTGGATGTTTCAAAATAGAAGACAACCTCTCAAAAACACAATCCCAGAAGATCAAAAACACGAGAAGAAATAAATGAATGGGATACACCTGTATCAAAAAAATCTTTTATAAGGATATAATTTAAAATAACCGTACCTCTCATTGTCTATGGTCCCGATTGAACATCCAAAACCACTTGCTCAACACCATACAATTTCTTACTCGTTATAATTCTTTCTTTATTACCCTTTGATATTACACTAGTTTAAAAGTCATGGTATTCCTAGAATCACCATGGATTCATTGGTTCAACTAACAAGAATGTTTTAGCTTCCCTGATCCCTTCCAAGCATGCGACATCCGTGAAACATGATATGTGTCTCGAGCACTCAACTATGGAGTAGTGTTTCAATAGCACTGGATATTCCCTATATAGTTTCAATTTGATAATGCACTAAATGGTGTAGTACTATAGTGTATCATGTGATCAAACGTGAAACATTAAAACATACCATATTACTCTAGGGTTTTGGAAGAAGATTAACCAATCTAGACATATTATTTTGAGTCATTCCACTACCAGGGGAAAAGGTTTACCTATTTCACATATTTTTAGAATTAGAGTTCTAACCACTTCTCATAGGTATTAACATTCATCATCAACCCATAGTTCCTGAGATGTTAATTTCTTACACCAACACTGTATTGAACATGTCTATATAAACCATTCTACAATTCATAGAAATATTCCAATGAATATATAAAATTATCCCTGATTCAAAAATTTGTGGCTTCAAGTATGCACATCCATCAACATCCAGTGAAAAAAATATTTAATTCATGAATTCAACCACATACTCTCTCACTTTGAGGTTATCTTACTCATTTACGAAAAATTCAGATGTTAGTTGAAGTCCTGAATGTGTGATGATAGAATTTTTTGTTAAATTGTTTTTCAAAATTATCAAATGGAAATCCCTTGGTCTATATTATCCTTAACTACTAAACACCAAAACTAGCTTTCTATATCACCCCACATGTACATTAGAAACTTTAATTTCAACTCATCCTGTGTTTGTTGGGAATCGATGGTCAAATTCATCATATTCATCCCCACTTCTAATTTTCATGGTTCAAAATCATCGTAAATATGGGTGGATTCTTGTTGTATAATTGAACGAAATTATCCATTTTCCTGGGTTAATCCCTTTCCTTCCCTCAATCAAAGTTTTTAAAATCTTGAAAAATGCATTAAACCTATTATTGGATCACATATGGCTTAGGTGAAACCAAAATTTCAATAGCCTCTTCTGGTTGATTTCTTCTATTCCTTACTAGTGACACTATCTATATCAAAAAAAGAAAACTCCATTAAGTATCATTATCTAGAAACTAAAGGATTGGAAATTTTAGATTTACCACATTATACATATCACTATAAGTATTTCCAAAATATAAAATTTTTCCACATTCAGACCATTTTTGAAAATCCAAAAATGCTTTTTGAAAATCAAACCATTTTCAAATGTTTTCAAAAATCAACACTTTTTTTACCAAATCATATATCATTACTCAAAATTAATTATTCACTCCTATTGGGATGTAATTACTATTAGTGCATGTCATGTTCTTATCATTGGAAAACCCCATGAAGATGGGGTTACAAATCCTATAAGTGTGTCAAAATACTGATGTACCCCAACTTCATAATAACATGAATTTAAACATAAGTAAGTTATATATGCCTTGTTATGCTCTACAATTCATGTTCTAATGATTTTTCTCATTGCTACTGATCTAACTAAAGGTATAAATAATAAATATTTCCAACTCCAGGACCAAAAAAACTGCTACCATTTGTCCCAAAATGATAATTGGAATGACCATGACTTATACAATTTGTATCATCCCAAACCTCGCCCAATGGATTAAGAAGAGGTGGATGGTGTTTATTTTCCATAGGTTAAATCCCCAAGACACAAAATGTAGAAAAAAAATTCTGGAGGCTTTATAATGCTTTGTTGGATGATTTTAACTTTGAAAATAATACAACCGTACCATGATAATAATAACCCATAAACTACTATATGATATCTAAAAACAATGTAGTATCACTAAATATATTACCAACTGACAATAAAACCAAAATGAAACCATGAACAATATCAGAGTACAATGTAGAAACTACAACTAACAACTCGAAGACAACTAATACATCTATCAGAAACTCCGAACAAGATCTATGCCCCAAATCAGTAATCAATTTTTAAGGTATAATAATTCATCATTAAATAATTTTAATACCTTCTAGTATCTATTTCATAACATACAATATCTTCAAATTCCACAAGTTTCCCAAGCATAGGGTGAGTATAAAACTCATTAGGATTCCCCCAAATTACTTCCTTGTTCATGAAACCTGGATAGAACATTTTGGTACATTTATATAAAATAAATTAAAACAGTATAATTATGTTTATATGAATGATTAAAAAATATTTTAAACCTAAAAAATTTTCTTTGTAAAGAAACCAAACAAATCATTAAACCAGATGCCATTTTCATTTGGCATACCCAAAAAATGATCCAAACACACCCACATATGCATGCTTTGGTGACTGTTCGTTGAACATGAGGGGTCTCTCATCGATCTGAAAAGTTTTCACAAATTAAATATAACTCATGTTCCCCCATGGAACACACCCCTTCTATAGTATCACATCATTGTACCCCAATATTACACACCCCATATCCAGGGTCAAGTCAACGTAATGAGCTGACACCAACCATGTTTTCCAAATACCATTTCAACCCCACAATTCAAATCAATATCATTAAAAAATTATTTAAATTAAAAAATATTCTAATCAATTCTCCATGAATCAAAACCATTTTTTTTAAAATCATCATTTTAAAATTATGAAACCTATTTCACTTTACACAAAACAACCAATTTACAAAAAACTATAAACCATTACTAAATATGGTTTCTATAAATATTTCCACATAATTTAACATTTTAATTAATTCAAAGAATTCATTTTTAAATCAATCCTATAAGTTATAACTAAGAGTATTCGAGGCTCAAGACACTTACCTCACAAACTATGGTTAAGATGAATAACAACACAAATTCTACAAAAACTACGCTTAGATATTATAAAAACTGCCTTAGATATTGTTCATAATCATCCAAACAATAATATCCAAACATTATTGACACAAAAAAATATGGATATATCTTAAAAGGATTATATACATAAATCCAATGGAGGGTAGAAGATGAAAACTATGGAAGAATGCCAATAAAAAAACATACAGAAGAATCCGACCTTCAAAGCACTACGATCCACCAACGGATCACTCCTTGATCAAGAGTAAGGTTCTTGAATTCCTTGAAAGGGATATGAAATTTTGTTAGTGTTAGAATAATCAAATAATGAGAAGTTTAGAGGTGAAACCAAATTTGATCCACTAAATATGAATCGGTTTTTAACGCTACTTAGATTTGGTGTACATTTAGGCAAACTATGCATTAAAATTTCACTAGACACTTCCTCCAATAACCCATCACAAGGTTGGATTTAATGGATAGAAAAAACATGGTCCAGTCATGAAAAATATCACTTTTAAAAAGAACACATTTCAAATGGGTGGCCGCATGGTTTTACCAAACCATGCACCTAACCATATGCCTACCCAAAGTCCACTGTAATAGTTAAACAATTTCCGAGGTGGTGTTTCACGGTTTATATGAACCCTTATCAAATCATGAACCTCTATGAAATCCCTAAAAACATAATGAAACTCTTCAAAATATTCCAAAACATAAATAAATACCTTATATACATAAAATACATATATAAAGGGTTAATTAAATTATATTTGTGGTGCTATATAGTAGGACTGGGATGTTAGAAATGGTATCAAACTTGACCAGTCAAAATAAGTTTTAGTAGATATGGTATATATTTTTAAAATCATTGGGTATCATTTTGTTTCAGTCCTGGAGTTGGAAATAGTGTCAATTTTGATAAGTTCTTCTTTACAAGGGATGACATAAAAGTGTAGGATGGTTAGATCATGAAAACCATATCATAAAAAGGTGTAGATAACCTATTTATATTTAAATTCATGTTACTAGGGAATTTGGGGTACTTGAGTGATTTTAAGACACTTTCAATTTAGTAATCAGCTCATATTCATGGGTTTATCCAATGATAGTTTCATGAAATGCATTAATCGAATGACATACCACTAGGGTTGAATTGTTAATTATTGGGTTGATGATTTATGGAAATGGTAAAACAAAATGATTTCTGAAAGTGTTGAAAATGTTTAAAAAAATGAGATTTTGAATATGTGTTATGGGGGTATTTTATAATGATTAAAGTAGTTTATCATGGAAAATCTTGATTGAGGAACGCTTTTTGGTGATTTGAGTAGGTGAGGAAAATTGAGATAGTTATGCCATCAATTTTATGAATGTGAGACTAAATGTGGTTTTTTTGGGATAGGGAATGAAACCATGTAGGCGTTGTAAGAACCAATCAGAAGAGGATACTAATAATGTGGTTTCATATAACCTAGAATAGAGGAAATAGTTTATCCTGAGTATTTTCCAGGACTTTTAGGTTGTGTATAGAGGAAATAGAATATAAAAACAAAAAAATTTGGACCATTCAATTTAGTTGAAAAAGAACAATCCACCCATCTTTTGAGGTGATTCAAAGATAGAAAAAATTAGTCTTGTGGTTGAATTGGTTGAATCAATTATTATATTTATTTAGGACACCACAAGATTTGATAGTAATGTAGGAAACATTCTTGCAAGAAGATATAACACGCTTGTTTGGAAATTATTTATTTCAAGATAAATTGGATCATGGAATATAATGTGGGGATGTGGAAGAGTGGTTTAAAAAAAATTCTATCACCACATGTTTTGTAGAGACCCAAAGCCTGACGTACATGGACATTACATTAATTTAGAGGAATACTTAATACATAACAAAAACAGACACACAAGGACCGTAATAGTTTAGTGTCTTTGGAAACTTGGAACGTAATCTTATAATCGTGGTGAAAGATCTTCAACATCTCCCATAAAGATCTTCCCTTTTTTTTCTTACCTAAAACATTTCTTTATATCTTGGGGAAAAGAAAACATAAAAAGGGTGAGCTCAAATGCTTAGTAAGGGTAATCATGGATAAAATAAAACATACCATATACATTTGAACTTCAAAACATGAACATAATGTTTAAACATCAAAAGATTTAGAAATGACACAAAACATGGAAGTACGTAAGGAATAGATCATAAAGAAACATTAATAATGATAAAATAGCATGGGAATAAAACATGTAACTTTGGAAACCATTAAGCACATGATATGATTTCCATAGTAGCCAAGGCATTGCTGCCAAGACCATCTTAGTGGACAAAGTCCCTTTCTGAATCAAGTTCACTCCTCCTTCCAGTCCTGTATTACTGAACCAGTATAAATTGCCGTTCCAGCCATGTCTATCTCATGAGATATAAATCTTTACCCAATGCATTGGAGGGATATATAGGTCCCACCCATCTCATAATGAAATCATTCTTACTTGTGCCACAAAATAAACATACATCATTCATAATAACCCAATAAATAAAATGGGTTTCATAAACATCATCCCATAATCACATAATCCATATAAAAGAAATGGATATCATTTCACAATAAGAAAATTGAAACCATGTAAATAATAGAGAATTTATACTTGAAACATACACATATGAAATAATGTCATCTTAGATGGAAAAAGGTTTTGATAAAACACTTGAAATGAATTCTTGAGAAAAATATCCTTTCTTCTTCAAAATCAATTTCTTTTCGCAAAACGTCATGCTATATTAAAAGAAAGAGATTTTTTTGAAAATAGTCATGAAATCTTTTGGAGGAAGCTTCATGAAAATAAGGCTTTATAAAACTGTAAAAAATTTGTTCGTGCCGTATAAGTTAAAAAAACATTTTTCTCATACTTTTGCCGGAAAAGTCAAAAAAGCACCTCGTAATGTAAAACAAAAGAATGATTCCTTACATACCATGTAGTGAAAGTCAAAAAATGGATAAAAAGGACTTTAAACATACTTGAAAACACTTTTATAAAACATGGACATGGATGATAGAAATAACCCCAGTAAATACTGATGAATAAGCAATCTCGGATAAAAATGAGATTTTCAAAATTATCCCTTACCTTAGGTCCGATATGCTTCATACATATCCGAAACTCATATATAATGATTTAAATAATGTTATTGAATTATTACAGAATCATATTAATTGTTATGATATCATATATGGTTCACTTATGACTTTATATTACCCGTTCTTTTGTAAATTCCATGTTAAAGAGCGTTTTGGGTAAAATCGTTTCATTTGTCGTCCGTGTTTTGACTTGTAATTATTAATATGATTACCTAGATCATGATTACTTACATCCAGAATGTAAAACATGATTTATATATAATATATATTCAGAATATACATATATATAACAGATCAATAAATTTAAAGAAATACACCGTTCATGGAGACGGTAGGCCGTACGTACGCATGAACGTTGTTTTCGTTTCCTCATTGAATTGATTGGAATTAATTAGATGACATAAATGTATATATATATATATATACATAAATCCAGTATCATTATTATTTCATATATTTCATGATTAATTAATATATATACTTTATAATCATTTATGAATGGTTAATCATTGAGGATGAATCTCATCGCGTCGTGGAGACGGTATTCCGTACGTACGCACGAGCGATGATATCGTTCCCATGATCGTGGAATTTTATTTGGAGTGTATGTATACAATTATATAATCAATATAACTTTAAAATAATCATATATAGTTATTATTTACACCAATATACTCATCCAAGTAAGGCGGTGGTGGAAAAAAGATTACACCACGACGTGGAGACGATATTCCGTGCGTACCCACGCACGGTGATTTCATTTTCCGTAGGATGGATAGATGGTGAAATAGGGATGTTTCATAATTATAATAACATATAATTATATGAGTGATACTGATTTTATTACATCAAAATGAAACAAACTAATAAGAAGAAGTGGAAGAAGAAATAAAGGTGAAAGAATCGGTAACGGAAATTACCTCTTCTTTGAAGCGCCTCTTTGAGACCTCCTCTTAGGGCACTAAAATTGGTATTTGAAGAATACCAGGACCTCTAGTATGTTTCTAGGGAAGTGGATAATAGAATTGGGCAGGGGTTGGCTGATATTGAAGGCTCAAAGTGGTGTGTGGAAGAGAAGGTGGAGGTGCCCTTTTATAAGGGAGGAGAGGGGCACCTTTGGAATTCATAAAAATATTAATTTATAATAAATCTAACCCCAATTAAAAACCTCGAAAAATGACTCATATTAGAATATTAGATGAGATAGGGTTGTAATCGCATCAACCAATCAAATTTAGACATGTTTGGATCTTATTTTAAACCTTATCATTTTGATTTATCCTTATTTAACCTATTTAAGTTTATCTGTGGTAATAAAATTCAAAATTTTAAATTATAACATATAATTACTTATTTGTTGTGAATTTTCTATAATTGTTTACTTTATAACATTATAGACCATATAAATTTAAAATTTTAATTTTTAAATATTTTTGTGATTTTTAAATTTTTTTATAATATGTTATTTTTATAAAATAACAATAGTGTCAATTTTGACACTATTCATTTATTTGAATTTAAATAAAATATAAACAGAAGATATGTTCAAAATAAAAGCTTTAATAGATTTATAAAAGGTCATATGTTTCTATAAAATTAGTGGATCACATTAAATAGTTCATATAATATTTATTTTATTATTTTTAAAACCATTTATTTGGTTTATCTCTTAATAAAATAATTACTACACCATTTTTGTATAATTATTTAATATACTGATTTGTTGCATAAAAATTAAAAAAAAATCCTATGATGAAGATAAATCTATTACCTTTCACAATAATACTTTCACTCGAATTTATCATCTTAAAATTACAATATTTAAATTGTTATATTTATTAAATTATGAAGGTGACAACTTTGGCATGATTTAAAATAAACTTATATAAGTGTCATAATCACTTTTATAAGGCTCCAAACGGTCATATATTAGGTCATTGGATGTTTAAGGGGTAGATATACACTACCAATAAGTTTTGGTCAGGTTTTCGGGCCTTTTAATGGGTATTATTATTTCAATAAAAACTATATTACTTATTTTCCACTTAATAAATAATTTTTGTATCATTAATGTATCACCGTTAATGACAATTATTTAATCCCTAAAAATTCTAAATAAATTATCATGGTGTAGATAATTTTATTATATTTCTGTAAACTATTCATGTTAGAAGTTTTATGATGTTTATCACTAAATTAAAATTATTATACTTATAAGATTTAAGAGAGTGACATGTTGTCACTTTCATTGGTTTTAATAATAATTAAATTATTTTCATGGTCAAAAGTCCATAAAATGAATCTAATCCGACTCTTAGGTTATATGGGTCTATTTTAGCCATAAAATAGAATTTTGGCATGTGTGAGGGTAATTTTATAATATTATATTTACCCTTAATTACCCGATTTACCTTTAACTATGGTAAATAAAATTTACCGTAGTTACTATTCATAATTCCCAAAAATAAAAAGTAGCTTATTAACATAATTTGGACCCACTGATTACAACTATGGAATCCATTTTTTCAAATTGAATACACAAAAGTTGCATAAATTAAATTAAAATTAATCTCGTTGTCGAAAGAAAACGGGTTTTTCTTTAAAACATTGCAAAAGATTGAATTGATTTAACCTACGAATTTAATGTAAAATAAATGCTAATGACATACATTATATTAAATGGTAAAAATAAATTCTATTAATACTTTAAAACCATTCAATATTTTAGTTTAACCATATAAATTATTGCGATGAAAGAAGTTGTTTTTAATTAAAATATAGCGTGTTTTTACTATTCATCAAAATATGAAAGTTACCAGAATAATATGAAAAATTTACCCAAAGAAAATTTTTATTTCTTGATTCCAAAGAAGAATTTTATTTTGTCAAATTGAACTTATAAACATGTCAAAAACTATATTTAAAGTGGGTGCGCCATCAAAAGGCGGCAAAACTGCATTTTTTGAAAAATACTTATTTTACCCGAAAACTTCATTTTGTTCTTATACCATGTTCTAGAAAATGTGTAAGATGAATAATAATGTTATAAAATTCAAAATTTAGTTAATACTATTCATAACGGCTAGTTCATAATAATATTATAATAATATATCGTTGTTTAGTAAAACCCGGTATTGCGTACAACACACGATATCGAGAAAGGTCGTGATTGGGTGTAATGCAAGCCAAGTCAGGGTTGCGTGTTGTGCAAGAATCCTTCTTTGTTTCGTATAACAGAATCCAACCATATTTCATTTACACATTGAATATTTATATATATATACTCCATGTTGTGTAGAATAACTATTATCAAAATTGTGTGTAACACGATCCAAGAATAGTGTTGCGTATACTGCAAGCTAATACGGTGTGGCATATAGTGCAAGGTAATCTTGGTGTAGCATACAACAAAAGAAATTAATGAAATTAAAAGAATATTTTTTATAAAATCTTGGGGTGTTACATTCTACCCCCTTTAAAATGAATTTTGTCCTCGAAATTCGTCAGGGTTATAAATGGTTTACTACTCGAAAGTTTGTTTAATAGAAACCCACATCGTAAAAAGGAACACCAAAACATGGCTTTAAAAACTAAAGTATGAAATGTAACAGTTACCCAAATTAACTCATCACTAGGTTTCCACGTAGGAGAACATAGGTGAAAATATGGATATGGAAGAAAAATCTAACCATCATGTTCTGATGGAGAGTGGTAGAGAACATGGTTATGAAAAATCCAACAATCACAAAGCTATTGATTTGTGATGATCTAAGGTACCATCTGATTCATCGGATATATGGGAACTAGGACAAAATTTTTGGTTTTCAAGATCATTTCCCTAAAGTTGATGAATTAAAAGAAATACTTGCATGATTTTGGTACAATATCACTGTTGTTTGTTAATTGAACAATTTCCACTTCATCCCTTAAAGAAATGAAGTTGAATTTTTTATTCGTGATGTGTTAGCAGATCATGTGATAGAATGATGGGTCATTCCATCTCTTTCAAACAAAAGGTTAGCAAAAGTTATGAGTCCATCTTATGGTTAGATTAATCGTATATTGTTCCAAAAATGAACTTATACTTCATATATCATACCGATTAATAAAATAAAACTAGTTTCTACTAACCAGGGACTTCCTGTAGGGCAGTGGTAGGCGATAAAGGCTAGTTTCACTTCGGTTGTGGGTTCGATTCCCACACCCTTGTCTGACGTGATGGGTTGTCGCCCATCCTACAGGTTGTCCTTTTTCTAAAACTATATTACTATAACATCCCATCAATAATATCGAAAAAACTTCTATCCTTAAACAATACTAACTTATGTCCAACATAATCCATTCCAATCTTAAGGCTTATCCATAATACTGCAGTCCAATCTAATAATATAGTGAAAATGATTACCAGAGATTTAATACCATCATTGACCCCATATATCATAAGATATGTCTTTTTTGGTCACATTCCAAACATTCTAAGGCCTTAATCATGTATTCTCTTGAAAAATGAATACCCATTGAACCTTAGTGAAAACATGAATGCAGTTAAAAGTTAACACTTTCCACATACCAAAATCCTCAAAATTCTATATACTCAAACCATGATATCACTTAATCCTTATTTCAATCATGAGCTCATGAATACAATCAAACATCTCGTTATCTTCTTATTCCTTCATTATGCACATATCATCTACTTTAAAAAAATATCTGAATAACCTTCCATGGTTATTGGTACCATTCAACATATACTTTCAAATACTTTTAGGAAAAAAAACAATAGTGTAACAATACATAGAAGATTCTTTATTCCATAGTACCATTAACTATACAACATAACTCTCGATAAACATACAATCATTCCACTACCTTCTAAAACAACTGACTGAGCTTCAACACTTCTTTCAGCTCATATATCATTTGTAGTCAGTTCATCATCATCCACATAAATACTACCCATATGACCATGCTTATTCTCTTCATGAGATTTTCCATTAGGGCATTGGTTTGCATAATTCCCATACATTCCACATTTGAAACATCTAATCATTGTTGATGTCGTAGAAATACCATTATCCTTGTCCATGGTGTCAACTGAACCTTTTCCTTTGCACTTACTGGCTTTGTGTCCTTATTTTACACACCCAAAGCATCTTCTAGTTCCTTTGAAACAATCTCCCTAATGCCTCTTCCCGCATGATTTACATGAGGGAAATTGAACTTTCTTTCCTCTATGATCATCATGAAACTCCATCTTTATCTTATTATCTGAGTCGGGAAACATACCAAAGTTGAGATTATTGATCATATTATGAGATTTCTGATTAGGAATAATAATGATGTTTGGACTTCCAGATCCCGTTTAATTTGTTTTTTCATGAAGAAAATCATTCCATTGTCTATCATATCCATTATTATCGTGAATCTTCCTGTTTCCAGCCATTTTCTAAAACCCAAAAAGAATAGTGTGAGAGGAAAAAATCATGCTAGGGAAAACAACAAAGTAAAGGGGGAGTATCCTCAATATCTCACATCTTAGGTTAAATTCTATGATCTTTACCGTAGTTCTAGGACGGTATCCTATACGTATACTTATCCTTAGGGAAATCCCTAGACATACCTTAGAAATATCTCTAGGGATCTCACTAACGTTTTCCCATCCTAGTTTCCAAAGGTTGACTAAACCTTTCCTCTGATACCAACTGTAGAGACCCAAAGCTTGACGTACATGGACATTACATTACTTTAGTGAAATACTTAATACAAAACAAAAATAGACACAAAAGGACCGTAATAGTTTAGTGTCTTTGGAAACTTGGAACGTAATCTTCTAATCATGGTGAAAGATCTTCAACATCTCCCATAAAGATCTTCCCTTTTTTTCTTACCTAAAACCATTCTTTATATCCTGGGAAAAAGAAAACATAAAAAGGGTGATCTCAAATTCTCAGTAATGGTAAGCATGGATAAAATAAAACATACCATACACATTTGAACTTAAAAACATGAACATAATCTTTAAACATCAAAATCTTGAGAAATGACACAAAACATGAAAGTACGTAAGGCATAGATCATAAAGAAACATTAATAATGATAAAATAGCATGGGAATAAAACATGTAATTGTGGAAACCATTAAGCACATGATATGATTTCCATAGTAGCCAAGGCATTGCTTCCAAGACCATCTTAGTGGACAAAGTCCCTTTCTGAATCGAGTTCACTCCTCATTCTAGTCCTGTATTACTGAATCGGTTTAACTTTCCGTTCCAGACATGTCTATCTCATGAGATATAAATATTTACCCAATGAATTAGAGGAAGATATAGGTCCCACCCATCTCATAATGAAATCATTCTTACTTGTGCCACAAAATAAACATACATCATTCATAATAACCCATTAAATAAAATGGGTTTCATAAACATCATCCCATAATCACATAATCCATATAAAATAAATGGATATAATTTCATAATAAGAAATTTGAAACCATGTAAATCATAGAGACTTTATACTTGAAACATACACATATGAAATAATGTCATCTTAGATGGAAAAAGGTTTTGATAAAACACTTGAAATGAATTCTTGAGGAAAATATCCTTTCTTCTTCAAAATCAATTTATTTTTACAAAACGTCAAGCTATTTTATAAGAAAGAGATTTTGTTGAAAATAGTCATGAAATATTTTGGAGGAAGCTTCAGGAAAATAAGGCTTTATAAAACTGTAAAAAATCCATTCGTGCCGTATAAATTAAAAAAAACATTCTTCTCGTACTTTTGCCGAAAAAGTCAAAAAAGTACCTCGTAACGTAAAACAAAAGAAAGATTACTTACATACCATGTAGTAAAAGTAAAAAAATGGGTAAAAAGGACTTTAAAAATACATGAAAACACTTTTATAAAACATGGACATGGATGATAGAAATAACCCCAGTAAATACTAACGAATAAGCAATCTCGGATAAAAATGTGATTTGCAAAATTATCCTTTACCTTAGGTCCGATATGATTCGTACGTATCCGAAACTCATGTATAATGATTTAAATAATGTTATTGACTTATTACAGAATCATATTAATTGTTATGATATCATATATGGTTCACTTATGACTTTATATTACCCGTTCTTTTGTAAATTCCATGTTAAAGAGCGTTTTGGGTAAAATCGTTTCATTTGTCGTCCGTGTTTTGACTTGTAATTATTCATATGATTACTTAGATCATGATTACTTACATACAGAAAGTAAAAAATTATTTATATATAATATATATTCAGAATATACATATATATATAATAGATCGAAAAATGGAAATAAATACACAGTTCATGGAGACGGTAGGTCGTACGTACGCATGAACGTTGTTTTAGTTTCCTCATTGAATTGAATGGAATTAATTGGATGACATAAATATATATATATACATAAATGAAGTATCATTATTATGTAATATATTTCATGATTACTTATTATATATACTTTATAATAATTTATGAATGGTTAATCATTCAGAATGAATCTCA
The DNA here is from genome assembly GCA_963277665.1 of Viscum album. Taxonomy (NCBI): domain Eukaryota; kingdom Viridiplantae; phylum Streptophyta; class Magnoliopsida; order Santalales; family Viscaceae; genus Viscum; species Viscum album. The sequence goes on along the minus strand of OY728148.1, from coordinate 827,196,363 downwards.
TCGCGTCGTGGAGACGGTATTCCGTACGTACGCACGAGCGATGATATCGTTCCCATGATCGTGGAATTTTATTGGAGTGTATGTATACTATTACAGAATCAATATCACTTTATAATGATCATATATAGTTATTATTTACACCATTATAACCATCCAAGTAAGGTGGTGGTGGAAAATAGATTACACCACGACATGGAGACGGTATTCCGTACGTACGCACGCGCGGTGATTTCATTTTCCATAGGATGGATAGATGGTGAAATAGGGTTGTTTCATACTTATAATAACATATCAGTATATGAGTGATACTTATGTTATTACTTCATAATGAAACAACCTAATAAGAAGAAGTGGAAGAAGAAATAAAGGTGAAAGAATCAGTAACGAAAATTACCTCTTATTTGAAGCGCCTCTTTGAGAACTCCTCTTAGGGAACTAAAATTGGTCTTTGAAGAAGAACAGGACCTCTAGGATGTTTCGAGGGAAGTGTAGAAGAGAATTTGACAGGGTTTGGCCGAGCTTGAAGGCTCAAAGTGGTGTGTGGAAGAGAGGGAGGAGGTGCCCTTTTATAAGGGAGGAGAGGGGCACCTTTGGAATTCTTAAAAATATTAATTTATAATAAATCTATCCCCAATTAAAAACCTCCACAAATGACTCATATTAGAATATTATATGAGATAAGGTTGTAATCTCATAAAAAAATTAAATTTAGACAAGTTTGGATCTTATTTTAAACCTTATCATTTTGATTTATCTTTATTTAATCTATTTAAGTTTATTTGTGGTAATAAAATTCTAAATTTTAAATTATAACAAATAATTACTTATTTGTTGTTAATTTTCCATAATTGTTTACTTTATAACATTATAGACCATATAAATTTAAATTTATAATTTTTAAATATTTCTGTGATTTTTAAACAATTTTATAATATGTTATTTTTATAAAATAACAATAGTGTCAATTTTGACACTATTCATTTATTTGAATTTAAATAAAATATATACAGAAGATATGTTCAAACTAAAATCTGTAATAGATTCATAAAAGGTAATATGTATCTATAAAATTAGTCTATCACATTAAATAGTTCATATAATATTTATTTTATTATTTTTAAAACCATTTATTTGGTTTATCTCTTAATAAAATAATTACTACAACATTTTTGTATAATTATTTAATATACTGATTTGTTTCATAAAAATTAAAACAAAAATCCTATGGTTAAGATAAATCTATTACCTTCCACAATAATACTTTTACTAGAATTTATCATCTTAAAATCACAATATTTAAATTGTTATATTTATTAAATTATGAAGGTGACAACTTTGGCATCATTTAAAATAAAATTATATAAGTGTCATAATCACTTTTATAAGGCTCCAAACTTTCATATATTAGGTCCTTGGATGCTTAAGGTGTATATATACACTACCAATAAGTTTTTTCAGGTTTGTGGGCCTTTTAATGGGTATTATTATTTCAATAAAAACAATATTACTTATTTTCCACTTAATAAATAATTTCTGTATCATTAATGTATCACTATTAATGACAATTATTTAATCCCTAAAAATTTTAAATAAATTATCATGATGTAGATAATTTAATTAGAGTTTTGGAGACTATTCATGTTCGAAGTTTTATGATGTTTATCACTAAATTAAAATTATTATACTTTTAATATTTAAGAGAGTGACATGTTGTCACCTTCTTTGGTTTTAATAATAATTAAATTATTCTCATGGTCAAAAGTCCATAAAATTAATCTAATCTGACCCTTAGGTTATATGAGTCTACTTTTATCCATCCAATAGAATTTTGGCATGTGTTAGGGTAATTTTATAATATTATATTTACCCTTAATTACCCGATTTACCTTTAACTATGGTAAATAAAATTTACCGTAGTTACTATTCATAATTCCCAAAAATAAAAAGTAGCTTATTAACATAATTTGGACCCCCTGATTCCAAATATGGAATCAAATTTTTACAGATTCAATACACAAAAGTTTCAGAAATTAAATTAAAATTAATCCCGTTGTCGAAAGAAAACAGGTTTTTCTTTAAAACATTGCAAAAGGTTGAATTAATTTATCCTACAAATTTAATGTAAAATCAATGCTAATGACATAAATTATATTAAATGGTAAAAATATATTCTATTTATACTTTAAAACCATTCAATTTTATAATTTAACCATATAAATTATTGTGATGAAAAAAGTTGTTTTTAATTAAAATATAGCGTGTTTTTACTATTCATAAAAATATGAAAGTTACCAGAATAACATGAAAAATTTACCCAAAGTAAATTTTTATTTCTTGATTCCAAATAAGAATTTTATTTTGTCAAATTGAAATTATAAAAATGTCAAAAACTATATTTAAAGTGGGTGCGCCATAAAAAGGCGGCAAAACTGTATTTTCCGAAAAATACTTATTTTACCCGAAAAATTTATTTTGTTCTTATACCATGTTCTATAAAATGTGTAAGATGAATAATAATGTTATAAAATTCAAAACTTAGTTAATACTATTCATAATGTCTAGTTCATAATAATATTATAACAATATATCGTTGTTTAGTAAATCCCGGTATTGCGCACAACACACGCTATCGAGGAAGGTCGCGATTGCGTGTAATGCAATCCAAGTCAGGGTTGCGTGTTGTGCAAGAATATTTCGTCGTTTTGTATAACAGAATCCAACCATATTTCATTTATACATTGAATATATATATATATATATATATACTCAATGTTGCGTAGAATAACTATTATCAAAATTGTGTGTAACACGATGCAAGAATAGTGTTGCGTATACTGCAAGCTAATACGGTGTTGCGTATAGTGCAAGGTAATCTTGGTGTACATACAACACAAGACATTAATGAAATTAAAAGAATATTTTTCATAAAATCTCGGGGTGTTACATGCTTTGGATTTCTAGAATAATTGAATTCACTAGTTTGATGTCGTATAATCTCTTGGTGATGGAGTGTTCAAGTAAAATTTTGAATTTTGAATGATTTTCATTATAATTATATGATAGTTAATATAAGAAGGAATTATTTTTTTAATCATGTTTGAGACCATAAATTCACTCAAATATTTTTTTTGTAGTATGACAAATTATACACAGATGATCAATAGAGAGATAGTGGAAGAGAAGGATATATAGAGAAATAAAGAGGAAGGAAGAAATTTTATTCCTATGGGAACATATGGGTACAGAGATGTTTGGAATGAGTGGAATATGGAAACCTAAATGCATAAGGGTGAGACACCTCATAATCCAACAATGGGATCAATAAACCATCCTCCTCAACCAAAAACTAAGTCGAGATATTTTCAATGTGGTAATTTTGACCATATAAAGTGAGATTATATGATACCACCTAGACCATGGAAAATCTCCAACCAATTGGGAAATCATTAATGATACTGTCATAGTTCCCCATTTTCTAGTTCTACAGACACGTCACACACTTCTCAAGAATTATATTCTTCGATGGGGTAAGTACATAAGAATAGATTTCATAAATTGAACTATGAAATCCATAGTGATTCTAGGAATACCACGAATCCTCAATTAGTAATACATCAATAATGAAATAAAGTGAAAAGTTCACCAAGTAAGCAATTATATAGATCTAAGGAACTGGTCATGGATGGTGAATCAGGTCCTTCAACATTGATATGTATGATCATTTTCAATTATATCAATATTCAATATTTATTTTATACAAGTGTGTCCAATTAGTTTATTAGTTATTAGGAAGTTAATATGATGATATTTCATGTTGAGACCATGCCATATATTTTAGAACTCCAAACACCAATGGGACAATAAGAGTGTTGTGCCTTGAAATGTGCATCATATTGAATAATAATTGATGGGACCGAGTTGGTTTGGAATTTGTCATTGAGGGAGATGTTTTTATATAAATTGATTATGATAATGGTTTTGTTAACAACCATTTAGGCCCATATCAATTGTAATGCATGGTATTTGAGTTTCAAAAAATTGCATGGTGTTAAGAATCAATTTAAAAGAGATTGGGAAGTGGAAACAATAGTATAATGACACTTGGTATCAGTGGTTGGATCTATCTCTTAATAGTTAACCAAAATAACTTTGGAATCAGTGGATAAGATTGTTAATAGAGTTTTTCAACCATATTGGTCTAGTTCATTTATGTTTTTCATAAAAATTTCTCAGGGTCTCCAAACAAAAGGGAAATGATGTTTTTGATTGATCTCTTGTCGTGTGGGAGTCATATATTTATTTTGTATTATCAGATGGAACCAACATAATTTGATGAAATCTGAGGATATGTTTGAAAATGTTAAAGGTAAAGGGTTCATCTGACTAAGTACATCTCTATGGGACAAACTCGTTTTTTTGTAAGGAAGGTTGATATAACACATAAGATTTATAAATATTATCATAAACATAACTAGGTTATGATAATTAATTGGTATACCCTTCCATGAATTGATGATATGTTCTATAAACTTAAGGGATCCAATGGTTTTCTAACATTTTCGTTTGTTTGGGATATCACCAAATGTGGATTTGAAAGGAGGATATTCCAAAGATATATTTTAAAAGAAGAAATGGCCATAATTTTTTTATTTTTGATGCATTTTGGTATTACAAATGAACCATCCATATTTATGGAATTGATGAACCATATATTTAAAATCTATATATATTCCTTTGTGGTGGTGTTTGTGGACGATATACTGGCATATTCCAGAAAAAGTATAGAGCCTGAGAAAAACATGGTAATAGTGTTGGGTATCTTGTGGGAGTGTCATCTATATTCCATATTATCTAAGTATGTTTTATGGATACAATAGGTATGCTTCCTTGGCCATTTAATTTATGAAAAAATATTTTATAAAGATCCAAAAAATATTGAAGATTTTTTCCCACGAAAGCCACCAAATAATGTCATTGAGATATGTATTTTCTAAGACATGGCGAGATTTTATATCAATTTTGTACAAGAAATATTATGTTCGGAATGGCCAATGATAGATATGATGAGGAAAGATGTTCCTTTCAATGAAAATAGGTATGTCATAAATAATTTCAAGAGATTAAGGTCATACTTCCATCATCACCTAGTATCAGGATTCTAGAGGCTGGATAGGGCTACATAGTCAATTGTGATTCATCATGATTTGGGTAGGGATTTCTCCTCATGCAGGGGGATAATGTTGTTTCCTATGGTTCATGATAGTTATGGTTATTTGAGAAGATCTTACAAACACATAAATATAATCGGATATTTTAACACCTTCATTAATGATATTAGGTCATTATCATTTTGGTGAGAAATTTATGGTGTTTATAGACCATAATAGCTTGAAACTCATTTTATCACAAATATATTTGAATCTAAGGAAAAAAGATGGATGAACTAAATTTAAATGATTGAATTCAAAATATTTTATATATTGTGAAATTGAAATTATTTTTCATATGAATTAAGAAGGGATTCATTAATCATTTAGATAAATATGATTTGGATCAGTGATGTTAGTCATAGCAGATATGAACCTGGATTATAATCACCAGGGTGATATTGTAATTTTGTTCCCAGTTTTTTTTCTTTAATTGGATGGGAATGTTATAATGGATCATATATCGAATTATTAATGTACTTCTATGAATCCAAAAATCAATGGTTAGGTGACCATTGAGGGATGATAAATGGATGGGAGTTTGGTTTTGATTTTTAGAGATCAGAATATGGTACCATTGGTTTGTTAATAACAACTTCATAATTATTATAACCATTAAAAATCGATTTTCATCCCTGTATTCAAATAATGTATATATTGATGAAATCATAGTTTTGGTGGGATGGAATTAAAAGTATAGTTGATGATTTTATTTCAAGATCCCATAGTTGTTATCATATAAAGGAGGAACACAAAAAAATAGTAGACATGTTGTAGTATTTAAAAATTCCCTTGTGGATGTGGGGGAATATAGTCATGGATTTTGTGAAAATTTTACCAATAATGGCTAGGACACATGATTCTGTATGGGTTATTGTGGATCAGATCATGATGTACAATCATTTTACTACTATTCTTTAATCCCATATGGTGGAATACCTGTTCAAAATTTATAACCTTGATGTTATAAAGAGAAATGGAATTCTAGTCTCGATTGAATCAGACTGAGACCCCATGTTTTCATCTATTTTTTATAAATAAAGACAATATGACCATGGGAAACAGATGACAATGACCATGGCATATAATCCTCAAATGGATGGACAATTCAATAGGAAAATTTAAATGTCAGAGGAAATTATTAGGGCTTGTGTAATTTATTTTAAAGGCTCTTGGGAGGAGGAAACATAATTATTTTTGTAAACATAAAACAACATTTTTCAAGCCTCAGTACAAATTGATATTATTGAAACATTTTATGGGAATCCATGTCATTATCCTCTTTATTGTGTGGAAACCAAAAATACATCACTGGTCTAACCAATCCTTGTTTAATAGGAAACATTGAATATTCAATTGACTAGAATGTCACTAGAGATAGATAAATGTATTTAAAAATCATATGCTAATCAACATCGCCCCCCATTTTCGTTTGATTTACGTGGTCATGTTTTTCTAAGAATATTTCCATTTCTTGTACATCTTCCTTTTATTAAGATGGACAAGTTATATGTTATATACATATGACCTTTTGAGATACTTGAATGATTTTGTGAGCTGGAATATTGGCTAGCATTGAAACCAACCCGTGTGAAGAGTATTGGTGTAGTGTGGGTGTTATGTCAACATGGTTATATTCAAGAAGATATGTGGGAGTGTGAAATGGAAATGTTGGAGTGGTGGCCAAAACTCTTCCATGAAAAATCTGGTTTTCATCTTTTCAGTGATGAAAAGGACAATGGTGGGGATACTTTATGTAATGACCCAAACCATTATCAATGTAATATTTTCCTTATCATAAACATAATATATGGTATACAACACATAAATAGAAAATAGTGCCTAATAAAAACTACAATATAATAAAATAATAATTAAATATGTAATGTTAAAATAAATTATGGAACCTATAGAAAAGGAATAGTATCTTGAACCTTGAAATAAGAATATAACCCTTAGGAATAGTAATCCATCCAGTATGATTGTAACATAACCTATAAAAGTACAATTAAAATTTAGGAATCTTATATATAAAAAATACAATAATTATATCATATTATAAGTAAGAAATGTTTAAAAAATGATAAATTATGTGTTGGAAAAACATAAATTCATTTTTTAAAATTTTATAGTTAATATAATGAATTAAAAGAAAATTAATTTTTATAATTTAGATTATTAAATTAATATTTTTTCCTTATGACTAAAATAAAATTTTATGATATCTGAATTAGTTGTTAAAATTTCATAAAATCAGTTATAGTTATAAAATCAATATTTTTGAAATATGTGATGATTTTAATTAAGAAATACCTTTCTAGGATTTATGAAATTATTTTCATAAAATTTTGTTTATTTTTTAATACTACATGAAAAAAATGGTTAGGGTGATTTTTTTTTGATTTTTTGTAAAATACATGATTTTTGTTTGAATAGTAAAATAATTTAATTTACGGTATATATACATTATAAGTTATAGAAACTATTCATTGAGTAATAACCAATTTAATCACCAAAATCTCAAACTCCCCTTCATTATTTTAATATATTTGTTGATAAAGTTTATTATATTCATTTTATTGATCCAAAATAATAATCTAATGAATTAAATAATGGGATAACACCCCTCCCCTCCTATATAAAAACCACCGCTCACTATATCTTCTACTCACACCTTCTACACCTTGTAGATTTTCAAAGTTCTTACCAATACTCTTCCCAAACCACTCCCCCACATATAGAAGGTCTTGGTCTCATCAAAATACCAAACTTGTTTTCATAAGGAGGTTCCCAATGATGATAAATTCAAGAGGAATTAAAGTGAAGAAAGAACTCATACATAAGGTAAGGGGAGTCTCGAACCCAATTCCATTTCCATGGGGATTCCCGCAATCAATCCATTTTCAGTATGGAACTTCCTTTAATGTTCCTCCAATATCATTTCATTATCCTTTGATTTTCTATTTAGGATATAAAGTTTTCTATTGTGATTTTATGAAAAATGGAGAGATTTATTGAAAATAACTATTCTTTTCAAAAATTCATGTTTTAGTTCTTGTGAGATTGTTTATTCTTCACTCAAGATTTAAGATTATTTTAAAAAGTATGTTATACCCTATTTACTTTGGGATACCCAATATTTATTCGTGAATGTATTCTTTATGAATTGTAACCCATTAATTTCCATCAATTACCTTATGTCCAAGATTGACACACATTCTATATGGAATGCATGATAATTAAAATTTTATGATGTGATGGGTGTGCCTAGAATTCAATAGAATATGTAAATGTTATAATGTTATAGGTGTGACCAGAATTATATAGTATAATGACATGGACCTCTCTAGGACATTTCTTTGTGAAAACCCCAGTGTTTGGGGTGTTCTAGGGGGTTGTCAGTTACTCATTCCAGGTGTTATCTAAAAATATAGTTTGAACCATGAGCATCGATGAGTCAGAGGAATCGACATTATTGAGTCAGGGGCATTGATATCGGTATGTCAGGGGTTTTGACATCAGTGAGTCAGGGATGTCGGCATTAGTATGCCAGGGTCATCAACATCGGTGAGTCCAGGGTGTTGGCAACAGTGTGTTAGGTGTGTCAACATCAGTGAGTCAGAGGTGTTAGCAACGGTGAGTCAGAGGCATTGGTGTCGACGAGTTAGGGGTGTCAGCATCAGTGAGTCAGGGGTATCGACATCAATGTTAAGGTATCAGTTCCTAGGCATCGGTGCCATGGTGTAAGTGTTAGGGCATCGGTGTTAGGGCATCAGTTCCAGGTCATTAGTGAGTCATTCCCACTTTTCCAGTTTTTCCAAATTCATCCTTCTTATGTGTTTTTCTTCGTTAAATGATAACCTATCAACTATTAGCTGTTTCTAATGCCATTTCCCCCATTTTAGAGGGGAATAATTAAATCCCTATTATTTCTTAACATTCCAAGACCTTTGAAACCTCCAATCTATGAGGTCAAACCATGATCCTAAATTTAAGTATTTTTAAATTGTCTCCCTATTTTTATCATATGGACTTTTCATAAGCTGAGATCCCCTCTTCCTTAGACCCTTTCATTTTTCTCTTGGTGCACCTAGATGGCTTCTCGTCCCCAGAGACATGTATCTATGGAGAAGTCATCATTGGGTTTTCTTGGAGTTCTTTCTTGCTATTCGTGGGATCCCTTGTTTTTGGTATAAGGAGGAGTTTTGGTCACATTTTGTTTAAATAGGGATTCTTCTTCCACTTACATTTATGTATCATGCGAGGTGAGTGTACTAATGTGTATTCGTGAAAAATAGCTGAATTATTTTCATATCAATTAATAAATGAGGGGAAGGTAATATGATTAAAAGATAACGGGTTAAATGAAATTACAATCTAGGAGTAGTTTGATATTGAACACATGTTTTATTTGTTGACCTTATTAATGATGTGATCTGTTGTGGCTATAAATCCTTCTGAAAATCATGTCCATTTGTGGTATTTGTCCGTGCAAGAGTGATGATTTATAACTCTTTTTGTTTCCTTATAAACAATTGGTGTAAATACTAATAGGACTAATCATTTTTACCTGGTTAAATGAAATGGATTCCCAGGATGAAAACCCTTGTGTGATCACCCTTTTTTATCAAAGTGGATTAAATAGCATTGTTTACCAACATTGAATCCATCCGGTTTTATTGGTGTGGCTTTGTGCTTTGTTCTGTTGGGTTTTGTGACTTTGTGTTGGTTGTGTGGTGTTGCTGTTGGGAGAAAAATTATGGGTACTAGGGTGGGAAAGGGAGTTGGTTCTATGAGAATGGTGTGGTATGTATGTGTAGAAGGGATGTGGTTTAATGATAATTGTTATGGGATTTTTGTGTGGGGTGGTACATGGGGAATTTTGGTATCCTAGTATGAGAGACTGATTGATTGTGGAATGTATGGAATTGTTGGCTGTGTGACTGCATTTTCTTGTGTTGTGGTTGTGGGGCGACATTGGGCAATGGGACTGTGTTGTGGTTGTGGACTTGCTATGCAGTGGGACTACATTTTGAAATTTTTGGGAAGTTGTGATTCAGGATTGGGTTGTGTTGTAAAATTATGTTAATAGGTGTGACGAGTGTGGTTTTTTTGTGTGGTGGGGTTGTCGGGTTTGGTTGCAAGGGAATGAATTTACTGTATAACCTTGAAGAATGACAGTTGGCAATGGTTGAATGGGTGTAAAGGGAAAAGGGGGTGTGTAGTAGAACTATAGGTTGGTTGTTCACTATGGTTTTTAGGAATGGGTGTTAAAATGGAAATGTTTTACCTTGGTCCCTCTTGCCTTGTTCAAAGTTGGCAGTACCAAAGAATGAAGTGGGATGGTTGTTATGTGTTTAGTTAATCTGGCTCTTCGCCATCTAAGGATATTGCAGATGTTGTTCTTGGTAGTTTCCCCAATTAGTGCTGGAATAAATTAAGGTGAACCTTAATAAATAAATTGAAAGTGGTGGGTTGGGTGTGTGATTTAGTAGTGTATTTTTGTGTGGGTTTTCATATAGGGGTAACAGCAATGGTGGTTCTGGTGGGATGGTTGTTTCTTTTAGGACCCATAGGTTTGAATATGTGTTTTCATACCTATATTTATAAATTTGATCTCCTTGTGACTTCTATATGCACCCCACCCTTGTGGAGCACCATGTGTTGAACACCCCACATTTTATATGGTAGGTTGTGTTTCCCAATATCCCGGTGGGGGGATGGATGGCTGGTTACTAACATTCTTCCCTGCACCCTCTTCTTGTTTCTTATCGGTCAAGCATATCTGTTAAGGTTGTAATGGATCGAGGCATACAATAGTCCATTATCTTTCAAGAAGGTTTTTTTTGTGGATGAGCGCCCTAGGTGTTTGCGAGCCATGTTTTTTTTCATGTGTCTTTGGGATGACACCCATGTGTCTTTAGAAAAAAGGAGTGGTATTTGTGGCCTAAGTGTCTGTGGGCAGGATGTGTGGTGTGGTTGATTCCCAGGTGTGTGTGGGTGGTTTGTGGAAGTGGGATTGTATTTTGAATGTGTGGTAGCATCAAGACATTAGCAGTTAGGAATAGTAGTAAACCAGAGGGAAAGTGTTGTGGGGCACCCAAATGTTGACGTGCTTATACTACTAAATTACTTAACTTACATTGTTTGGTGAGTGTACCTTGGTTATGATGGGATGGTTATTACTCCTTGGTTGGTTCCTTGAGGTTTTACTATTCACTAATAGTGGAGTTAGTATATTCCCTAACTTGTGTATGGATATCATTAGTTTTCAAACTAGGTATACAGTTATACTCTCCATGTATTTGTGAAACGTTTTTAAGGTCTCTAAAAGGACTTTAAAGACTGTGTTGGAGTTTACTAGCTCAAGCATCAATATAGTTTTTGTGATACTTCTTATTTTATTTCATTTATTACATTCTTTAATACTTTGGTTGTACTTTTGTTGCAATTTACATTTAAATCATGTATGGGTAGGATCTTGGATTCCTTTATGTAAATATTTTGTGTTTTTTGTATTTTTTCCATCTTATCTCCCAATCCTTTTTTATTTAAAAAGTCCAATGCCTTCCATTTTTAATGAGATTATATATCCTTGGTTCCATTCATCATTCTTAGGCCTATTTTAGGTGGGACTCAAGGGTCATTATATCTTTGTCATTTTGAAGAAGGAATGGTGTTGTACATTATTGTCTCTCCCCTCATCTTGAGGAAGGTGGGTCATAAATGAGTGGTATTAGAGTGGATGGATAAATGATAGGATGAATTTCTGAGTTAGTCACAATGATAATTTCATGGGATGGTAGGGAAATGGTGTTAGGTAATCTTGGTGCACGAAATAGGATCGGGAAGACTTTCTAGGACATGGTATTTGAGGTCCCCCATGATTCGATGCAAGGAAACTAGACCAACAGAACAAAAAATCAAGGCTACACTGATTGGAGGTTAGAGTCCCTTGGAAAGGAACATGCATCATAATGAATTGTGTTCTTCTTCATCTTGTGAATTTTGGGAATTTAATTTAAACAAAGGGTGAAAATAAATCTTAATATGAAATTTTTATACTACCAGGGCTTAGGATTCCTTGTTTACTTTTTTCATCCATGTAACCCGAATGTATCCCTTGTGTAGAACATGTAGTTGAGGCCCAGCAGGCTGACATGGTTGATTTGTGGAGGGCCGATCGATATGAGGAAGATGACTTTTGGAAAAAAATCCCTTTGTTCTTTTCAGCGGTAGACCCTGGAGAAGTACAAAGGCATTGTTTCAGACTCAGAGATGGAGGGATAACTTGAGAAGATGGAGATCACCTTTACCTTGATCCATGGTCTAAGGGAGTATTGGGTTCTTCTAGTAGTGAACTACATGAAATGAGTGGTTTGTTAGTGGTGGGTTCATTACCTTGGGAGTGGAAGGAGTCCGATGTATCATGGGATGACTTTGAGAAAGAGTTTCAAGCATAGTTCCTTTCCTCGACGATGAAGGATGAGAAGAGGGAGGAGATGATCTCCCTCTAACAGAGGAGTATGTCAGTGAGGGAACTGGGGATCATGTTCAAGGATCTCTTACACTTTTCACTAGATTTCTTTTAGGATGAAGATTCGTGGGAAATATTCTTTGAGGAGTCACTTTGACCTTCTCTTCAGTATTCCATCACTCCCTTTACACTACTGAAATACATAGAAGTTTAGAAGAAGGAAGAAGTAGTGGAGAGGATGGAATCGTAGGGAGGTGTACAATGAGAGGGGATCCAACTGTGTTCATAGATGGGGAAGGTAGTCATGATAAAGTCTCTAGCATCAATGCCTTATAGGTTTCTAACAACAGGATGTAGGCCTCAATAGTTTTAGTTTTGATCTCATGGTCCTCTTCATTTCCCCATGGGCCTTGGACAGAGGTGCTTTTTCTTTGGAGGCTATGGAAATCTTTGGAACTAGTTCTTAGTTCGAGTGTAGTATGGTGGGGTGGAAAGGTTCCTCTCCCACCTTAGCAGCATCTGTTGTCGGTCAGGCCTCTCCAGCATCTAGGGTAGCGGGCTCCCTCTCCACTGAGGGTAGATGGTGCTAGAGGAGTCTTACTTTAGGGTTATCCTTAGGGAACTCAACCATGGCATGGTTGGGGAGGTGATCGACATCAGAGGGGTAGATTAACTGGGCATGGACAATTTCATTCTTCCTAGGTAGTAGTTCAAGTAGGGCTGGGGGTTGTTCGATGTATGATCATCATGTTTAGTAATCTTGTATGGGAATTGTTTGATTCATGAGATTCACACTCCTTTGTTGAAACTAGAATAGACTATTCCTTGGTACTAAATATAGAGATACTTTCTATTTACCTAGTGTTTAGAACACCTTTTGGATGTCGAGATTGTCTTTTTGATGGTTTCTAGGGATGTAGACTGAGGTTGTGGAAACATCAGTCCAGTGGGAATCTTCTTCTGATACAGATGAAACTATATGATGACATCATGTGCAATGACTATTTGTTTTCTATGAACATTGTTATTGACTAATTCTGTATGAGAGTCATATTTTTAGGTTTGGATGGCCAGTGGGTAGCTTTCATTGGTGAGCAGAGCTATTTGGTCGGAAGTTGGTGTGTGGAGACTCTTCTCTCTTTTTCGGCCAAGCTCTTAGTGGGATCAACAGACACATAGATAATGGGGTTTTTGGGGTTTTTAGAGAGTTCTTGGATGTCTTCTAGTATGAGGTTTTGGCTCTAACCCCTCAAAGTGACGTTGAGTTTGAAATATACTTGCAAAATGGTGCTCGTTGGATTTTGATGGCTCCCTATTGGATGATGAATTTTTAGTTGTGAGAGTTGTGGATTTAGGATGATGACCTAATGAAAAATGGTTTTATCTAGCCAAATGTGTCATCGTGGGGTGCTCCAGTCTTGTTTTCAAAGAATGAAAATGGTTCTCTAAGGCTATGAACATACTACCAGAGACTAAATCACGTAGTGTTCAAGAACCGTTACCCTATTATAAGAATAGTTTATCTTTTCGACTAGCTGAGGGGAGTAGGTTGGTTCTCTAAGATCGATCTATAGTCTGGATATCACCAGTTGAGGTTGAAAAAGGGTGACATCCTAAAGACTGATTTCAGGTGCATGTATGGTCACTTTGAGTTTGTGGTCATGAAATTCGATGTTACAAATTCCCCAGTCATGTTCATGTGGTTCATTAACTCTATCTTCCGCATGTTCCTAGACCAGTTCTTCATCATGTTCATCGATGATATTCAGATTTAATCAAAGTCAGAGGAGGGGCCCACTAAACACCTCAGGATAGTCTTGGAGGTCCTCCTCCACCACCAGATCTAATGGAATCATTCCAAATGACTCTTCTGGATGTGAGAGGTGCAATTCCTTGTACATGTGACGTCTCAGAAAGGGATAATAGTGGACCCATCAAAGGGTGAGGTGGTTGCTTCTATGGAAACACCCAATAATGTAGAAGAGTTTTACAACTTCTTGGGTATAGCAGGATGATATCCGAGATTGGTTCTCAACTTCTCTTGACTTGTTGCACCATTGAAAGCTTTGAAAAGAAAAGACTAGGATTTCGTGTGGATTAAAATGTGTTAGGTAGATTTTAGCAATCTAAAAATAAAATTGGTTAGTGCTCCAGTGCATGGGTTTCTAGAGGAAGGGGTGGTGTTCGAGGTGTTATGAAATGATTCCATTATAGGCTTGGGATGTGTGCTGATGCTACAGTGGGGAGTGATCTATTATGGGTCTAGGAAGTTATGTACACATGGACGTAACTATGCCACCCATGATCTGAAGCTTGTAGTGGTTGTGTTTTCACTGATGTTTTGGAGACATTATAACATCAAGGAGAAATTAATTTGATTCACAGATCATAAGATCTTGAGGTATATCTTCCCCCAGCTAGATATGAACTTGCGAAAGTGATGGTGGATGGAGTTTCCTCAGGCCTACAACTTTAAGATCTCTGACAACTCAAGAAATGGGAATGTGGTGGCAGATGCCTTCAATAGGATATTGTAGACATAGTTAGTTTGGGAATCCATAGATTCTTGGAAGGAAATGGAAGAGTTTTCCACACTACACTGGGATGTGAGAGTGGATAGTGGAAGAGGCTGTTTATTTCAAATGACAGTCCAATATTTCTCTATGAAACAGGTGGAGGAGTCTTAGCAGGGAGACTTAGGGATGTAAGTGAGGCATGATCATGCTATCAATGGTGATGCTTCATAGGGATAGTTGTATGATATTCATAATCAGATGTTGTTCAGTGGGAATATGTTTTTCTGGGTGGAAATGTGCAAGGGAGTTCACTGTGAGTTCCATATGTCACCCTTAGAAATGTATCTAGGAGTTTTGATGATGTATTGAGGCTTGAGGGAATAGTTTTTGTGGATTTGGTTGAAGTGGGAAGTGGAGGAGTTTTTGGAAAGGTGCCTAGTGTGTTAGTAGGTGAAGACTGAGCACAATGATCCCAGTGGTCTATTCCAACCCTTAGATGTTATTGAATGAAAGTGGGATGACATATAGATGGATTGTTTCACAAGATTACCCGATCTCTGGGAGGATGTGATGCTCTTGGGGTAATGGTGGATTAGTTGATGAAATTGGCTCACTTCTTAGTGATAAAAGAATCAAGAACAATTGATGCCTTAACACATAGGTATAAGGATAAGGTTGTGTGGTTGCATGGAGTTCCAAGATCCATTGTCTCAAATATGGATATAAATTTTACAACACAATTTTGGAGGGGATTGCAGAATTTATTTGTCACAAAGTTACACCTCAACACTTCTTTCCACCCTCATACAGATGGGAAGACAGAGAGGACTATGAAGAAATTGGAGGACATGTTATGGGTATGTGTTATGGACTTATGTGGGACTTGGGAGATACATTTTCTCTTGGTAGAGTTTTCTTTAAATAATAGCTATCACTATTCCATTGGTATGGCTCCATTTGAATATTTATATGGGAGGCTGTTTCATTCACCCTTGTGTTAGACAGGGGTTGGATAATCAGTTTTTCATGGGCCGTACATGCTATAGAGTATAACAGAGAAGGTGTAGCTTGTCCATGAGAGGATGAAGGAAGAATATGACGGAAAAAATTTGTATTCCAATCATAGGAGGATGCCTTTGGAGTTCATGGTTTGGGACCATGTTTTCTTGAAGGTTTCTCCTCAATGTGGGTATTAGAGGTTTGGGAGAGGGATCAAACTTTCTACTAGGTTCATCAGACCTTTCAAATTGTTGGGATGAGTTGGCAAGGTTGAATATCAGCTGGCATTACCACCATACTTGGAGAGGAACCATGACGTCTTCCATGTATCTCAACTTTGTTTCTACATACACTATGACTCCCATGTCATTGAATGGGGACATTTGTATATCAGGGATGACAAAACGTTCATGTAGCAGCCATTAAGAATCTAGGATCATGAGGAGAAGGTGTTTCATGGATAGAAAATTCCTTTGGTATGTGTGTCATGGAGTCATGGTGGCCTTGAGGAGAGTACTTGGGAGCGGGAGGTAGAAATGCGTGCCCAATACCCGGAACTATTCTGCGTTTTTCTCTTGTGTTTTGATTTTGTGCTTTGTTTTGTGATGTACTTCTTGACCTTGTTCATTATCAGATTATTTTTCCCCTATTCTCTGAATGTTTGTGAAAAGTTTTAACTGTGGGGAGGGGAAGACCTAATCATTAATCAAGATGCATTAATGTGGATGAGATTGAACTCATGTGGTTGAGTCAGTGCCTCCCAAAAAGGATAGTATATTGACATTGAGGAAGGGATTCCCGAATCCATATGTCCGAGATGTGGGGACTTTGGGTTTATAAAGTTGTTCAGGAGATAGATGCCAAGGAGGTGTCCTTGGATATTGAGGTTTTAATTACATTTTTCGAACATCGCATCGTAGATATCCCTAAGATGTATCTATTGGGGTAGTTGTTTTGAATGCTGGGTTGTTTTTAAATTCTTGGGGATGAGAATAGTTTCAGAGGTACTTGATGCAATGACCTGGACCCCTTTAGGATATTCCATTGTGAAAAAACCAATGTTTGGGGTGTTCTGAGGGGTTTTGGTGACTCATTCAGAGAGTTGGGAAAAATCCAGTTTGAACCGTCGGCATTGGTGAGTCAGGGGAATCGACATCAGTGAGTCATGGGAATCGATAACAATGAGTTAGGGGTGTCGGAATGTGTGAGTCAGGTGCTCCTGCATCATTGAGTTAGTGGCATCATCATTGGTGAGTCAGGGGCATCGGTATTAGTGAGTCAAGGATGCTGGCATCGTTCTGTCAAGGGCCTCAACAATGGTATGTCTGGGGCATCAGTGTTAGGGAGTTAGGGGCATTGGAATCAGTGAGTCAGGGGCATCATCATTGGTTCCAAGGCATCGATGCCAAGTCATCTGTGTTAGGGCGTCAGTGCCAAGGTGTCGGTGCGAGGTCATCGGTGAGTCATTCCCAGTTTTCTAGTTTTTACAATTTCTTCCTTTTTACATGTCTTTCTTTGTTAAATTAGAACCTATCAACTATATGACATTACTAATGCCCTATAAACCATTTCCATGGGGAATAATTAAATCTCAATAACTTCTTAATGTGCCAAGACATTTGAAACTGTCATGTTTCTTGGTCAAAATACGATCATAAATGTAAGTCTTTTGAAATTGTCTCCCTGATTTTAGGATCCGACCTTTTCATAAGCTAAGATCCTCTCTTCCATAGACCCATTCAGTTTTCCCTTAGTTTGGCCAGAGATTTTCCCCTCCCAAGAGTCTTTCATTTGTACATAATTCATTGTTGGGTATTCTTGGATATCATTCCTTCTACTCAAGCAATCCCCTGTTGTATGTGCAAATAAGAGTTTTGGTCGCCTTTTGTTCATGTAAGGATTCTTCTACCTCTCCCATTTGTGTGTCATGTGGGGTTGGTGTACTAATGATTCTTCCTAAAAATAGTAGAATCATTTTTTTAATAAGTAATAAATTTGGGGAAGAGAATATTAATAAAGATAATAGGATCAATGAAATAATGGGTTGGGAGTTGTTTGATATTGATCGTTTGTTTTATTTGTTACCCTAGTTGATGAAGTGATATATTGTGGACGTAAAGCCTTATGAAAATCATTATCATTGGTTTTCCTTGTCTTTTCATGGGTGAAAATTTATAACTATAGTTGTTTCCTTATAAACAATTTGTGTAAATACTAATATGACTAATCATATATACATTGATAAATGAAATGGATTCTCTATGATTAAAACCCCTGTGTGATCACCCCTGTTTATCAAAGTGGATTAAATAAAAATGTTTACCAAATTTTAATCCATCATTTTTGATAGGTGTTGTTGTGTTCTATGTTCTATTGGGTTTTGTGACTTTGTGTGGGTTGTGTGGTGCTTCTGTGGGGAGCACAATTATGTTTATAGGGGTGGGAAGGGGAGTTGTCTCTGTGAGGAGGGTATGGTATATGTGTACCGTGGGAATGCGTTTTAATGGTAGTTTTTGTGTGATTGGTGTGTGGGTTGGTATAGGGGGAGTGTTAGTATCCCTATTTGGGAGACTGGTTGATTGTGGAATGGATGTACTTGTGGCTAGTGGGACTACCTTTTCCTGTGTTGTGGTCATGGAGTGACATTGGGAATTGGGTCTACGATGTGGATATAGACTTGTTATGTAGTGGGAAGACATCTGGGAAATGTTTTGGTAGTGGGGATGAAATTTTGGTTTGTGACGTAACTTCATGTTAATTGGTGTACTAGGTGTACTATTTATTGTCCAACAGGGCTTCCAGGTTTGGTTGGGAGGGCATGATTGTGTGGTATAGCATAGCATAATGACAGTTGGAAGTGGTTGGACAAGTGTCTAGGGAAAAGGTGGTGTGTAGTGGAACTATAGGTTGGTTGTTCACTGTTTTTTATTTATGGGTGTTAAAATGGAAATATTTTACCTTTTCCCCTCACCCCTTGTTCATTGTCGGAAGTACCAAAGAATGAAGTGTGTTGGTTGCTGTGTGTTTAGCTAATTAGGCTCTTCAGATTCTATGGTAGTTGTAGATGTTGTGTTTGGTATTTTCCCTAGGTAGTTTTGGAATAAATTAAATCAAACCCTTCATAAATAAATGGAAAATGGTTGAATGAAATAGGGGTTGGGTGTATTCTTCAGTAGTATATTTTTGTGTGGTTGTTCATATAAGTGTAGCAACAAAATTGGTTTTGGTGGGATGGTTTTTTGTTTTGGGACCCGAAGGTTGGAGTGAGTGTTTTATTACCTATATGTATAAATTTCAGCTCTTTTTAATTTATATATGCACCCAAACCTTATTGAGAAGAATGTTCCAAACACCCAAATTTCATGGGGGAGGATATCTTTCCCTACATCAAAGTGGGATGACGGATCGATGGTTACTAACATTCTTCTTCCCACCCTCTTCCAGGTTCTTACTGCTCGAGCATATCTAGGTAGGCTATAATTGCTTGAGGGTCACCAGAGTCCAAGATCTTTAGGGATGTTTTTCTTGGGATGAGGGGCCCAGGTGTTTGTGGTCCATGTTTTTTTTTCAAGTGTCTTCATGATAAGGCCCAGGTGTCTTCGGGTGAGAGGAATGATTGTATTAGCCCTGGTGTCTGTGGGTGGGATGTGTGGTGCGGTTGAGGACCAGGTGTATGTGAGTCAGTTGTGGTAGTGGAACTTAGTTTTAGAAGAGTGGTAGTGTTAAGATGTTTTCCGATAAGAATAGAATTAAACCAGTGGGAAAGTGTTGTAGGGTACCCAAATGTCTTTGTGCTTATGCTACTACTTTACCTGACCTACACTGTTTGGTGAGTGGGTCGTGGTGAGACTAGGAATTTTAGTTCTCCTTAGTATGATATTTGAGGTTCTAATATTATCTCAAAGGGGAATTAGTATATTCACCCACTTGTTTATGGGTAACATTATTTTTCTTACTGGGTATACTTGTATACTCACCCTATATTTGTAAAACTGTTTACAGGTTTTCATGAAGACTTTGAGGACCGTGCTAGACTTTAATAGCTTGAGCATTAGGATAGTTGTTGTGATGCTACCTAGTTTTTTTGGTACTTGATTTAGTACTTTGGTTGTACTTTTTTCGCATTTTATGTTTAAATCATCCATGGGTTGGATCTTAGTTTCCTTTATGTAAATTGTTTTTTGTTGGTATTTTTACCATTTTTCTCTCAATAATTTTTTCATGAAAAAGGTTAATGACTTCAATTTTGTATGAGATTCTATAATCTTGGTTCTAGTAACCACTCTAGGTCCAGTTTAAGGTAGGAATCAGGGGTCATTATCTCCCGTTCATATTGAAAAGGGTAGGGAAATACATTTTTTTGCCTCTTCCCTCACCACGAGGAAGGGGTGTTGTGACATAGAGTGCTACAATACATTGAGAAATGTGATTTATCTTATTATATAATGTAAAATATTTTTGGTGGTACACCACTAAGACAAGATGCTTCAATTTTATGCATTTCCACATTCCGTGAAATTTTCTAATGATTCATCTCAAGATTATTTTTATGACCCCTTTCTTATGTTATGATGATTATTGTTATTCTAACCCATGTTATATTGATTCATGTTCTCATCGATCCTCTTACTGGAATTCTAGATCACCATTTTTTGATGTATATCCTCATTTGATTAATTGTACTAAGGAGAACCCAATGGCCAATAAGAAGCTAGATAAGATATAATTAAATATTGTTTATTCTTTATTAAGCAAATATTATGTATGGTATTACTTTTCCTAAGACCCCAAACCTTTGGATCCTGGTCGTGTAACATTTTTATGTTGTTTATCTATAAAAGGAAGTAATAATTATGTTATAAAAGTATGGTTTCTATAGTTGGTCTCCGAGTATGGATTGGTTAATTTAGGAATTATGAATAGAAAACCTTAGTTAAAACCCTTAGTATGAGAATAAGTGTAAGTAATAACCCTTAAATATTTTTTTAGAAAAATTATAAACATAGGGATACTATAAGACATACCTATAGAGTTAATAGAAAAAAGAATAAATAAATTAGTCTTGACTAGTTTATTTATTTTTGTTCAACCCTAATCAATTTTAGAAAGTCATGGGAACTAGGAGAAACCATGCCAAGAACCTGCATGTGTAACAATTCATGATTTCATGAATTAAATCCTTATTTCCATGGGAGGCGGAGTTCCATCTTTTAGGGTGATGCTTACCCAACTATCTGAGGTTATGAATAAGAACCTGAACAATGTGTAATTTCATCCTTCACTTAAGATGGTTCTAATTTCCATGAAGTCTTTTATGCAGAAACAACAATTGATGCTTTGTAGATCATGTAGTCCACTCACCATGGAACATTGGTTCTACTTAATGGAGAAGAAATTTTCTATTCTTCACTGTATTAAGACAGATAAGGAGACTCTGCCCATTTACCATATAGATAGAGAAGTTGATCAATGGTGGGAATTGATTAAGAACACCCAAATGAAGGAAACATTTGATGAGATGTCTTGGGAAGAATTTAAGATACTATTTCTAAGCTAGTATTTCCATCAAAGTCATTAAATAAATTTGGAGAGAGAATTCAAAGAAAAAAAGAAAAAATAAGGTGAATATATCATTTCCCATGAAGAAAATTTCACAAGTCTTAAAAGGAATGATTTGGGTTTTTATCAAAAATTATTACATAATTTATCGATTCAGTAATGGTTTCAACCAAAAACAGCGAAAGGTTCTATAAATTTAGACAATGGGAGTTATGAAGAAGTTGTTCGATGCGCTCTCAAAGTGGAGATAGAGTTTTGATAATTTTCCCATGGATTTAGTGATAAGAAATGAATTATAGAGTCTAAATATGGAGAATCTAATGATAAAGGGGGGAAGAAATATAAACCACTCACTTTTCAAAAAATTTGGAAGAATCATCGTGTGAATTATCTCAATGGTATGGGTAAATGATTAAAAGTTTGGAGAGATGTCCACCAAGATCATGAATGTTGAAGAGACATGAGGAATCTAGACAATGTGGTGGAGGAAAGGAGTGCACCACCCTTGGTTCAATGATTTAATTGTTGGGAGAAAGAGAATTATGCAAGCCAGTACACTAAACCATGAGTCCTCATGGGTAATAAACATCATCATCCACCAAATACTAAGGAAAAATTAAAGGCTTATTCCGTAACTACTCCTGAAGTGGAATGGGAAAATTAATCATTAAAAGGTACACATCCTATTCACTCATGAATGGAAAAAGTATTTTTCGATTATGGTTCTACACATTTTTAATATCTTTCAAGTTTTTTATATCTATTGAACCAAAGACCTGAAATATTGAAGTAAGGATATGCATAAAAACACATAGTGGTGAAATAATTACAATCCAAGTGTTGGAATCTTCTCATTTAGGAATACATGGGATGATTCATCTAGAGAATATTTTTAAACTTACATTAATTGAATTTGATGTTATAATGGGGATGGATTGGATCTCATTATATAGAGCACACATCAACTGTTGGGAAAACCAAAATATCTTTTAAAATTAAAAACATCCCATGATCCTTTTTAAATGAAAGGAAGACCATTAATCACATTTGGAAAATAATTCAATGGTCCAGGTGTTGATTACCTATGAATAATAATACCTCGCTCAAATTGTTGAGTCAAAGGATATTATAAAATGAGTGGAAATAACTATTGTGAGGGAATACAATGAGGTATTTCCTGAAGAGTTTCCCAGACTTCCCCTAGATACTGAGGTAGAGTTCTCAGTAGATATCATAACCCGAGATAATAACATATAAAAATTCCCAAATTGGATAGCCCCAAATGAACTAGATGAGTTAAATAAGAATTTGTAATCGAATTTGGAAAAAGGGTTCATAAGCCATAGTGCATCACCTTGGGGTGTGCCAGTGCTCCTTATGAAGAAAAAAGATAGATCAGTGTAGTTGTGTATCTTTTATTAGGAACACAAAAAGATCACCATAAAGAAAAATTGTCATCTACCTTGGATTGACCACTTTATCAACCAATTATGATGAGCTCAATACTTCTCAACATTGGATCATCATTCTAGACATCTGTAGATAATGTTGATGAAGGAAGATATTTATAAGACTAATTTCTATACGAGGTATTGGAACTATGAGTTTTGATTGATGACCTTTGGACTTAGTAATTCTGCTGAAATCTTCATGGATTAAAAGGATAGTCTATAGACAGTACCTTGAAAATGTTTTCATAGTGTTTATAGATGATATTCTCATTCAATTAAGTTCAAGGAGGAACATTATGGACATATAGTAATTGCATTGGAGACATTGAGGAAAGAGAAATTTTACTCCAAGTTAAATAGGTGTGACTTCTGGGTGTAGTAAGTCATGTTCCTAGGAAATGTGATTAAAAGTGAGGGAATTTTTGTGGACCCAAAAAAAAGGAAACAGAGGAATGGACAAGACCCTCTTGTGTCATAGAAATCCATAGTTTTCTTGGATTATAAGGGTACTATAGACATTTTCTAAGAAACATCCAATGACTTTCTAGCCCGCTAACTAAGTTTACAAGCAAAGGGGTAAAGTATTTCTGGACTAAATAATGTGCGGAAATATTGAAAGGAGAAAATAATAGGTTGGTCACTACACATGTTCTCACATTTCTAAAAATTGGAGAAATATTTGTGATATACACAGACGATTCAAAGAAAGTATCGGGTGTGTACGCATGGGGAATGATAATGTCTTAGCCTGCTCCTCAAAAAACTTGATGATCCATGAGAAGAACAACCTTACACATTAAATATGGAGCTAGAATATATTATTTTTTACATTCATGATCTAGAGAAACCACCTTCTTTATGTTGAGAAGAGTTACCTATATACTAATAAAAAGAGTCTAGTGTATATATTCAAACTAATACAACTCAAATTGCATCAAAGGTTGTGGTTAGAGCTAATAAAGGACTATGATATCCCTATTCACTATCATCATGGGATGAAAAATAAGGTATTTGATACTCTTATAAGAAAATAATCTGCTACTCTATCAATGAGGTGGATTGAGGAAGACCCTCTATTGTGGATATGTAAAGGATGGATTTGGAAATAATAAAAGCATGGAATACATACTACCTTGACCAAATGATTTCCAAACAATATATCCATGAGAATATTAAAGGGGAACAAAAGGGATGATATGAATCTTTATAAGAATGTTATTTTAATAAAGGATGGGAAGATTTAAGAGTTCCATATAGATGATGATGGTGAGATTTGGTTTGGAACAATGATTTGTGTTCTTTCATCACCTAATATAAAGAATGATATTTTGGATAATGCACATATCTCCACTTTCTTTATCCATCCCAGGAGTACCAAGATTTACGATGATATTTGTGAACACTTCTACTAGTAGAAAATGAAGAAGTAGATTGACGAATATATCCCTAGGTGATAGATATGTCATCAAGTTAATGCAGAGAAACATAAGTCCAAATAGATGACGAAATCATTCCCTATCGTAAGGTGGGAATGAGAGAATGTCACCATGGACTTCATCACATGTCTCCCAAAAAAATCCAAAGTATATAATGTGATATAGGTTTTGGGGGATCATGTCACCAAGACTTCCCACTTTATTTCTATTGAGGAAGATTTATTGCTTGAAAACCCTACTAGGATATATGTGCAGGATGTTGTGAGGCTTCATGGGGTTCCACTTTTGACTGTCTATGATCATGATACATGGTTTTAGTCAAAATTATTGAGAAGTCCCTAACACACATTGAGTACTAAATTTAATTTTCTTCATGACCCATCCCCATACCCATACCCATCCCCATGCCCATGCCCATGCCCATCCCCATCCCCATGCCCATCCCCATGCCCATCCCCATGCCCATGCCCATCCCCATGTCCATGCCCATGCCCATCCCCATGCGTTTGGTGAGATTTGAACCTCTAACCTCTTGCATTTTTTCCATAGACTTTACCACTCCAGCAAGCTCGCCATGTGGTTAATAAACAGAATTTAATATACTTATATATATTAATTGAAAAAACAAATAATACATAAATAATAGATATAAATTCAATAATAATAAATAATAAATAATAAATAATAAATAATAAATAATAAATAAGGAATAAGGAATAATAAATAATAATAAATAATAAATAATAAATTATTAATAAATAATAAATAAATATAAATAACATATACTAATTAAATATAAATAATAAATAAATAATAAATAATAAACAATAAATAATATATAATAAATAATAAATAATAAATAAATATAAATAATAAATAATAAATAAATAATAAATAATAAATAATAAATAATAAATAATAAATAATAAATAAATATAAATAACAAATAATAATTAAATATAAATAATAAATAATAACTAATAAATAATAAATAATAAATAATAAATAATAAATAATAAATAATAAACAATAAATACTAAATAGTAAATAATAAATAACAAATAATACATAAATATAAATAAATAATAAATAATAAATGATAAATAATAAATAATAAATAATAAATAACAAATAATAAATAACAAATAACAAATAATAAAAATCAAAAAATAAAAAATAAATAATAAATAATAAATAATAAATAATAAATAATAAATAATAAATAATAAATAATAAATAATAAATAATAAATAATAAATAATAAATAATAAATAATAAATAATAAATAATAAATAATAAATAATAAATAATAAATAATAAATACATAATAGATATAAATAATAAATAATAAATAATAAATAATAAATAATAAATAATAAATAATAAATAATCAATAATGAATAATAAATAATAAATAATAAATAATAAATATTAAATTTTAAATATTAAATAATAAATAGTAAATAAATAAATATAAATAATAAATAATAAATAATAAATAATAAATACATAATAGATATAAATAATAAATAATAAATAATAAATAATAGATATAAATAATAAATAATAAATAATAGATAATAGATATAAATAATAAAAAATAAAAAATAAAAAATAAAAAATAAAAAATAAATAAAAATAAATAATAAAAATAAATAATTAATAATTAATAATTAATAAATATAAATAATAAATAATAAATAATAAATAATAAATAATAAATAATAAATAAATAGAAAATAATAAATAATAAATAAAAAATAAAAAATAAAAAATAAATATAAATAATAAATAACAAATAACAAATAATAAATAATAAATAAATATAAATATCAAATAAATATAAATAATAAATAAATAATAAATAATAAATAATAAATAATAAATAATAAATAATAACTAATAAATAAAAAATAATAAATTTTAACTAATTAATAAATATAAATAAAAAATAAAAAATAAAAAATAAAAAATAAATATAAATTGTAAATAATAAATGATAAATAATAAATAAATAGAAATAATAAATAATAAATAAATATAAATAATAAATAAATAATAAATATAAATAATAAATCATAAATAATAAATAATAAATAATAAATAATAAATAAATATAAATAATAAATAAATATAATAATAAATAAATAAATAAAAATATTAAATAAATAAATATAAATAATAAATAAATATAAATAATAAATAAATATAAATATAAATAATAAATAATAAATAATAAATAATAAATAATAACTAATAAATAAATATAAATAATAAATAATAAATAAGAAATAAAAAATAAAAAATAAATATAAAAAATAAATAAATATAAAAAATACAAAATAAAAAATAAAAAATAAATAATAAATAAATATACATAATAAATAAATAAATATAAATAATAAATAAATATAATTAATAAATAATAAATAAAAAATAAAAAATAAAAAATAAAAAATATAAATAATAAATAATAAATATAAATAATAAATAATAAATAATAAATAATAAATAATAAATAATAAATAATAAATAATAAATAATAAATAAATATAAATAATAAATAAATAAATATAAATATTAAATAAATATAAATAATAAATAAATATAAATAATAAATAAAAAATAAAAAATAAAAAATAAAAAATAAATACTAATAACTGATAAATAATAACTAATAAATAAATATAAATAAAAAATAAAAAATAAAAAATAAAAAATAAATATAAATAATAAATAATAAATAATAAATAATAAGTAAATATAAATAATAAATTATAAATAAATATTAATAATAAATAATAAATAATAAATAATAAATAAATAATAAATAATAAATTATAAATAATAAATAATAAATAATAAATAATAAATAATAAATAATAAATAATAAATAATAAATAATAACTAATAAATAATAACTAAAAAATAATAACTAATAAATAAATATAAATAATTAATAATTAATAATAAATAAACAGAAATAATTAATAAATATAAATAATAAATAATAAATAATAAATAATAAATAATAAATAACAAGTTCCAAATAATAGATTATAAATAAATTAAAGTATATTATAAATAATAAATAATAAAGGAAACACATGAAAAAGTATGAAAAGACGTGATAAGGGATGAAAAATCATGAAAACGCATGAAAAAGGATGGAGAAGCATATGAAGAATGATGCATTAGAATGAATGAGAACACATGAAAACTCATGACAACTCTGGAGAACTCTTTAATTATTCAACATAATCATCATAATAACCCAGAAAAAACCATTTATAAATATAACAAGTCATGGAAACCCAAATAAACAGTAATAAATGGAGCTACCGTTAAAACCTGTCAAAACGGTCATAAAGAGACACAAACATTGGACTCACATTTACAGAGATAACTTATGATCCGAGAGTCCGTTTTAGATCCGTGACCTGTCAAATCAAATATCCTGAAACGATCTTCGACCTAAAAGGTGAAAGAGTCTGATTAGACAGGTGGATCAGAAGTTATGACCATTTAAAAAAAAGGTGACGGGGAACGGGTGCTAGAAACGAGGCATCAGAAAACATAACAAACCCGATACCCACTAAAATGGTCATAACATATGATCTATGAGTGCATGTGGGCGCCGCGACTAGTCAAACTGAAGCTCATGGAATGAGCTATGATCTGGCAGGTGGAGGAGGCCGAACTGACACGCGGATCAAATGTTAGGTCCATTTGAAGACAAGTTCGACGGGACACCGGTGACGGAAATTGGGTTTTGGAGGCCCTGAAAAGTGTTTTTGGGGTCGAAAAACACAACAGAAGCTTGCTTCTGTTGAATTGGTGCGTATCTCTCTTCGCTGGCTTCGATTTGATATGTGGTAGAGCCCAAACGGACACCCGGAGCGAAAGTTAGGGACGTTTGAAGTTGGAGAACTTTATTCAATTTTCTTATTACTCTAATATCTTCTACACCATAGACCGTCTCACGGTTTTGATTATATTTTCCAATAGATCTCTTCATGAGCTTCGATTTGATTGGTCGTAGCACTTCAACGGACGCCCGGATCAAAAGTTATGGTTGTTTCAGTGATTTCGGGGTTTCTCGTGTTTTTTTATTTTTTCCTTTCATTTTGCGGCGGTTTTACCGAAACCACAGCTATTTCGCGGTGATTTTATAAAAAACCACAGCTAATCCTTGAATAAAATTAAAAAAAATAAAAAAAATAAATTTTATTTGCCGTTTAGCGGTGGTTGTTTCACGGTGGTTTTTAAAACCGCCGCGAAAAAACCGCCGCTAAACGGCAGTTTTGTTGTAGTGAATATTGTATTCCACTTCCACAAATTATAGCTTAAATTATTGATTTGTTCCACGTATCACTTCTTAGAAAGTACATACCAAACCCCTCACATATATTGAACTCATATGTGTTATAGCTGGAAGATGGTCTCTCTTATGAGGATCTTCCGACAAAGATTCTGGACCAGAGAGATAAGGTTCTACACAATAATTCAAATGGCCTTGTAAAAGTGTTGTAGAAAAATGTTATGTATGAAGAAGTTACTGGGGAACCAGATGAGAAAAATAACGGTAAGTACCAGTAAATATTTTTGTAAAATTAAATTTTGGGGTAATAATTTCCAAATGGGGAAGAATAGAAGGACCCAAAATTTTATCAACAGAAATATTTCCCTTATCACAATCATATTATATAATATAAAACACATCCATAGAATAGCGATCCTAATAAAAACATGAGTCTGATAAATGAATAAAGAAATAAGTGAAACTTAAATAAATTAAGGAACCTTTATCGAAGGAATAGAAACTTGGACCTTGGAAATGTAACATGACCGTAATGAATAAAAATCTATCCAACAAAATTGTAACCTCACTAATGAATGTTTAAATAAAATATATGAATCTTATAAATAAAAATATGATATAAATATATATTTGTATAAGTAATTAATTTTTTTCAAATTAATAAATTATGTGTTGGTATTTTTGTAAAACATAAATGTTTATTTACAATTTTATAATCAATAGAAAGATTTTAAAGAAAATAAATTTTTATAAAACAAATTCTTAAATTAATATTATTTTTTTATGAATATAAGATTATTTAATGAGACCTTAATTAAATTTTCATTGTTTCATAAAATATGTTATAATTTTAAAATATGTATTTTTTGAAAAAATGATGATTTTAATTAAGAAATAAATTTCCTAAATATAGAAATTTATTTACATAAAATGGATTCCATTTTATAATTCTACAAATTGATAAATGATTTGGGTGATTTTTTGGTATTTTTATAAAATACTATATTCTTTTGTGAATAATAAAATATGGTAATTTACAGTATATATACATTATATGTTAAATACACTATTATTTTAGTCATTTATGACATAATCCAAATAATATTGAATGAACCCCATGTTAATTTAATATATTTATTGATAATGTTCAAACTATTCATTTTCTTCAACCAAAATAATAATCTAATGAATAAAATAATGAGAAAACACCCCCTCCGCTATAAAAACCACTTATCACCACCTCTTCTCTTCCCAGCTTCCAAACCATGATGTTTATTAAAGACCTACCGAATACTCTTCCCAAGCCTCTCCCTATTTCTAGGATCCGTGTCCTTATCAAAACACCAATCAATTTTCTGTAAAGAGGTTCTCAAGGAGTAACACTTCCTGAGGATATTAAAGTGAAGAATGTACTCAGACATATGGTATGGGAATTCTCTTACCCAACTCCATTTCCATGAGATTTCCATATTTTAATACATTTTAGTATGGATGTTCCTTTAATGTTCCATAATTATCATCTAACTATCCTTCCTTTTTCTTTTATGGGATATAAATCTTTTCCATCTAATTTTTTTGACAAATTTAATGAATTCTCCTAATGAACTCTTCTTTCTAAAAATAAAACTTTTACATCTCATGATATTGTTTTTCCTCAATCAATAATAATGCTTATATTTTCATTTATGTTATTCCCGGTTTATTTTTGGAATCAAAATGTTTATTAAGGAATCAATTATTTATTAAGGTAAACTTATTCCATTCCATGGGTTACATTATATCCAAGAGTGATATTTGTTCTATATGGAATGCATGAACATGTAAATGTTATGATGTAATGGGTGCACCTTGAATTATAGAGTGAAGGTAATTTTTATGATATGATGGGTGTATCCAAAATTATATAGCGATCCAATTAATTGGGTAATGTGATGTATCTCATGAGATAACCTACAATATGAATGATAGTTGACCACGAAGACATGATGTTTCTTTTAATGCATTTCCACATTCCATGCCTTAATATAATTCTTTCTAACAAGATTATGTTGATGATTCCATGCTTATGTTATGATAATTATTATTATCCACACCCATGTTATATTGATTCATGTTCTTATCTATACTATTATTGGGCCATTAGCTCACTTCTTTTTTGATGTATATCCTCATGTGATTAGATGTACTAAAGAGAACATGAGGGAAAATAATAATCTAGGGAAGAAGGAATTAAATAATTTTTATTATTATTATGTAAATGTTATGTATTGTCTCAATTTTCCCAAGACACTAAACATTTGGTTCCAAGTTTTGTAATGCCTTTATATTGTTTATCCTAAAATGTATGTGATAATAATGCAATAAAAGTAGTGTTTCTATAATTAAGGACCCCCTAGTTTGAGATAAATAACCCTTTATTCATGTATCACACAGATCGTTAATGATATGGGTTATGTTTCCAGAGGTTCTGAAGTATTTTGACACATTTTGGTTTCTTTTCTACTAGTTCACAGTTTGATAATCGTTAGTAGAAACCATGAAAACCTCTAGGAAAACATTAAAGGTGATATAATGGGCAGTGGGCTGGCATTTATTTTGGGCATAGTTTGGCCATACCATGTTGGTGCTTAGGAGAAATTGTATGAGCCTACATTCATTTAGGAAAGTGGAAAACACACAGATGGTGCGTAGTTTATCTAAACATATGAGCCAACCACTTAGGGTGTAGGATTGAGATAGTAGCAGTGGCATAGTTGGTGCATTCTTTTCCAAACTGTGTAGCCTAACCATGTTGTGTTTAGTCATCCCTCCAATATTTTGGATCTAATTTGAATTATGTATTTTAATCCATGGTAAACCCTTTAAATATCTTATAATAATAACTAATTTTTCTCCCAATGTGAGAGAAACATTTCCCTTTGGTCTGGGAGTGATCTGTTGGTGTCTCAAAGGCTATTAGAGATCCAGATTCACCAGAATGTCTCCATTTGTGGCTGTCATATTTATATATCTTATCCTTATCTTTCCTAATACCTTAGATATGATCCACAATGGATAGATCCAATTTCAATGATGTCAATTATGATTTTTTTGGTTTGGATATAGAGAAAAGAAGGTGATTCATGATCATATATACAAACTCCTTATGCCATTATTTGTTTTCACTCACATTCATGTGGTAGGTGGATTCTCTCTCGAGAGTACCTGATTTTTACATGAAGTGTTGTGTTAAATAAATTTTTATCTTGAATTCATTTTAAAATATATGCTTTTTTGTAGAAGAATAAATTATTATGGTTTTAAGAAATTTTGGAAATTTGGTTGTTTGGTGGAAAATGTTCTTAAATGATAATAAAAAAATGAATATATTAACATTATAGATTGTGTTGAATAACGGTAAACTAATTTTTGAATTTTTTAAAATAATTAAAGGTTTATTTGAATTTGATTTAAATAGGTTTTGTAATACATTTTGTTTTGAATTCATATTTCATTTTACAAAGTATTGTTGAAATATGACTTGGAGCCCTATTCTAAATGTGTAATGGCACTTAGGATTTGTTATCTTTTGACTACATGGTAGATCGATGAGTGACCATTCATGAGTATGAAACAATCACCTAGTCATGCATGTGTGCAAGTATTTAATGTGTGGATGTGTGGAGGGGGTTTTCAAAATGTAATTGTGATTGGTTTTAAACGGATAGTTTTTTCACTATATGGAATACTATTTTTTCATGGAAAACTCCTTAAGATTTGATATATATATTATTTAATTTTTAACTATTTTATATAATTATGATAATATTTTTTTCCAAACGGAATGATTTTAGAAATCATTGGGGAAATCAAACTGATACTAGACTCACCCCATGCTTGGTAACTATTTTGTTTTTTCAAATATTATCTATCGAGATACATTTAAAAGTATTGTTTGTCAGTTCATCAGTTATTCATCTAGATACCATGGGTTTTACTTGATGTATCAGATTTTAGAGTAGGTTGGTAGTTTCATTTAGGATATCTTTTGTGTATTTTGGTTTCTTGTCTTTGGTTTTCCTTATATGTTGTGACTAGGTTACAACTTTGTACTCTGATATGGTCATTATTTTGGTTGTGTTGAGTTTTGTTTTGTACCCATGCATGATAAAGTTTTTGGGTTTATTATGTCTCTCTTTGTTGGGTTGATTTGTTTTTATTTTTAAAACCATCCCCCAATTTATTATGAGGACCTCATCATTTATTTCCTTCTATTGGTTTCTTAGTGGTTTAACATAAGACTAGTTACTCAAAAATCACATCTCAGGAAATTGAGGATGGGATGAATGTTACAGTTGTCCCTCCACCAGAATCCCAATATGTCCACCAAAATGTCCCAAAGGGGGTCCCCAATACCCATAGGCTAGATCAAGTTACTAGGAATCAAGGAATCCCCATAAGGGAAATATTCCACTAATAAAAAATAATCAAATAACTTGTGGAAAATTATATTAAAACTTTTTCACGATATATCAATAAATTATAAACCCATGAAAAATCAGAATTAGTGGAAAATTTATACAAAAATAGTAATGAAAACCTATAAAAATCAATATTAATGCCTTCGTTCATCCTCAGTCTCTAACCTAAACAAATAAATGACACCCATAAATCTACCACTAGATGACATGGATTCGACTAAAAATAATTATTTCAACCCTCCATTATATAAAAGAAAAAAAATTCTTACATGAAGAATGTGAGAAAATAAACTAAACATGAAACAACTAACATAACTATAGAAACTATTTCTTATTGCCCAATGTTAATCTATTTTATAACTAGAATGTAAATTACTTTGATTGTGATCAAGAGTTATACCAGAATATTGAAATATATATATGTGAATTTAAAACATACAAATATTATACCACCCACCTTTCCACATGCATATTATTTAATTAAAGAACCATTGTCATGTTATATTGAAAATATAATAATATAAAATATGTTTTTGGTAGTTTTATGAATTAATATATTTTATTTTTTTCCATTAGTTTCTAAAATAATTGAGAATTTAGTTATTACACCAAAAATATAAAGATCCATTGGTTACCTATAGAATGTTTTGGTAATATAAGTAAATGTAGAAAAGGAAACATAAGTCAAAAATTATAAGGGAAATATTAGAATGGAATATTATTAGGGTAAACCATCATATAAGAAAGTAATAACAAAATAATTGTTGTTATCTTGAATAATGAAAAGGAAACTAAAGAAAATAGAATTAAATATACAGTATCATAGGGATGGGAAAATATAATTGAATTAAAAATAAAGAACTCTAAGAATCTTGGGTTGATGGGGACCTAAGATACTTGTAATATCAGTGATTGAATCATGGATGCGAATATCTATTCCAATTCTTGGACCATAATGAATCCACATCATTATAAAGAAGTTTA
Source organism: Viscum album (assembly GCA_963277665.1). Lineage (NCBI taxonomy): Eukaryota > Viridiplantae > Streptophyta > Magnoliopsida > Santalales > Viscaceae > Viscum > Viscum album. Next base: position 827,161,953 of record OY728148.1, on the reverse strand, counting down.
GTTAGTGTTATAGAATAATTGTTTTTGTTAGAGTGGGGAATCCCAATAATTATTGTCCTAGTCTGTATTCCTTGTTACCTATAGTTCCATTGTTCCATTACAATGACTGTAATATAAAGGGAAGGTGAAGTATGAAAACCAAAACCCAAAAACACAAAAATTAAATGAAAACATACAACATAACCTCACCCTACACTTCCAATATGAAGCCCTTTTATGATAATCAAACCACTATAAAATTATTAAAATATAGTGCCCTATACATAAAATAAGAATATGGAATTCCATTAGAATGAACATAACTTTTATAAAATATTATGAAAGATACAAATGGGAATACACCAATTATTTTTAACTTCATTTAATGATTATTTAAACACCTTGTTTGGAAACCACTTTTAAATTCACAAGGATTCTTTCATGTTTTGACCATATTCAATTAAACACACACACATATATGTATTTGTCTTATTTCACAAATTCACATTATTCCATGTGAATATGTATAAATACACAAACACACCCATATAAATATATATGTATGCATACAAATGAATATAAGCATAACCATTCGACACCCGTAAAGAATATGAAAAATTCTACATTTATTTTATTTCAAACAACTCATGTATCACTATAGAAATACTTCAATAGACACAGAAACACACACACATACAGATATATATATATATATACACCTAAATAATAAAACATACACAGACATACACACACATATTCACAAGTATTTTAAATGTTTCACACAATAGAGTTTATAATAAATTAAAATTAAACTAGAGTGGCATAAAACATATGAGTTCAGTTTTTTAAAAAAAATAACCATGATAATTATAAATAAACCATGAGACATTAAAATACAAAATTTCACTTTAAATATGATCACATGTATTTGAAAAAGAAATGAATATCATTTTTCCCAAAAAAAGGTAAGAAAATGGAAATGAAATGGAAGAGAAAGTTGTATCATAATTATTTCCATATAGGTTTTACAAACATCGTTAATAAAATTATTATTTCTCAAGAATAATAATTTAAAGTAAGTGAAATAAATGGTTCTAAAATTTAATGGTTAACCATGGTAAAAAACTACATTGAACTAGCTACCTTTGAGAAAGGAGGTGATATTCCACCTCAAATAGGTCTAAGACACCATGAATAAGAAAAATAAAAATAAAAATAAAAAACACCTAATTCAAAGTTGTACAAAGATGAAGAACATATGAAACCATACATCAAATCTATCTATAATTCATTTCCTTCAATGGTTGAAATAAGAAATAAAATTAATCAAGTCCCAACAACTGTAGAAATCAATAAGAAATAAAATAAACTCCCAAAATCGGATCAAGGTTATTCTAGGTCTTGTGAACTAAAAGAGGGAGAATAGAAATTTAGATTAACAAATATGAAATAGTGAGCAGAGAATGAGTAATTCCTTTAAGAGGACATCACATCTAAAATATCAGGGAGATATGACCGGGTAGATAAATCCTAAGAAAAAGACTTATAAAACCCCATAATAAAATTCTATGTGGAAATATACTTACAAATGATCATCATATTTATATCAATATGCATCAAAACATAGCTCATCATACACATAAATAACCATAGGAAAAAGGAAAACCTAAAATAATAAATTTGACAACCCTTTTTCAAAATAAAAACCCAAAAGAAAAATTGATGACAACTTTAAAAATTCCAAGAATAATATTCAAATAGAATTTTAAAAATCCTTATAAAACCAATAAATATTCCTTCTCTTTAAATAATAAAATATTTTAAGTTTCATTTTTTTCATTCTGAAATGGAATACAAATTCATTTAAAATTATTCTACAATTCACTTTATCAATATTAGATTCCACTTTAACCTTTAAAAAAATTCAATGATAAAATATCACATAAAATATGAAATGGAAACCCACTTTCCAAATTTAAAAAATTTAAAATTATCCCAAAATACTTTTTAAAACCAGTCAAATTTTATTTATTTTAACCCCCTTTAAAAATTATTATACTAAAAATCTATTATTCTTTAAAAATTTATGTGGAATGAATGACAAAACTTTTATAGATTATATTAAATAATTATATTTTCTATAATTTAAATGGTTTATTTTCATATCATTTTATTAAACAAAAACCATTTTTTGTCCAAAAAATTATGTACTCCAGGAAAAAACCCAATAAATAAAATTATTGAAAACCAAAATCTATAAGAAGGTATAGTGGTTGTGAAACACTAGGGAACATGAATAAATGGACAAGTTTCCAAGGCTATAACCCCCATTAATTGTTATTTCAAGACATGTACTTGGATTTACATTGGTTTCATGGTTATAATAGTGCATCGTGTAATTATAGTTCACTGTAAATATAATTCCGCAAAACAAAGAAATCATTTAAATAAAATATAACACAAGAAATAAATACAATTCTCAATCCTAAATTCCCAAGTAATAAAAAATATCTATAATAAAAGTTTTATAAAGTATTTTTTTATACATACACCAAAATTCCCCACTTTCATATATCCAAAACCTTTATGGACCAAATAAAAAAGGGCACACTGATATATATTTTTTATAATAAAACATGATTTTTTCCATCCATTGGCTGCCCAAGTTGTCCCTTGATAAGTCTATATGGGAATAATTGATCCCTACGAGCTAGAATGAGTTCCTATTAATTAAGGAATCCCAACTTAGGAATGATTTCTCCCATAGACTTTAATTAAATAAGTAGTGGAAAATTATAATTAAATTTCACCATGAAGCATCCATATATCCAAAGTCCACAACAAATAAAATATATAATAGAATAATATATAAAGTAAATAATTAAAATAATTTGAAATATATACTAATCTCTCATCTGACCCTGGTCCCCCACCCATAAAAGAAAAAGATTCCCAAAAATCCCCACCAGATGCATTTTATTCTCCCACCAGTAGTTATTCCTAACCTCAATCCATATAAATAAAATGATCATTCAGTATAGTTGAGGTAAGAATGAAACTAATAATTAAATAACATACATTATTAAGAATTCTATTCCCTATGACTTGAGGTTGCTATCAATCAAAACCATAATGTCAATCACACAATTGGTGATCAATAATACTAAAAAACTAAAAAGATATATATATTCTTGAGAATAAGAATATCTAGCAGTCCATTACAAACGTTTCCATATATATACCCTTTAACTAATTATCCATTATCATTCAGGTATGAAAATTAATTAATAAAAAAATATGGTTTTGGCTATTTGAGATAAGAATATAAAATCCATTTCCCCAGTTACTTTCTAAAACATTTTTTAATTTCATTATAGAAACAAAAGGAGGGATATCTACTATATACCATTATAATTTGAATGGAATAACAATAAATATAAAAAGTGAAATATATATTTAACATCATAGGAGAGATAATAGTATGTAACTTCATGGTTTTGAAACATCTTATATAAGACTAGAGAGAACATGATTTTTTATATTAAGCATAGAAATGAGACTAAATAAAATAGGATTTAAAATTTAGTATCACATTTATGGAAATGAATAAGATTAAAAACAATGGGAAACACAAATAATATGGTGTAAATGAGACCTATGATCCCCATATTCTTGGTGGTTTAACCATATATACATGAAGATCCATTCCCATTCTCGATCTACAGAGAATCTACATCATCATCAATGAGTTTATTTAGTGTTATATAATAATCCCATTAGGCAGTGGGGAATTACGAATATACTTTTCATATTTTTCCCACCCAGGTACCTAGGGTTCCTATGTGTGATTCCAATAATAGGAATACATTTCGTAGGTGTAATATAAAAACAAAAACTCAATCATTCAATAATGGAAAGAAAACCTATAACATCACCTCACATACCTACACATATAATGAAAAGATATTTTTGAAGAATCACATAACCATAAAAATCATACATGATTGAGTCTAATAGATAATATGAGAGTCTGAGATTCCATTGGTGTGAACGTCAATTTTATTAAGGCTTGAGACATTTCCAATCAGGATAATAACAATGATTTTGAAATTAATTTAAATACATGTTTGAACGAATGTATGAAAAAAATGGTTAAATTCACAAGTATTAATTCCTATTATACCTCATGGAAATTAAACACACACACACACACAAATAGATGTATATTTCTATCGTTACAAAAATTCACAAGTATCCATCTGAATTGGTATAGATAAATTTATATTTATATATATATATATTAAATAATATAAGAAAAACCTTTAGATACCCATAACGAATACACAAAATCTCACATTTGTTTTATTTTAAATCACTCTTGAAGTACCTGAAAAATAATTGGCTATATATATATATATATATTTAAACATACACATATATATATATATATTTAAATTTTAATTGGAATTTTCTAACCCAAAGGATATTTAATACAAAAATAAATTGTATTGAAATAAAAAATAATGGTTCAATAATAGTCCACAAACAAATCCTATAAAAATTCTAAATTGCACACGAGACATTAAAAAGCCCAATGTTACTTTAAATATAATCACATATATTTTCCATGAAAAGGAAGTACATGTTATCTTAATTTTAGAGGTAACCAAATGGAAAATACATGGAAAACCATGTTTGTAACCTGTCCTAGTAGCCATTAATTTGAGAGTTTGGGGGGTTGTAGTTTCTAAGAGGATGCTCTAGGAAGTGATGGGTTCATAGGAGGATTCCAACAGAATTTCTAGAATTGATGTGGTGTAAAGGATTTGGTTGAATCACAAGCCTTGTCACTGTGACTTGTAGATCCCAGCTACGGTGTAGGGACTTATGAAGATGTTTTCATAGATAATTATATTTTTTGAAAACATAAAATATAGAGTACGGATGTGATGTAGGGTAGTTGAGCTCAATGAAATGTAGAGTCTGATTATGAAGTGATGGTTCAAGGGGTGTTCTACCGTTTTTAAGGTATCTTTGTTATGGAGGTAGGCTATGGCGTTCCCTCCCTTCTCTGTAAATGAGTTCTACAGTGTGGTGGTATCAACTGAGTTGTACTACCTCATCAGGTTTATGGGATATCTGGCATGTAGGGAACCATATTCCTCTGAAATGGGTTTGACCAGGATGGTTGTGACATGGTCCCTTCAATTGGGTCATAGTATGTCTTGTATTAGCCTGCTCTGAGGCATGGTGTGTAGTGTTGCACTATGGTTTTGCATTTAAATAAATTTATGAAATACCTTGAATCCCTCTAAACCCTCTTTTCTAACACACTTTTTTCTTGAACCATATCCACCCAATATTGTTTTTTGATGGACATTGCATCCCGTTTTAATCAGATTCCATCACTCCTTCTAGAGATCATTCCATGGTGATCTATAGTGAGTTATTCCTCTGTTCTCCAAATTTATTCAATATTTAACATAATTTCTTCCTTTTATTTTCTTCAATGTTATGTCCACTTTTCATTGTTGTTCTTATGGATTTTTTTTATGTTTATCGGTACATTCATGGCACAACATCCGTTTCAGGATTTATTTTTCTTGTGGTAGATTTGTTCTAGGATAAAAAATTTCATCATATTCTCAATTGGAGAACTCATAAATCCTTGAGGATGGGGATTTGTTTCTACTCCTTTTGTTTATATTTTAAATATTAATGTAATCATGCTTTAGATATTTAGGTTGAAGTGTAGTTAACCATAATAAAGGATAAAATAGATTAATAAATGAAATGGTTTATGGTTGTATCAATCACATGTATTTTATTTCATGATAATGATTTACTAAATAGTGTTATATGTACATTTATTAATTGTTAGAATTTCTTTTAGGTTTGGGTCAGTATGTTAGTACCGTAAAAATGATTATTTAATTTAAATAAAGTAATTATTGGGTTGGATAATTAAATCAATGCAATGCTTATTGAATATGTTGATTCAAATAATTTGAAAGAATTAAATATTGATTAATACATTTTTAATTTAATTTATTCTTCTATATGTTTATGGAACTATCTAAAGAACATGAAGCATGAAATTCTTGTTGAAAATAATATTAATGAATAATGATAATGGAATCATTATTACTTGAAGATTAATGAAATGGAAGGTACGCATTGATATTATTGTTTTGAAAAAAATGTAAATTTTAATAGAACATTATTTAGGTTACTAGAAATTTAAACCTTTGATAATTAAATTAGTTAATCATAAATAGTAATAAAACTTTTTATCTGACATAGTAAAATATGTGTTCCCATGAGAGGCATTTTTTAGGTGAAGGTCTTATGTCTAATTTTTTTCCACAAATATCCAATTGACTCTATTATTTATTTTCTAATTTCTTCCACTCATTGGACCTGATCCTTTCATTACATTGTAATTTTAGATGGGGATAGTTATAGAATAATGAGATATGGGTGGGTAGTCATTGGTTTTTGACATAAGATAACATCTTTTATTGTGAGTTATATTGTGATATTAATGGTAGAGTTAGGTATTATCCCAGCTTTGATAGAATAAGTCTTATTTGGGATTGCCAATTTTTGAGATTAAAACTAGAATAATTTCTTGTTAATAAATATTTTTGAAAGCTAGATGATTGGGTTGATTGTTTATCTGTATTACATTACCCACTTATGGATGTGGTCTAATGTTCTTGGTTATACCTCTATTTTACTATTTCATAGGATATATGATATACCACATAGAATTATGGAATGATAATATAATAATTTAATATATAATCTCAATGCTTTGGTCCTTGTTGGGATTAAAATGTTGACAATCTTGATAACTTTGTACTCTGTTTGATTATCACCAAAGGTTATGGGCATAGCTTGATGGAGAATAAAATGTGAATGATATAAATTTAATTAATGGACAATAAATTAACTAACATAAGGATTAACTATAAAAAGGAATAATCAAACTTATGTAAGTATTATTAAATTATTGTTTGATTATAGGATATATAGTTCTCAAGGGTGAAATCTGTGTGCCTGATATATGATGGATACAATTGAGTATATGAATTGGTAAATTCCTATAGTGTGGTTGAGAGTTGTATTATATCCTATATGTTTTGTTATTTCATAATTTTCCCCACCAATATTGGTATGGATACTAATACCCGGTGCACTTGGGGAGGGTATTTTACCAAACATCTAGGTTTTTAAGGAAGATATGACTAACTACCCATCGTAGCCCCAATATCATATTTTGGTAATATTATATGCTATTTTTCATAGTGGATATCATTCCACATATATGTGTTTTGAGGATTGTAAATGATTTTATTTGTTTCACATACATTTTTCTATAGATATAGTACTCCAGGGATTATTATAGGTATGTCATGCATGGGATGTGATAGATTGAGGGACATTACATGGCATATGGGTTTTGATGACTTGAGGTACAATACTCGATGTATGAAACATGATTTATGAGTTGTGGTGGATCCTGATAACAACTCAATTACTATATAGAGAGGCAGATAAGATGATGAAATGATATGATGCATGAGATAATTTTCATGATACTTTATCTAAGCTGTATCAGGACATACAATGTTGGGGTAGATCGAGAAACCAATGGGGAAGTGGTAGTGGGGTATCCTTGTTTCATTAATATAGTATATGATCTATTTTATATGTTACATAGTGATAGATATCCATGGAGAGGATAAGAACACATTATATCTATTTATTAAATGTTTTAGTTCCAATAGAATTGTTTCTTTATCTTTTAGAGAATAGGTTGGATAATAAAATCTCATTGTTGTTTTGGAGATTTTTTTTCTTATGGTCACTATTGAGTTTATCTTTTCATACTTGTAGTCCCTTTTTAGTTATATTATTTTTGTATGACATTACATGTATGCAATTGAGTTTACATTACCTATATTTAAGAATTAGTTTATTTCTATAATTATATTATCTCTTATTACTTATATTCTTTTAGAGGGTAATGATTTAAATTTGAATGAATTTTATACCATCAGTCTTATCACCAACCCATGGAATATTGAAGGTGGTATTCAAAAGTCATTATATCATGTCTCTCATTGTTGTCCCATACATTTGGTGGATGTGGGTCATGAAAGAGTGGAATCAAATGTTCATGTTGAGATATACAAATGGGATTGGATGTAGGAATAGGTGAGAATACATGGGTTTGCAGTAAAACACCATATGATATGTATATTAAGTAAAGTTAACAAGGGATAGTAGTTGAGACATAAATATTTAAGCACGCTTGTGATCTAATATAGGGACCATTAAATTTACAAATCTTACTAAGTGAAGTGATTCTAGTTGTGTGGTGTTGATTTATTAATGGTTCACACATCATTATTCATTAAAAATATGTTCGATCTAATTAGACCTAGGTATTAGAATAAAAATTATATAAATAAAGTAATTAAAATTTTAATTAATATTAAATATTCATTATTCTAGTTTTGGATGTCTTTTGGAATTTATTATTTTCTAGGAATATCTCATGGTGGACATTATCATCATTTTCATGCTTAAAAATTATTGGAATGTTTATAGGTAGATCACTGTAGAGTAATGGTTGATGATAATGACACCTATTATAGGAAAATCTAATAGTTTTAGTGGAATATTTTTCAGATATATAAAGGATCCATTTTAGACTTAGTGAAATAGGACTAGTGGGATGAGGAGGAAATAACCTTCAGTTCGATCCATGATCAGAAGGAGAATATAGAATCATTGTTTATGATGTTTCTAGTGGAGTATTAAAGTATTGGTGGATATAGTTATTTAGGTATTTAGAGGAGTCAGAGATCTAAAGGGAGATAATAAGGGACCAGTTCTGAGAAGAGCTTCTTTCTGTGACCATGAAGGCCGTCAGTCACCTGGAGACGCTTACCCATCGACATAGGAGTTATAGTTTGAGGGTGACATGGATCTATTTTAGGAACCTTATTCATTATTCATTAGACATATTTCTAAGTTAGGAGGACAATTTAATTAATTTTAATGAGTATTTTCATCCCGAGATACATCACAACATAACCCCATTTAAGTTAATGACATATATTTAGGTGATAAATGAGTAGATTTCATTGAGAGGATACACGAAAAAACCAAATTTTCCTCAGAGGAGAGTTTTCAAAAAACTTTATGAAGTAGTGATATGGTTTGGGTTCCTAGTTATCTATAAGTAATTTATTTTATATTACTATGGGTAGGTCTCAACCCTTTTAATCTCATTTCTATGGAGGTGGTGTATCTCATGCCTTTTCCAATGGACCAAATATCAATTTTTATTATAGAGTCCCAAGTCATCAGTGATGATATTGGTCGACAATTATATAATGGAATTATGCACCAGCTTTTACACTTATGGTTCCTCCATTAATTATGTTTCATATAAGGTTATATAAGCACGATTCACCATCTTGGTTTCAACATAGAAGAGACAATTCTAGAAGGGGAAAACCCTGGGATTCCTCTCGTTCTTAGAGAGTAGTGATTATCCATGGAGGTGGTTGTCACCAACGATAGAGATGTCATAATGAAGTTAATGGTAAGATTCATGATCCAATGTTTCTATCACCAAGAGAGTAATATATCTTTCATGATTCAATTTTCTTCTTTTCTACTTGGGTGCATGCCTTGACCAATTTAGGAACTATATATTTCTTCATATCTACTTCCATAGTCCATGGTTTGGGACTTAGGGTGGAGAGGCATCTTTTTCCCATTGCATTTGAAAACACATGACCGAGGCAATCTTATCTATATGTTTTATATAGATATTGTGAGCTACTGATGGGGGAATAATACAATTGGGGAGAATTCCTATGCTTATGGATACATCCATACTTAATTATCCTCAATTTGGGTTAGTTGTATTCAATGTAGATATTGTGATTTACTAAAGAGGCAAGTTATGTTATAGTATACTAATGGAGTGTATTCCATGTTTTCAGTGAGTGATACCCTTATAAGTGTTGGAAGAATATTCTTTCATTGAATTCCTTGATGGTCCAGCTGATTTCGAGATCATTGGAGGTTCATCTGATGGTGTTTCCTTGGATTGAGAAAGAGGACCCATATTTTTTTCCTGAGGATATTGTATAATTACACAATTGGAAAGACGTCATGTTTGGGATATATTCATAACCATGTTATAATATGATCTTGATGTATTCATGTTGGATGATGCCTTTTATGTTGTGAGAGTGGTACGAAAAACTCAAGAACCTGTTTCAACAAGGTTTGGTTTAGAAGAGTGTGTTAGCTTAGGGATAACAAGTTTTACTCATATAGAAGGTGAATGGTAGGTTTCATATTTGTATCTATTATCATATATTGAATCATGTAATAGTGATGAAATTCTACCATCTTCATCAGATTAATGATTTATTCTATTAGATTAAAGGAGAAATTTAGACATCAAAGATCTATATGCAGTAAATATATCATTAGATGCCATTTAAAGAACAATATTTCATGAAGTCCACTTTCCAAAGTTGATATTGGAGATAAGAGTTAATTATAATGCTATTTAGTGTGATTAGCTATCCAAACTTATTCACATGCATGATTAATTTTGTGTTCAAGGAGTTTCTAGATAAGTTCCCGGTGTTTTCTCACAATGAAATCAAGGTATACTCCATGAATGAGGAAGAGCATGAAGAGAATCTACATTACATTTCCTAAGTCCTTTATTTTTATGGACTATTTGGTTTAATTTTGAAAGTGAGAGTTATAGGATCAGGAAGTACATTTCATGGGGTATTATGAATCCCAAAAGGATTAGCTATGGATCCTTAGAAGATAGAGGTAGTAGTTTCTTATGTGTCCCTTAGGAATGTCGTACAACTATGTTGTTCACTTGGTATTACATGCAACTATATGATATTATTACCTAATTTCCATTGGGTATAAATTCCTCCAACAACCTGGACCAAAATGGATCAGGATATTTTTTTGACTAATCAGTTTCAGGAAGCTTTTGAGTACTTGAAGGGGAAGTTGGTTAGTTCTAAAATCAATCATTTTCTAGAAGAGGGAGTCCAATTTAAATATTTCTATAAAACTTCACATATTAGTTTTGGTTGTGTTATGATGCGTCAAATATTAGTAGTTTATTATAAGTATCATGAGTTATGTCTTTATGAGCATGATTATTCCATTCATGATCTTGAGTAAGAGGAAGTCACATTTTCTATGATGTTGTGGGAACATTTGATCATCAATGATTTTTTTGGTTTTTATAATTCTTAAGTGATTCAAGAAAGTATTCTCCCAAAGTGAATTGAACTTTTGAGAGTGATGATTAATGGTAATATTGCAGTATTACATCTTTTTCAATTCATATAAACCATTCACTAATATTGTTGTAGTTGATGATCTGAACAAGGTGTCACACAATGATTCTTTGTGAGAATATAGATATTTCTAGAGTGTGATGAAATATCTATCAATGAAGAATCTTTATATGAGATAGGTTGGTGGTAGATATTGTTTTTTAATATGGTAGTGAAGTAATCATTGTTGGACTAGATAGTATATTCCTTGCTTGTGGATTCATAGGTGGTGGTTTAGAGAGACCTAGTTTACATTAGTTTTTCCCATAATGGTTGGGATATGAATGAATATCCATGATAATTGTTCAAGTAAAATATTTTCATCCCTTTCAAGATTCACGAGACGAATCTCCGTGATCTCTACAGATAACCCTTGTAATTTCATCCTTCATGAAAAATATATACCCATATTTGAGAGATTTTTTTGGTGGCATGGGATAACGTGTGTTGTAATAGAGTTTGTTTCTTGATAATTGGTCAATCAGAAGGTAAATGTCATTCACTGTGATGCTAGTGGTTTTCAATAGCCATTGGATATTCATTAGTCAATTTGGAAGGAAATATCCATTTTCCTAAGTACCGATTCACATTGTGTTTAGGGATTATTTGATCTAATGTGGGTGATAAAGTATTATTTGATGATGTCAACCCACTTTATAGTTATTTGGGAGTCAGGATAAGTGGTTTTTTTTCAACACAGTTCCAGGACTAGGTGATGAGAATCTATGGAACCCAGTGGATGTTCATCTTTGATAGTGGCCTTCATTTTATCTGTAGGATATAGAGGGGTCTCCAAAATTATTTTTTCTCTCAATTATGGATTATCACTTCTTTTCACCTGTAGATGTGTGGTCATATAGAGTAAACTATATAGACTCTTGGAGACTCATTGTATTATTATGTTTTATGTTTTTAATGGTTCATGAAAGAGGAACCCAACCAAGGTCGAGTTATATTACAATAATTGTTTTCAATCCACCATCGGTATGAATCCATTTTAATATTTGTATGGTTGACTATTCCGATCTCCATTGTGTAGGACTGGGGATGAGGAATCAACAATTCTTTGTCCATATTTAGTGATGAATATGAGATAGAGGGTTCAGGTGATTCTATACAGGTTGAAGCAATCCCAAGATCATCATAATTCCCATGATGATTTTTGGAGGAGACCACGATAATGTGATGTTGTATATCATGTTTTTTTAAGGTGAATTATCATCGTATGTAGTAGATATTTCTTCATTGGAGTAATATTTCTCCCTAGTTTGTTGGGAATTTTTGGGTGTTGGATCATGTTGGATTCATAGCATATTATATATAACATCAACAATATATTAGATAGATACAAGATGTCTTCCATGTGATTTAGTTGTAACATTATCATCATTATGATTCCCATGTAATTAATTGGGGATAGATCGATGTTGATGAAAATGAAATATTTGAAGGAGTGACCTATGGGGATCTAAGACCATAATGAGAAGGTACTTCATGGTTATGAAATTCCATTAGTTTTTTTTGGTGACATTGTGGTGTGGAGGAGAGTAATGGGTGACATGATTCATGGATACAAGCTCATTATGCTAATATTTGTTTCATTATCTCTTCAATTATATTGAATACAATTGTTGTTATTGACCTTTGTATTTTAATGAAATGGTTCTATATTTCTGATACATTGTTGGTAGTCTCATTCCTGTTGAGAGGTATCTCTTAATAGAGAGTATTTTGGAGTAGTTTGGGGGAGTTTTATAGTTTTTTGATTTGTTACTCTAAGTGAGGTGGTTAATATCTATGGTGTAAAGAATATTAATAGGTATCTTGCTTAGTGTTTTTTCATAAAACCCCTTTTATTTATTTCTCTTAGGGTTTAGATTTCAATTCTCCGGGATGAGAATTGTCTGATATGTATCTTATTTATGGTATTACATCCTAGATGTATTTTATTTTTGATTTTGGAAAATTAAGGTTCCTGGAAGGGGAATTTAGAGGTTATGGGGGGCTCATAATGGTGCCACTAACATTATTGGAATAACTATTGTTTGGAGGCTTGGGTTTCACTATAAGCCTAGTAACTATGGAGTGGAGGTCAAAATTGTGCTATAAATCCCAAGGAAGAGGATTTTAGAGTTAATTTCATTTTGGTATATCCTTTTCATGAAGCATGGATGGGTCTTAGTATGGTTGATCACTTTTTAATGGAGAGACCAACTTTGTCATCGCTGTTTGAGGGGTGTTGTTCCATTTTCAAGGAAGCTTTTCCATGGAGGTAGGATGCATATTAGCCTCCCTTCATGAAAAATGGGGTTTACATCCTGGTGGTCTTGGATACACCCTAGTCCCCAACATAGATTATAGGATATAAAGTGTGAAGGAATTTGTATTCATCAAAGAATTTTTTGAATGGGAAGGTTGTGATGTTGTCCCTTCCATTGAATAATTGTATGTTCCTTTTCAATTAATTTTACAGAGTGGTGTGTATTGTTTTGTTGTGGTGTTGTTTTTTTATAGAATTCCTATAAATACCGTAAACCCCTCTAAACCGCATGTTTCTATGATCCTTGTTTCTTAAACCCTAGGCAGATAGTAGAGCTTTTCGAAATCCTTTAAATCCCATTTCAATCTAATTCAACCCTTAACTTAGATAGATCTATCCATGGAGATTCAATTTGAGTACTTCCACTGTTATGGTTTTATTTTAAACATTTGATCCCATTTCTTCTGATTCTATCTTTCAATTTTATCATGTTTTATCTCTTTAATTCTTATGGAGTTGTTTTATTGTTTTTTAGAACATTTGTGGAGTGACATCCATAGAGGATACTAGTTTCCTTGTGTGATAGGTGATCAAGGATTTTTATTGTTATATCATTCTCTATTGAAGATCATTAAAATACTTGGGTAGGGGACTTATTGCCCCACATTTTTTTGTTATATGAATTCATAATTTGATCATTATTTAGATCTAAGATTGGTGGTATAATTAGATTAAAAAAAGAAAAATTGAATTAATGGAAGAAATGGTTTATTGTTTTAGTGATCAAATTTGTTACCCACATTGATAACAATTCTTCCCATAATTTTATAGAAAATTTTCTATATATGTTTATACTTTAAAAGCTTGTTTTTCAAGATTTCATTACCATTATAATTAGATAAAAATGGTTAGTGATTAAAAATATGGTAATTATTTGGTTGGATAAATAATTAAACATACATGTATATCAAATCTATTGACTCTTATAATTTCATAGAAATAAAATGATGTTTTTTCATGTCTAATGGATTTTGTTATTCGTTATTTTAATTGAATCGATTAAGGAACATGTATTTTATTAAAAATTTTCTTGATTAAAATAATGATTCATGTTAATGGAATCATTATTACCTAATGTTTAATGAAACTATAAGTTATGCATAGAAAAAATTATATTAAATAAAATAATGATTTTAATAGTAGATAGTTTTTGTTAACCATTTTTGTTACCTGTGAAAATTCAATTAGGTAATACAATATAGTCATAAAACGTTTTTTATAAAGATAAATGTTATGGGATGTGAGAGCCTGTATAAATATGAATGATGGTTGACTGGTTTATAGGGATTTTATTTCCCAGTTAACTATGTTTCAACTTTTCTACCTTCCATATTTTTAAGGAAATGAACCTTTCTTTGTGATGTGATGTGATCATAGGATGGTTGTTTGATGATGATATATTGGTGGAGAGGCCACGATGTGTGATATTATAAGACACCTGGGATGGTGGGATTCATAGTGGTTTTCATGGTGGTGTTAGGGATAAATGTAGGTTTTATGGAATGTGATGATGACAATATTTCATGTGTTTTTTTTGGAACGTGTGATTATTTTTATTTTATTTATCAATTTAGAGGTTTGATAGCTTTGTTTCTATTTTATCTACATTCCTTTCCCTAATTCCTGAGGTAATATAAATTTTGTGGTTATGTATCACAATTAATGTATCATGGGATATTTCTTATAGTATGTGGAATCATGGACTGATAAAATAATAAAAAAATGTTTTATTCCAAGGGTTTGGTGATTTTTGGAATGAAAATGTTAATAATCTTGAGTACCATTAACTCTCTAGGATTTTTCTTAAAGGGAATAGAATAAAATTGGGTGTTTAAGAAATGATAATAGTATTATGTATAATAATGAATAATGAATTAATTAACATAAGGATTATTTTTTAAAAGTAAATATGAAATTTAATCAATGTCTTATTCAGTAGTTGTGTTCTTATTGGATATATAGTTATTAGTGGGGGATGTGAGGTGGATGATAAATGATAGATGTAGTTGTGTCTATGAGTTTTTTAGTTACCATTGTGTGGTTGATATTTATTTTATATCCTATATGTTTTATGGGTTCGTATGCTATCCCACCCTTGTCGGCATGGTGGCTGACACCTAGTGAACGACAGGTTGGTTTTTCCCCAACACCCAAGATGGGGAGGAAAAAATAACTTACTACTCAATCTGTCATATTGTTCTTCTCCTAGTAGTATTATTTTATAGTATAAATGGACATTATGTTTCCCCATATATGTATATATATTTGTGTGTGCATATGGATGTAATGGATTGTGGTTATTTCACACACAAGTATCTCTAGATATAGTATCTTAAGGATTTTTATAGGCATGTCATGAATTGGATTTGAGGACTTGAGGTATAATACCTTATGAATGTTATATGACTAATGAGATTCAGTGGATCCCAAAAACCACTTGGTTACTATATGGAGATGTGGATGGGATGATGAGAAGATGTGATTCGTGAGATGCATGTTGTGATACTTAATCCTATGTGACTTAAAGCTGATTTCTTTTAGAGGGAGATGAATTAGGATGCATAATGTTAGGGTAGAGTGATAAACCATTGGGGAAGTGGTAGTGGGGTACCCTTGTTTCATTAATATAATATTTGTTATCTTTTATTAATTATGTTTTGACATATTTCCAATGTGATGTTGGGAACATAGTGCATCTATTTTGGAGATGTGTTAGTTTCATTAGTTGTTTACCTTAATTTAATATGCTTTATATATCATTTCCATTAGAGGTTCTAGGGAGGATACTATTGAGTATACCTACTATGATAACACTATTTATTTATATACACACATTATTTTTATGTCCATATGAGAAGTTTGGATGTCAGGATGTATATTACTAGCTTGAGGTTTTTAGTAGGTATTTTGGATTCATAGTATCTTCTGAGTTTATCATTTGGTACATGTTGTTCCATTTCAGTAGTATTAGTTTCTCATGACATTAAATGAATGTAATTGGGTATTCATTAACTATATTTGATAAGAAGTGGATTTGTGTACATGTATTATCTCTCATTCTGCATACTCATTAATATGGTATTGCATAAAATTTGTATTTTTTTATCCTCAAGAATTATTAATATCATGTTTCTTATTAGATGAGGGTTTTCGGCCTCATTATATCCATTTTCTCATTTCATACATTATAGAGGAACCTTTAGGGGAAGATGGTAATGAAAATGTTGAAACATAATTTCATCTTCTAAAATTTTATAAACATCCATATAAAAATTATTAGGTATCAATAGTAAAAATTCAATAGTTATGAAATCAACGATTCTAATGTTGAATGGCCAACATGGGGAAACCCTACCATGAACTCACTTCTATTGATAATGGGGGTGTTATTTAACCTTAAAGAGGTCTAAGATACCCCAAATAAAAAAAGTAATGTAAAAAACAATTAATCATTAAATAAAATCCTACCAACGATGATGAATGGATGAAAAACTATCCAAAACCAATGCAGAGGTCATCATATTCAACGAGAAGAATAAGAATTGTCCATTATTGGGTCTCAATAACCCTAAACATCAAATATCAATAAAACAGATACCCAAAATCAGGATCAGGGTCAACTAAGTCACACACCACTCAAGGGGGAGAAAAAAGGATGAATAAATGGGATGAAAGAGATGGTAGAGGCGGAGGAAAGAAAACTGAAGGAGAATTCAACTAAAATTGTGGGTGACATGGTGGGATTCAATGGCTAGATGAAAAGGGGAGATGAGAGACCCTCCCTTTATTTTAATTATAACCATGACCGAAATTGTAGGGGGTCATTTATGGCATATGAGAGGGATGGTGGAGGTGATAAAAATAAAAGTATAATAGTAAAAAACAACAATAACAACAATATCATCAACAACATCAACAACAACAAAATTTAAATGGGAATCTATCATTGGTTACATCATAATTAATTAATGAAATTAAGAATAATTAAATCATTAAAATAGAAAAGCAATTAACTAAGTTAAGGTGTGTAATTATGAAATATATAATTTTAATTTATTATATAAAAATTACACAACATGAATAAAATAATTGTTCAAAAATAACACTTTCATGTTATTCATTATCTTTAATCATAGTTATCATAATATTTTTACTGAACTTTTATCAAAATTATTTCATTATACTAACATTTTGGTATAAAATATGAAGTAATTTTTTTTATATTTAGTTTATAAAAGTGAATAATACTATTTTTTTATTTCAATGAATAAAAATAGTATTTGGAGTAATATGTTACTTATGTTTAGAAGACACTAAACATAGGTTTATTAAATTTAGAATAGTGTATTTAATAATATATTCTACATTATAAATATATTAATAATTTTTAATGAATTTTATATAATTAATATAATATGATAATTCCATAAATGTGAGGGTGTGAGAAAATTCGATATTTTTTATTATTTAACTCAAAATAAATAATTCAGAAAAATCTAAAAAACAATCCCTTGTATAGTATGGATGTGGTGAATTAAAAAATGAATTTCATTTTTTAAATTAAAATTCCAAAATTTATAAATTCACTCATTAAATTAAAACACCATATATAAGGAAAACTTATTTTATTTAAAATCCACTATTTGAAACATTATTTATTGTTAATCATATTTTCAATTTATTCCTAATTCAATAATATCATTATATATGTTGCATGTTTTACTATTTATATCTTCTCAAAATAATAAATATGTTCTAGGTCATTTTAGCTCATTTTTTCATGTGGAGAAATCTATCAAAAATTGTTTTAATTTAACGGAAAAATATATTCCAAAAATATATGGGCATTACAAGGAGAAAATTGAGGGAGAGAATGGGAATTAATATTAATGTCATAAAGTATTATGAAAAGAGAAATTTATAAATATATCTCCCCATAAATGTAGGAGTAAGGTAATAATGATATCATTATATAATAAAAGAAAACCATATGGTAAAATAGTAGTCAAAGAAGAATCATTATGTCTCAAGTAAACATTTTAGGTTAAGAATAACACATTACCATTTATCCTATTTATCCAGATGTGGTCTAATATGATGTATATAAAAATAACTACTTTAATAACCAATTTTTGAAACTTATTAATACTTAAAAACTTTTATTAATTTCATTTATATTCATTTATTACATAAATAATATTTAGTTATATGTTACTTTCACAATCATATTTTATTAGTTTTGAGTCTTTGTTGAGAACTGGTTTAATAATGTTGGCGTAGATTATTGTTTATAGATTAAAATTTAGTCATTAAAATATAATTATAGGTATATATAGATGTTTTATATTTATTTATAATTTTTTGATTCATTTCATTTGTATTTTTGTTATAAATTGGGAAGATGAAGTTGGTAATGAGCTTTTTTCTGTAATTTATAACCAAAAAAATTTAGGCAAAAAAATAATAAGTTTAATATTAGTATTTAATTTATAAAAGAATTAACCAAACATTATTTTATCATTAGGTTCTAATAACACTAGTATTTTAGATTCCAAATTCATACATGAGAGAAATATTTTTCATTGTTTATGTAGGTTGTTAAACTAATCCAAATAAGAAAAAGAAATAATCTTTGGGAGATTATGTCTAATAAAGTGAATTTTTAAAATAATAACCATATAACATAATATTAAATATATTAAAGTGATTTTAAGGATGTGAATCATATTTTATCATATTTTTATAAAGAATAAAAAAATAGATCAAAAACGAAATATGTACTATCATTGATGCAGTTTTCTGAGTGTATGCTTATGTGACATGTTATTTTACATTGAACATAAAGGAACTAGGAATAGATTTATATTTTAATAATAATAATAATTTTTAAAATATAATATTTACTCATTAAATATTTCCATTGAACTATCTTTTCTATTATTACAAATAAATGTTGTCACATATTGAGGCTCCCCTCCACATGTAACATAAGTGACCATTTCATTTTTCAAAGGGTAGGGGGAAAGGTAGAATATGGGTATCCCATAAAAATAATAACATTTTAGTATACTTATTATACTAATGTAATTGTATATAATATGATAATTTTACCTTACTCCATGGAAGATCACATTTTCAAAATGGATCATATCTTTGAATTATCATGTTTTGAGAAGGTATGGACCTCTATAATGCGTCTAAGAGGGTTTGGGAGTTATTTGGGTAGTGTTTTTTCAAATATTATAGGATTTGGGTGTGGGGATAAGTTTTTTGGGGATGGATCCCAATATATGTAAGAGGTGTATAATTTGTGTAGTAAATCAAATCATAAACTCCCATATTCAAATGTAAAGCATTTCGAATAATAGAAAATAATTTAGTGTGGGAATGGGCAATTCCCTGAAAGACTCAAACCTAAATTTTCAAACATGTTTTGACATATTTTTTTGTCTTCTAATAAAACATTAGTTTCTTTTCCAATTAATTATTTTTACTATTTTAGAAAAAAAATCCTGAATGATTTACATTAAATTCTTAAAAAATGATCCTATATTAATAATTTGGACTTAATTATTCAAAAAAATTAAATTCCTTATTAAAATAATTTTTTTATGTGTGATAAATATTTAATTTTATATTAGCACACATTAGGAATATAATTTTTTAGAGGAGTATTATTTTTAGGATTTATTTACTCGATTAAGGTAACATTATTAGTGTTTTTGTTATTATAGAAATTAATTTTTTTTTTTTATAATAAATACGAGGTATGTGGATTTAAAAAAAATAGAAAACCAAATTTCACCATTGAATATTAAATTGAAAGAAATTTAAAAAATTTAACTTAAATAAGTTAATATGTTAGTTTTAAAATGATAAAAATAGGAATTCTAAATTAAAAATAATATTTTATATGTAAAATTTTACTTATTGAATACCTAATATTTTCTTGACACCCCCCAAAGAATACCCCTACTATCCCGAAAATGAGAGAAGGGATATATTGGCTGCCCGATTCATACCTCTATTGGGCCACAGATAGCAATTATCATCGAGGGTATAATAAGAATACATATAAGAAAAATCTCCATCTAATATAACATTTGGAAGAGAGAGATAATAATATTACACCAATCTACACCTGATCAAAAAAAATATGAAATAAATAAAATATACATAAATTTAATTTCATACAGTACTAAAACAACTTAAATGGAAAATACAAGTACCAAATAGGTAATGATGAAAATGGACACGAAGCCCAAAAAGAACATAAAAAACAATGACCTATTATTTTTCATCCTACTCTCGAACCTACTCCAACTGACCTGAATGTTTCAACTATATACATGGGGTGAAAATAATATTATACTCATTTGTACTCCCTGGATCATATAATAAAAAATATAAAGAAATCATTCTAATATATAGTGAACCACAATGAAACTAACTCGTCAACTAAACTAGTATAGTATGTTCCCAACCACACCAAGGATAACTCCGACCATGTATTTCATTAAAGATGGGATAAAGTATTATAATGAAATATCAAGGGTACTTGGATCCTGCTTCCCCACTAATTTTCCACTCTATGCTGAGGTCACACGTCCAAATCAATATCTCTACAAGAGTAATCCATCTTATAGAATACTAGGCTACGTATCACAACATGCACATCATGAATAACATACTCACATCATCGCATAATCCCATATCACATATAGATATAATAGCACACAATTTTCATGTGTCTCCACATCCTGTATGATGTGCATCATACATCTAGTATTATAGCCCAACACATCACAACCCCTACACCGAGTAAGGTACCTAAATCCATCATAAACTATATGCATCATTCCTATAATAATATTTTGGATACTATATCCAGGGATACATGTTTGTGAAATATTTCCAATCCATCATATACCTTTTCAAAAAAATATAGGAAAAAAACTATCATTCATAAAAGAAAGAATAACTACCAATAGAAGAGAGTGGGTCCATATTGAGTTGTCATCCATCAATCATCCCCCTAGGATGTAGGGGAAAACACCATCTAAGATTCCACTGGGTTTCGATGACCCTAACTTACATGGTTAGGGTAGGATATGAAATCACAATTTATTCATGAAATAATTAAGCACACAACCACAATATGGGTATAATCTAGTCCCTGAATAAATTATTGCTAACATTGGATATAAATACAATAAGAACATATAAGACCAAATATCCAATAAGAATAAAAGAATTTTATAGAGATAAATTAATTACTTATTTCATTTTTAGAATTTAATTTTATTAATTAATTAATTTTACAATTATTAACCATTAAAATTATTTCACTTCACAATACATTAATAATCATAGTAAATTCCTTGCTCTCAATAAATAATCCAAACTGAATCCATTTTTTTATGATCAGCTCTTTTTCATTTCAGTATCAACAAACATCATGGGATAAACATTTATTAATCATTAAAAACCATTCCATATATCTAGGTACACTAGAACAAATATCCTAAGAGACCGCTAGGGGAATGAAAACCAAGCACATATTACTTCCTTGAGTAGTAGGGAATTTAATACAGATAAAATTGAAATCATGGCCATTGTCCATGAAACACATTAAATTCAGGTAAGAATCCATCCTTTTCACATCAATGTTTAAGCCAATTTCTGACCTTTTCCATCATATCTAGTGTCATCCATAACACCCACATGCATATCTATATGAATCTCACAATAGAAAGAATTAATTTCTAACACATATTTCGGGCCTCCCCACCCCATATCACATTATCCAACTCAAAATCATCTATCTCAATATCATATCACATCACATAGTGAAGCTCACATTTATAGATCACTATAAATATTAAAAATAACTATATTTAATTTGAAAACCTGACCCTAAAACATTACATTAAGCCTTCACATGAAAATGATATCTCATGAATCTAACATAAGGCATTTGACATTTATAAGAATTCTGAAACTCTCAGCCCTAAAGATTTAACATTAGGGAAAACAATTTTTTCCATCTTGAAATAACTGATTCATTATTAATAGGTTACACTAATGGGAAACATCACCTATAAAAATATATCAAACTATTAAACATGATCTTATGAATCAAAAACAGTTTCATGAAAAAATAATGAAATCAAATATCATTTAACATGAATTTTATTATTATAATCTACAAGAATTAACATGATTCACAATATTTTTTATTTCTATAACACATTTAAGATCATAATCATTAAATAAGATCATTTAATAAAATTTAATTACCATAAAATTAAAATAATCACTTTATTACAAACATGTTTATTTTTGAAATTCTTAAGAGAACATATCAATTAATTCTTATTTTATACTATTTATAAGTTTCTATAAAGTAAAAATGCTAATACATATAATTAAATAAACTTAACTAGAATAGTATAAATGGACCAGTAATTGGAAAAAATAGGTAAAACATTATTAAAACCTAAAGAAAAAATATCAAATTGTGATTGCGGTCCAATTTATTTATTAATCTGGTTCGATCAATGTTAGGTTAAACCCATTTCTATCCAATAGATTGCCCATTCATACATTATGACAAAACAGAAATAAATATGAGAATCAACGAATCATATTTTTCAATGTTTCCCACAATCTTCGAATGAGAATTGACAAAATTCATTGATATTTTCACCCATTTATCAAGAGTTACATCCCACCATGGATACTGTATGATAACCACCCCAACAAACAACCTTGAAAATCTCATTAAAAATGGAGTGAAACTACCATCACATTTCATGAAGATTTATGAGGATCCATATTGATGAACCATGGATGAGAAGGGTATAGAATAACATGGATTACCATTTATTGAGAATTGAATGTAGTGAATGATCCATGTTGAAGGGCTCCTGATCACTAGGAGAAAACACTGTTGGACACCTGATGAATTTAGAGAAAGAACCAATGGGGTTGTGGGAGGTGAGGGTGATGAAGGTTATAAAAGACACTATGAAAGATGCATTTATAGAATAAGTCATCCATTTTTATCATAAATGTTTTGAAGTTTTTGTTTCAAAAAAAAATTTCAAGTGTTAAACCATTTCAAATCTCTATTATTTTACATCATAAATATCTGGATTACAATGTAAATTCCATGGGCCACAAAAAATAAGCAGAATCCCACTTACATCATGAACTCATATTACCTTATAAATACATACTTACACTATATGTACTCAATGATTCTAGATTTTAGTGTCCAAATATTAATGAAACCCAAAAGGCTATTCTGATCATCATGGGATTGAAAATTTTGAAATGGTCCAGACTACATGGATCTGATCACTTTCATAAGATACCTCTAAAAAATTATCATCATCGAGAATCCAAATCCAATCATAGATTGAAATCAAAAGGGGTTATCTAAAAAACCACCTAGTGAGACACCACTTAAGAATATTGACATCAAAGTTGCTGAACCAACTCATCATATTAACAAGTGAAAAAACCATGAAACAACAAAAACTTTCTCCTAAACAATCTCCCAGGGGAGACACCTCTCAAATGTGAGTAAATCCACAAAATATAAAAAGGCAAAACCACCTTATATTTAGAATGGTTTAAGAATAATAATGATTGTTACAATTAGATAGGATCTAATGAACAAATAGTTCATAGAACTAATTGAATATATATGAATCAAATTTATTTTTACTATCCTCTATGCAACCATGCCACCACAATACATAAACCACGGGAATAAAATGACCATGAAAAACCTTCTATTAGAACTCATGAATCTCAAAACTCTACTCCATGATGGTCATATCATCAACAACATTGATCATTCCCTTATCAATGGTCTGAGAGTCACCATAAAGTTAATGATGTAGCTTCGGCACCAGAAAAACATCGTGTATCTGGATCATCTTTCAGGGAAGTTCTATCTAATACGTCAAAACAATATCATGACAAAAACACCATAAAAGGTCCAAAAAAATAGGTTCAAAGATTACTCTCCTGAAAAAAAATCATTAACCATGATGAAGAGTCACCTTTTTGTGCAGGTGATATCTAACGTCAAACATGATAAGTATCATCCTACTATTAGAATATGATTTATGAAGATCCTTCAATACTTTCATACTTTTATGAGTTACCCGAGACATCTTCATCATATTAAATACCAGTAATAACTTAAGAATTAATGACTCCCATATAAGATTCTAGCATAATTGATAATGTAAAGGTTAGTGGTAAGAAGAATCAAATGGTGCCACACCAATGGTGGAGGGAAACTATTATTGTAATAAAAATTTACGAATGAGAGGTTCCAAATCCAATACTATCCTAGATAAAAGTAACAATAATGAAACATTTTATCAAGATTCTAGATTATACTCTTGTTTCCCTCAGACTTTGGGGATGACCTCTTTGATGGGAGGTTCAAATATTCCGATCGGTTTCTAATGGGTTGGATCGTATAACCGGAAACATCCAATGATTCGACATCCATCTGGACCTACATTCTAAAGGTAGGCGCTCATTAGTTTGTGGACTGATGAGGATTAGGAATTTTTGTTGGTCGATAGGATGGGAGGTCAGACTCATCACACCTTTTTGAGGGGAATTATTGTCTACTCCGGGACATTCTTTATATATTTAAGTTATGTTCGTGAATCCTTATTACATTACCAAGTATAAAATGAGCTTTCCTTTAGATCTGACAATCAATGATTGATATGTAGGAAATTTAGAGAATCTTTTATATGTATTCTAGTTTCTTCATCGATAAAGAATCATCTGTATTTGTTAGAGATTCTTAGTCAATGGTATCCTTTGATACATAAAAGTCTCTTGGTCATTATGATGACCATACTGGTTTTAAACCCACTCATTGGGGCACTTGAAGTTTATTGTCATTCAGAAGGATGTAGATTATTTCAGAGTTGGGATCGAATCCACAGATGGGCTGCCTACATATAATTTTTTTAGAAAAAGGAATCAGAACCCACGTAGATTCCATATGTGAGAGTTAAACTATTAATGAAGTACATCAAGATATTATTCCACTTAGAATGTGGAACATCTAATTCCTGTAGAAAACCATCAAGAATATAGTGGCCAGCCGACATCTTCTCTATAACCAAACAATGAGAAACAAACTCAGTAACTACACAATTCAATCCAAGTGACTATAGGAAACATGTCCAATATCAATACATCATTTCCATTCTTTGTTGTATCACTAAGAGTAGGCTATGGAAATATCATAGAACCATATCTTTCATCACTGAAGGGAAAAATATTACCCTAGAAAAACATCCATTTCTATTCATCCTCATTCTATCCATTAGGGGAATCACCAAAAACATATTGGTCCCTCCATACCTTCACATTTGAATTGAAAAAAGGGAATCCTTGACCTAATACACCAAATAAGACCATAGTTTAATCAAGAAAAAAGATCTACCTCTAACATCTCCCATATTTAGATGCATCACTGAGAGATCTTCAATCACTCTTTATGAATCCCCAAATTTACACATGATGTTAGTTCATGAAATCCTACTCAGAAAATCATCTACCATATTTCCCTTTAATAGAATATAAGAAATCAGGTTGTTAAAATCCTACAAGAATTCTATACACTGATACTATCACAAGATTAATTCATGTTGGTGGAATATATACCTCATCCACCTCTAGACTGTAAAAAACAAAAACACTCACTAATGAGATAATTTCACACAAAAAAATCAAGGTAACAACAACTACCCACTTCTGGAGATCTTGGATGGAATAGTTATGCACTTGGGGACATAACTTCTGAGACACATAATAAACAAAAAATATCTATTGTATTAGAAAAAAATGATATGAAATATCAATGAAAACCACAAACTGAACTCCCTATATTGGTAATAAAAGAACTGGATCATTAAAAAACATATCCTCTAGGTACATGAAAGATACATGGCACTATTCAGTCCACAAGAATGCCTGATCATTTATATTCAAGGTTATTAGAGTAGCCACAAACCTAGATAAATAGGATAAGAGACTATTTCAAAACCATGAATGGCCAATAAAAATCACCACCTTTACCAATATCTTGTTGGATTATCAGGAAACAAAAACCTCTATCTTAAATGGAACCATATCTAGTCCATGCAAGGATATGACATGACTGAATAAAAAAACCTCACAAGTCTCAAACTCACACTTCAAAAACATCCTAATAAACTGATCATGATGATGAACACCCAAAATAGCACATAGATGATCTTCTTTATCATCCTTAGACATGTAGTATAAAATTATTCCATTCATGAAAAACTCCATGAAAATATAAAAAACCCTCTAACCCTTGTATTAATTAACCCCAAGAACATGTATGGAGTGTTCATCACGCCAAAAAAATACAATAAACAAGTATTATCCATAATGTCAATAAAAAGAAGTATTCATAATATCCTCAATATTCACCCTCATCTAATGATATCATTACTACAGATCAACCTCTGTGAACCAAATTTCTCCCTTCATATTATCAAATAAATCTTCAATATTTGGAAGAGGACAACATGACTTCATTGTCACCTGATTTCTATGAAGTTAATTGATACTGAGAGTAAAATATCCACCACCAACCTTATTTATAAACAAAACTGGTGTACCCTAGGGTGAGATAGTCAGCTAAAAAAACCTTGATACATCAGAATGTCAAGTTTTATATGCAACTTTAACAACATTGAAGGGTCTGTCCTACATGAAGACATCAAGATAGGACACATGACTGGCTATAGTTTGATCCCAAATATGACATCATGTTGAGGGGGTAATGCTACAACTGTCTCGTGTAATATGTTAGTGCACTCTTCTATAACTGTAGGAAACACAAAATATTGAACATTATGAATTCTTAGCATAATATCAAATATAAAGGAAGGTAAGGATAAATAATTCCTCTAACCAATCTAGGGGTATCGATCGCCAATGAACACCACTGGATCTCCACCAACATTAAAGAACACAAACTACCCCCCTAAATAAATCTACGATAGAATCCATTGAATAAAACCAATAAATTCCATGTTTTTTATCATATGAATATTTCCATAAAATAGGATTTATTATAAAGATAATTGTTACATAGACACTACTTCATTGTCACTACAAACTTCAATTAATTATTGATGACATATAACTAACACAGTCAACACCAAGGGAACTAGATGCCTCTCTACCTCATGTCCCAAACCATGGACAAGGGTAGGTGAAATGAATTATTATTTGACTCCTGATTCAAACAAATTATGAACCCATGTTTTAAAAAACAATGAGTACCTAGAAAAACATCTTGATCTCATAGTCCAAGAAACTCTAAAGCATAAAGTTCACTGAAACATGTTTTATGGTATCCCTATCCTTATTGTTTACCGCATTCATGTTCTCACTATACTCTAGGGGGATGAGCATCTCAGTTCTATTGGCTTCCTTCTCCATCTCCTCTTTTCTAATCCTAGAATGGAACATAGTAATGATGTTACCTCAGATAAAATGACATGAACAGTGGAACCTTACAAGGAACTATTGGGACATGATGAATTCTCATAATTGTTGGGATTTCTCTCTATAGATGAACATGTCCTAAAAACACATTTTTGATCCCTTGAAATAGGTTTGAGTTTCAAAAAACATGGTGAAATGAGATAATGAGGGTTTGGACTAACCCTCGACTAACTGAATGATCATATTTACAATAAAATGGGAACCCAAAACCATAGATTTACATTGTGATGAATCTAGATGACTCCCCTCTCTTGATGATCCATTTTTGGCCTATGTCCTCTCAATAATATATACTTTCACCAGTACCTAGAGATACATCATCAACATAAATAGGTTGAACTAGCCCTAGATATATGAATACAAGGTCTCATAAAAATTACACGCCATGGTATCCTCATTAAGAAAGTGGCCTAAATCATATCAAAAAACGGTTCTAAAATGGATCTGGAACTCCCACAAAATGGAACTCCCCTGTTGAAGGGTAAGCATCACTTGGCCATAGGACACCATTTAGGTAAATGAATGAAACCTTTTTCATAACTAGTCCATGATACTCTATAACAACACAAATGAATCCTATCAATCCCCAATGAATAAAAAAACCACTACCTCACTGCCACATGCAACATCATCACAACTAATGAAATGCATTACAGCTTCTAAGAATAGATCAATTTAAAGGCTATCTCAACCTAATCCATCTTGTATTCTTTGATTGAATCTGAAACTGATCCCTCATACTTATATAGACTGTATTTTGAAAACTCTTAGTTTACTCCTCCAATTTTATTTATTTTTTAACTCTACACTATAATGATATATTGTAACATCCCACTGAATATCTTCATTGTGATCCAGATGAGGAAGTCGACTTGGAGCTATAAATAAATGAATAAAAAATGTTAGATACTCCTAATATATGAATATGGAATACACAACATTAATTAAATAATTTTTATATTATCCTATTTATGGTTTTAACCTATCCCATGGTCAACCCATTTAACAGTTAGGTTCATAGAAGAGTGATTCTTGATAATTTCCTAGCTCTCTAAGCTGTAATAAATATTAATTTTCTCAACAGACTCAATAACAATAAATCTCAATGCATCACATCATTGGGGACCTAAATACATGTGTGTTATCTAGTCTCCCATGTTTAAATCACTAACTAAACAAATCTTACATTATTTCCCTACCAACCCATCCAGTTTCACATGGGTCTTACTCCAAACTCCATCATATGCCTAAACCTAAATCATTTATACCACTCTTTCATAAAACCCCCTAAATAGTATACATCCTAGTATGAAAATTATATAAGGGAGATAAATACCACTTTTCCCACTTCTAGTAGGCCTTGGGTTGGTGACTAGAACCAAGGTTATAATACGCATACATATGGGAGGCATTACCCCTAATTGAACATGATAATGAGAGAGATTAGACAAATCCACCAATAAAATCCTTGTAAAATATATATATATGTGTGTGTGTGTGAAATAAATACTGATTGAATATATTTAATGACATACAGGTATAAAATCAATGAATGAGAAGGTACAAGTACTAAAAAGGTCAATAAAAAGTGACCATAAATCCAGAACTACTACTGAAAAAGCACGAGCTAGAAATATTCATCCTAATCAGTAACATGATTCAGATGACCTAAAAACAGTTAATATATATGTCAGGTGAGCATAAATATATACTCTAAAGGATCGTCCCAAGATTCTCACTTATAAAATATTAAGTAATTATGATAAGTCATAGTTAACAAAAGTGAAACTAATCAAATTTATACATACTTATACTAATTTACCATCCTCAACATGGCTAACTCTAAATAAGTATCACACAAAAGAGAGAATATATTATATTAATGAAACATCAATGGTACCATTCTCTTTCTTCCCCACTAGTTTTCCACACTGCACAAACATCACATCAAGCCTCTCCAAATTTAAGCCAACCTGCATACACTTGGGCTAAGTATCACACCATGAACCTCGTGAATCACACCGTCATATCATACCATATATCATATCAATATAGTAACCATGTAATTTCTAAAAGACAAAAAAAATCAAATGAATTTTTTCATACATTGACTATTATACCTCAATCCATCACAACCCATACACTGAGTATGGTTCCTCAATCCTTCTAGCTTATACACAGAACAACAATAATAATAAGTGGGATACTATATCAACAAATATATGAGTATGAAATAACCATATTACATCACAATCATATACACACATTTAGTGTAAAACTATCCTTCATTCATACTAGTACATATAATTACTAGGAGAAGAGAGTGGGTCTATATGGGGAGTCAACTATCCATCCTCCCACAAAAATATTGTAGAAAACACCCTCGTAGAGGCCAACGGGAGTCAATATCCCAAAAAGACATGGGTGGGGTATCAAAGGAAATAATATAATATACATGATATAATATATCCCAGAACTACAGTATGCACATAATATAGTATTTGTCTCAACTGAACACAATATCGCTTGAACTCCCTACTTTCACTGTTAAGACTGGATATCCTATAAAAACAAGATAATTTTAATGAGAAACTATAATTATTTAATTTATTTTCATAATTTACTTAAACTAATTAATTCATTATCCATTAATTAACCATGAACATTATTACACACTATATTACATTAATAATCATTGTAAAGTGCATTCCCTTGAGTTATAATCCAAACCCATTCCACTATTTCTCAAGACTGTCTCATTTGTATTCCAACATCCACTAAACACATGGAATAAACATTTAATAAAAATTAATAAAAATTCTATATACCCATATACTTTTGGAAAACAAACCAAATAAACCACTAAGAGATATGAAACTAAGAATATCCAGTTTCTTCAAGTAGTGGGGAAAGGAATACAGATAATATAAGAAACCTAGCCATAGAATAATAAAAATAATCACTTCAAGTAAGATTTATTTATCACATCTATGTGTAAGGATAGTTTCAACCCATTACAATAATCTTTTGTGTTATCCCCAACATCCTCATGAATATCATGATGCATCTCTCCATTATAAAATTCAACTATAACCACATCATCTGTGACTCCCTTCCTTATATCACATCAGTTATCCCAAGTTTTTCCATCTTAGGCACATATCAAGGTGTATAGTGAATCTCACATACATAGAACATTAAAAGGTAGAAAGAGAAAAATAAATATAAAAAAGAAGATGTTGCACTAAAACACGGAATTCAACCTTCACATGTAAACAAGCTCTCATGGGTATCAACACAAGACATTCAGCCTTTATAAAAAATGGGTACTCTAGGATCCAAAGATTTAAATTCATAAAATATAGTAATTATTATATCTTTATATAACTGATTCATTATTGGTATGTTCAAATAATAAGAAATGTAATGCATCCGTAATTGTAAGATATCAAACTATTTAAAATTATCTCAAGCATCAAAATAAATTTCATTAAACTATGAGAAAAATAAAATTTAATATGTGTATTATTATTATTATTATCTTATTATAAATAAGATTTAACATGATATACATTCATCATCAATTACATGGAACACAGAAGATCATTATCAATTATACACATGAATTGCATCAATTGGATTTACAATAAAATTACAACAAACACTAGTGCGAACACATAACTATTCATTAAATTTTAATCCAATTAGCCAATTAATTCCAATGTTACATTCCTTACAATTTTAAATCAAGAAAAATTTACTAATCCATAGCATAAAAAATTATTAAAACAAAAACAGTATAGATAGAATACTTTGTGGAAAAAACATGGACAAATATCATATTCGCATAAAGAAACAACATCAACATTTTATCAAAATCCACTTGAACTATTAATATAGTTCAATCATAATTAGGTTAATATAGTATTCATATAAGCAATAAATCATACCAAATTTATGATTTCATTTAAGTAAATATGAGATTAAAAAACTCCTCTACCACAAAGTTATTAATGTTCTTCACATAAGAACATAACCACACAACAAATCTGGATAACCACACCCACATGTGTAGAATCCCTACAAGGATTCACTGCCACAACCACACCAAGAAAAAACCAATAAAAAACCATTATAATAGTTGAATGAAACATACATTACATGAAAAAAAGAATCGGGAGGAGCCAAATTGAAGAACAATGAGAGAAAAGGGTTAAATAGACCCTCTGTTGTTGTGGATTAAAGACATAAATTTGGGGTTGATCACTATTGAAGGGATCCTTATTACCTAGAGAAAACACTGTTGGAAACTTGGTGTTTTTGGAGTAAGATTTTTTTGGTTTGAGAGAGGTGAGGGAGCTATAGGTTATAAATCACACTATCCAAGGGACATTTATGGCATAAATTATCCATTTACATCATAAATGTGTTGAGTTTTACTTTTTCCTAAAAAATGTTCCACATCAATAATTTTGAATCAGAATCAATTTACATCATAAATATAAAATTTATGATTTAAATTCCACATTCCATATAGAACAAGACACAATCCACTAACCCTGTAATCGCCTCTTATGATGTAAACCAATAATTAAACCATAATTGGACATAATTATTTGTTTTAGTAGGTAGAAACCACCATAGTCCCACTAATAATCTTTCAAGCCAAACGAGCTTCATAAACATGTAATGTTTTGTAAGAAATTGATTTCGGACAATCAATACTTTATTAAAAGAGGGATTATTAAAATTTATAAGTTTTTCACATATCCTAATGATGTCTTGAAATCATTGGAATTTTTAAAAATAATATTTTACATTAATTTTATAAAAAAAACAACACACTAAGAAAAATACCAAATATTAAACTCAACATTATATTAAAAGGATAAATTTTAAAATATTTTCATTTTATAAATTTGAAATTCAAAAATTTAAAAGTTTACTTTTCTAACTGAAATAAAAAAAATTAAAAAAGAAATTTTTTATTTAAAAAATATATTTATAGGTATTTTTAATATTATTTCATCTCAATTTTTAATTTAAATATTTATAAATTATTAATTCAAATGATATAATGTGTAAGAAGAGATAACATATTATTAGGTTAAAATATAAAACACAATAAAAATAGTTTTTTCTGGGAAATAATAATCCTTTTTTAATTAAAAAATAAGATTAATTATTTACCATTTTAATGTTTATTTTCATTTTAATATAATTTTTATTTACAAAAGGATTAAGTATTCCTGTAATTTTAAATAATATTTATGTTATATGTATTAGTTCATTTATTTCAGTTTTGTGTGTATGGAAAGCTATCTGTAACATTATATTAAACTAAAGGAAAAATATATATTAAAATGTTGTGGTGTTACATTATACTCCCATTAAAAGGAATTTCATCTTTGAAAATTTGTTATTACTAGGATTAAAACTTGTGATGATATTTTTGTCTCATTACATTCTAAAGTTCCCATGTAGATTCCTCAAACATATGATTCTCCCACAAAACATTTTCTTGGTGATATATCTTGTTCTAGAACTAATTATATATATGATATTGAATCAACTTTTATTATTTATCTTATGATATATCATGTACAATTTCATAATTTTTTATTTTAGAATATATGATGAATCTGGTATGTAATTCTTCAAATGTAAGACACGGAACACATGATGTACATGAGAGTGGTCTTGATGGATCTCCAAGTGATAAGTTACAATTATGAAAAAATAAATATTCTTAAAAGGAAATATTATTACCCACATAAAACTCATGAATGGTTCTCTTAAATTGACCATCCATCTAAGGGAGATAACTAGTGTTGATGTTTAGATCCGTCCTAAATTCATACAATAGCATTCTGTAGAACATCGAGGCTAACATCAACTTCTAGTTAGATATAATAGACATTAGTACTCCATGAATCATTTTTACCTTCTTTATATATATATCCTTGGGATTTGATTAATAAATCATCTTTCATTGGAATTAAATGAATTGACTTGGTAATGTGATTGGATACAAACAAAATTTAATTATGTTATTTATATGTAATGGGGTTTCCTATAAATTAATTAATGGTGGGGTTTTCAAAATTCCATATCAGTATGATAAATAATTTCACCATCCCCTAGTCTTATTTCATTCATCCTAATCATATTGGAATAAAAAACTAAGGATATTTGTTCTATAATCTCCCTTTCATGTTATAACACTCTAATATTCACATTATACCTTACTAAATATTTTCACTTCATGGATGAATAGGGAATGATAAGATATGTGAATCATAAAAAATTACCCTCTCTAGTATTTTTCATTATGGAACACCTATATGGGTTCCAAACCATATAAATCCATCATTATCAATGGTTTACTCCGTAATATTTGATTCCCTTTTCTTTATATATGAAATATACTTCTGGGATCCCTGGATATCCATGTGGATGTATTGTTTGTCCATCATTTTGGAATGATTGAATTAATCACCTTACAATGTGATGTAAATGTTCCTCATATTTTAATCCATTATAAGTAGGTATTCTTAACAATCATCATAGATGAGTTAGTATCCTATTTCTTACCCAGGTCTTGATAATTAGGGTGGAAATTGTCACATGAATGACTTTATTCAAAGATACACCTTATTTATTGAATTTGGTATCTAAATAGGGTTTTCACTATTTTTCATATCTTGGAAGTGTTGAGTGGGAATCACTAAATGATATTCACTCCTGCCTCTATCTCATTTGTTTAGTAATTGAGAAAATCATCATATTTTCCATCACACCCATTGATTCCTACCATGTCCTTCCTCAAACCATTTCATAAATAATTAAATATTAAATCTAAAAATAGTTAATCTAAAAATTTATAATATTAATATAAAAGGGATAAATCATAAATGACATAAATTTCTAGGTAATAATCTACATTTATCATTTATATTCTCTTTTTAGGATATCAAACTATACAATAATGATGTTCTCTAATCATTCATAATGCCTCATAAAAAGAATAAATTCAACAAAATAATATCACTTAAGAGTGCTTAGAAAGGTGTACAGTCATAGGCCAACTCATCATTCACTGAGTTAATATTGAGTTGTCACATAACCAACCATTTCATAGTGATTACACCATGGTTAATCCTTTAATGAAAAACATATAATTTTTCACTATCTAGATTTTTTTGTAATTTCAAGGAAATCCACATCATCAAAAAAATAATAAAATTTTAGTATGATAACCAATACATAGACTCAAACCTACGGATTGTACTAATGTTATCTCATTAAAATACATAGAATAAATATAATAATCCCAAAAAATAACTAAACTTTTCTTTTATACCAACTGATGTTCCCTATACCAACACTCTCGAATCCAATTCCAAAAACATACATTTCATATAACATATAATATTAATTTAGAAGAAAAATTCTAAATATATATTTACATTAAATCATTTCCATTAGTTAAACATTCTATATTATTGTAAATAATCTATCCCCATGACTAGTGGTTTAATATTTTTTAGAATCGGCTATATATGAAATATATTTTATAAAACATTTAAACATTTATACATTATTGAGCAACACTGGACTCCCTTATGTACTTATCAAAAGTTATAATCATATATATAACTGATGTAATATAAATATAAGAATGGGGTGATCTCAAATTCATAGTGATAGAAATTATAGAAACATGTCATTATGGGATAAATCATAAGAATATGTAAAAACACAAGCATAGAAAAAATACCTTATTCAAAAGAAGATAAAATAATAAAATTTTTCCATTATTCATGTAAGAGGGAAATGTAATATAAAATTTCCAATCAAATCCCAAGGGATAATAAACATGAGTCATAAAGAATAATCATCTACATATTGAATGGATATATAAAATTCCTTAGAATCGTATAATAATAATGAACATTAAAAAATACATAATCCCAAGGTATTAACATATTGATAAAATATAAATGAAAGGATATTATTTATTTTATGAGAATATCCAAGAAGGAACATTGTTTTTTTTATGAGAATATTTATAAAGGATCACCTTTTTGGTTTTGTATAATAACTAAAAATCATTTCCCTTTAATTTTTGAGAATATAGAAGAAGGATAATTCTCTTATAAAGACTTATGTTATTCCAACTTATCATAGTTTTTATGAGTATTGATGATTCAAGGAATCCATAGTTTCATTTTAATTAGTTTTTTAGGTGTTTCAAATGATATTTTTGTTATTCATATTTTATATTATATTTATTATAAGTAATTTTATTACACTGAGTAAAGTGTTCAATATATATCTTATAAGAATCAATGTGTTGAAATATATTCTTTCATCCACTAAGAATAAAAAAACATTTTAAAATTTTATATTACTATATAACATATTATCTAATAAACAAAAATGTATAGTTACTCCATGTTTAAAGATAGATATTTTCATTGAAGTATAGTTATTAAAAGACTAGATATTATGAAATATATACATAAAAAAATATTATCTTAAGAGCATAAGAAGAAGTTGTGAAAGGTAATTATCACACATTAGTAAACATATTTATCTTATGAATAAAGTTATTATACACATGATGAATTTAGTTTATCTTATTCTTTAATGAATAAAAATATATGTTTTAATATTATGAAACATTTCATAAATTCATCTTACAAGAAAAACACTATTAGTTGGATATCATATGAAGAAGTATCTATTATGAATAATTTCACGACCACTTTAACCATTTGTTTATAAGACACCTTATGCTTTTGATCATATCAAAAAAGGTATTTTAGATTAAAATAATGATCAATTTGTATGAAATGTAATTATTTTAATTAATTGAAATATCTAAATCATAAGGTAATATCTAGCATCGCTGCTATAAAATATTATTAAATATTTTGTATGAATAGACACATTCCATTAAGATCCTTTGTTATCAATGTTTCAACGGATTATCAACTTTAATTGTGTGATTATATCATTTTATTATGTTTAAAATTAATGAGGTGATATAAATAGGGAGAGTTGGACACTATATGAAGTATATATACATAGAGATATTCACATACATAAAAAATATGATAATGGTAACAATGAATACTAATACATACACAAGATCATATAAGATGTTTATATACCACACTTTCAAATCAATAAGTATAAATTGAAGATAGTGAAAAGATATTGATTGATGATCAAAATCTTCTCATAATGTATCTTAAACTACTGCCAGTTACTCTTTGCAAATATATTATGCAATATTTCATTAAATTATATTCATACCTATTTTTTCACTTTTTGTATATGATTTTTTTAGGACATGGATAGGTATTGAAAAGGGATATCCTGGTTTAATGATCTTGTACATTTGTAATAAGTATGATATTCAAGTATTCTGTAGGGTTTCCCCGAAAATTGTGATGTCATAGTGAAAGCCAATAAACCTGTGGAGTATTGAGTTGGAGGAGTGGACTAGGTGATCTATTTTCCTAGAACCACTATAAACATATTTCATTCAAAACCCTTAAAAAATGTTCTTATATTTTATCATCATGAAAAAATTTGAACTGAAATACCTTTAAAAAGGTGTCTTAATGCAATGAAAATTTCATTAACTCAATTCAATCCTCATATTGAGTTTTTAGTTAAACATTATCTTGGAAAAAAATGATATCAGATCTCATGACTCTTGAGTTCACAACTATAATAGGTTCAAGTCCAATGATTTTCTTCCAAATGGATTGTATATATTATAATAGACAAGGTATGCTAATTCTTGAGATCCTTAATTTAATTGTGGAAATTATTATTGTTGGAAGGCCCATATGACCATTTTTTAATGATTATTGCCTTAAAAATTTCTCTTAAAAATTAAAGGATGATGAAATTATAGAGATACAAGAAGAAACATGGTATATTGATACTAAGGTCATCTATGATCTGAATTCCAAATATATGAAGGCTATAATATGTGGACTACGTCCATATGAGTTTAATAAATTTTTCCCAATGTGAAATAGCTCATGAAATTTTAAATAGTATAAAATTTGTGTATAATTGTTCATACAATGTGAAGGCCCTAATATATGTTATTTTCAAACCTAAATTTTAATAATTCCAAATGGATAATGGGGAATCTAGTACTTAGATGAATGAAAGACTAATTTTGGTCATGAATAATGTTTCTGCTTTAGGAACACCAATTACTAAGATAACAAAATAAATGACTTTTATTATAGTTTTACCAACCACGTAGAGTGGAATCTCAGCTTCAATCAAAAAATCTATGAAGGCCAAAAAATTTAAAAATAAAATATCTAATGGGAACATTTATGATTAGGGTTTAGAAATGGAATGTGATTCTAGATAATATATAATAATTAGGAATGAAATTTTTTCTTTTAAGGTGTCCACTTCTAAATTTTAGAAGATGAAGAAGTGTATACAGATATATGAAAATTTGAAGAAAAAGACTCCTTATGAAAGTCTTGATCATGAAATGAACTTTCATGATTTTCTTCAAAATTCAAAATGTTCTGTAATTAGAGAAGAGGTTTTATAAGACCCTTTAACAAATAAATGAATCATGGTGACAACTCTATGTAAGTGGAAATATATTTGTATAATTAGATTGGATGTATTAAGATAGATTATATGAAATTTTAGGAAAATAAAATGTCTAATAAAAATTTCTTCAAGAAGACAAAATATAATTACAAATACTTGAAGGCTATGATGTCCACATGGATGTCACATTTATAATAGGTATATTATTATTATTTTTATGGGAATGAGTGTGAATCATAAAATGAAAATTTATAATATAAATAATTAAAATAACACTATTAAAATTTATTAACTAATTCAAAAAGATGAAAAAAGAAGAAAACATTATGGAAATCCTATAGTAAAAATGAAAATGAAAATGAAAATAAATAAAATTCCGATTTTAAAAATAATTTGGAAAATTCTACTACATCTTGCAATGAACAGGATAAAAAAATTAAGTGGCAATAGTACGAGGTTCAAAACATCAAAGATTCCTTAAGTGTTTTTACCAAATGGTATGGTTTCCTAAACAAAATTAAATCTAAATATCTAATCAATATGGAAAATTTCTAATACGAAGTTAGGGTGAATGAAAAAAAATTTATAAAAATTATTTTGTGGCTACTTTCAAAATTAAAAACTACTTTAATGTTATTAGTTTTCAATATGAAGATATAGAAAATTATGATAATATATGAAATCTAAAAAATAATCAATTATTTTGAATAAAAAATTCATTTCTTAAAAATAAATTCTCAAAACATGTTTCTATTTTTCCTATAATATACAAATATATTTATATCCCTATTACTTTTATAGGTAACAATAAAATACCTAGGAGTATTTTAGAACCAAAAAATATTATTGTTTGAATTTTTATTATAGGAAACAAAGCACATGAAGAAAAATTAAAATTGGTTAATGGATAGTAGTTTTTGAAGAAATATGAGTGTATATTTAACAAACATTCACTAAATTTCAATGAGTTACAAAAGTTATGTCAGTTGGTAACAATTTAAATGAAAAAAATGTTGGAAGTAGATCAATTAGAAATTCAGAATCCATTTTCATCAGTAATTTTATTTTTATTGAAGGCTTAGTGATACACATGATAAGTACTACTGAACATTTTGATGATGGTTATTCAGTTGATTTTTCTAATAATGAATTTTTAGTTTTCAAAGAAAAATATCTCAATTTGAATACACTTATAACAAATAAATTATATACTTTATATGTTTACTCAATATATAGACTAAATGTAAATTGTTTTATTGTTTAAATCAATGAAACAAGGATATTTTATATAAGGCGTGGACACTATAATAATCCAAATTTGATAATTTTGTCTGAGATACATTTGATCATTGATTTTCCAAACCAAAAATTAGATAATAATAAATTGTGTGATTCCTGTAAAATGTGAAGGAAACAAAAGTATTATTTCAAATAAATAAATAATTTTCCACATCTATACCTCAATATATTATCCACATAGATCAATTAAGACCTACTAGAACTATATTTCATTCTTGGAAATCATTTTTTATTTGTTGGTTGATAATTTTTATTGATTTATATGGGTTTAATTTTTGAGACATAATAGTGAACATAGTTTTTTGTTTATTAATTTAGATAAACATGTATGAAATCAAAAAACAAGCTCAAAATGTGTATTTGAAATGTAATTTGGGCGGATGATTTCAGAGTCATGAATTTAATGAACATTTCAAAAATAAAGGTATTAAAACAAATTCTCTATAAAACATCAATATAATTGTTTTGATTAATGTTGGAGTAAGAAATTTCAAGAATATCCAATAATAATGTTATCTGAACATATCATTCCCACACATTTGTGGGATGAAGCTGTTAACAAAGCATGTTATTTATTTAACAAAGTTATAATTAGTCCAAAGCAAAAAAACACCCTATGTGTTATGGAATAATATAAAACCAAAGATATGATACATTAAAGTGTTTTTATAGAAGTATTAAATCTAAAATACCATATAAATATTTTTGTAATTTTGATTCAGAAGAATATGAAGGTATCATCTAAGGTTATTCTACTACTTCCAAATATTATAGAGTTTTCAATAAAGGGCCAAAAATTGTTAATAAATTAACTCATCTGATGTT
The DNA here is from genome assembly GCA_963277665.1 of Viscum album. Classification (NCBI taxonomy): domain Eukaryota; kingdom Viridiplantae; phylum Streptophyta; class Magnoliopsida; order Santalales; family Viscaceae; genus Viscum; species Viscum album. Next base: position 827,120,916 of record OY728148.1, on the reverse strand, counting down.
TGACTAAAGAGATCCTTTTAAACAGAAAATCACTCAAACTAATGCTCTATGTGATTCTCTTAAAGACATGAAACCTAAAACTCAATTTAACAATAATAAGGATGATGATTTGAAATAATATTATTTTGAAACAAATCCAATACGGAATGAAACTACTAAACAAGAAAGTGTGTATCCTAGACAACCTAGAAATATGAAATGTCTTCCTATATATATAGTTACAGGTTTTTTAGTTGATGGAAATATAATAAATACAAGAAACCTAGTAAAACTATATACCATTCTGCCTCAATAATAACCCAAAACTATAGGCGAACATTTTTTCGATATTAACTGGTTTTTGTCCATGAAATATGATTACAATTAGTACAAGAGGAATAAAATGTTGGAGTTAATTAAATGTCCCTATGAATATTCTATTATTAGAACAAAATGGTTATTTTGAAATAAGAAATGTGATTAATGTGTGATCACTAGAAATAAAGTTAGACTAGTCGAAGATTTTTATGACCAAGAAGGAGTAGATTATGGAGACACCATTTCCCATGTATCTATATAAGAGGAAATAAGAATTCTTATGGTATATGCATCTTATTAAAATTTCATATTTTATCATAGGAAAATTAAATATTTTTTATAGATGGATTTTTAATTGAGGTTGTTTATGGTAAACAAACTCATGGGTTTAAAGACCCACACTTTCAAAATTCAATTTTAACAATACCAAAGAATTATATCAAATTAAACAAGAACCAATATAATGATATGAGATATTAACCTCTTTTATTTTATCAAATGGTTTTTAGTAGGAATATTATATCATAAATATTTTATGATAACTTCATCATCGTATATTTTCTGGTACAAATATATGTTGATGATGTTATTTTTGGGTCAATAAATCAAAATTTAACTAATTGTTTATCAATATTTAAGAAAGTGGAATTTTAAAAGAGCATGATGAGTGAGTTGAACTATTTTATAGGATTTTAAATTTACAAAAAAAGACATTGAATTGAATTAAATGAAATAAAATACACACATCATTTACATAAAAATTTTGGATTTCAAAATAGTTAAACTTAATCAACTCCTATGACCTTAAATATCAATATTGATATAGATGAAACTTGAAAACTAGTTAACAAAAGGTTGTATAGAAGGGTCAATGAATGTATACCTTATCTTATTGAATGTATACTAGACATTATTTATTCAAAATGTCTTTGTGAAATATTTCATTCCAATCTTGAATAAATTATTTTAATTAATAGAAAAAGGATTTTAAGATATTTAAAATGAACTGTATACGTTTCTCCACCATTTCCATGAACATTCTATTTTAATTTACCTTCCAATTTAGATGATGGTTTTTTTGGATGTATACTAGATTTGAAAAGAACCTTAGGAAATGTTCATTTTCATTATAAATATATGGTATCTTGGTCATTAAATAAACAAAACTTTATAGTATTATCTACTACTAAAGATGAATATGTTTCCATATGAACTTCTTGTGCAAAACTATTTTCAAAGAAACATAATGTAATGGATTTCAGATTCAATTTTAACAATTTTTCAATCATATGTGATAACATGAGTGCTTCCAAAATTTTAGAAAATCGTATCAAATTATATATACCAAATTACATTCATTTGATATATAAATCATTAAGATATCATTCATAAAAAGGATATATGTCTTGTTCCTAACTGAGTATCACACACCGGTTCCTCGAGCCAGACCACAACACGACTTTAGGCGCACCTCCCCATACACCAGAGGATACTAACTAGCAGCAAGGGTATGGAATGTTAGTCATGGAGAGACTATACCCTCTTTTATCAATATATTACACTAGCTGAAATAAATATACTTTAGCTGATGCATATATAATCATAAACGGTTCCAATAACTCAAGATTAACCATGTCAGAATAAAATAACATTCTGAAGCAGAAAACATGATTTGCTAAATTATGTGTCAAGTGTCGAAAATGAAAACTAAAAATAAAGACACGGATGAATCCTAAGTGGGTTTCGATCCCCATTCATTTCGATCATATTACTCTATTGAAACTCATCCATCTAACTCTGGGCCTTTTCCCTTAAGTTGTCCATAAAACACGAAGTCTGTTTAGGTATTTACTAGGTAGCCCATGTGGGGTGTGAGTAAAACTCAGTAGGACACCACCAATGGTGTCTAAAATGAATCCAGTCAATAGAAAGGGTATGAAGTTTTATAAAGAAAAAATTACAATTCATAAGTAAATATTTATCACGTTACAAATTAACAATTATTAAACTGTAGATATGATCAAGTTTTCGAGGGCACCTGTACCCCAATACCTGCTTCATCTCACGCTGGGTTTGAACCATGTTACACAATCAATTCACAATTATTTAAGAAATGGGATTTCAATATCCATTTTATTTCAATATCATTATTATGACCACTTGGAACCATAGTCTAATTTCGATGTTTTGGGTATAGATCGTAATGTATAGCTCCCTATTTATCAACCATATAGGTATGATAGGGGAATATAGCATCATATATAGCACCCCAATTTTAAATCATGGAAATATATCATAGGCTTTGAGGGCCATGTCCAACACCCCAATTCTAAGCCATGTTCATATCTCATTGGTGTAGATCATCATGTATAAAGTTTTTAAGTTACACGAGGTTCCTCACACCACAGTGTTAGACTTATATTCTATGTTTATGTCTTCATTATTGAATTTATTATAAAAAGAACATGTTATTAATGTTCTTATGAATAATTCTGAAAAGGCCTAGACTAAAGGGTAGTTAGAGAAGACTATAGAGATTCTCAAAGAAATTTTGGAGGCATTATCCTTGATTTTTGGTACTCTTGGTATAGTATTTTTATAATTACTTTATAATAATTTGTATTATATGTACTTTCATATGGAACCTTATGATTCTTTATATTGGAATCTATTCCATTTTTTCATATAATAGCTAGAGGTAGGGGTAATGATGATTAGATAGAGTGTTGTGTAAGAAAAAATAGATCATGTATAATTGATTTATAAAAGAATGAAGAATATGGTGAGTAGGTAGAAGGATTATGAATATTGGAAACAGAAAAATATAAATTTACTGATAGATGATCATGTTTCCTCAAATGTGTCACATATACTAGAAAATTATTTTTTAACAGGATAGGAAAAATTTAAACAATTTTATATAGGTCTATTTGTGAATATGGGGAGAGTTATCCTAGTTCTACAATAACTAAAACATCCAAAATGGTTAAAATATATGTACTATTTGTTCCATTTATCTCATCACTAATATTATTTTCTGAATAAATCTCATGTGGCTTATGCGGATGATATCAGTTTCCCGAATGATGCATCCTTTGAGGAGAATTTGATTTTTATCTTAACCTGTAGTGATAATATCATTTTTATTAATTATTTTTTTTCTGGTATGTCTGCTATGAAAACATGGTAGTGTTTAGAAGAATACATGGTATTGTAAATTATATATGAGGTCCCTATCTCTTGATTTTTTTTCTCCAAGGAGGCCAGTTACAATTGATGGTGCAGCCTGGGGATGAACTACTTTATGGTGAGGTGATAGTAATATCATAACATTTCATAAAAGTATGTACCGATTGAGTTTTTTTCCTGAATAACTTATATTTTCCTTTAAATAATTTCTTTAATAGGGTTCATGGGGTCTCAGGAATGTTTTAGAGGCTCGGGAGATAGATCCAGGTATACAACAAGGATCTACATTCCCACTATCTAGACGGTATAGGTCAAAGGGCTACCTGACAGCCATAAAAGTGGCACCAATAATTTGTAGGTGGGATACCTACTAGATAGTGGACTTGTTCCAAAAATTTGTTTCGATCTGTATATGTTTTTCTCAGTGGAGGGGGGTCTATGTTAATTTTATCCCATTCTCCATTAATGCATAAATACTATTTTCTACCCACTCTTACACACAACAACATGCACACAAATTCCTCCCCTTTCCATACTTTTACATAGTGGATCTCTTAAAATTATTTTCTACATTACCTTTTAATTGATTCATTTGTAATATCTTTGTTGTTATAAAACTAATCTTCCTATTTTAATCTTTTAATCCAATAACATTTGTGTTATTTTCAGTTAAGGTTAAAATTCCCTATTTAATATCTTTTGTCTAGTTCTTCATTTTCACTCATTTATTATTAATCATAATATCAATACTCAATTTGTGGGAATCTACTAACCTGGTGAAGGTGTTATTTGAGATATCCCATAATTTATCAATATCATATGGTATGTGAATTTCAAGTTATCACACTAGGCTTCCATGAGTTTTACTAGTAAGTAATATTAAATTTGTCTCTTCCTAAAATTAATTCTAGAACCCCTAAAAGGCCATGTATTCAAAATGGGTGAATTTAAATTGGATATTTAACCACCCAATTAGGGTTATATTGGATTACGTTCAATTTATCTATGTTAAAGGGACATAAGAGTAGTTTCATGGATTTTAAAATTTACCATAGGAATGGAAAAAAAGTTTCTAGGAGGTTTTTAGGAACCCATTTGATATTTCTAATCATGAATAACCATATTATATTCATAAATTAGGTAAATAGGTAATCTCTTTCATATATTAAATTTCTATGATCCATTCCATTTTTTTAAACTAAATTTCTTACTTTTTAAATTAGGAATAATGAAAGACGTACTATATTTTTCGTTAGGCATAATGATTCATAAGTGGAACATATGAGTATATATTGTCTTCTTTATATAAGTTGTAATGTCATGACGAGACCCTTGGATTCCACATGATTCATATAGGAAAAAAATGGGAATGATGTGATATTATCCTTTGATTCAAATTAATTTACAATTCTAAATAAAATTGAATGATAGGATATGATGCTTGAATTCTATATGGTTTATAAAGGAAAAGGATTAGGAATGCTTGGATGAGATCTTTGGACACCTCACAAAACATGAGTTATGAATTATATGATGATTTATATTGATTCAACATGATACCTAATGCTTTAAAATGATAGGGTGAGAAACTAAATTTATTGTGATACATGTTGTCGTGAATTCTTTGATGAGAAGGTGGATTCTATATGGTGTATATCGTTGTCATGATAAGATACATCCAAAAAATGGATGAAGAAGGAATGTTCGAATCTAGTGTTATCATGGAGCCTGAGAATTGATGGTATTATTTTTTAATTTTTTACATGATCAAGTTTATTCTTTATACAATAAAGCCACATTCAATATATTAGATCAAAATTAACATGGATTTTGATTCTATTTTTGGGGCCTACTATTTCATACTCAAACCCTAATTAGGACACCTATTGGTACCTAAGAATAATTCATGGGTGTAGCTATTGATACAAAAAATCACCCAATGGAAGATGATTTATATGGACTGGGATAGTGTTAGGAGATTGGAATGGGATAATACAAAGGCCTCCTATTGTGTTTGACTGTTTATGTCATATTTTTTTTATTTTGATCATTTTGGACTAGTACAAATTAAAATATAATTGTTATCACTCACTAGTGGGCATACAATAAATTTTTTATATCTTGGGTTCAATGTTTAGCTAATACATATTTTATTTCTTTCTTCAATTGGTTTTATCTGGTAGGATGATATCTCATTTTTTAATTGTTTGTTGCACACTCTGGTATATAGTACATGGTCAACCCATAGTAACCCCATAGTGCCTCAGTACTAGTCATAATCTTATGAAATACAAGGATACCTACAAAGGATTATTTATTTTTTGTTATAACAATGGATATCAACTCATTAAATTTCAATTAATGAATGATTCATAATTAATATGGTGGCTATTATGGGGGTCTAAATGTCTGTTTATTTGGTAAGGTATTTATAGGATGATTTGAATTAAACTAATAGTTTGATTGTGGTATTTGAGGTTATCATGATTGGGGTATTAATTTTCACCAAAACTATAGAATTTTAATAACTTATTCGGAATGAAGAGTGGGTTATGGAATGATTCTTTCAAAGGAGTTATATAGGGGAGAGGTGAAATAAAATTAGAATATAGAAAGGGACTTATATATTTAGTCACATGTCAACTAAATTATCTAACATAACTTGAGAGATATTATCCCTAAGAATTACTCTATGATAAAGGAATGGTAACATAATATTGAGTGCATGGATTGATGGAGTGGTTGGGTCATCAATGATTATAACATTACTTTTTCATAAAATTCAATGTGATTATTAAAAGTGTTTCATTATGTTCTAGTATTATATAATACCAAAATATAACATTCTAAAAATAAATTCATTAAAATTGGATTAACTTGATTTATCAAAACTCACACTGAAATGGAATTTTGTCCATTCCACTTAGAAGATAAATATCCATTGACCTCTTCTTATTCCAAACCTCAAAATAGAAAAGTTATATAGGGAGATTCTGTAATGGCATAGGGCCTATACTACTCTCTTTATTTTTTTACAAAATTTAATAAAATTTTTCACATAAATTGTTTCAAATCGCATAGGCTATGCCACATTGGCATAGAGGATATTCCAAACATGATAGTACTACACCAAATGTATTATTAGGGGATGTTACTCTATTTGAATTATAAATGATTTATTTTTTACGACCATATTTAATGGTTATTGATACATCACCCATAATGAACATCGAATTTGGGATTTTGAAATTAGAAGTAAATTCTAACATTGTTAGTGGAACTAGACAATTACAATCTTGAGATAATAATTGAATAAATTATTTATGGACTGTTGAATAATGATTAATTATATATAATTTATTATAAACAGCTAAATTATTATTTTGAATAATTGTTTGATAAAATAATGAATTATAAAGAAAATGTTGCTTTCCTTAAAAGGTGAGTTCTATAAACATTTTTTTGATTTATATAATGGAGTGTTTTTGGAATTGTGTTGAAATGATATTAAAGATGGATTCTATATATTTATTATTGTGTTATATAATTTTAAGGCTGTATAATTGGTAAAAAGGAACATAATGGACTTAATGGGTTTAAATCATGTGGAGACGTGATTTTTTTTAGTTTTGGTTAGAGCAGGTTAGAGTTTGAAGATGGTTATTTTTGAGTTTTTTGGTCATTCCATGGTAGATGAATAGTTTCTATCATAATTCATGGGAACAATGCCACAGTTTCAAGGTGGATAGTGTCTATAACCTGGAAACTATGTAACATTTAACTAGATTGTATAGATTGAGGGATTGGCGGGTAGTTTCTATAACACAGTCACTACACTATCACAGGGCCATATAGTTTGGCTTTGTAGCCACCTCAAGAGACCCATAAAACCCTAAGTATATTTTACATTTGGTTTATTTCAACCCCATTCTCTCCCTATCATCCAATGATATCAATTTTGGGTGATTTGTGGGATATTCTCTCTATCCATTTATCATCTATCATGTATTATGGTGTGATTAATGTTCAGTTCCATGGGAATTTACTCCAGATATCCTCCTCTTCTCTTGTTCTAGGATTTCTCTTAGGGTTAAACATAACCAAGTAGTGTTTTTGAAATATTAGATATTTTGGGGGAAATAATTTTGGACTATTTATTTTAGGAGATTTTGGGAGGTAAAAAGATGTTAGATATCATCTATAGACGTGTTGATTTAAGAAATGATTCGGTTTTGGTAGGTGGATTCACATTTAAACCTGATATTAAACATGCATTTGTCTTTAATTTTATGTTTTCATGATTCTTAACAATTTTAATAAAATGATTTAGTTGTAATGTTGTTTTTTTTGAATTAATTTTAGTGTTTTTGTGAACATTTAATCATAAAAAATATTTTTTGTGATATCACATTGGTGTAGTTATTTTTTGAAAAATAGGTGGGGCATAGGTGTAAATTGATTTTGGTCAAAATATTTAACTTAACAGCATGTTATATCCCAGTTAAAATGGATTTTAATAAATCATATTTTTTAAAATAAATATGGATTTGGATAACTTATGGTGGGGAATTATATTTGCTATTATTTTGTTAAAATTGAAATGAGTTAACGAGTTTAATTGGTTTAACAATGGATGAGTTTGGTTGGGATGTGGTGGTTTGAAATTTTTGTTTTTTTGGTGATTAAACATTAGTCATGTTAAAAATACCAATTGGTTGTATTAAACACTCTATAAAAATGATGTTGATATGGTATAAAACTACCAAATTGGTGTGAGAAAAATTTATCATAGAAAATGTGACGTGTAGGGGTAAAAAATTCTTTTAACGAGTAGGTGATACATAATCATGTTATGTACATAGGGAGTGGGAATCCTCATGTTTTGGTTATTATTTTTGGTACCTATGCTGGGTGTTTGTAATTTGTTAATTCTTTGACTTTATTTGGAGTTCCATGAAATCTTATGTACTATTGACGCTTATGAAGTTTATTTTTTTCATTATTCTTTAATGCATAGAATGTAAAAAAAAATATTTTGTGTTAGGAAATGTTTTATGGAACTCATTTATGAATAATGAATTTTCAAATACACAGGGTGCATGGGGATCTTTACGGAGATCAATTTAGTCTAGTAATGACCCACTATTTTATACTCCAATGGACGTGTATATTGTATGATGTGAATAGTTATGAAGACTAAATATCCCAAGAATTTATTGGAATATTATCTTGTAGGATGTGTATCTAATGAGGAGATGACTCATAGAGATGTGGTGGATTTGAGGATCCTGTTAGGGGCTTCACATGGGGAGCACCATGGGTATCTTTACATACTGTTTTTTTTAGTTTTGTTTTAGTTATTTAATTTTGATTTATATAAAATTATAAAATGTGGGTAAAAATAAATTTCTATCATGAACCATACATATTATAGATTTTGTGTTTCTTGTATGTCATATTACTATTTTCAAGTTTAATATATCTGAGACATGGAGACCTCATGTCATACTTTTGGTTAACGTTGGACCGGAGGGAGGTTTTCTATAAAAGGATAAACCATTGAACAATGGTATAATATTTACCATGGAATTTATTTCCAAACCATGTTATAATATTTGAAATTTAATTTGAGGCCTTTTTTGAGCTATATGATACAACGTTTATAAGTATTTTTGGGGTGTCTTAGTAATATCTACAATGGTTCTTTAGAAAGTTGAATTCAGGGGTAATGTAGAATAATAAATATATTGGTGTTTTAGGACCATGAATAATATAATTTTTTTGTGGTTTTATAGGGTTTATCTTGGGTATATAATAATGGTGACATCGAAGAGACAATTTTGGTATCCTTGTATCAGCTATGTGGTACTATGTTTCAATAAAAGAATCATAAGTCTCTTACATTTTGAATTTAATCCTAGTCATTTATTTCCTTAGAATTATATTATTGAGATGCATAAATGGTTTAATACTTGTGTGTTTCTAGGATTTTTTCTCTATAGTGTTGTGAGATTAGTGGAATAAGATGGGAATCTTTGCAACACCCCATGATTTCATTGTACGTTATTTCTTCAATGTAATTAAATAACTTGCACTATATGCAACACTGAGTTCAAGCGCACCACGACTTACCAAACTAGTCATTCAAAAGCATTTATGAATATTATTAACTCAACTTTGAACATTATATAATCCTTATAATTTTAGAATATATATTTGGAATTTATTAGACATAATGTTAGAAGAAATTCCTTTTTTCAGATAAGAGAAGTATTTTTAAAAAATGCACTTTTACCGCCTTTTAATGGTGAACCTTTTTTTAAATCCAATATTTGAAACTTTTATATATTAAACATGACAAAATAAACTTCTTCTTTAGAATAGGGACATAAGCATTTAGTTTCAATAAATGTTTGGTGTTTTTTGATAACTTTCATATTTGGGTGAATAGTGAAAAATACTATATTTTAACTAAAATCAACTTTTTTAATCAAAATAATTTATAGTGTTAAATTATAAATTTTAATGGTTTGGAAGTATAAATAGATTATATTTTTAACATTTAATCCAATGATGGTAATTTTAAGTAATTTCACATTAAAATTAGACATTAAAAAGTATCAACCTTTTGAAAGTTATTATTTCTTATAAATACGCTTTTTGGTTTTGACAACGGGAATTAATTTTAAATTAATTAATGCAACTTCTATGTTTGGAAATTGGTAAAATAGAATCCATTTTTGAATTATTAATATCAAAATTATCTTAGGGTGAATTTCTGGTATTTTTTTGAAAACTTTAAATTTTTGATGAATAGTGAAAACATTGAGTTATTGTTTAAAACCAGATTTTTATTTAAATAATTATTTATTTTATTTAAATTAATTTTAGGTCAAAATAAATAAATAATACCTATATAATTTCAATGTAATTAATTTGAGTCAGTTTGTAATAACTTTAGATATATAACAATTTTATTGGACTTTTTACCGTCTTTACCCACCTCCTAGGAGAATTTGAAAATTTGCATAAAACATAATTTTACCACTTCTATGAGTTGAATTTCAAAATCTGAGAGACACGTTTGATATCAGTAAGTAAAACTTGGTTCAATAAGATGAAAATAATTTTTGGTGAATAGTAACTTTTTACTTTTATTTACCATGGTTAAAAGTAAACAGTGTAATTTAGGGTAAAAATGATATTATTATTACCCAAATACTTGTCCTAATTCTATTGGAAAAGTGTAATTCTACCAAAAATAACCTAAGGAATAATATAGGATCCTTTAGGTCCACTTGGACCAGATTAGGACAATTATTATTATTTAATTCAAAGTAGTTTTAAGAGTTAAAATCAAAGTTTAATAACTAAAACATTTTTAATAAAGGGTTAAACATAAGATAAATTTGACTATAAATATTAATTATAAATATAAATTATTTCCTACATAATGATATTTTATTTATAGTTTTTAGACATTAAATAATTTAATTTATTTATGACACAATAATGATGCAGTAATTACCTAACTAATGAAATATTAAAATAATTGATATTATAAATATCCAAATAAATGTAATTTGAAACATTTTATTAATTCCACTAATTTTATATGTTAATATGACATATTTAGGTTGGTTAGATGATTTTTTTTCAAATAAATAATGTAATTATGAATTTAGAAAAAAATACCAACTCGTGTCAAAATTGACTTAAACGAGTTTTTAAAACAAATATTATATTATTAATTGATATTGTCTTCCTAAAAATCTAAGTTTCATCCAAAAGATTTATATAATGATAGGTGTATCATTAATGAACCAATTGGGGTCTCTTGGAAGTGTATATTATGTTTATTAACCATATAATATAAAAATACAATGAGATATGGTAAATGTAAAACTATTTAACTAAAAGTTAATTCTAAAATATAAAGTTAATATAGTGACCCAAACCTGTCTAAAACCTATTGGTTGAGTGTTGTTCGACCCATACCCACCATAAAATATAAATAATTCATTTTGGATCCATTATAAACCGAAAAATATTTTATTATAAAATTATATTTATAGCTTTTCCTAAGGTGCCCCTCACCCCTCTTATAAAAGGGCACTCCCCCTTCTCTCACATTCACACCTTCAAATCCATTTGGCTCAGCCAACCCCTGACCAAATACCCTCTAAAATATCCTCCATTAATCCTATATGCCTTATTTTTATCACACACCCAACCTAAGGATTCATTTTGATCAAATCAAGAGGAAGAACCTGAAGAAGATGTAAATATTTAATCACCTCTTTCATGTTCATTTATTCTTCCACTTCCTCTTTCTTTATTGTATCCATTATAAAATAATAACTTCAGTATCTTCTATATATTGTGATTTTATTATAAATATGGTACAACCATATTCATTATTCTATCAATCATTTGAATGACATGCCACCATACGTGCATACGTATGGCTTACCATCTCCACGTCGTGGTGTAATTGTTATTCAATACATTATTATTTGGATGGGTATAATAATGATGTGTAATTGATGTAAATAATAAATATAACATGATAATGATTCTGTATATATGATATACCATCAAATTATATATTATTTTACTATCAAAATAATGATATTGTTGCTCGTACGTACGTACGGATTACCGTCTCCACGAATGTGATGAGATTCATTCCCTATCGTATCCATTCAAGACTAATTTTCATTTGAAGATTAAAAATAATGTTTAAAGTATTGATATAATTCTATATATTAATAAGAAACATCCCATCCATAACAAATATGACTCACAAAACAAATAATATAAAGGAAAACGAATCTGTTAAAACCCGAAACAACGATAATACAAAGATATTATTGACAAAGCAATGTTAAAAGATCATATATGATATCATATTAATATATATAATTCTTGTATAAATTAATAACAATAATTTTACCATTATACAAGAGGTTAAACTACCCTTGACCAAGGAAAATTACAAGGTAAGGGTTAATTCTGCAATCTCTTCATTATCCGAGGTTGTTTATACGTAATTATCTACTAGGACCTCCTTATCATCGACATCCATGGTACATAAAAATGTATTTTAAAACATTATTACTATTCACTAGACCATGGTTTAAAGTCATATATACCCTTATTTGACTTTTATAATATGTTTATATAGGAATCTTTCCGTTGTTTTCCAAACAAGGGCTTTATAAACTTTTCGACAAAATTAAGGTAAGAATGTTATTTTTTAACTTATACGGAGGGTGCGGCTATTTTCCACCGTTATAACATTTTCAAAGCTTCCCTTACAAGATTATAAGAATATTTTCAAATATAAATGTTTTATTTTTTAATTAAGGTACTTTTAAATGATTTCAAAATAGTAAGAGATATTTCTCTAAAAAGTTTTTAACTTCTTCTATGTCGACATCCTTTGATGGATTTTAAGATTGTTTGAATTTGATTTATTATGATACAAAAATTACATATTGTATTGAACTTTTTGTGATATGTTTGACTATGGATGTGTTATTTCATACCATTTGTGGTTTATGGATAACGTATCGACATTTCATATTCCAGTTTAAATTCAAATGTTTATGTTATGTTTAAACATTTTTATATGAGGAATGCATTGGACTTAGTAAGTGACGGGTGGAGCCCACTATTGCTCCACTATACATAGTTAGGTCTCATGAGACAAACTAGTGTCTTGGAATAAGGTCTTGAAAAAATCTTATTTTTAGTTCTGGCACAAGGCCTTGACTATGTGGTAATGAAAGTCTAGAATTATGCATTCCATTATTATGAATGTGGCTATATATATTGCATGTGATTATACGACTAGTAGAATATCTATTTGAGTAAGTAAATGGAATTATTTATATTTATATTTTCCATATTATGATGAATTTTATGTTTAAAAGTCTTTGGTTTTAGTTTTATACATTTCTTTAAATGTTTATGCTTATTTATGAAATATTCTGCTATATTGTTATCTTTACTAAGAATTCGAGGTCACCCCTTTCTATGTTTTATTTTTCCCAGAATGAAAAGAAGTATATTATGACTGACCTGCAGGTAATGTCTATAGGATGTCATTGTTTTCTATGGAAACAATGGTGTTGTAGTTTTCCATTTCATTATGTATTGTAAACCTTATGAATGTATCTAGTACATCCAAGGCTACTAAACTAATCGGTCTTTCGAGACATGATCTTTTGTGATCATGAAAATGTTATGTAATAATGCAAAGAATCTGGGTAACTAGGGTTGGGGTGTTACAGTTGGTATCAGAGGAAGATTAATACAATCCTTGGAAAAAAGATTTAGATAAAATCTTATTAGAGAACATAACCTTAAGATAGTCTTTGAGGATTAGTATAGAAGAACATCCTAGAATTTTGGTATCGTAATGATTTTGTCAGTTTTCCATGGAATACATCCATTTCTAGATATGAGCTAGTAGAGGTGGCATTGGAATAGATGTACCTAGTGGTAAAAACCGAAAACACTGCTTTGGGGTAGACTCGAACGGTAACTGGTATCCGACAATGGGCCTTGTTTCACTCTTGGTTACTGTTGGGAAAAAATCCCTCAAGGTATCATTGATGCATTTTTGAGGTGATTGTGTATGTTGAAAAAGTAGACAACTGTGCTATGATTTTTGACAAAGAAAATCGTGACATAAAAATTTGTTGACAAAGGGGATTTCATGGAGGAATGTTGAGTTCAAGAGATATGATCAACGATCAATGTTTGATTCAAGAACTCCTGCAAAGGAATGGATGATCTAGAGGTGGCATAAAAAGAACAGATACAAGGTGGCACCATTTTCCAGTGTTTCCCAAATTTTTGGGCCTAAAAATCGACAAATGAAGAAAAATAGTTTTGTCAAAAGGACTTGCGTTCCATGTAATTGAAGAATTATAAAATTTCGCGCCATATGTTTTTCAAGATCAGATCATAAAAAAATGGTAATGGGATAAGGGTCGTGGAAGTATTGAGTTGGTCGTGCAAGTGACTTACGCGCCATGAAGAGACTTGCGCGTCGGTGCTTAGGAGGCCTGGGAACTTGCACGCCTATTGTTTTTCAGGATCAGAACTTCAAAATACAACAAAGGAAGGTGGGTCATGCAAGTATTGGTTTGGTCGTGCAAGTGAGTAGTGCGACAGAGGCCAGGGAGGTTGAGCTGCGCGCCAAGACTTGCGCGCTGGAGGGGGACTTGCGCACCGTCGCACAGGTAGTTCAAGTGCCTATAAATACTGGACCACCCCTCCTCATTTCTCACAGAGATCAATACTTAGAAAAATAAAAGCTCTCGTCGTGCAGGTGTGGAAGTCGCACAAGTGGCGTGTGGTCGCGCAAGTAGGGACTTGCATGCCAGTGTTGAAGTTGTGCACCATCTATTTTTTGTGCGCCTAAGGTGGTTTGGGCAGCAAAAGAAGTGCGTTGCGCAAGTTTGGAGAATCTTAAGCTTGGGTCGTGCAAGTGTTGAGAAAGGCTTGCGCTCCAGTGTTGACTTGCGCACCAAGACTTGTGCGCTACCTTAGAAAAGGGCGCCAAGTAAGGTTGATTTCCGGTAGTGATTCAGGGCTGCATGGAAGCTGGGGGATTGCCCGATACCTTCGGTACAAAGAGAAATTCATCTATGGGTGAAGGTTGAGCTTCAACAGAGCATATACATACAAGAGAGGATGTATTCATTTGTGATAATGAAGAGACCTACAGGTCTATAAACTATGAGTGGATCCTTTCTGGAGTAGTGAGAAAAGGAAGAGGAAGAAGGTGATCCTCTCCACCGGCAGTGAGCCAGAGAGAGAGACAAGGAGTGACCCTTGGGAAAGTAGTGAGATGACCCTAAATATTGTAAAGGTAGCGAGCCTGGGCATAGAAGTCAGCTAGCCTGAACCTTGTAAACAGCAGTGTGCTTTAGTGAATTTGGTACATCGGCTCATCACCGTTCTATTCTCCTTGGACGTAGCCCAGTGAGGGTGAACCAAGTAAAAATTGTTGTGTCTTATGCATGCTTTACATTCGATTTATATTGTGCAGCGGGAAAGAGAGAGAAGAGTGTTTTGCTTAACTGCGAAACAAGATCAGAACGAGCTATAATTTTTAATTAGTCATACCCTAATTCACCCCCCCTCTCTGGGTATTCATCCTTGTGTACCTAACAGTTACGACACTCCTGGGGGATGTTCTTAGGATAATTCTCATTTTCTTTACAAACCATTATGAAGGGTTTATTAGTATATACTTCCTCAAATATTTTTTTACTGATTATGGATTATATCCACAAAATGTTCAATTTATGATAAGTGTTTTATATGTTTGGAATTATGTATTTCGATTCATAAAATAATCCAGTTTATTCCATTATATAGAAATGGAACCCATTGGAAGTAATGTGAACTCCTACAATATGTATGATCCAAAGAGTAAGAATGATAATATATTTCATGGTATTAATCCAACATTTAGAAGGGAGATTGCCTCCCATGTATTCTCAACATATGAAGAAATAGTATCATGCGTTAATAAGATAAGTAAAAAATTCTCTCAGTTATATGGCTTTGAATGAAATCAAGAGAAGAAAAGAATGGAAGAGAGAAATATGGATAAAGGGAAGAGAGAAAAGCAGGATTTTTCCAAATGTGATAAGTGTGGAGAGAATCCCCTTGGTAAATTATTGAAGGGAATGAGATTTTGTTATAATTATAGAGAAAAAGGACACCAAGTACGTGATTGCATGGGTAAGAAAAAAGTTTCAAATGTACAATGCTTCATCTACTAGGAGTTGGGACACTACACGAATCAATGTCCAAATCATCAGAGTCTACTCCAAGTGAAGCTATTGGATAATAATAATGATATTATACTACCGAAGATGAAGAGGAATTATTATATTTCTTAAGTTGTTATTATTGTATTGTGTCATTTGAGTGTTGTATTAATGATGTAAATGTTAGAATAATTATAGAGTATATAAGGATTGTAATGTAGTACTATTTTATTGAGGATTTGAGATTATATGGTTCTAAGAAAAGTGACTTAATAGTAAGCTACACATTTTGGAAAATACATGGTTTAAGGAAAGGTAATCCTTAATATGGTCCCGATAATAAGGTAGTGATTTTAGAATAAGAGATGGTTTATTTGAATAAATTATATTGGATATTCTTGAGTACCTTGAAACTGATTAATGAATTGTATATTACATCATTGTTGGAGTTTACGAATGTTTTGGATAGAAGAAGTATATACAGTATTCTATATGGAATAAGGGATCATGAATTTAATCTATATGGTTTTATGGTAATTCAGGATGTTGAAGTTTTTTAAAAAGAATACATGATGAATGTGTTGACATGTTATTAGGTTGAAAAAGGGATCTGCATTGTGTTTACCTTCCTTATAAATTTTAGACCGTGAGTTTGGACAGAAGTATTTTGGATAATTCTAGATTGAGATTATTTTTTGATCACCATAAAACAACAACCCGGAGGTTGGGCGGCAACCCGTCACATTCGGCTGGGTCGCGAGACTTGAACCCGCATCCAAAGTGAGACAAGGGTATATCACCTACCTCTAGCCCATGTGATGTCCTGGATTGAATAATGTAGTTTTTTAAAAGTTCTGGTAGATGAATTATAAATTCATTTTTTTGTAGCCCTATACTAATAGCATAAATAGAATATTTTTTTATGTTCTATTATCATTTAGAGTGAAAGATGAGTTTGTGGAAGAAATTAGTTAAAGGATGAAACTCTTCTTGTCAAGTATATATTTTTTCCTTTCTTCTCTTTTTCTATGAAGAAATTAATTCTTAAACTTTAGATAATGGATCTTATAACTAAAAATGTGTTATCCTAATACATTATGTTTTGTTAAACGAATGATATTTTAAATCATCATAGATTGATGGATTTGAGGCCCTCAATTCTAAATTTTTTTTGTGATTGATGACCTCAATCACTCCCTACAAATATTTATGTTTTTCCTCCAATTATGTGTCTCTGATTTCAACCATAGTTATACTAATCGAGATAATAATTTGTTGTTGTCTTTTTCATTCCACTTTTCTTCTTATTAAGACAAGATTTTATTAACCCAGATTCCGATGTGGGTTTTTATAGAAAGGTATATTCAAGTTTCAACCTTTTATTTTCAAAGAAAAATTTCAAATTGTGAGAACACAATTTATTAAAATAGGTAATAATGTAACACCACATGGTTTCATAGTACGTTATTTCTACAAAGTAAATTAATAACTTGCACTACACAAAAAACTGAGTTCAAGCGCACAACGACTTACCAAACTAGCTGTTCAAAAGCGGTTATGAATAGTATTAACTGAATTTTGATCTTTATATAATCCTTATAATTTTAGAATCCATATTATGAGTTTCTTAGACATAATGTAAGAACAAATTTTTTTTTCTGTTAAAAAAAGTATTCTTCAAAAATGCACTTTTACCGCCTTTTAATGGTGAACCCATTTTAAATCCAATATTTGAAACTTTTATATATTCAATTTGAAGAAATAAACTTCTTATTTAGAATAAAGACATAAGAATTTAGTTTCAATAAATTTTTGGTGTTTTTATGATAACTTTCATATTTGGATGAATAGTGAAAAATACTATATTTAAAGTGAAAACAACTTTTTTAATCAAAATAATTTATATTGTTAAATTATAAATTTTAATAGTTTGGAAGTATAAATAGATTATATTTTTACCATTTAATCTAAATATGTTCATTGTATGTAATTTCATTTTAAAATTGGAAATAATCAAGTGTCAATATTTTGATAGTTATTATTTCTTAAAAATGCGCCTTTTGGTTTTGACAACGAGAATTAATTTTAAATTAATTAATTCAACTACAATGTTTTGAAATTTTTAAAATGGAATTAATTTTTGAATTTGGAATATCAAAATTATCTTCGGGTGAATTTTTGGTATTTTTCTGAAAACATTCAATTTTTGAGGAATAGTGAAAAACACTAAGTTATAGTTTAAAAACGAATTTTTATTTAAATAATAATTTATTTTATTTAAAATTATTTTAGGTCAAAATAGATACATAATACCTATATAATTTCAATTTAATTCATTAGAGTCATTTTATAATAACGTTAGATATATAAAATTTTTATTGACCTTATTACCGTCTTTACCCACCTCTTTGGAGCATTTTCAAATTTTCATAAAACATAATTTTACCGCTTCTATGAGTTGAATTTAAAAATTTAGAGAGACACGATTGATATCAGTAAGTAAAATGTGGTTCAATAAGATTAAAATATTTTTTGGTGAATAGTAATTTATTACTTTTATTTGCCATGGTTAAAAGTAAATAGGGTAATTTAGGGTGAAAATGACATTATTATTACCCTAACACATGTAATAATTCTATTGGATAAGTGTAATTATACCAAAAATAACCTTAGGAATAAAATATGATCCTTTAGTTCTACTTGGATTAGATTAGGACATTTATTATTGTTTTATTCAAAGAAGAGTTAAAAGAGTTAAATCAATGTTTAATAACTAAAACATTTTTAATATAGGGTTACACATAAGATAAATTTGACTATAAATTTTCATTAGAAAGATAAAAAGATTTCCTAAATAATTTTATTTGATTTATATTTTTTATACATTACATAATTTTATTTATTTATGAAAAAATGATGATGTTGTAATTATAATTTCTAATGAAAAATTAAAATAACTGATATTATAAATATCCAAATAAATGTAATTTGAGACTTTTTTTGAATTAAACTAATTTTCTAGGTTAATATGACATATTAGGGTAGGTTAGATTATTTTCTTTGAAGAAATAATTCTGTTATGAATTTAGAAAAAACAAAATACCGAATAGTGTCAAAATTTACATAAAAGAGCTGTTAAAAAAATATTATTTTATTAATTGATATTCTATTCCTAAAACACTAATGTGAATCCAAACGACTTATGTAATGATATTTGTATCATTAATGAAACACTTGGGGTTCTCTTGGAAGTATATAGTAAGTTTATTATCCATATAATATAAATATGCAAAAAAGACATGGTAAATGTCAAACTATTTAACTAAGAGTTAAATCTAAAAGATAAAGTTAATATAGTGACCCAAACCAGTCTAAAACCAACTAGTTGAGTGGTTTTCAACCGATCCCCACCTAATCCTTTAAATAATACATATTGGATACATTATAAACAGAAAATGATTTTACTATAAAATAATATTTCTAGCTTTTCTTACGGTGCCCCTCACCCATCTTATAAAAAGGTAATCCCCCTTCTCTCTAATTCACACCTTCAAAGCCATTTGGCTCGGCCAAACCATACCCAAATACCCTTTCAACTATCCTCCCTTCATCCAAGAGGCCTTCCTTTAGTCATAAAGCCAACCTAAGGAGCCCTTTTGATTAAATCAAAAGGAATAACAAGAAGAAGAGGTAAATATTTCATCTTGTCTTTCAAGTTCTTTTCTTCTTCCACTTCCCCTTTATTTGTTGTATACATTATAAAATAATAAATCCAGTATATTCTAAATACTGTGATGTTATTATAAATATTTTATAACCATATTCATTATTCTATCCATCCTTTGAATGACATGTCACCATACGTGCGTAAGTACGGCTTACCGTCTCCACGTCGCGGTGTAATTGTAATTCAATACATTATTATTTGAATGGGTATAATAATGATGTGTAATTAATTTAAATAAAAAATATAACATGATAATTATTCTTTATATATGATATAACATCAAATTATATATTATTTTAATATCAAAATAATTATATTGTTGCTCGTACGTACGTACGGATTACCGTCTCCACGAACACGATGAGATTCTTTCCCCATCATATCCATTCAAGACTAGTTTTAATTTGTTGATTAAAAATAAATTTTAAATACATGATATCATTCTGAATAGGAATAAGATACATTCTTTCCATAAAATATATGACTCACATAATAATGAATATAAAGGAAAACGAATCCGTTTATACCTGAAACGACGATAATACAAAGATATTATTGACAAAGAAATGTTAAAAGATCATAAATGATACATATTAATGTATATTATTCTTTTATAAATTAATAACAATTATTTCACCATTATATAGGAGGTTAACCTACCCACGACCAAGGAAAATTACAAGCTAAGGGTTAGTTCTACAATCTCTTCATCATCCAAGTTTGATTATACATAATTATGTATTGTGACCTCTTTATCATCCACCCCATTTGACTTAAAAATGTATTTCAAAACATTCTTAGTATTTACAAGACTATGGGTTAAAGTCATTTATACCCTTGTTTGACTTTTATAAGATTTTTATAAATAATCCTTTTTTCATTTTCGGAACAAGGTCCTTAACAACCTTTTCGACAAAATTAAGGTAAGAATATCTTTTTTAAACTTATACGGTGGGTGCGGCTAGTTTCGGCCATTATAACATCATCGAAGCTTCCCTTCCAAGATTATAGGAATATTTTCAAATATAAATGTTTTCTTTTATAATTATGTGAATTTTAAATGATTTCAAAATAGAATGAGGTATTTCTCAAAAAATTTATTGATTTCATCTATGTCAACATCCTTTGTTGGATTTTAAGTCTGTTTGAAGTTGATTTATTATGATACAAATCTTCCATATTTTATTGAATGTTTTTTGATATGTTTGACTATTGATGTGTTATTTCATACAATTCATGGTTTATGGATAAAGTGTTGACATTTTGTAAGCCAGTTTAAATTCGAATGTTTATGTTATGTTTAAACCTTTTCGTATGAGGAATGCATTGGAATAAGCAAGTGACAGGTGGAGCCCGCTATTGCTTTTTGATACATCGGTGGGTCTCATGAGACAAACTAGTGTCTTGGCACAAGGCCTTGAAAAAATATTATTTGTAGTCTTGGCATAAGGCCTTGACTATGTGGTTATGAATGTCTGGCATTATGCATTCCATTATTATGAAAGTGGCTATTGATATTGCATGTGATTATTCGACTAGTAGACTATCTATTGGACTCATCATATATTAATCAAGTTTTAATGATCAAAAATATCAATAATAATTACACATATTATTCATAATCACAAATATCATAAATCTTATCAATCATTTGTATTTATGTTTCATGTTATCTTATACTTTATAATGGTTAAGCTTAATTCATTTTATGAATATTACTGTTTAATTCTGAATATAGTTATTTGCCTAGGTACAAGACACTGTGAAGCTTGACACAGTAAGTCAGACACTGTGAGCAAGACACAGGCACCGTGACCAATGAGACACCGTGACCAATGAGACAGTGTGACCACCAGACACCATGACACAGTAAGCCTGACACCGTGAAGCAAGATACTAAGAATAGACATAGTTAGCCAGACACAGTCATCCTGAAACCTTAAGCCACATACTGTGAAAGAGATACCGTGAAGGACATACCATGAAGAGGATATCGTGATGGAGATACCGTGAAGGACATATCATGAAGGAGATACCGTGAAGGACATACTGTGAAGAAGATACCATGGAGGAGATACCGTGATGGACATACCATGAAGAAGACACCATGAAAGAGATACTGTGAAGAAGACACCGTAAAAGAGATATTGTGAAGGAGACACCATTTGCATAACTACTGTGACACCGTTTCTTAAACTCTTGTTTCATTTTACTATTTAACTTTTTAACGGTCATATTTGATGACTTTAAGGCACTGAGATAATTAATGTTTATTTGTAGACATAGTACGAGGTACGAGGTATAAAATACATGGAACCTATTGGCTCAACCTCATGCATTCAAAGATAAAGAGAAGTGTTAACATGAGAGAAAATATAATAGAGTTAGAAAAAAACTCGAGTGATCTGTACAAAATAGAAATACAATCTAGAGCACAACTATGAAGAACACGTTGCAAGATCTTCAAGAAAAGTTTTGTCCCATACATGCAATTCAACACTACTGAAGAACACATGAAGTACATTGGAATCAAGAGAATATTTTCACTTTGGAAGAACAAAAACTGACCCACGACACTCTATTTTTCAAAAGAAAAACCAGTGAAGGACTCAAAAGTATTTCTACTGAATCAAAGGATTCCAGAGCTGCACTGCTAATCACTAGAGCATTCTAAAATCTTATCCACTCTCTCTAAGTTATTCACTATTTAATTTTTTGAGCAGTGTGTGTACTCTGTATATTTTACACACACACTGACTCCTGTGCTAAAATGGAGGACTTCAACGTCCTCACACCAAAAATTTTACTCATTTTTTCCCATGAAAACCGTGGAAGAGGTCCTTGTGTGGCCTAGACATTCTATGAACTGTTGTTAACCCCGATCCGGGGTGTGGATCAGAGTTTATTTATATAAACTGTTTGGTGGCAGGTGATCACCAAGTGGAGAGGATTAGGTCTCGTCTTGAGATTGAACAACTTGTTTTACATCTACTATGAATTCTTAAATTAAGTCTATAATATACTATATATTTTATATTCTGCTACTAAATACTTTGAAATAAAAATCTATTTTAAAGTTACTTTGATAGTTAATCTTTCAAGTGTTTGTAACTACTGTAAATCAGTAGATTAGATTCAAAATCTAATTTAAGCTTCTGATTAAATTTACTGAGATCTAATCAATCTTTTGAGAACCTAATTTAACCTTTAAAGTTTTACAAATTCACTAAAATTTAACTTGTTTTTATAAATTGGGTATTTTAATAGAAATATTTTTAATAGAAACGTTAATTGGAACTCAATTCACCCCCTCTTGAGTATCCACTCTGACCAACATTTGGTATCAGAGGTTGTTTTTATTAATACAGGATTTCAAAATATTCTGTTTGTCAACTATTATTTTAGTTGCATATTAAAAGATATTAAATTTATACCAGTTCTAAATTTTATCTCATTAAATATATTTTCTAAAATCTAGTTATGGACAATAGATTAGAAGGTGCTGATACCAATAGGCCACCTTTATTTAATGGTACAAATTATTCCCAGGGGAAACTTAAGAAGAAAATTCACTTAGAGAGTATGGGGTTTGACATATGGACTGCTATAGAGACTCAATATAAGATTCCAGAAACTGAAAGAACTACTTGGGATAAACCTACTAAAACAGCATACAATAATAATTGTAAATATTTGAATGCCATGTATTATGATATAGGAGATGAAGAGTTCAATTGAATATCTGATTGAAAAACTGCTTATGAAATATGGGATACTTTGGGTGTTTCTCATGAAGGAACAACCAATGTTAATGAAATGAGATTGAACACTTATAATATTAAATATTATTATTTTAAAATGAAGACTGATGAACCTATCTCTGACGTGTATCTTAGGTTCAATGAGATTGTAAACACTATGAGCTCCCTTGGAAATGTTGTTCCAGCAAGGGAGCAAATTATGAGAATATTGAGATGTCTGCCAGAACGAGGGAGAGGCACATCTGTTTCAATAAGAGAATCATGTGACATTGGTGCTCTGCCTGTCAAAGAGCTGATTGGTAAGCTTATTATGTATGAAGAAGAACTCAAGGTGAATAATGATGTATATGATGAACCTAAAATTAAGTTAGTGGAATTAAGTCTACAACCTCAAAGAGCAAGGACATGGAGAAAGTTCACATACAAATTGAAATCTCAACAAGTGAAAGTTCAGATTCTAATAGTGATGCTGAGATGGATCAAATAGCCATAAGATTTAAGAAATTCTATAGGAAGAAGAAATTCTTCAGAAAATCAAAATACAAAGGTAAATATGACAACAAAGGTTATTGGAAAAAGGAATAGAAGAAATCTGATAAGAGTGATGAAGTTATCTGCTAGGAATGCAAGAGAAAAGGTCACATTAAAGATGACTGTCCAAAATTGAAGTTCAAGAAGAATCATGACTATAAGGACCGCTAGTATAAGAAATCAATGAAAGAAACTTCGAGTTCTTCAGAAGGCACTTAAAGTGATTATGAATTTTCTAAGGATGAAGATTCTCATAAATCTAACATGTGTTTTATGAAAAACACATCTAAGTTAACACTGGACCCTCCTGCTTTAAATTCATACTATTCTGGAGTTGATTCTGATTCTGATTCTGAATCTAAAAACATGTCTACTGAAAAATTATTTTCATATTTTAATATCCTAGAAGAGACCTGTAATGAACTTAAGGACAAGTACAAAGACTAAAAGAAATATCATACCTTATCTAGAACTGTTAAATCTGCCCTTGAGATTGAAAAGGAAAAGAATTCTCACCTGTTAAAAGAAAATACTGAACTGAAAATGTCTAATGAGAAAATGAGAAAGGACTTAGAAATGTTCAATAATGGAAAGAACAATCTAACTCAAATTCTAGGTAAAGAAGTTGCACCAAAGTATACTACTGGTTTGGGATACGAACCTGGATAGAGATTATTTACCAAACATAGATTTATTCCTAAATATGGACAAAATTCTGCTAGTTCCAGTTATGGAAATTCAAATGCTTCAACTGGTTACTCACATAGTTATAGATCAAATAGAGTTTATCTGTAAAAATCTATTGAATCTATAAATTACATGAGAGCCATAAGAAAGATTTTGGAACCTAAAGCTTTGATTGATAACCTTTTTGGACTCAATATGATTTGGGTACCAAAATCATTTTCCATCTAAATCTGTTTTGGTAGGATTCCTTTTTAAAGAGTTCCTGTAGGAAGACATGGTACCTGGACAACGGATGTTCAAGACACATGATAGGATACTTCTCATGATTTAAAATTCTTATAAAGGTTGATGGAGGCTATGTCACCTTTGGTGATAATTCTGAAGGAAAGATCATCGGCCTAGGCCAAATTGGTAACACTAACTCAGTTTTAATTTCTAAAGTTTTATTTATTGATTGATTGAAATAAAAATTCTTAAACATTTCTCAGTTTTGTGATGATGGCTTTAATGTTAAGCTTTAAAATGATTCTTGTAATGTTTTTAACTATAAAAATGTTTTAGTATTTTCTTCCTTTAGAAATGAAAATGTTTATGCTGTTGATTTGAATTCTTTAGCTAAAGAAAATGTTGCTTGTTTAAATGCTTTTCATAAAGAATCTTGGTTGGGGCACAAAAGATTAGGACACTGCAATATTCATTCACTTAGAAAATTGACTAGGAAGAACATAGTTATAGACCGACCCAAACTTGAATTCCCATCAGACAAAGTTTTTCATCCCTGTTAAAAGGGAAAACAACATAAAGTTTCTTTTAAATCAAAGAAAGAAGTTTCAACTTCTCAACCTCTTGAGTTGGTTCACATGGACTTGTTTGGATCTTCTATAGTTTCTAGTATAAATTGGAAGCACTATGTCTATGACTTAGTAGATGACTTTTATAGATATACTTGGGTATACTTATTAGCTCACAAAAGTGAAGCATGTTCTTACTTTATTAAATACTCCAAGTCTGTAGAGAACCTTAGCGGACATAAGATTAATACCCTAAGAAGTGATCATGGTCGTGAGTTTGAAAATCATGAGTTTGAGTCTTATTGCTCACAAAATGGCTATAGTCAAGAAGAAGGAATTGAGTATGAGGAGACTTTTGCTCCAGTAGCAGGACTTGAAGCCATTAGAATTCTACTTTCTTATGTTTCACATCTGAATTTCAAACTATATTAAATGGATGTCGAGAGAGAATTCTTAAATGGGTATATAGCTGAGGATGTTTTTGTTGAACAACCCCCTGGATTTACAAACCCGCATTTTCAAAATCATATCTTCAAACTATTAAAAGATTTATATGGTTTAAAGCAAGCTCTAAGAGCTAGGTATGACATATTAAGTACTTTTCTTATTTCTAAAGGTTTTACAAAAGGAATAGCTGAATCCTACCCTCTTTATAAAATGAATTTTTAATGATGTTTTAGTTGTTAAAATTTATGTAGATGATATTATTTTTGGATCTTCAAAAAATTCATTTTGTATTTATTTTTCTAAAATGATGCAAAATGAATTTGAAATGAGTTTAATGGGTGAACAAAAATTCTTTCTCGGATTTCAAATACTTCAAGATAATGATGTGATCATTTTAACTCAAAGTAAATATACTAGATATCTTTTAAAATGTTTTGGATTGGATAGCACAAAAATTAGTGACACTTCTATGAGTACCACATGTAAGTTGGATCTTGATGAAGATGGAAAATCTGTTGATCAAACCACTTATAGATGAATGATTGGAATTCTACTCTACTTAACCGCTAGCCGTACTGATATTATGTTTAGTGTGTGTATGTGTGCTCATTTTCAAGCAAACCCTAAAGAATCACATTTAAACTCTGTAAAAATAATTTTCAAATACATCAAGCATACACCCAATCTAGGACTGTTCTATCCTAAAGAAAAATCATTTGAACTAGATAGTTACTCTGATGCTGACTTTGCTAGCTGTAAGTTAGATAGAAAAAGAACCTCTAGAACTTGTCACTTTTTTAGGCAAGTCACTAGTATCACGGTGTAGTAAAAATCAAAATTCTGTTACATTATCTACTGCAGAAACTGAATACATAGCTGATGGAAGTTGTTGTGCACTAATTTTGTTTTTGAAACACACATTACTAGACTATGGATATCAATTCAGTCATGTAACAATAAATTGTGACAGCACAAGTGCTATTAACATTACAAAAAATCCTATTTCACATTCTAGGACAAAACATATGGATTTAAGACATCACTTTTTGAGGGATCATTATCAAAAAGGTGATATCACTTTGGAATTCATTGGTACTGAATATCAACTTACTGATATATTCACTAAACCATTAAATTCTGAGAGATTAGATTACATCATACAAGACCTTGGCATGATCTGTCACAAATAGATATGTTATTGGTCTTACTGTGTAATACTTTACTACTTTTTTTACTTTACTGGTTCATGATTCACGATTTCATGGTTACTGTCTCATTCTTACGGTCTCACAGTTAGCACTTAGTGTTCACAGTCTGACACTCCCTGTCTCACCATGACTGAAAAGTTTACTGACTATCTCACCATGACAGAACAGACCATTCATTGTCTCACCCTGATGACTACAGACTGTCTCACCGTGATGACCACTTACCATTGCACCATAATGAATACTCATGGTCTCACCGTAAAAATTATTTATTCATTTATTTTAACTCGTGTCGCGGTAATTTTTATGTCAACTCTATTTCACTTCTTGTGTTTTTATTTTTATGATGTTTGACATTTCCAAAAGATAAAACACAAGGGTTTTCACTCGATTCCTCACCCAAACTCTCTCCTGCTCACTCTTTCCAAACCCCCTAAACCATGAAACCCTTCTCTCCTTCTCTCTCGCCCGAACCTTCAGTGGATGCCAAGGATGAAGCATCCATCTTCATCCTCATCTGACAAGCACCGCTCGAAGAAACAAAATAGAACACCAAAGCTGGCACCCGAAGAACCCTTGAATCCAAATCTGGTAAACCGTACAGTTGTTCCTGAGAAAGAAATTTTCCCTGAGTGCCTATTGTCTATAAAATGTTTGGTTTTAAATGTTTTGAGAGAACAAGTCTGGCTTGAATGGTTCTATAGAAGGGATAAAACAATTTTCCCGAGGTTGGTATCTCAGTTTTATCAGTATGCTCAATTTTCTTTTGATGATCGTGAAAGTTTTGTTGTAAGAAGTTGGATCAATGGACAAAGCTGATCCTTTTCAATAAGGTTATGGGCTGCGTGCCTAAGGATTCCTCACAAAGGGATTTGTGATGATTATCAAAGAGATCCACCTCTTACAACCGATATATTTGACATGGAAAATTCTCTAGAAACCTTAACTTGAAATGGCACCAAGAGAAGGGCTATAGCTGCTGAACTGGATGGGGAGACAAGGCTATTGTTCAAATTTGTTCAAAATTTGATTAGCCCGAGGAAGGGTGAATTTGTTATCTTGAAGTATCAGGATGTTTTCATGATTCATCTGATGAAGAATGGACACAAGATAAATCTGTGCAATTATATCCTTCACCATATGTGTGAATTGATTACGGTCACATCAAAATCTACCTTTTTGTTTTACTCAAGGATGATCTCAACCATGCTTGTTTCCAAAGGAGTAGCTGGACCAAACTAAGAAGTTCTTATGGATTATGAATATTACCTATCTAAACCTACCATAAAAAGGATGAAAATTAACTATAACCCTTGAAAGAATGAATGAGGTGTAGATAATGAAAAGGTTTATGAAATGTTCAATCCGGTAGACTATCCAACAAGGCCAATGAATATTAATGATCCTACTTTGGAACTAGATGATGTTTATGTGTATCCAGAGGATGAGGAAGAAGAGGAAGAAGCAGCTGAAGTACCTCATAGAGAAGAGACTATTATACCACATAGAGAAGAAGCTAGTGTTGAAAAGGAATGGACTGTTACTCCTCCTGTTGTTCTTGAAGAAGAACCTCCTGTCCCTAGAGATGATGTAAATATGGAAACCCAACCCGAGGCTACATGAGATTTAGTCATCCCAGAACCTGAGTAGCATGTGGTGGAAGAAAAAAATCAAGAAGACCTCCCTGTTATGGAAGAATCTAATCTAGAAGAAATCCCTGTTAGGGAAGTTGAAAATCAAGAAGAACTCCCTGAAGAGAAATATGTTCCTGAGTTTATACCCTCTACTGAAGAGAGAATGGAAATTGCCTTTCAATTGTCTAGGAATGAAATGGCTGAGGAAATTAGAGATGATCTTGTGGAACTAGACCAAGCAGTTGAGACTCTAGTTTCTGAAAAGGATGCACATGTTGAGGGGGAGGAACCTCAAAATCGTGATATTAATGAAGCTGTTGATGAAGCTGAGTCTGGGGAAGCATCTCCTCCAACTAATTCATACTCTGTGTACACTCGGTATGAATTACCAAGCTTCTATGATGTGACTGAATCTCAGTAAGTGACAGAAACTAGGATTGATCTTTCTTCTCTTTTTCAATTGAAGTCAGTCACACACCATGAACCTCACCTAAACCTCAACCTCAAACTGAATCTGAAACTGAACCTGAAACTGAATATGAACCTCAACTGGACCCTGAACATGCCCATGTACCACTTCTTGCTCATGCACCTTTACCTAATCAGCAATCTTCTGTCAGCAAGGATGATCTGAAAGTGTTCGGAGATTCTATCTTAGCTGGAGTTGAGAAAATTATGTCCTCTCAACCTCGTCTTGTGACACAACTAAGTCAGGAAGATGCCTCGCTGCTGTAACACCCCAAGCTTCTACGATATATTTCCCTTTGAATAATGTAATAGCGTGTGTTGTACGCAACATCGAGTTCTAACACACACCACAACCAATCAAACTAGCCGTTATGAATAGTAATACCTACTTTTTGAAATTATATATATTTTATATTTCAAAATGGACTTCATTTTTGGATTCAGAATATCGAAATTATCCTATGATGAATTTTTGGTATTTTTCTGAGAACTTCCAATATTTATGAATAGTGAAAAATACTTAAAAACAACTTTTTTAATCAAAATAATTTTTAGTGACAAATTACATTATTTAGTGGTTTTAAAGTATAATTAGAATATATTATAACCATTTTATCCAATGGTGTTCATTATAATTATTTTCACTTTGAAATTGGACATAAACAATTGTCAATCTTTTGATATATATTGTTTCTTAAAAACACACGATTTGTTGTGACAGCGGGAATTAATTATAAAATTAATTAATGCAACAATTATGTATAGAATTTTGTAAAATAGACATCATTTTTTAATTCGGAATATCAATTATAGCTTAGGGTGAAATTTTGGCATTGTTCTGAAAAACTTCTACTTTTGATGAATAGTGAAACTACTAAGTGGTAGTTAAAAAACTAGATTTTTCATAAAAATTAATTTTACCGCTTCTGTGATTGGAATTTCGAAAATCCAAGAGACACAGTTAATATCAAGAAGTAAAATGTGGTTCAATGAGATGAAAATATTTTTTGTGAATAGTAACTTTTTTCTTTTATTTACCACGGTGAAAAGTAAATAGGGTAATTAAGGGTAAAAAGTATATTAATATTACCCTAACACATGTCCTAATTCTATTGGACAAGTGTATCTCAACCAAAAACAACCTTAGGAATAAAATATTATCATTTAGGTCCACTTGGATTAGATTAGGACATTTATTATTATTTAATTCAAAGAAGAGTTAAAAGAGTTAAAATCAAAGTTTATTTACTAAAACATTTTTAACATAGGGTTATGAAAAAGATAAATTAGATTGTAAATATTAATTAGAAAGATAAAACTATTTCATACATAATGATATTTTATTTATAATTTTTAGATATTATATAATTTAATTTATTTATGACACAATGATGATGCAGTAATTAACAGAATAGTAAAAAATTAAAATAATTGATATTATAAATACCCAAATAAATATAATTTGATACTTTTAATGAATTACAATAATTTTCTAGGATAATATGACATATTAGGATTGATTTAATTGACTTTCTTCGAAGCAATCACTCTGTTATGATTTTAAAAAAATCAATTTTTGAATAGTGTCAAAATTGACATAAAAGAGTTTTTTAAAACAAATATTATATTATTATTTGATATTAAATTCCTAAAAATTTAAGGTTCGTCCAAGAGACTTATATCACGATAGGTGTATCATTAGTGGACCACTTGGGGGTCTCTGTGATGTATATAGTAAGTTTATTAACCATATAATATAAAAATACAAAGAGACATTGTAAAAGTGAAACTAATTAACTAAGAGTTAATACTTAATGATAAGGTTAATATTGTAACCCAAACATGTCCAAATTCTCTTGGTTGAGTGGTTTTCGACCTATCCCCACATTAACCTTTAAAAAATCTACTTTGGAGCCATTAGAAACCGAATATGAATTTATTATAAAATAATATTTCTATCTTTTCCAAAGGTGCCCCTCACACCTCTTATAAAAGGGCACACTCCCTTCTCATTAAATCACACCATCAATGCCTTTTGGCTCGGCCAAAATCTGCCCAAATACTTTCTCAACTTCCCTCAATTTATCCTAGAGGCATTCCTTTAGTCATAAAACCAACCTAATATCCATTTTGATCAAATCAAAAGGAAGAACCCGAAGAAGAGGTAATGATTTCACCACCTTTTTCCAAGTTCCTTTATTCTTCCACTTCTTCCTTCTTTGTTATTACAATTATAAAATAAAAACTCCAGTATTTTATATATACTATGATGTTATTATAAATATGGTTCAACCATATTCAGTATTCTATCCATCCTTTGAATAACATGTCACCATACGTGCGTACGTACGGCTTACCGTCTCCACGTCGTGGTGTAATTGTTATTCAATAAATTATTATTTGGATGGGTATAATAATGATGTGTAACTCAAGTAAATAATAAATATAACATGATAATTATTCTGTATATATGATATAATATCCAATTATATATTATTTTAATATCAAAAGAATGATATTGTCTCTTGTGCGTACGTACGAACTACCGTCTCCACGAACACGATGAGATTCATTCTCCATCGTATCCATTCAAGTATAATTCTAATTTGATGATTAATAATAGTATCTAAGGACTTGATATCATTCTAGATATGATTAAGATACAACCTATCCATGAAAAAACACAAATTATGTAACAAAACATATAAAACAAAATGAGTAAGTTAACACCCTGAGACAACGATAATACTAAGATATTATTAACAAATCAATGTTAAAAGATCATATATGATATCATATTAATGTATATAATTCTTGTATAATTTAATAACAATTATTTCACCATTATACAGGAGGTTAACCTACCCCAAAAAGGGAAAAGTACATGTTAAGGGTTTATTTTGCAATCTCTTCATTATCCGAGGTTATTTATACGTAATAATCTACTAGGATCTCTTTATCATCCACATAAATGTTTCTTAAAAATGTATTTAAAAACATTTTTACAATTTACTAGAATATGGGTTAAAGTCATTTATACCCTTGTTTGACTTTTTATTAGAGTTTTACAAAGGAATCTTTCCGTCGTTTTCCAAAAAGGGTGCTTTTTAACCTTTTCGACAGAATTAAGCTAAGAATGTTTTTTTAACTTATATGGTGGGTGCGGCTATTTTCCGACGTTATAAAATCGTCAAGGCTTCCCTTACAAGATTATAAGAATATTTTCAAAGAAAATGTTTTATTTTATAAATATTTGACTCTTAAATGATTTCAAAATATAAAGAGATATTTCTCTAAAAATATTTTTGATTTAATCTAGTTCAACAACCTTTAATGGATTTTATGCTTATTTGAAGTTGATTTATTATGATACAAAACTTCTATATTGTATTGAAGGTTTTGTGATATGTTTGACAATGGATGTGTTATTTTTATACCATTCATGGTTTATGGATGAAGTAATTACATTTCGTATGCTAGTTTTAATACGAATGTTTATGTTATGTTTAAACCTTTTCATATGGGAATGCATTGAACTTAATATGTGACGGGTGGAGCCCGCTATAGCTCCTCAAAGCATCGGTAGGTCTCATTAGAGAAACTAGTGTCTTGTCACAAGGCCTTGGAAAAATCTTATTTGTAGTCTTGGCACGAGGCCTTGGCTATGTGGTTATGATAGTCTGGCATTATGCATTCCATCATTATGAAAGTGGTTATTGATATTGCATGTGATTATTCGATTAGTAGAATATCCATGTGAATAAGTAAATGAAATTATTTCATTTTATTTTTTCCATACTATGTTGATGTTAGAGTTTAAAAAGTTTTTGTTTTAGTTGTACATTGCCTTAAATGTTTATTCTTATTTATGAACGTTTCTGTTATTTTTTTATCCTTACTGGGAATTTGAGCTCACCCCTTTTCTATGTTTTATTTTTCCCAGGATGTGAAGAAGTAATTTATGAATGAACTGTAGGGATATTATGAGGGGATAATAGTGTGGACTATAGAGATAATATGTTGTTGTAGTAGTTTTTCACTTTATGATGTAATGTAATACATTATGAATATATCTAGTGTTTCCCAGGCTACTAAACCAATCGGTCTTTCGAGATTTGATCTTTCTTGTGATCATGCCAATGTTATGTAATAATGCACCGACTCTGGGTAACTGGGGTCGGGGAATTACAGTTGGTATTAGATGAATTTTAGTACAAACCTTGGATGCTATATTTAGATAAACTCTGATTAGAGCACATAGACCTAAGATGGAATTTTAGGATTAGTATAGAAGAAATTATTAGAATTTTGGTATTGTAGAGATTTTTTGAGTTTTATAAGCAATAAATCCATGTCTGGAAACGAGAAGGTAGAGGCGGCTCTGGCACAGATGTACCTAGGGGTAAAACCCGAAAACACCGCTTTGAGCTAGACTCGAATGGGAACTGGTTCACAACAACAGGACTTGTTGCACTCTTGGTTACGACACTCATGGGGGATATGTTTAGGATAACTCTAATTTTCTTTACAAATCATTATGAAGGGTTTATGAGTATATAATTCCTAAAAGAAAACATTTTAATTTTTATGGATTATATCCATAAGTAGTTCAATTTATGTTAAGTGTTTTATAAGTATGGAATTATGTATTTTGATTCATAAACTGATCTAGTTTATGCCATTGTTTTGAAATGCCACCTAGTGGAAGAAATGGAAACCGTATCAATGCACGCACTCCAGGAAGGGATTTCCCTCCTGCTCAAGATAATTATAGTGGAGCTGGTGATGCAACTGGTTCCAATCAGCTTATCACCATACTGGGACAACTCACTCCAGTTATGAATAATAACCTTACCCGTATGGAGCACCCTGA
Source organism: Viscum album (assembly GCA_963277665.1). Taxonomy (NCBI): domain Eukaryota; kingdom Viridiplantae; phylum Streptophyta; class Magnoliopsida; order Santalales; family Viscaceae; genus Viscum; species Viscum album. Next base: position 827,086,506 of record OY728148.1, on the reverse strand, counting down.
TCTGCAGCGTGGAGGATCAATGTTAGATCGATTCATGAGGAAACAACCACCAACATTCAATGGGAGTAAAAATCCCTTAGTAGCTAATCAATGGATAAATTTCCTAGAGAAAATATTTCAGGCTTTGGGGAGTAGTGAAATGGAAAAAGTTATCATGGCAGTTTACCGCCTCACTGGAGATGATGATCAATGGTGGTCATTGATTCAAAACATGAAGGAAGATGATGAAGTATCAAATTTGGAATGGAGGGAGTTCAAATATCTGTTTTTAGAAAAATACTTTCTCTGTGACCATCGAGAAAATATGGAAAGGAAATTTCTGAGTCTGAGACATAAGGAGGATGAGAATGTCGCAAAGCATGTGGCTAACTTTACAAGGTTAGCAAGGTATGCTGGAGATTATATATGTAACCCAAGAAGTAAGATTGATTGTTTCTTTGATGGGTTAAAACCATTTCTCCGTCGAGCATTAGTCTCACAATCCTCCTCGTCGTACTAAGACATTGTCTCATGTGCTATCAAGACCGAAAAATAATTCTCTAAGTCTTATGAATTTAAAGCAAAGAAAGAGAAGAAGAGATATGCTGATCAATCCGGGAATGGAAATAAGGGGAAGAAGGGAAAGGTTAAATATCCATCCTGTGGTAAATGTGGGAAGAAACACCCCGGTACTTGCTTGATGGGAGTGGGTGTCTGTTTCAAGTGTGGTGAAAAGGCCACCAAGCTAGTGAATGAAAAGGGAAGAAGGAAGCTACCAATGTTCAATGCTACAATTGCAGGGATATGGGACATTATGAAAATGAATGTCCTAAGCGTCAGGGGAACTTACCTCAGAAAAGGCCAAGGGATCAAGGGCAAGCTTATGCCATCACTACTACTGAGGTAGAAGCTCTGAAAGACGTTGTGGTAGGTAATTTAATGGTTTCCTCAAGTTTAGAAAATGCATTATTTGATTCTGGATCATTGCATTGTTTCATATCTACCAAGTTTTCTAAGAAAATTAGATATTTCCAATTTGATTTAACAAGGGAGTTGTCAGTTAAAACTCCTAAGGGAAGTATCATTGCAACAATGTTTTGTGAATCAATCCCCATTAGAGATCATAAATGTTCTTTATCCGCTGATCTCATCGTCATACCTATGATTGAGTTTGATATAATCCTCAGTATGGATTGGCTTTTGGATTATGATGCGAAGATTTATTGTAAGAAGAAGGAGGTTACGAGTTTTGATGATCACGATAAGGAACACCTTATCTTTAGAGAAGAATCTTCACCACCTAATTCTTATCTAGATCCACCCCCAGTAGCTCAACTAAATTCAATTATTGGGGAGGAAGATAATGAAATGACAGTGGGTGAGGAAAGGAATGTTCAAATAGAGGATGTACCTGTTTTGAAAGTATATGTAGATTTGTTTCCGAAAGATTTACTTGGACATCCTCCAGAATGAGAAGTTGAGTTTTCCATTGATTTAATTACTGGGTCATGGCCTATATTGAAGACCCCTTATAGAATGTCCATTGTAGAATTAGTTGAACTAAAGAAACAACTAGAGTAATTGAGTAATAAGTGATTTATTCGCCCTAGTGTTTCTCCATGGGTATCCCCTGTTCTTTTTGTTAAAAAGAAAGATGGATCTATGAGGTTATGTATCAACTATAGGGAGATCAATGCCATAACAATAAAGAACAAGTATCCCCTACCTCGCAATGATGATTTATTTGACAAACTACATGGAGCTCAATACTTTTCAAAGATTGAACTTCGATGTGGATACCATCAGTTGTGTGTAAAGAAGGAAGACATTCCGAAGATAGCATTTCGAACCAGGTATGGGCATTACGAGTTTACTATAATGCCTTTTGGATGACTAATTCACCCTCTGTATTCATGGATCTGATGAATAGAGTTTTCAAGGAATATCTCGATGAATTTGTGGTCGTATTTATTGATGATATCTTGGTATACTCTAAAAGCTACGAGGATCATAAAAGTCACTTGCGCATTATCCTGAAGACTCTGAGAAGACATGAATTATATGGGAAGTTTAGAAAGTGTGAATTCTGGCTTCATGAGATTTTTTTCTTGGCCATATTGTCTCTAAAGATGGAATCTCTATTGATCCTTCTAAGACCAAGGAAATCCAAGAATGGCCAGCACCTATGAGTATAACTGACGTACGCAGGTTTATTGGTTTGGCTGGTTATTATCGAAGTTTCGTCTAGAATTTTGCCCGATTGTCTAACCCATTAACGAAGCTCACACATAAAGGGGTTAAATTTTTTTGGACAAAATAGTGAAAAGAATGTTTTGAATAACTGAAGAGAAGATTAGTCAATGCTCCTATATTGACTCTACCATCGGGGAATGATGGGTTCATTATTTATACTGATGCATCGAAGAAAGGACTTGGTTGTGTCCTTATGGAGAATGATAGGGTTATTGCCTATGCATCACGACAGTTGAAAATTCATGAGCAAAACTATCCTACTCATGACCTTGAGTTAGAAACTGTGATCTTTGCTTTGAAGATATGGAGGCACTACCTCTATGGTGAAAAATATGAGATTTATACTAATCACAAGAGGTTGAAGTATATTTTCTCACAAAAAGAACTCAACATAAGGCAAAGGAGATGGCTTGAATTACTCAAGGATTATGATTGTATGATACACTACCAACCGGGGAAAGAAAACAAGGTGGAAGATGCTTTGAGTAGAAAAGATCATGGAGTTTTGAACAATATGAGAATTGAAAGGGATCCAATTTTCATGGATCCAGTGAAGATGGAAATGGTAATAACCAGGGAAGGTGAAACATCAAAGCATTTTCAAATGGTTGCAAAACCATCTTTACTAGAAAGGATTAAGATTTCTCAGACCGATGATGAAGAATTTCAAATGAAGATTAAAGCTGTGAATGATGGGAGATTGAGAGACTTTGTGTATGAAGAAGGAATTTTGAAATTCTGGAAGAGGCTTTGTGTTCTCGATATACCTGATCTAAATAGAGAATTATTGGAAGATGCTCATAGTTCCAATTTATCTATACACCCTAGGAGCACCAAAATGTATAGATATTTGAAGGAACATTTTTGGTGGGACAACATGAAGAGGGAGATTGCTGATTTTGTGTCAAGATGTGTGGTTTGTCAACAAGTGAAAGCTGGAAGGCAACAACCTGGAGGAGTCATGCAACCTCTTCTCATACCAGAGTGGAAATGGGACAATATTACGATGGACTTTGTCATGGGGCTACCAAAGACTCCTAGAAGAAACGATGCAATATGGGTCATTGTTGATCATCTTACCAAGTCAGCACATTTTCTTTCTATAAGAGAAGATCTACCAATGGAACGTCTAGAAAGACTATATATTGATGAAGTTGTGAGACTTCATGGAGTACCCCTATCGATTGTCTCTGATCGTGATCCCCATTTTACTTCAAGATTTTGGAAAATTATTCAGAAAGCCTTGGATACTAAACTTCATTTGAGCACTGCCTACCACCCTCAAACAGATGGAAAATCAGAACGAACTATTCAAACCTTAAAAGACAAGTTGAGATCCTGATCACATCACTTTCAGGGTATGTGTGATCAATATTTACCTATGGTAGAATTTTCCTATAACAATAGCTTCCATTCGAGTATTCATATGGCAACATATGAAGTGTTATACAGAAAGAGATGTTGCGCACCAACCTGTTGGGATGACGTTGGTGAATGAAAACTTGTAGGCCCAGAACTGGTGGAGGAAACGATGGAAAATGTGTAGGTAATCCAAAACCATATCAAAACATCTCAAAGTAGGAAAAAGAGCTATACTGATAATCTAAGGAAGGATTTGGAATTTCAAGTCAGTGATCATGTTTTCTTGAAGTTATCTCCATGGAAGGGAGTCATACGTTTTGGTAAGAAAGGTAAATTGAGTCCCAGGTACATCGTCCCTTTCGAAATTCTAGAACGAATTGGGGATGTAGCTTACCGATTGGCAAAGCTGCCAAGTCTCTCCAAAGTTTATGATGTGTTCCACATATCTCTTTTGAGGAAATACATGCCTGATCCAACACATGTACTCACCTACGAGGAATTAGAACATGAACCCGATCTATCTTATTGCGAAGAGCCCATAAAGATTCTTGATACGAGAGAACAAGTACTGAGAAACTGGACGACGCGTCTGGTAAAAGTCTTGTGGAGAAACCATAAGATGGAAGAGGCAACGTGGGAACCCAAGGAACTTATGATGAAGAACCACCCGAGTCTTTTCATGCGGTAGTATTCTTGAAATTTAGAGGATGACATTATTTGAATGAGGGGAGAATGTAACACCCCAAGCGTCTACGGTATGTTTCCCTTTGAATAATGTAATAGCGTGTGTTGTACGCAACATCGAGTTCTAACACACACCACAACCAATCAAACTAGCCGTTATGAATAGTAATACCTACTTTTTGAAATTATATATATTTTATATTTCAAAATGGACTTCATTTTTGGATTCAGAATATCAAAGTTATCCTAAGTTGAATTTTGGGTATTTTTCTGAGAACTTCCAATTTTTATGAATAGTGAAAAATACTTAAAAACAACTTTTTTAATCAAAATAATTTATAGTGACAAATTACATTATTTAGTGGTTTTAATGTATAATTAGAATAAATTATAACCATTTTATCCAATGGTGTTCATTATAATTAATTTCACTTTGAAATTGGACATAAACAATTGTCAATCTTCTGATATATATTGTTTCTTTAAAACACACTATTTGTTGTGACATCGGGAATTAATTATAAAATTAATTAATGAAACTATTATGTATGGAATTTTGTAAAATAGACATCATTTTTGAATTCGGAATATCAATTATAGCTTAGGGTGAAATTTTGGTATTGTTCTGAAAAACTTCAATTTTTGATGAATAGTGAAACTATTAAGTGGTAGTTAAAAAACTGAATTTTTCATAAAACTTAATTTTAACACTCCTGTGATTGGAATTTCAAAAATCCTAGAGACACGGTTAATATCAAGGATTAAAATGTGGTTCAATGTGATGAAAATAATCTTTGGTGAATAGTAACTTTTTACTTTTATTTAACACGGTTAAAAGTAAATAGGGTAATTAAGGGTAAAAAAAGATATTAATATTACCCTGAAACATGTCCTAATTCAATTGGACAAGTGTATCTAGACAAAAAACAACCTTAGGAATAAAATATTATCATTTAGGTCCACTTGGATTAGATTATGACTTTTATTATTATTTAATTCAAAGAAGAGTTAAAAGAGTTAAAATCAATGTTTATTTACGAAAATATTTTTAATATAGGGTTATACAAAAGATAAATTCGATTGTAAAGATTAATTAGAAAGATAAATAGATTTCCTACATAATGATATTTTATTTATAATTTTTAGATGTTATATAATTTAATTTATTTATGACACAGTGATGATGCAGTAATTACCATAATAGTGAAAAATTAAAATAATTGATATTATAAATATTCAAATAAATATAATTTGAGACTTTTAATGAATTACAATAATTTTCTAGAATAATATGACATATTAGGATTTATTTAATTGACTTTTTAGAAGTAATAATTCTTTTATGATTTTTACAAATATCAATTATTGAATAGTGTCAAAATTGACATAAAAGAGTTTTTTAAAACAAATACTATATTATTAATTGATATTAAATTCCTAAATATCTAAGGTTCATCCAATAGACTTATATCATTATAGGTGTGTCATTAATGGACCACTTGGGTGTCTCTTGGATGTATATAGTAAGCTTATTAACCATATAATATAAAAATACAAAGAGACATTGTAAAAGTGAAACTAATTAACTAAGAGTTAATACCTAATGATAAGGTTAATATAGTAACCCAAACCTTTATAAATTATATTGGATGAGTGTTTTTGAACTATCCTCACCTTAACCTTTATATAATCCACTTTTGAGCCATTAGAAACCGAATATGAATTTATTATAAAATAATATTTCTAGCTTTTCCAAAGGTGCCCCTCACCCCTCTTATAAAAGGGCACTCTCCCTTCTCATTAACTCACACCTTCAAAGCCTTTTGGGTCGGCCAAAATCTGCCCAAATACTCTCTCAACTTCCATCACTTCATCCTAGAGTCCTTCCTTTAGTCATAAAACCAACCTAAGATCCCTCTTGATCAAATCAAAAGGAAGAACCCGAAGAAGAGGTAATGATTTCACCACCCTTTTCCAAGTTCCTTTCTTCTTCCACTTCTTCCTTCTTTGTTATTAAAATTCTAAAATAACAACTCCAGTATTTTATATATACTGTGATGTTATTATAAATATGGTACAACCATATTTAGTATTCTATCCATCCTTTGAATAACATGTCACCATACGTGCGTACGTACAACTTACCGTCTCCACGTCGTGGTGTAATTGTTATTCAATAAATTATTATTTGGATGGGTATAATAATGATGTGTAACTCATGTAAATAATAAATATAACATGATAATGATTCTTTATATATGATATACCATCCAATTATATATTATTTTAATATCAAAATAATGATATTGTCGCTCGTACGTACGTACGGACTACCGTCTCCACGAAGGCGATGAGATTCATTCTCCATCATATCCATTCAAGTATAATTCTCATTTGATGATTAATAATAGTATCTAAGGACTTGATATAATTCTGTATATGATTAAGATACAAGCTATCCATGAAAAACATAGCTTACGTAACAAAACATATAAAAGAAAACGAGTAAGTTAAAACCCAAGACAATGATAATACTAAGATATTATTAACAAATAAATGTTAAAAGATCATATATGATATCATATTAATGTATAAGATTCTTGTATAATTTAATAACAATTATTTAACCATTATACAAGAGGTTAACCTACCCCAACCAAGGAAAAGTACAAGGTAAGGTTTTATTTCGCAGTCTCTTCATTTTCCGAGGTTGTTTATACGTAATAATCTACTGGGATCTCTTTATCATCCAGATCCATGTTTATTAAAAATGTTTTTAAAAACATTTTTACTATTTACTATAATATGTTTTAAAGTCATTTATACCCTTGTTTGACTTTTTATTAGAGGTTTATAAATGAATCTTTCCGTCGTTTTCCAAACAAGGTGCTTTTTAACCTTTTCGACAAAATTAAGGTAAGAATGTTTTTTTAACTTATACGGCGGGTGCGGCTATTTTCCACCATTAAAAATCGTCGAAGCTTCCCTTACAATCTTATAAGAATATTTTCAATGAAAATGTTTTATTTTATAAATATATGACTCTTAAATTATTTCAAAATAGAAAGAGATATTTCTCTAAAAAGAGTTTTGATTTCATCTATGACAACATCCTTTAATAGATTTTATGCTTATTTGAAGTTGATTTATTATGATACAAAACTTCTATATTGTATTGAAGGTTTTGTGATATGTTTGAAAATGGATGTGTTATTTTTATACCATTCATGGTTTATGGATGATGTATTCACATTTCGTATGCAATTTTTAATACGAATGTTTATGTTATGTTTAAATCTTTTCATATGGGAATGCATTGGACTTAATATGTGACGGGTGGAGCCCTATATAGCTCCTCGATGCATCAGTAGGTCTCATGAGAAAAACTAGTGTCTTCGCACAAGGCCATGGCAAAATCTTATTTGTAGTCTTGGCACGAGGCCTTGGCTATGTGGTTATGATAGTCTGGCATTATGCATTCCATTATTATGAAAGTGGATATTGAAATTGCATTTGATTATTTGATTAGTAGAATATCCATGTGAATAAGTAAATGGAATTATTTCATTTTATTTTTCCATAATATGTTGAAGTTCAAGTTTAAAAGGATTTTGTTTTAGTTGTACACTCTCTTAAATGTTTATTCTTATTTATAAAAGTTTCTGTTATATTTTTATCCTTACTGGGAATTTGAGCTCACCCCCTTTCTATGTTTTATTTTTCCCAGGATGTGAAGAAGTAAATTATGAATTACCTACAGGGATGTTATGAGGGGATAATAGTGCGGACTATGGAGAAAATATGTTGTTGTAGTAGTTTTTCACTTTATAATGTAATGTAAAACATTATTAATATATCTAGTGTTTCTAAGGCTACTAAACCAATCGGTCTTTTGATATTTGATCATTCTTGTGATCATGCCAATGTTTTGTAATAATGCACAGACTCTGGGTAACTGGGGTCTGGGCGTTATAGCTACTTTTGGAAAACATTATTCTGCTCATTCAACCCAGGATGATCCATGAAATTCAAGAATTAAGGGTTGAAAACAAGATTCTTAGTACTGATGTTGCCACTTTGAAAGGTATGGTTGAAAACCTCCAGAAATAACTACATTCCAGATCAGATCCTGCACCTGTTGTTTCTTCTCCTGAACCTTATGTTTCAAACATTTTTTGAGACATTGAGTCCCAAATGCATCCCTACCTCCTATCGTTTGATGAAAAGATTGGAGAAAGGCATACACAGATGTTGCACCAAATGAGAGAGCTTGTAGAGAACCTGAATAAGCTTACATATGGATACCCTGGCTATCTTCAAAAAGTCCTGAAACATCTCAAAGCTCTAACCGTAGTTGTCAAGGATTCTCCTCCCTCTGGTCAAACCTCTACATCTTCATTGGATCATTATCTTCTCACATCTATAATAAAGGAAGATATTCAGAATGCCTTCAGTGGTTTTGATTTTACTCCTTTATCTGAAGTTATTAAGAACAGTGATCAAGAACTTGACTTGGTTCAAATTCATTCCAAGATTTCCAATGATGCTCAATAGGAGATCACTAAGAAGATAGATTTCTATCTCACCCAGATTTTCTCCAAATTTGATATGACCAATCACTTTAAGTATCTTTTCAAGAATCTAAAAATACCTCCTGTGACTCAGGCCTTCAAAGCCCAAGTTCAAGAGCATACTGAGTTTACCAGACTGTTGGATAAGTTCATGGAGAATAAAGATGATTTTGAAAAGGCAATGCAATATGGTGGAGAAATTATTATAGATTTCATCAATCTTCTGAAGCCTTACCTTCATGTACAGAGTACAACAATAGTTTCTCTAGCTGCTGTTGCTCTCAAACCTGGGCTGCCTACTTTAGCATCAACTTCCATGTCAGTTAGTAAAGATCATACTAAGATCAGGCTAGTGATTCTTGATCAGCCACAGACTAGATCTTCTACAACTCCTAATTTGTCTCCCTCTGTATTCGAAGGTCTACCTTTACCTTCTTTGTCTGCCACTTCTATGCCTTCTTCCACATCAGTAACTGCCCCTCTGACTTCCTCTTCTGCTGCTGATAAAGGCAAAGAGAAGGCCACATCTTGAAAAATCCCAGTGACTACTTTATTTTTGATAGGAATGCCTTTGATTTTTTTATTTCTACTGCATGTTGTCTTCTCAACATTTTTAATGACATATGCACTGGTTTCCATATACTCTTTCTACTTTTTGATAATCCCAAAAGGGGGAGAAAAAGTTATGTGTTATTCTATAATATGTTATTCTATATGTCATATTCTCTCTAGTTGAATCTCAATTATACTTTACCCATACATGATTTGTGATCATAAAAAATGGGGAGATTGTTGGACTCCTCATATATTAATCAAGTTTTAATGATCACAAATCTCAATAATAATTACACATCTTATTCATAATCACAAATCTCACATATCTTATCAATCATGTGTATTTATGTTTCAAGTTGTCTTATACTTTATAATGGTTATGCTCAATTCATTTTATGCATATTACTGTTTAAGTATGAATACCGTTATTTTCCTAAGTACAAGACACTGTGAAGCTTGACACAGTAAGTTAGACACTGTGAGCAAGACACAGGCACTGTGACCAATGAGACACCGTGACCAATGAGACACCATGACCACCAGACCCCGTGACACAGTAAGCCTGACATCGTGAAGCAAGACACTAATAATAGACACAGTTATCCAGACACAGTCATCCAGAAACCGTAAGCCACATACCGTGAAGGAGATACCGTGAAGGACATACTGTGAAGAAGATACCATGAATGAGATACCGTGAAGGACACACCATGATGGAGATACCGTGAAGGACATACCATGAATAAGATTTCATGAAGGAGATACAGTTAAAGACATACCGTGGAGAAGACACCATGAAGGATATACCATAAATAAGACACCGTGAAGGAGATACCATGAAGGAGACACCGTTTTCAAAACTATTGTGACACCGTTTCTTTAACTCTTTTGTCATTTTACTATTTAATTTTTTAACGGCCATATTTGACTACTTTGAGGCACTAACATAATTAATGTTTATTTGTAGACATAGTACAAGGTACAAGGAACTAAATACATGGAACCTGTCGGCTCAACCTAATCCATTCGAAGATAAAGAGAAGTGTGCACATGAGAGAAAATATAATAGAGTATGAAAGAAACTTGAGTGCTCTGTACAAAACAGAAAGACAATCCTGAGCACAACTGTGAAGAACACATTGCAAGATCTTTAAGAAAAGCATTGTCCCATACATGCAATTCAACACTACTGAATAACAGATGAAGTACATTGGAATCAAGAGAATATCTTCATATGGGAAGAAAAAAAGCTGACCCAGGACACCCTATTTTTCAACAGAAAAACCAAAGAAAGACTCAGAAGCATTTTTTCTAAATCAAAGGAGTCCAGAGTTGCACTGCTAATCACTAGAGAATTCTGAACTCTTATCTAATCTCTCTATGTGATTTGTTATTTACTTTTTCGAGTAGTGTGTATACTCTATATATTTTACACACACAATAACTCCTGATCTGAACTAGAGGACTTCAAAGTCCTAAAACCAAACATTTTACACCTTTTTTCCCACGAGAACTGTGGAAGAGGTCCCTGTGTGGCCTGATCATTATTTGTTTTCCCACGACAACTGTGGTAGAGGTCCCTGCGTGGCCTGGACAGTCTATGAACTGTTGTTAACCCCAATCCAGGGTGTGGATTAGAGTTTATTCATATAAACTGCTTGGTGGCAGGTGATCACCAAGTGGAGTGGATTAGGTCTCGTCTTGAGATTGAACCACTTGTTTTACATCTGCTGTGCATTCTTAAATTAAGTCTAAAATATAATATATATTTTATATTCTTCTTCTAATTACTTTGAAATAAAAAACTATTTTAAAGTTACTTTGATAGTTAATATAGTAAGTGTTTGTAACTATTGTAAATCGGTAGATTTGTTTCAAAAGAAAATTTAATCTTCTGATTAAATTAACTGAGACCTAATAAATCTTTTGAGAACCTAATTGAACCTTTACAGTTTTAAAAATTCACTATAGTTTAACTTGTTTTATAAATTGGGGATTTTAATAGAAATATTTTTAACAGAAACTTTAATTGGAACTCAATTCACCCCCCTCTTGAGTATCCACTCTGACCAAAAATATCCATGTGAGTAAGTAAATGGAATTATTTTGATTTATATATTCCATATTATGATGATGTTTAGGTTGAAAAGGATGTTGTTTTAGTTTTATACATTTCCTTAAATGTTTATTCTTATTTATAAAACCTTATGCTATATTGTTATCCTTACTGATCATTTGAGATCACCCCTTTCTTTTTTTTATTTTTCCCAAGATGTGAAGAAGTATATTATGACTGACCTATAGGGATTGTCTATGCGATCTCAGTGTTATCTATCGAAACAATGTTGTTGTAGTTTTCCATTTTATTATGTGATGTAAAGCTTATGAATGTATATACTACTTACAAGGATATTAAACTAATCAGTCTTTCAGGACATGATCTTTTGTGATCATGCCAATGTTATGTAATAATGCACCGACTCTGGGTAACTGGGGTCGGGGCGTTACAATTGGTATTAGAGACATTTTAGTACAATCCTTGGAAACTAGATTTAGATAAACTCCGACTAGAGTACATAGACCTAATATATACTTTGAGGATTAGTATAGAAGAACTTCCTAGAATTTTGGTATTGTAGAGATTTTGTAAGTTTTTCAAGCAATACATCAATGTTTGGATACGAACAGGTAGAGGTGGCTCTGGAACAGATGTACCTAGAGGTAAAACCCGAAAACACTTCTTTGAGCTAGACTCGAACTCAAACTGTTGCATGACATGGGCCTTTCTATACTCTTTGTTACGAAACTCCTAGGGGATATTCTTAAGAAAATTCTCATTTTCTTTACAAACCATTATGAAGGGTTTATGAGTATATACTTCCTCAATAACACCATTTTTTTTACTGATTATGGATTATATCCATAAACTGTTCAATATATATTAAGTGTTTTATAATTTTGGAATTATGTATTTCGATTCATAAACTAATCTATTTTATGCCATTGTATTGAAATAGCACCCTGTAGAAGGAATGTGAACTCCAACAATACGTATGATCCAAAGAGTAAGAAGGATCATATCATTCCCGGTATTAAGACAAAATTTAGAAGGGAAATAGTCTCTTAGGTATTCTCAACATATGAAGAAATAGTATCATGAGTAAATAAGATAAGTAAATAATTCTTTGAGTCCTATGGATTTGAAAGAAAGCAAGAGAAGAAAAGGATGAAAGAGAGAAAGATGGATAAAGGTAAGAGGGAAAATAAGGATTTTCCCATATGTGACAACTGTGGAAAGAATCACCTTGGTAAATTCTTGAAGGGAATGAGAGTTCGTTATAAGTGTAAATAAAAAGGACACCAAGTACATGATTGAAAGGGTAAGAAAAAAGTTTCAAATGTACAATGCTTCATCTTCAAAGGTGTTGGGACACTACGTGAATCAATGTCCAAATCATCAGAGTATACCCCAAATGATGCTATTGGATAATAATAATGATATGATACTACCGAATATGAAGAGGAATGATTATATTTCTTACGTTGTTATTAAAGTATTGTGCCATTTGAATGTTGTATTAATGATGTTCATGTTATATGAATTATATAGTATATAAGGATTATACCGTAGTAATTTTTTATTAAAGATTTGAGATTATATGGTTCTATGAAAAGTATCTTAATAGTAAGCCATTTTTTTTGGAAAATACATCGTTGAAGGAAAGGTAATCCGTAATATGGTCCCGATAACGAGGTAGTGATTTTGGAATAAGAGATGGTTGATTTGAATAAATTATATTGGATATTCTTGACTACCTTGAAACTGATTAACGATTTGTATTTTCCATAATTGTTGGAGTTTGAAAATTTTTTGGATAGAAGGAGTATATTCAGTATTAAATATGGAATAAGGGAGCATGAATGTAATCTATAAGGTTTTATGTTAATTCAGGATGTTGTAGTGTTTTAGAAGAATAACTGATGAAGGTGTTCATATGTTATTACGTGTCAAAAAATGATCCTCATTGTGTTTACCTTCCTTATAAATTTTGGACTATGAGTTTGGACAAAAGTATTTTGGATAGTTCTAGTTTGAGATTATTTTTGGATTGCCATAAAAGGAAAACTTGGAGGTCGGGCGACAACCCATCGCGTCCGGCAAGACTTCATGACTTTAACCCGCAACCAATGGGTGACAAGGGTTTATCACCTACCATTGTCCCACGTGATATCCTGGATTGAATAATATTGTCTTTTTAAAAGGTCTGGTAGATGAATTATAAATTCATTTTCTTGGAATCCTTTATGAATAAGATAAATAGAAATATTGTTTATGTTCTATTATCTTTTTGAGTGAAAGATGAGTTTGTGGAAAAAATTAGATAAAGGATGGAACTATACTTGTCAAGTATATATATTTTTTCTTTCTTATCTTATTCTATGATGAAATTAATTCTTAAACATTAGGTAAGGAATCTTATAACTAAAAATGTGTTATCCTAATACCTTATGTTTTGTTGAATGGATGATATAATAAATCATCATAGATTGATGGCTCTGTGGCCCTCAATTCTACAATTGTTTGTGATTGATGACCTCAATCACTCCTAATAAATATTTATGTTTTTCCACCAATTACGTGTCTCTAATTTCCACCAATGTTCTTCTAATCGAGATCATAATTTGGTCACCACTTTTTCATTCCCCTTTTCCTCTTATTAAGACTAAATTTTATTAACCCAATTTCCGATGTGGATTTTCCCACAAAGGTATTTTCTATTTTCAACATTTTATTTTCGAAGAGAAATTTCAAATTGAGAGGATGCAATTTATTGAAGGAGGGAATAGTGTAACACCCCAAGATTCCATAGTATGTTATTTCTTCAAAGAAATTCAATAACATGCACTACACACAACACCGAGTTCAAGCGCACAATGGCTTACCAAACTAGCCTTTCAAAAGTTGTTATGAATAGTATTAACAGAATTTTGAACTATATATAATCCTTATAATTTTAGAATCCATATAATGAGTTTCTTAGACATAATTTAAGAAAAAATTCATTTTTTTCAGATAAAAGAAATATTTTTCAAAAATGCACTTTTACCGCCTTTTAATGGTGATCCCTTTTTAAATCCAATATTGGAAACTTTTATATATTAAATTTGACAAAATAAACTTCTTCTTTAGAATCGGGACATAAGAATTTAGTTTCTATAAATTTTTGGTGTTTTTCTGATAACTTTCATATTTCGTGAATAGTGAAAAATACTATATTTAAACTGAAAACAACTTTTTAAATCAAAATAATTTATAGTGTTAAATTATACATTTTAATAGTTTTGAAGTATAAATAGATTATATTTTTACCATTTAATACAATTATGGTCGTTGTATGTAATTTCATTTTAAAATTGGACATAATAAAGTGCCAATCTTTTGATAGTTATTATTTCTTAAAAATGCGCTTTTTGGTTTTGACAACGAGAATTTATTTTAAATTAATTTATGAAAATTATATGTTTTGATATTGGTAAAATAGAATTCATTTTGGAATTCGGAATATCAAAATTATCTTAGGGTGAATTTTTGGTATTTTTATGAAAACTTTCATTTTTTGATAAATAGTGAAGAAAACTAAGTTATAATTTAAAATCGAATTTTTATTTAAATAATTATTTATTTTATTTACCTTTATTTTAGGTAAAACTAGACACATAATACCTATATAATTTCAATATAAATCATTGGAGTCAGTTTATAATAACTTTATATATATATAAAATTTATTTTACTTTTTACCGTCTTTACCCACCTCCTAGAAGCATTTGCAAATTTGCATAAAACATAATTTTATCGCTTCTGTGAGTTTAATTTAAAAAATCTATGACACATGGTTGATATTATTATGTAAAATGTGGTTCAATAAGATGAATATAATTTTTGGTGAATAATAATTTATTACTTTTATTTACCACTGTTAAAATTAAATAGGGTAATTTAGGGTAAAAATGATATTATTATTACCCTAACACATGTCCTAATTCTATTAAATAAGTTTAATTTGACCAAAAACAACCTTAGGATTAAAACAAGATCCTTTAGGTCCACTTTAATTTGATTAGGACATTTGTTATTATTTAATTCAAAGAAGAGTTAAAATAGTTAAATCAATGTTCAATAACTAAAACATTTTTAATATAGGGTTACACATAAGATAAATTAGACTATAAATATTAACTAGAAATATATAAGGATTTCCTAAAAAATGGTATTTTACTTATATTTTTTGACATTAAATAATTTAATTTATTTATGACACAATGATGATGCAGCAATTACCTAATTAATGAAATATTAAATAATTGATATTATAAATATACAAATAAATGTAATTTGAGTCTTTTTATGAATTACACTAATTTTTTAGGTTAATATGACATATTAGGGTCGTAAGGATAAATTTTTATTGAAATAATAATGTTGTTATGTATTTAGCAAAAACAAAATACCAAATAGTGTCAAAATGGACATAAAAGAGTTTTTTTTAACAATATTATATTATTAATTGATATTCTATTCTTAAATATATAAGGTTCATCCAAAAGACTTATATAATGATAGGTGTATCATTAATGAACCACTTGGGGTTCCCTTGGAAGTATATGGTATGTTTATTAAGCATATAATATAAAAATACAAAGAGACGTGGTAAATGTCAAACTATTTAACTTAGAGGTAAATCTAAAAGATAAAGTTAATATTGCGACCCAAAACAGTATAAAACCTATTGGATGAGTGATTTTAGACCCATACCCACCATTCCTTTTAAATAGTTTATTTTTGAGACATTATTAACCAAATATTATTTTATTATAAAATAATATTTCTAGCTTTTCCTAAGGTGCCCCTCACCCCTCTTATAAAAAGGCACTCCCCATTCTCTCTAATTCACACCATCAATGCCATTTGGCTCAGACAAACCCTATCCATATACACTCTCCACTATCCCCCCTTCATCATAGAGTCCTTACATTAGTCATAAAGTCAACCTAAGGAGCCCTTTTGATCAAATCAAAAGGAAGAACCCGAAGAAGAGGTAAATATTTCATCACCTCTTTCAAGTCCCTTTCTTCTTCCAATAATTTTTTCTTTATTGTATCCATTCTAAAATAATAACTCTAGTATATTCTATATACTGTGATGATATTATAAATATGGTACAACCATATTCATTATTTTATCCATACTTTGAATGACATGTCACCGTACGTGCGTACGTACGGCTTGTCGTCTCCACGTCGTGGTGTAATTGTTATTCAATACATTATTATTTGGATGGGTATAATAATGACGTTTAATTGATGTAAAAAATAAATATAACATGATAATGATTCTTTATATATGATATACCATCCAATTATATATTATTTTAAATTCAAAATAATGATATTTTCGCTCGTGCGTACGTACGGATTACTGTCTCCACGAACGCAATAAGATTCATTCCCCATCGTATCCATTCAAGACTAATTTTCATTTGATGATTAAAAATATAGATTAAAGACATGATATCATTCATGATATGAATATGACACATCTTATCCATAACAAATATTACTCACATAATAAATAATATAATGGAAAACAAATCCATTAATACCCAAAACGACGATAATACTAAGATATTATTGACAAAGAAATTTTAAAGGATCATATATGATATCATATTAATGTATATGATTCTTGTATAAATTAATAAAAATTATTTCACCATTATACAAGAGGTTAACCTACCCTCTACCACGGAAAATGAAAAGGTAAGAGTTAATTATACAATCTCTTCATTATCCATGGTTGTTTATACGTAATTATCTACTGGGACCTCTTTATCATCCACATCCATGTTACCTAAAAATGTTTTTCAAAATATTCTTAATATTTACTAGACTATGGTTTAAAGTAATTTATAACCTTGTTTGAAATTTATAAGATTTTTATAAATGAATCTTTCTGTAGTTTTCCAAACAAGTTCCTTTATAACCTTTTCGACAAAATTGAGGCAAGAATGTCTTTTTTTAACTTATACAGCGGGTGCAGATATTTTTCGCCGTTATAACATCGTCGAAGCATCCCTTATAATCTTATAATAATATTTTCAAATATATTTGTTTTCTTTTATAATTATGTGACTTTTAAATGATTTCAAAATAGAAAGAGATATTTCACTAAAAAGTTGTTGATTTCATCTATGTCAACATCTTTTGATGGATTTTAAGTTTTTCTGAAGTTGATTTATTATGATACAAAACTTCCATATTGTATTGAAGGTTTTGTGATATTTTTGAATGTGGATGTGTTATTTTTTTACACCATTAATGGTTTACGGATAAAGTATTGACATTTCATATGCTAGTTTATATACTAATGTTTATGTTATGTTTAAACCTTTTCATATGAGTAATGCATAGGTCTTAGTAAGTGACGGGTGGAGCCCACTATAGCTCTTCAATGCATCAGTAGGTCTCATGAGACAAACTAGTGTCTTGGCACAAAGCCTTGACAAAATCTTATTTGTAGTCTTGGAACAAGGCCTTGACTATGTGGTTATGAAAGTCTGGCATTATGCATTCCATTATTATGAAAGTGGATATTAATATTTCATGTGATTATTCGACTAGTAGAATATCCAAGTTAGTAAGTAAATGGAATTATTTTGATTTATATTTTCCAAATTATGATAAAGTTTATGTTTAAAAGGCTTTTGTTTTAGTTTTATACATTTTCTTAAATGTTTATTCTTATTTATGAAAGCATCAGCTATATTTTTATCCTTACTGAGCATCTGAGCTCACCCCTTTCTATGTTTTATTTTTTCCAGGATGCGAAGAAGTATATTATGAATGACCAGTAGGGACAGTCTATGGGATCCCAATGTTTTCTATGGAAACAATGTTTCTATAGTTTTCCATTTTATTATGTATTGTAAACCTTATGAATGTATCTAGTACTTCTAAGGCTACTAAACAAATTGGTCTTTTGAGACTCGATCTTTTGTGATCATGACAATGTTATGAAATAGTTCACGGACTCTGGATAACTGGGGTTGGGGCATTACAATTGGTACTATAAAAAGTTTAGTACAAACCTTGGGAACTATATTTAGATAAACTCTAATTAGAGCACATAGCCCTAGATAGACTTTGAGGATTAGTATAGAATAACTTCCTATAATTTTGGTATTGTAGATATTTTGTGATTTTTCCAAGCAATATATCCCTATCTGGATATGACCAGGTATAGGTGGCTCTGGCACAGATGTACCTAGGGGTAAATCCCGAAAACACCGCTTTTTGTTAGACTCGAACGGGAACCGGTGCACGAAAACGGGCCTTGCTTCACTCTTGGTTACGACACTCCTCGAGGATATGCTTAGGATAATTCTCATTTTCTTTACAAAACATTATGAAGGGTTTATAAGTATATACTTTCTCAAAGAAAACATTTTTTTCTTATGGATTATATCCATAAACTGTTGAATTTATGTTAAGTGTTTTATAAGTTTGGAATTATGTATTTCGATTCATAAACTAATCTAGTTTATGCCATTGTATAGAAATGGTTCCTAGTTGAAGGAATGTGAACTCAAATAGTAAGTATGATCCAAAGAATAAGAAGGATCATATATTTCATGATATTAATCCATCATTTAGAAGGTAAATAGTCTCTCATGTATTCTCAACATATGAACAAATAGTATCATGTGTTAAAAAGATAAGTAAATAATTATCTGAGTCCTATGGATATGAAGGAAAGCAAGAGAGGAAAAGGATGGAAGAGAGAAAGATAGATAAAAGGAAGAGGGAAAAGTAAAATTTTCCCATATGTGATAACTGTGGAACGAATCACCTTGGTAAATGCTTGACAAGAATGAGGTTTTGTTATAAGTGTGGAAAAAAGGACACCAAGTACGTGATTGCAAGCGTATGAAATTTTTTTCAAATGTACAATGGTTCATCTCCATGGAGTTGGGAAACTATGTGTATCATGGTCAAAATCATCAGAGTATACCTCAAATGATTCTATTGGATAATAATAATGTTATGATACTACCAAAGATGAAGAATAATGATTATATTTCTTACGCTGTTAATAAAAAATTGTGTCATTTGAGTGTTGTATTAATGATGTACTTGTTAGAATAATTATAGAGTATATAAGGATTGTACTGCAGTACTATTTTATTGAGGATTTGAGATTATATGTTTCGAATAAAAGTGACTTAATAGTAAGCTAAACTTTTTGGAAAATACATTATTGAAGGAAAGGTAATCCTTAATATGGTCCCGATAATGATGTAGTGATTTTGGAATAAGAGATGGTTGATATGAATAAATTATATTAGATATTCTTGACTACCTTGAAACTGATTAAGGATTTGTATATTCCATCATTATTGGAGTTTACAACATTTTTGGATAGAAGGAGTATATATAGTATTCTATAGGGAATAAGGGAGCATGAATGTAATCTATAAGGTTTTAAGGTAATTCAGGATGTTGCAGTGTTTTAAAAGAATACATGATGAAGGTGTTCACATGTTATTACGTGGAAAAAAGGATATTCATTGTGTTTACCTTCCTTATAATTTTTGGACTATGAGTTTGGACAGAAGTATTTTGGATAATTCTAGCTTGAGATTATTTTTGGATTGCCCTTAAAGGAAAACTTAGAGGTTGGGCGGAAACTCATCGCGTCCGGCAAGGTCGCAAGACTTGAACCTGCAACCGAATGGCGACAAGGGTATATCACCTACCACTAGCCCACGTGATGTCCTGGATTGAATAATGTAGTTTTTTTAAAAGGTCTGGTAGATGAATTATAAATTCATTTTTTTGGAACCCAATAAGAATAGAATAAATAGAATATTGTTTTAGGTTCTATTATCTTTTAGAGTGAAAGATGAGTTTGTGGTAGAAATTAGTTAAAGGATGGAACTTTACTTGTCAAGTATTTATTTTTTTCTTTCTGCTCTTATTCTATGATGAAATTAATTCTTAAACTGTAGGTAATGGATCTTATAACTAAAAATGTGTTATCCTAATACCTTATGTTTTATTTAATGGATGATATTTTAAATCATTATAGATTGATGGTTTTGAGGCACTAAATTCTACAATTGGTTTTGATTGATGTCCTCAATCACTCCATATAAATATTTATGTTTTTACTCCAATTATGTGTCTTTAATTGCCAACAATTTTCTCCTAATAGAGATCATAATTTTGTGGTGACTTTTTCATTACCATTTTAATCTTATTAAGACTAAATTATATTAACCAAATTACAGATGTGGGTTTTCCCACAAAGGTATTTTATATTTCCAACATTTTATTTTTAATGAAAAATCTCAAATTGAGAGGACGCAATTTATTGAAGTAGGGAAGAATTTAATACGGCAATATTTCATAGAACATTATTTCTTCAATGTAATTCAATAACTTGCACTACATGCAACAGCGAGTTCAAGTGCACAACGACTTACCAAACAAGCCGTTCAAAAGTGGTTATGAATAGTATTAACTGAATTTTGAGCTTTATATATTTATTATAATTTTAGAATCAATATTATGTTTTTTTATACATAATGTAAGAACAAATTCATTTTTTCAAATAAAAGAAGTATTTTTAAAAAATGCATGTTTACCGCGTTTCAATGGTGAAGCCTTTTTAAATCCAATATTTGAAACTTTTATATATTCAATTTTTTAAAATGAACTTCTTATTTAGAATAAGGACATAAGAATTTAGTTTTGATAAATTTTTGGTGTTTTTCTGATAACTTTCATATTTGGGTGAATAGTGAAAAAATACAATATTTTAACTAAAACCTAATTTTTTAATCAAAATAATTTATAGTGTCAAATTATATATTTTAATGGTTTAGAAGTATAAATATATTATATTTTTACCATTTAATCCAATTTTGTTTATTGTAAGTAATTTCACTTTAAAATTGGACATAATCACGTGTCAATCTTTTGATGGTTATTATTTATTAAAAATACACTTTTGGTTTTGACAATGGGAATTAATTTTAAATTAATTAATGAAACTTATATGTTTTTAAATTGGTAAAATAGAATTCATTTTTCAATTCGGAATATCAAAATTATCTTAGGGTAAAATTTTGGTATTTTTCTGAAAACATTCAATTTTTGATGAATAGTGAAAAACTCTCAGTTGTAGTTTAAAACCGAATTTTTATTTAAATAAATATTTATTTTATTTAAATTTATTTTAGGTCAAAATAGATACATAATACCTATATAGGTTCAATGTAATTCATTGGGGTCAGTTTATAAAAACTTTACATATATAAAAATTTTATTTAACTTTTTACCGTCTTTACCCACCTCCTAGGAGCATTTGAAAATTTGCATAAAACATAATTTTACCACTTCTGTGAGTTGAATTTAAAAAATCAAGAGACATGGTTTATATCAGTAAGTAAAAATGTGGTTCAATAAGATGAAAATAATTTTTGGTTAATAGTAACTTTTTACTTTTATCTTCCACGGTTAAAAGTAAATAGGGTAATTAGGGTAAAAATGATATTATTATTACCCTAACACATGTCCTAATTCTATAGTATAAGTTTAATTCGACCAAAAAAAACCTTAGGAATAAAATATGATCCATTAGGTCCACCTGGATTAGATTAGGATATTTATAATTATTTAATTCAAAAACGTGTTAAAAGTGTTAAATAAATGTTTAATAACTAAAGTTTTTTTAATATAGGGTTACACATAAGATAAATTCGACTATAAATATTAATTATAAAGATAAAACGATTTCCTACATAATTTTATATTAGTTATAGTTTTTATACATTAAATAATTTAATATATATATGACACAATGATGATGCATAAATTAACTAATTAATCAAAACATAAAATAATTGATATTATAAATATCCAAATAATTGTAATTTGAATTTTTTTATGAATTAAAAAAAATTATAGGTTAATATGACATATTAGGGTTGATTAGATGAATTAGTTTCGAATTAATAATGCTGTTATGAATTTAGAAAAAACAAAATAACAAACATTGTCAAAATTGACATAAAAGAATTTGTAAAACAAATATTATATTATTAATTGATATTCTATTTCTAAAAATATAAGGTTCATCCAAAAGAATTATATAATTATATGTGTATAATTAAAGAACAACTTGGGTTTCTATTTGAATTATATAGTATGTTTATTAACCATATAATATAAAAATATAAAGTGACATGGTAAATGACAAACTATTTAACTGAGAGTTAATTCTAAATGATAAAGTTAATATAGTGACCCAAACCAGTATAAAAACTATTGGTTGAGTGGTTTTAGACCCATCCCCACATTATCCTTTAAAGAATCAATTTTTTAGCCATTATAATCTGAAATTTATTTTATTATAAAATAATATTTCTAGCTTTTCTTAAGGTTCCCCTCACCCCTCTTAAAAAAAGGCACTCCCCCTTCTCTCTAATTCACACCTTCAATGTCATTTGGCTTGACCAAAACCTTCCCAAATACCCTATCAACTGTTTTCTGTTCATACTAGAGGCCTTACTTTAGTCATAAATCCAACCTAAGGATCCGTTTTGATGAAATCAAAAGGAAGAACTCGAAGAAGAGGTAAATATTTCATCACCTCTTTCAAGTTCCTTTCTTATTCCACTTCATCTTTCTTTGTTGTATCAATTCTAAAAAAATAACTCCAGTATATTATATATAATATGATTTTATTATAAATATTTTACAACCATATTCATTACTCTATCCATCCTTTGAATGACATGTCACCATACGTGCGTACATACGGCTTACCGTCTCCACGTCGGGGTGTAATTGTAATTCAATACATTCTTATTTGGATGGGTATAATAATGATGTGTAATTGATTTAAATAATTAATATAACATTATAATTATTATGTATATATAATATATAATATAAAATTATATATTATTTTAATATCAAAATAATGATATTGTCGCTCGTGCGTACGTATGTATTACCATCTCCACGAACGCGATGAGATTCATTCCCCATCGTATCCATTGAAGACTAATTTTCATTTTTTGATTAAAAATAAAGTTTAAAGACATGATATAATTCTAGATATGAAAAATATACATCCCATCCATAACAAATATGATTCACATATCAAATAATATAAAGTAAAATGAATCCGTTAATACCCGAAATGACGATAATACTATGATATTATTGACAAATAAATGTTAAAATATCATATATGATATCATATTAATGTATATGATTATTTTATAAATAGATAAAAATTATTTCATCATTATACAGGAGGTTAACCTACCCTCTACCACATAAAATTACAAGGTAAGGGTTAATTCTACAATCTCTTCATTATCCGGGGTTGTTTATACGTAATTATCTACTTGGACCTCTTTATCACCCACATCCATGATACTTAAAAATGATTTTCAAAACATTATTACTATTTACTAGAATACGGTTTAAAGTCATTTATACCATTGTTTTACTTTTATAATATGTTTATAATGGAATATTTCCATCGTTTTCCAAACAAGGGCCTTTATACCTTTTCAAAAAAATTAAGGCAGGAATGTCTTTTTTAACATATACGGCGGGTGCGGCTATTTTCCACCGTTATATCATCATCGAAGCATACCTTACAAGATTATAAGAATATTTTCAAATAAAAATTATTTCTTTTATAATTACGTGACTTTTAAATGATTTCAAAATAGAAAGAGATATTTCTCTACAAAGTTTTTGATTTCATCTATGTCAACATCATTTGATGGATTTTATGTTTGTTTGATGTTGATTTATTATGATACAAAACTTATATATTGTATTGAAGGTTTTGGGATATTTTTGAATGTGGATGTGTTTTTTCAAACCAATCATGGTTTATGGATAAATTATTGACATTTCGTATGCTATTTTTATTACGAATGTTTATGTTATGTTAAAACCTTTTCATATAAGGAATGCATTGGACTTAGTAAATGATAGGTGGAGCCCTATATAGATCCTCAATGCATCAGTAGATCTCATGAGACAAACTAGTGTCTTGGCAGAAGGCCATGACAAAATATTAGTTATAGTCTTGGAAAAAGTCCTTGACTATGTGGTTATGAAAGTCTGGCATTATGCATTCCATTATTATGAAAGTGGATATTGATATTTCATGTGATTATTAGTTTATTAGAATATTCATGTGAGTAAGTAAATGTAATTATTTTGATTTATATTTTCCATATTATGATAAAGATTATGCTGAAATGGCGTTGGTTTTAGTTTCATACATTACCTTAAATGTTTATACTTATTTATGAAAGCTCCCACTATATTGTTATCCTTACTGAGCATCTAAGCTTACCGCTTTCTATGTTTTATTTTTTCAGGATGCGATGAACTATATTATGAATGACCTGCAGGGACAATCTATGGGATCTCGGTGTTCTCTATGGAAACAATGTTGTTGTATTTTTCCATTTTATTATGTAATGTAAACTTTATGAATGTATCTAGTACTTCCAAGGCTACTAAACTAATCGGTCATTCGAGACTTGATCTTTTGTGATCATGCCAATGTTTTGTAATAATGCACCATCTCGGGGTAACTGGGGTCCTGGCGTTACAATCTTATTGATAATGAGATATGAATGAGGCTAACAACGACTCGAGTAATTATTTAAAAAAAATGGTTCATTGAAAATCAATTAATGATGTGGTATTTGAATTCATGGATTATTAATTTATAAAGGATTCACTTATTTTTCAATGTTGGGGAAATATTTTTCTATCAACTAAGACGAAATTTAGGACTATTTGGCTTATCATGCGATATTATGGTGGTGGGTTTCCTATGGTGACTCTAAAATTTGGGTGTGGGTAAATTTTATTGAAATATTTTATAAACACATGGGAGATAAATGGTTGAATGATAAGGTATGTCAGCCTAAGGATTTTAATATATTTTTCCAAAAATTGGTATTCAAGATGGATGATGGGGTTATGTTAGGAATTATTCTTTTTTGGGAATGATGACTAGTACATGATGTTGCTATTTATTAGGCATGTCACATGATAATATCTGGGATCTCTATTTCTATGATAGGTAATAAGTTTGGTCTCAATATATCATATATAGCCAATGGGATAAAAATTATCTATAATGAAGTTTTTAAGAATTATTATCAAATATATATGTATAACATGGGTTAGAATGTGGGGCATGTTCGATGGAAATAAATGAGGATTATGGGATAAAAAATGTTTTTTAGGAGCCCTCTCGATTTCATTTTGGTTTAGACTTCTTTTTTTACTTTTTAGTGGAATCTGAGGAATTCTTACACTTTGGCGATGGCTTACATATTGGATAATCCTTGGAAAGATGTGCACTGTATTATCTTGATTTAAAGGGGAATAAATAGATCATCCCCGATGATAACAATTTTTAAGTTAGTAAAACAAATAATTTCTCTTATGACATTTATACAATACTGGTATAATATAGAAGTACAAGTTAGAATATATAAAATCTGAATAAGTGGATCTCCCTACGATCTAGGAATATTATTTGAGGGATCATTGAATCATGTTGGAACTATGATGGTCTCATAGTCGTTTTAAGAGGTAAAAATTTTAATCAATCATTATTAAATGTTAGATAATAGGGATATTGGAATATATTATAGGATGTGGATGGGTCAAATAGGATATTTTATATATATGGAGAGATGGGTTGTGTCATAATAATAGTGATATGAAAAATAGATAATACCATGGAGTTGGTAGTGGGACTATATTGTATGTTTTCAAGAGGTGATTCCAATGTCATGTGACATAGGGTGGAATCCATAAATGCGATACATTTTAGATTTGGTTCAGGGGTTATTGTCTTAGATGTTAGAGGAAGAATGATAGTTTATATGTTTAATTTTTTATACTATATAGGATATATATAAAGGTTTGTATAGTGGGATTTGTTTGAAACTAAATAAGGAAATACCTTAATAGGGGAAATTTTGGTCATGTTAGAATCTTAATACATATGAGTTTATTAATCAAGAACATGGAAAAATTTATGTTGGGGTGAAAAATTTTCGAGTTTTTTGGAAAACACATTGATATGGGGAACATGGTTATGAAGGTCTGATTCCCCAAATAGATTGGATGTAAACCCTGATTGGTTCTATTTTTTTAAATTGGCATTATGGTTTGACCGGTCTGAATTTGTTAGTGTAAATGAGATATCCAGGAATGGGTGTGATGTTACTATAATAAATGATGGTTGATATCTCTAGTATCTCTCTCTATGTAGAAATAAGTATATTATAATAAATATATTATCAAGTAACTTTTATGGATGTCATAACTCTTTATTAAAGAGAAAAACCCCGTTATCCTAAAATTCTAAAATTATGGAATTTAGGGATTATCTAAATAATAGGGAAAGATTATACTTGTTGTTAAATCATATGACATTATGAATATTTTTTTTGAATATTTTCTTTTTCAATTATTAATATATGTTGGGAAGGCCATTTCTCATTAATGAGAGTCTATTCGAAAACAATGATTATGGAAATGTGTAAAATATAAAACAGAGTTGCACAACCATGAATTAAGTATTATGCCTCAACTAAAAATTTAAAATGTTTTATATATTAGAATGAAATGGTGATAAATATAATTCTTGATTGAGATGTTGAAATATTTTTCTATTCTAGTGTAGAGGTGTTGGAAAATATATATGTTTTGGATAAAGTACTTAAAAAAGGAATTTTAAGAGTGTGTTATATATATATCAAATAGATATGGTCTTCACCTCCATCTGTTAATAGTGAGTATTGGGTAATGATTATCATGGGTTTGGTGGTCGTGGTTGAACCTATTTGAAATATTCACACTCGAGATAATATAGTCAAAAAAAGATATTAAGATGATTTTGGAGCCTTAGTAACTTGGGGATTCACATGTAATGGTATGGTAATTGTTGAACGTATATAGATTTGAATATCTCGAAATATGTTTATTAACTAAATATCAAATTATATATATATATTATATTTTAAATTGGGGATGTGTATCAAAGACATGAGTAAATTAGTACAATTCATCAACTAATAACTTTTGGATAACCACTTTTTTTATAGGTGGAGTTGGGTTCATGTCATGCTTGGATGAGATTATGTCATGTGGGTGGATTTTTTTGCCTCATTTTCCCTATACTAAATAAGAGGTATTATCTATGGAAAATTTTTTGTGGGGTTTTTTATACATTAACTCTTAATTATACCATAATTTTTAAGATATAATGAGTTTTTATACATTATATCATTATTTTATCTTGATATAGTGGGTAAGTATAAGGGAGTGGTGTGAATTTTGAAATTTAACAGATGTCTTTATACACATCATCATAGTGATACTACATGATTTTCAAATTGTGGGTATGAAAAGGGAATCTTTATGGTGTAGAGTCCTCCGATGGTTGATGTTTTTGGGATTGGAAAATGTTGGCTTAATATACCTGTAAAATTATTAGGGTATAAACAAATTATCAAGAGAGAATTTATACCCACAATTTTATGACTATACAAAAGTAGTGGCTCAAAAATTTTTATTCAACATTGAAAATAATTTTTTTTGAGGTGTGATTGTAAGGCATGATTTTTGTGAAAAAAAGTAACGAATGATGTCTAATAGTTTTTAGTTATACGTATATGTGTCTTTGGGGAAATGAGATATTTCAGAGATAGATAAAGAAGTGGTATGAGGTATTTAGATTGAGAAGATGGTCACTTTAGTAGTTTTTGTTATTATGTTGTTTAAAAATTTTATATTAGATCATGAAAGGGTAAATTATGAAGCTTCTCTATGGATAGTGGCTAATATACAATTATTTCATGGTCACTCATTGACCATACAACCAGATCATATTGTTTTGTTGGTGGTAGACAATTCCTACTGCACAACCAAGAGTATTTGGTAGTTATTCCATAAAAATAAATAGAAATATCATTCAAACACTTGTTTTAGTAATGATTTGGGTGATTTTAATTCTCTTGTATCTCTCTCAGACAAATCTCTCAACTTTGGGGCTTTGTTGATTCTTTCTTATCTCTATATCTCTTACCTCGTGGATTGTGGTTCAATTGAATTTATTATATAAGGTAAGTTACTATGAATCTCATCCTAATAAATATTTATTTCTTTTAACTTATTGGGAACACTAAAAATGGAGGACTTGTGAAATATGAATATCTTTTTTCAAATAAAATTAGTATTTTTAGTGGTTTGAGTAAGGGAAAAAGACAATGTGTCTTGAGTATAGTGGTGTCTATTTTTGAAATCATTGGAATACTATTGGTGGATTATCTTAAAAACATGAAGTTATAAAATATTATAGAGTGAGTTGGAAATTTTCATTAAATGATATGATTATTTAAAAAAAGGATTAAAAAATTATGTAATATTTATTTGGAATTATTTTGTGCTTTTTATGTATTGGAATAATCAAATGGCAGTTATTTTATGAGAATGTGGGTGTATTTATAAAAACATTGGAGGGGGAGGGTGGTTAGTGGATTTTTTAATCAACCATTTTTTGTTGGTTATTCCTTAAAAATGATTTATTTTAGTAATTTAAATAATTGTTTTTAAAATAGTGGCATTGAGTTTCTTACAAGGAATCATGTTGGTTGATATTTTTTAATATTGGATGGTTTTAAGGATGGAGTTGGGTTTATAGTGAATGAGTTATGTTTGGTGTGGTTATTTTACATTCACATTTTAATTTGGTAATGAATTATATAATAGTTACAGTAAACTCCCACCTGGTTGTGGGAACTATTCATAGTATTTATACGGTGAAGTCGTAAAAAAATCATACATTAGTGTGGAAAATTGTACATATAGAAAAGGTGCGGTCTGTGAGTAGTATATCCTCATATATATATTTGATAGTTGTAATGAATTAATGTCGCATTTTAGGAATTCCATGTTCATTGTTTTGGTTTTGGTTTTATATATTTCCATCGACCATTATGGTAAAAACATAAGTTAAGTCAATATTAAATTTAGGATTATTTATTAATGACATTCATATATATTATTATGATAATTATTTCAATGCGTATAGAATAGTTTTTAAAAATTAATTATTTAGTGAATGTTTTATAAAAATCTGGGAAAATTATTGGTTGTTTCATATATATAAGGTAAATTATGAGAAATGGGGGAATCATTGAGGTTCTAGTACTCAACCCTCACTTTCCCACTCTCGTGGATGGGTATATTTTATATACCAATCATGTATAGGGAGGTGATATCACTTATTTATAATCAAACATGCTTAGGGATGGTGAGTCTATAATGAGGGTACGACTCATGGATATTGGGTGTCTTAAGGGATTCTTTTAAAGGATTTAATTTTGATTATTTCATTTAAAGCCTTATCATCCCATTCTTTAGAGTTTTTTTGTTAATATATTATTGATTTCTAAACGAGTATTAAGATTTTTAAAAAATGACTTTTCATCATGCATCATATATATAATGGTTGTCTATTTCCACTATGATGTGTTAATGATATATAGGATTCATACATCTGAGTGATGTATATGAAATACAAGATTCTAGGTAGTCAGCACACAAAAATGGATGTGTTTAATATTTGAATAAATCAACACCCAATAGTACTAGCTAAAGAGTCAATAATATTTTTTATCCTCTAGAAATCAAAGGTTGCATATAAGGCCTTTTCATATTTCAAATATATCTAAGCGAGGTTATGTGGATAAATTTATGATCAAGATGATATTGAAATCTCCTTCTCCTTCCATTCTATTGAATTTTTATAAGGATTTTTTCCTTGGATGATTATTATGAAACTTATATATTTAGTAATAATCAAGGAAAATGGTATATGATTATTAATTATATCAATATCATTATATTCATACAATGGGTTTGATGTGTTTAGTTATACCTCATTTAAATGGCTGATTAACTTATGAGATCATATATATTAAAAGTTGGTTAAAATATGTAAATTATATGATTTCGGGTCAAGTTATATAAAACTATACTGGTTTGAAACATGTAAATTACCATGATCATGATTTGGAATATATAAAATAAAATTTAATAATTTATGTATGAAAGTAATTATAACGAGTTATTAATTAATAAATATTAATATATTTTACATGATTCAATTTTTTTATTATGTTAGTGTTATATTAATTTATTATGATGGAATTAAATGTTTTCCTTATCAAATTATTACATTATTTCCTGATGGAGTAAGGGGCTGTCTATTTTTTGAAGATTATATAGATATTTAGACAACTTTTTATAATAATTTAATTTTTATAAATATTTTGATTACTCATTATTTATATTATTTTTGAGTTTCTAGGAAATAATAATGAGTTTATACTAACCGAATTCATTTAAATTTTAGTGTAAATTTATATTTAATCATTCAGAAAATAGTACAAGTCTCTAAAGATAAAGCCTTACAATGAGTTTTTTTACACTAACAAGTGTTGGATGTACCTATGGTCTATTCCACCTAGAAAGAGAGTGTCTCCCTTTTGTAATAGAGTCATCTCATGCCATATTCTCATGATTATTCATCCCCTTAATTGAATCAAAATTTACTATTCCCATTACTCAAATCATATAGATCTTGAATTTCCTTATATATAAACATGGATATCCTTCACTACCTATCTTACATATGAAAAATAATTTTATGCTTCACTATTGAAGATGATATAGTTCATAATTAGTGTATAACTAAATGGGGCTTCTAATCCATTTGCATAATTCAACAAATATGTCAATTATAGAAAAAATAATAATTATTTGATGTCATAAATGATATAGATATATATCATAGGTTTATCAATTCCATTCCATGAAATACTTGTTATTCTTTTTATTAGTAATTTGGTTGGAAGATTTCTTTTCTTCGATTACATGACCTTGGTGGGATTCACCCTACTGAACCTATAATATGTGTCTAGGGCATTTTTTTATTTGTATTAGATTTTTTAAAGGAAAAAATAGAGGGGTAATATCATTGATTTTAATTTATTTACTATTCATCATTGCCTTATTTTTTATCCACTTTTAATTTTCAGGTTCACCATTTTGAATGATTATATAAAATAAGTAGTGAAGGAAAACCAGTTTATCATTCAATGGAATGCATGATTTTTTTTGATGTTATAAGGGTAGAAAATATTAATAAGAATTTTTATTCATTTTTATGATTCCATAGATATTTAAAATTTACAAGGAAAAGTATATTATGGATGATCCTGAATTAGAGATAAAAAATCATGAAGAATAGATATATATATTATTAAAAAATTGGTTATGCTTTTTTGTGGTGGATTATTTTATTGGTGTCCAACCATTGTTTATTAATTTAGTGTTTCAAATTTCCTATTCATAAATGGTTTCAATTGTGATTTCAACTAAGGATGATGTAAGGGTTGCAAGGCCCGAGGGTAATTTCCAAATAATTATCCTATTTTCAACTTCTTGAATTGACCATGCCAAGGGCCAAAACATAAAGTTTGGTCTTCCTTAGGTGTTCAATATAAATTACCTTTATCATACAATGTATGGAGTAACTGAAATTATATAATACCCATGAAATTATAATGGTATTAGGAAATATTACTCCACTACTATAGAAATTTCAAATGAGTTTGGAAATTTGGGAGACAATGAAAGAAAAAAATAAGTGAATGTAGGTTGAAAAGTTTCAAAGTCAAGAAAAAGGTGGAATTAACTTCATTCGATAATACTAGAGTCCATTCAAGGATATAATTTCTACAAGGTAGGGTGAAAGGGTGATGGTAATTTTGAGAAGAGTGATACATGGTCTTGTACTTCTCAGAAAAAGAGGATTTTCTAGTTGATGATTATTATTAG
The DNA here is from genome assembly GCA_963277665.1 of Viscum album. Lineage (NCBI taxonomy): Eukaryota > Viridiplantae > Streptophyta > Magnoliopsida > Santalales > Viscaceae > Viscum > Viscum album. Next base: position 827,054,065 of record OY728148.1, on the reverse strand, counting down.
TCCAATCAAAAGAAAATCATGAAGTTATTAGTGGAATAAAAAGGAGTCACCACAATACCTATATTGTTTTCATATCTAGAAATTTATAATTCATCCCTATCCAAGTCATCAGTTACAAGGTTTATAAACAACATGTATTCCATAAAATAAGAGATCCAGAATGCCTGTAAAGCGTTTTTAAAGGATTCTTTTCCAACATGATACCTTGGCATGATCCAAAGTTATGATTATTTATAAGATATTCTATATTATGATAGTTATCAAAACAAACACATAAAATCAATTTTATTATATGAAATGATAGATGGCAGTTGTATTTCCATTCTCCCTCAATGAATTGAAAGGATGAAAATATCCAACTATAAATTTGGTAAGGATAAAATAAATTAAGGAAATGAATAATTATACACTGATATTGATCTCAAATTAGATTACCTAGAATATGTTACAATTGGGAGAGATACCTAAGTGTTTGAAATTATTGTATAATATCATTCACAACATGATTCCATTTTATAATATACTTCCCTAATGCTTTTCCATTTTATGAATACATGGTGGATTGTGTTTTAAAAAAAATTTATTATTAGTGAAAACCGGAAACTTCACCTTGATCTTGATATTGCGAACCCAGATATGAAATACATGTATGACTCTCTTGTCTCAAATATTTAGTGTGTCTTTCTATTTATATTTTTTAATGGTTTCATTGTTTATAGTTGTGTTTTTTTTAGTGTCCCATGTCTTTTACATATATTATTATAAGATTTTATAAAAAAAACACCTATCAATTACAAACCTAAATTGGTGAGGCTTAGTGTATTTGGATGTAATGGATCATAATACATCATTGTTATATGAAAATAATACTTATATATATATTTATATGTAATGAGATCTTAAACTCATTCGAGTGTCTAAAACAACATAGGAAAATAAGGAAATACATAGAAAAATGTTGTGAGATATAAATTCTTTTAAGGATAGAAACATGACAAGAAAGCATGACATGTGAGTTAAAGGAATACCATGATATCACAAAAGTAATGTCACATGAGTAATCACATAGAGATGCAACATGAATTACTTAGTATCATATGTTATGGAATAATAGGAAATGGGGAATAAACATATAACATGTCATAAACATGATCAAACGACAACCGCATAAACAATATCTCACTGAGTGAAAAGTCCCATAATGGATTAGGTTTATTCCCTAATTCTAAACATGACACCTCATATGACTAAGTATGTATCCAATGCAATAGAGAACTGTTTTTAGCACCCATCATAACATATTCATGATATATTGGTTCCGTATACATGGAATCAATTGAAATGCATAACATAACAATTACCTATGTAATGAAATTAGTTTTATAACCAAATATCATATTGTAATTAAAATATATTTCATCTAGAAGGAATCTGATTGATTAACATAAGAATTTATTACCACATAAAAGGAATGGAGAACAAGATAAGTATATATATAATAGAAATATATGAATACTTTATAATCAAACCATCACTTCAAAGATTATTTTCTTTGATTAAAATTCCATTAAAATATTACATGAAATATTTCCTTAGAAAAAAACCATTTTCAAATTAAAAATAAATTTTATCAATGAATAATTTCAAGAATATTAAGATAAAAATATCTTCGAAAATAACATCTTAATCATGTAATGTACGATTCAAATTAATGGGTTCTCATGAAAATGGGAATGTTTTGTTTATCCAGGATATGCTAGAACACATGTTCCTTTCACATTTTGATATAAAATGTCAAAAAATACCTTTTTTTGTAAAATGAAACAAATATTAATTTTTAATTTTCTTGTAAAAAGATAATAATGAGGAAAAATAAAATTAAACAATCATTTGGTTCGAAACATTTTTAGTAAACATGGATTTGGAGGAAAATGTATATTTCAAATGAAGATAAATTAAAGTTGGTTTTAATAGAAGAAAAAGTATTAATAAAATTTGGTACCAAAGAGATTAAAATGGTACAATTACATGAAAATTTCTTGAAATATCATAGGAGAAGAAAGTGAAATATTTTTACTAAAAAAAGTAATTCATTTCTTATAATAGAAATTAAAGAACATAAAATCTCGATTAAAATGAGATTGAACCAAAAACCCATACTTCTATGATGAATATTGAATCTTAATAACCATGAATGATATAAATAAACTATAATGTAAAATATACCTCAGTATAAATGATTCATGAAGTAATATTTAAAGGTGTAGTATAAACATCATATGAATAAATTTAGCTATATAAAAGAACACATATCTCAAAGATGGACCTTTTAAGACAGAGACCATTACCTCAAGACCAAATTGTCACATTCATTCCTTAAATTCCAAAATAATAAAATTATGTTAATTATTTACTTTATTAATAACATATTTCATTATCATTTCTTATTTTATATTTTTTAACCATGTCATATTCAGTTACTAAAAAAATTAATTACAGGGAAGATGTTTTGATGATAAAAGACTCATATTTCCAAAAATCACAATCGAAAGTTGACTAAGTTCAAATAGATATTAATTTAATTATATAGAAAATGGTATTCTGGAAATAAATATATTTTTAATATCAAAATTATAATTTTTAAATCAACCATGAAATATGGATATGCAAAATGATCTATGTTACAATCAAAAAGATAGTAGGTCGTAGGTACGCATGGGTAACCTTTCCATTTTTAAATAAGAATGATGAAAATAAATAATGTGTTCTTTAATCATTATAATATTTTCATAATATATATATATATATATATATATATATATATATATATTATTTTTTATTTAAATACACTTAAATATATCATTTATGTAATGCGGTAATAAAAAAGAAATTTGATTGCTTTGCGAGGCAGTAGTCTGTCGTACACATGAATGATGTTATCATTTATTAAATAGATGGAAATGAAAGTAATTATATGATGTATTTAATTTATATAATGGATATTATTTCATGAATATAATATATTAACATTATATTTATCCTTATTACCTTTCATATAAAAGAAAGTGAAAAAATAATCACATCACTTCATGAGGTGGTAGTCTGATGTACATATGAGCATCGCAATCTTATTCCTTAGGGAATTGGAAATGAGATGGATTATGGGATATTATAAATCCATAATTATAATTATTTAGTAAATATAATAAAAACGTATGAAATACATCATTACAACCAAATATTGGATGTAGTGATCGAAAATGAATTACGTCGGTTCGTAATGTGGAAGTCCATTATACAAATGATCAATAGTTTCATTTCCCAATTGACGGTGGAGGAGGTATTTTTACATCATACACATAAAATATCAATATATAATTATATAAAAATATTATTATGTTACTATATAATCATGGTTTAAGGAAATTTAATGTAGGAATATGGAGAAATAAAATAAAATGCTCATTTAAGGATGTTACTTCTTATTTAAGAAACCTCTATAGGATTAAACATAAATCCTTCCTATAAATAATTTTTGAATAAAAAGGATTATAAAATGATTAAATGGAAATATTATATTTAATTTTAAAGGTAATTTGGGAAAAAATGGGTTTTTCAGGTGTGTAAATGAGAGAATATGGGGTGACCTTTTATAAGTTGGAGAGATGAAATAATTTGAATTTCTGAAAATAAAGAATTAAAGTATCATTTTTATAAATAAAAAAGGATACAAAATGTACCATGTTCTAAAATTATAAGATATATTGACAAAATATTACCAAAAAAATAGATGTTAGGAAATTTATTGGTCAATTGTACAATTTATCATTTTAGTTTAACCCATGGTCAACCTATTTTTACCTTAACCACCATAAATAATTTTTAATGTTTTCATTATTTATTATGGAAACAAATTATGATAATATTATTAAAAAAAATAAAATATTCTTATTTCAATTATGGAATCCATTTTTACAAATTCAACTATCATAAGTGGAAAATTATAATTTAAAATTGAACCCTCAGACATGCCAAAAAATGGTTTTTCAAGAAATGTTGTTTTCAAGAATAAGATGATTTTATAATAACTATATGAAAAACAATCATAATTAAAATAATTTTAATTAATATTTATATAAATATATTCTATATTTTTTCATGACCCATCCCTCAGGGCCTGTGTCGTGACTACCTCAAGCCTGCCTTCCATAGGCCAGGGGGTGGAAACTAGCACCGAAAAGGTGTATCCCTGAAATGGGAAGGCAATGCCTTTTAACTTGTACAGACACACAGTCCAAGAACAAAAAAAGAACCATCCACGATGTAAAATACTGTTGTTAAAGTGTGATGAATGTAAAGGGGCTGGAATGAAAGCCCAACTGAAATGTACAAGTACAACTGAAAAGTAAAAATACAACTGAAAATTGAAAATCAAATCCTAGATCATCCAACAAGGATCCTACCTGAAGGGTAGGTACAACTCATGATCAGTAGTCCTTGCGTCACGTCATGCCAGATGGTCCACCTCTAGAACCATCCATCCTGGCCCCCTCAGCCTCGATCAAAACTATTAGTCATATGCACACGACAAAACAAGGTGCTGATGTATCCCGTGAATGGGTGAGTACAACGATACTTAGTAGGGACCCAGAGGCCCCCGTAGGTATCTCATCTTTTCACAACAGAAAAACCACAAATAAAGACCTAAATATCAAAGCATGAAGAGATAGACAGAAACACTACTTAGGTATATGCCCATACATATACCTAAGTTATCAATATATACTCATCACACACATGAGGGAAGAATACCACAGAGGTAACACCATGAAGGTAGAAGTACCACACAGGTAACACTACGAAGATAGAAGTACCACACAGGTAACAAAATAAAGATAACACCACGATGGTAACACCATGAAGGTAACACCACGAAGGTAGAATTACCATATAGGTAACACCAAGAAATTAGAAGTACAACACAGGTAACACCACGAAGATAACCCCATGATGGTAGAAGTACCACATAGGTAACACCATGATGATAGAAGTACCACAGAGGTAGAACGATGAAGATATAAGTACCACACAGGTAACACTATGAAGATAACACCACAAAAGTATAATAACCACATAGGCAAAGACTCACCTTACACCTAAATACAAAAGTACAGATGATTAGTTGTAATCTCGATCATCTTTCTCTGTTAAAAGGCACTGCTACTAATTCACATTGGACCGATAGGTAATAACCCCCAATGAACCACACATGATCTTACCCACACATGACCGGTTTGATCTAACAAACACAAGATCGCTGAGCACTAACCCACATAGGATAAGTAGATACTGGACCACTTAGGATCGATGTTCTTTCATCACATTACAGCAAGCCACAGGATTCCTCGCACCCGGTGCCGTGGAGTTCCGTAGAAACTGCCCCTTAAGATATTGGTAGTACCTCAACCACCACTAACCTTCACAAAGGAGTAACCAAAAGTATCATCATGTCATAAGGGTTCCAACGTGACAGACGGTGCATCAATCAGATGCTCGGTCCGTGAGTTATAAGCATTTTAGTTTTGAGGGCCCGGTTGGATTCAGGTTTGATCCAACTCGGCCATGATCCAAATGTCTCCAAAATTCATGTGGAGTATACCCAAAGGACCGTATCACTCCAAGGGTCTCATCATCACATATGGTTCATCTAACGAACACCCGGATCTCATGTTATAGCCCTTTAGGAAGAACTTGTCATGGTTGGGTCTGGGTCCGGTCTATCCCGGCTGGGCTGGGCCACTGCGGGCTCAACCCTCTTGGACATGGTCCATCCCAGCCTGCAAGGGGGTACATCCCAAACTGAAAGGGGGAGGCCCGACCTTTGAAGTTGCAGCCCACTGGGCTCACACGGACCAGTCTTCCAAGTTGGCCCCGCGGGTGCATGACTATTTTGGCCAGCTGGTGGGGTGCTTCCCCACCGCGTATCATTCAGCCATTTTGGTTGCCCGGTGGTCAACCAACCAGCGTGGCACGAGGGTTATGCTTCTCTTCACCTATCGCGACTTCGACCGTGGCCTCCTCCTTTTGTGGTCAGCTCATGCCGGCCACCTCCTTCACCAGTCGTGGCTTCGGCTGCGACCCCTTACTCACCGACGGCATGCCACACCTCCTCCATGGCCAGCCGGTGATGCCTGCTCCCTTCACCCTTCACGTCCCATTTCTCCTCGGAGGCACGATGGTGCGCCCCACCTCCTCTGTGGCCGGTCGGTGTCGGCCGCTCTGCCAACCACCATGGCCTCCTTCAGCGGTACGCGACGACATGCCCCCTCCATCATATCCGGTCTATTCGGCCATGCTGGCTGTCTTCCCTAGAGGGTGCAAGGGTTACAAGGTAGCGGAAGGTCCGGCCTAGGTTCTCTAGACCTACACCCTCCACATTAGCTTGAAAACATGAGGGAGGATTAAAAAGATTCAATAATCACTTGACATTAAATAAAAAAAACAAATCCCTACCTCAAGAACAATAGAGAACGCATGTGATTGAGGAGGTGGGTCGGTGTTCGTCTTTCCCGCAAAAAGCTTTCATTGATGCTGCTTGTATGTTTCCCTTCGGTTCATGGTTCAATGTCACCCATCACCACTCGCTAGAACCAGCTTCGTCCTCAAAGGGTTTTACATCGCGGAACTTTATCAGCCCTTCGTTACATAGTGAAGTAGTGTAGATACCTCTCCCCAAGATACATATAAATAGGATTGGGGGAGGGTGTCTAACACTCATGGGATTTTTGAGGGTACATTTATTAGGAACCTTCTCTAATTCCCAACGACACTTTTACTTATGATTTGAAAGGTCAATCCATTTAATGTCTTGACACATCGTTGGTCCCATGTTGTCGCTTGTCTGTTGAAGGTAAATAAAGAATAAAATAACAAAGTAATTTTATTTATTCTTTTAAATGAAAGTCAAAAATCTCACTTCTTCTACAGACCTACTACGGTCAAAATGAAGCCTTAAGTGAATTTTGGTTCTGCGGATTCAATGGTGCCATCAGATTTTTAATCCGATGAACTGCTCAAAAGTTAGAAAATGTAAGCCACACATTTAAATAATATACCTTAAAAAGTTCATAAATTCATTCTGAGCACACCATGCCTCAGAATCACATGCCATCATTTTTCAAAGACTAGTAATAATTCCATATAATTAAAAAAATTACATGGAAAATCCTGGTCTTTACATTCTTCACACATTAGGGATTTTCATCCCCGAAAGCCACAATATAGACTAAGGAAATAAATGGGAGTACTAAGCATTAATCTGAGCGTCCCGCTCCTAAGTTCTCTTTTGGAGGTTCTCGTGCTACCAGCAAACACGCACCAGAGGTATCAACCACCCATGAAGGACTCACTCATGTTGATCCCCAATCTCTATTGGAACCTCAATAAACATCAGACCATCATCAAAGTTTAGCTCGCTGTGGTCGATGAAGTGAGATGGGTCATTCACATATCTCCTCAGTTGGGATACATGGAATATGTCATGCACCCTCTCCAACTATGGTGGAAGTGCCAAGTAGTATGCCACCTTTCTAGTCCTCCAAAGTATCAGAAATGGTCCAATAAACCTCGAGGTGAGTTCCTTGCATCGGAAAAATCTATGTAGTCCACTTTGAGGGGAGAATCGTCGGGATACAAGGTCCCCTCCTGAAACTCCAAAGGTCTTCGTCTCCTATCATCATAAGACATTTTTTTACTCTATGCAGTCTTTATTGGCTCCTAGATGATGTTCACCTTCTCAGTGGTAGATCATACCATCTCTGGACCCATAAGTGCTGACTCTGATGGGCCTGTCTAGCATAGAGGTGATCTGTAAGGTCGGTAGTATAAGGCCTTGAATGGTTCCATTCTAATGGTGGAGTGATAGTTGTTGTTGTATGCGAACTACACAAAGGGAAAGTGATCCTCCCAACTACGGACAAAATCTAGGGTGCATGCACGTAGAATGTCCTCCTATGTATGAATGGGTTTCTTTGTATGACTATCCATTTGCGGATGAAAGGTAGTGCTCATATGCAGCTGATACCCGAATGCCTCCTACAATCCATTACATCACTGGGAAGTAAAATGTGTGCCATGATCAGAGATGATCATCGATGGATCCCCATAAAGCCGTACAATCTCTTGTATGTAGAGGCGTATCAATACCTCTACTGATCCCTGCTCTCATATGTGTAGGAAGTGGTCAAACATGGTGAGTCAGTCAAAGATCACCCAGATGGAATCATGTCCCATGGATATACATGGAAGTCCTGTCACAAAGTCCCTAGAGATTCCATCCCACTTCCACTCCATCATGTCTAGTGGTTATGCTAAGCCTGCTAGAACCAAATTCTTGGCCATCACTTGCTGACAAGTGAGGAATTAGGAAACAAACTCCTCCACATGTTTCTTCATCCCTAGCCACCAGTGCTGATGCTGGTTGTCTTAGTACATATTTTCCACACCCGGATGTAGCACTAGAGGGGAAGTATGGAATTCCCTCAAAAACTCCTCCTACAGTGCCACCAGTACCATGGAACATCCTCTGAAGTGGATGATGTGTTCCCCACCTTACGAAAATCCTTCAGGTGCCTATCTTAAGGATATCTGAGCACGTCGAGCCTCACAGTCAATGTCCCCAAGATTTTCCACCCAAACTCGCTGAAGAAGTGGGGGAGTGACAATCATGGACTAGAGGTAAGTTGTTCCATCTCTATCCACAAAAAATATATGAAATTCGACTAGCTGCTCTGTCACCTCACAAAAGAACTATATATCAGACCTCCTACTAAGTGTATCCGCTACCACGTTCTGCTTCCCAAGAGTAAAGACTATCTCTAAGTCATAGTCCTAGAGATACTCTAGACATCGCCACTATCTCGAGTTCAGGTCTATCTAAGAGAAGATATACTTGAGACTCTTGTGATCAGAGTAGACTATAAAATGTTCTCCCATCAAGTAAAGTTTCCACATCTTCAAGACGAAGACCACTGCTGCTAACTCTAGGTCATGGGTAACATAGTCTTGCTCATCAAGTCTCAGTTGTTGCTAACCATAAGCGATCACTTCTTTCTCCTTCATCAGGACACATCCAATCCTGATCCCAAATGTTTCACAGTATATTACATACCAAACACCCTCTTCTGGTAGCCTCAAGATGGGAGAACTCATCAGTCTCTACCTCAGCTTATGAAAACATTGATGGAATCTCTACATCCATACAAAAGGTTGTCCATTCTTCGTCAATGTTAAAAAGGGTGTCAAAACTGTAGAAAAGTGAGCCATGAATCTCTAGTAGTATCCATACAACCATAGAAAACTCCACACCTTGTTCACACTCTTTCGTGGCTCCCGAGCAAGCACAACCTCTATCTTCACCAGATCCACTGCAACACCTGCCTATGAGATAATGTGTACTAGAAAGTTGATCTATCGTATCTAGAACTATCACATCGAGAGACTACCATAAATCGAGTTCTTTTAGAGTATATCCATAACTATATGTGGATTTTATGCATTCTCCTCCTCTAATGCCGAGTATATCAAGATGTAATCGATGAAGAACACCACAAAGTGATCGAGGTATGTCTGAAAGATCCTGTTCATGGGTCCCATGAACATTGATGGGGCATTGGTCATGTTGTATGGCATAAACAAGAACTCATAGTGGTCATACCAACATCTGATGGTCGTCTTCTACACATCCTCATCTCATACCCTGAGTTGATGATAGCCTAATATGAGGTCTATCTTCTAAAACCAATGATCTCTGTTTAGCTGATCAAAATGATCATCAGTCTACGAAAGTAGATATGTTTTACTCATAGTCACATGGTTCAAGTGCCATTAGTCCACACAGAGTCTCAAACTCTCGTTTTCCATCTTGGAGAACAAAATTGGGGATTTCCATGGAGAAACCCTGGGCCTTATGAACCCATTCCTATGAAAGTCCCCCAATTGTACCCATGACTCACGAAGATCTGTGGGATCCATCCGATATGCTTGTGTAGATATTGGTTCCATACCAGAGTACATATCTATGTAAAAGTCCATCTCTCTCCAAGGAGGTAGTCCCATACCATCATCAGGAAAGACATCGGTATACTGGTCCACCACTACAGGATAACTGGGACTCTCAATATCAACTGCTATGAGGGTAAGGCTAGCCATCTGATGTGTGATCTGCTACACCCTCCTCCGGGGAAGTCCATCCTCTGCTGCAATGGTTCCCTTTTCACTAGTGAAGGATAACCTTGTCTCATCCTTGTGGACATACCATACTTTGCACTTAATACAATCAATTTGGGAATGGAATGTGGATAACTAGCCCATAACCATGATGATGCTGTAAGGCCTCAACCCCACTACTAGAAGCTCCTAGCTAAAGTTCTCACCTCCTAGAGTAAGCTCATACTTCCGGTACCAATGTGTAATCATCGAATCCATTCATGTAGGAGTCTCTATATATAAGGATCGAGCCAATGGCTCCATCGGAATCTCTGAGCTCCAAAAGAGGGTTGTGGAAATAAAAGAGTGACTGAAACCTGTATCTATAAGTACGACATCTAAGGTGGATTAGACACAGATCATACCACTAATCATCTCTAGAGCACCATGTTCATAGGCCTTAGATTCTTGGAGCTGATCTCATCCTTATCCACCTACTCCCTGTGGTTGGGGTGGACCACCTAGAGGTGGTGGAAGTAGAACCTCAAATCACCGCCCACTGCCTGCTGCACGGTCTGCTCCTCTGCCATGTCCGCCTATTGCCTGCAGACCTCCCTGATCGAATATATGCCTCTGCCTTGGAATTCCCCCGACCTTCTTCTAGTCATCCGTACGGCGGGTCAGGAAATCGTGAGCCATGTGACCTTGCCTGCCGCACGAGTAGCACTGTCTGCTCCTAATCTGTCTTCCTCTGTCCCATCATCCCGGCACCATTGACCTTATATCTTGTGGTTGTCCACCAGAAGGTCGGGATGGGTTGAGCCTCTACGTCATTCATTTACTACATACTGTAGATGACTCCGCTACCTAATGTTCAGTGGTGTCTCTCGTTGTCGGTTCCTACTTAGCAAGGAAAATACACACCCAAAATGCTCGCTCCAACACCCTATCCTGCGTCGGAATGCTGAGTGATATCATCGATGCTCTGATCTCTCTTCATTGACCCTACAATAAGGTCTATGTCCTGAATAAAGGTTCTCCTACCATGTTGGTGGAGTTACAGGAGGGATCAGTGAACCTCGCTGAGTACTAAGCCACAGTCATGCTTCTCTACTGTAAGTGCATTAGCTCCAATATACACCATGAGCATAAAGTCACTAGGACAAAATATTCCTTGAAAAGGACCTCAATTTCCTCCCATGTGAGAGTCTACTCATTATGTTTCGGGAGTGTGAGACTCCACCATCTCATAGTTTCTCCTTGGAAGATACTGGAAGCTAGGAACACCATCAGATCAGTTGGTGTCCCAACTAAGTGAAAACATTTGGCCACATCCTCCAACCAGTCCCCAACCGCCTACGGGTCCATCTCACCTCAGAACCTTAGAGGACCCTTTCACTAAAACTCCTGAAACATGTTCATTCGATGTGTATCCTCTACTAGTGGGGCTGGTGGCAATGACTGCCCAATGGGTAGTGGTGCTGCTAGTAGACCAGTCGAAGGTGCTAACGCCATAAGAGGGACATGCACCAAGGCCACATTGCTCGGTGGGCCGTCATCACTTACTCTATCAGGAATCCTAACTTGCTGTCTACGTGGAATCATCCAGAAAGAAGACAGGTGTGCCACGATCCATAAGTTATACCTGGTGAGCTGAATCAATGAGATCATAAGAAAAACATTTCAAAAACACATGCAATTAGTGTTTCTGTGCACATAGTCAGAAATCAGAATTTAGTGTCATGGTGTATGGATATGTTGGTCATCACACCAACACGGGATATCCCAAACTGAAAACCACACTCATGACACTTATCACTATTTCCTCATAGAAAAGGTTTGAGTCCTAGTTCTTCTGTAGAACCGACTCCTCTGATACCACTTTGTCACGACCCGTCCCTCAGGGCCCATGCCATGACTTCCCCTCGCCCACCTTCTATAGGCCAGGGACTAGTGGCTATCACTGGAAAGGCGTATCCATAAAACGAGAAGGCATTTCCTTTTAACCTTTACAGAAACATAGTTCAATAACACAACAAGAAGCAACAAAGAAGTAAACTATTGTAGTAAAAGTGTGCTGAAAGTAAAGGGGTCAAAATAAAAGACCAACTGAAAAGTACAAGTACAACTGAAAAGTAAAAATACAATTGAAAAGTGAAAAACAACTCATAGATCTCCCACCGATGATCCTACTTGAAGTGTAGGTAGATCTCACAATCAGTAGTCCCTACATCACGTTCTGCCAAATGGTTAAAAATATTAATTTTTCTCCAGACATAATATAATAGAAGTGAAGACTCACATAGGTAAATCACAGCACTGCAGATTCAATGGTACAATAAGATTTTTAGTTTGGGCACCAGTTCAATAGTTAGAAGATGTCACTCGTGCGTTTACGGAACGTACCTTAAAAAAGTTCAGATATTTATTCCGACCACACCGGGCCTCAGAATCACACGCCAACAATTTTCACAGACTCATAATAATTCCATATAATTAAAAATATTACATGGAAAATTCTGGTTTTCACATATATTTCATTTAAATAATTCTTAAATGTGGTTTATTTTAACTTATTAGAATGGGGAAATATTATAAACATTAAAATAGTTTCTAGGAAAAGGCATTTTAAAGCCTAAAAATAAATTAATATTAAAATACAATATAAAGATGACTTAAATGTAATTAATTATATTTAATATAACTAAAAAATTCAAATGTTAATTTAAAATAATCTTAAAATAATAGTGAGACGTATCATACTATAATGAAATGACAATTTTTTAAAAATCCTTATTTTTCAATATTCATTGAAAAAATAAATTTTTATAAAAAACACAAAATCTAACCCTATTCTAATATCTATTTTCTAATTAAAAAAATAATAATTTTAAAAAATAATATTTAAAAAATTCAAAAAAATAATAATAATTATAATATTTTCTCACAAAATAAAGAATAATCATTTTTGAATGAAATGTATTTTATTGTAAAATAAAATATCTTTATTATAGTTTACTATTATTTATTAAACATTGTAATTAAATTTATATTTAGTTAGAACAATATATATATATATATATCATAATGTAGTAAATAATATTCATTCCCTCTAATTTAATGTCTAAGTTATATCATACACATTTAAATAATACTATTTTAATATTATATATGAGGTCGTTTGATCCAAGTGTTGTGTGAAATAAAATATATCAAAGAAATCCATTTAATTTTAATGATAAATATATTATAAATTATAGGGGGTTATATTATACCCATAATAAATTAATTTGGTCCTCTCAATTTGAACTTGTGCTCCATAATCCAATGTTTGACATTTTGAAAACATATTTATGATAATACCCACATAGTAAAGAGGATTAAAAAACATCCACTTAAAAAGAAGGAAAATGAATTAAATAATTAATCACCTAACTAGATTTCCACATAGGATAATATGGGTGGAATGTGAATATATTTATATAAAAGAAAAGCGTAAATAATTTTAGGTATTTTTAGGAGTCATTGATCACAAGAAAGTGAATTATCATGAGAAATTACACATTAACAAAACCATAATTTTTTAATGAATTAAAATACCATTGATTCATTACATATGATGGTAATATGGTAACATTATTTATTCAATATTATTCCCCTATATTTTTGGGATTCGTTTACTATTAAGATATATAAAAACAGTAAATTAACATACCTGAAATATTTTTATTTCATAGACACAATTACAACATTCTGTTGTGACTCAATAACATTCCACTTCACCTCTTACCCAATGGAATGAATATCCCATATGAATTTTTTATTCATGAAGAACCAACCTTAACTTTTAATATGTGAAAATATCCCTAATGGAGTTACAATTTATTCCTTATATATTATTGAAAACCAAAATGGTTATGACAATGTATGATAATATCCAAAATTATTATGAATATATAACTCTACAAAATTTAATAATGAATTCAATGATTTATCATAAATAATTTCTTAAATAGATAACCATATATCAAAAATAATCTCAATGACCTTGACATGAAAGAAGGTTTTATCCTCAAATGATAACTCATAACCTTCCTATATACATATCCAAAAAACCATAGAATTATTTTAAAAAACCCTTTATTTAATACCTAAAGGGTATATATATCTTAACGGAATAAAATTATTACAAAAATTTTATAAACGTCCCAAAAATAAATTTAACAAGTAAAACGATTTTTAACCACTAATTTCATCAATTAATATTGTTTTTTGCACAAAATAAAATAATATTATTTGAATATAATTACATAAACAACTAGAAAATCTCAAATACTATCTCTCTCATAATCATTTTTTTCATAGGATATCACCATATCATTAAATCTTATTTCTAGGTCATTTTTTTCATTTAAAATATTCATGAATATCCTTAATGGAAAAATATATTGGACTATATATTTATATATTTGATGAGTATTGTAACCCGAATACTATTAAAAACCATCAAAAACATTATTATCAAATTAAAATACCTAAACACTTCAACGATTATCACAACATAAACCCTTAGGAATTAGTAATTGGATTAGAGAATTGACTTCAATAATGAGCATATTACACACATGTACTAAACTAAACTGTTAGTGCTTCCATTGGTTGAAATTTATTTCCATGCATAAAATTAATATGTATCTTCATTTTTCTTTGAAAATTAGCTACTCTGTTCCCAAATTTTACATATATAAAAAATATAATAGGTCTTTTAATGAATTTTCCATAGATCCCATTCCAATATTTTTAATGTATAAAAAATTAAGTCATCCTTTATTTTAAAATATTAGATCATGATCCTCTATGAGACCCCATTATTATTTTATTTTGTGTGTTTGTAAATTAAATTATGTTCCAATTATTAATATTAATTGATGATAAATTATTTGGGATGATAACAATTTGTGTAAATAAAATTACTATTAGGATTGGCATATAATTTGGAGAATTTGTACTTTTAACAACAAATTTTTTAGAACACCATCCCCACAAAGATACCACATTGAGGGGAGAGAGATAGTGACTTCCCAAGTTCCTCTTAAAGTAGGTCTGGTGTTGGTGAACAGAACTGAGGGTATAATAAAAATAAATATGGGATACATTACCCTCTAATAGAAACATGCATATGTGAAATATAATAAGGATATACCAACTAGTATTGGGTCATACATATGTATAAAAAAGAAAACCCAAGTGAAATCATGCAATTAGATACATTACTAAATCAACCGAAAGGAAAATTAAAGATATTAAAATGGTAAATATGGAATTGACCACAAATCCCACAAAAATCCTTATAAACACTTAGCTAGTAAGTTCTATCATGATCTCCAAACTAATCTTACTGGCATGAAAAATAGTTGACATATATGTAGGATGAGTATAACCGTATACTCAGTAGGATAATCCTTGGACCCTCACATGTCAAATACAATTCAATAATGCTAAATCTTTGTGAACAACAATGAAAGTAATTCATCACCTAAATTGGATTACTATATTCCCATCCTCACAATGAGTATCCCTCACCAAGTAACTCATTTAAGAGATCATATAATATAGTAATGAAACATCATGGGTACCGCACTCCACTTTCCCTGCTAGTTTTCCACTCCTCTCAAATGACACACATCTTGAGCATCTCTCTTCAAATGTAAGTCAGTCTGAACACACCTAGGAAAGGCATGACAACATCCACCTAATGAATGACATAACTACATCATCCCACATAACATATCTATATAATATCAAATTAGTTTTCAAGTTCCACCACATCCCATATGAAATGTATTAAACATATAGTATTGTTCCTCAATCCATTACACTTGATACACAAAGTAATTAACTCAATCCATCGCTGCATTTACCCGTCAAACCTAGAAAAATACTTGGGAAACTATATGTGGTATTAAATGTGTGTGAAATTACAAGAATCCATCATATAATTATATAAAAATATATAGTAAAGTAACCACCATTAATACTAGTAAAATTAACTACCAATAAAATATATAGAGGTCATAGGGGGTAGTCATGCATCCATTGTCCCATTAGGATATTGCAGAAAACACCCTTCTAGATTCCACTTGGTTTTAGTTACCATAATCATCATTTCTAGGGAAGTGTAAGAAATCATAGAACATACATGATATAATATATCTCAAAACCACACTCTGTGCATAACCAAGTCCTAGACTCAACTATAGATAACATCACTCAGACTCCCTGCAACAACTACTAACACTAAATATCCTCTAATCATGCGATAATATAAAATAGATACATTAATTAATACTTTACTTATTATTATTTTGTCCAGTTATTTAATTCAATATACACTAACTAAACATTAACATATATCCACCTTAAATTACATTTAATTATATTATATTAACCAAAAGACTAAGTTCCATGACCTCCATTAAAAATCAAAACCAAGACCATGGTATAAAAAGATTAAATTCTTTAATGTATCTCCATTCCATAAAAACCAACCCTATGGGTTATGAATTATTCAATTAAAAAAAACATCATTCCCTATCCATGCACTATATGTAAACCATCATAATAATCTGCCAATAGGAAACATGAAATCAAGCACATCTGGCTGCATGATGCATTGGAGAAAACAATATAAATCAAACACGCAACTAGACCATAAACCATTATAAATATTCATACATGATCACACAATCACTCAAAATATCATTAATGGGTAAGCCCAGTTTTAACTGATTCCACCACATAAAATTCCATCTCTGACACCCACATGAATATACCTATTCATCTCTCCATCATAGGATTCATCATCTTCAACCTTATGTAGGCCTCCCAACTAATATATCACATCATCCATCCTTGGAATAACCATACCAAGATCACACTACCTCTGAGCCCCCCCAACCTACGTCATAATAGCAATACAAGGCTTATCCATATTATGATCACAACATAAGGATTGTATTAATAGATCATTACAAAGTTGTAGAAAAAACAAGCAATAAATAGGGAATCTGGCCCCTCAATACCAGGCATTCAACCTTCACCTGAAAATGAGCTCTTATAGTTCCAAAAAAGGAATTTGACCTTCTCAATCAAATTGGATACTCATTACCTAATAAATTATCTTTATCCCAAACCCATTTCTTATTCCATTTTAAATTAAACTATTCATTTATTAACAGGTTCCATTTAAGGGTAATATAAGGTATTAATATATAAAAATCTATCAAAGTAAAAATGTGCTCTTTTTATTTATTCTAGTTTCAGCAACTAAGATATGTTCCTTTCAAAATTAACATACCTTTTATTTATTATCAACAAAAATACTACACTTTACTCTGATAATGAATCGATTACAATAATCATATGGAATATAAAAAAATATTCATACTAATTTCATCAATTTAATTATCATTAAATTGATTTAACCACCAAATTTCAAACATTAATATTCAATTATACTTAATCCAATTAATTATTAGTTAACTATGGATTTATGTTCATTACCAATTTCCATGAATAATAAAATATAAATCTATATAATAAAAAAATAGTTAACAAATTAAGGGAGTGATATCACAATATCTAGATATCATGTGGAAGTCACTATAATTATATAAGGTAACAACATCGCCAACCAGAAAATGCAAACAATTTCATTCGTACATTTCAATAGTTGTTAGTTCAATTTAATTTCCATCAAAAGGGAAAAAATATGATCAATTTTTTATTGAATGTAAATAAATGAAAAGAAATGAATCCCCTACCTCAAATGTCGTCAATATTCTTCACATGAGAACGGACCACATTGTGGATCTTTGATGACATGTACCATACGAACTACATCCATCTAAGGACACTGCAAAAAGACCACACCCACAAGAACCATGAAAAACCCATTCGAAAGATGTGATATTAAACACCATAGTATGGTGAGATGATATTGGAGGAAACAAAATCAATATAGGATAAACTGCCATAAATGGAGATAAAACACATCTTGGACCACCACGGATCAAAAGAGGAAGGGTAGAAGCAATACCCTATTGAGGGGACCTCGGAACACTGAATGAGGGAGCCACTGGTCCCCTGGAATGTGATAGGGGGGGGGGGGGGGGGTGATGAATCCATTGGATTTTTTGAAAAACCCATGTGGGTACACCATTAAAATATTCACTGCATAAGGAATTTACATAGCGTGTACAAAATTACAAAACTGTGTAAATTTTGGGGTTAGATCCTCACAAAAAAAACACATCTGTTTTATTTATTTGATCCTAAAAATTTTCACACTATATAAAATCCCATTAATCTCCCATTGCAATCTGGTAAAATAATATACAAGGTGTTTATTCACTATGCTTTTATCACTTAACATCCACACTCCTCTAGATTTAAACCAAGCCTCCTCTGACCAACATGAGCCTTATAAATAAGAAATGAGTCAGTCCACATGGATATGAACCCTTATAACATTGGATTTTGGAATGATTTCTCATATTTCCGACTATTGAATAAATGTATAACACACTATGAGGATATAATAACTAATAAACTGATATGAGTAAAACTTATATACTTAAAAGGAATAACTTATAAATGATAAGTGCATCATGACTTATGATTCTCTAGGATTCAATTGAGGTTATACATAGTGACAATTCTTCTTAGTTTATATACCCTAAAAGTTTTCTTTAGTCCATCATAATGGTTCATAAAGTGTTTTAGAACTTTTTAAACATACCCCCATGAATATTGAGCTAGGAGGGCAGTAAGGCCTATTGTCATGCACTGGGTGATGATTGAGCCTAACTCAATGCACCTTTTTTATGTTATTATCTCTAGGTACAGGTATTATAGCTCCATATACCCCTGTACTTTCATTAAAGGGATGTAATTTATTAAAAACCACTCACTCTACCCTTCAACAAAATTCTCTTCCATTTTTCTTTGATTAGACTTATCCTTATAATTGTCCTCATACATTTCCCTAGAGTTCCCGATAATGGTTTCTTATTACTATTTCAAAAATAAAACTAAAACATTTCTATGATACCAAATATTGCGAACTCATACTTATAAACATATTATTTAACGATTATATATATAAATATCTATTTATTATAACCCAAATATTGTGAGGCCCAGTGTAATTAAAGACTAGGTTTACAATAAATATAAGCAAGTATAAAATAGAAATTATTTAATTTATTATCCATAATGAGGTCCTAAATCTTTTTAAGCCCATAAAATGGTATGGGATAACCTTGGGAATACATATAAAAATGGGTGAGCTAAAAATCCTAGTAAGGAACTAAACATGATAAAGAAGCATAACTTGTTATTAAAATGTATAACATGATATCATAAAAGAGAAGGCACACGAGTGACCACATGGAAACATAATGTAATGAATATGGTATCATACATTAATGGAACAATAGGAAATGTGGAAGTAACATATAACATGACATAAATATTAGTCAATGATAAATTCTTGAATAATATTATGTGGTGGACAAATTCCCATAGTTCAATTGGTTTACTCCAAAATCACATACATGATTCCTCTTGAGACTAATGCATTACCTAAGGAATTAGAGAGATATCATGGTGGACCCTTCATAACATGATCATGATAAATCTGTTCGATATGATGGACATAAATAATAAGACAGAACATAAAAATTACTTATGTAAAGAAATGGTTTTCACAACATTGCATAATATCATAATCAACAATTATTTCATAAATAATCACAGGATAAGTGATATTAATGAATGTATTACCCCATAAAGGGATGGTATAACTTGATAGATATAAATTTGAGAGAAATATATAAATATTTTATAATTTAACCCTAACCATAAATGTTTTTTATTTATGATGTATTTTAATTGTTACATAGAATAATTATTTATGAAAAACCATTTTCACATTAAAAAAAAATTTTAACAACTAATTATTTATAGTAGATTAATTTTCCTAAAAAATATCCTTATAAACATATTAATTAAACTTATAATTAAGGATTTTTATTATATTATGAATTTTCAATTCATGATGGATATGTTAAAAACAAGATTCCCTTCACATTTTTGTGTAAAAAGAAAAATAGTACATTGTATAGAAAATCACAGGAAGATAAATTTTCAATTTTTATTAAAAAAATAAAATTATGGGTCAAACATTCATTAAACATTATATGAATATAAACAAAAATATTGATATTTTTAGAAAAAAAATATATTTGGATGAAAAATGATTTTTCAATATCAGAGAGAGATATTGGGGGATTTTCTGGAAAATAATTTCTTAATAATTGTATTGTAAAAAAGGACAGAAAATGGTAAAATTACATAAAAATATAATGAATATCCATAAGATTTGAAAATGGAGTATTTTATTCAAATAATGATCAAAGAATTTCTTATAATATAAATTCAAGCATGAATGATATCAATTAAAATGTGATTAATTCATAAAACTATATCACTTTGGTAAATTTTGAATCATAACCACCATGAATGAAGTAATTTATTTATAAAATAAAATAATATCGAGTATTAAGGGTTCATGATATAGTTTTTTAGGGGCATTATTTACACCCTATAATGGATATTATTTGAAAAAAGCATGTGTCTCAAAGAAGGATGTTCCATGATAGAAACCATTACATCAAGCCTGAATAATGATGTGTGTTCCTTATATTCCTAAATAATAAAATAATTATGACTATTTAAATTATTAAGAACCTATTTCATGATAATTAATCCTTTTATCTCTCTTTTTACCAAGCCATATTCAATTATATAATAAATTAATTACATGTCATATGTTTTGATGATAAATGACTCATATAGCCAAAGTCACTTTAGAAAGTGTACTTAATTAAAATTTTATTATTATTTCATAATCCCTAGAATGGTATTCATGGAAAATTATTATTCTTATATGTAAATTATACTTTTAATAATAGGAATTATATATGTTTGTCGATATTGATAAATATTACAATCATGAAGATGGTAGGTCATATATACATAAGAGTAACATTTCACTTTTTTAAAAATAATGATGAAAAGAAGGAAAATGAAATATTACCATTATAGGATGATAATATTATAATAAATGTAATTTTTTTCTTTAAATAGTGTTAATTATATCGTGAATTTGTTTTTTTAATATGAAGTGAATCACATTGCTTCTTGTTGTAGTAGTCCCCTGTACACATGACAGATGCTATCTTTTTTTCAATGGATGGTAATGTATGAAGTTAAATGATATATTTATTTTATAAAATTATTTATATTTCATTAATATTATATATTAACATCAAAATAATCCTCATTACCTTCCATTTAAATATTATGTGAAAAATGAATGACATTGTTTCATGAGGCGGTTGTTCGCCAAACACATGAGCGACAATATCTTATTCTCTACAGAATGGAAAGTAAAAATTATTAGGATATATTTACATTAACAAAGTAAAATTATATAATAAATATATTATATAAGCATTAAATACATAATTATATCTAGCTTCTAGAAGTGGTGATGGAAAAAAAATTACATCTGTTTGTAAGGAGGTAGTACGCCGTACAGAGGATGAACGGTTTCATTTCCCACTTGAGGGAGGAGGATATGGTTGCAGGTACTGAACATAGAATAAAAAAATATAAATATAAAAATTATAGGGTGGTTATTATATTAGTAAGGTTTAATATAATTTTAAATATTTGGAAGGAGAAATAATATAAAATGCCCGGTTAAGGAGGTTATTTATTCCTCCAAACATTCCTCTAGGATTACACCTAATGACATCATATATTGACTTTATTATCCAATATAAGAATCTATTTTGAGTTAATTGAATAAATAAAGAGATTTTTGTGGATATTTCCCTATCCAATTGGCTTCGGATGTGCAAAAAAGAGAAAAGAGGTGGTTTCCTTTTATATGTTGGAACGAAGAGACACATGGAATTTTTTAAAGGATTGAATTACACCCATATTTTATTATAAAAAATAATCCAAAATAGAAAAATTTCTAACCATAGAAGTTATAAAGTGTAACTATTAACATAAAATAGGCTTTATACAATTATGAGGATATTTCTAACCACTATAATGTTATTTTGACAAATAGTAAACCCGCTTTGACATTAACTGTGGAAAATGATTTTTACTATTTTCAATATTCATTATGGTCAAAAAAAAGTTAGAATTATTAAATTATATAAATTATATTTATTCTAAATATGGAATAAAATTTTCTAAATTCAACTCATAGAATTGGAAAATTTCAATTAAATTTTAACCCCAATGATGTATAGAAAGCTATTTTTAAAAAAAAATGCATATTTCAAGAACAAGAGGATATTAAAAACAAAATTGATAAGTAATAATAGTTAAATGATTATAAATTAACATATATATATATATATAATATAATTCATTTATATAATTCCTCATTAGGTTTTATTTTAATTAGTTAAAATCGAGAAACATTATGCACTTCAAAATAGTCTTCATAAAAAATGTTTTGTAACCTAAACATAAACATATATTAAAATCATGTATAAAGATGATTTAAATGTAAATAATTGGATTAAACAAAAATAAAAAACAATTTTCTTAATTATAATTAAAATTAAATAGTAATTTGAAAAAATGTATATTGAATAAATGACAATTTTATAAAAATCAATTTTTTTCACTATTCAATGAAAAATTATTATTTTTGGAAAACTAAACAAATTCACCCTAAGATAATATCGATATTGTAATTTAAAAAATGTTTTTAATTTTATAAATTCATATTTTTAAAATATCCAAAAAAATTATCATATTTATCATGTGAAATATAAAAATCATTTTGGAATGAAAAATATTTATTTTTAGAACAAAATAACTTTATTCAAGTTGAGTCCTTATTTTTTAAGATTTTGTATTTAAATTTATTTTGAGTAGGAAAATTATAAATATTTTATAAAGTAGTTAATACTATTCATACACCCCAATTTAATGGATATGTATTATTGGTCACATTTTATGAGTAATATCTTAATTTTATATCATGGTTCTTTTAAAAATAGTGTCGAATGTAATGCAATGTATAAAATAAATAATGTTTTTTAAAAGATATATATTATTAATTCATGGGGAGTGACATTTTCCAATGATATTTTCATATAAAACTCTATGATTTTTATATACAATTAACTTTAAATAAATTAATCTTTTTGATAGCTTTCACCAAAGGCAACATCGAACTTAAATGAAATTGTGTTAAATTTGGATTAAAATATAATTACACAAGTATGAATCATAAAACCTAGGTATTTAATGGTCTAAAATGAATAATGATAATAAATTTATGAAATAATTATAAAAATAAAAAAAATAATTCTTTTATTATTAATGAAATTAAATTGATATAGATAAAATGTCTAATAAAATCATTGTATACATTAAAATGTATTCCTATAAATATTTCTGTTCAATGTTATATGAGTTTCAATTTAAAGAAACATGTGATTAATAATGATTACATAAATTTTATGTGAATAACAGGTTGACATTAATATAATTAGTCATTAATTGAAAATATGAATGATAATGATTACTGTTAAAAAAAATACATTTTCCTATTAATAGAGTTTATTATTATATCTCTACATTTTAATAAATAGATTAATTTATGAAATATAGATTATAAATTTTTAAAAAATGAACAATATATTTTTATTCATCATAGTAATATTTTATTAATATTTTTTGGGTTCTTTTTAAAAATATTGATTTTTATGTGTATAATAGAAAATACTATGTTTACAAATAACATTAAATTTATGACATTATTTATATATAAGTATCAATTTTAATTCAAAAAACCATTTATTAGAATAAATCAATATTTTATAAGTGACCATATAATTTTAAAAATGTTTTTTACTTACAAACCCATAATTTACATTTTATAAATTAAGATATTGTTTATATAAATTGGTTTTTAATAAATTATACATTAACTATTTTTAAATTAATTTCAATAACTTTTAGAAATATAATAATATTTAATGTAATTAAAATTAGGAATCTATTAGTATTGTCTTTTATAGGACCATTTTTTAGTCATAATGGATAAATAACTATGATAAAAATTATTTAGTACAAAAAAAGATATATCATTAATATAATAATTCAAAGGTTAAATGGTTTTTAATAAGATAAAAAATGACATTAATCATGTATTTTAGGTATTATGTAAATTATAACACCCCAAATAAATTAATATCTATTTCCCCCCACTTAAAACGTTTAACATGTTCTCCTTTAATATAAAGTTAACATATTTAAAAAAAATCATTATCACAACTTATAAAAATGACCTCTCACCACCCCTTGAATTCCAATATAACAATTATGTTTAATCTCAAAAAATTAACCATTTTCCTCCCCAAAGTATCCAATTTATATCTTTTTGGATTCTGATTAGGAGACATTTTATTATGATGTCCATTTTCAAGGGATCTCCGAAGGAAATCCCAAATTGTTCAGCATGAGTAATCATTTATACTTACCTTAAATATTTATTATTTTTATTTTACATTTATAATTTTAAAATACCTATATAAATACATTAGTATTGGTTATGTACTTAATTTTATTATTATATAGAAATAGTCATTAAATACCTTTTCAATTTTCTATTATGAAAAATGACAATGTCATAGTGCATTGTGTGGATTACCGCGTCCATGACACAACATGTTTCATTTTCCATCACCATATTTAAAGTATATTAAAAAATGACAAAATAATAGCTAAATATGATATATATTTCATATTTATTATTCTGAAAAAATAAACAATATTACTACTTCCTTTGATTCATTGAAAATGAAATCATTATCCCTGTGTACGTCTGTACTTCCCCCAACATGGAAAGATTAATTAAAATTTTTTATTTCATCATAACCTTACATGAATAGTATAGATAAAGAGATTAAAAAATAATATAAAAATTATTATATAGTTAATTTTTTAGTTTTTGAAATTGGGGACCCTATTAATGATATGATTAAGAAATCATTATTATTAATTCATTCATCAAAAAATGAGTGAACTAAGAGGAAATTGTTCTATTATTTACACGTAATGATTGTATATAAATACTAGTACCTTAAAAATTATATAAAATTAATAGATATCATAGTAGTTAACACTAAATAATATCAATATTTATTTTTTATGATGATATTAAAACTAAACCACCTCATAATAATCCATTAATCTTGGTAGGTTTATGTTTTAGTCAGTTTATCCACATAATTGATCAATACTTTGTATTTATATAATGGATGACTATGAGAATTTATTTACTAGTATAATATGATATTATTATGTAAATAATGTATTGTTTTTTTCTTTAGTGGTGTTATATCAACATTTTACTCACTATATGATAAAACACCCATCGTTTGATAACAATAATCAAAACATGTTCATCGGTGATTTCAACCTCATTGATCATATTCAAAAATGCCATGAAATGAGATTATAGATTTATAAAATTTCCTCTAAAATCTATTACAGTACCATTGAATATCTAAAAGTTGTATAATTTGGTTAACTAATTGAAAATAATGCCGCATTATGAAACTAGTTCAAAAATATAATGATCGCATACATCTAATAAAAAAAATAGGTAAACCCAAAATAATATATGTACTTATGTAATGATTATATATGATGATTATAAATTTTTACTGAAATGAATAAGGTTTCTTGGAATGTATTTAGTGAATATAATTCAATTATTAGGATGTTTGGTGCACTTGTATAATGAATCAGAATCGAGGTAAGGGTTTTCATCTCAAATTCCTCTTATAGAGAGATGTTAGATATTATGCACCTAATTTAATTAATTTAGTGTATATTATAGCTATTTGTGATATCATATTA
Source organism: Viscum album (assembly GCA_963277665.1). Lineage (NCBI taxonomy): Eukaryota > Viridiplantae > Streptophyta > Magnoliopsida > Santalales > Viscaceae > Viscum > Viscum album. The sequence continues at coordinate 827,027,830 of OY728148.1, read as the reverse complement.
ATGAATTAGTTTTACTACGTAACAAAGAAAACATTCTTAATGTCTTTATCTCTTAAATACTCTAGTAAAGTATCTCCCAATGTTGTTTCCCAATGAGGTTTCCTTTTTAGAGTATCCTTGTCTTGGTTTTTGATGTTTTTATAAATTTTTAAATTTTATGGGTAGAATTGTTTTGTAATAAAACTAAACCTTCGTAACTATAAAGTGAAGTAAAATAATTTCAATTAACATTATATACTAATTATATTTATCACAAAAAGAGAAATTCTAATAGAATGGTATTTCATACTAATTTTAAAATAACTACATGATTATAACTCAATCAACACATAGATTCAAATATATTGCCATTAGTCTCTTTAATATTATTAAATTGAAGTCTAAAACCAAGGTATCAGATGATGTTTGTCTTTTTATTAGTGTTTAAAAATTTAGTGAACAACCTCTATGTACAATTATATAATCAACTCTCTTTGTACTCACAATCCTCAATTGGGATTGAGAAATTTAAACTGAGAGAATTAAGTTCAAACTTCAACTCAGTGTGAACTAAAAAGATGTATTCTAATATCATCACAGTCCAATTTTTAATATGATATTATCATAATGAAATAAAATTAATTAATGAATTTGTAGATGATTAAAACATAAATAAGTGATCACATTTCATAGTATAATAATCTAGAGATAATTAAATTTTTTAAATAAATGCGGGGAAAACACATAAAGACTTCACCATTAGAATCTACTAGTTAGAACCACTAGAAATATTATTGAACATGATTGAGTTATTGGAGGGAAGTTTATTCTCCAACTTTATAAATATGGTCCGTAGTATATCCTCTTCATTCTCTCTAGAAGACCTCTAGGTCATGATCTCCAAGTGTTATTCTTCACGTGTCTCGATATATTCATTATCCTTATAAATTTCATACCTTATTTTCACCTTATACATTCAAAGAAATAATTATTTTCTAGGAATGGTAATAATCCCACCTCTGTTGAATTACCGTCACATGATGTAAAAAAATGTCATACATCTATCATTGTCCATGTGACTTGAGAAAGAACCCACATCCCCCTCCTATCCAGCCATCACTGACCATTTACCACTCTTAATCTCATGAATCACTAAGAAATCATTCAAAAAAAATTCTATCAAAAATTATTTAATCCCTAAAGGTCATAGAATTTAAATATTGAAAACATTGAATTTTAATAAGCACTAATATTCATCATGCTCAATGATTCCCATAAAAATACGATCATAACACCACGCAAAAGACTCCACACGTGAATTTCATCAAGAAAGATGTGTGAATTAAACATTGAATCCACAATCAAATAATTCTTATGCCTCATTTTACCTTTTCATCTAAAACATGTAATAAAAAATTCACCAACAAAAAACAAAAAATTTCATCATCATCAATACCAACCAATCGAATCGTCACTAAAAATTTAATTTATGTCTGCATTATACGTCAACTAATACCACATTCGTTTAGAATGACCTATTTTTTATTAAATTTACCCTTTAATACAATATTAATATCTCAACTCGGCATGGACCACCATTTACTTCATTCATCTTTTCCTTAACTGGAAATAGGATCATTGAACCCATTTGAGTTTGGGTAACATTAGTGGATCATCTTCCAATCAAGGAAAAAATAGATCATTGACACAATTTTTGGCATCATGGAGTTCAGTATCCTCAACTAAAAAAATAAAACCTTAGGTTATCCAAACTAGTTGACAATATTCTCATAAAAGGAATAAGTTGAATTTTATTCAATAATATGACTCATCATACATTGATGGGTCTCGACGTCAACTTCCTCATATGAACCTGGTTTAATTCCTTTCTAATCTATAAACCTGATATGGCATCATTTATCCTTCTTACATTTTCATTGAACATAGATTAATTAACTTCTTGGGTTGGTAATATTCTCTCTTAAGATACCCTAAAATCATAAAGCCTTCATCAGTCACATCTCCCCTACTACGACCTTAGGTTTTCCATCATCAACTTCAATGATCTATTCATCTGATTCAGAATCATCAACTTCAAATGATACTTTGTATTCAAATGGTTTGTACATCATTGTTTTCTTTGTTTGTGGGGATACATTTTATCATCCATTAAAATCCATAAATAGAAACTATGAATGATAATTAATCAAATAGAATTTTATCTTATCCAAGCCCCAAATTATCTTACACAGAGAGGGTAGTTTATCTTAGGTTGGATCCTTATCAAAATATTCTATGTAATTAGTGAAAAATTTCTTACATGATGTCATTAATATATTAAGTGGTAACTAAAAATATCATTCACAGAGATGAAAATTCATTACATGAAAACCCCCTCTCTAAAGATTTTATATTGTACAATGATGATTTAATTAAATTTTATATGGAAGTCCAATACATAAAAAATTTGGAATTTAAATTTAAATAAATTAATATAAATAAATTAAATATAAAGTAAAATTTTATAAAAAGAAGTTTACCATATATATGAACCAATTCAAAATTTAATCTAAAAAACATTAATTCAAATTTTATTGAATCATAAAAGTTGAAATTTTAAAATTAAAAAGAACTAATAATAAGTTCATAAACATAAAATTAAAATTCAAAAAATAAAAATAAAAAAAATTTAAATAATGAAATAATTAACAATTTAAATAAAAATAAATATTCTAAAATCATTAAATGATTAATATAATTAAAAAAAATTAAAATCAATAATTGAAAAATAAATATCATTTAAAATGAGTAATTAATTAAATTACAACTTCAAAAAACATTTGATGAATAATTAATAATACTTTGCCCTATAAACACATTAATACGTAGTAATTTATATGGAAAACATGCATCAAATAAGACCATATCACATATCATGATTATTATTTTAATCATGGTACTAGAATTTCTAATACAAGACCTCTATATCAGGTAATTTTTATTAAAATGATACTAAAACAATAAGGATTTTTTGTGTCACTCACTAATTCATTAAGAAATGATTATGTTATACACTGTGATTTCATTTATGTGAGGTACCCAATTAACATGAACGTATATGTCTCATATATTATTTTATTAATGTGAAATACTAATCCCAATTAATTCATTTTCATCAATTGGATTCTTATTAAATTGTTACCCCTACTGTGATGATTTTTGGTAACTCAATTTTTATTTAATGATTTATGAATGTAATCATGAAATTAAAAGTTGAATTCATTCTATAAATTTATTATATTATGTGGTATCATACTTTTTTCTATGAATATACATTTCTACAAGAAATGTATCCTTTTTTGAAATATTTCTTACCCCGAGTATGTTTCTCTTAAGGGATGTTGATAACACAAATATCCTATCTTTGAGTTATATAATTTCATCCTGGACGTATTTCTACCATGAAGGGGTTATACCACCAAAATATTTTGTTATTTAGTAATTTCTATAAATATATTAATCAAAATATATTTTTATATGAAATAAATTAGTTTACTATTTCGACAATGGGATTTCTGAACAAGGTATTTTAAAAATAATAAAAAGGTACATTCTTTTCGCTTTCATATGGTTTTTATTACTCTACAATTTTCTCCAAGAAAAACCTTTCACATTTTCAAAGTCTCCATTTATAGTTATTGTTTTAAATTTAATGGATTTCAAAGGAATTCAGGTCACCTTTTCAATAATTACACCTGTAAATTACTTGTAAATTTAAATTGTTTTGGATATAATTTTTTTATAAATGCAACAATTTAATTTCCAGTAACCCGTTTATTTTCAAAACGATTTTCTGTAATGGGTTTATGTTCCACTGTTTAAACACTATTATATAATTATTAATTAATTTATTGATCTCACAATATGATGAAATTAAATTCTTGATACCAAATTTTGTTATATTGTTTGATACATTATTTAGGGGGGGGGGGGGTGGGTTTCATATTTGTGATTATTAAACTAGACAGAAAGATTAATTTTTTTATAGATAAGTATTAAAATTATTGGTGAATATTATCTATTAATGAAGTTTGATTATAAATTTACATAAAAAATTACTACATTGATATCCATGATATTATAAACTTATAGGTTCCTTAGGGAATAATTTGAATTGTCTTGTTTACCCTAATATTAAAAGCACTGTAGATAATCAAGTGAATGGTGGGGAATGAAATTATAGATCACCTTGATGAACTTACTTGTCTCCTAAGAAAAAATAAATATGGTTTTGGTGTGTACCTCTCCCCATATTAGTATAAAATTGTTGATCAACTCCTTGATTCTAGGTTTTTATATTTTAGAATTATGAATTCTATAAATATGAAAGCAATATTATTTATATCCATGTTATCATTTATTTTTAATTAATAACGAAATCTCCAAATTTTATTTGATTGTATTATTATTTATATTGTTTGTTTCTATCATATTAAATATATCATGTTAATGTTTTATCATATTATTTTATATGTTTCCTTTACTATTCTTTTAAGATCACCCTTTTATTCTAGTTTCATTCAATAGTTTATGAAGAAAAGTACTAAATGTGGTATATCATAAAGGATTACATGTGTGGAATAATTTAAAGTATATGTTTTAGACTCTTATTTAATTAAGTAGTTATGTATATAATTGGAAAAATACCTATTTTATATAAATAAAATGATCATTTTCTGTTATTTTATTGACCAAGTTCTGTAAATAGATGAACTTAAAAGGCCTTTAGAAGGTATGCAATGAAATATTTACTTTAATGAATGTAATTATGAGACAGTTTTGTCTGAGAATCAACAAATGGTATCAAGGAAAATATGTCAAGTATGGGTTCATGGCACCGAATCCAAGATCTCATTTCTGGGGTGCAATAATTAGTATCATATAAGTGTTATTATAACATTGAAGAATAAGATGTTTTTTAGGACAATTTATGGATTGATAATTTAAGGTTGATCATAACATAAAAGGTATAGATAATAATTTCATATAGTATGTTATTTAATTATGAGATAAAAATACACATATTATTTGAGGATTATGATTAGATAACATTAGAGAAAACCCTGGATATGTTAATAAGTAAAGGATAATATCTTCAAATGTTGGTAACTCTTTGAGTTGGTGGTTTTCCTAGAAATACATTTACTAATAGATATTAGCATGTAGATGTATCTATGGAAAAAACACTGCTGTGGTTAATCACCCCGAAAATCTTTGGTTTATAATTTTCGTGATCATCTCTATGATGCATGATGAGTGATCCAATGACTGCTCACATGGATGGAAAATCCAGGTGGATAAGTTTTTGTTGATCATATTCTCTTAATTAACAACCTTAATGGATTTATTTCCTATTTAATTTTTTAGAATAAGTGAATAAATACAAGATAACCTAATATAAAGAACATTACATTTATATAAATTTATCAATGGTTGAAAATAAGCTAAATAAACATATTAGGATAGAGTTTTCACATACATGTGATCAGATTCTCTAATTATATTGATAACGATTTTTGGTTTTAGAAATTTTCTAAAAAACAACTTAGAAACAATGATGAGAATGGTATGTATCTAGAAAAAATGTTGTATAACTAAAAAAGGCATCATTATTAAAGGATTTTTAGTATTTTTATAGGTATTTTATGATGGGAAATGCGAGTTTTATAGTCTTACATAAGGAATTGAGGTTAAAATATTAATAAAAATTGAATCTTTACAATCATATAAATATTTACTAGGAAGTGATATTAAATGAGGAAAATATAACACCTTACAAATTTATGAAATAATATTTTTTGAATAAATTTATTTCTTTGATAGCTTGTGTTATATGTAAAAGAATGTTTTAAAAAACCTTGATATACTATTATATTTTTATTTATTTATGTTATAACCAAAGATTTGGATTAGAGGGAATGAATATGACTATCTAAATTATGATAATATATTTCTTACAGAGTTATAAAATTAATTCATTTCTTATTAATAATTTTAAATTAATATTTATATCATTTAAAAATAAAGGATATGTTTACCTAAAAAATCAATTTTTTGCGGACATTTTATTTTCCTCATAATAAAGTAAATTTTACACTATTATTTAAATACTTTAATGATATATATATAATGTATTAAGTAAATGATTTTATAAATTTGCCCAATAGGAACAGTTTAATAATAAATTATATTTTATGCTTAAAAATTGTATTTTTCAAAAAAAAGTGAGTTTTGCTAAATTTTGTGTACGTACATTAAAATTAATTTTTATCACATATATGAATTTAATGTGATAAAATTTATTTGATGATTAGAATAAATAGAATAATTTTTGTTAATCATGTCCATTTTACTCTTTATTAATAAGAATAGTAATTGTGGTAGAATTTATCACCTCGGAAAAGGGTAGATTTGGTTATTCAAAGATAATAGATATTCATTAGTCCATAATTTATCATATTAATTCTTACTGGATGAATATAGGAATATTATTATCACATTATTCAATTAATATATGTGTTTATTTAAAACTTGTACATGAAAATGACATTTATATTATTTTGAAATAAACATAAAAAGTGCCAATCTCTTGATCTTAAATATCTTTTAAGTATTCATATAGGAACAAAACATAAATATGGATGAATACTGAAAATAATTTTGTGTCTAATGAATAACATTTAATTACATAATATTAATTTTAATTTCTAATAATTACATTATGACATTAAATTTTTATGCAACACCAATTAAATACTTCTATAAATTATAAAAAATAACAAATGAAAGTAATATAATTAGAGTGGTAATTGTATTACCTAACGTATTCAATTTATTTATTCTTTTTCTCAATATTAATATATTTAATTTACCATAAAATAATATATTAAATATATTAAAACATACAAAATGTTATTAAGATTATAAAATTACCATCATCCACCCTATGTCCATCAAATGGGAAGTGAATGTATTGCTTGTGAATATGTGCGGATTACCATATCCACTTAGCGGTACAATTAATTTTACAAAAACATCATTCAAGGATGGTAAGTATGTGATATTTAAGGTTTATATGTGATATATATAACCGAAGTTTTAATAAAAGATAATAAAAGATCTACTTTCTTACCATCTCAAAAAATATGGAAAATGATAAAGTCGCTAATGCATATGTGTGTCCTCCCCCTCAACAAAGTTGCGTGATTTGTTTTTTTATTTTACATTTATGGTAAGGAGTAAGATTCAAAGGAATATATGTGATTTAAATGTTATAATAATAATTCTGGAAAGGTGATTGTAAGACCACAATATTCTAAAATAGGAACACTATATTTGATAGAATATGTAATAAAGAAGAAAATGATTAGAGTAGAATGTAACACCAAAAAACATTATGAAATATTTATTTTTTAAATAAATTAAATCTATTAGATATCTTTTAATGGATGCAACACCAATATTTAACGATACACAACACTCAATTAAAATAATTCTATTTAAACATGACCATTATAACCTAGTTGTTAAGATTAAAAATATGAATTGTAATAAATAATTTAGGAAACATATGTTGTTTTTACTTTTATAAATTAAATTCAATGTTTATATATTGATTAGAAATAAAATAAGAACCATTTTAAAGAGAAATAAATGTTTTATGAAAATACATGATTTTCTAAAAGGTGGGTTATGAATGCTTTGTGGAAATAATTAAAAATTAATTTATAACACTTTAGGAAATGAATAGAGTAAAATTTGTTTTTGAAATATATATGTAAAAATTATCTTTTAGGTGTCTTTTTGAGTATTTTTTGAAAAGATTAAAATTTTGATGTATAGTGAAAATAGTGATTTTTAATGAAAACATATTTTTCATTTAGATTTTTTGTAAAGTTAAATTATATATTGAATTGCTTTCAATGTAATATTAGTTAAAATATATTATAATTAAATTTATTTATTGTAGTTGAATCAATTTACAATTAAACCTTTTTATTAAAACGTTCCATACTTTTGAGAATTTTCTTTTTCGAAAACAACACATTCAACGCATCCCTGGTTTAATTTTAAATTGAACAAGTACATATTAGTAAATTCAATTTGGAAAAATGGTTTCTATATTTTGAGATATAATTTTATATATTACTTAATATGGAGAACATATTTTTTGATAAGAATTAATATTGAAAAAAAATAAAATTTATTTATCATAGTTATGGTAAAAATTGGTTTTTCAGGGATTAAAATAAGAAGATATGTATTTAAAATTATAAAAAAAATTAAATTATTCCAATTTAATAACAATATTACTACCATATATCTTCTAATTTTCTAAAATTTCCAATTTTTGTGCCTTATTTGATCAAAAAAACAAGGGAGGAATTCATTATTTCTAAATATTCCAATTGTATCATCTCCCCCTTTATATGGGGACACAATCTCTCCTCTCCTTTACATAATTCTAAAACCTATTATATCTGCAAATAACTGAATGAATAACTTAAAAAGTATCATTATATCATCATATAATAATTTATGTGGTCATAAATCCATCCTAGGAATTTTTTTTGGTGCAAACCAAAAAAAGTTGTTTGAATAAGAGGTAATGTCCTTAAGTAAGAATTTTATTTTATATATTCATCCATCTCCTCAAAATATTTTAGAAACATGTAAATAAAATAAACTCATTACATATTATATAATTATATTTTTTTATTTTTAGGTAATTATCTATAACAATATCACCCTCCCTCAAATGGGAAATGAATCCGCTCTTAATGTATACGACAGACTACCGCCTAACGAATCGATGTAATTTGTTTTCCATCAATGATTCTCGATGATGGATATAATGATGTTTCTAATGTTTTTATTTTATATATATGATATAATGATACTTATGCATTTATAATATCATATATACCTTCTTATATTTCATTCCGTAGAGAATACAATAGTGTCTCTCGTGTGAACGATGAACAACTACCTCTCGAAGATATTTGATTCATTTTTCACATACATGTAAAATGGAAGGAAATAAGGATATATTAGATATTTATACATGATATTCATGAAATTTTAATAATTATGGAAAAAATATTTCTAAAAATTTAATACAATACTATCCATTTAATAAATGATAACCTCATTTGTGTGTACAACAAAATGCCGCCCCACGAAGCGATGCAATTTGTTTTTAACTAACTCTTTACATTTGAAGTAATAAATAAAATATTTAATAAATATATTTGATTTATATAATATAATATTAATTATTTACATTTAATGTTTAATACACTTTTTTACCCTTTCATTCGTTAAGTAAATTATAACGCTGCTTCTGGTTACATGTGACCCACCATCCTCATGAAGAGATGTGATTAATTAGCTGTGTTCAAAATAAAATAGTGATTATAAAGATGTATCTTTTGAGAAAAATTATATATCTGTATAATAGTAATATCATTCTAGACATAATGGAACTATAAACTTTTTTCAATATCCATATCTTTCATGATCAACACATTCATGAGAAAACAAATCAATTAACACTCAAAATGATAGTGATAATGAAATATTTTTAATGAATGTGTAATAAGATATTAAAAAAGAATAACATATTATATTATAAATATTAATATGGTTCTATCATAAGTTAATAACATTTTTAAAACCACTATAATGTATGTTATTGATCTCTAAAGTAATGGGATGTGTGAGGCAATGGGTTTCTTAACTCAATTTTCATTCAGTGGTTATATGTCATCTCTGTTGATTATATTATGTCATGATTATGTGATAAATTACTTATAATTTATTTGTGTTGCATTAAAACTAGTATTTTTATATTTATAATTTTTTTTACAAATGATAACATCATTTATTAACAATCACCATAAGGATACAAACATTGTTAGGGTTTTGTATCAAACATACTTCTTTGGGAAAAAAGATATTTTTTCACTAATTTCCTTTAAATGTTATATAAAATTTTCATTACACACTATATTATTAATCCTTCTAAATTAATTATACTTTAAGATAAAATTAAAATAATCTATTTATTTAATTTTATGATTTAAGAGTTACCAATTCATAAGGGTTTATGTTTGAATATAATTCTAATAAGGATTTCTTCTGCATGAATTTACATTGAATGAAATTATTTGATCATAATACAATATATCCATTTTCATATACCCTAGTTATTCAAGATTTTTTAATGTAATAGTACAATTTTACTCCATTGAGTACTTCAAATTATTATGAGAATGGTTTTAAGAAAATATGAATTTATTTCACTCTCTCGTCAAAAATCCATTTTAATTGATATCCATGTTTTTAAAAAATGCTTTAATTTTTTTAATAAATAATGTTTAATGAAATTATTAACCATAATTGGAATATAAATTTTTTTTCAAAGGAATATTCCTTTTATTTTCTGAACATTGTACTTTTTGAGTACTCTTTAAAAAGCGTAAAAAAGATTTTTTAACATTTTCGATATAACTAAAACATTTCATCTATAATAAGCACTCAATGTTTTAATGATTAATTTTTTATGTTTAAAATACAAAATTTAAAATTTAAAATTAATTATTTTATGATTAAGAATGTTTAAGATTTAAAATAAGAATTTTCAAAATTTAAAAACAAATCTATACAGAAATGTTCAATGTGATCATTTAAAAATATTTTCTATCTAAGATGACAAAATTTTATGTTACTCAATGTGTAATTTATTTTTTCCTAGAGAAAAGTTTTAATCATTTTAATAGTAATTTTATAAAAGACATCATCCTTTAACTTTACAAATTACTTCAAAATTATGAATACTTGACTCTCACATATATACCTAGTTTATTCTCCATTCCATTGATGGGGTAATATTTTCCTTATGATAATATCTAAAATGTATTCATTATGAAATTTAAATAGAATATGATATGAAGTAGGATTTTGATACCCATTTTCTTTCCATGGGTAATTATTATGGTATTCATTATTATTAATTTCATTTATACGTCACACATATTTCATGAACATGTTATGATGGGTGCGCCTAGATAGTATTTTAATGTATTAGGAAATCCTTTAGTCTCATGAGGCCTCATGTGTGGGATTAGTGAGTAAACATAATCTGTTATGGGACTATGTTCACCATGTGATATTGTCTAGGAAGATTTTTCTGGATCATTTTTGTGTCATGTTTTGTATCACATCCATATTTCCTATGCTATCCTAAACTTATGATAGCATGTTATTTGTGTTGTGATTCTACGTGAGTACTAATATTCCACATATTTTTTGATATCATGTTATACCTTTGGCTCAAATGTCAAGTTTCCCTATAATTTTCATTACCTAATTTAGTTTTTAGTTTACCCATTTCATGTATGAATTCCCCTAGTTATCTAATGATGCTTTAAGAGCTCAAATGGATTTCATAACTCACTATGCAAAAGAAAAAAATATAAGGATTCCATGTTTTAGTTTTTTTATGTATTATAAACATAGTCTTCCTAATAAATTATCCCCCAATATCTATGTGATTGTGATTATAGGATATTTATGTTTAAAAATCATGCAATTTTATGTGTAAAAGGCTTCGGTTTCCAGAGATGGAATATGAGAAAAGTCTAAGTTATCATTTGAAAACTATGATGATAAATCATTAGTGATAACCCCAATGATAAGCCTATTAATTAGAGCATATATAGAAAAAAAATATTGGAATCATGGTGAAGAATGGACTGAGTGGTTTTGAGAAATTACATCCCTATATGGATACTATAATCAGATGTGGGTCTAGAACATATGTACCTAGGGGTAATAATTCCAAAAAAGGCATGTCGGGATTGACTGGATCCATACTTGATGCATGAAAATTGTTCTTTCGGTACACATGGTTTGAAAATATTAGATGATATGTTTTTTAGATTCAAAAAATCATTATGAACCTTCATTAATGAATTTAATAGATGAGGATAATGGTTGACCATGGTTAAAACTAAGGTGCCTTTGATTGAACTGATGGTGGTATTATCGGAACATATTATAAATAAATTATCATGATTATTTTTCTTTCCACAATGAATATTATGTCCCATACTATTCTACGTTGTTTTATTCAATGGGTGATACATGAAGGAAGTTGGTTAATGATGAATGTAATAATTAATGTGGTGTGGTGTAACCAAATGGGTTTATGAATGTACTAAAGGATATTGAAGTTATGACCAATCACTTTTCATGAAATATGATTAACAAAAAATACATTTACCAACACTTGGAATCACCAAATAGGATAAGGATAGATTTTACTAAGAGTTGGGCTAGAGGAAACCATGGTGGATAGATGATTTAGTTTCCTATATGTCATAAATTTGGAATAAAACACGCATGTGAATGTATCAAATGAATGATAATATGTTTTTGGTGTTGAAAATAAGGATAGAAATCAAGTAATTACTAAAGAAAAATTAAAATTTATGTTAACATAATGGATTAGAATAATGACCTCCCTAAGGTATCATCAATGGCTTAATGTTAAAAAAATTGATATCCTAGGGGAAATATCATGAATATAATCTGCACGATCATATGTGTAAAGGTTATAAAGCTGATTATGAGGAGACTTAAAATAAAATTTGGAACGAAAAGGGTATTAAGGAATAAGATGATGAATCATTGTTAAATGATTTATAATTAAGAGTAACAAATGAAATTTTTATGTATATGACATAAAAATAATGTGAATATTGAAATATATATTATTATTATTACATGCATGTTTTTTGTTATGGATTTTATAGAATATACTTAATATTATTAGTGACCGAGAAAGTATATTTAACAGTAATGTGATATTTTTTTGGAAAGAATAATCTGTATAGAAAACCATAGTGGAAAACAATTTATTTGATGATTAATGTCATTTTTATGATTTTCATCATATTTTTAAGAAATCTACTGGAATTATATTCATATATTTTTATAATAAATGAAAACATTCATGTAGGGTTGAAACTCATCACACTAAAAAATTCCACATGGATTTAACCAAAAAACAATGGGTACTAAGGGTAAAACACCAACCACTAGCCTTTATGATGTACTAGTTAGTTTTAAATGTTTCACTTATATGTCTTGAAGGTAAATATTAATTTTATTCTTGGAAACATATTATAGGATCAATTTTTTTGACATTGGGGATACAAATGATATTTCATGAGATGTTTTATTAGGTTGAAGAATATAAGAAATCCTTGTTTAACGTAATATATTATTTACGGAGAATGTTATTATATTTTTAGAAATATAAGAAGAAGTATTTTAAGGATATACAAATACAGAATGGATAATTTTAAACATTGCGAGTTACTATTTTTGAAATATAGATTATTTATTTATATGGGATTACTTATTTTAACCAGTTCAATTTCATTATAGACAAGAGGAAAATATTATTGTTCTTTTTAGGAATACAAGATCTATTAGAAGTTAGTTTTAGTACTTCAACAATAGAAATATTAATATTTCATATTCACTTCATGGAGTAAGATATAAAGTTGGAATTGATAGAAGTACAAAAAATGTTGAAATGTTTTCTATTAAATAGAATTTTATCAAGTAAATATATTTTCATATGTCTCTAATCTAGATGTTAATGTAATTCCTAAACTCTAGGAATTAGATCTTGAAAATAAAATTATCATATTACCATCAGTTTCCTATAAATAAAATGGTCTCTTAACTCGTCATAGATCTATGGTTTAGTGGTTTTGACTTTTTTTTACCAGTCACATTATTTTGTTCAATGACCTATATCACCCTCTATCATTATTTAGGCATTACACATTTCTTCTATGTACATATCTTTACTTATCACCTATGATATCCTACTTTTAAATATAGTTATGCGATTATTATATATTACTTTTATACTTTTATTTATCTCTTATCACGAGTATTATTTAGTAACCATTATCACAATGAATAATTTCAATAATTGTATTTTTACATGTAAAGCCCTTTATTATGGAGATCATGATTAAATTGAGAGGACACAATTTAGTTAAGGGGTAGAATGTAACATCATTAGATTTTAAAATAGGAACATCATATTTTATAGTGTAAATGACCCAATGCATCCTGATTAGAAGAGAATATAACTACTTGATACTTTATGATATATTTTATTTTAAATAATTTCAATCTGTTCGATCTCATTGAATGAATGGTAAATTATCATTGAATGAACTGTGATACTTTATTAACATATTATTATTTAAACATGAGCAGTATAAACTACCCATTAAGATGGTTGGTATGAATAGTCATAAATAAATTATGAAAATTATATGGTTTAAAAATTTATTAAATAAATTAAATGTTAATTAATTGATATGAAATAAATTATAATCAATTTGAAAGAGATACAAATGGATTCTAGAAAACTATATTTTTTCAGAAAGGAGAATTAGATGCGCTTTGCACACATAATTTAAAATTAATTATAGAACATTGAGAAAAATTAATTGAAAAATATTTTTTTAGATCTGTATGTAAAAATTATCTTTTTTCATTATTTGAGAAATTTCTGGGGAGATTTATTTTTTTGACGAATAATGAAGATACAGATTTCTGTTGAAAACTATGTTTTTTCTGAAATAATTTATAAAGTAAGATTATATTATAGTTTGTTTTTAATGAAATAATAGTTCAATTATAATAACTTTTATATATTTTAGGGCATTCAAATAAATTTTGTAATGTACTAACTTTTCCCATTGTAATAGTCGATTTGTTTTCTGTATAGATTCAGTTGTTTGACCCTAATAGTGCTGCCTAATGGAGTCATGGAGGATGTGGAGTCATCTAGTGATCATTTAGAACATGAATCCCAGAAATTTAAAGAGGATGAATGAGACACATGGTTAGTATAAACATTTCAATTTTAGATAGTGGGGTGTTGGAGGCCACAAAGTTTGTTTTCTATTGTGTGCCCTAGGTTCACACCCATGAGTGGTGGAAAACTTTTGGGATAGTGTCAGTTCACACAATTTTTTTCATTCTTAGAAAAAATACATTCCTAGCCATGTAGGATGCCTCTTGAAGCTGAGAATAGAACATGGTTGGTGTACGTTTTGGATAATAGTGTGGTTAAACCATGCACCAATTTCCATGTTGGCGAATTTATGGTTTTTACCCTCTTTAATGATTTATTTCAACCCCACTTATCCATTTCTATTTTCCTATAAGTTTTTGATCCTCCCTCTTTCATGATGACGCCTTCATCCTCCTCTATATGTTTTTAGATACTCTCTTCATTTAAGGTCCAAATATCTCACTCTAGGATACATCAGAAAGATATTAGTATGATCTATGATCATATCCCTTAAATTTTTCTTTTATTACATTTTTATAGTGGTATATAAATGCGCTTTTTTTTCCATTTTTTATGGAATTAGTATATTACATAATTTTATATAGTTTTATATCATTTCTAGATATAATAATGGACTAGGGGAGTGCTAAAACATCAATGTTGGTGGAATAGTTCCTTTCCACTGTTTTGTTGCTTTTTAAATAATTTTACATTATTCCACAAACTGAACCATTCTGGCGACAACTCAAATATATCTAATATATTAATTGAATGGGTTTATCATGTCATACATGGCCAAATTTTAAGGTGAAAATCATTTGTGGGAAGATCACCTTGTTATTGGCCACCCCTTATCATGGTCCCACCATAATAGACTATTTTACCATGCCTTTAATTATAATCCCCCTTGTGTGTGTGTTCAACCCCGGTTAAATTTCTTAATTTTTTAAATTAAATTAAGGAGAATGGTGAAAAAAGTGTTTGTCCCCGTTGGAAATTATGGATGCTTTATTCTAATAGATTGGAATAATTCTTTATCTCTCAAGTAATTTCTTTACAATAATTCCATTTTCCTTGATCGTTACAGGCATTTTATACCATGTTCTTATTGTAATTTTTCTTATATATTAGTGTATTTTCTTGAAATGGATGTTATTATTACACTAGATTGTTTGTATGTGATATTTCCATTCCTTGCTGATGACATGTGATTTTATATGATATGCTTTGTGTTGTGTTCCTTGGTTGTAATTACTCACCTACAACAGGATGAGAGTGAACATGAGTCACAATTTAAGAACTGAAGAGACTGATTTTCCATGTTCAATTGGGATCTACTTTATATATTAGGATAAATAATTTTTCATTCATTGTATGGTCACTCAGGGAAGTTTGTTTATATTCGTTAGTATCACAGATTTTCTTGGGGAGCAACAATCGATAGACCCATTAGAAAGATGTATACTATATGCCTCGAGTGATACCCAGTCCCCTATATGAGATACTTGGTATAGACTCAGAGTTCTAAATGGCATGAGTGATACAAAAGATGCATTTATATTTTAGTTGGAAAAAACTCAATGGTATTTTTTATATCATAGACTCCTATAGCGACCCATTGGATTCCATTTACATCAACTGAGAGGGGCTCAGAACTACATCATTATATTTTACAAAATTCATGACACTATAACATATGATTTCTACTATTTTATTTAAGATTATTCTTGATTAATATCAAATGGATGCTTCTTCCAATCCAAATAATAGGCATGGGGTCAGTCAACACTTTTTATATAAATTATGATATGTCGTATACTATCATTATTACTTCTGCATGTAATGTGGTTTAGAAATTCATCTTATGCTAAAGTAGTTGGTATCGGTTGGGTGTCCATTTGAGAACCCAAACTAAAAAAGTTTCTTATTTATTTATTTAATTCCATTCATTTATCATATATGGAACATTGGTCATAAATTTATTAGACAAAATGGATTGTCCTAGACACCATTGTTGGGGGAATACTATGATTTTATAACACATCCTAATTGGGACACCTTTGGAACCCAAGAAGGATTTATGATTATAGGGATTAATAAAGGGATCTGTGCAGATTATGATGGTTAATTGGTTTGCAGTAGTAGGATAAATCATGGGGTAGAGGACCGAGCCTACGATTAGGATGGTAATTGTAACAGGTTTTTGTATTTTTTGTGCCTTCTTATAACATGTGTTATTTTTTTCATATCCCTTATTCTCGTGTACTCATTTTTTATAGCATCATGATCATTATAATCATTTATATCTATAGTTTATTCATATTATTTTTATTTACTTATATATATTTTCTTAGTTTATTCCCATTATTTGTGCTAATGACATTTTCTTATTTCTGTTACTTAAATTTATTATTTATTATTTGTTGCTATGATCTCTCTAATCTGTGATTTCAATGTCTCCCGACAAACACACCATAGGTCCTCACTGCAAGTTGGTAGACTCTGGTGTTCATGGAGGTGCACATGAGGTTATGTATCCCACCATATGAGATCATTGTTGATCGGAAACTAGGACGAGACACTACAAGGTTGTATCCATGTAATTTTTCCATTTGTATTATAGTTTGGGTTTATAAAGGTGACTAGGACATTAAAACTTGGTAATGTATCTTTTCCATAGAGTAACTGACCCAAGTACTAGGGAAACTATAATTTCCTGGGTTGGGTTTATTTAGTTATTTCTTACCTTGTTACAGATTCATTGATTTCACCATTGGGTGATGCACTTTTTTTATATTGTTAATATAATTGGTGTTATTACTATTGGAAGTTTCTTAGCAGATCGAGGGTATGATGGAATATCAATCCATGCATCATACTAGGTAGTAAAGGATTTAAAATTCCAAGAATTATTCTTTTACATATTTACATTTCTGCATGCATTTCCTTTATTTCCTATTCTTGTTGTAGTTTTAGGATTTAACATATAGAATTTTTTCAACTCTTCATGAAGGACTTAAAAAATGACACTTAAAGTTCCTAACTTATCCAAACAATGTTTTGTAGGGTAGGCTAATGTGGACACCATAAATAGTCTATTATGTCATGTTGATCCATGAACCATTGGTCACACGGAAAGGAACGTGCCATTGTTAGGAATAAGTGGAATCCACATTTAAATTTAAAGGTGTATGTTCCTTGGAAAACATAAAATAGTTAACACATAATTAAAACATTTAAACATGTGTTTAAACACTTAAATGAGTTAAAATGAATACTACCTTTAAAATGACATCATCTCTAATATGAGAAATGTCAGACCTTGAACCATACCCAAATGTAGTAGTGGGATGTAGGTGGTGTCTTTGTGATTATTCAATGAAAATTTTCTCAACCCCTAGTCCTAAGTCTAGGATAAAGCTGAATGTTATTTCATGCTATAGGTGGCCTTGTACATTCCATTTCTTTATCACTTTCCATATCCACTTTTCCTATCCATTATAAATCATATTGAGGAGTGATCTTTGAAATTGTAGGGATATTCCCCCATGATATACTCGAGTTATAAGACAATAGAGTGTCCATGATCACACCATGGATGTGGTGGTCCCAGAGCCACCCATAGTACCTCCTACAGTGACACATGAGGAACCTCAGGTTGATCTTCTATTGAGAGTTGATGCTCCGTTCCAGGATAGTTTTCATCTATTCATGCAGTCTATTCAAGGTTCTCCTTGGCTAGAACTTATTACGGAAAAGATGACTAGAGACTTTTATCAATAGAATCCTCTGACCTTCTAGGGTGATGTCAGACCATAGTATCCAGAATCATGGTTAGAATCTATGTTATCGATCTTTGTCCATCTAGAGACACCTCTAGAGAGGAAGGTCAAGATTGTTATGTACATGTTGTGTTAATCTTCCAAGAGTTAGTGGTATATAATATATCAAGAAGAGTGTCATTGAGGCATGGTATAGGAAGAATTTTATTTGGAAGTCAACAATATCTTCTTCCCATAGACTCTGAGAGTGAACCATTCCAGGGAGATTATGAATCTTTAGAAGGGTACTATGACCATTCTTGGGTATTATTCTCCCTTCAATAAGATCCACCATTTCAATCCATCTCTGACCGGGATGAGTTGATGAGTGTAATGAGTTTTGAGGAAGGGATTGGGTATGCTATCCACCCATAGGTAATAGTATTCTGTTTGAATACCATTATAGAAATACTAATATTGGTTCTAAATTCAGAACATAATCTAAGAGAATTCAGAAATATGAGACTAAGAGGTTCAGTTCAAATGTAGGGTAACAATTAATCTAGAAGTACAAAAAGTCATTTTGAGGGTATACATAGAGGTAGTGGTAGCCACATGATTGAAATTGACACCTCTCTAGTGTGTCACTAGTGTGGATGACTATTCTATAAGAATCATTAGTGCACGACGTGGCCGATCGAGTGTAGAGCTTCCAGTGAGATGGGCACCTCCAGTGACTATTCCAATCTTTTTCTCTAGAATCTATTGAGAGGGGATCCATATCAAGACC
Source organism: Viscum album (assembly GCA_963277665.1). Taxonomy (NCBI): domain Eukaryota; kingdom Viridiplantae; phylum Streptophyta; class Magnoliopsida; order Santalales; family Viscaceae; genus Viscum; species Viscum album. The sequence continues at coordinate 827,008,347 of OY728148.1, read as the reverse complement.
ACTATCAGGTATGGGATTTAGGACACCACATCAGGCTGATAGTTCATCTCCAACTGACTGATCAGGATGAGGTAGTGTTAGTCATGGATGAGGTTGCAAGGTTTCATATCTTCATTTCTAGAAAAGTGGACTTTCTCTGTCTAGTCAAGAAACATCTCAGGGCTATAATTCAGGAAATATTTATGAAGTGTATCCTATACCTGAGGTGCATACTCCAAGGAAAACTACAATATAAAGTAGGATTATAGTATCTTCAACTTTAGTTTTTACCCTATTTGATATAGTTTCATGACATTATTTTATATTTATTATTGGTTTAGAATTTATTGGTCTTGAAATTGAGTAATTATGTGAATTTATGTATCTTAAAATGACTTTACAGGTCATATATGAGGGTGTACACAAGTGTTTTGATTTAAACCTTGAAAAGGTATGTATTTATTCTTCTGTAGTTTCTTCATCCTCTAGATGATCGTCTTTGACGTAATTCATGGTATGGACTTCTTATTCATTATCATTCCCTTGTGGATTTATATCTCTGCCAAGTATCATTAAAATCACATGAGGGAAACACATATATCCATAATGGAGAATGAAATATCCATGAAAGTTGAGTTGGGACCATGTTTAATGTGCTAGGTGGAGTGACAACACATATGGATAGTCTCTTTATGAGTGACCAGGGAATGCATATAGTAGAATTCCATCTTGTTGTGAATATTTTTAGTGAATTATTCCCAGAATATTTCTCTAGATTAAATCCTAAAAAATAAATTGAATTCACCATCAATCTTGTGATGTTTTTTGGAAGAATTATTGATCCCTCTTTATAGGATGGAACTGACAGATCTCTAAGAACTCGTGAAAGTCCTTGAAGATCTAGAGGAAAAGTGATTATCTGACCCAAAACATCACCAATGGGTTCAAAAATCTTCTTTTTCCAAAAAGGTGTATGATAACCTTAGATTGTGTATTGATTATCTCTAACTAATCTAGATTATGGTGAATAATCAGTATCAACAACCTTGTATCAATTACCTCTTCGACCAACTCCCAGAATCATCTATTTTCTGCAAGATCAATTTCTATTCAGGTTACCACAAGGTGCATGTAAGGCCTTCATACATAACACATACAATGTTCCAAATAATAAATGTCTTTTATGAGTATTCCATGCCCCTCTATATGATAAATGGTCTGATGGTAATCATGTCTTTGGTGAATCAGGTGTTTTACCGATATCTTTACTCAACCATGGTGGTCTTCATAGAAAAAATCTTATTATATTCTAACACCAGACATGGCCATTCCATAAATCTTGATATCATGATTAATACATAAAGGGAGAACTAGGTATATGTTAATATTAGTAAATTCCACTTTTGGAACATCATGGTTTACTTATTAGGTTGTATCATATATGAGGTAGGTGTATTAGTTGAATCATAGAAGGTGGGCACCATGGTTTCCTAGGAGCATCCTAATAATTTGGTTGATATACATAGATTCTTATGAATGTTTGGCTATTAAAAGATATTAATTGAGGAATTATCATGTCTAGAAGGACCACATATAGGTTTCAACAAGATGGATGTGAAATTATATAGGAATTATTATTGTGAGAATACTTTTCAAAAGTTAAAGGGGAGACTCACTTCAGTACTGATATTGATTCAAAGATATCTGGAAAAAAGATATACTATATATTGGGATGATTCATAAATTTGGGTGGGGAATGTTTTGAAGTAGGGTGATTGGGTTATGTCATATGTTCCCAATCAGCTGAGGCCTCATGGGTAGAATTACCCTACACATGACCTTGATCATGTATATGTGGTTCATTCTATGCACTGTTTGAGGTGGTATCAATTGGGTGAGTGGTTAGTGATTTATTGGGATGAAAAAAGTCTCAAATACATATCAACTCCTTGAGATATGAATTTGATGCAGTACAAGTTGATTGAATACCTGCAGTCCTTCAACATTGATATTGATTACACACCCAGAAAGGGAAGTGAGGTAGATGATGCCCTGAGCCTGAAGACTCAGACGCATGCAATCATGTATTCCAATAGTGAGAGGAAGATAATGACTTTGGTTTCTGAAATATACTTATATGTTTAGGAACAACATGGGAAACTAGTATTAAATGATCTCTTAGTGATATGGTTCCTTCTGGAGTGGTTATAGATGATGCCATTTTTTATTCCAAGGGCCCCATTTTAAGGGAGAACATCACAGGTGATAACTACATCCAATATGGTTTGTGGATGGGAGTTAGATATTACTCTTCCATGGGTGTGTGTGGGTAACTAAGATATACGGGAAGAGTTTATGATGGAATCTATTAGCTTTGTTTCAATAGTTTGTCCTGGAATTACAAAAATGGAAAGAAGTATATGATATCAGTATTTGTGGCCATGTTTGAGGAGGAAAATATAAATTTTCATCACCTAGTTTCCCATTTTTCAATAGATTAAGGTAGAGAACCAAGGACCTCATATAAATATGTGTCATCTCTACATTACTGAGTTGTAATGGAATGACATCACCATGAACATCATGACAAGATTTCCAAGATTCCTTATGGTAGTGATTCAGTATAGGTTATCATCGACATGCCAACCAGGGTTTGGCACTTTATGTTAATCCACGAAACCTTCTCATTTCTTTAATTAAGAAGGATTTACATCCAAGTGATTCTGAGCATTCATGGTGTACCCTATTTTATCATTTTTAATTGAGACACCTGCTTTACCTGGTGGTTATGGAAATGGTTTAAAAGGCTCTGGGTTTTCATATTATCTTTAGTAAAATATATCACCCCCATAATTATGAGCAGTTCTAGTGAATGAAAATGTATTAAAGGATATTCTTCATACCTTCATCATTGATTTTAGTGGTTCATGGGGAAAACATATTCCTCTAGTTTAGTTTTCCTACAATAATAACATTCAAGCAACAATTTATATGTATCCAATTGAGGCCATCTATAGTAGACCTTGTCGATCACCATTATTCTAACTGGAGGCATGTGAAATATTTATACTCTATCCATATCTCATTCAGGAGACAAAAGAACATGTACATATGATTCATATGTGTATGGATACTACTTATTCTTGGTTAAATTAATCTATCGATATTCACCATCAACCATTGGAGTTTTTGGTTTGACATAAAACCTTTCTACGGTATCGCCTAGATTGGCTAATTGGTGTATTTAAAGATAGGTCAGGTTATCACCTTGTCATGTAAAGCATTTCGATATAGTAAAGAGAGTCAGGATGATGGGCTATTGGTTTCAGTTAGCTCATAGGCATCCTTCTACTCATGATGTCTTCCATGTATCAAAGCTTTGACAGTATCATGATGACCCATATAATTTGTTTGATCATCCGGATATTGAACTTGAGGAATATGTGTCCTTTGAGGAGAATCCTATTTCTATTTTTGATCAGAGAACGAATTATCTCTGAGGTAGGATAGTTCTTATGGGTTGGGTGCTATTGAAGAACTGATGTGTAGAAGATGAAACCTGGGAGTGAGAGGTTGATGTATATACACAATGGACAGAACATTTCTCATACGAAATATTACCACCATTAGAAGGGAAAACCAAGGATGAGTTTTTTAAGGAGGGTAGGTTGTAACATCTTCATTTTTATTAAATTTATATACCACTATTTTTAGTTCAAATTCATTTGTTTGACCATAATATCGATGCCTAATAGAGTCAAGAAGGCATCATGGGTGTTTGAGGCTCATTTAGATCATGTATCACTGAAACACAAATATGCATACTATGCAGCTAGGTTAGTATAATCTATGCATCACAGCCTGCATGGTTTCTCTAAACATGAGATTAAAAATAGTTCGGTGTCACGGTCCACATGGTTTTTCTGTAATCTTGCAACCCCAGGAGCACACCCATGCAAGGTTTCAAAATTTTGGGATAGTGGAATTTCACATGTTTATTACATGGTTTGAAAAATCTGGCACCCTACCATGCAGGGTTCCCCTTGATGTAGAACATAGTGAAAAGTTGGTGCACATTTGGTCCAATAGTGCATCCAAACCATAAAACCCTTTCTTGGTTGGTTAATTTACTGTTCTCCCTTATTTAATGATTTATTTCCACCCCTCTTATCCCTTTATCCCTTCTAGCGAGTTTCCCCTCCCTCTCATGTGATGCCTCTGTCTTCATCCTCCATTGGTTTTGAGATACATCATTTTTTTAAATGACCAAATAGTTCACCACTAAATCTATCAGAAATTATTCTCTATGCACTATTATACTCTCCCTTTAATTCCTCCTTAATTCAAACTTTTGTTTCACTATTTATGTGTGACTATTTCGCCCTATTTATGGGTATTATATGACTTCTACAGTTTCTCCTATTCTAGTCCATTTCAATATATGATGAAAATAGTATGGAGTGATACTACATAGAGGTAGTTTTTCTGGGTCTTTATCATAGTTTTTATCAATTTTTAAATGTGTTGTTGTTGGGCCATGAGATGTAACCTTTTCAAGACGCCTCTAACTTTAAGGAAAAATTAATTTAATGGGTTCCTCATGTAATATGTGACCATAAATTAAGGATAAATCCATATTTATGTTGATCTCCCTGTCATTGGCCACCACAATGGGTCTCCCCACTAAAAATTCCTATTTTATCATGACTTTAATTGTTTACCCCTCGTGTGCGTGTGTTGCACCTCAGCTAAATGACTTAAATTTGAAAATTAAATAAAGATGAATGTTAAACAATGAAATATTCCCCATTAGAAATTCCTAATGGTTTATTATTTTTGATTGGAATTATAATTTATGCCTTGTGTCATTTCATTACACTTATTCCATCTGCATTGTTCCTTACTTTCATTTGATTACATGTAATTATTTTCATTTTATATATTCATTTTTTGATTGACTTAGAATGGATGGTATGCTTGGAATAGCCTGTTAGAATGAGATATTAACATTCCTTACTAATGGATTTGGATTGAACATTCTATTACATGATATGTTTTACAAGGATTCTATGTATATCTTAATATGGGCTAGTAGGGAAAACATGTCATGATTTAAGGACACTATAGATGGACTTTCCATGTTTGTTTGAGATCTACTTGATGCGCTCAAATATATACATTGTCTTAACTTGTTTTGGGTCTCAAGGATGTTTATTTATAATCGTGAGTGACACTGGTTTCCTATGGGAGGAACAATGGATGGACCCATTGGGAATAATTCTATATCATGCGTTAGGTTGTACCCATTCCCCTATGTGAGATACTTATTTTGGACTCAGAGTTCACCATAACAAGAGTGATATAAGGGATACCATTATTGGTTGAATTTCATAGAATCAGTGGTATTGGTTATATCAAGGACACCTATAGAGACCATAGGTATTATATTGATATTTCCTTGGATCAAATTCATACCCCATTATTGAATTTGATGGAATGTTTTCTAGTTTACCATATGATGACTCCAATTTTACATAAGGTAATCCTTGACTAATATCCTAGGGATGATTCCACTAATCCAAATCACAAGATTTTGATTAGTCATAACTTTTTATGTAAATTATTATATCCCATATAAATATGTTGTTACATGTTCATGTAAATTGGTTCATACATCCAACGTAGTATGAATCATGTGGTATCGGTTAGTTGTCCATTTAGTAACCCAGACCAAAGTGGTTTCTTATATATTTATTTAATTACATGAATTTAGCATTTATGGAACAATGTCCTTTTATTTATTTCCTAAATTTATTTTTCATATTCATTGTTGGTGGTGGCCTAATGAAATTGTACCTCACACCCAAAATGGGCCACCTTTTGTACCCAAGTAGACTCCATGATTGCGAGTATTGATAAAGGGAACCATGTAGATTCTGATGCATGATTTATTTATATCATTAAGATGGTGTATGGGGGAAGAGGAATGAGACTATTCTCAAGATTCTATTTATAGTATTTTTGGACTTTTTGGTACTTTTGTATAACATGTGGTATATACATGTATCCTCAGTGGTCATTTACTCGTTTATTTATAATCATGGTCATTATAATCATTTGGTATGCATTTTTTATTAATATTAGGATTGTTTAATATTATATATATATATATTTATTTATTTCTATCATTTATGTTGATGTCTGTTTCATATTTTTCATTTTCCATTTATTATATACTTTATAATGTTATCCTCACTCTAATCTATGAGGGCATTGTTTTCCCATGGCAACACCCAAGATTATCACTTATATTTGGTAGTCTATAGTGTTTTGGGAGGCATGGGTGAGGTCATGTGGCCCACCATATCGAAGAAATGTTTATTGGAAACCCGGATAAGATTCCTAAAATTTTATATTGACTTTTAACACTAATACATTCAATATATATGAGAATGTTCTCTTTGGAAAACAAATTTTTCATCACATCTATGGATTAATTTTAAATTGAATCCTACCACTTTTATGAGTTAAATTCAGAAAAATGGATCTTATATTTTTAATAATAATATTTTTATATTATCCAATAAGGTAAAATTATTTTTTGACCATAATCAATAGTGAAAATCGTAAAAAATAATTTTTGTGATTTAGGTGAAAATGTGCTTTTCGGGTGGGGGGGGGGGGGGGGTTAACTAAGAAGATAATGTTTAAGAATGAATAAAAATATATAAAATTCCTATTTTATGGTCATATGATGACATTGTATATGATATTTCTTAAAAATGATCTATTTCATAGAATTATTTCTTTTGACAACATGGGTGAAATTATTTCTTTGAAAAAAATTCCATGTATGTCCTTTCCCCCACATATAAAAGGATACTCCTCTATTTTAATTTACAATAATATATAGCACATTTGTTCGGCCCATACCTAAATAATAAATTCCATAATTCCCTATCCTCATTCTAGATTACTTGGTTTGGTCAAAAATAAACCTGGAAGTTTTTTGGTTCAAACCAGAAGCAATTTTATGAAGAATAGGTAACACCTGTAATTGAGCGTTTGATTTTATTTCATCACAAAAATCCTCTAAATATTATTAAAATATTATTATATAATTACCTCAGTTTACTATATATACTAATATTTTTTGGGAAAGTGAAATAACTTCAAATATCCCCACATCCCCCAATTGGTAAATGAAACCATTGTTTGTGTGTAAGGCATACTACCAACTCACGGATTGATGTAATTTTTATTACATCACTAATACTCATGAAAGGATATAATGTTGTATATAATGTTTATATATTAAATTTATGATATAATTATACATATTTAATTATAATATCTTATATAATTTCTTAATTTCCATTTTGTACATTATATGATAATGTCGCTCATGTATACGACGAACTACAGTCTAACAAAGCGATGTTATCTTCATTTTTACATATGAATTACGTCGAAGGTAATAATGAATAATTTCATATGGATATATTATATTAATGAAATATTAATAATATTGTAAAATATGTATATCATATAATTTCTTAACTTACCATCCATTAAATGAATGTTAACATCATTCATTTATATATCAGACTACATCCTCACAAAGCAATGTGATTTATTTTTCACTGAATATTTACTTGGAAGGTAATAAAGGATAAATTTAATGAAGATATGTGTTATATTGGACATGATATTGAATCAATAAAATTAATATATCACCAAATTACTTACATTTTTCACCTCTTAAGGAAACCATTACGTCACTTGTGCATACATACATCCTACCATATCCACACAGTGATGAGATTCATTATCAATTTTAGAAAAAAAATGATTAAAAATATGTATCAAATAAAAAATAATGATATTTATAAAATTAATATCCTTTTTTTATGATGAAACTATAAAATATGTTCAATTATTTTAAATTTTATGACAAAATATGGACATGAAAATAACGAAATTTACATGTGAAACAATAGTGGTAATGGAATATTATTAGCGAATGGTTAATACTATGTTATAAAAGGATCACATAAGATATTATAAATATTAATATTTTCATGATGTATGATAATATAATTTTTATAACCACTATAAAGGAGGTTAAAGAATGCTCAACCAAAGGTAAGCGTGAGGTAAGGGCTTTGTTAAATCAATTTTCATTCAATTGGTTATATGTCTACATCGTTCATCATATTAGGCCAATATTATACAAGAATTTTCTTTTGATTGATTTATTTTTTATTTTCATTTTTCTTTGTGTGGATTATAAATTTGTTAAAGTAATCACCCCAATGATTAATTTTCACCTCAATGATATGATCATTATAAGCGTTTCATCTCAATCTACCTTAATTGAGACATATATTCTTCTATCCACCTTACTTACTTTAAATTTTCTATATAAATCCCATTTACATAGTATATAATTATTCTTCCCTACATAATGATATTTTATATTTCAATTCAACTACCTCAACTATTGAATTTTATGAGTCAAAAGATAACAATGTTTTAAGGTTTACTATTTAAATATAATTTTAATTCCCCTTGACAATTTATATAGTGATTGTCCATAATTTCATTACATTAAAAGTAACATATTATGTTATTCTTTAATTTGGAATTCGATTCAAAAGTTACCAAAGTTGTAAAGGTTTAATTTTACGATCTTATTATTTATCAGGATTGTTTATATTTATTATTCGAATTATGAAATATTATTATCTATACCCTAATAAATCCATAATTATTTCATCTATTATTATTATATAATGGGAATAATTAATTTCTATTCACTTTACTATATTTATGTTCTCAAATGTTAAATGGAGTGTCTTTAAAGAAACCCAAAATTATATCTCTCTTTTGTAAAAAATCACGTTACATAAAAAATTATTTTATGTAAAAATGTTTTCAAAAAAAAAATTCTAAAAATATCTGAATGATTTATTAAAGAAAGTCCAAATAATTTTTGATTTATCAAATCTTTTTTAAAGGAACCATCAAGTATTTTACCAAAAAAATTCCATTTTGATTTTATAGAAAATGTGAATGGAATCTTTGTTTTAAAGTGTATGTCTTGAATGATATTTTCCATAAAGATGAAAAAATAGGTGTTCTAAATCTTCAGATATATATATAAAAGTGTATTTTTCATAAAATGAATTTCAAATTTTTTTTATGAATTTTTACATTTAAAATTAATTCTCATAGATGAATGTCAAATTTCTTCAAGAACTAATCCTTATGATCATTCAAAAAATTTTTCCATATAAGATGAAATCCTTTGATGTCAGATGTGATTTACTAAGGATAAGATCCAAGGATACAATTCATATTATTTCTATAGATATTTTTTATTTATGATGTAAACATTTTTTTAAAAATTGTTACTCTTTCACCAGTTATAGCACGATAAAATTAGTAGTAAAATCGTTATTTATGGGTTATGATTTGGTGAAATAATTTTGAGACATGATTATTTTCCATATTTTATGTTTGTATTAAATATATATGAAATTGATTAGGTTGGAGGTCTTCATTGCCCTCAAAATTAAATTTATTACTTACACTAGTATAATGGTGTAGGTTCAAACCATAGGGAAAGTAGGTGAGTGATCAAAGGATTTCAAACATTCCCACTAGTGTTAACATTGGGTTGATTTTCATTAGATTTTTTCTATTTTTTATTTTTTATTTTAATAAAGTGAAAAAAATATGAAAAAATTATATTGATGATTTTCTATTTATGAAATAGAATGTTCAACTGATAAAATATGTAGTAAAAATTATGAAAAACAAGAGATGAGAACAAAAGTGTTGAGGGCTGATCTAAAAGTTCTTTCAAGAGATTGTAAATCTACTGGCTTAAAAATATGTTTCTTAATTTGATTGAATTCACACCTCAAAATGAATGTTTAACACTTCCTATATAGAATATTTGACACATTGTATTATAGTTCCTAACGATCGCCAAATCAAAAACCAAACACAACAAGAACAAGAGAAAAAGTTTGTATGAAACAATCATTCATATTATTTCTGTAGCTTATGAATTTTTATTTCAGTTAATTGTTTCAATGATGGATCTTGTCAAAAGGTCACTAATTTCTAAATTAAATTCATGGAAGGTAAAGATTCAATGAAAATTTTAATAACTACATTCAATATCACAAATAGAATTTGATTCTTTTTGAAATAAATTAACGAAGACGAAATATATTTAAACCTGAAGGAGTTTCAAATCATACAGAAATTGTTGTTAAACTATGATCGTAAACATATTCAAGAGCTAAAAATTAGAAAATGTGAAATTGAGAGAGAAATTATCCATAAAAATGAATAATTTTCACTACTACTTTGCTCCTCTACATCTCCAGTTCACTTCTTCTCCCTCTCAAAGAGTTCTCCTGTATGAATCAACTCTAGACTAGATTTTTGGGTGAAATTGAATGAGAGTTATCTCATTTTGATACCACTTTTCTTTTATGTATCCTCTCTAATGGTTGGTCACCATGTTTTCCACCGACATTCAATTGTCTTTCACTATGCACTACACAAATGCACTTTTTCACTGCCACACACATCACTTTAATTTTACCCTTGTAATTATCTCTACATCAGGAGGTTGAGTGATTATGGATGTCAATCCAAATTTGGTGTGAACCTGTATAGTTAAAACACAGATTAAAAAATCTGACGTTAATAAAAAAATGGTAACATTTATAAATTAATAATCATTTTCTAAGTTAATTTATGATTAATGTTTTTTAGTTTATATTAATAGTTATTTGTTATATAGTTATTTATTATTAGTATAAAAGTCGTTAACTTATCTTATTATGTTTATAATTTATAATCAGATTAAATTATTTAGTTTATAATATAATATTTATTTATTAAATTAATATTATTAGTAATTAATTATTTTATATTAATTATACTTTTAAGTTAGATTGTTATTAATTATTTAATACTTCTTTTTAAACATGTCATTTTAATAATAATTATTTTATTTAAAAAGTTAAATTCTAATTAACGTAGTTATTTAAATTTATTTATTTTAATTTAATTTATAATTTATTATTAATATTTTAGATATATATACTTTTATTTTAATTTACTTCTTTTAAGTTTTATTTAAATCTATTTTTTAATCATGTTTATATATTAATTTACTCTAATTTATCAGTATTATTTTATAATTTATATATATATATATATATATATTTTATCCCCCTCACCCTTATTCTCTACGATGAATAGTGGAGGGGGATGTCGACCATCCCCGAAACCAGCAGTAGTGTGCCTCCCTGAAAGTCCTCTGGTTGCAACGACTGGTTGTAAAGGGTTGGCTTCCTCTTTTTAGCAACGACAGAGTGAGGTTCTCCTCCTACATCTCGTGGTTCTGGCATCTCCCCAGTTGAGATCTCGACTCGATCGCAACAGAAGTATCATTGATAGATGTGGTGGTTTGAGCAGTAGTGGTTACCTCTACCACAAACAGCAGCACTCCTACTTAATTTAATCTTATAAAAATTATTCTAATAATAAAAAAATTATCTAACTAATAAATTCAAAACTTAAAATTAAAGTCTTAACTTAAATTAATAAAACGAATTATAACTATAGCAGAGAAATTAACTGAATTAATATAACATTTTAAAATGGATTCAAAACATTAAATTAAAAGTGTTTAATTTAACAAATTAAATCAAATTGAACAAAGGAAATGATGTGGGTTGCACATTAATGTGTGGTGGTGACTCATTATGTCATCGATAGGGGAAAAGGTAAGTGACAATGGGTTGAGCTAACAACATAGCGTGGGTGACACATTGTATTGGCGAATGAAAATTTTAAACTGTAAACATCAACTTAAATTAAAACATTTGTTTATTGAGATAAATTATTAATTAAAAAAATATTACTAAAAAATAAAACTAAAATTAAAAACTAAATAAATCAAATAAAAAAAATGAAACCAGATAACTAAATTAATTTTGAAAGTTATTAATTAAATTGATTAAAGAAAATAAATTTAAGAGTTAAATTAATAAATTAAAACAAAATTAAAAACATTAATTATAAATTAATATCAAATCATATATATGTTGAAATAATACAAAGAAAATTAAAAAAATGAAATACAATGGTATATTTCTTTATTAATGAAAACTAACATAACATAAAATTAATAGTGATGAAGAATTAAAAATTAAAGGGTAAATATAAAAATTAATATAGTAAAACCAAAATAATAAATTAAAAGGAAAAAAGTCAATTTTATTTACAAAAAATTGATTAATTGATAAATTTATTTATGAAATATAAAAAGAGATAATTTTTAACAAAAAGTGTAAAATTAATTAATTAAAAGATTAAAAACCAATTAAAAAGATGTGGAAAATCTATGAATTTACGGCCACATCAAATTACCCTAAACATATACTTTGTTTTTCCTCAAACAATCCCATGATTTATTATCTTATAAAGACAATAAATATGTTTTTAAAAATTAAGATAAAAAATAAGCATATGGTCCATTTAAAGAATATGATCTTAAATTGTGAAATAGGATTTTGAATTGAAATGTTCACACGAATCTTGCCTAATTTCAAATTCTCATTGGGTAATTTAATGATCATAGAATCATTAATTTTTAAGGATTTCATACCTCATTTATGAAACTCCCTAATGACTTATTTCTATTCAAGTATAGGATCTAAATCCAACAGTGATAAAAGGTTAAAAGAAAATTGAATTAAAAAATAATCAAAACGAACTATGTACTTTTACTATCTCATTAGTTCCTATGATAAATATTGTTTTTTGAATCACCATATAGATAAATACTAAATGATTCCCATATAAACCAATTATACCCTTCATCATCTAGCATTCATTATTACCTTCACCTTAATGAACTAATTTTTTACCCCAAAAACATTATTTTATTTTTCCCAAGCCATGTAACATGTTCTATTCAATGTAAAAATGCACTATTTCAATATTATATAGAGGGATTTTAGTTAACATAAATGCACCCCAAAGTATAAGGTCTTATTGAAACAACAAGGGTTCCCAAATGCCTACAATAATTCACTTTCATTAGATTCATATAAAAAACATTCAAATTGGATCACTATGACGATAATTTTCTAATAATTAAAAATTTTGTCCCCTAGGACAATGTTCAAACATACAGTTCCTAATTCTATGATCTCAACTCCACTAAGAGGTATCCTATAACACTATAAAATTAAATTCCTAAACTAAATTTTCATGAAATCACTAAGAAAAATAACTCAAGAATCACTCATCCTTACATTTTAAAAATTCAAAGAAAATCTTAACTACAAATATGGTAAATGTCCTTCGGCAATACTTAATCAAAGTTCAGTGTGAAGCCTAAGAAGACCAAAACTATGAATGAACTTCCGAAAATTTTAACCATTTTGTAATGAATAGGTTTAAAGAGTAATATGATTTTACGGGCTTCAATAATCATAGTTATGCTCAAGAAAATTTGACCCCCTCCCCCACACATCAAACCCAATTTTATCCTCAAAGTTGAATTAAAATGTAAAGAAGAAAAAAAATAGTCTTTTAAAATTCAAAGTAGATTTTCAATCAAGCAGATTAATGAGATGTATCATGGGTCATATTGAAGTAAAATAGTAAGTGTTTACCACAAAATTATTATACATTATGTTTACATGCATTATCAATTAAGGTAGTTAATTTTTTTTCAATTAAATTCAAATAGTATCATGTGAAATATTAAAAGATACAATTAATTGGGTGAAAGAAAATTAATTTTTTTGATTAAAAATGATTTATAATTGAATAATAAAAATGCTTGCTAATCACCCAACAAAAACAAGAACACATACAATAATAAGAAGCCATGTGAAATCCACCCACTCATATGTTCTAGTAGTGAAGATATTTTAATTAAAATAAAATTCAAATTTTCAACAAAGAAGCACATGCATAATTTTCAGCATAGTGACAAGCAGTAGATTTTTTCAATATACTAGTAATGAAACAAATATAATTTTTTCAGAAATAACACAATATAAAAACAATATCTAGTATCACAGAATATGTAGAATAATTTTACACTAAGATACATATGAAGTAGAAATTTTTTAAGCATTAGTAATGATACAAAATTATTTTTTCAGAAGTATCAAAAAATTAATGACTCATCGAAACTTCTAGTAGTGAGTCACAGTTGAGAAAAATCATAGATAATAGTGTATCGTTGGATAAAATATATCGGTGACATATTAGTGATATTTTTTCAAGTGAAAGGAGAAGAAACTAAATATAGAATTAAAATGAATCAACTTCCTTTTTAATGTTTTTTTAATATTTAATCCATTATGGAAACTCCACTCGTTTGTTAACACGAGCAACATCATACTCATTAACTCTAAAGACAAGAACCACAAAGACCAAGACATATCCATAAGAAATAGAAAGTATATAGAATTAAATTAGTAGCACTTTATTCAAAAAATAAAACATATAGGAAATTGAAGACATGAACCAGGGGTTGACTCCAATGAAGCACTATGTTTTAAGTCCTTGGTTAGACTGTATTTAAGTATATTTTTTTTATATTATTGAATGTAAGAAAAATAATGGGTTGCCTCCCATACAACAGTAGTTTTAAAGTCACCATCTGAAATCACCTATAACTAACCATGGACATTAGGTGAGTGTGTTTTCCTCATTAGGAACCACCACATGTTTTTGGACCATTTTTTAAATAAATAAATGAGATAGGCGGGCATCAAGACTCTCAAGGGATAACTTGAATCCGTTCACACTTACTAAAATCCCTATAAAACACCCTTTATCATCAAGGAACTGCATAAGGGATTGTACAAGTTGTGTAGTAGAATAATCACCCAAATCCATAATTTCAGTATTTTCAACACAATTGAATTCAAGTGGAAAAGGATGAACTCTTCATGATCTACCAAGAAACACTTGAGCTCAGGATCATAAATTGGATTTTTTAAGTCAATCGTGGAAGGTATTTTCTCAACATCTATAATAATTTCTGATTTGACAAAATTTGTGTTTTTAGGAAGGGATAGTAGTGCACTAGGTGGAACTAGGGGTAATCCATTATTCTAACAGTTTTCTCTCTCTACCAAAACATCAAAAAATAAAAAACAAGGTTGCTTGTGGGTGAGTTCTAAATAAAAGGTTAAGGAAGGTATTCATTAATGTGAATAAAAATATCATGAACATTCAAACTCTAGTGTTATTCACCCTCTGGAATACTCTCATCATCACATAAAGATTCTGCACCAGACTCTACCAAGTAAGACTTGGAAACGCAGGGAAGAGTAAATTTTTTTCATCCAAAATTTTAGTTTTAAAAATGATATAAATTGATTTCAATAATACCAAATCAGAGAATAAGATATTAATATCAGATTATTTAGAATAATTTATTAATATTAAATCTTCAATTGTGTTTTTAACCTCTCTATAAAGTTCACTATCAAAAATTTCACTCTCTTAATCAATGATTATTGACTCTTCCAATTCAATTTTAGGGGAAGTATTTTGCAATTCAGTTTCAATAAATTCATATTTTCGATTATTCAAATTCATAAAATTATCCCTAGGTTGGTCCACATCAATTTTTATCTCATTACAAAAATATTTAGAGAAATGATTAATCTGAGAATCGGGAAATGAAAGATAATCAGTTAATGTTTCGTCAAATATTATTCCCCTATCATTGTCCTCAAACAAAATATTAGTAATTGTGGGGTTTCAATTTCAAAATAGGTAACAGAAGTTTTCAACATAGGTTTATGAATTGTAGATTCTATGATTATTAATTTACAGTTCTATTCAAATAAAGATCGCATTTCAAGTTCAGGTTCATTATTAAAGAGTGCAGTAAGGCTGGATGAAGAGTTTTTAACACTCATGTTTTCAATTTCCAATGTCTCTTCATCCCGAGGGATTTCATTTTCAAAACTCATAAAATAGTGATTTCTTTCAAAAGTAAAAATCATGAAGAGAACTGGAATTATTTTTCAACACATGTCCATTATTTTTTAATATTTCCCATCTCAACCCCATTTATGTTCTTTATATAACATTAAATATTGTATTATTTTTTAAGTGAGTTGGTTATTTCCAAATTTGGGTCCTTAGATTCAGATTATTTAGAATAAGTGAGTTTTTTCTCATGTTCAGAGTCACTTTCCTCTTCAATTTTATTTTAAAATCTTTTATATTCATTTTCTTCTACTCGTATCTCAACTTATTTTTTTTCTTTAAACCATATTTGTAATTTTAAGAACATGAATTCTAACCTTTTTGGGCATTTGATTATTCAATAGATAATTTATAACTATAATTTCATGGTTTTTATTTAACAATGAATTCCTAGATTCCATCTTATCATCAATTTTTTATTTAAATAGGTCATGTTTTGCTAGGATGTTATATTGGGGCTCAAAGTGCTGTTCATTCTCCTCAATGTATGCAGTCTATTGTTGTTGGTTATAGACAAACTGTCTAGACATGTGTCTATAATACCCATAACAAACACAGTAAGGTTCACTAATACAAAATAATCTCCCAAAAACAATCATCATTTTTTAAAAAGGAATATATTAAACACACAAAAATTCAAGATAACTAGCAGAAATTTTAAATAAGATCATGGAACAAATAATTTTTAAAGAGGATTTTTTCGTGGTTTTTTATTTTATTTTCTAAAACCCTATGTCACTCAGCAAGTTCCTCCCCTAGAAACAACACCAAATTTTGATAGTCTATATATCTTTATAATACATAAAATTAAATTTATTAACTACACTAGTATAATGGGGTAGGGTCGCACCACTGGGAAAGAAGGTGAGTGATCAAAGGGTTTCAAACAAGACAACTAGTGTCAATAGCAGGTAAATTTTCTTTAGATTTTTACTTTCTTTATATTTTGTATTATAATGATGTTAAAACTAGATGAATCAATTTTATTGAAGATTTTATATTTAAGAAACACAATGTGCAATAAATAAAAGATGTAGTAAAAAATGATGAAAGACAGGAGTTGAGTGCAAGAGTGCTGAGGGTTGATCTAAATGTTTGTTCGAGAGATTTAAAATACACTATCATGAAAATATTTTTCTTCATTTTATTGAATTCACACCTAAAAATTAATGATTATTTCTTCCTCTCTAGAAGAACTAACACACTGTATTATTGTTCTTGAGGTTCTCCATTTCAAAAAACAAACACAACAAGAGAACATGAGAAAAATTTAGTACGAAACTATCTCACCAAATGTTTCTATAGCATAGGAATTTTTATTTTCGTTAATTGTTTAAATTATTGACCTCACCAAAAGATCATTGATTTTGAAATTAAATGCATGCAAAGTAGAGATTTAATTAAAAAATTAAGAACAAAATTAAATCTCTCCAATAGAATCAAATTATTATTGAATGAAATTAATGATTAAGAAAAATATTTAAACCATTAGGAGTTTCAAATAATAGAACAAATGTTGTTAAACTATGATTGTAAAAATATTCTAGACCTAATAATAAAAAAATTTGAAATTAAGAGATAAATTATCCAAATAAATGGAGACTTGTCACTATTGCTTTTCTCCTCTTCATCTTCAGTTCACTTCGTCTCCCTCTCTAAGAGACCTCATTGATGAATCAGCTCTCGAATGGATTCTGGCGTGAAAGTGAATGAGAGTTCTCTCATATCGATGTTTCTCTGCTTTAAGTATCATATTTTTTATTCTGTAACAATGTTTTCCACTGACATTTAGATATCATTCACTATGTACCACACACGTGCATTTTTTCACAACCAGAAACGTCACTTTGATTTTACCATTGTCACTAACTCCGCTCCAGGTGGTTGACTGAATCTTGATGTCAATCCGAATATTGTGAGAACATGTATAGTTAAAACAGAGAATAAAAAAATTGCCATTAATAAAATATGTTTACTTTTATAAAGAAATAATCTTTCTGTTTTTATTTATATTTTTTAAATTTATTTATTTTTATTTTCTCCCCCTCCCCCTTCTTCTCCATGGCGCACAGGTGATGTGGGATTTCGGCCTTGCCTAAAACCGGTGGCAGTGCGCCTCCTAGTAAGGCCACCAGTCATGAAGGCTGACAGTAGCGGGTCAGATTCCTATTCACGATGATGGAGGAGAGTGGTTCTCCCTTACAAATAGCGACACTTGAGCTTCAGGAAACAGTGGGTTCTTTATGGTTCTCTAGATCTATGGCTCGATGCCAGGGGAAGTGGTGAAAGGATTCTCATCCACGGCTCAGTGATGGCATCACCTACAAGGCTAGAAACTTTGTGATCATCTAGATCTGCAACAGGGGAACACCAGAAAAGTGTTCGCAATGTTAGATTTATTAATTAATGAAAAATAACCTAACATAAAATTAAAAGTGAAGAAGAATTAGAAATTAAAGGTTAAATATATAAATTAATTATGTGAAGTACAAATAAAAAATTAACGGTCTTAAAAGGAAGTTTATGTTATAAAAATTTATTAATTAATAAATTTATTTAAAAAATTAAAAAAGTGTTAATATTTAACAAAAGGTGTAAAATTATTTAAATAAAATATTAAAATCCAATTTAAAAGATGTGAAAAAATCCGCGAATTTAAGGCCACATCAGAAACCCTATTCTTTTCATGTGTATAGGAATGATTAATTTTTTATGATATTGTGGAAACCATATGTATGATTTTAATTATGTTATGGTGGTTATGATATAACTAAGGATGGTTGTTATGTTATAACCAATGATATGGTTATGTCATAAAAAATATGAGTTCCACCTATATCTCCATCAAATTAATTTTGTATAGATTGATATCTCACGATATAAGAGAGACTTGAATCGGTAGTTAATCAAGATCAGTAAGGTGCTCTATCCACTATGATAGTCTCTGGAGTTGACCATCACTACTACGATTGTTTGTGGAGTGAAACCATTCCACAATGATAGCCTTGGTAATGGTCCTCTACTACAATGGAAATGGTTTTCTATGCTTTCTTGTATTTTAAATTATTATTATTTATTCCAATAGTATATTATCTTGATCCATGTTATTTGATTCCATCATGATTCTTCTCTTATGAACTACCCTGATTTATATCATGACTGAGGCTTATAATCTAAGATATGCATGGAATGGTTTTGAATTTTTTTATCTCTTATCATAACCTTATTCCCATGATATATTTATATCTCCCTGGTTTACTCTTACTGAGCATCTAATATCACCCTTTCTTATGTTTCCTTTACCCATGTTATGTTGAAATGTTTTATGTATGATATGTATAAGAAAGGTTCCAAATATGGATAACATTTGGGGACATTACATTGATCACTTATCGACCAATTTTTAAAAGTCTCCATGTAACGACCCGGACCCGAACAGCCACCTGAACAACGCTAAACGGGTCGGGTGTTACCACCTTAGACGCACCTCCCCAAATGTCAAAGGCTGCCGACTAGCAGCGAGTGTCTTTATAGGTATAGTGGAGAGGCTATACCCTCTTAGAGGATAACAATGGTACTAGTACGAGTATAATAATAAAGATGCAAAGGAAATAAATGACTCAGCCGACTCGAACCAGACCCACAGAGCGGAAGCACATTCAATATCGATAAATAGCGGAAGCAATAAATAAAAACAACATCAGCGAAAGGTAACCACAACAACATGATGATCACTTGTAACTACCATTGAACAACAAACATGCATCCAAAGCAGGTCATACATATCTATATGTAAAGGCACCAATGACTAACAAATTGTATCTACAAAACAAGTAGGAATATTGATACAGGAAAGTAAGAAAAACAATGTAAATTCCAGATAGGAAAAACCTTAGGGTCCATACCATCTTCACGCAACAACTATTTCAGCCCAGCTCCTAAAGTTGGCTTCTTTCCTGTACGTAAATCCATAAAGTCTTCACGTGTCCAAAAGGGCATGTGTAGGGTGTGAGATTAATCCCAGTAGGATACCATCCAACGGTGCATACCTAATATAAGTGTTTAAGTAGCCATGCATTTTCATGGAAAACAGTAAATAGTACGATGCACAAATAAACACAAACTTCACTGGTGCACAACGGCCACCATGGAGTGTCACCTACTTTGTCCAACGCCATAATCTCTGTCATGTAACCCGGCACCATGTGCCCCTTGACACTGCGTGTCTCAAGTACCGACGTCCCGAAGGAACGCTTATGAAATAGTAACCCAGAGGAACAACGATGCCTGTCCTCAAATAAGTAACCAGAGGGACAGCGAAGTCTGTACTCAAAATAAGTAACCAGAATTGCAGTGATGTCTACCCTCAAAATAATGTAACCGAAGGGACAACGATGTCTACCCTCAAATCATGGAGATCCTCTGCCCCCAACCCAATAGCGTCACTGCTATCCCCTGAAGGATCCTCACCTTCCACGTGGCGTACTACAAAAAGCACCCCCCCAAAAGGACTTAAACTGCAACTAACGGGGGCCTCTATCCACATGAGTGGTCAAAACCACCTCATCACAGAGTCTCTATGTGTGCACACTACTCATAGTTCTGGGTGAGTAGTAATCACCAAATAGTACCCAAGCCACAAATTCTTTGACACCTCGTTCCCCTGCGACCATGTCGCTCAAGTCTGACGGCTCTACCATCCATGTAACCTGGGCCATGCCCAACTTGATAGTCACACTGCCTCAAGCCAACGTCCATGATGCCCAATCCCGTGGTCAGAACCACCCAATGTAACCCGAGTCAAGCCCAACCTGTGATTAACATCACTCAAGAATATTCGGGCCATGCCCAACACAACCCAAAGGTTCCAGCATATGCAATTCAGAAATTACACATATAACCCAATTAAAAAAATAGATAAACAGGAAAAACAATCTAAGTAGTTGAATTACACTAGCCCAACGATTATCAAACAACAATCCTGAGGTCTTGAATTCCTCTAACAATTCATATCATGGTTTAATAAAATAAACATTACAGTTTAATCAAACAAAAACAATTATAAACATTTTGGCATTCCCCGGCCAAAATTCCCCAGTGAGCAATGACCCCTCGCCCGACCTTGATTGTAAGAACTTGGATCTTCGTTTCAGGTATGTCTTTCCTTTTCTGGAGTTTTTGAGAATATTTGGAGTTTTTGGAAATTTTTTAAGTACACGTCGTGTAATTTTTGAGTACATGTCGTGTACTCTTTTTTCCGCTCGAAACCGTGTGCTGGCCATGTTCGGTCCATACACAGGGTTTGTAGGGGTGATGTGGAGGCCGATTTTGGCAGAGTACAGAAAAACCCACTACACCCAGTGTACTTTAAAAATACACAATGTGTACTTTTCTTTGTTTTCACTAAACGGACTGGGGTCGCGCCTAATTGCCATAATCATCTTCTTCTAGGTCTGGTTCTTCCGAGAGTGACCTATACAACCAGATCTTCCCCAAGATCCCACCTCTCTATCTGTTCTCTGATTCGAGCACGATCGATTGTGTTGGAAGCGCAGCGGTGAGTTCTCCCTTCTTCTTGAGCCTTATTTTCCAATTCTTCCTCATTCTTAAGATATCTAAGGTTGAAAGTTTTGTGCATTTTCTCAGGTCTATAATGTTCTAGGGAGAATTATCCATCGTGGTTAAAGTATATCGATCTTCTACGATCGAGGTAGGTAGTTTTTTGCCTTAACGTGCATAGAATTTGAGTTTTATGTGCAAATTTCCATCGATACCTGTGAATAGGGTATCACATGTTACCCTTTTGCCTTCGTTGTTTTCCTTCCTTGTTTGTATGCTTGTGTAGAGGTAATTTGACCCTGTTAGAGGATAATTTGTTGTGCTTGGATTTATTTTTCCCTTGCTTTGATCTGTTTACAACCTTGTGTCTCGTTTGGCTTTGGCTGCTACACCTGTTTCATGCCTTGTGGTTATAGGTTGAAGTGAAACTCAAGACATGCTTGTTGCCTTGTAGAATGATTATCTAAGTCTCTATATAGGTGTAATTTGGTTAGACAAGTAGCTCTATAGGTGTACTTTGGCCTTATAGCATTATAATGAACTGACTGGAACGAGGCTGAGAGAACCTGGTGCTATAGACTCTAAGGGATAGACTGAGTAAGATTCTCAGAGAGTCTTAGATATTTTAGACTAAAGAGGGGATAGACCGATTGATCTCCAATAAATTCTTTGATTTTATAGACTAGAGGAGGGTAGATCGAGTGATCTTCATCAGAGAGTCTTATCTTGGTTGAATCTCTTTAAGAACCTTCGCAGGCTAGGTGAGGAATTGACCGAGTGAGCATCCTTAGAGATTATGTGGTATACCTGAGGCTATAGGAAGAATTGACCGAGATAGCTTCCTTAGAGAGTCTCTAGACCTTAGGGCTAAGAGGGTTAGACAGAGTTATCTCCCTCAAGAGAGTCCCTGACTACCCTAGACTATTAGAGGAATTTACCGAGTGAGCTTCCCCAGAGAGTCTCATAATTTCGTATGACCAAGCCAGATGGGTTAGGCTGAGTGAACTGCATAGAGGGTTGTGGTACTTCTTGGATAGGACTAGAGGGGATGGACGCAAGTACTTCTGAGAGGGTTTCCAGCTTCTTGGATGTTTTTTCACTGTTGTTTATTGGTTTTGGATTTTTTCCTGCTATGTATCATCATGTTTCACTGCTTACTATTACTGCCAATTGCTTTCTATTGCTGTTTATTGATTATTGTACTTTTACCTCCCACATACTCACTGACTGTTAGGAACAGATATTCGGGTGAATGCCTAATTGGATTTTATCTCACACCCTGTTTGGGCAATTCTTTTGGGCCCAGGCAGACTATGTTGTTGCAGGTATAGACAAGGGAAATCTCCCTTCGACTTCTGGAACTTGATTGCTTGGAGTAGGGGAGCATGGGACCAAGCTTTGGCTTGCGATGCTGAGGAGATGTTTAATTTTTCTTTTTGTTATTGTTTTGGTATTGTAGTGTTTCAAGAATTGTGACTTGTTAGGAGGCTTTCCTAGTTATGTATCAGGAATCATTTCATATATATACATATGTGCTTTAGTTTGTTGATTTAGTCTTCCGCTGTTTATATTGTTAGTTATTACTACTTCTGCTATTGTGTGTTTATTTTTCTTCCGCTGTGTACTCTTCCAATGAGGGAATAGTTTCCCCACTATCACACCCTAGGCCCTCACTGCTAGTCGGCGGCCTATGGTGTTTTGGGAAATGCTCTTGAGGCCATGTGACTAACCAGGTACGGGGCACCTCTAGGTGGCTTCCGGAACCGGGACGTTACCAAGTGGTATCAGAGGACTTTCTTTTCTCTTGCTTTACTATATGGAGACTTTAGCCAGGGATAGGACGGATTCGGTACATGGTAATAAGTTTTGATCGGGAGTAGCTAACCCGTGTATAGGTAAAATCCATAATACCTATTTATTGCAGTTTTCTAGATTTGAGATCTTATGGTTGATACGATTTCACCTAGAGTGATTCACATGCTTGGTACTGTTATTGTTTCAATATTACAGTTCTATTTCTATCGCAACATGATGAGATTAGTGCATTCCATCTCATGCATCATCTAGGCACTTTTATAAATCACATTCCATGCATTCTTTCCATTCCATTTTTAGTGCATTACCAACTGCATGTTGTTGTGATAGACGTTGTGTAGATTATTCATGCTATTCTGATAGATGCTTGATAGAATCTCTACTGCTTGTTAGAGAATTGTTTGTATTGTAATTTGTTTAAATGAATGCCAAATTTTGATTCTTGAGGTGTTATGGGCCCTCTTGAATCAGAAATTGGTGGATTATGATCCTGTTTTCCCTTGTACATGACCGTAGGGGATTCCAAGCTTTGATTCGCGGGGAGTATGGGCCCTCACGGATCAGAATTTGGCACCTATTTGCCTTTTTTTCCATGTTTATGGGTTTCTGTGCAGTTTATGAGCTACTGCCTAGAAAAACCTAGAATACATGGCGTGTACTTTCTGGTTACACGCCGTGTAATTTTTAGGCCATTTTACTGACTGTGTGTGCAGGGACACAGTGTAGTGAAAATAATGTCAGGAGCATGCCGTGTACGACAAGTACACACCATGTAGTGTAGAGCCTTGTACCCGGCCATGTCACTAACATCACAGGTCATGGAAGCTCGAGTGGAACACAATGTTTTGTAAAGGAACACACCGTGTAGTTCTGTCCAGGTACCCAACAGTGTCAAGAACAACACGGGTCGGCGTGACCTTCCTTAAGACACGCCAGGTTGCTTTTGGAACACGCTGTGTAGTCTTGCCCAGGTAGCCAGCCGTGTCACGAACAACACGAGACGATGTCACCTTCTCATATACACATCGTTTTTGTTCGGAACACGCCGTGTAAGGGCCAGCCATGTAGACGACCGGGTAACTAACAACACGGGCCTCCGAGTCAGTGTCTAGCACACGCTGTGTCCCTAGGGAACACCCTGTGTAGTCCGAGGCTATTTTGAGCTGTGTGAGTCAGCCATGTAAAGAGACACAGGCAGGGGAATAGACTTCAAGTACACGCCGTGTGTTGGGTCAACACGCTGTGTAGTTTGAGGTGTCACACGGCCTGTAGGGCAGGGGTACACACCCATGTCAGTGGCTTAAGAAGACACGCCGTGTAGTTTTTATACATGCCATGTAGTCATGTTTTGTAAACTTGTGTGTTTTTCTTCCCCCTGTTCATGTTTTGTACTCATGTGTTCTATGTCCTTGTTTTTCTGATCTAAGGTGTACTTTTGATCTTTCATATCTATGCCTCTGAGACATCCTACCATTGTACATCTATCATCTGGCAGTGATAAGATGCCAAATATGGCTGATCAGGGACTTCTTGATGATCCTCCAGTCAAGCCAGCCTTGGCACCAACTGTCGTACACGTTGTAGGCATCGAGTCACACTTCCGAGAGGACATCCTGAGGATGATGCAGACTTTCAGGGAGCGCCTCTTCCTGCCCCGTCGATGGCTGAGTTGACTTGGGTTTTCCAGCAGCGGCATCCTCCTACTTTTTCATGGGATGGAGGACCTGAGGCTGCAGAGTCATGGATAGAAGCCACACTAACCATCTTTGAGCACCTAGAGATCCCTCTGGTGAAAAGGGTAAAGCTGGCTACTTATATGCTCCGGGAAATGGCCAAGAGGTGGTGGGAGGTGATCTCACAGTCAGGGCATCAACAGGATATGTCTTGGGATGAATTTAGACACAACTTCTATGACTACTTATATCCGGAGACCTTGAGGGCCGATTGAGACCGGGAGTTTATGAGTCTGCAGCAGGGTACTCTCTCTGTTATGGAATACTCATCTCATTTCACTGAGCTGCAGTGTTTCACACCGATCCCAGCAGGTGATGAGTTTTTCCTTGCTAGGAAGTTCGAGGACGGTCTCAGGCAGGAGATCCATTCCTAGGTGAATATCATCCAGTTGACTTCTATATCCTCCATCGTCAACGGGGCGCTAATCACTGAGCGCAATCTGAGGGATTTTGGAGTAGTGAGCCAGGTCGGTTTGATATCCAGAGCTGGTGTTCCTCCTACGGACTGTAGGAAGCGTCGCAGAGAGTCTTCTCGAGGAGATCGAGGTTCACAGGATGCATATTCTGGTATCCAGGTTGTATGCTACCAGTGAGATAAGAGTGGGAATACTAGTCCTCAGTGCTAGAGGGATCCGATGGAGTGCCGGTCTTGTGGCAAGGTGGGCCGTCTTCAGCGCTTCTGTCACATCTTCTCACCATCAGCTGGTGGTAGGAGTTCCTCTATGACCCTGCGTTCTGGAGATGCTTCGCTAGTTTCCCACCAGTATGGGAACTGGAGTTCTTCCGGTCATTCAGGCTGAGGTGGAGGTCGCGACCGTGGTGGTCAGTCACCAGGTCATCAGTGACAGTAGAGTGGATCAGATCGGAGTGGTCAGCCAGGGGCGCAGGGCCATGGTGCAGGCCAGTCTTTCGCCATGGAGCAGACCTATCAGGAGCAGGATCTCGTCCCTTATACAGTTCGAGGTACAATCTTAGTAGCCTCATTTTTATCTTCATCCTTTTTCTATACTAGTGATTCCCATAGCTCTATCTCTCTTGTGGTTGTGGAGATCCTTGGGATCTGTATCTTTTCGTCTGCCGACTTGTTAACTCTTGACACGTCGTTGGGAATGAAGATATCTAGCGTACGACAGTACAGAGAGTGCCCTCTTGAGGTTGCAGGGTGTCATTTATTATGGGACCTCTATGTCCTAGTGATGATGGGCTATGACATCATTCTCGGTATGGACTGGTTGGTTCCCTTCCAAGAATTTGTGGTTTGCTATCGTCTCAGGGTGAGTTTCATGTCACCAGTGGGTGGATCATTCCTTCATAAAGGTGAGTGGGATGTCCAGGAAGGTAGAGCTAGACCAAATAATCATTGGCTAGGGGAAGTTACATCCCAGATTGACAGTCTTCATCTGGATGACCATTGGACTTCACAGTTAGACTTTCCTCCAGTGGTGGATCGTTTTAGGGATGTCTTTCCAGAATACTTTTCAGGTTTACCTCTAGAGCCTGAGGTAGACTTCTCAATTGACCTAGTTCCAGGAGAGGAACCGGTGTCCATTCCTCCTTATAAGATGGCTACACCTATGTTGCAGGAGCTCAAGAAGCAGTTGGTGGAGTTGCAGGCAAAAGGTTTCATCCAACCCAGTACTTCTCCATGGGAATCTCCTATCATGTTTGCGAAAAAGGCAGACAGTACCCTTCGGCTTTGTGTGGATTATCGGAATCTGAACCAGTTGATGGTTAAGAACTGATATCCCTTTCCGAGGATTAATTATCTCTTTGATCATCTTTGTGGAGCCCGGGTGTTCTCGAAAATCGACTTGAGGTCTGGTTATTATCCATTGCGCGTTAGACCATCAGATATACCTCTAACAACTTTCAAGAGCAGGTATGGCGTTTACAAGTATACAGTCATTCCATTCAGTCTCCCTAACGTGCTTGCGGTTTTCATGGCACCGATGAACCAAGTTTTCCATCCGTACTTGGACTCCTTTGTCGTGGTCTTCATGGAAGACATCTTGGTGTACTCTCACACTCGACACGACCATGCCACACATCTTGAGATCGTTCTAAGTACACTGAGAGAGCATCAGTTATATTCTAAACTCTCTAAATGCCACTTTTGGATGGATCATATTTACTTCTTGGGTCATGTTATCTTAGAGATAGGAGTGTCAGTGGACCCAGAGAAAGTGAGAGCTGTAGTTTCCTAGGAGCAGCCGAAAAACTTCTTTGAGGTGCGTAGTTTCTTAGGGCTGGTTGGATGCTACAGACACTTCATTTAGGACTTCTTGTGCCTAGAAGCATCGTTGACAGGTCTGACCAAGAAGGGGGAAACGTTTTTATGGTCAGATTCTTGTGTGTCAGCCATTCAAAAGATGAAGGGGAGGTTGATGTCAGCACCGATACTAGTCTTTCCAGAGCCGGGAAAGGGCTACACTATTTACTGTGAGGCCTTAGGTATCGGGCTGGGGGTTGTGCTCATGTAGGGAGATGGAGTCGTTGTGTATGGTTCTCGGCAGTTGAGGTCACATGAGAAGAATTACCCTACGCATGATCTGGAGTTGGCAATAGTTGTTCATGCCTTATGCTGTTGGAGACACTATATTCTGGGAGATCACTTTGTGGTTTTCACCGACCAAAAGAGTCTCAAGTATATCTTCACTCAGCGTGATCTGAATCTGAGGCAGCGTAGGTGGGTCGATTATCTTCAGTATTTTGATTTTGAGCTTGCCTATACGCCGGGAAAGGGCAATGCATTAGAAGACGCGTTGAGCATACGAACTCAGATTCAGGCAGTTCAGGAGGCCAACAGTGAGTGGAAGCTTATGGATCTGTTCTCTGAGATGCACTTGGAAGTGCACAACAGGCAGGGACAGACTGTCCTATCTTCTATGGTTGTTACCTCTACACTTCTTGATCTGGTATGAATGAGGCAGCTATCAGACACAGAGGCCTTGGTCCTGCGGGATAGTGTGTTAGGAGGGGACCCTCTTCCTAGATGGACAATGGGCGAGGATGAGATCTTAAGTTTCCAAGGATGCGTAAGGGTGCCAACAGTCATACGCGAGGAGCTGATATGGGATTTTCATTCCTCAATTTGGGCAGTTCATCCGGGCGTCACCAAAAGGTATAGGGATCTTCATTAACAGTACTGGTGGCCATGTATGAAGAGGGTTGTTGCTGGTTTTGTCATGAGATGTTCTACTTGTCAGCAGGTTAAAGCAGAGCATCAATGACCAGTGGGGATTTTGCAGCAGTTACCCATTCCGGAGTGGAAGTGGAACGATGTCGCGATGGAATTCATGACCGAGTCGCTGAGGTCACCTCGAGGGAGTGATGTTGTTTGGGTTGTCGTTGACAGGCTTACGAAGGTTACACATTTCTTTCCAATCAAGGATACTTTCAGTTTTGATGATTTGGGATGAATGTACATCTGAGAGATTGTACGTCTACATAGAGTTCCACACTCCATTGTTTCAGACAGGGATGCACGCTTTACCTCCGGGTTTGGGAAGGGACTTCAGAAGGCCTTGGGTACACAGGTACTCTTGAGTATATCATACCATCCCCAAACTGATGGCCAGTCTGAGCGCATAATCTAGGTGCTTGAGGATATGCTCCGAGCATTCATTTTAGACTTCGGCAGTTCTTGGGAGAAGCATATACCTCTTGTAGAGTTCGCCTACAAAAACAGTTTTCAGGAGACCATTCAGATGGATCCATACGAGGCTTTGTACGGGAGGCCATGCCAATTACCCTTATACTTGATGGAGACAGTAGAGGTAGCTTTGCTTGGACCACGTCTTGTTTAGGAGACCTCAGAGCAGATTGAGTTGATTCTGAAGAGGATGGCTACAGCATAGTCTCGAGAGAAGTCTTATACTGATCAGTAGAGATGACCTCTAGAGTTTGAGGTCGGAGATCAGGTTTTTATGCGTGTCTCACCGAGGTTGAGACACAAAAGGATTCAGAGAGAGGGTAAGCTTTCACCGTGGTATATTGGGACATTTGAGGTATTGGAGAGAGTTGGGTCAGTTTCCTATCTGTTGCAACTACCTTAGAAGTACCAGGCTATGCACGACGTCTTCCACGTCTCTCAGCTCCGACGTTACTTCTCAGACCCATCTCATGTCTTCCAACCAGAGGAGGTTGATCTTAACGCAGATGCATTGTGTGAGGATTATCCTATCTGGACTTTCGATCGTAGTATGAAGGTTCTCCGATGCCGGTCTGTTCCTCTGGAACGAGTGCTATAGCAGCACTGGCGAGTAAAAGACAAGACTTGGGAGAGGGAGGCCGAGGATCGATCATAGTGGTCGGAGCTGTTTGAGGATTCTTCTTCAACACCCATCTAGGGAAATTTGGGGAAGAATTTTTTTAAGGGGGGAAGTTTTTATGAACCCGGATCTTCACTTCAGGCATGTCTTTCCTTTTCTGGAGTTTTTGAGAATTTTTGGAGTTTCTGGAAATTTTTGAAGTACACGTCGTGTACTTTTTGAGTACACATCGTGTACTATTTTCCTGCTCGAAACCATTTGCTGGCCATGTCCAAACCACACACACAGTGCGTAGGGGTGACGTGGAGGCCGAATTCAGCGGAGTACAGAAAAACCCACTACATGCCATGTACATTAAAAAAACACGTCATGTACTTTTCTTTTTTGTTTTCACTAAATAGACAGGGGTCATGCCTAATCTCTATAATCATCGTATTATAGGTCTGGTTCATCCGAGAGAGACCCTTACGACCGGATCTTCCCCAATCTCTTGTCTCTCCATTCGTTCTCTGATTCAAGCACGATCGATTGCGTTGGAAGCACAACAGTGAGTTCTATCTTCTTCTTGAGACTTATTTTACAATTCTTCCTCTTTCTTTCGTTATCTAAGGTTGAAATTTTTGTGAGTTTTATAAGATATACGATGTTCTTGGGAGAATTAGTCATCATGGTACAAATATATTGATCTCCTATGATCGAGGTAGTTTTTTTGTGCCTTACCGTTCAAAGTCTCTGAGTTTTATGTGCGAATTTCCACCGATACCCGTGAACGGGGTATCGCGTGTTACCCTTTTTCCT
This sequence comes from Viscum album, assembly GCA_963277665.1. Taxonomy (NCBI): domain Eukaryota; kingdom Viridiplantae; phylum Streptophyta; class Magnoliopsida; order Santalales; family Viscaceae; genus Viscum; species Viscum album. Next base: position 826,978,130 of record OY728148.1, on the reverse strand, counting down.
TCGTTGTTTTCCTTCCTTTCTTTTATGCTTGTGTAGAGGTAATTCGACCTTGTTAGAGGATAATTTTTTGTGCTTGGATGTATTTTTCCCTTGCTTTGTTCTGTTTACGACCTTGGTTCTCATTTGCCTTTGGCTGCTACACTGTTTTATGCCTTGTGGTTATAGGATGAAGTGAAAATCATGACATGACTGTTGCATTGTATAATGTTTAGCTAAGTATCTCTATAGGTGTACTTTGATTAGCCAAGTAGCTATATAGGTGTACTTTGGTCGTATAGCATTATTATGCACTGACCGACGCGGGGTTGAGAGAACCTGGTGCTATAGACTATAAGGGATAGACCGAGTGAGTTTCCCAGAGAGTTTTAGATATTATAGACTACAGAGGGGATGGACCGAGTGAGCTCCCAAAGAGTTTTGGATTTTATAGGCTACAGGAGGGTAGACCGAGTGCGCTTCCTCAGAGAGTCTTATCTTGTTTGAATCTCTTTAAGAACCTTCCCAGGCTAGAGGTGGAATTGACCGAGTGAGCTTCCTCAGAGAGTCTGTGGTATACCTGAGGCTATAAGAGGAATTGACCGAGATAGATTCCCCAGAGAGTCTCTAGACCTTGGGGCTAAGAGGATTATACCATGTGATCTTCCTCAAGAGAGTCCCTGACTACCCTAGACTATAAGGGGAATTGACCGAGTGAGCTTCCCCAGAGAGTCTCATAAATTCATATGACGATGCCAGAGGGGTTAGGCTGAGTGCAATGCCCAGAGGGTTGTGGTACTACTTGGATAAGACCGGAGGGGATGGTTGCGAGTACTTCCCAGAGGGTTTCCGGCTTCTTGGCTATTTGTTTCACTACATTTTATTGGTTTTGGATTGTTTTCTGCTATGTATCATCCTTTTTTACTACTTAATATTACTGTCTATTGCTTTCTATTGTTGTTTACTGCTTATTGTACTTTTACCTACCATATTCTCACTGACTGTTACGCACAGATATTCGGGTGAATTCCTACTGGGATTTTATCTCACACCCTGTTTGGGCCATGCTTTTGGTCCCAAGCAGACTATGTTGTTGCAGGTACAGACAAGGGCAAGTGCCCTTCGACTTCTGGAACTTGATTGTTTGGAGAAGGGGAGTATGGGACCAAGCTTTCGATTGCGATGCTGAGGAGCTGTTTACTTTTTATTTTTGTTATTGTATTGGTATTGTAGTGTTTACATCATTGTGACTTGTTTGGATACTTTCCTAGTTATGTATCATGCATCATTTCATATATATACATATGTGCTCTAGTTTGTTGATTTAGTCTTTCGAAGTTTATATTGTTGGTTATTACTGCTTCCGCTATTGTATGTTTATTTTTCTTCCGCCGTGTACTCTGCCAATGAGGGAATAGTATCTCCACTATCACACCCAAGGCCCTCGCTGCTAGTCAACAACCTCTGGCATTTGGGGAAATGCGCTTGAGGCCATGTGACCAACCGGGTACGGGGTGCCTTTGGGTGGCTTCTAGAACCAGGACGTTACATTGATCAATCAAAATAGGTAACAGGGCATACCCAAAGGCATCCCATAGGTTAGATAACAATTAAATAGGCTATAGTAGGTAAAACTGGGTACCACTCAAAAGACCCGAAAACGCACCAAAGGTCGCACCACCCAAAAGTCTATGAAAACACAAAAATAGCTATGCACCACCTACCTGAGACACGTACGATGCTACTCCTATGATAACAGCCTCCAATTAGGACAAAAACGTGGTAGATCTACAAAATAATCAAAACCGGTCAAACCCTTATAAATCATTCCAGAACAGAAATCAATAAAAACGACCAAATAGGAATCAAGACCTTACCGAGGGGGTTCTAACGCTTCCGACGACGATCGAAATGGAGTTCGGACAGATGATCGGGAGAATAAATGAGCTCCAAACGACTCTCCCTGCTCAAAACTGTCAAGGGTTTGGGTTTCTGCCTCAAAACGAGGCTACTATCCATTTTAGGGAAAAAAAGAAAATACACGACATGTATTTTAGGACTACATGTCGTGTATCATTTTAATATTCATAAGACGACTAAAATTTCGCCGATGACTTGACGCCTGACTACACGGCGTGTACCTATGGTACTTGGTGTATACCTATTTACCCTGCCGACATCCCCAACAATCCATGTATATCCCCATACATGGCCCCTCTACACAGTGTGTACAAATCATACATGACGTGTACTTTCTAAAAACATTCTACCCCACCAACAGTCATCCACGCCGTGTATGGCCTCCACATGGTCACGGGTAAACGGCGTGTCTATTACTACACGTTGTGTAGTAATAAATTCCTACACATTCACCACATCACATGTACACAATGAGTACACAGCGGGTACTCGCCCAACCCGTACACAACATGTACTCTAGAGTGCACGACGTGTATTTTGGAAATTTCCAGAACGTCTAGATTTTCCTAGTTTTCTCAGGGACAAGTCAAAAATTCAAATAGAGTCAAGATTTTGATCCATTATAAAAACCCTTGTTCTTATAATCTCCCCACCTTAACATAGCTCATCCCTGAGCTAGAAAACGAAACCCGGAGATGACACCGAACATACCACCCTGATCAAAATAACCTAGACTTCCCTGGTCTTAAAGGTTCTGGCTAAATTCCTCAAGGGGCTCTCCACCTAATGAATCGCCTACCTTGATCTCAACCTGACAAAACTCAAAACAAGAAAAGGTTTACTAACATGTTTTCTGGACGCATGGTCCTCTCGTGACATTTAATCACCCCTACACCTCATTGGTGCTCCCACTTCATTCCCAACACCCATCGCATCCGGTACCGCATTAATTTCCAACTCCATAAGGTCCTGCATCCCATGGACACTCAAAATAAAACATGATGCTATGCACCTCAAGTAACCCGCATCCTCGATGCCCAAGGCACCTCATGTAACCAGCATCCTCGATGCCCTGATGCCCACAACACCTCATGTAACCTGCATCCTCGATGCCTCGATGCCCACGACACCTCAAGTAACCCGCATCCTCGATTCCCCTGATTCTACACATCTCATACATATATATAAATATATCACACACCAGATATGGCACCAATCCCACTGACCAGTGTCTTGTCTGTCCCCATAGACCATGTGCATCACATGCACTCAAAATAGACATGCCTGTACAGGTCATTCCAAACAGAAAACATGGAAAAATCACAGCCACAATTGGGGTGTACCTCTAATCATCGTCGGCTCACGAGCCTGCTCAACCTCAGGTAGCTCCACAACGTGCACCTGGCCTAAAGTACGACTACCTGATGTCTGACCTCCCTGTGGTGCTGCTCCAGCCATCAGCCACTGACCCTTCAGCTGGATCCCACTATCTCTATCACATCTTCTGCGTGTAGTTGAACCTAAGATACCCTCTCATGGTACCGAACCTGAAACAACTCCAGATTCCGTAGTCTCTCCTGGTCCCTTCATGCCATATATCTGAGAAGGCTGCCTAAAAAACCTCTCAAGATTCCCAACCTGTCCACATGCCCGACACTCTTTTAGAGGCCTACCGCACTGTGTCCGAACATGTCCTGACTGTCCAAACTAAAAGAAAACCACTAAAAACTACCACGAGGTGGTCTAGCTGAGTCATTGTTCTGACTGTCCTGCTAGAACTCATATCATCCTCCCTTCCTACTATCTGAACCATCACCTGAATCCATCATCCAACCAACCTGGGGCCTATCCATCTGGTTTCCCTCTGCTATAAGCACTTGATTCACTACCTCTGAGAATGAACCCAGCCAAAAGATATTCCACTGGATCCGAATTGCGTGTCGTAATCCATCCTTGAAGTGGCTCACCCTAGACGCGTCATAACTTACCATACCAGGTGAAAAGCGAGACAACTTAGTGAAAGTAGCTGCATAGTCAATGACAGAAATGTCCCCCTACTTAAGTCTCAAGAACTCTTGAGCTCTGTCTGCTCTCAATTTCACTGGGTAAAAGTGCTCAGAGAACTTGTCCTCGAAGTCCTTCCATGCTAGCCCTTCGTGACTGCGAGCATAAACCTGCACATCCCACCAGTGATTTGCTAGTCCTCACAACATATACATCTCCAGCTTGACCCTCCACCCTAGAGGCATCTCGAGCTGCTCAAAGATCATCTGCATTCTCTCTATATAGTTCTCAGCTGCCTACAGACCACCTTCATCCTAAAAAAGCGGCAGGTTCTGCGACTGGAACTCCTGCATCAGATATGCCATAAATGGATCTGTACCCTGCGTGCCTCTGTCGATCCCCTGTAAGACACATAGCAGGCCAGCGTGGAGCTACTCTTCGAGCCATGGTCCGAACACTGCCAAACCCGGTTGTTGTCCTTCCTACACTGGATCTTGAACCTGATCCAGTCCCTGAGTTTGTACCAGCGGCTCATGCTCTTCCTACACCAGATCCTGAACCTAATCCTACACCTTCGGCACTATATCATCACCCACCTGATGCTCCATCAAGACGTATAAGAGGAACCCGCTGAATACCATTAATGGTCAAACAACCCACATATATATATATAATTATATATATTCAACATAGATAAGAAAATTATTAAAAGACATCACAAAACTACCACACTTAATCTACCCCATTGCAACCATGCTTATGGAATCCCGACTTCATGACCTCCTTACCCGCCCTCAACAGATCCAAGTGTCAAAAGTACCTTGGGTCATGCCCGTCCGGACAACCAAAATTTTCTCAAATTGATGACTGAGTCACCCAATCCGGATGATCCAAATCACGTCATCCATAGTACCTACCTACTCCTACAAGAGCCACACCCAAATACCCCGCCACATGCAATTCTACATATATATAAAGCATGGCATAACACATTTAAATAAACAAGAATGTCTATCAGGAATTTCACCTATTACCATTTCAAAGCATATAAAGCATGTCAATTGATATTATTCACATGGAATTATTACTTCACAAAGTATACATGGTATTATGAAATTGAAATACCCTAAAAATGTTCCTATCAAAATCCAAGCAAACAAGCCTTGCCATACCGAGCCAAGGTCCAATTCTCCTTTACCTCACTGGGTCAAGGTTTACATATCACAATCATTAACATCACACACCAAGTGAACCACAGAGGTGGAAGTCATATAAATTGAAATCTGAGAAAAAAGAAAACAGCAATTCCCACCCATGGAAACTTGGTCCATCCCTTGTACCTGGGGCTGCAAGCACCCAAGAACAAGCTAGAAACCCAGTTCCAGTAACAACCTATATCTAGTCTACCATATCCCAAATAGTAAAACCAGAAGAAATAAAAGAGAAGCCTTAATCTCATTAGTATATAGCAAAACAATGCTACTAAATCCATGTCAATAAATCATCTAAAACTACTTTCTAATGACCGAGACCTGAACAGCCACCTGAACAGTGCTAAACGGGTCGGGTGTTACTCTCTTAGGTGAATCTCTCTGAATGCCAAATGCTTCCGACTAGTAGAGAGGGACTTTATAGGTATAGTGAGGAGACTATACCCTCTCTGAGGATAATAATGGCAGTAGTCTGAGTATAATAATAAATATGTAGTGGAATAAATGACTCAACACACTCGAACCAGAGCTGCAGAGTGGAAGCACTTTCAATATCGATAAGCAACATAAGAAATAAATATAAACAATGGTAGCGGAAAGTAATCTCAACAGCATGATGATCACTTGTTTTACCACTGAACAATAAACATGCATCCAAAGATGGTAATACATATCCATATGTAAAGGCACCAATTACTAACCAACTATAGCTACAAAACAAGTAAGCATGATGATACAGGAAATTAAGAAAAACAAATAAAACTCTATCTAGGTAAGACCTCATGGTTCATACCATATCCAAGAAATAGCTAATGCATCCCAGCTGCTGAAGCTAGTCTCTTTACTACAAGTAAATCCATAAAGTCTACACGTGTCCGGAAGGGCCCATGTAGGGTGTGAGATGAATCTCATTAGGATACCACCCAACGGTGCTTACCTAATATAAGTGTTTAAGCATGAATTCATTTACAAGGAAAACCATAAACAATACGATGCACAAATAAAAAAAACTTCAGTAGTGCCTAGCAGCCACCATGGAGTCTTACCTACTTCGAAAAACGCTAGAATTTATGTCATGTAACCCGAAACCATATGCCACCTATCACTATGTGTCTCAAGTACCGAAATCCCAAAGTCACACCCAAGAAATATTAACCCGGAGGAACAATGATGCCTATCCTCAAATATGTAACTGGAGGGACAACGATGTCTGCCCTCAAAATAAGTAATCGAAGGGACAAGAATGTCTACCCTCAAAATAAAGTAACCAGAGGGGCAATGATGTCTGTCCTCAAAATAAAGTAAACAGAGGGACAATGATGTCTTCCCTCAAATCACGGCGACCCTCTTCCCCCAAACAGATATCCTCACTACTATCCCTTGGAGGATCCTCACCTTCCACGTGGCTTCCTACGACAAGCACCCCCAGACCAAACATACCTAAAAAAAATAATGGGGGCCGCTACCCACATGAGGGGTCAAAACCACCTCATAATTAAGTCTCTCTGTGTGCACACTACTCATAGTTTTGGGTGAGCAGTAATCACCAAATAGTACCCAAGCCACAACATCTCAGACACCTCATGCCCCTGCGACCAAGTCGCTCATGTCTGATGGCCCTGTCATCCATGTAACCTCGGCCATGTCTAACCTCACAGTCACACTGCCTGAATCCAATGTCCATGACACCCAATCCTCTGGTCAGAACCACCCAACATAATTCGGGTCAAGCCCAAATTGTGATCAACATCACTCAAGAATATCTGGGCCATGACCAACACAACCCAAAGGTTCCAGAATATGAAATTCAACAATTACATATATAACACATTTAAACAAAACACATAACAGGAAAAAAAATCTAAACAGTTGAATTGCACTATCTCCACGGTTATCGAACATCAGTACTGAGGTCTTGAATTCCTCTAACTACTCAAATCAACGTTTAATAAACTAAACTCAATAGTTTAATCAAATAAAAACAATTATAACCATTTTGGCATTCCCCGTCCAAAATACCCCGATGAGCAACGACCCCTCGCTCGAACTTTATCAAGAAAAATACGTAACATGGCATACCTAAGGTCATCCCATAGGTCGTATAACAATTAATTAGGATATAGTAGGTAAAACAGGGTCACACTCAAAATACTCGAAAATGCGCCAAAGACCGCGCAACCCAAAAGTCTGCAAAAAAACAAAAGGAGTTATGCACCACCTACCTGAGACTCGTACGATGCTACTACTTTGATAACAGCCTCAAATTAGGTCTAAACCACGGTAGATCTATAAATGAATTAAAACTGCTCAAACCCCTATAACTCGTTCTAGAACAGAAATCAAGAATAATGGATCAAGAGGAATCAAGGCCTTACCGAGGGGGTTTTAACACATTTGACGGAGATCGAAACAGAGTTCAGATGGAAGATCAGAAGCATAAAAGAGCTCTGGTCAACTCTCCCCGCTCAAAACCGTCAAGGGTTTGGGTTTCTGCCTCAAAACATTGCAACTGCTCATTTTAGCGAAAAAAAGAAAATACACGGTATGTACTTTAGGACTACACGTCGTGTATCATTTTACTGTTCATAAGATGACTAAAATTTTACCGAGCACTTTCCACCTGACTACACAACGTGTACCTCATTGACCTACTGAAATCCCCAACACACCATGTATATCCCCATACACAGCCCCACTACATGGTGTGTACAAATCATACACCACGTGTACTTGATAAAAATATTCTACCCCACCAATAAGCCTACATGCCATGTATGGCCTCCACATGGTCACAGGTACACGGCATGTCTATAATTACACGCCGTGTAGTATTAAATTCCTACACGGTCATCACATGGAATGTACTCGGTGAGTACATGGCCAGTACTAGCCCAACCCGTACACGAAATGTATTCTATAGTATACGGCGTGTATTCTGAAATTTCCAGAACATCTAGATTTTCCCAGTTTTCTCAGGGACAAGTAAAAAATTCAAACATGGTCTGGATTTTAACCCGTTCTAAAAACCCAGGTTCTTACATTCCATGTTTCCAATGGCACTATAGCTAAATGATTCATGTGTAGATCATTATGTTATGTATTGAAAATGATAATATTTATGTGTAATATTTTTGTATAATAAGTTTGGGTTGTTTGTAGTTGGTATCAGAGAAAGGTTTAGATTACATTTAAATACTAGGATAAGAAAACATTAGTGAGATTCCCATGGATATTTATATGGGTAAATTTAATTTTGTGACGAAGTATATGAAAATGTTGTGGAATTTTAGTAATGGATATAGTGAGTTTTTTACAAGAAATTATATCCCTTTCTAGATACTACAAGTGGATGTCGCTCTAGAATAGTGGTACCTATGGGAAATATCTCTGTAAAATGTGTGTTGTCATGGAATCAAGAATTATATATTACACAAAAAATGGGCCTTATAGTACATTGGTATTGACACTCTCAGGGTGTATTATTTGGAAATTCACAAACAATTTATGAAAAACAGAATGGAATTAAATAGATGATGACTATAAATGATCTATGTTATACCTTTGTTGTCATAAATTAAAAATATGTTTTCATAAATTAGAAATCCTATATATTATTTTTCATGATTATATCATTTTACCATTATGATTAGAGTTTCTCACAAAAGGTTTTTTATTCATTATATGGAACTAGAAGGAATCATGTTAACATTTAATGAGTTAGAAAATTTAGTGACTATGAGAAACCAAATTAGATTATAGATAGGGAGATAGATATTATGATTATTACCAATCAACTATCATGATATATGATTATCAAAATGAACTTTAGTGACATTCATAAAGTTTTAAATAACAATGAGATGGATTTTTTTGAATGTTCATGTTCAAACGAATATAGAGGAATAAGGGTTCAATATCTTACGATTCATGAAGGTGGGAGGAATCTCATAGTGGAATATCTAAATTGGAGGGGAATGGGTTATGTGTATATAAATGAACATCATAGAGTGAAAAAATATTTAAAATTCCAATTTCATATGTGCGGCGAAGATGGGAATTATACAAGTCAATTCCGTGACCCTTGAATTAACTTATTGACTATGGAAGGACCTACTCCATATTAATCATTTAAGTGGAATGATTGACTTATTTATTTTTTTGGATTCATGTATTATTATTTTGAATTATTTATTTTAAATGGTATTTTGGTTGTATTAATCAAGAAAAATATAAGTATTGAGTTAATTTTAGAAGAATATATTACTATATGTTTAATTATCATAAGAGTTTTGGATAATATCATGGGTTTCTGAGTTTAAGTTTTATCATAATTTTAAAGTAATTGACACCACTTTTTAGATTTTATGTGATGGTATTTTATTAAGATTAAGGATATTTAAATAGAAATTTATAGAAATATAACCCTTTAAATTTTTTTATGTGTAGTGGTGATTTTATTTAAAGAGTAATATATTTGAATTTTCTGGGAATGTGATTAAAGTTGTTGGTAACTTTTAGGGTCTATATTGTCTTTTATAATGAGGTAATTATGTTTTTTAGTTGATCACCTTACAATTTCAACACACATTGTTGCTATTAGAGAATATTTATCTCTAGATCTACTATTAAAAATATACATTAAAGAAGTGGTATGATTGCATGGAGGACTATATTAAATTGTATCTAATTTGGATCTGATGTTTTCATTGGTGTTTTGGAGATGTATTTTGAAAAATCATGATACGTAGTTTAGTTTTAGTACTACTTGTCAGCCTCTGAATGATGGCCTTTCCATGTGATCAATTCTATCATTAGAGGATATCTGAAGATATATTTTTATAGATTTCAAAGGTTTATGGGATAAAAAACATCATATAGTTGAGTTTTCTTAAAATAATTTCTTTTCTAGGAGTATTAAGGTGAATCCATATGAATCCATTTATGGAATGAAGTGTAAAACTCTAATGTACTATATTGAAGTTGAAAAAAGAAAGATATTGGAACCTGAGCTAGTTTATGAAATGTAAGATAAGGCTAATTCCATTGAACAATATGTAATGGAAGAAAAAATTTGATAGAAATGTTATGTTTATAATCATTGATGTGATATGAAATTTGATGTTAATGATAAGGTGTTTCTAAAAATTTATCCATGGACGAAATAATGGAAACCAACTACCTATGTATATCAATCCCTTTAAAATTCATGATCATATTAGGATGATATACTATGTTTTTGAACTTCCATCGAAACACTTTCTGATTTACAATGTGTTCTATGTATCTCTCTGGAAGAAGTACATGCTGGATCCCTCACATGTACTGAACTCCGAGGTTATATGGCTGGAGCATGATCTTTCTTATGATGAATAATTGATGCTGATTTTTTATATTATATAGATTTGTATAAAAAATACCACTCACATGGTCACTATTTTTTGGAAAAACCACTAGCTTGAGGAAGCTATGTGAGAACATGTGGATTTCATGAGGAATTCATATCCTCAGTTTTTGGTACCAAAGTGATGAATTTAAAGGGAGAAATTCAATTTTATGTGGGGAAGAATGTGATTCCCGGATATTTTGTGAAATATATTTTTTTCATGTAAATTTAAACATTTCAATATTTTTAAATTCCCACATCATAGAGTCTCTCTTGGGTTACATGCAACAATGAGTTTAGCTTATTTTATGTGTAACTCCATTTTTTAACAAAACAAAACTCACTATTATTATATTTTGTTTATTATGTTATTTATTGCATAAAAATTACAAGGGATCTTATAAATAAGATTAAATAAATGGTGTCCTCACTTACAATTTATTTTATCAACACTCTTTTTGTTCCAATGTAGATCTCCGGTGGATTAGAAAAATGACCAGGAGCTTCATCAAGCCATCCAAATCCATTATCATTTGTAGGTTGTCTAACAAGAAACTTCCAATGGATGATTTTTAGCAGATGAATGAAATTTATTCATGTTATACATGTGCTATTTTTTATGAACAAAGAGAATGAAATAATCATTTTTCATGAGCTTTATCACTGCTTATTCTATGTGGGAGGTAATATTAGATATCATTGAAGTTTATTTCCCTCGAATTCATTAATATAAGACTTACATAATGGCTGGTGTGTTCTTATACTCTCTCATAATATTTTTAATCTCTTTCATGTTTCTTCATCGAATCTAATTAACATCATTTGTTGTGTGTACAACAAGTGGACTCATGATCATGTTGACATCGCACATCACACAACTATGGAAAATTTTCTTAATACTATCAGAGATTCTAATCCCACTACACGGTATTGTTGTCAAGACTTGGTCAATGATTTATCTTTACTCATGTGGATTGGAATTTAGGGTAATTTTTATCCTCCATTTTTCATGATTGAAGTCTTCTGGTAGTTTCCTTTTGCAGGATGGATCAACATTAATACTGATGGATTGTCACAAGTTAATATCGTTCTGTTGAGTTATAGATCTCCTTTACGGGATCATCATAGTGTGTTCCATGTAATACTTGATGGTTAATTTTTATTTTATTCCAATATCAAATAATAAATGTTGTGTGTTTTCACTGCGATGGAGCAACCCAAAATTGAGGTTGGAAAAATCTATGGCCTGGATTCGATTCTACCATTATTGTTCTAGCCATCAGAGTATACTCTTCTAATCTCTCATGGAATCTTAATAATAGATGGAAAAATTTCATTTATTTTCTTTAGTCTATTGATTATATTATCACTCATGTATATAGGGAATCCAAATTATTTGAAGATTTAATTTCAAATAAAGGTGTTGATAACATTGATCTTTCAGGGTATGTTCATATTCTTGGTGATCTCATGCCCCTATTTTAAAAGGATCTATATAAATTTCCCTTTTTCAGACTTTGGTGGTTTTTTTAATAATAAATTAATCTTTCTCTTATAGGAAACATCACATCTCTAAAAATTTATAAATTAAAATAAAACTCATTTGAAAATAATTGGAAACATTTTCTGAAAAACAATTTATTTTGAGAATAGACTCATTTTACCTAAATAATTTAATCAAATAACTTTTTATAAAATGATTTTAATGAAATTAATATAATATTTATTCAAAAAATTAATGTAAACATTTTTTTTTCTAGAGAATAGGTAAGAATAAAACCAACTTTATGATTAAAAACTATATTTTTTCTAAAAATAAGATTTTTCATAATTTATGAAATTATTTTTAAAATTAATTTTTGAAACTTTTATGAAAATTAATTGAGAAAAATATTTTAATTTTTTAAATCAGTGTTTCATTTTTTTTATGTTGAATCATTATTAATTTTCTCATAAGATATTTTTTTATATTATTAGTGAAAAATAATTTGTTTTAGTAAGTGTTTTCATTTATTTGGAAAATTTTAAAAACAACCAAATTGAATTAATATGGTTTTAAATGTATAATTAGTTTAATTATATATTTTTCAAACCATATTTCTTTTAACCAATTACATATTGATTTTTTTATAAAAAATATTTTCAAACTTTTGATACTTTTCTCTTTGGAAACCTCTTTTTCAAGACGTCTTCAAGATTAGTTTTATATTATATTTTTCCATTTATGTGAATAGAATGATGAAAAATGGATTCTATTTTTGGAATTATTATAATTTATATTGTCTTATATGTTCTTCTTAAATTTTTACCATTATGAATAGTAAATGAAGTAAAAAATTAATTACCACAATTAATGTTAAAAAAGGTATACTAAGGATTAAACTAAAAAGACAAGTAATAAAATAACCTAAATAATTGTCCAAATTTATTTTTAGCCATATATATCTTTTTATATATAAGTTTCTATAAATAAACAATTTTGATCCATTTGGAATGTGAAAAATGTAGGTACACCATTTTTATTCTAAAAATTAAAAATGTGTCACTTACCTCACTTACACAATGAAACCCCCACTCTTCTCATCTTAACACTTATTAAACCATTTGGTTTAGAAAATATGGAAATATATATATTTATTAAATCTATACCCAAATCATAGATTTCATGGAGATATCATAAATCCAATATATAAATCTATTATGTTAAACCTAAAGATGTTTTCTGAAAATGAGTAAATGTTTTTAAAAATTAGTTTTTGTTTTAGATATTTATATAAATTAATAATATATTAATCAATTATTATGATAAAAAAATATTATCTTACATACACTGAGATTTTTTTATATAAATAGAATAACCTATATCTATCTCTCCCTCTATCAAATGGGTTATGAAATCATCATTTATATGTATGGCGGACTAGCGCTTCACAGAAAGCTATTATTTGTTTTACATCATCAACCGTCACATCTAGATATATAGATGGATGAAATTTTTATATATGATATTTATGATTTTATTATACTCCCTGAATTATTATATCTCTTTTACCTTCTTACATCCCATTATGTAGCTATATGGTAACATTGCTCGATTGTATGGGGGACTCTCTCCCCCCAAATTGATGAGATTCATTCAAGATTTTTATGAAGGTAAAAATAATTATTTTAATAAACATATGTGATATATATGAAATAAAAATTATTTTGTAGTGATAATATACTATATATAATTTTTTTTAAATTCTTTATGAAAATGGAATCAATTTTTTTTCTTACATATGACATACCGTCTCTATGAATGACGTACAACATTTTCTATCCACACCGTTTATAGATTACTCTAATTGAACATATACTAAATTTATATAATATTTATATTACTTTTAAAATTATGGATACAATGTAACAATGAGTTATATAAAACTATCTAAAATAAAAAATCAAAACATATAGGAAAAACAAATCATTTATTACCTGAAACATTATTTTAACAAGGAATTAATAATAATAAGATAAAAAAAGGTCATAAGGAAATTATATATGGTATCATATAAAAAATTATGGTCATGAAATATATTTATTATAAATCTATATTTATTATATGGGATTTTCTATCAATTTCAAATGAATTCAAGACTTATGGTAGGGTAATTTCATCTCACTATTTTTTCTATGAGAAAAATGTCATATTGCCTATGTGTTTATTTTATGTAGTGTATATAAAATCCTTGGAGTTATTTTGTGTTTATTATACTAAAAATTATGGTTATTCACATGTCAATTTTAGAATCTATTGATTATGGTTTTTACAGTTTCGAGGATTCCAAAGCGGCAAGAGATTTGTGTCTCACTTTTCCTTCTTTAGGACATAAGTTGTTTTATGAACCTATCATCTTATATGATGTGTATATAATATAACTTATCATGTTATTTCATGAATCAAAATATTTTCATGATATTAAGATTATCATTTGTTTTTATTCTGTTATGTAATCCACCATTCCAAAGATGCAAATCTGGTAAAGGATTCATGTTACAACCACATTGTTTATATTTATGCTTCTGATGACGAAACATTATTATCAGTCTCTATCAAACACATGAATATTTTTATATTACGTTTATGTCATGATAATGCATGTTTTCAATTCCATTTCCTCTCATTATGTACTCAATAGTCGAGAAGGTCTCTTTTAATGGATATAGACATTATTTATCTCATGGATTGAAAATGGTTTTTCTTCCAAAATCAAGTATTATAAAAATGTTTTCAATAATTGTTTTTTCTAAATTATTCAAATGTATTATTATAGAATTTTTTCCGATGTTATAATTTTACAATTTTATTGAATGGAATATTCAGGTCTTCTTTAGAAAAATTTCCCATTCGGATTTTTCTGAAAATGTTAGAGGAATATTTATTTTAAAGTGTACAAAATAAATCGTATCTTGCACAATCATAAACAACTCATTATTTTAAATACTACTTCATAGGTTTCAAAACTAGTTTCTTATAATTTAATTTCTATTTTTTTAATTTTAGTTTTAAAAAGTGATTTTAAAAGTGGAATGTATATTTTTCTCAAGAATATTTCCATTTGATATTTTAATATCATTATATATAGATGATGAAATCCTTTTAAATTTATTATGATTTTCTAGACATATGACCCATGGATACCAATATTATTCTTTCTCTATTTGGTTTATTTTTCTAATGAATTTTTTTATTCAACCCATTACTCTTCTATTAGTTATATTATAACAAAATGGGTTTGAAACCTGCTTATTTTTCAATGGGTTATAATTTGATGAAATTATTAAATTCTTATGAAACACGTTTCATTTCCAAAGGTTTTGTTAAGATGAAATTATTATAAAAAGAATTTATTTTCATCAATTCTGAAGAAATTAATGCTTTTTGATCTAGTGAAACACATATGTATTATTTAATCAAGTGATATTGGTTATGTTATAACGAGGGATGGTGGTTATGTTATAACTACGGATAGTGGTTACATTAAAACCTAGATGGATGGGTCCTATATCTCCCTCTGATGCATGGTATAAATATTGACATCTCATGAGAGAAAAAGGACTATAATGTGTAGTGGATATGGTTTTGTAAGGGACTCTATCCACTATTAGAGTATTGGTTAGGAACCTTGAATACAATGATGGGTTCAGGAATAGACCCATTATACTATGATAGCCTTAGAAATGATCCTTCACTACTACGAAAATGATTTTAAATAATTAGGTGTATGCTATAAATATATACCTTATGAATATGTTATAATCATGGGTTTCATGTTCTTTGATTTCATTATAGTAAATATTTTATGAAATAGAAATATTTATTCTATGACTCATGTTTATGATCTATGATGATAAATATATGGTTTTTAAATGTTATTCTTGTATTCTCATACCAGTATTCTCATGATATATTTCTATCTCCATTTTTACCATTAATGATCTTCTGAGATCACCCTTTCTTATGATTCTATTCCCCAGAATATGATGGAATATATTTGTATGATCTATCTTAAAAGGGTGAAATTTGTGAAGAACACAGTATGATATGACGTAGATCACTTATTGACTGATTGTGTATGTGTCCATGTTTTCAATGGAACTAGACCTAAATAATTTTAGAGTGAATCATTAGGTTATTTTTTGAATATTCATCTATTAGAAGTTGTAGTTTTCTAATATAATTCCGAGTATTTACATGAATAATGATTTCACTTCAAATGAATACTCTAGATTATATTTGAAGAGGACTAAAAATGATCCAATGCTATAAAATTTTCAATGTTTGGGTGTAGAAATATAAAAGGAAGTATAAAAATCTTATCAATCTTAAATAAGTGATCAACCAACTATCCATGTAAGGATTAAATAGGCACATAAGATGACATAGAGATACAGAAGAAGGTGAGAACTATTCTTGTGTTCATCCTTGATAATAATGGAGTGATAAATTCTAGGAATCATGTTTGTATGACCTCTATACAAATTTTATGGAAGTATTGGATGAAGCTCAGAGGACTTCGTTATATATTCATCCTAGAATTATAAATATTTATAGAGATTTTAAGGATTATTTCTAGTGGGACAATATGATGAGAGATAATGCGGAGTTTGTATCTATGTGTTTCATAGGTCAGCAAGTAAATAATAATATAAAAAGGCCTAAGGGGATGTTAAAACTATTTCCTAGACCATAGTGGAAATGGTAAAACATCATTATAGTTTTTTACTGGGATAATGAAAACGAGTAATGGGAAAATGATTTATCGGTGGTAGTTGTGAACATTACAAACCCATCACAAATAATTATAATTTTAAAATATTTTTCTCAAGATCATGTTTCTATTTTATATATTAATTGTGTGGAATTGTTTCATTATGTAACATATTACATAGTATCTAATCAGGATTGAAGGGTTACGTTGTATTTTTTATGAATTATTCAACAAGCTCTAGATATAGAATTGAGTTTTAATATGATGAATCTTCCGTTGAATTGTTTTGTTCGAGAAAACTATTCAATCTCTAGAAAAATGTTGAGATACTTCTATATAGAATTTGGAGTTGTTTAGGTTTACCACCTTCCTTTGGTAGAATCCCCATAAACAAATAACATTCACTCAAGTATTTAGATGGATCATTATAAATACTTTTAGGGTTGAATGTGTAGAACTCAATTATGCTAGAATGAAATTATAGAACAAAATCCATTAGGATCCAACCTAGAATAAGAAATGATAGAGAATTTTATATCCATTAAATAGTATATAAAGGTATCAAAGAATAAAAAAATAGTTTTTCTAAAAATAATAAGAATGTTTTAGAGTTTTAAGTTGGTGAAATGGGGTTCTAATGAATATCTTCATTGAATTGGGATATTCTATTTGAAAATAAGGGAATGATGAGCCCTATGTTTACCAGTACCATCAAACTTCTTGATTATATTATGATAGTAGATCATTGATATGAGTTTATACCAAATATCTCTCAAGTTCGTGATGTGTCAAGGGAAGTACATACCTATCACAAACCATCCTTGGGGCCCATGTCGTGACTACCCCAATCCCGCCTTCCATAGGCCAGGGGCTGGCGACTAGCACCAAAGGCATAAATCCCTTTAAAAAGGGAAGGGATTGCCTTTATGATAGTAAAAAACACAATTGAGTTCCCAATATGAAGTAAGTACAAAGTAATACTGAATACAAAGTAAGTGTTGAAAGGTAAATGGGCCAGAATACAAACCCTAGTGAAAAGTACAGTACAACTGAAAGTCTAGTACAAGAGTAGTAAAGTAAAGCAGCAACCACTGAGTTGTCCTCTGGGAATCCCACCTGAAGGGTGGGTACAGATCGTCTCCTCGATACCTTTGGTCCTTCCGTCCGCTCTGTCTACGTCCCACTAAGTGGTCGACCTCCGGGTACTGTCCAGCTCCACAAGCCTCAACCACGATCAGTGATGTCCGTCGTCTGCAACCAACACAATGTAGTGCGGGAATTTCCCATGCATGGGTAAGTATAACGATACTTAGTAGGGACCCCGAGACCCCCTAAGGTCTCCCAAAATCCACGAAGGAAAACCAAAAATGAAAGTTACAATCATGAAGTATCATCCAACACTACTTCGGTATATGCCCATACATATACCTAAGTCATCAATCTCATTTCGGCTCCAACTCCCGAGCCCAAGCACAACCCAGTCCACACAAGAAAGAAGTCAATCACACTGATGGTAATGATTGACAGTCAAGACTTAGCTCACACAGGTATACATCTTTTGTAAAGTGATAAAGATGATCAGATGCAGTCCCTGGTTCCTCTATGCTGGTGGACCCACGTAGGATACTAGTCCTGCTAAGCTGTCGGACCCACGTAGGATACTAGACCAGCTACTCTATCGGATGCACGTAGGATACTAGAACAGAAGTCAAACTATCGGACCCACGTAGGATACAAGAACAGTATTCATCGCCGTCGAACCCACAGAGGATTTCCAGTACGGTAGTCATCATTTCTGAACCCACAAAGGATTCTGGTACGATAGTCGTCGTCACCGAACCCACGAAGGATTCTAGTACCATAGTCATTGCAGTCGCAGCCAGCTCTAGGGTTCCCGCACACATCACCCTCGATTCCGGGAGGGTCCGCTCCTCGATTCAAGAGTTGATAAATCAACATTCACGAAGTCTAGAGTTGATGTATTCCGAAGTTCTGTTTCGTCAATAGAAACCCAACGTGACAGACGGCGCATCAATCAGACACCTGGTCTGAGTGTTATTAGCATTTTTGCTCTGGGGGCCCAGTTGAAAATACGCTTGTTCCAAACCCGGCCATTTTCCAATGATGTCCATAAATCACATAGAGTATCACAAAAGGAACTCCATGTCATGAGGGTCCCAGTGCCGCATATGGCGCGCCGATCAGATGCGTGGTCTTCAAGTTATTCAAGTTTAAGTGAAAATGGGCCCGACCCGTTAAGCCCAGTGGGATAGCGGGTTGGGTCAACCCAGTTTTGGTAGGTCCACCCTGGAAGGGGGTCAGACCGGCCTGATGAAACACGCCGCTTGGCCCGAGGGGCGCGGCCAGCCCGAGGGGGGTGGCCCGGCACGGCGCGGCGCGGCGCGGCGTGGCCTGGCGTGACCCGGTGCGGCGCGACCTGGCACGGTACGGCATGGCCCGGCCCGTAAAGGCACGGTCGGCTGGCCAAGCGGTCCGAGGCGGGGGGTGCGACCCCCTGGCTGCCCAAACTGGAACCACCAAGCAGCGTCGCCCTCTCTTTCCGGTCGGCCGACCATCACGGTTCCAGCGGCCTGCTTGGGCGGGCCGTAGATCTGTTGTGCGGCACCTTCGGGTGCTGTGACCTTCCTCCACCCGGCCGGCCGTCGAGCCGTCCGGTTCTTCCGACGAAGTGGCCCTCCCTTTCCGGGCCGCGGTTTTATGTAGCTCGGCACCGTTGGGCGCCACAATTACTCCCTTTAGCCCGGGCGACTATGTCCAGTCGTTTCTTCCATAGTCGAGTGGCCCATAGTTGCGGGCCATGGTTCTTCTGCACGCGGCCGGAGCACAACCTTCGCTTCTCCCTTCGTCACCTCTTCCAACACACCTCAATCACAAACAAGGAGACTACGGATGGTCTTCGGGCCGTGTGTGTTCGGCTCGCGCCCTGCGCGTTAAGCCGTAGAAATTGGCTGAGGATAAACTATAATTTCAAACGAAGAACAGGGTATGAAATAATCACTTCAAAAGAAAAAACCCCATCCTTGGAAAATCTTTGCGGTTGTTGAGCATCTCGGATGACGACATCGAGGAAAGACGGTGTCAAATCGTTAATGTTGGAGAAGAAGAGCCGAGGATGGCGCGTCGTCGGCCTTCCTTGCTGGTGACTCCTCCTTTGATTTGGCTGAAGATCGAAGGCGATGATGTTATTCCTCGAAGGTTCTTCATTGAAACGACGGTGTTATTTCTTTGAGAGAGGAACACCCTTCTCTATTTCTCTAGAGTTCATACAATTTTCCAACACAAACAAGTGCCAAAATAATATAATAGCTAAGCTGCTATTTTATTCACACAAGTAATTCAAAATTCAAAGAATTTAATTAATTAATTAAAGAGGTTGAAATCATTAATTAACATGTGTTGGAAAAAATTTATAGAGAGGGGGGGGGGGGTAGGTGAAGAGAACTCATAAATAAAGAGGTTGTCGTAATAAAGGAAGGGGAATTAATTGGGGAGTTTGAGGAGAGTTATGGGTGATGAAAGCTTTGGGCTCGTGTTGGCCCCACCACTAAAATATCCACACATGGGATGTTAGGTGGATGTGGGCCCCACAAATAACTTCCCATGGCAGGAAATAACTTCCATAAATATATAAAATTGTTCTAGGAAATTTTATTTAACTTCTTAATTAAACCCCAATTTTTAAATTTCAACTCGAATAAAATGCAACTGCGGTAAAGGTCCCCTTAAGCGAATACCGGCACTGCGAGTTCATCGGTGTCCTCAGATTACAATTCTGAGCACTAGTTCAAAAGAAAGAAAAACCCACACGTATGTTTACTGAACATACCTGAACAAAACTTTGGAAATTGATTCCAGGCACACCATGACTCAGAATCAAGTGTCGTCAGAAGTCATAAATTCATAAAATTCCAAAGATTTAAGAAAAAAAATTTCCTTGAAAATTCCGGGTCTTTACATTACTCCCACCTCAGGGATTTACATCCCTATAAATCTACAACACACACTAGGAAAACGAATGGGGATAATGAGCTAGCATCTCTGCCTCCCGCTCCCAAGTGCTATCCTGGAGGTTCCTGTGCAGCCAGTGAACACGCACCAGAGGAATCGACCATCCACGTAGGACCCGCTCTTGTCGATCCTCTATCTCCATTGGGACCTCTGCAAATATTTCCCTATCATCGATGTCCAGCTCCCCGTGATCGATGATTTGGGTCAGGTGGTGCACGTATCTGCTCAGCTGAGATACGTGGAAGACGTCATGCACCTGGTGCAACTGAGGTAGAAGGGTCAGGCGATAATCCATCTCGCATACTCTACTGAGAACCTAGAATGGTCTGATGAAACGCGGAGATAACTTATCTCTCTGGCAAAATTTCCATAGACCCCGTCGAGGTGAGACCCATAAGAAGACGTGGTCGCCATCCTCGAACTCTAGTGGTCTCCGCCTCCTATCAGTATAAGACTTCGGTCTGCTCTGTGCAGTCTGCATGCTCTCCTGGATGATCTTCACCTTCTCCTTCGTAGCCTGAACCATCTCTGGTCCTATAAGTCCTGACTCTCCAGGGTCAGTCCAGCACTAAGGTGATATGAAAGGTCGGATGTACAATGTCTCTTATGGTTCCATCCCGATGGTGGAGTGGTAACTAATATTGTACGCAAACTTCACCAAGGGTAGCTGATCCTTATAGCTTCAACCAAAGTCAAGGAAACATGCATGGAGCATGTCCTCGAGTGTTTGTATGGTCCTCTCAGTCTGTCCGTCTGTCTGAGGATGGAAGGTGGTGCTCAGATGCAGCTGCGTCCCAAAGGCCTCCAGTAACCCCTTCCTAATCCAGGAATTAAAGCGAGCATCTCGATCGGATACGATAGTTGATGGAACACCGTGAATCCATACGATCTCCTGAACTTAGAGGCATCTCAAGCTATCTACTGAGCCCTACTCTCTGATCGGTTGGAAGTGGCCGACTTGGTGAGTCGGTATACGATCACCCAAATAGAGTCATGTCCCCGGGATGTACGTGGAAGCCCCATCACGAAATCCATTGATATCAAGTCCCACTTCCACTCTAGGACCTCTAAGGGTTGTACCAAGCATGCCGGTACCTAGTGCTCCACCTTCACTTGCGGAAAAATGAGGCATCATGAAACGAACTCTGCTACAGCCTTCTTCATGACCGGCCACCAGTGATATTGATTATCCAATAAAAACACATATTTTTATTACATATTATGAGTATTAAATGTTCATTTCTGATCTTATGTGCCTGAGTTAGTGTATTTTAATTTTGAACATCCATTCTCATCATTTGTGCACTTCATGCCTAATATGCACCAATTTAGGCCCAATGTTTCATCTGATTTTAAAGAATTTAATTATTAATATTTTAAATTGATATTTGGGGAATGGATATAAACATAAATATGAACATTTTTCATTCATGGATCAATGGAGGATTCATAAAGGATGATGGGGATATTTGGAGATGAAAGGAAACAATTCTGGAGAAGACAGATTGGATATCATCCCACTGATCGGAATGTGGGGCCCACAATAAAAGCCCAAAGAAGCCCAAACATTACGGGAGGATAGGAGACATATATAGGAACAACCCATTTATCTAGATCCAGTGATAATTCGTCGTTCATGGTGGTGATTAAGGCGGCCCATGTTGAAGATGCAATTCTGTACCAGATTCTGCGGCACAGAAAAACAACCCACTATTTATATCATATCTGGAAAAATAATTATTATTGTGGGCTGATATTTTACAGGATGTTAGGGTAAATCTGGGCCTTCATTTACTTCATATAGACCCCACTAAAATTCGGCCTTATAAAAGGTCCTTTAGGCACGTCTTTCCGGTGGATGCAAGATGGCTGCAACTTCGGGGAAAAAGTGGAAAAGTCTCTCTACATTAATGTTCCACCCACCTTTCCCCAACACAATTAATTAAAGACCCATGGGATGTTTGGGGCTCGGCCAAGGATTCATTTTTTCCTATTTAAGGCAGTAGTGGTGGAGGATTTAGGGATCTTGGAGCTTTTTTTTGGTTGTAATGTTATTATGCCAAATTGTCTTTGTAGCATTATTCCTTCCCATGTAAGTTGTTCGAATCACCATAGTTTATAGTAAACGTTCTTCTTTTTCTCTTTTTATATTTTTATTCATATCACCTTGATACTGTTTCCTCAAGGTGTGAATTTTTTCACACCAAACCTTGTGATTTTGTTCACACAACGGTGGAGTGATCGTTATTTTTGTTGTTTTTTACTTCTTCAATTCCACCCTCGTAAGTCTACTTTCCGCTTCGGTTGAGAACTTGTCATCAATGGAGGGATATATATTTTATGGGTTGATCTAAGGGAGTATAAAGGGGATGGATTGAATGTTATTTCTCACTCTTTAAATGTTATTAATTTCTTTTAATTGAGTTTCTTTCATTCAATGATTTTTATTCTCCCTCTTCCTTATTGAATTTATTCACCCCACTTTCATGTGCTAATTATATCCTTTACCTTGGAGTGCTCATGAAAATGATCCTACAAGTGTATAGGTGAATAGAATGTGTTGTGAAGGTGTTTAATCAGTAATTTATTAGGTTAGATTGAATTCATTGAATGAATCCTTCTTGAGTAAATGAAATTATAATCGTAAAAAAAGGAATTCATTCAATCCACCCCGAGCAATAACCTAGGATCAACTAATTTCCTCATAATTTGAATTCACATAGATATTTTGGTGATCTTTCAAAACCATATAAAATAAACCCATGTTGGCCACTTCATAGGAAAAATCCATCTCTTTTTATTGAGTGCCTAAATGTTTTTCTTAGGTATCTCAGGATTCGACAACCCAAGCTGCACTACAAGCGACCGCTTGACCCATAAAACTTGGGTAAATTTGGGCGACACCAAATTTTGGCACCGTTTCTAGGGACCAGGTATGTTCCTCAAGCAAAAATGTTTGTTCCTCACCCCCATTATTCTATCCTCACCCAAGATCTCTTATCCTTTCCCTTTCTCTCTTTTTTTTTCTTTTGGCGCATGTCCGCCTACACCCGCGATAACTCAAACAGGCTAGTTAGGGTGGAAAGTCATAGGATAGGGGAGTCAAGTACACCATTGGATCCTAATATTCCTAATACCCTAGAGCTAATGATTGATTTAATTTCAATGGAGGGTCTTCAAAGAAACCAACTCATAAACCCGGGTGGGATCCAAAATGGAAATCCAAATGAGGCAGCCCCAAATTTGGGGAATGCAGTTGACCAAACCATGAATGAGTAACTTACAACTACCTGGACCAATGAACCCTCTTGCATTAGGAATGCTGCCTTAGGAGATGCCCACTATGTCTTTAAACCTCATTTCCTAAACCACCTTACAACTTTCAATGGGATGGAGTCAGAAATGCCTTACATTCATGTCAAGGAGTTGAATGACATTGTTGAAACCATGTGATCACCACATCAACTTGAGTCAGCTAAGATGAGGCTATTTCCATTATCAATTAAGGATCGAGCAAAGGACTTGTTAAATAATTTAATACCTTCATCAATCCACACTTGGAATCAACTACAAAGAGAATTTTACAAAAAATACTTCCCCCATCACAAAACCATTGCACTAAAAAAGAGCATCCAATTTTTTTTGAAAAAGAGTGAGAGTCATTTTATGAAACATGGGAGAGGTTAAAAGACACCCTAAACATGATTCCACATCATATTTTTTCTATTCCGGAACACGTGAGAATTTTCTATGAAGGTTTGGGTCGGGGGAACAAACAATTCATTGACATGATGTGTAATGGGACCTTTAAAAACAAATCCCTAAATGATGCTTACGAGTATCTAGAAATCCTTGATGAACAAAACCAAACATGGGGAACATCATCTTATTCTGAAAAGCCTCAAAGAACTGCTAGAATTCATATAATTAGTGAAGTGGAAAGCCTTAGGGAGAAACTTGAAGCACTCTCTAGGAAGTTTGAAGAGATAGTCCATAGGAAAATCCATGAAATCCAAACTGTAGACCCTGTTTGCACAATCTGTGACAAACATGACCACAAAACAGACAACTGCCTAACCATTCCATCCATCAAGGATGTTCTTTTAGGAGGACCACCTGCTGAAGTCAATGCCCTAAACTTTCAAAATCCCTAACACCCAAACACATTCAACCCAAGGTATAATGAACACTTGGGCTTCCGATGGAAATATAACCAAAAACCTAGCCAACCATAAGGAAAAAACCACTACCCTACACAAAATTTTCAAAACCATAACTAATTACAACCACAACCATTCTAATACCAACATCCTCCAGTCCAATACCAACAACCCATCCAATAACCAAACTATCCCCCTAGGATTACCTAACCAACACAAGCACCTTCCCAATCTGTCTCTCTCCCAATCCCTGAACAACTATGCAAACAAATGGAAAGGATGAACTCAGAAGTCTCTTCCCTTAAACAAGAACTTCAAACCATCAAAACTGGAAAGGCACCCATTCCCACACATGCTATTCCACAACAATCATCAAGGGGAGAGACAAGTTGCACTCAAATAAATCATGAACAACTAAAGGTTGTGACAGTTTTGAGAAGTGGGAAATCAATTGAGAAACCTGAACCAATAGTTAAAAAACAATATGAAGCATAAAAAACTAATGAAAATTCAAATGAACCACATGATCAAACTGAAAAACATGATAAAATTGTCAAAGAAATAACCCTTCAATAAACAACCCCACAACCTACACCATTTCCTCAACGCATGAAGAGGAAAACCAAGCCTGCATTGAGTGAAACATTGAGGGAAATATTCTCACAAGTCAAGTTGAACATTCCACTCTTCGATGCAATTGAAACCATTCCTACATACTCAAGTTACCTTAAGGACTTTTTCACTTTTAAAATAAAAATTTCACATAAAAACCAAGTCCTTTTGGTTGCTAATGTGAGTACCACCATTCAAGGGACCATTCCTCCTATGTTGAAAGACCCTGGTTTCCCTTACATCAATGTTGAACTAGGAGAGAGAAAAGTTGTCAACGCCTTATGTGACCTAGGTGTTAGTGTCAATCTCATCCCTTATGCTGTGTACTTCCAATTAGGCCTAGAAGAGGTCCAACCCACATCTGTCACACTTCAACTTACTGATTGTAGTATTAGGGTTCCAAAGGGGATCTTAAAATATGTTTTGGTGAATGTTGAAAATTTCATTTACCCAGCTGACTTTATTGTCCTTGACAATCACCCAAGCTTAGGTCCTAGGGAGAAAACCCCAATCATCCTTGGTTGTCCCTTCCTTGCTACAATCAACTCTGTTATCCGAGTCCGAAATGGGAACATGACCATCGCATTTGGAAGAATGAGTCTAAACTTGAACAACTAAAATGAAAAATCTCAAATTTGGGATGATGAAGATATCTATGAGGTTAATTGGATAGGTAGTGTTGATAGTGAACTCAAGGACCATCAAGGAATTACTGAAGGATGTTTATGTGAAGAAGAGATTTAATTTTTTGTTCACATGAGGAAAATTTGTCTCCTTGGCTTGAATCTCTTTCAGATAGCTCTATTGATGATTTTCTAGAATCACCAATCAATGATACCATGGGTGAAATCAATAACATCGAGTCCATACCCATTCATGAAACTACTCTAGCTAATTTAGTGGATGAAAATTCTTTTCACAAGGAACCAATTTTGTTAAGAAATCTAAACAAAGAATCTGAGTTCAATACAAAGTCTCATCCTTTTTTGGAAAGTGATAACCACTCTGATCTTGAATTTATGGTTTTACCTTCATCACTCAAGTATGCGTTCTTCGGGGACAATCAATCCTTTCATGTTGTCATTTCTTCCTCTCTTGAAGCCGATCATGAGAGGATGCTTCTAGATGACCTTAGGAGACACAAGAAAGCCATTGGATGGACCATATTTGATATTGTCGGGATTATCCCACTTATCAGGACTAATAGAATTGTTCTAGAATTCGATTCAAAGACATGTCATCAACCTCAGTGGCGACTCAATCCTAATCTCATGGAAGTAGTGAGAGTAAAACTTTTTAAATTGTTAAAAGCCGGTATCATCTATCCTATAGCTGAGAGTGAGTGGGTTAGCCCAATCCATGTGGTTCCAAAGAAGGCTGGAATCATAGTAATAACCAATACGGATGGAGAGACGCTTCCAACAAGGGTCAGTAGTGGATGGAGAGTATGTATTGACTATAGGAAACTCAACTCTTATACCAAGAAAGACCATTTCCCCATACCCTTTTTTGATCAATTCCTCAAGCGAGTGGCGGGTCATCAAATCTACTGCTTACTAGATGGATTCTCAGGGTATAATCAAATATATTTCTCCTTAGAGGATCAAGGAAAAACAACCTCCACTAGTCCATTCGACACTTTTGCCTTCAAGCGCATGCCCTTTGGATTATGTAATGCCCCTGGTACATTCCAGTGGTGCATGATGGGAATATTCTCGGACATGGTGGGGGATTGTTTAGAGGTCTTCATGGATGATTTATCCATATTTGGGGATACTTTTGAGGGATGCCTTCTAAATGTTGAAAAGGTTTTTTCAAGGTGTGAGGATAAGAATCTCATACTAAATTGGGGAAAATTCCATTTCATGGTAAGGGAAGGAAATGTTCTAGGTCATCTGGTATCTAGTAGAGGGATTGAAGTTGATAAAGCTAAGGTTGACATCATTCATCACCTTCCCTCTCCTAAAACTATTAAGGAAGTGAGGTCCTTCTTAGGACGTGCTGGTTTTTATAGAAGGTTCATTAGGAATTTTAGCTCTATTTCGCGACCACTTTGTGCTCTATTGGTAAAAGATGCTCCATTTTTATGGACAGAAAGCTGTGAGGAATCATTATCTATACTCAAGTCAACTCTTATATCTCCAGCTATCATGCAATCTCTATATTTGAAACTTCCATTAGAGATCATGTGTGATGCAAGTGACTTCGTCGTAGGAGCAGTCTTAGGACAACGGTGTGAGAAAGCTCCATGTTTCATTTCTTATGAAAGAAAATATTTAAATGATGCACAAATAAACTACACCACTATTGAGAAAGAGTTTCTTGTTGTTGTCTTTTCCTTAGATAAATTCAGGTCTTATCTCTTAGGATCACCCATCATTGTCTTCACTGACCATTCAGCCCTAAAATACCTTTTCCAAAAACAAGATGCCAAAGCTAGATTGATTAGGTGGGTCCTTATTCTTCAAGAGTTTGATTTAACCATTAAGGATAAAAAGGGTGTTGAAAATGTTGTATCTGGTCAGCTCTCTAGGATGGAATTCAAAGATAACTCACACCACCTCTCTGTGTCTGAATCATTTCTCGATGAGCACCTATATTCAATGAGTGATTTCCCTTGGTATGCTGACATAGGAAACCATTTGGTGACTGGTGACATTCCAAAATTCTTGGGGACCCAAGCTAAGGGGAAATTCCTTTCTGATGTCAAACACTATGTGTTTGATGAACCATACCTTTTCAAGTTCCGTCCTAGTCAAATCATCAAGAGATGTGTTCCTGAGTCTGAGCAAGAGTCCATTCTAAAATTTTGTCATGGAGAGGCATGTGGAGGCCACATTTCATCAAAGAAAACCACTTCAAAGGTCCTCCAAAGTGGTTTCTACTGGCCTAACCTCAATAAGGATTCCTTCCAATTCTGTAAAAGTTGTCCTCAGTGTCAGCAATTAGGATCCATTTCCAAAAGGAATCAAATTCCCCTCACTCCCATTATGGTCATTGATATCTTTTATTGTTGGGTAATTGATTTCATGGGACCCTTTCCAAACTCTAAGGGATACCTCTACATCCTCTCAGCTGTTGATTATGTCTCAAAATGGGTTGAAGCCATTCCCACCAAGTCCAATGACCATCATGTTGTGATCCGATTTCTGAAAGAGCATGTATTTTATCGATTTGGATTTCCTATGGCTATAATCAGTGATCGAGGAACCCATTTCTATAATCGCCCATTCTCTTCACTCATGTCTAAGTACAGAATTTATAATAAAGGTTCCACTGTGTACCATCCTCAAACCAATGGTCATGATGAGTTAGGAAATAGGGAGATTAAACAAATTCTTGAAAAACCTGTCAACCCCTCTAGGAAAGATTGGGCTGAGCAACTCTTGGATTATCTTTGGGAATATCGCACAGCATTCAAAACCATCATAGGAATGTAACCATATAGGTTGGTTTATGGAAAACCATTCCATTTACCTATTGAAATTCAGCATAAGGAATTTTGGGCAATCAAAAAAATGAATTTCGACATTTCTTTAGCCGAAGAAACGAGGAAGTTAGATCTTAATGAACTTCAGGAACTTAGGATGGAGGCTTATGAAAATTAAAGGATAAATACAGCTAGAGTTCAAGCATACCAATCTAGGAATTTCAAAGTCAAACAATTTGAACTCGGAAAACATGTGCTCTTGTATAGTTCAAAACATCATTTACACCCGGGAAAGTTAAGGTCTAGATGTTCAGGTCCATTCATAGTGCATCATGTGTACCCCCATGGGGAAGTAGAGATTCAAGATCCCACAAGTGGTAAAACTTTTAAGGTCAATGGTCATAGGTTAAAACCATTTATTGAATCATTCAATAAATAGGAAATAGAGGTTGAGTTAACAGTTCCAACCTATGAACCAGGAAAAAATTGATAGATTTAGGATCCATGTCGGGCTAACGACGTTAAACAAAAGTGCTGCACGGGAGGCAACCAATGGTTTTCATGTCTCTAATCATTGTGAATCAGCTTTTGTTTCCTTCTTTTTTATATTGATATTTTTTAAAAAAATATATAGACTGTTTAACTGTTCTTCTTTAATGAGTAAGGTTGGGTATGAAAGGAGAGCACCGTATTCATCCCTGTTACGCGGTGTGATCCCTGAGTAATACCTTACCCATAAAATATAACGAAGGAAATGTATCATCAGTTTATTTTATGTTATTTTATGTTTTTGTAGGTATTTAAAAAAAATAGATTGTTGACATGTTTTTCTTTTATGAGTAAGGATGGGTATGAAAGGGGAGAACAATATTCATCCGTGTCATGCGGTGTGATCCCAGAGTAATACCTTACCCAGAAATTTAAGAGAAGACAATGTATCACCAGTTTATGTTATTTTTATGTTTTTTCTTAAGTAAAAAAAATACAAAAAAAATATTTATATTAAAAAAAAATTAATGGCATGTCATAGGTTATTGGAAAAAGCTGGTCACAATCGTCCAAGCCATTGGGAGACAAACCAAAACTGAAGGGAGACATGGGAATTCATTTTCAACATCAACCATCAGGTGACTTCATTCCATAATTTTCATTTTCAATGTGTTCGTTGAACATCTATCCTACCCCTTCTATGTTTCAATTATTTAAACACTAGAGAAAATGTTATTCTAAGTTGGGGGGGGGGAGATGAAAATGTGTGGAAGGAAAAATATCATTAACCTTGAACATGATACCACACATTCCAAACTCTAAAATTGGATATCAAATAATTTTGCTTGCCTTGATTCTGATTTTAATGCAAGTTTATGTTCATGTTCATAGATATTGGAAAGTGCGGTTGTCCGATATGATTTTTCACCGTTTATATTTTCATACAATTATTTAAAAAAACACAATGCACGTTCTCTATATTGTGGGGTTTTAGTTTGAGTTCTTGGGGACCCATAATAAATAGCATAGGATTGGAGATCATTTTAATTTTAACATGACTATTCAAAAAAAATCAATTGTGCGTAGTGAAATGAATTAACCTAATGTGTGGCTTTCGGCACTTGGGGATCATGACTCCATAGTTATTTGGCCCAGAGCTGGGAATTTTATCTCTATTTGTGGTAATTTGAATTTTTTTTGATTGAGTTAACTCGAGATGATGCCTGAGTATGTGAGCTTCACTTGGTGCCCTAAGGACTTTGAGCTGGGGAGTCATCGGCAAAGTCTTGCTACATGGGTTGACTCGATTGAGTTCAATTTCAATTACCATGGAAAAATTGAAAAAAAAATCCAAAAAAATCCAAAAATATACAAATAAAATAAAAAAATGAGTACTCATCTTATTATTAAAATTTTATTTCTCCTATCACTTCCACCTTTTCTCCCTCGAATGAAAATGAACCCCCATGTCTATTGTGACGCACAACACTTCATCATGCTTAATGGAATTTGGATGAAATATGGTGATGAATTTGAACAAAGGAATGGGATTGGGCTTGAGATATTCATATGGAAATATCTTGTTTCAAATTATTTTGATGGGTTTCATAATTTTTTGGTATGAGAACTTTGGGTGAGAAATTTGTATTAAAATGTTTTTTGGAAAAGGTCATTCGAATTTCAATTTTTTGAGATATATTTTTCTTGGGACTAACAAAACTCAAGTTGAGGGGTGTGATTAGCCAATAAAAACACATATTTTGATTAAATTTTATGGGTAATAAATGTTCATTTCTGATATTATGGGCCTGAGTTAGTGGATTTTGATTTTGAACATCCATTCTCATCATTTGTGCACTTCATGCCTAATATGCATCAATTTAGCCCCAATGTTTCATCTAATTTTAAAGAATTTAATTATCCATATTTTAATTTTATATTTTGGGAAATGTATATAAACATAAATATGAACATTTTTTATTCAGGGATCAATGGAGGATTCATAAAGGATGATGTATATATTTGGAGATGAAAGGAAACAATTCTGGAGAAGGTAGATTGGATATCATCCCACTGATTGAACTGTGGGGCCCACAATACAGGCCCAATGAAGCCGAAACTTTATGGGAGGATATCAGAAATATATGTTAACAAATAATTCTTCTATATATAGTACTAATTCATCCTCCATGGTGGTTATTATGGCGGCCCAAGTTGAAGATGCAATTCTCGGCCAGATTCTGTGTCTCAGAAAAACATCCCACAATTTATATAATATCTCCAGAAATAATAATAATTATTGGCTGATATTTAACAGGATGTTAGGGGTCATCTAGGGATTCATTTACTTCTTCTAGGGTCTACTCAAATTCAGCCTTATAGAAGACCCTTTAGGCGGGTCTTTTCGGTGGATGCAAGCTGGCTGCAACTTCGGGGTAAGAAGTGGAAAAGTCCCTCTACATTAATGTTCCTCCCACCTTTCCCCAACACAATTAATTAAAGGCACATGGGATATTTGGGGCTCCTCCAAGCATTCATTTTTTTCCTATTTATGGTAGTAGTGGTGGAGGATTTAGGGATCTTGGAGCTTTGTTTTGGTTTTAATGTTATTATGCCAAATTGTCTTTGTAGCATTATTCCTTCCCATGTAAGTTGTTCGAATCACCTTAATTTCTAGTAAATGTTCTTCTTTTTCACTTATTCTGTTCTTATTCATATCACCTTTATACCTTTTCCTCAAGGTGTGAAAATTTTCACACCAAACCTTGTGATTTTGTTCACACAATGGTGGAGTGATCGTTATTTTTGTTGTTTTTTACTTCTTTAATTCCACCCTCGTAAGTCTACTTTCTGCTTTCGTTGAGAACTTGTCATCAATGGAGGGCTAGCTCTTTTATGGGTTGATCTAAAGGAGTAGCAAGGGGATGGATTGAATGTTATTTCTCACTCTCTAAATGTTATTAATTTCTTTTAATTGAGTTTTTTCATTCAATGATTTTTATTATTCTTCTTCCTTATTGAATTTATTCACCCCACTATCATGTGATAATTATATCCTTTACATTGGAGTGCTCATGAAAATGATCCTACAATTGTATATGTGATTAGCATGTGTTGTTAAGGTTTTTAATCAGTAAATGATTAGGTTAGTTTGAATTCATTGCATGAATCCTTCTTGAGTTAATGAAATTAAAATCGTAAAAAAAGGAATTCATTCAATCCACCCCGAGCAATAACCTGGGATCAACTCATTTCCTCATAATTTGAATTCACATAGTTCTTTTAGTGCTCTTTAAAAACCATCTAAAATCAACCCAAGATGGAAACTTCATAACCAAAAATCCATCTCTTTTTATTGAGTCTCTAAAGGTTCTTCTTAGGTCTCTGAGGATTCGACAACCCATGTTGCACTACAAGAGACCGCTTGACCCTTAAAACTTGGGTAAATTTGGGCGACACCAGCTGTCGTCCGAGGACCTGGTACATCTTCTCCACTCCTGGATGTACCGCTAGAGGGTAATTTTGAAACTCCCTCATCACTTCCTCCTACAGTGCAACTGGTACCATAGTACGTCCACTGAAGAGGATGGCGTCCTCCCCTCCTTCAGAAAATCCATCAGGTGCCTGCCCTGTGGATATCTGAGCATGTCACGTCTCATAGTCAATGTCCCCACGCTATACAACTCTGACTCACTGAAGGAGTGGAGGAGTAACTATGAGAGACTGTAGAAAATCTGCTCTATCTCTATCCACAAAGGATATCTGCAACGCGGCTAGCTGCTCTGTCACCTCTCCTAGTAGCTGAATTCCCGAACTCATGATGAGAGCATCAGAAACAACGTTACCCTTCCCAAAAGTATAGAAAATCTCAAAGTCATAGTCCTAGAGGAAATCGAGCCATAGTCGTTGTCTCAGGTTCAGGTACTTCTCTGAGAAGATATACCTGAAACTCTGGTGGTCAGAGTAGACTATAAATTGCTCGCCCATTAGACAGTGTCGTCACATCTTCAAGGTGAAGACCATTGTTGCTAACTCTAGGTCATGGGTAGAATAGTTCTGCTCATGATATCTTAACTATCGTGAACCATATGCGATTACTACTCTCTCATGCATTAGGACACATCCGAGTCCGGTCCCTCATGCGTTGCAGTAAACTACGTACCCTACACCCACCTCTGGTAGCCTCAAAATGGGTGCACTAGTCAATCTCTGTCCCAGCTCCTGAAAGCTCTACTAACATCTATCTGACCACACGAAGGGTTTCCCCTTCTTCATCAATGCTAAAAGCAGTGCTGAAACTCTGGAGAATTCTGGCACAAATCTCCGATAGCACCCTGTTGGACCTAAGAAACTCCACACCTCCGTCACGCTCCTAGGTAGATCCCAAGAAAGTACTACCTCGATCTTCACAGGATCCACTGCAACTCCCACCACTGAGATTACGTGTCCCAAGAAGTGTACCTCTCGTATCAAGAACTGGACCTTCAAGAGCTTACCATAAAGCGGGTTCTCTCGGAGTTTATCCAGTACAACCCGCAAGTGGTAGCCGTGCTCCTCCTCAGTAGTCGAGTATATCAGTATGTCGTCGATGAAGACTACAATAAAATGATTGAGGTAAGGCTGGAAGGTCCTGTTCATAATACTCAGGAATACTGCTG
Source organism: Viscum album (assembly GCA_963277665.1). NCBI lineage: Eukaryota > Viridiplantae > Streptophyta > Magnoliopsida > Santalales > Viscaceae > Viscum > Viscum album. The sequence continues at coordinate 826,944,004 of OY728148.1, read as the reverse complement.
GAGCATTGGTCACACCGAAGGGCATAACCATGAACACATGGTGGCCATACCGACACTTGAAGGCCGTCTTTTGCACATCCTCGTCTTAAACTCTGAGCTGGTGATAGCCTGACCTGAGGTCTATCTTCGAGAACCATCTTGCTCCCTTGTGCTTGTCAAAGAGTTAGTCAATCCTCGGGAGTGGGTACTTGTTCTTCACGGTCACCTGATTCATGCGACGGTAGTCAACACACAGTCGTAAGCTCCTATCTGCCTACTTGGCGAACAGAATAGGAGAAGCCAAAGGTGAAACACTGGGTCAGATGAATTCCTTTCCCTACAAGTCCTCCAACTATACCCGCAACTCACGGAGCTCAGCGGGAGCCATTAGATATGCGGGAATAGATATCGGGGCTATACCAGGGTACATGTCAATCTAGAAGTCTATCTCTCTCTCAGGAGGTAGTCCTGGAACGTCGTTATGAAAAGTATTCTCTTACTGATCCACCACAATAGGAAAACTCAGAGTCCGCACATCAACTTCTCCAAGGATGAGACTAGCCAACTGATGTGTGATCGGCTTCCCTCTCCTCTGTGAAAGTCCATCCTGTACTGCAAAGGCTCCCTTATCACCGGTGAAGGTGAACCTACTCCCATTCGTGCGGATACACCACACCTTGTGCCTAATACAGTCTATCTGAGCACAGACTTTAGATAACCAACCTATACCCAAGATGACGTCATAAGGCCTCGACGCCACTACAATAAGATCCCACCCGAAGCTCTGGCCTCATAGAGTAAGCTCACACTTCTGGAACCAGTGCGTAATCGTCGAGTCTGCTCCTGAAAGAGTCTCTAGGCATAAGGATCGATCCAACGGCTCCATCAGAATCACTGAGCTCTAAACAAGGGCAGCGACAATAAAATTATGACTCACACCCATGTCTATGAGTACTACAGCAAGGGTGGAGTAGACACAGATAGTACTTCAAATCAACTCAGGTGCGTCGTGGTCATAGGCCTCGAATAATTGGAGCTGATCCTGCCTCTTTCCGCCATCTCCCTGGTGGTCGGGGTGGACCTCCTGGTGGTGTTGGTGGTGGTAGAGCCTTAAAACGTCATCCACCACCCACTTCTCAGCCAGCTCCTCTACTATGTCTGTCTGATCCCTACAGACCACCACGGTCGAACCTCTTCCTCTTCTTAGGAGGTCCCTCTACTGTCATTTTCTCATCTTCATGGCAGGTTGGGCAGTCACGAGCCATGTGGCCCTGACCTGTGCATTAATAGCACTGCCTGCTCCTCGTATAGCCGACTCCGTCTCGTGTGCCCCGCACAACTGAACCTGTATCCTGGGATCGACCACCTGATGGTCTGGTCTATTTGGACCTCTGCAATGTCTGCCTACTGCTAGCTGCAGAAGACTCATATACGTGTCTCCCTATGGTGGGTCTCGCTGCTGATGACTGCTCAGCGAGAAAACTCTCCACTAGAAGGGCTCGCTCCATTACCCTCGCCTGCATCGGGATACTGAGGGGAATCGTCGAAGCCCTGATCTCATGCCTGAGTCACTGATCGAAGGTTCGGGACCCGAAGAACGGGTCTCACACCATATCTGTGGAGTAGCGTGAGAGGTTAGTGAATCTCACTGAGTATTGAGCTACTGTCATGCTACCCTGCTGCAGATATAGTAACACCTGAATCCACACCGCACGAAGGGTTTCTTGAAGAATGTCCGAGTGGAAGAGACTCTCGAAGGCTGTCCAGAGTAGTGATACCTCATCATGCACCTAGAGAATCAGGCTCCACCATCCACCTGCTGTGGTGTGCAGGAGACTCATGGAAAGGATCTTCATAAGGTCAGCTGGTGTCCCTACCAATGTAAAAACTTTGATGATAGCCTCCAACCAATCTTCAGCTGCCTGTGGGTCCATCTCTCTGCAGAACCTGGGTGGCCTCTGTCGCTGGAACTCGAGAAACACACTCAGGTGGCGTGCACTCTCTACTGTTGGGGCAGGTGGTATCAGTGGCCCAGCAGGTAGTGGTACCGCTACTACCTCTACTGTGATGGGGCCCTGCAACGAGGCCTTGTCACTCGGTGGACTACCATCTCGTATGAAACTTGGAACCCAAGATGGATTCCTTCGTGGGGCCATCCTGAAAAAAAAACAGGTGTGCCACGGTTAAACAGAATACCTGGTGAGAGGACACAAAGTAATCACAAGGAAAAAATTTCAAAGTAAACAGACACGCAATCAGTGTTTTCGTACACTGATCTGGAAATTAGAGGTCAGGGTCCTTGTGTATCGATATGTCGGCCGCCACACCAACACTGGACTCCTTGGACTGAAAACCACAATCAATAATCTTAACACTATTTATTCACAGAAAATATTTATCAAAGCCCTATGTTCTGTGGTAGAACTGACTCCTCTGATACCAATTGGTCACGACCCATACTCGGGGCCCGTGTCGTGACTACCACAAGCCCTCCTTCCATAGGCCAAGGGCTGGCGACTAGCACCAAAGGCGTAAATCCCGTTAAAAAGGGCAGGCATTGCCTTTATGATAGTGAACAAACACAACAGAGTTCACAAGCTGAAGTAAGCACAAAGTAATACTGAATACAAGGTAAGTGCTAAAATGTAAATGGGCCAGAATACAAACCCAACTGAAAAGTATAGTACAACTGAAAGTCTAGTACAATAGCAGTAAAGTAAAGCAGAAACCACCGAGTCGTCCTCCGGGAATCCCACCTGAAGGGTGGGTACAAATAGTCTCCTCGGTACCTCTGGTCCTTCCGTCTTCTCTGTGTACGTCCTGCCAAGTGGTCCACCTCCAGGTACTGTCCAGCTCCACAAGCCTCAACCATGATCAGTGTTGTCCATCGTCTGCAACCAACACAATGTAGGGCAGGAATTTCCCATGAAGGGCTGAGTATAATGATATCAGTAGGGACCCCGATACCCCAGAAGGTCTCCCAGAATCCATGAAGGATAACCACAAAGGAAATTTACAATCACGAAGTATCAACTAACACTACTTAGGTATATTCCAATACATATAACTAAGTCATCAATCTCAGTTCGACTCCAACTCCTGATCCCAAGCACAACCCAGTCTACATAGGAAAGAATTCAATCAAACTGATGGTAATGAATGAAAGTCAAGACTCCGCTCACACAGGTATAAATCTTTCGTAAACTGATAAAGATGATCAGATGCAGTCACTGATTTATTTAAGCTAGCAAACCCACATAAGATACTAGTCCAGCTAAGATTTCGGACCCACATAGGATACAAGAACAGCTACTCTGTCAGACCCACGTAGGACACTAGAACAGAAGTAAAACTATTTGACCCAGGTAGGATCCAAGAACAGTAGTCATCACCATGAATCCCACGAAGGATTTCCAGTACGGTAGTCATCGTCGCCAAACCCACAGAGGATTCCAGTATGGTAGTCCTTGTCGCCGAACCAATAGAGGATTCCAGTACGGTAGTCGTTGCAGTCGCAACCAACACTAGGGATCCCTTACACGACATGCTCGATTCTGGGAGGGTCTGATTCTCAACCCAAGGGTCGATACATCAACTGTCATGAAGTCTAGAGTTGATGTATCCTGAAGATCTGTCTCCTCAAAAGGAACCCAACGTGATAGACGATGCGTCAATCGGACGCCTAGTTTGAGAGTTATTAGCATTTTTGCTCCGAGGGCCCGGTTGGAAATACAGTCATTCCAAACCCGGCCATTTTCCAAAGTCATCCAAAACTCACTTAGATTATCATAAAAGGACCGCCATGTCATGAAGGTCATAATACCATAGACGACGCGTCGATCAGACGCACGATGTTCACGTTATTCACCCTTAAGTGAAAATGGTCCTGGCGCGTTAAGCCCAATGGGCTGGCAGGTCTGGTCAACCCAGTTTTGGCGGGTCCGACCCAGCAGGGGGGGTCAGACTGACCTAATAAAACGTGCAGCTCAGCCCGAGGGGCCAGGCCCATCCCGGTGCGACGCAACCCGTCCCGGAGGGGCGTGGCCTTGCCCGGTGTGGCGCGGGCCGTCCCGGCAAGGCGCGGCCCGACCGTGGCTCGGCTCAAGGGGGCCGAATGGTCTGAGGTGGGGGGCCCGCCCCCCCGGATGCACAAACCGGTGGCACCAGGAGGCGTCGCCCTCCCTATCCGGCTGGCCGAATCCGGCTGGCCTACACGGTGAAAGCGGGCCACTCGGGTGGGCCGCGGATCTGCTGCGCGACACCTTCGGGTGCCACGACCTTCCTCTGCCCGGCCGGCTGCCGAGCCGGCCGGTTCTTCCACCGAAGCGGCCTTCCCTTTTTGGGCCACGGTTCTCTGTAGTGCAGCACCGTGGGGCGACGATGTTCCTCTATTCGGCCTGACCGACTATGATCAGACAGTTCTTCCCCGGTCGATCGGCCCGCGGGTCTTCCGCACGCGGCCGGCGCACGACCGCCGCTTCTCCTGTCGTCACCTCTTCCAACGCGCCTCAATCACAAACAAGGAGACTACGGAGGGTCGTCGGTCCGTGTGCATTCGGACTGTGCCCTCCGCTTTAAGCGGTTGCAATTGGCTGAGGATAAACTATAATTTCCAACGAAGAACAGGGTGCGAAATAATCACTTCAAAAGAACAAATCACTACCTTGGAAAAGATTTGTGGTAGTCGAGCATCATGGAAGATAGCATCACGGAAAGATGTCATCAACTCATTGACATAGGGGAAGAAGAGCCAAGGATGGTGCTTCATCGTCGTTCCATGTGAGTGGCTCCTTCTCCTTTGATTTAGCCGAAGATCGAAGGTAATGATGACATTCCTCGACGGTTCTTCGTTGGAAGGATGTTGTTCTTTCTTTGAGAGAGGAACACCCTTCTCTATTTCTCCAGAGCTCCCACAAAGTTCCAACATAAACAAGTGCCAAAATTATATAATAGCTAAGCTATTATTCTATTCACACAAGTAATTCAAAATTCAATCAATTTAATTATTTAATTAAAGAGGTTGAACTCAGTAATTAACATCTGTTGGAAAAAATTTAAAGAGAGAGAGGGGGGAAGGTGAAGAGAACTCATAAATAAATAGGTTGTTGTAATAAAGGAAGGGGAATTAATTGGAGAGTTTGAGGAGAGTTATGGGAGATGAAAGGTTGGGACTCATGTGGGCCCCACCTCTCAAATATCCACACACGGGATGTTAGGTGGATGTGGGCCACACCAATAACTTCCCATGGGAGGAAATAACTTCCTTAGATATATAAAATTGTTCTAAAAAATTTTATTTAACTTCTTAATTAAACCCCAATTTTTAACATTCAACCTGTATAAAACACAACTACGGTAAAGGTCCCCTTAAGAAAATATTGATGCTAAGAGATCATCGGTGTCCTCAGAATTAAATTCCAAGCACCAGTTCAAAATATAGAAAAACCCCGCATGTATGTTTACTGAACGTACCCGAACAAAACTTTGGAAATTGATTCTGAGCACATCGGGCCTCAGAAACAAGTGCCATCAGAAGCCACAGACTCGTAAAATTCCAAATAAATAAGAAACATATTTTCCTTGATAATTACGGATCTTTGCAATACCTGACACGTCAAATTTATCAAAATCATAGGCCATACCACTAGAGAAATATCTCTCTGGTGAGGAATAGATGGTGGATATTCTAGATATTAGATAGAGTGTTCTATGACGCAAAAAAATGTATTCAATGTTTTTTTGGGAAAACCATGAATTTGTGGAATTTTAACGTGAACCCAAGGATATAATTAAATAGAGTCATACTAACTTGGTTTTATCAATTTTAAAAATTTCTTATATGAGATACATCTTAAGGTTTTTAGAATGTCACACTATGTTATTTTATTAAATAATTTTTTTGTAATAAATTTATTTCTTCGATAGAACGTGTTATAATCAACAAAAATCCTAGAAAAACTGTGATTTATTGGTGAATTATTTTAAATATATTTATATATAACATATTGAATGAAATTAATATAAGATCATATAATAGGAATGAGATAAAGATAAAACAACTTTTATGATTAAAAGTGTATTTTTCTAGAAAGAGAGTTTTGTCGCATTTTTTCACATGTACATTAAAATTAATTTATAGAACACATAGGTATTTAATTTAATAATATTAGTTCCATAAGTAAAATAATTCAGTTTAGAAATGGTAAATAGGTTCCTTTTTTTCAACAAGAATAGTTAATGTAGAAAACTCTATCACTTCGGTAAAGGGAAAATCATTTTAATATATGGTAAAAATAAGTGGTAAACCTATATTTTTTCAACATAATTCTTATTTTAAGAATTTTATTCTACCCTTATCACTATATTATTATTTTTTAAATGGATAATTTTCAATGAATTTTACCTTTATAATATTTAAAATAATAAAAATTACAACGTGTCACTCTCTTAGTTTTAAATATCCTCTATGCTTTCACATTGGAAAGAAACATGAAATTTTCTAATATTGATAGTAATTTTTATATTAATGTAACTATTTTCATTATAGTAAATTATTTATAATTTTTTTTCATTTTAAAATGTCCTTAAATTCTTATGCAACATCGATGCATTCTTACTCCAAAATAATTAAAAAAATATATACAAACTAATTTTAAAAATATTAAAAGTTATATAATTTTTGTGATATAATGTGGTAAAATAATATTTTAGACGAATATGGAATATTAGTGTTATTTTTAATGAAATTATTTGAATTCTTTCTTTTCCATTATTTATTTTAAGTCATATTTAGCGAATAGTTTAAAAAATAGAATTAGTGGTATTTTATCAAACTTATATTTTATTAATTACATAAGAATCATAAAAATATTAAATAAGGAAAATGGGATATATATGGGTATATTTTTTTATCTAATTTAGATTTATTGGATATTATAACCAATTTCGATTTACATTGAATTTATTGTAATTTATCCTCTTAAGAAATTTCAAGTGTGTCCTATCCCTCCCTTATAAATGGAAACCCCTTAATTTCATTCTTCGAACAACTTTGATTCATATAGCATAACCATAACCTAAAAAATTATATTCATCACAATTATGGTAATGTTTTTGAGGTGCTCATCTCCCATAAAGGCCATCCCTAACTTCCTTAAGTTATGATCTAAAGCAGGTCTCCTGAAAGGGAGGCAGTTGTCTTACACATCCTCTTTCAATTTATTTATTCTTCAATTGTATATAAATTAGTTATATTTATCATAAAATAATAAAATCCAAATTCTCAATATTATGAATCATTATTATGATTATGAAACTACAATTATATACCATCATTACATCAAATGGGAAATCAACACATCTATCGGTCTATACGTAATGGTATAATTAATTTCCCATATCCATATTTCATTGATGAATATTTTTATGTGTTTAATGTTAATAAAATATATTTATGAAAAAATTATTCTTCTATAATTATAACATTACATCTATCTTCTTACTTACCAAATGGATGGAAAATGATAACATCACTCATACGTACTTATGGACTACCACCTCCACGAAGCAATGTAAATCATTTTTCATTTATATATCGCACTGATATCAAGGAATATTGATTTGATGAATATATATGATTTATATGATATAATTATTATCATTTAAAATTGAATTATTTTACCTTTCTTTTGGTCCTTCCTTCAAAAAATGAAAACCATATTCATGTGTATGTATGACATTCCATCTCCTTAAATGGTGTAATTCATTTTATATATCTACCATTATGGATTAAAATAAATATATGAATATAATGATAATATATTATAATGTAATAATTTTTTTATTATGGAATAGATGTATAGTAAATTTAAATTTGTTTATCATGATGTCAATTTTTTAAAGGAAATGGAACACAAGTTAATGGAATTTTGTTTACCTTTTATTTTTGTTTGACACACACCTTATACATAACTTGTTTATTTTTTTGTGTATATACATCCATTGAATATATATTATGATTATAATTATATAAATTATGGTGTTTTACATATCATTATAGAGGTATTTCTTTGAAGGGACTTATGATTCAAAATTTATCAAAGTTGTAATGGTATTATAACACAATATCATTACTTGTTAGGATTGTTTATGATTAAGTTTCTAATGATGAAATAATATGATCTACATGTCAAGATACATATAAATTTTATTATCTTTGGTTATTCATTCTTAATCCATTTTTTATTTCATTTTCCTCACTATAAGTTCTCAAGAAATAAAAAATTTGTTTTTAATAAAAATCATCCTTATTTTCCTCTTCAATCGAATTTTTTTCCTCAATATATATTTTTTCTAAGATTGTTTTTAATAATGTTTTTACTATTATCATATTATTTTTAATTTAAATTTTACCCTTTTTTCACTTTTTAAAAAATTATTCAAAAGGAATCTTATTTTCATTTTCTGAAAACTGGTACCATATAATTTTTTTTAAAAAAAGTAATAGGATTGTTTTAACTTATATGACATAAATATAATTTCCATTAATCATTGAAAATAAATGATTTGAATCATCCCTTAAAAATTTTAAATGTTATTTTAATATAAAATTATTTCTATAATATTTTTGGAATTTTTTTATATTTTAGAGATGTGATTTAGAAATAGAAAGGTTATTTTACAAAAGAAATATTCCACGTGATCATTAAAAATATTTTTCCATTTAAGATAACATCCTCTGATGTTACTTTATCCTTAATTGGGTTATTATCCAATGATACCATTATTATTCTTTCTATGGATATTTTATCTTTATAATGATAAGTTTTTTATCATTTCATTTCAATGGGCTATACTGTGATGAAATATTTATGGAACCCATTTCTTATCATGGGCTATGATATGATTAATATTTTTTTGATATCATAGCACACATATAAATGATCTTCATTATGTGTTAGGTGAGACGTAAATCTCCCTCTAATAAATTCAGTAATGTTTAATTTTCTTTGAGGTAACAGGATACAAATGAGGTTATCACATGCCGAAAATACTGTTCAAGAGACTTTATCCCAAGCACGCAGTAGATTCACATGTGGTTATCCCAGGACTAACTTGTATGAATTTCTCCATGGGTAGACTTGAAAAAAGTTTTTCTATTCTTATTTTTATTTTGAAATTATATGTATTATGCTAATATTAATATCTCATGGCACATTTTCTTTTATTCTTTTATCATTTGTATCTTATGAACTACTATGATTTATTCCATGACTCAAGATTATGATATATGATTTTTAGGTAATGGATTCCAAATGTTAAATTCAGTTTATCATACATTTATACTCATGTTATGATTATGTGATCATAGATATCTCCATTTTTAATCCTTACTAAGCATTATAAATAACAATTTATTATGTTTCCTTTTCCCCAGTTTTTAATAAAGGGAATATTTATGATATGTCTCAGATTGGTACTGGTTATGATAGACTATGTATAAGATAATGTAGTTCTCTTAGGAACCTTTTTTATATTTCCATGTTTCCAAGGGAACTATACATATACGAGTGAAGAATGTATATTCATGTTATGTAAACAATATAAATATAATAAGATGTGTGATTTATGTATAATAAGTATGTGTCACTATAAGTATTCATGTATTATCCAAAATAATTTATAATTATGTGAGATATATAATGATTATTCTTTAGTATTATTTAATTAGTGGTATAAAAAATTATATTAAATGGAATCAGTAACTTTGAAAATTATATTTATGACAATGTTAAAATTTTGGGTATAGATATTGGAGAATATATAAATAAGGTATGGGTAAATATTGGATTTACTTTATTCATGGTTTTGACAAAATAACTGGTTTATAGATTTTATGGAATGATATATTGATAGTATTTATATCATTTTAATGAATTATTAATTTTTAGAAAGATAAACCCATGATATTTTTGGAAATGTTGCAATCAATTTTGGGATTATTCTATATATTGAATATAATCTGATATTATGAACTTGTGGTTAAAGATAATAGTAATTTTTTCATGGAATATATGATTTTCATATGGTTTATTGTATTAGATATTAAAATGGTTTTTGGGAAATTTATATAATGAGAATATATTATTAGGGTATACAAATTCATTAATATATGGTTTTATGAATGATTAATGAGATTTAAGGAATGATATGAAAGTTGATATAAACTATGAGAGTAAGGTGAATTTTATATTAGAAGTTATATCATGAATGATGAATATGTTATGATTAACCTTACCTTTCTTTATTATTAAGTTATAAATGAAATTATGAGGAAAAAATTTTGAAGGGTGATAGACTCTAACACCCTTTGATTTTAATATATGAATACCATAAATTATGTCAATGTGTTAGAAAACATTATTCATATAAAAAAAGAACATATATGAGACTATGATATATTTCGATAAAATATAAATATTCATGACTGAAAATTAAAACCTTTCTCTTTAATTAGTGGAAGTGAATAGGTGAAACTACGTTATGATATATTTATTGAATGAAAATAATGCCTATATTTAATATGAATGAAATTTAATTGGTATAGTTAAATTACAAATACGATCATTGTATAATTTGAAATACATTCTTATAAATATATTTTATTAATGTGATATTCTTTATAATTCAATAATTATGAAATTAATAATGATAAAATATATATGATATTAATAATTTCTGACTAATAATTAAAATAGTAAATGATAATCAATTTGACTAAGAAAGGTTAATATTCAAAAATTTATTTTCATATAAAAATATTTTTTCCATTATATATCATATTTCTATAAAAAACAAGATTTCTAAATTTTAGAATATGAAAATTATGAAAGGATCCTCATTTTTAGATTATTATTGTAATATTTTCTTATGAGTATTTGTTTTTATTTTTCTATGTAGATTAATTTTTTTGGATAGTAATGTGAAAAAATGTTTTATAAATAACATTACTTCTATGATAATAATTTTTTATTAGAATGAATATTAAATTAATGAAACCTTTTATAAGAAAAAAAGAAATTTTAATACTAAATTAATAAGTTTGAATTTTTTGGTTTAAATTTACAAAATGATATTAGAAATTATAGATCAAAATTTATACTTTTCAAAAAAATATTAATACATTATATATTTATTATAATAAAATTAATTATTATCACTGTTGGAAATTTATTATTGTTAAAAGTATTTTAAATTATGAATAATTAGGTCATAATTACTTTAAAACAATAAATATTTTAGGTAGAAATGATAAATTAATATGTTAAAAAATATTAAAAACAATAAAATCATAAACAGTAAAAATAATAATTCAAGTGGTAAAGAGATTAAGACATGATATAAACTTGATTAGAATTGTATTTTTGAGCGATGATTGAACATATACCACCATATACTCCATTTCTATCTAATATTATTATACATTACCTATTTAACATGTGGACAAAACATATTATGTTGAATATTTACAAAAATTCCATTATCACCTGCTAAAAAACAGCCCATTACCACCCCTTCAATACAACTTTATGATACTAGTTTCCTTATAAATAAAAGCCATTTTCAAATATCATAGTATCATATTTATATACTATGAGCTTCTTTTCATAAGTTATTAGCATATTTCATCAATTTCCAAGGGATCTCCTGTCATGAACCGTCCCCCGAGGCCCGGGCCGTGACGACCCCAAGCCCGCCTTCCATAGGCCAGGGGATAGAGACTAGCACCAAAGGCGTAATTCTCTAAAACTGGGAAGGCATTGCCTTTATAACCAATAAACACACACATAAGAAAGCGCATAGATGGATGAAACACAAAGTAAACTATATACCAAAAGAGTTTTTAAAGTTAAAGTTGATAGAATACAAGCCCAACTAGAAAGTACAAGTAAAACTGTGAGTCAATACAATTGAAGAAAAGGGAAAGTCATCCGCTAGGTCATCCTCTAAGGTTCCTACATGAAGGGTAGATGTAGATCGCCTCCTCGGCACTCCTCGTCCACCGATCTCCTCCAGGTACCGACTCGTCGTAATGTCCACCTCTAGAAACCGTATAGTCCTGGCACTCTCAGCCTCAGTCAGCGTTGCCCATCGTCTGCATCCAACACAACAAGGTGCCGACATATCCCGTGTAGTGGTGAGTATAACGATACTCAGTAGGGACCCCGAGACCCTCTATGTCTCACAAAATCCAACAAGGATAAATTACAAAGTCTGAAATGAACATATAATCTTACATAGGTATATGACCATACATATACTTAAGTTATCAAGTAATCTATCTCAATCATGAGAAAAACATAGAGGTTCTGACTAATCTCACACCAGGATTTATTCTAGGGCTAGTATCAAGTAACATTACGAACACAACATCGAACACCTCGGTTACTGGAGAAACCCCCCTCTATCGTGTACAGTGGGCCTTCCGCCTCACACAGAGGTGCTTCCCACTATCCTTGGACTACTTAGGTACTCCTCCTGTCGATTACCGTCGGTCTTCCGCGTCACACAGAGGCGCTCCCCCCCGTTGGTCTGCCACATCACACAGTATCACTCCCCCTCAAGGCTTGCTGAGGTACTCCTTTTATTGAGTACCGTGGCTCTGCCACGTCACCAAGGCTCTCCCCACTGTCGGTCTGCCGCTTCACCAAGGCGCTCCCCACTTGGCATGTTGAGTCACTTCGAGTCGAAAAGTTCAGCTGTCATCAAGTCTCTGCTAGCAACTAGGTCTCCGCGCTATGCTCGCTCGTCTCCAGGACGATATGCCCCTCAAGCTACTGGTTGATACTCCAACTACCATGAAGTCCCATGAAGAAGTATCTCAATGGTCTTCCTCATCATAGGGGTCTCAACGTAATAGACAGTGCGTCAATCAGACGCTCGGTCTATGAGTTATTAGACTTTTTATCCCGGGGGACCGGTTGGATTCATGCTCGATCCAAACTGACCATTCCTCATCTCAATACAAAGTTTCTGTGGAGTATACTCAAAGGGACCGTCTCACTCCAAGATTTCTAGCGCCACAGATGGTTCGTCAAACGGACGCCCGGTGTCAAAGCTATGGCCAAAAGAAAGTAAACGGGCATAGATGGGTCGTAGTGGGCCCGGGTTCGGTCCGACCTGGTCGAACCGACCCGGCCTGACCTGGCATGGGTCGACCTAGTTTAGGTCGACCCGACCCGACCCGCTGGGTCCAGCCCAACCCGTGATGCGGCTTGGTTCTCCAAGGGTCCTACAAGACACAAGGGCCGCGAGGGGCCGCAGAGCCGCGAGTGCCACAGGGGTGACGCGAGGGCGTGGGCTGGTTCAGCAGGATTTTCACGGAGGCACGGGGCTGGTTCGACTGGGAACCATGAGGGGCGCGGGGCCGGTTCGGCCAGGGTGCCATGGGGGGTGTGGGCCGATTCGTCCAGGGCGCTGCGGGGGGCACGGGCCAGTTCGACCGGGGTGCTGCGGGGGGGGGGGGGGGGGGGGGGGGGCTCGGGGTCGGTTCTACTGGGGCACTGCGGGGGGCACGGGCTAGTTCAGCCGGGGCACCACGGGGGCACAAGCGGTGTAATCGGTGGGAGGTGCGGCTGGGGTAGCTCGACCAGCGGGCGGCATGACCGGTGAGGGTGGTGTTGGCGGTGAAGGAGGTGGGCGGCGCGGCCAGCAGGCGGCGCGACCGGGGTGGCTCGGCCGGCGGGCGAGGCGGAGCCGGTTCGGCCCGGGGCGGCGCGGCGCGGGGCTGTTGTCTTCTTCGCCTTCCTCCAATTCTATGAGTACACAAAAGAAGAACCGCGGAGGGGTCGGGCCATGTTGGTTTGGCCCGCACCCTCTGCATTTTGGGTGGTAGCATTTGGATCAACAAGAAAAAATATTGATAAACTTCAAATTTTACGACCTCCATAATAATTCTTTCCCAAACCACATAAGAAATCAAGGAAAGTATTATCTCGCAAATAACCCCTACCTCGGGTTGATACGTCGACAGAGTCGCGGGGAAGAAGACGAATCATTGGGAAAAGAAACACGTCAGTTTTTCAGTGTTTCCTTGATCGTCATTTCATTGACGCTGAATATGTTCTTCGTCAAAAAATGTCTCGTGGAATAAGGAGTCTAAGTCGGTGTTCGTCATTGGCATTCTTCATTGGAGAAATTTTCTCCAAGAGCTCTCCCTTTTCAAATCTTTTCTCTCAATCCCTCCAAAATGAAAATAGCCAACTTAATAATTTATGTTTGAAAATTATTTTGGCACAATTCAAAATTATTCAGTTAAACACATAGGTTGCATAATTAATGTGGAGGGTTCTCAAAATTAATTGTGGAGGAAGCCTAAGAGTCTCCTCCACATTAATGAGGGGAGGTTGAGAGTTTTTCTCAATTAAAGGGGGGGGGGGGGGTTTAGTCCCAGGTGGTCCCCACCACCATATCCTCTTATGGGAGGTTATGGTTAAGGTTGTCCCCACCACCATAACCTCTCAGGGGAGGTTAAGGTCAGGTGGACCCCACATTCTAACACCCACATGAGTGTTTCAAATAAAAATAAAAATGTCATACACATTTTTTTTTATTTTATTTTTACAGAAAAAACCCAAAAACAAACTTTCACCCTCGACCGACTTCCATCGAGGTGAGATTTTTCATAAGAGAATATCGGCGCTGTGAGTTCAACGATGACCTCAAATTTAAATTCCGAGCACCTGTTCAAAAGTTAGAAAAACCCACTCACACATTTATTTAATGTACCTGAAAAAAAGTTCAGAAATTCATTCCAGGCACATTGGGCCTCAGAATCACGCGCCATCAATTTTCATGGACTCGTAAAATTCCCATTTATTTAAAAAAAATTATGTGGAAATTATGGGTCTTTACATTCTACCCACCTCAGGGATTTACGTCCCCATAAGCCACAACCCAAACTAGGTAAACAAGTGGAGGTACTGAGCACACATCTGAGCCTCCCACTCCAATGTGCTCTCCTAGAGGTTCCCATGATACCAGCGAATGCGCACCAGAGGTATCGACCGTCCACAAAGGACCCACTCCTTTCAATCCTCAATCTCTACTGGAACCTCCATAAAAGTCTCCCCATCTTTGACGTATAGATCTCCCTAGTCGATGATGTGAGAAGGGTCGTACACGCATCTTATTTGCTGGGACACGTGGAAGACGTCATGAACCCGGTGCAACTAAGGTGGAAGATCTAAGAGGCAATCCACCTCTCCATCTCTATTGAGGACCTGAAAAGGTCTGATGAATCTTGGAGATAACTTGACACCTCAGCCAAATCGATGTAGACCTTGTTGGGGTGAGACCTATAAAAAGACGTGGTTTCCATCCTCGAACTCCAGAGGTCTCCGTCTCTTGTCAGCATACGAATTCGGCTTTCTCTACATGGTCTTCATCCATTCCTGGATGATCTGCACCTTCTCTGTGGTAGCCCGTACTATCTCTGGTCCCACGAGTGATGAATCCCCTGGGTCAGTCCAGCACCAAGATGATATGCAAGGTCACCCTTACAACACCTCAAAAGGTTCCACCCCGATGGTGGAGTGATAGCTGTTGTTGTATGAAAACTCCAGCAAAGTTAAGTGATCCTCCCAGCTGCGACTGATGTCGAGGACACAAGAGCACAACATATCCTCGAGGATCTGAATGGTCCGCTCAGTATGACTATCCATCTGAGGATGGAAGGCGGTGCTCAAACGAAGCTGTGTCCCAAAATCCTCTTGCAATCCATTCCATATTCAGGCAGTAAAATGTGCATCAGGATCCGAGATGATTGTCGAAGGTACTCCATGTAGCCACACAATCTCTTGCACATAGAGGCATCTCATGCTTTTTACTGATCCCTACTCTCTGATCGGTATGAAGTGGGCTAACTTGGTGAGTCAGTCGACGATCATCCAAATATAGTCATGTCCCTTGGATGTATGTGGAAGTCCTGTCATGAAGTCCATGGATATCCCATCCCACTTCGACTCTGGGACCTCTAAAGGTCAAACCAAGCCTGCTGGCACCTGATACCCCGCCTTCACTTTATGACAAGTGAGGCATTGAGAGACAAACTCTGCAACTACTTTCTTCATTCCCGGCCACCACTGCTGTCGTCAGAGATCCTAGTACATCTTCACCACTCCTGGATGTACCGTTAGAGGGTATGTGTGGAACTCAATCAAGACTTCCTCCTAATGTGACACTGGTATGATGGAAGGTCCTCTAAAGAGCATGAAGTGCTCCCCACCTTTAGAAAATCCATCATGTTCTTGTCCTGTGGATATATGGGCACTTCATGTCTAGCAGTCAGCGTTCCCATGCTGCGCCTCCCTAAATCACTGATGAAGTGTGGGAGTGACTATAAGAGACTGGAGGAAAGCTACTCCTTCACATTCCATGAAGGTTATCTACAAAGCGGCCAACTGCTCTGTCGCCTCACCTAGCAGTTTTATACCATATTTCCTGCTGAGTGCATTTGCAATAATGTTCCCCTTCCCAGGAGTGTAGACTATCTCAAATTCATAGTCTTGGGGGAACTCAAGACAACATCGTTGTCTCAGGTTCAAGTCCTTCTTGGAGAAGATATACCTAAGAATCTTTTGATTAGATTACACTGTAAAGTGTTCTCCCATCAGATAGTGTTGCCACATATTCAAGGCGAAGACCACTACTGCTAACTCCAGGTCATGGGTAGCATTGTTTTTCTCCTGTGGTCTCAGCTGATGAGAACTATATGCGATCACTGCTTTCTCCTGCATTATAACACATCCGAGTCTGGTCCCTGATGTGCTGCAGTAGACTACGTACCCCACGCCCTCCTCTAGAATCCTCAAGATGGGGGCACTAGTCAGCCTCTACCTCAGCTCCTGAAAACTCTATTGGCATCTCTCCGACAACATGAAGGGTTTCCCATTCTTCGTCATGGGTGATAGTGGTGGTGAAACTCTGGATAAATATGGTACAAACCTTTGGTAATAACTAGCCTAACCCAGGAAACTCCATAGCTCTATCACACTCTTGGGTGGCTCCCAAGAAATTACCATCTCAATCTTCACTGGATCTACTGCAACTCCTGCCTCCAATATGACATGTCCCAGAAAGTGAACCTGTCGGATCCAGAACCGGGACTTTGAGAGCTTACCATAATGCTAGTGCTCTCAGAGTGTGTCCAGTACTACCTTCAAATGATAGGCATTCTCTTCCTTAGTAGTCGAGTAGATTATAATGTCGTCAATGAAGACCACTACAAAGTGATCAAGGTATGTATGAAATATCATGTTCATGAGTCCCATGAACACTTCTAGGGAATTGTTCACGCCGAATGGAATAACCAAGAACTCGTAATGGCTGTACCGAATACTGATGGTTGTCTTCTGCACATCATCATCTCGTACTCTGAGCTGGTGATAGCCTGATCTAAGGTCTATCTTCGAGAACCACCATGCTCTATTCAGCTGATCAAAGAGGTCATCAATCCTCAGGAGTGGGTATTTGTTATTCACGTTCACCTAGTTCAGGCGCTGATAGTCGACACAAAGTCTCAAGCTCCCATATGCCTTCTTGGAGAACTAAATCGGGGCTACCCGAGGGGAAACACTAGGCCAGATGAATCCCTTCCCCCGCAAGTCCTCTAGCTATACCCACAGATCACGAAGCTCTGTGGGAGCCATCTGATATGCTGGTGTAGATATCGGTGTCGTCCCGGGGTACAAGTCAATGTAAAAGTCCACCTCTCTGCGAGGTAGACCCGGAACATCATCAGGGAGAACATCCACGTACTGGTCCACCACTACCTGATAGCTCAGACTCTCCACATCAACAGCTCCGAGGGTAAGGCTAGCCAACTGATGAGTGATCGACTACACTCCCCTCCGGGTATGTCCATCCTGCACTGCAAAGGCTACCTTCTCACTGATGAAGGTAATCCTTGTACCATCCATGTGGACACACCACACCATGAGCCTAATACAGTCAATCTAAGAATGGAATGTAGACAACCAGTACATACCCAAGATGACGTCGTAATTCCTCGATGTCGCTACTAGGAGATCCCTTCCGAAGCTCTATCATCCTAGAGTAAGATCACACTACCGGCACCAGTGCGTAATCGTTGAATCAGCTCCTGTAGGTATCTCTATCAGTAAGGATCGAGCCAACAGCCCCGTTGGAATCTCCAATCTCCAAACAGGGGCAGTGGAAATAAAAGAATGACTGGCACCTGTGTCTAGAAGTACTGCGACTATGGTGGAGTAGACACAGATTGTACCTCATATCATCTCTGAAGTGCCTTGATTGTATACCTTAGCTTCTTAGAGATGAGCTCTCCCTTGTCAACCTACTCCTTGTGGTCGGGGTAGACCTCCGGGTGGTTGTGGCAGTAACACCTCAAATCATCATCCACCGCCAGCTACACGGCCTGCTCCTCTACCACGTCTGCCTCTAGCATGAGGTACTCCTCGATAAAATCTCTATCTCTGCCTGGGGGTCCTTTGACCATCTGCTGATCATCTGAACGACGGATCAAACAGTCACGATCCATGTGACCCTTACCACTGCATGCATAACACTTCATGCTCTTGGAATGACTAGCTCCTCTTCGGGTGCCCCACATAACAGACACTGAGTCATGCAGTCATCCACTTGTAGGTCCGTCCTCTGGGACCTCTATGACGTCTGTCTACTGCCACCTGCAGAAGACTCTGCTACATGACGACTGGTGGTGTGTCTCACTACTGGTGAATTCTCAGCAAGGAAACTCTCCACCAAGAGGGTAGTCTCTAACAACCCCACCTACGTCAGGATGCTAAATGAGATCACTGAAGCCTTGATATCCCGCTCGAGTCCCTTCTCAAAGGTCCAAGCCCTGAAGAAATGGTCCCGCACCATATTTGTGGAGTAGCGTGAGAGGTCAGTGAACCTCACTGAATACTGAGCAAAAATCATTTTGCCCTACTGCAGATGAAGAAGCTCTTATATACACACTGCGCGAAGAGTTGCTCAGACAAACTATGCCTGAAATATAATCTTGAATTCTGTTTAAAGAAGCGTCACCTTATCATGAAACTGAAGCCTCAAGCTCCACAATTTTCCCGCTTCTTCATGTAGAAGGCTGTTGGTAAGGATCACCATGAGATCGGATTGTGTCCCTATAAGTCGGATGACTCTCACCACAGCCTCCAGCCAATCCTCAGCCACCTGCGGGTCCATCTCTCCCCGGAACCTGGGTGGCCTCTGGTGCTGGAACTAATGCAATGCGCTCAAGCGGCATGTACTGTCTGCTATTGGGGCTGGTGGCATCAGTGGACCAAAGGGGAGTGGTATCGCTGGAGCCTCTACTTTAAAAGGGCCATGCACCAAGGCCTCGTCGCTCGGTGGGTTATCAGTGCATAAACTCTTGGGACTATAGCTGGTTGTCTTTGTAGAGGCATCCTAAAAATAAATAGGTGTTCCACAGTCAAAAGTTATACTTGGTGAGCTAACCAGGTGAGCCGAATTAAAGAAAAACTTTTGAAAACACACACGTAATTATTGTTTTTGTGCACTGAGTCGGAAATCAGATTTCAGTGTCCTGGTGTATGGATACGTTGGCCGCCACACCAACACTATACTCCCTATACTGGAAACCACACTCACTACACATAACACTATTTTTTCACAAAAAGGATCAGAGTCCTAGTTCTACGGTAGAACTAACTCCTTTGACACAAATTTCTCACGAACCATCCCCGAGGGCCCATACCGTGAATACCCCAAGCCCACCTTCCATAGGCCAGGGTCTGAAGACTAGCACAAAGGAGTAATTCCCTAAAATTGGGAAGGAATTGACTTTATAACCTGTAAACACACACAAAAGAAAGCACACTTCTAGACGAAACATCAAGTAAACTATATAACAAAAGAGTGTTGAAAGTAAAAGGGGTTAAAATACAAGCCCAACTGGAATGTACAAGTACAAATGTGATACAATAAAACTGATGAAAAGGGAAAGTCAACCGTTGGGTCATCCTCCGAGGTTCCTACATGAAGAGTAGATACAGAGCACCTCCTCAGCACTCCTCGTACTTCTGTCTCCCTCGTGTACTGACTCATCGTAAGTTCCACCTCCAGGTACCATCCAGTCCTGGTACTCTTGTACTCAATCAGTGTTGTCCGTCATTTTCATCCAACACATCAAGGTGCGGGAATAACCCGTGTAGGGGTGAGTATAACGATACTCAGTAGGGACCCCGAGACCCTATAGGTCTCACAAAATCCAACAAGGATGATACACAAAGTATGTAATCAACATATAACCTTACTTTGGTATATTCCCATACATATACCTGATTTATCAAGTAACCCATCTCAATCATGAGGAAAACATAGAGGTTCTGACTCATCGGACACAAGGATTTATTCTTGGGGTAGTATCAAGTAACATTCTGAACACAACGTCGAACACCTTGACTGCTGGAGGACTCATCATATATCGAGTACAATGGGAATTTCGCTTCACAAAAAGGCACTTCCCACTAACCTTGGACTGCTGAGGTACTCCTCCTGTCGAGTACCGTTGGTCTGCCGCGTCACACAGAGGCACACCACACTATGGGTTTGCCACGTCACACAGAGGAGCTCTCCCTCAAGGCCTACTGAGGTACTCGTCCTGTTGAGTACCGTGGGTCTGCCACATTATGAAGAAGCTCCCAACCATGGGTCTTCCACGTCACCAAGGAGCTCCCCACTGGGCCTATTGAGTCACTCTGTGTTGAAATAGTCAGCAATCCTCAAGTCTCAGCCAACTACTAGGTCTCTGCACTATGCTCGTTCGTCTCTAGGAGGATCTGATCCACAAGCTACTGGTTAATACTCCAACTGTAATAATGTCCCATGAAGAAGTATCTCTAAGGTATGCCTTATCATAGGGGTATCAATGTAACAGACGATGCATCAATCAGACGCTCGATCTGTGAGTTATTAACCTCTTGGGGGCCCGGTTGGATTCGTGATCGATCCAACATAATGGTTCCCAATCTCAATCCAAAACATTAGTGGATTATACTCAAAGAGACTATCTCACTCCAAGATTTACAACATTACTAACGGTTCATCAAACAGACGTCCGGTGTCAACGATATGGAAAACAGAATGTAAAGGGGCATAGAAGGGTCGTAGTGGTCCCGGGTCCGGTCCGACCTGGTTGGACCGACCCGGACCAACCTGGTCGGACCGACCCAGACCAAACTCTCATGGGTCGACCTGGTTCAGGTCATCCCAGCCTGACACATTGGGTCCGGCCCGACCCATGATGTGGCCCGGTCCGCTGGGGGTTCTGCAAGCCACGAGGGCCGTGAGGGGACGCAGAGCCGTGGGTGTCGCGGGGGTGTGGTGAGGGTGTGGGCCAGTTCGGCTGGAGTGCCGTGGAGGTGCGGGGCCGGTTTTTCCAAGGCGCTGTGGGGGCCATGGGGCCGGTTCGGCAGGGGTGTCATGAGGGGCACGGGCCGGTTCGGCCGTGGCGCCATGGGGGGCGCGGGGCCGGTTTGACCAGGGCACTGTGGGGGAGTGAGCCGGTTTGACTGGGGTGCCACAGGGGGGAGAAGGGATGGTTCGGCTAGGGCGCCATAGGGGGCGTGAGCTGGTTTGGTTGGGGCGTCATAGGGGCACGGGCGGGGTATCCGTCGGGTGGTGCGGCCGGGGGGGGGGGGGGGGGGGGGGTACTCGGCCAGCGGGTGGCGCAACTGGTGAGGGTGGTGCGGCCGTTGAGGGTGGCATGGACGGTGAGGGCGGTGGGTGGCGCATCTGATGGGCGGTATGGCCGGGGGGCTCGGCCGGCAGGCGGTGCGAGCCGGGGCGCGGAGTCAGTTCCACCTGGGGTGGCGTGACGCAGCGAGGGTGCGTGGCGCCGTTGCCTTCATCACCTTTGTTGTATTTGTCTTCTTTCTACATTTCGAAAGCTATACCAAAGAAGAACGACGGAGGGGTCCATCCATGTTGGTTTGGCCCGCACCCTTCGTGTTTAGGGTGGTAGCATTTGGCTCAACAGGAAAGAAGATCGATGAACTTCAAATTTTACAACCTCCCCAGTGATTCATTCCCTAACTGCAAAAGAAATCAAGGAAAGTATTGTATCGAAAATAAACCCCCTACCTCAGGTTGATATGTCAACGGAGTCACGAGGAAGAAGAAGAATCATTGGGAAAAGACAGACATCAATTCGTTAGTGTCTCCTTCATCATCATTTTTTTGACACAGATGATGTTCTTTGTCAAAGAATGTCCCATGGAAGAAGAATGAGTCGAAGTCGACATTCATCATTGGCGTTCTTCATTGGAGAGATTTTCTCCAAGAGCTCTCCACATTCCCAATCTTTTCCCTCAATCCCACCAAAATGAAAATAGCCAACTTAATAATTTATGTTTGTAAATTAGGTTTTCACAATTCAAAATGGTTCAATTAAACACATAGGTTGAATAATTAATGTGGAGGGTCGGCACAATTAATTATGGAGGAAGCCCAAGAGGCTCCTCAACATTAATGAGGGGAGGTTGAGAGTTTCTCTCAATTAAGGGGGGGGGGGGTTTAATCCCAGGTGGTCCCCACCACCATATGCTCTCATGGGAGGTTATGGTTCAGGTGGTCCCCACCACCATAACCTCTCATGAGAGGTTAAGGTCCGGTGGACCCCACCTCCCAACACCCACATGGGTGTTGCAAATAAAAATAATAATGTCATATAATTTTATTTTTTACATGAAAAACCCAAAAACTAACATTCACCCTCGACCAACTGCCGTCGAGGTGAAAGTATTCTTAAGCGAGTACCAGTGCTGTGATTTCAATGGTGCCCTCAGAATTCATTTCCTAGAACAAGTTCAAAAGTTATAAAAACCCACTCGCACGTTTACTGAACGTACCCAAAAAAATTTATGAAATTCATTCTGAGAACTTCGGGCCTCGAAATCACGTGCCATTAGTTTTCACGAACTCATAAAATTGCCATTTATTTAAAAACAATTACATGGAAATTCCATTTCATTACATCTTCTAAGGAAATCAAACAGTGGTAAACTCTTGTAATAATTTTTACTTAATATATTTAATTTTTATATTAATTTTCAAAATTTTATAAATCCCTTTGTAATGTAATTCATATTTTTTATACACTAAATGTTAATTTTCTATGGTAATAATCATTAATCCCATTTTCCCAATTCCATTATGAGAAATTTAGCTGTTATTCGTATGTTGTGCAGATCACCACCTACACGAAAAAAACATGTTTCATTTTCCCTCACCATGATTAAAGGATTTTATAAATGAAGAATTCAATAAATAATTATAAAATTTATATCATTTTTATGATTTTTATATATAAAACATAATAATATTCCACCAATTCTATGAAATCAAAAATCACCATTAATGCATAAGTGTGTACTAACACCTCTATGTAATGATTTATTTCCTTTTTTCCCTTTTCATAACCACCATACATGGCTCCTCATGAGCATGGTATTAAAGAATAAATCTAAATTTTATGATCTTATTATGGTTATGGAAGGAAACATTGTATGACCTATTAATGATGTGATCAAAAAATGATTGGTGTTATTTCAATCATTTAAATCAAGTGAAATAAGGGGGAAACGATCTCTTCTTTCAACGTATTAAATTTATATAAATTATATTATCTTTATCATTCCTTAAAATAATTATATACCACACTAATAAACACCAAATAAGATCATTATTCTTTTTTTTTGTGATTTTATAACTAAAACACGTCATAATCATCCCGTAATCATGATTGTACCATGTTTGGTTTAATATAACAACCTACTTGAACAACACTATGACTTAATATTTAGGATAACTATGAAAAACTATTAACTATCATAGCATGATACTTATATATAAATAATTATTTTTGTGGTTTTATAATTGTTAAATTCACATTTAACTGATTATTTATGAAATTACTCATCATCAATTAATAATCCTCGAAAGATGTGCATCAATGATTTCAACCTCATGGATCATTACCAAAAATCATATGAAATGGGAGTATAAATACATAAAATATATATTAATATCTATTACAGTAACATTGGAGTTTATATAATGATGCCATTTTGGAATTGAATTGATACAAACACTAATTTTATGAATCTTGTTCAAAGATAAAATGATTACTTACACATGGTGTTGAAAACATGTAATACATAACTAATATATGTTTTTATGGAATGATTTTAAACGTTTAATTTAAATGTTTATAGTTTATAAGAAGTTTATTTGGTATTTTTTTAATTAATTTTATTTAATTATTCTTTAAATTTGGTTCAAGGAATAATTGATTCATAACTGAGAGAAGGTTTTTTGTTTCAAATTTATATCTTTGATAATTGTTTGGCATTATTAACCTAGTTTATTTAATATGGAATATATAATAAATTTTCTAGATATCTTGTAATTAATTATATTCAAATCATGGTATATAAATTTCAAGTATATCCACTATCTTTCAAAAGGTTTTTATTAAAATATTATTGTATTTGAAAGTCCTTTTTGTCTCAAACTCCAGTTCTTTGAGAGAAGTTTATGTTATACATAATATTTTAAATTAAATGTTTTATTCAATACCATGGATATATATTTATTAAATATTTATTTTATTAATGGGAAATATTAATTCAATCTAGTTATTTTTCATCAATATTCATCTTAATCAACTGCAACTATAGTTGTAAAAAATTTTAGTAAATCAATATTCATTTATTGAGTTCAAATTGTCCTCATAGATATAATTGTTGTTCACACTATAATAAATGATTATATTTTATGGAAAAATATTTATTTTTTATAAATTTACATTTCTACAACATAGTAACCCTTTTTCAATATTTCAGACTTCAAGCAGTATGTTGACCATAGGGGATATTAATAACTCAAATGTCCTATCTTTAAGTAACATTATATCATCAAGAAATTCATTTTTATAGACATGGGTTACCCACCCTTGTAATTTAATATAATTTAATTTATCAACAAAATGGGAAAATTATATTTTGATACAAAATAATCTCTTTAACTCTTTATATTATGATTCCCCAACACAGTTATTTTAAAAATAATTAAAATTATTATTTTTTCCTTTCAAATTCATATGCATTTTGTTAATAATATATTTTATCAACAATAAAATTTATGTTTTCTCAAAGAATCATTATTGGATTTTCTTTTTGAAATTAAATTTTTTCAAAATCATTTTTTTCAACATTTAAAATGATTTATTTTAAATCGGAATGTGAATTTGAGTTTCAGATTAATTATATTTTTTTTCAAAAATATATGTTTTCACTTCCAATTACATTTTTATTTTAAGAATTATTTACAATAATATGGTTTATGATTCATTATTTTTACTATAACATATATTTATCATTTTTGGGATTTACCGCATGAAAATAGAAAATTTGATTCATGATCTCTTATTTATTGATATGGTTCAAATAAATGTTTATGTGATGGTGTTTTTAATTTATTACAACATCATTATATTTATTTATTTTACACTTGGGATATTGTCTTTTAAAACTTTCCACCTTATTTCTATTTAGGGATTATTATAATGTTTTTATAATATTTTATTCATCATAATATCATTTCCCTAAATATTGTGAACATATAATTTTATGAAATTTAGATTTTAGGGTGTTCACCTTGAATGAAATATTAATTTTTTTTCTTTGGAATTATTAAGATTTATGAATATTATTTACTCCTAATCTCATTTTATTATGAATTGAAATTATATATTTTTCATTATATAAATATCCATGTTTTTATTCTAGTAAAGGTTATTTAAGGGATGATATATACTACATAAGATAATTTTATTTGTTCTATATTCTTGATAGGCTTCATGAGCAAAACATCTTGGGTTATTGTGTATACTACTTTCTATATCATTATAATTTCTTATAAAAGACCATGATGACATGTTATTATAGTCTGGTATTATACATTCCAAAAGTACGAGATTAATATTTTTAATATATATGTTCTAAATTATTTACATAGATATAGGTTACTCTAAGTTTAAGGTGATTAATTAATTTTTTAGATTATTTATTCTTATACTATTGTATATTACAGGCTTATGTTATTATCATCTTCGATTATATATTTCACTTACTGAGCGTTGTGATCACCTCTTTCTAATGATTCTGTTTTGTAGGTTATGATAACAATTAGTACGCATGATATGTATTGAAGGATACATGTGTGGAAGAATTTTTGGTATTTTTTGTAGACTCATTATGGAAAAAATAGTTTTCTATATAATGGTAGAATATGTATTTTTATAAAAAAAATGTTCTTTTTCACTTATTATATTTCTCTTAATCTCAAAAATCTATAAACTGAATAGGTCATGGGAAAATATATAGTGTAATATTTTTTTATTAATTATTATAATTATTGGATAGTTAATTCTAAGAATAAGTAGCCATTATAGAGGACTATATGTAAAGTATGTGTTGATAATACTAAATTTGAGAGCATGTGATTTTTATACAACAATTTTTGTTTTCAAAAGTTTGTGAATTTATGAAATATGCTATTTATTATCTAATGTTTTAATAACATTGGTTTAAGATATACTAAATCGGGTATTATGATTATTTATGAAAAAATTATCCTCCAAACATTTATTATATCCATGAGCACTAGGTTCCAGCCTATAGTGACCTGGGAGCATGCTTGACACCCTATGGTAGTTCAACTCAGGTCTCAAGATTCTGGTACTTAGGTAACATCATTACAATATGATATAAAAACATTTTTAAGGAATGTGATGTTTGGTATTCATATATAATGGTATTTTTTTGGATTCAAAATGTTCCCATGGAAAGACACATCATTCCTTTCTTATAGTGCACTTATTTTTACCTAGAAGATTAAATGGACTAAATGTTGGTGAAAACCATGTTTCTAATTATGAAAATGGTCATTCCAATTATTTTTAAGACAATAAAGTGTTTTTTATCATTATAGATATATTATATCCTCATAAAAGTAAAATTATCTTAAAAATTATTTTTAAAAAGATTTTTCAAATATTTAATGATGATTTATTTTCAAAGGATGCTTAAAATATTGTAGAAAATAAAAAATATTTACTTTTTATAGTTATAATTTGATTGATAATTATCATAATTATCAACCTAGATATTTATTTAAATAGATTTGTTAGTAATTTTTCATTACATATATTCTATGTAATTTTATAATAATTATTCTGAATTAAATTATATCTGATTGAGGATAGGGAATAATGAAATAATATCATGCTAATCCACTTATTAAGAATGATTTATAAGTACCCATCCTTATACATTAAATTTTCTAGTGTTTTTGAACTAAAATTCACATTATATGATCTTTTCAAGTTTATAGGTTTAGATAATTAGAGAAAAATATTACAAAGTAAACCCATGCATTACAAGTCGACACTTATACTCAGTATCCGTTTTTAAAACAAAATTAAAATCATTAGAAGAAATACTAATTTCATTCATGTAAAATATTTTTAACTATAAACATGACTCCTTCCATTACATTACCCATCATTAAATTCTATGAAAAACTTATTAAAACATGGGATGAGCATACAAATATTATTAAGGGATACAAGAATAAAGAAAAATATTTGACTTATGAAAAAATGAAAACGTTATCATAAAGTAATAATTTTTACCCTAATATGTAGTATATACATTTCTTTGGAAATAAGTTAATTTCTTAATTTCTTTTGTAATCACAAAATTACAATGAAACCCATAGCAAGAATAGATAACACATAAAGGTATCTTATGTCATAATTATACTTTAATGGAATAACCATGTTTTCAAATTCCATACATGTCTCTTTTAAAAATGGAATAACCATATTGTGGAATTCAATACCCAATGAATTATAGGTTACAACATAACCACCAGACGTTGGTTTTTCATGGAACCACCCATCATTGTTCTATCACATAACAACCCGTTAAATGTCCAAATATCATTATATAAGTAGAACACATAGAATTTTGAAATTTCAATCTTAGAATTTCATTTTCACTCAAAAGAAAACATTTTATTTTATAGAAATAATCAATCCATTTAAAAAACCTATTATTAATAACTAAATACATAGAAAAGAAATAAAGGGGAATCTATACAAAAATAAAGGCTTCTAGTGGAATTGAAATATTAAAATAATCATAAAATTTCATTTATAATCACTTTATATACATATAAATAAATATGAAAAATAATATTGATAGTGAAAGAGGTGGGTTTGGATTTAAATCATTAAACATTTAAATATCAATTTTTAAATCAATGTGTGTCATACGACATTGAAACCTTTGATTCATAATACCATTGAAGTAATAACATTCAAAAAATAAAATAAAATAAATAACATTAAAATAAATTCATAATATGATATATAAAATGGAATGTATATAAACCTCATAAAAGAATGGGCGTGTATAACATCAAAATATACCTCAATGAAAAGAGATTGAGATGAAGTCCTTTACCTTGAGCCTTAGTCATCACGTATGTTATTTATCATTTTTTAAGTGGATGGTGCCTTGGCCAAAAATACCAAAGAATAAATATTATAAAATAAAGATGTTATATAAGCCTAAAAGATAGAATCATATTACAATCCTTATCATGAGGAGGAAGTAAATCAACAGGGAGATCATCAAGGCATGCAATGTCTTGATTAACTCCCTTATTTTCAAGGATAACTACAACCGTGTTTGCTTCACAATAAATATGAGTGATAATGTAGTTGATTTCGACAAGAGGGCATTCTCAATCCATCTAATGGGTAGTAATCATCCACACAAGATTTTTCACACCATTCCAAATCACTTGAACAATAGTAGTCGAATCATTCTTAATCTAGAGGTTGTTCCAAACATAGTGCTCTGTGAAATAAATGGAATGTATCATATAGATAATTTCATCCTCCAGTGATGAGACAATACCGCAACTACCAATAAAGAATCCAAGGATCTGACAAAGGTGGTTCTTGAAGATAACACCACAACCCGTGGGGCCCAGATTTCCTTTGAAGGCACCATCCACATTTACATTAATCAAACTAAGGAGAGATTCTTTCCAAAAAACATCAAAGGCGTGTCTCAG
This sequence comes from Viscum album, assembly GCA_963277665.1. Classification (NCBI taxonomy): domain Eukaryota; kingdom Viridiplantae; phylum Streptophyta; class Magnoliopsida; order Santalales; family Viscaceae; genus Viscum; species Viscum album. The sequence continues at coordinate 826,914,793 of OY728148.1, read as the reverse complement.
TTGGAAAATGATTCCATCAATCCAGATGTGTCGTAGAATTCCAAATTCATTCACAGTCTTCTTGCAATAAACCTTTTGGATTGATGCAACTTCACGTATGGAAATAAGGATTCACATCTGACCTTTATTATGGCTAAATGAGAAATTTTTGTGAATAATAGCATTTCCATCATGCCATATCACATGATTAAATTTAGAAATAGTACAAAGTAAAATATTCTTAATTGGATAATAACTTTCCATTTCCTCCCATCTCATTAGTAGAGATTTTATAGAGACTTGAATTATCCATATAGAGTTAAAATTTTCAAAAATATAGTTCCAAAGGGAAGAAGTAGTGGCATAAGAAAGAAAGATATGACTGGAATCTTCTCTGTATTGATTATAGAGTCTACATTTAGAGCAGTGTTGAATTCCAAATGATTTAATGCACCTGTATGTGGGATCCCTATTGTGCACAAGGTTCTAAATAAGAGTGAATCATGAAGGTTCTATTAATGGTTTATTAGAAAAAATTATCCAACCAAATTAACTTTCTGAATTACAAAAATATTGATTATAATGTTTTTTAATTAAGCATACCATTGTGAGAAGGTTAAAAAATAAAAATGTCAATGGTGTTTAAGAAGGGGTATTTGTCTATTACATGCATAATGGTGTTATGGAGATGATCATTTTGAGAATTTAGCATATATTTGATTGAAAATTTGGTATTATTAGGGGTTTCGATAGGTGGAACCATAGATATTAAGGGAGTGTCAGTCCAGATATCCAACAAGAAGTTTATGGAGAAATCTAAAGAGGACATACATATTGAATTATTCATAATGTTGGAAAAATATTACATTATGGATGGCCATATAGAAGAGTTAAAAAAACTCAAATTTATTTTCTTAAAATTTTCAAGAAATCTATTTTTGAGAAAAGAGATGGAGTTCAATTTATTTAGGAGAAGGATCTAAGTGAGTCTATATTGAAGATAATCATTAACGTACTTAATATTTTTTATTCCAATACCATCTTTACCAATAGGATTGCATCAATTTGACCAGGGATGGTCATAAGTTTCCATTTCAGAGTGCTACCTATCCAAATTAATTTATTTATTGAGATATTTATTTTTTTTGTTATGACCAGTGGGCTATTTATACACCATCATAGAATAAATAATTTTAGAAATAATAGTGGATTTGACAAGACATATTCTTCTTTCCATAGTGAGTGATTTTAATTTATTAGAAGACAGGTGATTAAGAACTTGGTCAACTATTGTAGAAAAGTGACAGGACTTGGGTCTGCCCCAAAAGATAGGACAAAAAGATAATTAAAAGGGAAAGAACCCTCTTTTATACCCATTTCACTGATAATATTACATTTTCTACTATGAGGAATTATTTTTCCAAAGAATTTAGAAGTTGTTTTCCAACTAATGGCTTGAACAGAATCTTATTCATAGTGAGAGAGGGCATTTTTTAGGTTCTGAATATTTCTTTTATCACCTTATAAGAAAAGGATGAAATCATCAGCATAAAATAAGTGAGTGGGATCATTCACATTCTTAGAAACATGAATGGTCATGAGTTTGGTTAAGTCCACAAGATGAGTGATCATGCGACTTAGATATTATTCTATTAAAAAAAACATTAAAGGCATCATTGAAGAATTTTTGAGGTGATTGTGTTTGTTGAAAAAGTAGGCCTCCATGTTGTGATTATTCACAAAGCAGACCATGATGTATAATCTGTTGAAAAAGGGGTTTACATTGTGACTTTTCAGGTTCAAGAGATGGTGTTGGATATTTAGGTTCGATTAAAGAACCAAGACAAAGGAATGGGTGATCTGAAGGTGGTACAAAAAAGAGAAGATATAAGGTGGCTTTTTTTTCTAGTGTTTGTAAATTTTTTGGGCTTGAAAATTGGAAAATTGGGAGATACGTTTTTGGCAAAGGGAGGTACACGAAAAAGGGAAGTGGTGTGAGAAATATTTTTTTGGTGTGCAAAAAATTATGTGTTGTGTGAAATATCATCATGGTGCGTGAAAAAGGGAAGTGGTGCATGAAATATTTTCACGGTGCGTGAAAAATAAAGTACTGCATGAAATATCGTCATGGTGCATGAAAAAGGAAAGTTGTACACGAAATATTTTCACGGTGCGTGAAAAAAGAAAATACTGCATGAAATATTAGCGGTGCATGAAATAATGGATTAGCGTTTTTTGAGAAAAAGGTGTTTCGAGATCAGAAGCTCGAAAATTGGAAAAGGCATGAGGTGCGCGAAAAATTGTAGCAGTGCGCGAAGAGCTATGTTGTGCGAAAGATGTGTTTTTCACACTCAACAAGGATTATTCATGGAAGAATGGTTTTTCACATGAGGTCAATTTTTCCTATAAATATGTGGTGACCCCCTTCATTTGGTGAATCTCAAGACATAGAGAGTATCCAGGATCTGACTCGTGAAATTGGAGTGCACAAGAGAGTTGCGCAAAAACAATAAGTTTCCACGTAAAATAACTATTTATGCGCAGAGCAGAGGTGGCTCGAAGAGAATACTGTTGCGCGAAAAAGTGAATTTAATGAAAAATTAGAGAATTGCGTGCAAGATAGTGTAGAGGTTGTGCGTAAAATCTATTGCGTGTAAAATAATTTGTTGCACATAAAAAGGGTGTTTCACATAAAATGGGTGTTGCGTGAAAATTGAATCTCGCGAAGATGCAGTGAATTACGCATAATGTAGTATAGAGGCTGTGAAAAAAAAGAGGTTGTGTGAAAAAAAGTGGTTGTGTGTAAAAGACGGTGTTGCGTGATAATTTTATTACATGCAAGTCAAAGGAATTTCACGCAAGGTGCAGTAAGGGCTGCGCGAAAAAATTTCAGTTGCCCGGTACACCTGGTGCAAAGTGAGATTCATCTACAGGTGAAAGTTGGACATCATTAGAGCATCTATAAAAAGTTATGGATGAAAATTTCATTAGGGATAATGAAGAAACCTACAACTGTATAAACTGTGAGTGGATTTTCTGAAGAATCAGTGAGCACACTTCAGTTGAGAGAGCAGTGAGCTTTCATATTGTGAGTGGATGTAAACCAGGAGGGACAGTGAGTCCGCTTCAAACTTGTAAAAAACACTGCTCTTATAGTGGAATTGGTACATCGGCACACTGGTGGTGTATTCTCCTTGGACGTAGCCTAGTGAGTGCGAACCATGTATGAATTTCTGTGTCATGTGCAAGCTTTAAGGTTTATTCATACTATGCATCAGTAAATAGAGAGAAGAGGGTTTTGTCTAATAGAAAAACAAGATCAAAAAGGGGTAGTTGTTTTAATATGTCATACCCTAATTCACCCCCATCTCAGGGTATTTAGACTAGTGGACCTAACAATTGGTATCAGAGGGAAAGGTTGATATCATTGTTTCTCTCTTAAATGGAGGTCACCAACCACAAAGGTATTCCGATCTTCGACCGGAAAAATTTCCAGCTCTGAAAAAATCAGATGCAACACTACTTCCAATCTTTAAGAATGGATATGTTCACAGTAGCAATGCATGGAATAACATACAATATTAATAGTGGTGCATTATCATAAGCTGATCATAGAGAATTGGATGGTGATGCCAAGGGAGTTAATGATTTATGGGGATCCCTATCCAATGCTATCTATACAAAGGTGATGTCTTGGAAAACATCACATGCCTTGTGGGAAAAGGTATTGAATATATATAAAGGGGATACAAAGGTCAGAGGGGAAAAGTTTGACGTGTTGTAAAACAAGTATGAAGATCTGAGAATGAATTCGAATGAGTCTGTTGATGCATTCTTCGACAGGGTAAATGTTGTAGTAGAATACATGTGAGTCTTATAGAAGTTATTGAAGACATAAAGATTGTGAAACACATCTTGAGGAAACATCCATCTCCGTTCAATCTGAATGTTTTAGTTTTGGAAGACAGAGACTCGAAAGAGCTGACATTGGATAACCTGTACAACACCCTTGTTGCGTATGAAATGAGAAATGATGATAACGATTCTATGGAAAATGGAAAGGCCAAAGAGGTGTCATTTAAGTCTCTAAATAAGCTCACCATTGATAACTCTCAATAATAATAAGATAGAGATGAGGTGATGTCATTCCTCTAATCAAACCTTCAAAGAGGAAAAGGAATGTTTAAATGGAAACATTCACTTTCTTGTTTTCGATGTGGAAAGGCTGGAAATCTTGCAGCAAGATACCCCAAAATGTTTTAAGAGGATAATGATGTCGATGAAATTGAGATTCCCAAGAAGAAGTATTCAACCTATGGGAAATGAAAGAAACAGTTCAAGAGAAATTTATTTAAGAAAAATAACCTTCTTTTAAAATAATATGATAGTTCAGATGAGTTTGAAGTTGAGAAGGTTGGAGAGATAAGGAACTGCAGAGATCGTGGAGAAAATTCTATGGTGGCAGTTATTGGTAGTTATTAGAAGATGAATGAAATCGAAGCCGATAAATAAGGGGATAAAGTTTAGGGAATAGTTGATATGCAAGCTGAGTTAGAGGCTGCTCTTGAAGAGATAGATGTTTGGAGATCCAAAACAAAGAAATCCAACAATGTAGTTCATGATGCCAAACTCTATATGTAGTAGCAGGAAGAAGAGAAGTCGAAGTTGATGGAAGAAATTGAGAAACTCAAGTCATAAACACCAAAAGACTCTGAATCACTTCGTAAGTATAAAATAAATAATGAAGAACAGAAAAGGGAGATTGATGGCTTGAATAAAACAAGAAAAGTTCAAATAAAGCATATTAAAGAACTTGAAGGAGAAGTGGTTGGTTTGTGGAAAAAGGTTAAGGGTCAAGAAAAACTCTTGACTCTGATTGGGACTTCAGGATAGTAGATCACTCAGAAAACTGAGAAGATGGAAGTAGAGAATAGTGGTTTAGTTGAAAGTAAGCGTCAATTAAGTTCAAATGCTAATGACATGAGGGGATTTATCGAAATCAAAAAGCTATGAAAATTGAAGTCAGACTGCAAGAACCCATTCTGATATTGTAGTTTGATTTGGGGACAAAGAAAACTCATAATATTCAAAGATCCGTAGGCAAAAATCGCAGTATAGAAGTGACGTGAGGGAATTCAACTTACATTAGGTGTTATTGTCATGGAATGATGTGAAATTCATAGTATGTGTGTTCCATAACCAAGAGATATATAAGGGCACAAGAAAAAAGGTGGAAGCCAAACGGAGAATGGTTCTCTAGAACATACTTCTAAGGACACTGTTTTTGGTTTAGAGGATATGGGCACAAGGATAAGTACTGATCTTCACTCATACAGAGGAATGTTATTAAGAAAAACCAATATGTTCACAAGAAAAATATCAATGAACCAACATATGAGTTGAAAATGAAAAATAGATTTTCACCTTTTCAAGATGAAGATGGTCCATCATACTCTAAGAAAGAACAGAAGTTTCAATCTATGCAGAGTGTGAAGGAAGAAATATGGATCAAGAAGAAGAAGGATGAGAAAGTTATGGTGGCAGAAATTTTCCTTAAGGCATTAGATCGCTATGGTTTGTGGATCCTTGATAGTGGTTGCACATCTCAAATGAAAGTTAATAAGGATCTTGTTAGAGTCATAAAATATGAAAAAGAATGAGTTTTCAAGTTTGGAAGTGATGAAGGCCTGAATATTATTGGCTTAGGAAAGGCCAAGTTTGGGGGAAAATAGATGAGACGTGCTGATGACTTAGTTGTAGAAGGCATTAGTCACAATTTTCTCAGCGTTAGTCAACTATGTGACTCCGGACATTCTATAAGAATTACTAAGAAGATGTGTGTAGTCAAAGGAAGAGATTGGGTAGTGGTTCTATAGGGAAAACGAACAAAGGTAAATCTCTACATGGTAATTGGAGAAGAAGATATATGTTTTCTGTCTAGAGAGGAAGAAAACAAGCTATGGCATAAAAAAATTGGTCATGTTTTCCAACCATCCCTGGACGATTTGGTAAAGTGTCATGCTGCAAGTTTCCTCTCTAAGCTATTACATGATCGTACTCATATGTGTGATGCATTCCAACAAGGTAAGATCATCAGAATGATATATAAGGAAAAGGAAAAGAAGTCAACAAGAGTGCTCGAATTGGTGCATGATGATATTTGTGGTCCTATCACACTAAGATCAATTGAAAGAAAGAGGTACTATATTCTTTTCATTGATGACTATAGCAGAATGGCTTGGGTATTTGTTATTTCTCACAAGTTAGATGTGTTTAGATGCTTAAAACAGTATCGGAGGGAGTGTGAAAGGATTCTTGGACAAGAAAATTTTGAAGCTTCGTACTAACAATGGTACAAAATTCCCAAATATTCAGGTGGAAGGATATCTTGAGAAAAAAGGGATCAGGATTCAAGTTTCCTCAGTAAGAACTCCCCAACAGAATAGAGTGGTTGAAAGGAGAAATCAGATCATCAACAACATGGCCAGATCAATTCTAATTAAAAAGGCCTACCAAGGAAATTTTGGAAGAAAGTAGTTCTGACATCGGTCTACATTTCTAACAGGGCTCTGTTGTGTCTGAAGGAAGGAAAGACTCCGTATGAGTTGTGGTATGGAAAGAAGCCAATGGTGAAATAATCTCAAATATTTGGAAGTAAGTGATTTATCATCAATAAGGAAAAACATAGGAAATATGAGTCATGAGGAGATGAAATGATATTTCATGGCTACTCAGGAAAATATAAGGCATATAAATTCATTAACAAAAGGCTGGGAAAAGTAGTTGAGAACAATTATGTCACTATAGTGGAGAATGAGAAGATCATTCAACAGTGAAGTGAAAAATTTCTTGATGAGAGTGATGAGGAATAAAGTAATGCAGGGGAAGCAGAAGTGGATGATGTTGATTCAGAAGAAGATACTGATGACGAGCATGAGGAAGTAAAATCGGTATCTGCATAATAGACATGGAGTCGAGCTGAAATTGACAGGCAGAATATAATTGGTGATCAATCAGCTCCAGTTCAGACAAGAAGAATGAAATTACTACGACATACATATTTCCTATCTAAGGTTGATCCGAAACGCTTCGTTGATGCAGCTGAAGATGAAAACTGGGTTCATGCAATGAATGAAGAGCTTGATCATATTGAGAAGAATCAGACATGGGAGATTGTTTTGAGGCCCGCATATAAGAATGTCATCCGGACTAAATGGGTCTATCACAATATGATGAATGAATATGGAATAGTGATTCGGAACAAAGCACGATTGGTGTGAAAAGGATACTCTCATATATAGGGAATAGATATTGATGAGACATTTTCACCAGTTGTGAGACTAGAGACAATCAGATTATTTCTAGCCATTGCAGTGCAACGAAAGTTCAATGTTTTCTAGATGGATGTCAAATATGCATTTTTTAATGGTGATTTAGATGATGAAGTGTATATTGAGAAGCATATGGATTTTTCATTCATGAGGATGAGATCATGGTTTGTAGACTAAAGATGGCATTGTATGGGCTAAAATAAGCACCAAGAGCTTGGTACTCAAGGCTTGATTAGTATTTGAAGAAGCTTGGTTTTTAGCGTGGGGTAGTTTATTACAATCTCTATTTCAACAAAAAAAATAATAAAAGGATTATGGTCTTGGTTTATGTCGATGACATAATATTTGGTTGATCAGATGAAGCTCAGTGCAGACAGTTTTCTTAATTCATGAAAAGTGCGTTCGAAATGTCAATGATTGGAGAGAATTTTTTTCCTTGGTCTATAGGTGACACAAGGAAGGAATTGAACATTAATTTCTCAATCAAATTATGCAAAGAATGTTTGGAAAAGATTTGGAATGGGAAATTACAAGGATATGAGGACTCCGGTTTCTACCCGAATAAAATTATCGAAATATGATAATGGCAAGGAAGTTAATATCACAGAATATAGCGAGATTATTTGGAGTTTACTATACCTGACAATGACGAGACCTGATATTTTTTCCCCACCTTCCAAGCAGAACGATATCAAAGAAATCCCAAGGAAAGCCACATGCTTGAAGTGAAAAGAATACTTCAGTATATCAAGGGAACGATGGAATTCAGCTTGATGTATAATGTAAAATATCAGATAGAGTTATTGGGATATACTAATGCCGATTGGGACGGTTCAGTGGATGATATAAAATCAATATCAGGATGTTCATTCTATCTTGGTGGACTATTTATTAATTGGCTAAGAAAGAAGCAAGATTTTATTTCATTAATCACCGCACATTCTGAGTATATTGCGACCACTCAAGCATGAACACATTTTTTGTGGATTATGTAGAAGCTTGATGTTATGGGAGTTAAAGTGACGTCTCTGATCAGAATCTAGTGTGATAACTCAAGTGTAATGAATCTTAGTAAAAATCCAGTCCATCATTCAAGGAAAAAGCACATTGAGATAAAATATTATTTTATCAAGGAGAAGTTTGATTAGATAATCGTGAGGATGGAGTATGTGCCTACAGAACTACAGGTTTCAGACATTATGACGAAGGCCTTACCCAAAGAAGCTTTTGAGAGGCATCGACTAGATCTAGGAGTCTATTCGACTCCCCGCACTTGAAATAGTGTGGTTGTGGGAACCCCCCCTATCCCTGAGTTATGATGTGTTTTCCCTAAATTACTAATATGTGTTTTTACCCTGTTACAGACAACGATTGAGTTCCTTTTGGGTTCATTGAAAAAGGGGGAGAAAAGAATGAGTGTTCAATGGGGAGACAGTGTGACAATGTCACTATTTGATAAATGATGATTGATATGGGGAGAAGTTGATAGGTGGAGCAGTGAGATAGGGGGGATAACAATGAGATAGATGGATAGTTTTAAATCTGACAATTCTAGAAGTGATCGATCAAAGAATAAATATCACGACAGCTGAGGATCGTGATAAATGCAGAAGAGTGGTGTTGGAATGGTGTCAAAAGGTTTCCACCTATCACCAATTGGTTTTTAGAAGGGTATTATAAATTCTTATCAGTTTGAAAATTGGTATCAATTTGGTATCAATGGTTGGTGTATGAAATGAAGAGATTCATTTTTTAACTTTTCATTTACTCTTGTTTCTCACACCGATCATTTCTCATGTGGGCTTAGAGTATGTGTTGAGTGAATCCTTGATCGCTGTCAGTATTGCAAGAGGTGAATGGTGGTTGAAATTGGAAGAAGTGTTAATGCGGTATCAAAGTGCAGAGAATTTTTATGAGAAAAGTTGTCAACAAACCCAAAGGGGAGATTTTTGGGAAAAAATCCCTCAAGGAATCATTGAAGCATTTTGAAGGTGATTGTGTCTGTTGAAAAAGCAGGCCTCCATGTTGTGATTGTTCACAAAGCAGACCATGATATATAATCTATTGACAAGGGGGTTTATATAGTGACTTGTTGGGTTCAAGATATGGTGTTGTCCATTGATGTTTTATTGAATAACCTCGACAATGGAATGGACAATTTGGTGGCAGTACAAAAAGAGCAGATACACGGTGGTGCTGTTTTCTAGTCTTGCCAATTTTTTGGGCATGAAAATTGAAAAATTGGGATATGCATTTTGGGAAAAGGGAGGTTCAAAAAAAGGAAAGTGGGGTGTGAAATATTTTCACGGTGCACGAAAAATTATGTTTTGTGCGAAATATCAACGTGGTGCACGAAAAAGGAAAGTGGTGCATGAAATATTTTCGCGGTGTGCGAAAAATAAATTGTTGTGAGAAATATCAGCATGGTGCCCGAAAAACGAAAGTTGTGCGTGAAATATTTTCATGCTTTGTGAAAAAGGAAAATTGTACGCAAATTATTAGAAAGTGAACGAAATAATGGATTAGTATTTTTAACGCAAAAGGTGTTTCGAGATCAGAAGCTAAAAAATTGGAAAAGGCATGAGGTGCCCAAAAAAGTGTAGCAGTGTGTGAAAAGCTATGTTGCACGGAAGATGTATTTTTCACGCTCAATGAGGGTTATGAACAGAAGAAGGATTTTTTAATTCAGGGTTGATTTTGCCTATAAATATGATGTGACCCCACTTCATTCAGTGAAGCTCAAGATATTGATAGTATCTGGGCTCTGGAGCACGAATTTTGAGTGCACAAGACAGTTGCATGAAAACAACAAGTTTATGCATAAAATAACTATTTGTGCTCAAAGAAGAGGTGGCGCGAAAAGAAGTCTGTTGCGTGAAAAAGTGAATTTCGTGCAAAAGAAGAGAATTACATGCAAGAAGGTGTAGAGGTTGTGCGTAAAAGTTGTTGCACGTAAAATAATTTGTTGCATGTTAAAAGGGTGTTGTGCGTAAAATGGTTGTTGCACGAAAAGTGAATTTCACACAGAAGCAGAGAATTACGCCTAAGGTAGTATAGAGGCTGCGTATAAAAAGAAAATGTTGCACGAAAAATAAGTGACTACGTGTAAAATAAGGTGTTGCGTGAAAATTTTATTTTGTGAAAGTCAAGGGAATTTCGCGCAAGGTTCAGTAAGGGCTGCACACATGAATTGTAGTTGCCCGTTACACCCGGTGCAAAGTGAGATTCATCTGTCAATGAAAGTTGGACGTCAAGAGAGCATCTATTAATTGTTAATGATGCATATTTCATTATGGATAATGAGAGACCTACAAGTCTATAAATTGTGAGTGGATCTTATGAGGAAGCAGTGATCCCACTTCAGTTGAGAGAGAAGCGAGTTTTCATATTGTGTGTGGTTATAAACCAGAAGGGACAGTGAGTCCACTTCGAACTTGTAAACAGCAGTGCACTAATAGTGGAATTGGTACATCAGAACACTGCTGGTGCATTCTCCTTGGACGTATCCTAGTGAGGGTGAACCATGTAAAAATTTCCGTGTCATGTGCATGCTTTAAGGTTTATTTATACTCTGCATTGGGAAGGAGAGAGAAGATGGTTTTGTCTAATAACAAAACAAGATAAAAAGGGGGAAGTTGTTTTTATCTATCATATCCTAATTCACCCCCCCCCTCTTAGGGTATCTAGACTAGTAGGCCTAACATCTTCCGAAATAGAGAATATAATGGCAGAAAGGGGCCAACTTTCCTAACACGTTTGGTTAATTTTAAATATCCCCTTCGTGAGCCATTAAATAGAATGGAAATGGAGACTTAATTGAATTGAGTTCCGATTGTAGTGATAAAGGTATCACAAAAACCAAAATATTGATTCACCTTTAAGATAAATCTCCAGTCCATGGTATCAAAAGCCTTTTTATGTCAAGATCAATGTCAATATTACGTCCTTTGTTAGTTTTGTTTAATATGTTAATGCACTCAAAGGCAAGACAAATGCTGTCATGAATAGAAATACCCTTAATAAACCCACATTGATTCTAAGAGACTATCATGTCTATCATATTTGAGAGTCTATTAGCAGTGTGTTTTGAGATGATTTTATAAAGGGTGTTAATGAGAGAAATGGGACTAAACAAAAGAACCTCATAAGCATTTTCCGCATTTGGAATTAGAGAAATAAATTGAGCATTTTGACCATGAGGAAGAATACATTGGTGAAGAAACATTTGACCAGATTGCAAACATCAAATTGAATAACATCCAAATAATGCTTAAAGAAACCATCATTTAAGCCATTATGGCAATGAGCACTATCAGAATTCATAGAGCATGTACATTATGAATTGATGTTAACAAAAAAATAAATAATAAATAAAAATTAGATCATATAAATTTTAAACTAGAGATTAATTCTTGGATTATTTTCCTGAAAATGCATACTTATATAGAGGTGGTGTTTATGGCTATAAGGATGGAGGATTTAACCCCCCATAGTAATAAAATAATAAAATTTTATTTAATAACATATATGAAATGATACAAAAAGGGTATAAGGGATTATAAAAACATAATAATTTACAATACATTGGCTATTTTAAATAAATTAAATATATGAGATGAGGCTTTAAGAATAGAGAATCGATGGACACCCACACTCTAGGTCTCCCCTCTCCTCTGTGGTAGGGTTTCTTCCTACTACTGCCACCATATCTCCTTCCCTCTCCCCCCTTATAGTGAAGGCCCTTCTACGATGCTCCTCTTATTCTCTCTTTATTTTCCCCCTAATCTCCTCTTAGCCTCATTAGATCTCTCTCGGGTGACTGGGGTTCCTCTTTCCATCGCCTATAGATTCTCCATGTTTCTTCCTCTATGGTATGGTTTTCCACATTCTCTCTGGTGAAGGCACTTTGGTCTTCCTCGAATTGAGGATGTCTACTTTGGTCTTCCTTGAAACGACTGCATCTTCTTTAGTCTCCAATGAATTAATGAAATATTCTTTAGTCTTCTTCATATTGATGACTTCTTTTTCCTGGGTTTCCTTACTTATGGTTTGATGGTCCATGATTTTTATGCCTCATTGACTATGCCTTCATTAATATCCCTCATTCAAATGAACTATTACTCTGACCCTATGTACCGTTATTCCTATCCTAGATGGACATGGAGTGGGGGTTACAACAGGGTTTTGGGATGTGTGGTTAGAAAACCATCATTTTTCCAGGAGTGAGCTCCTTGAAGTTGGATTTAATTTTTTTGTTTTATTCCTCATTCTAGTAGAAATTTTTTTCATGATTATTCATAGTATTCGATCTATTTGATTCTTGTTTAGTGGTGTTCCAATTTGTGGTTTGAGTTTGGTTTTGATGTCAGAAACATGTTTCTTCTCTATGGAGACAATGACGAATACTTCTAAAAAATGATGGTATCTGATGGTTTCATTCAATAGAGATTCTGGCGGTGTTATATATTGATGAAATCTGTGTTCTTGGTGATGATGGGGTTTTCCAGTGGTATACTGATTTGATGGATTCTGTGTTAGTGTGTATATCTTGAGGCGACAATGTAATCAGCGTGATGATGGTATACTACATTTTGATTTTCAAATTTCGAAAATGTTATTTCAGTGGTGGTATTGGTGAGTCTATGAGGGGTTTTCATGTTGGTATCTTATGAATTTTGATGTAGGTTGCATTTGATGGTCAAGGCGTGGTGAATGGTTGTGTTTTTTAATTTGAAATTTGTCTCTGTAATGGGTGTTTTATGAGAATGTGCCTTGAATATAAAGGAATGGTATTGTAGGTCCCCACTTAGGCATAAAGTGCATTTTCAATAAAATCCAAAAATGGTTTGTGAAATATATGAGATAGCTTGAAATTCACACCACACTGAGTTATATTTCATTACACACAATAACTACTTTCTTCAATAGCATGCATTACATAAAAGATGTAGTTTTAAATAATATTGGTAGTATAATTTTTTAGAAAATAAAATTAAATCCTAGAAATTAAATTGGATGTTATGAGTAGAAATAAAAAACTTATGAAATGTATTTTTGAATTCACTGGTTTCCAATATATTATAAATTGAAATAAAAAACCAATTGAATTTAAAGGGAATTTTTTTATAGAAAAATTTATTTATGTGCCCAAAATATTTTTTTAGAAAATTTAAATTAATTAATATCAGTGAATAATATTAATAAAATTTAAATATTATATATTTAATTAGTTTTTTTTAAAATCATCCTATAGATTTTATTTTCATAATATAGGAAAACCCATAATTTTAGGAATAATGTAATTGTATTTTTCTAAAGGCAGTTTTGCGACCTTTTAATGACACACATCTTTTAAAGATAAATTTTGAAACCTTAATAAATTAATTTTGAAACAAATATACATTATTTAGGAAATATTAATATAAAAATTATCTTATGGTCATTTTTTAGTAATTTTTTAGAGAAGTTTTATTTTTTAATGAGTAGTGAAAATGCTATATTTTAATTGAAAAATGAAATTTCATTTTAATAATTTAAAATTTAAAATTATATATAAAATTGGTTTGAAAGTAACATAAGATAAATTATATATCTCTTACTCTAATTTAGTTCATTGTAATCATTTTTATATTTAATTTACAAACAAAAACAAAATTTTTATTGAACCTTTTCACTTTGAAAACCGGCTACCTCATCTTGTTTTTGAGATTAGTTTTAAATTAAAATTTTCTTCATATGTGAGTTGAATTTTGAAAAATAGATTCATTATTTATAATCATAATAATTTAAAATATTTAATTATTTCAACTTAATTTTCTACCAAAATGATTAGTGAATAAAATAAAAAATACTTATGGCGAATAGGGAGAAAATGAGTTTACTTTGTGATAGATGGTAGACTATAAGGTCTAAAAAATTTATCAAAATGTGTAAAACAACCATTTTATAAAATTATTTAGACTTTTACTACTTTAGGATAAAATATATGAGTTTATTGGTGGAAAATCAACATGAAACTTTCCCATATAATGGGTTATGTAAGGAAAATTACAAAAAGACCATTTTCATACATTTAATTTCTACAATACTTTGGGAATGGGGGAAAACTACACAAGTTCATTTATACAAATTATTATGATATATAATTATGTTATCTCAATAATTATAGTTTTTATTCAATATTTAGAGATGAATTAGTTACTTAAAATTTATATGAAACACCAACATGTTAACTATTTAGTTAATAAAAAATAAAATAAATGATACGTAAAATATTAAAAGTGAAGTAAATTGAATGAACTATTAGGTTAAAATATTTTTAGGATTAATATATATTTTTAATCAATTATTAACATAAAATTCTTTAATTCATTAATCTTCACCATATTTTTAAATTATAATTAGATTAATAGTGTCTAAATTGTCAATAGTGAAATTTTATAATAAATGATATTTTATTAATTTAATTAAAATTCATAAAACCCTATATTTTGTAATTTTATTTCTAAATAAAATTAAATATCAAATATTACCCATTAATCAACCAATTTTTCAATTTTAATAACTATGCTGACTGTTAATTAGAAAAAAAACTCTATTAGCATGATTATGGTTTAAGTGGTGTTTTTGCAAATTACATGTGCCTCTGTTAAACATAATTTCCAAAATATTTTAGATTATTATTTTAAAAACAAGAAATAAGATTTATAATCATTTTTTAAAAATTATATATCATGTATCATTTTATTATTGTATTAATTGATAAAATACATAGGTTAGAAAACAAGTTACCGTTATGAAAAACTAAAATGATAAAATATGGAATCAGTGCAGTTAAGGAATTTTTTTAAAACATATTTTATATTTTTTGGTTGAGGTTTTCGTAGACCACATAATCCTTCAAACCCATCAATTATAAATCTTGGATCCATTTTAGGTACGATTGACCTCCCAATATTTAATAGTTTTGAGTATTTACAAGAATTCCTCTCCTCCTCAACTATAAAAAGGTATTCACTAACCCCCACACCTCATCACAACATTAAAGATATTTTGAATGAAAAATATATTCCAAAATAAATCATAAACTTCCATCCATAATTAAATAATCCTTATTTTTTGATTAATGAAAATTTTTCGTGTTTTTAGTGAAAACCTAAGTAGGAAACATGAAAAGTGGTAATGTTATTCTAAAAGCATTTTTTATTTCATTTTCCACCTCCTCCAGTTATTATTATTAAATTATAATATAAAAACCTCAGTATCTTAAATATAATGAGTTGTTTTACGATAAGAGTGAAACCTACAAACACACACACTTCCATAAACCTGTTCAAGGGATATCCGGATCATCCGAGCGCAACATCGGAATTCACATATGCTTCCTCTCTCTCCTCAACATGACTCTGGTAGCACGATTTAAGAATCACATTCCTTAAGTGGACATGTTTGACTGATTTGTTTTCGGTTCATTGGGTTTGAAAGATCACACAACTATTGGACCTCTTGACAGCATGGACCTTATGATTCGCTTAGCTTTAGAGGGTGATATGGTCCAAGCCTGGTCCAACACTCTTCGCTTATGAAACGGACTTCGCTAATTCTTGATCAGATGGTCAAAGTACTTTATTAGGATATGGGACACTCCTTCTATGGAAGTTTGGGTTAGTTTCCATGAGCTTCCACTCACTTTTTAGAACCCCTCTATCATCTTAATGGAAGGTAATTTAGTTGGTAGATTTCTATGGTCGGATAACAGAACAAGGGCTGTTTTCCACCTGGTCTCTCCACGAATATGTATAGAAGTTGATGATTCAAAGGGTCTAGTCGATTTTGTGTGGATTTTTGTAGGTGAAGAATTACAGTTTAAGCAACCTTTTGTCTTTGAGAAATGTGTTGATTTATGCTCTTTGTGTAACAAGATTAGGCATCAGAAGGCAATGTGCAGGAGAGGGTTTGGTAACTATATCCAGTTGAAGGAGGAAGAGGGGCCAGTCTATCTTGATTTAGATTGCATCCTTGCTTCTCAGTGTGAAAACATGAGTAATAATGTCCAGGTCTCAAGAGTAAACAACATTTTTGATAGGTTGTTTAATGATTTAAGTGTACACAAATTGACAGAGCAGACCACGAGAGGTCCTTGCTCCATGGCTGCTCCCTCCTTTGTTGAGACTGTTAAGGGTAGAGGGGTGACTCTTGGCCAGGTAACTGAGAAACACCCAGATCATGGTGGTGTGGGTATTACAGCTGAATTGAGGGTTCTTTGGGAGATACAAAACATCATCGACATGGTGGCAGTGTCTCCGCACTACCGGGTGGTTGATCATTGAAACTATTCTAAATCACACTTGATACATAACAATGTTTCATCATTGAACCAGGATGGGAAGGATAATTAATAATCTAAAGGATGGAAAACCATTATCTCAAGATGGAATTGAAAACAGACTGGTTTGAGACACACAGAAGATGATGAATCAAGGGACATAGAACAAGATTCTCACCCAAACATGGTTTATGATCATGACTCTCTTGTTGGAACTGAATCCAGGAAAGGGAAATAAGGGAGCATCATGACTGCAAATTTCTTGTTTCTCAAGGGGGAGAAAAAATCAAGACCCCAAAAGGATTATTCAAACACCCTAAAGACAATAGTAACCAGATCATCAGGGAAGGCAGTGTGTAAGAGTACAGGAGTTAAACCACATGGACCTCGACAAGAAAGAAGAATCCCTTGGAAGCTTGTATCACTACCATGGTTAGTACTGAGGGGTTGGAGTTCTCGGGGATAAATGTAAAGCCTTGATAGAGAGGGACGAAAATTGGAAGTATGATAGGAGAAAAACCTGGAACCAGATCTAACTTCTAAGGATATAATGATGGGGGTGTAAGGGAAGCATGATAAAAGTGGTGTTTCTCCACTGGTACCTGTTACTAGTTTACAACGACTAGATGGTACATAGGCCACAAATAAGATAGGGGACCTCCTTATGCACTCTGATGAAGAGATGGTGGAGACGGTCTTAACTATTCAAGCTTCTAGAGAGAATGTAGAAAGGATGAATAAATATCCAAGACAAGTGGACACAAAATTGGAACGGAGTGGTTGGACTAAGAATCAATTTCTAATTCTGAAATGAGGCTTCAATGATAAGAACTCAATAGTGGAAGAGTTTCTAAAAACAAGGGACAAACTAGTCCAACATTTCTAAGATATTTTCATACATGATCAGAACAAAGAGGTAAGATATCTTTCCTAAAAACTATATTGGGAGGTCACATCTAACAATTTTATGTTGGAATTTAAATATTTTTTATGTGATAATATGTTTAATGTTTCTAGTTGTACTTGATGGTTTTACACTTTTTCCAGAAAAGTGTTTTAATAAAAAATTAACTTTATAGTAGTCATGAATGGCAGACTAACGCCTCAGGGAAGGATGTCATTAATTTTTTCCATTACCACCATTAAAGGTTGGGAATTATGGTTTATATATAATTTATACATTATATATATGATACTTATTATTTAATTATGATTCTGGACTTATTATGTCACACATACTTTCTTTCTTTCCATTTTTTGGGAAAACAATAACATCACTCATGTGTACGGTGGGCTACCGAATCCCGAAGCGATGTGATTTGTTCAAGCTTTACATGAAATGTATTAAGGGTGGTTTTAATAAACATATTTGATATATATGTAATGAAAATAATACTGGAATTATAATATATAAATTATTACATTTTATTACATTTAATATAATAGTAAAATGGAAACAAAATTAATGCATATGTATGGTTTATCGTCTCCATTAATGGTGCAATCCATTTCCTATCAATAAATATTAAAGACTACAATAAATACATATATACATAATGTATATGATATTTCTTTCATGATCTAAATCCTATATATATTAAATCATGATCTAATTAGTATGAACAAAAACATAACAAGTGAAAACATACCTGAAAAACAAGGCAATTAACACTGGAAACATTAAAAATAATGAAATATTATTAACAAATTAATTCTAATATGTTATAAAATACTCATATATGATGTCATAAATAGTTATACGTTTCTAGTACAAGTTAATAACACATTTAATAACACTATATTGGATTTTAACTTATGTATGACCCAAAAGAAAGCGCGAGGTAATGGATTCCATCTCAAATTCATTTCATTGTGCCATATTGTAAAGTTATGAACCTAAATTATTTTATATGGTGTATATACTGACCCTTGGGATGTAATATCATGAATAATACATTCCTCATGGTATTTTATGTTTCAATTATTATTATTTCACATATCGGTATTTGAATTAAAAGTTACCAAGTGGTAAATAATTTCAGAACCAAAATCATTTTTATTTGGATATATTACTTCCTTGTTGTCGTAAATATTCAATAAATATGTGTATAATAACCTTTGAATATCTATTTCAATATTTTTTTATTTTAGTATAATTTTTATACACATAATTTCTTAATTCATTAATTTTCACTTTAAAGTCATATTCATTTTATGGGTTTATTTTACATTCTCATTCTAATAGAAATATTTTATTATGTAATATACAATAACATAAATTATATGATCATTTTTTAATAAACCCTATAATTTTATTCTCTTATGTTTATATATGAAATTTTTTAATTAATAGAACCATTTTATACTCTTTTTTACTTAATTTTTTTTATAATTTTTTTACAAAATATAACATCATTCTTCAATAAAAAATATTTTTTATTACAAAACAATGTTTTCTAATTTTTTTTTCAAAAATGGTTTCATTATCATCATATAAATGATTTTTAAAATAAATTTATACCCATTTTTTTCTTTTTATATATTTTTATAGAAATATTCTTGTCACTTTTCAAACAAGGAACTTTTATAACCATTTTACAATGAAAAAGTAATGTAATTTTTACCTTGTCTGACATATAAGGAATTACACACCCTAATTTATATATAGTATAATTTTATATTTTATTGTGTTATTTGTAATTTTTTTTAAAAAAAATTCAATGAAAAATAGTTTTCAATTTTTTTCAAAATGAAATGGATCTTTTCGAAAGAATTTTTTTAATAATATTTTATTTTAATTACATTCATCAATGCCAATAAAACTTTATTATTACACTAATATGTATATCTTGTATTTATACCATCCTTATTTTTCATGTGGACATATTAAGGTCATTTTTACCAAGTAATGTATTGGCATTCACTTCCATGATATATTTTTAGTGTCATTAAGTGTTTATTGAATAATTCACATTCCATTAGACATTAAAATTACCCTAAATATCGATATCATTTATCATGGATATCATTCTTTCCTAAACCATATACCATTTTATATACATTTTCTATTTTGAATTTTATTTGATTATATATGGGAAGATGGGTACATTCTTATTTTATACTCAATAATGATATTTGATAAGGAAAATTATTTATGAATTAAATCAATATTTGGTATATGTGGAATGATTTTGACAAAAAATTCATGGGTTGGGGACCACTTATTGAAAGTACCTCACTTCATCAGTAGTATCATGGGATGAAATAATTTTCCCCGAACACTTAATGTTTTGAAACATGTTGTTTTAAATGGTCTAGATGATAAGTATTGATAATAAGGATCTATTGAAATATTTCAACATGAATTATATGGTGTTTTAACTGGAATGTTTTTATCCATATTAATGATAAATCTTGATGGAAAAGGCATCATGTGCATTAAAAAATATAACAACCATTATTTAAGTATTTCTTTCATTCAGGTTCAATTTTTATTATCCATGAAACCATAACTATGAAAAAATATATGGATGTATATAATTCATTTTTTAGTTGTTAATTGAAATGGAATTTAGTTTTTTACATTTCAATATTATTTACAAAGTTTCATCTAAATTTATTCATTACATTGGATGTGTGTTCAGTTATTCAACATTAAATATTTATTATGATCATTGTTTCATTATTGATTCTACTGTATTTAACCCATAATGACCATTTGATCCCACCCATATTTTGTTTCCTTTTCCTAGGATTCCTTGAAGTTTACTATGCCTGATATGTAGGGATATTCTAGATTGAATAATTTTATCCTTGAAAAAATACAAGGGAAAACATAATGTTATAAATTTTTATTCAATTATAGGACTAGATTCATGTATTTATCAAGATTACAAAGACTACATAACTATTCGGTATTCTGGGAAACAATTCCTTATATCATATGCCAATGTAATAGTAGAAGACAATGACTTCATGTATATTGGGTTTGGGTTGTTATTCATTGTTTCATAGAATGATTTGTAGAAACCTTGGGAACTAGATTTTGTAAATCAATTATTATGGAACAAAACCCCGTCATAGACTTTGAGGATGCACATAAAAGGTTATCATATTGTTTTTTGTAATATAGATATCATGTTGTACTAGCTATAAATAAGACCATGTCTCAATACTACAAATGGATTTGTTTTTGAAAGAGATATACCTAGGGGTAATAACCTTGAATAGGGAATGTTAGGCTTGACTTGAGTGCAAACCGTTTACTGACAAAGGGCCTTACTAAAAATGTGGTTTGACTCTCCCAGGGGATATGTTTAGAATAATTCAAAGTTTCCTTATAAATCCTTATGAATGATTTTAAAAGATAATTTCAATTAATTAAATAAGATAAACCCTAGAACAAGGTAGGATCTATTGAGAAATATGATGGATCAATTATTAATATATTGAGGTTAATGAATGAAATTGTAGAATTATTTTTACCAATGGTAATTTAGTTATAAGAATAATGAATCATCTAAGGATTTTGTTATATTTTTTATGAAATTGTGAATTCATTAACATAAAAGTTATAGATACCATTAATGGTTAATTATTTTAAGATTTATCATATTTTAAAATCATAAAAAACCATGTTTTTGATCTTATGTGGTAGGAATGTCACATGATTAATGTCATTTTGAAGAAATTTATTGAAAGATAATTTATTAGTGAAAGTTTTATTATAGGAATAATGGATTCACATTTTATAAAAATATCTATAATGCTATAGAGAACATTTATAGTTAATATGATCATTAATGAAAATATAATAATAATAAAATCGGATTATTGGACATTACAAAAAAACATATGTCGTATTGAAAGAAATAATAAAAATTAAATTTTATAATAAATTTTATTTCAATGATAAACATCATATATATGTATTGTAATGTTATATGATTTATATTTATATTGTTTAGAAATATGATAACCCATTTGTCAGGTGAAAACCAATCATGTCTGTCAAGGCGATGGGGCTTAAACCCCTGACTATAGGATGATAATGGTTTAACACCAACCACTAACCTACATGATGTCATGGTTAATATGAAATTTTTTTGGTAAAATATTTGAAAAAAAATATTAACCAGTAGTATTAATTTTTCAGTTTATAGATTGATTTATTAATCATTTTAGTTTTGAAAAATATTTATAGGAAATTTTCAAAACCTATTTTATAGATCTTAAAAACTATTTAAAGAGAACCTTGGTGTGTTAAGAATAAAAATAATCATTTTTTGGTTATTCATTTATCATAGTAATGGGAAAAATTTGAAATTAATCAAAGAAAAAAATATGGAAATAATATTTATAAAATATAAATATATCGTTTAAGTACATTTCCATGTATTTCTATTTTTAAAAGAAATAACAAACATTAGGAAAATGATCTTGAAACAAAAAAATTATCTTATTAGATTAATATTAGATAAATAAAATGGTTCTTTAGATCAATATATATTTATGGTTTTAAAGACTTTAAAATTCCATTTGTAATTCAATTTCTTATGATCAATAACCTCAATAAAATTATATAATTATCTATACATTTCCTCCAAATCCACATCTGGACTTCTAACTAATGTTATACTATATAGAATCCTAGTTATATGTTATTCCATATGAACATTGTACCTCCCATTCTCTCGTATTAAGAAGATATTTCATTAAATATTTTACAATGTGGTTTTTTAAAAAAAATATGAATTTTCAAATATCTGAACCTTGATTTCCAAGATCTTTTTAAAAACTTCAGGACACAAATAATTTAAGTATGGGATAATGTGACATCACAAAATTATAAAGGAATAAAATTATATTTATTAGCATGTGTGATAGAAAACACAAATAATAGAATGGAATATAATGTCTTGTGACTTTATAATATATTTTATATTTTAAATAAATTCAATATATGATATATACTTAAATGAATGAAACACTAATTTTCCTTGTGTTATAAACAACAACCACTTTCTTTGATATTTTACGTTACATGAAAGACTGAGTTTAACTGAATATTATCAATATTAATATTTAAAAATGAAAATTATCTCCTAAAAGGTAAATTGGGGATCATGAATAAGATTAAATAATAAATGAAAATATATTTTTTAATTCATAGGTTAATATTTTATTAGAAATGAAATAAACCAATTGGATATAATGGAAATATTTTTATAAAAAACTTTTTTTGTGACCAGAGGCGTTTTAGCTAAATAAATTAAAATAATAATAATTATTTAATTATATTAATGAATTTATATATTATACATAAAATTAAATAGTTTTACATTAATAAAACTGATTTTATAGGAATTACATAAGATAAAATGTAATTATATATATATGAACCTTGATTATTCAAAAGGCAGTTCTGTCTTTTTGAGGTGGAGAAATTGTTTTAAAAATAATAATTTACATTATTATATATTCACTCTAAAAAAATAAACTTCAATTTTGAAATAGGATTGTCTGAATTATATTAGGGTTATTTTTTTAGTATTTTTCAATGAAGTTTCATTTGTCGATGAATATTGAAAAATAATTATTTTTAATTGAAAATAGAATTTTTTTTAAATAATTTTAAAGGTTAAATTATATTTTAAATTGTACTTAAAGTAAACCTATATAATTTACATAATTTTTAATCAAATATAGTTCATTAGAATCATTTTTATCTAGAATATATATATATAATCATAAAAAACAAATGAACATTTTCACTTGAAAAACCCTTTTTCCCAACCCATATACCGGGATAAATTTTCAATTAACGTTTCCCACCTATGTGAATAAAAATAATAAAAATATATTCTATAATTGTAACTATAATAACATATAATTTATAATGAGGCCAACTGTCATGACCTGACCCCATGTTGGGTCTCGAGCTGGAACTACCCCAAGCTCACCTCTATAGGCCAAGGGGTGGCGAAAAGCATCAAAGGAACAACGAAACTAGGGAAGGAATTTTCCTAAGTACGTGTATGCATATACATAACTACCTCAATATAAAAGTATATAGGGAATAAAATAAATGGTGTAACACTACTTTAAATAATCCTAACATGCATGGACATAGAAATAGTACGAAGTACAATACAGTAATCTGAAAAGGAAAAAGGGAAAAATATGAACCCAACAAAAATGTGTCCCATCATAAGAGAAAAATGGAAAAGTAAATCTGATGAGACATTGAATCCCAAGCTATTAACACTATATGTGGTCCAAGAACCACATATACCTAATATCTTCTAAATTCATGACCGTATATCTGTCGTCTGCAAATGACACAACACGTGCGAGAAAATCCCATGTAGGAATGAGTATAAACATACACAGTATAATTCCTCGAAAGGGTGGTGGGTGACTAGTAAGAGATACAACTAAATATAAAAACAATATAGAGGTAAGGGTATAATGAAAGAGTACAAATCAAACCAAAAATATAGTGAAATTAAACTCTTCCAAACACAAGGATCTCGACATGGTGGGAAGATGAATTTATCATCGATTCTTCACTACCTATAGCTAGAGAGTAGACTAATTCAACCCTGAGAAGCTGGACCCTGAAAGCATGTGGAATACACCGTGAATATTCTCCTCTAATGGAAATAGAGTTTCCAAAACAAAATTATATGGTTTAAAAGAAGTATATATATATGATCTATTAAAGAAAACCAAACAATAGAGTATGTGGACCTCCATCTCATTTCCAAGCCCAAGATAAAGAGAAGCCAATAGTTCCAAAAGAAGTCTATTAATGATTCCAAATACCTCATGAATCTTCCCGGAATAGATATGTCCAAGGTACTTAATAACCACACCTTGAAACAATCTATGTTGGGTATAGAAGACTCACTTTCATGGTTTTAGGTCGAGTCACAATAACACACCTTGATGGGGAAGGTTCCCCTCTTCTACGTGATACTAAATCCACATCTAACAACATCTTGTCACATTCCTCCACATGTGAGGGGAAATAAGTTACAAGTAAGGATCACATTCCCTAGTACAATAGGAGGGTCCTAATATAATAGTAACCAAGGAACTCTACTACACATCCCAATTAGAGTTTTATTCTTCGGTAGTTGTCATAAAGTAACAACACTGTCCAATCCTACTGGAAGGTAAGCCAAAAATGTCATCAGGGAACTCAACATCCCATTAATACTAGAGGGTTATTCTTGAAAGTCGTCATAGGGGATTTCCACTATCGAGTCCTACTAGAGTGTAATCCCATAACATTAAAGAACTCCACCAACCATACCTGTAGGAGGATAACTCAAGAAAATCATCGGAGGATGTCACTGCCCAGAACATCTAGATGGAAAGCCTAATATGGTCATTGGGGAACTCCACTAACAAACCATCTTGGAGGGTTACACCCAGAAATATCTAGTTATTATGTATAACTATTGATATCCACAGGGGTCTACTCAATTCATGAAAAACCCAAAATATTTCACATCATATCTCAAAAGAATCTTTTGAGGACATCATCATGTTATACAAGTAAAATATATCTAGATAGATTACTCATGGTCCAAAATATTATTTTAAACGAATTAGATATGTACATTAGAAGATCAATAAAAAGAGATCAAGGGGAACAAAACATGTTATGGGACCCGCACTACGTATTGTCCCATTCCACAGCCTTACCATACGCTTGTTGAGAACACTGATCCACCCCATCTAGTAGAACACCCCTTGTCGGTGGACTATATGTCATGTACAAAATAATAAAAACTGGGGCCATGTCCCTGACTCAGACCTTGTGTTTGTATACTCTAATACAAGGAGTGTTGGTCCACATGGGATGTCATTCATGTGGTAAATATTTTCTTGTTTCCTCTTACATGGAGTACCCACCTATGTGACCCATCACACGAGTTTCCCAACTAGGGAAGGAATACATAGAGTGTTAGGGAGGTATACACATTTTGTAAGTCTTATGATTTCACAAACCTTAGTGCCACCACGAAGCGATGCTACATGTTGTGTGTTCTTGGTTTTACATGGCATATAGTCAGGATTTTTATATAAAGTTCATATTTATAAATCTTACTTACAAACTTTATATCTGGATCCACCGACATAGATACCATCTCGTTTCCACACGAGTCTCAGGTATTTATTCGTAATTCACCCTTAAATTCCATCATTCCAAGATAATATCTTCTGGTAGATATTTTTTGATCTATCGTAAGTTCTTCACACTATCGCATCTATATTTTTCATGTTCTTGGTGATTATCCACCATATTATTTATCGTCATATCCCGATCTTTCCAAATCTATTCTTCAATTGCAAAATCATTGACTTTTTATCGATTTGGTTCGAATATTGGAACTCGATCGAGCTCCAGATTCCCAAAAAATATTGAACTGGAAACCATGAGGCTTACATCATTAAATAATGCGATGAAATTTGTGAGGAAGGAACAAGAAAAATGATTAACAGGTCATTGGATAGTAATTCTTGTCCATTGATATGGAACATGACCAGGTTTAGATAAACCAATTAAACATATATTAAACTCCAGTATTTGTGCAAAATTTAACAGTGTCAAAGATGAATATCCAAGGAGGGATAATGATCTTTTCAATTATTTAAATATAAGGGTGAAAACTACATGTAACAAGTCCTACCTCTATTTTTGACCGATCATTGGTGTAGCACGTGCTCACACAATGATCAAAAGAAAATGATGCATTCATCGTGTATAAATCTTCCATGATCCATTGATTTTTTATCGTTCTTGGAGGGGAATCACCAACGAAGGATGGGAGGATAGATTCACTATAGAAATGTGAACTTTGATCCAATCCTGGAGAAATTACTTTAGTGAAATATGTATAATATCATTTTAGGTCATGGTTTAATTAATTAATGAGCTAAATTAGTAAATTAATCTACTTAAACATACTTCCAATGAGAAAGGTGTCTGAACAACCTATGACAACTAATTTTATGTTGTGCAAAGGGTAATTATTTTTCTAGACCGAACAGTGGTACCAAAATTCTAATCCAATAAACCTTTTAATATTTATACCATTTTATTTAATTAACGAATAATGCACAATATAAAATATATTTATTATATTAATAAAATTAATTTTGGGACCTCTTGAACATGGAATCACACACCATCTTAGTCCCTAGACCTAGAAGTATATAAAGAAATATTTTAATATATTATAAGATAAAACTAGATCTCTACATTATTTATCCTACATTCTTATCATCCCTAAAAAGAAAAATTCAGAAAAAAACATAGGATACTGACCTTGAATCTAAAACTCTTTCTCCCAGGAGCTCTATTGAACATTTCTATGATGCCACAATAGGTGAACCAAAGTGAGGTTCTGTCCTTATAGGGTTCTATCTTGTCAGTCCTTGATCTCTACTGGGTGCTCTGTAAAGGTTTCTCCATCCTCAATTCCTAGATTTTCCTAGTCAATGTCATTTGTTAGATCACTGTCACAACCATTTTTTTTCTTTTTTATGTCATGGTTTTGATCCGGTTCATTGAAAATACCGATACTTTTATTGGGTGTTGGGTGCGATTAATTTTGAGCTTTTAACTACCATATATATCTAATCACCCTAATTTGGGTTCTCCATTTCTTTTTTATTATTATTTGGAGAAAGGGTTGTTACTTCATGATTTGGACCAACTATGATACCATTTCCAGATTTAAAAACGTATTTTGATTCTTTTGTAACTCATTTATTTTTATCATTTTTGACTCATTACACTTCCCAATTGTCCTACACTGACATATTAAAACTACCATATCCTTTTTTAACCCTTATAAATTCATAATCATTGTGTATTGGGGTAACTTATTTAGGTATTGTGCCAGCCCATGTGACCGTTTCTAGTTTTTAAAAAATTATTATTTTTATTTTATATCTAATTCAATTTCTAATATTTTTCAGTTATTACACCTTCCACTCGAATAAAATACCCCTATCCTCACCCCCATTATGTATTTTACATTTTTTAAGTTCATATAATTCTCGGATTTATGATAACTTCTCAATGTATCTCAAAATGTCTGGAATCAAGAAGGTAAATTCATTAATCCATAAATCAGTAAATTCATACACTTTTCCCACAAATCATTGTTCCCTGGTTAGTCCAGACCTTAGGATACACTACAATAAGTTTCAAGCCATTCCATTTTCTCTAAGGGTGCTGATCTAATGGAATACGAAGAGTTTTCTAGTTGAAAAGGTGAGATTCCTTCTCCTTTATCCTCCCTCTTCTTCCTCCTTTCATTATTTCATGGATTTATAAACACCACTAGTAATGACAGACCTAGGTTTATTCTATAATATGAATATTTATGTGGTTTTTGTTCGTTTCGGTCTGGTCGGCATAGGTTTAGGGTTTTTAAATCCTCGGATGGTGATTTTGGGTGTGCGTTTTCATTACACCAAGGATTTGAGGGAGGAAATCCCTTGCACATGACTTTATCATTTAGGTTTCATCATTTTATTATTGTTAAAATCTGATATATATGTTTATTATTGTTTTTCATCCTTTGGATAATTTTATTGGTGTGAAAAAATGGTTGTTTTATCCTTTTTTTCTGAAAGGTTGAGTTGTTTTGTCATAAAAGTGCACACCAGATGTTTGTTTAAATGTTCCGCTATCTTTCACAACTTTTTTGTGAGGTTTAAAACCTTATTTATGGAATTTTTAACTTGTTACAGTATCTATAATAAAATATGGTATGAAATTGGTGTTTTATTCCTTTTCATGTTCTTAATATAAATTGTTTTGTTTAAAAAGAGCATGTCATGTGTTCGGTAAGTTTTATGGTTGGCTTTTATCTGTGATGTGTGATTTAAAAATTATTTGTTTGGATTTGTAAATGAATTAAAAGAATTATAAATGGTATTTTGGTTCCTTTTATGGCTTTCCAATTTGTGTATGGTTTTAAAAACAAATGGGTTTTGGCTTTCAACATGTTTTGGCCTGGGTTGCTATAAAATGGCCCGTTTCACATCCTTATGAAAATGGTTGTGTTTTGAATATGTAACATGAGTGTTTCAATGGATGTATGAATGTGGGTTTCTTCTGTTAATGGTTTGTATACACCTTCTTAATAAAATTTAAATTCATAACTTTGTCAAATGTTAGTTTTAGGAAAATGTTTAAAGGCCCATTTGGCCTTTCCTAAAAATGAAGATTGAGTGTTTTACATGTATTTACAGTGTTGTGTCAATTGGGATTGTTTTAAAGTCCACAAAATGATTTTATTAACTACTTTTATGGGTGAAAAATATGGTTGGGAATGGTTTTGTTGTGTGTTTATACTTAAAAGAGTATTTTTGAATGAGTTTTAAATGCAAAGCCACAATACACTCCTTGAAATTGTTTCACGAAACTTTTTAGTGATTTATTGATTTGTGAAAGAAATGTAAAGAATGTTTTTGTTATATTTGTGTGTTTATGGTTTTTGAATGTAATTTTTATGTGAAAAGTTTATTTGATAATATGTGTAACTTTATTGATCACTAAAGGGAATCCCAAGTATCTAGGTGGGTGGATGTGTACTAGTCTGCCCGTGATCCCGTGGGGTTTGGCCCCTGTTTCACGTAGCAAGTTTGATTATGACAACACTAACTAAACTATAATGATGATAATGTTGGGGTAACACTAGGTTCTGGGTATGCTCCCTACTATTGGATCACGTGCATTATAACATATATATATTATGGTTACTTTAACCGAGATGTGAGGTACTTAGTGCTCACAACTAACTAGTGCCTAGGGGTGTTCCTGTGACTTGTAGTCATTGCATATTTTGAACCCACTATTAGAATATTGTGTTTTTTGTTGGTAAATTCATAAGTGAGTGTGATTTATCTAATAGTGTAAATTCATTAAATCATCCCTCTTCAAAACTATTTTCATTTTGTAGTTTCACATCATTGAAAATTGTTACTAGCATTCTTGTTTATAAAACATGCATGTTTTTTTCTAATAATTTTTTTAAATCATGGGACCTCATTTGGAAAAAATATCATTATATTTGTATTTAAAACATGAAATTGATGATTATTTTATTTTAAATGATGTGCCTTTGGAATATAATATCGGGCTAACCTACTGAGTTTTAAAACTCATGCTTATAGTCTTCTTCTGTTTTTATCCCTTTTGAAAGTTTCAGCTTGAGTTTGATCACCTTGGGAGACAAGTGATCATTATGTTGGAGAGTGACCAGTAAAGGCACATAGAATTAGTTGGTTATCAGGTTTGGTGAGATGAGTTTTCAGTTTAGTTGTACTTTCAGTTTCTTGTACAAATAATTTTCAGTTCAGTTTTTATGTAAATGTATTTTGGGCTATCCATTTCTTTCCACTTTTTGTTTTATTGTTTATATTTGGGAGAAATAATTCCCTTGAGTAATATATTGATTCATTCAGTTATTATCTCCAACCTAATAGGTTCATTAATTCCTCTCGGGACATGTCGTGGGCCAGCCTAGGTGACAGATTCAGGGTCGACTCTGGTTGGTTCGTGACAAAATGGTATCAGAGGAGGTCAGTTCTTAGCAGGCCTTTCCTTTTAGAGAGCCCTTGTTATTTGGTGTATTTCAAGTTATATGGAGTGGGATTGTTGGTAATTTAGGGGTAAGTGTGGGAATAGCGTCGTGAATTCTTGATCATTCTGATCCATGAGTTTCCACGAGATGCCCATTTTTATTATTTTCCTTTGTTTTTGTTGATTTTTTGCTGTTGGGATATGACAAGGAGAGTCAGACTAATGATCTCCGTGATCTCACAGTGTATGGAAAGCCATGTAGAGACAAGGAATGGTATTAATAAGTCTCTCTATGTTGATGTTGTGTTTGACATATGGCCACCAACCATATGGTCAAGTCACCCACCAACACCAGTTTCCTTTTGTGGGTTTCATGGATCTTTCTTGAATTCTGATTTTTTTTGGAAATACTTATGTGAGAATTATAGAAATTGGTTTTAAAGGAAGGATTGTATTTTGAAAATGGGAAAAGGTGTTTTCAAAAATTAAATATAAGAATGGTTTTGGAAGGTTTTGTTTTTTAACAATTTTTTGGGAGGAAGTGGAAATGATTTAACAGGATTGAATTTTATCTAATCTAAACTTGTTGTTTGTTGGAATAAAATGTTTTGAAAGTGTGAATCATTTTAAGGTGACTCTTAATATTTTTTTTAAATGGGGTGTTTTGGGATGTAGAAATGTGTTTGAATATTATGAATTGGTTTTGGAATTTTTTTTGAGAGGTTAGTGTTTGCGTTGAAAGGGTATTAGTATCAATGGCCATAAGATTATAATAAATATACCTTTCTGAATTTTAAAAAATTGGAATGGGTTTGGAGTAGGTTGGTTATTTCGAAAGATGTTAAAAATTAAAAGGGGTATGTTTTTAAGAAAATGGTTCTTGATGATGTGTGGTTTGTTTTTTTGAAATTTGAAAAGGGTTTTGACTTGGGGTTAGTGGTCCTTTTATAGTTATATGATTCTTGGAATGATGTTTTTCCATTTTTGCCTTTAGTGTTTTCATGGGTGCTCACATGCATGGTTTTATTGATATGTGTAAGGATGGCCTATATGTCTTGGTGGTTGGGTGACTCGTGTCGCATGGAAATGTGCATGTGGGTGAGACATGATGAAACACCATTGATGAATGTGAAAACCCACAAAGTTATTTTATTTTTAAAAAACAGTTTTGAGGTGAAAAATTGTTGTGTTTGTTATGAACCGATGATTATGTGTATAGTTTATCCTATGTCTTATAAGTGTTTTCTATTCGATATGCTTCCTTATGTTCAGTGGATTTCTAAAGATGTGTTGGATGTTGTGATGTGGCCATGGATGGTTCTCCATTGGTAAGTATTCTAGTTGATCAACCTAAGGTTTTGTGTTAAATGATAAATCCACCCCTTAGAATGATAACACAACCCGTTTTTTTGTAATATAGAGATGTTTGGGCTCGATTTAAAGTGACTTCTCTTTATGGTGATTCTATCTGTTGTAGTAGTTGCTCTTAATGACGTTTAGTGGGTTTTTTTGTGCCTTGTTCATTCTGATCATCGTTTGGAGTGAGATAAAAGAGTGTTGTGTATCTCCAATTTCTTGTTTGGGTAAAAATGTGTTATTGAGGAAGAAATTATCATGGTGTCTCTAGATCTATTTTTTATTACTGGGAGTATTATGTGGTTTTTTGTAGAACTAAGGGATGAAGTACAAGTTGGGGATTATAAAATCCTTACTGCAATGCAAGAGATGCTTTATCCATCATATCTCCAGCCATAAGATTCGGAGTGAGGCTGGCTTGTAGTCAAGAGTCCTAGGATTGTGGGTAGTATTTCTAAGATCACACCTATACCATTTTTGTGAGGTAGTCACTTTGTTTCTTTTTTGGATTCAATGTCCCAATTATTGGATCCCCTTCCCTCGCCTCCCTAATTGGTGTGGGTTTGGATCCGGCAGAGAGTGTTGGCCTAGTTCTTTCCGCCTCCATTTGAGAGTGGGTGTCTTAAATGTTCATGTTGTGTTCCACTCAAATTGGGTTGGTAGGTTGTTTCAGGAGAGTTTTGGTAGGATTTTTTGAGTGATTTCTGATTCTAGCTCATGTTAAATTATTTTTTGTTCATTTCAAGTTGGGTTCTAATGGTGGGGAGAACCACCATGGGTCTCAATGATTTTTCCTCCTAAGAATTTATCTAGTGCTAGTTGTTTCTTAATGGTGGGGAGTCTATCCTGTAATCCACTAGAATCTTTGGTTTTTGTGAGTTAGTTTTCGTTTGGGTGATTGTTGGTTTCATTGGTAGAAGGCCCAACAACTGGGTTCTCAGTTTGGTTATGGAGGTAGAGACGGGATCTTTCAGTTGATTCTCAAGTAGTGGGTGAGAGATGGTGTTTTTAATGAGGTAAGAGGATTAAGTAACATTAATGGTTGATGGTGTTTCATTGGATTAGTAGGATTTACCATATTTATAATGAATCTTTAGGTGTTTATCAATCATCTGGAATGTGATATGTGTTTTCAGAGGCGAAAAGCATTAATGGTGGGGAGAATTGTCACACTCAGTTTTTTTTCTTTTTATGTCATGGTTTTGATCCGGTTCATTGAAAATCCAGATCCTTTTATTGGATTTTGGGTTAGGTTAATTTTGAGTTTTGAACTACCATATATGTATAATCACCCTAATTTGGGTTCTCTATTTCTTGTTTAGGAGTTTTTGGAGAAAGGGTGGTTACTTCATGATTTGGGCAAACTAGGAGCCAATTTCCATATTTAAAAACATATTTTGTTTCTTTTATAAATCATTTATCTTTTATCATTTTTAACTAATTCAACACCCCAATTGTCCAAAAATGACCTATTAAAACTACCATATCATTTTTTGACCCTTATAAATTTATAATAATGGTGAATTGGGGTCACTTATTTAGGTATTGGGCCATCCCATTGGACCATTTCTAGTTTTAAACAAATAATTTGTTTCTTTTATATATAATACAATTCTTAATATTTTTCAGTTATTCTACCTCACACTCTAAGACAATACCCCTATAACTACCATTATAGATTTTAACTCTTGGGAGCTCATATGAGTCCTAGATTAGGGAGAACTTCTCAATGTCTCTCAAATCATCTAGAATCGCGAAGGTAAATTATTTCATCCATAAATCATTCCATTCGTACTATTTTTCCAACAAATAATCTTTCCCTGGTTCTTCCAGACCTTAGGAGACTCTCCAAGAAGTTTCAATCCATTCCCTTTTTTATAAGGGAGCAGATCTAATGGAAGACAAAGAGTTTTCTAGTTGAAAATGTGAGATTCCTTCTCCTTTCTCATCCCTCTTCTTCCTCCTTTCATTATTTCTTGGATTTTTAATCTACACCCGTCATGATTGACCTAAGGGTCTGATATCCTATGAATATTTATGGGGTGTTTGTTATTTTGGGTCTGGTCATCATAGGTTTAGGGTTTTTAAACCCTCGGATGGTGATTTTGGGTGTGTGTTTTCATTACGCCAAGGATTTGAGGGAGGAAATCCCTTTCACATGAATTTTTCAATTAAGTTTCATAATTTTCATATTATTAAAATATTATATATATATATATATATTTTAATTATTTTTTTTCATCCTTTGGATAATTTTATTGGTGTGAAAAATGGTTGTTTGATCCTTGTTTTGTGAAAGGTAGAGTTCTTTTTTCATTAATGTTCACACCAAGTGTTTGTTTAAATGTTCCACTATCTTTATCTACTATTTTGTGAGGTTTAAACCCTGATTTGTGGTATTTTGAACATGTTACATTATCTATAATAAAATATGACATGAAATTGGTGTTTTATTCCTTTTCATGTTCTTAAAATAAATTGTTTTGTTTAAAAAGAGCATGTCATGTGTTCGGTAAATTGTCCGGTTGGCTTTTATGTGTGATGTGTGATTTAAAAATTATTTTTTATCTCTTATAAATGAATTGTAAGAATGATAAATTGAATTTTTGGGTCATTTTATGGCTTCAAAATTTATATTTTGTTTTAAAAACAAATGGGTTTTGGTTTTCAACAAGTTTTGGCCCGGGTTACCGGAAAATGGCCCGTTTCACATCCTTATGAAAATGGTTGTGTGTTGAATATGCAACCTAGGTGTTTAAAGTGATTTATGAATGTTGGTTGCTACTTTTAATTTTATGTATACACCTCCATAATAAAATTTAAATTCACAACTTTGTCAAATGTTAGTTTTGAGAAAATGATTAAAGGCCTGTTTGGCCTTTCCTAAAAATTATGATTTAGTGTTTTACATGTATTTACAATGTTGGGTCAATTGGGATTGTTTTATGGTCTATAAAATGATTTTATTAAATGTTTATAGGTCTTAAAAATGTGGTTGGGTTTGGTTTTTTGTGTGTATATACTTATAAGAGTGTTTTTGAATGAGTTTTATGTGAAAATCCTCAATACACTCCTTGAAATTGTTTTATGAAATTTTTTAGTGGTTTATTTATTTGTTAAAGAAATGTGAAACAAGTTTGTGGGCTATTAGTGTGTTTACGGTTTGGGAATGGAATTTTGATGTGAACAGTGTATTTGATAATATGTGTTACTTGATTGAGCACTAAGAGGAATCCCAGGTATCTAGGTGGGTGGACGTGTACTAGTATGCTAGTGATCCATTGGGGTTTGGGCCCTGTTCCACGTAGAATGTTTGATGAAGACAAAACTAAAAAAATATGATTGTGATGATTTTGGGGGACAACTAGGATATGGGTATGCTCCCTACTGGTGGCTCGTGTGCATGAGAATGGATATTTATTATGGTTACTTTCACCGAGATATGAGGTACATGGGGCTCACAACTAACTAGTGCCTAGGGGTGTTCCCGTGAGTTGTGCTCATTGGCTATTTTGTACTCGTCGTTGGTGTATGGTTTGTTTGGTTTGTAAATTTAGTAGTGTGTGTGATTTATATAAAAGTGTAAATTAATTAAAGCAACCTTCTTGAAAACTATTTTCATTTTGAAGTTACACCTCTTTGAAAATTGTTACTAGCATTCTTGTTTATAAAACATGCATGTTTTTTTCTAGTAATTTTTTATAGAATGGGACCTAATTTTGTAAACATACCTTTATATTTTTATTTAAAACATGGAATTTACGATTATGTTATTTTAAAGGATGTTCATTGGGAATAGAATATCGGGCTGACCTACTGAGTTTTAATACTCATGCATATAGTCTTCTTCTGTTTTTAGCCCTTGTGCAGGTTTCAACTTGAGTTTGATCTCCTTGGGTGATGTAGATACCCACACTTGACATACATAGGCATTAAATTAATTTTTTGGAATTCTTAATACTTGAAAAAAAAACAGATTCCCAAAGACCGTATTAGTTTAGTGTCTTTGGGAACTCGGAACATAATCTTTTAATCATGGTGAAAGATCTTCAACGTCTCCCATAAAGATCATACCCTTTAATTTTCTTACCTAAAATCTTTCTTTATATCCCAGGGAAAAGAAGACATAAAAAGGGTGAGCTCAAATGATCAGTAAGGGTAAACATGGAGAACATAAAACAATCCCTAAACATTTGAACATAAGAACATGAACATAAAACATTAAAATCATGAGTAATGAAATAAATCTTGGTAGTTCATAAGGCATAGATCTTAAAGGAACATTAACCATGATAAAATAGCATGGGAATAAAACTTGTAATTGTGAAAACCATTAAGAACATGTTATGATTTCCATATTAGCCAAGGCATTGCGGCCAAGACCATCATAGTGGACAAATTCCATTATTGAACTGGGTTTACTTGCCGTTCTAGCCCTGTATTACTGAACCAGATTCACTTTTCATTCTATCCATTTATATCTTATGAGATATAAATCTTTACCCAATGCATTAGAGAGATATTTAGGTCCCAACCATCTCATAATGAAATAATTCTTTCATGTGCCACAAAATAAACACAAATCATTCATCATAACCCAAAGAATAATATGAGTTTCATAAACACCCTCCCGTTATAACATAATCCATATAAAATAAAGGGATGTCATTTAATCATTAGAAAAATGAAACCATGTAAATAATGGAGACATTATAAATTAAATATAAACATACTAAATAATCTCATCTTATATGGAAAAATTGTTTTGAAAAAACATTTGAAATGAATTCTTGAGGAAAATATCCTTTCTTCTTCAAAATAATTTTCTTTTCACAAAATTCCAAGTTATTTTAAAAGAAAATGATTATGTTGAAAATAATCATGAAATATTGTAGAGTAATCTTCATGAAAATAAGTTGTCATGAAACCATAGAAATCCATTCATTCTTTATAAGTTAAAAAACATTATCCTCGTACTTTTAACAGAAAAGTCAAAACGTACCATGTATGGTAAACAAAAGAAAGTTTCTTTCCATAAAACAAAGTAAAAGTCACAGTGGGGTAAACATAAAATCAAACATACATGGAATAATATTAAATACTTTATGAAAAAAATTTATGTTCATGGATGAAAAATATAACCCTAGAAAATACTTACGTATAAGCAATCTCAGATAAAAATGAGACTCCAAAATTATCCCTTACCTTATGTAAAATTTCGTTCATATGTGTCCAAGACTCCTGTATAGTGGGTTTAAAAATATTATTAACTTTTAACATAACCATAAAAATATTTATGACATCATATATGATTCACTTATTACTTTATATTACCCGTTCTTTTGTAAATTCCATGTAAAGGCTGCGTATTGGGTAAAATCGTTTCATTTATCGTACGTGTTTCGACTTGTTGTTCTTGATTTTATTACTTATATCCTGATTTAATTAATTACAGAATGTAAAACTTGATTTATATGTAATATATATTCATCATATAAATATATATGATAGATTGATAAATGGAATGAAATACACCGTTCATGGAAACGGTAAGCCGTACATACACATGAACATTGTTTTCGTTTCCTTATTGAATTGAATGGAATTAAGTAAATGAAAGATATATGTACATAAATCCATTATCATTATTATTTAATATCATTAATTATTATTTATTATATATACTTTATAACCATACTTTAATGGTTAATCATGGAAAATGAAACTCATCACGTTCGTGGAGACGATAGTCCGTACGTACACATGAGTGACAATATCATTATTCTGATACTAAAATCGTATAAAATTGGATGTTATATCCTATATATAGAATCATAATAATGTTATGATTATTATTTATTACATTTATACTCATTATTATACCCATCCAAATGATGAAATGTTTGAATAGAAAACTACACCACAACGTGGTGACGGTAAGACGTACGTACACATGTGTGGTGACTTTTTCATTCATAGGATGGATAAACTAACTAATATGGTTGTGAAACTTTTATAATAACATCACAATATATAGAATATACTGGAGTTATTATTTTAGAATGGAAACAACAAATAATGAGTAAGTGGAAGAAGAAAGGAACATGAAATAGGTGGGGAGATATTTACCTCTTCTTCGGGTTCTTCCTTTGATTTTATAAAAAGGTATCCTTAGGTTGGATTTATGACTAAAAGAAGGCCTCTATAATTAAGGGAGGACAGTTTAGAGGGTATTTGGGAAGGGTTTGGCCGAGAAAAATGGCTTTGGAGGTGTGAATTAGAGAGAAGGCGTTGTGCCCTTTTACAAGAGGGGTGAGGGACACCTTAGAAAAAACTTAAAATATTATTTTATAATAAATTTATATTCGATTTATAATGGCCCAAAAGTGACTTATTTCAAGGATAGGGTGGGGATGGGTCAAAATACTCTCAACCAATATGGTTTAGACAATTTTAGGTAACCATTTTAAACTTATCATTTAGATTTAACTCTAAGTTAAATAATTTATCCTTTACCACGTATTCTTGTATTCTTACACTATATGGTTAATAAACATACTATAAACTTCCAGTAAAACCAAAATTGGTTACTTAATGTCATATATATTATTATATAAGTATTTTGGGTGAACCTTATATTTTTAGGAACATTATATTAATTAATAATATAATATTTTTTTTAATACTCTTTTATGTCAATTTTGACACTATTTTGTATTTTATTTTTCCTAAATTCATAACAGCATTATTACTTCGAAAAAAATTCATCTAACCAACCCTAATATGTTATATTAACCTATATAATTAGTGTAATTAATAAAAAGTCTCAAATTACATTTATTTGGGTATTTATAATATCAATTACGTTAATATTTCATTAATAAGGTAATTACTGCATCATCATTATGTCATAAAAAAATTAAATTATTTAATGTCTAAAAAATATAAATTAAATACAATTATGTATGAAAATATTTTATATTTCTAATTAATATTTATAGTCTAATTTATCTTATTTATAACCCTATATTATAAATGTTTTAGTTATTAAACTTTGATTTTAACTATTTTAACTCTTCCATAAATAAAATAATAATAAATGTCCTAATCTAACCATTTTGCACCTAAAGGGTAATTTTTTTTCCTATAGTTGTTTTTGGTATGATTACAATTATCCAATAGAATTATTACATGTTTTAGGGTAATAATAATTTCAATTGTACCCTTAATTACTCTATTTACTTTTAACCGTGGTAAATAAAAGTTAAAAGTTACTATTCACCAAAAATTATTTTCATCTCATTCAACCAAATATTACTTATTGATATCAACTGTGTCTCTGAAAATTTTGAAATTCAACTCACAAAAGTGATAAAATTATGTTTTATGTAAATTTTCAAATGCTCATAGTAGGTGGGTAAAAGACAGCAAACAGTTTAATAAAATTTTTATATATCTAAAATTTTCATAAAATGACTTCAATGAATTACATTGAACTTATATAGATATTATGTATCTATTTTGACCTAAAATAAATTTAAATAAAATAAATTATTATTTAAATAATAAACCAGTTTTGACCAATAACTCAATGTTTTCACTATTCATCAGAAATTGAATGTTTTCAGAAAAATACCAAAAATTCACCCTTGGATAATTTCGATATTACGAATCAAAAAATGAAGTCCATTTTGAAAGATAAAATTAAAAAAATTGGGAATTACTATTCAT
The DNA here is from genome assembly GCA_963277665.1 of Viscum album. Lineage (NCBI taxonomy): Eukaryota > Viridiplantae > Streptophyta > Magnoliopsida > Santalales > Viscaceae > Viscum > Viscum album. The sequence continues at coordinate 826,875,456 of OY728148.1, read as the reverse complement.
AATGACTAGTTTATATAATATTTTAATAACATATCTTTGTTTAGTGAAACTCAGTATTACGTAAAACACAAGCTATCGAGGAAGGTTGCTCTTTCATGTAACGCAAGACAAGAATACTATTGCGTATACTACAAGATAATACGGTGTTGTGTATAACATAGGATAATCTTGGTGTAGCATACAAAAGAATAAATCAAAGAAATTAAAAATATTTTTTCTCATAAAATCTCGGGGTGTTACATTCTACCCCCCTTAAAATGAATTTATCCCTCGAAATTCGTCATGGTTATAAATGGTTTACTACATGAAATTTTCATTCATAGAAACTCACATTGTAAAAAGTAATACTAAAACATATTTTTAAAAAATAAACGTAACGATTACCCAAATTAACTCATCACTAGGTTTCCACATAGAAGTACATATTTGAAAATATGGATATGGAAGAGAAATATAAACATCACGTTCTGATAGAGAGTGGTATTGAACATGGCTATGAAAAATAAAACAATCACAAAGACATAAATTTGTGATGATCTAAGTTACCATCTAGGAAAATGTTTTTGGTTTTCAAGATCATTTCTGTAAAGTTGAAAAAAAATTAGAATTAGAATAAATAGTTAATTGACTTTGGCACAATATCACAGTTGGTAGTTCCTTGAACAATATACACTTAATATCTTTATGAAATGAAGTTTAATATGTCATTCGTGAAGTGTTAGAAGATCATGCGATTGAATGATAGGTCATTCCATCTGTCTCAAACAAAAGGTTATCAAAAGTTATTAAATATACATAAGTCCATCTACGGTGAGATGAATCGTATATGGTTCCTAAAATGGAATTATACTTCATCTATCATACCTATTAATAAAATAAAAATAAATTCCACTAACCATGGACTTCCTAAAGGCCAGTGGTAGGCAATAAAGATCTGTTGCACTTCGGTTGTGGGTTCGATTCCCGCAACCCTATCTGACATGACGGGTTGTCACATGTCCTGCAGGTTGTCCTTTTTTCTAAACCTATACAATTATAACATTCCATCAAAAATATACAAAAAGTTCTAGCCTTAAAAAATACTATCTATTGTCCAACGTAATCCATTCCAACCTTCAGGCTTATCAAAAATACTTCTGTCCAATCTCATAGTATAAAGAAAATGGCTACTAGAAATGTCATTTAACAAGCATTGAATACCATTATTTATCCCCCATATATCATAAGATATATCTTGTTGGTCACATACCAAATATGTGAATTCTTTAATCATGTATCCTATTGAAACATGAATTACCAAATAATCTTTTTGAAAACATGACTGCTATCAAAAGTTAACTCTTTCCACATACCAAAAGCCCAAAATTTCTATATACTAAAACCATGATATCACTTTGTCCTTATATCAGTCATGAGCTCATTAATAGCATCAAACATCTCGTTATCTTCTTATCCCTTCATTATGTTCATATCATCTACATTCCAAAAATATCTAAATAACCTTTCATGGTTACCGGTACCATAAAACATATACTTTAAAATAATTTAGGAAAACAAATAGTTTAACAATCCTTAGATGTTTCTTTATTCCATAGTACCATTAAATTACCCAGACACCATTACTATTGATAAACATACAATCATTCAACTAACTTTTTAAACCATTGACAAAGCATCATAATTTTATTACGCAACACTTCTTTCATCTCAAATATCATTTGTAGTCTCTTCATCATCATCAACATAAATAATACTCATATGACCATGCTGATTCTCTTCAAGAGATTTTCCCTTAGGGCATTGGTTTTCATAATTCCCATACATTCCACATTTAAAACATTTAATCTTTGTTGATGTCTTAGAAATACCATTATCATTGTCCATTGTATTAACGAAACCTTTTCCTTTGCACTTACTAGCTTTGCATCCTTCTTTTCCACACCCAAAGTATCTTCCAGTTTCTTTGAAACATTCTCCCTGACGCCTCTTACCACATGATTTACATTAGGTAAATTGAACATTCTTTCCTCAATGATCATTATAAAACTCCATCTTTATCTTATTAGCTGAGTCAGGAAACAAATCAAAGTTGAGATTATTGATCATATTATGATATTGGTGATTATGAATAATAATGATACGTGGACTTCCATATCCAATTTCATTTGGTTTCTCATGAATAATATCATTCCACTGTCCATCATATTCTCCATTATCATGAATCTTCATGTTTCCAGCCATTTTTCTAAAACCCAAAAAGAATAGTGTGAGAGGAAAAAATCATGCTAGGAAAACATTATAATAAAGGGGGAGTACCTTCAATATATAACATCTTAGGTTTAATTCTAAGATCATTACCATAATTCTAGGACTATATCCTATACGTATACTTAACCATAGATATATCCCTAGACATACCTTAGAAATATCTCTTGGGATTTCACTAAATTTTTCGCATCCTAGTTTCCAAAGGTTAAATAAAACTTTGCTCTGATACCAACTATAGATACCCACACTTGACGTACATTGACATTACATTACTTTTTTAGAATACTTAATAAATGACAAAAACAGATTCCCAAAGACCATATTAGATTAGTGTCTTTGGAAACTCGAAACATAATCTTCTAATCATGGTGAAAGATCTCAAACATCTCCCATAAAGATCTTCCCCTTTGGTTTTCTTACCTAAAACATTTTTTTATATCCTGGGGAAAAGAAAACATAAAAAGGGTGAGCTCAAATTCTTAGTAAGGTTAAACATAGAGAACATAAAACAATCCGTAAACATTTGAACATAAGAACATGAACATAAAACATCAAAAGTATGTATAATGACATAAATCTTTGAAGTGCATAAGGTATAGATCATAATAGAACATTAACCATGTTAAAATAACTTTTGAATAAAATAAGTAATTTTGGAAACCATTAAGCACATATTTTTATTTCCATATCAGCGAAGGCATTGTGGCCAAGACCATTATAATGGGTAAAGTCCATTACTAAACCGAGTTTACTTGCCGTTCCAACCCTACATTACTGAACCAGATTCACTTTCTGTTCCAGCCATCTCTATCTCGTGATATATAAATCTTTACCCAATGAATTGGAGGGAGATATAGGTCCCACCCATCTCATAATGAAATCATTTTTTCATGTGCCACAAAATAAACATAAATCATTCATCATAACCCAAAGAATAATATGGGTTTCATAAACACCATCCCATCATAACATAATCCATATAAAATAAATGGATTTCATTTCATCATAAAAAAATGAAACCATGTAAATAATGGAGACATTATACTTTAAATATAAACATATTAAATAATTTCATCTTAAATGGAAAAATGGTTTTGATAAAACATTTGAAATGAATTCTTGAGAAAAATATCCTTTCTTCTTCAAAATAATTTTCTTTTAACAAATTGCCATGCAATTTTATAAGAATAGGATTTTGTTGAAAATAATCATGAAATATTGTTGAGTAAGCTTCAGGAAAATAAGGAATTATGAAACCGTAGAAATCCGTTCATGCCATGTAAGTTAAAAAAACATTCTCCTCGTACTTTTAATGGAAAAGTAAAAAAGTACCACGTATGGTAACAAAAAGAAAGATTCCTTCCATAACACAAAGTAAAAGTAAAAGAGGGGTAAAAATGAAATTAAACATACATGGAAGAATATTAAATGCTTTATGAAAAACATTTCATGGACATGGATGAAAAATATAACCCCAGTAAATACTTACGTATAAGCATTCTTAAATAAAAAGGAGATTGCAAAATCATCCCTTACCTTATGTCCAATTTCTTCCGTATGTGTCTGATACTCTTGTATAGTGGGTTTAAAAATATTATTAACTTGTAACGTAACCATAATAATATTTATGATATCATATATGATTCAGTTATTACTTTATATTACCCGTTCTTTTGTAAATTCCATGTTAAGGCAGCTTTTTGGGTAAAATCGTTTCATTTATCATACGTGTTTTGACTTTTTGTTCTTGATATTATTACTTATATCCTGATTTACATAATTCCAGAATGTAAAAAAAAATTTATATGTAATATATATTCATCATATAAATATATATGATAGATCAATAAATGGACTGAAATACACTGTTTATGGAGACGGTAAGCCAAATGTATGCATGAACGCTGTTTTCGTTTCCTTATTGAATTGAATAGAATTAAGTAAATGAAACATATATGAAAATAAATCTAGTATCATTATTATGTAATATATTTTATTATTATTTATTTTATATACTTTATAACTATACTTGAATGGTTAATCTTGGAAAATTAATCTCATCGCGTTCGTGGAGACGGTAGTCCGTACGTACGCACGAGTGACAATATCAATCTTTTGATATTAAAATCGTATATAATTGGTTATTATAACATATATAAAGAATATTTATATTGTTATGTTTTTTATCTATATCATTTATACTCATTATTATACCCATCCAAATGATGAAATGTTTGAATAACAAACTATACCATGACGTGGAGACGGTAAGCCGTACATACGCACGTGTGGTGACTTTTTCATTCATAGGATGGATAAAATAACTAATATTGTTATAAAATTTTTATAATTAAATCACATTATATATAATATACTGGTGTTATTATTTAATAATGGAGACAACAAATATGGAAGAAGTGAAGAAGAAAGGAACTCGAAATATGTGGTGAGATATTTACCTCTTCCTCAGGTTCTTCCTTTTGATTTGATCAAAAGGGCTCCTTAAGATGTCTTTCTGACTAAATGAAGGAATCTAGGATGAATTGAGGACAGTTAAAAGTGTATTTGGGCAGGGTTTGTCTGAGCCAAATGAATTTCGAGGTGTGAATTATAGAGAAGTGGGAGTTCCCTTTTATAAGAGGGGTGATGGGCACCTTAGAAAAAACATAAAATATTATTTTATAATAAATTTATATTCGGTTTATAATGGCTCCAAAGAGACTTATTTAGAGTATGGGGTGAGGTTGGGTCGAAATACTCTCAACCAATAGGTTTTAGTCATGTTTAGGTTACCATTTTAACCTTATCAATTAGATTTAACTATAAGTTAAATAATTTAACTTTTACCGTGTCTTCTTGTATTCTTACACTATATGGTTAATAAACATACTATAAACTACCAATCGAACCCCAATTGGTTCATTAATGTCATAAATATTATTATATTAGTTTTTTTTGCAGAACCTTATATTTTTAGGACCATTCAATCAATTAATAATATAATATTTGTTTTAAAAAATCTTTTATATCAATTTTGAAACTATTTATTATTTTGTTTTTTTCTAAATTCATAACAGCATTATTACTTCGAAAAAAATTCATCTAACCCACCCTAATATTTTATATTAACCGAAAAAATTAGTGTAATTTATAAAAAGTCTAAATTTACATTTATTTGGGAATTTATAATATCAATTATGTTAATATTTTATTAATAAGGTAATTATTGTATCATCATTGTGTCATTAATAAATAAAATTATTTAATGTCTAAAAAATATAAATAAAATACCATTATTTAGGAAATATTTGTATCTTTATAATTAATATTTATAGTCGAATTTATCGTATGTATAACCCTATATTAAAAATGTTTTAGTTATTAAATTTTGATTTTAACTATTTTAACTCTTTTCTAAATAAAATAATAATAAATGTCCTAGTCTAATACATTTGGATCTAAAGGGATATTTTTTATTCCTAAGGTTGTTTTTAGTCCAATTACACTTATCCAATAGAATTAGGACATGTTTTAGGGTAATAATAATATCATTTTTACCCTTAATTACCCTATTTACTTTTAACCATTGTAAATAAAAGTTAAAAGTTACTATTCACCATAAATTATTTTCATCTCATTGAACAAAATTTTACTTACTGATATCAATTGTGTCTCTCGGATTTTTAAAATTCTACTCATAGAAGTGGTAAAATTATGTTTTAAGTAAATTTTCAAATGCTCCTAGGAGGTGGGTAAAAGACGGTAAAAAGATCAATAAAATTTTTATATATCTAAATTTTTATAAAATGATTCAAATGAATTACATTGAAAATATATAGGTATTATGTATCTATTTTGATCAAAAATAAATTTAAATAAAATAAATGATTATTTAAATAAAAATTTGGTTTTAACCAATAACTCATTGTTTTCACTATTCATCAAAAATTGAATGTTTTTAGAAAAATTCCATAAATTCACCCTAGGATAATATCGATATTCCAAATCCATAAATGATGTGCATTTTGAAAGTTAAAATTTATAAAATTTCAACAATTGGGTATGACTATTCATAACGGCTAGTTTATATAATATTTTAATAATATATCATTGTTTAGTGAAACTCGGTATTGCATAAAATGCAAGCTATCGAGGAAGGATGATATTGCATGTAACGCAAGCCAAGAATAGTGTTGCGTATACTAAAAGCTAATACGGTGTAGCGTATAGCGGAAGATAATATTGGTGTAGCGTACAACAAAAGACATCAATAAAATTAAAAATAATATTTCTCATAAAATCTCAGGGTGTTACAGGTGACATGTGATCATTATGTTGGAGAGTGACCAGTCGGGTCACATTGGGTTAGTTGGTTATCGGGTTGGGTCAGTTGAGTTGTTGTTGTAGTTGTACTTTCAGTTTCTTGTACAAATAATGTTCAGTTCAGTTTTTATATAAATGTATTTTGGGCTATCCATTTATTTTCTCTGATTGATTTATTTTTTATATTTGTGATAAATCATTTTCTTGTGTACTCTATTGAATCCCTCGGTGTTTTTCACTATCCCGAGAGGATTGGGAATGCCTCTCGGGACTTTTTGTGGGCTGGCCTAGGTGACCAGTTCAGGTTGACTCAGGCTAGTTCGTGACAATCACTAACTTACATCCTCATCTATGACATGTAGAAGACATCATGAACCCACTCCATCTTTGGTGGTAGGGTGTGGTTGTATCCAACCTCACCAATCCTCTACATGATGTCGAAACACCTAATGATCTTCTGGGATAACTTTCCTTATAATTCCCTAGCCTTTAACATTACATAATCCTGAGTTAAGTCAAGACATCACTTTTAGAGTTTTTTCATGTTTAGAGTTTTAGATAATTAGGCAATAACTATACATTACATATAAAACATTACAAATTAGAAAAAACTACTCTGTCCATTTTTCATAAAAATAGAACTCCTTAAATAAAATAATAATTATTTGCTTGATATAAATCTTCTTTAATTATTCTATTATCTTAACCTTCCTTATAACCTATGAAAAAACATTTCAAAAATTTGGGATGAGCATAGAAATATCATCAAGGGATATTAAATAATGATAGAAAACATTAGTCCATGAATACATAAAAATTAATGAAATCATACTTTTTACTCATAAAACATAATCTCTTTAACATACCTCATAAAATCATAAGATTTATGAATAACACATAGAAATAATCAAACATAAAGGTAACTTGGTGCATCTATAACTTACTTACATTATAGCTTTCACAACCACATATAGAGTAACGTTTGGAATACCCATCATAGTATATTCCATAATTCTCATAGGAGTAACATTAACATTTAACTCCACCATGTTACCCAATGCATTGGAGATCTATCTCGGGCTCAACCACCCTAGTTTTATAATGGAAACACCCATATACTTAAACAATCCCCAAGAATAATATCATATTGAAAAAAAATAAAACAATCATAAAGGAAAGATAACATTTTCACATTATAATCACAATACAACATTTCAAGATATTGACATAATTAATGATTTATAAAAACCATTTTCAATAAACAAATACATTAAAAGGGTATATGGTATTTATTTTACATTTAAAATGATACGACTTGTTAAGGAATCCATATATCAAATAATGCTCGCGGTGGCGGAAAGGTCACTGTCATCGTGTACGCTAAAAAGATTTTTTTTCATTTAGTAAAACACTTAGTAGAAAAATATTCCCTTTGAATGAAATTAAGATTCAATGGGGTTTATACACCATATAAAATATATTCATGTATAAATCAAAATATGCCTTATTGAAAGGATATTGAGACGAAGTCCCTTACAAAGTTCATATAAATGACATAAGAATTTATCAATGGGGTGATTATGTGTAGAAAAAGTATATCCACACAAAGGGAAGTGGAAATTAAAACATTAATAAATAAATATTGATTCCACACGTAATATTGACATAATATAATCAATGAATTATTCATAAAACCCAATGAAAATAAATTGAGTTTAGAAATTCCCTTACAAAAATTTGGCAGCCTAACAGTGTCACATAAAAAATCAGAAAATGAGTTGATGAGAGAGAAAAGGGTATCTCATCAATTGGAAATAAAATGTATAAATTTTTATTTATAAAACAGCATATCCCAACATAAGAAAATACAAATTAAAAGACATAACATAATTGATGTATTTGACTAAAAGACGAGGGTGAAATGTTCCCTTACCTTGAGCCCGACTTGTCTTGTTCATCATTTAACTATCTGAATAATAAAATAAAGATAATTTCTACTTACTTAAAAAATGCTTTCAAGTTTTTTATTCCATTTATATCACTTATTACCTTGTTATAAAAATCATATAATTATTCCAGTTTATATCGATCGTTTTGTCGATGTTTGGTACATGAGTAAAAAATGAACATGTTATAATTAAAACAATTTCATGTGGTAAAAAGTAAAATATCTCCAAAATAGTATTCCCGATTTTAAAATAATATATATTCATTATATATATATATTTATAATAGTACATTACTTTTGGAGATAAGAAATGAAATGCACCATTCATGGAGAAGATAGGTCGTACGTAAGCATAAACACTACATTCATTTCATTGTCATACTAAATGATACATAGGTATATTATAATTTAAGTATAATATAATATGTTATATATGTTACATAATTTCATTAACTACATCCTTTATACTTTCCATGTATTTAATGAACGAGTCATATATCTTTGAGGGGTCGGTAGTCCACACTTTCTCAAATGAAATTATCACATTTACACATTACAAAAAGCATAAAGGCATGATGTAAATAAAAAATACAAGGACATAGACACAATATAAATATAATATAATATATATATATATAATATATATAATGTTCCATCATAATGGCCACCATGATAGGTGTTAGGGGAAAATTTAATAATCATCGTTTCGTGAGGGAGTAGTTCTCCGTACACAAATACAGAATGTTCGTATCCATTAGATGGAGGTGTGTGTAAGTGTAGTTCGAATAATTCTTATAAAAAAAATTCTACTATATTTAGAATAATTTCATAGTTATGTAATCAATTAATAATAATATAATAGGGATTGGAGAAGAAAAATAATTGATATGAACTTGAGAGAAGTTGTTACCTTTAAATCAGGGAACTTCTATTGATTTGAGCCAAAAGGATTTCCTAAATTTCCTTCTTCCCAAGGTAAGGATTCTATGAGGAAAGGAGGGATATTTGGAGCTTATTTGAGCAGATTTTGGACATGCTGAGGGGATTTAGATATGTCAGTAAATGGGTAGTTTTGATTCCCTTTTTATAAGAAGGAGGATGGACACTTTAGGAAGGTTTTGATGTATTATTTTATTATAAACTTATTTTCGGTTTAAAATCGTCCCAAAGTAATTTATTTTAAATATAACATGTTTTTGGGTAAAAAACCTCTCAACCAATATGTTTTAGACAAGTATATGTCACTAATTTAACCTTATCTTTTAGCGTTAACCCTTAGCTAACTAATTGAACTCTTAACACGTCTTCTTGTATATTAATACTATATGGTTAATATAATTACAATAAAATTTCAATAGAACCTCAAGAGTTTGTTTAATGAAATGTTAAATATTATCTATGTAAATTGGCTGAATATTATTTTTTAGAACTATTATATCATTTAATAAAATATTATTTGTTTAAAAATCTCATTTATGTCAATTTTTATACTATTTATATCATGACTTTTTAAAAATCCATAAAAACTTTATTATTTCTAAAAAACATTATTAATTAAAATATAACAAGTCAAAATAGTCCATAAAATTCTTGTATTTCATAAACAGTTTCAAAATAAATTTATTTTATTATTTATAATATCATTTATTTGAATCCATTATCAATGAAGCATTCACTAAATCATCATTGTGTCATAATTAAATTTATTTATTTAATATCTAAAAATTATAAATAAAATATAATGATGTAGTAAATATTTTTAGATTTCTATTGAATATTTATTTCTTAATATATAAATAATATAACTCCATATTAAATTTTTTTAGTAAAATATACTTGTTTATGTTATATTTTTCTTTATATTAAATTAATTCTTATAAAATGTCATTTTCACATCCAAGTGGCTCAATGGGGTCCTAAAATCGACCCAAGGATGCCAATGGTAAAACATATTTCATCCAATAGGATTATGACACATGTTAGGGTAGTTTAATATTATTATAATATCATTTTCACCCTTATTTACAAGATTTTCCCTTTAACTATGTTAAATAAAATAATTACAGAAGTTACTATTCATAATGTCCAAATCTAAAAGGTACTTATTTACAAAATTTTAACCTGATGATTTGAAATCTGGAATCCATTTTTCCAAATTCAAAACAAATAATTTGTAGTAATTAATTTAAAATTAATTCTCATCGTCAAAACTAAAAAGCGTGTTTTTAAAAAGTAAAAAAAACCCAAAGATTGACATGTGTTTTTATACAATTAAAAAGTGAAATTACATAAAATTACCAAAATTGGATTAAATAATAAAAATATAATCCAATTACACATTAAAACCAATTAAAAGGACACTATATCTATATAAATAAATTATATGAAAAGGCAGTTTTGAATTAAAATGCAGTATATTTCATTATTCATTAAAAATGAACTTTATTAGAAAAATTCCCAAATTTCATCCAAAGTAAATTTTTATGTTACACTTCTATAGAAGAAGTTTATTTTTAAAAATAAAACATATATAAGTGAAAAAAACTATATTTAAGGGTTCTCCATCAATAGGCGGTAAAACAACATTTTTACAGAAATACTTCTTTTATTAGAAAAAATTAAATTTGTTCTTATATCATATCTAGAAAACATATAGGATGAATTTAAAAAACTAAATTAAATATATAACAAATATTGTTTATTAAATAAAAATCCATAAAGTGCGATATGAATTTATAAACAAAATTATTTTCTTTTAAATAGATTTTCATAAAAACACATCCTTAATATTCAATTCAATTTTATTTCCATTTTTAATAAATTTGGTAACCAGTTATTCATTTTTTAAACATTTTTAAACCATATTTAGAAATTTTGTTGATACAATTCATTCCTACAATTCTAAAATTTATATGTTAACTAAAATTTAAATTAATAATATTATTATTGTGTTATTTTTCAGTATAACTCAATGTTTTGGGCAATATAATATTTTAGAGAAACCTAATGTTGCGTGTCGAGTACGCTATCAGAAAAAATAATCCCCTTTAAAGTAAAATTAATATCTTTTTCATAAGTATAAATAGAAATCAAAAGGTATTATTCCATAAATACCTGGGTCATTACATCCTTCCCCTTTTTGGAAATTGTGTCCTCACAATTTTAAAATTTAGCTCAAAAACATCATTGAAAGTCCCACATAAGAAAAAGAGACAACAAAACTATCACTTTACACAAATTAAAGAGAATTATAAAGGCAACCCAATATAAAACATACTAGGATTCCTTGATAACATGGATATGGAAGAGAAAATAACCATCAAGTTCTAATGAATAGTGATATAAAACATGATTAGGAGAAAGTAAACTACAAGAAAACCACAAAATTGTGATGGGTTAAATGGTATTTGATTTCGTAGTAGGAAAATTAAATGAAAAAATGTTTTTGTTTTAATATCCTTTTCATAAAGTTGAGAAATTTATTTATGATATTGACTAAGAACATAAGGTAATATACTTACTTTTCATGTAGAGTTTCATCATTTGATAAATTTCAACCACAAACTCCTATTTTCTCCAATTGATGAGTATTAAAGATGACTTGGTTACAATTGAAGTGCTAGAATCAACTTCTAGAGAATCACATAATCCATAAAAATGAACTATATATTTCCCCTGTTTTTAGACATTAACCCAAACTTAAATGGTTAGTACATGATCAGATAATCCCCCGAAAATAATAAACCATTAATCTCTAAAATTCAACAAACAATAACCATAGTTCAACAAAGACCATTCAATAAGAAATTGTCCTTAAAATTCATTATAATAATTCAAAATAATATAGAATCCCAAAATTATGAAGGATTTGATCACACATTCTTCCATGATAAATCTTGACATTTATCTCGACATGACATCGACTACTCTTAAAGTCTCATATTGAAAAGAAATTCTCCAAATAAAATATTATCTATGATAGGTTAATCATTTACATAAATAACCCAAATTTCCATATGTACAAAATAAAACATATATTATTATAAAATAAAACACAACCACTACTCCTAAAATATAATCCCATAGTATTCTGTTTTCCTTAGGCATATAGTGTTCCCAAAAGAGAGAACTCCTTCCAAAATATCATTTATCATTTAATCACCAAATAATATTCTTATACTAAGGATATAAATTTAATAAAACCTATGTTCCAAAAATAATCTTATTCTTAAACCAAAAAAAAATTTAACTATAAAGAATAAGTCATTTTAACCGAGGACTTCACGTAGGAAAGTTGTAGGTGATGCACCCTTGTCGCCCTTCAGTTGTGGGTTCGATTCCTGCGGCCATACCGAACGTGGTGGGTTGTCACCCTTCATATGGGTTTTCATTTTATTAAAACTATATAATTATACATCATTCCAAAAAAATGAGATAAATTCATAAAAAATAACCATAACATATTTTAACCTCAAATTTTATCTCACACCTCACATTTTCATCCCAAAATGTAATGACCTGTAATTGCCTCAAATTAATGGATCATATAAACCCAAATGTTCCATTATAACTATATCCACAAAATAAAAGATAATTCTTCCTCAAATAGAATTTTAATATAACTAAATTTGGGTTTACACATATAATAGAAATGTATTCCAAAGTAATCCCATCAACAAAAGAGCATTAATACATTTAAACATTTTATCACCCAGATATCTATCATAACTCTCGAATTTCAAAATTGTAGACATATAATCATCCCACCTTCTCCATGATACCTTTACCGTTTTTTCCAACTTATTAAATAATACTTATTTCCTAAAAAAATATCATTATTCATATCATAAGATTCAATAATGTCAATACATCATCTTAGAAAATAATCCATACATTTCATAGGCAATTGTTAGTTTCTTCATACTCAATTGGAATGGAATTAGGTTTTGGTAAAAATATATTTTTAAGGTAATTATCATACAATTTCCGAACCTCCTTCATAAGATATCTATTTACATAATGACCATCAAAACCACATTTAAAACATTCAATTGATCCATCCGAAAGAACTTCTTTCTCTTTCTTGGATTCAACTAAATGCTTCCTTTTTCCATGAGAGTTTATTACTTTATGACCTTCATTACCACATCTATAAAAGATTCCTGTTCCTTTGAAGCATTTTACTTGGTTTTTATTTCCACATCCTCGACACATAGTTTTTTTAATATACTTACCTTTATGATTATTACCTAAACTTCCATTGGGATTTATTTCTCATATATGTGATGCCTTATAAAAATCAGCAAGGTTCATGTGGTCAATCATGACTCCAGATAGTTGGTTACTAATAACCACATGAGTTATCATTGTATATCCCATTTGATTCAGTTACTTATTCATAAAACCACCACAGTTTACTTCATATCCATTGTTACTTTATTACCTCCAAGATCCTACCATTTACTAAAACCAAGAAAGGTCAGTCTGAGTATATTAGTAAAATCATCATATAATATCTTATGATGAGGGTAAACACTAAGATATACTTATTCATGTTATCTTAAACTCATTCAATTTATCTAAAATAACTATGAATCTTTATAATATCCTAACCATTGTGGTTATATAAAACATGTCACTTATGCTTAAATAACACCCTAACCTCTAAAGTTATCTAAACTGACCTTTGATACCATCAATAGATCCCCATCCTTAAACATTACATAATATTTATTTAAGTCAATAATTCACATTGAGGATCTTTTCAGGTATAAATTTTCAGATAATTAGGCCATCACTAATACATTACATCTCAAATATTATAAATTATACACTTCTACTCTATCCATTTATTCACAACAATATAACTCCTTAAATAAAACAAGAATTATTTTCATTGTATAAATATTCTTGAATTCTTCCATTATATTACCCTTCCTTATAACCTATGAAATTTTTTTTTAAAAACTTGGGATGAGAATAAAAATCTAAGTAAGGGATATAAAATAAGGAAAGAAATCATTAGTCCATGAGTATATACAAATCGATGAAATAATACTTTTTACATAGAAAACATAATCTATGTAAAATACCTCATGAAATCATATGATTTATGAATAACACAAAGAAATAATAAAACATAAAGGTAACTTGTGGAATACATAACATACATACATAGTATCTTTCACAGCTACATAGGGAGTTACGATTGGAATACCCATCACGGTATATTATCTAAATCTCTTAGTAAAAACATTAACATTTACCTCCATCATATTACCCAATGCATTGGAGATATATCTCAGGATCACCTTCCCTAGTTTTATCATGGAACCACCCATATACATAAACAATGCCCATGAACCATAAAATATTCATAACACATAAACACATGCATAAAGTAAAGATAACATTTCCACATTACAATCACAATATAACATTTCAAGATAATGACATAATAAATGATTTCTAAAAACCATTTTCAATACCAAAATAAATTTAATGGTAATATAGTATTTATTTTCCTATTAAAAATTATATGGCATATTAAGGAATCCAAATATGAAATAATGCTCGCGGCGGAGGAAAGGTCGTTGTCATTGCGTACATTAAAAAGAAAAATTCTTTTTTTCATTTAGTAAAATGATTCGTAGAAAAATATTCCATTTGAATGAAATTAAAATTAAAAGTGGTTTATACACTATATAAAATAATGTCCTGTATAAATCAAAATATTCCTCAATGATAGGAGATTGAGATGAAGTCCCCTACAAATTTTATGTAAATGACATATAAATTTATTAATGGGGTGATTATGTGTAGAAAAATTTTATCTAGAAAATGGTAAGTGGAAATTATAAAATAAATAAATAAATAGTGATTCCACACATAATCTTAGCATAATATAATCAACTAAGTATGCATAAAACCCAATGAAAGATTTTTTTTCTAAATTCCCTTATAAAAATTCAGCAGCCTAACAGTTTCATTTAAAAATTTAGAAAATGAGTTGATGAGAGAGAAAAGGGTATCTCATCATTTTTAAATAAAATTTACAAAAATAAGTATATATAATAACATATCCCAACATACTAAAATGGAAATAAAAAGATATAACATAAATGTTTTCTTTGACTAAAAGAGGAGGGTGAAAGGTTCCTTTACCTTGAGTCTGAATTTTCTTGTTCATTCTTATATCACTGAATAATAAACTAAAGTTAATTTCTACTAGATTTAAAACCTTTTTAAATTTTATTATTCCTTTTATATAACTTATTACCTTGTTATAACAATCATATAATTATTCAAGTTTATATCTATCATTCTCTCAATATTCGGTACTTGAGTAAAACATGAACTTGTTATAATTACAAATTGTTTATGTGGTCCAAAGTACATTATCTCCAAAATAGTATTAATGATTTTGATATCATATATATCGATTATATATATGTATTTATAATAGTACATAATATTTGGAGATAATAAATAAAATTCACTGTTCATAGAGACAGTAGGTCGTACGTACGCATGAGCGCTACTTTCATTTATTTGCCGTACTAAATGATACATAAGTACTTTATAATTTCATTATAATATCATATGTTATATATGTTACATATGTTCATTGACTCCATACTTTATACGTTCCATGTATGGCCTGAATGAGTCATATCACTTTAAGGGGGCCGTAGTCTGCACGTCCTCAAATTAAATTATCGTATTTACACATTATGGAAAGCATAAAGGCATGCGGTAAAAATATATAGAAAAATATACATAATATAAATATAATATTTATCATATATAAATAATTTTACATAATAATTTCTACCATGAGAGGTGGTAGGGTATAATTTAACAATCATCGTTTCGTGAGGCGACAGTTC
Organism: Viscum album; assembly: GCA_963277665.1. Lineage (NCBI taxonomy): Eukaryota > Viridiplantae > Streptophyta > Magnoliopsida > Santalales > Viscaceae > Viscum > Viscum album. The sequence continues at coordinate 826,859,028 of OY728148.1, read as the reverse complement.
ACTGTACACAGATACAATATGTTCATATCCATTAGATGGAGGTGTGTTTAAGATTATTTAGAATACTTATCATAAAAAAATCCTAGTATATTTAGGAAATTTTTTTATGTATTAAACAAATAATAATTGAATAGGGAGTGGATAAGGAAAATAAAGGAAAATAACTTTAGAGAAGATGTTACCTCTATATCGGGTAACTTATTTTGATTTGAGCCAAAAGGATTTTTTTGATTTTCCATCTTACCAATGTAAGGATTTTATGAGAAATGGTGGGATATTTTTAGCTTATTTGATCAGAGTTTGGATGATCCAAGTGCATTGAGAGGTGTGAGTAAATGGGCATGGTGATCCCCTTTTTATAAGAGGGAGGTGGGGCACTTTAGCAAAGTTTTAAAGAATTATTTTTTTATAAAACTATTTTAGGATTAAAATGTCCCTAAAGTAATTTATTTCAAATATAAGATGCATTTGGGCCAAAAAAATCTCAACCAATAGGTTTTAGAAGTCTAGGTCACAAATTTATCCTTATCTTTTAGCTTTAACCCATAGATTACTAATTTAACTCTTACCATGTCTTCTTGTATATTCACAATTTATGATTAATATAGTTACTATAAAATTCCAATAGAACCTCAACTGGTTCACTAATGGAATTTTCAACATTATATAAGTAATTTGGATGAATATTAGTTTTTAGAACTATTATATCATTTAATAAAATATTATTTGTTTAAAAAACTCATATATGCCAATTTTTATGTTGTTCATATCATGAATTTTTAAAAATACATAAAAACTTGATTATTTAGAAAAGACATCATTAAATAAAATATAAAAATTTATAATCATCCATATAATTATTGTATGTCATAAAGTTTTTAAAAATAAATTTATTTTAATATTTATAATATAATTTATTTGAATCCATTATTAATAAAGTAATCACTAAATCATCATTATGTCATAACTAAATTTATATATTTAATGTATGAAAATTATTAAAAAAATATAAAGATTTATGAAATATTCATAGATTTATAATGACTATTTATAGTCGATGAAACAGTTATATAACCCCAAATTAAAATTGTTTTAGTAAAATATACATGGTTATGTTATATTTTTCATTACTTTAAATTAATTATTATAAAATGTCATTTTCCCATCAAAGTGGCTCTATGGGGTCCCAAAATCGACCCAAATATTCCCATGGTTAGTAATATTTCATCAAATAGGATAATTACATGTGTTAGGCTATTTTAATATTATTATAATATTATTTTTTACCCTTATTTTACCAGATTTACCCTTTAACCATTGTAAATAACATAATTATTGAACATACTATTCATAATGTCCATATTTAAAAGGTATCTATTTACACAATATTGACCTTATGATTCCAAATATGGAATCCATTTTTCCAAATTCAAAACACCGAAGTTTTTGTATTTAATTTAAAATTAATTCCTGTTGTCAAAATCTAAAAGCATGATTTTAAAAAGTAAAAACTACCAACATATTGACATGTTTTTATGTCCAATTTAAAAGTGAGATTACGTCTAATGACCAAAATTGGATTAAATAATAAAAATATAATATAATTAAACTTTAAAAACAATTAAAAGGACAATATAACTATATAAATAAATTATATGAAAAGGTAATTTTGAATTAAAATGAAATATTTTTCACAATTCATTTAAAAATTATCATTCTCAGAAAAATAGAAAAATTTCATCCAAAGTACATTTTTATGTAATTATTCTATATAATAAGTTTATTTTGTCAAATAGAACATATAAAAGTGAAAAACAACAAGATTTAAAAAAAATTCACCATAAAAAAGCTTTCCCTTTAATGTAATATTAATATCTTATCATAAGTATTAATAGAAATCAAGAAATATTATTCAATAAATACCTGGGTCATTACATGCCTCCTCAGCCGAACCTCCACATTTCACTTCGTGTAGAGACTCTATGGAGAATGTGGTCTACCGTCTCAAACTCCAAGTGTCAAATATGATGATATGTGTAGGATTTATGTCTACTCTAGGCCATATTCATCTGCTCATGGATGACCTGTACTTTTTCCATTATTGCTTGTACCAAATCTGTTCCCAAAAGATATGACTCAACAATATCTTTCCTATATAAGGGTGACCTACATGGCCTCTCATATAGTGACTCAAAAGGTGACATGCTTATGATAGATTGGTAGTTTTAATTATACCCAATCTCTACCAAGCATAGGTGATCTTCCTAGCTACTACCGAATTCCAACATTCAGGCCTTCAACATTTACTTTATAACTTGTACAGTATGCATAGTATTCCTATAAATATGGGGGTGAATGGATGTACTCACCTTCACCTTGGTCTAAAATTCCACTAGTAGGCCCATCCAAAATCATGACACAAACTACACATCACGATCGAAGACAATCATCAAGGGTACCATGTGAAGGAAGATGATCCCATGCATGTAAAACTTCCCATAAATTTCCACCAAACTCTGATCCCTAATGGAAAGGAAGTGTGAAAAATTGTGTGAGTTAGTATAATATCACCCATATGTTGTTGTGTCCCTTCATTGTACATGGAATACTTGTGAAAAAATCCATGGATATTCCATCCCACTTTCACTTTGGGATCTCGAGAGGCTGAAACAAACCCACTGGATCATGGTACCAAGACATCACTAGCTAACAGGTGGGGCACTATGAGATGAAATTTGTTACACTTCATGTCATGCAGGACCACCAATACCACCACTTAATATCTCTTTACATACTCCCCACACCATTATTTAATACTAAGGGAGATGTTTGGAATTCCCGCATCACCTCCTCCCACATTGCGACTGTGACCAATGTTCACCACATGAATATGATGACATGATTTCATCATTAAAAATATCTACCTACTGCATAATAAATTAATATATTATCATGTAAGATAGTACAGTCAATGTATCACAACTAATACTCTATCACACGATCGATAAGAGAAGGATTCAAAACCATCGACTGAAGAAAAGTTGTACACTCTTGTTCCACCAGGGTCAGCTGCAAGGAAGCTATCTGGTCTGAAGATTCCTATTGTAGGTGAGCCTGGGACTTCCTGCTATGGGAATCTACTACAATGTTTTCCTTTGCTAGAGTATACACTATCTCGATGGCATAGTCCTCCATGAACTCCAACCAACATCATTGTATCATTTTCAGGTCTCTTTGAGTGAATATGTACTTGACACTCTTGTGGTATGAGTAATCCACAATGAGATCTCCCAGTATATTGTGTCTCTACATCCCCATGGAAAATATTACCACTATTATCTCTAGGTCATGAGTTTCATAATTCTGCTCATGGGGTCAATATTGCCTTAACTCATATGCGATAACTTCATGATGCTGCCTAAACACGCACCAAATCTTATATCATGAGGAATCACAATACACTACAAACTCCATTCCTTCCTCTCATAGTGTCAACCCAAGAGAACTCATCATTCTCTACCCCAACTCCTCAAAGTACCTCTAAAACTTCTCAGGATAGGTAAACGATATCCATTTTCATGTTAAGGTGGTCAAAGGGGCTCAGATTCTGTATACGTCCTCCACGAACCTCCTATAGTCCCCTTACAATCCAATAAAACTCTGCACCTATGACACATTCCTGGGTGGATCCAAAGAAATAATTTCTTCAATATTCAGTTGATCCATAAGTAAAAAATTTTCTAATGTGATATTCCCTAGGAAGTGGACCTCATGTATTTATAAATGGCACATCGAGATATTCTCCTAATGCTTGTTCTCTCGATTTAAATAATGAAACATATTCAAGTTCTATACATGATCCTACACTAATTTAGATTAGAAGAGTATTTTTTCAATGAAGACAACCACACAATGACCCATTTCAAGTTGGAAGATCTGGTTCATAAAATCCATAAACATGGATGGGAATTTGTCATAACAACGGGAATCACTAGGAACTTGTAGTGTCCAAAGTGATATTAGAATGAAAAATTTGGAATATTAACCTCACCAACCTATAACTGATGGTATCTGGACCTGATATGGATCTTGTAGAACCCTATCGCACCTTGTAACTAATAAAATAGGTCATCAATCCTTGGTAAGGGGTACTTGTTATTTATCGTGTGCTGGTTCAGGTGATGATAAACTAGAAAGAGCCTTAAGTTCCCACCTTCCCTTTTCATTAACAAATCTGGAGCCACTGAAGAGGACACACTGGGTTTGATGAAACTTTTCTCCAAAAGTTCCCCCAAATGCAACCATAAACTCAGAATGGTGTTGGGTTCTATCTGATAAGCCTCAGTAGATATTGGGATAGTCCCTAGTTTCATGTCAATGAAAAAACTCCATCTCCTAACTCAAAGGTAGTCCCAGAACACCCTTTTGGAATAAATCCATATAATATTCCAAAGCTAAAGGAACTTAGACTTCCAATGATCCTACCATACTAAGGGATATACTTTCCAACTAATGGGTGATAGGTTTCCACCTCCTACTTGAGCATCTACCAAGTCTTCCATGAGATCTCTCTCACAGGAAATGGAGAACCTCATCCCATCAGCTTGTAGGAATTTCACTTGTCTATATTGATAGTCAATACGAGATCGAACTATGGAAAGAAAATACATTCTCAATATTTAAACATATGATACCATCATAACTTCCTAGAGGACCCACATGAATCTATCTCCACCAAGATATTTCTTGCACAACTAACAAATGAAAGTCACAGAATAAGCCTTCCATGTAGGATCCTCAAGACAAAGGTGATGTGAAAGCATATTTATTGGGATATCTAGATATCACACTAGGATATGATAGAAAAAATAATTAATGTAACTTGTTTCTACTAATAGTTAGAAAATATTATAATAATCACATATTTACCTTGAATCATCTCAAGCGATGTGGGATCATAGATGTCCAGAGCTAGTAGCTGTCTGCGACCTCAACCACCACCTCCCTAAGACTAACGTGGGATTCCTAGTGTTGGTACTGGAAGGATATTATAGCTTTGTCCCATATCTAAAACTCCTAATGCTCCTCTTCTCGCTGCACCTCCCTAGGGACCACCCTTTCCCTTCCTGGTAGATCCTTGATCACAGTGTTGTCTCTACCGTGGTGGTCTATCTGTTATCTTCTTATGCTGATTATAATGTCTAGTCAGTTAGTCCCATGCCATGTGACCATTCCCATAATAAGTAATTAACATACCCCCTCTTAGATGATTTGGTCTTCTAAATTTTCATAGCCCCATACAACCATGTGACTAAGCCTTCTCGCTGAAGGGTGTCATGTTCTGAGTTCCCTGGAACATGCCAACGACTATAGATGACTCAGCTCTATTTCACCCACTTCCATCTCTAGCTACCTTAAATCCCTCTGGAATGAATTTCAATATCACTAGTTATATCTACCGCACCCTACCCTAGGTTTGAATGTAAAAGGGCACTACACTGGATCATATCTCTCTACGAAGTCCCTTCTCAAACATCCTTTCTTAGAAGTAGCCCTTGACGATCATGTAGAGAGGGTACCATGTCTGTTCTATGAACCTAGTTTCATAACAATCCACTATAATCCCTCCATGTTTCAATTGTTGATTATATTGGATCTATATATAGAATATGAGGGTGGGTTCATACTCCTCACAAAATAGCTATTGGATGTTGACCCATGAGAGTTTTGACTGAATGTGAATCTGAGTAACCTGGCTGCACAAATGCCCCACCACTCCATGGAAAAGGCTGGCTACTAATTCTACCATATAATATATCGGGGCCCATATATGTCTGACGATATAGGCCACAAACTCTATTCAATACTTTTCTGCGTGAGGTTCGAGATCTCTATGAAACCTCAACAGTCTCCAACAATGGAATTCATAGAGTGCACTAAACTATTGAATGTCCCCATCCTTCTTTGCGGGGATAATCGTCTACTCAATAGGTGGAGGTGCTTCTACCTACCACCTAGAAGAAGGGGATTGTGAGACAGACAATAAACAGATGCATCGTTGCTCATAAGGTTGTTATCATGAACCATAGTTAGTTACATGGATGGCTATTGTCATAGATGTATCCTAAAAATTATCAAGGTGTACCGCAATAATATGAGAATATATATATATATATCCATGATAATGGGTAGCTGAATCAACAAGTATAGTTAAAGACTCAATCTTATATGATTCATGTACCATTTACCCCTGCAAAAAATTTATCGGCATGCTGAGTTGACAATTAGGTAGTTACAGTCCTTTTGAATGGATACAATGGCCGCCCACACAATCAAAGGACCCCTTGGACTGAGAGACACATTTGAGACACATTGAAACTATTTACTTAAAACCAAACAATTCTCATAAGGGAAAAAATACAAACAACATTCCATGGAATAAGCATCCTCTGATATCAATATGTCATTACCCGACCCAAGTCAGGGCATGATCCATGACAACCTCAACACCACCTCCATACGCTAAGGGTTGGAGACACGTTTCGATGGAAGAACTAAGCCCAAGGAGGCATTTTGCTATGAACCTTTACAAACACACACACAACCCATTCAATGAAAAAATGAAGGAAGAAATAAATAAAAGATGCAAAAATACTATAAATAATCCAAACATGCATGGAAATATAAACAGTATGAAGTAAAATAGTGTAAAATGAAAAGGAATGAGGGAAAAACGTACATTTTGAACGAGAAATGTGTCTCTACCTGACAAAAAAACTAGAAATTTAAAATAGTTAAGAGATCCTAGCTCCTGGATCCCAAGATACGACCACTATATGATGTCCAATCACCATGTATCCATAAGATCCCCTAATGTCATGATCAACTTGTTCATTGTATGCATAAGTAACGACACATCAGAGAAAATATCATGCATGGGTTAGTATAGAAATACCCAATAGAACACATAGGAAAGTTGATTGGGGAGTAGTAAAAGATACAACTCAAGAGGAAAATAGTAGAATGAAAAAGGTATAGTAAAAGAGTACAAATCAAGCCAACAAGAGAGTGGAAGTAAACTCATTTGAACACAAGGAGCACAATAGGGTGAGAAGATGAAATGCTTGTCAAGTCTTCCCTACCAATAATAGAATATTAGACTCATCCAAACATGAGAAGAAAGAAACAGAAAGTACATGGCATACCCAACACATCTTCAACTCCCCTCAAAAAAGAGTAACCAAAACCTATGGACTAGTTACTAAAGATTTATATTTATATATAATCAGTAAATAAATCCCAAACAAGATATTTTTTGGATCTCCATCTCACAGACCATCCCAAAAATAAGAGTAGCCCACAGTTCTAGTATAAATAAATTAATGATTTCCATCACCTCATGTATCTACCCTAAAAACATATGACTAAGGGACTTAATCACCATACTTTGACACTATCCACATTAAGCGGAACTGAATCACTCTCATTATTTTATGCCATTTCAAAAAATTCCTCTGAGTGGGGAAAGTGCCCCTCTTCATCATGACCCCAAATCCATGTTAAAACACAACTAATCCATATGCTTCATAGTGGAGGGGATATAAATTCTAAGGATCCCATTCCCTGGTATGATAGGAGGGTCCAAATCTAATAGTCACTGAGGAAGTCAACATCCCTACAGGAATAGAGGGTTAAAGTTGGGTTGTTTTAATTAAGTAACAAAACTACCCAGTTATATTAGAGGGAATTCCTAGAAAGTCATTAGGGACCTCTATTTCCCAGTCCTACTAAAGGATTGTGCATGGAAATTATTATCAAGGAACACTGCTACCTAGCCATACTAGTGGGTAAGAAAATAATGTTGGGGAACTCCACTCCTCATCCATGATGGAGGGTAACATAGATTGATAATTGGGTAATTACAATGACTATCCCTACTGGAGGGGAGGTTTGGTACTTTCATCAGGGAACTCCACTTCCCATCCATGTTGGGGAGTTATGCATGGAATATCAAGTTATTTTTTATAACAACCAGCATCTTCGAGGGTCATATCAATGCATGGATAACCCATAAAAATTTAAATAATATCTAAAAATATTTTTCCAAGTTAATTATCACGTTCTACGTGAAAAAATAGTCATTATAGGCTACTTGCATGCCAAAATATGAGTTCAATCAAAGGAGATATAGACGTTCGAAGATCACTCAAAAGAGATAAAGGGGAACATGACATGTGAGGGGTCCCATATAGCGTGTGAGGGGACCCACATGGTGTGTGATCCTACTCCATAGCCTAGTCATGTACCTGGATGGAACATGAATCCACCTCATGTAGTAGAACACAACGTGTTGGTGGACTAGATGTTGTATCCTAATTAACTGGGACTAGGGTCGAGTCCTGTGGCCATGTCTATGTACTAAGACTCTGTGTCATGTTACTCTAATACACAAGGTGTTGGTCCATGTGGAATTCTACCCATGTGGTTAACCCATGTTCATGTTCTATTACATGGAGTCCCCAACCATGTGACCCATCACACTGGTTGTCCAATTAGGGAAGGAATACCGAATGTGTGAGGGTGGTATACACACGAAGCCATCCTGATGACTACCCTAAACCTAGAACTACTAATAAAGATGCTACACGCCTTGAATTCATCATTTTACAGGGCTTGTATTCGATATTTTTCCCAATTTTCAGATCTAAAAATCATATATTCTAGCTTCAAATCAGGCTCCATCGTCATAGATCCCTCTATATTTCCTCTCGAATCTCTTGGATCTATCATCAATTCATAGTATTCATACTTCATTCATTGGGAATCACTTTTGATATATATTTAGTGAACCAAAGTATCTTATGCATGATATTTTATATCCTTTAATCAAGTACATGGTGATTAACCACTGGATCGATCATCTTCATCTCAAAATATTTCTAGATATTTTCATTGCTTGCAAAAACATTGACATTTCATTGATCTGCCACAAATCTAGGTTCCTAAATGAGCTCAGGTAACCCAAAAACATTCAATCTAGGAACCATGTGGATTCCATAGATGAATAATGTGAAGGGATTTTGGAGGAAATAACAAGAAGAATGGTTTAATTGATCATTTTCCAATCATTCTAGCCAAATGATTAAGAACATGATCGAGGGTTTGATAAAACAATGAAAAATAAATTAAACCCCAATATTTGGGAACATGCAAATAGTGTCAAAGGAGAATATTGATGAAATAATAATGATAAAATAAATCATTTAATTTTGAGGGGAACACTATATATAATGATTCGTACCTCTATTTTGGATCAATCATTGTTGAATAATGCATTCAAACAATGATTCAAAGAAGATGATGCATTCATTGTGCTTCAATTCACTTTGGTCTAGAGGTTTTTTTTTAGAAATGGGATTATCCAATTGATTAGGGGAGGAGAGATTTGTTGGAGAATTTTGAATTGTGATCTAACCCTATCCAAAATAATTTAGTGTAATATTTATAATATAACTTTATGTCAGGGTTTAATTTATTAATTAATCCACTTAAACACACCACCAACAAGCGAGGGGTTCAAACGTCCTACACCAACTCATTTTAGGCAGCACCTAGGGTAAATAATATATTCTAGACCCAACAATGGTCTCATAATTTTAATCTGATCAACCGTTTAAGTGTTATAAAATTTTCTTCAGTTAACCACACACACATAGAATATATTTAATATTTTTATACAATTAATTATGACCACCCCATGCTTCAGAAGCACATGTCATCTCACCGCATAGATCCAAAGAATATATTAAAAAATATTTTAAATATTTTTAAAGAAAAAACCAGGTCTCTACATAATCCTATTTTAGGAACAAAATTATTAGTGAGAACAATTATGATAAATTAGAGCGATTAAGGAGAAGACTTGTTTAATTAGTGATTAATCATAGAATATAAAGTATATAAATGAACTAAAAATTGCTTAAAACATGATAGATTGAAATATTTAAAATATTTTGACTCTATTATCAATCTATATTTATTTTTTGAATCTTGAACATGAATTATAACCACATAATATGTTATGTTGATAAAAAGGAAAAATACATTTTTCTTACTTTTAATTTCTATAATGCATTGGGAAAGGGAGAAAACTTTATAGGTTATTTTTTATGAATTATTTTTAGATATAACTATTGTTTTCAATCATAAAATTATATCATTTTTTATAGATAAATTATTTACTTAAAGTGCTTATAAAATTCCAACTAAATAAAAATTTAGTTAACAATAAAATAAAATAAATGATTCTAAAAATATGAAAACTGATGTAAATTGAATGAATTGTTTTTCTCATTATTTTTTAGATGAATATATAATGTTAAGTTGATATAAAACTATGATATTTTAATTCAATCATTTTCTTTATAGTTTTAAATTCAAATTAGATTAATAATTACAAAATCAACATTTTTTTTTATTTTATAATAAATGATATTTTAATAATTGATTTAAATATACTAAAAGTACTATATTATATCAAGACATTTGTTTGTTTAAATAAATTTTAAATATTTTCCATTAATATACATATTTTTCAATTATAATAAATATGATGATGGTTAAATAGAAGAAAAAAACTCAGTTAGTGTGATTACGATATAAGTTTTTTTTTAAACGTTACTTGCGCCTGTGTAAAAGTTATTTTATAGCACACACACTAATTTCATTATAGAAATTAAATATAATATATAGAATCAGTGAGTCCAAATTATATATCTAGGATCATCTTATTGTAGTCTTAATGTATTAAATAATTCGGATAGAAAACTAGTTAACAAAATGAAAAACAAAAATGATAAAACAATTATACTTAGGAGATAAGGTATTTTTTTAAATAATGTGTTATATTGTGTGATTGAGGTGTGTATCCACAAATTAATATCTAATAACCAAAAATTATCAATATGAGAGACATATGAGGTATGATTACCCCCCAATAGTGAATGTGTTAGAGTATTTACAAGTATGCAACTCCTCATCAACAATAAAAAGGAACTCATTCCCCCCACATCGTCACAAGATTAAATCCATCTATATCAAAGAATATATGAAACAATAACAGCATAAACTACCTAACATCATCCAAGAATAATTATTTTTAGCCTAAATGAATGCATTCAATGTTTTAGTGAACACATAACGAGGAAACCTGAAAAAGATATAATCTTCTTCTAAAATAATTTTTATTTTATTTCCTTATCCACCTACTCCAATTATTATTATTAATTGATAATATAATAAAATATGTAATTTTAAAATAAATACATGATTTTTGGAAAATATATTTTCTTAAAAACACACAATCTTCTATTAAATTATTTACAAAATCATTTTTCCTATGTACGGCGTACTACCGCCTCACGAACTGATGTCATTTGTTTTTCTTTTACCACCATTTAGGGTTGGGAATAATAATGGATATATATATATTATATGAATTCATAATGATTATATTATTAATATATGAGACATACCATCATGGTTTTAATTTGTTGGGAATGTGAGAACGTTGCTCGTGTGTATGGAAGACTACCACCTCATGATGTTATGTTATTTGGTTATGCTTTACATGGAATTTTATAAGGAATGTTTTAATAAAATTTTTAGATAAATATGACTTAATAAATATATTAACATGATATTATATATAAATTATTTTATTTTATATATTTTAGTATAAAAGGAAAATGGAAGCATTGTTCATGCATACGTACGTCCAATTGTCTCCATGAATGATGTATTCCATTTCATATGAATAAAAAACAATGAAAACTATAATTTAATATATAATTAATACATATGATATTTATATCACGATTTACATAATAGAGTTGATGAAATCACGATTTAAGTAAGAGGAACAAAAAAAATAACATGTCAAAACACACAAGAAAAACAAGGTAATTAACACTCGACACATTGAAAATAATAGAAGATTATGAAAAAAAGGATAGTAATATGTTATAAAATAATGATATATTATATCATAAATATTAATATGGTTATTTTATAAGTTATTAAAATGTTTAAAACCACTATATGGTAGGTTAAAATCATGTACAACTAAAAGGAATGCACAAGGTGAGGGATCTCATCTAAAATTATATTCATTGAGGCATATTGTAATGTCATGAAACTAATTACTTTTATAAGTATTATATAATTCCCCTAAATATGTAATATCAATAATAATCCATTTATAATTGTATTTTATGTTTCAATATGAATTATTTCATCTATGGGGATTTGAATTAAAAGTTACCAAATGGTAAATAATTTCATAACTCAACTCCTTTTCATTGGGATTTATTACTGCCTAATTGTTAATAATATTTCATGATTATATGTATAAGAAACATTGAATATCTATTTTTATATTTCTAATTTTTATGTGGATTTACAGTTAAATAACATTATCAATTTTTTGATTAATTTACACTTCAATGTTATGTTCTTTATATGGGTTTATTTTACAATCACATTCTAATAAAGATTGTTTATTCATAAATTTAAATTAAAGGAAATTACATATAAATTTACTAGATAAACCCTTAATTTTTTCCTACAGTTATTGATGACATTTTTCATGTAATGGTTCCAATTTATTACTATTTTTACTTAAAATATTTGATATTTTTTTTAAAAAATCCATGTTCATTCTCCAGTCATTATTTTTTATATTGAAAACCCATGAAAACTATTTTTTTTTCAACAATGATTTCCTTAACATTTTCAAAATGATTTATAAAATTTCATTTTTATGTATATTTTCTTATTATTTTTTATTGGAATATTCTTTTTTTCATTCTGAATAAGAAACCTTTCAATCATTTTTACCTTTAAAAAAGAATATTATTTTTCACTATTACGACATGTATGGAATTATCTTCCGTCATTTATTTAAAGATTTCATTTCATGTTTATGAATATCATTTTAAATTAATTTATTTTAAATTTTATTTTCAAGGAAAATGGATTTTCAAAATGTTTCTTGAAAATGAGAAATATATTTTCCTCAATAAAGATTCTAAATTACTTTTTTTGGTATTTCCAATCATCAACATCAAGAAGAAATTATTTTTACACAAATGGGAATATTTTGGGTTGATAACATGCCTATTCTTCCCCAAAATGGTTTAAGTTCATATTGAACACGGAATTTATTGAAATTCACTACCTTGATTCATTGTAGTTTTCATTAACTTTCCATCAAATTATTAACTTTCCATTAGACATTGAATTTAAATTAAATATCCATATCAATTATCATGGATATGTTTTTTTCCTAAACTAAATACCATTTTTACATATAGTGTTTACTTTTAATATTATTTGAATATCATGGGAAATTTTGACAGATTTATATTATTTAATTAATTAGGGGTTTTGATACGTCACAATGTTTACAAATTAAATCTATTATTTGATATATGAAGAATGCATCATATGATAAATAAATTAGTTAGGTGTTTGTTAATAAAAGAACATCTATGTATTAGTAGTCTCATAGGGAAACATTAGCTAAAAACATCACTTATCATTTTGAACCAAGTTGTTTTAAAATATCTCAACGATAGATCTTGATAGTAAGTGTCTTCAAATATTTCATGACATGAATCATATAGGTTTTCACTCAACATGTTTTAAACCATTATGTGAATAAATATTTATTGTAAAGGTATTTTGTTACTATGAAACATGATTTTCAATAATTAATAATTTCTTTCATTAAGATTCAATTTTTATTTTCTGTGAAATCATCACTATTAAAACATTTATGGACTTATTTCATTATCAATTTATTAAAAAAATAGAATGGTTTTCAATTATATACCAGGGCTTATTTCTTATATATATTCTTCTCAGTTTATTAATTACATGGAATGTGTATTTAGTTATTCATATTTATATATTGATTATTATAATTGATTCATTGTTTCTTCCATTGTATTTAAAAATTACAATGAATTTGAGATCACTGCATTTTCTTTATTTTACCTAGGATTCCATGAAGATTACTATGACTAATATGCAGGAATACATTAGTTGTAATAATTTTATTCATGAAAAATAATATAAAACAATGTTATGTTGTAATTTTTTATTTCAATTTCTATTCAAGACTCATGTATGTATATAGTTTACTAACACTACTGAACTATTCATTTCTTTTGGAACAATTCCTTGTATCCAATGACAATGTAGTGGTATAAGATGTTTGCTACCAGTTTACTGGGGCCAAGTTGCTACATAGGATGACATAGTGGATGTGGACTGTTCTATATTATCCCAAAATAACCCATTAATGGGAATAAATATTTTTTTATCAATAATAGATAGTGGTAGGGATTTTAAATGATTATTTTAAATACTTCTTTAGATTATTCTCAATAGTGGATGGTTCTTATATGATTTCTATATTGCTAAAAATATATATAAATATAAATATTCCTACATCTCCTTATCCTTTTTATCAATGTTGCGTTATATAAAACATCAACAATTCGTATAGATTCTTTTATCAAAGTGGATGGTGTAGAATAATAAAGCTAGGAGTATAGATTTCATATTCCATTGGATAAGATGATTCTAACAAGATAAGCACTAAAAAGAGGATGGATGAATCTTTGTGATTGATAATATATATGTGTAATTTAATGATATTGAGGGAGATTATACTATATGAGATGCTTCCATGATAACTTTTCTTATCATTATTATTTTATTTGATACTATATTATCTCATTATTTTATAACAACGTGAATAGCTGACATCTTTAGATTATATATTGTAATGATGTCATACACATAGAAAATTCATACCCTATTTTATCATGATGTCATATGTGATATGAATTTTTGATGGGATTTTATATTTATTGAGAAAAATAAAACACACCATGTGATTGGAAGGGACTAGATTATCAAATATAAAGATAAGATTAACTATTATTGTTAGAAAGTAATTTAAATATAATCTAAATGTGTTGGTTATAATTTCCAAGGAGAGTGGAACATTTATTATATTATGATTTTTCAAATTGTAGAGAAATATAGTTATATATCTTTATAGTTATTATATTTTTTTCTCCAAACATTATATAGAGGTATCTTCATGAAGCTACTAGTTGTGGTTGATAAGCATCCAAATGATGTTTTTGGGGATTTCATGGGGATTATCCTAAAAAGAGAATTTCAATTTTCATTTATATTTCCTTGGTTAAAAAACTATTTTTTAATATTTATAGAATATTCCACCATATTTTTTATAGTTAATTATTATGTGTGAGGAAATAAAATAAAAATTAATCATTGAAACAAGTGTTTCCCCTTGAAAAAACCATGTATTATTTCTTAAAAGGTTCACTGAATCATTTAAATAGTACTCACTACTAGAAATTGAAATATGGAAAATATAGTGTGGTTATGAATTTAGTCACATATAATATTATTTCTATTATATAAAAGGATCTTGGTGATTTTCTATTCTTGATATTACCAATGGATATCTTCAACTAATGGAATGTAAGGAAGTCATTTTGAAAATGGATTGTCAATGACATTAGGGCCATTATGAGTTCTGCTTCACGAATTTTAGTATAAATAATTACCTTGATATGTTTTTTTCAATGATAACTTGAAACATATTAATGTTTTTAGATAAATCTATTGCAGTATTTATGGATTACTTCTTGATTGTTTCAAGAATGACTGATTGGAAAATAAATATTGATCTTACATTAAGTGTTAGTAAGGACGTAAATTATATTTAATGATCTCAATACATGAATTTTTAATAAAAGAGATGAAATTTAATGGATATATAATGTTAGATAAAGGAATCATTATTGATTCTAATAAAGTGTTGTTTATGATTTCATGGAAATATTTCTATAATATCATTGAGATTTGTATGATTCTTTGACTTGATGAATATTATCAAAAGAATAAAAATTACTTTTAAATAGTCAAGTTACTAATGATATATTTAACATAAATAGGAGTTACATTTTGATGGTACATGATTTTATAGAATGGATTTAGATAGTATAATAGATAACTCACTTATGTGTATGTTTTTATCAAACTCTAGCAAGCTAATGGATATGAGGAACATTATCATGTTTCGAGGGAATTTCTTGGCACATGAGGCTAAACCTAGTTGGTGAGTTATCTCTAAGTGAATCCATGAATCCTAGGTTCAAAACCAGGTGAAGGAATAATTCCAGGGTACTGTAGAAGCACTGTAGTAGGCACTATGTGGGTACGGTAGCAGTTACTGTAGTAGGTATTGTTCAGTATTGTAGCAGCCATGACTATTCACCTTGGTCCAGAGGTTTGGTCTTGGAGTTCTTATGGACTTCGGTCCACCAAGGCCTTAGGGTTAGTAAGGATTTTGGGCCACCTTTATGGCCTACAGAAAACCTCATGGCCTTTAGGCCACCTCAAGGATTTTAGGGCCACCTGTTATGCATATGCCGAGGCAGATTCTATAAGGAACCAAATCCAGAAGATGATTCAAGTGTAGGGTGTATTCACTAGAGCTGAGCTACTATATATGGAATTACGAGGGGGTATAAAATTTATATCAGTACCAGGCATGTGCATCTCAGCACAGGATAGGTAGCCCAATGGCCATATAAAGGTGGAGAGATAGTCATGATGCAGATGCTAGGGATGGGTGGTTTCAATTAGTCATAGATAGTATGATATCATTTAGACCCACGAGTCCTATAATGTCTATAATCATATAAAAAATGTAAACATTGAAGCCTACAAGACTTATAAGGGTTCCCCCTCATCCCTTGAAGAGGGGGTGGGGTTATAAAAAATTAAGATAAAGAGAAGGCCTTCAGACCATTTAGGTGAGGGAATTTCTTGGTCATGTCCTTTTGAACATAAGCCTTTTCATGGCACATAGATATAGAGAGATAAAACATCATAAGAAAAGTTATGTTGAATAATTATTACAATATATCGGAAGTTATTCATATATTAATTAATTATAGAAAATATATATTTGGTGAAAACATCAGAATATAACCCAATAAAATTATTTTTAACATAGATTCTCAAATTGCAATCTCAATGGTAGTCAATTAACATTTATAGGCTATCATATAACCTCATAAATTGAATATTTATATACCATTTTACACATTATATGTAAATATATTTATTTTTTATGCGGATTTATATATCTGAGGGTTGTTTCATTTTTATAGGGAGTTTTTCATAAAACATAGAAAGGTTTGCTTTTTTATTATGAATAATTCGAATACACAATTTTAGAAGACACCAAATGGGTTACCTGTCTCAACTTGTTTTTAAATTAATTTTGTACTGCATATAGTTTTTCATCACATGTGATGCATGTTTATGTCCATTTCATGAGGATCATGGAGAAACCATGCGAGAACTTTAGAAGTATGGTTTAAATAAATGTTTTTGGAAAATCATATAGAAAATTCTATGCAATTATTTTAATTTTAAAATTTTAATTTGGAATGATTACATCATGGTTTCCCCACACTACAACATCCTAGGTGAAAGAGTGTGACTGATTATTGGTTATGCAATGGTTAATGCATGGTTGGAACATGATTTTGAAAACCATGTGGAAAAACATAAAACCTATCTAAATTAATTAAAAAGAGAATATTATCTTTTTACCATCTTTAATTTTAAGTCTGAAACCCTCAATTTAATCTACTTCTCCCTCAAATGGACATGAGCCCACCCTTTCAGTTTATCTTCCACCATCCTTAAATTTTTTGTTGTTTTATAGATTTATTTATGTTTTTTCATTAATATATGTTTCTATATAAATATTTTTATATCCTATTATTTCCATTACCTTTGATTTTGTTACCTCTATTGATTCGTAATTTATTTTTGGATGGATTTTAGTGTAGGTATTTATGACAACCCATCTATTTATTACACATTAATTCATGATTTATTACATAATATTATACTCAATACAATATATAAGATTGATAATACTCTTTTATTTTAGAATAAACTACATTGAAAAAAATGTAAGACATGAAATACATCATATTTATTGAAAAATTACTTAACATTCTCATACTACCCCAACATGCATAAATCTTCAGGGGATAACATAGGGATATACATAAAAAGGGGAGATATATATTGCCTAGTAATGGAATAAACATGGAATAACATGAATAATGTTATATATGATATACATTATCCTATAAATGGGATATCAAATATCATATAATCATAAACATGAACAATAAATCATGATATATAATGATAACTTAGAGGGGACAAGGGTAATGTGGAAAACATTAAAATAATGCATCACAAACATTGGTTAAGGATAGTTTCCAACACATCATGATGGAAAAATTACCATAGGAATCTGCTTCACTACCTATGAAAGAATGATGTATGATGAGACTAAGAATTACCCAATGAATTGAATCACAATATAATTATGGGGACACCTGTGACCATCATTTCATTCTCATTATTATGTGTGAAACATAGATCAAAAAACATCAAATAATTAATAATAAAATATTAATACACATAAATGGATTATGTATTAAATAAATGTATGTAACCAATAAATATTCATAACATCAAAATGGTGATCACCATTGATAGGAAATGGGTACGGGTATTCACTACATAATTGTTTGACATGGAAAATCATGGCGTAGTTTTAGTAGCATAACGTCATCAGTTAAAAATTCATAAAATAATATGATAAGAGAGAAATGGGTCACTAATCATTATATAATAAAATCTATAGTTACAAAGACATAAATTTTTTTACCAACAATAGGAAAAAGAAATAAAGGGCATAAGATGATGAATAAACATGAAAAAAGGAGAAGGAGATGATCCCATAGTTTTATAGTGTGATTCCAAATGATTTGATGGAGATTATTGAGAGACTGGGGTAACCATGGAAGGACTCAAGATATGGTAGGGTAGAGTAAGGACGTGTTATAAGGATTTTTAGTGAAATTAAATGGGATCATGGGTGGGTTTATATAGAAGAAAATGGATAATTATTTATCATTTCTCAACTTCAGGTTTTGGACACTATATAATAAAATAACCAAAACCAAAATCCTTCCCATAGTTTAGATAATGGTTTCTAAAAAGAGGGAGAGTTTTTTATTAATTTATAATTACAATGGATTAATATTATAAATTAATACCCATTCTGATGTGGATGTGAGTCACACTCTTAGAGAAATGATTTTAAAACCTTAAAATTTATTAATGGTTTTTGAGGATTGATAATGAATTTATAAAATTAATCCAATAAACAAAAAATCAATTATTTTTAAAGGGGAAATATTTTTTTCGTGTATACACATTATGGTATTTATTACATAATTTTGGGTCATTATGATGTCATATTACACTCTGTATATTTTAATGATATTTAATTTTTACCTGAAAATTCAACTGTCTTAGAAAATTATAAAAAATTAATCATTGAAAAATTTCATTATTCTGATTGAAAAAATAATATACATTGTATCTAAATAATTTTCTAAATATGTTCATTTTCACTTTTTTAATAAGAATTAATATTAAATGAGAAATTATATGTTTTGACAATAACATTTTTTGAACCCTTATAAAAATTACATATAAAATCCTTAAAATGATATTATTATTTATATATAATAATTTTTTAATAATAAATTTTTTTGTTATACTATTGATTACATATATTCATTAATTAATGAAAATTGATTCCTTAATGAAATTTGAATATTGACCAAAAAAATAATATTTGTTATATTGAATAAAAGTAAGAATAATTTATAAATTAACAATAATAAAATGAAAATATATTAATTACACAAATCCATTTTATTAAGGTCATTATACACATCAATTTTACACACCATTTAATGTTATAAAAGTAAAGTGCATGATGATGAGACTATTAGGGGGTTGATTTACTTGGTTTGGGTCATGATATGGATGATCTTGAACTTATCCAGTAAATGGTTTTGGTCAGGATAATTTTGTTAGATATCATGATGGGATTGGTCAAGAGAAAATCCCATAGATGCTACCTCCCTTGGAATATGTGATAATTGGTATTCATTTCGTACAATCCTATTGGCTTTGGCCATCATATCCTTTTTCTATGTCAATTTGATTTGATAAAATCATATATATATACTAATCATGTAATCAGGGTTCAATAGATAAATTATCAATGGTAATGATGATTAATATTATTTAAAATATGATAGGATATAATAAAACAAAACAAGTTTATGTGTCTTCTATAACCATAATACATTATAATACATTTAATTTAAATTATAGGAGGAGTTTTATTTATTAATGATTTGTTAGTTACAGTCTTCCCACATTCAGAAATTTCATCTATGTAATTTTCATTTCCCACATAAAAAAAAGATAAGGATAATTCGGTTTAACAACATAATTTAGTTCCCATGTTTCTTGTTGAAAGTTTTGGTTTCTCCATAGCAGTTTGACTAAGTGAATTGTCTTATTCCAAAGAAATTTTTATCTATGATCATTGATATTCACTAGATGCTTCTCATAAGAAATATCATTTTTCAATGGTACAACCTATTGATTGGGTATATGTGGGGGTTATAGAATGTACATCCTCAAGAGTGATACATATAATACCTCATGAATACGAGATATGTTAGGATGGAGTGGTAGTCGATAGACCACTACTCCAATATGATCAATGATATCAAAGAAACTAATGTATCTTTTAATAGAAAATTTTATCTTTCCAAATATCGTGACTTCAATCCATGAATATATGAGGAGGAATACCATGTCTCCAATATCAATCTATAGGTATCGTTGACAATTTTCAGTATAGCTCTTATATTGACTCTATGGAGCCTTGACATGCTGCTGAATGGTCTTAAACATTTCCACTATTCCTTCAAAAATTTCTTAGACTAGAAGTTTTTATTCTCATACTTTATCTTAGATTTCATGTATTCTTCACCTCTTCCCATAAAGGGCTATATAGGGAGCCATTTGGATGATTGAGGTGAAACCGTTATTACACGAGAATTTGAAGGGAGGAAGTTGTTGATCCTATCCCTCTTTGAAGTCAATTTATCATTATCTCAACATTACCTTAAGCTTCAAGATAGTAAAATCATATTGGACATAATTACGAGGTTGATAATATTGGTTGATATTCAACTATATATTTAGAGCATGTTGGAGACTCTTCCAAATCATAGAGGAAAATCCTGGATATTTATTAGATATAATCAATAGTAGTGTTCCATACAGCCTCACCACTTCACTAATGTATGTAATTTCATGATCATCAAGTGATAAATCCATTCGAGTCCCAAATAAATGTGCATTATTTTCAATTCAATCCATCAAAACATAGATAACATTATTTTCTCTTGATGTATTCATAATACCACGGACAAATACCATGGTGATTTTTTACCATTTCTATATAGGTATGGGTATTGGTTTCATCATCCCCTGGGATTTATTCCTCTCATCTATCACTTTAAAACATACAAGACATCTTGATGTATATTCCAGAATGTATTTCTTCATATTTTCCCACCAATTGTGTTATTAGAGATCTTAATACATCTTTATTCTTCCAAGATGGATAGATAAGGTCGAGCTATGTGCATCTTCCTATATATCATACTTCGACTCAGGATTTGATGGTAAACAGAGTCATGACCCAGATATCACAAATCCAACTTCATTAACACTGAACTCTGATTATTTATATTATCTTATATTTTTCTCTTTATTCATAATTACCACATCACATTTTATTGAATCCTTTATCTTCTCCAAAAGTAACAGTTCAATAATCATTTATTAAAGGACTGATTATGTTCCTTCCTTTATCATTCCCATGACCATCCTTTCTAAATCTAATATGATTAGATCCCTCTTAATTATCATCATTGATAAAATTGTTAGATCATTTCAACATAAATCATCTTTTACATTATTCTCTTTTCTGGGATGGTAGTAAATTAAGTAGTCATAGTTCTTAATTATATCCTTCCACCTTCATTGGAAAATATTGAAAACATTCTATGTAAATATATACATGATGTTTTTATGATCTGTAGAATTTTTACACTTCTCCCCAAAGAGATCATGCCACCATATTTTCAAAGTGAAGATCACTACATCCAACTCCAGATCATGCGTTGGGTAGTTCTGTTGGTGATCATTAAATTACCTTGTGGTATATGCTAGAAATTTTTCATTCTCTATTTACAGACATCCCAATACCTTATTCTAAATATCACTTTATGCCATGAAATTTTCTCCACTTGGGGGTAGTGTTAGTACAAGTCCAATGATAATACTTTGTTTTAACTCATTGAAGCTCTCTTAATATTCATAATTCTATGAAAACTAGGATCCCTTCTATGTTATCTCTGTTAGAGTGTTTGGAAATCATGATAAATTTTTCATAAATCATCGATAGTACCCAAAAAATAAATGGAAACTACAAATATATATAATAAATTATAGACTCTAATATAATTAAATTTCTTCTGTTGTTGAAGGGTCCATATATATCCATTTTCTTGTGATGATATTCATTAAGAATTATATTTTCTTCAACCATTACTCACATGTGTTATACATAGAATAAATATTATCCTTTCACAAGGTATTTAACTATGTTCTCAAATGCGCCCTATGATCCTACATTATTTTGTTGTATTTTAGACTATCATCTATAAAGACCACAAAACACATATTGAGGTAATCTCCAAGGACTATTAATCTATTCCATGAAGAAGGCTATAACATTAGTGAGTTCTAATTTCATTAATATGAACTCATAGTGCCAGTACCTAGAATGAAAAGCACTCTTAAGGATATCCTCCTTCTTAAACCTGACTTGGTAATAGCCCGACCATAGATCCAACATGGAGAAGTACAATGCTCCATGTAGCAGATCGAACAAGTCATCAATCTGACAGATGATACTTATTATTTATATTGATTTTGTTGAGCTCATTATAATCAATGTATAAGTGCATTGACCCATCATTCATCTTGATAAAGAATACTGGTGTACCCAATGATGAAGCACTTGAGCATATGAACCCTTTATCTAGAATCTCCTATATTTGTTTCTTCCAATACACATGTTATAAAATTTCTATTCTATATGGAGTTTTTTATAATTGTAACTATCCAAGTATAAGTTTGATTGATAATTATATCTCTCATATAAAAGGAAGACCGTGTAATTCATTGGAAAACAATCCGTGTGTTCCGTCACTAGGAGAATGTTTTCAAGGATGAAGCTTTCCATTGAAAAAATAATTTTGATCCTGATGAACTTAATAATAGGGAAATAATATCCCTGTCAAAGATGTTAATGCTAAATAATATTCTTCAATATCCTTGTATTTTTACAGAATCAGAGGATGATTCATGATATAGATAATGAATTTTATCTTGAGGAGATTTATATTGTCTATATATAGAGAAAGAAAATAAATACCCCTAACTGCATCAAATTACACTAAAATAAGTATGAAAATATTATCTATGGAAGTCAGCCCAAATATTTTAACATGGGAGGAGTTATAAACTTGTGAATAAATAATTATGCATTCCTCAGTTTCACCAATAGATATACATCCGTATATTATTGTAATTTATAAATTGTTCTACTAATCATTCATAACATGAAGGAATGAATAATTCCAAATTCAGAATGTGTTTTATCTATTATTTAATTAATTACTAGAGTACCTATCACCACATCATTTTTGGGATCATTCTTAGTGGTTTTGATAGCCAAATCTCACCCTTACTGCCTTTGAGGTTGTTGGTTGTCTGTGAAAACCCCTGTATTAGTTCATTGTTATGAAAAGTGACATGGTTACCTGTAGTTAGTTTAAGTAATAAAATATGCGATAGGTTTTTACTATAGAATACCACTCCTCCAATTCATTTGTGTGTTTCTCCTATCATTATTCACATTATTGGTTTCCTTCCATCTCACACTTAAATAATTTATTAATTCCCATTATCCAATTTCTAGGTTATTTCTTTTCACACCTTTGTCAAGTGGGATGTTGAAATTTCTTAGCAAAAATAGATTTCTCTATCAAACATCTATAATTAAACTCCACTTTATACTTCTTATCTCTATTATACCCTTGAGATTCCCCAGTCTACTTTTTAACATTATAGACACATCATGTTATTTTCCCATAGCTATGAAAGTCTCAGATCTTAATAACTTTTTCATAGAATAAGTTTTAACCCATTAAAAAAGAGGGAAAAGATGAACTTGGGGGAAAATATAACAGTGGAGGCATATTACACATGTATTGTGTTGTTTTCCTCACATGCCCTGATATACTCTTCATATTTTTTCTTGAGAGAAAGTATATCCCCTTCAATTTTTTGTTAAAGAATTCAAGGAAAATATTTAATGAAAATAAATTTCAAGAATTTCTTGCACCCCATATCTTCAATCTCTTCTTCATATTTCATATTATTGATCAATTTCCACCAAAAATCACCTACAACCTTCAAATGATAAAAAATTAGTATAACCTTCTCTTGCTCAAAAAATTGAAGGATGGAGAAGATCATCTAAATGGAGTTGATCTATTTTTCCTCTATAAAGGGGTCATATGATACATTCAAAGTCGATGTCCTTTGTCACATAAAGACCTCAATTAAATATTGTTCTCTCTTAAATGGAATTGGAAGCTCTTCATGATATTTGTTTGTATTTATAACCTATGTTATTTGATTTTTTATCATCATAAATTTTATGATTCCCATTCCCATTGGGTTGGGATTCTCATTGGGGTTATCATCACACTACCCGTCACATTGATTTTTAATCGATTATTCCTATTTCTGTCCATTTTCTATAATAGAGGTAAAATTAAAGATTATAATATCTAAATTATTAAATGTAATTAAGTTAATACAATGAAACTAAGGAAATAACATATAAATTACATATATTTCCATAACTTATGAATTTTTAGGCTTCAATATATGTTATCCATGACATATTTCCTAACATATATACTTCTTAGTTTTTCATTATTCAGTTTATAATGGTTTGTAATGAGATTATGAATTTAATAAATAATATCCATGAGTGACAATTATGTGTGCATAAAAGACCATTGTTGTGCACTCTTTTACAGTCGAGTCTAGATCAATGTGGTGTTTTTGGGTTTTATTTTAATGCATATCTATTCCAGATCCATATCCACTTGTTTTATCCAGAAAGGGAAGTATTTACTTCATAAACCACTTACTCTATACATACCAAAATTTAGGTATGTTTTAATATACTTATTTATATCCTTATTTTATTCAATATAATTTTCTAATCCTAATCTAAAAAATAACTAAACTTTTTCATTGCTACACACTATGACAACCCCTATTTTTATTACACATAAGTATATGATTTATTACATAAGATTACACTTAATACAACCCATTTTTTAATGAATTGTATCATATTTGGAAATTTCATACATTTCATTACAACTAAAAACAATAAATACATCATATTTACTAAAAACATCTTTAACATGATCATAATATTCTAACATTAATAAAACAACATGGGATAACCTAGGGATTTACTTTAAAAGGGATGGCCTATAAATACCAGTAATGGAATCAATATGGAATTACATTATAAAAGTAATACATGTTACACATTAGTAGTATCAATGGGAAAAAAGAGGAATGAATCATAGACATGAACAATGATGCAGGATATATCATGATAACATAAAGGGAACAAGGGAAATGTGGGAACAAATTAAAACATTGAATAATAAACATAGGTTAAGGATAACATACAAGACATCATGACAGAAAAGTACTATAATGGAATTATTTTCACTCACTATCCCAATATGATTTCACAAGATACTGAACCTTACCCAACACATTGGGTTGCTATATAATTCAAGGCACCTCATCACTTTCATTTCATTCTCACGCTTAAGTGCACCACATTGATCATAACAAATGAAATAATTTTTATCTCATTTTATTTTAATTCTAGGGAGTTTGAAATAAATATATATATATCACCAATAAATATGTATATGTTAATTATGTCGAACACTTATGATAGGAAATGGGTATGGGTATTCACTTCACAATTTTTTGGCTTGGAAAATCATGGTGTAATTTTGGTAGCATAATGATATCACTTAGAAATTCATAAAATGTGTTGATGAAAGTGAAAGGTGTCTATCATCACTTGTAAATAAAATGAGTAGTAACATGGATATGTAAGAACATATTCTAACAATATTAATTTGAGATATATGTCATAATATAACGTAGAAACTTGAATAAAGAGGATAATGGAAGGATCCCATACCTTGAGAGTCTGACACAAAACTCTAGAGAGGGGATTATTGAAAGCTTGGTGGAACCATTGGTCAAATCTAGAGAGGGTAGGGTAGAGTGGGGATGTTCAAAACTTATTTTTAGTGATTATAAATGGGATATTGTGTGGGATTAAAAAGGAATATGTTGAGAAATTATTAATCATTTCTCAAACATAGGTTTTGGAATCTATATAATAAAATAACCAAAACCATACACTTTTCCGTAGTTTTATCCAATTATTTCTGAGAAAGTGGAGTGGTATATATTATTTTATTTTCATAATGGTATTGGGAAATGCAGTATCCAATGCTATAGCAGATTGAATTCGAGTCATAGAAAAGCTCGGGACAGTGGTGACGAGATGCCCTAGCTGAGACTCCCTATCTTCTATGGTGGTAGTGACGGCCCCTCCCCCTCAGGGGGAGGGGAAGGATAATACACTTGGGGATGTTACCAAGAGGATCTCTTTCCTCCCTAGAATTTGCATTTCTCCGAAGGTACTTGGAATCTGTAATGGTCATCCAGTTGTCCCGGTTTCGTCCAAGGAATTCTCCGAAGCCTCGTCGCTTCATTCCAAGGCCCTGGTCGCAAAGTTTACTTGCCGTAGGACTCCAGTTGAGGTGTTCGAGAGGTACATGAATCAGGAATGGGTTTTAGGTCCTCGTGCGGTTGTCAGTCTCCTCATGCCACGAAAAATTCTTATTTGTCTCACTGATGAAGATGATCTGGCGTTGGCCTGGTCTCGAGCAAGCAGATCCATTAGAGAGTTTCCATTGCATCTGCATCGCTTGACATTTGATTTGCACATGAATTGTTATTCTTCTTATTAGGAAATCTAGTCTCAGCTTCTGGGGTTACCACTACCCTTTCAGAATCCATCTCTCCTTCATTCAATAGGTAATTCATTGGGTCGTTTCCTCTATGCGGATTGGAAAATTGATTCCATGGTGCACCCGATTGTTGCGCGCATCTGTGTTGAAATGGAGCTCTCCCATCCTCCGCCCGACAATGTTTGGATTGTGATTGAGGGGCAGTACAAGTTAAAAAAAAGTTTTCTCTATGAATCCAGGTTATTGTTTTGTTCATTATTCCATAGAAAGGTCCATTGTTTTGATGGGTGCCGCAAAAGGTCTTCGGTGGTTTTGGTTGATACCTCTTCGGCGGGTAAGGTTGATCCAGTTCAGGGTGGGGGAGATAGAACCAGTTCTGGTAATGGCACTAAGCCTGCTGCGCGCAATCTGAGGTCAAGGGAGGTGTCTTCGCAGACCCTTGACCATGTTGAGGCATTTTGGGGTGATCAGGAGCAGTGGCCCTCGAGTCAACCTGAGGTGGGGCTGCCTCATCTTTCTAATGATTTGGCGGTGGATCCTACTGGCTCGGGGGAAGGGACTCAGGGCCATGCAGATGGGCTTTGGAGAGGTCCTCTATACCTACAGGTGAGCCTGCCAGACTTGAGGCCACCTGTGTTTCGTTCAGGGGCTGGGAGGATAAGAACACTTAGCCTCAAT
The DNA here is from genome assembly GCA_963277665.1 of Viscum album. Lineage (NCBI taxonomy): Eukaryota > Viridiplantae > Streptophyta > Magnoliopsida > Santalales > Viscaceae > Viscum > Viscum album. The sequence continues at coordinate 826,831,036 of OY728148.1, read as the reverse complement.
ATATGGGTAGGGGTTTCGACCAACCTGCTTTCCAGGAGGGTCCAAGGGATGAGGAAGCTTCTGTGAAGGGGAAGGAAGGGGTCAGTGTTATAGGGCTTGCTCTGGGTAGTGTCCCTATTCAACTGATAGGGAATGGTTTGGAGGTGCAGGTTCAAACCAGCCTTGGAGATGCAGGGGGTTCGAGCACTGGCACTCTGCCAGGGGTTGTCCCTTTAACACAGACCCCAGTCATCATGAGAAAAAAGTTTGAAAGGTTGGCTGAGGTGGAACCAAGATTTGAATCGTCTACCCTGGTTGAGGAAGATAAATACAACAGGAGGAGCATCAATGGCTTCATTTTGGATGGTCAGATCATGGGACGTGCTATCCAAGAATGTGCTGTTGGTGGAAGGGAAGAAGAACTCGACGAGGCCAGTAAGAGTTTTTATGAAGCTGAACCTGACTCAAGGAGAAACATGAGTAAGAGGAGGAGGAGGGGTAAGAATAATTATTCCTCCTTGCCTCCTCCTATGAGTACCTGATCAGCAAAGAAGCTAACGGTTGAGTATTCTGACAAGGAGATTAGGTGTCACCTAAAATCACCTGGACAACATGAACCCTCCTCGGATTTGGTTTTATGTTCGGATGATGTGGTGACAGATCATGTGCTATTTCTCAAGTCCTTAGAAGAGGATGCAGCCAAGATGATGGGTTGGAATCTTGAAGTGGATCTTAATGAAGAGAAGTATACTTGGGTTGACAAACAGGACACGATACTGGTTGGAGGCTTCAATAAGGGGTTGATAAGACTCGAGGAGTACATGCAGTTCTAGAATAAACTGACTTCTTCTTTTGAACACCTAATAAGGGGGATCCACTTTCACAGGTCTCTAATTTATCCTGGAAGCTGTTTAGGAACACGGAATATGGTAGAATTCAACTAGTTTTTAATGACTATGTTTACTCATTTCCTAACTAATTCTTTGTTGAGTTTCCGCCCTTGCTGTGTGTGGAAATGATGGAGGGTCAGATCGGCTCAGATGGGGTAGAGAACGCTTCTTGTTCCTCTGCAGGTCATTTGGGATGTGGCTGATTCAGAGGGATGGCTTTCCAATGGGAGGGACCATGCTTGCATGGGATCGCTGAGTGGTCCTTCTTTGGAGTTAGCATTTGCTGCTTTTTCTAGGAAGCGGTTGTCTCTGGTTCTCTGCTTGGCGCTGTTTGGTGTTTGTTGAAACTTATGGTTTCTCACTTTTACCTCAAAAGTGTCCTTCTTAATAAAAACTAATTTTCAATCAGTATAATGGACTAAAATAATTAAATAATACACTTGCTGACAACAATAGTTTCTGAAACCTTATAAATACTACATTAGACATCATAAAAATTGTATGATCATATATATTTAATAAAATTTATTTAATAATTATATTTTATAAAAATATTATTTATTTCAAAAATACAAAAATTCATGAAAATAAATTCCTTAATTGAATTTGAATATTACCGGAAAATATAAATTTCTTGTTGAATAAAAATAAAAATCATTTATATTGTAACAATAATAAAATGAAAATATATTATTTATACATATTTTTCTTATTATTGTCTTTATACATAAATATTTAATACACCAGAAAACTCCCTAAAATTATGGTACGTGATGGCGAGTCTTTCATGTGGTGGTTCAACATACATGGTTCATCATTTGGATTTTTTAAAACCATGTATTTATAATAATCATATGTTCATATTTAAACAATTAATTCATCAGTGGAAATGATGCCGAAATGTCATTAAAATATGATACTATAAATTAAAACCATGTAAGTGTATGTGTTTTATATTTACATAATACACAATAAGTCCCTTAATTTAAATTTCATGGGGAATTTTATTTATAAAAGTCTATTTTGTTATAATTTTGGATGCAATCTGGGGATTTTCTATTATGGGGATTCTAGAGATGACTTATTTTAATCTGGGAGTGTTCTTTATAATAGAAAACTACATGTGTTACATTCACTATTGAACCAAGTTTGGTGATTTTTTGCAGTCTATTATTATTATCTTCGATTAAACTCCTGTTGTTTTGAAGGTGGTTTAGTGTTAATTTTATACATATATGGTGTTTTTGAGGGAAACATATTTTATTATGAAATTTTTCATCCCTTTGGATTAAATGGTATATCATGGAAAGTGATTTTGAACTGCCCAATTTTCTTTTGAAGGGATATTATCATTTTAATGTTATTTTTGGACACTAGGTTCATGTTTTAAAAATTATTCATGAATGAAAATATCATTCAATCCAAAATTTTGGGTGTTTTTAAAGTGTTTAAAATGGATATCATGGATTGTGTGGTTTTAAAAGTTGTTTATTTATCCCTTTTTTTCAATCGTTAGTAATTTTATAACCTTCTTTAATTTTTATATCATATGTTTAGTTCTTCTAGAACTCTTGATATTTCAAAATTAGTTGGTTGATTTTAAAATAATTTATTATCCTATGTTATTTATCTTTTGAATTTTTTTTTGAATTTTAATAATTTGAATGGTGACTTATAGTGGGATGTGTGACTTCTTATTTTAGTTTCAAAAGTGTTTTGATAAAAAATTTCTAAAGAGGATATTGAGAATGATTTTGTTAATGATTAAATGACTTGTAATTCTATGAATTATTTTAAAGTGATGCCCAATTTAAATTTTTATGGAATATTATTTTTTATAAATGATGTGAGATACTATTTATCCCATTATAAATCTTGTATGGATATGGTTATCTGTGATCCCATGAGTTTATGTTTTCTTTGAATTTTTTTAATATTTTGTTATATTGGATGTTAATGGGGATACTACTTGTGAAGATGTGAGAGATAATGCCTGAGTTATTTAAAGAAACTATCCCTATATTAAGGAATGTTTGATTATTCTCAACTCTGTTTTATCTCATTATGGGAGTCCATAGTAGGCATTAGGTGACTCACATGATGGAAAACCCAAATAAAGAAGGTTGGTATACTGTGGAGAATTTCCTAGATAATTTAGGATGCTTATACTGGAAAGAGTAACATGAACATATTATAGAAATAAATTTTATGTGATCCAGTAAACAAAGGATTTCTAGGGACATTGGATTCAATGAACTTGTGGAAAAATAAACTCTAGGGGGAGCACCATACTTGATCCCCAAGAATAATATGCATTTATGGTAAATTTATTCTCATGTAGTTTAATGGGACTTGTGGGGATGTTGATGGGTTTAATTATGCATGAAAATGTTACTTTTCTCTAATTCATTCTATTTATTACTAGAGGAATATGATGATCCCCATGAAACAAAGACCCAATGTGGATTATTTTAAGGGATTTATTCTTGTGTTTTGATTGTACCCTTCCTTTTCATTAATTGTTTTTGAACTCATTTACTATAATTTATTTATCTGTACTGAATGAAATTATATAGCTATCCAAAAATGTGTTATTTTTTCCTTCCCTGTTATTTTTACTTCTTTAGATAATTGAATATGAATTTTTAAAGGTTATAAAATATTCCAAAAATAAATAATTATTTTAAAGGGCTTCCAAAATTTTTACAATAAAGAGTTTTAAAGGTTTTCATTAAAATGTGTAATGATGATTTTCAAAGTGTTTTGTATTATTTATAAATGGACAAGTGGATTGGATTTTTTTCCAGAATACAAAGTGTGTGAGATTTTTAAAAATAGGGCATTAATACACTGTTCCTAGTTTTATTAGAAGATTAGACTTCAAATATGTGTTTGTAAACCTTGTTAATATTATAAACCCCTTTGAGTGGGAAATTTTATATTTCAAAAATCGGCATTTAGGAAATGTATTTATAGTGTTAATTTGAAGTTTTTTATGGGAAAAAAGTTCTATCCTTGGAATATTTGTGTTTTCGAAGTTAATTATTTCATTTAATGAGAATCATTGAAATTAGTTTTACCACACTTTTCATGTTTTGTTGATCCTTTTGAATCCCTATTAAGACTATTTATTTTTTTATTTTATTATAAATGAGCATGTTTGTGTAGTATATGAAAGTGGAAATAAATATTAATCATTTTTTTGTGACAGACATGGATTTTATCTAACACATATTTTTTATTGGTATAGTTTTCTTTTGATTTTATTCGTCATTATTGATTTTTCGGGAGAGATGTACGGTTGGATGGTGACCAAAGTTCAGTTAGAGGAATGATGGATTTGGTTGAAGATTTTCGTTCTATTTTGATGTTTTTTTCCTATTCTATTTTTCATTAGATTATGTATATTAATTTCCACTATATCATTTATTTATGTATCAATTGTATCTTCCATAGATGTTCAATTTTGATTATCTTCAGTTATATGTTTATATCTTCTATTGCTAATGCTTATTAATACTATGATATTGGTGTTAAAAAATTCCTAATGTGAATTATATAATTCCCATGTACTATTTTTCATCCTTTTGGGATAGGTAATTCCCTTAGGGAAAATTTTTGGTCTAATTAGCGAATTGGGTTAGATGGACCCCATGATCGGTTCATTAATATGTGGTCTTAAAGAGATAGGTTCTTAGTGGGAAAAAGGTTTCTAAAATCCATATTTTTATTTGGGATGATGGTAGTTAGGTGATAAGGTTTCTAGGACTTTTTAGGTAGGGGTGGGGAGAGGTTTTCAAGAACTTTCGCACCTATGCACCCCATTTTTTACATTGGATGTTTGAATTTGGATTTGATTTTGGTTTACTGTTGATGAAATTATTAGACTACTATTTGATGAAAATCGAGGGTGTTCTTTTCCACAAATTCATGGTTTGAGTTTCCTTAATGTATTATGTTCTATATTTAGGATGGATGTTGAAATTAGAATTTAAGTGTGATGTTTGAATATGGGGTTTTGAAAACTATATTACAAAAAAACTTTATAGATGATATGTTATAGGGACCGATGTGAAATTAGAACATAGTCATCTACCATGTGGCCATATTGGCCATAGTTTCACATTCCAATTGTGAAGCTATTAATATTCCATAACCCTTTGGATTCTTATATTGTTTGGTAATTATTTAGTAATTTATGGTTTGTCTTGTGACATGTTAATATCTTCAGAATGAGTTTTAGTAGAGACTTTGGTCATTCGCTTATTTATGTCTTTTCCATGTGATGTGAATTTTTAAATTGTAGGTAAAAATTTATTTGAATATTTTTTTTATTTTAATGAATATACATAGGGATTATGTGTGAAATGTGTTTACTTTATAAAATATATTGAAATAGTTAATCTTATATTGATATTTTTAAAACTGTTTTAAATTTAAATTATTTTTTCTTATCATGTGAACATAGTTTATAAAAATATTCATGTCATTTTTAAGGGGAATTGGGGGATTTTATATTTTCCTTTAAATTATGGTGTGTTTTAAATATGTGGTTTAAATTATGTGGTTTCAAAAAATGGGTATGAATTTCTGAAACTCTGAATAGTGTTCTAATTTTAAAAATCATTTATTTTTTTAGAATCAGTTTTGGAAATGATTTAAATTGTTCAAGTAAAGTTTGTTCTTGGGGATACAACTGTAAAATTATAACCATTTTCTAAATGTAAAATTCGCAACATTATTGGTTCATTGGATATCAAACAATTATATTATGGAAATTTTAAGGTGAAGATATGGGCCTCATTTCATATGATGTATGCCCTAAAAAAGGTCTAGTGTGGAAGGAGAGTATTTATATTAGATATATATCCTCCATCAATTTAAAAAATCCCATTATCCATCTAGATTTGAATGTGGTACTTTATTTTTGGGTAGTGTTGTTTGGATTAATATTGGTTGGTATTCCCATTGTGAATCCCTTACTGATTTTTGGGTCTAGTTGTTTATATGGATAATTTTTTTGATGGTTAGATTGGAGATGTCTATTTTTTCTTAAAGACTTATGTGAGTTAGCGTTTTAAGTGATTCCTTCTTCGATCATAAAGAGTTTTGTGATTTTAAATTTGAGTGACTATAATTTGGTGTATATTTTTGTTGTTTATTATTGTCTCTTAAAATTGATAGATCACGTGGGGATTTATGATCCCTAAGTTCAGAGTTGTAGTTCCTTGAGCAAGACTTGGACCAATTTTTCATTTGGTTCTATTTAGATTACAATTAACGGGTGAATTTATATTTGGATTTTCCCATTCATCATTGTTTTATGTTCTCGTTATATAGTGTGGAATAGAAAAGATGATTTACTAGATTATTTTGACTTTAAAAAAACCTAGTGTGTATAGATGGGTGCTGGTTAGTGTAGTTTAGTTTTCATTTTGACTGTGGGTTCCACCATAGTATGATTTCCATTTGAACCACATTGGGATATCATTTTATAAAATTTGGAACTAAACACCTTCAATTTTCAAATATGAACCTTATGTTATATCAAAATATTTTCTTAGTGTTGCATGCCTCCAATTGCGTGTTAATTGTTTTAAGATGTATTTGTTTTTGTGATCTGATTTTGGTATATTTTGAACTAGTTTGGGGTTTAGTTCCTTGTTTAGTGGTTTTATTATTTGTTTTGAGGTTGTCTTTCCCCAGTGAAGTTTCATAGATCCCCCTTATATGTTTCCAAAATTTGGTTTCTTAGTGATGTTCATTTACTTTGGAGAAACTGGTTTTTGGTTGTTCTGCAATTTTAGATTAACTCTGAATGGTTGAGAGACCTATTTGTGGTTCCCATTTCTTAAGATTCTGTCATTGAACCATTTTTTTATGTTTTTATTATGGTTTTACTCAGTTTTTTGATGAGATATCATTTTCTTGGGAGTTTCCTTATAGCCAATTTTATTTTGACCTTTTCATGGATCCGAGTCATCTTGGGACTAGAATAATATAGGGTGTTGAGAATTGTGACACATACCATTTCACTATAGATAGTTTTTCCAATGTATAAATTAGTTATAGGATTTTATTAATTCTATATGTTGTTTCAAAATGAAACATACAATATTTTATGTTTTCTTACTAAACACAGATTGCAAGAATAGATTTAGATGAAACCTTCAAGGCCCCCTTAATAATTTAGTTTATTAGAAAAAATTTTATATGAATGATTCTTTAACATGGGAAGAATATAATTTTATAAAAATATTTAGTATCAAAGGAGAAACCAAGTTGGATATTTATTGAGTTTTAGTTGATGTAGATGAATTGTGAATGGTTTGAAAAAAAATTCAACACATATTTTCGACTGCTGTGGAATTTGATATTATCATTTGGAATAGTTAGGGAATTGTTTCTTCAACCAAGAAGCATTCTAGGGTATACAATGTGATTGAGTTTTGGCTACGAAGTTTCTTGAATAAGGTTTGTGAAAGTGTCAAAAACCTATGTGACCAAACCATAAAACCTATACATATTTCTTAAATATTTATTTTAAACTTTTTTACCCTCATCGATATTAAATATTCAACCCTATATCCCCACATCTCAGTTAAATAGACCAACTTAATTCCCATTGTGAGCCTCTTTCTCCTTCTATTTTTGTGGTTTTCTACATTGATTAGTTGTTTCCTTCAGGGAAAGTATATCTAAACCTCATTATATCTCATATTATTTTAATTATGTCACATTTCTATCAATATCAATAACTCTAGTCGCTTTATGAGATGATTTTTGGGTATTAATTGGATGAAATCATTGGTAATTTCTCATGTGGGGATTTTAGAGGGAGCTTCTCGGCCTGTGGGAGTGTTCACCATCATAGGTGAAAACATCTAGTATGATTTCCATTTAAAATAGTTAAGAGTTTCTTTATAGTAAAATTATAATATACCCCTTAAAATTCATATTGTTTTCGAATGTGATTACTTAATAATTTTATTTCAATATGATATTCTGTGATAGATAAGTGGTTTTTCCCATATGGTTTCATCCCTTGGAATATGACGAGATTCCTCAACATGTGTCTTTAAAAATGCGAAATTATTTTTTAAATAATTGTTTTGGTACTAAAATTGATGGAGTGCACCAACAACATGTTTTAAAATTTTATTAGGAATTAAAATTGATTTCAAACCAATATTTTCGTTTTTTAAAAGTATTTAATTGTTTAACATGGGTAATGTGCTTTTTAAAGATGTTGATTTAAACCTTGGATGATATTTAAATTTTTTTGTGACCATTATTTATTTTTATATCAAAGGTTTTATATGTTTAATGATTTTGATTTTTAAAAATTTGTAAGTTTATTTCAATTGGGAGTGATATACCATGTGATCTTTAAATTGAACCTTTTTGAGGATTTTATTATCTTGAACAGTGATTCGAATAAGATGAATGAGATCTAATTTGAGTTTCAAAACACTTTTGATAAATTTTTAATTAATACAAGGTTGAGAAGACTATTTTCAATGATGAAATTATAAATTATTTAATGAATATTTTTAAAGAGATAGAATGTTTTGGATTTTATAAAAAATGAGTTTTCATAATTGTTGTGAGAGTCTCTTTATCCCCTTGTATACCTTGTATTCCAATGGGGGTTGTGATCCCATGAAGGGATATTTGTTGTGACAAATATTATTATTATGATAATTTTAATATTTATGGGGGTACTCCAGTTGAGGGTGTTTTAAGTGATGCCTGAGTTATCATAAAATGTTTTCCTTGAGATAATTAATTAAGGATTATTCTCACCACCAATTTGACTCATCATGGGTGTCCTCGTCATACAGTAGGTGACCCTTACGAGAGAAAACCCTGGTACATACTATGAGTTTTATATTATAAGTAATATAATGAATCCATCATTGTTAGAATGTTAGGATTCGTAGGCCCTTGTGCTAGAAATATATTTTATATGATCTTATGGATGAATGAAATTTATGGAAATTACCTTCTTTAATTCCATTGATGATGGCGTTCTAAGGGAAACACAATCCTTGATCCTTTTGATGGAGCCTTTCAAAGTATAATTATTTGTAGCTTGTTTTGGAAGCTTCCAAGGATATTGAAGACTTGTGTAGTGTTATTCGGTGTTCCTTGTCCCTAATTTAGGTCTTTTATTACAATATTTATAGGGTTTATTCCCTGGAAATGGGATATTTTTTTGATAAATTTATGTGATTCTTGTTTTTGTATCAATTATACCCATGGTATTCATTATATATTTTTTAGAATATATTTAATTTTTGTCTATTTCTACTTACTTCATGATATAACATAATGGTGTCCGACTATGATCTTTATTCATTTTTGGGTGTGTTACTTTTTAGATGCTTGAATCAAAATACTAAAATGTATTAAAATAATTGAAATAGAATGTCTGATTTTAATGTTATTTCAAATTTTTCATAGGAATGAGTTTGAAAGGTGTTAAAATGTTTATTTAAAAATATTTTTGGAGAAATGGTAAATGAAAAATTATATTTGATTTTTTTGGAACTCTTAGTGTATAGGATTATTAATATTAGGGTTTCATGACATTAGTTTAATTGAAATCATAGTTTTCATATGTGTTTTAGAAAACCGTTTGAAACTTATGAATCTCCTAGATTTGTAAATTTTATTTTTTAATATTTTTATTTTGGAAATAGTTTTAAAGATGGACTTTGAAACTATGTTTTGGATAATAGTCACTCGATGTGTTTTAAATTTTCTCCCATGTGCTGGTTTTCACATAATGAAAATCATGAAAAATATATTTTCTACACTCATGTGTTTTTTCCCTTAAAAATGCCTATGAAAATATTTTATAACTATATTTTATTTCAAAATAGAGTCTTTAGGATTTATATACATGTGACTTAATAGATTCAATTGGTCATTGTGGCCTACTGATATTTTAACTAATCCAATTATTTTAGACATATATGTTCTTTATAGTTTTATTTTTCATTATCTGAAATTCTTGGAAGGATGTGTGGTGGGATAATGACTATGGGTCACCTAGAGTTTCATTGGATATCGTATATGGATTTTTTATAAAATTGATATTTTTGGGTTGTTTGTCCTGTTGTTGTATGATTTGGATTATGTTTTTTTCCACTATTTACTTTATTTATTTATCGATTGTATCCTTTTTTATGATTATTTTTTATATAAACATTCATGTTAATTTAAATTCATTCCATAACTCATTTATATTATAGTATCAGGGTGACATCACTCCCATGTTTCTTATTGTGATATATAGAAACCAGTTAACGTCCCATTGGGTTTGGGACTACCCTTTGGGATATGTGGAATACTAGTTTGGGTGATGTGTTAGATGGAACCCATGGTGTATTTATTAAATAACCTTGGATAAAGTAATGTTTTAAAAAAATTGAGTAATATTACTCAAACATAAGTTATACATTAAGATTATGAATAGTGGAAAGAAATTATAATTTTGGTTAATTTAAATCATTATATAATAAATATGGAGAAATGTATAATTATTTTATATGTGAATTTTATTTATATGTTATTTGAAGAAGTTATTATCTCTATAAAATAATTAAATTAAATATAAATGGTGTTGGGGTGAATTAAATCCGAATAATGAATTTAAATTTTTATCCCACATGATTTTTATGTTTTATAGAACTTATGATGTCAAAATAAATCAGATATCTAAAATTCAAGAATATTGATTAAATTAAACAATTAGAAGTTAAAATTAAATATAAAAATATGATAATATAAATAAATAAATAAATGGGAATAAATAAATTAACTGAATATGAGAGAAAAAACAATCAGGAATGAAAAGGATATTAAAAATGAATGGAGTGATAGTTAAAACCCTATTAATTCTAGAATGGATATTTATTACTAATATATTATAAATTAAATGAATCATTCTAATTTATACAATGAGGCATGAGGATCTGTAGTCTTAATCTGAGTTTCCCCATTTATAAAACAAAAACATCCAAAAATACTATAGTTAGTAGATATCAAGTTCTAAACATAGAAAAAATGAATTGATAGCAAGTCATAAGGTATCATGATTCTCTATATACATGTTACATATCAGTATCCTTACATTTTAGAAGGTATATTACCCTAACTTCATCATCTATAAAATATGGGTGGGCACAACTTCTAATTTCCAGATGCTTCCAGAACTCCTCGATCAAAAATTAATTAGGTTCCATGATTGATACCCCCTAATCACATTGGATTAGATAATGAGAAATTAAAAGTTTAAATTCTATGATCCTTACAATAATTCATAATCCAACAATGGCCCTTATAAAAAACAAAAAATTTGTAAAAAATTATAATCACAAGTACATAAAAATTCAATCTGATGAAACATTCAAATTGTATAGAGGTTGAACTATTTCATTTCAACAACAACCATTCCATGGACCATATAGTTTAATTTCTATTCTCTTTTTCAAAAAAATCTAATAATCAAGTTTCTATATCTTTGGGTGTATTTTCAACAATATTAGAAACAACACTTCAACTTTGGATAAATGTAATATACTTATATGGGTTCATCTTTTCACATTGTCACAACCCATCCAATATTATTATAGATATAAATATCATAGTATTTCAAAGGAATATATAAATAGACAATAATTATACAAATAAAAAATCCAAATAACCTGACATCATGTTAAAAAAACATAAATATGTTTGTTGTGATTTTAAAAAACCAATGAAAATAAGAATGTGGATTCTCAAAAAAATATAACTAAGATGAGTGAGACTATTTTGGTTATAAAACCCTAAGTGTATGTGTATGTGATAAATAATTATTAATTATGAAACATACAATAGAAATTAGTTAGATTCATATTTTATTTATTTTATAAAACTTGTTAATAGTTCTTATAAGGCCTTTGAGAATTAAGTTGATGGGGGGAGATTATGACATTTTATTTTGGTGTTATATAATGGAATTAAAATTATATATTCTACTATAAAGTAGTTTTTAGAGGTCATACATAAAATAACATATCATTAAATATATATCACATTATTTTATATGACATTATATAATGCTGAAATATTAATGACTGGATGGGAATTTGAAGGTGAAGCCCACAAAAAGATAGAGGTGGAAAAATTAAAATAGAAATAGTGATAGATATAACTAGGAAAATTTTAAAGCATATTTCTATTTCAGATAAGGTATATCAACTTAAATTGGTGGATAATTTCACGTTAATATAATAGAGAAATTCCATTGAGGACCTTGTAATTTTACATTCCATGTATATGTTTAGGATTTATATAGTTCTAAAGCTTATTATTCCTGATAAATTTCCTCCTTTTTATTCCCCAACTCAAGAAGGGACATCAAAATTACTTGGATGAAAAATTATGGTTTATTACAACATACCTTCCATTTATAGATGAGAAAATGTAACTGATTATTAATATTTTAGTCACTATTATTGGGGAATTTTTTTTGAATTTTAGGAAATTATAGGACATCCATTTATCCTTATTCAAAATCACCTATACTAAATATTATATTTACTGAAACTAAAAGGAACCATTCAACGATTTATATGTTTGAACTTCTTAGTGAACCTTATATTTGGTGGTTATGGGTGAAATATTAATTATTAACCCATGTTTGGTGATGTAAAAAATGTACTAAATTAAGGTTATTTAGAAACTCATATCAATATAAAACCATTAATAAATTAAATAAAGGTCATTAATGAAATCCTCATGATATATTTGTTAGTGACCATGTATTCGTGTGAGCTCCTCTATGTTAATTTTATTATAAACAATGAAAATAAATAATTCTAACACAAAGGTGTGATTTTCTTTTAGAATTTGTGTTAAGGAATAATTAATTTCGATATAACTTGGCATTATCGGTACATTATAATGTAGATAATATTTTTAATTTCTTAAAACTTCATTGAGGAAATACCCATAGAATCCATATTTTATTATAAATTCTAAATATATGAATTTTAAACATAAATTTTTTATTTTAAGAGATCAATGAGAGTCACTGAGAAAATGATAATGTGTTCAATATAATATATTCCTTTTTTGGCCTTTTTGGAAGAACAAATCATTATAGAAGAATTATAATATAAATAATAGGATCAGTTTCCTCCATGGAGTGGTAGGGTGTGAATTAGTGGTGGGTAGATTTTATATTTTATTTTTAATAGAAATAAACCCTTATGAATTATAAGAGAAAAATCTACAAAAAAATAAAATAACACATCCTCATAAGCCAAATTATAAAATGAATGAGAATAGAACCCAACTTTTTTACAAGGTTCAGACCCATTTTGGAATCAAAATCTATTCCATGGATTTTATCCAATCAACCATATATTAATTTCACTATAACCATATGTAAATTCAACATAAAATAATTCATACATTATTCCTCAAAAAATATGTGGAATCACACCCTATTTAAAAAAGCATGTTTCCATACAATAGATGATTTGAAGATTAAAAATATTACCAAATAAACCATGTTTCTTTGAAAGAAAAAGATGATGATCCACTTACATGATCCCCTAAAATATTCAATAATTAATTACCCACAATGATAACCTATATTGTGCTACAAAAATATTATGATACTTGAATAAAATATCTTGATTTCATGAGATTCATCAGATATTGATCACTAAATATTCAACATCTACTTCAAACTCCAATTATTCATACTTTTATCACATAAAATGAATGATTTTTTTAAAAAAAATTAAACCCTAGTACCAGAATCCTCCCTCACATCACCTATTTTTTCAATTAAAATAAGATGTCTTTATAATTACCCACAATATCTATAGTTGTAGTTAAAAACTATTACTGCATCGTGGCCTAACATGATATAATTATGGATTTGAAATAGAATCCCAAGATTATGAAAGAACTAAAACCATGAAAGAATATGTATAATAATTTCAAGTCAGGATATTTGAATTTTGGAAACATGTTAAAATTCATCCTATGCGTTGCCTAAATTTAAAATTGGATACATGTATTCCCAAATATGACTCCATATCACAAATTAGGTAGGATTTCCTATATTTTATATGTTAAAAAACTAGAAATGTTAATTTTAAAATATATAATATCACACAATACACTAAATGAGTTATCAAATTATACACACAACTAACTACATGAATTTGTTTGGCTACGTCCTTCTTTTGGCTATGTGAATCGTTGGGTTATAATGATCACTGGGCTATATGAAGCTATCTACAATAAGGATGAATCTTCTTATGTTATTTTTCTACATAATAAAAATGGATTTGTGAACTGGTTATGTAAATTTTCACTTCAATAATTAGGAAACATGAATCTAGTATTCATTCAACCACAAATAGAACCACATTCTCAACCTCCATACCTTCTAAAAATGATTTTTCTATGATGAAACTTCCATAAATGATATGTAAATCCATTCAAACAAAAAAAATCCACATATGAAATATTAATCACCTCAATAAAGGTTATAAAAACATAATACAACCCAAAATCAGCAAGAACCATGTGGTGTTCATGTTTTCTCATGTGTGGACACAAATCCAGGGGGTTCTTCAATCTCCTATTTTTGATATATTATTGAAAATAAGAAATTTTCTAATTAATGTACGATAATATTCACTTCAATCTTAATGCATCATAAACATTTCATCATATCTATGAACAATTTCTTTGACCACTAAATCAATACCACTATATAATGACCTTTATCATGAAATACTAACATGATTTATCATCATTGAGAGAAAACCATTTGAATTTTCATATTTTATAAATAACCTTTTACATTACAGTTCACCTTTATCAAATTAATATATCCCTATTTGGTAATACAATATAATGGAAGACAAGAAATATCAATATAACAAATGCTCAATATTCTGGGGAAGGCACTACATGAAATTTCATCCTTAAATAGAATAATTTCTCAAGTGGAATTTTTTTGATGATTTCTTCATGATGAGGTTTGGATACAATATATAGATATTAGATTTCACCTGAAGTGGAATTAAATTTTAACAAATTATATTGAATGTCAATTTTTTAGACTGATATTGTTGAATGAGATTTTTAAAGATCAATAGCAATAAGATTATCAAATATAATCTTCAGTGGTATATGAATATCAATCTAAAAATATGATAGATGAAAAATAATCTACAAATCATGTGTAAATACATGGGTAGTATTAACATACTATGATTTATCTATATATAGGGTCACCAAACCCTATTTCACAAAGTAATTGTGAGCACATCCATCACTAACAAAGAACATACCACAAGATGTAGAGCTTGGATAAATACAACCACCAGACCAATATAAATCAGTGTATCCAAGAATTTCAATATCCACACTAAATATAAAGTGAAATATATAATTAATTTTTCCCTTTAAATACCTAATATTTCATTTAATTTAATGATTATGTGACTCCTTCTATTAACAATTATACCTTGCACAAATAGTTAGCGAATATGAAATGCTACGACTGGATACTCTAAGGTTCAATAGACAGCACTTAATATTTCCAAATTTATTATTAATAATACATATTCTTGATCCATAAATGCTAAAAAAAAATTCCACTATTATTGCTGTAGAAACCTCTTTCAAATCATCTATTCCAATATTTTTCAATAGTTACTTTGCATAATTATCTTGGAAAATAATGAAATAATCTAGGTTCTACTCAATTTTAACCACATAAAATAGTTTTTTTCCTTGTATATAAATCTAAAACTTCTTATACATTTCTATCCCAGGTTCCCATTATAATTATATGTAATTACAAGAAAAAATTTATGATATTCACATATATAATCACCATTAGGGTGTTAGTGGAATATTTCTTCTAGTACAAGTTTCTATTGATAGTGTCTTTAACAAACCCCATTTTTCTCAAGATGTAATAATTTTTAGAATTCCTAAAACTTGGGGAATATTTAAAGATATACAAAAAAAATATATCTAAATACCATTAATCAATTATTTTCAATTATAAAACATTCTGGTTGATCAATAAGGACTTCTTCTTGAAGGATAATATTTAGAAAAACATATTTTACATCTATATTGTATACATTACAAGTATTATGAGGTTCTATATCCAAAAAACTCGTATTTTATCTAGTAAATAAACTGTAGAAAATTTTTATTGAACATATATACCTTCAATTTGATAATACCAGTATAAATAAGTTTATAATTTTTTTTCTCGACTTTACCTTTCTCATTCATTTATTCTTAAAAATCCATTTTGTACCATTTAATTTTTGTTGTTTACTATCTTTGAACATGTTACTATATAAATTTATTCTCAATATGATCTATTTTAGAATTCTTATATTTTAAACATTTATATTTTTTAATATATGCTTCTTTTATTCTAGGCTCAACCAATTATTGAAGATCTATTTGTTTCTCACTCATAGCCTCCTTCTTTTTTGAACATATGCATTGTGACTCCCAATTATATTCTTGGTTTCAAAATGTTTCCTTAACCTAAAAACTGATTTCTTTAATCACCAGTATCTTTATTAACATTAATTTAATATTTTTATTTAGTATCAATAATTTCTAGTCTAATTTTAGTAACTTCTTAAACCATTTTTTCAGAGATCGTATCAAAATTTTATGTGGAGTACAAAAAATATTCTTGTTTCTCTTTAGTCATTTTCCCTAGATTTTCATCAATATTCACATCCATAAACTCAAATATTTTATACAATATATAATTTCATCATATATATATATTACCATTATATATGTATCCCACATGAATCCTTCATTAGCCCATTCTTAAAACATTCATATCCTTCTTACATTGTTTAAAATATATTATGTTCTTCCAAAGAACATGAAATATTTATTGATATTATTGTAATGGTAACCCTTATCATATGTTGTAAGATATATCTTGGTTATTAAAAGAATTATATTTTGAATATTAATAGTATTATACACTACTTCTCTTCATTAGAATCCTAAAACATTATACTCAGCCAATAGTTTCCTACCCATTTCCACAATGCTCTTATTTTAATCTATGAAACACCATTTAGTGTTGTTGTATAAGTTGATGTATACTATTTTTTGATTCCATATTTGATAACATAATTTTCAAATTTATTACCCATGTATTCCTTCCCATTACCAGATCTCAGTTTTTTGATAAATAACTCATGTTCCTTTTCAACCAACCTTCTATACATTTTGATTATCCAAATAACCTCAAACTTTTTCTTGATTAAAATAACATTATTAATTTGAGTTAAATTATCTGTAAAAGTAATGAATAAATGATAAAATCATGTATACATCCATCTCATGTGCCCAAAAATACCAACATATACAAATTCTAATAGGATTTTGGAACAAATATCCATTTTCGTTCAATTATTCTATGTTTTCTTTCCCCTTTTTCATTATACATAGATTCCATATTGATTTATTATTAGAATGGGTGAATATAATACCACATCATGTTTAACATTAATTCATAGTATTCATTGATCATGGTTCCCAATTATTCAATGACACAACATGTTCTCATCTATAATTCCCATGTATCCTATAATAGAAGGACCACCAATAAAGAATAAATTGGTAGTAGTTTTTCTTTATTGATATAAAATTTATCCACCACATTTTCATTTAGTGATGCATGATTTTTCTTAAATATTACCTACACTAAAACCACACAAATTTGGATAACACTCTATAGTTTTGTTTTTATCTCTTCAACATAAATGGAATCATATGAAACTAAATTATCATTCTTAATAGAAGCTGTTCTAATACCATTCATATTCAACAAAGACCCAGTACCCAATTTTTTTGTACATACTTTATGTTTCTTAGTATTATTCACAAGTTTATAATCACTAATAATGTGGGAGGAACACACACAATAAAGTATCCATGAATTTTATTTCCCTATTTCTTTTATAGATATGTCTTCTAAGAATGAATTTTATTCATTGTGAACTTGAAATGATTTCTCTTTTTCATTTATAGGGAAAGGACTGGGTAAGGATGTCATGTATTTCTCTTCTCTATGTAGATTTTTGTCACATATGCTACATAGAACTTCAAAATAATTGTAACTATTTTATGTTTTAGAATTTTCAAGAGTTTGAATCATATTATTATTTCATAAAAAATCAATATTATTCTCATTAGATATTTTTTATATAACATATCTACTTATCCAAGGGAAAAATATGTTATACTAACATGTATATGATTTAAGTCTAAACAATTCACATAATTAGTAATAAAAAAGAAATCATAATTTTCATAAAAGATGATAGTTTTATCAAAAAAAAAATATATCTATAATTTGAAATCAGGTTAATTGTTTTAGAGTAATTTAATATCTAATTTGGGGTATTAATTACATTCAATCATATTCTTTCATCTGGTGATAATTAATGAAATTAATATCAATTTTTTGTCTACTATATTTTATTATAATTAATATGAAAACAATTATTAATAGTGTCAATAATTTTGGAAATAGATTTTTAATATGCATTCATTTGAATGGTTTTTTAATCACCTTCAAGGGATTCTTCCATAACATCAGAGAAGATTTTTGATTCCATGATCTTGGTCATATATTTATAATAATCAAGAAATTTTTATTGTGTCATTGATAAATATCCATTCTTTCATAGAATTTTTTCCTTCAATATCATTGATATTATTCTAATATTATATAACTATACACCTCATGTTTTTATTTTTTTCCACTATATTTATACCCCCTTTTGCATATTCACAATTTTCATGAACAAGTTTTTTGTTATTTTTTCCATATTATTATTCTCTTTCTTGATAATGGTATTTTCCTCAATTCATTCCTAAATTTAATCATTGATAATGTATTGATATTCTATTGGTTAAGAAAATTATTTATCACTACAAGATGAATAAAATATATTTTTTTAAATAATCCATTAATGATTTATATTTTTCATGTCATTAACCCTTTGAATTATGACATTAAATATGATTAGTTTCTTATTGTTTTATGATTGTATTTTGACTTTTTTTTCGTCAAAATATAATAATTATTCCACCATAATTTAATGAATCTTTATAATTTTTACCCAACTTATTTCCTTGAGTCAATTCATCATTTATAGATTTATAATATTATTATTTTTCCATTATAAATTTATTTGTATATTGTCCAAGACCATTACATACATAACATGTACCAGGTAATCTACTGTTATTCTTGATTTTACCATTATAAAATCATTATAAATTAATGATTTAACTCTTTGATATTGTTCCATATTTTTTGAATCACATAAGTCAATAACATTTTTATAATTTTAAATTTTCGTATGGGACATTGTTTCCAAATCCGTCTCACGATTCAATTTATTTTTAAATGATAGTAGATTTATCATTTTAAATGAAATGAAAATATTATTTAAATCATCAATTAAAAGATTTTTTTTATATTCAAGTGTATAAATTTTGGGATTAAATCTAAATTGTAAATTCATCATCGACTTCTTCATAATTATGAACTCATTAATTTTCTCACAAAAGACTCAAATATTACATACAATTTAATTTACTCAAGAAATGAAATCTTAATCACATTTATCAACTACCATTTTAATGAATTAAATTTCTACTATCTGGATCTATAGTATTAGATCTTCAAATTTATCATTTACATCATAACTAGTCTTAATCTTGTCATAGGATTATTTTTTTATCTTTTAGGCTCATAACTTTAGTGAATAATTTTACTGATAACTACTTGAGAATACAATTTTATTTTTTTCTTAAACATCCATATTACTTATGTTATAAAATTTGATGTTCCCATCCTTTAAAAAAGGTGTAAATCCAATTGTTTCTTCATCATGAACTAATTGTACAACAGAAAAAATAAAATTCAATTTTACATTCTCCTTTTGTTGATATTTTTTTTTGAAATGTTAATTAACCCATTTTTTAATCTAAAAAAATAGTATCCTTTCTAAAAATTTATTTTTTTGGATCTTATATAGGGGACATCCTTTCAATAAAATTGTGGTTCCAAGTATAATCAGTTTCCTCCACTTATGGGGGTGGGTGTGCGGTTTAATCCTTCGAGGATAGTTTTAATAAATTATTTTAAACATAAAAAACTTATGTTGATTTTTATTGTATAATACACTAAATGAATAATTAAATTATCCTCACATGATCATGAATATAATGAACGAGAAATGTGAAAAACTTTATGTGGTTTAGATATAGTGAGTATTCTTACTCTTTTCTATGGATGAATATCCCCCAAACCACAAACTCTTCTTACTGTAACCACAAGTTCAATAATATTATAAGAAGTTGAGCTACATCCCAGTACAATTTTCTCACAACACACACAACATCCTAGTTTCATGATGAAATACATAATATGATTACAATAAGAAGAAGATAATCAAATTAACTTGGTATCTTCATCAAGAAATGAAGAACATTAACTTTAACTATCATCCAAATTATTAAATAAATAATTGAACATAATTAATTCATGAATTGTGCTACGTTATTATTCTTTGTCTCAAATAAAATCTCAATAAGTCCCGATATTCATCAGATGTTTTTCATGGAATAATCATCCTCAGTTTCCAAATCATCTTCCTCATAATTTTCACAGATTAGAAAAAATCATGAATTTGTTTTGCAAAAACAACACACTTATACTTGTAATAAAATATAATACAATGATAAAAAGTAGTTTCTTCATAATTACCCAAGATTTCAATAAATGTGTTCAAAAACCGTAACTGGAACATAACACATCATGAAAGAATCCTGACATTAAAATCAAATCCCATGGTTACATAAGCATTTTAAAGCACCCAAGAATTGATATAATATTTTATCATTATCATATTCATATTATAGAAAAATTATAAAATTAAAACCTTAATTATCCAAAAATATAAAGTGTATATGTGATTTCCCAAATTGAATAAATATCTCAAATGACAATGTTAATTCCCAAATCAGTTGCATTTTTTAAAGTCATCTACATGAATTAAAAAATCGGATATGTCCTATAAAAAACTACATAAATTCCCAAATCATCTATCTAACTAAGCTAGATAAATGAATCAATTATTCTATGTTCATAATTTTGATACATGGATCATTCATCTATGTGATTAATTTAGCTACATGAATAATTCAACTACATAGTTGATTTAGATACATGATTTTACTATATAGATAAAATAAATATGTGATTTGATAATGTGTTTTTTCACTTCACAGATTCTGTTACATGAATCTAATATTCAATAAAAATAAAAAATAATATTTTTTTTCTAACTTACATACATTTTAAGAAAAACATTATACAATTATGAAACATTGTTTAATGATATATATTGCAATAAAAATAAGATCGAGAATAGTCAAAATTAATGAGAACCTCAATAAATGTTTTCAAAAAAATATAAAATCCCAAACTCATCAAGAACAATCTGATCATAAATATTTATAAAACATGGAAATAATAATAGGTTTTCTTAAAACTAAGGGGAAGGTAGTTTCACATGAGGTAAAACAACTAGTTATTTTTTAAGTAAATAGAGAAAATGGAATCAATTGAATGTGTACATATTGGGGAGAGTTATGAATGATTTTTTTTATTTTAAAATTTTTATTTTGGATTTATATCATAAATTTATATTTTTTTGACATTAAGTGTAATTAATTTTTTAAATATTTGTTTAGATTTAGTTTTTTTATTATTATTATAACCAGACATATGATATTATTGTGTTTTACTGTAATTAATATCGGGATATTGATTTTTAGTTATTATAATAAATATTAATTCATGTAATTATCATTAAATTATGATTTATTAATGATATATATAGGATATCAAAACATTTTTAATTAATATTTTATAAATATTTTTTTTAATGGGGGATAGAGAAATAAACTGATAAAAATTAGTGATTTTTTTAGAATAAAAATCCTTTGGGGCATTAATGTTAGATAATTAATAGAATTAGATAATGTTTTGGGTAATTGATGAGTTAGTAATTTAATTATAATCACGATCTATTTATTGAAGGTATATAAGAATGTAAATAATAGTATTGAAATAAACATCCAAATTTGGTTACCTCTCATTTTAATTAAATAATTTTCATCAAACTCCCCCATCCTTGAGAATTTCTCTATGGAGAAGGAGTGGAAATATAATGCTAAATTATAAGAATAATAGTGTAGTTTGGTTTTTAATGTATAAAATCATAGTTATTTCAAATATTTTAAATAAATTAAATATTTTTTTCTATGTGTTAGAGATGTAATAAAAAACATTTATATATTTGAGTAGTTTAGAAGAGATTTATGAAATTTCATAGGATCCATGATGGAATGGCATAATATTCATGCCAGTCACTAGTAAAATATTATCCAAAATATATTTTTTTTCATCATCAAAACCATATTGTAACAAGGGTTTATGACTGTCTTGGGGACAATGTCCTATATTTGAATCATAAAAAAGTCAAGTAAAATGTCACTTTGAAAATATTTCAACCCACACATTCCATTATGAACATGATAATGTCATTATTAATGTACTATAATAAGATGTTATTCCATTTTATTTATCAATTATGATGTAAGGAATCACTTTCATGATAAGTCATGGTACTGCACATCATAAAGAGCATTAATTTTGGGGTTTAAATAAACTTCATGAAAAAATGAATAAGTCTTGGGCTTGGAAAAATATCATTGTTATGATAATCTTGTTTTTAGTGGTTAATTGATTTTAAAATATCTAATTTTATTATATGAGTTTCATAAAAAAATTTAATGCAACTTTTAAATTATTAATTTACTAAAGCACATCATTTAATGAAAATTTACTTTTTATGAATAAAACCGTTTTGATATCCATGTTGTTAATTTATAAAGTTGGATGGTTTTAAAGAATGGGCTTGATATAATTTTATATATTGAATTATAATTTTTGTTCTTAGGTAAGAATACTTTATAGGATTTCATTCCAAATGATTGTTTTGAAGGGAAGGTTTCCTTGAATGTTTATTTAAGAAACTCATGGGTATATAAATAATTGAGGAAACTTGTATTTCCATATTGTTCATGAACATATTAATATATCCCGATTATCATATTGTTGTTAAATATAAGATCTAAAACTGAGAAATTAATTAGTTTTCAGAATAAGCCAATAAAAACTATGACAAAATAGGTAAAATTCATTGTTTAGTGTAACTCTATATAAAACCAGAAGTAGTTAGTACATTTAATTTCATATAATTGAGGGTTTTTTATGTAAAGTGAAATTTATGGATTGAAAAATAAAATTATTTATATTTAATATTAATTATATGAGTGTTAAGATATTTTTAAAATTTTTCTCATGTTTATGTTATTTAGCTGAAGTCATTTTATTATGATTAGACAAATAGTTTGTTCAAATTTAATTGTTTCATTATTTCTAGATAATCAAAGGGGTTCTTTACTTACATTTTATAAGAATATTTAAATAATTTTTCCATTATACATACATTGACCATGAATGCCTATATTAATTATTCATGGTTTTATTTTTGGGTTTTGTGGAAATCCTTATTACATTATACACACCCCTCATATATTTATTTTAGTGGACCTGTATAAGTAATCAGAAATAATGAAATAAAAAGGATTGCATCAACATTTTTTATTTTTGTGTCATTGATCCATGATATAAGAATTAAATAAATCATTTTTTGATATTAATATTGATTCATATTGTCATATTTGAGTTTTTATGTTGTTTATAATTGGTGATGGTTGATAAAACTATGTTTGTTTCTATTGAAAGTATGTTTTTCTATCAATTTGATTTTAATGAATGTGTTTTATAGTACATGAAATCTTGGGTAGTTATTCATTTTATGATAGTAATTCATAAATTGTTTATTTTATCCATCGGTCTGAGTTTATAACCTTTGATAACTAGGGAGTATGATTTACGTCTTATGGTGGTCTGATGATTTTTTGAGCCTGGTTGGCTCATAAAAAACAAAAAACAATGTCACATTTTGAAAATAAATATTATAAATGGATATCAAATCTTATTTTATTTCACAATGACCAATACAAAAACATTATTATACAATAAAAACATTAAAATATTACTTTAGAATAATTCTATTTAATCAAAAAACTCATTCCAATATTCATTTGTTTTACAACATGAAATTAAAAAATTTAGAATCTATTAATTACCTAAATTATAAATAGATTTTTTTGACTAAATATTAAAAACATTGAATTCAAATTAACTTTTACAAAATTATATTTTGATGAAATATAATCATAGAAATTAATTTATAAAATAGGATTCAAAATATAATGTTCTAATATATATTTAAATTTGTACATATATAGATATGCATGTGTGTATGTATGATATTATAATAAAGTCCAATATTGTTTTTAAATATTTATATTATAAAAATAAAATAAAATAATTAATTTTAATTTTAATTAAAATTAATATATGAACTTTTTTGTAAAGAAAAACATATAAACATTCATGCATAGATAAAAAATTCACTCACCCACACCCACATATATATAAATATATATAAATATTTAAGTAAAATATATAAATTAATTTTTTAATTGTTTTTTTACAATTTGAAATTTTTTAATATTAGGTAAATTTTATTATATAAATATAAACTTGAGATCGAAAAAAATATAACAGAAAATATGAAATATATATTTCAATAAATGTGACACAAATAATTGATTAATATTTAATAAGGAATAAAACTTTAAACCAAATATAAATATTTAAAGGACCCCATAATAATTAATAACTCATATTAAATATTGCAAAGAAGACACATCAATAGTTTTTTTAATTGTAGAAAATATAATTAAATCTTAAACCTATTATTTTCTATACAATGAAACAATTTTTAATGTAAAAATATCATTAAAACCCCAAAATAGTGATAATGAACTGATGAAAATCATAATGGAGAATAACGAGTTGATGAAATGTATGAGATTGGTGGAATATGTGTCATAGAATGATGTACTATCAAAAGTGGAGTGAATAACCATAGAAAGGTAGTTGAGTGATGATGAATATCAGATGAAATAAAAATGAGAGAAGGAGGTCTTCAAGAGTCATGAATAGGGTTTCAATTGGGATTTGAAGAATTTTTTTTCCTAAGAATAGAAATGAATATCTAATTTTTTTAAAAATAGTTTTAACAATATTCATCTAGAAAAAGTGATTTTATAAACTAAAGAATCACATCATTTTTCTAAACACTAATATTGATTCCATAAAATGATATTATTTTGGCATTGGTTATGATGTTAACTATATTTTTTTCAATAATGGTTACAAAATAATATATGTTAAAATCATATAATGAGGTATATTTATTTTTCAGGTTCACTTTCTCATTAATTAAAATATAAAGGATACTATCACCGAGAAAAAAAATAATTTTTAATACATAAGTCACTGACAACATAACTAAGATTATTCAAAAACTCTTAAAAAATATATATCTTGGCTTGAAAGATAATTTTTAAATCAATTATTAGGTCTTAGTTCAGAAAATTTTTTTTCACACTATTACATTATTCTGATGAAAATATTTCAATAGGAACGATATTATTATTTGACCCCAATTTAACACACCTATAACAAATGGGATGGTTTCTCCTATATTTTATATACTAACATTGAATATGATATAAATACGTCATTATTCTATAAATAAGACTATTTTTTTATCTTTATAAAATTGGTCATGAACCCCTTATTGTAAATATAATAAAAACATTTACCAAAATAAATCTTCTTTATGTCATTTAAAATAAAATTAAAACCACTTTATTAATAAATTTTAAAAGCATTCCCTTGTTGAAATTAATCATTTTAATACCTTAATTAAAATCCCATATCAGAACCCTTAAAAAAACTTATTCTTTGAAATTATGTTTGGAAACATCCCCTTAATTACAAACCAAATTTATTTGATGTCTATTTCCAAATTATTTTCTTCTTAAACCCAACTATAAATATATAAAAATTATCCTTATAAAACAAGAAACATTAAATCTATTTTCACCATGAAAATAAAAAAATATAATACATTAACTCTTTAAATGATAGTGAAATAAAAAACTTTTTTAGAAAGTTATATAGTCCAATATTATGAATTTTTGAACATTATATCATTAAAATTTATAGTATGATATTATACAATGAGACACCACATGCAAATCATAATTATAAAATACAACCAAACCATCATATAATCTAATATATCATGATATTAAATATGTAAAGAATATATACCAATATTGACTCACCATTTTTATAATCCATCCTTTTAATGATATCCATAACCTCTGATGAGATCCTATGTCATTAATAATCATTAATATTTAATTACCCTGTTAATTTAAGAACCATGAATGTGATAATTTTTTTAAATCTAATATTGAGTTTTCATTACATCAGAACCATAATAGACTAGTGAAAAACCACTCCAAAAAAACCCTTCATATTGTGTTAAATAAAAACCAAAATACATAACCTTGAATAGCTATCTAATTAAAAACAATTAAGTAACACCATTCAAAACATCAATTGGGTGATATAATTCAATATAAATATTGTTAAATGATAATAATATATTTCACCTTAGTGTAATTTCTAAACCATATATAAAATACCTTCCATTCTTATGAAACTCAACCATTCTATTACGTAATTTCCCATGAAATTTAAGACAAGTCTACAAAAAACCATATTAAAACAGGAAGATAAAAATAGGGGGTTATGGATTATAACCTACAAATTATTATTGATGGAAACCACTATAGATTAAGAAAATTTAAGTAACAATAAGATAGAGTAAATTGAATGTGAAGGGGTGGCTCCCCCCCTCATAGTAAACTCTCATGGGGAACCCTAATGTGAAATTCATATATGGAAAAAAGGAAAATCAATTTTTTTCCTCATTTTAAAAAGGAAATAAGATCTTACCAGGTACTTAGTGGATCATGAAAAACTCCCATAAATGCCATCGACCTCCCAGTTTCCATACTACAGAGATAATCCCAATGGTTATTTGACTAGGTGTGGATACTTGTACTGTTCATAGACAAGAATTAAACTATATTTATTTTTTAATCCTTGGGTACCTGAAATGGGTGAAAGAATAAAATTAGCTTAATGAATGAACTCAGTAATGTGTTTTGGTTTTTTGTTTAGTTTAAAAATTATATATACCCTTCGGATGAATTTTTGAATTTTTTTATATTGTTTGTTATTTATAAATATTTTAGTTAACATTAACATTTTATTAATAGAAAAATAAACAATAATAAGCGAATAAAAAATTCGTTCCGACTCATGGTGGTTATAAATGAAGAATTAAATGATAAAACCCCAAGAAATTAGCCTATATTCCTTTGTTAAAGAACCAAAATTGGTGTCTAAAATCATTTCCTCTCCTAGACTTATTTTTATGTTTAAAAAAATATAAAACAATTTCCCTACCTATAGGTATGAATAACATGGATATCATGGTTGACAAATATTATATAATTATTGAAAATGTAGGCTACCTACCATGATGAATTATCATTCCCTTGAAGGTAGTAAAAAAACTGAGAAGAAAATAATTCTTTGTCCACAATTAGAATATTGTAAAGACTATAAAGTATAAGGGTAATGTTCATGGATCTTTCTTCCAGTCCAATATAATTACATGGTGCATAAAATAAAATGAATCCAAAAATCACTAAATCAATTATATCTCTCACCAAAATGACCCCTTTCATATCCCCATAAATTCATGATCAATCCACAATTAGCTTCATGCTAATATTTGGAGGTTTTTATTTGACCCATCCACCCTAGTCACCTCATCAATCTTCCATACTCATATAGGTCTTGAGATATGACCTTTTAAAATGAGGTGTGTTACTTACTATAGGTATAAAATTAGTTTTCATGTGTCAATACATTGATCTTGTTTTTTTAAGTTTATTTGGATCCCTAGATGAAAATAATAAATATTGAATTTTTTTTCCAGAGTTGGTGTTTCATATCTTTTGGAGCCATGTTGAAATGTTACGAAAATATAAATAGATATTATTTTTTAAAATCTTTAGGGAATAAAATAATAATTATTAGTTGTATTTGTGAGGTTGATTCATTAATTTTAGTTTATGATAAATAAAAAATTTATAAATCAATTCATCTATTAAATGGACCCAACACCACTGGTAAACTTCATATATCCCCTTCTCCTCTCTTATATCATTTGAAAAAATGATAAAACAAATGTTCACGTAATTCATTGAGTAATAGTGAACATTTCATTACATGTCATAAATGGTCAAATAACATTTCAATGATGATCAATAATTATGAAGTGAATCCAATTTAGTTATGACACTTTTCTATTCATTGTTTCTTGTATTTTGTTTCATTTAATCTGCTTCTACACATAGTAAATTCACAAAACTTTTCAATTGGTAATTATAGATAATATAATAGAGAGTTACAAAACTAATTTAATAAATGGATATTAAATAGAAATTCCATTGGGAACTTATTTTTCCACACAAACAAATTTTTTTTAATATTTTTGACACAAACATTGAGATTATTTCATGATTTTATTCCTTTTGATAATATATAATTATAAATAAGTTTTTCAAATTTAATAAGAAAGAACCCCAAAAACTTTATGCATAAAAATTATATGATTATTGAATATTTGATAAAAATTTTAGGTCAATACATTTTTATAAAATATTCATGGTTATATTTTTTTGGGGATTCATTTATTATTTTTCCATGATGATCGATTAAGACATCTATTTTTTAAAAAATATTATAAGTTTCATTATTAATACATGTTTCTAGACATGTGTTCAAATAATAATATGTAGTGAATGATATTGATTTTAATTCAACCTAATGATTTGCTATTATGTACATTAAATTATTTTTAATATAAAATAATTTTCATTGATTAGTATAATTATGATTTTTTTTACATTTATGAATAATTATTCTATATTTATGAATTTTTATTTATTTATTGGAATTTTCATGATGATTAAGTGTCGTAAAACATTAAATAATATAATACATCTCCCCCTATACACTTATTTCACTTGACATGATTGTAAATTTGGTGTTATGTGATCATGTATCCCATAGACAACCAATGTATATTTCTTCATCCCTAACCTCATAGTTTGAGTTCTTCTTGGTTTTGGGTAACTCTAGGGATTGGTAGATAAAAAAGATTCGTTAAATCGTATAAACGTTGGACTATAAAAATATATCATTGTACATGATTTATCATCAACTATAGTAAGTATGTAAGAGACTACATAGTATTAATAAACATACATTACTTGAAAACGCATCCACCAAGATATAAAATCATTAATATCATTTGTAGGATCTTGGATTATTCAAATGATAGGCTAGTATCACCTAATGTGTAATTAATTACCATGAAAATAGAGAGTTATTGGAATGTAATTACTCTTTTGAAAAAAATCATATGTAAAATATTTTTATATTTTGTTTCTTCTTTAAATGATGAATCATAAATTTAACAACCCAGAACATTAAAAATTAGAATTCCATTATTATGATTTCTTTAATATAGTATATATCATATAAAATAACTTATATAACATAATACAAACATTATAAATAAGGAATGAATAAAATAAGAGGCATCTCTAGAAGTTAAGGAACCTATACCAAAGAAATAGTTATATTCTCTTAGGAATAGTAATTTGACCCTTATGAATAATAAAACCACAAATATAATAGTACCCTCACCAATGAAATTAAAAATAAAATTTGGACATCTTATAAATGAAATTATTATATCTCAGTGTAAGTAAATTAATATTTTAAAAATTAATATTTAAGTGTTGGTAGTTTTTTAAGTCCTAAATTATTAATTAAAAACATAAAATTATTTAAATTATTTAAATTAAAATTAGTATTAAATAAAATAAATCTTAAATAAATATTTTTTTGTCTTGTGATTTTAGGATAATTTAATGAGACAACAGTTAAATCTTAAAAGCATTTTAAAATCAGTTATAATTTTAAAACTGTATATTTCATGTAATTAACGATTTTAATTACAAATTAAAATTTTCATATTTAGATAATTATTTTGATAAAATGGTGTTCATTTTTTAATTTTAAACATTAAAAAAATTTATGGATAATTTTTGATATTTTTCTAAAATACTTGAATTTTTGTGAATAGTAAAATATGATAATTTTTGATAAACGATAAATATGTGATTAATTTAGACATAGGAGATGATTGGATGATGTAATCACCCTTGGTTTAAACTCACATTATCTTGCAGAAATATTTACTCACAATAATCTACAATATTGGTTTTCTTGGGAACAATAATCAAATAATGAATAAAATAATTAGAAATCACCCCTCTATTTCACTATAAAAAACCATCCCTCGCCACCTTTTCTCCTCACTCCTATAAGACTTGAATCTAATAAAAGTTAATCCAAAATACACTTACATAGTCTATATTCATGTCTAGGAGCTCTTGGTCATTCCGAAAAACAAAATATCCCTTCCATTAAGGAGGTTCTCGTGGAGGACAATTCAAGAGGTAAACCCTCTTCCTTTTTCTTCTAATTTCATTTCAATTTACTTTCTTTTCTTATCATATCCTCACATACTCGATGAAAATAGTCTTGATAACTCCAATGTCATATATATAATGGGATTATATCATGTTAGATAAATATCCATCATCAATCTCATTACAGTATGTCTTTTATTTTAAAAACGAAATCATCATCTAGGAGGTGTCGATTTACAACCTTCATGGATGATGAACTTTCGTTCTTAAATTTCTCCTTCAAGGATGGTAATTATACTTTATTTATGGTGGAAATAGATTATAAAATATTTATTTTATATTTTTATGGCTCTATAACCATTTTTTATACATATTAATAAATAATATACAAAACAAGTTCATTATGATCGAAAAAACATTGAAATTATGCTAAACAATTATCATTAAAATGTTATCTAATGATTCATAATAATATATGGAAACAAAATAATATATAATACCAATTACCATTATTTATTAATTATTAAAATTAATTTCCAATTCCGTATAATTATACCCATTTTTCATGAACTTTAGTACTCATATACAAGTAGACCAATCGTGAAAACCAAGGAAATGAATGCACCTGAGTAGAAACATTGTATCTTATGACTCAACCAAAAAAACATTAATGAACTTAATAAAAATATAATATATCATATACATGTATATAAAGTTATTAATTAATTAATTAATGTATTTTATTTGATTATATAGGATGTTAAGGACAAATGTAGAACAAATTTAGACATACGTTAATATTTTTCTACCCAAACCTCCAATTTCTTTTAGGTTACACTTTTCTCTGATGACCCTAAATTAATTATTAATTATTATAATGTAATCAACATAAATTATTTTTTAATTATATATATATATATATATATATTTACCAATCATAATCTTTCATTATTTTTTGAGGAGATACATGTTTTAAAAATATCTTTCTCAAATTATGCCAGATAAAAAATCTCGATTCAAGGGAAATCCGATAATTATTACCTATTTTTAAGTTAATCCTGTTGAACTCTCTGTGAGATTGTTGTTTTAATAATCAAATATCTTAGTTTTATTTATTTTAATTTAGTCTTTTGTTCAATTTATTTGAAATATGTTTATATATGTTTAAATAATGTCTACATATGTTTATCTATGTTATTTTATGTTTTACGGTTGACCTAGAAGTATTCTGTATTGAACAGACACTTTGTGAGAATTCCCTGTCTTGACTCACCGTTAGTTATTTTCCTGACGCACCGATGATGAAAGGTCACGTCAATGATGAACGGTCGCACCGATGATGAACGGTCGCACTGATGATGAACTGTCGCACCGATGATGAACGATCACACCGATAATGAATGGTCGCACCGATGATGAACTGTTGCACCAATGATGAACTATCGCACCGATGATGAACGGTCGCACCGATGATGAACGGTCTCACCGATGATGAACAGTCGCACTGATGATGAACTATCACACCGATGATAGTAACTATCGCACCGATGACAATGGTCGCAACATCACTGGTCGCATCAAGGAGCTACAGACAACGATGATCAAGGAGCTACTGATGCAGATGCTACCGATACCGATGATCAAGGAGCTACAAATACTGATGCTACTGATACCGATGATCAATGAGCTACCGATTCTGATGCTACCAATACCGATGTAGATTCAAAATGACTCATCGATCTCGTGACTCAAAAATAGTCATGAAAAATGTTTTAATTTCTATAAACTCTTATTTATTTCCAACAGTCATATTTGATGTTTTTAATGAAATTAATGATATTTAATGTTAGTTGTTGGAATGTCAGGGGACCGTAACTCATACATATGAAAAGGTAATCATTCACATTTCCGAAGATCATGGAATAAAAGGAATATCGAGATACAGTAAATGGGTGTGCGTGAAAAGGCATAGAGATAGAATTATTCCATGCACATACATACATGAAAAGAAGAACACACGAGGAACTTGAAGAAGACATTGCATGAACTTCAACTAACTCTCATACATGCAACCCAACACTACTGAAGAACACATGAAGAACACTGGAAACCAGAGAACATACTCACTTGTGAAGGACACCAAGCTGAACCACGATACTGTGTTTTTCAACTGAATAACCAGAGTATTACTCAGAATCATTTCTGCTGAATCCAACAAGTCCAAAGATGCACTGGTAATATCTATATCATTTTAAACTCTTACATACTCTCTCTAGGTGATTCATTTATTTTCATTTTGAGTAGTGTGTGTACTCTACATACTTTACAAACATAATCTCTCCTGTGCTAAACTAGAGGATACTAAATCCTCATTCCAAACTCCATACATCATACTGTAACCCACTGAGGATAGTGGTAGAGGTCAAGTGTGACCTATACAGTCTATGTTCTATTTTCTTTGTTTTCTCACAAATAACTGTGTTAGATTTCTTAGGACCTGGACAATATTGTATTGTTATTAACCCCGATCCAGGGTGTGGATCAAATATATATAAATTGTTTGAGAGGACTAAGTCTCTGCTTGAGACTGAACCTTTTGGTTATATCTGTTGTGCTTTTTAGTATAAGTATAAAGTATAATACATATATCTTTTATATTCCGATTCTATTCCTTTGAAATACAAAACTATTTTAAAGTTACTTTTATAGTTAAATTAGTAAGTTTTTATACTTGTTGTGAACTAGTAGGTTAGCTTCAAAAGCTAATTTAATCATGTGATTAAATTGACTGAGATCTAATCAATCTTTAAGAACCCAATTGAACCGTTACAATATGTATAAATTCACTACGTCTTAAATTTTTTTTAATTGGGGGATTTTAAGAGAAATCATTTTTTAACATAAATTTTAATTGGAACTCAATTCACTACCCTCTTGAGTATCCACTCCGACCAACATTTGGTATCAGAGGATTTGTTTTGTTTATCAATGTTTTCAAATACTCTATTTTTCAACTGTGATTTTACTTATATTTTAAAGATATTAAATTTCTGTTAGTTTGAAATTTTTTCTCTTTAAATTTATTTGCTAAACTATAGTTATGGATAATAGATGAGAAAATGCTGCTACCAACATGCCACCTTTCTTTAATGGAACAAATTATGCCCAGTGGAAACTGAAAATTGAAATTCATTTAGAAAGTTTGGGATTTGATATCTAGAATGCTATAGAAACTGAATATAAGATTCCATAAACTGTTATAATTAATTTGGATGAAGCTTCTAAGACAACTTAAAATATTAATTGTAATGCTATGAATGCCCTGTTTTGTGCTTTAGGAGATGAAGAATTCAATAGAATATCTACTTGTAAAACTGCCTGTGAAATATGGGATACTTTGAGTGTTTCTCATAAAGGAACAACTAATGTTAAAGAAATGAGATTGAATACATATACTATTAAATATGATAATTTTAAAATTTAGACTAATGAACCTATCTCTGACATGTATCTTAGGTTAAATGAGATTGTCAATATAATGATCTCTCTTGGAAAAGATGTCACTGCTAAGGAACAAATCTTGAGAATATTGAGATTTCTACCAGATCGATAGAGAGGCACTTCTCTTTCAATGAGATAATCATGTGGCATAAGCGAGATACCAGTCTAAGAGTGCATTGGTTGGCTTATGATGTATGAGGAAGAACTCAAGGTGAATAAGGAGGATGATGATGAACCTAAAAGGAAATATGTAGCATTTAAATCTACTGATTCAAAGAAAAAGGACAAAGGCAAAGTTCAAATAAAAACTAAAAGTTCAACAAGTGATGATTCATACTTTGATAGTGATGCTGAGATGGCTCAAATAGCCGGAAGATTCACGAAGTTTTATAGGAAGAAGAAATTTTTCAGAAAATCTATTTACAAAGGAATGTATGACAACAAGGGTCATTGGAAGAATGATTGAAAAAAGCCTGGCAAGAATGATGAAGTTGTCTTCTACGAATGCAAAAGGAAATGTCACATTAAATCAGACTATCCAAAATTTAAGTTCATGAAGAATCATGACTACAAGGACAATAAGTATAAGATATCTATGAAAGCTACTTGGAGTGCTTCAGAAAACAACACAAGTGAATATGATGTTTCAGATTCTGAAAAAAATCATACCAAAATGTGATTCATGACCAATACCACTGAGGAAACATGTTTTAAGATTTTTCACAAGAAGATATGATACTTGGACAGTGGATGTTCAAGAAATATGTCTGGAGATTACTCATTCTTCGAGAGTCTAATCAAAGTTGATGGAGGCCATGTCACCTTTGGTGATAATTCTAAAGGAAAAATAATCAGCCTAGGCCAGATTGGTAACACTGATTCAGTTCTGATTTCTAAAGTCTTATTTGTTGAAGGACTTAAAATATAATCTATAACATATTTCTCAATTATTTGATGATGGCTTTAATGTGAAATTTTAAAATGATTCCTATAATGTTTTTAACTCTAAAAATGTTTTAGTATTTTTTTTCTTTGAGAAATGAAAATGTTTATGCTATTGATTTAAATTCTTTAGCCAAACAAAATGTTACTTGCATAAATTCTTTTCATAAAGAATCTTGGCTATGGCACAGAAGATTAGGACACTGCAATATACAGTCACTTAGAAAGATGACTATGAAGAACTTGGTTAGAGACCTACCCAAACTTGAATTCCCAAATGACAAATTTTGTAACCTCTGTCAAAAGGGAAAGCAACATAATGTTGCTTTTAAATCAAATAAAAAAGTCTCAACTTCTCAACCTCTCTAGTTGGTTCACATGGACTTGTTTGGACCTTCTAGAGTTTCTAGTTTAAATGGGAAGCATTATGTCTATGTCCTAGTAGATGAATTTTCTAGATATACATGGGTATACTTATTAGATCACAAGAGTGAAGATTGTTATTAAATTATTAAATACTACAAGTTTGTAGAAAATCTTAGTGGACATAAGATTAAAACCATGAGAAGTGATCTTGGCCGTGAGTTTGAAAATCATGAATTTGAATATTTTTTCTCACATAATGGATATAGTCACAACTTTTATTCTCCTAGGACACCTCAGTATAATGGTGTTGTAGAAAGATGGAATCGAACCCTTCAGGAAATAGTAAGAACCATGCTTAATGAATATGACCTACCTGTTTATTTTTGTGTTGAAGCTGTCAATGCAGCTTGTTATGTCATCAATAGAGTCTTGATCAGACTAGTTCTCAAGAAGACCCCTTATGAATTATGGAATAATAGAAAGCCTAAAGATAGTTACTTTAGAGTCTTTGGTTGGAATGTTTTTATTCCCAATACTAAGGATAATCTAGACAAATTTGCATCCAAGAGTGATGATGGAATCTTTTTAGGATATTCTATCTCTAGAAAAGCCTATAGAGTCTTTAATAAGAGAACCAAGTGTGTGGAAGAATCTGTTCACATGATGTTTGATAAAACTAATCCACATGAACCTAAACCATCTCTCAAGAATCTTGAAGAAGAATTATCTATTCTGAACCTTAATGATAAAATCAATAATCTTATTATGAAGACAACAAGTTATGGAAATGATCCACAATCCACTCTTGTAGAACCTGAACCTAGAGAAGATCCTAAAATCTCTAGTCCTACCTTTACTAGATCAACTAGGATTTTAAAGAATCATCCTTTAGATGTTGTTGTTGGTAATCTTGATAGAGGGACACAGACTAGAGATTCTCTAAGTAA
Organism: Viscum album; assembly: GCA_963277665.1. Lineage (NCBI taxonomy): Eukaryota > Viridiplantae > Streptophyta > Magnoliopsida > Santalales > Viscaceae > Viscum > Viscum album. Next base: position 826,794,606 of record OY728148.1, on the reverse strand, counting down.
CCAGGTTGAATATCAATCTTTTCATTCATAGTTAGAACCAAAAAAATATCAATAATGCTATCAATGATTAATTTTGGGTAATGTCTATGAAAGAAGAACTAAATCAATTTGAAAGAAACAATGTCTGGGAATTAGATGACAGAACTAAGGACACTTTGACCATAGAAACTAAATGGGTTTTTTGAAATAAATTTGATGAGTCTGGAAACATAGTTTGAAACAAAGTTATATTAGTTTCACAAGGATATAGTCAAGAAGAAGGTATAGTCTATGAGGAAACCTTTGCAACTGTTTCGAGATTAGAAGCTATTAGGATTCTACTTTCCTATGCTGCTCATCTGAATTTCAAGTTATATCAAATGGATGTTAAAACTGCTTTTCTAAATGGTTTTATTGATGAAGATGTTTTTGTTGAACAAACACATGGATTTACTAATCCTCATTTTCCAAATTGAGTTTTTAAACATTCTAGAGATTTATATGGTTTAAAACAAGCTCCAAGAGGTTGGTATAATAGACTTAGTAGTTTTCTTATTTTAAAAGGTTTTACTAAAGGGATTTCTGATTCAACTATTTTTATTAAAAGAATTTCTAAATATTTTTTGATAGTACAAATCTATGTTGATGATATTATTTTAGGATCTTCTAAAAATGATTTATGTACTGATTTTTCAAAAAGTATGCAACATGAATTTGAAATGAGTTTAATGGGAGAACTCAAATATTTTCTTGGATTTCAAGTTTTTAAAAATGAAAATGGTATTATTTGGAATCAATATTAATATACAAAAGATCTTTTAAAACGTTTTGTCTTGGATAGTATTAAGGAAAGTGATACTCCTATGATTACTGTTTATAAATTGGATGCAAATGAAACTGGGAAACCAGTGGATCAAACTAATTACATAGGTATGATTGGGAGTCTACTTTACCATACTTCCAGTTGACCAAATATAATGTTTAGTGTGTGTATGTGTGCAAGATTTCAAGTTAATACTAAAGATTCTCATTTTCTTGGTGTTAAAAGAATTTTCAAATATCTTAAACATACTGCAAATTTAGGTTTGTTTTATCTAAAAAGACAATATTTTGACTTAATGAGTTATTCAGATACTGACTTTGCTGGTTGAAAGTAATATATGAAGAGCACATCTAGAACATGTCATCTTTTGGGAAATTCCCTGGAATCTTGGTGTAATAAGAAACAGAACTCTGTTGCATTATCTACTGCTGAAGCAGAATACATTGCCGCTGGTAGTTGTTGCGCACAAATTCTGTGGATAAAAAACACTCTTTTGGACTATGGATATGATTTTAAACATGTTTCAATCAACTGTGATAACACTAGTGAAATTAACATATCAATGAACCTTGTGTCTCACTCTATAACCAAACACATTGATGAAAGGCACCACGTTTTGAGAAATCACTACCAAAAAGGTGATATTACTCTTGAGTTTATAGGTACTGAACATCAATTAGCTAACATTTTCACCAAGCCCTTAGGTTATGAAAGGTTATACTTGATTAAACAAGAGTTAGGTATGAAATATTTGTGAAACCGATCTGTGAAACCAATCTGTGAAACTGATTAGTGAAATCAATCAGTGAAATCAATCAGTGAAACCGATCAGTGTAACCGATCTGTGAAACCGATCTGTGCTATTGATTGAGTTATATTGTGTCTGAAACCTTTATTTTTTTTAAATTATGATGATTTACTTAATAGATATTTTATTATTTTTCAACCCTAAATGATATAAATAATAACCCGTTGATATTTTTTTTATAAGAGATTGTTGACCTTCCATCTCCCTCTGAAATCTCTCTTCACTTTCTTGTAACCGAAACCTTTCAAACCTATATAAAATTATCAATCCTCTTGAATATATAATGGAAAAGAAAAAGTGAAAAGTTAAGGAATTTGAAGGTTCCTCACCTGTACGGAGCGCTCGAGGAGAGTTGAGCAGCACGATGCAGAGGTCAGTAAACCTGGAGTTGGAAACTTGGGAAGTTATAGCTGAGAAAGAAGCATGTGCTGAATGGGTGTTATTGAGAAAGTTTGCATTGTTTATGGTATTAGAGATACAAGGATGGAAATACTGGTTCTGTAATTACAACCGATTCAACTACCCGAAGCTGGTGCATGAGTTTTACTTAAACATAACTATTGTTTTGGATGGAGTAGAGGTTGTGTGATTGTCTTCAATAGTTAAAGGGAAAAAGATTAATTTTTTCATCGAAACAGTGAGCTGAATGTTTGGGAGTACCTCAATATGGAAGATATGAGGATTAAATTGGTAATATCCCTCCTAATACTGATTACTTTTCTTATGAGCTAGCCCTGGTGTTATTTACTGGGAAGTCTGAATCGAGGAGGATATATGCTTCTGAGTTGGATGGTGAGAGTAGAATCCTGTTTAAGTTTATTTAACATCAAATATGTCCTAGAAAAGGTGACTTTGCTTGAAAAAAAGTATCAGGATGTTTTTCTGTTATATCTTCTTTTGGATGGTGAAAAGATCAACCTATGTAGATATTTTGATGAGCATATTGATGAGATGATAAAACCATCAAAGAAAGCTACAACTTTGTTATATTCTAAGAAAATCTCTTCCATATTGAAGTTCATGGACAGTGTTGATGATGGAGATGAGTGTATCTCATCTAGTAGCTTCTGTATTACCAAGGATGTTTGTAAGATGATGAATATCAACTAGATCCCATGGAAGAAGGCTTGGGATGCTGACGAGGAGAAGTTGTATGAATCCTTCAATCCTACTAATCATCATACGAGACCAAAGGGGATGGGAGATCCATGTTTAAAACCTGGTGAAGAAGTGGTTTATTCTGATGAAGAAGAGGAAGAAGTAGTTCTTAAGGGAACTGGTGAGACCAGTAAGCAGGGAATAGTAGAAAAAGAAGCTGAAGATGGAACTGATGCTGAAAATGAGCCTGAATCACCAAATGATGACAGGAGTGATCCTAATACAGTGATCCCGAAGAAAAGAAGGATGGAATTTGGTTTGGCTTGCCATCCTCCCAAGTTACCAGAGATAGAACCTATTTTAGATGATGAAGAAAAAGGCGAGACTATTGAATCAACCTCTGAGGAGTATAAATCCGGTAGTAAAGACAGTTCAAGTGAGAGATTAGTTAATAATGATGATGATGAAGGCAATGATGGTGATGAGGGTGATGTTTATGGTGACAGTGATAGTAGTAGCAGTGACAGTGATAGTGGTGATGCTGATGATGCTAATGCTCTACCTATAGAAGGTCAAAATGTGATCCAAGATGATCCTCAAACCCAACCAAATATGCATGAAAATGTCTTTAAGGCTAATAGAACAGAATAGTTAGATATTGATGAGGATGAGGAAGTCCCTCATGAAATTCCTGGAAGAGCTTAGTTTGTGAAACCTATGTATCCTTCATGAAAAGACGCATGGGAAGAACATCCATGTCTTGCTGTTCTGGGATTAGACTATCCATAGGAAGAGGAAGAAGAAGGAATGGATCTTACAAGAGTAAGTGACTCAGTTAAGGCTCGATTAGTTGTTGAATATATGCAAGTGACAACAGACCGACTAGGTCCTTCTATTTCTCAATTCGGGCCTGATCCTTCTATTTCTCAAGCTAGATCCGGTCCTGCAGTTGCTCAATCTGATTTTGACAGATTTTAGGTTGAATTGAGTCAAGTAATTAGAGAGACTATGGAAGATGAGTTATCTTGTGTTCCAAATCCAGCACCTGTGACTTTATCTGAAGCTGATATGGATGTTTTGGCTCAAAGAGTGGTAAGCCTTATCAAACCAGACCTGTGCAATTATAGTGAGTCGATTGGCAGGCACATTACCTCTTTGAATCAAACACTCACGGAATTAGGAAGTAATTTGGTTTCTCTGTCAGGAGAGTTCAGAACAACCAAATCTGGTATGATGGAAGTGTTAAGAAATCTGATAGAACATCTGAAGAAGGAATATTTGAGGATGTTGAAAGCTGAGATCACTCAATTTGTTGCTCAGGCTAGTTCCTCAAAGGTGACAAAGATTACTGGTCATGATATTAATGCATTAAAGGATGTTATTAAAGAAGAGTTGGAAGCTCATGGAAAGATTTTGGATTTGGATTCTTTGAAAAAGATGAAAGAGCATAGTTATCATATTCATAAAATGGTGCAGTTGTATTCATCCGATGCTACCAAGGCTCAAAAAGAGATTAAGGAGAAGGTGGCTTATTATTTCTTTAAGATTTACACCAAGCATGAGTTGAATCATAATTTTAATGTGCTGGTTGACAATTTGAGAATCCCTCCAGTTACTCAAGCTTTTAAGTCTCAAGTTCACATGTTGAAGGATTTTACTCCTACTTTGGAAAGTTTCATGCAGAATAAGGATGATTTTGAAAAGGCTATAAAGTATGGTGGAGAAGTAATTCAGGACTTCATCAATTTGCTCAAACCCTACCTTTATGTGGAAGCTAAGGCCATTGTTCTTCCTATTTCTATGCCTTTTAATTCATCAGATGTTTCTCCTAGTCACAAGTCTGTGTCTCATGCTCTCTCTAGTATTCGGCCATTCTTTCAATGGACTCCTTCAGAAAGATCTTCTACTCCTCCACAGGTGACCATAGAACCCACAAATTGTCCAACTAGAGTCATTCTGCCTCATTTCTCCATCCGGCCAGTTCAACCTTCCACCCAGCCACCTTCTGGACCATCCATTCCTCCAACTGCCAATGGAAAAGCTCCATTGCACCCTGAGAAATAGTTGTATCTGTCAATTTTTGATAGGGTGTCCATTTCCTGTACTTTTCATTTTTGTATAATTTTTGAACTCATTTTCAAACCTTATTTTTCAAATGGAATCTTCTTGCTTATCTTCCTTCTCTTTTATCTTCCTTATCTTTTCTTTTTTTTGATAATCCCAAAGGGGGAGAAATGAGAAATGAGAAATGAGAGATGAGATATCATGAATATGAATATGGGATGAACTAAATATTCATATGAGCCCATGATGCCTATTTAAAAAATTAGTACTTTGTAGGACTGCTTCATTATTTCCTACATGCATACATATACACAGGGGGAGAAATGCTAACTATATATCTAAGTGGTATCAATGCTGAAAGGGGATAATGACTCGTATTATCTGATTTATATTATATGGGGAGATGTTCTGTCTTCTATTATAACCTTGTCTTTTCTTTTGGCATATTTTCTTTTTATATAGAGGGACCATATTTAATGACATACTTATTTCACTCTTCATTAATGCCATTGATTTGTGATTATCAAAAGGGGGAAATTGTTGAACTCTCTGTGAGATGGTTATTTTAATAATCTCAAATCTTAGTTTTATTTATTTCAATTTAGTATTTTTTTTTTCAAATTGTTCTAAATTTGTTTATATAAGTTTAAATCATGTCTAAATATATTTATGAATGTTAATTTATGTTTTACGGTTGACCTGAAAGTATTCTGGATTGAACAGATAGTTTGTGGGAATTCAATGTCTTGACTCACGATTAGTTATTTTCCTGATGCACTGATGATGAATGGTCGCACCGATGATGAACGATCTCACCGATGATGAATGATCGCACCGATGATGAATGGTCGCGTCGATGATGAACAATCACACTGATGATGAACGGTGGCACTGATGATGAATGGTCGCACCGATGATGAACGGTCGCACCGATGATGAACGGTCGCACCGATGATGAACGGTCGCACTAATGATGAACGGCTGGACCGATGATGAACAGTCGCAATGATGATGAATGGTCGCACCGATGAAAGGAACTGTCACATTGATGACAGTGGTCACAACATCACAGGTCACATCAAGGAGCTACCGATACCGATGATCAAGGAGATACTGATACTGATGCTACCGATACTGATGATCAAGGAGCTACCGATGCTGATGCTAATGATAACGCTGATCAATGAGCTACCGATGCTGATACTACCGATACCGATGTAGATTCAAAATGACTCACTGATCTAATGTCTCACCGATAGTCATGAAAACTGTTTGAATTTATATAAACTCTTATTTATTTCCATCGGTCATATTTTATGTTTTTAATGAAATTAATGATATTTAATCTTATTTGTTGGCATTTCATTGGACCGTACCTCGTACCTATGAAAACGTAATCATTCCCATTGTCGGAGCTCGTGGAATAAGAGGAATATTGAGCTGCAGTAAAAGGGTGTGCGTGAAAATTCATAGAGATAGAATTATTCTATGCACATAAATACATGAAAAGAAGAATAAACGAGGAACTCGATTGAGTCATTTCAAGATCTTTAATGAAATCTCATACATGCAACCCAACACTACTGAAGAACTCATGAATAACACTAGAAACCAGAGAACATACTCACTTGGGAAAGACACCAAGCTGAACCACGATACTCTATTTTTCAATAGAAAAACCAGAGAAGGACTCAGAATCATTTTTGCTGAATCCAATAAGTCCAGAGTAGCACTGCTAATATCTAGGGCATTTTAAACTCTTACCTACTCTCTCTAAGTGATTCATTTATTTACATTTTGAGCAGTGTGTGTACTCTAAATACTTTAAACACACACTGTCTCCAGTACTGAATTAGAGGATACTAAATCCTCATTCCAAACTCCATACATCATACTGTATCCAAATGAGGATAGTGGTAGAGTTCAAGTCAGACCTGGATAGCCTGTGTGCTGTTGTCTTTGTTTTCCGTAGAAGAACTGTAGTAGAGGTCTTTGGACATGGACAATATTGTATTATTGTTAACCCTGATCTAGGGTGTGGATCAAATGTATATAATTTTTTTGAGAGGACTAAGTCTCTACTTTAGACTGAACCTCTTGGTTATATCTGGTGTTCTTTTTAGTATAAGTATAAAGTATACTACATATATATTTTATATTCCACTGCTATTACTTTGAAATACAAAACCATTTTAAAGTTACTTTGATAGTTAAATTAGCCAGGGTTTATACTTGTTGTGAACTAGTATGTCAGATTCAAAAGCTACTTTAATCCTGTGATTAAATTGACTGAGATCTAATCAATCTTTTAGAATCCAATTGAATAGTTTGAATCTGTATAAATTCACTATAGTTTAACTTTGTTTTTAAATTGGGGGATTTTAAGAGAAATCATTTTTTAACAGAAATTTTAATTGGAAATCAATTCACCCCTTATGTATCCACTACGACCAACAAATCCCATTATATTTTTTATGACACAATTATTTTTAAAAAATTTCTCATTTATTAGGATAAAAATATATTAGTTCACTTCTGGTTTTATAGAACAATTTTTTCCAACCAACTCTTCTTTTTAGAGTAAAAGTGTAATTTTATCAAGTATTACTCGAGGATTTAATTAGAGTATTTACATCTATTTAAACACTCATGTTTATTATTATGTTTAATTGGTATTAATATTTTAAATATCATTTACCAAATTTTATTTAATATATTATTATTAGTTTGAATTTGGATGTTCAATTTTGATACCATTCTCCAAATTATTCTGACTGGTCATTGTTTTGGTTTACTGATTGAGGAATGGTATTTACATTTCATATGTTAATTTCAATATGAATTTATATGTGGATTATATTTCTAAAATTTCATATGAGGAATTAATTTTACATAAAATGTGATGGTTGGGGACTGTTATAGCCCCTTGATGCAACGATTGGTATCATGATACATACTAGCCCGGTTATTTACCCTTTGTGTATGGTTTCTTGGACAAGGCCTTGATGGCATGATAATGATGTCCGAAATTATGAATTATATCATTATGAAGCTAGTAATTTTTTGTCCATATGATTATTCTACTAGTAGAATATATATGGTTATGATTTATTTTGGAAATATTAGTTTTTAATTCCTTCCATTTTATTCTCAAGATTATGTTTTAATGGAATGTGTACTTTTAGTCATTCACCATGATTTTTGTTTTTTCTTCCACTCTTTTAATTTCCCTTTCTGATCATTTAATCTCACCCCTTTAATATGTTTTATTTTTCCCTAGGATAAGAATATGTGAATTATAAATGACCTATAGGAATAATCAAAGAATTTAGATATGATATTAAATAATTTTCTATACTATATTTCATTTGATGTTTTAATGTTGAACTTATGTATGTTTCTGGTTTCCAATGATACTAAACTATTCATTACTTCATGATACAAATTCCTTGTTTATAGGGCAATGTAATAAAATAATACACAGGCTCTGGGAAACCGGTTGTAGGGTCTTCATAGTTGGTATCACAAAATGTTTAGTAGAAACCATGGATACTTGATTTAGAAAACACATATTAGGGAACATAACCCTAAGATATTCTTTGAGAATAAGAATAGCTAAACATCCAAGAATTTTGGTAAAGTAGATATTATGTGGATCTTTATAGAAATACATCTCAGTATGTATACTAAGGTGGGTGTTGTTTTGGAATAGATATATCTAGGAGAAATAACTCTGACAAGGTGTTTTAGGATAGACTCATGGTAACATGGTACATGAAAACATGCCTTACTTCCCACCTAGTTTGACACTTCAATTGGATATGCTTAGAACAATTTACATTTTCCTTATAATCCATTATGATGGTTTTAATTGTAAATATATCCCCAAGGAAACTATGGCTATAACTATGATAATGTTTCTAAGTATGAATCCAACATTACAAGGTCAGTAAGTCATGTTTCAAACTACAAAAATAATACAAGGAGAAAGGTTGATCCATTATTTAATGGTTTAAATATAATCCTACCATAGGCACGAGTCTCCCAAAATTTATTGTCATATGAAGATATAGTATCAGGTTCTATCAAGAGGGAAAAATATTTAACTATGTCTTATAACATTAATGGAATGTAAGAGAATAATATGTTTGTCGAATTATTTGGAAAATTAAATATGGAAAAGGGTAATAAGGGAAGAGTTGATTTTCCATAATATTATAATTGTGGGAAGAAATACCCTAGAACATTCTTGAAGGGTATGGGTGTATGTTACAAGTGTGTAGGAAAAGGACACCAAGATCTTCATTGTATGTAAAAGAAATAATCTACCAACATTCAATGCTATAATTTCAAAGAAATGAGACATTTTGAAAAATATTTCCCCATGTGTCAATAAAATGTTCCCAAAAGAAGGCCAAGGGATCAAGTATAATCTTATAAAGTAATAAATATTGAGGATAATGTTTATAATGATGTGTTTCTGGGTATTTTAATCGCTTACATAAAAATATCTAATTATTTAATTTATTATAGGTCATCACAATATTTTATATCTTCCCAGTTCTCCATGAAAATTAGACATTTCCAATTTTATTTAATAAATTATTTGATAGTCAAAACTCTTAAGAGAAGTATCATTGTAACAAATATGTGTTAGTCAGTTCTCTTTATTACACATAAATATTCTTTAGTTTTTGACCTTATCATCATACCTATGATTGAATTTTATATAATACACAATATTGATTAGATTTTAAATTATGATGTGAAAATATATTTCAAGAAGATTGAAGTTACAATTTTTGTGAATGATGTAAAATCCCATATATTTATAGAATACAAATCACCATTTTATTCTTATCTAGATACACCCTTATTACCTCTATTGATTTTAATTATTTGGGTGTATGAGAATGAAATATATATGTATTAAGAAATAAATAATTAAATTGAGTATGTACCTATTGTGCAAGAATATATTGATGTATATCCCACGGATATACATGAAAATTCTCTAAAGAGGGAAGTTGAGTTCTATATTGATTTAATTCGTCATTAAAGGCCTCTATCAAATACTCATTATAGAATGGAAACAATATAATTAGTGGAGCTAAAAGAAACAACTATAGGAATTGATTGATAAAGGATTTACTCATCCTAGTATTTCTCAATGGGGAGCCCCTATTATCTTTGTCAAGAAGTAATATGGATCCATGAGGCTATGTATTAACTATAGATAAATCAATGATACTATGATAAAGAAATAGAATACTCTTATCAAATTGATGATCGATTTAATAAAATAAATGGAGACCATATATTTTTCAAACATTTAACTACGACATGGATATCATTACTTGTTTGTCGAGAAGGAATATATTCAAATATAGCATTTCAAACCATGTATGCGCATTGCGAGTTTATACTAAATCCTTTTGGACTGACTAATGCACCCTATGTTTTCATGGATATAATGAATTGAGTATTAAAAGAATATATTGATGGTTTTTTAGATTTTTTTGATAATATCTTGGTATACACTAAAAGTTATGAACATCATGATAATCATGAGTGCATTGTTCTAAAGACTCTAATAAGGAACGATTTTTATGTGATGTTTAAAAAGTGAGGATTTTGGCTTCAAACATTTTCATTTATTGGTTATATTGTCTCTACGTTTGGAATCTTATTTGATCCAATGAAGAAAAAGGTATTTCAGGAATGGCCTACACCAATGAACATAACAGAGGTTTGTAGTTTTATTGGTTTAGTAGGTTATTATCGGTGTTTTATTCATTACCTGATTGGATAACCCATTAACCAAAATTACATGTAAAGGGGTTAATCTCGTATGGAAAAACAATTTGAAGAATTTTTTGAAGAATTGAATAAGAGGTTAGTGAATTCTTCAATTTTGGCACTACCATAGGAAAATGGTGGGGTTGTGATTAATATTTATGCTTTAATGAATGGACATGGATGTTTATTTATGTTGAATAATAGAGTTATTTATGATGAATCAATGTAGTTAAAAACCAATGAATAAAACTATCCAACTCTTGATCTTGAGATAGAAGCTGTAATATTTTCTCTAAAGATATAGAGAAAATATATCTATTGTGATAGATGTGAGTTATATATAGATAGCAAGAGCTATAAATATATATTCCTAAGGAAATAACTCAATAGGAGGAACATGTTATTTCACGAGTTGCTTAAGGATTATGATTTTTCTATACACTACTACCCCCAGAAAAAAAAAATTTGGTAGAAACATTAAGTATGAAAGATCCTGGAGTTCTAAAAAAATGATGATTAAAATGGATTCTGAGTTCATAATCCTAGTAAAGATGGATATATAAATTATCAAATAAGGTGAAACAACACTAATTTTTCCATTAGATACCCAACCATATTTATTAGAAAGGATTAAAAGATTTCATCCTCATGATGATATTATTTTATAGAAAATTATTGATATCAATGATGGGATATTGACAAACTTCGTGTATGAAGGTGGAATTATGGAAATTTGGAGGAGGATATGGGGTCCCTCAATACCCGAGTTAAAAATAGAGTTATTAGATGATTCCCATATATTGAGTTTCTCTATATGCTATGGTATCACTAAGATGTATAGATATTTGACCAAACATTTTGGGTGGGATAATATAAAGCCTGAAATTACTAATTATGTAACAAGATGTTTATCCATTCAATAGGTGTCAGCTGAAGGAAAACACCCTAGGGGATTCATGAAAAAATCATATAATTATTACATGGACATGAAAGGAAATTAATATGTATGGGAAATACAATAGAGCTCTCTCTGTGGAGAGCACTCTTCGCGCCCAAATTCGCCTTCCCTCTGCGGTTTTTGAGCCCTTTCTGAGATTCTCCCCTTTGTTTTCGGCCTCGCTCTCAGCTACTAGATTCTCCCCTCCGTTTTTGGCTTTGTCCTCTTCTATGGTGCTCACTGTTGTGGTCTTTCTCCATGGATTTTTCTCTTCTGAAGAAGGTACATGTTGTGGATGCCCTTTTTCGGCATACCCCACTCTGGCCTCAAGTTACTCCATGCCTCTCCTGGTCGGAGTTGGGGCGGTGTAAAAATCGAGGCTTTGGGATTTGCGGTGTGGTGGACAGTGGGTTTTTCATGCTACTGGATTCGGTCCTTTTGGGAACTCTGTTTCAGTCCTGGCCACCCAAACCAGCTCTGATCTAGGGTTCCATCGCTCATCTCTAGGTCGGAGTTGGAGTGATGGTTACACAAGGGTTTTGGGCCACACGGTTCAGCGGTCATGATGTTTCCTTTTAGGGTTTCATCACTGGTTCTATTTCTTCTTTTTAAGACCTCTTTCCTATTGGTGGTGTTTGTTCTAGTTGGAGGTTTCATATCTGGTTTGGTCGCTTGTAGCGTGAAGGTGAGTATGCAGAGTCATATGGTTCTGTTGATGGGTTTCGGTGTTCCGTTGGGTTTTTTGATCGGCGATGTTGTGGTTGTTTATCTAGATCAGGTGGCGATTTTCATTGAAGTCAATGATGACTCTATTGAACAGATGAGGATGGTGATGATAGTGTCAGATTGGTTCTTTCTGGAGACCGGCGTGATGTTGGGAAGGTGACGGTGGTGGGGGTCTGAATGACGTCGATGGTGGTGCGTTCTTCTATGGCGGTGATGTCGGCGATGGTGATGACACTGACGGATGTCAGAGACATGACAGGCTACCTTGTGATGGATTATGATTTGTGGTTAATGGTTCAAAGTGGGTTAACTCATGTTTCGAGGTGGATTTGGAGGGTTTTTGAATTTCGACTTTTGAAATTTATAGGTATAATTTTTGAATTTTAAATGTGTGGGTTGTGAGTTGTGGCTTCAGTGGACCACAGATATGTGTGGCTCTCTTTCTATGGTTCCCACATACCCAAAAAGAGGATTTTAAATAAAATAAAAAAATGGATTGTGGTGGTTGTGGTGGTAAATGAAATTAATATGTATTTTTAACAAGATTAGAAAATAACCTAAGTAAGAATGATGCAATTTGGGTGATTTTGGACCAACTTACAAAATCTGCACATTTCCTCACTATTAGGATGGATTTTACAATAGATAAACTCGAATGACTCTATATTAATGAAGTTATAATAGTTCATAGAAAACCTCTCTCAATTGTGTCTAATAATGATACAAAATTTACATATAAATTATTGTTAAATTCTTCAGAATTCTTTGGATACCGAGATTCGTTAGAGTACTGCTTATCACCCACAAAATGACAGGAAGTCAGAAAGGATGATATAAACTTTATAAGACTTGTTGATATCATGGTCACATGATTTTCAAGGTATTTGGGATTATTCATTACCTTTTATAGAATTTTACTACAGTAATAGTTTCCAATAAAGTGTTCTAATGGCACCATATGAATCATTGTAAGGAAAGAAATGTCGTACACCAAATTGTAGGGATGAAGTTGGTGAAAGGATTCTTGTAAGTCGAGAGGTTTTAGAGAAAACAACAACAAAGGTAAATATTATTCAAACCCATATCAAATTAGCTCAGTGTATAAAATAAAGCAATGCTGATAATAGAAGGAATGGTATGGAATTACAAGTGGGAGATCATGTTTTTGAGAATGTATATCCATGGAGTGGTGTTATAAGATTTGTGAACAAAGGGAAACAATTCCGTAGATACATTGGTCCTTTTGAAATTTTAGATAGAGTTAGAGTTGTATATTATCATTTGGAGAGGCCACATAGTCTTTATAAAGTATAAAATATGTTCCACCTATCATTGTTAATAATGTATATTTTAGACCCAACACATGTACTCACATATGAAAGAATAGAATTGTAACACGGATTATCTTACTTTGAAGAGGCAATCTAGATTTTAGAACACAATTAAAATTCATAAATAATGAAATAATGAATGAAGAGGTATTTATAGATGTAAGGAACCTATACTGATATAATAGTAACATGCCATTAGGAATATTAATGTGACCCTTATGATGAGTAATATAGATAATAGAATAATAACCACACCAATGAATGTTTAATTAAATTTTTGTCATCTAATAAATGGAATTATTATATCATAGTGTAATTAAAGTAATTTTTTTAAATATTCATATTTAAGTGTTGGTATTTTTGTAAGCCATAAACATTTAATTAAAAACACAAAATTAATAAACTAATTTAAAATGAAATTCATTTTCCTAAAAATTATTCACAAATAAATATTTTGTTCTTTTATGGTGTTAGGATAATTTAATGAGACCTTATTAAATTTTTGAAATCATTGAAAAATAGGTTATAATTTTAAAACTATATTTTTTGAGTAAATAATTTTTTTAAAAAAAAATTAAATTTATCTTATTTGTGAAATTATATTCATAAATTGGGACAAATTTTTTAATTATACACATAAAAAAAATTACGGTGATTTTTTGTATTTGTCTAAAATACATGAATTTTTAGTGAATTGTAATATGCAAAAATTTACGATAAATTATTCACACATGATTTATTGTGTCATAGGTGATTAAATGATGATATAAGAACCATTGATTAGACCTCACAAGAACATATTACTATATTTATTCCAAATAATCAAAAATATTGGTTGTATTTAGAGAAGTAATATAATAATAAATAGAATAATGAGAAATCACCCATCTCCTCCACCATAAAAACCAACCCTCACCCCTTGTCTCCTCACTCCTATATGTATTGAAGCTTGTCAATGTTATGAATCATTCCTCTTACCTAGTCTCCTCCCACATCTAGGATATCTTGTTCATTCCAAAAGACAAAAAACCCTTCCCTTAAGGAGGTTCTCAAAGTGGATAATTCAAGAGGTAAATCCTATTCCCTTTTCCTCTAATTTCATTTCAATTTACGTTCATTTATTATCCAATCCTCACCTAACCTATACAAATGATAATGATAAATATGTTATAATATATATATTTGAATTATATCATGTTAATGTAATATCCATAATTAATACCCTTACTCTCTCTCTTTTATTTTTAAAAATTAAATCATTTTCCCAGAGGTGCTGATTTACAACCATTGTGGATGACGAAATTTTATTCATCAATTTTTCCTTCATGTCTGGAAAAAAAAAAATTTTAGGGTTGAAAAATATTATAAAACATTCATTATATATTACTTAAACTTTTTGAGCCAGTATATAAAAAAAATTAAAAAATAGAACAAAACTAGTTCATTATGATAAAAAAATAACAAAAATTAACCTAAACAATTATCATTACCATGTAATCTAATGATTAATCCCCCAATAAAAAAAATAAAAAATAATACCAAATAATTTTAATGGTTTTTTTAATAAAATTTAATTACAATTATGGAGAATTATACCCATTTTATATGAGCTTCATTACACATATACTGGTATACCGATAATGAAAACCAAGGAAATGAATGTTTCCGATCAATACAATTGTATCATATTAATCCGTAAAAATTTCATAAATTAACTTAATAAATTTATAATAAATAATAAATATGTTTATTAGGTTCTCATTTAATTAATTAATGGATTTAAATTGATTATCTAGGATGTTAACATCTAGTGCAGAAAACATTTAGACACAAGGTAAGGGTTTTCTACCAGAACCTCCAATTTCGTTCAGGTTACTCTTTTTTTATCTTTAAACAATTAAATTATTTATTATTATTATTTAATTCTCATAAATTAAGTGTGAATGTTTTATATATATTTACCAATCATAATCCTCTTTATATTATATGGAGTAACATGTTTTAAAAGGAACTTTCTCAAATTTTTCCCGATAAACAAGACCGATTCAGGGGAAATTATCGAATTCTTAGCTATTTTTAAGTGAACACTATAATATGTTTTAAGAAAAAGTTATTTTTATAAAATAAATCATTTAATTATTAATGAGACATATTTTTTCACTTATATTTGTATACAATTTATTTTTTCAAAGAACTCTTCTTTGCAAAGTAAATGTGCATTTCTCTCAGGTTTTATAGAATGATTTTATAAGAGTATTTCTATATATTTCAACACTATTTTTGATTATTATGATTAATGTTGATTAATATTTTATTATATCATCAACCATATTTTATTTAATGGGTTATTATTAGTTTTATTTTGGATGTTCTATCTTGATAAAATTCACCATATTACAACGAATGGTTAGTATTTATGTTTACTGATTGGGGAACATTATTTAAATTTAAAATGTTAATTTAAATTTGAATGTATATATTGATTACGATTATACCCTTTCATATGAGGAATTAATTAGACTTATCAATTTATTATGGGGCCCGTTATATCCCCTTGATTCATCGATTGGTCTCATGAGACAAACTAGCATGGATTTTTACCCAGTATGTTTGGTGTCTTGGACAAGGCCATGAAATTATGATTATAAAGTCATGTATTATGAATTCCATCATTATGAAGCTAATAATTTTTTTCCATGTGATTATTTGACTAATTGAATATCCATGGTTATGTTTTATTATTTCATTATCAGTTTGAATTTCTTCCTTTTAATACTCAAGATCATGTTGTAGTGGAATGTGTACATTTAGTTACTCATCGTGATTTATGTTTATTAGTTCTATTGAATTAGGCACCATTAATTTTCATCTGATATTAGCAATTTATTATGTTTATTATTCCCCAATATTTTAATATTTGTATAATGGATGACCTGTAGGGATAATCTAGGAGTTTATGCATGATTCAAAATAAGTTGTTATGTTATATTTCATTTCAAGTGCTAATGTTGAACTTATATATGTATATAGTTTTCCAATGCTACGAAAATATTCATTACATTAAGATAAAACTTCCTTTTTATATGAAAATATAATAAAATAAGGCACTAACTCTAGGAAAATGAGTTTAGGTTCTTTACAATAAACCATTTCGAATATATGGGTGGCCATTTACATTTTCATTCTATATAACACTTTTAACGTCAAAACTCATTTATATAAGTGACTATTAAACTAGTAAAATTTCCAATATAGTTTCTTGAGTGATATTTGAGTGGTAATAACACCTAGACTCCACATTTGAGATACTAGGGTTTGAATTATGGCTACCCCTTTGAGGGATTAATGATATCAGAATTAAAGTATGTAGATTGTGACATAAAAGTTTTTGTAGGCAGTGATGCTGATGAAACACATGATCATAAAAATATAAAAATAAGGGGCCTTTGAGATATGTGATGGGATTTTAGGTCACTATTCATTCATAATGAGAAAGTGGTTCCCCCTCAAAGGCGTTTAAATAGTTTCAATTCCGTTATTAAAAAAAAAATTTAAACCCAAACCATTTAAGATATCAATGAAAACATTTTTATAAATATATCATCACATATTGAATTATAATTCAATTATATTATATCCAGACATAGAGGGATTAAATATTACCTATTGAATATTTCATATAACAAAGCTTTAATATTGATAGATAATTCACTACATTACTATTTATATTTATCACATTTCATTGGAAATGATTCTTCATGAATTATTAATCACTATTTCGTATTCTATATGATTTTTAATATGGTGAATAAAAATTTAAAACAAAAACATTCACATTTTAGACATATTTTTTAATTATATTTCCATCAAATTTTTCATACTCATGTGTTGTTACACATCACTCTCTTATCATAAATTTTATATCCTAATTCACAATTCCTATCATATTATTACTCATTTGGTACCAACTACATACACATAAAATGGAAAATTATATAAACATACCATTAAAAATAAAATAAATTGTCTTAAATCATGGGAACACTCACTTTAGGAGAGTCATCAGAAGGTAAAAAACTAACAGTACATATACTTTTTAATTAAACATTGATGTTTAGTTACTATTAAGTTATGTTTGTTTTGTATTGTATGTTTTTTTACTCCACCATATTAGGAATGAATTATATTTAATTAGTGATGAGTGATACTATCAATATCACCTTGATATATTGGTATCTATCACAAGATAAATTATCCTGAGTACTTGGTGTATGCCAACTTATTAATTCAGACGTGTTGAATGCAATCTTAATAGTAAGAAGAAATAATAGTAGAAGGACTTGGAGGTATATATTCTCTTGGAATAAAGCCTTGATTAGTAAGTAACTATGAATTATATCCTCATGAAATCAGATATTATATGAAAATTTACTTTATAACCTCAAAAATATCAAAGATTGAATTGTTAGATTAGTTATGAAATATATTTTTTAGATAATAAAAAAAGGAATTTTAGAAATCCAACAATGTTTATGACTATATCACGAAGTAAGTGTTACATTAAAACGTATAAAATATTTTTCATAATAAAATAATTATATAGGGAGAGAAAATATAAATTTTAATATACTACTATGAATTTAGAAATCAAAATTTTAATAGTTTATGATCATAGGTAATATCTTTTATGAAAATAAGCATTTTTTTGTCCTTTTATTAATTAAAATAATTTTTTAATTTACATATTTAGATTATTTTGAATGAAAAATCATATATATTTTATATTAAACAAATCCATATCATGAAAATAAATGATATTGTTAATTTTATCATACACCTAAAATTTAAAAATTAAAATACCTTATTTTAAATGGGTTTGTATATGTTACATGCGTTAATGTTAGAATTAAATGTTCTTAGATGTTAAAATTTTATTTGTTAAAATTGATTGAAATTTTTTAATTTTTAGGTAAAATTTAGGTAAAATTTAGGTAATAAGTTCCATATTATTTTTAATTATAAAAAACGAATTACTTTAATAAAAATTAGTTACTCTGAAAAAAGATAAAATAGTAAAATTGTTTAAAAGAGTCCTATCACCACCCGTTCAAGAATAGAAAAAATATTTGCTTCCTAAGAAATATATAACATTTTTATATCCCCACTAACCTGTTTTTGTTTTCTTTATGTTCTTTTCACAAAAATTTTAAATACCCCCTCTATTTATAAGGATTCTTCCTTGAAAAAACTCATGTTCTCAACATAATTACTAACGTTTCCCAATTTTTTTTATTTTACATCATTCCCATTAAAACATATTTTTCCAAGTAATACATGAAAAATTTAGTTATTATATTATATTAAATATTGACATTTTTTTAATAAACATTAACCAACTTCCCCCTTTTCTGTTAATAAAAACTAAAATTTAATTCATGCATTATTGTGACTACCTCCTCCATGAAGTAATATATATCATTTTCACCTATTATAATTCCTATTTATTAAAATATCCTAAAATATAATTCATAACCATTAAAAAATATAAATAATATCATTATTCCCAATTAATCATGATATTATGCTGAAAGGAAAAATGGATTATAACAATACCCTTTCATTAATTATGGTATGTGTAAGTTTGGGATGGTCTACCACCTATATGAGCAACATTATAATATAATATATAGAATTACTATGTGAAAATAATTATTCATTAAATATGATATAAATAGGCATGCAATGATATTATTTTTAACATAAATTTTTCATTAAGGATAAACTCATTCCTCATGATACCAATGTTTTTTCATTTATAATCACCAAACCATACTAATTTCTAATTTAATGTTTGAGGATGGTAAAAAAATTCATATAAAATTAAATTATAACATTTTTAATAATTATAAATAATCAATAAAATATATTTTCTTCTATTATAATGATGAACATTTGGAGAATAATTAAAAACAACCCAACTATTAAAAAACTAATTTAAAAGGATCATAAATACTCATACTTAATATAAAAATATAAAATGAATTTCTTATATAATAGGAGATAATATATATAAATGAATGTTATAAAAGAATTATGATTTGAATAGGTTTATTAAAAAACTGATTTATAATGTCATTTTTTATACAGGAGATTCTAGTACATGTATGGTAGCGAGAAATTAAGGTAAGGGTTTTTGCGTCAAATTTACTTTAATTAGAAAAATTTTCTAAAATGACCCATAATAAATTGAATATGATTTTATAAATTTATAATTATTTTTCTTACCATCTTCAGGTAATTAATAAATTTTAAAGATCCATATCACATTATTTCTTCAAATAACATTGTACTTAAAAGATACCAAAGTTGTAAGGGTTATTTTTCTCTATTTTCAATTACACGAGACATCTTTGAAATTGAACACCATCATTAATTTTATATAGTGTATTAAAATCCTTAGATACTTGAACTATAATGAATAAATTTCATTTCATGATATTGTAATTTTCATTTCACGGTGACCCACTTACATTCATTTTATTTTTCTATTACCCTTAAAATAAGGGTTTCATCTTCAATTTAAATTTCAGAACACATGTTTTTTAAAAATATAATAATTCTTGGTTATTTTTATGATCGATATTTCATGAACCCTATATCACTCTATATTTTACAATGGTATTTTAGGGGTTTTACATGTACTCTCACTATTTTATTTTCCCCTTGGTTTTTAGTTTACTAGATATAAGTGAAACAAACCCCACCTATTCTTTTTGGTTAGATATCTCTCAATTTGATGTTTTTATTAACTGAATTCTTATCCAAGTAACCTTATTTATTCCATAATAGTTTTATTAAGTTCATATTTATGAAATCTTTAATTCCTGAAAGGTATTTTAAAATAATATCTATTTCTTTTTGTAGGGGTTGTTTTTTATATTTTTTGAGAAGAATATATTCTAAATTATTCCATGTGAACTCATAATTCATTGTATTTTATTTTACTATAAAAAATTATATATATGTTTTCATGTCATTTAAAGTGAATCCATATTATTAGTTTTTAATAATTATGTCTATTTTAATATATATTTTTTAAATATTAATGTTATATCTTATTTCCAAAATAATATTCTAAATTATGCAAAAAGTGTTTTTATATAAGTCTATATATTTTGACATATTTTATTCTTGATAAAGTAAAATATTCAAATGAAAACATCCACGTTATTTCTTGGGAGAAATTATTTTAATGTTATTCACTATCAAATAAATGACTACTCGGTTCATTATATTTCTCAATAATTCACAACATATAAAACTATTTTTTTTTCATTCCTTTACTCTATAATCACACATTATTTTCATCATTAAATATAATTGTTTGCACTAATAATGCATGTTTTAATTTATTGTGAAAACTATTAAATTAATAGAATAAATTTTTATATATTTCTATATACAAATCTATTTCATTTATTCATTAGAAAAAACAAAAAATAAATATACTTTTTATTTCATTATTGATGTTTTACAACTAATAAGGAATTTTGGTTTTGGATTGTATATTTTTTTTATTCCACCATATTATGAATATATTATATTTAATTAATTATATGAGATCCCATCAATATAACCTCGATATATCAGTATCTCTCACATGATAAACCTACTTTGGTAATTTGTCTATGTATACCCATTTATTTTAGTTTCTTGAAGGTATTCTTAATAGTAAGAAGAAATATTTGTAGATGGTCTTGAAGGTAAAAAATTTCTTTGAACAAGTCCTTGAATAGTATGTAATGATTCATTCTATCCACATGAAATTAGATATTATTTTCAATGTGTTTAATTATATTTTTTCCATGGATATATATCATGAATCCATGATTAGTTGTATGACATTATTTTAATCTCATTTATTTCATGAAATATTATTTTTTTTGTATTTACATTATGATTTATTCTACAATAAACTTTCCTTTATTGAGCTTTTGAGGTCATTATTGTCATTTTTCCATTTCCCTTGGATAAGAATATAATTATTACACATGATATGTCTATAATAATTTCATGATTTATGGTTTCATGCGATATTTTGAAGATATAATTTGAATTATATATAATCTTATGTAGTGTAAAAAAATACTCATTAGTTGAGAAATAGATGAGATTTATTAGTTAATTTTTTTTCATAATTCCCTAAATCTATAATCCTAAAAGTGTTGGATACAAGGATATTCAATTCTTGAAATGGATTATGTTTTATGTTTTTTGGAAATCCTCATATGGATGATCTTGTAGTTTTCATGGAAAGGGATCCTACAGTTCAAGAAGATAAATGTATTGGAGAATTGAGAAAAGTTTTTTTGGAATAGGAAGTTACACGAAATATTGATGGTGTTTTGGAAACCAGCATGAAAGGAATGTTTTGGGATCATCTAATCAATATATGTAAAAGGAAAACACCACATAATATATTTAAATGTATTCCAATGACGAGGTTGGGTGGAAGATACTTACACACCCAATGTGATTTTAAAATGATGTTTTCACACTCAAAGATAATCTTACGCATATAGAGGAAGACGCATCTAAAACGTATGTGTAGGGTCATCAAGACCTATAAATAGGAAGATACTCCCTCTCAAACTTTATAAATTTTCCAAACAATTTCAGGTTCCCCTGATGCACGAAATAGTTGTGCATAAAAGAGTTTTAGAAGGTAAATCATGCGCAAAAATATTTCAATTATTCCAAAAAGACTAAGTGAAACATGTGTTTCAGCTACCTGAAAGATAAGGGTTTCATGTAAAATAATGGTTGGGTGGACATCATCTTACACGACAATCACAAAACATGCATGCAAGAGTAGTTGTTGCGTGCAAGTGCCTTTTTGTTCTTCTATAAATTTTTGAACATCTATTTTGTTTGATCAGTTCTTTCATGTGCATCAATTCAGGAAAATGGTGTAAGCAAAGTATCATTCTAGTTAGAGACAAAGACTTCAATTACAATCTATTGAAATGACCTTCAGGAAGATAAACTGAGTTATACTTCACACTGGAAAGTAAGTTAGGTGGAGTTAATGGAAGTTCACTGAGGGATGCAGTGTTCTTTCCCTAAAATATTGTAAAGGAAGTGTTCCTGAAACAGATTGACTATGTCTAAAATATTTTATTCCACAACTAGGGAGGATTAATAGATTTTGGTACTATAAAGACACTACCGTCATATGCTCATTGAATTATCCCTTAGTGGTGAACTAGTTAAAAATGATGTGGTGTCATTCTGTATGTGAATGTTTTATTGTTTATTGAATCCATCATACACATTTAAAGAGTTACTACCAATGTGGGAACAAGATCCATTAATTTAAATGACAAATGCCACACACAGATTCACCCCTCCCCTCTCAAGGTGTTATGGGGCCCTACAAAGATATCATTAGAATATACATAACAAAATATTTTCATTATATAATATAAGCGATTAATGATTATTCTTAGGATTTAATTTTTGAAATCTGAGTAGGGTTTAAAATACATTAAATATTATAATTTTATTCTTTGAGATAATTTTAGAGTTAAAATGATAAAAATGGTTGATAATTTTTGGATGATCAAAATATAAATTTTAATGATCTCAATTTTGGTATGATGAAGTAAAATAAGATATTTTATTTAACTTGGTAGAGATAAATTTAGTTAACACTGAAGGAAAAAATAAAAACCTAATATTATAGTAAACGAGATATTGTTTGGATATCCTTGAAATTATTTTCATCTATAGATACTAACATGTGGATATGTAGTTGGGAAATATTCCCCAATTGGTTATCACCTTGAAAAATGATTATTGGGTATCAAACCAATCTGAAACCTAATTGAATATTAATGGTAATTAAATTTTATACTGGACAAGACACTCCGGATGGATATGATTTAATTAATCAAATTATACAATTTTTCCATGATGAAGGATTTTTCGTTTTAAAGAATTAGGTTTATGAATATTGGGGGAAACCAACCTATGGAGACCTAGATTAAATATAGAGTGAGTTAGGTTGAACTGAATGCTATTTTAATAACTTATAAGTGTAAGACATTTTATGTATAAATTTTAAATGTATATATATTACAATAATTCTATTATAGTGATAATTACTCATCACTCATGACTATCTCCTTTTTATTTTTATGATGGATAAATATTGAAGGTATCATGTTAATAATAGATTCTATAAAAATTACTTCGATTTTACCAATGAGAAGCCTAATGAAGTAAGAGATTAACTGAGAAACATTATGATTTTGTGAAAATATATATCATGAATTTTGATTAAAAAATGAATTTTATTATGTTTCTAAACACACCAAAGATGATAAAGATGGTATCTTAATGTTGTTTGGGTGAAAAAAATTATGTTGGAGAGAATATTCATTTTCTTACATGTAAACACTATGAAATAAGAACTAAGAATAATGGCTCCAAGGAAATTATAGATAATTTATTTATGGGAATATAGGTCGTAGGGAAATAAATCTCCAAGGGAAAGTGAATACTTCACTATACAATGTAAAATAAAACATAGTTCACCCAGATATACCACTAATATTAAAATTTTATAAATATGGGGAAGATTAAAATTTTACCAATCAATCTTCTAATCATTGTGATAACAAGGATGATAGGAACTAACAACTTCAATGATTTGGGAATGAATATGAATCCACTATTATTTCCAAACATTAATGATTTTAATGATCACTAATATTATAGTGTTGTTATAACATATTTCAATTCGTTTCTGGTGTATTTAATGTGTTTCTATTGTTTTTTAGGGAATTAATACATTTATTTTAATGTTATCTTCAAAAATTACTCAATGGGAACTCATTATGTTTTTTCTATTGGGATGTAATAGCTACCTATTGTAGTTTCACTGGATAGATGATGGAATGGGAAAAAATCTTTGACCTAGTATATGTCCTATGGATAGTTGTTATAGGTGCACGGACTATATGAATAATGTTTAAATATTGGGATAATCCTAGTAGAACCATTATCTTACTGGCCGAGGCTACCGTGCTTTCAGTGACATCGCATCAGATCATCTGAGTGAGAATTTATGGTTCTTGAATAGGTTCTATTTTTATATTAAATACATTATCATGATTCATTATACCCTAAAACCCTGTGGAGGGTATATAAGGAAATCATAGTATCCCCAATTCTTAATCATTTCCCACTATATCAAAATGAGAACTCAAGAACTTCCCCAAAGCATAAAGTTGATACATTTTTCCCAAAATCAGAAAAAATCATAATGTTACAATATTTAACTCAAGGGGAGATATGATTTTATCTAAGGAGACCAAATAACCTTATAAAGAGGGTAATTTTATTCAAAATTTCATATAATAAACCAATGATATTCTTATATATATATATTACCCATTTATCTCTCCTCTTTTCGGGCCTTTTTGAAATATTGCCTTTCTCTCACATCTTATTACACCTATCTCTTGATTTTTTTCATGTTCTAATTTTTTAAAAGAGATTTTATTGTTCATTAATTATAAATTTATTGAAATTAATAATGCCATCAAATTATATTATCCCTATATTTTTGAATCTTGTTAATATTTTATATCCAAGAGATTGAGGTTATTTATGTTCTATTAAAAGTAATGTTTTTGATGTTCATCTATTTCATTAAAATAAAGGGTTTTTAGTATATTGATTCCAGGACAATCCAAGGGTTTTATTAAATTAAAACTCTTGCTTACTATTATAGGGAAGATATAATGGGGTTCATTCTAATAATATTTATGAACTTATTTAACAAATTTATAAATTTAAATTACTTTCCACAATGTACTGTACACGTCTATTTTTCTTATTTTCCACGTATTAATTTTCATTATTATTTTCATTCATAGTATTGATAAATTTCTTAATAAATTCATAAAATTTAAATAATTTAATTATATAATATATTTTTTATATTTTAAATTAAAATGAAAAATACATTTCTATTTCATAGACCTTACATTAGATAATGATAGTTGACGTTGATTTTATTTCAAAACCACATTTTGAAATTCATTATTTCAAACAGACTTATTTTTGTAATTTCAAATAATAATAGTTTATCATTGTTAGAATTTTAAATAGAATCTACTTATCCTATACATTTTATTTTCTTTCATTGATCATATTATTCATATTGTAAACCCTACATTATATTTCTCCTTAAAAGAATTATATATATTTTTTGGAAAATGGGAATGCATGGAAATACACATAAAACTAAATATAATGATAGATGGAATATTCATGTTATTTCATCTTTTGAATTAGATGTAAATGCTATAAATTATTTTTTCATGTGGGTTAGATAAATATGAATTCAATATAATTTATTGGTGTAAAATGGTCATGAAATTTAGTAATTTATTGAATTCAATTATAAAAGAATAAATAACGAACATATAGAAGACAATATATGTATCATGAATTTTTTTCATGTTTCTTGATGCATTCAAATAAAAACATTACAAGAATGTTTAATTATTTAATAAAAAAATTTAATGGTAGAAAATCCCCAATGAAGACTTGTCAATATAATCACATGGAAAAAAATTATCTAGTGTTTACCTCATTTTTAGGAACCTAATGTCACAATTATACAGTATTAGAATCAAATAAAACACATGGATATTTAATAACTAATCAAATAAATAATAATATATGAGAAAATCATACAACTTCAGGCTGTTAAATAAGTTCTTGAAGTTAGGAAAACAATGATGAACCTCAATTTTAGTTTATTTATGGATGATATAAATTTTTACAGTGACTCGGTTAAATTTAGTTATAATTAATGTTTAATTTAGATATTTTAAAATTTTAACATGTAAAAAAATTAAGAACAATGTCAGAGGATCTAGATATAAAGATCAAATTGATGTTTTAGAAGTAACCTACATCAGTTGAAAAAGAAGGGCCACACAAATTGGGATTGTCCCTTGAAAAATTGTTTAGATACTATAATAAAGGTAAGAATTATATAAAGGTATCAATATATAGTTCTAGATAAGTTTAAATTTAAACATATGAAACTAGAAAATCAACTCCAAAATTCCAAATGTCTCTTCCCCGGGATGGTGAAGAGGATACTTCCCACCCTCATTCCCATTCATATTATTACTTTAATTTTTCTTATTCTCATTAATGTTACATAATAGTAAATTAATTTTTTTTTCAAGAACATCATTAAAAATATGTTAATATTTAGAAAATTTATAAACATGATCTTAATGAAAATGTTAATCTTTTGAATGAAAAATAAATCATTTCAAATAAAAAAACAATATTTAATTTTGTAATTGAGAAATCTACATGTTTTTGATGTTTTCAAAAATTAAATCAAGTATCTCAAAATATATTTTTTCATGTTAACCATAGGTGAAAAAAATCATAATAGAGTATTTTTTTATTAAAAGTTTTAAAATAAATAATCATGGTTTTGGTTTTTTAAATGATAGTTATACTTATTCAAGAACCACTGATTTTGGTAAATGTTATTCATAAAATTATTTTTTTATGTATCATATTAAATATATAATGTAATATATAAATGTGATTGAAAAGAATCTCTACAAGGAATAAATAATTAGATCCATATTTCTTTTAATTGTCTTAAAATATCTAAGCATTTTTTTGTCCCAAAATCATTACATGAGAATAATTAGGGGCATAAATTTTTTTCCATTCCCAAATCACCATGTTCTATCATTTCCAAACAATTAAGGGTACTAAAAGAAAATAATTTACAATATATTATATGTATTCTCCATTGACCTTAATTGATTGATAATTTGTGGCAATACAAAAAATTACGATCCAACTCAATAAAGGATGTTGTAAAAAGGAAAATCCTTGGAGTTTAGATATAAAATAAAATTTAAGAGTTATCTTACTTATATATTATACATTTTTTATATTTAAGGGGTGTTTTTAATGATAAATCAATTTCCTCTGCTCTATTATATAAGAATGATATCAATGATTTATCATGTAATAATTATTTTTCTATATTGCGTGTCTCTTAAAAAAATAATTTTATTACTTTTATATTATCTGAAATTATTCATAAAATTATTTAAAATATTTCTCAATTTATTTAAAATATTTTTTCATGATTAAAAAATAGTTATTTTCAAAAATTATATTCTTAATGCGGATTTTGATTGTTTATTTTTCTTGTTTGTGGTTCTTAATGGGAATGATTCATATTGTTATAATTCATATCGATTATTAATATTAATTGTATTATCACATTGTATTTTATAGGAATTCTTGGATTAAAATTTCCATGAGTTACTATGGATTACTTTTCACAAAGTAGAGGATGTTTTATTAATATTCTATACGATTTCTATTCATATTTTGTAGTACTCTTACATTGAATTCTCTTAATACTCTCAATGGGGGAGAATGTTTATGATAAAGATAAATTATAAAATAATATTCATTTCCTGTGATATTTCATCAAGGGGAAGGATTTGTTTTAACGTATCAAAAAGTGAGTTAGTGGACTAATATAAAATTTGGATACTAATTCCTTTATATATTTTTACTCATTTATATATTGATTTTTTATTTCATGTTTTTGTGATGATGAAGATGGGGAATATTGTTGTATATAAAGTGTTGTTTTTTAATGATCAAAACTAATTAATTTTTTATATAAATTATTTCAATATTTTTATTTTATTTAATTTTTTTATATTTAGGTTTTTATATGACAAAGAAACCAGACCCAAATACATTTTCATAATTTTCTCAAATGGCCTCCTACAATTATGGTGAAGTAGTGTCACACAAAGTACATGATATACATCCAGAAAATAGCTAGTGGGATGTGACTAATTCTCACAAGAAGGATTAAACTAGTTAGTATGTGTGGGTGTACCATAAAACCCATGAGATTAAATAGATTTGGTGTCATATAGAAGAACAACTTTCAATTAGGTATAATATGCCATATATCGGGTGCCATTGCGATAGATTATATAAGGGAGTATTTATGTTGGTCAAATAGTGTATGTTTTATGTCTTAAATGAATTTCTTCAATGCATTAGAACATGAATCATTATATATGTTATAGATAGAGATTAGGGAAGCATCAATCTTCATTCCATATCCAAAGTCTGTATGTGAAAATCCGAGAGCTCTCTTGAAGATCAAAGTCACATCCTATCACATATATATTTCTCTCTACATTCATATATTATTCTAATTTATTCTAAATTGAGTAATTTCTATGGATTTTAAATTTATTTTAATTAATAAAATAATCTATTTCACTCCTCCCTCAACTTATTTGGTTTTTGGTTATTATTTCATAAAAAGGTATTGTGTCTCTTCATATTATTTAAAATAAAAGGTTTTTTTTGGGTTCATGGTGTATATTAGAAGGAATGATTTTTTGTTTCTGGGATCCCATAAGAAATAGGGGTTTAATAAATTTTACCTCGTGATCATCATCATTAAGAGGATATATCGGGATATGTTAATATACTATTACTAACCTTATTTACAAAATTACCCTTGAATGATTACTTTTTGTATCTATTTCCATTATCCACCATGTTTTAATTTCCATAATAATTTAATTTTATTATATCGATTACAAGAACTAGGTTATTGTATCATTATTATCATTAATTTATTTATTTTATTAAATTTTTATTAAAAATAAATTCATCACCCATTTTTCCATTTCCCAGACTCTACAACCACAAAAAATTAGGTCTGTTCAAACAATAACATAGAATGAGGAAAACTGATCCCCAACTAAATAACTATTTTTATTGTACTCATATATTACTCAATATAATCCAAATTAATGTAGAATGTTTATACAAATGAAATGAAATTGAATTATTAAAAAAATCTTATAATGGAGTGACTATTATATCCCATTTACATAAATCATCTCTAATTTATTTTTATAGGCATTTTA
Source organism: Viscum album (assembly GCA_963277665.1). NCBI lineage: Eukaryota > Viridiplantae > Streptophyta > Magnoliopsida > Santalales > Viscaceae > Viscum > Viscum album. The sequence goes on along the minus strand of OY728148.1, from coordinate 826,765,004 downwards.
TTTCTATAAAATGTGATTATCCTTCCATCAGTAAAATTTTATGTGACCTTAGGGTATTTACAACAAATGGTATTTACCAAAAATGGTTAAAGGAAAACAAAAAATTATTTATGTTACTATAATGAGGTAAAATATGATTTGAATAGACAATCCAAGGGTATTGAAGATGAAATATCATTATAAATTGAATATGTAGTCATGTATATCTTATTGACACTATTAAAAATTTCATCGATTAGGAATAATTCAAATTGTGATGTTCTAGTTTTCTATGGGTTTGGGGAATATAAAGACCATAAATATCACGATGTATTTTCATTAAATAAATCCTCTATTAATAAGTTTGTATATAGAAAATGAAATAAAACATGCCCCAATATATTATATTAAAATTGTTAAGAAATTATAAGATAGATACAATATTTAGGTAATAAAAATTTTGTAATAAATAAAAATTTCTTATATCTATAAGTTAAAAAAATTAACATAATTAAATATTAAAAAGAATTTTTATTTCATAAAAAATCATTTAAGGTATTAATAAATTAAATGGATCACTTTTAAATGATTATTATGATAATATATTAAAAATAAAATATATTAAACAATATTTTAACATTAATTAAATTATAAATCGGTATTGATTAATATCAGGAACATTAACATACAAAAAATATATATTAATTTTTAGGAAAAGTTAGTTATATAAATATATAAATATTATTTTATATTATATTAAAAATTTGAATTCAAATTAAATAAAAATTAATTTTTTTGAAATTGACAATATAAAACCATCTTATAATGATTTCTTTATTCTTTCAAAATAATTGAATTTTTAGTGAATAATGAAATATTCATGTTTTTTTAAAAAGTAGAGCATTTATGACTCTATTGTGAAGTAATTATAACATAAAAAAAATAAAAACAAATTTTTATAATCATATAACTATTATGGATTAAAACTATAAATTTTTACTAAAATTTAGAGTTTATAAAATATATTAATAATAATGTCTGGACATATATAATTTTTTTCAATAAAGAAACAATTTTTCTTCTTTTTTTATTAAATATTATATTGCAAAATTTAGTTATTGATTTATTTTAATGGAAAAAATATATTTAATAATAAATAATTTATATTCATAAAATCAAATACAATGAAAATATTATCCTACACAAAATGTTTTTTTAAAAATAATTTGTCTCTAAAAAAAATTCTTTACATGTTACATGAATTAATGTATAAATTAATTATTCTTACCCATGTAATTTTTTTTCATTAAACATTTTTTAAATTTTAGTAAATTTTATATGTTATATAAAAATTTACTTCTTATCATTAGGCATAAGTAATGAATTACTTATGTAAAAACATGTTATTAGGGTAATCATGAAAACTATAATATGGGTTAACCAAAGGGGTAGAATTATTAGTATGTAGAAAAATGTATATAATATTTATAATGTGTATTGAAAAATAAATTCTATAATAAACTATTTTTCTATTTGGAATCTCCATTAAAATTGAAACATGTTCTCTCATTATATTAAGATGAATTATTTACAAAAAATTCAATTCGCAACACTTATAAAAGGGAAAAATCAACACCCCTTTAAGAATAGTCCAAAATTTAGGTTTCCTCTTGAAAAAATTTAATTTTTACAATGCATATGGAAATTTTCAACTTCCCTTAGCTTATTCCCACAATATTCTATCGTAATACCATAATATATATGGATTCCTCTATGGGAGAACTCATGTTCTCGAATTAAGTATTTATATATCTCTAATATTATTTCTATTATATATTTACCATTAAAATATATTTCTCATCATATTATTTTACGACTTCATTATTTATTTCAAATGTAATTTTTTTACCTTTTTTCAATAATCAGTTACCAATTTATAAATTTACATTATGGAAAACAAAAATAGTATTCGTGTGTGGTGCAGACTACTACCTCCATGAAGTAACATGTCTCACTTATCATCCACTTTAATATATTCTAAAATAATATAAAATATCACTGGATACATTAAAAATATCTAAATAATTTTTTTTAATTTTTAATAATAATAATAATATTCCAAGAGAAAATAGTTTCATAACCATACTCATCTTTTAATTATGGTATTTTCATGTTGGGTCATTTTAACCACCTATTTAAAGAATGCAATAAAATAATATCCAGGATGAGTATGGTAAAATATTTTATTATAATATGTTTAAAAAAATTAAAAATTATTTTATTTGGAATTTTAATATTAATAGTATAATCATTAAATAATCTACAAACTTACATTTGTTATAAATCACCGGACATGCTCATCGTATATATCATAATTATAGATCGTAACAAAAAACCCAACATAATGAAATTTTAAAATAAAAAATTATAAAATAGAATCAATTAAAAAACATTTATGAACATTTAATAGTAAAAATTTGAATAATAATGAATATCCACACATCTATTATATAACTAGTTCAAAACATTCATTATTACTCACACCTGATATTGAAAATAGAAAAAAACTAACTAATATAAATTTATATAATATTTATTAACAAATTTTAAATTTGTTTATACATATGAATATGATTATAAAATAGTATATTTCGACTGTTTATATATACAATTTGTATAGTAGTTATTTCAATATAGGTGTATATGGATTACCATTGAATGAAATTTATACATTGTTTAATTTTTTTTCATTAATATCACGCATTAATTATACTTAATAAGTATTGAGTGGGTACCATAGATAAAATTTGATTCATTAGTATGTATTGTGAGACAAACTTTCATGGGTATTATGTGTATTCTTAACCATTTATACAAATGTATTCATCACTGTCTTGAAAGTAAGTAGAAATATTTTAAAAAGGTTTTAATTGGGTGTAATGACATATCATATGGACTTTAATAATGATTAATAGATGAATTAAATATTTACAAATTCCTCTTGCTATTTTTAGATCATAAAAAATCAAATATAATGTATTTATAACATATTTATTAAAACACATGTAAAATAAAAACAAATATGTTGAATGTTAGTATAGTGACCTAGTGTTTCATAATAAATTCCATTGAATATTTTTATGATATATATTATTGAGTTTATATAGCTTGTTTATTTTTAGTAGTGTTACGGTAATTTGTAAATATTTTCTATTAAATAAATTATTATTATTTATGAAAATGTGTAAAATTAATATATGTAATGTATAATGTGTCAAAAATAAATTATCATGCCACAAAAATTTCTATAATGTGGGTAATTTTCTATGATATGTATAATCCTCATTAATGTGATTTACGACAATAGTTGAGAATTTTCATGTTTTAAAATAAAATAATAGTTGTTAATATCCTTTTAGTACGTTGACCCCAACATATTAACTTCTTAAGAACCATAATTAGTATAAACATAGATTAAATTAATAAACACCAAAGGTTTCTAATTAATAAAATATGTATACAATATTTTATGGGTGTTGATTTAAACTTATATCAGATACCATATTTTGAAAACAAACTATGTAAATTCATAAACATAATTAATTCATGAATCAAGGACAAAATACAATGCATATCATATCGATAGGTGAGTATCATAATGATATAGTTAAGAAAAATACAATACAATAGTGTTAATACACAAAAAATGAATTAAAAGCTGCCCATGTGTCACTCTCACATGCTATACATGACCACTAAAAAGAAAAATATAGAACATTATTTCTCTATATCATTAACAAATTCCTATAACTAATAAAATGCTTCTCACTTTACCTTCAGTTCAAAAAACCATTACTACATATATAAAAATGCTTATATACATGGGTGAGTATAATGAATCAGTATGAAATGCAATAAATAATTCAAATAGCTTCTCTGGAATTGAGAAAAAGTTGTGTCATATTTCATATAAAACAAGATAGAAAAATTGTAAATAGAATTTTTCAAATGAAAATATATCAATAACTCCCACCAAATATCCTAATTTCATTTAAACCAAATACTTTCATATTTTAATCCACACCAAAACTCAAAAATCTATTTGTTGTGCACACCCATTCCCTATCACACAACCAAGTAAAGAACCCAATGCATGACCCCACTGTTAGAGACATTAATTAGTGGACCAAACTAATAATGGGAAACATTTTCTAAAGGAAAAATATTGGTACATGGTAGTGCCTATTCATCTTCCCTTTTCATTGATTCCAGAATATGTGTTCTATATAAAATCTACCTCACCATTTTACATCATGATGAAAAATAACCCATGTCAATTGCATGTTTTCTTATATGAAAACCATGTTTTCCAAAAGTGAATTTCATGCTACACATTCAATCATTGTTTATCACATGTGATATCATCTTTTAAAGAAATGAAATAAAGATTAATAATTTGTTTTATGGAGAACAATGAAAGTATTTTATCATTTACAACAACAATATTTAATTTTCTATAATGAAGTTAAGTGAAAGAGAATAAACCTACCTCTGATATGTCGATATAACATAGTTCATGAAGGAACTCATCAGATACCGAAAAGTTTCTCGAGATCTCTTCAAGAACCATCTTTTTTGATCACTCTATCAAGGATAATTGAATGGATAATTTGTTCAATGGAATATGATAAAATTTATTTAAGAAACTCTACATTATATAAATGTTTTAATATTGGTTTATAAGTCCCTTCTACAAATATTTGTGCTTTTATTAGCTTTTTAAAAACTATAAAATATTGAAACCAAAGTGTGGTGATTCCCACCATGGCACTAGGTCCTTTGATAATTCAACTCCCCATAAATTCCCATCAAGATGAAGAAAAATATGAATGAGAATTCATAATGTTTAAACTATAAAGTTTTAAACCATTGAGTACATATTAAAACCATAATATTTCTAAACCACCTACGTAGATCCAAAACCTACTATGCCTCCATAAACCATAAAATCCAATATGGAATTGAGGTCTCCTGATTTCCCATAAGGAAATAATCCCATCACCAAACACAAAAATGGTGTCTAATATGGTATAATGATGTCATTCCTTGAGGTTAGCAAATCCTTATCATAAAATTTCATTACTTAATATAATATTGTCCCCATTTACCACTATAAAATTTATAGTGCACTAAATGAAAGTTCACAAAAAGCCTATATACAGTTTCTCTACCCACTATCTACAATTCAAATCATTCCCTAACATCACGAATACACCAAGAACTGTATTGGAAACATGGACTAAACCATGACTACAACTATGTCATTTTGAAGCTATAAGAACAAAAACCACACCTATGCATTATTGGTGCTCTATAGAATGTCCCAAAACCAAAAAATATCACACATGAAATAAAATAAGTACTTAATAGTGGAAAACAAAAAATTAAGGGTTTTACACTATTACATAATAATTGTTTTGTCATTCCAATTTTTATAATTGCACAACATTAACAGATAAAAACCCTACAGATATTATTTCATGGATTTCTGATTATTAAACCTTATTCATTAGATTTTAAGAGACATTTCATGAGATGGTAGGCTTAAATATTTTTAATTAAGGAATTATAATCGGACACTCAACATTAATGAATTGTAGTAGGATATATTATTATTGATGTTTACATTCATTTTCTCAGGATTGAGTTTTTTACAAAAGATTTAAATTTACACATATTGAAATAGGTTAACAATTATATAATAATTGTAATATAAATATTTGAATGATTAATTTTCATATGATTTTATAAAATTTATTATTTTCATAATAAATAAAATATTGAAATTTCATTCTATAATAATTTTCAATTTAGTGTGAAATTTGATTTTGATATAGAATTGGAATGAATAAATATATTCATAATATCATTGATAAAGCATAATTATTATCTTCTTAATAATTTATTTCAATTATTTACTTTTTATTTGATGTATATTTGTTGATAAACTCCTACACATCTACATTGGACATATCTATAATGGTAAAAACCATGGACAATATCCTTCATCCACCATTCATCATCCCAATGAGAAATTATTATTTCTCTATTATATGTTAATAATGGATTCATATACATCATTGGGTGGTTATATTTCTTTGAAACTACTATATTTAATGATATACTTTTAGACATGCAGATTAATGTTATATTGAGGTGACATATGATCAAAATTGTAGATTAAATTTTATTTTATTTTGGATATTACATATAGTGAATGTCATCACGTGGACGAGAGGTCTATACTGATACATATATGATATAAATGAAATTATGGGGTACATATTATATTTTTTGTTATCATTATTTTATTTATTGTCTATAATTAATTATATGATTATAATTATGCTATTAAATACATGCGGCCAATCTATTTGATTGTTGTTATATTGAAATTTTATGGGGGTGTAATGTGTGATATGTTTTCAATATTTATTTCATGTATACATGTATTATATATAATATATATATGTATATACATATATCAAAAAAATTGATAATAATTATAATCAATATAGATGTGAAAGAAATTAATAAATATCTATTAAAATCTTTTATTAAATAATAGGTGCTGTTAAAATTTATTTTTTTAACAACATATGAAGTTTTTTAAGAAATATTAATTTATGATTATGGAATATTAAATTATTATAATGAATTTATTACTATACAAGAAATGTAATATAATTTTTATTTGATAACATGCATCAAATTTTAATTTGGTAATGAATATTAACTACATGGGTTCCTATATAATTAATATGATTTTATGGATTAAGTTTAATAAAATCAATTTTTTGTTGTTAAAAAAAATATTCATGTAATGTGTCCCACTTTATACATAAATGTAAAAACATAATTAAAAAATCATTTAAATTGATAAAATAATGGAAAAATTTATAGGGAACAATTTCAAGAAACCATATCAAAATATTTATGAAGATATCTTTATGGATTATAATCTAGGGATGAGAATAAACCCAATTTCACTTATCTCTTATAGAGGAATGTGGATATTTGGAAATCCATAAAATCCTATTTTTAGAGGGGTTTTAAATATGAGATAATTAGATGACTTGTTTATTAAAATATTTAAATTTCCATGTTAAGTTACATCCCGGTTCTGAAAAAATTCACCATTAACTATTCCTTATTATATCAAAATTTATCAGAGTATTAGTATTTCCACTATTATTCTTCAAAGTTTCACCTCTTTATATCAATAATTTTTCTCCTAATTAATGAAAAATAATTTTTGGTGTAATGTTTCTCCTTATAAACCTCAAAATAACCCATTTAATTATTATCCTTAATAGAAATAATATTACTTAATCTGTCTACTATTATAATTTATCAATAATATAAAAACCAATTATATATTTTATAAATTTAATTATATTAAATTTACAACTATATATAGAAAAAAATTGTTGTTTAATTTCTATTTATTTATTATAAATCTTTTATGTTATATATATTTTTGTATGTAATTAATTGGGAAAATAAGTCATTAACTACACATTGAATGTGTATCATTATTTATATTTGACCAATGATGAATTTTCTAACAATGTTTAATAATGAACACAATGTATTTAAGATCCCAAGGAATATAAATGTGTATTTTTTTAAATTGATTTAGTGTATAATTTAAAATATATTGTTTGTAATACCTTATTGATAGAATGAAGAAATTGATAGTGTTTTTGGACAAGTAATAACACACTTGAAATTATTTGATAAGGAATAAGTAAAATGATGTTACATATCTATTGTGTGAATCATGATAATTTTCATACGATTTAAATTATGTTCAACATCATAATTATTTATTTTAAAAAATATTATGCAATTTTACAACCAATTTTTGTTGAAAATTGATGCGATTAAATAAGAATTATTTCACACAAACCGATTTAATGGATTCATGTTCCGCCTAAATAGGTACTTATATATAAAATAAAAGGCCCAATAAGTCATAAAAAATTAATAATTAAAAGATAAATTGGGGTGTTTAATCTCACATTGGTATGGAAGTTAAGTGAAGCACCCCTCTTAATTGGGAGTATATCATCTCCTCTGATGATTTTTTCATTGGAATAGAAAATAAATATTACTTGAATATTAATGATAGATGGGATAATGAAAATAGTATTGTTTAAATTTTAAATAATAGGGTTGGGAATAGTTTGTTTGATTCTATCATTTTAGGGAATATTTTTATGGGAATATTATTTCCATATACTGTTCAAGTTATGTATCATGGGTATTATAGTATTTACTAGATATTTTTCTCAGTGGATATGATGGGACCTAATAGGGGTGTTATATGGAAACCCACATTAATTGGGGATGATAATTATACACTTCTATTTGTAGTGTTTGAAAACAAACATAATTAAACAGATCTCCTGGAAAGAAAAAAAGTCCCAGAACAAGTATTTGGGGATGGGAAAATGGATATATACTACCTTATTCAAAGAAAAATGGTTAATATTATTTTGATTAATGTTATAATTTTGGGGTTTGGATAGTTGGAGAAAATATGATAATCTGGTATTTTGGGTATGTGACAACCAAACATGATTTGATATAATCATAATTTAGATCAACATTGAACTCTGATGAATTTTAAAAAATCCAATAATGTTGTGATATTCTACGAGTGATGTATTATTTCTATGTTAGAATTATTAACATTTATATTTAATATTTAATATAAATAAGAAATATACAGTGGTGAGACTCATTTTTTACATAAGAAAACATACTAAATTCAAAAAATTATAGTAAAACATATACAATATATTTTTTAAATATAAATATGTAAACAACATAAAATTGAAAAGGGATAATTGGCCAACATAGTATACATGGATTGTCAACACTGAAAAAAATATCCAAACTCTTAGGGATAAACTGATTCAATAACCCATCCCATTAATAAAATAGAAATATAAAAATATCATGGGTATTAGATCACCTTATCACCCCAAAAATAATACAAGGTTATATTACTAATTAATATAACTCATGTCAAATAGGTGAACATTTATTTTTTAGAGACTACCTAATTATAGCTCCACAATTATGCATTCATGGCCTAGAGTAGTGATACAAATGGGATACCTTTTGGGATGTTTCCCAGGGTGTATGTGAGTGAGGAAAAATCACACTAGAAAGGACATGTGTTGTCCTATAGGGAATGTTAGTAGTTAGATTACACATCCAAGCACGTGGGCGGGCCCCAAGGTGGGGACTATATGCCTGCTGGGAAAATAGTGGTACCTAGTGGGCTAGGACTAGATGGCCATGTTAAGGAAGTGTGTCTGTGTTGTTAGTAGGGACTAGTTTTTACTTTTGGTATCATAGGAGGAACCCAGCCATAAGTGTAGTTGGTTTTTTGTTTCATCAATGTTATGTTATTGGTGTTCCAAATTTATATTACCCACTCTTATTCTAGTTTAGCATATGTGCAGGGTAGATCAACAGAGAACTAGTGAGTGTGTGAATTCGATTGCCTTTGAAATTAACTTATTGAAGGATGCTGAATTTAGAGTTGGATTTTTATTTTTTCTAAGGAAAACCTTTTGGATTACTGAAGTAGAGATTTACGTTTATAGGTAAAGATTACAGAATTGATTTTTAATGTGGTTGATTGAAAAGGGAGTGTGTTGGGGATATGATGATTATGGATGTTATATAAACTTCTTATTAGGTTGTGTTGTTCATAATAACCCAACAATATGGGTTTCAATTATGATAAAGTTCCCTTGGTCCGGTAAACTATGTCTAGAACTAAATAAACTGACTCCTTGGACCAGTAGTCAGTGTTTCATAATTATTTATTTAGATCAGTCCATTTTTGTGTCTATGAATTCTTCCAATGATCATGAAGGTATTCATCATTATTCTTCCTCTGAGTCCCTAAAGATTCTTCCCTTGGTCTTGCTCAGAACATTCATTGATAAAAAGGGATGATTAAAGAAGAATAAGATGAATTAAACAGAAAAAACACAAACATAACAAATAATCCAAATTACAACATTCTCTCATCATCCAAATCCCCATCATATGGGGTGTTTAGTTACAAATATTAGAAAATATGAAAACAGAACCCTCGATACCTGATATGGTCATTGCTAGTTCTTCAAAGAGAGGTGAATTATATGGTTGAATGGTGGAATAACAGAGTGGCAGAACAACAACAGCACAACACCAGGGTAAGGGAACCTCCCTCCTTCAAATATTGAATAATTCCCCCTCAAACCAGAGGCCAAGAAATCTATTTATAGAAAACAAAAGTTCACGATGTGTATGAAAAATACACGCCGTGTAGTTTCGTCAATGCTCTTTTGTTGTAGTTTTTATCTGGTAGGTGGCCAACTGCAGCACCCTGGACTTCTGTGGCATCGTTGGATGGTTAGTTGAGGGTAGAAGTCATGTGGAACCACGTAACATGGTGTGTAGATTTTGGAAAATGGCACTGACCGCATCTAGAAGCCTATACACGGCAGGTAGGTATGACCCACATGGAGTGTTGCCTCTATTATAGAGACTTGGGTGTGTACTCATCCACAAGATCCATGTCTGAGTCTAAATGTACATGATTTGTAGGTATGTTCATGTCTTTTAGTTGGTAATTTTGATCAGAGTTCTCCCAGTTTGTGTGTTTGGCCAGAAAACACCTGAAAATGAACAGGATCCCCAAAATTAAAGTATCTGTCCACTAAGAAGTAGGTTTTTTCTGAAAACATGTTCTTACTTTATATAATATATGAGGAAATGTATACGAAAATTGGGTCTATCAAACTCCCCCACACTTATTCATCTGCTTTCCCTGAAGAAAATCTTGACATCTATTTAAAAGAGTCAATATTTTTAAAGGAAGGAATTCAAATAATCATAAGTGTAAATTATATAATCACAAGATAAAAGTCTAAAATGTTACAAAATAGATTCATTTCATAAGCTATTCTAATCATAGCTCATATATAATTCAAGAAAACACTTTCATACTCTTTTAAACACATTTTTTAACCATTCAAAAATAATAATGCTACTTGATGATCTATCTCACGAGTAAATAACACACTCAACACTCAAAATATTCAAAATCGAAGTTTTTCTCAATCAACGTTTTATACATTCTATCCATATGTTTTCAATAAATCTAGTTCCTTACTTCAAAAATATTTAATTTCAAAAATCATGAGGACTTTTCAATATATTTTAGATGTCTCTGTGGCTAAGGGCTGGTAGCTAAAGATGTGAAAAATAAACTCTAAGGCTTGAAACAGGAGGCAAAATTATTTAAATAAAACTTGATGATATTGGAAATAAGGCACAATTAAAAATAATCTTCAACAAGATCTGTTAAATGATCTCATCACCATCATCTCTCTTAGTTAGGTAGGGTTCAGAAACCATCAAGTGAGTATAAGGTCCCCTTGTCTTTATCATTTTTTTAAAACAGATGGGACCACGTAGGAATTGCAAGAACAGGGGTTTAGAACCTTTTATTCCCCAAATTAACAAGAGGCACCCCCACAATTAATTTAATGACTATTAAAAATACATTTTCCCATGTAATGCCAATTCCATCACTAAAGTTCATGTGAATAATCATGAAAAGATAAAAATAATTAGGGTAGGAAGGGAAATAGACTTGTAATGAGGCTTCCTATAAAGGATGTTCATGGTTTCTAGGGGCTTTATGAAGATCATATGTAGGGTGGGTCTATAGATAAAATGGGTTGAAATAATCTAATGCCTCAATCATTTTAATGTAATTAAAACATTCTTCATGTTTTGAAGAGAAAACTTACAAATTCCTGTAGTAATGTGTATCCTAAGAATATCTCATGAAAGAGGGTATTATAAAGAATATGGAGAAGGGTTTATAATACAAATTAGGATTGGAAAAAACAAATAGAGTGACAATCAGCTCGTGACATGCATATAAATGATTAGAATAATAAATGTAATTATCCAAGGTTTACAAGTTGCAATTTAAACTATATCACCAATAATCTTAAAACACATCAGAACTCAAATAAGAATGAAACCTTTAAACATTTATTAATGATAGATTTATTATTAATAAATATGACTAACCAAAATTTCTTCACATTGTCAAATATAGCTTCTAATAATGGTGTCTCCTAGATAATGGTAAGGGAAAATACTAAGGTGGTCAAGAGAATCTCCCCCACACGTAATACTACACATGGTTCACCAAGTGCACTACAGAGGGGAAAGAAAAAAAGTACAGAGACACAAAAAGGCTTGGGGGAGGGGAGGTTTGACAAATAAACTTTGAAAACCGAAAGAATACTCCCCTCGTGTCAAATAAGACGTTGCAGTAAAAATTGAAGACATCCAAAATTCAATCTAGTGTTCCTGTGACTTTTGATGGAAAAAAAACTACAAGAAAGAAAATCATCACCATGTAGAAATGGAAAACTAATATATATAGAAGAAAACTAAAATGTCACGGTCACGGTGTAACCTCAGGGGAGGACCTATCTAGTATAGGTGTGGCAGAATCAGCAGATGCAGTTATGGGTGGAATACAGGTTGTGGCATGTGGTAGTGATGCTGCTAAAGGTTCATCCATGATAGAGATAATTGTAATAGGAGGCGGGCCAATTTCTATAGTAAATATCAGTTCAGAGTCCGTGGCCACGACAATGTCAGTGGGGGTATGGTAGATGCTGGAGGCATGAATTTAGTGGTAGCATTAAAAATAATGGTAATACTATGATGTTGTAGTAGTAGCTCTATCATCTGCTCAATGTGGTCTAGGCACTTTGCAGATGTAGTATACCACTGAAAGCGAGCATCTTTCTCATGCTCCAGATGATCCAGACAGTGGTCGATCACGTCCATGTGGATATTTATGTGGAGGCCAGCTGAGGGCGCAGAATGTGAAGGGGTAAAGGAATGGCCAAGAGGGGGAATGGAAAATGAATTAAGGAAGGGTGAGGAAGCCAAAAGGGGTAGTGAAGGAGGTGCATGGGCATCCTCGGGGGCATGAGGGTCAATAGGGGGGGCTAAGTAAGGACATAAGTGCCCTTACTTCCGGACCAATCCCATGCGAATAAGCATGAAAAATTTCATCCGTTGGGGAGAGACTAATCTGTCGTGGGGAAGGGAAGGATCGAAAATTCCATGGTGGTGGAAAATGTGGGTGGCGTAGAACCCACCATTCATTTTTCCCTGACGGATGGAGAACATAGAGTGGAAGTAAGAGGAGGAAAGGGAGGGAAGGTCTGAAGAGTCCTGCCAGATGACACAGGTGAGGAGCTCCTTGTCTCGACCGGTCACAACCCCCATATCCTCGTGGCGGGGAAAGAGGATGGCTCTAAAGTACCGGTGGTTTAAGCAGAGGATAGGGTCAATGATGAGAGTACTCTTCTAGGATGTGGGGGTGTAGTGGTTGTCGGGCCCAGAAATATCATGCCACATGATGATGAGCTTAGAATGCTCGGGGCGGGTCAGGGTAGAGATAAGTGGTGGGGTGACTAGATTGGGATAAAAGTCACACCCTCAGCTAAAAGCGGGAAAGGTAAGGGGAAAAGGTTGACCAAATAACCGAAATCGGACCACCAGGACCATGTTTCTAGGTTTAATCGGTACTTGGGTCCGTCTAAGTCCAAGAAAGTAGAGAAATCCAAATATAAATCTCTGAAAAATATGAGGCTGGCCTGGAATATCGTGAGTAACAGTGTGTGCCCGAGGAGCTCCTACAACTCCCCCAAGATACCCAGATGCTGAGGCATGATGCTATCAAGATAAAGACTTCTCTACTAGATCATGTGGCAAGGGAAGCACTGGAATCGATCATGCACAAATTCAATGACTGGAAATACCTAGAAAGGCTAGGGGCACTGGAAGGGGCCGTCCTAGGTGGGGAAACAGCAGGGGCTAGCTCTGGTGGCAGAGCAGCCTCAGTAGACAAAGGTCTACTAGTCGGTCCAATCGGTGAGGGTTCAATGACTAATATGAAGGGATTAAGTAGTGTGGCAGCTAGTGGTGAATAAATGGTGGTGCTTAGAGGCTCCGTGCGAGGTGGTGGAGGTGTGGTACTAGTACCTTCCTCCGTCGGGGCAGTGAATGGTGGAAAGACGGCCAACATAGGAGTATGGTACGCTGGGAAGTATGGGACTAGTGTCGTCATTGGAAAGAGTCAAATCTAGTGAAGAGTGGGCCTCTCACCCTTAGTAGTGGAGGCAGGCTGCTTCCCACATGCTGTGACGACCTGTCCCCCAGGGCCCATGGTGTGACTACCCCAAGACTGACTTACATAGGTTAGGGGTTAGTGACTAGCACCCGAAAGGCGTATCCTTAAAATTAGAGGGCATTTTCTTTAAAACTGTACAAACACACAATCCATGAACAAAACAAGATTAAACCACGAAGTAAAACTACATTAGTAAAAGTTTGTTCTGAATGTAAAGGGTCTAAAATACAAGCCCAACTGAAAAGATACAACTACAATAGAAAATAGAAAATAGCTCCTAAGATCATCTACCAAGGATCTTACCTGAAATATAGGTATATCTCATCTCAAAAAATCTCCATGTCAACTAGTCACCTCTGTGTACTATCTAGTCCAGAATCATATAGTCTCAGCTGAGATGCCCGTCATCTGGAAAAGAAAAAACATGGTACCGGAAATGTCCGTGCAGGGGTGAGTATAACAATACCTAGTAGGGACCCCGGGACCCCCGAAGGTCATTCAAAATTAAACAAAGTAAAACCAAAAATCATGATCTCAACCAAAAAGCACAAGGAAAATGTATCAGCTCAAACTAGGTATAACTTAAGTACAGAAGTACTGATGATTAATCGTAAATCTAGATCATCTTATTTTGTCAAGGATTCTGCCGCAGATCCACATAGGATCGCTCAATTCTGATCCACATAGGATCACTTGGTGCTGATCCACATAGGATTTCTTTGTGATAATCCACACAGTATCTCTTAGTTCGGATCCACATAGGATTGATAGGTGATGATCCACACATGATTTCTATTCATTCTTCACATCTCAGCTAGCCACTATATTCTCAAACATAGTATGCTTAATTCACGGAGGATTCTCTCCTAAAGCCATCTGTCCTATTTATATAGCACAAAGTCCCATGAATAAGTAACCTTATTATCTGTCATGTCATAAGGGCTCCAACACAATAGATGGAACAACAATCGGACGCTCGATCTGAGAGTTATAGGAATTTTAGTACCGAGGGTGCTGATTAGATTCAGGTAGGATCCAACCCAGATAAACACCAACATTATCCAAATCACTTGTGGTGTATCTCAAAAGGATGGTATCATCCCAAGGTTTCCAATGCTACAGACGGCTCATCAAAGAGATTTCTGGTTAGTAAGATACAACCTTTTAAATGTATCTGGATCGAAGAGGGTCCGGGTCTGATTTGACCCGATCAGACCGACCTGACCCATCCGTCCTGGGCTGACCCGACCTAGTTTGTGTCGACTTGGGCTAGTCTGGGTCTGAACAAGGTCTGACTTAGCCCAAACCTACCCGGATGGGTAGAGGACTGGCCCAACCCACCGGATGGATGTGACCCGCGCGAGGGGTTGCATGACCCCTCCTTCCCGAATGCATCAAAGAGTCGTTCGGCTCTTCAACCGACAATGCCACGTGGTGCTACATTGATATCCATAGTAACTGTAGGGATAGGATCCCCTAACCTTCTACTGTGACATTAATGTTGTGGCCTCTACCTACGGCGCATGATAGTGCACCACCTATCTGCCAATGGGGCTGACCAAGAGCCAGCCACCCCTTCGGTCTGCCGCGAAACTGGGTAGTGTTGCCCACATCATTGTCTAGCAATCACCAACCACCTTATTTTATTTCTATCGCCGCCGCACTAGTTTTGAGATGACACTTCTTCCTCAGGGCTTTGACAAAACATTGGAGCTCAATTTTCACTCTCGTTTGCGCCTACGGGCCTCCCAAAAATGTTGTCATCACAACATGACCCTATGATTCACATTTCAATCAAATTCAAAATTCATTCATGAAGAACATTACAAAAAAGAAGGGTCCAAGGGTTTGGGCCTTATTCATTTATCCCATGCCCTCACTGTTAGCATCATATCAAAGGGGGGTTCTGTAAAAAATTATCAAAGGAAAAAATAAAACCCTATTCAGATATCCCAAAACATTTGACAATTCCGTACGAATCGTGGATCAAATCATTTTGGTTGATCCATGTTAATCAAGTTTTAATGAATGAGGAAACAAAATATAATTCACTTGAATTAAAGAATATAATCAAATACCTATAGAATCGTTGGAGTTGTCATAGTTGTGGGAGAATAATCCTCGTTCGTTGAAGCCACTATCGTTCATCGATCCTGGATCGATTCCTCCAACAATGTTGTCCATGCTTCCATTCTTCATTGAAGGGAAGTTCCTCGACGCGTCATTAGAGTGCTTCCACCAATTCTCCACAAAATCTCCCCTTACCCACTATTTAATAAACAGAGGATAAAATAATGTGATTAAACCTCCATTCAATTAATGGTTCATTTATTGGTGTAATTAATGAACCTATTAATTAAAAGAGGGCTGGTTACACATCCTTTGTATAATAGGGCATTTAATACCCTTAAATAAATGCATGAGCACCTTCGTGGTCCCCAACACCACCACTCCAGAAGAGGTAGGAAAATAAAACAACATTTTTATGTTATTTTATTAATCTTATAAAAGTCCAAAAAACTATATTTTTCTCCAGACCTACTATGGTAAAAGTTAAGACACCCTTAAGAGAATCCTAGTACTGTGAGTTCAA
The DNA here is from genome assembly GCA_963277665.1 of Viscum album. Taxonomy (NCBI): domain Eukaryota; kingdom Viridiplantae; phylum Streptophyta; class Magnoliopsida; order Santalales; family Viscaceae; genus Viscum; species Viscum album. The sequence continues at coordinate 826,748,127 of OY728148.1, read as the reverse complement.
CAATACCCTCAGATTTTTAATCCAAGCACCTATTCAAACGATAGATAACTCTGCCTACATGTTTACAGAACGTACCTTAGAAAAAGTTAAAAATTCTGTTCCAGGCATGTCGGGCCTCAGAATCAAGCACCGTCAATTTTATCAGACTCATAATAATCCCAAATAATTTAAACAAAAATTATATCGAATTTCTAGGTCTTTACATTCTCTCCACCTTCAGGATTTTCAACCCCAAAAACTGAAAAAAAAAACTAAGGAATCTAATGGGGTAATGAGCGTGTATCTGAGCCTCCCACTCCCAGGTGCTCTCCTAGCGGTTCCCATGCTGCCAATGAACTTGCACCTGAGGAATCAACCTCCCAAAAAGGATCCTATATTTTCAATACTCTATCTCCATAGGGAACTCAACAAACGTCTCCCCATCATCGATGCCCAGCTCACCCCGGTCGATAATATGCGGTGGATCTTTCACGAACCTCCTCACCTATGACCCATGGAAAATATAATGCACCTGGTGCATCTTTGGGGGATGAGCTAGATAGTACGCCACCTCGCCTACTCATATGAGGATCTAGAAAGGTCCGATGAACCTTAGAGAAATCTTTCCTCCCCGACCAAACTTCTGTAATCCTCATCGATGTCATACCCGTAGGTAGACATGGTCCCCCACCCTCAAACAACAAAGGGTCTATGTCTCCTATCGACATATGAATTATGTTAGATTTGTTCAGTCTTCTTCCTCTCTTGGATAATCTGCACCTTCATTATGGTATCCTATAATAACTCTGGAACCAAAAGTGATGACTCCCCTAGATCTGTCCAGCATTGTGATGATCTTCAAGTTCTCCCATACAAGGCCTCAAATGGAGCCACACCAATGGTTGGGTGTTAACTGTTGTTGTATGCAAGATCCACCAATGGAAGGTGGTCCTTCTAACTATGACCAAAATCAAGGACACATGCACAAAGCATGTCCTCGAGTGTCTGTATGGTCTGCTCCATCTGACGATCTATTTGAGGGTGAAAGGAAGTACTCAAGATTAGATGAGTCATGAACGTCTCCTGTAATCCCTTCAACAATCGGGAAGTAAAACGAGTGATGTGATCTAAGATGATCATCGATGGAACCCTGTGGGGTCGTACAATCTTCTGTACATAGAGGAATCCCAAGATCTCTACTGATCCCTGCTCTCAGATGGGTAGGAAGTGGGCCAACTTGGTGATTTAGTCAATGATAACCAAGATAGAGTCATGTACCCTAGACATACATGGTATCCCTATCACGAAGTCCATGTATATACTATCCCACTTCCACTCCAATACCTAATGTGGCTGAGCTAATCCTGTAGGTACCTGATGCTCGACCTTCACTTGCTGACAAGTGTGACATCGTGATATGAACTCCACCACCACTTTCTTCATCCCTATAAACCAGTAGTGATGCCAATGGTCCTGGAACATCTTCATCACACTAGGATGTACCAAAAAAGGGGATGTATGGAACTCCCTCAATACCATATGTCGTAGCGTCACTGGTACCATGGTGTGTCCTATAAAGAGAATTATGTGCTCCCCACCTTAAAAAAATCCATTAGGAGCCAGTTCTAAGGATATCTGAGCACGTCGGGCCTCACAGTCAACATCCCCAAGATAAGCCTTGTGAATTTGCTAAAGAAGTGGGGGAGTGACAGTCATATACTTGAGGTAAGCCGATCCATCTCTATCTAAAAAAATATCTGCAACTTGTCTAATTTCTATGTTCCCTCACTCAACAAATATAGACCAGAAAAATTGATGAGTGCGTCTGATACTATGGTTCCCTTCCCAGGAGTGTAGAATATCTCAAAATTTTAGTCCTAGAGGAACTCTAGCCATCGTCTCTGTCATAGGTTCAGGTCCTTGTATGAGAATATATACCAAGAGTAGACTGTAAAATGTTCACACATCAGGTAGTGTCACCACATCTTCAGTGCAAATACCACTACTGCTAACTCCAGGCCAACGGTAGCATAGTTCTTCTCGTTTTGTCTCAACTTCCATGAGATGTAGGCAATCAATGCTCACTCCTACATTAGGACACAAACTAGTCCAATACCATATGTTTCGCAATAGACTACATACCCAACACCCTCTTCTGGTAGCCTCAAGATGGGGGAACTCGTTAGTCTCTACCCCATCTCCTAAAAACTCTACCGGTATATCTCAGTCCACACGAAGGGTTATCCCTTCTTTGTGAAACCTAAAAATGATGTTAAAACTCTAGAAAATTTGGGTACAAATCTCTGGTAGTAACCAACCAATCCCGGGATACTCCGCACCTCGGTCACACTCCTGGGTGGCTCCCAAGAAAGTAAGGCCTCTATCTTCTCCGAATCCACTGCAACTCTAGCCTCTAAGATAACATGCCCCAGGAAGTTGACTTCTTGTATCCAGAACTGGAACATCAAGAGCTTTCTATAAAACTGGTGCTCTCAAAGTTTATCCAAAACTATCTTTAAGTGCATGGCATGCTCCTCCTCCATCGTCGATTATATCAAGATGTCGTCAATGAATACCACCATGAAGTTATTGAGGTAAGGATGGAAGATACTTTTCATGAGCCCCATGAAAACTTCTGAAGCATTGGTCAAGCTGAAGGGAATCTCCACGAACTCATAATGGCCATACCAACATCTGAAAGCTATCTTCGGTACGTCCCCGTCTCGTACCCTGAGCTGATGATAGCCTGATCTGAGGTCAATCATCGAAAACCATCAATCTCCCTTTAGCTGGTCGAAGAGATCATGAATCCTCGGGAGTGGATACTTGTCCTTCACATTCACCTAGTTAAGGCGCTGATAATCCACATAAAGTCTCAGACTCCCATCTACCTTTTTGGTGAAAAAAATTAGGGATGCCCATCGAGAAACACTGGGCCTTATGAACCCCTTCCTCTGAAAGTCCACGAACTCTACCCGTACCACATGAAGCTCTATGGGGGCAATTCGATATACTGGTGTAGATATCAGTGTCATTCCAGGGTACAAGTGGATGTAGAATTCTACCTCTATATGAGGAGGTAGTCCCAGAACATCATCAGGAAAGACCTCAGCATACTAGTCCCCCACTACAAGATAACATGGACTCATCACGTCAACTGCTCTAAGTGTAAGGCTAGCCAACTAATGAGTGATCAGATGCACCCTCCTCCAAGTAAGTCCATCATGTGATGCAATGTTCCCCTTCTCACTAGTTAATGAAAACCTGATCCCATCCTCACGGACACACCACACTTTTTTTCTAAAAATGGTCAATCTGATCATGGACTGTGGATAACCAGTCCATAACCAAGATGACATCGTAAGGCCTCTACACTACTGCTAGGAGATCCCAGCTAAAGCACTCACCTCCTAGAGTGATCTCACATTGTCTATACTAGTGTGTAATCATCGAATATTCTCTGGTAAAAGTTTCTAATTGTAAGGATTGAGCCAAAAACTCAATTGGAATGTCTGAACACAGAACGAGTGTCGAGGCAATAAAAGAGTGAATTGCACCCGTGTTTATAAGAACATCAACTATAGTGGAATAGACGTAGATCATACCTATAATCATCTCTGGAGTGCTGTGTTTCTAGGCCCCTACCGCCTAAAGGTGAGCTCGCCCCTAACCACATGCTCCCTGTGGTCGGGGTGGACCACTTAGGGGTGGTGGTTGTATAACCTCAAACCATCTTCCACCACAATCTACATGATCTGATCTTTTTCCATGTCTTCCGCCTTGAGAACCCCCTCGCTTGAACCTTAGACGCTACCTCGGTGGTCCCTCAGTCATATTCTGATCATCTATGTGGGTAGTTGGATAGTGGCGATCCATGTGTCCCTATCTGCCACAAGAGTAATAGGATTTAGTCCTCATAAGACCTCCTTTGCCTTGCGAGCTCCGCACCTCCGTCCCTACATCCTTGGGTCATCCACCAAAAGGTCTTCCCCCTTGGTCCTCTGCGTCAGGTGCCTATAACCTACTACAGATCATTCAGATACCTATCGTCTGGTGGTGGCTCTCACCGTCGGTTCCTGCTCAACTATGAATCTCTCCACCAATAATGATTGCTCGAGCACTCCATCCTATGTTGGGATATTGAGTGATATCATCGATACTATGATCTCTCATCGAAGACCCTGATCAAAGGTCCGAGACCTAGGGAAAGTTCCCCATAACATATCAGTGGAGTAGCGTGAGAGTCTAGTGAATCTCTCTATGTACTGGGCCACTGAAATAATTCCATTCTATAAGTGCAGAAGCTCCTGGATACACACTAAGCATAAATTCATTGGTACAAACTCTACCCTAAAGAGGGTCTCAAAGTCCAACCAGGAAAGTGTCATATATTCATGCGTCTAAAGCATCAGACTGCACCATCTTCCTATTGTGCCCTGTAATAGGCTAGTATTTAGGATCACCATACGCTCTACGGGCATCTCAACTATACAAAAAACCCATACCACAACATCCAACCAATCCTCAGCATCCTAGGGATCTATCTCACATTGAAACCTATGAGGCCTCTTTCATTGGAACTCATCCAACACTCTTAGTCGGAGTGCACTGTTTTCCAGTGGAGTTGGTGGAAACTACTACCATCTGAGTGGTGGTGCTACTGGTACACAACCCAATGGTTCCAACATTATAAGAGGGACCTACACTGAAACCTCACCGCTCAGTGGGCCATCATCATGTACTCTCTATTGTATCCTGGCTTGCTGTCTACACGGTGACATCCTGAAAAAAAAACAGGTGTGCCACGATCACTAAATTATACCTAGTGATATGACTCAAAAGAGATCAAAAGTAAAACATTTCCAAAACACACACAACCAGTGTTTTAATGAACCAAGTAGGAAATCATAATTCAGGGTCTTGGTGTATGGATATGTTAGTTTTCTCACCAACACTGGACTCCCCGAACTTAAAACCACACTCATAACATTTAACACTATTTCTCTGTTGTAAAGATCAGATTTTTGGTTCTTAGATAGAAACGACTCCTCTAATACGACTTTATCATCACCAATCCCCCGGGTCCCATGCTGTGACAACCCTAATCCCGCCTTCTATATGCCATGGGTTGGCGACTAGAACCAGAAAGGCATATCTATAAAAAGTTAAGGCATTACCTTTAAACATATATAAACACATAGTCCAAGAACACAACAAGATGCAACGATGAAGCAAAACTATTTTAGTAAAAGTGTGTACTAAAATTAAAGGGGCCATAATAGAACCCCAACTGAAAAGATACAAGTACAACATAAAATAGAAAACAGATCCTGAGATATTCTGCTAAGGATCCTACCCGAAGGATAGGTACAACTCGTCTCCACATCTCTCCACATCAACCAATCAACTCCGTGTATCTCCTGGTCCTGGATCCTATAGTCTCAGCTGAGCTACACATTGTATGAACAATACAAAACATGGTGCAGGCAAAGCCTATGCAGGGGTGATTATAACAATACCCAGTAGGGACCTTGAGACCCCTGAAGGTCTCTTAGAAGTCCACAAAGGAAAACCAAAAATCATGATCTCAATAACAAAGTGCAAAGAAAAATACTCATCTCCAACTAGGTATAACTTTAGTACATAAGTACAGATGATTAGTCGTAAAACTAGATCATATTATTCTATCAAGGGTTCTGCTGCTGATCCACACAGGATCACTCTGTGCTGATCTACACTGGATCACTAGTTGCTGATCCACACAAGATCACTAGGTGCTGATCCACACTAGATTGCTAGGTTCTGATCCACACAGGATTGCTAGGGGATGATCCACACAAGATCTCTAGGTGCTGATCTACACTGGTTCACTATTCATTCTTTACATCTCATCCATCCATTGGATTCCCATAAATAGTACGCTTGATTCTAGGAGGATCCTCTCCCCAATCCATCAGTTGTATTTCAACTGACATGAAGTCCCATGTATAAGTAACATGATGATCCGTCATTTCATAAGGGTTCCAACTCAATAGACAACACAACAATCAGATGCCTGGTATGAGAGTTATAGGAATTTTAGTGCCTAGGGCCCAGTTGGATTCGAGTAGGATCCATCCCGGTCAAACTCAAACATTCTCCAAATATCTCGTGGAGTATCTCGAAATGACCATCTCATCCCTTGTATTCCAACAATGTAGAAGGCTTATCAAATGGATGTATGGTTTGTATGATACGTCATTTTAAACATATCAGGGTCGTTGAGGGTCCGGGTCTGGTCTGACCCAGTTGAATCAACCCAAACCGCCTGTCTTGGGATGACCCGACCTAGTTCGGGTCGACCCGACCCTGTCTAGGTCCGACTCAAGTCCAACCTGCCCCAGCCCAAACCGACTAGGCTGTGGACCGGAACGGCCCTGTCCGAACAGGCTAGGATGGGCTGTGAGGGGCTCGACCTGTTGGGTGGTGATCAGCTCGGTCCACTCGGCAGTGGACCGGCTCGGCCTGCCGGTTAAGCACGACCCGCGCGAGGGGTTTCACGACCCATCCTTCCCAAATGACTCAAAGATCCATTTAGCTCTTCAACCGGTGGTGTGACATGGAATTAACTTTCTATCTATGGGGCTCACAGGGAGCGGGTCCCCTTGCCTTCTGCCACAACTTTGATGATGCGGCCTCCACCTACAGTTCGCGACGACGCGCCGCCCATCCGCCAATATGGCTAGCTAAGAGTCGGCCGCCTCTTCGGTTTTCCACAGTGTTGTGCAATGCCACCCCCTTCCATCGATAACATGCGTTGGCTGCCGCCTTCTCCCACCGGCACTGGTTGTCAACGCCGCCTCACCGGTGTTGCGTCGATGCTTCTTTCGCGGGGCTCCGACGATGCTGTGGATATCTGTTTTCACTCTCGTCTATGCCTATGGGCCTCCTAGAATTTCGCCTTCACAACATTACCATCTGATTCACGTTACCATCAAATTAAAAATTCTCCCATGAAGAACATGACATAAATTAAGGGGTGGAGGGCTTGAACCTTGGTCGTTTAGCCTGTGCCCTCTGTGATAGAATTATATCAAATTTTGGTGTTGTAAAAAATTATTAAACAAAAAATAAAACCCTGTTCAAAAAACCCACAGCATCCCATAATTCTGTATGAGTCGTGGATCAACTCATTTTGGTTGATCTGAATTTTTCACATTTTTAAGAATGAGTAAATGAAAAATAATTTCCTTGAATTAAAAAATTGAATCCTCTACCTCTAGAATCATTGAAGGTTTCGGATGTGGGAGGATAATCCTAATTCATTGAAGTTGCTGGTCTTCATCGATCCCGAATTGATTCCTAAAATGTTGTCGTCTAAGCTTCCATTCGTTGTTGATGGGATGTTCATCGGTGCTTCATCAGAGTTCTTCCACCAATTCTCTATAAAATCTCCCTTTACCCACAATTTAACAAATAAAAGGATGTAATAAAGTGACTAAACCTCCATTAAATTAATGGTTCATTAATTGGTATAATTATTAAAAAATATTAATTAAACAAGCGGTGGTTACACATCCATTGTGTAAAATAAAATTTAGTATACTTCATTAAATTCCTGACCACCTCCGTGGTCTTCGCCACCACTACTCAAGAAGAGGTAGGAAATAAAATAGCATTTTTATTTTATTTTATTAATCTTATAAAAGTTTAAAAAACTAACATTTTCTCCTGACCTACTGTGGTCGAATTTAAGCCTCCCTTATGTAAATCCTGGTGCTACAAGTTCAACGATTCCCTCATATTTTTAATACAGGAACCGGTTCAGAAGAAAGAAAATACCGCCCGCAAATTTTCTAAACGTACTTTAAAAAGTGTTCAAAATTTCGTTCTAGGCATGTCAGACCTCCGAATCAAGTGCCGTTAATTTTTCAGAGACTCATAATAATTCCAAAAAAATTAAAAAAAATTATATGGAATTTCTGGGTCTTTACCTGTGCAGGGTCTATGTCCGCTATAACCTGGAAAAGAAAGGAAAACAAAAAAAAATGAAAAAAAATGAAAAAAGAAAAATAATAAAATGTGAGAAAACCAGAAAAGTATAATAACACGACGTGTATATACAGATTATATGACGAGTAGTGTAAGAGGGTTAGCATCCCGTGTTCTCTAGATAGATATGCCATGTGGGAATGTCACTGGACATGGAAGGATACATTGTTTGTACTGAACATACACACCATGTATATGAAAATGGGTTACTGGACATGTGGTTCAAGGACATGACCAATGGCCAAGTAGATCCAAGAATGAAGTACATGTCGTGTGATGGTATGACACGACATGTTTAAGAACATAGTTGATATGGCCCTGTGGAGTGCTGGACAGGGGATGGCTCATAGGAATGTTATATATGGCATGTACCAAACATACACGTCTTGTGTGTAGACATGGTTTGTGTGGCCATGTGAATGAGGTACCCAGGAACGACGTTGGATGGTACACAATGTGTACCAAATAAACACACTGTGTAGTTTCAAATTTCAAATTGTCCACTGCATTCCATGTACAAAAGCACACGACATGTGTTATTCATTTCGTGCCCATCTACTCTGGGAAGCTGAACCAGCGGCTGATCCACAAATCACCCTAAATGTTATGAAAAATGGGAAATAAAATGTATATAATGGAATACATAAAGTTAAGATCACAATGTAGATGAAATCAGACAGAAAAATGCATGAAAATGGAGGATTCAATGTTTGGGCAGCCGAGGGTCATGTGGGAGAAGAAAAAAGGGGGAGAGGGGGGTCGCATGACCCGGGCTTAGGCCGGGTGGGGCGTGGCCTTTATAGCCGCTTTACATGGTGTTGAATATGTCCCACACACTGTGTAATTCCATTTTTTGGAACATAGGTATATAATATAATTATTATAGTAAACTATATAATAATTAATATGAATAATTAAAATAATATATATATATTTATTTATTTATACTTTACTAAAAATAATGCTATACATTTAATGTATCGTGATATACATGTTTTTTGTTATAAAATTGGAAAAAATGAAGTGCGAACTTTCGTCCAGTTCTTGGGGAGAGATTCGAACTCACAATCGGCTGATCCAAATAAAAGCCCTCAACCACTGGTGGAAATGTTGTACTAATGATCATGATTTTGAATTATATATATTTAATGTAAATGGAAACTACTACATTAGATGAAGTAATGGAAATATTTGTGGTTTTTAATTATAATTAAAGGGATGAAGTATGGAGATTAGCCAAGTTTGAACCTGGGTCTTTTAGATCTAGGGATGAGACTCTACCAATCTGCCAAATTCACCTACATGTATTCCTTTATTTCAAAAATCTTTTTTCCTATTAATGAAAACATGGATCACATAAATTATATCACAATACACACCATGTGGTTTTATAAAATAAAAAAATGATGGAAATGAGACAGTTATCAGGATTCAAACCTGGGTCTTTTGGAATCGTCTTACGACCCTGGCCAAATAGTTCATCCACATCATGGGTTTTCATTTATTTAACAACATTTATATATTATTTTTTAAAATACCACACACTCTATGTAAGAAAACATGAGTATCAAAAGGATGAACCCCACGCCGAATGTTGGGATGGAGGGGTTCAAACCGACTATGGGTCAGGTAAACTCTAGTGACTTAACCATTGGTACCGACATCATCCCTTTTTTTAAGAATGTTATTCTATATATTTATAATATTAGAAAAAAAAACTAAAAATATTAGTAAACGCCGTGTGTATATGTGGTACACATAATGTAACCATTGAGTTTCCTCCCAGAAAGAGCCTTAGTTTTTGGTCGTTGGCTCGACCAACTTACCTCTACTTACGTGAGATGCATAGTGGAGAGTGTTCCCACTACGGCATCCATGTGATTTTAAGTCTTTATCCACTGACTATTCACCTTGAATGATTGAACATCCTCCCTCGCAATTTCCACCGCTCCATGGTGGAATACTCATATGACTTGGAATGGTCCCGCCCATCTTGACTTTAGCATTCATAGAAATAATCGAAGACGAGAGTTCAAAATAATTACTTGATCACTAGGATGGAAATATTTTCACGAAATCAACCGATCATGGATTTCTCTCATCTTCTCATTGTAAATATTTGCATTCTCATATGCCTCACATCAGATTCCATCATTTTCTAATAGTTGGATATTATTATTTTCTTCAGCGTCCTTCAGATGAGAAATTAGGGCCTTGATGGCCTAGTAGGATTTTTTCCCCAACTATAATAGAAGATGGAATGAATTTACATAGATTAGGAGGAATGGGGACATCCCCAGTGGCATCTTGATAGCGGTGTGATATGCCCACAAAGCATCATCTAGATTCATGGAGCATTCTTTCCTTGAAGTTTTCACCTTTTTCTCTAGAATCATCTTGAGCTCACAGTTTGAGAGGTCCACTTGTCTATTAGACTGGGGATGATATGGTGTCCCCATATGATTCTTCCCACCATACATCAATTATACTCCTTTCATAACTGTGTTGTTGAAGTGGGTCCCTCTGTCGCTGATCAGTACACGGGGGCACATGAGCCTCAGCCCAGTTAGTGAGGACTCGCTAGGTGCATCCAAGAGACCCCAGATCAAATCCAGGTGGAGGCATATTTCTAGAACTATAGCAGCACTGTAGTAGGAACTGTTCTGTACTGTAGTAGCATGAACTATTCATCTATCTGGGCCTTTGGGCCACCGATTTGGTCCTCAGGTCCTGAAAGGCTTTCGGGCCCCCAAGGCCTTCATTCCCATTAATTATCAAGGCCTTCAGGCCACCTTAAGTATTTAAGGCCACCCCAAGGCCTTCTGGCCACATGAATCCAGGCCACAGACACACTACAAAAAATGAGCAGCCCCAGATGAGGATTCAGAGTAGGTGAACTCACTAGAGCAAAGCCAAATGGATTTTCAGAATGAGAGGGTATGGCTATGACATCGGTACCAGCCTGTTCTTGCACGGGAAGCCTAGCCATACGGTCATGTAAAGGTGGAGAGCTACTATCAGATTGTAGATGCTGGGAAGGGGTAGTTCCTTGTAGATAGTCTGGTTGAATTCCCTAATACCTTCAGGTCATGTAATTTCATAAGCCTACGGGCCATGTAAGCTCTGAGCCTACAGGCGTTGTAAGGGTTCCCCCTCATCCTTTTAATGGGGGGTTATCAAAAATCAATAAAAATGAAGGCCTTCGGGCCATTCAAGTAGTACACGGGAAACACAGAACCTACTAAAAATTTGTTTCTCTAAAAAGGCAACACCACCTTGGTCGTGTCGTGTGCTGTAGCAGAAGCTTCCACCACATTGAGATGCAATCAAAACAGACCAGGATATAAGTGTTCTTGAAAGATGGGGGAATGGCCCAATGAATTCGATTCCCCAAACATCGAAGATCCCGACCTCTAGGATGGGGTTATGGGGAATCTCAGCTATGCGTCTAACATTACCTATTCTTTGGCATCAATCACAATGTTAAACAAAGGCTCAGGCATCTCTATGCAAGGTGGGAAAGAAAAACCCAGACTGAATAATCTATTCTATAGTATGGTATGGCCCATGGTGTCCCCCAATTAGAGAGGCATGAATGAATTATAGGACTCCTTGAATTTCAGTTTCTAGGATGGAATGTCAGATCACCCCATATCTATAGGATCAGAACAATAGAGGATCTTCCCAGAAATACCTCTTGACATCATAGAGAAACCTCTTTCTCTACTGGAAGGAGATTTCATGGTGTATGGCACCAGTAACCAAATAATTATAAATATAATAATACAAGGTATGAGGTAAATTTTCACTAAAAAAGGTGCTCATCAGGGAAATCCTCCATGTGCTCTTGATATTCCTCCTTCTATAAAATTTCGATGTTCCACGCGGGAGAGATGATCAACATCAATGTTCTTGCTTGCCTTCTTGTCTCAGATCTCTAGATCAATTTAACGTAGGATGAGTACCCATCCGATCAGTCATGGATTCACATCCTTCTTGTTCATTTGGTACTTGAGTGCTGCATGGTCAGTATAAACAATAACATTAGATAGAACAAAAAATAATGAAACCTATCAAAAGGAATCACCACTTCTAGAATCTACTTCTCCAAGGTAGTGTAGTTCATATGGTCCGCATTGAGAATCCTACAGGCATAACAGATGTTTCAAAAAATTTGGTCCAGCCACTATACCAGGATTTCTCCCGCTTCATAGTCACTGGAATTGCACATCCCTTCAAATTTCTCCTCCCAGTTGGGAGAAAACATCACTGGAGCTTCCACTAGGCACTACATTAGGTGCAAAAAAGCTATGGTGCATGCATCATCTAACTCAAAAACTACATAATTGGTTATAAGTTTAGTGAGGGGATGATATATATTTGATAAGTCACAGAAAAAATGCATGTAGAAACCTGCATGTCCCATCAAGCTGTGGATGGCTCTAACAGAAGTCAGAATAAGAAGTTATCAAATGACTTCTATCTTTTTTGGGTACACCTCTATCCCCTTCACCGATATTCTGTGGCCAAGGACGATACCACTCTACACCTTGTAATGAAACATTTCCCATTTCAAAACTAGGTTAGTGTTCTCCCATCTTTCTAGTACCAGCTCCAGGTGCTGCAAGCAAGCGGTGAATGATTTTCTATAAATAGAAAAATCATCCATATAAACTTCTAGGATCTGTTGCACTATGTCATGGAAGATAGCTATCATGCATCAATGGAAGGTTGTGGGAGCGTTTTACTTGCAATGGACCTACTTCAGTAAGAAAACGTACCATAGGGGAATGTAAATATTCTCTTATCTTGATCCTCTGGGGCAATGGAAATATGATTGTATCCGGAATAGACCTCAAGGAAGCAGTAAAATTCATTCCCCGCTAATCTCTCTATCATCTAAACCATGAAGGGAATGAGAAAATGATCCTTTCTCATGAATTCATTCATATTTTTGTAGTCCACATAGACTCTCCAACCCATGACAATGCGTGTGGGGATGAGCTTGTTCATGACATCTGAAATCACAGTTATCCCCAACTTTTTGGGTACCACTTGCAGGGAAATCACCCACAGACTATTTGAGATGGGGTATATGATTCCTGCATCCAACAACATGATTACCTCTTTCTTCACAAATTTCTTAATGGGGGGGGGGGGGGGGGGGGCGGTCAGACATCACTCTGGTGGTCAAGATGGATTCGCTCCTTCTTCGAGCAATACCTTGTGGGTGCAAATGGTAGGGCTGCTGCCCTTCATGTTTCCAACCGTCCTCCCAATATCCTGCTTCCGCCACTTCAAAACCTTCAGAAGCAAATTATCCTGCTCTTGTGATAGTGATTCACTATGTATGACAAGAAATTTTTGTTGGTCTCCCATGTAGCCATAATTTAGATAATATGGTATATGTTTTAGTTCTACTATAGTAACCTTTAGAATCGAAGGTTCAAGTGGTTGTACCTCTACCCACTCCATAATGTCAGGAATAAATTCACACTGCCAGTAGTGGATTCCCTAGACTTCATGGAATTGCAAGTCCTCTTGTGCTTCATCAACTGGGATGTATGGAAATAACAATTCATTTGAGGTGGAAGAGCATACAAGATCATATCCCCTTTTGTTCAAGTGGTCATCCAGGGTGGTCACTACATAGCAGCCCTCATGCTTTGGTAATGATGCTTTCTTGACCACTTTGGGGACATTGTATAAGACTCTTTTGACTCCTACTCTGAAAATAAGCCCCCCTAGTGTTCATTGATCAATACCTTCCCAGTTCCTAATAAATTCATTCCCAGAATGAGAGGTGCCTCTTGGTATTTCTCCATGTTGAGGATGATGAAATCTACCGGGGGGATTAGCCTATCCGCATTTACCTGCACATCCTCCAGTATCCCCTTCATATATTTGAGGGATTGGTTAGTAAGCTAAAGGGATACTCGTGTATGCTTCAGGTCATTGATCCCTAGATTCTTAAAAACTCTAAAGGGAATGAGGTTGATGCTAGACCCTAAATAATAGAGGGCATTCCCAAAGTCACATTTTCCAATATTACATGGGATAGTGAAGCTACCTGGATCCTAGAGCATGGGAGGAATCACATGTTGTATGACCACTGGGCACTCCTTGGTCAGTGAACTGGTTCCCATATCCTCTATCTTCCTTTCGTTGTAGAGGATCTCCTTCATGAATTTTTCATATGTGGGCATCTGCGCCAGTTCCTCTGCAAATGGAATGTTGATGTTAAGCTTCCTGAACACTTCTATGAACATTCCAGACTGGTGGTCCATCTTTCATTGCTTCTTCCTCTACGGGAAGGGTAAGGTAGGCTCGAATGGTTTGACAACCCCATTCCTTTTCCCCTTGGGGCCACTTTTGGAGGTTCTTTGGATGAGGATGGGTCTATAACTGGACCTTCATTATCAGCAGGGGTGTAGGTCCATCTGGTTGTTCTGGTTACTTCTTATTTCCAATCCTTTCCACTCCGTAGTGCGATGGAATGTACCTCCTCCATCGAGTTCCTCTTAGTGTGCCCAGTTGTGTAATAGGCTGCCTCACCGAGAGTTGGTTTGCCAAATGGATGATTTGGTTATAAAAGATTGAAATAGAAGCCTCCTGATTCTGGAATCATGTCTCAGTAGTAGATATAAATTTGTTCATGAGATCCTCTAACCATGAGGTGTTCTCCTTTTTAGGTGGATGTATAGCTGGTGGAGGCGATGGCTGCGTCAGCTACTACGTGAAAGGGTTTTGATACCCTTAGTAATGGTAAGAGCCTTGACAATTCCATTATTTCCTCGAGTTTTGGCTCTGATACTGTGGCTAACTACAGCCTGGTGGTTGCTGGGGTGGAGGATTCTGCAGCTATGGGCCCCAGTATGTGTTCTGGTTATCATGCCATGTCAAGTTCTAGTATTGTTGGTATTGTTTTAGCCCTCGATTTTGAGCAACATAGCTCACCTCACTCGTCGAAGGGCCAGTTTTAGGTCCTGGGAATTCTCCCATTATGTGGTCGTCACCACCTTTTCTGCATGATGGATGATTCGACTCATCTACTTGTGATTTGCTCTTTAGATTAAGCACATCGATCTTTTTGGACTCAATGTCCAACTGGGAAGCAAGCATAGTAGTGGAATCAATATTGTAAATACCTCGATTTTGTGTTCCTCACTCGGAATACCACTAGAATTTGTTGGCAAACATGTCTTCCAGTAGATATAAAATCTCTTTGGGGGACTTCCTCATAACCGTACCTCCAACAGTAGCACCCACAATAGAATTTGTGTTCATAATCAATCCTCCATAGAAGTTATGGACCTTCAACTAGAGTGGGAGTCTGTGGTGTGGGAATTTGCGTAGCATCTCCTTGAAACGATCCCATGACTCGTACAATGACTCTGATTCATGCAGTTGGAAGTTTTATATTTCATTTTGCGAGGTCACTGTCTTCGAGGGTGGGAAATATTTTGATAGAAATGCCTTGGATAACTCCTCCTAGGTGAGGATTGATCTTTGTGTCAAGCCTTTAATAACGTATTTCTCTATATCCCTTAGAGAGAAGGGGAATAGGTGAAGATGAATAGAATCCACAGACACCTCGTGGTAGTAGATCATGTTGCATATCTCCATAAAATTGGAGTGATGGGCATTGGGCCCTCGCTGGGTACGCCGCCGAACTGAACCGTGTTTTGGATTAGCTGCATGATAGAAGGCTTCTTCTCAAAATTCTGAGCCTACACTGGATGAATACGATGCTCGTGTTAGCTCTATTAATAGATGTTAGGCCATACTACATGAGATTATGACGTGGAGGTGGTTGCAGAGGTAGTGGAGGCAGAATATATTGCTGCTCTTGAGGGGTGAAGTACGTCTTCTGAAAGATATTCTATGATAGTTGGGGCTGATTGTACTCTAGAGGGGGCTGTTGTGTTGTCCTATGGTAGCTCCTCGGGAGTAACTCCATGAAGCCTCCTTGAAGGGCCTGATCCGGCATACCAGTAGCGAGAGGCTGCTGGTCCTAATACAGGTGCCCCGCTATAGCTTCATTGGCTAGATCTCTCTCATCATTGTTCACCATGGGTGATGATTTTGGGTTATTCTCTTCCACCTGTGCACGTCGACATCTCAAAAATAACTGTTCGATTTCTGGGTCAATCGAAAGAATGTCTGAGGAATCAGCGCTCCTGAACCATGTGGGGCATCTTCTCATGCCCCTATTATCCTAAACACACAAGAAACAAAAAATATGTGTAAAATAGAAAAAATAAAGATAAAAAAATGGGATTAGAAAATAGATTTTTGGGATTTTTTAATTTTAATTTTCACTAAATTAATTAAAACAAAACTAAATTTAACACCCAAACTGAAGTTCCTTGGAAACAACACCAAAATTTGGTTTTTTTCACCAAAGGTATGTTATTAGTGTCCCAAATTAATATTACCCACTCTTAATCTATTTTAGCATAATTGCGATGTCGATCCATAGGGAACTAGTGCGTTTGAATTTGATTGCATTTGGAATTAACGTAGTAAAGGATTCTATATTTAGAGTGGGATTTTCTTTCTAATGGAAACCATTTTGATTACTGTAGTAAACCTTAATTTTTAATGGTAATGAAAACGAAAGTGGGTTTTAATGTTGTTGATAAAAAAATGAGCGTGTTGAGGATATGGTGATTATAGAGGTTATATGAAATTCTTATTAGGTTGTGTTGTTCATAATAACCCAAAAATCTGAGTTTCAATGGCAAAAAGGTTCCCTTGGTCCAGTAAACTATGTATGGAACTGAAGAAACTTCCTCCTTGGTTTGGTAGTTAGTGTTTCATAAATATTTATTTAGATCAGTCCATTTTTGAGTGGATGAATACTTCCAATGATCATGAAGGTATTAATCAATAATATTTCTCTGAGTCCCTGGAAATTATTCCATTGGTCTGGCTCAGAGTTTTCAGTGATAAAAAGGAATGATTAAATAATAATAAGTATAATTAAAAAGAACAAACACAAACAAAAAAATTAATCCAAATTACAAAACTCTTTCATCATCCACATCCCCAACACCTGAGGTGTTTAGTTACACATGGAAGAAAAGATGACAACAGAACCCTCGATACCTGATCTGTTCATCGCCGGTTCTTCGAGGAGAAGTGAATTCTTTGGTCAAATGGTGGAATGGTGGAGTAGCGGAACAAAGGTAGCACGACACCTGGTTAGAAGAACCTCCCTCATTCAAATATATAACAATGACCCCTCAAACCGAAGGCCAAGAACTCTATTTATTGAAAACAAAAGCACATGACATGTATGAAAAATACACGCCGTGTAGTTTTTTTAATGCTCTTTTGTCACAGTTTCTCTCTGCACGGTGTCAAGCTGCACTGCCCTTGAATTCCGCTTTATCGTCAACCAGTTAGTGGAGGGTACACGTCATGTGGAGCTACCTCACATGGTATATAGTTTCTGGAAAATGAATCCAGCCACATCTAGAATCCTGTACACGACGTGTATGTACGACCCATATGACATGTCGTTTCTGTTCTGTTGACTTCGACATGTATTCGTCAGGCCGATCCATGTCTATGTCTTAATGTACACAATGTGTAGGTATGTACACACCGTATAGTTGGGAATTTTGCTCAGAGTTCTCCTAGATTGTCTGTTTGGATGGGAAACATCAGAAAATGAACATGACCACCAAAATCAATGTATTTTTCCACTAAGAAGTTGTTAATTTCTAAAAACATGTTCTTATTTTCAATAATATATGTGGAAATGTATACAAAAATTGGGTGTATCAGTGGTGCACTACCTATATAAGGCACCCACCTTAAATCATTTCTTAATATTGAGTCATGTCAAGAATTCTACATTGGGTATCTTTTCAGGTTTATAATTTTAAAGAATTAGGCCATAAATATTACGTAACATCTCAAATATTAAAAAGTAGACACTTCTACTCTATATAATTTGTTTTCACAACAAGAAAAATCATTAAATATTACAAGAATTATTTTCTTGATGTAAAGCTTCTTGAATTATTCCTTTCTCTTAAACTTCCTAATACCATGTGAAAAACATTTCAGAAACATGGGATGAGCATAAAATCTCAATAAAGGTTATAAAATAAGGAAAGAAAAAATTAGTGCATAAATATATACAAATCAATAAAATAATAATTTTCAATCATAAAAGATAATCTATTTAACATATCTCATGAAATCATAATATTTATGAACAAAACATAGAAATAGTAAACCATATAGGTAACTTTTGGCATCAATAACATACTTACATTGTAGCTTTCACAGCTATATAGGGAGTTATGTTTGGTATAACCATCATAGTATATTCGCTAAATCTCTAAGTAGAAAAATTTATGTTTACCTCCTTCATGTTACCCAATTCATTGGATAGATATCTCGGGCTCACCCTCCCTAGGTTAATCATGGAACCACATGTATATGTAAACAATTACCATGAACTATAACGTATTTATAAAAATAAAAAAAAGTATAAATGAAAGATAACATTTCCACATAGTAATCCCAATACACTATTTCAAGATATTGACATAATCAATGAATTCTCAAAGAAATTTTCAATACCAAAATATGTAAAAGGGTATATGGTATTTATTTTCCTTTTAGAAATAATACGACTTATAGAGGATTCCAAATATCAAATAATGCTCATAACGGCAGAAATGTCATTGTCATCGCGTAAGTTAAAAAGAAACATTCCCTCTTTCGTTTAGTAAAACGCTACATAGGAAAATATTCCCTTTGAATAATTTAAAATTCAATGGGGTTTATACACCATATAAAATCATGTCGTGTATAAATCAAAATATGCCCCAATGAAAGGAGATTGATATGACGTCCCATACCTTGAGTCCAAATTGTCACATATGTTCCTTATTATTCAGGAATAATAAACTTAAGTTAATTTATACTGTATTCAAATGCATTTTCATGTTTATTATTACTTTTATATAAATTATTTTCATGTTATAAACATTACATAATTATTTAAGTTAACATCTATCATTTTGCCGATATTTGGTACTTGAGTAAAAAATGAACTTGTTATAATTACAAATTGTCCATGTGGTCAAAATTCCATTATCTCCAAAATTGTATTAATGATTTAAATAACATATATATCTAATATATATGTGTTTAGAATAGTACATAAAATTTGAATATAATAAATCAAAAGCACCATTCATGGAGATGGTAAGCCATACGTATGCATGAACACTACTTTCATTTATTTTTCATATTTAAAGGAATGAAAACTAAATAATACATAAGTATATTATAATTCCATTATAATATAATATTTTATATATGTTACATTATTTTATTAACAACATCTTTTATACGTTCCAGGTATGACATGAAGGAGTCGTATCACTTTGAGGGGGCGATAATCCACACTTCCTCAAATGAAATTATAAAATTTACCCATTATGGAAACAATAAAGGTATGCTATAAATGAAAAGTAAATAATCATAGAGACAATATAAATATAATATATATCATATAAAAATAATGTTCCATCATAATGGACACCAAGAGAGGTGGTACATAAAAATCAAACAATCATCGTTTCGTGAGGCAGTAGTTCACCATACACAAAAACAATATATTCGTATCCATTATATAGAGGTGTGAGGAAGTGTAGTTTGAATAATTCTCATAAAAACATACAAGTATATTTATGATATGGTTGTTTTTATAAAATAATGTAATAAATTGATTTTAGGGGGATGGGAGAAGGAAAGTAAATGGAACAAGTTTGAGAAAAGACATTACTATAAATTGGGTAACACCGTTTGATTAAAGATAAAAGGCCTTATTGAATTTCTTTCTGCCCACAATAAGGTTTTTATAAGGAATCTAGGGATATTGGGAGCTTATTTGGGTAGAGTTTCGGAACGCCATGGGGGATTGAGAGGTGTGAGTAAGGGTTATAGGTGGTTCTGTTTTATAAGAGGGGGTAGGGGAACAAATGGAATATCTTGAAATATTAATTTCATAAAAATTTATTTTTGGTTTCAAAAGTTCCCAAAGTAATTTATTTTAGATATAAGATTTTGATGGGTCAAAAACCTCTCAACCACTAGGTTTTAAAAAAAAATTGGTCTCAATTTTAACCTTATTTGTTTTAAAAAACTCATTTATGTCAATTTATATACTATTCATATGACGACTTTTAAAAAAATCCATAAAAACATTATTCTTTAAAAAAAATCATTAATTAAAATATAAAAAGTCACTATTATCCCTAAAATTATTTTATGGCATAGAATTTTTCAAAATAAATTTATTTTAAAATTTATAATCTCATTCATTTAAATCATTCATTAATAAGGTAATCAATATATCATCATTGTGTCATAAATATATTTATTTATTTGATGTCTAGAAAATATAAATAAAATACCATGATTTAACAAATATATTTATATTTATAATTAATATTTATAGTCGAATATATCATTTATATAACCCCATGTAAAAATTGTTTTAGTAAAAGATACATGTTTGGGTAAAATTTTCCTTAACTTTAAATCAAAAGTAATTAAATGTCATTTTCATACAAAAGTTGCTCTATGGGGTCCTAAAATCAACCCAAAGATGAAAATAGTAGGAAATATATATTCCAATAGGGTTAGTACATGTGTTAGGGTTATTTAATATTATTTTTATTTTATTTTTACCCTTTTTTACCTGATTTACCCGTTAACCATGGTAAATAAAATATTTACTAACGTTACTATTCATAATATCTAAAAATAAAAGGTACCTATTTACAAAATTTATACCTTATTAATCCAAATCTGGATTCAATTTTTCCAAATTCAAAACAAATAAGTTTTATAAATTAATTTAAAATTAATCCCCATCGTCAAAACCAAAAAACATGTTTTTAAGAAGTAAAAACTATCAAAAGATTGACATTTGTTTATGTCTAATTTAAAGGTAAAATTACTTAAAATAAACAAAATTGGATTAAATGATAAAAATATAACCCAGTTACAATTTAAATCCAATTAAAAAGATAATCTTACCATATAAATAAATTAGATTAAATGACAGTTTTGACTTAAAATACAATATTTTTCATTATTCATTAAAAAATGAACATTATCAGAAAAATACCAATATTTCATCCAAAGTAAATTTTTATGCATCTATTATAAATAAGAAGTTTATTTTTTCAAATGGAACATATAAAAATGATAAAACTATATTTAAAAAGGGTTTTCCATTAAAAGGCGGTAAAACTACCTTTTAAAAATATTCCTGTATTTATGCTTCAAATTGGATTAATACTTATTTTTTGCTTCCAAATTTTATTGGATAAATGTAAAAGCATTTACCCAACATGATTAATCATAAAATAGTTAGTTTTTTTTCATTCTCTCTAGTAGAATAGCTAGGTGTTAACTACAATTTAAAATAATAATATTATATATATGTTTTGAGTATGACTCTGCATTGTGTGCAACATAAGACTTAGGAGAAAACCACTGTTGCGTGTCAGGTAAGCCATCGAACATAGCATCCAATTTAAATTAATATCAATATTTAATTGAAAAATATTAATAAATATGAAAATTTCATATTCTTTATTTACCATGGATGTTACAACCTAGGTTGAGATGTAGGGTCCATAACATGGATATTGTTCTCTTATGAGGGGGGGAGGAATATAGCACCCCATAATGATAAATGGTTAAATAAATAAATAGTAAATCTCCTTTAAACAAGGTGAACCTACCTTTTTCATAGCCAATGTTTAATGTAAGAGGTTAGATCATTTGTAGCCCAATCTTGAAAATAAGTGGGTACACATGTTGTTAGCCCTATCCCAGAGTTTGTACATGGGTTGTATCAGAAGCCTGAAATTTTGTAAAGGTGTTGGAAAGATCATTGACATAAGATTTTATATGATTATGTGAATTCAACAGTTCCATGTCTAATTAAATTGTTATGCTTTCCTGGCTCATGCTTTGGATTTCCCCATGATCTATACCTTATGAACTCCTAACCTTTATGCCACGATTCAAGTTTATGATATGTCGGGTACAATCTTCTAATTTTTTATCACATTCTCACACCCTTGTGCTAATGTTTAGTCTTACATATCTCCCTTGTTTACCCATACTTATCATCTGATCTCATCCCTTTTTATGTTTCCTTTCCCAAGTTATGGAATGTATATTTTATGCATGATATTTATAAGAGGGCTTATAGTCTTGATGAAACTAATTAGAGACAATGTAGATCACTTATGTACTGGAGTTTATGTTTGGATTAATCCAAATTCAATAAACTAATAGTGTCTTTAGGTGCATGTTTGTTTAATTCATTAAGTATTCTAAAAAAATAATTTAATGTATATGTGAATTTATGATAGGGTTGTTATAGTTGGTATTTGAGTGAAGATTTTTTTCAGCCTTTGGAAACTAGGATGAGAAACATTTAGTGATATCCTGAGGAATATTTCAATGTATATGCATATGAATTAATCTAGGAAAATTTTTAAGGATGAGGAAATGTATTGAAAAATAAATTGGACTTTTAAAAAATGATAAAGAGAGTGATTTCCTAAGAATACATCATTGTATTAATACAACAAGTGAATTTTGATCCCGGATATATGTATATAGGTGAAACAACTCCAACAATGTGTGTTGGACCTATCTCTGTAAAGTGCCAGAAATTTCAAGGAAATTTTTTTCTTAATTTGATTTAGAATTTTACAAGAACGCAGTTTCTAACGGCACCTGATTCTGAGGCACGGTGTGCCTGGAATCATTTTCAGAAGTTTAGCTCAGGTACGTTCAGTGAACGAATGAGAGGGGTTTTCTAACTTTTGAACCGGTGCTCGGAATTAAAATCTGGGGGCACCGATGGAATTGCAGCGTCAGTAATTACTTAAGAAGTCCTTTTCCAGAGTTGTGTTTACTCGGGTGGAGTTTTATATAATTGGCTTAACTAAAGAATAAAATAAAATATTGTGCAACAGATTTTATTTTTATTCAAGGAAGTGTTAACCTAAACTATGTGGTTGAGTGGGACCAACATCCTAACTAATCTGCTAGGTAGGATATTATTGGGGTGGGGCCTAAACGAGCCCCACCATTTCAACTTCCTCAACCCCTTTTAAATTAAGTTAACGCACCTGCACCCAATTTTTAAATGAAGTCAACTCGTGTGTTTAATTAAATATTAAATGCCTCTATTAATTGGACGGTTTAAAACATTGCAATTAATTGAGTTAATTGTTTAATTCAATTTTCGAATTTCAAACTGAAGGCTTGAGTAATAAAATAAGAAGGTGCCTTATTTTATTATTGTTGGAGCTTGTTGTGTTGTGTTGTTGGGAGAAAAAGGGGAGTCTTGAAATTCTTCGTTCTTCGTCGAAGAACGCGAAGAACATGAAGAACACGAAGAACGCGA
Source organism: Viscum album (assembly GCA_963277665.1). Taxonomy (NCBI): domain Eukaryota; kingdom Viridiplantae; phylum Streptophyta; class Magnoliopsida; order Santalales; family Viscaceae; genus Viscum; species Viscum album. The sequence continues at coordinate 826,724,645 of OY728148.1, read as the reverse complement.
AGAATGCCGACCTCCGACGAAGGTCGACAAGAACGCCAGATCCTTGGAGATCGACGACGCGACTCTGACAAATCTTTTCTCCGCGATGCGACAATCCTCCTTCTACGACCTCTCTTTCCGCAATGATCAAATCAACGACGTCCCTTTCCGTGACAAATCTCGTTCGATTATAACGCTTGATGTAGCGGTTTTATTGTTGTTGTTATTCATGAATTCATCCGTCATCGTTCCTCGTTTCAAATTGGACCGCTTGCTATCGATTAACCGGAGGGGTCCAGACCGCACAAACACGGCCGCCCCTCTACCTTATCATTGTGTTGTTGCGGTTCGAAGGGAAGTGACGCGGTGCCGTCTTACCGCACGGGATCATACGGCAAGGATGCACGGCGCCGTCACGCCGCGCCATTGAAGTCGAAGAAGGTCGCAGCGCCGTCACACCGTGCCGGAGAATCACGAAAACACTGCAGCGAGAGTGGGACAGCGGCGGAGGGGCACAACGTCGTAATGCCCCGCCGGACGGACCAAGGCCATGGCCTGAGGCCACGACGGAGTAGGGAGCGACGACTGATTTCCGGCCGCCAGGGTCGGAGTAGGGGGACGGGACCAGCCGGTCCCGTGGCGGCAGCAGCCAGACGGCCGGAGTGGGCCGACCGGTCAGGGGAGAAGCCGGGGGTTCGTAACCCCAGGCTGGCCGAACAACAGCAGACCCCACTTGTGGGGGGGGGGGGGGGGTTTAATTGAACAGAGGGCAGCCCCCCCCCCCCCCCCCCCCCGTGACCGCCCATCTCGGTTACACCGAGCTGGCCGGCGGACCGCCAGCGTGTCGGGCTGCGCTGCGCCCAAGTGGGACGGACCCAGACCCGGTTCGGGTCGACCCGGTTTGGGCCGACCCAGGGGGTCTTGGGCCGGGTCAGTCCGGCCCCGAAACCCCCATTTTCAGACCTCTTACATTCTTTTGCTCATAATATGGTCTACCGACCTCCGATCGATGCACCGTCAGCTGATATGTGATCCTTGTATCGAGACGGTCGTTTTGGTATATCACACTGAAGGTTTTGGAGAATTTTGTGTACGACCGGGTTGGTTCGGATACGAAACCAACCGGGCCCTCAGAGCAGAAATGCTTATATCTTGAGTTCCGGAAGTCTGATTGTCGTGCCGTCGACTTTGTTGGATTCCTCTTGATGATACGGAACTTTTGGCATACTTCTCCTGAGTTTTGGTTGCAGTTGGATAGTGGCCGGGTTGAATTGTACCCGAAATTCAACCGGGCCCCTAGAACTGAAAAAGCTGGTAACCTTCAGACCAGACGTCCATTTGACGAACTGTCAGTGACGTTGGTGATCACGTTGAGAAACAGTCCCTATGAGCATACCCTATGAGTGTTTTGGGTACAGTTGAGATACGGCCGGGTTGGTTTGCACACGAAACCAACCAGGCCCCTGGGACGAAAATGCTAGTAACTCACAGACCGGGCGTCCGATTGACACGCCGTCTGTTGCGTTGAGACCCCTAAGATGAGGAGGTTCATTGAGATACTTCTTAGTGGGACTTTTGGATACTTGGAGTATCAACCAGTAGATCATGTAGCGGACCCTCCCAGAGACGAGCGTACGGAGTACGGAGACCGTGTAGCCGACTGAGACCTGACGACTACTTGACCGACTCGACCTGGAGTGAGTCGACTAGACCAGTGGATGGAGCACTACTTTGTTTGGGTGAAGACACGTGGAGGACGAACCACTACTTGTCTTGGTGCAGTCCTGTGGTACTCGTCCGGAGAGTACCTTTGCAGGCTATTAGGGGTGTGCACTACTGTGTTTGGGTGGCATACCCCAGCGGGAAGCACTACTGTGTTTGGGTGGCTAGCCCGCGGTACTCAACAAGAGGAGTACCTTAGTAGTCTTAGGTTAGTGAGCAGTACCTCGGAGTTCTGACAGGATCACTATACACTCCATAGATGGGGCTCTTCAGCAGTTACAGTTTCATAAATGAAAATCCTAGTTTGAGATGAGTCTATGATCTTTGTGTTTCCTCATGATTGAGATGGGTTATTCGATAACATAGGTATATTTATGGGCATATAACTAATTGGAGGTTATCTGTTGAGATCTTCACTGTGGTTATCCTTGTTGGATTTAGTGAGACCTTGAGGGTCTCGGGGTCCCTACTGAGTATCATTATACTCACCCTTGCACGGGTAATGCATGCACCTCCTTGTGTTGGTTGCAGACGGAGGGTAGTGCTGACGGAGGCCTACTGTTTGAAGACTGGATGATAACCGGAGTTGGACCTCACGACGAGTCAGTATCAGGAGGTGGACTTCACGGCAAGATGATACTCGGAGGAGGTTGATGGGCAAGAGCGTTGTGGAGGATATCTGTACATACCCTTCATGTAGGATCTGTGGTGGACGATCCAGTAGCTGTGCTATCTGTACCTACCCTTTAGGTAGGATCTGAGGAGGATGACCCAGGAGATGCTTCCTTTCATCCAATTGTTGTCTTTTTTTTTGTACTTTTGTTCAGTTGTAGCTGTACTTTCGATTGGGTTTGTATTCTGGCCCACTTACTTTTCAGCACTTTCTTTAGTTCTTAGTGTATTACCTTCTCTTGAAATCTATGTTTTTGTTTTATTTTGTAAAGGAAATTCCTTCCCAATTATCGGGATTTACGCCTTTGGGGGTAGTCACCAGCCCCTGGCCTATAGAAGGCAGGCTTGGGGTTGTCACGACACGGGCCCTAAGGATGGGTCATGAAAAATCGGTATCAGAGGAGTCGGTTCTACCGCAGAACTTATAACTCTGATATTCCATTTCTGTGAAGCAATATTGTTAAGGTTACCAGGTGTGTTCTTCAGTTCAGGGAGTCCAGTGTTGGTGCGGCAGCCAACATATCCGTACACCGGGACCCTGACTACTGATTTCCGACTTTGTTCACAAAAAACACTGATTGCATGTGTGTTTACAAGAGTATTATAGTTTTCTAAAACCAGGTCAACTCACCAGGTATAAATTGTTGACAATGTCGCATCTGTTCAGGATGTCTCCACACAGACAGTCAGTTGGAGAGAGTACTCGATGACAGCCCACCGAGCGGCGAGGATCCAGTGCGAGGCCCTTTTTACTATGTTGGCACCATCTGGTGGTGTACCAGCTGCACCACCACCAGTTGGGAAGAAGATTCCACTTGCCATACTAGCAGATGGTGCTTGCTGACAGAGCATGTTGCACGAGTTCCAAAAGCAGAGGCCTCTGAGGTTACGAGGCGTGGCAGATTCCCAGACAGCAGAGGACTGGTTGGAGGCGATTTCTAGAGTTTTCTGCCTAGATGAGACACCAGTGGAGTGGATGGTAGACTTGGCTACTAGTGTTTTCTAGTGAGTGAACATGAGGATGGTCCGCATAGTGATGAGGCTTCGGTACGTGGACCGATGCCTGTGATAGTGCCTTCGGGTAGTGTGTCAGCTATACATCACTACCTGTTGGTCAGTAGTTACAACTGGCGGTACCAGTAGGTGACACATGTAGTCTTACTACCTTACACGTGTTCTAACATCAGATACCATCAAGTTATGAGGCGAGCCCAACTCAGAGGTGGTTGAGGACTGGCTTGAGGAAGTGGACGACAGTTTTCTAGTGCTATTACAGCTTCGGCAGGACGACCTGTCGGTAGCTGAGAATTCATCGAGGCGTACCGAACATTCCAGGTACTCGATGAATACGATTCGATTAGTGCTATAGAGCTCAGACCTCTGAGCATGGTGTGTTTATGGATATTCGAGCCATCACTTTTTCTTCTATGCATTCCTACTCACATTGGGGTGCTAGAGAGAACCTTGAGGTTGAATGTTCTTTGGCTGAACGAATATAGCTAGATAATGTTAGAAGTTGCAATGCCGCGAGCTGGTGCCAGTCTTAGAGACTTGGGTGTGCGAATGTTTCAAGAAGAGGAAATGTTAAGGACATATGAGTCTGAAAATCAGCAGATGTGGAGGTAGATCTAGGAGATCAGCATGAGGTGGTGTACATTTTAACATGTTACACTCACCCACCTTTGTAGTCCCCGCTAGGCTCAGGGATATGGAGGGAAGTGGAATAGAGTAGCTGCATGCGGTCAAGGAGTGTGACCCAATGGATCTAAGAATTACTCAAGGCATCGTCTGTGTCCAATACAAGCTGCCGTAGTAACAGACGTAGATATGAATCATTCCTTCCTTCCATGAATCTTGTCCCAGACCTAGAGTTTCCGGAAAGCCATAGACTAGAACCTCACGTCTGGAGATACCTTGTAAGGAGACTCGATAATCACACTTACGCCGACAGTGGGATTTGAACCACGAGGTGAGAGTTTCGGTTGGAATCTCTTGGTGGAAGCAGCGAGGCCTTACGATGGTGGTCTGAGTATGGATTGGATCCACAGTTCATACACAGATTGACTATATTAGGAAAAAAGTATGTGGTTTAACTACGACGTCGGGATGGGTTTTCTGTGGTCGGCGAAAAGGAAACCACAGGTAGAACAGGATAAACTCATGCATAGGTGGGTGCTTCCGATCACTCTTGAGTCGGCCAACCTTAACCTCGCGGTAGCAGGAGTTTTGAGTTTCAGTTCCAAACAGGAATTGGAGACCTCTAGAGTTTGAGGATGACAATCACATCCTTATATGGGTCTCACCTCGATGAGGTTTACGGAGATGTGTCCGGGGAGACAAGTTATCTCCGAGGTTCAATGGACCTTTCTAGGTCCTCAGCAGGGTAGGCGATGTGGTTTACCGCTTGACCCATCTACCTCAGTTTCACCAGGTGCACGACGACTTCCATGTATCTCAACTGAGGATATACGAACACGACCCTTCGCATATCATCAACCATGAGGAGATGGATGTTGGCGATGGGGTGACTTTCACGGAGGTTCTAGTGGGGATCAAGGATTTACAGGAGCGTATCCTAAGAGGACGGTTGATTCCTTGGGTGCGCTTTCACTGGCAGTACAAGAACCTCCAGGTGAGCACATGGGAGTGGAAGGATCAGATGCATGCTCAGTACCTCTTTTGGAACCCTAGTTTGTGTTAAAACATTACCAGGACGTAAATCCCTGAGGTGGGAGTAATGTAAATCCTGGAAATTTCAAGGAAATATTTTTCTTAATTTTCTTTGTAATTTTAAAAGAACGCAGTTTCTAACGGCACCTGATTCTGAGGCTTGGTGTGCCCGGAATCATTTTCCAAAGTTTAGCTTGGGTATGTTCAGTGAACGAACGAGTGAGTTTTTCTATCTTTTGAACCAGTGCTCGGAATTGAAATCGGAGGGCACCGATAGAATCGCAACGCCGATAATTGCTTAAGAACGCCTTTTCCAGAGTGGCATTTGCTCGAGTAGAGTTTTACTTAATTGGGTTAACTAAAGAATAACATAAAATACTGTGCAACAGATATTATTTTTATTCAAGGAAGTGTTAACCTAAGCTAAGTGGTTGAGTGGGACCCACATCCAAACTAATCCTCTAGTTAGGATATTAGTGGGGTGGTTCCCACACGAGCCCCACCCTTTCAACTTCCTCAACACCTTTTACATTAAGGTAACGCACCCGCACCCCCTTTTTAAATGAAGTCAACCCATGTGTTTAATTAAATATTAAACGCCTCTATTAATTAGGCGGTTTAAAACGTTTCAATTAAGTGAGTTAATTGTTTGATTCAATTTTGAATTTCAAACTAAAGGCTTGTGTAATAAAATAAGAAGGTTTCTTATTTAATTATTGTTGGAGCTTGTTGTGTTGAGTTTTTGGGAGAAAAAGGGCAGTCTTGAAGTTCTTTGTTCTTCGTCGAAGAACGTGAAGAATGCGAGAACGGGAAGAATCGCGACCTCCGACGAAGGCTAACAAGAACGCCAGATCCTCGGAGATCGACGACACGATGCCGGCGAATCATTTCTCCGCGACGCGAGGATCCTCCTTTTAATACCACTCTTTCCACGACGATCAAATCCGCGACGTCCCTTTCCGCAAAAAATCTCGTTCGACAACAATGCTTGAGGTAGGGGTTTTATTGTGGTTGTTATTCGTGAATTCTTCAATCATCGTTCCTCATTTCAAATTGGACTGCTTGCTATCGATTAACGGAAGGGGGCCGGACAGCACAAACACGGCCGACCCTCCTCCCTTATCTTTGTGTTGTTGCGGTTCGAAGGGAAGTGACGCAGTGTCGTTGCACCAAGTGGGATCATACGGAAAGGACGCATGACACCGTCAAAAAGCGCCATTGAAGTCGAAGAAGGTCACGGCGCCGTCGCGCCGCGCCGGAGAATCACGAAAACATCGCGGTCGGAGCGGGGCCGCGACGCCATCGCGCCGCGCCGGACAGACCATGGTCGCAGCGGAGTAGGGAGCAGTGGCTGATTTCCGGCCGCCAGCGTCGGATTAGGGGGATGGGACCAGCCGGTCCCCTGGCGGCAGCAGCCGGCCAGCCGGAGCGGGCCGGCCGGTCAGGGGAGAAGCCGGTGGTTCGTAACCGCCGGCTGGCCGAACAGCAGTGGTCCCCACGTGGGGGGGGGGGGGGGGGGGGGCGTTTAATTGAACAGGGGGGCAGCTGCGCACCCCCCCTTGACCGCCCAGCTCAGTTACACCGAGTTGGCCAGCGGACCGCCAACGCGCCGGGGCGGGCTGCCCAGGCCGGGTCGGGCTGCCCAGGCCGGGCCGTGCCGCTCCCAGGTTGGCCCGTGCCGCGCCTAGGTCGAGCCGCTCCCAGGCAGGGCCGCGCCGCGCCCTGGACGGGCCGGGCCGTGCCGGCCGGGCCGTGCCACGCCCAAGCGGGCTGGTCCGGGACCAGGTTCGGGTCGACCCGGTTCGGGCCAACGCAGGGGGTCTCGGGCCGGGTCGGTCCGGGCCCGAAACCTCCATTTTCGGACCTCTTACGGTCTTTTTCCCATAACATGGGCTACATGCCTCCAATCGATGCAACGTCAGCTGCGATGAAATCCTTGGATCGAGACAGTCGTTTTGGTATATCACACCCATGGTTTCGGAAAACATTGAGTACGACCAGGTTGGTTCGGATACGAAACCAACCAGGCCCTCAGAGCGGAATCGCTTATATCTTGAGCTCCAGACGTCCGATTGACGTGCCGTTGACTTTGTTGGATTCCTCTTGATGAGATGGAACATTTGGTATACGTCGCCTGAGTTTTGTTTGTAGTTGGATAGTGTCCGAGTTGTATTGTACCCGCAATCCAACCGGGCCCCTGGAACAGAAGAGCTGATAACTTTCAGATCGGACGTCCTTTTGACGAACCGTCAGCAGCGTTGGTGATCACGTTGAGAAACGATCCCTATGAGAATACCCTATGAGATTTAGGGGTACAGTTCAGAAACGGCCAGGTTGGTTCACACACGAAACCAACCGGGCCCCTGGGATGAAAAGGCTAGTAACTCACAGACCGGGCGTCCGATTGAAGCTCTGTCTGCTGCGTTGAGACCCCTAAGACGAGGCGGTCCATTGAGTTACATCTTCGTGGGACATTGAGATACTTTTAGTATCAACCAGTAGCTCGTGGACCGGACCCTCCCAGAGACGAGCGTACGGAGTATAGAGACCGTGTAGCCGACTAAGACCTGACGACTGCTTGACCGACTCGACTTAGAGTGAGTCGACTAGCCCAGTGGAAGGAGCACTACTTTTTTGAGTGAAGACCCATGGCGGATGGAGAACTACTTGTTTGGGTGAAAACCCGCGGTACTCATCCGAAGAGTACCTCTGCAGGCTATTAGGGGGTGTGCACTACTGTGTTTGGGTGGCATACCCCGATAGGAAGCACTACTGTGTTTGGGTGGCTGGCCTGCGGTACTCGACAGGAAGAGTACCTCAGCAGTCTTAGGTTAGTGAGCAGTACCTCAGAGTCATGATAAAATCATTATACACACCAGATATGGGGCTCTTCAGCAGTTACAGTTTCGATAATGAAAATCTTGGTTTGAGCTGAGTCTATGATCTTTGTGTTTCCTCATGATTGATATGGGTAACTTGATAACTTAGGTATATGTATGGGAAGATACCTAAGTCGAGGTTATCTGTTGAGATCTTCTTTGTGGTTATCCTTGTTGGTTTTAGTGAGACCTTGGGGGTCTCGGGGTCCCTACTGAGTATCGGTATACTCACCCCTGCACGGGCTATGCCCGCACCTCGTTGTGTTGGTTGCAGACGACGGTCAATGCTGATGGAAGCCAAGTGTTCGAAGACTGGACGATACCCAGAGGTAGACCTCACGACGAGTCTGTATCAGAAGGTGGACTTCACGGCGAGACGATACATAGAGTAGGTTGACGGGAAAGAGCGTTGTGGAGGCTATCTGTACCTACCCTTCAGGTAGGATCCGTGGTGGCTGATCCAGGAGCTGGGCAATATGTACCTACCCTTCAGGTAGGATCCGTGGTGGACGATCCAGGAGCTGCGCTATATGTACCTAACCTTCAGGTAGGATCCGAGGAGGACGACCCAGGATCTGCTTACATTCTTCCAGTTTTTGTCCTTTTCTATTGTACATTTGTTTAGTTGTAGCTGTACTTTCGATTGAGTTTGTATTCTGGCCCACTTACTTTTCATAACTTTCTTTTTTTCTTAGTGTATTACTTCCTCTTGTAATTTGTGTGTTTGTTTACTATTATAAAGGCAATGCCTTCCCAGTTATCGGGTTTACGCCTTTGGTGCTAGTCGCCAGACCCTGGCCTATGGAAGGCGGGCTTGGGGTAGTCACGACACGGGCCCCGAGGACGGGTCATGACAATCTCAGTGTAACGTGGTACATGATAACGAGCCATGTTGTACACCTCATTTGGCACTCCCAGGGTATATTCATTGGAAATTTAAAAAATATTCATGAACCACCATTAAGGATTTAAATGGATGTTTCTTTTGATTAATATCAAATAAACATAAGTGGTCTAATATTAAAGAAGGTGTCCTCATTTAGATATCTTATAAGTCATTGTTTATGATTTTTTTGTTCCCTTATGTGATATAGGTTTCTCACCTTTTGCTTTCTGGTATTAGTAAATGGTAAGAACTAGAAGGAACAAGGATAAAATTTAATGTTTTATATGTGGAAAGTATGAGAAATTATGAAAATTAAATTTTGAAGTGGAAATATCATATGGAGGATCAGGAAGGTGGTATGAGTGTTGGTTTTTATTTTGAAGATAAAGATACTACCGACTACATGTAAAAGGAATGTGAAGTTATTCTTGTTTTATATAAATTATACATAATAATAATGGTTAGATTGAGGTTGTGGAATCTTACAATATGATTCACATTTCAAATACATGGAAAGAGGTATTAAGAAATATGGTTATAAATCCTGAGTAATAGTCCAAGAATAAAGTTGGATGGATGAAGTAATTATGTTTTTGAATTCAAAGAATATGTTATATTATTGATGAAATATATAATTATTTTTAGTATATGTTATCATAAAACATTTAAAAGTATATGTCTAATGGTGATGAGTACTTAGAGAAGTGATATTTTGATTAATGAAATGTAACCAATAATGTGATCAAGATGTTGATACAATTGTGTTCAATTTGGATAAAGATATGATTGATTTGGATAAAGTAAGTTTTATAGCACTGATTACCCTAGATCTGGTTGTCGATTTGTTGACAATGTGGTCTATGTCTTCGTGGATATAGTTTATAACTTCTTGGATTCAATGAATATATCCAGTAACTTTGGAATAAGGATGGATGCATGTCTTCCAAAATAATTATGGTAATTCAGGTTATTACCATGTTTCAAGAGGATTTATGATGAGGGTATTCACATGTCTATAATGTGAAAAAAGAGAAACATTAAGATATATATGGGATCAATGTTAAGATTATTTTACTAATTTCTTTCTAACGTTTTGTATTTCCATCTTTCATAAGGGTAATATGGTAAACCAATTATGGAATATTTAATTTAACCATTGAATTATGTTTGGTATATTAAAGTAGTATCTATCTCTATGAGGTTTTATACAAGTTGGTTAACCTATTCTAACAACATTATATTGATAATAAATGATGACATATGATAAGGAATATCATGGAAATCATGATTTTTTAGTGCTTCATGAATGAAAAATTCACCTTCATTTTTATAGAGAGAGGTTTAGTTAATCAAGGAACAAAAAAATGTGAGGTTTTACTAAAATCATGTAATTATACCTATTCATGAAAAATTTATACACTTTAAGAAAAAGTTCAAGACATAAATGTTTTTCATAATAACATAATTTTTGTTTTACCGATAGCCTTTTAAATCATCACAACTTTAAGACTTTGAGGCCTAAAAATTTACATTAATAATTGAATTTTTTTGATTGATTACCTTAATAAGTCCTTATAAATTTGTTTTCTATTACTCCAATTCTATATTTTCACATTCCATATATGTTCTCCAATGTGTAAACCTTGTTATGAGTTACTTTGGGAAATCATCATGATTCCAACAATACATTATTAAAAGTTGTTTTAGTATTAACTTTTTAGGATGGGGGTTTCTATAAAGGAAAATTCCAAGTATTAAACCTTTGATAACATATAAGAATTTTGAGGCCAAAAATCATTTTATGGGGGATACAATGAAACACACCTTGATTTTGTGAATTATTATTATATGAATTAATTTAATCTTTTTGATATTTATCATTTCACAAAAAACTAGAAATACTTATTATTATATTAATGAAATGAGAAATACATTTATTATATGCTACAACAACGTAATAATGTGTTGGGTGGAACATTTCGGTTAGATTGGGTTACAAGAAATAATAGCTTTTGTTGATGGCTTGGGAAACATAGATGGTCGATTTCTACCACAAAATAATGTATTATTAAAATAATAATATTTAATATAATTATGTATAACCAAGCCATTAAATTAGTTGTTATAAATATAATTAAATAACTAATGAAAATATATGATCTAAACAATTATATAATGAATTTATTAGTTAAATTTTAATTATAAATGATTATAAAAACCAATTTAATAAAAAGAAAATATTATTATTTTTATGCTAACAAAGCTGTTTATCCTAATAAATTAATTTAATTAAATTTAGTGAGTGATATTAATGTAATATATATATATATATATATATTTATATATATATTAGATTCAATTAAATATTTATGATATTAATCTAATAGATTTGGTAAGAATAAATGAAGAACAAACCCAATATTGGGAATAAAAATAAATATTTTTATAAAGGTAGTTTTACCACCTTTTAATGGATGGCGTATTTTAAATCCATTTTTTTAACTTGTATATATTATATATATCAAAATAATAATTTTCATTGAAATAAAAACATAAAAATTATTCTAAGATGAATTTTTGAAATTTTTCTATGAGGATTAATTTTTTTATGAATCATGAAAAATACAGAATTTTAATTCAAAAATGATTTTTTAGGTAATTAATTTATAGTGTAAATTATATTTTCATTTTTAAATAAAAATTATATAAATAATTTATCCATTAATACAATTTAGGTTATTTTTATAAGTCCCCAGATTTAAACATTACATAATCTTGAGTTACGTCAAGAATTCTCATTGTGGATATTTTTAGGTTTATAGTTTTAGATAACTAGGCCATAACTATTAAATTACATCTTAAATATTAAAAAGTAGAAACTTCGACACTATTCATTTTTTTTCACAACAATAAAACTCATTAAATAAAACAACAACTATTTTATTGATAAAAATCTTCTTGAATGCTTCCTTTATCTTACCCTTCCTTATAACCTGTGAAAAACATTTCAAAAACATGTGATGAGCATAAAAAGCTTTTTAAGGGATATAAAAAAGTTAAAGAAAACATTAATTCATCAATACATAAAAATTAATGAATCCATTATTTTAAACCATTAATCATAAGTTCTTTAACATACATCATGAAATCATAAGATTTATGAATAACACATAGAAATAATAGAACATAAAGGTATCATGGGGCATTCATAACATACTTACATTGTGGATTACATAGCTACATAGGGAGTAACCATCAATGTTATGGTTGGAATACCCAACATAGTATATTCCCTAAATATTTTAGGATAGGCTTTATCATTTACCTCTTTCACATTACCCAATGCATTGGAAAGCTATACTGGGCTCAACCGCCCTAGGTTTATCACAGAACTACCCATATTTGGTTTATAACGTGACCACCCATCAAATGTACAAGTACCATTACATAATCATAACACATAAAATATTTATGTTATCAAAATTTTACTCATCTTATACAATACATAAATTCAAGATATTGAAATATTCAATCCATTTCCAAAACTATTTAAAGAATTTAATAAAGAGATTTTTGAATCAAAGTGTCCCATACCACTCTGAAACATTTAAAAGGTTTTAACATTTAAAAACATAAATATAAATATAAATAAATTCTTAAAACCATTTTGAAAACATGGAAATTAATGATGAATATTTACAAAAATTAAACTTTAAAATATTTAAAATGATATGTTAGTTAAAGAGTCCAGTAACACTTGAGAAACAGTTGAATAAATACAATTAAATAATTACATAAAAAGATACTTTAAATGTAATGAGAATATATAAATTCATGACACAAAATATCAAAAGAGTATCTTATACACCTTATAGTCTATTAAAGGTGCACAATATCGAGATATGTCTCAATGAAAGGAGTTTGAGACGAAGTCCCTTACAAAGGTCATATAAATGATGTAAGAATTTATCATTGGGGTGAATATGTGTTGAAAACGTATATCCACACAAATGTAATTTTTAATCAAAATAGGAAAAAATAAATAGTGATTCCACACATAATCATGTCATAATATAATCAACGAAGTATGCGTAAAACCCATTGAGGGGAAATTGAGTTTAGAAATCCCCTTAAAAAAATTTGGCAGCTTGATGACAACACTTAAAAATTAAAACCATAAGTTGATGAGAGATAAAAGGGCCTCTAATAACTTGGAAATAAAATTTATAGGAATAAGGATATATAATAACATATCCCGACATAATAAAATGTAAATTAAATGACATAACATAAAAGATGTCTTAGACTAAAAGAGGAGGGTGGAAGGTTCCCTAACGTTGAGTCTGACTTGTCTCATTCATTCTTTATATTAACAAATAATAAATATTGTTAAATACATACTTTCATCAGAACCGTTTTCAATTTTATTAATCATTTTATATTAATTTTATTAATTTTATAAAAAGTACATAATCATTTATGTTCATATCGGTCATTTTGTCGATATTCGGTACTTGAGTCAAAAATGAACTTTATATAATTTCAAATTGTACATGTGGTCAAAAGTAAATTATCTACAGAATTGTATTAAAGATTTAAATATCATATATATCTAGTATATATATGTATTTATAATATTCCATAACATTTGGAGATAATAAATGAAATACAATGTTCATGGAGACATAAAATCATACGTACACATGAACGCTACTTTCATTTATTTTTCATATTAAAATGTATGAAAACTAACTAATAAATAGTTATATTATAATTATATTATACTATAATATTTTATATAAATTACAAACTTTCATTAACACCATATTTTATACAATCCATGTATGGATTGAATGAGTCATATCACTTTGAGGGGGCAGTACTCCGCACTTTCTCAAATGAAATTATTGTATTTACACATTATAGAAAGCCTAAAAGTATTCCATAAATGAAAAATAAAGACAATATAAATATAATATATATCATATATAAATATATTTCCTTCAAAATGGACACCATGAGAGGTTGTACGGGAAAATTGAACAATCATCATTTTTTGTGGAAATAGTTCAACATCCAGAGAGACAATTTGTTAAAATCCATTAGATGGAGATGTGTGTATGTGTAGTTATAATCCTTCTCATAAAAAAATCCTAGTATATTTGTAATATACTTGTTTTTATTTAATCAAATAATAAGAATTTAATATGGATTGATGATGTAAAATAATGGAAAATAACTTTAGAGAATATGCTACCTCCTAAAACGTGTAACTCCCTTCGATTTGAGCCAAAAGGCATTCTTGAATTGCCTTATGGCTAAGTTAAGGATTCTAGAAGGAAGAGCCGGAAGTTGGGAGATTATTTGGGTAGTTTTGGATGATCCAAGGGTCTTGAGAGGTGTGACTAAATGGGTAGGGGTGATGTCCTTTTATAAGAGGGAGGAGGGGAACTTTAGGAATGTTTTGAATTATTATTTTATTATAATCTTATTTTCTGTTTCAAAATGTCCAAAAGTAATTTATTACAAATATATGATTCCTTTGGGTTAAAAAATAGAAATCAATTTGTTGTAGACAAGTTTAGGTCACAAATGTAACCTTATCTTTCAGCTTTAACCCTTAGTCATCTAATTTTAATCTTACCATTTTTTCTTGTATATTCATAGTATATGGTTAATATAGTTGCTATAAAATGCCAATATAACCTCAAGTGGTCAATTAAGGAAATTTTCAACATTATATAAGTAATTTTTATGAATATTATATTTTTAGGACTATTATATCATTTAATAAAATAGTATTTTTCTTAAAAACACATTTATGTCAATTTCTATTCTATTCATATCATGACTTTTTAAAAATCCAAAACAACTTGATTATTTCAAATTTTTATACTATTCATATCATGACTTTTTAAAAATCCAAAACAACTTAATTATTTCGAAAAAAATTATAAATTAAAATATAAAATAACATAATCATCCATAAAATTATATTATGGAATAAAAAGATTCAAAATAAATTTATTTTGTTATTTATAATCTCATTTATTTAAATCATTAATTAATAAGGGAATCACAACATCATCATTGTGTCACAAATACATTTATTTATTTGATGTATAAACATTATAAATAAAGTAAAATGGAATAGGAAATTTTTTTATATTTATAATGACTATTTATAATCGAATATATCACTTATATAACCACATATAAAAATTCATTTAGTATAATAAACATGTTTATGTTATATTTTTCTTTACATTAAAATAATTCTTATAAAATGTCATTTTAACATCAATTTGGCTCCATGGGGTCCCAAAACCGACCCGAGGAATCCTGGGATCCGAAATATATCATCAAGTATTATTTGGAAATTTTTTAGGGTAGTTTAATATTATTATAATATTATTTTTTTACCCTTGTTTACCAGATTTACCCTTTAACCATGGAAAATTAAATAATTACATAAGTTACTATTCTTAATGTCTAAAAATAAAAATACATATTTACATAATTTGGACCTCTTAATTCAAAATATTGAATCCGTTTTTCCATATTCAAAAGAAAAAACTTTCAGTAATTAATTTAAAATTAATTCTTGTTGTCAAAACCAAAAAACCTGTTTTTAAGAATTAATATCTATCAAAATATTTACATGTGTTTATGTCCAATTTCAGTTTTAAATTACTTCCAATGACCAAAATTATATTAAATGATAAAAATATAATCCAATTAAACTTTAAAACCACTTAAAATTACAGTTTAACTATATAATTAAATTATATGAAAATGTAGTTTTCACATAAAATGCGGTATTTTTCACTATTCATAAAAAAAGAACTTTATCAGGAAAATACCAAAATTTATCCAATGTAAATTTCGTTTTTACACTTCAATATAAGAAGTTTATTTTGTCCAATAGAACATATAAAAGTGAAAAAAAACTAGATTTATATATGGTTCACCATGAAAAGGTGGTAAAACGACCTTAAAAATATTAGAGTATTTCATGTTTAAAATCAGATTCATTCTTATTTTAAGCCTCTAAATTTTATTAGATAAATTAAAATACATTTGAAAGAAAATGAATAATAATATTGTAGTTAGTTATATTCATTCCCTCCAATAAAATGTCTAGGAATTGACAACCATTTAAAATAATAATTATATTATATAATTTATTGGTATAACTCAAAGTTGTGTGAAACTTATGATTTGAAAGAAACCTGTTGTTGTGTGTTTAGTACACTATCAAAAAAAGAATCCCCTTTAATGTAAAAATAATATCTTATTCGTAAATATTAATAGAAATGAAAAGGTATTATTCTATAAATACCTGGGTTGTTACATCCTTCCACCCTTTTGGAAATTGTGTCCTTTCAATTACAAAATTATCCATGTAAACTTTATTTAAAGTCTCACATTAGGAAAAGAGTAAATAAAAGAATCACTTTTAAATAAGTAAAGTTAAGTAAAAAGGTCATCCGAGATAACCCATACTAGGATTCCATATAGGAAAACATGGATATGGAAGAAAAATTTAAAAAAAAAACATGTTCTGATGGAGAGTTATAGAAAACATGATCAGGAGAAAGTTAACTACCAGAAAATAGTAAAATAGTTATGGGTTAAACAGTCTTTGTTTCCCAAGTAGGAAAAGTAAACGAACAATTTTTTTTTAAGTTCTTTTTTTTAATGTTTGAGAATTTATTTACGATATTGACTAATAATATAAGTAAATATACTTAATTTTCAAGTAGAGTTTCATAATTTAATAAATTTATACCATAAACCCATCATTTCTACAGATGATGAGTATTCAATACGAATTTGTCACAACTGAAGTGCCAGAATCTACTTCTAGAGAGTTACACAATCCACAAAAGGTGAACTACATATTTCCCCTATCTCTATATATTAACCAATACCAAAATGGTTAGTATGAGTTCAGATAATCCCCAAAAAGGATAATACTTTATAAAAATAAATAATACTCTTACTCTCCAAAATTGAACAAACAATACCCAAAGTTCAACAAAGACCATTTAATATAAAATTGTCCATAAAATTATTCAAACTAATCCAACTGATATTGGAACCAGAAATCCAGAATGACTTAATCACATAGACTTCCATGATAAATATTAACATTTATCTCCAAATAACATCGACTACTCTTAAAGTCTCATACTGAAAAGTAATTAACCTACCAAAATAGCCATATACCCACAATAAAACATATATTCTTAAAAAATAATATTTCAACCATTAATCCACAAATTAAATCCCATAGTATTTTTTTCCTTAGCCATATAGTTTTCAAAAAAGAGATAACGACCTCCAAAATATCATATATCACTTAATCTCCAAATCATTTTCCTATACTAAGGTTATAAATATGACAAAATATAAGTTCCAAAATCAACTTATTCTTGATTCATAAAATCATTTAACTAAAAATAATTAGTCATACTGACCAGGGAATTCATATAGGCCATTTGTAGGCAATACGCCCTTGTCACCCTTCCGTTATTGGTTCTATTACTACGGCCTTTACGGACACGATGGGTTTCCAACCATCCTAAGGGCTGTCCTTTTTCTAAATCCATTTCATTCTTATAACATTTTTAAAAATAAGATAATTTCCTCAAAAAGAACCACAACCTTCTTTATCCTTAGTGGTTTTCTAATACCCTTCAATTTTCATCTCAAAATTTAATAACCATTAATCACCTCAAAAATAAAAGATCATATTAAGCCATAAGGTTATCCATATATCCACACAAGAAACAATAATTATTCCTTGAATAACATTTTAACATTGCAAACATCAAGGTTACACATACTATAAAAATTATTCAAATGTAATCCCATCATCAAGAGAACCTTAATAATTTTAATAATTTCATCATCTTATAATCCATGATAACTCTTTAATACCTTATATATAGACTTATTACACATTCAACATTTTTATGATCCATTAACTATGCATTTCCACCTTATTTTTTAATACATCATTCCTGTAGATTAGATATCCCCATAATTTATAAATATCAATCCAACGATGATTCATTCTTTATTAATAAGAAAATAAATCATACCTTGATTCCATATATCATAATCATTAGGATGTACCATTTCTCTTCTGGCATGTTGTCTTACTTTCAAAATGTAAATGTTTACTCCACATATGTAATTTCATTTTTCGATAGAGTTGGAAAAGTTGCGATCTTGAAATTATAGGAAGAAGATAACATGACCGATAAAATTGTTTTTGAAATGAGTAGGTGTGGGATAACTCAAACAATTTATTACAGGCGATTTTAAAACTAAAGAAGATTTCAAAATCATTCGAACATGATTTTTTCATAACAGTTATGATCAAATCATCGTTGAGGGATAAGATGGTTGTGAAAATTCTCTTTCTTTCAATATTGATAAATGACCCTTAATCTGCTGAAAAGAATCAACACTTCAACATGAAATTGAATATTATTAAAAAAATAATCTTTTATAGGGTAATGATAACATGATTTATTTATAATACTCTAATCCATAAACCTCCTTATATCTCTATTTTCAGGTTTTTATCCAATCAACCTGTGTTACCATAACCCTCAAAGAGTTCCCATATTATAATAACCCTCTTGTTTAAATGGAATTCAATACCTACACCCAGATAACTCTATAACCATTAATGTTATCTAAACCGACCTCTGATACAACAATAAGTCCCCAACCTTTAACATTACAAATTATTGAGTTAAGTCAAGAATTCACATTAATGATCTTTTCAGGTTTTGAGTTATAGAGAATTAATCCATAACTATTTCGTTAAATCTCATATATTACAAATCATACACTTCTACTCTAACCAATTTCTTCACAACAATGAAACTCATTAAATAAAACAACAATTATTTTGTTGATAAAAATCTTCTTAGAATTATTCCTTCGTATTACCCTTCCTTATACCCAATGGAAAAAATTCCAAAAACATTGGATGAGTATAAAAAGATCAGTAAGGAATATCAAAAAAAATAATTAATCATTATTCCATTAATACATACAAATCAATGAAAACATACATTTCAATCATAAAACAAAATTTATTTAACATAACTTTTCAAATCCTATGATTTTTGAATAACACATAGAAATCATTAATCATAAAGTTAACTTGTGGTATTCATAACATACTTACATTTTAGCTTCCATAGCTACATATGGAATAACCATAAATGTTACATTTTGAATACCCATAATAGTATATTCCCTAAATATCTTATGGGAAACGTTATCGTTTACCACCATCACATTACATAATGCATTAAAGAGCTTTCTCGGGCTCACCCTCCATAGGTTTATCATGAATCCAACCATATTTGGTTTATTATGTAACCAGCCATAAAATGTAAAAGTACCATTACATAATCATAACACATAAAAAATTAATGTTATCAAAATTTCACTTATCAAACACAATAAATCAATTCAAGATATGGAAATATTCAATCCATTTCAAAAATAATTTAAAACATTTAATAAAGACATTTTTGAATCCAAGTGTCCCATACCACATTGAAACTTATAAAATGATTTAAAATTTAAAAACTACAATGTCCATATAATGAAATCCTTAAAACCATTTAAAAAACATGGAAGTTTATGAGAATGATTTAGAATAATAAACCGTTATAATATTTAAAACAATATTCTAGATAAAGAGTCTATTAACACATGAGAAACACTTTAATGAAAACAATTAATGAAAAAAATTAAAATAAACTTAAAATATCATTAGAATATATAAATTCATGACACAAAAGTTCAAAAGAGTTGTATATACACCTTATAGGCTATCAAAGGTGCACAATATCGAGATATGCCTCAATGAAAGGAGTTTGAGACAAAGTACCTAACAAATATCTTATAAAGGACGTAAAAATTTATTGATGGGGTGATTATGTGTTGAGAAAATTATTACACACATAATATTGTTATAATATAATCAAATAATTATGCACAAAACCCTATGAGTAGAAATTGTGTTTGTAAATTTCCTTATGAAAATTCGGCAGCCTAACGACATCACATAAAAATTCAGAAAATGAGTTGAAGAGAGAGAAATGGATTTCTCATCCATTGGAAATAAAATGTACATTAATAAGAATATATAATAATATATCCCAACATATTAAAATGGGAATTAAAATACATAACATAATATAAGTCTTTCACTAAAATAGGAGAGTGAAAGGTTCCCTTACTTTGAGTCTGACTTGTCTCTTTCGTTCTTTATATTACAGAATAATAAACATAGGTTAATTTATACATGATTATGAACAATTGTAATGTTTATTACTTATTTTACATTACTTTTCTTAATGTTATAAATATCACATAATTATTTATGTTCATATTGGTCGTTTTCTCGATATTCAGTACTTGAGTCAAAAATGAAACTGATATAAATACAAATTGTCCATGTGGTCAAAATTCCATTATTTCAAGAATAGTATTCATGATTTAAATATCATATATATATATATATATTATATATATATTTATTTATTATATTCGATAAAATTTGGATATTATAACTGAAATTCACCGTTCATGGAGACGGTAATCCTTACGTACGCAAAAACGCTTCTTTCATTTCTTTTTCATATTTAAAAGAATGAAAACTAAATGATACATAAGTATATTATAATTTCAGTATAATAAAATATTTTATATATTTTACATAATTTCATTAACTCCATAATTTATATGTTCCATGTATGGAATGAACGAGTCATATAACTTTGAGGGGGTGGTAGTCTGTACGTCATCAAATTAAGTTATAGTATTTACTCATTATATAATGCATAAAGGTATTCTATAAATGAAAAATACAGAAGCATAAAGACAATAAAAATATAATATATATCATATATAAATGCAGTTCCATCATAATGGGCTCCATGAGAGGTGGTAGAGGAAAATTGAACAATCATCATTTCGTGAGACAGTAGGTCATCGTCCACAGAAACAATATGTTCATATCCATTAGATCTAATTGTGTGTAATTGTAATTAGAATATTTATCATAACAAAATACTAATATATTTAGGATAATTTTTTTGTTATGTAATAAAAGAATAATAATAGAATACATATTAAAGAGGTAAATTAATGGAAAGGAACTTTAGAGAAGACATTACCTTTTAAAACGTGTAACTCCATTTGATTTGAGCCAAAAGGCTTTCTCGAATTGCCTTCTACCTAAGATATAGATTCTATGAGGAATAGAGGGATGTCATGACAATATTTTGGTAGAGGTTTAATGAGACAAGGGACATCAGCGGTGTGATTAAATGGGTAGAGGTGAAGCCCTTTTATAAGGTGGAGGAGGGGCACATTAGGGAAGTTGTGAAGTATTATTTTATTATAAAATGATTTTCGGTTTAAAAATGTCCCAAATTCATTTATTTTAAAGGTAAAATTATTTTTGGTCAAAAACCTCTCAACCAATAGATTTTATATAAGTATAGGTAACAAATCTAACCTTACCGTTTAGCTTTAACCCTTAGTAAACTAATTTAACTCTTACCATATCTTCTTGTATATTAATACTATATGGTTAATATAGTTACTAAAAAATTCAATTAGAACCTAAAGTGGTTAATTAATGATATATGGAACATCATCTAAGTCATTTTTCAAAATATAAGTTTTTTAGGGCTATTATATCATTTAATAAAATATTTTCTTAAAAAACTCATTTATATCAATATTTATACTATTCATATCATGATTTTTTTAAAACCATAAAAACATGATTAGTTAGAAAAACATCATTAATTCAGTTATAAAATGTCATAATCATCCATAAAATTTTGTAATGGAATAAAAAGTTTTAATTTTTTTTAATATTTGTAATCTCATTTATTTAACTCATTAATTAATAAGGGAATCAGTACATCATCATTGTGTCATAAATAAATTTATTTATTTGATGTCTAAAAATTATAAATAAATTTCATGAAGTATAAAATATTTTTATCTTTCCAATTAATATTTATAGTCGAATATATCACTTATGTAACCCCATATAAAAATTGTTTTTGTAAAAGATATATGTTTATGTAATATTTTTCTTTACTTTAAATTAATTCTTATAAAATGCAATTTTCTCAAATATATGGCCCCATGGGGATCCCAAATAGAAAAAAGGATTCATATGATCGTAAATATATCACAAAATATAATTATGACACGTTTTAGGGTAGTTTAATATTATTATAATATTATTTTTTACCATTATTTACTATATTTACCCTTTAACCATGGTAAATAAAATAATTAATAAAGTTAATCTTGATAAATTATAAAAATAAAAGGTACATATTTACAAAATTGTACCTCATGATTCCAAATATGTAATCCATTTTTCCAAATTTAGAGCACAGAAGTTGCAGTACGTAATTGAAAATTAGTTATATTGTCAAAACTAAAAAGGAGGTTTTAAGAAGTAATAACTGTCAAAATATTGACATGTGTTTATTTCCAATTTCAAAGGAAAGTTACTTCCAATGACCAAAATTGGATTGATGTCTAAAAATATAATCCAATTACACTTTATAACCAATTAAAATGACCATCTAACTATATAAATAAATTAGAATAAAATGCAGTTTTGACCTAAATGCGGTATTTTTCATAATTCATAAAAATGAACTTTATCAGAAATATAACAAAATTTATCCAAAGTAAATTTTGATGATAATATTATAATGAATAATTATATTTTGTCAAATATAACATATAATAGTGACAAAAACTAGATTTAAAAAGGGTTCTCCATCAAAAGGTGGTAAAACGATTTTAAAAATATAAGAGTATTTCATTCTTAAAATCAGATTCATTCTTATATTAAGCCTCTGAATTTTATTGGAAAACTATAAAGAAATTTAACAAACATATATAATCATATTATCTCTAGTTCTGTTAATTCCCACCAATACAATTTCTAGGCATTTAATATCATTTAAAATAATAATAATATTATATTATTTTTCGGTATAACCCAAAGTTGCATGCAATGTAAGATTTCAAAGAAACCAGTTGTTGCGTGTTGAGTACTCTATCTTAAAGAGAATAAACTTCAATTTAAAAATAATATATTTTCCATAAATATTAATAAAGATTAAATAAATTATTACTCTATAAATACTTGTGTTGTTCAAATTTTAGTAGATTTTACATTGAAATTTGGTGTAAAAACTCAGCCATATTTTGGACGTTTTTTACTTTAAGAACCGACATTGTTATCCCAACTACATGATTATATTTAAATTAAATTTTAACAATTTTGTGATTTAAATTTAGGAAAATTGATTAATTATTTTGAGTCATCATAATTTATAATTCTTAATAATGCCAACATAGTTTTGACCAAAAATACTAGTGAATGAAATTAAAATTAATTATAACAATTAAGGTTAAATTAAGCTTAACAGGGGACTAAAAATTAATATTACAAGCCCAAATGACCTATAAAGTTTTAAAAAATTCATTTTTTCCATATTTATACCATATCCTCCCTTATATTGAATTTTTTCCATTATTGGAGAAACTTTCATTGGTAAAAAAGATGATGGGATTCTCATTTACAAAATTTACAAGTGTCACTCCTCCTCCACCATAAAAAGAAATCATCTGCTCTAAATTTGTTAGACCACACATATAGTAACCCAAGATTAAAATACATTGATATTACAACATTTTATAATAATATTCTTTACATTATAAAAGTACATTTTCTAGTACCATAATAGTTTAGTATCTTTGGAAACATGGAAACAAAATCTTATATCCTAGTGGAAGATCGTCAACATATTTTATAAAGATCTCCACCTTTAGTAATCCTACATAAAACCTTTATTCATAACATGGGGAATGGATAAATAATAAAGGGTTGAGTTCAAATTCCTGGCAAGGGTAAAAAAGGGAGATATGTGTGCATAATTATGAGCATAAGGGTATGAGAACATGATCATGAAAATAGAATATCATACCCTGCATATTAAAGATCATATAAATGAATCATTAAATAAAGTGTGAAAGCTTCAAAAGACATGAAGCATAAGGAAATAAAAAATATTATCCCTGAAAGCATAACATAAAAATAAAACATGGTATTATGGAAAACACATAATAATATAATATGATTTCCATGGTAGCGAAGGAATTACTACCAAGACAATCAGTGTAGTATAGGTTCAATCCCCATATCATATTGGTTGTCATGGTTCACTCCCATGGCTATCTAATTAGCATTATTACACTCCTCATACCATATTTATTGTAATGGTTCACTCCCATTTCCATCTTAGTAGAATGAGTTCACTCCTCATACCGTATTGGTAGTCATGGTTCACTCCCATGACCATCTACATAGCCATGGTTCCCTCCCAAGACCATCTTATTCTATCTTATGAGATAGAAATCATTACCCAAATCATTTTAGGGAGATAAAGGATCCACCCATCTCATAGCTAAATCATGAAAACATGTTCTAAAAACCATAAACAATTATATATTAACCAATGAAATTAAATGGGTATTATAAACATGTAAACATATAAAAACATGAGGAAAATATACAGGTTTCATAATTATTTCATCAAAATCATAGATCATGAAAGAGAAAATGATTTAATAAACAGATAACCCATAAAATATAAATGGATTTCATAATCATAAAACTTTTGAAGAAGAAACAAGTTCCATAAATTCCATGACATTAAGCATAACCCATTAATCGAAAGTATATGAATACAAGATTTAGATCATTTTCTAGAAGGGTATGGGTACATAAATATATATGATCTTATATGGAAAATAATTTTGAAATATATTTCAAAAAAATTTCTTAAGGAAAATACCCTTTCATCATTGAAAATGAATGCTTAATATATAAAATTATATGACAATCATTTTCATAGAAAATAACTTTAAAAAATATAAATAGGACTTGAAATTATTTGAAAATGTTTTTCTTTGAAACATATAAAATTATCTTCAAAAAATTTTAAAGACCTTATTTTTATAAAACAAATTGAAAACATATAATTAAATCTTGAAAACTTTTTGAAAATAATTTATCTGAAAAATACATTAAAAACATATAAATAGAGTTTGAAAACGTTTTGAGAACTATTTTTCCTTGAAAATACCTTGAAAATTTATAAATAAAGGTTGAAAATGTTTTAAATTCCAATTTACTTGAAAAATAATAAAATAATCCAAATATATTTTGGAAAATAACTTTTCATGAAAACTTATAAAAGATGTTTGAAAATTGTTTGAAATCCATTTTCCTTGAAAACTTATAAAATAAGTTTCAAAACGTACTGAAAACCAATTTCATTGAAAACATATAAAATGAAGTCTGAAAACGTTTTGAATACAATTTCAATAGAAAATATATTTTATAGAATTTTTCTTATAAATTAAACTTTAAACATGAAAATTAATCTTTATAGGATTAGCGGCAGATAAATCTGTACATGTCGTATGTGGTAAAAACAACTTTCCTTTGCTCGGTAAAAAGGATGGAAAATTTCGACGTTTGGAAAGTGAACAGAATATTCCTTTGAAAACAGTGGTAAAAAAGAGTAAAATTGTCTTTTATTAATCATAGGATATTATTATAATATTTTAGAAATCCATTTAAGAAATCACGAGTTTCAAGGCACATAGATTTATGACTAAAGAGAGGTTAAATATGATAATTATAAAAAGATATTTCTTAACCATATTATTTAAAAAAGACTATAAAATGGAACCAAAATATTAATATAGAATTAGTTACCTGAGGAGAATATAATTATTGAATTGTTTGGGATAGGGAACATAAGAATTAATCAATGGAATTAGAAATGTTAACAGTCTCGAAAAGCGATGTGATTGTCACAGTAAACTCTTATAACATAGTAACATGGGGTCATACTATCCATGTAAGAAAATAAAAATTAATGAATCTTAAAATATCATGAAATTAATTAGATCCATGAAAGGGAATGTAAAATTATAGTATAAAGTCCTCTAATAAGAGTATAGGTGCATAATAACATATGAGTTTTAATGAAGGAAATTTGTGACAAAACATTTTTACTGATTTGTTTACTTTTGAAACCTAAACATCATGAACGTAGGTTCATAAAAAGGATATGTCAATACCCATAAATTTAGGTATAAAATAAATATAATAATATCATGGGATGTACTTACACCACAATGAAAGAAAGAGTGGTGAACACCGCATGTATCTTAGGGGAATAAAAAGTGAGATGAAATCCCTTTTCCTTGTGACTTGGCTCTCGTTGTACACATTCAAAACACTAGTATAACAAATATAAATTTATTATAAATATTTTAATGAACCATATTATTATATCTAATACCATATAATGTTTAATTACTACCTTATATTATCCTGTTGTTAATAATCATATGTTATGGTTTCACATTGGGTAATATTAACTTTATTATTCGCATGTGTCTTAATTTTTTATGTCATTGGTATTTATAAATTATATCATGATTTAAATAATGTAAAACATGATATAAATATCATTTATAAACAATATATTTTTATTATAAAAATCCATAAAATATATAATAATGAATAGAATACACTGTTCATGGAGACTGTAGGCCATACACACACATGAATGCTATTTCTGTTTCATTGTCGTGTTGATATAATGAAAGTAAAAGAAAAATATGTATATATATGGATTTATATATATATATCATTATTAAATTAAATTTATTATATCACACACACATATATATATGTATTATATTCACTAAAACCATCCTTAATACAATGCATGTTGTGTATGAATGAATCTTATCGCTTGGAGGGGGTTTTAGTCCACACTTCCTCAATAAACATTATTGTATTAACACAAAATGGATAGTAAAAATATATTTTTTTGATAAAATTAATACATAAGATTAAATAAATAATTAATTTAATACATTACATATATAAATATATTTCCCATCATAATGTCTACCATTGTAGGTTGCAATGAAAAAATGATCAATCATCGTTTCGTGGGGCTCTGGTTCTCTATACATAGAAACAATATGTTCGTTACCCATTTGATGGATGCTTGTGTAATTATAGGTAGAATAATTTACATAAATAATCCTATTATGTGGGGGATTCTAGTTTTTCATATAATCATCTAATAATTTGATTTTTTGGGGATGTATAAGGAAATCCAAAGAAAGGACTTGAGAGAAGATGTTACCTCTAAATCAAGTAACTCATATTTGTTTGTGTCAAAAGGCTTCCATGGATTTTACCAATGGTAAGGATTATAGGAGTAATTTAGGATTTATGGTAATTTTATTTGTTTTTTATTTTACTAACATAAGTGGTTTTAGAGGTGTGAAGAAGAGGAAGAGGTGGTGGCCTTTTATAGGGAAGGAAAGTACTCACTTAGACCTTTTGAAAATAAGTTAGGTGTACACATGTCCTTACCTACAAAAAGTCACAAAAACCAATATAAATAATTAATTTAAGGTGTGTGTATGAACTATGTAAATTAAATCGGTGTTGGGTAAGTGTATAGGTCATTTGGGCCCTTAATTGTATGGTTTAGTCCCTAATTAATCTTAATTTGACATTAATCACCGTTATAAATTTTACTTTTTTCCTATAATTTTTGGTCAAATATTTAGTTGATGTTATTATAATATAAATGTTATACCTATTATGATGGTGTATGTAAGTCTCTATAAATTCAATTCACAGAACTAAGAAAATTAATTTTAATACTAATCTTGCAAATGGGATGAAATGATGAGTTTTTAATGTCCAAAATTCATCAAACGTTTGTTACTTTTTTACAATCATTTTTAAATTGAAATTTTTTATAATGAAATAAATTGTATTAATAGTATTTTAATTGATCTAATGTGACCTTAACCCTAATTTAATGAATAATTTAACATTAATAATTATTTAAAAAAATGTAGTTTTTAACTAAAACGTAGTAGTTTTCATTATTCATCAAATAATGAAGTTTCTCAGAAAAGTCCCAAAAATTTACCCTAGGATAATTTTGGCGTTATAAATTAAAAAATGAAGTTTATTATATCAAATTAAATTTATAAAAGTTTCTAAAAATTATTTTATTATTTTTCACAAATGGAAATGGAAAGTAGTTCATTTGAGAAAATATGGTTTTTTAGACATATACAGGCTTTACTAAAAATTATATTTTTCATTATCAATATTCATTATTTATATAAAAAAATTATAATAATATTTTAAAATTATTTATTACTATTCATATTTCTAGGTTTTAATGTCGGGGTTATAAATAACTCATTTAAAAAATTATAATAATAAAATGATGTTTTGTAGAAACATTGTATTGCATGTAACATATGACAAGTAGATGTTATGTGTGAAAGGAATGTTTGAGTTAGTTAATTGAATGAAATAAATGAAAAATTATTTTGTTAGGGTAAAATATCTTTGGGACCATAATATTATTTCATTCTATATTCACTCCGTTTTCATTTTCATTTATAATTATTTCATAACCTATGAATTCGTATTATATTATATAAACCATATATTTTCAAAAATTAGTTAATAATATTAAATAACTCTAATTTAATGTCAATGGTTTATATTGTTATATTAAACAATAATATTTTAAGAATATATTATTTTTGGTAAACAAGGGTCTAGCATGTTACACATGTCATCAAGTAAAGTCATTGTTGCATATAACACAAGATAACCTATGTGTTCCATGTAGAGAAGGGAAATGTTTATATTGTGTGTAGTGTATGATTGACTTTGTGTTCAATATAAAACAATACAATCATAGTTCATATATATAAAATTAACTATCTTCAGTGCTACATGCAATGAAAAATATCAAAAAGGTAAAATTAATTTGAAAAAAATCACAAAATATAGGGGGTGTTTCACTGTACCCCCATTAAAATTAATTTCTCCCGTGAAATTAATTGGGATTATCAATGGGTTAATACATTTATGATTCATTCATATAAACCCTCATATTAAAAATGAATACTATTACATCCCTTAAAAAGGAAAAGTTATAAACATAATAGTTACCCAAAGTATCATATAGCTAGGTTTCTACATAGTAGAACATAGGTTGGGAGTTAATATCGGACATGTAGTAAAAGAATAAATATTTATATTAAGTGATTTATATCACTAATGAAAAACAATTTAATGATCAATGAAAATTTTAGGACCACAAATTTATAAATATCTTATAACTTAAAAGGCCATAGGTTCAACAAAAATTAAGGTATTGGGAAAACTATTTTTCCCTTTTGATAATTATCATATCATTGATAAATTATTTTATTGACCAAGAATACAGCAAAATTTTCATTAGGTGGGTCTGATTTTCTCCATTTCTAATTCATCCAATTCTTATAGAAATGAATATCTATAAATTAACATTGATGCCCGAAGCACTAAATTATAGTTTTAGTATATATTAAGTCCCATAAGAGAATAAAAATTATACATATTTATCTATAACTATAATTAAAAATAAATATGGGTAATACATTAATCTCTAAAAATAAATAGTAATACTACCATTTGATCATAAAGAATTATTCATAAAAAATAATTATACATAAACTAGGAAATCATAGACTATTAGTAGGGGTGAAACCCTTATCATCCGTCGGTCATGAGTTCAAGATCTATTGTATTACCATACATGATAGGTTTTCACCTAACATACATGAGGTCCTTTTCTATAACCACACTAATATAATTTAAAAATAATTATTATAGAAATCCTTAAAATAAGGGTAATCCATAA
Organism: Viscum album; assembly: GCA_963277665.1. NCBI lineage: Eukaryota > Viridiplantae > Streptophyta > Magnoliopsida > Santalales > Viscaceae > Viscum > Viscum album. The sequence goes on along the minus strand of OY728148.1, from coordinate 826,694,928 downwards.
ATAATATTTAATTTAATGTTTATAAAACAAGCATAATATATAAATACCTCATATGATGTTTAGATTAAATGATTCATGAATGGATAACCTTATAACACATCCCAAAGATGGAAATACAGTGCTTTAGAATTAATGAAATGAAATCAGCTTAATTTTTGTCCCTCTAATATCACAATTTATAACTTCTTTGTCAAATTCCAAACATGTGATTACCCTTATCATATATTCCCTTGGAACATCATAATAACCTTACATACCAAAAATCCTTTTGGAAAAACTGTATTATTCTTTATTCCAAAGAAAACATGATATATACACTAAATAAAAAACATTTAATCTTTATCAATGATTGTATAAACCAAATATTAACACGTCCTTACTTAGTTCCACGATAATCAGTATCGTCCAATTCATTTATTCATAACAAATTTATCTTAATATAAATAACATATTTAGGATTTCATTCCTTTAGTAAAAATATCACCTTATCAATAAATCACTCCACCAGTCCATTAGGAACATTCAACATAAACTTGTAAATATTGTGTGAAAAACATAATTAGAATAACCTGTATATATTTAATCATTCATATAAGTTTATTTCTGTATCCAAATACATATAAACAATTATTATTCCAATTCATCATTATTCCATTAAAAATACTACCTCCCCCTATTACACAATTCCCCTTTCCTTTTACATTTCATCTATTTCCTCAAAATTATCCCTACTGTAACCATTACTCACACCACCTTGCTAATACTCTTCAGTATATTTCCTCTTAGGACATTTTGTTCTATAATGGAAATTTATTCTACATTCAAAACACCTAAATTTAAATGATGTCTCATGGATTCCAATATTCTCATCAATTCTATTAACCAAAATCTTTATTTTTCCCTTGCAATCACTTGCTTTGTGTCCATAGATTATACACTCAAAAAATCCTCTTGTTCCCACAAGACATTCACATAGGTGATTATTATAACCTTCCTGATATAAAGGAAACCAAATATTTTTTACTCCCTAGTATCCATTTCCCTAACTCTCAATGAACTCCTTCTTTCCCATCCTTTGTGAGTACGAGAGTTGGTTAAGGCAAACATTGTTAGTCACGTTCCTTGAATTTTTTTTAGGAATGATTACAACATATTTCACTATAGTGATAATACCACTTGAATTACTATAAAAAAAATTATTCATCACATTAAAATTTAATCTAGTTACTTTCGGTACCCACTATTAACTAAAAAAATCATAGTGTGAGAATTACTTATTATAGTTGAAAACCACATAGTAATGAAAATATTGACATATGTGATTTCTTAATAATGACACCTTACTTAACATTGGACACCCTAGGTTCATCCTAGGTTATTCATATCCAACTTATATCTAAATAATTCATGATTTTTCATTAATATTTTATGAGTTTCCAAATAATATCCCCTAGGAGTGTCAAAGTTTTTGTGCATCAAGGCCCATTATCATGTACCAAATTACCCTGAGTCTGGAACGAAACATATTTTTAGAGTTTTTAACCCTCGGTACATATATTCTTGATCCACCTCCACTTTTAGTATCTAGATGGTGATGTATTTCTAGGAAACCACTTACCATACCCTTTACCAAAATTTGAGCACATTTTCCTAAACACTGACTCATCCTTGTACTTATCCTTAGAAAAATACCTATACATATCCTTAGAAATATACATAGGGATCTCACTATAGTTTTTTCATCCTTTTTTTCAATGTTTTAATAAAACTTTTGTCTGATACCAACTATACATACTCAATATTAACATACTTGGATATTATATCATTTTCATAGAATATTTTAAACATTAAAAAAATTGATAGCTGAGGATCATAATAGTTTAGTGTATTTAGAAACACAAAAAAAAATATTATATCCTTTTGGAATATCATAAACATATCCCAAAAATATATCCAACTTTATTAATTCTAAAGAAAACCTTTTTTCATAACATGGTAAAATGAAATATAAGAAATGGGTGAGCTCAAATACTCAGTAAGGGTAAATATGGGAGATATGTAACCACAATTAGAAGAATAATGGTATGATAACATGATCCTGAAAATAGAAGATCATACCCAACATATCCAATATCACAAAGGTAAATCCTGGAATAAATAATGGTAGGATCATAAGACATGAATCATAAGTAAATAAAGTACACAATACATGAAATCATAACATAGTAATAAATCATGGGATTGTGGTGGACAAAAAAACATAAAATATGATTTTCATAGTAGCCTATAAATTGCTTCAAAGACAATCTTGGTTGTATGGGTTCACTCCCCATACCATCTTGGTAGTCATGGATTAGTCACACGACCATCATAGTTGCTTGAATTCACTATTTATACCATCTTGTTAGTCATAGTTCACTCCCATGGAAATTTTAGTTGCATGACTTCACTCCTCATACCGTCTTGGTAGTCATGGATCACTTTCATGGACATCTTAATAGTAAACATTCACACCCAATACCATCTTAGTTTATCTCATGAGATATAAATCTTTACGCAATGTAATTGAGAGAGATATTGGTACCAATCATCTCATAGTGATACAATATATGCATGTTCCACAAAATCATAAAAAATCATATCTTTACTAGTGAAATTAAATGGGTATCATAAGAATGTAAACATATCATAACCTTTGGAAAAGATAAATGTTTCAATTTGATTTCATCAAAATAATAACACTTTAAAGAGAAATTTATTTTCTAAACATATAACTCAGGAAAGAGAAATAAATTTCATAAAAAACCCAAGAAATAGAAATAGTTTTCCTAAAGACCATGACATTAAGTATAACCTATTCATAAAAAGGATATGAATGTAACATTTAAATCACTTTCTAGAAAGTTATGAGTACATCAATATATTCTATCCTATATGGAAAATAATTTTGAAATAACATTAAAAATAATTATTTGAGGAAAATTCCCTCTCCTCTTTCAAACAATATTTTTATTACATAAAAACATTTGATAATAAATCTCATAGAAAATATGTTTAAAACTAATAAATAAAAATAGAAATAATTCGAAAAAAAATTCACCAAAACATATAAAATAATATCGAAACCATTTTAAAACTATTTTTATTATATAACACAATGAAAACTTATAAAAAATATTAAAAACATTTTTAAAATCATTTCATTGAAAATACATTGAATACTTAATAACAGATCTTGAAATTTTTTTGAAAACTATTTTCCTAGAAAATAATTTGAAAACATATAAATAAATCTTGAAAATAATTTTAAATTAATTTTCCATAAAAAATTATAAAATATGCTTGAAATTTTTTTGAAAACCATTATCCATGAAAACTTATAAAATATGGTTGAAACTGTTTAGAAATAAAGTTTCATTGAAACCTTATAAAAGATGGTTGAAATATTTTTGAAAAACAATTTCCTTGAAAATATTCTTTAAAAACATTTTTTTAAAAAAAAACCATTAATGATGAAAATAAATCATTATAGGAGTGATGGTGATAAATCCATACATTCTGTATGAGGTAAAAAGAACATTACTTTTTCTCGGTAAAAAAAGATATAAAATTTACTCAATCATAAATATACAAGAATATTAATTTGAAAACAATAGTAAAATAAATAGGGTAAAAATTTATTTTAATGATTATAGGAGGGTAGTAAAATACTCAAGGAAACCATTTTTATTAAACATGGATTTGAAGGAACATAGATTTCCAACTATAGAGAGGGTAAAGTTTTGATTTCATAAAAATAATTTATTAAACATATTATGTACCAAACAGTAGAAAATGGCACCACTACATCAATATAGAATGAATATCCATTGGAGATGAAAATTCAGGAATTTATTGAGAGATGGAATATAAGAATTCATCAATGGAAGCATAAGCATTAGCATTATTGAAAAGTGATAAGATTTTGTCAATAAAATCTTATAACTTGGAATATTGGTTCATGCACACCATGTTAGAAAAGGAAATTACATGATTCATCAAATATAATGAAATGAAGTATATTCATTATAGAAGATGTAAAATATAAGTATATAAACCTTGAAAAATAGTTTATGTGTATAACAAAACATGAGTCTCAAAGAAGGAAAATTGAGACAAATGATTTTTTCTGATATGGTAACTTTTGATACTTAAACCCCATGAGTGAATGTTCATAAAAAGGATATATTAATACCCATAAATTTTGGTATAAGATACATAGAATAAGATAATGGTTAGTACATACACCACACAAAAGGAATGAGTGGAGAATATATCATGTATCTCATGAGAATAAAAGTGAGATGAAATCCCCTTACCTTGTGTATTGACTCTTGTCATATGCATTGAAACCACCTATATAATAAATATAATTTTTTTATAAATATTTTAAAGAACCATATTATTCTATAAAATACCATATATGTGTTCATTATGAAATTATATTAACAGAATTTTAACAATCCTATATTAAGGTTTCACTTTAGGTAATATTTAATTTAAAATTCGCATATGTCTTAATTTGTTATATCTTTGGTATGTATATATTATATCATGAGTTTCAGAATTCTAACAATGATATAAATATAATTTAAATAAATTATATGTGTATTATTATAATATATATAATATATATGTTTGTAACCAAATACACCATTCATGGTTACGGTAGTCTGTACGTACGTATGAACACAATTTCCGTTTAATTACCGTGTTGATAGAATGAGTATAAAATACATATATGTATATATATGTCTTTGTATATATATATAATTATTATATTATATTTAATATTTTTTATATTTTTTATATATTAACTAAATACATCCTTAATACAATCCATGTCATGTATGAACAAATCATATCTCATTGAGGGGGCAGCACTTAACACTTACTCAAAAGAAATTATCATATTAACACAAAATGGAGGGTAAAAAGATATTTTTTTATAAAAGAAATAAATAATATTTTAGGCATAAGAAATATAATATATGAAATATTTAAAAATTGTGTTTATTATTATTTCCACCATGGTAGGTGGTACTGAAAAATGAACAATCATCTTTTTGTGAGGTAGTAGTTTTCCGTGCACAGAAACAATATGTTTGTTAACCATTAGATGGATTTTTGTGTGAGGGAAGGCTGAACCATTTAAATAAAACATAATAGAAAATCAAGGTTAATGTTATTATTATATAATCATAAAATAATTTTATTTGGATGGTGAGGATAATGAAAATAAAAGTAAGGACTTGAGAGAATACGTTACCTCTTAATTGGGAAACTCTGTTTGGTTTGTGCCAAAAGGCATTCTTGGTTTTACTTATGACCATGAGAATAATTAAAATAGGAAGAGAGGATTTATGGTATTTGTATTGGGAGTTTCTTATAGTAAATTATGATTTTTGATAGGTGTGAAGAATATGGAGAGCTGGTGTCCATTTATAGGGATGGGTAAGGGCTCACTTGGAATTTTTGAAAACATGTTTGGTGTACACATGTCCTTACCTAAAATATTCTTAAAAACCCATAATAAATCAATAATGTATGGTTTTTGGACTAACTTTGGTCATAAAATGGGATTTGGATATGTTTATAAGTCATTTTCCCTAAATTTTATTCTTTAGTCCCAAATTAAGCTTAATTTTACCTTAGTCACTGTGAATAAATTTATTTAGTTTTACTAATCTTTTAGTTCAAAAGTAATGATGATATTATTATAATATAAATATCATACTGATTATAATGGTGTATTTCATATTCTTATAATTAAATTTACATAAGTAGAATATTAATTTTAATGTAAATCCCATTAATGGGATGAAATTACAGGGTTTTAAAGTAGGAAAATGTTCAATAATTTGTTATGTTTCTTTATTAAATTTATATGTTAAATTATTTATAATGACCTAAATTGTATTAAAAAATGTATAATTGATATAATTTTATCTTAAATCAAATTATATGTATAATTTAACATTAATAATTATTTAAACAAAAGGTAGTATTTACATAAAATGGATTTGTTTTCACTATTCATAAAATGAAGCTTCTTAGAAAAATACAAAAAAAATTTCCTAGGATAATTTGGTATTCTAAATTTAAAAATGAAGTTTATTTTATCAAATTGAACTTCTTAAAGTGTCTAAAATTAATTTTTTTTCATAGATGAATTGAAAAGTAGTTCACTTGAAGAAATATCATTTTTTAATCATATAAATTCTTTACTAAAAAATAAACATTTCATCATCGATATTATTTATTTATATAAAACCATTATAAAAATATTTTATAAGTAGTTATTTCTTTTCAAATTACTATGTTTTAATGTCTATGTTATAACTATCATATTTAAATATTTATAACAATAAAATGATCTTTTGTAGAAACTCGGTATTTTGTGCAATATATACCAAGTTGATGTTCTCTGTCAAAGAAATGTTTGTCTTGGTGAATTTTAAGAAATAAATTGAAATTTAATTTATTAGCGTAATATATTTGTGACCATAATAATAATTCTTTTTTATATTCAATCGGTTTCCATATTCATATATAATTATTTTGTAACTTCTATTTTCATATTATATTGTATAAACCATGTATTTTCATAAATTATTAAACACTATTCATTTCCTCTAATTTAAATTCATGGTTTTATCTTATTATATTATATAATAATATTTTAATAATATATTATTTTTCGGTAAATCTCGATCTTGCGTGTTATGCAAGTCATCAAGGAAAGTCATTGTTGCGTATAATTCAAGATAACCATGGAGTTCCATATAGAGAAGGCCACTTTTTATATGGTGTGTAGTGAAACATTAACTTAGTGTTTTTTATAATTCAATAGAAACATAATTATTTAAAATAAAATGAAATATATTATGTGTTTCATGAAATTAAAATATCAAAAAAGGTAAATTAGTTTGGAAAAAATCAAAAAATATCATGGTGTTACAACACAATACACTTTGTATCAATGAATCTCTACCAAAATATCTCCTCAAACTAGGAGCCTAAAATTGGGAATTAATTCTTCCATGGAATCCCTTTGGTAAAAATTAAAAGATGTTACCCAAATAATATGTAACATCATTATTTATTATATTTAGTTTTATTTATTTTTCTATTCATTAAATTGTCTTTATTCCTAGATTATAATAAAAAATAGTATCCTAAATATAATTATATGTTGTTATGTTATGTTCTAGACCTACACTTGTAAATACATCCATCTAATTGGTAATTAACTTAGCGTTATTGTGTAAAGTGAACTACCACCTCATGAAACGACATTGTTTGTTTACACCTTACCACCATTAATGGTTGGGACTTACGATAGTCACACTATTTATATCATATATATATATATATTATAATTATTATTTCAGAATTTTGGTTTAAATATTTTATAACACATACCTTTATAATTTTTATCTTGTGTATATACAATAACATCATTTGTGGACGTGTTGACTACCACATCTTCAAAGCGACGTGATTCGTTCACTATTTACATGGAATGTATTAAGGATGGTTTTCGTGAAAATATATGATATATATAGCATAATAATTCTTCTATAAAAATATTATATACAAATATACTTTTATTTCATTTTAACACTATCTTTTAATATGACAATAAAATAGAAATAATGTTCATGCGTACATGCGGTCTTCCGTCTGAATGAATGGTGTACTCAATTTCATCTGTATTTTTTATTGAATATTATAAATAAATATATAATAGATATATAATATTTTTATATTATTTTATAAACTATTAAATACGTAAATAATGATCTATATAAGGTAATCAAGAATAGTAATTCAAAAAATTTACGATGAACAAAGTAGATAGTACCCGAATCGAAAGCTTAACCTACCATTTTTATTAAGCGGGTAATAAAAGATCATAATGAATTAATAAGTGGTATAATATAAAATAATATAGTTTAGTAATATATTTATAATAAAAATATTTTTATTAAGTATGAGGATTGAATGAGTAAGAATAGAGTCAAGACATAATGTGAGGGGATTTCATCTCACTTTTAATTTCCATGAGATCCATGCCATAATCACCACTCATTTCTTTTTTACAGCCAATATAAAACCCAATGAAATGTTATAAAATTAATGTAATTTTTTTAAAGATATTAAAAGCTTTAATTAAAATTATTCTTTTATTAGGATCTCGTTTCTATAGTTACTCATGTAATATATGTTTTTTTGTTTCACTTTATATTTTTCATGAGACAAAACCCATGTTTAACTAAAATGTGTTATATATGGTGTGTATAATGAACATGTATTTTTAAATTATTATTATAATTTAATTTACGGTAATTTACATATACATTTTTTGGTCTCTCTTTCATGGTGTTTATGTTTCAAAAGTTAACAAATTGGAAAAGTAGTGTTTTCTTAATTTTCTTTTATTGAGACATGTATCATATTATGAAACTATATTTTTTTATGAGGTGTACATAATGATTTTTAAATGTTATATCATTAATTTTATTCCATTAATTATATTATAATATCCATGTAATGTTTTATCCTATGAGGATCTTGGATTAATGTTACAAAAATGGTAATAGTTTATTAGTAGAATCTCATATTTTATCATGATTTTTATATTATGCATCCATTGATGAAACATTACAATCTTTCATTCATGAATTCTATTTACATTAATATAAAAATTTATTATATGTGTAAGAGATCCATTTTTCACTATTTGTTACATTTGATATTTTTGAAAATCATTTTATGAAAATATGACATTATTACTCCTCTCAGTCAGAAATATGTGTTCTTTCAAAACCGTGTATTCAAAAATCATTTTAAAAAATGTATTAATATTATCCTATGAAATTTAATTTAAATTTTTTACCATTGTATTAAAAATTTATAAAATTGTTACTAAGAGGAATATTCATGTCATTTTCCAATCAAGACACTTTTTTAATTTTAAGGTTCAAAAGGAATGTGCGGCGTGTATGGACCTAACCACCATCATGACCATAATTTATTTGACGCTTCCTTTATAATATTAAAAGGTTATTTTTTAATGAAATTTTTTTCTTGTTATTATGGAAATTCTTTGATTTTAAAATGGTTTTCATTGAAAAATGTTTTTCAAACAAAAAAAAATTGTTAAAATAATGATTAAATAATTTTCAACTATTTTCATAAATGTCGTTCAAAAGAATATTTTAAAGGAAAAGGGTTACAATGATATAAAATATTCTTTTATATGTTTCAAATTATTTTCAATACAAATGGTTTTAAAAAGTTTTTATTTTTAAAGAGCCTTTTCAAAAAAGAAATTATATTTTACCCAAGAAATATTTTTAAATGATATTTCAAAATTAATTTTCATATAAGATGAAATTTGTTGATGTTACTCATGATCTTCTGGGAATTTATACCAAGGATACATTCATATTAATTATATGATTGGTTTATGTTTTGATGGAACGATGATTATAAAATAACATTTATCCTTTTTAGGATATATGGTTATGAATACCTTTCATATTCCATGGGTTATATTATTATGAAAACTTGTCTGTCTTCAACAGGATATACCATGATAAATGATTACGAAACCCTCTTCCTCTAATCGGTTATTATAGTTTGAAATGATTATGAGACGTGTATATTTTTCAAATCATATAATATGATTACATTTTTATGATACCCATTTCATTTCATGGGTTAGGATATAATTATTTATTACTCTGTAGCTTAGGTATGTATGATTTAAAGATGAGATGGGTGGGACCTACTTCTACCTCATATTCTAGGGGTAATGATAAATTATATATGAGTTTAAAGGGAACATGTTTTATATCCCATTACCAAAAAAATGACGTACATGGGTTGTATCCCAATCATGTACGTAAGAGCGTACAAGAGTTGTATCCCAATCAGAAAAATGAGAGTGTTCATGGGTTATTAGTCCAATACCAAAGCAGGTACATGGGTCTTAGCACAATCCTAACATGTTATTATGGTCTTTATAGAATCCTTGAAATTAGATTTTCTATGTTTATGACTATTAAACATTTACATGTCTTATTACTTTGTTATGATTTCATGTCCAATGCTCTTCCTTTCCCCATGATACATGCTTTGTGAACACCTAATATTTATACCATTATTTATATTTATAATATGTAGGGTATGATCATATATTATTATGAACACATTATAGTACCCTTATGATCATGTTTAAGCTTATATATCTCTGTTGGTTACCCTTATTGAGCATTTTATGTCACCCCTTTTTTATGTTTCTTTCCTCAAGTTACGAAGGTATATTTTATTTCTAATATTCATAATAGGGGTAACATTCCTTAATAACATAATGGGAGAAATGTAGATCAGTTATGTACTAGACTTTATATAGAAATGTTTCCAATAGAAAAAAAGTATTATGATATATGGGTGTCTATTTTTGAATGCATTATGTATTTAAAAAAAAGATTTCATGTCTATGTACGTTTAAAACTGGGTTGTTATAGTTGGTATCAGAGTGAGAGTTTAATCAAAAAATTAAATTTATGATGAGAAAACATTAGCGATATCCCTATTATTTCCTCTAAGAATATTTCTAGGGATGTATCTAATGCCAAGTTTAAGGATGGGAAAAATTATAAGAAAATATCATAGGCTTTTTGTAAATGATAGATAAAGTGGTTTACTCAAAATACATCCATGTATGGATACTACATGTGGATGTTTCCTTGGAACAGATTTACCTAGGGGTAACAACTTTAAAGAGGGTTTTCAGGCCTGACTCTGTGTAACATGGTAAACAATAATGGGACTTGATGTAAACTAGGTTTGAAACTCCCAAGGGATATTCTTTGAAAATTTACAAACTCTTCATGAACCCTCATGATGGATTTAAATGAATTTTGGATATTAATAATCATTTATACACCTAAGGGGTAATATATAAATTATGGTTTTACAATTTATAAATATTAGAAGTAATTTCCATTATTATGTTTTTTTATTCTAAGATATGTGTTTCTCACCTTGTGCCTTTTGAATTTAGTAAAAGGTGAGAACTATAAGGAAAACAATTAACATTCAATGTTTAATATGTGGAAAGTATGGGAATTATGGAAATCATTTTCCCCATTGTAATCCTTATAAACTGAATTAAGAAGGTGGTATGATTATTGGTCATACTTCTGAATATAAAGAGAAAACAACTAACATGTTCATAGTATTTGATTTTCTTCCAGTATTGTTCAAATTAAAAATAAAAAACATGATTATATTAAGGTTTTGGATCATTAATACATGATCCATATTACATATTATGTGAATATATATTAAGAACAATGTTGATGAATCTTATGTAATGGTTTAAGAATGAAGTTTGATGAATGGAGTAATTATGATTTGGAAGTAAATGATTATTTTATATGAATCATGAAATATATAATTATTTTCATTATAATTTTTCATTAAATATTAAAAATGATATGTTTAATAGTATTAAGGATACGAAAAGTGAAATTTTGATTAATGGAAAGAAACCCTCAATGTGATAACGATTTTGATAAAATTGTGATTAGCTTCAATAAAGAGAAGTTTTATTTGGAAAAATTAATCTTTATAGAATTGATTAGATTAGATCTGATTAATATTTTTTTTCAAATTATTCTATGTTATCATGGATAAAGTTTACAACTACTTGTATTCAATGTATATATCCTGTAAACATTGAAATAATGAATTATTAGTTTATCCCAATATGATTCACGGTAATTCATGTTATTACCTTATTTCAGGAGAATTTATAATGAGGAAATTCACATTTTTTAGAGTGTTAAAACCATGAGTTTTTTTATATATGGGGTATCAATTTTTAGAAGATTTTATGATTTTATTTATGTTGTCTTGGATTTTCATCTTTCGGATAGGTTATAAGGTTAACCATTTATGTAAATTTTATGATAAACATTGAACGATGTTTTTGTGATTAATGTATTATCTTTCTATATGGTATTTATGCATCTCACATAACCTCTTCTAGAAACAATGTGTTATTGATAACTGATGAAATATGGGATGAAATATTATAGATCTCACAATCTATTAGTGCTTCAATTATGAAAAATTCACCTTTCTTCTTATAGATAAAGGTGATGTGGATCATGGAACAAAAAAGGGATAGGTTTTCTTGGAGTCATGATAGTATATCATTTCAGGAACATTATTCATCTTTATGAAAATGATCAAGAAATAAAATTTTGTCCAAATTAATTAATTTCTGTTTTCCCGATGGCCTTTTAAATCATAACAAATTTATGAATTTGAGGCCCTCAACCTTACATCGATCATTCACTTGATTGAGATTGATGACCTCAATAACTCCCTCAAAATATTTATTCTTTTCCTCCAAGTCCATATTTTCACTTTCCACCTATATTATCCCTTGTGGAAACCTAGTTATGAGTTTTTTTTGGAAACTATCCTGATTCCAACATTCCCTTTTTAGAAGATGCTTTAGTATTATTTTTTATAATGGGGTTTATATGAAAGTTAATTTCATCAATTAACCTTTGAACACCTAGTTGAATTTAGTGGGAATAATGAATTTTATGTGGGGTAGAATATAACACCCCACTATTTTGTGAATTATTTTTTTCAAATTAATTTAATTTTTTGGATATTTGGTATTTTACAGAAAACTAGAAATATTTTTTTATATAATACACTGTAATCTAGGGTTTTTTATATATTACCCCATGTTATGATTCTTATATATGGATCAACTATGTTAACCTACATTATATGTAATAATTACTTTCCTCAATGGCTTCCATAACATTGAAAGACGAGTTCTACTAAACAATAAAATATTATTAAAATATTATTATTTAATATAATAAGTCATAACCAAGATATTAATTATGTTTTTATAACTATTAATAACTAACTTATTAAAATGCATTATTTATACAAAACTATAATGAATTCAATGGTTAAAAACTAATTATAAATGAATATGAAAACCAATTGAATACAAAGGAAATTATTTTTATTTTTATTCTCACAAAGATATTTTATCATAATAAATTAAATTAACTATAATTATAAAGTTATATTAATGTTATATATATATATATATTATTTAATAAAAGATATTTTACATTTATTCAATAGATTTGGTAATCATAAGAAAAAACCCCATATTTCATATAAAAGTCAATATTTTTATGTAGGTAGTCTTACATCCTTTTAAGGGTGAAAATATTTAAAATTAATATATTGGAATATTTATTGATTATATATGTAAGAAAATATCAGATCTAAAATTGAATCTTAAAAATAATGTTATGGTTAATTTTTTATATTTTTATGTGTGGTTTATGTTTTTGATGGATCATGAAAATTACTGAATTTCTATTCAAAACTATTTTTTCCAAAATATTTTTTTCTTATTATATGATATTTTAATTTGGTTTTAAATTTTTATTATATAAATAATTATTCAGTTAACTAAATATAGTCTATTGGAATAAATTTCACTTAGTTGTTGGCTATAAAAACACATGAATCATTTGGAAGTTTTTACTTTAAAAACATGCATTATCATCCAATATGTGGGACCCCTTTTTATTGGAATATTGAAAAATTGGTTCAATATCATGAATAATAATAATTTAAAATCTCTAATATGGACAAATTAGGTTTTAACTAAAAATGTTAGTGAATGTATTTAAAATTAGTTACAATTATTCTGGTAAAATTAAGCCTAACAAGGGAAAACATTACACTTATGTGAACAAATGAACCATAATTTTTTCCAAAATCTATTGTACACACATATTTATACCTTATAATACCTTTTATATACATTGGTCAATTATTTGAGCTAATTTCAAAGAAAAAACGTGGGTGTAATTCCCTTAACTAAATTTTTCAAGACTGACACTCCTTCAACACTATAAAAATGCCTCCTCCCCTTCCACTTCCTTACACCAATAATGACACATTGGATAAAACATTATCATCCAAAATATCTCTTCAAATTCCCTACCCTCATCCTATATTCCTCATCTTGTGAAGAAATCCATCCAAGAAATCCATTTGGTAAAAACTGAATGAAGATACCCAAATAAGAGGTAACACCATTTCTTACGCTCTTTAGTTTTATTTCTTTTTCAACTCTTTAAGTTATACTTATTACATGATTATATAACAAAAAAATTATCAAAAAAAAATTTATTTGTTGTTATTTTTAGGGTTCTACCAATTATTACACACAATTCTATCTAATGGGTATTGAAATTACTATTCTTGTGTATGGTGAACTATCACCTCAGAAAATGACAATGTTAGTTATTCCATTACCACCTTTAACGGATGGTAATTATGATGGAAAATATATTTATATATGAAATAAATTATATACGTTATTTAATTATTCTTATGTAGTTATTTTATAACACATACCTTCATACATTCCATCTTGTGTAAATATTATTACATCATTTGTGGGAGTGTGGATTACTGCCTCCTCAAAGAGATGTAATTCACTCACACAATACATGTAATTTATTAAGGATGGTTCGAGTGAAAATATATTATATAAATAACCTAATATTTCTACTATAATTGTATTATATACATATATTTAATTTACTTATTTCCATTCTATTTGACAAGGAAAAAAACAACATTCATGCTTATGTAGGACCTATCATCTACATGAAGAGTGTTTTTCATTTCACCATTATATATTTTATTGATTATATTAAATACTTATATAATTAATATATATTATTTTTCTATATTGTTTCAAATTCTTTAATTTAGTAAATCATGATCAATGTAAGGATATATAGAATAATAAGTCAAAACATGTATAAAGAACAAAGGGGATATTACCGAAACCTTAAGATTAACATATAATAGTTAATAAGTGGGTAGTAGAAGTTCATAGTCAAATAATATATGGTATAAGATATAATAATATGGTTATTTAATATATTATAACGAACATATATTTATCATATTGTAGGTTATAATTAGTTCGGAGAGATTCATGACAAAAGGAAATTGTATATCATCTCACTTTTTATTTATGTGAGCTACATTCCATAATCACCACTCACTTATTTTGTGTGGTTTATATACAAAAATGTGACATTTTATATCATTAATTACATTTATTTAAAGATTATAAAATCTTTTATCCTTGTTATTATTTCATATGGATAACTATTCTAAGGTTAATCAAGTAGTAAGGGTTTTCTTGTCTCACTTGTATTTTCCATAAGTCACATGCCATGTTTGCCTCATATTTATTATATTTTAATTTTATAATTCCCATTAATGTATTCTATGATTAGTATACCTAAATTTATGGGCATTTAAATATCCATTTTATGATATCACTTTCTTGGGGTTTATGTTTCAAAAGATAGTTAAAGTAGTATTTTCACAATTTGACTTATTTGAGACACATGTTGTGTTATGAACCAATATTTTCAATGAGGTGTATATAATGCCTTTGAAATGTTATATCATGAATTTTATTTCATTAATTATATTATAAGATTAATGTAATTTTTTTTATTATGGGGATAATGAATAAATGTTTCCAAAATTGTAATGGTTTGTTACTACAGTCTCAAGGTTTATCGACACTGTTTATGATTATTCTTCCATTAATGAAATATTATGATCCATATCTCAATAAATATCATGACATTACATAAATTGTGGATATGAATGTTATATATAAGTAATGTTTCCATTTTACACTTATTTTAATTAAGATAATTGTGAAATTCATTTTATGAATATCCATCTTTATTTATACTTTTGATCATAAATCACTATTCTTTCAAAACTGTGATATAAAAAATTTTAAAAAAGTTTTACAATTATCCAATAATTTTTGAATGAAATTTTTATAAATGTTTTTCCTTTTTAAAAAACGGTCATTAAAATGTATCTTCTTGTCATTCTCTGATCATGCACTTTTCTAAACATTCAAGGTTCAAATGGAATTCTCTGTATGTATGATCATACATTCCATCATGACAATTATTTCCATGATTATTATTTTGTATTTTTAGAAGGGTATTTTTTAATGAAACTATTTTTCGTAATATTCTATTTTTTCAATATTATTTTCGACGAAAAATCATTTTCAAAAAAATGTATTATTCAATTTTTTAAATGACTTTTAAAGAATCCATATATGGTTAAAAAAGGTTGTTTTCAAGGAAAATGATTTCAATTATCCCAAATTTTATTTTATATGTTTCCAAATTAGCTTCAAATAAAATGGTTTTTAAAAGGTTCTATTTTTTAAAGACAATTTTCAATGAAAAAATTACAATTTTCCTCAATAAATGTTTATAAAATATATATCATAATTATTTCTTCATCTATGATGACATTAATTGATGTTACTCATTCCCTTTTAGGAAATGATCCAGTGGTTCCAATCATATTCTTTCTATTAATTATTAAGTTTTTAATGGAATGATGTTTATAAATACCCATTCCTCTTTCATGAGTTATAAGTTTATGAAATCTCTTACTTTTTATAGGTCATTCTAGGATGGAATTATTATAAAACATATGTATATTTTACAACAATTATGATGTGATTATTTTTTTAAACCTATTTTATATCATGGTTTATGATATGGTTGTTTATGATTTAGTGGAACATGTATATATGATTTCATTAAGATACGGGTATGACACATTTCTCCCTAAAACGATTTGGGAAATGTTAAATTATATATGAGATTAAAGGGTATATGGGTTATAGCCCAAGCCCAAAAAAAGGTACATGGGTTTTAGACCAAGACATAATGTAAGAGGTTAAATAGGTTATAACCCAATCCAAAAAATTAGTGAGTACATGGGTTCTTATCCCACGGGGGAGTAGGTACATAGGTTGTAGCCAGAGTTTAACACGTTATGAAGGTCTTAGTAGGAGACTTTACATAAGACTGTTAATGCTTATGTATATTTCAAAATTCCATGTATTATTAATTTTTTATTATTTAATAGATTATGTTGTTGATTTACCATGATTTGTGCTGTATGAACTCCTAACATGTATTCCATGATTCATGTTCATGATACGTCGGGTTTGATATTATAATATTATGATCACATTCTCATACCCTTATGCTCATGTTTATTGTAACATATATGCCTTGGTTACCATTAATGAGAATCAGATGTCACCTTTTTTTAGGTTTCCCTCCCCATGTTAGGAAGTTATATTTAATTTATGATATGTCTAAGAGGGGTTCTAGTATTTAAGAAACTATTGTGAGATAATATATATCACTTATATAATGTTGTTTATTTATAGATTTTTACAAAGGCACAAAAATAATATTATATTTGGGTGTTTGTTTTTAATGTATTAATTATTCCATAGAAATTATTTAGTTTTTATGTAAATTCAAAACTGGTTCATTATAATTTCCATCTAAAAAATGTGGGTATAATATTTTATTTTCAAAAAATATAATTGGGTCCCCTCTAGCACTTATTTAACATAATCTCTTGACCTCTCAACATAACACTTCCATAAACATTTTTGACAAATACCATCCCTTATTTATTCCTTTAATAGATTTCCACATCCTATAGTCCTTTTTTAAAATCATTAATCCAATCTAGTAAGGCTTTATTTTAAACCAAAAGAAGTTATCTAAATAAGATGTATGGTTTTCAACTGTGTTTATTATTTTATATGTTGTTATAACTCATTAAATATTTTAATGATGATGATATAATAAAACCAATATATAACATTTGAAAATATTTTTTATGTCAATATCATATCCTAAATCCAAATCATCTTACATAAAATGGGATATGAAATCGTTATTCATATATATGATGAACTACCAGCTCACAGACCAATGTTATTCATTTTACATCACCACCTCACAAGTATGGATATAATGGTAAATTTAATATTTATATATGATATTTAATAAATTATTAAAACTATTTATTAATAATATATCTAACTTTTTTCCTACCGAGCATTTAGATAAAATAACATTCCTTGTGTGTTTAGAGGAATACAACCTCATGGACTGATGCGATGTGTTTTTCATTTTTTTATATAGAAGATAATTTTGATATGGTAAATAAAACTATATTATATGTTAAAATAATTATACTTATTCAGACATTATATCAAATATATCATCATTAATTTCATTCCATGGGGGTTATAATAACATCATTTGTTTGTTTGATAGACTAATGTTTCACGAAGTGATGTGATTTATTTTTCACTAATAGGTTTAATAGAAGTTAATTACTGTAAATTAAATTGAAATATGTGATATATATGGAATAAAAAATATTTTATAATGTTAATATATTATTTAATTTTCTTTAATTTCACCCATTAATAAATTAGAGTCAACATTTATTCATATACACGACATTCCATATCGATGAAAAATGTATTTCATTTTCTATATCTAAATTTTATGGATTACCATAAATACATAAATTCTAAATATATATTATTTTAATATTATGTATGAAATTGTGGATATGGTTTATCCATGGTAAATGGAAGAAGAAAAAAAATAAAAAAAATCAAAAGATTCAAGAAAAACAGATCAGGTATTTCCCTAAGCACGATTCTCCTAAAGAATTGGTAATAAAAGGTCATAATTAAATCATATATGGTGTGATATATATTTATGGTTCTATAAAAATGTAATGTAAACTTATATTAATTATAATTCAGGATAAAATATTTATTAATGAAGTTGAGACTTTTTGTAAGGGATTTGAAGTCTATCTATTATTTCTGGGAGATATTTACCATAATCACCTCTCATTTTTTTATGTAATGTATGTACTTCTCATATTATATGTTATATAATTAATTTAATTATTTTCATTATATTTAATGTATATTTTATTTTTATTCATTTATTAGAATTATAGTTTAAGGGATGACTAAAGTAGTAAGGTATTTATGTCTCAATATGACTTCTTGAGGACAAATGTTATGTTACACACCTATCATATTTACATGGTGAATATATATACCATTTATATGTAATTTTATTAACCGATTTATTCCCATGATATTTTAACTATCATTAAATCTTATTATTTTAATGTACTTATGAATTAATGTAACGAAATATGCAAGCATTTTATAGTACAATCTCATTGTTTATCAGGAATGTTTATCATTACGTTTCATAAGGGGAAATATTATGATCTACCTCTAAAAAACTAATGAATTTTATTTAACTCTAGTTATGTAATGATAATACTTTTTCTCCATTAATTTCATCTCCCTGCGTACGTAAGATTTCAAAAAATGAGATTAATAAATACCGACATTATTTATCTATTTAGTAGAAAACCATTTTTTTCAATCATTTTATTTATAAAAATGATGTAAAAATGTTTTAATATTATCCATAGGATTTATTAATTACTCTTTAGCACGTTTTTTATTTTTTCATTTTTTTAAAATTAATCTTCATGTAATTTTCACAACATGTACCCTTTGGATTTTGTAGATAATTTTAAAGGATTAATTATTTTAATGTATAAGGAATTTCACACCTTCATGATCACATAATGGTTTAAATTTTAATTTATAATTTCCAAAGTATATTTTCAAATAAAAGTATTTTTAAAATGTTATATATTTTAAAATAGTTATTTTCAATGTAGAAATTATATTTTCATAAATAAATGTTTTTGAAGATCTTTAAAGATTCCAATATAAGTTTGAAGGGTTATTTTCCAGGAAAAGTATTTTAAAAATATTTTAATATTTTTTTCAAAATATTGGAAATGATATTTCATTCATCCTATATATGATTCCATTGATATTTTTAAACAACGGTTTTTTTAATAAAATTATAATTTTTTAAAATGTGTTTTCAAAGTGAAATTACTATTTTCTTCAAGAAATATTCTAAGATGTATTATTTCCAAAACAAATTTGTATTTAAAAATATATCCTTTGATGTAATATAAGATATAATGGGGAAATTTTCCAATAAAACCATCTTTATTATTTAACTAGATGGATTATATTTATGATGATTTTTTTGGAATCCTATATATTTTCCATTAATTATTCTATGATGAAATATTTCATAAAACTCACATATTTTAGTTGGATCTAATATAATGAGTATTTTATGAAGACCATTTATTTTAATGGGTTTTGATATGATGAATATTTTATAGTCTTTCAATAAATTCATATATGATATTCATTATGTTACTAGTGGGACCTAAATCTCCCTCAAATTCATTGGGTAATGATTGATATATCCTAAGATGAAAAGGACTATAATACGTGGTGAACCTAGATTAGTAAGAGACAATTTCCAATACTATAGTTATTGGAGTGAAACATGGATAGTATTATGGTTTTGGAGTGAACCCATTCCACTTAGATAGCTTTGTAAATAATCCTTGACTAAAGTAGACATTAATTTTTATTCTTATGTGTATTCAACCATTCATTATCTTCAGCCAATGTTATTCTCTTATTACTCATTTTATTTGATTCTCTTTTGATTTGGGTATCATGATTTTCCACTCTTATTCTATTATGGGTGATTTAAAAAAGATTATTTCAAAAATTAACTTCATTTTTTAAAATTATCAATACAAAATTATCTCGGATTTAATTTTTTATAAATGTTTGAAAAGTTAAATTCATTAGTTAATAGTTAAAAATATAAGTTATATTATAAAAATAAATTCATTCAATGAATTTTCATGAAAATTATTATTTTTATATAATTTTAATTGTAAAAATAGTTTAATTATTAATCTACAAATCCAATTTTGGTCCTTGGAATCATTTTTATATTTTATTTTTTGTATAATGTATTTTAATCTTTTGAACATTTTCTCTTTAGAAAACCACTTTCTTATTGAGTCCATGAATTTTATTTTAAATTAAAATTTTACACTCTAATGAATAGAATTGGGAAAATAAGATTCAATATTATTAATAATATTTATCTAAATTATATAATGTCTCCAACGTTATTTTTTTCAAAATTAATAGTAAAAATTGCAAAAAATAATTTCCCTGATTAATGTTAAAAAGAGATTACATGGGTTTTATACTAAAAATATATGGTCTAAAATGAAAAATAGGATTATCAAAAAACAATTTAATGGAAATATATATACATCATACCATATAATGTTTTATAATGTACCATTTTTGAGCTTTTTGGCATGTGATAAATATTTTTACAGTTTATTCTTTTAAAAATTTCAAATTGTGTCCTCCTCATCACATATAAAAGACATACATTCTCCTCTTCTAACCACACATAAAAAACACTTTCTATTTTTAGATACAAATAAATATTAATTCCTTATACACTAAGTCACATATTTGATACCTTGTTTTATCATAAATCCAATAATGTAAGGATTTAGGTTAAACCTCATGTGGGTTTCCAACGAAGATGTATCATTTTAAACTATGTGTATTTTTTACTTATTCTTACTAATTCTTTAAGGGTTATTCAATTTTTATCATATAATATAAAAATTATATAAAATATAATAATATTTTATTATGCCAACATAATAACCTATATCCATATCCACTTCCATCAAATTTGAATCATAATCTTCATTTGTATATGCAGCAGAATTCCACCTTGTGAACTGATGTTATTAGTTTTCCGTCACCACATCTCATGATAGTAATAATAATGTATATATTTTTAATATATTATATTTATAGTATTATTAAAAATAAAAAATTATAATACCGTAACTAAATTCATATCATTCAACCAATTGGAAAACAATAATGTCGCTCACATGTAATGAGGATTACCGCCTCGCGGACCGATGCGATGTGTTTTTCATTATTATTTTACATATATGGTATTGAGGATATATTAAGTGAATATTTTTTTAAAACTATTATTATTATGGAATTATTTTATCTTTTATGAAATCTTATTTTACATTCCATAGAAGATACAATAATGTCCTGAGTGTTTACGAAAAACTATCACATCAGAAGGCAATGTGAATCTTTTTTCTCAAATTCTTTTCATGGAAGGTTATTATGGAAACATTAATGAAAATATGTGATAAATATTAAATAAAAAATATTATTTAAAGGTAATATATTATTAACATTCTATAATATCATCCTCCGTGAAAATTGATACAACATTTATGAGTAGGTATGGCCTATTGTGTCTATGAATAGTATATTTCATTTTACATCTATTAATTTCCAGGATTACCCAAAATACAAATATATTGAAAATATATGATATTTATATAAATTATAAGATATTTATATCATGGAATAATGATCCATGTAAGAGAAAAAAATAACATATCAAAATATACATGAAAAACCAAGCAGTTATTACCTAAAACCTGATTCTAAAAAGGGATTTTTAATAAAAAGGTTATAAAATGTCATAACTATATCATATATGTAATGATATATATAATTATGGTTCTGTAATAAAATAATAAAAACATATATTTTTTTATAATGTAGGTTCAAACTTCTATGACTGAAGTCGGGAGTTATGGTTAGAGATTTCTTCTCCCACTTTTATTTCTAAGAGACATATGAAATAATCACTATTAATTTACCTTTAGGGGGTATATACTGACCCTTTAACTGTAACGACCCAAAAATTTCATTAATGGAAAATCCCTCTTGATCCAGTTAAATGTTTCTTTATGTTTTTATAAGATGTCAACTTTTTTAGTTTAACGTTAAGATTTGTGACCGTTACTTTTATAGCCGTTGAACAGTGATCATCTGGGTAGTTTAAATATAAGGCTTTAACGAACCAATTTACTACTCAGACAAAGGAAGCAATGGCCTCATCCAGTAGAATTGCCCCTTACGAAGCCCATTTGTCGGAGCTCGGAAAGGAGGTGGCGTCTTTGGGCTTTTCCCTTGACCAAGACCAAGCTGAGCTTCATCAAGTCAAGCTCGAACGTGATCGTTTACGGGAAAAATGGAAGTTGATAGAGATTACCACTCGAGCGATGTTATCCGAGCAACCCCAAGAGTCTGTCACCATCGCACACCTTACCCTTAGGTCTTATGCGGCTATTTTAAGGGGTTATGTAACAAATAAGTATCACCATGTTCATGTACATTATTTTTGTATATAATAATGAATATAATTTCTAGTCATTTTTGATACATTGTAATTATTTTTTAAAGTATAAACGGTGTTTTTAGTTATTATTTAATTAAGAATTATATTTTATTAAATTAAAGGATTTTTTAATTAAATAATATTTTAATAAAATATTATTATTAATATTAAATTAATTTTTATTAAATATACATGATCTTATAATTTTATGAATGCAATTAAAATTTTTATTAAGGTTTGAAAGCCATTTCTGTCAAAACTATGAATTTTTTTATAAAAGTCGGTTTTTATTTTAAAAGTGAAAATTCACATATTTAGAAAATTATTTAGATAAAATAAATATTATTTTTGGAATCAGGACGTCGAAATTATCCAACGGTGAATTTTTCATAATTTTCTGAGACAGTCAAATTTTTGGGTAAAAATTAAATACCAATTAAATATATAATGTGTTTTATGACATCATAATGACCCAATGGTGATGTAATAAAATACCATAATCCTTATGTTCGGCCATATGTGTTTTATCATTAAAATAATGAGGTTTTGGGTTTGTTTGACTCACTTTTCAAAGCATTAATGGAGCCCTCAAGACTTATTCAACACTTTGCCTTTTTAAATTAATTTCCATGGGAGTGTGACTCACCTCCACATAAGCAACCCTAATTTTTTAATACGTTCGGACCTTGGCCTTGTAAAATATTGTTTTCCTCTTTCCTTTTCCAGAAACCATGGGCAAATACCATGGGATGGTTTGTGGTTTGGATTATTTTAATATAAGGGGTCCCAAACCTAAATAATAAAGAATTCTCTCACCTTTCCTATATAAACCCACCCAAGCTCCCACTTCCTCCTCACTCAAAGCCCTTGAAGTTCGTCCAACCTCTGCCCTACTCTCTCTAGAATCCTCCCAAGGTGCCCCAAGCTCCCAAGAAGCCTCTCACAAGCCGCTCTCTAGCCTTTGGAAGCACACTTCCAAGTAAGGGTTTTTTCTTCCTTTCTCATTTTTGTTAATTTTCTTTAAGTTGTATTGCCCTTTTAATTTCATTTATGAATGTTGGGGTATGGTTTCTCACCTCTCTCACACTGCCCTCTTATTGTTTGAATGATGGGAGACCCCTTTCTCTCTCATTAAATGCCTCCCATGTACACCCGTTACTATGCCGAAATTCCGAAAGGAACTTCTCTCTCTTCTTTTACATTCAAGCAATACTTTTGTATCATGAATCTAAATTCCATTTCTATTGTTGGGACATGTATATACATGATCTCATTACTTTCCATTACATGTAAATATGATGAGGAACCCCTTTCTCTCTCATCAACCTTTTTTATGAATTCTTATGTCACGCCGTTACGCTGCCGAAATCGCACCGATTTTCTAAGCCAATGTCTTTGTGTAGTGAATACCATGCCCATTTCTCCATCAAGGGTATTCACCTTTATGCACATTTACATATTGATTATAAAGTTTAATGTATGAATTCCACATTCCTTTATCGTGGAATAAATGATTATGTTTTATGAATCCATGTTTTATGATCCATGTGGCACACTTATGCATGAAATGAAATGTTTAAGAAGGGTGCGCCCTGATAGCGCTCCAATGCATTGGGTAAAGTATAGTATCATGATACGTCATGTGCAATGAGTGTTGACTCATGCTAATTCAAGTGCAACGAGGGTTTACTCGTGCTTCAAGTGCAATGAGGGTTTACTCATGCCCCATGTGCAATGAGCCTTGGCTCATGCTAATTCAATGTTAAGTGTTGTTGCCACATTTCCATGTTATGATCATCATGCTTTATCATGCCTTTATGTTCATGTTTCTATTATTCTCTATTGATATGCCTATTTCTTAACATGTATTTCACTCCTCATGTTATTCATTGTTTACTCCCTTACTGGGCTTTATAGCTCACCCTTTTCTTATGCATGTCCTCAGGTTATCCCATGCAATGCTAAGTACGAAGGAATGTAGTGGTCATGTAAAGGAAGTTTTCAATAAGGATGTTGTATTTAAAGTTTAAAGTTTTTATGTAGTGATCCTAAGCCCCAAAGACACTAAACCCCTCGATCTTCTTTGTTGTATCAAGTGAAGTTTTATGTAATAAAGCATGTTTAAGTTGTAATAAAAAGCAGGGTTGTCATAGTTGGTATCAGATGATAGGTTTAGTTATTTATGGGATTAGGAAACCTAGTAAAGCCTTAGATACAAGACTAAGTATAATAAAAACATCCCTAAGTTTTGGTAAATACTAAGTAAGTGTTTTATCAAACAAATACATCCCTGTCTGGATACGAGCAGGTAGAGGCGGCTCTGGCACAGATGTATCCTAGGGGTAAAACCCGAAAACACCGCTTTGAGCTAGACTCGAACGGGAACTGGTGCACGACAATGGGCCTTGCTGCACTCTTGGTTATGACACTCCCGGGGGATATGTTTTGATAAATTCACAATCTTAGTATGAACCCTTATTAAGGGAAAAATGCCCCTAAGAATATATGTTAGAAGGAAGATCATGAAAAGCCTGGATTGAATCCTATAGACTCATGAGTTAAAGAGATTAAAGTTTATTTATAAGTCATCAACTTTTGTCTTTGGATTACCCTTTATGTGTTACCCCTAACTTTCCTTTTATTCCAGCCAATGGCCGGTAATAGGAGAACTCGGGCTAACAACCGTTGTGAAGATCAGTGTGATGATTGTACTAATGAGATGCCCAATCCGATGGGAGCGGGAATCGCGAACTTTGTCACGCTTCTCTCTCAGATAACTCAACTTTTGAATAGAAATAGTGGTCAAGAGGAACGTTCAACCCCCCCTAAGAAGAAACAAGTCGCTATTGAAAGCTTCATGAGACAAAGGCCTCCTACTTTTAGTGGATCATCCGATCCCACGATTGCTGAACAATGGATCAACTCCATTGAAAAGATATTCTCCATCCTCCAATGCTCTGAAAAAGAGAAGGTTCTCCTGGCGGCATATCATATGGAGGGTGAAGCTGATCAATGGTGGACATTGATAAAAAACATGAAGCCTGAGGAGGAGATCGAGGCCTTGGAATGGAAGGTATTCCGGAAGATGTTTTTCGATAAATATTTTCCACGCACCCTCCGTCTTAATATGGAAAGGGACTTCCTTTCCCTCAAGCAGAAAGATGAGGAATCTGTGGGAGCGTATGAGGCAAACTTCACAAGGCTTGCACGATACGCTTCCGGCTTTGTCGTTACCCCCGAATGCAAGGTTGACCGCTTCTTTGGTGGGCTGAAGCCTAGCTTGCGGAAAGCATTAGCGATCCGTGACTTCGACAACTATGAGGAAATTGTCCGATGTGCCCTCAAGGTTGAAATGGAGATCGGAGAATCACATGGGTATCATGGGGACAAGAAGCGGAAGGTGGACTTCAATGCTGGTGGTCCGATGGATAAATCCAACGGCGCTAAGAAATTCCAGCACCCCACTTGCCAAAAGTGTGGAAAGAAGCACCCTGGAAATTGCCTTAGGGGGACAAGAAAATGCTTCAAGTGTGGAAGAGAAGGGAACCTAGCTGTAAACTGTCAGCAAGAAGGACCCGCGGCTGCGACGGAGGGGAGGAACGCTCCGTTCGAACCTCAACGCGTTGTTCAATGCTTCAAATGCAAAGAACCGGGTCATTTTGCGAATCAGTGCCCTAATCCAAGGGTTATCGGAGGCAATCAACAACCTCCAAGACAGCAAGGAAGAGATTTTGCCATCACTTCTGCCGAAGTGAACCCCGACAATGAAGTGGTGACAGGTACGCTAGTTATTCATTCAAGAATAGCGAACGTACTTTTTGATTCAGGTTCTACGCATTCTTTTATATCTAAAAAGTTTAGTAGAACAATCCCTGTGCCACCACAAATCCTGGAAGTAAAGATGTCGGTGAGTACGGCAAATGGGGCAATCATTGCATCCCATGAGTATAAGTCCTCCCCTGTTATAATATGTGGGTTGAATTTCCCGGCGAACCTCGTCATACTCCCTTTGGTGGAATTTGATGCAATTCTTGGCATGGATTGGCTTTCCTTATATAGAGCCAACATAAACTGTCGGGAGAGGGAAATCACACTCCATATGGTGAATCGACCCCCGATTCTTTACAAGTGTCAGGAGGAAGATGAATCTCCTTTAGCTCCATCATCTCAAGCATGGATATTACGGCCTTATGAGCACGCATATCTGGCTCAGATGATTGAGTCCAAGGAAGAAACCACCCTTGAAGAAATGCCTATTGTGAGGGAATTCGCTGAAGTATTTTCCGAGGAACTTCCTGGTCTTCCTCCAAGAAGAGATGTTGAGTTCTCAATTGAACTTATACCTGGGGCGCTACCAATATCCAAGACTCCATATAGAATGGCTGTGGTTGAGCTTGAAGAACTGAAGAAACAACTACAGGAGAATCTAGATAAAGGGTTTATATGCCCAAGTGCATCACCATGGGGTGCACCAGTCCTCTTCATCAAGAAGAAGGATGGGTCAATGCGGCTTTGCATCGATTATCGTGAACTTAACAAAATCACGATAAAGAACAAGTATCCTCTCCCAAGAATCGATGACTTGTTTGATCAGCTGCGTGGAGCACAATACTTCTCCAAGGTCGACTTGCGGTCGGGATATTATCAAGTAAGGGTGAAGAAGGAAGATATCCCCAAGACTGCTTTTCGTACAAGGTACGGGCACTATGAATTCATAGTAATGCCTTTTGGACTCACCAATGCTCCAGAAATATTCATGGACTTGATGAATAGAGTTTTTAGAGATTACCTAGATAAATTTGTGGTTGTCTTTATAGATGATATTCTAATATACTCCAAAACCAAGGAGGACCATGAGGAGCATTTAAGAACTGTACTGGAGACTTTGCGCAAAGAGAAGCTCTATGACAAGTACAGCAAGTGTGAGTTCAGGTTGAAGGAGGTCTCATTCTTAGGCCATATCATCACAAGCAATGAGATATCTGTGGACCCCTCCAAAACAGATGCAATTGAGGGATGGCCGAGGCCAACATCGGTAACTGATATCCGTAGCTTCTTGGGGTTAGCTGGATATTATCGACGATTTGTGAGAAACTTCTCACGATTGTCCAACCCTCTTACCAAGCTAACTCGAAAGGGAGTAAAGTTTGCTTGGAGTGATGAATGCGAAGAAAGCTTCAAGGAGTTGAAAAGGAGGCTTATCACTGCACCTGTGCTCACTTTACCCACAAGTGGGGAGCTTTTTGTGGTATTCAGTGATGCTTCGAAGAAGGGCTTAGGATGTGTGCTGATGCAGAATGATAAAGTGATATCCTATGCCTCAAGGCAGTTGAAAATCCATGAGCGAAACTATCCAACGCATGATCTGGAGTTGGCGGCGGTGATCTTTGCCTTAAAAATCTGGCGGCATTATCTCTATGGAGAGAAATGTGAGATATATACTGACCACAAGAGTCTTAAATATATATTCACACAGAAAGTGCTTAATATGCACCAGAGAAGATGGATAGAGCTCATAAAGGATTATGACTGTTCAATACATTACCACCCTGGGAAGGCGAACAAGGTGGCGGATGCCCTAAGTAGAAAGGATCCAGCAATTCTATCAATGATGAGAATTGAGAAGGATCCAATCTTCTTAGACTTGATGAAGATGGACGTGGGAATCATAAAGAAGGGAACATCATCAATCCTTTCACAAATGATTTCTCAACCATCTCTTTTGGAAAGGTTAAAGGATGCTCAAAAGGATGATGCGAGAATCCAAGAAAAAGTGGAAGCTATCAAAAAGGGAAAATCCTCAGAGTTTAATGTTAATGAAGAAGGAATTGTGCGGTTTGGGAAAAGACTATGTGTCCCATCAAGTTCAGAGCTGAAGAAGGAACTTTTGGATGATGCACATAGTTCAAATTTCTCTATTCACCCAGGGAGCACAAAGATGTATCGAGATCTCCGAGAAAAGTTTTGGTGGGATAATATGAAGAAGGAGATCGCCGAATATACATCAAAGTGCCTGGTGTGTCAGCAAGTGAAGGCAGAGAGGTAGAAGTCTAAGGGGATGATGCAACCATTGCCCATACCAGAATGGAAATGGGATAACATCACCATGGACTTCGTCACTGGACTTCCAAGGACATCCAAAAGCAACAATGCAATCTGGGTTATTGTGGATCGTCTTACAAAGACTGCACACTTCATTGCTATTCGAGAGGATTTCTCTTTGGATCAGCTGGCAAGGATATATATCAGGGAAGTGGTACGGTTGCATGGAGTACCACTATCTATTGTGTCTGACCGAGATCCAAGATTTACCTCTATGTTTTGGAAGAGTCTTCAACATGCTTTGAATACTGAACTGAACTTTAGTACGGCCTATCATCCTCAAACTGATGGCCAATCCGAGCGGACTATCCAAACACTTGAGGATATGTTGAGAGCATGCTCAATGGACTTTAAAGGAGGATGGGATCAACATCTTCCTCTAGTTGAGTTCTCTTATAATAATAGTTTCCACTCGAGCATCCAAATGGCACCATATGAAGCCCTGTATGGGAAAAGGTGTAGAACACCGGCATGTTGGGATGAGGTCGGTGAACGTAAGCTGCTTGGACCAGAAATGGTCGAAGAAATGTTGGAGAAGGTGAAAACCATTCAGCAGCATATCAAGGCAGCCCAGAGTCGACAGAAGAGTTATGCAGATAATCGTCGACGAGACCTTGAGTTTAAAGTCGGAGACATGGTGTTTTTACGCATATCTCCGTGGAAGAAGGTCATGAGGTTTGGAAAGAAAGGGAAGTTAAGTCCAAGGTACATCGGCCCCTTCGAGATTCTTGATCGTGTTAGGGCTGTGGCCTATCGACTAGCACTTCCACCTACTATGGCCAAGGTGCATGATGTCTTCCATGTATCCCTCTTAAGGAAGTACATACCAGACCCTTCACATGTACTCTCTTCCGAGGTGGTACAATTAGAAGACGATCTTTCTTATGAGGAGCAACCAGTGAAGATCTTAGATCGTAGAGAAAAAGTTCTACGAAATAAGACAATGCCCCTCGTCAAGGTGTTGTGGAGAAACCAAAAGTTTGAAGAAGCAACTTTGGAGTCGGAGGATATGATGAAGCTAAGTTACCCACATTTGTTTTAGTGTGGGAAAAGGAAAATTTCGAGGGCGAAATTTCATAAGGGGGGAATGTTGTAACGACCCAAAAATTTCATTAATGGAAAATCCCTCTTGATACAGTTAAATGTTTCTTTATGTTTTTATAAGATGTCAACTTTTTTAGTTTAACGTTAAGATTTGTGACCGTTACTTTTATAGCCGTTGAACAGTGATCATCTGGGTAGTTTAAATATAAGGCTTTAACGAACCAATTTTCTACTCAGACAAAGGAAGCGATGGCCTCATCCAGTAGAATTTCCCCTTACGAAGCCCATTTGTCGGAGCTCGGAAAGGAGGTGGTGTCTTTCGGCTTTGCCCTTGACCAAGCCCAAGCTGAGCTTCATCAAGTCAAGCTCGAACGTGATCGTCTACGGGAAAAATGGAAGTTGATAGAGATTACCACTCGAGCGATGTTATCCGAGCAACCCCAAGAGTCTGTCACCATCGCACACCTTACCCTTAGGTCTTATGCGGCTATTTTAGAGGGTTATGTAACAAATAAGTAGCACCATGTTCATGTACATTATTTTTGTATATAATAATGAATATAATTTCTAGTCATTTTTGATACATTGTAATTATTTTTTAAAGTATAAACGGTGTTTTTAGTTATTATTTAATTAAGAATTATATTTTATTAAATTAAAGGATTTTTGAATTAAATAATATTTTAATAAAATATTATTATTAATATTAAATTAATTTTTATTAAATATAAATGATCTTATAATTTTATGAATGCAATTAAAATTTTTATTAAGGTTTGAAAGCAATTTCTGTCAAAACCATGAATTTTTTTATAAATGTCGGTTTTTATTTTAAAAGTGAAAATTCACATATTTAGAAAATTATTTAGATAAAATAAATATTATTTTTGGAATCAGGACGTCGAAATTATCCAACGGTGAATTTTTCATAATTTTCTGAGACAGTCAAATTTTTGGGTAAAAATTAAATACCAATTAAATATATAATGTGTTTTATGACATCATAATGACCCAATGGTGATGTAATAAAATACCATAATCCTTATGTTCGGCCATATGTGTTTTATCATTAAAATAATGAGGTTTTGGGTTTGTTTGACTCACTTTTCAAAGCATTAATGGAGCCCTCAAGACTTATTCAACACTTTGCCTTTTTAAATAAATTTCCATGGGAGTGTGACTCACCTCCACATAAGCAACCCTAATTTTTTAATAAGTTCGGACCTTGGACTTGTAAAATATTTTTTTCCTATTTACTTTTCCAGAAACCATGGGCAAATACCATGGGATGGTTTGTGTTTTGGATTATTTTAATATAAGGGGTCCCAAACCTAAATAATAAAGAATTCTCTCACCTTTCCTATATAAACCCACCCAAGCTCCCACTTCCTCCTCACTCAAAGCCCTTGAAGTTCGTCCAACCTCTGCCCTACTCTCTCTAGAATCCTCCCAAGGTGCCCCAAGCTCCCAAGAAGCCTCTCACAAGCCGCTCTCTAGCCTTTGGAAGCACACTTCCAAGTAAGGGTTTTTTCTTCCTTTCTCATTTTTG
Source organism: Viscum album (assembly GCA_963277665.1). Classification (NCBI taxonomy): domain Eukaryota; kingdom Viridiplantae; phylum Streptophyta; class Magnoliopsida; order Santalales; family Viscaceae; genus Viscum; species Viscum album. The sequence goes on along the minus strand of OY728148.1, from coordinate 826,662,990 downwards.
TTAATTTTCTTTAAGTTGTATTGCCCTTTTAATTTCATTTATGAATGTTGGGGTATGGTTTCGAACCTCTCCCATAATGCCCTCTTATTGTTTGAATGATGGGAGACCCCTTTCTCTCTCATTAAATTCCTCCCATGTACACCCGTTACTATGCCGAAATTCCGAAAGGAACTTCTCTCTCTTCTTTTACATTCAAGCAATACTTTTGTATCATGAATCTAAATTCCATTTCTATTGTTGGGACATGTATATACATGATCTCATTACTGTCCATTACATGTAAATATGATGAGTAACCCCTTTCTCTCTCATCAACCTTTTTATGAATTCTTATGTCACGCCGTTACGCTGCCGAAATCGCACCGATTTTCTAAGCCAATGTCTTTGTGTAGTGAATACCATGCCCATTTCTCCATCAAGGGTATTCACCTTTATGCACATTTACATATTGATTATAAAGTTTCATGTATGAATTCCACATTCCTTTATCTTGGAATAAATGATTATGTTTTATGAATCCATGTTTTATGATCCATGTGGCACACTTATGCATGAAATGAAATGTTTAAGAAGGGTGTGCCCTGATAGCGCTCCAATGCATTGGGTAAAGTATAGTATCATGATACGTCATGTGCAATGAGTGTTGAATCATTCTAATTCAAGTGCAACGAGGGTTTACTCGTGCTTCAAGTGCAATGAGGGTTTACTCATGCTCCATGTGCAATGAGCCTTGGCTCATGCTAATTCAATGTTAAGTGTTGTTGCCACATTTCCATGTTATGATCATCATGCTTTATCATGCCTTTATGTTCATGTTTCTATTATGCTCTATTGATATGCCTATTGCCTAACATGTATTTCACTCCTCATGTTATTCATTGTTTACTCCCTTACTGGGCTTTATAGCTCACCCTTTTCTTATGCATGTCCTCAGGTTATCCCATGCAATGCTAAGTACGAAGGAATGTAGTGGTCATGTAAAGGAAGTTTTCAATAAGGATGTTGTATTTCAAGTTTAAAGTTTTTATGTAATGATCCTAAGCCCCAAAGACACTAAACCCCTCGATCTTCTTTGTTGTATCAAGTGAAGTTTTATGTAATAAAGCATGTTTAAGTTGTAATAAAAAGCAGGGTTGTCATATTATCATTTTATATCATGAATATATTTATTTTTATTCTATTTAATGTTTATTTTTATTTTATTATTTAGTGGATCTTATGACTCGTAATATCGCTAAAGCGGTAAGGGATTTATGTATCAACTTGTTTTCTTTGGGACACATGTGATGTCATACACCTATGATATTATATGTGTTATATATAAATACCCAATAAAAAGTAATATCATGAATTTATTTACTCTAATGATATTATATGTTTGATTTAATTTTATTCTTTCATGTTACTCATTATTCAGTTATACCAAGGTGGTATGTGTTTTATGTTATAATCTCATTGTTTTTCAGGATTATTTCTAAATATGCTTCCTACGATGAAATATTATGATATAAAACTTATTATAATCATGAATATTCTTATAATAAATATACTTCATTAAAATAAAAATTACCCCCTAATTTTTCTCTCTTTATGTACTTAGAATATTTTTTCAAGAGTAATCAACATTGTTTTTCTCTTCCGTTGAAAACCCTTTTAATTATATATCCATGTTTTAAAAAAATTAATTAAAACATATTTTAACAATATTATAAAATTTTATTAAATTAATTTTGACCAAATTTTTATTTTTAAAAAGTTTTTAAAATTAGTATTCTTGTTGTTTTAAAAATAAGGTTTATTTGGATTTTATCAAAATTGTGAATGTAATATTTGTTATAAAGTTTATTGAATTTCCGACCATCATGAAAACCAAATGTTTTAAATATTACTTTATAATTTTCAATGAGTTTTTTCAAATAAATGTATTTTTAAAAAGTATAATGTTTTAGAATTTTTTGGGAGTGGAAATTATTTTTTCCTTAATAAATTTTTTGAGTGATCTTTAAATATTCCAATATATGTTTCACAATTTATTTTAGATGAAAAATATTTTTTAAATGTTTTATGTTTAAATATATTAAATTTTTAATGGTGATATTACTCAATAAATATTTCAAATGATCTTTAATTCTTCATTTATATGATTCCATGGTTATATTGAAACAAAATAATATTGAAATTTATTATGTTTTAATAAGTATTTTTCAACATAGATGCTTTATTTTCATAATGAAATGTTCGAGTTGATTTTATTTAAACATTATTTTCGATAAAACATGGATTACTATTATGTAACATAATTTTTATTGGGGATATTATCGCATGAAAAAATATTTATTCTTTCAATGGATGGTTTATATTTATGATGGAAAAAAATTCGTGAAACACATTTGATTTCATGGGTTATGATATGATGAAATGTTTAATGAAATCCATTTAATTTCAGGAACTATTTTATAATGAATGATTTTCTATGACCATTTCTTTTCATGGTTTTGATATAAAAAATGTGTGAAATTATAGTAGAACTTGTATGTATGTTTTTCACTATATAATGGATGGGACTAATATATCACTCCAACGTCATCGATAATGATTGATATCTCACGAGATAAATAGGATTGGAATGGGGATCTAACCCAATTCATTAGTGGGATTTTCACACTAAGAGACACTCTAGTGTCAACCTTGAATACTATAATAGTTTTGAGAGTGTACCCATTCCACTATATATCCTTGTAAATAAGACCTGATGACCAAGGAATTAAATTTATATTATTATGTTTATTCCACTATTCCCTGTTTTATGCGAAATCTATTTTATTATGTCTCATTTTATTTTATTTCATTATGATTAATTTGTTTTTAACTACATATATTTACCCCCTAAAAAAAATTATGGTCATTTATATGCATGGTTTGGTTTTAAAATGTTATTCTCCTATTCTTATAAACTTATTATCATGTTATGCTAACATATCTCCCAAGCTTTCCATTACTGAGAATCTAATATCACCATTTATTAGTTTTCCTTTCTTTCAGTTATTAAGAAATGTATTATGTATGATATGTAAAAGTAATATATAAGTAATTTGGATAGTTAAAATACTCTTAATAAAAAAATGTTACTTTAAATATTATAATGTGTTTGATGGAAAAATAGATTCATTACATTTGAAGGGATTTAACCCATATATAAAGACCATTAATCATTTATAAAGTTAATATCATAGAAAAATTATTTTTTCACATAAAAATAAAGATAAATTTATAAAATATGGTTTTATTTTCAATTAAAAGTTGATAATAATACAACATACCACCTCTTCCTTTCTATTTTTTATGGTGAGGAATGATAGTGCTGAATATCAATTTGGTGATCAAGACTAGAGTTAGAGATTCATTATGATGATGAGTATATTATTTTTGTGGTGGGTCATGCATGGTAGGATGGGGGTAATGGAGTTAATAACATTCACGTTCGTGATACCCAACTACACTGGTTCATAATGAGATTGTGGATTGATATAGATTTTAACAGATTCCAACATGAGATTATAGAACCTATGGGATGATTAGATATGTATGTATGCATCACAACCCACATTAGATATGGTTTTATTTTTTATGTGGTGATAAGGAAGGTATGAAAGAACATGAGGTTGAATGTCAAGCCATGAAAATAGAAAATTAGTGGAGAATTTGATAAAGTGTAACATTCTTAGATTCATTCAATTCTATTTTATTATAATTGGATGAATTTTATTTTGAGAGTTCCATGGTGAGGATGGTAATCGATAATTTTTCTATTTAGGCTCTTGTTGAATTTTTATTTTGTCCTTACAACATTTTTTAAGATTCACATATTCACGAGAGGAATTGGGTCCAATTATATTGAGTATACACGATACTGTCACACTACATATACAAATTTTTTTAGGTTTCTATATGGACTTAGATGACCAAGTTGGACAATACTATCTTAGTTGTTGGAGGTTTTATTGAGTTTCTTCGATATAAATTACTTTTTGTACACTACTTGGATATTTTTTCGATTCATTTTACATTTTCTAGGAATTTTGGGATGGTTTTTATCACTATTATATGATGTGATATAGTTATTTTGGTTGTTGGTATCCTCTCTCCCAATCATTGTTATCTATTAAGGGTAATTCATCCCATATTTGGGAGATTTTTTATATTCTCCATGCTAGTTTCCATGAATGGGATCACTATATGTGGAAATCAGGGGTAACTATCTATCTTCTATAATTTCCATATCATGTGCAGTACCATTGTTGGGTGGGGTAAAGAAATTATAATATCTAAATCAAAATACCTATTTTATATAATCCACATATCCATAAAATATCTAAAATCAAAAAACATATGGAATAAAAAACTAATAAGTATAATGAATCCAATTATTATATAAACTATATGTTTAAACCCATTAAAATAGATTTCTCAGCTCATAGAGAAAATCCCCATGAAATGAGTGATATTCTCTATTCTTAATTGAAGGAGACAAAAAAATTCATAGGAAATGATGAACTATAATTGCATGATGTAGAGGAAAGAAGTAAAGATAAGATAATGTAAATATCCTATATTGATAAATAATTAAAATAAACAAAAATTCCAACTAATAAAATACATAAAAATGAGAAACTCAATTTAGGTCATGTAATATCATGAGGTGATGAAGTGAGAGAAAAATCATCGAAAAACAAATTTAAAGTGAAATATAGTGGGTCCTAAATAAGATATTATTTTTCACATGGTTTATAAACCACGATAAAAAACATTATATACCAAACACCCAATTTTTACACCAAAATAAATTATAGAGTCTTTTGATGGTTTATAAACCACCACACATATAATTTGAAGTAATAAAACACTATTTTTATTTTTTACTTCTTATTATTAGAATACATCTCATCACATACAAATGAATTTTCATGGGGGACATTTTAAAATTTTCAAAAGTAGAAAGTAAAAATATTTAAAATAATTATATATTTGAACTCAATAAATATTTTTCTCTCAAAATTATTAGTTGTATAAAAATTATAAAATATATATAGTGTTATAATCACCATATAACCCATATTTTTATCCTCAAAAAATATCAAAATTTTACATTATTATTAAGAAACATTAGTGTGAAATGACTTTTTTTAATACATATATATATATATATATATATATATATAATTCCCACCATTTTTTACTCTTATTATCTAATCAACTGATAAAAGTCAGTTCTGTTTCATAGTAGAATATTATCAGGTCTATAAAGAATTTATAAAGTTCAATAATATTTAATGTCTTAAAAATAAAACCTAATAAGTAGACAATGAGAAGAGTGTGTTTAGCCATCTACCTCCAACATTAGCTAATAGATAAACCAAAGAAGTACATAAGTTAAGCATCATTATCCATTTCTAATATATTAATTATAATAATTAAAATTAATGAAAAATTTATTGAAATTTCATGTCAACACTATAAACACTGAGAAACATAATCAGCAAGATAAATTTTCTTGAAGACTGATATTTATTAATATCTTATATTAGAAATTTCAAATCCATGTAAATACGAATATTGTAATTCTATATTACATTAAAAGAAAACTATTGTTTGTAATACAGTACACTAATATTCTAGTTCATTGTCCAAAATAAAAATCCCCAAAAATATTTATATATATATATATATCTATAAATACATTGACATATCACATCAAATTTTATGGGTATTAGATATAGTCATGGGTTTATCTATTTATTTTTTCTTTAATGTGACATCATAAAAATCCAAAAAGTTGAGTCGAATAAATAGTTATGGACACATAATATTGTGTTCCAATTTTATCTAATATTATGTAATCATATACATTTACTAATCTTAATTATTATTTAGAAGTGATTCCATAGTAAAAAACGGTGTTGCAATTAAGTGGGTTTGATGTTTCCAAAAAATTAATATTTTTTCAAAAAATTTACAAACAAAGGTATAAAATATTTTAATATATTGTAAAAAATTACAATACCATGTAATCATTTATTAATGTTTTAAACTATGCTTAAAAAATGTCTAATTTCATTTAAACACTTTTCTAGATCCTAAATGAATTATAAAGATGGAGAAAATATCATAAAACCCAATGAAATATTACATACACTAAATCATTTATAAATATAGTTAAATGATGGATGACACTCCATGACAAACATTCCCTATCATAGATCATGATAATTCATGTCAGATTAAAAAGAAAATAAGATATTTCTCCCCTTCATGTGTAATGGGTCATTCAATATCTAAGACTTCCTTGAGCATATTGATGTCTTCTATGAAATTGGTAACTATAGAGTTTCATAACCATGATTTGAGTTAAGACTATTCTATCTTCATATATACCAATATATTTTTCAAATCCATTCAATGATATAATTCAAAATGATCAATCCAAAATTTCACTTAACACAAGATGGATCATAAATTGCCCTTATTTTATTCCAGTTAACATTTTTTTATATTAGACGGTGGTGTGATAAAACATAATTAAGTGGGGGAACTATTTCCAATAATATTCTTCATTTTCCTCAAAAAATATTGGTTAGATACCAATTATATTTATAAAAATAAATAGGACATGTAAAATGAAATTTTAACATGAACATTAAAACATATTTTTAAAGTAAAAATAAAAAAAATCATAATTTAATGTAACAACCTAAATGGATATAAATTATACCTATGATGATCAAGGACTATTGAACACTCCAATCGTTGAGGGGGAAATCGAGTCTCAAATATATCCCATTTAAAAAAATTACTTTTTCACTGGAGTATATATTAATGACTGTTCAGTTTATCATACCCTTTATTATTTACACACCACACTCCATAAAATTACCAAGAATGAGTAAAAAAGGAATATATATACTCACATAAATATTCATCCGATAAAATATTTAATTTTCTTATAACACTCAAGGTGGCCATGACCATACATTCTGTTATATTAAATAACAATTCTTTTAAAAAAATTCAATATATCAATTCATATTCATAAATATATTTTATAAATCCAATATAACCCAATGATAGGAGAAAATATACTCCACAATGTATAATAAGGAATGATCAATGGGAATGAATAAAATAATATGAAAAAGGAAATTTTATGGCATAATATTGAAAAACCATGGGTTAGGGCCCTCATGTGGAGACAATTCAATCTAGAACGAACTAAGGCTTCACTTGGAGAAAATTAATTTAGGTCCCTAACAATTGCATAAAAAATAATGAACTTAATACAATAATATTATATACAGTGAATTATAATATAGGGTTATCCATTTAAAGAGACCAATCCCATCTATAAAATATAGAAGCCAATTTTCTAGAACCCATATTATTAAATGGTATTTTTAATTATTGTATCCTAAAACATATATAAATTTTATCCAAAATAAACACATCACATTCACTTATAATAAAATTCATGCCTATTTTGATGTGTAAACACATGAAAAAATAATTCATGCCACATGATAACATTTAGTTATTTTCCATAACATTAATAGAATAACATTCATATAATATTCCTTGAATATGTTAAAAATAACCAAACACCAAATTAATGATTAACGTGACCATTTGATATTTTAAATATTTAAATGGAATAAATAATATAATTTATCAACTAAAGTATTATTATCATTAACTGGCCATCATCATTAAAAATAATAAAAAAATCAACCTATTCCCCTCCATGATGAGAAAATGAAAAAATTGATACACCAAAAATTGAAATCACACAAACACAAACACATAGACACACACACACACACATAGATACACACACATATATATTTCATAAAAAAATTAATTCAAAAAATAAAACCAACAAGGGGAAAATTCAATTATTAATGTAAAAATGGTATCAATGTATAAATGTTATGAAACTAAACATTTTTATACGTGACCCACCTATATTTAAAAACTAAAAAACCTTCAATTTGGTTATTCTTGGACTCTATAAAAATTCATATCTTAAATCACAAGAAAACAAGGTATTAAAAAGAGAGGTGTTATATAATATTTTAGAAGAGTAGAGTTATAATATATAGTCTATTAATATAAAAAATAAAATAAATCCTTTATGAATCCAATAAAAATGAAGTAGAAACCCTATTTGGGGTTTGTGAGTGTTTTTTACATAAGGAAAGATAAAATGGGGTAAATTGGGGACGAATAATATCAATTATCCTTTTCCTATTATTTTTTATCATAGTTATGCAAAATAAAACTTCCCCCACTTATTAAAATATGAAATGATAAATCATATAAAACAAAAGAAAACTTCCATGTTTCATCAATATTAAACTACTTCTTAAGAGCATATCCCCTCACAGTTTCTAACCATCGACATGAAACTCACATGTTTCTCACTCAAGAATAACCGAAAAATATCTAATATGAAAAAAAAAATTTATAAAAAAATTATTTCATTAGGGTTATATACATATACTAAAACTTTATCAACATGATGATATATAATTATTTATAGAAGCAATTCTATCAAAAATTCTATTCTAATATTATAATATTTCTGTACTTTTTCTATAACCACAACAATACCAATCTTATCATTGTGTGTAGATGTTTCTCTAATTAATAGTGCAATTATATACATTTTCCTTTAATAAATTATTCAAATATATTTCTAAGTCATGGAAAATTTATCAAAACAAAGACACAAAAAACTAAATAAATTGTTTAATAATTCAATTTTAAATATTCACTAATTAGATAAGAAAATCATATATAATATTTTTAATAATTAACCCCATTCAATTTTGTTTTACCTCACTATGATTTAGTCAAGTTTTATTAATCCATTAAGACCATAAATAATGATCAAGGTGCTTCTAAACTACACAAAATCATTCCAACATTCTAAATGGAATATGTATTTATAGAGTATATGATGTTATGTTGAAGAAATTATAACAATCCTGATCAAAATTAAATATGAAAATTAAAATTGTAATTAAAATTACTAGATACTAAATATTTTCATCATTTTATATATCATAAAACATACATAATAATCTTCTACACCTCTTAATATTAAACAAGAATTTCATAAAAACATACTCAAATCCATGTCAAAAAACCACATAGAAACTAGATAAAGAATATGAATTATAGAAAAAAATAATTTACGAGTTTAATTTGTATTATATCTTTTTTTATTTATCAAGATAATAATTAGTCATTAATGAACATGAGATATATTCTAACTTGATACACTTCACCCCCTAATTTCAAAATGAATCCTTAACATTGATGTTATCCTATAATTTTTAATACAATGTGGATGTAAAGAATCAAGTTTAACAAAACTCTCCAGAACCATATTGAAATAAATAGTCATTAAATAAAAAAATTTAATAAGATATTATATAATAATCATACATGAGGGAATAATTTTGGTCATCCAACCAATATTCATTGATTCTATCCCTAATATACCTCATAGATTTCCAAAATATAGTATAATATATCTTTAATGATTAGTTGGGAATTTCATTGGATTCCAAATTTTCATTATAAATTATCAATACCCTAAAAACACTATTTTTATGTTTCCATAAAAATATAACCAATATGGATTATTGGTCATAAATCTCAAACCACATTAATAAACCTATATTTTAATAATTTTTAGCATACTGCTAATAGTGAAATCAATAATTCCATTAGCATCCACTATAGTCACTCTTTTGTAATTATTTTCATTGTAAATATCTGTTTAATAATTTTTTGAATGAAACACTTTATTATCCTAAAAAATTTATAAAACCTACCATTCTATCAAATTAAAAGGTGTGTTTTCTCCCTAATATAACTTTTATTCAATATCTACTAAACATTATTTAATCATTATACCCAATTGAATTTAAATATAGGCAATAACTATCCCCATTTCAAGTAAAACATTATTAATTTAAAAATTATTCCATTTAATTATATGGAGTAATTATTTGGATTAGTTTAAAACAAAATGAATAATTAAATAAATGTTACAAAAAAGTAAAAATAAATCACCTAATCGAATTGTAAGAGAAATCATAAATTTACATGAAAAAACTATCATGTTCACAATTTGGAATTATAGTCACATTATAAGTGAATGTTTTTTATATCTAAACCTTAAAAGGGGTGGATATTGGTAGAATCCAGGAGGAATCATATGGTCCTCAAAACCATAAATATATATTTTTTGTTTTCATAATTTCAATAATTTTATTTTGAGTTGACAAATGGTCATATATTACTAACAAATGTTCAATTTGTTTTTCTAAATACTGATATATGTTATACATAATTTCATTTTTATTAGATTATGTGTTATAGTATTTATATTATTTATATCCCTCGAGATATCACACATGATTGGTAATGGAAAATTCAAAAAATCAACAGTAATTCCAATCTATTTATTAATCTATAAGAGTTTCTTGAAATCCTGAGTAGTATTAATTTATTTATAGCCTATATTTATAATGGAAATTTAATACTAATACTTCCATGATCATAGTATTAATAAATCCCCATTTTATATTTCACATAATCATACCAGCAGACTATCATCATCTAAACTAGGAAAAACTAAATAATTATATCCCAAATATTTTTATTATGATGTATCTTTACAAAATATGATTGAATCCAATATGTTTTTGATATTTGAAAATATATTTACTCAAATAAAGGTTGGTTTCTTTGACAAAACCTTTATACCTAAATTATTAATATATTGAAAATATAATTTATAGTAATCAATATGATAATTACAATAATATTCCAATGATTTTCTTATACAACTTTGTATTTTTCAACATTTTGTTATAATTGTTTTTAAATACTCTTCTGGGTTGAAATATGTATTGTTACCAATTTACTGTAATTGATATAAAACCTTTTAAGAAACCATTTATCATAATTATATTGTGAAATAAAATGTCCATTCCTTTTTAATAGTACCTAAAAATCAAGAAATCCTCAGGTCATCAATCATTAGTAATTTTTACTCTCACCCATTGAATTAAGAATACAATTTTATTTTATATTAATTAAATCCTTTAATTATTATCCTATATATATAATCACATTAATTCTTTAATAATAATACTTAATGGCATGTTCATTTTGCTCAAAATATTTATATTAAAATTTAATTATTTTAAATATTGATCAATAATTTTTTTTCATGTTCTTAGATTTATTTTCCACCCACAATAACCCTTATTAAAGAAATATACATTATTAATAACTTTATGAATCAAAACCATCTTTCTATTAAATATAAAATTATTCTTTAATAAATACTGAATAATATGATTTAACATTGATAAAGAATATCAGAAACATCAGTTCCAATGATATAAAAATGAATATTCATACCATTTTGAATATAGGTGTGAGTGTAAACATTTCAACCATAATGATTCCTCTAATTTTATAATATCTTTTTCACATGAGAATTATTATTTTAAAATTAGTTTTCATTATTTTTCCATATTATTTTGGTTGAAATTCTTGGTTTAAATAACATTTTTTTTCAATTATACTTATAAAAAGTCCCATATTTACTCTAATTTATTTTACAATGTTTATCATTTATAGATCTAAACCAAATAATATCTATATTAGATTTATTTAATCTTTTAGGATCTACTTATAAAAAGAGTGATGATTTTCTTAAACTCTTAATTATTATCATTTCATCAAAACTATTGATATTACTACTGATTTTTTTTTCATTAATTTCATACCTACCTCTTGACTTATATATAATTGATGAAATGATTTCAGAATCATGATTATTAATCTCATCATTGAAATCAATATTAGCCCCTTGTACTCTTTGAGTTCTAGTCATACTATTAAATAATCCACCTAAAATTTTCTCACAACATTGATGAAATATTTTTTTAGAAAAATATTTAAATCATTACTTTTAATATTTTTTCGATGAAATTATTCATATCATTTACTATCCATTATATTTGATATATAGATAATAAAAATAAAATTTTATCTATAAAATTAAAACATAATATCGACATCTTATTTATTAGTAGTAAATAATTTTTATATAGTTTAATAAAATTATTTAACTGTTTCATTCTCCCCATACCACTAATCATATGAAATATTATCCACACCTTGATATTACAAAAGGGTCTTTTTTATATAGGAAAATTTCAAGACTTATTTCTTTAAAAACATATCTTTTATATTCTTATCAACAAGAACCATTAAATACATGACATAAATTATCATGTATCTCCTCTAAAATAGAATTGCATTTAGAATTTATCCCCATCAAATTGGAATTCCATATCCCAATTATTCTCAGAAAAAATCATTCACTTGGAAATGGACAATCATTATTCCATTATTTGTTAAAAAAATGATGATTTTCTAAACATGAATAATCTTATCTAATCTATAATAACATTATATTTAGTTGAACAAAATTAATTTATTAGTTATCACTATACATTATACCATGATGAGATAGTAATTAAAAAATATAATGTAATACCTCTTTTCAATAATTTCTCACAGTGTTATAAACCTAAAAAATTAGAATACACAACTCTAAACAAATTTTTTTATGTGTTTTCATTTAAATTTTATGTCTTCATAGTGAAATTTTATTTATAAATAATATAAAACATAGTGGTATTATCAAAGGTAAGATTATGAATTCCATGTACATAGTCATGTGACACCAAATAATTGATAGAATTTTGTCTTAAGTAGATATTTTATTTTTACTAATTCTTATTTTGAAACTCTATAAATGGAAAGAACATATATTTTTCTATAATAATAAATTGTAGATTCCACTTTATATTTTCATCTTTCATTTTAACAATCACTGGCATTAATAGTACAAGTGATTTTGGTAATGGTTCTAATTTTTATTGAGTAATAAAGTAGGGTTTCACTTAGTAAAATATTATTATGTATATTAAAAACTAAGAATTAAACTATCCTATTATATGTTCCATAATTTTTTTCCTTTGAAATTAAAAAAATAATCAATCGATTTTTGTTACAAATCCTTATGAGAAATTCCACATTTTATTTTATTATTGTGATGACATTACAGTTTCTCATCATATGGGAAGTGATTTAGTGACCCATACTCATTATACATAGATATAATATCTTAATATATGATTATTTATTTCATTATAAAAAATTAGGCATGAGGATCAAAATGTTTTACTATATTTAGATAATTAGATACATAAACAACTTTTTTGTAAGTGATATAAATCATCTCCCACTATGCTCTTAATCATTAGTACCATTCTTCTAAATATCAGAATTAATAACATTATCCATAAAATATGGAAATGAATCATAATAAAGGTAGATATTATATGATAAGCTAGGGTAAATAAGGGAGAAATCAATTATCAATAGAACATGACATTATCATAAGTGTATAAAAACATGAGAATAACATTTGAAAACCATACCCTATATGAAATAGATAATAATAACTGGTCATGGAATAATTATTGGTAGTTAATAAGAAAAAAATCATAATTTAATAAAAAATATGAGCCATGATTGCATAAAAATGAACTAAGAATTATATTATAGGCATACACATAAGCATTGAAAATAATTTCATTAGTATTTAAATCCCATTTTCAAAACTATTATAGTAGGATGGGATCACTCCCCATATTATCATAGTAGTCAACTATTACTACCAAGACTATTCAAAGTGGATATATTACCTTACTAATCTATGATAACTCCCCAATATAGTATTTTTTATATCATGAGATGTTAATATTTACCCATAAAATATAGGGATATATAATTCTGGGCCCACCGGTCATATAATTAAAATCATAAAAATTGTGTTACAAAATATCATAAAACATTTATTATACGATAAAATGTGAAATAAAATGGGTTTCATAAAAATATTATTAGAACATAAGCCATTGGGAAGGAACGAGGTTCATAAAGATTAATTATAAACCATCACAAGAATATATTACAATGATATCATTGGATTATATCTTGAGGATAATATTGGTCATGTAAATGTATTTCATCATAGATGAATAATTATTTAAAAGACCGGTGGAATCATTTTCATATGAAAATACCCATGAAAGGATTATCCTTGGGATTGGAAATATTTAGATCTTGTTTGAGTTTTTTTTACAGAATATGGACTGTGAACTACATGCTGGAATATTTGTTTCCATGAGTAGGTTACATAACATGATTATATTATGAGGAATATACCATGAACTGAATCATAATATGATAAAATTATCGGATATGAAACTGGATCACATCATGAAAAGGTTGACCATATATATTTTTAATATGAGGTGAATATTTTTTTGGTGTATCTTTTAAATATTGTAATTTCAATGATGAAAGGGGTTAATGTCACGAATGGCTCAATGCTAGAAATTTCAACCATGATGTTCATATGATTTTCTTTTAATTTTAGGTGTAGGTCTATTTATTGGAATATAAGATATTTCCAATTAAATTTTAGTTATTACCACTAATTTTAGATACTTTTGTTTTATGATTTATATTCATGGGGGATGGGTTGCATCTATCTAAGTATGTTATTTTTTTATAATTTATTTCCATTGGTCATTTCATTTTCGTTTCACTACATTTTTAGATCCACTAATCATATAGTGACATTATTCTTTATTAATTCAATATCATCCTTTTGATCTTCTTCCAATGATGGTTCTTTATTAATCATGGTATAAAAAATGTGAAATCTCTATGGTATTTCTGACCTAACCACTCTCTCAAAAATTATTTTATTTAATACAATTCTATGGTTTGGGGACTATAGGCATGGCATCTGATTTTTTATGCTTTCATTCTATTGGTTTTGGATATAGTTGTGTGTATATGAAACCTGATTTTCAGGAGGTGGTTCCACATCTAGCCTATTGTAGATTAATATTGATTTATTAAATTTTTATAAATTGATATCAAAATAAAGTTAAATGATCTATTAGTTAATTTCGATGTGTAATTTGGATTTTATGAAAATATGGTTTTCCCTTTGTTTTAGTAAAAGAAAAAGGATCTTTTAATGAATTTTGAAATGTGTTTGAGAAATGGTTTCTAATAAAGGGTTTGATTAAATGATTTAAAAAATGTATAATATTGGAAGCCTTGGGTAAATAGGTGTAAGGTGTATTAATAGGACCTATTTGTTGATACCATTATCGAGATCACTCATGGGGTGTACCTCTCCTCCACATGTCGGTTGTTCTAGGTACTTGTTGGAAATTGATGGATGTCTCACTTTTTGGGGTGTTACTATAACCTTTAGATAATGTGAATATGTCTTGAGACCTCATGCACAAGACAATATTTATTTGGATTTTATTTTTCTATTCAACATGACCTGATGTGATCCTTAGTGTGATAATACAAGTGATTTTGAGTCATACTTCTTGGATTTGATTTCATATATGTATATATGTGATAATGTTGGAATCCTTTTCTACACAAATTATTCAAAACTATTGAAACTAATGTCACTTCATTGAGGTAGTAAGGTTTCCAACAGTTGTGTTGGGTAGTATGTGGTGAGATAACATGTATTTTTTCCATTTATCATATGGAGTAATAGTTTCTAATTTTAGGTTTTACTCCTTATAGTTTTCCTTCATATATTAGAGTTTTTAACCAATTTTGGGTTGTATCATTTTTTATTATACATTTAGATATAAAATATATTTCATGTTATCACTTCCACTATTTCTTCCTACAATATATATATATATTCCATGATGTACTCATCGAGTTTGGAAAACATATCCCCATGGTTGTCCTTGATGTATGAGTTCTATTTGAAAACCTGTAACACCCCATGTTGTTGTGATTTTTTTTTTCAAATGAATGGAATTTTTCAGTATATTGTGTTACATATAACACTAAAATTTTCATTTATTATAAAAAATGGAGTCTAAAAAAATATGACATATTATTAAAATATTATTATTTAATATGAATGTTTTCACCAAGACATTGGATTGGAGGGTATGAATATAATTAATTTATTTTGAAAATATATGGTATAAAATTTTATATAATATTAACTCCATAGTGACCAATTAGTTGTAAATGTATATATAAAGAATTTTTAAATAAAGGGAATATTTTTATATAAATCTAATTTTATGCCAATAAACATGTTTTTTCTTAATAAAAAAATAAATGGATTTCGGTAAATTATTTTAATGAAATTTAAATATTTTATATTCAGTCATTTTTTTATCATTCATATAATTTTTTTTCAAGATAATATATAATAATTAATCCAATTTTATATTTAAAACCTATATTTTTCTAAAAACCAATTTTGATACATTTTTGTGAGATTATATGAACACAAATTTCTGAAAACATCAAAAAAAATTAGGTAAGAAAATTTTGTACATTATTTTAGTCATATTTTGAAAATTATCATATGGTGAATTGTTTATAATTTTTAAGAAAGATTAATTTATGATGAATAGTGAAAAATACTTAATTTTAATTAAAAACTACCTTTTATAATTATTTATTTATTCAATTAAATTATATTTTAATTTTTTATTAATTTAAAATTATAAAATTATAAATATAATAATCCAATTTAATTCATTTTAATAATATCTATAGTTAATTATTAATTAAAAAACATATAAACCATTGATCATTTTCACATTTAAAACCCCATTTCTCGTTAGATAATTAAGATTATTTTTAAATTTAAAATATACACTTAAGTTACTCATATTTTAAAAAATTGATCACATATTTAGAATCAGAAAATTTTAAATTTTATAACAATTTAAATATAATTTTTTACCATAATTAATATTAGAAATCATAAAAATTCTTTACCATGTTTAAGGTGAAAATGGGTTTACTGTGTGTTAAAAAATAATCATACAAGGTAAAATGACCTAAAAAATTCTTAAAATGTACTCAAATACAATATCTAGATCCAATAATGTTTATGGACCATGAATAATATATTTTTAACACTAGTGTCATTTCAAAAATATGAATACACCATTTTATTTTAAAAAATTAAAAGAATTCCACTAACCTCACTTATAATGTCCACCCTATATCCTCTAATATTATGAAATAAATACCCTTTTTTGGAACCCTACCTACAAAATTCACATTCCAATTTCTATCATATCATCTTATAATCATTTCTTTTGGAATAAAGATAACATAGTAAGGCTTTTGGTGAAAACCAAAAGAGGATACCCAAAAAAGAGGCAACATTCTTCAACAAGATTATTTATTTTATTTCATACTCCACCACTATTGATTATTATTAAAACAAGTTGATATATATAATATTAGTATATTAAATATAATAAGAAGTTTTTATGTTAATGTAATGTCCTAAATTAATCCCAACTTTCATCAAATGTTTTATGGAATCATCATTCATGTGTATGGTAGACTATCATCTTGCGAACCCATGTCAGTCATTTTTACATTACAAACTCTTATAGTTTGGTATGATGATTTATATAAGCTATTAATAAGATATTTTTGACATAACTATACATTTTTCATTATTATATTATATATATATTTTACTTTATATTCCATTGGGGATTCGATAACATTTCTCATGTCTATGACAGACCACCTCATCACGATGTGATGCGATTCGTTTTCACTAATGCATTACATTTAAGATAATAAAGATAATAAAAATGAATATATTTGATATAAATGAAATAATTATATTTTTATTTACATATTTATAAATATGAGAATATAAAAAAATATTTTTATTCTTAAATTTTTACGCACTAAAATATGATAACGTCGTTCATGTAGGTGTGGACTACAGCCTTCATGAAACGATGTGACTCTATATTATCAATAAAAAATACATATCGATGATATGTATAAGTATATATAAAGAAATAATATTTTATTTATTATATTTTTATAATACTATAATGATAAAATATTACTTACCATCTTTCCATAATGATTGCTTGAAAATCTAAATGTTATTCATCCATATGTAAATCCAAACGTCTCCAAGATCTTAACATACTAAATTTATAAAAATCGCCATTCACGATTTTAATTAATAGATAAAACATTATATTAATATGATAATTATTTCATTGTTATTACTATGGAAATTATGGTACAATGAAAAATGTAGGAATATTGAAAACAACTAATCAAATATATACGAAAACCAAAGAGGTTATTACCCCCAATGTTATTTTTAGAAGATATTGTTAATAGAAGTGTAATAAATGGTTGTATGTAAATAATATTGGGCATAATATAAATAATTTTGATTCTTATGTATATTTATAAAAAAAATATATTTATTATTGCAGATGATTTATTGTGAATGGTGGATGTCGAGATATAAGGTAAGGGATTTCTAGTCACACATTTATTTATTGGGGGAAAATGAAAACTCAAAATTAAATTGTTTTTATGGTATATATAATGACCCTTTGACATACTATCTCTTTTGTGACCTATTTTTATTGATTTTTAATTTTTAATTTACTGTAATTATTTATTTTTGATTATAAAACTGAAAATTACTAATGTAGTAAGTTATATTCATATCAATTTTTATTTTGATGATACAAATTTCATATTCACCACTTATTTCAAATATGTTTAATATATACTACCAAGTAATTTATGATATTATTATTTAAATAAAAAAATTATTGTTACTAACATATCCATTTTAGTGTCTTTATGTAATGTGGTTCACATTTCAATGGTTTCCAAAGTGGTAAGTGAATTTTATATTGATATGACTTCTTTGAGAAATATGTTATGTTATACTTCCATTTTCTTTTATGACAAGAATTTACTAAAATACTTACTTGTAATACCGCAAATTTATTTTCTAGCAGGGTATTTTATGATTCATAAAAAGTTATTATATCATGGGGATAATAATTTAATTTTACAAATGTTGCAAAAGGTTTAAGTTTCCATCATCATTTTTAAGACTGGTTATGATTACTATTCTAATGATGAAATCTTAACATATATATCTCATTAAACACATAAATTTTAATCTAATTATCAATTTATTTATAACACATGTTTTTAATTATTATTTTTTTCTATATGTACTCATTAGTCTAGAATAATGTTTTAAATAAAAATAAACACTATTAATATCTTCCATAAAAATCCCCTTTTATACAAAACAACGTTTTCTAAAAATATTTTGAAAAATGAATTTAAAATTCCTGAAATGATTTATTAAAACTTTTTAAATATTTTTTTAACATTTTAAAATATGTTTTTAAATGTATTTCATGGTTGCTTTTTTAACAATTCTCATTTTAATTTGACCAAAAATAAGAATGTAATAATTTATTAATATGTACATTAATAAAACAATTTAACACTTTCATGAAAATTATATTCTATAGAGCTTCAATTTTATGTTTTACAGATTAAATTTAAAGAAAATTATTTTGAAAACTATTTGATTTATTAAAATGTTATTTTCCCTAATAAATGTTTTAAATGATTTTAAATAATATTTTATAAATTTTTAAATATATTTTAAAAAAATCATTACTAAATTAT
The DNA here is from genome assembly GCA_963277665.1 of Viscum album. NCBI lineage: Eukaryota > Viridiplantae > Streptophyta > Magnoliopsida > Santalales > Viscaceae > Viscum > Viscum album. The sequence goes on along the minus strand of OY728148.1, from coordinate 826,643,259 downwards.
TTTATGAATTATTAGTTTTAAAAATTAATTGCCGATAAAATTTTATTTTCCTTAATTAATGAATTGTATGATCTTCTAAATATAATTATCCATTTAAGATGGTATCCTTGGATGTTAATTATTCCTTACTAGGTATATGATCCATGGTTATAAATTATATTCTATCTATAGGTGATTTAGTTTTATGATTAAAAAATATTTATGAAACCCATTTCTATTATAAGAGTAATACCCCACTAAAATGATGAAAATATTATGACACCTATTTTTTCATTCCTTATGATATGATGAAATGTTTATAAAACATGTTTAATTTCAATGTTTATGATATAATGAATCTTTTATGATCATATGACACATATACACTTTATTTCCATTCTGTGAAGGGTGGGACCGATCTCTCCCTTTAATGAATTAGGTAATGATTTTTATTTCATGTGATAGATAGTTCTAGAATGGGGATTTAACTATGTTCATTAAGATACTTTCTACGCTATTATGTTCGTAGGAGTGAACCATGACTACTAAGATAGTTATGTTCATGGACCCATTCTACTATGATAACATTGTCAATTAAACTAGAATAAAATAAAAATGATTTTTTATTTTTATGTTTATTCTAAAAATATATCTTTTATACCAATGTTCTCTTCTTATAGGTCATATTATTTGATTTCCATTATGGTTTATTTCTTACAAACTACCATGGTTTATTTCATGTCGCATGTTTAAGATATATGATATGTAGAGTATGGTATTTAAATTCTAGGATCATGTTCTAATAAATTTATTTTGGTGTTATTTTAATGTATCTACCAAATTTACACTTATTGTGCATTTAAGATCATCAATTAATTTATTTCCCATACCTAGTAAATAAATAAATATATAAAATTGGGTATTTATTGGAATATTACTAAATGGGATGATCATTTTTTATTACATTGATGATTATTCACAAAAATTATAATATCAAGAGCCTATTATGTAATGGAACTAAATATTATCATCCTCAATAACTTGTTTGTGAAATTTTTTGAAAATTAATATATAAATATGTAATATCAATTTATAAGAATACTAGGTCTCTATAGTTGGTATCATTGCTAAGTTTTAGATAACCTGTTCACATAAGGATGATAAATATTTAGTCAGATACCTGGGTTTATTTCAACGAATACAACTAGGGGTGACTATAAGGATAAGTCTAATGACAATTCAAAGTATATGCAAATTTCCTATAATTTTGGTAAAGGGTAGTGGGAGTGGTTTCTAGGAAATTACATACCTTTATAGATACTATAATTTGACGTGGATCTAGAATATATGTTCTTTTGCGTAACAACTTAGAAAAATGGTTCAATGAGATAGACATGATCATCACAAGGTGCATGAAAATGTGCCTTTCTGCACACATATTTGGACACTCCCTGATGATAAACATTTAAAATTCAAAAATTAATGGAAAACTATCATGAATTATTCATAATAGATGATTATTATTAATGAACTTGTATAAATCTAAGGTGTTATAAACTAAAAATAAGTTTTCATGACATAGAAATATTATAAGTTATTTTCCAGATTTTTTGGATTCAAATTATTATTAGAGTTTCCCACACTATGATCTTTTTGGTTTTATTAAATGGATGGAAACCAAGAAAATGAGTTAACATTGTATGTGATGGTAGATTTTGTGAATATAATCCATATGAGGTGATGACATGAGTGATGTATAATTTGATTATAGAAATTAATTTATCATGTATCATTATTAAAAATGAGCACCTTAATGAAATATTAGAATCACGAATGATGAGGGAAATAGTTTTTTTAAGAGTTCATGTAGTTTGGACCAAGAAGGAAAAAAGATTTAGATTTATATATTTAGAGAATTAGAGAATAAGAAATCAAGGTAATGACTTAGAAGAATGAAATTTTGTTTTTGGTGTAGAAAATATAGACAAAAAAAGTAACCACAAAAGATAAATGAATAGTTTGGTTCACACAATATAAGAGAATAATTGTATCCCTATGGTATTAATGACAGTTAAGTTTTTTTATAATTATAATGTATATAAATTATAAAAATGTATTTATTAAGTGAAAATTTCATGAATATAATCATACAGGTTGTATGGGTAAAAGGTATATTACATATGATTATATGACTAAAAATGACATATGAAATAAAATAATGTTAGCTAATAAGAAAACAAAACCATGTTAATGGTTTGAGAAAGAAATTATATGATTGATGTGATTATGTATTGTAATTCAATAAATATTTTATATTATTCATGTAATATATATTATTTATTAGTAAAAGTTTATTAGTTATGTATATGAAATAATATGATGAATAATACTACATGACTAGGAAACTAATTTAATGGAAATCTATTATTTTATGTAAAACACATGATGATGTTAATTTAACAATTAACACCATATAAGGTTGAAACAATATTTTATAGTTTTTATAAAGTGATTATTGGTATGGATAATGTAAATTGGACAATATTTATAACCTCAGAACTGTTAAATGATTTGTTTAAAACAATGGTTTGTGTTATCATTGATGGATATTAATAAATTATTAGATCTATGGATATGTTCATTATTCTATGTTTTTAATACATATAATAAGAAATCATTCATGTTTTCATTGAGGTTTTATTGTAATTATGGGTATTAACAAGATTAATGAGAATATATGTGCAAGTTATTAACATATTTGGCCTATGACCATAAAGAGACTCATAATTATACTAGGAGGTTTAATAATGTTTTTTGGAAATGTGGTTACCATATTTATATATTTGTTTAATTTTGGAAGGGTTATATGGTTAACCATTTATATAATTCCTTATTATGATATTTATATGAGGGTTTAGAGATTAATTAATTAATTTACCACATGAATAATAATCCATTTGGAAAATCAATGTAAATCATTATTCTAGATATATTATTAATAAATTATAATCATTTGATGAATTTTATTTAGTCCTTCAGAAAAGAAAAATTCTTATTTTAGTGTATGATTTGAAGTGGAAACGAATCAAGTCACAACAAAATGATGAAATTATTCATATGAAATAATAATATATCACGTAAGTATATTTTAATATGTTCTTAGTCCTACTAGATAATGGATTAACCAACATTAAAAAAGGATCTTGAAATAATTTTCCCAATTATCATCATTTTTTCGATATTGTTGAAAATTTCACACCACATTGTTTTATGGGTTTTTTGCTAATCTTATTTGGATCACCAAATTTCTTATGAAAAATGATCTCTATCTCTCTATATAATTATTTAAGTTATTCTTATATGTCTATGTTTTCACAACCCACCCATGTGTCTTCTATTTATAAACCTAGTATGTTTAATTCTAGACGTCTTTCTCACATCCCATTATATTTTTAAATATTATGTTTTATTAACTCTTTAAAGGTGTATGTTTCTATGAAGGTATATTTAAATGATAAACCATTGGTGAAAGAGATAAATTTTGAGGGATAATTTCATTTTAAGGGATGTACATATTTACACTCAAATATCTTTTGAAATATTATTTTTAAATGAAATCAATTATTTCAATATTTTCCCTTAGAGATAAAATAATGTGTATCCCATGTTACACTTGACACCATGTTTAAATGAAACGTGACATATTCTTAAAATATTATAATTTGATAAGATAGTTACCACCTAGCCATTAAAATGGTGGTTATGGATATGATTATATGAATTTTAGAAATATATGGATTATAAATGAATATATAAATAATTCTCTAATGACCAATTAATTAGAAATGAAAAAACAATTTTAAAATAAAGGGGATCTTGTTATGAAATGAAATTTTTATGTGAATAAACATGTTTTATATAAATGAATTAATTAAATAAATTTTGATGAATTATTTTAATTAAGTTCATTAAATATTTATTTAGTGAACTATTTAACATTCATCTTAGGTTTTTATATAAAATAATATTTAATAACCTTAATTTTACTCTTAAAAACATTATTTTTCTAAAAATAGTTTTGTTTCCTTTTGAAAAATAAATTAAAAACAAAATTTTGATACTTTTTGAAAGTATATTTTAGAAAATAAAGTTAGTTTTTTTAATAATAATGTTAATAATTATCATAGGGTTAATTTGTTGAGAACTTTCTGAAAATTGAATTTTTTTGACGAATAGCGATGAATACTTAATTTCTATGGAAAAAATCATTTTTATTAAAATTAGCTATAAATATTTAATAAATTATTTACTTTTTTTTAATTAAAATTAGTAAAATTATAATCTATTACTCTTATTTATGACATTTTAATGAGTTTAATAATGAATTTGGATATAAAAACTATGTAAATGTTTGAATGTTATCTCTTTAGAATCCCACATTCTCGTCATATCTAAGAGATTAATTTTAAAATAAAATTTTCCAATTTTATGGAAAAACTTTGAAAAAATTTATTCTATATTTTTAATAATCATACGTTATATAATCTAATAAGGGAACCTTAATTATTGGACATATTGAATGGTAAAAACAAAAAGGCTTATTTTTCACACATTAGATAAAACTAGTTTTATGGGGGTTTAAGATATAATAGAAAGTAAAAAAACATGTCGAAAATATATATTCCAAACATTTATAGATTATATCAACATAAAGTCTCAATAATACTCTTTTTGTGACCCATGTGTCATATGAAATATGTGTGTACACTTCCTAAGACATTCAGGTAATGTAATATTTTCAGCCTAAGGGCCCTATAATCTATGAGCATGCGGGCCCTGTAAGGGTTCCCTCTCATCCATTAAAATGGTGTTTATAAAAAATCAATAAAAAAAGAAGGCCATCGGACAATTTAGGAAAAAATCACAAGTGTGCCACTCTTTTCACTTATAAATCCCACTAACTATCCTCTTCTCTTGAACCTATAAAACCATTTTGGATAGACCAATACCAACCCCAATAACATAAATACATCCATAATCGTATTATATAAGCCTCATTTTGGGAATATATCTAACATAATATATTTTGGGGTGTAAAAATATAGAGGATTCCTAAATATGATGTAACATTGTTCAACATGAATGTTTATTTTATTTCTTCCAACACCTCATTCAATTATAATTAACAGTTTAGGATATAGTGACCATATAATTATACGTATACATATATGTTTTTAGGTTAATTAAATTACCTACATCCATATCAATATTCATCAAATGGTTTGTGAAATCATCATTTATGTATACGACATACTACCACCACATGAACAGATGTCATTCTTTTTCTCCATTACCACATCTCACAATGGGTTATGATAATAAATAAAAAGTAAATATATATTAATTATAACATAATTAGCCCACTAGATTTATTATATAAAATAAAACGTTATTGAAATCTATTCTGTAGGGGATATGAAAATTTTTGTAATATTCATGAAGGACTATGTTGTCACTATGAAATAAGATTCATTTTTCACTAGGAGTTTACATTAAGATAATATGGAAATTTTTTACTAATATATGTGATATATATCAAATAATTAAAATATTAATGAATTATCTATCATTATTAATATAAAATAAATAATTTTATTACATACCTTTTAACTCACCAGAAGATGATAATGTTGTTCGTGTACGTATGGACCACAACCTTCACTAAGCGATGCAACTCTATCATTCAACTAGTACCCCACATGTACGATATTTATATGTATGTTTAAATAAATAATATGGTATTAAATATATTATTATAATTTTATAAATATACATATTTAATTTCATCCTTTTGATATTGATCATTGAAAAAATGAAATGTTACTCATGCATACCTATGACCTTCCATTTTTATGAATATAAAAAACATTATTTCTCATAACCATATTTCATGAATGTAATTAATTAGTATATTTTATTCATTAATATTATAAATTTTTCATTATTATTATTCTGGTTATTATGAAACCATGATCCATGTTAGATGAACTAAAATAACAATTCAAAACATATATCAAAACATAGAGATTATGACTTAAAATGCCATTTTTAACAAGGAATTATTAATAAAACTGTAAAAAAACTTTTAGATTTAAATAATATATGGAATAAAATATTAAAATATGGTTCTATAATATATGTATATTAATATTATATTTATTATATTGTTGGTTCAAATTTTTATGAAGGATTTCAAGACTTAAGGTAATAGATTTATAGGCTCTTTTATTTCAAGGAGACATGTGAATACTCACCACTCTTTACTTTTTTTAGTGTATATACTTACCATTTGACATTTTATATCATTAATATAAATATATAAATTATATTTATTGTTTCATTTTATTTAATTCATTATTGGGTTTTATAATTCAAAAGATTTCTAAAGGGGTAAGGGAATTTTGTCTAATTTTTACTTATGTGGGACACATCTCATAAACACCGCATATTTACATTATATGGTTTATATAATTCCCATGAATTTATTTCGTAATTAATATAATAAAAATATTATTTTTATTTACATATCCATTTGAGCTTCTATTTTTATGGGGTTCACAGTTTGGATGTTACCAAAATGGTAAGGTCTTTTTGTCTCAAATAAACTTCTTTGAGACATACATTATGCTATACACATATCTTTGTTTGTAAGGTGTACATACAGAAAAATTAGAACTTAATATTCTGAATTTAACTTTTTCTATTAATATTTTACATTTATTTTAACAATATTCATTCATTGGTCTTATGATTTAATGTTACAAAAGGGATGAGATTTTTATGTCACAACTTCATCATTAATATAGATTTATTATGACAGTGATTCCATTAATGAAATATTACGATCTGCCTCTATGGAAACCTGTTAAATATATTATTCAGTGGTCATTTCTTGAGAATACATGTTTTCTATTCATTTTCATATCCTTATATACTCAATATTGTAATATAAAAATTTTAATAAATATCATCATTATTTCTCAAATAATTCAAAAACCCATTTTAATTCAAAATCATGTTTTAATTTTTTTTTCAAAAAAATCTTTAAAATTATTAATATAATCTTTCAAAATAAAATTTTCTCTTGTTTAATTTATGAGTAAAAACCTTGAATGAAATATTCATGTAAGTTTCTAAATATTTTCCCTTTTTATTATTATAAAATCATAAAAGGAATAATTGTTCTAACATATAAGACATGAAAGGAATTTCACAATGTGTAGACCATTTATATATTCAAATGTTTAGTTATATGTTTTGAAGGTTATTTTCATTGAAAATTATTTTCAAACATTTTTATGTTTTTTTATTCAAATACTAAATGCTAATTTACTCTTTAAATATTTTTAATTTTTTTAAAAGATCCATATATATGATTTCACGTTAATTTTAAATGAAAATTACATCCATTTTTTTTGATTTTCTAGTTAAAAAAATTGTTTTTCAAGGAAGTTTATTTTACAAAAGAAAATTTCGATCTGTTTTTTTTTTCAAAATCAAATTCCATCTATAATATAACGTTTTTATGTTACATTCTATTTAATAAAAATATTATCCAAGGATAAAATTATTATTCATTATGTTGATGATTAATTTTAATTAAGACATTATTTTTATAAAACTTATTTCTGATCCATGGTTTATTCCATGATTAAATATTAAAATGATCATCCAACCTGTCTCTTTTTCACAAGTTATGATATGGTGAAATGTTTACAAAACCAATTTAATTTTAGGGGGAATGATATGATGAATATTTTATGATCATGTGGAATAGATATATTTGATTTTACTTGTGTGAATCACAAGACCTATTTTTCAATACAATTCATTGGCTAAACAATTATTTCTCATGATATAGTGAAGAGTGGAGCATGGAGTAAACCCGATTCTGTAAGGGGATTTGTCTGATATAGTATTCTTAGAAGAGGACATTGACTACTATGATGGTTTTTAGAGTGAAACCATTCCACTATGCGTGCCAACGAAATATTTTTGAAATATAATGGAAGATATTTTTTTATGATTATTTGTATTTCGAAAATCTATGTTTTATTCAAATGTTCTTTTTTCATAGCTCATTTTCATTGATTTTCAACATGATTCATGTCTTAAGAACCACAATTATCTTTTCTAGGTCTCTGGTTTTTGATCCATGATATGCAAGGTATGGTTTTCAAATGGCATGATCATGTTATCATACCCTTAGGTTCATGTCATAAAAACCTATATTTGATATTTTACAAAATATATCATTTGGGATGACTCTTTCTTGGGTTTTGAATCCATATGTTATGAAAAATGGTTTTATGTATGGTGTGTCTATGATGAGTACAAAGTTGGAAGATTATTATATGATATTTTGATGTTCTATGACCATATTAGATTATTATGTATATTGTATCCATATGAACTAAAAAATAATGGAATTTAGTAATTTGTTTTCTATAATATATTGAATATTCATCTAAAAATAATTAATATGTATGTATGAGATGTATGGGCCTCAATAATTCCCATGAGGATCTTGAATTCCCTTCTGGTATATGATGGATCATGCAAGGTAATGTTATTTTGGGTATCTAAGTCGGTTAAGTACAGTTTATTGTGAGTGTTTTGTTTTTTCTCAGTTTTGTGATGTAAATAGACATTATATAGAATTTTCAGGACTTTAGGGGTTGGTTAAAGTGATTTCTAAGCCATATATTATTATGAAGAGACACAATTTAACACGGTATTCTGGGATGTGTTTCTCATGTAATGTGTTTTGATCTCAATCTCAATTTTTTTCTTGTGGTTTTCAAGTTTGAACTCTGATTTTCCAATCTATTGATCACTTATTGTATTTTTGGTGTGAAAATATATTCCTTTGATATATCATCCACATATTCCATAGGTTAGTTTAGTATATTCAACACAAAATATTCTTCATTTGGATTAAAATATTATTGTGATTATAATGAAAGAATCTCACAAAATGGACTAAAATGTATGACATGTTCAGAACATAGTTTTGGGGGTAGCGGCAGAAACTACAAAATAAATGGATCAATCATAATATATATACCACATGAATTCACCATTATTTAAAGGTATAAATATATATAAACTGGTCGAGGACATAAAAATATATTAATAATATATTCAACTTCCTAGACACTATTTATAATATCAAAGTTAAGTGTGTAGTGTTTACAATATCTTGTCTCGGAAGTTGATTTTGAGATTCCATGGTACTAGTAGATAGAAATTTTTCCTTGGAATAGAAGTGATTAAAGAATCTTATATTCCATTAAAGATAATCTAAATATGGAAAGTCTCTAGAGTTCCACTCTTTGTTTTAGGGGGATCCTTCGATGTTGGAATACAATAATTACTTCATAAACATGGTTAGTTTTTCTCCAAAGTTAGTAAATAATGAATAGTTAAATGATTATAAGTACCAGAAGGGTTTGAGACCAGATATTAGATAATAGTTAACTGTGATGATTTTTATACATTTTCAGAGATGGTATAAAAGTATATTAAGGATGATATTGATATGGATGCATAGGATGGTCATTACTCTCGTTTTAATCCTCTTAGTGGTAGATTCACTAGCTCAGTGGAAAGAAGAGAATGCAACATAATAATTATTTGGGCGGTGGAGTTATTTCATAGTAACGAAAATTGTCTGCACAATTAGTTTCATCTAGAAGTTTGACCTTAATTATCAAACATTGGGTCAAGTTTGAACAATCCTGAAATTCTTTTCACGAGCCTACAAATAAGGGAAACATTTGTGGCGGTTACAACCATCTATAAGAATTTCGTTAGGCTGTTTCTATGGAATGATATAGTTAGGGATGGTCATATCCTAAGGATATTGTGGCATAGTCATATGTTTCATGAAATATATGGATCCATACATATCTATCATAAGTTATTCACGTTCACATAGTATATGAGTTTCCAACTAATACTAACACGATCAAAGAAAAAGTGAGAGATACCATCATTCTTGAATCTTTTATAGTGACTACTTTTTTTATACTAGTTCCTCAAAATCATTTTATTGACCAATTTTTTAATAAATTAAATCATCCAAAGGATCTCATGTAAATTTTTATGGATTTAGAGAAACCTCTAGGGAATAATAAAGAGAAATCGATTCAATGTCATTCTTTACTATAGATATCTATTGTAGATTTAGTGTGGGAGTTCCTCATCCTCAATCATTACACATTCAACTTCCTCATTGGGATTGATTGTCTTATTTATCACCATTATGATATTCATTATTTTTATTAGTGAGTATTTTTCATCACTACTAATTTGGGATATTAGGTGTTTTAGGGGGGGATCTGAGGTCTTTTCATACATGAAATTTCTAGCTAGAGCTCATGGGTATGTTTTTTGTCATTGTAGTTTAGTTCGATGATGTTTCTTCTATTAATGATCACCCAAATATTGTTTGGCACATTCCTAATGTTTCCAAGATTAATTATTCTATATTCCATTAGTGAGGGAGGCATACTTCGAAATAGATCTCCTATCAGGTATGTTTCTAGTTTCAATTCCCTCATATCTTATAGAACCAGTGGATCTCAAAGAGTTCAAAATTGTATTGTATGATTTAATGGTGGAAGGGTCTATTCTACCTAGTGTTTCTCCTTGGGTATCCCATTAGCTATTTTATAAGAATAAAAATGGTTAAATCGGATTTTTAATTGTATATATGACGTGGAATCTAGTGATGTTTAATAATAAGTATCATTTACTCAGCATGGGTGATTTCCTAACCAGTTACAGGGGAAAAGTGAGTTTTGAAGATTGATACATATTAGGGTTATCATCATCAATGAGTTCGATAGTCTAATGTACCAAATTTGGATTTCTTAAGTTGGTATGGAAATTATCAATATCTTGATATTCCTTTTGGACTGACTAATTCTTCTTTCATTTCTAGGGATTTTATGGAAAAGATATTCCACTAGTATCTAAAAAATTATGTGGTAGTGTTTTTGGATGATATTTTGGCTGATTTGATATTCGAGAATTATTATATGAAAAATTTTAGATTTTTATAGATATCTTGATGAGTCACAATTTTTATTGGAATCATTCTAAATGATGTATTTGGATCCAAGAATAAATTTTATTGGGGAACATGAATTTCAAGCCCAGATTGTGAGTTGCTCATGAGAAAGTGAAATCGATGATTTCATGGGAGGCTTTATATAACATATTTGAGATGTAGAGATTACTTGGTCTCATTGGATACTATCAACAGTTCATGACTATTTTATCAATGTTGGTGCAATCTTCAATTTATCATACTAGTTAAGGGTTGATATTCATATTATATGTAAAATATGAACCTTTTTCGATGTTTTCAAACAGCTTCTAACATAGGATCCTATTATGATCTTAACTAGGCTAAAAATAGTTATGTGGAGTACTATTATTCTTATAGGATAGGTATTGGATGAATTAATATAAATTATGATCAAGTTTTTGAATATGGATATTTTCATCTTTAGATTCATGAAATGGAATTACTCCAATCATTATTTATAGCTTTACATGGATTAGCATGCACATAAGTGTAAGCAACAAAATCTTGTTTTGAAAAAATTCTTAGTTATTTTTGGTCAATATAGTTTGCGATATAGATTATTCAAAAACATTATTGATTCTTAGATAACGAGTTTGGGTGGAATATCCTTAGATATTGGATATCGACATGGACTAGACCTTGAGAAAGGGGAATTCCAATGTAGATGCTTCTTGAAGAAATTTACCACCAATCGAAATTTTGGAATCGAAGGAGGAGTAGAACCTTATATGAGTCTTTACTATGTTACATTAAGAATCATAGGAGTATATATGGCATGGTTCTGACTAGTTTTTTTTATTTACCATCTATACCTGAGTACATTCCATAGATTCATCAATTGGATGACGAGTTCAATGAAATTTGAGTAATAAATTCTGGTGGGGAGACCATTTCGGGTCATTATCTCTCATCATACTAAAATAGTAATATTTGGAATTGTTTTTTGTTCCAACAAATGTTATGAGATAAATTATTTTTGGAAATCATTGTTTTTTTGTACCATTAATCCAAGCACTGCAAAGATGTATTATGAAATAAAATGGTGATTATGTAGGGTTAGAATGAAGACTAAAATTATTGGTTATATTCTCAATATTACACCTAACAAAAAATAATGGTAGATGGTATGAAACATCCCGGGATTATCCAGACTCTTATAGTGTTGATTTGGAAATGGTTAGAGGTTTTCACGGATGTTGTCTTCGTCTTACCACAAATTACAAAAGGGAAGAATTAAATATGGGTGGTGTTTTTCTAGTGGACTAAATAGAATAAATTAATTCTAATAGGGATCACAAAAAATGTTTATTCTCAGATAATCTTTATGTTTATAAGATCATGAGTTTTAAAGGGGTTCCCAATCCCATCATTAAAAATAGGGATCCTAGTTTATATCAATATTGCATAAGAGTCTCCAAAATATGATTATGAATTTGATTAGGATGAGTGAAACTTACCATCCATAGATAAAAGGTAATATGGAGAAATCTATTTTGATAATGAAGGCTATGATCTGGGCCTACATATTAGATTTTTATGGATCATGGAATAGTCATTTTGGAGTAGTTAAGTTTTCATATAAAAATAGTTATAAGTAGTCAACTTGAATAGAACCATTTGAGGATTTGTTTGGTCACCTATGTAGGTCACCTCATTATTTGGAAATGTGTGTGAGGAATCATTGGCAGTAATGAGTCTCATTCATTGGAAGTCGGTGAAAATTCATGATATACATTGACATCTAGTTACAACTCAGAGTTGGAAGAAATCATATGACGATATTCAACATCATCCTTTTGTGTTTTCCTATAGTATCTAGGTTATCTTAGTTGTTTCTACTAGGTTGGGAAACCTTTGGCTTGAAAAATAGAGGATGTTTTCTTTTTGTTTTGTTGTATCATTTGAGGTCACTAAGAGTCATCATAAATATTCTTATCAGCTGGGATATCTGGTTTAGTTGATGAGTATGTGATATATTTTCCATATATCTCAGTTCAAAAAATATCCTCCAAACCCCTTTCATGTTTTCTGTTGGGAATATAGTCCGTTAGATATATAAGATTCTATTACATAGTAGCCAGTTTATATCATTGAATCTCATGTAAAAGTCCTTCATGTGAATTCAATCCCTCTAGTTGGAGTTTTACAATGAAACATATCATATTTTTAGAAGACATAGGATCATAAAATGTCTACAATGGATTAGTGGAATCACCACATTCTGGAGCTTCATTATTCAACTTCACTTCCCAAGGATTAAAATTCATATGGTCGAGAGGTCATATAAACATGTTACCTTTTCTAGGTCTTCCAAATCTCTCAATTCATTTACCATTGCATTTGGGAGAGTTTTGAACCATTCGAGTGTTGAGATATATTATTTAGGAAAATTATATACAGTTTATGAATATACAAATTTTTTATTAGTAGATTAGGAGAATAATTTTTTAATTGATTTCATGGGTTCTATATGCTGGAAAAAATCATTGGAGGTGGTTTTGGTTTTTTTTTGCAGAATATGGACTATGAACTGCCTGTTATAAAAGTTCACATCGTGAACTAGTTACAAAATGTGAATATATTATTGGGATGGTTTTGTAAACTAGTTTAGAGAATTTAAATTATACCATCCATGAAACTAGTTCACATAAAGAAATGGTCAATCCGTTTTATTTTAATCTGATGAGATGCTTTGTGGATTGTTTCTTATAAATTGCGAAATTCAAATCATGAAAGGGGTTAATGTCATCAATGATTCAATGCCAGTAGTTTTAACCACTCATAAATGAGTGGTTTTAATTTAATTCAACATGTTGTATTATCCCTCATAACCTAGGAAGTCTACCAAAATAATTTAGTGATATCTTCTGATTTAGGATCATCCACTTTGGAAATTGATCATTTTGGTGGATTCAATAAGTCTCACTTAGTAAGTGATATTTTTACTTCTTCAATTCAGATATTCATAGAAGCACAATTTCAATGTGTTTTATGATCCTTTGATCTTATGGTGATTTTCATCTTGATCCTTTATATATATGTTGTGTGATCATCTTCCACGTGCTTGTCATTTTCTATTCATAGTTTGATTGGTGTGATTTCTTTGAGGTATGTGTGACTAAACCCGTCTTATGAACATAGTTCTTATGGAATACAATTATGAGATTTGGGGATCATATGTAAGGGATAAATTTGTTGTTTTATTATAAGGAACCCACCTTATTACATACATAATCATGAATTTAGTCAAGAAACCACTTAATTTTACATTGAATATATTTTCAATTTTATAGATTTAGAGAATTAGGACAATACATTCATGGCAATACACATTATTATAGAGTGGATACCAAAAAATAGTTTCCATTTTTTTCAAAATATAAAACATTAAAACATAATACAAGACTCCTGGCGAATTAATCAACATTTAACATGGATTCTTTCCTTGTATTAGACATCCATTAACCTATGAAAAATAATTTAAAAACTTTGTATGAGCACAAAAGCTTAGTAAGGGATGGAAAAGAAGGAAATATCACATTAGTCCACGAATACTTGTAACATGTGAAAGCATTTTAAAACGACATTTTTTTCACCCATATATAATTACTTTGTGTAACATGAGATTTACAAAATGTCCACACAAAACATATGAATATAATCATAAAGGTATCATGGGGAATTACTTACATAATATTGTAACCATTCTTGGCTACCTTATAATTTGTAACCCTCACGGCTACCTTACTTTGTGTAACCATCACAGTTACATTTGGAGTAACCATACAGCCGACCTCCAATTTACTCATACCCAATGCATTGGAGGGAGATATAGGTCCCACCCTTCATCGTAAATAATTCCCAATAACCAAAACATAATCATACAATATGAATAATTCCATAAAAACAATACTTTGGAATTTCGTTGAACTGAATTTAAAAAGAGGATTTTTAAAGAAAAGCCCCTTATAAATATTATACAATTGAGAGGAGACTTTATAGAGTGGATGGAGTATGTATATATACTGTAAAAAACATAATTAAACATAATATAAACATAAACCATCACAAAAACAATTTAAATATCACATATATAATGAAGTAGAAGGTTAACCCAATGAATGAAAATCGGGTTAAGAATTACCTTACCTCGGGTTTGTCTAAATTGAAATTTTTTCAAACCTCCTATATAGTGATTAAAATAGTGTTATTAATATTTTACCGAAGAATGTTATTGTTTATAACATCTTATATGATCATTTCATAACATCATTTCACCCTTAATTATTAGTATTTTTCCCCTTGCACTGTTTTTGTGTGAATTCTTTACATGATTTCTATGTTTGGTTCATGGTGGACATTCTTGTTGATTGGAAGTGAAACTACCAAATTTTAATTGAGTAGTATTTACATATATCCTGTAAAATAAATTATTCCATTTATCATTTTTAAATCATATATGAGGATGATTCATAAGTTAGAACAGTAATGATGTCCGTTTAGATCATTTTAGTGGTTCTTTGATAATAACCACCTCGTTTTGTCTTATAAATTAGAACCATAAGTACTAAAGAATTATTGAACCATGGGTGGGTCATAAAACATATATTATAACCTTGTTCAATCATAAAAATTGTTTTATGACTGGACATGAATGTATTAATGAAAATTGAAATCACAACATCCACGATGTCGGTAATTCAACACATCACAGACAATATTTTAATCCATTGAATAAGTGGGGGGAGGAGAAAAATAATGATGATGAATTTTACATGAACATGATAAAATCCAGAATATTCAATATTATAGAGATTTAATGCCTCTTGGTTAAGAGGAGGTGACTAAAGAAGAGGAAAAGAACGGAATAAAAGAAGACTTGATAAATTTCTCATGAAAATTCAGCTGCCTAACGACATCTCTTAATATTTCATAAAAGTAGTTTGATGAGAAGAAGGGGATATTTCATCATTAATACATAATATGGGAATTAAGGGGGGATATTTAATGAAATATCCCATCATAATACAAAGGTAATTGAAGATAATAGCATAAAATCAAAGAAAAGAATGAAAATAAAAGAGGATGTTTACCTCTTGATCTCTTCTCCTTGAGATCCTCCTTAAGGGATTTGTTTTTGTTATTTTGGTTAGAACAGTAGCTCTTGGACATAAGAAGACTACTGGGGAGAAAATTTGGTAGAAATTAGGCAATTATCATGTCCAGAGAGGTGTGGGAGGAGGAGGGGAGTTGGGGTTGTATTTATAGTGGAGGAGAGGTGGTATTTTTGATTATTTTAATCATTATTATAATATTTGTACTCAATACTATGAATAATATTAATTAATGTGACCCAAAATAGTAATAATGGCATGTGAGTTCGAACTAAGTGGGCTTACATCATCCTTTCATCACCTCTAATGCAGTAAATCAAGTATTTAGCATTTATCTTATTTTATCGTATTTTACTATTCATAAAAATTCTTGAATTTCAGAAAAACCCTAAAAATTTACCCTACCCATTTTTTAACATGTAGAATTCAAAAATGAATTCCATTTTTGGAAAAAAAATTCTAAAAATTATTAATTTAATTTTTAAATAAAAACATACTTAATTCAAAAATTAACAGTTCTAATTCTACAACTACTTCTTTATCACAATGAAAAATTAACCTAGATGTTATTATGTTATGTCCTTAATAAAATAAAATAAAAATAAAATGTTTTATTCATTAGGGTAATATCACTATTCATAGTACTATTCATAAGGGTAAGTTACTATTCACAAAATAAACAAGTTGGTTCCAAAAGACTCCAAATAACATACTGAACACAATTGTAGATGACAGTTTATTTAAATTCAGAACATAGAAGTAAAAAAGTAATGTTTTATAGGATAATTAAAAATATCTACTTAAAACAAAGTTCCATGAATTTATATTTATTTTTAGAAAAACATGGGGTGTTACATTATCCACACCTTCTTGAAATTGCATCCTCACAATTTTATTTCCTTATTAAACAACTGAGGGTACTTTCCCTCATAGAATTTTTAGTCTACCATGTTGATTCTTCAACCATGTGGTTTCACCACAAAAACTTTACCTAGTGGATTACCTTATTCTGCAATACCTATTTCCATTGATCAAGAATCTAAACCGGTTTCTCTTGATAAGAATGGTTTTCTTCCAGTTGAATTGCTTCTGGGCTCAAGACATGTGACGAATCTGGCACATACTTTCTCAACATCGAAACATGAAAAACATTGTGTACCTGAATCATGATCGGAGGCAAAGCTACGTGGTATAAAACTGTTCCAACTTTGTCCAAGATTACAAAAGGGACAATGAACCGTGGACTTAGCTTCCCTTTTTTTCCGAAACACATCACACTTTTCCAAGGAGAGATTTCAAGGAAAACATGGTCACTTACCTCGAAAGAGAAGCCTTTCCTTCTATTATCTACATTACTTTTCTGCCTACTCGGAGCTGTCCTCATGTGTTGCTAGATCATCCTCACTTTCTTAGCCACTTCTTCTACTAATTCTGGCCCCATCAACATTCATTCACCGACTTCATCCCAAAACGTTGGAGTCCGACACCACTTCCCATACAAAGCCTCAAAATGTTTGATCTGAATACTGGAATTAAAACTATTATTATATGAAAACTCAACTAAAGAAATATGTTTATCTCAACTTCCCTATTAGTACATTTATCAAGCTCGAAGCATATCCTCGAAGGTCAGAATAAATTTTTTAACTGCCCATCTGATTGAGGATGAAAAGATTTACTGAAATTTAACTCTGTGCCCAACATCGTTTGAAGTCCCTTCCAAAAGTTATACGTGAACATGTGGTCTCAGTCAGATACAATGGAAAGAAGAACTCCATGTGACCTGACAATCTCCTTGAGGTACAATTGAGAAAGCTGATCCAATGAAAATGTATCTCGAATTGATAGAAAATGTGCAGATTTTGTCAGCCGATCAAAAATAACACAAATTACATTGTTACCTTGAGAATTCTTTGGTATTCCAACCAAAAAGTCCATGGATACATTATCTCATTTCCACTCTGGCACTAGCAAAGGCTGAAGCATCCCATTCGGTAACTACCGCTCTGCTTTAACCTGCTGACATGTCAAACATTACATGGTAAAATCAGTTATATCCCTTTTCATTCCATCCCACCAGTAATAATCCCGAAGGTGTCTATACATATTAGTACTTCCAGGATGAACCGAAAATGGAGAACTATGATTTTCACACAACAAATAATTCTTCAACTGAGAATCAATAGGTAGACAAAACCTTTTTCCAAATCTTAAAACATAATCTTTATCATGGTTAAATTCTGGAAACTTACCCATTTTAAGTAATTCTACCATTTTATGTAGCTCATGCTCTTCCTTCTGCGCTTGCTTAATTCTATCGGACAATGAAGAATGCACTGAAACCAAAAACAAAACAGATGTATTCCCTTCCCCAACAACTTCTAAGCCAAAATTAATCAATTCATTAATCAAGGGATCATTATCCAAACATAACATGGTTAATGATGCATCATGTTTCCGACTTAAGGCATTCTCTACTTTGTTTGCTTTTCTAGGATGGTAATTGATCATGTAGTCATAATCCTTTATCAGTTCTAGCCATCTTCTTTGCCTCATATTTAATTATTTCTGATTGAATATATACTTTAGACTTTTATGGTCAGTATATATTTGGCATTTGGTTCGGTATAGATGATGCCTCCAAATTTTCAAAGCAAAAACCACATCTGCCAATTTAAAATCATTTGTGGGATAATTTAGATCATGAGAATTAAGTTGTCTCCAAGCATAGGCAATTACCTGATCATTTTGCATCAAAACACAACCAAGTCCCTTCAAAGAAACATCACTGTAGATGACAAACTAACCATTTCAGGATGGTAAGGCCAAAACTAGAGCTTTCACCAATATCTTATTTATTTCCTAAAAAAACGACACATTCTTCTGCCCAAGAAAATTTAACCCCTTTCCGTGTTAAATTAGTTATCAGGATAGATAACCATGCAAATTTCTTAAAAAATCATCATTAATAACTTTCTAATCCCAGAAAACTACGAATCTCTGTAACATTTGTGGGTCATGGCCATTCATAATCTACTTTTGTTTTGGCTGGAACAACTGTTATTCCATCCTTATTTACTATGTTCCCAAGAAATAAAATCTGTTGCAACCAAAACACACACTTGCTTAATTTTCCATATCGTTTCTTTTCTTTTAAATTATGGAAAACAACCCTTAGAAGTTTTTTGTACTCCTCTTTATTTTTAGAAAATACCAGAATGTCATCAATAAATACAACCACAAACTTATCCAAGAACTCATGAAACAATATATTCATAAAATTCATAAACACAGAAGGTGCATTAGTTAATCCCAACGATATAAAAAAATTTCATAATGCCCATATCTAGTACGAAAGGCTTTTTTCGGGATTTCATCCTCCTTCTCCTTCAGTTGATGGCATCTAGATCTCAAGTCAATCATGGAAATGTACTGAGCTCCCCGGGGCTGATCAAACAAGTCATCAATATGAGGCAAAGGATACTTGTTATTAACAGTGATGTTATTCAATGGTCTATAATCAATGCAAAGTCTCATGGAACCATCTTTCTTTTTAACAAATAAAATAGGGGCTCCCCATGGTGAAGTGTTTGGACAAGAGAAGCCATTGTCAAGAAAATCTTGCAACTGATTTTTCAATTAAAGAAGTTCTATTGGTGCCATATGATATGGGGGTTTTGAAATTGGCTTAGCATCATGATCTAAGTCAATTGTGAATTCGACTTCTTGATCAGGTATGGCACTGGGTAACTAATCAGAAAAAACATCAAGGTATTCATTTACCCCTGACACATCATTAATTTGAATAGTTCCCTTATTTTCAACAATATGAGAAAGGTAAATTTCATTTCCATCTTTCAATAGTTTCTCATCTTCGTGATATGTTATCAATTGTATGGGATTATTCTTTTATACAAATTGAAACTCTTTCTAAAAAACAACTTCTTTAGCTCTATAGTCAATCTTAGAATGATAATCAGAAAGCCAGACCATCCCCAGAATAAAATCAAACTCAAATAAGGGTAAAATAACTAGGTTTGTAGGTAAACTCTACAATAAAATAATTCTTATAATTCCTCTTTGCTATAACATTTCCCCCTGGTGTTTTAACAACAAGTTCGTGTCTCATTTGTTGAGGTGATATTTACAATTTAACAGAAAATTTCTCAGAGATGAAGGACTATGTAGACACCATATCAAAAAAAACATTAGCAAAATCTGAGTGAACAAACAAAGTACCAGATAAAAATTCATTGGATAGCCCAATATCTTCTGATGTAGACGCAATGAATCTCACTATACCTTTCTTCTTGTAGTCTGGAATCTTTGCATCATTCAGATCTCTCTTTGGTATGGCGTCTGAATAGTGACCCATCTCCCCACATTTAAAACACATTACAGTTTTCTTATTAGGATTATTCTTAGGATCATTTTCATTGTAGTCTCGGGCCATATGTCCAAACATACCACATTTAAAACACTTCCTAGTTTTGCTATGAAATTTCCCAGGGTGTTTCTTGCCACACTTTTCACAAACTAGAAATTGGATTTTCATACCATCAGATTTCTTTGGTTGATTCTTACCCATTTGATGCCAACTGGACCTCTTCTTCACATTGGTTCCAAAATGTACATGATCATCAGCAAACTCCATCAATACCCTCTCAGCACATCAGACAAGTTTCTCATAACTTTTGAATTCACAAGAGGCCAACGCCCATCGATACCTTGGCTTTAATCCTAAGTAAAAATAGTTGATTTTACTATCACAATCCAGAATTAGATTTGGAGCATACCTCTCCAGTCGGGTGAAGTTATCTTCATACACAACCACTATGTCTTCCTGCTTCTGTTTCAATTCATGGAATTACTTCTCCATTCTTAGTAGCACCACCTTAGGAAAATATTTTTCAAGGAAAAAATTTTAAATTCATCACACTCTAAGGGATCCAAATCCACTCTACCCCTGATATTCTTTACCATTAACCACCACTAATCAACTTCACCTTCAAAATGAAAAATGGAAAGAATTACCTTTAGATTGTCTGAATATCCTATTATGACAAATATCTTTTCAAGAACATTGATCCATCCTTCAACTGCTAATGGGTTAGAAGATTGATTGAATCTAGGAAAATGTTGTATCATAAAATGTTCCACTACTATCATGTTCCATTGTGGTACCTATATTGGTTCTCTTGTGTGGATGCCTCCACCATTTATTTCCTGCATTATCTAAGCCATTACTATCACAAACTGCTCAGTTCCAATCCCTATCATTCCAGACTGTACTTCAAGAAGGATGTCATTCTGTCGGTGCCTATCCTCTTCAACATCCATTTTACTTCTATGGACCACCATTTTGAACAAACATGTATTAGATAAAGCAACATGGTAATATTTAAATGCTATAACAAATTAAACATAGAGTGGAAAACATTTATGGTATTCTATTTACACCACCCTAACCCCTAAAGTTATCTAAATCATCCTCTGATACAAACTATAAGGACCTGATCATATTACATACATAATCTTGAATTTAGTAAAGAAAAAACTTCCTTTTACATTGAATATATTTTCAAGTTTAGAGATTTAGGGAATTGTGACAATATATTCATGGCATTACTCTTTATTATTGAGTGGATACCATAAACCAGTTTCCATTTTTTTCAAAATATAAAACATTAAAACATAAAACATGACTCCTTGAAAATTCTTCAACATTTAACATGGCTTAATTCTTTATATTACACATCCATTAACATGTGAAAACGAATTTAAAAACTTTTTATGCGCACAAAATCTCGGTATGGGATGGAAAAAAAGGAAAGATCACATTAGTCCATGAATACTCGTAACATGTGAAAGCATTTTCAAAATACATTCTTCTAACCCATATATACATAATGTTTGTAACATGAGATTTAAAAAAGATCCAAAAAAAACATCTAAATATAATCATAAAGGTATCTTGGGGAATTAATTACGTAATCTTGTAACCATTCTTGGCTATCTTAAAATTTGTAACCCTCACGAGTACCTTACTTTGTGTAACTATCACAGTTACACTTGGAGTAATCGTATGGCAGACCTCAAACATACCCATACCCAATGCATTTGAGGGATATATAGGTCCCACAATTCATCATAAATAATTCCCATGAAACATAACATAATCATACAAAATTAATAATTCCATAAAAACATTACTTTGGAATTTCGTAAAGCAGAATTTAAAAAGAGGGTTTTTAATGAAAATCCGCTTATAAATATCATAAAATTGAAGAGAGACTTAATAGAGTGGATGGAGTAAGTATATATACTTTAAATACACATAATGAAACATAAGGTAATCAGAACACATAACATAAACGATTTTAATAGCACATAAATAATGAAGTAGTAGGTTAACCCAAAGAATGGAAATCAGGTTAAGAATTCCCTTACCCTGGGTTTGTCTTACATCCAACATGTTTAATCCTAATGTATAATGGGTAAAAGAGTGTTATTAATATTTTACAAAAGCATTTTTATCCTTATAACATCTTATATGATCATTTCATAACATCATTTCACCCTTAATAGTTATTATTTTCCCCGTTGCACTGTTTTTGGGTGAATTCTTTACATGATTTTTATGATTGGTTCACGGTGGATATTTTTGTCGATTGGAAGTGAAACATAAGAATTTGAATTGAGTAGTATTTAAATATATCCATTATCATAAATTATTCCATTTATGATTTTGAATAATCACATGAGGATGATTCATAAGTTAGAAAATTAATGATGTTCGTTTAGATCATTTTAGTGGTCCTTTGATAATAACAACCTCGTTTTGTCTTATAAATTAGAACCACGAGTAAAAAAGAATTACAGAACAATGGGTGAGTCATAAAACATATATTATAACATGGTTCAACAATAAAAATGGTTTTATGTACATAATTGGAAGAATTAATGAAAATTGAAATCACATCGTCCACGATGTCGGTAATTCGACACATCACGAACAATATTTTAATTCCTTGAATAAGTGGGGGAGGAGAAAAATAATGATGATGAATTTTCCATGAACATGATAGAATCCAGAATATACATGATATTGGAGCTTTCATTCCACTTATTAAATAGGAGGTTAGGAAATAAGAAGAAAACAGACGAACAAAAGAAGACTTGATAAATTTCTCTCTAAAATTCAACATCCTAACAATGTCTCTTAAAATTTTTTAAAAATAGTTTGATGGGAGAAAGGGGATATCTCATAACTGATACATAATATGGGCAGTAAGGGGGGATATTTAATGAAATATACCTTCATAATCTAATGTTAATGGATGATAATAACATAAAATGAATGAAAGGAATGAAAATAAAAGAGGATGTTTACCTCTTGATCTATTCTCCTTGAGATCATCCTTAAGGGCTCTGTTTTTGGTCTTTTGGTGAGAAAAGTATCTCTAGGACGTGGGGAAGAAAATTAGGGAGGTAATTTGGCAGATATTAGTCATTTCTCAAGGCTTGAGAGGTGTGGGAGGAAGAGGGGAGTGAGGGTGGTATTTATAATGGAGGAGAGGGGGTATTTTTCATTATTTTATGGATTATTATAATATTTTTGGTCAAGATTATGAATAATATTAATTCATGTGACCCCAAATAGTAAAAATGGAATGTGAGTTCAAAGAATTTGTGCTTACATCATCCTTTAATCTCCTATGATGCAGTAGATCTAGTATTTAGCATTTATCGTATTTTTTCGTATTTTACTATTCATAAAAAATTCTTGTATTTCAGAAAAACCCCAAAATTTTACCCTAATCATTTTTCAACTTGTAGAATACAAAAATGATGATAATTTTTGAAAAATAAATTTTTATATATTATTAATTTTTTAATTAAATAAAAACATACTTAATTCAAAAATTAACAGTTCTAATTCTACAACTACTTCTTTATCACAATGAAAAATTAACCTAGATGCTATTATCTTAATGCCTTAATAAAATTAAAAAAATAATAAAACTCAATATTAATTATGGTCATATCACTATTCATATTACTATTCATAAGGGTAAGTTATTATTCACCAAAAAACAAGTTTGTTCCAATAGACTCCAAATATCATAATGAACACAATTTTAGATGATAGTTTCTTGAAATTCAAGACATATATGTAGAAAAGTTATGTTATAAAGGATAATTAAAAATATCTACTTAAAAGAATGTTCCATGAATTTCTATTTTTTTAGAAAAACTTGGGGTGTTACATTTGTGTTCCTTCTGGTGGTTTTGTATCCATTCGTGGGAATGTGAAACCCAATATTGAGGTAGGTGGTTCCATATTTATACCGATTTGGATGAACCTTGATTGATATAATTTTATTAAATTTATTTACAAATATAATTAAATGATTTATATATTTTTTTGTCTAAATAGGTATTTTAGAAAACATGGATTTACCCTTGTTTTGGTAAAAGAAATTGGTACTATTGAAGCATTGTGAAATGGTTCTGTAAAACGGTTTTCAATTAGGGTTTTGATGAAATGGAATAAAAAATGTAGAACATGTGATGATTTGGATACATAGATGGAAAGTCTATTAACATTTATTTTCTATTGATACCATTGGGGGTTCACTCATGAGATATACCCTTGATACCAATTCTAATTGAATTGGGATATTTTTTTAACCCTTTTTGGGGGACCTATCATAGACCAGCCTCGGTAACCTAGTAACTCGATTAGTGACCAGTTCAGACATAGCACGAAGGGCTTTCCAGATCACCATAGGTCAGAGAATAGAACCTGTCATCATACAAAATGAATGTGGGAACGGTTTTTCCTCCAGCATTGTTGAAACAAGATAATAATAGAGTTTGCGTAAAAAAGTAACTCTATAAGGATATGGTTACTAGAGGACAAAATTGTGTAAAAAATAACAAGTAGTATAACTAGTCACTGAGAAAAAGGAAGAAAAACTACAAAATTTCCAATGGATGCAACTCTCCATGTCCATGACTTAACAACTAGAACAACCTTAAACTGGTTCTTTCCTGTACACAAACATAGAAAGAGAAAATCTACAAATTCTTGAAGGCACATGTAGGGTGTGAGATAAATATTATAGTAGGGTATCACAAAGGATTCCATAAAATGGTGACAATATCAAATAAACAAACAATTTGTCTTTAGTTTAAAACAAATAGGTTGGTAATTTCAAGATCATAATTAAAACAATTCATTCTTTACACTTCAAAAAATAAATACTTTTCAATGTTTAAAATAATTTTAAATAAATGCTTCAAATTTCAACTACTGGAATATTTCTAAAATAATGGATCATTTTGAAAATATATTAAATAAACTCTTTTATATAAAATAGTCATATGAAAATCATAAGGCATGTAAAATAGTTTATAATAGTGGAATATATTAATTAAAAATACAAACAAGTGAGAAATAAGTTCAAATTCCTGATAAGGTTTGATAGTTCTAGGCTATATGGCATACAAACTCAAGGTGAAATGTGAATATTTACATATGTATCTTTTATCTCAAGAAAAATATCACTCATCACCATCCCCTAAGGGATGTGATGTGCTGAATTTATGTTTTGGAATTTTGAAAATCATAAAGTTTCATACAAATAACATAACAACTACCTAAGGATTTAATGTTCTATAATAAAAAACCAAAAATGGGAAATTTATTTTAATCCATATAAAAATAAAATTAATCCCATTCTCTATTTCAAATATTCTAATTTCTCATTTAAAGAAAATGAGTTTTTAACCAAAACATGAATTTTGGCCAAGATAAAATCCTATGGTTTCAATCAAAACATTTTTGTGCCATTTTAACTCATAGTGTTTTGAAATTAATTTTAAATTAAATTTCACAATCCATTTTTACAATTTAATTTAATAATATAATTTTAAATACATTTCATTAATATAATAACAAACCCCCAATTAAATAAAATTGGGATTTTTTTAAAATTTCTATCAAATACATTTCCACTATTAAATTAAACAATTTAATTGAATGAATTTCCAAAAAATAAAAAATTTAAATTCAACAAATTTAAATTTCTAAAACTTCCATAAATACAAACCAATTCATTGGAATTGAGGTTTTTTAAATTTTATGCCAAAAACCCACTTTTAAAACTCCAATTTAATGGAACTGTGTTTTTTCAACAAACCAATTGATTTTTTTATTATATCATGAAATTGAATTCTATTCAATCAATTTTAATTTAAAAAACAAATTTACTATTAACATAAATTGTACATCATGAGAGAACCACATACCTCGAGAAAATGGATCTCAAATCACAAATCAATTCATGAAATACTCCAATAGAGAAAGAAAAGAAACAAGAATCTATGAATAAAACCTAGGTTTAGATCCAAATCAGTGGATATTATATCAACAAATCCAAACAAGGATTCACAAAACTATAGAAAAGAGAAGAGAGATCATGAGAGAACGACAACGTGAAGTGGAAACCTACCTGAAGAAGATTAGACATTGTTACACATGCATGGAATCATTTCTAGGAGGGATCTAAGGGGTCAAGAACTCTTATTTATAGCAATAATTAAGGTAGAAATCACTTATGGGTTGTCTCAGTCCATCAGGGGAATAAAAGGTATGTTCAGGAACATTTAGTCAAAAAATGGATTAATTAAAAGCTTGTAGACACAGTTTCTTGGGTATAGCCACACCTTTTAAAAAATTGTGTGGAATAACCATGTACCTTTTTTGAAAGTGAAACATGGTTTATACTAAGAGGGTTCATAAATTAAAAAACTTTTCACAAACTAGAAAAAGTACCACTTCCTATGGTTGCACACTTTCCTTTGATAGGGAACAAAGTATGGGATAACCGTGCACAAACTGTTCCCTAATCCAAAAACTTCTAAAATTTTAAAAAAAAAATCTCAAAGAAAACCCAAATGAAACCGAATTAAAGAAAGATAAAAAAATAAGGGTTTATTAATAATTGAAAATAATAATAGGATGTTACAATAACCCCAATATAGAAACTTTCTGTCCCCATAAATAATATGAAGAAGCTCTCATTCCAAAAAGATAAGGCTAATTAACTATCATTAGTGCCTCCCTATCCCATGTATCACGATAATCGGTAATGTGATTCCATAGTACACTGACCAAAGGTATCATTCATCCATTATGTACCATGTTTTATGAACCAACTACACTGACAGTCCATTTAATTAAGGATAAATTTGATTCAAAATCAATATCATTCTCGTTCAGATCATGAGATGGATTAGATAAATTTTTTAATAGTTTAGATACATGGAACACCTTATGTATTGAATTCATATTTGATTGATGTGATAAATGGTAAGAAGAATTCCCCACCTTCTCAACAACCTCGATTGGTCCCAAAAAACGAGGGGAATGTTTCCCTTTCCACCAAGTTGTTATTGACTCAACCATGGGGAAACATTGAATAATAGTTGGTCTCCAACTAAGAACTCCAATGGTGTACAATGAAGATCAGTATAAGTCTTATATCGGCTCTATTCCATCAACATTATTTGATGAATAGATTGTATCTTTTTTATAATCTATTATACCAAGATTGTTCTAACCTAAGAACATTCACCAATATCCAACCAATAAAACATATATTAAAATGGTTAGCTATACAATGCCTCCAAAGGTTCCACTCAGATCATCAAATAGTAAATATTGTTATTAAAAAACTCAACCATCCCAAAGTGATCATCCCAAGGTCCACAAAAGTCGATAACATAAGTGAAAATAATATCATTAGGAATCTTTATAACTCTTTATTTCTTACCATCTGATTATATATGGAATGCAATACTAAAATGGATGTGAGATCCCAATGCCTCTTAGAAGGCTTATCCAAAAAAGATATGTATACCAAGGATCCCATTAAAAAATATAGATAAAAGAACTCTATTAAATAAACACTCCCTTCCCCATATATATTTCCAAAGTCCTCATCATTCTTTGAATCACGATTGGTTATAAGAAGTATTGATTTATTCATAATGTTGATCACAACTCATAGCTCTTTTTTTCTCTAGGTATGCGGAATCCCAACGAAAAAGTACATAGAGACCTCATACTACTTCCAAGTAGGAAATAGATGTAGTTGAATCAATACATAAGGTTTCTAGTGAACTATCATAACCTACTGGATCGTATAACAAATAGAAACAAAACCATAAATTCCCCCTCTCATAGCTGGACACCAGAACTGCTGCAACATGTCAAAGAACATCTTCAAGGATCCTAGGTGCATTTTCCATCAAGAACTATTTAAATCAACAATTAGAACATTCTATGATGAATATGATACCCCAAAATGATTCATAAATCATAAAATTACTTATTTTTAAAATTATCAATCAAGAATGGTCTCTCCACCATTAATAGAGTCTCTAATGATGTAGAAATAATCATCAAGATGATATTCTTTAAGAATAAATCCGAGAAGATAGAATGTAAACTGAGCATCGGAAAATGTAACCTCATTCCCTAATTCCTGAAATCTAATATGAAAATGTGAAAAGAGATCCACTAAGTTACAATCTTATGATGATTCATTCACTACCTGGTCAAGAAGATTCTTACTGAAGGAATCTGCAACAACACTCCCTTTTTAAAGGGTATAGGTGACATAGAAATTGAAAGACTGCATGAATTCCACCGAATGACACTTAAAATTATTCAAATATTTTAGAGGGATGATATAAATCAATATGATGTGGTCTAAAAAATGATAAAACATTATACAAAATGGTATTTCTGCAAAATCTGAAGTTCATGCATCACAACTATAAGTTCACGGTAATGGGTTAAATAATTCTTTTTCTGTGTCCTTAGCTGATAAGATCCATAAGAAATGTCATTATTACACTGTATGAGGATGTAGCCCAAGCCTAATCCCAATGCATCACAAAAGAAAACATAACCCTACCTAACCTCAAGGAAACTGAACACCATCACAACAGTCAATATATGATTCAACTCAACAAAATAATTATGACATTTTTTATCCCAATAAATCCTTACCCCTCTATGAGTTAGTCAAGTCATTGGAGAATCCAACATAGATACATTCTTCATGAACTGACAATAATTCTTAGCTAGAACCAAAAATATTTAAATCTTGAAGAGAATTCACGGTTTCTACTAACTCATAATTTCCTTCACTATCTCAAGATCAACTGATATTCATTTTTCTGACACTATGTGTCCCAACAACATCACTTCCCGATTCAACAAAACACATTTACAAAGCGTGGAATAATGTTGGTAATTTATTAAAAATATAATAACTATTATTTGATGATACACACAATCCTCTTCAGACATAGAGTAAATGAGGATGTAATCCAAAATGACTTCCACAAAGTTATCATGATAATCATAGAAATTCAAATTAATTATGGCCATGAAAACATCAAAATCATTGGTTATACCAAAGAGCATGTAATGGTAATAATAATATTTGTACCTATTCTGAATGTCTTTTTGAATTTCAAATTTTATTATCCTCAACTAATGGTAGACATAATTCAGATCAATATTTGAGAACCAATTTTCCACATTCAACTGATCAAACAAATTATAAATCCATTGTAACATACATTTGTTTTTTATTGTAACTCTACTAAGAATTCACTAATCAATTTATATTAAAAGTGGACCATCATCCTTCTTAGAAATGATATCCTAAGATTCCCATGGTAACACACTCGAGCATATTAATAGTTTCTGAAAAATTTTGTCCAACTAAGACTTAAAATCTTTAATTTTAGATTGTTCCATATGGTAAGAGGGAATAAATACATGTTGAGTACCAGAAAATAAATCAATAGAAAACTCAACCTCCGTTACTAGGGGAAAACCAGAGAAGTTTGATTGAAAGACATCAGGATAATTAACGATGACTGGAGAGAGACAACACATAATGATTCCTGCTCCAGATCAAAAGGAAACACAAATATCACTTTCCTTAATTCCAAAAAAAAATATTGATTATACTCAAACTTGGGTCCCATTATCCATTAATTATATGACACAAACCACTATGTGTAGTAATGGAGACCCATAAAAGAAAACAATTAGTATGGTATTTATTGTAAATGAGGTGATCCATCATGGAAATGATATCAATAAGTTTCCCATCAAGAATCAGAAAAATCACTAAAATCTCAACATCAGATAGATAGAAATAACAAGAGGCACTACATAGAACATCCTCTCTCCAAAAACTATGTTGGAAAGAAATATCTATTTCACATGATAAAATTTGTATAAGAGTATTTATAAAATTCATAATATGGGTTGAAATAAATGAATGAGTTTAACTAGTGTCAAATAGATGAGTCAGTAATGATTAATTAGTAGTAATGGTACCTCTCATGACCAATAGACCCACACCCTCTTCCTCTAGAAACTATTACACTGCGAGTAGAAGCTTTGATCCAGATTCCTATAGAGGGAATGCTTTTTCATGGGTATTTTATGATTACACCATAGTTTTTGAAGATTATAATGATCATGTTCAACTAAATAGATTGGAATAAAAATTTTATAAGATATTAAAGTGACTCAAGAGTATATAGAAACCCCAATTCTAGGGGGACTCAATTCAAACCCTATTCAAATGTCACATCTAACCACACTGGTAACAAATTAGATGACTTGCTCTAGTCACTACTAGAGTTCTAGAATGAACCTTCTATCGAGAAACACCATGGTAATCATCATGATTCCTCATTTGTTTAGAGGAATGAATACTTACACTAGGAGGTAAAGAAACTCTTTATAGCCCTGACTTTCTAGCCAGGTCCGTCTCGACCATTAGTGATCTATCCAGTACATCAGTAAAAAATGAATATTCAACAAGAAAACCTAAGAATGAATATCCTAACAATGTCACAACATGAACCATTGTGCCTTAATATTATCATTCTATTAAATATAAAGTGATAAATGCATGAGATCAGAAAAATGGTTTGCATAGATTGTAATGGTATTTTCATCTAACTCGTGATTGAAAAACCTTGTGACCTTTTCCAACTGAATCAAATCTGGATAATAATAGTTGATAAAGAAAATATGGAATTCATTGAACTCTATGGCCTCATGTTTATTTGGAATCATCAACATGTCCCACCATCTTATGCTTGGTATTTATAGCATTAAGGTGTAGCACATCACTATGATTTCTTTAGGTGTGTCCAGGAACCCAAAAAGACTATCTATATTTCTCAACTATTCCTCATCCTCTTGAGGTTCATTTTAGCCTTCGAATGGTGATGGATTCTAACGAAGGAACTCTTTAGAACAAATATTGATAATGGACCTCTATGGTTCCACACCTGGATCGTGAATGGGAACTACAACTGGTGAATTTCCAAAATCATGAAAAATATATACAATCACCTCAAAGAGATTTGGGTCAATGAAAGGATTCACTAAATGAGGATCAAAAAACAACATCCTCCCGGATCTGATTATCATATATTCTAAGAGCCATGATGGGACACAACGTCAATAGACAATAGAGAAGAAAATATATTAACAGTAAAATAGAGAATTAGGGAAATTAATCTCTATAGATAGACAATAAATTTTTGTAATTCAGTATACTAAAATCAAAATAATGAAAAATACTATAACTAATCCCCAAGATGATTTTACCTAACCACCCCCTATGACTTAAGGTTCATTTTGGTGAGACATGTCTATAAACTCAATTTCAACTAACTCCCATTTCCCAAAATTTTTACACAAATGAATACTAACATTAAGAAAAAAGTTTAAACTGGAGCTCCG
Source organism: Viscum album (assembly GCA_963277665.1). Taxonomy (NCBI): domain Eukaryota; kingdom Viridiplantae; phylum Streptophyta; class Magnoliopsida; order Santalales; family Viscaceae; genus Viscum; species Viscum album. The sequence goes on along the minus strand of OY728148.1, from coordinate 826,611,146 downwards.
ATACAATTTTTTCACGAACTAGCCCAAGTACATTGGGAACCAGATAACTGAGCCAGTCTTAACATTGGAAAATGGGTGTTATCGATCCCCACAGGTTAACGACTTGCACCTGACATCATAAAAAATGAATGTGGTAATGATTTTGACACTAGTATTTTGGAATCAATATAAAAATAATGTATTTATAAAAGTGTAAATCCATTGGGATATTCATACCATATATTGAGAAAGCATAAAAAAATACAAAGTACTAAATGGAATGTACCAAAAAAAGGAAGACGAGTTGTCCATTTCCCAATAAATGAAACTCTCAATGTCCACAACTCAATAGATAGAACAACCTCTGAGTGGTTCCCTTACACTACTCGAACCTAGAAGGAGATGATTTACAAACACCTGAAACCACAAGTAGTTTGTGTTCTAAAAGGAAACGTAGGGTCTCACTAAAGAATTCATAACAATATTCTGATATAAAATTTATGAAAGAAGTGTTTTTAATTAATTTTTTTTCATTTTAGAAGAATAATTAATGAAAACCATGAATAATATATCATATGATGTAATTAATTTTCGACTAATGGAAATACATTAGAAAAATATCACATTTTAACTAATGGAAAATTTATAAAACAATGTAACTTTTAACAACTATATTAAATAAATTTTTTATATAAATAAATTTATTTATATTATAAGGTGTGTAAAATAGTTTTAAAAAGTGGCATATATTCTTTATAAATACAAACAAGAGACCAACATAGTCATATTATTAATAAGGTATGATAGTTTCAGGTTATAGGGACTCCGCACTCAAGGTGAAATAACAATATGTATATATATCACATTGAACTCAAGACAAGGTAGACTCATATCCATCACCTAAGGGATGTTATGTGATGATTTGTTTTTGGGAATTTTGTTAAATCAAAATTTACCATAAAAAACACTAACAAATAATACATTAATGTTCTATAATAAACAATAAATTATGGGAAATCTCTTATATGGCTTCTTAAAATATAATTAATCTTATTCTCCATTTCAAATATACCAATTTCCCACTTTAACCCAAAACATGTATTTAATCAAAACGTTCTTTTTCAACAAGATAATCCCTACGATTTATATTAAAACCATTTTTGAGAAATGTTAAAAAATATTTATTGGAAATCAATCCACAATTCAATTTCAAAGTCCATTTTTACAAAAAAAAATCAACATTTTAATTTCATTAAAATTCCATCAATTTCTTTACAAACCCCAAATTCAATTAAAGGTAATGGGATTTTTCAAAATTTATAACAAATAAATTTTCACATTTAATTTCTAAAATTTAAGTGAAACAATTTCTATTAAATCCCAAAAAAATATTCAGATATTAAAATGTCCAAAATTTCCATAAACACATCCCAATTCAATGGAATTTTGGGTTTTCTAATTTCATGCTAAAATACCATTTTTAAAGTCCAGTTCAATAGAATCTGGGTTATCAAAAAAAAATTGAAATCCATTTTATTAAAATCATGATATTTTTTTAATTTAAAGAATAAAATTAGACAAAAAATTTAGGGATAATATAAACTGGGCATCTTGATGGGGAAAACTGCCTTGGGATCAACATATCTCGAATAAAAATATGTACATGGAAAATTCCAATGAAGAATGACAATAACAAAGACATATGAGCCAAAATTAGGATTATATCCAAAATAGTTGATATTAGATCCAAAAATCAACACATGGTTTCACATAATTCTTGGGAGGAGTAGAGATATCACAAGAGAATGATAAAAAGAAGTGGAATCTTATTATGAGAGGATCGAAAGGTGTTCCTCAAGAATAAAATCTCTTGTGGTAGGGATACTTGGTTTAATGATATATTCATGAAAGATTCAAGGAGGGTATAAATCTATTATGGTTCATCCTGGTCCATTAGTCTACTAAATGGGGGTTCATGAATTTTTAATAAAAAACAGATTTATTAAAAACATGTATGCACAGTTTCGTAGGTTATGTCGCATGGTTTGACAAACTGTACAGACTAACGATGATCCTATTTTAAAAGGGCCTCAATATTTCTCCTAAGAGTGTCTATAAAATAACTAACCATGTCACAGCCATAAAAAATACCACTACCTTTGGTTGCATGGTTTTATCTGAGAGGGCACACAGTTTGGGCTAAACGTATGCCAACCTTTTACAATCCAAAAAACACCCAAAATCCTCATAATTTAACACTAATCTAACCATAAAAACCAAAACAAAAAAATTTAAAAAATCACGGTTTCAGAATTGTTTAATAAAATAATAGGTTGTTTCAATATCACTTTTTTGGGGCCATTCCTCTGCTCTATAGATTCAATGAATTTGTCTAGAAACCTAATGCACAAAATATTATTTGTATGAGTGTGAGTGTGCATGATATCCTGACTTGTATTGATTCTAAGTGTGATTTTACTAATGATTTTGAGTTATAATTCATTTATATTGTTACATTAATGGATATATATGATATTATCTGAGAGTACCTTGCCTGGATTATTTGATACTAAAAAAGTTGATTGTTTTCTAACACATTTGATGAAAATATATTTAATTTAATTTCAAGACTTTTATTTTTAATATATGATCATATTTTGATTTTTTTACAAAGAATAGTTATAGAACACCAAGATGTGATTCTACTGATCATGTTAGACCAATCCAGAGATACCCCGTTGTTGGTTCATATACGTTGTTCATTCTTTAGATAAAGGGAAAGGCAAGGCACCACCGTGAGGGGGTGAGGTCTCTATCAGCTGAGTTGGGTAGCTGAGGGTGAGATATTGGGTTGTTTTCCACTTATAACATGGAGTATTGTTTCCTCATTTTTGGTTTTATCCATTGTGTTTGACTTGTACCTTAGAGTTTATTTATCCACTTTTGGTTTGAATACCGTATTCTATTTCCTTTAGATATTTTATTTATTTTATATGATATCTTACAATGTTTCCTATTACTATGAATATATATATTATCCATTTTTATTTAAGTTTGGAAAATCATTCCCTTTGGTTTTTGTTGATTCTCTGGTTCTAATCGCCAGCCTGTGGTGATTTAGAATTCCCTTTGAGAATGTCATATGTTGGGTTAACTAAGGATTCATGTGTGTATCTATGTCAATTCATTAAAATTAAGGTAACCATTTTAGTTTTAAATAACGATGAACTATTTTATAGTATGTATCACATAATTAAAAGTTCAAGATGGTAGAAACATCTTTTTGTGTTAGGTATGTTAAAATAAATATTCTTTTAAAATTTTTATTAAAAATCCAATAAGTACTTAGTTTAGAAAATGAAAATAATATTAATATTAAAAAAAATTAATAATTAAAATATTATTAGAAGTAAAATTAATAAATCATAAAATAGTAATAAAAAATTGTTGAAAACATTTTAATGAAAAAAAAAACTTGAAAGAAAAACTATTTTTGACCAAGGAGAGAAATAAAGTCATTTTTTCTTAGAAAATTTATATTTTAATCTTGAGTACACTAAGAGATTACAATGAAATTGAGAAATTAATTTTCTATAAATTACTATATTAAAATAAAATTCATGAGTTTATTGGGTGATATATCCTATGCTTTCATCATAAAAAAGATAATCATAAACTGTCCCAATAAATAATGAGATTGAAACATAAAACCATTACCACCATAGTAACATTTAAATCATAAGACCACTAAAGGAAATAAAAAAAATATCGATATTAAAATCCATATAATATTCATAAAATTATTCATATGAGAAATTCATGAATACTATATACACTATATAAAATAAAGAGTTAGTGAATATGTGATCTCTCACACTGAAATAAAACTGAGAAGATAACCCCTTACCTTAGGCCTGAATTCAAACTGATTTGTTTGGAAATACTATATAATGATTTTAATTATAAATTTATTATATAACAATAATAATATATTATATAATATATGATTCACTTATAACCTTTTATCACCACTTTTTTATAATTTTATTTATTAAAATCACTGTTTCAGGTGATAACTACATTTTTCATATATATATTATGTTTGGTGAATTAGGTCCTTGTAAATTGATCACAGTTACATAAAATTTTAAAAAAGTATTCATAATATAAATATAAAATAAATAAATTATATAAAAATTTAGAATCATCCATAAATTCCTGATATAGAAAAATGAATTACACTATTCTTTGAGATGGTAAGTTGTTCCTACGCATCAGTGTTGGTTGTATTTTTTAATCGATGAAATAAAAGATATGTAAAAAATATTTCACATAAAAATAATATTTTATATATCATTTATCACATAAATATTTATTAAATATATATATTTTTTACCGTAAATGTCAATCTATAATGAAAAATCAATCACATTACTTCCTGAAGGCGGTACTTCAAACGTATGCATGAGCGACATTATCGTTTTCTAAGATTTTGTTAGGTAATATAATATATATAATATTAGAGTAAAATTTTTATTTATTTCATTAATTTTATAAATAAATATTAAATCCATCAATATATCTTGTCGTGATAGGTGGTGATGGAAAACAATTAAATCATTTCGTGAGGTGGTAGACCCCCAAACAAAAGATTGAATGTTTCATTTCCCATTTTAAGGAATTGGAGATGGATATTTTTTATAACATTTACAATTTAACATATTATTATATTTATGATACATCATTATGTTATCATGTTTAAAAATTATTTGAAGGAGGTAGAAAAAGAAATAAAATTAAAATAGATATTTTGGAACTATACATCTTATTCCAAAAACCAGATTAACATTATACCAAAAGAGTATATACGATGGTATAATGATAAAAAATGGAAATAAGGTCATGGGTAAGGATTTAAGGATGTTTACTGCATAGGTATTGTTTTAACTGAGAGGATATTTAATTACAGATATGTGAAGAGTGGCAATGACTTTTTATTAGTGTGAGACATGTAAAACATAGAAAATCTTTAAAACAAGACGATTTCATCAAGTTGTTATCCAGAAAAATGCATCCAAATGGATATCCATTTGAATAATGGATATTAAAATTTCAAAATATGTCCATAATTAGGATTTTTAAATGATTAATTGGAAATCATACATTTATACTTTGGTTTACCCCCTGACAAACAAGTGTATCCTTAATTGTGATAATGATTTTTTTATTCTTACTATTAACATTGAAAAAAATAATTTATTATTTTTAATTAATAATTATTATTATGATTTAAAATATGTAATCAAATTTTTATTTTTAAATTCATTTATGTTGTGGAATTTAATTTAATATTAATCCCACAACCATGAATAAAAGTTTTTTTCTAAAGAAAAAGTAATATTTAGAATAAAATGTTTTTTATAAAAATTACACATATTATTAATCCCAATGAAATAAATATGATTAATAATAATATAATTTATCATTATTTTAATTTTAATTTTTTAAACAAAATGGACCTTTGTAATTGAACAAAACCAAAAGATACTTTCTAATAGAAATATTTATATTTTTTATATTCATTAAAAAATTAACCATTTCATGAAATTATAAAACAATTACAATAAAATATTATTTACTTGATAATTACAAAATTTATGTTGTTTTCTCTAAAAATTTGAAACCAATTATTATAAAAGTATTGGTTTTAGTATTAAACCGTATTTATTTTTATTCTAGGCCTACAATAAAATGATATACGAATGATAAAAAATATTTATCAATTTATAAAATAAAAATTTCTTCGAAATAATTCACAAATATTGATTAGTGGAACATATAAATAGAAAAAAAATATCTTTTATATAATTTTTTAAAAACCATTATTTAATATTCAAATATTTTTAGTATTTTTATTTCTAATCCTTAAATAATCAATGATTTTTTTTGTAGATTTGTAAAGCATATAATTCTGGTAATATTGTTAGTCTTATTCATACATACCATTTGAGTGGGTACATTATAATAGTATAATCTATTATGGTTTATTTAGACATAGGGTTGTGTGTATCACAAGAAATCAAAGAAATTAAATTTATTGGAAAAAATATTTCAAAAAATATATGGGTTTTACATTCATCCATATTAAAATTAATTAAACCATAAAACTTCCTTCACTCTGATATAAAATAATAATAATACCTCTTCCATGTCATATCATTTCGTTCCCACGTAGCTTCCATATATTGGTTGGGTTTCCAAAAAACATTTACCATGAGAGTGGTATTGTTTTATAAAACATTCTCTCTATGATCCATAATCTATATTGGTTTTTCCATATAAGAGTGACTTTTCTATAGTTTTTTGACCTATGATTTCATTACATGTGAGGGTAATGTTATGTACTTCCTTGAGAGGTATAAATGGAACACATCATGTTATTGAGATCAGTTTGGTGAATACTACATGTGATAAGGTACCTTCTCTACTCGATTAAGAATATTAAAATGGAAATTATACCAAGGGATATAAATTCTCTTATTTCTTATTCTCAAAAACTTATTACATGGAAATACACATTCAAAAAAACTTCTACTAACATCAGAATTAGGATCGCACCGATAATTTCTTGCATTACTTTTCCATTGAATCTAAGATACCATGATGTTCAATTTTGTGGTTCTGAATTTCTTTCTCATTTCATCTACTATATCTTCTCCCTATAACATTAATTCTCCATTAAATTCCTAAATATTTAGTATATACAATTCTTTAAATAGTTTTTTCATAAATATCTATCTGTGTTTGTCCCACAAGTCCAAATACCCTGATAGGGGGGGTGTGAATTAGGATATTGAAATTTTAAACCTCTCCCACTTTGTATGTTGTTTCGCAGTAAGGAAAAACTTTTTTCTCTCCCTTTATCATAACATAGTATAAACATAAATTAAATCATGAAGATTAAACAAAAATTTTTACTTGGTTCACCCTCACTAGGCTATGTCAAAGGAGCATACACCAGTGATGTTCCAATGTACCATATCTAGTATCAGCACACTTGTTTTTACAATGTTCGAAGCAGACTTAATGTCCCTTCTGGTTTAAAACCAATGACAGTATAAAAGAACACTGCTCTCTCAACTAAAGTGTGCTCACTGCTTCTTCATAATATTGACTCATAATTTATAGACCTGTAGGTCTCTTAAATTTAATGAATTCCTTCATCCTCAACTTTATTTAGATACTCTATTGGAGTTGTACATTCATCTACATATGAATACCGCTTTACCATAGAATTGAAATGGGAAACCTCATATTTTACATGAATCCCTCACTAAAACTTCCACATAATTCTCTTTCCTTTCACACAAAATCCCTCTTTTTGTATGAAATCCCTACTCAACGTTTCGCACAACCTCAACAATTCCGTACAACATACTGTTTTTTTGAAACATCAAATTTTTCATGAAACATTAATGTTTTCACACAAATAACTTTATATTCAAAAAAATTACTTTTATATGTGTGAAAAAAGGAATTAAACCATACAAGAGTAATAATCCTTAAAAAACAATTAATAAGGAATTGAGTTTTATATTATCTTCTCAAGGCATAATTGAATGATATATCATATAGATAACCAAGAGAATATGGGATTAAATTTTTTATAAGTTTCATATTTGAAATAATAATAATACTTCCATGAATAAAGACATAAACTATTGAAATATTTATATGAATGATTGGAGATGTTAGAATTAAAATAAGCCTTATTGGTGATGTTTTATGAATTGAGTAAGGTATAATTTAGAGTATTAAATAGTTTAATATTATTATTTAGAGAAATATTATTATAAGTGGAATTTATGGGAAATATTTTAGGAATTAAAAATATTTTCATGTTTTGAAGAATTTGATGATAGAGGTATATGGAATGAAATATGAAACTGATATGTTCCCTTAAATTGGGTTAATATAATGAAGATAAATTTGAGGTGAAAAAAATCATTTATTACCCCCATCAGATAATGGTAATGTTACATAGGTATATACGAAAGGAAAATATATAAAATATATATATAGTAAATTTTCATAATTTAGAGGAAATGGATAAACATAAACATAATATGTAACTCAAAAGCAACGTTTGGGGGCTGGAAGAACTCTTTATTTTTGAAAAATATATTTTTTGTAAGCTAAAATAACAAAATAATAACATGTCATTATTTTGGATAGTAAAAAAGTGATATTTGAGGATAGAAATATATATAACATATTTTGGAACCGAAATATTAATATATAATGTTTCTAAGAAAGGAAAATGATGACATGGATGAGAAAAATCCACTAAAATGTATTTATATTAATATTGAATATGTTTTCCATTTTATTAAATAATAATCCAATGAAGATGATTTTTATTTAATGAAGTGACTTCTTGTAATGGAAATTGATTTGTTACCAGGTAAAAAAGATAAATATTATAACATGGGAACATGTAAATGAAAAGTTATGAAATATTGCTGGAGACCCAAATAGAAATAAATTGTAGTAAAAAAACCACATATAAATTTATTTATATTAAAAAAAATCCCACAAATGTAGAACCTCGGATTGATTTATACATCCTTTAAATTTAACGAAAATTTTGATAAAATGAAATCTTGGGGATATATTTACATCGTAAAAAGTAAATAATTGGAGAATATAAATAATATCGCATTGATTAGTAATTAATATGTAGAAACCTTTAATACTAATCTCACATACCTGAACATAGTTCTACCACCTGTATAAAAAAATAACTACATTAATGAACTATTTTAGAACCATTTTAATATTATTACCCTTTTTAAAACATAATTTAATTTAATTTTTTCCAAATATATTTGTTAGATAATTTTTCCATAATTATTTGTAAATTACATTTATTTCTGGTTTACTACTACATGTATCATAATAAAGATGTAAATTATAATTTATATATTCAATTTTAATCACAATTGGATAATCTATGTTACTAAAATACATGTTTTATAATGATTTATAATGTTTTTTCTCAATTGAATTTTTTTATGATTTGTGACGACAAAGTTTGTGAGTAGAATGATTTTGTTAATTTTCAAGAAATAGGGGTGACAAATTAATAAAGGATTAAATATATGAATTTCAATTATCGAACATTTAAAAATATTTATTTATGTATTAATGTCCAATATAACCATTTTTTATGTTTTCAATGTTGACAATGATATAATCTTATGGATTTGTATATATACGTTGTTATAATGACCAAAAAAAGTATCGAAAATAACATATAGATGAGTTCTGTAATTAATTGATTATATTTGAATTATATCATTATTACTCATGAATAATGAAATAATTTATATGTTTTATGGTTTCTAATTGTACTATATTATATTTTATCATCAATAAAATACTAGATTGAAAAAAGAAATTGACCACTTTTGTAGAGGTGTTATTCTATATGTATGCATGAGTGACAATTTTATTTACAATTATATTGAGAGGTAGATAATAAATAGGTAACAATTACATAATAATCAGTTTTTTAAATATATCAACGATTTCTTAAATAGACATTTATAACTATCCATATGAGGTGGTGAGAAAGATCAAACACACTCTTTATGGAGGCGACTGTCCACATGTATTCATGGGCATATCATCATTTTTAAAATATTTTTATAGTAGGGTAGAAAATAGATATTCAATTAGTATACTAAAATTTCATAATATTAGTAAAATTATTTTCAATAAATTCATTCACAAAATTTATATTATTGGGTTAAATAAAAAATAATTACGATCACTTCATTGAAAACATTACCTCTCCATTTCCATGTTCCCCCTCAGGTAACAATTGAATGCTTTATAGAATGGACTTTTGGTAAAAATAAGGCTTATTGGACATGGTAACACACTTTAGGAGAGACCATTATGGATATTTTTCCATTTAATGGTTTATGATAAGTGATAAAATGGGGTGGAGTGAGAACCTTTTTCAGATTATTAGAATGATATTATTTAAATTATGACTCTTAAATTTAAAGTGAACTCAGGTATCACATTTTTTATGGATACAATGTATAAAATAAATGAGTGATTAATGTGTTAATTTATATAAAATAAAAAACATTTATTATATAATTTTTTAAACATTTATTTGAATATTTGACTCTTAGAATTTTTAATTTTAACATTTTTTTTCTTATTACTAGTGTAATTAATGTTTTTCAGGAAAATATATTTTTATAAATAAATAGAAATTGTTCTATATTAATGTAATTGGAAATACTAATTAAAAATATGAAATCCATTTTACCAATTAATAATTATGTTTTCATGAATAATTACATTGATTATTAGCATGTCTAACTCATAAAAACCAATATTTACGTAAGATTATTTTTAAGATTTAAAGTTTTTCATGAGAAAATACTCAAAATGGTTGATTTTATTAAAATTAATTACTTTATTTATAACCAAAGTAGAGTTTTTGAATTTCATAATAAACCAAAATACAAATTCTTCCTAGGAAAAAACATAATTACATGAGAATGACAAGAAATATTTTTTACTTGTATAATATTGTTTAAATCTCTAAATTATTAACATGGGTCTTATAAATAAAAAATAATATGTTAAAATATATAATTTTAAAACATAGATAAAATTTTCATCATGAGGTTTTTTATATGTTTTTATGTAATACATACTTCATGATATAGTAAAAAATGATATTCTTTTCATAAAAATTATTTATTATTCACCAGAAAATGATTAACTTTATAATAATCCAAAAATTTAATAAAAAGTGTCTTTTTAATGATAAATCCAAAAAATTAAGTACATTTCATAATGTTAAAAATCAAAAAAAAACCTAAAAAAAATTAATTAAATTTCAAAGTAAACATTAATTTGAAAGTAACATTTTTATCTATTCTAAATACTATTTGAAATGATAATATATTTAAATAACTATTAATATATTATAATATATTATAATAATAATAATAAAAATTGGTTAATTTAATTTATTATGATAAAATATATATCACATAAAAACATAATTCACAAAAAGAGAAATAAATTTATATTAAATAATAACATTGAAATACCATTAAAATTATTTATTTATATTCTAAAAAATTAATTTTACTCCTTAATTGATATTAATATATTTATATAACGTTTATAAATAACTAATATTAAACATTTCTAATAATATTTTTAATAATAATACATAATTCACATATATATATTTATAGATTTTTAAAATATTTTATTTTTATTTAATTTCTTATTATTCATTAATAATATTATTTTTAATTTATTCACAACAATATAAAAAAATCGCATAACTATCGCATACTTGTAAACAAAAGAGCCAGATTTAAAATTTACACATTTTAAATAATCATCTTTATTACATTATGATTGCATTCATATATATATATATATATATATCATATGATCCTTTACCATAATCATTAACTATCATCTCAACATGCTTGGAATAATTCTAGTGATTACGATTATTTTTTCGTTGGGAATAGGGTTATGCTTATAATGGGAAACCATTTCGATGGAGATTATATGTTCTTATAATTTTTATATTCTTGTTTTCTTATCTCACATGTAATTTTATTCTTGTTGAATTTGATTGAATCATCATAATGTATTTATTATTATCATCATTGTTATTATTTTACCTCATTAAAAAGTGATGTGGTTTTTTTAGTCCAGTGTTTCACTAAAAAATAATCTAATATATTTATTTTAACTAAAAAAATTAATAATTAAATATCATGGAGTTAAATGATCACCAAATATAAATTTCATCCATTATATTTTAGTCAATACCCACTATATGAAATTGTTATGGATGACCATGACTCAAGATATTATTTATAATCAGGTCTCAAACTTACTATTTAGTGTATTACTAGTGAAATATTCTATACACTTATAATTTACCTATTAGTGATATTGAGTATTTATCTTAATTTTTGAGCTATGTTCCCATCTTGATTCTATATTGTGACCTTTATATTTGGATAGATTTTTCATCGGGAGATTATCATTATTCTATTATGAATATGTGATCATGGGTTTATTTATAATTTCACACATGAATTTAATTTTTTTAAATTATAAAAAACTTTATATAGAGGCATAAAATCCTTTCCCAATAAAATACACAATTCAACTAAAGGAAGTTAAATAATATTTTATAGGTTTAATGTTAACATAATCATATGTAAGGAAAACATTATAGATGTGGAAAAAACAATCATACAACATTAATTTTTATTAAATATTTAACACCTAGTCCTCAATATGGTCATATGGTGTTATTTGAAATAATAAATTTATATTTTATATAAAGAATGAAATAAAACACTCACATTAAATGAGTGGATGATTAGGTTTTATTAACCACTTATATTTTCATAACTCACTTCAGTATTTTCAGTTCTAGATTCCTTCCCTTGTTCATTTTCCTTGTATTTTGTGACACCTACCATCCTTTTTATCACTTGGGTTAGTGAATAAATATGATTAATTCACATGTTTCCTATATTTATGACCATTAAATGTTTATGGAACCTCATGAGAAACTATTCTTACTTTCATAGTATCCACTGAAAGACTTATTTTTAATACCTAATTTATTTCTCTATGCTCTCTTTCATCATATATAAAAAAATTATAGTTCCATTATGAAATTCTCTTTTAGTTCCACTAAACCAGTTTTTGAGACGATATAAATTAAATTTTCTTTTATTCGTCATCTTTTTCACATTAACATCAATGAGACTGCGTCCTTTAATTTTTTCAGTGTTTATAAATGAAACAAAGTAATCATTAGTAATTATAATTATTGATGTATGGTTAGGAATATTAACTTGATTTCACAATATGGATTAAAATCCATTTGGTTGAACATTATGATAATATCCACATTCTCCCTAAAATCAACTTCTATATGGGTTCATCATAAAATATACAATTAAAAAAACCATAATGGTATCTTTTTTTGTGATGAATATTTAATATCATATGAGAATAATTTAAATAATCATTTAAAATGATCAATCATGGAGTTTTTTACACTTTAATACTAGATAAATTCATTTAAATTCAACATAACATAGTCACTGATAAATATAGGTTTCTTTAGGATGTTGTTTACAAAACACTTACACCTGATTAATTAACAGAGTAAATAATGTGTAATTTATCATAATGAGAATATAATTAGCCAATGCATATACATTATGAGTGTCGAACTATTTTGTTTGTTTTTTCCAAGTCATCACTTACTCAGTTGATACAAAATCCTCTATTCATAGGGTGAAAAACCATTGGTTCAAATATAAAATTTCTGAATCCACTTACAAGTACCAATTAAGGGATTTAATTTCTATGAACATAATAATTTCCCAAATTACCAAAACATACTAAAGTTTTCCATTACATCGGAATATATATAATGGTTTTACTAATTTATTATTTTATTTTTTCCAAATCATAACTACACTAATCCAAAAAATAATTAAATCCTACTCTGATACCATCTATGGTGCCAAATACCCACAGTCCCATGTTCAGTTCTTAAAAAAATACATTATAAATTCATTGAAAACAAGCATAGAAATCCTAGATAAATATTTATATTGTTAAAATATTTTATTTAAAATAATAATTTGATATCAAAATGTAACATCCCAACCTGGGTGCCTCAAAACGGTGCCCTGATTTTCTTAGTCACATGACATCAGGCACATATCCCCAAAAAGAAGAGTCTTCCGACTTGATGTGAGGGTCAATGTCATTCATGAGAAGACTATACCCTCTTTATCAGAGTAACACACACAGATAAATTATTAAACAAACATAGAAATATATAATAATAACCATATTGATACCAATATCAGATCATGACCAATGTAAAAAATAGTACCATAACTAAATATTTGTTATTCTAAGTCAAAGTACGTGTCCATTTTCAATATAAAAATGACCCAAAATACTAAATACACTGACCTATACTAAGTGGGTCCCATGTCTAGGTTAGTTACCTCATACATTTTCAATCTCATCCCATCCATCGTATATAGGGCCTTTTCCCATAACATATCTTGCAACAACAAAATCTATTAGGATAACTATCAGGTTTCCCAAGTAGGGTGTGATTATAACTCACTAGGCTACAACCAGTGGATTCTAAAACAATATGCATTCTATAATAGTATTTGTAGCTATATAATGAAATATATACAATAAATATGTAAATAGTTATCACATTATAAATTATTCTTTATTTAACCACATATATCCATGGGTCATTAAAGTCACTCAAACTCCCTATACATGATTTGGCTTGTGCGAGAGTCTGAACAATCCCCAAGGGATGTCATTTGTCTGAATCCCATAGTTACTATTCATCATCTAAATATCATATATGAAGGCCATTCTTGACCTTCATTTTCTAAATATAACATAAAAATTCAATTTTTACCATTCATTATATCAATATCACATATGAGTTCCATTGTTACCATCCATAATTTTAGTATCACACAATAATTCCACGGATACCATTCATGATTTCTATATCACACATGAACTCCATTTCTAAAATTCATAAAAAAATATCACACATATGAATTGTATTGTTACCATTCATCATTTTAATGTCCCATATGGATGCCATTTTTACCATTCATCTTTTCTATGTTACACATGAATGCTATTGTTAACATTCATTATTCCAATATCACATATGAATTCCATTGTTAACATTAATAATTTCAATATTACACATGAATTTCATTGTTACCATTCATTATTTAATGATAACTCATGAATTATATTGTTACCATTCATCATTTCAACATATCATATAAATGAAACCACAAAAAATTAATTAATTCATCAATTAATTAATCAAAATTAAAAAATTCAACATCACATCAATCTATTAATTAATTTAAAAATTATTTATTCACTTTATTCCCATTAATCCACTAAATGATTAATTAATCATCCCAACAAAAATAATTAATAAAAAAATTAATAAATTATCAAAATCAATTCATAATCATATCAATCTCTGTTAATTAATTCGAAAAATAATTAAATCCAATTCCAAAATCCCAATATACCAACAATTAATTAAACATTTGTTCATCCCAATATAATAATACCAATATCCTAATAATTAATTAAAAAATTAATAATCCCAAACAAAGAAGTTAATAACTCCATAATTAATTCAATAATTAATTATCCCACAGAAAAAAATCATTATAACCATAATTAATTAAAAAATTACTTATCACAATCAATCAATTCAATATCTCCACAATTAATTTATCAATAAATTATATCAATTCAATAAATTCAATATCCTAATTTCACAATTCCTTAATTAATTAACTAACCAAATTAATTAATTCAATGTAATAACACAATTTAAAATTATCCACTAATAGTTCTATAACTACATTCAATAAATTTAAATAATGTCATTTGGATTTTAAAAATAGACCACCAACTTTAATATTGATGATAAATGCTCACCAACCGAAATCCTCAAATTCAGTAGAATAATAAAAAATAACGAGATCTTGATTCATTTCCAAGATTCAAGATTTAATCAAATAAAGATATAACTAACATAAATCAAGATCCTGATCAAAAATTGGATATAAATCTCTCCTTTATCCTTTAATACGAACATGAGATAAAGATATATCTAAATGGGAAAAAACCACTTACTAGGGGAGGTACAGATCATTAGTCCCCTGATTTCATTACCAGGAACTATGGTTGAGAGCCATAGTAATGCATCGAGGAAATTTAACATTATATAAGAATATATCATGTCTAACTTGAGGTTGATATGGGATAAAATAGGGGGTTTTAAATTTTAAAACTAAATTTTGGGTTAACTTAAATCATGCGCAGGGTTTACTAGGCAGAAGTGCATGGTTTCCCTTAACTGTGCACCATAACCATGCACTTATTTGAGGGGGGGGGGGGGGGGGGTTGGGTTATCCTATAAGGGAACATATTTAGAAAAAATCCCTACAAACATCTATAGAAAATTTCGGTATCTTACAATCTCCCCACCTTATAAAATCTCATCCGCAAGTTGTATTCCCAAGAATTTCCAATATTCTGAGTCCAATATATCGATCCATAGAGACTTTATATCTACATCTATCTCTTATATATCCTCTTACAAATTCCTATGTTTCCACAGTACACAAACTATTTCCACAATGTTTCCCCAAAATGCTTTATCACTGTGATCCATCACACTTATCAGATGCTCTTCAAAGGACACATTGGTTTGGAGCTCAACATCATTAAAATTGATCATATATGATGGTTAAGGCCAATTCCATTGATGTTAAAACATGTGAAGAACATCATATATAAAACTATATATTAGTTTAAGTTCTAACAGGTAATCCCCGGATCGTATTCACTCCACATCCTCAAATAGTCCAAGATCCATCATTTTCTATCTTCATATCTTACGGTGACCGAATATAGGTGACAACCAAATGAATACACAAAAACCCTCTGAAATGTATTTGGGTGGTCAATTTCTATTAGAATACAAATTTTTTCTACTCTGAGGCATAACCCTAAGCTTCTAAATAAACTGAACCCACCATAATGTCCCAAAAAACATGACTCAGCCCCATGAACAATGACTCGCATACCTCTATCCAGCATAGAGGATATGTGTATAACTTATAATAAAGTGCCTAAAATGGTTTCATCTATATCATAGCCTAATAACCATTATAATAGGTGAACTCCACCAATGCTAGGTGATTCTACAAATTATACTCCAAAGTCTACGACAACTTCTCACAACATATCCTCAAGCTCTGTAGTAGCACACTCTGGCCGCCCATTTATATATGGATGGAATTTCATACTTAATAAAACATGTATACCAAAGGCCTTATGTAATCCAAAATATAACTTTAAATTAAAAGGTGAATCACATTTCTAAATTATAGTTTGCTGCACTCTAGGAAGACAAACTATTTCCCAAACATACAAAACTCCAAGATGCACCTCTTAGAAAGACTCCCCAATATGAAAAAAATGTGTTACTATTAAAAAAATTCACAATCACACAAATAGGATTTTTTATTTTGAGGATACCTCAGAGGGACCCCCTAAAAATACATGGCAACATTTTAGCATTTTGATTATAGTATTGGAAATGGATATAGTAAACTAGCAGGCTATTGATGCTCGATCATCACTGGTTTCTATATGTAGCATCTTTTCATTAACATTTCTATATCTATTTTCATGTCTTTCCCCCCAAAAAATCATCATAGGTCATGATTCATTTTGGAAACACATGTATACCCCATCCATATTTTTGGCATGAAACCCATGCTTCAACTCCTCCAACATTATCTTTGTCACAACAACCAGATACCAAACATTGATGATCTGTTCCTCATATAAGATCAAATTTTAAGGTGAATACTCATCTTTAAGGATTTCCCAGAAGGTAAGGCATGCCATATACTCATCTTATATTCCTCAGATATGTCCCAAAAGATTAGAACCCACTTTTACTGATACTATATTAATTTATTCCACACATTACATAACCACACTATGCATTTTAACAACCTAAGTAAACATCTTTCAGTGAACTCTAGTTCCACGAAATCATGATTCATTGATTTCCTACTTAGATCATCATAAACATTGTTTCCCTTTTTGGGAATATATGGTAGCTCAAAATAAAATGAATTCACACACATAACCCATCTTCTATTTCTGAGATTTAAATCCATCAGTTAAAATATGTACTTCAATATCATGCAATCGGTATACACTATAATATTTTCTTCCAATATATAATTTCACAAACACTTTAAATCATAACCCATTAGAGCTAAATCAAGGTTGTGCATAGGGTCTGTCTATTCTTGTTCCCCAAACATACAATACACATACTAACCAACTTGATCTACCTACATAATCTTGACTCCATTAAATATCCTAAAAGAATCAAAAAACATAGTATACTCCACACTAGATTTTGGTAGGATCAATATTGGTGTTGATGTCTACCACTTCTTCATATCTTAGAAGCCATTCTCTCATGGTTTTAATAATTCAATATTTACCCCTATATGGTCTGTCCATAAAGAGGTTCTTCTAAATGGGAAAAGTCCTATATAAACCTCTCATAATATCCATCCACCCTAGAATTCTACGAATGTCGAAAATAATCTTGGGCTACTCCCATGAAACAATTAATAGAACTAGCACTAGGTCCACTAACACATCTTCCCATGACATGATATGACCCAAGTTTTGTACCTGGATAATCCTAAACTAAAACATAGATATCTTTGCTTATTTATAATTCTCTTAGAGTGAACTCTAGAATATATCAAGATGTTGTGAATGGTCATCAAGAGTGTTGGATTATACCAACATGTCATCCAAAAAAGCTACCACAAAATGTTCTAGGTATGGATGGAAGATTCTATTCATCAAGTCCACAAACCCCTAATTTTTAATTCATCAACCCAAATAAAATTATTATGAACACTTTTAGGGAATAAATGATTATTAAATAAGTTTTTATATATTATAACATTAAACTATAAACGTATGATACACTGACCTAAAGTAAATCATGGAGAAGACACAAGATCCTATCAGCTGGTCCAACAAATTATTGATATGTGGAAGAGGGTATCAGTTCGTCACTTTCTTCTGGTTTAACATACGATAATAAACACAAAATAATAAACTCTCATAATAATTCTTGCAATAAAGATCACATGACCCTCATCCCTATTGGTGTGCACTCCTTAAGTGCATCCAGGTGACCCAGGAACAAATCCTGGTGGAGGCTAATTTTCGGGTTACTATAACAGTATTGTAGTGGGTAATGTAGCTGGTACTGTTTAGCACTATTGAAGGAAGTAATATTCCCATATTTTATCCTTTAGGGCCGTTAATTTGGTCACAATGTCCTTTAATGCCTTTGGGCCACCCATGCCTTCAGGTTAGTGAGGACTTCAGGAAACCTCAAGGCCTTTGGGCCACATTAAGTGCAGATGCAAACCCGAAAACCTACAAGGGGAAAGCTCTAGAAGGAGGATGAGCAAGGAGCTTTCACCATAGCAGATGGTAAATGGGTTGCAAGAATGATTGTGCATGGAACCTACCATCGGGAAAAGCTTGTGCATGCATGGGGAAGCCAAGATGAAAATCCATGCGAAGGTGGAGAGCTGATTTCACGATGAAGATACTGGGGAAGAGCAGATCTAAGTTTCTATTTTGGGTTGTATGTAATGTTATAATCCTATAATCAATTAATTCATCTAAGGCCTATGGGCCATGTAATCCTTACACCTACGGGCCTTTTATGGGTTCTACCTCACCCCCTGAAAGATGGATTATCAAAAATAAATAAAAATGAAGGCCTTAGGGCCATTGGAGTGGGAGAAAAAAGACCTGGAGAACCCCAAGGTGATGTCCACAGAAGAATAAATCCCTTATCCAAAAACACCTCTAGTTGTTTCTTATGATATTGAATCTCTTTTAGTGCCTTTCTACATGGTTGAATAGAAACTATCTTAGCCCTTGGCATGATCCTAATTGTAATGTTTATATCTCTCTCAGGTGGCAACCCTGAGAAGTCTTTGGGAAACACATCATGAAATCAGTCCACTATAAGGGTAAATGCATCTTTCTTTACACCGCCATCATACATCAAAAACATGTAACCTAGGGATTTTGTCCCCTATTTTCAGGTGAATTGTACTGGAATGACATGTCTTGATAACCAATACTCCATGACTAATATAATGGTCTCCCTAATGAGATGAAAAATTAACTCCCCTATGGATAAAATCTATGTGGGATCAGTATTATTAAAATCAGTCAATACCTAGAATTAGGTCAAAACCTGACCTATCCAGTAGAGTTAGATCCCAATAAAAACGATACTCCCAAACCATGATAGATCACCCCTTTCATAAATAGATGTTTCGGGACCATACTCAAACTGGTATATTTATCTTCAATACCCACTCACGAAGACCACCATCATGCACAAACCGTACACATGTTTTTCAGAATTTTGAAAATGAGATCTACAAGTTTAAAATAATGCATTCTCTACTATAGAAGGTATAATGATAATACCTCTCACTATCAATGGCCTAGCCTCTCTATCCAAAAGTGTAGGATTAACTACATGTAACAATTATACCCCTCTTCTATATGATGCAGTCTGAGTCCACCAAGATATTACACTATGTCGATATGGGTGTTGATTCCCAAAAGCACCTCATCCACTCCCTAAATCACCATCGACAATAGAAGTCTAATTGACCCAACTGATATGGTGTAGAATATCTCATTCCCACACTCTAGTTTTATCTCAACACTCTATCACAACCTGTATGATATAGGTTCTTATAGAACATATGTTGATATCCCATCCTCTCACAAGACATGAACTCTACTGATGTTCAGGGATAATTCCTATTATAGGGGTATATCCTACCACACTTGTGATTTAAAATCTAGGTAATATCCTAAGTAAGTGAAACTGCTCCCTAAAAACTCTTCTAGTTATTCCCCTAGAAAAATAATCTCACAGTGATGCTTCCTTCTCTTGGATGACATAATTCTCGATCATTCAACAAAAATCATATATCATATACTCGAAGCATCACTCAGGTTCCCCTCATATATGAGAACCTAATCCACCACCTCGGGAACTTTCTTTAAAAAGAATAGTTTAAATTGGGACTTAATATCACATTTATTTATGTCCTATAAATTATTTTCCATAGATTTCCTATCTACTGCTAACACTTGAACAAAGAGGTACATGTGTGTAAAGCAACCAACATTGTACATCACAGTTATAATCCCCTGATTCAACCACATGAACTCATCTTCATTCTTCTACCTCAACATCTTTAAATAAATGCACTCTAGGAACTTCTCCAAAAATCCATTCCAAGAAATCCCTTATTACTTCCATGTTAGAGCCTAAACATTCCACCATCGATTCAATGATCCTCATAGCATATAAGCACCCATCAGACCATCCTCATTGTAATATTCTATAAATGGTAATGTATATTCTAGATGGACTCAATCTAGAACTTTGCAGCCTTAGGTACACCCTCTCTAGTGAGGCTCAGATGGTGTTGTAACTAAAACTACCATATAATAATAGATATACTCTTCACAACCCTCTTAGGGCTACTCTCCAGAAACTAAATGATGTAAGAAAAGTTATCATAGAAATTATATCATGCTTCCTTATCCAATATTATCTCTACCATAGGTTCCACTACTCATAGATCATCACCATCCTTATCCTCAAACAGTCATATAAAAAATATTCATCATACGGGCATATAAATGTCATGCTTTACCCACGTCTTAGGAAACATAACACCAAATTTTCACATTTATGTATGAGGGAAACACAATAAGGCACAATATGGATTTTCCCCTAAGATCACAACAGAGTCCGTACTGAGGCACTATCAGCACCCTAAAAAATATCTTTTTGCTCATAGTTAACAAAGTGTAAACCCAGATTCATTATTCATGATTCAAAGTAGAAACCCATTTATTCACCTCTTTCCATAATTTAAAAATTTTAAATATAATATTAGGCATCATTTTCAGTTCAATGTCACATGAAAGGAAAAATATTTCAAGTCTAACAACCTATCCAAAACCCATTTCCCATGCATTTATTAGATGATGTATGTCACAGAATAATCCTCGATGCACATAACAATACATGAAAACACAACTCTCTTTCCATACCAGAAAAAAATTCAAATCCCAAAAAATCTTATAAACAATAATCACATCACAAAACGGGTGTATGTCTCAAGGTGAAATAATATAAACTATGACAACACATGTCAACAATGGAAATCCAACCTAGGTACTTTGCTTTAACCGTCATACATGAGGTAGAAACTCCAATGAAAGAGCTCTTAACCCTAACCCGAACTCATCCTATTCTCTTGTATACCTTTCCCAAATAGTACAAAAAATTAAATAGAAAAGATAACCAATGCATATACAAAATTGTATTTTCCCAACCCTAGTGACAAACATTGATGCTATGATCTGGTTGGTTACCTGATATCAGGAGCTACACCCCAAATGTCAGAGGATGCTGACTAGTAGTGAGGTTCAATGTCAATAATGGGGGGAGTATACCCACTTTATCAGAGTAACGCACTAGCATAAATTATTACAAAATAAAATAAAATAAATAACCATAACCAAAATGTTACCAATATCACATGATGAATAATATGGAAAACAATTTCAAAACTAAGTAGTAGATATTCCCTAATAAAGTTCAAGTCTTGTCTCAATATACAAATGACCCCAAATACAAAAGCAAATGAAATCTTCCATGTTGTTCCTGGATCAATCTCTGGTTCCATCATCCATCATCCATTTCAAATAATCCATATAATATAGGTAATTTTCTACTAACCTATCCTGAAACCAAGAAATACATTTGGGTACTGATCATGACACCTATTTAGGCTATGAGTAAAACTTAGTATGACACTGCCAATGACATCTAAAACTATATTTAATCTATAATAATTTATGGAATTGTATGAATAAATTATTAAAATTCATAAAAAATAGTTATCACATTATCAATTTTTCATTATTTAACAACATATACACATGGGTTCCCTAGAAACCCAAACTCTCAATATCTACTTCATCTCGTGAGTAAGTGTGATCTATCCCCAATTTTCATAATATATCTAAATTCAATAGTAAACATTCAACATCTCAATATCTCAAATTAATTCAATTATTACCATTCATTATCTCAATATCACATATGATTTACATTATTACCATTCATTTTTTAAATATTTCATATAAACTCCATTGTTACCATTCATCATTTCAATATCACACACGAATGTCATTGTTACAATTCATCATTTCATTATCAAACATGAATCCCATTGTAAAAAATATTCATTTAAATATCACACATATTAATTCCATTATTACAATTCAGCATTTCAATATAACACATGAATTCCATTATAACCATTCTTCACTTCAATATTACACATGAATTCCATTGTTACCATTCATCATTTCAATATCACATAAGAATTCCATTATTACCATTCATAATTTCAATATTACATATGAATCCCATTTTTACCATTCAATATTTCAATATTACCCAAGAATTCAATTATTAATATTAATCATTTAAATATGACATATTAATTCCACAACAAATCAAAAAATAATTCACTAATTAATTGATCAAAGTATACAGTTTCATTCTCACATAAATCCATTAATTAATTAAATAAATAATTAAATACATCTATACAATTAATTAACTCAATGATTAATTGATCTTATCAAACTAATTAATTAGATAAATAATCAATTAATCATTTCAATTAATTCATAGTTATAACAATCACTATTAATAAATTCAACAATTAATTAAATCCAAGTCTATATTCCCAATATAATTACAATTAATCAAACAACTAATTATCACAATTCAAAATCCTGATATCTATATAATTTGTTCAAAAATTAATTATCCTATTAAAAACATTCAACATTTCCATAAATAATTAAATAATTAATTATCCCAATCAATAAATTCAATATCTTTATACCCAATTCAACAATTAATTATCCCAATTTAATCAATTCAACATCCCAATTTCACAATTCAATAATTAATTGATTCAATGGAGGAACTAAATTTATAATAATTCATTATAAGTTATACAATTACATATAAATAATCTAAATATATATTTTGGAAATTTAATAATAATCAACATACCTCACAATTTATGATAAATGCTTACCAACAAAAATACCCAAAATTCAGAGGAACAATAAAGAAGAAATAGATCTTGATTCAATTATTAGATCAATGATTTTAAAAAATCAAGATCTAACTAACCCAAATATTTATTTATATCTATCAGTAGATAAACATGAATTTTTTATTTGATAAGAGTAGGGAGAGGGAAAATGTTATCCAAACCGGAAGAAACTACTTACCTTGGAGGTAAAGATCTTCTTAATGCCCTCTAGTTCACCAATAATTCATATTGGGAGTCCTAGGAATGCATCTAGGAACCTCAAAAAATGATTGGAATATATTATGTTTCAGTTGCGTTTGATTTGGGATTAAAATAGGAGGATTGGGTATTTAAAAAAATTTATTTTTTTAACTTAAATCCTCTGCCCAATTTTCACGGTGGACGTGCATGGTTTCCCCTAATCGTTCCCCTTATCTAGGTTCATATTCATGTAGTGACATCATTTCTACTATTAGGGTACATGGTTTGAAAAATCACATGCTAGCTGTGTAATCCATATTTGTCCATGTTTGCATGATTTTTTGGGCATGGTCACAAGCTTAGGGAATACTGTGGGCCAACTATGTAGTTTCTGACTACCTTCCAAAATTTCAAATTTTGAGAAAAAATAACCCCAATGTAAAACCCAAAAAATTATGATCAATCTAAGAAAACCTAATACTAGGAAAAAATATCAAAACATCTTTAGAAATGGTCTTGATCTTACCCACAATAAGAAAATAAGACTAAAAATGGAATGTTTTGTGTCTTATTGAATCAAAAAAATGAGAATATTTTTTTATGATTCTTGTGAAGATTTATGTATAATTAATGAATAATGAAATCCATTTTATAATTATCATAAGATATACATAATATTTGAACCAAGGGAATGTAATTGTAAGAAAGGGTTGACCTTCAACCCTTAGTGTGGGAAAACATATCAGAATTTCATCAAAGGATTAATCATAATGATTTAAGAAAATATTGGATTAGGATAAATATTATATTAAATGAATGGTAGGATAATAAAATTTTTCCATATATAATCATTGTGGTGTATGAAAATTAAAATTAACAGACATGTACCACGTCTTAAAAAGGTATGATATGAAAGGAAACATGGAAACTTGGAATGTTTTCATATGTTTATCAAATTTTTAATGTGATTACTCTACATAGAAAATAAAATTGGAATCAAAATTCTAGGATCACCACTAAGATAAGAGACCATACTTTTCTTAGCCTAACCATTTATGTTCCATAGTCACAGATCACCAAAAAGAAGATATGAAATTAAATTTTTAGGCAAAATAATCATGAAAAATTCATGAAATCTTATGAGATGAAAACATTATAAAATTAATTGGACGAATTATAGGGAACAACCTTCATATTTATAAACTATATCTGAATATTTTTTTAAAGGAGAATGAAACCATATATAAATCAAAATAAAGATAAAATATATGACAAACAAGATGGTTTCATAATAATTTCTCAGGGAATAAGTGAATTATATATCTCAAGGATTACCAATAGAATAAAGAACTATCATATTTGGGGGTTTATATTTAAAATAGAAACATTGGACGTAAAAATTGAGTTATAATATAGAAATTTTAATTAGAAATATTACATTACTAAGAATAAAAATTTTCAACTTATGTGATGTTATATGAAATATGTAATAGATAATTTAGGGAAGGAATGATATTATTATTTTTATTTATTATATAATTAACCAGGAGAGTTTTTTTTGTATAAAACTAATGTTTTCAAAATATATTCACTTGTTAAAATTATTTCATTGATGTGTAACATTACATGTAATAATAAATTGGGATGTTCCTTTATTTAAGGTTTAATTGAAGGTTAGAATTGAAATAGGAATGAAGAACAAGTATTATCCAAAAAAATATATGTATCTAAAACTAGGTATACATATACAGATTGTCATATATAATATGTATGAGTTATATGATTTTATAGTGGAAGTAAAGGGATAAAAGGAAAGAGAACACATAATCAGCATGTAACAAGGGGGAGGGGGGAAAAGATGCCATTATTTTTTGAAAGTACATTGGTTTAATTCCATGGAGTTTATAGGATAAAAAATATTTTAGAAACGGTTAAGGAGAATTTTAAAATCACACAAGATAAAATATATTTGGGTTCCACAATATGTATTTTTTTTAATTATTTCGTATGAAAAAGAAGATGATGATCTTATCTATAGTAATTTTTTATGAATGTTGGGTGGTATCATAATAATGGGTTAAAATTTTCCCAATATAGGATAAAATAATTATATACTTATAATGGAAAAATTTAACACTTATTTTTGTTTCCTTAGTAATCCATGATAAAAATCTATTGCATTGTTTATGAAGGTTGTTAAAATTAACCAAAAAAGAAAAAAACTAAAATATATGGTTAAGTGTCATTAAATAATTTATTACATTGGAATAATATATTTATTAAATTTTATTTAAATTATTATATATGTCATTACAATATTGGATCATGACATATGAATTTTTAAAAATAACAAATCATTCAGGTGAAAAAATATGTCACATTAAAAGAGGTGGTTTCAACACATATGCACGAGTGGCACATTCTATTACAATTGATACAGTGGATATTATTTAATGGATTATAATTTTAAAATATTAAATATCTTAAAAATATATTATTAATCCCTTATATATTCTTTTAGATCTATCAATATTCAATAATGATGAAAACTCATGTATGTCATTCATGACGGTGGTAGTATGAATGTACAAATGACAACATCTTCATTTTTCAAATGGTTTGGGAGGAAGGTATAAAATTCAAAATACATAAAATTTATCACAATTAATAATAATTTTAATACTTGTTAAACTAATATCATATATATGTTATTTTTTAGGTAGGGGTGTAGTTTATAATTAATAGGTCATTGTTGAGAATAATACCATTCCATTTTGTTGTTCTA
Organism: Viscum album; assembly: GCA_963277665.1. Classification (NCBI taxonomy): domain Eukaryota; kingdom Viridiplantae; phylum Streptophyta; class Magnoliopsida; order Santalales; family Viscaceae; genus Viscum; species Viscum album. The sequence goes on along the minus strand of OY728148.1, from coordinate 826,584,206 downwards.
TAACAACCCCGACTTTAGTAACCCAGAGGTGATGAATTTATTAAATTGGAATATATAAGAGATTAAAATACCAACTAAACTAATAGATTAGTATTATTTAATAATAAGACATATACATGGTATATATTACATTGGTAGTAAAAAAATAACAAAAAAATGAACATTTAACCTTGAACTCATATAAAAATGTCATCTTCATATCATAGGGGAAAGAGAATAAATAAAAGGGTATTATAAAATTCCTAGTATGTGTTCTATAAAATATAAAAGATAAATAATCAATGATAATAATCAATATGTAAAAGTAAATAACTAAAAATACATTCCATTTAATCTATAAAATTAGAATGAAATAGACCAATCCGTTTTTTGATAGTGACAACATCAAGGATAAATATAATAGGAAGCTAAATGAAAGTAATGATTAATTATTGGAAGTCATGTATTTGGATCACGACCCACTACCATAAATAACTTTCACAATATAGTTTAATAATTTTGGTTAAGAACCCATTTTGGCTAATGTTTTTATCTCAGGAGTCCACCGATGCATCGGGGGGATATCTATAACTGGTCCCACCCATGTCAACATGTCAAAAGAAGTAATTATATATAGAGTAATCAAACATTCCCTTAAATATTTGATGAAATTTAATTATAAACCTCATGAAGGTATAAAATTTAAGAAAATATTAATATAACATTATGATTGAGTAAATCACGGTATTAAATTTTAAAGCCATAGTATATACACCCCATGGATGTGAATTCTTCACAATAACAAATATGTCTCAAAGAAATTTATGATGGAATCCCATAATACCATTTAATCAATAGAATTGTATGCCTCATAAAATTATTATTTATCATATGTAATATTGGATATAATGATGATAATGAGATATATGATATGATATATCAATGGTAAATATGCATACAGTACATATAAGGAATATGTGGTGAATAAGGAATTCATCTTAGAGAAGTAAAAAAGTGCGATTAGAAAACCCTTATCTCACACTTTTATTTGGTTTTTCTATTCTATAAACACATGTATAATGGTTTAATGAATGTTTTTAATTTATATCAAAATCATTTAGTATTTATGATATCTTATATGGTCCTCAAATATCATTTTATCTCTATCTTGTTAATAATGTCTCATTGTTACCCTTTTTTTTTGGATGTTTATTGTTTTATTTTCATATATATGTTTTATTATGTAAGTACTGATTAATATATGTTGGATATAATTGCATTATCTACATAATTAAATTATGTTCGTAGATAAAATCTTTATTCATTATATACATTTTCATAATAATTCACAAATCGTCAGTCTCAGAAAATGAATCACATCTTGTAGTGGTGATACTATCTTGTATGTACGCAGACACGACAATATCATTCTCTTAATGGTAAATTGGTAAATAATTGGATGATATATTAATTATGAATAATCATTATCAAGTCATATGTACCATATATATCTCTTATTTTAATCATTATTACCATCCAAAAAATGAGTTTACGGAGGAAACATTACACCATGATGTGGAGACAATAAGCCATAAGTACTCACATGTGGTGCTTTTTCTTTTCATACGACGGATAAAATATAGAATATTACTATAACATATTAATAATAATACCTTAAAAAACATGTTGTAATGTTTTTTTTAATTTTCTTGGAAACATATAATTATGTGTAAGTACAAGAAGAAATATTTTTGGAAGAGTCGATAAAGAAGAATACCATTTCTATGAAGGAATTCATTTATAAGCTCTCTTAACAGAACTAAGGTAGGACTTTAAAATAACATTGGCCTACAGACCATGTAGGAGGATCTTGGGAGGATAAAATACTAGGGTTTTTTTATATATAAGTCTCAATGTTGTGTGAATAATTGATGGAGGAGGTTCAATTTTAAAAATTAAGGTGAATGACACTTTATGAAACTCTTAAAATATAAATGTAATATAAATTAATTTTCAATTAAAAATAGATCTAAGGTGAGTTGATTTAAATCTAAGATTTTAATGGGTTTAGAAAATCTTAACAAATAATATTTATAAATGTTTAGGAAACATTGTTACCCTTATTTTTAACATTAACCCTTTGCTAAATATTTTAACTCTTACCATGAGAACTTGAATTTTTACTCTTTTAAGGTTAATATATTTACAATAAAATCACAAAAGAATCGTAAATGAGTCATGCAGAAAATTTTGAACATTATAAAAATGAGTTTTTTGAAAAAAAAAATTTAATGATTTTTATTTAATTAAATAAAATATTAATTATTATAAAATACAATAAATGTCAATTTTTTTACCACTCATTACATGGCATTTTAAGATATCAAAACATAATTATATATTAAAAAACCATTAATAAATTCCTAATAATGCAAGGTGCTCTAGAAAATTATAGGATAAAATTAATTATCTCAAATTATATTTTTTTATGTTTTAAATGTCGTTTATCTGATAAGACCATTAATTAAATAATTACTCAAAAAATTGTGTAAGACATTATGGTAATTATTTATTTACTAAATATTTTTTAAAAAATTACCATAATAAATAAATAGAGTATTATATTTAAAATTACTATTTATATTCAAATATGTCTTCAGAATGAGAACATATTAAAAAAGTGATACTAATTAAAAACATTAGTATAACATATTTGGAATTACTTAGAATAAAATACTTAAAATATAATTAATTATTACGGGTGGAACAAAAGGGCTATAAAATCAGCCCACGTATTATTTTGGTTGAAAATAACTCATCCAATAAAATTAGGACTAGTGTTAGGAGAATTTTATAATATTATGTTTACCCTTAATTTCTCAATTTACCCTTATCCCTATTAATAAAATTATTAATGTCACTGTTCATAATATCCAAAAATAAAAGGAACCTATTTAAAAAATTTGACCCCACTGATTACAACTATTGAATCAATTTTTAATAAATTCAATACATATTAGTTGCAGTATGTTTTTTAAATTTATGATCTTTGACAGAATGAGAAAAAAAGGTTTTAAAGTGAAAATGTTCAAAATATATAATTTATTTATATTAAAATTCAATGTAAAATTTATTCCATTGATGTAAATTAGATTAACTGAAAAAATTTGATCTAATTAGACATTAAAATCAATGAAAATATAATTTTACACTATGAATTATTTAAAATAGATAGCTATTTTTAATTAAAATACATCATTTTTTACTATTAATCAAAAAATGAATCTTCACGAAATAATACCAAAAATTTAACATAAGTAAATATTGATATTTTTATTTCAAATAAATAAAATATTTTTAAGATTGATTTTTTAAAATTGTCAAAAAGTATATTTTTAATAAGTGCACCTTAAAAAGGATGCAAAACAACATTTAAAAAAATATAGTATTTTGATGTGTAAAATTGGATTCATTCTAATATAATTCTTAGAAAATTATTTGGTTTAATGTATAAATATTTCATTAAATATATAATATATAAATTTCATAATTTTTTTAATACTTTTAATTTATGATAATTTAACATTTAGCTTATAATAATATTTTATTTTACGGTTAGGCTTGGTGTTGCCTTCAATGTGAGGTTTCTAAGAAATTGAATTTATTTTAGAAGAGGCATACCATTAAATATTGTGGTGTTATATGTTCTCCCTCTAGTAACACAATAACTTTATCTATATCGTTCTTATGAAAATCCAATGGATTCTATGAAATGGGTACATAGTTTAGTAGGGTCTTGGGATGTTTTTTGGATGATAAATTATAGGTAATGTGTGATTAAATGTGGTGGCGATGAGCTCCTTTTATAGACTATGTGAATGAAATTATTGTAAATATAACTTTATTATATGAGGAGAGAACATGTTTCACATTTTTTATGGATCCAATGTAGAAATAATGGACTAATGGATGATTTATGTTTGATAATCCCACTATATTTTACTTTCACAGATAATTTAAATATTTGTTTTAGAATTTAAATCTTAGATTATTCAATTTTAACATTTTTGGATTTTATAGTGGTTATTAATCTGGACACATTTAATTTTCCAATTATGGATAAAAATTAAATTTTTATTATTAAATAATTATCACCTAATTATTATATATATTAATTTTTTTTTAAACTAAATTTTTTAATAAAATAAATTTTTTATATTTTTGCATGTAACCCCTAAAATCCCTTTTAAAAAGTGTTTTTCTAAGCATAAATGTTATATTCATAAAATAAATTATCATTTTGTTTCAATTTAATTTAATTATTTGATTTTTTATTTATAAATTTAGTGTTATGTAATTTTAAAATAAATCCAATACCAAATTTCTCAATGTGAAATCATTCATAAAAGAGAATGACTAAACCTAGTTTTTATTTAAAACTAATCGATTAATTTTCAAAATTAATATCACGGACCATGAAAATTTTAAAAATATAATTTCTTAATATATAACTTCACTAAAAAATATGTTTTTTGTCAATATAAATTTTTTATAATTTTTCAAGTGATAGTTACTTCTTGGATATAGTCAAAAACTCTACAGATTTAGAAAAACTTGTTTTTTACAATTCAACTAAAAATAAATATTTTTTGAAAAATATCCCAAAAAATCAAAATATACTATTATAAATTTGAATAAATAAAGATGTTCATATTATAAAATAGAAAGTATAAAATTTATAAATTTATCTTTTAAATGAAATTTAAAAATATGAAGAAAATGAAATATTATTGGTATATACGGTTTTGAAGTTATCCTAGTGAAATTACATATCAATTAATAATTTAATGAGTTTTAATATATTATATTATATGTAATTATTTTATTAAAGTGAGAAATTTAATTTTTCAGTATAATATATATCTTAATTTAAAAAATTGTTTTTTTAATCTTACATTTATAAGAACTAGCCTTTACCAAATACAATTAAAAATATTTATTTGTGTGAACAAAAAATTAATTTATCTAATCCATTTATATGAACTTATTTCTTTTAATTTTATTAATATATAATATAACATTGTAATAGGAATAATTATATTAATAATACATATTAAATATATGTATATATCATTATTTATTATTATTGAATTATATTATTTTAAATTTACTACTAACAAAACAAAACATCAATATATCAATTGCGTATATTTATATCAAACAAAAATATTTAAAATGACTATATTGATCATATAATTATTTTTTTCTTAGATACATAACTTGTTCATTCCTGAAATTCATTCACTTATTTAACAATATGTGCATAATTGTTTTATTGTATATACTTCTTTCTATTGTAATAACCATGTTTCTGCTTCCCATTTCTAAACATGAGTTTGTAGAATATATTTTCAGGTTATTTATTTATTCCCACACAACTATCACACTAGTAGTTCTCATATTTTTGGTTATTATTACATCCTGTAAATGTATTATTTTTTATCTTATATATTGATGTTTTATATTATTAAAATATACGCTAGTATTTTTAGTCAGTTTTTCTATGTGAGAACAACTAACATAATTATATTAAAGGGATGTCTATTTCTAACATATAAATGAAGTACAATATTTTGGATGAAGATATCAATATTTGTCTATAAAAAAGTTTTATGTTATGTGAATGACACCAAAAACTCATTTAACAAACTAATTTTAATTATCATATGATGTTATTAAATTTCATTAAAATTTAATTACATTCCATTAAAATTTTAAACATCTATATTTTTAGGACAATAATACATACCTCTCAGAATTAGTATCCTCAAAGTATATAATGTATTTTTTATAAAGATATCTTTATGATCATATGAGGAGGATGTCTTGTTGACCATCACATTGGGGGTATTTATTTGGACGCATACATCATTTCCATCAATGTCAACTACTAGGTGGTTACATGAAATGATGATATTAAAAAAAAAGAAAAATTATTTCACATAAGAAAGTTTTTAAAATTTATCAGCAAATTATTAAGACACGAGATTAAGAAATATTATCATTAAAATTATTATTATCCACTCACAAATATAATTATGAAAAAAAATTTAACATTGAATGTAAAATTTGGATTTGAAAATACATTAAAGAGTAACTTCTGTTATGTTTTCTCATAATTATATAATGTTATGTTCTGTTTCCTCATTCTCTTCCCACAAATAAACACATAATAATATAACATCCTTATATGGTATTTTTTAGTTTTTGGGGATCTATTACTTTATTTTTCCATTATAGTTTAGTAAACTTTGATTCTTTAAGTTAATTTTTATTTCATTTGGTTCAATTTGATTACATAAAATTATAATCCATTCAAATAATTTTTATTTTCACTATTCAATTTAGTTATTTTTACATGGGATTATATTTTTCTAGAAGAATAAAGGTTAGTTTGGATCAATAAAATTTTTTTGGTGACATTTTAAATCTACTAGGTTTTATTTTGTTTTATTCTTTTTAGAATGTATATATTTATATTACTTAATTTTGTTAAACAAAAAATAATTTTTTATCAATTCATCTCACCTGGATTATGAGAAATTATTTTGGAATACAATTTGATTCCATAAGATTTGATTTTTATCATGCTAGTTGGGGTTATATTATTTTTAATTGATTATATCTAGGATAATTTTATTCATCATTATTAATACCATATTAGTTCAAATGAGTTTTTTAATTTAATTTTTGTTCAATTTTTGTTCAATTTTATTTTCTTATGATTGATTTTGATTATAGTTGTTCTATTTCAGGTGATTAAATTTATATTTTTTCCAATGAGGTCTCATTAGTTTTTTATATTCGGTCCAATATAAAACCCATATAATATACTTCATTTATTTTTTTCAATTTTTTAATCATTTAAAATCTATCTAATTCATCATATTGTGGGTTTATTCTATTTGTTTTGGTTTGTAATGGTATTTAATTATAATATTATTATTGTTAAAATCCTTCATGAGTCTGATCATCCCATAATTGTTCATTTAGAATAAATGCGTTTGACGAACATATGAATAGTCTAATTTGGTTTAGTTTGGAGATGGTATGTTTTAATTACACCTATTTAGTTTGGTTAAATTTAATGAATTTATAATTATTTTTAAATGATTCCATTTTATAATTTTTAGTACATTAAATTTATTTTCCCCCTTTTTCCTTCTTATATTATGTCCCATTTCATTCAATTTATTATAAATCATGGTCTTTCATTTTTAAATATGTTGGATTAGTTTTCATTGGTAATGATTATGTAAATCTAGTTCGTTGGATATATTTTTATTTATTTTATTTCCATTATGTTTTATTAGTTGAGTTTTATTGATTTATTTCATTTTTATTAATTTTTAATTCAATTTATTTGAGGCATGGTTGATTTGATTTAACATTGTTCAGTATAATTTTTTCTAGATGATTTTACATATGTTTTGTTTAATTTTTATTTGTTTAAATATATATATATATATATTAGTTTTTAGTTAATAAATTTATTATTTTATTTGAATTTATTTTTATTAGTTTAGTATAATTTCGTTCTAGTTTTTTATGTTCTTTAATAATGAGTTCATTGGTTATGTTTTTTTGGGGTGTTTCGAGTTAAATCATATTGGATTTGGTAGGTTTAGTTCAGTTTAGTTTTTTGATTCAATACAGTACAATTTATGATAGGTATTTTTTGATTAGTTTTTCTATGAATGATTTTTGTATATTCATGGATTTAATATTATTATAATATATATTTTATTTTATTTGTTTAGATTTTTTTTCAATTTAGCTATATTCTTATTAATTCATTATAGTTTAAAATACATTGGTTTTTCTGATTATCATATTTCAATTAAATTATTTTCATATTTGATCATTTACTTGCACATAGGTATAAATTAGTCCAATTTGTTTCATTTTAGATGTGATAAGTTAATTTTAGTTTTATATTTTCTTATTTTATTTTATTTGATGTGTGTGGTTTTGTTTGTTTCATTTATTCTAGTTTTTTAAATTTATTTTGATCAAAATTTAACATTTTTTTAAATATGTACATTTTACAAGAACGTTTAAATACATAAAATGAATGAATAAGGTATATTTTTAGACATTTAGGTGAAGGGTATAATATCCCGTCTCATGAGGGTGTAGTCATGAACTTATGGTATAACAGTTACAGATTGATGTTTGTTAAAAATATTAAAAATGTCATATTATTGGTAAATATAAGGGCACATTTTGTTGACTAAAATATTACATAGTTATGTAATATTATTTTTTCTTTTGTTTTTTCACATATGAAAACCATATTTAACTATGGTGTTATATTGAATAGATTACATATGTATGTATTGTTTTTATGTTTATTTTTTGATGGATTTATCATTTTATGTGTGCATGTGCATTTATTTTGTCTATTATATCATATAGAGAGGATATTTTTTAATCCTACAAAATAGGATATAATTTTTTTTAAATATATAACATTAATTTTTTATTATTTTAATTAATATTTAATATTTTATATTTGGGATAAATTTAGTAGAACATTATATACAAGAGATGTATTTTTAGTTTGATTACAAATACATGTGTAAATTTCAACAACCACAAAAAAAATATCTTTTCATGAAATGTGTTAATGTATTTCATGAAAGAACTAAAAATGTACAATATTGTGGGGCCTCATTAGAACCATTATGAAATAATTTATTGATTTTTTTAACCACTGAGATATAAAAAAACACCCACCAAAGATATATTTTCCTATATTGATTATATTATCAATGATATCTAAATCATTTTGATCAATTTATGATAAATACCCACTTTCATTATGGACATAAATTCTATTATGTACAATCAATTTGAACACAATTACTAATTATTATATATTGTGTTTTATGTAGTTTTTGTGTAGCCATGGGTTAACTATACATTGTAATCGTACAAAATATGTTATGATCAAATCTATGTAGCTGCAATATTTGGTATTCTAATTAGAGATAGGGGGAGTTTTTGTGGCCACATAGTGAGTGGAGGTACCGCCATATATAATGGGTGTATGAATTTTTAGTTTGACGATTACTGCGAAGACCTAATAAAAATATACTCAGAATATAATCAAAATTTATTAGGTGATAAGGGGTAAGAGTTTTAGATATCACATGAATTCAACAGAGGAGGATACATATCTACAAATGCATGATCATTTTTTTATCTCCCTCATAAGTCATGAAGAATCACAATAATGACTTTCTATATCATTCACTAGTGGGATAAAAAAATTGGAATGTGGGTTCCGATAGTAGAGGGTGGGTATTCTTAGTAGAGTTGTGGTGTAATATCCATTGTATGAAGTTCATAGAGAATCTAAAAATATAGATAACTATATTGGGAATTAGGATAGGGTATTTATTTAGTTGTAGGTATCATGCACTGTGTAGTTCATCATTACAAAAATTAAGTCAAGTATATTTATTTTTGGGGTGTTTTGGGATTAAAATTTGAATGAAATAGGGGTGGTAGTTAATCTATGTGGCCGGTCTTTGGAAAATAGAGTCCCTTTTAGGCCTTATGCCTTGGGCCTATGAGTCATGTCAATGGATCCCCCACAACCCAATTAAAAAGGTAGATTCTAAAAGTTTTATAAAAATAAATTTCCTTTGGGATTCAGTGTGGTGTTTTATTTTATAAATTCTATTCATGGACGAATGATGTGTTAATTAATAACCATAATTCCTTTTGGAGTCAGTAGAACATACATATCATCCAAAGCTATAAACAAATTTGAAATATTTTTCCTACTCAGGTACACCTTGATCTTCCCTAAAAATTTAAGATACCCAATTGGAGAGTATGGTAATAACAATTTTAATGATTCATTTAACATTATATTATTTCATCAATTTTTGAAACTCAAACATATCATTCGGAATTCCCAAAGTCCATACAAATTTTTATTATTTTTTAAAATCCCATTTTTATAGTTTTGGTGGAACACTCAACTATCTCCCTCAAGGAAATAAAAAAGTTATAATGTAAAATGAGTCACATTTAATTTTATATGGTTCACTAGGTTTAGGTTTTGTCAAACTATATTTTATGTAGATGTGTGTGGATGTACAAAATTTATAAAAATTTCATAGTTTATATATAAATTTTTCGTGGACTCGCTATGCTTCATAGATTACAAGAGCCCACAAAAATGATAAATCACTACACTCTAAGTAATGATGATCCTACTGATTTATCAAGAGAATAATTTTTATTTGCAGAAATAAATTTAGTAGGTTACAAATATAATGGTTTTAAAATATTCTCTCTATTTATCAGTAATTCGATGAAAACATATTTATTGAATGAATGCTCTAAAATTTCCATTAAATATAATTATCTATATCATATTTCACTATGACTGATAATATTATCTTCTTCCCCTTGTGATAATATGATACTCTAATTCCAATTTAAAAAATAATATTTCAATATAATTAAATTGTTTCTCCACTTCAAAATATTTGGATAATTTTACCCACTAATCCTACATAAATGAAGTGGAAATCTACCAATTAAAAAATATAATTTAAAATATTTGACTTGACATTCATATTTAATATATTTTTAAAAATTTAACCAAAAATATGAGGTTGAATTTTATAAATAATAATACCAGATTTTTTATCCATTAAATCCCTATTCCATAGCCAATTAATATTTTATCTTTTGAAAATAAATCCATTTCTTAACTTTGAATCATCATATATAGACTGTATAATAATATTATATTAACTAAATCATGATGTTTTCTTATCATATTCAAATGTACATGTTAATACCTATGTCAAAATCCCATTCCATATAAATCATTACTATTTTTTCCCAGACACTAATATCCACTATTTTTAATTGTAGATACTCTAATATAAATAATGATTTTTGAATTGTAAAAATAGTAGTTCGATAATAATTCATCACATTTTTTTTGGAAATTTATTTCAGTAAATTTATTTTTATTGTGAAGGTAATTTTAAGGGAATAATGAGAACATTTATTTATTTATTATAAAATCCATTAAAATTTGTTACAATTAATCATTATATTCAATTTCCATCCATGACCACAAATAAATTCATTATGTTGAAATAAAAATTCATAGTGGATGGTGAAATTAAAATAAAAAAATATCCAAAACAATAATGAACATATAAATTTTTGTAAAATTGTTTACTAAAGAATGAACAAACTTTTATATACTATAACATGTTTATGGACATTAATAACAAGTTCAAATATAGTATCCCTATATAACCTACAATACATAAAATAAATCTATTGAGGAGTCTTCAATATATTAATTAGCATTATTGAGGAATCCACATTCTATTTATTAATGACCACAACCTAGGAGTAATGGTAATAACTTATTTTAACCTAGAGTCTGAGAATAGGAGAAGGGGAATAAATGAGTGAATACTATAGTGAAAAAATTTAAAATAGTGGGGTTTAATGTAAAAATAGTTTGGGATAAGATTAATAAACATCTACACAATATGTTTTGGCCCACAACATATATTTATATATTTTAAATTAGTTATATCCCCTTTTCACAATTCATAAATATTTTAAAAACAATATTTATTATAAAAAAACATATTTTCTCAGTTTTATCTATATATTCTATGGTAGCCTCACCGGATAATGATTACTCATAAATTGTGTAATATATGGAATTTGATTACCAAAAAAAATTTATTATTTATTATTCCGATTAATTTAAACCAAGCATGAATATGTTCACTCAATTTTATTACATGAATAAAATTTTAATAATTAATGAGTAGTACAAAGCTTTTTAAATAAATTTTGATATATTTTAGTGAATTTATATTTGAAAATGTGTGAGTGTAGACAAGTTCAATAGAATCATCAAATCAAATTCCTAAACCTATCTATATCATAAAATTATGAAAGAAGTTCTAATCACCTTACGTGGATCAACATAATTATTTTTAATGTATTAGAAAATTGATATTGAAATAAGACACAGAATTATAATTAATTTGATTCATCTCTTCAAAAATTTTATGATTCTTTCTTGAATTTATAACACATTATTATATTTTATTATAAATATTCAAATAATTTAAATAACATTAAAATAGATATCAATAAATCATTCTCATATTTCCTTACTTTAAACTATGAAACAAGCTTTTATAAGTTTAAATTATCATATATGTAGTAGTTTTTAATGTTAATTTATTTAATATCACAATATTAGTTGATATTTTATTTTTAAATCCATTTAAAATCATGTATGATCAAAAACATTTCATCACCTAATTTGTTTTACTTAAAAACATAAATTTATTAAATAAATATCTTTTATTTTTAATAGTAATGATCAAATATAATTCTCTTATTATACCAACAAACAATTTTGTTTATTTTACTAATAAAAATTTAAAACATCAAAGGGTAAAAAATAAAAAATTTAATAATTATAAGTTTTTTCTTAATGTAGTTTTTATTAGAAAAGTTAACCATGGTGAATGATTTTTTTGGGTTCATATTCACATATTTCATTAAAAGAAACAATTTCTTTTTCTAAAGTGATAATTAAATTTAATAAAATTAGTTTGATCTTTGTATTCACACTTTTTAAATAAATTAAAGTTGTTGGATAAACACCCAGGTTGGAATAAGTGAATGAAAATGTAGTTTTCATACTATATCAGGAAAAAATATAGATGATTGAAAATATCAAATTTTTTATTTCAGTGAGTTATAAACATTTATCCATTTCATGGATATCTAAATTTAAACCAATCAAGTATTAAGAAACTATATCATTTAAAAAAATATTCATAGTAGTATGTAAACATAAATCAAATATGTGATGCATGTTGACTTCCAAAAATAGAGTTTTATGAAAAATCATAGAAGAAAATTTTATTTAACCAACCAAGAAGTCACATGTTATGATTTAACATATCATTTAACTTAATGAATTAAAATAACTAATTAAAAATGATTCTATTATTAATAAAATCTATGGAAAAAATGGATATTTATATTAATGACATTCCTCATCAACAATTATTTTAATAAAGACTTAATGTCATTATACATGTTAATCTAATCGTTAAATAACATTAAAATAGATGTCTTAGAGAATATCAAATAAATATTAAATAATTTTCTATATTTTTCATATAATATTCAAAATTTCATTATTTGGAGAACATGTTAACTATTTATCATGTTTTGGAAGAATATACACCCCACCATTCTGAAGGGATACTAATATTAAGCGTTTTATGGTATTAATTATAAATTATAAATAATATAAAATAATTTTGTAAGGTAACCAAAAAATCATGCATGAAAACAATAATTTCAAATAACATTAATACATGATTGTAAGTCTTTGGAAGAATAACACCAATGAGTTTTAAATAATGAAAATAAAATTATATCATATATTAGAATATTTTAATATAATAATATAGTTTCCTTAAATATTAAAAAAAATCATGATAAATGAACACATATAGGAAGCCTTACAATCATACTATAATTTTGACAATAAAAAATCATGTATTTCAGATAATTTTAAATTCAGCATTTACACATTTAGATTGGTCTTTTTCCATATTCATATGAATCAATGTGTTATATTACAAGCCATTTCACTAAAATTAAAAATATTATTTTTAAAATTCAAATGGTTTTGAAAACTATGTTTTCTTATTATCTTTTGTTGTAGTATCTTTCATTTTTGGGATATCTATTTTTTTTTTCATTTTCACAGTTATTAGTCTAATAAATGTCCAATTATATTTTAAAACCCCACAAATTTATAGGAATTTTTAAAATCCCATTAGTATTTTACTCACACCGGTAATTGAAATAGTAAATTTATAAATTCAATGAAATTAATTACTAAAACTCTTTACCCCTAGTAGATATTCAATATTCTCTAAACTAAAATTGTTTTCCACTAAAATAATTATCGATAGTAATAACCACCAATTAATTTGACAAAAATGTAAATCTTATTTTCATGATTCATTATTTTGAAACAAAAATATTAATAAATTTAATTTCATAGAATTTTAAATCATCACTAAATTGGTATGCATATCAATTTTATATAACCATTATCTAAAAAATAACCAATTTTAATTTCCAATAATGCCAACTATTATTGAATTTAAGTTGTCAAAAATAAAATAAAAATAGTTTAAAGTACCATATATACATAAAATATTAATTATTATTATCTAAATTTTTTATATATTTTATTTACTATGGTTCATCCTAAACATTTCTCCATTTGAAATGAGTTAAGATAAAAATTATTATAATATAACTGAGAGACATTAGTGAAATTTCAATTTATTAATATTTGATATCTAAAAACTATGTATATTAATGAATGTAAACATTAAATAAATAATAATGACATCAAATATTAATTCATGTAATGTCTTATAAAGATAAGATAATTTAAATAAAAATAAACCTATAGATATAATAACCCCTCCTCCATAGAAATTAGTTGAAATGTAACACTTATTCCAGTCCCTCTATTCAACAACTATCAACTTCTCTTAATACAAGGCCTCAAGATACTACTTGAATAAATTTTTTCACCCATATATTAAAAGTTGATGAAATCAATTAAATGGAAGAAATTTACTAATATTTTTGATGAATACTTAGTATTTGGAATATTATACTTAGAATATTTAGAATAGATGAATATTTTTGAAAATAAGAAATCCATCCAAACATTTGAGTGTAGAATATATTCTTAGTCGATATTATGTGTACCATGTAGTATATAATGTCTCGGAAATTCCATGTATTTTTTTTATTTATATAGAATTATTCTCAGACCACATGATCTAATGACATGTGATTCCGAGGCCAGAAGACCTCAGAATATAATTTTGATCTTTTTTTAAGGTACGTTCAGAAAATGTGCGAGCTGGTTTTTCTAACATTGGAATAGGTGATTGGATCAACAATATGAGGGAATCATTAAACATAGTATTTATGTATTCTCCTATAAATTACTTAACTTTTTTGAACAAGATCTAATCAAAAAATTTATTGTTTTTATACTTTTCAATAAAAAATATTAAAATAATTTAAATGAATTATTTTATTTATTTTCTCACCTTTGAGTGGCGGATGGTGATGCTACAGTGCAGCGACGAAGCGACTATGTGGAGAATTAATAGAACTCATTAATGGACCATATCACAAAGTGTAACTATAAAATAAATGAAGCGTAACAACGACATTGATTAATAAATGAAATAGCGTAAAGAGGTGACATCCGAGTGTAACTGAAACGTTGTGATGTGTTAAATTTTTAATTTGATTGGTGAATTGGTGGTAAAATGATTAAAACATGGTGATTCCATGAAGAAGCTCCAATGGTATCTTCTCTAAATATGAATGACAGAATGTCAGATCATCCCCAGCATCAACAAACCTCGATGAACAGAGCTGGAAGTGACAAGCGATATCGACATTTCGAACCCTCAAGGACAAGCGCTACGACATCGAACATCTAAATAGTAAGGGTTTTTAATTTTAATGTTACCCCCCATTATTTTTTTCTAAAAACAACAGACACAAATCAACCAACGAACCGGTCAGTTAGAGTCAGTCAAATTTAAACTTGGGAACGTGGGATCCCAGGCCGGGTTGGTCGGGTCAGTCTGATAGGGTCAGACCAGGCCCAGATGCAACCGACCCAAGTTTACTGAAATGATTGTATCATGAAAACCACACATTCAATTGACAAGACATTTTCCGAGTTGAGTCCCTCTCGACTTGGAGAATCTTTTGGAAGGCCCCAAGGAGGCTTTCATGGATGTTGAGATTCGATGAATGTCTTGAGAAGTAGTTCTCCCAGGCGCTCTATATACGGAACCCTATGGTGGGATGAGACCTGAGGACTATGGACTTTAGCCTCTATGAGGCTCGACCATGGCCAAGTGGAATGCACTTATGTGTGTATTTTTAGGCCCACAATGGGAATCACTTCTGTGTGACATTAGAGGCCCACAGTATGCGACGAGGAGTACCTTAGTTGGCCAAGATTAGTATGAAGCACTTCTGTGTAACTTTGCAGGCCTATGATATACTATGGGGAGGTGTACCTAAGGAGTCCAAGGTTAGTGGGAAGTATTTCTATGTTACATGGAATACCCACTGTACTCTATAGAGGAGGATTTATCTAGCATCCAAGGGGTTCAATGATGAGATTAATGTTTGTTCTATCACTATCCTAAATGTATACATGCAGTAAGTTATCTTGTGAATCATTCTTTACATTGAGGATTTTTTTTGTGTTATTTCCCTTTTGTTTTGAGGTCCCTACTGAGTACTTTGATACTCACCCCTGGATGGGATTCTCCCATACATTTTGTGTCGGGTGCAGACGATCGACGTTTCGACATAGACATTGCTGGATTGGGACCCATAGTTGATCAGGGGGACTAGACCAAAATATACTAAGATGGTGGACATGGTGGTCTGGGACATGGCAGGGCCTAGTAGTATCAGGTGGATAGGGCATTATACTTAAGATTCAAGTAGCTACACTACTATCATGACCAGGTGGGATTTTCTGTAGATGGCCATCAGAGATTCTATTCTGTACTTTTCTGTTTTTAGTTCTTTTTTTGGGTTTTTATATTTTCTTACTTATATCATTTGTACTTGTACTCAGTTTTTTTAGTGATACTTGTTCCTTGGTTAGTGTGTGGGACTAGGTTGGGAGTTTGTGTGAGTACATGTACTCCGGAAAATGCCTCCCACAAGCAGTTTGATTCCTTTGGTGCTAGTCTCTAGCACCTAACCATTGGGAGGCGGGATTGTGGTAGTCATGACATGGGCCCCATTGGATGGATCATGTAAAAGTTGTATATGAGGGCGGTTGATCCTACAACAAATACTGGGAGTCTATTGTTTTGTTTTTGGGGCAATAGTGTTTACTGTTTCGAGTCCGACTTTCAGATTCAGGGAGTCCAGTGTTGGTGTGGAGGCTGACATATCCATAATCTAGGACCTTGAATTCTACTTTTTGGATCTATACATGAAAACATAGTTTCATATGTGTATCCTTATGTTCTTTTGAAAAAAAGTCAGCTCAAAAAGTATTACCTTACTAATGTGGTACATCTTGATCTATCTTAGGATGCCTACACATTGATGACTAGCTAGGACCCCAATATGAGGTCTTAAGGATATCCCTCCTAGTGACGAGACATCTATTCATGGAACAATTCTATAGATATCCCCATTGGGTGATGCACCAGTGCTACCACCACCTGATGGTCAGCATCTACTTCTAGTGGTTTCGGTAGAGGATATGCGTAGACTCAGTCCCCTGCATGAGTTTCAGAAATAAAGACCTCCCAGGTTCTGGGGAGAGATATATCCTCAGTTTTCTGGGGACGGGCTGGAGGCAGTGACATGGGTCTTCTAATTAGTGAGGACACCACCTTACAAGATGGATAACTTAGCAGTGTGACTTCTACAAGGATCGGTTGGTAGATGGTGGACCATGCTACCCAGACGCACAATGAGGTGACCCTTTCATAGGAAGACATCAAGTTTCCTTTTTGGGAGGAGTTTTCCCCGCTAACATGCGCTCTGTGTGCATTCAGGATCTGTGTCACCTTCAGCAGGGATACATGATGGTGGCTGAGTACTCAGTGAGGTTCACTGATATTTTTATCTACTACACATACATAGTGTGAGACCCTTTCTTTAGGGATTAGTCCTTTGAGCATGGACCAAGGCGAGTGATAAGGGCATCGATGTTGTCTCTCATCATCCCTACCTATTTTGGGGTGGTGGAGCGAGAACTACTAGGAGAGATCTTATTTTCAAAGAATTCTCTCTTAGATAGAGCTACCAGCAGACCCCAGGAGGCAGAGCCTTTGGCATTTGGTAGACAATAGGCGTGAAGACTGAAGTGGGTCAGGTCTTTTGGAGGACAACCCTAGGACTCAGGGTCGGTAGTATAGTGCTCCCAGTTCATAGGGAGTTAGACGAGCGCTAGGTAGTGCTTCTCATGTGGCGGGCATGGACCCATGGGTCATTACTTCCCAACCCATCAAACATATGACAAGAAAATAGTTGAGGGGACATTGTGATAGAGAGAACAGTTCAAGCGAGGAGGTCCACAAGGTGGCAGAGGTGGTAGGGGAGTATGACAAGCAGTCAGCGGTGGGATTCAGTTTGTGGTGTTAACGCCACCACCACCAAGTGGTCAACCCCGACCCTAGAGAGTATGCCAAGAGGGGAAAACATAGCTTTAAGTAGAAGAGTCTTATGAAGGACCTCAAGAGATGATCTGATGTATGATCTGTGTCTTCTCCACCTTAGCTTCTGTTCTTATAGAAAAAGGTGCTAGTCACTCATTCCTTACCATGACTCCTGTTCAGAGCATAAATATTCCCATGAAGTCATTGGCTCAAACCTTGTGGCTAGATACTCTTATGGGATGGGATTCGACGATTACACACTAGTGCTGACAGTGTGAGCATACTCTAGGAGGAGAGATCTTCATCTAGAATCTATTATTAGTAGCATTGAGTCCTTACGACGTTATCTTGGGTACGGACTGGTAATACAAATTGCATGCTCATATCGACTATTTTATGTGTACAATGCAGTGTGTCCACAAAGATGGGGCCATGTTTTCCTTCACCGGTGAGAAGGAAACCCTTGAATCCTAGGACATACTTCGTTAGTGGAGGGTGCAACTGATTACTCACCAGTTGGCTAGCCTCACCCTTAGTGTAGTTGATGAGAGGATTCCAAGATTTCCTATAGTGGTGAAGTAGTACGAGGATGTTTTTCCTGATGATGTTACTAGACTAACTCTTTATAGGGATGTATAATTTTTCATCGGCATGTACCCTAGGATGACATCAATATCCACACATTCATCTCAAATTTCTCCCATGGAGCTTCGTGAGCTAAGGGTACAACTAGAGGTCTTGCAGGAGAATGGATTCCTAAGGCCTAGCATTACACCACGGGCAGCCATGATTCTTTTTTCCAAGAATATAGATGAGATTTTGTGGTTGTGCATGGAATTATATTACCTGATTCAGGTGACCTTGAAGAAAATGTATCCACTACCGAGAATCAATGATCTCTTTGTCCAGCTGAAGGGGGTGAAGTGTTTCTCAATGATAGACCCCATATCAAGCTATCACCAGCTTCGAGTATGGGATTATGTTGTACCGATTAAATATATAAGGAGCCGATACAACCAATTTGAGTTTCTAGTGATGCATTTCAGCATGACCAACACCCCAGCAGTTTTCATGGTACTCAAGAACAAGATCTTCTATCCTTTCCTTGACCGATTTGTTGTGGTCTTCATTGATGGCATCTCAGTGTACTCAGCTTCGAAGGAGGACCATGCTACACACATTTGGGTTGTCCTAGATACAATATTAGAGCACTAGATTTATGGTAATATCTCAAAGTTTCAGTTTTGGATACAGGAGGTCCACTTTCTGGGACACGTCATCTCAATGGCTAGAGTTGCAGTGGATCCAGAAAATATAGAGGCAGTGCTTGCTTGGGAGCCACTGAAAAGCATGATTTATGTGTGAAGTTTCTTGGGGTTATATAGTTACAAATGGAGGTTCGTGCCTAAATTTTTTATAGTAGCAGCACCATTATTGACATTGATATAGAAGGGACATCCATTTGTGTGGATAGAGAAATGTCCACAAAATTTCCAGAAGCTGAGGTGGAGACTGACTAGTGCCACCATCTTGAGACTAACAGAGGAGGGCGTTGATTATGTTGTTAACTGTGACACATAAGGTACTGGACATGTTTGTGTCTTCATGTAGGAAGGAGAATTGATCACCTAAGGGTCATTCCAGTGGAGGTATCATGATCAAAACTATGCAATCCTTGATCAGGAGTTAGCAGAAGGGGTACTTTCCTTGAAGACGTGGTAACACTAATTTATGGGTGAAATATTTATGGTTTACTCTGAAAACAAGAGTCTTTGGTATATATTCACCCAGAATGACCTCAACCTGAGTCAATAGTGATGACTAGAGTTATTCCAGGACTATGACTTTGACATAGTCTATAATCGTCTAAAGGGGAACATGGTGGCAGACACACTCAACAGGAGGATTGGTTTGTAGTAGCTGAGTGAGGTGACAAAGAAATTGGCCATCATGCAGATATCCTTCCTGGATTATGTAGAATCTACATACCTTCAGTAGATTACTATTACTCACCCACTCTTACAGCAAGTAAGGAAAGCAGAGCTGGTGGATGTTGACTGTGAGGCCTGACGTGCTCAATTATCCTCAGGATGACCTCTTGATTATTTTTCAATTGGTGGGGAGAACATCACCCTTTTCAAAGGGAAAACCATAGTTCCAATGACTTTGGATGTTGAGGTGTTTATGGAGTTCCATACATCCCCCTTAGTGGTACAACCTAGAGTGGCAATGATGTATTAAGACCTCAGACGTCAGTACTGGTGGTTGCGGATGATGAAAGATGTGGCCTAGTTCATTTCACAATGCCTCAATTTTTGGCATGTGAAGGCCAAGAATTTGGTTCTAGTAGGCTTAGCTCAATCACTCGAGGTACCATAGTGGAAATTGGATGGTATCTCAATGGAATTTGGGATAGGTTTACCATGATCATCTAGAGGTCACGACTCTATATTGGTGATCATTGACCGACTCACAATGTCGGCTCACTTCCTACCCATCAGGGAGCAGGGAATGGTAAAGGGATTGGGGCTCCTATATGTATAGAAGATAGTGCATATTTAAAGGTTACCTTCGAAAATCATCTTAGATTGTAACAATCTCTTTACTTCCACACTGTGAAGGGGATTGTAGGTCATGTTTGGGACGCAGTTGTGCTTGAGCACAACTTTTCATCCCTAGACGGATGGTCAGACGGAGTGGACCAAATATACCTTGGAGGATGTTCTTTTTGATTGTGTCCTTGAATTTTTTAATAGTTGGTAGGAAAACTATCTTTTTATAGAGTTCGCAAACAAAAATTTTACCTCTCCACTATTGGCATGGCACCATTTTTAGCCTTTACGGGAAACCTTTTAGATCACCCCTATGCTGAAAAAACGTAGGGGAGTTGGAACTCATGGGTTTGGAGTTGGAACAGGCTAACACTATGAAGGTGAAGATCATCCAAGAGTAGATGAGGACTGCATAGAGTAGGCATAAGTCTTATACTGATATGAGATGTAGACCCTTGGAGTCTGAAGAGGGAGATTTTGTATTCCTTTGGGTCTCACTCCGATAAGGATTGTAGATATATGGCCAAGGTGAAAAACTATCTCTGAGGTTCATCGGATCTTTCTAGATCATGAGAATTTTTGGTGAGGTGGAATACCACCTAGATCTTCCCTCACAGATGCAGCATGTGAAAGGTGTTTTTAACTTGTCTAAACTGAGTAGATAAGTTCATGATCCATCACACGTCATCGACTGGGGAAAGCTGTAAACTGATGATGGGGAGAAGTTTGTTGAGTTACTAGTAGAGATAGAGGATCAACCAGAGTGGGGCCTATACGGGCAGTTGATTCCTTTGTTGTGAGTTTGGGGGAAGCACAAGAATTTCCAGAAGAGAACATGGGAGTGGGAGGCTCTGATTTGTGCATAGTACCCCCATCAGTTTGATGAGTTTTTGTTTTGGATTTAGAGGACGTAAATACATAAGGTGAATAGAATTTAATGTCTATGATATTATAGATAAATTTCTATAAATTATATAGAATTATTCCGAGAGCACACACTCTTACGGAATGTGATTCTGTGGACTGGAGATCCCAGAATGGTATTTTGGACTTTTATAAGGTATGCTCAGTAAATTTGGGAGCAGGTTTTTCTAACTTTTGAAAGAGTGCTTGGAATGAAAATCTAAGGGCACCGTTAAACATGAAATGTTGGGATTCTCTGAGAAATAACAAAACATTGGCCAACAAGGGCCGAGCGTAAAAGTTATTTTTTCTGATTTTTTGAGAAAAATAACAAAATAATTTGAAATTATTATTCTATTTATTTTATCTCATTTGAGTGGGGGACGACGTCACTGTGGTGTAATGATGAGGTGGATATGAGACAAATTAATGGAAATAATTAATGGCTCGTATCATGTAGCATAATGATTAAATAAAGGAAGATAAAAAGAAACTTTATTTCATAAAATGAAATAGTGCAACAACGTGACGTCGCAACATAACTAAAATGCTATGACATGTTTCCATTTAAATTGTTTGATCTGTTAGTATAATCAGGATTATATCTTAGTGATTCTAGGACGAATCTAAATTGGTCTTCTTCTCCAATGAATAACAACGTAGTGGAAGATTGTCACCAAATTTGACACACCTCGAGGAACGGAGCCGGAAGCGAATAGCGATGTCAATGTATTGAACCATCAAAGATGATCTCTACAACATCGAACATAAAATATGTAGGGGTTTTTTAATTTAATATTCTTCCCAATTTTTTTCTAGAAATAAAGAAAGTGGATCAACCCATGAATAGGTTGATCCTAAATTTTTGCATTAATGCGAGCAGGATACTTTTGTTTTGTGGATTCTCTATCTGGGGTTCAAACATCACTTGTGTTGACTGAACAAAAACTCTTCACACCTCCCTTGATTATAAACTTCTAACACAGAGGGAACATGCCAACACGAACAAGGAATGAGGACCTTCGCCTTGTGTGTTCATTATGTCTATACCCTCAAAATGGTGGAAATTTGAATCTGGGTCCACGGTAGTGGTGGCAGCGACCTGAGAGGCCCGTAGTTGTAGATGGATCTGAAAATATACCACTGGAGTAACTCAGGTGGCCTGAAAGAAGGTTTCATAGGTTTGAAATCCCTAGTGTGGTGGTGACCAGACCATGTCAGCCACATGAAAGGTGTAGTGCCAACTAGTTTCGTGACAGGTGAGGCGTCCGACTCTCCCCAGCCGTGCTGGAGGACGATGATAGAAGTCATCGGTCACCTAGCCGCGACAGCTGCGAGGTGACGCGGCGCGAGGCGGGTGCCGTGTGGAGGGGTGGCCCACATCTGGGCCACTCGGGTAGTGAAGAGTCTTGATTTACCGACTGAATTTGGAGGAATCCCCACATTAATGGGGAAAGTGGAGGCATGATGCGGCGTGGCTGCCACGTCCTGATTGGATGGTACACAGTCGGTCCTCCTTCTGGAGGACTGGGCTTCAGGCTAGCCGACCACACCCCCATCCTGAGGGTGGATCCCACAGATCAGTGGGCCTAACCCAAACCAGGATGGTTGTACCCGTGCCGATAGGCTAGACCCTCACCCTTCAGGCCAGACCAGAAAATAGCAAGTTTCCAGGTGACCAGGCGGGCTAAACCCTCACCTAAACTGGGCCCAGTTCAACGAGGCCCGTTGGGTCTAGCCCATTGTCTGTACCAGACCAGAATAGCCCATACTCGAATCAGGTCAATTCGATTTGGTTGAATTTAAACCATGGTATGCGGGACTCCTATGCAGGGTTGGTCTGGTAGGTCTGATTGGGTCGGACCAGGATCAGATGCAACCGACCCTTGTTTACTAAAATGCCCAATTTCTTGCAAACTGTGAGTCTAATTGATGAGCCATTTAGGGAATTTGGACATGATCAACGACGCTTATCATTTTTAATGACTCAAGGATTATTTCATAGATGTTTAGAGGCAAATAATGAATTGTGGAGTGGTTCTTCTAGGCGCGTTACGTACAGAACCCTACTGTTCTCTAAGACATGAGGAATACTAACTTTAAACTCTAGTGTGAAGAACTTCTTTGTGAATTTGTAGGTCCACAGTATGAAATGAGGAGTAACCCAGTTAGACAAGATTAGTGAGAAGAAATTATGTGTGACTTTGCAGGCCCATGATACATGGTCGGGAGGTGTACCTAAGTAGTCCAAGGTTAGTTGGAAGCTCTTCTGTGCGACTTTTAAGGCCTACTATACTCGATGGGGGAGGATTTCTCCAGCAGCTGAGGTGTTCGATGATGAGATTGTTGTTTCTTCTATCATCTCCCTAAATTTATACCTGGTGTGAGCTATCTTGTACATCAAGCATTTCTTTGAGTATTGAAGTGTGATATTTCCATAATGTTTTTGGATCCATACTGAGTAATTTGTTACTAACGCTAACATGTGATTTTCTCACAAGTTTTGTGTATGGTAAAGATTATTGATGTTTAGATATAGAATTTTTTGGATTGGGACCTAGAGGTGCTCAAGTGGACGATACTGACAGATGCTATGATGGTGGACTTGGTGTCCTTGGACAAGGATGCTCCCTTTAGGATCAGGTGGACAAGACATTCTAATTTGGATTCCACTATCTACACTAATCTCACAATCATGTGGGGTTTTTACTCAATGGCCATCAGAGTTTCCCTTTTGTACATTGCTATTTTTTAGATCTATTGATGGGCTTGTATTCTGAGCCACTTATATAAGTTTTAATTGTAATCATATTTTTTTATTGATACTTGTTCATTGGTCAGTGTGTATGTCTTTATTGGGAATGGGTGTGCATATAGGTACTCAGGAAAATTCCACCAAGTTTTAGGTTGATGCATTCAGCTCTAGTCGCCAGTCCCTGTCCTTCTGTAGGCGGTCTTGGGGTAGTCACGGCATGAGCCCCAGGGGTTGGGTCTTGACATAGTATCTTTCCAAAAACATAGAGGACCTCAATATATTTTACCAATAGTTAAAAAATTCAATCATTAATAACAATAATTTATTTGAATATCAAACCATAATCCCCTTTTTTGTATTTTATATTTTTTTAAATGATGTGCCAAAACCAAGTTACAAATAATTAATAAAAAAATTAAAAGAAAACCAAAAAAATTTAACCCCTCAAGAGAATCAAATTATTTAATATTATAATAACATGGATAAATAAAAAATTAGGGGACTCTGATTGAAGATATTTGTTATTTAAATGTACACTATCTAATGTCACATCACCTGAATCTAATGTGTATCAAGCCATCCTACCTTCAGCTGGAATAAACTACATAAATATACTCTTATCTTTTTTTTGATATTAGGTCCTTATACGAAGACTAAAATAGATACAATAATTTATATGATTTAGGATTAGAAACCTAGGGTACTAACACATCAACATATGAATTCAATGAAAATTCATCAATAATCCTAATAGACAACATCAATGTTACTGGATCTATTATAGTCATCGAAAGAGTCCATAAATTCTACATAGGTGCTACTATAGATGATTTAATATAATATTATATCTTTAGCTCAGAGTTTAATTATGAAAGTATCATTTTTTCAATATTTTTATCTAAATATTCAATTTCAATATTTTAAATTTCATCACGTTATCCCACATTCATTGATCTATGTGTTCCTACATGGTTTTATTTGAAAACAAAATGATAACACTATGGTTTATGTTGTTAGATCTAGGAGGAAGATAAAAAATAAATCAAAGACTCGTATTACTAAGAAGAAATTGGTGGTTTTCCCATGATTTGATTTTATGTTTATTCGCATTTATAGATGTGGCTAATGTAATTATTCAAATTTCATAAAAATACATCTTAATCTTGTGTGGGTATATTTTTGACATTTTTATAAAATTATAATGAATCTTGTTTATTAGAAATATTTATAATTTCTCCATAGTCAATTTACCAAAATTTTTATGGAACATGGGAAAATGGGTAATTAATTACACACCTTTTCTCTAAACATTTGTAATTGAAATTGTTAGTTGTGTTTTAAAATTCATTATCCAAAATATTTTTTGTTTTTTAGATTATTCATCTAGTTACATGGGACCTAAAAACATACCTTGGACCACCTTTTTACCATAGTGCTCGGTGGGCACCCAACCATTTTCATTGTTACCTCGACAACGAGAACATAATATTTCCCACTACACTATAACAAATAAAACACAAATAAAGTGCCATTAGATATTCAAATCTAGGCAAATATGATAGTAGTGGAATGTTATGTCCACATATCTTGGCTGATTGATGTCTATTTAAATATATTACTACATATTTTTGAACAAACAAATATATATATATATAAGCATTTAATATATTAAATAAATAAATATATATATTATGATAATGAGTAATATATTTATGTATATGAACTAATAAATATATATTTACATATAAAATTTAATATATTTTTGTATATATAAATGTTTTTGAGAGTGTTTGTGGATGTATGGGATTATATATTTATCGAAATTGTTAAATATTAAATATTAAATATGAATTATTAATAATCATGTAGTTACTTTTTTAGATAATTATTATGAAACTATACCATTAAAGAAATAATAGTAAATTTTATAATCTAATACACCCCGTGACACACATATTGGTGTATATATATAAATTTATTATACATAACATTTACATTATGTTTCATGTTATACACTATTATATTTACTAAATATATTTTAATAAATTCTTTTTATTTGTTATTTTTAATATTTTATAAATAAATTATATAATATTTATAAATAATTTTTCAACAATATTATGCATATATTTATATGTATATATATATATTCACGTATAATACATAATTTGTAATATTTATATATATATATATATATATATTCAAATATTTAAATATTAAAACATATAGATGCAACATATATTATAAAAAAGTACAACTTCTATAAATAGATATATGTGAATGGGTATATCTTTTCATATGATTAAATAATTGTTATCAATAATCATTTAATTACTAGTTATTAATTAAATGTAATTTTGATTTAACAAGTAATTAAAAAAATAATTTAGTAAATTAACAAAGGGAAAGATGTTTATATTTATATATATATATATATATTAGATGAGTGTGGGTACAATTATAGTCAAACGCACACACACACCACACACATATAGGAAAGAAAGTCATTCCATATCCCCCCAAGGGATAACCCAACCATCATGCCTTTTTAATTTTGTACTTGGATCATAGGCCCAGTGGGCATAAATCCCATAACAGGGCCTGAAAGCCCAATGCAGCATCATGACTACATCATCCTATACACATAACCAGGCATGCATCATTCCTGTGTTACCACCAGCCTACTGCATACCTACATCATCACCTGCCTATGTCATCGTCTGCATGACTGCATGCATTACCACATTCTCAGTAGGGTCATAATACCTGTGCAAACCTGGATTTGAACTGGGGTTTGATACAAAATTATAGGGAGTTATTACCACCTGGGTAAGACCAAAAATTATTATGTGTTTTTATATTTTTGAATGTAAATGTTTGTACATGTATATATGTATTAGTTTTTTATTAATGTTATTTATTTTCCTTTTTTAAAACATATGGTTTGTCTCTATGTTGGCTTATAGTAAATATATAAAAGTAGTATATAATAATAAAAATAATTATGTGTATGTTTATTAATTTTAAATAAATATCATATATTTTTAATGTAATGTAATATTTTATATGTGAAATATATATATATATATATATATTTATAATATCAATATTTTTTAAAATATTTTCTAATACAATTATATATATTAAATGCAGTTATCGAATGTAAAATTACATAAATAAACATATATTAGTTAAATAATTCTTTCAATTGAGAATTGAATTTCGTATGATTTTATATTATATATTATATATATATATGAATGTGTATCTAAAAATTTAAAATGAGATCCAAAAAATGGCACATGTAATTATATATGTACATATATATTAAAAAAATAATTTTTTATTTTATATTCACCATTTTCATGCTTAAATAAAATACTTTTTTTTCTTTTAAAAATTCATATAAAAATAAATGATAAATTTTCATTTCACCACGTTTTAAAGAATCATATCTAAATTAAATAATATCAAGTGTTATAATAAAAAAAAGGGGAATAAAATAATTATGTCATTAAAAAAGGACTCTGTATTTTAGGAAAGAAATGATAAAAATGTTATAAATTTTTTTTTACAGTTTATCCAAAAACTACATTATAATGATACTCTCTCTTTATCACAGTCCTAGTAAAATAAAATGGTTTATTTGAGACATTAATATATAGAAATATATGCCGGAATATTGGATACCATAGTCTATTAGTATTTCAACCATCCATCCAAAATAAATTTTTTTTATTTCAAAAGATAGTACAACAAACTCCAAACTAAGGGGTCTAAAATTGTGTCGGCTGAGAGCATCCCCTCTGACCAAATTCACACCCTCAGGTTTCATACTATTAATGGAGATGATACAGGTAATAATGGAACTCTGGTCTGGCAAAGAGGCTAGATGATCCACGACCTTTTTACCCTCTTTCCAAGTATGGGAGACTCAGATGTTTACTCCAAGAAGGACTCTGCATTTATGAACAGTATAAGTAGCGGACCACGGAGACAATCATTTCTCACACAGGGAATCATAAAAGATCCTTGAAATAATTTCCACCTAGGAGATGTACAGGTTCTCTTGAATGAAAATGGCGATCCTGGTGAGAATCGATTTGGCCTCAGCTTGATGTGAGGTGCTAGTGACATAGAACAAATAATAGTCCATAACCACAATTCCCCCGGAATCACGAACCACTCTCCCACCTCTCATAGCACCCATAACACATGACCCATCCAAATTCAATCTTAAACGTGCAGAAGGATGGTGCAAACAAACTCAATTACCTTGTGTCTTATCAAAGAAAGGAAGTGGCACTTGGGTCATAACCTAAAGAAACTGTAAAAAGGGAGCACCCTATCAATCAGAGATGAGTGAGACCATATACACTAGAAGGAAACAAGTCATCAAAATGATGGATCTCTCCAAAGAAACTTGACCATCGAATCAGACCTGATTCATTGCATTCCACATACTCTAGAACCTAGAATTATAGATCGTCACTCTATCCATCCATTCCTTACCCACATATGACTATCCACAGAACCATCTGTTCAAAATGGAACATCGCTGAGATCCTGAGAGTAGAGGGCTATTAGGGAACCAAAGATGGACCTAACTACTTGTGCCCATTCCACTTCATGGAATAGATGATAAGAACTCTACTCCCTCATGATTCTACAACAATTCCATCAAGATGGTATATGAATTCTAAGCTTCTTGATATTTTCATCAGTGGCAGTTGCCTGATTCCTAATGTGCCAGGAAAAAAAATACTTTTCTAGAATCATTTTACACCAATGCACTTAATTCTAGATCCCATGGGTTACCTGAGTAGAACCATCCTTTGGAATTCCCTGGTAGTGAAAACACCTGAGGGAGAGGGAGTAAACATAGGTTTATCCGGATTAAAATTGAGCTTGATGGCCTTGAGGAGGTCCTGTTTCTCCCCATCAAGAATAGATTTCTTAAATATAGGATAGAGGATCGCTTCCCTTACTGATATCAGAGGAACATGGAATCTATGGAATCGAGGAATCGAGCTTTCCCAATTGCAGATCCAAAAGGGGATGTCCCCTATGCCAACAAGTTAAAGAGTGTTTTATTGAAGAGAATAAACCATAGGATAGATACATGACAAGAATGGCGAGACATGACCATGCACCACATCCACATTATTCTCGCAAATTAAGGACATGTACTTGCACCAAAGAGTTTGATCCTCAAGAATCTCACACGTATGCATCGCAAGGATGAAGTGGAGCATGCTCTATTGATTCCTCACATTGATCCCTCCATCATAAAATGGTATTTCTAGCTGAACCCACGAATCCCAATACCTATTTATTTACAATATGGCATCCCATATGAAATTTCACAGAACATTTTCAATTATTGTTATAACTCCTCGTGGAAAATAGATGGAAGCCATTGCATGAATGGGAATGGCGGACAACACGTTGTTATCCAGAGCAATGCGGCCCTCAAACGAGAGGAAATGGTTCTTCATGTTGAGAATTCAAATCTTTATCTTGATAACAATATGATCGAAGTTGTGAACACAAAGCCTTCCTGAAGATATGGGTGTGCCTATGTACTCCATGGGAAAGGAGTCGTATTGTATGTTGAGACAATTGTACAAAGAGGAAATACATCTGGGAGCGCACCTGTGGGAGACAATAATGATACTTTTTTATTGCTGACAAATTTCCCGCTCTAGTAAGAATAGGTATCCATGATGTTTTTGATATATCGAATAGAGTCCCCACCACCATTCTAGAATATGGTTCTGTTATCTGCAAACATTAGGTGGGTTATTTGAGGGATAATCATCTTCCTTTTATATTGCGGAATGTCTCTTGAGGAGTTTCCTCAGTTGATAAGAGGACTAAGTATGTCCTTTTCTAGGATGAATATACTGGGAGAGATCGGGTATCCCTGCCGATTCTTTAACCCAATATTGAAATCAACAGAACATTTATCCATGCATGTTGAGGATTTTTTTTTCAAGCAGTGGGTTAAACTTTTCAATTATACCGAAAGCAAAGAACTAGAAAAATCTCAATTCATGAAACAATTAAAAGACCACCGAATCAAGGATAACTAGAACAAGTTTAAGACTAATTAAGATTTTTTATCAAGAACTAATAAGGTTATCTACATCATTTATTCTAATGATAATGTGTCCAGGATCGAGAATCCAAAGAATAACATAATTCATTAATCCCTAACATTCATTGATAAATTTATAACCAATATCAATAGATGATCTATAGAGACCACATTGTTAAACTATATAAGAATTTAAGAGGATTGAATCCTCTATGATATCATATATCTAAATAATAAATTGTATAATTTTTTTATCAAACTCATGATTCTTACGGAACAATGAAACACTGTAGAATAATTAGATAATTTCTTCATTAGGGTCTAAGATTCACCCATGGTAGTCAAATGTGTAAATTTATTCAGTGTTTCCACCCTCTAATATGAGATGGGAAATTATGGTTTCTATTTACAACAAGTCCAACTGAAACCCTAATTTGAGTGTGTAAACAGGAACATGACTTTTATATAGTGTTATGGGAATTTTTCTTCTTTTTATATTTTAATTTTCAGGGGAAATTTTATATGGGTATCTAATGTGAATTCTATATATATATATATATATTGAATTTATAGTAATTAATGTTTTTTCTATAAATGTAGTGGTTAAATTTAATTTTTTCAACATGAACATGGGATATACAAACAATCATCATGTCATGAATTCCTGTCAGGTGAAAATAATTCATGGTTTTTCTAACATATTCAATGTAAGATCACTAGTATATCTATGAAATCCTTATGATTTGTGAAAAACTCAATAAAGGAGAGAATATATTTGGATAATAAAAGGAAACCAGTTTTTTTCATTTGTGAGTTCAAATTTAGATTAAGCCATTATGTCATAAATAAGAATCAAGATGCCTAATCAATGATGTGGTCTATCTATCTTTGTATTGTAAAGGTATATGAGGTAATAAATAGAAAACAATAATTACTAGTGGTGTGTTTCAACGAACAGACACACATAAATAATTAAATATACTATCAAATTGTTATAGATTATGGAAAAAACATTATCAAATAATCTATAATCCTGATATCATAAGAGTGACTAATTTCAATATCAATTATTGAACTCATTTCAATATAATTCTATAGATTATTTTCATAGATGATTTATAATTTTAGTAGGTGTAATATCTTCTACACAACCAACCCAATACTTTGTGTTTCTAATTTTCTGAAGGCATCATAATAGTGTTTTGAGGTGCTCTAGAGACCAGAGTGGAGTGTATCCCAACTCAGGTCCTCCACAATGTTGTCTTGGGTGTGGAGGAGGGTATAGTGAAGTTGTGGGTATGGTGATTGTTGTTTTGGATATGATTTTATTAAGTGGAAAAGTGGATTTATAGTTTAGTTATTGGAACATTGTGGTAAGTTAAACATAATGTCTCGTTGTTTTAGATATCGTTTCGAAAGGATGTATTATCCTTTGATAAATGAGAAGGGGGATAATTCCATTGTCTTTGGTGTGGTGTTTTATTAGAGGATGATGACATTCACATTTTCATGAGATATAAGACAACAAGACTCATAGGTGTTTTGATCGATGCTTCACATTGTGCCATACTCTAATACAAAATAGATATAGAAAATTATTTAGACGAAAAAATCATAGTTATATGATTTTTGGAAACCTGAGATCATTAATATTGTGTAAAAAAAATTCTTAATCCACAACACCATAGGATTAGTCATGGCTTCTGGATATGTCTTCTGAGTTCCCTCCTATGAATTAAGAATTAAAAAATGGAAAGAGATGAGTTGTGTTGAGATAAATTGAGTAAGAGGAAAACAATATTGATATATAAGAAAATAAAGAGCGTACGTTTAATTATCAATATTAAATATAGTTGTGGATATATGGTTTATCAAGTAGTGATTCAATTTTATCATTAATGAGGAGGATTACATTTTTGTACTCAAGCCCATTAAAATGGGTGAAATGAATACCCAGATAATATCGGATGTTGATTATTTTTAATGATAAGATCCTAGATAAATTTTGACTAAGTGCACTATAGTTATAATGCTCACCAACATGTAATGGTAGAGCATTGTTTCTTTTCCATATAAATTTCGGTAACCCATTCTTATTGGGCCAACTTTATTCTATTCTCTTGATCCTTTTCAAATTCTAGTGCATCTTCATTTTAATTTTAGTATCCTTATAT
Source organism: Viscum album (assembly GCA_963277665.1). Lineage (NCBI taxonomy): Eukaryota > Viridiplantae > Streptophyta > Magnoliopsida > Santalales > Viscaceae > Viscum > Viscum album. The sequence continues at coordinate 826,551,396 of OY728148.1, read as the reverse complement.
TGTTATAAAATATCACAATTATATAATCATTATTAATTTGATCTAAATTTTCATTTATCCTATCCTCTAATTATTTTATATTTTCATATTATTAATTTGATTGTACATTATTTTTTTTATGTAGTGAAATGTTTATTGACAGTGATTTTATCCAGTAATGTTATTCCAGATCTGGTGGGAACTATTGTGATAATTTTTTGTTCTCTTGATGTGGAGTTTATTTGACTTCTAAGAGGAAGGGTATTTCTATACATATATACTATCCTCTCTAATAATATGATTTATCTGAACCCTTGAGGTTTCCATATATGTATAGAACCATGTTGTCCCTATTTATTGATTTATATTTCTCAATGGGTGTTTATGGTTTTCAAGGAGAGAAAATGAATATATATGAAACACTCATTAACAGTGAGTGAGATATAAAAGAGAATGATAAATAAATATGTGGTACAGGAGATCTAAAAAGAAGTTTATTCCTGTGATTTATAATCTCTATACTATTATATGTGTATTTATTCTTATTAATTATGTTATCTACTATGGTTAAAATATTGTTTGAATATGAAACCATTAAATCCTCATTATTATATAATCACATAAAGGTAGTAGTGAATGTGAATTTGATTTCTATGTTGTTTCTATATGTTTATCCCTAATGTTTTAAATTTTTGTACATGCTTCCATATTGGTAAAAATTTTAATATATCGTGGTTCCATTAATTACATGAATAAATATTGGGGAATGGGGATCACTAAAAAATAATCTCTGAAAATAAAAGTATTCTTATATATTGACTTTTGGGTATGAACTAATAGTGTTATATGCTTTAAATGATAAAATTTAATAAGAAATAATATAAAATGGATTTCAACGCCTAGAGATTCAATATAAATCTACTGAAATATTGGTTATATTTCTTATGGTATGATGATAAATAGAATGGATCTTGATTATAACATAAAAATTTTATAGGTTACATATAAATTGATTAAAAAATGGGATAAATAGAAAATATTAAGGTATTTGGTAATTTTAAAGGGGTATAATTTATTTATAGCATAAGGATTTATTACTTATGAAACAAATAAGAAATTAAATGGATTGGATATTAATATACTATTAATAAATTTTTGGTAGTTCTGAAAATAATGTAAGATGGATGCATGATGAATATTAGATAAAAAGAATATTGGGAAATGAAAAATTGAAAATGATCAATGTGTGAATAGATCACAGATGAACTAATATGATTAATGGTTTGTAAATATACCATTAAATGAGTACATATGGATAAATGAGTTTTCTATAGCTGTAAATATAAGTATTGGTCAAATGAGATTATTTTATATCTCTGGAATATAATTATTGATTAATAAAATTGAAATAATCCCTAAGTTATTAATGGTTATTTAACAAGTTTTTCATGAATGGTTGAATAATAAATCCATTGACACTAGAAATTTGTAAATACTGGGGGGGATCATATAATATGAAAATTAATGAAACTATTTTTTGAGTGGTTCCCTTTCCCAATGAATTTTATATACTATTCTGTTGGAATCCTTGTTGTAAATAAAGTTTGTAGACATTTTGTTTCTATATTGTAGTTGTAATTATGGGAGTAATTTTTCAGAAATTATGATGTTCCATGGTGGTAGAAAATCATGGAATGTGGTGTCATGAGATTGATGATCCACGTATCCACAACACAAAACATTTATGGTCATGACATAAGGATGATGGTGAAATTGGTATAGATGGTTGATAGTGATGAGGGAATAGTTGGTGGAAATACATGAATGTGGTACAAATTATAAAATTTCTCAATGTTGATATAGATTTGATGGTGAAAACGAGTGGTCAAGGTGCATATGAGTGAGATGAATATTAATAGATGAGGGATGGTGTTCTAATGAACTATATCATTACAATACACTGTAGACTTATGGTTGGTAATGTCAAATTTTGAGTATAGGGTTACATGGAATAGTGGAATAGATATATATGTTTTGATTTAGGGGAACGTAAATCTTGGATAATTATTTAATAAATTGATATCTATGGTATATTTATGTCTTTCACTCTTTCTATGATTCTCAATCAGTTTGTTATGCATGTCATTACAATCTCTCTATTGGGTTGAGTGGGAGAATACCATAAATTGATATTTAGGATATAAAAATGTGTGTCTAGGATTAAATAAGGAAATATAATGTTAATGACCATAAAATTATGGGTTTTTTTGTTTTTAATGATGGAATTGGATTGATGGACATGATATGGGGAGATTTGATATAGATGTTATGTAAGTGTAAGTGGTATTATTTTTGTTGTCAAAGATTAAATTGGACAAACTAACATGATGTGGTGGACTTTCATCCTTTATTATATGTTATGTCCCTTCTAGTATTATACCTTGGTTTCTTTTCTTTATCCATTCAATTTTTCTTATAGTTTTCTATTTGTTCCACATAGATGTATAATTTTCTTAGAAGGATGATCCTACTGAGTAATTTTATGCTCTCAATAAATAATAATTTTCTAATTTTTAGTTGGATAAACTAATATATATTGGATTTTATGTTCAGGTGGTGTGGATAAAGTAAATATATGACATGAAGTTTAGAGTTTCTCTTGTCAATACAAGGATGATGCAATTTATTTCAAATAAATGGAACATCCATGTTGTGTAAATTTATTTTTGGAATGAATATTTTTTGTTCATGATTTAGATATCAATACTTATATGTAGTTTCAAATTCTTTTTTAATGTATATTCAACATATTACATGGTCTATACCCTCAGATCTAATCACTTTCCCATGGTATATCAAATTAGTGACTCAAGGGCCAATACCACTCTTAATTTTGTAACTAGGTGGAGTTCTATTATTGGAGGGTGGGATTGATCATTTCCTATAAAAGCTATGATATAAGATATATATTGGTTATTTGAGTTGGAGTATATTATTACATCATCAGACTGGTAGGTTAGTCATGACACATGCTACTAAAATATGTTGTAGAAACAATAGAATGTCTTTGGGGAAGATATATATGTCCCCCAATGATCTGAAAAATTAAATTTAACATCTATATAAGAATAATTAGGTGAATATGTATCTTATTATGGTTAGGAATCATTGGGTGGTACATTCATCATTTTCATTAACTATAATAGGATTTTCATCCAAGATCATATATGTGTTTCTTTGAATAAATTTCTTTTATTTTATTATCACTCATTGACTCTCACTACTAAATGGATCCAATATCATTAATTTATGTATTATAATGGTAGTCTACTAGGAAAATATACCTAGTGTTGAAATTTTTTTAAAATAAATTGTATTTTTTACAGTCATAATATATCCTAATTTCTATTATATTAATACATCATTTCATTTTAATGTGTCTAAAATTATGACTTATTTATCTTTGTTATTAGATATAATTGTAAATAATAAATAATTTGATCAATTTGTGTGGATTATTTTTGGTTTTTATAAACATTTTTTTCAATACATGTCACCATTAAAATTTATTTTACTATGATGAAATAGAATATATTGGAGCCAATATTTTGGTATACTTAATTTTATGAACATTTTTTATGTAAAGAGTTTCTTCTGACTCTTGAAATATCCAACAACCATGTTATGAGTATCCAATATCACTAGATTTTGATTATTCTTTTCTTTATTCTAGGAAGATGACCATTATTCTATATCATAAAATAATTTTAAAATTTTAGATGTTTGACATGAATAAGACTTGTCTCTTGTTTTATATATATGGTTAATGATATTTGTTACAAAAATATTTATGTGTGATATGTAAAATACTGTCACGAACCACATTTATATTTTGAAATTTAAATTATCACCTATGACTGTAAAAATAAAGATTTAAAAATAGTATCAATAATTTATAAGATTTAGTAATGTTTTTTTATTCCTTTTAGAAGTCCCAGTAAAAAATTACTTAAGTATGTTTTATGATGAGAATATTGAAAAACTATTATAAATAAAAATAATTTCATCTTTCAGGTAGCCATATATTATATTAAATTTCTTAAAAATCGATTAATTTGATCATGGATATAATGAAATTTGAAAATAAATCTTGTAAAAGTGTTATTAGTTTACATTAAAATGTGTATCATTTGAGGTGGAATATTTCCAGAAATATTTTATTTTTTATTGAGAATATATTAAATTTAATATTTATTTAGATATATTTGATTTTTTTCTTTAGAGTGGTGACTATCATGAAATATTACCTTAGAAAATTTAATGTTGTTTTCCAAAATATACTTGAGGTATCCTTTATTTCACTTACTATTATGTTTTATATAATATATTTCCAAAAACAAACATCCAATTATTATTATAAATACTAGTTAACCCAAAATAATTTATAATTATGTTTTTTAGAATACTATTTACTTTTTAAGAAATCATTTTTATGTTATTGTGATTATATAGTTCTTTGAGATTATCTTTCTATTATTGTTGGGAAAATATTAATAAATAAGCTCCTATAAAATGATAAAAAGTTAATGATGGAACTAAAAATAGATTCATGAAAATCATAAAATACTCTAAATAATACCCATATTTCCATCATTAACTATTTTTAAGGGAAAATAAAATAGGTGATAAATTATAATGATTGAAGAAATTTGTTTTGTAAAATTATATAGATATTTTTTTGTTGATTTAAATGAGACTTATAAAGGATGAATAGAATTTTGAGCTACGTTGGTTAGTTGGTTTATAATTATATTTTCATTTATATATTGGAAAATAATTATTAGTAAATATATTTGGTATGATATCGTATATTATGTGGAGTGATGAAGTGAATATAAATAATTCTATGTTTTAAAGCTAGTGTGAAGTCCTATGGGGTATATATATGTTTCATTTAGGGATTCATTGGTATCACATGTTGTTCTAAATGTTATAAGTGGTTTATGGCCAATATTTTTTATTTTTTTGAGAAATAGGCAAGGTGGAAGATCTATAAATGGATAATACTAACTATGTGGTAATCATGTGATGTATCATTGTTGAATCCACTATCAATTTTCAATGTTTGAGATCAGTTTTCCAAAACGTTTGAGAGATATATGAAAATAATGTGTTTATTTGGGGATTGGTATAGATGTGGTCTGAATATTTTTTTCATAGTACAACTATATTTATGATTTTTACATGTAACCATTCACCCCATTTTTAATGGTATAGTAGGGAATACATTGTTTTCTAATCATGTATCATAAGACTGAGACCAGTGTAACATTCATAAAAATATAAATTTACCATGATTCCCATACTTTTTTCAACACAATTATAATCCAAATTTATTATCATATTTACCTAACTATTTCCTAACATGCTAGGGGTTCTCGATTTGGTTTTCTCATAATTCCCTAGTTATCTTTTCGAATATCATTGAGGAATAATCTGATTTATACTCGATTTATCCCTCCCATTTGAGTACTCTACTTGATCTCTCTTATCTATCCACAATTAAAAGTCATAAGTGATGTGATGTGTAGATCTAGGGGTTTTAATGGGGAATTTATGGTATTTATTATTGTCTAATGATTGGTATAAATTGTAATGTTCATCTATACTGTCCATTTCCAATGGTGTCTATGTATCGACCACTGGAGAGGAAGTTCTCTTAATAAATTTTTTTATTCCAATGGAACCAAATTTTTTATTTTGTTTACATTTGGCATGGGTATAGAAAATATTTATTTCATATAAATCAGTTTTAATTTGGGAAGTCACTTATTTCCTAAAAAGGATAATTATTCTAAATGGAGTTTTCTTAGAAAACATTTTCATGCATGTCATGTATTCTATGAAATAAAGTATTGATGGTTCTAATTATAAAATAGTTTTATATTTATATAAATGGTAATTATTTTCCAATAGAATCATCTTATAAAATATGTGGTAATGGTTTTTCAAAATGTTTTGATAAAACATAGCACACTAGAACCTTTGGTGCATCAAGTTATTGACATATTCACATTTATAGTTTGTCTGACACCACACTAGAATTTTTTTTGATTCTTATAGACCGTGGTAGGACTCAGAATCCTTAAGACTAAAATTATTAAAACAAGTGTTCTTTGTTTAAAACATATATGTATTTTGTTATTCTATAGTGAATTTATGATTTTTGTTATTAGTGATGGTCATGTTTCACTCATTGATTGCTCAAATTTTTATCATATGATTTGACATGGCTGGTTTTTATTATTTCCCTCTACATATTTTCAATTCATTTCCCATGTTATTGTTTTATTTAAATGGTAAATATTTGAATGGAAAAAATGAGTTTTAGGAAAAATGTTTTTAATCATGTTTTTTGGAACTTAATTCACTATAAAGGTAGTATTTAAAGTATCCCAATGTGAAAAAATATATATATTTGTAGCGGTATAAAACTAGGTGTTATCATGTTTCCTAAAATATTCCATTAGTTTTATGATGATTAGAATTTTTAGGATACTTGTCATGGGAAATGAATCTTGTATCTTGATGCCTTCTCTATATTGATTTCTATTTCATGGTGGTTTGGGATGGTGGTGGTGGATTTCCACTTAAAGATGTTGTTTGTTTTTTATTTTATGATTTTCCTTCTGACATTTATTTATTATATCTCACAGTTCTGTAATTCATTTTCCATGATATAAATGAATTATTTATCCTTATATATCTTTTAGATAATATGTGGAATGTTTTTATTTTATAGTGAAATCATTACCATGGTCATGTTTGTCAATATAAATTCTCTTTCCACAATCCCATAGCGATCAGGTGCATAATTTGGTCCTTTTGGTAGGATAACATGGGTGAAATTTCTGCTTGAGTGTGGTTGGTTCACTATAAAATAGAATCAAATAATGGTTTTCAGGGGTTGATGGTAGACTATAGGTAAGAACATCATGAATCAGGTGGTATGTACAAATGGGTTTGTACCCATATCACATTCGAATATGAAAAATATTAAATATGGGTTGTAAGGGATTTATAGTTATACTGAATCATTATTATATTCATTATTTTGGTTATTTTTATTTTATCCCTGCCATATTTTTCTGTTAGTTTTAATTTTCATCACCTATTACACATTAAATAAGTATTTTTCGTAAATTATCAATATTTTGTGGCCATAAAAAGGATTCTTAAAGTTCATATTTCTATTCAACGATATATTCCTAAAATAAATAGATTTTATCAACTAATATTAATATATAATTACTCCTATATATTTTTCTTTGATTTTTTTCTGGACCTATATGAAATGGACAATAATATTAACTTTAATTTTACCCTGCATTAGCTGAAATAATTATACAAAATATTCAATACATGGATTAGGTTTATGGGGGAAATTGTAAAAAAATGATTTACCATGCATAATAATTTACTAAAAAAATTATAACAACCAACAATGATGATAAAGGAAACCAAGAACCCAAAAAATTAATTAAATAATTATAGTGAATAATCAATGTTTTCATAAATCCAACGGAATCCATAGTTTTTGTTTCCACTTATATTCATGAATAACCTAGAAGGAATTTGTGTGCTTCTAACATACATGCTAAATTACACAAGGACCTCAATAGGAAAACTTTTAAAAAATCACTCTACAATAATTGTTTTTGGAAAATTTTAATGAGGCCTAAGATAAGGAATTTATGAAAATTGGATCAATGAGACAATTCATTATTAGAGCATTCTACTTGAATCCCATAATTTTTTCATTATCTCTATAATTTTCTATTATTTAATACATGAAGGATAAATGGTTTTTGATGGGTCTAATGTCTGATATTTGATCAAGGCTAATTATCATATGTGTCCCCTGAATTTCACATGTATTTGTTAAAGAGGATATGGATGAGGAAAATTAATTGGGTTAAAAGTTCATAGTGCAGCTTAAAATATAATAGGGGTGGCCATGGGTAGTCATATGGATATTAAATTAACCCTGATAATGGTGATTATGTTATTTTAGTATTAGTTAAATGGTAATCTATTGGAAAACACCAGCCAGAATGTTTCTATAATGAAATACCTTTATATGTTATTCTTAACTCTATAGTAATACCCATGATTTTATATAATTGTATAAAATATTTTTTCCCTTATGTTTCTTTTTCTGAAATTTATCCCTAATATGAATATCATTATTAAAAATTATGAGATGATCCAATGTATGGTACTTTTTAGAAAAAGAAATTCAATAATGTCCTCAAAAAAGGGGTTACACATTTTGTGAAAAAGGATCTAGATGGTGTTGAGTATGTATTACATTATACAGTGTTGTTTGCACTTGATGAATCTAAATTATGGACAATTACTATAAGAGGTACACTTTTTATTACATCCAATGTATTGTAATATGTGATTATATATTTATGAATTTAATTATTTTATATCCTATTTTCCAATTAACATGATGGGATTATGCATCGAGCCTATGTTTTTTTATAATGTATTTTTACACTCCCATTGGAAGAAATAGGTATATTAGTCTTATATTATTTTAATTTGGGGTTAGTATCATAGATCATTAGGTCATACGAGGTTTCAATGTTCTTGATATTGAAATATTAGACCTCATCACTCAAATAGATGGGGGGTTTGTTTTATGTACCAGATCAATCATTATCAATAATGAGTTTAGTTTTTATCTCTTGATGGGAATACTCATGTATTCTATTAAAAGTCAGATCCTATATCTAGTAGTGTATGACTAATTATTCATAACCATCTAATGATCTTATTTTATTATTCGTAGATGATTATAAATTTCATTGACCAGTAATTATGTTTTATACTTTCGTACACATTGAGTCCAAAACCCAAGGTCTATCCTAATGGAAATTAAATGTCACCGTACAAGTGGGATTTCATGTTTACTATTTATTTTATATAGGCTTTATTCTTATATCCTGTAAATCTTATCTTGTGTATCCTATGACATGAAGGAACATGATGTTCATCTTGAGTTTCTTGAGTCTATGGGATTTTTTTTTGACCATTTGACCTTGGACTTCACTGGTCCACATTATTATGAATGTAATTGTAAGACTCAAAAAATGTATTGATTAGTGAATCATAATTAAGGGAATATTATGATCATTTATCCATTGATTATGATTGATGATATTATTGACTAACTTAAGGGATATTGATGGTTGTTTATGATTGATTTGGTATCTGTGTACTATCATCTTGGATACCGATTGGAGGATAATACTAAGACAACATTTTGGAGTTGGTATATAAATATATATTATTTTTTACATAATTTTTACTTATTCTTTATCCTATAGTGGTTATTGAATTAGAAATAAAATTATATGAACAATTATTTTATTTATTCGTGGTTGTTTTTATGGATGATATTTTGTTGAATAACAAGACTTAGTAAGAGAACAAGGATCATCTATATGTGGATATATGAACACTATAAGAAATATAATGGCATCTAATTATTTTTAAATATCCATTTTTGTTTTAATAAGTGATATATTTTTTGAAAATTTGTATCCACTATCAGAGTATCCATGAATCGTGTGATGACTCATGATGTGATGTCTTCTAAGAAATTGTGGAATGTTTCTAATATTCATATCTTTTCAGATTTGAGTAGTTATTATAGATGTATTTTGACCATTGATATATGGTTGAATATCATATGGTATGGTTTAATTTTATTTAATTTAGGATTTAATTCAATGGCATGTGTCAAATATAGTTTGGTGAACTGAAGGAGAGTTTTACTTCAGAACTAGTTTTGATTATTCGAGTGCTATGTCCGTGTTATTATGATTTTTACAACACCTAAGATATGAGATTAGGATGTGTTATAATTCATGTAAAGTAGGTGGTGATCTATTTATCATACCAACTGAACCTCATGACAATTATTATTCAACCCAAGATATATAAGTTTCAACAATGATGCACTCTCTTGAGATTGAAACTATTATCTCATTAGAGAGCAGTTTATAGAATATTAGGATCATAATAGACTAAAGTTTATTTTCACCTCGATATATATGATCCTAAAATATTTTTACTAGATAGTTGATCTTTAGACATTCATTTTTGGTATTTCATATACTTTTGGAAAATGGAATGAGGTCATTGATTCATTATATAAGGAGTTATAATCTCACTCACTGATGAAATCAATTAAATAAGAGTGATTTATTTGTTTATTAACTAAGATGAACTTGGATATGGACATATATGATTGATAGGTGTGGATAGATTCTGTGAAATTTGATTTTTCGTTATATTAGATGTTTTTATTGGAGAATGAATAAACATAGATTGTCTATGTTTTTTGGGAAATATATTATGGTGGGAAGATCATGGGGGACTAGTCTTGTTTTCCATATAGTTTGTTTTATTTCTAAGCTATATATTTCAACATTATGACTACGAGGTATGATTTAATGGATAATATACAAAACTCTAGCTAGCCCATAAGTACTAGGAATACCATTATGTATCATCATTATCTGAGATGTCATTATGGGTGGATGAGGGTGTGGTGGTCGATTGAAGACTTTGTATAATGATTCCTTTCCATCAATATGAATATAGAAGAGAACCCATGATCTTATGGTTTTTTCCATACTTCACCCATTCAAATATAGATGTATAATTATATATCCATGGGCATTATATTTGGTTTACAATGGTCTCTTCGTATAAAAAACATTATTTGTGTGACAATTTAATAACTTTTAATGTTGTCACATTTCCTTCATATTGAGGATATGATAAAGGAGGGAGAGCTTCGACATCCATATGTTAGAGAGATCACAATGAAAATTTGTGTTTCATTTACTATTTGGTTTATAGGCATTTTAGACTGACATACTATTTCTACCAAGTAATATAAGATGAAATGTATATCTAGATGAAGTTAATTATTGTGTATCACCTTCAAACGGGTGGAATGATTTAGTTATCCATTTAAAATTACAAGGATAAGTTTCAAGAATGATTTCTATGTTTCGTCGGTTTATAAAAACTCAACATCCCTTTATTAAGTTATCATAAAACTATAATTGACATTATCTGATTTAAAAAACCATTTGATGTGTTGTTTTATATTCCATATAGATCAATAATGGATTTGGAGATGTTGGGTGATAAATAATTGGCTTTATGGAATCATGTTCATGAGATGATAGAGAACATGTTGTTAATTTGATAGTGGTTAACAATAGCTAACAGTCTACAAAAATCATTTAAATATTGTTTTCATCTACAATTCTAATTTGTTTTATGTGAATGTATATTTCTCATGGTTTTAAATTTTTTCAGACATCAGCTTTATGTACGATAAAGAATGATGGAATTAAGGTTTATTGACCCATTTCATATAACTAAATATTTTGAAAAGGTTTTAATCTTGTTTGGATTACTATATTAATATATTTTGATTCAAAAAATTATTATTGTATCCCATCATACGAGGAATCAAACACAAATTTTCATGTGATTTAATCTGAATATCATGATATTGATTTTGATATCTGTGTTTTTTAATAAATAGTTTAGATTAATTCCTTCAAAATAAGGTGTTTTGTGGTAAAATGATTCCTTTAGTCCAGGTGTTGTGGTATTAAAAATGTGATATCTATGAGGCATGGGAGCTATATGAATTGATATTTTAGTAGTGGCCCCAAATCATTATCATTTTGACATCCTCATTTCCATGTATGGATATAATGTGTCCTGGTGGGGAGAATTGTGACTCTCATCAAGTCACATGGATGTTTTTTTTAATTTTTTATAGGTTTTATAGAGTAAGGATTCATGATTTTAGAATTTTTTGATATACATTCTATGGACATGGTTCACACAAGATTATTAGTATCCCGGATATAGCCATGTGAAATAGGTTTTCTGAATCCAATTGCATTTTTCTTAGATTTATAATGGGTTTCCTAAGTCTAGAGTTGATGTAGGAAAACCATTTATAAGGTTGGGTTTGGGACCATAATAGGTTGGATGAAAATTTCAAAAAATTTCTAATAATGAATATATTCCTAGTAAATCATGAATTTATTTTTCCATGATGTAGTATTTTCTTCATGGTTGGTGCATTATTTCTTTAATCATATACCTAGACCATGAAACTAGTACAACATTCTTAAAAATTCAAAACTACCCTGATAGCCCTTCTAATTTCAAACTCAAATATCACTTTATTCTCTTATTATATCTACCAAAACATTTCATAATTATATAAGAGGTTTTGGAATTGGTCCATTAGTGATTCTAATTTTGCCTTGGAAGATCTCTTGAAATTATTATAAAATTTATACTTGATATACCCTTATCATTCTAGAAGTATCCTTGATTTCTATTTTTATTTAGGTGTTGAAACTCTTAAAGAATCTAATGTCTAGATATAGGTGATTTTATGGATAATGATGATGATTTTATGGATATAGGTTTGATAGGACATGATCTATTCATTTATAATAACATTTTTAATGCATTTATCTTTCCATCATTAGGGAAGTAAGTTTCTCTATTTTTTAGTTCCTTCTCAATTAAAACCTTATTGTTCATTTGTATCCATTTATTTTGACCCAATAAAAAATATTGATTTGATATATATTATGGTTGATTTGATAATTCACAAATTTTTTGGCATGGTAAATTTTTTAAGGAGTTATTTATTAAAAAAATGATTATCGTAGTTGGAATTTAATATATATTGTTTTGGATATAAAATGTTATCTAAGTCATTATATAATTAATAGATTTTGTTGTCTTCTTTTATAATATATTTTGGGTAATGTTTTTGAAAACATTACACTTATAAGACATGGGTGAATCTGGATATATATATATATATATGCACATTTCTAGTTGTTTTGGAATATCTAGTTATTGTTTTTGGGATGCTAAGAAACTATGGAAGGAAAGATAATCATTTGGATTATCAGTATTCTAGCTAGTGTATCTTGAATTTCATATTAACATATTATAATATACTATTGACCATTTTTTCATAGATATATCCATGACAGAGACATTTGATTTTTTTGATTTAAGATAGTTGTTTTATCTCTATTATTTTTTTTATTTTTGGTATTTACTTGGGAATTTTCTTTGTATTTCCAAAATTTTTACTTTAATCATGCATGTGGGATTGATTTTGGCTTCTTTATATATATGTTTCATGGAGTAGTTTGAGGTTGAGAAATCTTATATCCTAGACTTGGTTACTATAAAAGGTTAATTCCTCCCATCATTGTGATATTTCTATACCCTTGGTGGTGGTCGACACCCCAGGGCTTATTAGAGGTGGGACTCAAGGGTCACTTCCTCTCCTTCAACTTGAGGAAGGAAGGTCTCACAATCTTTCTGTAATTTCCTTTATCTTGAAGATGGTAAATAAGGTTGGTTCTAATAGAATGGCATCAAAGGTTATGGTTGATTGAAAGGATGGATCATGGAGTAATGAATAATGAAGATTGTATGGGTTGGTAGTGAAATAATGTTATGTAATCTTAGTGCGAGACATATGACAAGGAAGAATGACTAGGACATGAGATTTTAGGGCCCCCCGTGATTTGATGCAAGGAATCTGAGCATACCAACCGACCAAGTGGGGATACAATGATTGTGGGGGTAGATACCCTAGGAAAGGTACATGCATCATGATGACTTTTGTTCATGTTTGTTTATGAAATTTAAGTAAATAAAAATAAAAATGAGTTAAAATGAATCCTAAATAAATTTCATATTACTCAGGCACTGGAGTTCCTTGTTTACCTTTCAGCCATGGATATCGAATTTCAACAGTGTGTGGTACGAGTAGTAGAGGCTCAGTATGTTGATCCAACTGATAGAGTGAGGGTTGATCTAGATGATGAGGACAACCAATGGTTGAAGATGCTTCATGCCTTCAAGTGGAAGCCACTTAAAAATTATGATGGTTTTGTTTCAAATATATTGATGGAGAGTTTCCTGGGGAGATGGTGATCACTTTTATCTAGATCCATGCTCTAACGGAGTACTGGGATCCCCTACCAATGATCCATATCAGGGTAATAGTGCATTAGTGGTCGACACATTACCATGGGGATAGGAAGGAGACTGATGTTTTGTCACATGACTTTGAGATGGTTTTCTATGTGTAATTCCTCTCTTCGATGATGAAGGATGAGAAGTGACAAGAGCTACTCTCCCACTATCATAGAATTATGTCAGTATGGGAGTTGGGGATCAAGTTCAAGTATCATCTTTGGTTTTTTACAGATCTCTTTAATGATGAGGAGTGTAAGGTGGTTTGATTAGACGGGGAACTGAGTCCTTTCCTCTGGTATGTGGTGACTCCCTTCACCCAAATAAACTTATATAGAGGTTTATAAGAAGGATTATGTATAGGAAATGATACAGTCCTGAGGAGGTATATAGTGAGAAGGGAGTCATTCGATATTTTCAAAGGGGGATGCTTCCAGTAGTAGGTCCTTGGCTTCAGGAACATCCACGTTTCAGCTGGATGGGAGCCGACCCTAGTAGTTTCCGTTCCGACCATTGGGTCCTCATCTTTTTACCACATTCAAGGATCCAACAGGTTTCTCTAATAAAGGTTTTGTGCACAATTAGAGTCAGTTACATGTTCAAACTCAGTACGGTAGAGCTACGTAGGTCCAGTGCTCGCCATAGTAGCAATTACCTACTAGGCCGTTTCAACAACAGGGAAAACAGGATTCTCCTCCACCGAGGGGAGCCGTAGCAGAAAGAGGCCAACATCAGGGAATTACATAGGGAACTCAACCCAGAGATGAATTGGAAGACGAAAGATAACAGAGGATAAGGGGAGCTTGGTGTGGTCAGTTCCACACTACTAAGGCAATGGTTCATGTAGGGTTTAAGATCATTTGAGGTACAATCACTTTTTTATTACTCTTTTTTCACCTTGTTGGATTTAAGAGCTATGCACTCCTTTGTTTCACTCACTCTATCCCATGATCTTGGACTACAAATTATGATACATTCTATTCCCCTAGTGTTAAGTAAACTAATAATAGGTCATACCATTTTTTTTATGTTTACCGAGGGTGTATAATGATGTTGGGGCCTCATCTGTCTTGTGGGGATCTCTTTATTTTATAGATACAACAATGTAGTATTATGATTTACATTGCCTGGTTGTACTCTGTGATTGTTGTTATCGACTACTTATGGAGTAGAGTCATGTTTTCATATATGAATAGATAATGTGTAGCTTTCTTTGGTGAGCAGAGTTATCAGGTGGTAATCTCATGTGTTGAACCTCTTCTTTCCTTGTTGGCTGAGACTCAAGTGGAATCAGCAGATGTTGTGATCGTGGGGGTTCCTAGAGTATTGAATAGTTCCTGGATTTTTTCACCGAGGAGGACATGACTCTACCCCCTTGATGTGACATTGAGTTTTGGATGGACTTCAAGCCCAGTGCATCTTCGATTTTGATTTCTTCTTATCGAATTGAACCTGCTATGCTATGATAGCTATGGATTCGTATCTACAATTTTATGAAGAATGGATTTTTTAGACCTAGTGTGTCACCATGAGGTGCTTTGATCATGATTTCTAAGAATATAGATGGTGGTATGAGGTTTTTCACAGACTACCAATGGTTGAATCAGGTAGTATTCAGGAACCATTACCCTCTAATGAGGATAGATGATCTTTTTGAAAACCTGATTGGAGAAATTTGGTATTGTAAGATCGATTTGCGGTTTGCATATCACTGGTTGACGGTGATGGAGGGTGACATCCCAAAGACTATTTTTAGGTCCTTGTATGGGCACTTCGAGTTCACAGTTATGTCGTTCGGTGTTATGAACACAGTATCCATGTTCATGGGGATTATGAACTCCATGTTTCATGAGTTCCGGGACCGGTTCATCATCGTATTAATTGATGACATCATGATATTCTCGATGTCATATGAGGGGCATACCGAGCAACTGAAAACTATCATGGAAGTCTTTGGACTCCACCGGATCTATGGAAAATTGTCTAACTACAAGTTTTGGACACAAGAAGTAAACTTCCTTGGACGTGTGGTGTATCAGTAGGGTGTAGTAGTGGATCCATTCAAGGTTACGATTGTTTTTTCTTTGGTATCACCCACAAATGTGGTAGAGGTTCGATGTTTTCTCGATCTATCAGGATATTACCATTGTTTTTGACCTAATTTCTCTAAATTAGTATCCCTATTTATTGATATGAAAAGAAAAGGAGAATATTTTGTGTGGATAATGTAGTTCCAGGTATATTTCAGTGATCTGAAAGGGAATATAGAAAATCCTATAGTGCTAAGGATTCCAGCAAATGGGATTCTATTCGAGGTGTTTTGTGATGATTACCATCTGCGCATGGGGTGTGTGCTGATGAAGCAATGAGGATTGATATCATATGGTTCTAGGAAGTTATTTCCCCATGAATGTAAATATGAAACCAATGACCTGTAGCTATCAACGGTCGTCTTTGTGCTAAATCTGTGGGGACATTACCTCATTGGGGAGCGCTTTGTGGTGTTTATTGATCACAAGAGCTTGAGGTAAATATTTTCCCATATATATCTGAACTTGTGGAAGTGTATGTGGATAAATTTCCTCCAAGATTCTGATTTTTAGATCTCCTAAACCTTAGGAAAGTGAAATGTTGTGGATTATTCTTTGATTAGGAAGTTATAGAAGGAAGTTGTTTGAGGATATATTGGTTCTTAGAGAGAAAAGGAATAGTTGTCCACCCTACACATAGATGTAGGAATGGATGGCATCATATGCTGTCTTTTTCAAATGAAGGTGAAGTAACCTTTGAGGAAACAAGTGGTAGAGTCTAAATGGGGATACTATGAGTTTGTGGTGATGAATGATTTCATTGACCAGGGTAATGCTTTGAAGGGATGGTTAGAGGATGTTCAAATTCAAATGATGTTCTATGGGAATCAGTTTGTTCTTGTATAGATTCATGAAGGGGTTCTCCATGAGTTTCATAAATCACTCTTAATATTACACTCAGGAGTTTCCATGATGTATTGTGGATTGAGAGAATAATTCTAGTGTCCTGGGATGAAGCAAGCAGTGGGATTTTTTGTGGAAAAGTACTTTTTATCCCAACAAGTGAAGAATTGGAATCGTGTTCCAGGTAGTTTGTTGCAGCCCTTAGATGTCCCTGAGTGGATGTGGGATGAAAAAGCAATGTATTTAATCATATAATTACCCAGGGATCAGGGATGGGGAGATGAAATATGGGTAGTAGTGGTTCAGTTGATGAATTCATCTCACTTCTTTGAGATCAAGGAATCAAGTGAAGTGGATGCCTTAGTTTATAGATATGTGGATGAGGTGGTACAAATGCATGGTGTTCCAAAATCTATCATCACATATCACGAAATATGTTTTACCTTGAGAGTCTGGAGGGGATTTCATTATGCCTTGGGCACTTAGTTCTGGAACATCACTACTTTCCACCCTCAGACAGATGGTCATATAGAGAGGACCATCTAGACATTGGAGGATGTGTAGCGGGCATGTTTTCTAGACATTGGTGGGTCTTGTTTCATACATTTACTCTTTCTATAGTTTTCTTACAATAATATCTATCACTTTTCCATTTATGTGGCTTTGTTTAAAGATTTAAATTGAAGATCGTTTCATTCACCCTTGTGATGGATGGAAGTTGAAGAGGTAGCTATTCATGGTTGGGACATTGTACAGATTTCAATAGAGAAGGTACATCGTTTTCTTGAGAGGATGAAGGCATCATTGGAATGAAAGAAGTCGTATGCTGATTGCAAGAGAAGGGCCAAGTAGATTGAAGTTAGATACCAAGTATTCATGATGTTTCCCCTCGACGTGGGCAGTAGAAGTTCGGTAGAAGGAGAAAACATTCTCCAATGGTCATCAGACCATTCAAGGCGATTGGGCGAGTTGGAAAGGTGGAATACTTGTTAAAATTTACACCATAGTTAGAGAATATCCATGATATCTTTCACATATCTCAGCTTTTTTGGTATCTTCACAATGAATATCCTATAATTGAATGGGGAGAGTTGGATATCATAGATGAAACAACATTCATGGAGAAACCAGTGGAGATCCATGCTCATCAGGAGAAGGTACTATATGAATGGACCATTCCGTTTATTCATGTGTTGTGGATGTGTGGTGGGATGGAGGTGATTTCAAGGGAAAGGATGGTGCATATGACTGCAATGTACCATGATTTCTTTATATTTTTTATCTTGATTTTTTCTTTGTGATGTAATGCTTGAACCTTGTTTTATATTAGATGAGTTTTTTCCATGTTATGGGATGTGGTATAATGTCCGGACCATGAGGAGTATTGGAATTAAACCCCTATCAAGATGCATTAATGTGGATGTGATTAATCCCATGCGGGTTAGTTAGTGCCACCCAAAGCAAATAATATCTTCATGTAGAGGAAATAATACTTTGATTCATGTGTTCAAGTAGTCTGGTTTTGTTTTCTTCTGTGGTGGGTGTGTTTTTTTGGCGAGTAGTACTGGATAGAGGAGGTTTTCTTAGATATTGAGGTTTCACTCCAACTATAGAACAATACATGGTGGATCATCCTTGAGAGGTGCTATGCGTGTTTGTTGTTCAAACCCCTATTTCATTTGGGTTTGGTTCCGAATTCTCAAGGATGAGAATAGTTTGATATGTACATGAAGAAAAGGCCCAAACATATGTGGCCAATTACATTGTCAAATTCTAGTGGTTTTGGTATTCTAGAAGGTAAAAATATCTAATTACACTATTTTTCCAAAATTCTAATTTTTCCATCGATGAGTCATGTAGGTAGATCAGAGTCGGTATGTTAGTGTTAGTATCTCATCATATGTAGGTTTTTTATAGCTAAGTGCTGTTAGGTTGGGGTCGGTAGCTCAGTGTCAGTGGCTCAGGGCGTCGGTGACTCAGGGCGTTGGTGACTCAAGGTGTCGGTGACTCAGGGCCTCTGTAGGTCAGCATGTAGGTAAGTTGAGGTGTCAGTGGGAAGGGTTTCAGTGAGTCGTGTTGGTAACTCATGTTGGCGAATAGCCGTAGTGAGTCAGGCGTCAGTGACTCACTATCAGTGACTCACATCAGTGACTCACCCATCGGTGAGTCATTACTTGTTTTTCCCCGTTTTTTTCAGTTTCACAACCTTGAAATTTACATTGAATTTAAATATTTAATGAGTTATTTTACCATTTAAAATGATATTTATCTTCAACAAACCTGAAGAATTATTTTACTCATAATTCGTGTGGTCTTGGACATGATCCAAATTTAATAGAGTTTGAAACCGTTTTCCTATAGATTTATGATCTATCCTTTCTAAAGTTGAATCTTTTCCTCCTTTGAGCCCTTCAATTTTCACTTGGTGCACCGAGAACCTTTCATCCCCAAGGATTCATGCACCTGTGATATAGATGTCTATTCAGTTTTCCCCTAGAGTAATTACATCTTCTCGCATGACCCCATGTTTTGGTGCAGGGAAGAACTGTTGATCGACTATTGTTCCAAGTAGGGGTAACTTCATCTCTGTTTCTTTGGAGCATCATGCAGGGGTGGGTTTTCCTATATTCCCTTTTGAAAACGATTTAAACCATTTTAACTAAGATAAGAAGAAGTAATAAATGAGGGTTTGGGAGTATGATGATGATGATCAATTTGATTTATATTATATACTGGATCCATGCTAGGAATTTTATGGTTTTTATTCTTCTAAAAATCATGGTCATTGGTTGTCTTTATTTACGCACCTATATTATTTTTTAATCACTACTATAAGATTTAGGATTTTTTTAATCACTTATATTCAGTTAAATAAATAGATTCCCAAGACCGAACTTGTTCTGTTATAACCCTTATTTTATTAAGTGGAATTATAGAATAACTGCTGATAAACCTGAAAAACCCTTTACTTGTTTTTGTGGCTGGGTGATGTGTGTGGTTCCATTTGGATTTGTGTCTATGTTATCCATGTGGTGTTGTGGATGGGATTGTGGCTGTGTGTATGGAGTGGTAAAAGTGGTGTAATGGAATCATAGGTTGAGAGATTGATTGATTGTGGAGTGGATGAACTTGTTTTGCAGTGGGACTGCATATGGAAAATGGTGGTGGTTTCGTAGAAGATCTGCAATATTGGGTTTCATTGTATACATGATTATGGGTGTGTTGGGTGTGGTTTTGTTATGCAGTAGGGCTACCTAGTGGGGTTGTGATGAGGTGTGTTGGGGGGTTTACTTGTTGAAAGGAATGATCGGGTGGAATGAATTTGATGAATGATAGTGGAAGTGGTTGAACTGATTTTCAAGAGGGGGGGAGTGTGAAGTGGGGCTTCAAGCTAGGTGATTTTTTTATGAATAGGTATTAGAATTGTTAATTTTACCTTGGACCTTCTTTCCTTATTTTCCTTTGAAATTGGTTGGTATGGTTGCTTTACCTTATAATGTTTTTAGCGTGTGTTTGTTTTCCATGTAGGTATGTAATGATTAAATATATGATTTAATGTTTAATAATGACAATTAGTATAATGAATTGGTTTGGGGAATGTTCCGAGTTGTGCTTGTAGTGAAGCGTCATTCATTTATCGATTTGGGAAGTAACCATCAATCATTTTGATTCATGCAATCTGAGGTGGAAGCAAGGGTAATTTTTGTGTTTGATGGTTTTTCTTTTGAAAATCCATAGGTTGGGATGAGTGTTTGGTATCAATATATATACATGGTGTTCCATGTGATTTTGATACGCACCCCACTAGTGTTGAGGACTATCTATTTAACAACACCATTGTTATGGGTGAGGGTGTCCTTTCTCAACATCCCAATGTGAGGATGGATGGCTGGTTATTGGTTCTTACCTACTCTCTCTTTTAGGAATTGATATCCCAAGACTATTTAGAAAGTTTGTGGTGTGGTTGGGAGCCACATGTGTGTGCTGGTGAGGTGTGATTATTAGGTGTTTTCATGTTGATTTGTTTTGTGATTCCATGGTGTTTTTGGGATGGGTTTTTGGTTTTTGGACTAGGTGTTTACAGGTGAGATGTGATGTGGTATGTATCCTTGGAATGTGTAGGAAGGTTGTGACAGTGGCGATTATGGAAGATCATGGTACCGTCTAGACGTTCTATATTAGAGATAATCAGGTAACCAGTAGTATGATATGGGGTACCCAAATATTGATGTGATTACTACATTAATTTACCATACTCGCGTAATTTGGGTGGCATTCTATAATGAGTTTGGAGTTTATAGTATACCTTGTTAGGTGCTATTGATTTTTTATTATTTTCTCACAGGGTCACTGGTATTCTTCTTCCACTTCTGCAAAAAGGACTTTGGGTTTCATGCTAAGTATAATGGTATTCTCACACTACGTATATGAAACTATTTTTTAGTTTCTAGGGAGATTATTCAGATTGTGATGGACCGTACGATATTGGATGTTGGGGAGAGTTGTTGTGTCACTGATTATTTTTTAATTTTGTAATTACATTGGAGTTTTCTTTTTTATTTCCAGCAATTTTACATTAAATATGGATGTGGGATGGATTCTGGTTTTTTCTGTATATCTGTCCGGGAGTTGTCTAAGGTTGGTATATCTTATCTCCTGATCCAGGATATTATAAAAATGGAAATTTTTCCCATTTTTTTAAAATTTCTATGACCATGGTGTTGGTAATTACCCTATGGCCTATTGAGGTGATACTCGAGGGGGGGGGTCATTATCTCTCATTCATCTTAAAGAAGAGAGGTCCTAGAATTATTATATCCCTTCCCTCATCGTGAAGAAGGCAATTTAAGATTTTTAAGCACCACATTTCCCCAGAGAATTTTTTTCCCAAACCTAGGTCCCACCCATGTTCTTGAATGGGTTATGATACTATGGAATTCCCCCATAGTCCAACAAATATTCATTAAGTGAAATGTTTCTCTCTCTCACGCACTCTAGAAAGTATCCTTGGAGGTCACCCATACAAATACCTACGGAAAACTTTCACACATTAACTATCTGTTTCTAATCATGTAAAATCCTGAAATAAAAGGGTTAACTTATTGAAACAGGAAACATACATTATCCATTTAAAATATTAACATTATGGGATTTTAAATTAACCCCCAATCTTTTAGGGAATATCATTCCATTTTGGACCATAAATCGCAACCTATACAGTTCCATCACACTACTAGATCGATTCCCCCTCAGATAAAAATGTAAAAATTATGCTCTATAGGAATCGTAGTTACCCAAAAGATATGTGTTTTCCCTTCAATGGGTTCCTCCCAGGTTCGTATTTTGTTCATCAGACATATAAATATCCCTATGTACCGACACATTTTCTTTCAATGTGATTTTTCATCACTCACACAGACCATGAAAAACATTCCTGGAAGTGTCCCATCTTAATGAGTACTCCATGTGAACCCTCGTGAACCGTGGAGTTCTAATCAAGATGGATGATAAAAATAATTGTTCCCCATGTAGATATGGGAACATTTTTTTGTTTTTAACCCAAAATAATTATGGGTTATTCCATGTATGTTTTGATTAACTAATGTAATAAAGTATGTTGGAAGAAAATATAATGAAATAATATGATGATATATATGTACTAAATTAAATGGAAAATAGAAGAAAAACAACACTAATGTAATAGAGTAAATTAAATAAAGATGAAAAGAGTGATATTTGATATTTATTCTCTTAGGAATGAAAATTATAGATAATAAATTACTATTTAGTGATGTGTCAAGAAATTGTATAGGTAAATTAATATGGTGAATAAATTTAATGTAAACAAATTCCAGATTAATTATTATGTATGAATAAATTTAATTTTTTTTATATTGGACCATCTAAATTTTCCCAAAAAAGATTCTATCTCAAAATGGTATGAGTCTTACACCTTACACTATATATAAAAATTTAGTACTAATAAAACAATCTTAAAATAAATTTTAATTTATTAACATTTTTATAATAACTATTTTCCCTCATGTTGGGTAATAATGAAATTACTAATGGAATTCCAAATCATGTGAAAAAAAATCATTGGTCTTTATAGAAAAAAATGACATTCATATTAAATATAAATTAAAATTAAAATCTTTTATATAATAATATATTAATCAAAATATATTATATAATTATGTAATTAGAGTAAACAAAAAATTATAATCACTATATAAATCTTGAAATTTATATATCAATAATTTTAAATATATTTAAAATGAAATTACTTATATTTTTTATATAGAAGATATATTTGAATCACATAATTTTTTTAAATACTTATTTTAGTTAATTTTATTTAACTTTTTCATAAATTTAATTACTTTATAAAACATTAAACATGATAATTTATTCAAATTAAATTATATAAGTAATAAAATTAAATCCAACACCACGTTTAGGGTATTTTATTTTTCTCCTAATATAGTAGTGATTGAATTAAATATCAGAAAAATATTATTATATATGTTCAGAAATGTTTGACTATATCTTTTAAAAAAATGATAAAATTGGTGAAATGGATATTAAATTATGAAATAAATGTTAAAAACTATATTTTAATTATTTAACTGGGTTTCTAGTTATTTAAAAGTTATCTCTTTAAGACAATGGTCATTTCCATTATCACTAATATTATTGGGAATCATTTTGAAATGGATTTGGTGACTAAATATTTTTCATATTCAATGTAGGTGGTGAGTTATGTTAAATATAACATGATGATGCATATGTATCAAATTACATGAATTCAAAATGGGTCTATTGGGTGTTTGAAACATATTTTACATAAAAAGATTCATAAATAATTTTGTTTTTGTTGTAAATTAGGTTACTCCACTAAATCGTGTAGTTTTAAAATTTTATTGAGTCATGAAACATATGGTATGACTTTTTTATAATACAAGATAACATTAATTGAATAGAGTATATATATTATTTATGATACCCCCTATATAACTCATGATTGGTTATTGGTTATAAGGATATTCATAGAGATATAAAAAATTTCTATAACAATAAGAGATGATTTGATCCTAGAAAATATGATTAGTATATGAGTCTATGTTTTGGGGATTTATATATATTTTTTGGATTATATTAATAAATATCGCCCTATGATTGAGAAGATGGATAAACAGGCGTCTAGTACAATATAGATTTATCCCAACACTATAGAGAAATCTCTAGACACAAGTACTGATTTTGGAGAATCCAATGAGTATTCACATGATAGTGTTTTCCAAATTGAAGATGATATCATGCATTTGAATAATAATAAATTTAAGATGTTTTGGGTAGAGTCAAATATATTTATTACTCTAGATTAGAAGGATATTAAGAATCATAAGGATTACATTATGTCGTAGTAACTACTGTTACTATATCCCCATTAACACAAGCACACACACACACACACACATATATATATATATATAAATACATATATGAAAAGAAATATTCCACTGTAAACTAATGTTGTGTATGATCTAATCTAATAATTTGATTAATAAATATAAAGTTTATTAATAAT
Source organism: Viscum album (assembly GCA_963277665.1). NCBI lineage: Eukaryota > Viridiplantae > Streptophyta > Magnoliopsida > Santalales > Viscaceae > Viscum > Viscum album. Next base: position 826,526,763 of record OY728148.1, on the reverse strand, counting down.
CCAAATAGCACCACATATTTTTCTTATGAGGTCCTTAAAGATGAAATTGTACCCTTAGTAGGGAATTAGGCCATGGTAACTATCAAATGATATCAAAAAGGGAATATATTTATATGGATTATTACCTAAATAGTAGAGAATGTATGTTCTTTTTTATTTAATCAAAATTTTATTGGGAAAATAAACATTGATTATTCTATAATCTTTTAGGACTAGTTTTATTTGGAAATATTAGATTTAAATTTGAATCCAAGGATGGAATTTTTATCTATATCAATAAATAATGGTTATAGAATAACTTATATTTCTGAGGTAATTATTTAGATTTATTCATTTAAATGTGAAATTGATGGGGATTAAATTTTTCATTTGATGTTATGGGAATTGATATTACCTCAAATTCAAAATTTATTATTTCTTTATAAAAATTAATGTTTACTTTGTACTATAGTATGAATAATATTTTTTGATGTTTATTAGTGATGTATATAAAGATGGGATTTTACTATGAATAATTTATATCAAATTTCGATATATTATTGGTTTCAATACCCATAGATTTTTTTTGTTGATTAACTACTTTATATAAAATGTGTTCCATGGATTTTTGATGTCCCTTGGAATTATATTATTTACATTGTATACATGAATCAATAAAAATGGATTAATATATCAGATACCTATATTTGACTCTCATTGTTTAATGTACCCCATTTTAGCTTATGAAACCTCTAACTAATTGAATTTATTTTACTAGAAGCATTCCATGATGGTTCTAAATAGTTTTTAATATATTTTTAAATTTTTTATCAATGAAATTATGTTGTTCTATGCTTGAATGGGGTTGTGAAGACATACATTTTTTTGTAAATTTCTATTAATATATATTTTTGTTTTTTTTCAATTTTATATTTTCAACCTACAATCACATTGTTGTTACATTAATAAATAACTATTAAAGTATTATTACTATAAGTATTCACTTTATAATCAACCCAATATGATTAATACAACACAATGTAAATTTTTATACCAACTATGAAGCTTATACTACTATCATGGTGGGTACATTATGTAATCAGGATTTTGAGAGAATATTTGATAGAGTAATGAAATCATGTTAACCTTTATTTTATAGAATTCAATGAATCCTAAATGATAAATTTTAAAATTCTCTCATTTTATTCTAGTGTAATATCATTTCCGCAACCATTTTCATATTAACTGAAATTTTATTATATAAATTTTGAGGGGGTACATTTGAGGAACAAACCCATGATTGAAATCATTTTAAAATTTATAATTTTTCCTATAAAAATATAAAATATTGATTTAGGATAAAATTATAACGTAAAAAATACTAAGTAATATGTGAAAATTCAATGTTAGTTACTTATTACTGCTAATATTACAAAATTTGTCATAATTGAAAAATCCTTGAATATCAATTCATAATCCATATCATATATGTACAATATAGTAAATATAATGTTATTAACATTGAATATTGAAATAAATTTATGTGATACACATTATGTATTTTTATGAAATAATAGTACATTTAAATTAAAAAAACTTTTTGTATGCATTATTATTAATAATTTAGAGAATTTTCATTGAGAAATTTTGTGGATGTAATCATTAATAATAATATATATAACTCAACTGACTAATATTAATTGATAAATAATTTAACCACCATATTTATTAGTTTATTTATAAATCTTGATAACTGAACATGTTTATTTATTGATGATTAATTGATAAATAAATATGATTAATATTTTTTCATTAAACCTGTTGTATGTTTTTATATATATCAGATAATGTGATATTTTAAATATATGTGACATAGGTAATTTAATCAGTGGATTTTGATTTTGAATGTTTACATGATTTTTATCGAATATAATAATGTGGAATTACCTTATAGAAGGGTGATTTGATTTACTGAATGACGTTGGACCAAAAAGAATTAATGGAAGAGGAATTGAGGGATTATTATATTGGAAATGTATATTTTTTTAAAGGATATATCAGGATATTTATTATTTTTCCACCACAAAATTACAATTAAATGAATGACTTTTTGATATAATTATAGAGAATGGGTTAAAAATAATGTAGTGTACTATCAGATTATTTCATTGGAGGATATATCTTTTATACATAATAGTAGTGGGATTGTAAATAAAATGTTTGATAAGATATAGAAATAATTAATCTATCTTTTTGATGTCTATGAGATCTAGATTACATAATTTTATTTATTATATATATTAAATTTTGAATCCACAGTAATGTTCGGATTACTTAAAACTAATAATTTTGATATCATCACTCTTTTGGTGTTAAAATGAGATTTCTGACATTATGCATGTGAAAATTTAAAATATAATGGGGTTATTTCATATTTATATATAATTACACACTAAAATATCATCTTATATAGATCAAAACGGTGAGTAGTATTGGGGCTGTTCCATGTTTCATGGTGGACTTTAATGTTACTGTATTTTGTGTACTCTAATACTATTTGTAACATATGGGCCATAATAAAATTTTATAGGATATACAAATTGATCATGTGTTATTTTATAAAATATAATATTTTATTCAAAATATATATGATTGGATTTAGGTGAAAAATGGTTTATGGAATGTTGTAATGAATATTTTGATGTTTCATCCCGGTGGTTTATCTTACTGGACAACCTATTCGGAATTTTTTTGGATACATGATGAATGAACATAAATGTAGGATATTTTTTTAGATTCCTTCATATTAAGAATTATATTTATGAAATAATGATTAATTACTATTTTAAAATGATTATATAATATATAATATCTAATAATACATGATTTTATTGAAGATAAATAAATTTAATGAAATATGATTTATTTTTTTGAAATCCCATTAGGTGGACTACATCAGGATACATGATTAAACATGGTTTATTTGAGTATCCAATAATGATGTATATATATTATTGGAAAAATAGCCTTTTAGGTGAATGTATTTTTAAAAAAATTGACTATCATATTTGGAAAAGTATTAATATTATGATCGTAAGTCTAGGTAGTGAATAGTACATGTAACAATTTTCAAATGGTGATACATCATTCCTTGTCATATTATTATAGATGGTTTTGGGTTTGACCCAGAAATATTGGAAACCAAAATTTACACAAAAGTATAAGTTGAATGCTAAATTGATTGAAGATTTTTTATTTATATCTCCTTTCAGGTACATAGTTATGAGTGAAATTATAATGATTTTACACTACATTTTCCATAGAAAGAGTAAATTTTGTTATAATTTTTAAAGACCTAGAAATTCTGTTGAAATATTTTTTAAAATTCATGGGAATTTTATGAGTCCGCAGTTTCTAACGACGCTTGATTCCAAGGCCTGGTGTGCCCAGAATCATTTTCTGAAGTTTCGTTAGGGTTCGTTCAGTAAACGTAAGAGTTGGATTTTATATCTTTTTAACTAGTGCTTTGAATTGAAATCTGAGGGCACCGTTGAAATAGCAGTGCTGGTATTCGCTTAAGGATACCTTCACCGCAGTTGCGTTCTAAAGGGAGTGGAAGTCATATTTCTGGGTTTTTAATTATGTTAAATAAAAATAAAGTGTTAAATTTATTTTTATTGGTGGTTGTTCAAGCTCCAAGAGGAGGTTAGTGGTGGGGGCCACCACACTATAACCCCCCATGATAGGTTATGGAGGTGGAGCCCACAAGCACATAACCTCCGTTGGGAGGATATCGTTTGGTGGGGACCACCCGAGTGATGAAACCCTTGGAACCCACACATAATTCAGAAAACCTTGATCTTCCCCACCATTTATTTTGATTAACTCTCCACCCATTAATTAAGTGAATGGTTTCATTTAATTCTAATCCTTTTCAATTCATTATTCCAACAATTTAATAAGGTGTGATGCTTTATTATTCTTTTTGGGGTTCGCATAATCTTTTGGGGAGGGCTTGGAAAGGATATTTGAAGGGGAGAAGAGCTCACCAACGAAGAATGCGAGGAATTCCTTTTCATCACCAATGAAGGACGATAAAAACCTTTCTCAATCTTCGACCGAATCTAAGGAGAAGGAGCCCACTACGAAGAATTCCGACGATGCTTCTTCCTCGGTCTCCTACCCCGGATGCTACCCGACAACTACGAGACGACGAAGCCTTTTTCCATGACTTCGTTAACAATCAATATTCAAGAAAGGTAGTGGTTTGTTTTCATTAAATTAAATCCTCGTTCATCTTCATTTATTATGGTTCTATCTTGGCCATTTTTTATCACCTAATGCAGAGGGCACGGGCTGAACAAAAATGGCCAAACATACCTCCGTTGGTTCTTGTTTGGTTGACGACGGCGGTGGAGCCGCGGAGCCCCCGGAAGAGAGGAACGCGGTGGAGCATCGGTGGCTGGAGACGGGCCAGTCATGAGAGGAACCGGTGGTGCAAGGGTCACTAGGTCACCGAAGGGGTGAGGTGCCATCGCATCATGCAAAGAACCGGGTTGTGACCAAGTAGATCGTGGCGGCACCGGAGGTGTGCGATGCCGTTTCACCGCACCGGAGGAAGGGGGTCGCGGCCATGCGTGCCGCGGTGGACGAAGACGGCGCTGCGCCATTGCGCCGCACCGGAGAAGACCCCCAGCCAAAGGCTGCAGCTGATAGAGGGAAACCAACCACCAATGGCGCTCCACAAGGCGGGACTAGAAGGGTCCCGCGGAAATCTGAACTGGTGCCTAGTGTCGGTTCCATCAGAAGATGGGGGGCGCAGAACCCCCCCCCCCCCCCCCCCCCATCCCCCACGGCGTGGCTAGTCGGGCCAAGCGGCCTGGACAGCCAGTCCCTGAGGTCAGGCCACACGGCCTGCCACCAGGCCCCGCGGCCAACCCGCCGTGGCCACCTGGCCTTGCCGCACGACCAGCCAATGGGCCACGCGGCCAACATGGCCAGGCCCGATGAACAGCCGGGCCAGGCCGCATGGCCAGCCAGGCCGGGCCACACGACTAGTCGGGTCGGGCCTCCCGGCCAGCCGGGATGGGCCACGTAGGCCGCCACTGGGCCACGCAGGCCACCGGGCCGGGCCACCCTTCGGGCCAGGCTGCCTTTGGGATTGGCCTCCCAATCAGGCCAGGCCGACCACTTGGGCCAGGCTGCCCACTCAGGCCGGGCCACCCCCTTAGATCGGGTCAGACCCCATTTCGTACTAGGTCGGTCTGACTAGGTTGGACCGGACCTAGACCCTTTATGCCCCGATTACACCTTTTAGCCAACATTTTGGGCTACAGCTGTCCGAACGACGAACCGCCTACAGTGAAGGAAGGTTTAGAGTAGGATGGTTTTTTGGCATACCCCACTTGAGGTTTGGACACAGTTGGGGTATGACCGGGTTGGTTTGAACCCTAAAACCAACAGGGCCCCTAGAACGGAAAACCCAATAACTCACAGACCCGGTGTCTGATTGACACGGTGTCTGTCATGTTGGGTTCCTTATGATGAGACCGAACTACGGGATACATCAAATCAAGACTTTTTTGGAGTTGATTTACCGACACATGGCTCAAGGAGAAAACCCTCCCAGAATCAAGCGTACTGGACCTGGATCCTCTGTGGGTTCGACAGTGATGAGACTGGTCCTGGATCCTATGTGGGTTCGATAGTGATGGGACTGGACTAGGATATTTTGTTGGTTCGACAGTGATGAGACTGGACCTTGATCCTCTGTGGGATCGATAGTGACGGGGCTGGACCTAAATCCTCTAAGGGTTCGACAGTAATGGGAGTGGACCTGGATCCTCTGTGGGTTCGATAGTGATGGGACTGGACCTGGATCCTTTGTGGGTTCGACAATGGTGAGACTGGAGCTAGATCCTCTATGGGTTTGACAGTGATGAATTTTGTACGGAGATACCATGTAGGATCGACAACTTCGACAGACTGTTGTTTTAGGTTTCTACGGATATATTCCATTCGACAGAGAAAGATGATTCAGTGGCTACAACTAATCATCTCTTACTTTCTTTTACGTTATGTATAACTGGTGTGAGTTGAGTCATTGCCTTCATGATTACCTCATGTATAAGATGCGTACTATTGACGACTTAGGTATATGTATGGGAATATACATAAGTAAGTGTGGATGTTTCTTCGTGTATGTGTTGTGGTGAAGCCCACATGGGTTTATTTTGTGAGCTGTACCTATGGGATACACCTTGTGTTGTACTTTCTTTGTGGAGTGTTTCTACACTTGTGGAATAGAATGTGGTTGGTCCCAATTATTGGTGCCAGTTTGTGATTGGTAACTTAGGTATATGTATGGGCATATACCTATGTAAGGATGGTTGGTACTTGGTGATTGTATCTTTCTACTATGGTTTATCCATAGTGTATTCTGGGAGACCTTCAGGGGTCTCGGGGGTCCCCTACTGGGTATTTTTATACTCACCCCTACATGGGCTTCACCTGCACCTTGTTGTGTTCTGTGTAGATGACGGTCAGCAGTGATTGAGGATGAGGGTGATGGATGGGATGCTACTCGGAGCTGGACTAGACGAGACGTACCTCAAGGACGAGCTTCCAAACATCTGTACATAACCTTCAGGTAGGATTCCCCAGTGGACGATCCATGAGCTAGTTTTTCTTTTTGCTTGTACTTGTTCTTGTTGTTCAGTTGGGTTTGTATAGTGTCCTACATACTTTCGGCACTACCTTTGTATTCAGTTTTACATAGTGTTTTTCTTCCAGTTGTGTACTCTATTTGAGTGTGACTACTTTTTATAAAGGAAATTCCTTCCCAACTTAGGGATTTATGCCTTTGGTGCTAGTCGTCAGCCCCTGGCCTATGGAAGGCGGGCTTGGGGTAGTCACGACATGGGTCTTGAGGACGGGTCATGACAAATTGGTATCAGAGGAGTTAGTTTTACCGCAGAACATTAACTCTTATTATTTTAATGGAAATAGTGTTAAGTGTTTTGGGTGTGGTTATTAGTTTAGGGAAACCAGTGTTGGTGGGGCGGTCGACGTATCCATACACTAGGACTTCGACTTCTGATTTCTGAATTAGTGCATGAAAATGTTGATTGCATGTGTGTTTCCTTTGAAAATATTTCTTTGTGATTACTTTGAGTCATCTCACTAGTTATATTGTTTTGACTGTGGTGCACGTGTTCTTTTTCAGGATGTCTTCACTTATTCAGTCAGTGTGAGTTCCAAGTGGAGAGCACAATGGTAGCCCAACGAGGGACGAGATCACAACAGAGGCACCAACGGTACCACTAACCGCTGGGCTACCGTTACTACCAACCCTAGTAGCAGAGAGTGAGCACTACTGGAGTGCGTTGCACGAGTTACGGTGATAGAGTCCTCTGAGGTTTTGAGGTGAGACAAATTTTCAGACGGCTGGGTACTGGCTGGAGTTTGTAGCATGAGTTTTCCACAGAGTTGGGACACCCGTTGACTTGATGGTGTACCGAGCTATTAGTCTCTTTCAGGGAGCAGCTGAGAGGTGGTGGAGCCTAATGCTCCAGTTTTTTGGATGAGGTGACCCTCACCTTGGGGAACTTCAAGGGTCTTTTCAGGGCGGAGTTTGTATCAGAGACTCTACGCTCTGTGCACGCTCAGGAGCTGCTGCACTTGCTGTAGGGAATTCTGAATGTAGCGGAGTCATCTGTAGTAGGATGTATGCAGATGACACGGGGGCCACAAGAAGGTTAGATCTACTGTTATACAACTCCACAATGTGCCATCAGGGGTGAGGGGAACCCGAATTCGAGGGAGCTTTGAATGGAGAATGGAATGTTATTACTGTAGGAAATGGGGTCATAGAGCACATGGCTGTCCGACTCCCTTCATAGTTGATCAGCGAGCATTAGAGGAGCCACCGAGACAGAAGTAGTGGCATGATCTTGAGCATCAGTTGAGCGGTGGATGAGGCAGAGGAGCAGGTCCTTCAGCGGATGGTGGTCAGAGTCATCGAGCTCTATTACCACCACCCCTAGACAGTTCACCTCGAGCTCCAGGAGCAGGTGGACAGGAGTGGGACTAGCTCTAGTTATAGAGACATTTGTTCATGATACTTCTAGCTTCGTTGATTTCATTGTTTTTGGTTTCTTTGTGTCTTTTTACAATGATCTATCGTAATAAAAGACACTTGTCCTTGTGGAATTTTCTTTATTTACTTTCTGTGTGGTTGATACTGAGAGGTTCTGCTTAAAACTATTGAATTGACCCTCACATTCGAGATTCCTACTGGAGTAGACCTAGTGACCACACAATGATTCTGATAGTGTGACACAACCCTTAGAGGTAAGAGTAACAGTTTAATCTCTTGGTAGTAGCATCTAGGCCTTAAGATGTCTTCCATGGAATGAAATAGTACCTTACATGTTAGGATTGACTATATTGGGAAAATGACGTGGTTCATCCAAGGGATGAGACCAAATTTATCTTTTCAGAAAAGGAGGAATCTCAGCATCACTTTTAGGAAGTAGGTGAAGAAGGGTGTACTCAAGTTCTTTACAATTGGCTAGTACCACCCATAGTTCATTGAGTGAACAGTTTACAGTTAAACTAATCTCAATAGTCTCATGTGTGTCTTCTCGTAGAAGGACATGAACCTGAGACAGCGGTGTTGGATTGAGTTCCTTAAGGACTATGACCTTGAGATAGTCTATATTCCTATGAAGCGGAATGTTGTAGAAAATTCACTCAGTAGGAGATCTGGCATTCAGCTGCTAGGAGAGGTGACAGAGAAGCTGGCCATGTTATAGATATCCTTTGTGGATAGTGATGGAGCAGCCTTTCTATAGTTTCTCAAAGTCACTCCTCCACTTCATCAGCGAGTTAGTGAGTAATAGCATGGGGATGCTGACTGCGAGACGCAACATGCTCAGATATCCACAGGATAGGAACCTGATGGATTTTCTGAAGGTAGGAAGCACGTCAAGTTCTTCAGCGGACGTACCCTGGTACCAATTGCACTTTATGAGGATGTGTTGAGGGAGTTCCACACATCCCCTCTAGCGGTACATCTAGGAGTGGCGAAGATGTACCAGGACCTTTGACTACAGAACTGGTGGCCAGGTATGGAGATGGCAGTAGCGGAGTTTGTCTCATGGTGCCTCACTTGTCAGCAAGTGATGGCAGAGCACCAGGTACCAGCAGGCTTGGTTCAGCCATTAGAGGTCCCATAGTGTAAGTGGGATGGGATATCCATGGACTTCGTGATGGGCCTTCCACGTACATCCAGGAGTCCCGATTCGATATGGGTGATCATTGACCGACTCACCAAATTGGCCCACTTCCTACAAATTAAAGAGTAGCGATCGGGGATGGAACCCTAGCGAGTCTCATCTCCTACGGTGACTACGGCGGCGGCCGCGACGGATCCTCCCCCACCTGCGGGGGAGGGAGCCTGCTCAAGGAATCTGGCGTCCCCTTTCCATCCCTTCTCCAACCCTGAACGTCTTCCGCCATTCCCGAAAGCTGTGATAGGGCCGAAGGTGCCGGAGCTCATCGTACCCAAATCTACAGATCTCAACCTCGGAGTTCAATGAGGCCTCCGGGCATCTGAAGTTCACCCTAATCGCAAGGTTCAAACACCGAAGGCCATCGGTCGATGACTTTGATAGATTCTTCTTCGCGGCTTGGGACCTCCAGGAGTGGGCAACGGTGGGATTACTCGATAAGCATCATATTTTGATCTGGTTTTCTTCAGAAGAGGACCTCATCTGCGCCTGGTTTAAGGCACCCCAGCCTTGCAATGGCGATCATTTTTTCTTGTTCCGGTGGTCGTTCGATTTCCACATGAACCGCAACTCGACGTCCGCAGCCACTTGGGTTAGTTTCCCTAACCTTCCATTTCCATTTCAAAACCCCTTGATTATCCGTATGCTCGGCAACCTCCTTGGTCGGTACCTTTGTTCGGATAGAAGAACGACAGCAGTCTGTCACCCGGTTTGCCTGAGGATATGCGTAGAGATAGATGCATCTAGGGTTCCTTTTGAATACGTTTGGATTACAATCGGAGCAGAATACTGGTGCCGGCGGAAAGTTATCTACGAAGGATGGACGGATTTCTGTTCATCGTGTAAGCGGTTGGGGCACGCCGCTGAGCTCTGTCGCCGGAGACCGTCAGCGTTGGAGAGTAGGGGTTTTAGCTTGCATTTGAGGGATAATGGTCTTAGGGATGGGCAAAACACCTCTCGGTCGGCGGGCAGTGGTCAAGCGCCACATGTTTGTGATCAGGTGCGACTTGTGGAGGAGGTTCGAATGGGTAGTGAGACAGAGGGCATATCTGCATTGGGTGTGGAGGAGGCACGAATGGACAGTGAGGCAGGGGCAGTTTCGCTGTGGGTGTGGAGACCAGTGATGCGGTTGTAGCAGCCCAACAGATCAATCCATTGGTGGTGGATGTCTTCAGTAGGCTGAAAAGAGATTTGGTTAGTCCCATCAGCCGGGGTGATAAAGATGGCGGGGGAAGTTACCATCCAGGAGAGATGCTGGCGGAAGACCATAGGAATGGAAATAAAACAGTTCTGGAGAAGACACCGGGTGAAGGGAAGTTAGACACCACTGGTTTGTTGGCTGAGAGGGCAAGGGTAGGTAGTGAAAAGATAAGAAAGGGGAGGCAGGGGCCTAAATTCAATGACGCTATTCTAGAAAGAGGTAGGAAGGAAGGATAACTGAGTGAACTTACCTTTAGGAACAGATTTGAGGGGCTTTCAGAGGAGTGTTCTGTGCTCGTTAGTGGAGGAGAGGAAGATGGAGCTAATGGGATGGCTATCAGCCGGAGTATATACCGACACTCTGCTGATGAGGCTCTAAGCCCGAAGAGCACTAGGGGTCCCAGAAGAATGAAGGGGAGGAAGGATTACTTCTCACTTCCTCCTCCTATGAAGACCCGCTCATCAAAGATTATGGATGACAAGAGATCTCTGGTTGAACCTTTGAGTCATTTGAGACCAGGGGTACATGATTGTCAGCCCTTGGTCTTGATCTTAAGCTCTGAAGAAGAAGAAATTGAACAGGGAGTATTGCTAAATGCTACTGAGGAGGAGGATGCCAAGATGATGGGGAGATATATTTAGGTTTCCCTAACGGAGGATCAATATTTTTGGATCGAAAAACAGGACTCAATTTTGGTAGGCGGGTTCAACCTTGGGAAGATCAGTGTAGAGGAATAAATCCTGACTTGGGATCAACTTGTGTCAGTATTTGAGAATCATCTATTGGAAGACGTAAAATTAATCCTATCATCCTTAACATGGAAGCTGTTTAGGGAAATAGAGATGGGTAATGTTAAATTTTTCGTTAGCGACGTTGTTTAAGCTTGTGGTTTTGGTTGGCTCATGTGAGTGTTTGGTCTATGTTAGCCGTGTTTGCTTCGGGTTCCTTGAAGTTCAGTTTTCTTCTTGCCAGTATACTTTTGGACTGCTATGGATGAGGATCGGTGCACTAAGTCTTCATTGATGCAGGTCGCTTGGAATTGGATGCTTGAGAGGGTATGGATTCGCCATCGGTTTCGTGCCCTTGCTTCTGCAACGGACTGCTTGCCGAGGGGTCCTGTGTTGGTGAAGGTTTTTATTGGCACACTTTCTGGGTTGGAGCAGTCCAATTGTTTGTTTTGGTTGTATGTGGTTTCTCACATTCCCTTTAAAAAGTGTTTTAATAATAAAAAGTAATTTTCAGTCAGAGAGTAGCGATCAATTTAGATATTGGAACACCTCTATGTGCAGGGGATAGGGAATTTACATGGAGTACCTTCCTCGATTTTATTCGACCGAGACACACGGTTTACTTACCGGCTATAGAAGGGGTTGTAGGGGGCTTTAGGGATGCAACTACATCTAATAATCACATTCCAACCTCAAACAGATGGTAAGATTAAGAGAACCATTCAGACCATTGAGGACATGCTCCGTGCATGTGTCCTCAACTTTGTTTGTAGTTGGGAGGATGAATTACCCTTGGTAGAGTTTGCGTACAACAATAGCTACCACACTACCATCAGGATGGCACCTTTCGAGGCACTTTACGACCAACCTTGCAGATCTCCTCTTTGCTAGACTGACCCATGGGATTCAGCACTAGTGGGACCAGAGATGGAGCGAGTTACCACCGGGAAGGTTCAGATCATCTAGGAGTGGATGAAGACTGCACATAGTAGACAGACGTCCTATGGTGATAGGAGACGGAGTCCTCTAGAGTTCGAGGATGGTGACATCGTCTTTCTATGATTCTCATCTCGACGAGGTTTGCAGAGATTTGGTGGAGATGGAAAGTTGTCTTTGCGATTCATTGGACCGTTCCAAGTCCTCAGAATAGTAGGTGAGGTGTCTTGCCTCTTATCTCTTCCACCTCAGTTGCAACTGGTGCACGACATCTTCCACATATCTCAACTGAGGAGATAGGAGAATTAACCTTCTCACATCGTCGACCATGGGGAGGTGGATATCGATGACGGGGAAAGTTTCATAGAGGTTCCAGTGGAGATTGAGGATTGACAGGATTGGGTCTTATGTGGATGGTCGATACCTCTACTGCACGTTTGCTGGTAGCATGGGAACCTCCAGGAGAGCACACAGGAGTGAGGGGCTTAGATGCATGCCTAGTACCCCCATTTGTTTCCTTAGTGTGAGCTGTAGCTTACGGGGACGTAAATCCCGGATGTGGGGAGACTATAAGACCAAAAAATTCGGCGATTTTTTTAAATACATGGGAATTTTACAAGTCCTTATTTTCTAACGACGCCTGATTCTGATACCGAGTGTGCCTGGAATCAATTTCTGAAGTTTTGTTCGGGTACGTTCTGTAAGCATACGAGCGGGATTTTATATCTATTGAACTGGTTCTCGGAATTGAAATCTGAGGGAACTTCTAAACTCGCATCGCCAGTACTTTCTTAGAGAAACTTTCACCGCAATTGTGTTCTATCCAAAGTAGATGTCAAATTTCTAGGGTTTTAATTAGGTTGAATAAAAATAAAGTGTAAAATTTATTTTTATTGGTGGTGGTTAAAGATCCAAGAGGAGGTTATGGAGTTGGGGTGCATCCGCATGTAACCTCTCTTGGGAGGATATCCTTTGGTTGGGACCACCTGGGTGATGAAACTCTTGTAACACCCACTTAATTGTGAAACCCTTGAACTTCCCCACCATTTATTTTGGCTAACTCTCCACCCATTAATTAAGTTAATGATTTCATTTAATTAAAATAATTTTGAACTCATTATGCCAAAAATTTAATACGGAGTGATTCTTTTTTTGGGGTTGGCATAATCTTTTGGGGAGGGTTTGGAAAGAATATTTGAGGGGGAGAAGAGCTCACCACTGAAGAACACGAGGAACTCCTCTTCATCGCCAACTAAGGATGACGAAAACCATTCTTGATCTTTGACCGAACCTAATGAGAAGGAGATGACCGCAAATAAAGTCAATGATGCTTCTTCCTCGGTCTCCTACCCCGGACGCTTCCCGACGTCAACAAGACGTTGCCGCCTTTCTCCGCGACTTCTTCAACGAACAATCATCAAGAAAGGTAGGGTTTTTTTTAATAAATTAAATCCTTGTTCCTCTTCGTTTATTATGGTTCGATGTTGGCCATTTGTAATCACCTAAAGCGGAGGAAACGTGACTAACAAACAAATACTGACGTACCTCTGTTGGTTCTTGTTCGGTTGACGACGGCGATGGCGCAGCGGCGCCTACAAAAGAGAGGACTGTAGTGGAGCATCGACGGCTTGCGACCGGCCAGCCATGAGAGTAACCGGCAGCGCAAGGGTCACCGGGTCGCCAAAGGGGTGTGGCACCGTCGTTCCATGAAAATAAGCAGGCTGCGGCCAGGTGGAACGCGACGGCACCAGAGGGGCACTGTGCCATCGCACCGCGCTGGAGGAAGGGGACCGCAGCCATGCGGGCCCCGGGGGACGAAGACAGCGCGGCGCCGTCACACCGCAGTGGATGGAGGGCGGCCAGCTACACCGGCTGCTGGAGGCACTCCACAAGGCGGTACCCAATGGTTCCCACGGTAATCAGAACCAGCGCCTAGCGTTGTTTCCTTCGAAAGTTGGGGGGTGCGGTACTGCCCCCCTCCCCCCCCCCCCCCACCCCCCCACGACGTGGCTATCCAGGCCATGCTGCATGGACAGCTGGGCCCTGTGGCCCGGCCACATGACTGCCCGCCGGGCCTCACGGCTGGCCGCTGTCAGTCGGCCCGGCCGCACGGCCAGCCGGGCTATCCCTTCGTGTTGGCCCACCCTTCAAGCGGGCCCCCCTTCGGGATGGGCTGACCACTCGGTTCGGGCCGCCCCATTGGACCGGTTCATCCCCGTTGACTGGGTCAGACCCCGGTTTGGACTGGGTCGGCCAGGGTCGGTCCACCTGGGTCGCACCGGACCCGGACCCACTATGGCCCGATTACACCTTTTAGCCCGCATTATGGGCTACGGGTGTCCGAACGACGAACTGCCTGTGGCGATAGAAGGCTTAGAGAAGGATGGTTCTTTTGGCATACCGCACTTGAGGTTTGGATGTTTTTGGGCTATGGACGGGCTGGTTTGAACATAAAAACCAACCGGGCCCCAGGAACAAAAAAACCAACAACTCACAAACCGGGCGTCCGATTGACGTGCCATCTGTCGTGTTGGGTTCTTTATGATGAGACAGAACTACGAGATACATAAACTCGAGACTTCATGGTAGATGATGTACTGAAAACTGGATCGAGCAGTTGACCCTCTTAGAATCGAGCGTACTAGACCTGGATCCTATGTGAGTTCGACAGTGACGAGACTGGACCTGGATCCTCTGATGGTTCGACACTGACGAGGCTGGACCTGGATCCTCTAATAGTTCGACACTGACGAGGCTGGACCTGGATCCTCTGTTGGTTCGATAGTGAAGATACTGAACCTGAATCCTTTGTGGGTTCGACAATGATGGGACTGGACCTGGATCCTCTGTGGGTTCAATAGTGACGGGACTGGAACTGGATCCTCGGTGGGTTCGACAGTGACACGACGGGACCTGGATCCTCTGTGGTTTTGACACAGATGAGACTGGACCTGGATCCTCCGTGGGTTCGATAGCGATGACTTTTGTACCGAGATCCCAAGTAGGATTGACAACTTCGACAGACTACTATTTTATGTTTCTACAGATATATTTCATTCGATAGTGAAAAATGATTCAGTGGATACAACTAGTCATATCTTACTCTCTTTTAAGTTATGTATACTTGGTGTGAGCTGATTCATTACCTTTTTGTTTACCTCATGTATGAGATCTGTACTCTTGATGACTTAGGCATTTGTATGGGCATATACCTAAGTAAGGGTGGATGTTTCTTCTTGGATGTTTCTTTGTGGATGTGTTGTGGTGAAGCCCATGTGGCTTTCATCTATGAGATATACCTATGGGATACACCTTGTGTTGTACTTTATTTGTGGAGTGCTTCTACACATGTGGAATGGAATGTGGTTGGTCCCCTGATTTGGAGACGGTTTGTGATTGGTAACTTAGGTATATGTATGGGCATATACCTAAGTAAGGATGGTTGATACTTTGTGATTGTATCTTTCTACTGTGGTTTATCTATAGTGGATTCTGGGAGACCTTTGGGGGTCTCGGGGTCCCCTATTGAGTATTTTTATACTCCCCCCTACACGGGATTCACCCGTACCTTGTTGTGTTCTGTGTAGATGATGGTCAGCAGTGATTGAGACTGAGGGTGATGGACGGGAGGCTGCTCGGAGTTGGACTAGACGGGACGTACCTTAGGGACGAGTTGTTCAAGATCTGTACCAACCCTTCAGGAAGGATTCCCCGGTGGACGATCCAAGAGCTGGTTTCCCTTTTTTACTAGTACTTTTTCTTATTGTTCAGTTGGGATTGAATACTGGCCCACTTACTTTTAGCATTACCTTTGTATTCAGTTTTATTTAGTGTTTTTCTTCCAGGTGTGTAGTCTGTTTGTGTGTGACAACTTTATATAAAGGAAATGTCTTCCCATCTTAGAGATTTACTCCTTTGGTGAAAGTCACCAGCCCTTGGCCTATGGAAGGTGGGCTTGGGGTAGTCAAGACACGGGTCCTGAGGATGGGTCGTGACATAATTTTTCAATTTATAATGGGATATGAGAAGATGTCGAGTTTTTGAAAATTTTAATTAAATTTGGAATTTCAATATGAACCTGTGAGAAATTTAGATTTTTCTAAAATTATTTTATATATTATGAATGATGATTTATTAATATGTTTTAATAAATAAAATAACAAATAAATATTATAAAAACTATGTTTTCTGAGAAAATATTTAAACACATTGACTTGATATTTCATTTTTGAAATTCACTGATAAATAATTTTTTTATCCAACAAAATTATTATAAATTATTACCACTAAGTATCATTCCAAATTGATAGTGTTTCTCAAGAATATATATACACCAAATTCATAACTTAGGTCCTACAATGATTATACGTTCCTTATCACGTGAACATTTCCAGTTATAAAACAATAATGATTGTGAAATATCTATGTATAAGAAAGATGTGTCTATCAATAATGGGAAATGAATCAATATTTAATATATATATATATATGAATTATTGAGTGGATTTTTTCTTCAGTCTCATTAATTTTTTACATACATTGATACTTTGTTTCACTCTATAGTTTTCCATTATAAAAGTTTATCTCTTTAAACATTTAATATTATGGGTTTTTATAATTATTCAAATTTATCATAAATTTTTAACCTTTTAGTTTGAGTTAATTAATTAGAAATAATAAATAAACAATTTAAATTATAACATGATACATATTTATAGTATCTAAAATCATTTGGGAACAATTGATGCAATATGGTAATTAAATACATGTATTTGGATTCTTGCTTTACTATTAAAGAGAAAAAACTCGTATAAAATATTATTAATTTTGTTTTATCATGGTAATTAAAATATGTCTAAACATATGGGAGTATATTCAAAATTTACCCAAAAAATCCTTGAAATTTTATTTATGGAAATGATCATGTTTCTAGGAATTCTGAGAAAATGTATTGTTTTAGATGACCTTGTCGGTTCGTGTTATTACTGATATGTAAAACATGATAGTTAGTAGTTAGAAATAGTATATAGGTCATTATATTCATCAAATTAAATGTATCACTTTGAAATAATATTAATGCAAAAAATTATTTCAAGAATAATTTATTCTTGATGGGTCAATTTTTTATATTGTTTTCATATTTTATATTGTAAAGGATGTTGGAATTGATTATTGATGTTTTATGTCATTTTATTTAGAAATGTGATTAGTTGAATGAAAAAAATTAGGGGTCATTAAGATATAGTATGGATAATTTCTAAATTATTATTAAATAATAAATATTTTGTTATAAATAAATTTTCTGGGATTTGGTTGAATTATAATACCAAGAAGATTTTCTATGGGGTGAGGACAAATAAATGAATATGTTATGCTTATAAAATTTCCTCTTATATCTTATGATATATGTTATCAAAGATATTATCGAGGTCACTATTCATGATAGGAAGGGGGAGGGGGTTTGGCCTTAGAGTTTAAAAATCAGAATCCACCATTCTTTGGTGAGTAAAATATTTATTGGAATTATTTTAATGATTCCAGATAAAGAGGAGGATTTCATTATGAAATTACAATTGGATTCCCTAATATAGTTGGATAATACATATATATTATTGAAATAGAATATTAACTTGAGTGGGTTCCATGATATCACTAATGTTAAATATATTCCTAATTTGTTAATTCTCAAAAATACATAATAAATTTGGTGGAATATTTATTATAATATACGTTAAATAGTGTATTCATAACTAATTTATGAGATTATTAATTTTATAAATGAGATTCTAATTAATGAGACCATTATTTATATTATTCTTGAGATATGGTTATGATTGATCATATAGTAATGGAGAAGAATATACATGTTAATTGATTATATAGATATAGTCAATAACACTACTACAAATATGGCCTTTATTAGTGCTAGAAAGGGGCATTAACAGTGCTAAAAAAGCATTGTTAATCGATATGAAGATAGGGGGTCCCTTATATCGGGGATCATAAATGCACTAATAAGGACCCCTTTTATCAGCGCTAAAAAAGCACAAATATAAGGGTCCTTTATTAGGGCTTTTTTAGCAGTGATAAAGGATCCCTTTTATCTGTGCTTTTTAAAAGTGCTGATAAAACATAAAAAATATTAACAAAATATTTTTTTTTCAATTCTAGGTGGTGTCAACAGCACTTGACACCTCCATTTAATAGTGCCCCACCCCCAAGGCGGCCCACGAATTCCCCACCTAGTCCCACCTAACCCCACCCCCTTTAAATGCGCTCCCACCCCCTTTAAAAGCACCAAGTTATTTCCCCCACCTGCACGCGTGACCTGCCTTCTCTAGGATTCGAACTCGGGACCTGTTGCCTGTGTGCCTAAGCCTTTACCACTCGACCATATTTCTTTGCTCTTCAAATATTAATATATCTATATATTTATATATAGTTATATTAACTTATATATTAATATATATTTTTATATTAATATATATATATATTAATATATATATATAGTTATATTAATATATATATATCCATATATTAATATATATATATATATATATTAATTTATGTATATTGAGTTTTATTAATATATATATATCCCTATATTAATATATATATATATTTATAACAATATATATATATATATATTTATTTATATTAATATATATTTATATATATATAAAACTATATATTAAAATATATTTATATCTATTTATATATATATTTTTGGTTATAATTTTTTATCTGTATATTTATTGGTATATTAATATATATATATAAGATTAGTTTTAAATATATTTATAAAATATGTTTCCTTGCATTTATATATAAATAAATAAATACATACATATGTATGTACAACACACACACACACACACATACGAATAAATAAATAAATATTTGTATCTGAAAATCCATAGAATGATAAAATGACCATAACTTCTAATCTAGAAGCCAGATTCAACTCCACAACTAGTCAAATCGAATAAAATGAAAGAATCATCGATATGATAAGGGGTATAGGCCTAAAGTACATCCAGATCAGAAGTTATATTTTAGAATTAAAAAATTGGGATATCCAGAGAAAAAACTCAGCTTTGGAGGCCTTCTGGGCCATTTTTGCCTCAAAACAAGTGATATAAGGTTCTCTTCGATAATTGCCACGATGAGCTCATTATAGGATTTAATTTGATATGCTGTAGAGCTCAAATGGACTCCCGGATCAAAATTTATGGCCATTTTAAGTTTGAATTACATTTTCAACTTATTTTAGATCTTTTATTAACTTTTTTTTTATTTTTTTATTCCAAATGTTATCAAATGATTATTGTTCATTGAAAATTATAAAATTATAAAATAAAAATATTTTTTAAAATATTTCATAAGCTTCTTTTACTAAATATCTTATACATTGATTTTATATTTCCATTTTTCCTTATCTAAAACAAATTTAGAAAAGATATATTATATTTATATCAATATAAATAAACTTATATATGAATATATTATTTTTATGATTTTTTTTTTGAAATATACATTTTATTAGATCTTGGAGAAGCACTGATAAATCCCCCCCCCCATTTATCAGCGCTACTAAAAAAGAGTTGATAAATGGGGCCTCTTAAACAACACTAAAAAAAGAGCGGATAAAGGGGGTGCCTTTATCAGTGCTTTTTTATCTCTATTAAATGGTGTCACTACATAAATCCAGTTTTGTGGTAGTGGATGGAGTATATCTCAGAGGAAAATGTTGATGACACATGGTGTGATGACACATGGTGCGATAACACCACCTTGAATCAAATATGAGGGAATGATTCATTATGTTTTCAAAAGAGGGAAATTAATGAATTTTTATGAAACCAAATATAAATTTTTATCAATATCTATCCTCAGAGGATTCCATTTGAGTATTTGGATTTCTTGAATTGTGAATTTATTTTTTAATTTGTTTGGAACCACCTCATTCCTTTTTTTTTCAATCAGAATCCCCATATACAATTATTAATTACTGGAGTCTTTCGTCGATGTGCATAAATGGGTCATCACACTAAATAAAATGACTGATATCCAAATTTAATGGACCAATGAAGGATCAATCATGAATATATTTATGACTGAAAAAGTGTTGGTTGTTGGAGTGTATAAATACGTCCAAAATTACAGGTTATCATTTCTTATCTAGGAATGAATTTCATTATTTAGAGACTAACATTTCACCTTATATGGTTCAAAGAATAATTAATTTAGAATACAAAAATAATTATAACATTTTTTAATAATAGAGGATCATATTCCACTATATCTTCATGAATGGTAAATGAGTTAAGGAAAAAAGTATATTTTACACATATTAGATTAGAAGTCGAGACTATGTCAGGTGAAATGAATGTTCCATTAATGGAGTATATAAAGAAGTAAATTATAATTGATAAATTTGAAATATATTGGGACATTATTAATCTTCATATGGAATATTTAAAATGTATCTTTTCAGAATAATTGTTTGATTATATTTATTTTTTCTATAAAATTTTATATTTTAACTTTTTCATTAATAGAACTAAATTATACCATTTCAAATGTCTCTCTAGAGTGATATTTTTAGGAAGTAAGTGATTCAAATAGTGAGAGAACATGGTAATATCAATTATTGGTTAAGAGGATCTTATTTTTTATTAAAAATAAATGATCTAAACATATAATAGTGGAGGATTAGTATAGATATGTTTTCCAGAGTACATTTCATCAATTATTACTAAGGAGGAATGTTGAATATTTCATTGACCATTCTGTAAACGATTAACTATTTCTCTAAATTCTATTCACATATATAAAAAAATATGTATGATAATAATATAATAAAATTAATACTATTATAATGGATTCATTTGGAATATTTTTTCTTTATAGTGTTCAATACTTCAAATATCCATTCAATCATGTGGTATCATGAATTTATAAATTTAAAATAGATTATTATACCATGACATGGTAATTAACAATCAAAAATTACAAAAAATATATTTATTTCATAGAAAAAATAAAGGGTGTACAATTGTTTTGAAAATTAAAATTCACATTGTGTATCATTAGATAATGGTAATGTTAAAAAATATTATAAAAATGATATTATGATATTGATATACAATTTTTATACTAAAGAAATGAATTTTTGAAATACGAGGTATCTTAGATTAAATACAGAACTAATGAACATTATTTTTTTCAAATTATGGGTGACTATTGTGGTTTTATTTGTGGATGATATCTTCATAATCAAAAAATATATATTTCCCCAGAAAACCCGTCATATTTTTCATGGAATCATTATGTAATAATTCCTTGTAATACTTTTTCTTGAAGATTATGTTCTAGATTCATTAAATAAAATTGGTTAAAACCATTTGGTATAATGAATGAATTTTTTTACCTGTGAATATGTAATTATCAATGTCATGCCACACAAATTAATGAATCATTTTAACCTTACCATGTTTCCCAACTAAGTTAGTGTCTAGGTGATCTAGTGTTGGCCTTCATGGTTAGAACATGGTTAAGAAAATAAATATAACAAACTACAATGCAAAACAATAAATCTAGAAATATGAGTTTATCACTATAACATTTCTCAAAATTTAAATTGAAACCCTCATTTTTTACCCACATTCTAATTTTCCACCATATAAAAAATGATCCACACGATCATCTCCTATAGTATTTTATCTTGGTTAGTATTTATTAAATATTAATCCAGGGATGAATTTGGAAATTTATTCCCCTATGACCTCTTAGTTATATTACATAATTTCCCAAGAATTTTGTTCTTCCCCGAGGTCCAGACAACCCATGACTCATGATTATTGATAATATTTTTGTGGGTCATGACATCTAGGGGGTTTATAACCTCATATGGGTCTTTCCTGTCCTTTTCATGTTGAATTTACCCAACTACTTTTGGTTTCACCACTAAAGGTAGGTATTTTGGTATAATTTTATTTAGTAGAATTACAAAGAATTCATGGAATTTTTAATTAATTTATAAAATTAAGTCTAATGTATGATAAAAATGTTTTATAATATTTTATATACCCCTTTGTGATAAAAATTTTCATTTATGATTTAGAATATGGATGTTCATGTTCTGCATAGAATTTATAATTTTTTAGTATTTTTAATGAAAATGAAATATCTAATTTTTAATTAAAAAAAATATTCCTCATGTAATACCCTAATATATTTGTTAAGTCATTTTAAATTGCATGATGTCCTGTATGACCAGTTATTCTCATGAGTGAGTTTATGTGACTCCACAGACCAATGATGTAGTTCGATATCCATTCCTCCAATTGAGGGAACACCTTAATTAATGATATATCATCTCACGGTTTTAAAGTCATAGATTCCATGGGGTATAATTCTATGTAATTTCATATAAAATTTATCTAGATGACATAATTTTCTATTCATTAGATTCATTTTATTAATTGACATTTTTTTGTTTCCAATAAAATGGCTAAAATCTACTTTTATTTATTATATTCCAATTTGAGAGTTATATTTTTCCAAAAAAATATTAATATGGAGAAATTAGTGGGGTAATATGTGTATTTTTATTCTCACACCATATATAAACCCACTTAGTGTATGAAAACATGTTTTTATAATGATGTAGGTAAGGTTACAACAACACATTGAGGTGGTGGATGATCTTGATATCTCTAAATATGTTGAAGATGGTGAATCAATGGGGTGATAATGCATGTTATATAGGACTCAGTAGATATTTTTTTATTAATTTGTTCATAATTTAGTATTTACAATTTTAGATAGTTATTCACATTATCAATTTCTCATACCACCCCTATTGGGAATTTAGAAATATATATTGAAACTATTTTAATAATTTTATTTTGTTATGTAGTATTATTTGTAAAATATTTCCAAGGATGCTATATTTTTTTCTAATGGTTATTATTATTTGTTATCATATAGATGGGTGAATTTCCAATATATGGTGAGGTCATAAATAATTCTTGGATAGGGAATGTTGTTTAGGGTTTAGGATAAACCATTTCCATGGATTATTCTTGATTCTTATAGTCTAGATTCCATCCAATGGGGATCAAGTATTCTCTTCAATCCATAAAACATATCATATGAGGTGTCCATGATAGGGGTAACCTAGTTTGGTTCCTGAAAAAATTGTATTTAAGTCATTTTTTTGGTTTATTATATTTTAGGGATCTTTATTGATTGAAATTATGATCTTAGAAACAAATGATGAATGTACAATGTGGTGTCTAACTAGCATTCATACTACAAATCCTATAGTTTATAGGGGAGTTGTGGGAGTGTAATTATTGTCTTGGATTGATTTAATCCTTCTTTAATTTTTCTACACATAAATTTAATGGATAATTGAGTGGAACTAATAAAGTTTATAGGTTGTATTTCCATACTACAGAACATACACCGAAACTGAGTTTTTAGGAAGGATAGTCTTTTGAGGTTATTTAATACCTAATTGTTTCCAAGTGAGTCCAATTGATTAAATTTTTTTCAGTATTATTGATATTAATTATTCTAATGAGTATTAAACTTACTCATTTTAATTGATAGTAATTTAAGATTGGTTGAGGTTATTTTCATATTGTAATGGTGGTATTTGATTATGATTGTTTTATTATTTTCTATTGAGACCATTTGGATATAATTGTATTCTTATAATTAATATAATATATAATAAGAACTATATAATGAATTTTCATTTGTTTAAATTATTTCAAAATATTTTTTTTGAATTAGAAATATTTTTTTACAAATTGACTATAATTGGACCATTTCGAACACATTTTAACAGTGAAAAGATAATTTTCTATTTCTTTGTGTTAAATAAGTGGTTTATTTTATCATCATCTATGTCTATATTTGGTTATTATATAATTTATTTCAATAAAAAAAATTATAAAATCATTATAATATGAAATATGTTGTGATTTATGTTTTAAAAAGGTTTGTAGTTTAATGAGGGCTTTGAATAAGAGGTTAAAAAATTTATAAAAAGGGATTGGTTTTTAATCAATATGATTAGCTTCATTAAAAAAATTGGTTATACAATTGGATTAATTTTTTCAAATGTGTACCTATGATTTTTTTGGTTATTTGTAAGATTAAAACCTTTTATTTGGATAAATTTCAAATTGTTACATGAATACTTCTCCACTTTGTTGTGAAAATACATCATTAAGAGGGATTTATATTGTTTTGTTTTTTTATTTTTGATTTAAGATTTATTTTTATGGTATATATTGTGAATTTCATGGGGAATACATGATATGAGTTTGAAAAAAATCAATATAAGTGTTAACGAAAATACCTTTAATTATATACTCGGATTTAATGAAATTATCATTTTTTTAATAATTAACATGATTCGTAATGAAATTATTGACATGTAAATGAGATACAGTGGATTTTATATTAACCTAATAGCATATAATTTGGGTCCACAATGTCAAATAATAAAAAAAAATTAATTTTTTAATTATTGAACAGATTTAATATATTTCTCTATTTATCATTTTTTTGTGGAAAACATCACATTAATGGTTTTTATGATTCAATATTTGTGTTCTTTTAACTAAAAAACAATTTAACTATTTTACATGATAATATTTGATATTGATTTTCATTACAAAAATGGATTCTAAGCCCATTAGAATAAATTTTAGAGGTCATGTTTTCTAGTATATTATTAGGTTTGGAAGAAACTTTTTCATCAGATTTATAATTGTTTAAAATTTTAAAATATTCTTTTAATATCTAAATTAATTATTTAACATTATACTATAAATGTAGTAGTATTTTTAAAACAACACATTTAATAAGTTGTGTGGTAATTATCCTTAAAATATAACTTTTTAAGTTTATTTAGACGTTTTAAAAATTATTTTATTAGATTTTCATTATGGGTTATTTTTTAAACAATCCAATTGAAACATATATTTTCCATAATAAATGTTTTTTATAAAAGAGTTTATTGGTATAGAACGTACTTAAATTATTTCAGAACTAATTATAACATGAATTTTCTTTATTTTAAATGTGATTTTATATATATGGTTTTCATTTATATTTTTTTCATGGTTACATAAAAAATAAATTTTAATACATGGTTTTATTATATTATTATTCTTTTATAATTTCAAATCCATTTTGAAATGATGTATCTAATCATATATTTACTTTTTGTTTGACACTATGGTGAAAATTTTACTTAATATAAGAATAAAGAGACTCTCATATATGTATTTACATATGATATTCAATTTTAAACCAAAAAATGAAGTATTATGTGGGTTTAAAAAGGATATTTATCTATTTATAAGTATCACATAGACAATGAACTCTTTAATGATAAAATTTATGTTTTTTATGGATTAATTAATAATGCCTCATTTTTTGAAAGATACATTCAAAAGTTATATTTTTTTAAAGAACAAGACCACCATTTTTCGTGCTTAGTTTATATGGTAATATTATTTTCATTTGTTTTAGGTGATTTTTGAATATTTTTTATTTGATTTAATTGTATTTGGTAGCATATTTTTTTATTGTACTATGTAATTTTATAATTATTGTTATAATTTAACATATTTTTTAGTTTTAATGGTTTTTTTAATATATTTATAATCAACATTAATAAGAAAAAATGGTGAATTTATTTATTTTATGGAATAATATTTGTGTAATTTTGAAATATTTAATGTCATTCGAAAACTAGTGTTTGATAAATTTTCTCATTTCGAATAAATGTGTATTTATGTGTTTTGAGATTGAAATGTGTAGAGATATAGGTTTCAATGGTGGTTTGAGTTCAATGACATATTTGGATCCTAAAATTTAAAAACAATTTTTTAAAACATTATTTTGAGATTAATGATAGATCAAAAGTTCTTTAGTTTTGCTTCACTATTGTCATATGTATCATGCATGTTATAATATTTAATTGACTTACATTTTTGATAAAAATATTATTATGTTGTATTTTCGTTTTAAATGATTTTGACAGTTTTAATATATCTATATATATGATTATTTTATAATTATTCCATTTTTAATGTGTTTTAATCAATTTCATTACACATTTTAATGTATTTTATTTATTATAATTAGAAAAGAAATAAAATTTCTCAGAGAACACCAAATTTCTTTGATGATCTAATATGTAGTTCTATCTCATTACAAAATATTATTTTTTTAGAAATAATTATTTATTTGTCTATTACTAATTAAATTATAATTCAAATGAAACATTATAATTATTATTTGTATCCTCCTATTTAATTTGTTATACTATGGTTCTATAAGATATCCCTCTAGTTTTAAGTATAAATTAGTCATTCAATTTTTCTTTGTATATTATTTTTTAAATATAACTATATAATTATGAACTGATTAATTGATAATTTTTTTTAAATAGAGGCTTCTTATTCCAAAAATAACTAATCCAAAATATTTTGAAAAAAATTATTTACAAACTTACAAAGTTTGTAAATGAGAATTTTACTAAAATACATATGATGTAAATGAATTAATTCTATATGAAGGGTGTAAAAAATGTGACATCATTGTTGAAACCAATATTGGAAAGACCATCTACCACTGAGTTCACGTCAAGATATACATGTGTAACATAGTGGTTGAAACCAAAAAAAATTTATGTGGAGTTTATCTATTAGGAAGTGAGGGGCCAAGCAAGGTTCACCACACCATTTTGAATGGATTGAATAATGGCAGTTGAGACTCTTTCTAACCATTTTTTGTTGCAGCATCATTTCATTATGATATCAATTGAAATAATAACACTAAGAATCCAATATTTGAGATAGGATTCAAAAACAGTAGTTCCATAAATTCATCCAATAAATTCACCATTGTGATCTTTACATACCGCTCAACAACCCGATGGACTCTAATTTCCTTTTGACGCACCATCAACATTGATTTTGGTCCAGTGAAAGGTAGGTGGATTCAAGAAGAAATAAAGAATTACAATCATCTAACTGAAACTTCGTTGACTTCCAAACCAGCATATAACAATAAAATATATGATATATTTATGATAGGTATCGATTTTCATCATTTCGGCTTCTTTATTTACTTTAATTGTTCATTGATTTCAATCATTTTGGTGTTATTTTAAATCCTTCTTATAATAGATATGTGATTAAACATAGTTATTTATATTATGGGATGAGTCTATATTTTATGATTTTTCTATATACATATTATATTGGTTTTATTTTATTTGAAACATATTTCATCACATAATTTTTTTAATGAAATTTTACTCATTTATTTTAGATAAAATGATATTTTATTTATAATAGAATTCATTTCAATATAAAATTATTTTTTTAATTTTATTTATGATCTATTATTTTTCAATGATAGTTTCATGAGATTTATTGACTTTGGGATTGAACTTTTTAGATAGTTTAATTTTACATTTTAGTTATTACTTATTTGATTTAATACATTATTTTAATCATTATATTTAGTTGACAAAATGAAGATCATGGAACTCTAAACCTCCATAATCGAATTGGAAGATTTATATGGGTTGTATATCCACAAAAATAAACTTTTATTTGATATTATTCACCTCAATATATATGTTAGTATATAGTGTTTATAATCATGAAGGACGTATGATGAAATTTTCATTTATAGAAAGTTATATAGTTAGGTGAATTATCAAACGTGGAAAGTTGATTTTTAGTATGAATTGTCTATATATGTGATTTAATATTTATTATATTTATTATATTTATTATTTCTATCATGTAACATTATAAAAATCTAGCTATCACAAGTTTGGAACATAGTAATGAAAAATTATGTGTAAACAATTCTATAGGTCTATAATTCGTAGTATAAGTAATTTTTAATGCTTGTGGATTATTTTCATAACAACATAGGTCAATGAAGTGATTGTCTTGATGATCCAATATGGGACTACATGATATTCAATTTGGTTAGAAAATCATATTTTCAAATAATGATGTTTATTCATCACATTAAAATTTATCATTTACATTCTACCCTTAATGAAAAATATATCATAGGACATAATCTCACACACCAATTCGAGTGCGGAATTCTTCCAATGAACGATCCCCCTACCACTCTCCACCATGGTAATTTATTTGTACTTTTCCATCAACATTCTCCATGTGAAACAATCAAAATGTGGTTCCACATTTTATATTGTGTTGTATTCTTTTTGTTATTCTTGATTTTGTTTTACGATTAGGTCATCAATATATATGTTTCATTTTTTTGTTTAATAGGTTCATGACATTATTCATAGAGTTTTTCAATGATTCTTAAGGGTATTACCACTAATTTCCATGGCTGTTTATCCTATATAATTGTTATTTCATCACAATTGGTAGGTGGTTCCTTATCCTATCCCTTTTTAGAATAACTATTATTTCTACAAATTTTCAATCGATGTCTACAAACTTATAAAATTATTATATGCTAGTTTTTGGACTTTATTATAAATCATGTTATTAAAATGTTATTTATGATTTGTAAATGGAAAGAACATTTTTGTAACGATTTTTATACTTATTTAATATTTTTTTAATAAAAATGAAGTGTTTTTCACAACCCCACCCCATAAAGTGTACCTCTCCAAAGCTGGTAATGGGGGGAGAGAGATAGTGACCCATATATCCCGCATCTAGTAGGTCCTGGGTTGGAATCTAGCACTAAGGGTATACTAAGCATGATGATCGGAAGAATTAGCACTAAGGGTATAATAAACATGCATATGGGAGGCATTAACCTCTAAGAGAAACAAATAACGATGATAAAGATACGATAGAAACCAACCAAATCCTACTCAAACTATAATATAATAGACAATTGAAGTACAAAAATGTAATTTCATGGATGTAATACTACAACTGATTAGAGAAACTGAATGTATTGAAATGATATAGACGATAGTGACCATGAAGCCCAAAAAGATCCTACAACCTAGAAGCTAGTAGTAACCTACCTTATCTCCATCATACTCAAACTGAACTGAAAAATAGTTTATATAAATTTAGGGAGAGTATAATAGTATACCAAATAGGATCCTCCCCGATGTCTCTCCTGAAAAAGTAAATCAATCATGCTAAAGCACAATTAAAAATAAGTGAAATTAACTCATCACCTAAGAAGGTATACAACATTCCCAGTTTGATCATGGATACTCTGAACAATAATGGCATAAAAGAGCATATTATATATTAAGTAATATCAAGTATAACCCACTACTAGTTCCCCACTATTTTTTTACATTCCACAACGTCACACATCATAGGTATCACTCTCTAAAGTGACTAGCCTAATGACACCTAGGTGAAGCACCAAAACATGCACCTCATGCAACACAACAACTACATTTCTATAACCCAAAAGTAACCTGGAAGTTTACAAGATCCAACATAGCTCACATAACATAAATCTTACGTTAGGTATTATACCTCAATCCATTACATCTGATACACCGAGTAAGGATCCTCAATCTATCACAGCCTATACACATTTTACTTATACTAGTCCATAAGAAAATATATTTAGATTATATGTTGTGAATAACCACAAGTCATTACATCCCTCTACACATGTATATGGGGAAATATAACCATCATACATACCATCACAATTCACCATGAAGAGAAGAGAGTGGGGCCAAACGGGGTAGTCAGCCATCCATCCTCCAATTGGGATGTTAGGGAAAACACCCCTAGGAATCAGAATCCATAGGTCATTAGTTTCCCTGATCGAAAAGGTGGAGTATCATATAGTAATACAAAAATTACATGATATAATATATCTCAAAATAATACTCTGGGAATAACCTAGTCTGAGAATCAACTGAAACTAACATCTCTTAGACTCCCGACTACGACTACAAATACTATATATCCTATAATCACATAACCATTTAAAGAGATACATTAAGTTACTTTATCAATTTTTATTAGTTTAACTTTATATTATTTAATTATTTAAAAACTAATTATCCATTATCAATTCTCACATCTCAATACATTAATATTAATATCAAAAAAATGTCCCATTCCCTCTAGAAATAATGAAACTGAGTCCACATATTCTCAAAATCACAACCTCAATATTGAATCCTAGAAAGCTCCAACCCTATGGGTTAAACATCTTTAATAATTTTTTTTTAACATCTTTACAATTTCCATATTTCCAGGTATTCTAGGAAAACATTATAATATATCAAACATAAGGGGATCAACATAGTGTATAAATGAACTATCTGTCGAGTCATTTCCACCTATAGTAGTAGTATAGACCCATCCATCACGGAGAAGATAAACAAAGATATCTCGTGGCATACCTCTCACATATTCCCATATTTTCAATGGATAGTATGAAAAACCTTCTATCTCAATAAAAGGGTAATGGAATGAAGTTAAACACTCAACAGTCAACAATAATCCATCATCCACATCAACGAGTAACCCCAACATCTACCAGCTCCATCATCTATAGTGTCCTCCCCGAAACAACTTGCATAAATCGATGCTTCTCGCCACCCATGGAATCAAATAATACTTTAAAACTAGTCCCACCATCCCCATGTACCACAATTTCTCCCCAGGATTGGCCATCCCAGGCTCACATCACATCAATTCCCCCCTTCCCCGCATATTGAAAGTCTTGTATCCATAGCGCATCACAAACATTGGGAACAAACATAGAAACAGACTCGAAACCCTAAAACAAGGTATCAAGACTTCCTAGACAACAAGATATCATGACTCCAATGATCAAGGCCCTTGTCCATTATAAGAAATTGGGAAACTTAGGCCCTTTAAACAAATTATCTTTTTCAAAGAACCACTTATTTTTCTTTATTTAATTATCCAATTCATTATTCACACAGTCCAACTATGAAAAACTTATACAAAAAGCTATCAAAAGATACCAAAAGTTAATTAACCAAATAATTTTACATGCCTTTAATCATTTATTAACATACATCAGGTTAATTAACCAATTCGATTATACATTCATATCTGCATCAATTTGATTAACACCAAACTACAAAAACAATAACTGTATTTATGAAACATACCTCTTTAACCAAATTAGACAATTAATTATAAATTAATTATTTTTTACGTTCATTACCAATTTTCATCAAGAATGACATGCTAAATCAATATTTGTATAGATATCACATTATGTATAAAATCAAGGGGCAAACTGTTATCATGGTATAAATCAACAACATTGCTACATGATCGACACCAATGATTTAATCCAGTTTATGTATTTAATTTGGGAAATTCTATTTTGATACAAGTGATAAATCTTTATAACTATAAAAATTCATGTAAATAAATAGGTAGAATCTAATCACCTACCCCTGAAGGTCATTGTCGTTATTTAAATGAGAACGGAACAAAGTAATGGATCATAATCACCTCTCCTACAATAATTGCAACCACCCAAGGATTCCTCAACACAAACACACCAACCAACAACAAAAAAAAATTATTATAACCGTAGGTGGTCATCTTATATTGCATGGATAGAGTAACTGAGAGGAAACTACTAAAATTACATATAGGGGTCTATTGGGTGTCCTAGGGTTAGAGAGAAGGGAGCATGAGCTGTAGGGTTTGAAAAAATAAGTGGATAATGTTTTTTTAAAACATTTACTAGAGAAGGTAATTACATTACGTTAAATCCCCTTTTACATAGTGTAATGCCTCTAACATTAGTTCTACCAAAAAACTCATAGCCTCATAAATTTAATTTATTTTTTGAAACCCCAAATATTAAAAATTGTGAAACTCCTATCCACGTTGTGTAACAGACTTTTACAATGTGAATATTCCCTTCTTTCATCTTATTGAAGCCAAGTCCCTCCAGATGTCCTCCATGCCTCCTCTGAGCACCTTGGTCTTCAAAAACACACAATGTGTTGATCCACGTGGACCCATGATCTTATATAATATACCTCTCAAAACATTATCATCATCGATAATCCATAACTAAACAAGAGAGGAATCAAAAAGGGGTCATCTATACGTCCACCCCATGAGGTACCTCTCAATTCTTTCTCCACCACAATAGCTCACCACTACACTAGAAGAAAAAGTGAAAACTCGCATATCAACCAAAAAAATATCTTAAACAATCTCCCTTGACATATACCTCTAAAAAGATAGAAAACCAGGACAAGAAACAAGATACATGAATCTCAAAAATAGTAAAAGTTCTACAACCTCCAAAAAAACAACATTACCGTAGAAGAGATAAACATCAAAGAACTTGAGGTACTGAGCATGTATCTGTTACTCAGGTTCCTCGGTGCTCCCCTTCATGCCAACATGCAACCAAAAGTCACTAAAAAGGGGATATTATGCCTATGAAACATCATCTCTTGGAGTTCCGGGATCTCTGTAGGAAACTCCTCGAATGTCATATAATCGTTAACATCGATCTCTCCAAAATCGATGATGTGAGAGTCACCATGAAGATAACATCAGATATGAGCATGTGGAAACCACCATTACTCTATCTCATATGTTGGTAAAGTGATGCCCGATATTCCATGTCTCTAACATGAGACAACCCCATGAATGTATGAACAAATATGGGAGAAATTTTACTCTCATGACCATAAATTCGTTTCCCATGACAATGAGTTAACTTTAGAAACATGTGATTTCCAATGTCGAACTCTAGAGGTATCCCCATATGATCGTCATAATACTTATTATGATCATGTGTTGCCTTCATCCACTTGTGAATCATCTAAACAAACTTTGTCATACTCTGTACTAGTTCCAGACCAAGAATTGATGACTCTCTAACCAAGTACACTGAAATGGTGAATGGAAAGGTCAACCATACATGGACAAAAATAGTCACATGCAGATGTTTGAGTGAAATTTTTTTAATAGATTATAAAAAAGGAAGGTTCCTCATCCATGAATCTCCCAAATCATGGAAACAAGATCTCAATATCACATAATGAGTCTAGATGGTCTGATATGTTTGTCGGTCCATATACAAATGAAAAGTTGTGTTAATACATTATTGAGAACGGAAAGCTTGTTTGAAACCTCACAACTCCCAAAAGGTAAAATAAGGATCTCAATTAGAAATTATCATCCTCAGGACTATGTGGAGTCTCACCACCTACTCTAGATACCTCCTCAATAAAACCTCTACTGGGAACAACTCCATGATGGCTATAAAGTGTGTTGTTTCTATAAAACTATCCAATAACATCCATATACCATAATATCCTCTCTGTTAATGAGGAAATCCCGTAAAAATTTCCATCAATATTTCCTCACACATCCATTGAAGAAAATCTAATGGCTGGATAAAAACTACTGGAACATTGTACTTGACCTTCACCTTACGGGAGAACAAACATCAAGACGCAAAATATGCAACAACATGCTTCAAATCGGTCTACCAAAACACACATCTCAAGGCTCGATACATATTTTTAATGATAGGATGTACTGCTAATCCTGAACTATGGAATAGTCTATGATCCAATTGAAATATCATCAATGGAACTAAAAGAGTTCCCTAAAGTAACACCCAATGTTGTTTCTCCATAGACCAACCATTTGGATCCTCGCTACACACAACATGGTCTCTCCAGACCCCCACATCAAGATCCCCCAATAGGTACTCTTCCACCAGCTTCACTAGATATGACCACATTATCATCTTAAAAAAGATAGCTTCTACCCCCAACATCACCCATATCCATATTTAATGCTAAAAGGTCTTCCATTACTCTCTATGAATCACCCAATGCACGCATTGCATCACTACATGACTTCCTAATCAACGAATCAGCTAATTTTCTTCCCATTTTATGAGAAAAGGAAATCTCGAAGTCGCAATCCTAGAAGAACTCCATCCACCAATTCTGGCGCAAGCTCAAGTCACCCTAGGAGAAAACATACCTCAAGATTTTGTGATCTCTGAACACCATAAAGCACTAATCATTGAGGTAATGTCTCCACAAAATATGGAAAAACACCACTGCCTAAAAATTGAGATCATGGGTGGAATAATTGTGATCATTGGGATGTAATTGCTACGGCCTATAAGAAACAAGGGATCACTTTTACATTATAAAAACACAATCCAAGATGTGAAACATCACAGAAATCCTCAAACTAAACACCTTCTACCGGCAGACAAGGAACTGGATCATTAACTAACATCTAATTGAGATACTAAAAAGATATCTAGGATTGATTATTACACACTAAAACCCAATCCTTTCTAGTCAACAACATCATAGGAGTTAAAACACAAGATAACTTAGTTACAAACCTTATATAATATCCTATAAGACCAAGGAAACATCACACTTCAGCCACTATCCTAGGGGATTTCCAAGATAGAACTACTTATACCATTAACAAATCTACAACTACTCCCTTCTAGGATATAACATGCCCCATGAAACAGACTTCTAGATCCCAAAATACTAACTTCAAAAACATCCCAAGCAGCTGATGTTGATAAAGAGCTCCCAAAATAGCATACAGATTCTCTACATACTACACCTTAGATGTGGAGTACATAAGGATTCCATCAATAGAAACCAAAAAAGCACATCTATGAACTCTTGAAACATAAAGTTCAATAACCTTTTTACTTATCTAGAGCATTCCTCACTCTGATCAACATCACAACAAACTCATAATTCTCATGATGTCAATAGATTGCGGTCTTTGGGATATCGTCATCCTTTACACTCATATACTGATAACCTGACCACAAATTGACCTTCGAAAAACAACTTAAACCCATTATTTGATATAATAAATCATCAATTTATGGAAGAGGATTGTGGTTCTTCACTATAACATGGTTCAAATGATGAAAATCGATACACAACTATAATCCTCCATCAACCTTCTTCCAGAACAAAACTGGTGCACCCCATGGTTATATGATTGGCCGAATGGAACCGCACTACAATAGACCATTGATCTATATACTTAGCTCTCAAAACTCAGAAGGCACCATACTATATGGAGACATAGATATAGTAGACATTCCTAGTTATAACTCAATCCCATTATCAAGAAATATTCTTATACTTCCTCGGCTAGAACTACCTTAATGGTGTAACCTAGACTGGAACACCTTGTACACACTGACTACTCAGAAAGGTAAAACACTAATTCTACTGATGATCTCGACCTCCATAAGAAAAACATGTTCTTGATAACTTTGTATAGTTCTGAGAATTGATTCCCCTAGAGAAACAAGATGATGAGGGTTGGGGTCTACTCGTGGCTGATTGGAAACATTATACACTAAAAATTGGGAACCCTAGACCGTAACTATACTTTGTGAGGAATCCTAGAACCTCCCCTCTAATTATGGTGTTTCTTTGGTTAATGTCCTCTCGATGACATCTTCTCTTTCCATCACATCACAATATGTATTTAGCAAAAACATGGTGACCTAGTGCTAGATCAATGGATGCCAATACACCATGAAATGACTCATCCTAGCCTCCTCATCTATAAATAAGTCGAATAAATATCACAAACAGTTCTTAAAATGGATACCAAACTCTCACACATAATAGATCCCCTTATAATGGGTAAGTAGCTCATAGAGACAAGCTGCCTTCATGGTTTAAGAATGAAATTCATCTTTGAAATATTCTAAAAACTTCACACATGAGACTACTGACTCCTCACAATCTCTGAGGAACAAGAACCACCATGACCTCACTGCCCTACGCAGCAACGTCACAAAAAATGATACCTAGTGATACTTCTAAGCATGGATAAAACTATAAGATATTTAAACATCTTCCAACTATCCTTCAGTGACTATTGGAAATAGGACCCTCATACTTCTACAGACACTAGAGCTGAAACCATCTATGTGTCATCCCCCAACTGGCGTCATCATTGACTTTCTATATGTGGTGATCGGCTAGCATAGCCTGATGAACGTCTTCTGCATGAACCTGATGAGGGCGTCGACCTGGAGCCATACATGCAAGAGGAAAAATATTTAGAGCTCCCATACATGAAATGTGGAATACATTAACATCAATTAATTTTTTTATTTTTTTATTTTTCGGTTAAACTATTAGAATGTCTAACCATTCAAACACAGGAGAAAAGAAGAATGATTCCTAATCCTTTCCTAGGTATCTACACTGAAACTAGTATAACCTCATTTAGTAGCCACTGTACGCTTAAATATTTCTGAAATAGATCATAGGGGGGCCTCAATACCCATGTTGTAGCCTATATCCCATTTTTTATAGTCCTTGCCAAACATAGCTAAAACCATTTCCCTATAAACCAATATATCCTCACCTATTCCTAACTCCAAACATCACACCATCCCTCAACCAGAACACTAATACCACAATTTAATGACCCCCTCCCCACTAAGTGTACCCCTCTGGGGCTTGTAATGTGAGGAGAGAGATAGTGACCTCCATATCCCGCCTCTAGTAGGCCTAGGGTTGATGACTAGCACTAAGGTTATAATAAACATGCATATGAGAGGAATTTGTAATTAGGATATAATAATCATGTCAATGAGAGGAATTACACTATATGAAAAACACAAACATAAGAGGGGGATAAAAGAGACACCAACCAACTCCTTCTCAAAAAAATATATAAAAGAAAAACCGAGTACAAAAGATGCAATATCATGCAATAACTACTACAAATGAAATGGAAATCTACAAGTACCAAAAGAAAGGTAAAGATGACATCGACCATGAAGTCCAGATATCTTCTGCAACATAAAATATACTAGTAACCTGCCTAATATTTAAACTACTGTAACTAACTTGAAAAACAGTTTATGTAAACATAGGGTGAGTATATTAGTATACTCAGTAGGATCCTCCAGGGAGCCTCTTGTGTAAATGTAATGAAACCTTGTTAATGAATAGTGAACAACAAGTGAAACTAACTCGTCACCTAATAAGGTTTTAAATGTTCCCATACTCAATATGGATAATCTCAAAAAGTATCTCATACAAGAGAATATTATATAATATTTAATATCAAGTGTACCCCACAAAAACATCCCCACTAGTTTGTTGATTTTCCCCAACGTCACACATCCTGAGCATTAATCACCAAAATATCTAGCCTAGAGGCACCTATGAGAAACACCAAAATATACACCTCATGCAACAAAACCACCACATCCACATAACCCAAAAGTAACCATGTAGTTTCTGGGATCCACCAAAACTCTCATAACATGTATCACACATCAAGTATTATACCTCAATAAATTATATCTCATACACTATGTAAGGATCCTCAATCCGTAGTAAACTATTCACATTAAACCTATATTAGTCCATAGGAATGTATATACATAATATATCAGTGTGATTAAACACTAGAAATTACATCCATGTACACACATATTTGAGGAAGATTAATTTTCATGCATACTTGAACAAGTAACTACAAATAGAAGAGAGTGGGGCCTAATGGGGTAGTCATCCATCCATTCAATCATTGGGATGTTGGGGAAAACACCTTCTATAGCACAGAATACCTGAGGTGTTTGTTTCCATAACCTATATGGTAGAGAAGCATATATAAACCTAAAAAGTACATGATATAATATAGATAACAACCAAAATATGGGAACAACCTAGTATTAGAATCAACTATAACTAAAATCTATCAGACTCCCGACTTCCACTTCTAAGACTAGATATCCTATAAGAGAACATCCATTTAAATAGCTACATGATGTTACATTATCCTTTTTATTAGTTTCACATTTTGATAATTTATTCATTAACCATTAATTAACTATTATCAATTACAACATCACTTTCCATTAACATTAGTATCACAACGAAGCCTCATTCCCTCCGGGCATAACCAAAAAGAGTCTATGGCTTCTCAGAATCACAACCTCAGCATTTCAACCCATCAAGCACTAACCCCATGGGTTAAATATCCCTATTTCATTTATTTAACAACATTACCATTTCCATATTTCTTGGTATTCTAAGAAAACATTACATGCTACCAAATATTTAGGGGATCAGCATGGTTAATAGATGGACTACCCATCCAATCTTTGTCACCAATAGATTGAGCATAGACCAATCCATCTACGAGAATCGAAACATGGAAAACTCATGGAATACCCCGTGAATCCTCACCCATTTTGGAAGGAGTGTAAGAAAATCCTTATGCCTCTAGTAGTGGGTAATATAAAGAAGACAAACACACAAATTTCAACAAGCATCCAACTTTCAAATCAATCAGTACTCCTAACTTCAACCCATGCCATCATCTCTGGTGTCCTCCCAGACACCATAAGAATAAATCGACACATATTTCCACTGTAGGAATCAACTGTTTCTACCGAAATCTGGGCCCCCTACCCCACATACCAGAACAGCCCTCCAGGCTCATCCATCCTAGTCTCACGTCACATATAAGCCAACGTACCCAAAAAACCAAAAGTCTCGTATCTAGAGCGAATCACAAGTTGTAATAATAAACATAAAAAATGGCCTCTCAGCTGTGAAATAAGTTATTCTACCTTTACACACAATGAGTTCTCACCACTCCAAAGCACAATTACCTTTCCCATTACAAGAAAGTGGGAATCCCAAGACCTACAAAGGCATTATCTTTATCACACAACTGGTTCTTATTCCATCTGAAATTAACTGATGCATTATTTATAGTTTTCAATAGTGGGAAACATAAACAACAAGATATCACAAGCTATCCAATATTAATTTAAAAATTAATTTAATATGACTTTAATCATTTATCTACATGATTCAGGTTAATTAAAAAATTCCATTATAAATGCATATATGCATCAATTTGATCAAAATAAAATTATATCAACAATAACCAAATTTATTAAACATGCCTATTCAAACAATTACCAATTAATTATCAATTAATTATGGGATTAAATTCTTTAAAAATGATCACAAAAAACACATTATAAATCAAGAAAAAAATAGATATCGTGATATCTATAAAATCAAGACGGAAATTTTTTTCATTATATAAAGCAACATCATTAATAAACGATTGATATAAATTCTTTAATCTAGATTAAGTATTTAATTAGGACACTTCAATTGAGATCCAATGGATAAATCATTCTGACTCTATAATTACTTGTTTATATAGAGAGAAGCATCCAATCCTGTACCTTAAAATGTCATTATTATTATTCTCATGAGAATCAACTAATGTAACAGATCATGATCATATCTACCACAATAACTACATCCATCCGAGGATGCGGCGAGACAACTGTACCAACCAACATCCAAGAAAAACTCCATTAGAACCTTAGGAGATCATATGTCATATCATAAAGAATGGATGAAAGAGGAAATAAGATTATATAATTTGAAATAACTAGACA
The DNA here is from genome assembly GCA_963277665.1 of Viscum album. NCBI lineage: Eukaryota > Viridiplantae > Streptophyta > Magnoliopsida > Santalales > Viscaceae > Viscum > Viscum album. Next base: position 826,487,107 of record OY728148.1, on the reverse strand, counting down.
ACGAATGAAAACAATACTTAGATCAGAGACGGGTCTAATATTAAGGGTCTCGATCGGTCCTCATTGAAGAGATCTCTAAAACTCCACTGAGGGGTTTACTCGGTCACCTGGGAAGTATGTTGGGGAGATTTACCCAGAGGGTTTGAAAACCCGAGTAGTTGAAATGTATTAAAAACATGTAGTAGTGGGGAATTACATGACGTGTAATCTTGTTTCACATTGTATAATGCCTCGAGGTTGAGTTTTGTATAAAAACGCATCACCTCAAAAAATTTATTAATTTTTTGAACATTGAAATATTAAATGTTAGGAAATAACCATTCAAATAAGGTAATAGATATTCAATACATGAAATATTCCATCTTGTAACTTCTAGTATCCAAGTCCCTCAAGACATCCTTTGATCCTCCTTCAATAACCTTGGTCTTAGAAAACACGCAAAGGGACGATCCATATGCATCTGATTCATTGCATGTTCATATTATAATGTTTTCCAAAATATACAACATTGGAAAACATGGGTACCTGCGTTTGTCAATCTAGATTGGATGAGGTACCACAACTAATAGCTTTTATGGAGATATTTTTTAGGTTGATCCAATACTACCCAGTGATGCAATTCTTATTCAATTAAGCTAATTTATATACCTTTATAAATTAGTGATCTAATATCTAAATATGTTATTTAATATGTGAATGGAGACTGTAAAACAATGCTTTTTATTAGGGAATTAATTATGAAATATGTTTTATGTAATTTTTATACTAGTAATAATAATATATATATTTTATTCATTCAGTAAAAAAGTATAAAATTTAATTTAATTTATTATGTTTTTATATAATGTTTATTTTTTATATAAATTTATTTAAATATAGAACACGGTGGGATCATATATGAATTTTATTTTTAGACCATTCATAAACCCATTGGTTTTATATAGACATTTATAACAATGATGCTGGTAAGGTATAAAACTCAAAGGAGGTAAATGTTCATCATAACTCTATTTATTGTGGGGGAGGTGATATGTTGTAATGAGTCTTTATGTCACAATATGATGGGTAATAATATTTTTTATTTTCAACAACATATAATTTCATATGATGTATTGATATATCAGCTCCCAATCCTATACCATTTAGAATTTAATAAATCTCATTTTAATTCATATCTCAATTAGAATTTATAATTATTAATTATTATTTTAATATTTTAGTAGATTATATATATTTTTTATGGTGATAGTTATTATTTCTCATACAGATCAATGACTCAACAATACATGGTTGGTTTATGAGAGGTTCTTTAAGAGGAATTTTTATTAATATATTTTTTAAACCACTCCCATTATGTATTCACAATCTCAAGCCATCAATTTGTATCCTTTACAGATTGGGAACATCTAGTGGGCTCTTCCACATACTAACTAGGGATCCCAAGTCAGGGGTATCCCATTTTGGTTCATGAAAATTCATCGGAATAACCTAATAATTTATATGAAATACATTGTTTTAAATGTTTTTTTACATATTCAATCCTTATTTCCAAATAATAACATACCCTATGGTATACTTGATTCATAATTGTGTTATATTTTATTTTATATTTATTGACATTGAGATATTTGATGAATTAAATTAGGGAAATGGGTTTTCCCTAAATTTAATTCTTCTAAAGTAGAGATTTGATTATAAGTATTACAATAATGCATCTATATTTGATTTAAGATGTGTAATGATAAAAAGATACTATATTGCCTATAGGTCTTGTAAAAAGTTTCATCATAAGAATAATAAACTTGTGGGAGATCTTGGTAGGCCACTATGGTCCCCACTCTGAAGAATTTGGATGTTAAATTTTTGGAAATGATTTATTAGGTATGAATATAACATGGGTTTGAGGAAATTTTTATCCCTTAATGATGATTACCTATAAATTATTATGAGGGTATAGAATGTAAAAGAATATTAATTTTTTATTATGAATGCACATATAAAAGTAATTTTTTAATATGTGTTTATTTTGAATATATTGGCATAATGACTGATGAAATTGATAGAAAACACAGGGTAAATAGGATTATTAGTATACTATCATGTGGATCATGTAAAAATAATTGAATGATTTCTCATCTCTAGTTATAAGTAAATATTTATTCTAACTGATCATGTAAAATAGAATCATTCCCTTGATAATTAATATAAGGGTATATGGGATATCGAAAATGGGAAAGTATATATAACCTTCAATTATGTATATTAGTGGATTTAATATAGATAATTTTCATCATACGAATCAAGATTATAAAATGAATAAATATATAAATTTAACTATATATGATAATGCTACTATGCTGAGTGAATATATTACTTAAAGATTTTGGTGGTCTATAATTTTGTAAGGCATGGTTATATATTTTTCCCAATAATTGAATTTACAATATATTATATTGGATGATTGAAAAATGATAGGAATACTTTATATTTTACATATTTTTACATGTTCATCGGTGATTGTTGGATGTATTTTTTTAGAAAATTGAGAAAAAATTGGAATCATGATAGAAATATGTTAGTGGATGGTTTACAAATGAAATCTGGGAGTTTAAAACCTTTTTAGGCAATTTATTTTTGATCAAGACACTAGTAAGATTTATTTAAAGGGAATTATTTGTACTTATGGATTTACAATTTCATTTTCACAGATATGGATCCCTAACGTACATCTATATTCTTAAAGGGACTCTATAATTATTTGGGGACATAGTATAATCACCCATATTTTTTTACAAAAATATTACATAATTTTAGATGAATATTCATCACATTACAAATACACATATCCGATGACCCAAATACTTGTGTACCATTGGAAAGAGGTAAAATAAACATCTAATATACTAAAATATCTTAAACATATCCCATAAATATCCCCTCCTTTATTAATCAACTTTAAACTATTCGTCATAACTAGTGGAATGGAAACATAATACAAAGGGTAGCTTAGATGACTAGTATGGGTAAACATGGAAGATAAATATTTTATATATTAAGAAATAAAAAGATAATATATATGGATATGTGATCATGATAATAAATTTCAATGTTCATACCAACCCTATTATGGGTCAAATACATGAATTTTTTCATTAAACATTAACATGAACCATAAGAATGAAACATTATAATAACTAATTATTGAACCACATGCTCGTGTAAAAAATGTATTTTGAATAATAAAATCTATAGAAAACATTTTTATATGTCAATTTTAACTACCAAGACTATCATATAAGATCTTGTCACATACTCCCCTAAATAGATCAAGCACATCAACATGTTTCCCAATACAGATACAGAACATATCCTTGTTTCTGTTAACTATATCATAAGATATAATTTATAACCTAATTCATTGGTGGGAGACATAGGTCCCAACCATCACATAAGGAAAACTATAAATATTTGTTCCACATGACCATAAATCATTCTTCACATCAAACCTCATGTAATGAAAGGTATTTCATTAAAACGTCATTGTAAACATAAACCTTTAATAAAAATAATATGAATTATATCCTTGTGTAATAAACCCAGAAAATCATAAGAATCATAAAATAATATAATGTTAGTAGGAAAATAATTTTTGAATGATATGTTGAAATAATTATTGATAAAAATATCACTTCCTTTGTAAAATAATTTTTTTAATGAGCCAAACAAATTTATCGGGAAATATTTTATTTCAAAATTAACTTATAAAATTATGAATGATTAGTCATGGAATTAAGTCATAATTAATTCAGAGAAATAAATTCATGGCATATATAATTTAAAATTATACCTTTTTTACTTTTGTTAGAGAAAATAAAAAATTACCTCATTTGTAAAATGAGAAAATGATTATTCTCACAACATTTAGTAAAAAGTAAATAATGAGTAAAAATAACAGAAAATATTTATATAAAAATAGTAAAAACTCATTTAGAACATTTTTAGAAAACAAGGTCATGTATGATTAATATTCCCAAATAAAAAGTTAATATTAAATAATCCTGAATCTTTTTTAGATTCAAAATAAATAGTGATCACTTTATATTCAGTGGAATCGTATTCCCAATGAAATAAAGAAAAGTATAGTGTTATTAAAATAAAAAAAATCATCATAATAATATTTATAGAATTCATTCAATGTGTAGTATGTATACCACATATGAGAAATAACTATTGTATCAGACATGTGTACCACCGAAATAAAAGTGTGACAAAATCCCATACAACATGAGTAACTTTTAAATCATGAGATCCATGAAATATAAACATAATTGAAATGTATAACATAATTAAATAAATTAATTTCATAACATGACATTCCCTAAGTCTATATATACACCACATAAAATAAATGAGTGGTGAATATGACATCTTTCTCACAAATATAAAAAAGTGAGATGAAACACCCTTAACTTAAGTCTTGATTTAATTAGAAAAAATAAAATTATATTGAATAATAAATATACATTTATTAAAAATATCCCAACAATAATATTAATATATATGAATCTTATTTTGTTTTCTTATGATTTTATACTTCTCTCCATTTAACAGTTTCATGTAAAAGTTGTGTTTTGAGTAATAACAAATCATTTTTTTTGTATATTATTTTACTTGTTATCCTTGGGACTCTAATATTGATCATGATTTAATCATACTCATAAATATAAAAATTATACTAATATCAGACATATATTAAATATATATCATTTTGATTCATAAAATTAAGAGATAAGAAATAAAATACACCATTCATAGAGACGGTAGGTCGTACGCACGCATGAACTCTATTTTCATTGTCATATAATATTAAAAGAAAGAAAATAAAATGCTATATTATTATTATAGAATAAAGTTAATATTATATATGTATATATTACATTAATAAAACTATTTATTATTATAATATATGTGAACTATTGATGAAAAAAAATCAAATCACAAAATCAATTTAGTATTCCATGTGTAAGCACGGGCGACATTATAATTTCTAAAAAACATTGATTATAAAAAGGTAAAAAGGATATTAAAATTATATAAGTTTACTTTTTTCATAAATATAAAATATAAAAAATAAACATATTATAATTACCACTCAAAAAATGGTGACAGTAAATGAATTGTCTTTCTATGTGGAGATGATAGTCTATAAATACTCCTGAGTGATACATTCACTTCTAGTTTAATGGGTATAAGTATGTATAATTATTTTTTAATAATAATTATAAAATTTGATAATATTTAGGATTATTAATTAATTATATTTAGATATATACAGTAGATTTATAAGTGTTATATATATACGGATAAAGAGAGTGATAAGATAGAGGGATTTCCTCTTCATCAAAATGGATCCTTTAGATATCCTCTAAATAAATCCAGAGTTGGTTTCTTTGGATGAAAAAAATAACTAGAATTATTATATGGATTTCAAGAATATAATTTGGAAGATTTTACTAGATATAAAAGAAAAAAGTTTGTGAAATGATACAGGAGAAGATGTTTGCTTTTATAACGATGGTGATAGGTAATTTTAGTATCTACAAAATATATTAATTTATAATAATTTTAATATCTAAAAAAACTTCTAAAAGGAACTATAATCGTATAAAATATGACATAGGGTTGTCATATTATCATAAAAAAAATTTATAGAAGATTTCTATTTTTATTTTTAATGTTATCATTTTGATTTACCATTAGTTAATCTATTTTAATGTAAACTAGGATAACGAATTTCTTAATATAAAAAGATTGATATTTTAACATATAAGGTGTAAATTGAACATTAAATTGTCAATTTATTTTATTTTTTACATAATTTATCCACTTTTAAATTATTTATAATTTTTAAGAATTTTAAGTAATTTGATAAAATATTATTTTTTGATAACATCATTAGTGTAAATTGTAACACTATTTGTAACAATGACATTAAGAAAATTAGTACATAATTAAAATAGAGAAAACATTTATCTAATACACTCCTAATATGAAATATTAACTAAAACATTTGGTATAGAACCTTATAAATAATTATTATATTTATTTTCATAATTCTAGTACCATTTAATTTATTATTTCATTAACAGAATAATTACTACATCATCATTTTATAATTATTATGACATATTTTTCTTTTTTAAAAATTAGAAATAACATAATATGATTTTTTTAAAACAGGTAGATTGGATAACAATATAAATCAGTGAGAAAATATTTTATTTTACCGCATATTAAAAATATTATAATGATTAAATGGAAGAGTGTGGCATTTTTTCACTCTCTTTGATTTTATTAATATCTAAGTAATTCTCATCGAATTGTGTTCTTTAAATTATTCAACTTTAATAAATATGGGTTATGAGTTGAATGAAAATCATCCAATAACATTTTATAATGTTTTAGGTTAGTTTTATAATATTTATAATATTGTTTTTACCCAAAATATACGGGATTTACACCAAACCGTGGTAAAAAAAATACAAAAATTACTATTCGTAGTTTTCGAAAACAATAGGGACCTACTAAATAAGTCCACACCATATGAATAGAAATTTAAAATCATTATTTCAAAATAAATTTCTAATTTTTTTTATTAAATTAATAAAAATTTAATCCCATCGATGGGATGAATCAATGAGTTTTTAATGAAAAAATGCTCAAATGATTAGAATATTTTTCTTTTGAATTTCAATTTGAAACTAATTCCAATAACCTAAATTAGATTAAATGATATAAAATTAATCTATTTATATTTTAAAATTAATCCAAAACATATTTAACATTGTAAATTATTTTTATAAAAAAGATATTTTCAATTCATATTATGTATTTTTAATTAATCATCCAAACAAGGAAATTTACAGAAAAATAAAAAAAATAAACCAAATTAAATTTTTATATTCCAAATTCAAATAATGGGAAAAATTTACCAAATTAAAATTATAAATATTAAAAAAATTATCTAAAATGGGTTCACTAGTAAATAATGTAAAGAACATCGTTTTAAAAAAATACTTTTTTTATGAGTAAAATTATATTTTTTCTATTATCCTATCTAAGAAACACTTAATATAAATTCCAAAATTATATATATATACACACATATATTTTAATATAATAAAACATGATTTGTTTTTTTATTTTATATTATTCTTATAAAATACACTTTTAACAATAAAATAGTTTTTTATAAAAAACATTTCCTTTCATTTTAAAATGGTTTAACATAATTTGAATATAATTGGTCGAATAATTAAATTTAAATGTGTAGAACCTAATTTCATTATTTATCTAATCATATTCATATTACCCATTCTAGTTTCTAGGTTATAAATTAATTTTTTTTAATAATTACGATAATAAAATAATGTTTCTTAGAACCTTAGTGTTGCGTGTAACACTGTATATGTTAGTGTTGTGTATAGAACAAGCTAAAAATTATGTAATGTGCAATGAAATATATTAAATAAGAAAATTATTTAAAAATACATATTACATAAAAATTTTGAGGGTTTTACAATATACCCCTTAAAAAATATTTTGTCCCTTGAAATTCATTTGGGTTATCAAATGTTTAATACTTGAATGTTTATTTCATAGAATCCCACATCATAAAAATGAAAACTAAAACCGACTTTAAAAAGGGAATGTTAGAAAAAAATGGTTACCCAAAGTTACTCATCACTTGGACTCCACATATGATAACATTAGTGTTATTTGACAACATGTACATGGAAGGGAAATCTATCTATCACGTTCTTATGTAGAGTGATATTGAACATGGTTAAGAGAATGTTAAAAATAACATTTCAATAATTCTATGATGGCCTAAAAGGACAACACATGTAATACAATTTTTATAAGTCCTCATATGGAGAGATAATACTTAATCCTATTAATCCTCATCCGATGTTTAATACTGACCATTCATAAAATTGTCAACTATATAAACCTTCTGAAAGTTAGAAGTAAAAAAAACTATAAATAAGCGCACTAAATTTATCATAAACAGTTAATTATTGATCCCCCATGTATTAAATTTCATCTCTTATTTATCATATAATAGACATGTTAATACCCCCATAATTTATTCTTCTAAAACCACATGTAATACAAACATTATTTTTAATAAATTATATAACATATTTTCTTAAAAAAATATTCTTAGAATTATTCGGTTAATCCGTATATGAATAAAATTTTTCATTTCATTATTCTGAAATCCAATTAGATAATAACATTAAATTTCACTAAATTATGAACAATAATATTTTCAAATTGTTTATTCATACAAAATGAAATATGAAATTACTAAATAAGGAGATAGGGATAGGTATTTCTTAATTATCATGGTTTACGTCATCCATTGTGATAGCATAATATTTTTCTTTTTACTTTTTCTTCAGTATTTTCTTTTATATTATCATCATTATTAGTCCTTGTATTAGAGAACCTATTATCATAATACCCAAAAATTTTGAAATTGTAACACTAAATAGTGGGGTGTGTATTTTATAGTGCTTTCTCATTATTCCCATCATTGGATACCTTCTTCGCATCACTTCAGCATTCCGTTTCTCGATGAACATACATTAAAAACCTCACACACCCAATATTTTTGGGCATTCATAAGAGTGATTATTCGCACATTTATGGCATAGAGATACCTAAAATTTCATTCTAATATTTATGTTTTCATGAGGCCTTATCATCATTTTCATATCAAAACCAATGGAGTGGTGGAAATATTCAATTTCCATTTATTCTTTTAGTGCCCATAAAATAAATTCATCATACCTATTAATGTATCTTATAGTCAAATATTTTCGAATACATTGTTTTAGGTCACCAAAGAATCAATCAATGTTTCTTTCATGATTAATGATTATCCAAGAAGCGTACCATTCATGCCTTGTAAAATTATATTCATATGTACCAATTGTTCATCATCTTTTTTTCTCAAGGAATTCCTTTTCCATAATTTTTAGTAGAATAAGAGGTACTTACAATAAAATATCCCTTGAAAATCTTTCTGTTACATAGATTCAATTACTTCTTGTTCTCTAGATTTCTTAAAATGGTTCCACAACTGACCAGCTTTAACTTCCAAATAATAAAATTCCAAAATTAATTTTTTACGTTCCAAAAAATAAAATATGAAAACTAGATTATTAGTGGAACTAATCTATTTTTTTAAAAAAAGTAAGTGGATTAGAAGTTTCAATAAAATAATTTGAGAGATTCCTCATAAATTCCTCACTAAAAATTTGTTCCCTCCTTTTCCCATTTTCATGTCCTGCATGATTCATAGATTTTGTGAGTATAAATATTGTATTTCTCATTAAAAATCCAATAACAATTGCTTTATAATAGGGATATCATTTCATTTCCATCGCATTCAGATCTAACATGATTCCTTAATGTTCATAATATTAACTAAAACGAAAAAAAAATTGTTTTTGATAGACACTAATCATACTGGGAAAATCCAGATAAATTACTCTTAATGTATGACATTGTAGGATTAATCCTAGGATATTAATGATCATTATGAAGGTATAGTATTGTAACCTATACATGGAATTATCCTTAGATATCACATTGAAAACTTGTTTCAACTAAGATTCCAATGGGTGACTAAACCATTTTTATGATACTATCTATAATGATGCATAATTATAATACATGAATATTATATATTTTTAGATAAATATTCATAGTATTACATAAATACATAATTTAGTACCATGATAGTTTAGTTTCATTGGAAACAAATAAAATAAACATCTAATATTGTGAAATATGTTCAACATATCTCATACAGATTTTCCCTTTAGTACCCAATCTTAATATCTCTATTCATAACCTATGAAAATAAAACATATGAAAAAGTTAAAATGATATTCTTATTATGTGTAAACATGGATGATATAAAATTAATTTATTATGAAATCATAGGATAATAATTATGGGTATCTGATCATGACCATAACATTCAATGTCTATAGCCAAGTTACCATAGATCATAAACATGAGTTATGGAATAAAACATTACCATTAACCATAAGAATGAAACATCATTATATCTCATTATTGAACATTTTTTCATGTAATAAATGTTTGGGAATAGCCATAATTATCAAAAACTATTTAATATGGCATGGTTAACTATGAAGACTCACATACTAAGGCCATAACACTTGTTTCCTTTAATGAATCAAGCACATCGACTTGATTACCATTACATATCAATCAAATTGACTTGTTTCCCATTACTTTATCATGAGATATAATTAATTACCCAATGTAATAGAGTGATATGTAGGTCCCACAATTCACTTAATGAAAACTGTACAAATGTGTTCCACATGGCCATAAATCATTCATTACGTCAGAAACCATTTAATGAAATGAGATTCACTAATACTTCATCAAAACCTAACTCATGAAAATGAAATCGGTTTTTTAAATATAATTCTTTAATAAAGCTTAACCATTCATAGAAATAATAATTATGGTATACATTGGTCATAACCATATTAAATAATAAGTAACATCGAATAATGTAATCACAAATGGTAAATTTTTTTTGAAATATTACATGATATAATTATTGAGGAAAATATTTTCTCTTTTATGAAATTAATTTTTAAAGAGACAAGCTAATTTGAAAAGAAAAAATTTTATTTGAAAATAATCCTATAATATTGTACTGGATGATTCATGAAATTATGGAATCATTGTAGTAGATAAATAAATTCATTCAATATAAGTTAAAAAAATTCATATTTTTTTTGAAAAAATAAAAACACACCTCTTTTGGAAAATGATGAAAATATTCACCTACAGAAATATAAAATTAAACAATCCAAAATATTTATGTGATTGTGAAATAAAAACATATCACTTTATATTAAGTAGAAACATATTCCCCATTAAATGAATAAAATTATATGGATATTAAAATAACATAATCATAATAATAATACTCATAAATGATATTTATGGGTAGTATATACACCAGAGTGATTTAAAAAGTAGTGTATAATGCAGTTGTCCCACAAAAATAAAAGGGAGAAAAAAATAACTCACTACTTGAGTAACATTTGAATAATGATACAGATGAAATAAGGAATTCAATTACAATAGATAATTTCAAAAATTAATTTAAATTAAGGATCTAACATGTCATATGTCATTATATACACTGAATAAAATAAACTAGTTTTGAGCATTTCATGTAGGTCACATATATAAAAAGTGGGAAAAAATTTCATTACCATATGTCTGGACCTAATTCATACACATTAAAACAATATGTATAATAAATATAATTTTAATATAAATATACCAAATATCCATGTACATATATATAAAAACATATGTGATTTATTTATTATTTTATATTTCTCTCTTATTAAAAATTACATGTTAATGTAATGTTTCCGGTAATAATCGCTTTGTTTTTCATACATGTTCTGACTTTTTATCCATTGTCCTATTACATATGTCAAAATATAATAATATCTAGAATTAATTCCATGATATAAATATCATAAATATATTTAGTATAAACATATTCAGTGTGATTCCAAAAAGATAGAGTTAATAATTAAAATACACCACTAATGGAGACGGTAGGCCATACTTACTCATGAACACTATTTTTCATTTTACTATCATATTAAAAAAATTGTATAAATATATTATCATTAAATAATATTTTTAATAATATATATATATATATATATTATATTCATAAAAATTATCCTTATTATAATCCATTTGAAATATTTATGAAAAATGAATTACAATACATCGTAGAGATGACAATCCATATATACGCATGAGTGATGATATCATTTCAAAAAATATTATATATAAAAATTTAGATATTATATTATTATTCCATTATTATAATTATTCCATAAATATAATATATTAACATTAAAAACATCATAATTATCACTACAAAAGAAAGTGGTGGAAAATGAATTTTATCTCTATGTGGAGATGGTATGTCGTACATACGCAATAGTGATAGTGTCACTTCTTATTCAATGAAAAATGGGGATTGTAATGGTGTTTTCATAATAAAATTGACATTAAATTAAATTTAGGTTTTTGAATGTTTTATTTTATAATATATATAATATATTTAAATGAGGTATTGAAGTGTATAAAAATAGAGTGATCATTAATAATGATGACCTATTATCTGAAAAGGCTCATTTAGATACACTCTAAAAGACTCTACAGTATGTATTTTTGGAATTCTAAAAACTACATAATGTTTCTATGGTGGTGAAAAAGATAATTTTTCAGTTTTTTTGTAGAGATAAGAGATAAAATGTGTTTAAAGAAGATAATAGTGGTGGTATCCTTTTATAATGAGGATGAGGAGCACTTTTGGAATCTCCAAAAATATTAATTTGTGATAAAATCAATTTAAAACAAAATACCAAAAAATGGAAATTTATTCCAAAATATGATAATATATGGTTTTAATATCATCTCCCAATATATTTTAGACATGTTTTGATATTATTGTATACATTATAATTTTGATTAACCCTTAGTTAATCTTTTTAAATTTTGAATAATGTAAAACCACTATAAATGTTAAAAGGTATATATTTTTAGTTTTACATTGTCATATTCAAATTTAAAATTCATGGAGCACATTAATTAATTAAAGTATTTTTTAAATATTCATATTTATATTTTTCTGATTTTCTTATTAATTGAATAATTACTAAATCCTCATTTTTAAATTATTGTGATAATTCTATCTTCACTAACAATTATACATAAAAGTACACGATTTAGATAAAACTATAATGTTTCAAAATTATAAAAATAGTCCAGAAAAAGTGTGCATCAAGTTATTAAATTTATGTCCTTTTGTTTTAGGGTCTAATTAACTTCATCCAATAACATTATGAAATTTTTAAGGATAGTTATATAATATTTATTCTATTTTTTTACCATCAATTTATTAGATTTACCCAAAACAATGCTATTAAAAATTTCAATTATTAATTTTCGTATTGTCCAAAAATAAAATGGTCATTTTTATAAAATTTTTACCTTATTACTTAAAAAATGCAATCCATTTTTCTAAATTCAATTAAAATTATTTTATGAAATTAATAAAAAATTAATCATACGGATGGTACAAAACAATGTGTTTTTAAAGTAAAAATATTCAAAAGGTTTGAATGTTTTTTCTATAAAGATTCAATGTGAAACTGATTCAATGTCCAACAATATATTAAATAATAAAAAATAATCTAATAATAATTTAATATTTTACACTATAAATTATTTTGATGAAAAAGCTATTTCAATGAAAATGTTGTATTTTTCACTATTCATCAAAACATCAAATTTCTCAGAAAAATTCCAAAAATTCAACCACATAAAATGTTTATATTATAAATCCATTGAATAAGTGAATTTCTTTCAAATAAAAATTAAAAATCATTCAATAAATAGATTTAAAATTATATCCCTATTAAAAGGAAAAGAATCAACATTTTAGAAAAATACATCTTTTATGAGTAGAATTTAATTTTTTATTAATAATATATAGGAAACACATAATAAGAATGATAAAATATTATATATATATATATATATATAATTAATATAATCAAACTTGATTTCTTTTAAATTTATTCTTATAAAGCACACATGTGCACATTCAAATAGTTTTTTCAAAAAACAATTCCTTTTTATTTTAAAAGTGTTTTACATTCATTTAAAATTAATTTATAAATGAAATATATATACTTGTATAAACCATAATTATATAATTTTTTTAAAGAATGTTCATATTAACAAATGTAATGTATAGGTTATAATTTCCAAGTTTATGTAATTGCAATAATAAAATGATGCTTCATTGAAACTCAGTGTTGCATGTAATGAAAGATAAGTCTACATTCGATGTAGAACAATCTTAACATGGTGTAGTGTAATATATAAAATAAATCTATTATTTTAAAATTTAATTTCTAAAAAATATTGGGGTTTTGCACATATTTTATAATAATTATGATATTATAGTATAAAAATAAGAATATAGAAGGATTTATTCTAATTCTATAAAATATAATTCTATAATATTTTTATATCATTTGGATTTCATTGGAATACCATTTATCAATGGTGAAACTAATTTATAAAATTCTTTATTAATATGAAGTATACATGGAACCATTAAATGTACTATGTAATTAACCTTTTCATTCAATATAATATTTTCTTAACAATAGTTAATGTATGTTGTGGAATCTAGTATGTTTTGAGAGTAAAACCCACCAATTTATTTAATTATTGAATCTATAATACTATATCATAGTTTGTAGAAATATTATGTGGGTCATTAGTAACAAAATTTTAAATATAATTTTTGGGATGAAGAGTTTTTTATTGTTTATCCAAGAATATGATGACAAGAGTTATGAAAGAAGGGAACACAGATTCCATATTAGGTGGATGGTCTTGTGGTTAGGTAATGGGTTTGTGAAATATAATACAAGATAGAATTTATATAATATAGTAAACAACAGAACACATTTACAATGTTTTTAATGTGTATAATTATTTTATAGATAATTACTATATTTTATGTTTTCAGATAATTATAATTAAAACTAATAACTATTATATGGAATGAAAAAAATATTTTTTATAGTATAGAGATTATTGTTATGGGGTGGATTATTCCATTAGGGATTCATCAGGGATTTTTCTTTTCAATTTATGAGGAATAATGTGTAGTATAAAATCATGTGATATAATAGTTTCAAGTGATTTCAATAATTCATTATGAATTTATTCCTTATAAGTTCCACATAGTTGGGAAAACTATAACAACCAATGTTTTAGTATATTTAGGGTATTTGTAATTAAATATATTTATTTATTGATGTTATATATTCATAGTTTTATTGGGAAATTATTTTATTTAATTATTAGGTATCATTATTTTAATATGATATTTTTGTTCGTTTTCTTGATAATGACACACAGGGATATAAATTTAAAGAATTATAAATAAAATTATAAATAATTTATATATTTTAATATGTTGGACTAAATGGATTGTAAAGTGATTTGGAATATATATTTTGTTAGTCAATATCAAAAATATGGTAGATACCTGGATTAATTATTATATTGGGAATAATTATTTTAGTTGACGTTTGAGTAGAATGTTGAGGAATTGACCACAAAGTCAATATTATATATAGAATGTTATTTTTATGGGAATATTTACAATATTTTATGTTAAGTAATATAGTCATAATAATCTCTATATTGGATATCTCTATAATTAATTGAATGATAATGTGTTTTTTGGTGTAATTTTGAACTAATGTTTAATCAGGATTATTGATTAGTTGGAATATATATATATATATATTTATATAATTTATAATATTAATTTAATTTCCTAGTATTATTATTTTAAATAAAAGGTTTTTAAACTATTAGCATTAATGTAATCACATTTATGCTATTAAAGTAGAGTTTAGAATATTTTCATGTGGTTTTCCAACTGGAACATTTTCTATGAAATGTTGAAATAGGATAATGAACATAGATGTGATGATCACCCATATACAATTCCTCTTTAATAAATTAATATTAATAAGTTTCATATGGGTTATTCCCTATTTTTTAAGTGTCATTTGACCCACAAGATGATATATAATTTTATATAATCCATTAAATTTGGGTTATAAAAAAATTAACAACTAATTCCAATAGTTATAATGGTATATGACAAATGTGTACATACCAGCTAAATATAATTTTGTGGATATTTTTCTTCAATGGTTTATGAATATTAGTTTTATAATGATTTATCTTATTGGGATTGACTAGTCATTATAAAGGGTTATCATTTTTTAATTTATTGAAACTATATGAAATAACTTTTATGTTACTAGATTCAATTATTTTTGTCAGACTGGATAATTGATTATTTCACTAAAAAATATTAATTATTTATAAAATATTTTATCATCTTGGTTTACTGATAAAATAGAATTTTACATAGAATATAATTTTTTTTATAAAATATATTTAATAGGGACAAATTTTGATAGAGTTTTCCATTAATTTTTTTTAAATGTGGATTACATTAATATCATAAATTGGATTCTATGTGTGCATTCATTGAATAATTTTCTTCAAGTTATAACTTTATTTAAATCCTTATAGATTGATTTATAGTAATTATTATAAATTGAGGACACTTGTTAAAGTATGTAATGGTTAAAATTACATTGTATGAAAGGTGTAATTTTATTTTATTGCAATGTGAATGTTGATTTTTTGTGATTTTTAGTTTTAATCACTATTGTCATTGTACATACCTGAGGATAGGGAAAATACCAATTCAGTTTTAGTGGGGTGAGTGATGAATAAAACTAGAAAGCAAAAAAGAGATGATTTTATATCTCTTATACTAATTATGTTACATTTGACGACCTTATTTTCTAGAAAAATGGATCCTCTAGTTGTACATGATGAGACTATGGGTTTCCTATGATTATACTAAAATGTTTATTTTAATTAGAACATTGAAAAATAAGGAAGATGATTTTAACGATAATGGGTTATTTATAAATTAACATGAACAAACAATTTGAAGTAACATCTTATATAAATTTTTTATTTAGTATAAAATTGATATTCATGTATTTTTTAGTTTTTGTTTTGAATATTTCATGATAAGTTAATAATTATAATTTAGTTTTTTATTGGTCATTATTAATTAAAAAGTAATCATATTAAAGATTATCTAACAATAATTTTTTGGAGTTATTAATGAAATCCTATAAATTTTATTATCACCCCTATACATTCACATGAATGGATATATAAAAATGATTAGTTATTATTTATTGAATAAGGGGTCATATAACATTAAAAATAGTGGTACTTTGAACAAATAAGGACATATATCTAGAGTACTTATTGCATTTTCCTAGGGAAATTTTATTTTATTTGTGTTTATATAGTGACTTATATATATTACGAAAATTGTAATATTAGAAGCCATAATTTTTTTATGTTTGAAATGAAATGGTTTTTCATAAAATAGGTCTACATTAACATAACATGATCTAATAATAGGTTAATAGATAGAATAAAAATACCTAATGGTTTTCTTTTTTCATGATATTAGCTTCCATCTATAATCTATATAAGAAATGTTTTCCTTGAATTAACACTTTTATTTTAGGTGTTAAGGATTTTAGGGTATATTGTTGATGTATATTAGAGTCAAATTTGTTTTTATATTGTATTTTATCATAAAACGACCATGGTAGTGCTTGAAATATTCTAATATATCTCTATATTTATGGTTGAGTTGTCTATGGGTGTTTTTGGTCGGTCGGCTTTAAAATTGATGAATTTGGAACTAATTATATATATTTTAAAATGGGGTATGTAATCGTAAATTTAATATCTCATGGTTAATCAAGGTTTTTTTATGTTATGGGAATATGTTTTGTAAAATATTTAATTAGATTAATGGGAAAATAGATATAGTTAAATAATATTTTTAGATGATTGTCTATTATATAAATGGAGAGTTCTGGAAGAACATAACATAGAAGGGGTTTACATATCTAGGTCTTAGTCAGTTATAGGATTGAGATATAAGAAATGGGTTATGATTTATATATATTGTTATTATATGGATCAATGTTGTTCATATATTCTTGGAAATAAAAAACCATGATGTGAGGGAATAGAGTCTACACTATCATGATGATAGAATTATCTAAAAAATAATAATCCTCATCTTTTAAATATATTTTTATGAATTATGGAAGTTATTTATTGATAATTGATGTAAATAGAGTGTCTTTGGTGACTAAATCTATATTGATATATGAATTTCATGTTACAATGATTGAAATGAGGTCATTTTAGTCATGAATAGTTCATTATTTGATTTAGAGATCATAAGAGGTTGTATTGGATGTCATTTTGAGGTAGGGTAACCATGTAGTTCCCTTTCAACATCTGAAATTATATTCCTTTTTATAGTATGTTGTTTTCTTATAAAATATCTCATTTTAACATTTATGTTATAGTTCCTTGGTAACTTATTGAATGATTTCATATCATGGATTCATTTTTATAATAACAATTTCATTTATTAATAATTTAGTTATTGGAAGGTTTTTCCTTTGAGAGGTTTATATAATGTGTGGAATTTGATATTGAGTATCTATTCTTTATACTAAGGGATTGATATGGGGGATTCGTTCAATTTTTTATTTATATGAATGTTCAATATGTAAATGTTTTTTAATGATTTGGATAATGGTATATATAGTGATAAATTTGGGTATTACAATAGTACATTCTTCTTATTAGATTATCAGGATTGTACCATTATGAGTTTGTGTTATGTATTGTTTTATTTGTTAGAGGGTGTTTTATTTATTCATTTATTTTGAATACTTTTATTGATATGTGTTGTTTTAGGATGTATGATGTTGTAAAAAAATTTGAATTCAAGATGACCATTTGAGGTGAAAGAAGATGGTGTGTTTATGAAAATAATTTATTGGGATATTATGTCATTGGGTCTTATGTAGGTATCTTTCATTGTTTAATTTGTCATTATTGATTTTTTAGACTGGTGTCTATGTGTTTCTATTGGAAATTTGGATATAATTGTTATATTGTTTTTAAGAGTTCATGGGGACTAATTGATTAGTATTAATTGGGATGATGTGGTGGTTGTTCATTTAATTATTATCAATATAATCTCAATGACATGGTTAGTTATTGATTTTTTATATATTTGAATTATTATTATTTTTTAAATCATTATTAAATTGATGTTTAAATATTTTTAGTTTTTTACATCATTTTTAACATCATCAATTGATATAAATAAATTTGGTGATGATTAATTTTGAAATAGTGAAATATAGAAATTTGATGTGTCCTATCTCTATGTGTAGATTACATTGAATATTTTTAATTATTAGGAGTTGATGTTGTGGAAGTCATTATGTGGAATTTTATGTAAAGTGAAAATTTGATAAAGATAATAAGTGGTTATATTATACATGTTTTAAATTTACTCAAATGATAAAAGAAATATTTATGGGTGGTATTTTGTTTTTATTTATTTAATTATCATGTTGCAGATTAGTTTTTTTGAGTGTTTTTTTACAATTGATTCTTATGAAATTCTTAGTCGGAAAAGAATCTGAACATATATATTAGAGATTCTCTACTTTTTAAATCCAATTTTTATCCTTTTCAATTTTTAGTGATGGATGTCGGGAATTAAATAATATTTTTCCTTAATTGATATATATATATATATTTTTGAAATATCTGTCTTGTTGGTTATGTATTTTTTTCAATTTATTATTTTTTTTGTTGATGTAACCACTAGAATAGAAATAAATTTTTGGTTCCCTATAACATATATGTAATTGAGAAGGATGAGGTGTTGAAAAGTTTAATATTTATGGTATTATTTTTTCAATTTATAAACAATGGTTACATGTGAATAATTTTGATGTAAGTGTTTATGTAAATGAGGAATGTATCTGAAATGTTGATGTGTTTGTTCTATGAAAATTATATATATATTTTTCACTTAATTTTGGAATCTGTAGTTCATTTTACATATTCAAATTGTTTCATATGTATTTCAAATGGTTTTTGATTGTTATAGGAATAATATTATACTGAGTACTCTTAAGTAAACACCCCTTATTTTTTTAATATTTTTAATATCCAAATGTAGTGGAGACCTAGTTTTGATGAACAAGTTGACTGATATGGGTTTTGTGGATAAATTTGAGTTTTAATAGGTTTATATCCATATCAATTAATTATTTTATTAAGTAGATTTAAATTTCATGACCTAATTAGATAATAAATATGTATATTTATCGAACTTTTTTTGTTGATTTGTTGTATTCATCATCATTCATTTGTTTATATGGGTAATTAACAAAATATTTTATATTTATAACTTATATGGTATTATCCAATCATTAGCTAGTTGGTGGTGAGATCTTTGGGTTACAATAGATATCACCACACACTTGGGAAGTTCATTGGAATTTTTATATTATGAAGATGAAATATTTATGGATTTAATATTACAATATATTGAGTGAAATGATTTGAAATTATGAGGATTGTATTTTATGTAGGGAAACAATATAAATTTTGATAATCTTATGAAATAGACAATGGAGAATGGATACAAAATATGGGATACCAATGATCTAGTGTAGGAACATTAATAGTATACAAATCATATTGGGTGAATCTATTTTGATTTCAGGGTAACGTGGTAGGCTAGGTACATAATACATTATCAATGGATTGATTTGGGAATTATGATGATGTGTTTATTTTAATTTGTTTATAGAAAAATATTTATATTAGATATGGAGTTATCCATGAATAAAAACTAATTATGAATGTAATGATATACTATAATTATATTAAATTTTAGAATCCCTAAAAATTATTTATGTAATCGTATTCTATTGAAATGATTTTCTTTTCTTCTGAAACTCATGATATATTTATGACATCAAAAATAATTTCCCTTCGATGAAAGAAATTTTATATTTTAATTTGATTTGTAGTGTATACTATATGGTTCTATTTTAAATTTAATTAAAAAAATAATGATTATATTATTGCTATAATTCACTATTTTGATTTTGAATTTTTTATTCATTGATAATTATTGTGTTTTTAATAAAATATTTCTATAATATTCATTTTTTAATATTATTTAAAACTTTTAGAAGAGTTTATAGTAATATAATTATATTTTTTTTCTTTTAGAGTATTTTTCATGATTGGTTACATAATCTAATGTTGAAATATCATGAACATAATAAGGAATAATTATTTTATCACTTTGTTATATTTTTACCATTACTATTTACCATTATAAAATATAATAGATACATTATTGATTTATTTCATGTCCTCTGACAATATTTATATGATACTAACCATGCTTATATTTTTTAAAAGTTTTTTAATTCATCATTGTAAATTAATTGGGATCAGAAGATTGAGGGAAAAAATACTTTTAATTGACTTACTGATGAAGTATTAATTTTTTGATGCTTTGGAAGTTTTAAATTAATTTGTATTGATTTTTTTAGTATATAATGATTTATAATTTGTGAAAAGTTAATTTTAGGTAAAATTATTAATATTTACCATGTTAAATATAAATTTATAAAAATATGTAAACTACTATATGGTCGATTGTAATACTATTTATGATATTTTTATATTAATTTAAACAATTACAGTAAATTATATTAATCATATCATTAATTTTTGGAACATGTTTTATATATTTTTAATATGAAATTTTGGGTTTAACCATCTTATTCATGAAGTATGAATGTGGATAATGTCACATTTCCCATTAAAATTTTGAAATCATATTTTTAATAAGAAACTATTTATGATTAGTTTATTTTAGTTATCACAAAGGTGAATGAAATATTAAAATATTTATTTTTTTACACACTCACATATATATATATATATATATATGTGTGTGTGTGTGTGTTTTATGTAATGATTGGTTTGGATAATTTTTTAAAAATTGTGGTTTATAGTGTTCATAGACATATTTTGTCTCTTGTAGTGACATTCTTGTTGTGATATGTTTTTTGGGAAATAAGATTCAATTTTTTATAAATGTTTTGTATTAATTAAAATTTAAATTTCTCGAGGAAAATATAAAAATCATATTTTTCATATATAATGACTGGGATGTCATTTTTTACAATTCATATGTGAATAATTTATGATGTAATTTTAAGGTTTAGTGTGATCTAATGTTTGTATTTTAAAGAATTAATGTTGTTATTGTAACATCCCAGGTAAATAAAGAATAAATAATTTTCATATTTATTAATATTTATGAATTAAATATTAATTTTAATTAAAAGGGGTTTCTACGTTCGATAGCGTACTCGATACGCAACGATGAGTTTGTTTGAAAACTTACGTTGCACACAAGTAATAAAATAATATTATTTTAAATGTTAGTTAACGAGTAGCCGTTGTACTAGCGGGAATGGATAAAAATAACTAAAATATGATTATATATTACATTTACCCAATAAAAGATAAAGGTTTAAAATACGGAAAGAGTTCAATTTTAGGCATTTATACCCTAATTTTCACTAAGGGTTCACTTATCACCTTTTGACGGAGAACCGTCATTAAATATAGTTTTGATCGATCTTATAAATTCTATTGGACCGAATATAACTCTTCTTTAGAATCGGGACATCAAAATTTAATTTGTGTAAATTTTTGGTATCTTTCTGATAAAGTTCATTTTTTTAATGAATAGTGTAAAATGTTGTATTTTAATTCAAAACCTCATTTTAATCTAATTTATTTATATGATTAGATTATCTTTTGAATTGGTTTTAAATTGAAATTAGAATATATTTTTACCATTAAATCCAATAGTGGTCGTTGGAATTAATTTCACTTTGAAATCAGACATAAACCAGTGTCAATCTTTTGATACTTATTGTTTCATAAAAACACGCTATTTGCTCTGACAGCGGGAATTAATTATTAAATTTATTAATGTGACTTATATATTTTTAATTTTGTAAAATAGACTTCATTTTTTAATTCATAATATCAAATATAGCATACGGTGATTTTTTGGGATTTTTCTGAAAAACTTCAATTTTTGATGAATAGTGAAACCACTAAGTGGTACTTATAAAAACTGATTTTTCCGTTTAAATGAAATTTTGCCCTCTTTGTGTTTTGAATTTCAAAAATCCGACATACATGGTTGTCATTAAGAAGTAAAATGTGGTTCAATGGGATAAAAATAATTTTTTGGTGAATAGTAACTTATTAAGTTTTTAATCGCGATTAGAGGTAATTAGTGTAGTTTAAGGTAAAAATAATGTTTTAATAATATGAAATGAACTTGACACATGTCCTAACCCCTTTGGATGTGTAATGGACGACCAATACAAGCCATGGGTCAACTTGGGGACCCCATGGAGCCACTTTGGTTGGGAAATGACATAAATAACTTTTTATTTAATGTAAAAGTAAAAATGACACAAACATAATATGTTTTACGAAAACAATTTTTACATGGGGTTATAAAGATCAGATTTTTGATTATAAATAGTCATTGGAAAGATAAAAATATTTCTTACATAATAGTATTTTTTTATAATTTTTAGACATTAAATAAGTTAAATTATTTATGAAATAATAATGATGCAGCGATGACATCATTATTTGATGATTTAAATAAAATGGAAAGATAATGTGAAATCATTAAAATATACATGTCAAAAACTTATTCGATGAGTGGATTTCGAACCCTTATCACCTTATCCACGTATTATATCAATGTGGGACCTTTTAAAACCGAAATACATTTTCAAATAAAGTAATATTTCTTTACTTTCCAAAAGTGCCCCTCCTCTCCTCTTATAAAAGGCCCCCACCTCTACCTCATTTCACACACTCCTCAAGCCTTTGGCCTGGCCAAAATCTTCCCATTTACTCTCTCCACATCCCTCTACTCATTCTAGAGGATTCTCTTTGGGCAGAATTCTTTCAAAGGAAGCCTTTAGGCTCAAATCAAAAGGGAGTTACACTTTTAAAGGTAATTCATTCTCTCCTGTTCATTTGTATTATTTTGCTTCTCCAACCCTCTAAACTCTTTTTATTTAGTTATTTTGTAACAACACCAGTATCTTCAATATACTAGGATATTGTTATAATATTTATTTGAGCTACACTCTCACACAACTACATCAAATGGTTAAAGAACATACGGTTTCCGTGGATGGCGAAATTCTGCCTCCCGAAACGATGATTGTTCAATACTCATTTAACACCTTCAAAGGTGGCCATTATGATGTCACTATTTTTATATATGATATATAATATGTTTATTTTTTTGTTTAAGCTTCTGTATTTTTCATTTTGGGCATACCTTTATGGTTTCCATTATGGGTAAACACGATATCTTCATTTAAGGAAGTGCGGACTACCGCCCCCTCAAAGTGATGTGATTCGTTAATGCCATAAGTGGGACATGTAAAGGATGGATTTAAAGTTATTATATATGATGTTATACTTGAATTATAATATACCTCTATATCATTATTATTTCTTTCCATTGAAGTATGAGATAGAAATGAAAGTAGCGTTCATGCGTACGTACGGCTTACCGTCTCCATGAACGGTGCATTTCATTTCTTATCCCCAAATGTAATGTACTATTAAAAGTACATGTATATAATGGATATATATAATTAATGATATATCTAAATGATGAATATAATTCTGGAATTAAAATATACATACCTCTCATTTAGTTTTAATTCCATTAATATGACAAAGAAATGAAAGTAGCGTTCATGCGTACGTGCGGCTTACCGTCTCCATGAATGGTGCATTTCATTTCTTACCTCTAAATGATTATGTAATATTATTAATACATGTATATGATGGATATATATGATACATATTATATCCAAATCGGGAATTTCATTCTGGATATAAAGAACCTTTGACCACACGAACAACATGTAATTGTAAGTAGTCCACTTTCGACTTAAGAACCAAATATTGAGAAAAAAAACATTATTAACAAAAATGGTTACATAATGTTTATAACATGGAAATAAGTGATATAAAAGGAATAATGAACTTTAAAAAGGTTCTTAATCAAGTATAAATTAACTCAAGTTTATTATTCAAGGCGTTAAAAAACAATCGAGTCAAGTCGGACCCGAGGTAAGGGACTTCGTCTCAATCTCCTTTCATTGAGGCATATTTCGTTTTATACACAACTTTTTTTTATACGGTGTATAAACTCCTTTGAATTTTACTTTTATACAAAAGGAATCTTTTTCTGTGAAACGTTTTACAAAACGACAAAAAGGAATGTTTCTTTTAACGTACGCGGCGACAACGACCTTTTCCGCTGCCGCGAGTATTATTTGGTCTTTGGCTTTCTCAACAAGCCGTAATGTTTTTAGAATAAAATTAATACCATATACTCTTTTATGTATTTTGGTATTGAAAATGGTTTTGAAAAAGGATTCTATTATGTCAATATATTTATGATATATTGTGATTGAAATGTGGAAATGTTATCATTCCTTTATATTGGTTTTATGTTTTATGATTTTATACTGGTACTTGGACATTTTAACGGGTGGTTACGTTATAAACCATATGACGGGTGGTGCCGTGAATACCAGGACGGGTGGTTACATTATAACCTCCAATGCATTGGGAATGGAAGTTGGCTGTATGGCTATTCCATTAAGTATGTATGGAAATTGGCTGTATGGCTATTCCATTAAGTGATATGTGTGGAAGTCGACCGTATGGTTATTCCACTTAAGTGTGTTTATGTCCCAAGTTACCTTTATATATGTTATGTGTTCTTTTTATGGATTTTATGGTAATCCTTTGGTTACAAAAAGGGATGTAATGATACTTTATTCAGTGAATAGTTTTTAATACTTCATGAAGGTGAAGGTATTACTTTGATAGAGTATATATGGTTTATTTGATGTTTGAAAAACTAATAGTTTTCATTCTTTCTGTATCCCTTACTGAGGTTTTTATGCTCACCCCAAGTTTTTTTTTTGAAATGTTTTCACAGGACTTAATGCGGAATAAGGTCAAGGATGGGATCAAGGGAATGTCATCCTATATAACACATGGATCTAGACATGTTTCTTTTTAAGTGTTTTTTTTATTATGGAAACTTAGTAGAAGTGACTACTTTGTAATCTTTTGAGATGTAATAGTTATGTTCTAATTCTCTAAAAATCTAAACCTGAAAAGATCCTCGACGTGAATTATTCATTTAATTCAATATTAAGTAAGGTTTAAGCCCGGGGCCTTATAGTTGGTATCAGAGGTCGGTTTAGACAACTTTAGGAGTTAGAAAAGTGTTAAATTATAATATGATTGAAATGATATAGCATTTACGGATTACCATGTTGCTTCACCTAAGATATTTCTGTGTTCAGAATGGTTTTCCGCAGAGGAAACAAAGAAGCTATGTTGGGACGACATGAGGAAGAAGATAACCTTCCAAATCAGCAGCCTGATATGGTCGGAATCGGAACTGAATAGTTTGTTGCTGTGATGGAACAATTGACTCAAGCTATAAATGGTGGTGGTATCGATGCACGAGATCAGCCAGATCAACCACAGAGGAACATGTCAGTGGTGTAACATTTCATGAGGCAACATCCCCCATCATTTAGAGGATCATCTGACCCTGTGCAAGCTGAAGGGTGGATTAAATCACTGGAGAATATTTTTGATGTCATTGGGTGTTCAGAACATCAAAAGGTTAGTCTTGTTGTTTACCGTTTTGAAGGTGAAGCTGATCAGTGGTGGTCGATGGTGAAAAATATAAGGGATAGTGATGAGATTTAGGATCTTCACTGGGACGAATTCAAAGGTATGTTTCTTGAGAAATATTTTCCTAAGGTGGTTCGTCTTATGATGGAAAAACAGTTCCTAGAATTGAGGCAGGAGAATTATTCAGTGACTGCTTATGAAGAAAAGTTCACTCGATTGGAAAGGTATGCTCCAAACTTCATACGAGATCTTGATAGTAAAATAAACCGTTTTACTCAGGGTTAAAGCCAAAGTATTGAAGGGATTTAGCTTCTCGTGATTTCAAAAGTTATGAAAAACTTATTCGATGTGCGGAGAAGGTGGAAATGGAGTTTGCCGATGATCAGGTGTTCTATGACAAACAACAGAATAAGAGGTCTAGTTGGCAGGAAAATGGGAAGAATTCATCAAAGAAGCAAGGAGGTAAGAAAACCAAATATCCATCCTGTGAGAAGTGTGGTAAAATGCATCCTGGAGAATGTTTATACAAGTCTAGTAAGTGCTTTCGGTGTGGTAATTCTGGTCATATTGCTCGTAACTGTAAGGAAGATGATCAAGCAGGAAATGAAAAGCCAACGGTAAGATGTTTTAAGTGTAATGAAATGGGTCATTATGCAAACGAGTGTCCAATGAAGAACTCAACAGGGGGAATTCATCCAGACTACAAGCAGAAAGGGGTGGTGAAATCCTTTGCAACAACTTCAGCAGATGTTGGTCCATCGAATGAAGTGGTATCAGCTCCAGGGAGCTCAGTATTTTTCGAATATTGACTTGAGGTCGGGGTACCATCAGTTGAAAGTAAAAGAAGCAGACGTTCTGAAGACTGCGTTCCGTACTAGATATAGCCATTATGAATTTGTAGTTATTCCTTTTGGGTTATCCAATGCACCTGCTGTATTCATGGACCTTATGAATAAATTTTTCCATGAGTTCTTGGATAAGTTTGTGTTTGTGTTTTGAGGTTTGGGAAGAGGTTATGTGTGCCTTGTGATTCACAGTTGAAGAATGAGTTGTTATGTGAGGCTCATAGTTCCCCATTTTCAGTTCATCCTGGCAGTACTAAGATGTACAGAGATCTGCGGGAGTATTACTGGTGGGATGGAATGAAAAGAGATATTGCTGATTTTACTGTGAAGTGTTTGACATGTCAACAGGTTAAAGCAGATCAGCAGTTACCGAAAGGGATGCTTCAGCCTTTACCAGTTCCAGAGTGGAAATGGGAGAATATATCCGTGGACTTTTTTGTTGTATTACCGAAGACATCTCGAGGTAATAATGCAATATGGGTTATTGTTGATCGCTTGACCAAATCTGCTCATTTCCTTGCTATACGAGATACTTTTTCCCTAGATCAACTTTCCCGTTTGTATCTTAAAGAGATAGTTAGGTTACATGGAGTTCCTCTCTCCATTGTATCGGATCGTGATCCCAGGTTTACTTCTAACTTTTGGAAAGGCCTTCAGAAGACGTTGGGTACTGAATTAAATTTTAGTACAGCTTTTCATCCTCAATCAGATAGGCAGTCAGAACGAATAATTTAGACCATGGAGGATATGCTACGAGCTTGTTCGATGGATTATCAGGGAAGCTGAGACCAACATCTTTCTTTGGTTGAATTTTCATATAATAACAGTTTTCATTCCAGTATACAGATGGCACCATTTGAGGCATTATATGGGAAGCGGTGTCGAACTCCAGTTTTCTGGGATGAAGTGGGTGAAAGGAAGTTGATGGGACCAGAATTGGTAGAAGAGATGGAAGAAAAAGTTCAGTTGATTTAGAAGCACATGAGAACATCTCAGAGCAGGCAGAAGAGTTATGCGGATAACCGGAGGAAGGATCTATCTTTCGAGGTAGGTGATCATGTTTTTCTCAAGGTTTCTCCTTGGAAAAGTGTGATGAGATTTGGTAAGAAAGGAAAGCTGAGTCCAAGGTTTATTGGACCATACGAAATTCTGGAAAGAGTTGGATCAATTCCTTACCGAGTGGCTTTACCTCCAAGTTTATCTCAGGTACACAATGTTTTTCATGTTTCAATGTTGAGAAAGTATATGCCAGATCCATCTCATGTTTTGAGTCTAGAAGTAGTTCAGCTGGAAGAGAACCTATGTTATGAGGAACAACCGGTCCAGATTCTTGAACACATGGAGCAGGTGTTACGGAATAAGGTGATTCATCAGGTAAAGGTTTTGTGGAAAAACCATGTGATTGAAGAGGCAACGTGGGAATCTGAAAATGCTATGAGGGATAAATACCCCCATTATTTTGATAAGTGAATAAAATTTCGAGGATGCAATTCCCAAAAGGGGGGAAGGATGTAACATCCCAGGTAAATAAAAATAAAGAATTTTCATATTTATTAATATTTATTAATTAAATATTAATTTTAATTAAAAGGGGTTTCTACGTTCGATAGCGTACTCGATACGCAACGATGAGTTTGTTTGAAAACTTACGTTGCACACAAGTAATAAAATAATATTATTTTAAATGTTAGTTAACGAGTAGTCGTTGTACTGCCAGGAATGGATAGAAATAACTAAAATATGATTATATATGTTTTTAAATGTTTTTACATTTACCCAATAAAAGATAAAGGTTTAAAATACAGAAAGAGTTCAATTTTAGGCATTTATACCCTAATTTTCACTAAGGGTTCACTTATCACCTTTTGACAGAGAACCGTCATTAAATATAGTTTTGATCGATCTTATAAATTCAATTTGACCAAACATAACTCTTCTTTAGAATCGGTACATCAAAATTTACTTTGTGTAAATTTTGGGTATCTTTCCGATAAAGTTCATTTTTTTAATGAATAATGTAAAATGTTGTATTTTAATTCAAAACCTAATTTTAATCTAATTTATTTATATGATTATATTATCTTTTGAATTGGTTTTAAAGTGAAATTAGAATAAATTTTTACCATTAAATCCAATAGTGGTCGTTGGAATTAATTTCACTTTGAAATCAGACTTAAACCAGTGTCAATCTTTTGATACTTATTATTTCATAAAAACACGCTATTTGCTCTGACAGCGGGAATTAATTAATAAATTTATTAATGTGACTTATATATTTTGAATTTTGTAAAATAGACATCATTTTTGAATTCGTAATATCAAATATAGCAAAGGGTGATTTTTTGGGATTTTTCTGAAAAACTTCAATTTTTGATGAATAGTGAAACCACTAAGTGGTACTTATAAAAACTGATTTTTCCGTTTAAATGAAATTTTTCCCTCTTTGTGTTTTTAATTTCAAAAATCCGACATACATGGTTTTCATTAATAAGTAAAATTTTGTTCAATGGGATAAAAATAATTTTTTGGTGAATAGTAACTTATTAAGTTTTTAATCGCGATTAGAGGTAATTAGTGTAGTTTAAGGTAAAAATAATGTTTTAATAATATGAAATGAACTTTACACATGTCCTAACCCCATTGTATGTGTAATAGCCGACCCAGACAAGCCATGGGTCAACTTGGGGACCCCATGGAGCCACTTTGGTTGGGAAATGACATAAATAACTTTTTATTTAATGTAAAAGTAAAAATGACACAAATATAATATGTTTTACGAAAACAATTTTTACGTGGGGATATAAAGATCAGAGTTTTGATTATAAATAGTCATTGGAAATCTAAAAAGATTTCCCACATGATAGTATTTTTTTTATAATTTTTAGACATTAAATAAATTAAATTATTTATGAAATAATAATGATGCAGCGATGACATCATTATTTGATGATTTAAATAAAATGGAAAGATAATGTGAAATATATGAACTACACATGTAAAAAACTTATTGTATGAGTGTATTTATAACCCTTATCACCTTATCCACGAATTATATCAATGTGGGACCTTTTAAAACCGAAATACATTTTCAAATAAAGTAATATTTCTTTACTTTCCAAAAGTGCCCCTCCTCTCCTCTTATAAAAGGCCCCCACCTCTACCTCATTTCACACACTCCTCAAGCCTTTGGATCGGAAAACCTCTGACCATTAACTCTCTCCACATCCCTATACTCATCCTAGTGGATTCCCTTTGGGAATAATCCTTTCAAAGGAAGCCTTTAGGCTCAAATCAAAAGGGAGTTACACTTTTAAAGGTAATTCATTCTCTCTTGTTCATTTGATTTATTTTGCTTCTCCAACCCTCTAAACTCTTTTTATTTACATCTTTTGTAACAACACCAGTATCTTCAATATACTAGGATGTTGTTATAAGATGTATTTGAGCTACACTCTCACACAACTACATCAAATGGTTAAAGAACATACGGTTTCCGTGGATGGCGAAATTCTGCCTCGCGAAACGATGATTGTTCAATACTCATTTAACAGCTTCAAAGGTGGCCATTATGATGTCACTATTTTTATATATGATATATAATATGTTTATTTTTTTGTTTAATCTTCTGTATTTTTCATTTTGGGCATACCTTTATTGTTTCAATTATGGGTAAACACGATATCTTCATTTAAGGAAGTGCGGACTACCGCCCCCTCAAAATGATGTGATTCGTTAATGCCATATGTGGGACGTGTAAAGGATGGATTTAAAGTTATTATATATTATGTTATACTTTAATTATAATATACATATATATCATTATTATTTATTTCCATTGAAGTATGAGATAGAAATGAAAGTAGCGTTCATGCGTACGTACGGCTTGCCGTCTCCATGAACGGTGCATTTCATTTCTTATCCCCAAATGTAATGTAATATTAAAAGTACATGTATATAATGGATATATATAATTAATGATATATCTAAATGATGAATATAATTCTGGAATTAAAATATAAATACCTCTCATTTAGTTTTAATTCCATTAATATGACAAAGAAATGAAAGTAGCGTTCATGCGTACGTACGGCTTACCGTCTCCATGAACGGTGCATTTAATTTCTTACCTCTAAATGATTATGTAATATTATAAATACATGTATATTCTGGATATATATGATACATATTATATCCAAATCAGGAATTTCATTCTGGATATAAAGAACCTTTGACCACACGAACAACATGTAATTGTAAGAAGTCCACTTTCGACTTAAGAACCAAATATTGAGAAAACAAACATTATTAACTTAAATGGTTACATAATGTTTATAACATGGAAATAAGTGATATAAAAGGAATAATGAACTTTAAAAAGGTTCTTAATCAAGTATAAATTAACTCATGTTTATTATTCAGGACGTTAAAGAACGATCGTGTCAAGTCAGACCTGAGGTAAGGGACTTCGTCTCAATCTCCTTTCATTGAGGCATATTTCGTTTTATACACAACTTTATTTTATACGGTGTATACACTCCTTTGACTTTTACTTTTATAAAAAAGGAATATTTTTCTACGAAACTTTTTACAAAACGACAAAAAGGAATGTTTCTTTTAACGTACGCGGCGACAACGACCTTTTCCGCTGCCGCGAGTATTATTTGGTCTTTAGCTTTCTCAACTAGCCGTAATGTTTTTAGAATAAAATTAATACCAT
Source organism: Viscum album (assembly GCA_963277665.1). Lineage (NCBI taxonomy): Eukaryota > Viridiplantae > Streptophyta > Magnoliopsida > Santalales > Viscaceae > Viscum > Viscum album. Next base: position 826,455,037 of record OY728148.1, on the reverse strand, counting down.
ATACTCTTTTATGTATTTTGGTATTGAAAATGGTTTTGAAAAAAGATTCTATTATGTCAATATATTTATGATATATTGTGATTGAAATGTGGAAATGTTATCATTCCTTTATATTGGTTTTATGTTTTATGATTTTATACTGGTACTTGGACATTTTAACGGGTGGTTACATTATAAACCATATGACGGGTGGTGTCGTGAATACCAGGATGGGTGGTTACGTTATAACCTCCAATGCATTGGGTATGGAAGTTGGCCGTATGGATATTCCATTAAGTATGTATGGAAATTGGTCGTATGGCTATTCCATTAAGTGATATGTGTGGAAGTCGACCGTATGGTTATTCCACTTAAGTATGTTTATGTCCCAAGTTACCTTTATATATGTTATGTGTTATTTTTATGGATTTTATGGTAATACTTTGGATACAAAAAGGTATGTAATGATACTTTATTCAGTGAAGATTTTTTACTACTTCATGAAGGTGAAGGTATTACTTTGATAGAGTATATATGGTTTATTTGATGTTTGAAAAACTAACAGTTTTCATTCTTTCTGTATCCCTTACTGAGCTTTTTATGCTCACCCCAAGTTATTTTTGAAATGTTTTCACAGGACTTAATGTGGAATAAGGTCAAGTATGGGATCAAGGTAATGTCATCCTATATAAAACATGGAACTAGACATGTTTCTTTTTAAGAGTTTTTTTATTATGGAAACTTAGTAGAAGTGACTACTTTGTAATCTTTTGAGATGTAATATTTATGTTCTAATTCTCTAAAACTCTAAACCTGAAAAGATCCTCGACGTGAATTATTCATTTAATTCAATATTAAGTAAGGTTTAAGGCCGGGGCCTTATAGTTATATCCAACTAAAATTATGATTTTGTAATTAATTGGTGGATTTGGTTGATTGGAAGGAAATACTATTGTGTTGGTAACTTTATTTAGGTGGGTTTTTAGATTATTTATGTCCAAGATATTATATAGATATGTGGTGGAACAATATAATATAAGGATATCTTGACCAATAATGGTATTAATATATTTAACATGTGGATATGTATCTCTAGTAGATGATTACATATTAAATTTTAAAAATTAAATATAAGGTGTTTAGGATAATTAAATTTCATTTATATTGGAGCAATTTCATATCATTGAATCATTATTGATATGAAAATAAATTTATAGTAATAGAGGATTATTGGGATATAGTATTAAAATTAATAAATTTCAATAAGTAATGAAGATTCATGGTTTGACCCTAATTCATGTGGTTCCAGAGTTTTTAGTGTATAATTAAGTTGTCCTTTTAATGGTGATAAATTCAGTAAAATTTCGTGAAACCATGGAGATTAGATTTTTTTAATAATTTGATGAATGTAGTGAAAGGTCAAACATTTTGACCTAGAGGATATGCATTTTGAAAATTTACTTATGCCCTAAAATTATCATTTTCTTTCCTATATTACATTGAATTGAAATTATAATGAACATAATAATAATTATAAATGAGTTAAGATTTTTCATTTCATAATTGTCATTTCATGTATTAAACATTCTATTTTCCATTTTTTATATTCATAATGGTAAATCAGGGTATTTAAAGTCAACATTAAGTAATGATATCCATAAATATGTTGTGGCTATGTAATTAATATCCCAGGAGGATCTATGGTATTTTATGGGGTTCCAATGTATGGTTTATCCTTGATAGAATAGTTCAGAGGATGTATGTATCAATTATTTAGGAAGGATGTGGTGAATGCATTGGGGTTTAATTTTTAAAGAGTGAAAAAACATAGTTAGTTGATCGTAGATACTAATTGAAAACAAATATTACTTATGATTGAGTAGGTTGAAGTATTATTTTTGGGATGATGATTTAAATCCATTGTAACATGATGGAAATTGGGGTTTTTAATTCTAAAGGGTTATACATGATTCTATATCATTAGTTTTTGGATAGTTTCAATCGAGGGAAGTTGCATATATATTATATTCAAAAGCATATATCATTACATTTGCAACCTAAAAGTGATTTTAATTTTATTATTAATTTATTTGTCGAATAATTAAATTTCATTATATATTTTTTATTGACATGTTTATTTTATATTCATTTATGAATATTTATATTAAAAAACATTATGAAAACATTATTTACATGATATTAATGTTTTATTTACAGTTTCTTAAATTTATTATTTTTCTAAAATATTATAGAATATTATAGGTTTATTTTTAAAATACATTAAATAAATTTAATATGAAAATGATGTGATGGTTTAAATGATTAAATATTTCCTTTAGGTTTAGTAAATATATATTTTAAACGGATTAATATAGTTTACTGAGTGGTTAATTTGGTGGTTAGTTTCATAGTTTCAATATTTAATTTATATAAAATGTGGATCCTTTTGTGGTTGTTTTTTTAGATTCATATCATGTGGTATATATAGTATGTTCATTGAGGGTCTAGTATTGATCTTATAATATTTTAATGGAAATGTTTTATGAGTAATTATTTTAAAGGATGTTTTTTCCAGATAATATGTTATTGGGGCTTTATTTTTTGTCATGTTGTAATATAATATTATATACCATTTAGGTGTAATGAATTCCTTGGTTCATTAATTTAATTATAATCTTGTGTATAATATTCATTTATGCGGATTATAATGTATATTCCATTGTCTCATCGACCATTTTGGTTTATATTCATAGTGATGGATTTGTAAATTGATAATTTAGATGTTTATAGAGTATCTAAAGTGAGTTTTTATGTATCTCATTGTCAAAATAGACATAGTGGTGGAACTAAAAGTTCATGAAGTATTTTTTTAAGAGTGGTTTTCTTGTGGGTGTGCCTGATTTATTGTTTTATGTTGGGTTGAATCTAGTAATTATTCAAAACATTTTAGAAAAAATTTGATGATATTGATGGACAATGATAAGATGGACTTTGTTTAGTAGTTTTTTTGGTTTGGTTTATATTTATAGAAATATCCACTCTAGATGAAGAGTATAAAAATTACCATTTTGGTTTCATTTTATGATAATTCCATAGTTTTATGAATGAAACCAGGTGGTCTTTTTTTCTTCTTTTGAGTGTTTTCAGATAAAAAAAGAAATCATTACAGTATGTTAAGAAGTGATGATCCTGTTTCTCAATATAAAATTAATGGAGAATGCATCATAAAGAAAATTTCCCCTTAATGGTAGATATAAAATATATCATTGATTAACGTTACATATGTAAAAATAATTATACAAGTAATTATTTTAAAAAAATGGATTTTGAATCACTATTGGAAAAATAAACCACGATGTAGTTGTTTGGAGGCCACTCTGTGGTGAAAATATAATCCACATATAATAATTAAATAACGTATTAAAATATTTTTTATTCTTGTGAAATTCTGGTGACAATGTTAAAGTCTTGGTCAACTATTGACAAAGTTTTTTCCCTTTCGTAATTTCCTTTAATGGAATATAAAATTTATATTTTCTATATATTAGACTGAGGTAATTTTTATTTGTAGATAGTTTAATATTTTATTTTTATGACTTTAGAAGTTGGTTTTACAATTAATTTTTGGAAATAGACTAATAATTCTCTTCTACCACCAATAATTATATAGTTTACTGATTAATTAAATTTTTAGAATAAGATACCTACTTGTAATAATTATATATTATTTATTTACTTTATTTGAAATTATTTTAGTTTATTGAATTATTATTTAACTTATTATATATATTTCTATTAGTGTTATATTATATGTATGATTTTTTTAGAGTTTGTGTATAATTATAGATGTTTGATAGATTCTTATTATATATCTTTTTATGTTTATGATGTATTCTTTTTTCAAAATTCAATTTTGCTGGGATATAATGTTTTGTCATACACAAATTTTTCTAGGAAAGAATGTTCAAAATAAGGTGGATATATTTATTGGATTTTCTCTGGTTAGAGTGGAAATAGTTAAACTGTTGTGAATTTATGTTCAATGGATTGTTTTGTGTGAGTGGTAGTGAAGATTTTTTCAATAATTAAACTATTTTTTATTCATTATAGTGTTCATAGGATAGAGGTTTATTAATATTCTTTGAGGAAATCTATATGTTCATGTATTATAGAACAAGGTGGAATTTTTTATTAAAATAATATTTTGTGATGTGATTTCATTTGTGAGAGATTGGTAATTTCATTGAACTTTGGGATGTTATAATTTATATTACTGCATTTTATGTGGTGGTGTGGCTGTTATAAATGAGGGGAGTGTTTTTTGGTTAATGTTTTCCATCTTAAAAAATGGTATGGTTGTTCATGGTGGGTTAATTATGTAATGATTATTGAGTGAATGGTTTGGTTTTCCTTGTAATCTTGTTTTTTCAATCAAAACAAGATAGTTTGATGTTAATTTTTATATTATAATTTCAATATAAATATTTTTTTAATATTTTTTGATGTATGTGATGTATAAATTTAGAGAATTTTTTAAGTCATTTGGAATGTAATCTACCGTTTAAAATACTGACATGTTAATGATGAATGTTAATATAGTGCTATAGTGTACTTGTTGTATAATACTTCACTAGAGGGGTTATGTGGTTGAATTATGATTTTTAGATTTTTATGTACTTAGGTGATGATTACATCAATGCGGTTATGTTTTATTTTTAATTGTTTATAAATATTATGAATATTGAAATTTTTAGTATGTGACGAAGATGACGTTTTTTATAATAGAGATACCTTGAATGAGGTTATGTGGTTTTATTTTTATTTTAAAATTTTTCTCAAATTTGATGATATAAAGAAAGGTGTTTTGTCACCAAAGACTACTAAGTTACTATGAGTTAGAATAACTTTTTAGAAAATAGGTAAGAATATGGAATATTTTTTTCTCTTATTTTTTTTATGATGCTTCTAGAGGTTTGAAAGTTTTTTAATAATAAATTTTAATGTTTTCAATATAAGAAGATGGTTTATGAAATTTACAATTGAATTGGTTTTGGATTTTTTAGAGATTTGTTTTATTTTACTGGTTATTTGGGATGTATATTTTTGGTTCCAGTCTATTACTTTTATTTTTATTTTTTTAGGTGTCATCATATGTAATATTATTGGTATTATAGTTTTGAATTTAAATTTTATTGTTATATGGGATGGATGTTGATGTTGGTGCTTATTTGAATGGGACTATTTAATGAATCATGGATGTATTGTGTAATGTCATGCCCCTCATCATTGGACTCAATTGAGGTTGAAGTACTACATGGACTTTATAGAGATTCCCAAGGCACTAATTGTTGAAAATTAATGTCTAGGGTTTTATAAATTATTAGGGAATTATTTTACCGTTGAAATAAAAAAAACCAACCAAACTATATAATACCAAATAAAACTACATAATGTATGTCATCAATGTATTTCATCTCAAAATGATACCACGTTACAATAATCACCAACTAAAACCAAACCATGAATCAAAATTAGTGTGCCAAGAAGAAGACTAAAATGACAGTACACAAAGATTCCAAGGATAAGCTCCATATCTCCACACCATGCTCCATGTTCAAATACTACAAGACCATCCAAGAATCATGAGGAATAAATAAGAAAATATCATCCTTTACCTTTACTTGTATCCCAAAATACAAGATCTTCAAAACCATCAATGTTCTAAATAGGGGTTGAGTAATGAAGCTCAATAGTATTTCCCCTATTTAAATCCCTAATCACACCACTAGGATAGAGCATGATATCAAAAATTATGTAAAACAACTTATATAAAACCATTAAAATGGTACAACAATTTATACCAAGACAAAGACACCCTTAACAAAAGAGTTAACCCAAATAAAGACATTCCAAATGAGATTAATCAAACTAGTAATTAACTGAAATTCCCACTCCATATAGGAATAAACCATTCCATTTAACAATTACCCAAGAAATGAACCTCAACTATTCACACAACTCAACCAACCAAGCTTGGTGTTACCATTGATGGTGGAATATCATTTCCAACCTCTCCCCTTTTTATTTTGTTACTTCACAACCACATTTCAACCTGTTAATGGTGGTATTTGACAACATCTAAAAATACCCATTCTAACTTATGATTAACTATTTAAGTAAAAAAATGTCATAATAACATTTTTTCAAGCCATGTATCCCAAAAAAATGTCAACAAAACATCCATTTAATCCCAACATAATTTCAACAATGCATGCCAAACCCATTTTAGTAAAATCTTACATCTACTTAAAACACCATTAATATAATTTTTTTTCTAAAAAACATTTCAATAACACTACATTTTTATTAAAACTAGTTTCTAGAAAACCATTTTCATAAATCAGAACAAGAAACAGATTGTCAAATCATCATTTTAAAATCCATCAACAAAGTAAATTTCTCAAAAATATCACTTCTCCCATAAATCCCACAAAAAATCACCAAAGAGGTTACAAAAATTAACATCACACATAAATTTCACACCCAATTTCATGAAGGATAATTTTTTTAAATTAAACATTCTTATTCAATTAATAATAGTCTAGAGTAAATCCTCCAACCACTAGGGTTTTGGAAAAAATGACCAATGACACTAACAAGAAAAAAACATTGGTGAAAACTCAATATGTCAAAGTAATATACCTTCCCATGACATAAAAAATGTATAATATAACCATTATTGGAAACAAAAAACCTATATGTATCCATAAAATAACTAGATTTAATAAGATAAGATGGAAAAGACTAGATCTAAGAAAACCTATAAATTACTAAGAAAGGATAATTACAAAGGGAGATCTGGATTTACGGCACCGAAAAAACATTTTTAAGAGCCTATTGAGTGATGGGTAGAGGATCCCTATCCTTTTAGAGAGTAAAATTTCAAGTGAGGGTCAAAATGGGGATCAAATGGGGTGTTTAGGGTTATTATTGCATGAGATACATTTTTAAAAAACCACCTTTTAACTCGAGCATGGTTTTTCCTCACAATTATGAAAACCATGTGATAACATTGAGCCTAATAATTCCAAAAAGGATTCCCCACATGGTTATACCTCACTATTAGAAATAATATGTTCTAACTGTGTAAAATCCCATTGCCTCCTTGCGTACTGTTTCCTGATGAAGCTACGCAATTTTCACTAACAATGCCCGAACCACAAACCCTTAAAAAAGACTGAAAACCAGCCAAAAACCATCCAAACTCTTCTAAACCTTTATCAACCAATTTATACACAAAAAGGAATAAAAGGGGCACAATAATAATTTCAAGGGTGATACATTCTCCCCACTATTGGTCTTTCGGTCCACAAAATGTAGAAAACTATCGGTTTCTCCAAAGAGATCGTGCCATTTCTCAACCATTTCATTCTCCTATTCCCAAACCTCCTCCTAAATATGACCATGTTTACATGAAAACCTTAATTTGGCAATGCGATTTCCATGAATTAATTTCTCTTTCCCAGCCATAACTCACACTAGTATGTGAATCAATGAAGAACTCATCCATAGTTTAACATGATCCCATCAAATCATATGATCAGGATCTAGATGATACCTTTTCAGCTGAGATACATGAAATATATTATGCACTAAACATAAACATGGTGGAATGGCCAACATATACCTAACCTCTATAAACCACTCATTTATATCAAAATGGAATATATATGTCGGGGATAATATTCCCTTATTTATGAAATGGTGATGTCCCAATCTCCAAGATATTCTCAATAAAACACAATCACCCACCTCGAACAATAAGGACCGTCGATGATGATCCCAAAATGATTTTTGATGACTATGATCCATCTTAATTATTTTCCTTATAAACTGAATCTTCCCCATTGTATCTTGGATATGTGTCAGATCCAATATCAATTTCTCTAACATTTCCTCCCAAAAAATTGGAGGAAGACATGTAGACTCATACAATGATTCAAACAGAGCCGTATGTGTCTAGTCCTAATAACTATTATTATAAGAGAAATATATTAACGGTAATTGTTACTCCCACGATCCGCCAAAATACATCACACATTCCTAAAACATACCTTCAATGTTCTGTATCGTCATCTCATATTTCCCATCGGTCTGGGGATGATACAATGAACTCATTATCATCTGAGTCCCAAGGGACTGTTACAAGGATTTCTAGGGAAAAAAATTAAACCTTATATCTCTATCATATAAAGTCAAAACTGGTATACCATGCCTCTATTTCTACTCATAATTATAGGTTTTGGATAGATCCACCATAATATGAGTTTCATGAATCAGTATGAAATGGTCCATGTAAAGACCCAAACATTCATGAATGGAAATCCCTCATGATCTAATTAAATGTCTATTTAAGTAAAATGTTTATATAAAATGTCATATTCTTTGGGTTTATGTTAAGAATTTTGACCGTTGCTAATATAGACGTTGAACAGTGATCACATGATTAGTATAAATATAGGGCTTTAACGATTCTAATTTACTCAAACAAAGGAAGTGATGTCCTCACACAGTAGATATTCCCCAAACTAATCCCATTTTTCAGACCTCAAAAACGTGGTGGCGTCATTAGGATTTGCTCTTGACCAAGCCCAAGACGTGCTTCAACATGTTATGCTCGAGGGGGACCGCCTACGAGATAAGTGGAAGTTGATAGAGATTACCACCCGACCAATGTTATCTTAGCCACCCCAAGAGTTTGTCACCATCACACACCTTAATCTTTGGTCTTATACAGGTGTTATAAGGGGTAGTGTAACAGGACTATAGCACTCTATTTATGTACATTATTTTTGAATATAATAATGAATATATTTTCATGTTATTTTTGTTACATTGTAAATTGTTTTTAAAGATCAAATAATATTTTTTTGTTAATATTCAAATAAGAAATCAATTTTGATGAATTGATGGATTTTATATTTAAATAACAATTTAATAAGTTATTATTATTATTATTATTAAATTCTGTTTTATTAAATATAAATGATTGTATAATTTTATGGATGCAATTGTAATTTTTATTAAGGTTAGAAAGCCATTTTTTCAAAACCCAGGAATTTTTGATAAATATCAGTTTTTATTTTAAAAGTTAAAATTAACATATTTAGAAAATTGTTTAGATAAAATTAATATTATTTTTGGAATCAGGATTTGAAAATTATCAAACGGTGAATTGTTCATAATTTTCTGAGACAGGCAATTTTTTGGGTAAAAATTAAATACCGTTAAAATATATAATGTGTTTTATGACATCATAATGACCCAATAGTGATGTAATAAAATACTATAATCCTTATGCTCGGACAATACATTTTTAACATTAAAATAATGTTATTTTGGATTTGTTTGACTCATTTTACAAAGCATTAATGGACTATTCAAGGCTTATTAAACATCTTGTCTTTTTAAATTGTTTTCCTTGAGAGTGTGACTCACCTCCAATGGGAGCAGGAATTGTGATCTTTGTCACGATTCTATCTCAGCTAACTCAGTATTTGAATAGAAACATGGGTCAAGAGGAGATTTCAACCCCCCCCCCCCCCAAGAAAGAACAAGTTGCTATCGAGAGCCTAATGAGGTAAAGGCCTCATACTTTTAATGGATCATCTAATCCCACAATCGATGAGCAATGGATCAACTCCATTGAAAAGTTATTATCCATCCTTCAATGTCATGAACAAGAGAAGGTTCTTATGGCTACTTATTGTATGGAGGTTGAATCTGATCAATGTTGTATGTTGATCAAAAATACGAAGCCTGAGTAGGAGATCGAGGCGTTGAAATATAAGGATTTCAGGAAGATGTTTTTTGATAATTATTTTCCACGCACCCTCCGGCATAAGATGGAAAGGGAATTTATTTCCCTCAAGAAAAAAGATGAAGAATCTATTGGACAGTATAAGTAAAAATTCACAAAGATTGCATGATATGCTTCCGACTTTGTCGTTACCCCAGAATGCAAGGTTGACCGCTTCTTTGGTGGGCTGAAACCTAGCCTGCGGAAAGCACTGGCAATCCGTGGTTTCAAAAGCTATGAGGAAATTGTCCGATGTGCCTTCATGGTCGAAATGGAGATCATATAATCTTAAGGGGTATCATGGGGATAAGAAGCGTAAGGTGTACTTTCTATGCAGATGGTCCGATGGATAAATCTGATGGTGCTAATAATATACAACACTCCACTTTCCAAAGGTGCGGAAAGAAGCACCCTAAAATTTTCATGAAGGGTACAAGAAAATTCCTTAGGTGTGGAAGAGAAGGGCACATAGTTGTAAACTATTGGAAAGAAAGACATGTGGTTGTGATAGAGGGGAGTAACGCTCCATTCAAACCTCAATGCATGATACATTTCTACAAATCCAAGAACCAGGGCATCTTGAAAATTAGTTCCCTATGCCAAGGGTTTTCGGAGGCAACGAACTACATTTAAGGTAGCAAGGGTGATCTTTTTACATCACTACTGCCGAAGTGAACCCTGAAAACTAAGTGGTTACAGGTATGCTAGTTATTCATTCTAGAATAGCGAACATACAAATTGACTCTATTTCTACACATTATTTTATATCTCGAAAGTTTAGTAGAAGAATAACATCACCACCACAAATCATGGAAGTGAAGATTTCGGGGAGTATGAAAAATGGGGCGATTATTGCATCCCAAGAATATAACTCCTCCCCTATCATAATTTGTGGATTGAACTTCCCGACAACCTCGTCATACACCCTCTTATGGAATTTGATGCAATTTTTGGCATGGATTGTCTTTCCTTATATAGAGCCAAAAAAAAATTCGTGAGAGGGAAATCACTCTCCATGTGGAGAATCGACCCCCTAGTATTTGTAAGTGTAAGGAGGAAGATGGATATTATTTTTCTCCATCATCTCAAGTGTGGATATTACTGCCCTATGAGCTCGTGTATCTGGATTATATGATTAAGTGCGTGGAAGCACCCATCCTTGAAGACATGCCTATTGTGAGGGAATTCGTTGAAGTGTTTCCTGAGGAATTTTCTGGTCTCCCTTCTAGAAGAGATGTTGAATTCTCAATTGAACTTATACCGGGGGTGTAGCCAATATCCAATACTCTATATAGAATGGCTGTTTTTGATCTTGAAGAGGTGAAGAAACAACTACTGTAGAATCTGGATAAAGGGTTTATACACCCAAGTGCTTCACCATGGGGTGCACCAGTCCTCTTCGCCATGAAGAAGGATGGATCAATGTGCCATTGCATCAATTATCGTGAGCTCAAAAAAATCACGACAATGAATAAGTATCCTCTCCGACGAATTGATGACTTCTTTGATCAGTTGTGTGGAGCAAAATACTTTTCCAAGGTGGATTTTCAATCGGGATATTATCAAGTAATGGTGAAGAAAGAATATGTCCCCAAGACTGCTTTTCGTACAAGATACGAGCACTATGAATTCATAGTAATTCCATTAGGACTTACTAATGATCCATAAGTCTTCATGGAGACGATGAATAGAGGTTTTAGAGATTATATCGACAAATTAGTGATAGTCTTTATAGATGATATTATGATATACTTCAAAACCAAGGAGGATCATGAGATGCATCTAAGAACTATACTAGAGACCATGGAAAAGGAGAAGCTCTATGCCATGTACACCAAGTGTGAGTTCTTGTTGAAGGAGGTATCATTCTTGGGCCCTATCATCACAAGCAATGGGATATCTATGGATCCCTCCAAAACAGATGCAATTAAGGGATGGTCGAGGCCAACATCGGTAATAGATATCTGTAGCTTCTTGGGGTTAGCTGGATATTATTGAAAATTTGTGAGAAATTTCTCATGCTTGTCCAGCCCTCTTACTAAGACAAATCTGAAGGGGGAAGAGTTTTCTATGAGTGATGAATGTGAAGAATGCTTCAAGGAGTTGAAAAAGAGGCTTATCACTACACCCATTATCACATTACCCCCAAGTGGAGAACATTTCATGGTATTTAGTAATGCTTTGAAGAAGGGATTGAGATGTTTGTTGCTGCACAATGACAAATTCATTGCCTTTTCTCCAAGGAAATTGAAATTTCATGAACAGAACTATCCAACACATGACCTTGAGCTGGCTGTAGTGATCTTTTCTTTGAAATTTTTTCAGCATTCTCTCTTTGTAGAGAAGTGTGAAATATATATGGACCACAAAATCCTCAAGTATATATTCATAAAAAAATAGTTGAATATGTGCCAACGAAGATGGTTAGAGATGATGAAAGACAATGACTGCTCAATCCATTATCGCCTTGGGAAATCGAACAAGGTGGAATATTGTCTAAGTAGAAAGGAACCCGCAATTCTATCATTGATGATAAATGAAAAGGATCCAATATTCCTAGATTTCATGAAGATGGACAAGGGAATAATAAATAATGGAAAATCATAAATCCATTCACAAATTATTTCTCAACCATCACTTTTGGAAAGGATAAAGGATGATCAAAAGGATAATGTGGGAATTCAAGAAAAAGTGGAAGCTATCAAAAAAGCAAAATCCCCAGAGTTTAATGTTAATGAAGAAGGAATTGTGAGATTTGGGAAAATAATATGTGTTCCATCAAGTCCAGAACTGAAGAAGGATCTTTTAGATGATGCACCTAGTTCAAATTTCTCTGTTCACCCATGAAACACAAAGATGTATCGAGATCTATTTGAGCATTATTGATGGGATAATATGAAGAAAGAGATCACTAAATATACATCAACATGCCTAGTGTGTCAGCTAGTGAAGGAAAAGAGGAAGAAGTCTAAGGGAATGATGCAACCATTGCCCATACCAGAATGGAAATGGGATAACATCACCATGGACTTTGTCAGTAGACTTTCGAAGACATCCAAAGGCAACAATGAAATCTCAGTGGTTGTGGATCGTCTTACAAATTCAGCAAAATTCATTGCTATTCGGGAGGATTTCTCACTGGATCAACTGGCACAGATATCTATCAGGGAAGTGGTAAGGCTGTATGGAGTACCACTATCTATTGTATATGATCGATATCCAAGATTCACCTCTATGTTTGGGAAGAGTCTTCAACATGCTATGAATAATAAACTAAACGTCAGTATAGCTTATCATCCTCAAACTGATGGCCAATCCGAGTGGACTATCCAAAAACTTGAGGACATGTTGAGAGAATTATCAATGGACTTAAAAGGAGGATGGATCAACATTTTCCTCTGGATGAGTTCTCTTATAATAATAGTTTCCACTCGAGCATCCAAATGGCACCATATTAATCCCTTTATGGGAAAAGGTGTAGAACATCGGCATGTTGGGATGAGGTCGGTGAGCGTAATCTGCTCAGACCAGAAATGGTCTAAGAAATGACGGAGAAGGTGAAAACCATTCAGTAGCATATCAAGGTATCCCTGAGTCTACAGAAGAGTTATGAAGATAACTGTTGATGAGAACTTGAGTTTATGGTTAGAGACATGGTATTTCTACGCATATCTCCATGGAAGAAGGTCATGAGGTTCGGAAGGAAAGGGAAGTTAAGTCCAAGGTACATCAGCCCCTTCGAGATTCTTGATCGTGTCGGGGCTGTGGAATATAGACGTGCACTACCACCAACCATGTCCAAAGTGCATGATGTCTTTCATGTATCCCTATTAAGAAAGTAACTACCAGATCCTTCACTTGTACTCTCTTCAGAGGTGGTACAGTTAGAAGATGATCTTTCTTATGAGGAGCAACTAGAGAAGATCTTAGACCGTATAGAAAAATTTCTATGAAATAAGACAATTCCCCTCTTCAAGGTGTTGTGGTGAAACCACAAGTTTAAAGAGGCGATGTGTGAATCAGAGGAAGTGATGAAGAAGAGTTACCCACATTTGTTTTTAGTGTGGGAAAAGGAAATTTTGAGGGAGAAATTTCTTAATGAGGGAAGATTGTACTGACCTCAACATTTATAAATGGAAATCCCTCTTGATCTAATTAAATGTCTCTTTATGTAAAATTGTTATATAAAATGTCAAATTATTTGGTTTTATGTTATGAATTGTAACCATTTCTAATATAGCCATTGAATAGTGATCACATTATTAGTATAAATATAGGGCGTTAACGATTCCAATTTACTCAGACAAAGGAAGAGATTGCCTAATCCAGTAGACATGCCCCATACGAAGCCCATTTTTCAGAACCTGGAAAATAGGTGGTGTCATTGGGATTTTCTCTTGACCAAACCCAATCCGAGCTTCAACAGGTTATGCTCGAGCAGGACAGCCTATGGGAGAAGTGGAAGATGATAGAGATTACCACCCAAGAAATGTTATCTAAGCCACACTAAGAGTTGGTCACCATCACACACCTTACTCTTCGGTCTTATGTGGGTGTTATAAGGGGTTATGTAACAAGACCTTAGCACTATGGTTATGAACATTATTTTTGTATATAATAATGAATATTTTTTCTTGTTATTTTTTTACCTTTTAAATAGTTTTTAAAGCTAAAATAGAAATTTTAATTAATATTCAACTAAAAAATCTATTTTGATTAATTAATGGATTTTTGAATTAAATAATATTTTAATAAAATATTCTTATTATTATTAAATTATGTTATATTAAATATAAATGATTCAATTATTTTATGAATGCAATTGTTATTTTTATTAAGGTTTGAAATCCATTTTGTCAAAACCCAAGAATTTTCGATAAATGTCGGTTTTTATTTTATAAGTGAAAATTAACATATTTAGAAAATTATTTATATAAAATGAACATTATTTTGGGAATCAGGATGTCAAAATTATCGAACAATGATTTTTGCTTAATTTTATGAGACAGTCATATTTTTTGGGTAAAAATTAAATACGGTTTAAATATATAATGTGTTTTATGACATCATAAAGACCCAATAGTTATGTAATAAAATACTATAATCCTTATTTTCGGCCAATATATGTTTTAAGAATAAAATTATGTTATTTTGGGTTTTTTTTGACTCATTTTACAAAGCATTAAGAGATCCTTCAAGGCTTATTAAACATCTTGTCTTTTTAAATTGTTTTCCTTTGGAGTGTGATTCACCTCCACATAAGCAACCCCATTATTTTAAAAAGATTGGTCTTTTTCCTTATAAGATATTGTTTTTCACTCCCCTTTGAAAAAATCCATTGTAAAAAACAATGGTATTGTTTTTGGATAGAATTAATTAAATGTGAGGTGTCCCAACCCTTAATAATAAAGAATTCCCTCACCATTCATATATAAACCCAAACAAGCTCCCACTTTCTCCTCACTCAAAGCCTTTTTAGTTCGTCCAAACTCTTCCTTACTCTCCCTAGAATCCTACCATGGTTTCCCAAGCTCCCAAGAAGCCTCTCTCAAGCCTCTCTCATTCCTTTGGAAGCACACTTCCAAGTAATGATTTTTTATTCCTTTCTCATTTTTTGTCCAATTTTCTTAATGTTTTTATGCCCATTTAATTTCAATTATTAATGTTGGGGTATGGTTTTGAACTACCCCCATAATACCCTATTTATGTTTGAATGATGGGATACCCATTTATCTCGCATTAAATTCTTCCCATGTACACCCATTACTATACCGAAATTCCGAAATAAATTTCTCTCTATTCTTTTACATTCAAGAAATTATTTTGTATCATGACTCAAAATTACAATACAATTGTTGGGAAATGTATCTATATAACCTACATACATTCTATTTCATGTAAATATTATGAGATTCCCCTTTCTCTCTTATCAATCATTTTTATGAATTCTTAAGTCGTGCCATTACACTATTGAAATTGCACCGATTTTCTAAGCCAATGTCATTCTGTAGTGAATACCATGCCCATTTCTCTATCAAGGGTATTCACATTTATGAACATTTACTTATTGACTATAAAGGTCCATATATTAATTCCACCTTACTTTATCATGGAGTAAATGATTATGAATCTATGTTATATGATCCATGAGGCACACTTATGCATGAAATGAAATGTTTAAGAAGGGTGTGCCCTTATAGTGCTCCAATGCATTGGGTAAAGTATAGTATCATGATAAGTCATGTGAAATGGGTGTTGACACATGATAATTCAAGTGAAATGAGGTTTTACTCATGATTCATGTGCAATGAGGACTTACTCATGCTTCATGTGCAATGAGCCTTGGCTCATGCTAATTCCCTGTTAAGTGTTGTTGCCACATTTCCAAGTTATGATTATCATGATTTATCATGACATTATGTTGATGCTTCTCTTGTGGTCTATTGATATGCCTATTGTCTAACATGTATTTTATTCCTCCTTTTATTACAAGATTTTCCCCTTACTGGGATTTATATCTCACCCTTTTCTTATGCATTTCCTGAGGTTATCCCATGTAATGCTAAGTACGAGGGAATATAGTGGTCATGTAAAGGATGTTTTAAATAAAGATGTTGTATTTAATGTTTTAAGTTGTTATGTAATGTTCCTAATCCCCAAATAAAATATACCTCTCGATATTCCATGTTGTATCAAGTGATGGTTTTATGTAATAAATGATTATTAAGTTTGCAATAAAAAGTAGTGTTGTCATAGTCCAACTTTGGGAGTAGACCCCCAATTACCCACATTGAATCAGGTTTTGGAACAATTTTTTGGATGCATGTAAAAAAATCCATATTTATCTTCTCCCATTTCCATGAAGGCATAAATAAATATTGTAACATAACTACAAGTTGAAGATTCACGTCATTGAACTGCTGAAATGTCCAGCATCATGTTACAATTCTAGCCACATTCCTTCTCAAACACACCCATCAAAACTGTGCTTTCAATTCCTTATAAATTTTCTAAATTCCAGGGTATAAAACCCATCTTGAATGAAGATATGAACTATGAAGTTGTTCCTAACAAGCCCTCAGTATAATAATATAATTAAGAAACCAAAAAATAGAAGTTCCATTAACTTTTCATCCCCTAATTTTAGCCCCATCATTAATTATTGACCTCGTAGTCACACATTCTCAATCAGACATCTCCACCTCTTTAACAAATTTAACAAAATCCAAAACTAACAAAACCAGAAGGAAAAACACCAAATGACCTCAGTCTTCATATTCCAAATTCATTTATTCTATGAAAGTCATCAATTTCCACTAATCATTTTTTTCACTTGAATATATGAATGTTTACTTAATGGATCTTCCTCTGAATTTCCTTTACCTAGTGTATACTTCAATTCAATGCTAAACATCTAGAGATACACCATCCATCCAATTTGTCTCAAGTTCAAATCTATTTGTGAGAAAATATGTTTCAATATATTATGGTTGATAAACACTTTTAATTTATCATCAATGAAATAATGACACCATGTTTTCAAAGCATGCACCCTAGATGCTAACTCCAAATAATGTGTTAGGTAGTTCTTATCCAGAAAAATAAAATATTGTGATCCATAGGAAACAAAATTATCCCATTTCATGAGAATAAATTCGATCCCTAATCCATATGAATCACAATAAACCAAAAACCGTTTCCCTTGTTCTGAAAAACCCATTATTGGTGATGATGTATGGCGACCCGTAATCTCTTAAAAAGATATCTAACATTTCTCATTCCATTTAAATAGATAATTATTCCTAGTAAATGATTTCATTATTGATTCTAGTTGTGAGAATTCATGACCAAAGCATTGGTAATATACCTCTAGACCTAGGAAATTTTATATATAAAGAAAATCATTGGTGGTTTCGTTTAAATAAAAAAATATATCTTTTCTGGATCCACAAAACACCACTCTCAGAAATAACACGGACAAGGAAATGTACCTCTTATATAAAAAAATCACTCTTTGATAACTTGGCATACCACCAATGATCACTCAATATGAAAAACATAGTTTCCAAGTGTGGATCATGCTAATCCCATATCCTATAATACACCTATATATCATCCACCAACACAACCACGTAACAATCCAGATATCTCTAAAATATCTAATTGATCAATTCTATGAAGACCACTTCTACATTTTTAGGAAAAATTGGGATAACCATATACTCCAAATGGCGTTATATATTATTGAATGATTTTATAACATCCTCCTTTCACACCTAAAATGAATAATATCATTAGCACAAGTAAATTTAGAGAACCATTGAGATCCCCTCAACCGATTGATAAAAACATCAATGCATGGTAGGGGATATAGACTGTTTATGTTAATGTTTTTAACCTTGTGATAATACACACAGATTAGAAGAGTTATATGTGCCATTTTAATGAATAATAATGGTGTTGTACATAGAGATGTGTTTTCCAATGAATTTTTTTACATCCCTTCCAAATAAACATTCAATGACAACAATTTTATAGGTTCCATCTGAGAATATGTATGTGAGAGAAGACTGGTCCCTGGGATGAGATAAATCATAAACTCCACATCCTTTATGGGTGGAAACCCTAAGAGATTTTCCTAATAGACATGAAAAAATATATCAACAACTTCCTATAAAAGAGTAATACTAGTGTCTTCCCGCACTAATATAGATATAGCAACTGAAGGATATTAAAGTTTTCCAACTACTGGTGACAAGATGCCTATTTTACCCACCATTAATTTCTACTCTCTTATATAGAGATGACTGATGCCAAGATCAGTCATGAAACTAACCGTTTGTGTATAATAGTCAATCTGGACATTAAAAATCTTAACCAAATCCATACCTAGGATAATATCATAAAAATACATTTTATGCATGGAGAAGTCCCATTTCAAATTATTCTAATCTAAATCTATACAAAATGATCTACTCAGAAAGGCTTGACACTACCTTTTTCATAGAGGAGATCGACGTTTTAGAATTGAGGGTATCATTTACACATTTAAACCCAACAAATCAACAACATGATAATAAATGAAAGAATTTGATTCAACCATATCAAAACATGCTTTCATATATTTATAATTAAAAATAATCATACCTCACCTCATGGGTGGTCTAGAAAAATCATCCATGACAACCTACTTAGCTACATATAACTGCTTACTCAGAACACTTTTATCTTACCAAATCGAAATTTTTTTCCTTTTTTGGGGTGTAATGGTATTCCTAGAATAAGGAAGACTAACATTTCTTTTCTGATGAGTGGTATTCTACTGAAATATTCTCATCAATGCATAAGAGGCTTATGAACCGTGACAAGTGTCCCAAACAGTCGGCCTTGGAGCATTGAAATAATAATGCTAATGATTTCCCTTCTAGTTACAATTGTGGCATGCTCTAGGTTGTGTCGTATATTCTCGAATGATGCATCTTAGAGATCAATAAAGAATATATCTTGACTTTCTCTAAGGATATAGAGGAAGATTCACTAATCCTGCCATCAAATTCTAATCTATACTCCCACCATGGAAAATAGTGCCCATTTTCTGCTAGATCCCCGCATTAGATTTCCCACAATTTTATATGGGAATAAACATAAATCCTCCGTATGTAGCTTTCGAAATATCAATTTTATACATTTTTCTCTATTTACCATCTATTAATAATTTTTTATACATATCACTACAATCTACAAATGAATTTATTACCACATCCCAAATTTAAAAAATGATTTCTTTCAAAGATGTACTAGAGGAAACCTTGGGTGAAAACATAATAAAATTTCATAAATTTTTCTGTATACTCTGTCATATAAATGATTTCTGGCATCATTTTAATGAAATATATTGTTCTATTAATTTTAATTATGCGAGGATAGTATTTTTTACTGAATAATTAGTTAAAACCCTAATAGGTCATAGATTATTCTCTATTTTCCTGGACCACTAACTCCCACCACTAACGTTCAAGATCTTCTAATATGTAAATTTTTAATTTGAATTTCAACTCCATCATTGTTCCTAGTAAATAGAAACATTGATTCATCCTATTCAGTCTCACCTCCACCTTTTCAAGATCCGAATCACCTCGAATGATGTGTGCAAACTGATTCCAAAACGAAATTGAATTTTCCAAATTATTTAGATCAACCCTCTTATTCCTAATATCGACAACCTAAATCGATTGCACAACTATCTGACCAGATATTGTTTCACATGAGGATTAGGAGAAACCACATTTTCAGAAACATCCGCAGATTGTTATCTATGATGCCTACCCAGTGCCATTTTTGTAAACTGAAGAACCACCATAAGTCTCCGTCTCAAGAAACTGTGGGCTTAAATATTCAAACACTATCACATTGCATCTATCACAATTATGCATGTTCAAATTCATCCTTTCCCATGTTAAATCATTTTTTATTAAAAAAACCATGTCTTGAAAATCATCCCATTTCCAAACTACCACAACTATTCTCTTTTAACAATCTCGCATTTGAAAATTATTAATATATTTTTCAAAAATAAAAAAACATACCAAAACATAAATCATCACACCAACTGTGATATTTAATCCTTATGGGAAATAATATATATAATTAATTCCATGAACTTCTCATTGGATGAACCGATGACATTGAGATTACGCTCCTATAGGTTTCTCTAAAAAAAATTGTACCCAAATCCTGTGTAACAAGAATTTAAGAATAAACAGTTAACTATATATTATTATGATATATATTTCATGTTCCAAAAATCTGACTCCTTTCTATCCTCCCATATCAAGGAATAAACCAAAATGGAATACAAACTCCAAAACTGATAAGTGATGATGAAGGGATAAACAATCTAATACCACTTTAAATTTCCTTCCCCTCCCCAATGGAATGAGTTGAGGCAGAACTGTTGTGGGGCCATAAGAGATATAACCTAGGTGATAAAGGAGTGAAATAAATTTTTAGGGCTTTATGAATGATTGGGGAATGATTTTCCCATTGAAATAAAATAACCAACCAAATGGGCCAAAACAAATTTCAACTACATAATGCTTGTTAAAAATTTATTACAACTCAAAATGACACCAACATACAACAATAACCGAACCAAACAAAACATATAATCAATGATAGAGTAACAAGAAGAAGAATAAAATGAAAAAACTCACAGAATTAAAGGATAATATCAATACCTCCACACCAATCACCATTCTACAACACAACAAGTCTTCCCATGAATCATGATAAACCACTAGAGAAATGATATTCATTACCTTAACTTGTATCCTAGAGTACAACATCTAAAAAATCACCAAAGTACCATGTATGGAGGTTGTAATGAAACCTTGTTGGATTTTCCCAATCAATTTTCTAACTCAGGACACTATGATAGGACACGTTACCACAATTATGTAAAAAATATTATATAAAACAATTAAATTAGTACAATATTTTCTTGTATGCGAAAAAATCCATACCAAAGTATTTTACACACTTAAACACATTCCCAAGGGGAGAAATAAAAAATACATTATCCATTTTCCCACTCCATATTCTCATATCCCATTTCATTCCACATATCCAATGGCATAAACCACAATCACACACACAACTCAACCACTATCGATTTGTGTTACCATTGTTGGTGTAACTTCTCATCCAACCACATCCCCTTAATATTTTCAAATTATTTTCTATATTTAAAATGTAGATGGTGGCACTTCACAACCACTAACCGTCCCAATTATATCTAATTCTTAACTATTTATGAAAAATAATGGAAACCAAAAATTTAACAAACCTAATATTCTAAACAAGTTTCAAAACCGAACCAACCAGTAATGTCCAAAAACATTTTAACCAATCATGGAAAAAACATTTAAATAAAATCAATCAATTATGGAAAACACCTTTAAGACACATCCATTCTAAACAAAATTTCAATAAAACAAAATTTCTATTGAAAACCTTTTTCAAAAACAATTTTCATAAATGAAACTAATAATGATATTTTAAAATCATTATTTTAAAATCCAATAATGAAGAACATTGAACAACATCATCACATTTCCCCAAAAACCCACTTACCATCACTAAATAGGTTCCACAGAAGCTTTACACATCAATTTAATTTTTTTAGTAAATTAAATTAATTTGAAATTGTGAATTATTGGAAATAATGTGGAGTAAAGAGTGAAGCCACCTACCTCTAGGATTTTGGAAAAAATACCCCTCATACAAATGGTCCCCAAATCTAGTGGAAAATCCAAAAATATGCCATAGATCCTTTCCCCTAACTTCAAAAAATCCAAATCTAACCAATATATGAATGAAAAATTGTTGATCTATCTACAATAGAGATATATATATATAAAACTAGGAGAGTTAGAAGAGTTTTTACTTTAAAATCCAACAAACTACTAATTAAAGAGACATACCAAGGCAGAGAGGGATTTTTAGAACACAACAAAATCCTCTGAAGAGCTTTTGGAAATATGGTGAGAGGTTCCCTATATGTTGAGTAGAGGAAATACTATGTGAGGGTTGATATGGGGATCCAATGGGGTGTTTAGGTTTAAAATTACTGAGATCCTTTTTAAAAAAACAACTTTTTAACCTTTTACAAGTTTATCCATATGGTTAGGAAAACCATGTGATATTCATTCAATTGATACAACTCAAAAGGGTACCATGCATGTTTATCCAAACTATGTTCCAACCATAAGAAAACCCACTTCTTCCTTGTGCACGTTTTATCGGAGAAGTTTCACAATTTTTACTAATTGTGCTCAAACCTGGAACCATTATAAAAGCCCCAAAACCTTCCCCAAAACCTTCCAAACTCTCCCAAACATTACCCAAAAACATTATACTCATAAAATGACAAAACAATCAGTCAAATTCCTCAAACTAGGGGGTGCTACATTCTCACAACCATTGGAATTTCTGTCATCATATTGTAGAAAAGCATGGATTTCTTAAAAGAGCTTCGGCCATTTCTCAACCATTTCATTATCTTATTCACTAATCTCCTCATGAATTTTACCATATTTCTACAAAACCCACACTAATCTGATAATTTTTCCATGAAATATATTTTCTTTTGTGTCCCAAATCCGCAATAGCATGTGTACGAATGAAGCATCCACCTCTTGCTCAATATGATCCCATCGAATCACAGTATCAATATCTATCTTATACATTTTTAGATGAGATATATGAAATACGTTAGTCACCACACAAAATTGTGGTGTAAAGGACAACAAATATTCCACCTCTATAACCTTCTCAAATATCTCAAATAGTCCTATATATCTCGTGGATAACATTCCCTACATTCTAAAATGATGATGTCCTAATCTCATAGTGATTCTCCAAAACACAAGATAACCCACTTCGAATGACAACAACCATCGATGGTAATTCGAATATGATTTCTTATGACTCTATAACATCACCATTATTTTATAGATCAAATTAATATTTTATATTTTCTAATGTGAAGGTATTAATAACAGTATAAAACCTCACATGTTACCACCCAATAATATGGAGAGAGTCACAGACACCCATACCGTGCTTCAAATGAGACCATATATATCAAGGACTGATAAATGATAGTATTTTAGATCTCTACTAACATTATGTGATCCTCCCATGAGACACCAAAATCAATCACAAAATCCCTCAACATGTCTTACATCATTTTTATTTTTCTCTAGTGATGCTAGGTTGTACTCATAGTGGACTGAGTCCCATGGGCCTTTTGGTAGGATTTCTAGAAACAATATGTGAACATAAGAACCTACATCTGATAGAATAAAAACAGGTACACCATGTCTCATTAACACCCCAAGGATATAGATTTTGGATATATCCTCTACTATATGATATTTTTGAATCATGATGAAATCAGGTTACTTTTTCAGCCGATCCGCATTCACGCAAATGGAATAATGTTCCAGAACTGTTCTTGGGAGACCTATAACAAAATTCAATACAATATGCTTAGATTTTCAACACATGGATATGTAAATACTATAACATACCTACCAGTCAAATATGATCTTATTTTAACTACTGACAAGTTACGAATTTCTATAAAAATTCATCCACATTCCTTTTTATACCAACACACAAAAAGAACGATTTCAATGCCTTATATATTTTATGAATTCTAGGGTGGGAAACCCAAAATGATAGATGATATGCACTAATAAGTTGATAAGTACCATCCATATGTATAATCATCTGATTCTGAAACCCAAAAAAACAAAATTTTCATCCAATTTCCATCCCTCAATGGTCTCCCCTCCATTGATTTTTGACATCATGGACACACATTCTGAATCAGACGTATGTGCCTCCTTAACCAATCCAACCAGATCATAAACTAATGATATTGTAAATAAAACATGTGCATCACCTCGGTCTACACATTCCAAACACATTTCAGCTATGATCAACATCAACTGCCATTGATCGGAAGATTCATTTTCCACTTGAACATATTAATTTCAACTTAATGCATTCACCACTGAATATCCTTTAATCGGGGTATAAATAAATCAAATTTAAAAATATAGAGATACTTCATCCATACCTTTTATCTCTTGTTAAAATAAATATGTGAGAATATATTGTTTAAGTTATTATGATTGATAAGAAAAGTGAATTTCTCACTAAAGAGATATGGATTCCATATTTTCCAAATATGCACCACAACTGGTAAATCCAAATCATTTGTTGAGTAGTTATTCTCATTCAACCACAACATCCATGAGCAATAAGAAACATCATGATCCATTTTCATGAGAACTCACCCCAACCAAGATCCTTTGCATTATAATATATCATTTACCATTTCCCTAATTATGGAAAACCACAATTGGTGATGATATAATTTTACTTTTATGCTCTTCAAAATACATATACAATTTCTCATTCAATTGAAATGGACCATTATTTTTTTTAAATCTATCATAAACTAAGATAATCATGAGAAGTCATGAACGATGCATCGTTAATAACTAACTAGACCCAAAAAACACCATATCTCCCAATCATTCATTGGTGATTGCTACAAAATAACAACTTATATCGTTTCTAGATCATCTAAAAACCTATCTTAGTAATAACACAACCAAGGTAACATATATCATTTATCCAAAAATTACACATTGTTAATTTTTAATAAAACTGATGATATCTCAATATTCCCCAAAATATTGCAAAGTGTTGCTCATTCTCTGCCCTTGTCCAAGAATTCAACAATATATCATCCACCAACAACACCAGGAATGAATCCTAATTTCTAAGAAATATCTGATTCATTAATACCATGAATACCTCTGGTGAATTTTTAAGACAATAAGCCATAGCCACATACTCATAATGGCCATAAATACTTATAAAAGTAATTTTCAGAATATCCTTCTTCTGCACCAGCAACTGATGATATCACAATCTCAAGTTAATTTTACAGAACCACTAATTTCCACTAAAATGATCAAAAAATCATCAAATTTTTGTGAGTGGATTTGAATTATTTTCATTAATAGTATAATCTTACAAAAATACACATAGAGTTGAAGAGTTCCATATTCCATTCATAACAAACATGATTTGTGATTCCCATGAAGATGTGCTAGGCTGGATGAACCCTTTGATTTCAAGGATTTCAAAATACACTTTCAATTCCTTGAATTATTCTAGTTCTATCTCAGAATATGGAAGTGGGATAACATTGGTCCCATGGGGGAGATAAATCTTAAACTCCACCTCCATTATGGGTGTAATCCTTGAGAAATATTTGGAAATGAAATACCGATTTGATCTAAAACATCTAGAAAAAAGTTTTTTCTAGTATCTTACATTTCGTCCAATGATATTTACACTAAATAATATGAAATAATTCAATCTTCATGTGCTAATAAGCTTTTTTCACCCACTTTTACGTCTTTATCTCCTCTAAAAAAATTTAAAACTCCATCATCATTAATGAAGCAAATTGTTTGTGCTTACCAGTCGATGTGGGACTTAAAAATCATTAACCAATCCATAACCAGGATAATATAATTAACATAAATTTCATCCACTAATAATTACCATATCAACTCGACACCATTAATAGCTATTCAACATGATATACACAAAAATGCTTGATACTCTCATTGAACCAGAGATGTTTGATGTTTAAAAACAGAATGTATAATTTCCACATTTAAAACAAAAAAATAAACAACATGAGAAGAAATGAAATAATGAGATTTACTCATATAAAAAAACAACATCCTAAGGTTATAATTTAAAATAATCATACCTCTCATCATGGATGGTCCAAACTGTTCATCTACAATAACCTTCTTAGCTCAATCTACGCACTTACTCACCTCACTATTCGCTTTCTTATCTTTAGAAAATTTCCTTTGATGAGGAGTCATGATATTAAAAGAATAACCATGAATAACTATGGTATGTGGAAAATGGGTATTTTTCTTCCTTCATCTCGTCAATGTATAAGATGCCTATGACCCCTAAGAAGTGTCCCAAACATCCAACCTTGTACCTTTGTGATAATAACGTTAAATATTTCCCATCTAATTGAAATTTTGGAATGATTTAGGTTTTTTCCTAAATTATGGCTTCATGTACCAAGGAGAGACATATTAAAAACAAATATTCTTTTTTTTAGGATTCAAATGAGGATTCATTGATCTTGTAGTTGGATTCTGATCCATACTCCCACCTTAGAAATAATTTTCCCTCTTCCACTTTCTCCCCGAATTAGGGTTGCGATGATTTCTAGTGGGTATAAACATACCTCATCCACAGTTACATAAAAAGATATATCATTCGTAAACTATTTATATATTTAAAATGTACTTATATTCTTTAAATAGTTCCCCACAATCTTCAAAAAAAATTCCATGCCTCAACTTTGATTTACCAATGTTTGCCTTCAATGATGAACTAGCTTTAACCTCGTTTGAAAACCAAAATAAATTCATAAATAGAGACACATAATCTATTTCAATATGGTTTTATTACTTCAATTTATAGAAATATGTTGTTATCTGGATTCTGAATGCATGAGGATATAATTCATTGTTGAAAAATTCTACAAAATTCTCCCATGCCATGGCTTTCTCCCCTTTAGCCAGGACCACTAACTCCCACCACAGATGGGAAAGACCTTCCATAAATTATGTTACTAATTTTACTTTCAAATCCACCAGTGTTCCTATGATATCAAAATTTTTAATCATCCAATTCAACCACACCGAACATTTTCTGGTTCAGAGTCACCCTAAATAATTGGTGGATTCATCATCTAAAACTGAACCAAATGGTCCACTAGATTGGTCTCATAACTTTTAGTCTGACTATATATAACTTGAATATATAGAACAATGCTCTAAACCAGTTGCTGGTTCACTTGGGGCTTTGGTAAAACCATGTTTTCAGCAGCTTCCTCTGGTTGGTATCTACAACACCTGCCCAATTTTTTTCTATAAACACAAGAACCGCCAAAATTCTCACTCTATAGAAACTGAAGGACTACAATTTAAAATTCTATCAAATTGAAACTATTAGAACCGATAATTATAAAATTCATAATTTATCATGTTAAATCATCTTTTTTTAAACTCCATATTTTTAAAATCAACTAATTTCCAGAATACCACTGTTGTTCTATTTCCAGAATATCACATATGAAAAAGAACCCAGCATTTCAAAAATAAACACATTCATATAAAAACATATTTCATACCTAAATTGAGATATTAAATAATTAAGGGAATTCATTTATATCATTCATTACATACAATTCTCATTGTACACACCTATGACAATGAGATTAAAATCATATAAGTGTCTCCAAAACACTTATGTAACCAACTCCTTGGTAACATTATTTCTAACATAAAAAGTTTATCTACATATATTTATTCTATAAATTTCATGTTCTAAAAATACTACTATATACTTCTATACCAAATCAACAAATAAACTAAAAATGAATAACAACTCCTAGACCTAAAACTGATGCCAGTGTATCAAACAAACTGATACCACTTGTAATGTCCTGACCCTCTGCATTGGTTTGAGATGAAGAGGAAGCACTATGTGGAAATAAGTGAAATACACAAGTCATGAACATATAAAAATAACTATCATAGCCTTCATGAAATATTTAGGGATGATTACCCCATTGTAATAAAAAACAACCAAACGAGCCAATTCCAAATACAACTATATGATGCATGTCAACAATGTATTACAACTCAAAAGGATACCATGTAAAAATAGAATGAAACCAAAAAAACCATGAATCAAAATTAGAGTACCAAGAAGAAGAGAAAAATGAAAAAACTCAAATAATCCATTGATTATATCAATAGATCCACAGAATTTTCTAGGCTCCAACACCAAAATACCACCCAAGTATCATGATGAACTACTAGAGAAATGATATTTTTTACCATTATCTATATCTCAGAACAGAACATCTGAAAAAGAAACAATGCGCCAAGCAGGGGTGAGTAATGAACCTTAGTAGGCTTTCCCCAAATTAATTCCCTACTCACACAACATTGATAGAACCAAAGATCTCAATTATGTAAAAACAATTATATAAAACCATTAATATAGTACCATAACTTCTCTCAAGAAAAACACAGCCTTACCAAATTTGTTTAGACAAATAAACACATTTAAAAGGATAGAAATCAAAGAATTCTTTAACAATTTCCACAACCATATTTTCATAACCCATTAAATTTCACTTGAACCAAGACACACACCTCAACCACAAACAAAACTCAACCACCCAAGAATTATATAACCATTAACAGTGGAGCATCACATCGAATCCTGCCCCATTTTTATTGTGGTAATTCAAGACCACATTTAAATCCTTTTTTTTGTACTTCACAACTACTAACAATCCATATTCAAACTCATGCGTAAATGTTTTCTTCAAATAATTCATATCCAAAATTTTCCCAAGCCATGTTTCCCGACAAGTGTCAAAGAAGAACCAACAATTTATCCCCACATAATTTTAACCATTCTTGACAAAACCATTTAAATAAAATCCACCATTTATTAAAAAACACCTTTATGCTTCTTCCATTACAAATAAAATATCATATTTTTTTTATTTAAATCCATTTTCAAAAATCTAACCAACCAACCAATTTTTAAATTGTCATTTTCAAATCCAACAACGAAACACATTGCACAAAAATATCACATTTCCCGCAAAACCAACATACCATACATAAATATGTTAAAAATAATCTACACACATATATTTCATAACAAATTTCAAGAAATAAAATTAATTTGAAATTAACCCTTCTATTTCGAGTAAGAGTTATCAACATTGAAGCCACATACCTCTAGGGTTTTTGAAAATATAATGAGCAACACCAACAATCATCAAATCCGAGTAAAAACACCACAAAACCATCTTTGATACCTTCCCATATTGTCAAAAAAAATAAAAATATAAACATTATTTGGGAAAAACCCCCATATATACCTGCAATGGAACAAGATATATTAAATAACGAGATATTAGAGAGTTGGTCTTATAAAAACTAAGAAACTACTATGAAAAGAAACAAGACTAGGGAGATCCAACTTTACCTTACTAACAAAACCCTTTGAATAGATTCCAAAAATATGGGTAGTGGTCCCATAGCCTTTGATAGAAGGATATATAGATTAAGGGACGAAATGGGGATCAAATTGACTGTTTAGGTTTAAAATCATGTGAGATCTTTTTTAAAACCTCCACTTTTTAACCAGCATAAGGTTTAGCCGCATGATAAGGAAAACAATATGAAACCTGTTTTCCTACCACTTCCACAAAGGGTACCAAAAATCACTGGGCCATAGGGTTAGAAAAACTATTTTCCAATCATGTGAAATACAACTACCACATTTGGCATAGTTTCCTAAATAAGCTACATGGTTTTCACTAAGCATGCTCAAATCGGGAACCCTTAGAAAAGTCCCATAACCTTCCAAAAAAACAATTACAAACCCTCCCAATCCATACCCAATAACATTTTACATATATAAATTCATAATAGGGTCATAAACATCAAACCATGGTCCTATATATTTGGTTTATAAAATTATTATATTTTTTCTTATTAGTTTTTTGAATTTTTTATTTTAGAAAATATATTTTTTTATATGAATTTTTTATTTAGACTGATTTTTTTATAATATGATCTCATTTATTAATAAATTTTTTTTTCTCTTATATATATATATATTGTTTTATTGGCTAATGAAATTATGATTTGGAAGTTATATCCAGGTATAGTAAGTGGTTTTTATGGTTTTATTGTATATTAGGATAGTGTTGTGAATTTATATATTTATGTTTTCTGAAAATTTACATATAGTGAAATAATAGGGTATGTATGTTGATAATTTATAAAATCAATTTATTTCATGACTAGTAATCATCATATTTCAGAGGTAAGGGTAATTCCAACTATGTTGTTGGTTTATACCAATAGTGGTATTCCCTAACCCATAGCCTTTTAGGTGAGGTATTTAGTGGACTATATTTCTATCATATATGAATTCTATGGATTTATTATGGTATTATATAATGACACTATCCATTATTGTAGAATACTTATGCTTTAATACCACTCTAATTCATCATTAAATATAAATATTTTTATGTTTGGGTGTTACAAGAATACAATTATTTCTCAGTAACCTTCAAAAAATTTGAGATTTATTTTTGAAAATAGTAAATTTAAATATTAAATATAATGGTTAAAAGTATTAATTATTATTCATGTTAAATAATTATAAAATTTATTGTTTGAATATATCATTGAAGACATGATTTATTCCTTGGGATTGAATAACCCTTTCTCATTACATGAAACAAAACAACCCCTAAATTTAAACTATAATTTTTATTTTAAAATGAAATAATTAATTTTATTATATTTATAGCATCCTTTAGATGTAGATATTTTTGGGAATTAAGAAAACCATTATATAAAAAAGAATACACTTCAACATATTGAAAATATTTTCTATTAAGTCATTTTCACGAACCAGGTTGGGTCGCCATCCGACCTGGCACCCGACCTGATACACAACTTGGCCTGAAGGGAATTCCCGATACCCACGGTTAGGAACACGTTCCCATGTATCAAAACTAACACATGGGAATGATTTACCTGAAATAGTAATCACAAAAAAACTGATAAGATAAAAAAATTAAAACTGAAAATAGACAACTAAACATGTCCTTAAACTAAAATCAAATTTAAAGGTTTACAACTTGAACCAACATCAAGAATGTAAAGAAAGAAAAAGAAACTCAAACTCAAACTCAAACCTCCATGTAATAGGAGAGGAATGACATCCATAAAACAAAAATCCCAACCTGCATGAGAATAAAAACAACTACTCTAACCTCCATTGTTGACCTCGATGCCCCAACCTGGAATACAGAAATGACAAAGTCTACATACACACAAAGGGGTATGAAGTGTGCGGTCCAAATTCTTATAAAGATACCACTGAATAAAAGGATTCCACGAATAATTATTAAATGAAAAATACATTTTCAATCTTAATTAAAGAAAATATGTAAATTCTTGAATTGTTTTAAAGAAAACAAAATGAAAGAAAATAGTTTCAAATGGAAAAACCTAGATTAAAACCCACACACAATAATGTTTTTTTAAATAGACAAAGTGTCACACTAATGATTGTAAATTAACCAATGAGAACTCATACGGGAGA
Source organism: Viscum album (assembly GCA_963277665.1). Taxonomy (NCBI): domain Eukaryota; kingdom Viridiplantae; phylum Streptophyta; class Magnoliopsida; order Santalales; family Viscaceae; genus Viscum; species Viscum album. The sequence goes on along the minus strand of OY728148.1, from coordinate 826,423,356 downwards.
GTCCTCATGGGTGTTAGATAGCTTGGATCGCTAGATCGTCCTGTATCAGTGTAGCATGTCTAAGATACTATGACCCTCAGAAAACATGGATTAAGAAAAAACGAACCTCATAAAACGTGCCTCAGAAACCTTGACCCTCAGTCATTAATATGTTTAGTTAGTGTTTCAATCGTCAGACCTGCTAAGTGAAACAAGGCCAAAGCCACCCCTGGATCACAAGCCCACTAGTGTAGTCCACCATCCTATCTACCCGATCACACCGCTTTGTGCTCAAACAAGTTTCAAGTTCATGTCACATTTCAGACTTGTGAATAAGAGACAAAAATGGTACTTATAGACACAAAATCACAATTTTCAAAATAAAACCCTATTTTAAAACAATACACACACCAAAAATATTTTCAAAACTTAATCTGATTAGGTTACATACTCAATTAAACCATATGGATGATTTAAAAATTCAATTATCATTAAACAAACCACCACTTACACACATAAACACTATTTTGAAATATTATGCAAAATAAAACATTATTCAAACATGTTTCACACCATTTTCTTAATTTAATAAACCGTTTAATAAAAATTATAAAGCAATTGTAAAAGAGTGTCACATGACTTTTCAAACACTAAAGTAACGATTTATACATTAAAATGCATTCCAACATCACACGCACTCAAATACAATTTCAAATTGTGACACACACCACACAAATCGTTTGATGGAAAACCTTACACCATACATAAAACACATTTTCAAAAACCACATAATTTTTACGGAAAAAATAAAAGCCTATAAAACCATTTAAAATAAATCACTTTCCATTACCCACTAAACCCACACAAACTCTTCTTTCATGAAAAAATGCACATGACACCATGTCAGAAATAAATTTGCACCACCTTAACAAATTGTTTAGCTAATCAAACAATTTAAAAAAAATATAACTAACTAGATATGAGTTCTCAAATGGAAACATACACATAATATAAACATACAACTAAACAATTTGAAATGAAAATCAAACTTTAAATAAAACCAACATTACACTACCCAAATTAATTAAATAATATAATGAATAAATTAAACATTCAAATTAATTCCTCAAATAATAATTAGATGTGAAACCACCTACCTTAAGTGAAGAATTTATAAAATCTTGTGTGAAACCTCAACCACCCCAAATACGCACCACAAGGAGTCAGGAATCAAACCTAATTAACAAATCAGTCCACATATTTTCGGGATAAGATTAAAAAACTTAACTAAGAAATTAAAATGAAGAAAGCGGTGAATAGGGGTACATAAAGGCAATGATCTGGAATAGTAGGCACTGGTGAAGGAATTTGTGCATGGGGAGGGAAGTGGTGAGACGGAAAACCACTAGAAAGAAGGGGGAGACCAGACAGGGGGGGTCTCCTGGGTTGGGGATGGATAGAGGAGTGGTAGGTGGGTGAGCGGGGATTCCAAGGGTAAAGGGTCTCACTATGAGAGTTTGCCCAGGAAGAAGGTGTGCGACATGACGATTAGGAGGGGTGAGGAATGTCAGGAGACGAGCTAGAAAAGGTTGTGGTTGGACGGGAGGGTGGTGTGATGCAACGACATGTGGGAAGTGGCCAGACATAGCTGGAGGCACCGAGGTTCATCGAATAGAGGTAGGAGGGATGACACAGGGAGGTGGAGCGGCTAAGGTGGGGCGCCAGAAGAATCTAGTAGGGGGGGTGTAGCGCGACACCAAGGGGTAGGGGAGAGGGTGTCCATGCATAAGAAACCCTAAAGAAGAATAAGATAAAAATAAAAATAAAAAATAGACTAAGAAAAATAATTATAATAACCATTATATTGATAATAATAATATTCTAAAATTATAAAACCAAAATAAAAAAATAATCATAATATTTGTTATATTCATAATAATGATTTTCTCAAAATAAAAAAATTAACAATAAAAACCTAATAATGTTAATGATATCCATAATAATAACTTAATTAAATCATAAACAATATTGATAATATTAATTAGTTTAGAAATATTTATATATCTAAAATAAATAAGAATAATGAGATTAATAATAATATCAATGTTCTAATACTAATAATAATAATATTATTATTATTATTTTGAATCATAATAATATTATCACTATTATTATTAAAACAATTTTCTTATTTTTTACACTTTCCTTATTTTACTTTATTCTCATGTTATCATTATTCATATTTTTTTTTAACACTGAGATGGCCTTATGTTGACCTAAGTGAAGCCACAAAGTTTGGCCGAGTTCTGCCCATGTGTTGGATGCTATCAAGCCCAGCAAAACTCATTTATTGTAAAAAATGTTAAATTTCAAAACGGACTTGGCTCGACCCTCAATGAAGTCAAAAAATAATAAAATAAACTAATTCTAAAAAGTTAGGGTTTGGAAATTCTCTCCACCACAAAATAATTCACCCCCAGAAAGCTACAAAAATACTGAACCCCAATGTTGAAAATTACACCCCTTGAAGACCAATGAGGATAACTATGAAAAAAGTGAAAATCGGAAAATCCATCATGCTCAAAGAATGTGACTTAGATGACAAATTCAAGAAAATCATAAAATGACTTTCTGATATGTGTTTCCTGCCCCAATGATCTAGAACACCTCTAGTGTATTTTTTATGAAAAGGATCCCCCCACCCATGAAAACCAACTTCACCAGCCAAAATACCTCAAGAACTATTAAACAAAAAAAACATGTTTTGACTAGAACGAACAAAAAAGACCAAATGCATCCAAGGAACACTCTTATCACTCACCACCTTGACATCGTTTGGAACAAAATCCAAAGGTCAACACAGGGAAACCTGAAGGGGCTTCCCACCATTAGAAACTTACCAATTCCTGATATGAGATTAAAAAACCAACACGGGGAGTCCAAGATGGACTCCCCATGATTAGAACTAACATAAGATAAAAAAATTCAAACATTCATGTTAGTGACCAAACACCCCCCCCCCCCATAAGGGATGGGGAGGGAGGGGCCCCACTACCAGGGTATCAAAAGCATGACCCAAGACAAACCAAGATCTCCACATTCTTGGATGAGCACTAATCAAAATTGAGACTTATTTACCCAAATGTATCTCATAAGGACAAGTAAATCATATAACATCTGGTGGGGTGAATCCATTGGGACATTAAGGTACGAGGTTACAATGCCTCCTCCTAACCATAGGAAACATGACTTACCTAGAAAGGGCATTCAGGATGGAACATCTACAAGAATGATTTAAACTGCCTTGACCTCCAACACCGATGACAGAAATAAGGTCGAGGTCCCATACATTCTTGGCGTTCCTGACCATGCGCCAGCTTCACTCCGAGGCCAATGGGTGGAGCCATGAAGTTTGAAACATATCATGTCTCTTTGTTAGGCATGGAAGACTCCTGAATCGAGCTTCACTCTTTTGGTGCAACACGAAACCACACCACAACTGAGACAACACCAAAAAACAAAAAATTACATGGCATCCAATTACTCCCATGCGGTACAGTCACGAAAACTGTAGTTTAGATTATACACATGCATCACCTCTTCACATTAACTAAGGTTCTTAGTAGTAATAATGTACGACAAGCACTCCTCTTTGAACAAGATAAATTAAAACCCTCTAAGAGGAGGACACACTCCCATGAAAACAGGGATTCTCGGAGGGTTCTGGGAAATCATCCTTTTTCACTTTGAAGAGAACTCACACTGCAAGACACCCAAAACCATGACCCTTGTAGCTGATGAAAGCACTAAAACCCTTTCAAGACATGGGTCAGCACTGATAACTCCGAACAGCCTTCACACTTCCCCGATGGAATTCCTTTCACCATTTCCAGGGGACCTTCAGATGCAACGGTGTTAAACTTCATAACCAACGACTAATACAACTCAAATAGGCCAACGATCCCCTCAAATCCTCTCATGTCTATCAACCTTCTTTGAGAGGATCCTCTTAACTAAAAAGGAGAAAGTGATAGACTTAGCATTGTCACCCAAAAAGAGAGAGTCCATGCTTTAATCAACTGTAGGGTCATCCAATGGTGAATTACCCACATCTGCACTTAATCGCATACTAATGCATTATATGGGCGTAAAAAGGCCAAAATAGAAAACCAAGGACCTAATCAAACTGGTCCAATGGACAAGAAATAATACAAGTGAACAATAAATGTTAAAAGGCAACCACCACAATGGCTTTCTGAATAACCTTTCAAAAGAAACCACTAACCAGACACTTTCATACCAACTCACAAATAAGAATTAAAACTGAAGATACAAATCATTCAAAAAGAATTATCGGCATGAAGCATATCACATCCAATAATTCCCAAAAAACAAGGGAATATCACACAATAACCAGTTAATAAAACACCATTTTTTTCATAACAAATAATTTTGAAAAAGTGAGATGATGGAATGTTGCGCAAACACCAATGGTGTTCCATAGGTCTCAAACTTGCATGTTCCCATGCCACACATGAACTCACCTCATGTCCATCCATCCACTCATCTTCTCGTTCCATTAACCATTTTCTTTTTTGTATACACTCATCCATGTGGTTTCCCAAGAGAGCGTGAAGCATTAAAACTAGACCATTCTTTTTTTTCCAAAACCAAAACATTCAACCCACACTTTTCAAACCTCATAAAACATTACCTTTTTAAATAACATCATTTCAAAAACATTTTCCATGACCAAATCATTTTTTACTTAAAAAATAGATTTCCATGAATTCAAAACAAAGAGATGAAGAATGATGTAAGAGGAAATTAGAGTCAGTTGGTGATTGGGACATATGGTTGGTAGCCATACGCCAATCACGCCACCACCACGGAGAGTATTCTAGGACAGTGTCCCCAGCTCCAAAAGGCTTGCTAGGCCCTACGTGCTCACTGAGACCACTGACCAGACTCTCTTTTTATTCCCCCTAAACATGATTAACCACAGGGACTAATGACTCAAACAGACCTAAACATAACCTGGTAACTCGAGTCCCGTCATAAGGTGTGATGGCCATTAACTTTACTCGTAGCCAGGAAATCGAGTTTCGAAGAACTTAACTCTAGTCTACCATGACTCTATTCTAAAAGAACCCAACCCAACAGTGATAAATGTTGAGTCAATAATGTTTTCCTTATGACTTTTCCATTCTTTAATGTAAGGGGGATATTGTTGAGTCCATAAGGTTATCCTTATGAATTTACCATTCCTCTTGTTTTTTAAATATCACGTTTACATATTCGATCCTAAATTTGGTATTATAGAGTATATCATACTCACATACCATCTAACAATTGGTATCAGAGGGTTTGGTTCAATCTGAATTAATCTCACAATTATATTCAAAAGATAATTTTTCTTCTCATAGTTTTCGGAATTGAATATTTGGAATTGAACTTCGGGATTCATAATTTTTCAGAATCTGATTTTTTCGGAATCACATAGTTCAGATTCATTTTTACTTAAAGATACATTTTCCTTGCTTAGGATATTTTCTCTTATTTAAAGACTTATACTACTAATAGGTTTTTGTGACAAAGATTATCTTAACGATGGCAGGTTTAAATGTTGGTTCTATTGATAATCTAAATCCAACCAGACCTTCTATTTTTGATGGAAATGATTATGAGTACTTGAGAGATAGGATGAAGACTTTCATTATCAATACTGGAGTTGATAACTATCAAATTCTTACTAGAGATTATAAGAATCTAGATAATGAATTGAGAAACTTTACGAATTAGAAGATATAAAAATATCAATCAAATTTCAGAGTCAGAAATACTTTGTTATGTTCCATGACTAGGAACATATATAGTCCAATATCATCGTGTGAAGATACAAACAGAATCTGGATGAAACTTTAAGTTACACATTTTGGTACATCTAATTTCATAGAGACAAGAAGAAATATGTTGAGGGCTGAATACCATAGCTTTAACTTTCCTTATAGAGAACCTATAAGAAATGTTCAGCAAAGGTTTATGACTACCGTGAATAGATTACAATCTATGGGAGAAAATGGTTTGGATGATGAGGATCTTTTAGATAATATCATATATATCAAGCCAAATGAATGGGAGTCCAAGAGGACAGCTATTGATGAGAACATGAAAGTTACTCAGGTTTCCTTAGATGAGTTGTTTGGAACTCTTATTCATCATGAAACCAGAATAAAGAGAGACGGTGAAAATGCCATAAAGGAGAATGGGAATGGAGGAGTTTCTTTTACAACCACTTCTAAACATATGAAAGCTAATACCATAGAATGAGTAACCAGATCAAAGACAAAGAAAGTCATTATTCAGTCAGAATCTAGTGACATAGAAAATTCTGATAATGAATTAGCTAATCTTTCTCAAATAATGAAAAAGATTGTAGCTCAAAGGAACCATCAGAATAAATACAAGAAGAATGAATACAGAGAAAATAATGATGGAGAAGTTATATGTTATAAATGTAAAAGAACATGTCATATCATACCTGATTGTCCCTTGTTGAAAAAGAAGGAAAATAAGGAAATGAATTCAAAAAGTAATAAGAAGAAATAATATCGATAAAAGAACAAGAAAAAACTTAAAGATAATGATACTTGGAATGATAGCTGTAGAGATTCTTCAGAAAGTAAATCTTCTGAATATGATTCATCAGCACAGAAGAATATGGGTTTCATTACTACTACTTCTTTCCCCAATTCATGTCTTGTGGTCAATGTACACTCTGACGAGGATTTAACAAATTTATTTCTTGATAAGAATTACTTTATGAAAATAGTACTTCTAATGATGACAATTCATCCTCATAAAATGAAGAAATACCTTCATATGAAGATTTTTTTTGATTTTCCATGTTACTTGAAACATAAAATAGTAAAATTTTTATGAAATTAGGCAATGAAAATACTAGGGAAGAAATTCTTACAAAGGAGATTTCAGATCTTTCTAGAGATCTTAGAGATAAAGATGAGATTTTATAAAAACATTCTAAAGACCTTGATAAAGAATATTCTGTTAAATAAGAACTTTATAAGGATCTTAAGAATTCTATTTTAGAGATAAATGTTTTTGAGAAAAAATTTAACTCTAAGGAAATGATTCATGAGGATAGGAATTAATCATCAGACTGAAATCCGAAATATTTTCTCTTAAATAGATTCTTGAAAAATTCCCCTCTGGGAAAGAAAATCTTGAGAACATGTTTTCTCAAATTAAACCTCAAGGAAACACTACTAGAGTAGGTTATACTAACCAAAAAGCGGTACTCAAAAACAAATATGTTGTTCATTCTAGAGCCCCATTTTGAATTAAATGTCAAAGTGGTGGGCACTGGATGAAAAATTTCTCCTTGGATATAGTTCAATCTCTTGGGTTTCATTCAGATTATTTGTCTAAACAAATGTGGATACCTAAAATTTGTTTTTCTAATAATTCTGGATACAAGAATTTTTGGATTCTGAAAGTCTAACTTTATCTTATTTTCAAGAAAATAGGGAAATTACCAACAACAGTACATGGTACATGGATAGTGGATGTTCCAAACATATGAATGGTAACAGAAAATATATTGAAAAGATTATCAATATGAAAGGAAGAAAAGTAATTTTCAGATATAATGCTCAGGGAGAAATTATTGGTATAGGTAACATCATTCTTCTTGGAAAAATAGTGATTAAAAATGTTTTATTTGTTAATGGTCTTAAGAAAAACCACATTATCATAATCCAATTATGTGATAAAGGCTACCTTGTGAAATTAAGGAATGAAAAGTGATTAGTACACAATTATAAGGAAGAATTTATTCTTTCTACCCATAGGCAAGAGAATGTTTACACACTAAACATAGAAGACCTTAGGAGCCAAGACATACCTTGCCTTAGTGCAATGGAAGTTCGTTCTAGGTTATGGCATAGAAGGTTAGGACACTGTAACCTTAGGAACTTATGAAAACTTTCTAGGAAAGCATTAGTTAAGGATATACCAAAGCATAGATTTGATTCTTCAAAAGATTGTGACCCTTGTCAGTATGGAAAGAAACATAAATCAAGTATTAAATTAGTCGGTGAAGTCTCAACTACTGATGCATTACAGCTAGTGCATATGGTTCTTTTTGGTCCAACACAAAATCGAAGCATTGGAGGAAAGTACTAAGTATTTGTTTTGGTTGATCTACAATAGATTTACATGGGTCTATTTTTAAGTAAAGAAATTAGAAGCCTTATCTTATTTCAAATGTTTTAGATCCCAAGTTAAAAATGAGAAAATCCTTCCATTGAAAACTATTCATAGTGATCATGGAGGAGAATTTCAAAATTCTGAATTTGAATCTTTTTGTTGTATAAAAGGTATTACTCACAACTTCTCAGCACCTAGAACACCTCAACAGAATGCTTTTGGTGAAAGAAGAAATAGAATTATTCAAGAGATATCTAGAACCATGTTGAGTGAGTATTATGTAGCCAAACATTATTGGGCTGAAGCTGTAAGTACTGATTAGTATACTATAAATTGTGTTTTGATTAGACCTGTTCATAATAAAACTCCTTATGAATTATGGAATGGTAGAAAATCGAGACATTCCTACATTAATGTTTTTTGTTACTGGTATTCATTCTGAATACTATAGATAATCTACACAAATTCGAACCAAAATATGAGGAAGGAATTTTCTTAGGCTACTCCGAAACTTCCAAGGGATATAGAGTTTTCAATAAAAACACTTCTATTGTTGAAGAGATAATACATGTTATATTTTATGAAATTGGCCCTATAGTTTTTAAACAACCCCAATATACATCCTTGGATGTGTTTTCAAAAACTGATTATCATCCATTAATAGAAAATCCTTTTCATAAGGAAAATGTTCACGAAGATATCACTGAAACATTTATCCCAAATGATTTCCTACCCTATGTTGATGAACATGTTTTACAAAAACACCAACCAGTTGTTTCTATAGAATCATCCCAGTGATAGTATCATTGGTGATGTCAATCATCCTGTAAGGTCTAGAAGTTCCTTATAAAATGAAGTAGAAAATCTAACATTCCTTTCCCAATTAGAACCTAATATCACTAATGAATCTTTAGGTGATGATGATTGGATAAAATCCATGCAAGATGAACTAAATGAATTCAAAAGAAATAATATTTGGACCTTGGTTGAAAGACCAAAGGAAACATCTGTTATTGGAGTAAAATGGGTCTTCATAAATAAGTGTGATGAAAATGGAATCATTGTAATAAATAAAGCTAGATTAGTTGCTAAAGGATATAATCAACTAGAAGGAATAGATTATGAAGAAACCTATGCTCCAGTAGCTTGACTTTAATATATTCGTATTTTACTTTCCTTTGTAGCATTTTTCAATTTAAAACTTTTTCAAATGGATGTGAAATGTGCTTTCTTTAATGGTTATGTTCAAGAGGAATTTTTTGTTGAACAACCTCCTGGATTTGAAGATACATAACATTCTGATTATGTTATTAGACTTAACAAAGCTCTGTATGGTATTAAACAAGCCCCCCGAGTTTGGTATGATAGACTTACATGATTTTTGCTTCAAAATAACTATGTCAAGGGAAATGAATATCCAACCCTTTAAAAAATAAATATAGGAAAAATGTTTTGATTGTTCAAATTTATGTTCATGACATTATATTTGGTTCAACTCATCAATCATTAACCGATTCCTTTGCGGATCTAATGAAATCTGTGTTTGAAATGAGTATGATGGGTGAGTTAACATTTTTCCTTGGTTATCAAATTTCCCAAAAACCAGAAAGAATCTATATATCCCAACATAAGTATATTAAAGATATTTATAAGAAGTATGGATATGACAACACTAATTGTATAAGTACTCTCATTGGTACCTCAAACATACTTGATCTTGATGAAGCTGGGATACTAGTAGTTCAAACATCTTTTATAGGTATGATAAGAAGTACAAATTACTTGAAAGCTAGTCATCCAGATTTAATGTTTTTAGTATTCTTATATTCAAGATATTAATCCAATCCTAAGGAATCTCAATTAAAGGAAGTGAAGATAATTTTTCACTACATAAAGGGAACCATGGATTTGAGACTATTATATACTTCTAGAAATGTTTTTTTAAAAGTTTTTTGGATGCTGACTTTGGTGGATGTTGAATGGATATAAATATTATATGTAAAACCTGTAATTTCTAAAGAGATGCATTAGATTCTTGGTCTTGTAAGAAGAAACACTCTATAGAACATTCCACTACTGAAGCTGAATATGTAGTAGATGGAAGTTGTTGTGATCAAGTGTTGTTGATGCAACACACACTCACAGACTGTGGCTTGAGTCTTACTAAGACTAAAATTTTGTGTGATAATACATGTTCCATTGCCCTTAGTAAAAACACTACACATCACTCTCGTGCAAAAAAACATAGATATTAGGGATCACATTCTTAGGGATCACATACAAAAAGGAGATATCATTCTTCAATTTCTCAGAATGCATGATCAACTTGCTAATATTTTCACAAAATATTTACCCTCTGATAGATTTGAATACATTAAACAGAATTTAGGAATGATAACAGTAAGGTAATCTTCAATAATTTACTTTGTGTTGAACCAATCTCCTTACCGCAAAAAAATCATTTTCATATGGGGATTACATCTGTTTTCGAAGTTTTTTTTCAAAATATTTTTGTAGTAAAAGTGTTCGTAGTTGGGTTTTCAAAATTTTTGAAATAAAAATTTTTGTAGTATGTTTTTCTTATTTTTCGTAATGAAGTTTTTTGTGTTTTTCATAATGAATTTTTTTTCCTAATGTTTTCGTGATGGAAATTTTTGGACCTGAAGTTTTCGTAATGAAAATATTTGGTCCTGAAGTCTTCGTAATGAAAATATCCAGAACTGATGTTTTCGTAATGAAATTCTTCGGAAATGAAATTTTTGTAATGAAAATCTTCGGACCTGAAGTTCTCATAATGATATTTTTTGGCCATGAAATTTTCGTAATGGAATTATCAGATTTGGAATTTTCGTAGTGATGTTTTTTTTTCGTATTCATGTTTTTTTTAATCAAAAGTTGTTTAAGAATAATAATCCTCAATACGAATAATTCTCCTGACAATCTGGAAGGTATGATTATTTCTTATGTTTTCGTAAACACTTTTACTTACTGGTAGTTTCTTTTGTTTTTAAAATTTTTCGGATTCAAGTTTCCTTAAATCTGAATGTTTTTCTTTTAAATCCTCAAAAGATCATATTCAATAAAATTTTTCCTTTTGGCTTTCATTTCAACCGTCAGATCATATCGGAAGAATTCGCAACCATTGGATTGAAAAGGGATGTTCAACCATCACTTCTATCGCCTATATAAAGGACCCCCGAAGGGTTGTCCCACATCGGTTATCAAGCTTGTGCATCTCAAAGCTCTTCTCCTCTACAATAGCCCATTCTAAATTCTTCAGAAGTGCTTCGGTCCGAATGTTTGCAAAAAGTTCCCTCTCAAGATACATATACTGTCAAGACGATTTCAGAATGGTAGATATACAGGGAGAGATTGGTACACCCAAACTTCTTCAACAAGTACGACTCTATTATCGCCAAGAACATCAAGCTTAATGGATTGGAAAGTGTAGCTATATCAAAACTGGAGCTCAGGATGTTGCCTATATGGATTTTTTCATAAAATTCTATGAATCAGTTTGTTTCATTAAGTAATATGTTAATGAATAGTTTTCCTTTAAGAGTTATCGAATTACATATAAACTCTCTTACACAAAGGCTACGAGCTTGGTGGGGATATCATATGAAGGAGAATCCGAATTTTTCTCTCACAATCTGCCAAATGTTTAGTGAAGATTCATCAAGGTGAAGCCTATGGAATTCCATATTCTTACTGATGTAAAGACAACCAAGATTTCCTATCTATCTACCAACAATTGGATTCTTCAGCTATTGGTTCAATGTCTCATCGTACCGAGAAAGGGTGACAAGGAAACGCTGATGAAAAGTGATATGTACATTTTGGATAATTGTGAGATGGTATGTGTGTATGATATACTATATAATACCAAATGTAGGATTGAATATGTAAACATGAGATTCTCAAATACAAGAGGGGGGCATGAATTTTATTCTTTTAAAAATTCTTTTGGAATTTTTAAAGGTAGTTATGTTTAACATGGTTAAAAAATATAATTCACAAGACCTCTAAGTTCTAATAACTTTCTTGATTCCGGAAAAGTGATTTTGGAAAGGAAACCTAACAAAAGTTTACAACAACTAAGATTCTACCTGAAAGCATATAGAATCTAACTAAATCAAATTATATATATGAGGAAGTATAGGAAAATTATACTTTCCCCAACAATACAAATTCAGTGGAAAACTTGAAACAAAAACAAGTAACAAGTAAGAAATATTTTAACCCAAAGAGAAGGGTATTCAACAACCTTGGATAAAGGTCCCTTAATTTATACTTTCAAGAAAGTCTATCTTACCTACACATGGTTAAGCCCTAGATATGATGATCGGAGTCTATCTTGCTATCCGTGCAAGCCCTCAACATCAAGGGAGTCAACACCTCTATCTTCCTATCCCCGGAAGCCCTCGATTGTACACAACAACAATCGGAGTTGCACAAAGAAAGTCTACATGAAGAAAAGTTTGAACAATCCGTTCAAACATTCTTCACAAAGATTTAGATTTTATAAGAGCCTCTCTCTCTAGAAATAACTTCAATAGCATGTAAGAACAGATGTAAAAATTCAGGTTCAAGTGTTGTATTCCTGTTTTGATCTCTTTCAAATGAGCCCCTATTTATAGGCACAACTCCAACAGTTGGCTCCCTCCTCAAACGTCCATATTCTTCCTTGAATTTCAGAGGGACCTGTACATGTGTCACTCAAAAAATGGTTTGTTGATAACCGAAAGAACGACATCGTTTTATAATAGAACAAGTTTAAGTATGAATAAAAACTGATATTCAGAATGTATGTAAGTAAAATTTCAGATTCAACCAAAAATGAATTCGGAGTCTATAATACAAGGATATTCGGATTCTGTTTTGTAGGAATTTGGAACCTGAATTCTATAGAATTCTGGAGTCTGAATTTCAAGGAAATTCAGAATCTCGATTCACCATAATTCGGAACCAAAACTCAAAAAGTTTGGAGTCAGTATTCATGAATATTCGGAGTCAGAACTCATAGGATTTCAGGTCCCGAATTCAAGGAACTCAGAGTCAAAACATAGAGAAGTTCATATCCGGAATTCGTAATCACAATTCGGATTCAAACTTCATGAATGTTTGTATCCAGAATTCGGAGTTGAACATCATGAGATTTCGTATCCATAATTCGGATATGAACTTCCTGAGAGTTTGTAACCAGAATTCGTAGTTGAAATTCAATAGAGTTCGTGTCCAGAATTCAGAGTTGACCTTCATGAGAGTTCATATCCAGAATTTGGATTTGAACTTCATGAGAGTTCATAACCAGAATTCCGAGTCTTACACAGAATGCCTCATATCAAAGTATTATATGATTCTGAGGTTTTGGTTCCAATCCAATTTTTACACTTATAACAATTATGATTTGAGAAAAGAAAACATAGTAAGGATAAATTTCTTTGGGGAATGAAATTCATCCTTATAGGGGTAAAATATAGGATAAAATGAAATTTTCCTTAAAATAATATTTTTGTGATTTTCAAAACAAGAGTAATGGTATAGTTATAAGGAAAACCTTATTGACTCAACACTAACCTCCTCTCATAACATTTTTTCGTGAACCAGGATGGGTCTCCATCTGACCAGGCGCCAAACCCGGTCTGCGACTTGGCTTGAAGGGCGTTCACAATCCCCACGTGCTAACACAAGTGCCCGGGTATAAAAAATTACACATGGGAACAATTTACCCAAAATATTAAACACAAAACAACTGATATGTTAAATAAACTAAAACTGAAAACAAACTACCAAACAAGGACTTAAAATAATATCAAATATAATGGTTTAAGAATTGAACCAACATCCAGAAAGTAACAACAACAAAATACTAATTCTCTAACTCAAACCTCCAAGAAACAACAGATGTGTGACAAACACAGTCCAAAAACACTAACCTGAATGAGAAGACCACCAATAACCCAAAATACCATCACTGAGTATGATTATCCAACCTGGAATACACAAAGTAAAAGTTCTACATACACCCAAAGGTTTATGTAGGGTTTGAGACAAATACACTGTAGGATACCACCCAACAAAAAGATTCCACTCATAATTATTAAATGACCAATAAAATAAAAATTTTAATTAATGGAAAGAAGTAAATGATTTTATAGTTTTAAAGAAAAAAATGAAATAAAATAGAATCAAATGGAACAACCTAGATTAAAACACACACACACACACTTAATTTTTTTGAAATAACTAAAGCGTCACACCGCTAAGCATAAACTTACCAATGAGAACTAATAGGGGAGAGGCCTTGTGGGTGTTAGCTAGCTTGGTTCCCTGGATCTTCATGTCTCGGTGAATCATGGATTAGATACCATGAACCTCAGAAAATGGAGTATAGAAACCCAGAACCTCAAAAAACGTGGCTTATAAACCATGACCCTCAGTCATTCTTTTGTTTTGTTAGTGTTTCAATCGTCAAACCTGCTAAGTGAAATGGGGCCAAAGCCATCACCGAATAACTAGGATACTAGTCTAGTCCACCCTCCTAGCTAACTGGGCATCCCTCTTTGTGCTTAAACATGTTTCAAGTTCATGTCACACGTCACACATATGCATAAAACCAAAACTGGGTACTTACACACACAGAATCGCCATTTTCACACTCAAACCCTTTTTTAAAACCACACACACACACAAAATATTTTTAAAACTTAATCTGTATAGGATGGTTACTCAATTAGACCATCTACATGATTTAAAAAGACTATTATCATTAAAAAACCCACCACATACACACATAAACACCATTTTGAAACAGACGCACACTAGAACATTTTTCAAACACGTTTCACACCATTGTCATAATTTAATAAACCATTTTAAAAAAATTATAAAGGAATAGTAAAAGAGTGTAACATGGCTTTGCACACACTAAAGTAACCATTTATGCATTCAAACACATTCCAACATCACACACACTCAAATACAATCTTAATGTGTGACCTAAACCACACAAATACTTTGATGGAAAACCTTACACCATATGTAAGACACATTTTCACAAACCACATAATTTAATAATCCAAAAATAATAGTCTATAAAAAAATTAAATGAAATCACTTTGTGTTACCCACTAAACCCACAAAAACCCTTCTTTCATGACCAAACACACATGACGCCATGTCAAAAATGTAATTCTCACCACCTATAAAAATTAATAAGCTGACCGCACATTTGTTTAGAAAAAAACTAACCAGAAATGATTTTTCAATGTAAAACACACACATAATATAAAAATGCAACAAATCAATTTTAAATGGAAATCAAATTTCAATGAAAACCAACATCACACTACACAAATTAATTAAATAATATGCTGAAAATATTGAACTTGTAAATTAATTCATTAAATAGTAATTAGATGTGGAACCACCTACCTCGAGTGAAGAATTTCCCAAATATTGTCTGAAACATCAACCACAACAAATGCTCACCACAATGAGGCAAGAATCAACCATAATTAACAAATCGTACCCTCAATTTTAGGGATTATAAATAAAAACATAACCAAGGAAGTAAATCAAATGAAGTGGTGAATGGGTGTACGGAAAGGCTGTAAGCTGGAATAAGCAGCACCATCAAAGGAATTCGTTCACAGGGAGGGATACACTACATAGAAAATCCTATGGAAAAAAGGGGGTGGTCAGGCAGGGGTGTCTTTGAATTTTGGGACAGCTGGAGGAGTGGGAGGTGGGAGAGCGGGGTTTCCAAGTGGAAAGGGGTGCGCTGTGAGCAGTTAGATGGGAAGAAGGGGTGTGATGTGACTGGTAGGAGGGCTGAGGAAATTCGGGCAGAGAGCTGAAAAGGAGGTGGTCAGATGGGAAAGGGGTGTGGGGTGACGACATGGGGGAAGAGGCTGGATAGATTAGGGGGTCCCAGGGTTTGCCGGACAACGGCAAGAGGGCTGGCACCGGGAGGTGGAGCGACCAAGGTGGGGCACGAGAAGAACCAAGGTGTGGGGGGCTGTAGCGTGACGCCAAGGGTTAGGGGAGAGAGGGTTTCCACACATAAGAAACCCTAAAAAAGAATAAGATAAATAAAAAACAAAAAACAAACTAATAAAAATAATTATAATAATAGGTATATTCATAATAATAATATTCTCAAATTAAAAAAAACAAATTAAGAAAAATAATCAAAATAATAGTTATATTCTTAATAATAATATTCTTATATGAAAAACATTAACAATAATAACCTAATAATATTAATGATATCCATAATAATAACTCAATTTAAACATCAACTATATTGTCAATATTAATAAGGATAGAAATAGTTATATTCCTAAAAATAATAAGATTAACAATATTAATAATAATGTTAATGTTCTAATACAATAATAATAAATAATAATAATAATAATAATCTCAATCGTAATAATATTATCATTATAATTATTAAAAAAATCTTATATTTTTTCCCACATTCGTTATTTTAATTTATTTTCATGTTATCATTCTTCATATTTTTTTGAACACCGGGTAGGTCATACAGTGACCAGGGCAATGCCAAATGGTTTGACCGAGTTTTTCCCATGCGCTAGATGCTATCAAGCCCAAGAAAACTCATTTATCAGTAAAAATGAATATTTTCAAATGGGACTCGGCCCGAGCTTCGACGAAGTCAGAAAATAATAAAATAAAATAATTATAAAAAGTTAGGTTGTGACAATCATAAATCTAGGCTTCTATTTGACAAAAAAATAGGAAAACTACATTTTTACCGAATAGTATGGATTACACCCAAATTAATTAGACATTTTAATAGATTTAATATATCGAATATATACTAAATACATTTAATAAGTATTTTTTGAAACTACCTTAGCATACATATCTAAGTCATCAATGATTTCAATATCCGGATAAAAAATTACCACTGAAATATCCTCCTATAATAAAACCATAAAACTATTTTCCACTTGATTATATATAATCTGAATATCTCCTTTTTTTAAATAATAAGAGAATGATAAATGTCACCATATTAGTTAATCAAATTCTCAACATCATTATACATTATCAAAATTATGAACTCATCTAGATATATAAATTTAAATTCACTATAAAAATTGAATATGAATACATTATCTATAAAATAAATATTTTCAGGAATAAAAAATAAAATCCATAACAATTGTAAAATTAATCACGAATATGGATAAGAAAACACCATATATAGAAATCCCCATTCCATAGTGGATAATAGGAAAATTTAAATAAATAATTATTTCTATAAAACATTCTCCCTGAGTTTCTTCCAAAATTTTTATCTTTTTTTTCTAGAGGTTATATTAAAATTTCTTAATACGAAGTCTAATAAAAACAAAATAAATAATAGATGAAAAATAAAATAAGACACTTCTATACATTGAGTTAGTAATTAACATACCTACACCAACTTAATTTATTTTTACTATATTTTCTTGAGGTGGATGAAATTGATTTTTCCCTGCCCTTATGCTAATAATAATTAATAGCACCATCATCTAATCCTTTCACTAGAAATATAATTTCATAATGGCATATCCAGTTATATATAAATCACTTAACTACTATAACCCCATCATTGGTTAGACCATTACCATTTCCATTGTATTCATGATACATATTTCTCATATTACCTCACTTTTAACACATTCCAGATATTAGCAGTGATTCCAAATAGTTCTTTTTGTCTTACGTATCACATGAGGGTATTTAAATTTTCTTATAGTTGGATTTTAGAAATGAATGTATTACAATTTACTCCCAACTATCTTTCATAATTATTATTATCTTTCAAAACATATATAAGAAACATCTCAAAATTATTATGATATCAAACAATAACATCAAAAAATAAAAAATTATAAGAAAAAAACATTCAATAGAATGGATTCTATCCACAGTAAAATTTATTAATTCCAATAACGTGGATGAGAATAAGTTTTTTTCCACACCTAGATAATCTCAAAAAGAATCCATTATGGGATGTTACAATTTCCTCCCTATTTTTCCTTTTCATAAGAAACTGACATTCGGTCATAAATTAATAAACATTATGAATATATATTTAGGTAAAAACCCATTACATTTGTCCATATGATTTCTTCAATATTATCCTTTTACACAGTGATATTGAATGGATAACACAACATATTATATTTTCATTAAAGAGTATAAATAATAATAATTACCTTTGTATTCATTGAACATCACAAAAAAATAAATACATTCCACAAATAATTAAAACATCCTTCATAATTCCCATGGTTTGAAGTTGCACTAAATGAATGATAGTTCTATTTCATGAAATTATACCCTATCTATATAATAATATATAGAGAGTTAAATAAATCTATATAATGTGTATCAAAATAAATATCTTGAATCAAATCACATAACATTACCACAAATAGTTCTTCTATAACTCCATGCATTCAATGTTACTGGTTCAAAATGATATTATCCTCTTATTCCCATCCAACATCATACTGCCTGTTTACAATGAGAAAAAACATTTTAAAATTGAACATATTATAATAAGATACATTACAACCCTAAAATACGAAATCATTATTATTTAAATATTAATTAATTTCACTAATAGATCCTTCCATTAAAAAATATGTGTTTTTAATGTTATCTAAAACCATTTCTTAAACAGATAAAAACTAATGACATATTTTTTTATTAATACATTAATATAAAGGATTAAAATTTCTTATATATAAATCATCTTTTTGGTTTATAGTTTTATAGAATTAAAAAAAAATTCAAAAAAATGTTGTTACTTCCACACCATGTACATTTTTTCACAATAGGAGGTTCTAAATTTTACTCTTATATAGATATTGATAAATCTTATTCATTAAAGATATTTTTCCCATATTAATGTAAACATTTTTGAGTTCCAAAATAACATTATAACCAATTTTTTTTCAAATATAGGACTAGTATAAAATAACATTAAGGAATATAAAAAAATGAGTCATGTTAGTACATTATAAAAACCTAAAATTCAAGTGTATTTTCTTCATTTTACGTGATATCTTTTTACCTAAGTTAATACATACATAATCATTAAATATAATTCATTTATAAATATTTCCCATAAATAAATTTTTAATAAATAATAAATGTGAAATCATAATAATAAAAGTTTCATTGTAAAAAATGAGAAATCCTAAAATATTTTCCATAAAGAAAAATTTATCTTTAAAAATATATTGAAATATTGTTTATAAATTTCATCATGATCATTTTTTAGATCACGAAGTCAAATTATTTATAATAAAACAAGAAAACAATAATGGAATAAGGTTATTAATTTAGTACATTATCCCTCCATAAACCCCAACATAAACCCTTAAATTGGAATAATATACTCAATTATTTATATTATATATCATCTTAGAAACATATAATTAATCAATTGTTTAAAGAGTTGTATTAGAGGAAAAAAATCAAATAAAATTTCAATGAAACAAAAAATTAATAAAACACATAAAAACATGTTTTTCCATTATTGAACTCGATTTTTTTAGCTGATCCTTTATAAAGATGTATTTTTAGTTATCTCAAACAAAAGAAATATAATATACATTACTCATGAAATAATTTTAAAAACTAAACATTCATATAATAGTGGGAAAATAATATTCCTTAAAAACCATTACATCTTATGTATGATGCTACTGAAAATAAACCAGTAAAATAATTGGTAGAAAATGATCATGAGTAGAAGTTAAATTTTACTTCCAATATATATAAAAAATAAAAAACTGCCTGTATTGAAGACATTAAAAATAATCCATTTTAAAATATTATATATAAAGAAAAAAATAGTTGATAAATACTTTTAATTTTTTAAGTTATATATATAAACATTATATAAACATTATAAATTATAATTTCATTAAATGGAAAGAGTGTAAAGCATTTAAAAAGAGGTTTTAATAGAAAATCCCTTACCTAGAGTCCCGAAATTCCACATTCATTTTTCAAAACATTATAATAATAAATGTATATTTATTATTTATTTACAAAATATCATTTATATATATATATTAAATCATTTTTATTTCTTAAACAAATTTATTACAATTTTTTTACTTATGAAATCATATAATTTTACTTTAGATCAGTGGGGATGGTTTGGTTCACAATATCCTAAACCACAATGGTATACTCAGTATTTATGAAGGGGTTATACTAAAATAGTCTAAATAGTTCTAATCATTTCAAAATTATTATATAAATATATTAAATATTATTTGATATTCATCATTCTATGGTGATAAACAAAATATAAATACATTGTTTTAAATTGGTGGTAGTGTGTATATAAAAAATGACATTTAAAATTTTTATTGGTTAGGAGGGAAAAATATAATATTCCTTAGCATTAAAAAATTATTGTTATGAAATAAATATTATTATTATTTATTTAACACAAAATTATTACTATCCATATTTTGAGGTTTTTAAAAAAGTAAGTCATTGTCTTTGAAGGAGGTAATTTTGACGTAAAAAAGAATATAATTTTCAATTTTCTAATAATGGACTGAATGTTTTTGAAATATTTCTCCATCAATATAGTAATTTTACTAAATAATAATGTTATTTATTTCAATATTATCTTATGAATTGAATAATATTAAATGTGGTGAAGAATAAATAAGCCCGAATGAAATCAATTAAGACCTTCACCTCTTCATTTGATATCCTCATTTAGTTACACCATATGATTTTTTAGTTTTCTATTTTAGCCAAAAATGGATCAATAGGTTTTGGAAAATTTATTTGGTGAGGAATTTAGGTATATTTTTTGATATATGGTCCTAAATGAGTGCGAATATGTGAGGTTTTAAGGGACTATTTTATAATTAGTGGGGTTGTATCTCATGTAGATATTCAATGTTTCAAAATAATATTTGGTCTCATAAAAATAAATTTTAACAAATTGGGAATTTTTAATGGATGATTTATTTTTTGAAGAAATACATTCATAATATGTCATTAGAGGTATGATTTTTGGCATTGTCAAATTATTGAGACCATTTTACCTCATTAAATATTCTATTGAGGGGCACACTTTTTACCAAGGAAATATAATTTTATTATGGAAAATGATATTTAACCAATTAGAAAATTTTAACATACTAATCAGAAATATTAAAACAATTTTTAATTAATAAATCTCTATTGTTGGTGAGAAGTAATTTCAAAACAAAATATGTTATACTTAATATCAAATTGTTTTTATAAATCATCCTTTTTGGTGATTAAAATGACTTTACACAAAAATAATAACTATTACTGAGTATGATAACATCTAAAACATTTTATAAAATAAAAGGATTTATAATTTTCATTTAATCTATTCGAAATAAACATTTACATTTTGTATTAATGTATTAAAATATAAATCGAAAAAAATAATTAGAATAAAATATCACATTGGATCCAAAATAAAAAACACTAGATTTATAAATTGATTAATATATATTAAAATTTATTATTTTACTTCTGATATATGTATATATATATATATTTATGATCTAATTTTTTTATAAACATTACATTGATTCTACAATTTTGATGAAATTTTAATAATGATAGTAATTTAGAAGATGTAGTTTTCACTGTGCACCTAAATATAAAATATTTTTTAAATATACTAAAAACTAACTCTATAAAAATTTTGACATGACTAATTCAAAAATAAATCCAATTAAATCTAAATTAAATTTATAAAATTAAAAAATAATATTTTATGTAAAACTATATAACTAATGTAATAAGAAATTAGAATAAAATATTATTTTTAACTGAGAAATCAAGAAAAAAAATTAAATTTAATATATATTAATAAAGTGTAACTATAAATATAATCATTATATTAAATTCATTTATTATTTCCAATACTTGGGTCATCAAATGAAATTTATTTGAAAATAATAATTTAGGGATACTTTATTTCCTAAATATTCAAGATACAAGAGTTAGAAATAAATGATGCTCCCTCTACCAGCAATATTGTATTTAAAGAGGTTTCCAAATCACACCATGCACAAAAACAACCTGTAGAAGATTTAGTGTATGATAGAAATTAGAGGAAGGTTTTAATAATGAAGACAATATTATGGTAGATGTCACATGTTTTCCTAAAAAATGTGTTATTTCACCTTTGACCAATGGTGGGTCTCCACAACACATCAAACAAAAATTAGTATATGAAGATCATGATCTGGATTTTGGGAAATGTTTTTGAAATATTGTGGATCTTAGAATGAAGAGACTGATGATCTGTTGCTGATGTAGTATGTTGGGAATCCATAGGGATCCAAATTGGTTAGATTTACCAATATCACTCTCTCAAGATGTTTTTCTGATCAATAAGAAGAATAATCCCACAATATTATTATGGAAAGGACATTCTATCATGTTTTTTATTCAATGATTCTATAAAAAATACTAAGGTGAATAAATCACTAGAACAAGTGTAGTGCAACAAAAATTAACACCTCTAAGTTGTGTCTTCTCGTCTTATGTGGCTGAGCAACGACAAATTTCTGAAAAATAAGAGACCAAATAATATTATTATAATAATGAGGTGCAACATGTTGGTGATGGGACCTAAATAGAGTTATAAGTAATCTTGATGCAAATAAGAGTGGTTATAACTCAAAAACATGGAAGGAAAACTGAGAAATAGAGAAAGAAAAAATCCCATGGAATGTGGAACAACATGAATGGCTCCAAAAATTGTGAAACACCATCAAAATATAAATATACATTAAAATAAATATATAGGGATATTGGATTCTCTAATAAACAAAGCCCATAGACAATATATTATGACCTAAAACCCTTTATTATTGGAATTTCTTAACATAAATGTTATTTTTTAAATAGATGCATTTTTAATGGGAACCACTTACATATAGTTTTGTCTCTATGATATTTTATGACAATAACATGGATCATATTTGGGTACTCAAGCATGATAGTATTCTTATTGATATATGAAAAAAATATTTCGTAGTGTATTTTATACTCTTTCAGAACCGTAGAATTTTATTCCTCTTTCTAATTTTTGTATAATTCAACCTCACACACCCAAATAATGGATTTATGGAATTATCATGAAGTTATTTTAGAAATAATGTGAAATAAATGGATGATAATGGGAGATTCCAATACTGTAGTGAATCCTAAGGTAAAATCATGATCAAATTTTAATAGTCTAGCATCCTTGGATATTCCCAATTTCATTGATCATTGTTACTTTGTTAAGGTTTCTATATCCGGTGTTGAGTTCTCATAAAGTAGGCATACTTTAAATGGAAGACAAAAAAATTGATAGATTCTTTTTCCAGTTATATTGTAGGTGTACTTCCATTGAAGTCACTAGTGACACCTTTCCAATGAATCACCCATATCACAAACAGTTCAATATTTATTTTTCCACTAATCACATATGGTTATTCCCTCTACCATTTAGATTCAATAATGGATTTACCATTATGCATGGAGGTAGTGAGGTTATTATTTTAGCCTATAATGTAAATTCACTATGAATCCTGATTCATATTCTTGATTAGAAATTATGTCACACAGAATGTATGTTAAAGGAATAGAGAAACAATTACTTTGATAAGATTGTTTCTTAAATCAATGATACTGAACACAAACATACATATATTCAAAATAGAAATAAACACCAAAATAATCCCAATAGAGAGTATGTGTGGGATGTTTCTATGATTTACGACCTCCTCACTCACAAATAAATATTGAAAAGATATCAATTAAATTTAAAATGATTGAATGATGGATTTATTAATTTGAAATTCGATAATATGTTTCACTATGAAATATGAAAAAGATCAGGGAACAATTCCACCAATATAAATTGATGTCTACACACCCTTGAAATTGGGATCTCTATTTCATTTTTAGATTATTTCCAATATACATACACTGATGATGGTTTTGAAAATATACAAAACAATATAGTAAATATCTCTTCATCCATTTATGAATAGAAAAATCAATATGTTTTTATGGACCTTCTAATGAAAATGTGAATAAAGATATTATATATATATATATATATGTAGAGATATCTGTTGGAACAAATAGTTTCAACAGAAAATTCTTCATGTTCTATTGGAATATTATGCTAGATGAAGTCAAACATAAAATATAACACTTCTTCACACATCCCTCTATAAACCACAAGATCAACTCCAACTATATTATCTAATTACCTACGAAAGAGAGCTTATTTTATACTAATGATTTTAGAATGATTTCCCTTGGAATCAATGTTCTTAAAATTATCAGTAGGGTTATCACGACTAGGATGAAGGGATTGGTCAAAGATATTTAAACCATAATCTAATATGGGGTCATTCATGGTATGAACATTTTGAACTTCTTATTCAAGTACATGGAGATTATTAACCTTATAAATATGAAATCAATGTAGTGAAACTTTTATCTCACGGTTGATAAATAAAAATATTTTTATATATATAAATAATGCTTTATTTATTCCATCAATAAGAAATATTGTTTGTAAAATTACTTCCTTAACTTACTGAGAAACATTCTCATATTTGAAAGGATATCAATTCTCATTAATGGTTCTATAAGAGACCTATTTTAATGCATAAGGTGTGTTAGACAAGGAATCCCACTCTCCATAATTTGTTTATCTACTTTCAATGAATATATGATTTTGTGAATCAATGATCTTGCATATGTTGTATCTTATAAAAAAATATGGTATATATGTTCTCACACTATGTCATTTCATTATTATAATTACATCCTCATACATGGGAAATCATAAAGGGGAATCATTATATAACTTAATGTCCTTTTTACAAAACTATAAATAGGTTTCTAGTGTGACCATTAGTTAGATAAATTATCTCATTATTTTTTTGTGGTGAAACTCATGTATGAATGAAAAATAAGATCACTAGACATCTTATATTAGTGAGTGGAACCATTCATCTTAAATATCATGGTTTACCACTACTTGTTGTTAAGGTGAGATATAAATAAATTTAATTAATTTAATCTAGATTCATTAATCAGTTGGCTTGATGAAAAGGGGAGTCTATGTCATAAGCTGGAAGGGTGTGCTTAATTAACTCAGTGATCACCTCTAAATTTGGTTCTTTATTTTCATTATAAAAATGGCCGTAATGTATCCTTAGAGAGTATCATTCCATGCTCTTTAATTTTATATGGATTTATTTGGTGCATGAAATGAAACTAATAAAAATTTCCTGGAAGGACTATATTAATTTCATTGAAATGGGATGCCTCGGAATAAAAGATCTTAATATCTTTAATTGTGGACTTCTCAAAAAATTAACATGGAAAATTTTAACATATAATGAAAATTATATTGAATTGGTATTGTGAAGATTCAAAAGAAGGATTCTATATGTGTACATATCCCATATCAATTATATTTAATGTCCTATACTGAAGCTTTCCTAAAATAATATTCTGCATAACTCAAAATGGTTGTTTAGTGATCTATCCACTCTAAGTGGATGGAGCACATTTTGGATGGAATGACCACTCTAAGAGATCATAAATGTTCCTCCGTGGAGTCTTCGAATGAAAATTACTTATCTTTTGGAACACAACCACATTATTTATTAGTATAATATCATTATGAATGGTATATAAATAAAAATTTATGCTCTTATAGATTTTAAACACTTGTGTTGAAGCCAAACATAAGATGAAGCTACAATTTAGAAGATTATTAATGAATGTAATGATAAATTTTAAACACGAAACAGTCATTGAATATGATATTTTTGGTATAATTCGTTAATTATTCAAGTTAACTACCAAATTTTTAGGTTATGTAAACATTTATTTACAACCTACTATCAATTTAGGACTAGTGGGCATCAAATTATTTCAACAGTCCTTCTTTTTTTGTGGCTACTAGATACCAAAAAATACCTTTTCACGAGCTTTAGCTTTTCCAATGACCTATGTAAGTATGATAGTAGAATGTTAAAAACTATAGTTTTATTAAATAGGCCACTAACTAAGCTCATTACTACCATTATCAAGTCACATAAAAGTGATCAAAATAATGTTTTCCTAAGATTAGTCACTAAATATGTCATTGTTTTAGATCTGTACATCATTGAATGAAATTATTTTTTATAACCAACCACCTTTGACTCATATGGGGATCATATAATTTCATAGGGATATTTATGATACATAAAATGTATAGGTTTCAGATTTGAGTAATATATTTATCTATCATCACATTATTAGATTGGTAGGTGCTTAGGGTAGGCCTAAGATACTACTAGTTTTGAAAAATGTATGGTGTATACCACCGATATCCTTGGGATAGAAATTCAATGTTTGATGGATAATCCTCTAGAATTTAAGGTCCCTCAGGCTGTGGAGGTATCATTCACATGTACTATGACTTCATTATTGGTCTCATTGTTCACTATATTAGAACATTCAGTTCATATAAAGATGAATTATTGGCCATTATTTATGCCATAAATCATGTTGTCTTTCATAATTTCAAGATATTCTGAATTGAATCTAATACTGAGATTACAAGTAATGGCTTGAAGGATATTAAAAAAATTAAATCCATGGATATGCCTTCCATATTGGATTTTGTGCATCAAACATACTGAGAATATCAACTTAAAAGTTTCTCATTCCTATAGTGTATCTATCCATGTGGTAGATACCATGTCAAGGAAATAAATATTAGAAATGAGCACAATGTGGTCAATTTGAAGACATGATTACTATATGACCTTGGTGGATGAATATTGATGGCATTTACCCACTCCCATTACTGTAAAACCACCATTATTTCATAATTTTTTTTATTTTTATAAAAATAAATTTTTAGGGATGCGATTACCCAGACCCAAGATCTCTAAGTTATCAAGATTAAAACATTGTTAGAACCAGAATCATCCTACATCAAAACATTTAGAAATCACATAGTGATTCATATAATAATAATAATAACAATAATAATAATAATAATAATTTTCAAATGGATTTTATAATTTTTACCTATTAATTAAAATTCATCATTTAAAAAATTATTTTGTGGATATAAAGAAAAAGAATGATATTTCGACGACCATGAAGTAAGTATCCCATATTCAGTGCCTTAAATTATTACATTGACATACAATTTGACAAATCACATCACAACGGACCGAATAACTTAGTCTTTTTGGAAAACTATAAACATACTCAAATCGTACAATACCATTAAAAAATAAAATACAGTATAGAAATTACATTGATAACACCATTTCCCCGAACTCATTATTTTATACAAATCATTATAAATCTCTTATCATCGTGGGTAAAAACAAAAACCTAATAAAGGGGTGTGATCAGATTCTCGGTAAGGAATATGTATATAGAGAAATCTATCATAATTGTTTTTACAAATGTGGAAAGGTAAATAAATAAAACACGTTCCCTTGAATCAATAAAATAAAAATAATATGGATGTAATAAAATATGATCAAATAATTACTTATAAATAATCACATGAGATAGAAAACATACCCATGTAAATTATACAAGTGAAATAATAGCATATAAATCAATAAATAATTTCATAATTAGGGAATACATAAATCACGACACCATAAACATATTATCAAGGATTTGTCCAAGACAACATACATATTTAGGTAAGACATCATCCTATACCAAAACTATTTTGTCTAAAGATACCAATGCATCAAGAGGCCATTATAATCCCCACCCTTCACTTTCTAAGTACAATAAATTAATAATATGAATGTGGTGAAACATAATAAACATCTAAATACTTATTGAAACAATCATAAAAAATGTAAATAACATTCCCCATTAATAAAACATAATAAAAACAACAGGATTAATATGGTGATTTATATAAAAATCGAACATCCCCAATCATACTAATCAATAACCATTTAATAAAATAGAGCACATAGTAACATAAGAGACCAAAATAAATAAATATTAATATTAAATAATGTACATTGACACATATTAAAGTACAGTAGATGAGATGAATTTTAAAAAATTAAAAAATACCCATTTTCATTTTAAAAAATATAGTTTTAAAATGTTATTCAAATATAATATAAAACATTTACACTGAAAATAAAAATGTAAACATTTTAAGGGAACTATAAATTATTAAGTCTTTATGAGTTCGAAATAATATAATTACACTATATAAGCTAAAACAACCTTACTTTCATATTTATGTCAGAAAATACTCAAATAACCTTTTTTAGAAAACGAAAAAAATATACATTTTTATTGAATTTATAAAAAGTAAAAAATCAGTCTAATAAAAATTAAAAAATTATTGTACAATATTGAAAACATTTTAGGAATCATTTTTTGAAAACACAAACATGGAAAAATATAGTATTAAGGAATTTTTTTAAAAGGTATTTTTTTTAAATAAAGTCCCTTATAAATATAATATCATTCAAGTGATAAATAAGAGAATGACTCGATTATGTGTAATATAAATAAAACAAAATAAAACAAGATTAAATAAAGGACATGGTAATAAAAATTAATTTGATTCATAATCATAGAAAAATATAATCATGGAAATTGAAATATAACGCCTAGAATAGAAATTAGGTTATGAATCTCCTGAAAATGTCGTAATCTGTCGAGTCACTTTCCCATAAAAGTTATAATTATAAAGTAAATAATTTTAAAAAATAAATAAACTGTGATTCAAGATATGATATTTCAAAGGGATTTATACACATAACACAAAAAAAATAATGGTGAATAATACTTATATCTCACAGAAGTAAAGGTGAGATGAGATAACCCTTACCTCACTCTTCAATTTAGTGTAGTATGCATTAAAATCTTTTATAATAGATTAAATATTTTAATTAATTAATTATAGAACAATAATAACATATATAGTATAATATATTATGTTTTTATATCATCTTATGACCAGTTCATTACTAATATTTAATTGTTTTCATTGTTTTGGGTACATTCTTTTCCTGGTTTCAAGATCGGTTCTCCTGAGTATTATTATTGTTGTCCTAGTAAATATGTGTAAACCGAAATTATTGGAATTAAATGGAATTAATTAAATTATACATTTCTAAATGGTATTTTATCAAATTTTTATTTGATTTATGATGATTATTAATTTGATAAAATTTTAATGAAAAATGTAAAGTTTATTTTAGAGGGTTTTTTCAAACACCTTGTCTAGTTTTGAATTTTTTTACGATTAATATTATATATAAGCTAGTAAAAAAATAAAAAAGTTATTATATAACTATTACAATTTTATTTGAAAAAAATAATAGTTTTATGACCATCCCTGAAGGTGGTTATGGAAAAATAATAATAACATTATTCACATAAGCGATTAACCACTATATCTTGGACAATAGTTTCATTAATATGAATAATAGGAGGTAATAAATGGGATTGATATATAAGATATCCATTAGAAACATAAAACTAATTTTTTTAAATTATTATGGATTTATGATTCCATACTGGAAGAAGTATTTTGAAGAATGTAAAGGATGAAAATAAAATAAGAGAGGGGTTTCGAGAAAATTACCTATTTAATATAATCTCCTTAAAAGACCCTTTGAGGACCTTGGATTTGGACTTTTGTGGAGATGAGTGGTAATTTTACATGGGGAGAGTGAGTATGATAGGATTTTTTACAGATTTTAGGAGTTTCCAGTCTTGTGAGTAGAACTGGGGTGGTGACGGTGTTTATTTATATTAGAGGAGAGGTATGATACTAAAATAATAATAATTTTATATTTTAAGCCAACCACATTGAGGTGGAATTAATTTCCATGAATATATAAAGAAATTAAATTTTTATAATATTGTTAGGGACTATAAATACCTCAGAAAACCCATCAATGATACTATTCTTTAGGTATTTTTATTCCTTTTTATATTTTACAATAACATGTTTCATTTTTGAACTATGCTTTAGTAAATACTTTTTCTTGAATGGTATATTTTTTAATTAATAAAAGTGAAATTTGAAATAAAAGTAGATTGGAACATAGGATTCTAGATATTTAATCCATTATAACTAATTCAATTTATATAATAGAAAAAAAATTATTTAAAAATAATCCTGTAGAAACACCATAAAATCATGTTTTTAAGTGAAAAATTCAAAAGAATGAAATATTTTTATGTCCAATTTCAATGTGAAATTGAATCCAATGACCTAAATTGGTTTTATTTACTTATATATCATCACATTATACTTCAAAAAAAATTAAATCTAATTTAGGGATACAAGTAAATTATAAAAATGAATTTTTATATTATAATTCATTATTTGTCACTATTTTTCAAAATATTAAACTTATCTAGAAAATACCTGAATATCACCAAAAGATAATTTTGATATTAAATTTAAAAAATTAATTTTATTTTCTCAAATACAATTTACAAAAAACAACAAAATTTAATTTTAAAATATGGGCATCATTAAAATGTGTAAAAACTTACTTTTAGAAAAATATAGCTATCATGCTTAAATTTAATATAATTCATATATTTAGAGGAAAAAAATTATATGTAGTTTTTTCATAAAAACATAAATAAATATATAAACTATAAATTTTGTTAGGATATTTCACCTTAATTTATTAATTTAATTTATAAATATACAATTCCATTGTGAGTATAAAAAGATTTTTTAATAAAATCTAATCCTTTATTGTCAATTAGTACTAATATTCATTTATAATTAACATGAAATATAAGAATTTACTTTATAAACACATGAAAATATGTTTTCATTATTTAGTTAATATAATTCATTTCTACCATTCCAATGGCTAGGTGATTACTATCATAACTAAAAAATAATAAATAATCGTTTTTTACGAACAGTGTTCTGTGTATCATAAGTCATTGAATAGATTAACTTTACCAAAAATTCATGGGATTCTACATTATCACATCCTTAAATAACTATAATCCTAGTAATTTTAATTTTCCATCATAAAATCAATTTGTGATACTTGAAAACTCCATTGTGGGAAACCTACATTGTATATAGTGATAATAAAAAACCTCATAATAAGAGGGAAACAGAAATGTTATGGATGATTCCAAATTTTAATTTTAAATAGGGTAATATTAATGGGTAGTGAAAAATGTGAAATATAATTGAAATATAAATATAATGTTTTTATGGATATTTATTTAAAATATGAATATTATAATGTTAACCATCACAAAGCATCAAACTTTTGATGTGTTAAAAGACCATTGATTTCACATAAATGCAAGTAAACATATAAAAGTTTTGTTCCAAAATAAATTTCCATTAATTTAGAGATCTTTTTTCTATCCATATAAACACCTAATAATGTAAACATACTTGATTAATTTTCATGTCATAAGAATAATATGATTCATTGATTGTGCTTTGATCTATCCCCACTCTATATCTTATACCAAGAGAATGATAATCAAGATAATGTTTTCATGCATGAAATACATTCCATAATAAAAAGTTCTAAAATTCATTCCATAGGCCTCTAATTTCTTTTGAATCCAATATGGTTATCACATATTATTATAGAATATTAATATCCAGATTTCATCTTAATCGATTCCATATGAAGTTATTCGTAAGACTCATACAAAATAAATTTTCAAAATTCACAGACTGAAATGGTCACTAAATTTCCAAAATAATCCAAATATTGGATTATATAAAAAAAAATATTTTTATTAATGTCATATATCAAATATATGAATATCTTCATCACCTAAATACAATAATTAAATCAAGTATTCATTCCAAAATAAAATCATTGGCAGTAAAATATATTCGTTAAATCCAAAAATGTTCTTAAGCCATAAAAGATAACATTGACCATAAAATCACTAAACACATTCATATCCACCATTAATATCCCATAAAAATCTCTCTATCATTATTATCTCAATATAAAATTCTTATTAAGGTGATCTTCTCTAAATATTTTGTTATCTAAAATATCAACTTCCATAGAATAACGTATGTTGGTTACTAATATTATTCATCACGTAATTCCAAATCCTTATGACAATAAACTCTAGTAAAATCCTTATATATCTATTGATTCATAAATAAAAAATATAACTGAAATTTTTACAGAATAATTTTTGAATCCAATTACACAATAAATTTAAAATTCAACTTCATTTTTAAACCATTGACTATTCTTCATAATATTATTCCTCGTTCCTTTTATATGTCATTTGTAGTCTCTTCATCATGAGTTGTATAACGGTTATATTTATTACCTTTTTGATTTATTAATGAGTTTTCCCCCAATAATATTGATTTGAATAGTGACCATATTTTGAATATTTATAACATTCAACCATATATAAGACTTAAATGACACCATTATTCGAAACATACCATTTTCATCAGAAATTTCATTCTTTATATCCTTCTTTCAACTCCCATAACATCTTACAATTCATATATGACGTTCAATTGGGTGTTTCATCTCACATTCTCAAAATATTTTCAATCACATTCATTATTAACTCAGTTCCTTCTAGTTATGTCCATTGACCAAAAACAAAATCATAATGTGAATATTGATTATTCACTTTGTGATGAAGATGCATTTATATGATGTCTAAATCACGATACTTGCTCAATCTCTGAATCATTACGATTAATATATGTTATCAATTATAATTACCAAATATGTTCGATGATAGAATACTCATATGATTATCGTCAATGTCAACCATGGGATTTTATTCCCTAATATATATTTCTCTAAATATGGTTTCTATGGTTCCTACTATAGTTTCTCTAATTCCAACTCGAATAACCCCAAACCGAGTTCCACGAATCCAGTGCCTTACATTATTACATTTTCATATGATACAAGGAATCACATAGCAAATTAATGAATTGTTTAGTATTTTTGGAAAAGTAGATACAAAATAGGATCATACATTACAATTGAAAAGATAAATTACAATAGAAATCATAAATTACAATAGAACAATTTCATTAAGAACACCATTTCTCCCTTATGCCATCCATGAAAATCAATCATCATAAAACTATTGACATCCATGGAATGATAAATCATAATAATGGGATGAGATCATATTCTCATTGAGTGTTATGTATACTCTATTGGATATCATAAATATTTAATAAAAAATTTGGGAAGGTAAATAACTCAAATACATGCCATTAAATCAATAACTTTAGAATAATATGGATGTAATAAAATACGATCAAATAATTCTATATAAATAATCACATGTGAAAGAAAATGTCACCATGGATATATTAATAATATAATAATCACCTGAAAATCAATAACTAATTTTATAATGGGGGAATTAATAAGGTGGGACATCATAACAATTCCTCCAAGGCTTCATTCAAGATACTACACATAATCAGGTAATACATTAGCATATATCTAAACAAATTTTTCTCATGAGACCTACCAATGAATAAAGAGGATATAAGGGGATGTGACCATCATATACTATGTCCAAAATATTCAAATATTAATTTCGTGAAACAAAATAAATAAATTTATTTTTACTGAAAATTACATACAAAATGTAAATAACATTCACTCTTAAGTAAACATAATCTTAATCCATCCAATATAATATGGTGAATTGTATCAAAACAGTCCATTGACATTCAAAAATATCAATAACCATTTAATAAAATATGGTAGGTGGCTTCATAAGAGATCTACCTCAATTAAGAACAATATTCAACAATGAATGTTTACATAGATAATTTTTTTAAATGACATCATTTTAAAATTAATGATGAAAATTCCAATTTTCTCTTGGAAAACATATTATTTTAAAAATATTATACACATATAAAGAATTATTTTAAAAAAACATGTTAAATTTTAAATGTATTTTTATTGAATTCTTGTGTTTTAAAGGATGGAATATATTTTAACACCATATATGTTAAAAATATACTCCTTTAATATGTTTGTAAAAAAAATCTCAGTGAACATTGTTTAGAAATGAAAAAACAGCATTCAAAAAATCATTTTTTAAATTTAAAACAATATTATAAATAAATTTACAAAATAATATGACAATAATAAGAAAATTGGAATTTTTTTAGATAACATTGACATTCATAAAAATGAGAGTTATGAAGAAAATTTTTAGAAAGATAATTTTAAAAAATAAAGTCCCTTATAAATATCATATCATTGAAATGAGAATTAACAAAAATGAATTGATTGTGTCTATTAACTATAAACCCACATAAATATAGAATAAATATAACACATGGTATTCAAAATTAATTTAACACATACTATTTTTCAATAAAAAAATATGGAATTAAAATATTACCCTAAGGAATGTGAAACGATTTATGAATTCTCATATGAATTTTTAATCAGTCAAATAATTTTCTCATTATAGTAATAATTATAAAATGAAACATTTAATAATAGGAATATACTAAGATTTGTGATATTATATATCACTGGGATGTATATACTCCCAAAAAAAATAAGTGGTGAATAAGACATATGTCTCATAGAAATAAAAGTGAGACGAGAAACTCGTTACCTCTCGATTCCCTTTAGTGTACCATTCTTTAACCTCCTGTATAATTTTTTAAATAATGGTATTAATTATTTAATAGTGTAAATATATTTATAATACCTTATAATATGTTTTTATAACATATTATACCCCTGTAATTAATAATATTTAATGATTTTCATTGTTTTGGGTTTGTTTATTTCATTGATTCATGATCGGTTCTCTTGAGTATAATAATAGATGTTATAGAAAATGGGAATACGACACTATTGGGTGATTAAAATGGTTTTAATTAAATAAAATAGGTATAAAGGTTCCTAGATATAATTTTTATTTCTTTTTTGAGGATGTTTCATTTAATAAAATGTTAATTATTGACATTTCGTTTATTTTCTTGGGTTTTTACAAACACAATGAACAAGATTTTTTTTATTTACTATTTTGAGTATATATTTATTCCAAAAAAGATATTAAATGTCATTATATAACTCCAAATATACTATTTAATAAGAAATATAGTGTAATGACTTATAATGGAAAAATAACAAGAACATTATTGGTAGAGGTGATTAACTAGCAAAACATGTACAATAGTTTCATTTTATAAAATAATAGGAGGTAATAAATGGAATGGATATATAATATTCCATTACAAACATAAAAATATATATATAGATAATTTTGTAGTTATAATAACTTAATGGATTAAGTATATAGTATAAATTAGATGAGGAAAATAAAACAAGAGGGGTGTTTTGAGAAAATTACCACTTGACTATCACCTCCATATATGACAACGTGTGGACCTTGGAGTTGGTATTTTAGTGAAACAAAATACACATGGACTCAAGGAGAGTGAGTATAAGGGTTATTTGTAGATATTTATGTATATAAAAGGCTTTTAAGTCGAAATGGGGTGATGATAGGTGGTAATTATATGTGAGAAGATGTGGGATAGAGTAATTAAAATAATGATTATATTATATTTAATTCCAACCACATTGTGGTGGAATTAATTTCACCAAAATTCAAAAGAAATTAATATTTTATAGGTTTTTGTTTTTAATAAATACATCAAAAAATTATATTATTGAATTTTGTAGTTATTTTAAGACTACAATTTTTTAAAATTTACATGTTTTATTTTTTACCAATACCATGGTAAATATATTTTTTCTATGGTAAATATTTTAATTCCTAAAAATTCAATCTAACTTAAAAAAATAATAAGGACCTTATGGTTACACATATGGAATACATTTTAACAAATTCAATTCACATAAGATAAAAATTATATTTAGAAATAATCTCAGATAAAAAACAAAAAAAGAGGGTTCTAAAGTGAAAAGTTGAATAGTTTAAAAGGTTTAATATATAATTTAAATGTGAAATCAATACCAATAACCATTATTTTTTTATTGATTTACTTTATAAATATTTATGCATTAAAACAGTTTTAAAATATAAATTAAATGTAAACATAAATTAAAAGAAAAATTTGTCTTTAATTAAATTGAAGTAATTTTTACTATCTTTTAGAAAATGAAACTTATTTAAAAAAATCCAAAATTTAACCCTAATATATTATTGATATTAAGATGAAAAAAAGATTATTTTTTCAAATAATATTTTTTAAAACATTCCAAATTTTGATTTAAAAAAGGTGGGCTATTAAAATGTGTAAAATTTGCCATTTATAAATATATATATTTTTCATCTTAAAAGATGACTAATTTATTAGGATAAGCCTATAATAATTATTGGATGAATTTTAAAAAACAATCATTGAAATTTTAACATTTAAAATTAGTTATTATATTTCATTAAATGTGATTAATTTAATTTATGATGATAAAATTCCATTTTGGGAATACAAATTGTTCTTTATAAAAAAAATCATTAAGTTATGTTATTTTTATTTATCATTTATGATTAATTGGTAATAAACGAATTCATTTCATAACAATTTGTAAAAACTATTTTTATAATTTAGATAATATCATTCATTCACACCATTCTAATGGCTAGGATATAACTATAAAAATTAAATAATATTATATAATCATTTCGTTTATGCTCGGTGTTGAACATATCATATGTTATCAAAGAGATTAAATTTATAAAGATAAAAACAATAAAAAAATAACTTTTTTTTATATTATGAACTTTTTTATCGATTTTAATTATTTTTAATGATTACCACATATTGGTTTTATTTATGAAGAAATAAATATGGGAATGATTCTAAATGATGTAACATCTATTGAGATTTCATTACACAATGAATATGTGAATCAGTATTACATATGTCATAGAGAAAATCATTTATTTGAGAAATTAATTTACATAGATATCATATTGAGGTCCATATTAGAAATATAAAATCAAAAAATTAAACAATTTATTACCACATGCTATATAAATGTTCTATATTATTAATAGTCAATGTGTATATGATTTTTTTATAGAAATCTATTTATATTTCATAAATTAGTATGATTTTTATTGGTTAAACAATACTTCAATCCTTATGATAGCTGATGACACTTCATTTATCATTTTTCTAATTTAATGTCCAAACTGCCATGAATTTCATATTAAACTCGATATTACAAAATATTTAGTTGTTGTGACGTTTTCATGTTTAATGTAAAAATCATTTAATTCCATGACTTATTCTATTGGTCAGGTAAAGGAATTATATCTAATCCATGAACAATAAAAACCTTGGTTTTCCACTATATGTATTGGATGAAATCAGATATTGCATTGTTTCTATAGGAATAAATAGGCATTGTGTATGAATAATATTTAAACATGTCGGATTAAATCAACGTTACATAAGATTAAACAAATAATTGGATTGTGTGCGAAGTATATTTTACCTATACATTAGATAATTGATGGAGCATACCTGCTAAATAAGAATAAAGACTTGATATATTTGAATAAATGAGAAACATTAATGGTTTTTTTAATATTTAATGTGATGTGGGTAAGAGTAACAAGGATAACATTGAATCTATGTATGGAAAATTACATTTTAAAATTAATAAAACCACTATATAAATAATAAGAATTAATTTCCATTTTCTATAATTTATTATTTATTGAATTTCACATTATATATAAAATTTAAAAAAATTTATTAGATAAATTTGTAAGAAGGATACCACATAACATTAATTCAAAGTTGAATCCACATCAATCAACTAAAAAATAATTATATTAGTACTCCTAAATGATTTATTTACTAGGGCTTCCATATTCTATATTAGGTGATTCAAACAACGTTTGTGACATCAACACCATATCTTCATCATGGAGCCAACATGATGATCATTTATAGGCTTGGGATTAATCATTTTCCCATTTCATAACATTAAATTTTTTATCCAAAATCATGCATCAAACAAGGATTTCTGGGAAAATATATGTAATTAAAATCATTAGATACCACATTCATTTAATAAAAGTTAATAGTAATAATTAATAAATTGTTTGGGAGATTAAAATTAATTAATAATTAATTAAGTGAATTAAAATATTTTTGAAATGATCCAATTTTTACCATAACAATAGGAAATTAATACACAAAAAATTAAAAAATACCCACTAATTAATTAAATATAAAACAATCCCTATTTTAATTTATATATCTTCCTATTGTTTTTATTTTTTTCAATTTTACATCATCTATAATTTTTATGTATTTTAATTCCATTATTATTTATACCTCTGTCCTTTGTTACATTTAATCATTTGTTACTTATATACTTTCCTCTCTAAATCCTTAATGGAGGTGTACTAATCCATATATTTGATCCCACATGAGGATATAGTTTTCTTTCCTTACATTTCTTAATATTTTTTATTTATTTTTTGATTATATGAAATGATATAAATGTTTTTTTCCTGATTACATCCTTAATCTATAAAATCATTATTATAAAACTAACATAATTAAATTAAATCTCCATACCTTCTGTTGTTTCATCCATCGCACTATAGAGTGGGATCGGTTAGGATATGAATGATTATACGATGGTGTCAAGATTAAACAGGTTTCATAAAAATGGATGAGATGCGAAATTTATTATATATTGTTTAGGTGTGGGGATATTGATTTATTATAAGATATATAATCTAAATTATATCAGTAATGAACCAGCCCACTAAGGACCTCTTGGATGGACTATGGTTGATCCATCCCAACACTAATCCCATGTTCAATATGTTAGGGGAAAGAAAAAATAGTTGATATGTAAGAGGTAAAATGGGATAATGTATCCTAAAGTAAATTTATTGAAGTATGAAACCATCTCCATGAAAAAGGAAATAGGAATAATATAAAATAGAATCATCAAGAGTAAAATCATTCATGGAAGAATATATATGAAAAAAATATAGTATGAAAAAGTAATCCAAATCATAAAAGAGAAAAAATTAGTCCCAACTAGAAATTGAACAACCAACCTAAAAATAACCTGGAATATAAGAAATTGGATTTTGATAAACTCTAGATCTCCATGCCTACCCACCGTAAAAGTTTGATACACCCTAGTGTCTCTATTATTCTCCAAAATGAACAAATATTTGTCTATCCTCTGCATAAGTCATGACATGGGTGTGTAAAGGCCATGAAGGGGTAAGTATATAGATACCATGTTGGAGGCCCATGAAATAAATAGAGGGATTATTGAGATAAATAATATTAGTTAGTTAATTTGAATGAATGAGTTAAACAATAACCTAGTATATATATATATATATTCTAATAATGAATCCCATTAGAGTGGAAATGGGTAGCTCTATCTCAATAAACAACTTCTGTCAGTTAGTAATCATGTAGCCCCAATGGGTTCATCTTTTATTCCCTAATTCGTATGCAACCATGGTAGAATTTTTGTTTTGGGGCACACCCTGAACCACTTCACACCACATTTCAGACAATAATAAATTCTCAGGAGGAACCTATCAGCACCAGAGGATGGAGATGAAGGATTACCACAAGGTAGATAGAGGAACTACACCTAGTATAAAACACTATTCTCTAAACTAGTATAAACTATATAAGAGAACCACACCATGGTACAATATGGAAGTACCAAACCTAACATCACTATAATAAACCTACCTAATTACTTTAATATTGAAGTATCTCATGATGATGTTTCATTCCCAAAACACCTTGAATCAAATCCAAAAAAATCCAATAAAAAGGCTATCATCGTGTTTTATAGATAAATATTATTAGGATATGATTATACAATTAAAAAAATACTCATACCAAATAAGAATATATTACTAGATTTAGTTTTTTAGTAGATGTATATGGAGAGATAAATAGGTCCCATGGTGTGTGGCATCTCCTCATTGCCTAGTAATGTCCTCCCCTAGACATTTCTTGGGAATCCATATCCCTATATATAGTGTGTACTACTAGGGTACACAACAAGCATGAATTCTTGGGTACATAGGTTGGTAATTATTTCTCCCATGGATTATTTCCCATGTAAATTATTTATATATATAGATATGGTACAATGAGTGTCTCATCCAATTGAGGTATTTGTATGTGCTCTGAGTCATTCCCTTATATATCATCCTGACCTTGCATTCCTGGCCACATAAACATGTAACAAGTAGAGGCATTACATGTGTGAAAACATAGTGTATTCCTGAGGTTACACATTAATTATAACCACCTATGGTCTGGGACGTGTGAACCTAGCACATGACATAGACACTCGGGAATGGTTTCATAGATCTTGTTGAGAACTAAAATGTTTTTGATACTTAACATGGAAGATACCCTATACATAGTGAATACCAATGTAAATGATGTGTTGTTATATAATTAAATATGTTTACTCATTACTGTTTATGTGGTCTTAATGTGTATTTTATATCTTCTATTTATCCCACCTATAAGGATTTTTTGACAACTGAAAATTTTTAGGGGTCATCTTCTACTGTTGACTTCAGCTTCTGGTGGCTGGGAACCAGGATCTGTCTATCTACAAGAATCCTACATCACATATCATGACTTCCTTTCATCACAAAAGATAAAATTTATATGTTGTCATCACCCAAATCCTACAATTAATCTTGATCATTATAAAAATAGTTACCCCATGCATTGTTTGAGAATCAACCCAAATTCAAGGGTTCAGTGATGTTTGAATCAACCCCAAAAATATCATACCCTGAACCCATGGTGCAACAGAGAGTGACCTGAAGAATTATTAAGGAAAATTTATAATAATAAAGGTAAACCCATCATTTTTTATGTGTTCTCAGACAACATTCGTATATAATAGATAATTTTAGTGGTTGGATATGCAATACTATATAAATTATGAAATGTTAAACCAATAAACATGCCCGGATATTCTGAAGTATAGAAAATACTAGAAAAAGATTAATAAAATGCAATCCAATAAATATTTAAATAAAAAAAATTCAAATCGAATAGATAATCTTCCCTGCCTAAATTTTTTATCTACCATTTGTATTGAAAGTTTTTGTCACTAATGTAGTGGACTCACTATGTTTTATGCCTCTCAATCCAAATCAACCCAATCACACAACATTCTCTAGTGATATACATCAAAAAAATTTGTCTAAAATGAATCTAAAATCCCCATAGGGTAATGTGGATAACCATAATTTTTTTATAGTTGTAAAGTTATAAAGGATTATCTATGGTATGATATTTTAATTAAAATAAATAAGCTAATCTATTTATATTATTAAACACACCATCCATTGAATTCTTAAATCGGACGTCCAACATCAGCCATCATTCGGTCATTCCTAGGGTATGCCCAATGTTTTAGGATAAATTTCGGTCTTTCATTTCTCATATGTGGTTCTGAATAATGATAAAATCCATTTTATCTAAAACAAATCATGCACGTGCAATAAAATATAATCAATATTTTAATATATTATTTATATAGACATGCATCCCCCAAACACTACACACAATCCAAGGATAAATCCTAATATATGTATAGAAATAATCAAAGGAAAAATACATCAAAACAAGATTCACAACATTTATGGTAATCCCATAATTTTAAACATATTATTATATGATTCTAAAACATTAATATCTATTAATTAACCATACATATCAAAAATTCCTAGTTTCATTGGAGGACTAGGTTCATATTACATAAAACGAGTATAAAGTAAGGAATACTTATTTTATTCACAATAGTGAAATTATAAACTAAATTTCAGCTTCTAGAATATAATGGGATAATATTAGAAATAAATATATAGTAGGTTAAGATAAAAGAGAATAATTAGGGAATAAACATGATAATGAAATATAACATGTCATTCCAAAGTATAACATTATATTATAAATGGAAGGCTCGTAAAAAAATCCATTAAATCATATCATAATTAACATGGAATCATAATTTTATGGAATAATTTGATATTATAAAACAACATATAACATAACATAATTTTTTTTCAAGTATAACTTCCAATAAAATATCACATGGTTGAAAAAGACCTATAATTGATTTGGTTTAGTCACTAATCAGATACATGACGCCTTATGACACTAATGCTTTACCCAATTCAATAGAGTGCTATTTAGGTGCACAAATCATACCATGTTCATTATATATGTATTCCACAAAATGAAATCAATCTTACCTGATTAAATAATAAATAACCATAGAATGAATATGTGTTTCATAATCTTAATTAATATAAAAAAATGAAATTTGATACTGAATGTATTTGTGAAATGGTCATAATGAATGTATTACCCAATAAAAAGGGATAATGAGATCGGTATATATGTGAGATAAATATATACATAAAGTAAAATTATGAAATATTAAATGGATAGATAATGTGATTTATATAGAAAAAATTATAACAACATATAAAATTCACTTTGGAGAGATCTAATACCCTGAGTCTGATTCATCATGTTCATTTTATATATCTCTAAATAAAAAAATATTTTAATTATTTACTTTCTTAAGAAAAATTTTCAACATTACTATTAATTTTATATTTTTCATAACTATGTTATGATTAATTAAATAATAATTTCGGTTCATGTCAGATGTTTTGACATTTCTTGGATCATATATCATAAATCACATTACTAAGTTGACTAAGGTCGACGATATTGTTAATTTATCAAATCTAGATTCGTAACCATTACATAATTTTAAATTTTATACATAAATAATAATTTTTTAACAATTCACGAAATATTGTTATGAAAAATATCATTGTTGCAATTGTGTCGATGGAAGGCTATATGCATGCATGAGTAATTATTCAAAATTTCAAAGATCTGTATAGAAGGAAGATAAGTGTCCCATTATCATTACGTACACACGAACGACATTATCATTTTAAATGGATGGAAGGGTAAGAATGTGTATGATGTATTATTTTTTCCAAATGGTTAATATTATACGATAATAATATATAAAAATAAAATTAATCATTATTTACTTACATGTAATGTGTAAGTGAAGAAGAAATAACATTGATTAGCAAGTTGGTTTCCCACTATACACACTTGGGATGCTATTATATTATATACAAAATGCAAATTGCAATGATATAGGTGATATTATAATTATAGAGGTATAGTTATATATAGTATGTAATATATATATTAAATACATAATTATATCCTTAAATGAGAAGTAGTGATGGAAAACAAATTATATTGATTCAAAATATGGTAGTCTACCATACACAAGATAAAAATGTACATTTTTCATTTGATGGAGGCGGAGATGGTTGTTGTACACAAGCATAAAATTAACCATATAGTAATATATAATATATTTATGTAAATATATAAAAATATTTTAATTACATTTTTTGGATATTAATACAAAACACTTAGCTAAGGACATTACCTCTTCATCGAAAAAAACTTTGTATTCACATAAAATTACTTCATAGTTGGATTTATAAATAGAAAAAAATTAATATTGGATGCTGGGTGGGATGTATGAATGTAATTTCAGTAGGTATTGGCATATGTATTTTGTATGTGAAGTGTTTAATAGAGATGAGGATAGAGGGGGTCTTATATGTGTTAGCGAGGAGACACGTAGAATTTTCTAAATGAATGAAAACAATACATGTTTTTCTCATAGAAAAGAATCCAAAATAAAATATACTAGAAATAAAGAAGATATTAAATCAAA
Source organism: Viscum album (assembly GCA_963277665.1). Taxonomy (NCBI): domain Eukaryota; kingdom Viridiplantae; phylum Streptophyta; class Magnoliopsida; order Santalales; family Viscaceae; genus Viscum; species Viscum album. The sequence goes on along the minus strand of OY728148.1, from coordinate 826,379,230 downwards.
ATATTTCCATAAAATTGTAAATAGATAGGTTTTGGTATTTTTTTCACTTATCATTCTAGTTCAACTCCCTAATATACCCCATTGTACCATAACCAATTCAAACAAGTTTTATTATTTTAACTACTAATTATTGTAATAATCAAAGAGGTGTTATTAGATAATATAAAATATGAATCTTAAAAATATGAAAAAAATTAAAATTCAACCCACTTATTTTTCATAATTTAATTTAATATTAAACCCATTGAACCATTAAAATTTGTTTTTTTAAAATGAATTATAAGGAAAAGGCGATATCATATTAACATTATGAAAAGTAATAATAATTTATTTAATTTAAATTAATATAAATCGATATGTAATATATACATTTAACTTATTATTATCATTATTATGGTTTTTTTAAGTATTTAAAATAGATAATCATTATACTCATTAAAAAAGATTTCTGAAAAATAAGTCTTAAATCTGAAAAAAAAAATTTATAACATTGTATAATGATGATTTAAATGAAAATAATTGGATATTATAATACTAAAGAATACATATATTGATTTTAATAGAAAATAATTTAATAATGGGATTCATTTACTTAAAATTATCGACAATGTTTTGAAAAATATAATTTTTATGTTTCACTACAACATTGATATTTTCCAAAATATATCAAAAATTTACCATAATTTAATATTGATATTATAATTTATTGAATAATTTAAAAATTGAATCATACAATTTTTAAAGGTGGTGAAAATTAATTATCCATTATGTGAGAATTGAACATATAATTTTCTTTTTATAAAAATATAGCTTTTCAAGAAACATTTATTTTTCTTTTAAATGGTTATTATTTTACATCTAATAAGTATATCACAATTTAAATTATTTTAAATATGAATATACTGAATAATTAGCATAATTTAGTTATTCATATTCATTACATCCAACATAACATCTTGATTATAAGGACCCTATTTATGTAATAATATTTTACTTGAGTATTGTGTTTTGTCCAAGTCTGATGTTGTAGGAATAACATTCTATCAAAGTGATTGAATTTATTTAAAATGAAGTATATCACAAAGTATCATGGTGTTATAGTCCTTCCCCCATTAAATAACATCTCCCTTGAAATTTTATATTATATACCAAGGTGAATGTAATTGATGGTACTTCTTCTTCATAACAACGTTTGGTTCCAATGTTTTTTCATCAATGTAGTGCATTCACTATAATACTTTGACCAGTTGAGCTTTCTTTTTCCATAGAAACCTGCATATATGATCCATAATATTCACCAGCTAATACACGTATCAAATTTTTGTCTGTAACAGTAACTCTCCTCGATTCTATACATGAAAGGGTTCCAGTTTTCACTTCAACAGGTGAGATAAATAGAACACACTATATAAGTGAGATATGTTATATGGGTGAACTAGTAATTAGACCACTGATTTGATGTGATAAGGGATCTCAATAAGTCTTATTTTTCTTGGACGAATAATTACTTTATTCCAAAAACTCTTAGGATTCTTCCTTGGTCACATATAGAGGAATATTAAATCTCCAACCTCAAACTCCAGGTCTCATTTTTGGTTGTCTGTATTTATTTTATGTCATCTTTTTTGGGATTCCTTATGACGATGAATAATATATAACTTCTCTATCCCCTCTTCAAAATAATCAGTACACATCACATTCAGCCCTCAAACATCATCCGAGTATGTCTCAGTCAAACATAGCTTCCTATAAACAGCCTTGTAAGGATTCATTTAAATTCTAGAATGGAAACTATTTTTATTTGATAAATCTATCTAGGTAAGGTTCTAATCAAAATATCCTTGAAAATAAAATTATCATGTCCTCAAGATAGCCTCTATTTTTAGAGGGTTCTTTCATAATTTCTATCCATATGAGGGTGATACGTACTACATAATATGAGTTTCGAATCCATCGATTGCTGATGGATTCTTCCGAACCTTGAGTTAAACCCAAAACATCAATCTGAATCCATTGAGAGTGGTCGTCCAAGAAATCGTACCACTTATTTTATGAAAATCATAGAAACATTATAAATAGATACTTTTTCCTTGATTAAAATGAAATGTTTAGACTTTTTTGGTGTTCAAATATGACCCAGGTAGTTTTATTTTTGTTGTGTGAAATAGGTTTTACTATAGTGGAAACCATTATTTTGTTTTCCCATTTCTATATTAGTATGAGAATCCCTGGAATCATACATAAAAATCTATCATTATACTTTGATATATTGGTATACAATGCATTGGGATACAAATTCCACAATCTCCATCTTCATGTTATCCCACCAAAAGTTTTTATTTAGAAATGTGTACATATTAATCCTTCTGGTACAAAAAGAAAAGAATTATATATACTCATAATTCGGAATATTGGTGTTTTCTATAGTTTTTATGGGACACATATCCATGTTCTCAACTATATAACCACATTTTCAGTAATGTAAAAGCTCTGAATATTCTCTTCATTTTTTTGCATCACCACATAGTATTTGTGATCTTCTAGGATCCTATCAGTAGTGGATGGTTGAAATATTATTTGATCATGTTAGGATGAATATCCTCTTATAATTCCCAATCCCATTTCTTTTATGCTTAGGAAGATTGGATCATGGAATTTATCATTAGTGATAAAAATTCTTGATCATTTCTACTGTGAGCATCTACCACATTGTTTTATTTTCATGGAAGGCAATGGATTGTCCAGTAATAGTCCTTGATCTACTCTAACCATATTCATTTGAAAATGTTAATCTATGTCAATGTGAATATATATTTGAGGCTCTTAATATCCATGTATAAATATCACTCTTCTCCACATAAAGATAATGTGTCCATATCGTCAATGAAAAGATCATTATTTCCAAATTCATGTCATTCATGGGATAATACTTCTCCTAAAAATTCAATGAACTTAAACAATATGATATCACATTATCATTATGTATTAGTACGTATCCAAAACCCTTCATTTAAGAATCACTATATTCTAAAAAATAACCATCTTGAGATTAATGTAAGTATTTGTGCACTGATAAGAATATTTATCAACTATTTAATGCTCTCCTCAAAATATTAGGATAGTTATTTTTACTTCAATATGTGTTATCTGGGATAGGTATATTTAAAATCATAGAAACGGTTTGAAAAATCATTAATAATACCTAGATACTCCCAAGAAACATGGGATAGCCTTTGTAGATACTGGTTAAGGTCGTTCCTATATCGTAAATGTAATAAAAAGGTAAAACAATATCCAATTACTTATGAAAATATTACCTATTTATGATGATACCTTTTTCAAAAACACTTATTTACTGTACTTCTTAAACATCGTCTTCTTTCTCAATGAAATATAATAGAATTTAAATTCTTATCAAGTTAATATATAATTTTAGATTCCATCAAATTATCATATAAAAATACTACAACAAATTTTTCATGGTAATACCTAAAGACTCTATTCATCATGTCTATAATGATTTCTGGAGAATTAGTAAATCTAAAATGAATCACTATTAACATTTATTTTTCATACCTTTTCTGAAATGAATTTCAACAAATACTAATATACTTGGACCTTAATTTGTCATATCTCGATCGAAGACCCTCCTTTTAGAAATAATTAGCTCCTCATTTTTTATTAAAAATTTTAATTTTACATAAAAGTGGATACTTTTTCTCTTTTGTGAATATTTTGATTTCGTGATAATTAATTTATAGGTTCATCAAACCATGTTTCTACATGATGAGTAGTACTTGTATAACCCATAATGAATCACTCGAGAAAATAAAAACCATTCATGAATTCACTTGTTATTGGATCTTAATTTCATCCAACATAATAGTTTCTATTCAACATGGATTATAGGATATTGTTAGATAACCCAATATGAGTGTGATAGAGAACTCATACTCTCAGTTGATAGGAAGACCAATCAACACTTCAATGAATACATCAGTATAATACCTCACAATGGGAATGTATCCAAGCATGATTATCTACTTCAAATCAATAATTAATGATATATATGATATCTAATAAGTTAATAATATCCATTATTGAACATAAAATTATAGGGAAAATTATTACCCATCTTTATACTTGTATAGAATTGATGGATAAATAGGGCCATGAAGAGTGATATCTCCCAATCAATAGTTAATGTTGGATTTTTATATTGATAGCCAATCCATTCCAAAAATAAGATCATAATTAACTATAGAAATAAATATGCGATTTTTTGGATGATTAAGTCCACCAAATTTTACTAGGGAGGTGTTATATATATTGGATGAAACTATCGCCCAATTTTCTATTCTATGAAAATTCCTGGTTTAGGGAACTGCCTTATATAATGTCATGTTACTTATTGTTAAAACCTTTTATGGTAGGCATACTGTTGATCTGGACCTTATTTTATTCATCCTCATTTAAGGGTATATTCATTTCCCTGTGGAACCAATTATCTAGTTTCCCCTTTTTCCCACACGTGAAGTATCTTATTGTTCCCATTATGTAGTTTCAGAGATTAATTTTAAAAAACTATCGATAAGTGGAATGTTTTGTTTTATTTCTGTGGTGGGTTTTGTTTAATTATACAACCTTTGAAAAATACATTTTTTGTTTCTTATCTCCAGTCTCATGAGGCCACTGACAGTCACTGATGTCCATCAATGCATCAGAGACTAAATAGAAAATAACTTAATAACAATAAAATATTCAAATCAAAAAATATTTTCAATGACTTGTGATTAACCATATCATGAAAAGGTCTACCATAATTTTAGTTCTTTCAAAAAATCTTGATTCATATTGATGAAGCCTTGTAGGATTTACCTCATACACCCCATTAGGTTCATTTTCCTTATTCATTAGATTGATTAACTCATGATATAATTGAATACAATGTGTTAGGGGAGAATATTTATTTATTGTTTTCTTGAAGTATTCCAATTACAGAAAAGAAATATTAGCTTTGGACTATATGTTCTTGATAAGTGTCCACTACCAGTCAACTTCCCCCATCAATTGATAAATGACAAGAACAAATTTTTCTAGTTATATTCATTGGAGCAGATGAAGTTTCAATACAATAAAGTTAATCTACTTTTCGTTAATTCAGGGATTATTAGTTCCACATAATATAGGGGTACTTTTCTATATATATTATTTGATAAAAACTTGGTCCTTCTTAGGAGCAGTAGGTAATTACACAAGAATCATGTTATTATTCCGAAAACATGAGATAGTTTATCTAGTACTATAATAATTTTCTAATCTATGAAACCCATTTAATTATTCTTATCATTGTGGAAATAATAATATTGGATTTTTTTTTGTTTTTTAGTGGTTTCTCATATTTTACACTATTAACTAGAAGAAAAAAATATTAACACATTCAATGTTAGTTGTAAACAAGTTAAACATATAATAATGGGTATAGTAACTTATAAATTATAAGTATTTCCTAACATATGAATATTTATCTTTTAAAAAATATTTTCCTTAGTAATTTCTCTATTAGGATTCCTAACCTAATACTATTATCATGTCCTTAATTATGGTTCATAAGGATTTTGGAAATTTCCAAAACATATCCCCCTCACCCCTGAGAGTGTCAAACTGGGTGTATATTAATCCCCATTTTCTTTTTCTAGGTAAAATTTTAGATAAGTACATGGATCCTTATAAATATTTATTACCCCTTAGTATATCTATTCCAGAACGAAATCCACTTGAAGTATCTGGACATGGATGTAATTTCTCAATAACCTCTTGCTTGATACTTCGGGAATATTCAAATATGTTTTCTGTACATATTATTATCATTATAATTTTCCATTGATTTCTTATTAATTTCATATTTTCCTAGTTAAAATTGTTAAAAAAACTTTATTGATACCAACTATGGAGAACAATGTCTTTTACACATATTATTACATAATTATTACTCATAAATATCCATTTATAAAACACAATGACCTTAAAGGCTTAGTGTATGTAGAATACATGGTTCATATAATATAAAAGGAAACTTAAACATGGTTCAACATTTTATTTTCCATATTGATATACTAAAATCAATTTCATATCCTAAAACAACATGGGATAACCTATTTAATGCATAAATAAAGGGGTGAGTCAAAAATTATAGTAATGAAATAAACATTATATGGAAACATAAAATTTGAGAAAACTTTATTACATGTTATTATTAAAGGGGAGGTATGTAGGCAATTTCATGGAAGAATATCATAGAAAATATGGTATCATAATATGATGGAATCATAAGAGATGTGGGAACAATATATAACCTTACATAAAAATTATTCAATTTTAGCTTCTTATCCAATATCTCATGGTGGAAAAATATCCTATAATGGATTTGGTTTACTCTTTATTCTCATACATAATGCCTCATGAAATGAAAATAATTTTCCCATGCAATATAGTGTTTCATGGGTTCACCCATAATACAGTTTCCATGATCTATATGTGACACATAGATGAATCTATCATATGTAATTATATAATAATTACACATAATGTAACACCTCAAACTTCCATGGTACACTTCTCTTTGAATAATAGAGTAGTGTGTGTTGTGCGCAACTTCGAGTTCTAACACACACCACAACCAATCAAACTAACGGGTATGAATAGTAATTCCCAGTTTTTTAAATTATTTACATTTAATCATTAAAAGTGGACTTCATTTTTGGATTCGGAATATCTAAATTAGCTTAGGGTGAATTTTTGGTACTTTTCCGAAAACATTCATATTTTGATGAATTGTGAAAATTACTAATTTTTAATTAAAAACAACTTTTTAATCGAAATTACTAATAGTGATAAATTATGAATTTGAGTGGTTTTAAAATATATTTAGAATATATTTTTACTATTTAATCCAATGTTGGTCATTGGACATAATTTCACATTTAAACCGGACATAAACAAGTGTCAATCTTTTGATAGTTATTGTTTCTTAAAAACACGTTTCTTGTTTTGACAGCGGTAATTAATATTAAATTAATAAATGAAACTTCTATGTTTTTAATTTGAAAAAATAGACTTCATTATTTAATTCAGAATATCAAAATTATCTTATGGTAAATTTTTGGTATTTTTCTGAAAACTTTTAATTTTTTATGAATAGTTAGAAACACTGAGTTATAGTTTAAAACCGATTTTTTATTTAAAAAATTATTTATTTTATTTAAATTATTTTATGTCAAAATAGATACATAATACCTATATAATTTCAATGTAATTCATTGGAGTCGGGTTATAATAATTTTAGATATATAAAAATTTTATTGATCATTTCACCATCTTTTACCCACCACCCAGGAGAATTTTCAAATTCACATAAAACTTAATTTTACCGCTTCTGTGAGTGAAATTTCAAAAATCCGAGAGACACGGTTAATATCAAGAAATAAAATGTGGTTCAATAAGATAAAAATAGCTTTTTTGAATAGTAACTTTTTACTTTTATTTACCACGGTAAAAAGTAAATAGGGTAATTAAGGGTAAAAATAATATTAATATTACCCTAACACATGTCCTAATTATTTTGGACAAGAGTATCTCGACCAAAAAACCCTTAGGAATAAAATATTATCATTTAGGTCCACTTGGATTAGATTATGACATTTATTATTATTTAATTTAAAGAAGAGTTAAAAGAGTTAAAATCAAAGTTTATTTACTCAAACATTTTTAATATAAGGTTATACATAAAATAAATTAGATTATAAATATTCATTAGAAATAGAAAACTATTTCCTACATAGTGGTATTTTATTTATAATTTTTAGACATTAAATAATTTAATTTATTTATGACACAATGGTGATGTAGTAATTACCTAATTAATGAAATATTAAAATAATTGATATTATAAATATCAAAATAAATGTAATTTGAACCTTTTTATGAATTAAAATAATTTTCATAGTTAATATGACATATTAGGACTAGTTATATGATTTTTTTTCTAAGTAATAATGTTGTTATAAATTTATCAAAAACAAAATACTCAATAGTGTCAAAATTGACATAAAAGAGTTTTTAAAACAAATATTATATTATTAATTGATATTATATTCCTAAAAATATAAGGTTCGGCCAAAGTACATATATCATGATAGGTGTATCATTAATTGACCACTTGGGGGTCTCTTAGATGTATATAGTATGTTTATTAACTATATAATATAAAAATACTAAGAGACATGGTAAATGTCAAACTATTTAACTAAGAGCTAAATCTAAAAGATAAGGTTTCTATTGTGACCCAAACCTGTCTAAAATCTATTGGTTGAGTGGTCCTAGAACCATCCCCACCATACACTTTGAATAATCTACTTTATATTCTTTATAAACTGAATATTAATTTATTATAAAATAATACTTAATGTTTTTCCTAAAGAGCCCCTCCTTCCCATTATAAAAGGACACCACTTCTAACCAATTCCCGACACCTATAAAGCCTTTTGGCTCATCCAACCACGGCCCAATTAATCTCCCTACATCCCTCTACTCCTCTTAGAAGCCTTACATTAGGCAGAAGGCACTTCAAGAGTCCTTTTTGGTCAAGCAAAAAGGGTGTTACCCAAATTAAAGGTAACAATTTGTCTTAGCTTTTTTTCTTTTATTTTACTTCTCCAACCCCTAAACAATTATTATTATTTTCTTTTAAAAAAAAACAAATATCCTAAATATACTAGGTTATTTTTAGTAGATTTATTTTAACTTCACTTACACACACCTCAATCTAATGGGTGAAGAACATAATGTTTCTGTGGATGGCAACCAAACGCCTCACGAAGCGATGATTGTTCAATTATCTCCTACAACCTCTAAAAGTGGCCATTATGATAACACATTAATTAAATATGATATAAATGATATTTATTTTATATATAATCTTCTTTAATTCCATTTTATATCATACCATTATTCGTTTCATGTTTTATATATATACGATAATTTCATTTGAGGAAGTTCAGACTACTGACCCATCAAAGTGATATGACTCGTTCATACCATAAATGGAATGTATAAAGGGTGGTTTTAATGAACATAAGTAAAAAATATAAGATATTATATTATACTGAAATAATAATATACCTATGTATCATTTGGTTTTGATTCCTTTTAAAACGAAAAAATGAAAAGGAAGTAGCGTTCGTGCGTACGTACGGATTACCGTCTCCCCGAACGCAATGAGATTAATTTCCCCATCATATCCATTAAAGACTAATTATTTTTTGATGATTGAAAGTAATTTTTAAGGACATGATATAATTCTGAATATAAATAAGATACAACCTATCCATAACAAACACATCTTACGTAACAAATCATATAAAAGAAAAAAGAATCAGTTAACACCCGAAACGACGATAATACTAAAATATTATAAACAAAGCGATATTAAAAGATAATATATGATATCATATTTATGTATATGATTATTTTATAATTTAATAACAATGATTTAACTATTATTCAAGACTTTAACCAACACTCTATCATGGAAAAGTACTATGTAAGGGGTTTTCATCTCACTCTTTATTCCCGTGAGATTCATGCCATATTGCCACTATTAACTTTTGTGTGGTGTATGTACTACCCATAACTATGTTATTTGTGTAATAAACTTTGATTTATGTGTATTTACATATTCATTGTATGATACCTCTTTCATGGGTTGTATGTTTCATAAGTTACCAAATTAGTAAGGGTTTATTTCACAATCTCTTCATTATCAGAGTTTGTTTATACGTAATTATCTACTCGAACCTCTTTATCATCCACATCCATGTTTATTAAAAATGTATTTCAAAACATTTTTACTATTTTATAGAATATGGTTTAAAGACATTTATACCCTAGGTTTACTATTTACAAGAGTTTTATAAATGAATCTTTCCATCATTTTCCAAACAAGGTCCTTTTTAAACTTTTCGAAAAAATTAATGTAAGAATGTTTTTTTAACATATACGGTGGGTGCGGCTGTTTTATACCATTATAAAGTCATCTAATATTCCCTTAAAATCATATAATAATGTTCTCAAAATAAAGTTTTTATCTATCAATATGTGACTATTAAATTATTTAAAAAAAAGAGATATTTCTCTCAAACGGTTTTGATTTCATCTATGTCAACATCCTTTGATAAATTTTACACTTGTTTGAAGTTGATTTATTATGTTACAAATAATCCATATGGTATTTAAGGTTTTTTGATTTGGTTGACTATGGATGAGTTATTTTTATGCCATTAATGGTTTATAAATAATGTTTTGGCATTTCGTATGCTAGTTTTAATACGAATGTTTATGTTATATTTCATCCTCTTATTAAGAATAATGTGTTGGACTAGTATGTTCCAGGTTGGGGACCTATAAAAGTAAGCCCTATGGGTTGGGGTCTAGTTACAGCAGACCCTCTGGGTTGGTGTTCGGTTATTAGAGGCACTCTGGGTTGGTGTTCGGTTATTAGAGGCACTCCGGGTTGGTATCTGGTTACAGAGTCTCTCCCAGATGGAGTCTGGTTACTGAGGCTCTCCGGTTTGGGTTCTGGTTACAGTTATCCCTTAGGGATTGGCACGAGGCCTTGACAAAGAAATTAAATTTCAGCATTATGGATTTTCATCATTATTAAAGTGGTTATTTATATTGAATGTGATTATTCGATTAGTAGAATATCCATGTGAATAAGTAAATGGCATTATATAATTTTATTTATTCCATATTATGCTGAAGTTAAAGTTTAAAAGGATTTTGTTTTTAGTTATACATTTCCTTAAATGATTATGCTTATTTATGAAGGTTTCCACTATATTGTTGTCCTTACTGAGCATCTGAGCTCACCCCTTTCTATGTTTTGTTTTTACCAGGATTCCAAGAAGTGTGTTGTGATTGATATGCAGGGTTTAGCCAAGGGAATAATGGAATTCGTGAAGGATTATTTATATTGTTTTGTATGTTATGAAGTTTAATGTAACATTCATGTATGTAATCTATTTTATAAGACTACTAAACCAATCGGTCCTTTGGGACTTGATTTGTTGTAATCGTGCCAACATTATGTAATAATGCACCGACTCTGGGTAACTAGGGTGAGGGCGTTACAGTTGGTATTAGAGGAAGTTTAGCAATAACCTTGGAAGCTAGATTTAGATCAACTATGATTAGAGAACATAGCCTTAAGATAGAATTTGAGGATTAGTAGAGAACAACTTCCTAAAATTTTGATATTGTAGAGATTTTGTGAGTTTTCTGAGCAATACATTTCTGTCTGGATACGAGCAGGTAGAGGCGGTTCTGGCACAGATGTACCTAGAGGTAAAACCCAAAAACACCACTTTGAGCTACTCTCAAACGAGAACTGGTGCACGACAATGGGCCTTTCTACACTCTTGGTTACGACACTCCTGAGGGATATGCTTAGGATAATTCTAATTTTCTTTACAAACCATTATGAAGGTTTTATGAGTATATACTTCCTCAAAGAAGACATTTTTATGATTATGGATTATATCCATAAACTGTTTAATTTATGTTAATTGTTTTAAAAGTATGGGATTAGTTATTTCTATTCACAAACTAATCTAGTGTATGCCATTGTTTAGAAATGACGCACAGTAGAAGAAGTGAGAACTCAAGCAATACACATGATCCAAAGAGTAAGAAAGATCATATCTTTCATGGTATTAAGCCATAATTTAGAAGGGAAATAGTCTCCCACGTGTTATCATCATATGAAGAAATAGTATCATGTGTCGATAAGATAAGTAAAGAATTCTCGGAGACCTATGGCTTTGAAGGGAAGCCAGAGAAGGAAAGGATGGTAGAGAGAAGGACAGATAAAGGGAATAAGGTAAAGAAGGATTTTCCCATATGTGATAACTGTGGAAATAATCACCTTGGAAAATGCTTGAAGGGAATGGGAGTATGTTATAAGTGGGGATAAAAAGGACACCAAGTACGTGACTGCAAGGGTAAAAAAAGGTTTCAAATGTACAATGCTTCATCTGCAAGAATTTTGGACACTACACGAACTAATGTCCCAGTCATCAGAATGTGCTGCAAATGATGCTATTAGATAATAATCAAGTTATGATACTACCACAGATGAAGAGGAATGACTAGTGTTCTTATGTTGTTATTTTGGAATTATTTCATTGAATTTATTTATGAATGATGTACTAGAAATAAATAATGAATGTACTGTAGTACTATAACATTGAAGATTTGAGATTTTATGGTAATAAGAAAAATGACTCTATAGAGGGTTAAATTTTTGGAGATTACATGGTTGAAGGAAATATAAACCTTAATATTGAGCTACTGATTTTGGAATAATATATGGTTGATTTGGGTAAATTATATTGGATATTATTAACTTCCTTGAAACAGATTAAAGATTTGTATATTCCATTATTGTTGGAGTTTGCAACATTTTTGGATGGATGATGTATATCCAGTAGTCTATAATGAATGAGGGAGCATGAATGTAATCAATAAGGTTTTATAGTAATTCAGGATGTTTCAGTGTTTTAATTGAATACATGATGAAGGTATTCACAAGCTATTACATGGTAAAAAAGATCTACATTATGTTTATCTTTCATATAAATTTTGGTCTGAGAGTTTACAGAAGTATTTCGGATATGTCTAACGGTTGGAAGGGATTAAGTTTGAAAGATTATTTTTGGATTTTTATAAAAGGACAACATGTCGACCGTGTGCCGACCCATCGCGTCAAACAAAGCTGTAGAAATCGAACCCATAACCATAGTGCAATTGGGATTTATCGCCTACCAATGGACTATGTGATGTTCCGAGATGGTATAATGTAGTTTTTTAAAGGGTCTGATTTGTGAATTATAAATTCATTTTATTTGGAACCCTATACGATTAGGATAAATAGAGTATTTTTGAGTTGTATTGTGTTTTGGGGTGAAAGATGAGTTTGTGGTAGAAATTTATTAATGGATAAAACTCTAATTATAAAGTAATTATATCCCCTTATGATCTTAGCCAATCTCATAAATAAATTCCTCAACATTAATAAATTGAACTTCGAACCAAAATGTTGTCCTAGATGGTACCTTGGATTATCACAAATTTATGGCTTTGGGATTTTTGGCCTTCTCATATCCATGTTCTCTACCACTATCCATCAGATATTGATGGTTATATATCTATTACATATCCATATTTTCCTACATGGAACCCTAGTATGTGTTATTTTCGGTAACCTTCATACTTACCACTCGTTATTTTAAATAGAGGCCTCATTAATCCATTTTTCGATGTGGGATTTCAACTAAGATATTTTGAAATGACAACCCCAATTTTCCAATACCGAGCATAAATTGCAAGGACACACTTTATTGAAGGAGGGGAGAATTTTACACCCCAAGCTTCCATTGTACGCTTCTCTTTGAATAATAGAGAAGCGTGTGTTGTGCGCAACATCGAGTTCTAACACACACCCCAACCAATCAAACTTTCCGTTATGAATAGTAATACCCACCGTTTGAAATTATTTACATTTTATCTTTAAAACTGGACTTCATTTTTGGATTCGGAATACCCAAATTAGCTTAGGGTGAATTTTTGGTACTTTTCTGAAAACTTTCATATTTTGATGAATAGTGAAAAATACTAAATTTTAATTAAAAAAACATTTTTAATCATAATAATTAACTGTGATAAATTATGAATTTGAGTGGTTTTAAATTATATTTATAATGTATTTTTACCATTTAATCCAATGTTGGTCATTGGACATAATTTCACATTTAAACCGGATATAGATAGGTGTCAATCTATTGATAGTTATTGTTTTGTAAAAACATGCTTTTTGTTTTGACAGTGAGAATTAATTTTCAATTAATAAATGAAACTTATATGTTTTTAATTTGGTAAAATACACTTCATTATTGAATTCAGAATTTAAAAATTAGATTAGGATAAATTTTAGGTATTTTTCTGAATACTTTTAATTTTTGATGAATAGGGAAAACACTGAGTTATAGTTTAAAAACGAATTTTTAATTAAATATTTATTTATTTTATTTAAATTATTTTATGTCAAACTAGATACATAATACTTATATAAGTTCAATCTAATTCATTGGATTCAGTTTATAATAATTTTAGATATATAAATTTTTTATTGAACTTTCACCGTCTTTTACCCACCACCTAGGAGAATTTGCAAATTCACATAAAACTTAATTTTAACACTTCTGTGAGTGGAATTTAAAAAATAAAAGAGACACAGTTAATATCAAGGAGTAAAATGTGGTTCAATATGATAAAAATAAATTTTTTGTGAATAGTAACTTTTTACTTTTATTTACCACGGTAAAAGGTAAACAGGGTAATTAAGGGTAAAAATAATACTAATATTACCCTAACACATGTCCTAATTCTATTGGACAAGTGTATCTACACCAAAACAAACCTTAGGAATAAAATATTATCATTTAGGTCCACTTGGATTAGATTAGGACATTTATTATTGTTTAATTCAAAGAAGAGTTAAAAGAGTTAAAATCAAAGTTTAATTACTAAAACATTTTTAATATAGGGTATATAGATAAGATAAATTAGATTACAAATATTAATTAGAAATATAGAAAAATTTCCTACATAATGGTATTTTACTTATAATGTTTAGAGATTAAATAATTTAATTTATTTATGGCACAATAGTGATGCAGTAATTACCTAATTAATGAAATATTAAAATAATTGATATTATAAATATCCAAATAAATGTTATTTGAAACATTTTATGAATTACACAAATTTTATAAGTTAATATGACATATTAGGACTGGTTATATGGATTGTTTTCGATGTAATAATGCTTTTATGAATTTATCAAAAACAAAATACTCAATAGTGTCAAAATTGACATAAAAGTGTTTTTAAAACAAATATTATATTATTAATTGATATTATATTCCTAAAAATATAATGTTCATCCAAAGGACTTATATCATGATAGGTGTATCACTAATGGACCACTTGGGCGGCTCTTGGATGTATATAGTATGTTTATTAACTATATAATATAAAAATACAAAGAGACATGGTAAATGTCAACCTATTTAACTAAGAGTTAAATCTAAAAGATAAGGTTACTATTGTGACCCAAACCTGTCTAAAATATATTGGTTGAGTGTTTTTCGACCCATACCCACCTTATACTTTGAATAATTTAGTTTAGAGCCATTATAAACCGAAATGAATTTATTATAAAATAATACTTTAAGTTTTTCCTAAAGAGCCCCTCCTTCCCCTCAAAAAAGGACACCACTTCTAGCCAATTCCTCACCCCTTTCAAGCCTTTTGTCTCATCCAACCTTATCCCAATTTATCTACCAACATCCCTATCCTCCTCTTAGAATCCTTACCTTTGGCAGAAGGAACTTCAAAAGTCCTTTTTGGTTAAAATCAAAGGGAGTTACCCAAATTTAAGGTAACGATTTCTCTTAGCTTATTTTCTATTATTTTACTTCTCCAACCCCTAAACTCTTCTTATTATTTTCTTTTCTAACAAAACAAATATAATCAATATAATAGGATATTTTTATTAGAATTATTAGAGCTACACTTACAAACACCTCCATCTAATGGGTGAAGAACATAATGTTTCTGTGGATGGCAACCAAACGCCTCATGAAGCGATGAATGTTCAATTATCTCTAACCACCTATCATGGTGGACATTATGATGGAACTATAATTAAATATGATATAAATGATATTTACTTTATATATAAGATTCTTTATTTCCATTTTATATCATTCCATTATTTTTTTCATGTTGTATATATATATGATAATTTCATTTGAGGAAGTGCGGACTACCACCCCCTCAAAGTGATATGACTCGTTCATACAATACATGGAACTTATAAAGGATGGTGTTAATGATCATAAGTAAAAAATATAAGATATTATATTATACTGAAATAATAATATACATATGCATCATTTGTTTTTGATTCCTTTTAAAATGAAAAATGAATTGGAAGTAGTGTTCGTGCGTACGTACGGATTACCGTCTCCACGAACGCAATGGGATTCATTTCCCCATCATATCAATTCAAGACTAATTATTGTTTGATGATTAAAAGTAATTTTTAAGTACATTATATCATTCCCAATATAAATAAGATAAAACCTATACATAATAAACATGGCTTAAGTAACAAATCATATAAAGGAAAACGAATCAGTTAACACCTGAAACGACGATAATACTAAAATATTATTAACAATGAAATATTAAAAGATAATATATGATATCATATTTATGTATATGATTTTTTTAAAATTTAATAACAATGATTTAAATATTATACAGGAGTTTAACCTACACTCTATCAAGTAAAAGTACAAGGTAAGGGGTTTTTATCTCACTCTTTATTCCCGTGAGATTCATGCCATATTGCCACTATTACCTTTTGTGTGGTGTATGTACATCCCATAATTGTATTCTTTCTGTAATACACTTTGATTTATGTGTATTTAAATATTCATTGTTTGATATCATTTTCATGGGTTTTATGTTTCGTAAGTTACCAAATTGTTAAGGGTTTATTTCACAATCTCTTCATTATGTGAGGTTGTTTATACGTAATTATCTACTATGACCTCTTTATCATCCACATCCATGTTTGTTAAAAATGTATTTAGAAACACTCTTACTATTTTATATAATATGGGTTAATGTAATTTAGACCCTTTTTGACTTTTTACAAGAGGATTATAAAGGAATATTTTCATCGTTTTCCAAACAAGGTCCCTTTTAACCTTTTCGACAAAATTGAGGTAAGAATGTTTTTTTAACTTATACGATAGGTGTGGCTATTTTCCACCATTATAAATTCATCGAAGCTTCCATTAAAATCTTATAAGAATGTTTTCAAAATAATGGTTTTCTCTCTAAATATGTGACTTAAATGATTTCAAAAGAGAGCTATTTCTCTCAAATAGTTTTGATTTTATCTATGTCGACATCCTTTGATAAATTTTACATTTGTTTGAAGTTGATTTATTATGTTACAAATAATCCATACTATATTTAAGGTTTTGTGATATGTTTGACTATGGATGAGTTATTTTTATTCCATTAATGGTTTATGATTAATGTTTTGGAATTTCATATGCTAGTTTTAATATAAATGTTTATGTTATATTTCATCCTTTTCTTAAGATGAATGTGTTGGACTAGTATGTTCCGGGTTGGGGACCAGTAAAAGTAAGCCCTCCGGGTTAGGGTCAGGTTACAATAGACCCTACGGGTCGGTTTCTAGTTATTAGAGGCACTCTGGGTTGGTGTTCGGTTATTAGAGGCACTCCGGGGTGGAGTCCGGTTACAGAGGCTCTCCGGGATGGAGTCTAGTTACAGCGGCTCTCTGGTTTGGGTTCCAGTTATAGTTATCCCTTAGGTCTTGGCACGATGTATTGATGTAGAAATTAAAGTTTGGAATTATTCATTTCCTTCATTATGAAAGTGGTTATTGATATTGCATGTGATTATTCGATTACTATAATATCCATGTGAATAAGTAAATGGCATTATTTCATTTTATTTATGCCATATTATGCTGAAGTTCAAGTTTAAAAGGCTTTTTCTTAGTTATACATTGCCTTAAATGTTAATGCTTATTTATGAAAGTTTCCACTGTATTTTTATCCTTAATGAGCATCTGAGCTCACCCCTATCTATGTTTTATTTTCCCCAGGATTCCAATATTTGTATTGTGGTTGATATGCAGGGATACGCCAAGGGAATAATGGAATTCGTGAAGGATTATTTATGTCATTTTTTATGTTATAATGTTGAATGTAACATTCATGTATATAATCTATTTTCCAAGACTGCTAAACTGATCGGTCCTTCAGGACATAATTTCCTGTAATCATGCCAATATTAGGTAATAATGCACCGACTCTGGGTAACTGGGGTCGGGGCGTTACACATAATGTAAAATGGGTTACATAATCTCAAATTATATCATAAACAATGGAAATTTCATAACAATGGCATTCGCGAGGATTTGAAAAAGAATTTATAAGAATTATATAATATTGAAGAGACTGATAATGTTATTTTGAGAGGGAATGTTCATAACCAAAAGTAAACGGTCTTTCTTTGATTAATCCACTACCATATGTTTGATTCATCACATGCATTATTTATGACCCAAAATAGTAAAATTATGTTAATTATATTCTTTATTAATAATGTTTTTAATTATTTTTATTCCTTTTATCTTATTCATTATCATGTTATATAAAATTACTTAATAATTTGGGTTCATGTTGGGCGTGTTTATTTTATTCAGCTCATATGTCAAATATCATTTTGGTAAGTTGACTAAGGGAAAATAGATTATTATTTAATAAAACACATAATTATAAAAAGGAAATACTTTTCAATTTTATATATAAATTATATTTTTAAGTCAAATATGAAATATTATTATAAAAAATGATCTATTTTATAATCATGGTGATGGTTGGTCGTTTTTTAGCATGACTAATGATTTCCATTACTCTAATTTCATGATGGATGGAAGGTACTTGTTATTATAAATTTAATAGAATATAATTATATAATAAAATCCATACTATTTCTTTAAATACCCTAACTATAAGGCCCCAGCCTTAAACCTTACTTAATCTTGAGTTATTACAAGATTACACATTGAGGATCTTTTAAGGTTTAGAGTTTTAGAGAATTAGATCATAAAACTTGCATTACATTACACATTTAAACAAATTGGTTACATAAAAGAATAGTATTCATTTTTTCCAATCAATGGAAAAATATTTAAAATAAAACATGGATTCATTCTTGACACTTCCTTGACACTATAATCACATCATGTACCAATCCCTTGACTTGTGAAAATCATTTCAAAAACTTGGGATGAGCATAAAAAGCTCAGTAAGGGTTAGAAAAATATGGAAAGGAAACATGAGTTCATATATACATAAGAATGATATCATACTTTACCCATAAATCATAGGAACTTTAACATACCTCATGAAATCATGAATAAATCATAGAAATCATAAGACATAAAGGTAACTTGAGGCATTTATAACATTCTTACGTAGGGAGTAACCCTCTTGGTTACATTTGGAATACCCGTCACAGTATATTCCCTAAATCTCTTCGGAAGAACCTTAACGTTTAACCCCTTCTCAATACCAAATGCATTGGAGAGCTATATCGGGCTCACCCGCCCTTAGTTTATCATGGAACCACCCATCTTCAAAACAATTCCCAAAAACCATAACATAATCATATCACATAAAATATGCATAAAGGAAACATAAAATTTCAACATTTCAATCACAAGATATAAATACAACACATTGATATAATAAAAAAATTATGAAAACCATTTTCAATACCAAAATAATAGAAAAGTAAAACATGGGATTTATTTTCCATTCAAAAAAGTTTATGGCTTGTAGAGGAAGCCGAAACTCAAATAATGGTCACAGCGGTAGAGAAGTCATTGTCACCGCATACGTACGACAAAAAAAACATTCTTTTGTCATTTAGTAAATGCTTTGTATAAAAAAATATTCCTTTTGAATAAGCATAAAAGTCAAAGGGGTTTATACACCGTATAAAAGAATGTTGTGTATAAAAAAAATATGCCTCAATGAATGGAGATTGAGACGAAGTATCTTACCTCGTATTCGACTTGACTTGATCGTTCTTTAATCTCCTGAATAATAAACATGAGTTAATTTCAACTTGCTTAAAAACATTTTTCATGTTTATTATTCCTTTTATATCATTTACTACCATGTCATGAACACTATGTTATTATTTAACTTTATAACGGTCATTTTAACGATCATTAGTACTTGAGTCAAAAATGAACTTCTTATATTTACAAGTTGTTCACGTAGTAAAATATCAATTATCTCAAGAATGATATTAATGATGTAGATTCCATATATATCATATATATCCAGTATATACATTCATTTATAATATTACATAATCATTTAGAGGTAATAAATGAAATGCACCGTTCATGGAGACGGTAAGTCGTACGTACGTATGAACACTACTTTCATTTCTATGTCATACTAATGGAATTAAAACTAAATGATAGATATGTATATTTTAATTCCATAATTATATTCATCATTTAGATGTAACATAAATCATATATATCCATTATATATATGTACTTATAATAGTACATTACATTTGGGGATGAGAAATGAAATGCACCATTCATGGAGACGGTAAGCTGTACGTACGCATGAACGCTACTTTCATTTCTATCTCATACTTTAATGGAATTAAAACATAATGATACATAATAGTATTATAATTACAGTATGTTATAATATATAATATCATTAAATCTATCCTTTATACGTACCACATATGGTATTAACGAATCAAATAACTTTGAGGGGGAGGTAGTCCGCACTTCTAAGAATGAAGATATCGCATATACCCATAATGGAAGCCATAAAGGTATGCCATAAATGAAAAATACAGAAGCTTAAGGAAAACATAAATATATTATTTATCATATATAAATATAGTGACATCTTAATGGCCACCTTTGAAGGTGTTAGAGGAATATTGAACAATCATCGTTTCGTGAGGCAGAAATTCGCCATCCACAGATACAATATGTTATTTAACCATTAGATGTAGGTGTGTGTATGTTTAGCTCGAATTATTCTTATAACAACATCCTAGTTTATTGAAGATACTGGATTTGTTACAAAATAAATTATTAAAAAGATTTTAGGGAGTTGGAGAAGCAAAATAAAACAAAACAACACAAGAGAAGACACTACCTTTAAATCGGGTAACTCTTTTTGATTTTAGCTCAAAGGTTTCCATGGGAAGACTTCTGCCCAAAGTGAGGCTTCTAGGAGTAATATAGGGATTTGGAGAGACAAAATGATCATGGTTTGTCTGATCCAAAGGCTTGATAGGTGTGGGTAAGGAGGTAGAGGTGGGGGCCTTTTATAAGAGGATAGGAGGGGCACTCTTGGAAAGTTACAAAATGTTACTTTATTTTCAAATGAGTTTCAGATTTTAAAGGTCCCACATTGAGGTATTTCTAGGATAAGGTGATAAGGGTTCTAAATATACTCATCCAATAGGTCTTTTACAAGTGTAGGTCTTAGATTTTACATTATCTTTTTATTTTATTTAAATCTTTAAATAATGAGGTAATCGATGCATCATCCTGATGTCATAAATAATTTAATTTATTTAATGTCTAAAAACAATGAAAATAATACTATGTTGTAGGAAATATTTTTAAATTTCCAATTAATATTTATAGTCCAAAATATCATCTATGTAGAAAAAATTAAAAATGTTTTACTCAGGTGATACATTATTTTCTATATTTAACTTTCTTTTAAAAATAAAAAAATAAAAAGTTACTTTCACAAAAAAGGGATTCCATGGGGCCCCAAATTTGGCACAAGGCATCCCATAGTCGTCCATGAGATAACCAGTAGCATTATGACACATGTTGGTGTCATTTATTATTATTATGATATTATTTTATTATCCTTAACTACCCGATTACTAATTAATCAAGATAATTAAAGATAATTACCGTCGTTACTATTCATAATGTCCAAAAACAAAAGAGTATTGATTAAATAATTTGTACCTTCTGATTCCAAATATGTAATCCATTTTACCAAATTCCAAACACAGAAATTGCAATAATTTATTTAAAAATAATTCTCGTTGTCAAAACAAATAGCCGATTTTTTTGAAACAATATCTATGAAAAGTTTGGCATTAGTTTATGCCCAATTACAAACTGAAATTAATCCTAATGACCACCATTAGATTAAATGGTAAAAATATATTCATATTATGATTTGAGACCAATTAAAAAGATAATCTAACCATATAATTAAATTAGATGAAAAAGCAGTTTTTATGTAAAATGCAGTATTTTTCAATATTCATTAAAAAATGAACATTGTCCAAAAAATACCAAAAAGTTATGCAATGTAAATTTGAATGTCCCAATAATAACGAATATGTTTATTTTGACAAATAGAGATTATAAAATCATCAAAAGTTTGATATAAAAATGGTTTTCCATCAAAAGGTAGTAAAACAAACTTTTAAAAATATTAGTGTATTCCATGCTTAAGATTGGATTTATTCTCATTTTAATACTCTAAAACACTATCTAATTCATAAATAGACATAGATAAAAATATATATTATTCATTACTTACTTGGGATGTTACATCCTTCCCCTCTTTAGAAAATTATGTCCCCGTAATTTATTTACTTATCGAATAAGTGGGGGTATTTAGCCCTCATTGCATTTTCAGATTCCCATGTTGCCTCTTCAATCATGTGGTTTTCCCACAAAACCTTTACCTAATGAATCAACTTATTCTGTCACACTTTCTCCCTATGGTCAAGAATCTTTACTGGTTGTTCCTCATAAGATAGATTCTCTTCCATCTGAACTACCTCTGGACTCAAAACATGAGATGGATCTGGCATGTACTTCCTTAACATTGAAACATGAAAAACATTGTGTACCTGAGATAAACTCGGAGGTAAAGCCACTCGGTAATCCACTGATCCAACTCTCTCCAGAATTTCATATGGTCCAATGAACCTTGGACTCAACTTTCCTTTCTTAACAAATCGCATCACACTTTTCCATGGTGAAACATTGAGAAAGACATGATCACCTACCTCAAAAGATAGATCCTTCCTCCAGTTATCCGCATAACTCTTCTGCCTACTCTGAGCTGTTCTCATGTGTTTCTGAATCAACTGAACTTTTTCTGCCATCTCTTCTACCAATTCTGGTCCTGTCAACTTCCTTTCACCCAATTCATCCCAGAAAGCTGGAGTTCGACACCACTTCCCATATAATGCCTCAAATGGTGCCATTTGTATACTAGAATGAAAACTGTTATTAAAAGAAAACTAAACCAAAGAAAGATGTTGGTCCCAACTTCCTTGATAATCCATCGAACAAGCACGTAGAATACCCTCCAAAGGCTGAATTGTTCATTCTGACTATCCATTTGTTTGAGGATGAAAAGCTGTACTAAAATTTAATTCAGTACCCAACGAATTCTGAAGGCCTTTCCAAAGGTTAGAAGTAAACCTGGGATCACGATCAGATACAATGGAGAGGGTAACTCCATGTAACCTGACTATCTCTTTAAGATACAAACGAGAAAGTTTATCTAGGGAAAAAGTATCTCGTATAGCAAGGAAATGAGCAGATTTAGTCAAGAAATCAACAATAACCCAGATTGCATTATTACCTCGAGGTGTCTTCGGCAATCCCACAACGAAGTACATGGATATATATTCCCATTTCCACTCTGGAACTCGTAAAGGCTGAAGCATCCCTTTCGGTAACTTCCGCTCTTCTTTAACCTGCTTACAAGTCAAACACTTCACAGTAAAATCAGCGATATCCCTTTTCATTTTGTCCCACTAGTAATACTCCCAAAGATCTCTTTACATCTTAGTACTGCCAGGATGAACTGAAAACGAAGAACTATGAGCTTCACATAACAAATCTCTCTTCAACTATGAATCACACGGCACACACAATCTCTTTCCAAATCTCAAAAAACAATCATTATCAATGTTGAATTCAGGAAACTTACCCTTCTGAACCAGCTCTACCTTTTTCTGCAACTCATTGTCTTGCTTCTATGCTTGCTTGATTCTGTCTGATAAGGAAGATTTCACTGATACCGGAAACAAAATTGAATGAAATCCTGCACCAACAACTTCTATTCCAATGTTCATCAAATCCTTAACCAAAGGATCACATCCCAAATGCAACATTGCTAATGAAGCATTTCATTTTCGACTCAAAGAATCCACCACTTTATTTGCTTTTGACGGATGGTAATGAATTGTACAATCATAATCCTTGATTAATTATAGCCAACTCTTCTGTCTCATGTTCAATTATTTCTTAGTGAATATATAATTTAAACTTTTGTGATCTGTATATATTTCACACTTTAGTCCATACAAATGATGCCTCTAAATTTTTAAAGCGAAAACAACTGCAGCTAATTCAAAATCACGTATAGGGTAATTTACCTCATGAGTTTTCAAATATTGTGAAGCATACGAAATTACATGATCATTCAGCATTAAGATGCAACCAAGTCCTTTCAATGAAGCATCAATGTAGATAAAAAACTCCCAATTCCTGGAAGGTAGTGACAAAATTTGTCGAATTCACCAATCTTATTTTCAGTTCCTGAAAACAATCATCACATTACTTTGTCCAGATAAACTTAACACCCTTCTGAGTTAGCTTAGTCATTGGACTAGATAACCGTGAAAAATTTCTGACAAACCTACGATAATATCCTGCCAAACCAAGGAAACTACGAATCTCAGTTAAGTTTGAGGGTCTTGGTCATTCTTCAACAACCTTTGTTTTTGTAGGATCCACAGTTATTCCATCTTTAGAAACAATATGACCAAGGAAAGAAATTTGTCGCAACCAAAACTCACACTTGAAAAATTTCCCATACAATTTCTTTTCTTTTAAGGTTTTAAAAATAACCCTTAAATGAATTTCCTGCTCCTATTTACTTTTAGAAAACACCAAAATATCATCAATAACACAACCACCATTTATCACCTGATTCAACTGAGCCATCACTATAGTAAACTGCTCAATTCTGATTCTGACCATTTGAGGATGCCGATTTGAAAGTTCATTTCCCTCTGCATGCCTTCCCAAAAAATCTGTTCTGTTTCCTCTATGAAAAAAAATTCTTAACACAGAAATATCATAGTTGAAGCAACATGGTAATATTAAAAAATGCTATATCATTTCAATCATACCATAAATTAATTTATAATTTAACAATTTTTTAACTTCTAAAGTTGTCTAAACCGACCTCTGATACCAACTATAAGGCCCCAACCTTAAACCATACTAAATCTTGAGTTATTACAAGATTACATATTGAGGATCTTTTCAGGTTTACTGTTTTAGAGAATTAGATCATAAAACTTGCATTACATTCCACATTTAAAAAAAGTGGTTACATAAAAGAATAGTATTCATTTTTCCCATCAATGGAAACATATTTAAAATAAAACATGGATTCTTTCTTGACACTTTCTTGACACTATAATCACATCATGTACCTTTCCCTTGACCTGTGAAAATCATTTCAAAAACTTGGGATGAGCATAAAAATCTCAGTAAGGGTTATAAAAATATGGAAAGGAAACATGAGTTCATATATACATAAGAATGAAATCATACTTTACCCATAAAACATAGGAACTTTAACATACCTCATCCAATCATTAATAAATCATTGAAATCATAATACATAACGGTAACTTGAGGCATTCATAACATTCTTACGTAGGGAGTAACCCTCTTGGTTACATTTGGAATACCCATCACAGTATATTCCCTAAATCTCTTTGGAGAAACCTTAACGTTTAACCCCTTTGAGTTACCCAATGCATTGGAGAGCTATATCGGGCTCACACACCCTTTTTTTATCACGGCACCACCCGTCTTCATAACAATTCCCAAGAACCATAACATAATCATATCACATAAAACATGCATAATGGAAACATAACATTTACACATTTCAATCACAAGATATCAATACAACACATTGATATAATAAAAACATTATGAAAACCATTTTCAATACCAAAATAAAATAAAAGTAAAACATGGGATTTATTTTTCATTCAAAAAAGGTTATGTCTTGTAGAGGAAGCAGAAACTCAAATAATGGTCACGGCGGCGGAGAAGTCGTTGTCGCCGCATACGTACGACAAAAAAACATTCTATTTGAAATTTAGTAAACGCTTCGAATAAAAAAAGATTCCTTTTGAATAAGCGTAAAAGTCAAAGGGGTTTATACACCGTATAAAAGAAAGTTTTGCATAAAACAAAATATGCCTCAATGAATGGAGATTGAGATGAAGTCCCTTACCTCGTATCCGACTTGACTTGAACATTCTTTAATCTCCTGAATAAAAAACTTGAGTTAATTTCTACTTGCTTAAGAACCTTTTTCAAGTTCATTATTCCTTTTATATCATTTATTACCACGTCATGAACACTATGATATTATTTAAGTTTATAACGGTCGTTTTAACGATCATTGGTACTTGAGTCAAAAATGAACTTCTTGTTTTTACAAGTTGTTAACGTAGTTAAATATCCATTATCTCAAAAATGATATTCATGATGTAGATGCCATATATATCATATATATCCAGTATATACATGAATTTATAATATTAAATAATCATTTAGAGGTAATAAATGAAATGCACCGTTCATGGAGACGGTAAGCCGTACGTACGCATGAATGATACTTTCATTTCTATGTCATATTAATGGAATTAAAAATAAATGAGAGATATGTATATTTTAATTCCAGAATTACATTAATCATTTAGATTTAACATAAATCATATATATCCATTATATATATGTACTTATAATAGTACATTACATTTGGGGATAAGAAATGAAATGCACCGTTCAAGGAGACGGTAAGCCGTACATACGCATGAACGCTACTTTCATTTCTATATCATACTTTAATGGAATTAAAACATAATGATACATAATAGTATTATAATTCCAGTATGTTATAATATATAATATCATTAAATCTATCCTTTATACATACCACATATGGTATTAAGGAAGCAAATCACTTTGAGGGGGCAGTAGTCTGCACTTCCTAAAATGAAGATATCGCTTATACCTATAATGGAATCCATAAAGGTATGCCATAAATGAAAAATACATAAGATTAAGGAAAACATAAACATATTATTTATAATATATAAATATATTGACATCTTAATGGCCACCTTTGAAAGTGTTAGAGGAATATTGAACAATCATCGTTTCGTGAGGCAGAAATTCGCCATCCATAGAAAGAGTATGTTCTTTAACCATTAGATGTAGGTGTGTATAAGTGTATCTAGAATTAATCATATAAAAACATCCTAGTATATTTAATATACTAGATTTGTCACAAAATAAATTAATAAAAAGAGATTAGGGGGTTGGAGATGCAAAATAAAACAAAAGAACACAAGAGAAGACACTTCCTTTAAATCGGGTAACTCTTTTTGATTTGAGCTCAAAGGCTTCCTTGGGAAGACTTCTGCCCAATGTGAGGATTCTGGGAGTAATATAGGGATGTGGAGAGACCAAATGAGCAGGTTTTGTCTGAGCCAAATGTTTGAGAGGTGTGGGTAAGGAGGTAGAGATGGGGGCCTTTTATAAGAGGAGAGGAGGGGCACTCCTGGAAAGTTACAAAATGATACTTTATTTTCAAATGAGTTTAGGATTTTAAAGGTCCCACATTGATGTATTTAAAGGATAAGGTGATAAGGGTTCGAAATATACTCATCCAGTAGGTATTTGACAAGTTTAGGTCTTAGAGTTTACATTATCTTTTTATTTTATTTAAATCTTTAAATAATGAGGTAATCGCTGCATCATCATGATGTCATAAATAATTTAATTTATTTAAAGTATAAAAACTATGAAAAAATTAATATGATGTAGTAAATATTTTTTTACTTTCCAATGAATATTTATACTCTAAAATATCATATATGTAGACAAAATGAAAAATGTTTTACTCAGGTGATACATTCTTTGTTATATTTGACATTCTTTAAAAAATAAAAAGATAAAAAGTCACTTTCGCACAAAAGTGATTCCATGGGGTCCCCAAGTTTGGCACAAGTAATCCCATGGTCGGACATAAGACAAAAAGTCGAATTAGGACACATGTTGGTGTAATTTTTTTATTACTATGATATTATTTTATTATCCTTAACTACCCGATTACTCATTAATCCAAATAATTAAAGATAATTACCGTCATTACTATTCATAATGTCCAAAAACAAAAGATTCTTGATTAAATAATTTGGAACTTATGATTCCAAATATGTAATCCATTTTAACAAATTACAAACACAAAAATTTCAGTCATTTATTTAAAAATAATTCCCGTTGTCAAAACAAATAGCAGGTTTTTTTGAAATAATGTCTATGAAAAGTTTGGCATTAGTTTATTCCCAATTCCAAAGAGAAATTAATCCTAATGACCACCATTGGATTAAATGGTAAAAATATATTCCGATTATGCTTCAAGACCAACTAAAAAGATAATCTAACCATATAATTAAATTAGATGAAAAAGAAGTTTTGATGTAAAATGCAGTATTTGTCACTATTCATTAAAAAATGAACATTGTCCGAAAAATACCAAAAATTTATCCAATGTAAATTTCAATGTCCCAATCATAAAGAATAAATTTATTTTTACAAATAGAGATTATAAAATTGTCAATAGTTTTATTTAAAAAAAAATTTCCATCAAAAGGTAGTAAAACAAACTTTTAAAAATATTAGTGTATTCCATGCTTAAGATTGGATTTATTCTCGTTTTAAGCCTCTAAAACATTATCTAATTCATAAATAGATATAGATAAAAATATCCATTATTAATTACTTAGTTGGGATGTTACACTAACACACACCATCAGCGTGATGCCAAAATAACAATATTTAAAAAAATTAATAACATCCCTTCATGAGATGGTAGTCCTCCATACACATGAATGATATTATCATATTCAATGGAGGATAAGATAGTTATATATATGTTATATTATTTTTAAATAATTTATAATACTTTGTGGTTATCATATATACATATTTACCTAATCCTTGTTACATTAAATGTAAATGTTTTGTGAACAATGATTCACATCGTAATGTGAGGTGGTAGTCTGTCGGACACACGAGCGATGTTATCTTATTCACTATAGAATTAAATGTAAGAAGGAATTCCTATTCTATTATAATTAAATATGTATATAGATAAATGAAATATAACATATAAAAATTAAATATATTATTTTATATAGACATGTGATGCAGTGTTGGAAAATAAATTACATTGGTTCCGGAGGCGAGAGTTTGTCGTACTCACGATCAACAAAGTCATTTTCCAGTGGTGGTAAGAGGAGATGGTTGTACATAATTCCCATTAAATAGAGTTATATAATTATATATAACATAATTTGGTTATTATATCATCTTATTACAATAACAATTGGTGGATGTGGTATAATAGGTAAAATTATATTCCCTTTTAAGGACATTATAAATTATTCATAGATTTGTTTTTTCATCAAAATCGTTCTGATGTTAGATTAATGACCAAATGATATTCGAGGATGAGTATAGAGATGTATTAATTTCATTTTTTTCTATTGTAAAATCCAATTTGTTTTAAATATTAAATGGGAATGATAGTGGGTGGCCTTTTATAAGTGCGGGGGGGGGGGAGACTGTGAGCATTTGAAAAGAATGAATTACACCATTGTTTTTCTCCTGTCATAATGATCCAAAATGGAACATTTTCAAACCATATAATATATATGTTATAAATGTTATAATAAAATAATAATTATACTATTTTTCATCATTTTTAATCCTTATGTCATTTTATTAAACCCTGATAAACCTATTTGTACCATATCCATGGTTAATAATTATATCTTTTTTCAGAAATCATAATAGTATAAAATTAAATTGATCATATTAGATAATATGAATTAAAGAAATAAAAGATTTGGGATCTATTTATAAATATTTAAATCATATAATAAAGAAATTTTAATTAGAATAAAACCCATATTTGTGTCCCAAAAATGGTTTTACAGGAAATGAATTTTTAAAGAGAAGAAGATATCATATTAACTATATGGAAAGATATCGTTATTATATGAAATAAAATTAATATTTATAGATATATAATCTAAAATTTATATTTAATTAATTACTCATTAGGTATTATTTTAATTATTTTATACAGATAAACAATATAAACTAGCAAGCATTTTTCTGAAATAGATATTTTAAATCCTAAAAAAATAAACATCTACTAAATTATATTATAAAGATGATTTAAATTTAATAAATAGTATTTAACATGAAAAAGTAATTTATATTTTATTTTTAGATCAATTTAAATAAATGGGAATTAATTTATTTAAAATGAATGATGGTATTATACAAACCTATATTTTTCATTATAAAATAAAAAATTTATATTTTCCAAAAAAACTAAATATTTAACCATAGGATAATATTAATATGATATTTTATGAAACGATTTTATTATATTAAAATTTATATTCTAATATTGGTAAAAATTAAATTTTAATTATTTGTGAAAAGAGATACTGAACATCTTTTTATAAAAATATTATTATTCCGAAAAAAATATCATTTTCCCTCAAATAGATATTATTGTATTTCAAATCAGCAGATAACCATTGAATTTATTTCAAACAGGTGTACAAAATTTAAATTTCATATTCTATATAGTCATATTCATACCCTCTGACTTTTCTTCTAGATTATACTTTCCATGTTGAATTTATTTTATTTTAATAGGGTGTCAAGATTCTTTTCAACATAAAATAGCATGAATCGCATGTTATCAAAGAGAATGAATCTACTTAAAAAGAAATATATCATTTTGTATCATGGTATTATAGTCTTATTTATAAACTCAATGCGTTTTTTCTCAAATAAGTGAAAGAAAAAAATTTGTATGTACTGAACCCATATCTAGATCTCCCATACACCTGATCAATCATACATCCTTTCGTGCTATCAAAGTTGGAATACCAAAGGGAAGGTTAGATATCATTGGATACACTCCTGATTATATTGGATCCTTAATGTGTAATTCATGGAGGTGGATCCATCCTCAATTCTCATCTCACCCTGGTCAATAACATTTTTATGGTCATGACCATATCACCTTATCAATGTAATATGAAATACATCATGTATTTGATTTAGTTGTGCATGAAAGGATTGGTGGTATGAAACCGCACCACCCCATTGTAGGTTATAGAATATGCTAATGAACCATGGTAAAATTTTCCTCCGTAACCAAAACTAATAAATCCACATTTCGGGGAGACACATAGGAAAATATGGTCTCCTTGCTTGAACAAAAGTGACCTATGAATTCGATATTAATAATATTTAATTCTTCTCAAGGTTATCTTAATGAGCTAGTGGATTAGATGATCCTTATCCAATATCACATGATACGTCTGTATCCTAAAGAGATATGTCTAACTAGTATCAGTCTAGGAATAGGGTAGCCTAAAAGGTCCCTTGTACAAGGTCTTCAATTGTTCTATAGTGATAATAAAGTGATTAATTCTACTATAAAATAATATACCAATAGAATTGTGACCCCCCTAGGTCTAGTCAACATCAACCCCCAAAATTCGATAATATTCTACAAAACATGTATTGATTGATTTCTATTCCTTTTCTTCTAAAGGTGAAATGCTATGATCTTGCACAATTGATTTCAAAATGGCCTCCAACAAGCATTTCACAACAATGACATAAATCAAAAATCCCCATTATAGAAAATCATTGAGTTTAAGCCACAAATTTGTACTTTATCCCTCATCTACAACTACCAAAACCAAGCACCAAAATCTGCACCATAATGGTAAGGAATTTTAATTACGTTATATGTTGTTAAAATATCACACAAATATAATTATGACCTCTAGATGTCAGGAAAATCCCCATCACAATGCCTATGGATACGATATCTACATTATACTTTGGGTTTCTAAGAGAATGTTCCAAACCTGCTGGCACGTGGTTCTCATCCATTACCTACATTCATGCGAGGCATTGAGAAATGAAATTCAAAACGATCCAACCCATTCCATCCAACCAAAACTAATTCCAAACACCCATTTATATCTTTTCCACCAAAATATATACATAATATTACGAAATTTAAAACCCCCTCACCACTTCCTCTCACAACATGACAAGGACCACTGCCCATCCATGGAAAATGATGTCATGCTCCCCTAATTTTGAAAGTCCATATAGTTCTATTTGATGATATCTGGTCAGGTAAAATGTCACATTATATATTACTCAACATATCATCTATTAAATGTTTAAAAACATGAAAATTAAACCCCCTCAAATAAATAAAAACTTCACCACTATCCTCCATCCGGGGACTCTATAATGAAGACAACTTCTCTGATTCCTCATCCACTAAAAGATAATATCACATCCTACTAAGAGAAATATCCAACATGTTTTCCATTCTAGGAGAATAAAAAATAATAAAGTCGTATTCATAATATCACATTAATCAAGGCTTATGAATCGGGTTATGATCTCTTTTAGTGATGATATACAGTAATATATAATAGTTTGACAAAAAAAGGAGATCTCCTAGAAGATATTTCCTATATATCAATAGAGAAAAGACTACCAATACTAACTCTAATTTGGGAGTCATAGAGTTATTCAAATGGGGTGATAATAACCTAAACACATATGTGATCACTACTTGGATACGATTTAACATGGAACTAATCCTGGTTCCATAGGCATTGAAAAACAACCCAAACTCGACACCATCCTCTGTTTGTATCAACATAAGATCTCTAGTAAGCCTTAACCTCAGCTCACTGAATGACCATATATCATCTTCTTCCATGAAAATGCCTTCCCTTTCTATGCAATATTAGTAATAGGAGATGAAATTTTTTGATATGTAGTGTAAAAATGACCATTAAAACCCTTCAAAGAAAAGAAAAATGAACAACTATAACAAAATATTGGTTGGATCCCATGAAATAACTGAATCATTGTTCTTAAGGTATACAGTTCTTCCATTATTAGAAATGACAATCCCTAAAAATAGAACCTTGTTGATCAAAAATTGGAATTTAAAGAACTTATCATAATGCAGGTGCAATCGAACTAACATTAAGGCCATGATTATAGGATATAAATTTTTGTTCTCTGATGTAGTGTAAATGTGTATAATTTTCAAGTGTAAATTCTCAAATAGTCCTTCAATATATGAATGATATGATTAATTAGAAACCTAAACATAGAGGTGCAATTAACCGCGTCGATATACATCATTAAGAACTCATATTGTCTATAAGGAAATTGTAAGTCCATATTTAGAATATCATTCATGTTAACCATCAATTGGTAGAAGAAAAATATAATATCAATCATCGAAAACCATTATTCACCTCTAAACTGATCTAAGAGTTCAACCATCCTCAGTTGTGGTTATTAGTTTTTTATGATTAATTGGTTGAGGTGATGATAATAATAGAATTTTTTCAATATCTCATTTTCATGTTTAGGTAAAATCTATAGTAAAAGATGGGGACCCACTGGGTTATGTGAAACCCATATCTTTTTGGACCTTCATCTCCACCCACAGCTCTTAGGGCTTGGTAAGAAACATCTGATATGATGTAGAAGATATTGATGTGTTCCCATTTTGAATTTCATTGGTGAAGTCAAACTCTCACCCTAGGCATAGTCCCAAAACCTCATGGGGAATACATCCATAATTTCTTCCACTATAGATAGAATACAGATGCCTACAGACCCCACTGGTCCTTAGGCAAAACTTGCAAGCTTATGTGTGATGGGCCGCATCATATAGCGTACATGACCCATTTGGTCAGTTATGGGATATCGCTCTCCCATAAAACACAATCAAATCCCACCATTAGAATGTAATAATTATTATATTTTAGTACATAAAATCATATCTCAAATCATATATAATTAGTATTTTACCATGAAGAATGTTTTTGATTTCATTGTGATGAACAGAAGGTCCGAGGAGATACTCTATTCACAAAACACCTTCCCAAACATCGCTAAGAGATGTGATATCAAATAATATCACACTATAAAAACCAATAACCATAAAATTTGGCCTAAATCCTCATTGATAATCTTCATCTCTCACCCAAGGGAAAAAATGATAAAGGAATGACTCTATCCCAAGTGCACTAGTACGGGGGAAATAGTAAAAAATATATCACACATCTAATATTATTATTTGCATCATGGTCATTTCCATCCATAGATTGATGCTTCCCATGACTTCAACTACAATCTATTTAAGCCTAACATGGTCCACTTTATGGAGTTTCTATAAGTATCATATAACATCACCCTCTATTGTATGTTCCTTCCAATGGATCAATAGATACTTCTCTTCCAGTGCCACCTCTCTGGTAGAGACACAAACCATTCCATGTAGATCATTGAACATGGTGTTTCATTTTCCCTGGTTGTCTATCAATCCTCTTCTTATCATACACAGTGTGATGATTATGGAAATCATGTTCCATGTGACCCCTCTAATCACAATCATTGATTCATTCCTCTAATATCTATCTAGATTCAGTTATATGTCCCTACGATGTCGATCTGCATACCTGTGTATGGGAATGAGTATACCCCATGTTCTGAGACCACAATATATGATACCAACTGGATATTTAATACAACTCTCCCATATGATGTAAACTACCAAATGAAACCACCTATAGTCTCACTACATGATATGTCCTAGTCACAAGTTCCAGTTCTAGGATAGTAGCATACGATTGAGGGCACACAAAGACTACACTTGAATGAATGAATCCTTAGTTACACTTCTCGAACATTCATTCATAGATAAAAATATCCCATACAACATTGGGGGAATAAATATTGAGGACAATAAATCTCAAATAATACATTTCAAATTCCATGTAACCATTATATAGATCGAGGAAATCCTAAATATTTATGAAACATAATCACAAAGGTTACTCCTCATCACAAAATAGCTGCTGGAGATCTGAAAATTATTGTGTCAACCCATCTTGATTCTACATAATTAGAATCCATAAGAACCCCACTGCACCTTGGAATAGACTATCTAACAACTCAACCATATGATCAGTATGTTTATAACCCATTATAAATTCTCATACCACCGAATCAATCAAATCATGAACTATATGTGGGTCTAGATCACTATATAACATTATCAGACTCTAATGATGGAATGCTCATAGTACACTAATCATACATCCATTATCATATTTTCCTTCTTATTGTCATTTCTAATCGATACATTGGGGTTTTTTCCTTTCGGTATAGAGGAATCAACTCATGCTATGGCCCAGAACTGAGGAATCATCTATAAAAATATCATTTTCATGATATTTTATTTGTTAACCTCTCTAGATTACTTCATATAGTAATCATAAACATGATCAAGATGTAACAATGTTTAATGGGAATTTATATATATGGTGATGAATAATGAAGGAATGAAAAAGGAATTAATCATATATGATTTATGTTTTAATGGTACCTATAAACCATTGACTTGGTATGATGAGTCAAATAGAAGGTAGTTAGAGTCTGGGTGCATGTATATTCCATCCTCCACACTGAAATTGGGTTACATAGCATGAAATCCATGCTATAGACACCCCTAAACTGATTACCAATTTTTTCAAACCAATCCACATCATATGTCTAACTATAAAAACCAATCTTAGCATAAATATACTATGACAACACTACAAAACGACACAACCTACTAAGGCCCACATATAATGCGGAATGCTAATTTGTCACAACTCTAGTACAACCTACAATATGCTAGGGGAAAGAGACAACATCCTAGAAGACATAAAATAAAATGCTAGTTCTTATCCTAATGAACCATTACACATTCATAAATCTATTTTTCTATACATGTTTTTTCTTATGAAGTCCCAACCTAAATAAAAGTAATGAAAAAACCGAGATAAAAAAACACTTGTTCTCCTGGCCCCACCATCATACAAGTTCAATTAAAAAATTTATTACTATGATCAACCAATGTAACTAATTATCACCCTATCAACTATATATCATATGACATAAATGGGAAAATACCATTTAGTGGGGACTATGGAAATATCCAATAGGACACCACGAAAACCATAGAGGAAGTAATAAAGGGATACCATAGTATTTATCAGAACACATAGAAAGAGTTAAATGGAAATCCAATACATATATATGATCATATTTAATTCTAGTAGAGTGTGTTAGGTGATCATCATATCACTTCCAAGATAAATTTGACATTCCATCTTGCATATCCAATAGTGTCATCTCTAATGACCAACATCATATGAAAAAATTACTAGAATACTTGTTGGTGTGGACTTCCCATAACCAATATGTTCCACATTAAAGGGAGAAAATAATTCCATGGAGGACTCACTAACCGATAGATCTTGTCCAAAAATGATTAATACTAGATAAAAATATAAACTAAAACCAATGTAGTAAGCTCCAAATCTCTTTTTTAATTTTCCGAATAAAAACCACTTTTATAGATGATTGAGAACCTCACAAATTTCCACCATTTAAAAGATTCAAACACCATAACAAAAACAAAATGTGGATAACATCATAGTACACCACAATATTCAAATTCAAAAAACCATTTCAAAGTTAAAAAACATAAAAATGATCATGGGCTACGGTCCTCCTCGAGCACACCACACACAACAGTCATCATCATCATCGAACTAATACCAACGTAGGACAGGACCTAGCCATGTATCAACTGCATCACTGCTCTGAATCAAGAACATACACTATAAACCATGTCGTCCTATCAACACCATCATCGCTTCCATCAAAACACCACACACTAGATATTGTGAGGTTGTCGTAGCATAATAAACGCCTATAAATAATCATAACCAACCTAGAAATGTAACCATCACCGAATAAGAATTAAAAACCACACACCAAATTCATAGATCTGAAAAACCAAACCAGATCCAAAGAGATGCCGCAATAACTGACAGGAGAACCATCAAACCCAACCACAGTTTCGGTGGTCTATTCATCTCCACCATCAACCTCCCAATTCAGCATGTCTAGACTCACATCCCAATGATCATAATTAAACTATCTCTTGGAGCACCAAGGACCACCAAGCCACACATCCCAATGCCTTGATTCCACCACTGCTCTATATCTGACTCAGGGAGGTGCCAAGGAGCACAAGGATAGAGAAAAAATTTGAGAAGAAGTGGGATCCAAACACCATTAGCGACGAAGAACTAGAAAACGAAAATAAACAGAGCAAAAATACCGTATTTGGAAGTGCTGGAAAACTCGTTGACTGCTGATCCACATAACCCAAAGCATCATCAAAACCACTGCTCCTGCTCAGACTAGGAGAGGCTCAGAGTAACATGATTCCAGAGCAATGATTGATCGGATGAGGGCTTCTACATGAGTCAACCTTCTACGGGAATAC
Organism: Viscum album; assembly: GCA_963277665.1. NCBI lineage: Eukaryota > Viridiplantae > Streptophyta > Magnoliopsida > Santalales > Viscaceae > Viscum > Viscum album. Next base: position 826,341,851 of record OY728148.1, on the reverse strand, counting down.
CAAATGATAATGAAAAAGAAAATCCATAGCATTAAGCACCAAATATGAGGAAGGAACTGATGCAGAGAATGATAAATTGAAAGTGATGAAAGTCACCAGAAAGGAGGAAATCTGAAGGATAGATCCATTACTGCTGAGGGGGGCTTTAAAAACCATAGGAGGGGAACTAAGAACAGAGTGGGGATTTATGTGATTGAGGATCCATTGCAACCAATGTAACAAATTACAATCTCAACCAATATAATGAGTATGAGGGGCCTGTATCCTAGTGTACCATGGATGTGCCTACCTAGAATCACTAAAATGTACATGTATAATAAGATTCATTTCATGAATCACCTAAAAAAGTTTCACTCTGTCAACACCTCACATAAAATTTCATAATACTCTACGTAGTCTAATATGGAATACTTTAAGGAAAACTTATCATGATATGATACTCATAGGCTAAAATATGAGTCAGGAAGATGGATATACACGAGCAAGACATTTCTCGAAGATGTACAATATATCTTCAATAAGTCAAAAGTTGTGTGACCTCACCTTATATAATATATATGTCCTCCAATAGACAAGGTTTGGGAATTCATATCTCTATTCACAACATGTCCTTTAGGGGTACATAGTGTGTATGACTACCCGAGAACCTAGGTGTGTGAAACATGCTCACATAACTGGGTTTTCTATGTAACCATTCATGGCTTGTAATGACAATATATAAGGTGTCTCATCCACTTGGTGTATTCTCGTGTGGCCATGAAAAATATCATTTGTCTCAATCAGAACCGGCATGCATGGATCTATAAACCTAGCACAAAATGATGCCAGAAATGTGTTAGAAGATGGCGTTTCCCTCAGGGTACACAACCTGTACCACTACCCGAGGTCCTGGGTGTGTGTAGTTAGGAAAAGGAATAGACACCTAGGTAGTTTAACTTGGTGTTTTGTCCTAACCAAAAGAGTAGGATCCCTAATTTGGTTGAAATCCAAACAACTATGGAAAAAAATATAGATGTTGTTTGTTTTTACACACTACACGGTGTATAGTAAATTATTTCATTTTTTCAACATGATGATTTCACATTTACCATTTATCACTCCCCCATGGGATGATATAAACGTGAAATCAGTGGTAGTCATCTCCAGCTATCAAATTTGGGCATCTATAGGTTGAGTATCAGAATCCAGTTATCATCATGTCTCTCATAACACATCCTGTCATCGCCAATCACCACTATAGCGACCAAATCCATGGTTTCACCATGAAAATTTCAAATTTAATCTAAAACCATCTACATATAATCATACCATGTATCTTCCATACAATCTTAATGAATCCAGTGGTTCGATCACTTTCAAATCCACCCCAACAATAAGAATCATGAACCGAAGGGACAATGGTGAGGAACATGAATAATAAATGAAACAAGGAAGAATAACTAAGGTGATTCTATCATGGAATAAAAATTATTATACCATTATAACATAAATTGGATATTCAGGGTGATAGCATGTGAAACAGATGCACATTATTCAATAAATAAAATCTATAAAGCTGTAGGGCTCATCGAATGGTTGAAAACACTAGAAATCAAAGATGATTAAATACTCCTTGTTTCATTTAAATAGAAAGGGATTAAAAGAAAAAAATAAAATTCCTTAAAAACGTTTTTTATTGATAGATGGTGAAGAATTATTTCACAAGAAATGAGAAAGACTCACTACATTCGCTAACTCTTAATCCACCTCGTTCAAATCGATTGATGTTCTCTAATATATCCCACCAATGAAGAACACCTAAGACACCTTACAAATCCTTTATGACTATTTTAAATAAGAATATTTTTTTTATATAATTGGTTATTTATAGAGTAATAACTTTGTTAGTCCATATAATGTAAATTAATTATATTACATAATTTATTTTATTAAATGCTACTGCAAAAGGCTAACAAAACTATGCATTTATTACCAACAAAAATTAGGTAAATCTTTGGGTAATACTCACATTCTAGAATCATTCCTAGTATTAAATTTTCTATATGAGAAACAAAACAAATGAAAATTCTATTTGAAATGAAATGTTTCATAAATGTGCATTAAAATATAATTAATATTTCTAATCTGTTAATTATGGTGTTCGGGTTCACCAAAACCAGACTACAAATACAATGATTAATCAAGATACAGGCATAAAATTAATTCCTAAAATCCATAGTTAAAAAGTATTATCCAAAAATATAAGTATTTATGGTTGGATGATTAATGATATGTATTTAGTTAATGAAAATAACTAAGCGAATAATATAACTTATTGATTAAATACCATTATTAATCAACTTGGGTTCTGTTACATTATAATAAAAAATTATATCTTTTCATTTCATTATTGAAATTTAGATTTTTCATGATATACCATAAAACCACCCTCTATTTTTTTACATTTAATATAAAAATGTTATTCAAAATTTTAATAAGTAAATGTGAAAATTAGTCCCTAATAATGTGTCTTTTATTTATGACCACGAGGTAGCTATGATGGATCACTCCCAAGAGTAATGTAAATAAAAATTTATATTATATATGACACGTTTTATTCAAATTTACTGCTATCTCTAGAGAGTAATGGGAATTTTAAAAATTTATTTCAATTTTTATAAATTAAATTAAGTATAAAATATTTAGTCATGATTGACACACTACATCTCATATAATAGAGAAATAATTTCATTTTTTAAAAACAAATGAGATGTGTTTGGAAATCATAGTGCAGTGAAGAGGTTCTTAGAAAATAAACAAAGATCATGAAGAAGATATTGAATTATAATATTCAATGTTTATAACCAAAGTGGTTGAGTTGTTCTGAAAAAATTTATATAAATTTAAGAAATATTATTGGAGGGGCTATGCACAACCCATGTAAAATAAAAATACACCATGACCCTTTATAAAGACATAATTGAGTTCAACAACATATAGAATACCATCCACCACCCAAAAAAATTTAAATCCATGATTAATATGATGATTATTATCATAAAAAGTGGATATAATTATCATATAACTAGATTTTTTCAATGATTATTTGGATGGATATTGTTCAAACTAAAAGAAGTAGTGTTATGACATGATCCTACAAGGATTGAAAATGATGAATGAACACAAATAGTTTATCTTCAAGGTGATAGAATCATAATGGATAGTTAATTATTTGAATAAATTATTTATGTCCCATTATCACCATCCAAAATGATGGGTTTTACATGTGTATGAAATGAGTATAAAGAGCCTTAAAATACTTAAATAATGAGTTAATAAATTTAAAACCGATTTAATTTTGATATCATACTATAATAATTATCGATAAGAATCCATTTTTAAATTATATAAGTTTATAATTTGATGTAGGTGTCAAATATTGACGAATATGAATCCACCTATAATTTTTGGATGTGGGGACAATATAGAAAGAATATATATGTGTCCCACAGGATAATATGGGGTTGTAAGTTTAATTATTTTTTAAACTAGTTGTAGACTATATTCTAGAGGGGAATGCAAACCATAAAATAAAAATACACAATACTATATAATATAAATTTTCTCTAGTTGGTGATGAGCCTAAGGAGGACCCATTTATAATTATCCCATCCCCATTCAATATTGAATTTACCACTGGGCATAGGGTGGAAACAAAGAAATTCATAGTGGGACATATAAAATATGAGTTTAACGAATTTCTATATATGGAACATGATAAGGAGGAAGATAACATAATATTACAACAGACTATATATTTGTGGATAATAAAAATTCTATGTGACTATAGAAAATAAAATTTGATTTTAAAACTTGGATATATTCCAATATTTCATTGTTATTTTATTTCATTTTCATTATCATAAGCTAGTTAAGGACCCTAAACCATAAAATATTATTGAAAACACATAAAAATATTGTGTAGCATGACCATCTCCATAAAAATAAATGATTCCTTTTAAATAATAGAATATTATTAGAAGATAAAATAGTGTTTTCTTAAAATTCAATTTTGAACTGAATTGTTTAATTTATAAATAATTTTAACATTATAATAAAATTTATTTTTTTTATTTTTGTTAATTTGTAAAAAAGAATTATAAATAAATTAATTATAAATGATTATAAATTACTATTTTTATGAAAACATTATTAATCAGTATTAAATATTATCAAATGTTAATAATGAAAAATGATTTATTAAATTGGATGGAATGAAGAATGAGTTATATATAATTATTTTATTTTGAAATCATATAAGTAGTTTATAAATGATAAATAAATATTATAAAATAATTAAAAATGTTATAGATTTTGTATTTAATTGTGAATTTAACAAAATTTATCAAATTTAATATTCAAATTAATTGAATTTTTTGGAATATTATTTAGAAAAAATGTATCTTGATGATTTAATTTATTTTGATATAAATGCTATTAATATGTGGTATTTTGATTATGTAAAATTTTTAAACAATATAAATTTTATTAAAAATGGGTTTTTTAAAAAATATCAATTAATTAAATTGAAATTCAATAGAATTTATAATATTAAAATGTTCATATTATGCGATGAATATAGATTGGATCAATTTAAGATTATATAATATATATAATTTATGGAAATTTTTTATAATATTTATGATTAAATTTTATTTATGAATTGTACATAAATTCATATATTATGTTTAAATATGTGACTTTATAATTTATCCCAAATATATTCTTAAATTTATTTATACTAATAAATTACTCATATTGTGAATGTGTGTATTATATAGTTTCATTTTGGTAAAATGATCATATAGGATTATCATATATTCATTTAATGAGTAAAAATAATGGTATGATAATAGATTTTGTTTTTCTTATAAATTCAATTCCTTTAGCAATTAATTTTATAATATTGTTTTTTTGTTGAATATGGTTTTTACCTATTAGGTGATATATTTATTTTGAGTTGAAATTTGGATTGAGTAAAGTATACCTAGGTATAGAGACATTAGATTTGGCTTCCCACTACCTTGGAGGATTATTTTTTGTTTTATAAATGTATATGTTGACTACTTATTTCTCAATCTGTACTCATGACAGAGTTTATAATTTTATATAATTTTACATATTTATTTAAAACGGTCATATAACACAGTCATTGAATCATTTTTGATATGTGTAGATATATTTATATTTTATTTTCATTATGAAAGATAAACTAGGGGCTCTACAGTGAGTTAATAATTGATATATTTTTAATATATTTATTGGGGGTATTGAATAAGAGTCCAATATGTAATAATAGAAATTTACATACATTTATAGGAACTATCATGAGATTAGATAGTGAGATTAAATCTCTATTAAAATGATGAGTGATATATTCCTTAAAAATTATCACATGTTAATTAATCAATAAGTAAATTTTTTTAGTTTATACTAAGGAAGGGATCCAATGGATTATAAATTTATTGTATAGTGGAAATGGATAATATTAGGAGTTAAGTAACTAATTTTAGCTTTATTTCTTAGTTTATATATTGTTAGAAATGAAATATCTATTTAATTTTAATTAAAATACATATTTTATGGCCTATTGGAATTCATGACTACGAATTTAAATATATAATGCAACCATTTATATATATATATATATATATATAATTTTTTAGAATGTATTTTATAATATATTAGATATAAAATATACTTTTAAAATTATCATATTATAATTATGATAAAAAATGTGTTTTATTCTATGGATTTATATATCTTGTTAAAATGATTTCTTATCATAAAACTTTTAATGGATATTTATGTAACACCCCGACCCCAGCTGCCCAGAGTCGGTGCATTAATTACGTAACATTGGCATGATCACAAGAAATATCAAATCCCGAAAGACCGATTAGTTTAGTAGCCTTGGAAACACTAGATATATTCATAAGTTTTACATTACATCATAAAATGAAAAACTACTACAACAACATAATGTTTCCAACATCCACACTATAAACCCATAATATCCCTGCAAGTCAATCATAATTTACTTCTTCACTACCTGGGAAAAATAAAACATATAAAAGGGGTGAGCTCAAATGCCCAGTAAGGATAACAATATAGCGGAACATTCAAAATAAGCATAAACATTTAAGGCAATGAATTACTAAAACAAAAGCCTTTTAAAAATTGAACTTCAACATAGTATGGCAAAAGTAAAATGAAATAATGCCATTTACTTGTTCACATGGATATTCTACTAATCGAATAATCACATGCAATATCAATAACCACTTTCATAATGTTGGAATGCATAATGCCAAACGTTAATTTCATTGTCTAGGCCTCATCCCAAGACCTAGAGGTTACTTCTAACCGGAACCCAACCCGTAGTGCCTCTAATAACCGGACACCAACCCGGAGTGCCTCTAATAACCGGACACCAACCCGGAGTGCCTCTAATAACCGGACACCAACCCGGAGGGCATACTTTTACCAGTCCCTAAGCTGGAGGGCTTACTTTAACCAGTCCCTAACCTGGAGGGCTTACTTTAACCAGTCCCCAACCTGGAGGGCTTACTTTTACCGGTCCCCAACCCGGAACATACTTGTTTAGCACATTCATCTGAAGAAAAGTTTGAAATATAACATAAACATTCGGGTTAAAACTAGCATACGAAATGTCAATAGTTTCACCATAAACTATGAATGGTATAAAATAGCACATCCACATTCAAACATATCACAAAACCTTCAATACAATATAGAAGTTTTGTATTATAATAAATCAACTTCAAATAATCTTAAAATCCATCAAAGGATGTTGACATAGATGAAATCAAAATTCTTTTAAAAGAAGTATCTCCTTTTATTTTGAAATCATTTAAGATCCATATAAAATAAAACATTTTCTTTGAAAATATTCTTATAAGCTTGTAAGGAAAGCTTCGACGATTTTATAACGGCGGAAAATAACCGCACCCGCCGTATAAGTTAAAAAAAACATTTTTACCTCAATTCTGTCGAAAAGGTTAAAAAGGACCTTGTTTTGAAAACGACGAAAAGATTCCTTTATAAACCACTTATAAAAAGTCAAAAAAGGGTATAAATGACTTTAACCCATATTCTTGTAAATAGTAAAAATGTTTTGAAATACATTTCGAAGAAACATGGATGTGGATGATAAAGAGATCCCAGTAGATTATTACGTATAATACAACCTCGGATAATGAAGAGATTGTGAAATAACCCTTACCTTGTACTTTTCCTTGGTTGGGGTAGGTTAACCTCCTGTATAATGGTGAAATAATTGTTATTAAATTATACAAGAATCATATATATTAATATGATATCATATATGATCTTTTAACATTGATTTGTTAATAATATCTTAGAATTATCGTCGTTTCGGGTGTTAATTTACTCATTTTCTTTTATATGTTTTGTTACATAAGTCATGTTTGTTGTATCTTATTCATAGCCAGAATGATATCAAGTCCTTAAACATCATTTTTAAATCATTAAATGATAATTATACTTGAATGGATACGATGAAGAATGAATCTCATCGCGTTCGTGGAGACGGTAGTCCGTACGTACGCACGAACGCTACTTCCATTTAATTTTTATTTTAAAAGAATCGAATCCAAATGATACATAAGGATATTACTATTCCAGTATAATATAATATTTTATATATGTTACTTAAGTTCATTAACACCATCCTTTATACGTTCCAAGTGTGGTATGAACGAGTCATATCATTTTAAGGGGGCGGTAGTCCGCACTTCCTCAAATGAAATTATCGTATGTATATACAACATGAAACGAATAATGGTATGAAATAAAAAGGAATTACAGAAGATTATATATAAAATATATATCATTAATATCATATTTAATTACAGTTCCATCATAATTTCCACCATGAGAGGTGGTAAGATGTATTTGAACAATCATCATTTCGTGAGGCGTTAGTTTGCCATCCACAGAAACATTATGTTCATCATCCATTAGATGGAGTTGTGTGTATGTGTAGTTTGAATCCTTCTTATAACAACATCCTAGTAAATTTAGGATACTGGTGTTGTTACAAAAGAAAGGAAATAAAAAGATTTATGGGGTTGGAGAAGCAAAATAAATGAAAATAATTTAAGAGAAATCGTTACCTTTAATTTAGGTGACTCACTTTGGTTGGAACCAAAGGACTTCTTGAAATGCTTTATTACTAAGGGGAAGCTTCAAGGAGGAGGAGAGGGATGTGGGGAGCTTAGTTGGGCAGAGTTTGGACGAGCCAAGTGGCTTGAGAGGTGTGAAGAAATGAGAAGGAGGAGTGCCCTTTTATAAGAGGGGTGAGGGGCACCTTTGGAAAAGCTAGAAATATTAATTTATAATAAATTCATATTCGGTTTCTAATGGCTCCAAAGTTGACTATTCAAAGTTTATGGTTGGGATAGGTCGAAAACCACTCAACCAATAGAATTTAGACAGGTTTGGGTACTTATATTAACCTTATCCTTAAGTATTAACTCTAAGTTAATTAGTTTCACTTTTACAATGTCTCTTTGTATTTTTATATAATATGGTTAATAAACTTACTATATACATCCAAGAGACCCCCAAGTGGTCCATTAATGAGGAACCTATCATAATATAAGTCTCTTGGCCGAACCTTATATTTTTAGGAATTTAATATCAATTAATAATATAATATTTGTTTTAAGAACTCTTTTATGTCAATTTTGACACTATTCAATAGTTGATTTTTGTGAAACTTCTAACAGATTGATTACTTCGAACAAAGTCAATTAAATCAATCCTAATATATCATATTATCATAGAAAATTAGTTTAATTCATTAAAAGTTTCATATTATAATTATTTGGGTATTTATAAGATCAATTATTTTAATTTTTCACTATTTTAGTAATTACTGCATCATCATTGTGTCATAAATAAAATAACTTATTTAATGTCTAAAAATTATAAATAAAATATCATTATGTAGGAAAGCTTTTTATCTTTCTAATGAATATTTATAATCGAAAATCCAACATGTATAACCCTATGTAAAAATTGTTCTTCTAAAAGATGTAAGCTTATGCCATTTTTATTTTTATTTTAACTTTATTAATATAATGTGTCATTATCACTTACAAGTGGATCCATGGGGTCCCAAAATAGACCCAAAGATGCCCATGGTCGACCATGTATCAACCAATAGGGTTAAGACACGTTTTAGGGTAATTTAGTATTATTATAATATTATTTTTTTAACCCTTATTTACCGGATTTACCCTTTAACCATGGTAAATAAAATATTTACCACAGTAACTTTTCAAAATGTCTAAAAATAAAAGTTACCTATTTACACAATTTGAACATCCTGATTCCAAATATGGAATCCATTTTCCTAAATTCAAAACACAGAAGTGGCAGAAATTAATTTAAAATTAATTCCCGCTGTCAAAACAAAAAGCGTGTTTTTAAGAGATAATAACTATCAAAAGATTGACACTTGTTTATGTTCGGTTTAATTGTAAAATTATGTCCAATGACCAACATTATATTAAATGGTAAAAATATATTCTGAATATACTTTGAAACCACTAAAATTCATAATTTATCACTATTAATTATATTGATTAAAAAAGTTGTTTTTAATTAAAATTTAGAAATTTTCACTATTCATCAAAATATGAAAGTTATCCGAAATGTACCAAAATTTCACCCTAGGCTAATTTCGATATTCTGAATCCAAAAATGAAGTCCATTTTGAAATATAAAATATATATGATTTCAAAAATTAGGTATTACTATTCACAACGGCTAGTTTAATCGGTTGTGGTGTGTGTTAAAACTCGAAGTTGCGTATAACACATGCTACTGTATTATTCAAAGGAAAGCGTACCGTGGAAGCTTGGGATGTTTCATTTTAAATTTTTTTTGATGTCCCCATTTAGTCAATATGTTTAAAATATTGTATTTAAAAAGGGTTCACTATTAAAAGTTGATAAAAGTGCAATACTGAAAATGAATTTGTTCTTGCATTATATCAAAGAAACTCATAATATGGATTCTAAAATTATAAGGATTATATAAAGTTTAAAATTTAGATAATACTATTCATAACCGCTTTTGAATGGCTTATTTTTGTAAGTCATGGTGTGATTGAACTCGGTGTTGCGTGTAGTGCAAGTTATTTAATTATTTTGAAGAAATAACACACTATGAAATCTTGGGGTGTTACATTCTCCCCTCCTTCAATAAATTGCGTCCTCGCAATTTGAAATTGTTCTTCAAAAATAAAAGGTTGAAAATAGAAAATATATTTGTGGGAAAACCCACATCGGAAATTGGGTTACTAAAATTTAGTCTTAATATGAGGAAAAGAGAAATGAAAGGGTCACCACCAAATTATGATCTCGATTAGGAGAACATTGGTGGCAATTAGAGACATATAATTGGAGGAAAAACGTAAATATTTATAGGTAGTGATTGAGGTCATCAATCACAAACAAGTGTAAAATTGAGGTCCTTAAACTCATCAATCTATGATGATTTGAAATACCATCGGTTCAACAAAACATAGGGTATTGGGATAACACATTTTTGACGTTTCAAAATATCTTAGTTGAAATCCCACATCGAAAAATGAATTAATGAGGCCTCTATTTAAAATAAAGAGTGGAAAGTATGAAGATTACCGAAAATAACACATACTAGGGTTCCATGTAGGAAAATATGGATATGGAGGAGAAATCTAACCATCAATTATCTGACGGAGAGTGGTAGAGAACATGGCTATGAAAAGGCCAACAATCCTAAATCCATAAATTAGTGATGATTTAAGGTACCATCTAGGACAACATTTTTGTTCTAAGTTCCTTTTATTAATGTTGAGGAATTTATTTATGAGTTTGTCTAAGATCATAAGGAGATATACTTACTTTATAATTAGAGTTTTATCTAATAATAAATTTCTACCACAAACTCATCTTTCACTCTAAGAGATAATAGAACGTAAAAAAAAATTATACAGGGTTCCAAAATAAATGAATTTATAATTCATATACCAGATCTTTTAATAAAAACTAAATTATTTAATCCAGGACATCTCGTGGGCCAGTGGTAGGTGATACACCCTTGTCGCCCTTCAGTTGCGGGTTCAAGTCTCGCAGCCTTGCCGGACGCGACGGGTTACCGCCCAACCTCCGAGTTTTCCAAAATAATCCAAACTAGAACTATCCAAAATACTTCTACCCAGACTCACAGTCCAACATTTATAAGTAAGGTAAACATAATGTAGAACCTTTTTACCCCGTAATATCATATGAATACCTTCATCATGTATTCTTTTAATACACTGAAACATCCTGAATTACCATATTCCTTATTGATTACATTCATGCTCTCTTATTCCATATAGAAAGCTGGATATACTTCATTAATCCAAAAATGTTTTAAACCCCAAAAATGATGGAATATACAAATCATTAATCAGTTCGAAGGTAGTCAAGAATATCCAATATAATTTATCCAAAACAATCATGTATTATTCCAAAATCACTACTTCGGTATCAGAACTATATTATGGTTTATCATTCTCTCAACCATATATTTTCCAAAAATTTATCTTGCTATTGAGTCACTTTTCTTTGTTCCACATAATCTCAAGTCCTTAATGAAATAGTAATGTAGTACAATCCTTATATACTCCATAATTATTATAACAAGTACATTGTTGATACAACACTCAATTGACATAATCAACATAAGAACTCTAATCATTCCTCCTCATCTGTGGTAGTATCATAACTTGATTATTATCCAATAGCATCATTTGCGGCATAGTCTGATGACTGGGACATAGGTTCGCATAGTGTCCAAACTCCTTGCAAATGAAGCATTGTACATTTGAGACCATTTTCTCACCCTTGCAGTCACGTACTTTGTGCCCTTTTCCTCCACACTTATAACAAACTCTCATTCCTTTTAGGCAAGTTCCAGGGTGTTTCTTTCCACAGTTACCACATATGGGAAAATTATTCTTTTCCCTCTTCCCTTTATCCATCTTTCTCTCTTCCAGCCTTTTCTTCTCTTGCTTCCCTTCAAAGGCATAGGACTCAGTAAACTCTTTACTTATCTTATCAACACATGATATTATTTCTTCATATGATGATAATACATGGGTGACTATTTCTCTTATAAATTCTAGCTTAAGACCAAGAAAGATATGATCCTTCCTTCTCTTTGAATCATGTGTATTTCTGGAGTTCTCATTCCTTCTACTGGGCGCCATTTCTAAACAATGGCATAAACTAGATCAGTTTATGAATCAAAATACATAATCACATACTTATAAAACACTTGACATAAATTGAACTATTTATGGATATAATCCATAATCATAAGAATGTTTTCTTTGAGGAAGTATATACTCATAATCCCTTCAAAATGATTTGTAAAGAAAATGAGAGTTATCCTAAGCATATCCCCCGGGAGTGTCGTAACCAAGAGTGCAGCAAGGCCCGTTGTCGTGCACCAGTTCCCGTTCGAGTCTAGCTCAAAGCGGTGTTTTCGGGTTTTACCCCTAGGTACATCTGTGCCAGAGCCGCCTCTACCTGCTCGTATCCAGACAGGGATGTATTGCTCGGAAAACTCACAAAATCTCTACAATACCAAAATTCTAGGAAGTTCTTCTATACAAATCCTCAAAGTTCATCTTAGGTCTACGTGCTCTAATCAGAGTTTATCTAAATCTAGCTTCCAAGGTTTGTACTAAACTTCCTCTGATACCAACTGTAACGCCCCGACCCCAGCTGCCCAGAGTCGGTGCATTAATTACGTAACATTGGCATGATCACAAGAAAGATCAAATCCCGAAAGACCGATTAGTTTAGTAGCCTTGGAAACACTAGATATATTCATAAGTTTTACATTACATCATAAAATGAAAAACTACTACAACAACATAATGTTTCCAACGTCCACACTATAAACCCATAATATCCCTGCATGTCAATCATAATTTACTTCTTCACTACCTGGGAAAAATAAAACATAAAAAAGGGGTGAGCTCAAATGCCCAGTAAGGATAACAATATAGCGGAACATTCAAAATAAGCATAAACATTTAAGGCAATGAATTACTAAAACAAAAGCCTTTTAAAAATTGAACTTCAACATAGTATGGCAAAAGTAAAATGAAATAATGCCATTTACTTGTTCACATGGATATTCTATTAATCGAATAATCACATGCAATATCAATAACCACTTTCATAATGTTGGAATGCATAATGCCAAACATTAATTTCATTGTCTAGGCCTCATCCCAAGACCTAGGGGTTACTTCTAACCGGAACCCAACCCGGAGTGCCTCTAATAACCGGACACCAACCCGGAGTGCCTCTAATAACCGGACACCAACCCGGAGTGCCTCTAATAACCGGACACCAACCCGGAGGGCATACTTTTACCAGTCCCTAACCTGGAGGGCTTACTTTAACCAGTCCCTAACCTGGAGGGCTTACTTTAACCAGTCCCCAACCTGGAGGGCTTACTTTTACCGGTCCCCAACCCGGAACATACTTGTTTAGCACATTCATCTGAAGAAAAGTTTGAAATATAACATAAACATTCGGGTTAAAACTAGCATACGAAATGTCAATAGTTTCACCATAAACTATGAATGGTATAAAATAGCACATCCACATTCAAACATATCACAAAACCTTCAATACTATATAGAAGTTTTGTATTATAATAAATCAACTTCAAATAATCTTAAAATCCATCAAAGGATGATGACATAGATGAAATCAAAATTCTTTTAAAAGAAGTATCTCCTTTTATTCTGAAATAATTTAAGATCCATATAAAATAAAACATTTTCTTTGAAAATATTCTTATAAGCTTGTAAGGAAAGCTTCGACGATTTTATAACGGCGGAAAATAACCGCACCCGCCGTATAAGTTAAAAAAAACATTCTTACCTCAATTCTGTCGAAAAGGTTAAAAAGGACCTTGTTTTGAAAACGACGGAAAGATTACTTTATAAACCTCTTATAAAAAGTCAAACAAGGGTATAAATGACTTTAACCCATATTCTTGTAAATACTAAAAATGTTTTGAAATACATTTCGAAGAAACATGGATGTGGATGATAAAGAGATCCCAGTAGATTATTACGTATAATACAACCTCGGATAATGAAGAGATTGTGAAATAACCCTTACCTTGTACTTTTCCTTGGTTGGGGTAGGTTAACCTCCTATATAATGGTGAAATAATTGTTATTAAATTATACAAGAATCATATATATTAATATGATATCATATATGATCTTTTAACATTGATTTGTTAATAATATCTTAGAATTATCGTCGTTTCGGGTGTTAATTTACTCATTTTCTTTTATATGTTTTGTTACATAAGTCATGTTTGTTGTATCTTATTCATATCCAGAATGATATCAAGTCCTTAAACATCATTTTTAAATGATTAAATGATAATTATACTTGAATGGATACGATGAAGAATGAATCTCATCGCGTTCGTGGAGACGGTAGTCCGTACGTACGCACGAACGCTACTTCCATTTAATTTTTATTTTAAAAGAATCGAATCCAAATGATACATAGGTATATTACTATTCCAGTATAATATAATATTTTATATATGTTACTTAAGTTCATTAACACCATCCTTTATACGTTCCAAGTGTGGTATGAACGAGTCATATCATTTTAAGGGGGTGGTAGTCCGCACTTCCTCAAATGAAATTATCGTATGTATATACAACATGAAACGAATAATGGTATGAAATAAAATGGAATTACAGAAGATTATATATAAAATATATATCATTAATATCATATTTAATTACAGTTCCATCATAATGGCCACCATGAGAGGTGGTAAGATGTATTTGAACAATCATCATTTCGTGAGGCGTTAGTTTGTCATCCACAGAAACATTATGTTCATCATCCATTAGATGGAGTTGTGTGTATGTGTAGTTTTAATCCTTATTATAACAACATCCTAGTATATTGAGGATACTGGTGTTGTTACAAAAGAAAGGAAATAAAAAGATTTATGGGGTTGGAGAAGCAAAATAAATGAAAATAATTTAAGAGAAATCGTTACCTTTAATTTAGGTAACTCACTTTGGTTGGAACCAAAGGACTTCTTGAAATGCTTTATTCCTAAGGGGAAGCTTCAAGGAGGAGGAGAGGGATGTGGGGAGATTAGTTGGGCAGAGTTTGGACGAGCCAAGTGGCTTGAGAGGTGTGAAGAAATGAGAAGGAGGAGTGCCCTTTTATAAGAGGGGTGAGGGGCACCTTTGGAAAAGCTAGAAATATTAATTTATAATAAATTCATATTCGGTTTCTAATGGCTCCAAAGTTGACTATTCAAAGGTTAAGGTTGGGATAGGTCGTAAACCACTCAACCAATAGAATTTAGACAGGTTTGGGTACTTATATTAACCTTATCATTAAGTATTAACTCTAAGTTAATTAGTTTCACTTTTACAATGTCTCTTTGTATTTTTATATAATATGGTTAATAAACTTACTATATACATCCAAGCGACCCCCAAGTGGTCCATTAATGAGGAACCTATCATAATATAAGTCTCTTGGCCGAACCTTAGATTTTTAGGAATTTAATATCAATTAATAATATAATATTTGTTTTAAGAACTCTTTTATGTCAATTTTGATACTATTCAATAGTTGATTTTTGTGAAACTCCTAACAGATTTATTACTTCGAACAAAGTCAATTAAATCAATCCTAATATATCATATTATCATAGAAAATTAGTTTAATTCATTAAAAGTTTCATATTATAATTATTTGGGTATTTATAAGATCAATTATTTTAATTTTTCACTATTTTAGTAATTACTGCATCATCATTGTGTCATAAATAAAATAAATTATTTAATGTCTAAAAATTATAAATAAAATATCATTATGTAGGAAATCGTTTTATCTTTCTAATGAATATTTATAATCGAAAATCCAACATGTATAACCCTATGTAAAAATTGTTCTTCTAAAAGATGTAAGCTTATGCCATTTTTATTTTTATTTTAACTTTATTAATATAATGTGTCATTATCACTTACAAGTGGATCCATGGGGTCCCAAAATAGACCCAAAGATGCCCATGGTCGACCATGTATCAACCAATAGGGTTAAGACACGTTTTAGGGTAATTTAGTATTATTATAATATTATTTGTTTAACCCTTATTTACCGGATTTACCCTTTAACCATGGTAAATAAAATATTTACGACAGTAACTTTTCCAAATGTCTAAAAATAAAAGTTACCTATTTACACAATTTGAACATCCTGATTCCAAATATGGAATCCATTTTCCTAAATTCAAAACACAGAAGTGGCAGAAATTAATTTAAAATTAATTCCCGCTGTCAAAACAAAAAGCGTGTTTTTAAGAGATAATAACTATCAAAAGATTGACACTTGTTTATGTTCGGTTTAATTGTAAAATTATGTCAAATGACCAACTTAATATTAAATGGTAAAAATATATTCTAAATATACTTTGAAACCACTAAAATTCATAATTTATCACTATTAATTATTTTGATTAAAAAAGTTGTTTTTAATTAAAATTTAGAAATTTTCACTATTCATCAAAATATGAAAGTTATCCGAAATGTACCAAAATTTTACCCTAGGCTAATTTCGATATTCTGAATCCAAAAATGAAGTCCATTTTGAAATATAAAATATATATGATTTCAAAAATTAGGTATTACTATTCACAACGGCTAGTTTAATCGGTTGTGGTGTGTGTTAAAACTCGAAGTTGCGTATAACACACGCTACTGTATTATTCAAAGGAAAGCGTACCGTGGAAGCTTGGGATGTTTCATTTTAAAATTTTTTTGATGTCCCCATTTAGTCAATATGTTTAAAATATTGTATTTAAAAAGGGTTCACTATTAAAAGTTGATAAAAGTGCAATACTGAAAATGAATTTGTTCTTGCATTATATCAAAGAAACTCATAATATGGATTCTAAAATTATAAGGATTATATAAAGTTTATAATTTAGATAATACTATTCATAACCGCTTTTGAATGGCTTATTTTTGTAAGTCATGGTGTGATTGAACTCGGTGTTGCGTGTAGTGCAAGTTATTTAATTATTTTGAAGAAATAACACACTATGAAATCTTGGGGTGTTACAATTTATCTTTATTATATAGAGTCAAAATAATATTTTTTTCAATGATAATGTTTCCATGGTATACCGAATTGATATAGATTTCCATTTAAAACTAATATGTTCTATTTTAAATAAAAATAATTATTGTATTATGTGCTTTTATAGAAAAATAAATTTGGTAAATTATCTAAATTTAATTTCATTAAATGCACTAAATTTTTATATTCATAATTTCAAATTTATCTAATGATGATTTTTTTGTGTCTTAAAAAATGGTTGTTTGGGTGAATTATTAAAAATATAGTTTAAAAAATCATAAATTTTATGACATCATATTGATATATATTAATTTATTAATCAAATTTTGATCAACCAAATATGTATTTTAAGTGTCTAATAATGTATTTGAAAATATTATTACAAAAAAATTTACATTTTTAAACCTGAGATATATTTTTTATCAAATAAAAATATTTTGAATCATTTCCTTTAATTATGTATTCACATGTCACTACTTAGGATTGGATTGTTTTGAAATTCCAATAAATCCCCTTAATTTATAAATTTTAATTTAAATTTCATGGAAATCAATAATATAAAATAAATTAGAATATTTTTAGTTTTTTAAATATATTCTATAAACTATATTTGTTTTGTATAATTAAATTAAAATTAAAATTTACTGACATTCTAATTTCAATAACGTTACATAGTTTTCATATTTTTAATTATCATGTTATTGTAATGAAATATAATCCATTTAGTTTTTAATCAATGGAATAATCCATTGTAGTAAAATATAGTTTGAACTCCAAAACAAAAAATAGAGTAATATTGTCCAATAATGAGTTAATGACATAAAATATCCCAATAACCTTTACATTAATTACTATTTAGAACATTTAAAACCAAATAAATTATCCCCTGTAATATTTTATCAATTTTTAATACACATTTTATGAATATTATAAGCACCCATTCCATTAATCATTACATACTCTTGTAAATTCATTTAGAATTCACTTAATAACATTCTCAATGATGTTTTCATTTCAGAGTTTTATAATGTTATGATATATTATATTAATATTAACCCACATGAATACAATGCCTCTATTAATAATACAATATCCAGTTCATCAATAATAAATTATTTAATAAAAACATGAAATCTTTTAATGAAGATCCTTCAAAAAAATTATCTTGACTTCTCATTTCCTTATTTCCCTCCTTAAAACAAATGAAAAACATTTTAAAACTTAGTATGATCTTAAAAATATTAGTAAGGAATATAAAATATGGATATAATCACAAGTCCATGAATATTTAGGAACATATAAATTCATTTTCACAAAGGCATTATTCTCACCCATAAAGTATCATATACTTACATTATGAAACATGATATTTACATAAATGAAATAAATAATAAATAAAACCACAAAGTTGTATTGGGGAATTAGTTGCTTATTTTTTTAACCCACAAGTATAGATTATGATTTGTAACCCTCACAGCTACTTTACAATGTAACCCTCATGGCTACCTTATGGTGTAACCGTCACAGTTACACTTGGAGTAACCATACAGATGACCTCCAACACACACATAACCAATGATCTGTATAGAGATATTGGTTTCACCCTTAATTATAAAAAATGACCAAGAACCATAACATAATACTAAATCAATATTACTTACATCATATAAAGCATTACCTTTAAAAAATAAAAAGTTGATTTTTAATGATAATTCCCTTCCAAATATAATATATTTGAAGTGAGAATTGATCAATAGAATTTAATGTTATTATAAACTATAAATCAACATAACACAACATAAAATAATTTAAATTCATTTCACAAACAATCTCACTACCACATAATCAAAGATGTAGTAGGTTATCCCAAAGAATTGAATCTGGATTAAGAGTTCCCTTACATCATGATTATCTTAATTCAAACATGTATAAACCACATGTATAATTGTTTAAAGACTGTTATTAATATTTACATAAATGTATTCATGATTATAACACATTAAATGGTCATTTTATAACATAATTCCACCCATTTATTAATAATAATTTATTATTTCCATTGTTTCAAATGTGTCTTTTAGATGGTTTCCATGGTCATTTTGTAATGGATTTTCATATTGTATGGAAATAAAAACCAGAAGTGGAATGAAATGGTAATAATATATTTATATAATATTAAATTAGACCATAAATAATTTTTTTCATATATGAGGATGAATCATTAGATAAAATATCAATGATGTTCATTTGAATGAATTTTGCAGTTCTTCGATAATCACAAAGTAGTTCCATTATATATTTACTACTATGTATATATTTTAATTATAGAACATAAAATAGGTTATATCTTAGACTTTACAATCTATTTTTTCCATTAAATTGTTTTATAACCATCTCAGATGCATATAAAGGAAATTGAAAACACATCATCCACAATGCCAGTAATTCGACACATCACTGACAAAAAAAATTTAGAATGAAAATGGAAAGGAGAATAATTTTGATTAATAATTTTTCAATTAACATGAAAAAAATTATAGTATATATTCTACATTGGTTTTAATTCCTCTTGGATAAGGTTTGTTAAAGAGAGTATCATAAAAAATAATTGAAATGGAATTAAAAGAAAATGAAAGAGTATTTTTTTTCATCTTGTTCTCTTCTCCTTAAGATCCTCCTTAAAGATCTTGGTTTTGGAATTTTAGTGAGACTAGAAGGTCCTTAACATAGAGAAGAAAATTGGGAACATTATTTTGGTTTATTTAGAAAATTTGAAAAGTGTGAGAGGTGTGAGGTAAAAAGGGGGTGAGGGTTGGTATTTATAGTGGAGGGGAAGAGGGGTTTTCTATTATTTTAATCATTATTTTGTTATTTTTCTCTATAAAAGTAGTAGTATTTGTTCTCTTGAAAAATAGTAATTTGTGCATGTGAGTTTGAACTAAGGGTTCTTACCTAAACAAAACATCATTCCTGACTCAATAATTCATGTATTTATATTATTTTGTTAATTATCTTATTTAACTCTTCACCAAAAATTCAACTTTTTTTTAGACAAATCCCAAACATTCACCCCAATTTTTTTCATCATTTATAATGAAAAAATGAACTCCATTTTACCTAAATAGTTATCTAAATAATACAAACATAATTTTCAAATAAAATCATATTTTATTGTAAAAATAACAATTTTAAATTATAACTGATTTTAAAACCCATTGGAAAGTTAATCAAGGTCTCATAAAATTATCTTATATACATAAGAAAATAAAAAAAATAATTATAATGAATTTTTATGAAAATTAGTTTTCATTTAAATTAATAAATTAATCATAAAATTATAATTAAATATTTTAGACATATAAAAATACCAAAATTCATACTATGATCATATTGTCACTCATTAGAAGCCAAAATTTTATTTATACATTCATTAAAGAGTTTACCATTCATTTAGTGATATTATGATCCATAATGGCCAAGTTATTATTCATAGAACATTATGTGGATCCTATTAATCTCCAAATATTTTGATAATTTCAATAGTGTATGTTTGTTTTTCAAAATCCATATTGTAGAATCTGTAACATTTTTATTAATGAGTAGGTTATAACTATGTTCAAAAAACATGTTTCATTTCGTAGAGACATAGTGTTTCATATAATTAATTCTATATTGAAATTTATTTCTAAATCCATATGGTTTTACATTCTCCCCAACATATAGAAATTTCACCCTCATTCTTTTAATTTACTTATTAAACAAGTGAGGATATCTTTCCCTCATAGCGTTTTCATATTCCCATGTTTCTTCTCAAACCACGTGGTTTCAACACAAAACCATACCCCAGTGGATTACCTTATTCTACAATACATTCTCTATATGATCAATAATCTGAACATGATTTTCTTTATAAGAATGTTTCTCGTCCAACTGAACTAATTCTAAGATAAAGATATGAGATGAATCTGGCACATACTTACTCAATATTGAAACATTAAAAACATTATATACCTGAGATAAAATTGAAGGAGAAGATACTCAGTAGAATATTGTTCCAACATTATCCAATATTTCATAATGTCTAATGAACCATGGACATAGATTTCCATTTTTACTAAAACTCCAAATAGTTTTCCATAGGGAGATTCAAAGAAAAACGTGATCACCTAACTCAAAATAAAATTATTTCCTTATGTTATTTGTATAACTTTTTTCCATGTTTGATCTACCATAATTATTTGTGGATATTCTTAACATTCTCATCCACATCCACTGCTAATTCTTGTCCAATCAACTTATTTTCCCCAACTTCATCCAAAAATGATAGAGTTTGAAATTTATTCTCATATAATTCCTAAAAAGGTACCATCTATATAATGGAATGAAAACTATTATTATAAAAACATTATTTAAAGATACATGTTGATCCCAACATCTCTGTTAGTCCATTGAACAAGCTCAAATCGTATTCTCTAATGTCCTAATTGTTCTCTTGGACTTTCCATATGATTAAACATGAAAAGCAGTGTTAAAATTTAATTCTATACCAAATGACTTCTGAAATCTATTACATAAGTTATAAGTGTACATGAGATAACTATCACATACAATGGAAATATGAACTCCTTGTAAAATAACAATCTCTTTGAGGTAAAATCGTTAAAGCTAATCAAAATAAATATTATATTGAATAGGATGGAAATGTGAATAATTACTCAGTCGGTCAATAATAACCCAAATCTCATATTTACAAAGATAATTCTTTGGTAGTCCCACCACGATTCCAATGGATACATTTTTTCATTTCCACTATGCACTGGAAAAGGCTGATGGATCCCCTTATGTAGTTTCTGCACTACATTAATATGTTGACATGTCACTAAAAAATCTCAAATATATCTTTTCACTCCATCCAACCAGTAATACCACAAAAGATAACAATAAATCTTAGTTCTACTAGGATTAACTAAAAATTGAGAACAATGAGCTTCAAATAAAAAATATTTCTTCCACAAATAACCACAATGAACACATAATTTCTTCCCAAACCTCAAAACACAATATTTATCTACACTAAATTCTGGAAACATAGCATTTTTATCCTATTATACCTTTTTATATTTCTCTCGGTCTTCCTTCTATACTTTTTTGAATCTTTCTGATACATATGACTTCACTATTACCTGGAAAAAATAGAGGAGATTCCAATACTAAGAAATTACTAGCCAAAATTCATCAAATAAATAATTAGGGAGTCTTATTATTAATTTATCATGGTTAATGATGCATTATGTTTTTGGCTCAAGGAATATACCACTATGTTTTCTTTTCCAGGTTGGTAATTGTTTGTTCCATCATTAACCTTTATCACTTAATGCCATCTTCACTGACTCATGATCAATTACATCTAAGAAAATATATACTACAAACTTATATGTTTAGTATATATGTAACATTTTCATCAATATAAATGATGAATCCAAACTTTTAATGAAAAAATGATAGCGTATATTTCCGAATCATCTTTATGGTAATTTGAATCATGAGGTTTCAACAGACGTGAACCAAAAGAAATTCCCTAATCATTTAGCATCAGGACACAACCAAGTCCCTTCAAAGAAGCATCATTGTAGATGAAAAATTCACCACTTATGGAAGGTAGGGTCTGTATTAGACCATTAACCAGTCTTATTTTCAATTCATGAAAACAATAATCAAATTATTTTTTCAAGATTAATTAAACTCTTTTTTAAGATAACTTAGTGAGTGGGCTAGATAACAATGCAAAGTTATAAATAAACCTCCTCTAATAGACTTCCAAACCAATAGAACTATGAATCTAGGTTACATTTGTAAGACTTTTCCATTATTTGACAAATGTTTTTAGTAGTATCAACAGTTATTCCATCATTAAAAACAATATGACAAAGGAAAGAATGTTTTTTGAAATAAAAATCACATTTTCCGATTTCTTCTAGTTAGTTTATATTCTTTTAAGGTTAGAAAAACAACCCTTAAATGTTTTTGTAACCATCATTACATTTAGAGTATACCAAAATGTTATTAATAAATAAAACCATATACATATCCAAGAACTGATGAAATATTCAATTACTACGATCCATGAATACATTAGGTGATTTAGATAATCCAAATGGCATAACTACAAATTTCCAATGCCCATTTATAGTACAGAACATTGTCTTTAGGATGTATGTTTTCTTCTCATTCAAATGATGGTATGATAACCTTAGGATAATGACCAAAAAAATTTGTTTCTCCTTGAAGCTGATCAAACAAATCATCGATTTGTGTTAAAGGGTATTTGTTCTTAAATTTGATGTTATTAAAGTATCTCTAATCAATGCAATTTTTCATTGAAAAAACTTTCTTTTTAACTAAAATAAAAAAATCACCTCACGGTGATGTGATAAATGAATTAATCCTTTACAAATATACTTCTGCTATTTATTTTTTAGTTCAATAAGATTCACATGAGCCATTCGATAAGGGTTTTTTAAATAGGCTTCGGATTTGGAAGCAAGTAAATATTATTTTCAACTACCCGATCTAAAAACCGAATGAAACTCATGATGAAAAACATCATTGTATTCATTTACGAAAAAACATGTCATTTATATGAATAGTGCCCTTGTTTTTAACAATATGATACAGATAACATTCATTTACATATTTAGATAGTTTCTCACATTCTTAATATGGTATCAATTGTACGGGTTCATTCATGTATAAAAACAATTTTTTTTACTGAAGATCAAATTCTTTAGCTCTATAATTAATCATAGCATGATAAATAGAAAGAAAATCCTTACCCAGAATGAAATAAAACTCTAATAGGGGGAAAACATGGTTTAAAGATATTGTCTTTCCACAAACATTAATACGAAAATTCATATAAATCATTTTTGTTGTAATATTTCCCCATGGTGTTTTAGCCATATGTTCTAGTCTCATTTTAGTGGTAAAATTTCAAATTTACTAGAATATTTATCAGGAATAATCAAATATTTTCATCTATATCAAAAAAGAAATTATAAAAATTTGTGTAAACCCACAATGTACATGATACCACTTGACTAGATGGCCTAACATCTGCTGACGTAGGCACAAAAGATCCCACTACACCTTTTTCCTATAATCTGGATGATTTCTATCATTTTAATCATTCATTAAGAATGTAATTTCATAATGAACCATCTCACCTCATTTAAAACACTTTATTATTTTCATATCAAGAGTAATCTTATGATCATTTTAATTAGAATCTAGAGCCATATTTCCAAACATACCACATCGAAATCACTTCCTAGTTTTGCTAAGGCATTTTTTGGGTGCTTTTTTTCATGACCCTACCTCTATCATCACTTGATTTGTAAGTACCATAAGACTACCTCCATTTTCTAGGGGTGGTGTCAAGTTTCAAAGGCATAACTAACAAGGGGAGGTATTTGACTAAGTACCTGTACACTCACACACGTATCCAACTGGATGAAAATCGTTAGAGAGGAAAAAATTAAAATATGAAACCAACTATAAAAAAACCAACCA
This sequence comes from Viscum album, assembly GCA_963277665.1. Taxonomy (NCBI): domain Eukaryota; kingdom Viridiplantae; phylum Streptophyta; class Magnoliopsida; order Santalales; family Viscaceae; genus Viscum; species Viscum album. Next base: position 826,317,000 of record OY728148.1, on the reverse strand, counting down.
TGGATGGACCATTAAATAGTATGAATATAGAAAAGTAAACTCTATTGGAAAAGGAAAAAAGGCCTCCTTTAGTTTTCTATGAAATCAGCACTGGTTCCACCCCCTGACATATGTAGGTGGGATTTGGGTAGTTTCATCTTGAGCCTCAGCATAGGTCTTTCAGAAAAAGTGGTATTAGGGCTGGATAATTCAGCAAATACTGGCAACTCTTTTCTTTGACTGATATGTGAGATGAAGATCCCCTTACACTCTCTTTTTATTTCTTTGACTAAGGATATATGTATGTATATATATATATAAATCATATTGTAGTACTCACTCCTTGGGATTTTCTTACTCTCCGTCTAGGAGAGTTGAAGATGCTTGGGGAATTCCATGTTCTTTCTATGTCTTGATTCTCTTGTTTGGAAGATTCTACTATCATAAGTGCAGGTAGAAAATATATTATGTGAAGTTCACCTTTTCCCCATTTCTAGCTCAGTGTTTCTAGATGATCCTACTTAAATTCCTTGAAGGGTTGAACTGTACTCTTTTATTATACTATGTTCCATGTAATGTTTTACTTTACTTTTTTATATCATACAAATCCCCCTTATATATATGGAATCCAAATCTGTATGTTCGTACTCACCACTACATGGCCTTTACGTTCACATTTCATTCCTTATAAAGATGACAGATAGGTTTGATTGCAATGATAGTGATCATAGGGATATAGGGGCTTAGGCCATGTACTGTTTTCATATCTTGGATTCCTACATCTGTACACTCTTATCAGATTTTCCTATTTCCATCTTTCTATCATGTTGAGACACTATCCATTTGGGTGTTTATTTATCTTTTTCCCTTTTAGTTTTCTTTTATGTACTCGTATAGTTTAGTTTTCCATGCATGTTTGGTTTATTTACAGTAGGTTGCATAATTTTCTTTTTCCTCTATGCACATTTTCATCAAGTTGGTTGTGTGTGTGTAGAAATGTAAGAAAAGGCCTCCCTGAGTTTGTTATTCCTTGGATGCTTGTTTCCAGCCCCTATCATATGGAAGTGGTATTGGGGTAGTAACGGATCGATCCCCGACCAAGGTTGGGTCCTGAAAAAGATATATCATGGGAGGTTAGACCCTTTGGAATTTTTTCAAATGTTTCCATAAATGGGTTTTGGATGGGTCTAGGGAGACAATGTCGATGTGTCTTGGGAGTGGGTCTTAGGCTAGGGATTCCAGTGATGGTGTGACAGCTGACGTAGTCATTCACCAGTACCTTGATTAACTTCTTTCTAACACAGCATGCTATGACATTTGTAGTAGGCAAAATTGGTACAAACAATATATAGGATTGAGTCATTGAATTTCCTTATTGAGTCATATTCCCTTTTATGATGTTGTTAAATATAATAATATATATTCTCATCATATCATGGTGATCCTTGATATCATTCAGGATGCATCTGCATTTAATGCCGTCTAGAAATCCTGCTCCCGTTCATTATGATGATCTCACAAGCTATGAGGCCTCATTTTATGACCCTTTATGAGATCTCGTTCCTCTAGGTGGGAGAGTAGTAGAACCTCCACCTATGAACCGACATATATTTATGGCAGAATAGGCCAAGGATTAGTGTAGTATGAGTGTACTGTGTGAGTTCTAGTATTAGAGGCCTCTAAGGTTCTGTGGTGATCCAGATCCTCAGGAGGTTGATGACTGGTTGGAGTTAGTGGTCCACCTCTTCAAAATGTTCATACACTGGAAGAAAATATGTTGGCTTTGGTATAAAACCTTTTTGTCCCGAGACAGTTGAGCATTGGTGGAGCTTAGCTACCCAGATTCACGATGACACGTATCACTCATGAGATGGGTTCAAGGAGTTGTTTTTCTAGGAGTACATCCCTTTATTATTACACTCTTTCAGGATTTATGAGCATATATATCTTTAATAGGGAGGGGTGATATTGGAAGAGTAGTCAACCAGGTTCACCGACCTTTCTCAATACTCTATGCTCAAGATCCTTGTTGGTTACATCTGAGAATTGATGTTCAAGCTAGGACTCCACTGAGGGAACTGTGTGAGCATAGTGCCTTTATACATCTACACATATGATGAGGTGCTAGATGGGGTGCTTGTGATTGAATGATTTTTATCATAGGGACACTAGTATGTTGAATCTAGAAATAGTCGCTACCGAGTAGAGACATATATGATAGTTGGTAGGAATTAGCTAGGAGGGTTGCAAAATAGTTGGATTCCCTATGATTAGGCTTCATCCCATGATCAGGTAGCTAAAGGGTAGTGTCCGGCTCTTGGTCAGTCTGGAGAGGGACAATGTTACAATTTTGATGGTTGAGGTTACATGGTGTGATATTTCCCAACCATATGAGCTGATCATCCTGGGCAGGTTACAGGTGTACCACTATGGTAGAGGCAACTCCATGACTAGGCTGGTCTCCATTGGAGGTAGAGCCGGAAGAGGAGTACAAGGAGCTAGAGGATGGTGACGTAGCTATAAGATCTTCCCACCACCACCAATGGAGGCCCACGTGAGGATCAAGGAGGTGGCAGCTAGGGCCATAGACAACTGCATGCTATAAGTGATCATGATATTCCAAGGCACATGATGATTCATTGTATGATTTGTGTTTATTATACACTTTGTTTAGTATTAGTAGATATAGGATCCAATCAATTATTTATATCATTACTCCTAGTATGAAAGTTGGAACTACCAGTAGAGGATCTAGGCCAACGACATTGCCTCGAGGTTCCTACGGGAGGTGCTTCTTCTCTATAATTTATCTACAGGAAGTGAGAGATATCTCTTAGAGTATAAAGGATCATTTAGCTTCCAATTTTATGTTATGTAACCTTTAGTGTATTCCTTTTTACGTGTTCAACGTTTTTTTGAATTTTGGAAGAGTTTGGAAAGGTTTTGGAAAATTTTGGAGGCCTTTTTAAGGCTATATGGACTGAGCATAGATAAAAGAAACTATGAAAGAACCCTATGTAACCATGTGAATATCATTTTATAGACAGTATCATCTACATGGTTTGTGTAATGTTTTCCACACCGTATGATCTAACCATCCGGCCCTTTAAAATATGTTTTTTATTGGGGTTAGTCATGATTTACCCGAAAATCACTCCTCTCTACTCCCATAGAAACCAAATGTAGGATTTCTTATTCTCAAATGTTATAAGGGCACTCCCACCCATTTTGGAATAAAATATATTGGGCTTATTGGTGGTTTTATGGCCGTTCTTGGTGGGGAAGGGAATCTAGACTTGTTTTTTTGGATGTTTCTCTTATATTTTTGGTGTGGTTTCTTGTTGGTTGATTTTTATAGAATCATAAAGGTATGTGGCTTATATATCAACTCCATTTTTATAGAACATCAAGCATAATTAAAATTAATTTATTTTTCTTGAAATGTATTTTGAAATTCACTTTCTAATCTTGGTGGAAACCCATTTGGTGATGACTTGGGGATTTTAGGTAAAATGAGATATTGTTGAAAAGGGGGCTTTGTTGTGGAATTTTAAAATGTTGATATTAAAATTAATAATGTTTTGGATTATGGAAAATGTTATATGAAAGGTGAATTTCAAAAAAGATGTTGTTTTATTGAAATATGGGATGGAATATAAAAAGGGTTTATGGGTCTTTTTAATAAATGGGAGATTTATTGGAGTGTCTGTGGATTTTGTTTTAATGGTTGATGTGATTATTGTATTATTTCATTATGAAATATTTTTTTCATATTGTTGTGGCCTTGGTGTGCTAAATTCTTGTTATTGGATTGATCTTGTTATTATTGTGTGGAATTATGTGATGTCGGTAGGAAGTATCACTATAAAATGTAATGCATAGTGGGTAGAGGGCCACCTTTAAAAATAAGTGTTCAGGAAGTTCCACTAAATTTTTAAAGTAGTAAATGGCCTTAGAAGGGATGTTCCACATTGTTTTTTTACCATGTTTGGGTGTGTGAAACCATATTTTTATGTTTTATGTGTGTTTTTATGCAATGTGAGAATTATTTTGAAAATGTTAAATGATGAATTATTGATGGAAATGTTTGTTTTACTTATACTATGTGGATTTGGATGGGAATTGGATTTTTAAGGATGTGTTTGGTTATTTGGTAATTGTTCCTCTATTTTTTATATAAATGTTTTATATAAATGTGATATTAGTTCTATCCTAGTGTCCTGAGTTGGAAATTCATTTGGGGAAAACCTACTCAGTATTTTTACTCACCCCCTTCTTTTTCACGTTGGCTTTAGCAGATGTCATCTTTCGGTACTCAGGTAAGGGTAAAGAATCCCATTTTTCTAGAAGTTCATCGTAATGCTTTGATGGTTTTTTGTTCATAGAGTATGGAGCATGGAATATATCATTGGACCATTGTCATATCCTCTTGCATTAAGTTTTTTTATTATGCTTCATACACTAATTTTTGAACATTGTGGTTGAGGTGTTTTTGGTTTATGAGAATCAGTATGTAATGGTTTGGTGGGATATTGGTAATATTTTTTTGTTTACATTTTTTACATTCATCGTATATTGTTGGTTATTTTCTTTTTAAGGTAAAATCGTTCCCCAATTTTTCTTGAAGCCATTGGAATTTATTGAGAGTCTTTAGCACCATGGGAATGTTGTGTAAGGACCAGTAGAATCTCCCCACGTTTCAATACAATGATGAAGGGGAAAGATGTTACTAGTGGTATCAGTTTTCTAGTCATTCAATTTCAAGATAAATCATTTGTTCAGTCCTTTAACATAAGTTTTTGGTCATGAAGTATACATTCGTTCATGGTATATTCCTCGATTTAGGATGGTACAAGGTATAGGATTTTCGGAACAAGAAACATTCAACATAAAAGGATATTGCTACCCATTTTATGTTTAAACTCAAGTAACCATGGGGTTATGTACATTAGTGTTTTCGATCCATGTATAGGCATTGGAAATCTCATTTTCATGGGAGTACCCAATGATTAAATCATGGAATTCATGGTAGAAATTACTTCCCAATATGATGCATATTTAATTTGGTTATAATGATTTATGTTGTGATATGAATATGTGAATTTTCAAAAATCTGAATGGATTACGAAATTGATGGATTTGAAACATGGAATGTTGTGGTATCTTGAAAATGTGTTAATTTTCAAAACATGGGGTATTTTTTAAAAATTGTACAACATGGGAAATCTAAACTTGTGGAAAGCCTGGTTGTGATAGTTACAATGTAATTGAATTTCAATTTTTACACTTTTCATTATAAGGGAGTGGGACTTATGGTCTTTTGTGCTGATAAAAATGGAACCAAGTTGGCATCATTGAGGACAACCATGGAAGGCTACTGAAAATGTGGTTTCATGTGAGACCTAGGTAAACCCGAAGATAGTGAAAATTGTTGTACAAGAATTCAATGTTGTGGAAATTGGGAATAAACTAGATGAGCCAACGAATGTGGATCATGCACCTCGATTTCAAAAATAGAATCCACCAATCATTGGGGTGATTCAGAGTGAGGAAGGAAAGAAATCTGGTTGAATAAAATGAATATGATATATGAATTCTGGGGAACACCAGTGGAGATGAAACTTATGTTAGTAACATAAAAACTAGAAGATCATTCCCTTAAGTGGTGGGAGTAGGTGCTCAATGCTATGCCAGAATAAAGGGTGACATTGAAGGTTTTTAAGTAATTGTTTAAAAAATAAATCTATCTTAAAAAATTCTGAATTCAGATCATAATAGATTTCTTTTTCCTAAATAATGGGAACATGTTGGTAATGGATTATGAAGCTATGTTCATGAACTTAGTTCCTTTTTGAGGTGGTGACTAGTGAATCCTGGCATGAACATGTTTTTGAAACTAGGTTGAGGTAGGAAATTCATTCCATGATAGTGGTGTTGTGTATAAGTTATTACACAGAAATGGTGAATAGATCTATAGTGGTAGAGTGAGATCTTTTTGGGGGAAAAGGTGGTCAAGTATGCTGGTACCCATGATAAATAGTGGGAAATTGAATGTTGGGTTGAATAGGAAGAGGGAAACATAATCCCAAGGGGAAAATATGGCTCAGAATCCTACGGAAGGATCAGTGACTCGTCCCATGAACCATCCGAGAAAACCAGTATGTTTTTAGTGTTGTTCTATGGGGATCATTAAGCGGTATTGTACATCACATTCTTAATCATGACACAAGTATAAGTAGATGGGGAATATTTAGAAATATTATCATAATTCCCTGATTTCGAGAGTTTGTGACACTCTTTAGGGGTCGCAGGAATCTTATGCCTTGATAGGACAAGGGCAACAACATACGCCTCATCAGCAGAGAAAAGTTAGTCATGGTGATTCGAGGAATACCAAGAATCCTCAAAAGGGAAATAAATATCAATGTGTGGAATGAAATCAGTTGTTTAGAGATGAACAGTTTGGGGTGTATGATCATTCAGGAACATCCATGGTGTGAGGTATGATTTATTTAAATTCTACTATGATTCAAGCATTGATTGATATGGGTGATTTTTGTTCTTTTAATTCCTCTCGTGTTGTTAGTTTGATGGGTTTATGTGTGGAAATAATGCCTTATTTTTAAAAACATTAAACTTCTCTAGATCATAGAGAGTGTTGAACCATCCTCTATAGAGCTTGTGGAATAGTTGCAGAAGGGGTTTAATTGATATGGGATTTATCAGTGCTTTAGATGGGTGCTTATGATATAATCATGGGAATGGATTGTTTAGTATTGTTTTAGTCCCACATCAATTTCTCTGTATTAACTGTATGTTTTACAATGGACGATGGCATTGAACAACTATTTAGAGGGTAGAATAATGAATATATGTGTTCAAATGGGTTGTTAGAATAAGCTATTGGCATGATCTAATATCAGTTAGTGGATTTTTCACTCGCATCAATGGAAGGAACATAGTAGATTATCATTCTAGTGGTGGTTGGTTAGTTTTTGGATTTCTTTCCTGAAGTGTTATTAGGGTTTCCGCCCATATAAGAAGTGGAGTTTACGATTGATCTCCTTCTGAGGAACATTACTATATCACTTTAGTTTTACCGAATGGCACAAAAAAATGATGGAATTGAAAGTGTAGTTGGTGGGGTTAGAAAACAAAGGTTTCATCTGGCCTAGCATGTCTCTACGTGCATATTCAGTTTTTTTTGACAAAAAGGATAATGGAATTATTTGTATGTGTGTTTATTATCATAGGATTAATCATGTTATGATAATGAAATGGTACCCACTTCAACGAATTGATGATTTATTTGATTATTCAAGGGGAGCTCAGTGCTTTTATATGACTGACTTGCGGTCAGGATATCATTTGTTGTGGGTGTGGAAGGAGGATATTCCAAAAATATTCTTCATCAGTAGATATAGCCATTAATTTTATGTGGTTATTCCCTTTGGTCTAATGAATGTACCAGCATTGTTCATGAAATTGATGAATTTGATATTTCAGATATATATGGATTCTTTCATCGTGGTATTTTTTGAGGATATATTGGTGAATTCCAAGACAAGGGTGGATCACGAGCCACACTTGTAAATAGTGTACAGGGTCTTGAGAGATCATTGGTTTTATGAAAAATTGTCGAGGTTTGATTTCTGAAGATCAGAAGATGGTTTTCTTAGACATTTGATTTCCAGGAATGGTTCTTTAGTCGATCTATAAACAATAGGGGATTTTATTTTGAGGCAACCACTAAATAATGTTTTAGAGATATGGAGATTCCTTGGTTATTGTTGGTATTATAGGTGTTTTGTTTACAATTTCTTGTGATTGGCCTCATCAATGATAGCTTGTTCATGAAGGAATATTAGATTAACATGGACTGAGTAGTTGTGATAATATTTTAAATATCTTAAAGGCTATATTACATCACCACCAATCTTTATTTATCAAGAAACAAGAAAAATCTATGTGGGGTATTGTGACACATCAGGATCAGGGTTGTGGTGTGTTCTCATGAAAGGGGATCTTGTGGTGGCATATGGATCATGGTATTTGAGGTGGCATGAGAATAACTTCCCAACACATGATTCGGAGTTGGCGACAATGGTCCATGATTTGAAAATGTGTCATTATTATCTCTTCAGTGATAAATTTAATTTGTTTACCAATCAAAAATGTTTAAGGAATATTTTTTCATATAGACATTTAAACCAAAGGAAAATGAGATGGATGGAGTATATATAGATGTTTAACTGTGACTTTATGTATTCACTAGGTAAGGGAAATTCAGTGGAAAATGCAGTATGTATAAAATCGTATGCAAATGTGGTGAAACAAGAATCAGATCAGTGGATGTTGATGTTTGTCCTAGCCAACATGTGGTTGGAATGTGGGTACCAAGGTGATACATAAGTTTTCCACCGAGTCTCATAGATTTCTGACTTGGTTGGATTTGTTACAAAGGAACAACATGTCTATTCTAAGTGTTCTGAAATGTGGTCAAAACTCAATAGTGGGGATACAATTGAGGGATAGGAGCGGAATGGAAGTTCAGTTCTGTGTTTTCAAGATCAGAAGGATGATCAAGTATCATGTGAGGAGGAAATTCTCAGAGCTTATAATCATTCAATGTGTCTTGTTCATCTTGTAATTTAAAAAAATTATAAGGAATTGATAGTGATGTTGTTGTGGTCTGGTATGAAAAAAATTGGATGACTTTGTTTCGATATGATCAACTAGTCAGGTAGTCAAGGTAGTGAATTAGTGACCAACATGAATGCTGCAGTCTTTAATAGTTCATATTTGGAAGTGGGAGTATATAGTTATATATTTTATTACAGGTCTCCCAAGAATGGTCTGAAAGCAAGATTCCAAATGGGTGGTACCGGATCAACTCACAAAGTCATCACATTTCATCATAATTAGTGAATCTTATATAGTAGATGATCAATCCAAAATCTATATATGTGTAGTGGTAAAGAGGCATGGTGTTCCAGTTTCAATTGAATTAGATAGAGATCCCATGTTCACATCTTGTTTTTTAAATCCTTATATAAATCCCTTGGTACACAGTTGAAGATGAGTACATTGTATCATCATCATATGGATGAGATGTCTGAGAGGGTGATACAGACATTCGAAAATATGTTATGGTATTTTGTTCTGGGTTTTGGTGGTTCATGGGAGGAGAACCTTCCATTTTTATAATTCACATATAATAATAGTTATTAGGACTAGAAACACATGGATCAATTTGAAGCACTGTATGGGTGTCTGTGTCATTATCCACTTTGTTGTGATGAAGATGGTGAGACTTAGATGGTTGGGTCATGCCTTTCCCATTAGACAATAGATAAGATCAAGTTGATCAGGAAGATAATGGAGATAGTTATGAGCTGTTAGAAATCATATGCGAACAATCGTCAACAGTCATTATCATTTGACGTGGGTGATCATGTGTTCTTGATAATCTCACCTAGGTTTGAACAAAATTGGTTTGGAAAGAATGGAAAATAATATCAAAGTTATGTTGGTCCTTTTGAGATACTAGAGCATATTGGATATGTGGATTATTTGTTAGATTTTCCACTATGGTTTAGTGTGGTACAAAATGTGTTTCATGTGTGGCAGTTGAAAAAGTATCATCTGGATCATGACCATGTGATTATATGGGATTATGTTGACATGGAGCTAGATGCTTAATTGGTGAATGTTCTAGTGATGATTATGGATTGGCTAGAGAATTTCTTGCATGGAATGAGAATCGTTCTAGTTCATGTTTTGTGGAAACATGTTCAGATTCAGCAAGAGACATGGGAACCAGAGAAATAGATGGCCAAGTATTGGCCCAAGATTTTTTCGGCAATGTAATGGTTCTCTACATTACAAGGATGGAATGTCCAATGGTGGGGAGACTATATCGCCCCATTTTTATCTATGTCACATTTTTTATGACTTATTATTGGTTTAATGTTTTTGGGTGAATTTTGGGAGATTTCGGAAAGGTTTTGGAAAATATTGGAGAGCTTTTTGGGTTGCAAGGTTTGAGCACGGTTAGGGGAAACCGTGATAGAATCCTAGGAAGCCATGTGATTATCACTATTCTAACAGTAGAATCCACATGTTTAGTGCACAGTTTTTCAAACCGTTTGTGCCTTTAAGATAATTTTTTTTTAAAACAAGGTTAGATGGGATTTACCCTAAATCCATCCTCTCTTATCCCATATGAACCCAACATGGTATCTCTTGATCTCAAAGTGTAGAGGGGTTATCCCACCCATTTTAGATAAAAATTTAAGGGGTTTCTTATTGGTTTCAAGGCAGTTCTTCTTGGGAAATGGGATATAGAGTGTTTTTGTTGGAGCATTTGCTCAGATTTGTGGTGCAGTTTCTTGTGAGTCACTTTTTCGGGCACCCTAAATGTAGGTATCTTCTCTATTGACTCAGCTTTCTTGAACATGAAGATTTATTGCTATTAATTTATTTTTATATCAATTTTTTGTGACAATTATGAATAAATATTTGTGGAATCCGATTTGGGGATAATTTGGGGGTTTTGTGTTAAAGGGTATATTTTTTAATAAGGGGATTTGTTTTGTGATTTTAATATGTTTATTTTATAACTGATAATGGATTGAATTATCGAAGATTTTTTTATGACATATGAATTTGAATAAATATTTTGTTTTATTTAAATATGGATTGGCATGGAAAAATGGTTTATCGGTTTGTTCAATGAATCAGTGATTTATTGGAGTGGTTATGGCTTCTTTTGGAATTGTTTATGTGATTAAGTTATTATTTCCTAATGAAATAGTTTCTTTCATATTGTTTTGGCCATAGTGTTCTATATTCTTTTTGTTTTCTTGATCTTGTTATTCTTGTGATGAAATTAAGTGTAGTTGGTAGGAGGTCTCACTATTAAAGGTTATAGATAATGTATGGAAGGGAAACCATTAAAAACAAGTGGTTGGAAAGTACCACAAAATTGGTGAAGTAGTAAACGACCTTGGAAGGGATTTTCAACCGTGTTTTATTACCATTGTAGATGCCGGAAAAGTCCGTTGTTCCCAAAAGAAGCTCCGGATGCGGAAAGCGAGGTCATATTTGGAGTCGGAAGAATGTTTCGGAGGGCCAGGAGGCCTTGCGCGGAATTTCAGAGGTCTGCGCGCAAAGATGATGATCCGCGCGCAAAACCCCCGGGATGCGCGCAACTCCCTTGCGCGTCGTGCCCGATTCCGCGCCCGCGAGGAGAATTCCGCGCTCGCGCCTTGGATTCCGCGCCCGGGGTTGCCTATAAATACTAGGCGACCCCCAACGTTTCAAAGGTTGCTGGAAGTCGAACGGTCTCCCGCGCGCGCAATTCAACCCCTTCCGCGCGCAATGCCGATCTTCAGGTAACCTCCTTTCTTTCGCGCAATAGAGCCTTGGGGTCCGCCTTCGCGCGCAATCCCCTTGGCTCCTTCCCTTTGAATAAATTTCAACCCGAAGGCCTTTGCGCGCAAAAGAAGCCTCTTGCGCGCAATTGCCCCCCGGGTGCGCGCAATCCAACCCGATTGCGCGCACCCCCCATTTTCAAAGTGGCCATTCGTTAGAGAATGAGTCGTTGCCCCCGCGCGCTACCCGAAGCCCGGTGCGCGCAATCCCAATCATCCGCGCGCAAAGCGCTGGCCCAATTGCGCGCCAGCCCGCCATTTTGCGCGCCGACCCGCGGTTTTGCGCGCAAAGCTCCTCTTTTGCGCGCAATCCGCCAGGGTCGCCTCCCTTGACCCCCTTTGGGTACCCGCCTGCGTGGCGCCCGATGGTCTTCATCGCAGGTGCCCGCACCGTGCGCTGTCTTCCCGGGCAGCCTTCCAGGCTCGTGCGAAGTGACACGGACCCGTCGGCGGCAATCATTCGTCCAGCATGACGTTAAACTGCATATTCGTCCAGCATGACGTTAAACTGCATATTCGTCCAGCATGACGTTAAACTGCATATTCGTCCAGCATGACGCTAAACTGCACCACGTCCTGCACGACGTTAAACTGTATACGTCCATGCTGCACGACGTTAAACTGCCTAGCCCCCATCGTCCGCGCTGCAAGACGTTAAACTGCCAAGTGTTTCGTCCTCAACACACGACGTTAAACTGTACTTCGTCCGGCAAGACGTTAAACCGTCCGCTTCGTCCTCAACACACGACGTTAAACTGTACTTCGTCCGGCAAGACGTTAAACCGTCCGCGTCATTCGATCCCGTGCTTCGCACGCAGGGTCCCCCCGGTTTGGACGTGGCCCCCACCCGCTCGTCTCTGCAGGGATGTCGGGATTGTCCCCCTTTTGGGACGATTTAATGGGAGTGGCTTTTCCCTACGGGGGCAGGGTATTACAAACCCCTAGTTTCTCGTGGGAGGCTGCACATGTGTATCTCCATTGCGCCTCCCCACTGCCGAAGCCAGTAGAGGGTGTGACTGGGATCGAGGTGTCTTCTGCTTTCGGTCCAAGTCCCTTCCAACTGAGTTTTGCCGCATCCGGGCTGCCTCAAGTGCGTAAGTCCTGACAGAATGAACTACGTGGACTTTGATCCCTGTCTTCTATACAGGGTACGTAGGAAGCCTCCCTGAGGTCCAAGCCCTCCACCTGGTCTTCCCGGTCAAATTTACGTCGGTTCGTCCATCAGTGGACCCCTCCAGGGTTCACGCTTGCGTCGATTCACCTATGAATCCGCCCCTGTGGGAGACTGCCCGTGTGTATCTCCACTGTGCCTCCCCACAGCCCCTTTTTCCATTTCTCCTTTTATCGTCCAGCATGACGTGAAACTGTGATCCACCCGGCCGTTCCATCCCCCTCTGTGCGAGGTGGTTTGGTTCAATCCTCCGCCCGGCGGCCTAGACCTCTTCGTGAGTCGGCTTGCCGACGTCCAGCATGACGTTAAACTGTATACCCGAACTACGTCGACTTTGATCCGTGCTAACGCGCGGTACGTAGGAAGCCTCTACGGGGTCCAAGCTCTTCACTCCATTATCCATCCTGATCCTTACCCGGGCCGCCACATCCCGGTGGGGTCATGCCACTTCACTCCACTCCACATCATTTGGGAAGCCGCCCATGTGCTGGCCCCAGCGTCGGAGGTTCCCCGCAAGGGGTTCTGTCATCTGATCCACTTTTCGTGTTGATCGGTCTGATGCCGTCCCAGCTGGACGTTAAACTCGCGGCATACCCCGTGTTAAACATGGGAAGCTGAGGAAAACCTCAGGTGACACAGTTCCCCGCACCTAGTACGGGATGCCTCAGGCCATCATGCCTTCGAGAAGCCCTATTAGGGACGGAAGACAGACATGCAGAGCCGCAGTGCTACGACACGCCCCCAGCACCCAGAGCCACCCGGCCTTCTCACCGCAGGTTGCTGCCCCGCCCAGACTCCTTGGAGCATCCGGGCGGAAGCAGCGTAATTAACCGGTGTCCATGAAGATATGGCGCCGGGAACGAGATTCACGAACATTCTTAAGTCTATGAGGGAGACCCGGATTAGGCGACGAGTTCCAAGGAGACGTCCAAGGAAGGAGGAGCCGACATCCCATCATCCCGGTTTCGATCAAGGAGCAGACGCCCCTGAATAAGGGACGAATGCCGCCCGCCCTTGGAAAGCGGGACTGCGGGACCACAAGCCGCGCGCCCATCCCCTCGGGTTGACGGGTGCACGCGCGAACGCGTCCTGGCGGAACAGCGTAACCCGACGCACATCCGCACCGAAACAGAAAAATGGTGAACCCGACGTGAATCTCTTCTCCTCGATACGAAGACCGATGGCTTTCAGAGGTGTTGGAAGACCGGCGTGTTGCCCGGCCAAGCATTCAGTCTTACCCGCCAGGGGCTGGGGAAGGGACATCGGGCACTCCGTCTCGCAACGTCGAGGGCCTGGGTTCCCCCCACGGAAGGCGTCGTGGCGCTAATGGTTGGTTGTCGATTCCTTTTTCCTGTCAGTGTTAATGGGTCATTCTCCCTGGTTTCAGAAATCAGGTTGCCCGATCCAGTGCCCGATCGCCACCCGCCCACTGGCGCAGGGACAGGGGAAACACCGACGCGGCTACTCCGCGCGGTCCCGCCCGTTCCACAGCCGTCCCAGCAGCCGCAATTGCGGGACGACCACGCCCTCTCTCCCCCTCGGAGGTCATCCAGAGAAGGGTGATCAACACCCTGGTGCGGAGATACGAGGAAGAGGGAGTCATCCCCACTAGGGAAATGGCTCGCCTAGACCTTGAGGAGGCTGCGCCTCGCCACCACCGCCGCCCCCGAGGGCCGCGCAGGGAGGCACCGCTGCCTACCTCAACGTCCAACCGCTTCGGGAGCTTATCCCCGGAGCGCTCTGACAGTTCCCTTCCCTACGCGGATGAGGTGGAAGAGGCCCGGGATCACCCTATCCGGGATTCTCTCCAGGGATCTACGGTAAGGACTCCCGCCAGGCCACGGCGACACCGCCGCCAGGCCTCTCCAGTCGAAGAGCGGGCTCTCCACCTGCCCGCGCCGCTCATCCCGACTCGTCTGTCTCGACGCCAACGTCGGGCACGAGCGGAAGAGGATGCCCACCTTGGGGCTCTAGCAACAGTGGCCGCATTGGCCCAAGCCACTGCTGGCTCCAGTCGCCAGGCCTCTGCGCATCCTGAGCAGGGGAACTCCTATGCCCGACCTGGATCGAGGCCCCGACCGCCCCAAAGGCAGGTTGGGTCGACTCTCCCGGTTGCTGGCACTGGCAGTAGCCACCGCGGACCACCTCGCGGTAGCGCTATTCACCGGCAGGATCTACTCTGTGTGGCCGATCCAGGAGGCATGGGTCATCCCACCTTCCGATCCCGGCCCGGAGTCCTGCCCGGAATCATCTCTCCCCGCGTCCCCTTTGATATCTGTCCCGGTGCCCCTCGCACCTTGGTTCCCAGTCCTCTTGGCCCCAGCACCAGTGCGGCCGGAGGACGCCAGGACAGAGATCAGCCCTGCCCCGAAGAACCACCCAGGGGCAGGAAGGCAAGGCGTCGACGCCGAGGGAAGAATGTTACGGAATTCCGGACAAAGATCCGACCGGTTTGCTTCTCTGACTCAGAGGCGGAGTACGATTCGGCGACAGAGCCCCTTCCCCAATCCCGCCAGTCAAGGGCAGGGGTAGGAATGCGGCACGTCAGCCTCGTGCTCCCCGAGAGCGAGATCGATGTGATCCCCGCTTCTCTCCGAAGGTATATCCAGAGTAACGAGGGCCTGGTAGACCCCCAAGGATCAAGCTTGCGGTTGGTACCGGCCCCTCCGGAAGTGCCTTCCACCTCGATCGGAGAAGCCGGAGACCTTTTCTGGGGATCGACGGTCGAACCACGATCTGGTGCACCCTCGGCGAGCACCGATGCTACGGCAAGATGTTCGCTCGCCGGCCCGTCCTATCGTGATGTGGTAGCCAGGGCACCGCCACCCTCAGAGGGCGGCCCGGGATATGGAGGCCAATCGGCCTGTTCGCCGTATTCACCGTCGGCCAGCCCGTCGGCCCGGCGGCCCGCCTCGGCACCACTACCAGTTCCCCGTCCGTTCCCAGCCATGGAAGAGGACCAAGGAGATCTGGGTCCCAAGTTTGAGTCATGGAGCTTCTGGACCGTCCTTGCAGAGGGCCACTTCCCTAAGAAGTTTTGGCCAGTCGCAGGACCGGGCTTTGATGCACCCGAATCGCTCACCCCGGATGAGTTCGAATGCTTCCGCCGAACTCTCCGGGAGACTCACTCCCGTCTTCACTGCCTAAAAATGCCATACCCCGGGAGTCAAGCGCACCTGGAGGATATTGGTGAGCAGTGCCGTCAAATTGACCTGGCCATGCTCCCCGCGGTTCGGCACCCCGGGTCATTTGGGCACCACGAGGCCCTCCAACAACGATGCGTTGAGTGTTTTCAAGTACTCCGCAAAGTTATCGAGGAAGCCACTCCCCACGTGTATATCCGTGGATGGGGGCAGTACGCTGCCCTACGCTTCAGTGTGATTCGCCGACAGCCCGATTCGCTGGGTGGCCCTGAGGGTATATCCCCAGGGACAGGAACGGTCAATATGGTTGACCTGTCGGGAGAGGGGAACGACTTGGAACTTCTCGACGGGGGCTTCCCCCCCCGAAGACAAGCCGTCGTCAGATCCATCAGTGAGAGTTACTCGTCATCAGAGAAACCTCCTGGGGCTCCCCGCACCCACTGAAGCACTGACGTTAAGCCGAAACGTCAGCAAAGGAAAAGAGCACAGCGAGGCTATAAAGCCCGCCGACCCATCTGCCTCCATCCAGAGGGCAGAGGAGGATCCCGAGAAGGCTACGCTACGTCAGCAGCTCGCCGAACAGAAGAGGCTGGTTGACTAGCTCCTCGCCGAGCGCGCTGCAGAACGGCGGCCTGACTACGGTGATCCTAGGCCAGGACAGCAGGGACCGGAACAACCGCTCCTCGACGAGACTCTCCCGGGAAACCGTGATTACGCCGTGTTCGCCGACAGGAGAGAGGCCATTGCCTATGGCAAGAGGGCGCGGTATGTTTCGCCACACCCTCCCGAGCGGCGTGACTACCTGAGAGATCCCGCTCGGATTCCTCCCGCTTCCCCAAGGGCCGCTCCGCCCGCCATCCCACGAGCTGCCGAGTTCGACGACCCGGTCGACGACCCGATTGAAGGGCCATGCAATGCGCTCGTGGTTAGAGATCCTCACCAGGACTGGAACCCATGTCCGGACGATCCGATGGCGGCACTCATTGCCCGCTTGGAAGCCTTGGAGACTCGGCAGGTGGCGATCCCACCGGACGGCAAGCCCTACCCAGCATGGGTGGATGTCATGCCGGCGCCTCCGGGATTCGGGAATCCCACTTTCGCCCCCTTCAACGGGACTGGAGATCCGCCACAGCATTTAGCCCACTTCAACTCGAGGTGCGGGCCTATGTTGGGGACTCCGGCGCAGCAGGAGGCCGCTAAGCTTCGCTGCTTTGTTCAGACACTGGAAGGGCCAACATTTGTCTGGTACAGCCAGCTCCCCGTCGGGTCGGTAACCAGCTGGGAGGACCTCCGTAGACAGTTCCTCTACCAGTTCAGTTCCACGACCCGGAAGACAAGTATCGCAGACCTCTTCAAGTGCAAGCAGAGGCCTGATGAGCGAGTCGCGGACTTCGTCGCCCGATGGAAGGGTCTCACGTATTCCCTTGACATGCCATTGACTCAAGAGCAGTTGCTGACAATGTGCGTCGGGAACGTCAAGACCGAGCTGGTCCCTTTCCCTGATTACTCAGAATTACCCCGGAGGGTTCAGGGACTTCTCAGACAAAGTTCAACGTCTTGAGGAAGCCCTGCAACAGGCCAGCCAGGCACACCCGCTGCCTCCTATGATTCCTGCAAGGAGAGTCAGTAGGGCTGAGCCCGCTGCTGTTGCCCAGATAGAGGCCCCCAGGCCGTTGGAGCTGTTGCCGGTGAGGCCAGCTCCACAGCCTCACAGGAATCCGCCTCCACGGGCTTAGTTCCCGGCCCAGCAGCGGCAGCCTCAGAACCGGCCGGCCCCTCCGCGTAATGTACCGCCGCAACCCAGGCGAGATAATCAGGGTCCACCTCCTCGGCAGGCCCCTCCAGCCCCTCGTCAAGACCACGCTCCCAGGGGCCCGCGACACCTGACTTACTCATTCCATGAGGATCAGGTCCCCGGTTATTTCC
Source organism: Viscum album (assembly GCA_963277665.1). NCBI lineage: Eukaryota > Viridiplantae > Streptophyta > Magnoliopsida > Santalales > Viscaceae > Viscum > Viscum album. The sequence goes on along the minus strand of OY728148.1, from coordinate 826,299,346 downwards.
GGAGCGCCCTGGAGCAGAGGATTGTGCGACTGCCTGAGTGTTGGAAGCCAGAGGAGGCACATCTTACGAATAACCCCCGCTACTGCCCCTACCATCGGGCCCTGGGGCACACCATCCAGCGGTGCTATGTGTTTAAGGATTGGCTCCAAGACCAGATTAACAACAATGTAATCAGGTTGGGCCCAGCTCCAGCACAAGTGGCAGGCGTGTTCGTGGGATCAGATGACGATAGTGGCAACGAGGACGAATGGCAGCTGGTCTCCAACCGCGGATCCCAGAAGTATAATAACTGGATGGCCCGCAAGACGACCATTCGCGCCCATGGAATCATCCGTGCGCGCTTGAATCAGCCTGAGCCCCCAGAATCCGCGGGTGCTGCTTCGGCATCGTCGTCCCAGCCCGCCTCTTCCAAGAGGAGCAAACGGCGGCAGCGCAAGAAGGAAGAGCGCGCCCCGCCAGTTCCGCCACTATCCTGCACTCTCGGTGATTTCATGCCCCCGGAGATGGGGGTCCCTCCTCGGATCCGCCCGGTGATGGATGATTCGTCCGATGACGGTATTGGGTATGCTTCGGTTAATACCGTCGAGCTGGTAAATCCCTTTTCGGTTCCCGACGTTGAAGAACACCAGGTGGACCTCCCTAGTGTCCCCGGTCGTCGCCACCGTCGGAAGAACCGCAGCAACAGGAGTCGCCGGGGCACAGCCGTTGGTACCTCCAGCCAGGCCGTGCACGCCACCGAGACTAGGCAGCAGGCTCAAAACCGAGCTCAGCGCGCGCAGCCCCCCCATCCGGGGATGACGGATTCGCCTCCGCCACTTTTTGTGGTGTGGGATCAGGCAGAACCGCCTCAGCCGCGTCGCGACCAGCTCCGCCCTGCCACAAGTCCATCCCGGCCTCCTGACTCCAGTACGGTGACCATTTCCCGGACTGCGACCAGTGAACAGCGAGATGCGCCAAGTACCAGTCGGCCGCCGATCCAACCGGCAAGGCCCGTCATGCCACCAACCGCAGAGCAACCTCCTACAACCAGGGGCTCGCGCTTGGCCAAAAAGTATGATGTCCTGAAGCACTTGGCCGACATCCCAGCAAGGCTCTCCATCCTTGAGGCTCTGCGCATGTCATCTGAGATGCGCGAGGCACTCGCTGAAGCCCTGAAAAGCCCCCTCCAGTTTGAGACAGAGGTTGCGGCTGCAGAGGCCTTTCACGCCGAAACGATCGAGGACGCCGAATGTCAGGCAGTTATCTCGTTCTCTGGTAAGGATGAAGACCCTCCTATACAGGGACACATTCGTCCGCTGTATGTCACTGGCCAGTTCAATGGCCTTGAAGTCCGGCGTTGTCTTGTCGACACGGGGTCCGGGATTAACCTGATTCCAACTCGGACGCTCCGGAGATTGGGGTTGTCTGAGGATGACTTGATTCCCTCCGACCTCAGGATCCAGGGGTACGATCGCACCGAGCAAACCCCGGTCGGCAAGATACGTTTGAAGACCCAGTTCGGTGACTTGGTTGCCAACACCGAATTCATGGTAGTCTCTCAGGACACTGCGTACAACGCATTGATGGGAATGCCATGGCTCCATCTTCACGCGGCGGTTCCCTCTTCATACCACCAGTGCCTCAAATACTCCCTTAATGGTCGAGTGGGCGTGCTTCAAGGAGATGCCTCTCCTTTTGCCTCATGTGAAGCCCGCTATCTGGACGCGGACTATTACAAGAGCAAGGATAAGCAGATCCTGGCAGGTGAGGTTGAGCCTGTCGCTGTTGCAAGTGATCCCTGGGCAAGTCTGGATGACGCTTACGTCCTCCCGATTCAACGGTTGGACGTCGCCATGGTCTTGACGGTCCGCGAGTCTCCTGATGAGATGGTCGCGACCGCCCGCGCCAGCACCAGTGGCCCAGCAGGATCTGGTAGCCCCGATGCAGTTGCCAACGCAGTCTCTCCCGTGGACGATCCCTCCCCGAGTGGAGAGGATATGGAAGACGCACCCCCAGCCTTTGAGGAGGGCGTCCCCGCCACGGTCGATGAGTTAATACAGGTGAACCTTGGAACCGAGGCCGATCCAAGACCCACATTGGTTAGTGCCGCCATGCCCTCTGAGGAGCGGCAGCAGTACGTGGACTTTCTCCGGCAGCACCGTGATGTATTCGCTTGGGGCTATGACGAGATGCCGGGGCTGGATCCTCAGGTAGCCGTCCACCGCCTTGGTCTCCCGGCGAACCATCGCGGGTTCAAGCAGCCTCCCAGGAAGATGCACCCATCCCACGGTGCCATGGTTGAGGCCGAAGTTGACAAGCTTATCAAAGCCAACTTCGTGAGGGAAGTTCAGTACCCCAAATGGCTGGCCAACATTGTGCCGGTCAGGAAGAAGAACGGGCAGATCAGAGTCTGCATCGACTTCCGCGATCTCAACCGCCACTGCCCGAAGGATGATTTTCCCCTTCTAGTGACAGAGCTGTTGATTGATGCCACGGCAGGGTTCCAAGCCCTCTCCTTCATGGATGGATACTCCGGATACAACCAAATTCGGATGGCCCCTGAGGATGAGGAGTTCACTACCTTCAGGGCCCCCCAAGGTACCTTTTGCTACCGGGTCATGCCTTTCGGCCTGAAGAATGCAGGTGCCACCTATCAACGGGCGATGCACCGCATATTCAAGCCAATCCTCGGCACACTGGTGGAATGCTACGTCAACGACTTGGTGGTCAAATCGCGCCAGCGTCAGGACCATCTCAAAGATCTTGAGAAAGTGTTCAGCTTCCTCCAGTCTCGCTGCCTGAAGATGAACCCGTTGAAGTGTGCCTTTGGGGTCACCTCCGGAAAGTTCCTTGGATTTGTGGTAAGATACCAGGGTATTGAGATCGACCCAGAGAAAATCAGGGCGATTAGCCAGATGCCTCCCCCAGGTACCGTCCGGGAACTGCAAGGGTTCCAAGGCCACTTAGCCTATATACGCCGATTCATCGCGAATCTGGTGGGCAAGTGTAAGCCCTTTTCTCGGCTCATGAAGAAAGGTGCCACCTATGTATGGGATAAAGAGTGTCAGACCGCTTTCGAGGAGATCAAGCAGTACCTGCTTCAACCTCCGGTCCTGATGCCGCCCGTATCCGGAAAGCCGCTGGTCCATTATGTGACCGCCCTGGAACGGTCCCTGGGTGCCCTTCTCGCCCAGAAGAACAACGAGGGAACGAAGAATAGCCTATATTACCTCAGTCGCATGCTCCTCGATGCGGAAGTTAGGTATTCCCCCATCGAGAAGAGCTGCCTGGCGCTCGTATTTGCCGTACAGAAATTACGGCACTACTTGCAGCACCATGAGGTACAGTTGGTTTCTCGGGTAGACCCGTTGAAATATATCCTGAGCCGACCTATGTTGACTGGCCGTCTAGCGCGGTGGGCTATGATTCTCCAGCAGTTCGACATCAGGTATGTGTCTCAGAAGGCCATCAAAGGGCAAGCATTGGCAGACTTTCTGGCAGCTCACCCGACCTCCGCGGATCAGCCGCTGGATCTAGGCTTTCCTGATGAGACCATTCTCTCGGTTGATCGAGCCGATCCATGCTGGCAGATGCACTTTGACGGTGCCTCCCGGAGCCCCACCGGTAGAAGACTCGATAATCCTAAGCTCAACAGAGTAGGCTTGGGTATCGTCTTCATTACCCCGGAGCGAGCCGTGCTGCCATACTCTTTCCTGTTGTCAGAGGGCTGTACCAACAATGAGGCGGAATACCATGCCCTCATCACCGGCCTCGAGTTGGCTCTCGAGATCGACGTGCCCCGTCTGTGCGTGAAAGGGGACTCCGAGCTGGTCGTTAAGCAGATCAATGGCGACTACGTTGTCAGGAAGCCGGAACTTGTGCCATTGTTGGAGTGCACCCTCCTTCTGATGGCCCGGTTCCCTTCTCGGCCGGAAATTGTCCATGTTCCCTGGTCGCAGAACGGTCGAGCAGATGCTTTGGCCAGCCTCGCTGCGTCACTTGCGGAGCCTGAACAGGACAACCTGATCATCCGCGTGACGCGCCGCAGGCTCATCGCTCCCGTTATCCCGGAAGAAGATCGCGGCCCGTTGGTAAGTAACCTCACCACGGTTGCCCCTATGCCCGGAGCCCCGAGTACCCCAGATATGACAGTCGGATCAGCCCCTGATTGGAGGACGCCTTTGGTTGAGTACCTCCAACATGGCATTCTTCCATCGGATCGGGCCGAGCGCGAGCGAGTTCGACGCCGCGCATCGCAGTTCGTCCTCCAGAGCAGTCCCGGCCTGGAGCAGATCCTCTACAAACGCGGATTTGATGGTGTTCTCCTCCGTTGCCTTCAGGGAGTTGAGATCCCACGAGTCATGCAAGAGGTTCATGCTGGTTCATGCGGCGCCCACCAGACTGGGCCGAAGCTGCCCCACCAGATTCGGAGGTTAGGATACTTCTGGCCCTCTATGATCCATGACTGCATCGAGTATGCCAGGAGGTGCCATGCGTGCCAGGTTCATGCGAACTTTGTGCATCGGCCGCCGGAGCCTCTCCATACCACTAGGTATTCCTGGCCCTTTGCAGTCTGGGGTCTGGACGTTGTAGGACCTTACCCGCCGGCGACAGCTCTCCAGTGCCGGTTCATTCTGACCGCTACGGACTTCTTCTCCAAATGGGCAGAAGCGATTCCGCTCAGAGAGGTCAAATCCTGTTCGATCGCTGACTTCGTGACCTCCAACATCATCTATCGATTTGGAGTGCCTCACGCTATCCTCACGGATAACGGAACCAATTTCCGAGCAGCCGAGTTGAAGAAGTTGTACGCCAAGTATAACATTCGCTCGAACCATACATCTCGCTATCATGCGCAGGCGAATGGATAGATCGAGGCGTTTAACAAAACCCTCTCTAACATTCTGCAAAAGATGGTTGGTCAGAACAAGAAGAGTTGGCCGGACAAGCTCCCCAACGCCCTCTGGGCTTATCGGACGACGACTCGCAATTCCACCCAGATGACCCCTTATTCCCTGGTGTATGGAGCTGAGGCCGTCCTGCCCATCGAGATCCAGTTACCGTCCTTGCGCACTGCGGTCTACGACCAGCAAGCGCCGGACAGAGTTGCTGAAGCCCGTCTAGTCGAGTTGGAAGCACTGGATGAGAATAGACTTCGCGCTTTGCACAACTTGGAGAGGCATCAAAGCAGAATGGCTCGAGCTTTCAATAAGAAGGTTCGCCTCCGCTCCTTCCTGCAGGGTGATCTAGTGCTAGCCCTAAGAGCACCAATGATCCCCGGCAGGAAGCCGCCCAAGTTGGAGCCCAAGTGGGAGGGACCTTTTGTTGTCCACAAGGTCTATCCCAATGGCGCGTACTCCCTAGCGACTATGGATGGTGAGCGTGTCACTCCTCCCACCAACGCTAGGTTCCTCAAGCAGTACTTTGTCTGAGTGTGCCGACGTCCAGCATGACGTTAAACTGCACATACGTCCAGCATGACGTTAAACTGCACATACGTCCAGCATGACGTTAAACTGCACATACGTCCAGCATGACGTTAAACTGCACATTCGTCCCGCATGACGCTAAACTTCACTTCGTCCCGCATGACGCTAAACTGCACTTCATCCTGCATGACGTTAAACTGCACCACGTCCTGCACGACGTTAAACTGCATTCGTCCAGGCTACAAGACGTTAAACTGTTCAGCATTCGTCCGCGCTGCAAGACGTTAAACTGCCAAGTGCTTCTTCCGCATGACGCTAAACTGCACTACGTCCGAGCTACAAGACGTTAAACTGTTCAGCATTCGTCCTGCATGACGTAAAACTGCCCCCTCAAGAACTACGTGCGGCTTGATTCCCATCCTTATGGGATACGTAGGACCGCCTGAACCTTCATGTTTCAGGCCCAGCCCCATCCTTCGGGAATTTCCATCCCATCTCGGGCCCTTGGCCTAGTTGCCCCCGGGTGTGCGGCGTATGGTGTGAGTGCGGGGCTATGCTCTCATTCACGTCGGTTTGCTCGTCACGCTGTACGCCCCCCCACGTTTGGGGTTGCCTTCTGCTCCCCCCTTCCTTTTTCCTCATCGTCCTGCATGACGTTAAACTGCACTTCAAGAACTACGTATGGCTTGATTCCCATCCTTATGGGATACGTAGGACCGCCTGGACATTCATGTTTCAGGCCCAGCCCCATTTCCCGGGAATCTCTATCCCGCGTTGGGCCTCTGGCCCCAGTTCCCCTCCTTTTTGTGCGAGGCGTATCGCGTGAGCGGGGGATTATGTCCTCATTCACGTCGGTCTACTGGCCGCGCCGTACGCCTCCCCCGTGTGTGGGACTACCTCACACCCCTCGTCGTCCTGCATGACGTTAAACTGCCTCTCAAGAACTACGTATGGCTTGATTCCCATCCTTATGGGATACGTAGGACCGCCTGGACGCTTGTGTTTCAGGTCCAGCCCCGTCTCTTGGTTGATCACGGGGATCTGCCCTCTTTTGGTTGCTCTCAGGGTGAGTCCTCCGACCCTTTTCGGAGATCTGTTAACATGTTTTGGGTACTTCGGTCTATGACTCGTAGTGTCAGATTCAATCCCGACAAGTCCTGTGTTGCTTGTCAGGCCTCGCGCTTCCTCTCATTCGAGCCTTCACTCAAAGGGATCCTCGTTAGCGGTTTGGGTACGATGCCTCAGTGCTCTCCCACCGCTCCGGGTCGATTTACCGGCGGGTCTTGGGCCGCAAATCGATATGAATCCTGCGATAGAGCGGTTGATGCTCGTTTGCTTGCCCCGTCTTAGGCTGACGCGATCGGATGTTGTGTTGCGAATGCGTCAGCAGCATCCTTGATCGCCATGTCAGCTCCTTCAGGCTCTGAACATTGGTTGCGCAGTCCTCATCACACTCCGCCTTTATGCGTTGTAGTGGAATCTGGACACTCTTTTCATACCGACCTTTAGTACACCTTTACACGTTAGGCAGACCAACCAAGGTAATGATGTCGTTCGAGGCTCCCATGATCTGAGAACCAAGGATATATGCGGATGTTCTCCCCAAGGGCCATGCGTAGCTGGACCCTCGTCCCCATAAGGAGGGAGGAGTCGCTCGAACAATCGTGTTCTGAGCCCAGTATGCCTGGAGGCTAGCATCTCTACCCCTCGGGTGATGGACATACGCAGACCCCCATCCCAAGACTCTTCTCCTGGAATCGTGCGTGACCGCAGGGCTGGGTATGCTCCCACCTCCGCTGTGTCCGCCGTACCGCGGTAAGCGGATTCCTCCATGGTCCGAACCACACGACCTTAAACTGTGTTGTCTGGTCCTACCACACGACCGTAAACTGTGATCGTCTTGGCCGCCCGACGAGAAAACGGCACTGCATCGTGATGTTCCCCTCAGGGGACACTCATGTTGGGCGCTGGTTAATAACCACGCCATTCATCAATGCCTTCCGTGGCTTGATTATTGTGGCGACGCCAGAGATTTCTCAATCACAGGCATGTTGCCGCACAAAGAAAAACCATTCATCTTTAAGGACAAACAAGAAATATCAAATGCCGCTCCTTCTGTGTGCGAGGGTCAGACCCGCACTCTTCCCCGCGCTGGTGCCCGATTGTGTTGCGCCGCGCTTCAAGAACTACGTGCGGCTTGATTCCCATCCTTATGGGATACGTAGGAACGCCCGGATGTTTGAAACTTTGGGTCCAGCCCCCCACCTCTTAGAGATTCCCCCTTCTCTGGGGAATCCGCCGCCTTCAGGTCACCCTCAAGGTGTGTTCCCCGACCCCTTGCAGTGGTCCACCGGTGTCAAGAGTACTCTGGTTTATTGCCAGGAGGGTCAGGATCCGCTTGGTCAGGTTTCCTCCGCTTTTCAGGCTTCGTGCTCCCTTTCATTCGGACCCATCGTCTACGCCCTGGGTGGAGCCCCCGTGAACGGTTCGGACACAATGCCTCAGTGCTCTCCCACCGACTCGGGCCGGTACCCCCAATGGCCTCGGGCAGCAAATCGATATGAATCCTGCGATTGAGCGGTCTATGCTCGTTTGCTGCCTCATTCCACCAACGGTTAGTGCGATGTTGATGCTGCTTTTCCGCCACAGTCGGCAGTACTCTCATATCGTCACGCCGGTGCTCCCGGTCCTCGAGTGAATGGCCGCATGATTCACATTTCCCACCTCCCATTCTGACCAGGCGAAAACACGACACTCTTGACACTATCCCTCAGTGCATCTTCGCATATCCAGGGGATATGACCAGATGCGGCGTACTTTGAGGTCCTTATGGTCCAAGCTCTAAGACCTTAAACTAAGATCTCTCCTTATGGTCCGAGCTCTAAGACCTTAAACTAAGATCTCTCCTTATGGTCCGAGCTCTAAGACCTTAAACTAAGATCTCTCCTTATGGTCCGAGCTCTAAGACCTTAAACTAAGATCTCCCCTTATGGTCCGAGCTCTAAGACCTTAAACTAAGATCTACCCTTATGGTCCGAGCTCTAGGACCTTAAACTAAGATCTACCCTTATGGTCCGAGCTCTAAGACCTTAAACTAAGATCTCCCCTAAACGGGATTCTACGTCCTGCATGACGTTAATCTGCACTCACAGAACTACGTGTGGCTTGATCTCCAGCCTGATGGAGTACGTAGGAACGCCCGGGCATTCCGACTCGGGTCCAGCCTCAGGGATCGTTAAGTCCCGCCCCTCCTCGTCGCCGGCCGTCTGGCCTGACTTCGGGTAGAGTGGTGCAGTTGTGATATTCTCCCCGATTCAGCTCGGGATGCCCCATCGCAAGGATGGGAAGCGACAGTTTCCTCGTCAGAGAGGTGCTGTCTGAGAATTGAGGTGACTCACGGCCAGATTAATGCATCCGCCTAATACGTTTTCCCCACGGTGGCGCAATTTTGAGAGCATTGGATTCTGTCCGAACAAATCGTCACTTCGCCCCACGCTTCGCATGCCCTGTTGATCTGGATTTTCCACCCTTGTGTCTGAAGGAACCCCAAAGCGGTATTCATGATGACATGTGGTCCGCCTCCTGCAATATGAATGATGGCCTTTTTCGGTCCGTCTATTGCAGTTGTTATGGTCGATCCACTGTCCGCCTACCGTCTTGGGCATTTCCTGGAAGGCCGACCGTTGTGGATGTCTGGATTCGGGACACGCGATTCACCCTTTCTCATTTCCCTATGTTCGGATAAAATCTCAACGCCCCTAGCATTGTCCCGCTCGTGTGTTGGAACAAGTTGGGGGAATGGTACATTGATTAGGTCTGAGGTCTCCTTTCCTAGGAATGACCTCCCTCTTTTCTCCAGAAATCCAGGCCCAATTATGGATGCCTGATGCTTGGTTAACACTCCCGCAAGACAACGAATTGTGGTTGAGCATATTAAACCAAAAGATGCAGATAAATATATTGATTCATACAGATGGATCAAAGTAGCGGAAGCAAATGTTTTGGGAATGGCAAAATAAAGCCCTTAGGGATTAGCGTGCTGAATGAGTCTTTCTAATGCCGCTACCCTTTGGCTGGTGGCCTCCAGAGCTGCTTCTCGCTCTCTGCGTGCCCTCTCTTCGTCGGCGGTCGCAGCACGCAGTTCGTCGATTCTGGCCTGTGCACGCTCCCGCTCGACTTGAATTGTGACCATCTGTTGGCCCGCCTCCGTCAGCTGTACTTGGGCGTCAACCAGCTGAGCTGCTAGTTGCTCCACAAGCTCGGTACACGTCGCGACGAAGGCCTCCTTCTCTGCCGCCTGCCCTTCGAGGCGCCGGACTTCCTGCTCCGCCGCGAGGAGCGCCCGCGTGCTCTCCGACATGTCCTGACTTTGTGTGACGTCGGCACGCCGGCAGCTCTCGCGCATCTTTTCGGCCATGAAATCACGGACCGTTAGATGGAGGCGTTGAGCATCAGCTCCCCCGGCACACAGGAAGCGCAGCCAGGTCTGAAGTGATCCCATGCGCCCCAGCCACTCCGATGGGTCTCGCTTGAGGAAGCGCTGGATGCACTTCCACCCCCTGCGGCGCGTTATCCGGCTCTCCTCGACCGCCTCCGCGTCCGAGTCGTCCATCTCCTCGGGATCGGCAGGCCGGTAGGCAGGGAAGGCAGCCAGCAGGTCTGCTGCAGGGTCCGCCCCTGGGAGGTCCTCACGAGGGATAGGTTCCCCAACATCCGGGCAACCTTCTTCTCTCTCCCCAGCGGCGCTGACACCCTCGCCAGCCCCCAACCTCTCTCCGATGTCAGCACCGCCGATGTCCGGAGCCCCTTGATCAGCAGTTGGTGGGGCCGGCTCGGTTTGGGAAGTCTGTTCCGGAGCAGGCGGCATGTCCACCACTGGTCCACTCGTAGATGGCCCGGGTTCGGCAACCCGATGAGCCTCCAGTGTTGAGATCACTGCGCAGGGCATGCCATGGTTAGTCACGGATCGTCAACGGCAGGCACCAGCAGTAAAGTAAGGAGACTTACCGGAGGTCAGAGTGTCATCTTCCGCTACCCCGGTCGCCGCAGGAACAGTTGCAGCAGGGGACCCCTTAGCGCTTGTCAATTCGATGATGGGTGTCTGGCCCCCGCCTTGTCCTGCTGGCGCCCCTCCTACTCCCGCTGAGGATGCCTGACCAACATCCGTGCGCTCCTGAGAAAGATGGAGAAATGGGTTAGAAGCTGCATAAGAGAGTGGATGAAGCAGATTGAGTAGGGATAGAAGCGGACCTCGAGGAGCTCAGTGACATCAACGTTGTCAGAGCCGGCCACCTCGCCGCTCTCCCGTGGGCTCCCCTGATGGGATCTTCCCTCGGAGCCTTCATCCTCCCCCATTTCCTCCTCTTCTTCGGAGTCGTTGCTACTGTCGTCTTCTTCCGGCGGCATCTGTTCCGGAGCGGGCTCGAGACCGAGCATCACCTTCACCAGAAGGGATGGCTCCGCGCGCTGACCACGTTGGCGCGCGTACTCGTCCATGGCCGTCAGATACGCATACTGCCGGTTGAAGTCCACCCTGTCGGCAATGTGGAGGCGCCCGACCTCTGGCAGATGGATTCCTTCTCTGAGAATCTTTCGCCAGATGGCGTCGGTCCCCAGTGACTGCCGCAGGGTCATCCAGGCCGACCACAGCGCCGGGAAGACTGCATCGTGGGAGGGTTCGAGCAGACGTCTCACCTGCTTCCCGGGCCGCTCTTCGACCGCCGCATGTGCCCCCTCTCTGGGCGCCGAGGTCGTAGCGGCAGCCTGCGATGTGCCCCGCCGCCGAAGTCCCTGCCCGCGCCGGCCCCGCTGCTTGGCGCGCCTCCGTTCTCCCCCGTGTGGCGGCGCCTCGCCTCCTTCCTTGACGCCCGGTCTCCGCACGGGTAGCCTCGAGCCGCCGAACTAGCTTCCGCAAAAGCCCCTCAGGGTACGCGATGGCCCAGTGTTCAGCGTACTCGGTTGCCAAGCCTGCGTCAACTCCGGTAGGAGGGAGAGTGATGACGTCGCCAGAGCCGAAAGCGGCAAACATCAGCCACATCTGGCGAAGGACGCCAGGGTTCGTCTCCTCCCGGACAGCAGTGAATACCCTCTTCGGCATCCGTTGAAGGCACCCGAACTGCCTGGCGAAACGGGTCGGCACGTAAGGCTCGCAGGTCACCTTCCCGTCGATCCGAGCCACGAGCACCCCGCCCCGCATGTTCAGGAAGTACTCATGCTGCTCCAGCGGACCCTGCCCGTTGTCGATCATTTGGCCAACGGGAGTGGGGAACGGACTGAAGTTGAAGTTGGCATGATTTCCAATCCGGATCCGCACGCCCTCCTCACTTAGGGTCATCGGAGCGACCCCCGCGATGTTCAGCAGGGAGGGTCGCAGGCCGTTGCCCGGAGGAATGATGGCGTTCGGAAACGTGTACCCACCGAGGTGAGCAGCCACCCAGCCGTGGAAGAACTGAAAGGGCCCACAGATCCTTCGTGGCGACCCCCCTCGTGAGATGCGTCCCAGGATGGCATACAACCTCGCCAGCACTGGGACCCCGAGGTTGTATCTCTTGTTGGCGGCCATAGCGCCCGCCACCGCCAGTGTCGTCGGGCGAACGCCCATTCTCGCGTCCCGCACTGGCAGGAGCCACCCACTCAGAAAGGCGGCCAGGAACGCCGCGTACCGGACATTTGGGTCCCGGGCCTCGATGACGCGGTACCCCCATGAGCGGTAGTCGCCCGTCTCCAGGACCCGCCAGTACGACCCGTTCCGGCTCCTCTGAGCTGCGGTCGGGCACCGCTTCCCCCTGCCTGGCATCTTGACCGCCGGGTCATGCTCCAAGAACTGGCCGAACCATTCCTTGTAGGCTATGTCCTTCTGGAAGTCTTTGATCCCGAGCCGCTGCGTAGCCAGGTCAAGCAGATGCCAGGTCAGGATGGGAGTCCGTGACCTATCCTCCCAGATGTTCTTCGGTGGCAGGAACTCATCGTATTGGTAGCCCTCCAGCGGGATACCTCCGATGCAGTGGATGTCCCAGAGACCGATGCCGACCTCCCCATGGTGAAGATGGAAGGTGTTGGTATCCGGAGACCATCGGGTGAACAGCTCCGGCCCGAGCTCGGACTGCTGGTAGAAGTGGAACTGCGACGTCCACACCGCCTCGAACAGGCCGATGTACCGCAGCTCCTCTGCGAAGTGATCGCAAGTGTGGCGTACCCAGAACGCCCAGGCCCACTCACTGGTGAAGTTGCCCCCAGACCGCAAGTCCCAGTCCTTCAGCCAGCCCTTGGTGTCGTCCGTGACGCTCTGGCGATATATGCTCGAGTAGAGGGCTGGAGAATTCTCCGCAGTAGGCTCACCCCCATCAATGGTTCGCGTCCTCGGGTTCAGGACATAGACATCCAAGTGTCTGGTCTCCCTGGCAGGATGCCCATTGTTGGTGATGTTATAGCGGAGAAGCTCGTCCTCCCGGGTCACCCAGGTCCGCGGCGCATCAATCTCGAACCCTGGCACCAGGACCTCATCTAGGATGCCGAAGTTCCAGAGCGGCAGGTTGTCCGACAGTGGATATGTCTTCTAGGCCGGCGTCAGTAAGTCGAACAAGGATTGATTGTTGGAAACAATCTCCTTGGCTCCGTAAACCTCCTCGTTCGTCGCCATCTCAGCCCTGCGAGTGGCGGAATCCCCCTCATTTCCTCTGTGCGCGGCCATCTCAGAAGTTTCGGGAGTCGTGCGGGTTAAGGGATGAAGCGTGCGGGATCGAACGAGGCTGGTAGAGAAGTTTGAAGGTTGGCGCGCAATCCAAGTGGGCGGCGCGCAATTGGGAAGACTGTCGCGCAAAGTTCCGGGTTTTCGCGCAAAGACAGGCGGAATCCGGACGGTTTTGCGCGACGAGTGGGCGAATTCCGCGCCGGAAAAGGCAATTTCGCGCACGAGAGCAGAGATGCTTATCGCGCGGAAGGCCAGTGTACGGCACGGAGGGACCCAGTGCCCCTATTTATAGGCGAGGCCGGGGTCCGCGCTGCGCGGAAAGCGCTTTGCACGACCACAGCGGCGAATTTCGCGACCGGCGCCCCTTTTTGCGCGCCTAAGTCCCGCGCCGCCCAGGACTTCGGCATTCCGGCGTCTCCCTCGGAACCCGATCGTTGCGACCTCTCGCCGATCAGATTCCGAGGGGGGGCTTTTGTAGACGCCGGAAAAGTCCGTTGTTCCCAAACGATGCTCCGGATGCGGAAAGCGAGGTCATATTTGGAGTCGGAAGAATGTTTCGGAGGGCCCGGAGGCCTTGCGCGGAATTTCAGAGGTCTGCGCGCAAAGATGATGATCCGCGCGCAAAACCCCCGGGATGCGCGCAACTCCCTTGCGCACCGTGCCTGATTCCGCGCCCGCGAGGAGAATTCCGCGCTCGCGCCTTGGATTCCGCGCCCGGGGTTGCCTATAAATACTAGGCGACCCCCAACGTTTCAAAGGTTGCTGGAAGTCGAACGGTCTCCCGCGCGCGCAATTCAACCCCTTCCGCGCGCAATGCCGATCTTCAGGTAACCTCCTTTCTTTCGCGCAATAGAGCCTTGGGGTCCGCCTTCGCGCACAATCCCCTTGGCTCCTTCCCTTTGAATAAATTTCAACCCGAAGGCCTTTGCGCGCAAAAGAAGCCTCTTGCGCGCAATTGCCCCCCGGGTGCGCGCAATCCAACCCGATTGCGCGCACCCCCCATTTTCAAAGTGGCCATTCGTTAGAGAATGAGCCGTTGCCCCCGCGCGCTACCCGAAGCCCGGTGCGCGCAATCCCAATCATCCGCGCGCAAAGCGCTGGCCCAATTGCGCGCCAGCCCGCCATTTTGCGCGCCGACCCGCGGTTTTGCGCGCAAAGCTCCTCTTTTGCGCGCAATCCGCCAGGGTCGCCTCCCTTGACCCCCTTTGGGTACCCGCCTGCGTGGCGCCCGATGGTCTTCATCGCAGGTGCCCGCACCGTGCGCTGTCTTCCCGTGCAGCCTTCCAGGCTCGTGCGAAGTGACACGGACCCGTCGGCGGCAATCATTCGTCCAGCATGACGTTAAACTGCATATTCGTCCAGCATGACGTTAAACTGCATATTCGTCCAGCATGACGTTAAACTGCATATTCGTCCAGCATGACGCTAAACTGCACCACGTCCTGCACGACGTTAAACTGTATACGTCCAGGCTGCACGACGTTAAACTGCCTAGCCCCCATCGTCCGCGCTGCAAGACGTTAAACTGCCAAGTGTTTCGTCCTCAACACACGACGTTAAACTGTACTTCGTCCGGCAAGACGTTAAACCGTCCGCTTCGTCCTCAACACACGACGTTAAACTGTACTTCGTCCGGCAAGACGTTAAACCGTCCGCATCATTCGATCCCGTGCTTCGCACGCAGGGTCTCCCCCGGTTTGGACGTGGCCCCCACCCGCTCATCTCTGCAGGGATGTCGGGATTGTCCCCCTTTTGGGACGATTTAATGGGAGTGGCTTTTCCCTACGGGGGCAGGGTATTACAAACCCCTAGTTTCTCGTGGGAGGCTGCACATGTGTATCTCCATTGCGCCTCCCCACTGCCGAAGCCAGTAGAGGGTGTGACTGGGATCGAGGTGTCTTCTGCTTTCGGTCCAAGTCCCTTCCAACTGAGTTTTGCCGCATCCGGGCTGCCTCAAGTGCGTAAGTCCTGACAGAATGAACTACGTGGACTTTGATCCCTGTCTTCTATACAGGGTACGTAGGAAGCCTCCCTGAGGTCCAAGCCCGCCACCTGGTCGTCCCGGTCGTATTTACATCGGTTCGTCCATCAGTGGACCCCTCCAGGGTTCACGCTTGCGTCGATTCACCTATGAATCCGCCCCTGTGGGAGACTGCCCGTGTGTATCTCCACTGTGCCTCCCCACAGCCCCTTTTTCCATTTCTCCTTTTATCGTCCAGCATGACGTGAAACTGTGATCCACCCGGCCGTTCCATCCCCCTCTGTGCGAGGTGGTTCGGTTCAATCCTCCGCCCGGCGGCCTAGACCTCTTCGTGAGTCGGCTTGCCAACGTCCAGCATGACGTTAAACTGTATACCCGAACTACGTCGACTTTGATCCGTGCTAACGCGCGGTACGTAGGAAGCCTCTACGGGGTCCAAGCTCTTCACTCCATTATCCATCCTGATCCTTACCCGGGCCGCCACATCCCGGTGGGGTCATGCCACTTCACTCCACTCCACATCATTTGGGAAGCCGCCCATGTGCTGGCCCCAGCGTCGGAGGTTCCCCGCAAGGGGTTCTGTCATCTGATCCACTTTTCGTGTTGATCGGTCCGATGCCGTCCCCGCTGGACGTTAAACTCGCGGCATACCCCGTGTTAAACATGGGAAGATGAGGAAAACCTCTGGTGACACAGTTCCCCGCACCTAGTACGGGATGCCTCAGGCCATCATGCCTTCGAGAAGCCCTATTAGGGACGGAAGACAGACGTGCAGAGCCGCAGTGCTACGACACGCCCCCAGCACCCAGAGCCACCCGGCCTTCTCACCGCAGGTTGCTGCCCCGCCCAGACTCCTTGGAGCGTCCGGGCGGAAGCAGCGTAATTAACCGGTGTCCATGAAGATATGGCGCCGGGAACGAGATTCACGAACATTCTTAAGTCTATGAGGGAGACCCGGATTAGGCGACGAGTTCCAAGGAGACGTCCAAGGAAGGAGGAGCCGATATCCCATCATCCCAGTTTCGATCAAGGAGCAGACGCCCCTGAATAAGGGACGAATGCCGCCCGCCCTTGGAAAGCGGGACTGCGGGACCACAAGCCGCGCGCCCATCCCCTCGGGTTGACGGGTGCACGCGCGAACGCGTCCTGGCGGAACAGCGTAACCCGACGCACATCCGCACCGAAACAACCATCATGGTGTATGTGAAACCCTATTGCTATGTATTTGTGTGTTTTTTTGAATGGTGTATTTTTTTCAAACATGAAATGGTGAATTATTGGTGCCAATGTTGGAATTCCTTGTATTATATGGATTTAGTTGGGAATTGTCCTCGTAAGGATGTGTTTGGTTTGATGGTAATTATTAAACTGTTTATTTTTATATTTGACTTTGTTATAGAAATGTTCTAAAATTTATATCCTAGTGGTGTGTGTATGGATGTAATTTGGGGAAAAACAACTATGTATTTAGACTGACCCCCTTCATTAGAACATTGTTTCATTTGAGGATGTCATCTTTTGGGACATAGGTATGGGTAATGATTCTAATTTTCCTAGTGTTTTTTCATGATTCTTGGATTGTTTTGTAGCACTTGGTTCATGGATCTTGATGTAGAGCTATTAATCTTTGTCATAGATTTTTTTGTTTGGTTTGGTCATCTTCTTATTGGTACTCTAATTTGGGAACATTGTAGTTGATTTGTTTTTTGTATATGAGAATTGGTATGGAATGTTTTTATGGTCTTTTGGTATTGTATTGTTTTTTTACATTGTTGACATGAATCATGTATAGTTGGTTAGTTTATTTTTAAGGTAAAATCATTACCCAATGGTTTTTGAATCCATTGGTATTTACTTTTAGCCTTTGGATCCTTAAGAATACCACCTAAGGCCTAGTAGAATCTCTTAACTTTTTAAAGCCAATGAGGAAGGGATGGGATTTTATAGATCATGTGGGAGCTACTGGCCATCCTGATGGATCCTTATGAAGTCATCCTAGGATTTGATTAGCATTCCATTGTTCAAGACTAGATTGATTTTCACCATAGGATAGTTAGATGCCTACACACTGAGGGGACGAGGTTCTCCTTTCTCAGTGAACAAGACCTCGTGGTAGGGCAGGAATGTGATTTGATTAGGAGGCGACAACCATTTACCAATCAGCTATCAAGTGTTACCTTTGGTGCAACAGACTCTTTAGGAACCTGGGTTCCTTCTGTTGAGGATTATTTTATGTACATCTTCCCTGAAGACATTTTTGGACAACCTCTCATACTGGAGTTGAAGATTTCATTGATTTTCAACCAGATACATAATTGATATATTCTGAATCATATTGGATGGAACCCACCGAGATCCAAGAGATATGATTACAATTGGATTCCCGTCGCAAGAAAGCTTTCATCAGAACCAGTGTGTCCCCTTGGTAAGCTCCAGTTTTTTTAATGAAAAAGTAAGAAGGATGATTATGGAAATTTTTTTATCATCATTTCTTTAACCAGGCCATGATAAAGAACCAGAACTCCTTTCTGAGGATCAATGAACCCTTCAACTAGTTTTGAGGTGTAAGGTAGTTCTCTAATATCAATAATATATCTAGATACCACCATCTACAGGTACGGAATGCTGATATACTAATGTTATCATTTCATTGTCGCTATAGGCTTCCGAGATCTTTGTGATTACCTTTGGTGTGACAAATTTTCCTTCCATTTTCATGGAATTGATACTGTAGGTCTTCTAACCATACATCGATTGGATTTTTGTTTTCCTTATTTATGACATACTCTTTTACTCTACAATAGGGGTGGAGCACACAAGGCACTTTAGGATGGTCCTTGATTTACATGAAGAGCTCCATATTTATGGAAATCTTTTTATGTGTCAATTATCATTACAATAGGCTCACTTTTTAGTGCATGTCAAGACTTAAAAGGGTTTATCCATGGATTTATCATTGATCAAAGATGATCTTTCTTTGGATCCACCCATGAATGCATCATAGGTGTACTGATTTCTTTGTTTGGTAGGTACTATATGAGATTTGTTGCATAATTCACCAGAATAGTACCCCCTTCAACCACTCTGATGAGATAGGGACAACTGTTTACCTAGTCTGAGAAGTCCTTATAGCTACCCAAGACATTTACACGTAACATTACAAGATTTTAAGCATAATTTTACAATATAGTAGAAGGCAATGATCCTGAATTCTTGTGTCTTTGAAGACTAGGTACATAAAACTTAAAAAATGGCACTAAAAAATACACTTCTTTATTTAATATTCAAAAAGATCCCCTTACATCCGTTGTGCTCATACATCTTCATAGCGTACCCTAGGGAACACATGAACAATGGGATGAGAAAAATAACTGAGTAAGGGAGTATATATAAGAAGAAGGATTTAGAACATGGATTAGAAGGCACAATATAATAAAAAAAATCATGGAACATATGGATTCATAACATATAAACAACGGATCATATAAACATGGAGTCATATAAGTGTGGTTGTAACATAAAACATGACTTTAGTATGAGTCAAGGATAACCACAATGATCGTTTAAAATTGTGGCACAAACCAAGGCTAACCAGCAAGACCATCGCAGATAACATCTCATGAGACATAAAATTTCCCATGTAATTAGTGTTCTATCTAGGTGCACCAATCTTAACATTTCATTAATATGTTTTCCATATAATGAATCATACATAATCAATCATATATAAACATAATGGTTATCTATGGAAAGGATTGGGTACCATAATCATGACATAACAAATGGGCGTATCATAAAAGTGTTCATGAAAGAAATGAATTAGAACATACATGGACGTTTATAAGGTAAAATAGGCACATATAAAAGTAATTGATGTCAAATATAAGTGGAAACATATAAGAAATGTATTTTAGAAATTTTAGCATTAAAACATTTTTTACGATTTTATGGAAAACACTATAGAGCATTTTTTTGAAAGGAAAAGATAAATTATTGATCAAGGAAACCAGGATTACAAAGCCAATCAGGGAACGAGTTCACCCAACAATGATCACCCCAATATTTCTCAAAACAGGCCAAACGATGTGCTTTCGAATTACCATCTCTTTTGATGAATGAAAATTTTCATTCCGCAAATCCATCGTTCAGGGACCAGATCTTCCTCAAGATGAGGCTATAAGGTTGGGAATCCTCATCTTTTGTTGAAATAGAATTAAACACTTTGAGTCAGTTAGATACCATGAGAATGTTGGGCCAAAATTTTGAACGGGAAAAAAGAACCCCTTAGAGGATGGCTAAGGCCTCTTCCACCATAGGGAACCATGAGTTATGCACCGCCCTACACTGAGCTTCCACAATATGGCCAAAACTGTAATGAGAAATGAGCCCAATACCGACCCTAAATTAGTAGAGCCAGCAGCATCTGTATTAATATTGAAGAATCCCTTAGGTGGGGGAGACCAAAAAGGAGCAGCTCGCCGAGTGTGGCTCAAAAAATGCACCACATCACTTTTCTTCCAACCATTCATCCGCTACAAATCACTATCCGCCCATAGGTGATCCGGGGTCACCTTTATTTGGAAACTGAATTCATTCCATCGAGTCCAAAACAACCAATAAATTGTGCATATCAGGACCTCCACTATCGGTTCCAGATAAGACACCCATTTAGTAAGGATTGGGACCAACCCAACTGAAAGATCAACGAAAATACCAAAATCTGGCCGCCAAACCTTCCACACCCCTTCCACCCCCTTACAGGAAAGAATTGCATCCAAAGGGGATTCCACTTCATGGAGGCACAATGGACAAGTGTCTTCCTCCGCCAAATGTCACTGCACCAAAAATTCAAGGGTTGGGAGAACCCCAACATAGACCTGCCACCAAAAATATTTCATCTTAGGGGGATCGGTGAGGGACTAGAGGCACTTCCACCGATTATCGGTAAACACCTGGGCCAAACCTTGAACCTTCATTTTGTATCACGAACGAACAAAATATCTCCCCTGAGGTTCCCTAGTCCATCAAATCTGGTCAATACCCATTCCTGGTGTGAGAGGGATACTCAGGATGAGTTGAAGATCCTCCTCATTAAACCAGCAACAAAGCCTCATCCAATCCAACTCCTCAATCAAGTCATTGATTAGATCATGTACCCATGCATCTTCAAATCCAGGAACAACCGGTGAAGAAACCTTATGATTGACACCATCTTCCAGCCATGTATCCTTCAAAATTTTAATATTACTCCCATCATCAATTCTTCACACGCATCCCAAATCAATGAGATATTTTCTCCCCAAATTAAATTCCATAAAAAACTCAGCCGTGGCCCTAGCTGGGCATGAATGAAATCAGAATGAGGGAATTACTTAGCTTGCATCACCTTTGAGAAAATGGAATTTGGGTGGGATAGAAGGCGACATCCTTGCTTCGCAAAACAAGACTCATTAAACCATTTGATATTTTTGAATTCCAGTCCACCATAGATTTTTGAACCACATGGCATCTCCCAAGATATCCAATGGGAAATATGTTTACCCTCATGGGAGCCCCACAAAAAATTGGCCAATTGGGAGTGGATTTTATCAACGAGAGTTTCTGGGAATTTAAACAAAAACATAACATAAGAAGGGATTTCTTGGGCCACGGACTTCACTAGGACTTCCTTTCCTGCCTTGGAAATCTTCCTATAAGACCAAAGACAAATCAGATTATCCACACTATCCACAATAGCACTGAAATCTTGTTTCTTCAACCTACCCACCAAGGTCATGAGGCCATGGTACTTAGGTTGCTTATCAATCAACAGAAACACACATATTCACAACAAATCCACTCTCTTAGCTTGTGGGACACCATTACTAAAAGATAACTCCGATTTTGAAGCATTAAGACGTTTCCTGGATGCCTTTTTGTATATATTGATAATATTCAGCACTGCACTGAATTTTTCCAGGGGTAGAACGCGTGAAAAGTATGATATCATCTTAAAAGAAGAGATGAGAGATAGGGTCCATTTCTACATACCGTAGCACCATTAATAACTCCTTGATCCGATGCCTTCAGTATGTGAAGAGAAAATAAATTTTCCATCAAAATGAAGAGGTATGGGGACAGGGGGTCCCCTTGTCTCAAGCCTCTTGACGGTTTAAAGCTCGCTGAAGGGACCCCATTAATATTGATTCTGTAGTATACATATGTAACACAATTCATGACATTAGAGATCCATTTAGTCCCAAAGCCCAACCTAGATTGAACAAGTTCAAGAAAAGGCTATTCATCTCTGTCATAATGTTTCATCATATCTAGTTTCATTGCCATGGTTCCACGCTTGGATGAGGAGAGAGTTTTCATTGAATGGAATAATTCGAAGGCAATGACAGTATTTTCACTAATAGATCTCTTTGGAACGAAAGAAATTTGTTTATCAGAGACAAGAAGAGGGAGAAAATCCATAAGTCTGGCCACCATGATTTTGGAGAAAATTTGGTAAATCACATTACACAGGTGGATTGGCTGAATCTTTGATATTTTGTGAGGGCATTGGTAATTGTGGATAAGAATAATAAGAGTTTCATTAAGGGTATAAATAGACGATCTTCCAGCCCACGCCTCCTTCATTAGGGCCACCACATCAGGCCCCACTATATGATAAAAGTGTTTAATGAACAGAGCAAGAAACCCATCAGACCCAGGTTCCTTGGTAGAGTGAATAAGATGCAGGGCCCCAAGCACTTCCTCATTAGACAAATCACATTCCAGGTACCGATTCATGTCTACTCTAACAAATTTTGGGATGCATCCAATCAGGCATGAGGGAGTGCTAATACTTTCTGCTGAATAGAGGTTTCTGAAAAAGATCAGGATAATGGAGTGAATGTCATTTATGTCATGATCAACTCTTCCGGTGGGGTCCTCCAGATGAGAAATATGATTCTCCCTTCTCCTTGAAGATTCTTGTTGGTGAAAAAAGTTGGTGTTCTAATCACCATCTCTGATATGGGACTCCCATGCCTGAAGGAACCAAAAACTCTCTTTCTCCCTCAGAGATGCATTATGATTATTTTCTGCCACAGATATGTTTCTAAGGACAGAGTCACAACAAGGATATGAGTGGAGTCACATTAATTGATTCTCTACCTCCTTAATACTTTGGTCAAAGTAACCAAACCTAGCTGAGCTTCACTTATGAAGGCCAGATTGAACGGTGTGGAATTTGGAAATGATGCACCGACTCAATCCCTCCCAAGCCGCTTGAACCACCTTTTCAAAGTCACCATCTTAGAGCCACATACTTTCAAAGTGAAAGGTTCGCTCAGGTCCCCTCTGTTTCCCTTGTAAGAATGTTGACAAAATGATTGGACAGTGGTCTGAAGAGATGGGGGGAAGGTGGAAAATAGAGAAGGAATGAAAAAAGGGAGGTCCACTCATCATTCTCCACAAATCTGTCTAACCTTTCCTCCAGGTGGTTCTCCATTGACCTACCTCAATACCAGGTAAATGGAGAGCCAGAAAACTCGAGGTCATGAAGAGAGTTCAACAAAAGATACATCCTAAAATCGTTTATCGCAGCACATCTCCTCACATGTCCCTCTTCTTTTTCATGGGGAGAAAGTACCTTGTTAAAATCCCCCCCCCCCATCAGAAGAGTGCCTGGGTGGGAGTCCTACGGCCACTTCAAAAGGGCCCATGATCTGCGTTTATCCTACCCACCCGGCCACTCGTAGAACCCAAAAAACGACCATGGAGGTTCTCCTGGGCCTGTAACCATCACATCAATATGATTACTTGAGAAATTATAGATCTTGACCCCATGGTCCCCCTTCCACAAGAGGAAAATTCCACCCGAGTGTCCCTGTCTTCTAATGGGAAAGATGTTTTTGAACCCAATATTCTAGCCCATAAGGCCCACATCCTTGCTATCCAACATAGTTTTGGATAGAAAACTACGTCAGGGTAAAATTTGGAACTCTAGTGATGGAGAAAGCGACCCGTTCGGGGATTTACAAGCCCCCGACAGTTCCCGCATATGATTTTCATTTCCCTAGGTGGGGTTGGGACAAACCTGCCGCCACCTATGAAACTTCGACTACCCAACTGTTGTCTTCCACATTCCACCACTTTGGTAGGCTCTCAGTCATCTGAGATGCCTCCAAGAGTTTTTTATGGTCCCAGGGCTGTGAACTGGGGAGATCCACACCCTAATCCTTTCTAATCATTCATTTCCATGTATAATGTTTTTTAGTACCTGTCAACGTGATCCCTGTCATTTCATCTATTGCCTGAGGGGTAGAACTGGGAGTAACATCATCTAAACTGGAAACCAGGTCTGGTGGGTCATTACATAGCTAGTGTACCCCTGAGCTTCTGTTTGGTGGATCCCGGAAGTTTGGATGCAGCCTAGATGATGGGGAGGAAATGGTCTTCAAAATAGTTGTGGTCTGGCTTGGGGGGACAGTTGGCCCCTTCCCCTGACTCATGTGTTTTTCCCTAGGCTCGACCGAGATCCGCAGCCAACCCAGATTCCTTCCTTTCGCCTGTTGATCCACATGACTTTCTACAGAAATATTTGGCCGCCCAAACATGATTATATTATTATGAGTTGGTTAAGTCCGCGTATTAAGAGCCTTAGCTAGTTTCTCGCAGTCCTATTGTTTTTTATCATCAGAAATAATACTCGACCAAGAGGATATTGCATGGATCTAGGGAACATATTGCAATATAAAATTTCCCTATCCATCTTCCTTCTTTGAATCACAAGAATTTTCTAAGTGTTAGAGGAAACCGAAAAAGAAACAGAAAATATGGAGATTTTCAAACTCAAAAAAAAATCCAGACATCAGAGTCCTCATTTGTAAAAAAATGTGCCATATAAGAGGTTGTGCAATATCCATTGAAGCTATGATTTGCACACAAGGTCCCAAGTGAATTGGATCAAACCTGTCCCATTCCAGAAATGAACCGATGCGTCCTCCAATCTCATGTATAACACGTTCAGTTCTATCATGAAACAGGATTCCTATAATTAGAATCTTGAAAGGTGAGCAAGATAGATTAACTGACTAGAAATTTTCATCGCCTTTAAGGTCCCCCATGAGAATGATTTGGTTTTCAAAGGACCATGGTTGACCGTTGAGGAATTTTAATTTGTCTTCTTAATTAGTGAATTCAATGATTAGGAGTCCCGTTTCCCCTACTCTTATAGGAACGTTGTACTCTAATCGCCAGATATTTTGCAGAGTAATTTTCAGCGATCCCTGATTGAAGGACCTTTTTGATAGAAATTTTCCAATAATAAGCAAGGACAGTTGCTGTGATAGAAACAAATCTTCACTCTTACCTCTAGAAATTACCTCTTTTTCTTTATCAGTTAATGAGAGGTTTTGTCTGCGATTCATTAGGTCTGGTTCCATTTAACTGAAAATGATAACTCCCTCGTCACCACAAACCCCTTCGTCCCAAGCCTGGGTAGTCATACTCCTCCCCGGGATACCATCAAGAGTCATCGCACCTTGAGCTACCACACACCTATACCATCACATACAAGAGCCTTCTCAGACCCACACCAGAATGCGAACCACATTTGGATCGTAATCGAACACCTTCAACAAATCAATGCTAAATCACGAACCAGATTGACACACACCGTGTTCCCACTCGAACCTCCTCAAAAGCCTTCAAATCCCACTCCACCATAGATCAAACCCACATCAAACCAAGAAAAGGGATGTCATAGGAATTAGGCTCCAGTTTTCCACGACCCACACCCATCTGCGACCCACTCCCACAACTGTCGTGCACCACAGCCCCCACTCACACTGCGCAGCTCTTCCTTCGCGCTCACACCCTGCGCGGCCCTTCCTTCACACTCACACCCTACGGGACCCTTCCATAGTGAACACACCCTACGCGTGGTCTTTCTTCGTGAAATCCCCCTGCACGAACAAGTCCAGCACAGACGGTACCTTCGCGGGCAAAATCGTCGAAGCCAACCCAAACTCATCCAACTCCTTCGCAAGATAGGCTCACTACGAACCAACTACTTTTCTGCCCCACCCAGCGTGGGTGATTCCTATCGGTCAGATCCGTCCCGAGCCAACACCTTGGTGAAACAGGTCCTTCGCAAATCACCTCATTCACGAGTTCACCCTTCACGAGTCACCTCCTTCGCGGGCCACCCATTCACCTCCTTTGCGGAACCTTACGTGAACCACAATCCCAACAACGAAGGTCTGAGAAAATAAGATCTGTAGAAATGCGGATCAATCTAATGCCCAGAAACCGAAGTTACCCTGTTGAGCCACAGGCAAGGAATCTTTACTGAGATGCATATCCCAGCCCGACAGCCAACAATAGATCTGCAGACATTAGAGTAGAAAAAGAAGAAAACAGGACCACCACCGCCGCAAAAATCCTGAAACAACAGATCTACCAAGAACAGTCAGGTCATGCCTCTGAAAAAGCACGGATCTAATGAAAGAAAGGAACAAACATTCTCATAACGACAAATAACCACCGGACCAGATAGAGCACACCTGAAATTGGGTAAAAATTCAGGAAGTTCTTTCAAAATAGGGTTGCTTATTTGGTATTATGGAAGTGGGAATCACTTAAAAACACCCATATCCCATAAAATTAATGGGATATTGACATTGAAACATGAGTTTGGATCATATAAAAATTATGTAGACGTTTTAAATAAATAGAAAAGAAAAATTCATTTGGTTATAATGAAAGACTGAGAAACTGGATGAAATAAAAGCGGTTCGGGTGGAATCCCATACGGATTATCATCATGGTATCGGGTGTACTTAAGAGGGATTAATGAGAGGAAAATAGAATTATAATGTTTTATAAATCATGGGGAGAGTATGGGCGAGTTTTTTAATTATACCCCATCACAAGTAATAACACATAAATGGTCCTAACATATAGGAAAATCTTGAATAAAAGTGAAATAGAGTGGATCCCTTACATTAATTTTCGCTTAATTTCATCTCTTCTGGGCCTCCTGAATAGTAAATTTATGTTTATTAAACCAATGATATAAAAGTGATTTATAATAATTTTATAAAAATATTTATCAATTATATTAATTCTATTTGATTTCATAATTTTACTAGATGAAATTGTAGCATTTTGATATCATATTTGACATAAACATTTCCCATCAGGTGATGATTTCACTTTTTATTAAATGTAATTTATAAATTTGTGTAATTATTTTTAGAACCATATAATATGTGTAATTTGATTTTAATATATTATTTATACATTATATTTTCCATACATGAATGTGTTTATAATAATTATCTTGGCAACGTCTCTATAGATGGTTAACCGACCCTTAACGGGACATTGTCGATTGTGCAGGAAAGGGAAGTATGATATTTATATTTTTCATTAATATGATAATTATAGTAGTTTTATATCATTAATATATTGTTGAAATACTATATATTAATTTTGTAGCATTTTTTTCAATGGGATAGGTTAAAAGAAAGAAATAAGAAGAAAAGAGAGAAGATTTAATATAGTCCTACACTCTCCTAAGTGTAGCTTCTCTTGCCTGAAACTATAACTCCATGGGTGATTGGATTTTTAGGGATCCATAAAATCCCTACATATTTTAAAAGGATTTAGATGGAGGATTTTGGAATAGATTAGTCTTAGTAATGGTTGAGAGGAATGGTTTTCCAAGGGGAGAGAGAAGGGTTATTTATACTTAAGGAGGGGGTCTTTTAGAATAAAATATTAAATAAAATAATATATAAAATGTTAGACTTGTAACAATAGTTTTTTCACAAAATTAATCATATGTTAATATAATATAATTTTTTAATAATTTCAATCATCTTTGAAATTTTAATTCATTAACTTATTAAATGTAAAGTGAAATGAAATTCAAAATGATATATTAAGGAATAGCTTTTTGACTTTAGGTTTTGGAAAGTTTTCATAGGTTTGGAAATTGAGTTTATAGTATTCTAAGGATCCATTTTGGAAATTAAATAGAACATGATGGAATATAAAGTTCTAGAACGATTATGTTTTCATTACATCATGAATGGTCCAATTTAAGATATACCAGTAATGTGAAAATTTGTATTTTTACTATTCCCCATACAATAGTAATATTTCATTAAATTAAAAAATAATCACCATAACCAATTTTTTTTTGTATAATCCAAAAATGAACTCTATTTTGCAAAAATAATATTCTTAGTATGATTAATTTTATTTTTAATTAAAATAAAAATTTACCTGAAAAATTAAAATTTTAAAACATTTATTTTCTTATTCCAAGATATAGGTATATCGTACTACCACATGAATCTTATTTATATACTATCATATTAAGGTTACTATTAATAAGATTATGTAACTATTTTTGAGGGTAACATTAGTAATCATAAGGGTATGTTACTATTCACTAAAAATGAAGTTGGTCATATTAAACTCCAAATAACTTACTGATCGCAACTGTGTATGTCAAATTTAATAAATTCAAATCACAGAAGTGACAAACTTATATTTAAAGGTATCATAGAAAAAAGTACTTAATTTTTTGGTGATTTCATGTGATTATATGGAATAATTATAATATGGAAAGTTCCATTTAATACAATTGGTTGTTAAATTTTCCCCCCTAATAAAATGTTACCCTCAAAATTTTGTTTTACATTATAAGCCATAAAGTGGTTCAAGTACTTGTCCTTCATTTCCTCCTCTAGTTCCCATGTTGCCTCTTCATACTTATGATTCTTCCATAGTACCTTCACTAGGTGAGTAGTGTTGTTACGTAGATCTTTATCTCTACAATCCAGGATCTTTACTGGCTTCTCCACTTAATAAATACCATCCTCCAATAGTACCACCTCTGAAAAGTGTACATGTGATTGGTCTGGTATGTACTTAATTAGAAGGGATACCAGAAAGACATTGTGTACTTTGGACATGGTAGGAGGAAGTTCTTGTTGATAGGCAACATCTCAAACATGATGAAGGATCTCAAATGGGTCGATGTACCTGGGACATAACTTCCCTTTCTTCCAAAATCTCATGACCTTCTTCCATAAAGACACATAGGGAAATACCATGTCTCCAACTTTGAACTCAAGGTATCTTTGATGGTTGTCTACATATCTCTTTTGTTGACTTTGGGGTACCTTGATGTGTTGCTGAATGGTTTTCACCTTATCCACTATTTATTCAACCATTTTAGGTCCTAGAATCTTACGCTCACTAACTTCATCTCAACACGCTGGTGTTGTGCACATTTTCCCATAAAGGGCTTCTAATGGAACTATTCGGATTCTTGAGTGGAAACTGTTATGGCAGGAGAATTAAACCCGTGGAAGATACTTGTCCCACCCTCCTTTGAATTCTATATAACATGTTATCAACATGTCTTCTAGTGTATGATTAGTTCACTCAGATTGGCCAACCGTTTGAGGATGGTAGGCTGTACTGAAGTTCATTTCTGTACTTAGAGCATATTGGAAACATTTCCATAAATTTCATGTGAATCTTGGATCATGATCAAATACAATAGATAGTGGTACTCCAGGAATCCTTACCACATGTTTGATGTATATCCGTTCAAGTTGATCCAATGAGAAGTCCTCTAAAATTGTGATAAATTGACGAGTCTTTGTAAGATGAACCACAACGACCCATATAAAATCGTTTCCTCTAAACATCCTGGGAATTCCAGGTACAAAGAACATGGGGATGTTATCCAACTTCTATATTGGTATGGTTAGTGGTTTCATCACCCCCTTATACTTTTTCCTCTCAAAAATCACTTGTTGACATACCATGAACTTTTATGTATATTAAAAAATCTATCTTTTCATAATTTCGCACAAAAGGTTTTCTCAGATATCTTATTACATCTTTGTTCCCCTTGGTGGACAGTGATGGTTGAGCTATGTGCATCATTCAAAAGATCTTTTTTATATATGAATTAGATGGTACACATAATCCAAACCTAAATCTTAAAACTTTTTCCTCATCAATTTTGAAATATGAGGATATCATATTTCTGATAGCTTCCACACTTTTTCAGAATTTCCACATCATTTATTTGAGCATCCTTTATTTTCTCCATGAAGGATGGTTAAGAAATAATTTGGAAAGGATTGATGATGTTCCTCCCTTATTGATTCCCATGTCTATCCAATGAAAATCATAGAAGATCTAATCAATTTCAATTATCATCATTGATAAATTGTCAGATCATTTCTACAAAGAGAATCTACCTCCATATTTGACTTACCAGGATGACAGTGGATTTAGCAGTCATAGAACTTAACGGGCTCCATCCATATTAACTAGTTCATATTAAACACTTTTCGTATGAATATATATTTTAGACTCATGTGATCAGTATATATCACACACTTCTCCCCATAGAGATAATTCTTCCAGGTTATTAAAGCAAAGATCACCACCACCAACTCTAGATCATTCGTAAGATAGTTTTTCTCATGGATTTTTAGTTTTCATGAGGTGTAGGATATTAATTTATCATTTTCCATCATCACACAACCTAATCCATTCTTTAAAGAATCACTATACACCACAAATATTCCTCCACTTGTTGGGAGTGTGAGTATCAGTGCAATGATAAACCTCTTTTTCAACTCCATGAAATAGTCTTCACATTCCTGAGTCTCGAAACGATTTACTCCCTTATGTGTCACCATGGTCATTGGGTTTGTAAATTGTGAAAAGTTCTTCATGAATCATCAATAATACCTAGCTAGACCAAAAAATCTATGGATCTCTATTACATATTATGAGTTGTGCCACTCTTTAATCGCCTTTATCTTAGAAGGGTCCACAGATATCCCTTTGTTGGAGATAACATGACCCAAGAATGATTCTTATTCCATCCATAACATTCAGTTAATATAAATTTCATACATATTATCCATTTTCAAAGTCTTTGACACAATATTTAAATTCTTTTGAAAATTGAAGGATCATTAGTGAGTCTGAATTACATTACTATGAACTCATAATGTATATACGTCGTTCAAAAGGAAGTCTTGGGAATATCTTCCTTCCTCGCCTATAATTAGCGATAAACTGACTGAAGGTCCACCAAGGAGAAATAACTGGCCCCACTAAGCTGATCCAACAAGTCATCTATCTGTGGTCGGGGATACTTGTTCTTTATAGTGATTTTATTGAGCTCATGATAATCAATATAGAAGAATATTGATCCATTATTCTTCTTGATGAACAGGACTAGAACACCACATGGAGCAGCACTCAGGAATATAAAACCCTTGTCCAAATTCTTCTGTAACTTCTTATTTATCTCTTCCATCTCTACGGTGTTCATTCTATAAGGTGTCTTCGATATAGATAGAGATCCAAGAATAAGTTCAATTGAGAACTCAACCTCTCAATCAGGATGAAGACCATGAAACTATTCTAGAAATACATCAGTTTAATCTATCAAGTTGGGCATGTCCACTAGCATGATTCTATTATTTTTATCAATCTTTTGATCTAGAAATTCTTTCTCCAAAATAATTAATATCCACATGCGATACAGTAATTCTAAAGTAGATTCATCTTCCTCCTTACACTAGTAAGGAATTGGAGGATGCTTTAGGATTTGAAATGTGATCTCCCATTCCTGGAAGTTGATGTAGGCTTTGTATAAACATAGTCAATCCATGCCCAAGATAACATCGAACACCAATAAAGGAAGTGTGAATAGATTTTTTGGGAGTTTCAGTCCACAAACGTTAACCAAGGATGATTTATATACCATAGACACAATAAATTCCCCATTTTTGGTCTCAAAGATAAATTATCCTCCATATTTTGATGTATTGTTTTAATAGTTCTACTAAACATGAATGATATGAAATAAACTGTAAAACCATAATCAACTAGTAATTTCTCTATTCTTGAATGAATAACTAGAAATCCTATCACCACAACATTTTCCAGTTACACCTTAGCTGTAGTGATAGAATAATCTCTTCCATGTTTCATTGGAATATGTTGTTGATTGGATCTAAAAACCCATGGCTAAGGGAAATAGTTCATATAATTCCCATGATCCTTGTTTTTGTAACACAACACTACAAGGTGAGTGTTTATTAGGGCCTTATTTTCTTCTACTACATTAATAGGATTCATCATATCCTCTCGGCAGTTCTTGGAAAAATGCCCCAACTTACCTCATTTGATGAAATTTTTGGTTCCCTTTAGACAGCACCCAAGATTCCTCTTCCTACAAATTTTACATGTAATATGTTCATGGTTCTTTTCATAATGTGTTTTTTTGTTGAACCACCCTTTTTGTTATACATTTTACGCTTCTTATCACTAGGCCCATGCGACCACTGACAGTATCCAATATCCCTTTCAACGTTGAGGGTAAAATTAAAAATGTTCTCATAAATGTCAATTTATCGAATCACCAACACTTTTCATAGACTCAGATTTATCTTGGTAAAGAATCGATCCACCCATATTTTGGTATTATATTCAATTCTAGTGCCATACCTTGCAAGGCTTGTAAATTTTTCTTCATATTACCCATTGAATCATATTCTTTTTTCTTGAGACTAAGGAACTATCTTTCCATCTTGATACAGAGGGTTCAATGAAAATATTTTTTTTGAAAAACATCCTCTTGAATTCCTCCCAATCCATGGAATCAATTTCCACCTAGGGAATCATATTCTTGATCAATTTCCACCACTGATCTGCTTCCCCATCAAAATGATAGACCGCCAATACAACTTTCTCTTTTTCTGTGCACTGTTGGATGGAGAATACCTTTTCAATGGAGTTAATCCACTGTTCTGTGAGTACGGGATCAAAATATCTGCTAAACATGGGAGGAAATTTCCACTTGCAGGATTCTACAATAACATTATCTTTCCTTGGATGAGGAGGGAATTCTACATGATTCATGTAATTATTCATAACTTGAGCCAATAGATAATGTATTATCAAGAAGTTTTGAGCTCCCAATCCCGTCATATTAGGAATATCATTAGGGAAATCATCACAATACATATCACATTGATAATTGGAACTAGTTCTTCTATTTTTAACCATTAACTATGAAAAAGTCTATACAATTAGAGGGCATGAATATATAGCTATTGAGCATAAAAATGAAACATTGAACATAAATGGATAAACCAGTAAAGAATAAGTTTATCTTAACATGTGATTCCTTAGGGTTAAATCTAGATTATCCATTATATATATCTTAAATTATATTATTATGGTATATTCCCCCTTAATAATGGTTTTTAATGAGCTCATGAATTTTCCAATGTATATCCCCTTGGGAGTGTCAAACCAAGAGTGCACTAAGGTCCATTATCGTGTACCAAGGTAAGCTGGGTTAGCCCTAAATATCCCTATCCGGGTTTTCTCTTCTAGGTACATCTATTAAGATCTGCCTCTACATGTTTTTATCCAGATAGAGATATATTTACTTGATAAAGAACTTACTCTCTACATACTGAAATTTAGGGATCCTTTCTTATAATTCAGCTCATCCATAAAGTTATCACTAATGTTCTATATTACTAATTCCAAAATATGACTAGACCATCCTATGATACCAAATATAAAGACCCTATACTTTTACACATAACGTTACATGATTTTAAGAATAATTATACTTTTGAGTACAAGCCACAGATCGTGAAGTCTAGTGTCTTTGAATACTAGGTACATAAATCATTAAACATGGGACTAAAAAAAATATTTATTTAATATTCAAAAATAGACCTTAATATTCATTGTTCTCATACACCTTCATAGTGTACCCTAGGGAACACATAAAAAAGTATGAGATAAATATCCCAATAAGGGAGTATACCTAAGAATAAGGCATTAGAACATGGGTTAGAAGGCATGAGATAATGATAACAAAATCATGGAACATATGGAATCATAACATATAAAAATGGGTTCATTTAAATGTGGAGTCATAGAAATGTGGAAGAAACATCAAAAATGACTTTAGAATGAGTCAAGGCTAACTTCCAAGATTGTTTCACACAGTAGAACAAGCCAAGGCTAGTTTCCAAGACCATCACACATACCATATTAGGAGACTTAACATTACCCAATGCATTGGAGCACTATATGGGTGCACCCATCTTAACATTACATGAATATGTTTTCCACATAATGATTCATACATAATAAGTCATATATAAACATAAGGGTTACCCATGCAAAGGATTGGGTATAATAATCATGACATAACAAATAGGCGTATCATAAAAGTGTAAATAAAAGAAATGAATTAGAGAAAATATGGTTTTTAATAAGGTAAAATTGGAATATATCATGGTAATTGATTTCAAACTTAATTTAAAACATGTATGAAATGAATTTGTTAAATTTTAGCAATAAAACATTTTTGTGCGGTTTTAAGGTAAACACTATAGATCTTTTAAAATTAGAAAGGGAACAATCATTTATATAAATACAGAAGTGAACCATAAAGGTTTTAATAAAAAAACACTGATTATATAAAAAAATGGTGGCTTAAAACATAGGATAGAGTTCAATTTAAATGAGGTAATAATTCAGGATGTTCCCTCAAAACATGTTTTCTTATTAGGTATTATTGAGGAGGGAATCACTTAAAAACATGTATATCCTCGAAAGAGAAAGAGAGATGGAACTTGAAAACTGAGTTTCAAGCATATAAAAAAAATTTTAAAGTAGTAAATAAAATGGAATAGCAACATTATTTGGGTAAAAAGAAAGATAGAGAAACTCGAAGGAATAAAGGCTCTTCAGGTGGAATTCATTATGGAATATTTTTGTCATATCTGGTGTACATAAGAAGGATTAAAGAGAGATAAAGTGATTTATCATATTTTATATATCATGGGGAAGTTATGGGGTAGGTACTTAATCATACCCCATCACTAGGAATGAGACATAAAAGAGAATAACATAGAGGACATTATTTATTAAAAGTGAAATAGAGAGGATCCCTTACCTTAATTTCTGCTTAAGTTCATCTCTTCTGTGCCTCCTGCATAATAAATTTATGTTTATTAACAAATGATCTAAATGATAATTATATTAATTTTATAAAAATACTTATCAATTATATTCATTGGAATTTATTTCATAGCTTTCATTCATGAAATTGAAGAATTTTAATATCATATTTTACATAACGATTTCCCATATTGCGGCAATTTCACTTTTTATTAAATGTAATATATAAATTAGAGTGCATTAGATGCTTTATACAGGAAATGGACATCAATCTATTTGAGAATGATGACAATGTTTGTTGCCCCACATTTCCACATTACAAAGGTTGGCGGCATCCATTCATTGTTCAGGGACATTTTCTCCTTGATCAAAACAGGATGATGGGATGTTGGTTCCTCCTTCTATGGATTCCTCCTTGGAGCTCATTGCCTAGTAAGGGTCTCCCTTATAGACGTAAGACAATGTTCGTGAAAATCTTCCCAGTGCCATATCTTCATGGACACCAGTAAATTACACTTCTTCTATTATGAACATCCAAGGGGTCTGGTCAGGGCAGTAACATTTGGTCGGGGGAGTAGTCACATTGGACATCACTGGCTGTCTGGATGCCGGAACACTAGTGCATCTTTTTTTCTTCCCAATATTATACAGCTTATCAAGGGAACATAATCCTCATGTATCCCATTTTAAATGAGAGGAATTATATGTTATAGGCATGTATTTGAGGTTTTCCTCATCTTCCCATGTTTAACACAGGGTATGTCGCTGGTTTAACATCTAGCAAAGACAGACCGGACTGACTGGAACACTTATTAGAGTTGATCATATAGGTGTGACCCCAAGGATGAACACTAATTATAGGTAGTGAATTATCATGATCTCATCATGATTTGATGGCCTGGATAAAAATCGGTATGGATGAAGGATGTTTAAATGGAGTGGATGGAGAATGAGGTGGAGTCGACTTGAGGACGATGGTGATGTTGGGCTACCGAATCGAAGAGACCTCCAACATATCCCCATGGTAGTTAATCAAAGTCTCTGTAGTTTGGAAAGTGATGGGACACATAATGAGGGGACCCATATGGATGGGACCTAAAGGAAGTGAAACCCCCATGTTGGGGCATGAAATTGGGGTGCATGCGATGGACAGTGACCTCATGACATGTTGGGGGTGACATGCAGTTAGAGGCTTGAGATACAATCTAACACCTGAGGGGAGGACTTGAAATGTGGGTCCAAATTTAGGAGACTAAAAAGAGTTACCCCTGGATGAGGTCTCATTGTCTTATAGCTAGATGGGGTAACAATGGCTTACTGCTGGATTGGGTTGAACATCATAGAGGAATCATAAGTACATTGTCTAGGAGGAAAGGATCAAATCCCACGTAGTTCGGGATGGTGGATGCATTTTAATGACATGATGGATGAAAAGGGGTAATGTTGTTTAACGTGATGTGGGGTGCAGGTGGTCCGATGTTAATGGGGGGTCAGAACCAGTGGTTGTTGGGATTGAACGTCAGGGAGGCTTCCAACGTACCTTTCCTTGGCAAAGATAAATTTCCCCATAGTTCAGGAGGAGTGGGGACTGATGTGAAGATGGTCGACACCAATGGGTGTTGGGATTCAACCACAGGGAGGATTCCTGCGTACCTTACATTGGCAAAGATCAAAGTCCACGTAGTTCAGGAGGGCAAGAACTGATGTTAAGGGGTTTAGAACCGCTTCATGTTGGGATTGAACCTCAAGGAGGCTTCCAACGTACCTTGCCTTGGAAAGGATCAAAGTCCATGTAGTTCAGGATGAGTGAGAACCAATGCAAAGATGGTCTGGACCAATGGGTGTTGGGATTAAACCTCAGGGAGGCTTCCTATGTACCTTTCCATGGAAAGGATCAAATTCCACGTAGTTCAGGGGGAGTGGGAACCAATGTGAAGATGGTCGGGACCAATGGTTGTTAATCTTGAACCTCATGGAGGCTTCCTACATACCTTGTCTTAGCAAGGATCAATGTACACATACATCAGGAGGGAGATAACTGATGTGAAGTGGGTCGGAACCACTGGGTGTTGGGATTGAACCTCGGGGAGGCTTCCTTTGTAACATTCCTTGGAAAGGATCAAAGACCACATAGTTTAGGATGAGGTCGTGGGGCTTTCACTCTAGGCTGCCCGGGGAGGATTTCATGGTTGATGCATACTCTAAGACCATGTGAGTCTTGCTCGGTGAGAGAAAAAAGAGGCAGAAAAGGCCTGACAATCATGTCGTGGAAGATGTGTCCATACGATGTGGAGTGGGGCTTACACATGGTTAGTATCCCAAAGAGGAAAATAGGGCTTATGTGTGGTTAGAAACCCAAGATGATGGAGATTGGGACTTACTCTAGGATGGAGGCCTGGGTGGTGGCAATACCCAAGGGGAGAGATATTTGGAACTGAGGAAAATAGGAGGAGCAGGGGTGCTACCTCTAGCAAGAAGAACTAGGGGCTTACCCTAAGGTGGTTTCCCTTTTCCCATAGACAAACTCCACTCCAATAAGGAGGGTCTCATTCCATGTGAGGAATGATCTCACTCCCATGGAGACTAGTGGGCGTAGAGTGTTCCCAAGGTGGGGGAACCCCGCGTATAGAGCACGGGGTGAGGTCACCGCTTTACATCATGTGCTGAGGACAATGGAACTTGGTAGTTTAACGTCCTACACCTTAGACGAGAAGGATGAAATCCGCACCCCTGAGACTTACACAACTGATACCTCCCTTCCCATATGGAAGGGAAGACATCAGCAATGCCATGGTGATGGGGTGTTATGGAGTGTTCCAATGGGGGGGCCACGTTTGTGTGGCTATGTGAAGATGAAATAACAGTTAGCATGCCAGAGTTCCATTAAAGAGTGGCAATGGTGAATGTGGATTACACACGGAATCTTCTCGAGTGTCTTCCTCATTTGTGGCCATGAGGGAATCCCAACTCACTGGTGGGTTGATGAATATAATTGGGGCCAACCCCTTTGTGCAAGTGCACAAGAATGATAATGCCAAGGATGTTAGAATCAGTCTGAAAAAAGGAAGATGATAAGTTTGAATCACATGCCCGACAATCGGAATGCGGAGAGGGTGTCATGATGATCAAGGATAAGTGTTGAGCATGTTCAAAGCACATTATCTATATCGCGTTATCTGGAAATGGGGACAAATATATTAGGGTCAATTGTTGACCATGTTCAAAACACAGGACCTGATTCAAAGTGTCATCCAAAGTCTTCTGTGGCGTTGTCCTAGAATGGTAGGTGAGCCGTGGCAGCATGGGACCAGGCCGTTAGGGGGTCCCTTTAGAGATGGAAGAGGATGAATATCCAAATGCAGGACACAAAAAGCATGAGTGGTGTGATGTAATGTTTGAACAAACTCTAATGCTCTTCAAATTATGCCACTGTAATCATGGATTGAGGTATCTTATGCTTTTCACATAAGCCATATCTTATTTGGAACTAGAGGCATCCTATAATTGAATGATAGGGAATACTATAGTTTAATGACATGTAGAGAGGACTGTTGGAATCTTATGATTGCAGCATAAGGCATCACTTTTTTGTAGCAAGAGGCGTCCTATATTGGTCAAATAGAGAATTCTGAAGTTTATAGTCATATATAGAGGACTGTTGGCATCTTATAATTAAATAATATGTCATCTCTTTTTTGGATAAAGATGTATCCTATATTTTTCACATAGAGAATACTACAGTTTATAGTCATGTAGAGAGGACTGTTGGCATCTTATTCATAGCACACAAGGAATCTCTTATATTGAGTAAGAGGCACCCTATGTTTTTCATATAGGGATTACTATAGTTTAAAGTCATATATATTGGACTATTAGGAATATGCCGCCTAGAAATGGATGGTATTGGGACTTACACAAGGGTGGCCCTTTCAGGTTCAACCTGTCATAGGAGTAAGGTGATGGGGGCTTGGATGACTTTTTTGAGGAATGGTTCGACTCAAGGAACTTGGGGAACTGATGATGAGAATATCAACTCACGCCATGAGAAACAAAACAAGAAGAATATGTCATCTCAGGATGTTTAATGGAGTGCAGAGGTGTATCTGAAATCATGGTATTCCATAGGTAGAATGTATATGCGCATAAGGGAGCAATGGAAAATGTCAGTGTCCCAGCCCGAAAACTTCACTGTGCGACTCTCCATTTTTCATCGAGCCAGTGAAAGTTAAAAAGGTCTTGTCTTAGAGGCTCGGGACCACAACCCAGCATAGAACCCATGTGTGGGTGTGGGGGCGTAGCCCCCACTGTATGGACCGGCAAGAGTATTCCTAGCGTAGGATGGGTTGCACACAATAAGGAAGGATTGTACGCAATAGGGAAGGCCTACGCACAATAGGGCATGAGTTCATGCAATATGGAAGGCATGCACGCAATGGGGCTGGAGTGCATGCAATATGGGAGATTTTCATGCAATAGGGGGTCATGTGTGCAATAGGGAAGGAATTGCATGAAATTGGAGAGGTTGGCGTTCAAAAGGGGATATTTGTGCGCAATAGGGAATGTGCACGCAATAGGGGAGTTGTACGCCCAATAGAGATGGAATTGTGCACAACATGAGGGGTTTGCGCGCAATAGGGAAGGTGTGCATGCAATTGGATAGGTGCAACACTGGCGTGCGAAAAATTGGGCACAGTGGCACTATTGCGTGAAAAAATTATGCTTTGCGTGCAAAATTGGAAATGTTGGACCCTTTACATGCAGAAGTGATGTTTTCCGCACAAGATGGGGGGTTTTGCGTGCAGGTGTGGAAAATACGGACATACATGCATTAGAGTGGCGGCCGACCTCCGAGGGCCTTTTAGGAAGAAGGCGGTGCACTTGTATTTATAAGCGAATCCTTGAATGTCGGTGCACGTAATATTCTATTCATGTTTTCCATGCAAAGCCGATTTACGCTCAAGATTCCATTTTGAAGTGCAAGATTCTATTTTTATGCGCAAGATTCCCTTTTTATGCACAAATACATACTTTCCCCCAAAACCATCCTGGATGGCCATTTCCAGCAACCCAACTTCGAACAGCCATAACTTCTCATCTGTAACTCTATTTGGGCTCCAGGACCAGTCAAATCGAGTCTTGCGGAACGAGCTACGCTCCGGTATCATATAAGAAATAATTTAGTGAATTACATGGATGCGTTTTCCGACACCAACATAGAGTAATGAGTTTTATAAGGATATAATAAATGAAATTTGATATTAATATATTCTATATAATTTATATTTTCCCTACATGAACATGTTTATGATATTTATCTTTGAAACATCTCTGTATATGGTTAACCATCCTTTAACAAGACTTTGACAATAGTACGAGAAATAAATTATAACATTTATATTTTTTATTAATATGATAACTATTTTCGGTTAAAATAATGAATATAATGTAATCCTATGGTATAATAAATATTGTCACATTAGTTTTTGAATGGGATAGGTTAATAGAAAAAAACGATGAAACAATGAGAGAAGATTAAATAGAGTCTTACTCTCTCCTCAGTGTAGCCTCTATTGCACGAAACTATAACTCCCTTAGTTATTGGAGTTAGAGGGATCTGGAATATCCCTACATATTATAAGAGGCTTGAGAGGTATAATCTTATAAGATATTCGGCTTAGTAATGTATTAGAGGAATATTTTTCCAATGGGAGGGAGAGGGGATATTTATACTTGAGGAGGGGTTGTTTTTAGATTAAAATTTTAAATAAAATAATATAGAAAATGTAAGACTTTTAATAGTACTTTTTTGACAACATAAATCACATATTAATATAATATAATTATTTTTAGTCTTTAAATCATCTTTATAATTAAAATTAATTTATTTATTAAATTTAAAGTGAAAAGAAAGAGAAATTGATATTTTAAAGAATTGTGTTTTGACTTTATGTTTTGGAAAGTTATTTTTAGGTTTGGAAGTTGTGTTTATTATATTTTAAGGAACCATTTATTAAATTAAATAGAAATTTGATGAATCTAATGTTATATAAAGTTTATTTCATCATTTCATCATGAATAATACAATTTCAGATATACCAGTTATGTGAAAAAAAATGTATTTTTACTCTTCACCTAAAAATTAATTTATTTTAGAAAATTACCAAAAAAACCACTCTAGCCATTTTAAATGTTTATAATCGAAAAAAGATCTCCATTTTTCAAAAATAATTTTATAAATTTGTTTATTTTAATTTTTTTTATTAAAATCATAATTTTATAGAAAAATAACAATTTTAAAACATTTTTTTCTTATTCCAAGAAATCGGTATATCATACTCCCACATGAATCTTATTTGTATAGTATCATAGGGAATGTTACTATTAATTAGGTTATGTCACTATTCATAAGGGTAACATTACTATTCATAAGGGTCTATTACTATTCATAAAAATTTATGTGGTAATATTAGACATCAGATAACTTTCTGATCGAAACTGTGCATGTCAGTTTTTTGAAATTAATATAAATAAAGTGACAATATTTTGTTTAAAGATCACATAGAACTTAGTAGTTCATTATGTTGTGATTTTTTTATTATATGGCATAATTATTAGAAGGAAATTTCCATTGAAAACATTTCATCTTTACAGTTCTAGATGGAATTCGAGTGGAGGAAGAGGATGATGAGAAATCCAGTTTTGAGACTACCAGAGGAGGGAGTTGAGTTCACAGTGTTTTTAAAATTCCTTGTTAATTGGCATCGGTTTCATCTTGATGCAATGATAGAAAGTCCTCACATATAGGTCCAGGATGTTGATATCCAAGGGGCATAACTATGTGACACGTGACATAGATCTTGTTGTGGTAGTCTTATCCATGAGGACACAATGACACTACCTACTAGGGGAGAACTTTGTGGTTTACTCAGACAACTAGATCCTCATGAACATATTTACCCAAAGAGATTTTAATTTGAGGCTATGATTCTAGAAGGAGATCCTATAATACTATGACATTGAGATAGATTGTACTCTGGGGAAAGGTAAAATTGTAAAATATTAGCTTAGTAGGAAGTCCTGGTATTTCCTAGTGCATAAAGATTCAGAGCCGTTAGCTTCCCTCTAGATGGCCCTAGTGGAGTATAATGGTACAACTTTTCTACAGTTGATGGTGTTGACTCCAACACACCTTGAGTGTGTGAGATATTCTTAGCTAGGGGATATTGACAATGATGTTATGTGAGACCATATATCCACAACTAATTCACCTGATGGGTATTCTAATGGATGGAATTGTAAGATATTTTCCCATGAGAGAATAGTGATTCTAGTCATGTTGCGAGATGAAGTGATGTGGGAAATCCATACTTCTCCCTTTGTTTTACATCCTATTGCGGAGGAGATGTACAAGGATCTACAATGGTAGTTTTAGTGGTAGGTCATGAAACAAATCATAGATGATTTAAGCTCAAGACGACTCATCTGTAAATAAGTGAAGAATGAGCATCATGTTCTGGTAGGTTTCTTGCAACCTCTCCAGATCCTGGAGTAGAAGTGAGATGACATATCCATGGAGTGTGTTACAAGGATTCTCCACCCAGTGAATATCCATGAATCTGTCTGGGTGAAAGTGGTCTAAATCGCCATGGGAGTGTACTTTCATGCTATCAGGGGGCAGAGTTCTATGGAGTGTTCAGGGCAGTTGTATATATGGGAGATTATATTCCTTCCCAGGGTACCCTCAATGATTGTCTCTAATTGTGACATGTAGTTTACATCACAATTATTGAGAGGCCTACATGAAGTAAATGGGACCAAATTGTAGATGACTACACATTTTCACCCACATATCGATGGGAAGAATGAGCGTACTCTCTAGGTGATGGAGGATTTGTTGAGGGCTTGCATGTTATTTTTCGGTCGGAGCTAGGAGGACCATCTGCCATTGGTATTGTTTTCATACAACAATAGATACCACATTAAAATCATCATGAAAACTATTGAGTCCCAATACGGGATACCCTAAAGATATTCTTTTTTAAGGATATTGTATAGTCATCCCTCAAGGGCCTAGAGTTAGTCTGATACAATATAGAGAAAATGTATGTTGTCTAAGAAGGAATGAGGATGGCCTTGAGCATATTGAAATCATACATGGACCTCCACTATAGGCATTTGGAGTCCAATAATGGAGACCATGTCTTCTTGATATTCTCCCCATGACATGGAATGTTGTGGTTCTGCTGGGGAGGCATGTTATACCTGAGGCGCATTAGGCCATTCGAGATTGTTTGGAGGGTTGGTGAGGTATCTTGCCACCATGCCATAACCCCACACCTAGAGCTAGTGAATGTAGTCATCCTAATGTTGTGTCTAAGGATATACATGAATTATCTTATTCATGACATCAAAAATGGTGATATGGACATTAAAGATGGATCCATCATTGTAGTTCACCCAATGGTGATCAAAAATTGACAGGAGCGAACAATATGAGGACAAGACTTCCTATTTGTTCATGTTCTGTGGCAGTACATAAACATGTAGAAGAATTCATGGGAATGGGAGATCCATATGTGGGCTCAATATCCGATGTTATTTTACTAGTTTTTATTTTTAGGGACAAAAATCTTGAAGGAGGGAAGGATTTAGAGACCTAGTTTTCCCCGTCTAAGACATTGAAATATTTCTATATATTTTTCTAGAGCTACGTGCTAATACAGTGTGAAATTCCAATTCCTGAGGTTCCCAAAATTACTTTTTTTAGAAATATTAATAATACTGTATTCAATTCACATTAATTAAATGGGATAATTCTTAAACGGTAGCTCGGATCAAAACATTTATGCCAATGTTGATTCTGGAATGGGGTGTTTACCCTAGGAGGGACCTAACTTTGGTTGTCGTTGGTTTTCTTTGGAAAAATCCACCCTGGGGAAAGATAATAATTAAAAAAATTGAACACAATTATTATCCCCTTGGTTTTGTATCGAATACAATTCTATTGGGGACTTAGATTATAATTTTGATATTGCCATTGAGTTTTGTAAGGGTGTCTTTTACCTAATCTCGACATAAAATTAAGGGGCACATGAGATTAAGATTTTATGCCAGGTGGGGGTCCTATAAATTGAAATTAGGGAACTTGGGATTAGGTTTATCCCTAATACATTCTATCTCTACAAAGTATCTTTCTCTCCCTCTATCTCAGCCATTCTATGTTGGATAAAGGAGGAACCTCTGCCAAAACCTCAGCTGATCGAAGTAGGATCCCAAATGACTCATCATCAATGATGAACGATCGATTCGAGGTAGGAATTATCTTAAATTTGTGATCCAATTTAGTTTTAATGTTAAATCCATTTAGTTTCCTGTTTTTTAATCATTTTGAACTAGATTCATTGACATCTGCACAAACAAGATCATCGATCTGTGTTCGGAAACACATTCTTGAGCGTTCTTAGTTCGCTCTTCACAGAAGTCTGAATTATACTTTAGGGAATGACAAACCACTAGTGAATCATTAAGCATAGATCGATGTAGTGAATCCCTCATCGTAAGAGTCCTCTATACGCTGATGGATTCATGACTGGGTGCCCAGATGAAGCATAATGGTCCGTGGAATGGACCAATGGAGCCCCACTGGTGCAGCAGCTGTCAGCAATGTATAGTGGTGGGTTGCTCCACTGGCGAACCATAGAGAGACGAAGGCATCGTAAAACTGTAGTGACACAACATGGAGGACCACATGGGTCAGTTGGTCAGCCTGGAAGGGTTGTGTTGTGAGGCCCAAGCGGTGACTACTGCTGTGAATGACGTGTGTCCTTTCGACTGCATTGATGTAGCCACTGATTAATCACGGGCTGGGCCACTGTCGGTAGTGGGCCAGTCCCTCTCGGTAGGTGGTCCAAGACATGGTGGGATGAACCAACCATAGTGGGCCGAGCCGAGAAAATGGAATGGCTCCAAACATGGTGGGTAAGACCTAAGA
This sequence comes from Viscum album, assembly GCA_963277665.1. Classification (NCBI taxonomy): domain Eukaryota; kingdom Viridiplantae; phylum Streptophyta; class Magnoliopsida; order Santalales; family Viscaceae; genus Viscum; species Viscum album. The sequence continues at coordinate 826,255,253 of OY728148.1, read as the reverse complement.
AATCAGGTCAGACATGGGTTGATCATCCATGGTCCATCATGGCGGTCGAATTGCACAATAGCTTGTCGTGGGGTGGTCAAGGTCAACTGATCTACCATGGGGAAGTCAACCACATGGTGTAGCGACCGTGGCGGTTGACTATGAGTCAGTCCACCAGCCTCGATGACCATCCTCTATAACAACAGGTTCTTGAACCACCCAAATCATGTTTCCATTTTATGTGTCATCTACTGTGACAGGACCATCTCTCCGAGTTAGATCTTCAGAGATAACATTAATTTTTTTGAAATTCAGGCTCAGTATACAGTCCCCATGAAGAACCATTCAGTCTTGCAATGGTGAAATGTTCCCTTCTTACCAATTATACATTTATGTAATGTAAACATCCTATCCTACATGTTATTATATCTAGAAAGAGATGGTGATGACATATTCAAAATTGGGGTTGCGATGGGAGGTGTTCTAAGAATCACGATTCTTCAAGAGGAAATTGACGCAAGGAGAGATGAGACAATGATATTGGATACTTTTGAGTGGAATAACCTAAACGCATTAGGTTGCGAGTCCTCAATGAAATAAGAGTGGAATCCCCTTGATGCATTAGGGTTCTGGTCCTATTTGACGATCAGAGTGGAATCCCCCATCGACATGAGCATGGGTCCCCTAACAACTACTTTCAAATAAAATATCCCTTGACACACTAGATCATGGGACCTCTACAGACATGAGAGGAATTCACCTTATGAATCATAGTGTGGGGAATCTATTATGGTAACAAGATTCTAATCCACCTTATTAAATAGGGTTGGGGTCCTCTACATTGGGTTTGCACCTTATGGTTATGGATTAGTGGAGATACTTTCTTTGATGCTACAAGGGACTCTCAAGTAAGAGGATCACATTCCCCAATGAGATTCATCCTTTTGACATGACCTAAAATTTGGTAGGCAATACAGACCCTCCCAAAAGCAGATAGGATCCATGGTGTGGTGTTTGATGCACTTTGTCTTACAGTTCAGGTAAGACTTTAGAAATTTTTTGTATCAATAGTGGTTATTTATTGATCTGTAGGTGACTCTTCTCTTTGATTGAACTGTGAGATGTAGTTCCCCTTACTCGCTCATTGGGTTTCATTTATTTATGATTTATATATATATATATATATATACTTTTTATTATAGTATACTATCCTTGGGTTTTGGTTACACTCATTCTAGTAGACGTGACGACGCGCTGAGTGTTCCAAGTGATTTCCCTATCTAGCTTTTCATGGTTGGATGAGTCTAATAATCTAATATAGGTAGAAATGACATGATGATAAGTTCATATTCTAACCATTTCTATCTCCTTATATCTGGATGATCCTGCTTTACTAACTTTTTTGGTTGAGTTTCACTCTTTTACATTACTTTGTTCAATCTACTATTTTCCTTTCCTTTTTGTATCTCTTACTTCTCACCCTTCTTTTCCGACCTTCCTTCTAGGTATGTTTATACTCACCCTTATATTGGATTTTCTCGCCTGTATCATGCCTTATAAAGACAGAAGAGGGGTTTGATTGTAACTTCAGGGAGCTTAGGGATACATGTTATTGGACCATGTACGGTGATCATAGAATGGATTCCAGGAGATGGGCGCTCACATATTTTTCATTCTTCCATATTTCTGTCAAGTTGAGACCCTATTAATGTTGGGTGTGTATTTTACTTTTCTCCCTTTCAGTTTAATTATCTATACTCATACAATTTAGTGGTCAATCAATGTTCGGTTTATTTAAATTAGGATTTATCTTTTACTTTTTCCTATCTGCACGTTTTCATCGAGTTGACAACGTGTGTGTCTATGGGTACTAATGAAAAAGAATAGAAGTGTTCATTATGACATTGGATCTTATCACCACCCCTATCCTATTATGGTGGGATTGGGGTGGTTGTTTCTTGAGTTATGGCATATTTCGGGTCATGAATTTTTTTACAACACTTTTCACACACTACAAACTGAACATTCATACCTTCTTATTTATTTGATTTATTCTTACCCACTTATTTCCAACTCTTACTTTTATTATTATTATTTTTAATATGCACACGATAATAAGAAAAATCTATTTATACCCACTCAGCACATCAAAAAAGTTTATCATAACTTTTTAATTCTTGGGAGGCCAATGCCCCTCGTTATCATGCCTTCAATCCCAAGTAAAAATGGTTTATTTTTCTATCAAGATCTTGAATAAGATTTGGAGAGTACCTTTCCAATGGGGTTAAGTTTTATTCATAAAAATAAACCGATTCCTCATAATTTTTAGTTAATTAAAGGAATTTCTTTTCAATCCTATGTCAAAAAACCATAAAAAATATTTTTCAAGGAACAAATTTTTAAAGCCATCCCATTCCAAGGAATCAATATCCTTCCAAAGCCTATTATTATATACCATTGACCACCATTATTCATATTAAATTAAAAATAATATATAAAAAGACTAACCATTTGATTATTTGATCACCCAATAACATCAAATATCTTCTCATGTTCATCAATCCATCGTTTAGCCTCCACAAAGTCAGTTGATCCATAGAAAACTGGAGGGGTTTCCTCCTAAAATGATTCACTATCATCATGTTCCTTTATTGTCACATTGGTTGTTCCCATGAATGGATTCCACCTCTATTTATTGCCTCTTTCAGCTGAGACATTACATTGACACACTGTTCATATCCAATTATCACCATTTATATTTGAGGATATAGGAAGATATCATCATCTCGATGCCTTTCTACTTCAGCTTCCTTGTTTATTCTATGTAAATCCTTTCTAAAAAAACATATCATATATTAATAAGCATGGTAATATTCATATTTTATTTCATTTCATATGAAAAATAAGTTAAAATAATTTATGGTATTCTGTAAACATCATCATAAGCCCTATAGTTTTCTAAACCATCCTCCAATAGCAACTATAAGGACTTGTACATTTAAACATTACATAATCTAGTATATTCCCTTATAATTCACTTATTTACATTCCCAAGGATCTATTATATATTTAATATTATATATTTTGGACATAATTCATACTAATCATCCCAACATCATACACAGTGGGTATTACTATTTCAATATCCATTTCTTAGTTAAGAAATTATTTTTTCATAAAAACATGAAATCATTTAATGAAAAGTATTCACGACATTTATCATGGCTTTAACTTTTCTCTAACCCATAAATAAACCCTATGCAAAAATTTTAAAACCTAGTATGGTAATAAAATCCTCATTAAGGGATCTAAAATAAGGATATGAATAGTTATCCCACGAGTACTTACGAACATATGAATGCATTTTCTCAAAGACAAGAGTCTAATACATAATGTATCATATACATACTCTGTGAAACATTAGATTCCCATAAAAAAATTAATCACTAATAAAACCATAAATATAACATAGATAATTAAATATATAATTTTTTTAACCCTCACAGATACCATTTGATTTGTAACCCTCACGGTTACCTTACAATGTAACACTCACATCCACCTTATGGTGTAACCATTACAGTTACACATGGAGTAACCATACGAATGACCTCTAATATACACATATTGAATGAATTAGAGGGATATAAAGGTACCAAACATCATATTAAACAATCCCAATGAATCAGTTCATAATCATAAAACAACATTACATTCATCATATGAAACATCCCATTTAAAAAAGAAAATAAATTAAAAGAATATTTTTAATGAAAAATCCCTTAAAATTATCATATTTTTTATGTGAGAATAGATTAAAATAATGTAATATGTGTATAAAATATAAATAAACATAATAAAACATAATATAAATAACATCCATCTAACAAAAAATCATAGTACCACATAATCCATGATGTAAAAGGTTAACCGGAATAATGGAATTTGGGACTGGAATTCCATTGCCTCAGGTTATTCTTACATCAAACATGATTAATAGTCCTGAATAATGGTTAAAATAGTGTTGTAAGTATTTTAATGAAACATATTAATGTTTATAACACTTTATATAGTAATTTTATAAAATAATTCTGTATATTTTTTAAAGATGTTTTGTTATTTCCACTGTTTCGGGTTCGTTCATTACATGGTTCCCATGCTTGAATTGTACTGGATTTTCCTACTACATGCCAATGAAACTCTAGAAGTTTAATGAAATGGTATTTATATGATTCAATAATATTTAATGATACCAAAAAATTATTATTTTTTCATATATGATGTTGAATCATTATATAAAACATTAATTATATTCATTTAGATCATTTTGGCGGTTCTATGGTAATCACAAACTAGTTTTATTATATAATTTAGTATTATATATATATTTTAATTTTATAACATTAAAGATGGTGTATCATAGACATTGTAATCAGTTTCAACCATTAAAATCTTTTTAAAACCAGATTTAATGGAAGAAATGGAAACTGAAAACACATCGTCCACAGTGTCGATAAATTGACACACCCCATATGATGTTTTTTTAGAATTAATAGGTGAGAACAGGTAGTATGATGATGAATATTTTCCATTAACATGATAAAATTATAGTCTATATGATATTTTAGTTTTAATTCCTCTTGAATAAGGGTATTTTAAGAGTGTATACTAAATTATAAAGAATTGAAATGGAAATAAAAAAATAAATGAGGATTTTTTCCTCTGGATATCTTCTTCCTAAGATCCCCTATAAGGACCTTAGATTTAGAATTTTGATGAGACCAGAAGTTCTAGGATTTTTCTAATATACTTGGGAAGAGGATATGGTTGAATTTAGACAATTATAAAATCTTGAGAGGTGTGAGGATAATAATGGATTATAGTGGTATTTATAGTGGAGGAGAGGATGGGTTTTTCTATTATTATAATCATATTATTATTATTTTGTTGAAGAAATGAAATAGTATTGGTTATTGTGAACAAAAATAGAAATTAGGGAATGTGAGTTCAAACCATGGGCGATTACGTTAGCATAACATCATCCATGACTCAATAATTCAGGAATTTAGATTATTTTAGAAATCATCATATTTCACTATTGAACTTAAATTCATGTTTTTAGAAAAATAAGAAAATTACCCAAACCATTTTTCAATGTTTGTTATTAAAACATGTACTCAATTTTATCAAAATAATTTTCTAATTATGATAAAATTAAATTTTAAATTAAATCATAATTTATTTAAAAAATTATAATTTGAAAACTATAACTGATTTTATAACACGTTGAAAAATTAATAAAGGTATCATAAAATTATCTTCTAACAATAATAAAAGAAACTAAAAATTTATTATTATTATTTATGGAAACTAATATTCATTTAAAACATTAAATATTTATGGCCTCCAAAAATACCAACACTTATAATATGATCATATTGTCACTTATAGGTTGCCTAAATTTTATTTTATACATTCATTGGTGACGTTACAATTCATTTGGTCATATTACCATTCTTAAGGTTCAAGTTACTATTCCTAAGGGTCAATTTACTATTCAATAAAAATTATGTTCATCATAGGAGACTGTTAATATAGTACTGATTTCAAACACGTATGTCCATACTTTAAAATTCAAATCATAGAAGTGGGAAAATTTTGTTTAATGGTTATGTTATAACTATCTCATTAAAAATAGTGTCATTATGTAGAGACTTAGTGTTTGAGGAATTTAATTCTATATTAAAATTTATATTAAATCCCTAAGGTTTTACATTCTCCCCACCTTGTGTAAATTGTTTCCACACAATATTTATTTACTTATTAAACTAGTGAGGGTACATTTCCCTCATAGAATTTTCATATTCCCATGTTGCTTCTTCAACCATGTGGTTTCTCTAAAGAATCATAACCTCATTGATTTCCTTTTTCCACAATACTTTATCTCTTTGATCATGAATCTAAAATGGATTTTTTTTCTTAAGAAAGGTTCTATTTCAGTTGATCTACATCTAGGCTCAAAACATGAAATGAATCTGGAACATACCTTATCAACATTGAAACATAAAAAACATTGTGTACCAGAGATAAAATCGGAGTAAAATCTACTCATTAGGAGACTGGTACAACTTTTCTTCAAGATTTTATATGTTTCAATGAATGGTGGACTTAGTTTTACTTTCATACCAAAAGGCAAAACACTTTTCCATTGTGAGATTATATATGAAACATGATCATCTTCCACAATAGAAAAGACTTTATCCCTGTTATCTCCATTACTTTTCTACCTTCTCTGAGATATCTATATGTCTTACTTGATATTCTTCACTTTATCATCCACTTCCTTTATTAATTCTAGTCCGTTTAACATCCTTTCCAAGACATCATCCCTAAATACTGGAGTTCGAAACCACTCCCCATACAATTCTTCAAAAGGTGCCATATATATATTGTAATTAAAACTATTTTTTTAAGAAAACTCAATGAAAGAAAAATAATGATCCCAACTTCCCTTGAAGTCCATCGAACACACTATAAGAATATCATTCAATATCAATGTTTTATCTCAGACTATCCATCAAATTAGGGATGAAAAGCAGTGCTAAAATTTTTTTCAATGACCAATGACATCTACAGGTCTATCCAAAAGTTATAAGTGAACATGAGATCACAATTAGATACAATAGAATGGGAAACTCTATGTAACCAAACATTATCGTTGAGGTACAATAGATAAAGATGATCCAAAGACATAATTTCTAAAATATTATGGAAATGGGTTGATTTAGTCAATATTTCAACAATAAACCACATTGAATTATTACCTCAAGAGGTTTTTGGAACTCCCACCATGGAAACCCTAGATATATTTTCCCATTTCCACTCTGAAAATGGAAAAGGATGAAGCATCCCATTTGGTAGTTGGCTCTCTTATTTAACATATTAACATGTAAAACATTTAATGATAAAATCTATAATATATCAATTAATTCCATACCTCTAGTTATACTCCTAAAGATCCCCATAAATCATAGTGTTGTCTGGATAAAATGAGAATGAAGAACTATGCGCTGCACAAAATAATTCTTTCTTCAGTTGAGAATCACTAGGAACACATTATCTTTTTTCAGACCTCAAAACGCAATCTTTATCAACCTTAAATTCTGGAAACATACCATTTTTAAGTAATTGTACATTTTTTTTATAGATTTAGGTCTTCCTTCTATTCTTTCATAATTGTTTATGATATAGATGAATGCACTGATACATAAAACAAAAGAAAGTAATTTCATGCACTAAAAACTTCCAAGACAAAATTCATCAAATTTTTAATCAAATGGTCGTGCATCAAATGTAACATGGCTAATGATGCATGATTTTTTCGGCTCAAGAAATCTACCACTTTTTATTATTCAAGGATGGTAATTTATCATGGACTCATAATCCTTTATAATTTTAATCTATCTTTTCTACCACATGGTCCATTACTTCCTAGTAAATTTATAATTCAAAATTTTATATTAGTATATATTTAAAATTTGGATCCATATAAATGATTCTCCATGATTTTAATAAAATAAAATATCACCTAATTATATATCATGAGTAGGTTAATTTAGCTCTTGAGGATTCAACTAACATGAATTATAAGAAATTAATTGATCATTCTTAATCTGAAAAAACAATTTCATTCTATAAAGCATCACTAAAGATGAAAAATTCACATATTTTGGAAGGTAGGGTTAAAACTAGAGAATTCACCAATCTTCTAATAAATTCTTGAAAACAAACATTAAATTATTTTTTCCAGATCAATTTAAATATTTTTTTAGTTATCTTTTCTAGTAGGCATGCTAGCCATACAAGGTTTTCGAAAAAATTCTTGTAATAGCCTTCCAAATCTACAAAAATAAGAATCTAGGTTATATGTTTTGGCCTTGTACATTATTCAACAACTAATTTATTATAATGATAAATATTTCTTCCATCTTTTGAAATAGTGTGAGAAATAAAATAATTTTTTTGAACCACAATTCACTCATTCAAAATTTTACATACTATTTATTTTATTTTATGGAATGAAATGAACCCTTATATTTTTATTTCATGATCCTATTAACTTTTAGAATATACAATAATTTCATTTATAAACATATCCAAGAACTCATGAAATATTCAATATATAAGATTCATGAATACTGAAGGTTCATTAGTTAACTTAAACATCCAACAAAAAATACATAATTCCCACATCAATTATAGAACCTTTTCTATGGGATGATTTCATTCATTACATTCAACTGATGGTACCATGACCATAGGTCAACATTCAAACGATACCTTACATTTAGAAGATGGCCTAAAAAATCATCGATGGGAGGAAAATAATATTTTTTCTTAACAGTGGTATTATTAAAAGATCCATAATCAATGAAAAGTCTCATGGAACCATCTTTATTTTTAATGAATAATACATGAGCACCCCATGGTGAAGTCCTGTGATGAATGAGGGATTTATCACAAACTCTGGGAATTGATGTTTAAATTCAAGAAGTTTTACTTGAGCCATTCAATAAGTGGTTTTTAAAATTTTATTTGCATTAGAAACCAATCCAATAGTAAATTAAACTTCCCAGTCAAAAATAAAACCAAGATACTTATCCGAAAAAATAGCCAGGTGTTCATTTAATATTAAAACATAATTAATCTAAATGTTACCTTGTTTTAAACAATATGATAAATATAAATTTAATTTCTATATTTTAATAGTTTCTTAGCTTCTTTATATATTATAAATTAAATGGGTTCATTCTTATGTACAAACTAAATACCTTTCCAAAAAAAACTTCTTCAACTCTATAATCAATCTTAGAATGATAAAAAGAAATCCAATCCATACCCATAGTAACATCAAACTCTATTATGGTAATGAAAATAAGGTTTTAAGGTGATTTATTTCCATAGAAAATTCCAAGAATATTCATATAATGCATTTTTATGTAATATTTTCCCTTGATGTTTTACACATATGTTCATGTCTCATTTATTGAGGTGATATTTCCAATTTACCGTAATATTTCTCAAAAATAAAGGAATGTGTAGACCTTGTACCAAATAAGTCATTATCAAAATCGGAGTAAACATACAATGTATATAATACCACTTCATTGGATGGTCTGTCATCTACCGACGTAGTCACAAAGCATCTCACTACAACTTTTTTGCTTATAGTATGGTATGATTCCACAACTCATATCATTATTTGAGAAAGTATTTTCATAATGACCCATCTCACCACATTTAAAATAGTTTATATTTTTCATGTCATGATTAATCATAATATTATTTTCATTAAAATATCAAGCTATATTTTTAAACATACCACATCAAAAACACTTCCTAGTTTTAGTGAGGCATTCCCCATCTTGCTTTTTTACAACACATTTTAAAAACAAGAAACTGAACCTTATTACCTTTAGATTTCATTGATTTATTCATTCCCATTGTTTTCCAACTAAAACTTTTCTTCTGCTAATTTTAAATTTACACGTGATCATCAGAAAACTCCATTTCTAACCTCTCATCACATCAAAAATGTTTCTCATAACATTTAAATTCTTTAGAGGCCAACTCCCTTTGATATCATGGCTTCAATACTAAGTCAAAATGGTTGATTTTTATATGTATATACTGAATAAGATTTAGAGAGTACCCTTCCAATTAGGTTAAATTTCATTAACAAACATCCATTGAATCCTTCAAATTTTTATTTAATTCATGTAATTGGTTTTCCTTCCTATGTAGAACCACCTTAGTGAAACAAATCAGGGATGAGATTGATAAATTCATCCCACTCCAGGGCATTAACCTCTTTAATACTCCTAATATTCATTACCATTGACCACCACTGGTCTAGTTCACCTTAAAAATAATAAAATGAAAGACTAACGATTTGATTATATGAACATCCAATAACAAAGAATATCATTTAAAGTGCATTAACCCATCCATCAGCCACCAATAGGTAAGTTGATCTATAGAAATCAAGAGGGTGTTGCCTCCTAAAACGTTCCACCATCATCATGTTTCTCTGTGGTAGCTTTGGCTTTTCTCTTACATAGATTTCACTTCCATTTATAACCTACATTATCTAATCCATTACTATTTGAAATTTTTCACTTCCAATTCCAATCATTCCAAGTTTCATATTTGGGAAGATATTATCCTCTCGGTGCCTTCCTACTTTAGTTACCTATTTCTTTTTGTGAAAACCCGATTTAGTCAAACATATCTTAGATAAAGAAACATGTAAATCCTAAAATTATATATCATTTCATCATTATATTATGGAAAAATTATTTATGGTACTCTATAAACATCATATTAACCCCAAATATTATCTAAACCATCCTCCATACCAACTATAAGGACATAAGTCTATAATCGTTACATTATCTAGTAAATTCCTTCACGTTTCACTTCGTTACATTCCTAAGGATCTTCTCAGTTTAGAATTTTATAATCTTAGGACATAATTCACACATATCAAACCACCTATTAATTTTTTTATTAATAATACAATACCTATTTCATCTAGAATAAATATTTATTAAATAAAAAACATGATATCTGTTAATGAAAATTCTTCATGGCATTCATCATGGATTCTTATTTTCACTTAAACATCCTTAAACCTAGTGATAAAAAATTTAATATTTGTGATGAGTATAAAAATCTCAGTATGGGATATAAAATAAGGAGGGAAATCATTAGTCCGTGAATATTTATGAACATATGAATTTGTTTTCACAAATACATATTTCGCACCCAAAAAATATCATATTCTTACATTGTAAAATATGAGAATTAATTAAAATAAAGAAAGCATAAATAAAACCACAAAGTTATATTGGAAAATTAATTACTTAATTTTGAAACCCTAACAAATACCTTATGATTTTAACCCTCAAGGATACCTTACAATGTAACCCTCTTGATTACCTTATAGTGTAACCATCGTAGTCACACTTGGATTACTAATAAATCTAACCTCCAACATACACGTACCCAATGCATTACAGGGAGATATGGGTTCCACCCTCCATCATGAAAAATTCTCAAGAACTAGAACATAATCATAAAACAATATTACTTACATGATATAAATTGTTCCTTTTTAAAAAATAAAATAAATTAAAAGAGGATTTTAAATGAGAATTCCCCTATAAATATATTATATTTGATGTGAGAATTGATAAAAAGAATGTAATATGTGTATTAAATATAAATCCACAAAATAAAACATAATATGATTATAATTCAATTCATAAATAATCTTAGTACCACAAAATCAATGAATTTGAAGGTTAACATAAAGAATGGAATTTGGGTTAATAATTCCTTTACCTCAGTTTTATCTTACATAAAACATGTTTAAATGCTATTTTTAATGGTTTAAAAGTGTTATTAATATTTAATATAAACATATTCGTTTTTATAATTGTTTATTTGGACATTTAATAATATCATTCCACCCATTTATCAATAATGTTTTGTTGCTTACATTTTTTTGGTTTCGTTCTTTACATTGTATCCATTGTCAGTTTGTATTGGATTTTCTTATCGTATGGAAATGAAAATCCAGAATTATAATAAAATGGTATTAATGTATTTATATAATATTAAATAATACCATAAATTATTTTTTTCATATAATAAGATGAATAATTAGATAAAACATTAATGATATTTGTTTAGATCATTTTGGCAGTTCTAAAAAAATCACGAACTAGTTTCATTATATAGTTTAATATTATATATAAATGTTACATACATAACATGAAAGAGGTTATATTATAATATTTAAATTCGATTTCAACAATTAAAATTGTTTTATAACCTGATTTTAAGGAATTAAAGAAAATTGAAAATAGATTGTCCAGGATGTCCGTAATTCGACACATAAAGGATAATGTTTTTATTTTTATAATGAAGTGGGGGAGGAGAAGAAGTATGAATATTGATTTTTACATTAACATGATAAAATTATATAATATATGATGCTATGGATTTTATTAATATTGGATAAGGGAGTCTGAAGGTAGTATAAGAAAATAAGAATAATTGAATTGGAAATAGATGAAAATGAAAGTTCATTTTTACCTCTTGATCTCTTCTCTTTGAGATCCTCCTAAGGCCCGTGGTTTTGGCCTTTTCGTGAGACCAGAAAGTCTTGGACATGGAGGATATACTTGGGAATAGGATTGGAAATAATTTATACAATTATCAAGTCTTGAGATCTATGAGGGGAAGAGGGGTTGGGGGTGGTATTTATAGTGGGGAAGAGGAGGGCTTTTTTATTATTTTAATCATCATTTTATAATTTATCTCAACACAAGCGATAGTACTAGTTCAAGTGGAAAATAAAATTAATTTGTTCATGTGAGTTTGAGACAATGGTTTTTACCTCTTCCTGACATCATCAATGACTCAATAATTCATGCATTTATATTATTTTGTAAATTATCTTATTTCACTATTCACAAAAATTCATGTTTTTCATAAAAATACCAAAATTTTCATGGAAAACATTTTTTGATGTATATAATTCAAAAAAAGAAATTAATTTTATCAAAATAGTATTCCAAATTATATAAAATTAATTTTTAATTAAAATTGTATTTTGTTCCAAAAAATAATAATTTTAAAACTATAGCTGATTTTATAACACCTTAAAAAATTAATAATGATCAAATAAAATTTTATTATAACTGTTATAATATAAAATATAATCTTATGAATACATTTTATGAAATTTAATTTCAATTGAAGTTAATCAATTAACCCTAATATTGTAATTAAATATTTTTTAGTTACAAAAATACCAAAACTTAAACTATGATCATATTTTCACTTATAGATGTGGAATTTTTATTTTTAAATTAATTATTGAGGTTACTTTTAATTTGGTCATGTTAATATTCATAAGGTTCAATTTAACATTCATAAAGGTCAAGTAACTATTCCCCAAAAATTTTGTTGATCCTATTGAACTCCAAATATCTTACACATTTCAATCGTGTATGTCTGTTTTTTAAAATTCAAATCATATAAGAAGGGAAATTACGATTAATGGCTAGGTTATAACTATATCCTTAAAAAAGTGTAATTATATAGATACTCAGTGTTTCATGCATTTTATTCTATATAAAAATTTATTTTTTAATCCTTGGGGTGTTACAAACATGGAATTTCATCTGTAATAAAAAATAAATATTTAAAAAATACCAGACTAATTATCATTAAAAGGTCCTTAATACATTGATAATGAAAATAATAAATTATTAGTTATTATAGATAATAATATATATTATCATTGAAAATTATTTACCTTTTCAATTTAATTTTAATTTAAATATTAGTTTAACTATTTGAAATTATTATGCATCATAGAAAAAACACGTGTTCTCATAGTATAAAATATTATGTAAATATTATTTACACTAATTAATTTAATATTATTAAAAATTAACTAGATGATTAAAATAATTTTTTTTTAAGAAGAGGAACTTTTAAATTAAAAATATTAATGTTTAATGTAGAATTACATTGTTATCTAGATAACATCGATGTGAAAATATGTGATTGTCTTAAAAAAGATATTATTGGTTATTTAATATTAAAACATATACATATTATGTGATTTAAAAATAAAACGAAATTATCCTTATTCTAATGGATAAAACCTGCTGAAAAATATCATAGATGGTCCTGTTATGAAGGGATTTCCTTTTTAGAACATAATTATTCCCCTTTAGTTAAAAAATATTTTTTAAAACACTATCAAATTTTTTCTTTTAAAATGGTACTAAATATAACAATGACATATAAAAAAATTAGTTATTCCCCCCCTCATAATTATCAAAAATTATATATCTAACCATAACTTAAAATAATGTTCAAATCCCCTGGTGTTACTGTACATTTTGTTCAAAGTATATAAGTTCAATCCAAAAGAGGATATTAAATGATGAGGAAATTTTCTTAACTGAGTTCATTAAAGATTAATTATTCTACCCCAATCTCCATATATATTATAAACATAACTATATAACAGAATAAGAACCATTAAAATAATTATATTATATAAATTTTATGGAAAACAATTAACCATATTCCTCTTATCTACTAAAAAATGAAAAATGTCCCTCCTATAATATAGGGTTTATCACATCTATGAATTATGTATTAAATTTTTCATAACATACATTCATTTATGGTTCTATAATTTAATATAAAAAAATATTATATTCATATCATTGTTAAGGTTCTATATAAAAACCATTAGACGTTATATTTAAAATATTAACAATAAATGTTCATCAAGAGATTTAAGAAGAAAAAACATGTATAGTGAGATAATTTGTAAGTAATGTTTTGTTGATATTATTTTCCTTTTATATACATAATAAATTTTTTATTGAAAATTATTTATAAATATATTATTATATTTTTTAAACCTATAATATTATATACAATTGGACTCATCACAACAAAATAATATGTTCTAACACATTTATGACATATAAAGTGTTTTTTGGTATGTTCTACCACCAACATGCTCAATGTTATATTGTTTATTAATTGAATGATTATTAATACATAAATACTAATAATTATATTTTATAATTTTTATTTTATGTTTATTTTATTATTATGTCATAGAAATATTTATATTTTTACATATAAATCAATTCATATATTAATTTAATAATAAAAAAATAAAATTTTAACAACTCCATGAACCCCATAAATATAATTTCCTCGGTATAGGTATAAAAATACATGAATATATCAATATAATGTTTTAAATTCCCATTAATATTATAAATATTTAGAACCCACGAGAAAAATCCAGGAAACGAAACCGAAAAAAATGAATCATGTATAGGAAACAGAATATTTAACACCAATGTAATAATTTTTTTTAAAAAAATTAATTAATAGATATGTAATGAAGAATAAAAAATAGGTTATAAAGTATAAAATATCATTTTTTATTGTTATGATTATATTTAACAAAAAAATCAAGTTTATTATACATGGTTGTTAATGCATGTTTGACAAAGCCATAATTATAGGTAAGGGGATTTTTAACTCAGCTTTATTTCATTAGGTTATATCAATTATACATTTAGTAAGGTATAGAACAACTATATGTTCCTTTTTATGAGATTAATTTGAGTTTTATATATACCACTAATGTGTGTATTTACATTTTCCATTTTAATAATTGATTTATTGACACTTTCTTAAAATTTTATGATATGTTTAATAATTCAATTTATATTTTTTTCTTAATTTATATATTATTAATATTCCAAAATTTATTATTTTATTTGGTGTGTATAATAACCATGATTTTATTTCATAATTCATCCATGGATTAGAAGGTATGTATTAATTAATAGATGTTTCTATTCTTTGATAATGAGTTCAAAGATTACCAATGTTGTAAGGGTTTCTTCATCACAATTTCAATTTCATGAAATATATTTCTTTTTTTGAACATTTTAAATTTTATATAGTGTTTATATGAATCACTTCTATAGGAATGTAATATGTCACATTTTTCATGTAATTCATATTATTTATAAATACATAACATGTTTGTTTATTCAGTGGATTTTTATTCTTGTATTGTAAATCCAGTATTGTTTTATTGTCTCAATTTAAATTTTTAAAGAATATTCAATGTTATGTAGAAATTTTTATTTATATTCTATATACCTTAAATTTTTTAAATTTATTTCATTATTGTATCCTTATTCATGGATGTTAATTTTTTATATGATGTTATCTATTTCAATGCGTTTTTATTCATTGGTTATTATAGCCTTAGATGTTTTTGTCTATATTTTATTTCATTGAGACATTATTAATATTATGAACCTATAATAATTATATGGTGTATATAAATTCAATTATAATTAATAAAACCATTTTATTTTTTTATCAAGTAATTCAATGCTTCTTTAAATTTCATTTCCTAACAAAGATTTTCATTTTAAAATTAAATAAATTGTATTCCATAAAGTTGTCGGCTTAATTATTTGGAAGTATATCAAGTAATTATTTTTCCTTAATTCCTATATTTCATAAATTTATTCACGAATGTTTTTATATATACTCAAATTATTTCCAAAGGTTATTTTCTACTATCATTGAAATTCATAAAAATTGGTAGAAAAGAATACTCGGAAAATTTTCCATACAATATATTTTTGAAACATTAAAAAAAAATTGATAATTTTTTTTAACATATTCTATGTTATTGAATTTTTTCCCATCATGATATTTATTGTGAAATTAGACTCCTCCCAATATTTGCATGGTATATAAAATAATGATATTTCCATTACATTATCAATGCATCATTTATAAAAAGAATCAAAGGAAAACAATATTTTTTCTATGTTGAACTAAATATTTCGAATTCAATTATTAGATTTTTTCCCTTCATGTCAGCATAATTTATTGATTAAAATATATCACTGAGGATTTTACCTAATGATACCATAAAAATTATCTGTCTTTATCAATTATGATTATTTGTTATAGAAATTACCCTAACAATCATTCCATTCCATGTTTGAATTATTCTATGATGAAACGATGGACGTTTTGAGGATTTTTTTAATGTAAGTGAATAAACATATTAGTTTAATTTTTTAAATTGTTATTGTACTATGTATATAGTGATGGATATGTCTAATATAGCCCTCCAAATAATTATTTAATGATAATAGAGTTAACTACATACAAGTATCTCTAGGGAATATGTTAGAATTTTTCAGTTGAGTGTTTATATTGATACATGATGTAATATTTTACAATATTGTTCATTATATAATGAATATAATGATCTGTTCAATCATCAAAATTACTTTATGTTTTCTTTATTATCGGTGTTGATGAGAGATATTTTAGAGGTGTTATATGTTCTAGGGAATTGTTCATTTAAATTATATGGTCCATTACACATGTATGGTGGGCATGGAGATGGCTATGACGAAGTAGAGTGAAATGAAAATACCTTTTGGGTATATCGGGTAGTCAATGGGAAAATAAAATTGGTGACATAGAATATTATGATATATTGGAGGTTATGTTGGTTGTGGTAACCTCCTTCTCAGAATATCCAAATAAAAATTCCTTATTGAGGGTGTTTCACTAGGAGTGGAACTGTGGGGGGACTACATTTCCAAAACAAATAAGAAAAATGAACGAATATATATTGTAATGTGTGGGGGGGGGGGGGAGAAAAAATCAATTGATTAGGAACCATTACCTTGAAAAAGTTTTTTCATGTTTGTGTTCTCAAAAACACCATAACCATGTTAAAGGTAGTTGCCAAAGCCATGGTGGATTTCCAGGTTTTTTAATTTCATGAAATTAATGAATTTTTTTTTTGAATTTCATTTATATAAAAATGGAAACACATGAATCATTATAATGAGGGAATAATGGGATATTAAGTATATATTTCCCCTATTAATAAATCCCAATTAATCCTTGATAATTTAGTATTTTCTATATTCCTCAACAATATATGGTAAAGATTGAGATGTTTCTCACATTAAGGATCTATTTGTACAAATTTCCCAGGTTATGTGTTATTTTGAACCACTTAGACCTTGGTGGTAACCCCTTCTAGGTTATAACTAATATTCCAGAGGACCCAGTGCTCGAGATCAAGGTACCTTTCATTCCTTTTCATTTCATTAAATATTTATATTTTGTAATATTTGTATAAATCCTATTTGATTAAAGTTAAAATCAATGAATGGTTATTGATTCCTTATTGATGATATATTTTGGCTAGTATTTTCTCATCATGGTGATGTTTCTTTGGGTATTGGTCTATCCTCGATCAACTACTCTTATGTGGATAATGATAAACATTTAATCAAGGTAGGGTATTCCTTGATTCATTTTTATTAGGTGTGATCTAAATTTTATTATAAATTATACATTTAGTAAATTGAATAATATATTTTAATAAATATTCAACCATAAATAATGGTATAATCAGGATCTTGTTGAAGCAATCACATGTTCTTATACCATGATAATGGTTTTCCTCTTATTTTGATATATACAATGTAAAATATTTTTAATATATTATTTAACATGGTTATTCAGATATTAAATTTCTTAATGTATGTAAATATGATAGTTCTAGATGATTAAAATTAACAAAGATACATGTTTAATTGAAATATTACATCTCTATAGTTTTTTCTAGAAGAAGTTATTATTTAAATAATGATTAAATATCTTGGTGCTTATGATAACTGATATCCTTGGTTTTTTGTTCATGTAACCTATGATAAATTAATTGGTTAATTCATGAAATTAATGAACTAGTTCAATTATAATGAATATTAATTGGGGCTATGAAATCCAATTAAGACGAGAATACTAGAAGCTATATATTTTGGTTAGAGATTCCCTACTGTAAATTTTTTATTTTCATGATGGTTGTTGATATTTCTCTATAAGTGAACCTTATGATGAGATGTGATACTGATATGGAATATTGTATGGTTACATATTGGGGTTGGATCCAGAGTTTATCGGTACAATTTTCTACACTAATAGATGAATTAATGGTGATATGCCTGATGGGATTGAGGATATAACGGGGAATGATGGAATGTTCTGAATACGGGCTTCCAAATTTCATCATATGCTAATGTAAACAATAATACAGAGATAAAAAATCCTCTCAAAATCTATGAATAATGGGTTCCTTATTTTCATATTTTTTCCCCACAACTTTTCATAGGTGGTTGTGCATTTTTTATGTATCTTTTATTGTAACATACAATGAATCATATAGTACGTAGAATTGTAGAAAAAAATGAATTTTAAATAACTTATCCTAATGGGTTGGAATCAGAATGAAGTAATTAGTGATGATAACATTTGGGGAATCATAGATTCCGAAATATTATGCCCTGTGGTCATAGAATAATTGAATAGTAATTAATAAATTGTGAATGATAATTAATGAACTAAATAAAATTCATTTGAAATTATTTTGATCTTATATGGGGTCTAGTCCTTAATGGTGGAAGTTAAATGTCCACTTGACTATATTAATAGTTGTTTAAAACCCCAGGATCTTCTATTTGTGCAGTTATTAGGTATATGTATATTCCTAATTTATTTTATTTCCAACACTACCTATCCCATGTTCATAGAGAGGCCAATATTAAGTGGCTACCAAGAGGGATTTTCAAATATAATTATGATGGGAATGAATAGACGGTTGACTGACATCATTTTCTTCAATGAACCCATATTGTGGTATTATGTGATGGTTTTAATGGTGTATACCATTCATATGTATATATATATAAGTGTTTTTATAGATGTAGATAATGGAATTAAATTATTTATCAATCACATATCTCTAAATAAAATATATGTATGATTTTTATATGTTTGTTGGGTATGGGTTGTGATGTCATAAGTTGTAACTACTTGGTATTATCTAGAGATGTGATATTGATAAGGAGATGTTGTTTTTCATGTGGTGCGTGTTATGTTACAGTTTCAAATATAATTTTTGGGAGTATTTTTTATTTTGAGAGACTTGGATCAGGAAGAACAATGTTGGGGCAGTGAAGAAAAGTAGTGTGGAAGTGGAAATAAGGTACCTTTAATAACATATTATTTTAGATATTATATTAGTTTATATATGATACTCTTTGATAGACATCCATGGAGATTCTGAGAGAATTTTAATCCTTCTTTTGTTAACGAGATAATTTCACTTTTTTATTAATTGGAATTTAGTATTCTTGGATTATATTTTTCAATAGATGAACTATGGAGGAACTTATTGTGTATAACTAAATGATCAACCTATTTTTTAGAAACTATTTGTTGGACTTCATGATCTAGTTGGTGATAGGGTTGGACATTTTTAGATTGTAGAGCTATTCAAGAGCTATTGTGGAATTGACTTTATTTGAGTAAATTTTTTCATTTATTACTTTTAGTTTCCTTTGTTATGGTTTAGTCAATATGACATTCAAAATGTTTTCTATATCCATTATTATTTTTTAACTATTATTTTTTGGGGATATTCTATTTCTATCAATATATATGTTTTTTATAGAGTGAAATTTCCAATATATGTTCATAAAATACACCATATGTCCAATTGACCACCCCAAGGAATATTGGAGGCATGATTCATGCATAATTATCTCCATTATCACACATTTGGAAAAGGTGGGGTACTATTTGGGGTTGGGTTGTGACAGTGTATTATCCATGGGTTTGGTTTGGTGATGAGATGAATATTCAAGAATAAAACTTTTGATGCATACATTGTTTTTGTGGAAATGATGTCAGATGAGTTTAATATTCAATATAAATAAGGTAGACTACATATGAAATTGGTATTTATGGTATCCTCTATGAATTAGTTATAGGAAAATAATCACTAGTAACCCTACTAAGAGCTTTTATTCTAGATTCAGTGTAGAGACCAGGAAAAATATCATGAATTATTGTTCTTCAATCAAGAGTTTTAAATTTGTTGACCATGCAACAAGGATGCCCCAAAATTATTTGATTATTTATTAATTTTCAATATTATAGGATTAGGGTTCCTTGAAAAAACAATATTTTTTAGGTATGGAAGTAGGTTTATGTCCTCATCATGTTATCTTGAAATATATTTATCATGTTTTCCACAACATCACGAAATATTTTAGGTCAAAAAAAATGATACTAATGGAAGGATACTTTGTGATTTTCAGTGACTGAGTCTATATAAGTATGATGGGTTTATTTTAGACTAAGTGTTTGAATATGTTTTGGAGGTGTTGGATACATTATTCAATCCAATAAGTGCTCAAAATAAGTGGTAGGTTTCATTTTTGGTGATCAAACTAAATGGGGAATCAATAGAATTATGATTCTTCTTCCTTAGGGGTCACATGGAGCCTGTTTTTTCATCAAAAAAGTTGTGTGATTAGTTTCTAGATGATTTAAATTTTTACCACAATGGAGGTCATCCATTAATAGATTCATGCCATTTGAAATGTAAGATCATATGTGTGGGAGTTTGGGATCTATTTTATAATCCTAACTTTATATTATTTAGACCTTTGGAGTTTGGAGGTTAGGAATAGTCATTATGAGGACTAATTGAATCTAGATATCCCAATCCATGTCACTACATTTATTCAACAGATGCCACTAAATGTTTTTTTTTTTTGAAAAAAGAGGTCATTGAGAATATACAATATAGGACTAGATAAATATGGGAATGAAGTTGTAAAGATTATCCATGAATCATTTTTTGAGTCTAAAGATTGTAGTTTCATAGATAAAAGAGTTTTCAAATAGCCTAAGGTAAGTCCCCACTATCGTCATCATTTTCAAATGATATGGAAGCTATCAAAAACCCTGTCAATGTTTCAGATATATACTATTCCAATGGATTATTTTCATCGTCAATACTAAGATTTATAGTGTTCTTTATTTTTCTTGTATGACGTTTACATCATTTTAAAGAAAAATAATATATTAGGGTTATAAAAATACGATCCAAAGGTTTAGGGTTTTTGGGAAAATAGGATCATATAGAAAATTTATATAATAAAACATCATCATTATATAATTATTTCTTATCTATCTTCTTAGTATCCTTCATGATCTATTTATTGCAAGTAATCACTGGAGGATATACATAATAGTATGGGGTGATCTAAAATCCTAATAAGATATTAGATTAGTAAAAGAATAAATATAACATCAGTGAGGATAATCATCCTCATAATAATATACTCCAAGATTTCCCAACATAGTCATGATAGGAATCATTAGAAAAAGTCATAGAAAGTGGAAATGCATAAAAACTGAAACATTATGTCTTAGTTGTCAAATAATACACATATTTGGGTAAAAAAGAAGCATCATATTCCCACATAACATTTTTTCATTTTAATAACATGTTAATCGATAAAAAATAGTGCATCATGTAAACAAATTTTATAAATTATATCACAAGATTTATCACATTACACAATTAATTATAGGGATGTATAATACCAGGACCACCCATCACATCATATGATTTACATAATCAATCATCCCACAAAGAATGTATAACAGTATTAGTTATAAATTAACATGTGGCAAATAATGGGTTTCATGAGAATTTCATATAGAATATATTCATGAATAATCATTAGGTTCCTAAATGATACTGTGGAAGTGTATTTTCTATATGAATCATCACACTATATTAAAGAGGAAACAATATCAAGTAGATTAAAAATGTGAATTGGAAAGAAGTTTACTTTTGGAAAATTATTATTTTGGTCATAAAAACATGTTGAAAACATTTATATCATAAAAACATAATAGGTAAAAAAAATAAATTATATTTATGTAACAATAATAGAATATACACATTGAAATTTGGCATAAAAGAGGTATAACCAAAAGAAGGGGAGCTGAGTTTGAGAATCTAATTACCTTACGTGTGAAAGTGTTATGAACTTGCACTTAATGTTCTGGATAATACTATTATGTTAATTAATTAATTTAATCATAACCTATTTTAAATTTTTTTCCTTTTTATAATTTTATTATGGACATTTTAGATAAATTCATGAGTTATCGTGTACGATTTTATTGTTTACAGAGCATTTGTTTTCATTGTTTCATGGTTAGCATACATATAATTATTAAAGTTTTTCTAAAATCTGAATAATTAGATAGATGGTAAATTATGTGTTATAAATTAACTTACACTTATTTAAATTGTCTCAAATATATATATATATATATATATATATATATATTATATGAGGATGGTAAATTTGATAAAAGAGTAATGATAAATTTATAGTTTATTTGGGATGTTTTTCGGTCCATCATGAAATAATATCATTTTATTAATTATTATATATATAATGTAGTTTTAGAATATAAAAAAGTTATAATATACATATCAAAATATAGGTTGTCTATAATACTGGTTTAATGACCAGCAATGAAGGTGGTAATGGAAAATGAAAACTTTTGAACATTGAAGGTGACGAATTGAAACACTCGAGACATTTTTTTTAATTTTATATGAAAAAAAGAGGAAAGAAGAGATCTGATAATGGATATTACATTAGTGCAATATCAATATAGTATATATATTATATTATAATAACCATGCCTATTTTTATAGGGTATATAATGAGAGGATTTGAAAATAAAATAAACTAAAAGAGAAGGATTGAGGGTTTTACCTATTAAATGTTGACTCCTCGAAAACCTCATTAAGGTGAAAAGATTTGTTATTTTATTGAGATAAAATGATTTTAGACTTCTATAAGTGGCGTGGGATTGTATTTGGGAATAATTTATACAATATAGAATTCTTAGATGGTGTGAGGGGAAGAGGTGGTGAGGATGGTATTTATAAGGTAGGAGAGAGGTGTTTTTAGATTATTTTATTGATTAGTTTATTATTTTCATAATGGCTATTAATAGTTTTTTTATTATGACTAAATATAGTAAATTGAGCATTTTATTTAATGATAATTAGATCTTACATCATCCAGGGTTTTGTCATTACTAAAAAAAATCATTTTTTTCAAATACGGTAAATTACCATATTTCATTATTTACAAATAGCAAACTATTTTTACAAAAATCCTATAAATTAACACTATATACTTTTTGACATGTTGGTTTCAAACATATAGTTAATTTTATGAATTTGGTTTTCTAAATATGATAAATTTAACTTTGAATTAAAATCATCATTTAAACAAAAAATACAGATTAAAAAATTATAATTGAATTTATGAAATTTTTAAAAAATAAGGGGCCGATTGATTTTTCATAAAATTATTATAAAAAATATATTAAGTTATGATTATATTTTCTGAAAAATAACTTCTTATAAATAATTTTATTAATTATAAAACAGTAAATAATAATTTATATTTTATAAAAACATTTACACTTAATTTATCATTTTGAAAGCATTTATTTACATATAACATTATATAATTATATCATATTTTCATTTATAAGATACCGAAAATTTATTTATAATTTCATAGGTGGTTAACTATTTTATTTCTATAATACTCTTCTTAATGGTTATATTACTATTCTAACGGTCATGTTACTATTCAATATTTATTAGTTACTTGTGTTCTATAAATACCACTTATTATGTTCTTTATTCTCGAGATAATTATTTTATTAGGTTATCTAAGTTATATATATTTTTAATTGCATGTAAAATAACTATAACAATGGAAATTACATTTATAACCATTTTGGTTGTTATATTCTTCCACACTTTTAGAATTTCACCATAAAAAATTTATTTTACATTAGTTGGTGAGGGTATTTCCCCTTCATTTCTTCCTCTATTCCCTATGTTACTTATTAATACTTATGTTTCATCCACAACACTTAGAAAATGTGAGTTTTCATGTTTCATAAGATTTTTCCCTGTATTCCAATATCATTACCGGATGCACCTCATAAGAGAGGTTGTTCACCAGTTGTACCGCCTATAGATTTACTACATGTGAGGGATTAGGTATGTACTATTATAATATAGATACATGGATCATGTCATTAACATGAGCCATATTGGGTGGAATTTCATTCCTATAAGACACTTCTCAAATGTGATCAAGGATCTGAAATGGTTCAATGTTCATTGGGATAAACATATCTATCTTTCCAAACAGAATAACTATCTTCCATGACGATATTTAATGGAATAAATTGTCTCCAAATTCAAAATACAAGTCCCTTTGACAGTTTTCAACATTACTATTTTTCCCACATTGAGTATATTTCAGTTTTTTGTGTATGAAATTATATATATATTTCATTTCAATAAAGATATTAGATCCAACTATACTCTGTTTTAGAACATCATCCCAACTAGTTGGAGTTACACATCACTTCCCATATATAGATTTATATACATCCCTCTGAATACTAGATTCGACATTGTTATTGTATGATAACTCAACTGATGTAAAATTCTTATCTCGTCTGCCTTTTATTTCTATTGTTTATTCCCCGGGGATTTCTTTGAGTTTATAAATAGTCATTTTTGATTGCCCTTCATTTTGTGTGTGATAGTCCGTGTTGAAATTAAATTTTGTACTCAATTCATATTTAATTCTTTTCCATAATTGAAAAGTGAACATTGGATCATGATCAGATACAGTTGAATGTCGAACCCCATAGATCCTAACTACTTCCATCACATATGTCTTGGAAGTATGATCATGTGATAAATCTTCATGAATAGTAATGAAGTGGTTAGTCTTGGTTAATGGATATCATATAACGCATATTTCATTTCGTCATTTGGATTTCATCAGGAGACTACTAAAAAGGTCCATAGTAACGGTCTCCCATTTCAATATGCATATAAGAAATGGTTTCATTATCTATTTGGACATATTTATTTCTACATTAACATTATGTCTTACTAAACACCTTTATATATACTCCAAAATATCATTCTTCATAGTATACCATGAGAAGCATTATCTAATAAACATTACTTCATGGTACTTCCAGGATGGAAGAAGAAAGATGAGAAATGTGATTTTTCTAATAGATCATTCATTATCTTAGATGATGAGGGAACACAAATCATATTTTAAAACCAAATCACACTATCATCATTGATATGGAACAATTGTATCTTCTCTTCCATTACAACTTTCATATTCTTTTGAACCTAAATATCATCCCTTTTCCTCCTT
Organism: Viscum album; assembly: GCA_963277665.1. Lineage (NCBI taxonomy): Eukaryota > Viridiplantae > Streptophyta > Magnoliopsida > Santalales > Viscaceae > Viscum > Viscum album. Next base: position 826,229,436 of record OY728148.1, on the reverse strand, counting down.
GATCATATCATAGAGAGATGGTTGGGTAATAATTTGGTCACGGTAGGATGTATTCCATGATTTTATGATTTCAAAGTCTATTCATTTCATTTCCACAATTTTGGGGTCTTTCTCAACCAACATCATGGATAGATTAACAGGTTCAGTTATTTTAAGAGCATGACCTAACTAATTCACATTTCTGGATGGTAATGAATATAGAAATCAATGCCTTTGATTAACTCTAACCATATACATTGATGTATGTTGATCAACTTTTGTGTGAATATATACTTTAGAAACTTTTGATCAGTATATATTTTACATTTCTCACCTTAAATGTTGTTCCTATAAATATCCAGGTAAAAGATGACAACATCCATCCTAAGATTGTGAATCAAGTAGTCATTTTATTTGATCTTATTCTATTATAGGGTCTAGGCCATCACATTATCCTTATACATGAGAACAAAACAAAAAATCATTCATTTAATGAAAATATAGAGTATCAAAAAACCTTTCCCACATTATTATATTGTGAGTACATTTATAGTGAATAACCTCTTATTGAAATACTTACTTATTTACACACATTTGTTAATCCATATGACTTTCACCCCTTCTATGTTAACATAGTTAATGGGTTCTAAAATCATAATAAATTTCTCAAAAAACAAATATAGTACCAATTTATGCCTAGAAAACAATGTATTTTCGTTACATTAGTGTGTCTGTTCCATTCCTCAATTTCCTTCATTTTTTATGGTTCTAATTAAGTTATCTCACTTGTGATAACATGATGTATCCAAAATTCAAAAAAATTTAACATAGCTTCCAATTTCTCCATAATTAATGTCTCAAACAAATTACATATATTTTATTAATGTTCCAACATTCCCTTATATTTGGTGAGAATATTTTCGATAGACAGATCCAAGGATTTCCAAAAATAGTGTCTAAAGACTATATTAATAAAATATATTAATATTAAAGTAGAATTAATAATTTAAAGGGAATCACAAGAAACTCATAGTGCCTATACCTTTTAGGGAATTCATTTATATGAATATCTTCTTTCATAATCTTTAGTTAATTATATCTATAGTGAAGATCCCCCTTTAAGATGCATTGAGCTCCTTGTAGTTGACAAAACAAGTCATAAATCCATATAAGAGGATTTTTTTTATTTTTATTTATCTTATAGAGATTCCATTAATTGATACAAAACCTTATTGGTTTATTTTATTCATTACTATGACAACCAGTGAACCCCTAGATGATGCACTAAGTCATATAAAACCCATGACCAAATTCACTTACAACTACTTATTTAACTCCTATTGTTTTATAGGCGCCATCCTGTAGGGATAATTTGAGACAGTAGTGAATCAAACTATATGATATATTGACTACTCTACCTAAATATTTGTGGTATTTCTAAGTATCTTTTTGATAAATACATCATGGTATTACCTCAATATGAGAATTTAATCAGTTTGATACCTTACTTGACATGACCATTTGATCTATGTATGAAAATTTATAGGGAATCAACTCCCACTCCATTGAGGAAAATTTCAATGGATATTCATGGTATTCCTTGAATTTTGAGTGGATCTTGGGATGATTCACAATATAAAATAATTTTTACTTTTTCCTATAAGTTTATGTGTGGTCTATAAAACTAGATACAATCCATGCCTAGTGTATAATTTTATTCCAAAAAGGGATGTATTACTAGATTTTCTAGATATATAATCCTATTCATTCCAATAAGACAAGTTTCCACAACATGGGTTTCATTGATGGAAACACTGGGTGTTTTTCTGGATGTATCAACCTTATGGTATCGAGTATTCAATTTAATATTTATTTAAATAATGATGAATTTAATGGAATTCCTAGAATGAAAATCAAACAAGAATTTTTCCATTCAAGATTAATAGAAATTGTTCCTTGTACGACATCATTTTCTTTCTCCACATCAGTATTAGTGATGGAATAATGTTTCCCTTTCTCTATTGAATTGGTTTGCTGATGATGTTGGGTAACCTCAAGGACTCCATGTTTGGTGCAGTGTATTGTATAGTTCCCTTTATCCCTACAATTTAGGCATTGAACCCTAGGTTTTAATTTAATAGGTTAACTTATTTCCTCCATCATGAAGACCATATAATTTATGTCTCTCTAAAATTCAAGACTTTCGTGTCCTTATCCCCCACACATTAAGCACTTATCTTTCACCTTAAGAAAGTTACTATAATTCTTCATCCAATATTATTGGAACATGTTTTGTTGGATCCTCCATCCTCCATTTTCATTTGATCCACCAAGATGAAACACCATTCCTTTATTCTTACCTCCATAACCATAATACCATTCTTTGAATTCCTTATCGGCCCTGACTGCACATGGATATACTTCCTAATAACACCAAAATACATAGATTGATAGAGTCTTTAAATAGTTTGGTTTTAAACCACTATTGAATAAACTATTTTCAATCATTGTTTATAAAAAACAATATCCATATCAAAAAATCCATGTGAAGTTTTCCTCATATTTCATGACAGATTAACCTTCCTTTTAATTAAGTTTTATTAATTCCCTATCTATATTTTCATAAAGATATTGAAGGGAAATGCATGTTAAGAAATATTTTCCTAATTTCTTATCACTCAATCTCTTTTATTTCACACTTCGGTTTGGTGTTCATTATCAAACTCCAATATTTATCAGCATCTCCATATAAATGATAAATGGTTGGAGTCACATTCTCTTTCTTAGAATAATGGAGAATAGAATATATATTCTCTATTGTGTTATCATTTAATTTTCACATCAAGTGGATTGGAATATACACTAAATTTTTACCATCATTATCACATAAATGATTTGATAGTAATTTTCTACCTATTAGGTGAATTTGGGTGTTCCACAATGTTCAGGTTTTTTATATATAAAATTATAGTTGGGTAATCATCGCCATGATATTTATAACTCCACATCACATGGATTTTGGGATACTGTACAAGAAATCATTGAATTATCCCACCCATGGGTTGTTGGCAAGGTTACTCCTAGTTCCCACCATTATAAAACTGAATATATATGATCAAAATATAATTAAACATGTTAGGAATAAATAAATTATTCATTTGTGGAATTTACTCTGAATTCATATATTATGGGATACCTATGTTGATAATTTCTCAAAAACAAAGAATATTGGATACTTAAATATACTTAGTCTCATACCATGGTCTGTAACTAATGTTCCCTAATAATAAATCCCAAATTAACTAAACCATTCCATAATACCAACTATATAATCCATTATTTTTCTTATATTTCATTTACATTATTTTAAATATATAAAACATATACGAATAAAAAACCCAGCATACAAAATGTTAGTGTCTTGAGAAAATTATGTGCATATATATATTTTTCATAATAAAACATACACATTAATTAATTTACTCTTCTCAATATTCTTAATGTCCCTTTTTTCTATTTATTTCATGTAATCACCTAAGGATATGCATAAAAGAAATAGGTGATCTTAAAACCAAGTATGAGGATACAAAAGAACATGAATCAATATAAAATGATTGAGAATAATAATCATCATCAAAAAAATAAGAAATGGATCACCATAATAATCATGATGGTTAGAATTTGACAAATAATAGAATATGGAAAAGCATAAAATTGAAACATCATGTCTAAATGGTAAAATATCACCCCTAGTTGTGATAAAATCTACCATTATGGTCACTCATTACATATGTTCATAATCATAACAACATATTTTTTAACAAATCTATAATCATGTTCATTCATAGTACACATTATCTAATTATAAATATAATATTACACAATTAATTGGATAAAAATGAAATTATAGTCCCACCAATCATGTCATAACCTTTAAATAATCATGCATGACACATAGAACATATAAAAATGTTATTAATAAAATAAACCATGGAATGTAACACGTTTCATGAGAATTTCATAATTTATGAGTTCTTGAGTAACATATAGTGTTTCAAAATTCTTAAAGGAAAACAATATTTTGTATAGGAATTTTAACACTTGTGTTAAGAAAAAACAATCTCAAGTGGAGTCCAGATGTGAAGTGGAAAGAAGAGTTATTTTGTAAAATAAGAGTTTTTTCTCATAAAACAAATTTTGTAACACGTATATCCTTGAAAAGAAAATGGAAGAAAAATTATATTATACTTATGGAACATTAATGGAATATCCACACAGAATTTTGGAATAAAAGAGTAGTAACTCAAAGAAAGGGAGTTGGGTTTGAGAATATTCTTACCTTATGTTTAAAGAATTCTTCACTTCCACATGATGTCATGTATAATAAAATAATATTGGTTAATTATTTAACATATAACCACTTATACATATATTTAATTTATTATAATTTAGGTAAGTTCATTTAAATCGATTTTAATTTGTTATAGTGTTAAATTTTATTGTTTCAAGAGGGTTCTTTTTCATGGATTCTTGGTCGGTATACTTGTATCTACTTTCGGATGTTAATGTAAAATGATAATAATTACCTAGTAGGGAAATGTTTTGTTATTAATGAATATGCGGAAGATAAAATGGCATAATATATCATTTTTTATTTGTTTTGGATTATTAATTTGATAAAATGTTAATGATAAATTTTAAGTTTATTTTTGGAGTTTTTCCATCCATCATGAAATAATATAAATTTATTAAATGTTATGTTTACAAATTAGTTATAGAACACTGAAAAAGATATAATATTCATATTAAAAAGATCACTATATTAATTTTTTATGACCATCCTTGAATGTGGTAATGGAAAATAACGACTCATCAACCATGAATGTGTTAAATCAACACACAACAATTGTTGTTTGAATTTTTTAGAATAAAAGATCTTAGAAGAGATTCAATGATGTATAATTTAATTAAAATAATAAAAATAAAGTATATATCTAATTATATATTTAGAATTCTCCTTTGGATATGGGAGTTAGGTATACGATAAAAAACGATAACAAAATGAATAAAATGGATTGTGGGTTTTTCCTCATGAATTGTTTCTCCTTGAGAACCTTATTTAGGGGCTTGGATTTGGTCTTGTGTTGATACAAAAAGCTAATGGAATTTTGGAAGTGTAATTGGGGGCCAAATTAGTTAAAATATACAAAAAATAAAATGATTTGAAGTTGTTAGGAGAAGGCATTGTGTGGGGTTGTATTTAAATGGGGAGGGGTGTATTTGATTATTTTATTCATTAGTTTATTATTTTTCTTCAAGTCTATCAATAGTGTTTATTATTGTGAGTAAATAAATTAACTAGAGTATGTTATTTTTACCTAATGGTAACTTCATCATACATGACTCATCAATGACTCAAAAACTCATTTATTTTCCAAGTACCTTAAATTATCATATTTGATTATTTACCAAATAATAATTTTTTTAGAAAATTACTAAAAATTAACACTATACATATTATGATGTGTACAATAAAAAAAATAGACCCCACATAATGAAAATAATTTTCTATATAAGATAAATTTATTTTTTATAAAACATCACCACATATTAGAAAAATAATGATTTTAATACTATAATTGATTTTTTGACCACTTTTTAAGTTAATTAATGTGTCAAAAAATAAACATACAAATATAATAAACCAAAATATTATTTTTTGAATTTATTTTATCAAAATATATTTTCTACTTAAAAATTAGATAAAACATAAAAGTTTAAATAACTATTTATGTTTCATAAAAATATCTATAGTTAATTTATCATATTTAGAAATATATTTACATAAAACATGATATAATTATTTCATATCATCATTTATATGATGCCAACCATTTATTTATATATTCAGGTGGTGATGGTACTATTCTATTGGACATATTTAAATTATTAATGGTCATATGTTTATTCGAACGGTCTGTTAACTATTGAAATTGAATAAGTTTCATTTTTTCATAAATTATACATATTTCATTAATTATTCATGAGAATAAAGATTTTACTTGGTTATCTGTGTAATATATATGTGTTTTATACTATATAACATATTTATAATAATGTAAATTCAATATATATAATTGTCGGTAGTTACATTCTTCCCCCATTTTTTTGTTTCACACATGAAATTTCATTTTACATAAATAGGTGGGGGTATTTCTCTTTCATTGGTTCCCTTATTTTTCATGTCTCTCTTTCGTACTTATGGTTCCTCAAAAATAATTAGACAATGTGAGTTTTCCTATTGTGTAGGATATTTTATCTATAGTCTATGATCTTTACTAAATGTTATTCATACAACATATCATTCACTTGTTGTACCCCCTCTATATTCAGTAAATGTGAGGGGTCAGTAATGTACTTCCTCTAGAGAGATAATGGAACAAGTCACGAAATTGATTGAAAATTTGCAGATGTGAAATATTATAGTCCATTGATCCTATTAGATAAAGGATCTTAAATGGTATAATGTACAATAGGATAAGATTCCCTCTCATTCGAAAACACATGTCTCCCATCTAATGTGATATTCAAAGAAATACATTATCTCCAAATTCTAACACCAAAGCATTAAATAGTTTTCATCATAAATCTATTTTGGAATATGTTATTATTTTATGTTTTGTTGGATGAATTTAACCTCATATTCCATATCTTTTACAATAATAGGTCAAATTAGCTTTCATTGTCCATATTCATCACAATAGGATGGATTTCTACATTTCTTGACATATTTAGATTCATATGGAGCCATAAAAATTCTAGAGTGAAATATTTATTCTATGAGAACTCTACCAGTGGAAGATACGGATACCATCCACCTATGAATTACATCGAGCAAGATCATAGAATTTCTTTTAGTGTTTGAATTTTCATATCACATTGTCCATCATTTTGGTTCGGATATAACATTCTAAAATTCAATTCACTATAAAAATTATGTTTAATACACATCCATAATATATATGTGAACCATGGATCATGATCATATATGATCAAATATGGAACCCCATGAAGTCTCACCACTTTAAAAATATTATTGAATGTTGTTCAACTGAGAAATATTACTGAATAGCAATGAACTGGGAAATCATGGTGAGTTGATCCATCCGAAAACATTTTACATTGCTTCTATTGGATGTCTTCATGAAAATATTGACAAAACCCATTGTGACATTCTCCCAATTCCAAATGGGTATAGGAAATGGTTTCATCATGTTTTTTTACTCAAATAATTCTACTTTAACTTTTTAATCTACCAAACACATTGAGATATAATCCAAAATATCTGTATTCATTGTTTCCCAGAAGAACTTTTCTTAAATATCACATTACATCTCGGTACTTATATTATGGATGGAGAAATATGGGCAACGTGAATTATCCAATACATCCTTATTTATTACAAGTGATGAGTTAACACAAACACTTCTTCCAAACAAAACCTCAATATCATCATCATTATCGTTGAAAAATCCTTTTTGTAAGGTAGGATTTATTCCATACTATTATGATTTTTAAATAAATTCTTTTTGAATCCATGAAGACTGTTTATTTCTCAATCTACATCATTGATAGAGTAACAAATTATTTTCTTCTAATAACTTCAACTACCTTATTCATCTTTCTGATATGATAATGCATAGATCCAACATATTATTTTAATAGATCTGGCCATCTCTATTTACACATTTTTATCTCCTTATGTTTTTATATATACATTAGGTTGTTGTGACCGGTATATATGTCACAATTCTCACCATAGAGTTTGATCCTTCATATTTTAATGGAAATGATTATAGTTCCATGCTCCATATCAAGATTCAGGTAGTTATTCGCATGGATATTTTATTTATTTGAGGCATATGATATCACCTTATCATTCAACAGGTGTATACAACCAAAGTCATTCATTGAAGAATTAGTTCATATCACAAAATGTTATCTACTTGTCAGTAGTGTGAGTAAAGGTGTAGTGATTAGACTCTTCTTTCACATCCTAAATATTTTCTGACATTATTCCATCTAGACATACGTTACCCCTTTTGATGTTATCATATTAAGCTGGTTATAAAATCTTGTAAAAATCATTACAAAATGTCATTTGTACCCAGATAAGAAAATACAATAGTATAATTATGTGACACTAATGGGTCTAGTCCATTCCTCAATAGAATTTTTTAGAGGACCATGGGTATTCCCTCACTTGTGATCATGTGTCCCCATAATGTGATTGTATTTATCAAAAATTTAAACTTTCTGAACATGGAATAGAAATTCTTCTTCCCAAATATTTCCATAAAAATCCATATATCTTCTTCATTTTTCTCCATTTTATTAGAGTATATTATAATATCAACGTTATAAAAATTCATGAATTATTCATTGTAGTGTCTAATGAATCTATTCAAAAAATCCATAAATGCCTCAATGTAATTATAGATTCCAATGTGAATTTTTTGAAACATATAATTACCATACCTTTCATGGATAACAGACTTCTCAATATTCTCCTTCAACACCTTATGTTGATGAAATATAGAATGAATATCATCCTTTGAGAAGTGATGAACTCTTAAAAGTTGATTGAAAAAAATGTAAATCCATGTATGATGATAATTATTCTTTATTGTGATCTTATTTAGATTTAGTTAATTGATACATAGCCACAATGAACAGTAATTTTTCTTTTTGATGACCACCAGAACCCCCATGTTTATGGACTAGGGCATATGAACCCTTGTTCAGAATGAAATTTCATTTTATTCATCAACTCATCATGTTACATAGGGTCCATACTATAATGGAATTTAGTGATAGGAGTTACTCTAGTTATAGGTTCTATTGACAACTCTTATTCATGATCTATGGGAAGTCTAGATAACTCTCTGAGAAATACATTATGGTATTTCATCACAATGGGTACTTCCTCTAGGAGGATACCAACATTTGATGTAACCATTTGAGTGAGGAATTTTTCTTCGCATGGCATAGACACTGAAACCGTTAAGGAATTTCCAAAATGAGATTAATGGTATTCATTGAATTAATAGAGATGATGGTTTGTTTCAAAATATGAAAATATATTAACTTTTTCGGGTAGTTTATGTGTGCGATATATAAAAAGAGTTAATGAATGACCAATATAGCATCAAATTCCTTGTGTAGAAGTATTATGAGATTCTCTAGAAATATTATCCAACATAAAACAATAGGATAAGAATAACATACTTTGGTTCCAATGATCACACCGCCTGATATTTTTACAAATATTTATACGTAAAAGATGGAGCTATTTAAATCAATAGTTATAGAAAAATATTAGGATATAAATAAATTAATTAAACCATAACAGAATAAGTCTTTTTCCATTATTGAGTGAATTGAATGTTTACGTTTCATGACTTCGTTTTCTTACACCATTTCAGTATTACTGATGGCATATGATTTCCCACATTCTATTGGAATTGTTCACTGTTGATACTAGTTACCCTCAAGGACATGGGGTTTAGAGAACTATATTTCATAGTTCTTCTTCTCCCTACAGTTGAATCATTGAACCATAGGTGGTGAATTTGGAGGTTCCCTCCTTTCCTCCATCATGTTGGTCGGATTCTAAATGTCTCTACAAAATTGATTAGTCTATGGCCCTCTATCCTACACATAAATCATTTCCCCATCTATTTGAGGAAATTACCATTATGTGTCTTCCCATAATTTTGGAATGTATGAGGTTGGATCCTATCTCTAACTTTGATATTCGACCCACCATCATGAAACTTTATTCTTCTCTTCTTGTCTACGAATAAATGAGACCATTCATTGAATTCTATCTTGACCTTGGGTGAAGATCAAAACAATTCTACATAACTCAAAAAAGTATGAGATAGCTAAATCATTCCAAATATATTGGTTTAAACCACTATGTAATCTATATATATATATATATATATATATATATTTCTATCATTTTGTATAAAAATTCCAAAGATATTTCTTGAAATCATTTTGAGGTTTTTCTTTTTTATCATGATAGATTCACCTTCTTTTATCCCTCGATATATGAATTATCTCTCCATGTTTATACAAAGTGTTCAGTGGAAATAATTGTCCCGAAATATATTTGAATATTCTTCCAACTCTATATTATCTATTTCATCCTTCTTCTTGGTGTTTTTTATAAACAGAAAATTTGTATTGACATCTCCATCTAATTGATAAATCTCCATAGTAACCTTATCTATCAAATAAGATTGGAACATGGAAACATCTTCTCTATTTAGTAAAAACACAATTTCCTAACTTGTGTATCTGATGACCCACTAAATTTTTGTTGTTATTTCCACCTAAAATATTTGATATATAGTCAATCCATATTAGGTTATCGAGGATTTCCCACATTATTCTGGTTATTGTTCATAGGTTCAGATAGATGTATAAGCATCCAATTGAAATTTTAAACTCCAACTTCTACTGAGTTTGGTATTTCATTCATGTAATATCATCTTATGGGTTAAAGGTATTCCTAAACCACTATTTAAAAAAATTGGTCCATTTTTGTTTTGGGTTATTTCAGAATGAATTTGAAATTTCTTTTTGACATATATGCCCTAGTGTATGGTTTACGAATAGTTTTTCCTTGTTGTTTTCCCTGTCAAGAGAAACCATGAAAACCCAATAAGTGTGTTTTTTCATGATTGGTACATGTTTAAAAATCATACACCCACATAAAAGAAATATTGTAGCCCATTTAAAATATGTGCATAGCCAAGGCATAGGGTTTGGTCTAACTATAAGACCATGCCCAGCTAAACATATGAACATCTTTTAATTAGCATGATAACTGTAAAAAATTATATAAACCCTTATTTTTGTGAACTTTTCGAGCTCATTCAGTCACTACATGATTTATATTGGTTTTGGATCTCCCATAAACTAATTTGGGTCTCCCCAATCCTCTTCCAATGTAGATTTGAACTCGGTTATCCTTGTTTGGTCTCTTCCCAGAAATGTTTCTCTCATCGTTCTTTTTTTAACTCTATCTCTCTTACCCTTCTTATATTTACATGGATCCCCATATAGCATATTGGATATAATACAGTATTTTTTGCGATTATAAACCTATTTATGATTCCAAGTTTCAATTTTCATCATTCTTGATCAACAAATCCTGATAAGGGTTTGGTGTTTCATGATTCGTTGATCCCAAGGTAGGTTTCTCCATCAAGATTCCCATTTTTTTCAAACCTAAATAGACTAATTTAATTTCATATATTTTTATTAAATTAAGATGTATTGTTTCAATTAAATTTCATCAATTGGATTTAAAAAAAACTATTTCCATTGAATTTGGGTTTTAAAAATGTGATTTTTCATGAAATTTAGAAAAACCCAATTCCATTGAATTGGCGTGTGTTTAAAAGTTGTAAAATAACCAATTCTAAATAATTCATTGTTTTTCGAAATTGATGGATATTGTTTGAAATTATATTTTTGTATTTAATTGTGAATGTGAATTGTAAAATTTAATTTTGAATCGATTTCAAATTCTTATTTGTGAAAAATGGTTTAAGAATTTTTTTAATAGAAACCTCATGAATTAATCTTGGAAAAATTCTGGTTTGGATTAATAACCCGATTTCACTTCTTAAATGAAAAATTGGAATATTTGAAATTGGGGAATGGAATTTAATTTCATTTTAAGGTTTCTTATGATAAATTACCCACATTTAAATGATACTAGACAACATAAAAGCATGTGTAATTAATTAGTTCACTGGGACAATCATGAATGGATGGGAATTCCCTATAACTTTAGAAATGTTTTACAATACCAAAAAACCTTGGTTAGAACATATTATTTCCCCAGTAGGACATAGATGAGTCATATATTGCTAGTACTGAGGGACATCTGTACACATTTTAGGTTATCACAAGACTGTGTGTGGAGCCATATCTTGGAAATAACCTACCTATTGGCAGATGTCCATGATTCATTCTTGATTATATTTGACATATAAATGTACTCTAATTTTTTTAAACTATTCTACATGGATTATGATTGATATAAAATATTTTATATAAATGTATTTAATTAATCGTTTTTTAATGTATATCTGTCATTTCTAATGTAATCCAGCTTTTGAAATGTATATCATTGTTTTTTTAAATATGATTTTGGAATTCCAACATTGTTTAATTGACCACCCAAATATCTTAATTTGGTTAGGTTATTATTTTAGAATCTTATGGAATCCTAAATGATACGTGACTGGGATTTTAACTCACACCCACATGCTCATTCAGGTATTTGTATATTTCCTCCCATGTTCGAGGAAGTGTAAAGCACCACATTGATTATGTTCTAGATATTGACCCATGGAAATGGATCATTACATCCATTGAGACATGGGTTTTTAGCATCATATGATTCTAGTACATTATTTTAGTATTTTGGGTTGTTTTACCTATTTGACTTTTGTAACACCTCTCTCTATGGTGTTCCTATTATATGCATACTTTTTTACTTATCTTTCTTCTGTAATGTTTGTTAAAAAATTAGTTCCCACATTCATATTATATAATGATCGAATATAGTCTACAACTCATGGGGATCTGGAATTCCATTAGGGTCATGTCAGTGCTGGATATGTTATCGGGTTACTAGGGAACCTGAGCTAGTTCATGAAAAAGTGGTATTGGAGTTATAGGTTGAGATTTTATCTTGATGTCATAATGAATTTGTGTAATATTTCTGATACATTGGAGGTAGTTGTGATTGAGTGCTTAGCCAGGTCTCACCATAATGAACCTTATGTCACCAGTGGGGGTTTGGGTAATGGGGAATCAAGGATTTGCTATATAATTATCCCTCCTTATAATTTGGATATATTTAAATCTAGATAATGTTTTCTATTTTTTGGGATTAATTTCCCCTTACTTATCTGTTTGAGTATTAGTATGATTCCTTCTTTGTTATTCACTATTGTGGTGTAGTATCTTTCCTCCAAGAAGACATGTGAATCATATCGAGGATGATGTTTTTGTTAAACCATAGTGATAAAATTCTATTGTTGACCCGAGTATGGTTTAGGTGATTGTATGTATTGTCCAAGCTCTAGGAAAGGTACCACCACTAACTCCTATACAGGTGCTTGTTGTGGAACCTCAAAGGGATGATCATCAGATTCATTATAAAAATTCCTTTTTTCTATAATCTATAGGATTATAAGGGGTCAAATGATCCTCACAAGGATAAGGAATGTTTGAGGTGGGATCAATCATTTTTCTTGATCATGGAGACACATGAGTAAATAAATATGAGGTGTGCCACCATTGTAATAGAAGGACCGAGAGGGAGATGGTGGTATATTATTATTATGGTGAGTAAATTTGAGGGATTATGGTGGAAATACTTATCGTATATTTTTACCCACTAATTATATCCATAATCAATGGTGTTAAACCTCGATACAATGTTTTTCAAACATTATTTGTCTAACATGAACATGACATTGAATGAAAATTGTTTTGATCAAATACTATTGGTTATACCCGAGATAGTGTCAAAAGATAATATAAGGACTCAATGATTTGAGTTGGGGATTCAATAGGATATTTTTTCTCATGTTTTCTTGGTGAAGTCGCCTTCTAATTCATATTTGTTAGAGAGAGCGTAGATGGTCGAAATGGATAATGATAGAACTCACAATTATTGTGAGTATCATTCTATCCTAATAAAAGAATGGGTTCATCTAAAGGAATTCATAATTGAGATGATTCTCAACGTTTTTCTTGAAGATAGTTTAATTCTAGATGTTTTACTGTTCCTGGAAGTGGTCCATTTATTTTCTACCATTATGGAGTGCCATGGAATAAAAATTTGTATTTCACTGAGGCTCCCATGAATTTTGGATCTTATGGATATTTAGGACACTGAAAAAAAAATTTCCATATCAATTTCACTCCATGTATTTTCAATGTAACATCAGCACCATCTATAAATTGGGGGAAAATAGTTTCTCCAGGATAAGAAGGTTCCAAAAAAATTAACTAAAATGAAGCTTCTTCACACAAAAGAAGCTTCACTTGAAGGAGTGGATATGGGTCTTGTGGTCGTGACAGTTACCATTACTATAAATTTGTCTTTAGTGATTTCATTATTTCACACCAGTGCATCTCATTTTTTTATTTGAACTATTATTTTTGATCATCTAAATATTACTATGAAGATTTTATCTTGTTTCATGGCTATTACTAACCCCTTGCTATACAGAGAGAGAAGGGATTTCGTAGTCCCACTTGTTTTCTCTTTTCCATATTTTGATCATTCTTAGAGTTTTTTGGTTTTCAACATTTAACCGTATGACACCATATGATGGATAGATTGGATCATTGCTAATAATTCTCAGATTGATTTTTATCTTTGATTGGACTCATTTACTACACCCTATTGTGTATGTTGTATCATTAATGGGGAATGAGACCCAAGACTGGTTAGGGATAGATATTCATATCTGGAGTGTGTGAATGCTATATATGGGTTCACCTTTTCTCTAGAGTAGGTGTCTTTAAGTCGCGATATCTATCCAGTTGTTGTCAAGTTTTCCAACATTTTTACTTCAGACGTCTCTAGTTTTACACTATTAAGGGGGGAGATTTTTCTATTGAAACAGTTCATGGTACTCAACCAGTTTCTATTCCTTTGTATCCTGTAGAAAAAACTTAACTAAATTGTAAAAGACTCAGTTGGATGACCTTCTAGAGAAGATTTTTATATTTTGGTGTGTGTCACCTTAGTAAACACATGTTCAATTTTCTAACAAAATTCATGGTTCTTTATTTCATTGTGTTTATTATTAAAAACTCAATAGACTCATGGTAATGACCATTAATACATGTCAAAAAATAGATGATGTGTTTGTTTAGTTGAAAGGGGTGACGTTGTTCTTGAATATTGATCTAGGGTTGGTCTACCATCATTTGAGGATAAACCAATCTAACATTCAAAAAACCACCATTTAGAATAAATATTACTATTATGAGTACCTTATCATTCCATTAGGTCTAACCAATTCTCTTCAGTATTTATGGATTTAATGAACATGATTTTCTACAAGTACCTTGATACTTTTGTAGTGGTATTTATTGATGAAATCCTTTATTACACCATGTTAAGAGACGATCATGTTCATTATATGAGAACAATTATGAATTTTTTGTGAAATATTTGAATTTATGGAATGCCTTAAAAATGTGAGTTTTTATTTGAGATGTAATGTTCATACAATATTTGTTGTGAGAACATGTTTAATCCATTGATCTTGAGAATTTAAAAGTTTTTAGGACATCGGAACAACCATGGAATTTTTTCTAGATTCATATCTTCAAGGGTGTATCTAGGAATTATCGCATATTCATAAAAAACTTCTCAATGTTGGATTCACTAATGAATAATATGACTCAGAAGGGTGTAATCATTTCATGGGATTATAAATTTCTGAATTAATTTTTTTACTAGAATTGTTTTTCATTAATGCCCTAGTGTTGACTCTTCAAGAGGTCAAGAAGGGATATGTGTTCTTCTATGATGCTTCGGGTTCAATTTTGGTCTATATTATCATTTATGGTGATCATGTTGATTCTCATGGATCTCATCATATTGGGACACATGATAATAATTATCGAACCCATAACCACGAACATACTACTATGATGAATTTGCATAAAATCCGGCATCACGTCAATTGCGAAGAGAGGTTTACCATGTATTCAAAACACAAGTTCTTCAGTTATATCATCCCTAAAAAATATTTTAATCTCATCTAGAGGAATTGGGTGGAATAAATACAGTCATTATATTTTGACATTGCATATACCCCAGGAAAAGGAAATTCAATGCAGATGCTTTGAGTAAGAAACATCTGATCTAGGAAATGAAAAAATCACCGGAAGAGTAGAACATGATATATATCATTGAAAAGATTATTATTTAAGTATAGGTATCAGTGGCTGAGGTTTATATGGCTAGTTTTTTATTGACATCCAATCTTTATGAGATGATTCTTATGGAACAATAGGTTTCTGTTGAGTTTCATATCATTGAGACTCTCTTTTTGGTGGGGAGATAGTTGTTGAGTGTCATTCCTACAAATGTGCATCATGTGCTTAAAAATAGATTTATTGTACTTTTACCCTTAAGGAATGTTGTTAATGGGGATTTCTATAATTTACTGTGGTCCTTCCACCCATGAAATATGAATATATTATATGAAATTAGGCATAGATATTAGTGACTAGGTATGATATGGTGAATTTATGAATTTTTCTGTCATTTTTATACATGAAAAAAGGTCAAGGACAACCATAAAAAACCGTCAGGTTTTCATCACCAACATCGATCATCTATGTGGAATTTGGATAATATTTCAATGGAAATTTTGGCTTGGGTTTCCATGTAACCAAAGTATTAAGAATGTGATATGGTTTTTAATTGATAGGCTGATCAAGTTGGGTAAGTTTATACCCATTCAAGATGTAACCAATGTTGAGGAGTTGGGAAATCTATAAGTTATTGAAATTTTATTTTTTCTTGGAGTTATATATTATATTGTCTCTGATAGGGATACTTAGTTCATTATTTCTCTTTTAGAGGCCTTTAGAAGGTATGGGGATCCCAGGTTCATTTGAACAAGTCATAACATCCGTAGTTAGATATTCATAAAGAAAGATCTATATAGATTCGTTTTGATATTCTTATTTCTTGTGTTCTGGAATTTTGTGATGATTAGGATGATCATTTTATTCTAGTTGAGTTTTTATAAAATAATAGTTGCATGTCCATGATCAGAATGGTCCCTTTTGAGTCGTTTTAAAGCTCGTCTTTTTTATCTACGTTGTGTTGTTCAGAGATTATGGGATGTTACATGGTTCAATCATGATTAGTAAAAGGGATGAAAAAAATATTTGATTCATTAGAGAGTGATGATGGAAGAGATATGATATAATTCTTATTCTAATCATAGCCATAAACCATTGGAGATCAGAGTGTGTGACATAGTATTATTGAATATTTCACCTTGGTTGGGTCATAAATGTCTTGGGAGGTAAGGGAAGATTTATACTCATTTTTGTACCTTTTAATGTTGTTTAGTAGGTTGTAAATGTTTCTTATCATTTAGATCTTCCCTAATAGTTGACATAGATCAATAACATGTTTCAAGTATCTCATCTACAAAACAATCAATCTAATCCATCTCATGTGTTAAACTAGAGTAATGTTAATGTTCAACATGATTTATCCATGAATAAATGGAAAATTATGATAGTTCATTATGAAATAGATGTGATTAATGATAGGAAGATGCATTTGGTTCATGTTTAATGGTATCATGGTTCTGATTCTCATGAGAAGTGGGAGAGGGTGTAACTAATGAGAGAGAAGTGGCATCGTCTTTTTGGCATGTAATCTTCAATATAGGTTTTCTAAGGACATGATGATTCTATGAAGGGTAGTTTGTAACACACTTTTAGTTTCTTTAGGTATTCTAAAAAACAACTTTTAAAAAATATTTTGTTGGGATTTGTTTGGGAATGTTTTGGGTTGATTTTTTTTATAAAAATATTTGAAAATTGTGGTATTCTTGAATGGTTACGACAATGTTTTCCAAAATTGTTCTCCCTCTCAATCCCAAAAATGAACTCCCATGTACTAGGGTTTTTCATAGCTGGTGAACAATTTACAAATGTGTATCTATTTAGGAGAAACCATGTGGACCATATAAAATGAGACCATTACTATGGCACATGGTTTGGTTTAATCGTGTGGGCTTTCCTAGCTAACCATTCACATAACATTTAATAAGAATAAAAATTTGTTAAAAATTTATCAAACACTCCTTTTGGAGCCCATATTAGGTGCATTAGACCCCAACAGAATTAATTTAGGATTTGGGGATCCCTTGAACTGAATTTTATATCCAGAAAACCCTTCTAATGATGATCGAAGCTAGGTGATCTTTTCTCAGTCTCTTCCCAATATGGTTTCTCTCCTTGTTATCTTTTCCCACAATCTCTATTCTCCTTCCAGAGGATCTATCTATTCTCATGTTAATTAATGGATCTAATACCCGCCACTTGGTGTTATTATACATTGTTTTGATTCGCGATTTCTTTTTTCATTATTCCTCATCAAAAAATATTGGTTACGGTTTGGTGTGTTCAGATAAGTTGATCCTGATTTAGGTGGTTCTATCATGATACACAATTTTGGTAACCCACGAATAATTTTTTTTAATTTCAATTTATTTAATAAAATGAATGATCTTGAATAAAATTAAATTTCATTCAATTTGTTTGTTGGAAAATACCTATTCCAACTAATTGGAGTTTTAAAATTGGGATTTGGGAATGAAATTGGGAAAATAACCAATTATATTGAATTGTAGTATTTTTTTGGAATTTTTTGAAATTCAAATTGTTTAAAATAAAAGTTGGAACGTGTTTGATGGTAAAATTATGAAAACATCACTTCTTTTAAAATGGGGATTGTTAGTGAGATTGATGGAATTTTTTTGAAATTAAATTGTTGAATTAAATTGAGAATGTGAATTCTGAATCCATTTGAAATTATTATTAATGAATTATGGATTGGTGATGCATCTGACAGAAAATTTAGTGTTATATATTAGAAAATAGGATTTTTCTTATTTAAAACATGTATCATGTTTTAAATGGAAAATTACCATTTTGAAATGTTGGAATTTGATTTAATGTTATTTTATAATTAGTTAAAATAAATT
Organism: Viscum album; assembly: GCA_963277665.1. Classification (NCBI taxonomy): domain Eukaryota; kingdom Viridiplantae; phylum Streptophyta; class Magnoliopsida; order Santalales; family Viscaceae; genus Viscum; species Viscum album. The sequence goes on along the minus strand of OY728148.1, from coordinate 826,210,600 downwards.
TCCAATCATTGAATTTTACTTCAGGACATCTAAACCATGGTAGTTAGTGAGTTATTTGGGACAAACACACAAGGATGTGAGTGCCATATCACATGATTGACATTTAGAAACACTAAAAAACATTGGATGTAAAATTTTATTTCCCTAGTGGAACATATACGAGTAATATATTACTAATGTCGAGGGATGTGTGTTCACGTTTGGTTTTATCACATGAGTTTGTGAGGATCCAATTATATAGAACCGACAAACCTCTTGTAAGATGACCAAATTGGTCGTTTTTTTATTTTAGAAAAAAATGTATTATAATGTTTGAAAAATATTTTACATGCCTATTATTTTAAATGAATTTTTATATAAAAGTGTTTATTTAATCCATTTGTTAATTAATATCTATCATTTGTAATGTATTCCAACTTTTTAAGTGTAAACAATGATTAGTTTAAATATGATGTGAAATATCAAATTCATTTATTTGAAAATGTCAATCACATTATTTGGTTAATTAAATTTTGTAATCTATTTTAGAATCCTTGGTGAGACCCCACTAGGATTTTATCTCACACTCAACTAGTTCTATCAAGTGTTTGTAGATTTACTCCATCCAAGTTCTTTCAAGGGTAAAGCGTTACTTGTAAGTGGTTCTATCTATTTTTCATGGACATGGAGTTTTGTTTCCATTAAGAAAAGGGTTGTTTAACTTCTGGTTTTTCTGGTAAATTGATGTTGTACGTTGGGTTCCTTTACCTTCATTACTTCTCGTATACATCTTATAGTGGATTTTCGTTTATATTCATATTGTATTGTCTATCATTCTTTAACAACGTTTTGGGAAAAATCATTCCTAATTTCATTATGTACGATTCCATGCAAAATTATCCATCTCATGGGCATCATGAAGTAAATTTGGGACATATCGACACTGGACCGGTTATCTTTTAACTCGTTTACATGGGGTGGTTCACCACAGTTTGAGAAATCCTTGCATTTTCCCTCACGTTGTTTTTCATCCTAGTTTCTCTTTGTTCCATACATTTTCTAAAACAAAAAACAGTTTGAAAAAAAATAATTTGTCAATACAGTAATAAATAATTTATTCTATTGTTAAATGAACTCTAAATGCATATATGTTGTGGGTCCTATGTGGATAATTTGTATAAAAAAAAGATTCTTGTATATTTAAATATACATATCCTCATACTAAGGGTTCTCAATAATATTCCTCATCCTAATTCTCAATTTAATGAAACCATTATCTCATACCAACTATAGCATCCATTCTTTTTATTTCATGACTATTAGATCATATTAATGATAAAATATATATTAGTGTTATAAAAACTAGATCCAATGGTTTAGTGTCTTGGGAAAATTAATCTCCTACAGGAATTTTATATAAAAAACATAAACATTATTTAATTCATTTTTCTCTATCCTCTTGTGGCCCTTTATTTATATTTTTTATAATTAATTACCCAATAATGTACATCAAATAAAGGGGTGAGATAAAATCCCGGTAAGAGGATAGAAAAGTACATGAATTAAAATAATATGGGTGGGAATAATAATAATCATCATAAATTATGAATAGTATCACTGAATTAATAATGATATAAACAATTACATATGGTCATTGAATGCGGAAATTCCTAAAAATGAACCATCATCTCTTAGTGGTAAAATACCACACATATTTGAGAATAAAACTATCACCATGTTCATGCATAACATATGTGTATAATCAAAACATCATTATTTTGGAAAAAGATATCTAAATTTTCCATCATTATACACAATATCTCATGAGATTCATCAAATTACCCAAATCACTAGAGGGATATATAAGTTTGGGCCAAACCATCACATCATAACATTTACATATCTTATCATTCCACATAAAACATTAAATAATTTTAGTTTAAAATATCGCATCAAATGGATGGGGTTTCCTGAGAATTTAATAAATTAAAAATTCATTAATTATATTTGGGGTTACAAAATGATTAATGGAAACCATATAAGGTTTAATAATCATTACACATTAGCGATGAATAAATACTCTCAAGAGTAGTCCAAATATGATATGGAAAGATGAGTAATTTGGAAATATCATTATATTTTTCATAAAAAATGTTGTAACATGTGTATAATCGAAAAGAAAATGAACAAATAGTTAAATTATATTTAAATATCATTAAATGAATATCCAACCGTAAATTTGGAATAGAATAGGTATATCCTAATTATTGGGAGTTTTTTTCGAGAATCCCCTTACCTTTTGTCCGAAAGCATTCTTCAATTTCACTTAATGTCGTTTATAATCAAATTAGATTCATTAACCGAATAATAAAAGCATATTATACATTTATTTTATCATTATTATTTAATTATGTAAATTTATGGAATTTTTTATGAGTTATAGTGTTCAATTTCATCATTTTAGGTGCTTTCATTTTCATTGTTTCACGGTCAATTTACTTTTATATAATTATGGATGTTATTGAAAAATGAAAATTATTTCGCAGAAGTGAAATGATGTGGTTCTAATTTTCATATATATGGTTAAATTGTCTTATATATCATTTTTTTATTCTATGAGGATTATTCATCTCACCTAACAATAATGATAAATTTTTAGTTTAATTTGTTGTTTTTCTATCCACCTTGAAATAATTTCATTTTATTAAACATTATGTTTATAAATTAGTTCCAGAACATTAAAAAGTTTATAATATGGATATTAAAATCCATTTTAACTATAATAATTTTTTTATTAATTTTCCTTTGAAGATTGTTATGGGAAATAAAAATACATCCTCCATGGTGGTGGTTAAGTGACATATCATAGATGTCGTTTTCATTTTTTAGAAAAAAAATAAAGAGAGATAATATTTATGATGGATATTTAATTAAAAATAAAAAAAAATTATATTATATATTTGATATAGGGGGTATCATTCCTCTTTTTATTTGGTAGTTAATGATTGGATAAGATAAATAAAAGAAGTATAAAGATAAGGACTGAGTGTTTTACCTCTTGAATGTTGTGACCTTGAGAACCTTATTACTGAACACATATTTGTCCTTTAGTTCAGATAAGAAGATCGTGGACATGGGGAAGAGGCTCGGGGTATAATTGTGATGAATTTATACAATACACAAGTCATAGAAGGTATTAGTCGAATAAGTAGTGATTGGTGGAATTAATAGGGGATGAAGGGAGTGTTTTTTGATTAATTTGTTAATTTGTTTATTATTTTGGCTCAAGAATATCTATAGTGTGGTCTATTGTTAATAAATAAAATATAAAGATGATTTTATGTAGTGATAATGGGAACAAACAAAATACATGACTCATCCATGACTCAAAAACCCATTTATTTATCAAATACTATAAATTATAGTATTTCACCATTCACCAAAAAGTAAAGTATTTTAGAAAAATCCCCAAAAACACCATAATAATTTCTTGAAGTGTAGATTTAAATAATGTTATTTATTTTATGAAAATAATTTTCTATATATAAGAAATATAATTTTTAAATAAAACCATAATTTATTCTCTAAATATATCTTTTAATATTATAAACGATTTTATGACCGTTTGAAAAAATTATCAAGGTCTCATAAAGTATTATTATATTTTTGACAAAACATAATATTAATTTATGAATCTACTTTCAGAAAATAAAATTAATTTTTAATCATTATAGTAATTATAAAAATGTAATAAATTATATACGTCTTATAACATTATCAACAAATAAGTTATCATTTTAAAATAATTTATTTATATATAAGTATATAAAATTTGGTCATAGTTTCATTTATATGATTCTAAATTTTTATTTATGCCATCATAGGTGGTTGGTATTATAATTAGGAATTACTATTACTAATGGTCATATTACTATTCCAAAAGTAAAGATACTATTAAATCGGTATATTTTCCTTATATTCTATAATACTACTAATTTCATTAATCATTCATCAGAGTAATGACTTTATTAGGGTTTCTATGTTATATATGTGTTTAATTATATACCATAATTATACAAGGGGAAATTATATTTGTATAATTTGGTATCATTAGAATATTGACCATAGTTTTTTACAATTATAGAATGTGGATGTTTCTCCACTTCAGGGTCAACTTTTTACATAGTTTCTACATAGGTTATAGTAGAATATTTCCTCAACATTAAATTTGCAGGGCATATTGGGTAGGTAGATGAAAAGCTAATTTTTTCTTTCTTAGGTAGAGTGTATAGTCCATTTACCTCGGTGGTCATAAAAATGGTATATGAGGACAATAGTTACATCTTGTCCAGTTGCATGTTCTATTTATTTAGTGACAAATGATCTATATATATTTTGAGGTTTTATTCCTATTTTCTATTTGGGTGTATCTTTTTTTTATTAATGAGTTACACTCTCCTTTATATCTATTATCCTAGTCCATTATTTTGGATATGACTTGAAGATGATTCTAGTTCCCTTGGTGTGGACTACTCAAGATAGAGTTTGATCTTAAATATGTGATGTATGTTGTGGGTATGAGTTAATGTAGGAGAAATATCAGTCATAGGGAGAAACCAAATTCTTCTAGATATATTCATACAAAATCATCCCCAATATTGATTAGTTGTGTTTAGTGTATGAAATATAAGCTTTCGTTAGAAGACATATTGTGTTCCATGATGACTAAAGATATTCTTCCATGTTTTATGGAATGTTGTACCCTCATATGTGTTGGATTTGTGATTCATACTTGTCTTCCTTGAGATATGATTTAATGATGACATTGGTGGAGGCTCATGCATAATGATTCCAGTGTTTTTAGAAGACTAAACTAGTTTATTCCCTAAGGAGGTTGGGGTGTTATCTTGAGTAATAGGGAATCATTTTTTGGATGAAATCCAAATAGGTTATTCCCAAATATAGATTTCACTATATGGGAAACAAGATTTTTAGATGTAGGTGTAACTATTTAAAATTGGCGAACACTTTTAGTGAGGTTTTTTTAGTCGATTATAAAACCTTGTGTTCATCATTTTTTGAAAATAATGATGAGGGATGTCTATGCGTATGTATCATTTATCATTACATGAATCTGGATTCAAGGAATAATCTCTATAATTTTATTTGTATTGATGGTTTATTCGATCAACTAATGGGATATAATTTGTTCCCAATGACCGATATGCTACAGAGATATAATTTTTTGTGGGTGAAGGGTTAAAATGTACTATTAATTGCATTATTATGCAAGGATGGACCTTATGGGTTGCTTTTAATTACACTCTGTGTGATTCATGATCTAACCATGTTCATGGTATTAATGAATGTAGTGTTCTAAGAGTTTCTAGACCAATTCACAGGGGTTTTCAATGACAAAATCATTATGTAATACATATTTAAGAAGGAGAATTAAATAAAATTTCATTCTATTTTGGGAGTTCTTCATCATCAAAATCTATTTGGGAATCCATATAATAATGAGTTTTTTAATATTTTTGTTTTTTCATTAGGGATATCAAATTACATAACTGAGAAAACATGGTTCCTTTTTTGATCTTTCGGGTTGTTTCAAGGCTATCCCCCATGACTATTTCATAAGTGTAGAGATTCTCACATTTATGTGGTCCATTAGAGGAGGTTCATAAGTGAATTATCTAAGATTATGAATCCTATAACACCCATGACCTGAAATTATCATTAGTTATTATGAGTTGAATGATGTGATAAAAAACCCAATTCCCTAAAAGATACGTTATTCAATGATAAAGTTATTCATTTTCTAGAAGAAGGATATTTGTTTGAGGTTTTTTTGTGACAGTTAGCATCTAGGATTTTGGAAGTGTCCTGATTCATCATCGGTTATATATTTATTCTATTTTTGTATATTTAAAATCCATTTAGATTTACTTTTCAAACCATGATATCATGTTCAAAATAGTTGTGTTTTATATTATATGGCTGAAAAATTACCACATTATTGAGTGTTCTATGGTTTTCACTGAGGAAAGGAATTTGAGGTGTAACGCCTTAAGATTTTGTAAAAAATATATATATTTTATTTCATTTAATTATATATATATATATATTATAGAAGTTTGTTTGTCTTGGGTTATATGAAATACATATATTATCATACACTACATGCAATATAAAGGTTTTCTTTCCTTACATGAAACTCCGAGGTGATCTTATGTTACATAGGAGACTTACATTCCTCGATGTCTTGTATAACACATAAGACCGAGTGTTACCATACAATAATATATTATTGAAATATAATACTTTATTATAATTAGATATAACAGAGTGATTAAATTAGATATTTTGGTTTTTTAACTAACCTATAAAAATATATTATTAACACAAATAAAAGATGAATTTATATCTTGTATTAATTAGAAATTAAAATACAATTACTAATTGAATATATGGGATATATATTTTGTTTTATGCTCCAAACTTCTTTTTGTATTAATAAATTAAATTAATCAAAATTTGTGACTGTTATTAATTTAGTTCATATTTTATTTATTTAAAAATATATATTTTATATTGATCTAATAGATTTGATTGACAGAAAATATGAAAAATCCCATTTTTTGCATAAAAATCTATATTTTTACAAAAATAGTTTTACAACATTTTAACAGAGAACATATTTAAATTCAAATTGTTTGAACATTATTCAATTTAATATGTAAAAATAAAGTTTATATTTTAAATTTAAAATTAATTATGAGGTTAGGATAATGTTTTTATATTTTTCTGTAAGGATTCATTATTTTAAAGAATAGTTAAAAATAATGAATGATAATTCCAAATATATCTTTCATATAATTTTATATATAGTTAATTATTTTTTAATTTGGTTTTAAATTATAATTAGATAAAATATACATAAATTTAACCAATAAAGTCCATTGAAATTATTTTCACATTTATATTTTATGTAACATGTTATCAAACTTTTGATCATGTTAACTTTAAAAACATTCAGCATCATCCAATCTATGGGATCAATTGTAAATTAATTTATATCACTTATAAGATTGGAATTTAAATTATTATATAAATATTTAGAATCAACATAATTTATAATTACTAATAAGGTAAAATTATTTTTAGACAAAAATATTAGTGAATACTATTTAAATTAATTACAATGATTAATATAAATATATGAAAAACAAGATAATAAAACATTCTAATAAGGGACCAAATGAACTATAAAATTTTCGAAAACCAATTTTCAGGACATAATACATCAATTAACCAGCAATTGTTCTGTTTTATTGGTTTTTTATGATTTTTGTTATGTAAAAACATGGGTACACCTAATTTTTTTTCAAAATTACTAAGTATATCCTTTCCCTTCCCCATAAATGATCATCACCTATCCCCCTTCCTCAATACTATAAATAAACTTATCTTCGACCAAGTAATGGTCAATCCACTTCCCAAAATTCCTAAGTTACTTTTTAAATCCTCCCTTTGGGAATAAATCAATCCAAGGAAGCCCTTTGGTGAAAATTAAAAAGAGTTACCCAAAGAAGAGGTAACACCCTCCCATAATCTCCTTTATATTCATTTATTTCTCCACCATAACAATTATAATTATTATAAGGTTATACAAAAAAACATATTATTCAATATATTAAGATGTTTAAATTATTATGGTTAAACATAATCTTACAAACACTTCCATCTAATGGATAATAAACAAACTATTTATGTGTTTGGAAAACAAACACATCACAACATCCTTTGTCAAATTTCATATTAGGAATTACGATGTACACTACATTTATATAGATTATATATTATATTTAAAATGTCTTTATTATTATTTAATGATTTTATAGAACATAATATTATACTTTTATTTTGTGTAAATACTATAATTTTGTTTGAGGAAGTGTGGACTACCACCCCCTCAAAGTGATATGATTCGGTCACACGCTGCATGTAATGTTATAAGTATTTTTGATAAAATTATATGATATATATTAAATAATAGTGATAATTAAATAATTTTAATTAATATATAACTAAAATTAATTTATTTTCATTCTTTCAATATGATAACAAAATAGAATCAACGTTTATGTGTACGTATATCCTATTATATCCATAAATGGTGTATTGCATTTCATACTTCTATATTCAATAGAATATTATAATACATATATAATGATTATAAATGAAATTTATATAATATTTAACATTCTGGAAATCATGATAAAAATATAAGGACTGATGATACAACATATCAAGACACATGCGAAAAAGAAAGTGAATATTACTCAAAGTGAATCATTGATATAAAATTATAAATAAGAGGTTAAAATAATTTCATAATCGAACCATTATGATATTAGATAAAATAACTTGGTTCTGAGTTATCTGTATAATCAATATATATTTATTATACAGGATGATCGAACAAGTATTGAAAGAGTCAAGACAAAAGGTAAGAGAATTTCATCTCACTGTTTATTTATGTGAGATGAATGATTTATTCACCATCCATTACTATTGTTTGGTGTGAATAATTAACATGGATGAATTATATGACTAATATAATATAATTTATTATAATTTACAAACCCATGTTATGACATTTCTTTCATGGGGTCTATGATTCAAAATTTACCAAATCGGTAAAGTGATGTTGTCTCAAATTTCCTTCTTTAAGAGAGATTCCATGTTATGAATCTATATTTTTCGATAATGGGGATCTAATACCTATGAAATGTTATATAATGAATTTATTTAATTTCATGATTTTTTAATATTCAGTTAATATTATTCATTCCATTTTTATGATCAAAAGATACCAAATTCTTAATAATTTAATACTAAAACTTCACCATTTATCGAGATTATTTATGATTAAGCTCCCATTGAATAAATATTACGATCCATATATTAATAAATATTATTATTTCTCTTAGACTATATTTATTAATGTATAACCAAGTAATGGTACATTTTTTACACTATTTGGTACATAAGATTGTCAATAATGTGTTTTTAAGAAAGTTCGATGTTACCTCTATTTTTGGCCAGAAATCAGTGTTTTATTAAAACATTTTTTTAATAAAATGTTTTGAAAAATATTACAATATTATCCTATGATCATAAAAAATAATTTTTTCTATTATTTATTTTTTAAAACAAAAGGATATTTTTTTAAAAGGAACAGACTTGTTGTTTTTCAATCAAGGAAGTTTTATATACTTTTTACAATGGAAAAGGAATGTTTAGATTATAGGAATTTACTTATCTCCATGGATGGTTTTCATAACTTTTTAAGATTCATTCACAAGTTATCAAGTAAAAAGGATTTCAAAAACTATTTCTTATTTATTTATTAATTTTCAATTTATTTTCAAAAAATGATTTTCAAAACGTTTTCAATATTTATTTTTATTTATTCAAATAATTATTCACAGAAAATGGTTTTAAAATATATTAAATATTATTTTAATAGTTTTCCAAAAAAATAGTTTTCAAAATGTTTTCAGCATTATGTTATATGAATTCATGAAAAAAAAATTTCAAATTATTTTCAAGATTCTTTTTAAGGGAAATGGTTTTAAAAATGATTTAAAGCCTTGTTTCTATGTTATAATGGTATTATATAAGAAAATTATTTAAAAAAGGTGTCATATTTTAAAAATCCCTTTTGAAAGAAGAAATGATATTTTGCTTAATAAATAATTTTTAAAGATATTTCAAAAATAGTTTTCATCTAAGACGACATCTTTTTTATGTTACTCGTTCCCTTATGGGAAATTATTCCAAAGATCCATTCACATTTTTCTCTAAATAGTTTATATTTTTCCGGTATAATTTTTCTGAAACCCTTTCATATTTTAGAATTAATATGTTAATGGATAACATTCCTCTTCCATGGGTTTTATTCTTGAGAACCCCACTTCTTTTACCTGGATTTTTTTTGATGAAATGATTATGTAACAAAAAGTTTTCCATAGGTTAATATATGATTACATATTTATAACACCCATTTCACTTCAAGGGATTATGATATAATGTTTACAGAAAAAATCAATTTTCATAGGTCATGATATGGTTCATTTTTTATTATATTGTGTAACATGTATGAATGATTTTATTCTCTGATAGGTGAGAACCATATCTCTTGAAAATTCATTGGATAAATATTTATATCTCATGAGAAAATTATGGGAATTAAGTCAAAGGTCTTCATCCACCATAAGAAGATGGGGAAACCCGATAGCTTACTAGGAATGGAATGTGACTGAGGATGGGGGTGTTTCTCGCCTAGTAGGTGTTGTCACCATGAAGATCGAAGTTGGGGGGAAACCGATCCAATATGGGATGATGGAGAAATCCAATCTAATTTGGGATGGTGGGGAAACCTGATCCATTATAAGGAAAGGACTTATATGAGGGATGGATGTGTGTCCTTCCCAGTATGTAAAATTCCCAGGATGTGCCTTGATAGTTTTTAGAAATATATCTTAACTTATAGGGGATGATATCACATGTTTATGTGTTCCATAATTCCATGTCCAATTTCTATGATTTTCTTTCATGGAAATTGTTCTTCATTTCCATATGATTCATGTCTTATGAAATTTCATTCATTATTCCATGATTAATTTTTTCTTATCTTATAATATGTAGGGTATGATCTTCTATTGTTTTTATATCTTTCTCATACCCGTATTCTCATGTTTATTATTACATATCTACCTTCTTTTAGCTTAATACGCATCTATGCTCGCCCATTTTTATCTTTCCGTCCCCATGATTTTGAGATATATGTCATGTATGATATTTATAAGAGGGGTTATAGTGATGGAGAAGTAATTGGAAGATAATTTAGATCTCTTATGAACCATTTTTTATGTTTCCATGATTCCAAAAGGCTTTAAACAAATATCATCTTTGGACGTCTATTTATTAAATGTTTTAAATACCCCACAAAAATGTTGTAATGTTTATGTATATTATGACTAGGTCATTTTAATTAGTATCCGATATACGGTATTTTAAAAAATTGGAAACTAGGATTTGAAAAATTTACTGAGGCCCATAGGTATATTTTTGAGGATATGTCTTGGGATGTCTCTATAAATAAGTATAATGATGAGTTAACATTTAAAAAAAAGTCCTATAATTTTGGTAATGTATAGAGTGAGTGGTTTCATATTAATAAACCCCTTTATTGATATTAATGTGGATATGGATCTAGAATTGATTTAACTAGCGGTAATAACCCTAACAATGTTCTTCGGGCCTTACGCGGTGTAACTTGGTGTGTGGCAATGCGCCTTAATGCAAAATTGTTTGACACTTCCGGGGGATATGCTTCTGAAATTCCAAAAATATTAATAAACCTTCATGATGTATTTAAATATAATATGACTATGAATCACCTGGGATAAACCTAAGGTTAAGTCGATTATAAAGTAGGCTTAATTACTTTAACATCCTATAAGTAATTTTCCATGGTCATGTTGTTTTCTTCTTTGATTTGGGTTTCTCACCAAGTGATTTTTGGTATTAGTCAATATAGAGAACTAGAAAAAAATGGTTAACATCTAATTTTTAATATTTTGAATGTGTGGACATTATATTAATTTATTAACCAAGTGGAAATATGATAATAAGAATTGGGAAGTTGGTTTGAGTATTGGTTGTACATCTAATGATAAAGATACTCAAAACGAAATATGAAAGGTATATTATGTTCTTCCATTATTATGTACATTAAAGAAATGAATCATGATTATATTGATGTTGAGGAAACTAAAGAAATGATTCATATTTAATATTCTATGAAAGATTTATTAAGGTATAAGTTGATAAAGGCTAAGTTATGGTTTAAAAATAAAGTTGGATGAATTATTTATTTATGTTTTTGAATTCAAAGATTATGTTATATGAATCCTGAAATATATAAGTATTTTAATTATAGGTTTTTCATCATGGATTAAATATATCATTTGGAAACATGATTTCATGGAAATGTGATATTTTGATTAAGAGAAGGTAACACTTAATTAATTCATGATATTTTGATAATGACCTTTGGATAATGATATGTTGGATATGGATAAGTAAATTGGACGTTAGGGATTACCCTAGAACTTATTATTGAAAAACTATTTGGTATCATCAAGGATGAATTTTACAACACCCTAGATTTAAAGATTGTATCTAGTAATCATTGGAATAAAGAGTCATGCATGTTTTCAAAAAGGATTTTTGGTAATTCATGTCATTACTATGTTACAAGGGAATATACGATGATGGAAATGTCAGGTTTCGAATGTTAAAAACAAGAGAAACATTGTGATATATGGGGGATCAATGTTAATATGATTTTGTGACATTATTTCTCAATATTTGAATTTTTATATTTTTTAAGTGTTATAAGGTTATATAATTATGGAAAGATTACATTAAACATTAGATGAGGTTGATAATATTAAAGTTTTATGTCACCACATGAGGATTTATGGATATTGGATAACCTAATATAGAAACATTGTATCGATGAAAACTAATGATAAATGGGATGAAATATTTTGATATTATGATCTTTTAGTACTTCAAGAAAAAATAATTCACGTTCATTTTTAAAGAAAGATGTAAAGTGGATCAAGGTACCAAAAAGGGTGGGGTTTCCATGAAATAATTAAAGTATATCATTTCATTAAAATAATTAATCTCTTTAAAAAGGATCTTCAAACCAAAAATGTTATCATAGAACCTTCATTTGTTGATTAATAAAATGGAATTTATATCATAATTAATTTGTTGATATGTGATTGTTAACATCCTCTTAACCATGTTTTATATCACTCCCCATCAGAACATGATAGTTAAAATTTTATTACATGTCCATGTTTTCACTTCAAACCTATGTTTCCTATGTGGAAACCAAGTTATATGTTACTTTTCAAAAAAACTATCTTGCCAAATTTCCTTTTTAAATATTTATTTAGTATTTATTTCTATAATCTGGGTTTCTCGGAAAGGAACATTCATGTATTAAACCACTAATAAACCAAATGAATTTCAAGGATTAAATTTTTCTTAAGCATTTAGAATGTATCACCCTTATATTTTTTGAATTTTTTTTCAATCAATTAAATAATTTAGATTTTTTTCTTTTCAAACCACACTAATAATAGTTACTTATATATTGTAAAAAACTAAGTTTTTCATGATTTATATGCCATACCAAGATAATAATACACTATAAGAAATGTAATGGTTATATTTCCCTACAAATAAAACTTGTATTATATTACATTGTACATTGTACTAACTTTACTCATTGTCTTGCGTAACACAAATGATCGAGTTGTACAAAAAAATAAAATATCATGAAAAGTTTATTATTTAATATAATAATATATATATTAGCCATTCATTTAAGAGTAATAAAACTTATTAACTAACATCTAAAATATATGGTTTACACAAATATAATATGAATTCATAGGATACAAATTAATTTAAAATGAAAATTGAAGAAGCAATTGAATATAAAGGATATATTTATATTTTAATTATCCCGAACATGTTTTGACTTAATAAATTAAATTAAATAACATTAGTGATTGATTTAAATTGAATTTACATGTTATATAATCAATAAAATATTTTTTATATTAATCCAATATTTTTTATAGACACAATACAAGAATCAACCCAATTTTATGAATAAATATCAATATCTTTACAAAGGCAGTTTTAACGCCTATTAACGGAGAACCCATTCTAAATCGAATTTTTTGAACTTTTATAGATTAAATATTTAAAAATAAACTTAATTTTTTAAATATAATAAAATAATTATATTAGGATAAATGTTTGATATTTGTATCTAAAGTTTAATTTTATAAAGAATAGTAAAACATACTGAATTTTAATACAAAAGTGTTTTTCATTTACTTTACATAAATAAATAAATTAAATTTTAATTTGTTTTTAAAGTTAATTATTTAAAATATTCATAATTAAATTAAATATAGGTAGTTGTAACCAATTTGACATTGAAATTGGATATGAAAATGTCGAAAACATTTCACCATTGTTACTTTAAAATCACATAGTGTCCTCCAACCCTAAGACTAATTCAAAATTAATTTATGCCACTTTTGTAAATTTTAATTTCAAATAATGGATTCAATAATTTTAATAAACATAATATGTAATTTATATTAAATTCATCATCTTTTTTTAACAAAAATATTAGTTATTGTAGTTAATATTAAATATAATGATTATGGTAAAATTAAGTCTTACAAGGGAATAAACCTTAAACATAAGTTTCCAGTTGACCAGGAAACTTTTCCAAAACACATTGTATTAAAATAAATCGGCAATAAACCTTAAATAATTGTTACTAGACGGTTTTTTATTAATTTTTTTAGTAAAAACGTGGGTACAACTAACTTGATATTTCAAAACTTCCAAAAGTCTGTTCGCTTCTCTATAAAAGGACACCACCTCTCCACCTTCCTCACACCTCTCAAACTGCATAGGGTTTTTCCAATAACATTCTTGTAAATATAAATAAAACATACCTTCCTATTTTTAATCCTCAATTTTTTTATAAATAAATCAATTGATTACATTTGGTGAAAACAAAATGATGTTACCCAATGAATTGGTAACACCCTCTCACATTCTCTTTTCCTTTATTTTCTTTACCACCCAACTCAATACTCATTATTCCATTTTTGTAAAACAAATTGTATCCTGAATCTTCTGAGATGTTATTATTCAATGGATTCTATATACATATACACACACTTCCATCTAATGGGTAACAAACATACTATTTACGTGTAAGAAAAAAGTACATTCTCACAAAATGATGATTGTTTGTTGTTTCTTTACTTCCTTTAAAAGGTGGAAATTATGATGGAAAATATATTTATATATAATATATAATATATAATATATATATAATGTCATTATTCTTATTTTCATATTTTATAACAAATAAATTTATACTTTCCATTTTGTGTAAATAAGATAATTTTGTTTGAGAAAGTGTGGACTACCACCCTCTCAAAGTGATGTGATTCATTCACACCCCAAATAGAATGTATTAAGAATGTTTTTACTGAAATTATATTATATATATGAAATTATAAATATATATTAATGATATTATATATATAAAAATATATTCTCTTTTTATTCTTTCATACATTATGATAATAAAACAGAAATATCGTTCATTCGTGTGTTCGACCTACCAACACCATGATTGGTGTCCTATATTTCATTATTCTATGTTATATGGATACTTATAATACATATATACTGAATATAAATAATATTTAAATAATGTTTTAAATTCTAGAAATAATGATATATTTATAAGTAATAAATAAACAACAAATCAACACACATATGAAAAAATGTGAAAATTACCCAAAGTGAAACCTTCATATATAATTGTTAATAAGAGGTTTTAAAGTCAGAATCAAAAAATATATGATATTATATATAATTATATTTTTCTTTTAGTGATGTATGATTAACTTATATTTCTTATGCAAGATATGTTTTCCCAGTATAGCGAGAGTCAAGACACAAGGTATGATAATTTTATCTCACTATTTATTTAAGTGAGATTCATTCATTATTCACCAATCATTCCTTTTGTCTCAATTTTCCTTCTGTAATACACAAGACATTTTTTGAACCTGTATTTCTATATGTGCTGTATTTATATCCTTTAACATGTTATATCATGAATCGACATATTTTCAAGATATTTTATGCTTTATGTAATTTTATTCACTCAATTTTGATAGGATCCAATGTTATGAAATTAGAAATAGTTTATTGCTACCATATAACCATTTATCAAGATTGATTATGATTATTATCTCAATTATAAATTATTATGATCCATATCTCCCAAAATCTTATGATATCTCTGATACTTTGTCTCTTCCTGTTATGTCTATGTAATGGTACAATTAGTTCCACTCATTATTACATCATATTATCAAGAAAGTATTTTTATGGAAGCCTGGATTTACCTATATATTCATAACGAAATATGTGTCCCTTAAAAACAATGTTTTATAAAAGGTTAGAAAAAATATTATATTATTCTCTTATGATATATCAAAGTTAGTTTTACCCAGGTTTTACCTTTTTAACAAAATAGTGATAAAGACCCCTACCACAGTAACCCGGAGCTAGTGCCAGGATTTATTACACTAGTATGTTTACAAGGACATCGCCTACTAAAGGAAAGAATAATTTAGTATTTTTTAGAAACCATATACAAACATAAGATTTAAATAAAAACTTTAAAGAGAAAAACAACATTTTAACTTTATTGGAGACTCTTATAAACTCTTAGAATTATCCAACAAAGTCATTCATAATATTCATCTTTACATCCTATGGAAAAATAAAACATAATAAAGGGGTGATATTACATTCTCAGTAAGGGTAGGTAATATATAAATTTTTATTATAAAAAAAACATTTTTCTTTTTTAATAAATACAAACACATTCCATTAATGAAATAAACTTGATCATAATATGGTTGGAAAGAAAGATGGTTAAATAAATCTATATAACTGATAATAAGAGAATAAACCTTAGTCCGTGATATTAAACAAGAAAAATATCGTCGATATATAAATTACTAATATCAGAATGAAGTAATTCATAATGTATTAAATCTAAAATACATCTTCAAGGCCGCATCCAAGATGTCTGAAAATAGTAGGTAAGGCCTCAACCAAAACCCAATTCTGTTTTCTCTCATGGGACATACTAATTAATAGAGGGGATATAACCAGATGCACCATACACTTTATTAGTCCAATTCATTCCTTATATTAATGTTTCTAATCCTAAACAACATGAACATATAATTTTTATATAACTTTAATAATCTTTAAAAATAATCACTAACTAAACTGAGTTGCATGGTGAATGGTATAAAGATATCACATCAACATTCAAACCAGTAAGAAACCATTTAATAACATATTTTAGACTAAAATAATAATATATCAAAATAAATAAATACTAAAATTCAATAAAGTTATTAAAATAGATGAAAGTACACTAATAAATATATTGAGTAATTATTGAGAGAAATACCCCCTTTTCAATGCAAAAAAAAAGAATTCCTTCGGAAAAAACATTTTTATTTGACATAATTGTTTGTATAAAACCATTATTGACCAAATTTATTATTTCATGAAAAAATAAGTGATTTTATAAAAATAATGGAGTCTTAAAACTGATTATGTATGATACATGATAATGGGTAAAAAATGAAGATGTTCCCTATAATCAGGCATGTGTATCAGGAAGAATTGGAATTAAAATCTTATAAAACATTTATTCTCTATTAAAATAAAAATCAAATGATTAGTATATATTATTTTTGAACATATATAATTGATAATTACTATATTAAACAATTATAAATTACATTAGAGTTTATATGAATAAAAGGAAACCGAAATGATAATGGAGGCTTGGGAAGATAAACCCATACCTTAAGTCCAATTGTGTTATGAACTTGAACATAACATCCTATATAATCAAATTAAATCCATTAATTAATTAAATCAGAACATTATCTACACATATTTTATTTATTATAACTTTATTATGTTGATTTAGGGACTTTTTGATTAGTTATAAGAAAAAATTTTATTTCTTGGGAGTATTCATTTCCATGGGTTTCATGATCGTTGTACTTATATATGAGTTTGGAGTTCTTGTGGAATAGTAAGTACAATTACAAAAAATTCAATTTACATTATATTCCTAAAAATATATAACCATAAATGTTTATATAAAGAATTTGGTTATGTTATATGTGGATTAATCACTATATAATACATTTAGTTATAATCATTTACAATATTAAAGTGGTTATTGATCATAAGAAACTAATTTTGTATTGTCATTTAGTATTACATAAATATATTACTTCTAGAACATAAGTAATATTGTAAAAATTTATTATATTCATTTTAACCATATAAATGGTTTTATTAGAAACCTTTAAGGGGAAATTAAAGAAGGAAAATGCATCCTCTATGAAGTTTGTAAATCGGCCCCTCACAAACGATGATTTCTTTTTTAAAATAATATAGAGAGATTAAGGAGATTGAGAAAGGATATCACATTAACATGATATTATTCTACTAAATATATGATACTGGTTTTATCATTATCATATGATTAGTGTAGGTGATGAAAGTATTAGAAAATAAAATAAATTGAAATTAAATTAAAAAGAAAAGCGAAGAGGGTTTACCTCTAGAATAAGCATCTTTGATAACCTCCTCAGAGAAAGGGGTTTTCCCTTTTGGAATGTACAAGAGATTTTATATGTGGATAAGATAATATGGAGAAGGATTTTTATATAATTTATACATCATTAAATTCTTTGAGGTTTGAGTAGAAGTGGTTGCGAGGGGAGGTATTTGTAGTGGATGAGGGGGTCTTTTTTAAATATTTTAATCATTTTTTATTATTTTGGCTCATGAAAATGAATAGTTTGAGAATTATTATAAAATATATTAAAATAATGAATCATATTTTGATATTATGGGCTTAAATTTTACATATTCACCTATTACTCAATAAATAATGTTTTTAACATTTATCAATAATTATCGTATTTTACTATTCACCAAGAATCCAAGTATTTTAGAAAAAACACAAAAATTCACCCGAACCATTGTTTGTTGGGTAAAATTTAAAAGTGAACTCCAATTTATCAAAATAATTTTTTAAATATGAGAAATTTATTTTTCAATTAAATTCATCATTTGCTCAAAAAATATTATTTTTATTGATTATAACAGATTTTGTACCACTCTGAAAATTAAAGTATGTTATCATAAAGTTTTAAAAAATCATATGATAAAAGATTATTTAATTAGTATTACATTTTATTAAAATTAATTTTATTTCAAATAATTTTATTAATTATTAAATGGTAATTAAATATTTATAACATACAGAAATATGAACACTTAAATATAATATTTTGAAACATTCAATTACTTATTCTATGAAATAATTATATCGTACCTTCATTTATAATATGCCAAAATTTTATTTATGTACCCATGGGTTAGGTTACTATTCATTTTGAAAATTTACTGTTAATTAGGGTCATATTACTACTTTATTTTTAAGTTATTATTTCACAAATATTTGTTTCTTAATTTCTTGAAATACCATTAATTTATTCATTTGTAATTTATAATGTTTTTATTAAGTTCTATAAGTTATTTTATGTATTATATACTCTGTGAAAAAACATAAAATTGAAATTTCATTAATATAATTTTAGGTCATTATATTCTCCCCTCCTACAAAAAATTTCAACCTCAAAATTTTCAGATTGCCACCCCCATAAAATGATTTCGGTAGTTCATCATTATGAGAACATTAGTGTCCCACATCACCTCTTAAATTTTATGGGTTTTCCAATTTACATTTATTAGAATATTTATCTAATCACTCAATTCCTATTCTTTAGGGTACATAACCATAATTGCCTCTTCCTGGTAAGATATGTTAGGTTTCTAGTCTATTACTTCCTAAGTGAGTACATGTGTTGGGTCTAGAATTTACATTCTTAACATAATGATTTGGAACACACTGTGTAACTTTGAAATTCCATGAAACATTTCCCACCAATAATATATATCAAATTCCCTCCTAAATTTCAAAAGTGCCAATATACATGGGTCCCATTTTACCTTTCATTCTAAATATAATAACACCCTTCCAATTAGATGACTTCATTAAAACATGATCTCTCATTAAATTCAAAATCCTTCCTTCGAATATTTTTATAGCTCTTTTTCTTGCTTCGATCTGTATTGATATAGGTTTGAATTGTATTTACCTTCATTGTTGTTTCTTATACAATATTTGGGCTTAAAAGTTTTATATCACCAACTTAATCCTAATGCGTTTGTGTATGAAATCATTTTCAATAAAATAGTACATATGGTTTTATTAGAATACATAAATGGGAAATATTATTGTAGGAAAACTCAAACGAAGGATTTTTTATACCAACTATAATGACCTTAACCCCGGTTACTCGAAGTCGGAGCCTTTATTTATTACATTAGTATGTTTAAAAGAAAGTCACATCCCAAAGGACTAAATTTTTTTAGTAGTTTTGGAAAACTACATAATATAATAAGATTTAAATTACAACTTGAAAGCACAAAAAATTGAATCTTCATTGGAAACACCCATAAACTCTATGTTTTACCACTGCAATCATTCATAATATTCAAATTCGCATCCTAGGGGAAAATAAAACATAATAAATGGGTGAGATAAGATGCAAATTAATGTCTTGTAATTCAAAGCTGTATATCAAAAACATAAACATTGGTTATGGTGAATAACAAAAACACATGCCTTTTAAAAAATAAACATCAACATAATATGGGAGGAATTAAAGATGAGTAAATAAATCCATAAAACTGATCATAAGAGAATGAACATTAGTCAATGGTAGAATAATTGTCTAATATCACATAGTTTATAAATTAATAGTATCATAATGAGGAAATTCATAATTCCAGTCATCTAAAACATATCATTATTCCTTCGGCCAAGAGTTCTGAAAATCCTAGGGTAAGGCCTCGAACCAAAACCCAATAAGCTTTTGTCTCATGAGACCGATCGATGCATTGAGGGTCTATAGAGGGCCCCACAAATCAATTTCTAAGTCCATTTCATACCACATATGAATGGGTTTAATCATAAACAATAAAAATATATTATATATATATATATAATATTCCCCAATCGTGAAACATAATCAATTACCAAACTGAGCATCACAGTGAATGGTAACATGATAAAACATCAACAGTAAAACTGATAATAAAACATTTAATAACATATGGTTGATGAAAAAAATATAGATATTAATGAAGAAAAAATTAAACATATTTTTTGAAATAGATGAAAATACTCTAATAAACGTTTCTTGGAATTCTTGAGTGAAATTCCCCTTTTACATTGTAATGGGGAGTTCTTTTTCCAAAATATTTTTTTTCGTAATTGTTTTTATAGAACCAGTAATGAAAAAATATATTTTTAACTCCAAAAGTATTGATTTTATAAAAATAATGGTGTCTTAAAATAGATTATGGATGGTACAGAAAAATGAGTGTGAAATGAAGATGTTCCCTTTAATCAAGCTTGTGTATTAGGATGAATTTTAAATGAAATCCTATAAACAATTTATTCCCTTAAAAAATAATGATTAAATGATTTGGATATATGATTTTGGAACATATATATACCCACATAATTTTGAATAATTATATAAAATAATAGATAATTAAATTTCCATATAGATGAAAAAAAACATAAAAAGATTGAAAATAGTGGTTTGGGAAGAAAAACCCTTAACATTTGTTCTAATGTGTTTTTCACATGACCATAAAATCCTATATAATAAAATTAAATCAATTAATTAATTAATTAATTAACATATTTACAATAATTCTATTTATTATCATTTAACTATGTTTATTTATGACCTTTTTGATGAGTTATAGGATACAATTTTATTCCATAAGAGCTTTTGTTTCTTTGGTTTTCATAGTCGGTGTAATTGTATATAAATATAGATGTTCATTTGGAATGGGTATAAATCTCTATAATTTAACTTACAAGATATTTCACGAAAATAAAATGTTTAAATGTTTATGTATATGATTTGGTTATATGGAATGAGGATGAATCATTAGATAAGACATTTAGTAATAATCGTTTACATTATTACGGTGCATATTGATCATAACGAAGTCATTTTTTATAGTATGGTATTTTGTAAAAATGTTACTTACAGAACATAATTAATTTTTTAATAAATATATTAGAGTCTTTTTTAACCATATAAATGGTTTCATTACCATCCATGAATGTAAAATTGAAGAACTAAATTATGTAGTCCATGATGGTTGTAAATCACACCCTCATGGACGATGATTTCATTTTTAAAATAAGAGATAGAGTGTAAGGATGTTGAGTAATGATATTCCATTAAAATGCTATCACTCCAATATATATGTGATAATGTTGTAATCATTATCATATTGATAGATTATGTGGGGAGAGGATAAGAAAATAAAATAATTTTAAATGAAGTAAAAGGAGAAAGGAAGAGTGTATACCTCTTGAATTATCCTCCATGAGAACCTCCTTTGGGAAAGGGGTTTTAAAAATTGAGAAAGAACAAGAGCTCATGGATGAAGGTGAGATACTAGGGAAGAATAATTTGCAGAATATAGAAATTATTCAGTGCGTTAAGCCGGGAGGAGAAGTGGTGGTATTTATAGTGGAAGAGATGGGTTTCTTTGAATATTTTATTCAATTATTTATTATTTTTTCCAAAACTATGAATAGTTTGGTTATTGTCATCAAATATATTAAAATAATTAAGAGATTTCAAAATTACGATATTACATCTCCCCTAAATCACCTATAATTCAATAAATAATACATTTTTAATGTATCATAATGTATCGTTGTGACAACCGTGTCCTGGTGATAGCACATACACCCTGCCTTAACATGGCTGTCATGTCCTGGCCCGCTAGGTACCACCAGTTGCCCTGCAGACACATGGGGCCCACCCTAGTGTTCACCCACTTGCCTGAATTGGTCATCTGACTAATGATAGTCCCCACAGGCCAACACATGTCCTTTCCTGGGTGATTTTTCCTCACTCACACACACCCTGGGAAACTTCCCAGAAGGTCACCCATCCTGATCACTACTCCAATCCAAGTACGCTTAACTGTGGTGTTCTAATCAGACTGGCTCCCGAAAAGGAAGGTTCACCTGGTTGACATGAGTCATATCATTTAGTCATTTAACCCTTTATCATTTGAGGATGTTACAATCGTATCTTATTATTCACCAAATATTAAAGTATTTTAGAGGAATATTGAAAATTAACCCTAACTATTATTTAATGTTTAGATTTCAGAAATGAACTCCATTGTAAGAAAATAATTATCTAAAATTGAGAAATTTAATTTTTAATTAAATTATTAATTTACTCTAATAATAGTGTTTTATACAATATAACTTATTTTATATCACTCTAAAAATTTATCTACAATATTATTAAATTAAAATAAATCATAATATAACAAAATATTCATTTATTAAAACATTTTATTAAAAAAATTCCTCTGAATGTTTTTATAAATTATAAAATTGTAATTAAATATATTAGGCATACAAAAATAAAAACACTTAAATAATAATTTTTAAAATATTCACTTACTTATATTATTATATAATTATATAATTCCTTCATTTATAAGATTACAAAATATTATTTATACAATCATGGTTTACGTTACTACTCATTATGCCTATTTACTATTCAGAAGGGTCATATTTCTACTCCTATTGTCAGGATATTGTTTCATTAGTATAGGTTACATAACCTATAGAAGTACCTCATATTTCATTCATTATTCATTTATGATGTTTGTATTATGTTATATAAGTTATTTTATTTGATATATACTATATGAAATACAAAAATATGGGAAATTTCCTTGATAGAGTTTTAGGTAGTCACAATGGATTTTTTAAATGGAATTTTCTTATGGTTTCCCGATCGAGGAAACTTTCTAAATTTATTACGATGAAAAATAAATGTTCACCATATATGGATTTACCCACCATCATTCCAATGAAGATTAAATTACTATATTACAATGATATTGTTATTATTATTTCTTAAAGAAAACGTTATCCTAATATGATATAAAATTATTGTCTTAAATTGGTTTTCAACAAAATGGGTTTGATAATATTTGCAAGATTCTTTCATAAGTTTTCACATAAAATGGTTTTAAAAATGTATTGATGCTTTATTTATTAGTTTAGAGTTTATTTTCATGAAAATAATTTTCATTACATTTTCTATATTCCCTCAAATTATTTTTTTAAAAATATTTTTAAAATGTCTTCAAGGTTTATTTGTATGCACTCGATGTATTTTAAGATAAATGGTTTCCAAAACATCTTCAGGATATGTTTTCATAGTATTTTCAATGAAATGGTTTTAAAACATTTTTGAAATTTCATTCTAAATTTTCAATGAATTTTAAATGAAATTTTCTTCAAATAATTGTAAATATTTCTTTATAGTTTTTAAATGTATTATTATATAAAATGTTTTTAAAATATTTTAAATCTTATATTATACGTTTTCAAGGAAACCATTTTTTTGAAATGTTTTCCAACTTCTTCTATATGATTTCATGGAAAAGTGTTTGCAAAATATTTTCAAAATTCTTATATGTTTCCAAATAGAAGGCTCTAAAAATGATTTAAAACCTTATTTATAAGTTTTAAATTTATTCTATAATAAAAGGTTTTTCATAGGTTCATATATTTTAAAAATCCTTTTTCATAGGAGAAATGATATTTTCATGCAGAAATATTTTTTAAAGATATTTCCAAATTATTTTCCATCTAATATTACATATGTTGATGTTACTCAATTCCTTATTGTAAATGATCCTAAGGTTCCATTCACATTATTATTTTTTGAATTTTTTCTATTTTTTTTAATAATGTTTATGAAACCTGCTCCTCCTTCACAGGATATATGTTAATGAAACTCGTTCCTCTTCCAATGGTTTTATGATTTTTAAATGAGCTTCTTTTCATGGGTTAGGTTTTGATGAAAATAAAATGAAAACTATCTTTTTTCCTATGGGGGGGAAAATATTACACAGTTATGAAACCCATTTTATTTCCTTGTATTTTGATAAGATGTTCAAAAAACCCATCTCTTTTTATGGTTCATGATATGATGAATGTTTTATTATCTTGGGGAATATGTATGAATGGTTTTATTATTAGATGGGTGAGGCCTATATTTCCATCCAACGCAATGTGTAATGATTTATATATCTTGAAATAATGATTGGAAAAAAAAATTATGGTTTTAATTTCCCATGGGAATATGGGGAAACCATCTCCCTTACAAAAATAAGTAATATGACTAGGTATGGTGGTGTGTCCCACCATGTAGTTGTAGTTACCATGATGATGGAAGGTGGTGAAACCCAATCCAATATGGGATCATAGGGAAAGCTTATCTACTTTGGAATGTTTGGGAGACCTGATCTATTAAATTGAAAATTAAAACCAATGGCGATGGGGTTGTGTCCCTCTCTATAGGTGTAGTTCTCATTACATTCCTTTCTATGTTCTAGCAATTCAACTTGACATCTAGGGGATTACATCACATGTTTATGTATGAAACAATTCCATGTCTTGTTCCAATGATATGATTTAATTGCTTCTGATCTTCATTTACTTATGATTAATGTCTTATGAAAATCCAAGATTTATGCCATGATTCATGTTTATGATCTTATGATATGAAAGTAATGATAATATAATGTTATGATCACAATATCATACACATATGCTCAGGTCTATTCTTACATGTCTCCCTTGTTTACCATTACTGAGAATATTATCTCACCCCATTTTTTGTTTCCATTACAAGGTTATGAAGATAAATTTTAGGAATGTTATATCTAAGAAGGGTTCTAGAGTTGGAGAACCTAATGGGAGATAATTTCACTAACTTATATAATAGTGTTTTTGTTTCCATGTTTCAAATGGAACTAATCTAATTCAGTCTTTCAGTATTAGTTGTTTTAATGGTTTCTGTAAGGACCCAACCCCAGTTTCCTGCTGCCGGTGAATTATTTTATTAAATCAGAATATAAACAAGGAATATTTAGAAAATTTTGTTTCATATAATTGGAAACAATACACATGAATAAGTTTTGAATTATAAATTTTTACAAGAAAACAAATAAATTATTTTGACATCATCCATAACTCCAAGGTAACTTCTACATGTCATTCATAATAAAAATATTCACGTCCTGAGAAAATTAAATATAAGAATGTTTTGAGCTCAAAATCTCAATAATGGTATGAAATAAAGTGTAATATATCATAAACATAAACATTTGGCATGTTTAATAACTAAGAAAACATGATTTAGTAGTAAAATTGAACATATTATGGATGAAATAAAAGTTGAATAAATTATTCCATAGTAAAGCATAATCATGGGTATTCTTCTAGTCGAATAACCACATGAACCATCAATAATATTTTCATAATGAGGGAGTTAATAATGAGGGACATCATAACCATGCCGTTAAGGCCTCGTGTAATGACCATAAATAATCATTCTGTCAGGACCTTGTGCCAAGACCGCTGTTTGTCTGATGAGATCTAACCATGCATAGAGGGGATATAGCATGCCCCACCTAAAACTTAATATGTCCAATTAATTACTCATGTGAAATGGGATATACATAAATAATATATACATTCATATTGAAACAAATATAATAAATAAAAATAACCTTTCTCGAACAAAAAGCGAAAACACTAAACATTCAGAGTAAATTGGTGAATGGTTTTAAGATAGACCATCCTATAAAAACTAATCATAAAAAATTTAATTAAAAAAGTTATATTATTTGATAAAATATTTATCCCAATAATACATTATAATCAACAAAAGTGTTGAATTATATGAATATACTCTAATAAAATCTTCGAGTAATTCTTTAGATAAATACTCTTTTACTTTGAAAAGATGAGTTCTTCTGGGAAAAATCATTATCTAAAACCAGAAGATAAGTGAAATATTTTTTTTATAAATATAATTTTATTTTATAAAGAAATTTTTTCGATAAAAATATTATAGTGTTCCCTAGAAAATAGGTATGACAATAAAAAAATCCATTGAATCAGGATTGTTTATCAGGAAGGTTTTTTAAAGTTCCTTTTAAAACATATAATTCCCTATAGATATTATGGTTGGTATAGTAATATAGAAAATTCATACAAAATATATGAGGGGTACATATTAATAAATAATAATTTGATTTAGGTTAGTATAGGATAACAATAACTCGAATGAAAATGGGGGTTCAGGTAGAAAACCCCTACATTAAGTCCACTGGTGTTCCTCACATGATCATAACAACCTGAATAATCAAATTTAGTTTCATAAATTAATGATTCCCGAACCTCCTATACATTTAATTTACATTTAAAACCTTTTTAGGTTCATTCGTTTCTTTTTCATGGGTTACAAGATACAATTTTATTGTTTTGGAGCGTTTTTTTCCTTGGTTTTCATGACTAGTTTACTAATATTCATTTATGGATAAACATGTAGAATGAGAATGGTTGTCCTGAATAGAAGTTTTATATTATTAGTGAACAACTATTATATTACATGGTTATATAATTTTTTTGTTAATTGGGAGTAAAGATGAATCATTATATAAATATTCATGGACAATTGGTTGGGTTAATTGGTGATTGTAGATCACAACAAATTTATTTTGATATATAAATTAATATCATGTGTATAAAAGGATTACATATTCCTAAATACGTTATTATACATATATTATAGTCTTTTGAACTATCAAAATGGTTTCATGACCATAATTGATGACAAAACTAGAAATTGAAAACTTGTCATCCTTGAATGTGATAAATTAACACATCTAAGTTGGAGTTTTTCATTTATAGTATAAAAGAAGGCGAAAGAAGATATGGTGAAAAATTATTATATTATTATAACTAAATTTTATTTCACGTAAGTTACTGGAGTCTTCACAACATTTTGACTAAGGGAGCTGAGGAAAATGAAAAGAAAGGAACTTGAAACAAATGAACTGAGAAGAGTAATATACCTCATGAAGTTATCTTCCTTTAGCGCCTCCAAAGGTTAGTCGTTTTGGATTTTTTATTGGACCAAAAGTGGTGAGAATTGGGGAAGGGTATTGGGAGAATAATTTAGTAGGATTTAGACATGAAACAAGGCTTTAGTGGAGTGAATATAAGTGGGAGTGAGGGTGTTTTTTATTGTGGTGGAAAGGTGTGTTTTCCCATTATTTTACTAATTATTTTTTTATTTTGCAAAATACAACCAATAATATTGAATCTTGAGACCAAGAATATGTGCATGTGAGTTGAAACCATGTGTGATTAAATCATTCATGATGCTAGGAATATTTAATTTATCTAATAATAAGGTAGATTATTGTATTTTAATATTCATAAAAAATTCATGTACTTTAAAAAAATCAAAAAACTTCACGCCAACCATTTTTTGCCATGTAGAAATCAAAAATGAATCCATTTTTTGAAAATAATTTTTTTAGTATTAATAATTTAATTTAAAAATAAACTCAAATTTTATTTGAAAAATAACAATTCTAAAACTATAATTCATTTTATATCACCTTGAAAAAACAATCAAGATCTCATTATCATATAACCATAAAACGATAAGATAATAATTTATTTAATATTCTTAAAGGCCATATTACTATTCATAAGGGTATGTTACTATTCACCAAAAAATTTGTTTGTCTCATAAAACTCTAAATATCTTACTGAATGCAACTGTGTATGTTAGTTTTTTGAAATTCAAATCTAAGAGTTAAAAATCTATGTTTATTATTTAGGTTATTATAAAGGGGTGATTTATAGGTACTATGTGTTTCATGTATTAAATATTAAATTCATTTAAAAATTATTGTGGTGTTACATTATCCCCTCCATATAAAAATTCATTGATTTATATTACCATAATGTTAACTCACAAAAATAATTGCATAGTTCTTCATCATAAGCTCCTCAGGCTCCCATGTGGCCTGTTCGAATTTATGATTTTTTAATGTATCCTTACCAGTCTAGTCATTTGATTCCCCAACACTTATTATTTAGTGTCCTTAATCTGGATAAGATCTTCACAATAAGATAGTTCATGTTCCAATTCTATTCCTTCAGAAGTGAGGACATGAGGCAGGTCTGTCATTTACTTTCTCAGCAAAGTGACTTGGAAGACATTGTGTACATTAGACATGCTAGGTGGAATATCCATACAATATGAAACATCTCTAATTCTCTTCATAATTTCAAAAGGTTCTATGTACCTTGGGATCAGTTTCCATTTCATCCCAAATTATAAAACACCCTTCCATGGACATACATTTAAGAAATCATGATCTCCCACTTGAAACTACAATTTTATCCTTCTATTACCAGCATATCATTTTTATCAACTTTGAGAAACTTTGATATATAATTGAATAGTATTTCACTTCATTGGTGTTTCCTCTACATGCTTTGGAGCCACAAGCTTCCTTTCTCCAACTTCATCCCCAAATTTGGGTGTATAAAATCTCTTTCTATACAATTAATTATATGGTCCAATTTGAATACATGAATGTAAACTGTTATTGTATGATAACTCCACCAAAGGTAAATATTTATCCCACATAACATGAAATTCAAGTGAACATGACCTTAACATGTCCTCTAAAGTTTGTATCATCCTTTCGGATTTCCCACCAGTTTGAGGATGATAACCATTACTCAAATGAAGCTTAGAGAGAGTCACCAAAGAACAGTTCTACACTAACAGTAGCACACAATATATACCAACATAATACAAATAATAGTAACCTCAAAATGTCCAAAGTAATGAATGGGGAACTAGAATCACCTCCACCTCAAGTACTAATTAATGTAAAATAGAATCTGATATGAAAGTGTTTCCAAATAAATAATACAAGTATGTACCCATATTGAAAATATGAAAATGGTACCATGAATGATGTATAGCATATATTTTGATAGTAATGATAATGTATGTGACTCAAAACTAAACCATAAAATCTATATCCCTTAAGGAGAACATGTCCGTATATATTACCTACCTTCAAAAGACATGGAAAATATCTGGGCATTCCTCTTCCCACCCTATCCCCTATTTTCTGATCGCATGTATCATACTACTTTTACCACCATGTATAAAACTTTATCAAGAAAAGAAATTGATATGGATCACCTAGTTCATGATTCAAAAAATTAATGGTTAGATACTCTCCCATTGATAGCCTTGATCTCTATAAGAGACACATGTGTCTGATACTTTTGAAGATATATGAGAGACACCACCCCTAGTGAAATGATATGTATAGGTGTTGGATTTATCCATTTCTAAAAAAACTCTCCAGTCCTTGCTGTTAGGAAACGAATAACATAACACTATATTCTTAAGAATTCGGACAACTCCCCTTTTCTGACATTACAATTTTGGAAAGCATCATCTCAACTACCTTGGTCCTTTCTAGCACATCACTATAAGTCAATAATGTTCTCATGGTGACCTTGTTCTGATATATAATTGGAAATCCTCCTCATTAGGCCACTCCCTACATCATCATCTCGAAACTAGCCTGAATAATTTTGTAGAAGTGTCGAACAGTAGATCAAAATCTCCCACACGATGGAAAATCTCTACCAAAGGGTAAAAATATCATAGAAATAAGATATTATAACATTCAATCTTGAAAAACCACCTCAGGAACTTTTCTTTAAACTACTCCCTTGAGGCCCTTAACTCCACATGACCACTTAAGAAGAAGATCTACAACAGACTTACTACCCCACACAACACTATCAATAAAAAGAAATCATAGATCTTTTTATATGTATAGATCAAACTAAAATCCTTCTCAACATCCTATAACGATTCCCCTGACATGGATTCTATTATAGGGACCTCATACTTATACATAATCTAGTTATAGATCTTTTGAGAATCCAACTCTATGTGCCATTCCCATAGACCACAACATATATCCAATTTACTGGTAAATCATACTAAACACATTATATGATAACTTGAAGAGTTCATTGACCTAGTTCCATGATTACATGAATAAAAACCAGTTAGACAATCATAAACCTCGAATATATAGTATTTATTTTTATTTAATTAATAAAATTATTTATTTTTATCTCTCCACATTTAACATATCCAAATGTATGACCTTTTAAAAAATTGGTGAAATGAAGTGTGATTCAATATCATTTCATAAGACTCTACACAAAAACTGATATCGCTTCTCTTAGAAGGATAAATAAACATAATGGTTTTTGAATCAAATAACAGGGGGCCTAAATGCCAATGTTTTGATCTCTATCTCATTTTTATATCATTTACATAAAATATTGGATGCCATATCCTTACTAAACCATATAATATTTGATTTTCTAAACAAAAAATACCATTTTTCTCTTAACCATAACCATTTTTACCACTCAGTCAAGACCCCCTACCACAATTGAGCACCCTTCATAGGCTTAAAATGATATAATGGAGATGGTTACTACCCATTTACCACCATAAGTATTCCTTTGGTTAGACACTAGAATTGAGGGTTTATCAAAAATATAAATGGGATGGGTCATCCTATAAGAGAAACATGTAAAAGAGATAGGTAAAAAATATACAATAATCATTTTTCTCTTATATAGATAAAATAACATCATGTGATAAAATATACTAACATACAAGACTAAAAAAAACTATGAATATAGAGGTACCCAAAAAGTAAATGTTGGCATTGAAAATGAAGCAAAAATGGCTCTTAAAAAACTATAGACCAGTAATATTCATCCTAATGTCTAAATATTCATTATTGACCTAAAACATATTTTAATATATATGTGGAGATTATAACAATATTCTCCATATCCCACCACCCCCTTGAGCCTCATATCAAAATGATATATAAATAATACTATATATGAATGAAAAATATGTAGTAATAATTCATGAACTAAATATTTATATTATGTTCCTACCATCCCTATGACTATCACCTTCCATGAGATGCATAAATCTAATATAATCAATAATAATTATGCATCTATAGGGGTAATCCTCTAATGCCTCCCCACTACTTTTCTATTCTTCCCAAATGTCATATGTCTTAATCCCTCATTCCTGAAAGTAATATTATCTCGTGAAACATGTTCTGTGTCAAAATATTCATCTTGTGCATCATTTAATCAAACTATTCTATATCAAATAACCATATAGTGTAAAATAAGTTTCCAAGTGACACTATATCCCATATAATATATATTAAACATCTAGTATAATATATCTACCCATAACATACCATACACTATGTAAGGTACCTCAAGACATCATAGATTATGCAAGTAATAAATATTTTAATCTTTTGGATGCAAGATCTAGATATACAAGTTTTTGAATTAACCCCAAAAAAACACATCGCGATAAAAATGTAAGGGAAATGAAAAAAAATTCATACCAACAAAAAATAAAATCAACAGAGGATAGAGAATACATAGGTTGTAGTCACCCATCCATCCTCACTACCAGGTTCTTGGAAAAACACCCTCCTTGTGTCCAATGAGTTTCAATCACCCTACTGACATGTAAGGGTAATCATATGTAATAAATATGAAAATATATGTTTTAATATGGACTACAACCACAGTAGGGTCATATAATAGTCATATGATCGATCAATTATAGTTATCATCACTCAGACACTCTACTATAACTTCTATGAATTAAATATCATAATTTAAAAAAAAGTCATTTAATTAGGTACATATGGATAAATATTTTATTTTAAAATTTCACTTTACATTAATTAATTCAATAATCATAAAATAACATTATTTAATTTAAATTTCATTAACCATCCATGTGGTGTCCACACTCTTCAGGAATAATCTTATAGATTCCACAGTTTCATAGGATTAACATTAATATTATCATTCCGTACAGAACCATCCCCCTTGGATGAAAAATTGTTAAAAATTATTACCATTCCACAATTTCAGTGAATCTAGGAAAATATCCAATGATCCCATCATGAGATGCAACCAAACATATAAAGCTGCATAACGAAGTTGGAGAAGGAATGTTGAAAAAAAAGAAACACATCCATCCTTCAATTTGATAGAATAAAAAATCAATAAGAACCCTCTTTAATGACAATTATTGAAAATACCACCTTCTATATATTTCTTCATCTATAGTTCCATCCCAGACACCCAAATGCATTTGACCATCCATCCCCAAATCACATTAATCAACTGCTTCCACAACTAGTGACATCATTTCTTATATCTCATCTTTCATACTCGGATCACACCCTGACACCTAGTAAGGGTTCTATATTGAAAACATATAATTAAACAAGAAACAAAAATAGTAAAAATTCCATCTTTTCCCATAAAACAATTCATGTAGCTATCAAATTTAAATGGGATCTCACGACCCCCCATAAAATGCATATTTCCATTATATAAAATAGTAATTATTTGACTTAAGAATTTATCCTTATTAAATTACCTATTATTATTCCATAATTATTTAACTAATTTTTTATTTATGGGTTCGAAATATGAAAAAACTAATGCATAAGTTATAATAATATATTAATAAATTATACATTCTTCATAGGTTTTTCCTCTTTTAAAAACCATTAGTGAATAAAAATTTCTTTTAAAGTTATTATCATCTTTTATATCACCAACATAAATTCCAACTTCATGTTATTCATCCAATTCTATTTTCACGTGGAACTACACATTAAATTAAACATTCTAACTTGTATCTATTTGATTAATTTTAAATTATAATAATCATAAAACTCAGTAATCAATATTTTTAATTATATTCCACTAAATTAATTAAACCTGAAATTCATTACCAATTTCATCATGCCCAACATGAAAAACTATTCATAAAAACATGTAATATAATTCATTATATTGATAGAACAATATGTTTAAATATAATATGAAAAAAATTATCACTATGGAATGTAGAAACCTGTGATTGATAATCGAAGTCCAATTCCCCATGATAATGAAGAGTATTATTATTTTTGGTTAATTATGTTTCCATAAAATGTTTTAGAACGTTGTTAATTTTGTATTTAATGAAGATAAATATGAGAATAAATGAATCCCATAACTGAAAATTTTGATATTGTTAAAATGGAAATGAAACAACAATATTGAATCAAAATCATCAATCTCAAGACGAAAATATGATATCCCATGGTTTTAATTCCACAAAAAAGTAATAATGACCAAGAAAAATCTATTATAATGATTAAGATCAAACTCTATAACATGGAAGGAAATTAAGAGATGAAAAAAGATAAAAATAATTGAAACCACTAGACAAATGTTGTTGAACCGACATTAGATAACCAAAAATTGATCATTAGATGTTGATGCATAACACTTTTAAAAAGGGGGATTCAAATATACTTATTTGAAATCCCTCTTTTTTATTAGAAAAAAATTCATTTACACGGTATAAACAAAGGATCTTTTATAAATTTAAAAGATCATTTAGCTTTAATGGATTGGAAATTAGGTACATAATACATGAAAACATAGAACACACTTATAAAAAACAATAAAAGATTCTTCATTGGATCATCCTAAGTACAGAGACCAAAAATCATAATATGGGGACATACATCATAGAAAGGGGTGAGCATAAATCCCATCAAGGTTCAAAAAACACATATATTGCAAGAAAAAGGTATATAACCATTAATGTTCATATAAAAATGAGGAATACCATAAAATAAATAACACAAATCATAAAATTTAAATGGGGATAAGACATTTAATTGATTCATTCATAAGAATGTGACCAAGGTCCTTCACCAAGGCTTCATAAAAATTAGCAATGTTATTCACCAAGGTATCGTAATACTTTTCACTTGTAGAGATTAAATTGTTTACAAATGTATTAGAGAACCACCAAAGAGAACCATTAATATTTATTAATTAATTTAAGCCATAATAATCATAATAAAAAAATTCATAAATAACCTATGGAGTATAAATGAAACAGGTTTGATTTCAAACTCATAATGTTTTAGAAAGTTCTTCAAAACTAGATAAATTTGTCCATTTTAAACCATAGAAAATGGAATGAGGGTTTCATGTTTATTCATCCAAGAAATAAATATTTAATTTTAACATCTATGGGAATACATATTGATAAGAAATATGATAGGGTATTCACAGAAGAGAATAAAATAATTTCTTGATAAAAAGGGAGATATTTTGAGAAGTAAAATCATTAACATAACATGTATAATACTAGGTGGCTGTAAATAGGATGGCTTCCTTATCTACCAACACTCTCCTTATCACACTTGGCTCCACCTAGGGTTTGATCAGGAAACCCACTTATGTGGTGTCGGTGGTGGATCTTTTCACTATTTTCCACCCTTTCCCCCCTCTTTTTACTGTTTCTGTTCTTCTTCCTTCTCTGTGATCATCTTGGCGGGTTGTCTCTATCAGTGTAAGTCTCTCTGGTGGTTTTTTGGTATGAAAAAAATATTTATGTGTATTCATCAGCAACTTCTGACCACTTATTCCACTGTGACACTCTAGGTTAGATATATTGGGATGGTATGTAGTGTTTTTGGGATATGGTTAGGTGGTCAAGGGTTTTTCAGGTTCCCCTATGTCGAACTGCTCTTAAATTTGGATTTGGTTTCATTCTCATAGTGGTTCTGTCATCTGGTGAAATGATCCAATTTTATCCTATCCCTGACTTTATGTTTCTATGCTCCTCGATGAGTTAGTCAGGAGTGATGGATCCACATTGGTTTTAGGTGGTGGGTTAGGTGGCCGACGATGCTCCTCGCGTGGCATGTCTTAGTTTGGTTCTATTCTTCTTTGGATTTTCAGATCTCTTATTCTCTTTGTTCATTAAATAAATGTTACATCTTCTATCATAGTGGTTATATTTTCTTAGTAGCTTCATCAATCCCCGACGGTCTCTAGGGATTGGTGTGGGGTTCAGCTACTGATGAGGAAAATGATTTGTGGATGGTGATCTCGATTTTGGTTTTCTTGTGATGATGGTACTGTCATTTTATGTTTCTAGATTCTGTATTTTTTTGGTGTGATAAAGTATTTTAGCATCGATGGTCGACGAGGTTAAAGAAACAATGGAGTGGGTCTCTATATGATGGAATCTGTGTTGTGATGATCTCTGGTGGTGTGGATCTGGTGGAAATGGATGATGACGATGAGGAAGTTGTTTACCAAATGATGATGGTGGATGGATGACGACGTGATTAGTTGGTGCAGGTGCCCCATGGATCATGCCTACCTCGAGAATTTTTTTTGAAATTAAAATATCCTTCTTGTTTTGAGGTCTTGGATCCCACCTAATGTATGTGGTTATATTTTTACATTAATCCATACTTTCATAAAATTAAATAAAAATATAAATTTCAATCATAATGGGTATAATACTTGGTTATTGGAAACATTGAAAAGAGAGGTAGAATTGTTCTACACCTCAAAAAAAATCATAATATAGTAAAGGGATAAAATTAAAATGATTGAATAACATGGTATGAAATTTGGAATTATATACCACCTAAAAAGGAAACATGAAAGGAAAATAGAAGTCAATAATTCCATTATGAAATATTGGTAGAGTAACAACATCACATAAAAATTCATAAAATGTGTTGGAGAGAAATAAGGGACTCTAATTACTTTTAAATAATATGTAATTTTAGGGGTATATTGAATCAATTATCCCAAAATAATAAAATGGAAATTAAAATCCATAACATAAAAAGGAGTTCTTGATTAAAAGTGGAGGGTGGTAGATTCCCTTACCTTGAATAGTTACTCCTAAAACACAATCATCGAGAACATGGGAGCTTAAAGAAACCATGGGGTGACTTCTTGGATGGTAAATATATCAATACATCAGAGTGAATTAATTTTGAATCAATGAAGTCAATGGAATGGGTGGGTATTTATATCAAAAGTGGGGTAATTTTTTATTAATTTTTCAGGAAACCTCAGTAGTTGTATTTGCAAAACCATGGAATATTCTATGGACTTTCACTGTATTATTGACCACATGGGACACCTATTATCATATTTTCATCCTCAAGAGTAAACAAGCATTATTAAATCATTAAAGATGTCATTAAACATACTAAAAACATAAAACTGTAAGTTCACTATTCACAGAAAATACAACTGTTTCAGAAAAATCCTTATAATTCACCCTAACCATTCTTACAAATGATGAATTAAATAATGAACTCAATTTTATGAAAATAATATTTTAAATATGATAAATTGAATTTTTATGTAATATAATCCTTTACTAAAAAAATATCAATTCTAAAGTTATAACAGATTTTCTAACACTTTGAAACATTAATTAAGGTCTCAAAAAATTAATGTATAATCATAATAAAAGAAAATATTAATTTATAATTATATTTTAAGAAAAGTAATTTTCATTTAAATAATTATATTAATTATAAATTTTTAAATATACATTTTCATTTTATAAAAATACCAATACTTACCTAATAATTGCTAAAAAATTATTCACTTATACTATGATATAAGTATATCACATTACGATTTAAGATTCCTATATTATGTTTATAAATATATATGTGATGTTATTATTCCATTGGTCATAATACTACTAATAAAATTAAAATTATTACTCTAAAGAGTCATGTTACTATTCACCAAAAAATTATGTTGATCCTTTCAGACTGTAAATAACTTACTGATCGCAATTATTAATGTCTATTATTCTAAAATTATTTCATAGAATCAATTATTAAAAGTGTAACAATTATTTTAATGAAAGAATGAAATTTTTCACTGTTCATCAAAAATATTTATCTTCTAAGAAATATACTAAAAATTCACCCTAAATTAATTTTAAAATTAAAAATTCATAAATTATTTTTATTTTAACATAATATTTTTATAAGTATGAGAAAATTATATTTTAAATATAAAAATCCATAGTTATTAAAAATAATAGCTGACAGAAAAAACATAGTAAAATTGCATAGTGAAATTCTTGACACTTAAAAAACATATTTTATCATTTTCATTTAAAAAGTTTTGTTTTAATCATACTATTTCATTAAAATAATAATTATTCATAATAAATTATTTTATTATAATTTATATCATTTTTTGAAAGTACAATTTGGTTCAGAAAGGTTAATTTATCAATTTTTTCTCAATTGAACATATATTTTATTAAAGTAATTATTCATTACTGCGTATAACCCATTATTTTTAATAATATTACATATAAAAGTTTAATCACGGTGTATGATGTTCTCATTAAATAAAAAGTCATTTTATGTTCTTTTATAGTAATACATAATAAAAAGTTATTGGGTGGAAACATATCCAAGTATATTTTTCTAGTTGTTATATTCTTCCCACTTAAAGAAATTATGCCCTAACAATTTTTAGTTATTATATATTTGTCACTATTATGAATTTCATAGTTCTAATGTAGGTTTATGTCTTAGAAAATAATTCTTAAACATATTATTCTTTAACAACAATAAAGTTTTCTATAAATTCTTTATAATGGATCATAAAATTCATTTGATTAACCAAACCTATCACCCTGGACTATCAAACTAGAAGTGGAGAAAGACCTATTTTCATTCACCATTTCCCGTTCGAGTCTATCTCAATGTTTTGTTTTTAGTTTTGACCCCTAGGTACATCTATGCTAGAGCCCCATCATCTTTTTCAAATCCATATATGGATTTCTTCACTCCGAAACCAATTAATTATTATTTCACCAAAATACCAATATGTTTCCCTTTATTTTAACTTGACCTTAAGGTTATTACTAATGTTCTCAAATCCTAATTTCCACAATTATTTAAACCTTTATTTTATAGAAACTTTGACTTACCTCTTTTTTATTACATAACATTTTATTTGCATTGTACACACATTGTATATTTCCTCCATTTAGAAGATATTTTAGGTTTACTATCTTGGAAATCAGGTGAATAATACATGAAAACATAGATAATTATTATAAAAAAACATAAAACGATTTTTCCTTGGTTTATACTATGTATAAGTACTACATCTCATAATATGGGGATATGCATCAAGGAAAGGGGTGAGCATAATGCACTGCATGTGAAAAATAAACTCACAAAATATGAGCACGAGGCATATAACCAAGAATATTCATATGAAAATGATGAATAATATAAAAAAATTGAATCAAAACATATAAATGTGTTTAAAACAGTGAATTTATAATATCACCATGGATCATCCCTAAGGTTTCATAAAATTACCAAAGTTATTCACCAAGGTATTGTTAAACATGTCATCTATAGAGATTAAATTATTTACATTATTCATTAAGATCCTATTAGGGTTCATCCCTCATATGTATTAATTTATGTGAGCCAAAAATATCATAAATAACATTTATTAAATAACCCGTGGAGAATAAAATAAACAATTTTCACTTTAAAGTCATAATGTTTTAGAATGTTCTTAAAATAAGAACCTTTGGTCATTTTTAACACGTGAAAAATGGAAGGTGGGTATCATGTATGTAAATAATAGAATTATATATATTATTTTGACATATATTTGAATACCCCTAGATTTGAAATATCTTTGGTAATTCACAAAATAATATAAAAGAATTTATTGAAAAAAAGAGATAAATTTTGAGAAGTAAAATGTGTACCATAACATGTATAATAAGTGGTTCTCTAAAACATTGAATAGAGAGGTAAATGGGTCTCAAACTCATAAAATTATCATAATATGGTAAACAGATAAATTTGAAAATGATATAATAACATGTTATGGAAATTTAAAAGATACACCTCATAAAAATGAAACATGAAAGGAGAAGAGATGTTAAGAGTTCCCTTATGAAATTTCGGCTACCTAACAGTGTCACTTAAGTTTTTTAAAAAACTATTGATGAGAAAAAAGTGTCTCTATACTTTTTAAATAGTATGAAAATTATTATGGATATAAAATAACATATATGTAAATAAGAAATTTTAAATTAAAAGGAATAACATAAAAATGAGTTTTTGATTAAAAGAGGAGGGTGGTAGATTCCCTTACCTTGAATTGCGACTCCTAAAACATGAAGATCGAGTCCTTGGGGACTTGAGTACTCTTTAGTATAATTCTATGGGAGGTAAAACTATCATTAAATCATGTTCAATGAATGTCGATTGAAATTAAATGGAGGAAGGGTGGGTATTTATACCAAAAGAGAGAGAGAGATTTTTATTTATTTCAATGGACACCTTAGTAGTGGTATTTGCAAAATAATGGGTTTCTCAAGGTATTTTCCAATTGTATTGGCCACTTCTGATAGCTATTATCGAATTTTAATTCTCAATAACCGACCCAAATTATTACAAAAAATTTACATCATTAATGATGTCATTAATCATACCAACAACATAAAACTATAAGTTTATTATTCAACAAAAATTTAAATGATTCACAAAAATTCTCAAAAATTCACCTTAAAAATTTATATATGTGTAGAATTGAAAAATGAACTCCATTTTATGAAAATTATTTTCTAAATATGGGATTATGTTTTTTTTATAAAAATCATCTTTTAATAAATAAATACCAATTCTAAAATTATATCTAATTTTTTTATCACTTTGAAAAATTAACTATGGTCTCATTATATTAAATTATAATTCTGAGAAAAGAATAATAGTTTTTTATACTATTTAATGAAACTAAATTTTAATTTAAATCATTTTATTTATGATAATTTTTTAAATAAATACTTATCTTTCATAGAAAATACTAAAACATAACAAACAATTTCTAAAAAAATATTTACATATACTATGATATAATTATATCACATTACCATTTAAGATGCCTAAATTTTATTTATAATTTCATAGATGAGTTTACTATCCCACTTGTTATATTACAATTAATATCGGTAACCTTAGTATTTCAAAGGGTGAAGTTACTATGCAACCAAAAATTATGTTGATCTTATCAAGCTCTAAATAAAATATTGATCACAACCTTCTATGTTCGTTTTTTTAAATTTTTTAAGACAATATATTATTTCTTGTATAATAATTATTTAAGTGAAAAAATTTAATTATTTCCATTATTTATTAAAAAATATGATCATTCAAAGAGAAAAAAGATCCCATCATTAATTTTGACATTGGAAATTACAAATCAGTTTTATTTTTGCATAAGAATTTTCTAAGTATGAGAAATTTATCTTTTAAACATAAAAATCTATGGTTATTAAAAATAATAGCAGGTAGAAAATGCACAGTGAAATTTTGTAGTGAAATTTATGACCCTTAAAAATTAAATTAAATTATATTTTACATTATATAGGGATGTTTTAGTCATACTATTTCATTAAAATAAAAATTATTCATTAAACCTTAATTTATTATAATTTTTATCATTTTTGAAAATTAAAATTTGTGTCTAAAATGTAAATTTATTAAATTTTTCTCAATTAAAAATATATTTTATTAAGAAAAACTATTCATTACTATATATTCCATTGTTGTTAATAGTTTTACTATCCAAAGGTTTAGCGTGATATAATATGTTATCATGAATTAAAAATTCATTCTATGTTCTTCTAATGTATAACATAATAAGAAGTTACTTGTAGGAAATAGATCCATGTAAATTTTTGGGGTTATAACATTGAAAACTATCCATGGGATCCTAGTATGCCTTAATAGAGAGTGTTAGGAAACTAGGATTTATTTTCAAATGGGTATTTATATAGAGATATTGTATTATAGGACATTGGTTCAACCCCAAGGAAATTTTCACAGACCACATAGACCATGATGATGTATTACGAGACCACACCATTTCCCTCAATCAATCATGTTTATGAGATAAAATATTGATCCATGATATAGATATTATATTAGTCTTCATGTTTGTGTTAGATACTACTTTACATCATATGACCCACTCAACAACCTTCCTTGTTTTGATAGTAACTTCAAAACAACTACGGTTCATCCACCTCGTTCAATGATATAATGATCGACACTACGTAATTACCTAAACTGTAGCCAAACAAAATATCATGGATAGGATGAATAAGGATATAACCTAGATTTTCCTCCATTAATCATCCCTACACCGAAACCAAGAGGCTATGTTACAGAAGCATGGCTTATGACACCGCCTTTAGCTTCACATCACAGCCTAGCCACAAACTGATGTGGAACCATATGCCCATTCCCAAACACTCTTAAGAAATTTATAACCTCATCCAAGTTCCTCTAACACACCAGAAACAGAATATTATGTCTATACAGTAACTAATCCCTTATATAGAGGGAGGTTTTAGATAAAATTAGATGTTAGGATATTATTTTTTTATAAGATAAAAGGCCTCTATAATAATGGTGATTAATATTTTATATTGAATTATGGCTATTATTATATGGATAATTATTTAAAATCAAGGTATTTTATAAAAACTTATGCCATATATGATATACAATAATTGAAGGATTAATTTTTTATCAAATTTTAATTGTTTTGACTTCACCATTATGGATCATTTTCCTTTTAATAATAAATTTAATTTTTAAATGATGATATTTTCAATAGATTAAGGATTCCTTTTCTAATGGAATGTAAGAGATCATGATAAACCTTATTATAACTTTCATAATATTTCATCATAACTATAATTATAAAATATTTTTCAGATGATTTTGAAGGATTCATAATTATTCAAATCACCCCAAATAAAACGTTTCACATATAATAATGTTTTTCTATAAATAAAAAATATTATGGGACATCATATTTTATTCATTGATTTCATCAAATCAACATTTAAACCTCTCACAAAAAAAATTAGTACCACAAAGGGAATTATATTATATTTTCCATATGTTTCTGAAAAATACTATATATAAATGGAATATTAAAAAAATACAGATATCCATGTTTTTTGTATTAATTATTTATATATATATAATGTTTGAAAAAATATTGGGCAGATATTAATGAATTTTAAGGGTATAACAAATTTATATTATAGGAATAGTGTACAAAGTAATTAGGAAAAACGCAAGGTTAAAGGTTTAAGAAGTACATTAAATAAGTAATGTTTTTTTGTGTCATGTTTTCTTAATCACTTTTTAGTGGTATTTTATTAGTGATATTTTTATATAAAATAAATTTTATAAGAATCATGAAACACCAAATTACTATTCATTAATTGGGTTTCTATTCAGGATTTGGAAACATATACTAGATGGTATTGATACCATTGAAATGTGGTCCAATGAAAAGGTTATATTTTTTTAGATATTCATATAAGGACATATTATTTAGGTATAAAAAACATTTGGGTTTTTATGAGACTCGTTTTAATTTAATAATATATAATTAACATTATATTATTTTTCGAAAATAAATATACCGTTTCGAAAACCCTTGCAGTTAAAATTTGATTTGATGGTTAATTTACCTTTTAAGGATGTTCATATAATTATTTGGAATTATGTAGAATCAAGGTGAACAATTAATATTATTATTGAATATTTTTTCAATTTATAATGAAAAAATATAAATATTGTTTTTTAAAAATGATTTATCTATTTTCGATCGACCACACATTATAGCTGGACATGCCTGGGGTCTTGAAGCCATATCTAAAGTGATAAAACGAATTATTTAATATCACTGGTATATGTGGCGTCATGGTTGGTATGATAATTATTTTATTAAAAATAATTATTCATATATAAATATTTATTTTATTTGGTGTAGGATAAACAATTATGTGGTAGTCAGGTTGTTTTATAGAAAATAAATTCATATTTTTAGATAATATATAATTTAATTGAATTCGTTTTTACTATGTAAAGCACATTTGGGGATCAAATCCTCTAAAAATTTGACATTTTGAAGGATTTAATGATATTTTAAGATATTTTTTTAGTGGAGGTATATTTAGTCCATATTTTTTATGAGAGAGATTATATGAGAAGAACAATGTAATATTTTTTGAGATCTACGCTGGATAGTATGAAATGAACTTTAAGGTGAAGAGTGATATAATTTCGACCCCATTGAGGTAAATTCGGATATATGGTTATTTAATTATGAAATGATATAGGTTTAACAAATGGAATTATTGTGAAAATATAATGATTATTATATTACTTATTCATGTTAAGGATTTCATATTTTGGATATTATCTTACCTCATGCTAATAATTTTGGATTCAACTAATATATATCTATAGGAGGAATAACTTATTCTTCATTTTAGGATATTTTGATATATTAAAATTATATATTATTTATTCAAGCATGATAAATTAATTT
Organism: Viscum album; assembly: GCA_963277665.1. NCBI lineage: Eukaryota > Viridiplantae > Streptophyta > Magnoliopsida > Santalales > Viscaceae > Viscum > Viscum album. The sequence continues at coordinate 826,166,364 of OY728148.1, read as the reverse complement.
TTTAAGATTCAATTACTTGAGTGAAATGATGATATCACAGTTTAAAACATGCCACAAAGTGAATAAATTGCATTATTGAAAATCAAGTGAGTGTATTTCAATATCCAGTTTTTTGATAAAGTAAAGGAATTCCTCAACATTTGGAAAATATTATTTAAATTAAAATATTATTCTCTAACCATCATTTCTTAAAAATCGGTCATCATTTTTACATCTATTTTATTTATCGTTGTGAGTTCATTTACATTCTCTAGATTACTAAATTTCTTCTGATTGATATTCACTATCAATCTATATTATTATTTACAAATTAATGTTTCCTATATGACCGTATTTTCATTTCTCACTTATTTTATTCTATTTTAAATTTTAGTAATGTGTTACTCCATATGATCTTTATATTCTACCATCACTATTTTTAAATGTATATTTCATTAATCTTTATATGATGTGGGTTTTAAACAACGATATTAAAAAATTTAAAACCCTTTAATACTAATCACTAGTTAAAGTTTTGATGAAAAAAATTATTTAGTGGTGTTATGAGAATGTAACACCCCCTAATATTAAGTTAACACTATGTTATATTTCATATAATCCATGAAAAACTAAGCATAAAAGGACCAAGGTGTCTTATAATTCAAATTTTATAATTATTAGATTATTTTTTAATTGGACGGTATGAATTGGATTAACCATATCATGAAATTTATAAAAATATACTTCTAAATAATAATTTATCTATTATTTCGTTGGAAATAATCACTCAATTCTTAACTAATGTCAATTAATTTTTAAAAAACACAATTTCATAAAAAATGATATTTATTTCATTATATGATTTGATACTACATTTAATTTATTACTATTTTATAAATACGATTCGATAATTATTAGAATATGTTTGAAATTATAATTTCAAAATTATTTTGGGGTGAATATTTTTTTTTTCAAAAAATATTGTTTTTTAGGGAATAGTAATGAAATATTATGTTTATGAAATACAATATCATTAATGATATCAAAAATAAATAAATAAATATTAAAATTTCTTAGTCCTTTGAAAAGAATCATGTAAGATAATATACTAAAAATATTATATTTTTTACAAAACATGTTATTTTTAATTTATTTGATGATAAATAATAAAATATTTTATTATGTGGATGTTGATCTTGGGAAACACTTGAAATAGAAAAATTTAGTGTCTCAAAGATAATATTTGATAAGAATAATGTATTTTATAAAATCTTTTAATACATTTAAATTATTAATGATAATTTATATGGAATCATATTATTTTTTTGGTCTTATAATATTTGACTTATTTAGAATGTGGGATACGGGAGGGCCTCATCGAGGTAGTTCTCTGTGATTCATGCTCCCCTCTAGTGACAGTGGTGGCTTACAAGCAGGCCCCTCTTCCCCCATCGGGTTAGAGACCTCCAACATCCTTCATGGAAGTTAAATCATATTTCTACCCTTTATCCAACCCCTAACATTCATCCCTCCTTCCCTGAAACAAATCATATTCCTAATGTCGTGGATCTGTTTAATAGACTTCTGAATTATTCGATTTCGAACTCCGAGGTCAATGAAGCTTCAAGACTCATGAATCTATCATTTATTGATCTCTTCAAGTAGATGTGTCCTTTACTAGATTTTAATGATAGATTTATCATTGGATCATGGGGTTTATTGTATAAAGAAGCTGCAGGTTTTCTTCATTCCAAACATGTTTTAATTTTCATCCCATCAGATGATGATCTATTTAGATCTTGGTACATTGCACCTCATAGTTCCAACAACCTCCATTTATATCTCTCCATATGTATGTAAGACATCCATAAGAAGAGTCACTCCCCTTGAGTGGAGATTTGGGTTAGTTTCTCAAAATATCCACTTCCATTTCAGAATCATTATATTTAGAGAATGATAGGGAACCACATGGGTAGATTCTTTTGTGATTTCCGAAGAATGGGAGTTCTTTTCCAACCTATTTATCCTCTAATATGTGTGGAAGTCAATGTATCCTAAATACCTTTAGTTTTTGTGCTGGTTTATATGGGGGTAGAACCCTTCCACAAATAGCTTGTTTTTTATAAATCATTTGTTACTTTTGGTTCCCCCTATAAAAACTCATCCATCTAATGAAAGTACCTTAGGGTGAAAATAATGAACCAATTTGTCTGAAGGATGCATACTCAACATGTAGTGGTAAGGGATTGAGTGTTGATGAATTTTTGTATGGTCAATGAAAATTATCATATAATTTTTTTTAATGGATGTGAAATACAAGTCATATGGGTGGAAACTGATTTGTGGAAGATATTTTCTGCCGCATATGGGAGGATATGAGTGATCCTATGTTTTCATTGAATGTTCATTCAGGGATTTAGGGTTCTGATATGATGATGGTAGGTGTTTTCTTTAAATATTTATCTAGTATAACATTGAACATTCCACTATGTGGGGCCATCAAATGTGATAGTGGAAAAATAATGGAAGTGGAGTCATTTAAGAATCACATAGAGGAACAAGGACTTCCATGGATTCTTCTTATACAAAGGTAATTCACATAGGGAGTGTCTCTAGTGGAAGAGGTGGACCATGGATGATTTAATGGGAGGGAGATATTTTAGGTGGAATGGTAAATGGAAAAGCGATAGGGATGTGACTTTGATCAGATCAATCATAATAAGGGAGTTTCCACCTTTTATGTTTGGAACTTGCTTTGAAGGATTGGTGAATGAAGATCTGAATCATGATATTTTGTGTTCCTGGAAAATGAGCAAGGGCTCCCCAGGTCTGAGTCTAGTGATGCTCTTTCTGCTCTTTCATCTAGATATACTACTGATGATTTTCAAGTTAGAGTTCCGCCCAGAACAATGAGTAAGAAAAGTATGAATGGTGGTAGAAAAGGTTAAAAGGGCTATTTATATTTACCAATTCTAATGGAAAAAATATCCACTAAAAATAAAAAGATAAGATGGTTGAATGTGATCCCATGGCCTATGTTTCCTGGGTCAAACCTGCCGGTCTTGGGCCTTCATCCCTCTAGGATACTACAATTAAGCACTAGGAGGCAAGTATGGACCATGAGAAATCTGTTGAGATGATTTTTTGTTCAGATTAATAGATGGTGGAATGGTTTTTAATTATTAATTAATTTCCGATGATGAAAATAGGACGATGGGAAATCAGTTAAAATAGGTTACCAATGATGAGGAGAGTGCATGGATTAACAATAATTAGGTTATTAAAATATTTGGATTTAATGAAGGAAATATCAATAAATATAAGTACATTCAGACTTTAGAAAAGATGATGTTTCCTTTTGAATACCTTTTAATGGATGTTTTAGAAACTCAGGTATCCTTTATCTACTAGAAATTAATTAGGGGTACTGATTCTTATAAGATGTGGTTTTTTTGATGGACCTTTAATCTATTTTGGTATTTGAACCATGTGGTATCTCACTTTTTCCATAAAATTGTGCTAGATATATAAAATTCAACTCTGAGTTAGTCAGTCATAAGCATGTGTAATAATTGTATATGGCTATTGAAGTAAAAGTAACTTATTAAATAAGTTTCCATGACATCGATGATAGTAAAAATTAATTTCCAATGAAAATTAATTTTTATATCACATTTTTTTAACATAGCTTATTTATGTTAATTATTATATTTTTTTGAGGATATAGTTATATTAAATACTTAGGTAATGCTGACCCACTGCTTTCGAAAACTGTAAAAATAAATTAAATAATTTTAATAACTCTAAATGTAATTTTTTAGGGAGAGTTATATTATCCAACAATATATATATATATGAAATAATATGGACATGAGGAAATCAATATTTGAAATTATATTTTCATATTTATCACTTCAAATTCAAATAAAATGAATGGTTTTAAATATGACATTAATGATGTTTTATAATAGGCTGTATTTAAAAATATATATAAGTACTATTTTTATCCATGAGAGTGTAATTTTGATGAAATTATCATCCATGGTCTATTTATGGGTTAATTTTGTTGTTATTGTAAAATTATTTACCCCTTTTACTAGACAATAATTTTCTAACATAATAACACGGCGTTAAAACCTATGGATATGGGTTAACAAATCAGATAAAATTTACAAAAAATGTTATTTATTTTACGATTTAGAATTAAACGAATAATATATTATAATAATATAAATTTCATTCCCTTCTTACATGAAAATTAAATTATATTAATTTAATTCTCTTTTTAAATTTGAAGGGCACCCCTCCCATTACATTTAAAAAATGGAATCCTCTCTATTCTTTATTGAAACATTTTTGCAACCTAGTTAATAAATTCAATTCTAAAATACCTTCTTAACATCCCAACGAATGTTATAGAGTATTTTATACCATAATTATATCCCAGAAGGATTTACATATAAAAATAAATGTGTTTTCTACCGAAGTGGTATTGTTCTTAAACGTCCGTCTTTGTTTTATTTCATTTTCTACATCTTTCAAATACTATTAAAACCATGATAAAATTAAATAATCTATACCATAAATATAATTAGTTGTCATTATTTTAATTTTATATAAAATATCCATTTTCTCTTCCATAAAATTGGATATGAGACTATCATTTGTTTCCATAGAGTACTATCCCCTCACAAAGCAATATAAATTGACTTACATTTTTTCCTCTCCCATATGGTTATAATTGTGGATTTAAAATATAAATATATTATTAATGAAATAAGTATACATAATTAATTATATTATATAATCTATATTTCTACCTTCCAATCTAGTGAAATATGATAACACTATTTATTTATATTTGTGGGTTACCACCTCCACGAAATGATGATATTCTTTATTCATCACCACATCACATGGATGGTATATATACGGTTATTAAATCATATAATATGTGTTTATAATACAAAAAAAATTCTATAAAGTAAAAAAAATTCATACATTTTTATCTTATTTCAAAAAGAAATTGAAATGATTACTTTTTCGTATGAATGAACTATAGTCTCCAAGATTGTAACGTAATACAATTTTCATGACCATCATTCATGGTTTGTTTTCTAAGTATTAATAATTTATAAAAAATATTTGTTTCATTATTATAATTTTTTTTATTATATAAAAATGACATTTTTTCCATTAATATACTACAAAAGTTATGTTACACATATGATCCATATATAATTGAAACATTCGATGTGAAATTTATTGGTTAATTAATTTAATTTAACAAGTTAGAAAATAAAAACTTAATAATAAATTCGAAATTATTCATTGAAAATTCAAATAAATAAGATATATTTTTAATATTAAAGATAAATAGTACATGTAACTAGTCAAACATTACATAAGGGACACTTTACATTGAAAATATAATTTGAAATATCTTATTGAATTATTTTCTATATATAATCTTTCCATGTAAATTTGTATAAAATTATTCAATCGATAAAATTATATGGACATAAATAAATTATAAATGAAATTTTATGTCTCTTTTTCAATTTCCATTAGTTGTTTTCAAAAGTAATATTTTTACATATTTTAAATAGAATGAAAAATAATTTCCATACCAAGGGAAAAAAGATTGTTTCATTTTATAGTTTACTTTGTCAACATCTTTTACCACCACCATAAAAAATATTTTCTATTTTTATTACATTGAAATGATCTATATATTAATGATATAAACCCCCTGAATTTCTTTATTTATGGTATTTTTGTTTACAAAATTTGGTTAAAAGGAAATAAAACATAAAAATATCTTTAAATTTTTTACTAGTAGATATAAAAGAAATTTTTTATTAGTATTATTATAGAGATGGAATCATCCATATATTTGGACTATTTTATAGTTCATGGTAACACTTTATGTATATAAATGAGCCCAATATATATTGTGTGGAAGGGTTAACCCTATATAGCTCTTTAATGCATTGGGAATAGAGATAGAGCTAAATAGTTATAGGTTTCTCTAAATATATTGTTGGAGATTATTTGGTAGGTAATTCTACTTATATTATTTGTCAAATTATTGATATAAATAATATGTCCCAATTTACCTACATGGTTTATCTATTTTTAACACTTTTTCAAAAATTTATTTTTATTTTTAATGGTAATAAAATGAGATTATGTCTAACAGAATGTTTATCATACATTAGTATCTGGGAATTTTATAAGTTTTTTAAATATATTTCATGTTTTATTTCATGTTGAGATTCATTATGAGATTTATTTTTTCCATTATAATTTGAATTTTAATATTTTAATATTTGTTGGTTTAGTGAAGTCGAGTTTTTTGGGTAAGAATTTGTTTATTCAGAAATGAAATTATTTTATGAAAATTTAAGTTTTTTTATACTGTGTATTCCATGACTGATGGGATTATTACCCTATTTCTATATGACACATTCTATTCTTTTTTTAATTATTAAATGTTTTTAACTGTTTTTCATAGGGTATAATGATGAGTAATAACAATTAATAAGTAAAAATTAATGTAATGAAAACATTTCATAAAATTAAATAATGACTAATTATAAAAGTGTTATATTGTGAAGAAAATTATACAAAGTTCAAGTGTTCACTTTTTTATATATGGGTTTTTATGTTATAGTTTTGACCTATTTCTCAGAAAATATAAATAAATTATACCCCTAAAAGAAAATAATGAAATTTTTTTATAAAGATTAATTTTTGGATTTCCTTTGGCTATGACCTTTTATTAATGTGTAAAATGTTTTTTAGAATATAAAAGTTATTATCCCCTATTTTCCCATACTTTAATGATTTAAAAACATAACCCATATTATATGTGAGTTATCACCACCTTGAAAGATGTATTTCTTTTTTCCAGATATCCTTTCATGGAATGATATAAATATTTTAATAAATAATATATATATTTATAACACCATTGAGGATTTGGAATAATTATTTAAAAGTTATAATAACATTATAATAAAATCATAAAATTAAAATTTAACTGCCCTAATCGTGCATATAAAGACACTTTGTAAGTAATGACTTATTATTGTTCACTAAAATTGTTGTTAATCACTTATATTTTTGTGATATTGATGTGAAAAAATAAGAATATATTTTTTAAATAATTATTAATCTATCAATATGATCTTATCATTATTAATTTAAATTGTTATTACTCATTCATATATGATAATGTTTTCTTGTTTGGGATAATTTTACCACCAATATTAATGATAAAATAAAATTTATATGAATAATTATAAAGAAAACAAAAATTATCATTCTAAGATGTAATAATAGTGAGTTTAAAATTATTATATTTTTCTAAGCATAATAAATTGAAAAATAATTTTTAATAATATATTCAATTACATTATTAATTCAATAATAACTAAAAATGTATTTTTAATAATTCCATTCAATAAATAATATTTTTTCCAAGAAACATATATGGGAATCAAAAAAATATCCCAAAAATTCATTAAAATATTATATATAATTTATATATGATTAAGCATTGAATAAGAATCAGGAAATAAAACCCCCGTACTAAAGTTTTTATGGTATACAAAATAGTTAACAAACATATATTTGTTTTAATAGTAAACAATTAATGTGTGTAATAAGGAATTATAAATATATTAACTAAAGTAAAATAAACATGGGAAATTAACTTATTATTATGAATAATAAACCCATGTTAGTTGTAAATTGTTTTTAGTGAATATTTCTCTATTAGGATGTATGATGTAAGGGGGTTGATAAAAAAAATTCATTTCATTAGTTTATATCAATTATAAATTGACTATTTTATGTGATATCCTTTGTGTTATGTCATATAATTTTATAATATTTTTTATACCTTTATTAAATTGATTAAATTTGATTCAAATATTTATTTCAATAAACTTACCTAAAATCAAATTCTCCAAAACTTTTGAGGGTTTCATTACCCAATTTTCATTTATTGAGATATAATTAACACCCACCAAATTTTTTACTATATTTTTTGTTTATACATACGATGAATTAATTCTATAATTAATTCTTTGAATACTAATGTGTTTAAAAAAATCATCAATGCTTCTTATTAAGGATACATTATTCAAATATTTCCATGGTAGTAAATGTATTTTTTTCTCACATTAAATTACATGAGACAAATTTAATTTCGGAAGGAATATCTAGTTGTATGTTTAATTATTTTTATCAATTGTACAATAATTATATTTTTTCATATTTATCATATAATTCATGGGATTTATAAAACACAAAAATGATCATCAATTCAATGGATTTTTAAGAAAGGGTTACAAAATTGTGTGGGTTCAATGTCTAAATTTCCATGTTGTGGAAATATTTAATGATATGCACAAAAATTATTTTAAATGGTTTATAAAAGAAAATTAAAAAATTATATCATTCGTATATCATATTCATGGTATTAATAATTATACTTCAGATTTTGAGGTTGATTGGGTTTTGTTTCAAATGTTACCGACTCAATTAGTTTTTTAATTTCAAATTTACTTCTTTCAAATATGTTTCATATTGCACTCCTATATAAATTTATATTAAAGATATAAATTATCATTCACATATTATATCATGATTAAATTTTATAAAAATATTTAATTATCCTTTCAATATTAATTCTTTAATTTTTTTTATTTCAGAAATTGATATAATATTATCTTTAAACATATATCAGTAATGGTATTAAATTATTTTACCCAAAAAAATATTATATGTATACATTAAATAAAATTTTTCAATAAAATATATATATATAATAAAATTATTTCCCTGTGTTATTTTATGTACCTTTTTATTTCATTATAAAAAATTTCAAGGAATCTTATTATCATTTTAGATGACTGTAATTTTTTTATTATATTTAATAATGTTTAATAATATTTTTTATATATTCCAAGTGAATGTATTTTATATACATGGTGATAGTTATTCATTTACAAAATTTTATGCATATTTCAATGGGATTTAAATAAAATTATTATTTCCTCTATTGTTTTGAATGTTTTTACTTTTTAGAAGATGACAATAAAAAATGATTGTTTATATTTTTTTCAAATAAAAATTTTAGATCTTTTATTAAACTGTTTTTCACACATGTCATCATCATTTAGTGATTATTAAGATTCAATAGGCTTCAGATCCAATTATAATATCCACCATCATTATTTAAATCATTAATGTATATGTTTTAATTAAATTAACCTCAAAAACATTTTCCCAAAAGTTAATAAAACTATATCGAAAGGTTGACAGTTTTTTTGGGTTTCATGGGGAAATTGGAGGAACCAGTGTATTTTTTTAGTTTTTATCATTCTAAAGTTTTTATGATGTAGAATGGGTACATATCATCTCCCCTTTACATTAGGTAATGATGATATTGTTAATGTGATTTAAGTTACTTCTATAATGATGTTTGAATTATCAGGTTTGGTTATTCAAGTATGATGTGATGTTAGAATTAAAAAAATTAATTATGTTGGGATTGACTAGCTTGGTTCTTATATTGTATGACCCACAAAAATATGATTTCCTGAGTAGCCCTCCAGATTATGAATTTTCTTTTATTGATTATTTTGAGATTTTTCATCATAATAATTGAGGGAAGAAGTTGGATGGTTTCTATTTTAAGGCTCATGGTTACCGACACATGCTCTAGAACTTATATTTTTAATCACATTGTATTTAATGATTCCTAATGTGAATCACATGTTAGTATCCATGTATTTTTATCTATGAATTTATTTTAAGGGTTTAATGTACCATTAATATGATATCATAAAATATTTTTTATCATATTCTTACTCTATTTTTTTATTAAAATCAGTTATGTTTACCCATAACGAGGATTTGAGATGTTTATGGTTACATTTAAAATTCACCTAGTTTTTGAAGGCCATTGTTTATGAATTATTTTTATAAAATGGTATTATTTTTTAATATATATTTTTTGGAAATAATAATGATATTTTTTAAAATAAAAAACTCTTGGTATTGTGGGAATATTTGAACTGAAGGACAAATATATGATTTTTTATTGAGTGTTTTTTCATACTTATATAGAACCATTGAAAATTATGTTTATGGATATATACGTGACTCAATATTAGTTATTAAAATTTTAATGATTACATTTAGGTCACATTAGTTGGGATCAAACCTAGTGTGTATGGAATATGTTTTCAGCAATTGATTTGGTTATACTAGTCCGGGTAGTTATAAAGAAATCATGATAGTTTGGATCCTAGATTTATTGATTTTTGTTTTTTATATATTATATTAAACAAATATTTATTCTCAGAACTAACCTAGTGTAATAAGTGATACAATTAATATTATAACTTACCTAACAAGGAATGTGGTGTGAGGAACAATAAAATTGGGAAATTTTAATATTGCAATATAGATATTAAACCTTTAATGGTTTTGATTACATTTAAAGTGACCATAATTTTAGTGGTATATCATTTAATATAATTTCTATTTATTTTATATTGAAAAAATATACTATTATTATAAAATTATTAACTACATATTTATTAAATTATAATAAAAACCAAATTTTTTAAAAATTACATGGAGATATATAAGACTAATAGTATGAACTCCAAATACTTGTATCATAAGATGAATTTTTGTAATTAGAAATTCTAAAAAATAGAGAAGAAAAATTCAATGAAAGAACTTATTCAAGATATTTAACATGTTAATCTAGATTCTTTAGAGGTGAATAATATGATTACACTATGGTTTAAAAATAATGTGATATAAAAAGAACATTAGTAACAATATAAAAAAATCATATATAATCTGTGATCAAGGATGATAATGAATTGGAGACATTAATGGACTCAATATAGTTTGTTCTAGTAAGTGAAATCTATAAATTTTTTTTGATTGTAATTTTATGAAAATATAAATGATTTTATTAATGTTTTAGTCCATAATCACAATGTGTGTATGGTATATTAACAAGGTATAAGTTTTTTATTTTCTAGAACTATGTTGATAATAAATGATTCCAAATATTTATATTAGATAATGAAAATTTAGATGGAATGTTTGAAAATGTTTCTTTGAGTAACTAATAAAGGAATCTTAAATCTAAAAGTGAAAATAATAGGATTAATTATTCCATAAAATCAAATTTATTAAAATACAAAATATATTTTTAATAGAATTTAATTACAAATGAATAAATTATATTTCAATAAAATATACATGATTTTATAATCAATGTAATTATGAATGGATTATTTTTACATTCAAAAGAAAATGAAACTATTTTTCACCTAAAAGATTTAAATATAATTGTATTTATGTTTTTTTTGATAAATAAGAATAATGTGTGAAATTGTTTTCATTTCACATATATATTGAGAGAATGTTTTAATGATAATTTTATGTTATGTATAATATTGAAAAATTGATTTAATACAGATGTTATATGATTTATTATATTATATGACATCACTAAAAATTATAATATGATAAATATATATTATCAAGGACAAGGGGATTATATATATATATTTGATAAAATATAATGGATGTGGTTTTTAAATCCCATTAGTAATTTCTTTTAAGGAATTCCAGATTCTTTATAAAAAAATTCTAATGATTAATAACACCATATAATATAATTATATAGTAGTTTGTATGTTAAATATCCATTATAAAAATTTTTAATAGTTATTTCATAACAAAATGGAGTTTTTGAATAATTACATGATACTCAAAAAAAGATTATAATTTCTTTTATGGTAATGGTGGTATTTTTTGACTTAGATATGATAAAAGTTAATAAGTAATGAATTTTACCATTAATATATTAAATTTAATGACACTTAAAATAATAAATTTCAAAGTACATGTAATGAAAAAGGAAAATTGAATGAGTTGTTATAATGAACCGACCTAAATACCCAACAAAATCGATATCCGACCCATGTTGTCACATACCACTGGAGTGTTCCCAATCCCCTTGGGATGAAGACTAGAACCAAAACACAAAAAAATCAGAGGGAATAATTTCATCAAACCAAATGTAGAAATCATGGAATATATACATACATAGGAAAAAGAAAAATATTTACATAAAAACATTAAATATATAACATAAAACATTATAAAATATAAGTGATACAATACAAATATGGATAAAAAAATCTGTGGTATGAGTCCAAAAAATTACAAACCCCATAGTAATAAACAACTCCGCCATGTGTTATGTGGATAATGTTCCCCAATATTTATCTTATATACCCAACTCAGTTGATAGAAACAGTGTTGCCTCATTACAACACCTTTCATTTTCTTTTATTTAAAAACATAATAATTTTAATGCACAATCAGATAAAAAGTTCTTATATCAAAGAAAAATAAAAAATTCCACTTATTCTAATGTTTTAAAGAATAATGGTAAAATAGTTTGAATTATTTCACATATATAAAAGTAAAAAATATAATTCATCAAAAATAACTAAAAACAACATTCAACATCATTCCAATGATCACTATAGGTCTTGATATGTATATCACTCATTAAAATACAAATGTAATCACATTTATCATATGTTTATACCAATTTATTAAATCTAGATAGAATAGAAACAACCCATTAATTGAACCTCCCAATTGTTTCATCAACTCCCTTGAGCAATAAACCTCGATATCAGTGGAGCACCCCATAAATATACCCCCATCTGCATAAAACAAATATAATAAAAACTACACTTTCTACATAATTTCTAAAGGCTTACCATGACATCTATTTCCCATAAATTCATCAAAACCTTTTGGAACCCATGTTGCAAACCCATTTCACAAAAATTTGAAAATAAATTTTCATTTACCAAAACAAGGGGAAAACGATATTGAGAAACAAATTCTTCAAAAACACACATATAAGTAAATTAATCAATCCATTATAGTAATAAAATAATTAACAAAACCATAGAAATCAATTCACATTGATTATTGTCTAGATACAGAACCACATACCTCAAACTCATGTCACAAATGCCTGCAACTATATCTTGAACAATAATGTGGAATGAATAAATAAATACCAACCTACAATTCCCATACCTCAAAAATTTTATTCAATATTAGAAATTGTTGATATAGATTATAGGTCACACATAAATAGTATAAATATCACTCAACACTCCACAACCAATAGTGGACTGACTGCAAAAGAAGACAACATAATAGATCTATAACTTATTAGGAATAAATTCAACCCAAGATCAATGGATCTGAAGATATAAAAAATAGAGTGGTAATGACCGATGATAATAAAGAATCATATATATCAAATACCTATGGAGATGAAACATATCCAACATGAAGATAAATTTCCAAAAAAATGATCTTAAGGGGGGAGAGGTTCCCAAAATCACATAGAATGTATCAATTATTTCAATAAAGAAGTCATCATGTTTATTGAAATGAAAATTATACATGTAATACGGTTAAAACAATAGGAACCAATCTATTTGTGATGTGCAATCGTTTTATGATGTAAATTTCATTATTATTACAATATGAAGAAAATGGAATAATATCATATTAAAAATAAAATTATTTATCATCTTCACAATATTAAATAGTTTCAAGTATGGTGAAATATTATTAATTTCATTAAGTTCATATAATATTTCCAACAATATATTCATCTTAGGTAATAATTTCATGAAATTAAATTGTCAAATAGATAGTTGATAGTCTATATTCTATTGAAAAAACCGAAACCACCACCTTGTATTTTCCAACACTAAGTGAAAATACTAAGACCCCTTATAAATTTATATACATACTCTATTTATTCAAATCAACCTACATATATAAAAAAATTATTTCACCTATTAAATTTTCACTATCATAAAAGGTTATAAAATCCACAATAAATGATAATAAATATTAATACGAGAAATTAATGATATTACAAACATCCAACCTCACGCATTTCTATCACAAAAAATATGTGAGGAAGAATGGAGCTCCATAATGAGGTGAGTCCACTTATCCTTTACTGATATCTCACTCTCCAATGTATCATGAGAATACGATATGTGTCTTCGCAACACTATGATTAAAAATATTTAATTACCATGCAAGATATTCACCTTAGTTTCAAAGAACACTACTTGATTCTATACAACAAAAGAATTTATCTATAACTAAATCACTTCCAAATAAACAACATGAGAAGGATTGAGATTATATTTCCTCTACTAATATATTTATAAAAAATCATGCATTAATATCAAATGAACCACAAATTAAAACTGATAAGGAACCATACAAAGTTTCTCAGACAATCCATTTGTTCCAATATATCTTAGATACAACTTCTTCTATTTTCAAAGGCAATGGTGATCCAACCATGGATATATATTCAAGATTACCTGGTGACCAATGAAAACCTATAGATGTGTATTTTTTTTCTAAATATTATTTCTCTTCACTCTGAGTTGTAACCAAAAGATGTTGTGTATCCTAAGTCCATTCTGATGACTTGTGAATGAGACTCAGTGCATCAATAGAGGAATCACCTACATCTTCCTAACAATGAGTTTACATATGTGGGAGACCATGAAAATACTCTAAGGGAGAAATTAGTATCATATGTCGACAACTGTTGAATATTAACACTCAACCAATCCTAGATGTGTGTCTCATGATTCAACAAAATCCATGATGCATGAACACAGCATATCCTCCATGATCTGAATATCATGATCTATTTGAGTGTCTATCTATGGATGGTAAGAATTACTCTGGTGAATATGAGTCCCCATTTACTATTGGATACTTCACCAAAGTCAAGAAGTGACCCTAGATCTGTATCGTTTATGTTGGTAGAAGGAAACCCATGGAACACCACAATCCATTGAACATACAGAATACCCAAAACATCAACATTTGTGGTATTCCTTGTAAGAATGAAATTATATTATTTCATCAACATATAAATCACCACACATATAGAATTATAAACATAATTATTCTTTGGTAACCCGATGAAATGTTTATGAACACCTTTTCCCATTACCAAATAAATAACATTTTTTGTAGGATAAAACTATAAAGCATAAAAAATACAAAATGTTATCTATGGTAGGTGTAAGAGTGTCCCCCAAAATAAAAATCTCACAAATCACACCCATTAACCAAAATCATTGTATCATGTAATAATACATACTTTTATCTCCCATATTAATATCCCCAAATGATATATGAAATTTAAAAAAATGGATCTCCTTATAGATGATTGGATGAATACCTGATCCCCAAAATGGATAAAACCATCCAAAGGGAGAGACCTATAACAAATGTTCTGTCCAAAATAATGGGTTTCTAAAAATTCATTGAATGCATCATCCTACTACTATATGTATAAAAAAATATCATGGATAGACTATGAAAATTGATCCTTGGTCAGAACCATGCTTCAAATATTTTATTGAGTGTGTAGATGAAACTGGGAAAAGGGTCCATAATGTTCCACTCATCATTCGATTCTAGAAAATTATATAATGGTACTTATCCACTGGAAAAAATTTCAAAAACATTCCCCTTACCCTGGGTGTTGGAAATGATTATTTCCAACATCTAAATGTATTACACCGACCATATCAATATGATATTAAATCTCTTATTGGAAATGACATGTCTCAAACTTTTATGATTCTAAAAGAATGTGATTCGTTAATAAAATTATAGTAAAAAAAACATAAGAAAGTACATATAAAATATATTCACTTCCCATATGATATTAACCCATTTTCTGGCAAGGTAAATAATTTTTGACAAAAATTTTGAGAAATCCTTCAAGAACCACTGATAGTATCTGGGAAGGCTAAGGATGCTCTGAACTTGAGAAATGTTATGTGGTCCGTCACTTATGAAGACAACCTTCAACTTTTTTGGATCAACTGATAATCCATTATCAGAAATAAAAATATCCCATGAACATCACATCATGGATACATACACTTTATTCTGAAATATTTACATAATAATAGTGAATATCCAATATATCCAGTACCAAAATCAAATGGAACTGTTTCTCACACATAGATATTGAGTTACCATGAAATCATCCATGAAAGCTATCACAAATGATTCCAGAAATTTTTGGAATGCATAGTTCATCAAACACATAATAACTACTAGAAAATTATTCTAGACAATAGAATTACATGATATTTTCAGTGTTCATACCTACTCTTGAATGTGGTATAAGTTATATCCGACTCATAGAAACTATTTTTATGGGAACGCATCAAATGATCGGTCTTTGAAAAAACAATTACCCTTTTAACTAGTGAGAAAAATGATCCAAATGTGAAAATGTAACTTATTAATAATTTTCATCAGATTCAACTTTTGATAGTCCAAACACGCTTACAGTTAATCATACTCCTTCATGGAGAATACCATAGGTTATTTATAAGGTCAAACTGTAAGGAAAAAAATTCCATTAATTGTTAAATCATCCATTTAAATCCTAATCACATTTAGCTCCATTTGTTTTATGTGATCTAATGGTATTGGAACTGGATGTGTATCAGGAATAGGTTTAATGATGAACAATACCACCATATATCTAGTAATAATATAGAATTAATCTTTTATAATGTCATGAATTTCCCAAAAATAAATTATAAGTTCAATAAAAATGGAATATTCATTAAAAATAACTACTTAAACTGAAGAAAAAAACCCTGATCTATTTGTAGGAATTACATGTATGTCCTAATCTTGGACCCAGATCTCCCCAAAATAAATGAGAGCCACCATTCGAAAAGACAAAAAAAGAATTATAATGAAAAAAACCAATCTCATCACGAGGATACATAATCCAATTTATCTCTATTATGAGACGAAATGGATAAATATAGATAATGAGGAAATATTAGGTTTACTCTACATCTAGCATTGACATTAAAAAGAAGGAAATTAAATAATATCAGGAAAAAGGGAAATGTAATTGATTGGGAGGAAATGATATTATATAAAAGTATCCACTAAAGAAGGTAAAATAATGACGGTACCTCTCCCTGACACAAGTCTAGCATCAACCACAATAAATAATATATAATATGTGACGGTTCTTCACTCCCAAGCCATGTGATTAGAGTCCTAAATCCTTAAATCATATCAATGTGCCACAATATCCTTTTTAGATGATTATACCTAAAAAAACAGGTGTAAACATGGCATTAGAGATTTTCTATAGATGAATGTAGTGGAAAAAACCATTATCCATTATTTTAGGAATATGATAAGAACACCAGGTGTTTTTGACCTTACCACATCAATAGAAAGTCAGGAGATATATAATGGTTGTAACTAATAGTGTAGAGGATGATGGTTGTGTATACCTACTTCCACCACCCCTGCGATTCTCATTGCAATTCCTATTTATTACATCCATTCCTCTAATCCTACTATTTGGTGGATGATATGGGGTAGAATAAACAAAAATTACATGAATATCCATATATTTCATCAATGAACTATCTACGTACTCTACATAAGGTCGAAGTTTCTACATAAATATTTGTGACCAAATATCTGTTGGAAAACTCTATTGGTTCATCTAATCCATCAACTTATCATTATTTACTATCTCTGAAAAGAATAAATATATCTACAAAAAATATAGGAACTCCATATACATCTCAATCATCAGTTACTCTTGATAGAACTACCGGAATAATACAAACATGAATCCCTTCTATTCTATAGAAACATGTCTATCCAAATGTATCATGCATCCCAACTTCACATTTTTGTTCCCTCAAGTATGGGTTTTGAGAAGTTCACATTAATATTCTTGTGTGTTTACAAGATTTCAAAGATTCGAATGATATTTTATTGACAATACTTCACCTTTTGAGGTTCATTCATACCTCTAAATTATGTTTCCTTCTATTATAAGTTCTCTCATGATCAATTCAGTACACATGTACCTTAAGGATGTACCCCAAAAATTTCATTATGGACTAGTGGTGAATTTTTTTCATGTGAGAAGTTACTTGAATAGAATTATCTTTATGATTCTAATCCAATGAATGAATCCCTCTATGATTATCAATTATACCCTACCTTGTAACCTATGTAAGAAATATCTAATGAATATCATTATGCATATAAAAAATTATAACCATTAAACTGCTAGAAAAAACTCAGTTCAAACCATAGATAAATAAGAAAAAACGAGATTTAGATCATTAAATATAAATAATAGACACACCTACCAACATCCCATAAAAACATAGGTATTTTAATGATAATATCTATCCAGACACTCACTGCAAGCTACTCATCGTGTCTTGAAAATATTATTTTATGTCAATCAACTTCAAGTAATTGATCACAAACCACCTTTCATATAAAACAATAATGAACTGTCCTTGAGACCCAAATGACCAGATAATCAACCTAACTTATCACATACATTAAGGTAATTACTATTCCACACCGGTTGGGGACTAGCACTATGGTATCTACAACTACCAGATATATTTATTTCACCAATATAATGTAGAAAACATTTCAAATTTATATGTCTATATAAATAATGATGAAAAAATAGAAGATAAAATAATAAATATTTATAATAAAGAAAATGAAATATTAGATTCAATACAACCCCAAAATATATAATCAACTCCAAGGTTGTAGTTCATGAACAATGGAAAGACCCAAAATTATAAATAGCTTCTCCATGTGATAAGTGAAAAGCATCCAACTATCTATCCATGATATACATAGATATTATAATGGAAACCTCTTCAAAAAAATGTGGAATCTTATAGTTCCCTACATAGAAATACATAACAATGTCCACACACCACTAAAGGGGCTTATAGGGTGTGAGATAATAGGCTCATCAGGTTCCCATATAGGTGTTTCTTAATAACTCTCTATTCCAGAAGAAGAACATTCTCAAATTTATTTAAAACATGTCATGATAATATTTTAATCGATTTTTATATCAAAATCATGGTTAAAATTTACCATTTTTCCAATGTTGAAAATAAGAAGGGTAATATAGTTTTAGGCTATAACAGGTATAAAAAACATGTAATCCAATCATAGTACTACAACTCAAAAAAATTATCATCCTATCAAGGATCACTAAAGGACACACAACCTATAACAATCATTTATATTTATATAAAATCATCTGCATCATGAATATAAACATATGAATTGAATATACAGTGAATAAAAACAACCTTGAAGGTGAGCCTCCAAAAAGTTTCCATAAGTCCCTAGAACAACAGACCTAGTACCTAAAGGAACATCACTCGATTGATACCACTGCAATTTTCAACTGAGGAATTCTATCACTAAACATTCCACCTAAGTACCCAAGTCATCCCATTTTCTACATTTCAATACATTTCCACAAATTCCTTCTTGAATACTATTGTTAAATCCCATTTCACAATTCATTGAAAATTCAATTTATTTTACCAGAAAAGTAGAAAAAATGATTTAAAAAACCATTTTTTACACCCATGAAAACTAGTAAATCAATCATTAAATTTTATTAATAAAATAATTTATTGAACTACATAAATTAAGGTTCATCTAACACAAGCTATAGATAAAAATACCTACCTCAGTTTAGGGTCCCACAATCCCGTAATAGGATCATAAAAAGCCAGAAGAAATTTGTAAAATCAAAGAGAGGACCAACATATATTTCCATCAACTCAAAATTGTTTCAATGAAACCCAATTTCGAAAGAGTGGTTGGCTTAAACATACCATATATAAGTCTCAGTCACCACACTAAAGAAAAATAAGTGTATTTCCCCATTTGAATATTGCCCAAAATATCCTCAAAGAGTCATGAAAACATATACCAAAGATCAATTGATATAACATCCTGTCACAATGATGCTTTGGTGACCAATAAAAATGAAGAAGAAAAAATAACATTCCCATAAATACATAGTGGAAACACCAAAATGGTTAATTTCTAAATGAAAATACCCAAAAAGGAGCATATTTCCACAAAATCACTATGGAGGGCACCTAGGATTCGAGAGAGAAGACTAAATTTTTAGTTAAAATAAAATCTTATGTTTATCAGGATTTTAATCTATGAACCAAATCCGTTCACAACATGATACCCATTAACATTGTGAATTTATTAATTTTTAAGATACCCAGAAAATGAATTTCCTAACATTAAAAATATTACTAATTTACCTTTATAAAAGGTTAACTATTTTCTTGGATTGTAAATTTTTACACTTTAGACCACTTTAAGGCATCTTTTCAGAAATATATTCAATTTTTTTTATTAGTTCGTTTTTTGAAATTACCCAACAATACATATTATAGTGCATATTCTATAGAAAAAACATAAACTAAAACCTCTGATTTTTAAACATAAGGAAAAACCAAGAAATTATTTAATAAACATATATTTGAACACTATTCACATAAACCAACATACATACCAAAACCATATGTCAATTTCCCCAAAATAATAATCTCTGACATCAAATTGTACAGAAATCACTGAAACAAAATCGGAATTGAAAGAGTGATAAGAAATACCTAAATGAATGTAATTGGGTGATTCAAATTAACATAATTTAGAGAATATATTTAATTACATTATTTCATAATTGATTTTTCTATTTGAAATATAATGGTATATTTATGTAATCATAAAGGGTTTAAAGATTCTCTGGTATGTAATTCTGTAAATAGTTAAATTAGTTAGAACCAAACATTAAGACATTTGTTTATTGATTGGGATTAATGAATTTCTATTATGTACATTGATTTAATATTATGTATACAATATATGATGATATTAGAACATTAGATTATTTGGATTTATATCATTTCAATATGTTCAATGAGTTAATCAATATGTATATGTTTCTTAAATAATAGTATTATTCCAATATTACGTCTTCATATATGATACTTACAAAAGAGTTGAATTGGTGTGTTTTATACAGAGATAATAATAAGTTGTGGATTATATTACTTATAAATAAAATTTGTTAACAAAACCTACAAACCGGTGTAAATTGATGAATTATCTAGTTAGATATGATATATAACATGATTTAGAGGCTCTTATATATTTTTTATGTATTATTAAAGCATTTCTAAATATAAAATGTTATCTCCAATAAATCATTCTTCATATTATATTACTATGTGTTTTTATTGATATATATTTTATGATTTGTATTGATAATTTTCTACTCCATGTAAAAAAATAGTTTCTTATAGCCTATTTTCTTAATAGATTACTATAGGTTGTGACTATATATTGTGGTTTGATAGAGTATATTTCTTATATAATGATATAGAATATACTTCTAAGAAGAAAACTAGTTTCTATTTTGGATGGCCCACTGAGTATAAAATATGTTGTTTAATTTAATATTTTGTTAATATTCTATGGGTGATTAGAACAAATTTAGTTTCCATACATGATTAGGATAGAGAGGTATGTAACCTAAAAAACATTAAAATCAGGTATAATTTTTTCTCAATCGTTAATTCATAAATATAAAGTGTGAAGTTTGGCGTGCTATTTTTTATTTCTTCTATACAAGGTCAACCATATTGTGGGTTTTTTACTGATATGCTATGAATGAAATCAGGACTATTCACTGATAAATGATAAGGATGGGGGTAGACACACCATGGTATGTATATCTTATTTTAAAATATTTCAAGTTGAGGGACATGATATTTTCTAATACAAAATGTTAGATGACATTTGATATATTCTTCTACCAAATTATTAAATAAATTATGAATCAAGTATGTATTATTTGACTATATTGAATTATTATTCTCCATATCCAAAGATTAATCGATATAACAGTTGTATAGATTGAATGAGAATGCATTATTTCATATAATTCATTTTTTGGATACTATTATATAAATACATGAATATTATTGTGATACCACAAAATCACATTATATATTGAGTTTCATTTATTCTCAAATATAGGATTATTTTTCCTACATTAATGGGGTTGGTGGATAATATTATTTTTCAATTCTATAAAGTCTCACAACAAAATAATGTTTTTTTAATGAATGGATCTATAGTTCAAATCATATGGATACTATAAATTTCATTTACATTTAATGAAATATTATTTCTGTAGGTATACCCAACTTATTTCAAATTATCTAATACATGATGTTATTTTATATAGCCTGCAAAAAAAAAATTGGATGATATCCGAAAAAAATTGGATATTCTTGTAGAATTTATTGTATACGATACAATATAAGTTGATGTGGTATAATTTCTAAGGGTATTTACAATAAGTTAGATATTGAATGATTTATTCCCAAATTCCCATATATTTATGAGGTATTACTGTTATTTAATAGGTGATGGTAGGGTATATTGTAAGGCATGAAATTGTTTTATAATATATTTTTTTGATTTGGTGTTATTCTATATAGTATTCTCGGTATATTCATAAGTTAATATATATACTATAATCTCATAGTCTAGTTAGGAGAATGATAATCATTATCAGAAGTGGTATTCCATGTTTCAATGTAATTAAATTGTTCCATTTAATAAAATAAAACATATCGATGTGTAGGTATGAAAAAATGTGGAATTTGATGTAACCACTTGCATTAAATCATATTGATTGAGCTAATGATTATAAAACCATGGAATAATACGGAGGTATTTATAATAATGTGTTAAAATGAGATTGTGTGTATGAAATATTTCTTGATTCATGAAAAATTCCCACATTTCTGTAGATATATTATTCTGCATCATACACACAATGATGCACTAGAATTTCATGGAAAATCGATGAATGTTGATCTTATGACTTTTAATTATATTAAATTGATGGATACCTCTCAATGTGGGATACCATTTAGATGTATTCCATTTGATATTCATCAATCATATAGAATTATGATTCATGTAGAATATGTCAGACTTGAATGGTTCAAATTTTATTCTATATAATTTTTCGTGATTTCATTTCTATATAATGGTATATATTTGATTTAGTTTTCATTATATTATTTAAATATATTTGATTAATATAGTAAAATACAAAAAAAACTAGATTAGTGTAAATAAAAAATAGGACAAGGGATAAATATTTATTTAGGTTCTATATTTTTTAAAATTATATTAAAATGAGAGAGGGGACATAACATAAAGAAAGTAGCGGAAACACGTTATGGATCAAATTGCCTCCAGATAATTCTAACTTATTATTTATGAAAATATACATTTAATAAAAAGGTATATACTAATGAATTAGTTATGTATATATATAT
The DNA here is from genome assembly GCA_963277665.1 of Viscum album. Lineage (NCBI taxonomy): Eukaryota > Viridiplantae > Streptophyta > Magnoliopsida > Santalales > Viscaceae > Viscum > Viscum album. Next base: position 826,142,962 of record OY728148.1, on the reverse strand, counting down.
ATATATATTATTTTTTTACATACTATTACAGAATAATGTTGAAATATTATTTTTAATTAATCTTTTTAACAATATTTTTCATTTATAATATGTCTTTTCAAAAGATCAACTATTTTTTTTATATTTTGATCTATATCTATAATAAAAATTTAATTATAATATATCTCAAAACAATTAAGAAATAGATTTGAAAATTTACCAAAAGTTGTAACTATTATATATAAATAATTTTAAAAATAATTTATATCCATTAATCTTATTACTATTTTTTTATTGAAGGCCATATAATTTCCTTTTATGAAATTTTTTATTGAAAATTGTCTAAATATATAATTTATTTCTAAAAAGTATTGAATATATTTAAAATAATTTTTATATAAAATGCCTATATTTTATTTTCTACTATTTAGATTATTGTTGGTAATAACATTATTTCTTTATTAAATGTTGTTAAATGAACAAAAACATGAAATTTTCCAAGGGATGTAGAAAAAAATTAAATTGAGATAATTTTTTAGTCATTTTTAAAATTTAAATACATATATTGTTTTTATAAGGCTATTTAAGAATCATATATATCAACATATAGGATAAAAAATATAAATCCAAATTAAAATAATATAACTCATTACAACAACAAGAAATTTTATAATTCAATTTTTTATTTCGTGATATTAATGGAAATATTTTTGTGTTAGAAAAATAGTAATTATATATGAAGAATATTTACGTAATACATTTTTGAATTTTTTTTAGATGATGAAAAATACTTCTATTTTTTAAGAAAAATTGGTGAAATAGTTTTTGAGGATTGATGAATTTTTAGTAAAAATTATAACAATAACCAATTATTATTAAAGAATGAATATTTTGTTTTATTATATGAGTATAAATATTATTAAACCCATTTCAGAAAAACAAAATATATTATTTTAGTTTAGTTTATATTTTTTAAATGATAAATATTAGATACTTATTTACAACATCATAATATTTATCTATTTTTATTCAACTTTTCACAGTTTTGAAATTTTTTTTAGATCATTCTTGATTTTTAACAGTTCCATCATCCAAAACCTTAGTTGTTTTATAAAAAAAGAATATATTTCTTTAACTTAGCTATCGAATAAAAATACATTGTGTAAAAAAATAATGTTTCCTTTCATAGTGATATTAATTAATTACATAAAAATATTATAATTTTATCAAAAGAATATATTATGATTTATTGGATAATAATTTATATTTATTTACAAGTATAATATATATTTAGTTATAATTTTTTTTTATAATTTTAATTAAAATTACATCCAATAGTAATATAATTTTTTCATACTTTACACAAATATAAACCATATTATCCCTTATATAACCCAAGAAATAGTAACATTATATATTTAATTACTTATACATTATCTCACATACATCTTCTATTGTAAATCCTCTAAATTTCATTCTTCGAACACTATGTATTAAACTTCATCTACATAATGCTAACTATATTTCATATAATTTTTTCATATAAACATTATCAAAAGCTTGATATTGTTTTGATACAATGAGTTGTTTGATTTATGGAAAATGTACATGAAATTATTATTATTTATATCTTAATATTATATATTATAATTATGATTTATTGACATGTTTTTAAATTTATTTAAATATAAAAAAATATTATTATAACACTACATTTGTATTCATGTAATGCACTCAATATGTAGTACTTTTTGGAATAAAAATAAATATTTTTTTCAAGAAACTAATACTTTTAAAATAATAAAGATATATATATATATATATAATCAATATCACTAAAACATATAACATTAAATAATGTTTTAAATTTTCAATTTATTTTTTACAACAAAATATTAAATTTATTTTTGTATCATTTTATAATTATTAATTATTTATTAATTAATAACATATATTGAAACATTTGATTTTACCAAACCACATTGATAATGTTATCTGTTTTCATATCATATTCACTCTACTATCTGATATATACACAATTGTTTCAATATATGAGAGGTCGTGATATAGTTTTAACTCCCATGGAATTACTATTTGGCAGGGATCTATAGTTTATTTCTTCAAAACAGACACTTGGAATACATTTTGTACTTGGATTATTTTTTGTTTAAGAGAATATTGATCTACCATTTATCAATCATAATCCATTATTTAATGATGGTGATATTCTTGCATCATTGATATCCCTTTATAGAATTCTCATTAATATCCACGAATAATGTTGTAAAGAAAATTATTTATATCAATTAGTGATTTTTGGGTATTATTTTTAATTAACAATCATAAAATTTAGTATACATTATAATACATTTATGTTTTATTTAATGTATTTTATACCATTTATAATTTATGAAAATGTTTTGGTAAATATAATTTATTTTCTCAAATCACTTCTTAAAAGAATGAATTGTATACTTGTTAAGTTATAAATATTTTGATAATTCCATTTTATTATATGTGAAATTGAAAAATAGATGATGTTGATCTAAGCCCCCATTTTATATTTATCACTAATTATCTAGTAATTTATTATAGTGTGTTAATAGATATTTTATACAGGATATTTGGATGATATTTCATATAGAAATAAATTATTATATTCAACTATTAAAAGAGAATCATTGAAATATTTTGGTATATTGAAAATTATAATAAATCTAAATTGGATATAATAACCCATGGTAGATATAATATTTAATGATATGTATTGTATTGTTATAAATAACCACGGTGAATTAATAGAGTTTCAGTTGTTTTTTTTAACTTATTTTAAATATAGTCTTATGAAATAAAGTCAATGTATAAAGAAAACATGTGAGTTAGGAATAATCCTTCCATTTAATTATATGAATATGATTTTTATATAATATCTAATTTATAGTTATGATAATTTAATAGAAAACTAGTACAACAAGATTCTGAGTGGCATATGTTAGATGTGATGAATTTTTAGATGATTTGAATAAAATTATGAAATGTTTAGAATTTTGTTAAAACAATAAATATATAATAGATTTTACAATAAATTGTCAAGGGAGATAAAATCTTTATACAAAACTAGCTGATAAAAATCTCATAGTATTGTTATTACTAGAGAGATCAATGGATGTTCACATTTTGAGAAGAGTTGGATGGGATATAAAGGTACCAAGTAAAAGGAATTGAGAATTATGGATACTATTTTTAGTGATGAAAATAACATTTATAAATGATGGGGTATAGAGAATTATGAAGTGATCTAAAGGATATGGTAATATATTTGAATACCAAGACATGAGTTTTTAAATTGTACACAATTAATTTGTGAAAAAAGCTAAAGAGGTTTCAAAATATTGATATAATAAAAAAACATTAATTCTATTCTTTGTTGATTTGAGGTGACTGAGATGGCTCGCATATGAATTACAAAATCTCAAGGGAGGTTTGATGGAAATATTTAATTTTTATATACATCTCAAAAAAATATATAAAAGGCATGTATGGTTCATGTAGATATTCAATTTAATGGAATTAAAAAAAATTAATAAATACTTAGTGTAAAAAATGATGATAAAATATAATCTTGTATAAAATGATAGATTTTACCAAAACCTGGAGATCCGTGAGTATATATCCAAACACATACGTTAAATCAGAGTTATTACATCATAAAAAATCATAAATCAATCAATTATTATGAATTAGAGAGAAATAAATACCCAAAATCATTCCATTTCAAGGATTTTACAATTTGACTTCAAGGTCAATTATCCCATCATTAAAAACATGGAAATACTAAAAATTTACAATTCAAAGTATCTGAATGGATCTGTTGTGGTCATAATGCAATATAAATTATCATGTATGTTTCGTTAAATCAATTATATTTTATATGAGATCTATTCTCATCACTCACATCCATGAATAACATATGTAATCTAGATGCCTTAGTCTCACAAAACGCCATGATCAAAAAAAATATAACATTCATGTAACATGTATAATGAGATTCAATACAAGATAATTGTGAAAGAGACGCATGTATCTAGAAATTCTATGGACAATCCAACACTGAACATTAGAAAATCCCTAATCAATGACCCCAAATTTATTTCTACATTCATCCAACATCTATAGATTAATGTATAGTTCTCTTAGGACCCAGAGTCTCATATTATAAGACTAATTATTTAAAATCCATATGAAATATCTATATTGTGAACTTTTACATAAAATACCATTTCACTATGAATTATTTAGGGAGTCTCAATGAATTTTAATCCTAGGAAAATTTTCCCATATTCATGTTCCCTACCAGACAAAAAAACCAAGGATAAATATCTGATTTATTCAAATTAGAATATGCGAGAGAATATGAAAAATGAATAAGAACCAAACAGATTATAACCACTCTTATGAATTACCAATGACTTTTCTTTGTATAATACACAGTTATAAACTCATCGAGTGAAACCATCCTAGTCTACCAAGTGATCCAAACTTTCATAATGAAACTCGCTATAATAGTCCTATGTCACACATATATCTATTGTATATCTTAGTCCAAACCAGGAATCTCAAATCATTACACCCACACCATACCCTATCATGAAGAATCCCAAGGACCTTGGTAACCCAATAACCGAGTCAGTCCTAACATATCGCAAAGGGCATTCCCAATCCCCACAGGCTGGTGACTAGCACATTGAAGCATACAAAAAGGAATGTGGTAATGATTTTCCCACTACCAATGCAGAAAAAAACAAAACAAATCAGTATTCACAAAAGAGAAACTCCAATATGAATAATGTAATAGAAGTCAAAATGGTATAACAAACCGAATTATTTCAACCAAAATTTATCAAAAACAGAAGAAACTGCCCATGTCCAAATAATAGAATGTCACCAAATACATGGATCAGAATCTAAAACTACATCTAAGTTTCTATTTACCTATGATAGAACCTGGAAGGAGAAAATATACAAACACCCAATGGAACTTGTAGGGTATGAGATAAAAATCCTTGTAGGGTCTCACAAAGAATTCAATAATAGATTCCAATACTAAATTAACCAAAGATATCTTTCATTTATAGTCAAAATGGTTTGAAATTTGATAGGATCATTAAAAAAATAAAAATTTACATTTCTAAATAGGGATATAAAGTGAGAAATGGATTTACATTTCCATTGGTGGAACACTTCTAAAACAATGTAACTATTAAAAATTTTATTATATAATCACTTTTATATAAAATAGCATATATAAATCATAATTTATGTAAACCTGTTTATAATAATGTCATATATTCATATGAAATAAAAACCAAGGAGAAAAATTGTTATATTCCAATGAAGGTGCATTAGTTCTATGCTATAGGGACTCCACAGTCAAGGTGACATGGAAATTATTACATAATTTCCTTTGAATATAAGCCAAAGAGGACTCATCATCATCACCTATATGATGTGAAATGTTGCATTAATGTTTTGGGAAATTTTATTTCATATTGTGCCATCCAAATAACTCACTAAGTACCTATGCCATGAATTTTCTCTATTAACGAATCAAAAATGGGAAATTTATTTTAATAATTCCTAAAATATAATTAATCCTCTTATCTGTTTCTGATATCACAATTTTTCATTTAAACAAAATATAGGTTTTTGAGGATAACAATATTGTTCACCAAGATAAAAACTTAATTTTAATATATATTACAATCATTTTTTGGATTTTATAAAATAATATCACATCAAGTATTAGTGAGAACCAACACCAAAAGGTCCATATGCAGGCCGACCAAGGAACTCTATTCAGAACCAGACCCACCAAAAAACCGAAACACAACACCCAAATGTAGCAACCTTAATCAGGTCAGTCATAGAACCCTATCCAAGACCACACTACCCAAGAAACACACCTAAACCTACAACAGTCACCAATTCCACCCTTCATTACCTCGTGCCACTAATCACATCACATATCCTGCAGATCATGAATATTCTAATGTTACAATTAAAATAATTTTTAAGACAATTGAAAAATAATAACAATAAATCAATTAACATTTCCATTTTAAAATCCAAATTTAATAAATTAAATTCATAAATACAATTGAATCAATTTTCATCACATCTAGAATTTAAATTAAACAATTTAAATTTCACAAGTTTTCATATGGAATACCCCAATTCATTGGAATTGAGGGTTTTCCCAACATCATAAAAAAATTATAACACCAATTCAATTATATTTTATTTTTACAAAAAACTAATTCAGATCTATTGAATCAAAACCAATAAATTAAATTTAATTAAAATAATTAAAATTTAATAAAACAATTTAGGGTTTACATAAACTGGGAATCATGACAGAACCACCAACACCAGGATCACGAGTTCTTAAATCAAAAACTAGTACATGGAAAATCCAATGGAGAATGATGGAAAAGGGATATGTGGATAAAACATAGGTTTATATCTAAAATAGTGGGTAATAAATACTTAATTTAACAATTAGATCCATGGGGACCTAGGGAAGAGAATAGAGATCAATTGAAATAGTGATCAGGGTGAGGAAACCAAGTGGGAGAAGATCAAAGTTCATTCCTCAAGATTTGAATCGCATATATGAGGTATCTGAGGGGCCAAAAACTCTTCATGTGAGATGAAAGTAGGAGATGAATTTATTATGGGTTATTCTATTCTATTAGGAACCCAAAATTTGGATTTGGTAAATTTTAATCAAAATTCAGACGAATTAAAAACTCATATGCAAGGTTTCCTTAGAAGAGCCGAATAGGATGACAAAACGTATGTATGTTTAAAATGGTCCACATAGTTTCTCCTAATATGTCACATAGGGTGACTAACCATGATCTAAATGTGCAAAATCCCACTAACTTGGGTTGCGCATTTTTATCTAAGAGGGAGCACGGTTTGGGCTAACCATGCACTAACTATGCAAAAGCCTATAATTTCCATAATCTAAAAATTCAACCAAAAGAAACCCCAAAAAAAACCCAAAAAAAATCATGGAAATAAGAGGTGTTTAAGAATAATTAAAAAATTTAATCTGATATTACAAAATCCCTACCAGAAAAAAATTTTGTCCCTATAAATTCTATACAGAAGCATCAATGTCAAAACAATGAGGCCACTTCTCTCTCATCAGTTCCTCCCTCTCCAATGTCCCATGAGAATTAGAACTTTGATTTCATAACACATGAAAAAAATGTATCACCCTACCATGAAGTACATTGGTTTCAGAAATAAATATTTAGACTAAATGGTTAGTCATGAATAAATAAATTAAAACCTCAAGATCACTCTAGCTCGGAATATGAGATGGATCAGATATATAATTTAATAATTAAGATACATGGATCATGTTATCAATTGATGTCAGCTATGGTGGATATTATAAATGGTATGATATTATCCCACCTCCCCAACTACCTCAAAAGGTCCCAAAAAAATGTAGAGAATTGTCTTTCCTTTCAAGATATCTATTTCCCAACTTAGGTGAAAATTTCAACAACACTAGGCCCCCATCTAAATATTTGAATGGTATATGGTGACAATAAAGATAAGACTTATATTGGTTTTGTTCAGTCACCATTTTCTAGTGAATCTACTAGATCAATGATGTCACCTCTCTAAACAATCATAGTCTAACCAATGAAATATCTATAATATTCAACCAACATAATAGATATTTACAAGGCCAACAATACATAGCTTCAAAAGGATCCATTATGATCACAGATTTGTAACAATTTTATATGAGAACTCAACCATCCCTAATTTATTATATCAAACTACACCAATGTAGATAACACAATTGCAATGAATATCCCCAATAATCTGTCAACTCATTTTGTCAAGCTATCTGACTTTGGATGGTTTTTCATACTCAATCCTACAGGAGATCCGAGTTCCTCCTAAAGGAATCTTGATAATCGATAGGTGAACCGATGATCCCAACCACAGACTTAGCATAAGGAAATTTGTACAAAAATACAATTACTTTTAAATTGAGATTTACCAACTCCACAAATTTTCTTGTATCAGGAATGGGTATAATGTGTGGTGATTTAGGCAACATATTTTTCACAACCCATGTTCCATTTTTAATTCTCTAGGTATTGGGATACCAAAACAAAACATCCATAGAGAACTTATCCCATCTAAATGTAGGGACTAGAATTTGTTCAAGAAATCCTATGTTATTTTGGTGCTCAAGAATAACCTATCGACACGTATAATGATGAGAAACAAACTCATCAATGCCCCATCCCATACCGGGCCACTTGAACTATCGCTTCATTTCATTGAACATCATTGTCGATCTTGGGTGCATTGTCCACTGGGAACTATGGAAATCCCCCATCACAACTTTCATTATTGAAGATGGTACCACAAAACGGTTCTAAAAAAATAGAATTTTTTCTTTGGAGAATGAATAATCATGAATGGTTTCCCAAAAATTATGATAGTATCTATTGATACAGAACTCATCATCAAGCTACTATTCCTAGAGAATAAATTTGATAAGATAGGGTTTCAACTAAACACTAGATAGAAAAACCTCAGTCCCAGATTCCTTGTCTCCAATATGTAACAATGCAAATCAATCCACCACATTATACTATTATGATGATTTTCTCACATCCTATGATGGATGTTTCCTACTCAAATCATATTCAAAAACATTCCCTTTCCCTCTTATATAAGATATGTTGAAATAAAAAGACTCTAGGTACCCCACCCGATGCCTCTAGAAGAGATTTATATATTTTTAAGAGAAGATATAACTCAAGATATTGTGGTTTGAATATATGGAATACCTTCTTCGAAAAGGTAATGAAACAAACTTTTAAGAAAGTGCGTCACAGATACATGTTCAAGGTCACATGTCAAAAAAAAAATTTCTCATTTTCCCTAAGACAACAAGAGTAATAAACAACGTCATGATTACCATGAATAAGAATATAGAAAAACACTGAAATAGATGTATCAAAAATGGCCACATAACTATTCCCGACACACGATTTAGTCAACACTAAGGCTTTCGTTAAAATAAATTTATGCTCAAAAAACAATTATTTATAATTCTCATTCCAATTAAACATTAATCCCTTACATGTTAATGCAGTCTTTGAAGAATACATCTCTTTGAAGTCCATCACAAAATGTTGATTTTATCCAACTAATCCCAAAAAATATTTGAATATTGAAGATATTTCAGGGTTTCTCACAATCCATATCAACCTTTAAATTCATAGGATCAACTGATACTCCTTGTTTCGACACCACGTATCCCAAGAAAATAAATTCAATATTCCAGAAATCACTTTTCGAAAGGTTGGAATATAGCCATTGATTTCTCAGCAAGCACAAAACTATTTTTTTATGATTTACATGAACCTCCTCACACATTGATTAAATGAGTATTTCATAGACAACTACTACCACGATGTAATCAAGATACTCACAAAAAATCATGTTTATCAATTCCAAGAAACTATCAAATCATTAGTTAGACCAATGGAAATTGAAACATACTCATATTCTATATACATACATTGAATGGTGGTATTCTAAATATCATATTCTTTTATCCTAAAATGAAAATTTCTAGAAAGAAGATCAATCTTTTAGAACCACTTCACTCATTTCTAAATAAGTTCTTCCAATTGGGACTTCAACAATTTCATTTTATCTTGTTCTATATGGTATGAGGGAATTGATACTATTTCTTACCAGGTATTATGTCAGTAGAAAACCCAAGATTCATTTTTGGGGGAAACCATATATTTTTTAAAGAAACCCAATTGGGAAACTCGACAATGACTGGAGGGAGTTAACCACTCACTGTTTCCCACTCCAAATCTAAATAAAAAATCCGATTTCACTTTTACTAACTCTGGATTAAATGATCCTTCCCAACTCGACCTTTGGTCTTATTCTTTTTGGAAAACATGACACACATAATATGTTACAGTGAAGGAGAAATATTAAAGATAAAAAATAATATGGGATTTATTTTTAATGAGAAAATACATCTCAAAAATCATATCAATAGTTTTCATGTTAAAAATAAAAAAATCTATGAAAACTCAGCATCTGATATAGAGAAAACTGAATAGGAACTATCAAGACTCTATATTCTCATCATACAAATGTGTGTAGTAATATGTATTACATAAGATAAAATTACCATAAGAAGATTTATTATATTCACATTATGGATTTAAAGAAATTAATGTGATCCACCAGTATTAGATAGGGTAGTCACTACTAATGTTGATATGGTAATAGTACCTCTCACTAAAGCTGGACTAGTATCCATTTCTTATAGATTCTCTTCTAGTGTGTGAAGAATCATCTTTCTAAATGTCTGTGGGTAGAACGCTTTTAATGTGAAGAATCTAACTGTGCCATTATTATAGAAGGTGATTATGATCCAATGACACTAAATGAAGTCGAATAAACATTTAAGAATTTATATAGGTTACCTGAGCATCCACAAAAACCACATACCTTAGGTTCCTCAGGGAGAAACCTCTTTAAATGCCTTTTACTACCACATTGGTAGAAAATAAAGGGAACTCTTACTAGAAATGAAGGAGTCCAATAATGACATTATTGATGAAAAAATCAAGAAAATAATCATGATTACGACTTCTTTTAGAGTGATGCACACTTCTATTAGGTGTGAGAAAAACTCCCAGTGTCCCTGACATTCTAGCTAGGTCCATCTTGACCATCATTTCCCTATCTAATACTTCAGCATAAGAAGACAATTTTTTCTAGAAAACATAAGAATAAATATTTGGATGATGTTTCAACATGAACCATCTAGACATAATCTTCTGATTATATACAATATTTTCTGAAAAAAACACAAGAATAGAAAAATTATTTGCCTAAAATATCACCATCCTATGAGCCTACTCTAGTGTGAAAAAATCTATGGACTTAGCCAACATCAACAACTTTGGATATAATTGGTGGGAAAAAATATTGAATTATTTAAACTCTAAGACCACATTTTTCTTCACCATGACCACTGTGTCAAACCATCTCAAGCTCGTTAATTACAAAATAATGGTGGCACAGATAACCTTGAATTCATTGTGTGTGTCCTTGAACATAAAGAAATTTTCCATTCGGGTCAACCAATCCTCATCCTCTTGCAGATCATATGATCCTTTGTACAACGTTTAGATCTAGAGAATGAACACTTGAGTACAAATATAGATAAATTTACTTTAAGGTTCCACATATATGGCTTGAATAGGAATGATAGGTGGTTCTAATCAAAGATCTTGCAATGTGTGCACAATCACCCCAACCAGGTTCAGGTTCACTAAAGGATTCAGCCATAGTGGTTCTATAGAAACTTCCACTTAGATCCAATTTTCACATCTTTATAAATGAATTAGAATACACAATATCAATATAAAACAAACAAAATAACATATTATCAATCAAACTGAGAAATAAGGGAAATAAGTCTCAACAGATGGAAAAAATGATATGGATTTCCCTTATCGATATAAAGAGTAGGTAAAAGACAAGAACCAATCCTCATGACTTCATTTCATAACCACTCATGGTGACATAAGGTTCATTATAGTAAGATCTGTCTAGGAAATCAATTGAAATTATTTTTTATGCCCTGATAATATCACACAAATGTATACTAATGTCAAGAAAAAATATTAACATTTATCTCTAAGACCACTTTTTCATGAACCATCTCGGGTACCCTGGTAACCTGATAACTGAGAAGGTCCTAACATAGCCCAAAGGGTGTTCTTGATCCCCTAGGGACAACCACTAGAAACTAGAATCATATTAAATTGAATGTGGGAATGGTTTTTCCATTACAAATGTGAAAACTAACCATACAAATTAATATTCATACAAGAGAAACTCCAGTGGGAATAATATATGTGGAATCCAATAAGTAAAAAAAACCCAATTTACTACAACAAAAATCACTAGAAAACTAAATAATCTATCCAATTTCTAACCGAAACAACTCATAAAGTCCACATATCAACAACTAGAACTACCTTCACATGGTGTTTTACCGTAGCTCAAACATGGATGGAGATAGTCCAAAAACACCAACAGGAACAAGTAGGGTGTTATCTCAAAACCCCAATAGTTTCTCATCAATGTTTCCATTACATATTCTTAATATAAATTAACCAAATATTTCATTTATATTATACCATACATTATTGGATTTTAATAAGAATAATTAAAAAAATTCAATATTTATGTTTCAAAATATTGAAATAATTTAAGAAATTTCAATATCATTCAATTGATGAAAATTTTCCAAATATGTGGATCTTTTAAAATATGTTTTAAATAGAAACATTTATATAAAAATTTATATATAAATTATATGTTTTCTAAAACAATTTATAATAATGGTATATATTCATCTAAAATACAAACAAGTGAGCAACATTATCATTTTTCATAAGAAAGTATAATAGTTCTAGGCTATAGGGACTCCAAACTCAAGATGTCATAGAAATAAGTACATACATCCCTTTGAAATTAGATAAAGAGGACCCTTCACCATCACCTATGGTATGTGATGTGCATTATTTATTTTTGGATCTTTGTTAATCGTAATGTCTCATCCAAATAACTAACAAACTACCGAAGGATTGCATGTTCTCTGTCAAAAATTAAATGTTTCAATTTTCTTTTAATAATTATCAAAATAAAATTAATCACACTATCCATTTAAAATATTCCAATTTTCTATTTAAACCCCAAAATAGGTTTTTAATCAAAACATGCATTTTCAAAAAGATAAAACCCTAAAGTTTCTATCAAAACCATTTTTAAGGCATTTCGAACATATAAATATTAAATCAATTCAAAACTAAAATTCCTAATACACTTTGTAAAATTAAATTCAATAATTTAATAGAAATATTTTCCATAAAATCCATAATTTAAAAAAAAAAATTCACAAATTTCAATAAACACCCCCCAATTCAAGGGATTTTTGGATTTTTCTCAACAACATATTGAACAAATATTTTTAAATTCCCAATTTAATGGAATTTTAATTTTCCAATAAACCAATTGAAATCCATTTAATAAACACATTAAAATTCAATTTGGTCAAAAAAATTGAAATTAAATAAATCAATTTTCGGTTCACATAAATTGGGCCTCATGATGGAACCACCTACCTCATGATCACATGATCCTAAATTATAGAGCTGTACACGGAAAACATCAACCGAGAATGATGAAAATAAGGATCTGTTAATAAAACCATGGTTTAGATAAAAAAAATGGGTATTATATCCAATATTTAACATGAGGTTTTAGAGGACCATATGGAGTAGAATAAATATCACAGGAGATATAAATCAGAGTGATGAATCTAACTAGGATATGACCTAAGGGAATTCCTCATGCTACGAATCACTATTGGGAGAGAGATGAGGGGAAAAACACTTATAGGGATCTCAAGGGAATATAGAAATCAATCACAACTCGTTCTGGTCCATCAGGGTCCTAAAATGGGGGTATGATAATTTTTAATAAAAAATAAGAATAGTTTGACACAAGTATGCATAGTTTTCTAGAATGAGCCGCATGGTTTTACCATCATTGTGGACTAATCAAGCACATATTTCAAATAGGCCGCATGGTTTATCCTATGATGGTTAAAATATTGAATAACCCTGTTCTATTCCTGCAAACAGCCACTGCCATGGGGATCATGGTTTATTATAAAAGGGGGTATAGTTTTTGCTAACTGTGTGCCAATCATGTAGTAGCCCAAAATTTTTAACTCTCAAAATTCAACCAAAAACAATCCCATATTAATCACAACCAAATATATGTAAAAATATGGGTTTTGGAATACCTTAAAATTGTAATAGGGTGTTTTGTCCTGTTTTTCTTGGATTTATTGGTACAAGTTTCCTTACAATATGAAATTAAAAAACATGTTATTTTAAATAACATGACCATAAATAGTTCAAATTGAACTATATATAATTCTATTAATTATCTAAAATGATTCATAAGATAAAAATCATGCTTCAATCCTAAAATAATAGTCGTTGTTATTACCCTTGGGAGGAGGCATCTATAAGGTATGATTTTCATCATAATATCCACTAACACACTCACTGAATATAGTTTTCTCTAATGGACACTAAAAAGTATGGAGTCCCTAATTTGAATTACCATCTTTTTACCTAAACATATTTTTATATATGGACAAACCAATGACCAACTATTATTGAGACATAATTATTTTCTTATGTGTAGATAGTATTGATTTTCCATAAATATGATGACTATTAGGAGCCCATGTTAAGCGAATATGATAACCCTATTTGATATGTTGTTGATCCTATAGAGACCATAATCTCCCTTTCGATGTGATGACCATACCTACTCTATGGGAGATATATTGTAAATGATTCAGGGGACATGAATGGTATAATATTTGCATTGATCATGAAATACCATTTTGAAATGAATTATAAGCCTATTTAATGAGAAAATAGTATATCCTTATTTTTTATATACATTGAGCATAAAATTATTCTAAAACATGTAGGAAAAAACAAGATAACTTTTGTGAAAAGAATTATGTTATTTATTTGATGAGAATAAGAGGACTAAGTGATGATCATGGTATCTCTTCATTCCCTTCATATATTATCAGGCTAATTTTTTACACATTCATATGAAATGGTGATATGATTAATTATTTGTAATGAATATATAACCCAATGTGATGATCCATTGTTTTCTTATGTGAGGATCCTAGGTTTAAATATTTCTTGAGAAAGATACTCCCTGAAAAACAATACCTTAGGAAGATAAATATATTCTGATCCTTATCATTATTTGATACCCAATTTTCCGATGAAACTCAATAGTTACACACCCCCTCTAGTTTCAAGGTCTTCAAGCCATAAATGAATTAATTGATGAAATAAAATTATGTTCACATAATTATACACCATGGAATAGATTTTATAATGAAAACATATATATTTTTGGGAAAACTAGGATTGGGAAAACTCTTTGTGGAGAAATACTCTAAAAATATATATACATCCAATCATCCCTTATTTATTAGAGAGATATAATCCTAGAATTGGTAAGGTGAATGCCTTTGTAATGTTAATATTTAGGACCCATACCATGTCTATCACATGATATGAACCTCTATGAATGTTGTATTATCTAAAAATTAAAAATATAAATATATACACATCCTGGATAACATCTCCAATAACAATGTGTAGAAGACTATTGATTAGTATCCACACTATATGGAATCACTATTTTTAATCTATTCTCAAATGAAAATGGGTGTATGAGTATCTTTCATTATGATGGACATCAATATCATCAGACATATTGTAATAATTGGATCCAATTATTCTGAAAGCACTCTATCCCCCAGATGTTCTTAGTGATTTCCCCCGTAACCACTTCTAATAGGCATGGGAATTTTCATACCCATAATTTTGAAACAATGATTAACCACATGGATAAATCCCATATACATATTCCCATTTGGCTACAATGATATCTCCCATGGTTTCTTGATACCCATAACCCCTTTATTCATCAACAATAATTCAATGAATAGTGATCAATCCCCTCATCCACTGTTACAAGAATGAAAGAGTATTTCATACTCAAGATATGTCTCAAGAAATTCATTTTTATAACAATTATGGTATCTCCTCAATACTTATTTTACAATATCCTCCCATCACTACTCTTAATATTTTTAAAATTCTTACCCAATAATTCATTGATGGTTCCGTCCCCAATGTCCAAGTGGTACGGGATGTCTAATTATGATATTTGAATTAAACAGATAACACATATATGATCAAGAAGTTATGATTAAAAATATTTAGGAGTATCAAACATTTAACATAATATGAAAATGAGATAAAACCATAAATGATGTAATATGTTTTATTTGCGAGTATTATACACCGAATTACATCTACAATATCATGAAAAATCATTGGGGGTATTTGATATTTATCATAATGGGTATCTAAAGAAAATCTATTCTATGTAGAGTGTCCTTAGATTTCACATGAATCATTTCTCATTTAGATGAGATTGATCCTTAATCTTTAGATGAATATAATATCTCATGAAAAGGAGAAATATAAACTAGGATTTTGGTGAGGATTATTCTTAGTTCGGAAAGAAAAAATCAGACACACCCAGTCCCATCACATGGAAGTTATTTATGTATCACCATAAGATGTTCAATAGGGTCCTTTTCATTTATTAATGCATTAAAATCATGAAAAAAATTCTACATCCATATTCTTAGATCAAATGTGTTAATACACATCATCATGTACGTTCAATCATATAAAATGTCATCTTTTGATGATTACTTATGTGAATGAATAGTAATGAATACAAATGATACATAAATGATACACCCCATGGATGAAAATACAGATTAAATATATAATATAAATATAATGCATTGAGGAATATTCCTATAAATATTACACATTAACAAAATGCTTAAATTCATTATATCATTTCCTGATTTAAAGAGTCATGTAATATAAATTTTGAAAGGATATCGAAAAATACAATATGATGTTTCCAAATAACATTTATTTCTCCCTAATAATCACTAATGTTTTCACACCATATTCATTAGCTATTGAATACCACTCTAAAATAGACTTTTATTAAATGTAAAACACATTTCCATTATCTCTCTATGTCAAAATCAATGAAAATCCAGTCAAGAATAGTGTGTGACCGTATAAATCTTTATATAATTGATGTAAATTATGAATACATGAATACATATATATAATACCATTCATGTTTTAGGAAAAACATCATTACTACAAATGTTATAAAGGTATTTAGCATGATCGTGGTCATATATATGTTTCTCTATACTATTTTACACAACACATCATCATATGATCATGTGGATTATATTTCTTTATAATTTTCTAAGGCACTGAGTGATTGTGGGACCTAATTCATTTTAATGATATTTTGCCGACTCAACAATTCTCCATTCTCTATGACTAAAATAATTTGATAGATGAAAACATCCCATGTGATTTATTATTATGGTTCTAACATCATATGTCCCTAATATATATATATATATATACTATATATCTAGATCATGTTGTATACATGAACATTCAATGAAAATTGTGTGCCTTTATCTCATAGTCAGTATATGAGAGTAAACTATCCCATCTTGGCGAACATCTGACTAATTTTATAATCAATAATATACCCAACCACCCTCATATTAGAAAAGAAAAATATTTATACCTACATATGTAGGATATCAATGTTTGAATGTTCTTGTTTGAGGTATCTAGAAAACATCATCTTTTAGGAACTAAAATATGATCCATGCACTCATATTGTACTGGTGAAGTCTGTATTTTACTATTTATAGTGTACATTTTTAATTATCTATCATGGAAAAAGAATATTGTTCTTTCACTTGTGTTTGAGTATTCATTATATCAACAAAAGAATCATGTTAATAATAACCATTACATTTCATCAAAACATATAATACTATATGATATTTATTGGATTGGGATAACTCATTGTCATGCATTGAGTAGTAAATTTTCATTCCACATCTTGAAATGTTGATCATTAAAACATTTGTAAAACCAATATTAAATAATTATAAAGTGGATATTTTATTTTAATAGTACATTTTTAAAAATATCAAAACATTTCAAAATATATAACAAACCCAAAACAATAACTCATTTTTCATATCATATACAAAAAACCACCACACCTTTCTTATGTTTTCTACACTTTCTTTGATTATATATATTATTATATCATATATAATTCAAGTCAAACCTTTACGTATTTATATAATAAGTATACAAATAGAGTTTTTTTCTTGTCAAAATATATAAATAATGATATTTTGAATAATGGCGTGACATTGGAATCATATTCCCTATTTTTAACTATATAATCCAATTTAAACCAAATATCATTAAAATGATTAATGTTATGATGTAAAAATTTAATATATACACATAACCATTTTATTTTAATCATCCCTCCTAAAACAATATTCCATCATAATTGTTTCCATAAAATAGTATAACTAAATAAAGTATTTTTTACATTTAAAACATAATACCTTTTTATGATATTATATATACATCCTTTTTAATTTAGACATGAATAATAATTTTTCATTGAAACCATCATATTTACATATATAATCACACTAGAATATTATACCCCACATTCATTTCAAGCTATATTTCTATGATATAAAAACACACCGTGTTTTAGAAAAATACATATTTCCTTTTTATAGGGAATATTAATAAAAAACTATTATTTCCATATCATTTGAGGTAATATATGTGTTTATAAATTATTGTGTTTTATTGAATAAATTATTAAAATATACCACTCTAATGCCCTATTACATTTCTATCGGGTATATTTTATCCTATGATTTTTTTCCTTTTTTGGTTAGATAAATGAAGAGATCTAATTGAGTAGACATTTGTAATGGTTATGTCAGTGATTTGTTTTAATTTTTAGCTTTAAAATATTAGTTTCTACAGTTTTCTAGGGAATTACACTCCTTCTGTTGTGGTTACACGATGAGTAGTCATTTCTGGGAATATTTCCTGAAATGGGTACACAACATGAATTGTTACATGGTGTTCACAAGTGAAAAAATGTGTAAATATTAGAAATTTACGATGTAATAAAAAGAAAAAACTTTTTGATGTATGCAATATTTTATAATTACACATCTAAATATGTATTACACATTGTGTAAATATCAGGAAAATCATATTTAATTATGTTGAGTAGTTTATTTTTCTTTTCACTCAACCTATAACCCTCCCATATTGACCTAAATCAATTCATAAGTGAATTTTTTATTATCCAAACCCCCTGGATCTTTTGTTTGTTGATTGATCATCGTGATGGTCTTGGTGTGCCACCATAGGTAAGAAGTATCCTCTCTATTTTGTTCAATAATTATTTTGGTCTTTCTGTCTGATGGATCATCATGAAATTGATGGATCTAAACATTATTATGTTGAATATTAATTATATTTTTAGTTTCTATATTTTCTATTCCATCTTCTCTATCTTAAAATCGTGTTGTGAGAGTTTATTTCAATTATTAATGGTATTTGGTTCCATTAAATAGTGGCCAATTGATTAAACATTGATTTTTCTAGGTACATAAAATTTCTTTCAATTGAATTGTGAAATCCAAATTTGATGAAAATTGGAATTGAAATTTTGATATGGTATGGATTACGTGGTAAAACACCCAATTCAAATGGAATTGGAAATTGTTTTTTATATTGAAATTGGTGTAAATTGTGAAATGAATTGTGAATTTATTTTGACAAATAAATTATTAAATTTAATTGATGATTTATTTTATTATAAAAATAAATAAAATTATTAAAAACCCATTATTTGTTTTTCAATGAGAATTTAAATTTTCCAAATGATAATTTTGAAATTGAACTATGAATTATTACTTAAATAAAATGATATTATTTTCAACTTTTTATATTGATTTTGGGGGAACATGTGTTCTTAGGTAGTTATACGGTTATTTAGGACAATCATGATAGAATGGTAGTTCCATTTAAAAGGAAAGATGGGGAAAATTTTAAAATAAAAACCCATTTTGGAATGATTATCCACGATGGAATATTGATTAGTCATATTCCATCGATATAAATAGACTTATGCACAGATGTTTAGTTGTGATCACTAATTTCAGAAGTGAGAGGATCCCATAACAAGATATTGTCATACTACAAGGTTGATGACCCTGGTGTTTATTATTTTTGGTTTGATTATAAATTTCATTTATTTTGAAAGTACATTATCCATAACTAGTTATTTATATTAACTATTTTATATAATGTGTTTATTTATCCATGATTGAATTTTATTCTATATTTCTGAATTGAATCATGTTTAGATTACATTATAGAAATGTGCTAACTTCAATTTATTGATTAATAATTTAATGTAAGATTTATTTTCAGAATTTTAGAATCTTATTTTGGAACACATGGTGAGATCATTCTAGGTGTTTCACTCATACAATACATTTTCTTTGGAGTGATGATAGATATTATCATACCATGTCAGAGTAAAGAGAAATCACCTCCTGGAGGAGGTGGCTAACCATTATCCCTCTCAGAATGGAGAGAAGTATTCTTTGGGATGTTTAGATTAAATTTTTAGGATTTGAGTACATTAATTATGTATTTTTTGGGCTTCTGATATATTTTTATTTGTTTCTGGTACTATCCCATTGAGGACCATTGATCATATTAATATATATCATTATCAAATGTTGTTTTCGGAAAAATTAGTTACCTATTTTATCCTGTATTATTCTATGTTCTAGTTGATAACCTATGGGGACTTGGAAAGACCATCAGGATATATTAGTATTAGCTCGAGTGTCAGGGTACCATGGAATTTGGGAATTTTCAGGAAACAATGGTATCATTGGATAATATTGAGTACCTTTATATGTTGATAGTTTTTAGTTTAGAGATCATATTGAGATATAAGAGGTATTAGTGGGTGAGTTCATATCTAGGTCTCTTCATAATGAGCCTTATGTCACCATGTGTTTTTTTAATTCATAATGAGGATTAATAGTCCATCCCTAGATATATAATTTGGTGGAAACAAATAAAAATCATGTTTTATTATCTAAGGGGATTAATTTCTCTATTTCTCTTATTTGAGTGTTTATCTGAATTGTCATGACCCGTCGTGGTGGGGATCGCGCCGTAACACCATAATTTTGCCTTTAATAAGCTTGGTGCTAGTAACTAGCACCGAGTAGACAACTCATGAACATGGGAGGCATTGCCAGTGTACCTATACATACACACACATCTCCATGCCCACAAAATGATGAAATATAAATACCACTATGTAATCAATACATGAATACCACTATATCCCACAACCATAATATGATTAAATCTAATGTAATTTAACAATAAATAATACAAGACCACCACAAGATGTATATAACATGTTTCGAACCTGTAAAAAAATGTACTTGGACCACTGTCTGAAATCCATAGGAACGCAACTCAATTTATCCAGTTTCACAATAAACTGTCTAGTCCAGGTCCTCCTAAGAATCCATCGAAAGATTAATCATATTCAAAATACATGACACATACAGAAAAATATCATGCATGGGTGAGTATAATAATACTTGTTTGGTCACCTCGAAAAAACAAATCAATACATTAAATGAAATATACAGTCATCTCAACACAAGTATATGTATAAATAATATATAACAATAATATCCAGATATACTAAACCATGACACATAGTATAGAGGTAAGTAACAACAACTGCATTCCACCCTTAGAAATTTAGCTTGAATATTCCACAAATCACTCATCCAAGAGAACACACTCCTGAGTCTAATAGGACTAATGGAATACGTATGAGTGGTAATAATTGTTGGGTCTCACTGTGAGATAGATACACAAATAGATCTAAAGAGTGATACGATACAATATATGAGGGTCACATCCAGTTACATGGGGTGATACCAACCACTCAATGTGGATTAACCCTATAAGTAGGGTATTGGAACTAATGTAGTGTTGGTCACATTGATACCAATAACATTACCTAAATCACGAATAAGGAATATATGATCCTACTCCGGGCCTCGTTGGCAGTTCTAACAACTCTATTCAGGAATACCTGATGCATGGATAATAGTCCTATGAGTAAAAAATGATTCGTACCAACATTAATGGAAATGATAAAGGGAAAAAAACCCTAACAAAACTTGTACAATATATGGATTAAAAGAGAATAAATCCATTCATAAAAGGGATACGCCGTGTGTAGTAGTGTAACATTCTATTTACCTTTCCCCCAGGTACTACCCATGTATAACAGGCCATGTCATTCCAAAACGTTTCATGTAGAATATGAGTACACATCATGTAGTAAGGATTACATGTCATGTACTTCCATCAAGGGTCTTCCCATGTACTTCGATGGTGTTTTAGTACATGGAGTCATCCAATGTATCCTTTATTATTTACCATTATGTGGGGTAATCCGTGTAATCGGTTCACTCCATGCTATGTGGGGGATAACATACCATGTAGGAAACCCAGGTACCCCATCTTTTTTATGTGTACTTCCCATGTACACACCGAGTTTTCCAATGATGAACACACAGTCTTTAGTCAGGACTATAGTTCATGTGTATCAGGTTTTCTAGAACTCATCTTCTTCCTCAAGCTCACCTTATCTGATTGCTCAGTTCTTCTCCAGTGCTCAGTTCTCCTCAGAACTCAATATCTTAGGTTTTATTGTCACTCTAACACCAAACCGATGTGATTATGGCCCATAAATGACTCCTAAAATTTGATCGTATGAGTTCTTCTTTGTATATGAAGAAAAGTGATTCTTCACACATCATCATTTGATCTTCTTATGTTCCCACATTCACACCTTCATCGCTTTTTCCCGATTACGGATCTCTAGTTTTGGATCAGTGATATAAGAATCGAAGGTGTGTGATCAATTATTCAATGTTTGGGTAAGAATGAAGAATGCAAGTCAATAATTCTAGAAATTTAGGGGAAGAACAAGGAATAATATAGAGGAAAAAACCACAACCATTTTTTTCTCCATCCTGGATCCAGTCACATAAGAATGTTAAATGAATCATGAAATAAATATCTTGGAATAAATCCCAAAAATATCATCCCATCACGCTTATATGAATGTTCCATGGGCTAATCTTTTCGTGTAATAGTCTGTTATCATCATAGGAATCATGAATGAGAATGATTAATTGAAATAAGGCATCCTACCAAAATTTTTGATCACTCCATAATGATGACTTTTCACTATATTGTCCCTATTTGCAAGATCCATCAAGAACAACATTTGTCAATCTTTGATCCAAGGTTTTATTGTCACATCCAAAGAAGATTATCCAGATCTCTCTTTCTATGGCCCCTAGAGGATTATGAGGTTATGAGCCTAGCCCTTGATCTCTTATAAATTTTTTATTGAAAATAAATCTGATGCAATGTTAATAAAAATAAAAATAAAATTAAAATTTATCAACCTTTTTTATTCATTGAAAATGATTGTGATGACATTCCACTGCTGACCTGTACTGACCAATTCTAGGTCGTTCCAAGGGTAATTTCATTTCTCTGAACACAATGTTTTGCCCACATTTTTTAACTAAGAACCTATTTAGAAGTTATTTTACTATTTTTTGAAAACCGAACGAGTGTGCAATTTAATATTTTTAATTTTTTAAAACAATTGTTCTGGGAACACTAGGCCTTGGAATCACAGGTCTTCTCAGTATCATGTCTTCAATTATTTCATATAATATAGAATACTGACACATTGAAAATACAAGACATTACATTAACCCCACCTTGAGGTTTTTCACCCTGAAAACACAAAAAAAACTACAAAAAAGATGAGTGTACTGGGAATGAATCTTAGCCTTCTCCTCCCATGCTCTCTCCTGAAGATTTATATGATGCCACTAGATAAGAATTAATGGAATTGATCCCCCAAAAAGGATACTCTTCTTCTGATCCATGATATCCATTATGTACACAACAAAAGTCACTCCATCCTCAAAGTGCATCTCTCCCAAGTCCATGACGTGGGATGGGTCATTCACTTACCTCTCCAGTTGAGACACATGGAAGACATCATCTACCCAGTCATATTGTAGGGGTAGAGATAAGAGGTAAGAAAACTCACCAATGTAATGCAATATCTAAAATGGGTTGATTAATCACAGAGATAGCTTTCCTCTCAAGATAAATATCTATCGTCTATGTTGAGGGGAACCCAAAGTGAAAACATTTTATCTTTCCTCGAACACGAAATACATCTGTCACATGTCAGCATAATATTTCTGATGGATCGGTCTTGTCATCATCCACTTCTGAATGATCTACACCTTACCTATGGTATCTAACCCCAACTACGGTCCCATGAGTGCCGACTCTCCTGGGTTAGACCAGCTAACTTGTGACCAATAGGTTCACCCATAAAATGACTCAAATGCTTCCATAATAATGTTTGAATGTTAGATATTTTGTATGATAAATTCACATATGGTAGGTGATCCCCCAAACTATGGTACAATCTTAGAATGAAATCCAGTAGCATGTCCTCTGAAACCTAAAATGCCTGTTTAGTCTAGCCATCAGTTTCCATGGGGGAATGTTGTGCTCAATCGTAACTAGGTCCCAAACACATCCTATAATCCCATCCAAAATTAGGGTCTAAAATGATCATCACGATATGAAAAAATTGTTGATGAAACTCTAGGTTGTAAAACTAACTCTATATTGTAGATGCATCACAAGATCTCTATTAAACTCTGGTCTTAGATATCAATGAAGTAGGTTGACTTGGTCAGTCGGTCAAAAATCACGAAGACTGAATCATGTCCCCTATAAGTATGTGCAAAACCCATCACAAAGTCCATCAATATAACATATTGTTTCTATTCTATAAGCTCATGGGGTTGAGCTAAACCCACATAGAACTAGTTCTCAGCCTTCACTTGCTGATAAGTAAGACATCAAGAAATAAACTATTCAAATCTCACTGTCATCCATGGCCACCAAAACTAACATTGGTGGTCCGGATACATCTTCTTCTAACCCGAATGTACCACCAAAATGAAATGTATGAAACTTCCTCTCAACCTCTTCCCTCAATTCCAATGGTACTATTGTACTTTTTCTAAAAATATCTATATAATCCCTAACTTTTAAATATCCACTTGGAGCATGCCTTGTGGATATCAGAACACATAGCATCTCACAGTCGATATCTTATAGTTGTTCTTCCCTAATTCGTTGTAAGAGTGGTGTGGTAAAAACCATCATCTAGAAGTAATCCACTCCATCTCAATCAATAATGGTTAACTAAAAAGAGCCCCAATTCTTAAAAACATCATTCAAACATTATAATCTTGATATCCTACTGAGTGCACCCACCACCATGTTCCTCTTACCAGGAGTATAGATAATCTCAAAGTCATTGTTCTGGAGGAACTCAATTAATCCATTTTATATTAGGCTTGGATCCTTGTGAGAGAAGATAAACTTGAGACTCTTGTGATCATAGTAAATGATAAACTGCTTGCCCATCAGGAAGTTTTGCGATATATTAAATGTGAAGAGTACCACTACTTACTCAAGATCTTGTGTCACATATTACTTCTCATGTGGTTTTATCTGGGGTGAACCATAGGCAACCATTTCTTGCCACTAAATTAGGAAACAACCTATCCTAGATCCAAATTCATCTTAGAACAATACATACTTGTCACCCTTCTCTGACAATCCGAGGATTAGAGCACTCATCCAATTATACATCAACTATGTAAAATCCTACTAGAACATCTATGTCCACATGAGAAGCTTCCCCTTTTGATTCTATGCATTCATAGGTACTGATATCCTCAAGAAATCGGGAATGAATATCTGATAATAACATGATATCTTGATGAATGATCACACCATTCTCACATTCATAGGTGGATCCCTTTCTAACACTTCCTTAACCATTGTTGATCCCACTATCACTACATCTATTGAGATAACGATTCCCTGATACTATAAAAACTTACTCTATAACTGGAACTTAGAGAGTTTGTCATAAAGTTGGTGCTCTTAGAGTACGTCTAGAACCATCGTTAGGTGTATCATGTTCTCCTCCTTAGTCATCGAGTAGAAAATGGTATCATCAATGATTATTACAAAAAATCAGTGTATGTAAGTATGAAACATCATGTTCTTGAGTCCCATGTATGCTGATGGGGTTTTTATCCTACCAAAAGGCATCACCATGTACTCATAATGATTGGAACGACATATGAAAGCTACCATAAGAATATTCTCATCTCGTACTCATAGTTGGTGATATCAATATCTGAGGTCAACCTTCAAGAACCATCATACCCCTTTCAACAAATCATAGTGGTCATAAATACTTAGTAGTGTATACTTTTAATTCACAGCCATCTGGTTCCAGCACTAATAGTCCAAAAAGAGCCTCAAGCTCCTATCTACCTTTATAGAAAACATAACTAGGGATGCCCATGGTGAAACATTGAGTCTCATGAATCCCTTCTTCTACATGTCCTCTAACTACACCATTAGTTAACAAATCTCTTTGGGATCTAGAAGATATGTTGGTTTATATATGTGTGTCACACCAGGGTGTAAAACAATAGAGTATTCAATCTCCAGATAAGTACGTAATCCTAAAACATCATTAGGAAATGTGTCCCCATACTCCACCACCACTGCTGGTAACTGAAAGCTCATAAATTATGATGCACTTTGGTTCAGGCTGGTTTATTGATGTGTAATCACCTTCATCCTATTATGAATGAGCCCATCCTATGCTACCTTGAATTCCATTTAACTAATAGAGGTGAAACTCATTCCATTTTTTTGGACACACCAAATCCTTCCCCAAAAATAGTCAATCAGGTCATGAATGGTAGATAACCAATCCATGCTAAGAATGAAGTCATAAGGCCTCAAAGTTTCAACCAAGATGATCTAATCGATACTATAACCAATAAGGTTCAGGTCACACTGTCATCGAAAGTGTTTCATCATTGAGTCTTCTATAGTAGGCATCTCTAAGAGTAAGGGTTGAGTCAATTGTTCAACAAGAATCTCTGGATCTCAAAAATGATTTGTGGATAGAAAATATTGACTAGGAAATGTGTCTTTTATTACTACATATGAAGTATAAAAATAAATTTATCATCCCTAGAATCATTTCTAGAGACCTTGGGTCGTATGCCTTGATGAAATCCTATTTTCAATGCCCCTGTGATTTAGCTCCCTGAGAAAAGTGGGGACCTCCTTGTGGTGGTGGTGGTAGAAAGTTAAAGTGTTGACCATCTATTACTACACTCCCATATCGTATTTCATGTATGTTTCCCTATGGATTTTCCTTATTTTACCATTGTGTCTTCCACAGTGGTTTTTCCACAACCTCCATGTCTGTGATTGGGAGGGTTAGACAATCATGAGTGATATGTCCCCTTTCATCACATGAATAGAACCACCTCTCTTTAGGTTGACTAGACAGACACTGTGGACCCTGAACTACAGATCCTCTATCCTGGGACCTCCAATATAAATGTATCCCACATCCATGTCCTTGTGAACTAGTCCCTGTATAGAAGCCTCCTCACTAAAAGGTCATCCTCAAAATTAAACTATAGATTTCTAGCTGGTAAGCGTCATAGATTTATCCTTAAATAAAATAATATGTTCCACAATCAATGAGTATATCTGCATTTCTACTAAATAAGTACATGTAAACCACAACCCATTATTATATGATTCATGTACCATTATTTTCCTTGAAACCATTGATTTCATGTATAAGTCAAAAAATAGGTTATCAGAGTCTTGGTGTGTCGATATTTCATCCATCAGAGTAACACTAGATTCCCTGTCCTTATATGTAAACTCAAAACCCTTCACACTATTTCCCCAAACCAATCTCATAGACTCTTGGTCCTGGGGTAAAACCAACCACCTCTGATACCAGTCTGTCATGACCAGCTCCAGTGGGGACCATGTTGCGACCCCCAAAGCCTACCTCCAACAGTCCAAGGGATGGTTAATAGCACCAAATATGAATATCCCTAACATGGGAGAAATTTTTTATTTACCTGTAGGCACACACACATCTCCAAGCCCACAAAATGCATAAATTTACAAACTACTAAGTAAAAAATTTATGCATCAACTATATCCGACAACCAGAGTATGATAGAAGGTAATTTAATCTAAACAGGGCCAAATACAAGCCCGCAACAAGAATATTTTAACATCATTATATCCAATTAATAGGGTACTAGAACTGCTTGCTAAAACCTATCGGAACACACCTTGGTTTTCCCAGTCTCACAAAGTATCATTTGGGCCTAGTCCTCCTAATAATCTATCAAAATGTGTACCATATTCACAAGACACGACACATGTGGGAAAATCCTGCTTAGGGGTGAGTATAACAATACATATTAGGACACACTGAAACCACAAAGAAATACAACCAAGGATACATTCAGTTATCTCTATACATAAATATGTCTACAAAACATATAACATGAATATCTAGATATACAGAACCAATACACACAATCTTGAGGTAAGTCGCAACCACTACATACCAGTCATATGAATTATGCTCAAAGATTCCACAAATCTATCATCTAGTAAAAGACACTTTTTATTCAAATAGCATTGGTGGCATCTTTCAAATAGGTAATACTCGTTAGGTCTCTCCCTAAGAGAGATATTCTAATACTTCAGAAGAGACATATAATACAATAGATGAGGATCGTAGAAAGTTCCATGGGGGGATAAAATCAACTAAATATGGATTATCCCATAAAGTATAGGATAAGAGCCGATATAGTGTTAGTCTCGTCGATTCTCAGAATTCCACCTAGGGCACAGAGAATTAATAGAGGATCCTACTCCTAGCCTCTCTGGGGATTCCATCAACTCTATTTTGAAACTCATGTTGAAGGGATCATATTAACATCAGGTGGAAATTATTTTTTTCTATAATCATGGAAACAATAATGGTAATAGACCCTAAAGAAACATGCCCAAAATATAGAGGACAAGGGAATCAAGCCATGTGGAAAGGGGTAGACGTCTTGTAGTAGGGTCCCACATCATGTACCATGACCCCGGTTACTACCCATTTACAATGGCATGTGTCATTCCAAAACACGTCATTTAAAATGGGGGTACACGACATGTAGTAAGGATTACATGTAGTTCCCTTCCATCCAAGGTCTTCCTATGTACTCTAGATGTATTCCAGTACACAACATCAACCCATGTAAATTTTCCAATATACCAGTACACTGCATAATCTATTTATTCGGTTCAGGCCATGTCATGTGGGGGCGTACACACAGCGTATCCAACCTATTTACTCCACCCTATGTCTATGTACGTCCCATGTACATTATGATTATATGAACTATGAACACATGTCGTGTATTTTCGACTCCACAACAACTATATAAGCATTTTCAGAACCCATTTTCATTATCCCACTTGCCTTAGTCGATCACCAAGTTCTTCTATAGTGCTTGGTTTACCTATAAACTCAATATCAGAGGTTCTTTGGTCACTATATAACTAAATTTATGGGATTAAGTCCCTCAACTGGAACAATAAACATAATCGTAGGTGTTATTCTTAAGTGGTGAATAATGAAAATTCAGGACCCACTATTGTTTGATTTGTCGTCACTCCCACTATTGCACCTCTTTCAAGTAGTCTTGATGATAGTTCTCTTGTTTTGGATTGTATCAACAAGAATTGAAGGTAGATGATCGATTATTCAAATTTTTGGGGAAGAACAATGAACATGTGTAAAGAACACTAGAAATCGCTAGGGGGAATGCATAAGGAATAATTTGAAGGAACAACCCTTAAATGTTCTTTTTTTCGGCGATGATCTATTTCAGTTTGAATGATAAAAGAATAAATAAATCAATCTATAAGAACTAAAATTGACAACCCCTGAAAATATCATCTCATCCCACATATATGATCGATCGGTGGGACAATAAGTTCATGTATTAGTCTTAAATCATTATAAAAACTAATATTGGGAAAAATTAATCGAAATAACATAACTTATATTGATTTGGGATTGATCCATGATGAATATCGGTCAACGATTCATCACCATTGGTTATATATTTCAATAAAGGTTTTTTTCGATCATTGATCCATGGTTCCATCATCGCGTTCAAAGAGTAGTCTCTAGATATTTATTTCCAGGGCATCCAAAGGATACCAGGGTTATCATAATAACACTAGATATCTTCTAAATGGTTTATTTAAAATAAAAGCATCATTGAATAATTGTGCCAATGATAATAAAAATAAAATAAATTTTCATCTATTTATTTTATTCATTTAAAAAAACAATGATGTATTTAAAATACCAACATGCACCGACAAATGTTTAGTTGTGATAAGGGTAAAGTCGTTTATCTGAACACATAGGTGACCTCTAATTTATGATTTGGGCACCCATTTTGAGGTTATTACACCTTTTTAGAAAAACCATGTTTGCATGTAATATAATATTTTAATATTTTTAAAACTGTTGTATTGAGACACACCAGGTGTTCGAATTTCACATCATATCAACTCTTGTTCTCTAATTTAATCCTTATAATATTTATAAATAATACGCAGAAAATATGAGACATGACATGAATAATAATCAAAAATCTTCAATGTTGTTTCCTTAATTTTTGTAGCATCATGCCTCTGAGAATATGTGTTCGTAGGATCGATGAGAATTACTCCGATGAAGCACTATGAGGAAATACTCTTGAGGACTTGAATTTTGATGAGGTTTTTGTGTGTTTTCCCTTACTCTGGGACATGAATACATGCCTATTACCATTCAGTGACCAATTCTGGAACCTATGAGTGATGAATCGTGGAATAATGATTAGGATTTAATTTTCAAGAATCTAATTGGGTTCTAAGGAACTAATTGTACACAGTAGGAAGAGGATTTCTGGATTTCATGTGAGGAAATATGTTCGAGAGGTCATATTGGACATAGAAAAAAAGGGCATTAGATCTGCTTGATCTCATCCACACATATGTATGTGTTTCATTAAATATTTATAGCACATATCAAGAGATGTACTTCATTATTTTTATTGATTATTGTAGTAGAATGTATTGGGTAATGATTATACATAGGAAACCACAATCTCTACAATGCATTAAAAGTTATCAGTGAATAACTAAGAGTGATACTTGCTGAACAATCAAAGTTGTACAATCAAAAAATAGAGGATAATACAAAACCATTTAATTTGAGAACTACCATGTAAAAACATGTAATAAAGAATGAGGTGGATGCAGTGAGAACCCCTGAATAAAATTGAGTTATTGAATACTAAAATCAAAAAGGGAACAATATTGCTAGAACTATGCTAATTGAGAGTGGTATCTCTCATTATTAATAGAAAGAGGTTTTTCAAGAAGTAGTATACACTCAAAATTGAATATGACTTTTTATGGAAGAAACCAAGACACCATATGAGTTATAGTATGGATGTAATCCCTCTCTACTATATATTTGTGTTTTTTTTGAGTAAATGTTTCATTCAAAACAAAGAAAGTAATCAAGGAAATTATTGTGCCACCAAAAATTAGGGAATATTTCTTGGGTATTCAATGAAGAGTAAATATCACAAATGTTACAATAATAATCTTATTAAATTTTTGGAAAAAGTGATGTCAATATTATTAAAGGTAAACTCATAAATACCCAGAGGAGCTCATATGCTGATGGTAGATGAAGAAGAAACTGGACATGGGAGAAATTAAAATGTAGAAATAGAGGAAGGATTTCAAATAATTCAAGGATCACAAACCAAATATGATTTATAATAAGAATTAGAAGTGGAAAACCTGGATAAATAAACATCATTAGAATATAATAAGAGAAATTGAAGAGTAGAAATTGATCAATACAACATCATTTGGGAGTGGACTACACTCACAAAGATGAGGATAATTGGAAATGAAGCACATTATTCTTTCCTATTAGTTATAGAACCAACCTAGTTTAAGGATGCATTGATAAATAAATCGTGGGTTAATGAGATGAATGAAAAATTGGATCATATTGACAAGAACCAAATGAGGGATCTTATTAAGAGACCCCAAAATCACAATGTGGTTGGAAAAAATATGACTTTTTAAAAAATAAATTTGATGATCATTGAAATTTGATCATAAATAAAGCCCATCTGGTGTGTAAAGTATATTCATCAAATAATGGTTTTGATGTTGAAGAAACATTTGATTTAGTGGATAGATTGGAGTCAATCATGATTTTACTTGCTACAACAATTTAAATAGGATACAAATGTTATCAAATGTATTTCAAAACATATTTCATAAATGTAGTTCTAGAAGAAGATGTATAATTTGAGCAAAAGGTGGTATTTTTGATTTTAAATGATGATGGGAAGTTCTTTACAAAAAATAAGGCTCTCTAGGGTCTAAAGTAGAAACTATGAACATTGTATTTTCGACTGGATTCTTGTCTGAATAAGATTCAATTCAAAATTGGAAGTGTTGGTCATAATATCTATGTATAGAATTCACAGAAAGGACAATTAATGGTTCTTTTATACATGAATTATATTATATTTGTAGGAATCAATAATGGATCAGTGAAAGAAATTTTCTAATCACATGAAATCCAAATTTTAAATGTTCATTATTGGTCAACTGACATACTTTTTGGGACACATGTGATTCAGAATAAGTATTACACCATCATTTCGTAGGGAAAATACGAAAGAGTGTTTATATAGAAATTTAACATGTATCACTCCAAATTGATGTCAACTCAGATTACGATTGTGACAAAACATGGAAAACATGATGATGGGACATTTGTGGATCATAAACTATATAAGAGGATCATTGGAATCTAAATATTATTGAATTAAACACCGAAATATAATGTTTTCGTAAAAGGACTTATCCTTAAAACATTACACAATCTTGTGCTAAGATAAGAATTAACATTGAGGATCTTTTCAAGTTTAGAGTTTTAGAGAATTAGAAAATAAATATTCCATAACAACACAAATTTATAAAAAGTGGATACAACTACCATAGTATCCATTATCCATCACAATATAAAAACATTTAAAAGTAAACATGATTTATTTTTCTTGAAAAAAATCTTCTTGACTTCTTCCTTTCACTTACTCATCCTTATAAAATGTGAAAACATTTAAAAACCTGGTACAAGAACACAAATCTCTGCAAGGGAAATTAAATAAGGAAAGAAAAATGTTATTCCATGAATACATTGAAATCATACTTTTCACCCATAAAACATAATATGTTTAACATACCTCAAGAAGTTTTAAGAATATTAAAAACCTCATATAAATCATAAATCATAAATGTAACTTGTAGAATCTATATCATACATACTTTATAGCTTTAATATCTATATAGGGAGTAACCTTCATGGTTATGTTTGGAAAACCATCACAGTATATTCCCAAGATCACTTTGGGGAATCCTTATAATTTTACTTTGTCTAATTACCAAATGTGTTAAAGGGTTCTAAAGGGCCCACCTAACCTTGGTCTATCATAGAACCATAGTTATAAAAATACAATTCCCAGGAACCATAACATAATCTTAACACATTAAAAATAATAAATGAAAAAATAACATTCCCACATTGCAATCACAAGATATCATTTCAAGATATTGAAATAATCAATTCCTTCTCAAAACCATTTTAAATAAAAAAATACCAAAAAATGAAATAAGGTATTTAATTTAAATCTAAAAACATTATTTCTTATACATTAATCCACATATCAATTAACATTTATGGCGAAAAAGAAGTCATTGTCAATGTATATGTTAAAAAAATTCCTTTTGTCATTTTTAAGAAAACACAAACTTATAAAAATATTAATTTAAAAAACATTGAATGAAATTATAGATATAAAAAATAAAGGATATTAAAAATTCATTTCACTCATAATAGTTTAATGACATAATCAAGAAGTAGAAATTTAACCCAATGAATGGAAATTAGGATACGAAATTCTCACACCTCGAGTCTGAATTGTCTCATACATTATTATCATCCAGAATGATAAAATAAGGTTAATTTATAATATCTTGAGATATTTTTTCAATTTTATTATACATTTTATATCACTCTTTACCATGTTATACCAATTACATAATTATTTATGTCCATGTCGGATGTTTTGTCGATATTCAGTACTTGATTCGAAAATGAAATTGGTATGATGTCAATAGTGCATATAGTCATAAGTCCATTATATCAAGAATATAAAATATGACATAAATATCTTATATATTTAAAATATAATTATTTATAAAAATCTTTTTAGACAAAATAAAACCACCATTTATGGATACAGTAGGTCATACGTACACATGAACACTATTTTTATTTTTCCAGTCGTATTGAGAGAGTGAATTTAAATGGAATGTATATAAATATTTATACATATATAATATCATTAAATTTGAATTAATATGTAATTTATATCATATATGTTTACTAAAAATTTATTTAAAACATTACATGTGATGTGTGAATCAATCACAACATCTTGAGGAGGTGGTTGTCCACACATCCCCAAACAAAGTTAACATATAAGAACAATATGGAAAGCATGGATGTATGTTTAATATAAAATTTCCATAATACGAACTAGGTTATAATAGACATATTAAAATAATATATTACCTTAATAATGGTTTTATGACCATCCATGAAGGAAATAAATAAAAAAAGAACCAAAACATTATTCACGGAGGCGATTGACCAACAAAACTTTGACAATAATTCTTTTATTTGAATAAGAGAAGGTGATAAATGAAAAGGGTATGATATATTCATTTAGAATTATAAAAATAAAGTTTATACAGGACTATTTGTTAATCATGTAGTGATCGATAATGTAAATTAGGAGAAATTCTAAAAATTAATAAATTAAGAAAATTACATTAAGAAAATTACTTCTTGAATATTGCCTCCTTGAATGTCCCTAGATGACCTTGGAATTGGTCCCTTGGTGAGACCAGAAGTAATTGGACATGAGTTGAGTGAGGATGAAGAATTTGGTTATATATTTGGGGATATAAAAGGCTTTTTTGGTCAAAAATGGGATGTGGATATGTTGTATTTATAATTGTGGAGAGGTGGGTTCAAGTGATTAATTTATTGATTATTTAATATTAAAAGATTGATATATAGAGGTGGCATTAAATTCCATGAATTTATCTTGTAATTAATGTTTTAGAACATGTTTCGGATAAAGACACAGCTCGAATAACAATTATATTTTTTTATTGTTTAGGTATGTTATGATTTTAACTTTGAACCTTAACTCTTGTCAAACTTTCATTTTAGTATGATAAATAATTTTTTTACCATGGTAAAATTTTTTTACCTAAAAATGAAACATAAATTAAAACCTAAATTGGAAATTTTTATTCCAAATATGGAATCTATTTTATCTAATTATATTTACATAATTGTGATAATTTTATTTATAATTAATTGTAACATCCCAAGGTTTTCTAAAAATAAATTGAAAATGCTTGAAATTTTGTTTAAGGTATATATTTATAAGTATCCTTTAAACATAATTTTATTTATTCTATGATTTGAATTTCAAGAAACTGTCATCTACAATTGGGTTCAGTATGTTATTTAGAGTCTGATGAAACAAACTTGTTTTTTTGGTGAATAGTAACATGCCCTTATGAATAGTAATATGAATAGTAATATGACCTCATGAATAGTAAATAATATTATTATTTTATTTTCCCATGGAAATAGGATAATGGGATCTTAATTAATTTTCCAATGTTACATGAAACTAGTTGCACTTAAATATTGTTATTTTTCGAATTAACTGTGACCTTATTTAAAAATTAAATTTATAATATCTTGAAAATTATATTTGAAAAATGGAGTTCATTTTTGAATTCTACACATCGAAAAATGGTTGGGGTAAATTTTTGGTATTTTTCTGAAACTCTTGAATTTTCAGTGAATAGTGAAATACGATAAAATACCGTATAATCAATTTATCAGTAAATATGCACTATTTATGACATCATAAGTGATGCAAGGCCACTTGATTCTAAATCACATGATATTATCACTATTTAGGGCCACTTGTTTTGAGATTATTCATAGTCTTGATAAAAATATTATAATAATGATTAAAATAATCTAAAAAACCTCCCCTCCTCCACTATAAATATCACCCTCACTCCCCTCTTCCTCTCACACCTCTCAAGCCTTGAGCATTGTCTAATTTCTGCCAAATTACCTCCCCAATCTTCTTCCCCACGTCTTAGAGCTTCTGGTCTCACCAAAAGACCAAAATCAAAGCCCTTAAGAAGGATCTCAAGGAGAAGAGATCAAGAGGTAAACATCCTCTTTCATTTTCATTCATTCCTTCCATTTTATGTTATTATCTTCCTATCCCTTTGTCTTTTGTTGGGATATTTCATTTATTATTTCCCCTTAATGTACAAATTTTGTATGAATGATGAGATATTCCATTCTTCTCATCAATCTTATTTTTATGAAATTTTAAAAGACGTCGTTAGGCTGCCGAATTTTTGTAAGAAATTTCTCATGTTTTCTTCATTTCAAGATTCCCTTCTCTTCGTTCTTCACCCCCTCTTATCCAAGAGGAATGAAATCTCCAGAATAATGTATATTCTGGATGTTTTCATGTTTATGGAAAATTAAAAATCATTATTCCTCTCTTCTCTCACTTATTTAAAGAATCAAAAAACATTGTCCATTTGTGTCGAATTACCGATATCGTGGACGATGTATTTTCAATATCCATTAATTCTTTAAAGTATGGTCATGAAACCATTTATATGGTTGAACCAGGTTATAATATATGTTTTATGAATCATATAAGGTTCCGGAATTCTTTTTTACTCAGGATTCAAACTTATAAGACTAAATGAAATTGTAATTATCAAAGAACCACTTAAATTATCTAAACAAACATAATTAATGTTTTAACTTATAAATCATCATCATATAAAGCACAAAAGTGATAAATGGTATAATTTATGGTACTGGAATTATGTAAATACTTCCCCATTCCAATTCTGGAGTTTCACTTCCAACCAAAAAGAATGATTCAACATGAACTGATTGTGAAAATCACAAAAGAACTCACCCAAAATAATGCAAGGAACAAAATACTAACAATTAAGGGGTGAAATGATGTTATGAAATGACCATATAAGATGTTATAAACATGAACATTTTTCTATAAAATACTAATAACACTCTTTTAACCATTATACAGGAGGTTTAAACAATTTTGAAGTAAGGCAAGCCCAAGGTAAGGGAATTCTTAACCCGATTTCCATTCTTTGGGTTAACATTCTACTTTTTAATTTATGTGCTATTTAAATTGTTTGTGTGATGGGTTTTGTTCATATTATGTTTCACTATGTGTATTTATAGAGTATATACATATTACATCCACTATATTAAGCCTCACTTCAAGTATATGATGTTTATAAGGGACTTTTCTTCTAAAATCCTCTTTTAAAATCCTCTTTTATAATATTCAAAGGCAATGTTTTTATGCTATTATTTATGTTGTATGATTATTTTTTGGTTATTGGGAATTCTTTATGATGAAGGGTGGGACCTATATTTCCCTCCAATGCATTGGGTATGAGTAAGTTGGAGGTCGGCCGAATGGTTACTCCAAGTGTAATTGTGATGGTTACACAAAGTAAGGTAGCCGTGAGGGTTACAAATTTTAAGGTAGCCAAGATGGTTACAAGATTATGTAAGTAATGCCCCAATATACCTCTATGATTATCATTATGTTTGTATTGATCTTGTGTAAATCTCATGTTACGCTAAGTAAGATTTTATGGGTGGAAAGCATGTCTTTTGAAAATGTTTTCATATGTCATGCGTATTCATGGACTAATATGATTTTTCCTTCTTTTTCATACCTTACTGATCTTTTGTGCTCATCCCAAGTTCTTGAATGATTTTTCACAGGTTAATGATGAGTAATACAAGGAAGGAAGACATGTTAAATGTTGAAGAATTGTCAAGGAGTCTTGTTTTGTGTTTTAATGTTTTATATTATGAGGAAAATGGAAACTGATTTTATGGTATCCACTATGTAACAATGTGTAATGTTATGAATGTTTTGTCTTAATTATCTAAAGCTATAAACTTGAAAAGATCCTCAATGTATAATGAATTGTTTTCTTAAATAAATTCAATATTATGTATGAAATAAGTGCGGGTCCTTATAGTTGGTATCAGAGGATGGTTTAGATAACTTTAGGGGTTAAGGTGATGCTAATAGAATACCATAAATAATTCTCACCCTATGTTTAATTTGTTATAGCATTTAAAGATTACCATGTTTCTTCAACTAAGAAATGTTTGTTTAGAATGGTTGTCCGCAGAAGGAACATGGATGCTGAAGAGGATAGGCACCGACAGAATGACATCCTTCCTGATCAACAGCCTGGAATGGTAGGGTTTGGAACCGAGCAGTTTGTGACAGTAATGGCTCAGCTAACGCAGGCAATAAATGGTGGTGGCATCCATGCAAGAAGACAAATAGAGTTACCCCAACGGAACATGACAGTGGTGGAACATTTTATGAGACAACATCCTCCTACATTCAATGGATCTTCTGACCCAGTGGCAGCAGAAGGATGGATTAAAGCCCTTGAAAAGATATTTGATGTTATGGGATGTTCGGACAATCAAAAGGTAAGTCTTTCCATTTATCATTTTGAAAGGGAAGCTGATCAGTGGTGGTCAATGGTAAGGAATATCAGGGGTAGAGAGGATTTTGATGCCTTAGTGTGGGATGAATTTAAAAGTCTTTTTCTAGAAAAATATTTTCCTAAGGTGGTGTGACTTAGAATGGAGAAACAATTCCTTGAACTGAAACAAAAGGATGAAGATTCAGTGGCTATGTATGAGGTGAACTTCACCTGACTAGCGAGGTATGCTCCAAATCTTATTCTGGATCTTGATAGAAAAATCAACCACTTTTACTTAGGATTGAAGCCAAGATATCGAAGGGCGTTGGCCTCCCATGAATTCAAAAGTTACGAGAAACTTGTCCGATGTGCTGAGAGGGTAGAGATGGAGTTTGCTGACGATCACATGAAATTTGGAAACAAAGAGAAGAAGAGGTCAAATTGGAAATCAATGGGTAAGAATCAACCAATGAAATCTGATGGTAAGATAATACAGTTTCCAGTTCGTGAAAAGTGTGGCAAGAAGCACCCTGGGGAATGTCTTATCAAAACTGGGAAGTGTTTTAAATGTGGTAAGTTTGGACACATGGCCCAAGATTGCAATGAAAATTATCCAAAGACTAATCCTGATACGAAAACTGTAAAGTGTTATAAATGTGGTAAGATGGGTCACTATGCAAATGCATGTCCAAAGAGGGATCCAAATGATGCAAAGAATCCAGACTACAAGCAGAAAGGTGTAGTGAGATCCTTTGCGACTACGTCAGCAGATGTTGGGCCATCCAATGAAGTTGTATCAGGTACTTTGTTTGTTCACTCAGATTTTGCTAAAGTTTTGTTTGATACGGGGTCTACACATTCCTTCATCTCTGAGGAATTTTCTAGTAAATTGGAGATATCACCTAAAAAAATGATACTCGAACTTATTGTTAAAACATCAGGGGGAAATGTTATAGAAAAGAGGAATTATAAGAATATTTCTATTGTGGTATGGGGAAAGACTTTACCTGCAAACCTTGTTGTTTTACCCTTAGTCGAGTTTGAAGTTATTCTGGGGATGGACTGGCTTTCTGATTATCATGCTAAGATTGACTGTAGAGATAAAGAAGTTGTTTTTCAGAAAGTGTTTCAGTTTGTATACAAGAATGAACCCATACAATTGATAACATATCAAGAAGCTGAGAAACTACTGAAAGACGGAAATGAAAGTTATCTGGCTCATATTTTTGAAAACAAGGGAACTATTCAAATTAATGATGTGCCAGTGGTAAATGAATACCTTGATGTTTATCCTGAGGAGTTACCCAGTGTCATACCTAAATGAGAAGTTGAATTCACAATTGACTTAGTTCCTGATGCTAAGCCAATTTCAAAACCCCCATATCGTATGGCTCTAATAGAACTTCTTGAATTGAAAAATCAGTTGCAGGATTTGCTTGTCAAAGGCTTCATTCATCCCAGTACTTCACCATGGGGAGCCCCTGTTTTGTTTGTTAAAAAGAAAGATGGTTCCATGAGACGTTGCATTTATTATAGATCTTTGAATAACATTACTGTTAAAAACAAGTATCATTTGCCTCATATTGATGACTTGTTTGATTAGCTCCAGGGAGCTCAGTACTTTTCCAAGATTGACTTGAGATCCGAATACCATCAGCTGAAGGTGAAGGAGGATGACATCCCGAAAACAGCCTTTCGTACAAGATATGGGCATTATGAATTTGTTGTTATGCCATTTGGATTAACTAATGCACCTGCTGTATTCATGAATCTTATGAATATAGTATTTCATGAGTTCATGGATAAGTTTGTGGTTGTATTTATCGATGACATTCTGGTTTTTTTCTAAAAATAAAGAGGAGCATGAAAAACATCTATGGGTTGTTTTACAAGCTTTAAAAGAAAAGAAACTATATGGAAAATTCAGCAAGTGTGATTTTTAGTTGTAACAGATTTCTTTTCTTGGGCACATTGTAAATAAGGATGGAATAACAGTTGATCCTTCCAAAACAAAAGTAGTTGATGAATGGCCAAGACCCACAAATGTTACAGAGATTCGTAGTTTTCTGGGCTTAGCAAGTTATTACCGACGCTTTGTTAAGAACTTTTCACGGTTATCTAGCCCAATAACTAAGTTAACACAAAAAGGGGTTAAATTTGTTTGGACAGAGGAATGTGATTTTTGTTTTCAGGAACTAAAGAAGAGATTGGTGAATGCTCCAGTTTTGGCCTTACCTTCCCGGAATGGTGAGTTTGTCATCTACAGTGATGCTTCTTTGAAGGGACTTGGTTGTGTTTTGATGCAGAATGATCAGGTAATTGCCTATGCTTCGATACAACTTAAACCTCATGAGCTGAATTATCCCACACATGATTTGGAATTGGCAGTTGTGGTTTTTTCTTTGAAAATATGGAGGCATCATCTATACGGAACCAAATGCCAAATATATACTGACCATAAAAGTCTTAAGTATATATTCACTCAGAAGGAATTAAACATAAGGCAGAGAAGATGGCTAGAACTGATAAAGGATTATGACTGCACGATTAATTACCATCCTGGAAAAGCAAACAAAGTAGCGGATGCCTTAAGTCGGAAAAATCATGCATCATTAACCATTCTACGTTTGGAACGTGATCCCTTGATTAATGATTTGATAAATTTTGGCTTAGAAGTTGTTGGTGCAGGGAATATATCTGCTTTTTTTCAGGTTTCAGTGCATTCTTCGTTGTCAGACAGAATTATGAAAGCACAGAGGGTAGACCGTGAGCTACTGAAAAAGGTATAATTGGTTAAAATGGGTAAGTTTCCAGAATTTAATCTTGATAAAGATTGTGTTTTAAGGTTTTGAAAAAGGTTGTGTGTGCCTTGTGATTCCCAGCTGAAGAAAGAATTGTTGTGTGAAGCTCATAGTTCTCCATTTTCTGTTCATCCTGGAAGTACTAAGATGTACAGAGACCTTCGGGAGTATTACTGGTGGAATGGGATGAAAAGAGATATTGCTGATTTTACAATGAAATGTTTGACATGTCAGCAGGTTAAAGCAGAGCGGTAGTTACCGAAGGGGATGCTTCATCCTTTGCCAGTGCCAGAATGGAAATGGGAGAATATAACCATGGATTTTGTGGTGGGACTACCAAAGACTTCTCGAGGTAACAATGCGATATGGGTTATTGTTGATCGGCTAACAAAGTCTGCTCATTTTCATTCTATTCGAGATACAATGACATTAGATCAGCTTTCTCGATTGTACCTCAAATATATTGTCAGGTTACATGGAGTTCCTCTTTCCATTGTGTCTGACCGAGATCCCAGGTTCACATCTAAATTTTGGAAGGGACTTCATAAGTCTTTGGGTACAGAGTTGAATTTCAGTACAGCTTTTCATCCTCAATCAGATGGGCAGTCAGAACGAACAATTCAAACTTTGGAGGATATGCTTCGAGCTTGTTCAATGGACTATCAGGGAAGTTGGGATCAACATCTTTCATTAGTTGAGTTTTCTTATAATAACAGTTTCCATTCCAGTATTCAGATGGCACCTTTTGAGGCCTTGTATGGAAAGAGGTGTCGGACTCCTACGTTTTGGGATGAAGTCGGTGAAAGAAAGTTGATGGGGCCAGAATTAGTAGAAGAAGTTGCTGAGAAAGTGAGGATGATCCAGCAACACATGAGGACAGCTCAGAGCAGGCAGAAAAGTTATGCAGATAACAGAATGAAAGTCTTCTCTTTCAAGGTAGGTGACCATGTTTTCCTTAAAATATCTCCTTGGAAAAGTGTGATGTGTTTCGGTAAGAAAGGGAAACTAATTCCACGATTCATCGGTCCTTTTGAAATCTTGGATAATGTTGGAACAGTTGCGTACCGCATAGCTTTGCCTCTGAGCTTGTTTCAGGTACACAATGTTTTTCATGTTTCGATGTTGAGAAAGTATGTTCCAGATTCATCACATGTCTTGAGGCCGAAAGAAGTTCAGCTAGCAGAGAACCTTTCTTATGAAGAAAAACCGGTTCAGATTCTTGATCGAAGAGAACATGTATTGCGGAATAAGGTAATCCACCAGGTAAAGGTTTTGTGGCGAAACCACATGGTTGAAGAAGCAACATGGGAGTCTGAAAATGCTATGAGGGAAAAATACCCTCAGTTGTTTAATAAGTAAATAAAATTGCGAGGACGCAATTTCAAGAAGGTGGGGATAATGTAACATCCCAAGGTTTTCTAAAAATAAATTGAAAATGATTGAAATTTTGTTTAAGGTATATATTTATAAGTATCCTTTAAACATAATTTTATTTATTCTATGATTTTAATTTCAAGAAACTGTCATCTACAATTGGGTTCAGTATGTTATTTAGAGTCTGATGAAACAAACTTGTTTTTTTGGTGAATAGTAACATGCCCTTATGAATAGTAATATGAATAGTAATATGACCTCATGAATAGTAAATAATAATATTAT
Source organism: Viscum album (assembly GCA_963277665.1). Taxonomy (NCBI): domain Eukaryota; kingdom Viridiplantae; phylum Streptophyta; class Magnoliopsida; order Santalales; family Viscaceae; genus Viscum; species Viscum album. The sequence goes on along the minus strand of OY728148.1, from coordinate 826,099,926 downwards.
TTTATTTTCCCATGGCAATAGGATAATGGGATCTTAATTAATTTTCCAATGTTACATGAAACTAGTTGCACTTAAATATTGTTATTTTTTGATTTAACTGTGAACTTATTTAAAAATTAAATTAATAATATTTAGAAAATTATTTTTGAAAAATGAAGTTCATTTTTGAATTCTACACATCGAAAAATGTTTGGGGTAAATTTTTGTTATTTTTCTGAAACTCTTGAATTTTCAGTGAATAGTGAAATATGATAAAATACCATATAATCAATTTATCAGTAACTATGCACTATTTATGACATCATAAGTGATGCAAGGCCACTTGATTCGAAATAACATGATATTATCACTATTTAGGGCCACTTGTTTTGAGATTATTCATAGTCTTGATAAAAATATTATAATAATGATTAAAATAATCTAAAAAACCTCCCCTCCTCCACTATAAATATCACCCTCACTCCCCTATTCCTCTCACACCTATCAAGCCTTGAGCATTGTCTAATTTCTTCCAAATGCCCTCCCCAATCTTCTTCCCCACGTCCTAGAGCTGCTGGTCTCACCAAAAGACCAAAATCGAAGCCCTTAAGAAGGATCTCAAGGAGAAGAGATCAAGAGGTAAACATCCTCTTTCATTTTCATTCTTTCCTTCCATTTTATGTTATTATCTTCCTATCCCTTTGTATTTTGTTGGGATATTTCAGTTAATATTTCCCCTTACTGTCCAAATTTTGTATGAATGATGAGATATTCCATTCCTCTCATCAATCTTATTTTTATGAAATTTTAAGAGACGGCGTTAGGCTGCCGATTTTTTGTAAGAAATTTCTCATGTTTTCTTCATTTTAAGATTCCCTTCTCTTCGTTCTTCACCCCCTCTTATCCAAGAGGCATGAAATCTCCAGAATCATGTATATTCTGGATTTTTTCATGTTTATGGAAAATTACAAATCATTATTCTTCTCCTCTCTCACTTATTTAAAGAATAAAAAAATATTGTCCATTTGTGTCGAATTACCGACATCGTGGACGATGTATTTTCAATCTCCATTAATTATTTCACGTCTGGTCATGAAACCATTTATATGGTTGAACCAGGTTATAATATATGTTTTATGAATCATATAAGGTTCTGTAATTCTTTTTTACTCATGATTGAAACTTATAAGACTAAATGAAATTGTAATTATCAAAGAACCACTAAAATTTTTCTAAACGAATATAATTAATGTTTTAACTTATAAATCATCATCATATAAAGCACCAAAGTGATAAATGGTATAATTTATGGTACTTGAATTATGTAAATACTACTCCATTCCAATTCTGGAGTTTCACTTCCAACCAACAAGAACGATTCATCATGAACCGATTGTGAAAATCAAAAAAGAACTCACCCAAAATAATGCAAGGAACAAAATACTAACAATTAAGGGGTGAAATGATGTTATGAAATGACCATATAAGATGTTATAAAAATGAACATTTTTCTATAAAATACTAATAACACTCTTTTAACCATTATAAATGAGGTTTAAACAATTTTGAAGTAAGGCAAGCCCAAGGTAAGGGAATTCTTAACCCGATTTCCATTCTTTGGGTTACCATTCTACTTTATAATTTATGTGCTATTTAAATTGTTTGTGTGATGGGTTTTGTTTATATTATGTTTCACTATGTGTATTTACAGAATATATACATATTACATCCACTCTATTAAGCCTCACTTCAATTATATGATGTTTATAAGGGACTTTTCTTCTAAAATCCTCTTTTAAAATTCTATTTTATAAGATTCAAAGGCAATGTTTTTATGCTATTATTTATGTTGTATCATTATGTTTTGGTTATTGGGAATTGTTTATTATGAATGGTGGGACCTATTTTTCCCTCCAATTAATTGGGTATGAGTATGTTGGAGGTCGGCTGTATGGTTACTCCAAGTGTAATTGTGATGGTTACACAAAGTAAGGTAGCCGTGAGGGTTACAAATTTTAAGGTAGCCAAGATGGTTACAAGATTATGTAAGTAATTCCCCAATATACCTATATGATTATCATTATGTTTGTATTGATCTTGTGTAAATATCATGTTACGCTAAGTTTGATTTTATGGGTGGAAAGCATGTCTTTTGAAAATGTTTTCATACGTCATGCATATTCATGGACTAATGTGATTTTTCCTTCTTTTTCATACCTTACTGAGCTTTTGTGCTCATCCCAAGTTCTTAAATGATTTTTCAAAGGTTAATGATGAGTAATACAAGGAAGGAAGACATGTTAAATGTTGAATAATTGTCAAGGAGTCTTGTTTTGTGTTTTAATGTTTTATATTCTGAGGAAAATGGAAACTGATTTTATGGTATCCACTATGTAACAATGTGTAATGTTATGAATGTTTTGTCTTAATTATCTAAAGCTCTAAACTTTAAAAGATCCTCAATGTATAATGAAGTGTTTTCTTAAATAAATTCAAGATTATGTATGAAATAAGTGCGGGTCCTTATATTAATTCTACAAACAAACCTAAAAATGGGGTTTAAAGTGAAATGTTTGAATGTTTGAAAGGTTTTTATATTTATTTTCAACTCTCTATTCATTAAAATAACATAAATTGAATTAAATTATAAAAACATTGTTTAATTACACTCTAAAAACAATAAAATGTAAAATATATCTATAAAATTAATTTAGATCATAACTCAGTTTTGAATTAAAATACAGTATATTCAATATTCATTAAAATATGAAAGTTGTTAGAAAATTACCAAAAAATTATACAAAATTAAATTTTTTCCTTGATTCCAAATTAGAAGTTATGTTTTAAAAATATAACGTATTAATATGTCAAAAATATATTTAAACGGGGTTTCCATCAAAAGGTGGTAAATCTACGTTTTAAAAATATTAATGATTTTATGGCTAAAATAGGATTTATTCTCATTTTAATTCCATAGAATTTATTGGAAAAGGATAAAAACATTTAATAACATATGAAAAAATAATATATTTAGTTCTATTCATTCCCTATAATTCAACATCTTGGTGTTAACTACCATTTAAAATAATAATATTAATAATGTATTAGTTTTTAGTATAACTTTGTTTTGTGTGAAACATAAGTATTTATAGAAACCAATTATTACATGTCAAGTAAGATATTAGAAATATAATCCATATTAAGTTATACTAAATATATTATCCATAAATATTAATTGATATGAAAATGTCTTATTTTATAATTACTTATGATGTAACAATTTAACACATTCTTTGCTTCCCACTATCAAAGTAATTTTAAGGATGATCATTTTTTAGTAGTTAAAAGAATCTTGTTATATATTCAAGGTAATATGAATTTTGTATTATACTATATTTTAGGAAGATATAATGAATTGTCATAAATTTTTATGCTAATTGGATTTGAGATGTTAGGGATATAAAATTGCGGGAGAATCCTGTGTTGGCAATAAATGTGTGGGATACATGATAAGAAAACAATCAAGCACTTATATTCGTATTGATGAAGATGAGTATATCTATGACACAATGAATTTCACATAGCTATTTTTGATGATGAAAAAACTAACTGATATGTGTGATGAGGTGAAGCAGCTGAGGGTTATTCATTGTGATAACAAGAACGTGATCAATCTTACAAAGATTCTTGTTCATATTTCTTTCAAAAAACATATTGAGATATTATATCAATTAATAAAGGATAAATTTGAACAAGGTGTGAATAAAGGTGATCATTTTGGAACTGATGACCTAGTGGATTACATTATAACTAATCCATTGGAAGCACATGTTTTTCAAAAACATTAGCTTAACCTCAATGTTCGGGCACCTCCCAGTGCATAAGAAGGTTATAGATAGTCCCCTTTCCACATTTTTGTTAACTTTTTAAATATATTTATAGAACTTATGTTGGTTTATCATGGATATATGATCTAGGGGATTCAATTTTGAACTCTAAAAGTGAAAAAACATGTTATTTTGGTCAATTTATAAAAAGGGATAATGAATAAATTCAAAATTAATAAAGGTTTATTGGTTACGGGTTTTTGAAAAACCATGTAATAATTCTATGAAATGATGAGAATTATGTGTTATGAGGAAACAATCAGATCATAGATTGGAAACCATTAAGCATTCACAATCATGAGAACATTCATGCTTCCCTTCTTATTCACTACACCGATATTTTCTCACATATACTTAGAGTGTGGGATGACTTATTTTGAAACATTAAATTTTTTATAGTGGCCGATACTTCCTTGACTTTTTTTATATATTTCCAACAATCCTAAAGGGGTATATTGTTGGAACCAACGTTGTTATAACTAGAAGATATAAATGTACTCTCGTTTGTGTTTTTTTCAATCCATGCTAGATATATTGAGAAGTTTTCAATAAAATTATTTTTATAGTGAATATGAATTTAGATTTGATGTTGGCGTTTTTTCGAGGGTGTTCCAAAATTTTTGGGTCCAAAACTTGGAGGATGAAGAATGTTGTTTCAAGACAAATAAGTCTTTTTTAGATATAAAGGAGAACCAAAATATTTCATGCAAGTTATGTTTTGAGATAATTATGTCAAACTTTGTAAAAGGTATGAGCTACACGAAAAAACAAAAAATCCATGAATGAATGTTGCGCACCAAATACAACGACAAAAGTATTTGCATGAAAGTATTGTTTTGATGTTGTCAAATGAAAATTTGGAAAATTCATGATAATCATAAAAAATATTAAATTGAGTGAAAGAATCTTATTTTAAAAATACAAAGTCAAAATCAATAATTCCCACATGGGGAAAGTCATGTAAGGAACATTCCCTCAGGGTCATCCTAGTCTATAAATATGTGGCACCCCTTACATTCAAATTAATTTTTTACAAATAATATTTGATATTTATTCTGTGAAAAAGAGTTGCACATAAAAGAGTTGTGTGTCAAATGTATTTCACATAAAAGTGTTCCATGGGTCTATCTAGTCCATGTTAAAATCATGGTTTGTTTTCAAGAAATATATGGGTTTTATGAAAGACAACTCTCATAATTGTTTCTAAATTTTCTCGCAAGAAAAGGTGTTGAATGAATGTTATTGAGTTTCCTGACATGTAGTTTTTGAATATTTGGTTTTTTTATCACTACTTTCAAGTGAATAAATATTGAACGACTATGCCAATAGATTCTCATTATAAACATGTACAAAGAGTTAAATTTCAATCTATTTAAGAAACCTTAAAGTCAACAAACTAGGTACGACTTCTCCCAAAGAAGTGAGCTAGGGGAGTCAATCGATGTTTTAATAGGGAGGGTGTGTGTTATCCCTAAAATATTATAATGGTAGTGTTCCTATAATATAGTGATTATTTATAAACTTATTTAATCCACAAATACTTAATATTGGTGGATTTTGTTATAACAAAAACATTTTAGGTGTATGATCCTTGGTCTATCCCTTAGTTGTGAACCAATTAAAATTCCACTGTTTTCTCTCAGTATGTGAATACTTAAATAATACATAATTACATCAGATAGGATTAAAAATATATGACCAATGAAGGAACAAGATATCTCACTTTAAAAAGAAACATTTTACTCCTTGATTTACCCATCTCTTCTAAAGGGGTTATGGGGTCCTACAAGATGCTTTGTGCTCTCATCCTCATATGTAGATTACATTAAGATGTCGTAGATGAAATCCACCATGAACCAGTCCATAAATTATCCAAACATTGAATTCATCAATCCTATAAACATGGAATGGTAGTTATTCACACCAAATGGAATTACAGGAACTCAAAAATCCTATGAAGATATATGAAATATGTATTTAAAATACCCTTATCCTTTACCCGCACCTAACGATATCTCGATTGTACATCCATTTTCAAGAACCGAACTTCTCCCATTAGATAATTGAGTAAATCATCAATAAATGTAAGATGATATATGTTCTTTACTATAACCTAAATAAAGTTAGAGTAATTTATACGTAGGTATAGTCTACCATCAATTTGATTTTCAATCATACCTAGTCCTCACCATGGTTATTCACTCGGTCGAACAGAACCTCATTTCAAGAGATCATCAATATGTATCTATAGAATTCACAACTCAAAAGGAATAATCCTACAGAGAAAAATTGAGGTTAAAGAATTAATTAGATCTAACTCTATCCCAAATTTAATCTCCCATGGATGGTTTAACACCACAACCTCTTCTATAAATACATTAGGGTGGTCCTCCAAAAAATGGGATACACCATATTCGCAACCATCAATGAACATAGAATCAACATGACCATCAAGTAAGATAAGGAAGGAACACTCCTTCGGCCTATATAAGAGTCTCACTAGCTGATATACATGGAAGAATCCCTACAAACATAATAGAATAAAATCTACCACCTAAATCAATCCATGATAGCATACACTGTATACATCAAATCCCTACTGAGGATGATTTAAAAACTTTTATATTTTAAAATAGAACAATATTTGATAGAACATACAAAACAAAACAATGACATTAAAAGATACATAAAGTAATATTATTGTATAACAAATATGTAAAATTGGAGGGCTTGAATAAGATTAACAAAATTATAAAATATAAAAATATAATGTTACTAATAAATAAAAATTTATTTATTAAAAACATAATAAATAAGAACTCTTGTTAAATTTTCTTATTTATTTATCAATAATTCACTTTAGGTTTTAGTGGAATCCTCAAATTCAATGGGATGAAAACAACTAAAAACCAAATATAAAAATTAAAATTCAAACATTAAAAAATCAAAAACAAATAATATATAATATTAAAAATACATTCATGTACAATGAATTTCTCCTAGGACAACCTAATTGCCTCGAGGTAAGTGATCACAATTTTTTAGTATCCTTGTGTTGGGCCCCTTGAAATATCATTCACTCCATTTTGTCAGTGAGAACCGACCAACCATCATATCTCTATATGAAACCCAATAAACCATCAATGATAAAACAAAAAACATCCCCTTGTTTAAATGGATTATGAATCGCTATAATAGATCCAAACATTCTATATTAATAGAATCACATGGAATAGAATCAAAATACATATTCCACACCAGAATCCCAGGGAAATAGCTAGAAAAATATGAAAAATTTCCTCAAGGGAGAAAACACTAGGAAAATCAACAGTAAAATGAACCACCACCCTATAAATTCATTGTCATATATCATCAATGAGAACATCATACAAATAGTAAAGAAAACTTATACATAAGACTTCACCACAACAAATTCATCCTTATCAGAGATGAAAAAGCATGTTCATTATTCACCAAATAGACCCGAAATCAAATCATGTCACCTCAAATACCATCAACCACTTAACCAACACATCCCAAAACCACATCAATCCCACAACATAAGTACATGTTTGGGACAAGCATGATACCCCTAATTTAAAGGGAAGATTTTGAGCAGATCTTGGCCTTGATAAAAACACTCAAAAACTAATATCATTGAAACCTAGAATGAATAATATACATGGAGAAGAATCAATGTAGTAAATGTATCTAGTCCACCTTCAAAAGCTCAATAAGAATATCCCATTCCACCTCTATATCCCTCAAAAGGCCCACATAGATCCCATAATGAAGAATCCATAATGCAGAGTACATAATAATTGAACTAATGCCTCCACAGAGAACTACTTGAAAGAGTATAGAAGAATAGAAGTAGGGTCTTCGCAGATAACCACAATTTTAATAATAGAAAAAACAATCTTATTCCCTAAAACCTTAAATGTAAATGGTATCTTCGATCAAAAGAAGTTGGTGAAGGAAAAACTAGATCCATCAGTGACTATCAGGGGAGAGAATGAGAGAAACTTGTGAGAACAGAACTATACTTGAAACCTCCATAACAAGACCCAAAAAACACAATAATGAAATAAGCCCTAATTTTTTAGTAAATTAACATTATTATTCTATAAAATACATATTATTCCAAAATGATTTTATTTCTTCTTGTGAGAAAATAACATAAATAATTTCCAAAACCATTATAATATTTCTTTAATATAATTAACATCATTTTTTATATCATTATATTATAATTTTATTTGGGTTAATTTTTTGGTTTTTTATAAAAATATTACATTTAAATTGATTAGGGAAAAATAATTACTTTTATTGTAAATTACACTTACTTTTCTTTTATTTGTAGAGTCAAACTTGACTTTAGATTAGTTAAAAAATTTCATTAGTTAGTTTTAATTAAAAATAATCCAAATTTGTACATTTTAATTAGTTTTATACTTTAATTTCATATAAAAAATTTTATACATAAGAATATTTTTTTCTAAACATTTTATTTTTGTTGTGTTTTAAATTTTTATCTTAAATTTATTTTAAAAAATTAAATAAATTAAATATTGAAAATTTAATTCTATATTTGGAATCATGGGGTCCTTATTTTTAATTGGGGCCCTTTTATTTTTTTCATTATGAATTGTAACCGTAGTAAATAATTGCCACCAAAATACAGGTAAATTTGGAAAATATGGACAAAAATAATATAAAGACTAAAAATTGAATATAACACTTGTCTTTATGATATGGTATGAGATTAGTTGAACCCAATCCATTCATGTTTTGAAAATTTGGAAACATGTACCATATGTCTCTAATTTGTTCCATTATATTATTTTAGTAAACGATCAAAAATGCCACTTTCTTGCTTTAAATTTCGAAAATTTATTCTAATAAGGATAAAGACCTATTATATTTTATTAGAACAAAATAGTTTAAAAATAAAGGATTTTATTATCATGGTAATCTATTTTTAATTTTTAAGAATTATATAATTACGATTAATGCATATGAAATGCTGAAAGAGCATTTATTAAATTAATATTAAAATAAAATAAATGATATTAAAAATGTTTAATGTAATAAAATTGAATGGATTGTTTTTTATCATGAATTTTATAGATAATAAAAATATATTTTTGAGATTTTAATATATTATATTCAAATTTAATTTTTTCCATGTCGTATTCATGGTCAAAATAAATGGATAGTTCAAAAATTTTCATTAATGTTATTTTATAATAGAAAATATTTTATTAAATGATTTAAAATTCCAAAAAAGGCTATATTGTTCCATGTTAATTGTATATATTTAAAACTATCGTCTATGGTACATTATGGGCCATGTATCCTTTTATAGTAACTATTTTGAACCCTAAAGAGTAAATACTTTGTTATAACAATAATTTTCAAAAAGAGTTCACGCAGGTTAAAATAAAGAGATGAGGGTATAAAAAATCTAAAAATATTAAAATTTTAAATAATTTTAGTATTTATACCGATACACAGCTTATATTCTAATTATCTTAATTTGGATGGGTTTTTCAATAAAAATTAATTTTATTAATTTAATTTTTATAGTAGTTCCACATATTCCCATCCCTTCACTTATAAAATGGAACCTACTCTCCACTTTTAATCACACATTAAAATTGTTTTATTTTTTGCGATAACTTTCATAATATCTTCTTAAAATCCTCATCCATTTTTTTCTACCCTTTTTTTGGAATAATACCAACTATAAGTGGGAATAATATGTATGTCAAAGGAAGTTGTCTGACGAAGAGGTATAGTCTTTAAAAGAATGTTTTAAATTTATTTCTTCTTCTACCTAATTAAAATATTCCTAAAATATGATGAAAGAATAAAAGTAATATATTAAATATAATTATAGTTTATTATTTTAATTTCATCACCTATATCCTTCTACCCTTCCATCGTGTGGGGAAAAAATCATTATTCGTGTGTATGACATTCTAAGGACAAGTGAACCATCATAATTTTTCTTCCATCATCACAAAGCATGGTCAATTATAATGATGTATTTAATAAATATATATGTTATCTATGATATCATTAGGTTTTTTAAATGTGAATTAGTATTTACCTTTCTTATTTATATCCATTGATTATAAAAACAACATTCATGCATACGTACATCCTACCGTCTCTATAAATAGTGTAATTCCTTTTTTACCTCAATCATTTATGGATGAATAATAATACATACATACATACATATATATATATATTATAATATTATTGTCATTAAAACACTTTATATTAAGGAACCATTTTCATTGTTTAATGACTGATACCTTTGAACCAAACTATTCCTGAATTACGAAGAAATTATCACCTGAAATAGAGATATTAACAAAAAATGGTTTATAAATGCTTTGTAAGATTATATAAGCCAATAATATATGGTATGATATATATGATTATTTTTCTTTAATATGTGTATTATAAATATATATTTATTATACATATTATTTTAACTTGTATTAAGAAAGACAAGACGTAACATAAGGGATCTCACAAAACCACCCCTTTTCTCCAAGTTATGAACATTTTCCATCTAAACACATTATCTCACTCTTTAATTTTAAATATTACTTATAAATGATGAATATATATCTATTAAATATATACCTTTCACATTATCCCATTTTTTAGGTTTCATATACTCAATAATTTCATTTTTGAAATTCATTCTTAAAAATTAAACCCGATTAAGGGTAACTTTTCTATTCATTTATCATTTCAATTAATTATATTTTAATATTTTTTTCCCAAACGAACACATTATTTTGAGACCTCTTATTATTTTCTTAGATATTAACATCTATAATATTTTATTAATTATTATCTTGGGAATCTCTAGGAAATTTTATTTTATTATGATATGAGGAATGGTTATGCAACCCATTTCATTCTAGGGGAAATTAATTTGATTACACAATATGATCGAATTTCTATTTTTGAATGCATAAACAAGATCATGTTTTTATCCGTGCACCTAGAAATCATTAAAATTAATTGTGTAATTTATTTTCCTATTTTTAGTTCATGTATGATATTATAGTTTTGAACTAATCTATGGTGGAACTCTTTCTCCCAAGTTATGTTATCTTGGAAGTTAGCGTTGAATTATGATTATGTCATGTTCTCTTTTTTTCCACATTTCCAATATTTACACTAACTTATGATACCATGTTCTTTATTTTATTCTATTATTTTATTAAACATAATCCTTCTATATTATGATATCAAGTTATTTATTTGACTCACACATGATACCTCTTTATCATGTGTATTCCCATACAGGGATTTTTAACTCACCCATTTTTCTATATATTCTAAAAGTTACCCAATGTTATTCCCAGAGACCCAAGGGATTTGGGATCTCATTATAGATATCTGAATAAGTACGTTTTAAAATTAATTTTGATGTTTTTTGTACCTAGTATTCCAAATAACCTAGGACATTCAATCCTTAATTGGTATTTAATGGATTTTAATGTTAATAAATGTATAAAAATATGTGTAAAAATGCTTATGTCATTATAATGATGATTTAGAGTTGTATCTACATACATAGTAAGTCTCCCAAAAATTGTTTCTTCCCCATTACTATCTCATAGTCTCTACATACATCATATAGATAAGCTCGGCCTCCATATGTAAAATTAAATTACAAAGGTACTAATTGATGCTCTATATCAAGAACCAAATAATACAATATGGCATGTGATATGATAGAGTTTGTAGCTCTAGAATAAACCAAAGCATTCCCAAATTGAAAAAATTGGAAAAATTTCATCAAATGAAATCTAGATCACATTCCATTTGGAACACTAGACCATGAATCTAACTACAATATGCTAGATGTCCTCCCTGTCCATAATGAAGGCCACTCACATAGTTGTGTTATACCCTATGATAAGGGGGTCATCAGGTATATTGCCTCTAGAATCCCCATCTCCCCTAAAATTATCAAAATATAAAGCACCCTAGTGATACTTACTCAACTAAAACATGATAAAAATTATAACCAGAAGTAGAATATCGCACACAGGCCTCCAACTCAAAAAATTTAGTCACTCTCTTATTTTTATGACCATGAACTCCATACAAATAAAATTGTATGATTCCTTGTAAGTGGATTTACAGACCCTATCCCCAAATAAATGAGACAAATATGTATCTTACTTACCCTCGACTATCCAATAACCCTTATTCCTAGAAAACTAGGAACACAAGACCACATATCCACTATAAGGAGAATAAAGAAGAATCATCTCTTTAGTTGACTAGGTCTTGGTCAAAATCCTCCAATCAACCCCCACATCACCAGAACTATGAGATATGTAAGAAAAATAAATGGGGTGACCTAGAACAACATATACAGACATAAATAATCCATTAAATTCTCCACCATGTCCTCCCCATATAGAAATAGGAGAGAATCATATCAAAGGAGAGTCCAAAGTGGATTTGAATGTATCGTAAAATGAAGATCCACTTTCAAAGGGTAAGTATCTACTAGGTACTGTCATCCTTTTTGGTTGAGGAAATGAAATCAACTCAGAACTAGTCCTTCAAAGTATCCCATGAAATATTCAACTTCTCTTGATCCCTAAGAAACATGAAAAAACACTTAATAGCCACCCCATGTAGCATCGTCACCACCAACAATTCTTTGTGTGCCTTCTAAGAATAGATCAAACTGAAGGTTACTCCACCTCCAAAAAAAATTATTCTATCACTAATTATAAAATATATCCCATAATTTTTATTTTTAATTTGGATTCAAAAATATTATATTTTCCTATATTTTTCCTCTTTACTATCCTTCAATATGTTTTCATCTACTGTAACATCCAAATGAATATCTTTACTATGAAACTAATGAGGACATCGATCGAGATCCTTACATGTTAAAGAAAATATGTTTAAGAACTTCTAAACCCATAATATTAAATATTGACTATTTAATTATTTAGTTATGGTTAAAAATATTCTCAAGGTCTTCACATTTAAAACAAAAGTTAGAATAAGAATAATACATGATTCTCTCATAGGTCTCCACCCGCTTCCTGCATCACCTAACTAAGTAGACACACTAATCTTGAATGTTATTGAATTAGGTTATAGTGAACCATAAATTACCATGTCCTAGCCATTATACCCTGTTTTCATTACTTACTAAGATCATATGACACAATTTCCATACCAAACCAAGTAGTATTCACCAGTGGCTACCTCCAAACTTAACGTTATCTCTCAACCTAAACCATTGATACCACTCTATCATCACCCACTCCAATAAGGGGTAGTCAAACACATTAATGGGATAAATTTCCCTCTAATAAAAACATGTGTATTGAATTAGATAAGTAAAAACCCAAAAAACTCATAATCATAACAAATAAAAGTTCTCAAAACAAGCATATAAATCCATTTAAGCTGAAATAATTTCTATGAAACTATAGAAACCAATAAAAGACCTCGATAATGAGATAAATTATCAAGTAGCTACTAAAAAACAAAAAGATATATCAATTTATATCATGATCACTAACCATCTCCTAGGAACATGAATATATATATATAAGGGGATTTTAATATTTTTACTTAGTAGGATCCTCCGCAAAACCTCTCATGAAAAAGTTAAAGAAAGAATACTAAATCCTTGTAAATAAAGTGAATCTAACTCATCACCTAATCATGTATGATAAGTTCTTTAACTCACCATTGATACCCCCATCAAGTAACACATACATTAAATAATATAATATCCATCATAATATTAGAAGAAGTTACCCCACTACAAATTCCCCACTGGTATGCCTCTATACCCCAACATTTCATTCCTTGAGCTATCTCTCTCTAAAAAAAGTCATTCATGAAAACACATAACAGACTATAACATACTATACACATCATGCATCACATAATTTCTTCAATTCATCATTAAATACTCATTTGTAGATAGAGACTATGAATTTTTCAAGATCCACCATATCCCATATGTCATATATTATACCCCAAGCCCTCAATGCCCCTACATGTTATACTAATAATAATCCCAAGGATGTTACATCTAGATATAAATGATTATGAAAAGAACGAAAACCCATTATATCCCTCTACACACATGTGTATATATATATGGGAAATGTGACCACTGTTCATAACATCACATTATACTACCATGAGTAGAGATCTGGGAAATATGGGTTAGTCAGTCATTAATACCATACCAACATGGATGTTGGGTAAAACTAAAACTATTGTATTCTTGTGACAAATTCCCGACCAACATGGGTGGGGTAGCATATAAAATCATATTAAAAATAGGAATATATTACTCACAACGACAACATGAGAATATACCTTGCCTTAGACTCACCTGCAGCTATCATCTCTCAAACAATCCACTACCAATACTAAGAAATAAGTATCCTATAAGCCCAAAAAAATATTTAGGAAACATTCATATAATTATTTCCATTAAAATTTTAATTATTACATTGATTAGAAAAAATTTATTTCATTCTCTCTAGGAATTACCCAACCACATCCAAGATTAACAAAGTGTTACCATCATTTAGAATACAATCTCACAACCAACCCTGAAAATTAAAATATAAATTAATCGTTATCATTTCAATATTATAAGAATTAATGGAATCATACAAATATAACATAAAATATGCATAACATGTGAAGAACCAGTTTCTTCAAGAAATTAAAAAATGAATCTAGTAAAAATAAAGCCGCTAATATAGCCTAAAAATTTGACTCATTGTCAATATATCATCCCATATTTCAGTATAGTGACAATGGGAAATATTTACATCAACCCACATTATTATTCCAGATATCATCTCTAACACCACCATGCATATCATCATCCAACCAGCCATTATAGGTTCCAACTGCTGCCACAAACTTGATCCTCCCTGAACATATCTCACTAATTAATCATCCACCATAGTATCACATAATATAGTGTATCAAGGATATATATATATATATAAATCATAAAAAGAACAAATGATAAAATAAAAATATACTTAGAAACTTGTCCCTAAAAACAAATTTATCAAACCATTACAAGAATAAAGGCTCTCATAAAAAACAATTATCTTTATGAAACAATCGGTTTCATTCCATATTGAATTAAACCATTCATTTTTAATAGGTTGGAACAACAAGAATACTAAGGAATAAACATTCAAAATAAAAGTAATTAAAACATTATTTTAATAATACCTTCCAGTTTCATTGAAAAATAATCAAGAATAATTATAATTTACACATTCATACTCATCATTTATACATTTACATTCTTTACACGGTTTGAATATAATAAACATGTCAAACCATAACATAAACATAGATATAACTATAAATTGAAGGGAAAAATCCTAAACCCGGAATAAACTCAATTAACTGATACAACCCAAACCAAGTTATTGTGTTAAATTTAATTTTAATTTAGGTTAATACTACTATTATCGAAAGAATAATTCACTAACTTAAACATTACATAATATTTAGTTAAATCAATAATTAAAATTAGAGATCTTTTCAGGTTTAAATTATTATATAATTAGTTCATAATGATTACATAACAACTTAAATATTTCAAAGTAGGCACTTCTAATCACTCTCTATTTTTTAACAATATAAATATATTTAAAACATGATTTATTTTTTTCTTCATATAAATATTCATAACATTCATCTTTACATCTACCTTTATCTTCACCATCATTATACCTAATGGAATGAATTTAAAAAAACTAGGATGAGAATAAAAAACTCAGTAAGAAATTGAAAATAAGTAATTAAATAATTATTCCATGAATATTTTCAACTTGTGAAAATATTTTCACAAAATCATAATTTTCACCCATAAAATATAAAATATTTAACATACCTCAGTAAATTATAATATTTCTGAAAAAATGACTTATAAATCATAAATAATAAGGGTTACCTGTGTAATTCATATCATACTTACATGGTAGCATTCATAACTATATGGGGAGTATCCTTTATGGATGCATTTGGAATACCCATCAGAGTATATTCCCAAAATCTCTTAGGATAAACCCTATGGATTAACACCATCTCATCACCCAATCAAATATAGATCCATCATGGAATCACTATCCCTTTGTTTTTCATAGAACTACTCATATACATAATCAATTCGGTTAAACCAAAACTTAAGAACAACAAATAAATCACGTAAAAAGAAAAAATAACGATGTCGCATTTCATTTAAAAGATACCATCTCAAGATATTGATATAATAAATCCATTATAAAAATTATTTTCAATACCAAAATACCTAAAAGGGTAATATGGTATTTAATTTTCCTTAAAAACATTAAAACTTGTAGAGTAATACAAATACCAAATAACGGTCACAGTGGTGGAAAAGTTGTTGTCGATGTATACCTAAAAAAGAACTCATATTGTCATTTTGTAAAACTCGTTGTATAAAAAGATTAATTATGATAACCTTTGAATGAAATTATATGTAAAATGGGTTAATTATAAACCATATAAATAATTAGGTGTATAACATCAAAATATGCCTCAATGAATGGAGATTTAGATGAAGTCTCTTACCGTAAGTCTGACTTGTAACGTAAAATATTTATATTAATTCACAATAAACATAGGTTAATTTCTACTTTCATGATAACCATTTCAAAGGTTATGATTCTTTTTTATATCACTTATAATCATGTTATAAAAATTTGATAATTAGTTATTTTCACATCATATGTCTTATCAATATTCGGTACATTGGTCGAAAGTGAACAATGTATGATTTCAATAGACCATGTGGTCTTAATTCCATAATCTCCAAAATAAATTTAATGACATAATAATAAAATTTATACGTAAATTATACATTTAAATCTAATAATCTATTTATGTTATAAAAAATTAACAATGTTATAATCATGGAGATAGTAGGTCGTACGTACGCATTAGTAATTTTTCTATTTTCATTGATCATTATGAAAATAAGGCAATTATTATTTTATCTTTATAAAAGGTTGGGGCCAAAGCCACATTTTTATTATTAAATCAAATAAAATACCTCTTTTAATTGGGTAGAGGGAAACCCATTACATAGCCCGAAGGCCCAGTGGGCTTGTACCCCATTACAGAGCCCATAGTCCCAAATTATAAGGCCAATTCACATTCTGTGAATAGTAACCTGCTGCTATAGTACCACACAGTATCGTCGCCGCTACAGTGCCATGTCGCCGCTACAGTACCACTGATGAACAGTGCTGCCGCTGCTACAGTACCCTGCGCCCCATGGGTTTTGAACCCCCATTTTCCATGTAGTATTACAGGGCGCTTAACACTAAGACAAACCCCAACTACATATAATGATCATAACATCATTAATATCATATAAATACATTAAATATATATATCATACTTTTTTTGTAGTGAATAAATATTATTCACATCACTTTGTGGAGGTGATAGTACACACATACGGATGAACGAAGTTATCAATTTTATTCCCATGGAATGTAAGAATATAAATGATATATTATTCTCTTATTATGATAAATATTTCATAAACATCGTATAGAAACATTAATTCCATCAATATAACTAGTCTTCAGAGACAGTGATGAAAAATGAACAATATCGGTTCGTGAGGCGGTAGTCTTCCACACACACGAACGAAATGTTCATTTGTGATTTGGTGAAATTAAATATTTATTCTAATGATGCTACTTATTGAATAAAATTTCATTATATTAAGGATATTTTAGTTATTATTTAATCGTGGATGATGTATAGTTAAAGGAAGTGGAAAAATAAATAAAATAGAAACACATAAATTAAAGCATTACATTTCCTACATTATTCATAAAATAAGTCCTAAAGAATGTGGGTAGGGATTATAGGAATATTTTTTCATAGTGAATTACTAATAAAAATTGCTTTTTATGTGTAAGGAATATATATAAATAGTTCCTTTTTATAGGAGAGAGGACGGGTGCTCTCAGAATTATTAAAAGTGTTAAATGAATAAAAATTCATTTTTTATAAAAATCTGGTTTAAGATGATTTAGTTATAAGATAGTATTAGGATTTCTGGAAGTACTTCATCCAATTAAAATTAGTAAAGTTTTTTATATTTTTTATTCCTTACATTTTTTGTTTTAACTCCTTAAATTCTTACCATTTTGTTAAGTAGTTTATACATTGAGAGTTAAAATAAATACCATAGCATGTCAAACGACCAATGAATGAGTCATTAATGATATTTTGAGTCCTACCAAAAATATTTGGATTATTCGTGGATTTTATTATTTTTTTATTCATTTAATTAAATATTTTGTATTTTAAAATATTAATTATGTCAAATTTGACATTGTTTATTACTTGACTTAAATAAAAAAACCAAAACCACTTGATTCCTTCAAACACAATAGTTTAACTTATCAATGACATGTAAAATTCATCCATAAAATTCATGTATGGAATCAAATATTTCAATTTATATAAATTTTAATATTTTTAATATCATTTATTTGATTATTCATTTAATCAATATATTACTACATCATCTTTGTGTCATAATTAAATTAAATTATTTAATGTATAAAATTTATAAATAAATTTTCATGATGTGGTTAATATTATATTATATACAAGGCATTTTTTAATGTAACATATAATTTATATAACACCATATTAAAAATGTTTTAGTTATAAGAGTCATGTTTAGGACATATTTCTCTTTACCTTAAACAAAATGTTGTGAATGTCATTCCCACACCCAAGTGGCTTCAAAATACCACAATTTCAGCACAGGGATTGTATTGGTTGAATGTAACTCATAAAATAATATTTTGATAAGTGTTATGAAAATTTTATATTATTAAAATATTTTTTTTTCCTCTAATTACCAGTATTAAATTTAACTATGGTAAGTAAAATACTAAAGTTACTATTAAACAAAAATTATTTTTATCCAATTAGATGAAATTTTTGATACTTATTACAACCATGTATGTCCATTTTTTAATAATAAATTAAAAAAATTGACTAAAATTAATTTAAAAATTAGTCTCATTGACGGATTGAGGAAATGGATTTTTAAAGTAAAACACTCAAAAGTTCTCAACATTTTATTATCCAATTTAATTTTAAAATTTACTCTAATAACTTACATTGACCTAAATGATAAAAATATCATTTAATTATACATTAAAACCAATTAAAATGAAAACCTAATTATATAAATAAATCAGTCAAAAAAGTAGTTTTAAATTAAAATGCATTAATTTTCATTATTCATTAAAAAAATTATATTGTCATAATTATACCAAAATTCGGCCAAAGTAAATTTTTTATCCAAAATCCAAATAATAAGATTATTGTTTTAAATATAAGTTATAAAATTATTATAAAATTTTATTTTAATATGGTTTACCAATAATAGGTGGTAAAACAACCTTTTAAATATATTAGATATTTTTTATTCTTGAAATTGGATATATTCTTAATTATATATCATAATATTTATTAAAGAAAGTAAAAAAATATTTATAAACCTGAATTAACATAACATTGTTATTTATGTTCATTTCAACCAATACAACAGCTAGGTGATAACTACTATTTAAAAAAATATTAATAACGTATTATTTTACAGTATAACTCAATATTTTGTGTAACGTATGATTTCTAAGAAACCCATTGTTTCTCATCAGGTAAGATATCAGAAAAATCATTCCCTTTAATGAAAAATTAATAGAAAATTCATAAATATTAATATATAATGAATAGTCTTATTATATAATTACCAAAGATGTTCTATCCTTACCCCCTTTTTAAAATTGAATCCTTGCAATTTTATTCACTTACCAAACAAGTCTGTGTATACATCCCTCAAAGCATTTTCAGATTCCCATGTTTCCTCTTTAATAATATGGGTTTCCTACAAAATAATAATGCGATGAATCACGTTCTTTCGCAACACTTTCCCTTTGTGGACAAGAACATGAACCGGTTGTTCTTCATAAGAAATATTCTCTTCCAACTAAACTACTTCTAGAATAAAAAACTGATATGGATGAAACATATAATTTCATAACATTGAAACATGAAAAACATTGTGGTACTTGGATAAACTCAAAGGTAAATCCACCATGTAGAAAAATGATTCAACTTTCTCTAGGATTTCATAGGGTCCAATGAACCATGGACTCAACTTCCCCTTCTTTCCAAAACACATCACACTTTTCCATAGATAATCTTTGAGAAATATGCGATCACCAACCTTGAATGAAATATCCTTCCTATTATTATCTAAAAATCTTTTATGCTTGTTCTAAGATACCCTCATGTGTTTCAAAATCAACTGAACTTTTTCTCCCATATCTTCTACCTAATCTTCTCCCATAAACTTCCTTTCCTCGACGTCATCAAAAAAGTTGGAGTTGGACACCACATTCCTTATAATGCCTCAAATGGTTCCATCTGTATACTAGAATTTATTTTTTTGTTATAGGAAAACTATACCAAATAAATATGTTTATCCCAAATTCTAAGGTAATCTATTGAACAAGCATGTAGCATATCCTCCAAGTTCTGAATTTTTCATTCGGACTTCCCATCTGATTGAGAATGAAATGTTTTACAAAAACATAATCTAGTTTCGGATGAGTTCTTAAGGCCTTTTTAAAATATATAAGTTATCCTAGGACCATGATTTGACATAACTGAGAGATGAACTCCATGTAATCTGACTATCTATTTATGATACAACTGAGAAAGTTTATCTAGAGACAATGCATCTTAAAAGTAATAAACTGAGAATATTTAGTCAATATATCAACAATAACCAAAATCACATTTTTACCTTGAAAGGTCTTTTGTAATCCCACTCTGAAATCGATGGATATAGTTTTAAATTTCCTCTCTTCCACTGGAAAAGGAGTAATCCTTTTTTTAGAAACTGACATTCTACTTTAACCAACTCACATGTCAAACACTTCATAGTAAAATCAGAAATAACTATTTTTCACTACTAGAATTTTTAATTTTGGAGGTGAGAGACCTATAGCGGCCGCCATTTGGTGGCCGGTAATGCTATCAACAGTGACCGCCAATTGGCAGCCGCTGCACAGAATACCTAATTTTACCCCCTTTTCCCCTCCCGACCCCCCCCCATTTACCCACCCTGACCCCGACCCCCGACCCCACGACCCCGATGCTGGATACCCCGCCCTCGACTACCCCTCCCTGACCCCGTGACCCCGCCCCCGACGACCCCGCCCCTGGCGACCCCGACCCCCGGTGACCCCTACGACCCTAACTCCCGGCGATCCCCTGCGAGCCCCGGCGACCCCTGGCTACCCCCGGCGACCCCAACCCATAGATACCCTCGACGACCCCGACCCCGCGCTACGCAACCTGTATCCCCAGCGACCCCCTGCGCCACCTACAACCCCTCAATGCGCCACCTGCAACCCCGAGCTGCGCCACCCGCAACCCCGCGATGCGCCACCCGCAACCCCGAAAGCCTGCGTTGCACCTTCAGACAGTCCTGCCCCCTTCGTCCCCTCTCGGCCCCGCTGCATCCCTCCGGCGAGTCCTCACATCCTTCCTCCATCGGACCCTTCCAGTTCGTCGTGCCCCACCGTATAGAACCCTCCCTTTCTTTTTCCAGAGGTTCCGCCGCTTTTGATTCTGGTCGTCGAACCCCTATCGTCAAGTCGTTGCGCCGTCATGAATCCTCAATCGAGTCGCACCCCGTTACCCGTGGTCGAGTCCTCTACAGGTAATGTTTTTTATCCTTATAATTTATCTTTGAAGTCATTGGTTTTGAAATTTAATTATATCTGTTTATTTATAATTTAAATAAGATATTTCACTTTTAACTATAATTTCATTTAATGTAGGCATGTCACAGGGTGGTCACAGTGGTTCACCTGATGTTGTCGGTATGTATGTTTTCAATTTTTTAAATAATTGATTGTAATGTTCTGTGTATATTTCCCTAACTATTTCTAATCATTAATTTATTTTGTAATTGAATTATGAATTTATGTTTTTCAGGATCTAGTGCATCTTCCAGCAGACGCAGGGGTCCTTGAAGAGGGGTTCGGTCCTTGAACTCTGGAGCCCGATTGGATGTGTTATTTGATGACACATTTCATCCAGTCGGAGAAGGTGGTACTATATTGAGTTGTCATTTTGGGAATATTATATGAGACTCACACAGATTTCCTCTTACAACTTGTGAATGGAGTTCTTTCCCCGAGGATACGATGGACAGATTATGGAGGGAGGTTCAGGTAAATTCATTGTTTAATTTTTAATGATATTGTTATTATTATTGTCCCATCTACTAAATTTTTTTTTAACAGGATAATTTGACATCTTGTCCAGATGAGTTTCGAGCTGTATGTATGTCCAAATGACAAAACTTATGGAAGGATTACTAGTCAAGGGTGAAGAGAGATCACTGGACACCATTTGCGGTTGTGCCCGACATTTTACAATGAGTCCCTCCAGGCATTCTTCCCGAGAAGTGGCAGGATTTGGTTGCGTTTTGGTAGAGTGAGGTGGTGATGGTAAGATTTATTACTTTTAATATATAAATGACTAATTTTTCAAATGTCGATTAATTAAATATGTTGAATGTAGACCGAGTCTTCTCATCATTCACATAATCGGGCGATGGAGGGCACACCTTCTAGACTTGGCACTCGACATGTGTCACATATCAGACATGATGTAAGTTTAAAATTCACAATTCATTCATATTTTAAAAATGTTGTAGTATAACATGGTGAACCTGTTTGTTATAGTTACACCAATGTGGCGAGCCGATCAATCAGATGTTCATATGGGTGATGACTCGTAGGGAAGGTGATCCCGATGTTGCAGGTGTTATAGTAAGAAAATTATTTACTAATAAATGTATTTTTATTTTATATAAATTATTCATATTTGTTCATTGATTTATTATATGCTACAGGCTTAGTTTGATGCTCGGTTACCAGAATTGCCAGAGGAGCAACGTCGTATTACTGTGCATAGATATGAAATATTTCACTGTGTCTTGGGGCGTGACGGTCATGGTTATTCTTTGAATTATGGCGGTGGTGTCCCAAAATGTGTAGTTGTTAGAGTAGATCCGATGGGTGCATGCAGAGATTCAGGGATACACACACAGACTGAGATAGATGCTACCATATAGGATATTCAATGCAATATGAATTTGTGGTTTCAGCAGTTGCGTGCAGAGTATGAGGAGAGGTTTTCACAAATGTCATCACGTATCGATGAAATGACGACGCAACAAGTGACGCATTAGGTAAACATTAAAACAAACCATACTCAGCTTGAATTTTATTGATATGTTTAAGATCCATAATATTGATATATATTGTAGGCTCTGAATACAGATGGTGGACATCGCAGTGATATCAGTCATCCATATGAGGATGAACCACATGCATGATGTAATTTCATTTGTGTTGATGAATTATCTATTATTTGTGGATGACATATTTGTGAAGACAAAAACTTACGTGATCATACCCATATCTTGAAATCTTCCAAATTAAACTTATTGAGCATAAACTATATGCCAAACTATATATACGTCACTTTTGTATTGATTAGGTATAGTTAATGGGTCAAATAATCTTAGAGGAAGGTGTTTCAGTGGATGGAGAGAAAGTACAGGCAGTTGTTTCATGGGAGAAGCCCAAGAACTATTTCGATATATTTATCATTCTAGGTTTCCTAGTATTCAATTTAATTATTATTCTTGACGTATACGAGGATACGGCACGTCAATCGGATGTGTGGTTTGCGCGCAACAGCTCAATATGCGCTTTTTAAATGTTGAGCGCGCTTCTGAAACACGTGTGGGGTGGTCCAAACCATCCTAACGACGTCGGATTGTCCTGAAATCATAAAAAAACAACATTTGAGTGAATTGTAATGTGGTCGGGAAGACGGAATGCCAATCGGAGGTGTCGTGTGCCCGCGGTGACCAAGAACGTACTTCTGGTGCCATAAACGGCCAAAACGGGCCTCAAACTGTCAAATTCAAAGTGTATAACATCGTATTGAACTGAAATCACAATAGGAACACTGTAATTATTATTTTTGACGTGTACAAGGAGACGGCATGTCAATCGGACGTGCGGTTTGCGTGCAACGACTCAATATGCACTTTTTAAGTGTTGGGAACGCTTCCGAAACGCGCGTGGGGTGGTCCAAATCGGCCGAACGATTTCGGATTGGCCTGAAATCGGATGACAACAACGGATGAGTGAATTTTGAAGTGGTCGGGTAGACGGAACGACAATCAGAGGTGTCTCATGACCACGATGACCGAGAACGCACTTCTGGTCCCATAAACGGCCAAAATGGGCCTCAAACTGTCAAATTCAGAGCGTACAACATTGTATTGACCGAAAATCATAGGGGAACACTGTAATTATTATTATTGATTTGTACGAGGAGACGACACAACAATCGGGCGTGCGGTTTGTGCGCAACGGGTCAATATGTGCTTTTTAAGTGTTGGGTGAGCTTCTGAAACGCGTGTGGTGTGGTCTAAACCGGATGAACGACATCATATTGGCCTGAAATCGGACGAAAACAACGGTTGAGTGAATTTTTATGTGTTCGGGCAGACAACATGCCAATCGGAGGTTCTGTATCCCCGCGTTGACCGAGAACGCACTTCTGGTGCCATAAACGGCCAAAACTGGCCTCAAACTACCAAATTCAAAGCGTACAAAATCGGATTGACCTGAAATCATAGGGGGGACACTGTAATAATTATTCTTGATGTGTAAATGGAGACGACATGTCAATAGGATGTGCAGTTTGCGCACAACGGATCAATATGCGCTTTTTATGTGTTGGGCCCGCTTCCTAAACGGGCGTTGGGTGGTCCAAACCGGCCGAACGACGTCGGATTGGCATGAAATCAGACGAAAACAACGGGTGAGTGAATGATGAAGTGTTCGGGTAGACGTCACGCAAATCGGAGGTGTTTTGTGCCCGCGGTGACCGAGAACGCACTTCTGGTGCCACAAACGGCCAAAACGGGCCTCAAACTGTCAAATTCAGAGTGCACGACATCGGATTGACTTGCAATCATAGGGGAACACTGTAATTATCATTCTTGGTGTGTACTAGGAGACGTCACGTCAATCGGACGTGCGGTCTACGCGCACCGACTCAATATGCGCTTTTTAAGTGTTGGGCGCGCTTCTGAAACGCGCGTGGGGTGGTCCAAACCGGCCGAACGACGTCGGATTGGCATGAAATCGGACGACAACAATGGGTGAGTGAATTGTGAAGTGTACGGGTAGACGACATGTCAATCAGTGGTGTCGTGTGCCCACGGTGACTGAGAACGCAGTTCTGGTGCCATAAACGGCCAAAACGAGCCTCAAACTGTAAACTTCAGAGCGTACAACATCAGATTGACATGAAATCATAGGGGAACGCTGTAATTATTATTCTTGACATGTATGAGGAGACAGCACATCAATCATATGGGTGGTTTGTGTGCAACAGCTCAATATGCGCTTTTTAAGTGTTGGGTGCGCTTCCGAAACGCGCGTGATGTGGTCCAAACCGGCCGAACGACGTCGGATTGGCCTGAAATCGGACAACAACAATGGGTGAGTGAATTGTGAAGTGTTTGGGTGGACGGCATGTGAATCGGAGGTGCCGTGTGTCTGCGCTGACCGAGAACGCTGTTCTGGTGCCATACACGGCCAAAACGGGCCTCAAACAGTCAAATTCAGAGCGTATGACATCGGATTGACCTAAAATCATAAGGAGAACACTGTAATTATTATTCTTGACATGTAAAAGGAGACGCCACGTCAATCAGACGTGTGGTTTGCACGCAACAGCTCAATATACACTTTTTAAGTGTTTGGCGCACTTCCAAAACGTGTGTTGGGTGGTCTAAACCAGCAAAACGACATCGTATTGTCCTGAAATCGGACGAAAACAACAAGTGAGTGAATTGTGAAGTGGCCGGGCAGACGGCACACCAATCTGAGGTGTTGTGTGCCCGCGGTGACCGATAACGCCGTTCTGTTAACATAAACGGTCAAAACGGGCCTCAAATGTCAAATTCAGAGCTTACAACATCGGATTGACCCTAAATCACAGGGGGAACACTATAATTATTATTCTTGACATGTAAGAGGAGAGTTCGCATCAATTGGACGTGTGGTTTGCACGCAACGACTCAATATGTGCTTTTTAAGTGTTGGGTGCGCTTCCGAAACTCGCGTGGGGTGGTCCAAACCGGCCAAACGACATCGGGATGGCCTGAAATCGGACGACAACATGGGTGATTGAATTTTGAAGTGGTCGGGTAGACGGCATGTCAATCGGAGGTTCCCTGTGCCCGTGGTGACGGAGAACACACTTCTGGTGCCAGAAATTTCCAAAACGGGCCTAAAACTACCAAATTCAGAGCGTACAACATCGGATTGACCTGAAATCACAGGGGAACACTGTAATTATTATTATTGATGTGTACGAGGAGATGTAACATCAATCGTATGTGCGATTTGTGCACAACGGCTCAATATGCACTTTTTAAGTGTTGGGCGTGCTTCCGAAACGTGCATAGGGTGGTCCAAACCGGACGAACAATGTCGGATTGGCCTAAAATCGGACGACAATAACAGGTGAGTGAATTGTGAAGTGGTCGGGCAGACGGCATGCTAATCAGAGGTGTCGTGTGCCCACAGTGAAAGGAGTTCATTACATTGAACATGACTTGAATAGATTGGATAAGCTGTTATCATTTATTCCAAAATTTTAATCAAGGTTGTAAATTTTTTCTAATTCTGATAATGATTGACTGGATTCTCTCATGGTTTTGATGGATAGGTTTTTCAGACTTCAAACTGGTTTCAAGATTTTAAAGGATTGTTCTACTGAGCACAGTATGTATTGTAATGAAGTTTTAAAGTTGTCTTACAACATTGATGAATGCCTAAAGAATCATTTTTACAAGTATAATGAATTGGTACATTGAGTAAACAAACTCAACCCTCTCATTCTAAAGCCGATTGATAATTTTAATGAAATTTTGAAAAAATTCAATGACCTGGTACCTCAAAAGAAATAGTCTCAAAAGTGATTGTGAGTTTAAAGGAAATTTTCTAAGACAATACTAATATGTTTTTTAACTCTCTAATAGAGTTTCTATCTTGGAAAATCATATCAAATTAGGATGGATTATTTTCATAACCAGGAAGAAAGACTTAAATATTCAGAAGCATTTAATCAGCTTCAGGATGATTAGATCCAGAATCTAGAAAAGATTATTGTTGAACATTTTTAGAAGCTAAAGGCTCTATAAAAAGCTCATGACAAGATGATGGACGATAGAAAAGAGTTGAAGAAGTTGAAACATTCATTGTTTAATCTTTTGGAAAAACAAAAGGGAAAAGAATGTTGATTAAACTCTTGTTGTAATGAAAATTTGTTTCAAGGAACATTTATTTTTTCATACTCTTTTTCTCTAAATTTTTGCAGGAAATAAATTTTTTCCTTTATTCTTTTTGAAAATCACAAAGGGGGGGAATGGATTTGAAAAGAAAGTTTTTTTATGAATGTCTATTTAAAGGGGAGATATCACAAGAAAAAAGTAAGGTGAATATGATCCCTTGGGAGTTGATTAAACCAAGGGTGGAATTAATCATATTTACTAGAGTTATCAACCTCAATGGAAGGTAAGTATTTATTGTTTGTTATAAGATTTGTTTTTGTTTCGTTTGGTGCTTTACAAAAAGGGTTATATTGTTGAGTCAAACATGTTTCAACTTTTCCATTAATCATTTGTTTTAGAAATAAAAAATAACTCATACTGTAATCCCATATATTTTTTATCATGTATGTATTTTTAACAATAAAAAATTGCCCTCTTTTTTTAAATGTTTGATGTTTCCTTATGAAAGTATTTTTTTTGTTCATATACATTTTTTTGTATGATTTTTCTGAATCGTAACCAGATTATACCTGGCATTGTAGTCAGGAATTGTAACATGAAATTGTATTTCATTTTAATCAGAAATCGTAACCAGCTAAAGTACCACATCATTAATATGCATCATAACCTAGTTAAGTACAAAATCATACAGTTGTATCATAATCAATATAAGTATAGTATCACAATCTCATTTATCATGCATCGTAAACAGGTTAAGTACTACAACGTATTTATAAATCATAACCAAGTTATGTAATGAATCGTAATCGTGTACAAAAATCATGATATCGTAACCAGGTTATGCATCATCTCCATGCTATGAATCATACTATTATTATATATTGTATCCAAGATTCATAACCAGAATAAATATCGTCCATCATAACAAAGTTAGTAATCCTAACTAGGTTATAATTTGTAATGGATATGCGTTTTTATCATCAAAACCCTAGTAAATAAGTTACATATTACACTCATGAAATGCATTACACTCTTATCATATCTTCAATACTGATCTAATGTAACTCGTACTCATTATTGTATACATTTTTACATACTAATTTCTAACAAAAATGATGTCACTGAGTTGGTTATTTTAAAATAAAATTGATGTCATGTATTTTTTTTTGTTTTGACCATTGTAATGCCTGGTGTCCACGTCCATCCGAGTTTTTCATAGAAATATGACTGGTAGAGAAAATATGACTATTGGAACTTGAATCGTATAAACAAAAGGTCATTCAAACTATAATATACAACCTTTTCTTCTATCAAGTTCTAGAAAGAGATATTTTGACTTCTCTCTTGCTTCGTTTGAAAGCTCTAAAGATACAATAATTGAACAACTTGATCCTTATTCTTGTATTTCTATAAGTTCTTTATTTCTTCTTTGTGTGACGAATCATTGTGATAATGATCTCGGGATTACAGGGATAGGAAGGTGTGGTGCCTATATGGATCTAGCATTAATCATTACATATTCTTGAATTAAGTTAATAATTCACAATGAGGATCTTTTTCGGTTTAGAATTTATTATAATTAGGTCTTAACTATTACATTACATTTCAAAAATTACAAAGTAGACATTTATACTCTATCTAAATTTTTTCACAATAATAAAACACCCTAAATAAAACAAGAGTTCTTTTCTTGATATAAATCTTCTTTAATTCTTCCTTTCTCTTACACCTTCCTTATACCCCTTTAAAAACATTTCAAAAACATAGGATGAGCATAAAAAGCTCAGCAAGGGAGTTTTTTTTTTGAATACCCATCATATAATATTCCTTAAATCACTTAGGAGAAACATTAACATTTACCTCTGTCACATTTCCCAATTCATTGGAGAGATATCTTGGACTCACCCTCCCTAAGTTTATCATGGAACCACCCATATGCGTAAATAATGCCCAAGAACCATAACATATTCATAACACATAAAACAAAAATAAAGGAAAGATAACATTTCAACATTTCAATCACAATATATAATTTCTAGATAAATAAATAATCAATGTTTTTACAAAACCATTTTCAATACCATCATATGTAAAATGGGTGTATGATATTTATTTTCCTTTTAAAAACATTACTGCTTTTTAAGGAATCCAAATATCAAATAATACTCACGGTGGTGGAAAGGTCATTGTCACTCTTAACGTTAAAAAGAAACATTCCTTTATTTAGTTAGTAAAATACTAGGTAGAAAAAGATTCATTTGGAATGAAATGGAAAGTCAAATGGTTCTATACATCTTATAAAAGAAAGTTGTTTATAAATCAAAATACGATTCAATGAAAGGAGATTGAGACGAAGTCCCTTACAGAGATCATTTTGTAAATAAAATAGATCGATTATGTGTATTCATTATTGGTACACATATGTTATGTA
This sequence comes from Viscum album, assembly GCA_963277665.1. Lineage (NCBI taxonomy): Eukaryota > Viridiplantae > Streptophyta > Magnoliopsida > Santalales > Viscaceae > Viscum > Viscum album. Next base: position 826,070,087 of record OY728148.1, on the reverse strand, counting down.
AAAATAAAAGAGAGGACATCAAAATTTATTTATCACATAGTCATATCACGACATTTTCAAGAATTATAATATCCATCCAATGAATAGAAATTGGGTTAAGAAGTTCCCTTACCTCTTATCTGACTTGACTCGTTCATTCTTTAATATCTTGAATAATAAACTAAATCTAATTTCTATATGTTTAAGAACATTTATCAAGTTTATTATTCCTTTTATATCATTTATTACCACATTATAGACATTAAAAATCATTTATGTTAATAACGGTTGTTTTGTTAATATGTGGTACTTGAGTCAAAAACGAACTTCTTATAATTACAAGTTCTCTATAGAGTCAAAAGTGAATTATCTTCATAATGATATTAATGATTTAGATATCATATATATCATATATATAAATTATATATATATATATATCTGTGTGTGTGTGTGTGAGTGTGTAATTATAACAGTACATAGCATTTGGAGATAATAAATGAACTGCACAGTTCATGGAGACGGTAAGCCATAAGTTCGCATGGATGCTACTTCAATTTTAATTTCATATTTAATAGAATTAAAACTAAATGATAAATTGTTATATAATAATTCCAGTATAATATCTTATAAAATTTCATAAACTCTATCCTTCATATGTTCCATGTATCTCTTAAAAGATTCATATCATTCTGAGGGGGCGGTTGTTCACACTTCCTCAAAAGAAATTATCATATTAACACATTATGGAAACCATAAAAGAACGTTATAAATGAAAAATAAAGAAGCATATAGACAATATAAATATATTATATATCACATATAAATGTACTTCCACCATAATGTCCTCCATTAGATGCGGTAAGATATAATTGAACAAATTATCGTTTCGTGAGACTGTAGTTTGTCATCCAGAGAAACAGTATGTTCGTATCCATTATATTAAGGTGTGTGGAATTTTATTTTGAATACTTCTCATAACAACATCATAGTATATTTAGAATGATTTTGTTTTTATAAAATAATATAATAAAGAGATATTAGGTGGTTAGAGAGGGAAAATAAAATAATTGAACTTAAAAGAAGATGTTACCTTTAAATAGGGTAACTCCCTTTTATTTGAACCAAAAGGGTTTCTTGAATTTCTTTATGCCTTGGGGAAGGCTTTTAGGAATAATAAAGGGATGTTTGGAGCTTCTTGGAGAATATTTAGGATGATAAAAGGGTCTTGAGAGTTGTGTGTAATGGGTTAGAGGTGGTGGCCTTTTATATAAGGGAAGATGGGCTCTTTATTAATGTTTGAAAGACTTATTTTATAATAAAATGATTTTTTGTTTCAAAAGGTCCAAAAATTATTTAATTAGAATATATGGTACATATTTGTCAAAATAAAATCATGAAATAATAATTATATAGGTTTTGGATATTTTTTAATCCTTATATTTTTTGTCTAACCCATTGTCAACTTATTTAACTTTAACTATGTCCTCTTATATATTAATAATATATAGTTAATATATTTACTATAAAATTCCCCAAAACCCCAAATGGATAATTTAGGACATTTTTAACATTATTTATGTCATTTGGCCAAGTCATCGATTTGCAGGATTATTTTATCATTTAATAAAATATTAATTATTTTAAAAACTCATTTATATCAATTTATAAATTATTCATATCAATACTTTAAAAAAAATAACAACTTTATTCATTCAAAAAATTGTCATAAATTCATAGATAAGAAGTCATTATTATCCCTAAAATTCTTGTATGGCATAAAATGTTTCAAAATAAATTTATTTTAATATTTATATTATCATTTATTTGAATCCTTTATTAATGAAGCAATTACGACATCACCATTGTGTAATAATTATGTTTATTTATTTAATGTCTAAAAATTATAAATTAATTTCCATGATTTATTAAATATTTTTATATTTCCAATTAATATTTATATTTTAAGAAATCACTTATATAACCCAATATAAAAATAGTTTTACTAAAATATATTTTTTAATGTTACTTTTGTCTTTACTTTTAATTAATTAATATAATGTGTCATTATCACTCCCATGTGGCTCCCTCGGGTCCCAAAATCGACCCCAAGATACCCATGGTCAGACATGTATCAAAAAATAGGATTAGGATATGTGTTAGGTTTAATTAATATTATTATAACATTATTTTTACCCTTATTTACGAGATTTACCTTTTAACCATGGTAAATAAAATATTTACTGAAGTTACTATTCATCATGTCTAAAAATAAATTTTTCCTATTTACACAATCTAGACATCATTATTCTAAATATGGGATCAATTTTTAGAAATTACAAACAAAGATGTTTCAGAAGTTAATTTAAAATTAATTCCTGTTGTCAAAACAAAAAACATGTTTTTATAAAATAATAACTATCAAAAGATTAACCCTTGTTTATGTCAAATTTCAAAGTGAAATTACTTCTAATGACCAGAATTGGATTAAATTATAAAAATAAAATCCAATTACACATTAAAACCAATTAAAATCTTAATTTAACCATATAAATAAATTATATTAATAGGCAGTTTTGAACTAAAATGCAGTATTTTCACTATTCATTAAAAATGAACTTTATCCGAAAAATACCAAAATTTTACCTAAAGATAATTTTTATGTCCTGATTATAAAGAAGAATATTATTTTTTCTAATATAAAATAAAAAAGTGGAAAAACTATTTTTAAAAATGGTTCTCCCTTAAAAGGTGGTCAATCGCCCTTTTAAATATATAAGAGTATTTATTCTTAAAAATGGATTCATTCTCATTTTAATCCAAAATAATATATTGGGTAAATGTAACGAAGTTTAACAAACATGTATAATCATAGTTTTGTCAATAATTTTATTTCCCTCCAATACGACGGCTAATCATTAACTACCATTTAAAATAATATTATATTATTATTTTTTCAGTATAACTCAGCCTTATGTGCCACATGTGATTTTTGGAGAAACCCATTGTTGCATGTCAGGTACTCCATTGAACATAGGATCCCCTTTAAAGTAATATTAATATTTAATTCAACAATATTAATAAATATAAAAATGAAATATTCTTTAATTATATTGGATGTTACATATTTCCCCCCTTTTGGGAATTGTGTCCTCAAAATATTAAAATTGGGATTGGAAACTTCATTAAATGTCTCACATAAGAAAAAGATTCAATAAAACTATAAATTTAAATGAAATAAATAGAAGTACTAAGGTTACCCAAGATAACTCATACTATGATTACATGTATGAAAACATAGATTTTAAGGAGAAACTAAGTTTCATGTTATGATGGAGAGTGATAGAAAACATGAATAGGAGAAAGTTAACAACAAGAAAATCGTGAACTTATGATAGGTTAAACTATCTTCAGTTCCCCAATAGGAAAAGTAAACAGACTACATTTTTTCCTTTTAATTTACCTTTAATAAATTTAGAGAATTAATTGATGAGATTGACTAAGAAAATAAGGAACTATACTTACATTTCATGTAGTGTTTCATCCTTTAATAAAATTCTACTAGAAACTCAAATTTTCTCCAAATAATGAGTATTCAAGATGACTTAGTCACAACTGAAGCACTAGATTCATCTTCTAGAGAATCACATAATCAAAAAAATATGAAAAATATATTTCCCCTACCTTTATATATTACCCAAAACCAAGATGGTTATTACGATATCAGATAACCCCCAAAAAAAGATACTTTTTTATAAAAATAAATACAAGTCTTAATCTCCAAAATTTGACAGAAAATACCCAAATATCAGAAAAGTTTATTAAATAAACAATTGTCCATTAAATAATTCAATATAATAAAAACTAATATTGAAACCCCAAAATCAGAAGAATTTAATCACATTGTCTTCCAAAAAATCATAACATTTATCTCCAAATAACATCGGTTACTCTTAAAGTCTCATACTGAAATGTAATTAACCATGTCACATATTCTCAATTATAGGTTCATAATTTCCAAAAATAACCTAAATCACCATATATCCATAATAAAAACATAGATTATTCCAAAATAAAATTTCAACTGTTACTCCACAAAAGAAATCCAATAGTGTACTATTTTCTATAAGCATATAGTGTTCCCAAAAGGGATAATGTATTCCAAACTAACCTTTATCACTTAATCACCAAATCATTTTCCTATACTAAGGATATCCATTCTATAAAACATAAGTTCCCAAAATAAACATATTCTTGATCCATAAAATCCTTGAACCAAAAATAATTAGTCATACTAATGAGGTACTTCACATTGTCTAGTGGTTAGTGATAAATCTCAATCGCACATTGGTTGTGGGTTCAATTCTATTGGCCTTGGCAGATTCAATGGATTTTCACCCATCTTGCGTGTTGTCTATATTTATAAAACTCAAAAATGACCCTAACATGATTTAATCTAAATGGTTTTTCTATACCTCTCATTTTCATTCAAACTCATAATGACCTCAACATTATATATATTGTCTTTTTTTCACCTCCATACGATAAAATAAAACTATTCCAAATAGAATGAACATCATACCATGATCATGTTGTCCATATGGTTTCATCATCATCTTCTTCATGTCGGTATAAGGTCTATACATTGAAACAATGATTTAGATATCATTCAAAATAATTTTTTCTTTCATCCAAATACACCTTATACCACTTTAGTCATATGGGTGTTTGAAAAAAAATAGTTTTGTAAAATAATCATGTATGATATATAATTTCAAAACATCTGATAAAACATGATATTTATAAAATTTTCAAACTGAGTTTGAGTTGAAAAATACAACCAATGGTCCATTTAAAATACCATAAGTATGTTTAGAAAGACTATAATTTAAAAGAAAATATAAATATATTGTGAAAGGGTCTCCTTCTTCATCACCTTTTTCAAAATCATAATATGGTTCAAAATCTTGTGATAAGGTAGAATATTCAAAAATTACATAATAATATTTAACTTTCTTGAAAATATTAGAATATTGAGAAAATAATATTTGATTAAATACACCCCATTATCCACAATGGTATTGAGGTATAGAAGAGGTGTTTGATATATGAAACAATTACATTCAAGTGAGTTTTATGTTAGAAAATGTTTTAGAATCATTTGGACATGAATTTGCAATAATTATTTCAATCAAGTCATCAGGAAGAAATAATAATGTCGTTTGAGATCATCCTCATTCTATTTGTAATAGACATTACTCCATCTGAAAAATATGCAAAATAAAGATTTAACTCAAGGAGTAGTCATAGAGACTAACCATGTGTCTAAAAAATACTAATCCCAAAAGTTGTCTAAACCGACATATGATACCAACTATAAGTCCCCAACCATAAATATTACATAATCTTGAATAAATTTAATAATTCACATTAAGGATCTTTTCATGTTTAGAGTTTTAGGGAATTAGGTTGTAACTATTACCTTGCATTTCAAAATTACGATGTAGACACTTCTACTCTATCAAAAATATCACAATAATAAAAGTCCTTAAATAAAATAATTTTTATTTTCTTGATATAAATCTTCATGAATTCTTTATTTCTTTTACCCTTCATTATACCCTGTGAAAAACATTTCAAAAACATGCGATGATCATAAAAATATTAGTAAGGGTTATAAAACATGGCATGAAATCATTATCCCATCAATACATACAAATAAATGAAATCATACTTTTCAATCTTTAACATACCACACCAAATCATGTGTTTTGTTAATAACACATGGAAATCATAAATCATCAAGGTAACGTGTGGAATCCATAACATCCTTACGTTGTAGCTTTCACAAGTATATAGAGAGTTAAGTTTGGAATAACCACCACAATATATTCCCTAAATCCATTAGGAGAAAAATTAACTTTTACCTCCATCATGTTACCCAATGCATTGGATAGCTATCTTGGGCTCAGCCACCCTAGGTTTATCACATAACCACCTGTATGTGAATGTAATTCCCATGAATAGTAAAATATTCAAAACAAAAAAAACACAAATGAAATATAGACTTTCCACATTTTAATCAAATTATATCATTTGAAGATATTGACATAATCAATTCTTTCTCAAAAACATTTTCAATAACATAATACATGAAATAGGTGTATGGTATTTTTTTCATTTTAAAAATATTATGACTTATTAAGGAAGCCAAATATCAAATAATACTCACGGCGATGGAAAGATCATTGTCACCTCATATGTTAAAAAGAAACATTCCATTTATCGTTTTGTAAAACTCATTATATAAAAATATTCCCTTTCAATGAAATGAAAATTCAAAGGGGTATATACACTATATAAATGAAATTCATGTATAAATCAAAACATGTCTCAATAAAAGGTGATTGAGACGAAGTCCCTTACAAATATCATTTGGTAAATAAAATATATTGATTATGTATACTCAATATCGGTACACATAATTAATGTATATATACAAGATAGGAAATCAAAAGTTATTTATCACATAATAATAGCACAACACAATCAAGATGTAAAATATCAACCAATGAATGGAAAATGTGTTAAGAAGTTCCCTTGCCTCATGTTTGACTTGACTCGTTTGTTCTTTAATCTCCTGAATAATATAATAAAGTTAATTTATACTTGATTAAGAACGTTTTTCAAGTTTACTATTCCTTTTATACCACTTATTATCATTTTATAAACATTAAAAAATTGTTTAAGTTAATAACTGTCATTTTGTCAGTATTTGATACTTGAGTCAAAAATGAACTTCTTATAATTACAAGTTGTCTATGTGGTCAAAAGTACATTATCTCCAGAATTATATCAATGATTTATATATCATAAATATCATATATATCGCATATATATATATATATATATATATATATTTATTTATAATAGTACATGACATTTGGAGATAAGAAATGAAATGCACCGTTATTGGAGATGGTAAGTTGTATGTATGCATGAACACTAATTTCATTTATATTTCATGTTTAATGGAATTAAAACATAATGATAAATAGTTATATTATAATTCCTGTATAATATCATATATAATTTCATTATCTCCATAATTTATATGTTTCAGATATGGCATGAATGTGTCATATCACTTTGAGGGGGCTGTAGTCCACACTTCATAAAATAAAAGTATCGTATTTACCCATTATGGAAACCATAAAAGAATTCTATAAATGAAAAATAAATAATCATTGTGTCAATGTAAATATATTATATATAACATATAAATATTGTTCCATCATAATGGCCACCAAGAGAGGTGGTCTAAGATAATTGAACAATCATAGTTTCGTGAGGCAGTAGTTCTTCGTCCAAAGAAACAGTATGTTCATATCCATTAGATGGAGGTGTGTGAAAATTTGGGTTGAATAATTCTCTTAAAAAATCCTAAAATATTGAGCATACTACTTTTTTATAATATAACGAAATAAAGAGAGTTTATGGGGTTGGAAAAGGAAAATAAATGAAATGGACTTAAGAGAAGATGTTGACTTTAAAGCAGGTAACTCCCTTTGGATTGAACCAAAAGGCTTTATTGAGTTTCCTTATGCCTAGGTGAAGTCATCTAGGAGGTATATAGGGATTTTGGGAGATTCATGGAGAATATTTTGGAGGAGAAAATGGGCTTGAGATGTGTGTGTAATGGGTTATAGGTGGTGGCCTTTAATAAGAGAGGAGGGGCTCTTTAAGAAAGTTTTAATGTATTATTTTTTTATAAAATTATTTTCAGTTTTAGAAGGTCCAAAAAATATTTAATTAGAATATAAAAGTCATATAATTTGAAATGAAGTCATCCAATTATATTGGGATAGGTTTTGTATATTTTTTAATCGTTATCCTTTTTGATTAACCATTTATTAACTAATTTACCTTTTACCATGCCCTCATATATATTCGTACTATATGGTTAATATATTTACTATAAAATGACAAGAGACCCAAAATGAATTATTTATGAAATTTTTAACATTATTTAATTCATTTTTCTGAATCATATATTTTTTGGATTATTTTATCATTTAAAAAAATAGTAATTTTTTTAAATACTCATTTATGTCAATTTATAATTTATTCATATCAATACTTTTTAAAAAATCTATAAAAACCTGATTATTTTGAACAACCTTTATTAATTAGAAGATAAAAAGTCCTTATTATCCCTAAAATTCATGTATGGCATAAAAAGCTTCAAAATAAATTTATTTTAATATTTATAATATCAGTTAATTTAATACTTTATTAATAAAGCAATTAGCGCATCCCGATTTTGTAATAATTAAATTTATTTATTTAATGTCTAAAAATTAAAACTAAAATACCATGATTAAAAAAATATTTTTAACTTTCTAATGAATATTTATATTTGAAGATATCTATAACAACCCTTCTCTTTATTACACACTTAAACATGATTAATTACATAAGATCTTCCCTTGATACAGCATAGAAGATTGAGAGGTCTAGTGTATTTGAGGATTAGAAACATTATATAACAACTTAAAACATAAAACACACAACATCTATATTGAAAACATCATTTACATAACCAAGACATTCCCTCATACATAGAATTTCATGGGATAACCTGAGGATATACATTTTAAAAGGGTGATCTATAAATCCCAGTAAAGGAGTAAACAAGGTATAACATGAAGAATACAATACATGTTAGGAAAACTGAATATAAATGGAGTATAAAAGAACATGAACATAAAGACATGATATAGAATCATTATCATAACATGAAAATGTGGCAACAACAATTAACATGGAATTAGCATGATCCATGACTCATTGCACATGGAGCATGGGTAAACCCTCATTGCACTTGAATTAGCTTGATTAAACCATCATTACACTTAACATATCATCATACTAATCTTTACCCAATGCATTGGAGTGCTATCAGGGTTCACCCTTCCTAAACATTTCTTTTCATGCATAAGTGTGCCACAAGTTCATACAATATAGAATCATTAAACATCATAATTTATTCCATGGTAAAGGAATGGGGAATTAAAACATGAAACTCTTACTTAAATAATTATATATAAATAATGTTGAAAACCCTTGACAAATAAATGGGCATGATTTTATCTATATATTGATTTGGTCTTGGAAAATGAAAGTGCAATTTCGGAAGCATAACGGTGTGAGATATGACTTCATAAAAAAATTTGTTGAGAGAGAAAAGGGCGTCTCATCATATTTTCATGAAGTGGACTGTAAGGGGGCCATATAAATATATGTCCTAACATACATAATGTAATTTTTATTCCTAATACAATATAATTTTTTGAATGTAAGTGATGAGAGGGAAATTCATTATGGAATTCTGGCTTGGTAACATGTGTACATGGGTGGCATTAATGAGAGAAAAAATGGGTCTATCGTCATTAAAAAATAAAAGCTAAGTATGGGGGAGGTTAAAAATCATATTGCAACATTTGTAATTGAAAATAAAAGGGCATTATAATATTAAGAAATTTTGATAAAATGAGAAAGGAAGGAATCCCTTATGGAATTTCGGCATGGTAATGGGTATATATAGAAGGAATAGATGAGAGATAAATTGGGATATCATCATTAAAAAATTTGTTGTGCGGTATGGGGCAAGTGAGAAATTATACCCCAACATTTTTATTTGAAAAGACACGGGTATAGCAACATAAAGAAACTCAAAAAATGAGAGAGGAAGAAATCCCTTATTGGAACTGTTATCCCAAAGGCTTGGGAGAGACATCTTTGGAGCTTGGGGCACCTTGGGAAGTTTCTATGGAGAGTAGGGCAGATTTTGGACAAACTCGAAAGGATTTAAGTGAAGGGGTTGTGGGAGCTTTCATAGGTTTATATACGAAAGGAGAGGGAAATCATTATTATTGAGGTTTGGGTCACCAGACCTTAAACTAATCCAAACCAAAAACCAGCCCATGGTTTTTGTCAATGGTTTTTTGAAAAAGGGGATTTGAAAAAATATTTTATAAGGCCAATGGTCGAAATTATAAAAATAAGATGGCTGCTTATGTGGGGGTGAGTCACACTCTCAAGGAAAAAAATTATAAAAGGATAAAATGTTTTATAAGTCTTGATGGGTCAACTAAGGATTTGTAAAATAAATCAAACAAATCTAAAATAACATTATTTTAATGTTAAAACATATATTGGCCGAACATGATGTTTATAGTATTTTATTACAACACTATTGAGTCATTATGATGTCATAAAACACATAACATATTTATACGATATTTAATTTTTACCCAAAAAATCAACAGTCTATGAAAATTATAAAAAATTCAGTATTGGATAATTTTGAAATTCTAATTCCAAAAATAATATTAAGTTTATCCAAATAATTTTATAAATATGTGAATTTTTACTTTTAAAATAAAAAATGACATTTATAAAAAATTCGTGGGTTTTGACAAAAATAACATTCAAACCATAATAAAAATTACAATTATAGTCATAAAAGTTGAATAGTAATTTAAACTTAAAAAAAGTAATTTAATAATAATATTATTTTATTAAAATAATATTTAATTCAAAAATCCAGTAATTTATCAAAAATATAATTCATAGTTGAATATTAACTAAAGATACAATTTAGGATTTAAAAACTATTTACAAAGTAACAATAATAAAATAAATTCATATTCTGTATTATATACAAAAATAATTCACGTAATCATAGTGCTAATGTTTTCTTACATAACCCCTAATAACACCCACATAACACTAAATGTTAAGGTGTGTGATGGTGACAGACTCTTGGGTTGGTTCGGATATCATTACTCGGTGGTAATCTCTATCAACTTCCACTTCTCTAATAGGCGGTTTAGCTCATGATTATTATGTTGAAGCTCAGCTTGGGCTTAGTTAAGGGTGATTCCCAATGCTACCACCTCCTTTTTGAGCTCCGACAAACTAGCTTCATAAGGGGAAAGTCTACTGGATGAGGCCATCACTTCCTTTGACTGATTAAATTGGGTATTTCTAAGGCCTTTTATTTAAACTAATCGATTGATTGCTGTTCAAAATCTATATTAGAAAGGGTAAAAATTCTTAATGGTATATTAAAAGATCCACAATCATAAAACTATAGAAGTTATTATATTATATAAACATTTTACATAATAGGACATTTAATTAGATCTAGAGTAATTTCCATTAATAAAAGTTTGGGTCGTTACAATCTTCCCCCCTTAATAAATTTTAACCTCAAAATATCCTTTTCCCACACTAAAATAGATGTGGTAAACTCTGCATCATCACTTCCTCCAATTCCCACATCTCTTCTTCAAACGATTGGTTTCTCTGCAACACCTTGATGAGAGACAAAGTATTATTTCATAGAACCTTTTCTCTATGATATAATATCTTCACCATTTTCTTCTCATAAGAAATATCGTAATCTAACTCTACTACCTTTTAAAAGGGTTTATGTGAAGGGTCTGGTATGTACTTATTTAAAAGGGATAAAAGAAAGACATCATGTACATTGGCCATGGTAGGTGGAAGTGCTAGTCAATAGGCCACAACCCCGACATGATCAATAATCTCAAAGGGGATGATGTACATAGGATATAACTTCCCTTTCTTTTCAAACATCAATACCTTATTCCACGAAGATATGTGTAGATATACCTTGTCTTTATCTTTGAATTCAATGTCTCATCAATGGTTATCTGTATAAATATTCTGTCGACTTTTGGTCTCCTTGATATGTTGTTAAATGGGTTTCACCATCCCTACCATTTCTTCAACCATTTTAGGTCCTAGTAGCTGACACTCACTGACTTCATACCAACATTCCAGTGTTCTTCACCTTTTCCCATAAAAGGATTCATATGGTTCCATTCATATGCACGATGGGAAACTGTTATTGTAAGATAATTCAACCAGTGGAAGATATAGATCTCATCTTTCTTTAAATTACATAGAAAATGATCCAAACATAACTTCCAGGGTTTGAATAGTTTACTCAGATTGGCCATCGGTTTGAGGATTATAGGTCGTACTGAAGTTCATTTCTATACTTAGAGCATGTAGGATACATTTCTAAAACATCAAGGTGAATCTAGGATTGCGATCGAATACAATATTTAATGTTTATTCATGCATATTTACCACTTATTTGATGTAAATCCATGCATGTTTATCCAATAATAAGTCCTCTCGAATTGCGATAAAGTGATCTATCATCGCAAGATGACCCACAATGACCCATATAGAATTTCTCTCCTCTGGATGTCCTTGGAAGTCCAGTGACAAAGTCTATAGTAATGTTGTCCCACTTTCATGTTGGTATGGGTAGTGGTTTCATCATCCCTTTATACGTTAACCTCTTAGCCTTCATTTTATGACATACAATGCACTTTGATGTATATTCAACAATATCCCTTTTCATATTGTCCCGCCAAAAGTTTTCTTGGTGATCTCGATACATCTTTGTGCTCCACGGGTGAATAGAGAATGTTGAGCGAAGTGTGTCATTCAGAAGCTCTTTCACTCTCTCTGGATCGGATGGTACACATAATCATGAACCAAATCTCACAATTCCATCCTAGTCAACCATGAACTATACGTATTTCATATTTTTGATAGCTTTTACCCTTTTCAGAATTTCCACACCCTTACTTTGAGAATCCTTTATTTTATGCATGGGGGATGGTTGATAAATCATTTCAGAAATGATTGATTATTTTCCTCCCTTAATGATTCCCATGTCCATACTCTATAAATATATGAAGATTGGATCCTTTAAAATTATCATCATCAATAAAGATGCATGATCCTTTCTACTTAGAGCACCTTCCACCGTGTTTGACATACCAAGATAGTAGTGGATTGAGCATTCATAATCCATGATAAGTTCTATCCATCTTCGTTGCTGTATATTAATCTGTTTTTTTTGTGAATATATATATTTGGCTCTTTTGATTAGTATATATCTCACAATTATCCCCATAGGGATAATGCATCCATATTTTCAACAAAAAGATTATAGATACCAACTCTAGATCATGCGTGGGATAGTTTTGCTCATGGATTTTAAGCTTCCATGAGACGCAGGCTATCACTTTATCATTCTTCATCAACACAAAACTTAGTCCCTTCTTCAAAGAGTCACTAAATACCTCAAAAATTTCTCCGCTCATGGGTAATGTGAGCACGAGCTCAGTGAAAAGCCTTTTTTTAAATCCTTGAATCTCTCTTCACATTCATCACTTCAAGCAAACATTACACCCTTCCGAGTTAGCTTGGTAAAAGGGTTGTAAAATCATGTGTAATTTCTCACAATTCAGCAATAATATCCTTCTAACACCAAGAAGCTATAGATATTTGTTACCAATGCTGGTCTCGACCATCCCTATATTACTGTTGTCTTCAAGGGATCCACAGATGCCCCATTTCATGTGATGATAAGGTCCAATAATAAGACCTCATTCAACTAGAACTAGAACTTGCTATACATTTCCTAGAGCATCTCCTTTTACAAGGTCTCTAGTATAGCTCATAGATTATCCTCATAATCCTCCTTGGTTTTGAAGTATATTAAAATATCATCTATAAATACTACCAAAAATTTGTCGAGGTAATCTCTAAATACTATATTCATCATGTCCAGGAATTTTTCTGGAGCAATAGTGAGTATGAAAGGCATTACTATGAATTCATAGTGCCTGCATCTAGTACGAAAATAAATCTTGGTGATATTTTCATTCTCCACCCTTACTTGATAATATCCCGACCAAAAATCTACCTTGGGGAAGTATTGTTCCCCACGCATATGATTGAACAAGTCATCAATTTTCTGTAGAGGATACTTTTTCTTTATCATGATTTTGTTAAGCTCGTGATAATCAATGAAAATGAGCACTGACTCATCCTTCTTCTTGATAAAGAGGACCGATGCACCCCAAGGTGAAGCACTTGGTCATATAAACCATTTATCCAAATTTTCCGATATTTGTTTCTTCATCTCCTCAAGCCACAAAATAGCCATTCTATACAGCACCTTGGATATTGGAAACTCCCCAGGTATAAGTTCAATTGGGAATTTAACATCTCTTCTAGGAGGAAGACTAGGCAATTCATCGGGATACACTTCAGAGAATTCCCTCACAATAGGCATGTCTCTAAGGATGGTTTCCTCCTTAGAATCAATCATCTGAGCCGGATACACGTTCTCATGGGGATGTAATATCCATTCTTGAGATGATGGTGATAAAGAAGATTCATCTTCCTCCTTGCACATGTATTGAATTGGGGGTCGATTCTTTATATGGAGAGCAATTTACCTCTAATGGAAATTCGTGTTGGCTCAATATAAGGAAAGAAAATACATGATGAGAATTGCATCAAATTACACCATAGGGAGTATGATGAGGTTCTCTAGGATGTTCAATCCAAAAATTATTATAGGGGATTATTAATATTACTGGGATGCAATGATTTCCCCATTTTTCATACTCACCGAAATCTTTAATTCCATGATTTGTAGTGGTGTTGGGATTGTTATACATAACTATTGGGATATAAAAGAATGTGTAGAACTATGGGCGATAACCCTTCCTTTCACTTTTTTATTTTTTTATACTCTATCAAATATAGACTTAGGTTTGTGTACTTTTAAATTATTAAACACATGGTGGGGAATCCAAGGAAAAATGGATAACATATAAATTACTCTCATTTTGTTATCTAATGAATCTATATTCTTTAATATATGTTATCCATGATCTTCTTTCTAACATATATTCTTAGTGGCATTTTTTTATTCCTTTAATAATGGTTCATACTATGCTTATGAATTTAGAGAAGCATATCCACTGATATTTTCATAATGAAGAGTGTAGTAAGGCATGTTTTCATGTATTAGGATACCATGGGTGAAGCCCAAAACTCCCTGTCAGAGCTTTCACTTATAGGTACATTTGTTTCAGAGCCACCTCTACCTGCTCGTATCTAGACATGGATGTATTTGAATGACAAAACCACTTACTCAATACTAACCATAATTTAGGTATATTCTAATTATACTTAGTATTATCCCTAAGGCTTTTAATAGGGTTTTCTAATCCAAATCCAAAAAATAACTAAACCTCCCTCTGATATTAACTATAACAACCCTGCTCTTTATTACACACAAACACAATATTTATTACATAAAATCTTCACTTGATACAACATGGATGATTGAGAGGTCTAGTGTATTTTTGGATTATGAACATTAAATAACAACTTAAGACATAAAACACACAACTAATTTATTAAAAACATCCTTTACATATCCACTACATTCCCTTGTAATTAGAATGGCATGGGATAACCTGAGAACATACATGTGAAATGGGTGAGTTGTAAAGCCTAGTAAGGGAGTAATAAAGGAATCAAAAGAACAATACAATACATGTTAGGAAATAGGTGTATCAATGGAGCATAAACTAACATGAACATAAAGGCATGATATAGTATTACTAACATAACATCAAAATGTGGTAACAATACTTAGCAAGTAATTAGCATAAGTCAAGGCTCATTGCCCATGGAGAATAAGTAAACCCTCATTTCACTTGAATTATAATGAGTAAACCCTCATTGCACTTGACATATCATGATACTAATCTTTACCCAATGCATTGGAGAACTATCAGGGCACACCCTTCTTAAACATTTTATTTCAGGCATAAGTGTGCCACAAGATCATTCAACATAGATTCATCAAACATCATAATAAATTAAATAGTAATGTAATGTTTAATTAATACAAGAAACTATTTCTTAAATAAGAAAATTTGCATAAAGGTGAATATCCTTGATAGATAAATGTGTATGGTATTCACTACACAATGATTTTGGGTTGGAAAATGGTGGTGGAATTTTGGCAGCATAACGACGTGACATAAACATCATAAAAAAGGTTAATGAGGGAGAAAACAGTGTATCGTCATATGTACAGGAAATGGATAGTAAATGGGTCATATATATACATTTCCCAATATAATTAATGGAATTAGGATTTTTAATACAAATGAATTTATTGAATATAAATGATGAGAGATAAATTCCATACTGAATTTTTGCATGGTAATAGGTGTACATGGTAGGAATTAATGAGAGATAAAAGGGGGGTCTCATCATTCAAACATAAATAGGGAAGCATGGTGGAGGTGATAAATCAAACCCCAACATTTATAATTGAAATGAAAATGGCATAACAATATTATGAAACATTGATAAAATGAGAAAGGATGGAATCTCTTATGAAATTTCATCATGGTAACAGGTATACATGGAAGGAATAAATGATAGAGAAAGGGGGATCTGATCATTAATACACAAAGAGGGATGTATGGGGAGGTCTGAAATCATACCCAAAAATTTTTAATGGAAAAGACAATGGTATATCAATATAAAGAAACATAGACAAAAATGAGAGGGTAAGAAATCCATTACGTGGAAATGTGATCCCAAAGGCTTGGTAATGGCGTGAGAGAGGTTTCTTGGGAGATTGGGGCACCTTGCAATGATTCTAGAGAGATGAGGAAAGAGCTTGGAATAAATACAAAGGCTTTGAGTGAAAATTATGTGGGATCATTGGTGGGTTTATATAATAAAGGAGAGTGAATTATTTATTATTTAGGTTTGTGTAACCACACATTAAACTAATAAAGAGGAAGTTTTTTTTGATTATACCACTAGTTTTGTAGATCCAAAACATCCTGATCATGTTTTTAAACTTTCTAAAGCTTTATATGGCCCTAAACAAGCCCTAAGAGTATGGTATGATTGACTGACACAATTTATTTTACAAAAAAATATGTGAAAAAAGCTACTATTGACCCAAATATTTTTATAAAAATGGAAAATAAAAATGTATTGGTTATTCAAATTAATGTTAATGACATTATATTCGGCTCAACTCAGCAATCCTTGACTGATTATCTTTCACATATAATGAAATATGAGTTTTAAATGAGTATGATGGATGAGTAAACATTATTTCTAGGTTTTCAAATATCTCAAAAACTGGAAGGAACCTAAGTATCCCCAAATAAGTTTATCAAATAACTACTCAAAAATAATGGATATGACAATACTAAAAGTATTAGACCTCTAATCAGTTCCTCAAACACAGTTGATCTTGATGAATATGGGAAACCAGTGGATCCAACAACTTTTATAGGTATGATATGAATTTTTTTATACTTAACATCTATTAATCCATACTTAAAGTTTTTGGTATTATTATGTGAAAGATACCAATATAATCTAAAAGAATATCATTTAAAAGTAGTGTAAATAAAGTTTTGCTAAATAAAGGGAACTATGGATTTAAGACTATTCTATTCTTCTATAAATGTCTCTGTTTTGAAAGGTTTTTCAGATGCTGACTTTGGTGGATGAAGAATGGATATAAAGAGTACATACAGAACATGTCATTACTTAGGATATTCTCTTGTTTCTTGGTTATACAAGATACACCACTCAGCAGCACTCTCCACTGTTGAAGCAGAATATGTAGCAGCTGGAATTTGTTGTTCTTAGGTGTTGTGGATGCAACACACACTCACTGACTATGGCATGAGTTTCTCAAAAATTAAAATACCATATGACAATACTAGTGCCATTTCTCTTAGTAAAAACCCGGAACATCACTCACATGAAAAAAACATAGATATTAGGAATCACACTCTTAGGGATCAAACACAAAAAGGAGATATTGTTTTAAAATTCATCAGAATGCAAAAAACAACTTGCTGACATTTTCACAAAACCAATATCTTCTAATGGATTTGAATACATTAAAAAAACTAGTAATGATAATATTAATTCAATAATTAACATATATTAATTTTTTAAGAAATCTTCTTACATTGATTTCCTCCATTTCAAAGGGGTGTATACATTTCATTTCACTTTTGGTTTTATAGATAATCAGTTTCACTTTTTGTTTTAGAGATTATTGGTTTCACCATTTGTTTTACAGTTTATCGCTTTCAATTTTTGTTTTAAAATTAATTATATTTATTCTTTAGTTTTCATTTATATGTGTCTTAATTTTAACGGTTTTATGTTTTGATGAGTTTCATGTTTCGGTTTTAAAATTTTTTGGTATAGAATTTAGACTATTGGTATTGAATTATCTAACCAGTTCTAAACTATCAACATTTCATCACTTTATCAGTATTGAACAATCAATATTTGATTACCTTATTGGTACTGAAATATCAATATTGGTAATAGCCTATATTTGTGGATTATTCTATCATTTATAAATAATTGGTAGTGGCCTGTTTGATTTTATCTATATTAGTTACTTTATTGGTTTTAGATTATTTATCGGTTTTTGTTTGTTTTTTTTCATAAGAACCGTATATTGAAACCATAAAATCTATCCTATTACTCTGATAAGTACATTTTATAAAACCATAATTTGGTTTTTTTAATGGTTGTTTCTGATTTCATTCTTTTACTTCAAAATCAGTTTAACGCTGAATACGATTTTATTTTAATGAAAACCTAAAGAGTTTGAAATCATTCTTGTTCATTGGATCTCTTATATCAAATATTGACCATCTATTTCCGTTTAAAAGAATCTATCCCACATTTATTTCATCTATGTTTTCTCCCAAGAAAATCTTCTCAATAACTAGTCAGCAAAGTTCTATCAGTTCATACAATGGTTTTCATAATCATAGAACTTCTCACTTTTTTAATAAGTAGTTTCTTCAGGGAGAAAGTTAGTCTTTCAAGACTGAGTCTATTTCTTTATCTCTGAAATAAATGTCTCATAATACATTCTCTTCCATGACTTCCCATGGTGAAAGGCTCATCTCTAGAGATTTTTATGTGTCTTTTGATTATTATTTGAAAAGAATTATATGTTTTCATGGTTGGGAATCAATTTTTGTGGAAATACCATGTTCGGATCAGGATCATTTCTATCATGATGAGGTGTTACAATTTTTGGAATCAGTACAGTTTGACAAGGATCTTAATATTTTTTTAAGATGTATGAAAACACTTATACAACCTCTTAAAAACATGCATCTATGTTTCTAGATGTTCCATTTAGGGGAGATTCATTATTTCTTTCACATAATTTATCATAAGATGATGGAACCTTTGATAGGTCTAAATCTAGAGAAACCCTTTTTGAAATTCATGAGTAAAAATCAAAAGTGAGTCATCCAGCAGAAGATAATAAAGTCTTATACCTTTGGATGAAAGGGTTTTTTTGTGCTGAAAAAATGTGGTAAGGAAACATTTAATATTTCAGATGTCTATGTGCTTAACTATTTGGTGAACATGAGGATGTCTATCTTTTTGGGGTTTATTTTCCAAACCGTTATGAAGCTCAAATCAGGAGGTATAAAATATCTGCTGACCATGTCTCCCACCATTATTAGTATGTTTCTAAACAAGTGATTGGGTTTGTGAAATATTGCAATTAATTCAGATCAAACATCCATCCAAGAGCCCCTAATTAGTAAGAATACAATAAGGATTCTCATATTACGTTTCAATTATGAATTGAAATAGTTTTAGAAAGATTCATATGTTGAGAAAGAAAAGGATGTTACTAAAGGTTGTGACATCCCTTCGATGCCATCTAAGTCATCTTTGAACTAAATAAAGGTTGTTAAGGATACAAATCCAAAACCCTCAAAGAAACAAAAGGCTGTGTCTGATGAGGTTGCTACTAAATGGTGGAAGAAAAGGCAAGAATGAAAATAAGGGGATCCTCAATTTGGATTGGATCTGGTTGAAGCTTCAGCTTTAAAATATAGGTCTAAAGAGACTTTGAAATAAAAAGAGAGAAAATTATATTAAAGAAAGTAAAGGTTGATGCTATTGATATTGATAGTATTATAATAATAACTCATCAATTAAAATACAGAATTGAAATAATGTAGCAATCTTGTAAAACACAATCAGTTCTAGGATGTAATGGAAAGGAGAAACATGTTTCTAAACAATTGGTTACACAATATTTTTCCAAGGAACATGAATAAGAGGAAGAAGATCAAGAATAATAAGTCTAAGATTAACAGGATATGGAAGAACCAGAATATGAGGAAATATAATATGAAAATAAATAAGATACTAACAAGAAAATTCATATCACAGAGTAATCAGATGTACAATAGTTTTTTCCATCTTCAGGTCCTCATACCCCCAAGAGAGTATCTCAAAAGGTTTCTTCCAAGAGAGTCATTATGATTTTTGATAATAAAGAAAAAGAAAAAGAGGAAGAGTAAGAATCCATTAAGAATCGGAATAATCTAGCATAAGTTATCATCATTGAGACTCATTTTGGTGATCATGCACAATTCACCGAGGACGCAGATTATGAAAGGATAATCCCTATGGAAGGGATTTAGTACATTGAACAAGACATAAATAGGTTGGAGAATTTTTTACCATTTATTCCAAAAGTTTAATTCATGTTGTAAATTTTCTCAAAATCCTATAATGATAGAACATATTTTCCCAAGGTTTTGATGGATAGGTTTCTAAGTCTTGAAACTGGTTACCATATTTTCCAGGGACGTTCTACTGAGCACGGTAAGTCTTTCAATAAAGTTGTGAAGTGGTGTTATAAAATTGATGAAAGCCTAACTAACAATTTGGACACGTATGCAGAATTGGTACATCGGGTAAACAAACACAAACCTCTCTATCTAAAGTAGATTAATGAATTAAATGAAAATTTTAAATAATTTCAATGACTTGGTAGCTCAATAAAAGTAGCCTGAAATGAGCTTGTGAGTTTATAGGAAAATTTCTATGACAAGACTAATGATTTAGTTTTAATCTCTAATAGAGTGTCTATCATAGAAAATTCTTTCAACTCCAGATGAATGATTTCCATAACAAGGAAGCAAGAAATAATGATTAGGAATCTATTTATTGGCTTCAAGAAGATCAGCTCCAGAAGCAATAAAAGATTAATGTTGAATAGAATGAGAACCTGAAGTCTTATAAAAAACCTCTTTAAAAGATAATGTACGATAGAATAGATTTCAAGAAGTTGAAACTCTTGTTGTTTAATCTTTTGAAAAAACAAAAGGGAAAATAATGATGGTAGAACTCTTAATGTAATAAAAAAAATTTCATGTAACATTTATTGTTTCATAATTTTTTCAATTACTTTTTTCATGAAATGAATTTTTTCCCTTATTCTTTTTGAAAATCACAAAGGGGGAATGGTTTTGAAAAAAAAAGTATTTTTTATGAATTTCGGTTCAAGGGGGAGATATCACAAGAAAAAAGTAAGGAGAATATGATCCCATGTGAGTTGATTAAACCAAGGGTGGAATTAGTTGTATTCACTAGAGTTATTAAACTCAGGGGGAGATAAGTCTTTATTGTTTTTTTATTATTTGTTTTTTTTTGTGCTTTCCAAAAAGGAGGATATTGTTGAGTCAAAACATGTTTCTACTTTTCCATCAATCATTTGTTTTGGAAATCACAAATCACACATATTGTAATCACATATATTTTTTATCATGAATGTTTTTTTAACAATGTAAATCACTCTCTTTTTTTCATCTCTGATGTATCCTTATGACAGTCGTGTTTGTTGTTCATACACATTATTTTATATGATGTTTCGGAATCGTAACCAGATTATACATTGCATTGTAGTCAGGAATCGTAACCTGACCGTGTATTGCATTATAATAAGAAATGTTAACTATCTTATGTAATGAATCATAAATATGCATTGTAACCAGGTTAATTACCGAATCATAATATTTTATCATAATAAATATATGTATAGTACCACAATCTCAATTATCATGCATCGTAACTAGGTTTAGTAACGCATCTTATTTATAAATCGTAACCTGGTTATATAATGAATTGTAATCGTGTATCGAAATCATGATATCATAACCAGGTTATTCATCATCAATAGGTTATGCATCATTGTATTTTTATGTATTATATCCAAGCATCATAACCAGATTAAATTTAGTACATCGTAACCATGTTAAGAATCATAACCAGGATAGAATTAGTAATTGATATGCATTGGAATCATGATAATCCTAGTAAATAGGTTACATGTTATAATCATGAAATACATTACCCTCTTATCATAACATCAATAACTATTTCATATATCTCATATTCAATATTTTATAATTTTTAACTTACTAATTTATAACTAAAACAATGTCACTCAGTTGGTTATTTACCAATCAAAATGATGTCATGTATTCTGTTTTGTTTTGACTATTTTAATGAAAGGTGTCCTTTTCCATCTGAGTTTTTCGGAGAAATAGGACCGGTGGAGGAAATATGACTCCTGTAACCTGAATCCTATTAAATGGAGGTTATTTAAACCTTAATAAACAACTTTTTATTTTATCATGTTCTAGAAAGAGATGTTTTGACTTCTCCGTTTCTACATGATAAATCCTCAAAGATACAATAATTGTACAACTTGCTCGTTGTTCTTGTATTTCAATAAGCTCTTCATTTCTGCTTTGTGTGATTGATCATTGTGATAACAATTTTGGGCTTCTGGGGATAGGAATTGGGTATACCTAAAATTACACATCCATAAACATTACATAATCTTGAATTAAGTTAATAATTCACATTGAGGATCTTTTCAGGTTTATGGTTTTATACCATTAGGTCGTAACTATTAAATTACACTTAAAAAATTACAAAGTAGACACTTTTACTCTATCTACATTTTTTCACAATAATAAAACTCCTTAAATAAAAAAAGATTTATATTCTTGATATAAATATTCTTTACTTATTATTTTCTCATACCCTTCCATATACCCAGTGAAAAACATTTCAAAAACATGGGATGAGCATAAAAATCTCAGCAAGGGTTATAAGAAAAGAATGAAAACATTAGTCCATCAATAAATACAAAATAAATGACATCATAATTTTCAATATTTAACATACCACACAAAATCATAAGTTTTATGAATAACACATTGAAATCATAAATCATAAAGTTAACTTGTGGCATCCATAACATACTTACCTTGTAGATTTAACAACTATGTTAGGCATTATGTTTTGAATACCCATCACTGTATATTCCCATAATCACTTAGGGGAAACATTAAAGGTTACCTTTGTCACGTTATCGAATTCATTGGAGAGCTAACTCGGTCCCACCTGCCCTAGGTTTATCATGAAGCCACCCATATGCATAAATAATTCCCAAGAACCATAACATATTCATAACACATAAAAAAAATAAAGGAAAGATAACATTTCTAAATTAAATCACAATATATCATTTCAAGATATTGAAATAATAAATGCTTTCTCAAAACCATTTTCAAAAATAAAATATGTGAAAATGGTATATGGTATTTATTTTTCATTTTAAAAACATTACAGCTTGTTAAGGAATCCAAATATTAAATAATACTCGTAGCGGTGGAAAATTCATTGTCACTGCATACGTTAAAAAGATACATTCCATTTGTCATTTTGTAAAATGCTTCAAAGAAACAAATACTCCATCAATGAAATGTAATGTCAATGGGGTTTATACACCGTATAAAAGAATGTTATGTCTAAATCAAAATATGTGTCAGTGAAAGCAGATTGAGACAAAGTCCCTTACAAAGATCAATTTGTAAATAAAATAGATCGATTATGTGTATTCATTATTAGTACACATAATTAATGTAAAAAATACAAGAAATTCCATCAAATTTTTTTTATCACATAATCATAGAACGACCTAACCAGGAAGTAGAAGATCTACCCAAGGAATGGAAGTTGGGTTAAGAAGTTCCCTTACCTCATGTAGGCCTTGACACGTTCATTCTTTAATCTCCGGAATAACAAAATAAAGTTAATTTATACTTTCTTAAGAACCCTTATCAAGTTTATGATTCCTTTTATATCACTTATTTGCATGTTATAAACATTAAAAAATAATTTAAGTTAATAATGGTCATTTTGTCGATATATGATACATGAGTCCAAAATGAACTTCATATTATTACTAATAGTCTGTGTGGAAAAAGTACATTATCTCTAGAATGATATTAAATATTTAGATATCATATATATCATATATATCCATTATATCTATGTATTTATAATAGTTATAACATTTTGAGATAAGAAATGATGTGCACAGTTCATGGAGACGGTATGCCATAAGTACTCATGAACGCTACTTTTATTTCTATTTCCTATTTAACGGAATGAAAACTAAATGAATCATAGTTATATTGTAATTCTAGAATAATATCATATAAAATTTCATGAATTCCATATTTTATATGTTCCTCGTACGGCATGAGCATGTCATATCATTTTGAGGGGGCGGTAGTCCGCACTTCCTCAAATGAAATTATCGTATTTACCCATTATGGAAACCATAAAGGAATTGTATAAATGAAAAATAAAGAAGAATTGAGACAATATAAATATATTATATATCACATATAAATAACGTGTCATCAAAATGTCCACCATTAGAGGTGAATGGAGATAATTGAACAAATTATCATTTCGTGAGGTAGTGGTTTGTCGTCTATAGAAAAGTATGCCTGTATCCATTATATGGAGGTGTGTGGAATTTAAGTTTGAATACATATTATAACTATATCCTAGTATATTTAGGATTCTGTTGTTTTTATAAAATAATATAATAAAAATAGAATAGGGTGTTAGAGAAGGAAAATAAAATAAAGGAACTTGAGAAAAGATATTACCTTTAAATCAGGTAACACCCTTTGGTTTTATCCAAAAGGCTTTCTTGAATTTTTTTATTCCAATGGGAAGGATTCTAGGATGAAGAAAGAGATTTTTGGAGCTTCTTGGAGTAGATTTTTTATTAGATAAGGGTCTTGAGAGGTGTGTGTAATGGGTTATAAGTGGTGCCCATTTATAAGAGGGATGAGTGGTTCTTTAGGAAAGTTTGACCATATTATTTTATTATAAAATGATTTTAGGTTTCAAAAGGTCCGAAACATATTTAATTTGAAGATATGGGACATATAAGTTGAAATAAAATCATCCAATGATAATCTGATAGGTTTTTGGATATTTTTTAATCCCTACCTTTTTTGTTTAATCCTTTGTTAACTTATTTAACATTTACCAAGTCCTATTATATATTAATAATATATTGTTAATATATTTATTATAAAATTCCTAGAGACCCAAAATGGATAATTTATGAAATTTCTAACATTATTTATGTTATTTGGCCGAATATTATATTTTTAGGATTATTTTATCATTTAATAAAATATTAATTATTTTAATAACTCATTTATGTTAATTTTTAAATTATTCATAACAATACCTTTAAAAAATTCAATAAAAAAACTTATTCTTTCAAAAAACTATCATTAACTCAAATATAACAAGTCGTTTTTATCCTAAAAATTCTGGGATTGTACAAAAAATTTCATAGTTAATTTAATTTAATATTTATAATATCAGTTATTTGAATCCTTTATTAATGAAACAATTACTTCATCACCATTGTGTAATAATTATGTTTATTTATTTAATGTCGAATAATTGTAAATAAAATACCGTGATTTAATAAATCTTTTTTTTATCTTTCCAATTAATATTTATAGTCATAGAGATCACTTATATAAACCAATATAAAATTGTTTTACTAAAATATATATTTCTATGTGACATTTTTCTTTCCTTTAAATTAATTAATATAAAGTGTCATTATCACTCCCAAGTGGCTCCATGGGGTCCCAAAATTGACACAAGGATACCCATTGTCAGATATGTATCAGAAAATAGGATTAAGACATGTGTTAGGGTAAATAAATATTATTATAATATTATTTTTTACATTTATTTAAGAGATTTATCTTTTAACCATGATAAATAAAATATTTACTAAAGTTACTATTCATAATGTCAAAAAATAGAAGTTACCTATTTTCATAATATGGACCACTTTATTCACAAATGGAATCAATTTTTAAAAATTCAAAACATATAAGTTTCAAAAAAAATTAATATTAATTAACATTGTCAAAAAAAGTGTGTTTTTAGAAATAACAACTATTAAAAGATTGACACTTGTTTATTCCCAATTCCAAATTGAAATTACATCCAATGAATAGAATTGGATTTAATGGTAAAAATATAATCCAATTACACATTAAAACCAATTAAAATTTTTGTGTTCCCATATAAATAAATTAGATTAAAAGGCATTTTTGAATTAAAATAAAGTATTTTTCACTATTCATTAAAAATGAGCATTATCAGAAAAATACCAAAATTTTACCCAAAGTATATTTTTATGTACCTATTATAAAGAAGAGTTTTATTTTTTCAAATAGAACTTAAAAATGTGACAAAAGCTATAATTAAAAAGGGATCTCCATCAAAAGGTGGTAAGTCGAACATTTAATGAATATTAGAGTATTTATTTTTAAAATTGGATTCATTCTCATTTTAAGCCTATAAATTTTTTTTCATAAATGTAAATACATTTAACAAACATGTATAATCATATTTTAGTTAGTTCTGTTCATTCTCGCCAATAGAATGGCTCTGTGTTAACTACCATTTTAGAAAATATCATATTATTATTTTTCAGTATGACACATCATTATGTGCAACATGATATTTTCAAAGAAACTCATTGTTGTGTTTTAGGTAATACATTGAACATAACATCCCCTTTAGAGTAAAATTAATATTTAATTCACAAATATTAATAAATATGAAAATTTCATATTCTTTATTTTCTTGGGATGTTACACTACCGATCATCTTGTCGTGGAATTTCAATTGCTTTAATGAAATAGGTGTTGATTACCCTCATGATTGATGACTTACAGGGATAGGAAGAAATTCATTCTGATCATTTTATCAAGGTCTTACCAATGTGGTGGTAAGACAATCCTTTATCCATGATGAAGGGATGCCCTACTCTTTTGGTTAAAAGAATTTTAATACTATTACATTTTTGCTGTTATTTGTATTAGAAAGGGAATTGTATTATTTCCCCTTTATTTTCATATTCAATTCAATCGTAATTGTTTCAATTAGAATTCATATTTTATTAGTTGATTCTATATGTTGTATGGGTGAACCATTTACAATTGTATTGCCTTGATCATTATATTCGTTTCAAATACAATATTTTTTACATAACTTGTAGTATTACATCATATCTATTCCATTTGATCCAAGTCTTGTATGTTAAATTATATTGGTTTTAAATTGTATTAGTTTAAGATATCTTAAACTATGTTATTTCTTAAGGGTTTATATACAATATTTTTAAACATACAATTCACCCCCCC
This sequence comes from Viscum album, assembly GCA_963277665.1. Classification (NCBI taxonomy): domain Eukaryota; kingdom Viridiplantae; phylum Streptophyta; class Magnoliopsida; order Santalales; family Viscaceae; genus Viscum; species Viscum album. The sequence continues at coordinate 826,042,740 of OY728148.1, read as the reverse complement.
CCCCTCTAGTGTTGTACTATATAATATACTTATACATCTATATTAGGATCTACTAGAAACTTCATTGGCCTTAAATTAAATATTATAAAGGTAAAAAAAATGTCAATACATACCCAAAATAACATAGTAATCTACTAGAGTCAATACAACAAGGTTTTTAGGTAAATTATTTCCCTGTAAAAGGATATAAGGTTATTTATAATTTCTTTTTTCTACAACATTTACTCATATGTTTCTATCATATGTTTTGGATTCATTTCTTGAGGAGGAATTTCTAATTTACCATAAAATTACTTAGAAATGTAAGTATTTGTTGAACCTGAATCAAACAACACATTGTAATAATCTCAATAAACAAATAATGAACCTAATACCACTTAATTTGATATCCCAACATCAACTAAATTAGTTGTAACGGATTTTAGCACACCTTAGTTCTTATTGTCCAGCTACTTCCTGTCATTCGTGTTCTTCATTGGACAATGGTTTTCATAATGACCCATCTCATTACACTTGAAAAATTTTACTGACAATAAATCTGATTTTTCTTTATCACTACCACTATCTTTCTCAGTGCTGGTATGATCCTTATTCCCCATTTTACCACAGTGGAAGAACTTACCAGAATTGTTGGGAAATATCCCTCATGGTATGATTGAAGCATTTTTTTATGGTGATTGTGTTTCTTGAAATATTGGACCTTCATGTTGTGTTTGTTGACAGATCAGACCACAGTTTCTAATTTTTTGACCAAGGGGGTTTACATGGTGATTTGTTTAGTTTGAAAGATATTGTTAACAATGTATGTTAAGAAAGAATGATGACAAAGGAATGTGAGATCTTAAGGCAGTAAAAAAATAACCAATCTAATGGGAACGAAGGATTTGGACATGGGAGAGAAAGATGAGGTTGCATGAAATATTTAGACATGGGCATGAAATATGAGATTTCACAATAAAAACTTGTGCGTCCAATGCGATTTCAAACAGGGTTTTGTGCACTCAAAGAGGAACTTGCGTGACAAAATTTGTATCTTCTGCGTATGGGTCAGGAATGCCTATAAATAAGAGGAGACCCCCTCAATCGGGGGAGATCAACACTTAGAAAAAATCTTAGCACCGGATCACGTAAAAATTTCACTCAAATGGAGTTGCGCGAAAGATTTTGGGGTGCACGCAAGATAAGAAATTTGGGCATAAGATTTGAGTTCTGTGCAATATTGAAGTTGTGTGCAAGGAGTGTTTCGTAACATAAGTGTAATCTTACATGAAAGGAATTAAAGTTTCAACCAAGAAAAGGCGAGGTTTGCACAGAAGATTTGAGGTTGTTTGGTACACATGGGGAAATGAGAGATTCATCTCCGGGTGAAAGTGGGACATCAACATGACATCTATCAATAGTTATGGATGCATATTTCATTTGAGACAATGAAGTGTCCTACAGGTCTATAAACTGGGAGTGGATCTTCTGTTGAATTAGTGAGCACACTTTAGTTGAGAGAGTAGTGGACTTTCATATTAAGATTGGTTGTAAACTATGAGGGATAGTGAGTCCACTTCGAACTTGTAAACAGTAGTGTAGTTATAGTGAATTTGGTACATCAAAACATTGTCGATGTATGCTCCTTGTACATAGCCCTGTGATGGTGAACTAAGTAAAATTGTTGTGTCCTATGCATGCTTTAATTATTTATCATACTCTGCACTGAGAAGGATCGATAAAGGAGTTTTGTCCAACAACAAAACAAGATCAAAGGGGTTTTTTGGTTTAATCTGGAATACCCTGATTCACCCCCCTCTCAGGTTATCTTTCCTTATTGACCGAACAAGAATTCAAAAGGCATTATCCTTCATGTTTTTTTCCACAATTCTTAAAAATTGGAAACATAATTTTCTTTCCATAAGACTTTTTTGATGAATCCATCCCTTTCTCCTACCTCCTTACCCTATATTCTGCTATTTTTTTAATGAACACTTGATCATTGGAAAACTAAATTTTCACCTTCTTCAAACATCAAAAAAGTTATTCATCGCTTCTGAACTCCCATGAACTTGATGCCCTTTGATACTTTGGATTTAATCCTGGGTAAATATGAATGATTTTACTATAAAGGTCCCAAACGAAATATAGAGGATACCATTCCAAACGAAGGAATGTTTATTTGTATAGATCCCCTGAGTCCTCATCGTACCTCAATTCCAATAATTTTTTCCATCCAGAGTTGAACCTCCTTAGGAAAATATTTCTTGAGAAATATACTCCCAAAATCACATCAATCCATAGAATCAATCTCCTCATTGTCCCTGATATTATTCACCATCTACCACCACTACTCTGCTTCATCATCAAAATGGTACTCATAAATACTAACCTTCTAATTTTTTGAATACCCTATGACGTCAAAAATATATTCTAGTGCTTTAATACACCCTTCAGCTATCACAGGGTCATATAATCCTCTAAATGATGAGGGATGATCCCCCAAGAAATTCATCCTAGATAGCATGTTCCATCATGGTGGATCTAGTTGATCTCATGCATGGATATCCACACCATTTATTACCTAAGTCAACTATTCCATTACTGCAAAAAATTGTTCAGTTTTCATTCTGACAATGTCAGGTTTTTGGTTTTTAAGGTTGTTTTACTTTGGATTTCGTCCCCACACAGCATTCATGTTTCCTCTAAGGAAAACCATTCAGAACAAAGAATAAACATGTTAATATTCAATATCAATATCATTCCAGTTTTACCATAAAGTAAAAACATTTATAGATATTATATTAACAATATCCTAACCCCAAAAGTTATCTAAACCATCACATGATAACAACTATAATGACCCGATCATTAAAATTAAAATTATCAGTTAAATCATGAATTCACATTATGGATATTTTAGGGTTATATTTTTAGATAATGAGGCCATAACAATTACATAACAACTCAAATATTACAATTCGGACACTATTACCCACTATCCATTTATTTTAAAAGATAAAAATCATTAAATCAAGATTTCATTTTTTATCTTGTTAGAAATATTCATGAAATTAATATTCACTTATTCCTTTATCTTAAACATTCTTATACCCTATGGAAAACATTTTCCAATACTTGGGATGAGAACAGAAATCTCAGGAAGGGATAAAATATGTAATGAAACCAAAAGTCCATGAATATTTTAAACTCATGAAAACATTTTAAAAAAACATAATTTTATCCCATAAAACATAAACTCTTAAACATTCCTCATGAAGTCATAATATTCATGAAAAACTTATTAGAAATCATAAATCATAATGGTATCTTGTGGTATTCATATCATACATAAATAATAAATTTTATAGATATAGTGGTAGTAACCTTCATGGTTTCATTTGGAATACCTGTCATAGTATATTCCATAAATCTCATAGGATAAAACTTATCGTTTAACTCTGTATCAGTACCAAATGAATTGGACATAGATCACGGAATCACCCACCCTCAGTTTATCAATGAACCACCTGAATACATAAGAAATTACCAATAAAAAACATAATAACAACACATAAATCATGCATAATGGATAAATTACATTTACACATTTCATTCATAAGTTATCATATCAAGATATCGATATAATAAATCCATTTTCTAAATAATTTTAAAGAAAAAATTATCTAAAATGGGAAGATGGTATTTATTTCTCATTCAAAAACATTACAACTTGTAGAGGAATCCAAATTCTAAATAATGGTCATGGTGGTGGAAAAGTAATTATCACTTTATACCTTAAAAAGTTCATTTAGTGATTTTGTAAAATTATTCATATAAAATTATTCTTTTTGAGAATATTTTAATAAAATTATAAATAAAAGTTATGAATTATACACCATACAAAAGAAGGTGTTTTATAACATCAAAAGATTCCTCAATTAATGGATATTGAGAAGAATTCCCTTACCGCGAGTCTAACTCATCATGAACAATCATTATATTCCTAAATAATAAACATGGGTTAATTTTTACTTGATTGAGAACCTTTTTCATTTTTATTATTTCTTTTATTTTACTTATTACTATGTTATAAAAATTTTATAATTGTTTAATTTCAAATCAAATATTTATTCAATATGTGGTATTTGAGTCAAAAATGATCTTGGTATGATGTCAGTAGTCCATGTGGTCAAATTTACATCATGTACATAATAAAATTCATGAAATAATAATCTCTTTTATACATAAATTATAATTTTAAATAAAATAATTTATTTATGTTATGAAAAATGAACAACATTTAAATCATGGAGATAGTAGGTCTTATGTATGCATGAGTAAAATTTTAATTTTTCATTGATCATTATGAAAATAAGTTAATTACTATTTTATCCTTACATGATGATGATAATATCATTAATATAATATTAATAATTTAAATATTTATATATATATATCATACAAGTTAGGTAGTGTATAAAAACGATTCACATCGCTTCGTGGAGGCGATATTTCCCACGTACACAAAAACAACAATATCATTTATATGTGAATGGAAATTAAAAGAATAATTGATATATTATTATCCTATAATTATATATATTCTAGGAAAATCATATAAAAATATTAATTCCAACCTTATTACAATTCTTGAGAGATGATATTGAAAAACAAACTATATCGGTTCGTGAGGCGGTAGTTTTCTGCACACACTAACAAAATTTTCATTTCCCATTTGATGAAATTGGAGATCGCCTGACATGATTTTATTAACATAATAACATCTGAATATATTTAGGATAATTTATTTTTATTTCATCATAGATTAAGATTATTTAAATTAAGAGTAAGAAGAAATAAAATAGAATCACTTGATTAAAAACCATTCCTTTTCTTTGGATGATCACCTTTATTAAATCCTTAACACCTCTAAGAAAGGTGTTATTCATAAAATAAGGACTCAATAATGTGTCTATAGATCCTATGAGGTGTTTTGTAAGGATAGTGTCGGATCAAAATGGTTTTTTGAAGAGTAATGTATAGAGAAGAAGAGTTCATTTTTATAGGAGAGCAGAGGGGAACTCTTATAATTATTAAAAGTATTAAATTAATATAAATTATTTTTATATTCCAATTTGGTCTTAGTTGATATAGTTATATTATAGTATTATTATTGGTGTAAATAAATTCATCAAATAAAAATTATACATGTTTTGGATATTTTTTAATCATTATTCTTTAGATTTTAACACTTTTAACTCTAACGGGTTTATTAAGTAGTATATAATTTGAGAGTTAAAAAAATTCCCATAACATGTAAAAATCCAAATTAGTGACTCATTAATGAAATTTTTAGTATTATAAAAACCATTTGGCAGATTATTTTATTTTTATAAATTTTTATTCATTTAATTAAATGTTTTATATTTTAATAAATTAATGATATCAATTTTAAAACTATTTCTTCCTTGACTTTTTTAAAAAATCATAGAAATTGATTTCCTTTAAAAACTACGTTAATACATCAATAAAATGTCATATTCGTCCATAAAATTCATGGATGGCACCAAATATTAAATTTAAATTTATTTTAATATTGTTAATTTCTTTTATTTTATTCTTCCTTTAATAAATCTATTATTTCATCATCATTGTGTCATAATTAAATTTAATTTTTTAATGTTTTAAAATTAAAAATAAATTATAATGATGATGTTAATATTTATATCATTCTATTTACTATATATAGACGAAAATATCACTTCTATAACCCCATATTAACTTTTTTTCGGTAATATGAGTCGTGTTTATGACATCGTTCTCCTTACATTAAATAAAATGTTATAAATGTCATTTTTACACCAAATTGGCTTCCATGGGCCATAACAACGGTCCAATTATTTTCTTGGTCAAAAATAACACATCCACTAAGATTATTACAAGTGTTATGGTATTTTTATATTATATAAAAAATATTTTTACATTTAATTACTTGTTTTACCTGTTTTAAATTTAATCATGGAAAATAGAATACTTATGTTACTATACATCTAAAATTATTTTGATCCTATTAGATCACATTTCAGATACTGACTAAAAAAATTTAATTAAATTTTTAATATTTATCTTACATAAGTTAAAAAAATTGATTTAAAATTTAATCTCATTGATGAATTGAGAAAATTGGTTTTAATGGTAAAATTGGTCAAAAGATCACATTATTTTTATATTCAATTTCAATTTAAAATTGATTCCAATGAACTATATTGGATTAAATGAAAATAAATTTATTTAATTATACTTTAAAACCCATTAAAATGATAACCTAACTATATAAATAAATCCAAAAAAGGAATTGTTGAATTAAAATGCATTATTTTTACTATTTATTAAAAAATGAATATTTTCAGCAAAATACCAAAATTAAACCAAAGTAAATATTGAGGTCCCTATTCTAGAGAAGAAGGTTTCTTTTCAAATAGAACTTATAAAATTATGAAAAATTATATTTTAAAATTGATCTCTATCAAAAGGTGGTAAAACTACCTTTAAAAAATATTAGATCTTTTTTTGTTTAAAATTAAATTTATTATTATTTTAAGCACATAAAATTTATTTTAATAAATAAAAAATATTTAAAAAACATGAATAAAAATATATATTTAGTTATATTCATTCCCACCAATACAATGGCTAGGTTATAACTAACATTTTAAATAATAATATTTATACTGTATTATTTTTCAGTATAACTAAATCTTGTGTGAAATGTATGATTTCGGAGAAACCCATCATTGTGTGTTGGGTACGCTATAAAACAATCTTCCACATCAATGTAAAATTAAATTAAAATTCATAAATTTTAATATATATGTTAAAGTATTATTCCATAATTTCCTGTTATGTTACATAATGTGATAAATCGTTACAGCCTTATGATGTCACAAAAAATAAGAGAGGCGATGGATCCCTTTCCCCAAGGATTTAAGATTTCATCATATGGGAATAAATAAAAAACTATGTTATATAATAACCCCTCCTTCAAGGAATATATAGCACTCCAATGATTTAATAGCGCTACCGAACAAATAAATATCATAATATATCCATAATAAAAAATGAGGTCAATCTACATAGAATGGAAATGTGGAACAATAATAATTAAGATATAACATATAATAAACAAAAATTTAAATATAATTGACACACATCTGATCATTTCTAATTGAACATGGGATGTCGAAGCTAAATTCTAGAAAAAAATGATATTTTAAACAAATTTAAAGAGATCTACTATCCACCTTGATTAGGGAGAAAATCATGGGATTCTCAGAGAAATAATGCTTCATCATGCTTTATAAGAATTCTTCTAAACTGGCTATGAATACATGAATTGGTCATTCACGTCATTAATGAAATTTATTTAACACATTATAAAAAATTAATCCGACAAATCAACCAAATCTAAGATTAATTCACCTTGTGAATTACATGTTCATGTCATGATTTTTCAAAGATGGGTTTTAGAAATCAGACTCCTCATCCATTCAGGATATTGTTTGATGGTTCAAGTCATGAATTTCACCATGAAAAATTACCTCACTAAATCTATGAACATTTATTCAGGCCACAAATAACTCAATAATGTCATGAATTCCTCATATTACAATATAGAATCTCCCAAAATCCACAAAACATGTCGCAATATTCATCCAAGACCCATGGGATTCAAAAACATGATATGGGATTGAGAAAATGATCTGGAACATTATATCTATATAAAATAAAGAATATCAATATATTGTACCCTCTCACCAAATAAACATCAAAATTAACCAGAATATCAGTTATTGATTGGATGGAAAACAACTCAAGTGGCATTAAATTATATTAATTTTATTCCCACTGATTAAATGATCCCTAGAAAAATAATTTTGATATATAGAAATTTGAAAATAAAAAAATAAAAAATATATTTTGGGTCTAACATTTTATAAAAAAGGAAACATATGGTAAATTCGATTAAATATCAAACATCAAAAAAAAATTATTTCAATTTTAACAACAAAAATATTTACATATAGAATTTTCAATCTTAATATATGTTTGTGTTATACATAAATATATTTTATTTACAAATCATAGTATAATTTCTTGAATATATAAATCATATTCATGATATAATAAAATTAACAACTATTTTATTACATTGTCATATACCATTATATTAAAATGATAATTGTATTTTTTAAGGATTATACAATTATAATATATTAATAAATATAGTTAAATAACAAGATCAGAATTTTAACATCACAGGGTTAGGGTGTGACATATATACCACAATCATGAAAATGACTTTACTAGGAAATAATAGGAATATAAATAGGGTATACATATTTATAATGAGATATATAGAACCTTGAGAGAGATATAAATAGAGTCACAATAATGGGTGTTTGGGGTATATACATGGTAATAAAAATTCATAAAATTTATTAATGTTTGTCTTTAGTACATAAAGATTATATAATAGTGATAATTTTGTTTTTTATAATTAATATAAATTTCTTTGTGAATATTAAATTTATAGTCTCTCTCGTACGATATTTTTGATGACATTATTATGATGAAATGACGACCTCATAATTTCTAAAATAGTTTAAATGGGGAAAAATTCAAACCCAAAATAAGATATATAATGTATTGAAAAAAAATAAATTAAAATTTCAAACCCAAGGGAAATTTATAAAATATAAACCCATGGATTATTCTATTCAATGTTGTCTTCGAATCATTTTATAATTCCAACTTTTTAATATTTTTGAAAAATCAATTATTGATTTCTAAAAGGTATAAATGTCATGGAAATATTTATTTTTAATTAAATATTAATTTTTGTATCATATAATTTCCCAATTTGATATCTTCATCTTAAAAAAAGTTATAATCATAATTTAATCCTAAATTATCATCCCCCTCTATGTATAAATACATCCCCCACCCCCATATAAAAGAACATTAAAAAACTATACCATATGCTAATATCAACCAATAATCCATCTCTATAACCCTCTCAAATTATCGGTGACATTCCTCTCTCATTACTACAAAATATCATATTTTGTTAGGTCTAAATAAAAGGTGTAGTCAAAAAAAGAGGTGAAATATGTGTATCCTTATTTAAATTCTCACTCCCTATTAATCAATTTCTATTAATTTTTTATACAAATTATAAATAAATTAATAAATACATGGACTTCATAGTAATTCTAATAAAAAAATTTAATAATTTTTAATATTCATTATAAAATTTCAAAATATTCTATCTCTCACCCTATATTAACACATCCTTACATTATTTGTTCTAGCAACTAAAAAGATGTTTTCATTCCTTTATTTTCACTACCATAATTGTTGGTAAGTTTTTATTATATATGAAATGTCTATGAGTCTCTCTATGTGTTCTTCTATGGATTTGTAATTTGATTCATTTTTAGTCATCATATATAGTGGAATTTTATGATAAGTAAATAATATTAGTACCCTTATATTGGAAAAAAATTGGAATGATTTGACAAAACATTTTTTCACACATTTTATTATTAACGAAAGTATATAAATTTGTTTTATATAATAAAGAGAAACACAATACCTATTGTAATTAAATTATATATAGATATCCTCTCATATGATACTATATTATTTATTTTGAACATTTTTTGTTTTATATGTTATTTTTTGATCTCTTTATCATTACCTCATTATTTATGCCTTTACTTTTGGGATATCAATACTGTAAATATCATCTATAAATTGATTAAAAGATAAATGGATTACCATCTTTTCAAACTATCATTAAAACTCATTCTCTTTCAAAATACTCTCATAAACTAATTTCAGTAAGTTTTTATTCATCCTCCTATTCACGTCATAAAATATTTTCTATCTATTTAAATGTATATATTTTATTTCCTTTATCAATTTTTCTTTCTCCTATAAATTATATTTTTTAGAAGGTAACATTGTTAATTTCCCTCTTCATTCCATTCTATTATTACATTGTGGATTATATATCTCCATAATAGTAACTCTCTTCTATATGTTTCCAAATGAATAATCCAATAACATCGGAGCATCATAAATTGTCTATTATTTCCATCATGGTCAATTGTATCTCATTCCATTTATAATGTCAGATTTTTTTATATTTATTAATTTATAATATTATTATGAATCTCATTCCCATTACTGTATAGATTAATATTGTTATAATTATTTATTTTTTAGTGATGATATAAAAAATATGTTTCTATGGAATAAATACTAATTTATATAATATATATTTATAAGTTGTCTTAGAATTATCCAATCGTTCAATGTTTGGTGTAATGTTTTAGTCTCTTGAGACACTATAAATGGGGCATTGGAAGAGATCCATGAAAAACTATGTTGTGTTGCTTTATAAGAAAAATGTAACATATAATTATGATGTTTCATTAATGTGTTATTTGTCTGTTGTAGGTTCTGGATGCAGCAGAAGCGCATTGGTTGGTGTACTGAACTAGATTTTTTTCCATTAACAATAATAAATCTAAGATCTATCACAATAATAAAATGCAGGATCATAAGAATAGAACAAAGAATGAAATAAAGAAAGGGAGCCTCAAAACCATAGAGAGGATCATCATATGCTAGTTATAATTAATTTAATTAAAAGACAAGAATTACCTTGATGGAATTCTCTCTCCATTAATGTTTCTGGTCATGATCTGATCTGATCCATCATTATATTGTAGAAGCCATGTATTTGATTCTTCTAGAGGTGGTCCGCAAATGCTCCACATATCTCAAGATGTTGTCAAAAGGATCTTCGGGTGATATTAGAGAAGAGACATCCCTTGCAACATCTTCCTTGGATCGCCTTGAGAGCCGCTTCCAAATCACTCTCCTTGATCCGGTAGAGGAGGCTCTCTCTCATAACTTGAGAGCGTTCTTGGTGGAAAAAACAATTCTCACTTCGCTTGAGATCTTTCTAGATCCATTGTGCACAACCCTTAAAAATTTCTAGGCTAATGAGATTTATATAATTGGGATTTTAATTACTTAGAATAATAAAATTTATTAATCACCCAAAATAATTTATTCATTTCATTTAATTCTTAGTAAGACCCATGTCTAATAATAATTTTTTACTATTATTATTTCTTGACTGCATCCAACGAATTAAACCTAATATTATTTAATTAATTAAATAACATTTTTTCTCAAAAATCCCCATAAAAACAACATGATGTTTATATTAATATACATGACATGTACTTTTTTCAATTTTTCTTTATTTCCTCCACTACATTTGTTAGACCTTGAAGAAGGGCTATTTATTTCAAAAAACATCACTATATTAATCGCTATTAAATATATTATTTCACCTAAAATATATTCTCTTAAATATCTACTATTGAAATAAATGTGATCAGTCATCCTTGAATAATTATTAAACAATAATCAAGAATAATCTTTATTCAACTTGTTAAATAATATTTAACTGATATACTTGGACAAACAAAGTGTGGGATCCTCTAAGCCTCTTTCTCAGTGGCATTAGGTGAAGCATGTATGAAGTCCAAGGTTACCGTCTAGCAACACACCAAGGCACCAATAGAGTAAGATGATAATGCCACAATGAAATGTCACCTCTTACGAACGCTAGTCGTATAATGTAATCCCTTTGTCTCAATATCTTGAATCAAGCGGGTTGCATTCTAGTTCCATAAACTCATGTGGTTGATTATTCTTTATTTAACTTTTTGGAATTGAACATGCCCATTTCATACCGTGTCCATGGATTTATATAGGCTATATCAATTCCATTAGTGGGCCTGAGATATCTACTTTTTTTATGGAACGGAAGCTACAAATCCTTTCTCCCATTATCTATTAATGCGGTATTACTCATGACACACCCAACATATCCTACCTCACTTAGAACAGTGTATCATCACAGTTTTCTTCAATACATCTAATTTCATGATTTTTAATACCCAATAATAATAATCTTAAAGTCTAAGGACTAATACACACGTCCTCAGATAGGAACATCCAATGACACTATGAAATATGGATTTCCGGGTGGTGAGTCTCATTCTCATAATATACTCCTAGATATTACCAAGGGTTCACACCATGAGAAGGTTCCTCAATGTTTTATGAGTCCTCACCCCTAATGGAATTCATTATTTATGTCCTTAAAATAACAACATCAATCCATAAAACATATATTCAATAATAGTGCTATGGAACTTCCGGGATCTCATCGTAGATTGGATCTGCTATGACCCTTTAATGAAACAGTTATCCTTAGGACATTATCACATGCATTGTCACATATAAGAAAAAATCAGGATGTGATAAGGGATTTATTAATGGATAAAGTACAATGTAATTGATTCTAGGACACAAACTCTAACAGACTCCCACTTGGATTAGAGCCAACTACTAACAAAATTTAATCCACTAGCTCTCACATGATATTCATGCTTCTGCTGAGATAGGCCTTTAGTCATGGGGTCTAAAACATTATCTTCTATGGACACTCTTCACACTACAACATCACATCATTGATAGAAATACCTCCATATGTGATATTTTCTGATAATGTTTTGTGTCCGTTGATGTGACCTCGTTTCCTTTTCAGGAGTCACCGCTACAATATTATACCAATACATTGTGATAAGATATTTACTGTTAGAAACTATATCATGCTCCAGTAAAAAGTTCCAAATCCAGAAGTGTTCATTGGCTGCATATGAATCCTGTATATATTCGGACTCCATAATAGAATCAACGACAAATGGATTCTTTTTACTCTTCTAGCTCTGAGTTCCTCTGTTGAGATAGAAAACATATACTGATTATTCCTTCAGATCATTCTTATCTTTCTGAAAACCTGTATCTGCATACCCTCTGATTACATGGTCTGTATCTCCTCCATACTCCTAGAACATATCTTTAGTTCTTCTGAGATACTTAAGGATAGTCTTAACAACATCTCAATGATGTTCTCCTGGATCTTCTTGATATCTTCCTACCATGCTCAGTGTATAAGGAACATCAAGCTTGGTATATAACATGGAATACATGATGGATCCTATATCTGAATAATACGGGATCATTCTCATCCTATCATTCTCTTGGTTTTCTAAGGACACATTATCTTAGAATGATATAGGACATGTGACACTAGAACCAATCCCCTCTTAGCTTGTTCCAAACTAAATCTCATAAGTATCCACAAAATATATGTACCTCGACCTAGTACAAGAAACCTATTGGATCTATCATGAATGATCATGATCCCTAGAATGTAGGCTAATTCACTTAAGGCCTTAATGGAGAAACACTTGTTCAACCAGTCATTAACTGACGGTATGACTAGTACATCATTTCCCATTAGTCACATGTCTTCAACATTTACTACTGGGATAACTACTTCATTCCCATTATTCAACTTATAAACATATGGATCACATTCATTCTTAATGAAAACAAATTCTATCATGGATTCATCAAATCGAATGTTCCATGACTGGGATGCTATCTTTAATCCTTACATATATTTCTGTAACCTACAAACTTGTTTGGCTTTACCTGGTGTCACAAACCCTTTCCATTATTTCATAGAGAAATCTTCTTAAAGGATCACATTAAGGAATTTTTTTTTCGCATCCATCTTCAAAATTTCATTGTCATGGTAAGATGTTTTAGAATGTATGATTATTATTGATTTAAAAATGGAAAATGGTGGTAAGGATTCATTATAGTCAATTCATTAATGTTGTAAGAATCCTTTATTCACTAGCCTTTCTTTATATGTGCTAACATCACCTTCTATATCCATTTCTATCTTGAATACCCATTTTCATCAAATAGGATTTACATCAACTAGATCATCAATCCGAACCTAGATGAGGTTCTAATACATAGAATCCATCTTAGATTTCATAGCTTCTAACAATATTGCAACTTATGATATCTGTACCTATTCCTTGTAGGAGAGAGGTTCAACATTGTCCAACAATAATGATTCACCATCCTCGGTGATTAGGAAACCATATCTCTCAGGTTCCCTAACCTCTCCTGAGCTCCTACATAGTACTTTTGTTTCTAGAACATCTTCCACAGGGACCTATGGAACTTGTTCCTGTACCAACTCCTGTGTATCTGGAGCATCAACTATGTCGAAGTCAATCTTTCTCCCACTATCCTTTTTGAGGATGTGCTCCCTATAAAAAAATATGAATTTTCTGGCAACATTACCTTTTTTCTATTAATGGATATAAAGCTAATATCCTTTGGGTTCCCTTGGATATCCTATAAAGATACACTTTGTTCCCCATGGGGCTAGTTTATTGCATGATAGAGACTAAATATACACCATGCGTCCCCACACACGTGTGTGCGAAAAAATGGGTTTCTTTCAATTCTATATCTTAGAAGGTATTCCATTTTCTGCCTTAGTTGGTATATAGTTTAATGTGTATGTTGTAGTTTGTAATGAATTTCCCCAAAAGGTTAATGGAAGATCTACATGGAACATCATCAAACTCACCATGTCAAACAAGGTGTGGTTTCTCCTTTTAATAACACCATTCCACTGTGATGTATAAGGATGAGTGAGTTGAGATTGAATATGAGACTCTTGTAGAAGGTCGATAAAATATTGGTTTAGATATTCTTTACCTCGATCAGATCGAAGATTTTTTATCTTCTTATCAAGCCAAATCTCTACTTCATTATTGAATTCCTTGAAATTCTAAAAGGACTCAGACTTATACCTCATTATGTAGAAATAGAAATATCTACACAAATAATCAGTATAATTAATAGTGTAAGAATAAACACCTCTAGCTTCAACTAGAAATGATACACACACATCTATGTGCACCAATACTAAAGGTTTTGTGGCCCTTTCACCCTGTCCAATGAAAGGTGGCTTGGTCATTTTACATTATAAACATGTGTGATATCTATCAAGTGGTTTAATCTCAGAAGAATCTAAATAACAATCTTGGTAGAGCTTTTTCAAGTGTTTCTCAGTTACATGACTTATACCGTGATGCCAAAACTGGGTGATGTATGAGTAATGTGAGATTTTTCTTTATCG
The DNA here is from genome assembly GCA_963277665.1 of Viscum album. Taxonomy (NCBI): domain Eukaryota; kingdom Viridiplantae; phylum Streptophyta; class Magnoliopsida; order Santalales; family Viscaceae; genus Viscum; species Viscum album. Next base: position 826,027,592 of record OY728148.1, on the reverse strand, counting down.
ATTGGCATCATTTGGTTTTCGTAAATGAATACATACAAAAGGTTATTTAAATGCATCATACCATAACATATGTTGTTCTTATAGACGAAACAACCCAAATTTCCAAACATGAATATAAATCCATCTATATTCAAACATGATACAAAAAGTATGTTCTTGGTAACACTAGGAACATAATAACAGTTATGTAAACCAAAAGAATCCCAGTTGGAAATGAGCGACGGTAATCACCAATGGCCGACGCAGCTAGCCTTGCACCATTGGAAGCTCAAAGATACACCTCTCCTCTATAAATATTTATAAATCTTATCTTTTCCTGCATTTGAATATAGATTTGATCATCACAAACTATATCTAATACCCATTTTTTAGAAATGTAATGATTAAACTCGATAACTAACTCACCTTTAGTGTCCCCAGGATTCTGGTTATAGTTCCTCTTCCAGTGCCTTGGATTTCCACATGAAAAACATACTACCTCTTATTCCTTTCCCTACCTCTATATCTTCCCCTTCTTGTAGGGACAATGATCAGGGGCTTCAGACCATTTATGAATCCATATCCCCTTTTCCTTGTCATTCCTTTTCTTATTCACTATATGGAAGGTTGGTTTGTCATTCCCCATGTCCTTATCTACCATGATAATTAAGGTCATATGTTTCGATAGACCATTCTCATTTTTTCTCATGTTTCAGTTGACAAAGAAGCTAGAGAAGGCCTTCAGCAGTGATTATAGGATGAGATTTGTATGATACTCATCCGGAAACTTAACACCTAAGATACCAAAGCATTTAATGTAGCCAATAAGCACGACTAAATGAGGCCCAACTGTCACAGAATATCCAATATTAGTTGTAAAAAAAGTGTTGGAGATCTCATATATCTCTGGTCTCACCTTCTCTTGATAGAGATCCTTATGGTGATACATCATGCTTTACACTTCCATGATTTCATGTTACTTAAACTACTCACTAGACATGGATGATAGCATGAACCATTGGAAATATATGGCACCATCCATATGATTCGTATATAGAGACAGTTCCTCATCACTGGCCTCTTTTACAGGCACAACTATTATAGTCCCCTCCAGCATGTACAATTTCCTATCACGGTGAAGGATGAGGCGTAAACGACTCTATCATTCCTAGAAATTGGTTCCAGTGAGAAGTTTTTCCTTCTCGATTATGATTCAAAATGATATGTTTGAAGTCATTTTTCTTTTCATTTATACAAATTAAAATGAGTAAAGTTTTATTACTTTATCATGATAATAACGAGACAAATAAATAATTTAATACTTATTAGTCTGCCATTATTTTATCGAAATCCAATATCCCTCACCATATAAATCAGAATATTATGTTGCTTGAATATTCTAGTGGAAATGATCCATATATCCCTTAACATTACCCCACCTAGGGTTGGCCAAGTAACTCTAAGGGTTTTAGGTAGGAATTCCATATTCTAACTGCATTAACTCGCAACTCCTTGATCCGTTGAGTGGACTCCCCAATCCTAAAAGCCTTTTATATTGGATTTCCTAAACCTTTGCCACTTGGTCACACCAAGTCCTTATGTAGAAGTCAACCCTTGATATAAACCTAGTCAATTCAACCCAGAAACCTGAATTATAATTACCCAAAAAAATTAACCACCCCAACTAGTTTTGGTCAAGCACTTTGAACTATAGTTTGATTCTAACCAAAATTATGTAAGGCTATAACAACATAATTTTTTCATTGAGGGATTTTACCCTTATACATAAATTTTCATTTTCTTATCTTTGATTACATTCTTTTTAATATTATGTGGGATATAATTAAGTGATTAACCATGTCTAATATAATATTTACACAAAATATTGCCTTATCTTAGTTTAATCTTGCAAGATTTTTTAATTCATTAATTATGTGATCATAACAACACACCCACAATAAATAAACCATGAAACTGATAGAAATAAAAAATATTGTATGATCATGATCTTGTTCTATTGGGTAGTTTATCATGATTTTTATAAACTAATCCAAGACCAATGGGAGAAACACCATGAACCTCTTAGGTTCATGTATACAGTTTTTCACCTGTCCACCTTTCTATCTCCTTGGATTGGTTTCACTTTGGATCATATCTTTAGCCACCTCCACTAGCTTGGAAGCTCCATCAATTACATATGGTTTTATCTCACTCACAGGTGAAGGGTAAAACATGGTTTTACAAAAAAAAAAGATACCTTGGGAACGCAGGCCCTACATATTAATGAGGAGAAGGCTTGCAAACCAACAAATTTAATTTAAACAAATTAATTAAATGAAATAGTTCACATACCATGGTCTTAGTATAGCTCATGATCATCCATATATGAAACAATATTTATGCATATATAAAACTATAATTCAGTTCCTTAATCGTTCTTGTTTAAGATAAATCATTCCTGGATCAATTCATTATCATTAATTATTCAATCCTTTTATCTTAAATCCTTTTCCTGAATTTCCTTGAGATTATCATCCATCATAATTTTAAAAAAATAAATTCATTTAAAATTATCAATGTACGTAACATGTACCTTCGAGGAAACCTGGTGAATTCCCATTCATAACTACCCAATGAGTAGAAATGAACATTACACAGATGTTAAATTAAAGCCACATATATGAAACCCATATCATGGGTTGTGCCTCAGTTTTATGCATGCACTATGGTACACATCTCAAGGGTTTGTATAATATAATAATAAATTTTCATAAATCTGCATAATTTTGATGAGTACATGGAATGTATTCTCGAATACATTATGTGTACTTTTTTCATCATCCATCTGAAGTACACGCCTGGGTACATGGCATGTAGATGTACTTCGAAAATATTTAAGTACAAGATGTGTTTTGTAGGACACATGCCATGTAGTAACTACTTTACACAGTTTCTAGTTAGGAAAGATGTGTAAGGGGTTCATGGTCCAACCCTAACCCAAGTGGACCACACGGCATGTTCATTGGGCCACACAAAGTGTAATATGGAAACTGTGTGCCACTTGTTCCTGGTCAACACACAAAGTCTGAAAGAATTATACTGAATCCAATGACACGACCTTGTTTGGAGAACTGTCCCGGTGCATGGAACCTATACTACATGGCGAGTACTACTGAATACATGTCATGTGTTCAGGTGTAGTATGTCCAGGATGTTTTAGAACATCCAGATGATATCCTGTTTTTTATTTTAATCAAAATTAAAAGAAAAATCTGTTTCTGTAAGGAGAACAAGAAATGAAAGAGGATGAATAGATCTCAAGATTCATATTTATAGAAAGATTAACTTGAATTGAAACAACTAAAATTTTAACTTCTTAAAACATCAACGAAAAAATAAATAATTATAGTCAATGATATGACCCCCTTTGATACCAATTGTATGTTCCGGGCACTACGGAAGTGTGTTGGTGAGTGTACCCAAATTGATTTTTTTCCAGTAACAACGATCAATCTGAGAACCATCATGATAATAAAACCCTGGATATTTGGAAGAAAATGAAGAACAAAATAAAGGAAGGGAGTCCTGGAACCATATAGAGGATCATCATATGAAGGTTATAATTAATTTAATTAAAATAATAGAATTGCTTTGATGGAATTCTCAATCTGTTGAAGTTTTCGGTCACGATCTGATTTGATCTGTCATTTCATCGTAGAATCCAAGTGTAGGATTCCTCTAGAGGAGGTCCACACATGCTCCACATATCTCTGGATTCACATAAGTGATCTCTAGGTGCTAGCACAGAAGATCCTTCACAAGCGATGTATGCCTTCGATCACCCAGAGAGGCACTTCCAAAGTGCTCTCCTTGATCTGGTAGAGGAGGATCTCTCTCGTAACTTGAAAGCATTCTTGATGGAAAAAAGAACTATCTCTTGGCTTTAGATATTTTTCATATCTGTTGGGAACAACCTCTAAAAATGGCTAGTCTAATTAGATTTAAATGATTGGTATTTTAATCACATAGAATAATAAAATGAATTAATTTCTTGAAATCATTTTTCATTTCATTTATTCCTTGGTAAGATCCCATGTGTAATATTATTATTTGACTATTATTATTACTTTTCACGCACCCAAAAAATTACACTGAATGTTATTTAGTTAATTAAAAAATATTATTTCTCAAAAATCCCCAGAAAAGCCACACAGTGTGTATATTAATATACACAGTGTGTACTTTTTCCATTTTTTTGTTATTTCCTCCACCACATTTATTAGACCTTTAATAATGGTAATTTATTTCTTAAATAAATATCACTACATTACTCTCTAATAAATATATAATTTCACTCACAATATATTCTCACGAAAAACTATTTTCAAAATAAATGTGATCAATAACCCTTCAATAATTATTAAACCCAAATCAGGAATAATCTTTATTCAACCTGTTAAATGAATATTTAACTGAGATACTCTAGGCATCATTCTCATTGGCATTAGGCAGAACCTTCTTAAAGTCCAATTTCAGCATCTAGAAACACACCAAGGCACTCATATAGAAAGAAGTTAATTCCTAAATGACGTGTCACCTCCTATGAATGCTTTCTGTGTAATGAAATCCCTTTTTATCGATATCTCGAAACAGGTGGGTTTCAAGCTAGTACCATCAACCCACATGCTCGATTATTCTTTCTTTGATGGTCTGGAATTGAAATCCCTCATTCCTAACCATGGCCATGGACTTATATAGGCTATATCAATTCCATAAAAGGTCATGATATATCTTCTTCCATTATAGAATAGAAGAGAAAATGTTTTCTTGCATTATCTATTAATGTAGTATTACACATGACGCACCCAACATATCCTACCTCATTGGGAATAGTGTTTCATCATAGTTTTCTTCAATAAATCTAAGTACGCGAGTTGTAATACCCATTAATAATAATCATAAATTATAAGGACCAATACACACTTCCGCATATAGGAATATACAATGACACTATGAAATGTGGATTTCCAGTTGGTGGGTCCCATTCTTATAATATCCTCCTAGATATTAATATGGGAGCACACCATTAGAATGTGCCAGAAAATTTTATGAGTCCTCGTCCATAATGGTAAGTGTTTTTTTATTTCTTCAAATAACATAATCCAAATATAGAATATATATTCATGAATTGTTTTATGTCACTTCTGGGTTCTCATCATAGCAGGGATCTACTATGACCCTTTAATGAAACAGTAATCCTTTGGACATTATTTACATAAGGATGTAAATATTTTATATGTTTAAGATATGTTTTCATAAATATATAAGGTGTGAATGGGTATCTTTAATTTTTATTAGAGTAAGGATTAGTTGTACAGATCCTAACTCTAGAATCCAAGAGATGGTGTTTACTTTATTACATTTTTACAAGATATAGGGGATCCCACCAGACAGGATGGGTATATTTAGAAGTATTTGAAAAATATATACATACATGAGTCCCATATTATATTTTTAATATACAAACATATCAATATAAATATTATTTCATTCATGAAATCATTAAAACAATACTTATTTGTATCCTAAGGAAAGAAAAACAAATAAAAGGTGTGCTCTGATTCATATTAAGGGGTATGTATAGAGGAAGTTATCATGAGAAAAAAAGGTATAATATATATGATATAGTGGTTAATCAAAACACATGTAATTTAATAAAAAACATGGTTTTGAGGTACATTGATGGAGAATATCAACATACAAATCACATGGATAAGGAATATTGATTTATTAATAAATATAGTTCCCAATTATGAACATTAATTATCTTACTATCATGGAAATGTCCATGATATACACTACTACAAAATGGGGCAAGGGAAGTGCTACACATTTATCAGTGCTTTTTAAAAGTGCTGATAAAGGGGGTCTTTTTCAGAACTAAAAAAGCACTAATAATGACCCCCCCCCCCCCATTATTAGCTCCAGTAAAAAAATCCCTGATAAAGGGGGTCATTATCAGGGCTTTTTTAGCGCTGAAAAAGACCCCCCTTTATCAGCGCTTTTACAGAAGTGCTGATAAAGGGGTGGTCTTTATCAGCACTTATATAAACTGCTGATAAAGACCCCCTATCAGCATTTATGTAAAAGCGCTGATAAAGGGTAAAATTCAAAAAAACATTTATTAATATATAAATCTATAAATCTATTTATATTGATATAATTTTAATATTTATTTTTTAAATATGTTTTATAAATGATGAATGGAAATAAAATATGAATGTATATGATATTTAGTAAAATATCCTTATAAAATAATTTAAAAAATATGTTTAATTAATATTTATGTAATTTTTATCCACAAATAGTCATGTAATAACACTTTGAGTATAAAAAAATTAAAAAAATAAATAAAAGATAAAAATATGTTGAAAACACAACTCAAACTTCAAACAGTCATAACTTTTGATCCGGGACACCGTTTGAGCTCTACAGCATATCAAATTGAAGCCTGCAATGAGCTCTACAATACTGTGGACCGGTGGAACCCGTCCATGGTATTTTTGATGCCATAAAAGTCCCATAAGGCCTCCAAAACTGAGTTTTTAGTTGGGGTACCCCGATTTTTTACCATTCGAACAGCTATAACATCCGATAACGATGTCTGATAAATTTTTTCCATATATAATATCGAATATCGTTTCATTTTATTTGATTTAACTAATTGTGAAGTTGAAACGGACTCCTGGATTAGAAGTTATTTTCATTATAACATTCAAACGCCTCTAACTTCAGATCCGAATGTCCATTTTTCTAATACCACATATCATATTGAAGAACATTTCATGTTTGTCGATTTTACTAGTTTTGGAGTTGAAACGGACTACTGGATTAAAAGTTATAGTTGTTTTAACATTCTCGATGACTTTTCACATCCAAATTTCTATGTATTCATTCATAACTATACATATATATATATATATATCTGTGTGTGTATGTTGTATATATGTATGCATGTATTTATTTATAAACACACGTAAAAACACATATTCTATAAATGAATTTTAAATTAATATTATAAATATATATATTAATATACAAATAAACACACAGATAGAGAATATAACTATATATATATATATATATTAATATACGAATAAACATATGGATAAAAAATTATAACTATATCTATATATATATATACGAATATATATATATATATATATTAATATAACTAAATAAATTTATATTAATATGGATATGTATTAATATACAAATACATATAACTATATATATATATATAACTTGATATATTATTAAATGGAGAACAAAACAAAATCGCTAAGTGGTAAAGTTACAGCGCGCAAGGGGGGCGGTCCTGTGTTCGAATTCGAGTGGCAGCAAAGTCACGTCGGTGCAGTGAAGCGGGGTGCAACGTGCAGGTTGAGGGGGGAAGGCGCAACGAAGCAGGGTGCAACGTGCGAACCTCTAACAAATTATTTTTTTTTATCAATTTTTTTTAATAAATTTTTTTGACATTTATCATTGCTATTTTTATAGCGCTGATAAAACACCCCTTTTATCAGTGTTAAGCACTCATAAAGGGGTTTTTTATCAGTTCTATTTTTAACTCTGATAAAACTACCATTTATCAGTTCTTTTTGAGAGCTGATAAAAGGGACCCCCCCCCCCTTTATCAGCGTCGTGATTTATAGAACTCATAATAGAGCTGATAAAGGGGCTTTATTAGCGCTGATAAAACGACTTTTGAAGTTGTGATATTAAGTCTCACTATCAAGGAATAAACCTACATATTATTAATAAATTTATATTTGTAAAATGGATACCTAACTATTATGGTTGTAATAAAATTTCATCCCATGATACATGTCGATGCATCGAGGGAATATCTATAATAGGGCGCCACCATTCACTTATTTATCCAGTGAATTCCTCATATATTGAATGATCAATAAGATCATTCATAAAATAACTTATAAATCTCAATTATCCATGTTCAATATATAATATATAATATTTTCAAATCAATGAAATTCTATTCTTAATAAGATTCCTTCACTTATATCATATATTGGAATGTTATATACTTAAGAAGAAATCAAATTGGAAGAAATTATTTGGTATAATTCCAAGAAATAAAAAATATAGATGGTTGAAATAATGTTCACTGAATTTTTGTGGAGTGACATAGAATATGATCATTATAAAGTTAATAACCAAAAAATTATAAATCACAAAAAGATTAAATAAAATGATAAATTAATCATAAGTTAATATTCTTTAGTAAAACCAATACCTTTATAGATAGATAATATAATAAAATAAAATCATTAAAAATAAATTCTGTGTAATTTTTTGTAATAATGGTGTTATGAGTCACTTTTAAAATGTTGTTCATTACTATTAAAAAATTCATGTTTTTTTAAAAACATTCATAGAAATGGATTTTATTTTAATAAGCACAGAAACTTGTATAGAAATATAAATTAAAATAATTATATTTAATGTGTTAAAAACTATTAATATCATATATGTTAAATATGATTCATTTAACACATTAGTAAAGAAAATCAAAAATACCAATTTCAAAAAATCATTCAAAAATTACTTATTAAACCATTGTGAATAAATTTAATGATATTTGAATATGAAAAAAAATATTTATAGTAGTCTAACTAATGAAATACCTAAAAAATTTAAAAATACATGGTATGGAAGAAAAGGAGTTGGGAAAAAACATTAAAACGTGTATTTTAAAATAAAGTCTATTATATGTTGCACACTTTTTCATTCTTGATCCAAAAAGATAATAACTAGAATATAAACATGTAAAATAAAGTCATAACTAAACAACAAGAAATTATGTTGGGTTTAAGAGACTATGATCAAAAAAAATTCCTAAATAAAATCTGAACAAAACAATCTCTAAATAATTTAAGATTGTAACGCAGTCATATTGCCTTAGGTCTCTACATAGTCATAAATTTTTTAAAATCATGTATAAATAATTTATATTTACTAAATACATTATTTAAACCTTTTTCATATATGTTCCTTTTTTATTGTACTTTCATAATCTTTTTTAAATCTAATCATTGGGTAGTTATCACTTACATCGACCACTTAAGGTTGTTCAGACAATTTTTAAAAAATTATTTCATTATATATTTAGTGGTTAATTATTTTTATTCAACGGTTCCATAATTTATTAAATGTTATTAATTTCATACGTATAAATTTTTTCATTATATAAAATTTTATAAACATCTATTAATTGTGGAAATATAGAAATTATTCACATCGATTCAAGAAGGTTCTTTTCTATGTGTACGAATGAGAAACATAATCATTTTCCATCAGATATAAGGTTAAGGAAGTAGAATATATATTATATTTATGGGAGAATAATTATTTTTTAAATATAATATATAAATATATTCAATAATGAAATATATATAACCATAAAATTAAAGAGAATATAATAATTTACTTACACCACTACGTGGAGATAGTGAGTCGTACATATGCATGAGTGATGTTTTCATTTTCTATAAGATGGATACGAGATATAAAATGGATGTACACGTAAAAAAATTAATATTGGTTTTTATATTGATTTAATTTTTTTAATATTATTATTGAATATTTTTAGGAGTTTTAAAGGAATTAAATTCAAAAATATTAATAAGAATGTATACCTCTTCTCATGGTAGCCTCATTTCGCTTACACCATAATCCTTCATAAATTGGTATTTCTATGAGACCATGAACTCTATAGAATAAGAAGTGATGTTCATAAGGTGTTTTTGTAGGTAATGGTTGTGGTATGTGCTCAATTATTTTTAATAATAGTGGATATGGAGTTCCCTTTTATAAGTGAGGTGGGAGGAAATATTGAAAATACATGAAAAATATTTATATAGTTCATGTAATTCTGAAGTATAATTGATCTAAAATGTAAATATTCACATATTTAAGGTATAAGGTCAAAATATGATCAAACAATGAGATTTATAGTTGTTTTAGGTCATTTTATACCTTATTTATTTAGTTTCATCCCCTTTTAACCAATTTTAACCACTTATGTATTATTAAATTTTAACCTATATAACTATTAATTTTGAAAAATAATGAATCAAAAATATTTACCAAATGAATACATAATGTTTTTAAATTTGGAAACCATTTTATGAAATTCATTTCTTATAATTAAAAGAAACTAATTAAAAAATAAACTTATAAAAAGCAATGAATTCTTTTTTGGAAAATGTATTTTTTAATCATAAGAGGAATGTATTGTAACTATTTTCAGAGTAACCAACAATAGATGGTTAAAAATTTGTTTCATTTAATTTTTAATAAAAATATTTCTTTAATAACCTTCATCAATAATTATTATTTTAATTTATAATTACATGTTCTAAATAAAAAAACATTCTAAAAAAATTATTCTTTTTTTTACTTTCGACGGATTTTACATTTATTTATAACTAAATAATTATAAATTTATGATTAATTATACATAATTAAATATTTTTTAATAAATAAAATAAAAAAATTTAAATAATATTTTTATGCATTCATAAAAAATCATTTATAATGAACAATTTTAAAAAATTAATTCTATGATTATCTTGATATATTAAGTTAAAAAACTATATTCATTCTACGAAATTGGATTTTTTGTGAAATGAAATATTAAATCGTTTAGTGTATTATTTTTTCACTAGAATGATATTTCCACTATCTATAATTGAGGCTCATGTGTTACATTCATTCCTTATTTAAAAATTACACACTGTAATTTTTAGGCATATCACTTCCTGAAAAAAATGTGGGTTGTTATTCATCAATACATCCCTTGAATCCCTTGTTTCCACAACTATTTTGTGATTTCTCCAAGAGAACTTCACTTATCAGGTTAGGTTGATTCTACCAAAAATGTTCTCTAGTGTAAATAATATTGATCGGATCTTCACAATAAGGTAAATCGGGTTCTAATTATATTTCCTTATAGGTGAGTTAATATGTGACACCCAGATGTTTTATGATATATATTTTTTAAACAAATTTATATTACTCAATAGACTGACACACATGCTTCCCTAAGACTAAATGAAATGTAATGTTGTATATCATTATATCTTATACATCAATTTCAAGGGTATGAATAGTACAAAATAAATTATAAAAAATGTATGTTTTAAACATGTATAAAATAAACTCATTGGTTATCAGATGATTTTAAATAAAAATGATATCATTTGAATGTAAAGGAGATTTTTCTCTATAAAACATACGTGCACAATGTTTTTTTATCTTAATAACTTAAATTAATTAATATTTTTGAATTATTTCTATGATATGAATATAATATATTCAATCAAAACATTTATCTTTTAAAATATATTTTTTTCTAGGAGTGAGATAAAAATAAATCCATTTATATGATTAAAAATGTATTTTTATAAAAACTCATTTCGTCACGTTTTTCAGGCATATTTTAAAATTAATTCATAATAGTTATAGAAATTTAATCCTAAAAAATACATTACAGATTTGGAATCGAAATGACAAAAATTTTTAAATATTACCCTTTTATTTTGATTCCATATAAATATTAATCATAACAAATTTTCATCACATCAGTTAGGGTTAAATTAGTAAAATAAAGACTAAACATTGGAATATGGAATTATAATTAATATATCGCTTTCAATTATTCTATTTTATGAGGGAAACATTACAATAACTATCAAATTATAAAATATATGTAAACTTGGTTCCATATTTATTTGAATATAACCTTTCTATTGATTTAAAAAATTATAAAAACAAAATTTCACTCTCTAAACATTAATATCACTATGATTTATATATAAGGATTAAATAATGATATTCTTGGTTATAAATGTTTTTTAATGATAAATTTTTTTATCATATTAATTTACTTCTACTTTTTAGTGATTGAATAACTAACATAAAATTTTATGCAACATAGAAATAGTGTTCATTTAATTAATAATAAAAATAAAAAATAATATTAAAAATATTAAATGTAATATAATTCTAGTTAATTATTTTATATACAAAATTATTTTATCCACATATGAAATATTAGGGATTTGTGAAAATATTATATTCTAATTTTAACTTTTTCTTGGTTTTGTTAAAGTCAAATTAAATAACTTTTTTAAAAAATAACATTATTGAAATTGTATAAAAATAATTTATTATTAAATTATTTAAAATTTATATAATTATTATATTTGACCATGTGAGTGGGATATATTTAACAATATCAACCATGTTCCATTTATGATTCATTTTCTAATATATGGTAAAATTATTAACCACTAAATATTGATAAAGTTTTTATCATTAATAAGGTCAAAAATTATTAACAAAGAGGTTAATAAAAATATGATGTTAAAAATCACTAAAAAAACCTACATAAATTTTATTAGCTAATGTTTTTTTCTCATGGCCACTATTTATTGAATTAATGTCTCCTTTGAATAATTTTTATTGAAAATAAATTTAGTAAATTTCAATATTTTAGAAAATAACAATTTTTTCCTCTATATCCCTTATAAAAGAATGCCCCTCGTTTTACTTCATTACACCACTTTTAACTTTCTACCTTGACTAATCCTTATCCAATTCTACTATCAAATTTCACATCTATGTTTGACAGGTGTCAATATCTTCAAAATACCAATCATGTCGTCCTTATTATGAGATATAAGTACTTAAAAAGAATAATAGGATAGGGAACTTTCGAACAATGTTAATATTGAGGTAAAGGTTTTATGTTATAATTCTATTATTTTCTAAGATTTTTTTATAATGTTTCAAATAATAAAATTTCATGATTCTCTTATTAATAAACTCATTAATTTTCTTATATTATGTTTATTTTTGGATAATACATGTTTCCCATTCATTTTCCTCTCTTTAAGAACTCAAGATACCAAAAGAATAATTTTAATGAAAATATATTGTATTTGTCCCTTCAGTCGAAAATTCTTTTTCTTCCATGTGAATTCTTTCTAAAACTTTTTCGAGGGTGTATTTTATGTTTTTATATTATTTTTTAAATTAATTTTTACAACTAATAGAATTTTTAAAAATAGGTTTAAATTCAATCTTTATATTGTTTTCATGACATGTTATTTTTTTTAAACTTTTTTATAAAATTATGGAATGAATGTTTTCTTATAAATTATATAGAACGAATGGAATTTACCACCATCATGAAAACTATATGGTTTGAATATTCCTTTACAAGTTACCAAATTTATTTTCAAAAAAGATACATCTATTAATATTTTAGAAAATTTTAGATTTTAAATAAGTGACTTTTAAGTGAAAATGGTATATTCCTCAAGAAATGTTCCATGTTATCTTTTGAATCCTTTTTTACACTAAGATTAAATCATTTTGAGTTACCTAATATTTAATGGGGATTGATTCAATAAAAACATCCTTATCCATTCTATAGATTTTTTATTCTTATGATTAAAAGATATTTATGGAACTTATTCTGTTTCTATGGGTTTTGATATGACAAATTGATGAAATGTTTATCGAATACATTTCCCTTCCATAAGTTATTTGATGATGAGATGATTATGAAAGCCATTTTTTCATTATTTATGATTTGTTAAATGTTTTATTGTCTTGTGGAACAAATATATATTAGTTTTATTATTTTATGAGTGGTACTAGAATTATATAACCTTATAATTCATTGGGTAATTATTGATATCTCATGATATAAGAATGACTAGAAAGGGGAGTGTTCCCAATTCTGCAAGTGAATATTTCAACAATAATAGTCTTATTAGGGAACCTGGATTGATATGATATAATAGGGAGTGAACCCAATCCATTATGAGAGACTTGGTAGTGGTCTTTGACTACTATGTAAATTATTTTCTTTTATTATGTGAATGAAACAAACTTAATAAATTTTATAATGTTATTATATCATGGTCTCTGTTCTATTATTTCTCTGTCATTCATGTCTTATGCACTTCCAAATTTTCTACCATGATTTGAGATTCTGATCTGTGATATATAGATCAAGTTTCTTTAAATTTTCTTATCATGTTCTCATACAAATATGTTTAATTGATCACTAATATCTCCCATTTTACCTTTAATGAGCCTCTGAGATCACCCATATGTTTCCTTTCCCTATGTTTTGAAGAATCGTATTAATTATGAAATTTCTAAGAAGGGTTCCTGTAATTAATTACTTCGGGGGAGATGATGAGGGTTACATATGAACAAGTTATTTATGTATCTATGTTTCTATAGATACTACACCTATATGATTCTAGTGTGGATAATTATTTCATGTAATGAACATTCATATAATGAGAATTAATATTTCTGTATGAAAATTATGGGTCATTATAGTTGTTAGCTGCACAATATTTAGTTACCTTTTGGAAATAGAATGGGAAAACATTATTGGGAACTCCTAGGATAATCAGATGTGCATGAGAATGTCCTTATTTATGGAAAATAAATGATTGTGGTATTCATAGAATAAAATCCATATCTAGATACAACAAAATGATATGGTTTGGAAAAAACAAATTTTGGGGTAATAAGGAAAAAAGTATTTGGTTCAATATATATTGTCCATAACTCTACGACATGGTGAGTGTTCTCATACTATTCACCTTGTTTGACACTCCAGGGGATATTCTTTGGTTAATTCACTTTATCTTTACTAACCATTATGATATATTTTTATAGATGATTACCATGAAAAAAAGTTAAACCTAATGTGAAAAACATTTAAAAAATTCTATATTTAGACATATATTTAATGATTTTTCATTATTGATCACTCTTAACAAAGATGATTAAGGGCCATGAAAACCATTTTGGTTTTATTAAGGGACTTATGATAGATGTTCAATGTTGAGGTGGTAATAGATATGAGAAAATATTGAAGTAAACCATTTTGGATTTATTATATGAATTCTTATATATAATAAAAATGACTCAAGTAATGTTAATTCATATCTATAATGACTAGATTTTGAAATCGAAGTTAAATCTCCAAATTGTATAATGATCACTTATCATGTCTTCAATTATTTAGTGGTTGATTTTTGTGGTAATTTGCTTCCTGTAAATGAATTTATTCTCTCTCTAGATGAATTTGATTTTATCTTAGTCATGGATTAGATTTATTCCTATTAGTCCAAAAATAATTTGCGGGGAAGGGAAGTTGTGAATAATATTCTAAACCAACCAATGATCATCTATCTTTTAAATGCTAAAAATTAACTTCTAATGGAAATCACATCCATTATATGGGTATTTATTGCAATTTAAGAGTGGTGGTTATCTTTGGTTGTTAATCAGAAACTCTACATTGTTGATATACCTATTTTGTGTGAGTTTTTATGCCTTTATGGAAGAGTTTTTTAGTCTTCCACAAAATAGTGAAGTTGATATCCCAATATACCTCATACTTAGTGCTACACTTACTTAAATGAATCCATGTAGAATGGACCAAATATAGTTTTATGAATTGAAGAAGTAGTTCTAGAATAATATTGAAATGGGATTTATTTACCCAATTGAATCACCTTAGTGTCTGCCAATTGTTTTTGTTAATAATAAAGTTGGATCAATGTGTCTCTGCATTAGTTATCAAGAACAAAATAATATCAAAATAAAGATTAAGTATCATACGCAACATATTTATGACTTATTTGAATAACTATGTGGAGGTCAATTCCTTTCCAAGGGTTCTCTTCATTTAGGGTATCATAAATTGTCGGATAAAAAGGAGGACATAACTAATATATCATTATGTATAACGTATAGACACAATGAATATATTGTGATTTATTTTGGTCTTACTAATTCCCATAATATCTATATGGATTTAATGAAAGGACTTCTAATAGATTACCGTAATCAGTTTTTTGTAATCATTATATATGATGTTGCTACATATTCAAGGATAAATGATGTATGTGAAGGTCACTTGAGAATTTTATTATAGAACCAAAAAAAGAATTATATGTATGAAAAATTTTAATCATGTGATTTTTTCTACAAAAAAAAATCATTTTTTGGTTCATTAATTCTCAAGTGAGGTTATACTAGTGGATCCATCAAGGCCCGAATAATTGAATTTTGGACTTGACCAAACCAACCATTGTGACTGAGATCTATATTTTTCTTGGTTTGGTTGGATATTATAGATTATTTATAGAGAATTCACCAAAAATATCTAATCCAATAATGAAGTGAAAATGGAATGGACCCATGTTATAGTAGATAGATGAGTGTTTCAAAAATTGTAATGATGGAAGGGGAATATTAGTAAGTTCACATATTCTTACTTTATCCTTTATAGGATAAGGGGGTATTATCTATAGTCATGCATCAAAGAATAGAATGGGATGTGAATTCTTCTATATTGATATGATTATAGCATATTGATTAGGAGAATTGGAGATTCATGATAAAAATTATCTATATATTATTTAGATCAAGCTTCATTAATTTTTTCATTAATGATTTGAAAGAATTATCTTTAAAAATAAATATTTTTTATATGTAGTGGTCGTAAATGTTTACATTATATATTAAATTAAATATAGATTAGTGTGCACCTGATAAAAATGTTGGAGTTTATTATAAATTATGGGTTTTCAATACATTTCTACTGTGAGAAAGTGAACAAGGTGGACGATTCTTTGAGTAGAACAGATCATGCTAGCTTATCTGTGATTAGTTTCACAAAATATCCAATATTTTTTTGGTTTTTCAAATGGTGGATCTACAAATCTTTAAGGAAGGGAGTAAATATTATATTTCTAAAATGAAATTTCAACCATCTATCCATTTTAGGATAAAATTTTTATAGAATGAAGATATGTAATTATAGAAGATTGTATGAAATGTTCTTTAGTTAATCCTTTATTGTGATGGAATTATAATGTTTAGAAACTATGTATTTTTTACATACATATCGGATTTAAATAATTATTTATTGGATATAGCTCAAAGTTAATCATTGTCTATTTGTCTTAAAAGTATGTAGATCTATATATATTTGAAAGATTATTACTGCTGGGATAGCATGAAGAGAGATATAGTGAATTTTTATCTTTGTGATTGGTATTTAATCTTGTAATGGCTAAGGGATTGTATCCTAAAAACTGCTACAACTATTACAAAAAAAATGGAAATGGGAAAATGTCACCAAGGATTTTTTTTCATCAAACTCCCCTAAATTTCTAATTTCTATAGTGTTCTTTGGATTATAGAAGATCGCTATACAATGTCAACAAAATTCATTTATAATATATAATATATACCTCTTTATCATCTTTCCAGCATTTATATAAATGAATTGTTGAGTTAGAATAGAGTACCAAATTCAATTATATGTGATAAAAATCTGATGTTTACCTTGACGTTCTAGTGATGTCATAAACAATATATTGATATAAAGTTTAGTTCTAGTACTGTGTATCATCCAAAAAAATATGGTCAATATGATTGGACTTCTCAAACCCTTTAGGATATGTTGTGATCTTCTTTGATGTATTTCAAATGTGGTTAGCACAAACACCTTCCTTTATTCTTGTTTTTTCGACAATAATTTTCACTCGAGCTTTCATATGGAACCTTATGAAGACAACTATGGAAGAAAGTGTAGAACTCTAATAAATTTGGATGGATTTTTAAAAATAAATCTACTGGGACATTATCTAAATATGGAAATGGATGGTAAAGTAAAATGCATTCGATTGAACATCAAGGTAACTCGGAGTCAAAAACATTAAGCAGATAATCATTAGTGAGATCTATATTTTGATATTGGTGGGATGGGTTTTCTATGAATTTATCCATGGAATAAGGATATGGGAATTACGATGAATAAAAATATGACATATTGTAATATTTTCTCAATAAATATTATTGATTTAGTAGGGATGGTAGCTTATCACTCGACACTTCCACCGAACCTCACACAGGTTCACTATGTGTTCTATGTATCATCCCTGAGGAAGTAAATCATTATCAATAACATGTACTAAACTAAAATGGCACATGATTGGATAATAATATTTCATATAAAGAACAATTGGTAGTTATATTTGACCATAGAGATAAATTTATACAAAATGATACTACACACCACGTTAATGTTCTCTAGATGAATTAAAAACTCCATAAAGCTGCTTAGGAACCCAATGATGTAATGAAATGAGATATCCTCACTTATTTTGTGGCAATAAAATTTAATAGTGTAATTTCACTTTAAGGTGGGTATAATTTAACCCCATCATATTTTTTATATATATTTATTTTCAAATAAAATTCTTTTTTTATACCTTCTGATAAACGCGGCATCGAACCTAAATAAATCTAATATAATATATCATTATAAACCTTCCATAAAATTTTCATGTATGAATAGAACAAACTAAATTATAAAAAAAATTATTATTTATACATCTATAAGATAAACGCATTTGATATAAAATTATTAGAAATAAAAACATAGTCATTTCAAAGTAAAATAAATGTTTTTTATAAAAAATTATTTTTAAGTACGCATTATATTTTTATTCTAAAATATATAATTAATCACTATTTATTACTATTTTTAATGAAATTAATATATTATATATTCAATAAAATGTTTTGTATTCTTTCTAATATTATTTTATAGGAATGGAAAAAAGGAATAATATAGTGTTATGCCCGTAAATGTAGTTTTTTAAAAAGTCATTTTCATCATGTTTTGTATGGTTATTTTAAAATGAATTTCTTCTGCTTATAGAAGTTGAATATTTAAAATTGGATTCCATATATTGAATCAGGTGGATAAAAATTGGTAAATATGTCCCAATTATTTTTATTCAATATAAATAATAAACTTATTAAATTTTTGTCACCTAGGTAAGGGTAAAAAGGGTAAAATAGGGTTAAAACATTAGGATAATGTTTAAAAGTTTTGATAAAACTTTCATTTATTCTAATAGATTAGTGTGTTTTAATAATTTTCTTCCAATTCTCAAATATAAGTCCATTTGTTGAAATAATTAATTTAATATTTCCTTAATATTAACAAAAGAAATTAATAAATACAAAATTTCACTCTCTTGACCATAATATATCTAAAACTTTTATATAATGATTAAATGAGAATAATTTCAATAATAAATTTTATTTTAAAATAGAAATTATTATTATTTAACGTTGTGACTTTTTTATATTTTTAATTGGGTGAACAATTACCTTAAATTCTTAAGAAAACTTTACATACTATTAATTAAATTAAGAAAACAATAAATGAAATGATTTTAATAATATTAAAAAAATAAAATTTATGTAAATTATTATAATCCATGAGTTTCATAGATACATATGATATATTAGGGATGTTTTAAAAGATTTTATTTTAATTCAATATTTTACTTGGTGTATTAAAATTAAAATAAAATGAATCATTCCAAAATTGACATTAATGACAATTTATAGTTAATAATATTTTATTGAATGATTTAAAATCCATTAAAATCTTACATTTACCCATATTAGTTGAGTATAGTTGAAAATATAAACCATGGTCTATTTATGATTCACTTGTCTATTTGGGTTAACATTCTTAACTCTTAAATATTGAAATAGTTTTTAATATGGTTTATGTAAAAAATGATCAATGAAGGGGTTATTCATAAAGAAAAGTTTGAAAATGACATGAAAACCTATATAACTTTCATTTCATGGTTTCATTTTGACCATAGATTCTTTTTATTTTAATACATGTCCATTTTGAATCATTTTTCTTTATAATAAATTTATTATTATTTAGTTTTTTTATAAATTTATAGTAAGTCCCCTCCATCCCTTATAAAATGACACTCCAATTTTCTCCACTTTAAACATCATTAAGCCTTCTAGCTTGACCAACCACTTTAAAATTATATTATTAAATTCAATACCTTTATTTTTAGGTCCTTTTATCCCCAAAATACTAACATAATGGTTCTTAATAAGATATCCAAATGATTTCATTCCAAGAAGAGGAGGATATAACTCTTTCAACGAAAGGTGGACATTGTGTAAGGGTTTTATGTTAAGATTTAATTTTTATTAGGATATCATATTATTAACATTAAAATAAATAAATTTTATTATCTACCTATAAATAAACCAATGAATATTATAATACAATTGTTTTTTCTGAATAATACATGTTTTCCTTCCATTTTCGTATCTTTAAAAACTCAAGAGACTGAAAGAATGTTTTTAAGGATTACAGAATTTATTTATTTATTCCATCAAAAACAATTTTCCTTATGAGTCCCTGCTTTCTAAAAAAATCAATAGTGTTTTCCATATTTTCTTATGATTGTTTAATGTTACTTTTAACCTTATTTTATTTTTAAAAAAATTAAAAGGAATTTTCTTGTTTTTTTCTAAACAATGTGTTTTTTCACTTTCACATGTTGATTTATGATTATGGTGATAAGAGGTTTATGAAATCTGTTCCCTTTCTAAATGTTATGATATGATTAATGGTTGAAATTTTTACAAGGCATATTTCTTTTCCATCAGTTAATCCAGGATGAAAGTTTTATAAATCCCCTTTCTTTACCACAAATTATGATATGATGAACTTTTCAAGATCTTTTGGAAAACATCTATACGATTTTTATTATGTGGGGGGTGTTCCTAGAATTATATATCTCCCCAATTCTTTAGACAAATATGGCTATCTCATGTGTTAAATAGGAGATTAATGGGGATTGAACCCAATACAATAAGGGTATTTGTAAACAATTATAATATTGGGAGTATGCCATGACTACTATGATATAGGAGGGAGTGACCCCACTCCCCTATGATAATCTTGTAAGTGAGCCTAGAATATTAAGGAAATGATTGTCTATACTTATGTTCATTCCCAAAATGTATTTATTATTCCAATTTTTTTTTCTCATGGTTTATTTTCTTTGATTTCCTTATGATTCTTGTCTTATGAAATTCCATGCATTATGCCATGAATCAAGACTATGATCTTTGATATGAAGGGTATGGTTTTTCAAAAGTAATTATCATGGTTTCATTCCATTATACATGTTTTATGTTATAATGGTCATTGATATCTCCATTTTTATCCTTAAAAAGCATCTAATCTCACCCTTTATTTTGTTTCCTTTCCATTATTTGCGGATAAAGGTATTATGTATGACAATTCTAAGAAGTTTTATAATTATGAAGAACTTAATTGGAGATTATTTGGTCCAATTATGAACTAGTTATTTTTTTATACAATTTTACAAGTATAATAGACCAATATGATTATATTGTGGATCATTATATTATATAATGAATACATAACTAATAAGATATAATATTACTATTTGAAATGTATAGAACCCTAAAACACAAATTGAGTCTAGAATGTAATTTTACAATAATGAGATATAGAACATTCCATGAATACTATTGTGGACAACTGTCATTTCCAAATGGTACTACACAGCTCTAATTCATTCAACAATTTTATAGGATCTTATGTACATTGAAAAAATATCCCCTTTCTTATAGAACATTATAATACCCATTCTGAATATTCCTTTACGAAAACATGATATCTGACTTAAATTTCTATATCATTTCATAAGTTACCAGAATATATCATTTTTCTATATTCTACTCCATTTACATGATTCTAAATATTTCTCACTTTCATCATTTTCTACTCAACATGTTCCATGACAAAAAGATTCAATTCACTAACATCATCCCAACATGTTGGTTTATGACATCTTTTCCATACAACACATCATATGGTGTCATTCGAATACTTTAATGGTAGATATTACTATATACGAATTATGTGAAAAGTAAATACTAATCCCACAATCCTTTAATTTAAATTAATAATGACAAAAAAAATTTCTTATAATGTTTGAATAATTATTTCATATTATCTACATGTTTGAGGATGATAAAAAGTTCTCAATTGTAGCTCGAGGTCAAAATCCTTTTGAAAACTCTTTAATAATTTGAATATAAATCATCAATAATTATTGGATATAGTCACATTAGATTAAATATTAAGTCACAAAACATTATTAATATAGAGTCATGTGACGAGATCTAGAGGTATATATTCCATTACTGTGAGGAAATGTGTAGCCTTTATGGTGATCAACAATAACCTAAATGAAATCATCCTCCCTGGGATTATTTTTAAATATAGTGAGAAATTAATTTTAATATCATCAAATTTTATTACTAGAATAGTTAAAGGTTTCTTGAAACCTTTTGGATTTTTTATCTTAGCCTTTATGTATTAAAAAATTAGAATCTTGATACATTGTCAGTAATTTCTCATTTAATATTATCCCACCAATGATATTCCTTTAAATATCTATAACTTTTTATTCTATTGGTTGTAGATATAAATTTACATTATTAACATCATCTATAAATTCCCTTTTAATCTTAAGCTTGGATGGAAGACATATCATATTTCAAAATTTTAATATACCATCTTCATAGATGAAGTCCAAAAACTTCTCATCATTCATAGATATAATATTCCAATAAATATTATGATCATAAATATGGGAAATTTTGTTTTTTTTCTAATAAGGATGGTTTGAAATTAATTTGGAATATATTTGATATTTCTCCTTCATTAATTATTTCCATATGTAGATTTAAAAAATTCATTAATATAGAATCTTTTATAATACTAATTTTAGTCAAAACCCAATGATCATTTCAACTCAATGCATCATCCACCTTGTTTTCATTCACATTGTGGCAGTGTATTTAGTTTTCATAGTTAGTGAGGGGATCTCTCAGTGGCCTTTACCTCAAGTTTATCTCTTTCTGAAAGAAGGTTTATTTCAATATTGTATGATCAGTATATTCTCCACAACATTGAATACTAAATTAATGATTATATATATTCAAAGTAATGATTAGGAAAAACCAGATAAGATCATGGGATGTATAATTATTTTCATTAATATTTAACTATATTAATTAATATTAAACAACTATATAATTATATATAAGGAAACATCCAAGTCCCTTATTTGATGCATGATTGTAAAACACAAATCTATTATATAATGATGCTAAATTAAAAATCATTTCATTGGAAAATATCCTATTTAATTCATCAAAACATTCTAAATATTCTTACAACCAAAAAAAATTTCCCTCTGTGTGTCTACCAAGTTAATGGGTTAGATTATCGAGGTTAAATTTAAAAAATAATAAATTTTAACCTTTTAATCCATGCAAACTGTGTTACTTGGTAATATTAATTGGTGGTGGCCAATCCATAACTAACTTTTTCTTTGAATGATCGGCAGATATTCTGCCATTAGAGATAATATGTCCAATAATGTAAGTTTTATGAAGATATAATTCTCCTTTACAAGATTTTCCAAACTATTCCATGCCTATAAGAATCATAATGATGATTTACAAGTAACCCATATTCTCATCTTATCATCTATGGTATACCAATATATAATTAATAAATAAAATCATTAAATTATCAATATAACCCTTGAATATATTTTTTTCATGTGATCTATAAATATAATGGGTGAATTAGTAAATCCAAAATTAATTACAATAAATTCATAATATCCAAACCTCATAATAAATTTCATATATGTGATATCATCCATTATTACTTTCAGTTTACGATACCTAAAATGATGATCAATCTTTGAAAAATATTGAGCTCTTTCATGAAGATTATATAAGTCAATAATTAGAGGACGATAATACATTTTCTTTATAATAATTTAATTTATTTCCCAATAATCACTCCAAAACCTCATTGACCCATATTTCTTCATAGTGAAAAGAATATGGTCTCTCTATAATGAAAAATTTGGACATATAAATCCTTTATCACATAACTCCTATAGTTTCTCCTTTTGTTCTATTAATTAAATTTTCTTTATACTACAGGGTTCTTAAATGTATGTTTTTTATCATGGATTGGATCAATGGAATACTCACCATCACTCTTAGTTTGATGTTATAGTAGTTTTTTAGTAATCACATCATTCTATTTCTTCAAAATAGGTACATAGGGTATTTTAATATTGCATTTCACATTCATAGGTTGTGTTATCAATTATTCTCTAAGAATTTAATTAGGGATAAATATTAGAGTTGGATGCATACATGATTCATATGATTTATTCTACCCTATAAATATAAGGGATGTTATGCCATAATTTTGATTCTAAATCTCCTTCTCCTGGAAATACATTTTCTTAATATAATTTATAACAAAAATCATTCCAAGGATTATATCAAAGTCAACCATAGATATAATAACCCCGTTTGAAGATAGTGTACGTATAAGAATTAAAATAGGTATTATCAAACATATCATTATTTCAGTAAAATTTACATTAGTATTATTCCATGGAAAATATCTTCTTAATGTCCTAGGAAAATGTCAAATGTTATTGCAAATAATTGAATGTTTAAATGAGTGTCCAAATAGAGAATAAAATAAAGAATTACATAAATTTGTGGTTATGATCAAATTACTCACAAAGACACCTTTAGGAACATAATACTTACCTATAATAATCATATATTATTGGCCTTCTCCCATTGGCCTCTTTTATGGTAGGTACCCTTAATTCTTAAGACACTGGTTTGAATAAATACCCATATATTTAAATATCAATAAATAGATACCAGTGTTTTTTTCCTTCCCATCCATACATGTGCCTAATTCCACATTTCTCTAAACTTGAATCATAAACATATTCCCATAAATAAAGTAACATAGTGTTCCCTTCCATAATTATCACTTATTAGAAATCCAATATACCCTTTATTCATCATTGAAACATTTATTTTTCTTGGTGATATACTAACCTCTTATTTTAGTGACCTTACTTGAATATGTAAGAATTATAATATTATTTCTCTACCGGTTTTAACTTGAAACTATGTCATCATATACATAAAACATTTGGGAAACCTATTCTATTCAAGGATTCTTATTAGTCCCTTCAAGAAAATTGTTAATATTTCATTATAGATTTTCTTTATATTTTGTATCTTTCATCAAAAATATTGTAATATTACTCTCATAATATATAACACATTACACTCTATTATAATTTATGTTTAGTAACCATTACTCCTTTTCATCTTATCACTCTCAATGAAAATATTTCTCAAATAATATCACATTAAAATTTCTACATTTCATATTTTATGTTTCATTAACATCATTATTATTCTAAGAAAATTACCATTATTGATCAGTATCTCCCATTAAAAAATATAAATTCATAATAATATTTTATCATTAATTACTTACTATATCTATAAATATATTTATGAAATAATTAATCTATTTTTCAAATATCAATAGATTAGTAGTTACATTAAAATATGGAGGATTGAATCACATAAAGTTATTAGGAATTGTAGAAACGTGTAGTGGAATCATAGGTCGCATTTAATTGGAAAGGATGTTAATTATAACCTGATTCATATGACTTAACATAGTCATGAACAACTCTAATATAAAATAATCTATATTTACTTTCTCAAGATGTAAAAAGATACATTTACTATGGGTTTTGATTCCCTTCTCTCTTCTAAATTTTATCTCTACAAAATGTAACACACTAATTTTATAAGGCCCTAACCTAAAAAATTACTTCATCTGGAGTTAAGTCAAAAATTAAAATTGAGGATCTTTTCAGGATAAGAGTTTTAGAGAATTATACCATAACTACTACATTACATATAAAAAATTATAGAGTATACACTTCTACTCTATCCAATTTTTTTAAAAAATAAAACTCCTTAAATAAAAAAAGTATTATTTTCATGATAAAAAATTCTTGAATTATTACTTTCTATTATCCTTAATTTTACCCTATGAAAAACATTTCAAAAACATGGGATAAGAACAAAACTATCAGCATGGAATATAAAATACGGAATAAAACTACTAATCCATGAATATTTAAAACCCATGAAAACATTTTCACATAATAATACTTTTCATACATAAAACATAAACTAATTAGCTTACATATTGTAATCATAATATTCTTACAAAACATCATTGAAATCAAGAAGCATAAAGGTATCTTCTGGCATCCATATCGTACATACACTGTATCTTTCATAGCACAATAGGGAGTAACATTCACGGTTATGTTTGGAATACCCATCACAGTATATTCCGTAAATCTATTAGGAGAAATATTATTGTTTACCTTTTTCATGTTAACTAATGAATTTTAGTGATATCAAGGGCTCACCCTACCTAGATTTATCACGAAACCACCCGTATTAGGTTTATCACATAACCACCCATCAAATGTCCAAGTACCATTACATAATCATGACACATAATAGATTGAAATTATCAATATTTCACTCATCAATAACATGAAATCAATTCAAGATATTCAAATACTCAATCCATTTCGAAAACAATTTAAAATATTTAATATATCGATTTCTAAATCAATGTTTACCATACCATATTGAAACTTTTAAATGAAATTCAAGAATTTAAATTTTAAAAAATATATTTCCATATAAATAAATCCATAAAACAATTTATAAAACATTGAATTTAATGAGAAATATTTATAAGAATAAATATTTGAAACATTAAAAATGTTGTTTTAGCTAAAGAGTCCCTTGCCACATGATAAAATACATGAATAATAATAAATAAATAATTACACTATAAAAAATTCTAATGTCATGATAATAAGGATAATTATGGTATAATATGATAAAGGGTAGTATATACACCATATAAAAGTGAATTGGTGCAAAACTACATATAAGTGTCAATATAACGTAAATTGACATGAAATTATTTACAAAGATAATCTCATTTGATTAAGGATAAATAATTGAGATAAATATGTGTGAAAAAATATAAATACTCTAAATATAAGAGTATTTTTCGTGAATAATAATCACAGTTCATTCACACATATTCTTTCAAAAACAAAACCAATGATATGAATATTAAACTCAATAAAAAGAGATTGGGTTAAGATTTCCCTTAGAAAGTTCTATAAATGACGTAAGAATTTACTAATGGGGTTATTATATGTAGAAATAATATATTCACACAAATGGATTTAGAAATTATAACATAAATAAATGAACAACGATTCCACACATAATCTTGGCATAATATAGTCAATAAAGTATGCGTAAAACCTAGTGAGTGAAAATTGATTATAGAAATTCCCACACAATGATCATTTAGCTAATAAAATAGAATGATTATGAATATTCACTATAAATAAAAATAAATAAAGTATAAATACATGATTGGGTATCAAAATTTATTTCTAAAATAATCATAGAACAATATAATCTAGTAGCAGAAGATTAACCCAACTAATGGAAATTGGGTTAAGAAGTTCCCTTGCCTTGAATCTGACTTGTCCCATTACTTCTTAATTTCTAGAATAATAAAAATATATTAATTTATAATTGGTTTAGATCCTTTTTTTGTTTATTATTTATTTTATATCACTTATTACCATGTTATATAAATTAGTTAATTTTTTGAGTTCATATTAGATGTTTTGTCGATGTACTCTACTTGAGTAAAAAATGATCTTGTTTTGATGAAAATTACCCATGTGGTAATAAGTCCATTATATTTATAATATTATTCATGAATTAAATATAATATATATCCAATATAAATGTATTTAAAATATTCCATAACATTTGGAGATAACAAATCAATTTCACCATTCATGGAGACGGTAGGTCATACATACGCATGAATGCTACATCAATTTCTTTATCATATTAAACAATTAAAAACTAATTGATAAATAGATATATTATAATTATAGTATAATTTATATGTTATAAATGTTACATTAGTTCATTTATGTCACACTTTATATGTTCCATGTATTACATTAATGAGTCCTATCATTTTGAGGGGGCGGTATTCTGCACTTCCTCAAATGAAATTATTGTATTTAAACATTATGGAAAATATAAAGGTATGATGTTAATAGAAATTAATAAAGGATAGAGAAAAAATAAATATAATATATATCATATATAAATATTGTTCCATAAAAATGGACACAATGAGAGTTTGTAGGATATAATTGGAAAATCATTGTATCATGAGACGGTAGTTCGTCGTACATAGAAATATTATGTTTGTATCCATTAGATGGAGGTATGTGTAAGTGTAGAACAAATAAATATCAAAAAAATCTCTACATATTTACTATAGTGGTGTTATTATTTAATCATATAATAATAAAATCATAGGTAGTGAATAAAGAAAATAATGTAAATGAACTTTAGAGAAGACTTTACCTCTAAAAAGGGTAACTCCTTTTGATTTGAGGAAAACAGATTTCTTTAATTTATTTCTTCCCAAGTTATGGTTTATTTGTTGAAGGGAGTTATGTTGGCATATTATTTTTGTATAATTTGGGTTATCCAAGGGGCATGAGACGTGTGATTACGTGGGTAGAGGTTTTGGCCTTTTATAAGAGGGAGAAGGGGCACTTTACGAATGTCTTGAAATATTATTTTATTATAAATTTATTTTCGGTTTCTAATGGTCCCAAACACATTTATTTGAAATATAAGATTATTTTGGGTCATTTTCCCATAATTATATTAAAATTATACAAGTTCTGTTTGTAACACCCCAAGATTTTATGAGAAATATTATCTATAATTTCATTGATGTCTTGTGTTGTACGCTACACCAAGATTATCTTGCACTATACACAACACTATATTAGCATGTATTGTTTTCAACACTATTCTTGTCTTGTGTTAGACGCAAGAGTAACCTTCCTCAATAGCTTGCGTTGTATGCAATACCGAGTTTCACTAACTAATGATATGTTATTAAAATATTATATAAACTAGCTGTTATGAATAGTAATACACACTTTTTTAAATTTTATAAATTTTATCCTTCAAAATTGACTTCATTTTTGGATTTGTAATATCAAAATTATCCTAGGGTAAATTTTTGATATTTTCCTGAAAACAATCAATTTTTGATGAATAGTGAAAACACTAAGTTATTGGTTTAAACCGACTTTTTATTTAAATAATAATTTATTTTATTTAAATTTATTTTAGGTAAACGTAGATAAATAATACCTATATAAGTTCAATTTAATTCATTGGATTCGTTTTATAAAAAATTTAGAAATATAAAAATTGTATTGAACTTTTTACCGTCTTTTACCCAACTCATAGGAGCATTTTCAAATTTGCATAAAACATAATTTTACAGCTTATGTGAGTTGAATTTAAAAAATCCGAGAGACACGGTTGATATCAGTATGTAAAATGAGGTTCAATGAGATGAAAATAATTTTTGGTGAATGGTAACTTTTAACTTTTATTTACCATGGTTAAAAGTAGATAAGGTAATTAAGGGTAAAAATGATTGTATTATTACCCTAACACATTTCCTAATTCTATTGGATAATTTTAATTCGACCATAAACAACCTTAGGAATAAAAAATAACCCTTTAGGTCCACATGAATTATATTAGGACATTTATAATTGTTTTATTTAGAGAAGAGTCAAAATAGTTATAATTAAAGTTCAATAACTAGAACATTTTTAATATAGGGTTATACATAAGATAAATTAGACTATAAATATTAATTACATTTCTAAAAATATTTCCTACATAATAGTATTTTATTTATATTTTTTAGACATTAAATTATTTAATTCATATTTGACACAATGATGATGCAGTAATTACCTTTTTAATGAAATATTAACATAATTGATTTTATAAATACCCAAAAAATATAATTTGAGACTTATTATTAAATAAAAAAAATTTCTAGGTTAATATAATATATTAGGGTTGGTTTCATGACGTTATTTATAATTAATAATGCTGTTATAAATTTATAAAAAACAAAATAAAAAATAGTTTCAAAATTGACATAAAAGAGTTTTTAAAAGAATATTATATTATTAATTGATATAATGGTTTTAAAAATATAAGGTTAGGACAAAGAACTTATATAATAATATATATGACCTTAATGAACCAATTTGGGTTCTATTGGAAGTTTATAGTATGTTTATTAACTATATGGTGTAAGAATACAAGAAGACACGGTAACAGTTAAATTATTTAACATAGAGTTAAATCTAAATGATAAGGTTAAAATGGTAACCTAAACATGTCTAAAACCTATTGGTTGAGATTATTTCGACCCATACCCACCCTATCCTTAAAATAAGTCACTTTGGAGCCATTATAAACTGAATATTAATTTACTATAAAATAATATTTAAAGTTTTTCTTAAGGTTCCCATCACCCCTCTTATAAAAGGGAACTCCCCTTCTCTATAATTCACAACTTCAAATCCATTTGGCTCGGCCAAACCCCACCCAAATACCCTTTCAACTATCCTAACTTCATCCTAGTGTCCTTACTTTAGTCATAAATCTAACCTAAGGAGCCATATTGATCAAATCAAAAGGAAGAACCCGAAGAAGAGGTAAATATCTCAAAACCTATTTCAAGTTCCATTCTTCTTCCACTTCCTCCTTCTTTGTTCTTTCCATTCAAAAATAATATCTCGAGTATATTCTATATACATTGATGTTATTATAAAAATTTTACAACCATATTAGTTATTTAATCCATCCTATGAATGAACAATTCACCACATGTGTGTACGTACGGCTTACCGTCTCCACGTCGTGGTGTAGTGTGTTATTCAATCATTTCATCATTTTTATGGGTATAATAATGAGTATAAATGATATAAATAATAATAAGAACATTTTTTTGATTCTTTATATATGATATAACATCCAATTATATAATATTTTAATATCAAAAGAATGATATTGTCGCTCGTGCATACATACGGACTACCGTCTCCTTGAACATGATGAAATTCATTTTCCATGATTAACCATTCAAGTAAGATTATAAATTATATATAATAAATAATAATGAAATATATTACATAATAATTATACTGGATTTATGTAAATATATTTTTCATTTACTTAATTCCATTCAATTTGATAAGGAAACGAAAATTGCGTTCATGCGTAAATACGTCTTACCATCTCTATGAACGGTGTATTTCATTCCATTTATCGATCTATCATATATATTTATATGCTGAATATATATTACATATAAATCATGTTTTACATTCTGGAATTAATTAAATCTGGATATAAGTAATAATATCAAGAACAGCAAGTCGAAACACGTACGATAAATGAAATGATTTTACCCAAAACACTCCCTTAACATGGAATTTACAAAAGAACGGGTAATATAAAGTCATAAGTGAATCATATATGTTGTCATAAATGTTATTATGGTTATTTTACAAGTTAATAATATGTTTAAACCCACTGTAAAAGAATCTCGGACACATATGGAAGAAATTGGACATAAGGTACAGGATAATTTTGCAATCTCATTTTTATCCGAGATTGCTAATACATAATTATTTACTGGGGTTATATTTTTCATCCATTCCCATAAAATGTTTTTCATAAAGTTTTTAATATTATTCCATTTATGTTTAATGCCATGTTTCCTACTGTTTGAATTTTAATTTGTGTTATGGATGGAATCTCTCTTTTTTTACCATATGTGGCACTTTTTGACTTTTCTGTTAAAAGTATGGGGAGAATGTTTTTTTTAACTTATAAGGAATGAACGGATTTCTACGTTCTCATAACACCTTATTTTCATGAAGCTTAATCTACAATATTTCATTATTATTTTCAAAACATCTTTTTCTTTTAAAATTTCATGGAATTTAGTGAAAAGAAAATGATTTTGAAGAAGAAATCATATTTTCCTCAAGAGTTCATTTCAAATGTTTTATGAAACCCATTCCATCTAAGAAGACATTATTTAATATGTTTATATTTCAAGA
Source organism: Viscum album (assembly GCA_963277665.1). Classification (NCBI taxonomy): domain Eukaryota; kingdom Viridiplantae; phylum Streptophyta; class Magnoliopsida; order Santalales; family Viscaceae; genus Viscum; species Viscum album. The sequence goes on along the minus strand of OY728148.1, from coordinate 825,995,580 downwards.
ATAATGTCTCCATTATTTAAATGGTTTCATTTTTCTTATGATGAATTGAAATCAATTTATTTTATATGGATTACGTTATGATGGGATGGTGTCTATGAAACCCATATTATTTTTTGGGTTATGTTGAATGATTTATGTTTATTTTGTGGCACATGAAAAAATGATTTCATTATGAGATGGGTGGGACCTATATCTCCCTCTAATGCATTGTGTAAATATTTATATATCATGAGATATACATGGCTGGAATGGAAAGTGAATCCAGTTTAGTAATACAGGTCTGGAACGGCAAGTAAACCCGGTTCAGTAATGTACTTTTTCCACTATGATGGTCTTGCCCACAATGCCTTGGATAATATGGAAATCATAACATGTTATTAATGGTTTCCACAATTACATGTTTTATTCCCATGCTATTTTATCATGGTTAATGCTCGTTTATGATCTATGCCATATGAACTACTAAGATTTATTTCATTACATCTGATTTTGATGGTTTATGGTCATGTTCTTATGTTCAACTTCTTAGGAATTGTTTTATGTTCTCCATGTTTACACTTACTGAGAATTTGAGCTCACCCTTTTAATGTTTTATTTTTTCCAGGATATAAAGAAAGGTTTTAAGTAAAAAACCAAAGGGGAAGATCTTTATGGGAGATGTTGAAGATCTTTCACCATGATTAGAAGATTATGTTCTGAGTTTCCAAAGACACTAAACTAATACGGTCTTTGGGCATCTGTTTTTATCATGTATTAAGTATTCCGAAAAAGTAATGTAATTTATATGTATGTCAAGTGTGGGTCTCTACAGTTGGTATCAGAGCGAAGGTTTATTTAAGCTTTGGAAACTAGTATGCGAAAACTTTAGTAAAATCCCTAGAGATATTTCTAAGGTATGTCTTGGGATGTCTCTAAGGTTAAGTATACATATAGGTTATAGTCCTCAAATTATGGTAAAGATCACAGAATTAAACCTTAGATGTTATATATTGAATGTACTCCCCCTTTATTATGTTGTTCTCCTAGAATGATATTTTCCTCTCACACTATTATTTTTGGGTTTTAGAAAAATGGTTGGAAACATGAAGATTCATAATAACGGAGAATATGATGGACAATGGAATGATATTCTTCATGAGAAAACAATTGAAATTGGATCTAGAAGTCCACATATCGTTATTATTCCTAATCAGAAGTCTCATAATATGATCAATAATCTCAACTTTGGTAAGTTTACTGACTCATCTAATAAAGGAAAGATGGAGTTTTATGATGATCATAGAAGAAAGTTAAATTTCCCTCATGTAAATCATGTGGGAAGAGGCATCAGGGAGAATGTTTCAAAGGAACTGTGAGATGCTTTGGGTGTGGAAAAGAAGGACACAAAGCTAGTAAGTTCAAAAGAAAAGGTTCAATTAATACCATGGAGAAGTATAATGGTATTTCTAAGACATCAACAATGATTAAATGTTTTAAATGTGGAATTTATGGGCATTATGCAAACCAAGTCCCTAAGGGAAAATCTCTTGAATAGAATCAGTATGGTCATATGAGTAGTATTTATGTTGATGGTGATGAAGAGACTACAAATGATATATGAGATAAAAGAAGTGTTGAGGAATAAAATTATGAAGCTTGTTTAATGGTTTAAGAAGTTAGTTGAATGATAGTATGTTTATCAAGAGTTATGTTGTGTGGGTAATTTAATGGTACTATGGAATAAAGAAGTATATAAAGATTGTTACACTATTGTTTTTCCTAAAGTATATGAAAGTATATGTTGAATGGTATCGGCAACCATGAAAGGTTATTCAGATATTTTTTGAACGTAGATGATATGCGCATAATGAAGGGATAAGGATATAATAATATGTTTTATGGTATTAATGAGTTCATGACCTATATAAGGACAACGTGATATCATGGTTTGAGTACATATAAATAGTGGTATTTTGGTATGTGGAAATTGTTAACTTTTAATAGCATTCTTGTTTTAACAAATATTATTTGGTAATTCATGTTTCAAGAGGATACATTACTAAGGAATTCACATATTTGGTATGTGACCAACAAGATATATCTTAGGATATATGGGGTATAAATTATGGTATTCAATGCTTGTTAAATGACCTTTCTAGAAGTCATTTTCATTATATTATGAGATTGGACAGAAGTATTTTTGATAATACAAAAGGTTGGAATAGATTAAGTTGGACATTATATAGTATTATTTAAGGCTGGAACTTTTTTGATATTATTTTTGTAATGTTATAATCATATAATTTTAGAAAAAATGACAACCTGCAGGATAGGTGACAACCTGTCCCGTCGGACAGGGTTGTGGGAATCAAACCCACAACCGAAGTGTGACTGGTCTTTATCACCAACCACTCGCCTACATGAAGTCCCTAGTTAGTATAATCTGGTTTTATTTTATTAAAAAGTATTATAGATGAAGTATAAGTCCATTTTAGGAACCATATACGATTAATCACACAATAAATGGACTTATGAATATTTAATAACTTTTGCTAACATTTTGTTTGAGATGGATGGAATGGCTTATCATTCTATCACATGATCCTCTAACACTTCACGAATGAGAAATTCAACTTCATTTCCTTAAGATATGAAGTGTAAATTTTTCATGTAACTACCAACAGTGAGATTGAACCAAAATCAATTAAGTAGTTCTTCTGATTCCAATTTTTTCAACTTTAGAGAAATGATCTTAAAAACAAAAAACGTTTTCCTTGATGGTAACTTAGATCATCGCAAATTTATGGCTTTGTGATTGTTGTATTTTTCATTTCCATGTTCTCTACCACTCTCCATCAGAACATGATGGTCTGATTTCTCTTCCGTATCCATATTTTCACCTATGTTCTTCTATGGGGAAACCTAGTGATGAGTTAATTTGGTTAACTGTTACATTTCTTTTTTAAAATTAAGTTTTAGTATTCCATTTGGCGATGTGAGTTTCTATGAATGAATGTTTCATATAGTAAACCATTTATAACCCCGACGAATTTCGAGGGCGAAATTCATTTTAAGGGGGGTAGAATGTAACACCCTGAGATTTTATGAGAAATATTATTTTTAATTTCTTTGATGTCTTCTGTTGTATGCTACACCATGATTATCTTGTACTATACGCAACACCATATTATCTTTTAGTATATGCAACACTATTCTTGGTTTGTGTTACATGCAAAGGAAACCTTCATCGATTGCTTGCGTTGTATGCAATACCGAGTTTCACTAAACAAAGATATATTATCAAAATATCATATAAACTACCCATTAGGAATAGTAATACCAACTTATTGAAATTTTATAAATTTTCTCTTTCAAAATGGACTTCATTTTTGGATCCGGAATATCAAAATTTTCCTTGGGTGAGTTTTGGGTATTTTTTTGAAAACTTTCAATTTTTAATGAATAGTGAAAACACTAAGTTATTGGTTAAAACTGACATATTATTTAAATAATAGTTTATTTTATTTAAATTTATTTTATGTCAAAATATATACATAATACCTATATAATTTCAATGCAATTCATTAGAGAAGTTATATAAAAAATTTAGATATATAAAATTTTATTGAACTTTTAACCGTCTTTTACCCACCTCCTATGAGCATTTGCAAATTTACATAAAACATAATTTTACTGATTTTGTGAGTTTAATTTCAAAAATACAAGAGACATGGTTGATTTTAGTATGTAAAATGTGGTTCAATGAGCTGAAAATAGTTTTTGGTGAAAAGTAAGTTTTAACTCTTATTTACCACAGTTAAAAGTAAATAGGTTAATTAAGTGTAAAAATGATATTATTATTACCCTAACACATGTCCTAATTCGATTTGACAAGTGTAATTCGACCAAAAACAACCTTAGTAATAATAAATTACCCTTTAGGTATACATGGATTAGATTTGGACAATTATTATTATTTTATTTAGAGAAGAGTTAAAATAGTTAAAATCAAAGTTTAATAACCAAAACATTTTTAATATAGGGTCATACATAAGATAAATTTGACTAAAAATATTCATTAGAAATATAAAATTATTTCCTACATAATAGTATCATATTTATATTTTTTAGACATTAAATAATTTTATTTATTTATGACACAATGATGATGCAGTAATTACCTTATTAATGAAATATTAACATAATGGATATTATAAATACCCAAATAAATGTAATTTGAGACTTTTTATTAATTAAACAAATTTTCAAGGTTAATATAACATATTGAGGCTGGTTAGATGAATTTTTTTCTAAGTAATAATGCTTTTATGAATTTAGAAAAAACAAAATTCCAAATACTGTCAAAATTGACATAAAAGAGTTTTTTAAAAAACATATTATATTATTAATTAATATAATGGTGCTAAAAATATAAGGTTAGGCAAAAAAATTTATATAATAATATATATTCCATTAATGAACCAATTGGGGTTCTATTGGCAGTTTATTATAAGTTTATTAACCATATAGGGTAGGAATACAAGAAGACACGGTAAAAGTTAAATTAGTTAACTTAGAGTAAAATCTAAATGATAAGGTTAAAATGGTAACCTAAACTTGTCTCAAAACCTAGTTTTTGAGAGGATGTCGACCCATCCCCACCCGAGCCTCTAAATAAGTCACTTTGGATCCATTATAAACCGAATATGAATTTATTATAAAATAATATTTTTTGTTTTTCCTAAGATGCCCCTCACCCCTCTTATAAAAGGGAACTCCCCCTTACCTCTAATTCACACCTCCAAAGCCAATTTTCTAAGCCAACCCTGCCAAATACCATTTCAAATATCCTCCCTTTATCGTATATGCCTTCCTTTAGTCATAATGCCAACCTAAGGAGCCTTTCTGATCAAATCAAAAGGATGAACTTGAAGAAGAGGTAAATATCTCACCACCTATTTCAAGTTCCATTCTTCTACCACTTCCTCATTCTTTGTTGTTTACATTATAAAATAAAAAATCCAATATCTTCTATATAATGTAATGTTATTATAAAAATTTTACAACCATATTAGTTATTTTATCTATCCTATGAATGAAAAATTCACCACACGTGTGTCTGTCCGGCTTAACGTCTCTACGTCGTGGTGTATTTTGTTATTCAAACATTTCATCATTTGGATGGGTATAATAATGAGTATAAATGATATTAATAATAAACATAACATTATAATGATTCTGTATATATTATATAACATCCAATTATATGCAATTTTAATATCAAAATAATGATATTTTCGCTTGTGCGTACGTACGGACTACCGTATCCACAAACGCGATGAGATTCATTTTCCATGATTAACCATTAAAATATGGTTATAAAGTATATATAATAAATAATAATGAAATATATTTCATAATAATGATACTAGATTTATGTAAACTTAAGTTTCATTTACATAATTCCATTCAATTCAATAAGGAAATGAAAACAGTGTTCATGCGTACGTATGGCTTACCGTCTCCATGAATGGTGTATTTCATTCCATTTATGGATCTATCATATATATTTATATTCTGAATATATATTACATATAAATCATGTTTTACAATATGGAATTAAGTAAATCAGGATATAAGTAATAATATCATGAACAACAAGTCGAAACACATACAATAAATGAAACGCTTTTACCCAAAACGTTGCCTCAACATGGAATTTACAAAAGAATGGGTAATATAAAGTCATAAGTGAATCATATATGATATAATAAATATTATTATGGTTATGTTACAAATTAATAATATGTTTAAACCCACTATACAGTATTCTCATACACATATAGAAGAAATTGTACATAGTGTAAGGGATAATTTTTCAACCTCATTTTTATCTAAAATTGCTTATACGTAAGAATTTACTGGGGTCATATTTTTCATCCATGACCATAAAATGTTTTTCATAAGGTGTTTAATATTATTCTATCTATGTTTAATTTCATTATTACCCCTATTTGACTTTTACATTGTGTTATGGATGGAATCTTTCTTTTGTTTACCATATGTGGTACTTTTTGACTTTTCCGTTAAAAGTATGAGGAGAATGTTTTTTAACTTATATAGAATGAATGGATTTCTATGGTTTCATAATGCCTTATTTTCATGAATCTTACTATACAAGATTTTATTATTATTTTCAAAAAAATTATATTTATTTTAAAATTGCATGGAATTTTGTGAAAATAAAATGATTTTGAAGAAGAATGGATATTTTCCTCAAGAATACATTTCAAATGTTTTATCAAAACCATTTTCCATATAAGATGAAATTATTTAATATGTTTATATTTTATGTATAATGTCTCCATTATTTATATGGCTTCATTTTTTTATGATGAAATGACGTCCATTTATTTTATTTGGATTATGTTATGATGGGATGGTGTTTATGAAACCCATATTATTATTTGGGTTATGATGAATGATTTATGATTATTATGTGGCACACCGAAGAATGATTTCATTATGAGATGGGTGGAACCTATATCCCCCTCTAATAGATTAGGTAAAGATTTATATCTCATGAGATATACATGGATGGTACGGAAATTGAATCTGGTTCAGTAATACAGAGTTGTAAAGGCAAGTAAACCCGGATCCGGAATGGACTTTGTCTACTATGATGGTCTTGACCGCAATGCATTGGATTATATGGAAATAATAACATGTGCTTAATGGTTTCCACAGTTACATGTTTTATTCCCATGCTATTTTATCATGGTTAATGTTCCTTTATGATCTATGCCTTATGCACTGCGAAGATTTATGTCATTACTCATGATTTTGATGTTTTATGTTCATTTTGTTATATTCAAATGTTTAGGGATTGTTTTATGTTCTCCATGTTTAACCTTACTAAGAATTTGAGCTCACCCTTTTTATGTTTTCTTTTCCCTTGGATATAAAGAAGGGTTTTAGGTAAGAAAACCAAAGGAGAAGATCTTTATGGGAGATGTTGAAGATCTTTCACCATGATTAGAAGATTATGTTCTGAGTTTCCAAAGACACTAAACTAATACGGTCTTTGGGAATCTGTTTTTGTCATGTATTTAGTATTCCACAAAAGTGATGTAATATCTATGTACATCAAGTGTGGGTCCCTACATTTTATATTTTTTAAACCCTTATATTTTTTGTTTAACCTTTAATTTACCCTTTTTAATCTTAAGATGATATTTTATTTTTTTTACATTTTGTGGGGTAATTTAATTATCATACCATCTCAAAAGACCCCCCAAAAGTTCCATTTATGACATATACGGACGAATCTTAACCATTTTTCCAAATCATAGATTTTTAGTAATTTTAAAAAATTCAATAAAAAATATTATCATTAAAGATATGAACTTTTTCAATTTCAAAACTAAACATATATGACTTTTTCAAAAAATCATAAAAACATGATTAGTTAGAAAAAAATACATTAACTCAATACTAACATGTAGTATTCATCCAAAAAAATCTTTGATCACAAATATTTTGTCATATAATAGTTATTTTAATATTTAAAATATCATTTATTTGATAGTTCTATTAATAAAATAATTATTGTATCATTGTTGTGTCAGTATTTATGGTACTTATTTAGTCTCTAAAAATATAAAAAAAAATTATATAGATAATTTCATTAGATTTATGGATACTATTAATGTTTAGTGTTTCATCAATTTTATATATTCATTAAAACTTTTATACTTATAATAGATAAGAGAGTTATATGTTGTCACATTATATTGTTTTAATTATAATTACATCACTTTCAATGAAAAATCCTTTAAATGGTTCAATTCTGACTCTTTGGTGATATGGGTCGACTTTTATTCATCCAATATAATTTTTTATGAGTTAGGATAATTAATTATCCTTATTTTATTGTTTTCTACCATAATTTAATTGATTTACCTTTAACTGTGGTAAATAAAAATTACCAAAGTTAATATTCATAATGTCCAAAAATAAAAGGTGCCTATTTAAACAATTTGAACCTTCTAATTCGAAATATGGAAACAATTTTTACAAATTCATAATAAAACGTTTCATTGATTACATTAAAATTAATTCCTATAGTCAAAAACAGAAAGTAGGATTTTAAAATGTAAATACTTTCAAAAGATTTACATGTGTTTATGTCAAATTTAAATGTGAAATTAATTACAATGTCCAGCATTGGATTAAATGATGAAAACATAATCCAATTACACTTTAAATATAATTAATGTTAAAACATAACTATATAAATAAATTATATGAAATGTATTTTTGAATTAAATTATAGTATTTTTCACTATTCATAAAAATATTGATTTAAATATAAAAACCCATTAAATTAAAACAAAGTAAATTTTAATGTCCCACTTCTAAAAAAGAATATTCTTTTATCAATTACAACATATAAAAGGGGAAAAAAGATATTTTTAAAATTTGTTCTCTCTCAAAAGGTTCTAAAATGACGTTATAAAAATATTAGATATTTTTTTAAATAAAATTGGATTCATTCTCATTTTCAGCCTCTAAATTTAAAATGGATAAATTTGAAAACATTTAAAAAATATATAAAATCATAATATAGCTAATTCTATTAATTCCCACCAATACAATGACTATTCCTTAACTACCATTTAAATATACAATATTATTACTATATTAATATTTGGTAAAACTCCGTGTTGTGTGCAATGTAAGATTTTAGATAAACTTGATGTTGTGTGTCAAGTATGTTATCATAAATAGCATCCCATTTAAACTAAAATTAATATTAAATTCAAAAATATTAGTAGATATGAAAATAAATTATTCTATAAATACCTGGGATGTTACATCATTCCCCCTATTAAAAATTGTGTTCTCCCAATTTTAAAATTGGGCTCGGTAACATCATTTAACAAACAAAATAAAAAAAAGGATCGTAAAACATCCACATTAAAATATAGAATGAGATGTAAAAAAAATTCACCTGAGATAACACATACCAGGATTCCATGTCAGAAAACATTTTTATACAAGAAAAACTAACCATCTTGATCTAATGTATAGTGATAGAAAATATGATCAGAAGAATGTTAACCACCCAAAAACCATAAACATGTGTTGGGTTAAACGGTCTTTGATTTCCTAGTAGGAAAAGTAAATGGAAATTTTTTTTAGTTTCATATCCTTTTCATAAAGTTGAGTAATTTTTTTATAAGCTTGACTGAGAATATAACAAAATAGGCTTAATTATCACATAGAGTTTCATCCTTTAACAAATTACAACCACAAAGTCATATTTTCGCCAAATGATGAGTATTCAAGATCACATGGTCACACCTGAAGTTCTAGAATCAACTTCTAAGGAATCCCATAATCTAGAAAAGATGAACTATATAATTCCCCTATCTTTATAGATTAACCAAAACCAAACTTTTGAGTACAAGATCATATAATCCATAAAAATAATAATCCTTTATAAAAATAAATTCAAATATTAATCTCTAAAATTTAACAAACAATACCTAAAGCTCATCCAAAAACATTAAATAAAAAATTTTCCTTAAAATTCCTAAAAATAATCCAAAATAAGACTAAAACACAAAATTTAGAAGGATTTCAACGCAATTTCTTCCACGATAAATCATATCATTTATCTCTAAATAACATCAACTAATCATAATGTCTCATAGTTAAAAGTAATTAAACTAATCACATATTCTCCATGATAGGTTAATAATTTCTATAAATAAACCCAATCGCCAAAATTATGTAATAAAAACAAATACTCTTCCAAAATATAATGCAATCATTAATCCTCAAATCAAATCTCATACTATAATGTTTTCCTTAGTCATATAGTGTTCCCAAATGGGCGAATGTCTTCCAAAATAACATTTATCACTTAATCCCCAACTAATTTTCTTATAATATGGTTATACATTTGAGAAAACGTAAGTTCCCAAAATAAACTTCTTCTTTATCCATAAAATCAATTAACTAAGAAGTATAAGTCATACTTCGATTCCCACAAACATGACGGACGTGACGGGTTGTCATCCATCATGCGGGTTTGCCCTTTTTTAAAACTCAAATATAAACCTAACATTTTTTAACCTAAATGGTTTTATTATACCTATAATTTTCATCCCAAATAATTATGACCCCAACATCATAATTCATGAAGTCTTATATATATTGAAATTTATTTATTTCACCTTTATATAAAAAAATAGAACAATTCTAAAAGAATGAACATCGTACCATGATCATGGTGTCCACCTAGTTTCATCGTTTTCTTGTTCACGTAGATATAAGGTCCATGAATTTCAACAATTATTTATAGATGCTTTGAAATAATTTTCTTCTTTTATCAAAATACACCTAATATAATTTGGTCCAATTAGTTTTCAAAGAAAAATAGTTTCGGAAAATAATCATGTTCGATATATAATTTCAAAACATCTAAAAACATTATTTTTATAAATATTTTGGACCTAGTTTTTGTTTAAACATTCAATAAATGGTCCTGTTAAAATACCATAAGTATGTACTGGGATAGTATATCTTAAAATAAAATATAAATAGGTTGCATAATGGTCTCCTTCTTCAGCACCTTTTGGAAAATAATTATATTCTTCAAAATCTTGTGAGAAGGTAAAATATTTGAAAATTACACAATAATATTAACCTTTCTTGAAAATATTAGAATATTGATGAAATATGATTTTATTAAATACAATCCCTGATCCACGATTGTATCTAGGTATAGTGGAGGTGTTTGATATCTCAAAAAACTGCTTGCAAGTGAGTTATATGTTATAAAAATTGCACAATCATCCGAACATGATTTAGAAATAATTATTATAATAAAGTCATCAGGAAGTAATAGGAATGTTGTTTGGGATCCTCCTCCTTCAATTTGTAACTAACATTCCATGATCTGAAAAATTTATAAAACAAGGATTTAACTGAAAGAACAAAAATAGGGAATTACCATGTGCTTATCCAAAACACCTAGTCCCTAAAGTTTTCTAATCCAACCATGTATACCAACTATCACTTCCCATCCTTAAACATTTCTTAATATCAAGTAAAGTCAATAAATCACATTAAGGATCATTTCAGTTTTATAGTTTTATGGATTTAGGCCACAACAATTACATTACATCTCAAAACATACAGTGTATACACATCTACTCAATCAATTTTTTTTAAAATAATAAAACCCATTTAATAAAAAAAATAATTATTTTCTTGATAAAAATATTTTTAATTTCGTACTATCTCTTACCATTCCTTATACACTATAGAAAACATTTAAAAACAAGGGTTGAGAATAAATACATCAGTAATGAATGTATAATAAGGAATAGAACTATTAGTCCATGAATATTTAAAACCCATGAAAACATTTTCACAAAATCAGACTTTCCACCCATATAACATAAACTATGTATCATACATCATTAAATCATTATATTCCTATAAAACATCATAGAAATCACAAAACATAAAGGTAAATTGGGGAATCCATATCATACATACAATGTACATTTTTCAGCTACATAGGGAGTAACCTTCATGGTTATGTCTGGAATACCCATCATAGTATATTACCTAAATCTCTTAGGATAAACTTTATCATTTACCTCCATAAAATTACCTAATGCATTAGAGAGCTATCATGAGATCACCCTCCCTAGGTTTTTCAAGAAACCACATGTATTTGGTTTATCACATAACCACCCATCAAATTTCCATGTTCCATTACATAATAATATAACATAAAAGATAGAAATTATCAATATATAACTCATCAATCATAGGAAATAAATTAAATATATTGAAATACTCAATCCATTTCTAAAGCCATTTAAAAAATTTATAAAGAGATTTTTTAATCAAATTTCCCCATACCAGTTTGAAACATTTGAAATATATTTGAGAACTAAAATTTTAAAACATATATGTCTATATAAATAAATTCTTGAAACCATTTTTAAATTATGGACATTAATGAGATATATTTATAGGAATAAATTTTTAAAAAAATTTAAATGATGTCACATGAGAAAATTACTTCACTAAAAATAATTAAATAATAACATTAAAAAATCATATAATATCACTTGTATAAGGAGATTAATGATATAATATTTCATGGGGTAGTATATACCCCATATAAAAGTGAATTGGTTCATAATAGCAAATAAGTCTCAATGGAATGTAAATTTTGAAGAAATCCCTTATAAAGATTGTTTCATTAGATTACGGATAAATCAATGACATAATTATGTGTAAAAAATATAAATACACGTAATATAATTGGATATTAATTGTAAAACAATCAAATTTAATTCACACATATTCTTGGAAAAACAAAACCAATAACATGGATATTGAACTCAATTAAAAAAGACTAAGTTATGATTTTCCTTATAGAGTTCCATAAATGATGTAAGAATTTATCAATGGGGTGATTATTTGTAGAAACATTATATACAACCAAATTTAAGTGTAAATTAAAACATAAATAAATAAACAATGATTCTATATATAATATTGGAATAATATAATCAAAAAAGTATGCATAAAACCCAATGAGTGGAAATTGAGTTTAAAGAATCCCTTACAAAGATCATTTTGTTAATAAAATATATTGATTTTTTGTATTCACAATAATTAAATATAAATAAATTTTAAATAAAATATTTAATATCATTATTTATTTATCGCATAATCATATAATAACATAATCAATAAATAGAAGATTTACCCCAAAAATGGAAATTTGGTTAAGAAGTTCCCTTACCTTGAATCTGACTTGTGATGTTTGTTCTTTAGTGTCCTCTATAATAAACATAGAATAATTTATACTTTGTTTAGAACCTTTTTAATTTTTATTGTTCATTTGATACCACTTATTACCATGTTATACCAGTTAGTTAATTATTTGAGTTCATATCGATCATTTTGTCGATGTTCGGTTCTTGAGACAAAAATGAACTAGTTTGGATGCCAATTATCCATGTGGTTATAAGTCCATTATCTCCAAAATATTATTCATGTTTTAAAAATAATTTATATACAGTATATATCTATTTTTCAATGTCCATAATATTGGTAGATAAGAAAATAATTTCATCATTCATAGAGATTGTAAGTCGTATGTATGCATGAACAATATATTCATTTTGTTGTCATATTAAAGGAATGAAAACTAAATGTTACATTGGTATATTATAATTAAATTATAACATATATGTTTTATGTGTTACATATGTTCATTTACACCATCCATTATATGTTCCATGTATTTCATGGATATGTCATATCACTTTGAGGGTGCGGTAGTCCACACATCCTCAAATGAAATTATTATATTTGCAAAATATTAAAATCATAAAGTTATGTTATATATAAAAACTAAATAAGAATACAGACACAATAAATATAATATATATCATATATACATTAAATTACTCCATAATGGCCATCATGAGAGGTGGTAGTAGAAAACTGAACAATCATTATTTCGTGAGGCTGTATTTTATCGTACATAGAAATAGTATGCTTTTATAATTTATATAGAAAATTGTGTAAGTGCAGTTCAAATAATTCTTATAAAGAACATCCTAGTATAATTGGTATACTAGTTTGGTTATGTAATCATATAATAATAAGATCATAGTGAGTGAGGAAGAAAAATAAAGGAAATGAACTTTAGAGAAGACGCTACCTCTAAAATGGTTAAATCATTTTTGATATGAGCCAAATTGAATTATTGAATTACCTTCTGCCCATGTTAAGGCTTCCTGGAGAAAGAGAGGGATTTTGGATGATTATTTGAGCATAATTTTGACAATCTACATTTCATGAGATGTTTGAGTAAGTGGTAGAGGTAGTGGCCTTTTATAAGTGGGATGAGCGTCACTTTATGGATGTATTGAAATATTGTTTTATTATAAAATTATATAGTATTTATTTTCACGACCCGCCTTCACCAAAAGTAGGGAAGGGATAGTAGATAGTTGAGCCCTTACATCTTTAGGCTGAAGGAGAGATAATGGCCCCTGAAACCTGCCTTCAATAGGTCATGGAGTGGCGACTAGCACCAAGGGTATAGAATCTCACAAAAAAAGGAAGGCATTACCCTTTTTATTTCTTTATAGGATCGAGAGATAAGATAGAAACCCCAACAACAGCAAAGCTGAAAGTAAAGGTAAAGACAAAAGTAACCCATTCCCATATGCATGTTCAACAGTAAATGATACAAGCCACAAAAACTCCAATGGTAAGTACCAAGAAAAAGGAAAATGACAACAGAAACATCCCCAAGGTCTGAGCTAGTACGGTCCCACATGATGCCTAATGTCCTCCTGGAAACCTGAAAGTGGTTTTATATATATAGGGTGAGCATACAAGTATACTCAGTAGGGAAAACCAAAATCTCTCATGCACGAGTGGAGGGGCATTCTAATGCCTTGTGAGAAAAGAGATAACCAAAACATCTAGCAAGGTAAACTATCCACCCACGCCTTACCAAGGCACACTCCCCAAATAATTCATGTCAAATAAAGTATAGTAATAGCACATCGATATTTGGGTACCCCGCGCCACTTTCCCATTGGTTATTTATGAAATCCTATGCATCGAACCAATCCTGCCATTCTCACTACTGTCCCACTGCCAAACCCCACCCGCACACACCTGGGCCATAACCTCACTATAGTCCCATAGCCAAACCCCGCCCGCAGACACCTGGGCCACAACCACACATTTCACCCGCAGACACCTGGGCCACAACCGCTATGAATAACCACACCCTCAAACACCTGGGTTAGAACAACTACTACCACGCTCGAGGACACCTGGGGAGAAAGCTATTATCACGCTTGAAGACACCTGTGCCTCATCCCGAAGACACTTGGGAAACAACCTGCCTACAAAAACCTGGGCCAACAACCACAACTACCCCTCCCGAAGATTCTTGGGATAATAATAGACTTCAGGCCATCACAGCCTACCTAAAGAGTCTTGGGCTATTCGGGAAAGGGAGCATAAAGGGAGCTAGTAACCAGCCACCCGTAAGAGTGTTGGAAAAAACACCCTCCCCCGTGAAATGGGGGTGTTCGGCAATAAATTGATCAACATAGGTGGGGCTTGAGTAAAAAACATAAGAGCTACAGATATATCTATAGGTAACCAGCACTAATCCTAGCCTAGGGTTTCTAAATACCAACCTAAACACAAATAGCCTCGTGACTGTTCATTCGTAAGAAACACAACACTCACGGCCAAGTCATAACTCGTTCCCAAAACCAACTCCTCGTTTAAATAATTATGTTATCATGTTCAATCAAACCCACTTAACTGAATTCTATACATCTGGGCAACTAGATGGCATAACCCCAAGCTAGTGGAAAAGATAAACAGCCAACATCAATTTATGCACTCACACCCGGTTATCTTGTAAAGTTACAACAACAAAAAAAGGGATAATTGAGATCCCTCTAAGTATGGAAACAAAGAAAACCCTGAGACACAGCCCCATGACCCCAAAACCAGGATCCAACGATTTCTCAAAAATAGAGGATCCCACCCGTGTTCGTGTCACAGTAGAGATACCACACAGCTCCAGATTCACAACCAACAATCGTGCCACAATAGAGAATTCCATCCTTGTCCACATCTTCCTATAAGCACCAGGTAGAACAACACACCCACTACCAAACAGAGTGGGAAACTTCCAGGTTCAAGCACATCATTCATTAGGTTATTCTATCTATTTGCTAACTGGGTGGTCACACAGATGATTCTAGTTTTACTGAACATCCATTTAAACAAACTGAGTTTAGGTGACTAACCAATTTCCACGTTATAGGTATTTAGTCATCACAAAAGACAAGGGTTTATTAGGACGCACGGAAAAACCACCAACGGCCATGATTTTCAGTGAGCACAAGCTCGTACAGTTCACAACACATCAACATAAAAGAGTACAGCCGAACATCGATCACACCCCCCTTCATTATTTAAAGGTCTGTTCATTATCTTCACTAAGTTTGGTTTCATCAATCCCCAAAGAGACAATAGCGTACCCACCCTACATGATGCACATTAAGGAAAGACGAAGGAAATCCTACTTGATTGATCAAAGATCGAAGTTCTTCTCCATGCGCCAAGAACATGGAAAAGCGCGACATGCAGTGGAGGGATGTTGGGAACTCCAAACGCATTAAGAAGAAAAGGAATCCAGCCAAGAGGAAGAATAAGGAAGAAGGAATTCCCTGCGATATATAGATATGATCCCGTTGTCACGGGATATGGGGATTTGAACAGCATTAAATTCGGATCGTGGTTCCCCATGCGGTTGAGTGGTTACACACGACGGGATTAATTATTATTTAATTATGTATTGAGGAGGTTCCAAGGGATTTCTTGGGTATTAATTATGGGATTTAAATGGATTTGAACAACTTGAAAAGGGTTAAAAAGGCCCAAAATAGCTGTTACGGGAAAAACTGTAGAAGAGAAACCCGACAAGGCTGGGTGACACAGATCGGTCGCCCCAATCGGTCGCCCCGATCGGTCGCACGCCGATCGGCCGCACACCGAAAAGACATCCAACCACCAAAAAATCACCCCAAGGATCAGGAATTTGGCAAAGGGATGGACAGTGAGGGTCCGGGTCATCACATCAGATACCTCTCAAAGCATTCTCTCCTTCGAGAATTTAAAACCAGACCTGAAGAAAGGAGCGGGGGTCTGAACAACTTCCCCAGAAGATACCTATCATGAGTGAACCCAAACAATTACAATCACCGCAAAACAAAAGATTAAACCTTCTGGTCAAATGGTTAGGGGTTTCCCTTTCTCCATTAAAGATACTATCCGCTTTGGGCAGCATTGACTCGCCCACACGGGTTTAGGCGCATCCACTCAAATGCGTCTTAACTAGGGATTAGGTACTCCTCTCCCCACATTTCATGATACTTCACACTCATCCACAAGAAAAAGTAAAACCACACATTCCATATTTAACAAGGTAAAGTGTTCCATCACAACCAAATACAACAAACAAAACTACTCAAAATAGCTATGGGAACTGGGTGCGCATCTGTGTCTCCAGTTCCTAGGTACGTTCCTCGAGCCCACCATTCCTCCACAAAACACGAACAAGAGGAATGGTTCGTCCACGGAGCACCTTCTCCTTACGATCCTCGATCATCACTGGTTGCTCTATGAATGATGCATCACCTTCGACGTCTACCTCTCCCTAGTGGAGGACGTCTGAGTCGTCGTGCAGATATCGATGAAGATAGGATGCATGGAATACATCGTTCACCCTTTGTAGCTGTGGTGGCAACGCAAGATGGTAAGCCACCTTGCCGACCCACTGTAACATCTCGAAGGGTCCGATGAACCTGGGAGAAATCTTACTTCCCCTGTCGAACTTCCGCTTCCCACACCAAGGGGAGACCTTCAAGAAAACGTGGTCCCCGACCTTGAACTCCAAGAGTCTCCTCCTATCTTCGTCATACGACTTCTGCTGGTCCTTAGCCGCCTTCTTCCTCTCTCGTATAAGTTTCACCTTCTCCGTCATGCTCTGCACCACCTCGGGGTCAAGGGCGCCTACCTCTCCGACTTCTGTCCAGTACACGGGTGAGAAAAATGGCCTCCCATACAAAGCTTTGAATGGATCCATACCAATGGTTGAGTGGTAGCAGTTATTGTAAGAGAACTCTACCAGAGGAAAGTGTCACACCCATGATCCCCCAAAATCTAGGACACATGCCCGTAGCATGTCCTCCAATGTCTGGATGGTGCGCTCTGTCTGTCTATCTTCATGGGGGTGTAAGGCAGTGCTAAGTCGTAGTTGGGTGCCAAAAGCATGCTGCAATCCCCTCTAGACTCGTGAGGTAAACCGTGCATCCCTATCCGAGACTATGGACCTCGGGAACTCAATGCAACCTCACCACCTCATCCACATACCTTTGGGCTAAGGCATCCACTAAGCCCGACTCCTTGATCGCCAGAAAGTGGGTCGATTTTGTCAACTAATCCACCACTACCCAGACAGTGTCATATCCTCCTTGAACCTTGGGTTGCCCCGTGACGATATCCATAGAGATTCCATCCCACTTCTACTCGGGAACGTATAAAGGTTGCAACAAGCCACCTGGAACATGGTGCTCTGCCTTCACCTGCTGACACACTAGGCACTTTGCTACAAACTCTGCTACTTCCAGTTTCACCCTGGGCCACCAAAATTGTCTCCTCATACCTTGGTAAATCTTGGAAACTCCTGGGTGCACCGCTACGGGTGAGTTGTGGAACTCACTAAGAACTCTCTCGCACATCGCCTCTAGAACAAACAGCTTTCCTCAGAATAGCACCCGATTCTGACCATCCTCTGTCCACCCTTCCGGAGCATCACCTTGGTTGACCTGGTCATGCACCACTTTTATTTTTGAGTCTCCCCACTGAGACTCCTCCACCTTCCATAGTAGAGAAGACTGCACTATCATTTGATATAAGCAACCTCTCCCACCTTCCACCCTTGCATCCAGGTGCAGGGTATCCAGCTCCTCAATTGACTTCCAAGCATCTACCGACTCTCGAACCGCATCCTTCTATGACTTCTTGCTCAAGGGATCATCCACCACATTCCCCTTTCCTAAGGTGTAGGAAATCTCGAAGTCATAGTCTTAAAGGAATTCCATCCACCTTCACTGCTGTAAGTTCAGGTGCCTCTAGGAGAAGACATACTTCAAGCCCTTGTGATCGGTGAAGAACACGAAGCGCTCCCCAACGAGGTAGTGCCTTTAAAACTTTAGTGCGTACACAAATGATGCAAGATCCAGATCATGGGTGGCGTAGTTACGCTCATGGGGGCATAACTGCCTTCACCCATAGGAGATCACCCATTGTTGTTGCATCAACACACATCTGAGGCCTTTCCCTGAAGCATCACAAAAGCCCTCATACACCATCCCTTCTTCTGGAAACCTCAGCAATGGGGCACGAACCAACTTCTCCTTCAGATAACTGAAGGCCACCTCACACTTCCCATCCCACATGAAATCTTGGTCCATCTTGGTCAAATATGTCAAAGGCGCTACAACTCGGGAGAAGTTGGGAACGAATCTCTTGTAGTAACCTACCAGCCCAAGGAAACTATGAACCTCTACCATGTTCTTGGGTGATTCCCAAGAAAAAACCGCATCAACCTTCGATGGGTCCATTGTTATCCCATGCTTAGACACCACGTTCCCATGTAAGTGCACTTCTCACGTCCAGAACATGCACTTGTACAACTTCCCATAAAGTTTGTGTCATCGGAGGACCTATAAAACTATTCTCAAGTGCTCAGTGTGATCCTCCTCTAATCTTGAGTAGATAAAGATGTCGTCAATAAATACAACTACTAACCAGTCCAGATATTCCTAGAATACGGAGTTCATGAGCCCCATGAACACAGTGGGTGTGTTCGTAATGCCGAACGGCATGACCACAAACTCAATGTGACTATATCTGCACCTTTAGAAAGTCTTTGATATGTCTCCCTCCTTCACCCTCACTTGGTGATATCCTGACCGCAGGTCAATCTTAGAGAACCATCTTGGCCCCTTCAACTGGTCAAAGAGATCGTCTATCCCTGGAGGAGGGTAGGGATTCTTGACCATTACCTGATTCAGTCTCTGGTAGTCTATGCACAGCCTGAGACCACCATCTTCTTTCCTCGAGAACTAGACTGGAGCACCCCCGCGGTGACGCACTTGGTCAAACAAAACCCTTCTTCATCAGGTCGTCAATCTTAATCCGCAACTCTCGTAGCTCCAAAGGAGCCATCCGATAGGGGGCCATCAAAATCGTATGATCACCAGGTTGCATGTCTATCCCAAACTCGATGTCACGTCGAGGGGGTAGAGTGGTAACCTCTTTAGGTAAGATGTCCATAAACTCACAAACGACCCTTGGAACTTCCAACATCTCTACATCCACCGACTCCACTGATAGCTCATCCAGCAAGGAGAGGAGGGGTTCCCCTCGCTTGCTTCTTCCCTGGCAATTCTGCTCACCGATGAAAGTCACCCAACGGCCGCCCAAGTCTGAAAACACAACCCTTCCTCGGAAGCAGTCAATGACGGATCATACATAGAACATCCAGTCAATGCCTAGGATGAAATCATATGGTTGTATCTGCAACAATAGAAGATCTCTGACTGACTGATGTGTCCATATCATCAGTATGCATCCTTGACAAACATACAACAAGTTGGTCTGACCTCCGACTGGTGTGCTCAGAACCAGGGGAACTGGAAGTCTCTCAGCATCTAAACCTAGATAATGGGCCCTACTGGGTGTAATAATGGGGTAAAAAACTCTTGTATCGAAAAAGGCATACACAAGGGTACTAAACAAGCTGATCGTACCTTAAACGACCTCTGGACCTGCTGGAACTACTACCTCCGCAGCGTGCAACTGCCCACGCCCAGCTCATCTACCTCTTAGCTGTCATCCGCCTCCCCAACCACACCATGTTCGAGGTCCCTGAGAAGTGCCCTGAGATCTTCCTCCTCCTGCATTGTCTTCCCTTGGTGGAACGGGAGCCCAGTATCCCTACTGCTGCTACTGAAAGGGCCTAGATAGTAACTACTACTGTTGAGGTGGGTGCTGGACCTGCCCACCCCCACCGTACTATACTCTGTCCAGACACTAGTTTCGAAGGTGCCAATGGCTGCCACAGACGAAGCACCTCAGTCCTGGGCCTGATGGGAAAGGGCAAGGACTGGGAGATCGGAACTGGAATTGTTGCGGCCTGCTCCCTGCTGGTCGGAACCTAGAGGGCCTTGATGCTGGAGGCCTGCTGCTGACAGTCTTCCCCTTTGACGAGCCCAACTGGATTCCCTCTCATGACACACCTCCCAGCGTGTGCATCCTCTTCACCCCTTCAGGCTTCTTCTGCACCTCTAAGTATGTCTGTAGGGTGAACGGAGTAACATCGTACTGAACAGAATGTCGGAGTGCCTCCTCTAAACATCTCGCCCGAGACTCCTCATCCGAAAAGAGGTCTGGAGCAAAGAGAAGGAGATCCATGAACTTGATCCCCAACTCTCTCACTGACATTCCCCCTGCTTCAGGGAGAGAAATTCCTGTATATTCACAGAATTCATCGTGGAAGAGAGGAATTTCGCCCAGAACTCCTTCTCGAATTCCGCCCACGTCACCTGAGCCTCCCTCTACTCCCCAAGATAAAGCATCCACCACTGACGCGCTGCCCCACGCATCTGGATGACAGCTAGAGGAACCCAGTACTCTATTCGAGCCCGAATCAAGCTGAAGGATATCACCAGCTCCTCTAGCCAGCTCTTTGTCTCCATATCAGAGATGTTGCCCTCGTACTTACCCAGGGTTAGTCGCTGAAAGGCTCGAAGCGTCTTATGCCACTGACCATCCTCCTCTTCTTGGTCGGTCCTCTGCCGATCGGCCAAGTCAACCTCCTAGGCCTCGATCGCCCGCACTACTCATGGTCGCCTCCCAGGTGCCATAGCTCCAAGGTAAACAAGGAATGCATAAGCCCGAATAGTTTCGAATATTGTTCTTAAATTTTCATAGACTTCTTTATTTATTTTGAAACCCTAAGACACCCATAAAGCATAAGAACACAAGTAATTATGTTTCATGTAACTTTCCTAGGTTTTTTACCCTGCAATCAATGTATCCTCACTTGGTCCTTTGGTAGGTCCAGAGTCCTTACATCGGATCGTGGGGGGCCCTAAAATCTCGTGTCCTAGCTGGTCTTCCCTAGCCTAATTCATGCACCAAGGTCACCCAACATTGTTGCCCTACCACCCCATGAAATCCTCACTGTTCCTAACTACATACTCCATCCTATCTCTCAAACTCTCCATTGATACCATTCTTTCATGACCCGCATTCACCAAAAGGAGGGAAGAGACAGCAGATTGCCGAGCCCTTCCTTCTTTAAGTTGAAGGATAGATAATGACCCCCGAAACTCACCTTCAATAGGTCCCAGAGTGGCGACCAGCACCAAGGGTATAGAATCTCACACAAAAATGATGGAATTACCCTTTTTATTTTTTTTATAGGATCGATAGATAAGATAGAAACCCCAACAATAGAAAAACTGAATGTAAAGGTAAAGACAAAAGTAACCCATTCCCATATGCATGTTCAATAATAAATGATACAAGACACAAAAACTCCAAAGGTAAGTACCATGAAAAAGGAAAACGACAACAGCAACTGCCCCAAGGTCCGAGCTAGTACGGTCCCGCACGATCCCTGAAGTCCTCCTAAAAACCCGAAAGCTGTTTTATATACGTAGGGTGAGCATACAAGTATACTCAGTAGGGAAAACCAAAAGCTCTCATGCACCAGGGTAGGGGAATTATAATTCCCTTTGAGAAAAGAGATAACCGAAAAAACTAGAAAGGTAAACTATCCACCCAAGCATAACCAAGGAACACTCCCCAAATAATGCATGTCAAGTAAAGTATAGTAATAGACCATCGATATTTGGGTACCCCACGCCACTTTCCCACTGATTATTGAAGACATCCTACACATCGAACCAATCCCACCATTCTCACCGTAGTCCCACTTCCAAACCCCGCCCGCACACACCTGGGCCATAACCCCACCTTAGTCCCACTGCCAAACCCCGCCCGCACACACCTAGGCCAAACCACACATCCCGCCCACATAAACCTGGGCCACAACCGCCACGCATAACCACACCCATAAACTCCCGGGTCAAAAAAAACTACTGCCACGCACAAAGTAACCTGGGCAGAAAGCCACTGTCACGCCCGAAGTCACCTGCGCCTCATCTAGAAGACACTTGGGAAACAACCTTCCCACAAACACCTGGGCCAACCACCAAAACTACCCTGCCTGAAGATTCTTGGGAAAATAATGGACTTCGGGCCATCATATCTTACCCAAAGAGCCTTGGGCTATTCGGGAAAGGGAGCATAAAGGGAGCTAATAACCAGCCACTCGTAGGAGTGTTGGGAAAAAACACCCTCCCCCAGGAAATAGGGGTGTTTGGCACTAAAGTGATCAACTTAGGTGGGGCGCGAATAAAAAACATAAGAGCTATAGATATATGCATAGGTAACAAGCACTCTTCCCAGCCTAGGGTTTCTAAAGACCAACCAAAACACAAACAGCCTTGTGACTGTTCATTCGTAAGAAACACAACACTCATGGCCAAGTCACAACTCATTCCCAAAACCAACTCCTCGTTTAAATCATTTTGGTTTCATGTTCAATCAAACCCATTTAAGTGAATTCTACACTATTGGGAAACTAGCAGGCATAACCACAAGCCAGAGGAAACGAGAAATAGCAAAAATCAATTTAAGCATTCACACTCGGTTCTCTTGTAAAGTTACAACAACAACAAAAGTGGGTTAGTGAGATCCCTCAAAGTACTGGAACCAAAGAAAACCTCACAAAATGGATAAGTGATATCCCTTGAAGTACTGAAAACAAAGAAAACCCCGAGACATAGCCCCGTGCCCCCAAAACTAGGAACCAACGATTTCTCAACAATAGAGGATCCCACCTGAGTTCGTGTCACAGTAGAGTAACCACACAACTACAGATTCACAACCAACAACCATTCCACAACAGAGGATACCATCCCCATCCACATCTTTCCATAAGCACCAGGAAGAACAACACACCCACTACCAAATAGAGTGGGAAACTTACAGGTTTAATCACATCATTCATTAGGTTCTTCTTCTGTTTGTTAACTGGGGTGGTCACACAGGGATTCTTGTTGTACTGAACATCCATTTAAACAAACTGAGTTTAGGTGACTAACCAATTTCCACGTTACAGTTATTTAGTTATCACAAAAGACAAGGGTTTATTATGATGAACAGAAAACCCACCAACGACCATGATTTTCAGTGAGCACACGCCCGTACAGTTCACAACACATCAACAAAAAAGAGTACAACACAACATCGATAACACCCCCCTTCATTCTTTAAATGTCCGTTCATTATATTAATTAAGTTTGGTTTCATCAATCCCCAAAGAAAGAATAGTGTACCCACCCCGCATGATGCACAGTAAGGAAAGATGAAGGAAATCCCTACTTGATTGATCAAAGATCGAAGTTCTTCTCCATGCACTAAGAATAGGGAAAATCGCGACTTGAAGGGGAAGGATGTCGAGAACTCCAAATGCATTAAGAAGAAAACGAAGCCATCCAAGAAGAAGAAGAAGGAAGAATGGATTCTCATGTGATATATAGATAATATCCCATTGTTACGGGATATGGGGATTTGAACGTCTTTAAATTCGGACCGTGGTTCCCCACGCGGTTGGGTGGTTACACACGATGAGATTAATTGTTATTTAATTCTCCATTGAGGAGGATCCTCGGGATTTCTTGGGTATTAATTATGGGATTTAAATGTCTTTGAACCACTTGAAAAGGGTTAAAAAGTCCCAAAAGAGGCGTTATGGGAAAAATAATAGAAGAGAAACCCGACAAAGTTGGGTGACACCGATCAGTCGCGCCGATCGGTCACCACGAGTAGTCGCGCCAATCAGTCGCATGCCGAAATGATGTCCTACCACCGAGTCGTCACCCCTAGGATCCGGAATTTGGTAAAGGATGGACTGTGAGGGTCTGGGTCATCACATTTATAATGGTCCCAAACACATTTATTAAAAATATTATATTATTTTCAGAATTATACCCATCATCCAAGTAAAATTATATAAGTTTTGAATATTTTATACCCCTTAAATATTTGGCCTAAAATTTATTTTACTCTTTTTAATCTTATCATGATATTTTATTATATACAATTTGTGGGCTAATTTACTTACCATAACATGTCAACTGGACCAAAAAAAAGATCCATTTATGGAATATTTTTCCTTATCATAAAAAAATATCCAAATATTATTTTTTCTTTAATTTTTGAACATTTAATAAACTGTTTTATCTTTTAAGTTATGAATCATGTCAATTTTGACACTATTCATACTTGAATATATCAAAAATTCATAAAAACTTGATTAATTCGAAAAAATACATTAAATAAATCCTAAAAAGTTTTATTAATCCAAACAAATCATAGATGACAGAAATTATGTCATATAATATTTATTTTTTATTTATATTATCATTTTTCTGATATTACTCTTAAAAAATAATTATTATATCACTGTGGTGTTAGTATTTATGGTAATTATTAATCTATAAAAATTAAAAATAAATTCCAATTATGTAGGTAATTTAAAAAGATTTCTTGATACTAATTATTTTTAATGTTTCATTTATTTTATCTCTACATTAAAATTATTATACTAAAAAGAGATAAGATAGTGACATGTTGTCACTTTCTTTTGTTTTAATAATAATTACATCACTTTTATGAACAAAAGTCCATTAAATGAAATAATTCAGACCCTTGGATGATATGGGTCTTATTTTATTCATAAAATAGGATTTTTTTCATGTGTTAGGGTAATTTTATTGTCCTTGTCATATTGTGTATTACCCTAATTTACCTGATTTACAATTAAATAAGGTGAATAAAAATTTCCAAGTTACTATTCATAATGTCAAAAAATAAAGGATGACTATTTACATAATTTAAACCATATTATTCCAAAAAAGGAAACCATTTTTTTCAATTAAAAACATAGATGATGCAGTAAATAATTTTAAATTAATTCTCATTGTCAAAACCAAAAAGGGGGCTTTTTAGAAGTAAAAACTATCAAAATATTGACAGGTGTTTATTTTTATTTTAAATGTGAAATTACATCCAATGACCAAAATTAGATTAAATGATAAAAATATAATCCAATTAAACATTAAAACCAATTAAAAGTAAAATCTAACTATATAAATAAATTAGATGAAAAGAAAATTTTTAATTAAAATAGAGTATTTTTCACTATTCATAAAAATATGGATTTTATCTGAAAAATACCAAAATTTCAACTGAATTAAATTTTTATGTCATTATTTTATATAAGAAGTTTATTTTATCATGTAGAACATATAAAAGTGGAAAAAATGTTTTTAAAAAGGGTTCTCCATCAAACGATACTGAAACACCTTTTAAAAATATTAGAGTATTTTATGCTTAAGATTGGATTCATTTTCATTTTAATCCTCTAAAATCCATTGAATAAATGTAAAACCATTTAAAAATATGTAAAATAATAGTATAATTAATCATTTTCAATCCAACCAATACAACATATATGACTTTACAACCATTTTAAATAATAATATTATTATTTTAATATTTTTCGGTATAACCCAGTGTTGTGTGCAACGTAAGATTTCGGAGAAACTCGTTGTTTCATTTCAAGTGCTCTATCATACATAGTGTCCCCTTTAAACTAAAATTAAAATTAAATTTAAAAATATTAAAACATACCAAAATGTGTAATTCTATAAATACCTTGGATGTTACAAATTTACCTCATAATAATTGTGAATATTGAACCATAAAATAGAAATATCTATGATGGTAATGATTCTAAAATAGCCAATGGGATTATCGTATTTCTAAATTTATATATTTTATTTTAAAATTTCATTCCAAAGGATCATAGCAAACATCCTCTAAAAAAAATTTAAATAACTCAAACTCTAGTAACCCATAGCCAATTTTTTCATTATTAAATTGGTACATTATACAAGGTTTTTACCACATATGAAAAATAACTTTATCATCCTTATAAAATTATATACATACATGATCCCCATTATATATTTAAAATATTAAAATATAACATAAGAAAAATTCTTGAAACCTTTAAATCATTCCAATAAACCCAATTCATAATATGGGGAAATTAAAAAAATGGAGAGAGGAAATGATAATTAAGTGGTGCATATTGTGGAATACGTGAAGAATAAATAAGGTATAATCAGTATAGTAGAGTAGATAATCAGAAAATCCATTCAATAAACATCAGGAGTTCAAGGTAAATCCAAGGGTAATATCAACATAACTATCACATGGATATTGAAAACTGAATTATAAAAAAAAGATAAATACACAATTCTATACATTTATGATCATACCATCTGGGATTTTTACAAGATATCATTATATTTTATAATAAGTCATCAACAATTAAATTTATAGAAAATGGGTTAGTGTAACCCCAGTACCCATCTAACATGGAATGTGTGATGTTTTGTCTCATAATACTAATCAATTAATCTAGTACATGTCTTTAAATATCCCACATCTCTTCAACATATAATTATCTCCTCATATATTTTATTATCATGATAATTGATTCTCAAAATTCTATATAAATAAACAATTATCCATATTGAATAAGGAATATGGATTATTTTCCCTGTCAACAAAATAATTATCTTTAAAATATCCCTTCAACTAAAATCATATATAAAAATTGGATTTGATTAAGGAAACAAAAAATTCATAGAAATGATACTATATAAATTGATGATACTTAAAATATCAACATGGATGAGAATATAATGTCCCATGAAATGATGGGGAGTGATTGGGAATGTGCTAAGGAAATATTTAATGAAAAATAACTATAAACCAATAAAGTATGAAAGAAGACCATGGATTAATCATAAATTATGGTCTTATACTAAAAAAAATCCTTATAGAAATAGAAAAAAATAGAAAGAAAAAATAAAAATAGCATCCTTGTAACTTTGTGGTGGAATGATTATACCAATAGATTTCAAAATACTTTTCACTCCTTTAAGAAAAAAATACATTATTCATTACTAATAAACATTAATAGAAAATAATTTTCATCACATAACCATAAAAAAATATTGGAACATAAATAGAGGATATTGATCATGTAGGAATGAAAATAAATTCATATTGTATACATTAAAAAATATTCCGTTAACAATTTAATGCAGAATTTAAAAAATACCCTTTTCAAAAAAACATTAAGAGATTTATTTTAAAAAAATATATAATGTAAATTTGGTTGAGAATGGATTAAAATAATCATTCAAGTTTTAATAACAATATTCTTTGAATATATAAAAGAACCTTAACATTGAATAAAAATAGTGAGAAGGAAAACATTGAAATGCGAATTATAAAGGAAAATCTCTAATGTGTAACTTACTTGTTCCTTCATTATCTAACAAGATAAGAAATTGAATAAAAACATGTAAACCCCAAACATCAACATATGAGAATAAAATATGTGGTTATTAATATATTATAATCATATAATACTCCTAATGGAAATCTAAACGTAAGAATTATGGAAAAAATGTCATTGTTATAGAATTCGCATACCATGGGTCTTTGCATAGTCATAAATGTTTGATACACATGTATAGTGAATTAAAATTTATTAAATTCATAGTAACAAAATTTAATCTATATTCCTTTTCTAAATGTTCTTTTTTAACCATTTCTAAACCATTCTTCCAATAATTCACGATTACATCTGCTACTTATGGTTGTTCGGTTAATTTATCAAAAATTATTTCAATATATAATCTCTAGTAAAACATATTTTAAAATGGATCCACCATATCCATAATATTAATAATTTCATAAATATTATATTTAATCATTGTATATAGTTTCATAATCATCCATGAATTGTTATAATAGAAACATGAATCACATCACTTCATAGAGGTGGTATTCCACACATACGGAGAGGGACGTTATCATTTTCATACAAATTGAAGGGTAAAAAGGTAGAAGATGTAATATAATTACAGAATAAAACTTATGTCATAAATATCATATATATTCATTAATTATATATTTAAAACCATCCAAGTAAATATTTTATAAAAATAAAATTACACCTATATGTGGAGATGGTATGTCGTACATACGCACAAGCAATGTTTTAGTTTTCCATAACATATAAAGGGGATATAAAATGGATGTGGCATTAACATAAAAACATATAATTATAGGGAATATACTTATAAAATTATTTTATTATTTTTATTTATTATACAAAGGTTAAATATTAATTGAACTTGAAATTTCTATGTACAAATATATACCTCCTCTTTTTATAACCTCCTTTGGCTTCATCTTTAAGAATTATTGAAGTTGTAGTTTGGTGAGACGGGGAGCACTATAAATAAATAAGGATGTTTGTAATGTATTATTCAGTTCAATATTGATTGAATTGGAATTTGTTTTGTGAATAATAGTGGATAGATGTCCCCTTTTACAAGTGTGGTGGGAATAATATTTTAAATACTTAAAAATTTAAAATAAATTATATGCATTACACTTTTCTTTTGGCTCTAAAATTTCACAATTTGGAATATTAGATAGATAAGGTAAAAATGTGGCTAAATAATAAGATTTTTATTGGTTTTTAGATAATTTTAACCCTTATAATTTTAGTTTAACCCCCTTTTAACCTATTTTACCCTTTACTATAGAATTTGATTTTTACCTCCGTTCCAATTCATTATAACCAAAAATTAAATTATCATATTTAATCTATTTTTAAAGTATTATTTAAAAATTGGAAACCATTTAATAAAATTAAATTCCTATATTTGGTAGAAAATTATTTAAAAATAAACCCATAAAACTCGATGAAACAGATTTTTTAAAAATTCATTTTCCACGAATAATATGAATTTTTTCCAACTCTTTTCCAAGTTTAAAAAATTAGATGAAAAGAAATTTAATTTATTGAATATGTAATCTACATATTTCCTTAAAATAATTCATAAATATAAAATATTTTAACAAATAATAATATTGTGTACTTATAATATTTTTCTAAAAAATAATTCACTTTACTTTCAAATTATTTTTAATTTATTTCTAAAAAATTAATAATAATTTTCTGATTAATTATATATTTTATGAGAAATTATTATATATAAAATTAAATTATTTGAATGTTATATTTAAATATTTTTATAAGAATTCATTTCTAAGGGAGGATATCAAAAATTCATTCTCTCTTAAAATAAAATAGTATGTTCAAAAGTGATATTCCTTAAATAAAATATTAAATTTCATGTTATGAAATCTTAAAATTTTCAATTGTGGCACATTTGATTTAGGATGAAAATTTCACTTACAATAATTTAGTCCCACATGTTACATTTGTTAATTTGGAAATTAGGTTTATTAATTAAATATGATATATGATATATTAACTAATTTCATAAGTCCAATACATGATATTTTATCATTCATTATTCAGTTATTTATCAATTATTTATGAAGTTATATTTTTTAATGATAATTGTACCTTTTAATTATAGTGGGAACCTAGAGAATTAATTTTTACAAATTTTATAATGGAATATCTAAAAATTATCTAAATCAAACCTTAGTTCAATAGGTGATGTAGTTCAACTACATTTGATGGTTCCTAATGAGACTATTAGCCACTGATTCACTTATAATAAAATTACCTCCATCATTTTATAGTCTTTTCAATCCAATTATTAATTAAAAATGATTCAAAATCATTGAATATATATTTCTCTAGATTCATTGATTTTAGAAAGAAAATGTTACTTTAGTCATTGTTTGTATTAAATTATAAGTTGATCCATGGAATTGATTTAATCTAGAATATGAATTCAACGGATAAAGTTTTGTTAATGGAATGGTATTTATTAAAAAATATATTTCTTAAAGAATAATTGAAAAGGACCCTTCATAGAAGAATAAATTGGTCATTTTCACATTCCAATTAAACAAATATTGAATTTATATGACATAAATGTTTTATTTAACATGTATTAAAGTTGTTCATATATTTTAGGTATCAACCCTGATATAAAAACTAAAATATTATTTCTTTAAAAAAAATGTCATAGAAAATTTTCATCTATTCATGATGTTTTTTAAAATAAGTATTTCAATATGATTCTAATGTAGATATATAGTCTGGAAAATTGTTCCATGGGAATAATGAAATCAATTGAAAGATATGTTTTTTCACTAGAGATCAAATTGAAATGGGAAACAAGGAATGAAGATCCCGTAATAAAAATGTAAAAAATGTGCATAGAAACTCTATGTGAACAAAATTTAGGGAACAATGAAATGTTTTAATTGTGGAAAATAAATAAATAAATAATATAATAAATTTAACATAAAACAAACACTAAATATGATGGTGCAATCAAAGAAAATACTCAATATGCGACCAATGATTAAATATTTTAAGTACATGGAACAAAGGATATATAAAATCTTATACACCAATCCATGGGTCTTCAGTGATTGTCAATAACAACAACCACAATATGAACAGGATAAAATGAATTCTTATATAATCACTACAACCATGT
This sequence comes from Viscum album, assembly GCA_963277665.1. Taxonomy (NCBI): domain Eukaryota; kingdom Viridiplantae; phylum Streptophyta; class Magnoliopsida; order Santalales; family Viscaceae; genus Viscum; species Viscum album. The sequence goes on along the minus strand of OY728148.1, from coordinate 825,964,225 downwards.
TTAATAAACAAATTAAGGTGTGGAATGTAAAATTATAATTTACTAAATAATAAAAAATTTATTATATGATTTTGCTTTAATAATTTAAATATTATCTTAAATATTTAATATAAAATTAAGATAAAATACTAATTTTAGTTATGTTGAGATATATAATACAAAACCAAGTTGTGTAAATATCTAATTCCAAGTATATGACTATTAATTAATTAATAATAATGGAAATATTATTCCAATAAATATTGTAATTATCTATTTTAATCGGGTTTTTTCTAAATTATACATGGATTTGATATCCATATATAGAACTCACATAAACATATATAAAACTCAAATATCATTACATATACAAATAAAACCGACTATTCTATATAAATAAAAGCTTAATTAAGAAAATTATTTATGAAATCCTTACAAATAATGGGTTTCTATACCCAAAGAACAATGATATATTGCAAAAATTGTAGATAAAATGAAAAAAATCAATTGTCAGAACATAAATATTATATGTGAATATAAAATATTATTCCCATAACAGTTATATGATCCTCTACCAAATCATGTTCTAGTGTTCTCAATAAAACCGGATTAAATTCCTATACCAAATATTCACTAATAATGAGAAAAATAGGACTGGAGGAGTTAATTAAAGAAATGTTTGTGTATTCATAAAAAGTGATAACATGATCTATTGAATAACTTGGGAGTATAAAAGTACTCTTTATCAATATGTATCATGGGTTAGAATGGAATTTAATAAACTACTAATATCTCAACAATAACATAATAAAAAATAAGTATCAACTGCTACAGATTAATGATTTGTTTGATTATCAACATGAACCTAATTAATAATCAAAGGTAAATATTTATTTACGATTTCATTAACTGAATCTAAAGTGATAATATATTTATATTATATCCTTTATTAAATAATTCGGAAAAATTCATTTCATAGTAATTCCATTTATAAAAACAAAAACCATAGATATATTCATGTATTTGATTAAAATATATTATAAATATTACCTCGATAAACATTTTTTAGTCATTATGGATCATATTTTCATATACTCTAGGATAAAATAAAAACATTAAAAATATATAGGTATTGTGCTGAAGACATTATAAAAGATAAAGTTCTCTGAAATATTTATCAATTGTGGCTTTTAGATTGATCAAGTGTCATATCTAGGTAATATGATCACAAACAAGTGAATATATGGGAGGCCTTCAATGGAATACGAAATTAATGGATTTACTAGAAAAACAAGGGCCACATAAATTTTTAGTCTTTTTTGTTATTAGATTAGTACTAGTGATGATTTTTTATAAATTTCTCAATATTTTATATCCCTATAATGATTTTAACATAGATTAGAGTTAATTTTGTATGAATAAAATAATGTGAAGAAATATTCTATGTGGTAAAGAAGAGGACACTCGGTAAATATATAATCCCATTATCATCATATGGAGAAGGGTTTTAAATGTATATATATATTCATTAAATAAGGATTTTTTAATAATTAAAAATTATATGATGATATAATATTACTCACTGAAACCAATTATTCCAAAAAAATTTATGCGACACATGATAATTATTGGTGTAAATAATATATAAAATCATGATTTCATGTAACTACCTCTAGGGAGAGAGGTGTTTCATTTTTAATAAACCCAAGAGTTTATTGTATATACTCTCATTAATAGAATTTAAAATGTGGTAATAAATATGGGTTTAGTTATTAATGGAAGGTTATTACGCATTGCAATACCACCTGAGGAAGATAGATAGTGTTTTTTATTCTCCTTATATAAAAAAACCTACTAATATATCCATGATAAGAATTGATAAATAATTTATATTTACAGAAATTAAAATTATAAATATAGAAATCATAAAGGTAGTGAAGATATCCTATCTTACCCTAATAATTTCACAACAATCCATCTGATATAATATCAATGCCGCATAGTCTAATGGTTTGGTGTCAAAAAAATTATTCAGAACTATGTAATGGAAGATTCATGATTTCAATATTACTTAAGATATATTAAATTATTTTATAAGCTTCATTTTTTATTCATCATCACCTAAAATAATGAAGGGTTTAATGATTGAAACAGAAATCTCAATAATTATATGTTTGTTATGTATTCTATAGAGGCATTGAATTGGTCATTCTTTGATATATTATAATTTATTACTCACTCTTTTATAGTAAAAAATTGTTATCAATTATCTATATTTTGAGTAATGATGCATTTTTGTAATAATTTTTCCTCAACTAATTTTATAATGATAGCTATATTTTATATCTTTTTTATTCTTATAGAATATATGAAAATTATTTTGAGACATTAAAATGTAAATCAATTAGTTTCATAGATAAATATTTCATTTTTATTAGTGTATATAATTCAATTTTTATAAAAACATTATTTTGGAATCATCAAAGGTAGTGAAAATGGTTTTCTAAACACTATGTTTATGTGATAATAAATTTATAGTATATTAAAATAATGTAAAATTTAATTCTAAGAGTTTTAAATATTAAAATAAAGGAATTTATTTCTGGATACAAACCTCATATGTTTTTATCATAGTGTTAGGCCTTGATCCTTGAATAATTATCAATGTTAGACTATAATTTCTATTCAAGGTTACCCTTGTGAGATTTCTTGGATATGGGATTTCACATGATGGTCTGTGATCAGAAATATAAAGAGTTATTAAAAGGGTTTTCTAGTGTTTTAGTGGTTGATTCCACGAATTTATAACCTAGATATTAAGAATATAAATTTAGGGCCAATATTTTCACCCTCATTAAAATATGAGTTCTATTATTAGGAATTTATTACAAATGTGTAAGTTTGTTATGGTTTTAAATTCATTAATACTCGAGAATTATATTTTTATAATTGAAGGTTTAGTGTGAATTGATAAAACCCATGTTAATTATACATAACTGCTAATAGACCTTAGTGTGGGGTTTTAAAATTGACATGGTGAATGTTCCTTTTTTGTTATAAGGTCATACATGATTCTCATGATTATTTTATCAAGTTTATTGTAATGAGATTAAAACAATGTAGTTACGGAAAATGGATAGATGATAATATATTCATTATCCAATGAATTATTTTTCCAATAATTTATATTTTTTTATTGTATTATCTATGCAATTGATTTATGTATGTAATGAATGACCTAGTGTTATAAATAAGTGTAGAAGCGGTGGCATTTTTGAACTCTCACTCTACAAATTCTATGATTTTTTATGTCTAGAATTAGTATTCTTTGGATGGTGAAAAAATAGCTTGTATCTTCTACAATGTGGTCTATCAGTAATGAATTATATTATCAAATTAAAAAATAAATTACTTTTTAATAGCCTTAATGTTAAATTAAATTATGTGGAATATTCATTGATAATGGGATTCATGATTTTTTATAAGGCTATATATTAATCCATAAATTCAATAAAATCTTTAAAGTGAAAAAGAGTGATTTTTTATTAACAATAAAGGAATATTCTTCTGTTAATAATGTTGTTATAAATGTAGGAGGTTGTGATAGCCATTAATTTAGGTATAATCTCTCTAACCAAGGTTATGTTTCCCTAACTTTATCATGTCATGTAAGAATGATACATGTATGAACCTTCTCTAATAAAACATTGTAGGAACACTAAATAAGTAATATTTTATGTCTTATTCAATATCATATTTTATATGGGTTTCCTATTCAATATGGAAATGGTATTGTTAAACACTATAGAACCCACTGACCTAAAGATGTTTTTGAAGAGTTGGTTAATCGAGATTACTTGAGTGTTATTTTTTATTATTAGTGATTTTTTAATAATAGATATTGGGTTTTTTTATTATTTATAAATGGAGAAATTTAAAAAATAAATGTCGTGGCACACCCATCTAGTAAAATATAGTCAATGGAACATTTGTTCCTTCCTATTTTTTACTTTTTTTATACAATCCATAATTTTTAAACCCATCTACTTTTTTTATAGGTCATTAAAGTATTTTATAAATCCCATTAATCTATAAATATAATATATATATATATATATATATAATTAATTAAATAAATTATGTGCATAAAAATTTCCTAAGTCATGTAATCAATCATAAAAACTAAATGTATGTTTTTAATGTAACTGCAAAGCATGATGTGAGGTAAAAATGCTAAAAAAAGAGGGTGAAAGAAGTACCATGATGTTATACTAATGAAAAAGTTGATTCTTCAAATTTCTAGTAAAATAAAGCAATAAAAAATGATTTTATACTCAAAAAACACAACATGAGAACATAGGAAATGTATGTAATTTTATTACCAATTGTAATACCCACCCTCGGTCTGTTGAGACTGAGTTGTGCCATGACTAGAGAAGTCATCACTGTGTCTTATGGTGCACCTCCTAGTATTCAAAATATTGTTTAATAGTAATGGGGGTCTAAGGCAGTACCATGGGAAGACTATACCCCAATATGATAGTTTGAAATAAAAAACTACATAAAAAACATCTTCCACCACAAATAGATATCTGAGTACATGAAATAAATAAACATAACATTCTATATTAAATTACATGTGGATGTAAATAGATATATTGAGACACATTCAAGACATCAAAAAATACTAATGATCTATCCACAGGTTGATCACAAATACAAAATAAATATAAGTGTAAAATAAACAGTCTCTTCTTTCACCCTCAACCCTCACCTCAACTATTTTCTAGTCCTTCCAAATTTATCACACTTGATTAGGTTTTGTTTAGCCTTTACCCAATATGAACCTATGGACATCTAAGAATTCTATGACACCCAAGTTCCACTGAATCCTGATCTATTTGTGAGTAAAACGTAGTAGTTAAAGGCCAATGTGTCCCTAAATATAACGAGTAAATTACCACTATTGATCCTCATGTTATCACATGAAACCATTGATCAACCCATACACTCTTCATCCAGTGTCGGTATGTCTCAAATAACATCACAAAACTATGCCTACCAACATCATTAACAATTTAATACCCTAGTCTCATAACCGATTATATCTAGAGTGACATATGTCCTCAATCTTGCCTCCTCATATTTCAAGGGCTGTTGGCTAGTTGTAAGGGCTTAAACAGTCCAATAGGGAGACTATATACTATAATCAGACAATAAAAATAAGAAAAATAGGAATGTATCATACAAATTCAGAAGAATAATGATAATAAGAATAAAAAATAAATATATCCAACAATATACTTTATGATTTCATATAGAACATTCAATTTATTTCCCACTATGAGGATCCCTAATAAAAAATAGAACAAAATAAAACACACACACTGGACCTACTACTATCCCAATGCCTCACACACCCTATTCCCAAAACACTTCAAGATTCTTTGGCCCAATCAACTGAACACCCCGTGATCTAAACTAAAATGAATATATAAGGTTAGAACACACAAAAATCTCTATGTATAGTAAAGTATAAAACTACATATGGTCCCACCAAGAAACCCTAGTATCTATTTCCATATTCATGTTTACATATGTGTAATATATATAATAAACATGTTCATCAAGTCAATGTGAAGGATTATAAGTGGATGGAGCCACGTGAGGGCACGCCTCTAGGAATAAAATAGAAAATCCCTAACTCAGATCATAGATCCTTCGTGGATGTAGTTTCAGGGTGCGCGCAATCGTTTCACGGAGACTCAAAGCCCTCGACACACATCAAACTGAAGACATTTCGACACAGGGGCCTTTTTGTGGTATCGTTCTCGAAAAAGGAGGTTAGGCTCTTGGATTTTGATTTACGCTTCATTCTTGTTGGAAATTTTATCATGCGCAGACCTTCATTATTCTTCCTAATAAAAATATTGGAAGCTATTGATTTTGCGAACTTTCATGTTTGTATTTTAAATTAGCCGCATGTGGTGGTTTGTTTCCTGTCTGAAAATGACTATTATTAGCTATGGATGAGAGGTTCATGGTCATTCAGTGGTTGTTCCAAGAAAGTTTTGAAATGTTACTTGATTTCCACACTGATCTTGATCCTGCTATTGAACATATATGATTAGGGTTTTCTGGTCTTCCGCTACACTTATTTAAGCAAGAAGCTATTTTCTCGATTTCTAGCCTTATTGGGAAACCCCTCAAGTTAGATTTCACTACTAGAAGCCTCTCTCGACCCCCTGTTTCTAGAATCTGTGTAGAAATCGATATTTCATAGTCCCTTCTATCCCACATCTGGATACAGAATGGTGACACTGGATTCCTCCAAGAGGATGTCTTTGAACATCTTCCAGATTGCTGAACCGAATGTCTTAAAATTGGACATTCTACAAAGCTTTGCAGAAACAAATGTAATGATACCTGCCCCCTCACAAAATTCATCTCAATTTGGGTTTAAAAATGAGATCGCATGGGGGTGTCCAATTCTTATGGACATTCCGGAGACACTGTTAAGAAGGATGTTGATCAGATCCTGACTAGACCTTCTTACATCACCCCCTACCATTGAATTATTTGAAGTGGTGGATGCTGATCAGAATTCTTAGACTCTTGAAGAGGATAAGGAGTCCCCCGACAAGTTTGAGAAACCTGATGTCACAGATGTCTCACAATCCAAGCATAAGGAGGATAGGAATGCCCACTCTGATTCTAGTGAATCCATGCATGATGTTTATGTGCAAGCCTATAGGATTGAAGAATATTATTTAATGTCGAGTGCAAGGAAAGGTAAAAACTAATGATTGATTCGGATGGCTAAATCACTCCAAGCTACAAAAAGACTCGAAGACATAAAGATTACTCTAACATCAAGAGAAAAATTGTCACTAGAAACTTAGAGGCCTTTCAGAAAGAATAACCCATGATTCCACCACAGCCGGTGGTTACTGAGCATCCTACAACATCCCTTAATAGAAGAAACATAAACGACACTACAAATATCAAGGAGGAAGACCATGTGCTGTGGGATGCATATCAGTATTATGATGATGTGAGTGATGAATTGGAAGCTTGGATGGAAGATCAAGATGAAATTGTTTTTATAAGAAACAGGGCTAGTGAAATCTCTATGGACACTTACCTAAAATCATAAAGAGAATGATCATGAAGTTGGTGGAAAAATACAAGCAACATCTAGATTTTAACTTCAAGGACATTCCATGGAAATGACTTCTTTTTCCTATGGACTAATTGGTTTGGTGCTTGAAGTTGTAGCTCTTTTCTTTCTGAAGCAGCAGCTTGTCATTTTGAATAAGTTTTTTTAGTCATTTTTTTCATTTAGGAGCATTGGTGGTTGCCTCACTTATGGGACAGATGCGATGAGGGGTTGATGCTCGATAAATTCATAGATGGTGTTGTTGCATATCTGCCTGCTGCATCTTGCTTTTATGGGCTCTGGGATTTTGGGCTCCCTTCTATTAAAGAATACAAGATTTGTAACTATGAGGCTCTACTTTAGGCTGAATGTCATCAGAATTCATTTTTCTTTCTAGAGGATCTTGGTTGGCTTTCTGATTTTGTTATGATGAGTGCATTTCATGTTTTGACACTTGATTTCTACTTGGGGAGAGCTAATGAAGTTTATGCTGATGACAATGTTTGGCATCAGTCTGTATGCTTTTTATGAGTGTTTTTTTTCAGAGATGGAAGGTTCTGGATAGCTTCCACTGACTTTGAAAGAAGTCTTTGAAAGATCGATAATAGGTCGTTTTTGTCATTTTCAATGTTTCTGTTTGTTTTTCATTAAAATTTCATTTTCCCTTCAATCCCCTTTTGGTGTAAGTTATTTACAGCTTGTTTTTGTAATTTTATCCTTTGGTTTTAATAAATTCTATTGGGGCATCAATTGGGTTACCAATTCATGTCGCCGTTTTTTGAAAAAAAATGTTCATCAAGTCAAAGTGTACTAAACAGGACACCATGAATCTTAGTGAGGTGAAAATTCTCATCAAGTCATCACGTTCTAATTTCTCCTCCCAAACCATGACCATCCTAACTAAGCATCAAGACATGGTTATCTACTGACCCATCCAAACCGACACTGGAGAGTTCCATTACATCGATCAATCCCCGATGACTATAGGGAGTCCATATGGAAAACTGATAAAACACAATTTTATTGAATATTTTATTGATAATAAATGATATAATTTTCTCACATTTTGTTAAATATGTTTAATTAGAAAGTATTTGGGATTAGATCATTAATTTGAATATTTGATGAAAATTCAAGTTTTACCCTTTCAAAATCACTATAGTATTTCAATCATAAATATTTTTTTTGAATTATTTGAACTTAATATTTTTTAAATGTGTTCCTTACTTCATGGGATACCACTTTTATTCAAGACACTAGATAAAAATAATGCATTTCTATGGAGTAATTTGGCCATAAACTCATAGGTGGGCTGGACACGCCAGAATTAAGAAGCTTCTGTATTTTGGCCATAACTCCTTCATCTAGGCCTGTATGGAGCCCAACTTTTGAGAGGATATATAAGAGGCCTATTTGAACATAGGATCCTCCTATAAGGATGGCTAATTCACTCGTTTTGATGGTAAAATGGGCGGTTCATGTTGGAATAAAATATTTGGCCGAGATTCCCCATTCACACTTGAAACCACTTTGAACCTAGTCTCACCACCACTCTATAAATTGGTGTTTTTATAATTTTGTGGTGTTGGGACGTGCATTGGGATGTTTAGGGAAGAGGATAAGTGGATCCACTCCAATTATCCAACCATTTCAATAAGGGTAGCTCTTGAAGGAATGATCCCATCGACAAAGCCTTCTTCTTCTCCTTCGTGTTGTAATGCTTTTGTTTGTGTAATAAACTTCTTTGTTATTCTTTTATTTCTTCTATTTTCTTCTGTTTTGTTTAAATGTATTCTTCTCTTAATATTCCTCTTTGGGCTGTAATTCTTGAGTAGTAGCGTTATTGGGTTATACCCATAATAAACCTATGTACATGCAAAACGCTTCTACGATGATTACGCCACCCATGGAAGAGTAGTCTTTTAGTAATCAATCTATCTTCTACCCTCTTCATTTAATTATTTTCAATAATTGAGATACTCTAATAAACTTAATATGATCCATGAATTATGTTTTTAAATTGTAAGAAACTAATAAATCAATGGAATAATTAACACAAAAACATGCGAGGTCGATATTTTGTGTAAATTGTGAGAGCGCGATCTTAATCGGTAATGCAAGACCACGCGAGATAAATTTGTAGAGTTCAAATATAATCCCTAAAAAAATTCATCTTCATTTCTAGAATGGATATGTTCTCTAATTAACTACTGACCATAATCTAACCTTAGAACTACAATCAAAGAAGGGTGTTGTGATTGCGTGTTCCGAAGCTAGCCTAGGGTTTAAGTAATTCCATCTTTGTGGTTAAGTTAACTCTTGTAGGGTTAAAGGGTTAACAAATTAGGGGATCATAAGTAAGTGGATATTGATTTAAATGATAATTATTAATAAGTAAATGAAGAGGTAGAGTTATATCTATTACTCATTTTAAATATTTCCTAAGAAAACATCTTTTTATTGTGCCACTATAATCGAAGTTCATTTTAAAACTAAAAACAAAAAAAACGCAATCTTCTTCCAGCAAACTTATTCTAGATTTATAAACTATAAAAAACCTCCATACTTTTAAGTAGTGTTTTAATTCTACTCTATTTATATAATACCTCTAAAAATTTATTTAAATTCAATTCTTCCTTTGAGAGACGACCTTGGTCAGTCACTCTGTTGCACCTAAGTACCCCAATATCAAACGAATCATTTGAGGGCACCAATGACAGCGCTCTTTAAAATTGGCACCGTTGCTGGGGAGGAAAGTAATTATTTCATCCATTTAGAGGTATTTATTTTATTTTACATGTTATTCTCTTCCTCTCTTCTTTCTTCCTTCTTTACCCAATCTGATTTCTTTTTTCTTCTTCTTCTTTTATTTTTTTCTACTTCTTTTTGGACCATCAACTCAAACTTCTAATTTTTATTTTACTATGGTCCACTTTCCTTCTTTTCATAATTCATTGATTTAGGACAGGAACTAATCCCAGGGATCTCTTATATCTTGACCATGTTATTGAACGTAGCCTTCGAGCTCGAATCAGACATTCTCAGTCTATGGGAAGTTTCATCATTCAACCAGATAAAGAATTACTTTAATATCAGAACATTGAAATTGGAATAAATTAAAATTCAACCCTAAAACAAGAACCAATGGCTGAAAATAATGGAAATGAACTAAATAGAACCGTTCAAAAATTGGTGGCACCTGATATTAACTATCAACCAAATTGTATTGCATACCCAAATCTCGAATCGGACTTTGAACTAAAATCTGGGTTAATTCAATTACTTCCAAAGTTTCATCGCCTCTCTGGTGAGGATCCCAGTAAACATTTGAAAGAATTTAATGTAGTTTTCTCAACCCTAAAACCTATAAATTTCTCTAAATATCAAATTGAATTAAGATAATTCCCATTTTCACTTTATGGAGCTGCAAAGGATTGGATGTACTATTTAGAACCTGAATATGTAACATGTTGGAACGATTTAAAACGAATTTTCTTGCATAGATTTTTTCAAACATCGAGGACCACTTATATTTGTAAGGAGATATCGGGGATCAAGCAAGCACATGGGGATTCAATGTATGAGTATTGGGAGTGATTCAAAAAGTTGTGTGCATGTTGTCCACATCACAAAATCAGGGAGAAACTCTTCATTCAGTACTTATATGAAGGACTCACACCTATGGAGAGGAGCACGGTGGATTCCGCAGCAACAGGGGCATTGGTGGATAAGACCCAATATCTACACGTGCATTGATCGATAAGATGGCCCAAAACTCCCAACAATTTGGCGATAGAGGTATGCCACATGTCAGGGGAGTACATCAGGTAAGTCCATCTTCTCTTGAAAGTCATTTGATTGATACCAAGTTGGAAGAATTGAAAACTGTGGTGAGCCAAATTGATTTGGCTCAAAATACATCCCAACCCACTTCTTCAAGGCCTTGTGGCATTTTCACTGAGACAAACCACCCAACTGACTGTTTCCCATAACTCTAAGAAACAGAATATTGTGCAGAAGTGTTCCCTGGGAGACCATATCAGCAAAAACAACAACAACCATATCCCCAAAATAAGTTTGATCTAACATACAACCAAGGGTGGAAGGATCAATCGGACATGAGGTATGGTTGAGGACAACAAAAAAGGCCCTATTTTCAATAATCCTTCCAGCAGCCTCCACCTTACCAGCAAGGTTTCCAACAACCCCAAAAGAGATTTGAATCTCAAGCATCAACAAGTCAACAACAAGGGAACCCCCCACCCAAGGTAGATTCTAACAATGATGACCTTTTGAATCAAATTGTTCTTAATCAACAGAATAAGTTGAAAAGTCCAGGATCAAAGCTGAGGGAGTTGAAGACTCAAATGATCCAGATTGCCACCGCCCTCCATGAACATGTAAGTAAGAATTCCAGAAATCTACCATCCCAGCCTACTCCAAATCACAAGTGGAATGTCAGTGCCATCACATTGACAAGTGGAAAGAAAATAAATGATACATCTCCAACTACTATTCCCCCGGGATTCACCTCAACTCCAAATAATCCCAATTCCATACCAACTGATGAGAAATCCAAGGAGAAAGATAAAATTAAGAAAGAGATTGATGATGTTCCTCTTAAACCCCTTTCTTTTCCAAATAGGGTTGTCCAATCCAAGAAGATTGATGAAGAGGAGATGAAAAAGTGGTTTTGGACACATTCAAGCGTGTTGAGATCAACATCCCTCTACTTGAAGCCATCAAACAAATCCCAAGGTATGCCAAATTCTTAAAAGAACTTTGCACCACTCGAAGAGGGATCAAGGGAAATGAGAGGATCAACCTTGGAAGAAATTTCTCACCACTCATTACACCAACTCAATAAATGCCGACAATGTGCAAGGATCTAAGGACATTCACCATCCCAGGCACCATAAGGGAGTTTCACTTTTCTGATGCACTTTATGATTTGGGATCTTCCATAAATGTGATGCCTCACCCTATATTCTCTTCTTTACAGGTTGGTGAGTTGAAGCCGATGAGAGTAGTGTGGAAATTGGAAAATAGAGCTACAACATATCCAGAAGGAGTCCTTGAGGATGTACTTGTCCAGGTAAGATACATGATCTTTCCAACAGACTTCTATGTTCTCAAAATGGAGGATGATCAGGTAAGTTCTCATGCCCCCATTATCTTTGGTAGGCCCTTCCTCAAAACTGTAAAAACTATCAAAAATGTCAATGAGGGTAAACCTTTCCATGGAATTTGGGGATGAATTTGTGATATTTAATATTATGGATTCCATGAAGTACCCCTCAAAGGATCATTCTGCATTTTTTATCTCCCATTTTAAACCACCAAGTAAAAACACTGTGGAATTGGATTGTCCTATTCTTAGAGAGATTATGAGTATTAGTTCTGATTTAATGTCTAAGAGAACTTCCACACCTATTTCTAAGGAACAAGACTCTATAATATTTGATTTTGAAATGGAATCATATTCTGATTTTGATCATGTGAACTCTAATTATGACATGGCTGTTGAGTATGCTGATAGAGTTGATGCTTTATTCTCTGATTTTGATGATGTATATTCTGATACTGATGTTGTTTGTGTATATATTTCAGTTCCTTCTATGACCCCATCCATACACCACCCCCTACATTGGAACTCAACCCATTGCCACAAAATCTCAAATACTCATACTTGTTAAGTGGTGACAAATTACCAGTTATCATTGCTAACAATCTCCCTTTTTAACATGAATAAAAACTTTTGAATCTTTTTAGGGAGAATATCAGGGAAATCGAGTGGACCTTGGATGAAATACCAGGTATTAGCCCCTCCATTTTCATGCATAGGATTCTTTTGGAGGATGAGGCTAAACCGGTGAGGCAACCAAAAAGGAGACTCAGTCCAACCCTTCTGGAGGTTGTTAAAAAAGAGGTTGGAAAATTGTTCGAGGTAGGTATAATCTATCCCATTGTAAATTCTCAGTGGGTAAGTCCTATTCAGGTTGTGCCTAAGAAAAGTGGTGTTACTGTTGTTAAAAATGAGAAATATGAGTTAGTTCCCATGAGGGTGCAAAACAGTTGGCACGTGTGTATTGATTATAGGAAACTAAATCAATCTACTCAAAAGGACCATTCTCCCCTCCCATTTATTGATCAGATGCTTGAGAGACTAGCTCGGAAGACACACTATTGTTTCATGGATGGATTTTCTGGATATTTTCAGGTTCCTATTTCTCTAGAGTATCAGGATAAGACAAAATTCTCTTGTCATTTCGGTATGTTTGCCTACCGAAGGATGCCATTTGGTCTTTGTAACACCCCAGGTACCTTCTAGAGATGCATGGTGAGTATTTTTTCTGATTGTGTTCAGACCTGCATGGAGGTATTTATGGATGATTTAACAGTGTATGGATCCTCATTTGATGAATTTCTAAATAGTTTGGGAAAGGTATTGAATCGTTGTATTGAGAAAAATCTGGTCCTAAACATTGAAAAGTGTCATTTCATGGTAGATCATGGCATTTTCTTAGGGCATGTAGTTTCAAAACATGGGATAGAGGTTGATAGATCTAAGGTAGATATTATTTCATCCTTAACATATCCTTCACGTGTGTGTGATGTTAGATCATTCCTAGGGATGCAGAATTTTATCGGCACTTCATCAAAGATTTTAGTAAGATTTCTCTTCCTATGTCACAATTACTTCAAAAGGATTCTGATTTTGTGTTTGATGATTCTTGTAGGACTTCCTTTGATGAGTTAAAGAAGTGTTTGACCACTCCACCAATCATGCATCCCCCATGGTGGGACCTTCCATTTGAGATTATGTGTGATGCGTCCAACTTCGTGGTTAGAGTTGTCTTATCTCAGAGGGTGGAGGGACGTTCACATGTGATTTCGTATACATATAGGACACTTGATTCAAACCAATAAAATTAAATAACCACGAAAAAAGATTTTCTTTCTGTCATATTTTCTTTAGATAAATTCCGTTCATATTTATTGGGCTCTAAAGTAGTTGTTTTTTCTGACCATGCAGCTCTGAGGAACCTCTTGAAGAAGACAGACGCAAAGCCCAGGCTAATCCGATGGATGCTCCTTCTTCAAGAGTTTGACATCGAGATAAAGGAAAAGAATAGGTCAGAGAATTTGGTGGCAGACCACATGAGTAGGCTTACACACACATTAGAGGGTGAAACCTTGGACCATGTACCACTTCATGACACTTTCCCCGATTAGCATCTCTATACCATCTCAGGTACGCATCTTTGGTATGCTGATTTAGTTAATTACATTGTTGCCTCTGAAATCCCAGTAAATTTGAAGAATCATCAAGTCCAAAAAATAAAAAGTTAGTCTATGTTTTATGTGTGGGATGATCCTTACCTCTGGCGCATGTGTAGTGACCATGTCAATAGGAGGTGTGTTCCCGATCATGAGTTTGAGTCTGTTTTGAATTTCTATCATCCACTTGCTTGTGATAGACAATTTGTACCACAACGTACTGCTAGAAATGTCTTAGACTCTCAATTATATTGGAAAAGCTTATTCCATGATTCCCATGTGTTTTGTAAGTCATGCTCTCGTTTCCAACACACTGGAAACATTTGAAGGGGACACGAGATGCCCCAACTACCAATTTTATTCTGTGAGATTTTTGAAGTTTGGGGAATTGATTTTATGGGACCTTTTCCTAGTTCATTTGGTTTCTTGTATATCCTTGTTGTTGTCGATTATGTGAGTAAATGGGTGGAGGCCAAGGCCACCTGGACTGATGATTCTCATGTTGTTGTGGACTTTGTCAAAGCCCATATTTTTTGCAGGTTTGGAGTACCGAAGGCCATCATCAGTGAACAAGAGACACACATCTTCAATTGGAATTTTTCTTCCCTTCTTAGGATATATGGGGTGACACACAAAACATCAACACCATACCAACCTAAAACAAATGGCCATGCCGAGGTTTCAAATAGGGAATTGAAACAAATTTTGTAGAAAATTGTGCATCCAAATAGGATGGATTGGAGCAAGCACTTGGATGATGCGTTGTGGGCTTATAGGACAGCATACAAGAAACCCATTGGTATGTCCCCATTTCGAATTGTTTTTGGGAAGGCAATTCATCTCCCTGTGGAGGTTGATCATCGGGCTTATTAGGCTATAAAGAAAAGAAACATGGATTTGGCCCAAGCTGGAATCCAAAGGAAGCAACAAATTCAAGAGCTTGAGGAGATTTGATTGTCTTTATATGAGAACTCAAGGCTCTACAAGGAAAGATCAAAAGTAGATCATGGTAAAATGATCTAGAAAAGGGAGTTTCATGTGGGAGAGAAAGTCCTAACCTACAGTTCATGACTAAAGTTTATGTCTGGTAAGTTGTGTTCCAGATGGTTATTTCTTTATGTTGTGTCTAATGTTTTTCATTATGGTTTAGTGGAGATCACACAAGAGGAAACTAGAAGGAGCTTTACAATCAATGGGAAACATTTGAAGAAATACATTGAGGTACTTCCTATCGATTCAGTTGTTTTCATCAAACTGCATGACCCCATCATCACTTGAGAATATCAGGATGTTCCTAACCCTTTCACTTTTATATTACTTGTCCTAAATAAAATTATGCATTTCATGTGAACATATCATCTCATGGTTTCACATTGAATACAATGCAATATTTTATGTGTGGGGGAGGGAACCTTTTAGTTTAGAATTTTCAATTGTTTTCCTATTTTTTTTAAAAAAAATGTGTGTTTATTTTTAACTTTTCTGTGTTTTTTATATTTTTGAGCTGAAATTATTCTCATCACAATTTTAAAATTCATATCAATGAATGAAACAATTTATCCCATGAAACTGAGCTTAAATGAATGCTGAAAATGAATTTGTTTAAAGTTAAAATATTTAGTAATTTCATGAAAAGTACATTGAATTTTGAATCTCATGCCACATCACACTGTCTTTATATTTGAAACCATGTTCCTGTGAGGATTCTAAACCATTATTTTCATATTCTTTACATTCACCTCACATCTTGAGAGAACCAAACCATTCTTGATTTAACTAAAATTTGATTTATTTCTATCAAAACATGAGGGTTTGAGGTACTTTTGTTTAAATGATTGAGGCATTTGTTTGGTATTAAAGCCCCTATTTTAAATAATCTTTTTTTATAATGTACTACCTTGAACAGTTAATCCTTTTATCCCTTAGAAGCCATTCACAACCTGTTAGTTTAGCCACATTACAATCCAATTTTCCATATCCAGCCAACTCTTGAAGTGAAATTGCATAATATAGTTGAACTTAATTGTGGGGGAAGATAGGTTGTATTGTGCTACAACATTCTATGATACTTTGGGTGGAAAATTAAATTCTGAAGAGATATGTTTGCTTTTGAAGAAAATCAATTTATTGAAAGCTGTTCCTTTTCTGGAGCTTTTATGACAAGTGATGTTGTGCCTTTTCTGGAGCTTCTAATTGAGGTAGAAAGTTGTGCCTATCTGGAGATTTCAAGAAAGTCATGTTTGAGAAGATTGAAATTTTTTTATGCTGAAATGAGGAATGGTGTAAACTCTCCATGAATTTTCATGATGATTGAGATTAATTGATACTACAGGTATTGAGGAGAAGACCATATTTAAGTGAAAATTAGATTAATGAAATTTTTCTTCAAAAAGAGTAAAGCCCTCCTCATTTAGACTCAGAATTTTTCACACCTTAATCCTACCAACTAAAATCCATAGAACAACCCTGAAAAGTCCTCATGAAAAACATATGTCTTTGAACCACATCGGGTGGAGACGTAAGAATTTATCAAGCCTATTGTGACCCTTGTATGAGTTTGGATGAGAAAGACATTGAAAAAAAATTGATATTTGTGTGATAAGAGAAAATTCAAGTGAGGTAAGTGTTTTGTGCATGGGAGGATAAATGAAGTGAAAATATATTTAATGATATAAATGGAGAACTTGAAATAATGATTTTTTATGTGAAATGATATCTTTTGTTTCTTGGTGTGTAATTGTTTGATCTCAAGGATATGTGTTTTAAAATTGGTTTTGTTTTGATATTGATGTTTACTTGATATGAGGTTTTTCTCAGGAGTGAAAAAGGGTAAGTGTGGGGGAGTTGATAAATCACTATTTTATTGAATATTTTATTGATTATAAATGATATAATTTCCTCAAATTGTGTTAAATATGTTTAATTAGAAAGTATTTGGGATTCGATCATTCATTTGAATATTTGATGAAAATTCTCGTTTTACCATTTCAATATCACTGTTGTATTTCAATCATAAATATTTTTATTTGAACTTATTATTTTGAAAATGTGTTCCTTACTTCATGGTATACAACTTCTATTCAAGACACTAAATAATAAGAATGCATTTGGATAGTTTAATTGGTCCATAAAGTCAAAGGTGGGATGGACACGCCAGAATGGAGAAACTTCTGTATTTCGGCCATAACGTCTTAATCTAGGCCTGGATTGAGCCCAAATATTGATAGGAGATATAAGACCCATATTCGAACATATTATCCTATTGTAAGACCATCCAATTCACACGTTTTGGTGGTAAAATGGGTGGTACAAGTTGGAATAAAATATTTGGCCGAGATTCCCCATTCACACTTAAAACCAATTTGAACCTAGACTACCCACCAATTTATAAATTTGTGTTTTTATCATTTGGTGGGGTTGGGACGTGAATTGGGAAGTTTAGGGAAGAGTAGAAGTGGATCCACTCCAATTCTCCAACCATTTCAATAAGGGTGTCTTTTGAAGCAGGGATCCCTTCGACGAAGCCTTCTTCTTCTCCTTCGTGTTGTAATGCTTTTGTTAGTGTAATAAACATCTTTGTTCTTCATTTATTTCTTCTATTTTCTTATGTTTTGTTTAAATTTATTCTTCTATTAATATTCCTCTTTGGGCTGTAATTCTTGAGTAGAATTGTTATTGGGTTATACCCATTATAAACCTTTGCACATGCAAAACACTTCTACGATGATTACGCCACCCATGGAAGAGTAGTCTTTTAATAATCAATCTATCTTCTACCCTCTTCATTTAATTATTTTTAATCATTGAGATACTGTAATTCACTTAATATGATACATGAATTGTGTTTTTAAATTTTAATAAACTAATAAAGCAAATGAATAATTAACACAAAAACATGCGAGGTTGAGATTTTGTGTAAATTGTGAGAGCGCGATCTTAATCAGTAATGAAAGACCACACGGGATAAATTTGTAGAGTTCAAATACAATCCATAAACACAATTCATCCTCATTTCCAAAATGGATATGTGATCTAATTAACCACTTACCATAAGCTAACCTTATAACAACAATCAAAGCAGGGTTTTGTGATTGCGTGTTCCGAAGCTAGCCTAGGGTTTATGTAATTCCATCTTTGTGGTTCAGTTAACTCTTGTAGGGTTAGAGGGTTAACAAATTAGGGGATAATAATTAAGAGGATATTGATTTAAATGTTAATTATTAATAAGTAAATGAAGATGCAGAGTTAGATCGATTACTCCTTTTAAATATTTCCTAAAAAACATCTTTTTATTATTCCATTTTAATCGAACTTCATTTTAAAAATAAAAACAAAAAAAAGGCAATCTTCTTCCAGCAAATGCCTTCTAGATTTATAAACAATAAAAAAACTCCATCCTTTTAAGTAGTGTTTTAATTCTATTATCTTTCTAGAATACCTCTAAAAATTTGTCTTAATTCACTTCCTCCTTTGAGAGACAACCTTGGTCAGTCACTTTGCTCCACCTAAGTACCCCAAAATCACACTAATAATTTGAGGGGGGCCACGACAGCACTCTTTCAAAAACCCATCCATTCATGTATAGGGACACAACCAGATACCCAAATGAATAAGGAACGGTCATCCACCAACCCAAGCCTCTATAGAAATATCACAGAGAACACCAACCCATCCCATAGATACTCGGGAGGTCCATCAACACCCCAACCCATCCCTATTGACTCAAGGGAGGTCACCTCAAGAATCCCAACCCAATCCTCCTTAATAAAAAATTCAATTGTAAACAATAACATAGGTTCAAATCCCATCACACAACTCATAAGCTAATCCCACAGAACTAGCTCCTTGATACCTCGCCCCTTGCTGTAACATGTCTTTACTCACCCGATAGTGAATACACTAGGTGCTAAAAACCCAACACAGTGACTTATCATTGATATCAGTTCATGATTATTTCCCTCCTGTGAATTTTTTGCCTCAAGTCTCACCCTATCCTAGACCTCATGGTTAGATCTAACCCCACTGAGGAACCCCAGAACTCTTAGTCTTTCTTCCTAGGGATCACCCCGAGCCATTATATCCAACTCAACCCTATACTCATATGCGGAGTCAAAAACCAACCAAAACTCCCTTTGATTCCCAATACATTCCTCAAATGAATTTTCCAACTCACCGCATACACTAAGAGTTTACTCATTCCTCAGGAGGTACTTCTCATCCTATTTGGTACATACTAAATTATTTCCCATTTTCAATCATCCCCAATCCACCCAAGCCTAGTTACTAGATATATGTTACCAAAAATAGGTCATTCATGTCTTAAAACGCACCCTAAGACCATCCCATTTTCTCAAATTATCTCCAGTGTACTCTTTCCCAGTGGAATCTAAGATGTTGATGGCTATCCCAAATCACCTAGGTTCTCAAGAGGACTTATTATCATACCAGCAGGCTAATGATACCTTTTATACTCACCCAAGGACCACACAGTCCCTTATACCCTATTCCCAAATATATTCATTTATAAAGAAATACAATCTCAAGCATAAAAAACATATGGATTTTTATTATTTGGTACACCTTGATTGGGTATGGATATATCCCGTCTCTGAGATCCACTAAACCATATCCATGATCTGACCAAGCCTTGGAATTCCTTCTCTATTCCCATCAAGGAAAAATAATCACCTTTCATTCTATCAGGAATATATCTCACATAAAATTATGGTACTATTTAATTCTAAATAGTTATAATAGATTATTTAATATAATCTAACAAGTCATAATCTTTGGAAAACTATGTATGAACCTTCATTGATCTGAAAAAAAATAACAAAACAACCTTATAAGGACCTCACACCTTCTTTTCCCCATTCTGTAAAAATACCTATTGGTTGAAATTGATTCAACAATCAATTTAATATAATTAAATTTAATTTATTAATATAATTTATCGTGAAACATACCAACACAGAAACAAATTATGATGATGTGTCGACGTCTCGGAATACCCTATTAACTAGCAAAGAAAAACACCCATCATGCTCAAATAATTTCAACATAATCTAGTGATATCGTAACTAATAACCTTTTCAAAACCATAAAAAATAGAAACACATCAAAATTATAATCAAATATTGATGAAACCAAATGGAATTCCTATTAATCACCATCAAAAAACACCTGAAACCATCCTACCTCAATAATTGATAGAAGGATAGAAAGGGAAGGGATATTTTTCCAAGAAAAGAAACTACAGATCCCATTTTCCAATCAAACACATATGCATACATGAACTTAAATTTATTGGGTTTCCCTTGAAAAAACACCCCTACACTTGCCCCACTAACAAGACGGTGGGCGGCACTAATGTAGTGGTGCTCCTACAATAGCCATCTCCACCTCCAAGACCAACTCTACTAATATCATGAGCACCCAAAATCCAGTTACCCTTTAACTACATCCAATATATTTATTTTAATATATATAATGGTTTATATTTCCATATTGATCTATGTTTTTTAAAATGAACCATCCACTAATGGAATAATTCAAATTCCCTTTAACAATGTAATGACTCGAAATCCATGGGATGTTACACTCAAAAACCAAATTCCAAGAGAATATCCTATGAAATTCAAATAACTCACACAAGACACCTGTAATTTAAATCTAGCATGAATCTTACCAAGACAACCAAATCTTGAAACTCTACAGATTTCCCTACAAGTAATCTATTACCAAGATCTAGGGGTGTGTCTCTACCGAACATGGAATCAAATAATTTTCACCTATATAATATCCTATATGAAAATTTTCACCCATATCCTTGGGTCTTCCTATACCAACTACGAAAACTATATCTAAAAACTATGAGGATAAACCTATTGGTAATCTATCATCTAGAGATAGTGCGTTAAAGTTTCGGAATACATCCCCTAGAGCTAGTGGTGTTTCTCTTCCCTACCAAGAATCTCATATTATAGAGATTAGTAGTCCCATGATATAAATATCTCTCCTCAATCCAAAGTTTTATCTCTCCCATTCTGAGAATTTCATCATCTAATGATAGGTAGTACCCCTCCATAGATCCATCACCTCGAGTGAGGGGTACCACTACCTTCTAAAAAAATTCATCCAAAATCTCTAGAATTACCCTGTCAAGAATCCTTCACCAAATGATAGAGAGTACCCTCCTAGTAATCAATATCCTATAAAAATGGGTGTGTTTACCTCTAATTGGAATCCATGTATCACATGTACATATCGATGGGTAGTTCATCCCACCCCAATCATCTCTAATGTGAATCTTTATGGGCTTTACATCTACCCAAACCCATCCAAAAAACCGAGTTCATCCTATATAATGTAATCCCTTCCATCATAACTTCCATAAGAGGATCAATTAATCGATTTAGGATCTAAATTTTCACTCATAATCATCAATATTAATTTACTAAATAGTCCCTCTCTAGGGTTTAAATCAAACAGGGGAACCCATGAGGGTCCCCAAGGTCATATCATATTGAGTACACCTCATATGGTATCCTCTACAATATTCTCATATACTGTGTTATCACGAGTTTCTCAAAGGGAATAACATCCCTCATCATAGTCAAAGTATCATTAATGACTCAATAACCTTATAGTAAAGTCTCACAAGGGATATGGAATCAATTTCATTCCCTCCACTAGTTACTATGCGTTAACCTTCACACCCATAATATCTATCACACCCCTCGGGGTATACCTATATTTGTAATCATGTCTCAATGTAGGAGTAACCCTCTATCCATGGATGTCTCAATAGATATAATTCTTTAAGGAATATCATGGTTCTAACTTGTCTACCCTAGGCCATTAATCTCAAATCGTCTCTCAATTATAAATTGACATCTTTAATACAAAAATCACTTAGGTTCCAACATCCCACTAATCTCATTTCATTTATTTTATAACTCCCAATGTTCAACTATATGAATGAATAAATTAATAGTCAATCCATTGGCCATCGATGCATAAGGAAACTAATCCAGAGCACAAGGGACTATTATATCCCTTTAAACGTTGTTCCATCCATAGGAATTTAATTTTTAATTAAAAATGTAATTTTAACCAACATCTTATTCATAGTTAGTGGAAATACATCAAAATCACATGTTATAAAAATAATTCATAATGCCATAATTATGATATAAGGGACCACCAACTTCAAATTTTTAGTTATTCCCTTTTAAAACACACCTCAGTAACTCTCATCCAAGCTCATAAAAGTCTTTTAGTATATAATCAATCGATTCGAGGCCCTACCTCACAAAAAACACCCAAATTATTCAATTCTAATCAAATTAAAATTATTTTACAAATTATTTTACTGTTCCAATTCAAATAAATTAGAAATAATGACACAATAACTCATTGAGAAACCTCATCACCCCAACACTGCAATGAGAACCCATGGAAGGTCCACAATGTACTCTTGGAACCATTCTAGGAACACTCCCAATCAGTTAGAACTAAATCAATCTCTAAGTTAACCTATTTCAAGAAAAGAAAAATAAAATTTCATAGGGAAACAAACATACAAAAATTGGAACACAACTATTTGATATCATTAAAAAGGTATATCTCTACCCATAACAAACAAAATCCACATTATATTGGAGGTTTTCCATCATGATCCTATATAAATAATTTCCAAACCTTAATCCAGGTCATTATAAATTAGTGGGGAATCAAAGTAACTAATGAATGGTTGGAAGGGAAAGGATCTCCCCATGAGTCATTATTGAAATCAAAACCAAAATCCTCAAATAACCCATAGTGGATAGAAGGAAAATAGGGAGATAACTCCCCTAAGATTGGGTTTATTACAAAAATAAGTAAGGATCTCCTGAGTCTAGAAATAATTAAAGGGTCAAATTAATATTTCCCCCATTATAAAATAGTTCTAAGAAGAAAAATAACTTTTTTCATGGATGGCACCCTACCATAGTGCACCTTATAGACACCCTAGAGAACCCAACACACCTATGGCATCCTCACTTATTTCTATTTAATATAAGAACCTTAGCCACCTGAAATAGACTACACCACACTGTAGTCCCATCCCTACTATCTATTTTCCATTGTGACTAATTTTTGAAAAAAATCTATTTAAGTGAGGAAAATTTTATAGTTTGTCCCCCTCTCTCCTTAATACTAGTTTCCACCTTAGCTGACGAAATTCCCAGATCCCAATTTCTCTAACATCATGGGTTTCCTTGGTACCATGCACATCTAAGATTTATACTCCCTAGTACTAGTCATTTCTTCCTCACCTAGAGTTTTCCATATGTTTTCATACTTCATATTGTTTATAGGGACAATCCACAAGACTTGTGCACTAATAGAACCATTCCATGATGTCCAATTGACCACCCTAATCACCCTATGGTCTTCAATACACACCTAAAAACATATCCTATAATGGTATAAACACTTAATACAACAATACAGTCATAGGTTCATAAAATAACAACACTCAAACATTAAAATTTCATATTAAATTTGAAATTTCAAATATATGAATAACGTGGTGTTTTACATCCTCCCCACCATAGGGATTATCATTGGTGATAAGTCCTACCAGCCTTCTACTAGAACTCTCAAACTATCCTATCCATTGATTCATAAATAACTCATTGCATTCTAATATGGAATAATAACCAATATTCCTCTACACACTCCAAATATGAGGAGAATTTTTTCCCAAAACCCAAGCCACGTCTCTCCACCTATAATGAAACAATAATAGGGTTATTACTCATGCATGTATACCCAAACACATGATGGTGTTTTCAATCAATTTATCATACATTTTATGGTACCACCACCATATTCCTTATATCATAAATATTAATTTCAATCCATGGTTCTCATCCCCATCTGAATATACTACTACAATAAATATTTTATAGTCCAAAGAACTGTTCAGTGCAATTACCCACTCACCACACCTAAACATACAAAATAATACCAATCCAAAATCCCATGCTGGTATTTCTCAAAAACACTCTTTTGTACATACAAATGAGTATCAAATCACCCATTACAAAGGTCATAATCCTATTAGTAATCCCAATATCATTTACAAAACCGCACTGAAGTCCAAATCCACCTTCCAATGAAATTTCCATGGTTGGTTCCTTAGCTAACCAAACATGTTGCAACATTCCACACACAAAAAATGACACAACCATGATAAAACTCACACTCGAATCATTCCAAAACCATCCAAAGTAAAATTTCATTATAAAAACTCCATAAAACATTTCATCTAAATAATATGTTTTCTATTCTCTCTAGAACTAAATATAATCATATTTACCTTTTTAGTAGCATCCAAGTTCCATCCTAATTGTCCAACAACTGATATCACCATATCTGTGACCCCAAAAACACCGGGTTATTATTCAACAACCCATGTTACACCCAGGATATCATGTGATGATTGAACATGATCATCCCACCCATGATCGATCAAAAATACCAAACATCATTTTCCACAAATTCTATACTCACAATGAATTTCATCTTTGGTGTTCTCTGAAATTCATCCATAATGAGGGTTACACAATCTGGAAACCTATAGTGCACTCAAAACCATATGTATTTCATAATATTGTTCTGTGATCATATCCTAAATAGTTTCTATTGATAGTCACCCCTATGTATCTTCTCTTAATCCACACTCATATTATTCAAGAAAATTCTTATCTATGGTCCATTATTGGATCGACCATTCCACTACACCCTATCAAATTCAAATGTAACCTTTCATGACATATTAAATTTTCTATTTTTTTAAAACTCTTGATAAATCATTACCGTAATTAATGAACATGTCTTTTGGCCCAAGGATCACACATAACTACTCATTGATCAACAAAGAATGTCACCAATGATAACCAATATGTATACCACCTCAAACGCATCTGAACCCAGTGGAGTGTGATCAAGTAAAACTAGATTCTAAAATAAAACCCTCAATCCTTAATATTACATCACATAGATACTAGGATCATATGACAAAAAATATTACCCCAACCTAATTCATTTTAGCCAGATATATCTATATAAATCCTTGGGATCCTCTTAAAAGTCCTTAATTTCACCTATGTTATGTTTTTCCACACGTTAATCTTGTTACCAACATAATTTTAAATGCACTAGAATCAACCAGAACTCCCACCATTCTCCTAGAATATCATCCTGAATTATAATTGTAGGAACTCAACCAGTCCAATGCTGATAACCAAACTATGATACCAAGGAACCGGCACTGAAGGTTCTGTTCTTATTAAATCTTAAAACATCTCAAATGCTTATAACATATACCCAATAGCAACCCACATACACTGATCTCCTAATCTAAATTATCTATCCATGATTCCCATTTCAAAATCACCCATGCATGTATAATAAAACATCTCTCTTGATTTACTAAAAACACCTAACATGGGGTGCACGATATATTATTTATTATTTTCTGAGTATTGCATAGTGGTTGTTCATGGTCATCTATTTTGAAAACATTTATCAGTAAATCAAAATCAAATGTTATTAATATATTATAATGTTAGGTTGTATATGTTTTATTAAGGTGTGATAAATGGGGGGTTTTAGAATTAGGAATGTTATAAATAAAAATAAACATGAACATGCTGAAAAAGTGAACTAATTAGAATGAAACATCTCGGTTTTAGGCTCAGTTACATGGTATCCTTCATTATTAATTATTTTATTTAAACTATATTGGGTATTCCATCATATCATACATGAAGACTTTCCCTAAAATTGACTGTGATGTTTAGTATACCTAGGAAACCTCTTCAGCACACCAAAACTCACCTCCTCTAATAGTCAAGAATGGTGAACATACCTCAATAGAAAATGTGACACAATCCATGACCCAACTCCAACACATGTTATTACATCCCTAAAACACAATAATCTCCAATATTTGAAGATTATTCCCAACATAAGAGAGGTATTGGTCATTTGGTTTAAAAATAAAGTCATTCTATATTTATTTCAAAAATTGAAGGTCAACCACCGCACTAACATGAACATTGCTCTCTCACTCAACACAAATAGAAAAAAAACAAAAATTATTCAAAATTAAATAATTTTATGACTTCAATATTAAAAATTTTCCAACCTTACTGGCCTACTAGAGGGACCCTATTCACTACTGAGGTGAGCAACAGCTACCTCGGCCAAGCAAGAAGGTGGCATTGAATGCATTTGATCCCCCAATAGATGCATAAGGGAGAGGTGGAAATCCACCATGTGGGAAGCCATAGAAGATGATGGGGGGTCATTTAATGGGTGATGTTAGTGAATTCTTCACATTAGGTAACCATTTCTATAGGGATTGAGATTCACCATGTAATTAAAGGAGCAGGATAATGAAGATTCTTTCAATGTGGGATCGCGTTTCATGCATTACAATGTCTCCAAAAGAACATTTTCCATCTGATTTATCAATAAATTTATTATGGGTTCTTTGATAGTATAATTGACCACTTCTCCAACCTCCATATCTCTATGATTCCAGTATGTTGATACCTCCATGCTGCAATGTCGATTGATGTTTGAACCCAATATTCTGAGCACTATTTGAGTACACTGATGATTCCTTATTGTCCAAGATTATTACATCTAAGGTAAAGATAGAATAATTATATATAATATTTATTAAAAATTATTAATTATAAAATAATGATAAGAGACAATACTTTTTATAGAATACATGATATTCCACATTGAGCTTAAACAAAAAACCAAATTTTATTACTTAATATGGAAGTTATCACATAACCATTAGAATGGCGTGTATGAATAGTATTAAGTTAATTATGAAAACATGGTTTAAATTTTTTATATATTTGATACTTTTCTGATCATTTAATTATAAATTAATATACAACCCTTTTAGAAAATTGAATTGTTTTTCTAAAATAAATATTAAAATGTGCACCAGTGGGTTTTATACTAGTAAATAATCAAATCACTGTTTTTTGGATTTCATTAATGTAATATATATATATATATATATATATATTCAATATAATGGTTAAAATTTATTTTATGTGTTTTATAGACACAATATATGAATGAATCTTATTTTATGAATAAAAGAAGTATTTTTCAAAAAAAAGAAAGTTTTGTCGCCTTATCAAGGTACGCATTATTTAAATCTAGTTTATGATACTTTTATAAATTATATATAATAAAAAAATAACTTCATTGAAGTTTTAATAAAAAAATTACTTTCGTTAATTTTTTTGTGTTGTTCTGATAAGTTTCATGTTTTAATGGATAGTACAAACATATAGCTTTTCAAATGAAAATAGCTTTTTTGTCTAAATAATTTATAGTGTTTAATTATATATTTTATTGATTATAAATTATAATTATATCATGTTTTTATCATTTAATCCATCTTAGAAAATTGGAATAAATTTCACATTCAATTTGGATATAAAAACATTTCAATATTTTGAACTTTTTTACTTTAAAAACGTGTGTTCTTCTTCCATCAACGGGATTAATTTTTAATTAATTTATGTTATTTATGTTATTTTTATTTTTAAAAATTGATTAAAAATTTGAAATCATAAGGTCCAATTTATTTAAATAGTTGCCTTTTATTTTTAAACATAAGAATCGTAATTTTAGTAATTTTATTATTAACACGGTTAAAGGTAATTTTGGTAATTAAGGGTGAAAATAATATTATAAATATTATAAAACTACCTTAACCATTGTGATAATTTTATATTATGTGTTTATTTCTACCAAAACCATCTTTGGGATGAATTTTGACCTCTTGAAGCTACTTTGGGGAGAGTATGATATTTATAATATTATATCAAAAGAAAAGTCAATTGTGTGGCACTTTTATTTTTATCAATTAAAATATTTTTAATATGAGATTTTATAGAGGATTTTCTCTACTAAATGTAATATTTTAGAATCTAAAATATTTTTATTTATGAGTATAATTTATTTTTAATTTTTAGATAATAAATAATTTCATTAATTTCATTCACAATGATATTTCAATAATAATTTCATTAGCGGAAGTTTTAAATATATAATTTTAAAAATATTAAAATAAATATAATTTGATATTATTAATGTCGTAAAATAATTTTTTATATGAAGGTGAAATTTTATTGGTGTTGTAGAAGAATTTATTTTAATTTACATTTCTATTATGATATTTTCAAAAAGTCATGTAATAAATAGTGTCAAAATTTACATTTTTGATATTTTAAAATAAATAATATTTTATTAAATGATACATAAATAATAAAAAACTAAAATGCAACCAACTAATTGTTACAAGATAAAAAATTTCATTAATGACACCTTTATTCATATTTTTTAATTTTATAGTAATTATAGTATCCCAGAATATATAAATAACATGATATCACAATAAGAATTAGAAAGGTTAAATAAGTGTTAAAACAATAAAGATAAGGATTAAAAAATATTCCAAATGTATATAATTTCATTGTATGAAGGTTATTTGACCCAAAATATACATATATTCTAAATAAATCGCTTTTGAACCATTTTGAGAGAAAAAAAATATTTAATATTAAATTAATATTTTTAAGAATTCCTAGAGTTCCCCTCCCCTCTCATATAAAACAGAAACCATTCTTATCATTTAACTACACTTAAAAACCTATTTTTAGTCAATTTATACCTGAATACCTTCCTAAAACCCCAAACAACGTTCTAATGGCCTTTTTTAGGAAGAACAACCTCCTTAGAGGTGTTAAGGTGTTAATAAAAGTAGATCATCCAAAAAAGTGGTTCTGTTTTTAATTAAGTGTTTTTATTTTATTTATTCTTTTACTTAATTAAAATCTTATTAAACAATGATGAAATAATAACTACAATATCCTCAATATACTTAGATTTTATTATGTTTATATAATCTTTTAAATCAATCTCCAATTTCAAAAATGGGAAATGAATTATCTGTTTGTGTGTATGGTGCACTACAAACTCACGAACCGATATAATTTGTTTTCTATCACCATCTATCAAGACTAGTTATAATGATGGAATTAATGTTTATATATGATATTAATGAAATATTTTACATTTTGATATAATAATATATCACTTATGTTCTTACCTTTCCATTCACATAAAAATGATAATGTCGTTCATTTCGTATGTGTGAAATATCACCTCTACGAAGCGATGTGATTCATTTTTATCACCACATCACATGGATGATATATATATATATAATTAAATTAAAATTATTTATATTATATTTATGATATGATGAATATTATACTTATGATATTATGAATATTATTGAATGATAAAATAATTAGTTACCTTCTTTCCATAATGATCATTGAAAAATGGAAATGTTACTCTTGCGTTTGTATGGCCTATTGTATCCATGATTATAACGTTGTTCATTTTTCATAACCATAAAAAACTGTTTTAATTTAAAATAATAAGTTATTTATAAAATCTATTTTTATTTCATTAATATTATTCTAATTATGATGTAATTCTGGACACTTTGACAGTTGACATCATATCGATTTCATTTTAAACTCAAGTACCAAATATAAAAAAAACGTCTGACAAGAAATTAAATAATTAATTAATTGTTATTACAATATAATAAGTAATATAAAATACATAAAAAAATTAAAAATTTTCGAAATAATTTAAATAATTAACCTATGTTTATTGTTCATGAAGATAAATATTGTACGTGAAGATTTTGACTCAAGGTATGGGACTTTCTTATATAAACCCCTTTTAAAGTCACTATTTCATCTATTTTTATAAAGGATAATGGAATGTTTTATAACATATATTTCATGAATTGAAATTATCACCTTCATGTCAGTTTAATTTTTTTATGATTCATTTGTATATTAACAATTTTATTTTCAAATAATGTGTTTTCATTTATTAGTGGGTGGCTTTGTATATATGAAATGTGATTTCAATGTGGAAATGTTATTTTTGCATTTATGCATGATTTCTTTGTTATGATTATGTTTTGTGTATTTGTAATTGTTTACATGTATGTGTGGTTATGTGATAAACTGACGGTGGGTGATCCCATGATATCTCCCTAATTCAATATGTAATGATACAGAGTTAACTGATAGGGTTTCCCTTAAAATGTTAATGCAATATATTGTTGTGCGTATTCCAAATGTAACCATGAAGGTTACTCCCTATATAGCCATTATATCTACAGTAAATGTAAGATCAATATGCATTCCACAATATATATTTATGGATTATTTTTCATTATGTATTTTTACAGGAAACATAAGATTTCATGAGGTAAGCTAATGAACTTATGTTTTATGGGTGAAAAGTATAACATTGTGGAAATATTTTCATGGGTTTAAAGTATTCATGGTCTAAAAATTTCCATATTTCCTTTTAGATCCCTTATTGATCCTTTTGTGATCATCCCATTCATTAAATTTTTTTTCAAGTGGTATAATTATGGGTAATAGGATGAAGGAAGTCAATTTGAATATTTCGAATATTTTTCATTAAAAAAAATGTTTTATTTTAAAACATTCATATTTTGGATGAAATGGATATTATTTTATTAGTATCCAATTTTTATAATTATGGGATGTTCTGACATAATTATGTAAAACACTAAACCTGAAAAAATCCTTAATTTGATAGAATTTATGTTCTTTATTAGAACTCAAGATTATGTAACATCCAAGGTCGGGTATTTGTAGTTGATATAAAATGTCATTTTATATAACTATAGGGGTCACAATATTATTAATAGAATATCTAAAAATTATTTTTACATTATCGTTATGTTAATATATAATTTTAATATTACCATGTTGCTTCATATGTGGTATATCTATTCAAAATGTTTTTTTTTTGCAGAGGAAATAAGGCAGTTGTGGTGGGAAGGCATTGATAGGAAAACATCCATCCAAATCTAAATCCTGAGATGGTCAGAATCCAAACAAAATAGTTTGTTTCTATGAATAATCATTTTAAATAGGCTATAAATGGATTCATAATCCATGTACTATATCAAATATATCAGCCACAGAGGAATATTTCAGTAGTACAGAATTTTATGAGGCAATAACCTCCAGTTTTTAGTGGATCTTCTGACCCAATTTTAGATGAAGGTTGGATTAAATCCCTATAAAACTTGTCAAATTTCATCAGGTATTCATATAACCAATCTTTTAGTATTTATATTTACTATTTTTAAGTTGAATCTGACCAATGGTGGTCAATGGTAATTAATATCTAGTGCACTGAGCCGATTGATGCTTTAGGATGGGTTGAATGAAAAAAATATTTTGAGGGAAATATTTTCCCTATGCAGTTTGACTTAGGATGGAAAATAATTATTCAAATTGAGTAAGTATGAGGATTCTTTGGCTATATATGAAATAAAAATCACATAATTGGAATGGTGTGTTTCAAATTTTCTTTGGGATATTTATAGTAAAATAAATCGTTTTTACTCAGGATTAAAACCAAATTATCAATGGGAATTAACTTCTCATGAATTCGAATGTTATTAAAAACATGTTCACTGTGTGGAGGAGGTAGAAATGGAGTTTTTTTATCATCATGTGTTATTTCAAAACAAGCATAAAAATAGGTCTAGATGGCAGGAAAGAGAAACGAAATCATTAATGAAGTCAGATGTAATGAGAATTATGTTAACGAATGTAAGAATTGTGGTAAAACACACAATGGGGAATGCATTTTCAATTTTGGTAGGTTATTATGATATACTAAAATGGGGAATAAAGATTGTAACTGTGCTAAAAAATATCATGGTATTTGTTAAAAAAATTCTACTAAATGGTTAGTAATTTTTTTAAATGCTATGAGATGTTTCATTATGCTAATCTATGTCTGAAGCAGAATCTGAATGATGGGAAGCATCCATACGGTAAGGGGAAAGGTTCGGTGCAATCATTTTCAAATACATCAAAAGATTTTTGGCCATCAAATGAAGACATATCCAATAAACTATTTGTTTATTTTTATTATGTCAATATTTTGATTTATTTAACTTCTACATGTTATTTCATTTCAAAGAATTTTTCTGGTAATTTGAAATTTCTCTTCAAGAAATTAATCTATAATATTTGGTAACAATGACTTGCGAAAATACTAAGGGAAAATTAAATTATTATAATCTTCCTATCATTGTTTGGAAAAAATTATTTAACTAAAAATCGTATTATTTTTCACTAGTAGAGATTTATGTTTTTCAGGGTATAGATTGGAAATCTGTTGACTATGCTAAGATAGACTGTAGAGATAAAGAAATTTCTTTTTATAAATAGTTCAAGTTTGTTTACAATAATGAACCTATATTATTAATAAAATATCAGGCATCTGAGAGTTTGTTAAAATATTTAAATGAATTGTGGCATTCACATATTGACGAAAACAAAGGTACTATTCATATTAATGATGTTCTGGTTGTAAATAAGTATCTTGATGTTCTCCCTAATGAGTTTCCGAGTATTTTACCAGATTGGAAGTTGAATTTATTTTTGACTTAGTTCCTGATACTAAGACAATTTCAAAACCCCCTTATCAAATGGATCAAATAGAACTTCTACAACTAAAAATACAGTAAATGAGTTTCTAGATAAAGGGTTTCTCTAACCTAGAACTTCACCATGGGTGATCTTGCATTTTATGATAAAAAAATATGGTTCAATGAAGTTTTTCATTTATTATAGAGCCATGAATAACATCATTGTTATGAAAAAATATTTTTTCCCCATATCGATGATTTGTTTGATTAGATCCATGTGGAACTAAATTTTTTGAATGATGAATTGAGGTAAGGGTATTGTCAGATGAAAGTAAAATAAGAAAACATTCTAAAGAATTCATTTCAGAATAGATATTGGAATTTTAAATTTCTAGTTTTTTTGATTAACTAACGCAGCTGTTATATTCATGGATTTTATTAATATAATATTTTCATGACTAATCCCTCAAGGCTCGTTCCATGACTACCGCAAGCCTACCTTCCATAGGCTAGTGTTTGGTTAATAGAACCGGAAAGTCATATCCCAAAAAGGGAAGGCATTGACTTTAATCTAGTACACAGACACACCCAACCACATACAACCACATTGAAAACAGTAGTGTACCAAATGGAATGTCTGAGGTCCATTTGCAACAAACCCCACCAGATCGTGAGAGTAGTAAAGCTACTAAAATTTAAAGTAGTATGTCCTAGCCGCCCAATCTTACTGGGCCCCACTTGGTCCTTCGCCACCAAGTCCACCGTCGTAGCATCCATCAGTCCCATCCCCCCAGATAACCCCTGTCAAAACATCGATCGTCTACACCATACACAACACGTGCAGGAAAAATCCTGTGCAGGGGTGAGAATAAAAATACTCAGTAGGGACCCATAGAACCCTGAAGGTATCTAAGTAATCCATGAAGGAAGAAATCATAAAGAAAATCCCCCATAGGTAATACCACCAAGAAATATCTCAACTACATAGCAGAAAGTAAAAGATTCATCTCACACTTGGTATAACTTACGTACATAAATAAATATGATTAGTAATAAATCTAGATCATCAAATTCTATCAAGAGGCTTTACTTCTAACCCATACAGGGTTTCTAGGTGCTAACCCACAAAGCATATCTAGGTTTTAACCCACATAGAATCTCTAGGTATGAACCCACAGAGGATTTGTAGGAGTTAACCCACAAAGGATCCCTATTATATCTTCACATCACAGCCAACAACTATATTTCAGCACCTAGCACGGTTTATTTGTAGAGGAACCTATACTCTATCCATAGACCATACCTAAACAGCCACAAAGTTAGATATATAGTAACACAGAGGACCTTCTCTTTGTAAGGGTTCCAAGGAAACCGACGGTGCATCGTTCGGACGCCCAGTCTGTAAGTTATAGAATTTTAATAAAAAAGGGATTGAATGGATTTGAGTCTGATCCAACCTCATCATACTCCAACATTAATAAAAACTCAATTAGAGTATACCAGAAGGATCTCTATATCACAACCATCCCAACGACACTGATGGTGCGTCGATCTGATTATCAGTCTGAGAGATACAAGCGTTTTAATAAATAGGGGTCGGTTACATTTGGACCTTTTCTGACCTGGTCGGACCATCCCTACCAACCTGGCCTGGGGGTCCCAAGTACCCCAGTGTAATTAGACAGACTCGACCTGACCCTGTTCGGTTTGGGGTTGTTCTGGTCCGGTCTGGCTAGTGGGGCCGTCTCAATGGGTCTCGCTGGACCTGGCCTAGTTTGGCTGATGGTCCAACCCGCCGGGTCTCTAGGTGACATGGTCTCATCCCACCCAGCCCAAAGAGTGTAAGTCCAACCTACTTTCAATGGTCTGTCCTGCTGGCATGGGTCCAGCCCACTAGGGGCGAGACCAGCCCCCCGGGCCATGGTTCCGGCCCATTGGGCTATTCACACCCCGCCCAATCCGCCAAAGGTAGACCGGTTCACCTCTCTTGGAAGCGGAAGGATTTCACATTTGGTTCACGGTCATCTCCTAATGTGACAACTCCTCTATCGGGGTCGACCGACCATGGCCTATCGTGTGGGATGTTGCACTGTGTCGTGTCTATGACCCTCTGACATAGTGGAGTGACCGCGTCTGCCACCTCCA
This sequence comes from Viscum album, assembly GCA_963277665.1. Classification (NCBI taxonomy): domain Eukaryota; kingdom Viridiplantae; phylum Streptophyta; class Magnoliopsida; order Santalales; family Viscaceae; genus Viscum; species Viscum album. Next base: position 825,929,051 of record OY728148.1, on the reverse strand, counting down.
GTCGTTGGCTCCTCCTGCTGTGTCACGGCCCTTCCTCTAGTGCGCCTTCATGTCATTCCCCCCCTACCTGCTACCGCCAACACTAGTAGCATGTGGAATCTTCTTCTGACCACCGGGTCTGCACCTATGGTCTTTTCTTCGCTTCTCTTGCACTTGCGCTCTCTGGGGAACGTCCTCTCCACATCAAAGGACTCAAATCTATCATGTCGTCTATTCAAGAGTTTGTCCACGAATAAAACCCATGGAAGAGCGTCCTAGGCCATTTTTCTATCGTCATATGCCCTCCAAGTTATATGATTAAAATCAATGTTTTTGTGAGGATTTTAATTTGAAAAATAATGATGATTCAACCCCAGAAAAAGAAATCCCAAAAGAAATATCACCCTCCCTCATAAATGCATGAATTTGGGATCATCCTTTTCATGGGCTTATCTGCATCCATCATTTCTAGAGAAGATCGGGGAAGAATATAAAAATTAAGAAAACCCTACCTTTTTGGCGTTTGATGACGTAGCGTTCTTCTTTGATTTTTCAATGTGTCAATGTCATTCATCGCTTCCAGAGTCATTCGTCGAGACACGTCACAGATGATAAATTCTCGCTATCATTCCTCATTCTTCATTGGGGAGGATGTTTGTTGGAGGTTCGTCAGAGGATCCTCGCTGATTAATCCTCATCCCAACAACGCATCAAACAATTAAAAATAAAACATGTTGTAGTGTTTCAGTTATGCTGCGATGCTGCATCGTTACACTGTTTCATTTATGAAATATCATCCCTGTTACACTTACTTTATTTCATCGTTACACTACAATATACAGCTCATTAGTGAGATTCATTAATTTTACTTGTCTCTACCTAGTATCTAAACTATAGCATTGTCATCCTCCATATAACGGTGAGTTAAAAAATAAAATAATTCCTTTAAATTATTTTTTTTCCTAAAATGTATGAAAAAATAACTTTTCTACTCGGACCTTTTCAGCTGAAGACAAGTCATTTCTAAGAAAATACTAGCACTCCAAATTCAATGACACCCTCTGATTTTCGATACAAGAACTATTTCAAATGATTTTAAAAACCCTCTTGCACATTTACTAGGCATACCATAAAAAAATTAAAAAATTACACTATAGGATCTTTGGGCCTCAGAATCATGTGTCGTTAGAGCATGTGGTCTCAGAATAATTCCAAATAGTTAAAAAATTATAGAGAATTCCTGATACATTAAATTCTCCCCACCATAGGTCTTTACATCTTTGAAATCCAAAACAAGGTCTAAATAAACATGTGGGGGTACATGAGACGAATCTTAACCCCCTACTCCCATGGAATCTCCTAGAGATTCTTATGCGGCCACCGAACATGCACTAGAGAAATCGACCACCCACGTTGGACCCTCTCTTGTCGATCCTCTATCTCTACTAGGAACTCTACAAAAGTCACCCCATCAACAATGTCCAGCTCTCCCTAGTCGATGACGTGCAATGAATCATGCACGTATCTCCTTAGCAGTGATAGGTGGAAAACATTATGCACCTGGTGCATCTGTGGGGGAAGGGAGAGGCGCTACACCAACTTTCCAACTCTTCTAAGGATCTAAAAAGGTCTGATGAACCTTGTAGATGTTTTATCACCCCCACCAAATCTCAACAATCCTCATCGGGGTGAGACCCAAAATAATACATCATTACCCTCCTCAAACTCCAAGGGTCGCCATATCCTCTTAGCATAAGAATTTTACATCCTCTGTGCAGTCCTCATCCTATCCCAAATGATCTTCACATTCTTAGTGGTAGCTCGTACCAACTCCGGACCCATGAGTGCCGAATCCCCTGGGTCTGTCTAGTATAAGGGTGATCTACAAGGTTACTTGTACAAGGCCTCAAACTGTGCTCTTCCAATGGTGGAGTGAAATCTATGGTTGTATGAAAACTCTACCAGTGTTAAGTGGTCATCCCAAATATGACCAAAGTCTAGGATGTAACGACGAAACATGTCCTCCAAGGTATGTATGGTCCCCTCTATCTAACCATCTGTCTAGGGATGAAAATATGTGCTCAAATGTAACTGAGTCCCAAATGCCTCTTGAAACACCTTAAAAAACTGAGATGTAAAGCATACATCATGGTATGAGACAATCATCGAAGTCACCCAGTGGAGCTGCACTATCTACTGGACATAGAGGCATCCCAATCCTTCTACTGGTCCCTGGTCCTGGATGGGTAATAGGTGATCAGACATGGTGAGTCAGTCAACAATCAACTGAATGGAATCATAGACCCTAAAATGTATATGGTAACTCATCACAATGTCCATCGAGATACCATCAGATTTACACTCTGGTACCTCAATTGTCTGGTCCATGCCTGCTGGAACCTGATGCTTGACCTTCACTAGATGACAAGTGAGGCATCAAGAAACGAACTTTGCCACCACTTCCTTCATCCCTGGCCACCGGTACTAATGTCAGACATCATGGTACATCTACACCACTCAAGGATGTACCACCAAAGGGGATGTATGGAACTCCCTTAACACCTCCTCCCACAACATCACTCGTACGATGGTGAACCATATGAAAAGTATGAAATTCTCCCCACCTATCGAATCTATAATGATCCCATCCTAAGGATAACTTATCATGTCGGGTCTCGCATACCACAACCATCAGTTGTTCCCCAAGACTCGCTATAATATTGGGGGAGTAACAGTCATCAATTGGAGGTATATTGCTTCATCACTATCCACAAAGGATATCTGCATGGTGGATAGCTTCTTCATTGTCTCAATCAGCAGCTACAAACCATAGTTACTGCTGAGTTCATCTGCCACAACATTCCCATTCACAGAACTATAGACTCTCTCAAGGTCATAGTCCTGTAGGAACTCCGTAAATCATTGTTGTCTCAATTTCATGTCTTTCTATGTGAAGACATACCTGATACACTTGTGGTCTGAGTAGATGGTAAACGGTTCATCCATCATGTAGTATTGCCACATCTTCAAGGCAAAGACCACAGCTGCTAAATCTAGGTCATGGGTCATGTAGTTCTACTCATGTTGCCTCAACTGTCTTGAGCTGTATGTGATCCCCACTCATTCCTCAATCAGGAGACAACCTAGTCTGGTCCCTAACGCATCTTAGTAAACTCTGTACCCAATTCTGTCTTCTAGTAGTCTCAAGATGAGGCACTAGTCAGTCTCTACCTTAGCTCTTGGAAAATCTAATGACATCTCTCCATCCATATAAAGGGTTGTACCTACTTTGTAAAAGTTGAAAAGGGTGCTTCTATGTTGGAAACTTTGTGTACAAATCTCTGGTAGTACCAATCCAACCCCATGAAACTCCACACATCAGTGACAAACCAGGGTAGATCCCAAGAAAGCATTTCCTCTATTTTCACTAGATCTAATGCAACTCCAACCTCTGAGATGGCATGTCCCAAAAATTGGACTTCTTGAATCATAAATTGACACTTATAAAGTTTTCCATAAAGCTGTTGTTTTTGGAGTGTATCCAAGACTATCAGCAATTGAGCAGTGTGATCCTCCTCTGATGTCGAGTACACCTAGATGTCATCAATAAAGACCCTGAAAAGCAATTCAAGGTAAGGCTAGAAGGTACAATTCATGAATCCCGAAAACACTAATGGTGTGTTGGTCACACTGAAAGGCATCCCCAGAAACTCATAGTGGTGGTATCGACACCTAAAGGTTATCTTTGGTACATAAACATCTCATACCCAAAGCTGGTGATAGCCCAATCTGATGTCTATCTTCGAGAACCACCTCGCTCCTTTCAGTTGGTCAAAGAGGTCATTCATCCTTGAAAGTGGATTCTAGTTCTTAACGTTCGACTAGTCCAGGAACAAGAATTCCATGCACAACCTCAAACTCACATCTTCTTTCTTGGAAAAAAGCATCAGGGATACCCACAGTGAAACATTGGTCCTTTCAAACAACTTCTCCTATAAGTCCTCTAGCTGTTCCCTCAGCTCATGATGCTTCACAGGAGCCATCTGATATGACGATGTGGATATCAGTGTCGTCCTTGGGTGTAGGTCGATGTAAAAGTCTACCTACTTGCGAGGCGGTAGTCCTAGAACATCCTCAAAAAAGAATCCTTGTACTCATCCACTACTACAGGAAATCTTGGACTCCTCTCATCCATAACACTGATGGTGAGACTAGCCAACTTGTGAGTGATCAGTTTCACCCTCTTATGAGAAAGTACATCATGTGCTGTAATGATTCCATTCTCTCTGGTGAAATAAAATATGTTCCCATTCTCATGGACACACCTCACTTTGCACCTATAATAGTCAGTCTATGAAATGGTTGTGGATAACCAGTCCATACCCAAGATGATGGTGTAAGGCCATGACGCTGCAACTAGGAGATCCTAGTCTAAGATTTCACCTTATAGAGTAAGCTCACACTACTAGAACCAGTGTATAATCATCGAATCCTCTCTTTTAAGGGTCTCTAATTGAAAGGATCAGGCCAACATATCCACCGAAATCTCCAATCCTCAAAAGTGATCTGTGGAAAAGAAAGATTGCTTGGAACCTATGTCTATGATAACTGAATCTAAGGTGTATTGGAAACAAATAATACCACTAATCATCTCTAGAGCATTGTGGTCATAGGCCTTATCACCTGACGGTGGCCCTTCCCATGTCCACCTTCTCTTGAATCTTAGGGTAGACCTTCAGGTTGGTGGTGGTAGTACCTCATACTGTTGAACCCTCTATGAGATAGTTATTTTAATAATCACAAATCATTGTTATCTTTCTGTATAAGTCAATTTAGTCAATTATTTTTTTGTTCTAAATATGTTTATATATGTTTAATCATGTCTAGATATTTTTATCTATAATTATTTATGGCTTACTATTGACCAATAAGTGTTCTGGATTGAATAGACACTTTCTGCGAAATTTATGTTTCTGACTCACCATTAGTTATTGTCTTGAGTAACTGTTAGTTAAAGGGATGACAACGGTCGCACCGATGACAATGGTCGCACCAATGACAACGGTCGCTCCGATAACAACCGTCGCACCGATGACAAGGGTCGCACCGATGACAATGGTCGCACCGAGGACGACGGTCGCACCGATGATGATAGTCGCATCGCTGACGACGGTCACACCGATGACGATGGTCGCACCGATGAGAATGGTCGATCACATGATTTCTACTGAAGCCGATGTTGATCAAATGAGCTACCGAAGCTGATGCTGATCAAATGAGCTACCAAATCAGATGTTGATAAAGTGAGCTACTGAAGCCGATGCTGATCAATTGAGCTACCGAAGCCGATGCTGATCAAATGAGCTACCGAAGCCGATGCTGATCACATGATAGCTAACAAAGCCGATGCTGATCACATGATAGCTACTGACACAGATGCTGATCACATGACCTACAAATATCATGACTCGCCGATATTCATGGAAACTATTTGGATTTCTATTAACTCTTTTTTAATTCCAATGGTCATATTTTCTTTATTTAATGCACCTGCTATTAATTAAATTTTGGTTGCTGGATATTAGGGAACCATACCTCGTACCTATAAGAAGGTAGTCATTCTTTTTTCTAGATCTCAAGAAAAAAAGGAAGATCTGTGGTGAAAAAGAGGGGTCAATAAAATGGGAAATAAAGACAATAACAAAAGGTGTACGTGGGTGAAGTCCCACGGAACACAAGAAGAACTTGAAGAACACCTGTGAAAACTAGGGAGCTTCAAGCTCATCATTAACCCGGGACAAAAAAACAAAAAGGACGAGTTGTTGTGCCTTACTGAAGATTATATGCATATATCTGAATAGTTGTAGTTGAGAAGAACAACGATACTATGTTTTGTGTCATCCTCACTAGAAAGGACTTGACTTCCATCTGCAACATCAAAACAAGTCCAGATCTCATCTGCAATTAAACAGAGCATTCTAAACTCTTTTATTTCCTCTATTGCATCCCTTTTCTTAACATCCTGAGTAGTGTGTCTACATCTGTCTATTTTAAATACACACTGACTCCTGAACTGAACTAGAGGATACTAAATCCTCACACCAAACTTTCCACTCCTTCTTGTATCCTGCAGTGAATTGTGGAATAGGTCGAGTGTGACTTGGATAGTCTGAGAACTGTTGCTACTATTTTTCCCACTTAGAACTATGGTAGCGGTCTCAGTACTTGGATAGTCTTCCTACTGTTTTTTACCCTGATCCAGGGTGTGGATCATAGTTTATATAAACTGATTGAGAGGAATAATTCTCAGCTTGAGACTGAACCTCTTGTTTTTCAAATTGTTGTGCTTTTCATCTTTGTTAAAACCTATTTTGAATATTCCACTACTAAGTACTTTAAATATAAATTAGTTTTAAATTAACTCTAATAGTTGAAATAGAAAGTGTTTATACTTATTGTGAATCGGTAAGTTAGTCTCAAAAGCTAACTTAATCTTCTGATTAAGTTAACTGAGAAGTAATCAATCTTTGAGAGACTAATTGAACATTTACAATCTTTATAAATTCACTACATATTTACTTGCTTTATAAATTGGGGGATTTTTAGTAATAATATTTTTAACAAAAAATTTTATTGGAACTCAATTCACCCACTCTTGAGTATCCACTCCGGCCAACATTTGGTATCATAGGTTGTTTCCAAAGGATTTCCAAATACTCTGTTTTTCAACTGTGATTTTATTTTTATCTTAAAGATCCTAAATTTCTATTAGTTCTAAATTCTATCTCTTTAAATATACTTTCTAAAATCTAGTTATGGATAATAGACTAGAACGTGCTGCTACCAATAGGCCACCATTCTTTAATGGTGTTAATTATTCCCTATGGAAAATGAAAATGAATATTCATTTAGAAAGTATGGGATTCGATATCTGGACTACTATATAGACTCAGTATAAGATTCCAAAAACTGAAATAACTACTTGGGATAAACCTACAAAAATAGCTTACAATAATAATTTTAAATCAATGAATGCTTTGTATTGCGCTTTAGGTGATGAAGAATTTAATCGAATATCTTCTTGTAAAACAGCTTATGAAATTTTGGATACTTTGGGTGTTTCTCATGAGGGAACAACCAATGTTAAGGAAATGAGATTGCATACCTACACTATTAAATATGATAAATTTATAATGAAGCCCGATAAACCTATTTCTGACATGTACCTCAGGTTCAACAAAATTGTAAATACAATGAGCTCACTTGGAAATGTTGTTCCAGCAAATGAAAAAATCATGAGGATACTAAGATGTCTGCCTGACAGATGGATAGGAACATCAGTTTCAATTAGAGAATCTTGTGACATTGGTTCTCTTCCTGTTAAAAAATTGATTGGTAAGCTAATGATTTATGAAGAGGAATTGAAATTAAACAAGGAGGAAGATGATGAACCAAATAGGAATTTAGTGTCATTTAAGTCTACTTCCTCAAAGAGAAAGGACAAGGAGAAAGTTCCCATACCTACTAAAAGCTCCAAAAGTGGAAGTTCAGTTTCTGATAGTGATGAAGAGATGGCTCAAATAGATAGATGATTTAAGAAGTTTTATAGGAAGAAGAAGTTTTTCAGAAAATCAAACTACAAGGGAAAATATGACAACAATGGTCATTGGAAGAAAGATTGGAAAAGAACTGATAAGGGTAATGGAATAGTCTGCTACGAATGAAAAAGAAAATTACAGGTTAAAGCTGACTGTCTGGAGTTAAAATTCAAAAGGAAATATTACTATAAGGACAAAAAATACATGAAAGAAATGAAGGAAACCTGGAGTGCTTCAGAAGACAGTTCAAGTGATTCTGATTCCCCTCGGGATGAAAAATCTCAAAAAGCTAATATGTGTTTCATGACAAACACATCTGAGGTAACATTAAATACTCCTGCTTTAAATTCTTATTACTCTGGAGATGACTCTGTTTCTGAAAAAATTTCTAGTGAAGAGTTATTTGAATAATGTAATATGCTAGAAGAAACCTACAAGGAGCTAAAGGATAAGTACAAGTCATTAAAGAAATAGTATGCTATGTCTAGTAATGTAAAATCTGCATTAGAAATAAAAAAAGAAAAGAATGCTCAACTATTAAAGGAAAATACTGAACTAAAATTTTCTAATGAGGAATTAAGGAATGACCTAGAGAAATTCACAAATGGAAAGGTTACTCTTACACAAATTCTTAGAAAACAAGTGGCACCAAAATATACCACTGGAATAGGCTATCATCCTGGATAAAGACAGATTACTAAAAATAGATTCATTCCTAAATCTGGAGATAATTTTGTTAGATCTAGTTCTATAAATTCATATACTTCAACTAAATATTCACATGGTTATAGATAAAACAATGGTTATCAGTAAAAATCTTTTGAATCTATTGATTTTATGAGACCCATTAGACAAATCTGGGTACCAAAATCTTTTCTTGCCAACCTGTCTGGACCCAAGAAAATCTGGGTACCAAAATCATTTTCTGTTTAAACCCATTTTGTAGGATACTTGCATGAAGGTTTACTGTAAGAAGAAATGGTACTTGGACAATGGATGTTCAAGACATATGATAGGATACTTTTCTTATTTTAAGAGCTTAGCCAAGGTTGATAGAGGATAGGTCACCTTTGGTGATAATTCAAAATGAAAAATCAACGTCTTAGGCTAGATTGGTAACACTAATTCAATTTTAATCTTTAATGTTTTACTTATTGATGGATTAAAATACAACCTGTTAAGAATATCTCAGTTGTGTGATGATGGTTTCAATGTTAAAGTTAAAAATTAGGGTTGCAATGTTATTGATTCTAAAAATTCTTTGGTATTTACTGCCTTAAGAAATGAAAATGTCTATGATGTTGATTTGAATTATTTAGCCAAACAAAAAGTTACTTGTTTAAATTATTTTCATAAAGAGTCATGGATTTGGAACAGAAGATTAGGACACTGCAATGTTCACTCACTTAGGAAACTGACTAGGAAAAACTTAGTTAGAGACCTACCAAAACTTGAATTCCCAGCTGATAAAGTTTGTAATCCCTATCAAAATGGAAAGAAACATAAAGTTTCTTTTAAGTAAAAGAAATAAGTTTCAACTTCTCAACCTCTCAAGTTGGTTCACATGGACTTTTTTTGGACCTTCTAGAGTTTCTCGTTTAAATGGGAAGCTCAATGTTTATGTTCTAGTAGATGACTTTTCTAGATACACATGGGTATACTTTTTAGATCACAAAAGTGAAGCTTGTTATTATTTAATTAAATAATCCAAGTCTGTAGAGAACCTTAGTGGACTTAAGATTAAGACCTAGAGATGTGATCATGGTTGTGAGTTTGAAAATCATGAGTTTGAATCATACTGCTCACACAATGTCTATAATCACAACTTGTCTTCCCTAGAACACCTCAATAGAATGGTGTAGTATAAAGAAGGAATAGAACATGTTCAGGAAATTGAATGAACTATGCTCAATAAATATAACTTACCTATTTATTTTTAGGGTAAATTTGTCAATATATCTTTTTATATTATAAATAGAGTCTTGATTAGACCTGTTCTTAAAAATACCCCTTATGAATTGTGGAATAATAGGAAACCTAAAGTGAGTTACTTCAATGTTTTTGGTTGAAAAGTATTTATTCTCAACACCAAGGATAATCTTGATAAATTTTCATCCAAGCGTGATGAAGGAATATTTTTAGGATATTCAATAACTAGAAAATATTATAGAGTTTGTAATTATAGAACCAAATGTGTGGAAGAATCTGTTCAAATAAAATTTGATGAAACTGATCCATGTGAACCTAAGACCCCTCTTGAAAAACTTGAAGAAGATTTATCAATTACAAATCTTAATATCAAAAAATAGTGACCCTATTTTCAAGACAACCAGTTCTGGAAGTACACCAAAACCTGCTTCTAATGAACCCGAAACTAGAAACGAACCTGAAATTTCTAGTCCTACCTTTAGTAGATCAACTAGAATTCTAAATAATTATCCTTTAGATGCTGTTTTTGGTAATCTGGAAAGAGGGACATAGACTAGAGATTCTCAAAGAAACCAGGTTGAACATCAAGCCTTTCTTTCATAGCTAGAACCTAAAAATATCAATGAGGCTATTAATGATGAATTTTGGGTAATGGACATGCAAGAAGAGTTAAATCAATTTTAAAGAAACAAATTTTGGGAATTATTTGACAGACCTAAGGACACATTGACAATATACACTAAATGGGTTTTTAGAAATAAATTTGATGACTCTGGAAATATATTTAGAAACAAAGCTAGATTAGTTGCACAAGGTTACAATCAAGAAGAAAGAATATACTACGAGGAAACCTTTTCACATGTAGCTAGATTAGAAGCTATTAGGATTATACTTTCTTATGATGGTCATCTGAATTTCGAGTTATATAAAATGGATGTTAATAGTTCTTTTCTAAATGGTTTTATAATTGAAGATGTTTTTGTTGAACAACCACCTGGATTTACAAACCCCCATTTTCAAAATCATGTATTTATACTTTTTAAAGCTTTATATGGTCTAAAACAGGCTCTAAGAGCTTGGTATGATAGAATAAAAAAATTTCATATCTCAAAAGGCTTTACTAAATTAATTGTAGATTCCATTCTTTTCATTAAAAGAATTTCTAAAGATATTTTTATTGTACATGTCTATGTTGATGATATTATATTTGGATCTTCTAAAAATTATTTATGTACTGACTTTTCCAATATTATGCAAAATGAATTTGAAATGAGTTTAATGGGAGAACTCAACTATTTTCTTGGTTTTCAAATTTTTCAAAAGAATGATGGTATTATATTAAATCAAAGTAAATATACAAAGGATCTTTTAAAATTTTTTGGTTTGGATAGTAATAAGGAAAGTGACATACCTATGAGTACCACCTGTACGTTGGATGATGATGAAACTGGGAAACTAGTTGATCAAACCAATTATAGAGGTATGATTAGAAGTTTACATTATCTTACTACTAGTCGACCGGACATTATGTTTAGTGTATGAATGTGTGCATGATTTCAAGATAATCCTAAAAAATTTCATTTACTTGCTGTTAAAAGGATCATCAAAAATATTTAATATACTACTAACTTAGGATTGTTTTATCCAAAAGGAAAATCCTTTGACTTAATGATTTATTCAGATGCTGACTTTGATGGTTTCAAGTTAGATATGAAGAGCACATCTGGAACATGTCATCTTTTGGGAAATTCCCTGGTATCTTGGTGTAGTAAGAAATAGAACTCTGTTACATTGTCTTCTACTGAAGCAGAATACATTGCTGCTGGTAGTTGTTGTGCTCAGATTCTATGGATGAATCACACTTTGTTGGACTATGGATATCAATTTAGACATGTTTCTATAAATTGTGATAACATTAGTTCAATTAGCATCTCTAAGAAACATGTTTTTCACTCTAGGACCAAACACATTGATGTCAGACATTACTTCTTGAGATATCATTATCAAAATGGTGATATTTATCTAGAATTTATTGACTCTCAACATCAATTAGCTGATATATTCACCAAACCCTAGAGCTCATAAAGGTTAGATTTTATTAAACAAGAGTTAGGTATGATCGATCAGTGAAACCGATCTGTGAAACCGATTAGTGAAACTGATCAGTGAAACCGATCAGTGAAACCGATCAGTGAAACCGATCTTTACTACCATTTGAATTATACACTATACGAAACTGTTAGTATTTTTCAAAAAGACGTTGTTTTACTTAATCTTTTTCATTATTTATTATTGTAACCCTAAATGATAAAGTTTATGACATGAAGCTATTTATTTCTCTAAAAACTGTTGACCTTCCATCTCTCTCCGAACTCTACATTTTCTGAATCCCGAACCTTTTTGAACCCTTCCAACATCTCAAACTTCATGAATCTCCAAATAGAAAATCAAAAGCGAAAAATCAAAGAATCCAAAGGTTCCTCTCCTGTGAAACGCCAACGAGGATAATCTACCATCACGACTCAAAGGTCAGTAAACCCGGAGTTGGAAACTCGGGTGGTCGCTGTGGAAAAGGAAGTGAGTTCTGAATGGGTGCTATCCAGTAAGTCTGCACACTAAAAAGTATTGGAAATGCAAGGATGGAAAGACTGGTTCTGTGATAATAACCGAGTGTACTACCCAAAGCTAGTGCATGATTTTTATCTGAACTTAACTATTGTATTGAATGGAGTAGAAGCTGCGAGATTATCTTCAGTGATCAAGGGGAAGAAGATAACTTTCTCATCGAAGAAATGGGCTGAGTGTTTGGGAGTGCCGCATAATGGTAGATATGACGATTACACAGGTAACATTACTCCAACTACTGAATATTTTTCTTATGAGCTTGCTCTGAAGATGCTGACTGGTAAGTCTGAATCCAGATGAATAACAGCTCCTGAGTTATATGGAGAAATTAGAATCTTGTTTAAATTTATTTAGCACCAAATTTTTCCTAGAAAAGGTGATTTTGTTGCTGTAAAGTATCAAGATGTTTTCTTGTTATTTTTATTACTGAATGGTGAGAAGATCAACTTGTGTAGATATATTACTGTTCATATTGCTGAGATGGTAAATCCATCCAAGAAGGCTACAACCCTGTTCTATTCTAAGAAAATCTCTTCCGTAATAAAGTTTTTTGGGTGTGTTGAAGATTGAGATGAGAGTATCTCATCAAGTAGTAGCTAATGTATTAACAAGTATATCTGCAAAAGAATGAAAATTAATTGGAATCCATGGAGGAAGTCATGGGTTGCTGATGAAGATAAGTTGTACTACTCCTTTAATCCTTATAACCATTCTAAGAGACCAAAGTGGATGAGAGATATTAGTTTAAAACCTGATGGGGAAGTTTTCTACTCTGATGAAGAAGAAGAAACATAAGTTCCTATGGAAACTGGAGAGTCCAGTAAGAAGGGATCAAGGGAAGCTAAAGCTGATGATGATGAGGATACTGAAAGGGAACCTGAGTCACCTCCTGACGACAGCAGTGATCCTAATATAGTAAGTCCTAAGAAAAGAAGAATGGAATTTGGACCCGCTAGTCCACCTCTTAAGTTACCTGAATCAGAACCCCTTCTAGGTGATGAAGAAGAAGCTGATACTGAAGTATAAAATTCTAAGCAGTATGAATCCAGTGGAAATGATAGTACCGATGAAACCTCCGTAAACAATAATGGACATGGTGATGATGATGATGGTGAAGATGGTGATGATGATGATGGTGAAGATGGTGATGATGATGATGATGCGAGTCCTCGACCAGTGGATGGTCACCATTTAATCCAATCTGATCCAAAACCTCATTTAGATGAGAAAGAAGATGTTCCTGAGGCTGAATGGACAATGCAGACATAGATTGATGTAGCTGAGGAAGTCTCACATGAAAATTCTGGAAAATTTGATTTTGTAAAGCCTCATTATAACACTTCTAAAGATGCATGAGAGGAACACCCAGGTTCTACGGTTATTTGATTGGATTATTTAGATGAAGTGGAAGAAAAAGTGCATATTGAAAAGGTAAGGCATACAGTTAAGGCTAGACCAGTTGCTGATAATGTGCAAGTGACAACAGAAAGACCTGGTCCTTTAGTTTCTTGATCTGATTTGGATAGATTTAAAGATGAGTTTCTTAACGCATTTAGTGAGAAAGTGAAAGAAGAAACATCTAATGCTCCTACTCCTACTCCTGTGAATTTATCATAGGCTGCTATGGATGCTTTCAAACAAAGAGTGGTAAGTATTATTAAGCCGGACCTGTGCAATACTGGTGATATGATTTGTAGGCATATTACCTCTCTGAATCAAGTGCTCAAGTATTTGAGAAGTGGATTAGTATCTCTATCCGGTTAATTTAGATCAACCCTAACTGGCATGATGGAAGTTTTAAGAAATTTGATAGAAGACCTGAACAAATATGATTTGAGAAAGTTGAAGGTTGGGATTACTCAGATTGTTGCTCAGGACAGCTCCTCAAAAGTGACCAAGATTACTGGCCATGAGATAAATGCTTTAAAAGATGTTATAAAAGAAGAGTTAGCAGCTCTTGGACAGATTTTGGATATGGACTCATTGAATAAGATGAAAGAAAACAGTGATCAAATTCAAAAGATGGTAAAGCTTTATTCAGCTGATGCTACTAAGGCTCAGAAATGGATCAGAGATAAAGTATATCACTTTTTTTCTAAAATCTATACCATGCATGAGTTGAACCATCAGTTTAAATTCTTGGATGATAATTTATGGCTTCCTCCAGTCACTCAAGCCTTTAAGGATTAGGTCTAGCAGTTGAATGATTTTACTCCCACTCTAGAGTGTTTTCTGTAGAACAAAGATTATTTTCAGAAGTCCATGAAATATGGTGGTGAAGTCATTCAGGATTTTATCAATCTACTCAAACCATATCTTCATGTGCAAGATAAAGAAATTGTTTTTCCTAATGTTGATCCTCTCAGTACATCCAGTGTTTCTCTTAGTCAGTTATCAGTTTCTCAGGCTCTCTCTAATATTCGGCCATTCATTCAGTATCCTCCTTCTGGAAGATCTTATACTAAACCGCAAGTGACCCTAGCATCCACTCTACTTCCAGCCCGAGCTGTGCTACATCCTCTCTCCATCCGGCCAGATCACCCTTCCACCAAACCAGCCTCTGGCCCATCCATTCCACCCTCTTCTAAAGGAAAATCTCCTTTCCACCCCACGAAGTAGTTGTGCCTATCATTTTTGACAGGGTGTCTTTTTTTTGTACCTTTTTCAGTGATTTTTTAATGGAACTTTCTTCTTTTTACTCTCTCTACTCTATTTTTCCTTTTGATAATCCCAAAGGGGGAGAAAAGGTATATATATATATATATACTCAGTAAGGGGGAGAAGAGTATATTCATTTCTATTAAGGGGATACAAGTATATATATATATATAAAGGGGAGACAAGAATGTATATAAGGTGGGAGAAATGACTACTACTTACATAAATTAATATGTAGATAAAATGGAATAAATGATTATTTATATATTCTGTTTACATAGGGGGAGCATACTGAATTTTATATCCTTGCCTCCCTCTTCATTTATGCCATAGATTCGTGATTATCAAAAATGGGGAGATTGTTGAACCCTCTATGAGATGGTTATTTTAATAATCACAAATCATTGATATCTTTGTGTATAAGTCAATTTGGTCAATTATTTATTCTGTTCTAAATATGTTTATATATGTTTAATCATGTCTATAGATGTTTATCGATGATTATTTATGTTTTACTATTGACTTGGAAGTGTTTTGGATTGAACAGATACATTGTGCGAATTTTATGTTTCTGACTCACCATTAGTTATTGTCTTGAGTCACTGTTTGTTAAACGGGTGACAACGGTCACACCGATGACAAGGGTTACACCGATGACAACGGTAGCACCGATGATAACAGTCGCACCGATGACGACGGTCACACAGATGACGACGGTCGCACTGATGAGAACGGTCGATCACATGATAGCTACCAAAGCTGATGTTGATCAAATGAGCTACTGAAGCAGATGCTGATCAAATGAGCTACTGAAGCCGATGCTGATCAAATGAGCTACCGAAGCCGATGCTGATCAATTGAGCTACCAAATTCGATGCTGATCAAATTAGATACTGAAGCCAATGTTGAACAAATGATGGCTACTGAAGCTAATGCTGATCACATGATAGCTACCGACGCCGATGCTGATCACATGACCCACCGATCTCATGAATCATCGATAGTCATGAAAACTTTTTGGATTTATATTAACTCTTATTTAATTCTAATGGTCTTATTTTCTATATTTAATGCACCTGATATTAATTAAATTTGGGTTTCTTGATATCAGGGAACCGTACCTCGTACCTGTAAAAAGGTAATCATTCTTTTATCCATATCTCAAGGAATAAAATGGAAGATCTACGGTGAAAAAGAGGGGTTCAAGAAAAAGAAAAAGAAAGACAAGAACAAAAGGTCCACGTGAGTGAAGTCCCATGGAACACAAGAAGAACTTGAAGAACACCAGTGAAAACTAGAGAGCTTCAAGATGATCATTAACCTGGGACAAACAAACAAAAAGGATGAGTTATTTTCCCTTACTAAAGATCATATGTACAAGTCTAAATAGATGTAGATGAGAAGAACAACAATACTCTGTTTTGTGTTATCCTCACTAGAAAGGAATTGACTTCCATCTATAACATCAAAACGAGTCCAGAGCTCATCTGCAATTACACAGAGAAATCTAAACTATTCTATTTCCTCTGTTTCATCCCTTTTCTTAACATCTTGAGTAGTGTGTGTCCATATATTTATTTTAAATACATAATGACTCATGAGCTTAACTGGAGGATACTAAATCCTCACACCAAAGTTTCTACTCCTTGTATCCCACTGTGAATTGTGGAAGAGTTCGAGTGTGACTTGGACAGTCTGAGAACTGTTGCTACTATTTCTCCCACGTAGACCTGTGGTAGAGGTCTTAGTACCTGGACATTCTTCATACTGTTTTTTACCCCGATCTAGGGTATGGATCATAGTTTATATAAACTGATTGAGAGGACTAGGTCTCGACTTGAGACTGAACCTCTTGTTTTAAAAATTGATGTGTTTTTTATCTTTGTTAAAACATATTTTGAATATTCTTCCACTAAGTACTTTAAATATAAATATGTTTTAAATTAACTCTGATAGCTGAACTAACAAGTGTTTATACTTATTGTGAACCCGTAAGTTCGTCTCAAAAGATAACTTAATCTTCAGATTAAGTTAAGTGAGAAGTAATCAATCATTGAGAGACTAATTGAACATTTACAATTGTTATAAATTCACTACAGTTTAACTTGATTTATAAATTGGGGGATTTTTAAAAATAATCTTTTTAACATAATTTTTTATTGGAACTCAATTCACCCCTCTCTTGAGTATCCACTCTGACCAACACATGCAATAGTCCACCGCCTTCCACTCATCCTACTCCTTGACCACGTCTTCTACCCTTCAAACCTCCTTTCTTGAACCTCTATCATTGTCTTAGTTTTCCCTTGACCATATTCTGGTCATCTTCATGGGGGGGAAGATAGTCACCATCCATGTGACCATGTATGACATAAGAGTAAAAAACTCTAGATCTCATATGACCTACTCTACGTCGTGGGCTCCACACCTTGGACCATGTGTCCTAGAGTCATCCTCTAGAAGGTATGGCCCAATTGGGCCTATGCATCGTCTGCATGCTAGCTACTATAGATGGATTAGCCACCTTTCTCCCGAGGGTGGCCTTCACCATCAGTGCCTCTTCGCCATGGAATATCTTCACTAGTAGGAATCACTCTTTCACTCCATCCTACATCAGGATGCTAATAAAAATCTTTGATTCCCTAATATACCATTGGATTCCTTGGTCAAAGGATCTTTCCCTGAATAAAGGTTCAGGGACCATGTCGGTAGAGTAGAAGGAGTGGTCTGTAAACCTCGCTAAGTACTGGGCCATAGTTAGGCTACCTTACTGTAGGTACAGTAACTCTTGAAAACACATTGAGTGTATTGACAACAGAATGAACTCCTCCCTGAAGAGTCTCTCCAAGTCCGTCTAGACAAGGGTCACCTCTGCGTGTATTTGGAGCGTCACGCTTAACCACCTCCCTATCGTGCCCTAAAAAACGCTAGCAGCTAGAAATAACATTTGGTCTGTCTGTGTCTCTATTTGGAGAAGAACCTAGGTAACTACCTCTAGAAAATCCTTAGCTGCCTGGAGATCTATATCACCCTGAAATTTTGGAGGCCTCTATATGTAGAAATTGTGCAGCGTGCTCTATCAGCATGCACATTCCGATTGTGAGGATGGTAGCAACTACTTCTCTACGGGTGGTGGTGCTGCTGGTACACCACATGAAGGTGCTAGTGTTGTAACCAATCCTTTAACCAACACCTCATCGCTCGGTAGACCATCATTGTGATATCTCATTGAAATCATGGCTGGTTATCTTTGTGGAGTCATCCTGTAGAGAAACAGATGTGCCACGGTCAATAAGTTTTACCTGGTGAGCTGACTCATAAGAGATCAGTAGAAAAACATTTCCAAAACATGTGAAATTATTTTTTTCCTTGTACGGAGTTGGAAAACAGAATTCAGGGTCCTGGTGTATGGATATGTCGGCCTCCACACTAACACTGGACTCCTGATCCTGAAAGCTGAATTCAAAACACTTAACACTATTAACTCATCAAAAACACAGATTATTGGTTCTTCTAATATAACTGACCACCCTATAATACCTCTTTTTCATGACCTATCCTTCGGGGCCCATTCCGTGACTACCTCAATCCCTCCTTCCATTAGCCAATGGCTGGTTACTAGCACCGAAAAAGAATATCAAAAAAATCGTAGGCATTTCTTTTAATCCTTTAGACACACACACCGAGCCACATCCCAACATACTGAAATGATGAAAATTATACCACTAAAACAAGGCTGAGGGAAAGTAAAAGTCACAGTAATTGGGCCATCATACAAACCCAACAAGGAGCTAAAAAAAGTAAAGTAAAAAAAGAAACTCTAATGGGAATCTTCAGAAAAACCCACCTGATCATGAGAGTAGTGAAGCTACTGGAAGATGAAGTAGCATGTCCTTCCCGCTTAATCCAACTATCCCCCACCTTTTCCTAGGCCACCATGTCCACTGTCGTAGCATCTTTTAGTCCCATCCCCCTGATTACCTCTGTCGAAATGTCTATCATCTACACCAGACATAACACATGCGGGCGAAGCCCATACAAGGGTGAGTATAACAATGCTCAATAGGGACCCTGAGACCCCTGATGGTCTCTCAGAAATCCATCAAGGAAAAGATCATAAATAAAACACCCCATAGGTAATACCACCAATAAAGACCCCATCCACATAGCACAAAGAAAAATATTCAGCTCACACTAGGTATGACTTAAGTACAGAAATAAAGGTGATTAGTCCAAAAGCTAGATAATCTTATTATGTCGATAGGCTCTACTGCTGACCCGCATAGGGTCACTAGGTGTTGACCCACAAAGGATCCATGGGTGATGACTCACATAGGATCACTAGGTGCTGATCCATAGAGGATAGTTAGTTTCTCACCCATAGAGTATATCAAGGATATGACCCACACATGATCGCTAGGTGCCAACCCATAGAGGATCGCAATTCATTCTTCACTTCACAGCCAACCATTGGATTTCCACACTTATCATGCTTGATTTCTAAAGGATATAATCCTAAATCCATCGGCCATACCACAACCACCACTAAGTCCCACATAGTATAACCCAATGGACTGTCTCATCCTAAGGGCTCCAATGCAATAGACAACACATCGTTCAGACACCTGGTATGTAAGTTATATGTTTTTTAATAAAAAGGGACCTGTTAGATTCAAGTCCGATCCGACCTAGCGATAATCCAAAACCACCAAAACTCAAGAGGATTATAACAGATGGACCTCTTCATCTCAAGGGTCTTAATACCATTGATGGTGTGTCAATTGGATGAAGAGTCAGAGAGATATGGGTGTTTTAGTAAACAGAGGACGGTTGCGTTTGGGCACGGTCATACCCGGTTGGAACGACCCGAAAAACAGGGCCCAGGGGTAATCTATACCCCGGTTTAATTATACATACCTGACCAGACCCTGTTAGGGTCGGGGTTGGTCTATTCCGGCATGGCACAGTGGGCCTCGCGGGACCTGGCCTGGTTTGGCCGAGGGTCTAGCTCACTAGGTCTCCTGATGACCTAGTCTCCTCCGTCTCGGCCCATTGGGGGAAGGACCAACTAGATGAACTATAGGTTCTGCCTCCCATCATGGGCTCGGCCCACTAGGCTACATGGATAGACCATTGGGCAGTTTGCACCACACCCGGTCCGCCAGAGACAAATTGTTCTGCTTCAATGGGATGTGGTCAGATGCTGCATTCAATCCACCAACATCGTCCTGTGGGTCGCTACCATCACCATGTGAGTCACCACATGGTGCCTCCTCTGTCGTGATCGAGGGATTGCGTCCTACCATGGGGGATGTGGCATAGTACCCCATCTTCCACCTCCATCCATCGGCCCATCCGGCGGCTCCTCCCGCAGCATTTCGTCCCTTCCTCTGGTATGCCATCATGGTGCACTGGTGGCCTCTTCCGCAGAGCCCCGGTTCCACACTGATGGTTTGTTCTTCACAACACTTGAGCCCACACTCTTTAGGGAACTTCCTATCCACTGTGAAGGTATCAAATCTATCTTGTCATCGATTCGAATGTTTGTCCATGAAGAACACCACCGGCAGAGGGGCTCAGGCTTTTTTTTGTGTCGGCTCACTCCCTTCACATTAGAAGTTTTTAATCCAGGGAGGTTTGGGGATTTTAATTAGAACAATAATCATTATTCAACCTTGGATAATGAAATCCCAAAAGAAAAGTAACCCTCCCACATGAATGCATGAATCACAGATCAATCTGTTCATGCGTTGATATGCATTCATCGTTTTTAGAGAAGAACAGAGATGAATATCAAATTTAAACAACCCCTTACTTCTTGAATTTCGATGTCAAAGCATTCTTGCTCTAGGTTTTAAGGTGTCAACGTCGTTCGTCACTTCTATCTCCGTTCGTCGAGACACGTCTAAGATGATGAAGTCTCGCCAGCATTCACCATTCATCATTGCAGATGAAGTTCGTTGGAGGATAATTAGGGGATCCACACCAATTAATACTCGTCCCACCAATGAATTAATCAATTAAAATAAAAACACATCACAATATTTTAGGTATGATGTGACACCGCGTCATTATGTGGTTTAATATATGGAATATCATCGTTGTTACGCTTCCTTTATTGCATCATTATGCTGTATGATATGGGTCGTTAGCGAGCTTCATTAATGTGCCATGTCTCCACCAGGTCATTGCACCGTAGCCTCGTTGTCCATCACCCAATGGTGAGCAAAGAAATAAAATTTTTCAATTAAATTATTTAATTATATTTCTCAAAAATTATGAAAAAAATAACTTTTCCATTCGTCCAATACCAGATGATGTTAAGTCATTTCTAAGTGAATTTAAGTTCTACGAATTCAACGGTGCCCTCAAATTTTTGATCTGAGCACCAGTTCAAAAAATTGAAAAACCCCCCTTGCACATTTACTAAACGTGCCTTTAAAAATGTTCAAAATTCCATTTTAGGATCTCCGGGCCTCATAATCACAGGATGTCAGAGTATGCGGTCTCAGAATAATTCCAAATAATTAATTAAAATTTGTTAGAATATCAAAGACATTACAAATATTCTATGATTTATTGGTACAGGATGTGGTTGTTTTTATTTATTTCATTTCGGTATATTCTAAATGTAATGAGGAACATGAAAGCTATCTAGCAGTTATTTTTAAAAACTTAAAAGAAAAGAAACTATATGGGAAATTCAAAACAACTGAATTTTTGTTGCAATAAATTTCATTGTTTGGTCACACTGTTTCCAAAGATGTAATAACTATTGATCATGTTAAAACCAAAGTTGTTAAAGAATTCTCAATACTCCAAAATATAACTGAGATTCATTGTTTTCTTTATTTATCAGTCTATTAATTGATATTTTTTGAAAACTTTTCAAGGGTTTCTACCCCAATAACAATGTTTACTCAAAAAGGTGTTATGTTCATTTGGAAAAAAAGAACATAGTGATTGTTTATTTTTAATTAAAATAATATTGGTGAATTTTATAGTTCTAGCCCTAACTTCTAGAAATAGTGAATTTTTCATCTACAATTATGTTTCATTGAAAAGACTTGGTTGTGTTCTAATGTAGAATGATCTAGTAATTTCTTATGATACACGCTAGTTGAAACCTCATGATTTATATTACCCTACACATGATTTGGATTTATCGGATATTGTTTTACATTAAAAATTTGGAGGCATCATTTATATGGATAAACTTTTGATATATATACTAACCCTAAGAGATGAAAGTGTATATTCACTCAGAAATAATTGAACATGAGACTTAGAAGATGGATGGAAATAATCAAGGATTATGTTTTCACAATTCATTACCATCCTGGAAAAGAATATAATGTGGTTAATGATTTGAGTCAAAAAAAATTAATGCTACATTAACCATTGTACATTTGGAAGGTGGCCCTTTGGTAATATATTTGAATATTTTTGTCTTGGAAGTTTTTGTTGTGATAAATTCATGTGTTTTGTACCAGGTGTCAGTACATCATCTCTATCAAATATAATTATACATGGAAATAATGAAGATTGTGACTTGAAAAAAATATAGAATTTTCTCAAAAGGTTAATTCATCTGAATTAAATGTTGATAAATATTTTTTTTGAGATTTTGGAAGATGTTATGTGTTCCTTGTGATTCGTAGTTAAGGAATGTTTTTTCATGTGAATCTCATAGTTCTCTATTTTTAGTTCATCCTGGTAGCACTAAGATTTAAGGATACCTTTAAGTGTATTATTGGGGGGATGGAATGAAAAGAGATATTTATGACTTTAATGTTATGTGTTTTAATTTTCATTAGGTTAAATTAGAACCATAGTAACGGATGGGGATGCTTCATCATTTTCTAGTTCAAAAGTGGAAATAAAAAATTATATCCATGGATTTTGTAGTGGGATTACCAAAGAAATCCCAAGGTAACAATGTGATCTGGGTAATTATTGTAGACTAACTAAATATTATCATTTTATTTCTTTTTGAGACACTCTATCTCTAGATAAAATTTCATAGATGTATCTCAAATATATTTTTAGGTTACATGGATATTATTTATCCATTTTATATGATCTTGATTGTAGGTTCACATATAAATTTTGTAAAGGGCTTCAGAATTCATTGGGTATTAAATTAAATTCTAGTACAACTTTTCACCCCTAATCATATGTAAAGTTATAATAAACAATTAAGACATTGAAGGATATGTAACATGCTTGTTCAATGGATTACTAAGGATGTTTGGATCAATATCTTTCTTTGGTTGAGTTTTCTTTTAATAACAATTTTTATTCCATTATACTAAAGGAACCATTTGAGGTATTATATAGAAATATTTTTTAACTCTATAATTTAAGGATGAAGTAGCTGAAGAGAGTGTTGATGGGACCTAAATTATTATAGAAAATTTTAGAGAAAGTCCAGCTGATTCAGTGACACATGGGGACCACTCAGAACATGCAGAAAATTTATGTGGATAATTGGAGAAAGGAACTTTCTTTTTTATGTAGGTGATCATGTATTTCTCAAATATTGTCCATATAAATGTGTAATGTTTTTGGTAATAAGGGGAAAATGGGTCCATATTTCATTGAAACGTATGAAATCCTAGAGAAAGTTTGACCTATTTTTTACCGATAGGCATTGCCTCCACGTTTATCTAGGTACATAATTTTTTCCATGATTAAATGTAAATAAAGTATTTGTTGGATCCATCTCATCTTTTGAGTTCTAATTTAGTTAAGTTTGAAGATAATATTTCTTTTGATGAATATCCAGTTCATGTTCTTCATTATAGAGGGAATGTGCTTCAGAATAAGGGAATTTATTAGGTTAATGTATTTCTAGAAAACCCATATGACTGAAGAGGTAGCATGGGAATCTGAAAATGCTATGAGGGAATTATATCCCCTCTTATTTAGAAAGTGAATAAAATCATTAGGATGTAATTTTAAAATGGGGGGAAGAATATAACAACCCTTTTAATGATAGAATATGTCATTTTTATATTTATTAATATTTATGAATTATATACCAGTTAAAAAGAGGTTATATGTTTGATAACGTATATGATACACAACATCAAGCTTAATCAAACAACTAAATATTATTATATAATATTGTAGTTACCACATAGTTTCTGGAATGATGGGCAGGAACATGATTAAATGAATTATGAAAAAATGGGTTACACATATTTATAGAATTTATTATTTTATAATTATTTATTTATAAATTAAGATAAAACTCTTTTTAAGAATAAAATGAATTTTTTTCAAAAAAAAAACTATTTAAATGTGAAAAAGTATGTCTTATACTAGTAAATAGACAAATAAACATTGTTTAATGGTATTAATGGAATATATATATATATACATTAAATATAATGCTTAAAAAGTATCTTATTTGTTTTCAATTCAAAATATATGAACAAAACAAATTTTATCGGAAAAAATAAATATTTTTCTAAAAAAGGATGGTTTTAAACTTTTTAACTATGCACTTTTTTTAAATATACTATTTGAAACTTTTATAAATTATAATGAATAAAATAAAATTCTTATTTTAATTTTTAATAAAAAAAATCCCATTTTTATTTTTTTCTATTTTTCTCATAAGTTTCATGTTTTGATGAATTATGAAAAAATTATTGAATTTTATTTGAAAATATCTATGTCTTCTAAATAATTTATAGTGTTAAATTTCATTTTTTATTGGTTATAATGTTTTAATAGGTAATTTTTTATCATTTAATATAATTTAGTTTTCTTGAATCTCAGGCAGAAGGAAGATGATAATGTTTCAAGGTACGAAGATAACTTCACAAGACTAGAAAGAAATGTTGTAGACTAAATATGAAATCCAAGGAGAAAAATTGATCGATTATTTGATGGCCTAAATCCATTCCTCAGGCGGACACTGGTCTCCCAATGTTTTTCATCATATTAGGATATAGTTTCATGTGCCATCAACACAGAAAAAGAATTATCTAGGTTTTATGACTTTAACGGAAAGCCTGAAAAGAAGAGGGCTTCTGAAAACCCTGGTAAAGGAAATAAGGAAACGGGGAAGAAGGGAAGAGTTGAATTTTTACCACGTGACAATTGTGGAAAGAAACACCCTGGTGCATGCTTAAAAGGAAAATCAGTATGCTACAAATGTGATCAAAAATTCCATCTTGCTAGAGATTGCAAAGGGAAGAAGGAAGAAAATTATGTTCAACGCTATAGTTGTCGGGAGATGGGACACTATGCTAATGATTGTCCAAAACATCAAGGAAATATGCAACAAAAAAGGCCAAGGGATCAGGGATAAGCTTATGCAATCACAACTGCAGAGGATGAAGTTCCTAATGACGTAGTGGCAGGTACTTAAATTTTTTCCTCAAGTTTATCCAATGATTTATTTGATTTTCAATCATCGCATTGATTCATATCTTCCTAGTTTTCTAATAAAATTATATATTTCCAATTTGATTTAACAAATGAGTTTTCAGTCAAAACTCTTAGTGGAGGTATCATTGTTAAAAAGTTCTATGAATCAGTTCTCATTAGGGTATATAAATGTTCTTTATCTACTGGTCTCATCATCATACCCATGATTGAATTTGATATAATCCTCGGTATGGATTGGATTTCAGACCATGATTCAAAAATTTATTGTACGAAGAGGGAGGTTACGATTTTTTATGTCGATGATAAAGAACACCTTATCTTTATAGAAGAATCGTCACCACTAGATTCTTATCTAGATCCACCCCTAGTAGCTCAACTAAATTCAATTATTGGGGAGTAATAGAATGAAATAACTGTGGGTGAGGAAAGAAATGATGAAATAAAGGATTTACCTATTGTGAGAGAATATGTTGATGTGTTTATAGATGATTTACCTAGATATCCTCTAGAATGAGAAGTTGAGTTTTCCATTGATTTAATTCCTGTTTCAAGGCCCATATCGAAGACCAATTATAGAATTGCCACTATAATATTAGTGGAACTAAAGAAAAAACTAGAGGAATTGAGTAATAAGGGATTTATTCACCCCAGTGTTTCTCCATGGGGAGCCCCTGTCCTTTTTGTTAAGAAAAAAGATGGATCTATGAGGTTATGTATCAACTACTGGGGGATCAATGAAATAACAATAAATAACAAGTATCCCATACCTTGAATTGGTGATTTATTTGACCAAATGCATGGATCTTAATACTTTTCAAAGATTGATCTTCGATCCGGATATCATCAGTTGCGTTTGAGTAAGGAATATATTCATAAGACAACATTTCAGATGAGGTATGGGCATTACGATTTTATAGTGATTCCTTTTGGACAGACAAATGCACCCTCGGTTTTCATGGATTTAATGAATAGAGTTTTCAAAGAATATCTCTATGATTTTGTAGTGATATTTATTGATGATATCTTGGTATACTCAAAAAGCAACAAAGATCATGAAAATCACTTGCGCATTATCCTAAAGACTCTTAGAAGACATGAATTATATGGGAAGTTTAGCAAATGTGAATTCTGGCTTCAGAAGATTTCTTTTCTTGGCTATATTGTCTCTAAGGATGGAATCCTAGTTGATCCTACAATGACTAAGTCAATCTATGATTGGCCCATGCCAACAAACATAACTGAGGTATGCAGTTTTATTTGCATAGCACGTTATTATTGGCGTTTCGGGCATAATTTTTCCTGACTGGCTAACCCTCTTATGAAGCTCACACGTAAAAGGGTTAAATTTTTTTGGACAAAAGATTGTGAAGAATGTTTCAAATAACTGAAGACAAGATTAGTCAATGATCCTATATTGACTCTACCATCAAGGAATGACGGGTTTGTTATTTATAGTGATGCTTCAAAGAAAGGACTTGGTTGTGTCCTTATACAAAATGATAGGTTTATTTCTTATGCATCACGACAGATAAAAATTCATGAAAAAAATTATCCTACTAATGATCTTGAGTTAGTTGTAGTAATATTTTCTTTGAAGATATGGATACATTATCTCTATGGTGAAAATTTTGAGATTTATACTGATCACAATAGTTTGATGTATATTTTCTCACAGAAAGAACTCAACGTGAGGTGAAGGAGATGGCTTGAACTACTCAAGGATTAATATTGCACAATACACTACCACACGGGGAAGGAAAATATGGTGGCAGTTCTTTGAGAAGAAAGGATCATGGAGTTTTGAACAAGATGAGAGGTGAAAGGGATTCTATTTTCATGGAACAAGTAAAAATGGATATGGGAATAACCATGGAAGGTGAAACATCAATTCTTTTTCAAATGGTTTCCAAACCATCTTTAGTAGAAAGGATAAAATGTTCTCAGCCTGATCATAAGGAGTTTCAAAAGACGATTAAAGCTATGAATGATGGGATATTGAGTGACTTCGTATATGAAGATGGAATTTTTAAATTTGGGAAGAGACTTTGTGTTCTCGAAATACCTGATCTAAAAAGAAAATTATTGGATGATGTTCATAGTTGCATTTTCTCTATACACCCTAGTAGCACTAAGATGTATAGAGATTTGAAGGAACATTTTCAATGGGAAAACATGAAGAGGGAGATTTATGATTTTGTGTCAAGATGTATGGTTCGTCAACAAGTGAAAGCTGGAAGGCAGTAGCATGGAGGACTATTGCAACATCTTCCCATACCTGAGTGAAAATGGGACAATATCACGATGGAATTTTTCATGGGACTACCAAAGAATCCTAGAAGGAACGATGCAATATGGGTCATTGTTGATCGTCTTACCAAGTCAACACATTTTCTCGCTATAAGAGAAGATCTACCACTTGAACGTCTAGCAAGACTATATATTAATGAAGTTGTGAGACTTCATGGAGTACCCCTATCAATTGTTTCTGATCATGATCCACATTTTACATCAAGATTCTGGAATAGTCTCCATAAGGCCCTAGATACTGATCTTTATTTGAGTACTACCTTCCACCCACAAACAAATGGAAAATCAGAACAGACTATTCAAACATTGGAAAACTTGTTGAGGTCTTGTTCACTTGATTTTCAAGGCATGTGGGAGCAGTATTTACCTCTCGTAGAATTTTCCTACAACAATAGCTTCCATTCAAGTATTCATATGTCACCCTATGAAGCATTATATGGGAGAGGATGTTGTACAACAACTTGTTGTGATGATGTTGGGGAAAGAAATCTTGTGGGCCCAAAACCAGTTGAAGAAACAATGGAGAAGGTGAAGATTATCCAGAACCATATCCAAATAGATTAAGGTAGGCAAAAGAGATATGAAAATAATTGAAGGAAGGATTTTTAGTTTCAAGAAGGTGATCACGTTTGCATTAAGTTATCTCCTGGAAGGGTATTGTACGATTCGGTATGAAGGGAAAATTTAGTCCCAGGTACATCGGACCTTTTGAAATTCTAGACTGAATTGGAGCCATATCTTAGTGTTTGGAAATTCCACCAAGTCTCTACAAGGTTCACAATGTGTTCCACGTGTCAATGTTATGAAAGTACATGCCAGACCCAACACATGTACTCACTAATGAAGAAGTAAAAATTGAGCCCGATCTATCTTATTGTGAAGAGCCTATCAAGATTCATGATACTAGAGAACAAGTATTGAGAAATCGAACAACTCTTCTAGTAAAGTTTCTATGGAGGAACCATAAGATGGAGGAAGCAACATGGGAGCCTGAGGGGCTTATGTTAAAAACTTACCCGAATCTTTTTAAGTAATATTTTTTTGAATTTCGAGGACGAAAATTTTGTAAGGAGGGGAGAATGTAACACCCCAAGATTTTTAAAATAAATATAGAATTCAATTTTAAAATCTACCCATTAAACACAACCTTGCCTCTTCTATGTTTTTAATTTCAAAAAATGGTCATCTGGAGTTGTGTTCAGTAAGTCATTTGGAGTCTGATAGAACAAACTTGATTTTTTGGTGAATAGTAACATACCCTTATGAATAGTAATATGACCCTTATGAATAGTAAATAATAATATTATTTTATTCTCATAAGTTAATATGATAATGGGATCTTAATTAAATTTTCAATGTCACAGAAAACTAATTATACCTCTAAGATTCTTATGTTTCGAATTAACTATGACTTTATTTAAAAATTAAATTAATAATATTTAGAAACTTATTTTTGAAAAATTGAGTTCTCTTTTGAATTCTACACGTCTATAAGTGGTAGGGGTGAATTCTTTGGATTTTTCTGAAATTCTAGAATTTTTGATGAATCGTGAAATACGATAAAATACCATACATAAAAATTATCAGTTAAATACACTATTCATGACATAACAAGTGATGCAAAGCCACTTTTTTCGAACTCACATGAACTTATTAATATTAGGGGTCACATGAAACAACATTTTTGGTCGTCTTGAGGGAAATAATAATATAATGAGTTAAATATTCAAAATTTACTCCTCTCCTCCACTATAAAAACCCCTCACCGCTCCCTCTTCTCTTCACTCCTCTAAACCTTGAAGCTCCCCATAGTTCTGCCCAGTTACCCTTCCATAGTCTCTCCCCACATCATGAAGGCTTAGGGTCTTTCCAAAAAACCAAAAAACCTCCCCTTAAGGTGATTCTCAAGGAGGTTATTTCAAGAGATAAAGCACCCTTCTTTTTCATTTGGTTTCATTTCAATTTATCTACTTTTTCTATCTTCACCTCACCTCCTATGTCCAAATGATCATGATAACTCCAGTATCATATATATACTGTAATAATATCATGTTAATGGAAGAACCATCATAAATATTCTTACTCTCTCCCTTTTTATTTTTATAAATGAAATCAACGTCCATGAGGTTCCAATTTATAGCCTTCGTGGATGACGAAGATTCGTTCTTCAATTTCATCTTCATTACTGGTAGTGAAACAATATTTATGGTTGAACCAGACTATAATATATGTATTATAACATTATTAATATTAATGAACCAGAATATTTACATATAATTAATTTATATGACAAAACCATTTCATAGTAATCCAAATATCGCTGAATAATTGAAGTGGTTGTCATCTAATGGTTCATCCTCATTCAATGTAACCGAATGATAGAAATGAACATTAACAATTATTTATGTTCATAAATATTATATAATTCCAATATTTGAGATTTATATCCTTTCCACATGAACTCCATTACTTAAAAACAAGTGAACCAATTATGAAAATAAAGAAAAAGAACACCCTAGAACAATGAAATTCAATATAATAACATAGAAATATGGGTATAAATGAACTAAACAGAATTATGATAAACTAAATACATGTCTAATAGGTTAATAAATATTTTATTAATAAGTATAATTTCATATTCCAGGAGCTTAAGTTCGTGAGCGGAACACGTTTGGAGTTAAGGAAAGGGTTTTTCACCCAAACTTCCATTTTCATTCGGGTTACTTTTATTGTCTAATTCCTCGATTAAATTCTTATGTATTGTGATGTACTCCTCATAAATTTTGTGTTATTATTATATATATGTACACCAACTATAATGCTTCCCTATTTTCAGGATAGTTAAATGTTTTAAAAGAATCTCTCAAAACTGATTCCAAAAATATGAGCCCGATACAAGGGAATTTTTCAAATTCATATCTATTTTCAAGGGAAAGTTATAATCTTTTTTTTGGAAACCATTACCCTTATAAAAACACTATTTTTATCATGAAATAATATCTTATGTGACTTCTGGTTTTATACAAATATTTTTTCAAAAGAACTCTTCTTTTCAAAATGAAGTGTATTTATCACAAGAATTGCTTAATGATTTTAGAAGATTATTCTCGTTTGATTCAACACTCTTATTGATTCTTATGTATTTTTGGGGTTAATAATTTATGATTTAGTTACCATATTTTATTGTATGGTTTATTACTGACTTTATTTTGGATGATCTATCCTAAAACCATTCACCATATTATTTCGAATTGTTAGTGTTTATGTTCAATAATTGGGTAAAGTTAGTTACATTTCATATGATAGTTTCAGTATGAATGTATATGTTATTTATCTTTATCACCTATCATATGAGGAATGAATTAGACATATTATGTGATGGGTGGGTCCCTCTATAACCCCTCGATGCATCGGTAGGTCTCATGAGACAAATAGACGTGGAATTGGCTGAGGCCTTTCCCAATGTGATATATGGATTTTGGATGAGGCCTTAATCATTAGGCGTCTTGGCCGAGGCCTTGAAAAAATGTTCCAAAATGTCCGGAATATGCATTTCCCTCATTATGAAGCAAGTAATTACAAGTAAATGTGGTTATTTAACTATTATAATACCCATGATTATGTTTTATTATGGCATTATTTACTAAGATCATATTCCTGCCATAATGTGTTTCAAGTTTATTATTAAAGGCATGTGTTTTCAATTATTCACCATGTCTAATTTTTATATTATCTTTAGTTGTATTTATTACTATTACTAAGCATTTGATCTCACCCCTTTTTTATGTTTCATTCTCTCAGGACATGAATAAGTAACTTATGAATGACTTGCAAGCATAATCTAGGAGACGTGAAGTTTCTAGTGGATTAAAATAGCGTTTTGATTCCCTTCATATTGTAATGTTAAACTTATGTTTGTAACTTGTTTCCAATAATACTAAACTACATGGTACTTTGGGATTCGTATTCCTTTTATGTATTCCAATGTAATCAAATAAGGCACCGACTCTGGGTACTAGGGTCGCATCCTTACATATTTTGATTCAATTTTCAATTTACTTATTAAAGATATGACTTCTTCTTCAAGGCCCTCAAATAACATACCCTTTTCATCAAGTCTCTATGTATGATCATCAATGACTTTTTCATAATATTAAATCTAAATTTAATACTCCCCACTACCTTCCAAACATTTAGTAGTTCTCAAATGTACATTGGACAATCCTTAAAGTTGATCAATCTCTACTTCAAACTGATCCACATATTCAGATGAATCTTTTAACAAAGATCCCATATTTTAGTTTTTATATATCTAATGTTAATATCATCAAAGGAACACTAAAGTTATTCCTTTAGATCAAAAAAACCATTAGACCGGCTATATTTATCTTCTATAGGTTCTAAATCTCTTTTTGTAGCCATCATGGATTATTTAACATCATATTTATAATTGGTTCTTCTTCCTACACAAATTCATTATTATCTTATTCATATTTACAAATGAATCTATTTACCAGTAAGTTGTTTCCTATTTTGAAGTATCCCAATTATTGGAACCACCTCTGAGGCCTCTCTTTCAATTCTTCTTCGCTTTCTGTATTGTAAATTTTCGTTGATCATAGAGTGTAAATCTTCTCTACTTTACCACATTGAACACACGCCAAAGCGAACATGCCTTTAAATATTCCTTTTCCTAAATTTATTTTTTTAGAAAAAAGAGAGATAAGTTTATGCTCAAAATCATATCCATCATCATTAACTTTAGATATGTCCAGTTTTTCCATGGTTTTTAATTCCTTGACATTTTGTACTTTAATTTCTATATATTCTATTTTGAATCCCATTTAATTGGACACCATAATACTTATAAGATCATTAAGGGAAATTATAGATAGATATATTTCCCCAGTGGTTGACACTGTTAGATTATATATAGGTGATATCCTTCGCAATATTTTCATAAAATGTTAATATAAATAATTTCTTCCCCAAGTCCTCAAATAGATCTAATAAATTAAGTAATGTTATTAAATAAACTATCTGTATTTTAATCTGGTTTCTTTTTCAAAACATCAAACTAATTGGGAAAAAATATTTTTGGCCTCATTCACATTATTTTCCCCTTCATATATATTTTCTAGTTTATCCCAAATAGACATGGATGTTTTGTAACTCATAACCATCAAATAAACATGACCATATAATGCTGAAGTATGAGAAATTTAATGTTTTTTACCTTCATAATAAAATTTTTCTACTTTTTTCTGTCATAGAAAGAATTATTTCATCATTGACCTAAATATCTTGAGTTATGGGATATAGAAACTCCATTATAAGAGATCAAATATGATATCTCATTCCATTATTCCAAATCTGAATGTTGTTTACATCAAAATGGGTAACTCCCCTAACATTTACTAAATTCTCTATGAAAACAACAATAGAGGATAGATTTAATACAAGTAAACAAACTATGATACCACATGTCGGAACATAGAACAACCTACAAGGGGAGGGTGAATTAAGGTTTCATGTTTCTCTTGAAAAATAAGTATCTTGTCCCTTCATTAGTATGAACCTGTTGGTCGGAGTGGACACTCAAGAGGGGGGTGAATTGAGTTCCAATAAAAATTTCTGTTAAAAATTATTTCTATTAAAATTACCAATTTATAAAACAAGTTAAACTGTAGTGAATTTGTAAAACTGTAAAGGTTCAATTAGGTTCTCAAAATATTGATTAGGTCTTAGATAATTTAATCAGAAGATTAAATTAGATTTTGAAACTAATCTACTAATTTACAATAATTACAAACACTTTCTATATTAACTATCAAAGTAACTTTAAAATAGTCATGTACTTCAAAGTAATATCAGCGGAATATAAATTATATATATATGGTATACTTTTAGACTTAATCTAAGAAGAACAAAAGATATAACCAAGAGGTTTAGTCTCAAGCTGATACTTAGTCCTCTCAAACAATTTATATAAATTTGATCCACACCCTGGATTGGGGTTAACAATAGTACAAAGACTGTCCATGCCACACAGGGACCTCTACCATAGTTCTTCGTGGGAAAAAAACAAAGACCAGGCCACATAATGACCTCTTCTACAGTTGTCGTCGGTAAATAATAATAAACAGTTTGGTGTGAGGATTTTGATATCCTCCAGTTCAGCACAGGAGATAGTGTGTCTGTAAGATATACAGAGTACACACACTGCTCGAAAAAGTAAATAATAAATCACTTAGAGAGAGTACATGAAATATTAAAAAGATCTACGATTGGAAGTGAAGCTCTGGACTCCATGGATTTAGTAGAAATGATTCTGAGTCCTTCCCTGGTTTTGTGTGGAAAAACAGAGTGTTGTGGTTCAGCTTGTGTTCTTCACGAGTGAGAATGTTCTCTTGATTTCAGTTCCTCCAGTAATGTCGGATTGCATGCATGTGAGTTCTTGTAAGATCCTGAAATCTATTCTTTGTGCTCAGGATTGTTCTTCTGTTCAGTATAGTGCACTCGTGTTTCTTGAGTTGTCGCGCGTACGTATGTTCTTCTCTCTTTATTTACTGTAGCTCAATCTTCCTTATATTCATAGAGCTCATGCAATAGAATGATTTTCATTTTTATAGGTACGAGGTACGGTTTCCTAACATGAAACAACTATCATTAAATAACATTAATTGCATTAAAAACATCAAATATGACCGTTAGCATTATTTAATTAATATTGACAAAAAGGTTAAGAAACAGTGTCACGTTAGTTATGAAAACGGTGTCCCCTTGAACTGGTGTCTCCTTCATGGTATGTGATACATGGTGTGTCCTTCAAGGTGTCTCCATGTCACGGTGTCTGAGTCACGATATCTGAGTCACGGTGACTGAGTCACGGTGTCTGACTCACGGTGTGTCCTTTACTGTGTCTAGCTCACGGTGAGCTGAGGTCACAGTGTCTCACTGGTCACGGTGTCTGAGACTTAGAATTCATGGTTTCAGGATTACTGTGTCTGTCTTACACTTCATGGTGTTTGTGTCTTGCACACAATATGTCTTACTGTGTCAAATTTCATGGTGTCTTAATAGTTAGACAAATAACTGTAATCAAACTTAAACAGTAATATGCATAATATGAATTAAGCTTAACCATTATAAGGTAAGAGAACTTGAAACATAAATACAGAGGTTTGATAATATAATTAAGATTTGTGATCATGCATAATATTTGTAAATAATAATGAGAGTAATTTACAGTAAAAAGATTTGTGATCATTAAAACATGATTAATACATGAGGAGTCCAACAATCTCCCCCTTTTTGATGATCACAACTCATGTATAGTGAAAGTATAAATGAAATGAAACATTAGAGAAAATAACATATATAATAATAATAGATAAAATACTAAGAGATAACTCTTCTCACTTTTTCTCCCCCTTTTGGGATTATCAAAAAAGTAGAGAGAATGGAGTGAAACAATGCATTTGTCATTAAAAACGTTCATACTACAACATACAGTATAAATACAACAACAAAGACATCCCATCAAAAAGAAAGTAGTCACTGGGCGTCTTCAGGGATTGGATTTTTCCATTCCTTTATCAGCATTAGGAGCTGAAGCTGATGTAGAAGAAGGCATGGAGGTGGTAGACAAAGAAGGAAAAGGTAGTCCTTAAAATATCGAGGGAGCCATAGATGGAGCTGTAGAAGATATGGTCTATGGATGATCAAGAATCACAGGCCTGATCTGATTTAGATCTTAGCTAACTGACATGGCAGTGGAGGCTAAGGCAGGTAGTCCAGGTCTAAGAGGGGTAGCCGCTGGAGAAAATATTGCAGTACTTTGGATATGGAGATTGGGATTCAGAAGTTTGATGAAGTCTGTGATAATTTCTCCTCTATATTTCATAGCCTTTTCAAAATCATCTTTATTCTTCATGAATTTTTCCAACAATCTGGTGAACTCAGTGAGCTTTTGAACTTGAGTTTTGAAATCCTGAGTCATAGGTGGTATCTTCAAATTTTCCACAAGATACTTAAAGTGATTTGTCATATCAAATTTGTAGAAAATATGGGTGAGATACAAATCTATCTTCTTGGTGACCTCCTGTTGAGCATCATTGGAAATATTAGAATGAATGCGAACAAATTCAAGTGCCCTATCACTGTTCTTCACAACATTAGATAAATAAGACAAATCTAAACCACTGAAGGAATTCTGAATTTCTTCTTTGATTATGGACCTCAACAGAGAATCATCCAAAGAAGGAACAGAAGGTTGACCCGATGGAGGGGAAGCCTTTATATCTACAGTTAAAGCTTTGAGCTATTTCAAATCCTTTTGAAGGGATCCAGTGTACTCATCTATCAGCTTATTCAAATTCTCTACAAGCTCTCTCAAGTGTTGCAGCATCTTTGTGTGACTTTATCCAATATTCTAATCAAACTAAAATAGTTAGGGATGTATCTGAGATACAATCTCTCTAGAAATGTTGGAAACATTTGGTTCCGGAGAAGTAGAAACAGGTGCAGGAGCAGGCTCTGATCTTGAAGACATTTCTTGCTGAAGGTTCTCAACCAAACCTTTCATAGTTGCAACATCAGCACTATGAAACTTATTTTCAACCCTTACCTCTTGAATTTCATGGATCATTCTAGGTTGAATATGCAGAATAATATTCTACAAAAGAATTGAGGCATCTTCCTAACTTAGTTGAGTCACAGGACGAGGTTTAGAGGATATAATCTTCTCAACTCCAGCTAAGATAGTCTCTCAAAATACTTTCAGATCTTCTTTACTTACAAAAGATTGCTGATCAGGTAAGGATTCAGGTGAAGAATGTGCTCCATGGGAAGGTTCACGGTTTGATTGCGGTTCAGAGTCAGTTTCAGTTTCATATTCTGATTCAGGCTCAGGATGAGATTGAGGATTTGGTTCTAGTTCAAGGTGAGTGACTGACTTCAATTAAAATAGAGAAGATAGATATATACCAGTTGTAGTCACTTTCTGTGATTCACTCACATAATAAAATCTTGGAAATTAATACTGAGTATACAGAGATTATGACTCAATGGAAGGAGATGCATCACCTAGTTCATATTTAGATTCATCAGACTCAGCTGCACTAGGTTCAAGGTTTTGAGGTTCCTCCCCCTCAATAGGTGCTTCCATTTCAGATTCATGAGGCTTAGGAACAGGATCATCTCTAATCTCGTTTGCCATTTCCTGCCTTTCCAATTGAAAGTTAATTTCCTTCCTCTCTTTTGCAGAGGGTATATACTGAGAACATATTGTTCCTCAGGTAGAGCTTCCAGACTTGCTTCATTTTCAGCAGGGAGTTCTTCCTCAACAGGATCTGTCTCTTCCATTGCTTGTTGCTCAGATTCAAAAATGACTAGCTTTCTTGCAGTTTCAGATTGGGTTTCCCGATTAGCATGGGTAGGAGGTGCTTCTTCTTCAATCGCAACAGAAACTTCCTATCTAAGAGGTATTTCCGTAGGAACATCAGTAGGGACAACAGTCCTTTCCTTCTCAACAAGAGCTGCTTCTTTTCTAGGTATTTCAGCCTCTTCTCTAGGTGGTACTTTAGCTGCCACTTCCTCTTTATCTTCCTCTTCTGGATACTCAGCCAACTCATCTGGTTCAAAGCTAGGATCAGTAATATTCTTTTTCCTTCTTGGATATTCAACAGTATTATACTTCCTATAAAGTTTATCATTATCCTCAACCCACTAATTCTTCCAAGGGTTCCAATTGATTTCCATCCTTCTAATGGTAGGCTAGGATAGGCAGTACTCAAAATCCACAAGCTTTTCTTCATTCAGCCCAACAACTCCTTTGGAAACTAGAATAGCCGAAATCATCCTTCAGTAAAACAAAGATGTGGATTTGGAAGTGACCTTAATCAACTCACACATATGGTGAATGACATATTTGCATAGGTTGATCTTATGGACATTCTTCATCAGATGAATCAGGAACACATCCTGATACTTCAACACAGCAAATTCACCCTTCCTTGGGATAATCAAATTCTGAACAAATTTAAATAGGATCCTTGTCTCCCCATCCAATTCAGCTTCTATGGACCTTCGCTTTGTTCCATTTCCAGTTAATATTTTCAAGGCATTCTCTAGGTCAAATATGTCGGTTGTTAGAGGAGGGTCTCTCTGGAATTCATCACAAATCCCTTCATGAGGAATCATTAAGCATGCGACCCATAGCCTCGAAGAGAATGGGAATTTTTTTCCATTGATCAAACTTGTTACCAAATAGATTTCTCCAGCATTAAAGGAAAACTTTACATTCTGATAGAATTGTGCAACCAACATCGGTTAAATAGGTCTATCTTTTCTAGAGAACTATTCGATCCATCCTTATTCTCTTAATACTTTCAGGACTAAAGACTTGCTAGAAAAAATCCACTCAGAGCATATTTCCTTCTCAGGAGAAACATTACGACTTACTAGGTTTGGATTCAGGGGTCCTTCGGGTGCAAGCTTCGGTGTCCTCTTCTTTTTCTTAGAGCGGCGCTTCTCAGATTAGGGTAAAGATGGACGCTTAATCCTTCTCATTCACTGAAGGATCAGGCAAGAGATAAGAAGAGAAGGTTTTCAAGGTAAAGAGGGTTCGGGAGAGAGCTCGGGTGAGGAATTGATTAAAACACTTTTGTTTTATAATTTGGGAATGTCAAACGTCATAAAAACAAAAACACCGGAAATTAAATAGCGGTGAAATAAAAATTCCTGCGATACAGATTAAAATAAATGCATAAATTATATTCACGGTGAGACCGTGAGTAGGCGTTATGGTGCGATGAAAAGAAGTCATCAAGGTGAGACAGTTGGTGGTTGTCAAGGTGAGACAATGACTATTTTGTGTAGTCATGTTGAGACAGTTAGTATTCTGTGCAGTCACAGTGAGACAGTTAAGTGACAGACCGTGAACATACGGTGTTAACTGTGAGACCGTAAGCATGAAACAGTAACTGAGAAATAGTGAACATGAAACTGTAAGGTAAAATATTAAATAGTAAGACCAGTAAGATATCTATTTATGATTGATCATGCCATGATCATGTGTGATGTAATCTAATCTCTCATAATTTAATGGTTTAGTGAATATATCAGCAAGTTGATATTCAGTACCAATGAATTCCAAAGTGATATCACATTTTTTATAATGATCCCTCAAAAAGTGATGTCTTACATCAATATGTTTTGTCCTAGAATGTGGAACAGGATTCATTAAAATGTTAATAGAACTTGTGTTGTCACAATTTATTGGGACATGTCTGAATTGATATCCATTGTCTAGAAAAGTGTGTTTCATCCACAAAATATGTTCACAAAAACTTCCAGCAGCAATGTATTCAGCTTCTGTAGTAGATAATAAAACAGAATTTTGTTTCTTACTACACCATGATACTAGTGACCTGCTTAAAAGGTGAAATGTTCTAGAGGTGCTTTTTCTATCTAACTTACATCCAGCAAAATCAGCATCAGAATAACTAACTAGTTAAAATGATTGTCCTTTTGGATAGAACATTCCTGGATTGGGAGTATGCTTGAGGTATTTCAAAATTCTCTTTACAGCATTTAAATGTGATTATTTTGTATTTGCTTGAAAACGAGCACACATACACACACTAAACATAATATCAGGATGACTAGAAGTTAAGTAGAGTAGACTTCCAATCATTCCTCTATAAGTGGTTTGATCAACAGATTTTCCGTCTTCATCAAGATCCAACTTACAGGTGGTACTCATGGGAGTGTCACTACTTTTTGTTCTATCCAATCCAAAATGTTTTAAAATATCTCTAGTATATTTAATTTGAGTTAAAACAATTCCATCATTATTTTGAAAGATTTGAAATCCAAGAAAGAATTTAATTTCACCCATTAAACTCATTTCAAATTCGTTTTGCATTATTTTAGAAAAATCAACACATAAGGAATTTTTGAAGATCTGAAAATAATGTCAGCTACATAAATTTTTACAACTAAAAAATCTTTAGAAATTCTTTTTATAAAAAGGGTAGGATCAGTTATTCCTTTTGTAAAACCTTTTTAAATTAGAAAAGTAATTAATTTATCATACCAAGCTCTTTGATCTTGCTTTAAACCATATAAAGCTTTTGATAATTTGAAAATATGATATGGAAAATGAGGGTTTGTAAATCTAGGGGTTGTTCCACAAAGACATGCTCAGATATATACCCATTCAAGAATTCACTCTTGACATCCATTTGATATAATTTAAAATTTAGATGTGCAGCATAAGCAAGTAGAATCTTAATGGCATCAAGTCTAGCTATTATAGAAAAAGTCTCTTCATAGTCAATTCCTTCTTCATGACTACAGCCTTGTGCAACTAACCTAGCCTTGTTTCTAACTATGTTTCCAGATTTGTCTACTTTATTTCTAAATACCTATTTTTTGCCTATGAAAAAAGTGTCCTTGGGTCTTTCTAGTAGTTTCCAAACATTATTTCTTTCAAACTGATTAAGTTCGTCTTCCATAGAAATTACCCAAAATTTATCATTAATAGCATCATTAATGTTTTTAGGTTCATGTTGTGATAAGAAGGCTTGATGTTCAACCTAATTTCTAAGAGAAGCTCTAGTCTGTGTTCCTCTATCAAGATTTCCTACAATAGAATCTAAAGGATGATTCTATAGAATCCTAGTTGATCGAGTAAAGGTATGACTAGAAATTTTAGGTTCTTCTCTAGGTTCGGGTTCATTAAGAGCAGATTATGAAATATTTCCAGAACTGGTTGTCTTTATAGCAGGTTCATTGGTTTTATCATTAAGTTTCAGAACAGATAAATCTTCTTCAAGATTTTCAAGAGAAGGCATAAGTTCATGTGGATCAGTTTCATCAAATTTGATGTGAACAGATTATTCCACACACATGGTTATCTTATTGAAAACTCTATAGGTTTTTCTAGAAATTGAATAGCCTAAAAAGATTCCTTCATCACTCTTAGAAGAAAGCTTTTCAAGATTATCCTTGGTATTAAGAATAAAGACTTTGTAACCAAAGACTCTAAAGTAGCTAAATTTAGGTTTCCTGCTGTTCCACAACTCATAAGGGGTCTTTTTGAGAACAGGTCTGACTAAGACTCTATTGATGATATAACAAGTTGTATTTACAGCTTCAGCCCAAAAGTAAATAGGCAGATCATACTCATTAAGCATTGTTCATGCAATTTCTTGAAGGGTTCTATTCCTTCTTTCTACTACACCATTCTGTTGAGGTGTTCTAGGGGCAGAGAAATTGTGAGTATAGCCATTTTGGGAGAAAAAGGAGTCAAACTCATAATTTTCAAACTCACGGCCATGATCACTTCTTAGGGTCTTAATCTTATGTCCACTAAGGTTTTCTATAGACTTGGAGTATTTAGTAAAGTAATAACAAGCTTCACTTTTGTGAGCTAAGAAGTATACCCATGTATATCTAGAAAAGAATTATACTCAGACATAGACATAGTGATTCCCATTTAAACTAGAAACTCTAGACGGTCTGAACAAGTCCATATGAACCAACTCGAGAGGTTGAGAAGTTGACACTTCATTATTTGGTTTGAAGAGATTTTATGTTTCTTTTCCTTTTGACATGGATTACAAACTTTTTCATTTGGAAACTCAAGTTTGGATAAGTCACTAACCAAGTTCTTCCTAGTCACTTTTCTATGTGAATGTATATTACAGTGTCCTAATCTTCTATTACAAAGCCAATATTCTTTATGAAAAGCATTTAAACAAGTAATATTTTGCTTATCTAAGGAATTTAAATCAACAGCATAATCATTTTCAATTCTCAAAGAAGAAAATAATAAATCATTCTTAGAATTAAAAAAATTATAAGAATCATTTTCAAACATAACATTAAATCCATCATCAAATAACTATGAAATACTTAATAGATTATATTTAAGTCCATCAACAAATAAAACTTTAGAATTTAAAACTGAGTTAGTGTTATCAATTTGGCCTAGGTCGGTGATCTTTCCTTTAGAATTATCATCAAAGGTGACATAGCCTCCATAAATCTTGATTAAGCTCTTGAAACATGAGTAATCCCCGACATATGCCTTGATCATCCACTGTCCAAGTACCTTTTTTCTTATGGGAACTCTTCAAACTAGTTTCCTACAAAACAGTTTTAAATAGAGAATGATTTTGGTACCCCGATTCTCTTGGGTACAGACAGGTAAGAAATCCTTGATTTTGGTACCCAAATTTGTCTTATGGGTCTCATATATTTTACAAAATCAAAATATTTTGAAAGATAAAATCTTTTTGATCTATAACTATGTGAGTAACTAGTTGAAGCATATGAATTTCCAGAACTAGAAGTAGCAAACTTTTGTCCAAATTTAGGAATAAATCTATTCTTAGTAATCTGTCTCTGTCTAGGATGATAGCCAATTCTAGTAGTGTGTTTTAGTGCCACTTTCTTTCCTAAAATTTGAGTTAGGGTATACTTTTCATTTGTGAACGTTTCTAAGTCCTTTATAAGTTTCTCATTTGACATTTTCAGTTCTATATTTTCCTTTAACAGTTGATCATTCTTTTCTTTTTCTATATGAAGGGCGGATTTAACATTTGTAGTGAAAGCATGTTGATTCTTTAATGACTTATATTTGTCCTTACACTCATTGCATGTTTCTTCCATCATGTTACAATATTCAGATAATTCAGCTTTAGTCATGTCTTCAGAATCAGAATCAGATTCTGCATCATCTCCAGAAGAATAGGAATTTAAAACAAGAGTATCTAAGGTTACCACAGATGTGTTGGTCATGAAACACATGTTGGAACTATTTTTTTCAGAATCAGAAAATTCATATTCACTTGTGATGTCTTCTGAAGCACTCTAGGTAGCTTTCATAGCTTTCTTGTACTTATTGTCCTTGTAGTCATGTTTCTTCTTAAACATCAGTTTTGGACATTCATCTTTTTTGTTACCTTTTCTTTTGCATTCATAGCAGACAACTTCATCACATTTATCATCTTTATTCCAGTCATTTTTTCAATTACCTTTATTGTTATACTTTCCTTTTTCGTTTGACTTTCTAAAGAACTTATTTTTACTATAAAACTTCTTAAATCTCCTGGCTATCTGAGCCATTTCAGCATCACTGTCAGAGTCTGAATCTTCACTTGTTGAACTTTCAGTTTGTATTTGAACTTTGTCTTTGGCCTTGATCTTCGAGGAAGATGTTTTAAAGGATACTGACTTCCTTTTAGGTTCATCATCTTCCTCCTTATTCACTTTGAGTTATTCCTCATACATCATAAGATTACCAATTAGTTCTTTGACAGGAATATCTCCAATTTCACATGACTCAATTATCGAAATAGATGTGCGTATCCATCTATCTGGAAAACAACTATGTATACTCATAATTGTTTCCTTTTCTAGAATAGCTTTACCAAGTGAACTCATTGTATTTAGTATCTCATTGAACCTGAGATACATATCTGAAATAGGTTCATCAGTCTTCATTTTAAAATTTTCATATTTAATAGTATATGAATTCAATCTCATTTCCTTAACATTAGTTGTTCCTTCATGAGAAACACCTACAGTTTCCCATATTTCATAAGCAGTTTTACTGGCAGATATTCTGTTGAATTCCTCATCTCCTAAATCACTGTACAGGGAATTCAGATATTTACAATTATTATTGTCAGCAGTCTTTGTAGGTTCATCCCATGTTGTTCTTTAAGTTTCTGAAATTTATATTGAGACTCTATACCAGTCCAGATATCAAAATCCATACTTTCCAAATGAATTTTCATCATAAGTTTCCACTGATCATATTTTGTACCATTAAATAAAGGTTGCATATTGTTAGTAGCACCTTCTAGTCTATTATCTATAGCTAGACTTTAGAAAATATACTTAAAGAGATACAATTTAGAATTAACAGAAATTTAATATCTTTAATGATGCAACTAAAACAACAGCTGAAAAAAAGATTATTTTGAAATCCTTTAACAAAAAAAAACCTTTGATACCAAATGTTGGTCGGAGTGGACACTCAAGAGGGGGTGAATTGAGTTCCAATAAAAATTTCTGTTAAAAATTATTACTATTAAAATCCCCAATTTATAAAACAAGTTAAACTGTAGTGAATTTTTAAAACTATAAAGGTTCAATTAGGTTCTCAAAAGATTGATTAGGTCTCAATTAATTTAATCAGAATATTAAATTAGCTTTTAAAACTAATCTACTGATTTACAATAATTATAAACACTTGCTAGATTAACTATCAATGTAACTTTAAAATAGTTCTGTATTTCAAAGTAATAGCAGCGGAATATAAAATATATTTTTGGTATAATTTTAGACTTAATCTAAGAAGCACAGTAGATATAACCAAGAGGTTCAGTCTCAAGCTGAGACTTAGTCCACTCAAACAATTTATATAAATTTGATCCACACCCTGGA
The DNA here is from genome assembly GCA_963277665.1 of Viscum album. NCBI lineage: Eukaryota > Viridiplantae > Streptophyta > Magnoliopsida > Santalales > Viscaceae > Viscum > Viscum album. Next base: position 825,885,084 of record OY728148.1, on the reverse strand, counting down.
TCAGGGTTAACAACAGTACCGATACTGTCCAGGCCACGCAGGGACCTCTACCACAGTTCTTCATGGGAAAAAAAACAAAGACCAGGCCACACAAGGACCTCTTCCATAGTTGTCATGGGTAAAATAGAATAAACAGTTTGGTGTGTGTATTTTGATATCCTCTAGTTCAGCGCAGGAGACAGTGTGTTTGTGAAAGATATACAGAGTACACACAATACTCAAAAAAGTAAATAATAAATCACTTAGAAAGAGTATATGAATGTTTAGAAAGCTCTAGTGATTAGCAGTGAAAATCTGGAATCCTTGGATTCAGCAGAAATGCTTCCGAGTCCTTCTCTAGTTTTGTGTGGAAAAATAGAGTGTTGTGGTTCAGCTTATGTTCTTCACGAGTGAGAATGTTCTCTTGATTTCAGTTCCTCCAATAGTGTCGGATTTCATGCATGTGAGTTCTTGAAAGATCTTTCAATATCTTCTTCATTCTCAGGATTTTTCTTCTGTTCAGTACAGTGCACTCGTGTTTCTTGTGTTTTCGTGCGTACATATGTTCTTCTCTCTTTCATTACTATAGCTTAATCTTCCTTATATTCATAGAGCTCCGACAATATAATGATTTCCTTTTCATAGGTATGAGGTACAGTTTTTTGACATTCAACAACTATCATTAAATAACATTAATTGCATTAAAAATATCAAATATGACCGTCAGCATTATTTCAATAATATTGAAAAAAATGTTAAGAAATAGTGTCACAGTTGTTATGAAAACGGTGTCTCCTTGAACCGGTGTCTCCTTCACAATATGTGCTTCACGGTGTGTCCTTCAAGGTGTCTCCATGTCACGGTGTTTGAGTCACGGTGTCTGACTCACGGTGTCTGACTCACGGTGTGTCCTTCACGGTGTCTGGGTCACAGTGTGTTGAGGTCACGGTGTCTCACTGGTCACGGTGTCTAAGACTTAGAATTCACGGTGTTAGGCTTACTGTGTCTATCTTACACTTCATGGTGTCTTTATACTTAGACAAATAAATGTATTCCAACATAAATAGTAATATGCATAATATGAATTAATCTTAACCATTATAAGGTAACAGAACTTGAAACATAAATACAGAGGTTTGATAAGATAAGTAAGATTTGTGATCATGCATAATATTTGTAAATAATAATGAGAGTAATTAACTGTATAAAGATCTGTGATCATTAAAACATGATTAATACATGAGGAGTCCAACAGAACCTATTAAAATTATCTAATGGAGTTGTGCAAATATTGAACACCCATATGTTAAAACATAGGAACAAGGAAATAGTTTTTACTTTCTTCTCCACTGAGGACTGGCATAAGGAGGATATGTTGATAGTGTGTTTATTTTTATAGAGACCACTAATATTCATAAGGTTTTATGGATTATATTTATTTAGACCCAAGCATTCCATTCTAGGCACACTACCTTTAAAACAAGTTTTGGAATAGAATACTACATCCTTCAGATCACTTTCACTGAATCCTACTAACTCATTACCTTGGGTGAAGCCTTTCATAGATTATTTACTAAAAGGTTGGATTAATATTTTAGGGATTAATGTATTTTTCCCTAATTACCATGAGACTCTTCTTTCACCACAATCCTATATTGCAACACTTGGAAGCACTATTCACTATAATCAAATGTTCAAAAATTCTATTTGTAAAGAACCAAAACATTGTGAAACCCCCTTCGTATTTCAATGAGATTTATGCCTTCATTAACCCACTAAATTTCTCAAATCTCCAAAACTTCATGAATATCTTAGCCTTAACAAAGATCCAAATAATTTCTAATATGCAAGTCTCTGTGAAACCCTCATTTCTAAAATTCCTTTGGAATGTTAGTTAGAAACCCCAATATTTGTGAAGCATGAGTCTTTTAAGCGTTCCAATATTTTAGAAGTATTTCCATCACAAAACATTGTTAGTAAATCAATGAGTTTCACCATTTCTATAAACTCTCTCAATAACTTTGGATGATGAGAAGACTCATATTTACAGAAATTTCATTTCACAATGCATTCCAGCCCACCATGTCTTTTCCATGAAGATACCCATTAATTTCACCAAGCTCTATTTATTTTCAAAGATTAAGAAAAATTATTCCATTCAAAAAGATTCTCATAGTCATGTAGATTACCATCAACCCATCATGACACTTCCATTTTCATGAATCCTCTTTCATGAACCATCAAAACTTCCTGACACAAAATTCCACTATAAAGCTCCACATCTTCATGAAATTCCAATATTTTTTTACCCATGCCTTCAACGTATATTTTAAAATTTTATATAAATCCATATTTTGATTTTGATACCCCTTAATCACGTTTTTTATATAAAAAAATTGGGAAAACACTTGGAAATTTTTCAACTTTCAACATCGATGCTTGATGCATCGTAAGATCACTTTCCTTGAAAACTTCTTATTAAACACCATTATTAATTAAGAAAAACTCAAAAATAAATTTTTTTCAAGATATTAATATCCTTAGTTGCAACACATCTCCTTGTTTTCACTTCCCACTAATGTTTTCCTATATAGAAACCTAGTTATGAGTTATTCCAAATCACCTTCATACATCCCTTCTCTTTATTTAATTGGAAATTTTCTTAACATTTTTTATAATGTGGGAATTATTATCATGGTACTTTAAAAATTAAAACCCCTAGTTTTTTATTCTCAGTTCAAGTGATGAGGTTGAAATTTCATATAGGGGGGGAATGTAATATCCAAATATTTTAAAACAAATGACTATGTATAATAGAATACACGATACACAACAACGAGCTTAAATGAACAAAATATTATTATTTAAATTTGACAATTATAATAGAGCTCTTAAATTAGAGAGAATTAGGAGTATTAATTTCATTACTAAAAATATAATATTCCTATTGATTACTAATTTATTATCTAATTTTTTTAACAAACACTCGATTTTTATTAAGGTCATTTTTTTATTAAAAATTGAGCCTTTAACATTTTCTGAGTGAAAATTATAGTTGTTTTTTTGTCACTTTTAGAAAATTTATTTGAGTAAATAAATAAAAAATTATAAATCATCACATCATAAATATCTCTGGTTTATATTTTGGTATTTATCAAAAAATATTGATGTTTAAGAGAATAATGAAAACTTCTGATTTAATTTAAAACTATATTTTCAATTAAAGTATTTAAAAAGTAAAATTCTATATTGGATTAGTTTTAAAAAATATTCATTTCCTTTTGATTTAACATAATCCAATAATTTTTTTTAAAAGTATTTGGTACATTAGTTTAGTAAAAAAAATCATTTTCAAACGTCCTTTTTCTAAAAAAAACTTTTTCATCGCATTTCATCGATTTGATTTTAAATTTTATTATTAAATTTCGGTGTTTTAAATTTTTAAAAATGGATTCTATATTTTTAATTATTTGTTCAATTTTTTTAAGTAGGCCCCTTTTATTTATTGTCAATATGAATACTGACCTTAGTAATTTTGGATATCATGGTAAAGGTTAAATAGGGTAATTTTATTTTAAAAATAAAATTATTAGGTTTATAAAATTACCCTAAAACTTGACATAAGTTTATTAAATGAGTATATTTCATCCTTACTAATTCAAGATTCAGTTATATTTCTTTCATTTGGGTGTGATTATAACCTTTATAATATTTTTTTAAAAGAAAAATAAAAATTGTCACACTCCTTTTTAATAACAATAATATTTTTAGAAGAGGGTTAACCATGGGATATGTGCAATTATAAATTTTATTTTAAATATAAAATATTTATCTTAAACATGGTAATTTATATTTTATTTTTATTAATGATATAAGTGCCCTAAATTGTTACACAATGCTGATACAATAATTGTTAAATTAATTGAAAAAACTAATAAATTATTTTAAAAAAGTTATAACAAGTATAATTTCAGTTAATTAATGTGATCCATGATTTTTATAGATAAACATGATATTTTAAGAATATAATAAAATATTATTTTTTTAATTTAAATTATTTTCTTTATGTTATTATTGTCAAAGTAGTGAATTTTTTTAAAACTAGAATCATCAATATTTTATAATAAATAATAATATATTAAATTATATAAGATTAGTAGAAATATTATATTCATATAAGGGATTATTATATGGTTCATAATTTCATCCATGGTCCATTTATGTGTCGTTTAAGAGTTTATAGTAACTATATTGACCCTCAAAAAGTAAAAATCATTGCTTTTATGATAAGTGTAAAAGGAGAAAATGAGGGGTTAAAATCATAAAATAAATAAAAAACATAGTTAAAAATCTTCTAATTATAATTTAATTATATTATTTCAACCCATAATTTTCATATATTTTAAAAAATAGAGTGTATCCATTTTTAATTGAATGGTAATATTTAATAATTTAATATTTTGAGGAATTCCAAGAGTCCCTCCCCTCTCTTATAAATGGGATCCACTTCTTCTCAATTATTCACACTTAAAAAACAAAATTTAATTGAGAAATACCTACCCATATTGCATCCTAAAATCCATCCACTAATTATACAGTTTCTGGTTTAGGATTAATATGAACATTAATGGTCATAAGATGTTAAAAAATGAGGTTTTCAAAAGAAGATGTATCATTTTTAGTCGAGCGTTTCTATTTTATTTATTCTTAAATAACCATATAATATTCCTTAAAAATTATTATATAATAAAATTAGTATCTTAAATAAATTGATATGTTATTACTTTAATGTAAAACGAATATTCATCCATGACCTCAATTAAATATGAATTAAATTCATCATTCATGTGTACGGTGGACAATTGCCTCGTGGAACGATGTAAAATTTTTTCTATCACCACCTCTCACACCAAGTAATAATGATGTAATTATTTTTTATATATTATAATAATGACATATTTATCATTACTAAAATAAAATTTCATTTAATTATTACTATTCCATTCACTGAAAAAGGATAACATTATTTATGCCTACCTATGTACTACCAACTCCATGAAGCTATGTGTTTTGTTTCTCATATCCCCATGACATTGATGGTGTATATAAGTACATTTAAATAATTAATATTCAAGTTTTTATATATTTATATTTCTATAAATATAAAATTACACTCACCATCATTCCATGATGGTCATTGAAAAATGAAAAACTTACTCATTTGTATGTATGTCCGATCATCTCTATAAATATAATGTAGTTCATTTTTCATAATAAACTTTCATTATTTTTTATAAAATTATAATATCTATATTAAATGATAATTTTTCATGATTAATTTTCTAGAGATTATGTATTAATGACCAATTTGACAATAGTAAACTTACATAACTCATTATGGACATATGAACAAAATATCATCAAAACGTCCCATGTGAATTTAATTGATTAAGTAAATAAATTTTACAAGGTTATAGATAAAAAAAACAATAATAATCATGTAAAAAAATTCTTAAGAAATTATAAATTAAAATATTTTTACTATTCATGAATATAATGAATGTAAGTGGAAACTCATACTCAATTTAATAGAATTTCTTTTACAAATATTCATTAAATATTTCCTTAAAACACTCTTATTATTCAATATCCCAATGATTTTAATCCAAAAATTATTTCAAGAAATATATTACTATTATTATATAATTTATTAAAATCATTTCAAACCATGTTATATTTTTTACACAGTGGTATGAAAGGAATATTTTTTCATTTTTCAAATGAGGTACTTTGTGAATTTTATGAGAAATATATATATGGAATATTTTTTAACTTATGATGAATGAATGGACTTTCCCACAATTATTTCTAATTTTTTCTAATAAGATTAATTTAAAATTTGACATTTTTCTTTTGAAATAATGTCTTTTACTTGATATGATCACATTTCATAATAATATATTTAAAATGCAAATTTTATTTACCCTAATAATGTTTTAATGAACTTTAATGATATTTCTATTCATTAGATACATAAGACATATTTTCATATATGTTTTATAAATAAATGAATGCTCTACGTATTATATTTATGTCGTGTTTATTGGATGTTATTCATGATAATAGGTGGTTATATTATTACATGAGTGTGGGGAGCCCATTATAGCTCTCCGATGAATTATATAAGGATATAAAGTTAGCCGATTAGGATTCTCCTAAGAGATAATGGGAATATATTGTGTTGGTTATTCCAAGTATAATAATGGTGTTTATTTCAAGTGTAGCTATTATGGTTACTCTAATTATAATTGTGAATCCTATTCTTTGTGAAATTAATAATGATATGAAAATGATTCCTCAAGGTACCTACATCACTTTTTTATTCTTTTAATGTGTTTTTTATGGAAATAGTCTGATTTCACAAAGTAAGGGAATTTATATTCTATTTCTTAAGGTTGAAATATATTACATTGTGAAATATACATTATGATATTTTAATGATTTCAAATAATCCTGAATGGTTTTTATTTTACCTTTATAATTTATTATGATAGGTTTTATTCAAATATTTGTGAAAAAAAGTTGATTTCTTAAGTAAAAAATGTTTATTTTAAGTCAAATTTTTATTTCAAAAAAGGAAAAATTTTATAAGTATTCAGAGACTAATGGATTCTTCATTTCTACTTATGTCCCTTACTAAGATTTTATACTCATCCCACATTTTGAATAAAAATTAGTTTTATGGATGATTATGGACAAGGATTATGTCAAGATAGAAATTGTGATAATATGTCCTTAAAAGAAAACTTATTATATTTTAAAATTTTTATTTGGGGGGAAAATGGATAATGATTAAAAGTGTCCACTTTTTAATGTGTTGTATTTTTATTTAAGAGTTATGACCTAACTCCCAAAACCTGTAAACCTAAAATATTTTTTTGGGAATATAATAAAGTTAATTTTAATTTAATGTCCCTCTAATTTGTAATGTTTATTTGTGGATCTATACATATTATTTTTAAAAAAAATATCATAACAATTAATACTATAAAAGAGGTTTTTTAATGAAAATAAAATTTCAAAAACTCAATACCCCCCCCCCCTCTTGAGTCTTCGTATATTTATTCTACAACCCCAAATATTTATCGAAGGGTATGACATTTGAGTTTGCGTCTCTAAAAAATTAATGTATTGAGATCATATTCAATGTATATTAATACAAAAAACAGAGAAGGTATTTCAATGGTAAGAGATCCCTACTTCATTGGGAAAAATTATTATTGTTGGAAGGAAGGGATGATAATATAGTTAATGAACCTCGTTCTAATGTTTTTCTTAAAAATTTTAATGACTTACACTAAATTAAAAGGTGATCCAGGGAAGTGTGATTTTACTGAAAAATTATAATATGATTTCAAATAAAAAATTATGTATGATATAATATGTGGAGTAGGTCCGGATGATTTCAACAAGTTTTCACAATGTGTAACACCACATGAGAAGTGTAATACTATATTTTTTTATGAATCTACTAATAATGTACGAAAAGTCAAATAAAATACTTCCAATATAATGTTTGATACATTGATGATGGTTTTTTAGACAATCTATATCACAAATGAATGGATGGTTGATATATATTTTATATAATATTATTTCTATTATAGCACTAATTAATGAATCTGATCAAGAACTAAAAGTTCTTATAATTCTCCCATCTAAGTATATAGGAATCTCAAATACCATTAGTGAATCTATTAATAAGAAAGAAATAAAAATAAAAAATATCAAAGGAACTCTTATGATGTATGAGGCTGAATTAGAAGATAAAGCTGGTGAGAATGGGATTATCAAGAAAAAAATGGTTCCTTGAAAGTCTCTACTTCAAAATATGAGAATAAAAGAAAAGTAATACAAATTGTGGATTCATATGATAAAGACACATCAAAAATTTCTAATTCATATTGTGATCATTTTCAATTATAAACAACGATAAAAAAAATTATATAATAATATTATAGTATTTGATAGATCCTCTATCCTGTATAAGAAATATAATGGAATTAAAAAAAATAATTAAGGATTTTTGAATAAAATAATATTGGAAATATCAAAGTATATTGTCCACACCTTCAATAAGAAAATAAATATAACATAAGAAACAATTGGAATATGGAATAAAAGATTAATTGAAAAATATATATAAATTTTACACGGAATGATTATTAGGATTTTAGTGATATTACATGTTATGAATCAGAAGCTGAGATCTCTAATTAGAAGGCCAAAAAATCATTTATGTCACACTCTGATGATGTAAGAAGATTTTCTACATATAATATTGAATCATATTATGAAATTTAAAATTGATTACATATATAATAAAATTAATTTTTTATATCCAAGAAGACAATTATAAAATCTTGAAAAATAAATAAAATTCACTCAATAATTATTGTAATGATGATGGTAGTTAAAAATGGGATGTAAATAAAAAAAATTATATCTTAAAGTCAAGCTATAAAGTTATGTTATATCTTTTGTAAATCATAGAAACAAAATTGAAATCTTAAAAATGGTGGTCTTTATTTTAAATAAGATTATAGTTATTTCTAAAGAAGATAATATTACTAAAAAAACTCCCTTGGTAATAATAAATTCCAAAAATATAAATTTTAATAGGAATAAGTATTTAAAAACCAATGATTTTTGAAAATAATTTTGTTCCCTGTTAAAAAAAATAAGAACATATAAAATGTTACTTTTTTATTATGGATAAATGACAGACTCTTATAGTAGATTTTTTTAACATCCATCAATTTTTTTGATATTATCATGATTTTATTTCATGAAATTTTATCAAAATTTTTTACTAGAATCTCAAGACAACATAAGATGATTTGGGTTCTCCATTCATTAATTTATTATATTTTAGGGCCTAATATAATAAGGGTACCCAAAAAATTATAATTAAATATTTTTTATTTGTAGAAATATGGGTGTTCATTAATTAAGAGTGTTATATAGATATCATATTCTCAAGGAATATGGGTGGATATTTTATAGATTTCCATTCTATATCAAAATTTGGTGGAGGTTCTGTTACATTTGGTAATAATACTAAAGGAAAAATTATGGGGGTTGTATCAATTATAAAAACAACCTCCCTCACCATAAAAGTAAAATATCTATATAGAATTATTGAAGCACAACTTGATAAGTATATCCCATCTTTAGTATGATTCTTATTCTATTGACTTCTTAAGTAATACATGTTCTATTTTCAATAATAATCTTATTTAATTTAAGGAACTATGAAATGATAATGTTAATACCTTATATCTTGATTCATTGTGTAGATAACAATTACCCATTTAAATGGTAAAAATTGAATATTTTATTTGGTACAAAGGACTTGTACTTTATAATGTTTATTATTTGATAAAATTATCATTGAAAAATTTAGTTTTAGATTTACCCAAACTAAAAATTTAACAAATATAAACTATGTGATGCATTATATATGGTAAAGAAACACATGTCATAGTTTAAAAAAATTTACAATATTTCTATATATTTTTTACTCCAATATATTCACATGGATTTTTCGGCAATATAGAATAGTAAGCCTAGGAGACAAATATTTTTTAGCTTTTATTTGATGATTTTCTTATTTAAATTTTTTTATTAGGTTTAAAGTGATGATTTTCATTTAATATAATATTTTTTAAATTAGTTTGAAAAGATAATGTTTCTGAAATTATTTATTTTACAAGTGATAATAGATTAGAATATTAAACTCATTATTTGAATTCATATAATCTAAAACATTATACCAAACTTACTTGTTCTAACCCTAGAACACCTCTACATAATGGTGTTATTGAAATGAGGAATAAGACCTTGTAAGAAATTTATATGACTATGTTATGTGAATAAACATTTCCCACTAATTTGTTGGGTGAATCAAAAAATAAAATTTGTTATGTATTTAAAAAACTCTCAATTAATCATGTTTTCAATAAAACACCCTATGATCTATGGAATAATAAAATAAAATATTTGGATACATCACAATTCTTAGATGAAAAGTTTACATTATTAAAACCAAAGATAATTTGGGTAGATTTTATCCAAAGTCTAAAAGGGGATTTTTTTTTCATATTCTACTAATTACAAGGCTTATGTGCTTTTTCCAAAAAACAACATTTATTATTGAATAATCAACTCCTATGAAATTGGATGAATGTGATCTATTTCATTATAACATGACTTAAGCTGATGAGATATGTGATTCTTTTGAAAATATGAGACTGAAACCCCTCTTTAAAAATTTAAAGGATAATGATTTAGAACATGATTTTGGTGAACCAAATACATTAATTATTGACACTATTGAATGTAAAAGTACACTTCTTAAATATCATAGAGCCCCGAAAAATAAACCCTTAAATAGTTATAGGAAGCTTAGATGAAGGGATTATGATAGGAAGGAGTTTAGGATTCCAAGTAGAGTTTTATTCTATTTTCTCTCAACTATAATCTAATCCCTTAGAATAAGCCTTAGTTGATTTTAGTTGGGTATTGTCTTTGTAATAAGAGTTAACAAAGTTCCAGATTAACAAGGTATGAGAATTAGTCGATAACCCATTAATTACTAAATTAGTGGAACAAAATGGTATTTTAGGAATAAATGGGATAATAATGGTGTGATCACTTGTAATATAGATAAATTAATTGAAAAATATTATAACGAAGTGGAATGGAAGGGTAATGTAGTGTCCTTTTAACCTATAACTAGATTAGAAGTTATTAGTATTATTCGATCTAATGCATCACACGTGGAATTGAAATTATAATAGATATATGTGAAATCATTATTTTTAAATGGTTTTTTATGGAGGAAGCATAAGTTGAATAACCTATCAATTTTAAAAATCTAAATTTTTAGATTTCATTTTTCAAACTTACCAAAGACACTATATAGCCTTAAACAGGCACCTAGAACTTGGTATGAGTGTTTATGTTATCTTATTTTGTCAAATCGATTTTGAATAGGAGTGTTTGATCCAACCATCTTAAATAAAAACATCATATTTAGATGTTATTTTAGTTACTATATATGTTTATGATGTGATGTTGTTTAAAAAACATAAAATTTTGTAATCATTTTTTATAAATAATTAAAAGGTAATTTGAAATAAACATGATAGAGGATTAAAATTTCATTCTTAGTTCAAAGGTTTATCAAACAATAATTTGGATTCATGTGAATCAAACTATATGCATACATAATTTATTTAATAGGGTAAGACTCGAAAATAGTAATTTCTATGTCAATCCTCTGATTTCTAATGAAAATGGTGACTTAGATGGAGATGTGAAACCTGTTGAAAACAATTTTTATAGAAGTATAATTGCGAGTCTACATTATTAAAAAGTTATAATACCATGATTTTTTTATGTGGTATTCTAATGTGAATGAATCTAAAAAAACAAGGAATGTCTTTTGAAAGCTTCCAAAAGTATTTTATTATATTTAGATGGAACAAATTCTTTTCCCTTAATTTTTTTTAAAAAATAATTTTAATTTTAATTCATATTGTTTTACCAACATTGGTGGTTGTGATCTATAAAGGAATATTAACTCAAGAACATTTAATTTTCTAGGAAAATATTTATTATCCAATTATTGTAATAAATAGTCCCCAGTTACTTTATCTACTTCAAATGTATAATACATTTCTACTAGAATTTTTTTCTTCTGTGTTTTGGATGAAACACACCTTTTGGGTTTTCAAATTCATTTATAGTCAAGTTTCAGTTATATTTGATAACTCTAGAGCTAACAACATTTCAAATAATCCAATAAACCATTACTAAAAAATCATATAGATCTAAAACAAAATTTCTTAAGTGATCACGCTCAAAAATTTTATATCACTCTTTAATTTATCTACAATGAGAATCAATTATGGGATATTTTTAATAAGCCCCTTACATGTGAAAATTTTGATTTCATTTGGAAATAAGTAGGTTTATTTGAATTTAAATGATATCATATTATTTGTTATTATTTTAATAATACTTCAGTTTGTGCATTTATTATTAATTACATTATATTTAAATTCCATGTGCATTTTTTTTATCCTTATTTATGTGGTGCGTGACATCGTGTGTTTACAGGAAAAATCATAGACATGGATTGGATGAAAGTAACCAATATGATATTGATGGAGTTTGTTTTATTTTATGGATGGGAGTTAATTTTTTATGAGAATAAATTAGGTTTCTCTTTGGAGAAAAAATTAATGATTTTATGTGAAATACTAAGTTATTGTTCAGAAAAATTGAGCATATGATCTCTACCAATATAAATATGAAATCATTTCATGTTTATTTTGTAAAGATGTTTGAAATTTTCACTTCCTACGTGAGGGTGAGTTCTTTATTAGTTAAACATTATTTGATTTGATCATATTAGGACATATTGAAGTTTTCAAGTTTCTCTTTGGGTTCTTTTCATTTGAGTATAAATTTTTGAATTTCTTGAAACTATAATGGGAAGTTCTCTAAATGTTTATCAAAATTAAGACTGCTAAAAAAGGTTGGTGATGTGTATAATGTGATGTTTCATGGAAAGTGAATCTTATACATCCTAATCACTAATTTCATGTTTAATCTGGATTCATAAAAGATACAATTCATCCACCACTGCTTCCAAGATAAAAGGAAGTTGAACTATGAACCATTTTTAATTATTATAACCTTAGTGTTTAGAAGGAAAAAATTAGAACTCAATGAGGTATAATCCATAAAGTTTCATAAGAGAAACACCCTTTCATTAGTTCTCTTCAATATATTTGGTTATAACTAGGATGATAACTCAAACTCTTTAAGTCTTGTGGTATAAGATGATTCTAACTTGGTGGTTATACCACCTCCAATATATTTAAACCAATAATTTTTATATATAAATAGCATGTCTTATTATATAAATATTATTTACACAGTATGAAATTAAATTCTATAAACATATATGTCTAGTGCCTTGGAAAACATCTCTATATATACAATTGTTTCATAAGTGAACAACATCATCTCCAACTTAGTTATTCTTAACTATAACTTGTCTTAGACAGATCATACAAAATAACATCCTTCCTAAATTGGGAAAAGGAAACATAATAAAGGGTGTTCTAAAATGATCAGTAAGAAAAAGAAGAGAGATATATATGGTCACCTAAGTCTAACAATTTTATAATGGTATGAAAACATAATTTTAAAATTTCAAATATATTACTTGCATATCATTTATCTTATTCTTGAGTCATAGAATAAATCTTTTTAGTTTATCTGACATAAATCATAAAGTAATCATAGAAAATTAGTAATCGAACAATAAAATTGTAAAAATACATGGAATTATGGAATACACATAATTATATAAAATCTTATATCAAGGATACCCACAATGACATTCATAACATGATAGGAAAGGGATATCCTCCCATGTACCTACTTCTGGGTTTGAGATAACCTCTCATGTACACTATTTAGTGATTAGGATAACCTATTGTGTACCTTTTAACCTCATAGAACGTTAATCACTAACAAATTAAGTCGAGGGAGATATAAGTTCTACCCAACACATAATGAAAAAAATACACATTTATGTCACATGATTATAAAATATTCTTCACATCATAACTCGGGAATAGTAAAGGGTTTCATAAACAATTATAATAGAATAACTCGTGGAAAACGAATGGGTTTCAAAAAAACAATATCATAATCAACATAAAAAATAAAAATAAACAATATGTATGGTATAATAGGATCAAAAAACTATTAATTCATAAGTAACATCAATGGATGTAATTTTATATGGAAAATTATTTTGAAATATAACATGGAACATTTCATGAAAAAAAACTTTTCCATTTTGAAATCACTTCCTTAAAATCTAAAAAATTATAAAATTTCATGTAAGTTATTTTATTTTAAAATATTAATGGATAAATTTAAAGGATTCACCAAATATTTTAGTTTTCATGATGGAGTTAAATTCCATTCATGTCATATTAGTAAAAAGAAAACATTCATTTAAACTTTTGTAAAAAATCCTAAAGTAACTCATTCTGAAAACGATAAGAAGATTCATTTTGAACAATTTTTTAAAAATTAAAACTTGTGTAAAAATAAAATTAAAAAATAAAAATATATTACTAAAAATAATATTTAAAACACATTTATAAAAAATCAATATAGAATAAAAAAATTCAACCGAAGAGTGAAATAATGTTAATTTTTATTAAAAATGTATTTTTAGTCTCTGGAGCACTTATGTTGATAAAAGTGAGACAAAATTATTATTTAAAATAAATTACCATATTAGTATAAATTTTTTAAGGTTATATATAGTTATATAATACTATTTAATTATTGAAAACGTAATAAAAATAATCCTAATAAACAATGATATTGTAACATAAAACCTTAATAACTTTGGTATCTTTTGAATCAGAGGTCCCATGAAAAAAAATAGACTTATAGGGATATTTAAATCACAGATATTTTCAAAATAAAAATCATAAAATACTTTAATGGTATTTATATACCTCACCAAAAAAGAAACAAGTGATGTATAATGCTTATGTAGAACAAAAATAAAAGTGAGACAAAATCCTTCACCTTGAGTTACACGTTTGTTGAGAGCATTATAAACTCTTCTATAATAAATTTAATTTCAGTATACTAATATACCATAATAAAATAAATTATTATTATACCATATATATTAATTATATATATTTAGTTTCATAGATAATGGTATAGATATAAAATGAGTTGTGTTGTTCTTGGATATGGTAGGTTGTATGTACACTTGAATGTAGTTTTCAGTTTTCAATGGATGGAATGAAAGAAAAATAAATGATAATTTTATTTAAATAATACATATTATATTATATTAAAATATATATTCATCATATCCATCCTCCATAACATTTTAGTATAATAGAAATAAAAAAATAATCACATTACTTTATGGAGGTGGTAGATTACACCTACGCACGAGAGACGTTATCATTTTCGAAATTCTTGGATGTTAAGAATGTTTAAATGAAATTATCATTATATATGAATAATAATTTCATAAATATAATATTTAATATTTAATCCCATAAAATTAACCATCCATGAAATATGGTGATGGAAAATATATTGTACAACTATGTGAAGATGGAAATTTTTACATGCGCAGGAGTGATACTTCCACTTATCATTTGATGGAAAGAAGGTGGATAATGGAAATTTAGAAATAATAATAACAATAAATCAAATTTAGGGTGTTTTAGTTTTGTTATAATGATAAATTATATATATTTTTATTAATTATAAGAATAAATTTATTGAAATTAGTCGGATAAGAAAACTACCTCTCTTTTGAGAGACCTCCTTCACATAATTTCTTAAGAAAATTAGGGAGGGGATTTTGGGGAGATAGGAAACTAAAAAAATTATAAGGACTTTGAGAAGGATATTTTTTAGGTTCTAGTCAAGATATATGGATCACATTTGTGTGAATAATCAAAAGAAGGGGTGTACTTTTATAAGGGAGGTAGTAGACACACATCGAGTTTCATGAAATATTAACTTGTAATAAAGTATTTGTCAATACAAATGGTTAAAAATGGCCTATAAATGGATATGGGATACCATTTTAGTCATTATATTATCCCATTTTTCCTCTTAATATTTTTATGATTTTAATGTATTTTAATAAAATATTATTTTGATAAAATACAATTAATTTGAATTTTGATAATTATGAATTAATTGGATATAAAAGACATGAAGAAAAAGTTTTAATTCAAAAATAATTCATTAAAACAATAATAATATTTCATATTAATTTAAAAAATTCATGTAAAAAATTAAATCACTCAAATTATATTACTTTATATATTTTTATAATTATTTGGTATATTTTTTTATCAATTGGAGAGATATTTCATGAGCTTTAAAAAATAATTTAATGTCATTCTATAATTACTAAAAATTAGGAATAAATTTATATCAATAATATAATTAATATTAATATTAAATTGACTAAAAATATTTATTCAAACTTTTTTCCTATATCAATACATCAATGATATTTAAAACGAAAAGAGTGACACTTCTTAACATTGTTTGTTTTAAATACTATAAAAGTGATTTTTATGGAAGTGTCCATTAATAAAATAAATTTTGAGAATAAGGTGATTGGGGTATAATTTAAATTATCCAAAAACCATTATTATGAAAAATATGGCCTTATCACTTAGTTTTATCCAAGATTAACCTGATTTTCACTTTATATAGGTGTTAAAGTTTACCACGATTACTATTCATATTAACCAAAGATCAAAGGGACCTATATACCAATTTTCAAACTTATAATTATAATTATGCATTAAATTTTATAAAACTAAATACCTATAAGCGGAAAAAATTATTGTAAGTGTGCAAAAAGTGAAAAAAAAATACCTTTTTAGAAAAATGTATTTGTTAAGCATAAAACTAGATTTATTTTTATCTCATGCCAATTAGATGAAAGCTTAAAACATTTTATTGGATATATGATATAAAATGTATTCAAATTCATTAAAAAATAGTGATAAAATTAATTAAATAGGATAAAAAATTATTTCACTCAAAAAATAGTTTTTTAGAAAAAAACATCTTCTTTATTTTCAAATGATTTTTATTTTTTTATTTAATTGATAACCAATGAATTAATATAATAAGTGTGTAAGACATATATTTTTATCATTTAGTTAGTCTTATTAATTTATAATAGTCTAATTCTTAGGTGATAACATATAATAATAATATTCTAATACTATATCACAGTTTCTTAGACTTGTTGTTGCATGTAAAACAAGATGTTGAAGAAATTCATTTGTCCACAAAATATATTTCACAAAATCTCAGGGTATTACATTGAATAAATTATAGGGGAGAAATTTTAAACCTCACCACTAATGTATTATGAACATTCTGAGATGTTATCTATTAGATAACTACCTGAGTTGGTTACGAAGAGAATAGAAAATATAATTCCAGGAGTTATACCTGTGGTGGTAGGAGCTCAATGTCATGACGATTTAGTGATTATTGTTGTGAAATAAGTTTATCCAGTAGTTCCAACTACTTATATATCTACTTGAGGTGAAGAGGATATACCAGTTGAGACTTTTCTAGGTGTTCCTACTATTGTGGTTAGATAGGAACATCAAATTGAGGACATAGTAGCTGACCATAACCCAAGATCATGTGCTACTCATTGAGATGTGTATGGATTTATATTTTTGGAATATGTTGGTATTATTTAAATTTCCAAAGAGATTACTTCATTTTCTCCCCATGTTTAATAATATTATCCTTTTATCCACAACATTTATGAGATTTAGATTATTAAAATCACATGAAGATCATTTTCGCGGTAGTGAAGACTAAAATTAATAATCTCAAAAGAGATTACATCATGTTAAAGAAAGAGGTAATATATTCCAAGGATTAAATTAGACATCATAAGAATAATTATATGTCTACAGATGATTTTGAGATTTTTTTTGGAATATGGATGCTCGAACCACCTTTCTATAGGTCCTTGAACAAGTAAAACTTGTTACCACTTCCAACGTAATAAGGAAATTGAGGCAGTGAAATCTCATGTGATTGGTCTTAGAGAGACTTGTGTAACCATATATAAAATAAATGAACTAGGAGTGCTAATGGGGTATCAAAGAGACATGGTTAAGAATATGTACCTAGTATAATTAACACTTTTAGTTTCTTCTATTGAGAACATTCAAATATTTAATATTTAGATCAAATAAATCTTTTACCCTTTGAAAAGTGTCATTGTAAGCTAGTTTGAATTCCTTATAAGGTTTAATCCAACAACCACACTATATACTTATAAAACATAAATAGTTCCAAATATTTATAATTTGTTTTAATAGTTATCCTCATATATGAATCAATAAACTCTCAGTTCCAATCATTATAATGGAACATGATCACCCATATTCTTTTGTAAGAATTCTAAAAGGATATGTCAGTATATTGTGATCAATCCCTATAATATCGTAGAAGACTATTCCCTATGAATGATGAGCAATTTAATGACATAGTTTTATATCTCTATGAATTTTTTTATTTAGTTGGATGTTAGGTACATGAACCCATGGTGGTAACTAAGAAATAAAAAAATATGGTTTTTTTTTCACATTTTTTACAATTAATAGAAACTATTAACATATTAAAAAATTATAGTTACAATTTATTATTGAATTACATATCTATATAAAAACACTTTAGAAGAGGACCTAAGTTACTCTAAATATTTATTAAACTCGCAATGCACTATCAGTAACTAGAGTATAAGATCTTTCACTACAACAAAACCAGCCTTTAAGAGTACTAGAATTTTCCTTTATCAGGGATACAAAAGTGATGACTACTGAAGAATGATTAAAAACGATAGGCTTTTATTATCACTTCTAAATGTGTTTCTAATGGAATCCATTATCATTACATCAAATATTTTGATAATGTGCCCCTTTATCATCATTTCTACAAGCGTTGATAAAGGAAGCCTTTATTAGAACTTCTAAAATCACTAAAAATGGGTTCCTTTTCTAGCTCTTTTATAAGTGATAATAAGAGATGTATTAATTAGTGCATTTAGTAGCACTGATAAATGGGTATACTATAGTGTGTTGAAACCGCACATTTTAGCTCCAGAAATATGGAATACTACAGTCTATTGTAGCATCACACTACATAATAATATAGAAAATTTATGTAAAAATATAAAATTTAAGTTAAATAAAATTTACCACAAATATACAAAAAACACTATATTTTATAAATTTTATACCTTTTTTTACAATTACATGAGAAATTACAAATTATCCCATATATTCAAAAACATCAATGTTCCTTTATCTTTTACCACTGACCCAGACTCATGCTATTGCCGAACAAACAACCCCAACATGAGAAACAAATACCCCTATATAAAAAAAATATTATTTTAGTAATAATATAGAGGAATAAATTAAATTGAATGAGTAAATTTTAATCAAATCAATGATTCATACCAGGAACACCATGAATCGGATTGAGTTGTGGTTGATTCTATCACATCACACCATTTCTTATTCATCATCAAGAATTATCTATATGAAAAATTACTGGATAATTATAATATAAAAAATATAAAGAAATTAATTAAGTAATATAATATTGAATGATGAGAAAAAAATATAGTCTTGTTTTCTCAGTTTGGGTGATGTGATGTGTGTTTTAAACTAAAATGACACTTATATGTTGATAAGATTTATATAGAGTCCCACCAGTCTCACACTAAATCGTGAAGATGTCGGAGGTCATTATGAACCTCAAAATTACATTTAATAACCTACACTAGCATAGTGGTGCAGGGTCGATCCACAGAGAAGGCAGGTGAGTGAATTCTAAGGTTTTAAACAAAATAAACTCCATAGTTGTCAGCAGTGGAGGGAGTGAACAACTTCTTACTTTTCATTATTATTTTTATTTTATTTTCAATTTTTTTAATGATGTTGTGTAACAAGATGTGGTAACAGGTTTTTTACAAAGTAACTGAATCTAATACTTCAAAGCTGAAAAGCTAAAGAAATATTGCAGACTAACATTAAGCAGCAACGAAAAAGGATATAAGATCAATAGTTTTCTCATAAATTCCAAACATGATGGTTAAAAGTATAACTCTCCACTAAATTTAATTGAATAACACCTTAGAATTTGGTTGATATATCTTTTTTACCAAAAAGAAACATCAAATAGAAGTATCACTTTTAGAGATCACCACTCTAATAATCATTGTCTATTAAAATTTTAAAAATGAATATAGTTGAATTGAAACTCTCCTTAAAACTCCAATTGTAATGACATTAACGCTTAAAAAAAATGATGATCATGTTTAATCTCAGCAATTGAACCTGAAACAATGAAATTTTTTACAGAAAGGTGTGAACAATTTTACTAAACATTAGAGTTGATCTCTCCGACTAATTATGATGTCAAATGAAAAGTAAGTGAAAAAATTAACAGATAAACCATGAAAGCTTAAATCTCCCTAGATAGAAATCAGCTTACATTCATAATAAAATCTATCATTGAAAACAACTGAAAACAGAGTGAAAAGATTAAAAAAAGGATGATGAAGAACTCCCTAAGTGATGTTATGCCTTCGAGCTCCTTAGTCCCTAGATTGAATCTAATACAGCTCCTCGGAGTCTGCTCTCGAATGTTTGTGGTCGTTGAATGAGTATGAGAATCCCCCTAAATTATGCTACTATTCTTCTTTTAATCCAACTGTCCTCTATTGAACTTCACCGCACATCATCCACTGAATTCAAAATTCTATCACTTGTTCACCGCACACATGTGTTTTTTCACAACTGGCATGTTACACTTGTTCAACCCCTATAACAAACTCACTGTGAGTTAGTTGAATGCATCTTGATGTGATAAGGTAGCATGCATGAACATGAACAATATAAAACAAAAAAAATTGTGAAATTTTATAAATAATTATTTATTCATTGTTTTGTTTGTTTTATATTGTGCAGGTTCATATAGGAGGCCTTATCCCGCCCAGATGCATTCAACTAACTCGTGGTTAGTTTGTTATAGGGGTTAAACTAGTGTGACGTGCCAATCGTTAAAAAAACACATCTGTGCGGTGCACAGGTGAGGTAATTTTGAAGTTGGTGGAAGACGTGTGGTGAAGTGCAGTAGAGGAAATTGGGATTAAATGAAGAATAGTAGCATAATTTAGGTGGATTCTCATACTCATTACATGATCACATCCATCTGAGAGGAGAATCTGAGAAGCTGTATTGGAGTCAAGCTGGAGACTAAGGAACATGAAGGTAGACCATCAATCAGGGAGTTCTTCCTCCTCCTTTATTTAATATTTTCACTCTGTTTTCAGTTATTTCCAATTCTATATTTCATTATGAACATAATCTGATTACTATATCTAGAGAATTACGCTTTGTTGGTTTATCTGTTAAATTTTTCACTTACTTTTCGATTCATATCAGAATTAATCAGTGAGATCAACTCAGTTGTTAAGTTAAATTGGTCATAACTTTATGTAAAAAAATTCATAGTTTCTGGTTCAATTGGTGAGATTTTACTTGATCATCATTTTGTTGAAGTGTTAATGTCAATACATTTGGATTATTACGGTGAGTTTAACTTCAACTATATTATTTTTCAAAATTTTAATAGGCGAAGATATTTAGAGTGGCGAACTCTAAAAATCATACTTTTTTTTATGTGTCTTCTGGCAAGGAAGATATATCAACAAAATTCTAAAGTTTTATTCAATTAAATTTAGTGGAGAGTTGTCCTTTTAACCATCATGTTTGGAATTTTCAAGAAAACTATTGATATTAGCTCCTTTTTCATTGCTGATTAATGTTAGTCCTATAAATTTCTTTAGCTTTTCAGCTTGGATGTGTAAGATTTGGTTGCTTTTTAAAAAACCTGTTAGCTCATCTTGTTTCACTACATCAATAAAAAAATAAAAAAAAATAAAAAAAAAATAATGAAAAGTAATAAGATGTTCACTCCCTCCACTACTGACGTCAATAGTGTTTATTTTGTTGAAAACCTTAGAATCCACTCACCTACCTTCTCTATGGATCAACCCTACACCATTGTGCTAGTATAGGTTATTAAATTTAATTTTGAAGGCCATGACGACCTCTGACCTCTTCAAAAATCAACGTTGTTTCCGGGGAAGGAATGCGTTTAGTGTTCTAAGTTTTAGAAAATCTAAAAAAACATATAAAATCATATAAAAAACCTGATTTAAAAAAATGCTTCTAACTAGAACCTTTTTGTTGTGTTGTTTTTGAAAAATATCCATCACTGTGAACTGTCATGTGTTTAATCTCACCTATTTTTAGTCTAAAAATGGATTTTAATGAAACCTGGGATCAACTCGGGCTTCTTCAAAATTTGAAAAACTTAATAAATAACATATTTAATAATAAAAATACAAAAGTGCCATTATTTAGTATAAAATACAAGAATAACCAATTAAATCATTAAAAATTAATGAAAACGTTGTGTCAAAATATGTGTTATTAAGGCCACATAAAACTATATTTGAGGTTTTCCTAATTTCTACTAGTCAAAAATGACTTATGAGCCAATTTCCTAATGTATCAAATTAATTAGCATGTGTTTTCTCCATTTTCAGTACGTCACATTTGTTTTTTTACCAAAAAATCATTTTAAACTAGAATCATATATTATGATTCATTCTAGTCACATAGTGGATATATATTTTTTTATACTGATTATTATTAATCACAAATGACTTATGAATCATTTTACTAAATTTTAAATGAAATCCAATTATATTTAATTAGTTTTCACTGATTAACACTTTTTGAACTAAAATGTCAATTTTAAACTAATAACATACACTTTGATTCATACTGGGACCACATTGTATTAGGATTAGGTTTGGATGATTCCTAAATTTAAAAAATGACTTATGGATATTTTTTCAAAAGTATTAAAACAATAAAAATGTGTTTTATTAGTTTTGAGTATGTAAGTTTTATTTTTTACTAAAATTCTTGTCAATTTTAAAAAATAGATTCACTTTCAATCATACCTGTGAAACCATGAATCAAGTTGAGGTGATACTATTTAATAAACATCCCAATTGACTCATGGATCATTTATATAATGTGTAAAACCCATCTTAACATGTTTCCTTGATTTTGAGTTTTCCGCTGGTGTTTTTTACTAAAATTTCATTTTAAACTAGAAACATGCACTTTGAGTCATACCAGCCTCATAGTGTGTTAGTTTGACATGATGATGGTTACTAAAAATTAAAAATTACATATAAATAATTCTCCAAAATTATCAATACAATCCTATTGTGTTTACTCAGTTTTCAGTGAGTGGCACTTTTTGGACAAAAATGTAAATTTTGAAATAATAACAAACGGTTTGAGTCCTATCGGGAACACCATGTATCATATTATGGTGATTTTGGTTAATAAATGCCTAAAATGACTTATATATATTTTTAATTACGAATAAAATGAATTTTAATGTTTTATCTTGGTTCTGAGCATGTCATTTTCTTTTTTTACTTAAATAAATGTCAATTTAAAGTAAAAAAGATACACTTTGGGTTATACAGCCTGTATCATGTATTGGATTTAGTTTATTATGATTCCTACACATCCCAAATGACATATGTATCGTTATCTAGAAGTATTAAAACAATATGAATTTGTCTTCTTAGTTTTCAGTATACCACTTGCGTTTTCTACTAAAATGTAATTTTAAACTGGAAACATGCACTTTGAGTCATACAAGACACATCATCTATAATTTTGACATGAGACTGATTCCTACATGAAAAAAAATTACTTAGGAATAATTTTTACAAAATTATCAATAAAATATGAGTGAATCTTCTTATATTTCATTGATATACACTTTTTGAGCAAAAATATCAATTTTATACTTATTATCCATACTCTGAGTCATACTAGGAATATTGTTTATTAGATAGAGGTTATAAATATTAATAAACATAAAAAGTAACGTATTTATCATTTTCCTAAATAATTAAGGCAATCTTAAATTTTTTTCTTGGTTTTGAGTACATATGTTGTCTTTTTTACTAAAATTAATGTCAATATTAAATAAAATGACGCACATAGAGCCATACCTGTCACATCATGCATTAGAATGAGAAATGAAGATTACAACAAATCCCTAATAAATTATTGATAAATTTAATAAATTATCAAAATAATCTGAATTCATTTTCACAGTTTTTTGTGCATCACTTCTGTTTTTTAATAAAAGTCCATTTTCACCTAGAAACACGCACTTTTAATCATACTGGTAACATAATGTGTTATTTATATGTGATAATTGTCCTTACATGTCACAAATGACTTATCAATCATTATCCCAATGAATCAATACAATATAATCATGTTTTTTTGGTTTTCATTTTGTGAATTGTCTTGTTCACTAAAATTAATGTCAATTTTAAATAAAAATACAAATTTGGAGTCAAATTGGGCACACTGTGTAGTAGATTAAGGTGGGAATTGTTCCTAAATGTCAAAAAATGACATAATTATTTTTATCATAAAATATAAAAACAATATTAATGTGTTTTATTTGATTTTAGTATGTGATTTTTTTGGACTATAATATAAATTATAAACTATAAACATATAATTCAAGTCATATCGAGAACACTATGTATCAGATTAAGGTGTGGATGACAGAGTATGTGATATTTTTATTTATTTAAAATATCTAAAAAATACAAAAAAATAGAGAACATGTTCCATTCTTATGGAAGATAAATTCCATTCTCCTTGAAACACTTCATGTTTCAAGCTACATGGGGTTCCCTCTTCAATATAAAAGGTAAAATTTCTCTCTTTTCTAGATTGTTGTGGATACTTGAAAGAAAAATATTACTTCACAAAATATCTATGAAAATAACTAAATAATTATTAGGTAAAAATTAAAACGAGATTAACTTATAAATAGTCATAAAATGAGGACAAAATAATAATGTAAGTAGTATGAATTCACCTTTTCAGGATGGTTGTATACATTCAAGACCCATTTCATTATATTAATTATCATAATGGAATCATCAAAGGCTAATCTCTCATAAAATGATCCGATTCAAACAAACCAAGACAACTTGTACAAAATAATAAACTTATATAAGAAAAAAATTATTATGTGAGTAATACTAAAAAGAAATAAATTAAAAAAAATGAAATAATAAATTACTTATATAGAAAATTATTTTACAATGAGAACATCAAGATCACAACTGTGATTGATAATAGTCGTCATTGTTTATATTCCAGAAAAATAATTTAAGGTAACTTGATGGAAAATGTGAAATACCACCAGTTTGGGCCTACGGGTCTCCAGGGCCTTCGGGTCATTAAAGGCCTTCGGGCCACAGGGCCTTTGGGTCAGGTAGACCATGGAGTATCCCAGTTCACACAGATTAGGCCCCCAAAGAGGATCAGAGCACCAGGAGTAGCATCCACCAGATGCAGAGCTAACCAGATTGTAAGAATGAGAGGGTATGGCAGCCGCCATCGGGACTAGGCACCATGCAGCTTTATACGGGGCAATGCTAGCCGATCAGCAATGCAAGGTGGGAGCTAAGGATATCAATGATTCAAGATGCTGTGGAGGTTAAGTTCTATGGTATGGTCCTATGGGTCATGTAATGGGCACGATATGCCTCTGGGCCTTCGGTTCATGTACTGCGGGTCATGTCGGGCCTTGTGCCTTGGGCCTACGAGTCATGTACGGGTTCCCCTTCAACCCTTAAAAGGGGGATTATCAATAATAAAATAAATAAAAGAAGGCCTTCGGGTAATTCGTGCATAATAATAAAATAGAATAATAACCATATGAATGATATAAAAAACAAATTCCAAAAGTAATCTCATATAAAATGTTGGTCATGTCATGTGACTACAAATCATCCAAAAAGGTAAACATGTTATTAGTATAGTATATATATCAAAATAAAAATAAAAATCACTATCTCTCGATTGTATCATGAGCCTCAACTCATCCTTGAACTCCCAAACTTCTATGTATGGAACAACGTCAAGTAACAAACTATGGTTTCTTCCCCATTAACTACCAGTATCCACAAAGTCTATTCGAGTACCCAATGGTAGCACAAATAGGGTGTGAGATATAATCCCCATAGGTTACCACCCAAAGGTTTATAATAATTCTGGATGGTAAATATAAGCTAAAGGATGATGCAATATATATCATACGTAATTATTAATTAATTTCAATTTACCATAGAATATATACTACAAAACAAGTCATACTTAATAGCCCAATGAGTCTCCTTGAAAAAACATGGGTTAATCTCTTATAACAATGAAGCTACAAACAATGGAGGAACAACTAACATAGACTCGACATATATACATATATATCATGTCAACCATGGCCTTTCCAAATAACCAAAAGTTTCATATCAATAATCACTAAACCATATAATCAATGCATATCACATTTTCCATGATGACACTATAGAATCAAAAATGTCACATTTACCATGGTTGTGTCATATAATAAATAATGTTAAACCCCTTGTGGCCGGATCTAAGTTATAATGTGCCATGAAATCCTTATCAATTCCTCGAATATTCTCAATGGAAACATGTTTAGCCTTCAATTGGGGTCCAAGGAGTATCTCAACCAACCATGTCCATCATGCACCCAAACAAACTAGATTCAAGGGGTAGCTATACCCAAGGCAACCCACAAAATCAAGACCCAAAGGGCAATCTAATCCAAGGATTCTTGGATAACTATGAATATCCAAGGAGTAACATCCAATGATCCTGATGAAATGAAGATCCAAGTATTAACAAATAAGTAATATACTACCATTTCAATTCACATATAATCCCATTCATTAATTTACATGCTTTAAATTCTATGTGTATACACACTCATATATAAATTAACAGTTAATCACATTCAAAGATTTTACCTAGTCATATAAAAGCCTATATAAACTATTGAGTCAATTAATCAACATGAATATGAGTTAAATCATCCCCTAGTCAACAAACTGAATTTAATCCCTTCATATATGGGATTCATCTAGCTAGGAAATCTCTAAACACACCTTTAGTGTGGTTCAACAAAAGAAAAGGAAAATGAAATACCCCATGGGTATCTTAGGTTGGGGAAACAACCTCTTACTCGTCTCAAAGGAACTAATGGATTATCAAAAATGTCCTATTTCTTTTAATTCAATTATTCAATTAAATTTTGAGGCCGCACTAGAAATTTAAATGGGTGAAATAATAGTAACTAGCTTACTAAATAACTAACCATTTGGGAAGTTTATAGACCACCTACCGTAGGACTGTAGTGAAGTGATCATCCAGTATCAGTATCATATTTTACTCTGATCAGAACAAATGATAATAACATAAAATTCCATGAAAATTATAGAAATTTCCTTACACCTAAAAGGCCTGGATGATACCAAATAAAATGAAAAATGACAAAAATAAATTGAGTACTCACTGATGTAGATCCAATGAGGCCAAAGGTGCTCGATTATGAGAACATATGAAGAATGGGATCAAAGCATATAATTTGGCTCAAAAATATCTCCCAATAGTGACTTAGTCTAATAAAAAAAGAAATATAAAAATTAGGTTATAACATAACATAAGAAGAAATTTGTAATTCCAATAAAATTTATAGGTCACGTAGTTTGGCTGCCTGTTTGGCCAAAATGTGTGCCCTCTACTGTGCTAAAGGGTCACACACAAGGCCATTGTGCACGGTTTGACTAACCTTGTGAAAACTAAGAAAAACATCTCTATCAAAAACTAAAGGTTCTCCAGTACGGGTGTGCACCTACATCCATGCAGTTTAAAATACTGTGAAGCCTATAACACCCCATTTTCCAGCCCCGCTTGGTTTCATGAATACTTGTGTCTTGGGTAGTATGGTTTCTACTATGCATGTGGCCCAGTTTTTTCCCCAAAGAGTTGGGTTCTGATATTTGAATGAGCCTCAGACACCCCTTATACCCCTATGACCTCAAAGGTTATTCACAATAAGCTGTAAAAAAGAATTTAAACCAAAAACAACAATATTTATACCGCATAAAAAAATCTTGTATCAAACTATCATCCCCCCTTAAAGTGATTCATACCCATTTTCAACTATTAAGGATGGTCATGATTCATCTGAGAATATCTCTATCCACTGATCATGGGAGTTGACATCCCACTCCCAAGTCATGTTCAATAAAGTGTTGTTCTTCCAGAGAAATTGTACTATAGAAGATGACCATCCTTGGAGAACCTTCATGCTCCTTTCAATGATACGCATTAGATTCTCCTCATAGGACACATATACCTATAATTCAACCTCCTCTGGATAAAAATCATGTGATGTGTATGAAAGATCATGGCATAACAAAGATATATGGAAGATGTCTACATGGATTGGTACCTCTATGGTAACTGAAAGTGATAGGCTCCTGGACCAACTCTCTATAGAATCTAAAATGGATTGAAATATCATAGTGAAAATTTACCCTATCTATTGACCCTTTTATGTCCCAAACTCGGTGAAACACATAAAAAGAACTTATCACTATACTCAAATTAAAAAATTCATATGTGGTGATTGGGGTAATATTCCTATCAATACATTGCAGTATCCATCCACTTCATAATGAACTAGACCTTCGCATAAGTCTCCTATATGAGTCATGATCCTAGTAAACCTTCCTCACCTTCCTCTAGCCAGCACAGGGGCGATCGGCATGGCCTACCGTACAAATCCTCATAAAGTTTCATTTCTATAGTCTCATGATAATAGTTTTATAGGATAACTCAACCAGAGATATATGACAATCCCAAGATCCCCAAAAATATTGGATTCATCCTTGTACCATTTCCTCAATAACATGTATCATATGATGTAACTATCCATCAGTCTGAGAGTGGTATTTCATGCTTAAAAGAACCAGTGTACCTGGTGCTCAAAACAATCTCTTCCAAAAATGAGACAAAAAATTGGAATCCCTATCTAAAACTATAGTGTATGGGACCCCATGAATCCATACAATATAATGGACATATAACCTCCCATTCTCATCTGCACTAAATTTTTCGATGGTCAGTAGGAAATAGTAATCTTTCATGATCCATTAAATAACTACACACATGACATCACTAACACAAGGAGACCTCAGTAAACCTTTCATGAAATCCATCATGACATCAACCCATTTCCACTCAATAATAAATAACTATTTTAAAAGTATGAGTAGTCACTGATATTCTTCATTCATTTTCTAAAAGGTGTTATTACTCATAACAAAACCAACTTTTTCATGTTTCATACCCGACCACCGGTACTAACGATGTAAGTCACAATACATCTTGGTAATGCTGGGATGTACCACCCAAACTAAGGCATCAAACTCACACATCATCTACTCACATATGACCACTGGATCCCAAAATGACCATGGATAGGCAAGATCTCATTCTCATCTATAATCCAACCTTCAGGTGGGTCCTTAACTGCCACACCATCCTATTCGACTAGGCCCATAGAATCTAATAGATTCCTTGAGCTCTCACTATCCAGTAGTCTAGAGGTCACATCTAAGGATGAATGGAAAGTCTATCCCTAACTATCCTTCACCTCCAAGTGCATATTAGAAAAAAAATACATAATATTCCACTCACTACTGAACTACTAGACTGCATGTGTATGAGTCCTCTAGCTCAGTGAAATAGCCACTGGATTTCTGTTTCTAGGTGTATAGGCCTTCTCAAAGTCAAAGGACTGTAGCTACTCTTACCACCATCACTACCTCAATGCATGTCATGCTATGTAAATATGTACTTGAGGTTTTCTTGTTTTTTGTACAACACAAATCACTGTCCAATTATGTAGAGCCTCTAATAGTGCAAAGCATGGACAACTACAACCAACTAGAAATCATGTGTCGGGTAGTTCCTATCTTGTGGCCTCATCTACCGAGAACTATATGTCAAGACTCTGTACCACTACATGATTACTTCTCCAAGACAGATACCTAATGTGTCACAATACACAGTGTAGATTCTGACATGTTCTGAAATAATTACAACTAGTGCTAAAGTCAATCACCCTTTTAAATCCTAAAACTATGGCTTACTAGTATCTACCCATACTAATGTCACACCCTTATTAGTCTAGAATGTTAGAAAATTTTATATATGTGACAATTATTGTAATAAATTTCTGTAATATCCATATATCCCCAAGAAACTCTTTATTTCATGGATGTTCATGGGATATTCCTAGGTAACTACAGCTCTCACATTCTTTGGGTCAACTCATACCCCTATAACTGAGATAACATGTCCGAGAAAATGAATCTCATCCCACCAAAAATGGATCATGGTGAGCCTAGAATATAAATGATTCTATGTCAATTTATCCAAAATGATATCAATATATTTGGCTTGGTCATGTCAATTGTTACAATACACTAAGATATCATCCAAAAAACCACCAAAAATCGAGATAAGGACAGAAAAATAAATTAATTAGGACCATGAAAACCGCTAGCGTGTTCATGAGATAGAACTGCATAACCAGATAATCCTATAGACCCCGGACGCTATGAAAGTATATGTGAGTTATTTCTATAGGTCGAACATGGAACTAATGATATCCCAGCCTCAAATTAGTTTTCGGTAAAATTGAAAATCCATTAATCTGATTAAATAGGTCATCTATCCATGGAAAGGGATTTTAGTTCTTAACCATCACCTGGTTCTATTTTTTAAAATCCATTCATAGCCTACGGTTACTATCCACCATTTCAAAAAAGGCCCATTAGACACCATTGAGAACTACTAGGTAAAATAAAACCATTTTCCTCCAAATCCTATAACTATGTCTTAAGCTTCTTTTACTCTATAATAACCATCTTAAATAGAGGAATGGATACCAGTGTAGCTCCTAGAACTAGTTCGATGAATAACTCCACCTCCCAATCAAGATGTACACTAGATAATTCATCAAGTAATAGTTCCTATATAACAAAACATAAGAGTAAAGTCCACCTGACACACTCCCAAATCATCCAGATATAAACTCGTGATCTAGGTTTTCATACCGCCCAAACCATGATATTGTGGTCCATCTCAGCTCACCTGGACATCCCATTCCCTTTTGTGAGAATAAACTACACCCTTTGATGATGTAAAATTCACCCTATGGAAATAGAATTTGACATAGAATCTATAAGATACTTGTTATTCAGTAAGGAGTATGGTCTAAAATCCAATCATATCAAGAAAAAAAGATCTAGATGAAGTGACACTCAACAATATCAATGGGGAACTTCCCACACTAATGTATATCCACTTTTTTAATCCCTAGCATGGTTTTAAGAATCATACTTCCCTCATAAAATTGTATAATGAGCACATGGCTCTCCACAATTTGTAAAGATGTAAAAAAAATGTGATGCGCCTCTATAAAAAAGAGAAGATATAAGTGTTTAGACTAATAAGATAGTACCTCTCACTATAGATGGTTTGGTTTCCTGATCCTCATGTATAGGCTGTATAGAAAATTACTGGCCAGAACTGTGACTCTATGACACAACATTTCTACCAGGAGTAGACCCACTATGATTTCTTAGTGAAACAGGTGTCTTGATGGCTTGACCACGACCACGACCACCTATTTAGGATCGAAGTGCACTAATCAAGCTCCCTACCTAATGTGGATCAGTGAAAACCTTTCCTTAACCTTGTGTTAGCACTGACCCCCTTCCACACACAACTATATGGAAGGTCTTGGAAAAACATTTCGTTTTTCCCTTCCTATTGCAAGCTCGGCACTCGACTAGGTCATGACTGGATAGATTCCTCAAACTTTCCCATATACCACACTAATGAATAAAAACTACACTGCCAACACCAGCATCCTAGTTAGTTCCCATTTCAAGAAAAGCCTCGAAATGGATCTTCCTACATAAAGACACTAAATCAATGGTTTGGGAGACAACACTACTCTACTATGCTTCCCTAGTTTCTCTCAGGTTCTATTCTATAACTAGTTCCTGATTTACATCTTCAGTAATAGAGGTCAATCTGAACAAGTTGACATGAGATTGATGGCATGTCAGAAACCTTCATCAAAGCATCTCACACTCAATATATCATCAGCAAGGTACATCGGTGCAAAACACTACAACTCTGTAAAGCGTGTTGGGTACTCCATAACCATCACATCTCCCTTTTCTATGAGTATGGACTCCCTAGACTGCTCTTCCCACTAATTCTTGGTGTAAAAGTAGTTATAGAACCTTGTTTTTAAATAATCCCATACCATATCCCACTGCTAGTAAGCCAGATTTAAAACATCAAACAAAATAATTGATTCTCCTCGAAGCTTATAAGTCGCAAGCTTCAGTCTCCTCTAAGAAGGTGTCTCCAGATTCTTGAATATCAATAGAGTAGTCTCAAAACAATTCTTAGTATCCTTTAGATTAGTGTCCCTTTAAAATGTGGAAGGTTGCTTCTGCTAGAACACACCTGTCATCTCATCCATAGACAAGAAAGAATGGTTTTCTTCTAAAAAAACTACATAAATCGATAAAACCCCTTATAGAACTATTCCCTAGAACCTTTGTCTAGAACAAAATCTAGTTCCTTGGCTATCACTGAAGTAGGATCCACTGGTAGCCTATAGCCCACTACCTCTAAAGCATGGTTTCCACCACCCTCCTCGCATACGACTGGGGGCCATCATGGTAGCATGTCTCTACAATTCCAAACACACACCTCAGAAAAAATGATATCATAGTTCATAGATCAAAAGTATAGAAAATGTCAAAAATATCTTATAACTATGTCAAAGCACATAGCCTACTCCAAAATATATAACCATAAAAGGAAAAGTCCCAAAATTCAATAGATACACTCCCTCTTCCCTACTCAAAATTTGGGTATAGGTCATGTTCACAATTTCTCATTTTAATTTTCCATTTTAATGGTTGAACCAAATGGTTCACCACTTATGATACATAAAGTCCCAAACTCCTTGTGAACTAAAATATGGAATCCACTTAATCAAACCCATAACACATTCAATCCATGTTACCCATAGTCAAGACTCAGTGTTCCACAATTGCCTACTCTGGTTGTCTGTTGTTGCCTAATCAATAAAACACTACTTAGTTTATAGTAGTCAGTCTTAGTTCTAACCATGTTTTCCAATTCCCTAAAAACAATATCAATCAAAATGGTATGTATAACTATCATGTAACCTATCACAACATCACGAAAATAAGAAATGAATCCTATATAGATTTCCATAAGGCATATCATGTAATTTCTAAAAGTGTCTAAATTGATGCATGAGAAGGAATACCATCATCTCATTTGGTTGAAACAAAATTGAACTCATAATATTATTAAAAATAATATCATAATTCAAGTCCATCACCCAATGGAAGAATCAAATAAATTGTAATACTCAAAATCTAGAAAACGACAATTTACATTCATGGAAATTCGGATTTTTCATGTATGTTGGTTAGATACACCTAGGAACAACTCATTAAAAAATTCATATTCCTTCCTATCCCTATCTATTGTTTCAAATAATAAAACTAAAAAGAAAAAACTGCACTGATACCACTTTGTAACATCCCCAACCTTGATTCAGCTGAACGGAGCCCCATTGGCCACATGGCCTCAAGCACATCTCTTGAAACACCACCATATTCCAACTAGTATTTAGGGCCTTGATTGTGTCCATGGGGATATTATGCCCTCATTACTAAAGTGTCACATAGAATAATATCAATAATAGTCAGTAGTGGAATTAGAAAATCAATCAAATATTAGATGAATATCCAAATGAAAGATATAAACAACAAATTCCAAAAGTAATCTCATATAATAATATTATCATGTCTAATGTCTACAAAGCATTAAAAATGTGTACACATGGAATTAGTATATTACATGTATCAAAATACCAAAAACACTAAAAAATACTATATCTAGGAATCATCATGATCCTTAGCTCATTATCATGCTCCCCTGTTCCTAAGCATGACATTAATTCAATCATATAACTATGGGTGTTATCCTCATACCCTACCTACATCCTAATAGTCTGTTTGGGTACCCAAACGTGACCCAAATAGGTAACAACCCAAAGGTCTATAACAATCTAGTTTGTGGAATATATAATAAAGTATAGTACAATATATATCACGTGTTAGTAGTAATAAATGTAATGTTCCCATGGAATATATACTACAAAATAAGTTATACCAAAGAGCCCAACTAGGCTCCCTATAGAAAATGGGTCTGGGTTTTATAACGAGTCGACTAAAAAATGAAGAAATTTTTAACATGACCACACCGTACATCCATACATATCAGGTCAACCATGGCCATTCCATATAACCTGAAGTGTCATATCAACCATGGATGAGCCTTATACCCAAAGTGTAACAAATTTTCAACACCCACACTGTATACTAAAAAATGTCACATTTACCTCAACTGCTCTATATAATCCAAAATTTCAGAACCCATGGGGCCCGATCCAAGGTATAGTGGACCAAGTAATCCTCATCGAGCCCCAAGAGAATCTATATAGAATCTCAGTTTGTCTTGAATTGGGGTCCAGTGATCATTTCTATCAACCATGTCCAATGTGATCCCAAATAATCCAGATCCAATTGGTAATAAGGCCTAAGGCATCCCACAGAATCAATACCCAAGTATAAATCTCATCAATGGAATCTAATACATCTATTAATATCCAAGGAGTAACATCCAAGACATTTAATATAATCAACATCAAAGGTTTACCAACCAAGGCGTCAACTACTATTTCAATTCACATCCCATCCCATTCATCAGTTTAAAATCATTTGATTCCAAGAGTGTACCAACTCATGTTGCAATTCACATTCAATCACCTTCAACGATTTTACCACCCATATAACAAGTCCACTTAAACTATTAAACCAATGAATCAATATGAAAATGAGAAAAACCATCACCTGTTCAGGTAAATCAATTCAATTCATTCATATATGGGCTTCCTCTAGCTTGGATTTCTCAAAACATACCACATGGGTGGTTTTAAATAGTCAGAGGAAAATGTAACACACCATGGGTGGACTAGGTTTGGGAAAAAAACATCAACACATCTCAAAGTATCTAAGATAATCTATAACAGGTTTCATTTCATTTTATTCAATTATTCAAATAAATTATAGAGTCACACTGAAAATTCAGTCTGGTGTTATAATAAAAACTACATTAATAAAGCACCAAACTATTTGAGAAAAATTATAGACCACCTAATTTAGTTCCTTAGGAGATTTATCATCCATTAGAAACTTCTAATTTGACTCAAATTAGATCAAAAAGGAAGAAAAGAAGGAGACCTTGAAAATAGGGAAAATTAGCTTTCACCTAAAAAGTGCATCTGATACCACGGAAAATGAATAATGGAAACAAATTAATTCTTTACACAACAATGTGGATCAAATGGGACCAATGTTTATTAATTCCTATATCAAATATAGGAATGTTATCTAAGACTATAATTTGGCTCAATAATCTCTCCCAATAATGTTTTTGTCCAACGAAGAAGACAAAAATAAAAACATTAGGTTATAAAATAACTTAATGAAAATTTGTAATTTTCGAAATAATTCTAGGGTCACGTGATTTGGATATAGAGTCATCCAAACCATGCACCCACTATTTTTCTAATGGTTCACTCTCATGGTCACAATTCATGGTTTGACTAACCGTGTGCAAACCATAAAAAACACCTCTGTCAAAAAATGAAGGTGCTCCCATAGAGGCATGCGCCTCTATCCACACATTTTAAAAAATTGTGCTCCCAGTAGAACCCCACTATCCATCCCCAAAAGGTTTCATAAAACTTTTCATCTTTGGATTCATGGTTACTACTCACCATGTGGCCCAACTATCATTCCCTAAGTGTTCGTTTCTGGGCTCCGAAAAATCCCCAAACACCCCTGATACCCAAATCAACTCAAATGGTATTCATGTTTTTTTTTCATAAACAAGAATTTAAAATAAAAATATATATTTACCTCATAAGAAATCCTATAATATTATAGAAAAAGTCTATATAGGTTTTGGTGTTGAAAATAATTAAATATGGATAGAAATATTTTAATATTGACCAATTATTCCTTGAATAACACAAAATAAATAAACGTTTCATTATATAATTTTTAGATAAAATAGAGAAATTATATTATATAATTACCCTCAAATATTCCCAAAGGGTTTCCTTCATTATATTTTTTTCTCTTCAATGGTATTAGTAACATCATCATGTGTAGAAGACATTGGTTGCTTGAGTAGCCATTTTTTTCTTTTTTATATAATGTATAACCATTTATTAAAGAACCAATTAAAGATATATCATTTTCATGTAGTTTTATTTCTAGAAATCAAAGTTATATGAAAATTGAATTTGGATTTTCAGATAACTCCTTTTAAATTTTCTCTCAATACCAACCTAAAAAATGTTGATTATGTGTATTTGTATTCTATCTTTATGCCCCTGGTGGATTCACATCACAATGAATTCCTTCATGGTATTAAACTTATGGATAAACATCTTCACTATTATGTAAAATGAAACGTTTTATTTTCTCACACTCTCTGATGGTAACTATAACAACATCTCTTTTGGAAATCACTTTGCCCATAATTTTTCCACTGTGATGAGAAATTAAGAGATTGATATTGTCAACATCATATGGGTAATCAATATATAATTAAAAATCTTTTCCAAAAATATATCTTTATATGATACAACCTTTTAGATGACTTCGATTCTTGACATACACATTCAAATTATTCATATGCCGTTCAATGAAGTTCCACCATCTATAAGGGATAGAGATGCATAATTGAACTTCTATAACAAAGTGAACTATTATTTGGACCATTATATCAAATAATGGTGGTGGGAAAACAACTCCAATTAATATAATATAACTACAAACTTCTTATTTATGATTGGAAAATTCACCAAGTCTATAACATTACTAGATATGGATTTTTTTTTAAAAAGTAGAGTCCGGTTAATATATTCCATACATTTTTTGGCAGAATACAACAGAAAGAAACAAGAATCAAATACTACATCAAAACACGATTTTCATGTAATTTTATTCAATATAACATCAAATAATTAATTTACATGGCATTCTTAATATTGTATAGATACCTATCAGGAATTATTACACCTTTAAGGAAAACACAAATTTGAAATTATTTTTACCTGTATAGACTATAAACTACTAGAGGAAGAAAATTATCCCTTTTACTCCTCACTAATACCAACTCTTCCCTTATCCCACTGTCAATAATTTCCAGCCTAGACTTGATACCATTTTTTCGGAAACATTTACTAACATGTTAGTAACACTATAAAATACATTTTTTCTTCATGCATGAAATCAAGGAAATTATTGACGTACAAAAAATTCCAATACAGTAATTTAATGAAAATATATATCTTCTTACATATTAATTTCATTATATTTTTAAAAAAAGATTTACCGAAAAAATATCATTATATTTTACTTTATCAAACAGTTTATCACCTATTATTGGAGATGGTGGTGTACAATGTTCAGTATCCCAATCGAATGTTTTTTTCCAAGATCATTATTTATGTAATCGATGTAAAAATATCCAATATACTGAAAACAAAGTCTTCGAGGAATGCTTCAACTAAACCAAGTATGTTAATTCTTCATAAATGGGACACCTAAACATTCATTTAATTATATAGCCTAAAAAATATATATTTAAAAATTTTATTTATCATACCATATACATGGCCCTCATATAGAATTATTCCCTTCTATGAGAATCATAAAGTGTAACACCTATATCCCACATCAATTTTAGATCTTAGATAATTGAATCCAAGTATGCATCAAAAACATTACCGGGTTTCTTTGGACCAGCTATATACAGTGAAAACATAATATATTTTCACTTCGGGCATAACCATGGAAGAACGTTATAATTTACCAACATGACGGGCCATGTACTGTGATCACTAATAATCACATAAAAAGGATTTATTCCATCTTTAGATAATGAAAGATTAATTTTTTACGAATAATTTCCAAATTCAGTATAATCATAATCTATTTTCTTCCATTGAAGAGATTCCACTGGATGGCTTAGGTTTCCATCTTTAATTCATGTATCTTCATTTCATGTTCATTTTCTCATAGTTTTATGACATTCATATAGTCTTATAAACTATTTAATGATAGGAATGTATTTTACAACTATCAAAGGATATGATTCATTTTTCTTGTATCAATATATGCCACACTTATAGCACTTTTTGAGTGATTCATAGTCTTATACAATCAATTTTAAATCATTCAGAAAAGAATGTATTTTTTTAAGGTCAGTCCCATTGAACATAACAATCATTTAGAGTCATATGACCGACATGAAAGTTCATTTTCATCTCATATCATATCATTTAGGAGAATAAGTAGTTTTATAAATCCGGTGTCGCTTCATCTGCTTCCAACTTTGAAATTCTTTATCTTCAATACTGTTGAAAATGTTGTGTATTTTTTAAAATAGGTATAAAATTGTCTATTATCCTAGAAATTGAAATTCAAATAAAATTTGGGAAATCATGGAGGTCATATTAAATTTTCATTGTAATTTATTCTATGATATCTCTTTTAGGATTCACCCTGGTATTCCTATCAAGGGATCCATAAACCGTAGTATCATCCCAAATGTTGTTTATGTTTAGTGTTTCCCCATTTCTAGTCAAACTTTTACAGATTTGATATATTCCATGACATAAAAAATGTTCTTACAACTTTTCCAAAATAATTTTTCATAAATAAAAACAATGTAAACATAGACAAAGTGTTTTAGAAGGTTCATGTGCATGCCCTACTGAAGACTTGATGATCTCATTAACTCTATATTCACTCACTTTTTCATTTGATTATCATTCATCTATTTTCAATTCATATCCATCCTATTATGTTCATAAAATATTCATTTTGTACAATAAATAAGAAAATACATATAATATATTCATTATTAAAGGTGAAATTTATAAATATTTCAAAAAATGGAACAGAACCATTGATTGTTTCAAACAATTTCATCATACTTTGAATGAAATGGATAATTGAATTTAAGAAAATAATTACTCCACTGTAGTAGGTGTGGTACTTAGATTTCATCCAAAGGTGAAAGTTATAGACAACTATCATCCTCATAAACTTTATCTCTTGAATAGTTATTATTTTTTTTACTGCATGAGACTCACCCCCCATCCCTTTTGGACATGAACTTATGTTTCTTGAACTAATATGAGCATTATTCATCACAAACCAGTTACTGAAGATCACATTTGATAACTACTGCTTAGAGTAGGTCAAGAGAAATAGAAGAGATAGGGGATCAGTCTCAAGAAACAAAATAAAAAAATTACTATTCGAAATTTGAAGCTAATGAGGATGAAACAAAACCATTATTATCATTAATAATGGTTGTTTTTAGCATTTTTTAGCATTTATATTCCTAGAGAGAACTAAAATTGAAACTAAATAAATTAAATAAGTTTTTTCCACATGGAAAATAAAATAATTCATATAGATTAAAGAACATAGAAGCTAATTCCATTTTTCAATCAAGAGATTAATACTTTTTTAAGAACAAGTTTTATAATGATAATTAAAATAAAATTGTTCCTCATAGCCATAGATCTAGTGTCTCATCTAGATAAGCAATAACGAAAGGGAATAAATATGATTCATTAGTTGAACCAAAATGGAGTACTAGACCGAGAAATCCAGTACATCCATATCATAAATTCATATATTTCAAATCCTTAATTTTTCATATTGATTAAGAGAAACATAATTATTTTATGAAAAAATATCCTACATTTCTAACCATAGATGATGATCTCAAGTAATATAAAGAAGTATTGTCTTCTATTTTCTATTCTTGAAATAATCATTTAATGATAAAATAGATTCTATTAATATAATTAATACTTTCATTTTAAAAAAAATCAAAAATATTCCAATCGTACTATTGGTAAATGTGTATTTAGAAGCATGTCTCACTCTAACGACAACATTTAAGATTTAATTATAGACTAGTAATCAAAGGTTTCATTAAAAATAGTATGGAATGTTTCTTTTGATACTTAAACCCATTTAGTTCAAATTATAAAAATAAGGATATTATATTACTTTCAATTCGATAAATAATTTTTACATTCATTAAACAGATGTTAAAACTATATTTTTAAATGGAAATTTTAATAAAAAAATTTACAAGGAATAATAGGAAGGTTTTGTATATAATATTTTTCAAAATATTAATGTAAAATTTGTAAATATACTTATGGTCTTAAAGAAACACCTGAACAGCATGAGAAGTATGATACTATTAATTTAGCTAATGGATTTTTACATAACAATATTGATAAGTGTACTTTTTAAATATTCATAAAATAATAATAAGTTATTATACTAATCAATTTCAACGAAATAGTAAATTTTTAAAAGAATAATATTGGTATTAATGAGATGAATAAATATTTATTATGTATCATTAAAATGAGTTAAATTGGAATAATATATACTAAACTAATTATTAATTTAATAATACATAGTGGGGGTTATTATTTAAGTCATTATCATTATATTTTGAATATGTTGGATACATTTGATCTTATTGTTTCTATAGATGAAAATACTATACTTGAACAAAGTGTTTGATTTTTTATTAATATCGATATATTCATATCACAACATGATAATTCTAGTGCAATTTTATCTTTAATGTATGTGATATACTATAATAAACCCAACATAAAAGTGTTTGGTTTTTAATTACATGTATATTATATTAATTCTTGCATGGATCATTGGAAAAGTATAATTAGAATATTTTTAGACTTAAATAAGGCTAAAAAAGTCACATCTATTTTATAATGATTACCTTACTACATTAATTATACACTAATTAAAGTTGAAATACCATCATCGAAGATTATGAATCCAATTTTGGATAGATATTTACTCTTAGAGATTATTTTATTCCTTGGGTGGGAAATAAATAGTCACTTCACATTCCACATTAGAGTCATAATTTAATAATTTAACAAATTATAGAATGGAAAAATAGAATCATAAACTTATTAATGAAATTTCAGTTATATAGTATTCATATGCCTCTCATTTACCTTAATCATGGTAGTGAAGCAACAATGTCAAAAGATCATCATTCCATTTATAATTTAAAGTCTTAACATATTACCTTTATACAAGATATGTGAGAAAATTATTAAAAAATGTCCCCATAATAATTATTTATTATAAACCATATATGAACCATGATGAAAAATTTCTTTAATATATATATATAAAGCATATATTTATGAACAAAATGATAGTTAAATTGTTCTAAAATCCTTAAATTGAACTATTTAGCGCAATGTGTGATCATACACTAGTGTAATAATCATCCCTAGATCATTAAACAAGCTACCCATGGTTTCTCATGACATGTAAGTGGAGGTGAACAATATAATATAACACACCTCAATACAGTAAAAACAATTATTAAAATAGTTCAAAAAAAATAACTCACTCGCACGTGTGAACACCCTTTAATGAAAAACCCCCATTATAATAACGTACGCAATATAATGATATCAGTAATCCATGATCAATCCATATACAGTAGAAAACAAATTTACACTTATGAATCAATAATTTTCTTAACATCAAGGGGGTATATAACACAAAATATTAATCTATCATAGAAAACATATCAGACATGGATTACTACCTTTGAAAATATGATAAAATACATCAAAAATTGCATTTGAAACCCATAAAAACATTTAAATTAATAAAAGTAAACAATACTTCCATGTTCATTGGTAATGTAAAAATAATCTTGAAAAAAAACCAAACACTGTATTATTCATAAAAATCCATGATCAATATATAATTTAAATTCAATATAATTCATAAGAAATAATTTGATGAAATGATTTCTTATGATTTATTCAACAAAAACCATGGGTGGAATTTTAACAAAAACATTGTGTTCGTAATTTCCATGGTAGGAAGATCAAAAAATTTAACTTAATAAATGTCCCTTTAATGATAATACAAACTTAAGAAAAACACTTCAAATAAAGAACATAATCATGGATAATTATAAAAAATTACTTGAGATAAAAACATGGATTTAAAAGATACCAAAATTCATGTCTCCGCGTTTAAAATAAGTGAATGGAGACACCTACCAGAATGGATGATATCGGTGTTTGGAAGTTTTAATACACTATAAAGAAGCAAGAAAATTTATTAAGGGGTCAAAAAAACCAAAAATCGTAGAAAACTCCAATTAAAAATTAATTCTAAAGGTGAGAGAAGTGATGGATAATGAATACAAAGAGATAATGAATAAAAAACTCAAAAATATATCCTGAAAAAAATAATCAACGAGTGATGAGAAGGATAAAAATTAACATACCTTGGATTGAAGCATTTATTTTTCCAAGAGAAATTATAGATATTTTCAAATATTTGATTCATTCAAGCCTTGGATTCATACAAGCCTTGGATTTTGATCCTTGATTCGAGCTTGGATTTGATGTGGATGAGTAACAGTAGAAGGTGGAATCAATGGAAAGCTTCAGATATTGTTACTAGTTGCGACTTGTGTGGGATCTATAAATAGATTGAAAACACTTTTATCTATGCTTCCAAAAATCGTTGATAAAGATGCCTTTT
This sequence comes from Viscum album, assembly GCA_963277665.1. Lineage (NCBI taxonomy): Eukaryota > Viridiplantae > Streptophyta > Magnoliopsida > Santalales > Viscaceae > Viscum > Viscum album. Next base: position 825,842,537 of record OY728148.1, on the reverse strand, counting down.
ATCCATGATTAAATAATAAGTGCTAATAAAAGGATTCCTTATCATTTTTTTAGCACTAGTAAAAGTAATCTCTATCAGTGTTAAAACATTACTCATGATAAAATATTTATAATTACCATTATTAATAAAAAATAAAATATATTTATATAGTTATATATTTATTTGTTACAATTTTATAATTATTTAAATATATAATTATTTGTTTATAATTATATAAATACTTTATTAAAAAATTATATTTTTTATTTATAATTATAAATATGTAATTTTATTAATATATTAAATACAAAATTACAGAAATATTTTTAAATATATTTATAATTATTTATTTATAATTATAATTATATTTATATCATTATATATATTTATATAATTATAAAAAATATAAAGATAGTAAATATATCCATTATTTAAAAATATTTTTTATAATTTTGTTATTATAAATTTATTTCTATTATTATATATATTTTTATAAATATATATATATATATATAAATTTAAGAAATATATATAAATATCGTAAATATATTCCATATTTATATCTATTTATTATAATATTATAATTATTTAAATATATAATTATTTATTTATAATTATATAAATACTTTTTCAATATATATATATATATATTTATTTATATCATTATAAATATTTACATAATCATATATATATAATTATATATGTATAATAAATTCATATAAATATAAATATAAGTATTATAAATATATTCATTAATTAAATAAATTTATTATAATTTTAGAAGTATTAAAATATATTTAATTATTTATATATAATTATAAAAATACATTTTAAAAATTATTTATTTATATATAATTATAAATATATAAGTCTATAAATATAATAAATATACATTTATAAATATATTTACTATAAAATATTTATAAATATGTTGTTAAATTTATTGATTATTATATAATCTTAAATCCATATAAAAATGTGTGAAATTCAATAATAAAATATTAGTACAATTTATAAATATTGAAAACATGGATAAGTTTTATTAATTAAATATAAATTATTAAACAAATAATGATATATATTAAAATAAATATGAATACATATTGAAAATATTAGAACACATTAAATAAATATTTATAAATAAATAATAAAAAATGATTAAATTCCCAAAAATCAAAAAAAATAAGAAAAAGATATTAAAAATTATTTAATGCATAACTGTAATAATATTAAAAATTAATAAATAAAAATTACTGATTAAATACATAATATATTAAATGCATCGATTAATAATCAAATTCTAAAATAAATACTAAAATTTGAATAAAATACCTTAATAGTAGGTGTTTGTATTTCTATATAAGATATCATTAATAACGTAATTATTTTTGTTTGTACATTGTATATACAAAGAAGGTCAATCCAGAAGAATTTCACCTGTCCATTTATAAAAAAACGATAACGAGAGAGAGGATAGGGTCAAATAAATTGAGAAGCCCTCATCTAGAAATATAGTTTAAGAGTCGTAAAAATAATGGTCATTTTCAAAGCCATAATCAGATCCATCGGTAGTTTCTCACTCCCACTGTGGGTTGGCATGATTGATAATCCTACGCATCATTGTCTTAGAGATTTCCAACTCTATAGTGGGATTGATCTTTAATGATTTAGAGCATGATCTGGTAGAAACGTTCCTTAAAAGAGTGCAATAATCATTATGTGGACATCACTTTAGAATATCCATATCACTCATCTTCCCATTTCCATTTATTATGGTATCCTAAAAGGAAAAAACTATACCACTGCCAAAAGTTTGAGTGATGTATAATAAAACTATCTTCTGTTCTTTACCAATTTCATCATTCAAAATGTTTCTTTATTTGTCAATTTTTGGTGAGTTGAAATTATCCTAGGCATCCAAATTGATTTAAAAATATCCACATCCTCAATCTCAAGATACAAGTACTCACCTTTACTAGCATGATAAGAATTAAATCCAACATTAAAATCCATATCTATGGGATAATCAGTAGAAATAAGACCCTGCTTTTGACCAATTCTTGTCCTCGCATGTGCAAGCTCACCCAGGCAGACTAGAATAGTAGAAGAAGCATCAATAAAATCAGATAGAATTCCCTTTGTGTAAGAGACCACACCACCACCAACAAGACTTTAAACACCTTCATATATAATGGATTGTGTCCCACCATGAGAAATAGAAATAATAAGACCTCCATGATCCAAAAAATTATCTCCTTTACAGGATCTTCCCAGGCATTAGAGATTCCACTATTAATTCTAGTCAAAGACTCATCCTACAAAATCCCATTTTCGTTCAAATTAAGCACTTAATATTTTCTTTTCCTAAAATCTGGAACCTCAACCCCAATAGATAATGGATTTCTATGCACATCTCCATCATAATAAAGGGAATTTGAACCAACGCAATCCTTCATTTTGGGATACATCTAACAAAGGGTAGCTGGATGACCCTCTATCCCACACCTCTTAAAGGTTACCTTCCCCTGACGTATATCTAGTGAGTGTCTAACATCCATAAAATAATTAAAAAAAATAGGTTTTCTTTCAAATTCAACATCTATTTTCATATCACTGATAGGATTGGAAAGAGTTTCCATATCATTAAGGGTGGAACTGAGGTCAATCCCCACCAACATCTTTGAAAAAATCCCAAACCGTTCATACTCAGTATCCTTATCAACATGTATAAGAGTCCAAATTTTCATGATGATATCTAATAGAATACTCATATGTCAAAGGAACCATCTGAGACCACGAATATGAACCCATACCCGAGAGAATTAATTTCATTCTCATGAGAGATTGAAATCTAAAGACCATTCATGTAGATGAATCCATCTAGGCTTCAATAATAGGGAACCCTCACTCAACACCCAACGCGTAGATTCATCCAAAGGAAAAAAGATGTGAAACAACTATAACCAAGAGAGACACACCTCAAGTTAGAGACACTTCACTAAAAGAAATTTGATGAACCAAATCATCCATCTTCCAACGATTCTCACCATTGGGTGAAACAAGACATGCAATTAAAGAGGTTTTACCAATTTCATGCCTCTCAGTGAATGCTTCATAGTTCACTTAAACAACAGTTGATTAACCCTTATAAAGGATTATTCTAGTACAAGAGTCATTGAAAGAAGCCAAAGCCATCAAAGCACCATCAAACATGGGATCGGGACATCCAGTCTCTCCCAGATTTATATTTGAAACCAATAAACCATTATAAAAATACACTCTACATATGTCATATTATTCAATTGCCATCATTGTAATGAGATTCACTGCAGATCAATGCAGGTTTCCATCTCTATTCGGTATTGCGCGCTTCTGAGTAACCATCAAATCCAATCTACATTGAACGTCACTATTCACTTCTATCACAGATCTATATAGGTGTCCATCTTCGGTCGGCATTTTAACCATTTGAGAATCTGTTAAATCTTATCTACACAGAACATCAAAATTTACCACCGCCGCAATAGGAATCACCAATGTTTCTCATGTGCTCCAATTAGTTAACCATGCACCACCATTTTGAACACCTACCACACCACCAACCAAAATATCAGATCCTATGTAGTGAGGGAGAGCCAAAGAGAAACCCTCAATCGAATAAGAATAAGAAATACCATTAAGGTGAAGCTCCTGAACCTCGATTCATGCTTCCATTATCATTGTTCAATTATAAAGTACTTACTTTCAAAATCAAGTGTGTGTTGTAAATAAAAATTCAATAATATTGTATATGTATGTGAAATCAATGTAACATACGTTTGATTTCTAAAATTTTAATATCAAATAGAATTTAATTATGTCCATTACTTGATTTAATTAGTGATTATTTTTAATTAATAATATTTTTTTATTATAAACCATTCTTCACTAAATTTATGACTTGTTTAATATAAAGCATAATGTTTTTTATTGTATAAATCATATTCTAGAAAATATTATATACCTTTGTATATATAGAGAGAGAAATATTTTTAATATATTTTATATTAAAATTATGAATTTATAATTATGTATATAAATCATTAAAAATGAATAAGAGATTAATATGTTTTTAATTATTTAATATTATTGATTTTCAATATTTATATTTAATATATATTATTTATTCTTATTTATATTTAATAGGTATATATATATTAAACTTATTTTTTAATAATTTATTCATTATCAAATTTTTTAAAAATATGTAATTTATTCATTTTGATTATTTTTAATTATAATAATTGATTCATTTTTTAATTTTTTGTTTCACTATTAAAATTTAATTTTTTTAAAATATTTTTGTTTAATTATTAAAATTTATTAATTTTATATATCCGTATTTAATATATATTATTTGTTAATATTTATAATCTATATATACTAATAATTAATTTATTCTTTTTATTATTAATTATAGTGTTATTTAAATTTTTAATATTTTTACTAATTTATTCATTTTTAATTTTATTTTTTTAATTATTTTATTTTATTCATTTTAAAAAACTAAATATTTATTATATATTATTTTTAGGTATTTATAACTTATACATACATTTATTAAATTTATTCATTTTTATCAATAATAAATTAATTAATAAAAATTTTAATATTTTTTAAATTTACTCATTATTTTTTATTTAGTTAATTAAATAATTTTATTTAGGATCTGTGTTAGTGCTAAAAAATTGTAATAATGGATAACCTTTATGAGTGTTAAAAATAAAGGACTGATAAAGGGTACCCTTTATTGGTGCTAAAAATACAGCATTGATAAATAAAACCATTTATCAGCACTAAGAAAAAGTGCTTCTCAAGGTTACCATTTATAAGTGGTTTTCCCTAGAGTTGATAAAGGAAAGTATTTTTAAGGCTTGTTTTGTAATAGTGTTTTATTATAAAAGCCTATTACAATAGTTTTTTGTGTGTCAGATAATGCCAGTGCACCTGTTCCATCTACGGTTCCTACATCAGTTCATCAAGATCCATCCAATTCTATGAATAGGGTTGGTAAAATACAAATTTAGAAGTTAAAAAACATGGATCACAAAATAATTTCTATCAAAGGTACACTAATAAATTTTCATATATTGAATGATAATATTTAAAAAATCTATATTTATAGCCTTATTCCTCTTGGCATTCTTCTCAAACTACTTTCATAGTCAGTTCTTCTTAGTGTTTCTTCACTAGAAAAATTGATTGTTTTAAAGGTATGTTCAACAATTATCTAAGGATAGTTTCTCAAATGAACATACATGACTATGATATGATTCTCTATTTATAAAACTCATGTATCATTAAGAGAATTTATATGTGTATCGATGGACTATTTTCTCTCAATGGAACATGATCTCTTGAACCAAACCCTCCGGATACTTATAGAGGTTCAAGATGAACTTTGAATTCTTTTTTCAGGAAACCATGATTTATCAATGAAAATACTCCAAGATTTTTTTTTTGTTTTCAAGTCTTTTGATAAGTAATTCATATCTTTAATGCCTTTGAAAAATATGTACTTTAGCAATTATCACACTTATAACTTTATCATAACTTCAGGGAATCTTGAGTAGGTAATGAGAACACCTACCCAAAGAATATGAGAAACATTAGGGTTTAGGACTCAATAAACTCTAGTGGGTCTTGGAATAGTAGTCTTACATCTATTGGTTGACCCACCTTCTACCTCTTACTCCACTCCAATATTTTTAAAACCTCAACCCAAACCTCCGTATGAGTTTTATCCATTCCACAAACATGGGTCATCTAACAAATGTACTTTTACTTACACTGTGTATAGGAATTTTTATATGATTACAAAACATTACTAAAATTATTATTTATCTTCCTTTGAATTTTTTTATTTCATTTAATTTTTTTAACTTTTTAAATGTTTTATTTGATTCAATATTATGAAATTCAGTCCTTCCAAAATTCAAATTCAGCTCTACTGCAATACTTAATCTTTCATAATTTCAACTTATATATTATCATTATTTAATTATCCTTACCATAACTTTTTAAAGTCACAAAAGTGGGATAATATATAAATTAATGATTAAGGGGGATAAACTGGAAAAATAAAGGATAAACCCAATATTTTAAAAGAAATATATATATATATATATATATATTTTACATATCTTTTCTACAAAATCGATAAAAATTATAATTTTTTATTTTCATTATGTAACAAACTAATAATTTAGAACATATTTATCTATAAATTACGTTAATTTATTTAATACCTTGTGTTACACGCAACACAAAATTTAATGTAATCGTGATATAATATTAAAATATTCTTATTTTAATTTGATTGATATAACATTTCCATTAAATTGGATGGTATTAATGCTAATAAAAACATTATTATTATATATATAGTTCCCAATATATATAAATTCATTTTCATATGACTAATAAATAAGTACATATATTTACTAAAGATATATTATTCTATAAAAAACATGTTTCATTTATAAATGATTTTTATTTCTTTAATGAGAAAATATTATAAATTTTTTAGAAATTTTATAAATATTAAATTAAAAAATTAAAATAATTTTTTTAATAATCATAATGACATTAACATAGGCTAAAATTTGGGGATTTTTTTTAAAATGTTGTTTTCTTAGTGAATAGTGAAAACATCCGATTTTTGGTAAAACTATCATTTCCTTTTAATAAATTAATTAATTTAAAAATAAAAGTATTACTTAATATTAAATCTAAGTAAAATATGTTTTCATTATTTATATTTAATAAACCTATTTAAATTTATATAATATTTATATTGGATTATAAAATAAGTAAATTTTTATGCTTTAAATCAGTTTTTCTCAAAATTGTTATAATGTGCAAAACTTTTTATCCAATTTAAATAATTAAAATAACACATAACAAGTTATGATTTAAATTAAATTCCAAGATTATATATAAATATATTCATTTAATTATAATTATTTTCATATTTTTATTATAAGATCAATTTATACTTCAAAAATATCAATTTTTTAAAACTTATTTTTTTTATTACGTCTGCGGGTTTAACATTAAATTACATTTTTTCTAGTTATATGAATTAAATTTGATAAAATGTTTTAACAAATTGTAATAAAAATATTTTTTTAAATAAAATAATTTTAAATTAACTTTTGGATATAATAAATTGTAAAACAGTGTAAAAATAGTTATCATTGTAAACAAATAATGTTAAAAGTGAGTGACCTTAGTGGTAATAATGATAGAATGTTTAAAACCTATTTATTTTGGATTTATAGGTGTATATGATACTTATATGTCCTACACTGCATTATTTTTCAATTTTTTAGGAACTTATTTTGAGATTGACTTCCCATTATTGAATATTTTTTGGTATTTACAAGAATGTCACTCCTCCCTTATAAAATAGAACCCATTCCCCTCTCCTTTAGACACATACAAAACTTGTTGGTTTAGAAAATAACTAATCAAATAAAATTCATAACTTCCTCTAATAAACTAATAATCCTTGGTTTTATCATAAAACCAATATAAGATGGCTTTATCTATAATCGTGAAGAGGTGGTCTAAAGAATACGTAATAGTCTTAACCAATATCCTTCTTTTTATTGTTCTTTTTTTACCTTCAATAATGTATTGAAAATTACAATATAATAACACCAATGTATACTATATATTTAAGCTTTACTATAATAATGTCATTATATTCATTCATCTCCTCTTCCATCATATTGTAAAGGAAGTCATCATTCCTGTGTACGGTGGGCCGCCACCTCATGAATAGATGAAATTTACAATCCATAATAACCTATCATAAATGTTAATAATTATAGATTTAATTTTTATATGTTATATTTATTAGATATTAATCATTCATTAAAATACTTACACCATATTTTTTCTTACCATACCATCCATTGAAAAATGATAAGACCATTTGTGAGTACAATAGACTACCACATCACGAAGTGATGTGATTTCTCTTTTTATTACCGCATCACATTGATGTTATATATATATATATATATATATATTTGTGTGTGTGTGTTTAAATATATGATATTATATTATTATATTAATATAATTATATAAATATAAAATATCACTTATCATATTTCCATTATGATCATTGAATAATTGATATGTTACATATAAGTAGGTATGGCATACCATATCCATGATAGTAATATATTTCATTTTCATAGACATAATTCATGGTTATTTTTAAAATCATAATTTATGAATAAAAATAAAAATTATTTAATTTTTATTATTCTGGAGATTATGGAAAAATGTCTCTCGTTACCATGGTCAATGCACCGATGTTGTTTTGAATTATTGAACTGAGAATCCTCGAAACACTCAATGTGGACTAAACGGACTATGTAATTAAATACTTCACTCCAAAAATGATGTAAATGGATTATGTATCATGTATTAAACCAATAATATTTACTTAAGAAAAAAATAATTGATATAAAATTATTATACAGGATATATAATACATATGAAAAAGTTTGTACTTGAGGTGAGTGTTTCATCTCAAACCTCCTTCCTTGGGACACATGTTCTTTTATGCACATAATTTATTTTATATAGTGTAAATACATAACCTTTAAATATTATATAATGTATCCATCATAATTAACGTTCTTTTATGTTATAACTAATTTAATTCATTCATGGGAGTTTTAATTCAAATGTTACCAAGGTAGTAAGTGTTCATGCTATAGTCACTTTTTATTCAATATTTTTTATTATTAAGTTTCCATTAGATGAAATTATTTTTGGGTTTTAAAATAAAACAATTCCATTTTATTCTCCTATGTTTATTAATTAAATTTTCACATAATATTATCAATTTCATCTCATTGGAACATAAAAATATTTAGAATATGTTATTTAAGGAAAATCAAATTTATTTCTCTCTTCAGTGAAAAACCCTTTCTCTTCTAGGTCCATGTTTTCATTAAATTGTTTTTTAAATAATATTATTCTATGATTGTTAAACTTAATTTTTACCCCTTTCGGTTTTTTAAAAAATGGTTTAAATATGAATCTTTATTTCATTTTCAAAATGAGGTACTTCTTGACTTTTTTATCGAAATTTTGAAAGGAATATTTTTTTAAGATGTATTTAATGCATGATATTTTATTACATCATGACCACTATTTTCCATAAATATTCATTTATAATTTCCAAGGTTAATTTAATATAAAATTATTTCCATAATAGTTTTTATTTTTTTCTTTTTTAAGTGATTTTCATAGTGGAAAGTTTATGTTCTTCAGAAATTTTATTAAAATATTTTTAAATGTATTTATATTCATCAATGAAAACAACCATTAATGTTATGTAATTATTGTAAAATATATATTTATGTCTCTTAAATATATTCCTTTTCTACTCTCCCTTCCACTTTTGGGTTAATACATTACTTATTCTAAAATCTCAAATTCCTTTGTTATGAAATTTATTTTTATTATGAAATGAGAAAAGATTATGTGTGCCATTTTAATTCCATGGGTAATTCTTATATTTATGTAATGTGATTTATTTCCTTATTTTTCTCACGTATTCATGTAAATGAAATTAATTTTATGGATGGACCTAGAATTATATAACTCTCCAATACATTGAGTATGTTTTTAGTCTCCCGATACTTCATGAAAGGGATTTGGGGTTGAACCAAATCTCTTATTAGACTCTATCAACCATGTGATATTGTCTTGGCAATTACCCTTGACTTATTTTTTTCATCTTTATATTTCGTAAAAATTTCCTATGATGAAATGATCCTATGATACCTTGTTCATTATGTTATTATCCTAGGTGATTATACTTGATACTTTTTTTCATGATATCTTGTTATACTTTTAACTCAAAAGGTATGATTCCTTACCATATTTGTTACCATACTGGGTTTTTACCTTACCCCTTTAACTATGTATTTCCTCAGTTATCCCTTGAATTTTTAGGAGGATTAAATGATTTATAAGGTAATTGTGGATAATAAAATAAATAAGTTTTATTTTAGCCTCATTTTTGATGTATTATAAATCTAGTCATCCAAATACATTAGGCCTCACAATATTTGTGTAGTAATTAATAAATTATTATATTAAATATATTGTAATGATTGTGTAAAATGATTCAGGGAATGAATTTGGTATTAGATAAATATTTTAGTATTCTTTACAAAACATAGATGAGGAAGCTTCAGTGATAACTCTAGGGATATGCATAAAGATGACACTAAGTACAGAAAAATAACCTAATATCATAGTCAAGTACAGAGCGAGTGGTTTCCAATGAATTAAATCCCTATATTTATAATAAAAGTGGATTTTATTCTGGAATAGATGTTATTAGGGGTAATAAATCTATAAAAGGAATGTTGGTCTTGAATAAATTGTTACCTTCTACATAATATAGAGCTTTTCCACGCACCTAGTTTGACGCTCAAGGGGGATATGTTTTCAAAATTCTAAAACACTTTATGAACCATTATAAAGGACTTGAACAAATATTTAACATAGGAAAACTAATAGAGATCATTATTCATGTTTAAAAAATATTTAAACCCAAAAAACACATTATTCAATATATACTTGTCATTTTTAAGTAATTTTGTACATGTTTATAAGTATTTCTTTTTTGTATGTTGAATTTTATCATCTTGTTTTTTATTTCCTTTAGTTAATCATGGGAAATATGAGAAAACATTCCAATAACATGTGTGATGGGAAATTTAATGATTTCTCTAATAATATGCCTAACCTAATGGGAGTATATGTTATACAACTTTTGATCATTCCAAATGATATTTACAGAATTACTATTAATTATTATGAAATAATGGAATTCCCAAACATGAAATGGAAGAGATGGATGGCGTCTCCTAGAAGTTCAAGTACTAAAGATGAAAAATAAAAAGGAAATTCAATTTATAACATGATAATAATATGAGAAGAGGACTGTGTAATGTTACAAAAAAAGTAACTAGAATATAAATTTTTTTAAAAAGAATTGAGGGAATAATGTATGTAATTTCAAAAAACAAAATGATATTTCTGGTTAATAATATGTGGGGAAATAAATTTCAACCTAAGGCACCAATAAGGGTTAAATATCTAAATGTGGGGAACTTATTCATTATCCATGTCAATTCCCTAATAAAATGATTAATTCCAAAGGGACTATATTATTATAATTATTTATTTTGAATTATTTAAGTGTTTAGGTGTTGGAACTCTCGAATCATGTTTTCGAGGTACTTTATGAGTGGTATTCTTGTTATGAGAATCATGATAATTCTATGATTTTTTATACATTATTTTTCTTTAAGGACATTCATGAATATTTTTAATGATTATAATGACATAGAAATGTGATTTAATGGTAAGTTGATATTATATGGAAAACACATTATTCAAAAAAAATGGAGAAGTTTATAATGTTGACATAAATATAATTAATTAAAAGATGTAATTTTTTGAAAAAGACGGATATGGATAGAAAACATTATGAGTTAAAAAAAATTAATTTATTAATAATTTTATTTTTGATATTGTTCATAATATTCTTGATAGAATTATAGGATCAAGGATAATTTTAATAAGATTATCACATATTTTTTCAATAGTTTTAGAAAATAGACAACCTAAAATCCAGGTGAAAATCCACCACATCTAGTTAGGATTCTAGGATAGAACCCTAAAAAAATGGTGATGGTGAAGCACATTCCCTGGGCATATATAATATACAAGTTAGTACAACATTATTTTCAAATAACTGTTTTAGTGGATAAATATTAAGTTGATTTTGGGAGACCTATTATAGGATTAAATATTTTTGTATTTTTAGAATTTTGATATGATATATGATATTTTGGGAAAATTTTTATTTGGTTGAGAAATATATAACTTTTAGGTTTAATGTTTAGATTATTTAGGAATAACGCTATTATGTTTTGGAAGATGTAACTTAAAGGGCATGAGATATCCTTTAAAGTTAAAACTAGCTTTCTTGTTGTGGATATTAAAGTTATTTGGGAAATAGGGTAACTTATTTAGAGAATAATTTATGATAAAGATTTTTTTTTACTATTATATTTTGTTGATTAATAAATTCATATTCATTTGGGGAACTATAGTACATTTTTCAAATTTTTTCGATTAAATAATGATAATAGGAATATCTTATTATTATTATATAAATCTTATGATCTAATAAAAGTTAATTTTAATGCTTCTAGTATAGAAATTGCATATTGGATATTCATTCCATAGAGTAATAGGTGAATTATAAATTGATCAAATCAAAAAGGGAGTAGAAAATTGTGTTTTCCAATAAAAAGATCTAAAGTAGGTATATTCTATTGTAATCTCTATCCTGAGAGAAAATTAATCCCTCAACTCTGGGAAAGGTATATTGAAAAAGAAATATCATCTTACTACCTTGATATATTATGAATCAATGGTCTTTTAATACATCATATATTTATGATTTTATGGTTGTAAAATTTCTCTTGATCATTCTGTTTTTTGTGATTAATGATCTCTATCACCCTCCAAAATTATTCACTCTTTTATTTCATTCCAATATTTTCAATTTCCACCATGTTATCCTATTTGGAAATATAGTTATGTGATGACCATCAAATTTTCCTTTCCTTAATCTTAAGAGTGATATTTATTAACCCTTTTTATAATGTGGGATCTCCATAAAAGAATTTTCAAATGTATATCCCTTGTTTACTGAGCACAAGTTCAAATTTTCCTAACATGATTTACTTAAAGTTCTTATAATGTAACATTATGACAATTTTGAACATATTTATCTACAAACAAATTTTATTTATTTTAAAGGTTATGCTACATGCAACAATAAAAAGAAAAATTATATAATATTAAGATATTATTATTTAAACAAGACTGATATAACCTAGTTGTTAAATCTGAAGGTATGAATAGTATTGAATACATTAATATATATATATATATATCCTACTCGATATATTTTTTTCCAAATTCTTAATAAATAATCACTCAATTTTAATAATGCGATTTTGTTATACAAGAAAACATGTTTCATTCAAAAATGATTTTTGTTACATTTTTGATAAAAATATTACAATTATTTTTTTGAAAATATTGATTTTTTATGTTATAAAATTTATATATTTTTTCAATCAGAATATTCATATTAACTTATGGAAAATTTTTGGGTTTTTTTGGAGAATCATGATTTTCCAGTGAATAGTGAAAATGCAAATTTTTTGTTAGACCATCATTTCTTATTAAAACATTAAGTAATTTAAAAGTCTCTCTATTATTTAATATGATTTAAAAATAATATAATATTTATTTATTTGTATTTCAACCAATTAATGAAATTTAAATTATCTTAATACCAGTTTTTAATATATGTTTATTTTTTGGCTTAAAACACTTTTTTCTAAAAACTATTCTAAAGTGAATAATATTTCTCTATTTTAACTAACTAAATTAAATCCTAATTATTAATTATATAATTTAAATATATATATTATATATCTATAAATATTAATTTAAATTTATTTAATAATAATTTTTTTCATATAGTTGTTTTAATATCATCTTATGCTTGAAAATGCATTTCATGAAACAATGTTGTTTCCACACATCTTCATGTTTAATTTTAAATAAAATTATGACACTTATGTGAATTAGATTTGATAAAATGGATTTAATATTGGTAATTATCATGATTTATAATATATATAAATGCAAACTTAATTTATTTTCATAATGAATTGTAAAAGTAGTAAACAAATAGTTACCATGGTAAAGAATTACAAGGTTAAAAGTGAGTAACCATAGAGGTAATGAAGATTACATCTTTAAAACATGATTTGTTTGAATGGTAGATGTTTTTATCAGACATATGTATCCTTTGATCCTTTATTTTTCCATTTTTAAGGCACTTTTCTACAGAGTGACATCCCATTATTGAATATTTTTGGGTATTAACAAGATTGTTACTCCTCCTCCCTTATAAAAGGGGACCCACTCTCCGCTCCTTTACACACATAAAAGCCACATTTTTCAGGAAATACCAAACCAAATAAAATACTTAACTCAGTTATATCATCCTATAATTATTTTTTGATTAGAAATCAAATCTATGAAGGCTTTAGGTATAATCCTAAAAATGTGGTCTGAATAGGAGGTAATAGTATTCAATGATATCTTTATTTTTTTTTTATTCTTCCACCTTCAATTAGGTTTTACAAATTCCATTATTATAATACTATTATATGTTATATACTTATATGTTATTATCTTTATTTCATAATATTCATTCATCTCATCTTTTATCATGTTGGAAATGAAACCATCGGTCATGTGTTTGGTGGACTACCTCTTCATAAGCATATGTGATTTGTTTTCCATCATCGCATTTCAAGTCTATTATAATGATGCATTACATTTTTATTTATTATATTCATAAAATATAAAAAAAATATATAAAATTAATATATATTATAATTTCTAACCTTACTCTAGTGACTATACTTTTTCTTACATTACTATTACATCAGTTTAAAGACAAACAATATAATAGTGTCACAAAACCAAGATAAAAAAATTTACTGTATTGGGAAAATTAAGACCAAACAAAACATTTAAATAATAAATAATTTAAAAAATTCCTATTCTCTCACTTCTTATAGGTCCTCATATACTTATTAATATAAGTAGTCACCTAATGATATATATCAAAGATAGGGGTGAGCCAAAAGTCCTGTAAAATGATAGATAAGAATATGAATCAGTATAACATGGTTGACCATAATAATTATCATAATAGAATAATCATAAGATAATAATCATAATCATGAGATTAATAATTAGATAAAGTAATGTAATGTGGTAATGAATAAAACTAATACATCATGTCATAATGGTCAAATACCACCCATAGTTGGGAATAAAGCTAGCATCAGGTTCATTCATAACATGTGTTCATGACCATAATATCCTCATTATGAAAACATATATCATCATTTTCCAAAATATCTTACATAATATCATGAGATACATCACATTACCCAATGAGTTTGAGTGCTATATAATTTTGGGTGCACCCTTCAGAATATAACATTTACGTAATCATGCATTCCACTTATAACATATATAAATCGAGGATATAAAATAATCCATATAAAGAAAATTGGGTTTCATAATAATTTCCTAAATAATACATGCATAAATAAAATTTCGTTTTCCCAAAATAATAAGGGAATAATATACTTGGTATAAGAATCATCAATCATGAGTGAAGAAGAAACAATCTCTAGAGAAGAAAAAGTTGTGTTTTTAGAAGGAAGATCTCTTTTGTAAAAACATTACATTTGTTATAATATCATCTTTTAAACATGTATATACCAGAAATTAAAATGGGTAGGATAGTGAAATTATATTTTATGAATATTAAATGATTATTCATAATGAAATTTGGCATGAAAGGAGAATAACTCAAGGAAATGAGATTTGGTTTGAGAATCACCTTACCTTAAGTATGAATTATTTATTCACATTAATATCCGGAGTAATAAAATTATATTCATTAATTAATAAATATTGAACATATTATACATGTATTTGATTCATTATAATTTTATTAAGTTTATTTATGGCCATTTTGATGAGTTATAGAGTTCAATTTCATCATTTTGAGACTGTTTATTTCCTTTGATTTCATGATCATTTCACTTGTATACATGTATGGAAGATCGTGTAAAATGGGTTTAATTATAGAAAATTGATATTATATGTTATTAATTATCTTAAATACGTTTATTTTTTCTAATATATATTTTTTCAATGTATGATGATGATTAATTAGATAAAATGTTAAGGATAAACATTTAGATTAATTTTCCAGTTTATGATCACATCAATCTCATTTGGTTTTATTATTTAATATTAAGTATATAAGTTAGTTACAGAATGTAAAAATGGTTTTCAAATACATTTTAGAATCTGTTTTGAAAAATATAATGCTTTTCAGTTTATCCTTCAAGGATATAAAGGTGAAGGAAAACCAGTCTTCCATAAAGGTGAAAAAACAACACCTTATAGACGACATTTCCTTTTTAAGAATAAAATAGAGCGGAGAAAATATTTTATGATAGATTATTCCATTAAAAACATAAAATTACTGTGTATATAATATTATTTAATTATCATTCCACTTGTATAATGTGTTATGATAATACAATAAGAAAGTGAAAAGAAATTAAAGTAAAAGAAATTGAATTTTACCTCTTCTATTATTCTCATTCAGAACCTCCTACGAAAGATTGGTCTTAGACTTTTATTGATAAAATTGGGTTCTATAAGTGTGAGATAGTATTGGTAATAGTATTTGGTATAATGTGATCAATATTCAGTGCTTTGCGTGTGTGAGGAGAAGGGGTGGTGAGAGGTGGTATTTATAGTGGGGGAGAGGGGTCTTTTTTAATATTTTATTTATTAGTATATTATTTTGGCACAAAATAATGAATTTTTTTAATATTAACACTAACATATTCGGAAATATTGATTAATAGTTCTATATTATGGTCTTACATCATTCATACATCATCTAGGACTCATTAATTCATATATTTGTTAAATACAATAAATTGTGATATTTAACGATTCACCAAATATTCAACTATTTAAGAAATATCCCAAAAATTCACCATGAACAGTTTTAAATGATTATAAATAAAAAAATGGAATCCATTTTATGAGAAAAAAAATCTAAATATGATAAATTTAGTTTTTAAATAAAATCATCATTTATTCGAAAAATATTGACTTTAAAATTATAACTGATTTTATGACACTTTGAAATTTTATTTAAGGTCCCATAAAATTATCTTATAATAATAATAAAACAAATTAATAATTTATGAATACATTTTATGAAAATTAATTTTTTTTAATCATTATATTAATTACATAATTTTAATTAAATATTTATAACTTAATAAAAATACCAACACTTAATTTTCCATTTATAAAATTTATATTTACCAATACCATGAAATAAATATATCATATTTTCATTAATAAGATACCTAAATTTTATTTATACTTTAATAGTCGAAATTTTATTCTATTGTCCAGATTACTATTCCTAATGGTCATTTTACTTTTCCAAATTTCATGTTACTGTTCCATTGGTATATACCCCTTCACAAATAGGAATACCTCTTGTTCCATTCAATATTCATTTATTAAGTTTTTTTGTGTTATATTTGTGATTTTATGTGATTTTTACAAAATTTCATAATTATAAGAATGGAGTTTCCATGGATAAAATTTTGGGTTATCATATTCTTCCCCCCTTATGAAATATCACCCTCAAAAAAATTACATACTATGGTCAAAAAACTTGTGGGTTCTTATCATTCATAGCTTACTCTGGTTCCCATGTTTCCTCTTAATGCATATGGTTCTACCATAGTATATTTTATATGTGATTATTCTAGTTGTGCAATACTTTATCTCTATTATCCAAGATCATCAATTGTTGCTCCTCGTAAGAGATATCATTTACAAATTACACCACCAGTGGATTTAGTACATGTGAGGTATCTGGTATGTACTTCCTCGAGAAGGATACATGGAATACATCATGTACTGGATACAAAGAATGTGGATGTTTCAGTCATGAGGCCATAGCTCCAACGGGATCAAGAATCTTAGAGGGGGTGATGTACCTAGGAATCATCTTTCTTTTCTTCCCAAATCTCAAGATCCTCTTCCATGTAAATATATGGAGGAATATCATGTCTCCAACCACCAACACTAAGTCACGTTGTTAATTGTATGCATACCTATTCTATCGACTTTGGGATACCTTGAAATGTTGTGTAATGGTTTTCACTAATTCCACCATTTATTTTATCATTTCAGTTTCTAGAAGATAACGTTCACTGACCTCACCCCAGCATGTTGGTGTTCTACATTTTTCTCATAAAGGGAATCATATTGATACATTTAAATGCTTGAGTGGAAATGATTGTTGTAAGAGAATTCATAATGAGGTGGATGTTGGCCCCATCCTCTTTTGAGGTCTATGGAACATGCTCTCAACATGTCTTCCAGTATTTAAATATTCCACTCTGATTTTCCATCTTTTTTACAATTATAAGTCATATTGAAGTTCAAATTAGTGTTTAGAGCATGTTCCATACTTTTCCAAAACATTGAAGAGAATATTGGATCTTGATCAGATACAATTGATAGAGGTAATCCATACATCCTTACCAATTATCTAATATTTATCCATCTAATTTGATCCAATGACATGTCAACCAGAAGTTTGATAAAGTGATATGTATTTGTGGTATGATCCAAAATAACCCATGTAGCATTTTTTTGTCTAGATGTATTCAGAATTATGATGACAAATTCCATGGTGATGTTACCCATTTCCATGTTGGTATGGGTAATCATTTAATCATCCCCTTATATGTTTTCCTTTCATATTTAACTTTTCGATATACCAGGAACTTTGATATATATTCAGTGATATCCTTCTTCATATTTTACCACAAATAGTTCTCTCAGGCATCTCAATACATATTTTTTCTCATTGATTGTACGAAGAAGGTTGATCTATGTGTGTCACATAGAATTTCTTTCTTTATCACTTTGTTAGATGGTATAAAAAGTCATGACCCAAATCCTATCACTCCTTCCTCTTAAATTTTTAACTTTGAAGATTTCCCTTTTCTCTTAGCTTACACCTTCTTCTGAATTTCCACATCATTTCTTTGAGAATCCATTATTTTATCCGTGAGGGATAGTTGAGAAATAATTTTATTATGTATTGATTATGTGCCTTACTTAAATATTCTAATGTCCAACCTTTGGAAATATTAGAATATTGGATCCTTCCAATTCACATCATTGATAATATTGAAGGATTCATTCTACTCAAAGCATCTGCCACTTTATTTTTTTTACAAGGATGGTAATGGATTGAGAATAAATAATCCTTGTTGATCTCTATCCATATTCACTGTAGAATATTGATCTCTTTATGTGTGAATATACATTTTAGTATCTTATGATCATTATATATTTCACACTTCTTCGCCTAAAGATAATGCCTCCATATTTTCAATGATAAGATCACAGTGCCAACTATAGATCATGTGTGGGATAATTTTTCTCATGAATTTTAATCATACCTATGGTGTAGGATACCAATTTATCATTTTTAATCAATAAAAAACCTAATAAATTATTTGAATCATTATTGTATACCACAAACAGTTCCTAACTAATCTGAAGTGTGAATTCTAGCATGGGATAAGCCTATTTTTTACACTTTAAAGTGATATTCACATTCACAGGTTTTCAAAATATTTTATCCCTTCCGAGTCAAATTGGTTAGTGGGTTTGAAATTCATGATCAGTTCTTCAAAAATATATAGATAGACCAAGGAAACTATATATCTTCTTTAAAAATATTTCCTGGTCCACTCTTTGATTTCATTTTTCATGGAAGGGGCCACATATATTCATTTCACAGTGATAACATTCCCCAAGAATGATACATACTCTAGAAAGAACTCACATTTATAGTACCTTTCATGATTTTTCTCCCTTATCAAAGTCATCATCACAGTTTTAAAATGATCCTCAGGTTCTCCCTTTCTATTAGAGTATATTATAATATCATCTATAAATACTACAACAAAATTGTTGTGGAAATTTCTAAAGACTATATTCATAATGTATATGAATATTAATGCACCATTTTTGAGCATGAAATACAACACTATGAACTCATAGTGTTCATACCTTATAATAAAGGAAGTTATGGAAATATAGTCCTTTATCTCTTTTAATTGGTTATATCCTAACTAAAGATCCACCTTAGAGAAATATTTTGAACCATATAGTTTATTGAGATAGTCATCTATATAAGGTGGGGGTAATTTTTCTTTATCATGATTTTTCTATCTCACAATAATAAATGTATAGGGACATTGATCCATCCTTATTCTTGACTAGGAGGACTAGCACACCCCATGGTGAAGTACTCATGCACATAAACCCATTTTCTAGATTCTCTTGTAATTTATTCTTTAGTTCCCCAAACTCAATAATGGTCATTCAATAAGGTGTATTTGTTATAAGTGGTGATCCAAGAATTAGTTCAATTGAGAAATTATCATCTCTATCAAAAGAAATAAAAGATAATTATTTATAGAACACATCAGTGTAGTCCCTCGCTGTGGGTATCCCTTCAATCATGATTCTCTCTATTGTCTCAATAATTTTAGATATAAATACTTGATCATAAAAAAATAGTATCCATAGTTGAGATAATGATTCTAAAGGATTTTCATCCTCATCCTTACACTTATATGGAATTATAGGATTCAGTAAGATGTGATAATTGATCTCCCTTTCCTGACAGTTGATGTTGTTTTTGTATAACGATAACCAATCCATTCCCAATATAACATCAAAATCAACCAAAAAATGAAAGACAAGATTTTTTGGGAGGTTCAGTCCAAAAACATTAACCAATAAGTATTTATATACTTTGGATGCAATAATTTCCCCATTTTTAATTATCACAAATAACTTAACCTCCATATTATAAGGTGGTGTTTGTATTGTTCCACTAAACTTTCAACATATGAAAGAATACATAGAACCAGAATCATATAATATGTTCACTATTCATGAATGAATTTCTAGTATACCTGTCACCACATTATGTTTAGGCTCCACCTCATAATAGTGATGGAATAAGCTTCACATTTCTCCTATGTCTTTGTTGTCTAGTGATGAGGATTACCCTTGAGGACTTGAGGTTTAGTGCACTATCATGCATATTTCACATGCTCCATAAAATTAAAGCATTAAAGCATAGGTGGTTCTCTCTTTTCCTCCACCACATTGTCCAACTTCCCCAGGTCTCTTTGGTCTTCATGATCTTTGTGGAATTATCTCCCACAAATAATGTATTTGTCTATCCCTTTGGGGAAATTCCCATTACACAACTTCCAACATTTTTGACATATGAGTGGTTGAGTTTTCTTTCAATAATTCTCATTAGGTCCTATATTTTAAAACTCCTCCTTTAATTTCTTATCACCATTTCCATGGTACCACAATCCAAAATCCATCTCCACTTTGAGAGAACCACAAACAACTTCTTCATAACTCACAAATTCTTGAGCTTATAGATCCTTGTAAAGGTTTGGTTTCAAAGCACAAAAGAACCTATCTATTTTTTTTATCATTATTGATAATAAAACCCAAGGTCTAACCTGAAATAATTGTGAAATTTTCTTATTAAGATGTTATAGATTCACCTTAATTTTACTTCAACTCTATAAATTCTATCTCCATCTTTATACAGAGAGTTTATGGGAAATACTTAGTAAAAAATATTTTCTAAATGTCTTACCACCCCATATCTTCAATTTCATCCTTATTCTTGGAATTCTATGCCAACACCCACCATTTATCAACCTCTCCATATAAATGATAAATTGATAGAGTCACTTTCTCCATCTTAGAATAGTAAATCCCAAAAAATAACATCTTCATTAAGTTGACTCATTATTCCACAACTAGTAAATCATAAGATCCCCTAAACATTGGGGGTCATTATCCCCTAAAATACTCGAAAAAAATTTCTTCCCATTATTTTAAGGAGGATTTATCACATTAATTAGGTTATTTTTAATATCCTAAGACATCTGGGTAAGTATCGCGATGAAGTTTTAAACTCAACATCCTAAGGAATTGGGGATGTCATTTAAGAAATCGATTCATTTTCCCTCACAATATTTTTGGGCCATGTTTCTTCTAGTTCCCACAATTTTCTGAAATATAAAAGTTTTGATAAAAACATAAGTTTACAATTCTTGAATAAGTAATTTATTCCTTTTTGTAATTAACTATAACGGCATGTCATGTGCGATCTCTATGTTTTTCATTATTTCTAGGACAAATATTCTTGGGTTATTTCATATACTTAGTCTCATACTAATATTTTTCACTAATTTTATCTAATCCAAATTACAATATAAAATAAACCATGTTATGATAACAACTATAGTGACTATGATTTTTCTTACATTACTATTACATTATTTGAAAGATAAATAATATAATAGTGTTACAAAACTAGGATCTAAAGGTTTAGTGTCGTTGAAAATTAGGACCAAACATAAAATTTACGCAATAAAACATAAAAATTGTTTAATTCATTCTTCTATAGCTTCTTAGTGGACTTCATGTACTCCTTAGTATAATTATTAACCCAAGGATATAAATCAATGAAAGGGGTCATCTAAAAGCCTTGTAAGGGGGCAGATAAGAACATGAATCAATATAACATGGGTGATAACAATAATTATGATCGTAACATAAGCATGGGATAATCACAACAATAATGAGAGGAAGTATTACATAAATCCATGAAATTTTCCTATTTAAAAAAATGAAACATCATGTCATAGTGGTCAAATACCACACATAGTTGTGAACAAAGCTAGCATCAGGTTCATGCATAACATATGTGAATAACCATAACATCATAATTGTGAACAAATAAAAAATAATATTCACACATATTTAACATTATATGATGAGATAAATCACATTAACTGATGAATTGTAGCACTATATAACTCTAGGTTCACCCATCACATCATAAAATTTACAAAATCATGCATGGCACTTAGAACATATATCAATCTTGAGTATAAAATAACCCATGGAATTGAAATGGGTTTCATGATAATTTCATAAAGAATAAATTCATGAATAAACTATTTAATTCCCAAAATAAAAAGGGAACAACATACTAGGTATAATAATATTCAATCTTTAGTGAAGATGAAATAATCCTCAGTGAAGTAAAAGTAGTATTTTTAGAAAGAAGAGTTGTTTTGAAAAAAACATATCATTTATCATAAAATAAGATTGGAAAATTTTATATCCAAAAAAATTAAAGGGAAGCATAATGAAATTATATTTTATGAATATTAAAAGAACATCCACACTAAAATTGTGAATGAAAGAGGAATAACCAAAGAAAAGTAAATTTGGTTCGAGAATCACCTTACCTTATGTCTGAATGATTTTGTCAATTTAATATGCTCAATAAGTAAATTTGATCCATTAAAAAACAAATACAGAACCTATTATATATTTATTTTGTTTATTATAATTTTATTTACTTCATTTATGGCAGTTTTTATGAGTTACAGTGTTCAATTTCATCGTTCTTGGTGCGTTCGTTTCATTTGTTTTAATGATCGGTTCACCTATATACAAGTATGGAAGATCCTGTAAAATGGGGATATTTATCCAGAATTTGTATTATATGTTATTAATGAACATTCATAAATTTAATTGTTCTTATCTATTATTTTTTTACATATATGAGGATGATTCATTAGAAAAAATGTTAATGATAATCGTTAAGATTAATTCCACGATTTTCAATCATTATGTACTCGATTTGTTTTATTATATAATATTATGTTTATAATTAGTTCCATGACCTAAAAAGGGTTATAAAATAAATTTTAAAATACATTTAAACAATTATAATGGTTTTAAGTAAATACTTGAAGGAGGTAAAGGAAATTGAAACTTTTCATCCTTGAAGGCAATAAAACAGCACCTCACTTACGAAGTTTCCATTTTTAGAATAAAAGGGAGGGGATAAGTGGTTTGATGATAAATCATTTCATTAAAAGAAATAAAAGTCCAGTATATATATTATAATGGAGTTCTCATGTCACTTGGATAAGTGGTTATAAGGGGATAATAATAAAATAACATAAAATGAAAAGAAATTAAAAGAAAAGAATGTGGATTTTACCTCTTGAATTCTTCTCCTTGATAAAATCTGTAGGGAGATTGGTTTTGGTATTTTTCTAAGACCTAAGTCTCTTGGAAATGGGATAGTGTATTTTCAAGTGAATTAAGAATAAATTGGAAAATATTCAAGGCTATTTTGTTTTTAGGAGATGGGGTGGGGATGGTGGTATTTATAGTGGAGGAGTGTGGTGTTTTTTTATTATTTTATCCATTAGTTTATTATTTTGTCTCAAGACAATGACTAATTTGAAAATTATCACAAAATATATTAATATAATGAATTATATTAAAATATTATGGGCTAAAATTATTTATAAATCATATATGACTTATTAATTCTAGTATTTTTAAAACACCATAATTATCATATTTCACTATTCACCAAAAAAATCAACTATTTAGAAAAATCCAAAAAATTCACCGCAGCCATTTTTTGATGAGTAGAATTAATAAAATAACTTCATGTTAAGAAAATAATTTTCTAAATATTAGAAATTTTGTTTCATAATAAAATAATCATTTATTCAGAAAATACAGATTTTAAAATTATAACTGATTTTATGACACATTGATAATTTAATTAAGATCTCATAAAATTATAAGAAAATTATAAGAAAAAATAATAAAATTTTTTGAATATATTTTATTAAAATAAATTTTCTTTGAAATATATATATTAATTATAAAATTTTAATTAAATATTTTTAACTTTCAAAAATACCAAAAATTAATTTATCATTTCTAAAACATTTATTTACTTATACCATGAAATAAATATATCTTATATTAATTATTAATATAAAAAAATTGTAATTTCATATATGAGGATACTATTCTATGGGCTATATTACTATTCATAATGGTCACATTACTATTCCAATGGTCTTGTTAATATTTCACTTGTATAGGATCATTAACTTCTATAAATACCTCTTATTCCTTACATTCTTCATTTATAAAGTTTTTCTTGTGTTATATTTTTTATTTTGTTTTATTTATACTATATGTAATAAATAAAAGAAGTGCTTTTCCATTGGTAAAATTATGTGTTATTACACTTACCATCCATTGAAAAATGATAACATCATTCGTGTGTAGGGCGGACTGCCATCTCATTAAGTGATGACATTCAAAAAAAATTTACCGCATCACATGGATGGTATATGTATGTGTATTTTAAGAAATAATATGATATTTATGATATTATTATAATTTTTTATTATAAAATAACACTTACCTTTTATCCATCATGATCAATGAAAAATGGAAATGTTACACATGTGTACGTACGGCTTACCATCTCGATGATTGTAACATATTTTATTTTCATAAATATAATTCACAGTTATTTTTAAAAGGATAATTTATATATTAAATAATAATTATTTCATCATTATTATTCAGGATATTTTGAAAAAATGGACCCTTTGACAATGGTCAACAAACCGATCTCATTCTCAAATAATGAACTGAGAATCCTCACAACACTTGAGGTGGACATAGCTGACTAAGTAATTAAATTCATCATTAAAATAAATGAATTATTTGGTTTAATTATACATTATTAATCCTATAAAATTTCATTGAGGAAAAAATAATTCATATGAGTTTATTCTATAATAGATAAAAGTCATGCATGGAATTTCGGGACTCGAGGTAAGGGCTTCATCTCAATACTTACATCTTCGAGACACAAGTTATTTTATGAACCTAATTTATTTAATAAGGTACATATACTTCCATTTTACATATAATATAATGAATAATTCATAATTCAATGTTATTTAAGTTACAATTCATTTAATTCACTCACGGTGGTTTTGGTTTATATATTACCAAGGTGGTAAGGGTTTATACTTCAATCTCATTTTATTCAGGATTTTTTATTCTTGAAATTATATTAAAAAGAATTATAAGATATTTTTATAATAGAAACCATCCATATTATTCTCTGATCTTATTTTATTAATTTCAAAGTAATAGTTCCATTTTCCTCTCCTTTCTACTTAAAAATATTGAGATATTATTTTTAAGGAAAGTCGACTTTGTTACTCTCTTCAGCCGAAAACCTTTCTCTTCCATGTCCATGATTTCATTAAACTATTTTTAAAAAATTGTTTTAATATTAATCTATAATTTTTCAATTAATTTTTTTCCTTTTTTAAATTTTAACAAAAAAAATTATTTTTTAATCTTCTTGTAATTTTTCGAATGAGATACTTTGTGATATTTTTACAGAAAATGTGATTGAAATCATTGTTTTATGTTCTGTGATCTAAATACTATTTTCTACCATAATGACCATTTTTTTACTTGAATATTCCTTTTTAGGTTACAAGTTTATCTTCTAGGAAGTGTATTTCCATAATAATATGGAAATTTTAGTTTTTCAAGACTGATTTTCAAAGTCGAAATGTTATTTTCTTCAAAAAAATTTGTATTTTTTTAAAGGTATTTCAATTCACCAATGAAAACAACCATTAATGTTATGAAATTATTCTAAAATATTAATATATGTTTCTTACATGCATATATTTATCAATCATCTTTCCTTTTTGGGTTATTACATACCTTACGCTCATTTCTCAAATCCCTTAATTATGAAATTTCCTTTGATTATGATATGAGGCATGAATATGAAATACATTTTCTTTCCATCTATAATTCTTATGTTTATCCCTTGCGATTGATTTTCTTATATGGTACACATATGCATTTATATTTTCACTCCCTGAACTTTAAAAACATCTTATTTTATTATTTCATGGATTTGTATTTTCTCACTAAGGTTCGGGTTTAGTGCTGGTTTAGAAGTTTTGAAGATTACTAAATTTGGTGGGTTTTGGGATGGTGCACGGGAACTGAACAGTTAGCGATAACAATGCATTTGGCCTCAGTGACCATGTAGTTGCCCAAGTTTTAAAATAAATAAATAATTTATAAAAAGAAAATAGATTAAATGTTTAAACAATAATAATAATAATGTGGTAGTTAATAATATTATTATTATTAAAAGTGTTGTT
Organism: Viscum album; assembly: GCA_963277665.1. Taxonomy (NCBI): domain Eukaryota; kingdom Viridiplantae; phylum Streptophyta; class Magnoliopsida; order Santalales; family Viscaceae; genus Viscum; species Viscum album. Next base: position 825,815,580 of record OY728148.1, on the reverse strand, counting down.
AATATTTTTATTATTAAATTTTTATTAATGTTATTATTTTGTTAAAAAATGAAATCAATATTATTAATATTATTATTATTATTTTTATTTTTATTCTTGTTATTGTTATTATTATTATTGTATTATTATTATTTTTGTTGTTATTATTTTTAATATGAAGAGTATTATTATTATTATATGGTTTTAGATTTTTTTTCTATTTTTTACCCTAGAGTGTTGCCCCTACCTCTCCCATTTCTCTTTGATGGCACCCCCTCCCCTTCATTCCTCCTTCACTATGTGACCAAACCTCCTGAAACCTCCATATCCAACCGAAACTCCTCCTCGTGCCTCTCCTCCCTCTTCATTGGCTCCCCACTCCCACTCCCTCTCACACAACCCATTGGTAGCAGAAACCGTGACCCCATGTCCACACCTCTTGTTGGCATGACCCCTTCTCCCTATGTCAGCCATTTTGGTTTCCTCTGGTTAGTACTCTTCCTTATCTTATCCTCTCTTCTCTAAATTTGTAGGTATCCCATGTAGGGTTTTTGTGGCTAAACCTTGTATATTAGGGTTGATTCATATATCAGTTTTCGTGGATTTTAGGGTGTTTGAATGGTCTTCGAATATCAGTTCCTCTTTTTGTTGAAGCGTCGTTATATTCGCAAATGTTTTAGGTAGGGGTATCCATGTTTTACCCTCCCAAAAAATCATGTTGATATTTTTTCGCCTCTAATTATTGTTTTTACATGATTCATAGCTTTGTAATATACCTAATTAGTCTTTTATGGTGTGTATAAATTTTTGAAAATTTTTAAAAATAGATTTTTATGTGAATATTTAATTATGACTACATAAACATTTGTAAAATGTGTTTAATTTAAACTTATATTCTGTTTTAATAATTTTTCTAATGTGATTCTCACCTTGGGGACACATATGGTCAGTTCATTGTGGTGTTTCCATGTTGATTGAATTTTTTAAAAATGGGGTTTTAAGAAATTCATTGTTTATGTTTATGAAAATTTATATGAAATGGGTGTGTGTTTGAGATCAAATACTGGGACTTGTTTTTCTTAAATGTTTCATTGGTTTTTGAATCGTATCTTCATTAATGTTTTTGGATTAATTTTATTTTAAGGATTTATGATGTTTTTGAGACTTGGGGTTTTATTGTAAGGAGTTGCGGTCAGTTTCAAATAAATCCATGCATATCCCTAGGTATGGATATGTATAAATATATATATCTTCTGTGTTCATGTTCCCTCATGGAATGGGGAACATGTACATCGGTTTAAGGATATATAGGGAAGTACATTTGTACGATCAGGATTCAGCTTATGTTAGAAAATATAGCTTAGACATCCTTTCAGGTAGGTTTTCCTATAAACCTACCTTTTTAATTTAAAAATTGTTTGTTTCATGCTTTCCACATCTTCTATGACTAATTAATATTGATATGTGATTCTTGGTATAAATTTTTTGTATGAAAATGTTCATTTTAAACCTTTTAAGTGATAGCTAGACTTGTTTTTCGAAATTACCACACACCAAATGCTTGATGAAATGCCTAATTATCTTTTTTTGAGTATATTACATAATGTAAAGTGTGTTCTTAATTTGGTAATAACTATCTATCATGTGAAATTATTATTTGGGGTTTTATGAAACTGTTTTTTAAATTTTTTAAGTTAAAATAACTGTGTATTTAGCTTTAGAAATGATTTTGATATGTGATGATGAATTAGGTCCCAATTCGAACATCCATAGAAAATGGTTTTGGTTAAAAATCCACATGGAAATATTTTGAAGGATTTATATAAATTTATTTATATGGAAATTTTGTGTTTGACACCTATTCTTGTAATATGGATTAAATTTTTGGTAAAGGTAGGTTTTGTGAAATGTTTAAGGGAATGTTTGGCCACATTGTAAAAATAATGAAAAATGTTTATTATGAAAGCCTCTATTGGATGTTCTCATTCCTTGTCTCAAATAATGGATTGGATTTCCAAGATATAGAATCCTCAGGATCCATTATCAATGTTCTTTAGTTGGAACCATTTTTCATCTATTTATTTTAAGGCATCTGATTAGACCACTGGGAGACATGTGGTGAGGCATGTTGTTAATTAATATTATTAATATATATTTGTGATTGGATGCTTGGTTTGAATCAGTTGGATCACCCCTATTATATACCTGATAAATGGGAACCTAATATATTTAGATAATTATTTGAGAAGTTTTTCAACATTGGTAGTTGGCCTACTGGTCAGTGGCCCATAGTTGGTGGTTATATCTGGGTTTTTTGTTATTGGGTTGGTCCCCTCGGTCTGTCATAATTTAAGGTGGTTGAGCATTTGGTTGTTTTGATTCGATCATGAGTGGAATGCTACTAGGGATGGGGTCTCATATATTAGTATGTTATAGACTATTCTCGATCTCCAGGGTTCACCTATTTCAATTATATCATAGTAGATTTCAGTAATGAATGTGGTACTTGTATGTATATATTCATTGAACTTGTTATATAAATATTGTGGTTCTTGATTGGGTAGTTCTTACTTGGTAGTAATGTGTTGGTCTCTCAGAGTTTGTGAAAAAGGTTTTATTGTCAAAGTGTGGTGTGATCTCTATTTCCATCAAAAATGAAAAGCATCACTTTCCTTTTTTTAAATGTTAACAGAACACTAATATAATGAAATTGGTTTTTGGAAATGAATAATGGAATTTTGTTTAATTTTTTGGAGTAAAATTATTAGAAAATAATACTTTATATATTGTAGTTCAAACTTGAAAATTGATTTTTGTTTTATTTTAAAGGAAGTGTATTCGGAATTGTTTATTAGGCAAGCCTACTGAGTTTTAATATTCATGCCTATAATTTCATTTTTTCTTTTTACTTCGGGTGCTTCTTCTTGATCGGATTCATTCCTTGTAGTGAGAAGTTGGTTTGAGGTTGGTGGTGACCAGTAGGGTCACATGGGGGTATATACAGCTTTATTTTATGACCTAGACTAGTTTTCATTTTCAGTTTTTAGTTTTTCATTATTTATTTGTCTTTCACTTATAAGAAAAATCATTCCCATGTGTTTAATTTTGATTCCCCGCACTATTTACCAGCCCATGGGTATCGGGATTGCCCCTCAGGCCATGCTGAAGGCCGACTCTGGTGACCAGTTAAGGGTCGACCTGGGTTGGTTCATGAAAAAATGGCATCAAAGGCATCCCTTGTTATTGAAGGTGTTTAGAAGTCGGAGAATTTAATTGTTGAGACTCAAGAGTTGGGTGCGGGGAGGGAGTTATGAACCCTTAAGTGTTTTTAACCTCAAGTCGCCAATGGTAGTTCGGGTTTTGAGTATTATGATATTGTTTTTTATGGAGTGATGACAATATAAGAAAGTTGGTTTTATGTCATGGTTTCACATGGAGTAGTGACCCATGTAGAGTTCGAGTACACAATTTAATCTCCTCCTAGGCATTGATATTTAATTGGGTTGTGGATCACTACCATGTCATCGGGTTAAGTGTAACTACTAGTTCATCATCCTATTGGTTCATTATGAGTTGTGTTCCATTTGGTTCTGGTTATTGTAAACGTTATTTTGAAAATGAGAGTGGACATTGAAATGAAAATGTTTTCTCTAAATTGGCTTTAAATTTGTGAAGTGAGTTATAAAATTGGAAGTCTTTTGGAAGGAAAAATTGGTAAATTCTTGGGTTTAATGTGGAAATGAATAATGTGACACTTGGTATTCTTTATGGAGGATTACATGTTTGTGGTTATGTGAAAAACATTGTGTGGGGAACTTGTTTGTGGAAGATTTGGAAATAAATGGATGGAGAAAAATGTAATGATTCATAAGATACCATGGGTGAGTTTTTTAAATAGAAATGGTTTTGAAATTTGTTTTCCCTTGAGGATTGATTTTTTACTTTGAAAAATTGGATTTTGTATTTGAAAAATGGCCTTGGGATAAGGAAGTTTTGGAATTTAAATTAAAATTTGTGATTTTGAAAATGAGTATTCTGGCTATGTTAGTATTTCTTTGGATTTTGGGTCATTTGGCTCAGCTCGTGGTGTTATTTTGATTCTTTTTTCAATTAATGTAGGTTTCATTTTTGTGTTCTTTGTGTTGTTGAGAGTATGTCGCCTAGAAAGGTCCCTAATGTTGCCAATGATTCATGCCCAGTTTTTAGTTCATTTCGAGTTTTGCCTATTCTTCAAATTGATAGAGGATCGTTAGAGGTAGTGAATTGTTTTGAAGGAACCAAAGCATGTCTTAGGGTTGTTGGTAACTCCCTAGGTTGTCCAAGTTTGTTCCATCTTCGGTTTTTTTGAGGGTTCGGTTTTGGACCATTAGAGGTTTGTTGTCTCATCATCATTGGAATTTTGGGTGACATGGGAAATGTTCAATGCCACCTTACTCCAAGGGTTATACCTAATGAGGTAAAGTTAAGGAAGGTTGAGGTGTTTTGAGATATTAAGTAGGGCCAACAGTTAGTAAAAGTCTATACTAACCACTTTGAAGAGTTGGTTCCTCTTTTAATTTTGAGTTCTCAACAATATATTATGGGAAAGGTGCTCCCATCCCGTAAAACCTATTTGGGGAGGTTTGTGGATGGGGAATTTCTATGAGGTTAGTTATTGGGGTCTAAATAATAGTGGTCATATTTTGTGAGGGTTCCTTATCTAGAAAGGAGAGAATACTAGAGGAACCTCTCTATAATAAGTTATAGTTTTTGGTTCTAACACCTATTTCGTCAGACCACTTTCTTGGGTGCCATCTATATGCCCACTTTAGTAATTCCAAGTCGTCTTGTCGCATCACTCTGAGTTATTTCCATCTTTATGTTCATTTTTTCACTGGGGAATGTTCTTTATGAAGCAACGTTTGAGGAAGGAGTTTTGGTCGAGTAATTCTAGTTCCATACTGTGCAGCATGAGATTCTTAGGCCATCACAGCCCTTGACACAAGTCTCAGGGTGAAGCTCATGCATATTAAGGAGTTTTTGAGGATGTGGGAAACCTTGGATCGGGTTATGTTTCTAGATTTGGATTGTAAATATCTGAAATTTCCATGTTTTAGTCTTATTTTATTTTGAAGTGCATCCTTTTTTTTTAGTGGAGTGATAGACTCTCCGTATCAAAATTTAATTAGTTGTGTCTGTTCTATGTGTGGAATCTCTAAATCTTTCATTTTCATTGAGGGGTGTTTAGAATGTGAAATAATGACTCCATTTTGGTTTCAGTTTCATTTTTATTTATTGGAGATGTTTTCATGTTGTGAGATGGGTGGATGATGTTTCTGGTCCACTATCTGGTTTGGGTTTTTTTCATGGGTTTGGTGGTGTTATTGTTCTCCCTTCTGGGGGGGGATTTCGGTTCTTGAAGGAGATCTCCATTTTTCTGGCCTTCTTGTATGTCATATTACCTTGTAATAGTACTCTCGTTTAAATCCTAGTGTTTTAGTTGTTCCATTATCAATAACGAAGTTAGTTAAGTTCGAGTTAAGAGTTCCTTAGATTCGGGTTGTGGTAAGGCCGCTGTTTGGGTAGGTTTGGGTTGGGAGTTCCCATGATAGCCCCTCCCTGGGGTGGTGTTTTAATATTTTAATGTTTTTTTGTTAGTGTAATTCTTGTGGGGGACCCTCTTGTGCCCCCACCCCCTCAATATTTGGGTTTATATATCCTCTTGAATCAGTTGGGTGTGACCTGTGGAGAGTATGGTCACCCAGGATTCACGATTTTCCACAATTGTTTCTAGACATGGACTCGAGGTTTGGTTAATTATTGTCTTGGTGACTTTTTTGGGGAATAAAGTGTATATGGGGGTAGAATTGTCACACCCCACCCTTTAGTATTATTTTATTTTAATACTTATTAGAATTTTATTTTCTCTTAGAGGATTATTTTGAGTGATGTTTTAAAAGTTTTGACGTTTAATAATTTTTGTGGGTTCTGGGCTAGTGAATGGGAACCTTACAGTTAGTTGTAATCATGTTGTCGGCCCAGGTGACCATGTGGTTGCCTCGTTTTTAAAATAAATAAAAAATTTATGAAAACAAAATAGTGTAAATGTTTGAACCATAATAATGAAAATAATATATTGGTAGATCATACTGATTTTTTTAAAGGTGTTACTAATATTTTTATTATTAAATTGTTATTAATGTTATTATTATTAAAAAAATAATATTATTATTATTGTTTTTGTTGTTGTTGTTGTTATTATTATCATTTTTGTTATTATTATTATTATTATTAAAATTATTATTATTATTATTTTGTCTTTAGTTTTTTTTCTCTTTTTTTAGCTTAGTGTATTACCCCAACCACTCTCCTTTTATAACGACCCATACTTTATATACATTGTTAATACTTCAAAATTGAAGCACACTTATTACAACATATGACAAAACCACAAAGGACTGTATAGGTATAGTGTCTTTAGAAATTTGGAAACATAAACAACTGGTTCATAAATCTTCTACAGTGTCTCCCATTTATTTCATCATATCTAGGGTCCCTTTTAGCATATTCTACTTAATATCCATCTTCCTGACCTGGGGAAAAGAAAACATAAAAGGGTGAGCTCAAATGCTCAACAAGGGAAAATAAAGGAACTAAAAATCATATCATATCTTTTTGAAAATAATAACCTTCAAAAGAGATCATAATATCTTAACATGGAATAAATCATAGAAGTGAAAATGAGATCACCATAATCATAACATGAAACTTGAAACATTGTGGCATGCACACATAATCTTGGAAAATCATTTCTTGTTAGTCATGACTCATTGCCAAGACTATCTTAGTGGACAAAGTCCCTTTCTGAATCGAGTAACCCTCGTTTCAGTCCTGTTTCACTGAACCGGTATAACCTACAGTTCCAGCCCTGTCTATCTCATGAGATATGAAATCTTTACCCAATGCATTGGAGGGAGATATAGGTCCCACCCATCTTATAATGAATCCTTTCTTATGTGTGCCACATAATCATAAACCATACATCATAGCGTAACCCACGTAATAAAAATGACATCATAAAACAATTCATATAAGATAAAGGAATTCATAAAAATATTTCCATCACAACATAATCAAATCCATGTAATAATAGGGATAAAAACAGAACCCTTTTATTATCTTAGATGGAAAATAATTTTGATAAAATACTTGAACTTCATTCTTGAGGAAAATATCCTTTCTACTTCAAAAACACTTTTCCTTTCTTAACATGTCATACAATTTTAAAATAAAATAAGTTGATTAAAAATAAACTTGAATACTTGTAAAGGAAGCTTCTTGGAAATAATTTTTTTGAAATCCATTCATGTCGTATAAGTTAAAAAAAACAGTCTTCGTACTTTTGTCGGAGAAGTCAAAAAGTACCTCGTACGAAAAACGACAAAAGATTCCTTTCATATCCTTTAAAAAAAACTCATCAAAGGGTAAAATTGCATATAAACTATTGTAGAAGGATGGAAATAATATTACATATTAAGGAAACATGGATGTGGATGATAAAATACACCCCAGTAAGTGCCAAAGTATAAACAATCTCAGATAAAAATGAGATTGTGATATTTCCCTTACCTTAGGTCCGATTTGCTTTGTACGTGTCCGAAGCTCCTGTATAATGGTTTAAATAATGTTATTGACTTATTCCAGAATCATACATATTGATATGATATCATATATGGTCATATTCTTAGCTTCTTGTTAGTAATATTTCATTGTTACTTGTTACTCGGGTCTTTATTGCCTTTTGTTCTTATGCGTGTTTTGACGAATAAATTCTTATTCTTCTTTTAAGGTTATAGATACCTTATATCCATAATGGTATTAGTGTAAAATATATCATATTTATTCATTCAATTCATTTATATAATTACTATGTAATGATGATCATGTAGAACGAGTCGCATCACATCGTGGAGACGGTATTCCGTACGTACGCACGAGTGATGATATCGTTCCTATGATCGTGTAATTGTATTGGAGTATATATATATTATTTCAGTATCAATATTAATTTATAATAATCATAAATAGTTACTCATTACACCATTATACCCATCCTTGTAAGGTGGTGGTGGAAAATAGATTACACCACGGCGTGGAGACGGTATTCTGTACGTACGCACGCGCGGTGATTTCATTTTTCCGTAGGATGGATAGAAGGTGAATTAGGGTTTTTTCATATTTATAATAACATATAAGTATGTAAGTAATACTGATGTTATTACTTTATCATTAAACAACTAAAGGAGAAGAAGTTGAAGAAGAAAGAAATTGAAAAGATCGGTAACGGATATTACCTCTTCTTTGGAACGCCTCTTTGAATCCTCCACTTAGGGAACTAAGATTGATCTTTGAAGAAGACCAGGACCTCTAGGATTATTCTAGGGAAGTGGATAGGAGAAAATGGCAGGGGTTGGCCGAGCTTGAGTGCTCAAATTTGTGTGAGGAGGAGGGGGAAGGAGGTGCCCTTTTATAAGGGAGGAGAGAGGCACCTTAGGAATACCTCAAAATATTATTTTATATTAAAGTCAAAATCGGTTTATAATGGTTCCAAAGGGTCTTATTTCAAAGGTAAAGTGGGGATGGGTCTAAATCCTATCAAAAAATAAGATTTAGACAAGTTTAGGGTATTATTTTAACCTTATCAATTAGATTTAACTCTAAGTTAAATAATATAACTTTTACCGTGTCTTTTTTTTTCTTTCACTATATGGTTAATACACTTACTATAACATGCCAAACGAACCCCAAATTGTTTATTATTAATATATATATCCTTATCTAAGTCATTTGGCCAAACCTTAGATTTTTAGGAATAAAATAACAATTAGTAATATAATATTTGATTTAAAAACTATTTTGTGTCAATTTTGACACTATTTGATATATGATTTTTGTGAAAGTCATAACAGAATTATATGTTCGAAACAAGTTTCTTAAATCAACACTAATATATCATAGTAACCTAGAAAATTAGTGTAATTCATAAAAAGTCTCAAATTACATTTATTTGGGTATTTATAACATCAATTATGTCAATATTTCATTAATAAGATAATTACTGCATCATCTTTGTATCATAATAAATGATAATTATTTAATCCCTAAAAATTCTAAATAAATTCCTATGATTTAGATAATTGTATTAGCTTTCTGGAGACTATTCATGTTTTAAGTTTCATGAAGTTTATCACTATATTAAAATTATTATACTTATATAATTTAAGAAAGTGACATGTTGTCACATTCTTTGGTTTTAATAATAATTAAATTATTTTCATTGAAAAAATTTAATTAAATGAATCTAATCCTACCCTTAGGTGATATGGGTCTACTTTTAGTCATCCAATAGGATTTTTAAACTTGTTAGGGTAATTTTAAAATATTATATTTACCCTTAATTACCCGATTTACCTTTAACTATGGTAAATAAAATTTACCATAATTACTATTCATAATTCCTAAAAATAAAAAGTAGCTTATTAACATAATTTGGACCCACTGATTCCAAATATGTAATCCATTTTTCCAAATTCAATACACAAAATATGCAGAAATTAAATTAAAATTAATCTCGTTGTTGAAAGAAAACGGGTTTTTCTTTAAAACATTGCAAAAGATTGAATTGATTTAACCTACGAATTCAAGGTAAAATCAATGATAATGACATACATTATATTAAATGGTAAAAATATATTCTATTTATACTTTAAAACCATTCAATATTATAATTTAACCACATAAGATATTACGATGAAAAAAGTTGTTTTTAATTAAAATATAGCGTGTTTTTACTATTCATTAAAATATGAAAGTTATCGGAAAAATATCAAAACTTTATCTAATGTAAATTTTTATATCCTGATTCAAATGAAGAATTTTATTTTTTCAAATTGAACATATAAACATGTCAAAAACTATATTTAATGTGGGTGCGCCATCAAAAGGTGGCAAAACTGCATTTTTTTTAAAAATACTTATTTTACCCGAAAAAATTATTTTGTTCTTATAACATGTTCTAGAAATGTGTAAGATGAATAATAATGTTATGAAATTCAAAATTTAGTTAACACTATTCATAACGGTTAGTTCATAACAATATTATAATAATATATCGTTGTTTTGTAAAACTCGGTATTGCGTACAACAAAAGCTATCGAGGAAGGTCGTGATTGCGTGTAAAGTAAGCCAAGCAAGTGTGTAGTGAAAGATTCCTTTGATGATATATAAAAACAAAATATTATTCATAAAAATCTCGAGTGATACACCTTTCTCTTTCATGCCCTCCCCTTCTTTCCTCCTTTCATGCATGACCAAACCATCATCCACCTCCATCTCCAGCCAGAACTCCTCCTCATGTTGCTCCTACCTATTCACCAGCCACCCACCCTTCTCACTCCCTCTCACATGACCCACTGACATCCTACACCATGACCCCCTATACATACCTCTGACGAATTCATCCCCTTCTCCTTCTAGTAGCCATTATGGTTTCATTTGGTGGGTTCTCTTCCTCATCTTCACCTCCCATCTCTCAATTTCTAGGGTTCCTGTGTAGGTTTTCTTGTTTGTACAAACCCTAGATATTAGGGTTGATGTGTATCTCAGTTTTCTTGAATTTTAGGGTGTGTGAAGGGTCTTTGAGGCTCGATTATTCCTTCTGTTGAATCAATATTACACTCACACAAGTTTGAGGTATGTGTCTCAATGTTTTACCCTCCCAAAGCATCCCATTGATTTTTCCTTCCTTCCAATTATTATTTTTACTTGATTTACAGCTTTTTAATATACTTAATTATCATGTTGTGGTGTTTATAAATGTTTAGAACTTGTTAAAAGTAGATTTTGTTGTGAATCATCAATTATTCCTAAGAATTCATGTGTCAAATTTGTTTAATTTAATGAAAAATTATGTTTTATTAATTTTAAAAATCTGATTCTCACCTTGGGAATACATATGGTTAGTTCTTTGTGGTGTTTCCATGTTGATATAATTTTTTAAAAATGGGTTTTCATGAAATTCCTTGTTTATGTTTATGCGATTTTATATGAAATGGGTGTCTTTTTGAGATCAAATAATTAGCCTTGTTTTTCTTAAATGTTTCATTGGTTTTTGAATTGTATCTTGATTCATTTGTTTGGGGTAATTTTATTTCAAGGCTTTATGTTGTTTTTGGGTCCTAGGGTTTTATTGTAAGGAGTTGCGGTCAGTTTTGATGTTGCGCACCCATATCTTTATGTTTGGATACGTATAAATATATATATATCTTATTTTTGTGTGTTCCGTCATGGCTCGAGGAACACGTGCATCAATTTATGGATATATTGGGAAGTGTGTATGTTTGTGTGTGTGAGGGAAATGCTGGTTGAGTTATAAATCTTTGGCATTACCATCGTTTGAGGTAGTTTTGCACACACTTGCTTTTTAAAATTCAGAATTATTAGTTTCATTCTTTTCATAGACTCTATAACTAATAAATATTGATATATGGTTTTTTTGGGAAAACTTTTTTCATGATGTTTTATTTGTCGAAAAAAGTTTTCAATACTAGTAAAAATGAATATGGAGATGAAGAAGGAACTCCAAAAGTTAATGGATACTGTCAATTCAGACGATTGGTCAACTAATTATAAATACTAAATGCATGTATCCAAGGTGATAAATTGTCTACATCAATAAATATGATGAATTAAGGATGAATAATCTATTTTAATTTTTAGTCCAAATATAAAATGAAGATGAGAGAAAGAGGATGTGGAAGAGGCTTGGAATTCTAAGGGGTCCATGCATTATTGAACTACTATGTGTCCATTCACATTATCCTTAGAAGTATTTTTTATATATATGCTTAAGTAAAAATTTTTGCAAGCACACGATCTGACCAGATAGCCTCAACCCAAGGGATCATGAGGGATAGAGTCAACTATGTCTGAAGGGAAGCCATCCAGGAGCACATAGGGAAAAGCACCCACAGATTTTTGGGCCTAAGACCATAGAGGGTGGACATAGAGAGCACCCATAGAACATGATATAGGGAGGTACAATGGAGGGAGAGGGAGTAATATGGAGATGGATCAGACTAGCTTGATACTTAAATGGCTCTTAACCTGTGTCTCATTTTTTATGTGGGACAAAAAATGCAGTTATTTTTCATCGTTTAAAATATAAAGAAGAAATGTAGTTTACTCATGTAATTTTTTGTTCCACCATCTAATATTCGTAATTTTTGTTTTATTCGAGCTAGTCTATCAATCGTACAACATCCAATTCATCTCCTTTTACCTCTGATCGTTCGAAAGGGTTCTGAGGACAGAATTCATTGGAGCTACGAACAAACCATCAAGATTGAGCTCCCATCCATTACTGACTAACTAATCCAATGAATGATGATATTATGAAAGCTACGATATCATTCATGTGATTTTATTTTCATACATACAATAAAATTATTGAGTTCAAATGTGTCTAATGTAAGTGAAGATGAGAGGCCACGTATTTCATGGAAGATTATCGGGTTTTCATAAAGGATGAGTTGCATGTTATTGTCCTCACATGTATGTGAAAAGGATGATATCATTTGAAAAGAAAACACTCCTCAATTCTCGGCATATCTGAAACTCGAGTCTGAAATTTTTAAATAACTAAAGATCTTTGTTATTCAAATGGAATATCTTTGCTGATTCAAAGGAGATATTTTGAATGCAAGGAAGATCCATTCCCTTCTTATAAATGGAGATGCCCCGATACAAAGAGATTTTCTTCCATTCGTTCAACTGAGGGATTTTGTTTCTCAAAAATAGAGCATCTATGTTCTTGTTTTGCAATGAAAAAGAAGAGATCTATATACCTTCAAGAAGTGTTATGCGCTCTTGAAGTGTCTCAAGTAGACGGAGAACTGCACCTCTGTGAAAAGAAGGAACCATGATCATGAGATAGGTTTTCCAAACCCTCATTGTGTTTCATGATTATGATATTGCGGGTACACAATTGGTTCCTATCCACCCTTACTGTTCTATGTAAAGACAAATCCATGAACCACCCTGGTCTTGTGTAGAATATCCAAGCATACCCATTGTGTGAAGAAGAAGAACCGTGAACCCATGGGTTTTACAAAGAAAATGTTACAACACCCTCCTATTTACATGGATACATATATATTGTTTTTAGGGGTTCATGTTTCGTGAAGAAGCATATTTATATGTAAAGGTAAGTATGCACATCCATCCAATAGCCCGAAGGCCTTCAATTTTTTTATTTTGATAAATCCCCCTTATAAGGGAATAAGGGGGAAAACCTATGACATCAAGACTTAAAAAACAAGTAAGGACCATAAGACCAAAACTCAAGATCCAGAACAACCCTTAAAACTAGATATCAGCTTCTCCCAGTAACAAAAGACATTAAAATCAGCTTAAATTGTCTCATAGCAACCCAGCAAACTATCCCACGCCAAAAAGCACGGGCCTGGAGCTGATAGAAAAATCAATACCCTCTCAAACATCTGATTCTATGAGGTCATGAAACATAAAAAAATCCTTGCTCTGATCCTCATCTAGTGTAGCTCTTGTAGACAAACGGTTGCATCATCACTTAAGTCACAAACCACCAAATCCAAGACATTTCCTTCTTTCAATCATTTCTAAAGCAATGTAGCCATCCATTCTGGGAAATCCAAATTTACAAGAACCACCATTCCATCAAACATTTCAGAAATCCCTCAAACTGCAGAAATCCACCATCGCCATCATTCTAACAGATTCACCAACACAGAAACACCATCAAGGCAACGACCTCCATCTATTCAAATCAGAGAAAACCATAACCAAAGAAAAAAACATGCAGCCAATATGATGATTTTAGCATGGATGTAAGGTTCACAAACATCGAAGACTATAACAACACTACAAATTAAAAAGGAAGAAGAAATCATCGCAAGTGATGAAGCAATTCATCTCAAACCAAAATTTACCACAAAAAGGGAAAATACAAGAACATCACTAAATCTCCAGAAGGACTCCTGCTACTCAGATCCCATCACTATCATCCTGTTCGGACTCGAATACCACAACAAACCACCAACCACAAACATCGGAGGCAAGGTAGAGACCTCAAGCTGTGGAATCTGGAACCTCTGATGTGGGCCAGCACCGCACCACCATGAAAAACCTATCCAGCAAGATAAAATCAGGCAAGGAGAGGAAAGTAGTGGTGAAATAGGATAGGTGAAAGAGTCCACAAATCCACCGATGGAGAGTAATCTTCATGATCTCACAGATCATAGGGATAGCCGCCGTGAAAACCCAAGCAGAAGGAGGTGGCAATGAGGAGAATTCCTCAGCGCCTGGTGCTCTTTAAGGGCTCATCTGCTGCCAACCAAATTCTGTATGCACATGAAATCCTGAATTTGATTTTTTTGAAGAACCTTGAGGCTTTGTGTGTGTATGTGAAGGAGGAAGAACATTTCCAAATAGCTACACCCGTTAGGGTTGATATTTCTTTGTGTATGATTCGGGTGCATTAAAAAAGAGAGAAGACAATGAAAAATTACATACATACATATAGATGTTATTTTAAAATATATAAGTCTACATGTGTAGAGACCCTCACATGACATACTTGAACATTACATTAATTTTTTGGAATACTTAATACATGAAAAAAACAGACGCCCAAAGACCTTACTAGTTTAGTGTCTTTGAAAACTCGGAACATAATCTTCTAATCATGGTGAAAGATCTTCAACATCTCCCATAAAGATCTTCCCCTTTAATTTTCTTACCTAAAACCTTTCTTTATATCTTGGGAAAAAGAAAACATAAAAAGGGTGAGCTAAAATTCCCATTAAGTGTAAAAATGGATAACATAAAACAATCCCTAAACATTTGAATGTAATAACATGAACATAAAACATCAAAATAATGGGTAATGAAAAAAATATTCGCAGTCCATAAGGCATAGATCATAATGGAATATTAACCATGATAAAATAGCATGGGAATAAAACATGTAATTGTGGAAACCATTAAGCATAAGTTATGATTTCCATAGTAGCCAAGGCATTGCTTCCAAACCACCATTGTGGACAAAGTCCATTACTGAACTGGGTTTACTTGTCGTTCCAGCCCTGTATTACTGAGCCGGAGTCACTTGACGTTCCATCCATATCTATATCATGAGATATAAATCTTTACCCAATGCATTGGAGAGAGATATAGGTCCCACCCATCTCATAATGAAATCATTCTTACTTGTTCCACAAAATAAACATAAATCATTCATCATAACCAAAAGAATAAAATGGGTTTCATAAACATCATCCCATCATAACATAATCCATATAATACAAATAGATATCATTTCATCATAAGAAGAATCAAAACATGTAAATAATAGAGGCATTATACTTGAAACCTAATCATAATAAAAAATTTCATCTTAAATGGAAAATAGTTTTGACAAAACACTTGAAATGAATTCTTGATGAAAATATCCTTTCTTCTTCAAAATCATTTTCTTTTCAAAAAATGCCATGAAATTTTTAAAGAAAGGGATTTTTTTTGAAAATAATCATGAATTCTTGTCAAGTAAGCTTCATGAAAATAAGGCGTTATGAAATCGTAAAAATCCCTTCACACCGTATATATTAAAAAAAACATTCCCCTCGTACTTTTTCCAGAAAAGTCAAAAAGTACCTTATATGGTAAACAAACGAATGATTCCTTCAATACAATGTGAAAGTCAAATAGGGGTAAACATGAATTTAAACATACACGGAAAATTATTAAACACTTTATGAAAAACATTTTTATGGACATGGATGAAAAATATAACCTCAGTAAATACTTACAAATAAACAATCTTGGATAAGAACGAGATTGGAATAATTATCCATTACCTTATGTCCAATTTCATCCATATGTGTCTGAGACTCCTTTATATTGGGATTAAACATAATATTAACTTTTAACATAACCATAATAATATTTATGATATCATATATGATTCACTTATGACTTTATATTACCCGTTCTTTTGTAAATTCCATGTTAAAGCAGCATTTTGGGTAAAATCGTTTCATTTATCGTACGTGTTTAGAATTGTTGTTCTTGATATTATTACATGTATTCTGATTTACTTAATTCAATAATGTAAAACATGATTTATATATAATATATATTCAGCATGTAAATATATATGATAGATTGATAAATGGAATGAAATACACCGTTCATGGAGAAGGTAGGTCATACGTACG
Organism: Viscum album; assembly: GCA_963277665.1. Classification (NCBI taxonomy): domain Eukaryota; kingdom Viridiplantae; phylum Streptophyta; class Magnoliopsida; order Santalales; family Viscaceae; genus Viscum; species Viscum album. Next base: position 825,799,309 of record OY728148.1, on the reverse strand, counting down.
CATGAATGTTGTTTTTGTTTCCTTATTGAATTGAATGGAATTAAGTACATGAAACATATATGTACATAAATACAGTATCATTATTATTTAATATCTCTCTTTATTATTTATTATATATACTTTATAATCATACTTGAATGGTTAATCATGGAAAATGAATCTCACCGCGTTTGTGGAGACGGTAGTCCGTACGTTTGCATGAGCGACAATATCATTCTTTTGATATTAAAATAGTATATAATTGGATGGAATATAATATATACAGAATCATCATAATGTTATATTTATTATTTATATCATTTATACACATTATTATAGCATTCCAAATGATGAAATGTTTGAATAACAAACTACACCATGACGTGCAGACGGTAAGGCGTATGCACACACGTGTGGTGACTTTTTCATTCATAGGATGGATAAAATAAATAATATGGTTGTACAATTTTTATAATATAATCACAGTATATATAAGATACTGGAGTTTTTATTTTATAATGGAAACAATAGAGAAGGAGTAAGTGGAAGAAGAAAGGAACTTGAAATAGGTGGTGAGATATTTACCTCTTATTACGATTCTTCCTTTTGATTTGATCAAAAGGGCTCCTTAATTTGGCTCTCTGACTAAAGGAATGCCTCTAGGATGAATTAAGTACATTAAAGAGGGTATTTTGTCAGGTTTTGTCTGATCCAAATGGTTTTGGAGGTGTGAATTAGAGAGAAGGGTGATTTCCCTTTTATAAGAGGGGTGAGGGGCACCTTTGGAAAAACTTAAAATATTATTTTATAATAAATTAATATTCTGTTTATAATGACTAAAAAGTGAGTTATTTCGAAGCTAGGGTAGTTATGGGTCGGAATAATCTAAACCAATCTGTTTTAGACAAGTTTAGGTTACCATTTTATCCTTGTCATTTAGATTTAACTCTAAGTTAAATAATTTAACTTTTACCATGTCTTCTTGTATTCTTACACTATATGGTAAATAAACTTACTATAAACTACCAATATAACTCCAATTGCTTCATTAATGTCATATATAATATTATATAAGTCTTTTTTCCAGACCTTAGAGTTTTAGGACCATTATATCAATTAATAATATAATATTTTTTTTAAAACTCTTTTATGTCAATTTTGACACTATTTGGTATTTTGTTTTTCCTAAATTCATAAAATAATTATTATTTAAAGTCAGTTGTCCAGACCTTAGAGTTTTAGGACCATTGTATCAATTAATAATATATGTATGGGCATATACCTAAGTAAAGTCAGTTGATACCTTCATGATTGTATTTTTTTCATTTGTGGTTTATCATTCGTTGATTCTGAGAGACCTTCGGGGGTCTCGGGGTCCCTAATGAGTATCTTATACTCACCCCTGCATGGGTTATGCCTTCACTACGTTGTGTTGGATGCAGACGACAGATAGCACTAATCGGGGTGGAGTCTTGTGGAGATGGACGGTACCCAAAGGTGGACCACTTGGTGGGGCATACACAGAGCGGACGGTCGGACCTGAGGAGCTGATGAGACTATCAGTACCCACCCTTCATGTGGGATTTCCGGAGGACGACTCGGTGTTTCTGTTTTACTTAATGTTGTTTCACTTTCCTTTCAGTTGTACTGTACTTTTAGTTGGGTTTGTATACTGGCCCATTTACTTTTTCAGCATTTACCTTGTACTCAGTTTTACTTAGTGTTTACTTCACTTGCGTACTCTGTTGTGTTTGTTTCTTCATAAAGGCAATGTCTTCCCTTCTTTTAGGATTTACGCCTTTAGTGCTAGTCGCCAGCCCCTGGCCTATGGAAGGTGGGCTTGGGGTAGCCACGGCACGGGCCCTGAGGACGGGTCGTGACATATTGCTTATAAAAAAAAGTCATCTAACCAACCCTAATAAGTTATATTAACCTAGAAAATCAGTTTAATTAATAAAAAGACTCAAATTAAATTTATTTGGGTATTTATAATATCAATTATGATAATATTTCATTAACAATGTAATTATTGCATCATCATTGTGTCGTAATGAAATTAAATTATTTAATGTCTAAAAAATATAAATAAAATACCATTATGTAAGAAATCTTTTTATCTTTCTAATTAATATTTATAGATGAATTTATCTTATGTGTAACCCTATATTAAAAAAAATTAGTCATTAAACTTTGATTTTAACTATTTTAACTCTTCTTTGAATAAAATAATAATAAATGTCCTAATCTAATCAAAGTGGACCTAAAGGGTGATATTTTATTATTAAGGTTATTTTTAGTCAAATCACACTTATCCAATAGAATTGGGACATGTGTTAGGGTAATAATAATATCATTTTTACCCTTAATTATATTATTTACTTTTAATCATGGTAAATAAAAGTTAAAAATTACTATTCACCAAAATATATTTTCATCTCATTGAACCACATTTTACTTACGGATATCAACCGTTTCTCTCGGATTTTTGAAATTCAACTCACAGAAGTAGTAAAATTAATTTTTATTCAAATTTTTAAATGCTCCTAGGAGGTGGGTAAAGGACGGTAAAAAGTTCAATAAAATTTTTATATATCTAAAATTATTATAAAATAACTCCAATGAATTACAATGAACTTATATAGGTATTATGTATCTATTTTGAACTAATAAAACTTTAAATAAAATAAATTATTATTTAAATAAAAAGTTGGTTTTAACCGATAACTGAGTGTTTTCACTATTCATCAAAATTGAAAGTTTTCAAAAAAATACCAAAAATTCTCCATAAGCTAATTTTGATATTCCGAATCCAAAAATGAATTCCATTTTGAAAGATAAAATTTATAAAATTTCAAAAATAGGTTATTACTATTCATAATGGCTAGTTAATATAATATTTTAATAACATTTCATTTTTTAGTAAAACTCGGTATTGCGTACAATGCAAGATATCGAGGAAGGTTTCTCTTGCATGTAACGCAAGCCAAGAATAGTGTTTTATATACTTCAAGATAATACGGTGTTCTGTATAGTGAAATATAATCTTGGTGTATCGTACAACACAAGACATCAATGAAATTAAAATTAATATTTCTCATAAAATCTCGGGGTGTTACATTCTACCCCCTTAAAATGAATTTCACCCTCGAAATTCATCAGTGTTATAAATGGATTACTACTTGAAAGTTTAATTCATAGAAACCCCCATCTTAAAAATCAATACTAAAAGTTAATTTTAAAAACTAATGTATGAAATGTAACGGTTACCCAAATTAACTCATCACTGGGTTTCCACATAGAATAACATAGGTGAAAATATGGATATGGAAGAGACATATAACCATAAAGTTCTGATGGAGAGTGATAGAAAACATGGCTATGAAAAATCCCACAATCACAAAACCAAAAACTTTTGATGATCTAAGGTACTATCTAGGACAATCATTTTTTGGTTTTCAAAATCATTTCCCTAAATTTGAAAAAAAAATTGGAATTAGAATAAATACTTAATTGATTTTGGTACAATCTCACTGTTGGTCATTCCTTGAACAATTTCCACTTCATCTCTTAAATAAATGAAGTTGAATTTGTCATTCGTGAAGTGTTAGAAGATCATGCTATAGAATGATAGGTCGTTCCATCTGTCTCAAACAAAAGGTTAGCAAAAGTTACTAAATATACATAAGTCCATCTATGGTGAGATTAATCGTATATAGATCCAAAAATGGATTTATACTTAATTTATCATACCACTTAATAAAATAAAACTAATTTCTACTAAACAGGGACTTCTTGTAGGCCAGTGGTAGGTGATAAAGGCCTATCGCACTTCGGTTGTGGGTTCGATTCCCGCATCCTTGTCCGACGCGACGGGTTGTCGCCTGTCCTACGGGTTGTCCTTTTTCTAAAACTATACAAATTTAACATTTCAGAAATAAAATAAAAATTTTATAACCTTAAGCAATACTATATGATGTCTAAATTAATCCATTCCAACCTTTAGGTTTATCAAAAATACTTCTGTCTGATTACTAGAAATGTCATCTACCAAGAAAGTGAATTCCTTCATTTTTCCCCCATATATCATAAGATATATCTTGTTTTTGGTCACATTCCAAACATTTGAATACCTTAATCATTTATTCTCTTGAAAAATAAATACCCATTGAACATTAGTGAAAACATGAATACTGTAAAAAGTTAACTCTTTCCACATACCAAAATTCCAAAAATTCTATATACTAAAACCATGATATCACTTTGTCCTTATATTTGTCATGAGATCATTAATACTATCAAACATATCATTTTCTCTTTATCCCTTCATTATGTGCATATCATCTTCTTTCAAAAATATTTCAATCACTTTTCATGGTTACTAGTACAATACTATTATTGAAAACCACAATAAACCAATACATAGATATTCCAACATTCCAAAATACTATAAATGAGATTCCATGATACTATTTTTAAATACCATTACATAAAAACTTAATCATTCCACAACATCATTGTCATACTCAACATCACATATAGTGATCGCATGTGACTTCCCTTTGTCCTTTTCCTTAAGAGGTTGCTCACGTCGATCATCATTAACCCTTGGATTAGGGCATTGATTAGCATAATTCCCCATTTCCTTGCACTTGAAGCATTGAAGTGTTGGTGGAGAATTCTATGTAGTCTTTTCTATATTTACGTCATTAGAAACTTTTTTCCCATTACATCGGCACTCAACAGCTCGATGACATTCTTTTCCACACTTGAAACATTTTATAGTACCTTTTAGACAATCTCCACCATTCTTCTTTCCACACTTTGAGCATAAAGAATCATTCACCTTCTTTTCACCATGGTTCTGAGTTTTTTCCTTGAAATCCATCTTTCATTTTTTTTCAAAACCATGAGATGGATATGTAACACCAACTTCCAGTTCAGCCATGATTGTAACACCCCAGGTAAATAAAGAATATGACATTTTCATATTTATCCCTATTTGTGAATAAAATATTAATATTACTTTAAAGGGGATGCTATGCTCGATGGCGTACCCAACACGCAACAACGAGTTTCTTGGGAATCTTACGTTGCACTCTAATAATATTATTTTAAATGGTAGTTAACATGTAGCCGTTGTATTGGCGGGAATGGATAGAAATAACTAAAATATGATTATATATGTTTTTAAATGTTATTACATTTATCCAATAAAGGATATAGGCTTAAAATACGGAAGGAATTCAATTTTAGGCATATATGCCCTAGTTTTCACTAAAGGTTCACTTATTGACTTTTGATGGCGAACCATCATTAAATATAGTTTTGTTCACTCTTATACATTCTATTGGACCAAATAAAACTCTTATTAAGAATCGGGACATCAAAATTTACTTTGTGTAAATTTTTGGTATCTTTCCGATAATGTTCATTTTTTTAATGAATAGTGTAAAATGTTGTATTTTAATTCAAAACCTCTTTTTAATCTAATTTATTTATATTATTAGATTATATTTTGAATTGGTTTTAAATTGAAATTAGAAAATATCTTTACCATTAAATCCAATAGTGGTCGTTTGAATTAATTTCACTTTGAAATCAGACTTAAACTAGTGTCAATCTTTTGATACTTATTGTTTTATAAAAACACGCTATTTGCTCTGACAGCGGGAATTAATTATTAAATTAATTAATGTGACTAATATGTTTTGAATTTTGTAAAATGGACTTCATTTTTGAATTCGGAATATCAAATATAGCTTAGGGTGAAGTTTTGGTATTTTTCTGAAAAACTCCAATTTTTGATGAATAGTGAAACCACTAAGTGGTAATCAAGGAAACTGATTTTTCAGTTAAATGAAAGTTTACCACTAATGTGTATTGAATTTTGAAAATCCGACATACATGGTTGTCATTAGTATGTAAAATGTGGTTCAATGGGATGAAAATAATTTTTTGGTGAATAGTAACTTATTAAGTTTTTAATCGCGATTAGTGGTAATTAGTGTAATTTAAGGTAAAAATGATATTATAAGAATGTGAAAACACCATGACACTTGTCCTACACCTATTGGGTGAGTCATGGCCGACCCAGAAAAGCCATGGGCCAACTTGGGGACCCCATGGATCCACTTTGGTTGGGAAATGACATAAATAACATTTATTTAATGTAAAAGTAAAATTGACACAAACATGATATGTTTTACTAAAACAATTTTTAAGTAGGGTTATACAAGTAATATTTTTTATTATAAATAGTCATTGTAAAGCTAAAAATAATTCCTACATCATAGTAATTGTTTTATAATTTTTAGACATTAAATAAATTAAATTATTTATGACATCATAATGATGCAGTGATGACATCATTATTTAACGATTAAAATAAAATGGAAATATAATGTAATATCTATGAACTAAACATGTCCAAAAATTATTGGATGGGTGGATTTAGAACCCTTATAACCTTATCCACGAATTATATCAATGTGGGACCTTTTAAAACCGAATCACATTTTCAAATAAAGTAATATTTCCTTACTTTCCAAAAGTGCCCCTCCTCTCCTCTTATAAAAGGCCCCCACCTCTACCTCTTTTCACACACTCATCAAGCCTTTGGCTTGGCCAACCCCTACCCATTTACTCTCTCTCCATCCCTCTCCTCATCCTAGAGGATTCCCTTTGGGCAGAATCCTTTCAAAGGAAGCCTTTAGGCTCAAATCAAAAGGAGTTACACTTTTAAAGGTAATTCTTTCTCTCATGTTCATTTGTTTTATTTTGCTTCTCCAACCCCCCTAAACTCTTTTTATTTATTTATTTTGTTACAACACCAGTATATTCAATATACTAGGATGTTTTTATAAGATTTATTCGAGCTACACTCTCACACAACTACATCAAATGGTTAAAGAACATACGGTTTCCATGGATGGTGAAATTCTGCCTCCCGAAACGATGATTCTTCAATACTCATTTAACACCTTCAAAGGTGGCCATTATGATGTCACTATTTTTATATATGATATATAATATGTTTATGTTTTCCTTATGCATCTGTATTTTTCATTTTTGTCTTACCTTTATGGCTTCCATTATGGGTATACGTGATATCTTCATTTAAGGAAGTGCGGACTACCGCCCCCTCAAAGTGATTTGATTCGTTAAATAACATATGTGGGATGTATAAAGGATGGAAATATGATATTATATATGATATTATACTGGAATTATAATATACCTTTATAAAATTATTATTCCATTCTATAAAATATGAAATAGAAATGAAAGTAGCGTTCATGCGTACGTACAGCTTACCGTCTCCATGAACGGTGCATTTCATTTCTTACCTATAAATGATTATGTAATGTTATAAATGCATGCATGTACTGGATATATATGACATATATTATATCTACATCATTAATACAATTCTGGATATAATAAACATTTGTCCACACGAACAACATGTAATTGTAAGAAGTCCACTTTCGACTTAAGAACCAAATATCGGCAAAACAAGTATTATTAACTTAAATGATTACATAATGTTTATGACATGGTAATAAGTGGTATAAAAAAAATAATGAACTTGAAAAAGGTTCTTAAGGAAGTATAAATTAACTCAATTTTATTATTCAGGAGATTAAAGAACGATCGAGTCAAGTCGGACCCGAGGTAACGGATCCTACAACTCTCTTTCTTTTTAAGTACACTCTTTTATGTAATTTCTTTAAAGCTCATATTTCTTATGATTGGGATGTTCCTTTATATTAATCCTACTGTAATTTTTATGTTCATGTGATGAGAGACCCTATTCTCTCTCATCAATCCATTTTGGATGTTTTGAGTGGCGCCGTTAGGCTGCCGAACTTTCGTAAGAGATCTAACCTCTCTATTCCTTTTTAAGTACTCTCCTTTGTGTCACTTATTTTAAGCTCCTCTTTGTTATGTTGGGGATTTTCTTTTATATTCCAATTGCTGCAAATTATATTTTAATATGATGGTATACTCTATTTGATCTCATCAATCCATATTCAGAAGTTTTATGTGGCGCCGTTAGGCTGCCGAGTTTTCATAAGGGATTTTTCATCACACTTTTATTCCCGTGAGATTTATTCTACATTTGCCACAAATTCCATTGAGTGTTGTATGTACTGCCCATTATTCTACTCTTTGTGTAATATACTTGAGTTTATGAGTATTTACATCAATGACCTATTGTCTTTCTTTCATGGGGTGTATTTTTTGAAAGATACCCAAGTCGGTAAGGGAACCTTTCATCCTCCTCTTTTTTAAAAGACTTATTTTATTGGGTATTTTAATTTACATATTTTTATGTTGGGACATGTTCTCATAAATCCTTATTGATGTAAATTTTATTTCCAAGTGATGGGATACACTTTTTATCTCTCATCAACTCATTTTGATGTGATGTCGTTAGGCTGTCAAGGGAACTTTTTAACCCAATTTCAATTTCTTTGGGTTCAACATGTAGTCATTGAATATGTCATCCATTGAATATGTCTGAATGACCTTTTATTGTTTTACACTTAATATCCACTTATATTGGGTGTATTTATATTTGTCACACATATTTTGAGATTGATTTGTCCTTAATTTAAAGATACCTTCTTTATAAGGGATTTCATCACATTTGACATTTCTATTGAGGGTTCATTGTTGTTATGCACCAATTCACTCTTATATGGTGTATATAATGTCCTTTGGAGTATTATATCATGAATCCTTTTATTCTCATGATATTATAAAGTTCTGACTAAATGTTATTCCCCGATTATTGTATTCAAGTGTCTCTAATTTTGGTAAAACCCCTTTAACCAAAATATCGTTTTAAATGTTTTAATTATTTGTTCTTATTAATATCCATGTTTTCAAAATGGTTTTAAGGATTTATTTATATGGATATTAATGGTTTAAAATGTTAAAAGATTCAAGGTGGTATGGGACACTTTGATTCAAAAATCTCTTTATTAAATGTTTTAAATGGTATTGGAAATGGTTTCTTTTTGAATGGATTCATTATTTCAATATCCTAAAATGTTATATTGTGATTGAAATGTGGAAATGTTATGTTTCCTTTATTCATGTTTTATGTGATACGATTATGTTATGGTTCTTGGGCATTGTTATGAAGAACGGGTGGTTCCGTGATAAACTAAGGGCGGGTGAGCCCGATATAGCTCTCCAATGCATTGGGTAACGTGAAGGAGTGAAACGTTAAGGTTTCTCCGAAGAGATTTAGGGAATATACTGTGATGGGTATTCCAAACGTAACCAAGAGGGTTACTCCCTACGTAAGCATGTTATGAATGCCTCAAGTTACCTTTTTGTCTTATGATTTCTATGATTTATTCATGGTTTGATGAGGTATGAAAGTGCCTTTGTTTTATGGGTAAAATATGATTTCATTCTTATGTATATATGAAATCATGTTTCCTATCCATATTTTTATAACCCTTACTGAGATTTTTATGATCATCCCATGTTTTTGAAATGTTTTTCACAGGTCAAGGTAAAGGTACATGATGTGATGATAGTGTCAAGGATGTGTTAAGAAAGAATCTGTGTTTAATTTTAAATAGGTTTCCGTTGATGGGATGAATGAATATTGTCTTTTATGTAACCACTTTGTTTAAATGTGGAATGTAATGAATGTTTCATGATCTAATTCTCTAAAACTCTAAACCTGAAAAGATCCTCAATGTGTAATCTTGTAATAACTCAAGATTAAGTAAGGTTTAAGGATGGGGCCTTATAGTTGGTATCAAAGGTCGGTTTAGATAACTTTAGAGGTTAGGGTATTCTTTAAGCATAAGTGACATTACCATAATGGTTAGGATTTCAGAAAGAGTCCTAGTTTTAGATAAAGTGAATGAGTAAGTGTATATTAGTGTTTACCTTCCTCATTAGTACATGATGGTTTTGTTGATATACTCACACTGACCTTTTTGGTATTAGTAAATGGCTGGATCTAGCAGGGACCAAAGTGACAATGGGTTTCAAGGAAACTGTGGTGGTTCTCTGATTAAGATACTGGATGAGATGGGGGATTCAATTAGGAATCTCATAGTTGTTCTAAACAAACTATCAAGGAGTCATGATCAACCACTTCAACCTTGGTGAGTTCTCTAATGCATCATGTACGAGATGGCCAACTCGATGTGGAAATTCAGGTAATAATTATTAAGGTAACCATTAGGGTTTATATGATCCTTACTTTTTAGGTAATTGTGGGTTACTCTATGATATGATGGAAAATGAAAGGAATGAGATAAACTTGAGGTTAAAATATGTTATGATTATTCTTGAAGATTTTATCTCATTTTGGGGAATGTTTTAAGAATTATATAGTTTTGGAAAAAGGACAACACACAGACCGTGTGACATCCCGTCGCATCGGACAAAGCTGCGGGAATCGAACCCACAACCAAAGTGCGACTGGTATTTATCGCCTACCACTGGACTACGTGAAGTCCCTGGTTAGTTTGAATGATTCTTTCTGGTTATATGATTTTATGAACTAGGAGTAAGATGATTTTGGGTTATTTATGAAAATGATTAACCTATCATGGAGGATATGTGATTAGTTTAATTACTTTTCAATACGGGACTTTAGGAGCAACTGATGTTGTTTGGAGATAAATGTTACGATTTAACTTGGAAGACTATGTGACTAAATCCTTAAAATGTTTGGGTTTCAATCTTAGATTGGTTTACTTTGAGGAATTTTTATGGACAAATTTGTTTATCGGATGGTCCTCTTTGAACTTTGGATTTTGTTGGACAAATTTTGGAGATTAAGAATAGATTTTCTTTTTATAAAGGGTTATCCTTTTCAGGATTATCTGACCTTGTACTAACCTTTTTGGTTTTGGTTATGGTTAAGGTCTAATGATATGGGAAGTATATAGTTCTCTTTTGTGGATTAGATGATTCTCTAGAAGTTGATTATAGTACTTTTAATGTGAACAAGTCTTCCTAAATACTCGTCTTTTGGAGAAAATATGAGTTTGTGTAAGGAATCTAATAAAAGTTGAAAGTCAATATGATAAGTGATTATGTTTCCTTATGAATAAATTCCTCAATAAAAAGTAACTTAAAACAAAAATTTTGTCTATTAACTTTTCCTACTGGGTAATCGAATACCGTTTAACCCATCACAAGTTTGTGATTTTCTCATGGTTAACTTTCTCCTAAACATGTTTTCTATCACTCTCCATCAGAACATGACCCTTTGTTTTTTTCCTCCATGTCCATATTTTCATACTTGGAATCCTAGTATGGGTTAACTCGGGTGACCTTTATACTTATCTCTCTTTATTTTAAAGTGTTTGTTTTACCAACTCTTGTTCCGATGTGGGACTTTCAAGGATGTTTCCAAGCGCAATTTTAAAATTGAGAGGATGCAATTCCCAAAAGGGGGGAAGGATGTAACACTCCAGGTAAATAAAGAATATGACATTTTCATATTTATCCCTATTTGTGAATAAAATATTAATAGGACTTTAAAGGGGACGCTATGCTCGATGGCGTACCCAACACGCAACAACGAGTTTCTTGGGAATCTTACGTTGCACTCTAATAATATTATTTTAAATGGTAGTTAACATGTAGCCGTTGTATTGTCGGGAATGGATAGAAATAACTAAAATATGATTATATATGTTTTTAAATGTTTTTACATTTATCCAATAAAGGATAGAGGCTTAAAATACGGAAGGAATTCAATTTTAGGCATATATTCCCTAGTTTTCACTAAAGGTTCACTTATTGCCTTTTAATGGCGAACCATCATTAAATATAGTTTTGTTCACTCTTATAAATTCTATTGGACCAAATAAAACTCTTCTTAAGAATCGGGACATCAAAATTTACTTTGTGTAAATTTTTGGTATCTTTCCGATAATGTTCATTTTTTTAATGAATAGTGTAAAATGTTGTATTTTAATTCAAAACCTCTTTTTAATCTAATTTATTTATATGATTAGATTATATTTTGAATTGGTTTTAAATTGAAATTATAAAATATCTTTACCATTAAATCCAATAGTGGTCGTTGGAATTAATTTCACTTTGAAATCAGACTTAAACTGGTGTCAATCTTTTGATACTTATTGTTTTATAAAAACACGCTATTTGCTCTGACAGTGGGAATTAATTATTAAATTAATTAATGTGAATAATATGTTTTGAATTTTTTAAAACGGACTTCATTTTTGAATTCGGAATATCAAATATAGCTTAGGGTGAAGTTTTGGTATTTTTCTGAAAAACTCCAATTTTTTAATGAATAGTGAAACCACTAAGTGGTAATCAAGCAAACTGATTTTTCAGTTAAATGAAAGTTTACCACTAATGTGTATTGAATTTTTAAAATCCGACATACATGGTTGTCATTAGTATGTAAAATGTGGTTCAATGGGATGAAAATAGTTTTTTGGTGAATAGTAACTTATTAAGTTTTTAATCGCGATTAGTGGTAATTAGTGTAATTTAAGGTAAAAATGATATTATAAGAATGTGAAAACACCATGACACTTGTCCTACACCTATTGGGTGAGTCATGGCCGACCAAGACAAGCCATGGGCCAACTTGGGGACCCCATGGATCCACTTTGGTTGGGAAATTACATAAATAACTTTTATTTAATGTAAAAGTAAAATTGACACAAACATGATATGTTTTACTAAAAAAAATTTAAGTAGGGTTATACAAGTCATATTTTTGATTATAAATAGTAATTGGAAAGCTAAAAATAATTCCTACATCATAGTAATTTTTTTATAATTTTTAGACATTAAATAAATGAAATTATTTATGACATCATAATGATGCAGTGATGACATCATTATTTAACGATTAAAATAAAATGGAAATATAATGTAATATCTATGAACTACACATGTCCAAAACTTATTGGATGGGTGTATTTCGAACCCTTATAACCTTATCCACTAATTATATCAATGTGGGACCTTTTAAAACCGAAACACATTTTCAAATAAAGTAATATTTCCTAACTTTCCAAAAGTGCCCCTCCTCTCCTCTTATAAAAGGCCCCCACCTCTACCACTTTTCACACACTCATCAAGCCTTTGGCTCGGCCAACCCCTACCCATTTAATCTCTCTCCATCCCTCTCCTAATCCTAGAGGATTACCTTTGGGCATAATCCTTTCAAAGGAAGCCTTTAGGCTCAAATCAAAAGGAGTTACACTTTTAAAGGTAATTCTTTCTCTCATATTCATTTGTTTTATTTTGCTTCTCCAACCCCCCTAAACTCTTTTTATTTATTTATTTTGTAACAACACCAGTATCTTCAATATACTAGGATGTTGTTATAAGATTTATTCGAGCTACACTCGCACACAACTACATCAAATGGTTAAATAACATACGGTTTCTGTGGATGGTGAAATTCTGCCTCCCGAAATGATGATTGTTCAATACTCATTTAACACCTTAAAAGGTGGCCATTATGATGTCAATATTTTTATATATGATATATAATATGTTTATGTTTTCCTTATGCATCTGTATTTTTCATTTTTGTCTTACCTTTATGGCTTCCATTATGGGTATACGCGATATCTTCATTTAAGGAAGTGCGGACTACCGCCCCCTCAAAGTGATTTGATTCGTTAAATACCATATGTGGGATGTATAAAGGATGGAAATATGATATTATATATGATATTATACTGGAATTATAATATACCTTTATATAATTATTATTCCATTCTATAAAATACGAAATAGAAATGAAAGTAGCGTTCATGCGTACGTACGGCTTACCGTCTCCATGAACGGTGCATTTCATTTCTTACCTATAAATGATTATGTAATGTTATAAATGCATTAATGTACTGGATATATATGACATATATGATATCTACATCATGAATACAATTATGGATATAATAAACATTTGGCCACACGAACAACATGTAATTGTAAGAAGTCCACTTTCGACTTAAGAACCAAATATCGGCAAAACAAATATTATTAACTTAAATGATTACATAATGTTTATGACATGGTAATAAGTGGTATAAAAGGAATAATGAACTTGAAAAAGGTTCTTAAGGAAGTAGAAATTAACTAAAGTTTATTATTCAGGAGATTAAAGAACGATCGAGTCAAGTCGGACCCGAGGTAACGGATCCTACAACTCTCTTTCTTTTTAAGTACACTCTTTTATGTAATTTCTTTAAAGCTCATATTTCTTATGATTGGGATGTTACTTTATATTACTACTACTGTAATTTTTATGTTCATGTGATTAGAGACCCTATTATCTCTCATCAATCTATTTTTGATGTTTTGAGTGGCGCCGTTAGGCTGCCGAACTTTTGTAAGAGATCTAACCTCTCTCTTTCTTTTTAAGTACTCTCCTTTGTGTCACTTATTTTAAGCTCCTCTTTGTTATGTTGGGGATTTTATTTTATATTACACTTTCTGTAAATTATATTGTAATATGATGGGATACTCTATTTGATCTCATCAATCCATATTCGGAAGTTTTATGTGGCGCCGTTAGGCTGTCGAGTTTTCGTAAGGGATTTTTCATCACACTTTTATTCCCATGAGATTTATTCTACATTTGCCACAAATTCCATTGAGTGGTGTATGTACTGCCCATTATTCTACTCTTTGTGTAATATAATTTAGTTTATGAGTATTTACATCAATGACCTATTGTCTTTCTTTCATGGGGTGTATGTTTTGAAAGATACCCAAGTCGGTAAGGGAACCTTTCATCCTCCTCTTTTTTAAAAGACTTATTTTATTGGGTATTTTAATTTACATATTTTTATGTTGTGATATGTTCTCATACATCCTTATTGATGTAAATTTTATGTCCAAGTGATGGGATACACTTTTTATCTCTCATCAACTCATTTTGATGTGATGCTGTTAGGCTGTCAAGGGAACTTTTTAACCCAATTTCAATTTCTTTGGGTTCAACATGTAGTCATTGAATATGTCATCCATTGAATATGTCTGAATGACCTTTTATTGTTTTACACTTAATATCTACTTATATTGGGTGTATTTATATTTGTCACACATATTTTGAGATTTATTTGTCCTTAATTTAAGGATACCTTCTTTATAAGGGATTTCATCACATTTGACATTTCTATTGAGGGTTCATTGTTGTTATGCACCAATTCACTCTTATATGGTGTATATACTGTCCTTTGGAGTATTATATCATGAATACTTTTATTCTCATGATATTATAAAGTTCTGACTAAATGTTATTCCTCGATTATTGTATTCAAGTGTCTCTAATTTTGGTAAAACCCCTTTAACCAAAATATCGTTTTAAATGTTTTAATTATTTGTTCTTATTAATATCCATGTTTTCAAAATGGTTTTAAGGATTTATTTATATGTATATTAATGGTTTAAAATGTTAAAATCTTCAAGGTGGTATGGGACACTTTGATTCAAAAATCTCTTTATTAAATGTTTTAAATGGTTTTGGAAATGGTTTCTTTTTGAATGGATTCATTATTTCAATATCCTAAAATGTTATATTGTGATTGAAATGTGGAAATGTTATGTTTCCTTTATTCATGTTTTATGTGATACGATTATGTTATGGTTCTTGGGCATTGTTATGAAGAACGGGTGGTTCCGTGATAAACTAAGGGCGGGTGAGCCCGATATAGCTCTCCAATGCATTGGGTAACGCGAAGGAGTGAAACGTTAAGGTTTCTCCAAAGAGATTTAGGGAATATACTGTGATGGGTATTCCAAACGTAACCAAGAGGGTTACTCCCTATGTAAGCATGTTATGAATGCCTCAAGTTACCTTTTTGTCTTATTATTTCTATGATTTATTCATGGTTTGATGAGGTATGAAAGTGCCTTTGTTTTATGGGTAAAGTATGATTTCATTCTTATGTATATATGAACTCATGTTTCCTTTCCATATTTTTATAACCCTTACTGAGCTTTTTATGCTCATCCCAAGTTTTTGAAATGTTTTTCACAGGTCAAGGGAAAGGTACATGATGTGATGATAGTGTCAAGGATGTGTCAAGAAAGAATCTGTGTTTAATTTTAAATAGGTTTCCGTTGATGGGATGAATGAATATTGTCTTTTATGTAACCAATTTGTTTAAATGTGGAATGTAATGAATGTTTCATGATCTAATTCTCTAAAACTCTAAACCTGAAAAGATCCTCAATGTGTAATCTTGTAATAACTCAAGATTAAGTAAGGTTTAAGGCTGGGGCCTTATAATGATAGCACAATGAAAAATTTCTTCATAGATATTGAAGTCTCTTCTAGCTAATTCCCTTCGAAGACTTAGTTTAAAGCCACTAAAGAATCAATCAACTTTACATTCAAGTTGGATGATGAATCCAGATTCATACCTTGAAAGCCTTGTAAAATTCACCCTATATATACCAACAGATTCATCATCCTTTTTCTTAAGCTCAAGGAACTCCTTTTCCATATTTGTTCAAATAATAAGAGGGAAGTACTTATTGAAAAATAAGTTCTTGAACTCATACCATTCCATGGATTCAATTTCATCTTGGGGCCTTGTATTTTTAACTAGAGTCCACCACTGGTCTGCTTCACCTTCTAACCGGTAAACAACCAAAATGACTATTTCATGATCTGAAGAGAGAAGTATTGAGAATATATTTTCAATGGTACTAATCCATTGTTCAGTAACAAGTGGACCAGAATGCCCACTGAAAGAAGGTGGATGTTGCCTCATGAAGGAATCAATAGAATATTGTCACTTCTCTTCTCATTTGGAAGGCCTGAATGATTCATAGCTTGTGTAAGTATAGGAATAAGATTTGGCACTCAATCTCCCATAACATTGGTTTGTTCATGAGGAAAATAATTGCATTGTCCATTACATTGATCAACATGGTTCATTTGGGTTCCAGTCATCATCTAAATCCCAAAAATAATAGTGTGAGAGGCCAAAATCATGCTAGGGAATCAACATAATAAAGGGGGAGTACCTTCAATATATAACATCTTAGGTTTTATTCTAATATTGTTACCATAATTCTAGGACTATAACCTATACTAATACTTATCCATAGAGACATCTCTAGACATACCTTAGAAATATCTCTAGGGATTTCACTATAGTTTTTCCATCCTAGTTTCCAAAGGTTAACTAAACCTTTTCTTTGATACCAACTGTAGAGACCCACAATTGACGTATATGAACATTACATTACTTTTGCAGGATACGTAATAAATGACAAAATCAGATGCCCAAAGATCCTATTAGTTTGGTGTCTTTGGAAACTCAGAACATAGTATTCTAATCATAGTGAAAGATCTTCAAAAAATCCCATAAATATCTTCCCCTTTGGTTTTCTTAACTAAAACCTTTCTGTATATCCAAGGGAAAAGAAAACATAAAAAGGGTGAGCTCAAATGCTCAGTAAGGGTAAAAAAATAGAACATAAAACAATCCCTAAACATTTGAACGTAAGAACATAAACATAAAACATCAAAATCATGGGTAATGACATAAATCTTGGGAGTGCATAAGGCATAGACCATAATGGAATATTAACCAGGATAAAATATCATGGGAATAAAACATGTATTTGTGGAAACCATTAAGCGCATGTTATGATATACATAGTATC
The DNA here is from genome assembly GCA_963277665.1 of Viscum album. NCBI lineage: Eukaryota > Viridiplantae > Streptophyta > Magnoliopsida > Santalales > Viscaceae > Viscum > Viscum album. Next base: position 825,781,663 of record OY728148.1, on the reverse strand, counting down.
CAATTCATTTCTACCAAGACCATCATAGTAGACAAATTCCATTACTGAACCGGGTTTACATGTCGTTCCAGCCCTGTATTACTGAACTGGATTAACTTGTCGTTCCATCCATGTCTATATCATGAGATATAAATATTTACCCAATGAATTGAAGGGATATATAGGTCCCACCCATATCATAATGAAATCATCCTTACTTTTTCCCCAAAATAAACATAAATCATTCATCATAACCCAAATAATAATATGGGTTTCATAAACATCATCCCATCATAACATAACCCATATAAAACAAATGGATATCATCTAATCATAAGAAAAATCAAACCATGTAAATAAAAGAGACATTATACTTGAAACATAATCATACTAAATAATTTCATCTTAGATGGAAATTAGTTTTGACAAAACACTTGAAATGAATTCTTGAGTAAAATATCCTTTCTTCTTCAAAATCATTTTCTATTCACAAAATGCCATGAAATTTTAAAAGAAAATGATTTTTTTTTGAAAATAATCCTGAAATATCGTAGAGGAAGATTCATTAAAATATGGCATTTTGAAATCCTAAAAATCCATTCACGCCGTATAAATTAAAAAACATTCTCCTCGTACTTTTTCCGGAAAAGTCGAAAAGTATCTTATATGGTAAACAAAAGAAATATTCCTTCAATACAATGTGAAAGTAAAAGAGGGGTAAAAATGAATTTAAACCTACATGGAATATTATTAAACACTTTACGAAAAACATTTTTATGGGCATGGTTGAAAAATATAACCCTAGTAAATACTTACGAATAAACAATCTCGGATAAGAACAAGATTGGAATAATTATCCATTACCTTATGTCCAATTTCTTCTGTATGTGTTCGAGACTCCTGTATAGTGGGATTAAACATGTTATTAACTTGTAACATAACTATAATAATATTTATTATATCATATATGATTCACTTATGACTATATAATACCCGTTCTTTTGTAACTTCCATGTTAAAGCAGTGTTTTGGGTAAAATTGTCTCATTTATCGTACATGTTTCGACTTTTTGTTCTTGATATTATTACTTATATCATTATTTAATTAATTCCAGAATTTAAAACATGACTTATATATAATATATATTCACCATATAAATATATATAATAGATCGATAAATGGAATGAAATACATCATTCATGGAGATGGTAGGTCGTACGTACGCATGAACGATGTTTCCATTTCCTTATTGTGTTGAATGGAATAAATAAATGAAACATATATTTACATAAATATAGTATCATTATAATGTAATATATTTCATGATTATTTATTATATATATTTTATAATCAAACTTTAATGGTTAATCATGGAAAATGAATCTCATCGCGTTTGTGGAGACGGTAGTCCGTAAGTAAGAATGAGCGACAATATCATTTTTTGATATTAAAATCGTATATAATTGGATGGTATATAATATATAAAAAATCATAATAATTTTATATTTATTATTTATATCATTTATACTCATTATTATACCCATCCAAATGATGAAATGTTTGAATAACAAACTACACCACGACGTGGAGACGGTAAGCCGTACGTACGCATGTGTGGTAACTTTTTCATTCATAGGATGGATAAAATAACTGATATGTTTGTAAAATTTTTATAATAACATCACATTTTATAGAATATACCATATTTATTATTTTATAATGGAAAAAACAAATAAGGAGGAATTGGAAGAAGAAAGGAACTTGAAATAGGTGGTGAGATATTTACCTTTTCTTCCGGTTCTTCTTTTTGATTTGATCAAAAGGGATCCTTAAGTTGGATCTCTGACCAAAGGAATGAATATAGGATTAAGTTAGGATAGTTGAGAGGGTATTTGGTAAGGGGTTTTCTGATCCAAATGGCTTTGGATGTGTGAATTAGAGAGAAGGGTGAGTGCCCTTTTATAAGAGGGGTGAGGGGAACCTTAGAAAAAGCTTAAAATATTATTTTATAATAAATTCATATTTGGTTTATAATGGATCCAAAGTGATTTATTTATAGGCTAGGGTCGGTAATGGGTCGAAATCCTTTCAAAAAATAGGTTTTAGACAAGTTTAGGTTACCATTTTGACCTTATCATTTAGATTTAACTCTAAGTTATATAATTTAGCTTTTACGGTGTCTTCTTGTATTCTTACACTATATGGCTAATAAACATACTCCAAACTGCCAATCGAACCCCAATTGGTTAATTAATGTCATACATGTTATTATATAAGTCTTTTGGTGAGACCTTAGATTTTTAGGACTATTATATCAATTAATAATATAATATTTGTTTTAAAAACTCTTTTATGTCAATTTTGACACTATTTGGTATTTTGTTTTTTTGAAATTCCTATAGAATTATTACATCTCAAACAATTCATCTAACCAAACCTAATATGATATATTAACCAATAAAATTATTTTAATTAATAAAAAGTCTCAAATTACATTTATTTGGGTATTTATAATATCAATTATGTTAATATTTCATTAATAAGGTAATTACTGCATCATCATTGTGACATAAAGAAATTAAATTATTTAAGTTTTAAAAAATATAAATGAACTACCATTATGTAGGAAAAAATTTTATCTTTATAATGAATATTTATAGTGGAATTTATCTTATGTATAACCCTATATTAAAAATTCTTTAGTTATTAAACTTTGATTTTAACTATTTTAACTCTTCTTTGAATAAAATAATAATAAATGTCATAATCTAATCCAAGTGGACCTAAAGGGTAGTATTTTATTCCTAAGATTGTTTTTGGTCGAATTACACTTATCCAATATAATTAGGACATGTTTTAGGGTAATAATAATATTCTTTTTACCTTAATTACACTATTTACTTTTAACCGTGGTAAATAAAAGTTAAAAGTTACTATTCACCAAAAATTATTTTCTTCTCATTGAACCACATTTTACATACTGATATCAACCGTGTCTCTCTAATTTTTTAAATTCAACTCACAAAAGTGGTAACATTAATTTTTATGTAAATTTTCAAATACTCATAGGAGGTGGGTAAAACACGGTAAAAAGTTCAATAAAATTTTTATATCTCTAAAATTATTATAAAATGACTCCAATAAATTAAAATGAACTTATATAGGTATTATGTATCTATTTTGACCTAAAATAAATTTAAATAAAATAAATGATTATTTAAATAAAAATTTGGTTTTAACAAATAACTCAGTGTTTTCACTATTCATCAAAAATTGAAAGTTTTCAAAAAAATACCAAAAATTCTCCCTAGGATAATTTCAATATTATGAAACCAAAAATGAATCCCATTCTGAAATATAAAATTTATAAAATTTCAAAAAGTGGGTATTACTATTCATAACAGCTAGTTTATATAATATTTTAATAGCATATCATTATTTAGTGAAACTCAGTATTGCGTACAACACAAGCTACCGAGGAAAGTTTCTCTTACGTGTAACGCAAGACAAGAATAGTGTTGCGTATACTACAAGCCGATACGACATTGTGTGTAGCGCAAGATAATCCTGGTGTAGTATATGAATTCCTATTTTCATATGTAAAAAGGGTGAAATCGAGTTGAAAAATATTAATTGCATCAAGAACATGAGAATAATAGGAAAAGAAGAATGAGATTTTTTCCAAATGAATACTGATTATTATTTAAGGTATGTTTATTCTAATGATTACAAGTAATCTGATCTTCATTGTTTGAATAATCACATAGGTTTTTGTTATTATTTACAAGAAAGAAGAAGGAGTTTTAGTGCATCCAGTTATTTCACAAAAATAATAAGAAAGAAGAATAAGTTCTAGTGCAGTTGGTTGTTTGCCTAAAGTAGTAGAAGGAAGAAAAAAATTAGTGCATTTGGTTTTTCACAAATGAACAAGAGAGAAGAAGAAGAGAGTTACTTGCATATTTCTTCACAAGTAACCAAGTAAAGGGAACTAAAGAAGATCAGGAGAAGAACCTAGATTTTTGAAGAAGGAAGAATATTGTCTCTATAGGTAGTATAAAGATCCCACACTGGCCAAAGGATTGTCTCCCTAGCCTACCCACTGTAATAGTTACGACATTATAGTGGATTACCCATGGACTATTCATTCTCATGCATGTTAGGGATATAACTACTCTTATTGAGTAGTGAACCTTGTAAAAATATCATGTGCAAATTTTTACAGATTTCTATTATTGCATGAGACAGGGAAAAGAGAATAAGGGAATAAAGATCTTAACAAGTCAATAAGTAGAGATATAACAAGTTGGAATTTGTTTAAAAAATCACCAACACTGATTCAGCCACCCCCCCCCCCAGTGTTAGGCATATCCAAAACTAGTCCTCTCAATCAGTATAAGATGGAAAGGTTCACCTCTTGTGGATTCTCTATAGTGAAGTTATTCTCTTTTAAAGGGTTGAGTTTTTTCTTAATTAATCAATGAAGTGAATTTTCAGGGAAGATTCTGTTGTCTTTGAGCAGAAGAACATATATACCAAGACCATGATGAACAAGAAAAATAAGTAGAATAGAAATTTTAGGAAGAATCCCCTTTTATCTAAAAAATAGGAAGTATCTATTTCTCTATACCTTGCTGACAGTGAAGACATATCAGTCTTGGAATGTAATTAACTGGTGACTCAAGTTTCCACAAAGAATATAGACAAACTTCCTACCTCAAGGGTTCAGTGGATATGTGGTAGTACATTTAAAAATTGTTCTCATGATGAAAATGGTATCACAAGGGGTGATGATCAATCTTCAGCCTCTCAATAATTATCATATGATAGATTAAGAATGATTATCCATAGCATTCCCGAAGAAATTGAATCCAATGAATGTGGAGTATTTTAATGTATGAAATACTATATCACCCAATTGGAATAATAAAATGATGCTTTGGATAAGGGCTTAAAAAAAATTAAATGATTAAATCTGTACAAAAAAGTTGAAGCCTTTAAAGAAACAAAGAAGGAATTTGAAATGAGTTCCTCAAAGTGGCTCAAAAAAGTTGAACAAAATGAGGGAGTTAACAAGACTCTATAAAATAATATCCATGCACTTGAAGATGAGATGAAGAAGATCCCTGATGTTAAGGAATTATATTTGGAAGAAAATTCCAAGAAGATAAAAGAAAATGACTCTTTGTTAAAAAACAAAGTGAATATGAATGAAGAAGAAGTTGAAGGAATAAAGAAAGACTGTGAAGATAGGATGATTTTGATTGAAGATCAAAAAGTCATCCCCAATATGAAATGTCTATAATTGGAAGCTCAGTTTTCCAATCTTGAGAAGACACATATTGATCCCTCCCAAAAGAAGGTGATAGTTTCTACAGGTACTCAATGTAAATTGGAGTATTATAATTGTGAAAGTCCTCCAACATGTGATAAGAATATCATGAATTCACTTAATGATTTATCACAGATAGATGAGAAAGAAAATGTACCATCCATTTCATCTTATACTAATGTTTCTAAAACCTTTTCTTCATAATGTTCAGGTCTGAAGAATAATTATAAACAAGTATGGATGAATAAAGATGATGATATGCCTACCACCATGGCTAGGGTGGATAAAAAGAATAATTTGGAATAAGATTCCCTATACAGATCACAACAAATCAAGAAGAAGGATCATCAACATTCTACAGAATATATCAAGAAGTCAAGGTTTGTTGCTCAATGGTGGTGTTGTGATAATTTTGGGAACTGTGAATTGGATTGTTTGTAAAATCCATTAAATGAAAAAGATCATAGAATGCCTATATCAATGGGGATAAATCTACAGAGGAAAAAGAAACATCCGCGGATCCAGAAGCATCTGTATACTAAAAACATATTTGGAATGCTTGATAACATCTTTAATATATAAAATGGGAGTGGTCATAATATTGGTACATGTTCATATCAATATGCATCCAAATCCAACAAGAAAATATGATCACAAAATCTGACTAGGAATGAAGAAGCTACCTTGGGAAAAACTAGAATAATATTGTAAAAACAAATTCTCCCAAGAATATTCCAAGAAACAAAGGTGAGAAGTCCTTGAATTATAAATACAAGAAATTTAATGGTGGTGCGTCCCAAATAAATACCAATAAGTATTACACTTAGAAGATACCATGTGAAAGATCCAAACATGATTCCTCATAAGATTTGGAAAGAATGAGGAAAATTTAATATGCATAGGTCAAGGCTATTAGAAAATGAAAAGAAAATATTTCACAAGAAGATAAAAAGGTTCTATGTGTGAGGTGCAACAAGTTTGTTCGTACTTTTAGAAATTGCATTTCATTCATTCCGGTCCAAGAAAAATTTCTTAAGAATATGAAAGTTGCACAAGGAGGTTCTAGTGCTTTAAAAGCACTTGAATAAATAGTAATCACACACAAAGAGATGGAATAATTGAAAAGATCCACACTACCACAATAAGAATTGATAATCAAATTTAAAAGTGTGAAGAATAGAGTATCTAGGTTGAGAAAATCATCTCAACCTTTTTGTTCACATTTATGATGCAAGGAGGATCCAACTTATTTGGTTAACTCTATTTGTATTGTATTTGTTCATATAATATAGGGAATTAAAGGTGAAGAAATTTCTTAGTGGGAGAACCTTAGAGTCAGTGATGAGGAGTGTTACCTTATGCGGGAGACACATGAAGAATATTCCACAGTTATTATTTAAATTAGTATCAACTTCAGTTGGTATCAGATTAAATTAAACTGAATATTGTTTGAAGATCATTTCATTGGAAAAGGTAGGTCATTTCTAAAACATTCATCCTTCTTTACCCAAAATAACTATTTTCATTCAAAGGGGGAGTAACTGGATTACTCAGTGACATAAGAAGAATGGATGTTCTCGAAGGTCACTCATCCTATCTGTTGCACTTGAATGTTTTTGATCCCTTTTTTAAAGTGAGTCCAAGAGTTTCATGTTGATTATTTCATATCACATTTTTTTAACATCATCCTGTAATGAAAGTGGAAAACCCTAGAAGTCAAGTATAAAAGTTCTCATCTCATGAGGTATCATGACCAATTGATAATGGGTAGACTTTTTGCCTAAATAAAATCATTTTTTATACATCGAGCATTTCTCAAGTAGACTTGGAGTGAAATGATTGATTTCACATTGCTTAAGTATGAAATGATACCCTCTATACCATGAACATTGTATTTCATGTTAATAAGGGGGAGATAAGTGAAATGAATGTCTTGGGGAGAGAAAAAAGTAAAGGGGGGAGAGAAGATTCACATTTTGATATTGACACATTCATTTAAGAGAAATTTGAAGTATTGACAACAAATACAAAGCGATATATTGTTAGTACCACTTTTTGTATGAAGTTGTATTTTTTTCAAATGTTTTCAATACTGGTCAAAATGATTAATGATATGAATAATGAACTCCAAAGTTAATGGAGACTGTTAATTTAGACGATTGGTGAACTGGTTAAAAGATCTAAATGCATGTATTAAAGGTGATACATTTTCTAAAATAATAAATATGATGAATTTAGGATGAAGAATCTATTTGGAGTTTATGGTCCAAATAGAAAATGAAGAAGATTGAAAGAGTATGTGGAAGATTCTTAGAATTCTATGGTGTCCATGCATGGTTGAACTACTAAGTGGCCATGCACTTTATCCTTATAAGTATTTTTATATATAGGATTACTGAAAAATGGTCCATCCCACGAGCTGACCATCCAACCTCAACCTAAGTGCTCATGTGGGATAGTGTCGACCCCACCCATGAGAAAGCCTGCCATGCTAGCCCACAAGCGGTAGGTTCAGGCCATGTATAGGCCCACAAGAGCACATGGGGAAGAGCCCGCATAATGTTTTGGGATAAAGGCCGCAGAGTGTGGTCACAGAGCACCCCGACAGAACATGGTATGAAGTGGTTCCATTGAGGGAGAGGGAGTAATCTGGCAACAGAGTGGAGCAGATTGTTACTTAAATTGTGCTCAACCCACATCTCATATTTGATGTGGGATAATGAAGGTAGTTATTTTTTATCGTCTAAAAATGATTAAGATAACCTAGATACCTATCTAATCTCTCATTCTTCCATCTAATATCTAATGAATGTGTTCTATCCAAGTTTATCCAACAACTATAGATCATTTACATCATTTTCTTCTACCTCTGATCATTCGAAGGATTCCTAAGGTCGCAATTAGTCATAGCTGCAACAAAACCACTAAGATTAATCTACCGACCATTACTGATGATCTGATTAGCTGAATGATGATCGTATGAAATCCATGATATCATGCATGAAATTTTATTTTCATACATGCAACAAAAGGATAAAATTCAAATGTGGTTGAAGCAAGTGAAGTTTCAAGGCCAAGTTTTTCTTGGTTGAAGCTCTGGTATTCAGAAGAGATGAGTTTCATGTGATTTTCATCACATTCACGTGGAAAGGAAGTGAAATTTGGAAAAGGAAACACTCCAAAAATCTCAGTGTATCTGAAACTTGGTTTTCAAAGTTTTAAAGAACCAAAGATCTTGGATATTCAAAGGGATGATCTCAACCAATACAAAGATGATATTTTTAATATGATGAAGATAAATTACCTACCTATAAAAGAATATGCACCGAGACAAAGATATTTTATTCCATTTTTTATTATATATCTTGTGTTTCTCATAAACAGATAATCTTCTTTCTTGTTTTGCAAAGAATGAGAAGAGATCTGTGGACCTTCAAAAAGTGCTATAAACTCTTTATGTGTCTTACAATGAAGGGGAACTGAACCTCTATGTGAAGAAGGAACCATGGTCACATGATAGGTTTTCAAAACCCTCATTGTGTTACATGAAGAGGATCTCGTGGGTACACAATCAGTGCATGTGCACCCTTTTTGTGCTTTGTGAAGATAGATCCATGAACTACCCTGGTCCTTTGAAGAATATCCACACATACCTGCTATGTGACAAATAAGAACAATAAACCTAGGAGTTTCACAAATTATAGGTTAGAACCCCCTCTAATTTTAATGGTTACATTTATACTATTGGCAGGGGATCTTGTTTAGTGAATGAATAGATTAAAAATATAAGGGAAGTCCACTCATGCAAGCACGAATGTTCTTTTCTTGAATAATCGTGTGGCTTTGTGTGGGCATGTGAAGGAGGAAGAACTTTTCCAAAGAACTACAACTATTTGGGTTGATGTTTTTTTTGTGCAAGATTCATGTGCATGAAAAGAAGGATAGGACAAAGAAAACATACATGTAGGAATGCACTTTTTATTTGAATATATACAAGGACATATGTGTGTGCCCTTATGAATAAAGAAGAGTTGATGGAGAATATTATATGAATTATTTCATGCATATATAAAAAAATTGTGCAATCCCACTGATTAAATATTAATTACATCAAGAAGAGGAGAAGAAGAGAAAAATAATAAAGAGAGTTTTTTCAACTAAATACTTATTATTATTTAGGAAATTTTGATTCTAATGAATCCAAGTAAGATAATACTCAGTGTTTGAATAATTAAATAGGAGTATGTGATTCTGTCAAATAAATAAGGAGTTTTAATGCATTAATTTATTTCACTAAAATAAGAAGAAATAAGAAGATGTTCTAGCTAAGTTGGTTGTTTCACTAAAGTATTAGAAGGAAGAAGATGTTTTTAGTGTAGTTGGTTTTTCACTAAATAAGAAGAAAGAATAAAAAGATATTTACTTTACAACTTATTTTCAAGTAACCAAGTGAAGGTCACTAAATAAGATCAAGAGAAGAACCTACCTTATTGAAGAACGAATGAGATTACCTCTACAGGCAATATAAAGAACCAACAAGAAAGATTTGAAGTTGAACTAGTTCATCACCAATTCAGGAAGTTTATTGTTTCCTTCCCCCCCCCCCCCAAAGTGTAGGTAATAACAGTGGGATGGATTTTTTCGTCCCCCCCTCTAATTTTAGGGACCCACATTGTCTAGAGGATTGTTTTCCTATCCTACCCATTTTAATAGTTACTACAATAAAGTGGAGAATCCATGTACTGATCATTCTCATGCATTGAATGGATGTAGCTTCACTTATTGAGTAGTGAAACTTATAAAAATCTTATGTGCATATTTTTATTATTTCTATTATTTAATGTGATAGGTAATCGAGAATAAGAGAATCAATAGAATAACAGGTCTAGCGGTACAAGGATAAAAAGATGGAATTATCTGAAAAAGTCCCCAACACTGATTCACCTCCCCCCCCCCTCTCAGTGTTAGGAATATCCCAAGATAGTCCTATAAGATTATTGGTCTAAATATTTGGTATTGAAATGGTAGTTTTAAGCATTGTTTTTTGATATCTAGACTTGTTTTTCAAAATTACTGCACAGCCATTGTTTGATGAAATTCCTAGTTAGATTTTGGGAGTATATTATTGTGTGTAATGTGTGGGTTGGATTTGTTATTAACTATATATCATATGATATGATTATTTATGGATTTTGGAAAGAATTTTTTAAATATTTTAATTTACAAGAAGTGTGTATTTACCTTTTGAAATCGGTTTGATATGTGAGGATGAGTTATGGCCCAGTTGGCACCTTCATAGAAAATGGTTTTTGTTTGAAAGAGAGATGGAAATATTTTTAAGAAGTTATATAAATTTCTTTATATAAAAATGGTGTGTTTGACACCACTTCTTGAAATATGGATTTCATTTTTTGGTGAGGGTTGGTTTTGTGAAATGTTTTAGGGCCTGTTTGGACAAACTGTGGAAATGATGAAAAATATTTATTATGAAAACATATGTTGGATATTCTCATGACTTATACCAAATAATGGATGGTATTTCCACACTGTGGAATCCTCATAATACATTATTGGGGTTCCTCATTTAGAACCCTTTGTGTTTTATTTTTTTTAAGGCATGATATTAAACCTTTGTGAGACTCGAGGTGATGTTGTTATGAATTTTTATTATTAATATATATTTTTTATTGGATTTTTGGTTGGAATCAGTTGTATCACCCTAATTATATATATGAGACATGGGAACATGGAATATTGAAGGAATTTTATAAGAAAGTTTTATGAAAAGTTAGTTGACGTACTGGGTGGTCGAGCATTTGGGAATTTTGATTTAATTTTCTGTGGCATACTACTGGGGATGGGGTCTCATGTATTAGTATGTTCTAGATTATTATTTATAACCTGGTTTCACTTGTGTCTATTAACTCTTAATTTATTATAGTAATGAATGTGGTACTTCTATTTATAATTTTATTATGCTTGTTATATTATTATTGTGGTTCTTGCTTGTGTAGTGTTTACTTGGAAGTGATGTGTTGGTCACTAAAAGTTTGCACAAAATGTTTTAAAGTCAAAGTTTTTTATGCTCTTTATTTCCATAAAAAATGAAAGCATCACTTACCTTTTTTAAAATATTAATGTAACACTAATATAATGAACATGGTTTTGGAAATGAATAAGGGAAATGAGTTCTATTTTTTAAAATGATTAGAAAAGCATAATTTGATATATTATAGTTCAAAAATAAAAATTGGTTTTTATTTAATTTTAAAGGAAGTGCATTGGTAATAGTTTCTCAATCAAGCCAACTTATTTTTAATACTCACACTTATAGTTTTTTTTATCTTTTGGTGATGCTTCTTGATTGGATTCAGTTTCCGCAGTCTGATGTTGGTTTGAGGTTAGTGGTGACTTATAGTGTCACGTAGAGGTATGTATAGTTTTATTTTCTTAACAATGCTAGTTTTCATTTTTATTGTTTTGTTTATATTTACTTATTTATTTTCACTTACGGTCAAAATTTTCCACATTTTTTTAATTTGGATGCACGACACTAATTTCCAGCTCATGGGGATCAGGAACGCCACTCAGGCTATGTTGCTGGCTGAATCAAGTGACTGGTTCAGGGTCACCCTGGGATGGTTCGTGACATATAGGAAATGAATTTGATTGGAGAAATGAGAATTATATATCCCTCTAATTTAAAGTGTAATATTTTATCCTTCTTGTATTTCATATATGGAGTCAATGAATGAACCTAATCCATTATGGGACTCTACACACCATGTGATGTAGTCTCAATAGTTATCCATGACTTATGTTTATGGCTTGTTTTAGGTTTCATCCTCATTTTTTAGAATTCTTTGATTTTATGATACTTTTTTATTTATGGTATGATCTCATGTTATTACATCTGAGCCTTCCCTTTTATTATATCATGTTATACTTTTGACTCACAAGTTATGCTCCCTTATCATGTTTATTCCCTTACTAGACTTTTCAGCTCACCCATTTTGTCAATGTATTCCCCAGGTTATCCCATGCAGTTTTTGGAGCTTGAAATATTTAGAGAGTTCATTATGGAGAAAAAAAAATAAAAAGTTTTATTTTATTTTCAATTTAATGTATTATTAATCTAGTCTTCCAAATTCACTAGGCCTCACGATCACTGAGTTGTAATTAATATATGTTAATGTGAAAACTCTTGTAATGATATGTGTAAAAGTATTGTGTTTCTATAAATTGTTTAATGGGTTTTATGATTATAAAATAATTGTAGATTGGTGGACTACTAATGGTCCTCCAATATATCTAATGTTATTTATGTTTTGATGATCTAAAAACTCATCATATACTACTCATGATTTTGTTTTTAATTGTGTTCATTAGGCTTTTTGTTCTTATTTAAGTAATTGGGCTATTGTTCTACAATTTCTGGAAGTTTGTTGGAATTTTCCTAAGTTGGAAAATCAAATACATGAGTAACTCAACTATATAGATATTTGGCTTCATCGGGCAAGAAAATACATCAACTAGATATTTTAAGGAATTGCCTATGTAAATCAACTATATTGTAGAATCACCAATGTGAGAAAATAACTACCTATATAAAATGGCTATGTGAATTGGATACATTGAGTAATAGGCTACATGTATTGGATCCATTGAAAATATTTCCAGGTGTTTCCAATTAGCTAAGTGAATCTTTCAACTACCCAAAAAATTAGTACATGGCTAATAATGTTATGTGATTTGGATACATGAGAAATCATCAATGTGAAAAATGGTTATATTAATTCTAATCCACTGAATTTTGATATATGGTGATCCATAATCGGCTACACCATTCTGTAACTTACATATTATTTACTATTGTATTAATTTTAATGGAATTTAATGTTTTCATCGATTCATTAGATACTGAATTACCACTTTTGTTATATGTAATGTCCAAATGGTTGCAAGTATATAGAGAAGAAAAAATGTACAATAATAATTTTTTTCTCAGTCCTATTTCCATGTAATTGTTGATAAAAGGGAAAATATAATTTAATTCCAAGTCAAGATTTTATAAGATATCAGACTTTGAAATAATAATAAATGAAATAGATGAGTATTCAAACAAGAGAAAAGAGAAAATAACAAGAACAACACTCGCACTCTCAAATATATATATATATATATATATATATATATATAGAGGCTATTTGTCTTCCCAGTACTAATAAAAAATAATAATAAGATTCAAGGGTTTTACCATTGTACATAAAAGATCACCAATGTTTTATTTTTCAAGACTCTCGTTGAGATACACTTTTAACTCATTCTCTCTCTTGGAGAACTCTTATATTCATTATATTGCATATTGTAATTGTGAGATTAATTTTTAGAACATTCATTTTTATATCATTTTTGTATAAGTTCCAACTTATTATACTAATCAATATATTTTCCTGTTAAAATAGCTTTAATGTTGTTAGTTTTGTAAATCCTTGAAAGATCCTACAAAAAGATCCTTGTTTTCTACCAAGTGATGACTACATGAACTCAATCAGATATTCCTTGTAAAAGAAAATTATTCTAGTGGAAATCATCATGTTGTAGGAGTTTTTCATTGGTAGAGTTAAATAGAGGATTTTAATTCCCCAAACCATTATAAATAACATGTGTTCTTTATTTTTAATTTCTTTCTTATTTATATTGTTTGATTGTGAAATGAAAATATCATAAACAATCATGCCTTCAATGAGGGTGGTTTTGAATCCAATAAAATTTCAAGAACTTAATACCCCACCATTTTCTGTCTCACTATAGTTGTTCTAAAACCAACATAACATTATTCCCATATCGATCTCACTAGAATTAATGATTTATGGAATATATTGGATCTAACATGGTCAATATCGTAGATATTCTTCTTAAATCACCACTCACTTCCTACCAAAGGTTACTAGGGCATCTATCACTTAGTCTTCCAGATACAGATCATCCAATTTCATTTACTTTAAAACCCTCAGGGTCCAAATGTCTAAATGAATACATTGACAATCATGTCATAAACCATTGGTGGCTAAAGAAATCAAGCTACTTAACAAAAGTCCATTGAATCTAGGATAACATTTTTTAATCCATAGGTATTTAATTTTAAATTAATCAATTCATTTTATGAAAATGGATAATAAGCCTTTATGTGAAGACCATATATCACATTCCATAAGAATAAATTATAAGAATATAATCGATGTATGAGGGGAAACCTACCTCAAATTCATTGTTATTCATTTTTTTATATAGGTTGGAAACTCTTTCCTGATCTTGTCTAAGTCCAACCAATCATAATCTTATGATATGAGGCCCTATAATATTCCAAACATCCAAATAAATTAATTATAATAAAATAATAATTAACTAAAAATTTCAATTATTCTTTTTATTCAAATAAATTACGCATAAAAATGAATAAATCATATAGTGACATCATCACACTTAAACTATAACCAATCACCTAAGCATGGTCTGAAATGTACTCTTTGCACCTTTTCATGAAAAATCTATAATAATCAATACCAAATTGACCAAAAAATTAATTTGATTTTGGAAAAACCAGAGAAAAATAGCAATATCCCACATACCAACAACAAAATGGAGTGAAATGGAATTTTATCATCACTTTTTTACACCCTCTACACATTTCCTAAAATCCACTAAAATATCGAATGATTTCCACCAAGAATTGATGGAAATTATCACCAAAAACTCATCCAGATAATCTAAAATTATATGTAAAGTAACTTAAGAAAATATAAGAAGGAAGATGGGATATATCACCTTATATAATAAGTGAAATCAAAACCAAAATTCACCCTGAATCATTGAGGTTCAAAGAAACAGATGGAGGGAGATCCCCACTACTCTGATATATGTGATATGAAATGGAAGTTTGCCTGAGGACCTAAATATTCGAAGCACAAATGTGGTTTTATCAAATTAAAAAACAATGATGATTGGTGAAAATACACACACCAATTATTTTAGTATGATGTGAGCCTAAAATTAAAATATTTTTATGTCTTATTCATTGAAAATACATATACTTTTAATTCAAGTTACTGGGTAAAAAATTGTTTTTGTGAATTTTTATAATTTAAAACAGAATTGTAAAATAGACAATTACCAAGATTTATTGATAAATTAAGTGTTGGAATTAATTTTTGAATCCATTCTAGGGAAGTGGTTTTCATCACACTAAATTATATAGTGAATTAAATACTACACTAAGAAAAATGTGAATCCTTTTATTCTACAGGCCGAAGATTTACAAAGGATGAAAATGACCATGCCATGGTCATTATGATTTCCATAAGCATTAATCATATTTACCTATCCTCTGTGTCACACCCTATTTTCATGTATGTAATCCTACTGTATGTTCCAACAGTTGGTCGAATGAACAAATATCTATTGACTATGATCCCCTTATTTATTACCCATCTCAAATTAGTACATTGATGGTGACTTGTTTAGCGCAACTGTTTCCAACCTTACCATGCCTCTCCCAATCTCCCCACATGTATTCATGTCCATTCACCTGACCATGATACGGTATGTATTCCTACCATGCACTGCACTAATACATCCACCTATATCCTTTCATGCCTTCCACTACCCTTTTTCTTATTCCCACGCCCACTTCACCCTGAACTCATTCTCACTAAGACACCTAAACCACTAAGTATTATCATAACCTAAAAATATAAGAGGATTCATGCAATGAAATCAACTTCCACCAGCAGCCACAATGGCTAGAAATTATGTTCCCACATTTACTAAATAACTCCCAAGTAATGTTCATATTTACTTCAATCATCGTGATTTCCCATTGGTTAGATAATCCAGGTCCAAGACCACTAGCAACGCCCAGTTTTCTGGATAAACTTCCAAATTCCACTTAACTAACATTTTTCATTTTTCATTGTGAATTAATAGAATAAATCTAAATATGTACACAGTAATTGGAAGAGTATGTGTCAGTGGAATTATTCTCAATTTTTCACTACAACATGCATCATCCATCCAGTTGAAATCAAAGCTCTATCCTCGACACAATTTATGTGGAGGAAGAAGAATCATACTCACCTAATCTATAAATATATCTCACCCTATCCTCTTAGATACATTTGGACTCTTCTTATTAGGTTTTCTGTCGATGTAATTTTATTTATTTCTATATATTAATATTTATTCTACTCTGTTTTGTTAACTGTATTATGTTGTTCTCTTCCCTCAGTTTATTTATGTTATTCCTCAACCCCTATGTTATAACATTATCTCCTAAAACTAAAATTCATGGATAACTAACCTGAGTTCATGTACCTTAGGGGAGATCCCATAGGCACCCTAAAAGTTATTTTTAATCTGTATTCCATCCTTGATATAGTAGAAAATTGGGGAGAAGTGGATTTATGGTATTCCTTTACCCTATCCAATGAGATGTTCTATCCTTGAATCTATTGTATCTTATTCACATCCCTATATTGGTTCATATTGAATACTAATAGAGCACTGTGGATTGAGAGATTAAAAACATACTATATAGATGGGTGTTGAGACATTTAATTCCTTAATTGAGTATATTTACTGCCTTTTCATTGTGGATAAGGTGGGACAGGACGTATTAGGGGGGATTTTTCTTGGGTATATTCATAACCATAATTTAGATAGTGTATAGAAATGGAAGAATTATATTGAATGAATATTTTTATGAAAACCATAGAAAAATGAAGAATTTTTTTTATTAACCTTGGATCCTACCCTCTTTACCCACTTTTGTGTTTTCAACAATAATGTGTTTTCATTATATTTAATTAAAAACAAAAAAACTAATCATAAACTTTATATGTTTTAAAATTAAGAAACCAAAAAAAAATCATATGTTCTAGGATAGTGAGACTCCCCAACCCTTTATCTTTGATAAATGACCATAGTAATCCACTAACATACCTTGTGAGTTATGTAGAATTTTTTTTTGACTATGACCTGTAACAATCTTAGTATCACACCACATCATGGTGTACCTCTTAAAATTCCTCGAGAACCCAACATGCCTAATTCAATCCCAATTCTCTCATGCCTATTAGATATTTCTAATAAGCACCTAGTATATCCAAAATAGATAGTATCACATCATTTCCTGCTCCAAGGTTGTTTTTTTTTCACCAAAACTCCTTCCAAATGAAACACTTAGTGAGAGAGGACCACAGTAGAGCTTATCCTCATTCCTCTATGACTTAGGCCACAATCATAGCTAACTAAAAACCCACTTCTCATGTGTTATGGTTTATTGGGTTTCCTATGAAGAAAGGGAACCATTCTATGGGATTATAAATTTCTCCCTCAACAATAGAAGGAACTATGTCATGGTATGACCTATTTTTATAAGGACAACCCACTAGTTCCATGAACTCACCAAACCTTTCCCTGATGTCCACTATGGTAATACGGTCACCATTATAACCATGTTCCACACTGAAAACATCTACTAATATGTTTCAGCACACTGAACTCTGATTGGATCCTTGATTCATAATACGGACCCCACTCAAACATTAAAATTCCAAATTCCCTCTATAATTTCAAACTCAAAAGGAACTAGGTGTTTTACAACAATGTCAAATAAACACTCAATATTAGAAACCAACCATTAACTTTGGGAAAATTTCTAAATTCCCTCAAAATAAATACATTTATCATATGAAATTAGTTACCCAATGGTTCTTAGATATATTGAATAAAAAATAGTGAAATACATTATTTCTAGAGAACATATCAATTATTAATAAATAGAATATTATAATTTATCTCCCTTATAAAACTAAATTTGATATAAGGTTAGTTCATGAATGATTCACAAGCATATCCCAAATTTCGTATGATAACAGAAAACATATAGAATCTCTATACAAAAATAAAAAAAATGAGTAAATTCATGATCAAATATACAAAAAAATTTAAAAATTATCTTTAATACCCTACACACTTTTTCTTACTATTTTTTTATTTCTTATAGATATTAATTTTATTTTTGGATTTTATTGTATTTTGGTTGTTTTCGTGATTCTATAATATTCCAGGCTGACCTATTACAGGCCATGCCATGGAGGGTGTGGTTATGTCATGGTGAGGTGCTACAAGTTAGCCTACATTGTGGTGGGATGTGTTGTGCTATGGAATCATGTGGTCCTAGAAACCCTATATTTTTCAAATTTGGAACACCCATGTTACAACCCTAAGGGCCACACCAAAGGGGAATCTGGGGAGGTGTGGTGTGTCAGGGATCTGAAGCCTTAACCATTGTATCTCAGGTCTCAAGGCCATAAGTTTGTTCTCAAGGAGAAACTCTATGTCCACTACTATAAAACTGGGTTTATCTAGTGCTATGGATTTAACAGTTCTATCTAAAACTACTGTTAAAGACCCCCATTGTCAGTGCTAAAAAAAGTGATGTTAAAGTTGATCTTTAGCAGTTCTTTTTAGTGCTGTTAAAGGGGAACTGTATCATTGGTTTTTTACAAGAAATGATAAAATAATACATAGAAAAATTATCTTTCAATAAAAATTACATATTTATGTATTTATATTGAAACAAATATAATATATATTTTTTAAAATTTGTTTTAGATACGGTAAATTTGTATTTACACTTAATATATATAATATTTAGTAGAAATCACATATAAAATAATTAAAAACTATTTTAAATTAATAATTTTCTTATTATTACCAATGAATAGTCAATAATATCACTTTGAAGATAACAAGAACCAAACAATCAATAAAATACCCAAATAAGTTCACAAAGTAACTCGAACATCAAACAGCCATAACTTTTGATTCGGGTGTCTGTTTGGGCTCTACCACATATCAAAGTGAATCCAGTGATGATATCTATTCCCCAAGAGATATAGATAATCCTTTTTCACATTTTTCATGTTCAAAAAATATCCATATGGCCTCAAAATTGTTTTTTTTAGTTAGAATACCTTGATTTTTTAACAATTGATGGATTTTATGACTTGTTTAGGGGGATCTTTTTTTCCCTTTTTGGTGGGGAATGAATTTATTCTTAGGTATTACATTCAAATTGATATTATGGTTTTGAAATATTATAATTATTCACAATGTAATATTATTTATAATCATATATATAATAATATATACATAGTTTTTATATATTCCCATATTAAAATTTAATTTTATAGATAATTAATTAAACTTATTTACATATAAAAAATATTTATTAATATATAAACATATATATAAATATATTGATAAAAAAGTAGAAAATTTTATTGATATAAATATATAAATATATCATAAAATGAGAAAAAAAATTATAGGGGAGTGGAAAAGGCTTTGATGTATATGCTTGAGGTATTGGGTTCAAAACTCGATGGAGGCAGGGGCATGCGCTAGAGGGAGGTATTATATAAACTGCCGATATGGGTTAAGGGAAGAACTGGAAAATGGGTGGGGGTGTGAAGTGCTAATGAAGGGGATGGATGGGGTGTGTAATTTTTTTATTATACCCTTTATTAGTGGGGCCTTTATTAGTGCTGTTAAAGTCCCCCTTAATAGTGCTAAAAAACACGAATAAAAAGGTTCATTAAAAGCACTAAAAATAACTGTTAAAGACCCTATTTCACAATGCATTTTTAGAATTGATATAAGATTTGGGACATTAACCATGCTCAAATTATATGTTAATTTTTAGTGATAATAAAGGAATATTCTAGTGCTATTAAAGGCCATTTTTTATTATTGGTTATAGTCTTATATACTAAATTTCTGAGAATATTCATGTAATATTATGCACTGTGGTGGATGAGGCCATGCCATGGATTCTCCTGCCCGATTTTTCATGATCTTTGTACTATTCCATGTTTACCCATGCCCAGGTTAAATTATTCTAATGGAATTTCCTCCCCTTATTTTAATATCTCTACACCAATAATCCCTCCCTTCAATTATCCTCCCTTCCATAGTGATTCCCAAGGAATCATTCAAGTTTTTCTTTGAAAATTAAATAAGTAAATATAATTTAGATCCCTTCATTTCCTTGACTTATTTATACTTCTTCAATCTATTTACCATTATTTAGACTTGGCGACCTATGGTTTACTTCAACATGAATCTAATTAAATATTTTTAATTTATGTTTCATTTTTATCCTTTAGAAAATATTAGTACCTTGTTAGTGTGTATTAACCCTAATAATAGTTCAGGTAGTGGAATTGATGTAGGTTTCACCATTATTAAACCATTAAATTTCAATCCATGATTTATTGATAGATTTTAATGTGTTTCAAGTGTTTTAAAATTAGACTAGTTAATAAAATAATTTTTCAAAATAAATAATATTTTTATTGTAACATCATTAGATGATAAAATATTTTCCATTTGATTTATGTGGTTGGAAACTTCTTTTAATTTTCCTTTCACACCAAGTGTTTAATTAAATGTTGAATCGTTATTCTTAGTAAATTCCTCAAAATAAGTTAATGTTTAGGTTTTCAAACTAACATAACCATTTTTCTTTCAAAATAAGTTTGTTATTGGGATATAGAAATGTAGTTCAATTATATTGAATTAATTGTGTTCCTTATTAGTGATTATAGATTCATATTCAAAGGTTATTTGTATAAATTATTTTCTAAAAGAATATTAAAAATTCATGGTTGAAACCTAAAAAAATGGTTTTGAAAAGGATAAAACCTTTAATATTTCCCCTTCATTGATTTTAAAAATTCATAGAAATTGAAATATAATAATGTAATAATATTTTTCCCCTATGGAGGGCATTGTGTGTGTGTGTGTGTATTATGAGAATGGGTTCTTTATGGGAAGGTTAATTATAATTAAGGGTCAACTTGTTAGTTTTTTATATGATTATATTATTATGTGATAACTTATTGTCATACCTACATTTATAGGTCATAAGAAACCATATATAGCCAGACAGAAAATCTAGGTACACATACTACACTATTATAATATCAAGCATTTTCAAGTGTCCCTATGTAATATTCTTCTCTACTTAGGGGTTATCCAATTAGTTAGGCCAGGTAGGTTAATATTGTGTGTTATAGTGTTTTTTATATCTTGATTTTGAATTTATTGGTCCTATGCTAGAATTTTCCTAAATTATCCCTCAGGCTCCTTGATTCCTATAATGATTCTCATGATTTAATTAATTGATTTATTTTGTTTAATAAAATATCTCATTGGTTCCTTTTCATTTTATTTTTTATTATAGGAGTGGCACTGTAAATTAATATATTCTTACATGTATGTCTCAAAAAATATTAATAAATTTATTTTCCCATTATCATAAATGCTTCCGTTTTAAAAAGGTCCAGATAGTGGCTATATTTTGAAAATAATTTTTTTATATTTAAACATTGTTTTCAAGGGTAATAAAATAAAACTTTTTAAGTAAAAATATAAAAACCACCATCCACTTGTATTTCAAACAATAATAAAATGATTTTTTAAGTTTATTCATAGTTTCTGGGGAGGATACCTATCAGGTATTATTTTCTCAAACCTATTATATTTTAGTCTTGTCTCTTGTTCCTCTTAGATGTGGAGGTTGGGCATCATATTTTTTTAGATTCATTGGTGGTATATTGTGATAATGTTTTTCTTGTACATATTGATGGGAAATTATGGTATTTGTTTTATTTTATTTTTTAAGGAACCTTTGGTGTATCTACCCCTTTTACTTTCTCATTTAGTCTCTTAATTTTATATTCCTCTCTCACATCTGATTTTGGGTTGTGTAAGGTTGATATGTATTGGATTCATTTATTTTTTTCTAGTTTCTAGTTATTCATGGAGAATATTAACATTATTCTTCGTTTGGTTTCTATTTTATTTTGAAATTTCTTATTTCAATTGTGTGTATCCTCCTAACTTATCAAATGGACATGCCATATTTTTAGGTAGAATTCCCTTGCATATTCATTTATCTTATTAGGAAAAATAATTCCCAATGTAGTAGTTATAATTCCTCAAAACTATTTTATAGCCCTTGAGGATCAATAATTCACTTTGATCCATATAAAAAGTTGGATCGAGTATCTGATATAATGGTAGTCTAGATAGATTCATTAAAAATGGTATCAAACTCTAATTGTTATTTGGGGTATTCTTTTAGTCAAGGGATAGTATTTTCAAGACTCGGGAGGTAATTCATGAGTATATTCATGATAAACACATTTTGTGAAAAAACATAACTTACTATTGATATCCATTATATTTTTTATATAAATTGATCTTGGTACATGGTTGATTTTGACATCTCTAGTCCATATTTAGGTTTTCTAGTATTTATTGAGAATTTATGAGTTATTTTGATACATTATTTATTTTTTATTATTTCATTTTAGAAGATACCTACTGTCATATGATTATCATGCATGTCTTCGAAACCTACATTCAAAACCTAAGGACCAATATAGGTAGATTTTATTACATTTTCATTTTTAATACACAGTTTTCTAAACAATTAGGATAAACCATGTATAGTTTTAAATTTTCAATATTTTAAAATTTTTTATCCCTCGAGAATTTCATGTATCCTTACTCTTCCTTATTATTTATTTAATATATATTTACATGTTTTCCATGAGTGGTTGATGTTATTTTTCTTCGAATTGACTTGAAAATTTTAATTAAATTTTTTATCATCTCCTTAAAATATATTTATTTTATGAATTGTTAATTATTATCAAAATTTTAAGGATTTTTAATTTGTTCTGGAAAAAAATTACTTATGTATCGAAATATGGATTTTATAAAAAGATTTTGAAATCAAAAGGGAGGTGAATTTTGTAATAATTTTCATTGGTCCAATAAAAATGAGCTACCAAAATTAAGTTTCATATTTTTGAATATAAAATTAATTTATTTAGGAAAAATATATCTTATTAATATTTCATGTTTTTATTTCATGGGGTGAATTAAATTAAATCCTTAGGCATGTAAAATATTTTATTAAAAATAACTTTTATCCTAGGAAATTAGAGATTATATAAAATGTTTTAAACAAATTCATTTAATTTATCATAAAAAAATTGAGTTTCTTTAAGAAGGATTAATTTATTAATTGTTTTGAAAATGAAAATAATTTTTATCTAGTTTAAATAAATAATTAATGGGGATTAGGTTAAGAGAATATTTCATAGATATCTTGTGTTTTAAATTTTGATGAGTTCATGATGTATGTATTGTGGTGTAAGTGTCATTCTATTGGTGTTTTTATATTTATTTCTTGTTTTTATTTAGTTTTATAAGGTTAGGGATTATTTTTATTTACATTTATGTTCATTAATATTTTATAGTAAAATCCCACCAAGTGTTTTGGGATTTTATGGGGGAGTTGGGGGTGTTTCACTGTATATAAACCACCAAGTTGATTTTTCTTTATTAGAGTTAGATAGTAAGAATGCTTCTATCGTTTAGTGTAGCTCCCTTCCTCATCTAAATAAACATAGAGAATTACATAAAGAGTTTTAGGGATCATGTTTTCTACTTTTTCATGAGAAATAATGACTTCCATGAAGTGGAATGTGGTTAGAGTGTATAAATAATTTTTTCATTTAAATATGTTATCCTTGATTAATTTTCTGGGATAGGTCATCGATAGAAATTTTAGTCAAAATAATTATAGTTTCTTTTAACTTCATATAATTGGGGTTGTAATGTAAGATTTTAGAGTTAAGGAAATCATGGTTTTATTTCTAGATATATTTCTTGTAATATTTTACTCTCTCTGATATACCATTTCTATGCATTCTATATTGAAATTATTATGTTCTTAGTCTTTTAATGTTAGTGTGTTTTTAGAAACTATTGTTTATGATATTCTATTCCATTTTTTCTAAATTACTACCAGAATTTATTATGATAATTTCATCTTCTTGGATGCCTTTATTAGGTTAAAATTCATTCATTTCCTCATTCCAAAAGAAGATTTAGGTTTTGGAGAAATGATTCATTATTTTATTTCTGAAATTTTAGGAATCCACCAGTATTATCTTCCATTTTAAAATTGTTAATGTCTTCTCATATAGGCGGTATTATAAGAACATTGAGTGTGATATTTAGATGTCATAACCCATCCCTATATTATATGGTGTTATGGATTCATAATTTTGAGTCTCTTTGGATAATACATTATATAATCACTTTATTTTAACTTGTGTAAATTATTTGAGTTATTTTGATATGATCACATTCTGTATTGATGATAAAGTACATGGATATTTCTAATTGGATTTATTTCAAGGATTATATGTGATCTTCCACTAGTGATTATTCTCTTATAGACTATTGGGTCGATTTTTTTACTTGGTTTTAAGAGCCAAAACTTATGAAAATAAAATTAAATCATTGTAAATCGTAGCTTCATTCATTTTGAAATACCATAATTACTTGATTGGGATCCCTTATTGTTACATGTGCGTTAGTGAGATTTGGATTTTGTGGTGTGCCCAAATCTTGTATTAATTGAAAATATCTTATTATTAATAATAACTTTAGTTGACCCTAGTGTTTGTTTTCAACCACATGAGTCTTTTATTTACTCAAGAAGGTATATCTATATTTATAATTTCCTTCTTTGATAATTCATTCTCAAAATAATTTTTTTCAGGTAGAAAGTGTTGTGTGGAAAATTGTCACACCCTGGCCTTTTTATTCATTTTTTCATTATTGTATATTTTATTTTATTTTTATGATTTCTATGGATTTCCAATGTTTTTCTATTTTTTGAATACCATTGGTTGAGTTTATATAGGAAACATCATCAATTGTTTTATTTTTTTTGGTGAGGCACTTTGAGAATGGTTAAACTATTAGGTTTCATGTTCTTTCATGAATGCATGGGGGCTTAGAAACCACAACATTGCTGATTTTTCAACACTCATGTAACATTAATGAGGGCTGGACTATAGAGTAACATATAGATGAGAACTTCTTTGTGGATCCTAAGGTTATTTCATTGTAAATCATCACTTTAGTTCCTTAGTTCTACTCCATAGAGGTCCTCTGTATTGTAGTCCTATACAGCCCATTATAGAGGCTTTTAGAGAGGGGAATTGTATCATGGTTGATGGGACCACAATGTGGAGTGTCCCTCACATGATTTTCATACTTTTTAGGAAATTATATATTTAACCATGTCTAAGATAAATTATATTTGAGGTATTTACTCCCTCAACTTCACCCCATCAACATCACTCATCCCTCTCTTTCAATCTATTTTCCTTCCATGATGATACCCATGGACTTCTTCAGGTGTTTTGGTAATGATTCTTCAAGATAATATCATCTGAATCTCTTTTTTCCTTTTTTATTTATCCTTCTTCTCTTATCTTTCCCTTTTATAGCCTCAGTGACCTCTGGAATCCTTCTACTTTAAATTAATTTGGTTGGTTTTTGTTATTTAGGTTTCACTTGTTTCCTCTATAGTATTTTCAAACCGTATTATTTTGGATTAACATATAGAATAGTGGAAAAAGATAATTTTAGGTATATTTATCTATTATTGAATATTTAAATGTAAAATGATGAATTATTATTATATTTTAATTTTTTTAATCGTTATATAAATTAAATTCATTATATTAAATAGTTTTTCCCAAATAAGGATTGTTTTTATTTTAAATTCATTAAATTTAAAAGTATTTCTCCTATTATTTATAAGGTGTAAACATACTTTTAATATTCCATGCACACCAACAATTCAATTAAATTTTGACTGGATCTCTTAACAATATTTAAAAAATGTGGATATATTTTGGTTTTAAGATAAACACAATAGTTTTTTAGAGATAATGGCCTTATAGGGATGATAAATGTGGTCATGTAGTATTTAATTAATAGATTTATATAATGGTTTTATATGATTTTTTTCCTAATATGTTTTATATAAGATGTTCTTATAATATTATTACGAAGTATACATTTTAACCTTCTAAAATGGTTTTCTAAAGATCATACACATGAAGCATACCCCTTCATGGATTGTTAAAATTTATATAAATTGAAATTTTATAGTAATATGGAAATTTTTACCCTATATAGGTAACTATATATATATATATATATATTATTCCATGGAATGACCCATAAAGGCCCTTCTGGATGATGGTAAGCCAAGAATAACACCCCAACCCAACCTTTAATATGAAAAACGATGGAGACTAACCTCAAGTATGCATATCAAGCACATGGGAGGCCTTATCTTGAAGTTCATAAACATTCACTCACATATTATTACACTAATATAAATAAGAAAAGACAAAATATCATTCTGTAAATTCATACATAACTATTATCTTACATCTGAGTAC
Source organism: Viscum album (assembly GCA_963277665.1). Classification (NCBI taxonomy): domain Eukaryota; kingdom Viridiplantae; phylum Streptophyta; class Magnoliopsida; order Santalales; family Viscaceae; genus Viscum; species Viscum album. The sequence goes on along the minus strand of OY728148.1, from coordinate 825,754,939 downwards.
ATGAATAATTATAAAAAAAGAAAAGAGGGACAAATATAAAACCACCAAAACTGAAAAAGTGTACCACTTGTTAACAAAAGGGAACAATTATTAAGATAAAAACTCTTATAACCATTGGTGGTCCATCTAGAAAACATAAGATACCCTAGATCATGGTTCTCCAAGCACTCCATCAAATGGCCTACCATTTACATAAGACATGAAATGTGCTAATAGATCCCATATAGTGGTGAGTATATACATTCCCAGTAGGTAACCCCAAAATCACAAAACACAAATAGTCAAAAATGGATTCTTATCTATATCACAAATCTAAGTGAGTAAACTAGATAATACATATATGATAAAAAGAATATTCTAAGTCACACGGTGAGTTAACATATTATTCTCTAGTCTTGGATTATACTAGAAGAATAGTCGTAATATTCTAATATATAACTCACTCATTGGGTATTTTGATAATAACAGAAATCATCTGAGTGGTCACACTCATTGTGTATTTCCAAGAAAAAACATATAGGAATTGAGAGGTCTCATCCTAGGTACTCTCTCAATCATACTACACCAAATCATAAGACAATATATTCTAATAAAGATATAAGGGATCATACTCGGGGCCTATGGGGGGTACATAAACATATCTGAGAAAACAAACTTTGAAAGGGAATATATTCCTAGGATGTCGAAAATGAGATATCATTCCCATACAAGGAAATAATGATAGAGGATTACACCCTTGGCCATAAGGAGGGATGCCCGACTCTATCAAAAATTTACATATAGAGGAGATCACTCATCCTATGACCAGAATAGAATACCTCACTTAGGGATAGACCAATGGAATACACACACACTAATACGTTTTAAGGGAAATCACCCAATCTTATACTACCTCTAATCATAGAATAATAAGGTCTCCAACCTACCATAAAAAGTGTACTACATGTGTACTATGGTGCATAATGTGTCTCACTAATTTTAGAACTACTTGCACTACTAGAAAAACAGGTAGTTGCGACGGGTCATTTGCGACGGGATCCCGTCGCAACAACAATTATTTGCGACGGGCCCGTCGCTAAAGATATTATTTGAGACGGGGATCCTTCCCGTCGAAAATATTACTCCGTATATTTGTAAAAACTCTGAAAATAGTAACTGCGACGGCGCCCGTCACAACAGGTATTTGCGACGGGCACGTCACAAATAGTAATTGCGACAGGCCCCGTCGCAATTACTATTTTTAAAAAAAATTAAAAACTATTATTAAATTATTTTAATGAATATAATAATAATACTATTTGCGACGGGAATAGTATCCTGTCGCAAATACTATAAAAAAATAAAAAAATTAAATTATTAATAAATTATTTAAATTAATATAATAATAATCCAATTATAATTCAAAAGTAATAAATAATAAAATATTAATAAATGATTTTAATTAATATAATAATAGAATTATAATTCACAAATAAAAATAATAAATTATTAATAAATTATTTTAATTAATATAATAATAATAGAATTATAATTCAAAAATAAAAAATAATAGAATATTAATAAATGATTTAATTAATATAATAATATTAGAATTATAATTCATAAATAAAAAAATATTAATAAGTTATTTTAATTAATATAAAAATAGTAGAATTATTTTACATTTAAATATTAAAATAATTCAAATATTACAAAAAAAATATAATTAAATTATAATATTATAAAATATTAATATATATATATAATTTAATATTATAAAATAGGAATAATATTATTATTCATATTAATATTGTTATTTCAAAATAGAATATTATTAATATTTTATAATGAGACAAAAACTACGAATAGAAAAAAATTCATATTTTGATTTAACAAACTTTATAACATAAAAACAGCCTCTAATCTGAAGGAGGGGGGAGGGGGGAGGGGGGGATCTGCAGATGCTAGTGGAGGAAACTCCATCCCTAAAGCATGAGTGAGTCAGTGCATGTACTCCATCTGCTCCTAATGCTGCTGCTGCCACCGACCCATCTGCTCCTCGTATAGCTGCTGCTGGCATCGATGCTCCTCCTCATGCTGCTGCTACTGCTGACGCATCTGCTCCTGCTCCTGTCGGAGACTCTCTGTTAGTGCAGTCTGAGATCGAAACTGATCCTCATACTATGTAGCAGAAGAAGATGCATGAGCTCCTCTCGAGCTGGACGCTGACATCGCAGCACTGCCATAATAATCTCTGGGAGTCAGTCGAGAGCTAATACCAACTACCCGGCCCTTCTCGAAGGCATAATGGGTGGCCTGCATCCATGTCGCCTCATCAAACTGACAGCCAGTGGTCTGATCTGATGACTCGGCCTGACTCTCAGGCCAGGTCTGTGATGTTGCGGCCTCATATGACTCATGTAGTTGCAATTTAAAATTATAATTGTGAATATATTATATGCAGTTAATTTTTAAACTTGAAAACAAATAATACTGACCACGATGTGATGCTGACAATCGCCTCTGAGCTCCCCAGTAGCAGGATCACTATACATCCTCTGATATACGTCGTACTCCGTAATATCGGGGTGCTCGACAGCCTATAAGAATAAAAAATAAACTGTTAATATTTATAGTTATATAAAATATTTATAAATAATGTACGTACCAGATGCTGTCTATGAGTACTGAAAGAACGACTCCCAGCTCGATAAGTCACCTCCTGTCTCCCCCGATTCTGCCTCCCCACCGATGATCTCCTCTGAAAGGAAACACTCAACCAGTGCGCACATAATCCATCCCCTACATGGGATGAAATGTACTCTGGTCGGTGTGATCTACATGACTCTTCAAAATCTAAAACTCCTGCTTTCTTCGTGGTAGCTTTTCTTAAATTGTGCAAAAACTGACGAAAGCGATCATGCATGGCCACCTCCCATGCCTTGTGGATGGCGTCACGCATGGTATCCTCGATCAGAAACCATAAACCCTACAAATAAATCAAAATATCAAGTTAGAAATGAAATAATTTTCAAAATAAATAATACTTATTTACGTACGTACCAACCAATGGCCAAACATGGCCTGCTGCACATCAATGGGAATCTGCTCCCATGTGGTCCACGGCTGAGAGAAATAGTTGCGCAAAATAGCGATACCTTGTCCGACTGCTATATGCAGAAAACATTAAAAATAATAAACATTTATTATGTGAATAGATTAATGAAATATTAGTCAAATCCATAGATTATCACACCTCCGTGTGCGTGGATCAAACCCAAGACGTGGACGTCGCTCGGGGATAGGGTCAGAAATTATCAATTGTGCAAGACTGCGCCCCCTCCGCGTACTCCCTGGAGCGCCTGCAGGCTGAGGGTCATATGCCAGCAACTCATCTGCATCGAAAGTTAGGTCAGCATCTGCCAACTCACGAAATGTGTTGTCGTCCATCTGAAACAGAAAATGTTAATTTTGTTAGCAAATAATTGATAATTACTATTATATATACATATATATATATTATGATTGTATATAACTACCAGGGAATTCTATCAGTGTTCATCTTAATCATCATCTTCATATATGTCAATGTCATCTTCATATTCCCCCTCAACATCATCGATATCCATTCGAGTTCCAGTTGCTTCATCTCTTACCATTTGAAATTCATATGTGACATCATTAACATCATCGTCATCACCGACTCTTAAATGTGGGGTGTCTTCATCGATACTCATGTCTCTTTGTAAAAAAGATTGATTTTGAGTACTCTCTTGAAAAACTTCAATTCTTTGCACATCCATGAAAGCACATTCACTTTGACTAAACTGATTGTCTCGAATTTTTATTTTTATTACACTCCACCAATTAGTCAAGTCTCTTGATGTAGAACAGTACTTTGCGTAATAAACTTGATGTTCCTGTTGAGCCAATAAGAATGGTTCATTTACTGAGAGAACACTTTTACATTTAATATCGATGATTCCATGAGTCGGATGAACACGCACGCCTCTCTCTGTATCCAACCACCGACATTTGAACATGGTTATGTAATGTTGTCCAAGATAACAGAGTTCAATAATTTCATCAAGTATGCCATAAAAGTCAACTTCATTTTCTCAATGATGAGATCCTCTCAAGCTAACTCCACTATTCATTGTTTTTTTCGATTCCCCATACGCATGTGTGTGAAATCTAAATCCATTCACCACATATGCATTATAAGTTTTAACAAGTTTGGAAGGTGGGTTACTCAATATACACAGCCGTTTGTCAATTTTATCAGCATGTTGAGACACCTGAAATTTTTTGAAATAATTATCAATATAGTAAACTATAAATTGAATGAGTTGCTAAAAGATAAAGAATTTATGTTACCAGTTTTTGAAACCACTGAGAGAAATTTTTCAGTCGGCGTTCTTCGAGAGCAGCTGTTGTAATTTGTGGAATTTGTTTCTTGATATCATTATCATAAAACCTATAAAAACCAAAGTTATTTACTGTAACATAAATGATAGAATAAGTGATATAAACACTTATAGTACAACTGATGTCATCTCTTCATAGTTGAGTAGAACATACGTATGAGCTCTGTGATGTTCATCATCTGAAAGCCAGCGTTCATAAACTCCACCAAAACCAAGCTCTGGCTGGTTGAAAACAGATAATTGATTGTCGATTTCATCAATATTCCTCTCGTTCCGTCCCATTCGGTTGTGTTTTGAAGGATACTAATATTCAAAATAATGGGAGTGGAAAAAAGATATTTCCTCTTAAAAATAAGCTTCTGCAATAGATCCTTCAACAGATGCTTTGTTACGTACTTTTCTTTTCAATTTTTGCATGCATCTTTCAAATGGGTACATCCACCAAAACTATACTGGACCTCCACATTTGGCTTCATATGGAAAATGTAACATCAAATGTTCCATTGAGTCGAACAAAGACGGCAAAAATATTTTTTCCAGTTTACATATAATTACAACAACATCTTCTTCAAGTTTGCATAGAGAATCATAATCTGTTGTAGCCGCACAAATTTCCTGAAAAAAATGAGACATGTCTGTTATGGAATCCCAAATCACAGAATTCAACAGACCTCTTAATCCAATGGGTAGAATTATTTCCATTATAACATGACAATCATGACTTTTTAATCCAGTAATATGACCATTATTTACACATATACCCAAATTGGAAGCACAGCCATCTGGAAGTCTCAAATCTGCAATCCACTGACAAAATAATAAACGGTTTTCTTTAGACAGTGTATAAGTTGCTTTTGGTTTCAGTAACCTTTCTGTTCTGACATTCTCAAATAGTTCCAGTTCTGGACGCCTGCAAATTTGGGCAAGATCTAAACGTGCATTTACATTGTCTTTGCTCTTTCCTGGCGTATCCAAAATTGTATGAAACAAATTATCAAAACAGTTCTTCTCAATATGAATTACATCTAACATGTGTCGGACCAACAAATCAGACCAATATGGAAAATCCCAAAATATGCTACATTTAATCCAATTATGTTCTTTTCGAAAACCATAAATTTTCTGTTGGTTTATTTTGGGACCAAATGTGATGGGAGGTAATGAAAATACAACTAATTTTAACTCCGAACCTGATAGCATTTTTGGAGGTTCATCCCTTTCAAATGTTCCTTTTCTGAAATGAGATCCGTTTTTTTGAAAAGGATGATCAGCTGGAAGAAATCTTCGATGACAGTCAAAATAACAAGGTTTCTTTCCATGAATGAGTATAAATGCTTTGTTCTCTCCCATACAGTAAGGACAAGATTTCTGACCATGTGTACTCCATCCAGATAACATCCCATAAGCCGGGAAGTCACTAATTGTCCACATCAATGCTGCTCTCAGGATGAAATTCTGTTTCGTTGCAACATCATATGTACTGACACCAGTACTCCACAATAAACTTAATTCATCAATCAATGGTTTCAAATAAACATCAATATTTTTCTTCGGATGTCCTGGAATTAGTAAAGTCAAAATGATATATGGCTCCTTCATCAACATCCATGGAGGTAAATTGTACGGAGTTAAAAAAACAGGCCAACATGAATATTGACTACCATAAGATCCGAACAGACAGAAACCATCAGTGGAAAGGCCCAGTCGAACATTTCTAGATTCTAAAGAAAAGTATGGATGCACTCTATCAAAATTTTTCCATGAATCACCATCGGCTGGATGATTCAAGCTTTTATCGGTTGAAATAATCTCTTTATGCCATGAAATCATTGTCTCTGTATTCTTAGACATGAATAAACACTGAAGTCTAGATGTAAGCGGAAAATATCTCAACTGTTTTACAGGAATCAAACCAGACTTACCATATTGTTCTTCTTTATATCTCATTTGCCCACATGTGGGACAACTATCCAACGACTCATTTTCCCCAGAATATAAAATGCAGTCATTTGAACATGCATGAATCTTCTGACAAGTATGTCCCAAATATCGAACCAGCCTCTTACTCTCATAGTAATTTGCAGGCAAAACATTTCCTTCGGGTAACAGTGTTTTAAGCAAAGAAAATATCTGGTCAAAATAGGTGTTTGACATTCCGTTATCTGATTTGATAGCCATAAATTTTGCAACTGCTTCTAATTTTCTCATCTTGCAGCCAGGATATAATGCATCCTCAGCAGACCTCAACAACTCATAAAACTCAGACGGTGCCAACTCAGGATTTGAAGCTATATCAGCCGAAGTTTCTGTATGTTGAACAGATGAACCTGCAACATCATGTACTAAATCTTGAAACCGGGATGGATCCAGAATCAAGTTGGTATCACCTGCTCTGGAACTGCGTTCACCGTGTTGATACCAAAAAACATAATCTGGTTTAAAAACAAAATGCAAGAGATGTCCCCCCACTTTGTCAAATGTGTGAAACGTTCTCAATGCACATTTTCTACAAGGTCATTGTACTTTTTATTCTGAAACAAATTCTGGATTTGATGCCGCAAATGATAAAAAAGTCTCCACACCCTCTACATATACTGGATTTAAACCAGAACCGTTTGGATTTCGACGTTGATTTATCCATATGAGGTCACCTAATAATGATCGTTGATGACCTCGTTGTTCCATATTTTTCTATAAAATATAAATGCATTACTGGTTTTGAATAATTTGTTAGAAAAAACACTCAAGCAAGGATAATTATAGAGTTTACATCATACATTACTGACGCAAACTTTCTATTGAGATAGACCTAAAAATTGACCCTTTAAGAATTGAATATGTTGAGAATAAAGCAAAACCTGTTACAAATATTGATACTTTTAATATTATATAATTTTTTTATTATTTTCATAGTACTAATATTATTTTTTCATAAATATTAATTATATAATAATAACATTATTACATTATTAGTATATTTTATTATTAATATTAAAATAATATAATTTTCTATACTATATACAATTCTCCTTTCATCGGTGTGTTTAACATTCTGTCTCCACATGTAATATTTGCATTCACTTTCACCTCTCTATTAGTGGGTAAGTTGATACTTTTGAAAAAGAATGCAAATATTACATGTGGAGACAGAAAACACACAGATGAAAGGAGAATTGTATATAATATAGAAAATTATATTATTTTAATATAAATAATAAAATATACTAATAATGTAACAATGTTATTATTCTTAATTATTGGTAATTATTCCTAATTATTGGTAATTATTCCTAATTATTGGTAATTATTCCTAATTATTGGTAATTATTCCTAATTATTGGTAATTATTCCTAATTATTGGTAATTATTCCTAATTATTGGTAATTATTCATATAATTACCAATAATTAGAAATAATAACATTATTAGTATATTTTATTATTAATATTAAAATAATATAATTTTCTATATTATATACAATTCTTTTTTCATATGTGTGTTTTTTGTCTCCACATACAAATATTACATGTGGAGACAGAAAACACATAGATGAAAGGAGAATTGTATATAATATAGAAAATTATATTATTTTAATATTAATAATAAAATATACTAATAATGTAATAATGTTATTATTCTTAATTATTGGTAATTAATCCTAATTATTATTAATTATTCCTAATTATTGTTAATTATTCCTAATTATTGGTAATTATTCCTAATTATTAGTAATTATTCCTAATTATAGGTAATTATTGGTAATTATTCCTAATTATTGGTAATTATTAATATAATTACCAATAATTAGGAATAATTACCAATAATTAGAAATAATAACATTATTAGTATATTTTATTATTAATATTAAAATAATATAATTTTTTATATTATATACAATTCTCCTTTCATCTATGTGTTTTCTGTCTCCATATACAAATATTACATGTGGAGACAGAAAACACACAGATGAAAGGAGAATTGTATATAATATAAAAAATTATATTATTTTAATATTAATAATAAAATATACTAATAATGTAATAATGTAATTATTCCTAATTATTGATAATTATTACTAATTATTGGTAATCGTTACGAATCATTACTAATTATTGGTAATTATTCCTAATTATTAGTAATTATTCCTAATTATTGATAATTATTTCTAATTATTGGTAATTATTCCTAATTATTGGTAATTATTCCTAATTATTGGTAATTATTCCTAATTATTGGTAATTCTTGGTAATTCTTGGTATTTATTGGTAATTATTATTAATTATTATTAATAATTGATAATTATTACTAATAATTGGAAATTATTACTAATTATTGGTAATTATTACTAATTATTAGTAATTATTTCTAATTATTGGTAATTATTACTAATTATTGGTAATTATTACTAATTATTACTAATTATTGGTAATTATTATTAATTATTACTAATTATTGGTAATTATTATTAATTATTACTTATTAGTGGTAATTATTGGTAATTATTACTAATTATTACCAATTATTACTAATTATTGGTAATTATTGGTAATTATTGGTAATTATTGGTAATTATGGATAATTATTTGTAATTATTACTAATTATGGATAATTATCGGTAATTATTTCTAACTAATGGTAATTATTGGTAATTATTTCTAATTATTACTAATTATTGGTAATTATTACTAATTATTGGTAATTATTACTAATTATTGGTAATTATTACTAATTATTGGTAATTATTATTAATTATTACTAATTGTTGGTAATTATTATTAATTATTACTAATTATTGGTAATTATTATTAATTATTACTAATTAGTGGTAATTATTGGTAATTACTACTAATTATTACCAATTATTACTAATTATAGATAATTATTAGTAATTACTGGTAATTATTACTAATTATGGATAATTATCTGTAATTATTACTAATTATTGGTAATTATTGGTAATTATTACTAATTGTTGGTAATTATTACTGATTATTACTAATTATTGGTAATTATTACTAATTATGGATAATTATTGGTAATTAGTAAATTATTACTAATTATTGATAATTCTTGGTAATTATTGGTAATTAATACTAATTATGGATAATTATTGGTAATTATTACTAATTATGAATAATTATTGGTAATTATTACTAATTATGGATAATTATTTGTAATTATTAATAATTATGGATAATTATTGGTAATTATTACTAATTATTGATAATTATTTGTAATTATTACTAATTATTGGTAATTATTACTAATTATTGCTAATTATTGGTAATTATTACTAATTATTGCTAATTATTAGTAATTATTGGTAATTATTGGTAATTATTACTAATTATTACTAATTATTGTTAATTATTACTAATTATTACTATTTAGTACTAAATATGGGTAATTATTGGTAATTATTACTAATTATGGGTAATTATTACTAATTATTGCAAATTATTAGTAATTATCACTAATTATTGTTAATTATTAGTAATTATTACTAATTATTACTAATTATTACAAATTATTGGTAATTATTGGAAATTATTACTAATTATTGGTAATTATTAGAAATTATTACTAATTGTTGGTAATTATTACTAATTATTAGTAATTATTACTAATTATTACTAATTATTGGTAATTATTGTTAATTATTACTAATTATTCCTAATTATTGGTATTTATTACTAATTATTTGCATTTATTTTTAATTATTGGAAATTATTACTAATTATTCCTAATTACCATTAATTATGAACAATGAATACTAATAATTTAAATTTATTAAGTAACAAAACAATGTAAACATAATTAAATTACAACTAATTAAAAATAATTGAAACTAATAAAAAAATTAAAATAAATATTAAATTAAAATAAACATAAATACCTTTAAAATTGATCTGAGGTTGATCTCTGAGCGTTGTTGAGAACTTCAATATCAACTCCAAAAAAAAGTAAACTTAAGAAACGCTGAACTCTAAAAATAGAGTTTTGAGAGAAGGAAAAGATGGAGTTTGAGAATGAATGAAAAAAAAACGGATAGGGGGTATTTATATGTTAGATTTTTTGCGACGGGACTATTTGCGACGGGATACCCCACGCAAATAGTAATATTTGCGACGGTACCCGTCGCAAATACCTTGGCCCTCATTTATTACGGTCAACGGTTAAATAGTTATTTGCGACGGGTACCGTCGCAAATAATAACATGCCGACATACTATTTGCGGCGGGGGTATATTCCCATCGCAAATATCTATTACCGCCGGTTATTTGCGATGGGGGTATATTTTTATCGCAAATAGCTATTTACCGCCGCCGGTTATTTGCGACGGGCGGTAACCACCCATCGCAAATAACTTTCCCGCGATTTGGCACGCAAAGCGCGCCAGTCCTTTTGCGACGGGGAAAGCTAACCCATCGCAAATACCTAATTATTTGCGACGGACAAATTCCCCCGTCGCAAATATGTTTCCAACGGGACTATTTGCGACGGGATTTATCCCCGTCGCAAATAACCCGTCGCAAATGCCCATTTTTCCCGTAGTGTTGTATCTTTCCATATCACATGGAATTTATTTCATGATATACATGGTGTGATATTATGATACATGTCATATAGAGGTGGGGAGTACACTTGTTGTGTGTCATATACCCATGCTTGTGCACTTTCCATAGTATATGGGGTGTTCCCCATCATAGATGTTGTTTGGGGACAGATGGATTCCTACTCAGAAACTTCCTTTACTCACCAACAATGTTGGCTATGTGTCACCTTGTATTGGGTCCCCCACATGGTATTTGATATTTAACTAACCATGTAAACCCTATTTGTATCATAGAGGGATAGAAATTAAATGTTTCAATTCAAACTACATGTTGTTTATATTAGGTTTTCATAAGAACTCAAGTCCTTTTCACACATCTTTCCCATGTTTTTCCTATGTTCCAATCAACCTTGATATTTTCCCAAAATCCTAGATCTGGTTTTATTGAACCCGCAATGATGTTTGCGGTTGGATTCTAGCCATCCTTTTCTAATAAAAAATTTCCCAATAAGTCCTAAAAACTCTCACATGTCAAAAAATAAGCATTCAGAAAACATTGATCCACTTCAAGATACTATTACCATCATAAATAATCATATCCTTCCAAAATCCAAACTTTTTATTCGAACATAACAATCAATGGATTTCCAAAATCATACAAAAAATCTCATTCTTATATAAAGTTTATCTTTTTTTCAAACAAAATATAATTTATGAATGTAGAATGGAGGGGGGATCATGAAACACAAAAGTGAGAACGAAAATTTGTCATTTTTTCTTTAAACATCATCAACAAAAACCAAAGAACAAGGTAAAATTATATAAACATTAATTACAAAAAATAAATATAAAATTCCATATGATAGGAAGTGAAATAATAAATGAAAATTCAAGAATCTCGATTTTTAAATTAATTTATAACGAATTAATTCAAGTAATTCATGGAAAACATATGTGGGGAATAATAAAATAAAATAAAATTCCCTAGCTTGAGTTTGGATCAATTGTTGTTGAAGTATAAGTATGCATCAATTCCATATATGAGATCCACCATGATCATTATTGGATGAAAAAATATCTTAGATCGTTCTTTGTTGATCTTCAATCCTGAGATCACTCACCAATATGCTCCCCATCAAATATCTTTCTCTATACCCTCAATTTCATTAGGGTTATGTGGGTAACTTAAGGAAATTTTCCAAAGGGGAATTAAATATTGATGTTGTTGGGGTTATACAATTAAATTGTCGTTAAATTAATAAATTAATTTTATCCATTTAATAGTCCCAGGACTACACTCTAATGAAACACATGATGCATACAAATATTATGTCACACCTAAGGTAAAACCTATGTTCCATATTTAATGAAGGTATCCTTTTTTTCATCCAAGACATGGTTCAGTAGTTATTCTATTATTTATAAAACCCATGAATTTATGGCCTAATAAATTTACAATTTTTAATATATCAACAATAAATCTTCACAGGCCCAAGATTTTATATCAATTACACTCCATACTATAAAAATATTATACAAAATATCATAAATTTTCAAAAACAAAATTCATATTTTATATATTATCTCAACCTTAAATTATTTTCTTCTCAAAAAAATGAAAACCTACTTAGATAGATATTTCAAATAAGATTGTGTGGGTTTTTCCTACATAAATGGGATCTTCTAAAAGTTCTTGTATTTTTTATGAACACCCCCTAAGGTAAACACTCTCCCATGAAGGACCTTATCATGTTGGATCCATAAACACCATTGAGAAATATGAAGAGGTAACACCATGCTAAATGCCCATCTCACCTTGGTTGATAATGTGTGATTGGTAATGCACATGTCACCTCATCAATCAAAAGTGGAAAACATCATTCACAAAAATATATTGGTGGTGGTATAGATAATTTTTATTCAACCTCACCAATACTAAAAAGTATCTATAAATCCCTGATGAATATCATGTATAGATTTCCACCCAATCAGACACTCTAAAGACCTCACCCAGATGAGACCATTGGGAGAACATGGTCACCCTCATTGAAATACAAATTCCTCCTTCATCGGTAAATATAGGAATTTTGATATGTTTTTTGAATCCTCATCCACTCTTGGATGATCTAAACATTCCCCTTTATAGGTCACACCAATATTGGGCCCATAAACACTACACCCATATCTCCAACCACTACAACATTTACCTTCTTGGTATTTCGTATGAGGACTTGAATGGTTCTACATAAATCGTTGAGTGGTAACTATTTCAATATGAAATACTAACATGGGTAGATTATCCTCTATAATATGAAAAAAACCAATATAGAAACCAAAATTATGTCCTCCAAAACCCGAATGGTCCTCTTTGTCAAGCCATCTATCTGGGGGTGGAATGTCATGCTCAACCATAATTGAGTCCCAAATCCTCCTGTAATCCTTTCCATTATTATGATGTGAATCAAGTATCACAGTCTAAAACAATTGTCCAATAAATTCCAAGCTACCATATAATCTCTTGAATGAATAGGTATCCCAAACAATACATTAAAATCTACTCTTGTATATCTAGATAGTGGATTGATTTTTATATTTGGTCTATAATCACCTTGATATAGCTGTAACCTATCATAAGTCACAGATGTCTCATCACTCAATCCATAAAGCTGCCATCCAATTTTCATTTACATCCCATAACCTCGACATATACTTATTAGTGTGTTAGGAATTATGAGATAAACTTAGTTGCACTCTACAACATCCTTGGCCACCAAAATAGATGTCAATGGATCCTTATACATCCAAATCTATCCTTGATATAATACTAAGGGGGAAGCAAGAAACTCACTTAGCACCTCCTCTCATAGTGTCAATGGTACCATCTCCAATCATTTAATAGGGATAATGTGCTCTCTGCCTTAAAATATCAATCAGGAGAATGTGTAGTGGATATCTGGTCATGTAATATATTTTAATTGATATTAATAAGTTGAACCTCTTTGACATGATGAATGAGTGAAGGGGAAAAATCATTAGAGGTACCCTAAACCATCCACATCCACAACAGTAAACTCGAAAGAGGTCAACTAATCTATCACATCACTCAAAAACTATGAATGAAAGTCCATACTTTGGGCATCTAATACCATTTTCCCCTTCCTAGGAGTATAGAATATATCAAAAAAACCTACAGGAAATCCATTCATAACCTCTACCTCAGGTTAAGATCTTTCTATAAAAAGTTATACCTAATATTTTTATGATTAGAAAAGATGATAAATTTCTATCCCATATGATTATTACACTACGAATGTAATATGAATAAATCTACTCCATGATTTAACCCATTTGTCACATATTTCTACTCAAGGGGTCTCTCCTTCCGTTACCCATAAGCATCACCACATACATCTACCTAAAAATGAATTTATTATTAATTTAGATGGGATTATTGAACACCATATACTCAACACCCTCCTCTGAAATTATAAATATGTGGGATCGTATCAACCTCTTTCGGATCCCCTAAAAAGACTATAGACACTTCTCTATCCACATGAAAAGGCTTTCCCCTTTGATTCAATGCAGTTAGATATTCCCCAATCCTAGAAATATAGAGCATGAATATTAGAAAATATACTCCCACCATAAGAAATCATTAGACCATGGCCACTATATTCAGTGGATCCCGAGATAGTATTGCCTCAACCTTCACCAGGTCGACTACTACTCCCAATTCAAAGATGACATGTCCTAGGAAGTTGGACCCTCGAATCAAGAACTAACACTTAGAGAGCTTACTGTATGGATGGATCTCTCAAATTAAGTCTAAAACCATCCTCAAAGATCATTCAAACTCCTCTATTGAATATTATTACAAAAGTATATCATCTATGAAGACTATCATGAATTGTTATAAGAAGGGACAGAAGATATCATGTCGAATGGAATCACTGAGCTCTAGGATCTAGTCAAAAACCTACCATAATATCATACCATGTGAACCACATTAACCCATTTCAAATAATCAAGTGGTAATAAATTCTTGGAAGTGGATGCATACTCGTGGTAATCCCATGGATCAAGATATGATAATTTATCCATAACCTCTTGCTCTCATCCAACCCTTGGTGAAATAAACTAGGCTTACCATGATAAAATAATAGGTATAATGAATCCCTTCCTCAAGAGACCCTCCAAATTTATCTTAAACTCACATATATCATTTTGGGTCATCTGCTAAGCTGGTTCAGATATCAAAGTCATTAGTAGGTGGTGGTTTTTAAAAAAAAGTCAATATTTCAATGGGGAGGTAAGCCAGAAACATCTTTAAGGATAATTTTATCATACTCCTACACCAATGAAGAATTTTAAAGCTAATAGGGTTTTCCACTCTAAGTATCATACTATCAAACTAAAGAGGAATTGGTTGTATCCATCTGTATTCAAACTCGTCCTACTCTGCTGAAGATTTCTTCTCACCACTGAATGAAAAACCCATACCACCTAGTTGGTTACAATTTATCCCCTAATTTAAATATTAATAATGGGTATGTTTAGTATTTAATTATTATATACATAGAAAAAAATTCATAGGGACACACTAAAACTATTGATATGTTCTACACAAATCTCTCTTCTATAAGAGTCAGGTCACACTATTCGCATAAATGTGTGAACATTTAATCTCCCCAAGTAGGAGCCTCCAAATTCAATGGTAACGATAAAAGGATCTAATAATATTAATATTTACTAAAAAGGGATATGATCTATAAAAAATTTCTTTGCGACTATGTACTAAAACTTTAGGTGATATAAATAAGAAACAAGTCACACCTTGAGTCAAACCCAGAGCCTCTAGGTTACAAGCCTCTTCTTCCTGAAGATATCCTTCCAATTTCCTACATATTATATACAAATAGGGATCACTCTAACATATTATCATATCAAAAATGGCATCATACTCAGAAATAAATGGAACACATCTACCATCCCTCAATACTATCGACTTTGGGTACCATTGGCTTTCCATTGTGACATTAAAACACATCACCAAAGAATGAATCTCTGTAGGGGGAGAGTCTATATTCCTTATATACAAAAATCCACATAAGAACACTATCATATGGACCAAATGATTCCCAATGTTTCCTTGGAGAAGTCTCACCAGCATAAAAATTCTCAAGAGGGATCCTAACTGTACTCATTTTCCAAACATGAGCAAGTCCTCTACTACCAGGGGGTTTGGCTAACCCTGAATTTTAAGTAGTCTATGTTCTTGAAACTCATGAAATTCAATAAAAATAGATGTTCCATATAAAATTAAATCCAATAAAAAATCATTTTAATGTGGATAACATACAATAACCATTACAAGTAGATCATTATGTCGATCAATGGGTGGAGGTGTTGTTCGTTGTCTACACGAATGAATCCCCTCTAATACGGTCTCTAGACTAAAGCCTTAGCACTATGAAAATAATAATTATGATACTTATATATAATCTTACCAATATTTAATAATGAATAAATCTAGGAGTATGTGAGATAAACCGTGGTTAAAAGAGAATATAAATGGACTTAACTCAATAAGGGCATGAAAACTACCACACATTCTTATAAAATGTATTTACAAATGATTACACTACTACCAGGGCCTTCACATTTTGAGTCAATAATAAGGTTACAAGATACCTGGTAAATAGATGGGTCATACACCACTCCATCACTAGGTTCCCAATCCTAATATCCAAACATGAAAAACTCTAACACTATTCCAATGATTCTAAACAAAAATCTCACCCTACACTATCATGAAACTCCAGTACTAAGATGGCATACTCTTATACAACTATATCACAACCCATCCCATGTGTGCCCATATTTTTATCATTAATAACAGACTAACAACTCAATCCCACCTCAGTTGTTTAAGGAATGGAATATATCATTGATTAGTCATATTACACGCATGGAAGGTCTTAGTAAAAAGTACATATATACATGCACACATCTCAATACTCCATAATAATTCAAAAAAGCTAAACAAATAATACTATAAATGAATGTATAATTACTATACCAAATTATAGTACATTAATAAGTATATAAAAAACTATAATGGATGAATAAAAGACCACCAAAATGAAAAGAGTCCAACATGCTAACAAAAGGGTACTGATATAAAGATGTGAAATCCTAGAATCATCTTCAGTCCGTATAACACAACTAAACTCCACTTACTCTTGGTCCCCCTAGGACTCTGTTGAATGTTCTAATATCTACATAAGAAACAATATATTCTATTATATACCATGAGGGTGGAGTATTTACATTCCTAGTAGGATACCTCAAAATTATAAAATGCAAAGAATCAAAAAGGGAGTCTATTCAATATCAGAAATCCAAGGGAGTAAACAAGATATCTTAGATAACCTCAATGGAATACATTAAGCCTTGAGTTGAGTTCCCATCCTCACCACAAGAATAGGATTCTAATTGAGGCACAAATTTAATAAAAATCCAAGATAACACACTCATCGGGTCTTGATAAGGTTGTGGAGGTCATCTGAGAGGTCTCACTCATCAGTTCATTTCATGAAGAAGCATATAGGAACTGAGAGGTCTCATCTAAGGTACTCTCTTGATCGAAATACACCACACTAGAAAATAACAAATATTGATACATAGATAATGGATCTATCATATTAACTATATATATAGTTAACACTATTTTTGATAACCCACTAGGAAGGGGATCACATTCCATGGATTTCAGAAATGGGATACCTGCCCCAACATAGTTAAGAATGATAGAGGATCATACCCCGAACCAAATGGATAGATACCTAACTCTATTCCAAACTAACCTATATAAAGGATCCAACATCCTATGATTGGTATGGGATACCACACCATACACTTTTGGGGCATACTGATGGAACACACCCACACTAATACGGTCTGAGGTAACTCAACCAATATAATACCTCAACTGACCTGAGAATAACATGGTCTCTTACATGGATTATAAGGAGTTCATGAAATGTATAATTGGGTACATAGTTTGTATCACTAAGTCTGACACTATCAAGGACATATCCTAACACACTACAGTTCTCTCTTAAGATAAATGGAGTTCTGTTATGATACAAATCATATAGAGGTTGGTCCGACACATAGTGTGTGTCATTCACTCATCCCCATTCACATTAAGAAGTATGTGGGGTGTGACCTAACACACATGGAATGTGTGGTCAGAAGGTTTCATTAGTTTATACTCCTTCTATGGAATCTCACCTTTTATTTACATGACTTTTCATTACATTTTACAAATATAGGATCTTTAAAGTCTAGTGTCTTGGAAATCAGGAACATAAAACATGAAAAAATAAAACATTATTATAAATACCCTTTAAAAACTTCTTAAAAAGTTCATAATATGTACAATTACTACATCTCATAACCTGGATACAGTCATCAAAGGAAAGGGTGAGAAGAAGGCCTAGTAAGGAAAGCAAGTGGAATACTTTACATGTGAACTTGAGAGACATCAATAGGAACATGTAGATAAAGAGGCATATAATAATAATAATAACATGATACATAACTTGAAAATGTGGCTAAAACATTTAATTTAGAAATTCATGAACATATCACCAAGGTTCATCCCAAAGGTTTCATAAACATTACTAAGGTTATTCCCCAAGGTATCATGGAACTTGTCATCTTTAGAGATTAACTTATTTACCCAATTAATTGGAGAGATATCAGGGAACACCCTTAATATGTCTTTAATTTCATGTTAGATGCATATATCTTAATAAAATATTTCGTAAATAACCAAAAAATAATAAAATAAATGGGTTTCTTTTCAAAATCGTTACTCTTTAAAAGTGATTAAAAACATGACTGTTATGTCATTTATAACCCATGGAAAAGGAATGAGGGTGTCTTTAATGTAAATTCTAGAATAAAATATTTCATTTTTATGTATTTATGAATACCCCTAGAAAAAAATAGGTTTGGGTATTTAAATAAATAAAATAAGAGAATTTCTTGAAAAATAGAGAGAGAGAGAGATTTTGAGATGAAATTTATACAGCATAACGGCTATATAACATGGTTTTAGAAAACATTAAAAATAGATGGGACAAAGGTAAAAAATCATAAATAACTAATAATACAGTATATCGAGAGAATAAAATTTAAATAATATCACAGAATCGATATTTTAATGACATACCATATGAAAAGAATACTTGAAATAAAAGAGAAGATGTGATTTCTTTTATGATATTTTGGAAACCTAATTGCGTCACTTAAGAATTAATAAAATCAGTTGATGATATAGGAAAGGATTTTTCATCAGTTTTACATAAAATGGAAAGTAATATGGATATATTAGAACATACCCCAACATAATAAAATGGAAACTATAAGACATAACATAAAAGAAGTCCTGGAAAAAAGAGGAGGGTGAATGGTTCCCTTACCTTGAAGAGTAACTTCAAAAACACAAAGGTTGGGACCTAGGGGGGCTTGAGGGACCCTTTTAAGGAATCATTGGGATATAAAATTACCATAAAATCATTTAGGAGGAATTTTGAGTGAATGGAACGAAGTAATGGTTCGGTATTTATAGAAACAAAATGAGGGAATATTTTATTAATTTCCCAGGGACACCACATTAGTGGGTTTTACAAAACCATGGGCTTTACCATGGTATTTTTAGATTGTATTGGCCACTTGGAACACCTCATAACATATATTAATGTACACAAGTCAACCAGAATTATTAAATCATCATTAATGATTTCATTAAACACACATAATACTTTCATAAGTGAGGTTATTATTCCATTGGTCACATTACTATTCATAAGGGTTATATTACTATTCATAAGGGTTATATTACTATTCATAATTTACTATTCAATAAAAAATATTTTTATCTTATTAGAGTCTAAATTTATTATTGATCACAACTATAGATGACTATATATTGAAAATCATTTCACATTATTAATTATTTAAAGTATACATAAAATATTTTAAAATACCCATTTTCTAATATTCATCAATAATATGGAACTTCTATAAATTCATCCTATATTTATCTTCATATTTAAAATTCATTAAATTTACCATAATAAGAAAAAAAATTATTTATACAAATATATTACACAATGTAACTATGGCCTTATTACATAGCCTCTTATAACACCTGCATATGACCTAAGAGTAAGGTGTGAAATGGGGATGGAATCTTGAGGCGGCTCGGACAGCATTTCCCTCGTGGTCATTTCTATCAGCTTCAACTTCTCTCATAATCAATTTTTTTCAAGATTAACATGTTGATGTTCATATTGGTCTTGGCCCAAAAAAAATCTCAATGATTCTACCTCCTTCCCATGACTCAGCAGATGGGATTCGTAGAGCCCAAGTCTACTGGATGAGGCCATCAACTCTTCTTCCTATATTATTTAACCACGGTCATTTGTATTTATAAACAATAATCATAATTTTAAGAGTATAGTTTCCAATGGTCATATTGAAGTATGGTCATATAACAGTTCAAACCAATAGTCTCATTTTAATTATACTAACATCCTTAATTAAAGGATATAGTTTTGTTGAGTATAAAAAAAATAACACACAAAATTAAGAAACAAAAATTATTCAAAAGTTCGGGTCATTACACCATGTACATGTTGAGCTGGCTTGATAAGGATCAAATAGGATATGGGTCTACCATATGGTGTGTGATATTTAACTCACCTCATAAACCCAAGACGTTGCATAAAGGGTTCCATATGGTATGTGTGTTCTTCTAAACTCTATCCCATGTATATCGAGAATTCATATGAAATCTAATTTGTTTCATGTGTCTTTACAACCACATCTACCCTTGATTACATTATTATATTCATCCAAAATCCTATATTTGAGTCGACCAATCACATAAATACATTGGTAGATGAATTTAGACCACCATTTTCTTAAAAGATTCCTCCTCACTGGTCCATAAAAATCCCAAACCACAAAACTTGGGAAGTCATAAACCGTTGATCTGCATGAGGATTACATCATATACATCGATAGTCCATTTTTCTAAACTCCACCTTGTTGACTTCGAAACAATGATCCCAAAATCTAGATAACCAATCCTCAAATTGGGTTCCTAGATAAAGTTGAATGCCCATCCAAACACAATATTGATGATGAATGAAGAATGAGAAAGAAAACCATGAAATATAAAACTGAGAATGATCATTGGTCATTATGTTTTCAACCAATGTCTATAGAAATATAAGAATAAGGGTGGGTTATAAGACATAAAATATACAAAATCATTCTCAAATTCCTAATTCTCAGAAGAGAAATAATCAATGATAATTCAATAATCTCAATCCATGAATTAATTTTTGATTAATAAATTCATGGTCATCGTAGAAAAATAATAATAGAAAGATAATCTAAAAAATCATCTTCCATGCCTTGAGTTTCAATTTATTATTGAAAAATAGCTAATCTAAATAAATATTATTAATTAGATCCACCAATATCATCTTTGGATCCATAAAACTCAAAATATTTCATTGTTGATCTTCAATCCTAAGATCACTCACCAACGTGCTAACAATTGGAGCACACTCTGCATCCCGTTATCTTATCTGAGGTTATTTAGACAACCCAAAATAATTTTAAAAATATGGATTACATAAATAAGTAATTAGGGTTACAAAATTAAATGTTCATTAAATTACTAAATTAATTTAATCCATTTAATACTCCCACGATTAGACTATAAAAAACACCCAATGTGTGTGAAGCTTCTGTCATGCATGGGGTAATACATGCATTTTAGATTTAATAGTAGCCTCATGTTTACCATATGAGAGGACATTAGGTATTTGTACCATTTTTCTTAAAAAATGAACGTGTGTGACATAAAAAATATAATATTTTTAACATATCATCACTGATGATCCATGGGCCATAAAATTCCATGAAAAATTAGTTCCTAACTTAGAAAATATTACATGAAATGCTCCTATGTGTCCAACAATGATTTTAGATTCACTATGTATTTTTTATTTATTATTGATGAAAATGTGTTGTTTTTATGAAGGGTTTTCATATGTGTGGGTTATTTTTATTCTTTGTTTATTTTATTATATTATTATTTGTTAAAAAAATTCCACCTCTATTTATCGGTCATGGTAAACCATGGGTATCCATATGAAAAATCAATGTACACATTATATACTAGATTAGAGTCATTCCGTAGTTAGTGGTCCCAAGTTAGATTCTACTCTATATAGGTAGTTTTATTATCGATCATGCTAGTTAGGGTAATAATGAGTGTTTGGTTAGGTTGTTTAATATCCAATGCCAGACTTCATTGGTTCTCTATTATATTTTTATTAGACTATCCCCTTGTCTCATGGGTTCTAATGATAATGATCATGATTGAAATATATTTTTATTGTTCAATGATTTATCTCCTTGTTTATACTTTGTATTATTTATTATTATGATAAATGTATTGTAAATATATATCTTTTTACACGAATATATGAAATTTTAGATTAAAAATAATTCTCCCATTATCTTGAATGTTTTATTTCATTAAATTTATTGATATTGGTTTTATTTGGAAAAGATCTATGTTTTTTTATTTAATAAAGTTTTCAACCAGAATGATATGATACCTATTTTAAGTGAAAATGTAAAACCAAACTTCTATATGTATTTTAATTTATCATAAATCGATTTTATTCTTGAAGGTTACACATGGTTTGTTGGTAGGATACCTACTAGGAATATTTTTATATTTCTTATAAAATTTCAGGTATAGATCTAGTTCCTATTGTAAATGGTGCAAGACATATAAATTGGTTCATGTTCTTTGGTTGTGGAAAGTGAATATTTTTCACTTTTTCATATAGATGATTAGTATTTTCCTTTTTTTTATTTTTTTTCTTTTATGTACCCTTATGGTATGTTCCCCTTTAGCTTCCATCTTTAGTCTCTATATTTTGTATTCATATCTCGCTTATTAAATGGTTTCTAATAAAGATGACATATTTTTGAAACATTTATGAATATCTATTTTATTTTTCTTCATGGATAAAATTCACATAATTCCTAGTTTGGTATCTGTATTATTTTGAAATTTATTTTTATTATTGTTTTTATCCTTCTAACTTATGTAATGATCATACAGGATTTATAGGTGGAAGTCCCCTTAATTTTTTATATATAATTAGCATAAATCATTACAAAGAGAGAAATTGTTATTCCCAAACACTAGTAGTTACCTCATGGGAATTAGGAATTCCCTTTTGACCATGAATTGGGCTATCTTAGTTACCCAATTTAGAGGTATCCGATTTTGTTTTTTGAAAAAAATGATATCAAATATCAGTTGTTATTTGGGGAGTTATTATAGAGAAAAAATAGGATTTCCAAGAATCAAGCATTATGTCATAATTTGGTGTTTAATCACTATATTTCCTAACAAAACATGAGTTACCATGTCCAGTCATGGATGATTGCATCTTAGAAATTGATCATAGTTCTTGGTTAATTCTGAAATCTCTAGTCCTTATTTAAGTGTTCTTATTTTGTATTGAGGGTTTATGTAACAACCCAGGTAATTTCAAGTTAAATAATTTAGTTTCCTTTTTTATATTCGATAATTATAATTTATAGAGTTATATTCATTATTAATGTATTTGGTAATTTTTCAGTCAAAAGTGAATATGTATATTTTTAACCAAATTGGGTTTTCATGTTTTATATGGCTTTATTTAAAAGAATAATTTGAAAATTCTAGAATTTTAATTTGATAAAATTTGATTTATTTTTAATATAATAATATAATATTTATCTTAAAATTATATTTTTAAATTTTTCTGATAGGTTTGATTTTTCAATGAATAGTGAAAATATGGATTCTTAATCAAATCTATATTTTATTTTAAAGTATTTACACATTCAAGTTTGATTTTTTATGATTTTTGAATTTCATTATTTTATTTTTACTAAAAATAATCTAATTAATTATTTTTAATTAATTCTGTTCTTTAATTTTTTATAAAAACATTTACACTAAAAAAGGTATTTTTCTGAAAAAAAGTTTTTTCCACATTTTGAGAGGTTAATTTCAACTGAAACTATGTCACTAAAATTAATTGGATTTTGAAAAATGGATACCATTTTTTGAAATAGTGGGTCAAATTTTGATAAAAATTTCCCTTTTATTTTAAGAAATTATGAATAGTAAGTTTAGTAATTTTTTTACCATAGTAAAGGGAAAATCAAAAAATTAAGGTTAAAAATAATATTATAAGGATTGAAAAATGACCCAAACACTTGAATTAATTTTATTTTATGATTATATATCATACATAAACATCATATTGTCAAATATATGACCATTTGTATAATTTAACCTTGATTTCGACCTTTATAATATTTAAGTGGATAGAAATCCAAAAATTTCACTCTTAATTTTAATAATTGTAATATTTTAAATGTATGGATGAATAGGGGACCAGTTCAGTTATAATTAGTAATTTGAGATATAAATTATTTTTTCATCGTTTTAAAATATTTTATATTTTTTGGGATGAAATCATTACCCTAAAATATTATACAATGATGACGTAGTAATAATTAAATTAATAGAAAAATAAGATAAATGATATTAAAAATGGAAAAAGTAATATTATTTGAGTGAATTAACAAGTTAAATGATTTTTTTAGATAAAAATTACTTATTAAATAGGTTTTAAATCATTATATTCTAATTCAATTTTTTTCTTATCATTTAAAATGTTAAATTAAATGAGTAGTTCGAAAAATAACTTTTATGTTATTTTATAACAAACAGTGTTTTATTAAATGATTTAAAATTCATAAAAAATTATATTTGCCTAAGTGCATGGGATACTATTTACAACACCAAATATGGTCCATTTATGTGCATTGTTTCCTTTTATAGTAACTATATTGACCTTTAAAGAGTAAAAAACTATTTTTTCACGGTAATAGACAAAAAAGGTTAACACGGGTTTAAAATGATAAGAGTAAAAACATTACCAAAAACTTTCCAAATTTTATTTTATATGATTATTTAGACCCATCCTTATCCTATATTAGAAATAAAGAAATTTGGATAAATTTGGACATGAAAATTAATTTATATTAATTTAATATTTTAGTTAATTCTAAGATTGTTCATCCCCTCTCTTGTAGAATATGACCTCTTTTCCTCTCTACTTCACACTTAAAAAGTCTTTTTGGTCATCCAATAACTACCTAGATCTCTTACTTACATCTCTATTCATGTACAAGAGGCCTTATTTTGATCAAAAAACCTTCCTGTGAAATATTTTGGTGTAATCCTTAAGATGGTTTCTAAAGAAGATGAATATAAGGAACACACATCTGAGGTTGGGAACAAGGTAAGGGACATTATTTTAGAAATAATATTGTATAGTGTCCCCTAAAACTATATTTATTACATTCCAGTATTTATAAAAATATCTTATTAAAGTTTATATATGGAAATAAGATAATTATAAATGACATTTTATGTCTCTTTTGAAATTATTTTAAAGGTCTTAAAAAAGAATATTTTTAGATAATGTTTTGAATTTCTTTACAAAAGACAAAATAAAGGTTTTATTTTTATAAATATATTGAAATCATAACTTCCACCATAACCATTATTTGATATTTGGATTCTCTTATAAGGATTTATGTTTTATTTAATGAAAAACAACCATATTTCACTTTATTCTAAGGATTTTTTTATTTAAACAGGTTTTTAAAAATGAAAGGGTATTTTTTTATCTGAAAATGTTTTACATATGAGTTTAAAAGAGTTTTCATGTGTTTTATAATGAAAATGTGAATGATTAATATGATATATTCATTATATGGTTATTGTAAATTTTTTGTACTAATGGTTGAGTAGATACTACTTATATGGTGGGTTGATCCCCATTATATCTAATGATATGATATGTTCAGCCCCATTATTTCTCATGATACGATGAATGAGTCCCAATATAGTTATCCAATGCATTGGGTAATAAGTATGTTCTCCAGATAATTATGATTGAAGTTAATCATGTTAATATTATAATTATAAGGTTTCAATAAGGATTCTATTAATATTATGATCCAAGTAACCTACATGAATTTTCTATTCATACTTTTCATATTTCAGGGAAATAACTGATTTCCAAATTTAAGCTAAATAAAATTTGTTTTAAAGGATTATTCCCTTTTTTGTTAGAAAGTTATGTTTTAAGAAAAAAATTCAATAGTTATAATGTTTTCATAGAAACCCTTATGGTTATGATTTTCCATTCTTTTTTCCAATTAATATTTTTTGTGAAAAACTTTGGGCATTACATAATATTTCAATTGCTCCATATTTGAATGAAAATTCTTTTTATTATCTCGCGCTTTAAAAAATGACTAAAGGGTTTATTTAATTTTATTTTTATGTCCCTTAATTATATTTTTGTTCTCATAACACATTTTTAAAGTTTTTTATAGGGTTTAATGATGGGTAAGTGAATATAAGAAGTCAAGTTGAAATTCATGAAGATTTTTCATGAAAATAAACAGTGTTTTACTTTGAAAATTTTATTGTGGTAAATTTGATACGAGTAAAAGTATCCACCTTGTAATATTTGGTAATTTGATATATATTTATAACCTAATTCTATAACACTCTAAACCTAAAGGATATTTTGGAGTGAAATAAGATGGATTCTAGTCTAAAAACACTAGAATAGGTAATGTTTGAGGTTGAGTCCTTATAGCTGGTTTCAATAAAAATGATTAGATGAATTTATAGTTTAGAATAATTTTAATATTATACCCTTGAAATATTTTACCATGTGGTTATGTTGAAATGATATAGAATTTGAATATTACTATGTTTCTTTTTTTTAACCATATTTTTTCAGAATGGTTTTCTACAAAGGAAATAGGGAATCTCTAGTAAGAAGGAAACAAGAGGAAGATATCCTTTGAAATCAACATCCTAGAATGTTTTTTTGGAACTAAAGAGTTTTTTATAGTGATGTATCAGTTTATGCAAGATTTAAATTTTATTGGTATCCATTCTAGAGATAATTTAGATCTCCCACTAAAGAACCTGACAACAATAGATCATTTTTTAGGAAACATCCTTTGGATTTCAATGGAAAATCTTTTCCTATAGTATCCAAAGTATGGATAAATTTCAGGGAAAAGATATTTTATGTCATGGAATGTTTAAAAATTACAAAGGTATCATTTTACATTTATCATTTTGAATGTGAATTTTATCTATAGTAGTAATTTGTGATATATTCCAGAGAGAAATATGATCATTATTCCATGAAATGGGGTACATTAAATAATATCCCCCTAGAGAAATATTTCCATAGGGTTATAGAACTCATGATGGAGAAAAAGATATTGTATTTAAGTTAAAAATTTTAAGATTCTATAGTTTTGTATCAAAAAAATTATACAATATTGACCATGTAGGTACCAAATCATATTAAGCATCATGGTTAAATGATTAATCAGTTTAACTTAGGGTGAGACAAAGATATTAAATTTCATTAGGTTCCCATTAATTTAAAATTTATGATAAAATTTTTCATTATGATGTGATTGTACAAATATAGTTCATCAATGATCATGTATTCCATGAAAACAAGAAGAATCAAATTTATAGTTGGAATGAAATGGGGAAGAATCCATTACAAAAATCTTGAAGTAAGAGAATCAAACTCCCATATTGTGTTAAGTGTGATAAAATGAATTCTAGGGAATTTCTTGTATAGTCTAGGAGGTGTTGCTGATGTGGAATGTTTGGACATGTGGGTCATGGTCGCAAGGAAAATGATCATATAAATAATGGAAAACTGAAAATAATATTATTTAGTTTTAATTGGTCAGGTTATTGTACTAATCTGTATTTGAAGTTAGTTACACATGATAGAAATCATCATGATTGGAAATAGAAGGGTGTGGGAAAATAACTTTTTTCTACTATAATTGATGTTGGAACATCAAATGGAGTGTTTATAGTTATGTTACCTATTTATTAGAATTATTCTCATTCCCTACATGACTCTATATCATTGTATTTTTTTCTTTATAATCAATTTATAAGTAAACTTGTAATATAACCACATAAAAAGAATATAGAACCATTGGTGAAAATCCCGGGTGGAAATATTAAAGACAAAAAGACTTATAATAATATTCCTATTGTTATTAGTTGGATTTTTTCCCTATAAATAGTTTTAAACAACCCATAGTATATTTTGATATTATTTTGGGTATGTATCTTCTATCAGTTTATCATTCTAAGATAGATTACAGATCTAATAATGCTATATTCAATGATTCCATACATTTTATAACCTACCAAGAATCTAGAAAGTTAAATAGAGGTGGTATTGAAAGTCACCTAGCTCATGTAGTTGAACTGAAAATAATTTGTTCAAATAAGTGATATACTAGTAGTAAATGAATATGGGGATATATTTCCTAATGAGTTTCTTGGTTTTATCCCAGATCTTGATGTTGAATTTTCTATTGAATAAGTTTTTGATTATAATCCTATGACCATATATAACTTCTAGAATTGATAAAGAAGTCACATGAGTTTCAAGATAATGTTTTAATTCATCCAATAATCTCACCATAGGGTGACCTTATTTTGATTGTTAAAATAAATGATGGTCCAATTAGACTTTTCATTAATATACAGCTATGGATAACATCATTTTGAAATAATTTTCCATTTCCTCATATCAATGATAAGTTTGATCAGCTCTAAGGAGAAAATTACTTTTCTAATATTGATCTTGGGTCGAGGTACCATCAGTTGAAGGTTATGGAGGAATATATTCCATATACTACATTTGCAAATAAATAATGGAATAATGAGTTTGTAATTATGCACATTGGGTTTTAAAATGCACTGGTTATATTCATAAATCTTATAAATAGAGTTTTCCATGAATATTTAGGTAAGTGTGTGTTGGTGTTTTTTGATGATATATTTGTATATTATAAAATTCAGGATGATAAATAAAGAACCTTGTGAATTTTTATGAAAACCATAAAATAAAATAAATTATACCAAAAATTTAGGAAGTTTTAAATTTGGTTGCAATAAATTTAAATACTTGGAATATTTCTTCTAAATGTGGACTAACTATTGACCTAGACAAAATATTAGTTTTTTAAGAATGGAATAGGGCTAAAAATTTCATCAAGATTCATAGTATTATTAGTTTATCATGTTACTATCATAGGTTTGAAGTAAAATTTTCTCGACTATTTACGCCCATTGACTAGGTTAACTCAAAAAGGAGTTAAATTATTTTGGATGAAAGAGTGTGGTGATTGTTTTTGGGAACTAAAAAGAATATTGGTAAATGATCTAGTTTGGAAAATTACCTCAAGAAATTGTGAATTGTTTATCTACAGGGATGTTTTATTGATGGGAATTGGTTGTGTTCTAATATATAATAATCTGGAAATTACTTATGCCTCACATAAATTGAAACCACATTGGTTAAATTATCCTATAAGTGATCTATTATTTTTTTGTGGGTTTTTATTTAACAATTTTGATGAAACATTTATATAGAGTATAGTATCTAATATATACTAATCATGAAATATTTAAGTATATATTTACTCATAATGAGTTGAACATGAGGCAGAGAACATGGTCAGAACTGATTAAAGATTGTTATTTCAAGGTTCATTATAATTATATAAAAGAAAAAAAGTAACTAATGAATTAAATCAGAAAAATAATATTTCATTAACCATGTAACATTTGGAACATGACCCCTTGGATAATGATTTGATGAATTTTGTCATCGAATTTATGTCTTCAGCAACTTACTCCATTTTATTTTGGGTTTCTATATGACCATATCTATAATATATAATTAAGAAAGATGAAAATAAAGACTTTGGGTTATAGGAAAAGGTGTAATTGGTTAAGAAGGGAATGTTACATGAATTTAATATTGAAAATTATAATATTTGGAGATTTAGAAATAGATTTTGTGTGCATTTTGAGTCCCTATTGAGAGAGATATTTGTTTATTGACACTCATAGTTCCTCATTTTCCATTAATCATGCCATAACTATCATGTATAGTGACCTTCAAGAGTATTATTGGTGGAATGTAATGAAAAGATATATTGTCAACTTAACTATGAAATTTATGATATGTCAGTAGGTAAAAGTATAATGAAAATTACTGAAAGTTATGCTTCATCATTTTCTAGTTACATAGTGGAAATCATAAAATATATCTATGGATTTCATGGTGAGACTAAAAAATACAAGTCAATTTAATAATTTGATTTGTGTTATTGTTGATCAATTTACTAAATCTATTGATTTCGTTCCGATTTAATAAAATATTTATTTAGATTAGATTTATAGAATGTATCTCAAGCAGATAGTCATGTTTCATAGAGTTACTCTCTACATTTTTTTTTATTTTGATCTCATCATTGCTTTGATTTTTTTGAAAGTTATTGAGAAGTCATTCGGTACTAAATTAAATTTCTGTACAACTTTTCATCCATAATCTGATGGAAATTCTAAGTGAATAATTCTAATCTTGGAAAGTATGGTTCGTTAATTTTCAATGTATTACTATGTAATTTTATATCAACACATTTCGTTAGTTAGGTTTTCTAATAATAATAGTTCTCATTCCAATATACATATGGAACCTTTGAGGCATTGTATTGAATCTAGTGTGAGGTTCCAGTTATTTGGGATAAATTAGAAGAAAATATGTTGATGGGACTAGTGGTGTATTAAGAAATAGTTGATAAGGTAATGATGATTTAGAAATATATGAGGATAGAATAGAGAAAATATAAAAGTTTTACGTATAACCAAAGGAAATTACATTCTTTTGAGGTTGGTGGATAAGTTTTTATTAGAGTATCTATATTGAGAAGTGTTATCTTTTAGGTTAATAAATTGTGTGTCAGATTCATCTCATGATTTGATCTGAAAAACAGTTCAGTTGGAAGATAAATTATATTATAATGGATATCATATCCAGATTCTTTTCAATTTGACTTTCCATCTAATATTTCTATATAGAAACTGTATAGTAGAAGAAGAAACATGGTAATCTTAAAATTAAATAAGGAGAAAGTGTACCTATTTTTTTAAGTTATGAATAAAACTATGTGGTAGTAATTTCCTAAAATGTGAAGAGGGTAACAACCTAGGTAATGTAAATATAATTAATTTTCATGTATTATTAATATTAATTAATTAGATTTTAAATATTTACATTCATTATAAAAATATTAGGAACTTTTTCAGTCTAAAGGGAAAAATCAATATTTTTAACCCAATTGGGTTTTCATGTTTTATATTATCTTATTTAAAAGATTGGTTTCAAAATTATATATTTTTTAAATAAAAAAATTAACTTCATTTATGATATCGTCATATAAAAACTATCTTAATATGAATTCTTTGTTTTTTTTTAAAAAGTTTGATTTTTCAATGAATAGTGA
This sequence comes from Viscum album, assembly GCA_963277665.1. Classification (NCBI taxonomy): domain Eukaryota; kingdom Viridiplantae; phylum Streptophyta; class Magnoliopsida; order Santalales; family Viscaceae; genus Viscum; species Viscum album. The sequence continues at coordinate 825,723,368 of OY728148.1, read as the reverse complement.
AACATACTAATTTTTATTGAAAACAATATTTTCTTTTAATGAATTTAAAATAAAAATTATATTTGGTATTAGTTTTGAATTTAATAATTTCTTTTTTAAAAAACATAATCTATTTATGTTCTTTTGAATAAATTTTATACTTAAATTTTGTAAAAAATCATTTTTACACTAAAAATGCATTTTTCGAAAAAAAAAAGTTTCTCATCATGTTATGTGGGTTTAATTAAAAAAAATATGTCACTTATATGAATTAAAAATTGAAAAATTTATTCAATATGTAGAATTAGTGGGTTCAAATCTAGTAAATAGTTGACTTTTATTTTAGGACATTATGAATAGTGAATTTAGTAATTTTGTTACCATAGTAAAGAGTAAATTGGATAATTAAGGTTAAAAATATAATAATAAGACTAAGAATGAAAATAATGCATTCCTAAATTAAATTTTATTATAGTATATCATATATAAAAATAAAAATATTTAAGGATTTACCTTTTTTCATTTGTCCTAGACATTGTCCTTTATAAAATTTAAGTAAATATAAAATCAAAAATGTCACACTCTGGCTTTTAATAACTATAATGATTTTTAGTGGGTATAAAACAAGGATATTTTTTTCTATAAATATTAATTTGAAATATAAATTAATTTTTCCATCATGGTAATTTATTTCTAATTTTTAGGGATTAAATAATTACCTTAAAACCTTACGCAACCCGGATGCGGTAACCATTTAATTAACAGAAAAATAAAATGTATTATTTTAAAAATCTTAAAAAGTAATATTAGTTTAATAAATTAATTTTTTCCATATGAAATGTTAAAAATATTTCAATTCATTATATTTAAATTCATTTTTTCTTGTGGTTTTAATAGTCAAATTGAATTAATAGTTTTAAAAATTTACATTAATGTTATTTGTTTTGATAAATAATGTTTGATTAAATGATTTAAAATTTTAAAAAAACAAATTTTTGAAGAACTGGTTTTCATATGGTTGATGATATCAACCATGGTCTATTAATGGTCCTTTAATGCTTTTATAATAAATATATTGATGCCTAAAGATTAATAAATTTTGTTTTGTGGAAAAATTCAAAAAGGGTGAACACCTATAAAAACAAATAGATAAGGGGGAAAACCCAACCTATTCTTTATATATTTTATTAGATGAGAGGATTTTGAGAAATAATCATACTATTTTTGAAAAAAATCTTATTTATTCAATTTTTTACATGAAAATTAATTTATATTAATTTAATATTTTATCAAATTCAAACTCCTTCTCTTATAAAAGGAACCTCCTCTCATCTTATATTCACACATCAAAAGATTTTTTATTTTGAAAAATACCAACACATATATATTACTTTAATCCCTCTTCATAACCTATGGTACTTTGTTTAATCCTAAAAATATCATAACAATGATTTTGAAATAAACCATAAGAGAATTTCCAAATAAGGGGAAGATAATGACTGAATGTGACAAGTCGAGAACAAGGTGAGTGGATTTTACATAAAGTACTATTTTTAAATTTAATCATAAAACTCTTTTACCTCCATGTTCAAATTTTTAAAAATATTTTATTAATGTATTTATATGGACATAAAATAATTATAAAGGTAATTTTATATTTTTTTTATTTTCTTTCAATGGTTTTCAAAAGGAATCTTATTATGAAATTTTTTGACATTATTTACAGAATAAAAAATTTAATGTTCTTTTTTAACGTATATGGTTAAAATTAATTTTCCCACTTTGATAACCATTAATTTGTGCCTAGATTCCTTCATAATAAATTCGATTTACTTCAAAGAAAAAATACTCTTTCCATTAATTCTTTGTATTTTGGTATTGAAATTGGGTTTTTAAAAGTATAGGGTAATTCAATATCTGAAAATATTTTTCATATGGTTTCAAAAGTGTTTTCAGGGGTTTTATGATGAAAATATGAAAGATTAAAATGTTTTATTCATGATATAGTCCTTATAAATTTTTTATCTTATCGGGTGATCCTCATACCGCTTATACGATGGGTTAATCCTCATTATAGCTCAAGATAAAACAAGTTAAGCACCAGTAAAGCTCATGATGTGGCAGGTGAGCCCCATTATAGCACTTTAACACATTGAGTATTGGTTGAGTTCTTAAAAAAATATGTTGTAAGTCAACCGCATGGTTATTCTAATTTTAAGTGTTTGGTAAGGGTTCTATGAAGATGATTTATCAAGGCACCTAAATGACTTTTATAAGCTTGGTTATGATATTTCATGTAAATTTTAGATTTCAAAAGTAATCTAAATATTATTTATTTTAAATAAATAATAATATCCATTTTGGTAAAAATGTACAATTTAAAAAATGTTTTTAATGGGTTTAAATATTGTTTAAGAAACCCTTAGGGTTATTATTTTTTCGATATGGTTTCTTATAAAGTGTTTTATGAAATAATTTTTAAATTAAATCATATTACGTTGAGCTTAAATATTAGAGGAAAAATCTTTTCATGTCTCATGGTTTTAAAATTTACTAACTGGTATCTTTGTTTTTCTTTTTATGTCCCCAAATGAGTTTCTTGTTCTCAACCAAAATTTTTAAATTTATTTTCATGGGGTTTAAGTATGGTTTAGGGAAAATAAGAAGTCAAGTTGAAAGTCATAAATATTTTTCATGAAAGTAAATCGTGCTTTAAATTAAATTTTTTATATTTTGGGAAGAATGGATACTGGGTAAAAGTGTACACCATGTAATATATGGAATTTTTATGTAAGAGTTATGAAAAAATTAGATGAAATATAACCTAAAATATATCTATGAATGAAAGAAAATGAATTCTAGTCTAAATTAACTAAAATATATAATGATCAAGATCGGGTCCCAATATTTTATGAGTTATTTAGAACACTATTTATTTTGAATAGAAATTTTGGAAGACAGTAAGTGTCAAATAATTATTTATCCTTTCATAGAAACATAAGTGTAGACTGTTGGGTTAGTTTAGGTAGATATAAGTGGACTTCATAAATTTAGCGCACTATTTTCCACACTGTGAAGCTAAATTGTGCGCAGTTGTAATTTATTACATATTTTTAAAATTTTGAACCTTTTAAAATTTTAAGTTCCATTATAGTTCCTTATAACTAATTTAACATTGATTTAGGTTTTTCCATGATAGAATGAGTTTATTTTTGGATGAATTGACTTGATATTTTTAGTAAGATTTTTTATATTTTACTCAAAAGACGGGGGACTTAAAATTGTGAAATTTTTTAAAATTTTAATGGATTTATATTTTTTTTGGAAACAAATTATTTGTGTATAAAAAGAAGAATTTTATAAATATATTTTGAAAATAAAATGGTTAAATTAAGTCCTGTAAAATTTTCAATGCTTAAATAACTATGAGTTCCAAAAATTATGTGTAATTAACTTGAATTTAATATGTTGTTATTTTTAATAAATATAACCTGTTGATTTTTTCCCTTAATTTTAGGGGTGATTTATAGTGAATCTTTGGATTAATAAACTTTTTTAAAGAACTATTTTTTTCATAGGAAAGTGAATATATTTTAAATATATCAAGAAAATTCATTCAATGGTTTATGAATTATATTTGAATTTTGCTAAAAATGAATCAATTTCGAATGATTTTCAAAAAGAAACTTATTTGGAACATCATTAAAGAAGTAAATATTATAAACTTACTAAATAAATATATGTGGTTTTTCTTATGTTTTAAATTCTTATGAGTTCATGTTTGATATTTTGTGTTGTGATTTAACTTCTCCTAATGTTTTTTGATTGATTCATTGTTTTAATTTAGAATTATTAAGTGAAGTATTATATTTATTATGTTTTATATTCTTAAATATTTTAAAGTATGCCCTTAATAAACCGTGATAGATTTTAAGAGGTCGTTGTGGGGGGGGTCACCACATGTAACCCCTTGTTGATCTATTTTTTTTATTAAGTTGTTCTATATTACTCTTTCATTAATCATAGTTTCCTTACTCTTCCAATTAAACTTAAAAAATACAAAAAAAATAGTAATAGGTCTTGTTTTTTCTCTTTCTCATGGGTTGTAAGGATTTCAATGAAGTGGAAAATGTTATAGTATATAAAGAATATTCATTTTATTATGTTATATTTTGTTGATTCATTGACCTTTTATTCATGGATAGGCCTTGAATATGAATTTTCATTAAAATCTTTTGAGTCTGACCTACCATCTTCTGAATTCTATTAGTGAAGTTGGTTGTTGGAGTTAAAGAAATTTTGTTTTGAGCACTTCAGATATTCTTATTACCCCTTTTTATCTCACATTTACCTTGTCTTAGTGTTCTTTGTATATATTATTATATTATTGACCTCTTAATACTAATGGAATATTTATAACTTATTATTGATAGTATTCTTTTACATTGTTTCTGGATTATTAGTGAAATTCTTTGTGTGACCCTTTTCTACTTTGGGCCTTTTATATAAGGTAAATTTTTATTTTCCAAATGTCAGAAGTAACTAGTGGTTTTGTAAAATTATTTCATTAGGGGAATTCTAAAATAGTTTGGAGGTCACTTTTTTTCTATTTTCAAATTTTTATTTTTTTTTCTTATAGAGGTGGTGGTATAAGAATATTTGGTGTGATGTTTAGTTTTTAAAACCCAAGATTACCCTATAATGGGTTATGGGTTAATAATTTTGAGTCTTTCTTGATGATACATTATGGAATCTATTTGGTTTACCTTATGTAAATATTTGGGTTTGTGTGATATACCCAACATTTTTACTAATAACGAACTACTATATTTTTCCCTTAATAGAAGTCCTCGGATGATTATAAGTGGGTTATACTAGTTTTTTCTATCTTATATATTGTCGGGTTGGAATGTTTCTTGTATATTGGTACCATAACATATGAAAATAACCTTCATGAATAATCAATATTAGTTTCATTAATATTGATAATATTTTACACCATAATTGGGATCCTTTATAAATGGTTCTATATCAAAGAAACTGTTATTTTTTTGTATGCTAAAATATCATATAGATGAATAATGAATTATTAATTATGATAACATCATTTGGCCCTAGTATTTTTTGGCCTCTTAAGTATTATCCTTAATAAGAATTTTTAATCTCTATTTGTCTTTTTCTTCATTGATCAACCATTGTCTTAAGACATTTTGGGGGAAGAAATTGTTATAGTGGGGAGAATTTTCTCACTGTATCCATTATTATTTTTGGATTTCCTTTAAATATTTTCTGGGTTTAATTTTTATATTAATTTCAAGTGGTATTATGTTTTTTTGAGTTCTATCAGTTCAACTATAGAAGGATACATGGTGGATGATGAGTTTTTTCTCGTAATGACCCGTGTTTTGAACTGGGAAAAAATCCAAGGAAATTTGAATTTTTCGGTTTACTCGAGGGTCTATTTTAAAAAATAAGCTTCAGAATGAAATTATGAATTTAGAACACTTATAGTTTTTTTAGTCTTGGGTAAAGACCTAAGGGGTACCTCTGGTGTCTTTTTGAGTTTTAGGAGTACCAGATCCTGAAAATCAAAGGTTCGTAGGGTCTCCATAGGGTGCATAATTTTTCAGATGTCGTGAGGCCCTAAATATTAAACAGTGTTTCTATTGAAATGTAGAAGAAATTCCCAGAACTATACATGAATAGGTTACCCAAAATATGCACATATACCACATAGTTAGTGCCAAATGAAAAAGTGTACTTGCACTATTTGTCTCACAGTTAGCACACAGTTTGGAAAATTGTGCGACCCAAACCATGCGCTATGTTTTTTTCATGAAATTAAAATTATTATATAAAAATTAAAAAAATATAGCAAAACCTAGTCTACCCTTACCCCCTCCATTCATGTGATTCCCCCTCCCCCCCCCCCCCCCCAAAAAACCCTAAAACACTCGATTGAGTGAGCGACTCTCCTCTTAACTCCTTCTTTCTGTGGATCTTCCACCCAGTTTTCTTCAGATTCTTATTCAATCCTTCAAGGTAAGACACATAGATCCGTTATCCTCCATTAATTGGTCATTTTTCCCTCATCCCATTTCTCTATTTCCATTTGGATGAACCCTAGGGTTATGGTTGACCAGATTTTTAATTCTTCTTTCATTGTTAGGGAATGTGATGCATCTCCTAAGGCCTCTTCATGTGTGTTTCGGTGTTCTCCATCGAAGTTTATGCATTTTAGATTATTTCAGTTTGTCACAACCACTAACGATAGGATTTTTCTATTGGTTATTTTCTAAGATAATATAATTTGTGGTATTTTAGTGTTTTTTAGTTCCTTGAATTTTTTGTAGTGTGTTTTGTCGTCCTTATGTGGGTTCGAGTCACCAGAGTAAAAGGTGACTTACCTGCGTATGTATAGTTAACCATAAATATATATAAGTTTTCCCATTATATATATATATATATATTCTCCCATCGAAAAATGAATATATATATATATCATTTCTTTGTGTTATAATGTATATATATGAAAAATGAATACGTGAATAACTGTAAATAGATATATGAATATATAAGCAGATATATATAAGGATACCCTTGTACATATTCATGAAAATGCGAATATATTCATAAGGTATAGGTGTCCTTATGTATATGTGATGGTGCATATGCTCATAGGTATCAAAGAGTAGCTATGAGGGGTCTCTAATGAAAAAGTCATGTTCCGAAGTGTTCATTTTGGCCATATTCTTCTTGAGGTAGGATCACTTTCATTTTTAGCTTTTTAATTTAAGAATGCATTAATATCTCTCCATTTTAACTTCCCATAGATATTAATTAGTATTGTATTTTTAAGAATAAATAATTATTTTTAGTGAATTAGACTATGATTTTAGTATCTGATGCATGTTTATTCTTAAATGAATTTTTTGCGAAACAATGACATGATTTTATAATAAAACCCCCTGAGTAAGGTGTGTTGTATTCTAAAATAAAAAGTGGCAGTTATTGTTTTACTTTCTTTTTGGAGGTACATCATGGGAGTTCACCTACACCTTTTTATTTTTTTAGATTTATGGAATGTTGTGCGCTTTTAATTTTTAGATATTATGAATTGATGTTTTCCCCTTTTTACATGAGTATTAAATTTAACCTAAGGAACCTATTAATTTTTTGGTCCTCTTATAGTTGGAATTTCCCAATTAGGCATTTTCCTTATTTCTCATGCCACCTCCTAAGTGACCCTTTGAGCCTTGTGAATGAATTTTTCTTGTTTAGTTAAATTGGATGGGTCATTTTAGTGAAGTGGTCACTGCGTTATTTTTTCCCTTATCTAAATTATTATTTTTAATTAAATGATTCTTTTAACAGGTAATGATTTGTTTATCATTATACCTAACCAAGGGAACACTTGGGAGGAACTTCCTCATGTGTTATGTTTAAAACATGAATGTGGAAAAATTATACTTAAAGGTTGGACAAATATGTACCTATAATTTCATGACCCATTTTAGAATTACAATTTTGATTATGCCTACATTATATAAATTTATATAGGCTAGATGAAAGAAACATATGGGATTTAATGCCACATGCCAGTTATATTTATAATGAACCTTTATATTGGTTGGGATATGATGCTAAAGTTTTAGTTGAGTGTGGTGATACCATGCTCCCATATATCGAGTCTCGAGCATGACGATTGTTACTAGTGGTATGATATGGGTGGTGGGATGATGTGCCATTTTCCGTGATTAGTGTGTTTCCATGGTGGATCACTCTCCATCCAGAGTGATGTTGTATGACATCCCTCACTCAATAGGGATATAGGGAATGTACCCTATTTCATGAGATTTTATGATCATTAAACTGGTTATGGATGCCCGAGTTATGCCCTAATCCAATCTAGGCCCAGTATTCTAGTAATATGAACATTAGGAATCCAAGTGTACTTGGTTCTAATAGGTGTATGAAATATATAAGCTACTATATATATTTCTTACTATATATTTAGTTCATTTTCAAACCTTCATTTTGGCTATGAGATGAAGAATGTATTGTCGCTACGTGTCCCTTATGAACCTGGGTGGGTTGTTGATTATTTATTTAGTTTTTTTATCTTTCATATTACCTAGACACCACTTAATTCATATTTCTCATAATGGATTGGTCTAGACATTGTGGGTGTCGGCCTACTAAGATTATATCTCACACCTTACTTGGATACCATTGGTTCCTGAGTATAATTTATGCCTACAGGTAATGATAAATGGAGGAGTCTATCTTTTAATGTTGGGTTAACATTACTAGGATGGATTTGGGGTAGAGGATTGAGCTTGTGCTTGAGATGTTCATGGATCTAGTCATTGGGCATTTTATCTTTTATTAAATTGTGTTCTTATTTTTAATTCTCACTTATTATACTTGTATAATCATCTATCATACATGCATTTTTGTATATTGGTGTTGTCCACTTTTATTCAGTTATTATATTTTTCTTATGTTGTTGTTATGTCATTATTTACCACTTTTTCTACTATGTATTTCTTTCATTATCTGTTATATCGATGTGATACTCTAATCATGAGGGTATATTATCCCTGTTATCACCTTCTTACACCATTACTGCTTTCCTGTAGCCTCTGGCATATGGAGATGTGGGATTGAGGCCATGTGGCCCACCGGTATAGCTACCATCTTAGAAGTTAGTCAGACCGGGATGTTTCATAAAATTATCAGAGCTATTTTTAATTTTTATTATTGTTTTGGGCTGGTATACGTGGGACTAGAAATGTGTCATATCATGGTAAGTAACTGTTTTTGGTACTAATCACACCACCCACAGTGAAATAACCAAGTGTCCAGGGCAGGTGTTGATGTTCATGTTGTTTGTTTTTATATTTGATATGATTTCACCTTGAGTTACTGGTGTACTTTTGTCTATGTATTGATTTATGAATTTATGGAATTTTTTCCCATGTCCTTGTATGTAAAAGATGAATCATTACTTGCATCATAATAGGCACATAGGGATTCACATGACATGCATATTCCATGACATGAAGATTCATTTTAGCTTGCTTGCTTGTTTTATTGTGAGCCTAAGGTGATATGTTCCATGATTCCTATTTATTTAGCATGCCTTGCTTGTTTAAAAGGAATTCTTTAGTGATTATAGAATGTTTCTCTATTTTATATGATTGTGATAACATTATTATTTCTATTTATGATATGTATATGGTTTTATGGGTTAAATTTATTAGTTGTGGTTAAACAGGAACCAATTTTCAATTATAAGGTGTATGGGAACCTTATAATTGGCAAAATGTAACTTGTATACTTGAACCATCGTGACCATTATACATGTTTAAATTTTTTTTTTAAATATTAAGGCTACTGAAGTTTAAAAATTAATGTGAATTGTTTGTGATTAATGGGATTCATCTGACATGTTTTAAAGTGTATGGGCACTTTATGGATTTTTAGATGGTCATACATATATCTAGACCATTAGATATGACCATGGAATATTTTGGTAAATTATTATAAATGTAAAGGTCTACACAAGTTCAAATTATAATGTGGAATTGGTATCGATTGAATGTAAGATTTAAGTTATTAAATAAAGTGTATGGATGCTTCATATATTGGTGTGGTGGAAACCCATGTAACCAAACTATTGTATATATGGAAAGGTTTTGTTTAAAATCGTTATAAATGTAGAATCTTTTTAGTTTTAATATTTCCTGAACTGGTTACTTTCTTTAATGCACAACTGGACCAAGTAGGTCAGTTGGGTCATTTTTCATATGAGATGACCTGTTTGGGTGTTTTCAACTTTAATAATTAAGTAAATGCTATTGGGATTCTTTTTGATGAACCAAGTTTGGTGTAATGGGACCCTCGAAGGTCACCTTATCTGTTAAAATGAATTTATATGATAAATTTGTAAATTATGATGGTATGTCAATAAATGTTAAATGTTTAAAAATAAGTTTTTTATAGATTTCCAGTATTCCATGGTGTTTTGTTTGAGTTCTTTTAAAATATTAATTGTGAATCAATTTATGTGGCCTCAAATGGAAAATGTGAGTGTTTTACTTCATTTAAAAACTCTCTTGTGAGGGTTGTTTAAACAATCACTTTTTTTTCTTGAATGGAATAATGACAGTATTCTATAATCATTTTTTATCGTTATTTAATGGCATAAAATTTAGGCTCTTGAGCTGGTGAATTCTATTTGGTATTACCAAGAGATAGGGTTGACACTTTTTCTTCTGTAAGGGGTATCCCTTGGTAGGTAGTACACATAAAGTATAAATTCCTTACTTTATACTGTGAGCTTTCTGACATTTGGCATTGTTTGGGTGTCATTGTTCGTTGTATGAATCTTGACTTCAAAATAAAACACTTATTCAAATTGTGGTCATGGTATCTTGACCCTTTTTATGGGAGACAACATCAAGTAATTATTGGTTTTAGCAAGTTAGACATACCTCCGGCATGGTTAGCAACTTATTATGTCTTGTTACCCTATTCTTCATTCCCTAGGAAACTCGAGAGTTTTTTTATATTTTTCACGGTTGTATGGGATATGAACCTTTTGGACATTTTTCTAAATGGACTTTCAAATACTTGAATGAATATGTATGATATACTTTTGGGTATTATCTAGGATGTTTAATTTTCTTATATAATGTGGGGGTAGTATGTGTTCATGTACGTGGTTCCTGATAGGTCGCTAATGATATAATGAAGCTAATAATTTTGGTTAAATAATTTATCATTGTTCTATTGAGTATAGTCTTGTATCATCTCTAGATAAGAGTGAATTATACGTTAAATAAATAAAGTTCATCCCAATTCTTAGGATTACTTCATAACTAATCAAGTGTTTTAACACTCCGGATAGTTTGGTATTGGATTTTATACCAAATGCTTTACCATTTGTTTTTAAAGAGAGTATAATATGGAATGTTTATGATTTTTTGACATATCACTTGAAAAAAAAGGGCACTCCCAAGGTGGGGAGCATCACTTATTCTCTAGTTAAACATGAAATTTTAGGTAAAATGTACACAACCAAAAATGACCATTTAAAAATTGTCGGACTTTCTTGAATGAAATTAAGACTTGCAGGACTTGATTCCTATTGGTTCTTAATAATGAGAAAGATTTTTTTGTGGTTAGATGTTTATGTAACCCTGGATAAATATTTTTGGTCTTAGATAAACATCAATGGTGAATCATTATTTAATAAGGTGGTGAAGGAATTGTGTTTTGGTTTGTGTTGATGCATCGATAGGTGAAGCCAAGTTTCATTGAAGTGAAGTTGAATAGTATTGGTTTGATTGAAGTTCCTGGTAATCTTTGGTATCCTCTTAGTTTAATCTAGTTTAGTGATGATCATGTCCCATATCTTGGCTTCATCCTTTATGCAGTAAGAGAGCATCAATCTTTCTCTATGAAAATTCTTAAAAATGTTGTTGGGATCTTTTTACTAGATTCTATGTGTGTTTCATATGGATGAGGTATTTTTATCGAGTCTTGGTTAGTTATGTGTGATACATGGGTTCCCAAGTAGTAATTCCTTGTACAAACTCTTATACACCAGCTATTTCTTCTGACTCAACCGCGAGGAGGATGCTTCTCTAGGTTTGGTAAATAATTTTAAGTGGACGACTTGTCCTTGTACCAACATCTCACTTATAAGCATGAAGTGTGGACTGTCTGTGGATACTTCCATGGACTACATATCAATTAATCTGATGTTATCTCAGACTTATAGCATGGATCAAAGGTGTAGTTAAAAAATGTAACGATTATAGTCAAATGGATCTGGATTATACCCTTGTTTGTACTAAGGCATGACATTTAAATGGTCAGGTGATGGTGTGGCTGAGAAGCATCACTAGAAGTTAGGTGTGGGATTTAGTAAATGTGTTCGTTGTAAAGGAAGGATTCCTTGGATAAAGTCATTAAGGTTTTGGTTGTTATGCACTTTCAGTACAATCCAAGCATCTTGGGAAAAGCTGGAGGTGGTTTGAATCATGATCCTTCTTATTTACTGTGTACAGTCGGATGAAACCATTTGGATAATGTCACCATGTTTAGATGGGTGTGGTTTGAAGGGTCGGATATTACTTTCATGGTAAGTGTTGATGACTAGATTTTTGTAAGGATGATTGGTATTAGACCATTTTTTACAGGGCTATATTTTTTATGGCCTTTGATGTAATCAGTTTCACCCAGTTAAAGAAATCACACTAGGAGTGTCATTAAAATTATTAGGGAGTTATTTATATGAAATTATGATGGTGGACGTACCATGGTGTAGAATTGTCCCCTTTCTAATGTTAAGACCAATTTTGGGGGATATAATTGGATATAATCTTAAAAAGATGAATATGTGATCATGTCTCTAGCCAAATAGGATCAAGTAAGCTCTGTTTTGGTGTATCGGTTGGAAATTGTGTGTTATCTCATGTTTTGATGACTTAAGTTTCATATGATTAAATGAATGATCAGAGGTTCATTGGGTATTTTGAAATGAAAAACTACCATTTGAATGAGACTTCACAAACCTTTCAGGTCAGGTTATGTTTTATTTGTTCCTGAAGGCTTCTTGGAGATGGTAAGTTCTTAAGGTGTGGAGGTTATAATAACCCATGCTTTTGAACTGGATGAAGATCCAAATAAATATGAATTTTTTCATTTACAGGATGGCCCATTTTATAAACTGAGCTTAGGGAACAAAATTTAAAAGTTGGAGAACTTCTATGTTTTTTTAGTATAGGGTAAAGTACTGAGGGGTACCTACGGTGTCTTATTGAGTTTTGGGAGCATTGTACCATGGAAATAATAGGTTTGGAGGGTCTGCATATGGCCCATGGTTTGTCTGAAACCATGTGAATATAATATTTATATCATACGACTACAATAAAAGGATAGAAACTCTTGGCAGTGTCTGCATATGGTTTACCCAAATCATGCAAAATTCCTGCACAGAAAGTGACAAATGGATAGTACACTCACACTATTCATCGCACGGTTGGTTCATGGTATGGAAAACAATGCGACCCAAAATGTGTGATATGTTTTTTTAAGAAGTTAAATTAAATAATTAAAATTAAAAAATTAACAAAAGCTAGACTACCCCCCACAAACACCCCATCCAATCACCCAGTGAACCCTCCCCCCCCCCAACCTCTTGGCTGAGTGTGAGACTCCCCTATCGATTCCCTCTTCATGGGACTCTTTCACTCATCTCTATTCTAATTCTAAATCGATCCTTCGAGGTAATACTAATGGGTCCCTTATCCTCCCTTGGTTAGAAATTTTTTCCCTATTCCTGTCACCCGATTTCCATTGATCTGAACCCTAGGGTTAGGTTTGAATATATTTTTTATCCTTACTCTATTGTTAGGTCATGTGTTGCATCTCCTAATAACTATTCTTGTGGGTTTCAGTGTTTTTCGTCGAAGGCGATCCGTTTCATATCATTTTGATTTAACGCCAATGCTTGAGGAATGATTTTTCTCCTACGTCTTGTCCATCCCAATTTGATTTGGGGACTTTTAGTGCTTTTGAGTTCCTTTTTTTATAGTGTGTTTCGTCATCCTTGAGGTGGGTTTGAGTCTCCATAGTCAAAGGAAACTTACCATTGTATGCATAGGTTGTCATATATTTATGAAATTTTTTCCATTATATATATATATATATATATTCCCCCGTGTCAATGTGAAAATATTTATTGGGTATAGCTGTTTTTATGTATATATTTGAAAAATGTATACGTGTGTAAGTGTATATGGGTATATTCATATATAGGTATATATGTAAGGATCCCCATATACATATTAATGTCCATTAGAATATGTACATAGGGTCTAGGTGTCCTTATGTATATGTGAAGGTCCATATGCTTGGAGGCAGGAAAGAGTAGCTTCAAGAGGTCACTGATGAAAACATCAAGTGTCAAAGTGTTCAGCTTTTCCTCATCTTCTTGAGATATGATCCCTTTCCTCTTCCTTTTTAAATTTAATAAGGCATTAATTTCTCACCTTTTATACTATCAATAGATATTAATTATTACAGTATTGTTTTTAAAATAAAATCTTCACTGTAATAAAATAGACTGTGAATTTAGTATTTGATTCAGGTTCATGCTTAAATGAATTGTTTGAGAGACAATGATGTTATTTTATAATAAAACCCATAAAATGAGGTGAATTTTCTTCTAATCAAAAAATTGGTAATTTGTGTTTTGATTTTTTATTGGTAGTACTTCATGGGAGTTTACCTATGCCTTTTTATTATTGTTACATTTATGGCATGTCATGGGAATCACCTTTTTAGATATTATGAAATGATATTTCCCCTTTCTACATCCTTATTAAAAGAAACCTAAGGAACCTATAATTTTTTGGGCCCTATAATAGGCGAAATTTCTCAAATTTCAATTTTCCTTATTGCTCATGCCACCTCCTAAGTGACATTTTGATCTTTATGAATTAATTTTCTATGTTTAGGTAAATTGGATGGGTTATATAAGTAAAGTGGTCATGGAATGATGTTTTACCTTCTCTAAATAAATTGTTTTAATTAAATTATTCTTTTAAATGATAAATATTTGATTATCATTAAATCGGATCAAAGGAACACTTGAGAGGTATTTATTCATGTGTTATGTTTAAAACATGAATGTTCCTTCATTATACATAAAGGTTGGGTAAATATATTACATGATAGGTAATGCCTCTTGTTATAATTACATGCATGATTAGGACTCTATTATATATTCATAGGTTGGTTGATAGATATGAATGATAGGTAATACCCCATGATAGTTATATTTATAATTTTCCCTTATAGTGGTTGTGATACGATGGTAAGGTTTTAGTTGAGTATAGGGATACCAAACTCCCTTACATCAGGTGTTGAGCATGATGTGTTGTTCCAATGATACGATATGGCTAATGGGATGAGGTTCCAGGTTTCTTGATTATAGTGTTCCCATAGAGGATCACTCTCCATCTCGAGTGATTAGTATAAAATATCTCACTCTATAAGGATGTAGTTAATGTACCCTATTGCATGATATTTTATTCTCATTAGATAGGTTGGGGTTTCCTGATTTACTCTCTGATCCAGTTCATCACTAGTATTCTAGGTATACAGCCATTAGGCGTATGCACACACATAGTTAATATAGGTGGATTCAATATATAACTAACTATATGTATATCTATTACTATATCTATATAGTTCAGGTTTAGACATTCATTTCTTCTATGGGATGAAGAATGTATAGTCATTAGGAGTCTCTTAGGAAACTAGGAAAGATGTTGTTTATTAATTCATTTTTCTTTATCTTTCATATTACTTACACACTAGTTAATATATATTTCCTGAAATGGATTAAGCTAGACACTATGGGATTTAGCCGACTAGTATTTTATCTCACACCCTACAAGGGTACCATTGGTTCCTAAGTAGAATTTATTCCTATAGTTGATAAAGGGAAGAAGCCAACTTCCAATTTTTGATTCACATTACTAAGATGTAGTCGGTGTAGAGGATCGAGCTAGTGCTCAAGATGATCCTGGAGCTAGTCATTGGGAATATTTTATTTTATTAAATTTTATTTATATTTATATCTTTAAAAACTTGTACTTTTAGCATCATCTATCATACATGTATTGTTATAAATTGGCATTGTCCAATTTTATTAAGATATTATATTTTTATTTTGTTATTGTTTTTTATTTATTTAATGTTTTTTCTACTATATATTTATTTCCTAATCTATTATATCGATGTGATACTCTTATCATAGGGGTGTAGTCTACCCGTTATCACCTCCTTACACCCTCATTGCAAGTCCAAATCTTCTGGCGTACAGGGAGGCATTCTTGAGGCCATGTGACCCACCGGTCGAGCTACTATCCTAGCAGTCAGTCAGTATAAGACGATATAGTTTCATCATCGGGTGATGTGAGTGAGGCTACACCATGGTTCATCACACTACAAAGTATATGATTGGAGGCTCGTGAACCTCAAAATTACTATTTTGGGTAATCCCTCACTATATCATTAAGGGTTCCACCAAAGTGGAGCCTATAGAGAAGCATGACATCATGGAAAAAAATGTTGTGTCATGGTGGATTAGGGTTTGAGGCTCTCATTTCTTCATTAAGTAGGCCCTATATGCAATAGGATTTGGGTATTTTCCATAGAGGATTCAAGAGTGGGGGTT
Organism: Viscum album; assembly: GCA_963277665.1. Taxonomy (NCBI): domain Eukaryota; kingdom Viridiplantae; phylum Streptophyta; class Magnoliopsida; order Santalales; family Viscaceae; genus Viscum; species Viscum album. The sequence continues at coordinate 825,707,128 of OY728148.1, read as the reverse complement.
AATCCTTATGGATGGGTCCATGTCACGGAGTTCTATTGACCAGTTTTTCTTAATAATTGTGAAATACAAGATTTAACCCTAGCTATGTAAAATTTATTTGAGGTTATTCACTCCCCTCATTCAGCATTAACGATTCTATGAATCCCTCACATAGATTCTATGATCCTCCCTCGTGACTCCCATGGATTTATTCATTTGTTTTAGTGGTTATTTATTGAGGTAAGCTTGTATAGATCTCTTTATTCCCTCTCCATTATATTTCTCCTCTATTATTGTCCTTTTATAGTCATTGTGACCTAATATTTTCTTAAAATAAAAATTAATTTTTGTTTTTCTATATTTAGAGTTCACGTATTCCCTTTTAAATTTTTCTTCACTTTTTAACAATTAATTAACACCATTAATAGCATAAACATAGGATTTGAGGAAGGTTAATCCATTTGTTATCCTTAAAATTTAAAACCATGATTGTTTATAATATTTTAATGTGTTTTTTTTTGTTTTTTATAATTTATTTAAACATAACTAATGTATTTCTAAATAAATATAGTTCTTATTTAAACTTCATTAAATGAATAAGGATTCCCCCAATGATTATTAAGTTGTAATCCTTCTTTTAATATTCAATTTAAACAAAGTGTTCGATTAAATATTGAATGGATCTTCTAAATAAATTCTCCAAAATAAGGATATGATCTAGTTTCAAACAAGTGTATGAGGAGTTTTATAAAAATAATAGATTTATTGGACTATTTAATGGATGTTATATACCCTTGAATAAATTTATTGGTTTAATGGTGTTTATATTATTTTTCATTAATGGTGTTTTGTATAACTATTTTTCTTAATGAATATTACAAAGTCCCATTTGAAACCATCAAAAATGGTTTTAGAATGGGGAAAACCTTGAAATCATGTGACATTGTGGAAAGTATATATTTTTTGAAATTGAAATTTTATAATGAGGCCTAATGTTTCCCCCATATTGGTAAGTATATGTATTATTTATTTATTTTTAATGACAAATATTTTTTCTAGGAAGGGTGTTTAGAGGTGAAGGTGGGTTGTTTTTTGTTTGATATTATTACACTATTATGTAATAATTTATTGAATCACCATTTTTTATTTCCTATGAAACCTCATGTATCAAGAATTGTAATATATGTATACATAATACACTACTTTAGTATCATACTTTTTCTAGGGGCCTGAGGTTTGATTTTAATAAGCCTGGAAGTTTTTCCCATCGATTAGGATTGGTAGGTTAATACATAGTGTTAGGGATAATTGTTTGATATCCAATATTAGTCATTATTGGTTCATTGATAACTTTTTCATAGATTTTATTTTGGTCTCCAAGTTTCACATGATTATTCCCATGATTTCATTATATGTTTGTTGATTTTATTCAGTATTATAATAAATGTAATGTAAAATTATTTATATTCACATGGATATATAAATTATTAGTTTTAAAATAATTTTCCCACTATCATAATTGTTTCTTTGATTAAAATTTCAACATAGTGGTATGATTTTGAAATGATTTATATTTTTCTATTTAAATAAATTTTTTCAATGTAAATAATATGATAATTTTTAAGTGAAAATACAAAACAAACATTATATTTGTATTTTAAAATATAATAAAGTAATTTTATTTTTAAGGCTTGTTCTTGTGGTGTTTGGATTAATTATAAGGATGGTCTGATCACTCTTATTATATTCTTGTTTTAGTTTTATTTCATCTTGGATAAAATATTTTACATTTTCATTTTATCAGGTTCTTTGGAGGTGGCTAGTGAATATATATTTCTTGTTTATGGATGTGGTTAATTGTGGTTTTTATTTTATTTTATTTATTTTGGGTTCCTTAGGTGAATTAACCCCTTTAACTTCCTTCTTTAGTCTCTTTATTTTAAATTTGTCTCTCACTTTTGATATGGTGTGGGGTATTGAAGATATATTTTTTGTGCATTTATTGGTTTCTGTTTTATAGATATTCGAAGAGTTTAATCACATTAAGGCTTTTTTATGTTTCTAGATTATTTTAAAATTTGTTTTATGTTTTGTGTGTCACCTTCCATCTTATAGAAAGAATATTCTAGATTTATAGGTCAATGTACCTTTATTATTTATTTTTTTTATTAGGATAAATCATTCCCATTTCATAAAATTTTGTTCTCTTACACTATTTTTTATCATTTAGGGGTTGATAATATACTTACAAACATGTCATGTGATAGCTTGGGGTCTCGATTAAATGGTATCCTGGATTGGGTTTTGATAGTAATGATATCCAAAAATAATCAGACTATAATTATCATGATCTATTGGGTTTTGTGTTTAACTATGTTCATGGAATTACCTAAACAAATACACTAGAAAATTTAGAAAGTCATTAGTGATAAATCTACGACTATAGGAAAGGTTTTCATAAAATCATTGAAGATGTATTATTTTCTTAGATTCAATTTGTTGATTAGAGGTTAAATATCTATCTATTTTTTGGAAGTGGGATAATGGGGGGATAGTGTATTAGGAGAGGAATGAATGTGATAGGGAAAAGGGGGATGAAGGGTCTCAAGGGAGAGTGATTATGGTAGGTAAATTAAGGGATAAGATATGGATTATTGGGATAGGAGATCGAGGATGAGTTTGGGTGAGTAATGGGGGAACAACTATAGAAAAAAATTATCTTACAAGAATGAATGTCACCATAAAGGATTTTCCACATTGATATGTGACTATTTTAAAAACCTTTATTATTCTTGTTTTCAACATAGGGGGAAAATAGCCTAAACCAGACTATGTCCACATGCATGCAAAAAAATCACACTGGCCAGAGAAGATTTTGGTGTACCTAGTGCCACCTATGGCATATCGATATTTTATATTTTGGATATTTTATTTTAAGGTAAAACCATTATTTATTACTAGACTATTGAAACCCTAGTGTGTATGAAATTCAATTGATTCTTCAATAAAAATAAAAATGATCATTGGATTCTTAATATATATACCACTTCTAGTTAATTGATAATTCAATGAGGCATTATTCATGTTAGGTTAACACTTTAAAAATATTTACATTCCATCATTCATCAAAGAAATAAATTATAATCATTATGAGATTATTAATCATGAATTAAACCCAAAATCACATTGTATGGAATTAACTAAAGTTGTTCATCACACCATCAAGGGTACTAAATATCTCTTGATTGTGGGTTTCATTTTTGTTAGATTTTATTGATTATAGTGGACTTATTGTTGTGACAATGGCTATATCCAGTTGAGGTATCATGTTTTTTATAAAGGTTGAATTTCTTATTCCTTGATAAGGGAATGGAAGAAATAAATTATTTTGGTAGTTTTATATATATGTACTCATTTATTGTGTTTATTGATTGAATGGTGTATACCCAAATCAATATTGATAATTTTATTTTGGAATAAGTGTGACATATAACTTATAATAGGGAAAGACCTCATGTTCCCTTAGAATGTGTTATTTTTTAGAGGGGGAAAATTCACCCATGTTTCCTCATTGTATTATGTAAATAGAAACATTTAATAGAAGAGAAAAGTAACTAAATATATTACTATCTTTAAATAGGTTTCTCAATATTGATTTTTTTATAAAGTAATCAAAAGGATTTTTTTTTATTTTAAATGTCATTAAAAGTTGTTCATTATAAGTTTCACTTACTTGTAACATGTTTTTTATATAATATGAGCGTTTTAGATACCATAAATTTTCATGTATACCATTTAGGGGATATTTTTATTAGTTATATTATAATTGAAACATTATAAGAATGTATTTATTTTCATTAATCCAACTATATGAACAATTTTTCAGTATTGAAGATCTATTTTGAAAAAAGAATCAGATAAATATAAAATCTTATTGTAACATCATGGGTCGGCTTATATAAAAGCTTATTTTATTTTTTTTGTCAACATCCTGGATTTATTTGAATTTTTACTAAAATATGTATATTTAAAATTTTAAAGTAATTAATTAATTGGAGGATATGCTAAAATAGTGATTTCAATTAAACCATGGGTCAAATATGTGTAATGGTACCCGGTAGAGGTATTATGAGTATTGAAATTTTTTAGGAATCATGTTTTTAGGAATTTTTTGTTCTTAATGAACTATTTAGAGGCTATTTTTAGTAATTTGTGTGTTTAAAGGTAATTTTGAAGGTACAAAAAGGAATTATAAATGGTTTTCTATGAATATGGGTACTTTTTATTTGTAACAGATTTTCTGAAAATTTCATATGTCTAAAACTCAACATATCATAAGGGAGAAAATATATATATTATGTATGAAAATAAAGACCTTATATATATATATGAAAATTATTCACATGTAATAAAATATATTACATATGAAAATTAATCTAATTCATATATATTATATATAAAATAAAATATTATGTAATGTTTTTTCATCAGTGGAAAAAACATTGCAAATGGATATATATATATATATATACTATGTATTGGGGAAATATATTATATATTTAGTAATATATTTCATTTAAATATTTTCCCAAGGTAAAAATATTACATGAAAAATAATATATTATATATCCTGGAAAGAATATTAGTCATCGATTTTTTCCCATGCAAAAAACCTTAGGCATTATATAAAAATATTATACAAGGGATTTTATCTGAGGGAAGAACTATAGACTTGGAAAAAAATGTAATGCATTGGTTTTTACTAATGGAAAAACCTTATGTATTGAAACAAATGTAATTTATAGAATTATGTATGTGGTAATAACCTTACACATGGGTAATATATTCATGTATGGTATATATATGTTACATATAGACTATAAATTTCAGAAATTTCAAAAAAACATCTTTATTGATTTTAAAAAACATATGTAAGGAATTTTTAAAAGATAAATTATTAATTTATAAAAATTAAAATGAATTATGTATATAAAGAAATTTAGAGGGTTCATTGCTACTATGTAGTAGTGTGATTTAATTCCCTATCAAAATCATATTGATCTTCCCCTTCCAAAATGATATCTCTCCTGATTCTTATTGGATTGCAGTGATATCTGTTCTAAGAGACAACAAAAGTTAAATTTATCACATTATATCAATTTTTTGTTTCCTACTCAATCATGTAATAGATGGTCTATAATATTTTGGCTATATTTTCATGTCCTTTCCACTAGATCATGCTAAAATAAAACTAAAGGGATGGTATTTTTTATTTACTTAACTAAAGGATAAACCATGAGGATAATAACACTAGGTTTCATACAGATTCAAATAGGTATGTCTATTATTTTTTATTATTTATGTTTTACCTTATATTGGAGAAAAATTGGTGGCTTACTTGAAATTAAAGATTGGCAATTTTATCGGGTAAATGTCTTGTTAGATACATGGGGTGTTGCACATCCCTTTTCTTCAAGAATTAGTTATGGTAGATCTTCTAGTGAATAATTCTAGGATTATTACCTAATTTTAAATTTGAATTTTTTTTAAACATATAAATTAAATATAACTGTGTTATATCTAATTTTAGTTAAATTTGTGGGATTTAAGGCCTCATATTGATCAATGATGATAGTGATTGCTTGTATGATCTTATTGGATGGTGTTTGAGACTTCATAATAAAAATAATAACTCAAAATTGGGTATGTTTTTTCTAAGAATAACTATATAGTTTATGAAATTTTTTATATAGCACTTGATATATGGCTTAAACAATTTTCTATGAAACAAATTTATTATGAATTAATGGATTACATTTGAACCTCTATGAATTAAACCTAAGAGTCTTGATCCACAATAGACCCTTGAACACTAGTTTATTCCTTATCTAATGATTTCTAAGGGCTTGAAAAAAACATGTGATAAGATATACATATAACATACAAGGGTATAAACGAAAATAATGAATAAAGTGGACTTTAAGATTGTTTCTCTTAGATTCCACTAAGTCAATAAGTTTAGGGACTCGGAATTCATAACATAGGGGTTAGTCATGTAGAAATCTTGGAGAACATTCTAACCACTTAGCAAGTTGATTAGTGTGTGAGGTGAGGGTTCTTCCTTCTCTGGTTTGTGTGTACATTAATGGGTTTTATTTGGGGGATGTATCTATATGTTCAGTGAGAGAGAAATCTTATTTTTCACTTTTAAAGTGAGATAGGATTTATGCCACCACTTTTACATGACTATTGTATCATATTTCTAGTGTTGCAATTTTTCCATAATGAGATCATGGATATTTTAAGGTTTGTTATTCCCTATATGGTATGTTATTATAACCTATGTTGGGAATGAGATAAAGGAAATCATATGGGGTTTTTATACCATGATGTGAAATATGGTGCCACTGTTTGTTCCCCAATCATATTTTGACTATTATGTTGATTAGTGCATGAGTGCTAGTAGAATTTTAACCCAGTATATAGAAGTGATGGATTTATATTCTTGAGATTTAAACCACTAAAATGTGTTTCAATATTGGTTATATTTCCAACCCATATTATTATATATGGGATATGAGGATCCATTTACAAGGGTGGGATCTGTCCCCTGAGTAAATATGGCCTGGTAACCACTCGGGGCAGGGGATGTGATCCCTTGTTGGAGGATGTATAAATACAATAGGTAAGGGAAATGAACCCCCTTGTGGATGTTATATGTATTTTATAGTTATGTTGTGTGACCCCCACCCACCAACCCCCCACTATGGTTAAAATATAATTTTACTAGGTGGAGGATGTTCCCCCCAAGGTGGTTAAAAAGTGACTTTTCTTGGGTGAGATGAAACCCAAAGAATTTGATGTATTTGAGTTGATTTATTGTGAGGATACAACCGCCTAGATTTATGTTATATGATGGTTCCAAGTGGGTAAACACCCCCTATGTGTTATATATATGAGTTTCTAGGGTTGGATCTAACCCACCAAGTCTATGATATTTTAGCATAGGCTTTGGTGAAGAGTGTGGTTCTATTGAGTTAAGATTATAACAGATTATAAGGTATGACTTGATTATATATAGGTTGTTTACATTATGATATGATATATATAGCGCTGATTAAAGTATTTATGGTTGGAATAGGGTAGAACCTTTTAATTCTAGGATTGATGATGATTATATTATTACACTTTTTAGATAGTATCACATTTAATCGTAATTGTGTTTACTATTATATTTAAGACATCAATGTTGGTTCCCTACTAAGTTTTACTCATGCTCTACTCGGGTATCGATGGAACTTTTTTTCCTAAGAAGACCTCATGATCATAGGTATAGGTAGGTTAGAGAACTAGTTTTGGATGGGAGGTCTATATAACTTGGATGGATTCAAGAGATCATATCAGGTGTGAAACTCGATACCAAGTGGTGATTATTTTTCATTGAATTATTTTGACTTTGGGTTGTATATATTCTACCGAATGTGTAACATATTTATGTCTAACTCAATTATTTTAAATTAGAATTATTATTTTTTATGTATTGAGTACATTATTTATCATTAATGGCTTTATCTATGTTGTTCTTTTATTTGGTTAAACTCAATGATGAATGATTATATATTATTTCAATTTGTTTATATACTCTGAAACAAGCTTATAGACTCTTCACTACAGTACCATATACACTCACTATTAGTCGATATCCTCTAGTATATGTGTAACCATACCTAAAAACATTTAATGAACTAAAGTATTTATATAGAGTGTGTTGATTGGTTTCTATTCCTTTCCATTCTTATCTTGGATTTTATAATGACATTAACCCATTTGGTTTTTACTAATAAGTTTGTTTCAGTGATTTCAGATTTACTATGTCGATGTGTTTAGATTATATATGAATCTATAGTGAAGAATTTGTTATGTCGTTCATTATTTTAGAAATATTAGAATATTATCTTCAATATATATGTTTTTGTTGAATGCTAAATTAGTGGTTTTGTGGTGGAAAAATTCATTGAAGATGTAATAAGTTTTCAATGACATTATAGTTTTTTAATTTTATGTCACCTCATAATTTTGATCATATCTCAAGATGAAGTGATTTTATTTTCAAAAAACGTTTCACATTTTAAATCTTTGATATTTATCTAAATTAAATTTATATATAAATAAGAATGAAATGATCTCTTAGGTGCTCTAAAAATTCACTGATGTTGCTAGAACATTTCAGGGTTTCTGCAATCTATAAAATTTGGTGGATTTATTTTCTAAAATTTTACATGATATAAAAATAATCGAACCACACCTAACTTGGTGAGATGGATAGAAAAAAATATCTTAATTTATATAATTTTTAGGGAAGGATAAAATGATTGACTTGGGGTTCAATAAATTATTCGATGTTCTATGATGTTTCTACCAAGTATTAGTTTTTTAGCTTCTATTTTTCTTATATATTTTAATGACATTTTAATCTTTTCAAGATATATATATTTAATTATTTATCTATTTAAAATATATTGAAATTACCTAAAAATAATTCTCTTTGTATGGATGTAGAATCTGTTTTTTAAAGCCTCTAAATACTAATTTAAATATTCATTGTGCATCGTACAATTTTTTCAAGGGTATTCATATCAAAAATGGTAATCCCTAAATTATTATCCCTATGTTTTTATTATTATAAACCTATTTTTATGTTGATATTAAAGATTAAAATCCTATAATTTAAAAATTTATTCTTATTTTTTGAATATTTATCCCCATATTTCTTTGGTGGATTCCTATAATCCCATTGAAGTTGAACCTCACATTATTGATTTCAAAGTGAATCTCAACCTAATGTATATTCATGAAAATAAACATTTTAATATTCTACATTGTATATTTATTTACCAAGAATATGATCTACAGTGTATAGAATTGTAAACCCCCACTATTGTAAATTGTTTTAAGATGGAAAAAGAAGATGGTTGTTGACCTTTAATGAACTCGCAACCTTCCACATAACTACATGGTTGAATATGTTCTACATGATGAACAAGATATCATACCTTTAATCTTGAATTGAATCTATAATTTCACTTATCCTAAAATTTTTCTCACTTACTATACATCTTCATCAATACTCAATTGGTGTAAATCTAATAGATGTTGTTTCATTCAAACTAGTATGCAAATGGATCTCAGAAGCATTCTTTGAAAATAAATAAAAATATATCCTTGATATCTAAAGTATATCCTTATGTACACCATAGATAAATCATGAAAAAATATTGAAGAAGATTATAAAAACCCATATTTTAAAATAAGAACATTGTATTTTATAGTGTGTAAGACACGCAACACCAAGCATAGAATGGGAATATAACACCCTAAAATTATAAAGTAATAATAATTTATTTTATAGTGTATGTAACCAAAAATGTTGAGTCTATATTTAATAACATGTAATGATACTTTTATCTTCCATTATAAGCAACACCGATTTTATCTTCCATTGCATGAAAAATCGAGTTTTACAGAACAACAATATATTATTAAAATATTATTATTTAATATAATAGTAATAATATAGCCATTAAATTGAAGGGTATGAATAGGATTAACTAAATTTTAGAAATATCTAGTAAAAAAAATTATTAGTTATATATTCATTAGAAATAAAATAAGAATCATTTAAAATAAAAATAATTGTTTTCTTAAAAACTGTATTTTTTCTGAAAGAGTGATTAGTCATGCTTTGCAAAAAAACATAAAATTATCTATTACCGTTTTTAGAAATTTATATGAAAAAATAAACAAAATATATTGAATATGGATACAAAAATTATCATAGTGTGGATTTTTGGGATTTTTCTGAGAAGTTTATTGTTTTGATGAATAGTGAAAATACTAGTTTTAATTGAAAACTGCCTTACAGATTAAATAATTTGTAATGTTGAGTTATATTTAAAATTATTTTTTAAGTAAAATTGGATATTTTTTATATTAATTAATAAAATTTAATTTATAGGAATCATTTTCTTATTTACTTTTTATATAAAATCATTATAAAGTTTTGAATATTTTCACTTTAAAAACTCGCTTTCGCATCGCGTTTGTAAGATTAATTTTAAATTAAAGTCTACAAATTTTGTGAGTTTAATTTAGAAAAATGGATTCCATATTTTTAATTATTATAATTTATATTTTCTTAAAATTTCAAATTAATTTTTTATAATAAGGATTTTTGAAAATGTAAAAATTAACAATTGGGATTAAGGTTAAAACATGGTTTTTTTTCATTACATACCTTTGTAATAAAACTATTTTAATAGACACATATGATTTTTATTTAGTAATTTTTATTTCATATTTATAATAAGTAGATATAAATTATATAATAAATATCATTTCAATTTTAGTTTTAATGGACTAATTAACTAGGTAAATAAAAAGATACAAGTTGACGTGAATAAAATTAAAAGGTTAAAATTGAGTAAACTACAAAACTAAAGAATTACATGCTTAAAATGTACTTATTTTTTGTGTTGGAGGTTGTTATTGAAACAATAAACCCTGAAAACTATTATTTATCTATGTTGGAGTCACATTACATAATAAAGACCCCCAGATAGTGAATACTTGTTGGTATTTACAAGAATGCCACTCACCCTCAAATATAAAAGCGGACTCAATCCCATCATTTTATCACACCTTCAAACCACAAGGGTTAGGAAAATAACAACAAAAATATCTCTAAAATTCCATTACCTCATCCTCAAATCCTAATACAAGGATGAAATATAAAATAGGAAGGATTTAGTTCAAACCTAACGAGGGTACCTGAACAAGAGGACATGTTCTTAAACAAACGACTTTATATTACTTATTTCTCAACCTAATTAAATTTTTATTAAAATGTTATTATATGATAAACTTAATATATACCATATATTTGGATGTTTTTATAATAATTTCATGACCTAAAACCAATTCCATTTCCACCAAATGGGTTGTGAAATCATCTTTCGTGTGTACGGTGGACTACCGTCTCAAGAACCGATGTCATTTATTTTTCCATTAACAAATATAAAGGTTGTGTATTATGATTGATAAAGAGTATATATATTATATATATAACATAATTATACCTAATGGTTCATTGTATCATATATACCTTATTACCTTCCATTCTGTTGGAGACACGATAATGTCACTCGTGTGTATCGCGAACTACCTCCTCTCGAAGCAATGTGATTCGTCTTTCACTAGCACTCTACATGGAAGGTGATATGTCATAAATTTAATGATTATATGTGATATAAATGACATAAAAATTCTATTAATGCCATATTTATCATTCTATTATGATAATATATATCATTTTCTTTCATTCCATGTCACTCACATAATGAAAATAACATCATTACTGTACGTGTAGAGTATTTTATTCACGAACTGATACGAATCCATTTTAGTCACCAAAACACATGTATGAAATAAATAAGTATATAATATGGTATATATGATATTTTTTCATTATTTAATGGTAAAATATTACTTATCTGCTTTCTATAATGATCATTGAAAATGGAATGTTACTCAAGCATACATATGATCTATCATCAACACGATCGCAACGTATTCTCAAAATATAATTGACAATTGGTCATAAAATTATAATTGATTTGTAAATATAATTATTATGAAATTATTAATATTTATATTATAGAACTATATAATATATTCAAGAACTAGATATTTCATGATAAAACATGCATGAGAAACCAAGGTAATTAACAATAAAAACAATGAAAATAATGATAGATTATTAATAAACATGTGATAAGATGTTATAAAAGTATAATATATGATATTATAAATAATATTAGAGTTATATTATAATTAAATAAAAATTTTAAAACCAATATAAATTAGGTTAATTCGTGTTCAATCAAAATGAATCATGAGGTAAGGGATTTCGTCTCAATTTCCTTTTATTGAGGCATTTGGTAATGTTGTTCACCTATTTTATTTTATATGATGTATATATTGTCCCTTTTACATTTTATATCATGAATAAATTTTATTCTTGGTAGTTTAGGATTCAATTGTAATTATTTCATCTAAGGTTATTTTACTTAAAAGTTACAAATTTGTAATTGATTTCTTAACTAAATTTTTGTTCATTGGGTTAATCTTCTACTCAATTGATTATTTACTTATAAAATTATGTGTATAATTACATTTGGTAAACTTATGTTATATATTTAATTTTTTATGTTGAATTATAGTTTAAATTTATAATTTAATCATTTATTAATTCTCACTTCAACGTTATGATTATTGTAATTGTTTATTTCACAAGCTCATTTAAATCGTGTTTGTTTACTCTTGAATTTATGTTAAAGGAAATTATTTGACCATTTACTAAGAAAAAATTTCCTTTTATTATCATATGGTTATTAATGATATTATTGTCTAATATTATCTTATTTCTAATCATTGGTACTTAAATTAATTGATAAAATGTCTAAATGAAAATTGGACTTCATTTCTCTATTAAAATAGAAATATATTTTCTTCCAAAACCATATTTTCTAGAAATGTTTTCAAATTTTTTTAACATTTTCTAATAATTAATTAAATAAATTTTTACCCATTTTTACTCTTTAAAATATGTTTTCAAATGATTCTTATGTCGCCTTCGAAACAATTTCTGTTTGGATTTTAATAAAAAGTAAAAGGAATCATTATTTTAACACGTACGACATGAAATTTATTTGAAGTCATAATGAAAAATAAAATGTTTTGTAAATTACGTTATAATTTTCAAATATTATTTTCAAATAAAATGGATTTCAAAAAAAAATGGTTTTAAAAAAATTATTATCAAAATTAAAATGATGTTTTCCTCTATAACATTTTTAAATATATTTTTATGGTTTTTCTATTCATCAATGAAAACAAGCATGTATTCTTAATAAATTGGTATATTTTATATTGATACCATCATTTTTATTTATATGGATGGTTTATGAATATTTTTACCAAGGTATTGTTGATATTCACTTCCTTATTTAATTTTTTTGTCATTAAATTACCCTTTAAAAATTCACTTTTTTGACCATTAGACTATAAATTTTCCCCTAAATATCAATAATATTTATCATGGATATGCATATTTCTTAAAACATATATCATTTCTATATATATTATTTTACTTTAAAAGTTATACTTTATATTGGTAATTTTTGATAAATATGTATTCTTTACTCGATATGGGTATTTGATGATAAGGCATATTGTTCATTAATTAAATCAATTATTTTATATATGAGGAATTATTTTTGACCTCCATTGATGGGTTTTCCTGGTATAATATATCCCCAAGATTAATATGTAGTTCTCATGAGATAATTAAGTTAAGATAGAATTAAATTGGATTTTACCTATAGTGTAAACTATATTGTAAAAGGAATTGATAGTAGAGGTATCATGATGCTTGAGATCATGTTATTCAATAATTAATCATTAACTATATTAATAGTTCATTTATTATTATCCATGATATTTTCATTATGATATTATCTCTCTATGCACTTTATTTTTGGTTTATTGATTAAATGGAATTTGTTTTCAGTTATTTACCTTTCCATATTGATTAGGCCTTATCCATTAATTTAAATGGAATATTTTCCCAGTTATTTACCATGACATATTAACTATCACAAATACATTTATTTAAATATAATTTGTACTTAGTTATTTACCATTCCATATTTATTATGTTTATTGATTCATTATAGCTTATATTGTACATAACACTTATTGTGCATTTGGGATAACCCTTATTTTTTTCCTTTCCTAGGAATCCATGAAGTTTTAATTGTTTTATAGAAAAGTATATGCTAGAGGGATAATATTATTCTTGAATAAAATATGTAATTTATGTATTGAAATTGAATTAAAGACTCAAGTATGTATTTTTGTTCTGAGACTACTAAGCTACTCAGTCCTTCTAGGTGTGATTCCTTGTATCTTATGCCACTTTAATAAAAGCAGGCACCGACTCCATGATACATGGTCTAGGTCACTATAGTTGGTATTTGTGTAAGTTTAGGGGAAACCTTGTGGACTAGATTTAGGAAAAGATAGATTGAGGAATATAAGAAAATTATAGTCTTTGAGGATAGTATGGAGGAACATCCTAAAGTTCTGGTGATTTATATATTATGTGGTTTTTATTGGAAATAAATATCTTTCTAGATAAATAAAAGTGGACATGGTTATGGTATTGATGTACCTAAGGGTAATAAATCTTAAAAGGGTGTAATGGATGGACTCGACCATCACCTGGTGCATGGAAACAGGTTGTACTATGCACCAGTCTTGACACTCCCTAGTGATATTCTTAGAATAATTCACATTTACATTATAAAATATTATGAAGGATTTGAAAATATGATGATAATTAATTACATAATTTAAACACGTGACTAAGTAACAACCTATTTGGAAATAAAATAGATGAAGTATATCTATATTGGGGTTCAATAATTAAATTTTAAAAGAATTTTAATATTGATATTTAGGTTATAAGAATAAATAACCCTATAAATATTATGTTAAATTTTATATTCATATATGTCTTCATTAAATTAAGAGATATAAATACCAACATGTGTTAATATGTTTAATGTTGATAATAAGTTCAAAGTCTTAAACACCCCTTTTAAAAAAACAGTGGTAGTAATTTCATATGATTAAGGATATTTTGGGTTAAATTTATGGAAACTATATTTTTTGTGGAAAATTTATCTGAGGAATAATTACTTTACATTTTATAAACCTATTTTGAAATGTATTGATAACCTTTATGGTTAATATATTCATTAATGAAAATATAATTTTAGTTAGATTTGATTATTAGGATTTGAAAAAATAATAATCTAAAATAAAAAGGACAACCCACATGATGAGTGAAAACATGTAGCATCCAGTAAGTGGTGGGGCTTGAACCCATGACCGAAGGATGATAAGGGTCTAGTGCCGACAACTATCCTATGTGATGTACTAGTTAATATTTCATTAGTGAAATTATTTGATAAATAAATATTAATTATGAACCAGTGGTGTTACTTTGAAGGATTAGAGATTATTTATATTGGATAACTTGTTCTAAGACTAATTATTTCGGAAAATAGTTAGAGATATATGGATTGACTTATCACTCTTTTACGGATTTTTTGGTCTGTTAAAATTCAATTTCACTACTTCATAAATAAAAATATATATTTTGGGATATTAATTTCTTGGAGTAAATGATTAATTGGAAGTTGATCGAAGCTCTACCAAAGGATGATAGTTTACTTATGAAATAAAAATGTATCAAGTAAGTATACATCCTTATATCCTTATATAATAATATAATTATTCATCTTTATGAACGTACGAGGATCCTGAAATACTATTTTGTCCTATTACCATAACTTCTGATGATATCATTGATTTTTTACACATATTGTTTTATGGTGTTTAGGTCCTTAACTTTCCATTGATAATCAAATTTTCTTGGATCAATGACCTCAATAACTCTCTATAAGTATTTCCTATTTTATTCCATTTACATACTTTCACATTTGTACAATGGCCTGCTACATAGAAACCAAGTTATATGTTATTCTATATGACTTTAGTTATTTCTTTTATCTCTTATTAGGAAGATATTTTATTAACACTTATTCGATGTGGGATTTTTTACCAAATAATTTACAAATTTTAAACCCCTAAAAATTGAGATAAAATTTAAAATTTAGGGATGAAATTTATTTAAGTTGGGGAGAATGTAACACGCAGTAATTTTAAAACATGATCATTGTATTTTATATCATGTGTGACATGAAAAACTAAGCATGGAAGGGAATATAAAACCAAAAAATTATAAAACTAGAACATTTTATTTGATATAATATGTTACATGAAACATTAATTATTAATATTGTTATTTGAAAATATGATTTTATCTTGTGGCATGCAGAATATAGAGTTTATTTTACGTTACACAAAAGACTATGTTTCACCGAACAAAAATATATTATTAAAATATTATTGTATAAAATAGAAATTTTTACCTAAATATTAAATTGGATGGTATAAATAAGATAAATTAACTTATTAATATGTATAGTTCACCCATTTTTATTATTTATCTATTTATTATAAAGAAAATTTGAATCATTTAAAAGAAAAATAAATGTTATCCTAAATTTTGTTTTTCAAAGGATGGATTAGTCGCGTTATGCGCACATTATTTAAAATTAATTTTAACTAATTTTAGAAACCATATATGAAAAAAATAAACTTCATTTTTTGAATTAGGATACCAAAATTACCTTAGTGTAAATTGTTTTATTTTTCTAATAAATTTCATTTTTTTTAAGAATATTGAAGCATATTAAATTTTTATTTAAAACTTCCTTTTCAATTAAATAATGTATAATGTTAAATTATATTTTGAATTGTTTGTAATGTAACATTAGAGAAATTTTATATCAATAAATCAGATTTAAGTAATTTTATTTATTTTAATTTTTCATATGGAAATGAGAAAATAGTAAACATTTGAACATTTTACTTTAAAAGCTCGCGTTCTCATCGCATCAACAAGATTAATTTTAAATTAAATATTAAAACTTATGTGAGTTGAATTTGGATAAAATTTATTTCATATTTATTATAATAATAATTTATATTATAAAATAATTTTAACTTAATGTTTGACAATAATTATTAGCAAAAATTGTAAAAATTAATTGTGACAATTAAGTTTAAAGGAGGGTTTTGTGCATTACATTCATTTGTATTAAAACTAATTTTAAACACCATCTGATTTTTGTTTAGAAAAATTTATTCCATATTTATAATAATTATATATAAATTATCTAATAAATCTCATTTTAGTTTTATTTTTAAAATCTAAATCACCTAGGTCAATAAAAATATACAAGTTAACATGGTAAAAATAAAAATGGTCAAATTGAGTAAACTCAATGACTAAGGAATAACAAGATAAAATATATTTCTTTTTGTGTGGTATAGTTGTTTCTAGTCCCAACATATCCTCAAATAAATTATTTATCTATTTTTTAGGATAATTAGGTAAGGTATACATCCCAATAGTGAATACTTTTGGGTATTTACAAGAATTTCAATCCTCCTCTATTATAATGGGGAACCCAATCCCCTCACTTCTTCAAACCACAAAACCACATTGGTTCCACCAATCCATTCCAAAATCACTTATAAAAAATCCATACAATCATCCTATAATCCTTACTCTAATAATATACCCAACTTATTAAGTATTTAATTCAAGCCTAAGGAGGATACCTGAAGAATAGAAAATCTTCTTCAATGGTAATCATTATTGTACACCATTCTCCACCTCATTCAATTTTTATTAAACAATGATAATATAATGAACTCAGTAAATTATATATACTAGGCTATTTATATACAAGTATCATTACCTATAATGACTTATAATTCATTCAAATGGGTTATTAAATCATCATTCCAACGTACAGTTAACTACAACCTTACAAATTGATGTCATTCATTTTTCCATCACCACCTCTCAAGGTTAGTTATTATGATGGATATAATGTATATATATGATATATATATATATATATATTTAATTTAATAAAATGTATGGAGTCATTTGATCATATATACCTTATTATTTTCCATTCTATAAGAGACACAATGATGTCTCTTGTGTGTACGGAGGACTACCGCCTCGCGAAGTGATGTGGTTCGTCTTTCACTAATGCTTTACATGGGAGGGGATGATAAATATATTTAATGATTATATGTGATTAAAATGAGATAATTATTATATTCATGACATATTTTTAATTCTAAAAATATAATATATATATCATTTGCATTCTTTCCTTTTCACTCACATAAAGTTGATAACAGTGTTCATGTTCATGTGCATGTGGACTATTGCCTTCACAAAGATATGTAACTCTATTTTCATCACCACACCACATGGATGATATATATGAGTATATAATGTTGAATATAGTATATTATTATTATTTTTTAAAGGTAAAATATTACTTACCTCCTTCCCATAATGATCATTGAAAAATGGAAATGTTGCTCATGTAT
The DNA here is from genome assembly GCA_963277665.1 of Viscum album. NCBI lineage: Eukaryota > Viridiplantae > Streptophyta > Magnoliopsida > Santalales > Viscaceae > Viscum > Viscum album. The sequence goes on along the minus strand of OY728148.1, from coordinate 825,688,981 downwards.
ACGTAAAGCTTACCATCTCAATGATTGTAATTTATTATCAATAATTTGTTGATGATTGATCTCAAAAATATAATTTAATTTTATATATCAGGATTGTAAAATTATTATTATTTTAAATTTGATATTATTATATGATATGAATGAGAATCATATCTTTCATGGTGAAACGCGCATTAACAACCAAGTCAATTAACACAAAAATAATGAAAATAATGAAATATTATTAATGATTATGTGATAAGATGTTATAAACCAATTACGTATTATATTATAAATATTAATGAGGTTTTTTTATAATTTAATAACATGTTTCAAACCATAATATATGAGTTCAATTCTCATTCAATCAAAATTAAGTGTGAGCTAATGGACTTCATCTCAATTTCATTTCATTAAAGAAAATTGTAATGTTACGCCACAAGTTTATTTTATATTTTGAATATATTGTCATAGTGACATGAAATATCATGAATAACTCATTATTTGTGGTATTTTAAGTTTTAATCTATATTATTTTATCTAAGGGTATTTGATATCAAAGTTACCTAGTGGTAAGGGATTTCGTAACACAATCTCTATTCATTGATTTAGTCTTCTAATTTATTGACTATGTCATTATAATATTATATGTATAATAATTTTGAATGCCTTATATTATATTTCCACTTTTAATTTTTATTTTTCATTGAAAAACATAAATTAATTATTGATTAATTTTCACTTCAATGTTATGATCATTGTAAAGGTTTACTTCACAAACTTGTTCTAATCAAAATTGTTTACTCTTTAATTTTAGTTGAAGGAAATTATTTAATAATTTATTAATAAACCCATTTCATTTTCTTCAAATAAGTTTTTTCACAATATTTTAATGGTATAATACCTTTTATACCCTCTTTGGAACTTAAATTAATTTATAAAATGTTTTCATTAAAATATGACTTCATTTCTCTCTTCGATCGAAAATATGTCTTATGAAAAATAATTTTTTATAAAATGAATTCAAAAATATTTTTAACCTTTTAAAAATGAATTATTAGATGAATTTTTACCCATTTTAACTCTTTACAAAAAAATCAAAGGAATATTATGTTGTATTCAAAAAATTCTTTTTTAAATTTTATTAAAAAATTTGAAAGGAATATTTTTTACATGTATGGAATGAAAGAAATTTTCAACCATCATAACCAAAAAGATGTTTAGAAACCTCCTTTATAAGTTTCAAAGATTATTTAAAAAAAGGGTTTTAAAAATATTATATATTTTAAAAATTTTATTTTCAAAATTAAAATTATATTTACATCAAAAATGTTTTTAAATATCTTTAATTATATTTCTATACATCAACAACCACAACCCTCTATTATTACTCAAATGGGTATATTTTTTATTAATACCATCCTTATTATTCCTTTTTATGGTTTTTGAATATTTTTACCAAGGATAGTATTGACATTCACTTCCTTGTATCATTTTGTAACCATTAGCTTCCCCTTAAAATATTCAATTTTTATTCTCATTAGATATTAAATTTTACCTTAAATATCCATATGATTTTTTATAGATATGGTTATTTCTTAAAAAATATTTCATTTCTACATTTTTTGTTTTACTTTGAATGTTATTTTTTCATTTGGTGACATATTGATAAATATATATTCTTTAATCAATAAGGATATTTGAATATAAGGTGCAATGTTCAATAATTAAATCAAATAATTGATATATGAGAAAATATTTGGACTTATAGTGAATGGTGGTGCCCGGTATAATATAGCACCTCGATGCATTGGTAGGATTCATTAGATAATAAAGTTAATCTAGAATTAAATAGTTTTTTTCAGTAGTTTAAGCCATTTTTTGAACCAGAGTTATGGTAGATAAATCATAATTTCAAAGATCATGGCATCCAATAATTATGTATTTCCATCATTAAGATTTCACTTATTATTTTCCATTATATTTTAACTATGATATTGTATCTGGATGAATTCTATTTTTAGTTTATTGATTGGATGGATTATGTTTTTAGTTATTTACCTTTCCATATTGATTATTCCTTATCCAGTTATTTAAAGGGAATATGTTTTCATTTATTTACATTTACTTATTTATTATGACTTATCCAGTTATTTAAATGGAATGTGTTTTTAGTTAGTTACCTTTCTATTTTGATTATGCCTTATATAGTTGTTTAAATGGAATGTGTTCTTAGTAATTTACCTTTAATTTTTTATTATAATTTTTGATTCAAGATATCTTTTTATACTTAACTCTTACAAAGCATTTGAGATAAACCATATTTTTTTTCCTTTATCAGGATTCCATGAAGTGTATAATGTCTGATAATCAAGGATATCCTATAGGGAATAATGTTATTCTCGAAATAAATTTTTTGTATTTTTTTTATTAATATTTAATTAAATTCTCAATTATGTATCTAGTTTACCAATATTACTAAACTATAAAATTGTTAGTGATGTTATTCCATGTATCCTTTTCCAACATAATAATATAAGGCACCAGATCCTATATATTAGGTTCAGGGTCACTACAAAGATGATAAACTACATTGTTTTTTGGGAAATTATGTAGAGTAATGAAGCTGTAATTAATCACTATATTGAAAAGAAGTTACAAATATTCACTCAATACACCTCATGAATTCACTGTAGTGGATCCAACTAGAGTTTTTTTCATTGCTTTATGGACTTGAGTTGGAGGTATTATAATGATTTTTATGAAATATAATACATGGTCTCTTTAAAACTAGGAATAAAGCACATATGGAAGTTTTCTAAATTTATCCAGAGGCTTATACTATGAGAACGAATAAAGGTGATTCCATAAATATTACAGTATATATAAATTAGGAAGATATAATTAATGATTAAAAGAAAATTCAGATAACTCTCTTATAGTTTGTGTCATGATATAAAAGGAAAATTACATGGAGAATTTGTTTTCTAAATTTAATGAAATGGTGTTATTGTTATTTGAAATTATTAACTAAGAGAAAATGTTGGTCATGGTACTTTGTTTTTTATTTTTTAATATCATTCAATTTTATCTGGATTATTCATAATGGTTTCTCTAATAGATAATTTTTCATAAAATCTAATGATGGTGATGGGAGTTTTTGTAATGATCTTGTGAGGAATTTAAAGAGAAAATTGATTAAATTGTTTTTTAAATTATTTTACATGGAATTTAGTGGAAATGAGGTTATTTAAATAAAAATATTTAAATTATCATATGGATTCTATTATAATATTTTTTGAATTATTTTTTCTATTTAAAATAAATATTTTAATAATAATTTAAATATGGTTTAAAAGAGGAGTGTTCAACAAAATTTTTGATATATTAATAGAGTTTAAATTTTTTTAACTTGGTTTATTTCATAGGATTGATTTTAAAATAAAAAATAATTAAATAGTGTCTTGTTATTCTTGGAGATATTTTCGAATGCACTAGATATGATTTGTTTTGAATTCCCAAAGGAAGAGGAGATGCTAAAAATATTGGGTATTTTTATTCTCTGTAAATAATTTTATTGAAGGTTTAAATTAGGTGAATGAAAACTCTTTCTCTCATGAAATTAAAATTTTTTCAAAGTTTCATATTGTTGCTTGAAATTTGATGAGAGAAAATATATTTATATATATATATTTATTCTCTCCCAATATAAAATAGAAAAAGGAATGGGTAGATTTTTCTATTTTATTTCTATTATTTATAGAAGAAGTTTTCATGAAATTGAATATTTTATTGTTTCAATTATTTTATTATATTATTGTTTTTAACATCGAAGAATTTATTTTTTTAAATGATTTATTTAAGAACATCTTCATCTGTCAATTTCTGCTCCAACTATCTACCGAATATATTTCAATAGTCAGCATCTCATCTATTTCTTATTAAGTTTCCACTTCTTTTACTTAGTCATATTGGAGTGTTATCTTCTCAAAAAAATAAACTTTTTAGGTTCCCTATAAATTACCTTTACTTGTTGTAAGGTTTCAACTGCTCACACTCAATTTTTGGAGCTCCCTAGATTAAAGGACCTTCTTTAGTGAAAATCACGAAGCTCGCATAGAGCGAATTGTTGTAGTGTACATGGGTTTTTATATTCTTCAAATCAACATACATCATTGTGTAATTCTCATTTATTCATTTATTTTCCAATTCTTTACTTATCTTTATTAGATATGGATGTAATCTCTTTAATTAAAGAGGTATAATTTGAATTTTCCAGTTTTTCAAAAGGATACAATTCACCCCACTATTGTGTCTTTGTTTCCATCATTCTGAACCAAAAAGTGGTATCAAGGGTTGGGGTTTTGTATATAATATTGAAGATTTTTTTGGACTTTACAACTATGAGTTAAATATCCACACAAAGACTAATTTCAGGGGATATTCTAAGAGAATTATGTCAATGATCCATGATTATTACTTTAATGGTGAATATTATGGTTTCTGGAAGCTTGCATGATTATCTATTTTAATAATCATGAATTGAGGATGTATTTGAATGTTATAAAACCTCATGATATTTAAAAAGGTTAACATGAAATGTGGAGTGTTAATCATGTAGATTCTTATGATTTGATTGAAGTGTTAAAACACTATTATTTTTGGATTAGGAACTGATGATTTTAATCAAGTTTCTCATTGTTATACATCTTATGAAATGAATTAAACCATTATAGTCCCATAATAAGGATCCAATAAAGTTATAAATCTAATTCAAAATTCTAGTAATTTTAAATTTGAAACATTCAGTATGCAAGAAGTAGATCAGACATTAAAGGGGATTAGAATGTAATATTCAGGATTTTCATAGAGGTATGGATTCATTAAATTACAATTTAAACCTATAATTTTATCTCTTAGGAGTTCCTAAGAGTTTAAGGAAGGGTTCAAGGGTGTTTGGGGATTTTTTGGAGCTATGAGGCTTGGTTTTTTGAGAACTAGTTAGAGGTGAATGGTTTTTAGTAATAGTGTGTCTCAACCATGTGTCTTTTCAAAGTGGATAATGGTTTGAAAAATAATTCATATGAGGTCTTATGGCCATAAAAAATATTTCAGGTGTATTGCATATCTAAAATGCACAGTTAGTGAATGGTTTGTCTAATCATGTGCATAAACATGATGTATTATGGATGTTTTGGGTAGTGAGCATGCCTGAACCATGAAGATTTTGTATAACCATACATCTAGCTATGTGAGGGGTGTTCTACCTTGGAAATTACATGTGCATTGATAGTACACAGTTATAATAACAATACAGCTAAACCATTGACCCCTTAAAAGTTGGTGAAATGGCATTTTCCCCTTGGTATCCTTTTAAAATTAACCCAAACCTTTTCTTCAATAATTTGGATAACACCTCCTCCCCTACAATGGAGCTCTGATTTTACCTCTAATCTAGGTTTTGAGCCTCCTCCTTCATCCTGAATCCATTTCTCTCACTATTTTTCATGTTGGTTCTATATCATCAATATCATCAATCATATTTCATTATTTCTTATGTTATTTATCTGTATGGGATTTTAAATATGTTTGAAATTATTTTCCATATTTTTAGGGTATTCTTCTATTTCTTGGATTTCTATTATTTTATATTGAATCTAAAGTTTATATCAAATAGAACTTAATCTACCATTATTAGGTAGTATGTCTCATTATTTTCCATAAAATATATGATGACTATAGATTGTGTCATTGTTTCATGCACTAAACCTTATATTTTTCACCTCTAAAATGTTTTCTCTTATAATAAAATGTTTATTCCTTGATGAGATACTCCTATGGATCAATTTCATTATTTTAGGTTTTCTACTTCAAGTAGTTACACCCCTTTGGGTGTGTTTATTATATTCCTTGACACCCTCACCATGCCTATATGACCAAAACACCACCTAAGGAGCTTTTGGATTGACATTTATGATTAAAATCAGTAATTTTAATTAATTGAAATGTTAAATTAAATGAATGGAATGTGAGTAGATTTTACATGTCAATTGAACCATATTTATCTATGAATTAATCTCACGAATAATTTATATTAAAGGATATGTGAAATTTATGAGACATGTTTCCAATTATGACAATTATAAACATTGATAAGATGATCTATAATGGGAATGTCTTGGATTCCTCCTTAGGGATTTCCTTTGATACCCATATGATGATTCTGGATTCGTGTAAACGTTTTTGAAGAGTTTATACCCTTCTTGAACTTGGTCCATGTCTTATGTTGATGATTGTGTGAATGTATCTCCATAGACTCATCTATTGCTTTTATCTAGATTTGGAATTCCTTGGATTATCTCCTTGGATTATACTTGCTTTCTTAAGTATGCGGACCACCTCAGATTATCTACTTTGGATCCAATATGGTCTATCTTGCGGCTACTTGGGACTTGTTCCTAGGTCTTGATAGCATTATCATTATAAGAGTGAATTGTCTAGGGTTCATACATGGATTACACTCTGGCCCCTATATTCGAACCTTATGAGTTATTACTATTGGTGGGATTGACCTTCTAAGATCACAGTATCATTATTAAACTTTGGGTATTGTAATATTGTTACTGTCACATGGTTTCTACTTAGAGGCAATCTATCTTAAGATGAAGTGGTGATGGTCGGTCAGGTGTCCCCTTAGGATCTGGAACAAGACATTATTTAATTATATTATTGTTTTACAAGTATTATATATGCACATGGCTTCATTATATATTCATTAATATAATTAGATGTTATTGTGGACAACAAAGATTTAGTCCCACCCTATTTGGGTCGTCGATTGGTACCTAGACAGACTTCAAGGATATAGGTACAAACAAGGGGAAGCGTCCAACTTTTAACACTTGAATTCTATTCTAAGATAGAATGTGGTTGATGAGGATTGATCATGTTCTCATTATGTTATTTGAGATAGATTTTTACATTTTTACATTTTTTTAAAGTATTTATTGTATTGTATTCATATTTCCATGTATTCTTTGATCACCAATTGTGTACAGCATGATAGGGTCATCATTTCTTATATGACTCTAGTTTTTGTATCCTATCATATTTTAGTTATTTGGATGATTTATTTTTCTAATTTTGATAATTATTATATGTTTTTTCTAGTGATATGTTTATTATACCATTGTTCTACACTCTGATCATGATGTTGTTGTCTACATATAGTACTATAATTGACCCTCACTACTAGTCTGAAACCTCTTTCATACGGGGAGGCACGCTTGAGGTTATATGTCTAACTGGGTTAGGTTACTTATTAGTGAACTAGGATCAGAACATCTCAATGTAGTATTAGAGGTTTCTTTTCTTACCTTTTTATTTAGGGTTGGTAGATAGGAGACTTGGAATATGTTAGGATTTGGTAATCATCTTGTTCCTAAGAGCATTTAACCCTGATACATGGAAAAGTCCAAGTTATCTATGATAAAACTTGTGTTTTTATCTCTTCCTATTACTATTATACTAATTTCACCATTGGATGAGGCACATTATTTATGGAATTTATTATTATTATTATTATTCATTCTCCTCTACCCTTAGCTTGGTATTCCAAGGGATTGTTATTACATGCATCAGTATAGGAACCGAAGGATTTGTCTATCCAGAAAATTACATGTCATGTTTATTTTAATGCTTTCATAGCCTGCAAAATATTGTTGCCAATTGATTCATGTATTTTTTTTATTTGACAATAATTTATAGTAGGAAGATAAATAATTGGTTAATTAAAATGACTGTATCAACCAATATAGTGTTTTCTTGTATATCTTGATTGCTTCACCATAACAAGACAATTATGGAATGTTTAAGCCATGGACCATTTGTTGTATCGTTTGGAATGTCAACAGTTATAATTACATGGATTCCAATTCGAATTTATAAAATTTCTAGTCCTTTATAAATTGGAAATGGAAATACATATAATTAAACCATTATTTAATGAAAATTTTAGTTACATGAAATTTCATTTTTGACATAAAAAACAAAGGAATTTTAAATTTCGAATGTGACATATATCTAATTAAATAATGATATATGTAAATAAAGACCACTACAATTTAAATTCTTAAATAAAATGTATTTCATTAGTTGGGGTTACCAATTGAAACTGAAATGGTGTTTTATCTATAACTCATAATTGAAACTCTATATAATGGAACCTATGATATGATATGTATGTCCTTAATATAAAACTGACGTTAGTATTGGGTGTTGGGAATTTATCTTGTGTTCCTATGTGATTGACTAAATTACCTATACCTAGATCGAGGAGTATACATATGGGTATCAACTCTTATATGGGAAGGATTCGTACCTATCATATTATTTCATATGTGATATTTATGTTATCAATTTCTATACTAAGTAATGCAATTGTAATTTTATAAATATTCCACCATGAAGACCTTGATTAGTGCACCAATAAGGTGGTGAAGACCATGATCTAGATGTGGTGGGACCTAGACCACTGATGATAACTCCAAAAGTTCCATCAGTAGAACCTCCTATTGTTTCTGTCTTGGAAACCAATTCCCCAATTAGAGATGTTTTCCTACAGTTAGTACAGGCCATAAACAAAAATCTACACTCTGCACCGACTATGTTATATTTTACTCAAGAGTTTCAATAGCTAAACCTTTAAGGACCCAGCCTTAAGCATTACATAATTTTGAATTAAATGAATAATTCACATTGAGGATCTTTTTAGGTTTAGAGTTTTAGATAATTAGTCCATAACTATTACATTGCATCTCAAAAATTACAATGTAGACACTTATACTCAGTTTCTATTTTTTTTATAAAATAAAAACTCTTGAAAAAAAGATTCATGTCTAGTCCCATGTTTTAGACATCATGACTTTTCCTTGATCACATCCTTGACCCTATTCATCTTTTGGTCCTGTGAAAAAAATTTCAAAACATGGGATGAGCATAAAAATCTCAGTAAGGGTTATAAAAAAAAAGAAAGAAAACATTAGTTCACCATTGCATACAAAACATAATCTCTTTAACATACCTCGTGAAATCATAAGATTTATGAATAACACATAGAAAACATAAATCATAATGGTAACTTGTGGCATCTATAACATACTTACGTTGTAACTGTCACAACTATGTAGGGAGTTATGTTTGGAATACCCATCACAATATCTTCAATAAATCTCTTTAGATAATCATTCACGTTTACCTATGTCATGTTACCCAATGCATTGGAGAGCTATCTCAGGCTCACCCACCCAAGGTTTATCATGGAACCCCCATTATACGTAACAATTCTCATGAACCATAATATATTCATAACACATAATACAAATATAAAGGAAAGATAACATTTCCATCTTTCAATCACAATATCTCATTTAAATATATTGACATAACAAATCCATTATCAAAATCATTTTCAATACCAAAATATGTAAAAGAGTATATGGTATTTATTTTCCTTTTAAAAACATTACAGCTTGTTAAGGAATCCAAAGATCAAATAATACTCGTGGCGGCGAAAAAGGTCATTTTCACCGTTTACGTTAAGAAGAAACATTCCTTTTTGTCATTTAGTAAAATGATTCATATAAATAAATTCCCTTTGAATGAAATGAAAAGTAAAAGGTTTTTATACACCGTATAACAAAATGTCGTGTATAAAACAAAATATGCCTCAATGAAAAGAGATTGAGATGAAGTCCCTTACCTCGTGTCTGACTTGACCCGTTCGTTCTTTAATCTCTTGAATAATAAACTAAAGTTAATTTATAGTTTCGTAAGATGATTTTTAAAGTTTATTATTCCTTTTCTATCACTTATTATGATCTTATAAACATTATTCTTTCATCTAAGTTAATAAAGGTCATTTTATTGATATTTGGTACTTAAGTCAAAAATGGACTTTTCATAATTACAAGTTGTTCATTTGGTCAAAAGTTCATTATAACCAAAATGATATTCATGATTTAGATGTCATATATATCATATATATCTAGTTGATTCATGTATTTATAATAGTACATAACATTTGGAGGTAAGAACGCTACTTTCATATTTATCTCTTATTTCAATGGAATTAAAACATATTGATACAAAAGGTATATTATAATTCCAGTATAATATCATATATAATATCATTAACTCATTCTTTTATATGTCCCACATATGGCATTAACGAGTCATATCACTTTGAGGGGTCGTAGTCCGCACTTCCTCAAATGAAATTATCACGTTTACCCATAATGGAAACCATAAAGGTATGTTATAAATTAAAAATACCGAAGAATAAATAAAAAATAATCATAATATATATCATATATAAATGCAGTTCCATCTTAATGGCCACAATAATAGGTAGTAGGATATAATTGAACAATCATCGTTTTGTGAGGCGTTAGTTATCCATCCACAGAAACAATATGTTCTTTACCCATTAGATGGAGGTGCGTGTAAGTGTAGTTTGAATAATTCTCATAAAAGAAACCTAGTATATTTATGATACTATTTTTGTTATAAAATAAAATAATAAAAAGATTTTTGTGGTTGGAGAAGTAAAATAAAATAAAATAATTTCATAGAAATCATTACCTTTCATTCTGGTAACTCCATTTGGTTTGATCCAAATGGACTTCTTGAAGTGCCTTATTCTAGGTTAAGGCATATAGGTAGAAGAGAGGGATATTGAGAAATTATTTGGGCAGGTGTTGGATAATCCAAGGGGCCTGATATGATTGAGGAATGGGTTAGAGTTGAGGGCTTTTATAAGGGGGAGGAGGGGCTCATTAGGAAAGTGTGAAAATATTATTTTATTATATAATGATTTTCGGTTTCTAAAGGTCCAAAACATGTTAAAGTCAAAGATAATATGACTCATGGTCGAAATAAAATCATCCAATAAGAATTGGACTGGTTTTGGATATTATTTTAATCTTTATAATATTATTTATTTAAATCATTTATTAATGAGTTAAACACTACATCATTATTGTTTTATAAATAATTTGATTTATATGATGTCTAAAAATTATAAAAAAATTAACATGATGTAGGAAATATTTTTATCTTTCTAATTAATTTTTATAGTATAAAATATAACTTATATAACCCCTTGTAAGAATTTATTTACTAAAATATATTTTTTTATGTCATTTTTTTCTTTACTTTAAGTTAATTAAAAAAAATTGTCATTGTCACTCTTAAGTGGCTCCATGGGGTCCCAAAATCGACCCAAGGTTTCCCATTGTCAGGAATGTATCAACCAATAGTATTATCACACATGTTAGGGTAATTTTATATTATTATAATAATATTTTGTTTCCCATATTTAACAGATTTACCCTTCAACCATAGTAAATAAAATTTTTACTGTAGAAAATATTTAAAATGTATAAAAATAAAAGTTACCTATTTAAAAAAATTGAAAATAATGATTCCAAATATAGAATCCATTTTTATAAATTCCAAACATATTAGTGGTAGGAATTAATTTAAAATTTATTCCCATTGTCAAAAAAAAGCGTGTTTTTTAAGAAATAATAACTATCAAAAGATCGACACTTGTTTATGTCCAATTTCAAAGTGAAATTACATCCAATGATCAAAATTGGATTAAATGGTAAAAAATATAATCTAATGACACTTTAAAAACAATTAAAAAGATAATTTAACCATATAAATATATTATATTAAAAGGCAGTTTTGAATTAAAATACAGTATTTTTCATTATTCATCAAAAATTTAATTTTATCAGAAAAATACCAAAATTTTACCCAAAGTGAATTTTGATGTCCCAATTCTGAATAAGAATTTTATTTTTTAAAAATATCATATAAAAGTATCCAAAAATATATTTAAAGAGTTTTCACCATCAAAAGGCAGTAAATCAACCTTTTAAAGTAAATTATGCTTAAAATTAGATTCATTCACAATTTAAGCCTCTAAATTTTGTTGGATAAATGGAAAAACATTTAACAAACATGTATAATCATATTGTAGTTAGTTATATTCATTCCCTTCAATACAACAGATAGGAATTAATAACCATTTAAAATAATAAAATTATATTATTATTGTGCGACATAAGATTTCAAAGAAACCCATTGTGGAATATCGGGTACGCCATTAAACATAGCATCCCCATCAATGTAAAATTAATATTTAATTCAAAAATATTAATAAATATGGAAAATGTATTATTCTTTATTTAACTGGGATGTTACATCCTTCCCCCCTTTTTAAAATTGTTTCCTCGTAATTTTATTCACTTATCAAATAAATGGGGGTATTTATCCCTCATAGAATTTTCAAATTCCCATGTTACCTCTTCAACCATATGGTTTTTCCATAAAACCTTTACCTGGTGAATCACCTTATTCTAAAACACTTGCTCCCTTTGGTCAAGAATCTAGACTGGTTGTTCCTTATAAGAGAGATTATCTTCCAACTGAACTATCTCTATACTTAAAACATAAGATGGATATTGCATATATTTTCTCAACCTTGAAACTTGAAAAACATTGTGTACCTGGGATAAACATGGAGGTAAATCTAATATGTAAGCAACTGATCCAAATTTATCTAGGATTTTATAGGGTCCAATGAACCTCGGACTCAACTTTCCCTTCTTACCAAAACGCATCACACTTTTCCATGGAGAAACATTGAGAAAGACATGATCACCTACCTCAAAAGAAAGATCCTTCCTCCGGTTATCCACATAACTTTTCTTCCTGCTCTGAGTTGTTCTTGTGTTCTTCTGAATCAACTGAACCATTTCTTCTATATCTTCTACCAATTTTGGTCCCATCAGCTTCCTTTCACCAGCTTCATCCCAAAAAGCTAAAGTTCAACACTACTTTCTATATAATGCCTCAAATAGAGCCATCTATATACTAGAATAAAAAAATTTTTTATAAGAAAATTCAACCAAAGAAATATGTTGGTCCCAACATCCCTAGTAATCCAGTGATCAAGAACGTATCATATCCTCCAAGGTCTGAATTATTCGTTCTAACTTCCCATCTGATTTTGGATGAAAAGATGTAAAAAAATTTAATTTGGTTCCCAAAAACATCTGAAGGCCTTTACAGAAGTTAGAAGTAAACCTGGGATCACAATCAGATACAATGGATAGGGGATCTCCATGCAACCTGACAACCTCTTTAACATACAACTGAGAAAGTTGATCTAGAGACAAAGTATCTCGAATAGGATGGAAATGAGAAGATTTAGTCAACCGATCAATAATAAAAAATATTCCTTTATTAACTTGAAATGTCTTCAGTAATCCCACAACGAAGTCTATAGATAGATTTTCCCATTTCCACTATAGAAGCGGTAAAGACTGAAGTATCCCTTTAAGTAACTGTCGCTCTTCTTTAACCTGCTGACAATTCAAACACTTCATAGTAAGATCAGAAATATCTATTTTCACGCCATCCCACCAGTAATACGATTGAAGATCTATGTACATCTTAGTACTGCCATGATGAACTGAAAACGGGGAACTATGAGCTTCACATAACAACTCATTCTTCTACTGCGAATCACAAGGCACACAAAACCTATTCCCAAACCACAAAACACAATTATTATCAATATTAAATTCAGGAAAATTACCCTCTTGAACTAATTTTAACTTTTTCTGGAACTCATTGTCTTCCTTCTGCACTTGCTTAATTCTGTCTGATATGGATGATTTTACTGACACCTGAAACAAAACAGAAGAATTTTCTATACCAAAAACTTCTATGCCAAAGTTTATCAAATAAAAAACTAAAGGATCTCATTCCAAATGTCAAATAGTTAATTAAGCATTACTTTTTTGACTCAAAGAATCAGCCAATTTATTTTCTTTTCCTGGATGGTAAAGGATCGTGCAATCATAATCCATGATTAATTCCAACCATGTCCTCTGTCGCATGTAAAATTCTTTCTAAGTGAATATATACTTCAAACATTTTTGGTTAGTATATATTTCACATTTTACTCCATGAAAATGATGCCTCCAAATTTTTAAATAAAAAAGAACAGTAGCTAATTAAAAATCATCTGTAGGGTAATTTAACTCATGAGGTTTCAACTGTCGTGAAGCTTAATCAATTACCGGATCATTCTGCATAAGGACACAACCAATTCCTTTAAACGAAGCATCACTATAAATAACAAACTCACCGTTTCTGGAAGTTAGTTCCCAAACTGGAGAATTCACCAATCATCGTTTCAATTCTTGAAATCAAGCATCACATTATTTTTTCCAAAAAAACATAACACCTTTTCGAGTTAACTTAGTCATTGGACTAGATAATCGTGCAAACTTCTCAACAAACCTATGGTAATAACCTAAAAAGCCAGGAAAACTACGAATCTTAGTTATATTTGTGGGTATTTTCCATTCTTCAACAACTTTTATTTTAGTAGGATCAACAGTTATACCATTTCTTGAAATAATGTTTCCAAGGAAAGAAATTTTTTGTAACCAAAACTCACACATGCTGAATTTCTCAATTAGTTTCTTTTCTTTTAAGATTTGCAAGACAACCCTTAAATGAATTTCAAGATCCTATTTACTTTTAGAATAAACCAAAAAATCATTAATGAACACAACATAATACTTATCAAGAAATCATGGAAAATTCTATTCATAAGATTCATGAATACAGCAGGTTCATTGGTTAAACCAAAATGCATAACTACAAATTCATAATGGACATATCTAGTACAAAACGTAGTATTCGAAATGTCTTCTTCCATTACTTTCAACTGATGGTACCCCAACCTCAAATCAATCTTCGAAAAATACTAAGCTCCATGGATATGATCAAACAAATCATCGATATGAGGCAAAGGATACTTGTTCTTAACAGTGATGTTATTCAATGCTCTATAATCAATGAAAAGCCTCATTGAACCATATTTATTTTTAGCAAACAAGACAGCATCACCCCATGGTGTGATGTGCTAGGTTGAATGAAAACTTTATCTAATAACTCTTGAAATTTATTCTTTAACTCTAAAATTTAAATTTGAGCCATTCGATAAGGGGGTTTTGAAATTGTATTAGCATTAGGAACTAAGTCAATAGTAAATTCAACTTCCCGATCAGGTATAATAATAGGGAACTCATCAGGAAAAACATCAAGGTACTCATTTACCACTAGAACATCATTAATCTGAACAGTTCCGTTGTTTTGAACAATGTGTGCAAGGTAACATTCATTTCCATCTTTTACTTGTTTCTCAGCTTCCTGATATGTTATCAAAATTAAGGGTTCATTACTGTACACAAACTGAAAATTTTTCTAAAAAGAAAACTATTTATCTATATGGTCAATATTAGCATGCTAAACATGAACCAATCCATACCCAAAATAAAATCAAACTCTACTAGAGGAAAAACAATAAGGTTTGCAGGTAGATTCTTTCCGCACACAAGGATATGAAGGTTCTTATAATTTATTTTTGTTTCAAAATTTCATCCAGTTGTTTTTACCATAAGTTCAGGATTCATATCTTTATATGGAATTCCCAATTTACTATAAAACTTATTAGAAATGAATGAATTTGTAGACCCTAAATCAAAAAACAAATTGGCATAATCTGAATAAACAAATAGTGTACCTGATACTACTTCATTTGATGTCCCAACATCTACTGAAGTAGTTGCAAAGGATTTCACCACCCCTTTCTTCTTGTAGTCTAGTTGCTTTCCCTCGGTGAAGTTCTTCATTGGACACTCATTTGCATAATGACCCATTTCATTGCACTTAAAATAGTACTAATTATAAATTAGATTTTGTCTTACCATTACCCTATTCTTTTTCAGTATAATTACGAGCCTTATGTCCCATTTTACCACATCAGTAGCACTTACTAGAATTCAAAAGACATTATCCAGTAAGCTTTTCACCACAATTTTCACAAACTATACACTAAATTTTCTTACCATCTGACATTATTGAAGATTTATACACTTTCTTCTGCCACCTCGACCTCTTATTCTGTTGTTTTTTAAAGAATACCTTATCATTGAAAAACTCTATTTCCACCTTCTCCGCACATCGAACATGTTTTTCATAACTTTTGAACTCATGAGAAGCTAAATCCATTTGGTACATTATTTTTAATCCTGATTAAAAATGTTTGATTTTACTATCAAGAACTCGTATGAAATTTGGAGCATACCTTGCTAGTCAAGTGAATTTTTCTTCATAAGAAGCCATAGAGTCATTATCTTACCTCAATTAAAGGAATTTTTTTCCATACTAATATGAACTACCTTAGGAAAATATTTCTCAAGAAACATACCTTTGAATTCATTCCAATCAATGGCATCAATCTCCTCACTATCTTTGATATTTTTCACCATCGACTACCACTGATCAGCTTCACCTTCAAAATGGTAAACATTGAGGCTAACCTTTTTATTTTATGAACACCCTAGGACATCAAAAATTTTGTCCAGTGCTTCAATCCAACCTTCAGCTAGCACAGGGTCAGATGATCCTCTGAATGATTGGGGATGTTGCCTCATAGAATGCTCCACTACTGACAAGTTCCTCTGTGGTTGATCTAGCTGATCTCGTGCATGGATACCACCACCATTTATAGAATGGTTCAATTGTTCCATCACTGCAACAAACTGTTTAGATATGATTCTGACCATCTCAGGTTGCTGATTTGGATTGTCGCCTTCCTTCTGATGTCGTCCCAACATAGCTACCCTATTTCCTCTGTGGAAAACTATTCTGAACCTAGAAATCTCTTGGACGAAGCAACATAGTAATTTGTAAATGTTATCATTTCAATATTAACATAAATTAATTTATGTAAATTAATTTAACAATACCATAACTCCTAAATTTATCTAAACCAACCTCTATTACCAACTATAAAGACATGGCCTTAAGCATTACATAATCTTGAATTAAATGAATAATTCACATTGAGGATATTTTCTAGTTTAGACTTTTAGAGAATTACTCCATAAGTATTACATTACATCTCCCAAATTACAAGGTATACACTTTTACTCAGTTTCTATTTTTTCATAAAATAAAAAATATTGAAAAAAAGATTCATGTCTAGTCCCATGTTTTAGACAGAATGACTTTTCCTTGATCCCATCCTTGACCCTATTCTTCTTTAGGTCCTATGAAAGACATTTAAAAACATGGGATGAGAATAAAAATCTTAGTAAGAGTTATAAAAGAAAGAAAGAAAACATTAGTTAATCATTGTATACATAACATATTATTTTTAACAAACCTCATGAAATCATAGACTTTATGAATAACACATAGAAAATATAAATCAAAAAGGTAACTTGTGGCATCTATAACATACTTACGTTGTATCTTTCACAGCTACGTAGGGAGTTATATTTGGAATACCCATCACAGTATGTTTCCTAAATCACTTAGGAGAAACATTCACATTTACCTCTGTTATGTTACACAATGCATTGGAGAGATATCTTGGGCTCACTCGCCCTAGGTTTATAACAGAACCACCTGTATATGTAACAATTCCCAAGAACCATAACATATTCATAACACATAAAATAAATATAAAAGAAAGATAACATTTTCACATTTCAATCACAATATATCATTTAAATATATTGACCTAAAATTCCATTATCAAAATCATTTTAAATACCAAAATGCGTAAAAGAGTATATGGTATTTATTTTCCTTTTAAAAACATTAAACTTGTTAAGAAATCCAAATATCAAATAATACTCGCACTGGTGGAAAAGGTCATTTTCAACGCTTATATTAAAAATAAACATTCCTTTTTGACATTTAATAAAAACCTTCATAGAAAAATATTCCCTTTGAATGAAATGAAAATTAAAATGGGTTTAAACACTATATAAATAAAAGTCATGTATAAAACAAAATATTCCCCAATGAAAGGAGATTGAGACAAAATACCTTACCTCGTGTCTGACTTGACCTATTCATTCATCAATCTCCTAAATAATAAACTAAAGTTAATTTATACTTAATTAAGATCCTTTTTCTAGTTTATTATTACTTTTATATAACTTATTACCATGTTATATACATTATTTTAACATTTAAGTTAATAACGTTCGTTTAGTTGATATTTGGTACTTGAGTCAAAATGGACTTCTTATAATTAAAAGTTGTTCACGTGGTCAAAATTTAATTATATCTAGAATTATATTCATGATTTAGATATCATATATATCCTATATATCCTATACATGTTTTTATAATGGTACATAATATTTGGAGGTAAGAAATGAAATGCACCGTTCATGGACACGGTAAGCCGTATGTATGCATGAATGCTACTTTCATTTATATTTCTTATTTTAATGGAATTAAAACAAAATTATACATATTTATATTATATTTAAAGTATAATATCATATATAATATCATTAAATCCATCCTTTATACATCCCACATATGGCATTAACGAGTCATATCACTTTGAGGTGGCGGTAGTCCGCACTTCCTCAAATGAAATTATCGTGTTTAACCATAATGGAAACCATAAAGGTATGATATAAATGAAAAATACAGAATCATAAAGAAAACATAAGCATAATATATATCATATATAGATATAGTTCTATCTTAATGGCCAGCATGAGCGGTGGTAGGAGATAATTGAACAATCATCTTTTCGTAAGGTGTTAGTTTTCCATCCACAGAAATAGTATGTTCTTTACCCATTATATGGAGGTGTGTGTAAGTGTAGTTATAATCCTTATAATAAAAACATACTAGTATATTTATGATACTGGTGTTGTTATAAAATAAAATATTAAAAAGAGTTTAGTGTTTGGAGAAGTAAAATAATGGAAAATAATTTAAGAAAAACTGTTACCTTTAATTCATGTAACTCCCTTTGGTTTGAACAAAAAGGACTTCTTGAAGTAACTTATTCCTATGTTAAGGCCTATAGGTGTAAGGGAGGGATCTTGATAGATTATTTGGTAAGGGGTTGGATGATCCAAGTGGCTTGAGAGGAATGAGAAATGGGTTAGAGGTTAGGGATTTTTATAAGGGGTGAGGGGCTCTTTAGGAAAGGGTGAAAATATTATTTTATTATATAATGATTTTAGGTTTCAAAAGGTCAAAAAATTATTAAAGTAGAATATAATATGAATCATGGTTGAAATAAAATCATCCAATAAGAATTGGACAGGTTTTGGATATTATTGTAATCTTTAAAATATTATTAATTTAAATCATTTATTAATTATGTAAACACAACATCATTATTGTGTCATAAATAATTTTATTTATTTGATGTCTAAAAATTATAAAAAAATACCATGATGTAGGAAATATTTTTATATTTCCAATGAATATTTATAGTTAAAAATATAACTTATATAACCCCTTGTAAGAATTTATTTACTAAAAGAGATTTTTTTATGTCATTTTTGTCTTTAGTTTAAGTTAATTAAAATAATGCATCATTATCAGTCTTAAGTGGCTCCATGGGGCCCCAAAATATACCCAAGGATTTCCATGGTTGAACTATATCAACCAATAGGATTACGACACAGGTAAGGGTAATTTTTTATTATTATAGTAATATTTGTTTACCCTTATTTACTAGATTTAGCCTTTAACCATGGTAAACAAAATTTTTACTGTAGTAAATATTTAAAATGCATAAAAATAAAATTCACCCATTTAAACAATTTATACCTACTTATTCCAAATATGGAATCAATTTTTTTAAATTAAAAATACAGAAGTTTTATAAATTAATTTAAAACTAATTCCCACTATCAAAACAAAAAGCGTGTTTTTAAGAAATAATATCTATCCAAATATCGACATTTGTTTATGTCCAATTTCAAAGTGATATTACATACAATGAAAAAAATTGGATTAAATGGTAAAAATATAATCTAATTACACTTTAAAACCAATTAAAAAGATAATATATCCAAATAAATAAATTATATTAAAAGGATGTTTTGAATTAAAATATAGTGTTTTCCACTATTCATCAAAAATTTAATTTTATCAGAAAAATACCAAAATTTTACCCAAAATGAATTTATATGTCCTTATTTCGAAGAAGAATATTATTTTGTCAAAAAGAACATATAAAAGTGAACAAATGTATATTTAAAGAGGGTTCTCCATCAAAAGGCATTAAATCAATCTTTTAAAGTAAATTATGCTTAAAATTAGATTCATTCACATTTTAAGCCTCTAACTTTTGTTGGATAAATGTAAAAACATTTAACAAACATGTATAATCATATTGTAGTTAGTTCTGTTCATTCCCACCAATACAACGGCTAGGCATTAACAACCATTTAAAATAATAATATTATTATCATTATTGTGCGACGTTACATTTCAAAGAAACCCATTGTTACGTATCGGGTACGCCATCAAACATAGCATTCCCTTTAAAGTAAAATTAATATTTAATTCACAAATATTAATAAATATGGAAAATTTCTTATTCTTTATTTACCTGGGATGTTACAAAACCTACGTACCTATTTGGGGGAAGGTTCTCCCCAGGATGCTTGGTTATAGTTAGAGGCTATGATCACCATTTTTTAATGTTTATAAATACCTTTGAAAAGAAGAGTGTGTCTAATGGTATACATTCATATAGGATTATCCAATAGATATTGGGAATTTTTTACCAAGTATGGTCATCATCGGGTTATGTTTTGAAGGAATTTATAATCTATATTTAATGATTAATTCTTTCTTGAGACATTGACAGAAAACAGAGCTAGATAATTCATACACCTTGAGCAGGGAACATTATTTTTTAAAGACTACACAGCTCATTTCAGGGAGCTTCAACATTTTTCTCTTACTCACTTTGGTGTTGAGTTTTCTAGAGCAATATTTTTTTAGGATGGTCTAAGGTATGTCATCTAATAAAAGGTAAAAAATTTCCATCTAAATACAATTTCTAAGATAGGAAACTCGACCCTCATCACCAAGAGGAACCTAAGGGAATATGAAGATGTGGGATATAGAAATTTAGAACCTATACAATTAATCAGTTCTTCTGGAAGTAGAATTTATAGCCGATATTCTTCTCTTCTGGGTAATGGTAGAAAAAATATCCTCACCAATAGAGGTGTGGTATGTCACCAGTGTGAGACGACAGGGAATATGAAATCACATTGTACCATATATTCAATTGAGTGTTGAGATTATGTATGAATGGGTCATATTCAATGTTACTATAGAACCTTTCCTCTAGTGGATAGTGAGATGGGGTTTGCACTGACTCCAAGTTCTAGAGTGAGATCAAAAGCTCCAGGATAGGCATGAAACTACAGTACTATTGGCTACTCAAGAAAAGGAGGTGTTCATGGTTGGGGTAGCTAGAACACTAATATTCAGTGCCAATAGGGAGAAACATCTCAGGTTGGTCAAGCATTATCTTCGGGTCACAGATCAAGCTATATTTATGCAATACAGCCTATTCCTGGGGGGAAGGATGTTAGTCCATATACAGTTTGAGGTATGATTTTAGTAAACTTGAATTTAGGATCTACTTTATTTGATATAGGTTCTTTACACTCCTTTATATTTGTGTCTATTTTGAAGAGTCTTGGTTTTGGAATTTGGAATTTTTGTGTAGAAATGGCTCTAGAAAATCTATTTGGGATACGATCAAATTGTGTGATCCTATTCAAGGATTTCTCATGGATATAGGTGGCTATCATTTTCACGGGAACATTTTATTCCATGAGATGATGGGAATCAACATCATTTTTAAGGATGGAATGGTTAGTAGCCTATTATGACCATATTGATTCCTACCATCAAATAGTGTCCTTCATATCACTATTGGAAGGTATCTACATTTACAAAGGATAATGGTATTTCTTGGATAGTTGGGTTGGATATGGTCATCTTGGGTTAGGGAATTTAGAGATAAGATTTCAAGCATTTTTCATGATTATAAAGTTTCACATCATCCAATTTTTTCACTGGTGGTGGATCGTTTCAGGTATGGTTTACCTAATAAATGTTCAAGGTAACCTCTTGAAAGGGAGGTGGAGTTTACTAAAGATCTTATTCCAGGAAAATATTTGGTTATTATTATCCCTTACAAGATGGAACCAAGTGACATCCAGGATATCAAGATATAGCTATAGGATTTGTATGATCAGGGATATATATTACCCAATACCACCCTAAGGGGTTCATCTATCCTTTTCACCAAGAAGGTGGATGGAAAACTTATGCTCTATGTATATTATCAGAAACTAAACCAAATTACTTTTAAGAACTAATATCCACCAACTCTAATAGATGATCGCATAGAATATCTCTAGAGAGACAACATATTCTTGAATATTTATTTGAGTTTGACTCATCTTGAGGTATGAGTTATACCCTCAAATTTAACTTGTAAAAATTTTAAATAAAGGTTTGGTTTATTTGAGTATCTAGTAATTTAATTTGGACAATAAAACATTCCAAATGTTTTTATGGCTCTAATGAATTAGGTTTTCCACCCATGACCTTATTGTTTTATGGTAGTATTCATGGAAAAATTCTTGGTTTATTCTATCACCCAATACAGACATACAAACACCTTAACATCATATTGATTTCACTAATGGAGAATTGTTTGTTTAATAATTTCATGAAATTTCATTTCTATATTGGTAAGCTTTACTTCTTTGGTCACATTATCTCAGAGGCAGGGGTCTCTATTGACCTAGATAAAGTGAGATCCATGGTCATCTGGGAGAAACCCAATAATTTATTTGACATATGGAGTCTCTTAAGGATAGTCGAGTATTATAAGTGTTGTATTCTAGACTATTCACTCTTTACATCACCTATTATAGTATTGACAAATAAGAATGTTAAGTTCTTGTGGTAGTAATCCTGTGTGGAATACATTCAGTCGATGAAAGGAATATTAATTTTATCACAGATCTTCCTTCTTCATGAGATATAAAGAAGTTATTCCTTGTATTATGTTGCATTAGGTATCAAAATATGAGAATGTATAAACTATGGATATTGATTCATAGTTTATGGGTCTTGTAATTTGAGGCCACATGATCTAAATTACCCAAAACATTATCTCGAGCATCATGTAGTGGTTTAGGTCATGCAATGTTGGAGGCAATATTTTTTGGGAGAGAAGTTCATATTTTACCAGTACCATAAAAGTATCAAAAAAGACATTACTCAGTATGACCTGAATCTTAGACAGTCAATATGGGTTAAATACCTATAATCATTCAACTTTGAACTTACTTGTATTCCTAGAAACGTAAAATGGATGTCTGATTCTCTACGTAGGAAGACACAAATTCAAGTTTTTCAAGAGGCTAGTAGTGAGTGTCAATTGATGGATATCTTTTCTGAGATTCATTTAGAGAGGTAAAAACATCAAGGGTATCATATAATAATATTGTTATTATTGACCTCTTCACTTATGGAGAGAGTTAATATGAGAAAGATTTTGGATAACAAGGGCCCGATCTTAAGGGATATTGTTTCAGGTGAACATCCAACATGTGCTAGGGATATTGATGGGGATGATATCATACACATTCATCGGCATTTCTGGGTTCCTATAGACATGTTAGAGGAATTGGTGAAAGAATATCATTCCTCCACTTGGTTAGTACAACCCAGTATTATGAATATGTATGATTATCTACACCTCCAATAATAGTGGCCTAGTATGAAATGGGAGATAAATCATGTTGTTATGTGATGTTTCACCCAGAAGTAGATGAAGGGGGAACACCAGTGAAAAATGGTGCTTTTACATTTTTTTCACATTCCATAGTGGTATTGGGATGATGTCACCTTGGATTTCATGATCGGTTTTGTAAAGACCCGTGTTTTGAATTAGATGAAAATTCAAGGAATTTTTAATTTTTTGTGATTATTGTACAGCTCATTTTTAACACCCAGATTCCGAACATAATTCTGAGAGTTAAATCCCATAAGTGTGTTTTTTATGTCTTTCAAGGATTAGGGATGGACCTAGTGTTCCATCATGTTTCATGAGCATCACGCGCTGAATCTGTATGTCAGGAGGCACTGGCAGGGTTACACAATTAGTCTAAAACTATGTGGCCCTTAGCAACAAATCCTATGTGGAGTTTCCATTTATGAAATTAATTATATTAATTAAATTAAAAGTAAAATAAATTAAATTAAAATAAATGGGAAAAAATTAAGAAAAATTATAATTAATAATAATATTATTATTATTATTATCTTTATGAATATTATTATTATTATTATTATTAGGTTAATTTTTTTAAGGGAACCAAGGGGTCTCACTATCCCCCTCCAGTGTGAGACACCCCCTTCCCCTTTCTCTCTAGGTGCACACAACCCCCTCTCCCTGGATCCCTCTTCACACATCGATCTCTCCCAATTTCTTCACGATTCATCTTCAATCTATCGATGTAAGGTCTCATCATCCTTCCCCTCTTCCTTTCTGGCCGATTTTTGGTCTCCCTGTCACCCCTCTTGTTTGGATGAAACCATAGGGTTAGGGTTAACACAAATATTTGTGTTTTTTCAGTTCTAGGGCAAGAAAAAGGCTTCTCAAGGCCTCTTCTTGCATTTTACAGAAACTGCCACCGACGGCGAAGCGGTTCAGATCATTTCTATCTGTCTTCAACGATTTAGGGTAAGGTTTTCCATAATTCTTCATTTCTTATCGATTTATAATTGTGGATTTTGTAATTTATGTGTTCCTGGTAATTTTTATTATATGTATTATTTCTACAGTGATGGTTTTGAATTATTGGAGTTACAGGTTACTTACCACATATGCATGGGTAAGCATATGTATATATAATTTCCCCCTTTATACATATATTTAACAATGGTAGTGAATATGAATATATAAGGCTAGGTGAGCTTACATATAATATGAAAATTCATACATGTGTGGCTTTTAATGGCTATATTCATATATGAGCATGTATGTAACATCTCATATTTTCCATTTATTATTTTTAGATATTATATGGATTGATTTCGAAACAAGATATTATGACATCGTGTGATTCAGAGCCTCGGTGTGCCCGGAAAAAATGTTTGAAAAATATCAAACTTTTTAATATCAATTGTGCATGGTTATCCTAATAAGTTGAATAACTCTGAAATAGGTTCCTAGATTAGAACTTTTAGGGCACTTTTGAACTTAAAATGGAATATTTACCCGAAGCGTGACTTAATTTTATTCGGCTGGGTCATCTGTATAAAAAGTCATGGAGGACGTAACCATAAAAAAAATTAATATAGAAATTATTTTGAAAAAGAAACTTTCTTTTTATTAATTCTTTATTAAAAATTATGGTTTATCATCCAAACCCTAAAATTTATCTAGAGGCATGGAGAAAGAACCTCTAGAGAAACTGTTGGTGGACGACAACGGATTGAGTGAATGATGTACCTCGGATTCAACGAACCATGAAAACAATGACAACCACACTTTTTTATTCATCATAGATCAAACTGAATCAAGTTAGGGTGGATGTTTCTTTTTTTTTTCCCCATCATTGTTTTCCAGGATGAACATGGGTAAATCCACAAACAAATTGATATGTGGTTTGATAATTGTGGGATAGTTTATAATTGTGGGGATTATTTTTGGGAGTTTTCTTGACTTGGATATTCATTCATCGATCTAATGAGAAATAATAAAGTCCAACCTAACAAGGAAAATTTTTTACTCATATTTGTGTTTTCCTTGGATTTTTTCCTCCCGTTATTTTCATTCTTCACTATTGGAACCACTAGGTTACCATTTCGACATTACTGGGAGGATCTGAACACATTCAGACCCCATATTAGAGGAAGATTGAAAATAGAGGAAGAGTATTTGTAGATTAAGACCTGAGGAGCTTGTATTTATGACCATTTTAAAATACAGGCCTTGTAGGAATAATGGTGGTGCACAGAAGTAGGGGCGATGGCGTCTGGTGCAGACGGTGGTACTTGGTGGCGTGGTGTATCTGGGGGAGGCAGTCGACGTCATGGGCGACGGAGCTACATGGAATACAGTAGGTGTCAACATGGGATTCGATAGGGCTGGAAGGAGTGGACCGTGATGGCAACCACATGAGACATGTCC
The DNA here is from genome assembly GCA_963277665.1 of Viscum album. Classification (NCBI taxonomy): domain Eukaryota; kingdom Viridiplantae; phylum Streptophyta; class Magnoliopsida; order Santalales; family Viscaceae; genus Viscum; species Viscum album. Next base: position 825,662,835 of record OY728148.1, on the reverse strand, counting down.
TGCAACCTCATGGATCTGAGGTCGCAGATGTGACAAGGGGGTCGCATACAGTGAACCAGTATGCTAGAAAGTGAGCTAGATATGCAATGGGAGATGGTCTGGGTCGGGTGGATCAGGTTGGGCCATGCAGTTTAGAACTAAGGTGACCAAGCTAGAGCCACAGGTGGACTGACCACCACTGTCAGTCTACAGGCCTAGTGACCCCCCTTTGAAATTCCAAACAGCCATAACATTCAAATGGTACGTTCGTTTGACTAACTGTCTACAGCATTGAGACCCTAAAGTTGGTACGGACCTTCTGAGACAAGTTTTTTGTTTTTTGTTTGGACCAATATAGTTTAAGATAGTTTCATAGGTCCTTTCCTCAATGGTTAAGTACTTCATCACATCCACATCACTGGATTGTAATCCCCTCTAGTGGTAGAGCCCCAGATAGAGTATGGTATCCCTCCATGGGACTCAAGTGTGATTCTATATCACTCTTAGTGGATTTTTGTGGAATCAACATAACCACAGAGAAAAGGGATTTGGTCCTTAATCTAGAGGGTTGTGTTAGTAGGGTCATTGGTTTTCCCCAGTATGTCTAGGTAGGATCCTCTACTTTACGGGTTGATCCAGATTGGGTACGCAGAATTCCCTAGTGTGTCTGGTCAAGATCTCATATCTGTGTATCATAGTCTTCATTGACCAATTAATTCTCTTTGGGTAAGGACCAAATGATTTAAGCCTCTGTGTGAGTGTATCCAATGATATCATGGCTCAAGGAGTGAGTTCTCCCAATATGAGAATAATTTGAGCAAAATCATGTGGTTGCTAATTTGTTGTAACTTACCTCTATAATTTTTCTCTTGGAATGAGTATATCTTGATGTTCTTGTTATATGTGTTGTAGACATATACTCATGCATAGATGATTGCACTTTCCTTTTTTTATTTCTCTATGGTATTTCATTGTTGGTTCAGGGTGTGATACATAGAATTATTATACTCACCCATACATGGGCTTTTCCCACACATGTCATGTCTTATGCAAACAATCGATCTTTAGATGGAGACATAGGAAGACCAGGGCCAGTAGGTGCTTTGGGAGATCAGACAAACTGAGTTGTGTTCCTTCACCTCTTCATATAGTAGTCCCAGTACCTATTTTCATACAGGTTGGATTTGCAGCTACATACTCTTTTTAGTGGGCTTTTCTTTGGCCCTATTTACTTCCCATTACTTTTAATTTTTCACTGTAGTTGTGTTATATAGTGGTTTTCATGCATTATTTGCATAGTGTTTTTTCATTTTTAGCAATTTTGGCTTGGAGATGTGTGTGTATATATAGGTACTATTGGAAAATGACTCCCATTTGTGGGATATTCCTACTCTGTGCTAGTCACTAACCCCTGGTCTATTAGAGGTGGTCTTGGGGAAGTCATGTCACATGCCCCTATGGGATGGGTTTTAATATAGTAGTATCAGAGGTAGTTTCTACTTTAGGACTAAAAGTCTGTGAGATTGGTTTGGGGGAATAATTTTTAAGTGCTTCAAGTTCGGATTTCAGGCTTGGGAATCTAGTATTGTTGTGGTGGCCGATGTATCCATACACTAGGAATTTGAGCACCTTCATTTCAAATCGGTACATGATAAAACTATTTACAGGGAAAACAATGGTACATTGATCATATAGGAATGGTTGTGTTTTATTTTAACTTTTTGATTTAGATCTCTAGATAATCTCTATTGACAGTGGTACATCTTATTTTATTTCAGGATGCCTCAATGTAATAATTCATCCAAGATTCCACTGTGTGATCATGAGGATGATCCGCCTAGTGAAGAGGAATATATACAGGATAATGTGTCAAAGATAGAACCTCCAAGTGGTGTACCAGCTATACCACCACATGTAGAGAAACATATACTACCAGCACTATCGGCTGATGATGCATTCAGTCTAAGTGCATTTCATGAGTTTTAGATGTTGCGACCTCCCAGGATTTGGGGTAACCCAGATCCCCAGATGGCTAAGGATTGGCTAGAGGAAACCACCCGTGTTTTCTTTCTTGTGAGGACATATTCTAATCATATGATAGTCCTTGTCACAAGTCCTATTTAGGGATCTTTGGGGTGATGGTGGATCTTAGAAACTCAGACACACAACTAAACAATTCTCTCTTAGAAATAATTTGAGCATCACTTCATATATAAGTTATATCCATCCATGTTATGATCGGTTCACATAGAAGAGATTCTACATATGCATAATGAAAATATGACCATGGTAGAGTATTTTGAAAAGTTTATTGATCTTTCATACTACTCCTTGGACATGGTACGAGACTAGTTATTCAGGGCTTGGACCTTCTATAAGGGATTATTATATTATATCAAGGCATCAGTGGTATCCCTTTTAATTCCTATATATGATGGGGAACTTTAGAGAGCCCTTCTAGTGGAGAGATTTCTTACAGAGCAGACACCAGTAGTGGGAGCTAACAGTGGGCAGTGTGTGGTTAAGACCTCGGAAGTAGGTAGTTGATGTTAGACATAGAAATCTAATTAGGTCAGTCACTTTAGGTGGTCATCCCAGCACTCAGGTTCAGTATTACAGGGCTCCCAAGGTGGTTTGAATCATCTAGGGGATAGATGGTGTTACTCATGCGATGATCAGGGACATCTGGCCCAAGATTGCATGACCTGTAATATAGCTAATCGGGAGATGGAGGATTGAATGCTGAGTCAGAGGTAGAGAAAGGATCAGGGTGGTACACGGGGTGGCAGACCAATAAGATAATTATGTAGGGCTACAATATGTTGTCGTAGGTTTGACTTATTACCACCCCCACCCTCAGGTGGTCCATGTCATGCTCAGGGATCTAATAGATAGGGATGAGGCTTGTTACAGGTAATGGATTCTTATGACCCCAAGGTTATATGAATGATTTGAGGTATGATCTGTGTATTTTTCACCTTAGTTGATGTTTTGATAGACCTAGGTGTTATTCATACCTTTCTTCACAAGAATACTGTTTAAGACTTAGAGATTTAAATTGAACCATTGACTCAACCCTTTTGCTTGGAGACTCCTATGGGAGGAGATTCTATGACACACACTGGTGACGATAGTGTGACATGACTCTTCGAGATGAGATATTTAGTTAGGATCTCTTGTTATTGGCGTCAAGGTCGTACAATTTCATTCTGGTTATGGACTAGTTATCCACATTTCATGCCCAGACTGACAATTTTATGAATAAAGTGTGGTGTGTTAGTAGTGATGGAACTAGGTTTTCCTTTGTTGGTGGAATGTAAACACAAGCAGTGCAGGATGGACCCACACATAGGAGGGTGTAGTCATTCACTCATTAGTTATCTATCCTGACCCACAGTGTAGTAGATGATATGAGTCCTTAGTTTCCTACAATGGTGGTGGAGTATGATGACAAATTTCTTGAGGATGTTCCAGGTTTACCTCCCCATAGGGATATAGAATTTTTCAATTACCTATACCTCAGGATTACACCAATATCTACACCTTCATATTATATGGTCTCTGATAGCTTCATGACTTGATGGTACAGTTGGAGGACTTTCATAGGAAGGGATTCGTGAGATCTAGTGTTTCAATCGTGGAAGCCCCAGTTTTGTTTACAAAGAAGGAAGAAGGGTGGTTGAGGTTATGTGTGGATAATTGGTGCTCAAAAAATGTGTCCATGAAGAATAAGTATCCACTACCTAGCATCAATTACCTCTTCAATCAGTTGAAAGTGGTGCGATTCTTCTCAAATATTGACCTCAGATCTAGCTATCACTTGATATAATTACAAGATGAAGATATACTAAAGACAGCCTTCAGAATTCATTATGATCAATATGAGTACTTGGTGACATTTTTTGGCATGATGAATTCCCTAGAAGTGTTCATGGGAATCATGGACATGATTCTCCATCTTTACACATACTGGTTCATGGTGGTATTCATTGATGGCATCCTAGTGTACTCAGATTTTGAGGAGTAGCACATGATACACTTGATTATTGTCCTAGACATACCCGATAGCACCAACATTAATAGAATATCTCAAAGTGTCAGTTATGGATTTGAGAGGTCCATTTTCTGGGACACATTATTTGAGAGGCTATAGTTGTGATGGATCCATCAAAGATTAAGGCGGTTCTTAATTGGGTGCCACACAAGAGTGTTTTTTACTTGTGGAGTTTATTGTGTTTAGAATGGTACTATCAGAGGTTTGTACCCAACTTCTCTAGAGTGGCGGCATCCTTGATAGCTTTGAAGATGTGGTGACACTGCCTGATGGCTGAGCAATTTATCATTTACTCTTACCACAAGAGTCTCAATTATATCTTCTCTTAAGAGGATATAAACATGAGACAGAGTCAATGGTAAGATTTCCTGTAGAAATATGACTTTGAGATGTTCCATAATATTATAAAGGGGAACCTGGTGGCAGATTATCTCATCGGGATATTTAGTTCACAGTTGATGAATGAGGAATTAGAGCCTTCAACCTCATTGTAGTTATCCTTTGTGGATGGAGTTGGTGAAGCTTACCTCTAGTCTATGGTTTTCACCCCTCCATTCATAAAGTGATTCACGGAGGAAAAACTTGTGGATACTGAATGCAAGACCATATGTGCTCTAATTTCCATAAGATATACTCCAAATTGATATTCAATAGGTGGAGAGCACATCGTTCTTTTCATAGAATGTGTAGTAGTAATGGTGGAATTATGGGAAGAGGTTATGAGATAGTTTCATAAATCCCATTTCGAAGTACATATAGTTGTATAAAATATATACTAGGACCTTCGACATTAGTTGTGGTGGTCAAGAAAAAATAAGGGAGTTACAAAGTCTGTATCTCTATGCCTTACTTATCAGCAAGTGAAACCTGATCACCAAGTTCCAATGGGTTTGGATCAACCCCTCAATGTGCCATAATAAAAGTGGTATGGGATATCGATGGACTTAGTTATGGTTTTACAAAGTATTTCTAAGGGAAACAATTCCATTTGGGTGATGGTTGACCAACTCACCATGTCAGACCACTTCCTCACAATCTGATAGCAGAGTTCAGTAGAGAGATTGGGACGCCTATATGTGTAGGAGATAGTTTTAATCCATGGAGTTCCATCGAAAATAGTTTTATATCGTTATTCTCATTATACATCTCGGATGTGGAAAGGATTTTAGGATGTTTTTGGGACCCAATTACTCTTGAGAATAGCATTCCACACATAAATGGATGTCTAGACAAAGTGGACCATTCTGGTTCTGAAGGACATGTTGTGGGATTTCATGTTAGGCTTTTGACATAGTTGGAAGGATCAAATATCACTGGTGGGTTTTTCATACAACAATAGCTATCATTCAACCATTGGTATGGCACTATTTGAGGCCTTATTCGTGCGACCCTACAGGTCACCCCTTTACTGGAATGACCTAGGAGAGGTAGCACTCATGGTCCTAGAATTGGTAAATACTACTACATAGAAGGTTCACATTATCCAAGAGTAGATGTACACTGCACATAGTCATCATAATGTTATGCAGATAGGCGACGGAGGCCTTTGGAGTTCAAGGAAGGAGACCGTGTATTCCTTCAAGTTTCACTTGATGGAGATTATGGAGATTTGGATAGGGTGAAAAGTATCTACGAGATTCTTCAACCCATTACAAATACTATATAGAGTTGGAAAGGTGGCATACCGCTTCACTCTTCCTCTGTAATTATAGATAGTGCATGATTTCTTCCATGTGTCATAGTTGAAGAGGTACATGCATGACCCATTGCATGTCATCGACTGAGGAAAGCTAGACATCAAGGACGGAGTGAATTTATTGAAGAACATGATGGAGATCGAGGATCATTATGAGAGGATCCTCCATGGGAGATAGATTCCTTTAGTGTGTGTCTGGTGGTAGTACGAGAATCTATAGGATAGAATGTGGGAGTAGGAAGCTCAGATTCATGCTCAGTACCCTCATCTATTTGAGTAACCCCTGTTTTGGATTTTGGGGATGTAAATACCCTAGGTGGGGAGAATATAACGTATTTTATTTTCTATGTATTATTTTTAGATATTATATGGATTGATTTCGAGACCATGAGTTGAGATTTATTGAAATTCTAAAGCCCAGTGCGCCTATAAAAATTGTTTGAAAAATATTAAAAAAATTAATAGCACGGGCATAGTGTTTTCATGAAAAAGTTTAACAACTCTTAATAAGCTTCCTGAATCAGAAATCAAATGGAACCATGGATCTCATAAAGGTGTTTTTACACTAGGTGTGACTTAAATTTAATCATTTCATGTCGTATATAGAAAAATTCACTGATGACGTAATCATAAATAAAATAATTTAACAAAGAAATTATTTTAACTCAATGAATTTTTTTTATTAATTATTTGATAGAAATTAAGTGTTATAATCTTAACTATGGAATTTATATGGATTCGTGGATAAATAAATTCTAAATAAACCATTATCAGACAATGATAGACTGATCGAAAGACGTACCTCAGATTCGATGAACCTTGCCAATGACAACAACGACGTTCTGTTCTTCTCCAGTAATCGAACTGAATTGAGGTAGGGTGCTTGTTCTTTTTTGTTTCCCTATTCTAGATTTTTATGAATAATGTGGGTCAATCAATGAATATATTTATCCATGGTTCAATCATTGTGGGATGGTTTATAATTGTAGGGATCATTTTCAGAGTCTTCTTGATTTGGTTCTTCGTTCTTCGTTCTAACAAGAACGAATCGAGGCCAACCCGACACAACCAAGGTTTGTTCCACATTTTCATGTTTTACTTGGATTTATCCTGATTTTTCTTCATGTGATTATTCATTATAACCTCTCGGTTCCTGGTTCAACGTTCTAGGGAGGATCCAAATGTGATCAGACCCCCGAATTGGAGAAAAATTGGAAACATAGGCTGAGACTCTGTATATCGAGATCTGAGGAGCTTGGAAATATGATTATTTTTTAATTAGGGTATCGAAGTAATAATGGATACTTGTGGAAGTAGGGGAGGAATCAGTCGTTCGGCGTGACTAGTAGAGGTGGTCGGTGCCACGCACGGCCACATAGGAGCCAACGGGAGTGGACCGTGGAAGTGGCTGCATGAGATGCGTTGGACGGCCATGTGAATTGGAAGCTATGTAAATGGATAGAAAGGCTCTGTATGGTGGTCCATGCATAAGTGGTTTGGGCTAGGGGAGATGGCATGGTCCAGGGGAGAGGATCGGGGCTGGGCTGAGCAAGGTGTGTTAGGCCGAGCCATGGGGTCAGACTGAGAGATACTGAGGTAGAGCCACACCATAGTCAACAATGAGTCATGGTAGATCCAGTTTTCACATTGCAGTGGCTATATAGCCACATCCATGGATGGTCAAACATGATGGTCGACCATTGTTGTTGGTTCATAGGCCCAGTGACCCCCCTTTGAAACTTTGAACTGTCATATGTTTCAAACGTCATGTACATTAGACAAGTTTTATACAGTGTTGAGACCCTGAAATTGATATGGCCTTTTTGAGACAATGGTGAGTTTTTATTTTGGACTAGTATTGGTTCAAAGAGTTCCCTTGGCCCTTTCATAGAGGTTTCAGTATAGAACTACATCCACATCTATGTATTGTAATCCACTCTAGAGGCCAATTCCCATATAGAGTATGGTATCCCTCTATGGGACTGGAGGGTGATCCTCTATAACCCTTAGTATAGTTCTGTGGAATCTGTATAACCACTGAGATTAAGGAGTTTTTCCTCTATCTAGCGAGCTACATCAGCAGGGTCAGTGGTATTCCATAGCATGTCTAGGAAGGATCATCTACATTGCATGTTGGTCCAGATTGGGCACGTGGTATTCTCCAATGTGTCTAGGAAGGACCCCTTCTCTATGTATCATAGTCTTACTTGACCAATGTGTTCTCTCTGAGTGGGTCCCAAATTAGCTAGACCCCTTTGTGAGTGTCTCCAATTGTATCCTAGCATGAGGAGTAAGTTCTCCCAGAACAAGCATGCTTAGAGCTAAATCTTGTGGCTGGTAATTGGTTATGTCTTAACTCTAGACTTTGCATCTTGGATTGAGTATAACTGGATGATCTTGTTATATGTTTTTTATACATATACCCATATATATCAACCTATAATTTCTTTGTGGTATTTCTTTGTGGTATTCCTTTGTGGGTTTGGGGTGTCTTACTGAGTATTGTTATATTCACCCCTGAATGGAATATTCATTCATGTGTCTTGTCTTGTGAAAACAATCGACCTTTCCATAAAGTCCTTGGAAGAGAAGGACTATTCAATACTTAGTGAGACCATATGGACCAAGGTGTGTTCCTGTGAGTATTTATACAGTAGTACTTGTTTCTATTTTCTTACAGGTTGTACTTGTGGTTACAAAATATTATTGTTGGTCTTGTATTTGGCATTGTTTACTTTTTATTTCATTTAATATTTTACTCTAGTTGTGAGATATAGTGGTCTACATACGTTGTTTACTTAGTGTTTTTACATTTAAAAATTTGTGGCTTGGAGATGTGTGTGGGTGTTCAGTTACATTAGGCCAATGCCCCTAAATTTTGGAATATGCCTACTCGGTGCTAGTAACTAGAACCTTTCCTATTGGAGGCGGTCTTGGGGTAGTCATGGAATAGGCCCCTCTGGGATGGTTCTTAACAATGTATGTAAGGATCCCCTTGCACATATTTTCTTTATTTATTTTTGATAACCCCATTTCAAGGGATGAGGGGGAACCCTTACAAGGCTCGTAGACTTAGGTGATTACATTTCCTGTAGGCTTGAGAGACATTACATGACCCGAAGGTCTTAGATAATTCAACCAAACTATAACTACAAGGAACTACCCCTTCCTAGAATCTACATCATGTTGATAGTTCCCCACCTTCATATGGATGTTTGGTTAAGCATCCCATGCAAGCACAGGCTGGTCCCGATGGCGTAGCCATACCCTCTCATTCTTTCCCAATCTGTTTGGTTCTACTCTAGTGAGTGCGCCTAGTCTGAACCCTCCTCTGTGGATGCTTAGTTTTTGTAGACTCTGTCTAGGGAAACTGCATGTGGCCCAAAGGCCTTGAGGTGGCCCGAAGGCCTTTTTAAAATGTTTAAAAAACCAAGGAACCCTCTATGTTCTAAGACCGTCTTATAAATTGAATGACTTGGAATGCTTTATTAAAAGGGAATGCCCATGTAGGCATTTTCAAGGTTTTCCCATGTTACCTTTTAATTACTACATGAACCTTGATAAATTAATTTCTCTGATTTTTTTAATTAAATGGAATGAATTGAAGGGAATGGCTTGACATGATGGCTTACCATCCTTAAATGTTTTAAATGAATAAATTTAATGGAATTGATTTTGGTGCTCTAAACTAAAACCTGTTTTATCTAATATAATAATTTATAGTAATTGAAATATGTGTGACCACACTCATATTTCACGAGCTTGACCAGATAAATTGGGAAATCCCTGATAAACTATAATCTTTTATTTTTAAACATCCATTAAATTTTATTGGGTCTATAAGCAATGAGATTTAGACCTTCAGTAACTTGATAAGTGTGCTATCCTTGAACATTATTAAGATATAGTATGTTTTACATTGAATACTTATTATAAAATGGACTAATTTTTTTATTTTTTTAGACTATTGAGTTGGAATAATAATAAATTTTTTGACTTATTATGGTAGAATCACCTTTTAAAAACTGTTTAATTAATATATTAATGATATTAGGGTCAAATGATTAATTAAATAGGTTTGATATAATTATGATGATAATAAGGAACCAGGATTAATCATTTGAATTGGTTTGATATATGGTAATTTTTATAAATTGATCATTGTGTCTTATGATGATAAATCTGATATGTTTGATACTAGAATTGTGATTTTTCTTGCTTAGATTTTGATCTTATGTGATATTGTTGTGATTGATACCTTAGGGTTTGATAATTATTATCATGTTTATTTTTTATGGATACGACCCATGTTTAATGTAGATGCCTAAGGTATTGGTGCATGATCTTCTATACCACCTGATGGAAAGGCACACAAGTATTGGATGCCTAAGGGTAGAGTATATGGTTATATGGGATGTCTGAGGACTCATGACTGGTGTTGACACATGAGATCTTCATGTTTTTTTTTCATATCACTTGATGGATAGGTGCACTGGTATTGAATTCCTGAAAGTTAAATATATAATTATGTCGGATTCCAGAGGGCTAGATGCATAGTCACACGATGCCTGAGGGAGATATTCTTGTTATGCCTGAGGGTGAGATTATGATTTTCCTAAGGGATGATTTTGAATGTTTGTTGTATACTCTGATTGATTCATACTTGGTAGGAGAATCTATCACCAATTTGGGTGATTCATCCTAGTGAAGGTGGATCTACCCATAGACATATATACTTGGTAGGGTTTCGATGTAGATATTGCTGCTAGTTATCCCTTAGAAACATGGGTAGGTTATTGTGTATTTATTCAATAATTCTTGTTTATTTTTTTCATATACTTGCTCGCTACATTACATTATATATCACGTAATGGATAGGGTTAGACACTGTGGGTGTCAAGCTACTGAGATTATTATCAAACACCCTTCTTGGGAACCATTTGAAACATTATAAGATCTTCTTACTTTTAGGTATTTAGATTCATTACTTGTATTGTGTTGTGTACATGGGATCTTTGGAGAACAATATGGGGCTCTTTCTCAGGATGCTTGAGGAGTTGAAAATTTGTATTTTTCTCTTTTGTAATTTTTTACTTCTTGTACCTTACAGTAACACCTGAATTTACATGAGTTATTATATGGAATTAGTGTTGGATATTTCATCATTATTTAGATATTATATTATTATTTTGTTGTTTTTCCCTATTATTTCTAATTATTCATTTGTATATTATTTATTATCTAATAAATAACTGGGATACTCTGATATAGAGGTTAGAGTCTCCCCATTATCCCATCAATAGACCCTCACTGCTAGTTGGCAGCCTCCAGCATAAGGGAAGAGATGATTGTGGCCTTGTGGTGACTTTTCCAGCAACTAGTTTAGTGTTCATTTAGGTCGGGACATTAAAATGTGGTATCCCAAGTTTCTTTCCTTTTATTTTACTATTTGGGGATGGTAGACAGAAGTCCAGGAATGTGTCGATTCTTGTTAAATAATTGTGTCTAGGACTGGTCACCCCACCCATGGGGAAATGACCAAGTGTCCAGGGTTGTGGTTTTTGTTCATGTTGTTTGATATTAGAGTTTAATCTAATTTCACCTAGAGTGATTAGTTTATTTTGTTCTACTTATTTATTTTTGAGATCTGTGGTATTATACCCTTGTCCTAGTATGGAAAGAATGAATCATTACAAACATCTTATTGGTCACATAGAGAATCCACATTTCATGCATATTCCATGGGTTGTATACTTATGATAACATGATTTTTTTGATATATAAATGGTTTCATTGAATGAATTAAATGGTTGTGATTATGATAGTAACCAGTTTTGAATTTTAAGGTGTGTGGGAGACTTATAACTAGGAAAAGGTAACCTATGAAATCGAACTATCCTTGATATTTATATATATATATATAGACTTTTGTAAAATGTGAAGGAATCCAAATTAAAATGATAATCTTGATTGGTTTTGATGAAAGCTAGCCAAATACCCAACTATAAAGTGTATGGGCTCTTTATAGATTGGTAGTCAGCCACCCATATAACTAAAACGTTGTATATGACAATGATATATTTTTAAATGCTTATAAAATTGAAATTTTTTTAGTTTTAAACTGAAATAAATTTGGTTGGATTCTAAAATGTGCAATTGGACCCAAGTAGGTTAGTTTGGGCATGTATCTTATGAGATTACTCATTTGGATGTGTGTAATTTATATAAATTAAGCAATTATTATTGGGTTGTATTTTGATGAATCAAGGTTAGGTTATTGGGACCATCGCAGTCCACCTTATCTACTAAAAAGGAATTTATGTGATAAATTTCCCAATAATGATGAGATGTAAATAAATGTAAAATGTTTAAAAAAGGAAGTTTAATGAAACTTGTCTATTTTACTATGAGTTGATTGTTAAAATAAAGTACCTATTTTTTTAATGGTACATTATGTTTTGAATTAAATATTTTAGATGTTAAAGATTTAAAATTTTAATAAATGTAAGGACTAGAAAATTTAACCCTAGGTGGTGTCCTTTGTTTGAACCCTTATGAAAGGGTAGCTTGAGTTTTTCTTTTTGAGCTTCCTTTGAATTGAAGTGTGATCATTTTCTTTAGGCCTTATTTTTTTGAAATGGTTAATATGGTAGGATTTTGAGTTTAGTGATGTTTCTATTGGCATGACCTACTGATAGGGTTGAAGGTTTTTCTTCTTAAGGGTATAGCATGTGGTAGGTATCACCCTTATAAAACAAATTCCTTAACAATGTGGTAAGTTTCTAATATATTGGGTGTCATTCTCCCTAGTAGGACTCTTGGTTTCTAAAGGAAACCCTTTTTTGGACGGCTGCTCATAATTACCTTGTCCTTTTCTATGGGTGTGTTCATTAATTAATGCTCAGTTTCAGCTATTTATACATGCCTTGGGAATGGTCGGTTGTTTTTTTGGTTGAATGACCCTTTCACTTTTCCTTGGGTGGCTAGGGAGGTCTCTATTTGATTCATAATAGTTTGGGTAATATGACTTTGGGTTAAATATCATGTATGGTACATCTGATACTTGAATGCATAGGGATAAAAATCCTATAAAAAGTATTTAAGAGGTTTCATTTTCTTCTAAAATATTGAGGTAGTATGTATTCACATACATGGTATCATAAAGTTTCTAAATGTTTTAATGGACCATCCTAGTTGGGTGGAATCATTGAGCATTGTGTTGTTGATTATGGTCTTAGGTGATCTCAGAATTAGAGTGTCCTGGGTGTAAATAAGTCATCTTCATCCCAATGCTCAGGATGACTTTCATACACTCAGGTGTTTTGACATTCCGGTCAGTTTGGTTTTGGTTTTCATGCAAATTCTATAAACTTTTGCATTTATAGAGGTTATGGACTAGAACGCCTTTGAGTAGTTATTATATCTATTCTTTTTTACGATTTGGAAACTCCTAAAGTCATGAGTGTCTTGTCGATTCTTTTAAATATGTTTCCTTCTGGGTAGAAGGAACACAACCAATGATAACCATTGGAGAATGGTGAGTATTTCTTAAATTCTCAAGAGTATTTTGAACATTAAATCTTGTAAGTGATTTCTCAGAAACACGATGTTGGTGTGGTTGGAAGTGTATGAAACCTTTGAGAAATTTCATTGGTTATGGGTGGACTTCAATGGTTAATCTTAAATGATCATGGGATGCCTCAGTTGGTAAAGGCTGGGTGATCGGTTAATGACAGTGCTTTAGCCTGTGAAGCTGAGTTTCTTCAAATGTATCAACCATTATTGGTTCGACCATTTTCCTTTTGGAAATATTTATAATCGTCTTAATGTACTCTTTCTTGAGAGATGAGCATGTCCCCTATCTTGACATCTCCCTTCATACACTAAGAGATTGGTGGCCTTACACCTCATTGTAGTTTAAAATTTATTTGTTGGATTAAGTGGTCCCCAAGTGTCGCATATTGAATGTGTGGTTCTTATAATGGGTTGGTTAGCCTTGAGTGACCTTGGATTCCTATATAGGAATGCCTTGGATGAAATCTTGTACATCATTTGTTTCTTCCAACTTGACCGTCAGGTCAATTTTGTTCTGGGCATAGTCAATGTTTTGATATGGATTTCGTAGCTTCGTACCAATGTCACACTCATAAGTGTGGTGTATGAACTACATTGGGTTAGTTCCTTACACTCCATTCATACCAATCTGAGGTTATCCTAGCATTTTTTATCAGGCTCGGTGATGCTTAAATCAAGGAACATCACTGGAATTTAGGTATGGACTTCTGTGAGTGTATTCTTGGTGAATGTGACATGCCTTGGGAGAAGGAATCACAGTTTAATTTTTAAAATGTTGATCATCTAAGACGAGAATCTTCTTGAATGATCGGCTGGTGTGGAATGACTAGTTGTCTCTCTTATTCAATATAGTACTTAGTGATGCACCATTTCTAGCACTTTGTCAGCTGATATGAGTGTGGTTTGTGTTGGCCATGGATTTTCATTTGGATTTTCCTCAACCTGGATAAATAAGGTAGGTGGGGAATCGACCATCTGATCATATCAAAATCAATCCAGAGCATCGCTAGAATTATTGAGGCATGCTTCATAGGAAATTACCACTTTGTAGGTGTTTTTCCTCATACTTGTCCCTTATTGCTGTTAAGACCAACAGGGGAACACCATTGGCAAAAATCTTAATGATACAATGGTGTGATAATGTCTCTAACTAAATAGTTTCAAATAAAAATGGTCTTTTTAACTTGATTGGAAAATGAGCATTAGCACGAGATTTGAATATTTAAGTTTTGTATGCTTAAATGAATGCTCAGAGGTGCGTTGGGAATTTGAAAATGAAACACATCCATTTTAATGGGACTTCATGACCCTTGTAGGTTGGGTTATGTTTATGATGTTCTCAAAGGCTTTTTGGGGATTATAAGTTCTAAGGTGGGGAGGTTGTAATGATCTGTGTTTTGAACTGAATGAAAATTTGATTGATTTTCAAATTTTTGTGATGACTAGATGGGTTTATTTTAATATCCATATTGAGAACACAATTATGAGATTTTCATCACTTAAATATGTTGTCATTTTATGTAGTTCAAGGCCCGGGGGCACCTAGGGATTTTTCTAATGTTTTGTGAGTGTCGGGCTCTGAAACCTCAAGTTAGGAGGAGCTGGTGGGTTTTCACAGTTATTCTAAAACCATGCGGCACTCAGTAGAACACTGTACAGTTTGTTTCTTTTTAAGAAGTTAATTAATTAAATTAAAATTAAAAGGAAAATAAATTATATGAAATGAAATGGGAAAAAATAAAGAAAAGTTTTAATAAAAATAATAATATTATTATTATTATTATTATTATTAGATTATTTTTTAAGAGACTCATGGGGTCGCACTCTCCCCCTCCAGTATGTGACACCCCATTCCCCCCTTAATCTCTAGGTGTGCATGACCCCCTCTCCATGGTTCCCTCTTCACCCGTCGATCTCTCCTGATTTTGTCATGATTATTCTTAGATTCATCGAGGTACGGTCTCATCTTCCTTATCCTCTTCATCTCCAACCGATTTTTTGTCTCCCTATCGCCCCTCTTGTTCAGTTGAAAATATAGGGTCAGGGTTACTCCCAGTTTTTTTGTTTCCTCTAATTATATGGAATGAGAAAGACTTACTGGGACCTTTTCATTCATGTTACGACAATTGTCTCCGAAGTCTAAGCGGTTTAGATCATTTTAGTTTGTTGTCATCCATTTGAGGTAAGGTTTTCTATCGTTATTCATTGTTTCTCAATTTATAATTGTGGATTTTTAAATTTATGTGTTCCTAGTAATTATTCTCAAGTGTGTTGATTTATTCATGATGGTTTTGAGTCTATGAAGTTAAAGGTGACATACTACGTATGAATTGGTAAGCATATGTATATTTAAGTTCCCCAGTTATATGTATATTCACCCATGGAAGTGAATATACATATATATATATATATGGCTAGGTGTGCTTACATATAATATAAAAATGCACATCTGTGTGGGTGTTAACAAATATATGCATCAATGAGCATGTATTTAAGGATCCCCTTGCACTTATTCAGGGCCATGAGAATATATGCATAGTGGATAGGTGTCCTTATTATTATTAGAAGGTACATATCCTTGGAGGCGGTAGGTAGAAGCTTTGAGTGGTCACTGATAAAAGTGTAATGTTCCAAAGTTTTCATCTTGGCCTACTTTTGAGGTAGTATCCCTATCTTTGAACCTTTAAATTTAAGAATTTTTTAGGTTCTTATTTAAATAAGATGAATTATGTTTTAGATAGATAAATTATACTGTGGACCGTGAAAGAAATTATTAAATATGAAAAATGATTTATTTGATAATGAAAGTCATTTTTTATAATAAAATCCATTCAATGGAGGTGATCTATCTTCTAATCTAAAAAGTAGTGATTAGAATTTTATGCTTTCATAGCTTATTTCATTAGCGTTTCTTTATGCGTTGAGGTTATGTTTGATATATGTCATGTTTTGGATATGTATTCTAATGGAATTAGAAAATTGAGTTCCCTTTTTAAAATTCTTAAAGAACCAAGGCACTGTCTATGTGCTCGGCCCATCTTATAAATTGAATGACTTGGCATGCTTTATAAAAAAGGAATGCCCATGTAGGTATGTTCCCTATTTTCCTATGGTACCTTCTAATTACCAATTGAACCTTGATAAATTATTTTCCATGAATTATTTAATTAAATATAATTAATTGAATGGAATGGATTGAAATGATGTATTACCTTCCTTAAATGTTTTAAATGAATTAAATTAATTGGAAATGATTTGGGTGGTCTATACTAAAACCATTTTTTATGATATAGTTATTTATAGTAATTTCAATATATGTGACCTTGTCATAATGCCACAGGCATGACCAAATAAATTGGATAAAACATGTTAAAATAAACTATTTTAATTTTAAATATCTAATACATTCATTTAGGTCAATAGGCAAGGAGATTGAGACTTCAAGCCACCTGACATGTGTGCCATCATTAGACCTTATTAATAATTGGTATGTTTGACTCTAAATCCCTATAAAAAATTGGATAAATTTATTTATTGAAGACTTAGACTATTTAATTGGAATAACAATAAATTTTGTGATTTCTTATGGTGGAATCAACTTGGCTAAACTAGATAATTAATATGTTAACAGCCTTAGGGTCGAATGATTAATTAAACAAGTTTTATATAAATATGATGATAATTAGGAACATAGATTAATGAAATGAATTGGTATGACATATGGTAATTTTTATAAATTTATTGGTGTATCTTATGATGATAAATCCAGTCTGTTTGATACTAGAATTGTGATTTTTCTTTCATAGATTTTTGAGCTTATGTGATATCAATTTGATTAGTACCTAAGGTTTTGATATTGATTGGCATGTTGAGTTTGTATGGATATGACTCATGTTTAATGTGGATGCATGAGGTCTTGGTGCATGTTCTTACATACCACCTAAGGGAAAAGAGAACATGTATTTGATGCCCATGGGAAGACTATATGTTTATATGAGATGTATGAGGACGCATGACTGGTGTTGATGTCTGAGGGCTTGGTGCATGTTTTCATACCACATGAGGGCTAGGTGCACTGGTACTGAAATCATGAGGATAGAATATAAGATTATTTATGATGCCTGAGGTCTAGATGAAAAGCCACATGATGCATGAGGAAGATATTCTAGTCATTCTTGGGGAATAGATTTAGGTTAGCCTGAGGGATGAGGTCGTATTTTTTTTGGTTTATTCTGTGCGATTTATCCTCTACAGCAAAATATGCCACCAGTTTGGTTGATCCATTTATATATAAGATAATCCACCTATATACATAGATACATGGTAGGGTTTCAAATAATGTATAGTATCCAAGTGTCCCTTATGAACCTAGGTGGGGTTGTTGTTTATTTATATAGAACATATTTTTTATTTTTCTACATATACATGGTCACTACTTTAAATAATATATCAAGTGATGGATTGGGTTAGAAATCATGGGTGATGGACTAATAATATTATTATCTCACACCCTACTTGGGTTCCATTTTATACCAGAGTAGATCTTCTTTCTTGCAAGCCTTTGGATTCATTTCTTGTGATGTGATGTGCACATGGGAGATAGGGAGCACAGGACTGGGATCTTTCTCATGATGCTTGAGGAGTTGACTATTGGGTTTTTCTTTTATTTTATGATTTTGTATGGATTTTACATTGTATAAAAACCTTACATTACATGAATAATTGTATACAATTAACTATGGCCATTTTTTTATTCATATATTCTATTATTCTACCACTTATTGTTTTTTTATTATTACTACTAACACATTTTTATGGTATTTATTATCTAATAAACCATTATGATACTCTGATATAGAGAGTATAGTATCCCCACCATACCATCAATAGACCATTGCTCCTAGTCAGTAGCCTCTGGCGTATGGGGAGGCACACTTGAGGCCATGTGGAAACTGTTTCGGCTACGAGTTTGGTGGTCAGTCGAGAAAGGATGTTATATGTTTAACTATGTCACCTCATGGAAGTGATTTCATATGGGTTATTATTGATAGGATAATTAAGTTCTATCATTTTATTCCTATCCATAATACCTTCTCAGACTATAAACTAGGTATACATTATTTCTATGTGATTATCAGACATCATGGTATCTCATGGACCATTGTATCGGGTAGAGACACTCATTTTCCATCATGTTTCTAGAAGAGGTTAAAGAAGGATAATGGTTAATAAGTACTGTTGAGTACAGTCTATCACCACATACTGATGGTCAATATGATCATACAATTCATTTGTTGGAATAAATTCTTTGATCATGTGCCCTAGATTTTGGGTGTTCTTAGGAGAAGCATTTACCTCTTCTAGAGTTCTCTTCAAATAACATATTCTAATAACTATATTGATGGATCCTTATGAGGCCCTATAAAATAGGTTATTACATTAACCCTAGTGATGTTTAATTAAATGATAGGTAGTACTATTGGGACCTCATCTCATTTAGGAGACATCAGAGTAGGTATATCTTATCAGGAAGCACATGTATACAACATAATCTATACATAAGTTTTATATCAATCCAACCTATGAATCTTAGGGTTGGATATTGGGTCCTTTTATGTATTTCACATTGTCTTGAGAATATATATATTTAGATATATGGTAATATATCACCCATTATGTTGGTCCTTTTTAGATTTGATGATAGTCAGATAGGTAGCCTATCATATAGTTCATCCTCATAGGTAAAAGGCCATGTAGGATGTCTTCCATTAATCTTAGATAAACCACTATTATTCCTTCCCATATAATTATTTTGATAATGATGGAATTGAACTAGAAATTGGTGCTTTTTTTGAGGGGAATCATTTAGATATTTTTTGTTGGAGCATGAAGTCTCTATGAGGTAGTCAAGTTCCTCTAATATGGGTGTTATGGAGGAACAAGAATGTACAAGATGAGACCTAGCTATAGGAAGCTGATATGTGTGTTTAGTGAATGATATTTTTCTTGAATACTAATTAATCACCCTCACAAGGAAAACATGGGGACTATTTAATTTAAGTAGGGTAGGTAGTAGGATTCTGACTATTTTGAGAAGAAAATAGTCTTTAAATTACTATTAAACCCTATTATTTTATCATTTTAGAAGTTCCTATAAGTTTAAGAATGGTTTAGGGAGAATCAAGGACTTGTTTGGATCCTGAATCCCATGTTTTTAGATAAGAGAGTAGAGTCACACTATTGGTGCATGGTAAGTAGTGACTGTGTGGATCAACCATACATCCCTATAAAGAGGAGAATGGTTTAAAAAACTATGTGAGGGAGGTTGTATGGACCTTCAAAATAGTTCATATGTGTTTCATAGTTGAGACACATTATTTTCACATGGGTTTTTATAGCGTGTACTTACCCATGTTAGGGGATGGGTGTCTTGCGTAGTGAAAAAACATAGGTTGTGAATAGTTTTTCTTACTATATGTTTATCTGTGTGAGGGGTGTTCCACCTTAGATAATAATGGTTCACCATTCGTGCATGGTTAGACTAATTGTGCATCCAAACCATGAACCCCTTAAAATATGTTGAAATAACTTTTTTTCTCGTGTATTATTTTAAACTTAACCGCTCCCTTTTCCTCCCCAAATCTCATAGCACGTCCTTACTTTAATTGTATATCTTTTTTGGGATCCTTAATAGGATTTGATCCTCCTCCATCTGAGTTTGTTTATCTCACAATTTTTCATGTGGGATCTATATCTGTAATCTCTTAAACCCTCTATCTTCCTTTATTCTATTATTTCTTCATATAGAATTCTAAATCCATTAAATCTAATATGCCCTATTATTAGGTTATTCATCTATTTCTTTTATTTATTCCCTTATATTTCAAATATAATATTGATATAGGGTGGGGAGTCTTCTACCAGTATAAGGTAGGTGGCCTCATGATTTTCCCAATAAGATATGATGTCTATAAACTACATAATTGTGAAACTCACCAGACCTCCCATGAATTGCCTCTAAATTGAGTTTTTCTTCTAATGGAATATTTTTACCTTGATGAGATACACTTATAGACACATGTTATAATTAGAGTTTGTCAACTTTGACTAGTTCCACACCTTGGGGTGTGTTCATTATATGCCTTGACACCCTCTCCGTGCTTATATGACCAAACCACCTCCTAAATTGGGTTTTTATTAACATTTATGATTTAAATGTGTAAAATTAATTAATTGAAATGTTAAATGAAATTAAATTAATTTTAATTGATATTCCATGAAACTTTAACCATGTTAAATGTTTAACTATTATCATGAATAAATGAGATTAAATCATATTTGAAATGGATTATACTTCACTTGGTTCTTATTATGACCATAATATATAGTTATATGTTGGTATACCTTGGAAAAGCCATGGATTCCCCCCTTAGGTTTTCCTTGACTACATGTTGGATGCCACCTGACTCATGGATGTATTTTCTATGATTTGATACCCCTATTGGGATTAGTCATTATCTGTAATGGCCTAGACCCTCCTAGTCCATTACTTTGTCATTTTTTTGGTGTTGGGGCACCCTGGACCCATCAGTGAGTCGTGAGGGAGGCAGTGCTGGTGGTAGGGTGTCAGCGTGGTGTCACCCATTGGTGTCACCAATCAGTTTCACTGATCGGTGTGTCTCCAATCGGTCTCACCAATTGGTGTATCCCCAATCGGTCTCACCGATCGGTGTGTCCCTGATCGGTGAGTCGTCGATCAGTGCGTCCTTGATCAGTGAGTGAGCGATTGGTGTTTCCTCGATCGGTGAGTCTCTGATTGGTGAGTAACGGATCGGTGTGTCACTGATTGGTGTGTCACTGATCGGTGTGTCCCAGATTAGTGAGTCACCAATCGGTGTGTCACTGATCGGTGTGTCCCTGGTCGGGGAGTCACCGATCGGTCTGACCGATCAGCATGTCATGGGTCAGTCTCACTGATTGGCACCACACCTAATTGGTTCCACGAGGTTGTTGGGGGTTTCTTTCCCCATTTTTTCATAAACCTTCCTTTATGGTTTAATTCCTCTTTAATGTGGTTTGAGGTGGTTGTTTTTTAAGACCATTAATGATGTTCTAGATCTCCAAAAGTGGGTTGACCCTCGACTGACCCAAACAATGTGTCGATGTTACACGTTTTCCTAGGTTTAAATGAAATCTTTTAACTCACAGTTGTTATGGCCACCTCTCTGATGATAATTATTAAATAACAATTAATTTGATTGTGTGTAACAATCCAACCATGTGGTGAAACCATGATCCTCCTTTAAATCCATTCGATAATTCACATCCCGTATCTCTAAGATCTCACCATTAATTGCACGAGGATTCTTACTTATTCTTGGGCTAGTCTCATTCCTTTACTTGGTTCGTTTAGTTCCCCACTTCCTGGGGCTAGTGGTGCGCCTGTGCTGGACCCTTTCCTGCTCACTCTTAGAGTCCTCAGAGTTCCTCCCCTGCAAGTCATGCATCCCTAGTTCTTCCATGTGGATAAAAAAGTCCATCGTTGATCATCCAAGTAGTTATTCTTCCTCCATCTCTCTTTATTATACATTATGTGGGGTAGGTATGGTGATGTTCCCTCAGGACTTAGATGAGACCAAATTTTTAACAATTATAATAAATGAACCTTTAAATAATGAAGGGTTGGAAATGATGATTTTGTTTTTGTGTTAGACCTTAGTTGTTATATTATAATTTTATGGGATTTTTTGCACCAAAAATTGTTGGTGGTGGTGGTCCTTCTATGTGCACTAATGATCCTCCTATTTTCTTGTAAATACTGTGATTTAATGGTTGTAATATGGAAAATGGTTAGCCATGTAAACTTGGTTGATTTAATGGATTCCCAATGAACCATAATCATTATGTGATAACCCCAGTTAACCAAGTGGAAGGAAGGAACTTAATGAATGGTGTGGTTAAATATAGAAAAACATCATTTCTCTGTTCTGGTGATATGTGTGGTGGCTCTACTTAATTCCATGTGGGGCGATGTGGATGGGTATGGGATCCCCTATACTTGAGTTGTTATTTGTGGACCTGAGATCGTGTGGGGAATATAATGGGGCTTGATTTGGTTCCAGTACTTCGAGGGATCTCACATATCCCTTTTGTTATAGTGACATTACAAGAGAACTGGGTGTGAATGCTTAAATTATTGCTTTGTTGTTTTTCATTCCTTGGCTTGTTGCTATGCATGCTAGTTTCCTGCTAGTGAAGAATTATTTAAATGGAATCTCTTGAATATGATATCAAGAATATGTTTAATGGTTTCTAAGAATGAGATGTTCTCTGGTTGTGGTTGTTGTGCTTTTGTACGGATGAATAGTAACGAGGGTGTCTGTGTATGGGCTATTTTTGGATCCCTTAGGTTGGGGTGAGTGATTTTTTACCTATATATATAAATTTAGTTTTGTGTTTCTTATTTTCACCCCACCCAAGTTGAGAAGTTCATGCCGAACACCCCCATTTCATTGGGGCGGGTGTTTTTTTCAACATCCTATTGGGTGGATGGATATTAGCTCATTTATGATCCCTCTCCCGAGTATCCCGATACACTTCGGGCAGTCTGTGATGGCCTGAAGTCCATTTTTATCCCAAGACTCTTCAGGAAGGGTATGTTGTGGTTTTTGGCCCAGGTGTGTGCAGGTAGATTTATTTCCCAAGTGTCTTCAGGATGAGGCTCAGGTGTCTTCAGGCGTTGCGGTAGTTATTCTAGCCCAGGTGTCTTTAGGAATTGTTACATATGGTTGTGGTGGCCTAGGTGTCTTGGGGTAGGAAACATGGTTGTGGTGGCCCATAAGGTTGTTGTTGGGGAGGTAGTAGGACTTTAGTGAAAATGGTTGGGGAGGTCTAAAGCGTAGGATGTCTTAAATAACCAGTGGGAAAGTGGTGCGGGGTACCCAAATGTCGATGTTCTATTACTATTACTTTACCAAACTTTTTTTATTTGTGGAGTATGCCTTGGTGAGGCTGTGTGAATAGTTTTCCTTGCTATTTGTTTTGGTTATCACTATTTTCTCACGGGACATGATATTGTATTCCCACTTGTGCACGAGAGCTTTTGGTTTTCCCTACTGAGTATACATGTATACTCACCCTACGTATATAAAACTACTTTCAGGTTTCTAGAAGTACTTCATGGACCATGTAGGACCATACAAGATTGTACATTGGGAAAATTGTTGTTATTGTTTTCTTTCTTTTGGTACTTTCCATCTGGAGTTTTTCTTGTACTTTGATGGGTTTATCTTTGAACATGTATATAGGTAATGGGTTTTGGATTTACTTTTACCTTCAGTTTTAGAGTTTTTTGGGTTTTTACCATCGTATCTCCTGGTCCTACTAAATAAAAAGGGTAATTAATTTCATATTACATGTGATTGTATACCCCTGTTTCTACTCTCCAATTCAGGGCGTATTGAATGCAGGACTTGGGGTCATTATCTCTCCTTCAACTTGTGGAAGGAAGGGTCTGGAAATTTTTTATCCCTTCCCTCATCTCGGTGAAGTCAGGTTATGAAAGAATGGTATCAAAGGAGTTAGTTGATAGATAGTATAGAGATCGGTGTTAGGAACAGTGAGGATTTCATGGGATGGTAGGGAAATAGTATTAGTAAATTTTTTGTGTGAAATAGGCTAGGAAAGAATGGCTAGGACACTAGATTTTAGGGCCCCCTGTGATCCGATGCAAGGACATTGGACCTACCAAACGACCAAGTGAGGCTATACAGATTATAGGTTAGAGACCCTAGTAAATGTACATGCATCATAATGACTTGTGTTCTTGTGATTTTAGATGTTCTATTAATTTAAACAAATAAAAATTCTAATAAAAATTTAAAATAAATCTTCTACACTACTCGGGATTAGGCACTCCTTGATTACCTTATAGATATGGCACACAGACAACGACCATGAGTAGTGAGGGAGATCAAGACCCATAAGGCTGATCTAGCTAATTATAGGAGGACTAGTCGAGAGGAGGAGTATGAACAGTGGTAGAATACGCTTCGTTCCTTTTAGTGGTAGACCCTTAGAAAGTACGAGGGGACAGTCTCATACAAGGATACCAAAATCTAGATCGAGGAGTTAGTGATAGCATTCATCTTGTTACGGGCTTCGGCTGAGTACCGGGTATCATTGCAGTTAGTCAGATGAGAGGAGAAGCGCGTAAGTGGTGGATGCTCTACCTTGGAGAGAGGATGGAGAGTGAGATTTTGTAGGATGAATTCGAGAAGTATTTCCAGGCGGAATTCCCTTCTTCTATGATGAAGGATGAAAATAGGTAGGAGCTACTCTCCCTTTAGTAAGGGAGTATGTCAGTGATGGAGTTTGGGATCAAGTTCAAGGATCTCCTTCGTTTTCCTCCATACCTTTTTTCAAATGAGGAGTCTCGTGCAAGACATTTAGAAGAGGCACTCCGGCCTTCTCTTTAGTATGTTGTTACTCCATTCACCCTACTGACGTACTTGGAGGTCCAAAATAAGGCTGAAGTGGTGTAGAGGATGCACACACTAGGAGGTGTGCTATAATAGGGGATCCATTTGGGATCATCAAAGGAGAAGGTTTTCAGTAGAAGGATTCCAGCATCAGGGCCTTCTAGGTTTCGGCCAATGCGGAGAAGGCCCCAATAGTTCCAATTTTCATATCCCGGTCCTCTCCCTTTTCTTATGGTCCCAGGATTGAGGTGCTTAATCTGTGACAGTCATGCGCACCTTCAGAATCAGTGCCTTGACCAAGTGCATTGCAATGGGGGTGGGAAGGTTCAACGCCCACCTCAGTAGCAGTAGTTTCTAGACAGGCCCTTTCAGCTATAGTAGTTGGGATAGCAAGCTCCCACTCCTCCAAGAGCAGACGTTGCAGGAGGAGGCTGACCTCAGGGCGCTCCTCAGGGACCTCAAACAGGGCGTGGTTGGGGAGGTGGCTGACAGCAAATGGGTAGAAGAGCTAGGCATAGACAGCTTCAAACTGAAAAGGTAGTAGTTCCAGTAGGTCCAGAAGTCGTTTGAGGTATGATCAGCTTGTTTAGCACTTTTTCATGTGCCCTATTTGATTCAAGAACTTCGCACTCCTTAGTTATACATGGTATATCCCATGCCTTGGGCCTAGACATAGAGGGATTATCCATGCCCCTGGTATTGAGTACACTAGTTGGGGGTTATACCAGCCTCTTTGATGTTTGTCAAGGATGCAGATTGGTGTTGGGGATGCATCAGTCTAGTGGGAATCTCTTTATGCTGCAAATGTATCCATACGATGTCATACTAGGAATTGACTGGCTATTTTCTGTACATGTTGTTATCGACTGCTTTTGGAGAAGATTCATATTCTCTGATGAGGATGGCCAGTGTGTGTCTTTTTTTGGATAATGGAGTTGTCAGGTGGGGAGACAGTGTGTGGAGCCTCTTCTTTTTAATTTGGATGAGATTTTAGTAGAATCAGTGGGTGTTGAGATGATGGTTGTTCCGAGAGTTGTTAGAGAGTTCCTAGACGTTTTTTCTTGAGGAGGTTTTGACTCTACACCCTCAATGTGATGTTTATTTTGGGATAGACTTACAACCCAGTGCACGTCTAATTTCGATGGATTTTTATCGGATGGTGCCTTCTGAGTTGTGGGAGTTGTGGATTCAGATAGATGATCTGATGAAGAAGGGTTTTGTCCAACCCATCATGTTGCCATAGGGTGCTCCGGTCTTGTTATCAATGAAGCTATGTGCTAGTCTCGGGTTGTGCATAGACTACCGAAGACCGAATCCTATAATGATCAAGAACCATTACCCTCTCCCGAGGTTAGACGATCTCTTTGATCTGCTAAGGGGAGAAGGTTGATTCTCTAAGATCGATCTGTGGTCTGAGTATCACCATTTAAGGCTGAAATATAGTGATATCTTGAAGACTTCTTTTAGGTGTAGGTATGAGAAATTTGAGTTCGTAGTCATGTCGTTCGATGTTATGAACACACCTGCTACATTCATGGGGCTCATGAACTCTTTTTCTGCGAGTTTCTAGACCAGTTAATCATTTTGTTCACCGAAGACATATTGATCTACTCAAGATCAGATTAGTAAGATACTAAACACCTTAGGATGGTCTTGAAGATCCTTCAACATCACCATATCTATGGTAAGTTGTCAAATTTCATGTTCTTGACAAGAGAAATTCATTTTCTTGGACATGTGGTGTCTCAGTACGGGGTAGCGGTTGATCTGTCAAAGGTTGAAGTGGTTGTTTCTTGGGAAGCACCCATGAATGTGACTGGGGTTCATAGTATCCTGGGTCTGGCAGGATATTATCATTAGTTCATTCCTGAATTCTCTCGATTTTCATCTCTTTTGGAAGCTTTGACTAGAAAGGACCAGGACTTCGTGTAGAGTGAGCAGTGTATGGAAACTTTCAGCTATCTGAAGAAAAGGTTGGTCAGTGCTTCAGTGCACAGGTTTCCAGAGGAAGGGGAGTTGTTTGAGGTGTTTTGTGATTCTCCTGGACTTGGTCTAGGGTGTGTGCTAATGCAACAGTGGGGAGTGATCTCTTATGGGTCTAGGAAGGTACCTCCTCATGAGCATAATTATTCCACCCATGACCTAGAGCTTGAATTAGTAGTGTATGTGTTGAAGTTGTAGCG
This sequence comes from Viscum album, assembly GCA_963277665.1. Classification (NCBI taxonomy): domain Eukaryota; kingdom Viridiplantae; phylum Streptophyta; class Magnoliopsida; order Santalales; family Viscaceae; genus Viscum; species Viscum album. The sequence goes on along the minus strand of OY728148.1, from coordinate 825,635,868 downwards.
GCATTACCACATCAAAGAGAACTTTGTGGTCTTCATAGATCATAAGAGTTTGAGGAAAATCCTTACCCAGTGGGACCTGAACTTGCAACAGCAAAAGTGGGTGGAGTTTCTTCAGGACTACAACTTCAAGATCTCTTAAACTGAAGTTAAAGGGAATGTTGTGGATGATTCCTTGAGTAGGAAGTCGTAGAAGGAAGTATTTGAGGAATCTGTGGATGTATAGAAGGAAATAGAGGAGTTGGCTACCTTACACCTGGATGCAAGAGTGGATGGTGGTAGAGGTTGTCTGTTTCAGATGATAGTATAGTCCTCTCTATTGTGAAAAGTGGAGGAGTCTCAGTAGGGATACTTAGAGAGTGAAGTGATGCATGATCGGGTTGACCAAGGCAGTGCTCTGGAAGGGTGGTCAGAGGATGGTCAGAATCAGATGATTTTCCAAAGGAAGTTGTTTTTCCTAGACATGATGTGTGAGGGAGTTCTCTGTGAGTTCCACAACTCACTCATAGCGGTACACCCAGGAGTTTCCGTGATGTACAGAGGCCTGAGGGAACAGTTCTGGTGGCCTGGGAGAAATGGTAAATGATGGAGTTTATGGAAAGTTGTCTGTTGTTCCAATGGGTGAAGTTTGAACACCTCATCCCAGGATTATTGTTGCATCCTTTAGATGTACCTAAGTGGAATTGGGATGACATATCGATGGATTTTATCACAGTATTACACAGAGTTCAAGGGGGTTGCGATACTATTTGGGTAGTGGTAGACCAACTAATAAAATCAGCTCACTTTCTGGTGATCAAGGCGTCGAGTGTGGTGGATGCCTTATCATAGAGATACATGGATGAGGTGGTGTGGTTTCATGGTGTTCTAAGTTCCATAGTCTCAGATAAGGATGCACGGTTTACTCATGAGTCTGGAGGGGATAATAGTATGCTTTTGGCACCCAGCTACAACTTAGAACTGCTTTCCACCCCTGGATTGATGGGAAGAAAGAGCTGACCATCCAGAAGTTGTAGGATATGTTATGAGCATGTGTTTTATACTTTGAGGGATCATGGGTATGACACTTTCCTCTGGTAGAGTTTTCCTACAACAATAGCTACCACTCTACCATTGGCATGGATCTGTTATAATACTTGTACAGGAGACCGTGTTGCTCACCCGTGTTCTGGACAGAGGTCGGGAAAGCATGTGTTCTTGGCCCAGAGGTAGTGCAGCGAACCACAGATAAATTTCAGCTCGTACGAGAGAGGATGAAGGCAGATTAGGATTGGTAGAATTCGTATGCCGATCATAGGAGGAGACCCTTTGATTTCTAGGTCGGGGACCACATTTTCTTAAAGTTCTCCCCTCGATGTGGGAAGCAAAGTTTCTTCTGGGGTAGAAGGCTCCCTTCTAGGTTCATCTTGCCTTTTGAAGTGTTGGGGTGAGTAGGTGAGGTGGAATATCAACTGGTGTTTCCACCTAAGTTGGGAATGATCCATGAATTTTTCCTTGTCTCCTATCTTCATCAATATCTACATGATGATTCCCATTTCATTAATTAGGGAGGGTTGGATATAGGGGATGATGCTACATTCATGGATCAACCAGTGAGAATCAAAGATCAAAAGGATAAAGTGCTTCAGGGATGAACCATTCCTTTGGTTTGTGTGTTGTGGAGGCACGGTGGCCTCGAGGAAAGTGCTTGGGAGCGAGAAGCTCAGATGTGCACCCATTTCCCAGAGTTGTTTTGAGTTTTTTTCTGTTTTGTTTTTGTGACTTGTTTGTGATGTAGTGATTGACCTTGTTAACTATGAAATGTGTTATTTTCTATGTTTTCTGAATGTTTTTGAAGATTCCTGACTATGGGGAGGGGAGGACCTAATCTCCAATAAAGACACATTAGGTTGCATGTGATTAAACATGTGCAAGTGAGTTAGTGCCGCCCAAAGTGGATAGTATCTTGACATGGAGGAAGGGACTCCTGAATCCATATGACTGGACAGTGTGACATTTGTATGTTAGTTTACATGAGGGAGAAGTGTTCTTAAATGTCGAGGATGTTTTCTCTTGAGAGGTATCTTTGAGGTGGTTATTCAAACCCCTCTCTTTTATTCGGGTCTAGTTTCGATTATCAAAGACGAGAATAGTTTTAGAGGTATATGATGTAATGGCTTGGACCCTCTTGGTCCGTTACTTTGTCATTTTTTTCTGGTGTTGGTTCACCCTGGACCCATCAATGAGTCGTGAGGGCAGCAGTGTTGGTGGAAGGGTGTCATCGTGGCTTCACACATTGGTGTCACCGATCGGTCTCGCTAATCGGTGTGTCCCCAATCAGTTTCACTGATCGGTGCATCCCCAATCGGTCTCATCAATCGATGTGTCCCCAATTAGTGAGTCACCGATCAGTAAGTCCCTGATCGGTGTTTCCCCAATCGGTGTGTCATTGATTGGTGTTTCATGGATCGGTGTGTCCCCAATAGGTTAGTCATCAATCAGTGAGTCTGGATCGGTGAGTCACCGATCAGTGAGTCGTCGACCAGTGAGTCACTAATCGGTGTACCGCTGATCGGTCTCACCGATCAGCACCACACCCGATTGGTGCCACGGGGTTGTCGGGTTTTTTTTCATTTTCTTGTAACACTTTTATTAAGGTTTAATTCCTCCTTAAAGTTATTTTAGGCCATTGTTTTTAAAGACCATAAATGATGTTCTAGATCTACAAGAGTGAGGAGACCCTCGACTAACCCAAAATTTGTGACATTGTTACATGTTTTCCTCTATTTAAATGAAATCGTTTAACTCACAGCTATTATGGAAACCTCTTCAATGAGAATTATTAAATAAAAAATAATTTGATCGTGTGTAAACATCCAACCACATGGTGAAACCACGATCCGAATTTAAGGCCTTTAAAGAATTCATATCTCGTAACTCCAACATCTAACCGTTAATTGTACAAGGATTCTTCCTTCTTCTTGGGCTGGTCTCTTTCATTTCCTTGGTGCATTTGGATCCCCCCTTCCTGAGGCTTGTGGTAAGCCTATACTGGAGCCTATCATGCTCACTCTTAGAGTCCTCGGAGTTCCTACCCTACAAATAGTGCATCCCCAGTTCTTGGCGCGTGGAGAATAACATTGATCTTTGATCATCCAACTAGGGATTCTTCCTTCGTCTCTCTTTATTGCGCATCATGCGGGGTGGGTATGATGATGTTCCCTTAGGATATAGATGAAACAAAATTTTTAAAAAATATAATAAATGAACCTTTAAAGAATAAAGGGGTGGGAATGATGATGTTGTTTCTATGTTATACATTTGTTATTTTATTATTAATTGTATGATCTTTGGTCCACTAAAAATCATGACCATTGGTGGTCCCTCCTTGTGCACTAATGATCCTCTATTTTTCTGGTAAATCCTATGATTGAATGGTTGTAATATAGAAAATGGATAATCACATAAACTCTGTTGATTAAATGGATTCCCAATGAATAATAATCCTTGTGTGATCACTGGTCTCTCTCAAAGTTACCCAAGTTCTTAGGGTTAAGTGGTCACTTTTATTTTATCTTGGGTTGTCGAATCCTCAGAAACCTAAGAAGTAACCTACAGACACATACATTATATGGGTTGTTTTTTGCTATAAAGTGGCCAACATGGGTTGATTTTAGATTTGTTTAAGTGAATTCTAAGATACTTAAGTTAATTCAATTTAAAATAATGAGTTTATCATTGGTTATCACTTGGGGTGGATTAGATAAAATTCTTTTTTAATGGTTTCAATTTCTTATATTTAAGTTGGGTTTATTCAATAAGATCAGATAAATTCATCAATTACTAGTTTAATACCAATACACTATAATACTAATCATCTATACACTTAGAGGGTCAAATTCATTAGCACTCCAAGGTAAAGGTTGGTATTATCACTTGAAGTATGTGGCCTTAAAATTCAACAAGGACAAAGAAGTTTTAAAATCATCAAATAAAAATCTCAATTAAAAGAAGTAATTAGACATTAATGGGGTGATAAATAACATCCAATTAAGTCCTTTTATACTCCCTTGGATCAACCCATAAGATTTTTAGCCCTCCATTGATGCTATATTTTCAATGAAAGCGGGAAGTAGACTCATGAGGGAGGAAATGGAGAAGTAAAAAAAATAAAACAATGAAATACCGATCACTCCACAGTTATGTGATAATTAGGTTTGGTGTGAATAAATTCACACCTTGATCCAGCAGTATCAAATTGATATAAATAATAATAGAATAAGAGGATAGAATAACTTTTATTAATAAACTAATATTAGTTAGAAAAGATACATGTGAAAGACAAACTTGACACTACAAAATTGTAAAATAAAATTACAATGAAAGAAAGAACCAAAGATGATAAACTCCTCCACCACCAATTCCTTAAATAAAAATTTCAAGTGTCTTGGGTAGATCTCTGAATAGTACAAAGGATCCCACTTGTGTATGGTAAGCCTAGGGTGGTGGAAAGTAAGGGAGAGGAGACTTTTCCACCATTGATCCGAAGTTGCAGCCATCTTGCATCCACCAAACAATGGTTCCTATATGACCTTATAGATGGCCTAATTAGAGTGGTCCATATAGAATGAAAAATAATTTCCTGATTTCTCCTAGTTCTATGGAAAATTTCAGCCCAAATTATTTTGTGTTTATCGAGATATGATTAAATTGGCGTGATGTTTTTCTGGAATGCAGAATCTGGACCAAAATTTTATCTCTAAATTCAACTGCATAGAACTACCTTTAATACTCATAATTATCTCTTGTAACTATTGGAAGAAATGTTCCCCATTCGGGCATCTATCTTCAGTTCAATTTTAAGAATTATTGGTCTTGTATATTGTCTGATACAGTAGTTTTATTGGGATTCTATTAATTTCTCTTCACCCAGAATGTTGTTTGTTAAAATCCAACTTTGGTGGTCTTATAATATGGATCTTCAAGTACTCCAAAAGTATGAATTGTTAACAATGTAATGATAAAAATAAAAATTAAATATGAAAATAAAATAAAGATCATTTGGTTCTTTAAATGATGTTAAAAAATTTACCATGTAATAGTACATTCTAAGAAATAATTATTATCATAATGTGAAATGAAGTTCAAAGTGTAAAATTCACTAAAATCGTGTTTATGAATAATGAATCACATGAATATTATATATATTAACAATGAATATTAACCTCATTCGGTGGATAATCAAACCCACAACTTTACTTTTGCTAGTCTCAAGAAAAATGTATCTCAAAAATATGAAATTCGATTTCCTTTTTCCAAAATAGTTTAATACAAAATGATCACCAAGAATCCTTATACCAAAAAATCAGGAAACCCATCGAAATATTTTAATACAAGAATTTTTCATAAGAATATCCCAAGCCCAATCTCATTCCTTTATTCAAATTCATCGTTTTATTTCATCCAATATCAATTAAACATGAATATGTGTTGTGTATCACAATAGACATAGGGGTTAATTTTTATTCAAGGGGAAAATGATGAAAGTGCTAGGAGGAATCACATTCCAATATTAAGATGAGTATTCATTTTTTTATTATATATGTTTTTGATTTTGTTTTTTTTATTTTTCATGGTAATTGAAATTGAACTCAATCAAGTCAACCCAGGTAGCAAGATTTTGCTGATGACTCCCAGGCTTGAAGACCTTACGGCACTAAGTGAAGCACACATACACGAGCATCATATCGAGTTAACTTAGTTAGAAACAAATTCAAATTACCATAGATAGATATAAAGTAACTAACTCTGGGCCAGAAAACTATTAAGTCACGATCCCCAAGTGTTGAAAGCCACACATTAGGTCATTTCATTGCTCTACACACACATTTATTGTTTTTTTTTGAATTTTTTTGTTTCCTTTTTGAATACTCATATTAAAACTAAAATTTTCACCAAAACTATGCTATTTATTTGGGGGACATCATAAACTCAAACTAATACCTCACTATACAAAAGACATGCATTGTGATTTTTTTTAATTGGATGAAAATATAAACAATGAAATATAACATTAGACAACCACACTTTCCAAAATCTATGCTCATGAAATATTCATGGATTAAAATCAGAATTATGGCGTGCTAAATTATTTGATATTAAATTTCAAAGTGTTTAATATTTCTTATCATGTTTAAGGTTAAAGTAACTTTTTCTTCCATTAAGGCACATTTTTTTAAATCAATTTTTTCCACACAAAAGAAAGTTTTTTTATTTCATCTCCCCCCCGACATAAAATAACACAGTCCCATGTGTTTGAATAAAGAAAAATTTAGAAGGGGGTATAGGTAGAAGAGAGGAGTTCTAAAAATAATTTGAATAAATAAACATGGAACAAAGTCACCTGGTTTTGGAATTTTAAGTTCATGATGCTTCTGATTATTCCTTTGATCTCCATGATACTCATGGACTCCCTGTGGAAGATGGTAGAAAATTTTGGAATTTATAGATAAATTTTATTTCCCTATAAAACTCTTTGACCTAAATAGCCTCTAATTCTCACTCACAAACTAAATTAAAAACCATGGAAACCCCCGAGAGGTTACCTTAATTAAAAACAGACAAAGAAACATAAACATACATATTTATTTTAGAATACCAAAGACTGATACAAGTATCACGTAGAATATATATATATATATATATATATATATATATATATATATATATATATTAAAGTCAAATATAAGTATATATATAAAAATTATAGAATAAGGAATCACTATAAGTTGTAGTTCCGTGGAAAGAGAGTGTCCATGTCTCCCTTCGATCCCTGGTTCGAGTCCCCACGACTTCTCCAGTTGTGACGGGGTTTTCCCCATGACCTATGACATGTCCTTTTTTTTAATTATTATTTTTTTTTTTGATTTTCTATTTTAACCTACAGACCCATAAAAATAAACAGATGATACATTTTCTTATTTTAAAATTTCTGGGTATAGTATTACTCAAATATCACACCACGTGACACAGACGAATATAGAGCTCCCCTTTCATACCCATCCATACTCATAATATAAGTACAGGTCTAAAGTATACGGTACTATCATATTCAGAGTTAAATATTTTTTATTAATAGAATTTTTTTTTATTAATCCTATGTGAAAAATAAAGATTATTCAAAATGATTGGAACCATGAAAACCATGGGTTTCTTCCCATGTAGTGATTTTTTTAACATCGTTGGCCCGACATGAATCTTAAATCTATTAATATTTTCTTGGTTTATCGGTTGGGTAAGTTAACTAAACCTCTATTTTCTGTTTATTGAATGATTCAATGAATGGTTTTAACCTATGACCATTGACATTGAAAATTTGACCACTAGTGGGATCTGGAATCTCTACTGCCCCATAGGGGTAAACATGATGCACTATAAATGGACCTAACCATCTAGACATTAACATTCCTAGATTGGTAGGCTTGATCTCTATCTTTATTTATCCTTGAATTTTCATAATCCTCCATCCTAATTTCCACAAGTTCATTAAGATCTAATTTCCTCTTTGTTTCGGCCAAAGAGATGTCAAAATTCATTTTTCTTTTGATTTCTCAAAATTCCTTATGCTCAATTTCAACAGGTAAACGGCATGATTTTACATAAGCCAACCTATATGGTGACATTCCTAGGACGGTTTTGAATGTTGTACGATATGCCCAAAGAGCAACCAAGAGTTTCTTAGATCAATCTTTCCTAGAGGGATTGACAGTTTTTTCAAGAATTTTCATAATCTCTATATTTTCTAACTCAGCTTGGAAATTGGTTTGAGGATGGTACGTAGTGGAAACATTATGAGAAATCCCATACTTAGACATGAGTGAAAAGAATGGGCGGTTCCCGAAATGGGTTCCTCGATCACTGGTTATAGCCCTAGGAATTCTAAATCGAGAAAATATGTGCTCTTTTAGAAATCAGATTACAACAAGATGGTCATTGGACTTGGTGGTAATGGCCTCAACCCATTTAGATACATAATCAATAGTTATGAGGATTTATATATATCCCCTATATTTTGGGAAGGGTCCCATGAAATCAATTCCCCAAAAATCAAACATTTCAACAACCAGAATGGGTGTGAGGGGCATTTTATTCCTTTTGGTGATGGATCCTAATTATTAACATTGAGGCCAACTTTTGTAGAATTAGAAGGAATCCTCAGTGAGGTTAGACTAGTATAAACCACTTTGGAGGACCTTTTTAGTAGTTTTCTTTGAAGAAAAGTGGCCTCCACATGCCTCTGAATGAAAATTTTTTATAATGGACCCTTGTTCAGACTCAGGAACACATCTCTTAATGATTTGATCAGGACAAAACTTTAAGAAGTAAGGATCATCAAACGCATAGTGTTTGACATCAGAAATAAATTTCTTCTTATCTTGGGTCATGAGGAATTTTGTAATGTCACCTCTAACAAACTGGTTTTCAATATCAGCATACCATGGGCAATCACTCATGGAATAGAGGTGCTCATCAGGATACGAAATCAGACACAGAAAGGTGGTGTGAGTTTTCTTTGAATTCCATCCTATAGAGGTGATCAACTACACCATTTTCAACCCCCTTTTTATCCTTAATGGTTAAATCTAACTCTTGAAGAAAAAGCACCCGCCTAATCAATCTAGCCTTAGTAACTAGTTTTTGGAAAAAGGTATTCTAGGGATGAATGGTCAGTGAAGACAATGATGGGTGATCCTAAGAGATAATACCTGATTTTATTTAAGGGAAATACAATAGCAATCAACTCTTTCTCAGTGGTGGTGTAGTTTATTTGTGCATCACTTAAATATTTTCTTGCATAAGCAATAACAAGTGGAGTTTTCTCACATCGTTGTCCTAATATTACTCCTATAGAGAAGTCACTCACATCACACATGATCTCAAAAGGAAGTTTCCAATTTAGAGATTTCAAGATAGGTGGAGGGATAAGATCTGAATTGAGTATATATAATGATTCCTCATATATTTTGGTCCATAAAAATGGATCATCTTTCACCAATAGAGCACAAAGTGGTGAGAAATAGAGCTGAAATTCCACATGAACATTCTATAGAAACCAGCATGTCCTAAGAAGGACCTCACTTCCTTAACAGTTTTTTTTATGGAAGGTTATGAATGATTTCAACCAAAGCTTTATCAACTCCAATCCCCCTACCAGAGACTAGATGGCCTAAAACAAGTCCTTCCTTTACCATGAAATGGCATTTTTTTTAATTTAGGATGACATTCTTATCCTTGCGTCTTGACAAAACCCTTTCAACATTCATAAGTAATCCCTGAAAAGTATCCCCAAATATTGATAATTAATCTTTTAATACCTCTAAAAAATCCCCCACCATGTACAAGAAGATTCCCATCATGCACTGCTGGAAGGTACCGGTGGCATTACTTAACCCAAAGGGCATGTGCTTGAAAAAAAGTGTCGAATGGACAAGTGAAGGTTGTTTTCCCTTCATCCTACAAGGAGACCTCGATTTTATTATAACCTTAGAATCCATCTAGGAAGAAATAGAATTAAGGACCCACCACTCGCTTGAGGACTTGATCAATAAAGGGTAAGGGGAAAAGGTCTTTCTTGGTACAAGAGTTGATCTTCCTATAGTCAATACAGACTCTCCATCCAATACTAACCCTTATGGGGAAATGGTCACCATCCTCATTGGTTATCATTGTGATTCCAGCTTTATTTGGGACAACTTGAATTGGTCTAACCCACTTACTCTCAGCAATGGATTAGATGATGCCCGCTTTCAACAACTTAAGATGTTCTTTCCTTACCAGATCAATAATATTTGGGTTGAGTCTATATTGGGGATAATGACATGGTTTGGATTTAGATTCAAGAATAATCCTATGAGTTCCAATGATTGGGATAATCCCAGGAATATCAAAAATGGTCCATCTAATTTCTTTCTTATGATTTATTAGGACATCCAAAATCATCATATCTTGATTAGATTCAAGAGATGATGAAATAACAATAGGAAAGGCTCGATTGTTCCATAAGAATGCATACTTGAGTGATTAAGGTAGGACCTTAAATTCAAGATCATATTGGTTATCACTTTCCAAGAAAGGATTAGACTTTGTATTGAACTCAGTTTCTTTGTCCAAATTTCTTGACAGAATTAGTTCCTTGTGAACAGAATTTTTATCTAATACTTTTTCCAGATCAGTGTCATGAATTGGTATAGACTCAATGTTATTGATTTCTATAATGGTATCGTTTATTGTTAATTCTATAAAATCATCCATAGATATATCTGAAAGATATTCAATCCAAAAAGGAAAATTTCTCTCATGTGAACAAAGAAAATCATCTCTTCTTGACTTAAACATCCTTCAGTAGTCCATTGATGTTCCTAGAGTTCATTATCAACACTACCAATCCAATTAATATAATGGACCTCTTCATCATCCCCAATTTGAGAACTTGCATTGTAGATGTTCAAGTCTAGACTCATGTTTCCAAAGGTAATGGTCATGTTCTCGTTTCAGACTCAGATAACAAAATTTATTGTTGTAAGGAAGAAATAACCAAGGATGATTGGGGTTTTCTCCCTTGCATCTAAACTTAGGTGATTTTCGAGGACAATGAAGTCATATGGGTAAATTAAATTTTCATATTTCACCAAAGCATCCTTTAATATCCCCTTTAGAACTCGAACACTATGATTAGAAATTTGAAGAGTGGAAATTGTGGGTTGGAGTTCGTTGAGCCCTAATTGAAAATACATGGAATAAGTAATTAAGTTCACACTAGCTCCTAGATCACAAAGTGATTTGATAACTTTTTTATCTTCTAACTCAATATTTATGTATGGACATATTGGATCTTTCAACTTTGGAGGAATGGTCCCTTGAATGGTGGTACTCACATTAATAGCCAAAAGGTCTTGGTTTTTATGTGAAAATTTACTTTTAAAAGGGAACAAGTCCTTAAGGTACATTTATTATGACGGAATGGTTTGTATTGCATCAACAAGGGGGATGTTCAACTTAACTTGAGAGAATATTTTCCTCAAAGTCTCATTCAATTTTGGTTTAGTTTTTCCTCTCATGCATTGAGGGAAAGTATCAGGTTGTTTTATTGTTTGGTGTGGTTTTAGTTCCTTCACATTATCATTGGGTTTTTCAAAATATATGGGTGGTTCTTTATAATTTTCATGAGTTTTTTAATCTTGTAATTCTTCTACAATGGCTTGTTTAGGTTTCTTAATGGATTTCCCACTTCTGAAAGCAGTTACTGCTTTGAGTTTTTCATGAGAGGTTTGTGTGTAACTAGATTCTCCCCTTAAATTTGATGATGTTAATACCTGATTATTCATGGTTTCTTTCCTGGTTTTAATGGTTTTTAGTCTATGTTTATTGTATTAGACTTATGAGTTCATTTTCTCCATTTGTTTACACAAGTTCTCAAGGATTGGAAAAGGGATACATTGAGTAGGGGCTTGTGCTAGATGGTTTATCCTAGGAGGATACTCTGGTTATTGGATTGGTTGTTTCATAGGTTGCTGGTATTGGATAAGAGGGTGTTGGTATTGGTTAAGGTTTTGAAAATTTTTTGGAGGGTAGGTGTTTGGTACTTGTGACTAACTAGGTTGTTAGTTATCTTTCCAACAGAATCCTAGATGGTTATTGTACCTTAGATAGAAAGTGTTTTGGTAATGTGGCTTCTAAAATTTCATAGCATTGACCTCCTCGAGTGGTCCTCCTAAAAGGACATATTTAATTTAAGGAATGGTTGGTTATTTGTCGTTATTATGGTCATGTTTATCAAAAATTTTGTAAACAGGTTCAACAGTTTTAATTTCATGGACCTTTCTAAGATAGATCTTCCCAGCCTTCCTAGTGAGTGTAGCAAGTTTTTTCCTAAGGATTTCCTCATCCCTAAGTGTGTGAATTCAACCATATTTGGGTGTATTCTCATAGTAAGTTGATTTTTCCCATGTTTTATTTTGTTTATTAAGTCTTTCTATATACTCATAAGCATCATTTGGGGCTGTGTTTTTAAAGGTCCCATTGCACATCATGTCAATGAATTGTTTTTTCCCAGAGCCCAACCCTTTATAGAAAATTATCACTTGTTCAGATATAGAAAAACCATGGTGTTGAACCATGTTGACGGTGTCTTTGAACTTCTCCCATGTTTCGTATAATAAATCTCCCTATTTTTCAAAAAATGTTTTGGATGCTCTTTTTAAGTGAAATTTTTTTCTGGTGGGGAAAGTATTTTTTGTAGAATTTTATTTGTAATTGGTCCCAAGAGTTGATAGATGATGGTATCAAATTTTTTAACCAATTTTTAGCTTGATATTTTAAATAAAAAGTAAATAGACTCATCTTATCTGATTTTAGATGATGTGGGGGACACATGGTTTCTAAAATGTCTTAGAACTTCTTAACGTGAAGGTAAGTCATCTCAGACTCAATTCCATTGAATGTTAGAAGGCTGTTTTGGACATGGAGTTTAAAGATGTAGTCGTAATATCCAATTTAATTGTGTCTAATTAATGAGGGTTCATTGGTCCAGGTAGGTGTGAGGTAGTCATTAATGGTATGATCGACTTCACTCCCCAAGTTTGGGGTTTCCTCATTTGGATATCCATTTTGGTTCCCACCCGGGTTCATGAGTTGGTTTATTTGAAGACCTTCAATTGAAATGGGATCAATTTTTTACTCTAGAGTATTATTATGACTATGATATAATGGAAATAGTTCCCTTGGTGTACTTGACTCCCCAACCTCAGGACTATCCACCCTAACTAGATGGTTTGATTAGTTATGGGTGTAGGCGGACATGCGCCAAAAGAAAAAAAATGAGAAAGGGAAAAGATAAGGGAATTTGGGTGAGAATAGAATAAATGGGAGAGAATAGAATGGATGTTGAGATTAATTACTTGGGTCCCTAGTAACAATGCCAAAATTTGGTCTCGCCCAAATTTTTCAATGTTTTTAGGGTTAAGCGGTCGCTTGTAATTTAGCTTGGATTGTCGAATCTTCAGAGACCTAAGGAGTAGCCTACAGACACGTACATTCTATGGGTTATTTTTTTATATGTAGTGGAAAACATGGGGTTAATTTATATGTTTTTAATTGAATGCTAAGAGAAATAAGTGAATTCAATTTAAAAGAATGATTTGATTCTTGGTTATCACTTGGGGTGGATTAGATGGAATTATTTTTTAACGGTTTCAATTTCTTATATTTGAGAAGGGTTTATTCAAGAAGATAAACCAAATTTGTCACTTACTAGTTTAATACAAACACACCACAATAATAATCACCTATACAATTTTAGGATCTAATTCATGAGCACTCCAAGGTAAAGGTTCATATTAGCACTTGAAGTATGTGGCCTTCAAATTCTACAAGGACAAAGATGTTTTAAAATCATCAAATAAAAATCTCAATTAAAAGAAGTGATTATACATTAATGGGATGATAAATAAAATTCAATACAGACCCTTTCTATTCCATTTGATCAACCCAAAATATTTTTATCCCTCCATTGATTCTATGGTTTCAATGAAAGCTTTAAGTAGACTCTTCAGGGAGGAAATGGAGAAGTAAAAAAGAAAAAAATGAAATAACAATCACTCCACCATTGTGCAATAATTTCACAATGATTGGTGTGAATAAATTAAAACATTTACCCAAAAGTATCAAAGTTATATGAATAAGAACATAATAATAGGATAAGAAAAACTTTTATTAAGAAACTAAGATGAATTGGAACAACTTACTTGTGAAAGACAAACTTGAGACAATAAAATTGCAGCATAACATTACAATTAAAGAATGCACAAAATATGATAAAATCCTCCACAAACATTTCCTCAAATAGTAATTTAAATAGGCTTGGGTAAATATCCCAAGATTATAAAGGATTCTACTTGATAATGGTAGACCTAGGGTGGTGTAATGTAAGGGAGAGGAGAATTTTCCACCCTTGATTCAAAATTGCAGTTGGCTTGTATCCACCGAACAGAGGCTCCTAGATGACCTTTTATATGGAAGTATTGGAGTGATCCATAGAAGACAAACATGGAGATCTGTCTTTATTATATCTCTCTGTAAAATTTCATCCCAAATTAATTTGTTTTTATAGATATGTGATTAAATTAGTGGGATGTTTTTCTCGGCCGTAGAATTTGGACCATAATTTTATCACCAACTTCGAATGAATGGAACTCCATTTAACACTCAGAATTAGCTATTTTAACTTTTGGAAGAAATGTTCTCCATGATTTCATATATCTTTAAATAAATTTTCTTAATTATTGGGCTTGGATATTGGCCTCTATAGTAGTTTTATTGGGCTGTTGTCCAGTTCAATTCACCCGGAATGTTGTTTTTTCATGGCCAACATTGGTGGTCTTCCAACATGAATCTTCAAGTACTAAAAAAGTATGAATTGTTAATAATTTAATGAGAAACCTAAAACATAAATATAAAAATAAAATCAAGATCATTGGGTAATTTAAATGATCTTCAAAAATGTACCATGTATTAGGGAATTTTAAGAAAGAATTACAATCATAATGTGAAATGAAGTTCAGAGTGTAAAATGCACTAAAATAATGTTTATGAATAATGAAGCACATGAATATTATATATATTAACAATTAATATTAGCCTCATTAAGCGGATAATAAATCACCCCAGTTAACCAAATGGAAAGAAGGAACTTAATGAATGGTGTGGTTAAATCTAAAAGAACGTCTTTGCTCTGTTCTGGTTATATGTGTGGAGATTTTCTTGATGTTGTGTGGGGTGATGTGGATGGAGATGGGATCCCCTATTGTTTATTTGTTTTTTTGGACCTAAGGCTATGTGGGTCCGTACTGTGGGTCTTGTTTTGGTTCTAGTACTTCGAGGGATCCTAGGGATCCCTTCTTTGTGGTGACATTACAAGAGAACCGGGTGTGAATTCTTAAATTACTGCTCGGCAATTTTTCCTTCCTTGGCCTGTGGCTATGTCTGCTAGTTTCTTGGTAGTGAATAATTATTTGAATGGAATCACTTGAATTTGATATCAAGAATAGGTTTAATGGGAAATTGTTTTCTTGGAATGAGTTTTCTCTGTTTGTGGTTGTTGTTCTTTTGTATGAATGAATAGAAAAGAGGGTGTTTGTGTATGGTCTAGTTTTATAACCCTTAGGTTGGGATGAGTTCTGGTTTAACTATATGTATAAATTTAGTTTTTTGTTTATTATTTTCACCCCACCCAAGTTGATCACTTCATGAAGAACAACCCCATTTCAAAGGGGATGGTTTTTTCAACATCCTATTGGGTGGATGGATATTAGATCCTTTCTGATCCCTCTCTTGGGTTTCCCAATACTCTTTGGGTAGGCTGTGATGGAATGAGGTTCATTTTTAGCCCAAGAATCTTCGGGCAGGGTATGTTGTTGTTGTTGGCACATGTGTGTGTGGCTAGGTTTTTTTCCCAAGTGTCTTCGGGATGAGTCCCAGGTGTCTTTGGGTAAGGATGTAGTTCTTATGGCTTAGGTGTCTTCGAGTGTGGTTACATATGGTTGTGGGGGCCCAGGTGTCTGCAGGTAGGATATGTGGTTGTGGTGTCCCATAAGGTTATTGTTGGGGCAACAGTGGGACTGTAGTGAAAATGGTGGGGGAGGTCCGATGTATAGGATGTCTTAAATAACCTATGGGAAAGTGGTGCGGGGTACCCAAATGTTTATGTTCTATTACTCTTACTTTACTTGAATTTAATTATTTGGGGAGTGTACCTTGGTGAGGCTGGGTGGATAGTTTTCCTTGCTAGGTGTTTTGGTTATCTCTATTTTCTCATGGGGCATTAGATTATCTCCTCACTTGTGCATGAGATCTTTTGGTTTTCCCTACTTAGTATACCTATATACTCACCCAACATATATAAAACTTCTTTCAATTTTCCAGGAGGACTTTGGGGACCGTGCGGGACCGTACTAGCTCGGACATTGGGATAATTGTTGTTACTGTTTTCTTTCTTTTGGTACATTTCATTTGGATTTTTTCTTTTACTTTTATGGGTTTATCTTTGAATAAGCATATGAGAATGGGTTTTTTGATTTACTTATACCTTTGGTTTTGGAGTTATTTGGGTTTTTACCATTGTATCTCCCGATCCAACTAAATAAAAAGGGTAATGCCTTCCATATTATGTGTGATTCTAAACCCTTGGTGTTAGTCGCCACTCTGGGGCCTATTAAGGGCAGGACTCGGGGGTCATTATATATCCTTAAACTTGATGAAGGAAGGGTCTAGAAATTTTCTATCCCTTCCCTCATCTCGGTGAAGGGGGGTCATGACATTATCTTATATTGATGACTTCTTAGATATAGCTTCACATACTCATCCATTACTTTTATCTCGGTTTAGAATACCTTGGATTATCTCCTTTGATTTGGGTTGATTTATTAAGAATTCATACCACCTTTGATGAGCTCTTTAGGATCCAATTTGGTCTAGATTGAGGCTACTTAAGACTTGTTCCTATGTGTTGATAGCATTATCATTAAAGGAGTGAACTGTCAATGGTTTATCGCCAGATTATTCTTAAATCCCTATTGTTGAACCTCGTGTGTTATTACTATGGGTTGGTTCAAAATTCTATGGTTATTATTTCCTTGTTAAACCTTTTTTACTATAATAATATAACTATAAAATGGTCACTACTTAGAGATAATCCAACTTAGGCTTAAGAAGATAATGGTCGGTCAGGTACCCCATGAGAATACTAAACCCAAAAAGGTTTAATTATATTTTTTTATAAAATTATTATATTTTCACATGGTTTCATAATTTATTAATTGACTTGATAGAAATATAATTCATTTTTGGTGGCCTTTTGAGTATTACTCACACCCTATTCACACCACTAATTGGTAATCAAATAGAATTCAAGTATTCAGTTAGTGACAAGGGGTAGAATCTATCTTTAGAAACGTAACATCTATTCTATGATGGAGTGTGGGAGAAGAGAACTGAGTATGTGCTCATGATTCTGTTAGATATAAATTTTTCCTTTTTTACAATATTGTATAGAACATATTGTATTGTATGCCTACTTTAATGTATTCCTTGATCCCTATTTTTTATAATATTATATAATCACCAAATTATATATGACTTTTGGTTATTGTAACCCCTCTTATCTTAGTTATTTGGATGGTTAATTCAGGTGATTTTGATCATTATTATCTATTTTCTCTATTAATCTATTTATTATGACATTGTTCTCCACTCTGATCATGAGGTTATAGTATCCCCACCATACCATCACAAACCCTCGCTACAAATCGGTATCCTCGGTGTTTGGGGAGGCATGCTTTAAGAAATATGGTCTACCAGATCACGTTACTTATCTATGATCCTAGCTCAAGACATCACATAGATTATATTAAGTGTAATGGAATCTATTTCTATTCAAAAATATGTGTATATTAATTATTTAAAGGTGAAATAATTGATTTTAATCTTAATAATGTATAAATCTAATATGATAGCTAAAGATGGATATTATATTTCAATCAAAAAGGAAAATTTTTCACTCAATGATATTAAGGATGAATTTTCTAACATCGGTTCTTTTAATTTTAGTTTCAGGGATGAGTATCAGATCTCTCTAAATAATTTTCTGTTTTTATTAAAATACAAAGGAAAAAAATCAAATAAGAGTAAATAAAAGAAGGCCAGAAGTTGTGAATGTAACAATGAAATTTTATTTGAGACATGGATTCATTCTGATTAATGTTAAAAGCAAAGATAATTAAAAAAGAAAAATCATGAAATCCATGAAGGCTAATTGTGGTGTATTTGAAGATTCACTTGATAAAACTACTTTAAACAATTAACTTGGGCATGAAAAGAAAAAGGTAAATCTTTTTTTTATGGATCATATTGATGTAGTACAATCACCTTTATCTCAACATTATAATTATGAAAATATTTCTTGTAGTGAACTTTATTAATAATGATATATGTTTTAAAATAAATTTTCATCCTTAAAAATGAGAATATGAAACTCCCAAAAAAATATGATTACATTTCTATTGAAAAAGAGATATTAACTGATAAGAATTTGGATTTAAGATCTAATTCATCCAAATATTCATGTCCATTACATGACCATAAAATTAAGGAGTTGTTGTATAAATTAAAATCATTAGAAAAGGTGATAACATTTTTTACACAGTTTTATAATTATCAAAATAAAATTCTTGGAAAGAATAAAATTAATAAATATAGGCTAGGCATTGGTATTAATAGAGAAATACTGAAATTAAATAAGAATTATTTTTTTTTCTTGGTTCTAAAAGAAAAGGCATGTCTACAGTTAGGTGTTTGTATTGTGATATTAATGGACATTAAGAAAATAAATACTATACTATAAATTCCAATTTATATGGTGTTAAGAATGTTCATTTTTTCAAAAGATTTATCAAAATTTAAATATACAACTTCCACTCAAAATAAACATCTTTTGTTTCCTAATTATTTAGTTTCTAACACAACTAGACCTAAAAGCATATGGGTACCAAAAGAAAATTATATTTGATATTTTTCAGTTTTCTTCCACTAGACATAATTGTTATATCATTAATTGGATTCGTGAAATATATAGATATTTCTTTTTAGGAAAATCATAATTATTTTACAAATATTGAGAAACTATGAAGTGATTCACTATGTGAAAGGAAACATCTTCAGAGTTAGAACAATTAAAATCCCAGAAGTCTTTAATTTCTATTTTAAAAGAAATAACTATTTTATATAAGGGGAGAATGAATTTTGAATATTTTAATTTTTATTCCAATATATTTGATTATTCTTATTCTTGAAATGTTAAATCATTTTTTCACCGTATAATTTTATGTGAGTCCTTGAATTATTTTGTTAACTTATGGACATCATTTATGGTCTTTATAATTTAATGTTGGAATGTGTTAATTTATTAAAATTTATTTTTTGTGTAATCATGAGTATAATTTCTTACTATTTAAATTACTGATATGTGAAAAAAAATTGAAATTATTTTATTTTAATTCCTTGGATATCTTAAATATATATGCTCTGTCTAAGGGGTTTTTTATCTTTTAGGTGATAACATACAATATTACTATAGAATGAATTAAATTATTTGATATATATTTTTATCCTTGGAAATGTTCTTTTATTCATTAAATAATATTTTTCATGTTTTAGTGGCTCCTTGGGTATAATATTTTGACATTTTGAAGGAAGCATGAATTAAGGAGGAGTTTATATTATTGTATTTATTGACACTGTATTTTTCATGAATTTCTCATTAATCTAACTTATTTATCCTTAAAAAAGGGGAATATGGAGTTTGGGTTTTTTAATTTTCAAAATAGGATATATTTTTGACCATATCCTTATTCTTTCCATTCACATATTGGTTTTGATAATTAATTGAACCCATTTTTTAAAAATAATTTGGTTTTAGTGATTTTAGATTTATTATGTCTCTATTCTTAGTTTATATTTGAAGCTATATTGATTAGTTTATTCTATTTTTATTTAGTTTTAATGGTATCAATATTATATTAATTTTATTTTTTATATTGAATACTAAATCATTTGTTTAGATATGGGAAAAATTCTTTAAATCTGTTATAATTTTTTAGTGACATTGCATCATTTCAGCATAAGTTCGCCTACGTATTTTGATTATATATCAGGATAAATTGCTCATATTTTTCTAAAATTTTCATTTTATATAGATGATAGATTTATAGAAATTTCATTCATTTACAATGTATTTTGAAATTATCTCTTAGTTTCTCTAAAGATTCACCGAAGTTGCTCCAACATTTCAGGGTTTCTACAATCAATATATTTGGATGGATTCAATTTTTCAATTATTACGTGGGATAAAAATATATGAATCATGTGAAACATGGTGAAATTGATTTCCAAGACATTTATCTTTATTTTTTAAATTTACATATATGGATAAAAATGTTGTTTTGGTTCTGAATAAATTATCCAAAGTTATACGATGTTTCTACCATATTGTAGTTTTTCTGATTTTATTTTGCTTGTGTTTTTTGATGTTATCATAAGAAGTAAAAGTTGTATTGAGGGTATTTTTAATCAATTATAAAGGAATATAAATTTCCTAAATATAATTCTTCTATGTGGGATAATGAATCTATTGTAAAATTACTATAAAATTTGAGATAATATTTTGATAGTAAGCTATACAGTTTTTTAGAATGGTGATCATCCCTATGATGAAAATAACTACATTGGTATCCCTACATTGGTATTAGAAGTACACTATTTTTAATTTTAAAATAATTTTTGGGGAAAACTATTTGGATAATTATTTCTATGTTTCATATATTGATCCCAATATTTCTGTTGAAGCTGAACATTACATTGCTACTAATAAAGTGGAGCCCATCCTCTTCTATATAGATAAAAATTGAAAATTGGAATATTTTAATTCATATATTGATGAAACAAGAAGATTGTATCAATATTTTTGAACTATAAAACATAATTTTGGTCTACTATTTTAAAATGGACCCATAAGATGGGTTTCCTCCTTTTAGGAACTCACGACATTCCGCATAACATCATGTGGGAAGATGTACTTCATGATGAACAAGTGATCATGCATAACATATTCAATAGAATATGGAAGTTCACATATATTACTAGTTTTCTCATAGACTATACATATTTATCAGTACTCAATTTGTGTTACTCGAATAGGAGTTGTCACATTTGAACCAGCATGCATGTGAATCTCAAAACCTTTTTTGAAAACAACTATAAAACTATCCTCAATATCTAAAGTGTCACCTTATATAAGATATGGTTGATACATGAAAAATGCTTATATCATGTGATGAAATTTACTGTTAATTTGGAAATGTGGTGGAGGAAAAAATATATTCCTCTTCACTGTATCAAAATTGAGTTAGAAATATTCATTTAGTTTTCCTCTTGTATTCACTATAGTGACTTGAACTGGAGGATTTTTCATTTCTCTATATACTTGAGTTGGATGTAATATAATGATTATTATAAGATATAGGAATTAGTATCTTTACAACTCTATGTAATTAATAAATGGAATTGAATATTTTTTAGACATAGGCCTCACCCATGAGAATAAATGAAGGAGATTCCACAAATATTATAGTATATTTAGATTATACATATATTATTCATGGTTAATGAAAAATTTAGAGAACTGTCCTACAGTTTGTTTCATGAAATAAAATATATTCTATATGGAGAATATATTTTCCAATACCCAATAAAATGTTGTCGATATTATATGAAATTATGAAATGAAGGGAAAAGTATGTTATGGTACTCTATTTTTATGCTTTTTAATATATGAAATTTTAATTTCGATTATTCTTAGTAATTTATTAGCTATTTTATTTCTCATAAAATATAAAAATGATGATGTAAATGGTTGTGACTATTTTTTTTTATATAATTTGAAGATAAAAATAATCAGAAAATATTTTAAGAACATTTTCCATTGAAGTGGGAGGACACATGGTCATTGGAATTATAATATTTGAATTTTAATTTGAATGATGTTTCAAGGATTTAGGAATTATTTTATTTAATTTAATTGATGTCTTGAATGAGAAACGGAATCAATTTATAATGGTTTTTCACAATTATAGTGGGATATATCATAAGAAATTAAATTTTCTTAACAAAATTTATTTCAATGGTTTTATTTTTTAAAAAAATAATGTTGTATGGATGTGATATTCATGGGGATATTTGTAAAATCTATTGACTTGATTTATTTTGAATTTTTTGAATGAAGAAGAGATAATAAAACTAATGGATTGTTTTATTCTCCATAAATATTTTTTTCTAGAATTTTTAAAGGTGCCGCATGAAAACTCTTACTCTTATAAAAATACAAATCACTTCAATGTTTGATATTTTTATTCTACATTTGAAGAAGAGTGAAAATATTTATCTACAGATATTTATTATCGCTCAGTATAAAGAAGAAGAGTTCGTTTGTGAATTTTTATATTATATTACTACTATTGAATGTTTAAGATGTCTATGTGATATTTAATATTTTATTAATTATATTATTTATTTATATAATATTTTTGAAACATTGAAGAAGTTAATTTTTTCTGTTATTTATTAAATATAATATTTATTTTTCAATTAATTTTCAAACCTTATGCTGAATATGTTTAAAAAATCTAGATATTTTCTATTTCTACTAAAGTGTTAACTACTTGTAATTAGTCATTATAGAGTGTCAACTGCTTGTACTTATCTATGGTTTTCAATGTTCCCTATAAAATAACCTGACGTTTTGTATGGTGGAAACTACCTGCACTCAGTTTTCGATGTCCCTATATAAATATACATCCTTAGTGAAAATCACTAAGATCGAAAAAAGAGTATTAGTGGAGTGTACTAGGGTATTTTTGTGCACCAACCCACTATTCATCATCATTTTATACTCTTTTCTTAATTTCTTTTCCATTTATTTACTAATCATTAAGATAGAAGTAATGAATCACTTTAATTAAAGAGGGATGATATAAATTTCTTATGTTTTTTTAAAGGACCAAATTCACCCCCCTCACCCCTTATATGTCACTATCCTTCCAAAACAACATATTCAACCAATATGGGATGTTGCAAAAAATTATCAAAGAATTGTTTTATTTTTCATGATATTAGGGATATATTAGAAAAGAGTAAAGAAAGTTTAGAACGTTGGTTGAATGATATGTAGTGTTTTTAAATAGTACCTGTATGAGATGAATTCCATGTTACAAGAGAGTTGGGATTTATTTTCTTTTTTTATTATAATTGAGTTTATTATTTATAAAAGTGATATTCTAGATTTTTTTGTTTTTTGTATTTTTTGATTCTCCTCAGGGGGAAGATTTCTGAGTTCATGCATCATATTAGGCACATAGGTTCATATGAAATGTGCCTTATTAAATGTAATTATGGTACTAGTTTAGAAAAACACAAGTACAAAAGAAATAAAATAAGTCTTGGTTATTTAATGTGTCAACAAAAACATAAATGTTATTTTTACAAATAGATTCTTAGTGAAATTCTAATTAACTGAACTGAATAATTTTTTATTATCATGGGTAATTAATTTTTCTTCTTATGATATTGTATAAATTAATAAAAATTCAATAGAAACTTATGAAGAGTTTTCCTATATAAATTCTGAATTTAATTTTATTTAACTAAATCAAAATTATGATATCTTTAATACAAATCAATATTAGGGTGTATCGTTTTTATATGTGTGTGTTTTTTGTCTTGATCCTCAATGGGATATACTGGAATATAGTGGATGGTGATTATTAGACCACTATATTGGGTAGTTTTATTTAGTATGAGATTCTTGGTATACATATATGTTTGATAACTCTGGGGTGGTTGTGTTGGAATGGGAATTTCCTTATGATATATGACATGGGAGCATGGATGATTCTCTTAGAGCTATGAACTATTGGAGACCTAACCTTTATATTAGGCAGGAGAGCTTATTGATGTTGATGTATGACTCGGAACATTGGTGAGTTTGATGTTGTAATTTAATAGTAGGACACTTTCCTATTATTAGTTTATATGAGTTGTGATTATCTAGGGTAACCAAAGAGAGGGGTTAACCTCATCTATGAATTCCTTTAAAAAATAGGAAACATGGGTAGATGTTTGTGTTAAATATTTCTAAATGGAGTGTTCTATTGTGTATATGATATAGGCATGGATATTCTTACATTATTAAGAATGTTAAGTCATGATTACAGCCTATATAAATGTGTCATAAATGTTTAGGGATCATAGTCATATGATTAAATTGGAATGTGAGAATAGGATTGGTGAGTCAAATGGGTGTGTGAGGTAGTGAATTTATAGATGGTTTTAAAAGTAAATACCATTTATATTTTTTTATGTATCCATAGGTTTGATTATGGTTAGTCCCCCATTGATTCCAATATATTTCTTGGAAAAAACTTAGGTGTGTTTTGTTTAACCTATATGGTAGGTGAATTGGTGTGGCATAAGATTTTCTTTATTAAGGTGATCATGGTATCCTATTTGGTAATGAGTTTCATGGATGAAATTTTATACATGTATATTGGTAGTTTTTTAGACATCTTTGGGATATATATATGGGGTTTATAAATTTACATAACACATGTGGAGTGGTCACAATGGAATACGTAAATACATGATGCTTGTATTTGATATTATCCTAGTGTGATAAAACATTTATATGGACACCTAATATAAATAATGAGTTGTGAAATTTTGTGAAATTTGATATGTGGTATGTTGTCCTTGGATCCTATGAGACTATGACGGAATGCATGGATCAACGGGACGACTGTGGGATCAAAGAGTACATCAACTATAATGTGTTTGGTACTGATGTGACTATAATATGTTATCTAGACTATATAGGGACCATGGTAGGATATAATATGATAGTTACATGATTTTTATCAATTTAATGGACCGTGAGTTAGATATTTTGGGACCATGGGTATAATTTTGGATTATTGGTAGAATTGGAATGAAGATATGTGGGGTGTTGTTGTATCATTGAAATGTAAATTGGGGATTAGTTTTTGTAAAATTTTTTTGGAAATACAAGAATAGATCGTGAATGTTAATGTTTTTATTGAAATATATATGAGTAATTATTATGCTCGTGTATTAGTGATCAGGGAAATTATGTGGTAAGGAGAACACCAAAGATGATCTAATATGGTGGCACTCATTTTGAGAGGTTTTCAGTAAACATTGGAAGTGACATGTTGTCACACCCAACAAGGAAGCGATTTATATTTTTTGAAGGTATATGGATGTAAGAAGATATGTTATGTGTACTAAAGATAAAATACCTAGGTATGGATGTTATTCGATATAAATACAATTGATTTGGTACATTTGATAACTGACATCGGCTAGGGGGGGAATGATAGTTGGGAAGTACAATTAGGTATGTTCTCTATAAATTGGTATGTGGGTTAATTTTTTCTATACAATTTTAGTACTAGAGAACAACACTGAAACATGAAAAAAATTTGGGGCTATTTATTATGGAAATAGACTCAAGATAGAGACAGTGAAACCTGATGATAATAATCAGATGACAATCAGGCATGACACTGATTTAGTGATGGACTAGTGTACACTAGTAACATTAACTAATAAAGGTAACATCGATATATTAGGGATTAAAAAATAACACTGGTGGTGTTTAATTGTAATGGGATTTGTGCAAATCATCAACACAACTAAGCACAGTCTTGTAGGGTTTTTAATAGTGGGTTTAGTTTAGGTATAATATTATCACAACAATAACTAGTGGGAGGCATGATTTTTTCCACGAATCGAGTCTCGGTGACGGATATGGTTCAAGAATATTTTTAATAATAATTCATGTGGATGATAATAATTGTAGTGGGGATTTTGTAACATCCTAGGCTAGTTTAGGTATGATATTATTTGAATTTTTATCAAAAACCTGATTTTTTTGGTTTTTTAAAATATATATATTTCATTGTTTAAAAAAAATGATAAATAAAAAGTTAAACTAAAATAGTGATTTAGTTTGATCCATGGGTTGAACCTGTGTCACAGAACCTGTAAGAGGTATCGAGAGTGTAGTAATTTATTAAAACCATGTTTCATGAATTTTATTGGCTTGGGGTGGTATTGAGAAACTATTGTTATCATGATTATTGGGAATCCCCATGTGTTGAAATAGATTAAAAGTGGTTTGGGATGAATTTATGTATTTTTGATTTGTATGATATTTTTCAATTATTTTTTTAGGTCTAAATCCTTACACATCACAAGGGTGAAAATTAATATATTACATATTGAAATAAAAACCTTATATATAGTGAAAAAAAATATACATGGAAAAATAAATATTATGTATATAAATTTAGTTAATTCATATATATAATGATTAAATAAAAATATTACTTACTTTTTTTCATCTAGGGGGAAAGCATTATGTATGGATATAAATATATTATGTATTAGAGAAATATATTATTAATAGAGTAATATATTATGTTTGAATTTTTCTATAAGGGAAAAAATTACATGGGATGTAATATATTGTGTATTGGGGAAAGAATTATATGCATGCATTTTTTCCCAAGCGAAAAACATTTCATATTTATTAAAAATATTGGGTTGAGGATCTTATCTTAGGGGAAAATGTAACTCATGGGTTATTCCAATATGAAAAAACATAAGTGTTGAAGAAAATGATAAACATGGAATTTTTTAAGGTAAACCCCTTCTAAATGAGAGATATAAAATAATTAGGGTTTATATATGTTAGTTATTGAGGGAAATTTTTTCCTAGTTAAGACCCATATGTATGGATTTTAAAACTCATGTTATGGCCTTTTGAAAGATAAATTATTGATTAATAAAAATAAAAAATATTTTTGGATTAAAAAATTATGATAGGGTTCCTTTATACTATGTAGAAATGTGTTTTATTTACCTCTCACTACACTTTTGATATTTCCCCATCCAAATTGAGTCTTATTTATATTCTTAATGGATTCAAGCTCTGTTTTTTTGAGATAGATAAATGTAAATATATTAAACTATATTAATTTTTTTATTTATTTCTTCACATCTTTCATTGTTTTAGATCTGTTATCATTTTTTAAAATGTTTTCAACCAATTCCATATGTACATATGGAATCAGTATATAATGATGAGGATTTTGTTTGACATAGTTAAAGGAAATCTCATTAGGACGGTCAAAATAGTTTTGTTTTTTCAAATACTTTTGTCACTACCTTTTATTTTTTTTACATGGATTGGTAGAAATTTGATGGGCTGATTGAAATGAATAGTTTTTGATTTTATGAGTTAAATTTTAGTGTGAATATTGGGGGTAGATATACACAAGTTATTGAATAATTAGTCATAAAAGATCTCTAATTAAGTTATTCATTGATTATGACCAAGATTTTAAATATAGAATTATGTTTTTGTAAATAAAAAATAATAATAATTGGATTAAAATTAATTTGAGATGGTTTTTATAGAGTTAGGGCCCCATATTGATGGCTGATGGTTTCGCAGGATTAGAAGATATTTGGGGATAGTGTTAATGACTAGATTATAATGGGAATATATTCAAATGTGTCATGTGGTCCCTAAACATCACTTTAATGTTTATGAATTTTTTATAGAATGGGATGTGTGTTCCTATCAGTTATGTGTGATTGACCTTGATTATAAATTAATTATCTCCCCATTAACCTATATAAAATAAACACAAGTTTATTGGTATATAATAGACCCTTCAACAATATTTGTATCCCAAACAATCTATGTCCATCGTATTGACCATAAACATGTTATAATAGAGCCATAGATCTAGAAGGGTATAAATAAAATGAATTATTTAATTATACAATAAGATAAGATTCCTTACAATCTTCTGAGTGGGGAAGTTTATAGACTAGAAATTCATGACTTAGAGGTAGGTTATATAGAAATATTAGAGCACCTTTTAGAACTTGGATAGTTAATTATATTTTTTTATTAGTGTTATTCCCCCACTAGAATATATTTACCCAAATTTGGTGACTTAATGGATGTTGTATGTGAAGGATCAATGAAATGATCAACTTACATTGAAATTAAAATTGATATGAGATTTATGCCACCTATTTTTTGTGATACCTTTATTTTTAAATTGTGGTCAATTATTAAATGATATGATCATGTTCATGTTAAGGGATGTGATTCCCTCTATTTGATAAGCTTGAACCATGGGTGGGAATTATATCAAGGAACCCAAGTGGGGTGTTTGATCCTTGATGTCACCTAGGGGACCACTATTAGTGCCCTAATATTCTATTCACACTAAAATGGAATAGTGAATAAGGTCAATCACAATTGTGTCTTAGATTGTTTGAAGTTATGATTTTAGTTTTTTTAACTTACGAGGCTAACCTGAGGATTATGTTTTGGTTTTAATTAAAATTCCATCCTAAGAAATTATAACTGTGATATGGGGTTCCTAACACTGATGTGGGATGTGTCCCCTAGGTAATTATGGTATGGTAACCATTCATGATAAGGAATGTGACCCCTAGTGTTAATGATGTAAAATCATTCTGGGTAGAGGATAAGACCCCTTAGGTGGATGGTATATTCTTATTCTGCTTTTGGGAATGAAACCCCCTAGTGGATGACATAGGAAATTTCTATGTAGGATTTTTGACCCTCAGGTGGATTATATGTGACTATTTATGGGTTAAATGTGAACCCTAGGTAACAATTTTCTAGTATCAATTCCAAGAGGCGACGAAACCCCCTGGTTGTATGTGATGTGATGGATCCAGGAAGGGGTTCCACCCTCTGAATGTTTTCTATTTATGGTTCTAGGGTGGAATGTGACTCTTAGGTGTATGATATTATGGAACAAAATCTGTATTAGGATATGGTTCCCCCTAAGTTGTATTCTAATAGGTTATGATGTAGGAAATGACACCCCCTTGGTTGGTTATATATTATGAGAAAATTAATCTGGAATTAACCGAAGTAAGAATTGTCAAACTAAGGTGTATCATTAGAACATGATGACCAATAGTGATTATTTTATTTCACATAAATGATTTGTTTTTTATTCTGAACATATTATATGGTATAGACACTACATTTACTTTTTATATTAGGGAACCCATTTTTGGTGGCCTATTTATTTTTACACACACCCTAAATAGGTTTCCCTATTACAATGGTACATAAGAAAACCTCCTGATCAGAGTCATACTGAATTAAACCAGACCCACACTCCTATAATAAATGTTAAAACACGTATACATTTAGAACATGCATGTTAAACAAAGAATAAATGTAATATATTTTACATTATTTCCATAAAAAAGATATTGCATCTGATAAATAAATGCACAACCCCAAAACCAAAATGTTTAGTGTGTTTGATATTAGCTACATAAATATCTTATTGAAAATTATTCCATAAATATCTCCCATAAATGTTCTTATCATGTGTTTTACTTAGAAAAACATCATACATAATATTATTATTCATTACCATTGGAATTTAAACATAAGAACAGGGTGAGATCAAATACTCATTTAGGTAAATAAATAACAATGATTCATAATGTGGTAGACCATAGGTTTGAGGGAAGACATAAACATGGCATATATGTCTAATTATAAAGAACGTGGAATTATAATAGTTTTATATAAGTAATTATGTATTTACATATAACCTTATAAGGAGCATTATGAAAGATACATATACCATGGTTTCTGAATATAGATTCATGAGACAATAATCTTATTCCATGGGGAAAAACATATAAAAGTGACATAAATTTAAGAATAGGAAAAACGTTTCATTATAAAAATACATAACCACAATTAGGTCCATGAAAAAAGTTTTAATCAAATAAATAATGTCCATAAAAATAGTTGTTAACAAATTTATATGGTCCACGCAAAGAATTGTAAACATATTAGTAAAGTACATGTATAGAGTTTTGAACATTTAAAAAGGTATAGTTATATTGTTATGAATATATAAATAAATTTCATGCATATAGTTAGAAACATATAAATAAGTTCTACATGTATAATTTTGAACATTTCAATAAGTTCCACACATGAAGTTATCAAAATATCAATAAGGTACATGTATAATATCATTAACTCCTAAGATACAAAACTAAACCCAATATATTTATGTCAATATTAAACCCACCATAATATAATTACAAAACATTTATATTTGTTCCATTTTAACATGAAAAAATTCAAAATCCCACCATATCCTGATTAACCCATTGGAAATAAATAGTTTTCATGAAAAAAAAATGTCAGATATTATTATTATCCTTTTAGAGAAATAATTTGGATATTATCATTAACTTATTTCCTTGGTAAATCATAAGAGAGGTTAATTGATATTCACAAAGATGAAATGAATTTATATGATCATTAGAAAATTTCTATGAAAAAAATAATAATAAATATACTTTACTTTTAATAAATTCTATTTTAAAAGTAAAAAAATCAAAAAAATAGGTGTAGAAATTTCATTTAAAGATAATGAAAACACAGAAATGATGTTTTGTTAATGAGATTAATTAATAGAAATGGAAAATTTATTTTTGTGTAAAACATTTAAAATATATTTTATTCACACTTTTTTAAAGAAGTTCAAAGACAATATAAAATGACCTACGTAGAGAATGTTAAAAAATGATTCATATCATTATTATGAAAAGTATATAAAGGATAATAGAAAGTTTCCTTATAAAATTATTGAATTATATATAATCACATCCATAAAAAACTATATAGAATATTTACATAGAAGATAAATATTCTCTAAAAAATAAGAGATAAAGTTGGCAGCACTTACAAGAATCCTTTAAATAAAATTATGAAACAAAAAAAATATTAAATTGTATAAATAAATTTTAAATAGAGAAAAAAATAGATGTGAAGAAAATATAATAATTTTTAGAGATAAATTTTGTATAATTTCTTCCAATGAATGTTTAAACATAAAAAATCTCAATTTCAGAGTGATATTTCAAAATAAACACTTACCTCTTCTCCTGACTTCTATGAAAGTGAGTAAACCCCATTTAAATTAAACATAACCATTTTAATCACATATTTTATAACCATAATAAGATATATTAACTTTAATAATATTTAATTATAACCATTAATGGCACATATATTTATTACTTATTATTTATTTTCATCATTTGATGTTAGTAATTTTGATTTTTTTTCATTCGAGTTTCATAATTTTGATAATGATCCTCATTCTAGGATATAATGTTTAGAAACCCTATATTTTTAAAGTAAGTGGAGTCATTTTTTCAATGATATATATTCATTAAAATTTTAATTTTTTGGAATTTATGGGTATTATTTGTGATAATTCAATCCATGGTGAGAATGTTTCTGATATTTTTCGGATAAAATTTACTTTTTATTGATCATTCATTTTTTGTGTTTATATTCCATAACCATATTCAAAAAGTAACTTACTATTTGACATCATATATTAATATTATTAATTTATTAATAATTATTCATGATTAAAATTTTTATTTTGGTATAGAATCATTCATTTAGGTAGTTGAACCAACCCAAAGAAGAATATCTTATTCAAGTGAATGTGTAGGTGTATAGATTTATATAAAATTAGTATCATTTTATTATAAGAATAATGAATTTAATATAAAATCATAAAATTATATAATAATATTAATAATTATTGAAGATTATAAATTAATTTAAAAATATGGTGAATAACTAGGTACTTACTTTGATTAATTCTCTCCTCGAAATGGGGTCCTTCAGAATAAAGGATTTATGCTTCCCTTTTAGGAGGAGAGGCTTCCAAATTTATAAAAAAGTATTAGGGCGAGTAACATGTTTTGGTATTAATGATTTAACCATATAAGAATAGTGTTTTTGGAGGGGGTAAATGATGGGTTCTTTTATAGGTTGATTTGGACTGGAATTTCCAAAAAAATCATTCCTCAATGTATAAGGCCATCATTTCAAAACAAATTTGGATACAAAGTGGGAAAATAAAATATATGGGTCAATAATCCCACCATAAAAAAAATTAATTTATAAATTTTTATGTTATTTTAAGTCTTTCCCACTTATTTTTACCTATTTTAACTAATATTAACTTTACTATGGTAACTCAAGTTTTACCTCGGTAACATATTTTTAAGCCAAAAAATGTAAAGTAAAATTAACTTTTTTTGATATTTTTCTATATTTTCAAATATTTTTAGATTTCAAAACTACATGTAATAAATTATGAAATATAATTAAATTATTTAATAACATTAATTGATAATGTACCATCTATATATGCCTCACAATAACTCTACGTAATGGTCATTTGGTCACCATATAGGTGTCATTTGAAGTTATTTGAATAAATGATTTCTGACTCTTGGAAGAAAATTGAAAACTCATGTCTATGAATGGTTAATTATCACTCGGTTTAATATATGTCTAAACTCTATGTAATAGTCATTTTGTACTTGTGTAAGGTTCATCATAAGGGTGATCAATCTACATAAGGTTCATTCACCAGTTGGATAATTTTTGTGACATCAAAATAATCAGTGATTTAATAAATATCTAGTTCAATTATATCATATCATCTTCAAATATATGTTAGTAAAAGTGATATTTAATGAGTATTGAATTATATTTAATGGTTATTAAGTTTGTTTTATTATGACCAAAATTCATGGAGATTTAGAATTCAAATATTAAAAATTATACTCTATGATCATTACTTCTATTTGGAAAGGAATATTTAATTGAAATGTTTTGTGTTGTTGAGAAATAAGTTGTTTCAATTTTTTATGATAAAAATATTCACATGACCTATGGAAATATAAAATAATAAAATAGTGAATAGAAACTAGTTGATAATTTGATAATTAAGGCTGATATAATATTGTACCTAAAACATTTTGTATCAAGTAGAGGGAGAGAATAAAGAGATTAGCTAGCACTAAAACTTTGATATTTTAAGAGTTTAAAACAATCCTAGTTTTCTTACATTTATCTAGTAATTATCTACCAATAAGGAAGTATATTTTTTCATACATTCATTCTCTTATGTATAGATAAATGATCTAGAAAAATGATTAAAATAAGAACAGTTGTGCATGCTCTTATATTGAAATTGTTCAAGAAGTTATGATACTACCAAATTAGTATCCTATATTTTATTCATAAGAATTTTAAAGAATATAGAATATTTAATTCAACCAAGAATGTTGATTCAATTTAAAATATTATTGTTCATGGGTAAACAACACCATCCACTATTGCAATTGTTTTGAAAGTTGAAGGATATATTCTACCCTTTGTTTATATAATCCCTAAAAATATTGACAATATTTAAGGATTTACACTAATTTTCTCTTGTAATCACTATTATATTAATAATAATATAGGTATTGGAACTCAAAAATAACTATGTAAGGATTAGTATATCACATTGATTTCAAACCATGGAAGAAACTATCGATATTTTTTTGTTCTATTTTCATTTTTTCATAGAAGTGATAAAGTTATATTAGGAGTAGATTATTACTATAATAGATAAAGGGGGTTTAATTTAAAAAAAGTAATAATGTTAAAAATTAAATAACATTTACTCACCCCCCCCCCCCTCTAAACTGTACACTAACTAATATGGACATTGCATGTTGTGTCACCCCCCCCATGAGATAATACTATTTATAATGTTATACATTGATGATTATAGATTTATGAATAGAATGTTTTTTCCCTTTTATGTTAAAAAAATTCCTTGTTAGAAGAATATAATTCTACGTTATATACTTTTATATTGTAAAGAAGTTAGTGATGTTTTTATTATCAGATTTCTCTGCATTACAAGAGATAAAATTATGACATTAAATAACTAGATGAACCTTGAGATATTTGGGAAGGACTTAAATGATATATATTAATACCTATATGTCAATTTTACTCCAAATTTATGTGATTTTGAAAAACAAATGAAATGTGAGAAATTTTTTAAAAGAAAGATCAAAATCAAAGAAGGGAAGTTACAGATTTAGAGGGATATGTTCAAAAATATCATAATGTATAAGGATAAAACTATTGAAGAATATTTCTCGATGATAAATAACAAATTTAGTCATATCAAAGTATTTAGATACAATTTATAATATTTCATTATGATGAAAAACTAATACATAATTTTCCTAACAGATTTGACATAAATATATCATCCATTGATGATATGGAAGACCTTTCCCTTGATGAGCTACACAATGCTCTTATGAATTATGAAAAGATAAAAATATCATATATAAAAATAATTCTAAAAGGATATTTCTTTAAAATACATTAAAATATATAAAATTAATTAATATGAAGTTTATTCCTCTAGTGGTTCAATTGATGATGATTAATTTGATGAAAGATATATAAACTTTTTTGAATTTTTATCAATGAATCAAAAATAAGTGAAGGAAAGATCAATAAATTGATTGAAATGTGGGGGTATATGATATTTTTCTATAGATGTTCCTAGAATAAAGAATTTTGTGTATTCTGATGAGGATTTGGTTGGAGATAGTCCTTTTAGGAAGTCAAAAGGGAGATCCTTCAAAGAAATTAAGATTTAAGATGATGGAAGAAATAGAATACAGAGAAAAAGAAAAAGAGTGTGTTGACTAAGGGGAAAGAATAATGTTACTCCATTATAAGTTATTTAAAAATTAGTGTGCAATAATGGATTATGTCTTTATGAAACAAGTTGAGAAAAATGAAGGAAACACAAGCAATGATAGTGAAGAATAAGTATATGTGACTTATATGGTTCACATATTGAAAATTTAACTTGAATTATGTCTTGATAGAAATACTCAACTCAATAAATAAATCACATATCTCAATAAGTATGTGATAAAGATGAAGAAATATTAATATGAGATTTGTATTATAGTTATTGATCACATTGAGGAGATAAATATTCTCAAAGAGAAAGTATAGAAGAAGGGTAGAATCATGAAAGAACCTGAGAAGAATTTGACTTATTGAGAAAAAGATTTTAATCAGCTTGAATAATAGTGTATTAAAGCTGAAAACCCCCTTATAAAACATAATAATTAATTTTATAAGGTTTTAAATGTAATGGATGAATTATCTTAGTGTATTTATAACTCATGTGTATCAAATAAGTTAAAATTCACACTCATTATATAAATAATATTCAACATTATTTCAACTAACAATATTGGTTTGGATGTCCAAACAAGAAAAAACTAGGTTTAGAGAAATACCTTAAAATATATACTATTTTTTGGGTGGTGGAAAAGGAATATAAGAAGAATGTTTTTTTTAAACTATCTATAAAAAAGGTTAATATTCCACCAAGATGGTAATTGGATTTTTAAATATGGACTTATGAATTTTATAGATGACCCAATTTCAAGGGATATTGCCAGTGGTTTAGAGATTATGGACACAAATCATATGTAAGATATTATAACATGACCCATAATTTGAATCAAAGAAGCACAAAATTTATGGAGAGTTACTCATATTAAAGTATAAAAAGATATGTGAGGATAAAAATAGAAAGTAAGAACTCATATGTAATGCATGTTTAAAACATTTTTGAATGGAATGAGGATATATAAGGAAGATATGAGTAAAAATTTCACCATGAAAAATAATTTTTTACATTGACTCTATGATAGAAAAAATAGATGATTTATGAAAGGGGGATTTAGTAAAAAAAACAAGGCTGATACATCACTCTCTGTTGAAGTGACTCTCAAAGTAAATAGGGGGAGTAAGCCATAGATTATTGATAGTGGATGTTAATCACACATGACTTGAGATAAAATAATCTTAATAAATATATAATAACATGATTTTGGTGGATTAACTTTTGTAAATGAAATATCTTTTATGATCAAAGATATTGGAAAATCTGAAATTGGGTCCCAAAAATTGAAATCAAAAGGTTTCTTATTGGTTAATGGGGTCAAAACTAATCTTCTATGTGTGAGTCAATTGTGTGATAATGGGAATGATATATTTTTTAGGTAAAAAACATTCCTCCATAAAGTAATAATGTATGGGAATATTATAATTTCATGTGTATTAGTGGAAATCCTTTTCTGATTGGGGACTCAAATTATTCTTGATACTTGAGTTTAAAAGATGACAAAAATTGAAAAATAGAAGTTTAGGCCATCATTATTAGATGATCTTGAGAAATATTTCCAATGGAGATGTAGTGAGATAATTTATTCACCTCATAATGGAAAAGAAAGAAGTTTTTGAGACATGTTAAAAATTAAAAAACACTTAAGGGGACATAAAATTGTTGAAATTGGTACCACAAAGCATCTTAAATTGACACACATAGATTTATGTAGACCCATGAGAAATAATTAAACCTAATTTGGTATTTATTTCTGAATATTTACTAATTAATTCACTATAACAAACAATGGGATGTTTCTAAAACACAGTTTTTTGTCAGTGAATATGTTTAAAACCACTTGAAGAATAGTTGATAAAGACTAGGGGATGTGAATCGTGAAATTCATATATAATAATGAGAATGGGTTTTCAAGAAGATCATTTTAATATTATTTTATTAACATGGTATAAAAAATTGAAATAATACTTCATATACACCAAAATAAAATAGATCATCTAAGATAAATAATTGGATATTGGTTTAAATTTAAAGAATAATATTAGTGAAATATGGTCTCTCAGAATTTAATTAGAGATAAGTTGTGTGCACAACTATCCATATTCAATACTGACATTTTCTAAGATAGATCTTAAAATTATTTCATATAATATGTTGTAAAAAATGAATCATACTATATATGGCATGTTAGTGTTTATTAGTCCCTACCTTATTAATTTTTAAAATTCAAAACAGGGAATGTTTGATAAAAAGTATATAAAGGGTATATTTTTGGGACATTTACCATGTTGGAAAGACTATATATTCTAGAAAAAGAGGTTTAATAAATTTAATGTTGTGATGTGAAAATAATTAACAAAAATCCAATAATTATTACTCCAATTACATTATTTCTATATGCTGCAGTTGAAAATGGTAAGAAAAATTATGAAGAAAAATGTGTTGTAAAATAATAATATAAACCATAGTTTTTATAAGTTGTGCCAAATTAGAATAATGATGAGGGGGAGGATTCTATGAGTGAAGTATTTAAGTAAAAAAATTTAAATACAAATTTTAATGTAGAAAAATTTTTATAAATTAGTTAAATTTGATGAAGGTGATAGGAAGGTTGTAGTATAAAAATTAAACTTCTTTAAACTCAAAAATTAATCCATATTATAAGGAATTATACTTATCATATATATAGTGGATTGAGCCTATTAATTATGAGTATAATCATAATGAATATAATTCTATATGGAACCTTCTTCCAATATCTAAAAACAAAAATGTCATCAGAAAAAAATTGGTAGTTTGGAACAAGCTAAATGATCAAGGGAAGATTTTCAAAAAATAAGGACAAAAAGGTATGTAAATGTTACTCTCATATTGAATGAGTGGATTTGGACTAAACCTTTTATCCATATGGAAGATTGGAATCTATAAGAATATTCTTTATTGTGGAAGCATATAATAATTATAAAATACATCAAAAATATTTTAAATATACCTTTTTTACTGTAGATCTTGTAAAAGAATGGTATGTTGACTAGATTTCGGGTTTCACAATGGATAATGATGTATTGATGGTTTGAAAATTATAGAATAAATTATATGGATTATACCAAGCCCAAAGGGTCTAGAATTAAAGTCAAGAAAACTCTATAAAAGAGGTATGATTTATCTAGGTAAAGGTGTAAATAAACCTTTATATTAATGAAATGGAAAGAGGTGCACTCATTATTATTATATATGTTTAAGATACAATATTTTTAATTGATCAAGAATTTTCTTAAAAATAATTATAAAAATAAATAAAGTAGCAGTTTTTTATTTCCATTTTTGATGATATAAGATGCTTCCTAGTATTATAATCCATTGAAGGATAAATTTTTATTTTCATATCATAGGGTAAGTATTATAGAGAATTTTAAAAAAAAATATGGAGCATTCAAATCCATTATATAAAATAAATAAAGTGGGTCTCAAATTAGCTAAAGCTGGTAAAGGTGAGAGTGTAAATTATAGAGAATTAAAAAAACTAATTGTAATCCTAATTTATATTATATTATATACAGAAGATATTGTTTTTATTATTATTCCTTTTCCTTTAAATTAGGTTTACCCAAAACCGTTATATATTATGGATTCTAAAAGTGTCTTTAGATATGATAAAGGAATTTTTAACAATGGGATTCTATAAAATAATGGAAAAAATTTTATCTTTTTTTTAAAGATGCAGATTGGGTAGCTTATTATGATGATAGAAGGCCCACTTTATGTGGAATTAACCTTTTTGTAGTTAGCACTGTGAGCTAGAATTGCAACAAGAAAAATTCAGTTACATTAATTACCAAAGAATCTGAATATATGGCTACTAAAAGTTCTTACACCCTAATGATATGGATGAAAGTGAATCTTAATTATTTGAGATTAAAGGTGGAAGAACCTCTCAAAATCCTATTTGACAAAAAAATTGTTATAAACCTCTCAAAAAATCTAAGTCAATACTCCAGGTATAAGAATACCGATATTAGATTTCATTTTATCAAAGAGAAGGTGTAAAATAGATACATTATGTTGTAATTTCTTCCACATCAATACTAGTTGGCTGATATATTCCCCAAGTTTTTCCCTAAGGACATATTTTATATTTTAGATCTAAACTTCAATTTTTCATCCCCTCCTGCACCATTAAATGATTTTTTGAGGACCCCCATTGAGCCTTGAATTATGTAGTCAATGGGGGAGATGATAATAAGAAAATACATACATAAAATATATAGAAAGGGAAATAAATATTATATAAGTATATTCATTTGTATCCTTAAATTTTTTATTATTCAACGGATATATTTATTTTGAAAAGGGGGAATTAGTTGAATAATTTAGTTCCCTTGATGAGGGATAGAAACTTATCACTTTTCCAAAATGTTTTATATTACCAAGTGATATATTTATTTCTAAATAACTACCCTAACCTATGGTGTAGGGTTTAAATATTTTTCACATGAAAAAGGATATGATTTTGTGTCTATTGGATGAAAATTTTAGTGTCTAGGATGTTTTAAGAAAGACTTTCTTGGTTTGACAACTAATCCAAATGGGGAGAGAAAAGTGACCTTGGAATTGATGAAGGAGTTATATTTATTGTCAATAATTTATTATATTCTTGAACTAGATGGGAGAAGTTTTGTAACATGAATGAAAACTATAATTAAATAAATAAATTTCTAACTTTGTATGGGTTATTTTCGCTTTACGTAAAGGTCATTTGGACTCTATGAAAGCATCATTTAATGTTATTAGTATAAGTCATTTCTAACTCCAAGGTGAAAATTGAAAACATCCCAGATATATATAAGTAATTCTCAATCTTATTAAAGGTCATTTTAACTCTTTCTAAGGTTCATTCAGTACCTACATATGGTTTGTCTTAAGGGTGATAAATCTATGTAAGTATTATTCACCAGTTAGAGTATTATGGTAACTTTAAATATGTTCACGATTTGTTGTATATTTAATTAAATTATATCAAAGACTCGATCAACATATTTTATTAAATATAATAATAAATGGTGTTTTAAAGATATTTATTGAATATTACCTTAGTTGTATTTTTACCAAAATTTATAGATATTATGAATTTAAATATTCTAATTTATTCCTCAGGACTGTTGATGCTATTTTTTAGGGAGACATTGACTGAGAACATTTATGTAGATGAGAAAGATGGTGTTTCCCTTTTTTATATGGAAATAATATTTATACATCCAATGGTAATATAAAAGGATAATATGAATAAGGGTAATTATTTTGATAATTGATAATTTAGGTTGATAAACTATTATACCTAAGAAATTATGTATCATGGAAAGAGAGAGATAAAAGAATGAAATCCAATTTCACTACAACTATGATTTCCTAAAGAGGTTGATGTGAACCTATTATACTGATATTAAACATGGTTCTTTCTACTTAGTAGGAAGGAGATCATTTCATGCATGCAAGCTCTAGTGTATGGATAAATTATCCAAAAGAATAGTGAGAAAGATAACCAAAGTGTATGCTCTTAAATTGAAATTGTTCAAGATATTGAAATTAAATTAAAATCATGTATAATATTCAGTCTAGAAGCATTCTAGATCATAATGAATATCTAATTCAACTAAGATCGAGGATAATATTTTATGGTTGGTGATATCAGGATAAACAATGAGTTTCACCATTGTTATTATTACCCAAGTTCAATGATGTATTCTTACCTTACTTTAAAAAAGATATAAATAACCTAATAAATGTCAAGAATGTGTACTAAACCTCTTCTTAACAACTATTATATTAGTTAAAATCCAATACTTAGAACTTTAATCAAACCTAGAATGTTTTGGGATCTCACATTGAGTTTGAACATTATAAAAAACTCTTGTGTGTTGTTTGTTTACATTTAACTTTTACATATTGGTGAGTAAGAGGAATTAATAGTGGATCATGACTCTAACATGTGAGAGAGATTTAATCATTAAAAAGTAATACTTTTTAAAAGTAAGTAACACTGTTTATACCCCCCCCCCCACCCCATGCACTTAGTGGTACACCAACTAATACAGAAACTATAAAATGAAATTAACCTTTATACCAAATTTAGAAATACTGATTAAAATTTTGGATTTATTTAATCTAATTCAATTTATAAATATGAATAATTTATGTTATAAATGAATATATATATATATATATATATATCTGTGTGTGTGTGTGTAATTTTCTTATAGAAAAATTCTTCATTAACTTCAAGTGTTCTTAATCCCACTTCATATCAATTACTAATTAAATGAGTGTTAATCATTTTGTATACATTGAAAACTTTTATTATAATAAATATTTAAAAATTATCAATTTAATTTATTAAGATAAAAATACATTTCACACATAAACAATTCTTTGAAAATATGATTTATTAACATATAATGGTTTCTTCTTAGTTTATAACTAATTAAAAATTATTATTATTCATTTTTAAACTATATAATAATAAATTTATTTAAATTGAATACTCCAAATATGAGAAATTTTCATTTTATATAAAAATCATATAATATATCATAAAATTATGTTTTTAAATATAACAATTTTATCCCAAAATATTTAAATTAGTGGTCCTTATAATTAAATATTTATGTATTGTACGTTATTAGATTATTTTACTAATGTTTCCCTTAATATTAAAATTTTATTTTATTGATATCATTCTTTTTGAGAAATAAATTAAACAAAAATATATATTTCATAAAAATATATTAATTATATTCATTATAAAATAATTAGTATCTCTTGACTCTATTTAAAAACATTTATTTTATTGAAAAATAATATTTTATAATAAAAATGTATAATTTTTAACATTTAAATAAAAATTTGTTATATTAAATGTAGTATAGTAATTCTAAAATATTAACATGTTTATTGGCATTATACCCAATATCTATATACCCTTTTGTAATGGTAATATAATAGCTATATTATTCCCATTACATAATATAAATTCATCACATTATATCTTCACAAAGTACAATTTTCATTACTATTATTTACATTTTTTATTTTTATAACTTGATTTCTCCTTTCATGATGCTTTTTATCATTTTATATTTAGTTATACTAATTATGATTCTCAAAGGTAAAGATTATATAATTGATTTCCTAGTTCTGAAAATATTAATCTTTTCTTTCTCTTTTTCAGATTTTCATTTATACACATTTATGGGATGTAATATCTCATGGAATGTGATACATTGTTTCATGTAATTTGGTTGTAATGCTCCATTATAAGTGAATAAAATGTTTTTAGATTGATTCATGTGTTTTATGGAATAATTCCAAATCATGTTCATAATTATAAGGGGTTCATAGTCAACCTTCATTTATGATCATGGGTTAATTTTGGATATGAATTTTGATTTTAATATCCCTAAAATTAATATAGCCTCTATGTAGATAGAGTCAATTCATGCCAAAAATCACAACATATTTGACTAAAGGGGGTGTAATAATATTTAAAATAAATATATTCCAACATACTTCTATCGAAGATGAGTTTTAAACATGGGTTCAAATAATCATACCACTATAAGTTTTCATATATAATTAAATATCTAATCATTGGGGTGGTGATTTTATACTTATATAAAACATTCTTGATATAAAAGATTATTTAGAACTATAGTTAATCAATAAATTTTCATTTCATGAGTGGATTATGAGTAATTTACTCACCCTTAATTTTCATGGATCCCTTTAGAAGTTTTCATTTCATAATCCTTACCTTTATATGAAGAATTTAGAGTTTTCTAATGTCAATTATCCTCATTAGGCCTTGAGTTGGGGTGTTCATTTGAATATTCCCAAATTCATTTTGTTTGAAGCATTGATTTTTGGGTGGTGCATTGGGATGATCTCTCAGTCCATTAATTTCATTAGTAATCCTCTTCATATCACCTCAAAATTTTATGTGTAATATGGTTAACCCTTCCATAATAAATACTCTTTCTCTTTCCTTTTTTAGATTTCCTAGGATATTCCACCCACATTTAGCATATATGTTGGTGGATTTTATTTCCCCTGTGTTACTTTTCATTCAAAATTATATTAAAATATATTTTACTTTTATTATAACCATACCCATATTAAGATTATTTTATTTTCATTTCCATATTATGTTCACATCAAAAAATTTGTTCATATTGATCAATTTCATTATGGCTTCTGGTTTTCTGAGACTTGGTTTCAAAGAACGAAAGAAAAGATTGATATTTATTGGGATGTTTTATTCATAGGTTCTAATGGATTCATCTTCCTTTTGTTTCAATATAAGTAATTATATTGTTATTTTAGTGTTAAGAGTTTGAGGAAAATATTTATTCAAAAATACCTCCTTAAACACCTCACATTTTATGACGTTGATTTCTTTATCTTCATCATGTTCTCAATTAAGGTAATCTATTGATTGGATTATTCTTCAAAATGATGAAAAAAACAGGATTTTTTTATCATTAATGAATATAAAATATCTCTTATAACGTGTTAATTCATTGTATATAAATTATTGTATCTAATTACCCATAAAAGGATGATGTACATTGATACATGAAAGACTAAATTAAGTTTTTATCATTCTTTAATGCATTCCAGATCTCAATATGATGCAGGTTTTTCTTCATAACCTGATATATAATTAACAAGAAGGTTTTAATCCCATTTCTCTTCCCATTTGGTTTATAATTTGGAAAATCACTGCATTTTCCATATCACACATTATTAACTCCATTCCTTTAGATTCTATCCATTTACTAAAACAAAAGGGGTTAAATATTTATTATACTATAACAGTATAATATTATTTTTGTAATTAAATATATTAAATTTCAAAAACATAATA
Organism: Viscum album; assembly: GCA_963277665.1. Taxonomy (NCBI): domain Eukaryota; kingdom Viridiplantae; phylum Streptophyta; class Magnoliopsida; order Santalales; family Viscaceae; genus Viscum; species Viscum album. The sequence continues at coordinate 825,592,599 of OY728148.1, read as the reverse complement.
TCTTACTCTATGATCCCTTCAATAAATCCTTCAATACTTTTCATTCAACATAGTTTTTATTAATTTGGGAACTTTTACACTTCCTAGCATAATCTTAAAAATAAATAAAACCTAAATTTGATAACAACTAATGTTCCCTAGACTAGACCTCCTAACTTTGATGCCAAAACACATTTACATTTATATCATCTAAGATAATCCGAACATAACAAGATTATATTTCAGATCATTTACATAACTTAAACAAAACATATAATAAATAAACACACATTACTAGAACCTAGAGTCCTAGTTCTATGGAGATTACCTATATATAATAATTCTTTCACATTATTTCCTTAATTTCCTCTAAAAATAATCTTTCGTGTGTTATCCTTATAGATACATTATAATTAATACTTTTTTTACTTAACTGAGGAATATAAACATAAGAAAGGGTGAGATGAAATACTGAGAAAGGGAAAATCTTATCAATGATTGATAATGTTATACCAAAATCATGTTTGAAGAAATATATATGGGATAAATATTTTATTAAAAATAACATGGAATTATAATCATTTACCCAAAGTCATTATATAAGGATGTATGACCTTAAAGTGATTATCATGAAATTATATGTATATCATGGTGTAAATATATTGAAATATAATATAATAATCATGATCCATGTAGCAGAACATTGACTTGTCACATAAATATAATATTAGGTAAACCATAAATATGTGACCATAGATAAACACAATTAAGTCCTTGCATATAATTTTTAACGTATCAATTAAGTTCATGCATAGTATTTTGAACATATTAATAAAGTCTATATATATGATTTTGAACATATCAATAAGGAACACACATAAATCCATGAACATTTTAATAAGGTCCACACATATAATTGTGAATATGTCAATAAGTTTCATGCATAGAGTTATGAATATGTCAATAAATTCCACACATAAATTCATGAACAAATCAACAGGTCCCACAAAAATGGTTTTGAATATATCAATTAGTTCCAAATGTTGAAATATGACCATATCAATAAGGTCCATGCCTAGAGTTGTGAAATTATTCACAAGGAAGGTATGTCACATATTTAATTAATGTGATCTAAATTTTTATACAATGTATTGGATTTCTATTTAGGACCCACCCATTATATAATGATAAAACATATATACATTTTTCTTATGAATTTGAAAACATTCATAGTCACATCATAGCTTGATTAACCCATGAGGAATAAATGGGTTTCTGGAAATTTCCATAAGATATTATCATTATATAACTAATTAAATATTGTTCATAGTATCAATAGATAATATCACAAGTGAATTATAAGAAATGTTAATGCATTTTGAAAAAGAATAAAAATTAATTTTATAAGTGTATTAGTAAATTTCTTTAAAAAAATAAAAAAAAATCATTTTATTTTTATAAATTTTATTTTAAATGAAAATAATTTATATAAAAATGGGATTATAAAATCCTTTAGAAAACCAAATAAACATAAAAAGGAAATTTTTGAAATAAAATTGATGGATATCATGGAAAAATCCCTTTATGTGGAAAATTATTAAAAATGTATTCCCTTGAAACTTTTGTAATAAGGTCAAAGAAAAAAATGACATATGTCGAAAATGATAAAAAAATGATTCCTTTCATTATATTATTATTAAATTCAAGAAAAATAAAAAAAACATTATGTAATCATGAAATAGTTTTTATGTACATACATAAAAAATATAATGAGTATAGACCCTAAGGGGAAATACTCCCAACTAAAAGGAAAACATAAGGTTGTCTTACCTTATAGACATCCTTTCGATCGAATTATGAATCAAAGGAAGATGAAAGGGCTTGAATGAATGTATAACCAAAAAATAAATAAATTATAATAAAATATATGGTGTTTTAGAGGGAAAAAATTTATAATTTATCTCAATATATGTTTAAACATAAAGAGTCTCGATTTCATAGTGAGATTGGAAAAAAACTTATACCTTTTATCACAACTTTGATGAAATTAAATTTAACCTTTAACAATGAACATAATTATATTAATAATTGATTGAAAACCCAAAAAACAATTCCATAAACATTTATAGTATTTAATTAAAGTAGTTCATTATAATTATACTAGTTATTTATTTCCTATTTTCATCATTAAATTTTAGTACTTTTTATTATTTCATACAAGTTTTAAAATAGTGATGTCGAAACTCATTCATTGATACCATGTTCGTAATTCCTACACTAGTCAAGTTAGTAGAATCATTTTGATTCAATGATTTATGTTGTCCAATGTTCATTTTATGTAATGAATGGGCATGATTTTTGAGAATGGAAGCAATAAGGATCATGCTTTGGGTTTTTTTTGGATAAAATCATGTTACTTTATAATGACCATTCATTTTTTGTCATCATTATATAACCATATTCATAACATAAAATACTCAATAATATCATATATTACAAATATTATTTTATTCATAGTTATTTATGAATAAATTGATGATTTTGGTAAAGCATTGTTCATTTAGGTGGTTAGACTATCCCAAAAAAGAACATGTTATACTAATAAATGAGTTAATATTGGTTGTTATATAATAGTTTCATTTTCATAGAAGAATAATGATTCTAATATAACATCATTATATTGTTCAATGAGATTTACAAATATTGAATATGAAAAGGTAATTGAAAAATATGGGGATGAACTATGTAATTTTTCCGAAAGAAACCCAAGACATCTCTGAATTGGAAACCCATGATGGTCCAAAACATACCCAAGGGGCATCCATGATCTCCTCAGGTTGAAAAAAATAATTTAATGAGTCTAAATAAGTCAGTTGGGATAATTTTAATTGATAAATTAGATTTAACAACATCAAAATTTCTCTATAAATTTTAGCAGGACCCAACCTGGCCTTGGACATACATTCAATCAAAAAAAACAGAAATAGAAAAAAAAATATGAATCAAAGGAAAGTAAACATAGCCAAAATACATAAACAACTAATCATAAATAAATAAATACTTTGATATGGTTATGAACTATATAATCCAAATGTTCGATAGGGTTGATACATCTATGATATAAAATAACAACAGAAACAGAACTGGGAACCCAACACAATATCATTGGGACCTCTTAGTCACCATCCTATCATAATACCACTCACACCATGAGTTATCAATAACCAAATTGGAACCTAAAAATAGACTTGGTTCTATCGATGTGCAGTGGAACAAGTAGTGTATGAGTATTACTAAGCTCGATAAGAAATCAATATAGATTCTATAAATTCCCTTTCAAAAAATAGTCCATCAATACTAGTTTGAAATAATAATACAAGATACATTTTATCCTTTCAATAATAACCAATCAAGATATTTTCCAAAACAAATAATAATAAAATTCAAAAAAAAAATAGAAAAACTGAAACTTTTCCAAAACTATCTCCCTTAATATACAAGTTTTGAAACCCTCATTTAAACGAACACCCAACCATCACACCCTGACCTGAAACTATTTATTTTTTATTTATTCATAAGTCACTTTTTATTTATTCATTTCTTATGGGTGGTTTTTCTCCAAATGTTATATTTCTTGTTGTTGACGCTCCTTTCCGTCACAGAGTCTAAAGGAATGAAAAGAGAAATACCATGAACCCAAAATTGATTCATCCTTTGAAAAAACATAAAAAATTGAAAAAGGCATGAACCAAGATTCAAATGCACTTGGTTCGCGCATGTTCCAGCAAGGTCGTGCAAGTATACTTGTGCGCCGCCCAGTGGTCGCGCAGGTGACTTGCACGCCCTCTTTGAAATTCACCTAGGGTCTTCTCCGGCCTATAAATACCCATGTGGTCCCCCCCATTTCAGTAGGAACATTTTCCAGAAATTCAGATTTGATCTCCCAGTGCCCTAGTCTCTTCTCCAAGCTTCTGAACACTTCTATGGTAATTTATTACCTAGAACGGAAGATCTAAAGAGATGGAGGAAGGCCTAAGTGTTGAAACACATCAACACTTGTGCGCTTGAGTGGCCAGCCCTTAAAGGAAATGGCCACACTTGCGCGCCACCTTACCTCTTCAACAGAACTTGCATGCCTCCATTATGAAATCCTCTATGGACAGTACTAAGGGCTTGAGCCAAGTCTCCCCCAAGTATTACCCCAAGGGCTAAAATTTGCGCAAGTACCCATGTGTCGCATAGGTATACCTGCGCGACCAGGACTTGCGCGCCCATGCAGTACTTGCACGCCCACTAGGACTTGCGCTCCATTCTCTTTTTGGGTTCCGCTCTTGCTTATTCCACCTCTCTTATGCCTATACACCTATCCTCTTCAAGATTAATCCCTCATAACTCTCTTCAAATCCATTTATGGAATGATTTCTTTATTTCCTTCCATATTTGAAAGGAATTATGTGAAAAAATCTCTCAAAAACTAGTGATTTACAGATCTTTATGTCACCAAGGTTAGATATTTCATTCATTTTAACCTCATCCTTTAAGATGAGAGAATCCTTAACCTAGGCCTCCTTTTCAGGAGTATGCCCCAGTCCAAGTTCTCATTAATATGGGCATCCTCCTCAGGAGTAAGCCCCAAGTCCTCATTAATTTGGGCATCCTCCTTAGGATTAAGTCCCGAGTTCCCTAATCGGGGAATCCTCCTCAGGAGTAATCCCGAACCATAATTACCTTAACCTAGGATTCCTTTTTAGGATTAAGCCCCAGTCTCAAAGTTTCCAAAATCTAGGAATCCTCCTCAGGAGTAAGCCCCAACCATAATTTCTCAAATCTGGGCTTCCTTTTCAGGAGTAAGCCCTAGTCTCAAATATGGGCATCCTCTTTAGGAGTAATCCCCAAGTCCCTTAATTCTAAAAATTCCCTTAACCTGGGCTTCCTTTTCAGGAATAAGCCCCAGTCTTTAAATCCCTTTAACCTGGGCCTCCTCCTTAGGATTAAGCCCCAGTCTTAATTTCTCTTAACCAGTATTAATTTACTTGTGATCTGGAATTCCTTCTCAGGAATAAAACCCAATCATAATTCCCCTCCTAATTAGGGCATCTTCCTCAGGAGTAAGCCCCAAGTTAGAGTATCCAAATCTCCATAAAAGCACATATAATTTTTTGGACCCTGTTCCCGGACTTCTTCTTTGAAATAAGTCCCGATCCCTATCTATTTGGGTATTCATACATACATAATCACCACATCATTTTCTATGATTGAATCTTTCATGGCACATTTGTCTGGTTTCACCAATACCTCTTGTTTCTCACACCGATCATGACTCACGTGAGCGTAGAGTGTAAAAGTAATTATGAAATTTTCTTTGATCCATCAATCATACATAAACATCATACTCCCTTACTCAAACTATGTGTGTTCTGATTCCTTTTTCTAAATAAAGGATACGTAGGTATCCCGTCTGCGGGTACGATCCCAACTCTGAAATAACTCATTTCCTTCTAAATGAAAAAAAAACATTAAGTGCCCCACTGAGTGGCTTTAAAACCAGTATGGTCATCATAATAACCAAGATACTTTTATGTATTGAAGGATACCATTGACTAAGAATATCTAACAAATACAGTTGATTCTACATCGATGAAGAACCTTGAATACATATAAAAGATTCTCTAAATTTCCTACATATCTAATCATTGATTGTCAGATCTAAAGGAAAGTTCATTTTATACTTGGTAACATAATAAGTATTCAAGAACATAACTTAAATATATCAATAGATTCCTAGAGTAGAAAATAATTCCCCCCAAAAGGGTGTGATGAGTCTGACCTCCCATCCTCTCGACCAATGAAAATTCCTAAGCCTCATCAATTCACAACTAATGAGCGCCTACATTTGGAAAGTAGGTCCAAATGGATATGGAATCATTGGATGTTTCTGGTTCTACGAACAAACCCGTTAGAAACTGCTTGGAATGTTTGAACCTTAAAATAAAGAGGTCATTCCCAATTCCAGAGGAAACAAAAAAATGGGGAACCCGATGTGAATGCTTAACCAAGTTAAAGTGATGTTTTACCTATTTTGTTAGGCCCCTATTTAAACTCAATGAGAGGGCCAACAAAGAAATCAATAACATTTGTGCTCATCCAAAAGATGTAGTGGCCAAACTTATATTGATTACGTCTGTTATATCAAACAGACACTTTTTTCCAAGATCTTATGCATTACGAGAATGGATTTTCTTAGGTTCACATCTGTGAATGCCTCTGCTATGAAAACCTCTGCTGTAAATGCATCTGATGCTACTCCTGCTGGATCGTCATCCACTCTGGGGATGACATCACCTACTCAGCATCTTCAACGTTGGGTATCAAATGCGCTGGTTAAGGAGTACTGTCAAAATGGTACTATTCTGACTCTGTAGACTTCTCGAAAAGCCCTCCAAGTTAATAATCCACCTTGGTCATCTGGACAATGACGACCAGCGATCAAAAATCAGGTGGTTCCAACCACCGTGTCCAACCGTTTCGGGTCGTTATCCCTAGAACTCAATCACCATTCACTCCCATATTCTGGGGAAGTGAATTATCAGGTCCCTTTGGGCCTTAATTCAAGGAGACAGGAGTCCTTACTAAGGGCTCCCATCAACAATTGTCGCCAGACTCATGTGGAAGTGCACCCTCAACATGATGAGGGTATCATCTACAGGCATTCGGCTCAGGTTCCTCGAACCCGAGCAGGCAAGACGAACCGCCAGAGACGAAATATGGTCAATAGTGAGCAGGTTCTCATCTCTGTCATCTCCATATAAGTCCACCAACCTAACTTGGTGTCAAGCAATGAGAATGCACACACACTCGTCCGTTTTAATTCCACTGTCCAGCAGACTCGTCTGGCAGAAGCACACCAATCCCACCAGGAAATTCTGGCTGAGTACTATAGACAGGAACATACACCTGTTTATAAATCATCAGCTAGTCACCAGGATCGTCTGACTACATACGATGGATCCTACCAATCCAATGTGTTGACAACAGGTAAACAGGAACATACACCTGCTTACATTCATCAATACTGTCAGTAGCCTCGTCTATCAGTATTGAAGGAAGCTCGTCAACCACGTTCATAGGAGTGCAATCAGCAGGAACATACACCTGCTAGTATTGATCAAGCCTACCAATAGTATTCTTTGGTATAATTCGGAGAAGTTAGTTAGAAATCTCCGATGACAAACAGGAGGCAGACTCAACTCTCTACCCCATACTTGAGTACTATCAGGATTCACTGATAGGAAAAGGAGGACAGGACCAGGAACACACACCTACTCCAAGCACGGAATGGACGTATATGCTCGTTCCAGCAGCTAAAGTCACCAAACATATTCTATCAATGGTGAAAGAGAAGAAGAAAATACATGGTCATATTATGGATGCTTGCCAGGATATTATAACAGCTTCCATAGCATCTCAGGGAAAGACACATAAATCTATCCCTACCAGTGGAGTGACAAATCAACAGTTCACTCTGATACAGACACACACCTCTGTTCCAGTCCAAGAGGGTTGTGAGGCGTACTCCCCCATATCATACGGACAACCAAGTCAGGTACATACACCTGATTTGAGCGGAGACAATCAGCCTAACCTAAACATTTATCCTGATCAAGAACATACACCTTCCCATAATGACCACTTTCATCAACAAGTGGTTCCTAAATTGAGTAATAAGGTGTCTAAAAATAAGACCCTCCTAGCACAATCAAGAAATCAAGAGCCAGTTTGTAATAGGGACTTGCTCGACACTGGAGTTCTTGAAGCCCTCATACAATTATCTATTGGAATTCAAGATTCTACTCCCTCATTTCCCAATAGTGGGAACATTAATTCTGAAGGTCTTCATCAGACACTTCCTCATGAAGGATTTATTCATGAAAGTTCGGTCGATCTCAAAGTTTCATCTTCAGATGAGAGCCACAGGAACCCTCTGTGTGGTCAGAAGACCAAGGAGAAAAATGTTTCATCTTTTGTTGTAACCCACCATGGTGGTCCTCCCCATGATGATGAATTTAACTGCGCAAGTCCTCTCCGCAGCTATAATGCACATTGCCTGGAAAAAGCTCCAATGGACAATGTAGTGACGAGAAATCCCTCTTATCTTGAGGCACTTGCAAATGCAAAGCCAGTCATGTCTGATGCTTCACCGCTATCAGGTGAAATACTTTCTCAATTAGAAGACAAACCAAGGTGTAGGTCATTCTCCAAACCACCCCTGGGTCGTTCATCTTCTAGTTTGATCAGTGAATTCTCTACCAATCTTGTTGAATCTGATGAAGCAACAATGAAGCACCAACTCTAGTCCAATCAGGTAGAAGAATATCCATTGAATGATAAAGAGGAAGTACTGAATATGAGAAAACAATTGGCAAAAGTTGAAGTGCTAGTCATGTTTTGTCCTTTGGCTGACTCTCAGTATGACATTCCAGAGATGTTGACGGAAGATGGAATTAATGATATTCGTCTCAACATATTGAAAACTCTTTGTCAGTTGAAAAATAAAATATTATCTTATGATGAATATGAAAATCATATTAAGATAATATAAGGGTTACAACATCAAATTGACTTGGCTTCGCTCTCAGTTTCTCGATATCCGAAGGATGAAAAGTAGCAGAGAGCCCTTCAGCGTTCATGCCTTGGCGCACTAAGAAGATTGGGCCAGTTAATTTCCAATGCCCCATCTGGTATTCATATCAGGGGATGGGGTGTTCATGGAGAACTACATTTCACTATACTCACCAGTCAGCAAAGACCGCTGAAAATGGTCTCATGCAATGTTATTTCCCATGGTCGTCCACAGTCAATTGAATTTGTTTGTAATCAAAGGCTTTCCCAAGAACATGCCTCAACTAGTTCTTCTCAAAATCATGCATACAGAGAAGAAGTTTTTGAATTACTCCTGCATCAAGTGAACAATAATATTGAGCAGGCCTATCCTTTGGAGAAAGCACATCATCAAGTGACATAAGTGTCAGAAATCATCCAATGGTATTTTGAGCCAGGCGATAAAAGTGGATGCAGGTTTATGCATCCAGCCAATTTCCAGACTAAAGTCCACAAGATCAGGAGAGCTTACAAGAAGGTCTCAAAATATATCATGTCAAGAACCACCCCATATTGCTAGACCGGGGTCTCTTTTAACCCAACCCTCGGAATCAACAAATAGGATTCGAGGAGTTGAGCAGGAATAGTAGGAACAGCCCCACTCTAATGGAATGGGGGATTTTTCAAATCCTCAATCTCTTTCTCAGAGAAAGTCAGTCTTCTATAAATTAGGGAAGAAGACTCAAGAGGAACGAAGAGCCAAATTATTAGGAGATTCCCTCCAAATTACGGTTCATCAAGAAGTTCCCGAGGGATCAAATCGACAAAAGGAAATGTCTCATCAGAGACATGGAAGAATAAAATATCATAGAAATGAAAATAGAAGGGATGAAATGCATTATGCATCAATTAATTCCATTAATTTCGTTGTTTTTGATCCACCAGATGAGGTTCACTCAGAGGGATCAGATGAAGAGGTTCATGCTCAAGAAGTTGTACGCACAGACACAAATGAAGAAGGTGTGCGTACACGAAATCAAAGTCTTACCCAGAATCTGGGTGTTCCTTCAAGTAACCCACTTCCCCCTCTACAAAAGGGATCCAACAAGGGGAAAGGAAAGAATCCGGTTACATACCATTCCTCTGGAGAAGTCCAATCGCTCTCACTAGAGAAAATATTTGCACAATAAGAGGAATAAATGAAGGAATGGAGGAGTATGAATGCAGAATTACTTCAGGTTAGTCTTCCTCCTAACTGTGCTAGAGTCAGCCAGCCAAATTAATTTGTTGTGGCTACTGAAATGGATCAAGAATATCCTCCTTTATCACTACACCATCATAGGTCTAATCCTACGGGTCAAGTGCAACAACATCGGCAGTGCTGCCATCGGTTGCAGTACCAGCTGCCACATCTGTCCAAGCTCCAGTCATTGCACCTGTTCAGGTCCAAGCTCAACCGGATGTTTTTCAAAAGTTAATAACTACTATTGAGCCATTAACATCTCGGTTGGAAGCTATAGAGGGAAAATGAGCTCAAATTCAACCAGAAAAGAGAGTTTACCCTGAATGGGTTGATGCAATTCCTACCCTATCAAATTTTGCAAGTACCACATTCCCAATCTTTAATGGTTCGGGAGACCCAGAGAAACACTTAAAAAATTTTGTTTCTCATTATGAACCTATGATGGGAACCCTTCAGCAACAAGAAGAACTTAAGCTCATGAGTTTTGTATAGTCATTACAAGGGACTGCCTTTGTTTGGTACACAAGCTTGCAATCTCGGTCAATTACCGGATGGGAGGATCTTCACCAAAAATTCCTTCTTCAGTTCAGCTCAACGTTGCCAAAGGCATCATTTTTTATCTTGAAAACTGTAAGCAACGGGGGAATGAAAGGGTTTCATATTTCATTTCTCGCTGGAAGGGATTAACATATTCCCTGAGCTTATCACTCCCTCAAGAAGAATTGTTGCCAATCTGTGTAAAAAATCTGTGTGATGAGCTACGCACGCCATTGATCCCTGTGAAATATACAAGAAGGTTTCGAGACCTTACTTCAATCGCCCAACAGATTTAAGATTCTCTTATAAAAACTAAATACAAAACTTGTGTAATTCCATCATCTCTAGGAAGGAGAATGGGTAAAGCAGAGACTGCTATAGTCATGCATAAACAAGCACATGTACCTACTTATACTTCAAAACCTTCATCTTCCCAAAGGGCTTCACCACCTGAGCATCAGCAATAGAGGCCATTTCATCAAGATGATCAAAGATATCAAAGATGGAAACAATTTGAGGATTTGAAAATCAATGTTTACCCTTTCCGAAATGAACAATTTCATGGCTACTTCATTTCGGCTCTGGAAAATAATTTGGTTCAATTTCAAAGTCCTAAAAGGCCGAACAAGGAAGGAGATAAAGACCATCCCAAATATTGACCCTTTCATCAGATGTTGGGGCATCCCATTCAGGATTGTTTTGTATTCAACGACCTCCGGAAAAAAATGGTCGACTCATGACAAGTCAAACTGAAGGGCTCTTCCGCTCATGTAGCATGTGTTACTACTACAGATCCAGAGGAGGAAGGCGAGTGTCAAGAATTCAAGAACAAAAATGCACAAAAATATGATGATTGGATGGTCAGAAAAATGATCAACCGAACTCATGCTATTTTGCGAACACAATTGAAGAAACCAATTGTGTCTTCTGCCATGAATGCTGCAGCAAAACCCTCTTAATCAGAGGGAAAATCCTCAAAGAAATGGCATGATTCAAAGAAATAAGAAGAATCAGAAGAAGATGATTATGTGTCAAAGCCCAAGTTGTCTTTGACTTTGGGAGATTTTATGCCATCTACTTCGAAGCCATGGGCACCGTCCCACCAAACGGAAGAGCCTAAAATGGCTAGTCAGGCAGAGTCTTCATCAGATGAAGAGATAATCTTTGGTTCTATTAACATGATTCACTTAACAGATCCTTATGTCAGTCGCAGTTTTGATTTCAATGAGCCTGGGTTCCTTGTATCAAGTAGAGGAATTATAGAAAGTTCCAGAGACTCAGGGTATAGGGGAAGACGTGGATCTTTTAGAGGCCACTATTCCAATTCTACCCATGCTATAACTGTGTATGCAGTAGAAACTTGTGGTAGATCCCTTCAACGAGCTCAATAGGAACAAGCAAGTTCTTCCTCAAAAGGCAGATTCAGTCCTGGAACAGTAATTCTGGAAGATCGGTTGGAAGTTACACCTTCTTCCTCTCAGAAAATAACAAGACACATTCGGTATAATCTTCCAAAGCTAGGAGTATTAGCAACTCCTACCCCGATATAAGAAGCATCAACTTCCAAGGAACCTGCTAAACCACATGTTCATGTTGGGAAACACATACCTTTGGATAAAAAATATGATGTATTGAAACACCTGGCCCAAGTACCGGCCAAGTTATCAATTTTGGATTCTTTGAATTTATCAAAGGATCTTCGGGAGGCACTCATTAAGGCTTTGTCAAGTCCTCAAGAGTTCGAAACTGAAATTGTTGCAACTGAATCCTACCATGTAGAGAATAATCTTGAAGAATGCCATGCAGTGGTATCTTTCAAAGATGAAGATGAAGATGATGTTGTGAATAGAAATATTAGAACTTTTTATTTATCTAGAAAGGTCAATGGTGTAGAAATACGAAGAGCTTTCATTTATAATAGTTCAGGAGTCAACCTCATGCCCATTCGTACACTTCATTGATTGGGCCTCACGGAATCTGATCTATCTTCTTCTACTATGATGTTACAAGGATATGATAAAAATGAACAAGAAACACTTGGCGATATTACACTTAAAACTTATTTTGGAGATATTGTATCCAATTCAGATTTCATGGTTGTTGATCAAGACTCAGCCTTCAACATCTTGCTTGGAAGACCCCTGCTACATCAACATGCGGTTATCCCTTCATCATATCATCAATGTCTCAAATATTGTTTCAATGGTCAAGTTGGGACATTGTATGGTGATAAGGCCCCATTCAAGACATGTGAATCTCAATACATTGAGGAAGAATTATATCACATGAAGGGAAAGGAGAAATCCACAACAAGGGAGAATACCAAAGTTAATGCTCCATATGGTTTAGAAAAGATTAAAGTAAATCCATTTATACATGTGAGTACAGATTATGTGTTGCCTATCAGTCAAATTGACAGGATAGAATCAAATCCAAATACTCTTATGGAAACCACCATAATGTCAATTACAGCAATTAAGCCAGATAACATGGGAGAAATTAGTGATTCACCAAGCAATGATGAAAGCTCAAATGGCAATGTCTTCATTTCATCTGCTGAAATACAGCAATTCTATACTTCGCCAAACAGGCCAGAAGAAGTTATAGCAATGTCAGAGGTGAACGATGATGTCGATTCTCAATCCATCATCTCCTCCTTAATACCCAAGAAAGACCATTCATCATCAATTAGGTCGGAAATGGAAGATTCCTCTTTAAGATGTTCAAATTTTAACAACTCTTCTGATCATGAAAATTGTACTTCATCATCTACTATGCAAGTAAAAACAGAAGAAATAACACATGTTGAAGAAGAAGAGGAAGATCTCAAGGATGCTCCTCCAGCATTTGAAGAGGGTATCTCTACTACCGTGGATGAACTCAGAGAAATAAATCTGGGTACAAAAGAAGATCCATGCCCCACTTCAATTAGTGTGGCCATGACTCTTGAAGAACAAGAAATATATATTTAATTTTTGAAGCAAAATTGATATATATTTTCTTGGAACTATACAGACATTCAAGGCCTTGATCCTGATGTTGCTACTCATCGTTTGGGTTTTCCAGAAGAACATCGAGGATTCAAACAAGCTTCCAGAAGAACACACCCAACTTATGCTTTGAAAATTGAAGCTGAAGTGGATAAGCTTATCAAATCTAACTTCATCATAGAAGTTAAATATCCCAAATGGTTGGCTAATATTTCCCCTGTGAAGAAGAAGAACAGACAAATTAGATTTTGTATTGATTTTCGAGATCTTAATCGGCATTGTCCTAAGGATGATTTTCCAGTTCCGATCATAGAACTTTTAATTGATGAAATAGCTGGCTATGAAGCACTTTCCTTCATGGATGGATATTCCGGGTGTAATCAAATCCGAATGGATCTAGAAGATGAGGAATCTACAACCTTCAGATCCCCTCAGGGTGTGTTTTTCTATCGGGTAATGCTCTTTCGCCTAAAGAATGCAGGCGCAACATATCAGCGTTTCATGCATCGTATCTTCAAACCCTTTTTAGGTAAGTTCGTTGAATGTTATGTGGACGATTTGGTGGTTAAATCCAAACAACCTTCCAATCACTTGGATGATTTGGAAATCATATTCCACAATCTTTGACAACATAATTTGAATATGAACCCCTTAAAATGTGCTTTTGGGGCAACCTCATGAAAATTTCTCAGCTTTTTTGTACGTCATCGTGGTATCGAAGTCAATCCTGAGAAGACAATGTCAATCCTTGGTATGTCACCTCCTCAAAATTTGAAAGAATTGAGAGTACTTCAAGGACACTAAGCCTATATTCGGAATTTCATCGCCAATTTGGCAGGCAAAAGTTTACCCTTCACCAAATTGATGAAAAAGGGAGTCACTTACCAGTGGACTGAAGAATGTCAAGAAGCATTCGATATTCTCAAGAAATACCTCTTGAGTCCACCGGTACTTATGCCACCTGTTGAAGGAACACCACTTATCCTCTATGTGATAGCTTTGGAGTGATCATTGGGTGCCTTTCTTGATCATAAGAATGATGTTGGGAATGAAAACAGCCTCTACTATCTCAGTCGGACTATGCTTGAAGCCGAAACCCGGTATTCACGTATTGAGAAGTGATGCCTGACATTAATATTTGCAGTTCATAAGTTGAGACACTACCTCCAACATCACGAGGTCCAATTGGTATCTCGGAATAACCCGCTCAAATTCATCCTTAGTCGTCCAATGCTTACAGGACGTCTGGCAAGGTGGGCAGTAATTTAGCAGTAGTTTGACATTCAGTATGTGTCTCAAAAGGAAATAAAGGGCCAAGCTCTAGCTGATTTCCTTTCTGAACACCCTTCAGTAGAAGATACATATTCAGGTATTGAACTTCTTGATGAAGAAGTATTCTTTATTCAAGATAGTCTTCAAACATGGGAAATGTACTTTGATGGTGCTTCCAAAAGTCCAACAGGGAGGAAAATGGAAAATCCTAAATTCAATAAAGTTGGGTTTGGAGTTGTGCTCATTTCTCCAGAAAGGGTAGTGTTACTCTATTACTTCTCATTGTTGGGAGGCGGTACAAATAATGAATCGGAATACCAATCTCTCATCGTAGGCTTGGAGTTGGCGCTTCAAGAACAAGTGAATCGCTTAAAGGTGAAAGGTGATTCAGACCTGGTAATCAAACAAGTCAATGGGGATTATGCCATTAGAAAAGAAGAACTAATCCATTTGTATGATTACGTCAGAGAGTTAATGGCAGAATTTCCTACGGAACTGACATTTTCTTATATCCCGCGATCTCAAAATGCCCAAGCTGATGCACTGGCTAATATAGCCACAGCTCTGGTAGATCCAAATCGGGATGAGACAACCATCAGTATTTCCCACCTTCGTACAGTTTCACCTTATGTTCAAATCAGAACAGAGGAAATCAATGAAATTAGTCCCATTCTGGAACCATATGGTCATACTACAGGATGGATGACACCTATTAGGGAATACCTTCAAAATGGAACACTTCCACCTGATAGAGCCGGTAAAGAACAAATTCGGTGATGTGTGGTCAATTTTACTCCTTATGATAGCCCAGGTCACCTAGATAAAATTCTCTACAAGCATGGTTTTGATGGAGTTATATTCAGATGCATTGATGGTGAAGAGACAATGGTTGTCATAAAATAATTGCATGCAGGAGTCTGTGGTGCCCATCAGTCTAGACATAGACTATCTGATTAAATTCAAAGGCTTGGATACTTTTGGCCTTCAACGATACAAGATTGTGTTGATTTCACAAAGAAGTTTCATTCATGCCAAGTACATTCCAAATTCATTCATCAGCCCCTAGAGTTGCTTCATACATCTAAATACTCGTGGCCATTTTCCACATGGGGAATGGATGTAGTGGGACTTTACCCTTCATCTACAGCCAAGCAGTTTAAGTATATTCTTACTACTACTGACTTATTTTCCAAATGGGCAGAGGAAATAACTCTTAAAGAAGTTAGTTTTAAAAGAATTTTTAGCTTCATCAAGTCTAACATCATTACCAGATTTGTTGTCCCTCATACCATATTGACGTACAACAGCACCAACTTCTATTCATCTGAGGTGAGGAAGTTGTATTAAGAATACAATATCAAATCCAATCATTCATCTCGGTATCATGCAGTGGCCAATGGTTAGATAGAATCCTTTAACAAGACTCTTTCAAACATACTAAAAAAGACGGTGGATAAATATAAGAGGTCATGTCCTGATAAACTCTTTCATGCTTTATGGGCTTATCGGACCACCACCCGCACTGCAACGCGGTCAACTCCATATTCACTGGTATATGGAACGGAAGCAGTCTTTCCCATTGAAGTTCAATTACCTTCGCTCAGAGTATCCATTTGTGATCAGTCATCTATAGATGAACAATCTCAAAAGAGATTGGATGAATTGGAATGGTTATATGAGAAAAGATTGTGCACTCTGCACCACTTGGAAGTCTACCAGAATCGAATAAGATGAGATTTCAACAAAAAAATTCATCTTCGTTCATTCGTTTAGGGAGAATTGGTACTGTTTCTCAGAACTCCAATGATACTAGGAAAGAAGCCTCCCAAACTTGAACCAAAATGGTAAGTACCTTACTCAATACATAAGGTCTACTCTAATGGAACTTATTCTTTAATCTCAATGGATGGAGAACTCATCACTACTCCAACCAATGCCAGATTTCTAAAGAATTATTTTGTGTAATGCAAATACTTACACGTCCAGAAAGACGTTAAACTACATAACTTCGGTCCATGCATACGACCTTAAACTATTCGCACTTTCGCCAACATGACGTTAAACTGTGTCCCCCTCACGGTCTATGCATACGACCTTAAACTATTCGCACTTTCGTCCAACATGATGTTAAATTGTGTCCCCCTCACGGTCCATGCATATGACCTTAAACTATTTGCGTTACCTTCGTCCTTGCTATATGACGTTAAACTATACAGCAATGGTCCATGCATATGACGTTAAACTATCTACATGCCTCATGTCTATCAAGATGTTAAAATTCACCATTATGGTTCATGCATATGACCTTAAACTATTCGCACTTTCATCCAACATGATGCTAAACTGTATCTTCCCTTTTCATCCAACATGACGTTAAACTGTGAAAAAGTCCCTAATACATCCAACATGATGTTAAACGGTGTCCTCTTTTGTCCTTACAACATGACATTAAGCTGCATAGTTCCCCTTTTTTGTCCAACATGACATTAAACTATATTTTCCCCATCGTTATAACTACATGACGCTAAACTATACAGAAATCCCTTAATATGTCCTACATGATGTTAAATTGTATTTTGTCCCTACTACATGACACTATATTGTGCAGCACCAATAGTCCTAACTGCAAGACTTTAAACTGCATATTCCCTTCATATGTCCTACATGACATTAAACTGTGCATCGTTAGGGTTGTTTCTACCTCTTATTTCTCACACTGAGTATGACTCACGTGATCTTAGAGTAAACTTCAACCATAACACTCTCTCTGGGCGGTTAACCATGCGTAAGTCCCAACAACGTTTTTTAGGTCGTTGTCCCCAAGAACAAATTGATCACTAATTCATTCTTTAATTAAACTACACAGACTTTGATCCTCGCCTTCTAGGCTGGGTACATAGGCAACCTCCTAAGGTTCAAGACCAAAAACAATCTCTTCGCATCGGTTCACCTCCATCTCATACGATGTTGATTCGTGAAACCGCCCCCAGAATCAATATCCTTACATTGGTTCACCATCGTCCTAGATATATGACGTTAAACTGTACAACACCTTTTGCCCTATACGACAATAAACTACAACATTCTTTGATACCCTCACCTGATAGGG
Source organism: Viscum album (assembly GCA_963277665.1). Taxonomy (NCBI): domain Eukaryota; kingdom Viridiplantae; phylum Streptophyta; class Magnoliopsida; order Santalales; family Viscaceae; genus Viscum; species Viscum album. Next base: position 825,574,871 of record OY728148.1, on the reverse strand, counting down.
AATCATTATTCACATTTATTTCCAATCATGTTAAATTCCAAAGACTACGTGAATACATGGCAATGGCCAAACCTTTTATCTTGGGTCAAACCATCATTTCACTAAATTCCCCTTTCACCCTTCACATGTACGAACCAAATCTATACAGAGGGTATTTCTAGAACTATGTGGGCTTGATTCCCATCCTTATGGGATACGTAGGAACATTCGAGTGTCCCTCGAATCCAGCCCCAAGTCTTTTAGGCCTAACCCCAAATTCCACTTTCATTCCCTTGGCTGAAAAGTCCCTATGAAAACACACACTGCGTATTTCTTATAATGGTTCGAGTTCTATGACCCTAAACTAAGATCTCTTTCACTTTCGTCCCACGCGATGTTAAACTGTATTTCAAGAACTATGTATGGATTGATTTCCATCCATATGGGATACAAAGTGAAGTTCGACATTTCAATTCAGGACCTAGTCACTACATGATTTTTCCTAGCATTGGTCTGTGTATCTCTACATGCATTGAACAAATTCCCATTTTTTATGTGTTATAATCCTAACCGTAAATATTTTCAGATCTCCATACCCTTTTTCTCGACTTCTGGTCACAAAATTTCCAATTTTTGGGAGTTCTTTTGCTTGACTATGCAGCACGTTACCTTAGGCGGCCTTGCATAAACAGTTTACATAACGGACCTGTTAGCCAAAAGATGCTATTATTTGACTATGCAGCCAATGCCCTTAGGTGGCCCTGAATAATTCAACCCCTAACGAGTTTGTTAAATAGTGGTAACTTCATTCTTGGAAAGAAACCCTCTTTTTCACTTATTGGTATTAATGACAATATGTAGGGATCCGCAAAAATATCCATCCTTAACATATTTGTCCCATGTTGTTTTTCCTGATCTAAAAGTATTCAAGTCTATGGTTTATATTTTCCTTCCCTACGCTTGGGTCAGACCTTCGTAGGAGTAACATTCATCCAGTTCTTAGACAATATTTTTTGGAAATATCTTCTCCATATTCAAGTACCTCTCTACATACAACAAACTCTATGCTTTGGAAAATTTGAATCCCCATAAACTTTCACTGGCTTTTTAGCAGTAAAAAAGTAAATTTCTGAGAATTCTTTTTACTGACTATGCAGCACGTGCCCTTAGGCGGCCTTGTATAAGTAGTATAAATAAGAGACCTATCAGCAAAAAGATTCTATTATTTAACTATGCAGCCAATGCCCTTAGGTGGCCCTGCATAATTCAACCCTCTAACGGGTTTGTTAAATAATGGTAACTTCATTCTTGGGAAATACTTCTTCTAATTATTTTTAGACCTTTTTTCATATAATTCCTCAGTTTCAAAATTTCTTAAGTTATAGCTTACATATTTTTCCTCATACTTGAGTGTGGTAATATGTTTTCAGACAAATTGTCAAGGAATTGAGTCCATTTTAATCCATTCGTTCAAAGCTATTTAGACCTTAAACATTATCCTTTTTATGTCCGACATGCATGACATTAAAATTCCCACAAAAGACAAGGGAAATCTGAATAAAAGTCAAGTTCCAGATCACTCAACATCTATTTTGTATGATTTAGGTAATATTGAGCAATTAAAAGATTCAAAACTTTATAGGGTTATTTTTATAATCCTAGTAAAAATCAATCCATGCTTACTATCCCCATTGGATTAGGTAGAAATTTAAAGCAGATAGAAAAAGAGAATTGAGGTACAAATGATTTAAGATGAAAGTGTTTTTCATTGATGCACAAGAGTTATAAGGAAATCCATAGAATGGAGTCTCTTCTCTTTTTCAGGAATTACAAAAGGCTTTCAACATAACTCTTCATTTGATTTATGGCATCCCGAGCTTCATCAGCAGCCTCCTGGACTTATTTAATTTAACTGGATACAATAAGAGATGTATTGAAACCATCTCTTCTTGGAACAATTGTAAAAGAATGTTCTTGAGTGCGATTTGGAAAAATTTTCTACTGATCAAACAATGACTCTGTTTCTGTCCAAGAGACTTGGAAGATGGATACATGGATTTGAGAATGAAGCATTGGAAGTAAAGAGTCATTTGGAGAGAGTACTCTTTTCAGATATTGTTCTAATGCCATGTTTTTCTCCTCTCCACCAACCGGCAGCGGAAAACATTTCAGCTCATGGGTTTTCCATTTTCATATCTATAAGGAAATGGAATGGAAGAAAAATATGAAAGTTCACACCATTTTTGTTGTTCTTAATGCACAGCATAACTGAAATAGAGGAGTAACAGTGAAGCTAAATCTCAGGAATATAGTTCATTGCATCTGGAACATTGACTCCTTGCAGATGACCATGACCATACAGAGGCAGGTAGGTGCTCCGTGGGAAATTAAGATAATATTTCTTCAAGTACTTAGCTAAATTTGGGAGAATTCTGTCGCAGATATCATAATAATCATTGCCAACAACGTTCATCATGTCATCAATCTGCTTTCTAGACAGTCCATCAGCCATTCTAATTCTTCTAAGATCCATTGAATCTGCACAAAAATCAAATAATTAACTCTTAGGTGGGTTTATTTTTCATAAAATTTGTGAAGAAATTCAAAAAAAATAGCTAAGGCATTAAGGCGCACAAGTCTAATTTTGGCGCACAAGTATGGATGCATCGTGCAAGTTTTTGGCATGCCAGTATCACTGCACAAGTCCAAATACCTTGACAGCAGCGTGACAACGAAGAAATAGAAGAAAACAGGGAACTTGCGCGACGGAAGCAACTTGCGCGGCGAGAGCTCGAAATTTTAAATTCAGTGCTTTTCGCGAGGAATGACCATGTATATATAGGCCAGGCCGCACCCTTGCATGCCAACGCCTGCATGATCAACACTTACGTGCCACCCTCTGCGCGCTCAACACTTGTGTGCCGCCTTTCCATTGGTTTTCTTCTTTTCCTTAGAGTCACATCCTCATTTTTTTCAGATCCAACTCTGAGGGGGGACTTTTGTTGATGCTCCTTTCCATCACAAAGTCTAAAGGAATGAAAATAGAAAAACCTTGAACCCAAAATTGATTCATCCTTTGAAAAAACATCAAAAATTGACAAAGGCATGAACCAAGATTCAAATGCACTTGGGTCGCGCAAGTTCCACCAAGGTCGTGCACGTATACTTGTGTGTCGCCCAGTGGTCGCATAGGTGACTTGAGCGCCCTCTTTTAAATTCTCCCAGGGTCTTCTCCAGCCTATAAATACCCCAGTTCCCCCCCCCCCCCATTTCAGGAGGAAAATTTTCCAGAAATTTAGATTTGATCTCCCGGCGCCCTAGTCTCTTCTCCAAGCTTCTGAACACTTCTAAGGTAATTTCTTACCTATAACGGAAGATCTAAAGAGAGGGAGGAAGTAATAAGTGTTGAAACTCATGAACACTTGTGTGCCTGAGAGGCCAGCCCTTAAGGGAAATGGCCACAGTTGGGCGCTGCCTTACCCCTTCAACAGAACTTGCGTGCCTCCCTTCTGGAAGCCTCTAGGGATAGTACTAAGGGCTTGAGCCAAGTCTCGCCCAAGTATTACCCCAAGGGTTAAAAGTCACGCAAGTACCCATGTGTCGTGCAGGTATACCTGCGCGCCCAGGACTTGGGCGCCCATGAAGTACTTGCGCTCCCACTAGGACTTGCGCGCCCTTCTATTTTTGGCTGCCCCTCTTGCTTATTCCATCTCTATTATGCCTATCCACTTATCCTTCTCAAGATTAATCCCTCATAACTCTCTTGAAATCCATTTATGGAATGATTTCTTGATTGGATTCCTTATTTGAAAGGAATTCTGTGGAAACATCTCTTAAAACCTAGTGATTTACATATCTTTATGTCACTAGGGTTAGATATTTCATTCATTTTAACCTCATCCATTGAGATGATAGAATCCTTAACATGGGCCTCCTTTTCAGGAGTAAACCCCAGTCCAAGTTCTCATTAATATGGGCATCCTCTTTAGGAGTAATCCCCAAGTCCTCATTAATTTGGGTGTCCTCCTTAGGAGTAATCCCAGAGTTCCCTAATCTAGGAATCCTCCTTAGGAGTAATCCCCAACCATAATTCCCTTAACCTGGGCTTCCTTTTCAGGAGTAAGCCCCAGTCTCAAAGTTCCCAAAATTTGGGCATCCTCATCAGGAGTAAGCCCCAACCATAATTTCTCAAATCTGGACTTCCTTTTCAGGAGTAAGCCCCAGTCTCAAATATGGGCATCCTCCTTAGGAGTAAGCCCCAAGTCCCTTAATTCTAAAAATTCCCTTAACCTGGGCTTCCTTTTCAGGAATAAGCCCCAGTCTTCAAATCCCTTTAACCTGGGCCTCCTCATTATGAGTAAGCCCCAATATTAATTTCTCTTAACCAGTCTTAATTTACTTTTGATCTGGACTTCCCACTCAAGAATAAAACCAAATCATAAGTCCCCTCCTAATTTGGGCATCATCCTCAGAAGTAAGCCCCAAGTTAGTGTATCTAAATCTCCATAAAAGCACATATACTTTTATGGACCCTGTTCCCGGACTTCTTCTTTGAAATAAGTCCCAATCCCTATCTATTTGGGCAGTCATACAAACATAAGCTCCACATGATTTTCTATGATTGAATCTTTCATGGCACAATTGTCTGGTTTCACCAATACCTCTTGTTTCTCACACTGAGCATGACTCACGTGATCTTAGATTGTAGAAGTAATTATGACATCATTCTTTGAGCCAGCAATCATACATAAACATTATACTCCCTTACTCGAACTACGTGGGTTCTGATTCCTTTTTCTAAATAAAGGATACGTAGGTAGCCCATCTGCGGGTATGATCCCAACTTTGAAATAACCTATGTCCTTATGAATGACAATAAAATTAAAGTGCCCCACTAAGTGGCTTTAAAACTAGTATGGTCATCATAATGACCAAGATACTTTTATGTATTGAAGGATACCATTGACTAAGAATCTCTAAGAAATACATATGATTCTCCATTGATGAAGAACCTCGAATACATATAAAATATTCTCTAAATTTCCTACATATCTAATCATTGATTTTTAGATCTAAATGAAAGTTTATTTTATACTAGGTAACGTAATAAGGATTCACGAACATAACTTAAATCTATAAAGAGAGTCACGTAGTAGACAATAATTCCCCCCAAAAGGGTGTTATGAGTCCGACCTCTCATCCTCTCGACCAATGAAAATTCCTAAGTCTCATCAATTCACAACTAATGAGTGCCTACCTTTGGAAAATATGTCCAAATGGATATGGAATCATTGGATGTTTCTGGTTCTACGACAAAACCCGTTAGAAACCGCTTGGAATGTTTGAACCTTAAACTAACGAGGTCATTCACAATTCCAGAGGAAACACTTGGAAAAGAAAATCATTTCACACACTTAAATACCATGGTTTACCAAATAGTATGATAACTTTTTGAACGCCTCTATAATTTAATATAGCCAAATCATAAAGTCGGTACCCAGTTTTCCAAACTGTGTGTCATGCATGTGCAAGGTTCTACAAAATCCCATTATATGGTACACAATAAGCACATGGTTTATCAAATAGTATAAACTAACCATGCATCATGTCGAGTTTTTAAAAAATTGAAAATACCCTTTTACCTTTAATGTGGTTAAACCCCTAAAGAGGGTTCTCCCACTCCCACTCACCACTAACCATCTCGTTTGATTCCCACCCAAGGTGGATTCTATCCATGCATGTCCCTCATCCAACATCCATCTGATTTAGGTTTTTATTCCTTCCAAATCTTAGTATGATCATCCCAGGTTGGTATTTCTTCCCCTTTGTTACTTTATTCTTCCTCTTTTTCATTTCCCTCACTATAGTGTGAAGTCAGCTAAACCCTAGGGTTTTCATACAATCTAATTGTTGTGATTTTACTTGAGAATTAGTTTTTTTCATATTTTGGGGATGATTTAACATGATTGGTATTGGAGTATCCCTTATGCATCAAAGGCACCAATTTTTTCTTTAGTTTGAGGTTGGTTTCCCTATGTCTGATCCATTTAATTGAAATATGTGAATGCTTGATTTTTTTAATGTTTTGTTATTAAATTATCAAATAAATAAATATTATAAAGTGGTTGTGATGATTTTAAATGGTTTATATTATACAAATTAGGGGAATGAATAATTTTTTTTCTTTTCATCTAGTTTCCAACAAAGGCCTAAAGGATTTTTTTATTTTTCCAAAAGGATTTAAATTGGTCTTTCAATCCTATTTCATTTGTTGATAAAGATCATACACATAAACACATGTGGTTATATATAATTTTCTTACTTTTTATATTCATATAAGGTTTTTTGAAAATGTAAATTGGGAAATAGGGGTACTTATATATATATATCAAGGTGTATATGTGTTTAAGTTGGAAGAATGGTTTTTGGAATGTGAAATTCTTGGTTCAAAAAGTGGTTTTCCAAATATTCAATGTAATTTTATAAAAGGAAGAATCCTGGTTGGAACTTTCCAATTATTTTCAAAAAATAAATTTTTATCCAATGAAATCATAGATTACTATATTATTTCTGAAACTCGGATTGATGTGATTGGAATGTCAGAATGATTTTAAGAAAAATGTGATTTGCATTGGTTGTACAGTGAAGTGATGTGTTGTAGTATATTTATTATTCATCCTTTTTCTATTAAATTTTTTTTCTACTACACCTCCCTTATGTATTCTGATTATGGTTATAGAAAATTGGAATCTTAGGTACCTAGTTGGGTAGACTATATCTAGAATTATATGTGAGCCATTAATCCTCAAACTAATCTCTATGGCTGGATTACACTAAAACACTGACTAAACTACATGATATGAGTGATTACCATTAGAAGATGGGTTTATCCCCTCTAGAATCTAGTGCATGATAATTGGTAGATATATGTGGTTTGAAACTAAGAGTATGAAGATCCTTGGACCCCAATTACCTTAGATACTTAGGGATTTCCCATGGTGATTATGCTCTTTTAACTTATTTTACTATGGTATCATATTTAAATGATATCGCATTTAAAGTCTAAAATAATGAAAATATTGTTCTATTTTAATTTGTGTGTAAAACCTTTTTATATCATTTTTACTATTATTATTTCTCATTGAGGATCTTACTTTATCATCTTGTTCCTTATTATAATTGTTTTACTGGAAAACCACCCATTATTTGGAAAATGGTTTTAGAAATCAAAGAAGAAAATGGTTTTTATAACGATTAGCGTGTTACTTGTTTCTAAAAAAACACTTTTATATATTTATATTTTCAAACTATAATGAAATGGTTTCCTCTTTAATTTTAAGTAATAGGGATTGTTTTTTTTGAATCCTTACTTGGAATTTTTATGCTCACACCTATATCGCTATAATTTCTCAAATTATGGTTCAACTTATCCTTTATTCTCTCCCATGGGTTGTTGTGTTTTTTTGGTCGGTGAATCATATTTTCAAAAGGAGTTAGTTATATTTATAGTTTAGTTTTATTTCATTTTTTTTATCTCATTTACCACTTAATATTTTTACCATTTTCTACATTCAGAGGTGTAGTGATAATCTTGTGGTAGAGGATAAGCATTTGGTGTGTGTTTTTTCCCTGAAGAAGAGGGATACCAGGGTGGTGAGGGAGGTTTTTAGTCCTCTATATTGTTTACTACTTTACTATTTTTGATATTAGGTTGTTGTTTTTTTATTTAATTCTAACACGGACATTTGTTTTATGGGTAGTTCAAACCATAATTTTATTTATTTTCCAATGATTACATTCCTAATTATTATTAGAGATAAATAATTACCATTTGGTGATTCCATGATGCCCAGTCACTTTTTTTATCCCATAAAGATTGTGAACTCCCTTTTATCCTTATATTAGGTTAGCTCGAAAATTCAATTGAGGTATGTCTTGGGATAGTTTGTGATAAAATAAAATCAGAGAACTAGTTTCTTAATTAGACATAGTTTCCTAATGTATCACTTATTATTTGGTACGTCTGTTTCATGAAGATAAGATCATCTAGGATCGGGAGGTTTCTCATGGGTTGGTACATGATCGCCACCACTCATGGTGAAAACTTAGTTACTAGGGGGTGTTGGAATTCTAATTTTTATTTTGGGATTTTATTTTGGGGATGCAACTGGAGTTGAGATGGTGGTACATCGTGAGCTTACACGAGTTTCGAATCCTTGGGTAGCCCATATACATGGTTTTTTTTTACCCTTAGTGATGGTCTTATGGTTGACACAAGGTCCTCCAAGCAAAAAAGTGTAATTCATTAAGGGTAATTATTCCTTTATTGGTTTGATTTATGTTATTTTTTATTGTTAAATTGAGTTTAACTAAATTTTGATAATGGGTTTTGGAATTCTGAAGTTCTCTTCAATTTATGTTTTAAAATTTTAAAACATTTAAGTTTATGTTTTCAAATAGTTTTATGTGGTTAAACTCATATTTTAATTCAAGAGGGATACTTTTTTATGGGTAATATTGTAAAAACAAGTATTTTTATGGTCATTGCATCAAAATTATTTTTTAAAAATAATGGGAATATGGTATTGAAAATTTCCAAGGTAGTTTTTTGAAACAGTTTTGAATAAATTATGTTTCCTATATTTTCAAAGTGGGTCTATCAACAAAATGGTGATTCAAAATATGTCCATTAATGAAATTATTTGGTTTTAAAATGGTTTAATGGAAAATTTCAAAAAAAAATAAGTAAAGTGATGTTTTTTCAATTGTGATTTATTTATTTAAAAATTTTCAACTCGTTTGGAATAAATATTTAGAAAATAAATATAAATAAATTTGGATGTATTTTTCAAAGGAGGATTAAACATTTTCACAGAGTGTTTTTTATTATGAGACTTGACTTTTTGAATTCCTAAGTTGGGAATTTTAAATATAAAAGTATTTTTTAAAATATGTTTTCTTTTTGGTGAGTTATGATTTTAGGTTCGAAATATAATTTATGTTAGAACCATTTGGTTTTAATTTCAGAGCATGAATCAATGGATTCATGTTTTGGGTTATTTGAGTATGACCTAGAAACATCTTGGTAAAGATTCGATGTTCAGTCTCTAGGTTTCCTTATTTGGTTGACTAGTTAATGGAAATTTTTGGAAATCATATATTTTCATCATTTGGAAGTTAAATATTATTAAGTTTTAGGTGGTTGTATTCTTTGAATAAATTCTTAATTTCCATTTTTCTAGGAATTCTGTAACAACCCAAAATGTTATGAATAAATTTCCCAATTTTGATTTAATGTCTTATGGATAAAAAAACACATGCACTTATATTATTATATCCAATTGTATTTAAATTTCATTTAAGTATCATTAATGTTGATAATATATTAGTTGAACTGTGATCGCATGACTAGTACAAATATATGGTTCTAACCAATCCTTTTGACAATGAAAAAGGAAGTGATGGCCTCAACTAGTAGGATTATTCCTTATGAAGCCCATTTATCAGAGCTTCCGAGGGAGATAGCATTTCCTAGATTTTCCCTAGACCAATCCCAAACTGATATTCAACATCTTAATCAAGAGTGAAACCATTTATGTGAGAAGTTCAATATCATTGAGATCAGGGCCCTAAGTATGATCACCAAACGACCCCATGAAAGCCCCACTATCACGCACCTTACTCTTAGGTAATATGCTAGGGTAATAGATGGATATTTATCAAGACCATAAAGAAAATAATATTTAAATTATTTTTTATAGAATAATGAATATATTTTCATCCTATTATTGTTACATTGTAAATGAGTTTTAAAGAATAAATTGTATTTTTGGCTAATATTCAGATTCATTAAGAAATATATATTTTTAATTAATAGATTTTTGAAATAAATAATAATTTAATAAAATATTATTATCAAATTAATTTTTTAAAATTAAATGATCATATAATTTTTTTTAAGTCAAATGTAATTTTTATTAGGGTTTGAAACTATTCTTGAAAAAAACCTGTAAATTTTCAATAAAAGTTGGATTTTATTTTAGAAGTGAAAATTCACATATTTATAAAATTATTAAGATAAAATGAATGTTATTTTTTTAATTGAGATGTCAAAATTATCCAACGGTGATTTTTTCATAATTTTCTGAGATAATCAAATTTTTGGGTAAAAATTAAATACTATATAATTATACGATGTGTTTTATGAGATCATAATTCCACAATAATGATGTAATAATTACTATAAAAGGTATATTAGTAAAATTTTATTTTTTATATTTAAAATAATGTGGTTTTAAGTTTAATTTATTTATTTTTTAAATCTATTATGAATTCTCTAAGACATATAATATATTTTATGATTTTAAATTCATTTCTTTAAAAGTGTGACTCACCTTCATATAATAAAAGGAAATATTTAAATAATCTAATCCATTTGGATAATAAAATAATTTAAAATACTCCCTTTTAATAGAAACCATGGGAAAACTATGATATGGTATGTGGTTTTGAATATTTTTTTATGAAGTATCTAAAACCAAAAATAATAAATAAATCCCCCTCTTTTCCTATATAAACCCACTCATGCTCCCATTTATCTTCACTCAAACTCCTGTAATCTCATCCAACCTTTTACCTATACTCCCAATAGTCCTCCCAAGGTTCCCCCAAGCTCCCAATAAACCTCTCCGAAGCATTTGGAGTCACACATCCAAGTAAGGGATTTCTCTCCTCTCTTTTGAATTCAAGCGCTTTTTTTAGATTAGTTATTTTAATTTAAATTGAGTATATTTACATTCATTTATAATCATTAACTTACTATAAAATTTATGTTATTTGTATAAGGGATCATTTATTCCCCCTCATTTGGACCCCAACCTAAGTCGTTACTATGCAGAAATTTTGTAATGGATTTCTCTCTTCTCATTTCCATTCAAGAACTTATTTTATACAATTATTATTAAATTCAATTTTCATATGTTGGGATATGATGTTCCATGATTCCGTTACTGTTAATTTTTTTTATAAATTATTATAACTTCCTTTCACTCTAATTAATCCCACCTATGATCCTTTATGTACACCTGTTACCATGCTGAAATTTGGTAACAGTTATTTTGTTTTCCCCTCTTACATCAAGTATCTTTATTATGTTATACCTTCTATTTCCAATTAATTATGTTTTATAATGTAATTACATATCCCTATTACTGTGAATTTAATTTATAAATGAAGGGAGACCCATTTCCCACTCACTAACCCATTTTATGAGTTTCTATATGACAATGTTATGCTTCCGAAATTGCACAACAATTTTCCATGCCAAATTCATTGTGTAGTGAATACCATACGAATTTAACTATCAAGTGTGCTCACCATTATGAAAATATAATTTTTTATTTTGGATACATGTCTATGTATTCCACATTTCCTTTATTTTATAATAAATTATGATGATTAATTAATGTATGTTGTATAATATCTGTATCACACTTAGGCATGAAAATTAAATGATTATGAAGGGTACATACTAATATCACTGTAATACATTGGGTGATATTTAGTACCATGATACGTCATGTGAAATTGGTGTTGACTTTTGATACTTCATGTTTAATGGGTTCTGAATCATTATCCTCCATTTTCAATGATCTTTGACTCATGATCCTCCATGTGCAATGATTTAGGACTCATGCTAATATCATGTTGTATGTTGTTTCCACATTTCCATGTTATAATTATCATGATTTATCATGCCTTTATATTCATGTTCCTTTATTCCTCATTTATATTTCTTGTCTAACATGCATCATTATCCTCATGTTATATCATGTTTATTCTCTTACTAGGATTTACATATTACCCCTTTCTTATGTATGTCCTCGGGTTATCCCATGCAGTGTTAAGTATGAAGGAATGGTGTGGTCATGTAAAAGAATTTTTCAATAAATTTGTTTCCTTTCATGTTTTAATTTGTTATATAATGTACCTAATTACCCAAAGAAAATATACCTATAGATATTTTTAGATGTATTAATTTTAATTTTATGAAATAAATCTTGTTTAAATATGAAATAAATAGCAGGGTTCTTATAGTTGGTATTAGGGGATAGGTTTATTTATTTTTGGGATTAGGATTAGAAGACCCTAGTGAAAACACTTAGGGATAAGACCAAGTGTAAAAAAAATACCTAAATTTTTTTAAGTATAGATTAAGTGGTTTTTCATTAAAATACAACCCTATCTGGATACTACAAGTGGATGTGGTTCTAGCACAAATATACATAGGAGTAAAAACTCCGACAAGGTGTTTTGGGCATGACTAAGGGTAACCTGGTACACTACAATGAGCCTTAATGCACACCTAGTTTGACACTCCCAAGGTATATGCTTTGGTAAATTCATAATCTCATTACAAACCATTATTAAGGGAACAAAAAAATAATTCCCATAAAAATATATGTTAGGAAATATATCATGAATGACATAGATTGAATCATAGAAACTCATAAGTTAATGAGATAAATATAATTTATAAGTTATTACTTTAATTTAATTGGATTCCACTTTATCTGTGTAACTATTTAATATACTCATCCCAAATTTTTCCTTTTTATTCTAGCCAATGGCTAGAAATAGGAGGAATCGTTCTCAAAACTGATGTAAAGGGCGGTGTTAGGATTTCCCCAATGATATTCCTATCCTGATGAGAGTGGGAATCGTAAAATTTTTCATTATACAATCTCAATTAAATCAATTTTTTAATAGAAACCTAGGCTAGGAGGATCACCCAACCCCCCTCCCAGCCCCCCCAAGAGAGAGAAACCTACAGTCGAGAGATTCATGCGACAAAGGCCTCCTATTTTTAGTGGATCATCTGAACCTTTAATCACAAATTAATGGATTAATTCCACCAAAAAGATATTCTCTATCCATTAATGTCCCGAAAAAGATAATTCTCTTTTGGAAATTTATCATATGGAGGTTGAAGCTGATCAGCAGTGGGAGTTGATCAAGAATATGATTCCAGTGGAATATATTGAAGCAATGGAGTGGAAGGAATTCCATAAAATGTTTTTTGATAAATATTTTCTATGAACCATTCATCTTAAGATGGAAAGATATTTCCTTGAACTCAAGAAAAAGGAAGATAAATATGTTGGTGCGTACTAGAAAAACTTCACAAGACTTTCCTGATATGACTCTGGTTTTTTTGTTTCCCCCTAATTCAAGGTTGACCTCCTCTTTGGTAGGAAAAATCCTATCCTATAAAAATCCTTGGAAATCAATGACTTTGATAGCTGTGAGAAAAAATTTCGATGTTTCCTCAAAGTCGAGATGGGTATTGGTGAATCTTAGGGGTATCATGTGGATAAGAAGTGAAAATTGGACTTTATTATTGGTGGTCCTATGGATAAATATAACCATGCTAATAAATTACATCATCCCACTTTTCAAAGGTGCGGAAATAAGAACCCCTAAAATTGTGTAAGGGGATCAAGTAAATTATTTAGGTGTGGAAGATAACGGCAGGTGGCTAATAATTGTTGATAGGATAAACCCACCAATGTGATAGAGGAAAGTAATGCTCTGGTTGACCCTCAATGCATTTTTTATTTCTACAACTCCAAATAACTAGGGTACTTTGTGAACCAGTTCCCTAATCCAAGGTAATTTATAGGAAACCAACAACCACCAAAGAAGCAAGGGTGAGATTTTTCCACCACTACCACTGAAGTAAATTCTGACAACAAAGTAGTGACAGGTACACTGGTTATTCATTCAATAATAGTGAATGTACTTTTTTATTTTGGTTTTACACATTCCTTTATATCACAAAAGTTTAGTATAACTATTCAAACACAACTACAAAGAATGGAAGTAGAGATGTTAGTGAAGACAGAAAATGGGTAAATTATTTCATCCCATGAATATAACTCCTCCCCAATCACTCTTTGGGAATTTAACTTCCCAAATAACCTTTTCACACTTCTCTTTCTGGAATTTGATACAATTGTGGGCATGGATTGGATTTCCCTATATAGAGACAACATAAATTTCCATGAGAGGGAAATCACTCTCCAAAATGGAGAATTGGCCCCCAATTCTATACAAGTGCAAGGGGTGATGAATATTCTTTAGAACCATCATATCAAACATGGATATTACCTCCCTATGAGAAATCTTATCTAGCTCAAATAATTGAGTCTAAGGAAAGGATCATACTTGAATACATGCCTATTGTGATGGAATTTGCTTATGTGTTTCATGAGGAAATGGTTGTCTTCCTCCTAGTCAAGAGGTATAATTTTCAATTCAACTTATACATGGGGAATTTAAAATATCCAAGACTCTGTATATAATGGTTTTTGTGTAACTTGATGAGCTAAATAAACAAATACAAGATAATCAAGATAATAGGTATATATGCCCCAAGTGCTTCACCATGGGATGCATTAGTCCTCCTCGTCAAGAAGAGGGATGGGTCAATGAGCCTTTTCATTGATTATAGTGAGCTCAACTAAATAATGATAAATAAAAAGAATAATTTTCCAAGAATTGATGACTTATTCAACCAGATACATGGATAATAATAGTTCTCAAAGGTGTACATGTTGTGAGGATATTACCAAGGGTGAAAGAGGATATCCCCAAGACTGATTTTCATACAAGGTACAAGCACTATAAGTTCATAGTGATTCCTTTTGGACTAACCAATGCTCCATAAATATTCATGGACATGATTAATATATTCTTTAGTGATTACCTCGACAAATTTGTGGTAGTATTTATAGAAGATATTCTAATATTCTCCAAAACCATGGAGTAGCATGAGGAGCATCCGATCATTTTTCTAAAAACCTTGTGAAAGGAAAAACTCTATGAAAGGTACCATAAGTGTAAGTTTTTGTTGAAGGAAGTCTCATTATTTGGGAATATAATCACAAGAAATGTCATATATGTGGATCCTTCCAAGACAAAAGAAATTAAGGGATGGAAGAGGCCAACATCTGTGATAGATATCCATAGCTTCCTTGGGTTAGCTGGATATTATCACTAGTTTGTGAGAAATTTCTCACTATTGTAAAACCCTCTCATCAATCTAACTCAGAAGGGAGTCAAATTTTATTATAATGATGAATGTGAAGAAAGTTTCATGGAGTTGAAAAGGAGTCTTGTCACTCCCCTGTGCTCACACTACCCACAAGTGGGTAAATTTTCATAATTTTAGCGATGCTTCAAAGAATAGATTAGGATGTGTGTTGATGAAAAATGAAAAATTCATTTCCTACAGCTCAAGGAAGTTCAAAATTCATGATCTAAACTATCCCACACATGATATGGAGTTAACAACAATTATATTTGGGTTAGAAATCTGGTGACATTATTTGTTTAGGGAGAAGTGTTAAATATATATGAATCCTAAAAGTCTCAAATATATATTCACACAGAAAGAACTGAATATGCACCAACAAAGAAGGTTAGATATCATCAAGGATTACCACTTCTCAATCCACTACTATCTTGGTAAATCGAACAAGGTGGTAGATTCTCTAAGTAGAAAGGACCCATCAATTCTATCATCAATGAGAATTGAGAAGGATTCAACCTTAATAGACTTGAATAATATGGAATTGTGAATCATAAAGTAATATCATCAGTCCTTTCACAAATGGTAGATAAAGGAGGCTCCATGACTCCTATGGTTATTTTATATTCCAAGGCAGTGCGCTCAAGGACCAGTACCTTTGACAAGAGTCAATCTAAAGCCTCTAAGTCACCAAGGGAGGGTGACTCATCTAGTTGTAAAGTGTTGCAGCGTCAGGAGGTGGCTGATATTGTGCTGAGAAATAGTTTTGGAGGGTTTTTGCATGAGAATCAGGTTTAGGAGGTTGAAATTGACCCGATTAGGCCTTCAAGGGATCAACGGGGGGCCTCTGAGACCAAGTCCAGTGATGAGGACTATGAGAACTCATGAGGAGATATAGAAGGTGACACCCAAGGTGATTGGATTTCAAGTTTGAGAGACATCAAGAACCGAAGGGGTACTCAGAAATTGAGGAAGTATTATTCTTTTATGCCTCCACCGATGGATACCAGATCAGCGATGAAATTTATGGGAATTATTCCTCCCTCCAAGGTTGATTCTAGACAGCAACGGGAACTTGGTGTGGTGAGCGACTCTTCTGTGGAGTTACTCATGCACTTGGAAGAAGAAATTGTTGAATCCGTTTTGAAAATTAACTCTACTAAAGAAGAAGCTGACAAGATGGTGGAAAGGTCATTAAGGTTGGTGACCAATTAGGAGAAAAGTAACTAGATTTACAAACAAGATCTACTATTAATCATGGGATTTATTACTAGGAATATCAATCAAGAGGAGTACATCGAGTCTTGGGACAAGCTATCATATCAGTTCGAAGACCTTTTGAAATATGATCCCGACTCTTAGGTTAGTACTATTTCTTGGAAATTATGTAGGTAGATCAAATAAAATATACTTAATTTGTCCTTTAATGGTTCAGCTATTTCCTTTAGATCTTGAACTATGGTTTCTCACTTTTTCCTTAAAAGTGTTTTCTAAAATAAAAAATTTAATTTTCAGTCAGTCAAGGGTTTCCATTTGAGCGTCCCAATATAACCTTATGAAACCTTTTATTGGAAGAATAGTATAACTCGGGCATGTTGGGATGAATTTGGAGAACAAAAACTTATAGTTCTGAAAATAGTCAAAGAAATGGTGGAAAGGGTTAAGACCATCTAAAAACACATGAAACCTACTCAGAGTCAAAAAAAGAGTTATGTTTATAATCGTCGATGTGACCTAGATATTGATGTTGAATACATGTTATTCATCATCATATCTCTATTTAAAATAGTGATGACATTTGGGAATAATGGAAAGCTTATTCCAAGGTACATCGTTCCTTTTGAGATCCTTGATCACATCGAAGCAATGGCCTATCGAATAGCACTCCCACAAAACTTATCTCAAGTACATGATGTGATCCATGAATCCCTGTTATTAAAGTACATACTAGAACCATCACATGTACTCAATACAGATGTGGTACCATTTTATAATGACCTCTCCTATAAAGAGAAGCTAGTGAAAATCTTAGATCGTAGAGAAAAAGTTCTATGAAATAAGACAACACCCCTTATCAAGCTGTTGTGGTGAAACCACAAGTTTGAAAAAGAAACATGGAAAGTAGATGAGGCGAGGAAGCAGAGTTACCCTCATCTATTTCAGTGTTGGAAAAATTAATTTCTAGGGTGAAATTTCTTAATGTGGAAAGGTTGTAACGACCCAAACTGTTATGAATAAAATTCCCCTTTTTTATTTAATGTCTTATAGATATATAAAACACATTAAACTATCTTATTATATCCAATTGGGTTTAAATGACCATTAAGTATCATTATGATTGATAATATAGTCTCTGAATATTGATCACAAGACTGGAATAAATATAGGGTTTTAAAAAATTCTTTTGACACAGACAACGGAAGTGATGGCCTCAACCAGTATGATCATTCCCTGTGAATCACATTTATCAGAGCTTCCAATGGAGATAGTATTTATATGGTTTTACCTAGACCAATCCCAATCTAAGATCCAATAGCTTAATCGTGAGCTAAACTGTTTATGGGAGAAATTCAAGATCATCGAGATCACGACCCAAACCATGTTCACCAAACAACCCCATGAATGCCCCACCATCACACACCATACTCTTAGGGCATATGCTTGTGTAATAATGGGATATGTATCAATACCATATCAATAAGAATATGTACATTATTTTTTATAGAATAATGAATATACTTTCATCCTATTATTGTTATATTGTAAATGTTTTTTAATTAACAAATAGTATTTTTGGTTAAGATTCAAATTCAATTAAGAAAAATATTTTGAGGAATTAATGGATATTTGAAATAAATAATATTTTAATAAAATATTATTATTAAAT
Organism: Viscum album; assembly: GCA_963277665.1. Lineage (NCBI taxonomy): Eukaryota > Viridiplantae > Streptophyta > Magnoliopsida > Santalales > Viscaceae > Viscum > Viscum album. Next base: position 825,556,914 of record OY728148.1, on the reverse strand, counting down.
GAATTTTTTAAATGTTCATTGTCATATAATTTTTATGAAGTCAAATGTAATTTTTATTAGGGTTTGAAAACTGTTTTTGTCAAAACCCGTCAATTTTCAATAAAAGTCAGTTTTTATTTAAAAATTAAAAAATAAAATATTTAGAAAATAATTTATATAAAATGGACATTATTTCTCAAATCAATACATCAAAATTATCCAATGGTAAATGTTTCATAATTTTCTGCTACAGTCGAATTTTTAGGTAAAAATTAAGTACTCTATAAAACTATAATGTGTTTTATGACATCATAATCTCCCAATAATGATGTAATAAATACTATAGAAAGTATCTTAGTACTAATATATATTTTATACTTAAAATAACGTGGTTTTAATTTTATTTTATTTATTCTGTAACTCCCTTATGAATCCTCCAAGACATAGATTATATTTTATGATTTTAAATTCATTTTTTCAAAAGTGTGACTCGCTTCCACATAAGAAAGGGAAATATTTTCATAATTTTGGACCTTGGAATTATAAAATAATTTAAAACACTCCCATTTGGTAGAAACCATGGGAAAAACCATTGTAGGGTTTGTGGTTTTGAATATTTTATTATGAAGTGTCCTAACCCAAAATAATAAAGAAATCCCCATCATTTCCTATATAATCCCACCCAAGCTCCCATTTATCTTCACTAAAACTCCTTTAAGATCATAAACCCTCTTAACTATACTCCCTATAGTCCTACCAAGTATCCCCAAGATCCTAAGAATCCTCTCCCAATAATTTGGAGTCACACATCCAAGGGATTGCTCTCCTCTCCTTTGAATTCAAGCACCTTATTTGTGATTAGTTCATTTAATTTCAGTTTCTTATATTTACATTAGTTTATAATAATTACCTTACTGTCCAATTTATTTTATTTATATGATGGATCATTTATTATTCCCATTTTATACCCTTACCTAAGCTGTTTCTATTCCAAAATTACGTAAGGGATTTCCCTCTTCAAATTTCCATTCAAGCAATTCTTTTATACTATTATTCTTAAATTCCATTTTCATATGTTGGAAAATTATGTTACATTTAAGTTTGATGTATAAATGATCATATCTTCCTTTAACTCTCATTATATCCCCTTTTAATCTTTATGTACACCCATTACCATGTCGAATTTTTGTAAGGGTTCTTTTGCTTTCTCCTCTTACTTCAAGACTCTTTATTATGTTATGAATTATATTTCTAATTAATTATGTTGGTTAATATCCTTACATATCCCTCTTAATATATATTTCATGTCTAAATTATGATATAACCCCTTCTATATCACCAACCGATTTTATGAATTTCTATATGACGTCGTTATGTTGTCGAAATTCCACCACGATATTCCATGCCAAAATCATTTTTTAGTGAATACCATACCCATTTATCTATTAAGGGTATTCACCTTTATGATAATATACTTATTTATTGTGTATATATTTGTATTTATTCCAAATTTCCTTGATTGTGTAATAAATTATGGTGATTAATGAATCCATGTTGTATGATATATATGGCACACTTGAGCATGAAAATGAAATTATTATGAAGGGTGCGCCTTGATAGCACTCCAATGCATTGGGTAATATTTAGTATCATGATAAATCATGTGAAATGGGTTTTGACTCATGATACTTAATGTGAAATGGGTGTTGACTCATTATCCTCCATGTGAAATTATCTTTGACTCATGCTCCTCTATGTGCAATGAGCCTTGACTCGTGCTAATATCATATTTTATGTTTTTTCCACATTTCCATGTTATGATTATCATTATTCATTATGCCTTTATATTCATGTACTTTTATGCCTCATTGATATGACTTGTCTAACATGTATCATTATCCTCATATTATTTCATTTTTATTCCCTTAGTGGGCTTTATAACTCACCCCTTTCTGATGTATGTCCTCAGGTTATCCCTTGTAGTGTTAAGTACAAAAAAATCTTTTGGTCATGTAAAATAAGTTTTAAATAAATATATTTCTTTTCATGTTTTAATTTTCTATGTAATGTACCTAATTTCCCAAATACACTAGACCTATCAGTATTTTGAGATGTATTAAGTTCATTTTTATGTAATAAATCATCTTTAAATATGAAATAAAGAGTATGGTTGTTATACATTCCCTTTGATAACACCCTTGGGAGTGTTAATTGTTTCATTGAAAATCTGTTTTAATGAGTTTCATGACTTGTTGTTGATATTACTCTATTTAATGTAAATGTATTGGGTGATTGGTTGGGATAACTAAAAAGGTAATTTATTTTTCTAGTTGGTTAGGTTCACTAAGGGTTGGTGTTTTGAGATTTGGTACTCAGTTATCCTCCATTAACCCAAGACCAGATCCCATATTGGTTTTTTTGAGGTGTGTTTTTTTTGGGAATTCCCATTCATATATTATCTTACTACACTAATTTGTTAGACCCATTTCACATCATTTTGGATGTTATTTATTTGAGTTTTCGGTTTTAGAAAATGTTTAGGGTTTTTGGGTGGTTCCTTGATTAAGTGGTATTTAATTTTTGGAAACATTTTTGAGGTTGATTGGGTATCAGTGGTTTCCCTTTTGAGACTTATTCCCTTTTCCCTAATTCCTATTCCTTTGTTTTTTTCTAGGTTTTTTATCTAAATTAACTCTTTGGGTTAGATTATGTAATTACTTAGTTTTTAGTTTCCTTTTTGGTGACACCAATTTCTAATATAGTGAAATTTCTTTATTTATAATTATATTATGAACTCTCTTTTAAATTGAAGTGTATTTTTGGGAAAATATTATTTATTTATTTTGTTGTGAATTAGTGGTGGTTGTCATTTCATGCATCATTTACTGTATCTTATGGATCTCATTGGGAATCATGAGTTACTTACAGATTCAAAAATCAATGTTTTAACAAAGTACTGTTATAGTGGGGAGGCCACCCTAAAAGGGGGTCATTTTGAATTTTGTCTTTATGTTTCCCTAATGGGGTAATTCTTAATTCTCACCCCACCTTACCCTAATCATAGTGGTTTGATTATCCATGATTATGGGTTGTGTGATAGATGCTCAGGGAGATCATGAACAGGATATGATTATTTTATATAGTGAAATATATGTTAGGGGTTAAGGTGTTGCTTTTTATGAAGTTGTTTTTAGAGCTATGATATTCTTTCTCTTTACATTCTCTCATTTTATGGTTTTAGTTCCTTAGTCTTACTAGTTGTATCCTTTGAAATTGGATTTATTTTTGAGGATGATCTCTTATAATTTTTTGGGATTTTGAAGTTCTGAATTTTTAAGGGAGATTGATTGTTGGTTCTTGGTCTTAATATTTTGGGGTCTTTTCATGGGTACAATTTTATCCTTGATTTTTTCTAATCATCCATTTTTTGGACTTTCTTGAGGTAGAAAGTGTCATGGTGGAGTGAAATATCACACCTCAAACTATCATTATTTAATTTTTATTTATACATATGTCTTTATTAATGTATTTATTCATTACGGTGGTTTTCTTTGAAAATGGGATTTCTAGTGAATGAAAGTCATGTCACACAGTTAAGGTGCATGATTTAACAAACCCTGCAGAACCCGTTCAACAGCTTCAATAATTTTATAGAGATGGACCACACGATTAGTGAATTGTTTACCAAGATATGTGGTCTATCAATGTGAGGTTATTCAGAATCCCAGTATAGTGAATAAGGCTAGTTCACATTTTTCAAAACCATGACACCAAACTATGAACTATGTACAGTTTTCAAAGATAATGGAAAAGACCCATTTTTTATAATGATTTTAATCCCCTAAAGATGGTTTTCCCACTACCAATCACCCCTCTCCCTCTCATTTGATGCATACCCAAGGGGCATCCTAGTCATTTGTTCCCCTCCTCCCTTCTCCCTTCTCTATTGGTTGTTATTCCTTTCAAATCAAGGTGTGATCATCCCGTATTGGTTTTTACTCCCTTCCATCACTTTCTTCTACCTTCTTTTCCTTTCCATCAAAATGGTGTGATGTCATTCTAACCCTACGGTTTTCTTATAGTCCAATTTTTTTCATTTTTCAATACATAGTGTTTTTATTCATCTACAGAGTTTTTTGGACTTTATTGATATAGGATTAGTCCTCACACGTCAAAGGTAGTGAGTTATTATTCAGTTTGAGGTAGTTTTCCCTATGTTTGAGATTTTTAATTGAAATCCATGATTTCTTGATTTTTTTTAATGTGTGTTTTATTATATTATGATATAAATAAATTTTAGAAAGTGTTTTTAATTCATGGAAATAGTTTATATTATACAAATTGGGGGTTTTAAGAATATTTTTTCCTTTCAACAGGATTACAATTAAGGCCTAAAGGAAAGTTTGATTTTTCTAAAAGGCTTTAAACAATTTTTTTAATTTTATTTAATTTATTGATAAGTCTTATACAAATATAAACATATAGTTATATATATATATAAGTATCCTTTTTGAACATATTAACATAAGTTTTTGTGAATATGTGCATCTATAAAATGAATTATTTATATATATATATATATATAATGATATATATGTGTTTAAGTGTTAATAATGGTTTTGGAACATGAAATATAATGTATTAAAATTGGTTTTATAAATGGTCACTCTTGGTTTCTAAAATCATAAGTCCTAGTTTTATCATTATAAATATTTTCAAAAAAGTAATTTCACTTGAATGGAATCCTAGGTTTTTATGTTTTTTATGGAACTTGGATTGATGTGATTGGAATACTGGTGTGATTTTAAGAAAAGGGGGCTTTGAATTGGTAGTGGAAGGTATGTGAGGTGTTGTTGTATGCTTTTTATGAATTATTTTGTGATTGAAACATGGTTTTTATACTACATATCATTTTTGTGTTCTAGTTTTGTGCATGTAACATGGGAATTCTAGGTACCTAGGTGGGCCTATATGGGCTAATATACGCATAGAGCCAGCACGGCCTTGTCCTGATCTCCCTAGTAATATTACACTACAACACTAGCTAAACTACATAATATGAGTTACTACCATTGGACCTTGGGTTCTTCCCATCCATAGGATAAGTCACATAAAGTTATATATATGTGTGTGTGCGTGTGTATGGTTTTATAATGAATGTAAGAGGATCCCAGAACATCAATTACCCTAGATACTTAGGGATTTCCCATCGTGAATACTCTAATTTTACTTCTATTTCAATGGTACAATATTTAAATTCTCTCTCTTTTTCATGTATAAAATAATGAAAATATCATTCTATTTTCCTCTAGTTATATCACCTTGTAATTATCCTTTTACTTCAATTATTTTTCAATGAGACTCTTACTTTATCAACTCATTCCATCTTATGAGTGGTTTATTGGAAGACCTCCCATTACATGGAAAAAAAATTGAAATAAATGAATAAAATGGTTTTATGAAACATTTTCCTCTTATTTATTTGTAAAATAATGGAAAACCTTGTTATTGTTTATTTATATTTTCATACAATCATGAAATGGTTTCTTATTCAAAGGTAAGACATAGAGTGTGATTTTTATTTTGGCATCCCTAAGAGTAGATGGTATACTCATGCCTATATATCTATCATTTCCAAGTTTCAGGTTCACATTAACATTTAGTATAACCCAAGGGGACTAGTGGTTATTATTTTTTGAGTGGTGACTCATATAGTCACAAGGAGGTGGTTATATTTTTAGTTTATTTTTATTTCTTCTTATTTTATCACATTGAAAACGTGGGATTATACCACTTTATATGGCAAGATTTGTAGTGATAATATAGTGGATGAGGATAGGAATGTGGTGGGAATATTTTCCTTATATGAGAAGGATAATAGGGTATTGAGGGAGATTTTTTGTCCTCGTTTTTGTTACTTCTTTCCTAGTTTTAATATTAGGTCATAGTTTTGTTTATTTTTGTCTGGCATGAATGTCTGATGCATGGATAGGTCATAATGGAATTATATTTATTTTTGTTGATCGCTTTCCTTATTATTAATTAGGAGAAATAATTCCCAAGTGCTTCTTCCTTGGTTCCAAAGATCTTATGTTAGCCTGTGGGGATTGAGAAATCTCTTCATACATTTTATTGGGTCATTTAAAGAATCATATGTAGGGAAAGCATGGGTTGGTGAGTGACACTATTGGACACCAAGGGGAATTTTTGTTTCCATCTGTTGTGTTTTGGATTTTTTTTTCAACTCTATCACTACCGGCCTTGGTAAGATGGTATGTTAGATGTGGGGTTCTATTGACATGATTTGTTGAAGCAAGTTGGATTTCATGTACACCATTTCAAAGACTTCATGGGAGGTGATGTTCACAATAGAGGTATAATGGAGGACTGGATGAAATAATTTCAAATCCCAGAATGTTGATCGTGATAACACAGAGAGATGAGTTGAAGCTATCAATGTAAGGGGATCAATTAGATAATTTTTTATCATAAAAATTTCATTTGTGTAGTTCCAACATAATTTTTGTGTTGGTATGTTGACAAATAATTAAGATAGTGGTATGGAAACAATGGGAGTATTAAACTAAATTTTGTATACAAGGTGGTGTCATTCCCAAGTGTCTTCTAATTCTTTGGGTCCAAAATTTATAGGATGACTCAAGAATCACAAAATATGGTTTTATAGGATTGAATATTCACAAATATGGAAAATTTAGGAGTTTCTTGAATACTGGGTTTCATGATGGTTAAGCTTCTCAAAGATGTGGAGCATCATGGACAAGTATCGCGAATCAACTATGGAATGACAGTGAATCTTCACAAATATGAGAAGCTTTATGAATGGGTTAAATATCACTAGATATTTTCAAATTAAGATGCTTCAAAAACATAACTAAAGAGGTTTTAGAAATGAATGTGGGGATCTTAGGATCTTCATGAAAGGTTGATCCTATAAATTTTAATCTACCCCCACTTCATTTTACATGAATATAATTAGATAAAGGGCTGAATTCATCTGATTTTTTAAAGGTGTTCTTATTTAGGAAATATTAATGAATTAAAAATACTTTGTGATCTTATGCTTCGCAATGTGAATAGTTATGAATTTATTGATGATGGGGAATATCATAAAATAATTTTTTTCAGAAACTGGGAGTTTTTATCATAATGTTCATTCTATGAAGGTGGTGAGATTCACGAAGATTGATTGTTCCTTGAATGAAGGGAGATTCACGAGGGCGGGTTGCTTCATGATGGTAGGGAGATTCATGAAAGTGTGTAGGTTCACAAATGCTAGAATTTATTTGAAACATAATGGGGTTTCATAAAGTCTACAAACTTCATGAAAAGTAGTGTTGAGCATTGAGTTTCATTGAAAAATGCTTTCAAGTTCATCAACTTAAGACTATGGTGCAAACAAAGTCTCGTGCTATTTAGGTACAAAGACACAAATGTTAATCTACTGAAGTGGCATTTATATCATCAAACTGGTTAAGACCTTACACAAGGTAGTGAACTGAGGGGATTTGTTAGAAGTATTCTTAGGGGGTAGTGTTCTATCCCTAAAATTCTAGAAAATTCAGTGAACCTAACATGGAGTGACCATAGCCAAATCTTTGTATCCACAAGATTAGTAATGATTAGAAGATTTTTTCACACCAAAAAAATGTTGGTGTGTACTCCATGGATGTATCCCAATATAGGTGAACTAGGTAGAATTCTAGTGTCTTTGGTTCATTTTTATTTTTTTATTTTTCAATACGATAACCATTGCATGTGAATTAAGAGATCATAGATCTTATCATAATAAGGATAAGATAAGTGCATCAGTCAATCCAATCATCATACAATAGGTGAACACAAGAGTGTCCCTACTAATAAATGAGGTAAATATCTATTAAATAGTGATATTTTCATAGATATGTTAGAAAATTAGAATTATTTTCTTACCTTGATTCACCCCCCTCCCCCAGGGTATCTCTCACTGGAAGTCCCCTATGGGTCCAACAATTGGTATCATATCTAAGGTTTCTCTCATTGAATTTATTTTAACCATAACTATTCTGATCAATTTTTTCAATCTGATATCATATAATATGGGAAAGAGAAAGAATATAAATAATAAGCAAGACTCCAAAGTAACTATATATAATGTTAATGTTTTTGAGAAGTGTGAGATTAAGCTAAAGGATCTCAGTGGATCATAAATAGAAGGTATGGATTAATATGATTTTCTATATTGTAACACCCCGAACCCTCTAGACAGGAGCTGATGCATTACTTGTGATATTTGCATGGTTAGAAGGAATAAAAATCCCAGAGGAACGATCAGTTTAGTAGTCTTGAAGAAACTATATACATAGATGTAACTCCAATTACATTGGGGAAGGTTACAAAATACAATACAAAACAAAAACTAAAAAACTGCGTCCATAGGAACTCAATAAAAAGCTTTATCTTCATCACCTGTCGAAGGTAGACAATGAGAGGTGTGAGCTCAAACGCTCATTAAGGGTTACAAATAGCGGAAGCATGAGTACAATAATAAGTGATTCACAATCGATCTGACATAATCAATATGACACAGTGAATAAATGAATAACTAATGCCAATAATAAACTGAGAATGAAACTGCATCCATAGATTTTGTCATAGTGAAAACCTATTGGAAAATAGTAATAACTGACAATGAATAAAGATAATTATTATTAATTGGATGTCATTTATCTGCCACATGAACCACAATACCGTAAAAACGGTTTAGTTATAATGGTAGAAACCCGTCTGAATTTTGGAAACAAACTCAAAGGGTCTGTCGCCAAACTGTTTTGTCTCATGAGACCTACCAATGCATTGAGGGGATGTAGTGGGCCCCACCCTCCTATACATCCAAGAATTATTTATAAATATATTCAATTAAATATAAATATTTATTTACATTATCCGTATAGAATAGAGGATATGGATTCATCAACATTTCCACAGTCAAAACAACATTCAAAATAAATACCGTATGTAAAATGGTATACAGCTTAGACAATAATAATATCCATGATATGAGAATATGGATATTCGAATGGAATATAATTTCAATTGAAAAGTGATATCAAATGTTCAGTAGGTACCCCACATAAGAAAGAGTAGGTGCACAATTACTAAGCAATTCACAATGAAGTGAAAATTGAGACAAATCTCGTTACCGTGTTGTATTCAATTGAGTCATATGAAAAAGAGTTAATAACCACCAAAAGAGTCACAAAATACAATGAATATAATTACAACCATGATAAAATATTTCAAATGGTAGTACACCTATACCACATATAAGAAATAAGAGGTGAACAATGGAGATCCCACAGAATTGAAAGTGAGATTAGAAAAACCCCTTACAAATATTTCGGCATGGTAACGAGTGTTCTTGTGAGGGATTAATGAGAGATAAAAGGTTATACCATGATTTATATATCATAATGGCACGATTGGGGATATGAGAAAACATACCCCATCATTAGAAATTAAAAACAAAAGCACACAAGATAGGGTGGATTCTTGAATAAAAGTGAGAGAGAGGATCCCTTACCACAATGTAATCCCTCGAATCATATGACCAACACTTAATGAACAACAAATAAAACATTTAATAACATTAATATAAATAGAATAATGTTATTATATATAAAAGTTCAGTACACATATACCACATACAAGGAATAAGTGGCGAACAATGAAAATCTCACAGAAATGAAAGTAAGATGAGAAACCCCTTACAAATATTGTGTCATTAGAGTGACGATAAATCAATGAATTATTTATGTGTGACAAATAAAAATCCAAAAATTATAAGTGGATATACAGTATAAAACATGAATAGTTCATTCACACATATTCTTGGAACAATGTAACCAATGAAACAGATGTTTAACTCAAAGAATGAAAATTGAGTTAAGCAATCCCTTACCTTTTGCTCTAGTGTGTTCTCAATTGTTCTTAACAACCTGAATAATCAAATTTAGATTCATTAATTAATAATTAAAGAACTTAATAAACATTTAATTGATATTATATACCATTATTAAGTTCGTTAATGGCCTTTTTTATGGGTTTAAGAGATTCAATTTTATTGTTTTGGAAGCATTTTCTTACTTGGTTTCATGCTTCGTTTACTTGTATTCATGAATGGAAGTTGGTTTGAAATATGGTTAAACATCCAGAATTGTTAATATAAATTATTTGTGAAATTAAATAGACCTAAATGATCTTATAATGATTCTGGTTATATACTATGATTATGACTCATTTGATGAGTTTAAAGATAAACGCTTGAATTTGGCTTGGTAGTTTTTGTGCTAAATAAAATTGTTTTGTATTTTTATTCCATACTAGGAATGTGCAAAGATTCCAAAACATTAATCAAGATAAAAAACATTATTATGACCTGTTTCAACCATATATTTGGTTTCATGACCATAATTGAAGGAATTAATTTAAATTGAAATTACATCATCCGCGATGTCGGTAAGTTGACACATCACGGATGTTTTTATTCCTCAAATAAGTTGGACAGGAGAAGGATAATGATGAAGAATTTTCCATAAACATTAGAAAATCTGGAAGATACATGATTCTAGAGCATACATTCCTCTTGGTTAAAATGATTTGAGGAAATAAGAAGAAGAGAAAGGAATCTTAAAATGAATGAAAACTTGATAAATTTCTCGCGAACATTCGGCAGTCTAACGGCCTCTCTTAAAATTTCTTAAAAATAGTTTGATGAGAGGAATGGAATATCTCATAATTCATAAATAATATGGAAATTAAGGGTAAATATTTAATGAAATATCCCAACACAAGACAAATGGAAAGGAAGAGAATAACATAAAATGAAAGAAAAGAATGAAAATAAAAGAGGTTGTTTACCTCTTGATCTCTCCTCCTTGAGATCCTTCTTAAGGGCTTTGGTTTCGGTATTTTGGTAAGACCAGAAGCTCTAGGACGTGGGTAAGAAGATTGGGGATGGAATTTGTCAGAATTTATACAATGCTCAAGGCTTGAGAGGTGTGGGAGGAAGATGGGAGTGAGGGTGGTATTTATTGTGGAGGAGGGAAGGTATTTTTTATTATTTTAATCATTATTATAATATTTTTATCAAGACTATGAATAATCTCAATGAAAGTGACCCTAAATATTAATAATATCATGTTAGTTCGATACAAGTGTCCTCGGATCACTTATTATGTCATAAATAGTGAATTTTACTGATAATTTGATTATACGGTATTTTATCGTATTTCACTATTCACCGAAAATTCTTGAATTTCATAAAATTCCCAAAAATTCACCACTGCCATTTTTCAACATGTATAATTTAAAAGTGAAATCAATTTTTCAAAAATAATTTTCTAAATATTATTAATTTAATTTTTAAATAAGGTCATAGTTAATTCAAAAAATAAAAATTTTTGAAGTGGAGCTAGTTTTACGTGACATTGAAAAATTAGTTAATATCCCATTATCATATTTCCTTAATAAAATAAAATAATATTATGATTTACTATTCATAAGGGTCATATTAATATTTATATTACTATTCATATTACAATTCATAAGGGTAGGTTATTATTCACTGAAAATTATGTTTTCTTATCGAACTCCAAATAACTTACTGATCACAACCATGTATGTCAGATTTTTGAAATTCTCATCATTGAAGTTACAAAATTATGTTTACATGGGTAGGTTGTAACAAAGTGGTGTTGGTAGAGACTTAATGATTTATGCATTCCATAATAAATATATTTGTAAATTCTTGGGGTGTTACATTATTCCCTCCTTCGAAGAATTGTGTCCTTGCAATTCATTTCATAACCACAAAAAAATGCTCCCATATGTTCTTACCACATCTCTCATCGTAGAGCATCCTCAGGTGCATTCAGTGGAAAACCCAAATTGTTGCTCAACTCCTCTAGTTATCTGACCCAGACACACCTCAGAAAGAAGTGGTTGAACTCTTACATCGAACACTCGGGCTTCCAGAGGGAGGCTCGAACAGTGCAAAGTTTGGAAATGTCTGAATGGACCAACACATGAAGAACTCGCCGAACTATGTCTCGACTGAGGAAATCTAATTCATAGATATTGTTGTACAGGCTAAAACTAAGGAGTTGGTATATGTAAGCTACACAAAGGTTTCCCTCCAAATTATCCTCTTGAAAACATAACATGGCCGTGTAATTCCGGCCTAGGGTGAAACATAGGAAAAGCCCTTCGTGGTATTTTCCTCTTCACCTGTAATCAGCCAATTGTGCCATGGATAAGCGATAGTAAATGGAAGAATTCCCTTGACAGGTGCGGAGAATGTCCAGACTGTTTTTCACTTCATATAGTTGTTTACACATCTTTCACAAGTTTTCAAGAGGTAGGTACTCTTCTTCATAGGTTTTGATCACAATGATCTCTAGGATCTCCATAGGAAGAGATAACATATGGGTTTTTCCTTCCATCTGAAAATTTATTATAAAATTTTACTCAGTGATACTAATTCAAAAGTATAACCAATGAAAGGATAAAAAAAAGAAGAGACAACATGTTATATTCTTATATAACCACTGGTTCAAAAAGTAAAACTGGGCTAATGGTTTTTTGAGTCCCCCAATACACGAATCCCTAACCTAGTTCAAAGATTTCAATCTCCCAGAACCATTCTCAACACTACACACACGTTACTCTAGAAGTCCCTTTACCAGGAACACCACTGATGCTAGGGTACTGACGACCTCAGGTGAATTCCTATGGTAGTATTCAGCTGCTCGATTTCCTTAACTCAGACACACTCCAGGCAGCTAGGGTTGAATTTGTGCTTAAATCACTCAGGCTTCCATAGAGAGGTGTGAGAAGTGTGGAGGTCGGAAATTTCAGTGTGGACTAAATCCCTATAATTCCCATGCACAACATCATTCTTGAAGATATTGATGTCATAAAGTTCTTCATACACACTAAAACTTAGGATCTGAAATAGGTAGGTCGCTCGATGGTCACCATCCGAAGTAGCTTTCAGAAATTTACCCACAGCTCGGTAGTTATCAGCCAGAGTGAAACATAGAAAAAGAGCTTCATGATACTTCCCTCTTTTCCTATATGCAGAAAATTGTGCATATGCAATACCGTAATAAACCAGATTGCTTCCTTGGTAAATATGGAGAATGTTTGGACGATTCGATACCCAATGGAGTAGTTTACAATTCAGACATAAGTTAGCATAGGGCTAGTCCTCTTCAAATAATGTCTTAACAATTATAGTCTCTAACAAACGGCAGGTAGTGATAAAATATTGGTTGGATGACTCATATCTTCTATCTGAAAAGTTTTAGTAAATCAACATTCAGTATGGAAAATCCATTTTAAACCAAGTTATTATTTTATATAAAAACATATCAAAACAAAGAATACAACATCATTCATTTAGACATGATTTATAAAACTCAAGAAATTACACAATCTCTTGCTCCCTTTCACAAAACATTAGTATGGAATTCCTGACATCATTGGTGAAGTCCCTCTACCTCCACCGCCTAAGGAGGAAGGTTTTATTCAAATCTAATCCCAGTGCAGAACAAATCATGCGGGTCTCATCTTCCCAAATACACTCTCGGGAATTTGGATCGTGGTTAAACCCAAGCTCTCGTTTGATACAGGTGGTTTTCCAGAGATAGGCACGAGTAACATAAAGTTCTATGACATCCTCTTGGATTTGGTTCCTAAAGATCTTTCGAACCACGTCATATTTGAAGGATTCGATGAAAGATTCAAAATCGTAGAGTTCCCCAAGAATGCTGAAACACAGGATTTGGTACATAAAGACAGCGCAGAAGTCCATCTCCTTTGCAGCTTCTCCGAAAGCTGTAAAGGCCAACCATTTCTTATTTAGGGTGAAACACAGGAAGAGTCCCTCATACTACTTCCCTTTATTTTTATAATTCTCGAACAGTTCATTGGCCATTTGGTTATACACAACTTCCGATCCCCGGAAGATTCGAAGGACATTTGAGTGGTTCGACACTTTGTAAAGAAGATTTCAGGATAGTCAGAGGTTTCCAAAGGGTTCATAGTCTTCCATACATGACTTCACGATTATAGTCTCAAGGATTTCTGTGGGAAGGTACAAAACTCTTGTACCTTCATTTTCCATCTGAAAATTAAGAAAACATCGTTCTTAGTATTGTTTAAGTAAATTTTTCATTGTTGTGCTCTAGTTTACAAAAAAAATTCAAACCAAATCCTATGAGGAAAATTTACACTAACTCCCTTATAATGGATTGTAAAAAAAATGAATTATCCTAAGCATATCTCCCAGGAGTGTCATAACCAAGAGTGCAGCAAGGCCCGTTTTCGTGTACCAGTTCTCCTTCAAGTCTATCTCAAAGCGGTGTTTTCGGGTTTTACCCCTAAATATATCTGTGTTAGATCCGCCTCTACCTGCTCGTATCCAGACAGGAACGTATTGCTTAAAATATCCACATAATCTATTCCTTACCAAAATAAAAGGAAATTCTTGTATGTTAATCATCAAATTCTACCTTAGGGCTTTGTTCCCTATTATATATTTCCTACTCTAGTTTCTAAGTTTTCTACTAAACTTCCTCTAAAACCAACTGTAACACCCCGACCCCTCTAGACAGGAGATGGTGCATTACTTGTGATATTGGCATGGTTAGAAGGAATGAAAATACCAAAGGAACGATCAGTTTATTATTCATGAAGAAACTAGATACATAGATGTAACTCCTATTATATTGGGAAAGGTTACAAAATACAATACAAAACAAAAACTAAAAAATGCGTCCATAGGAACTCAATAAAAGGCCTTCTCTTCATCACCTGTCGAAGGTAGACAATGAAAGGTGTGAGCTCAAATGCTCAGTAAGGGTTACAAATAGTGGAATCATGAGTACAATAATAAGTGAATCACAATTTATTTGACATAATCAATATGGCATCGTGAATAAATGAATAACTAATGCCAATAATAAACTGAGAATGAAACTGCATCCATAGATTTTGTCATAGTGAAAACCTCATGGATAATAATAATAACTGACAATGAATAAAGATAATTCTTATTAATTGGACATCATGTATCTGGAACATGAACCATAATACCGTAAAAATGGTATAGTTCTATGGGTAGAAACCCATCTGATTTTTGGAAACAAACTTGAAGGGTCAGTCGCCAAACTGTTTTGTCTCATGATACCTACCGATGAATCGAGGGGCTGTAGTGGGCCCCACCCACCTCTAAATCCAAGAATTATTTATAAATAGATTTAATACAAGAGCAATATGTATTTACATTATTCGTATAGAATAGAGGATACAGATTCATCAATATTTCCTTAGTCAAAACAACATTCAAAATAAATACCGTGTGTAAAATGGTATACGGATTAGACAATAATAATATCCATGATATGAGAATATGGATATTAAAATGGAATATAATTTCAATTGAAAAGTGATATCAAATGGTCAGTAGGTACCCCACATAAGAAAGAGTAGGTGCACAATTACTAAGCAAGTCAGAACGAAGTGAAAATTGAGACAAAGCTCGTTACCGTGTTGTATTCAATTGAGTCGTATGATAAAGAGTTAATAACCACCAAAAGAGTAACAAAATACAATGAATATAATGATAACCATGATAACATATGTCAAATGTAAGTACACCTATACCACATATAATAAATAATAGGTGAACAATGTAGATCCCACAGAATTGAAAGTGACATGAGAAAAACCCCTTACAAATATTTCGGCATGGTAACGAGTGTTCTTGCGAGGGATTAAATAGAGATAAAAGGTTATCCCACAATTTATATATCATAATGTCAGTATGGTGGATATGATAAAACATACCCCATCATTAGTAATTAAAAACAAAATCACACAAGATAGGGTGCATTCTTGAATAAAAGTGAGAGAGAGGATCCCTTACCACAATGTAATCCGTCGAATCATATAACCAACACTTAATTAACATCAAATGAAACATTTAATAAAATGAATATAAATAGAATAATGCTATTATATATCAAAGTTTAGCACACATATAACACATACAAGGAATAAGTGGTGAACAATGAAAATCTCACAGAAATGAAAGTGAGATGAGAAACCCCTTACAAATATTGTGTCATTAGAGTGATGATAAATCAATGAAGTATTTATGTGTGACAAATAAAAATCCACAAAATATAAGTGGATATATAGTATAAAACATTCATAGGTCATTCACACATATTCTTGGGAAAATGTAACCAATGAAATAGATGTTTAACTCAAAGAATGAAAATTGAGTTAAGCAATCCCTTACCTTTTACTCTAGTGTGTTCTCGATTGTTCTTAACAACCTGAATAATCAAATTTAGATTAATTAATTAATAATTAAATAACCTAATAAACATGTAATTGATATGATATAACCTTATTAAGTTCATTAATGGGATTTTTTATGGGTTTAAGTGATTCAATTTTATTTTTTTGGAAGCATTTTCTTACTTGGTTTCATACTTCATTTACTTGTATTCATGAATGGAAGTTGGTTTGAAATATGGTTAAACATCAAGAATTGTTAATATAAATTATTAGTGAAATTAAATATTCATAAATTATCTTATAATTATTCTGGTTATATACTATGATGATGACTCATTCGATGAGTTTAAAGATAAACGCTTGAATTTGGCTTGGCAATTTTTGTGCTAAATAAAATTGTTTTTTATTTTTATTCCATATTAGGAATGTGCAAAGATAACAGAACATTAATCAAGATAAAACACATTTATTATGACCTGGTTCAACCATATATTTGGTTTAATGACCATACTTGAAGTAATTAATTTAAATTGAAATTACATCATCCACGATATCGGTAATTTGACACATCACAGACAATGTTTTTATCCCTTAAATAAGTGGGAGAGGAGAAGGATAATGATGAAGAATTTTCCATAAACATTAGAACATCCAGAATATACATGATTCTGGAGCATACATGCCACTTGGTTAATATTAGTTGAGGAAATAAGAATAAGAGAAAGGAATCTTAAAATGAATGAAAACTTGATAAATTTCTCCCGAAGATTCGGCAGCCTAACGACGTCTCTTAAAATTCCATAAAAATAGTTTGATGAGAGGAATGGAATATATAATCATTAGTACATAATATTTACAGTAAGGGATAATATTTAATTAAATATCCCAACACAAGCCAAAGGGAAAGGAGGAGAATAACATAAAATGAAAGAAAAGAATGAAAATAAAAGAGGTTGTTTACCTCTTGATCACTCTTCCTTGAGATCCTTCTTAAAGGCTTTGGTTTTGGTCTTTTGGTAAGAATAGAAGCTCTAGGACGTGGGTAAGAATATTTGGGAGGGAATATTTCAGAATTTAGACAATTCTCAAGGCTTGAGTAGTGTGGGAGGAAGAGGGGAGTGAGGGTGGTATTTATAGTGGAGGAGGGGAGGTATTTTAGATTATTTTAATCATTATTGTAATTTTTTATCAAGACTATGAATAATCTCAATTCAAGTGACCCTAAATAGTAATAATATAATGTGAGTTCGAGACAAGTGTCCTTTAATCACTTATTATGTCATAAATAGTGAATTTTACTAATAATTTGATTATACGGTATTTTATCGTATTTCACTATTCACCGAAAATTCTTGAATTTTAGAAAATTCCCAAAAATTCACCCCTAACATTTTTCAATGTGTAGAATTAAAAAGTGAAATCCATTTTTCAAAAATAATTTTCTAAATATTATTAATTTAATTTTTAAATAAGGTCATAGTTAATTCGAAAAAATAACAATTTTTGAAGTGTAGTTAGTTTTACGTGACATTGAAAAATTAGTTAAGATCCCATTATCATATTTCCTTAAGAAAATAAAATAATATTATGATTTACTATTCATAAGGGTCATATTACTATTCATAAGGGTCGGTTACTATTCACCGAAAATTATTTTTTTCTTATCGGACTCCAAATAACTTATTGATCACAACCGTGTATGTCAGATTTTCAAAATTCTCATCATTGAAGTTACAAAATTATGTTTACATGGGTAGGTTGTAACAAAGTGTTGTTGGTAGAGACTTAATGATTTATGCATTCTATAATAAATATATTTTTAAATTCTTGGGGTGTTACATATATACATTCTCATACAATGATGTTACAGGTCTATATGAGGATCCTAATATTCCAAGAAATGTTGGAACTACTAATGATGATGAGAATTCAAGATATTAAAATGTGTAATTTTTTAATGATTTTATGGAACTCAATCAGGTTTTGAGGGAATAAAACATGGAGATGAAAAAGAAAAATTAATCTTAAGGTATCCTTGTTTAGGTGCTAAAAATTAAGGTTGGAAAACTAAAAATCCTTAATCCAATACTAGTTGACGTGGGGAGACAAATGATACCCAAACCAATGAATTGGAGGAGAGGCCTTTCAAAGTGAAATATTGTAAAGATGGTTCCGTAGAAAATAGACTTGACTCAAATGAGGTTCCAAATATGAGGACTAATAATGGTGAATTGGTTTCACACATGGAAGAGTTTGTTAAGTATAACCAAAGGTTGAAGCAAGTGAAGGCGGATCAAAATGTATCTAAATATAAAGAACTACACAAAATTAAATATTATGACAAGGTAATTAATATTTACTCAAAAGTAATTCAAAATTTAGAAGTATGAAATAATGATCTTTATAGAAATATCTAAGAACTGGTTCAGGGGAATTCATTCTTTAATTATTATGATGCTCAAATGAATTAAAAAATAAACTAGAAAGGTTACATAATGAATAAACTCTCATATACATTATAAGACAAGGTGACTAGTGGTAGTACTCTCTAGAGAGAACTTAATGGTTAACTTAAATCCAAATAAAATAAGATTCAAAAATTTGGAAAAGAGGTTAAATCATCTAAGAAGGAAGTGTATAAATCTAATGCCAAAGGCAATCCCAAACTGAATAATACTTTGCACTTAATATTTGACTAACCATCGATATGTAATAATGAAATGGAAATAAAATATGAAATTTTAGGGTAAAAACCATGAAATTATTGTCTCATTCCAAATTTCATGCAGTTTCAGAAAATATGGTATTGTATATGATGAACCATCCCCCATTAATGAGAGTAATAGTGACATGAACATTTTTATAAATAGGTAAAATCCAAAAGGGGTTGAAAAAAGTCCTAAAAAGACTTCTACAAAATGTGATGATAGCATGTGTTATTTCTGTGGGATGTATGGTTATAAAGCATGTTATTTTTTTGAAACTCTAGAATATATTTCATGCTGTGAACATAGAAATATTTCTAAATATGAGAATAAGAATAAGAATCTTGATAAATCTAAAAGAAGAGTATGTCATAAGAAAGTATCCATGAAATTCAACTTTTGTGGAAGAAAGGGACACACCATGAGTATGTGTCAATAATATCAATGGATAAATGTCAAAATAGAAACTATAGATGTGTCAATATATGAACCAAGAAATTATTCTTTAGGTATTATTTTAATGGGAGATTTTTTATATGTGCTCATATTGGTAATTTTTAAAGATATCACAACTGAAAGAAATCAGGTAAGGAAATTGAATCCGAAAGGATATCCCAAACTCTAGTTATTTATCATGAAAAAATTTATATTGTAAGATAACCTGAAAATTGTAAAAATAGGTTTAATTTCTTAGAGAAAATGGAAGGAACTTCACCAGTTGAATGTAATAAGGATATACATTCAGTGAAAGACTCACCCACAGTAAGAAAGGGTGATGTAACTCAGACAACTGGTAAAAGAAAAATGGATAAATAATGGCTTAATAAATTCCTGTATCATTACATAAGGAAAGAATATATGGAAAGAGAAATAGATCTCTAATTGATTTCAAATAAAGAGTATAAAACTAGTGAAAATATTCTTTCTTGGAGAAAGGTTCATGAAAAATGGAATATTTGTGTATCATCAAAGAAGAAAATTTGTACTTGTGGGTTTTAACCTCAAATTGATAAAAACACCAATCCAATTGAATCTAAATATTATAAGAAGACTGAGAATATGGGTAAATAATGTCTATTTATATGGCCATAATAGTTAATGTTGGATGGGAAGTTAGAACAGGAAGAAAAAGGGTAAAGTGCTTTGCAATCAAGTATCAAAGCGTTGGTTCATCATAATCAACAAAAATCATATTCTAGAGGATCTTATAGGTAACCCATCTCCTTTTGTTTTTAAATTATATTAATTTATTTTCATGTGTTTTTGGTTTTAGGGGAGATAAAATCCAAGTGTAGTTTCATCAAAATATACAATGTGGTGATGTGATGTTCTTCAGAATTTCAACTTATTCAAATCAAAAAAAGAAAAAAAATTAATATATATAAAATATAAATGGATTATAATTGTGGAATAATTAGATAAATAATGTGGATTCATGATGATTGGTATATGGAATTGGGAGTTGATATTTCAACTGATTTCATGTGGTATCGGTATCTATGAAGATGATGTCAATGAAATCTGTTCATTCTGACTTTGGATCATGATGATCAAAAAATTGGGAAATAAAGACAAGATAGGCTCTCATTTTTTATTTATTAAAGATCTAACATGTGATATAATTTTACTTTTCTTAGGATATCAGAGGCTTATTTCTGTGGATAATTCTTATGCTTAATTTTTGTTCTATATTTGGTGACAAAGCTTAAAAAATAAGGGGTAAATTTCCAAAGAAAATATGATTTTTTATATCCCAATAAAACAAGGAAAGACAACCTATGGAAGAGAGATTAAATAAGTTACTAGAGATAAAGAAGAAATATAAAATAATTCCTTGAAAGGAGTTAAAGGTATATGATTTATTGATATATATGGAAGTAAGTGAGTGAAATTTATACTAATGGTGTTATTAACTTTATCTCATGTTTCCTACACCGAGTTATGACTTAGTAGGATTAGTGGTTTTTTATGGTTCATTTATAAGGGGTATGTTCACCCACAAAAAATCTTAATGAAGGCAGCTAAAATTGGAAAATATTATTTAGTTATAGTGTTTTCTCAAACTTTCTATCACATGTGAAGTAATAATGGGGAGGAAGAAGAAAGTTTATGGGTCTAAGCAATGGGTCTAACAATAGTAAGAGTTGCATATAATAGGGGGATAATTATACCTCATAATTAGATTAAAGGATCATGTGGAATAAGGGGTGAAATATAAATACCCCCATGAACATAATTGAAAAAGGAGACAGAGTTCACTCATGTAATTAAAGGTATCAATGGTTTATAAAGGATGAAAGTTTATACTGCATGATGTCAATAAGATAGTGGGAGAGTAATCACTTTGATGAAAGTGAAACTCTTGTTTCTATAGGTAAATATTTATAAGAATACTATACTTATTTCATATTTTATGTAATATACTTTGGATTTTATGCCAAAGGTGGAGAAGTGAGGATCATAAACCCATGTGCTACTACTGTTCAAAAAATGAAAGGACCATGAGCCTGTGTGGGTTCCTTCACATACCTTCATAGGGTGGTATGAATTGAATGCTCAATATAATTATTATAGTGATATTAATTCCATGATGATAAATCATGGAATGAGTTTGTGATGAAATTAGTTTGCAAGGTTGTTGAAGAAGTGGTGTTGTAATATTCCACATAGTATGCAATAGTGGATATAAATCACCAATACAAATCACTAAGTGATATTGGAATTTATGGATATTTAGTGTCAAAAAGGTTCATCAGGTGGTAGCAATGGTATAGTTAAAGGGTTAAAGAGTTTTTTTCCAACAAATCCAAAGGGGTGATTGTTGGACAATAATGGGAATTAGTCTTTCCATGTTTTTTATTTTGGATTCATTGCCAACTCTGTCACTGTCATCCCCGGTAGGTTGGTATGTTAGATGTGGGGTTCTGTTGACATGATGTGGTGAAACCCATTGGATTTCCTATTCACCATGTCATACGTTGATGTACCTAATAGAGGGAAAGTGGAGGACTACATGAAGTAATGTGAAATCTCATAATGTTGATCATGATAACACTGAGAGATCTACTGAAGTTGTCAATGAAATGGGAGCACCCTAATAGAGTTACATCATGAAAATGTCAGTTGTTGTGTACTAGTAAAATTTTGGAGTGGGTATGTTGAAAAATCATTAAGATAGCGGTATGGAAGCTCTGGGATTAATACATTAAATTTTTTAAACAAGGTTTCATCATTTACTAGTGATTTCCAAATTTTCTGTTCCAAATTTTGGAGGATCAATCAATCCTCGTGAAAGGTTTTTTCTAAGGATTGAAAATTATTGAAAATGGTAAAGGCATGGGTTTTGTGTAGACTGGGTTTTGTGAAGGTTAAACTTTATGAATATGTGGACCATCACAAACAAGAATCGCAAATGCACAAAGGGATGATGGTAAATCTTTACTACTATAAGAAAATTTTTAAATTGGTTAAATATTACTATAGATCTGTGAATAAATAATCTTCATGAAAATGGCTGAAGAGGTTCATGAAATGGATAGTGAGAGCTTGGGATATTCATTAAAGGCTTAGCCTATAAATTGGTGGCTAACCACATTTCATTTTACATGAATAGAATCAGAGAAAAGGTTAAATTAATTTAATTTCATGAAGGTATACCTATTTAGGAAATCTTACTGAATCAGTAATCCTTCATGAGCTTCTACTTCTCAAACTGAATGGTTATGAACTAATTGATGCTAATGAATATTATAAAAGGATGTATTTTTGAAGACTATGAGTTTTTATAATATTGGTCATTCCATGAAATATGGGAGCTTCATGAAGGTTTATTATTCCGAGAAGGTAGAAATCTTTGTGAAGTTATGTTTCTTTGTGAAGGTAGGGAGCTTCATCAAAGTGTGTGGGTTCATGAATGCTAGAATTTATTTGAAACATAAAAGGGGTTTCATGAAGGCTAGGAGCTTCACAAACATTAGTGTTGAACATTTGGTTTTAGTGAACAGTGATTTCAAGTGCATAAACTCAGTACTACGGTGAAACAATAGTAACATTATTTTCATGGAAAAAGACTTAAACTATAATCTACTAAAGCGACCATCAAGTTGTTAAACTTAGTAAGACTTTACCCAATGGAGTGAGGTAGGGGTTAATGGAAGTATTCTGGGGGAGGTTGTGTTTTTTCCATAAAATTATTATAAAGTTGGTGATTCTATCTTGTAGTGACCGTATCTAAACATTTTTATCCACAAGACTAGTGAAGATTAGTAGATTTTGGAACATCGACACAACATTGGGGTGTGCTCCTTGAACATTTCCCAATGTCGGTGAACCATTTAAAATTCTTATGTACTGTGTTCTTTCTTGTTTCATATTTTGAAAGATGAAAATCATTTCATGTTAATTTATTTATCAACGATGTTATCTGAATAATGCTAATATAAGTGAATCATTTAATCAGATCATCATGCAATAGTTGAACACAGGGGTGACCCTACTAATAATTGAGCTTAAGATTGGTTAGAATAGTGATAGTTTCATAGATATGTGAGAAAATGAGAATGAGTATCATACCCTGATTCAACATCCCCCCCCCTCAGGGTATCTCTCACTAGAAGTCCCATGTGGGTCTAATAGATGAAACTAACACTAAATGAATGAAAAAGAATAGGAAAGATAATGGAAGTAAGAGCATAAGTTAAAATTGGACCGATAGAAAAATTCATAGAAGAATCATAAGACATGAAAGTAGTGATGTATCCAAATATAATAAGTAGAAAATGATATAATATAATTAATCATGGGTATTTACAAAACTTATCATGATAAGACTCTAGAAAAAATCGGGTTGGATCCATCTTTCAGCCTATTGATGCATTCTTAGGTCAATAAACAATCAAATGCTCTCAAATATCCCACACCAGTGGTACAATCCACATGACCTTTATACATCCATACCTGTGATGGATATATTATTTCTAATATGTACTAGTTAGTAACATCTCTCTACCCTCACTAAGACACCTACATTTCCATGATGATAATAAAGGTGAAAGATGGGGTATCCTTCACATCAAACAATTCTATCAAGATTGTGCATATTCTAAACAAAATTATTTCTTGTATACCTAAACCAACCATGAAAAAACCCTTTATGTGATGGAGGTATTCCTTGTAGGTGTATGCTTTTAAATAAAACACTTCAATGATCCATCTAGGCCTTAAACATTTGAATCTATTAGCATCATTTCAAATTCACTTTGAAAAAACATTTAGAATATATTTTCATTTGAATACCTTTTTTTCAGTTCCAAATGGGCCTATGTTCCCTCTTGAGAATGTATCATTTAGAAATCTATTTTTCAAATCACTTGAAAACCCAAGGGACAATTCAAGAACCCAAATTAAAATAAAACCATCCTATAAATTCTTATATATATCCATACACCTATATATATATATGTGTGGGTGTATGTATTTTCATATATATATATATGTGTGTGTGTGTTAATGTTTATATAAACATATATATTTAAACATTCATAAAAAGATCCAATAAAACCAAAAAGAAAATATAATTCAAGTCATTTATCAAAAAAATGGAATTCAATAACGTTAAACCCAATGAAACCCATATGAAATATGAAACCAATATAAACAACATTTCAAGACCCTAATAAAATATTAAAAAATAAATATAAATCCAAAACATAAATTTAAAAATCAATGTTTACTTAAAACCCAATTTTATCATTTTGTCAAACACATGGAATACGACCATTTCCCTATAAACTAATCAAGAGTCTTTATAGTTCAAAAATACATTTATAATTGAATCAAACATTTTAAAAATACATTTAAGAAAGAACACCTTTAGAGATATCAATCATGTATGGTGTATTAATAAAAAATGAAGGAACATAACCCCTACCTCAAACCATGTGAGAATTCAACGAGACCTTCAGAAACAATAAGAATAAGAATCGATACATCATCTTCACACCCTAAGATCAAGAACTTAATAACAAATAATCAAACCCCAACCTTAAGGTTCATCCAAGATAGAACTAAGTTAAGGTAAATTTATAAAAACCAGAAAGAATAATTATTAGATTATAAAATGATATTACCTTTTGAAGAATAATAATGGGGAGAAGGAACCATAAAAATCTATGGGAGGAACCAAGAAGATGTGCCAAATGGGGATCTTTCATGTGCCTAAGTCATGTGAGGATAGGGGAGAGTGTTTTCTAGATTTAATATCAATAGGTAATTTTATTATTTTCATATATAATAAATCCAGGTATGCCGCACAGTTTATCAAGATGGTTTACCAAACCGTTCTCTAATCATTCACCCCTCACTGTAGAGAAACTGGGCACTCTGTGGTTGGACCACATGATTGAAGAAAACCATACACCAACTATACCGAATGGATTTATCAGGATGGTATACCCATTCATATGTTTTTTACATGTTTTTTACTAACCATGTGGTCTAAGAATGTTCCCTATAAATAATACATAAAACTTAAACATTTTAATTTAATAAAACCAAAACTCGATTATAGGAACAAATATAATTAAATAGAAAAAATATAAAGTCTATGAGAGATGAATATGTGAAAAAATCCCCAACATACCTCTTTCTACCCAAATTAATCCATTGAGTTCAGAAACAAAGTGGAACATGACAAAATCTAAAATTAAAATAAAAATAAAACCTCTAACTAGATTTACAAAAACTTATCCAAACCAAGTAAAATCATAGAATATAAATATATCACTAAAACAAACTCATACCCAGCTTAATAAACCAAGATATCAATAGATAGAGAGACAAGTGGGTCTCCCAATAATTTATGAATTTATTAACATTGTTGATCAAACAAAAAAATAAGAGGCATTATGAAGAATTACTAAAAGTCACATTCATACATTCCTAAAAGAAAAAACCCACTATATAAATGATCATATAACATAAGGAATCCCAAAAATGGACATCATAGATAATAACTAGTAAATTGGAAGTGAAATTCAAATAAAGAAAATAGAAAAAGGGGGAAATAATATACCTCACAATCTTCCTAAACCACTATCAAGAACCCCAGGTTGACTAGAAGTCTTAACTAGGGGATAATTCAACATACATAAACTCAAATTGTTTTCTAATCATCCATGATGGTATAGGGTATTTTTAATATCTCAGAAAGATGGATTAGAATGCCTAAAATGACCATATTATATACACAAAAGGGTGTTTTTCTTCCTAGAGGATGTGGTAGCCAAATAATAATAATTTACCTGAATAAGTTACTCTGGTCTCTCCACCTCATTGAATAGGAAAAATTCACTAACATAAAAAGTGGAAGTGTTACCTCTCATTATGGGATGACCTATAAAACAAACTCTATTATATAATCCTCATCTACTAACTCATTGAACTAGGTAAATATAGATTAAAGCACTCTATAAATGAGAATTTAATGAAGAAATTTCAAGAAAAAATGATCCTTTTTGGAATCACTATTAACACCCACCAAATGATAATTAGAAAATCCAAAAAAATAATGAATGACTTATTATGGATATTATTTTCTCTATAAATAAATGGAAGAATATTGGGGCTAAGATCATCTGGATCTCATGAACCACTAGAAGACACACAATCACATAACCTTCAAAAGGACATGTGAGTGATCATGTGCAGTAAATAACCTACGAGATATCCCATGGGGGACTTTAAAGATTCATTCTGCACTCATGAAGGCATCCACAAGACTTTTTGAACTTACAGTGGTAGCCAGATAGTCCTCCCCTAGTTATATGATTTTTCAACCAGCAAGCACCAGAAAATCCATCCAAAAATACTTGTAAAATATGGGGGGAAGTATCCAAATGGTTGGTGGATCTTATGGAAATAAAACTCATGTGATTCACTCATGCATCTCATGAAACATCGTAATCCCTGGATGATGTGTCCACCTTGCAACGCGAGAACCTACAGACATGCCAACCTCATCAAGTGAAGGGCCACAGACATGTCTAAGCAATATTATGCTCCCCCTCCGGCTCCAAATACAAGAATAAGGGAACTTTTCAGGACAATTCTCACGTAAAACCATTGGATCATTTATTGGTCATACAATGGATCACCAAGATAGAGGTTAATTGTCTTTGAAAACACTCATGCAAGCTTTCAAGATCCAATTCCCTTATAAATCAAACAAGAAAAATAAAAAGGGGAAACTCGGGAGCCTCTTACGGTCATAAACATCATGTGACACACTCATGATCTCCAAACTACATAACAAAATCCCTTCTCTATGATGTAATGATCTCCTTAAAGATTCCTAGAAATCCATTTTTTTCTCATGGAAGATGTCGAATAAGTCACCCCAGATCACACGAGAGTCTTTCAATAGGAATCTTGATCTCATGAAGGCCCTTGGACATGTCATCCTGACATTGTGAAAACCCGTTAACATGTACATATGGTTATTAAAGACCCCACTAATTGTATATATTTCAATATTTGTGGCATTTTAGGGATGGTATCATGATCACTGAAAATCATGTGATTCCCCTGGAATGACCTGCAGTGTAATCTTTTTAAATGCATGATGTGAAACCCATTCACTGTCCTCGTCCTATATTTAAGAAATACTCACTGTGAAAAGTACAATATAATAAGGGTGGTGAGAAATATAAATACCCCACCTCAAAATGAAAAAATCATGGAATTATCCTATGATCCTCAAACTTTTTCACCCAGGAATCCGAGAAACGTTTTCAGAGTGGCTGATCTTGTGAACAGAAAGACTTTATCTCATGTAAAATCTAGGGAACAATCAAAACCATCATGAAGCATGCATAGTCACTTTTTGTGATCACTCATATATCACTTGAAAGACTTTGGGTAGGTTACGTGAAGAAAATATCACATGTCTGTTAAGCTATGAAAGACTTAAACAAGCTAACACTAAACAAATCTAAGGAATATTAAATAAAAGTCAAGAACAATGACTAAAAAATGGGATACTTATGTGAAGAACACATATGTTGATCCCCATGTGATTTTCATGAACCATCCAAGTCATAAGACAACACTAGAACATGTTTCCTAGATTGTGAGATTATCATTTGGTATACTATTTAGATCATGTGAGGTCACCTAGACATGTCATAGAAATACACATGTTTTCCCCTTAGCATGCCACCCAAGTCTCATGAAAACCTCCAGGCTAGCAATCCAAAGAATGTGATGAAATTTAGACATGTCTCCAAAATCATATGGCAGAACTAGTATGTGTCAATAGAGTCTCATGATAGCACTTGGGCATCTAAACTGGCTCTCACGATGTCCTCTGGACATGCCATTCAAATCTCATAACATCCCCCAGACATGTTAGTTGGATTTTGTGGTACCCACCAGATATGTCAGCTTGAATCACGCACTACCCTCTACAAATTTCACATTGAATCTCATGAAACCATCCAATAATTTCATCCATATTTTAACAACGACATCAGGGAATGTTAGCTAGATCATGTGACACCCTCTAAGAATTTCATCCAAGATTATATGATGGCCTCCTGGACAAGATGGTCAAGCCTTTCCATGTCCTCTGGGAGATCCATCCTTGATCATGTGATGAAATATAAATATGCCATCCAGGTTATGTGGAATCCCTTAGACAAGAAAAATAGATCATATTATTTTCTTTATGCATGTCTTCAATACAACCATACATGTCCATACATCCTACAACATGTCTGGAAGACAATCTGGCATGTCAAGCAGATAGTCAAGCAGGCCAGGTAGACCACCAGGCCAGGTCATTAGGGAAAAATCAGTGTGTAAGACATGATCAACTAAACTATGATGAATCTTATTCTAGATATAACCATGATATGTATGAAATCTTCCTGAGTCTCAATCCCTATATTAAAACCCCTCTTTAGGGTAGTACCATCACATAATTCCCACATCCACAAGTGGTGAGACCGATCATTTTCCATCCCTTATTTCCCACATCGAGCATAGATCATGTGAGATTAGGGAGTTTAAAATATAAAATCATTCATACTAGGGCCACCTCAGTGTGTAATCCCTAGACAGCAGCATAATACAGCTTCTTTCATTCTTAGGAAACCACTGCATGTAGGCCCTGATCAGAGGCATGATATGATATGTCCACCAAAACTACGGAAACATTAGTGTGTAAGTCCTGGTCAAATTGAACTATTATGAATTTCATTCCTTCCATAACTAGGATTATTAAGATTCCTTCATAAGACCTATTATCAAATGGACATCCACTTTGGTGCAAATCCTCTCATGTCTCTAACATTTTGACCATCGAGGCCCATTCATTCGCATGGGCTGATCCTTCTATATCATCCATTAGAGGTATGAAAATACAACTAAACTATGAGAACACTAATTCCTTCCATAAGTAGGATATGTCATATTCTTCCCTAATTCTAGATCTATATGTTAATCCATCCAATGGGATTTACTAATACATAATTCATGCATCCTTATGATGTGAGGCTGACTAAAAGTTGTCCATTATTTCTCACATCGAGCACGAATCATGTGGTCTTAGGGAATTTCAATTGTCATATCATTCATATCATGAGTCTCCAACAGCTAGGGAAACCTTGGATTGGAATCCACAATGAGTGTAATGATCTTATTAGCTCCATATAAGGTCATATACCTTGGGATAGTCCTTAGGGAATTAATGAACTAAGATAACTCTAATTCCTTCCATAACTGGGATACATAGGAATTATCTTTGAGACTCAATCTAAAATACCTAATTACTAAGATCCCACAAATATTCCCTTTACACATGATTTTAAATCGCAAGGGTTCAATGAACTATGTGGGATTTGATTCATACTATAAATGAGATACGTAGGATGCCTCATAATGACTCAATATTATCCTCATCATATTAAATGCCTCTTTATGTGGTATCAAATTCTAAAATGTCTAGCTATACAGATTCAACATATAAGTAGTTACCCATTAGGGTGAATGGATGAAGAACCTAAAATACTAACATATGGATTCACAAAAATATTCCCATTTATGTATAAAAGATATTCACCCTATGGTCATTCCCTAATGGTAACCGGTTTTGTATCGGGATTGTGGAAGAGAGTTAACTGATGGTCATTTCGTTAGGGTAACCGGTCTCATGTCAGGATTAGGAAGGGATTCACAAACATATCTTAAATTTACTATAGAGTCTCAAACTAGGAAAAAATTCCCCCCAAAAGGTTATGATGACCCTAACCTCCCATCCTCTTGACCAATGCGAGTTTCTAATTGTCATTGGTTATGAAACCCCAGCTAACCACCTACCTTTGGAAAAAAGATATATACCAAATTATGGATGTGGGAACCATTGAGAGTTTCTATTAAGAACTAAAATGGTAACCTAACATCAATGATTGTGAAAGAAATCAAACCTCCCATAATCAACTGTTGGGCCAAACCGAATTCACCTCATTTGTATCCTTCTTTTCCATTGAAACAAAAATGTTTGACCCAGTGTGAATCTCTCAAATAATAGAATGATCAGTTGGACATGCATCAGGACACCTTTTTATAAACTATACACAAAAAAATGGTGAACCCATCATGAATCTATCAAATAATATAATGATTATTTAACCATGAATTCATCCAATTTTTTTTCACACCATACACAAACAAGAATGGTGAACCCCACATAAATATATAAAATAATAGAATGTTCATTTGACCATAAGTCAGGACATGTTATTTGCGCATCCTATGAAAACATGAAAAACCCTAACATGAACCTTATATTTGATCCTCTGTATCCATGATTCTTATGAAATAACTCCATCTTCTCATTGAAAAGTCCACATTAGTGGAATGGTTAGACCATGAATAAAAGATTAATTGTGTTACCCATGCATATCTGATTGATAATGTATCGTTCCTACGATGATGTTGTGATCGGATTCCTTTTTCATTATTTTCTTCATGACTGCAAATCATGTTCTTGAAAACAACAACCTGGTTTGACATGTCATCATCTAGTTACCATTATGGAAAATCATTTTCAACCACAACTCCTACGGGCCTCAGAATGACCTCACCCACCTGACATCTTCAGTATAAGGTGGTGAATGTAATGGTGTGGGAATACCATTAACATGGTATGATCCCAACCCTGGAGGGTACCCAAGGGGTTCTCTAATAACTAAAACCGTTGAGTTCACCTCTCCAAGAAATGTTTCAATAATTCCAAGGGAACTCACTGCCATATCCAGCTGTTTCATAAGCTTGCCCTCAGAGCATGACAATAACCAACTTCTATATCTAATGACGGTGAAACATGGAGAAAAATATGACCCCCTTCTAATTAAGGGTTTTCCAAGGAGGGATTCTTTCAACCACCATCTCCACGACTATCCCATTGGTACCCTTCAGTTTCCTTCTTTGGGTATGTCTCAATACACTGCGACCTCTATTACCAATGCACGGGCAACAAGTAAGACACCTTGGGCAAGGAAGGATTTGATAGTAAGGAGTGGTCTCATATACCCGCTCCCACTGATGGTGTATTTTGTAATATTATGGTAGTAACCAGCGATAAGGTTCATATCCCTTCTTACTCAGAACAAATTATTGGTAATATTCCTAAAGAAAACATGGGGAGGTGTATATCCCTACCCCCATGCATGAAGACCATCGGGGTATTCTGGTGGAACTTTTTGGATAGAAGTGGGATCATATTCCAACTTCAATTGAATATATATGCCAACATATAATGGATATGGAGAATTTTCAGGCTTACATCCTTGTGAACACTTTGTAAAGATTCATTACATATTAGAAATAGATGAAGAACTTTGCTCGTATATTTTGGGATTGGTACAAATATAGGAATAGTCACATATTCCTATCCCTGCAGCTTGGGAATCACAACACTCTGATCATTAGGAACTAGTGTTTTCTTTGGAGAATGTACACATTATTTCTCCTACCCAGTAGGATTATTGGACTATTTCGATAAAGGGAGAGGCAACAGACTGGGATCATATTCCCATTCCAACTGGGGATCACCATGTGAGTTTGAAACATTCCTCGGGATAGGGGCACATGCATGTCAAAAAAGTACTAGCAACATATTCTAAAGGCCTAGGATCGGTCTCATATCCCCATTCTATTTAAGGATCACCAAGTGAAATGGGTAAAATCCATGGGAGAGACTCATATTCCTAGAAAAAAAGACTAGTGGCATACTCCAAAGGCCAAGTGTCGGGCTAATATCCCCATTCGGGTTGAGGCTCACCAAGTGAGAATGACACATACCTCAATATAGGCTCATATTCTTATCAGTGAGTCTGCCAATCATATTCTAGTAGATCACGATAGCCATGCTCATATCCTAACTTACACTTATTAAAGACTACACCAGCATCCTTCTTAAGCTATAAAGAAGAAGGCTCATATCCCTAATCCCATTTTTGAGGTTCCTTGGCATATTTCGATGGGGAATGCATATTCATACTGTTCTTATATTCCTTCTCTAACAGGTAATCACAAAGTGAGAGCGTCACATGCATCAAGACCGGCACATATCACTGTTAAGAAAAAATAGTGGCATATTCCAAAGGACCAGGATCAGTATTATAGAAACCCTACTTTTTATTAGATGATTATAATATCATTTTGAAGATAAAAAAAATATTATCATTACAAATCTAGGATCTAAAGGTTTAGTGTCTTGGAAAAATTTGTCTTATACATAAATTTTACATAATAAAATGTAAAAATTAAATATTTCCTTCTTCTCAATCTTCTTAGTGGCCCTCAAGTTATCCTTAGTACAAGTAATCACCTGAGGATATACATCAATAGAATGGGTGATAAGAAATCCCAATAAGAGGATAAATAAGGGACATGAATCAATATAACATGGATGAGCATAAACATCATCATAATAACATAAGTATACTACTATCATCAATATAATGAGGGAAGTAATGGATAATAGAACATAATGTTTCAATGCATGAAATTGAAACATTGTGTCTTATTTTTCAAATACCACACATGGTTGTGAATAAACCTAACATCATTTTAATGTGTAACATATGTTCATAAGCATAAAATCATCATCGTGAAAAAATATTACAACATGTTCATGCATATTTCACATTATATCCTGAGATAAATCACACAACCCAATGCATTGGGGGGATATATAATTCCATGCCCACTCATCACATTATAACATTTACATATTCATGCATTCCATATAAAATGTATAGAAGTCATAGTCATAAAATAATCCATGTAAATGAATGGGTTTTATAAGAATTTCATAAAGAATACAGTTTTGAAAACACCTTGGGGTTACCAAATGAAAAAGGTAAAAAACTTTGTATAAGAATTATTAACATTGAGTGAAGAAGAAACAATCTTAGTAGGATTCAAGATGTTTTTTAGAAAGAAAAGTTCTTTTGGAAAAATCTTTATATATGTCATAAAACCAAGTTGGAAAAATGTATATCCTATAAAATAAGAAGGAATAACAATTAAATTATATTTGATGATAATTAATGGAATACCCACACTGATTTTGGGAAAGAAATCTATATAACCCAAAGAAAGGGATTTAAGTTCTAGAATCCCCTTTCCTTTATTCCCTCTTTATTTTGTCACTTTTTCACCTCCTAAATAATGAAGTTATATCTATTAAAACATTGATCTAGAAGTGAATTATAGTACTTTACACAACTATTTATCAATTATAATCATTATATTGTATATATTAATTTATTTTGATAAAATTAAAGCATTTTGATATCATGTTTTTCTCAACAAATTCTCATTTCTCTTTGATATCTCTATTTTCTTAAATGAAATTTATACATTAGTATAATTAATTATAGAACATTATAACTAATATGATTACATTTTTATATATTATATATAGTTTATAATATCCATACATGATGATGGTTATATGTGTTGACATGGAAATGTCTTTGTAGGTGGTTAACCAACCTTTGACATGACATTCTCGGGAGAGTGGGAAGGAGAAGTTTAAAATTTATATAAATAGTAATATGATACTTATAGGATGTTAGAATAGTTAATATAACGTTAAATTATTGAATAATTAACTATTTTAAGTTTTTTTGTGAAAGGGTTTCTGGAAAAAAATAGAAGAGGAATAAGAAATAAAAGATAGAGAGAAGTGGGTCGGAACTTACATAATCCTTGGTGTAGCATCTCTTGTATGACACTATAAATCCTGGGTGATTGGAGTTGGATTTATCCGGAATATCACTAATGATTCTAAGGGTCTTGAGATAGAGTATTTGGGTACATATTTTTCTCTATAATGGATGGTAGGAGCAGTTTCCTAGGAGAGGGAGAGGGGTTATTTATACTTGAGGAGTGCGGTATTTTTAGCGAAAAATAATGAATAAAATAATATATCAAAGTTAAAACATTTAATAGTGTATTTTTGAAATTATAAATCATATATTAATATAATATAATGATTTTAAGACTTTAAATTATCTTTATAATTGTAATTAATTATTTTATTAAAAAGGAAAGTGTGAGAAAATAAAATTTGTTATTTTAAGGAATCACTTTTGTCTTTAGGTTTTGAAAAATTCTTTTTAGGTTTAGAAATAAATGTTATCATATTTTAATGAATAATTTATGAAATAAAATATATCATTGCCAAACCCCATGTTATAGCAAGAATTATTTCATTATTAAATCATGAATGATGTAATTTAAGATACACTGGTTACGTGAAAAACTACATTTTTACTATTCACTCAAAAATTGAATTTTTTTTGGAAATTACAGAAAACTCACCCTTGTGAAATTTTAATGTTTTGATTTCAAAAATGATATAATTTCATCAAAATAAATTTATATAATATGTGACATTAATTTTAAATATAAAAATAATTACTTTTATAAAATACATTAAAATACAATACATTTAAAATGGGCTTATATTCTCATTGAGTTTTTTAATCCTGAAATTTATTTTTTGGAATTATAATACTTTTATTTACTTAAATTTATCATGATAAATATTATTTAAATAAAATGTATTATTTTGAGGTAAAATAACAATTAAAATGGTAAGTTTATTATTCTTAATGGTTTCGTTACTATTTCCAGCTGGTAGGGTATTATTCCCAACGATCAGGTAACTATTCCAACAGTCACATTACATCCTATCTATACCTATCCATTCTTTCACTCAATAATAAACTCAATTTATCTTAAGGTTATATATTTCCATTTTTTATATTTTTTATTGGTTTACTAATATTTTTCTTCTTCTCTATAGTGTTTTCAGTGCGGGTGATGATTCTAGTAGATTGGGGAAATCCATATTTTCTAATTTTAGCTATTCTATTTTATATTTTTTGTCCAGTTATAATGTTTGTAATTTTAATATGTTTTATTAATGATTAATTTAACATCATTTACTATTGTAACAAATTCTTTTTTGGTTTCTCAAAAATTTTATGTGTGTAATATTATATAATAAAACAAACATTTATTTAGGAGAAAAATTACTAATAAATACTAGGGTATTAAATTCTTCCCCTCATTAGAAATTTTATCCCTGGGATTTCAAATCATATTCTCGGTTGAGAATAGATGATGGAACTTCTATTTTATTATTTCCTCTACTTCCCAATTCACATCTTCATACTTATAGTTCCCCCATGAAACTTTGACAAGGTGAGTTGTATTATTGCATAGATCTTTGTCTCTAAGGAAAAATATCTCTACTTAATCTTCTTCGTATGAGAGTTTATTTTCAAGTTCTATCACCTCTATATTCAGTACATGAGAGGGGTTCTTTATGTACTTCCTCAGGAGAGATACGTGGAACACATCGTGCACTTGAACTATATTTAGTGAAAGTGCAAGATGGTAGGCCAAATTTCCTATGTGATCAAGCATCTAAAAGGGGTCGATGTACCTTGGGATAACATTCACTTTCTTTCAGACCCGTATGACTCTCTTCTATTTTTACATTCTAATGAAAATTTTGTCTCCAACATCAAACTACAAGCCCTTATAATGGTTGTCAGCATAACTCTTTTTTCAACATTTAGAAGATTTTATATATTTTTTGTATGGATTGAACCTTCTCTATTATATCCTACACAATATTAGGTATACACAAATTTCATTCTCCCAGATTATCCAAAAAATTTGGAGTTCTACATCATTTCCCATACATAGCTTCATATGGATCCATTTGAATATTCGAGTCGAAACTGTAGTTATATGAGAACTCAATCAATGGAAGATATTGATCTCAACCTTCTTTAAATTCCATAAATAAGGATCGTAGCATTTCTTAAATTGTATGAATACTCCTTTTAGATTAACCATCAGTTTGGGGATGATAGGTTATGCTGAAATTCAATTTAGTACTCAAATATTATTGAATACTTATCTGAGATTTATAATTAAACCTTGGATCATGATCAGAGATGATCGAAATTGGAACCCTATGTAGCCTCACCACTTCCTTGAAATATAACTTGGAAAGTTTTTCAAGTGATAAATCTTCATAAATAGTGATAAAGTGTGTAGTATTGCTGATTTGATCCCCCAAAACCCATATCGCATTATTTCCTTTCAATTTTTTTGAGAGACCAGTGAAAAAGTTTATATTTAAATTATCCCATTTCCACATGGGTATAGTCAATGGCTGTGTAATCCCTTTAGACTTATTTTTCTCTTCATTAACCTATTGACATAACAAACACCTTGAAATGTACTCAGCATTCTCCTTCTTTAAGTTATCCTACCATAAGTTTTCTTGAATATCGTGATACATATTAGTACTTCCAAGATAGATGGAGAAATATGATCTATGTAAAGTATCCAATATCTCCTTCTTTATTCCGTGAGATTAAGGCACACAAAACCTCATTCAAAACTAAATAACACTATCATCATTGATATGGAATACATTTATATTCCCTTCTTTTAATTATTTCACCTTCTTTTGTAGCCCAATATCATCCCTTTGTGCCTCTTTGATCTTCTCTTGGAAGGATGGTTAGGAAATAATTTGGTAAAGGTATGATGTGTTCCCTTTTGTTATTATTTCCATATCCATCCTTTCAATTTCCATAAATATAGGTTCTTTCTCAATCCACATAATGGATATAGTGGCATGCTATTTTCTGCTAAGAGAATCGAATACCTTGTTCTCCTTTCCTGGATGGTAGTGAATAGTGAAATCTTAGTCCATGATTAGATCTAAAAATATTTTTTATGAATTTTGAGCCCCTTATATGTGAATATATATTTTATACTCTTATGATGGGTATTTATTTCACACTTCTTACTATAGAGATAGTGCTACCATATTTTCAAACAAAAAACCACAGCTGCTAGCTCCAGATCATGCGTCGGGTAGTTCTGTTCATGGATATTCAACTTCCATGAGGTGTAGGCTATCACTTTATCATTATTCATTATTACACAACCCAATCCTTTCGTCAAATCATCAATTTATATCACAAAACCATCTCCACTTGTTGGTAGTGTTACTACAATTCCAGTGATTAGCCTCTTCATGAGATCCTTGAAGATTTCCTCACATTTTTTTCCAGACATACATTACCCCTTTCCATGTTAAATTAGTTATCGGGATATAAAATCATGACAAATATATCACAAAAAATCAGTATTACCCAACTAATCCAATAAAATTATGGATTTCTATGACACTATTGGGTATGATTCATTCCTCAATCACATTTTTTAAGGGTCCACATAAATTCCATCACTTGTGATCACGTTCCCCAAAAATGTGACTTGTTGTATCCAAAATTTACACCGAGTAAACTTAGCATACATTTTATCCTTCCTTAATGTCATTGAAACAATCCTTATAATCTCTTCATGTTCTTCCTTTATATTATATTAAATGATAATATCATCGATAAACACTACCACCAATTTTTATAGGTAGTTTCTAAAGACTTTATTCAACAAATCGTTGAAGATATTAGTGGAATTAGTAATTACAAAGAGAATCACTATGAAATAATTGTTACTATACCTTATATGGAAAAACCCCTTTTGAATATCTTCCTTGTTAACCTTTGGTTGATGATATCCTAAATAAATATCCACCTTTGCAAAGT
Source organism: Viscum album (assembly GCA_963277665.1). Taxonomy (NCBI): domain Eukaryota; kingdom Viridiplantae; phylum Streptophyta; class Magnoliopsida; order Santalales; family Viscaceae; genus Viscum; species Viscum album. The sequence continues at coordinate 825,518,645 of OY728148.1, read as the reverse complement.
ACTGAGATCCTTATAGTTGATCAAACAAATCTTCAATCCTTGGAAGAGGATCCTTGTTATCTATGGTGATCTTATTGACCTCCTAGTAATAAATACATAGTTGCATTGATATATCCTTCTTCTTTACAAAGATCACTGATGCACCCTAAGGTGTTTCACTTGGTTGTATGAACCCTTTTTCAAAATTCCCTTGAAGATTCTTATTTTACACTTCTAGTTAAATCTAGGCCATCCTTCAGGGTCGTTTTGAGAAAGGAGTATCTCTAGGTATGAGTTTTATTGGGAACTCAACCTCATGATCTAGAGTAATGCTAGGTAACTCTTTGGGAAGTACATCACTACATTCCTTCACAATGGGAATTTCCTCTAGGTTGATACCTTTATTTGAATTCACTATTTGAACAAACAAGGCTTATTTATTGGGCATCAACACCCACATTATTGAGGGATTTTCCAAATGAGATTCATGATATTCCTTTCATTTGTAGAGTAGAATGGGATGGTTCAAGTTTGAAAATATATTTCCATTTTCTAATAGTTGATACGTTCTCTATATAATGAGATCTAATCCATGCCTAGTATAGCGTCGAATTCCACTAAATAGAGAATTATTATATTTTCTAGAAGAATATTCCCACATATGCCAACTAAAGAAGAGTCCAACACTTGGGATGCAAATATTTCACCACAAGGTGATTTTATAGATATCTTTACTTCAAGGTATCGAGGATTTGATTCAATAGTTATAGAACACTTCCAGGATATATAGGAATTTGTTGAACCAGAATCAAATTAATCTTTTTTGATTATTGAGTGAATAGTAGGTGTACCTTGTATGACTTCATTTGCATGATCCACTACAGTAGTGGTGATGGAATAATCTTTCCTTTTATCCTTTGGTATTGGTGGTTTCTAACATGGATTACCCTCAAGAAGCCATGGTTTAGTTCACTAGCATGCATAGTTCCCTTTCTCCTTACAGTTGAAGCATTGAACCATAAGTCATGCATTAGGAGCTTCCCTCCTTTCCTCTATCATGTTGGCTAGCTTCTTTAGGCCTCTTAGACATTCATGAGCTTACTATAATTCCCTCCCACACTTGAATAATTTCCCCATCCCTTTTAGAAAATTCCCACAAGTCTTATTCATACATTTTTAACATGTGGGTAGTTGGATCTTCTCTCCTCAGTTTTCATTTGACCCACCATTTTAAAACACCATTATTTTTTTTATATCCATAACCACAAGACCATTCTTTGAACTCCATCTCTACTTTGAGGTCACATAGAACCACTTATTTAAAGACTAAAAGTCTTGGAATTATAGAGCCTTTCAAAGGTGTGGTTTTAAACCAATAAATAATCTATCTATTTTGTTATCATTTTTTACAAAAAAACCTAAGGTGTATCTTGAAATAATTGTGAAGTTTTCCTCATAATCCATGATAGATTCACCTTCCTTTTTCTTCAACTCTATTAATTCTATCTCCATATTTGTTTGAATAGATCTAGGGAAATATTTGGTAATAAATATTTACTTAAATTCTTCCCAATCCTTCTCTTTTATTTCATCCTTTAGATTAGTGTTCTTAATCAATGCCCAAATTTGGTCAAATTACCCATCTAAATGATAAAAAGAGAGTGTCGCATTATCCTTCTCAGAACAACGGATCATAGAAAAGTTCTCCCCCATTTAGTTAACTCACTTTTCTATGAAAAAGGATTAAAAGTTACACTAAACATGTGTGGTTGTTTCCACATAATGAACTCAATTGGTAGTTGATATTTCTTGGGTGAAGGTGGGAATTCCACATGATTCATGTTCTTATTCATAGCCTGAGATAGTCAGGTAAGCATCACTATATTTTTTTTAACTCTACCTCCCATGGCATTGGGGATTTAGTTCGGGTAATCATTCGGTTGTCCCTCACATGGGTTGTTGGATTGGTTTCTTGTGGTTCCCACCATTTTCTAAAAAATAAAACCATTGAATAAAATATAATTAAATAAAGAATTAATAATTTATTATTTTATGTAATTAACACTAAAGTTGTATTTTTTGGGATCCCTATATTTATCCTTTTCTAAAAATATTCTTCTAGGATTTTTCCCTATATATAGACTTATACATATGGATTTCACTCTTGTTTTAAAATCCTAATTCCCAAATTAACTAAACTGCAATCTAATACCAACTATAGTGACCATAATTTTTATTACATTACTATTACATAATTTTAAAGACAAATAACATAATATAATTACAAATCCAGGATCCAAATATTTATTGTCTTGGGAAAATAAGGCATATACATAAATTTTACATAATAAAAAATAATCATTATTTAATTCCTTATTCTATATCTTATTATTAGCCCTTGAATTTTCTTTAGTTCAAGTAATCACCTAAGGATATACATTTATGAATGGGGTGAGCTAAAATCCCAGTAATAGGATGAATAAGGGACATGAATAAATATAACATGGGTGAGCATCAACATAATCATCATAATAACATAAGTATAGTATTATCATAAACATCATGATGGAAACAATGGATAATGTCTTGGAATGAGGAAATTCATAAAAATGAAACATAAAGTCCTAGTTGTCAAATAACACACATTGTTGTGAACAGATCTAGGATCATCTTCACGCGTAACATATGTTCATAATCGTAACATCATCACTGTGAACAAAGCTACAATCATGTTCACACATATTTCACATTATCTCATGATATAAATCACATCACCCAATTTATTGGAGGTATATATAATTCCACCCCCCCCCCCCATCACATAATTAAATTTACATAATCATGCATTCCACATAGAAGTTATAACAATTGTAGTCATAAAATAACTCATGGAAAGGAATGGGTTTAATAAGAATATCATCAAGTATATAATCTGGAGTAAACTTTGGGGTTCCCATATGAAAATGGAAAAACATACTTAGTATAAGATTCATCAATCTTGAGTGAAGAAAAAACAATATTAAGAGGATTCAAGATGAGTTTTGGAAATAAGAGTTCTTTTGGAAAAATATTTGTATTTATCGTAAAATCAAGTTAGAAAATGAATATCCTCTAAAAGAAGAGGTAATAATAATGAAATTATATTTAAGGTAAATTAATGGAATACACAAACTAATATTTGGAATGAAAGAGGTATAAATAAATAAAGAGAGTTGGGTTTGAGAGTCCCCTTACTTTTATTTCTGCTTTATTTCGTCACTTTTTCACTCCCTGAATAATAAATTTATTTTTATTAAAACATTGATAAAAAAGTGAATTATAATGATTTATACAACAATTTATCAATTATAATCCATGTATTTCATTTCATAATTTTTGTTGATGAAATTGAAGTGTTTTGATATCATGTTTTCTTCAAAAAATCTCATTTTGCTTTAATTTCTCTATTTTTTAACATAATTTATACATTAGTACAATAAATTAAAGAAGATTATAATGAATATAATTACATTTTTATATATTATATAGAGTTTATAATATCCATCCCAGATGATGGTTATATGGGTTGACATGGAAATTTCTCTATAGGTGGTTAACTGACCTTTGATGGGGTATTGTTGGGAGGGCAGGAAGGAGAAGTTTAAAATATATATATATATGTGTGTGTGTGTGTGTGTGTGTGGTATGATAATTTTAGTAGGTTAAAATAATTAATATAATATTAACTTACTTTATAATTAATTATTTTAGGTTTTGGTTTTGAAAGGGTTGGTGTAAAAAAATAATTATAAGAGGATGATGAAATAAAAAAGAGAGATAAGTGGATCAGAACTTACTTAAACCTCAGTATAGCTTCTCTTGTATTGCATTATAACTCCTTGGTGATTGGGGTTGGATTTCTTCAGAATATCCCCGTGGATTATATGGGTATTTAGAGAGAGGATCTTGGAAGAGATTGGTCTTAGTAATTTATGGGAGGAGTGGTTTTCCAAGGTGAGGGAGAGGTGATATTTATCCTTGAGTGGAGAGGAATTTTTAGAATAAAATATTGAATAAAATAATATATCAAAGGAAAAACTTGTAATATTTAATTTTTTACATTATAAATCATATATTAATATAATATAATTATTTTAAGACATTAAATACCCATTATAATTTGAATTTATAAGTTTATTAAAAATAAAAGTGAAAGAAAGAAAAAAACTATTATTTTAAGGAATCACTTTTGACTTTAGGTTTTGGAAATTTCTCTTTATGTTTAGAAATTAAGTTTGTAATATTTTAATTAATAAATTATGAAATAAAATATATCATGTCTGAACATTAATTTCAAGAAAGTATTATTTCATTATTACATCAGTAATGATGTAATTTAAGACACATTAGTTTTGTGAAAAACAGTATTTTTACTATTCACTTGAAAATTAAAGTATTTCATAAAATTTCCAAAAAATATTCATTGGAAAATTTTAACATACTGATTTCAAAAGTGATATTAATTTCATCAAAAAATCTACAATATTTAATTTTAATTTTTAATATAAAAATAATGAATTTTATAAAGTACTATAAAATACAATTTATTACAAATTCAGGTATATTTTCTTTGATCCTTTTAATCATGATAATTATTTTTTTGTATCATAATACTTTTATTTACTTGAATTAATCATGATGAATATTATTTATATCAATAATTATTATTTTGTGGTAAAATTGCTTTTCCAATGGTGAGGTTAATATTCTCAATGGTCATGTTACTATTCCCAATAGTCAGATTACTATTCCCAATGATCAGGTTACTATTCTTGATGGTTAGGTTACCATTCTGACTATCTCATTACCTCCTATTTATACCACTCCATTATTCCACTAAATATTAAACTCAATTCCTCATAAAGTTCTATATTTCCATTTATTATAATTTTGATTGGTTTATTAAATGTTTTCTTCTTCTCTATAGTTTTTGTAGTGTCGTCGGTGATTCTAGTAGATTGGGGAGATCCATATTTTTCTATTTTTTCATTTCTATTTTATATTTTTTGTCTAATTGTAATGTTTTGAATTTTAATTGGATTCATTTCTGATTAATGAAATAGTATATAGTAATGAAAAAATTCTTTATTGGGTTCTTTATATTTTGTATGTGTATAATATTATATAATACAAAACACATTTATTCTGGAAAAAATTATTAATAAAAATTGGTTCATTACAGGGTTCATGTCCTCATTCTAACAGAGGCTCACCAAGTGATAGTGGAACATGCCTCGGGGTAGGCTCATATTCCTCCCAATAATGAATAATCTCATTGGAATATTCTGGTAGCTTCTCACTAGAGGGTTCATATTCTCATAGCACTAAATGGTTATCAACAAGGTCTAGAAACAATCATATAGCAAGCTCAAATTCCTACACTATTTCAAAAGGCAGGATAGTATATTTTGATCATGGTGAAAAATAAGATTCATGTTCTTAATCTGATCATTTCTAGTGTACTTGAGGATGTTCAAGACACATTATCAACACCCCAAGTGTCTGTAAACTCTTTAACCAAAGAAAATGGTGACCGTTTCCACAATAGTCCTCCTCACAATAGTGTGGAGATGGATCGTAGGGACTCTACTCCTAACATCCATGGTGGTCAACCTACCCACAGTGATATCTTCCACTGATAAGTAAATCAACCCTTTTTCTAGAAACCTTCATAAGTGTTCAAAACTTAGACACCTTCATATAGAGAGGTTCGTGAAACATCACGGTCAACCGCATATAGTTCCCCCATCAACTCATCACTACACTCCAGTTAGCAGGTGACCCCAATAAGCATCTTATGTGGTCTGAAAATATGGAGTCATGTACTTATGATGAAGAGGGGGGGAATTGATATATATATATATATATCCAGAAAAAACATCCCCACCATGTTTTTCCCCCTGGAAACTTCTCACCATGAGGTCCCAAATGATCTCAAAAAGGATTGCATGCCTTATCTACACCAAAATATGTGGGATACTCATCAGTGACTGAAGGATTGACATCTTCCTTATCCAAGATATTATTTTCACCTTAACTCATAAATACACTCTATTTTCAACAGGATATGGTCTATTTTCGATGGTTTGGAACCCATGAGTGGAGAAGCATGACAAACACCTATGTAATGTTACTCTATACATTGAAACAACTCTCCAATGACTAATTTCCAAAGAATAACCAGATATGTGTATCCATGAATGGGAAAAATATGGAAAATTTCACTTCACAATGTCCCTAGAACAATATAACCCTTCAGATACAGCATCTTGTAATGTCATAACCTCCATGAAATCACAGGACTGGGTAATGAGCAAGACAATTGGTCACTACAATAGAATTCCCCCACTACAAAAGTTAAAAAGCATCATAAATGAAGGAAGAGGATAGCTTGAGGATCTTTAAACTGTGCCCCTCAATGAAATTGGGATTCATTTCAGAAATAGAATAAAAGGTTGATATTAACTCGAAAACTTCACATAGAAAGTGGCTCCCTTCATGGGTTTCCATTTCTCCTAGATCCTACATGATCAGATTTTTTCCACATCAAAGAGTTTTAATTGTCAGTTGTAGTAACAGTTATCCTGAAGTGAACCCATCCCTCTGATATAGGGAAATATCTACCCCCACATCCACCCTTCAGATCTTTAATTCCATAGAGGATTTAGGACATATCAGTGGTAGCTTCAAAGAAACCCCATCCCACTGGGATGGGAGATTTTATATCTCAATATTCATCACCAAGTTCATTATCTTTCAATAAAATCCGAGGGAAATCAATGGTGGTTCTATATCCACCCCTTCCCATATGTCTGGGGGTATTTGTATATCAATTTATATTTTGGGACTCATCATATCACCAATTATAATCATTATATCCTCAATAAAAGGATCAATCAATTCCAAATGTGGCCCTTAAAAACCCTTCACCCTACGGGCTGGGGAATTTTTCACCAACATCATCACCATAGAGGGAATCAATTTTCTCTAGGTTGGGTAATAAATATCAATGGTCGGCATCCCATGAATTCCTCACACCACAAGATAAACCTCTACTATTTTAGGTATGTTCGATATTAATGACTGAAAACTCCCTCAGGGTCACTAACCATAAGCCATGATGGGGGGACATACGACAAATGAAATCAAACCCCACCGGGTTCATAGTCCAATGTGGATCAATATGGACAAGGATTTGAGAAATGTCCCCAATTTAGGTTGTGTATATTCATCCTATTATGTTGAAAGTAATGAGAAAATACTCATTGTATGATAGACCTCGTTAAAAGATGTCACTTTCAATTCGAAAGATATTGTGGATTGAGACATAAATGAAGATGGTTGTAACATGGAAAACCTATCCCAAGAGGAAGGTGATATGGATGCACCAAATGAGGTTCCACCCACCTGGAACTTGAGGCAAATCCAAATCATTCAACCTCAGAATATCAAATTTCTACCTCTAGAGTGGAACACTACCAAAGATAAAGGGAAAGGTCTAGATACATCCAAATAAACACCTAGTAGAGTCAAAATTCCTTCTATGTGGAACAATTTTCAAAATATGAGAATGAAATAAAAACTCTTAAACAAATCAAAGGTGAGATAATCAGTTAAAATATTATCACTGGTTATCATATTTAGGAAAATATGAATATTCTCTAGCCCATAGATGATCCTCCTACAAGAGAGGTATCTGAGCATCATACTGGCTCCACATCTAGGAATCCATCTAGTATAAATGAGTAAGTCAAAAATGATCACAACTTCCCTCCATTATAGTGATAGAATCTCCCTCTCTAGGGTAATCATTCAGTATTTGAAAAAATTGAGATTTATCAAGAGATTAAAATGGAACCACATCATCAGGTCATGCCCACTCCCTGTAGATGGGAGGCAGATCATATAGTAATACCCCCAGAACTGCACAACTTCAATTAGTCCCTAGCTACTTGAATGGAATCCATGGAAGGGAGACGTGCACTAGTGCATCTTGGAAAGAATCCATATCTCGAGGGGCTGGAAGACACTTTGACCCCACCCAATTTCAAAAATCATACCATCTCCACCTTTGACAGTGTGGGAGACCCTAGACAACATCTCACACACTTCATAACCCAATGTGGTCTGATGATGGGGCCTTGAGATCAACATTAGGTAAAAAAGATGAGGTTTTCTATATAGACTCTAGTAGTTCCATCCTTCATTTTGTGTAGTAGCCTTCCATCATGATCTTTTGCAGGATGGGAAGACCTTTTTCATCAATTCCTTTAATAATTTAGCTCCATGTTGAGTTAAATGATAATTTTCAACCTAAAAAACTATAAGCAACGTGAAAAACATAGAGATCCTGACTTAATATCCAGGTGCAAAGGTTTAACCTATTCACTCAGAATCCCTCTCTCACATGATTAATTATTGGAAAACTATGCTAAAAATCCCCATGTTGTCCTACAAACACCTATGATCCCAATGATATATCGAGGTGGGTTCTGTGAGTTCATGGAAATGGAACAACATCTGGATGATTCCATTCAATTAACTTGATCCAAAATTTGACTCATACCTTCAGTATAGAGAAAAATTATTTGAAAGGAAGAAATTTTCTTCATTGCCCTAAAACAAGTAACGGTTCCCATTGAAGCACTTAGGAAGGTTATGAACCACCCAGCGCCTCTTTTAAAGTGGAAACGGCCACAAACCCACCCTCGACTAGATGATAGAAGAAATCTGGGTTGTTTGTGATTTGAGGAATAGAGGAATAGAGAATACTACATATAAAATTAACAAGCCCTTGATTATTTATTGGTATCAATGGGTAATTACTTGCTCAAGTTTCCATATCCTAGTAATCCTATAAGGTTAACCTCAATAATCTTCCTAAATACTACCCTTTTTGTAGGATACTAGGTCATAATATTCAGGATTTCTTTATTATCATGGAATTTATCCAAGGAATTCTCACTTTTGAACATGTGATATTGGATAACTCCCCGGAGAAGGTGACCTGCATAACCATCACCCAGTCAAAAGAAGAAAATGAGTGGAAGAAATTTCTATCTAGGCATATGTTGAAGTCCATCAATTAGTTGACTTGAAAGAAAGATTACCTAACTCATTCCACCCTGAGAAAACAACTTCACAAACCCACAATAACTCCACCACCCAAGGAGGCGGCATCAAATATGACTTCTAAATATGGATGTTTCCATCAGATATAGGAATAAACTGAAGAGGAGGTTTCATATTCTACTCCAACGCAAGCTCTAACTCTTGAAGATTTATTCCTTACAACATCTAAAGTATGGAAACTTCCCCACCAAACAGAACCATCATTAGATAAATATCTCATCTTTGGTTATGTAAATGTGATAAACATGGAAGACCCCTTCTTCGATGGTGACTATTCCCCTAAGTATGAGTTCTCTGGACCCAACTAGGGAACAGGAGGCTGCATGCATAGGAACCGAGGATACAGGGGGCAGCATGAGCATGGTCGGACAAAATATTTTGGCAATGTCCCCCCAAAGGACATATATGGAGCGTATAACTAGGAAAAATCACTCTAAATAACCCAATAGAGACATAGGGTATCCCATAACCCTCCAACTATCATCCAACCCCATTTTTCTCGCATGACTTCCTTATAGAGATGTGATTATCTGATCAGACCAAACAACAAGGAAGTCTGAAAAGACCTGCTCCACTAGAACCATATTCTCAATCGACCTCTATATAGGTATCGCGATCATCTGCCTCAAATTTCCAAGTTCCTAAGCCACAAAAAAGGGAGTGAAACCACTTCAATAATTTCTTACCTATGGCACAAAAGTATAAAATTTTGAAACCATTGTCAGTTTTTCTAGCCAAGTTCTCAATCCTAGATTCACTCTATAATTCAAAATAACTCAAGGGTTACTCATTGGATACCTCTATATCTCATAGGATTTCAAGATAGAAGTCATTACAGCTGAGGTATATCAGGTGGAGACCATGATATAAGATTTATATGTCTCCATTTTTTTCACATATCATGATAAATAAGAGGTAATCTAGAGACATATAAAACCCCTAAATTTTTTTGGTAGACTTGATAATGTTGATATCCAAAGGGCTCTAATTGAAAATGGTTTCATGATAAATCTCATCCCAATATGAACCCTCTGAAATTTTGGGTACAGCAAAGGGGATTTTTATCCCATAAAGATTACCATTGAATGGTATGATAATAATGAGAAAAGACCTCTCAGGAAGATCAATCTCATATATAATTTTTGGGAGCTCTTTTACATTACTAATCTTATGGTTATCCAGCAAGAAATGCATAAAATTTATTACTCATAAGGCCTTGGATTTATATCCATATAGTGATACACTAAATATTCCATCAATGTCTAAAATACCTCATCGATGGAAAGTTTGACATACTATATGGTGATATTTCCCCCTTAGATACTTGAAATCCACATATGTATATGTAGGTTTCTATAAGAGGGGAGGAAAACAACCAATGGTATAATATGATATACAGGTTTCAACCCCTAACATTTTAGGGACCACCCATACAAATAATTGGTGTATGCTCAAGTGTGACTGTGTTCTCCCCATAAACTTGTTGAGGAAATAGGCATATTCCCAAATTTCCAAGCCCCTTATGTACCTAGTGATAGTATAAGAAAAAATAATCTTTGGTATCTCTCTGTAATGAATATGCAATTAGGGGATGATAATTTCTTTTCCTATGGCCTCTCTCACCTTGGAAATGACAAAGATTCCCCCAGATTACCACCTTCATCTGGAAATGACTCCACATACTTAGAGATGAATGAATAAGAGGATAAACTTACTAAATCCCCTACTACATTCGAGGAAGGTGTATCCACCACCATTAATGATCTTAAGTAGGTAAATCTGGGAACATAAGAAGACCCAGTGGAAACATTGATTTGGACCATCATGCCTCTTGTTAATTAATATATGTACATCACATTTCTAAAGAAACATCGATATGTGTACTCTTGGAATTATACAAAAAAATCCCGTACTAAATCTAGTTGTGTCTACACACCATCTTGGCTTACCCAATGAGAATCGAGGATTCAAGAAGGAAGTAGAGAGGATTGACCCTATCATGCCACCAATGTAGAGGTGGAAGTTGAAAAATTGATCAAATACAACTTTTTCAGGAAGTGAAATACCCAATATAGCTCACCAACATCATCCCTATCAAGATGAATAATGTGTACATTAGGGTCATCATTGATTTTAGAGACCTAAATTAACACTTCCAAAAGGATGACATCCCATTGCCGATCAGAGAGCTATTGGTCAATGCAACTAATGGATTTTAATCCCTTTTCATCATGTATGGGTACTCAGGGTACTATCAAATAAATATATACATTGATGATGAGGAAGACACTTCTTTTGTAGCACAACAGAGGATATTTTCCTATCAGTTTATTTCCTTTGGCCTAAATAGCACTATATCTACATACCAAAGAACCATGTTCCATATATTTAATCACTTCTTAGGATGAATAGTGGAATTTTATGTTGACAACCTGGTGGACAGATCCCAAGAGTGATGTGATCACTTCATAAATATTCAAACAGTCTTATACAAGCTATCATAGCACAATCTAAATATGAATCCATTGAAATATGAATTCAGGGTAGCATCGGGGAAGTACCTTGGATTTTTGGTGTTCAACCATGGCACTGAGGTAGATCCAAAAAATACTAGTGATATTATAGAAATTTTACCCCATCAAAATCTCAAATAACTGAGGGGGATCTCGGGGAACCTTGTTTACATTTGGTGTTTTATATCGAACATAGCTAGAAAAACTCTTCCATTCACTAAGCTAATGAATAAGGAAATCACTTATCAATGGGAGGACGACTTCTAAAAAAAATTAATTAGTCTCAAGTAATGCCTACTACACCCACCGGTCTTTATTCCATCAGTGGAAGGGAGGCCACTCATCTTATATGTGTCCACCATGGAATGATCATTAGGAACCCTCATTAAAAATAATAATGATGCGCAGAAGTGAGAATTGTATCTACTACCTCATTCAAATGATGCTAGGTACTGATATCCAATACATTGATGTCAATAATAACTTTCTCAGACTCATATTTGTTGTGAAATATATGATACATTACTTTCAACACCAGAAAGTTCATTTGGTCTCTCATATTGAATAAATCAAGTACATCATTATATGTCCCATGCTGAATGGGATCTTCTCTTGATGTCCGGTCATTCTGCAATAATATAACATCTGGTTTGTACCACAAAAATTGGTGAAAGGGAAATCTCTAGATGATTTCCTTGAAGAACATCCTTCCCTGTAAAATTTGTTCGTAGACGCCAAACTTATGGATGAAGAGTTTTTTTCTCACGACACTCCCTAGATATAGGAGATGTATTTTATGGAACCTCTCGAATCACTATTATAAAAAGGATAGAAAACTAGAGACTCAATCGAGTAGGATTTTGGATTATGTTTGTTTCTCTGAAAAAATAAATTTTTCCCAATTCATTCTCACTATCTGAAGGCTACACGAACAACAAGGAAGAATACCAACCCCTCGTTGTTGGCATCTAAATAAACATGCAGCTAAAAATATCCTACCTAGACATCTAAGGGGATTCATAGTTAGTGATAAAGTAGTTCAATGGTGAATATTCCATCAAAATGGATGAATTGGATCCTCTCGCTGGCTATGTCAGCAGACTGATGGAGGAGTTCTCTTTTGAGCCCACTTTTCATCATTTTACCTAATCGAAGAATTAACATGCATTTTCATTGGATAATGTAGCCATAGTCTTGGCTGACCCTGATCAGGTGAATCAGTCTTCCTTATCATGCGATAAATAAAAATCTCATCAATCATCATTTATGGCATAGAAGAAATCAACCAGGTCAACACCTCCCCAGATCGTGATGAACTAACATCCACCCCAATATGGATGGATCCCATAATTTATTATCTATAAACTGGGATTCTTTGATAGAACAAGATGGAAGGGAGCATATTTTATGGCCAGTAGTGAACATTACCCTATGAGATTGTTCAAATGAGAAGAAATCCCTCTACAAGAGTGTATTTGACAAAATACTCCTCAGATTCATAGTAGAAGGGGATATTCGTGTCATTATAGAAGAAGTCCATGTAGGCTCCTACATCACTCATCAATATAGGACTATGCTCTCCCAAAAAATCAGTAGTCCGGGTTACTACAATAAAACCATGGTACAAGACTATATGGATTTCACTGAAAAATTTCACGCATGCCAAATTCATGAAATATTCATCCATAAACCTCTAAAATTTCTACATAAAAATCTCATTATGAACTCAATAGTGCCATCATATTTTTGATATAGCCCCATATTTATAATTTATTCTACTTTTTCATAAAAATTTCATGCGTGTTCTTTTTAATATATTCAATATATTTCAAACTTTTATTCTGTGCACAACCATACCTTGGAATCACATTCCATCTCAATTCATGGTATCAAAAATAATCCATAAAATATCTAAAAATAATTCATTGAAAATTCAAGCCATTGAATTCTCACCACCTTGGAGTTTTACATCCAAAAAATACAAAATAACGGCTACACAAAAAGATGTTGGTACTAAGCACAGATCTAAGTCCCCCGCTCCCAAGTGATCACCTGAAGATTCCCATGCTACAACCAGAAATGCACTAAAGTAATCTCTCACCCATAACGGATTCTCTCTTGCCAATACTCAATCTATACCGGTTACTTAACAAAGGTATCTACATCCTCAATGTATAGATCTACCTTGTCAATAACACGTGATTGGGCATACATGTCCCTCCTCAGTTGTGACTTGTGGAAGACATCATGTACCCTGTCTAATTATGGTGGTAGAGCTAAGCAGTATGCTACCTTGCCAACTCTGTGTAGTATCTAGAAAGGGACTATAAATCTCAGAAATACTTTACCACCCTAGAAAAATATATATAATCCACACCAAGTTTAAACCCATAGGAACACATGGTCTCCCTCCTCAAACACCAAAGTCCTTTTTTCCAATCAGTATAAGACCGATGATGGATTTGTGGAGTCCTCATCCGGTCCTGGATGATCTGCACCTTCTCTATAGTAGTTTTCACCAATTATGGGGTCATAAGTGTTTACTCACCATGTTCAATCCATAAAATTGGTGACCTATATATTTCCCCATAAAAATCATCGAATGGTTCCATACCGATGGTGGAATGGTAGTAGTTGTTGAATGCAAAATCAACCGGTGCTAGATGATCCTCCAAGCTACGGCCAATGTCCAAAAATCATGACCACATCATTTCCCCTAATACCTAAATTTTATTCTCTATATGGTTATCATTATATGGGTGAAACTCCATTCTCAAGGATAACTGAGTCCCAAACACATCCTGCAATCCCTTTCATAACTGATATGTGAAGAGAGCATCATAATCCGTAACGATTGTCGTAGAAACCCTATAATGACCCAAAATTTTATCAATGGAAATCCAATTATTATAATTGGGTAATATGATATAAATAACATGAAACCATATAGATAACATAATAAAAACATCATAAATGAAAAATAAATGAAAAAATAGGTATTTCTAGTAATTAAGGAACCAATACCAATGGAATAGACACTTTCCCTTTGGAATAGTAATGTGGCCATTAGGAATAGTAATTCAGCCAACAAAATAGTAACCTAATCTATGAAAGTATAAATAAAATTTATGTATCTTATTAATTATTATATGATATAATTATATCATAGTATAAGTAAATAAATGTTTAAAAAATTATTAATTAACAATTCGTATTTTTATAAAACATAAATATTTATTTATAATTAACATAATGATTTAAAATAAAATTTATTTTCATAAAATAGACTCATAATTTAATATTTTGTTTTCCTATGATCATAATATGATTTTATGATATCTTAATTAATTTTTCAAAGTGTCATAAAATCGGTTATAATTTTAAAATCGGTATTTTTGGAATAAATGCTGATTTCACTTAAAAAATAGATTTATCATATTTAGAGAATTATTTTAAAAAAATGGAGTTAATTTTTTAATTATAAACATTGAAAAATGGTTAGGTTGAATTTTTGGTATTTTTCTAAAATACTTGACTTTTGTGAATAGTAAAATACAATAATTTACGATAAAATCTAAATACATGAATTATTGAGTCATAAATGAATTTTTGGTATTTTTCTTAAAAATTTCTCAATATCAATTAAATACTCTTCTCAGGCCCCACTAACGCATCTAGGATATCTTGGTCTCATCAAAATATCAAACCCTTTACGCTAAGTAAGTTCTAAAGGAGGGTAAATTAAAGAGGTAAAATCCTCTTTCTTTTTCTTTTAATTTCTTTTCAATTTATTTTATTTTCTTATCCTATACTCACCTTCATTTATCCAAGTGGAATGATAAATCTAGTATCTTTTATATACTATATTATTATAATGTTAATGTAATAATATATCATCCAACCTCATCTCCTCTCTCCTTTATTCTAAAAATGGAAACGTCGTTCATGAGGTGTTGTTTAATCACCTTCAAGGAAAAAAGTTTTCATTTTCATTTACCGCCTTCAATTCTGGTATTATAACCATTAAAATGATTGAAAAATAATGCTAAATTTGTGTTATAACTTTTTTTATGTTCTGTAACAAACATATATTCATAATAATAAATAATAAAACAAAACAATTTGTGATTGAAAATCACCAAAATTATTCTACACGATTATCATTAACATTTAATCTAATGATTTATTATCATACCATAGAACCAAATGATATATAATTCTAATTACACTTATTTATTTTCATTAATAACATATAATTTCTATTATAGAAAATCATTCTCATTGTACATGAACTTCCATACTCATAAACAAGAAAACCTATCATGAAAACCAAGAAAATGAACACTCCCGAATGATGAAATTGAACTCTATAACTCATAAAAAAGGCCATCAATGAACTTGATATATATATAATGAATAAAAAACATGTATAATAGGTTTTTAATTTGTTAATTAATTAATTTCATTTGATTATTCAGAATAATAAAGTGAAGAAATCACTCAGACATAAGGTAAAGGAATTTTCGAACCCAACTCCATTTCCTTGGCTTCTCCCTCTTTCACTCCATTTTTAATATGGATGTTCCTTTAAAATCATAAAGTTTTCCTTCACTTTTATTTTCTAGGATATACATGTTTCTAATCTGTTTTTATGAAAAATGCAAATATTTTTCCAAAAGAACTCTTCTTTCATAAAATACATATTTTACTTCTCTTGAGATTGTTTTTTCTTCACTCAAGATTGATTCCAAGCATTTTATTACCTCTTTATTTTGGGAAATTTATGGTTTATTCATGAATTTATGCTTTATTAAATGAAACTCATTCCTTTCTATAGGTTCCTTTATGTTCATTATTCATATATTTTCTATGTGTCATGCAAGATTATGTAAATGTTATGATGTGATGGGTGTTTTGGGAATTATATAGCGCTCCAACGCATTGGGTAATATGATGTATCTCATGATATGATGTGAAATATTCATGAAAATTATTCTATATTTGTTTTCAATTTTGATTTTATGATTATTTACGTATTTTATGAATGGAATTAATGCTATCTTTGTTCATAACTATGTGTGGTGGTTGACCACTAAGACATGATGTTTCATTTTTATGCATTTCAACATTCCGCACCTTTATCTAAGGTTCCTATCATCATTATTATGACGATTATTTTCTTATATTATGATGATTATAATTATTCTCACCCATTTTTCAATTCTCTTATTCATCCTCTTAATGGTGTTTTAAGCTGCCCCTTCTTTTGATGTATATCCTCATGTGAATACTTGTAAAAAAGAGAACACAATGTATAATAAGAAGGTAGATAATAATGAATTAAATAATTTTTTTTCTTTATTATCTAAATTTTATGTATGGTTATAATTTTACCAAGACAATAAACCTTTAGATTCTGAATTTTTAGCACTATTAAATTATTTATCTTTAAAATAGTTTAATAGTAATGTTAGAAAAAAAATAGGGTTTTTATAGTTGGTATCAGAGCAAGGTTTAGTTAATTTGGGAATTAGTATTAGAGAACCTTAGTGAAAACAATTATTATTAGGCTAATTATATGTAATCACCCAATAAGCTTTGTTTTAGAAAATTATTAACATAGGGATCCCACAACACAAGCCTTTATAGTTAATTTCAAAATGTAATAAATTATTTATTCATGAATTGTTTAATAATATCTTGTTCAAACATTTTCTATTTTAGGAAATAGTGGGAACCAGGATAAACCAGGCCAACAACCCATGTGATGGACAATGGAGTGATTGTGAAAATGACATACCCAATGTCTTGGGAGGTGGCGTTCAAAATTTTAGTGTGATACTTACCCATCTATATCAAGCTATTGATAATAACCTGAATAATGGGGAACATCTACCTTAACAGAAGAGGGAGAAACTAGTTATCGAGTCTTTTAAGTAGCAACGAACACCAGTTTTTAGTGGATCTTATGATCCACTAGTCATGAAATATTTGATCAAATCAATGGAGAAGTTATTTTATGTTTTTCATTATTCTAATATGGAGAAGGTGAATCTAACTATTTATCATTTAGATGGAGAGGTCAATCAATGTTTATCATTTATTAATAACACTAATCCAAATGATGTAAGTTAAGAGATTGAATGGGGATATTTAAAGAAAATATTGTGTAACAAGTATTTCCCTCAAACTCTTCAGATGAAGATTGATATATAATTAATAGAGCTAAAGAAAAAGGAAGGTGAATATATCATGGAATATGAATCAAATATCACAAGGATTTAAGGGTACACCTTATGCTTTTTTATCAATAATGATAGAAAATATATATATTCTTTAGTGTTTTAAAACCATACCTCTGAAATGATCTAGAAATTCGGGACTTTGGGAGTTATGAAGAGTTTGTTCGATGTGCTCTCAAAGTGGAGATGGAGTTTTGATAATGGTTCCATAGATATGGTGATAAGAAATTAAAGGTGTAATTTCAAGCTGGAGGATCTAATGACAAAGGTGGAAAGAGATCTCAACCACCTACATGTCAAAAATGTGGGAAGAATCATTATGGAAATTTCCTCAAAAGGATGGGGAAATGCTTCAAGTGTGGGAGAGAAGATCACCAAGATCATGAAGGTCTAAGAGGCATGAGGAATTATTATAATGTATTGGAGTAATAGAGATAACTAACCATTGTTCAATGCTTCAACTATATAGAGAAAGTTCACAATAAAAGAGAGTGTACTAAACCTTGAGTCATCAAGGGTAATCATCATCAGCTATCACCAAATCCAATGGAGCAAGTGAAGGATTATGACATCACTACAGCTAAGGTGGAGCCTAAAATGATGTGGGGATAGGTTTTCTAGTCATTCATTAAATAATAGATAACGTACTATTTGATTCTAGTTCTATGAATTCTTTCATAAATTAAAAGTTTAGTATAAAAATTCAAACACCCCCTCAAAATATGGAGGTTAAGTTATCATTGAGAAAATAATGGGGAAATTATTACATCCAAAGTATATAGCTCCTCCCCAATTAATTTTTTTGGACTGAACCTCCCAGTAAAAATTTCCTTACTTTTTTTGGTGGAGTTTGATGCTATTTTTGGCATGGATTTGATATCTATGTACAAAGACAACATCAAATATCAGGAAATAGTGATCACTCTTTAAATCCTAATGCATCCTCCAATTCTGTATAAGTGTAAGGATGATAATGAATCTTTTTTGAATTCATCATCTCATGTGTGGATATTATTGACTTATTAGAAAGAATATCTAGCTCAAATGATTGAGACAAATTATATAATCATGATCGAATACATGCCCATTGTAAGGGACTACAATTATGTGTTCCCTAAATAATTTTTTGGTCTTCCTCCTAACAAAGAGGTTGAGTTTTCAATTGAACTTATTCTTGGATCTCTGTCCATATCAAATACATTTTATATAATGGTCGTGATTGAATTTTAAGAACTAAATAATTAGTTACAAGGGAATCTGGACAAGGGTTATACACACCCTAGTGCTTTACCATGGGGTGTGTCAGTCCTCTTCATCAAGAATAAGGATGGATCAATGCGCCTCTACATTGATTATTATGATCTCAAAGAAATCATGATAAAGAAAAAGTATCCCCTTCCATATATAGGTTACTTGTTCGATCAATTTCATGGGGACAAGTATTTCTCTAAGGTATAATTTCAGTTAGGATATCACTAATTAATGGTGAGGAATGAATATATTCCCAATATTGTCTTATGAATGATTTATGGACACTATGAGTTCATTGTTATGCCTTTTGGAATCACTAATTCTCAACAAATATTCATGGACTTCATGAATAGAGTCTGTAGAGATTACCTTGACAAATTTGTGGTATTATTTATTGATGATATTATGATATACTCCAAGATCAAGGTAGAACAACATGAGAATTTGAATACCTTGTTGAAGACTTTATAAGGGGATAATATATATGAAAATTATATTAAATATGAGTTCTTGATGGAGGAATTATCATTCATGTGACATGTTATTACCAAAAAAAGGAATATTTATGGACCCTTCTAAGACAGAGGTAATCGAAGAGTGGCCCAGGCCAATATATGTAACATATATATGTAGTTTCCTTGTTCTATATGGGTATTACCAATGATTTTTGAAGAAATTATTGTGATTGTCAAACCCACTAACCAAGATGAATCAGAAGGGAGTAATGTTTTTCTAGACCAGTGAATGTCAAGAATGCTTCAAATAATTGAAATAGAATCTTATCACGACACCAGTAATCACACTACAGACAAGTGGTGAACTCTTTATGGTATAAAGTAATGCTTCAAAGAAGGTATTAGGCTATGTGCGGATGAAAAATTATAATTTGATAGCTTATGGATCAAGATAGTTGAAAATTCATGATAAAAACTAACTTATTCATGATCTGTAGATAGTGGTTGTGATCATTGTATTGAAAATCTGGCAGTATTATCTTTATAAGGAGAAGTGTGAGATATATACTAATCATAAGAGCCTTAGATATATATTCACACAAAAGGAGCTGAATATTCTCCAGAAAAGATGGTTAGAGCTCATCAAGGATTGTGAATGCTCAATCCACTACCGTATTTATAAGTTAAATAAAGTGGAAGATGATCTAAGTAGAAATAATTTTGCAACATTATAAATTATGATAATTGAAAAGGATCCAACATTATTAAATTTTCAAGGGATGGACATGGTAATAATTATGGAAGGAACATAATCAATTCTTTCTTAAATTATTAGTCATGAGTTATCCCTTATGGAGAAAATAAAGTATTATCAAAGATATGATGTGGAAATTTAGAAGAAGGTGGAATCCATGAAAAAGGGGAAATAATAAAAGTTAAAAAATGATGAGGATATAGTGGTAAGATTTGGGTGATGACTATGTGCTCCCTCTAATCTAGAGAGAAATAAGGATCTTCTAAATGACACACATATCTAATCCTTCTCTATTCACCCAGGTGGTATAAAGATGTATCGAGATCTGCAAGAGAACTATTGGTGGGATAATATGAAGAAGGATATTGCTGATTATACATAAAATTGCCTAGTATTTCAGAAAGTGAAGGCTGAAAGTAAAAATTAAAATGGAATGATACAGCCATTACCAATACCAACATGGATATGGGAAAAATTTACCATGGACTTTGTCCCTGGAATTTTGAAGACATATAAAGGAAACAATTTTGTATGGGTTTTTGTGGATCATATTAAAACTACAAATCACATTATCTTAATTTGAGAGTAATTATAACTAGATAAACTTGTATGGATATACATGATATAAGTGGTAAGGCTTCATGTAGTACCATTACCAATTGTATTTGATCAGGATCCAAGATTCACCTCGAAGTTCTGGAAAAGTGTCCAAAAGGATATAAACACTGATTTGAACTTTAGTGTGGCTAATAATCCTCAAAATGATGTCAAATCATAGCGTATTATTTATAAATTTAAATACAAGTTGATACCATGTTCTATGGACTTCAAAGGAGGATGGGACCAACATCTGCCTCTAGCCGAGTTATCTAGCAAAAAAAATTTCCACTTAAGATTCCAAATGGATCCATATAAATCCCTTTATGAGAAAATATTAATAAAACTAGAAATATGGGATAAATCTGGTGAGCATTAGTTACTTAGACCTGAAATGGTCAAAGAAATAATGAGAAACCACCCCTCTCCTCCCCTATAAATACCACCCCCACCACCTCTTCCTCTCAAACCTTCCAAACCTTTATTTTTGTCCAATATCTACATAATACTCTTCCCAATACCCTCCCACATATCTAAATATCTTGGTCTCAGAAAAATATAAAACCATTTTTCCTAAGTAAGTTCTTAAGGAGGATAAATTAAAGAGGCTAAATCCTCTTTCTTTTTCTATTAATTTCTTTTCAATTTCATTTCTTTTCTGATCTTATCCTCAACTACATTTATCCAAGTGTATTATAACAATAGTATAATTTTATAAACTGAAATTTTATTATTTTAATGGAAAAATATATCATCAAACCTCTTTTCCTCTCTCTTTTTTTCTAAAAATGGAAATGTCGTCTGTGAGGTGTTGTTTTATTGCCATCAAAGAAGAAATGTTTTCATTTTCATTTACCACCTTTAAGGCTGGTATTAAAACCATTATAATGGTTGAAAAAGATTGTAAAATGTATTTTATTTTATGTTCTATAAATAAATTATATACATAATATTAAATAATAAAACAAAACAAGTTCACTGTGGTTGAAAACTGCCAAAATTAATTTAAATGATTATTATTAAAATTTTATCTAATGATTCATTATCATACCATATAACCAAATGATATATAAGATAAATTAAAAAAATTATGTTCATTAATAACATATAATTTCTATTATGGAGAATCATTCTCATTGTACATGAACTTCTATACTCATAAACAAGTGAACTGGTCATGAAAACTAAGAAAACAAACACTCATGAATGCTAAATTTAACTATATAACTCATCAAAAAATCCATTAACGAACATAATAAAACTATGATGAATAAAAAAAATTAGAATAGGTTTTTTATTTTTTATTTAATTAATTAATTTTATTATCTAGTATATTAAAGTGAAGAAATATCTCAGACATAAGGTAAGGGAATTCTCGAACCCGCCTCAATTTCCATGGGTTCTCCCTCTTTCATTCCATTTTCAGTATGGATGTTCCTTTAATATGATTTATTTATCATTCCATTTTCTTTTATGTGATATAAATTTTTCCAATATGGTTTTATGAGAAACAAAAATATTTTTCCAAAAGAACTCTTCTTTCATAAAACACATCTTCTGCTTCTCTTGAGATTGTTTCTTCTTCACTCGAGATTGATACCAAGAATTTTATTCCATATTTATTTTGTAAAATAAATAGTTTATTCATAAATTTATTTATTACAAAATAAATCCCAATAATTTCTATGGGTTTTTTTATTTTCAATATTGATATATGCTCGATGTGGAATGCATGATTATGTAAATTTTATGATGTGATGGGTGCACCTAAAATTATACAGAGCTCCAATGCATTGGGTAATGCGATGTGTCTCATGAGATAATGTGAAATATTCATGAACATGATGATAGATTTGTTCAAAATTATAATGTTATGATGATGCACGTATGTTATGTGTGAACATGATGTTTTCTTTGTTCACTACTATGTGTGGTAGTTGACCACTAAGACATCATGTTTCATTTTTATGTATTGCAACATTCCATGCCTTTATCTAAGGATTCCTATCATGATTAAGATGATGATACTTTTATTATGTTATGATGATGATGATTATTCTCACCCATGTTTCATGTATCTTATTCATCCTATTACTTGGATTTTATCTCACCCCTTCTTTTGATATATATCCTCAGGTGAATACTTGTACTAAGGACAAAACGAGGGCTAATAAGAACCTATAGAATAACGAATTAAATAGTGTTTATTCTTTATTATGTAAATTTTATGAATGGTCCTAATTTTTTGAAGACACTAAACCTTTGGATCCTGTTTTCATATCACTATTAAGTTTTTTATCTTTAAAATGGTGTAATAGTAATATAAGAAAAAACAAGGTCATTATAAAACCCATAGAGTCGGACTATCTCCTACAGGTAGAGGCATCCCAAGATATCAATTGAATACTTCATCCAAGTATCTAATAAGTTGGTTGACATGGTGAGTTAGTCTACTATCACCCAGATGGAATCATGTCCCCTAAACATATGTGGTAAGTGAAGGATCTGAACACTATAGAAGCATGGCGGTTGAAGGCTGAAACATTGATTTTTTCCATAATAGATGACTAATCCAGGATCAATACGAAGATAAATGCCTTTATCTAAGGATTAAGATCAAATGTATAGAAAAAATAAGAAAAGGGCACCAGATCCTAGAGAGAGGATCTTGCACATCATCTTTATAATTAATTTAAATAATTTCTATAGAAATTAAATACCTAGATGTTTAATACTTTCTTCATTGATGATGTTGATAGTCCAGAATGACTCTTATGGATTGTCTCATTTCACTTGTGAGGATCCAAACTAGAATCCCTCTAGTGTTGATCTACACATGCTTCGATGGCCTCTGATCAACACCACTCATTCTTCAGGTGCAATCATGGCGAAGTGAGTGTCTTGAGTTGTTCGTTCTTGATCACTTGTTCTTCAGCCTTAAAGAACTTCTCTCGTTATTAAGAGGGTATAAGAGAGGATTTGAGAGAGAGAATTTTTTTTTGGCTCAACAATTCTCTCACCACCTTCAATTTGGTTCACCAAGCATAATGGAACAACAGACTTACCGATCTATTTAACAACATGGGGTTTCAATTACAATATGTAATTGCATAATAGTAATTAAATACATCCATAACCTTAGAGAAAAATCATGATACATAATAAAAATAACAGCACCATTATTCATGGTTCGTCAACTTGCACAAAATGGAATAATAAATGAAATCTAATTCCCTATAATTATAACATCATTATTATTATTTTTTCTTATGCCAACTAGTTAAATAATTATTTACCGTCTTACCAATAATTATTTTACTATTGGAATGGCCTTGGTCTTCTCAAACTCAACTTCCATTTATTGAACACCTGAATAAATAAATAAGTTATTCTCTTAAATAAATATTTTAATTACAAATTACTAAATGAATATTTATTAAATGTTCAATAAAATAAATATATTTAATTTAATTTTTTCCATCATTTTAACTTGAGTAAAATTATTCCACAATCCTGATAATAATATTTATTCCATTAATTAAATTAAAATATAATTTAATCAAGACCACAAGAAACACTTAGTGTGTGACCCTCACTGTGTAATATAATATCTTTGTCACAATATCTTATCGAGTAGGTTTCATGATAGTGTTGTCAACCTATATGCTTGATACGTCATTATTTGAATACCAGAAATAAACTCATCATTACAACATGGAAATGGAATTTAGGGTGATGGTTCTATTTCAATCAAAGGTCCGAGATATTAACTTCCATAAATAGAAGGGAGAAATCCTTACTCAACTTATCCATTAATAACATGTCATTCATGACGCACCCAACGTACCCTACTTCCCGCTAATAAATGGCATGATGGTTTTTGTTAGCAAATATAAGTTTGAGAGTCATGAAAAATGTTAATGATAATATTAAAGAATAAGTACCATTACACATGCTCATAGATATGAATATTCGATGACACAAAAACATGCAGAATTTCTACTGGTGGGAATGTTCTCATAATCTCCCATTGTAGAGATTACCAAGTGAAAACTTCATGAGAAAATGTCTCATCTGCTTATGAGTACTTTCACCTTGCAGTTTGTATATTATGTGTCCCATCATAGTATGTCATCCAACCACAAAACTATATTTAAGAATATTGGGTTCTCATCATAGTGGGGAACTACTATGACCTTATTAATTCGAAAAATAATCTAAGAAATTATTACATTATAGTCATACAAAAAAATGAACAATATTTAATAATATGTTAAATATTTAAATGAATTAAATATTAATGTAATCAATGTACAAATAGTTGGTTCTAGGAAAAAAATCCCACTTGGACTAGAGTTAACTACCTACAACTTTCAGTCCAAAAGATCTCACAAGATGATCATGTTTCTTCTGAGTCAAGGTTTTAGTCAAGGGGTCTTCCACATTATCTTACATGGAAATATTTCTCACTATAACTTCACCTATATGATAAAAATACATAAAGATTTGATACTTTCTTAGTATGTGATTCGCCCACAGATGTGACCTTGGATCTTTTGAAAAAAGCCACCATTGTAGTATTATCACAATAAAGTGTGAGGGGATCTTTACTGCTAGGTACCACATACAGCTCTTGGATGAATTTATGCATCAAAACTAGTTCTTTAGTTGTCTCAAAATCTATGATATACTCGGACTCTACTATAGAATTTGGGACCATACCTTTCTTTGAGATCTTCCATCTCATAGTACCTCCATTAAAAGTGATGATGTATCCCGTTTGTGACTTCATGTCATCTTGATCAGTCTAGAAACTAGCATCTACATCTCCTATGATGACTAGTTCCTCATCTCATCCATAAACACAGAACATATCCCGAGTACGTCATAGAGTCTTAATGATTTTATTGACCGCCACCCAATGGTGTTCACCTAGATCATCTCGATATCTTCCAACCACACTAAATGCATAGGTGATATCTAGCCTAGCATATAGCATAGCATACATGATTGAACTAATCACTAGTTTATATGGAATCCTTTCCATTCACTGTATTTACTCATGAGTCTAAGGACACATTTTCTTTTAAATATGAATGTCATGTGACACTGGAAACAATCCCCTCTTGGATTGTTCCATACTGAATTTCTTCAGTATCTTGTCAATGTATGTACTTTGACTTTGGGATAGAAATATCTTGGATCTATCACGATGGATATTTATCCCATGAATATATGATACCTCTCCCAAGTCCTTCATGGAGAAGCATTTATTAAACCATGACTTAACAGACTGTAAGATTGGTATTTTGTTTCCAATAAGTAATATGTCATCAACATATACTATTAGGAAAACAGTTGCACTCCCACTAAACCATTTGTAAACACAAGGCTCACATTCATTCGTTATAAAACCAAATTCCATTATGGTTTCATCAAAATGAATATACCATGACCTGAATGCTTTATTTAATCCATAAATGGATTTTTTTCAACTTGAATATCTTATTGGAATCCTTTACAGTCACAAACCCTTCAGGTTGTTTCATATAGAAATCTTCCTAAAGGTTTCCATTAAGGAAGGTTGTTTTTACATCCACTTTCCAAATCTCATAGTCATGGTAAGCAGCAATGGACAATAGAATTTTGATGTATTTTAGCATTCCAAATGGTGAAAAGGTTTTTTCATAGTCAATGAATTGAGACTATTTGAACCCTTTTTCAACAATTCATTCCTTATAGGTACTAACTTTCCCTTACATGTCCAATATCTTCTTGAATACCAATTTTCAACCAACAGGATTTACATATACTTTAGGATCTACCAAAATCTAGACTTGGTTTTGGTGAATGGAATCCAATTCAAAATTCATCACTTCTTTCCACTTAGAAATTTATGTTCCACTCACTAATTCCTTGTAGGTAAGAAGATCATTATTTTCAACTAATAATGAGTCATTGTCCTCATTAACTAGAAAAATGTACCATTCAGGTTCTCTAACATCTCTTGTACTCCTATGCAGTACTTGTGTCTTTGTGATGGATCTTTCTTCCACTGGGCTTTGTAGAATCTACTCATGAACCAACTCTTGTGTACCATGAGCCTCGACTTTATCGAATTCTATCTCACTCCCACTATCACTTCTGGAGATGTGCTCCATCTCAAGGAATATAGTGTGTCTTTCCAATATAACATTTTTTTCAGAGGGTTCATATAGGTAATATCCCCTTGTTTTGTGGGGTATCCTATAAAGTTACACTTTGTGCCTCGAGGTGAATTTTTGTTACTTGAAGAGGCCCTAACAAATTATTCTCTACCCCACACATGTAAATTTGATAACATAGATTTTATTCCACTCCAAAGCTCATATATAATACCATTTATTGATTTAGTTGGTACTTGGTTTAGTATGTGTGTCATTTCTTGTAATGCATATCTCCAAAAGGATAATAGAAGACTTGCATGACTCATAATTGATCTCACTATTTCCAACAAGTTGTGGTTCCTCCTTTATCTTAAACCATTACACTCAGGTGTATAAGGAGAAGTGAGTTGGGATAGGATCCCAAAATCCTCTAAGTAATCAATGAAGTCTTGATTATGATATTATCCACCTTGGTCTAAGTATATTTTCTTAATCTTCTTACCAAGATGGTTCTCAAATTCATTCTTGTATTCCTTGAACTTATTAAAAGAATCTGACTTACACATAATTAAGTAGATATATCCATATCTACTAAAATCATCAGTAAAATTTATGAAGTATGAGTACCCATCCCTTGTTTAAAATGGAAATAGTCCACATACATCGGTATGAACCAATTCAAGAATCTATTTGTCTCTTTCACCTTTCCCACTAAATGGGGAATTGGTCATTTTTCTTTTTAAACATGCGTGACATACACCAATTGGTTTTAGTTTGAAAGAATCTAAATATCCATCTTTATGTAACTTTGTTAAGTGTTTCTCATTAGATGACCTAAAAAGTGATTCCAAATTTGGGTATGGTATGAGTCGTGTGAAGTATTTTTTATCAATTTCCATTACTTGGTTTGTGTAATCCAACATGTAAAGACTATTATACAAATGTTCCTTACCAAAACAGATTCCATATTTATAAAAATAAGAAACATTCATTTCCTAACTTGAAAATAAATCCATCTATATCTAGTATGGATATAGAAATAATGTTTTTCATTGCAGAAGTCACATAATAATAACATTTTACTACCAAGATCATCCCACCTAGCAGAGTGATGTGGTAGTCCCCAATAGCTACAACAGAAAGTCTAGCTCCAATGGATGTTCATAGATCTACCTACCCTCGATCAATTTTCTTGAATATACTTGGTTCCTATATTTGGATAAATATGCGATCACCAAAATTTTTATATAATACCTAAAATTTAGAAACAGATAAATTGAACTTGATAAAAAATGCATCTAAAGCTTCCCCTTGCTTTTTTAGCTAGGTGTAGTTTTTCTTCTAGTGGCCCTTCTTGCCACAAATGAAACAAATAGCTTCCTATTCCCTTTCCTCCCCTTTGATATTCTTTTTCGTGGAAGGGCATGAATAAGCTTTGGGATTAAGGCTATTTTCCTTTCCATTCCTCTTATTCACCAAAAGGATATAAGGCTTTTCAAGCTTCATGTATTTTTCACCTGGTGAAGGAGGATAAGAAGATCTGGTTGAGACTTCTCAATGTTGTTCATATTGAAATTCACAACAAAATAGGAGAATCTCTGAGAGAGTGATGTGATAATGAGATCGATACCCAGTTCTTCGGGGAGTTTAAACTCTAAAACCTCTAGACACTCAATGTATCCAATGATCTTGACTATGTGAGGCCCAGCTGGGGTACCCTCTCCAAGCTTACTATGAAAGAGTTCCTTGGAGATCTCAATCCATTCTTGTCTTTCTCTCTCATGCTAAATACAATGGATGTTATCAAGAATTCTATAGGTATCCATGTTTTTGTGAGACTTCATGTGGTCACTAGATGGTTATGATAACATCAAACATTGATTTTTTACCGCGTTGTTCATATGTTTCTTATAGACTAAGAACTCTTCATCATTAACCTCTTGGGTAGGTGGATCAGGTAATGAGGACTCCAACACATAAGATTTCCTTTTATGTAAAAAAATGACCTGAAGGCATCTAAACCATTCTTAGAAGTTACTGCCAATGAGGATGTTGTCTTTATCCAGTATTGATCGTAGGGATAGTGTGGTTGAAAAGTTTTTCATTTTTATTCTACAATTAAAATATAATATAATTAGTAAATTCTTGATTACATTTTATGAGAAATAATAAATTAATTTTATTAAGTCTTCCACTATTTTATCAAGTCCCAATGGCCCTCACCATTGAACTTTTAATGTCACGTTGCTTAGAAATTCTCATGGAACGGATCCATATTCCCCTTTGCATAACCCCAAAAAGGGTTGGTCAAACTATTTGAAGGTATTTGGTAGGCTGGTATTTTCTAACTATGGGCTTTCAACTCCTTGATATGTTGAGTGGACTCCCCAATCCAGAAATCCTAACTTGAATTTCCTCAATACTTGCCTCCAATATTACACTAATCCTAGTAAGGGCTGGTCCTATTGATGTAATATGGTTAAGTCTACCTAAAACTTTCAAAAGGGACTCCTGTATAAAAGTAAGTTCCCCAACAAGGGTTAGTCAAACACATAGTTTTATTGAGTCTTGACCTTAATCAAGTAACAGAATACTTAGTCTGACTTAATATTTTATTGAGGGGTTTTTATCTATTATGCATAAATTTATTATTATCTTTATCAATTTATTATTAATATTATGTGGAATTTACTTAAGTTATTAATCATGTGTTGATAATATTTACTCATAATCCTGGTTTATTTTAGTTTCAACTTGCATTCTTGTTTAATGCATTAATTATATTATCGTGACAACACATCCATAATGATAAACCATGAAATTGAAAAAAAAAATAAAGTAAAGTGCATGGTCATGAGATTTTATAATTTTTAGTTTATCTAGTGCTTGATAAACTAACCCTAACCTATTAGAGAAACACCGTGAACCTTTTGGGTTTTTGTTTATAGCTTTCCACCTATCCACCTTTGTATCTCTAGGGATTAGTTTCGTCTCAGCTCTAGCTTTAACTGCTTCTACTAGCTTGGGATCTCTATCCATTACATATTCATTTTAACTCACACACGGGTGAGGGGTAAAACGGGGTTTACATAAAATAAACCATGGGAATGTAGGCCCTACATATTAATGAGGAGAGAAGGCATGCAGGCCAAAAAATAATTTAAAATAAATTAAATGGAAACCAATCACATACAAAGGTCTGGTCTAGCTCGTGATCATCCACATAAGTTCAAATAATTTTACATTTAATAAAAATTTCATTCAATTATTTAATCTCTCTTATTAAGATAAATTATGCTTGAATCAATTAATTATTATCTTTAATTAATCAATCCTTTTATCTTAATCCTTTTCTAAATTTCCCTAAGATTCTCATCCATACCCTTGGAGGTAACACGGTGAACACCCATTCAAATCTATATGATATGTAATTATGAATATTACACAAACATTAAATTTTTAATTCTGTGTAATTTGGTAAAGTACACGTCATGTAGTTTTGACTACATGGCGTGTACTTCACTCACCATATTATCTAAAGTACACGTCTAGGGACTCGGTGTGTGAGTCGTACTTCGTAATTATTGGGGTACAAAGTGTGTCCAGTGGGCCATACTTCATGTTGTCTCTGAGTTACATGGTCACCAGACATTTTAGCCATGTATGGGATACACATTTTGTCCCTTGAATCGAAGGGAATACATGTTGTGTCTAGTGGGACACATGGCATGTAATCTGGCTGATCATGTGCTAGTCTGTCTCAGTCAACGTGCGGTGTAAGAATTAACTACACCGTGTGTCATTAATGCACATGACTTGAGTAATTTCTGAATAACTAATGATGAACTAAACACAACTACATGATGTGTAATTCAGATTACACGACATGTGTGGAAGATAACATGGTGTGCAAGTCTAAACACAAGGTGTGTAATTTTGTGTCACCTGGACAGAATCGTCGGCACCACCTAATGAGTTCCTCACATTAATTTTAATCCATAAATTATTCATTTCCCTTAGATATTCTAGAAACTAAATAGGAAGAATAGATCTCGAAATTCAGATTATAAGAACCATTAACCTTGAATTGAAAAACTAAATTAGTAAATCATAAATCATCAAAGAATTATTTAAATAATTATAAATGATGATGTGACCGCTCTGATACCACTTGAAGGATCCGAACACAGAAGAAGCATGGAAGTTGGATGGGCCCAACTTTGATTTTACCATAATTGATGACCAATCCAAGATTAATATGATGACAAATGCTAGTATCCATATATTAAGATCAAATATCTAGACAAAAGAAGAAAAGGGCACCAGATCCTAGAGAGATGATCTTTCCCATCATGTTTATAATTAATTTAAAAAAAATTCTATAGAAAATAAATACCAGGATATTCAGTAATTTATTCATTGATGATGTTGATCGTCTATAATGACCCTTCTGGATTATCTCATTTCACTTGAGAGGATCCAAACTAGAATCCCTCTAGTGGGGATCTACACATAATTCTATGGCCTCCAATCGACACAACTCATTCTTCATGTTCTAGTGTGGTGAAGTGAGTGTATTGCATCAGTCTTTCTTGATGGCCTATTCTTCAGTCTTGAAAAATGTCTCTCACTCTTGAGAGGGGAGAGGAGAGGATTTGAGAGAGGGAAAAAATTGGATCAACAATTCTCTCACCACTGGAAATTTGGTTCACCGGTCCTAATGGAGAAATAGACATACCAATCTATTTAACATCATAGGGTTTAGGTTACAATATTTAATTTCATAACAGCAATTAAATACATTCATAACCATAGAGAAAACCCATTCTACCTGATAACAATAACAGCACCAGTATTCGTGGTGCGTCAACTTGTGAAAAACGAAATCATAAATGAAATATCATGCCACATAATGATAAAAGCGTTATTATTATTTTTTCTTCATCCAACTAGTTAAAACCCAACCGGAGCATGTCCATTGGTTATTTGAGTATGTAGGGTCTCATAGTCAACATCCCCAAGTTGTGCCTCCATAACTCACTGTAAAAAGTGAGGGGGTAACAACCATAGATTAGAGGTAATATACTCTAAATACATCCACAAAGGAAAACTACAATGAGGATAAATGCTTTGATACTGTGTTCAGCATCTATGAACAAAATCAATTATCAAGAGAATCTACTACAACATTCCACTTCTTAGGATTATAGAAAATCTAGAATTTGTAGTCCTGTAGGAACTAAATTCATTGCCTCTATCTCAAATTAATATCCTTATTTTATAAGATATACTTGAGACTCTTGTGATGATGATATATGATAAACCACTTTCTCATCAAGTATTTTTGCCCCTTCTTTAGTGTGAGGATTACTACTGCGAACTCAATATCATGGGTCGCGTAATTATGATCATGTGGAATCAACTAATGTGAACCATAGTTAATCATCACCATCCTCAATATTATAACACAACCAATACCATTTACTTTTTCATCTCAGAACACTATGTACTCAACACCCTCCACTAGAAACCTCATGATGGGAGTGTGCCTCAATATCTACCTCAACTTCAGAAAATCCTGTTATAACCTCTCTGTCCACATGAATGAATTTTTCTTTTATTTTAAAGATATCATGGGAACTGATATCATATAGAAATCATGTTTGAATCTTCAGTAATACCATGTAAACCCAAGGATTATTCGGTCCTCGGTCACACTCTAGGGTGGCTCCCAAGCCAACTCTACCTCAACCTTGGCCAGGTCCACTGCCACTCCATCTGCTGAGATAACATGTCCCAAAAAATGTAAATCTTGAATCTAGGAATGAAACATCAAGATATTCCCACAAAATAGGTGCTCTTGAAGTACGTCTAGAACCATCCTAAATTTTTTTGTGTGATCCTCCTTGAAAATTGAGTACACTAGGATGTCATCGATGAATACTACCTTGACCAATCTAAAAAAACTGAAGGATCTGGTTCATGAGTCCCATGAACACTACTGGGGAATTCATTATGTCGAATGGAATCACTAAGTACTCATAATGAACTTAGAGACATCTGAATTTCATCTTCGGTATATCCTCCTCCCATACTCACAACTGGTGATAGCCTGGCCTGAGATTAACCTTCGAGAACCATGGTTCCTCTTTTAACTGTTAAAAGAGTTCATCAATCATCAGTAGTTGATAATTATTCTTCACAGTTTCCTAATTTAAGAGTTTCAATTCCATACATAACCTCAAGATATTATCCACCTTCTTGGAAAACAAAATAGGGACTTCTCAAGGTCAAGCATTGGGTCTAATGAATCTCTTCCTCTGCAAGTCCTCCAACTGCACCCTCAGCTTGAGAAGCTCTGTGGGAGCCATCCACTATGCTGGTGTAGATATCAGGTTTATCCCAAGGTATTGATCAATTCATAATTCTATCTCTCGATGGGGTGGTAATCCTAGAAAATCTTCAGAAAATATGTCCTCATACTCCACCACCACTGCAAGAAACTAGAAACTCATAACATCCACTAAACCAAGGGTCAAGCTAGACAACTGATGAGTAATCGGATTCACCCTCCTAGGAATGAGTTCATCATGGGCTTCTTGGGTTTTCTTTTCACCCATAATGGAAAACCTAGTCCCATAACTATGGAAAAACCATATCCTATGCCTGAAATGGTCAATATGGGCATGAACTATAGATAAACGGCCCCTACCAAAGATGACATCATAAGGCCTCATCACTGCTACAAAGATATCCCAATAGAAAATATCACATCCAAGAGTTAGTTAACACTTTTTTTATAAGTGTTTGATCACTAAAAAATCTCTAGGCACAAGGGTTGAGCCAAGGGATCAACTAAAATCTCTATCTCTCAAATAAGATATGTGGAAACAAAGGAATGACTAGCACTTGTGTCAATTAGTACTATAGCTAAGATAGAAAATACATAGGTCATACCACATATCATTTCTAGATCATATAGTTCATAATCCTCAAAACCTTATAGTTTTCCATACCTATTCCCTCCATCACCTTGATCCTAGTGCAGAACACCTAGGCATTGTGGTGGAAACAAGTCAAAGATTTCACCACCAACTACAACTCTTCCAACTCCTCTACCATGCTCACCACCCAGAAGACCAACCTTCTCCTTATAATTACTCTACTTTGATGGCCTATCCACAGTCTATCTATCATCCATATAGTCGGTTGTACAATCTTATACAATATTTACCTTTAAATCACATGAGTAGCACTGCCTCTTTCTGGGATGACTGCACCCACCCTATGAGTGTTGAACCACAGAACCACTATCATGGTACCTCCTCCTAAAACTTCTCCCACATTCAGGTCCCTCATACTGATTTCAGATCCCTTCTACCAAGTTCTCTGCTCATGTGTTCCCACTGATACCAACCAATTTCTGTTTCTTCTCATCTAAGAAACACTCAACCACCAAATATTACTCTATCAACCCAGCATATGTAGGAATGCATAGAGGGATAACACTGGATCATATGTCTCTACCCAGTCCTCTCTGGAAGGTCTAGAACAAAAATAAATGATCTCAAACCATAACTATAGAGTACCTAGATGGGTTGGTGAACCTTTATGAATACTCATATATGGTTTTACTACCTTATTAAAGTTATAGAATCTCATGGATATGTATATCCCTAAGAATAGAGGGAGAGAACTCCTCTCAGAAAATATGACAACCCTTCTCTGTATTACACATTAATTCATGATTTATTACATAATATTGCACATAAGACAACCTAGAATATCAATAAGTATAGTTTCACTAAGAATTAGGTACATTACATAACAATTTAAAACAATAAAAAATTCTTTACTGAAAACTTACTTAGTATTCTCATACTTAAAACTGTATGGGATAACTTGGGGAGATACATAAGAAAGGGGTGAGCTATATATCACAGTAAGGGAATAAACATTTCATAACATGAATAAAGTAATAAATTTTAGACAATATAAATATCAATGAGGTACAGAAGGAGTGATAATCATAAACATGAACAATGAGGCATGATATAGCATGATAATCATAAAGGGAACATGGGAAATGTGGCAAGAACTTAAAACACTGCATCATAAACCTAGGTCATGGATAACCTATGATGACATCATGGTGGAAAAATTATCATGATATATTAGGTTCACTCCCTAATTCCTTTCATGAAAACTCATGAGTCTAAAACATTTCCAAATGCATTGGATCTCTATATAATTTTGAGTTCACCTATCACATTCATTTCATTCCCATGCTTAAGTGTGCCACATATATCATAAAATATGGAATAATTTTTCATCACATTTTATTCTAAAATCAAGGAGTGTGGAATATATAAATTCAAGTCTCAAATAAAATAAGTATAATTTTATAAAGGTGAACACATTTTATAGGAAATGGGTATGGTATTCACTATACATTTTTTTGGTATAGAAAGTCACATTGAAATTTCCACAGCATAATAGCATCACTTAATGATTCATAAAATAGGTTGATGAGAGAGAAATGGGTTTTTAATCATTTGGATATAAAATTTACAGTCATAGGGACATGTAAAAAAATATCCCAATAATAATAATTGGAAATATAATGCATAAGATAATGAAGAAACTTGAATAAATAGGAGAAAGAAAATAACATTTACCTTGTGTGTGTGACGCCAAATATATGGGTGGTTCTTCTTGAGAGATTGGGGACACATTTTGAGGACTCTATAAAGGGGATGGAAGAGTAAGGATGTGATTCAAGTATTTTTTAGTGAAGATAAATAGGAGGATGGGTGGTATTATATAGGATATGAGAGGGGAATTCTTTATCATTTCTCAAACAAAGGTTTTGGACTCTATATAATAAAATAACCAAAATAAAAAACCTTACCATGGTTTATCCCCATGATTTCTGAAGAAAGTGGAGTTTTTTTATTATTTCATAATTCTAAGGGCCTAAATTAATAAAATAATACCCTTGCTGATGTGGAAGTGAGTCATACTCTTAAAGACATGATTTTAAAAACTTAAAATATATTAATGGTTTTGTAGGATTCATAAAGGCTTTATAAAATTAATAAAATAGGTATAAAATCACATTATTTTAAAGTTAAAACATATATTTGTTCGTGTATACCCTTTATAGTATTTATTACATCACCTTTTGTTCATTATGATGTAATAATACAAATTTTATATTTATACGGTATTTAATTTTTACCCAAAAATTTGACTCTCAAAAAATTATGAAAAATTAACTATTGGATAATATCAACATTAGGATTCCAAAAATAATATTAATTTATATAAATAATTTTATAATACATTTATTTTAACTGTTAAAATAAGAATTATCATTTATTGAGAAATGTTGCGTTTTTTCACAATAACAGTTTTCGAACCCTTATAAAAATTACATTTGACTTCATAAAATTTATATTATCATTTATATTTGATAAAAATTATTTAATAATAATATTTTATAAAAATATAATTTTTTTTTAAATCTATTAATTCATCAAATTAAATGTTTTACTTGAAATTTAATACTAATTAAAAATATGATTTATGATTTATTTCATAAAAATTAAAAATAATTTATAAATTAATGATAAGAATAAAATATGAACATTATTCTATTGAAAATACAATATAAAAATTCATATTATTAAGTTATTGATACATATCCCTTTAATAAACCAACAAATTCCCTAAGGGTAAGGTGCACGTTAGTGAGACTTTCATGAGTTGTTCAACGTACATGGTTTGGGTCGTGATCTCGATGAGCTTGAAATTATCACATAAATGATTTTTCTCGTGCATAAGTTGTTAGATCACATCTTGGGATTGGTCAAGGGAAAACCCCAATGATGTCATCTCCATCGAAAACTCATATAAATGGGATTTATATGGTATGATCCTACTAGTTGAGGCCATCACTTACTTTATCTATGTCAATTGGATTTGTAAAAACCCTATATTTATACTAATCATGTGATCACTATTCAACAGATATATTATCAATGATAATTATGCTTAAAGGTATTTTAAATATTATAATATATAACAAAATCAACTAAGTGTGTGTGTTTTATATAACCATAATACATAATAAGAAATTTAATTTAAAATCCAAGGGTAATTTTATTTATAAAAGTTTGGGTCATTACAATATTCCCCCTTAAAAAAATTTACCCTTGAAATTCTCATTTCCCACACTAAAATAGTTTAGGGTAATTATTTTTTATCACTTCCTTTGGTTCCCATGCCACTTCTTAAAACTTGTGGTTTCTCCATAGCAAACTGAATGGGTGAATTTTCTTATTCCATAGAACTTTGTCTCTATGATCTAAGATCTTCACCAGCTTCTCCTCTTAGAAAATATCATTCTACAATGATACCACCTCTACATTTAGTACATGTGGGTGTTATGGTATTTAATTTCTCAATAGAGATACATGGAATACATCATGTACTTGAGATAGGTAAGGTGGGAGTGCTAGTCGATAGGCCACCACTCTGATGCGATCAAGGATCTCAAAGAGATTGGTGTATCTTGGAATAATATTTCTCTTCATCCTAAATCTCATGAATTTCTTCCATGGAGATATATAAGGGAATATCATGACTCCAACATCAAATTCTAGGTCTCATCAATGATTTTAATCATAGATCTTTTTTAGAATATAAGAAAACTTAATTTAATAATAAATGGTCTTAATAATTTCCCCCATTTCCTCAACCATTTCATGACCTAGCAGTTTTTGTTCCCCAACTTAATCCCAACATACAGGTGTTCTGCACCTTTTCCTATAAAGGGCTTCAGAGGGGGGAATTTGGATGCTTGAGTGGAAACTATTATTATAAAGGCCCTATAATTTTACACATATCATTACATGATTTTATGAATAATTAATTATTAATTACAAAAATTGATCATAAGGTATATTGCCTTTGTAATATTAGGTACATAATTAAACAACATGAAACCAAAATAAAATATTTTATTTAATCTTCCTAATTAGATCCAAACTTCCTTTGATCCCTTACATCTACTTAGGATAATCAGATGAAATATATTAAAAATGGATGATCTAAAATCCTAGAAAGGGAATAAAAATAAGAATAAACCATAGAACATTGGTTAGAAAGCATAACATGATGACATGGGAAGGCATGGAACATAAATAAACCTAAGGAAGCGTAACATGTCAATCATGGTACCATGTAATCATGGAATCAAATAAATGTGGAAAAAAAATAAAACATGACATAATCATGAGTCAATTATAACTTCCAAGACTATTTCACATAGAGGAGTATGATTCAAGGCTTACTTCCAACACCATTGCACATGGTGCACCAAGTCCCATAAAGGAATCAGGTTTACTCTCTGTCCCAACATGACGTCTCATGAGACTAAATGTTACCCAATTCATTGAAGTTCTATCTAGGTTCATCCATCATAACATGATAATGTATATGTGTGTCACATGAAGAATCATAGATAAGGAATAAATATAAGGGTTTCCCATGGGAAGAAATGGGTATCATAATCATGTCATAAGGCATAAGAAATGGGTGTATCATAAAAGTGACCATGAAAGAATTGATTTAAATCATACATGGACATTAATAAGGGAAATTAGGAATAAAATATGATAATTTATTTCAAATAAAATTTAAAATATGTAAAAATATAGTTTAAGAAACTTTAGAAATGAGCCACTTTAGTGTGGTTTAAGGGATAATTTTAATGATTCTTTAAAATGGAAATGGAATAATTGTTTCTATAAACCCAGAAAGGAACCAAGTTAGTTTTTCATGGTAAAATTAGTGATTTTAAAAAAAATAATGGTTTCCTAAAATATATTATGGAGTGAACTTCAAAATGTGTAATAAATCAGGAAGTTTCTTTAGTCGGGCTTACTTATCGGGAAGAATTAAGAAGGGGACCTTTTTAAAACATTTATTTACCCATCAAAGAAGAATTAAATGATACATATACAAGGTTTTGGAACATATAAATATAATTTAGAAGAATTATATAGAATGAAAAAATTACATTAGGGTAATGATATTTAAAGTGTAACGCAGAAGAAAAAATAGAGGTTTAGAAAGAATCCCTTACCTTGTGTCTGAAAGTGTTCTACAATTGTACTTAATGTCCTAGATAATTATATTATATTAATTAATAATTTAATTAATAACCTCTTAAACATTTATTTTATTTATTATAATTTTATTAAGTTCATTTATTTTCTTTTTTATGAGTTATAAGATTCAATTTTGTCATTCAGGAGTGTTTGTTTCTAGATTTTCATGATTGGTTCACTTGTATACATGTATGAAAGATCATGTAAAATGGGAATAATTATCCAGAATTGAAATTATATGTTATTAATTAACTTATATAATTTTAAATGTTATTATATATTATATTTTTTCCATATATGAGGATGATTAATTAGATAAAATGTTAATGATAATCGTTTAGATTAAATTGACGATTTTTCAATCACTGTGAACTAGTTTTGTTTTATTATTTAATATTATATATATATACTAGTTCAAAAACACTAAATAAGTTGTAATATAAATTTTAAAATATTTTTTATCCATTATAATGGTTTTGTGACTGGTCTTGAATGTGGTATTAGAAAACAAAAAATAATCATTTGTGATGGTGGTGAATCGATAACTCACGGATGATGTTTTCATTTTTAGAAACAAAGGGGAAGAGAATAGAATTATTGTTGGATATACAAATAACATAATAACATTCAGATATATAAAATATTTTGGAGTCATCATTCCACTTTGGTATAGGTAGATGGGGAGAGGATACGGAAAGTTAATAAATTGAAACAAAATTAAAAGAAAATGAAAGAGGATTTTACCTCTTGGACTTCTTATCATTGAGGACCTCATTAGGGAAAATAGGTTTGGTATTTTGTTGAGAAAAAAGGATCCATGATGTGGGTATAAATTAGTGGGCATAATTTGGAGAAGATTCATGGATTTAGAAGTGTTGGGGGAAAAGGTGGTGAGGAGTGGTATTTATAGGGGAGGAGATGGGTGTTTTTTTTCATTGGTTTATTATTTTGGCTCAAGAATATGAATATTTTTTATTCCCAAAACTAGATACAATAAAGAGATAATTATATTTTGATATTATGTTGATTACATCATAAATGAATCAATAAATAGTGTATTTAACTTATATTATTATATACCATTTTTCACACCCAGACTTTGCATAACGGTATATTTTAAATTTTAATTTTTATCTCATAATTTTATCTACCTTTTTAATAATTGTTTTTTTCAAATTTGGGTCAAGCCCGACATGATTTTTTCTCTTTTGAGCTAATAAATGATCATTGTCTTGACAATGCCCGATGCGTGGGAAGGGCTCGGATGAAGCCGTGCGGCTTCACTAGTTTAACATGCGGCATACCCAGTGCGTGGGTGGTTAATTAACCTAATGAAAATGATATTTATTATAATTATTATTATTATTGTCATTATTATTATTATTATTATTATTATTATTATTATTATTATTACCTCAATTTATTTGCTAACATTAACTTATATTGTTATTAACCTTTTTATTATTAATGTTATAAGAAGGTGATTTATATTAACATCAATAGTATTATTATTATTATTTTTTCCATTATTAATATATATTACCAATTTTATTTACCATTCTTTAATATTACTTTAAGCGTTTCTTAGGGTTTCTATTTCTTTTTTTATCATCCTTTTTCTTTTCTTTCTTTTTTTCCTTTATTTTTTTCTCTTCCTCTTAACTTTCCTCCTTAATAATCATGCTACAGTTGAAAAACCATACATGGAGCACATGTTTCCCTCCTTCGTTGCACCTCCCAATCAGCGTTCTGATCCCTCTCCAGCTGCATCAACCGACAATCTCCAGCCGCACTGCCATGCCACACCTCTCATCACTCGAACCGCTTCACCTCGCTGCCTCACACCGGTCGAACCAACACGCCGCCCCTTGTTCGGACGAACATCTGGAAACTTCCCCTTTTTTAGGCACTACACAAATTTTGACAGTCTCCTTTGATCTCCTTCCATCCTCCCACACCCTCTCCGTAGGTGTGTTCCCTTTCAACCGGTTGTTCTTCCATTTTTTGTGGTATTGTGGTTAGTGTTTTAGTTTTCTATTGGTTCATTTTTTGATTCCTTTGAATTGATAGCTTATTTTAGGATTCGTTATAGATCCCTTGTAGTACTATCGATGTATGGCGGGAGTTTTGCATCAATTTTCAAGATTATTCTTACACCGAGGTAGGTGATTCCACGTGTAAGTATTGATTGACTAATTAGTCTACTTGTTTGATTAATTTAATATATCTATTAATTAGATTCCAATGTGCGTAGTAGGTTTTATTTGAAATTTTATGTGATTTTGTTTTTCTAGTAGCATTTTTATGCAATATTAGTGTGTTATATGTGATAACCCATGATGAACCATTATTTAGTGTTTGTTAAGTTATGCAGTTAGTTTGTTAGAATGTGTAGAAGCTGCAGTTTGTGTTTTAATGTGGCGTCAGTATGCATTTTGTTATAAATGAGGTTTCGAGTGGTTTTTTGGAATCTTGATTCATGAGATACTTTTTGAAAATAGTTAAATGAATTTTTCTAGTTTTTTATTAATTTTATATATGGTCTTTAAAACTATGCAGTTGGATATTAGACTGTGTAGGTAATGCAGATTGAGTTTTGAAAATTATTTGGTGTGCATAATGTTTCTAAATGGATTTTTGTGTATGTGAAAGTGTGTATTAGGACTTAGATAACACCCTATGCATTTTTTGTATTTTAATTTGACAATAAATGTGAACATGGAACTTTTGAGAACAAATGGGAAGCCTGGTTACTAGGTGGGCGGACTAGATCTAGTGTGCTAGTGATACGGGAATGGCATTGGCCCAGTTTCACTTAGATGGTTTATTGATTACAACACTAACTAAACATTGGATGATTATTGGAGACCAATATGTTATGGATGTGTTTCCCTACTAGTGGATCATGCATGAGAACCTATGTTTTTGTGGTTCCTATTCCACTGTTCACCGACACGTGATGTTCTAGGGTCCCATTTTATGCAAGTACCTATAGGGCCTCTCCCAC
Organism: Viscum album; assembly: GCA_963277665.1. NCBI lineage: Eukaryota > Viridiplantae > Streptophyta > Magnoliopsida > Santalales > Viscaceae > Viscum > Viscum album. The sequence goes on along the minus strand of OY728148.1, from coordinate 825,476,354 downwards.
TTTTGGTTCTCCTAGATTACATTACACTAACCATCGGCATATGGTTTGAATTTTTTGGTTTCATAATTGTAAAAGCGTTTCTATTTTTAAAACCCATTTTCCTGTAAAGTTTTATTCTTCAAACTGTTTTTATTAAAATTGTTAAAGTATTTATTTCTTTTCCCTAGTTAAACATGAAAATGTTTTATCTGTTAATATTTATATGTGTAATATTATTTTTTTGGTGTCATCCTATTTATCTTTATCTCACACCCTACTTACACCCTTGGGTGTAAGTATATTTGGCCATGTCTGATGCAGGTAAAGGTAAGGCTTTTGGGAGTGGTGGTTTATGTTGTTAGCTGACTTCTTGGCATGGAATTGTGGATATGGCTTGAGGGTGGTGACCTCTCACCAAGTGGAGGCTTTTGAGTTGGTTTTTGGTCACTCTACCTAGTGGTAGTTGTTGTTAGGGTTTTTAGTTTACCTATGTAACCCAGTTTTTGGTTTGATTAAATACTTGTTTTCTTGTGACTTAAAATTTAATTTTGGTTTATTTTTCTATTTGTTTTATATATATTTATTTGGGTAAATCAATCCCAAGTTTTATTTTTGATACCCAAGAACTTGTGCCAGCCTGTGGAGGTCAGGAACACCCTCTGGTCCTTACTATGGACCGGTTCAGGCATTGGTTGGATGGCGACCCGATTTTCTTAATTGTAGATATGGACTTTAAAACACCGCAGCTAGCTATTAGACTATGTAGGTAATGATAGTTGAGTTTTGAAAAATCCTTGGTGTGCATAATGTTTCTAAATGGATTTTTTTGTATGTGAAATTATGTTGTAGGACTTAAATAACACCATATATGTTTTATGTATTTGACTTTGATAAGAAATGTGAACTTGGATCTTTTGAGCCCAAATGGGAAGCCGTAGTACAAGATGGGTAGAGTAGATCTAGTGTGCTAGTGATACGGGAGAGGAATTGGCCCAGTTTCACTTATCTAGTTTGATGATTACAACACTAACTAAACTTTGGGTGATGATTAGAGCCCACTAGGTTATGGATGTGTTTCCCTACAAGTGGCTCATGAATGAGAACGTGTGTTGTTGTATTTACTATTCCTCTGTTCTCTGAGACGCAATGTTATAGTGTCCCATTTTATTCTAGTACCTATAGGGAATCTCCCACTTTTGGTGCTCCTGGATTACATTACATTCATAGTCGACATATGGTGTGACTTTTGTGTTTTCATAAAAGTAAAAGTGTTTTTATTTTTAAAACTGGTTTCCCTTTAAATTTGTCTTCTTCAAAATATTTTAATTAAAAGTGTTGAAGTATTTATTTCTTTTCCTTGGTTGAACATGAAACCATTCTATCAATTAATAATTTTATATGGAATATTTTTTTGTGGAATCCTATTGAGTGTTAGATCACACCCTACTTACACCTTTGTGTGTAAGTAGATTTAGTCATGTATGATGGAGGTAAAGGAAAGTATTTTGGGAGTGGTGGTCTAGGTTGTTAGTTGAATTCTTGGTGGGGCATTGTGGAGATGGCTTGTGGGTGGTGACCTCTCACCAGGTGGAGGTTTTTGAGTTGGTTTGTGGTCACCCTATCTATTATTAGTTGTTTTTTGGGATTTTAGTTTACCTATGTAACCCACTTTCTGGTTTGATTAAAGGTTTTTTTTCTTGTGACTTTAAATTTGAGTTTGGCTTATTTTACTGCTTCTTTTATATTTATTTATTCAGGTAAATAATTTCCAAGTTTTATTTTTGATACTCAGGAACTTGTATCAATCCATGGGGATTAGGAACACCCTTCGGGCCTTGTTGCGGACTAGTTCAAGCGTTGGTTGTATGGTGACCTGATTTGGTTTGTGACAAAATGGTATCAGAGTAGGTTTAGCTCTTTGGGTTATTTTATTTGGAACAAGTCAGGTTAGATTGGAGCTAGGACTATCACAACCTGGAGTTCTTATTTTAAGTAGGTCGGCTGGCCAGCACACCTCATGACAGACCTTGAGTCGCCAAGGGATGTCAGGATTCTTATTTTACTTCTCCTCTAGGTGGAACGTATAGGATGCATACTATATAGGGACATTGGGAGGGGGAGAAGTGGTTTGGTTATTATGTTTCCCCTGCATTTCTGGTTTACTAATGTTTATTATTCATACTGAGATTTTATTTTTTTTCAAGTTCAATTTATTAAGGATGTTCTTATGTGATTTTTTCTTATTTGAGAATAATGACTCCCCAAAGACCTCCCTTGAATTTATGGGATGAATCCGGGGAGATTTCTCTCACACCTCTTGATCATAGGTTCTTATAAACTATGGTTCGAGCTGTTCTGGATTTAGGATAAGGAGTGACTCCAGATCCTACCCTATTCCAGCTAGAGGATATGAGTCTGGCTCCAAAAAAGATAAATCTCAGGAGTTTCTGAAGAATAAATCTCCTTCATTATTAGGTATCTCAAAACCTCAAGATGCATAGGAATGGTTCAAGAAAATAGAGTATATGTTTGAGTTTCTTGACACACCTTAGGAGGTCAGGGTGAAGTGTGACTTATTTTAGCTAGAGGGTCCCGGTCACAAGTGGTGGGGATTGGTGCTTCAAGCTAGGAAGCATGAGTAGATGAGTTGCAAGGATTTCAAGGCTGTATTCAATGAGAACTATTGTCCTGAGGTCCTGGACTATGCCAGATCTCAAGAGTTCAGGGATCTTTCCCAAGGGGATCAGGAAATGATGGAGTATAAAAACTTTTTTTTTGATATAGTGTGGTATGCACCTGAGATTGTTTCAAATGAATCATGGAAATCTCAAAAATTTGATAAGGGTCTTTGACCATAAATTTACTCTTAGGTTTTCTTGTTCAAGCTGGGAACTTATGCTAAGGTGGTTGATCGCACTTTCATGGTCGAGATTGACCATAGAGGAAATTTGGGGTTTCTTGGAGTATGGTCAGTGTTTGGAAGTGGTAGTTAATCTAAAAATAAGAGTAAGTGTGATGATCAAGGAAAGAAGGGGGTGGTAGCTCAGACCATCCCTTCAGGCATACTTCAAATGTGGATTCTGGTGCAGGGTTTGTCATGTTCCATCAGTGTGGGAAGGCAGGTCATGTCCAACCTGCATGTCCCACCCCAACCAGGTGTTTCTATCGATGTGGAATTGTGGGTCACGTGCAGTACTTTTGAAGAGTGATGCGCCCTTACCATATTGGGACTAGATCTATGGCTTCCATGGGAGTTTTGGTTCAGACAAAGATGACTAGGACTATGGGATATCAGTTTGGTGGTCATGGTAGTAGTATTGTATCATCTTCTAGGTAGATCCATATTAGGGCAGAGCCACATGCGAGTGGTCGTTCTCAAACAATTACCAAGCATCTACATGTTATGGAACAAGAACTAGTGGGATTTGGTACAAGACATTTGATTGTTCGAGGTACCATTCCAATTGAATCTTCTTTAGCTGTCATTATTTTTTATACTGGTGTGTATTCCTCTTTTATATCTTCCAATCTTGTGAACTTTTTGATCCTACCAACTAAGCTATTATCTGTTGCAATAGAGTTAGTAACACCGTCGGGTAAGAAAAAGGAGCAGGACCTCAGGTGTCCATCGTGTGCACTTTCCATGTCATGAGTCAAAATGGAATGGGATTTCTTGGTCCGGGATATGGACCTGTTTGATGTGATCCTCAATATAGACTGGTTGGTGCGCTTCTAATAACATATTGATTGAAATCGGTGATGAGTTGATTTTATGGCACCAGGTGGGAGTCCTCAGTTGTTTCATGAAGAATGGGATCCTCAGTTAGGTCGTGTGGGACCTCCACTTCCTAAGTTTGGGAATATTGCTTATCAATTATTGATGCTCTCACTAGAGAATGATTTTGGCGCTTATCTGAGTATATTTCCTCCTACAGTGGATGAGTTCCCAGAGGTATTCCCATATTATTTTTCAGGCACACCCCCATAGCGGGACGTGGAGTTCCTGATTGAATTGGCATTGGGAACACAACTTATATCTCCTCCCTCATATTACATGGCCCTTAACGAATTGAGGGAATTAAAGATACATCTGGATGATTTAAAATCCAAATTATTCATTCACCCAATATTCTCTCCTTGGCCACCCAAGTTTTATTCATGAAGAAGGGTGATGGAACCCTCCAGTTGTGCATTGATTGCTGAAAATTGAATAAGGTAACCATCAAGAATAAATACCCTTTGCCCTGGATTGATGATTTTTTTGACCAGATGAAGGGGGGAAAGTGGGTCTCCAAAATTTAATTGCACTCAAGATACCACCAGGTTTGGGTGAGATAAGAATACATCCCAAAGATAGATTTCCAAAGTAGGTACAACCACTTCAAGTACTTGGTCATGCCTTTTGGATTGACGAATGATCTGGCAGTTTTCCTGGAACTCATGAATAGTGTGTTCCACCAATATCTCGACTCCTTTTTCGTGGTATTTGTGGATGAAATCCTAGTTTATTTTGGATATGAGGAGGAACATGAGAATCACCTTCAGATCATTTTGGGAACTTTTCGAGATCACCCCCAATATGCCAATCATTCTAAGTGCACATTTTGGATCAGGGAAGTGAAGTTTCTAGGGAATTTTATTTTAGAACAAGGGGTTTAAGAGGACCCTAACAAGATCCATGTTGTTATTTCATGGGAAAAACTAAGTAATGTGTTCGAGATTATGACTTTTTTGGCCTTCTAGGTTATTATAGGTGTTTTGTTCGTGATTTCTCGCGTCTTGCCTCCTACATGACCACACTCACCTGGAAAGGGGTAAAGTTTTAATGGATCCCATAGTTACATGCATCCTTTGAGGAGTTGAAGCGTTGGTTGACCACTACATCATTGTTGATCTTACCAGAGTCTGGGAATGGATACATGGTTTATTATGATGCTTCAAGTAAGGGGCTTGGGTGTGTACTCATGCAGGATAATCATGTGGTGGATTATGGTTCTCTCCAACTCCAGCTGCATGAGAAAAATTATCTGACTCACAACTTAAATTTGGAAGTAGTGATGTGTTCCTTGAAGACTTGGCATCATTACCTCTTTGGGGATAAATTTTTGGTCAACTCTGACCACAATAGCCTATCCAACATATTATCATAGAAGGATCTAAATCTGAGGTAGCATCATTGGATCAAGTACCTACAGGGGTTCGACTTTGACATCATCTATACCACTGGCAAGGGAAATGTGGTGTCGGATTCTTTGAGCAGGAAAGTACCAGTGTAGGCTTGAGTACATCTAGTGATGAGTGGACTTTGATGAGGCTCTTTACTCAGATGCACTTGGATATCAAGGAGAACAGTGGAGGTACATTATTGGCTAGTGTTTAGTTGAATCATGCCCTTCTAGAATTGATTCAGTAAGAGCAGACCAGTGATGAGCTAGGTCAGTAGTCTATGAAGTTTCTTCATGGTGGGGAGACTTCTTTTGAGTGGTATTTGTCTTCTAATGTGATATTGTGTTTCAAGGGACATGCAGTGGTGCCGCTATCCATGTAGAAGGTGGTGATGCAGGATAGCCACCAGTCTTAGTGGGTCATCCATCCTGGTACTACCAAGATTTATTAAGATGTTTGTCGTCAGTTCTAGTGTCTAGGTATGAGATGGGACACAGTTGACTTTGTATCGAGATGCTACACTTGTCAGCAGGTGAAAGCAGAGCATCAAATACCATCTGGTTTGTTTCATCCATTACCCATTCCTACCTGAAAGTGGGATGAGGTCCCCATGGACTTCATTATTTTCCTACCTCGTACACCTCAGGGTAAGAACTCTATTTGGGTAGTGAGTGATTGTTTGACCAAATCTTCCCACTTCATTCTGATTAGAGACACGACTAAAGTACAAGAGTTGGTCCTATTGTATATTCATGAGATAGTGAGGCTTCATGGTGTTTCATCAGCAGTAGTCTCGGATAGGGACCCCTGTTTCACATCTTAGTTTTGGGAAGGCCTCCAGAAGGCTTTGGGGTTGCATATTAGGAAGAGCACGGAATACCATCCTCAAATGGATGGCTAGATGGAGGGAGAAAATCAGATTATAGAGGAAATTCTTTGTGCATTTGTGTTCGATTTCAAAAGATCAAAGGATAGCCATTTGGGGTTGGTTGGGTTTTCTTATAATAATAGTTACCAATACTCTATTATAATGGAAACTTTTGAAGTTCTCTATAGTCGGCCTTATTAGTCTCTTTTATGTTGGGATGAGTTTGGTGAGACCTCACTTCTAGGACTGAGCCTTGTGTAGGAGACATCCCAGAAAGTCAATTTAATCAGATAGTAGTTATTGACAACTCAAAGTCACCACAAATCTTATGCTGATCAGAGGAGTTTCTGTCTTGATTTTTTAGTGGGTGACCGGGTGTTCTTGAAGGTGGCCCCTCACTTGGGTCACCACCACTTGGGAAAGTAGGGGAAGATGATGCCGAGGTATTTTGGGCCATTTGAGATTATTGAGCGGATTGGAAAGGTGGAATATTGATTAACTTTGACTTCTTAGTTGACTTCAATTCACAAAGTATTACATGTCTCCCAACAGAAAAAGTACCATCTGGATCTGTCTCACATGTTGAATTGGGAAGAGTTGAAAGTAGATCCCGGTCTATCAGTGTTTGAGAGACCAATTCAGATAGTGGACTCCCAAGAGAAATGGCTTCATAGGAATTCCATTCCATTGGTCAGAATCCATTGGCAGCATGGGAATTATGAGCATGAGACTTGGGAGTGGAAGTATTGGGTTGAGGGGGAGTACCCATTTTTATTCTCTGGTCAAGATTCAAGTTGACTTTATGAGGGCGGAAAGTTTCCATGGTGGGGATAATTGTTACACCCGAACTTCGCATTATGGTATGTTTTTTATTTTAATTTTTATCTCATAATTTTATTTTCATTTTTAATAATTGTTTTTTCTTAATTTGTTCCAAGACCGATATGATTTTTGTGCTTTTGCGCTGATAAATGAGTGTTTGCTTGACAATGCATGATGCATGGGCAGGGCACAGACGAAGCAGTGTGGCTTCGCCAGTTTAACGTGCGGCCTACCCGGTGCATGAGTGGTTAATTAACCTAATGAAAATGTGATTTATTATAATTATTATTATTGTCATTATTATTATTATTACTATAATTAATACCTCGATTTAGTTGATAACATAAACTTATAAGGTTATTAACCTTTTTATTATTAATGTTATAAGTATGTGATTTGTATTAACATCAATAGTATTATTATTTTTATTATTTTGATTATTAATATATATTACCAATTTTATTTACCATTCCTCGATATTGGTTTAAGTTTTTTTAGGGTTTTTATTTCTTTTGTTTATCATTCTTTTTATTTTCTTTTCTTCCTTTATTGTTTTTTTCTCTTCCTCTTACCTATACTCCTTCCCCAGAGTTCTAAAGTGGATAAAACCTACTCATCGCACCTATTTTTCTCCTTCAATGCACCTCCCAACCAACATTTTGATCCCCCTCTGGCCACATCAAACATCGATCTCCGACCGCACCACCCTACCACCCCTCTCATCACCTGACCTGCTTCGCCACGCTGCCTCTCACTACTCGGACTCGCTTTCCTCCCCTTGTTCGACCAAAAATCTGGAGGCTTCCCCATTTTTTGGCACTGCAAAAGCTCCGTCAGCCTCCTTCAAGCTCCATCCAGCCTCCTGCACCCTCATCGTAGGTACGTTCCCTTTCGACCGATTGTTCTTCTTTTTTTTTGTATTGCGGTTAGGGTTTCAGTTTTTCATTGGTTTGTTTTTTATGTCTTTGATTTGATACCTTGTGTTATGGTCTATTTTAGATCCCATGAAGTACAATAAACATGCGGCGGGAGTTTTTAGTCAATTTTAGAGGTTATTCTTACACCGAGGTAGGTGATTTCGTGTGTAAGGATTGATTGACAAATTAGTTTGCTTGTTTGATTAATTTAATATATCTATTAATTAATTTCCAATGTGATTAGTTGGTTTTATTTAAAATTTGACATGATTTTGTTTTTCTAGTAGCGTTTTTATGAAATATTTGTGGGTTCTCTATGATAACCCATGATGAACCATTATTTAGCTTTTGTTATGTTGTGTAGTTAGTTTGTTAGAATGTGCAGGAGATGCAGTTTATGTTTTGATGGGGTGTCAGTATGAATTTTGTTATAAAAGAGGTTTCGAGTGGGTTTTTTGCATCTTGAGTCGTGTGAAACTTTTTCAAAACTGTTAAATTAATTTTTCTAGTGTTTCATTAATTGTAAATATGGTCTTTAAAACTATACAGCTGGCTATTAGACTTTTTACACTACTGGAAATTCCATCATTCCCAACGCTTTTTTCCCAACAGTTTTAATGAACTATTGGGAAAAAGACCCTATGCCAACGGTTCATATAAAAAGTTGGGATATAGGCCATATGGACCGGTTTTTCCAACAGTTCAAATGAACCGTTGGGATATATCCATCTAAAATCACTTCTGCCATCGGGATACTTCTCCGATTCCTAACCTGCACCTCTCCAAACCCTCGGTGCCACTCACATACTCCTCCCGTCCTCACCAGGGCTCCCATACCGACCACCCCTCATGGCTCACCACTCGCCAATCACCGCTCGCCGCTCGCCACTCGCCACTCGCCACTCGTCGCTCGCCGCTCCCCGCTCATCGGCTCCCACACATCCCCCTTCAAGCCACAGTTATCCAAACCCTACAGGGCCACTCCGTTCCTCCTGTCATTTCTGCCTCTCTCTCCTCCTGTCATTACCGCCGCTCTCACCCCCCTTGAGTTCCCCTCCTCCCATCCTGAATCATGCTCGCCGCTCGCAGCTTCCCGCTCATGGTCGCTCGCGAATCCCCCTTCTGCTGTGTAAGCATCAATTCTAACTCTTTGTAAGTTTGAATTCAGGTTAATTATGAGTTATTATTAGTATTTATATGATTCATTCAAGATATATAGCTGTCATTTCCAATGTTTTATATGATTTATTTTAGCTCTATTGATGATTATTTCCTTTACAAAATTATCCAAAGGAGGGTGATTCAACAATACATCATTGAGTTCACCTGTATATTGAATCAATGTTTTTTGATTCCACATTTGCATACGTGAAACCCAATAACTGCATGACATGTGTATTATAATCAGTATCCCAATTTGTTTGAGGGGTGATCTTCCTTATTTAGATTCTTTTCTTGTTTCCTTTCTGTTGATACAATGTGTTTGACTTTATACTGTTTTATGAGATCGTTTCTCTTCTTCAATGTGATTCTTTTTAATGGATTTTCCCTTTTTTGAGAGGCATCTCACACGAAAGTGTTTTTTTGGTTATTTAATGATGTTGCATGGTTATGAACCTTGTTCATCTGATGTGAAGTTATGTTCTTTATATAATGATATCCTTGGGAGTCATTTCATAGGGTGGATGTTCAGGCCCCTTTCTCTCCTTTTCAAGTTTGTTTTAAATTCTAAAGGACATTAATTGTTTGAGAGATATCTGTTATAGGGTCCCAAATTTATAAAAACCTTTGTGTTTTATGAGGGTTGGAGGTTTAAAGAGGGTGATTAGAGCCTTTTACATTTTCAAATTATAATTTTATTCATGGTGTCACTTATTTGATCATGCATTTGATTTCTTGTCCATGTGGTAACTTGTTTGATTATGCAGTTACTAGTTTGTTTTTTCCACCCCTTATTTGACTATGAAATCTCTCTTTTTTTTCTTATGGTCAATTGGTGAGGTTTCTCACTTGTTTGTGTGAGGAAACATTGGAAGCTAGAGTAGCCTTTGGGTCTTCCATGAGATGGATTTGTTTTTCTAAAACATAATGTGAGAACATTTCCAGAGTATATTGAAATAACCCCAAATGTCTCCATGAGATAGCATAAATAACCCCAAGTGTCTCCATACATCGTATCCTCCTCACATGGGTTGGCCACTCACCCAATCATATCAAACATATCGTATTCTATCCTCTCAGTCACATAGTATAGACTCATCTCTCGAGGATTATCCCATAATCCTCATCCCACACACTATAGTCTTCTCTCGGCATGTTGACCATTCCTTAATTATATTATCAAGAATCTGGTCAAGAACCTCATTAAAATCATGTATTTTAACCCAGCCCCACTAACACACCAAGACTCTTGGCATTATAATTCGTATGTCCAACAATACCCAATACTCACAGTAGCATCTCATCCTTGATCTCCTTAGTTTAACTTCTGAATCATTAAATGGATTAAAACCTTTCATAATACATTTTATAGACTCTGAGGGACCATCCCACTCTAAGAACCCACCATGATTCCAATCCATCCTCATAAGTATTTCCTCATCAAACACTAGACGTACAATTGCCACATTTATCACCATAAGTCCCAATCCTCTTAGGAATATTTTACTTGATCTAAACTCTCATCTAGTCCATACACATATCATCCAAATTATAAGACATATGTTATACCACTCATATCCCAATTGATATCTTATCCACTTGGATACCTAGTGACAGGGTGATTTCATTTCCATAAAATCACTAAAGAATTTTATCTAAACCTAGGCGGCTTGTGAACACCATATCTATAGGTCTACTATGTTAATCTATTTACTTTCATTTGCCGTCATTAGACTCCATGACTCCCATGGAACATAGTTATAATCAATCCCTTGGAAATCTATGATCGAATAATCAAGTTAGTGTTTAAGGGTCTATCGAGGCTCTTAATACTATCTTTATATACATAAGAATTATTATTTAAAGAAACAATTAATTTAAGTAATGGTTGATCACCTATGGAGGTGATTATACTTCATCTTCTAACTGCTAAATGATGTATTCCCTCCACATGAATGAGGAATTAAAAAACTCCCCTTCCATGTTCATGTAAAACCTATATTTTCCAAAGACAACATACTAACCACAAATATATAGGTGAGAAAAATCAGAAGACTGGTCCATGATCACATCATTAGTCATAGCTTCATCACAAATCTTCATTCCTTAAGCCTTATATTAATCATATGATTTGACATATACTTACTATATTAGTGAATGTTGATTCATATTCAATCACTAACAATTTTTCCTACTCAATATCTAAGAGATCTCAAGATCTAGCTTGTTTAAGATCATCTAGGAAGTTTTGGTCATTGAAGATTAGTTGGAATCACTTATAATAATGTTTTCATCCTTCCATTCCACAATAAATTTACACCACAACCTATCTTGACCCTTTAGTAATGGTGTAGCCATGTAATTTCCCAAACAAACTTGTATTGAACAAAACCAAACTAAGCTAAAACTCGAGCCAAACTAATTATATACCATTTATAAGAAGATTAATTGTTAATTAATAGGAATGTACTTTTTAATAGTATCATTTTGAAACATGGATTTGTTTCCCCCTTGCTTGCAGGAACATGATTTGACCTATGTGGCGTTGTGGTTCTTATATGTTGGGCGGTGACATGTATAGTCACACGAGACAGGTAAGTTTTAGTTTAGTTTTTATTTTATTTTCTTTATCGCATTGTCCACTTAGGTCTTTTACTGGTTTCTATGGATAGGGAGTAGTTATATTCTACGAAGGAGGCCAGAAGGGGTTCAGATTGTTTCAGTCTGCCGGCTTTGATCTGAGGTAAGATTCTATGATTACTACTTGTCTCGCACCTCATATATTTTGGGGATTTCAATGTTTTTGACTCCATATTATGTTTTTGGTAGGGCGTTGGATCATTTTGTGTTGGTTCGGGTGGATTTGGTTCTCGCCAATGGAGGTAAGGATTTAATGTTGTTGGTTGGTTTTTCACTGGTTATGTAGGGTCCTTTATGTGTTTTAAGGTTCTTAATATCCTTTTTGTAGTGCGTTGATCCCTGCTCGTTGGTTTCGAGTCACCAAGTCAAGGGTGACTCGCCTGCGTGTGCATAGGTAAGTAAGTATATGTATGTGGGTTCCCCCGTTACGTGTATAGTCAACCATGGCAATGATTGTGCATGTATGGGGCTTGGTGTGCCCATGTATATATATATAAATGCATACGCAGGAGAGTGGAGACTGGTATATGCATTTAAGCATATGTGTAAGGATCCCCTTGCACATGATCATGGCCATGTGGGTGTGTGCATAGGGGATAGATGTCCTTGCATGTGTGTGAAGGTGTGTATACTCAGTTGGGGAGCATCGGCTTTTAGTTAGAAAGATCCAAGAGCCAAAGTGGACGGCTTGGTTCCACCTTGAGGTAGGGTCCCTCTTCTAGTCTCTTTAATTAAAGAATTCATTAAATTGTATTACCTTATTTCTTAATTATGCATAATTATATCGACTTGCATATCTTGAATAAGTGTTCTTTTATATAATCATTTCATTTGATAAATAACGTCATTTTTTATAATAAAACCCTTCCAACGGAGGTGCGCTGTCTGCGAAAACTCACAGTGATAGTTATGTTGATCTAGTTGCTTAACTTATTGCATTTGATTTGTGCTGAATGAGTTATAGAATAAATGTTAAATATAATTAAATGAATTTTGTGATAAATAAATGCCATGATTTTATAATAAAACCCCTTCAATGGAGGTGAGCTGTCTTCTAAACCAACGAGTAGTGATAGTTATTTTCTGTCGTTTTGTTTCCCTTTAGACGTTGCGTCATTGTGTCACTTGCTACAACCTTCTCTGGTGATCCCTTGTTATAGAATATTAAATAGTTGATATGTTCTATCATTTGGCGGTAGGGCGACGGTCGGAATGTTGCCCCGCCTCCTCCCGCTCCATTCGCTCCTGGCCGGAAGATGTTGCCCTGCGGATGTCGCTGGACCGGGCCAACACGTCGCGGTCACGCCGCGGTCACGCCGCAGTCACGCCACGGTCACGCCGTGATTTGGCCCTGATCCAGTGACATCCAGCCCACACCAGCCCCTTTCCACCTTCATTTTAGCCCGCTGCCACCAGCATTGCATACCGCAACAGCCCTCCCTACCACCTTCAAATCAGCCCGCACCACCACCCAGCACCTGCAACTATCCCCCTTCCACAAGCATTTCAGCCTCCTTCTGCTCCCTTCGCTCCTGGCCGAAAGATGTTGCCCCGTGGATGTCGCTGGACCGGGCCAACCCGTCGCGGTCACGCCGCGGTCACGCCGCGGTCACGCCGCGGTCATGCTGCGGTCACGCCGCGGTCACGCCGCGGCCACGCCGTGGTAATGTCGTGATTTGACCCTGCTCCAGTGACATCCAACACACACCAGCCCCCTTCCACCTTCATTTCAGCCTGCTGCCACCAACATTCCAGCCCACAACATCCCCCCTTCCACCTTCGAATCAGCCCACACCATCCCCCCAGCACCTGCAACCAGCCCCTTTCCACCAGCATTCCAGCCTCCTCCCGCTCCATTCTCTCCTGGCCGGAAGATGCTGCCCCGCGGATGTCGCTGGATCGGGCCAACACATCGCTGTCATGCCGCGGTCACGCCGCGGTCACACCGCGGTCACGCCGCGGTCACGCCGCGGTCACGCCGCAGTCACGCCGTGGTCACACCGTGGTCACGCCATGATTTGGCCCTGCTCCAGCGATATCCATCCCACACCATCCCCCTTTCACCTTCATTTCAGCCCTCTGCCACCAGCACTCCAGCCTGCAACATCCCTCCCTACCACCTTCGAATCAGCCCGCACCACCCCCCCAGCACTTGCAACCAGCCCCCTTCCACCAGCATTCTAGCCTCCTCCTGCTCCTTTGATCCTGGCCGGAAGATGTTGCCCCGCGTATGTCACTGGACCGGGCCAACACGTCGCGGTCACACCGCGATCACGATGTGGTCACGCCGCGGTAATGTCGTGATTTGACCCTGCTCCACCGACATCCAACCCACACCAGCCCCCATCCACCTTCATTTTAGCCCTCTGCCACCAGCATTCCAGCCCACAACAGCCCCCTTCCACCTTCGAATCAGCCCGCACCATCCCCCCAGCACCTGCAACCAGCCTCCTTCCACTAGCATTCCAGCCTCCTCCCACTCCCTTCACTCCTGGCTGGAAGATGCTGCCCTGCAGATGTCGCTGGACCGGGCCAACACGCCGCGGTCACGCCGCGGTCACGCCATGATTTGGCCCTACTCCAGGACGACACCCTGTGGCGATTCGCAGTCCTGTCGGGATACTTCTCCAATCCCTAAGTTTCACTTCTCCAAACCCTCGGCGCCAATCCCATACTCCTCCCATCCTCGCTACCACTCCCATACCGACCACCCCTCACCGCCGCTCCCATCCCAACCACCGCTCGCCGCTCGCCGCTCGCCGCTCCCTTCTCATCAGCACTCACGCTTTTTTTCCAAAATCTCTATGAGAACCCATAACCCTTCTCATTTTACCCTAAACCATAGCTCGACACACCCATATGGAAGATTTTTTCCAATAGAACGACATGAATCCTACTTCCCAACCGACTCTCAACGTGAACCCTACTTCCCAGCGCGATAGGTCTGGTTTTCCAACGCTCTATTCTTCTGCATTAAATGGGTACGTGTTATGATCCCCTTACGATTTTAGGTTGTGTTTGGAACCCAGCTTCCCTACCTTCTCTCAAGGGTTCTAACTCTACTTTCCAAACGGTCATCTTATCTTTGATTCAAGTATTTTTTGTTCATTCACTTTAAATCAGTATGTATGCCTTCATTTATTTTTGATTTTTTGGTTCCATTTCGCTGCAATGTACTCTCTATTATGATCCCCTTATGAACACAAGCAATATATCATTTTAGGTTGCAGTTTTGTTGTAATTTACCTGTATAGAATCATTTTGATTGATATTGAAGAGGTCAAAATGAGGTGAAGATGAGGGGGGATGTGCTGGAGGGGGGTGGGGGGGGATGGGCAGGGGTGAGGTGAGGAGGAGGGGGGATGGACAGGGGGTTGGAGGTGGCTGTGCAGGTGGGGGAGAGGGGGGGGGATGTGCTAGGGGTGAGAAAAGATAAGATATGGGGGTGAAAGAACATCCATGTTAATGGCAGCACCAATACATCAACGACTAGAAAAACGTGATCATCGATCAGCAATGTCTCCAAGTGATCATCTATCAACAATGCCTATCCATGTACCTCGCACTAGATATAGCTTTATACCCTATATGGTCATCTGCCACTAGCACACCCCGAGTCACCACTACATGGCGTGTAACCCACCCCCTTGTATAAATCTTTTAGTTCCCAAAACCCATCTTTCCCAAGTACGAAGAACACATGATGTGTGTTCTCAAAACTACACACCATGTACATGAGTTCTCCCAAACTAAACCCCCCAAAAATATCTCAAAACACCTAATTTCTCCAAATTATCCATAGATTGAATCCTGAATGGGTCACCAAAAACCCAAAAAATATGATTAAAACTTAAAATCAACTACCCTATGGGAATTTGTGGGGGAGGCGGGGGTGCTTGGCGGGGGTGAGGTGGGGAGGAGGGGGGCTGTGTAGGGGGTTTGGTGGGGAGGGGGTGGGCTGGGCAGGGGGTGGGGGTGGGCCATCATTCAAATTTCAAAGGATATAAAAATCATCTATGGAAGGTATATACTAATATTCATGTAGTAATCTATTGGATTGTCATTGAGTATTATCTGAATGTTTGCATTACAGATTGGGGATAGAATATTACCTTGTAATCTTATCCTCTTAGAATATGATAGAAAATTTCTAAAGTGAGCCCAACAGACGATGTAAATGATTCATAACCACTGACAAACACCATGTTGGATGTCATCATAGCAGATCCCCTTGAAAATTAGGCATGAAATATCTCTCATGAATCAAGTAAATATCTATCCCCATAGAATCTATGTGTGACAGAAGCCTGACCAATATCCCTCTCTTAAACACAAACCAATACCTTGATAAATGCAACAATATAACTAAATCTCTTGACATTATAGAAGTCATTGCCCCATAGTATATGATTCCCCCATCATTATACTCTAGGAACAAAAGGTTTATAATGGTCATAGTGTAAATATCATTCTAGGTTAGTATATTGAATGATTAAATTCATCGAAAAAATATCAAATTTATACTGAAGTAATAAAAACTAATAACCCTTATCCAATAGATCAGGATTGAGGAAGGGGATTCTTCATATATGAGTTATAAACTTGAATTTCCAATATCCCCCTCCCTATTGGATCAACAAGACAACATTTTGTTGGTTCTTGGTCTCTCTACCACATCAATATGTGAACCATTCAAGGGGAAGGGATGTGAGTAAGCCTTCAAAAATGAGATGATTATTTCTATGTGTTTCTTGTGTGTTTTTTGTGTGATTGCAGGTGATTGAAGTGAGTTTTCTATGTGTGCAGCGTGTTTTCTTTGTTTGCAGGTTGCAGTGTTCCTAAACACACATAATGAGTGTTTTTTTATTTGTGATTGCAGGCTGCAGTGTGTTTTTTTTATTGCAAGCTGCAGTGTGTTTTTTGTGATTGCAGGCTGCAGTTTGTTTTTTGTGATTGCAGCCTGCAGTTGATTTCAGGTTGCAGTGTTCCTAAACACACAGAATGAGTGTTTTTTTTCTATTTTTGCAGGTTGCAGTGTGTTTTTTTTGAGATGGCACATTTTTCACACAGTTTTCATTGCAGCCTGCAATTGATTGCAGCCTGTTTCATTTTAAATTAATGGGGGTCTAAGCCAAGGGGTTTCAAAACTGTTGGGTTATATGTGTGTTGCTGAATTTTTCAAAACCGTTGGGTTATATGTGTGCTGTTGCATTTCCCAACGGTTTTAAAACCGTTGGGTTATACCCCTGATGCATTTCCTGCATTTCCCAACGGTTCAAAACCGTTGGGTTATACCCCTGCTGCATTTCCTGCATTTCCCAATGGTTCAAAACCGTTGGGTTATACCCCTGCTGCATTTCCTGCATTTCCCAACGGTTCAAAACCGTTGGTATATACACCCCCTATATGTTTATCCCAACGGTTTTAAAATCGTTGGCATTCCCCTCTGCACTAATGTTTCCAACGGTTCAGATGAACCGTTGGTATAACAGAAATCTAAACAGCCTTCCCCAACGGTTCAACGTGAACCATTGGTATAAGGCTTTCCCAACGCCTCACAGACCAACGGTTTCTAAAACTGTTGGGATAAGATTCCCCAACGGTTTGAGGGCCTTTCCCAATGGTTTTAAACTGTTGGGAAAACATGGATTTCCAGTAGTGTTAGGTAATGCAGATTGAATTTTGAAAAATCTTTGGTGTGCATAATGTTTCTAAATGGATATTTTTTGTATGTGAAAGTGTGGATCAGGACATAGATAACACCCAGTGTGTTTTTTGTATTTTAATTTGAAAATAAATGTGAACTTGGAACTTTTTAGCACAAATGGGAAGCTTGGGTACTAGGTCGGTGGACTAGATCTAGTGTGATAGTGATACGGGAGAAACATTAGACGAGTTTCACTTATCTGGTTTAACGATTACAACACTAACTAAACTTTAGATGATGATTTTAGACCACTAGGTTATGGATGTGTTTCCCTACTAGTGTCTTGTTCATGATAACGTATGTTGTTGTGGTTCAAATTCCTCTATTCACCAAGATGCGATGTTCTAGGGTCCTACTTTATACTAGTACCTATAGGGCCTCTCCCACTTTTGGTAAACATGGATTATATTACAATCACCATCGGCATATGGTGTGACTTTTGTTGTGTCATAAAAGTGAAAAAAAATGTTTTTAAAACCTCTTTCACTTTAAAGTTGTCTTCTTCAAACTGTTCTCATTAAAATTGTTAAAGCATTTATTTCTTTTCCTTGGTTAAACTTGAAACTATTTTATCATTTAATATTTATATATGGAATTATTTTGTGGTGGCATCCTATTGAGAGTTAGATAAAACCCTACTTACACACTTGGGTATAAGTAGATTTGGTCAGTTCTCATGCAGGTAAAGGTAAGTATTTTGGGAGTGGTGGTTCAGGTTGTAAGTTGACTTCTTGGTGTGGCATTGTGAAGATGCCTTGAGGGTGGTGACCTCTCACCAGGTGGAGGTTTTTGAGTTGTTTTTTGGTCACACTAACTAGTGGTAGTTCTTTTTTAGGTTTTATTTTACCTATGTAACCCACTTTCTGGTTTTATTAAAGTATTTTTTTCTTGTGACTTTAAATTTGAGTTTGGTTTATTTTGGTGTTTGTTTTATATTTATTCATTCAGGTAAATAGTTTCCAAGTTTTATTTTTGATAGTAGGGAACTTATGTACGCCTGTAGGGATAGAGAATGTGCGTCATGAATTTCTTCGGACCGAATTGGGCATCGGTTGGATGGAGACCTGATTTCGTTCGTGACACCATAAATTATCATAGTTCACTATTCACCAAAAAATCAACTATTTTAGAAAAATCCAAAAAATCGCCCGATTAATTTTTTGATGTGTATAATTCAAAAAAATGAACTCCATTTTATGAAAAAAAATATTCTAAATATGAGAAATTTAATTTTTTTATTAAAATCATCATTTACTCGAAAAATATCAATTTTGAAATTATAACTAATTTTATAGTAGTTTAAAAAATTAATTAATGTCTCATAAAATTATCTTATAATCATAAGATAACAAAATATTAATTTATGAATCTATTTTATGAAAATAAATTTCTTTTCATTAATTACATTAATTATAAAATTGTAAATAAACATTTATGTTTCATAAAAATACCAATACTTAGTTTTCCATTTTTTAAAATATTTATTTACTTATACCATGATATAAACATATAATATTTTCATTTTTAAGATACTAATATTTTATTTATACTTTCAAAGGTTGGGTTACTATTTTATTGGATAGATTACAATTCTTAAGGGTCATATTACTATTCCAAAGGTAAAGTTACTGTTCCATTGGTTTAGGTTCCTTAAATTATATAAATACCTCTTATTTTATTCATTATTAATTTACAAAGTTTTTATTGTTTTCTATGTGTGATTTTATGTGATGTATACTATATAACATAATTATAAGAATGTAATTTCCAATGATAAAATTCCAGGTGGTCGCATTCTTTCCCCCTTATGAAATTTCACCCTCAAAATTTTATTTCACAAACTAAAGGTAAAATAGGTGATGATACTTACCCTTTATCACTTCCTCTAGTTCCAATGTTGCATCTTCATACTTAGGGTTCCACCATTGTACTTTGACCAGGTGAGTAGCCTTGTTGTGTGGAACTTTATCTATATGATCCAAGATCTTCACTAGCCTCTCCTCATAAGAGAAATCTTTTTTTAACTATACCACCTCTGGATTTAGTAAATGTGTGGGATCCAGTATATAATTATTCAAGAGTGATACATGGAATACATTTTTTACTTGATGCAAGGAAAGTTTAAGTGAAAATTGATAGGCCACAACTCTAACACGATCAAGAATATCTAATGGGCCAATGTACCTGGGACTCATCTTTCCTTTGTTCCTAAATCTCATTATCTTGTTCCATGGAGATATGCATAGGAATGCCATGTCTCCATCCTCAAACTCAAGGTCTCATCTATGATTGTATACATAAATCTTCTGTCAACATTGGGAATCCTTGATGTGAATTTGAATGGTTTTCACCTTTTCTACCATTTCTTCAACCATTTCGAGTCATAGAAGCTTATGTTCACTGAATTTATCCCAACATGCTAGTTTTCTACATATTTATCCATAAATGGATTCATATGGATCCATTTTGATTCTTAAGTGGAAACTATTGTTGTAAGAGAACTTAACTGTAGGTAGATATTGGTTCAATCCTCCCTTGAAGACCATATAAGAAGTTCTCATCATGTATTCTAGTATTTAAATTGTCTTCTCAAACTAGACATCGGTTTGAGGAAGATAAGTTATACTGAATTTCAACTCAGGGTTTATATCATGTTGGAGACTTTCCCAGAAATTAGAGGTGAATCTCTGGTCTCGGTTGAATACAATTGATAGTGGTACTCTATGCAGCCTTACCACTACTCTAATATATATTTGTGAAAGTTTATCCAGTGAGAATTCATCTTGAATTGTGATAAAGTGAGTTGTATTTGTAATATGATTGATAATGACCCATATATCATTATTCCCTCTGGATGTATTTGAAATTCGAGTGACAATGTCCTTGGTGATGGTTTCTCATTTCCATGTTGGTATGCATAATGGTTGAATCATCCCTATAGAAATTTTCCTTTAATCCTTAACTTGATAACATACCAAGAAATTTAATGTATATTCAGATATCTCCTTCTTCATATTGTCCCACAAATAGTTCTCTCAATGATCTAGATACATATTTGTGCTTCCTAAGTGAATAGAGAAGGTTGAGCTATGTGCATAAATCATAAGATCCTTCTTTATATATGGATTGGATGGTACACATAATCATGACCCAAATATTTTGACTCATTCCTCATCAATTTTGAACTCTAAGTATTTTCTATTTATAATAGCTTCCACCTTTTTCTGAATTTTCATATCACTTCTTTGAGAATCCTTTATTTTCTCCATAATGGATGTTAAGAAATAATTTGAGAATGAATTACAATGTTCCTTACTTAATTATTTCCATGTCCATCCTTTTAAATTATAATAATATTGGATCCTTATCAATTATCATCTCTAATAAAGTTGCATGATCATTTACATTGAGAGCATCTACCACTTTATTTCCTTTACCAGGATGGTAGTGGATTGACTAGTAATAATCCTTCATTATCTCTAACCATATTCACTGGAACATATTTATCTCCTTCTATGTGAATGTATATTTGAGAATCTTATGATTAGTATATATCTCACACTTCTCTACATAGAGGTAATTCTGCAAGATTTTCAAGGTGAAGATCATATCCCCCAACTGTAGATTTTTTGTGGGATAGTTTTGATCATGAATTGTCAACTACCTTGAGACGTAGGATATCACTTTGTCATTTTTCATCAGTACATAGCCTAAACCATTATTTGAAGCATCATTTTATGCCACAAATATTACCCCACTTTTCAGTACAGGTGTAGTAATAATCATTTTTTCAACTCTTTATAGAAGTTTTTATATTCACTAGTCTAGATAAACTTTACTCCCTTAAAAGTTAGCTTGGTTAGTGGGTTTTAAAATAGTGATAAGTTCTTCAAAAATCATAGGTAATACTCAAGATAGTCTAAGGAAACTACGGATCCCTATTACAGATGTTGGAATAAGCTACTCATTTATTCCCTTTATCTTGTAAGGGTCCACAAATATTCCTTTTTTGGTAATAACATGCCCTAAGAATGATACTTCCACCATCCAGAACTCAAATTTACTATACTTTACATAAATTTTCTCCCATTTCAAAGTCTTCAGAACAGTATCAAAATGCTCCTTTTTTTCCTCCTCTCTCCTAGAGTATATCATAACATCATCAATAAAAACTACCATGAATTTTTTGAGGTAATCTCTAAACACTCTATTCATTATGTCCATGAAAATTATTGGAGCATTATTGACACTGGAAGGGAATTACTATGAACTCATAGTTTTCATACCATGTTTGAAAACAGTCTTGGGAATATCTTCCTTCCACACCATTAATTGGTGATATTCTAACTGAAGTTCCACCATAGAGAAATACTTATCCCCACATAGTTGATCGAACAATTCATCAATATATGGAGAGGGATACTTATTCTTTATCATGATTTTATTGATATCACGAAAATAAATGTAGAGTCACATTGATCTATCCTTCTTATTGAGGAAGAGGACTGGTTCACCCCATGGTGAAGCACTCAAGCATATAAAACCCTTGTCTAGATTCCCTGTAACTACTTCTTTGGTTCCTCCAACTCTATGGTGGAAATTATATAAGGTGTCTCTGATATAGGGATAGATCTAGTAATAAGTTAAATTGAGAAATCAACCTCTCGATTAGGACAAAAAACAAGAAATTTTTTAGGGAACACGTCAGTGTAGTCCCATAATGGGAATGTATTCGATCATGATTCTCCCCTTCATATCAATCATTTGAGATAAATATGCTTTCTCAAAAGGTATTAATATCCACACTTAAGATTATGATTATTAAGTAGATTCATCATCCTCCTTGCACTTGTATATGATTGGGGGATGCTTAGGGATGTGAAGATTGACCTCCCTTTCCCGACGGTTATTGTTGGATTTGTATAAAGATAGTCACTATATGTCCAATATTGTATCAAAATCCACATAAGGAAGTACGAAAAGAGTTTTTGGGAGGTTCAGTCAATAAAAATTAACCGAGGAGGAGTTATATACTTTGGATTCAATAATTTCACCATTTTTTGTTCTCACAGATAAGTCAAACTCCATATTTTTAGGTGGTGTTTAAATAGTTATACTAAAATTGAAAGACATAAAATAATTCATATAACCATAGATTATAATCCTACATTTCACTATTTGATTCTAGTTCTAATCATTTACTTCATACGAAATATAATTTGGGATTAGAATTTTTAAACTTTTAAACACATGAAGGGGAAACTATTGACACAAAAGGGATAAATTATAAATGAAAATTATATCATATCTTTTGATTCCCTAAGTCTCAGTCTATGTTATCCAAGGTGATTGAATTATCCCTAGGTTTCTTAATAAAGTTTTCCAATCCTAATCTCAAAAAATAACTAGATCATGTTCTAATACATACTATAGAGACCCTATATTTTTAAACATTTCATAACATGATTTTAAGAATAATTAACCATAAATTACAAGAATCATAAATTCTAGTGTCTTTGGAAGATTAGATACATAATTAAACTGCATGAAACCCAAATAAAAACATCTTTTATTTAATCTTTATTATAATCTATTAACTTAATTTGATCCCTTATATCTATATAGGATGACCTGGGGAAATATATGAATAAATGGATGAGATAAAAATCCCAGTAAGGGAATAAACCTAATAATAAAGCATAGAACTGGGGTTAGAAAGCATAGCATGATGACAAGAAAAGGCATAGAACATGAATGAACATAAGGAAGCATAACATATAGATCATGGGATCATGTAATCATGGAATCGTAATAATTTGGAAACAATATAAAATATGACATAATAATGTGTCAAGGATAACTACCAATACCATTGCACATGAAGAAGCACAAGTCAAGGATTACTACCAAAACCATTGTACATGGAGGACTAAGTCCCATAAAGGAATCACATTTACTCCATATCCCAACATGATTTCTCCTGAGACTAAATATTACCCAATGTATTGGAGCACTATCTAAGCACACCCATCATAAAATGTTCATGAATATGTGTTCCATGTGAATAATAATAAATAAGCAATAAATATAAGGGTTATCCATGGTAAAAATGGGTATTGTAATCATGTCATAAGGCATAACAAATGGGTGTATCAAAGAGGTATCCATGAAATAATTGATTCAAATCATACATGAAAATTAATAAGGAAAATTGGGCATAAAGAATGATATTTGTTTCCAAAATGAAGTGAAAACATGTAAAAATAGTGCTTAAGAAACTTTATAAATGATCCACTTTAGTACAGTTTAAGGGATAATTTTAATGATTCTTTAAAACTATAAGAGGAATAATTGTTTGTATAAAACCAAAAATGAACCAAGAAATTTTATCATGATAAAATGAGTGATTTTATTAAAATAATGGTGGATTAAAATATATTATATATTGAACTTGAAAATGGGTAAAAATTCGAGAGGTTCCCTTTAATCGAACTTTCTAATTGGGAATAATTGAGAAGGGAACCTTTTTAAAACATGTATTTCCCCATCAAAGAAGGATGTAATGATTTGGATACATGATTTTTGTAAAAATCCATAATTTTACATGTAATGATTTTTTAATTATATCGAAATATTACGAGTTTATGAAAATTAACGGTGTGTGATTCCGAGGCTCGGTGTACCCGGAATGAAATTCTGAATTTTTTTTTCAGGTATGTTCAGTAAACGCGTGAGCGGCGCTTTCTTACTTTTTCATCGTTGCTCGAATTAAAAATCTAAGGGAATCGTTGAATCCGTAGTACCATTATTTTCTTAAGGGAGGCTTCACTTTGACCGCGATAGGTCTAAAGAAAAAGTTAGTTTTAGGAACTTTTTAATAGAATAAATAAAATAACATTATTATTTTATTTTTATTCTATTTCTCCAATGGACTAGCGGTAAGGTGGGACCAGAGATGTGTCAAGACAATAAATGTCTTGACCCTCCAATATATGTAACAACAACATTAGGGTTAATTAGGAATCTTCCTATTAATGAGCCTCATTAACTCCCCACATCGTTACTTACACTCCCCCTCTCCAATAAATATAGAGCTTGGGGGAGTGGTATCGGACAAGATTTCCCAAGAAATGAAGTTCTATTGGAACACCATGATGTCAGACCCTTAGAAGACAAAGTCGACCCAGCAGGAGGTGACAGACGACGCCGAACCAAAGGGGGAGGTGCGACTGGCGTCTTTGGGAGTCGGTCGTGAGAACAAAGAGCACGATCCACCAACTAGCGCGGATTATTCTCTAACATTTCAGGGTAAGGTTTTTTTATGATTTTTTTTCATTAATTTATGTTGAATCTTTCTTCATGAGCCACATGCTATCAGTCTAAGGTAGAGGGTGCGAGCTAAATGAACATGGCCCGATCCCTCCGCAACCATGTGGATTGATGTGTACTTCGCAGATGGATCGTTAGGTTGAGAATAACCTGACCACGTTAGGATAGAGGCAACGATGATGTCCGAGAGGAACTTTGAACTCTACAGATTAAAGAACATTCCACCAGAGCTCACTCGGGGACCCGAGGAAGTTCGCTGGCAACCGGTGTCGATGACTCGTGCTGATAGGGAACAAGGCGATGGTCAGAATTCCAACCACCCATGATGGTGCTGGCGGCGCAACCGCACCACCAGAGGAGGTCGTGGCCTGTCGGCTGCGATGGAGGAGAACGATGGCTGGCACGACGGCCGGCCCTGTAGAGACAAGGCGGCATGCGTCCACGCCACCAGTAGAAGAGAAGGATGTGGCTGTAGATCCACGACACTGCACCTGGGCAGCCGAAAAATGGCCAGTTGGGGGAATACGGTGGCTTCGTCGCACCGCTAAAAGGAAATCCAGCTGTATTTCTGACTGGTCACGTCACGCTGAGCAGGACCCGCTCCGATGAGTCACATGTGCTAGCAGGCAACGCCACGTGGTGCCACCGGATTTCCCAAAACCGAATGGGCCTTGGATTATTTGGGAATCTTGGGGGCACCTCCCCAGGGTGTCGGCTAGGGTGGACCCTACCACGGTAGGCCACCCTGGCCATGGGTTGTGCCCAGTGGGCTGGGCTGCTCCTTTTGTGGGTCAGGCCAGTCCCGAACCGGCCCGGGTCAACCCGAACCGGGTCAGGTCGGCAGGATTCGGGTCGGCTCGGACCGAACCGGGGCCGGGTCGGGTCGGCCTAAATCGGGTTGGGCCTTTCCGGTTCGGGTCGGACTGGATTCGCGCCCATCTAGACTCAGATACGCCTTTTTGGCCAAATATTGAGAATCGGGCATCTGTTTTAGGAACTATCTATGGTGATGGAATCCTTAGATAGAGAAGGTCCTTTTGGTATACTCCACTTGAGTTTTGGATAAAGTTGGAGTATAGACAGGTTCGATTGAACCCAAATCCAACCGGGCCCTCAGAAGAAAAACGTTAATAACTTATAGACCAAGCGTCTGATTGATGTGTCGTCTGTCGCATTGGGTCCCTTATGACGTGACAGACCTTCATGATAATTCATCATGGGACTTCGTGAAATTTGAAGTATCGACCAATGGCTTGAGGAGAGGATCCTCCCAGAATCAAGCATGCTTAGTGTGAGAACCCGATGGCTGGCTATACTTGAAGAATCTTCAGATCATGAGTGGTTCATCTCCAAATCTCGTCTGGGTTATCTTCAGATCCTATGTGGGTCATCTCCAGATCCTGTGTGAGTCATCTTCGGATCATGTGTGGGTCAGCATCTACGGATCCTATGTGTTTCATTTTCTGATCCTATGTGGGTCATCTCTAGATCCTATGTAGGTCATCTTCAGATCTTGTGTGGGACATCTTTGATCCTGTGTGGGTCAATATAATAGCTTCTCAATGAAGTAATATGATCTAGAAATACATCTAATCATCAATACTTATGTACTTAAGTTATACCTGGTGTGAGCTGAGTCTTTACCTTTTTGGTACACTTTAGTGTGGTGATACCTTCGTGGTATACTTCTATGTGGAGTTAGCTTTGTTGTACTTACCCTTGTGGTGTTACCTTAGTGGTATTATTTCCTTCGTGGAATAGTTGCGATTTTGGCTAAAGAGTTGGGAATTGTGTTTCCTCATGAAATAATTGGGTATTCTTGATAACTTAGGTATATGTATGGGCATATACCTAAGTAGGGTTGACTGTAGTTTTCATGCCTTTTGATCATGTTATTGCTTTGTAGTTTATCCTTTGTGGATTCTGAGATACATTTGAGGGTCTTGGGGTCCCTAGTGAGTATTGTTATACTCATCCCTGCACGGTCTATGCCCACACCTTGTTGTGTCTTGTAAAGATGATGGAAATCATTGATCGAGGATGAGGGTTATAGGACTAGAGGCTGCTCAGAGGTGGACCATTAGACGAGACATACCGCAGAGACAACAGTTCAAGAGTTGTACCTACCCTTCAGGCAGGATCCTTGGCAGGTGTTCACAGTAGCTATTTTCAGTGTTACTTGTACTTTCCAGTTGGGCTTGAATTCTGCCCCACTTTACTTATTGCACTCTCCCTTTTTACTATATAGTTTACTTTGTGCATGTATCTTGATGTGTGCTTGGATTGTGTGAGTTACATGTTAAAAAGGCAATGCCTTCCTAGTTTTAGGGATATTCCTTTATGGTGCTAGTCTCCAGCTCCTGGCCTATGGAAGGTGGGTTTGCGGTAGTCACGGCATGGGCCTCGGGGGACGGGTCATGAAATATTGGTATCATAGGAGTCAGTTCTACCGGAGAACTTGGACTCTGATATTTTGACTCAGCGATAGTGTTAAGTGTAATGAGTGTGGTTTTTAGTTTTGGTAATATAGTGTTGGTGTAGCAGCCAATGTATCCATACACTAGGACCCTGACTTCTGATTTATGACTCAGTGCACGAAAACACTGATTGTGTGTGTTATAGAAAATTTTTCTTTGTGATCTCTTGAGTCAGCTCACCAGGTAGAACTTTTTTTTTGACCATGGTGCACCTGTTTCTTTTCAGGATGCCTCCACGCAGATAGCTAGCCATGGTTCTAGGTAGAGTATGCGATGCCATCCCACCGAGCGATGAGGCTTCGGTACAGGGCCCCCTTTCGGCATATGTACCATCTGGTGGTGTACCAGCAGCACCACTACCTATCGGGTAGCTGATACCACCAGCCCCAGCAATAGAGGGTTCACACAAATTGAGTGTGTTTCACGGGTTCCAGCTCCAGAGGCCACCATGGTTCTGGGGTGAAATAGATCCATAGGCGACTAAGGACTAGCTAGAGGCCGTAGTAAGAGTTTTCTGACTAGTAGTGACACCAGTTGATCTTATGGTCATCCTTGCAGCCAGTCTTCTTCAGGAAGCAGTGGGGAGATGGTAGAGCTTGATGCTCCATGTTCATGATGAGGTGACTCTCCTCTGGGTGGACTTTGAGAGCGTATTCAGGGAAGATTTTTCCCAATGAATTTACACGCAGTGCGTATACAGGAACAACTTCACTTGCAGTAGGGCAGCATGACCGTGACTCAATATTTAGTGAGGTTCACCAACCTCTCATGCTACTCCACTAACATGGTGTGGGACCCTTTATTTAGGGCCCAGAACTTCGAGCAGGGGCTCAAATGGGTGATTAGAGCTTTGATTATTTCTCTCAGCATTTCGACATAAAAAAGGGGTATTAGAGAGATCACTCTTAGTGGAGATCTTCCTTGCTGAGCAGTCACCGGCAGTGAGACCCACCACCGGACGTCACGTAGTAGATTCATCTACACCTGGAAACAGACAGATGGTGCAAAGGTCCAAGAGGTCTAGAACTATAGGTGGATGACTGTAGGATACAAGGTCGGTTATGCGGGGCTCTCGAGACAGAGTAGGACAGGTGAGAAGTAGGCAGTGTTACTCGTGTGGCAGGAAGGGTCACATGGCTCGCGACTGCCCGAACTTCCATATGGACGACCAGTAGAAAGTCGAAGGACTGCCTAGGTAGAGGTGAAGATTCGATCGAGGAGGTCTGCAAGCATCAGACGGACGTGGTAGAGGAGCTGGTCGTGCAGAATGTAGTGGGCATCGATTTGAGGTTCTATCGCCGCCACCTCCAGGTGGTCCACCCCGACCATAGGGAGCAGGTGGACAGGGATGAGCTCAACTCCAGGTAGCAGAGGCCTACAACTACAACGCTCAAAATATGATTTGAGGTATGATCTGTGTCTTCACCACCTTAACTATAGTACTTATAGACATAGGTTTCAGTCACTCTTTTATTTCCACAACCCTTGTTTGGAGCTTGGAGATTCTGGTGGAGTCGTTGGCTCAATCCTTACTACTAGAGACTCCTACGGGAGAGGATTTGACTATCACACACTAGTGTCAGTAGTGTGAGATTACTCTAGGTGGCGAGAGATTTGACTGGGATATTCTAGTAGCAGCGTCGAGGCCTTATGATGTCATATTGGGTATATATTGGTTATCTACAGTCCATGCTCAGATCGACTGTATTAAGTAAAAAGTGAGGTGTGTCTGTGAGGATGGGACCAGGTTTTCCTTCACCAGCGAGGAGGGAACCTTTACAGCACAGAATGGACATATCCAGAGGAGGGTGTAGCCGATCACACACCAGTTGGCTAGACTTACCCTCAGAGTAGTTGATGTTGAGATTCTGAGATATCCTGTAGTGGTGGACCATTATGATGATGTTTTCCCTGATGATGTTTCAGGTCTACCTCCTCGAAAAGACGTGGAATTTTATATCAACTTGTGCCCCATGATGGCACCGATATCTACACCAGCATATCGGATGGCTACCACATAGCTTCGAGAGTTGTGAGTACAGCTGGAGGACTTGCAGAGGAAGGGGTTTATTAATCCTAGTGTTTCTCCTTGTATAGCTCTGATTTTGTTCGCTAAGAAGGTGGATGGAAGTTTGAGACTCTGTGTGGACTATCGGTGCCTGAACTAGGTGACCATGAAGAAAAAGTAAACACTACCAAGGATTTATGTTCTTTTTGTTAAACTGAAGGGATCACAGTGGTTCTCGAAGATAGACCTCAGATCAGGCTATCACCATCTTGTGGTATGAGATGATGATGTCCAGAAGAAGGCCTTCAGATGTCAGTATGGCCATTATGAGTTCTAGTTTATGCCATTCAGCGTGACCAACGCCCCAGCAGTGTTCATGGGACTCATTAATAGGATATTCCAGTCATACCATGATCACTTTGTGGTAGTCTTCATTGATGACATCCTTATATACTCATCTATAGAGGAGGAGCATTCCTATCATCTGCAGATAGTTCTAGACAAACTTTGAGAGCACCATATTTATGGTAAGCTCTCAAAGTTTCAGTTCTGGATATGATAGGTCTACTTCCTGGGACATGTCATCTTGAAGGCTAGAGTTGTGGTGGATCCAGTGAAGATTGAGGTTGTGCTTTCTTGGGAGCCACCTAGGAGTGTGACGAAGGTGTGTAGTTTCCTGGGTTTGGTTGGTTACTACCAGAGGTTTGTGCCTGAATTTTCTCGAGTTGCGACACCCTTATCAGTGTTGATGAAGAAGGGGAAACCCTTCGTGTGGTTGGATATTTTCTAGTAGATTTTTCAGGAGCTGAGGTAGAGACTGACGAGTACCCCCATCTTGAGGCTACTGTAGGAGGTTATTGGGTACGTAGTCTACTACGACACATCAGGGACCAGGCTTGGATGTGTCCTGATGTAGGAGCGAGTATTGATCACTTATGGTTCTCGATAGCTAAAATATCATGATCAGAACTACGCTAACCATGACCTAGAGTTATTAGAAGTGTTCTGCACCTTGAAGATGTGGCGACATTACTTTATGGGAGAACATTTTACAATTTACTCTGATCACAAGAGTCTCAGGTATATCTTCTCTCAGAAGGACCTGAACCTAAGATAACGGTTTTGGCTTGAGTTCCTCGAGGACTATGACTTCGACATAGTCTATACACTTAGGAAGAGTAATGTAGTAGAAAATTCGCTCAGTAGGAGAGCTGGTATATGATTGCTGAGTGAGGTGACGTAGTATCTAGCCACTTTGTGGATATCCTACATGGATCGAGTTGGTGAAGTTTATCTTTAGTCTCTGATAGTCACTCCCCCACTCCTTCAGTGAGTCAAGGAGGAGCAGCTTGGGAACACTGACTGCGAGGCTCTACGTGCTCAGATATCCACAGGACAGGCACCTGATGGATTTTTTGAAGGTGGGGAGCACGTCATCCTCTTCAAAGGACGTATTATGGTACCAATGCTGCTACGGGAGTAAGTGTTGAGTGAGTTCCATATGTACCCTCTTGTGTTACATCCAAGAGTGGATAATATGTACCAGGACCTTCGGCATCAGCACTAGTGTCCAAGAATGAAGAAAGTAGTAGCAGAGATCATCTCACGGTGCCTCACTTTTTATCAAGTGAAGGCAGAGAATCAAGTTCCAGTAGGCTTAGTTCAGCCACAAGAGGTGCCAGAGTGGAAGTGGGATGGAATTTCCATGGACTTTGTGATAGGAAATACACGCACGTCCAAGGGACATGATTCCACCTGGGTGGTCATTGACTGACTCACCAAGTCGGCTCACTTCCTACCTATTAGAGAGTAAGGTTCAGTACAGGGATTGGGACGCCTCTACATACAGGAGATTGTATGGATTCATGGAGTGCCCTCAACGATTGTCTCCAATCATGATGCACATTTTACTTCCCGTCTATGGAAGGGGTTGCAGGAGGCGTTTGGGACTTAGCTTTGATTGAGAACTGCCTTCCATCGTCAGACGGATGGTTAGACTGAGAACACCATTCAAACCCTCAAGGAAATGTTGCCTACTTGCATCCTTGATTTCGGCTACAGTTGGGAGGATCACTTGCCCTAGGTGGAGTTCGCATACAACAACAGCTATCACTCCACCATCAGTATGGAATCGTTTGAGACATTGTACGGGTGACCTTGCAGATCACCTCTATGCTGGACTAACCTAGGGGAGTCAGCACTCATGGGACCGATGATGGTACGGGCTACCATGGAGAAGGTATAGATCATTCAGAAGCGGATGAAGACTACACAGAGTATGAAGAAGTCTTATGCAGAGAGGAGATGGAGGACTATGGAGTTTGAGGATGGGGACCATGTCTTTCTATGGGTCTCACCTCGAAGAGGTTTGTGGATATTTGGTCAGGGTGACAAGTTATCTCTAAGGTTCATAGGACCCTTTTAGGTCCTTAGAAGAGTTGGAGAGGTGGAATAACACCTAGACCTTCCCCCCCAGTTGCACCGGGTGCATGACGTTTTCTATGCATCCCAGCTGAGGAGGTACGTGCATGATCCTTCGCACATGATTGACTGGGGAGAGCTAGACATCGAGGATGGGGTGCTGTTTTTGGAGGATTCAGTAGAGATTGAAGATCGACAGGAGAGAGTCCTTTGTGGTCAATCGATACCTATGGTGTGCATATGTTGGAAGAATGTGAACCTCCAACAGAGAACATGGGAGTGGGAGGCTTAGATTCATGCTCAGTACCCCCACTTGTTTCCCTAGTTTGTGTTGTGGATTTTGGGGACACAAAGCCCTCAGGTGGGGAGAATGTAAAGTTATGAAATTTTCTATGTAATTTTTTTTAATTATATGGAAATATTAAAAGTTTTTGAAAATTAACAGCGCATGATTCTGAGGCCTGATGTTCCCAGAATGAAATTCTGAACTTTTTTTCAGGTATATTCAGTAAACACGTGAGTGTCGTTTTCTAACGTTTAAACCATTGCTCAGATTAAAAATCTGAGGGCATCGTTGAATCCAAAGCACTGGGATTCGCTTAAGGAAGGATTCATTTTGACTGTAGTAGGTCCGAAGAAAAAGTTAATTTTTGGAACTTTTCAAT
This sequence comes from Viscum album, assembly GCA_963277665.1. Lineage (NCBI taxonomy): Eukaryota > Viridiplantae > Streptophyta > Magnoliopsida > Santalales > Viscaceae > Viscum > Viscum album. The sequence continues at coordinate 825,444,194 of OY728148.1, read as the reverse complement.
AAAATAAATAAAATAACATTATTATATTATTTTTATTTTATTCCTCCAATGGACAAGAGATAAGGTTGGACCGGTGACGTGTCAAGCCAATAAATGGCCTGACCCTCCAATCCATGTAACATGAACGTTTGGGGAAATTAGGAAGCTTCCTATTAATGATCCCCATTAACTCCTTGCATCGTTACTTACTCTTTTACTCTCCTATAAATATGGAGCTTGGGGGAGGGAGATCGGACAAGATTCACCAAGCAACGAAGTTCTGTTGGAACACCGTGATGCCAAACCCTTAGAGGATGAAGCCGACTTATCAGGAGGTGACGGACAATGCCGCACCAAAGGGAGATGTTCGAGTGGCATTTTTGGGAACTAGTCGTGGGAATGAAGAGAACGATCCACTAACCAGCGCTGACGATTCTCTGACATTTCAAGGTAGGTTTTGTTTATGATTGTTTTTCATTAATTTACATTGAATCTTTATGCCCAAGTCGCATGCTATCGGTCTAACGCGGAGGGTGTGCACCAAATGAGCATGGCCCGATCCCTCCGCAATCTCATGGATTGATGTGTTCTTCACGGGCGGATTGTCGGGTTGAGAAGAACCCGACCACGTCGGGATAGTGGTGACATCGATATCCAAGATGAACTTTTAACTCTAAAAATTGAATAACAGGTCACCAGAGCTCACCTGGTGACCCAAGGAAGTACGCCGGTGACTGGTGCCAACAGGGAACCAGGTGGTAGCCAACACGCCAGCCGGCTGCGATGGTGGCGGCGGTGAAACCACGCCGCTAGAGGAGGTCGCGGCCCATCAGCCATGACAGAGGAGGAAAGTGGTCGGAACGCCAGTTGGCCACGTGGAGCCAGGGAAGCGCACATCTGTTCCATAGATAGTAGAGGAGGTCATGGTTGTCGATCCGCGACGGCGCACCAGGGCGGCTAGCAACTGGCCAGCCACGGGAGGACAACGGCACAGTCGCGCTGCTGGAAGGGGATCTGGCCCATCGCATCATGTCAAACAGGACCCACTCCGGCAGGTCCCGTGTTCCAACAGGCAGCAGCACGTGGCGCAGCTGGGTTGGCCAAAACTGAATGTCCCTTGGGATATTCAGGAATCCAGGGGCGCCTCCCCCAGGTGTCAGCTAGGGAAGGCCCCGCCACGGTGGGCCACCCCGGCTGCAGGCCGCGTCGAGCAGGCCACGCCACCTGGGTCGCGCCCAGTGTGGGCCAGGTTGTGCCCAGCGTGGGCTAGGTTGTTCCCAGCAGGCTGGTCCGCCCCCTTTGTGGGTCTGGGCCGAACGGCGGCCTAGCGGGCCAAGTCGGTCCTACCGGGTCGGATCGGACTCGGGCCCTTCTGGACCCAGATATGTCGTTTTGGCCATATCTTGAGAACTGGGCGTCTGTTTAACGAACCATCTACAACACCAGAATCCTTGGATCAATACGGTCATTTTGTTATACTCCACTTGAGGTTCAGATAAAGTTGGAGTACAGCCAGGTTGGATCAAACCTGAATCCAATCAGGCCCTCGGAATAGAAACACTAATAACTTACAAACTGGGTGTCCGATTGATGCACCATCTATCGTGTTGTGTCCATTATGACGTGACAGACCTTCATGATACTTTATCATGGGACTTCGTGGAATTTGAATTATCGATCGATGGCTTGAAGTGAAAATCCTCTCATAATCAAGCATGCTTAGTGAGAGAACCTTGTGGATGACTATACTTGAAGAATCTATAGATCTTGTGTGGTTCATCTCCAGATCCTGTGTGGGTCATCTTCAGATCCTATGTGGGTCATCTCTAGATCTGGTGTGGGTCATCTTCAGATCCTGTGTGGGTCCGAATCTATGGATCTTGTGTGGGTAATCTCCAGATCTTGTGTGGTTCATCTTCTGATCCTGTGTGGGTCATCTTCAATCCTATGTGGGTCAACAGCAGAGCTTCTTGACGAAGTATGATGATCTTTCAATACAGATAATCATCAACACTTCTGTACTTAAGTTATATCTTGTGTGAGCTGAGTCTTTACCTTTGTGGTATACTTCAGTGTGGTGATACCTTCGTGGTATTCTTCTGTGTGGTGTTACCTTTGTGGTACTTACCCTCGTGGTGTTACCTTCATGGTATTCTTTCCTTCATGGAAGATTTGTTCTTTTGGATAAAGAGTTGGGCATTGTGTTTCCTCATAAATGAAATGGGTATACTTGATAACTTAGGTATATGTATGGGAATATACCTAAGTAGGGTTGACTGTAGTTTTCGTGCTTTGTGATCATGGTATTGCTTTTTGGTTTATCCTTTGTGGATTCTGGGAGACCTTTGGGGGTTTCGAGGTCCCAATTGAGTTTTGTTATACACACCCTTCCACGGGCTATGCCCACATCTTGTTGTGTCTTGTGATGATGATGGACATCATTGATCAAGGTGGAGGGTTCCAGGACTGGAGTTTGCTTGGAGGTGGACCATTAGATGAGACATACCGTAGAGACGAAGTTCCAGAGCAATACCTACCCTTCAGGTAGGATCCATTGTAGGTGTTCACAGGAGTTGTTTTCAGTGTTACTTATACTTTCTAGTTGGGATTGTATTTTGGACCCCTTTACTTAATGTACTCTCCCTTTTTAATATATAGTTCAATTTGTGCTTGTATCTTGTTGTGTGCTCGGATTTTGTGAGTTGCAGGTTAAAAAGGCAATGTCTTCCCAGTTTTAGGGATATGCCTTTCCGGTGCTAGTCGCCAGCCCCTGGCCTATGGAAGGCGGGCTTGGGGTAGTCACGGCATGGGCCTCGGGGGATATGTCGTGACAATTTTATAACATATAAATATAATTTACAATAAGTATGTAAAAATAAAGAATAATTACATAGGCGTAAATTGAGATAAAGCGTAATCTGATGGAAAATGTAGGTTTAGAAATAATCTCTTAATTATATCTGAAACTATTCTACACTTGAACTTAATATTCTGAATAATGAAATTAGATTAATTAATTATTTTATTCATAAGATATTAGATATTTATTTTACTTATTTTAATTTTATTAAGTTCATTTATGGCCTTTTTATGAGTTATAAGATTCAATTTTGTTGTTTGGGAGTGTTTGTTTCCTTGATTTTCATGATTGGTTCACTAGTATACATGTTTGAAAGATAATGTAAAATAAGAATAATTATCCAGAATTAAAATTATAAGTTATTAATGAACTTATATAAGTTTAAATGGTCTTATATGTTATATTTTTTTCCATATATTAGGATTATTAGTAAGATAAAGTTTTAGTGATAATTATTTAGATTAAATTTGTGGTTTTTCGATCATCATGAACTAATTTTGTTTTATTATTTAATATTATGTATATATATTGGTTCCAAAACACTAAAAAGTTGTAATATACATTTTAAAATCTGTTTTAACCATTATAATGGTTTTATGACCAGCCTTGAAGGTGGTATTCGAAAACCAAAAAACATCATCCGTGAAGGTGGTAAATCAACAACTCGCGGATGATGTTTTCATTTTTAAAACCAAAGGGAAAGAAAATAGAATTGATGGTGGATATACCACTAACATAATATAATTACAGTATATAAAAGATACTAGAGTTTTCATTCCACTATGGGATAGGTAGGTTAGTAGAGGATAAGAAAAGAGACAAAATTAAAACAAAATTAAAAGAAAATGAAAGAGGATTTTACCTTTTGACCTTATTCTCTTTGAGAACCTCCTTAGGGAAAATGGGTTTGATATTTTGTTGATAAAAAAGGATCCCATACATTATAGTAGAGTATTAGGAGATTATTGGTCATAATATTTAAAATAATCAATGCTTTAGAGGTGTGGGGAGAAGTGGTGCTGAGGGTGGTATTTATAGGGGAGGAGAGGGGTGCTTTTTTATTATTTTATTCATTGGTTTATTATTTTGGCTCAAGAATGTGAATAGTTTTGATTAAAATGACTAGATATAGTAAATATAGAAGTATAATTTGAGATTATGTTGCTTACATCATCTATTACTCAAGAAATAGTGTATTTAACTTATAATGTTATATCCCCTAAATTATCGTATTTCACTATTCACTGAAAATTCAACTATTTTATAAAAATCTAAAAAATTCACCCTAAATATTTTTCAACATGTAGAATTCAAAAAATTAACTCCATTTTATGAAAATAATTTTCTAAATATGATAAATTTAATTGTTAATTAAAATAATCATTTACTTAAAAAATACTGATTTTAACATTATATCTAATTTTATAACACATTGAAAAATTAATTAATGTCGTGTAAAATTATATTATAATCATAATATAACAAAATATTAATTTATGAATCTATTTTATGAAAATAAATTTTCTTTTAATTCATTATATTAATTATAAAATTGTAAATAAACATTTATGTTTCATAGAAATACCAATACTTTGTCATTTTTTAAAACATTTATTTACTTATATCATGATATAAAAATATAATACTTTCATTTATAAGATAATACAATTTTATTTATACTTTCATAGATGATGTTACTATTTTATTGGATGGATTACTATTCATAAGGTTTATATTACTATTCCAAAGAATAAGTTACTATTCCATTGGTTTAGGTTCTTTAATTTCTATAGATATGTATTATTTCATTCATTATTAATTTATAAAGTTTGTATTATGTTATCTGTGTGATTTTATGGTGATCAATACTATATAAAAAATTATAATAAGGTAATTTACAATGATAAAATTATGGGTCGTTACATTATTCCCCCCTTATGAAATTTCACCCTCAAAATTTTGTTTTACAAACTAAGGGGTAGACAGGTGATGGTACTTCTCCTTAATCACTTCCTCTGGTTCCCATGTCTCCTCTTCGTACTTATGGTTCTACCATTGTACTTTGACAAGGTGAGTGTTCTTTTGTGTAGAACATTATCTTTATGATCCAAGATCTTTATTAGCTTCTCCTCGTAAGAGAGATCATTTTTTAACTATACCACCACTGAATTTAGTACAGGCGCGGGATCCAGTATGTACTTATTCATGAGGGATATATGGAAAACATCGTGTAATTGATGCATGGTATGTGGAAGTGCTAGTAGAAAGTCCATATCTCTGACATGATCAAGAATATCAAAGGGGCCAATATACATGGGACTCATCTTTCCTTTATTCCCAAATCTCATGATCCTATTACATTGAGATATGTGGTGGAACACCATGTATCCAACATCAAACTCTGGGTCTCATCAATGACTTTTTACATATCTCTTCTGTCAACTTTGGGAAATCTTGATGTGTTGTTTAATGGTTTTTACCTTTTCTACTATTTCTTTGGCCATTTCTGGTCCTACTAGCTTATGTTCAGTAACATCATCCCAACATGTCGGTGTTATACTTATTTTTCCATAAAGAGATTCATATGGAGACATTTGGATTCTTGAGTATAAACTATTATTATAAGAGAACTCATTCAGAGGTAGATGTGTGTCCCATCCTCCCTTGAATCCCATAAAAAGGATCTCATCATGTATTCTAGTGTTTGAATAGTCTACTTAGATTGGACATCAATTTGAGGATAATAAGTTGTACTGAATTTCAGCTTAGTGTTTAGATAATTTTAGAGAGTTTTCCAGAAGATGGAGGTGAATCTCGAATCTCAGTTTGATACAATCAATAGTAGTACTTCATGCTGCCATACCAATTCTCTAATGTATATTTGTGAAAGTTGATTCACTGATAATTCATCTCGAATTGAGATAAAGTGATCTATCTTTGTAAGATGACCCACAATGACCCCTATAGAATTATTCCCTATGGATGTATTTGTAAGTCCAGTGAGAAATTCCATGGTGATGTTTTACCATTTCCATGTTGGTATGGGTAATGGTTGAATCCTCCCTTTAAACTTTTTTTATCAGCCTTCACTTTTTGAAATACCAATCACTTTTATGTATATTTGGCAATCTCCTTCTTCATATTGTCCCACCAAAAGTGTTCTCTGAGATCTTGATACATCTTTGTGCATCCTAGGTTAATAGAGAAGGTTGAGTTATGTGTTTCATTTAGAAACTCTTTCTTTATCTTTGGATTGGATGGTACACATAATCATGAATAAAATATTATGACTCCTTCCTTATCAATTTTGAACTCTAAGAATTTCCCATTTCTAATATCTTCCACATTTTTCTTAATTTCCATATCATTTCATTGAGAATCCTTTATTTTCTACACAAGGGATAGTAGAGCAATCATTTGAGAAAGTATTGATGATGTTCCTTCCTTAATGATTCCCATGTCCATCCTTTTCAATTCTAAGAAGATTGGATCCTTCTCAATTATAATCACTGATAAAGTCAAAGGATCCTTTCTACTCATAGAATCTACCACTTTATTTCTTTTACCAGGATGGTTGTGGATTTAGTAGTCATAATCCTTTATGATCTCTAACCATATTCATCAGCACATATTAATCTCCTTCTATGTGAATATATATTTTAGACTCTTTTGATCAGTATATATATCACACTTCTCCCCGTAGATATAATTCCCTTATATTTTCAACATGAATATCACAACTGCCAACACTATATCATGTGTGGGATAGTTTGTCTCATTAATTTTCAACTACCTTAATCGTATGTTATCACTCTATCATTTTTCATCAGTACATATCCTAAACCCTTCTTTGAAGAATCATTGTATACCACAAAGAGTTCCCCACCGGTCGGTACTAGTGTAGTGATAAGACTTTTTTTCAACTCTTTAAAGCAGTCTTCATATTCACTGGTCCAAATAAACATTACTACCTTCTATTTCAGCATGGTTAGTGGGTTTGAAAATCATGATTAGTTATTCAAAAATCATTGGTAATACCCAGATAGACCAAGTAAACTACATATCTTTATTACATATTTTGGCCTAGGCCACTATATGATTACCTTTTTCTTAGAAGTGTCCAAAAATATTCAATTTTTAGTGATAGCATGCCCCAAGAATGATACTTCCTCCATACAAAACTTATATTTACTATACTTTGCATAATGTTTCTCCCATCACAAAGTCTTTAGCACAGTATCCAAATTCTCCTCATGTTCCTCCTTTCCCTTGGAGTATATCATAATATCATCAATAAAGACTACCACAAATTTTTTGAGGTAATATCTAAAGACTCAATTCATTAAGTCCATGAAAATTATTAAATCATTAGTGAATCTGAAGAGAATCACTATGAACTCATAGTGTTCTCACCTTGTTTGAAGGGCAACCTTGGGAATATCTTCCTTCCTCACCATTAATTAGTGATATACCAACTGAAGGTCCACCTTAGATAAATACTTAGCCTCACTTATTCAATCAAACAAGTCATTTCTCTATAGTAGGGGATACTTTTTATTCATCATGATTTTTTTGAACTCTTGATAATCAATGTAGAGATGCATTGATCCATCCTTCTTCTTGATGAATAGGACTCACACACCCCATGGTAAAGAACTCGTCCATACAAAACCCTTATCCAGATTCCCTATAACCGCTTCTTAGGTTCCTCCAACTCGAGGGTGGATATTATATAAGGTTTCATTGATATAGGGAGATATCTAAGAATAAGTTCAAATAAGAACTCAACCAATCAATTAAGAGGAGGACCAAGAAATTTTTCAGGGAACACATCAGTGTAGTCCCTCATAATAGGCATGTCATAGAGCATGATTATATCCTTTGTCTCAATAATTTGAGCAAGATATGATTGTTTGAAAGGTAATAATATCCACACATAAGAGTATGATTCTAAAGAAGATTCATCCTCCTCCTTAGACTGGTATAGAAGTGGAGGATGCTTTGGGATGTGAATAGTGGTCTCCTTTTCCAGATAGTTGATGTTGTATTTATATAAATATATCCAATACATGCCCAATAAAGCATTAAACTCTACTAAAGGATTTATGACAATAATTTTTGGGATTTTCAGTCCATAAACATTAACTGGGAAGGAGTTATATACCTTGGATTCAATAATGTCCCCATTTTTTCTCACAAATAACTCAACCTCAATATTTTGATGTGGTGTTTGAATATTTATACTAATATTACAAGATATAAAATAATGTGTAGAACCATAGATGAAAATCCTACCTTTCACTATTTAATTCTAGTTATAATCATTTACTTCATCTAAAATAGACTTTGGGGTGAGAAATTTTAAACTTTTAAACACATAAATGAAAAAATATTAACATTAAAGGGATAAATTATAAATGAAAATTATATATTATTTTTTGATTCCCTAAGTTTCAATCTAGGTTATCCAATGTGATTTAATTATACCTAGGGTTCTTAATAAATATTTTCAACCCTAATCTCCAAAAATAACAAGACAATTCTCTGATACCAACTATAGATACCCTATCCTTTTACACATATCATTACATGATTTTAAGAATAATTAACAATCAATTACATCCAAGGATCATAAATTGTAGTGTCTTTTGAATATTAGGCACATAATTAAACATCATGAAACCAAAATAAAAAAATCTTTTATTTAATATTCGTAATGAGATCCTAACATCATTTGAGCCCTTACATCTACATATGATTACTTAAGGAAATATATGAACAAATGGATGAGATAAAAATCTTTGTAAGGTAGTAGACATAAGAATATAGCATAGCTCATGAGTTAGAAAACAAATCATGATAAAATGAAAAGTCCTGGAACATGAATAAACATAAGGAAGCATAATGTGTAGATCATTGGACCATGTAATCATGGAATCATAGGAATGTGGAAATCACATAAAACATGAAATAAGCATGATTATAGGACAACTAACAAGACCATTTCACATGAAGGATCATGATTCAAGGCTTACTACCAAGACCATTGCACATGGTGGACCAAGTCCCATAAAGGAATCAAGTTTACTCCATGTCCCTACATGATTTATCATGAGATTAAATGTTACCAAATGAATTGGAGCACTATATGAGATCACCAATCATAACAATTTCATTCATATGTTTTCTACATGAATAATCATACTTAATTAATAAATATAAGGGTTACCCTTGGGAATAAATGGGTATCATAATCATGTCATAAGGCATAACAAATGGGTGTATCATATAAGTGTCCATGAAATAAGGAATTTATATCATAAATGGACATTAATAAGGGAAAATGGGCATAAAACATGATAATTTGTATCAAAATGAAGTGTAAACATGTAAAAAAGAGTGTTTAAGAAACTTTAGAAATGAGCCACTTTAGTGCGGATTAAGGGAAAATTTTAATGATTCTTTAAAATGGAAAAGGAATAATTGTTTATATAAACCATAAATGAACCAATATAGTTTTCATGATAAAATAGTTGATTTTATAAAAATAATGGTGGGTTAAAACAGATTATGGGGGCACTTGAAAATGGGTAATAAATCGGGAAATTCCCTTTAATCAGGCTTCTTTAACCAGAAGAATTGAGAATTAAACCTTTTTAAAGCCTATGTTTCCCCATAAAAGAAGAATGAACTGATATTAATACATGATTTTGTAACATATACATAGAATTTATAATAATTATATAAAAATAAATAAGAATTACATTGTGGTAATGAGAGAAAAATCGTAACCCGAATGAAAAATAGAGGTTTGAAAATAATCACTTACCATATTTTCGAAAGTGTTCTGCACTTATAATAAATATCCTGGATAATGAGATTAGATTTATTAATAATTTAATTAAGAACCTATTCAGTATGTATTTTATTTATTATAATTTTATTGAGTTCATTTATAGACTTTTTGATGGGTTATAAGAGTCAATTTCATTATTCGAGAGTGTTTGTTTCCGTGATTTTCATGATTAGTTCAATTGTATACATGTATAAAAGATCAACTAAAATGAGAATAATTATCTAGAATTGAACTTAAATGTTTTTATTAAACTTTCAGAAGTTTAAATTCTCTTATAAATGATTTTTTCCAGATATGAGGATGATTCATTAAATAAAATGTTAATGATAATTGTTTAGAATAAATTGGCGGTTTTTCGATCATCATGAACTAGTTTTGTTTTATTATTTAATATTATGTATATATACTAGTTCTTGAACACTAAATAAGTTGTAGTATAAATTTCACAATCTATCTAAACCATTATAATGGTTTTATGAACAACCTTGAAGATGGTATTAGAAAATGAAAAAATTGACACCTCATCGATGATGTTTTCATTTTTAGAACAAAAGGGGAAGATAAGAGAATTGATGATGAATATAACCCTAATATAATAAAGTTACAGTATATAAAATATACTAAAGTCATCATTACACTTTGGGATAGGGGTTAAGAGAGGATTGAAGGACCCTGGAATACCCTAAGAGAGGGGGGTGAATAAGGGTGTCAAATTTTTATTTTAAACTCAAAGATCTTATTACCACATTAGTAGGAACCTATTAAACCTGTATAATGAGAAAGTGAAAAAAACAAACAATCACATGTAAAGAAAAGACACAAAAATTCTACTTGGTTCACCGCAAAGGGCTGCGTCCAAGGAGCATACGCCGATAGGTTTTCGGTCATACCAAAGTCCACTAATCTTCACTAGGTGTGGAGTATAAAAGTTTAGCACAGTCACTCTAGGCCAGGCACACTACCTTTACAAGATTTTAGGGATAGCACACCGTGTTCCTCGAATAACTTCTGTTTACAACCCCTTTATCACTACGTTGGGAAGAATTTGAACTTGATTTATCGACATGAAGGTCGCTTTAATGGGATGGAATTAAATCATGCATCCTCACATATAGGCTCTGTTGAAGTTCCATTTTTAACCATAGATGAAGTTTACTTTTTCGCTTACTGATAGTTCAGGAACTATTCCTCCATGAACTGACCTTTTTCCTCCACATACTACACTACACTGCATATTGTGTGTGCATCGCATGCCAACTTGGTATCCTGCCTTCGTGAACTACCTTTGCGATCCACCTTCATGTTCTGCCTCTGTAAACCACCTTCCACGAACAGCCCCTACTCTATGTACTTCCTCCACTCTGCGAACCACCTACACTCCGTAGATTGTCTCCCTATTCTCTCTGAGTATTGCAAGAAATATGTGGACTAATTTCTTCCTCCATGTACTGGATATTCTATGCAGACATTTCTTCCTACAAAATGGCTTTCTTCCTCTACATACTGTCTTCTGTGAACTATTCTGGACTTCACTGAATTCCTTTTAGATTTTTAATTAAATTATTTATGGGGTTTTATTCCCATGAACTACTTCCATATTTCACTGAATTCCTGCCATATTTTTAATCTCAGAGCCACTACCTAATGAAGGTATTAGTGCTCTTTATATAGGAAAGTATATCTATATAATCTATTAAACCAAGATTTACCAAATCTTTATTACAGAACCACCTTCACCGCGTACCACACATCTCCTACAAACCATTTTCCTTATGTGGTCTGCATACCTACATTCTCCCTATGTGGCGGCACAAATCATCACCTCATTTTTATGAACTACATGCCATCCTATGAACTGTCAGGACTTCTGCATAAAGTGAGTCTTCTTTTGAACCAAAAGTATTCACTGCAAACCTCCTTCACTCGGTGAAACATTCCTCCTACGTGGTCTGCATACTATTCCCTATTCATGGTTTACAGCTTTCCAATCTGCGTACCAAAATTCTTGATCCACAAACTATTCTCAAAACATGGTTTGCGGCCCATGATTCCTTTTCAAAAACTCGTCATTTTCTAAACAAAAAAAAACTCCTGATTTTGAGGACCAAAAATTTGGCAAATACTGGGAAACTACACCACCTTAAAAACTGCTTTCAACCTCAATCGTAAGACCAAATTCCTTGAAAATTCATTGATCAACCCAATATGGATTGTAAATAAACACAAACCATACTCCATTTCAAGAAAAGAAAAGTCTAGGTTCCAATAATCCCCCCCCCCCTCTGGGTTTGTTGGCAATCCGTAGATAAATTCGATGAAGCACCTGTAACAAAAAAACCTGATATGCGAGAAAAAACTCAGTCGACAACACTCTAAGTCTATGTGAGAAATGCTCATTGTATAAAATAAGAGGGTAAGCATGAATTGGATTATCATGTCTTGGAATGATTTAAATATGTATAAGTAAGATCTAATTGTTTTATCATAACACCGAATTGATTTTTTTTATTCTCATTATCCCCTATTGTAACTTATTGAATTTATCCTATAAAAATAGAAAAAAATCATTCTCCTCATTTATCCATTCTCTATTCTCTGTACTATTGAATTTATCCATTCTCACCCATTGTCAATAAATCCAAAGAATCAAATTTTGACTTGTAGAGCTCAAAGAATACTCCCCTCAGATCATATCTCCCCCATAAACCCACATCACTTTCACAAACAGATTAAAATAGTTAAAACAACTGAGGATAGGGGAAGTTCGTAACCTCCTCATGCACGGGGAGGTGGATGAACACCGAGGTTTAAAAGATTCTTCTCAAACACATGTTCTAACAATGTCTTGGTTAGTATATCATCCACTTGATCATCAGTTCCAACATGATCCATTTTAATCATTCCTTATTCCACTTTTTCCTTGATGAAGTGATATCTTATTTCAATGTGTTTCATATGAGAATGCTGAACATGATTATACATAAGTTCAATCTCACACTTGTTATCACAGTGAATCACCATTGGCTATTTCACCTCATCACCAATATCAGTTGGTTGTTACTTTATCCAAAGAATTTGAGTGCAATCCTTTTTAAGGTAGATATATCCCGCTTCAGTAGTACTGAGAGAAGTGATTTCTTGTTTCTTACTCAACAATCCCACACATTTATTTCCAATAAATAATGTTCCACCACTTCTAGATTTTCTATCCACCACATCTCTAGCCTAGCCGACATCAAAAAATGATGAAAGTTCATTCAATTTTCCTACAAAAAAGTATAATCCATAATTATAATCACCTTGAATGTACCTCATGATTCTTTTCACTATTGAAATATGTTCTTCCTTCGGATTACTTTGAAAGAGATCTGCAAAGAATGTTGCAAATACAATATTTGTTTCTGTCTCATTCAAGTACAATAAGCTTCCAATGATTCTCTTATACATTATGGGATCTACATATGTCCCATATTCATGCTTTCCCAATTTTCTCCAAAATGAAATTGGAGTCAACATTGGTTTGGAATCATGCATATTGAATTTCTTCAGAAACTCTCTTGCATACTTTTCCGGATAAATGTAATTGTAGTCTATCCTCTAAATCACTTTCAAACCTAAGAAGTATGAGTGTTCTCAAATCATAGAAATTTCAAATTCTGATTTCATGTTATTATAAAATTCATCCATTAATCCCTCTCTGCTTCCTCCAAAGATAATATCATCTACATACACCAGAACCATGAACTGATCTTTTTGAGAATTCTTCACATAAATATTGTGATCCAATCCTCCCCTTTTAAATTTGATCTTCTTTAGATAATAATCCAATCGAGAGTACCATGCCTCTGGTGCCTTTTTTAGACCATATAGATCATTCTTTAATCTGCAAAACTTAATTTCATCATTACCAATAAGAAATCCCACTGGCTATTCAATATAGACATCTTCCTCAAGAAAAAAATTTAAGAATGTTTTCTTCTCATCCATTTGATACACTTTGTACACTTTTTAAATTTCCATGGAAAGAAACAATTTGATTGACTCCATTATAGCCACCAGAGAAAATGTTTCTTCAACATCAATACCTTGAATCTATGAATAGCCTTTACACACCAGGAATGCCTCATTTCTGATCACATTTTCAAGCTCTTCAAAATTATTTTTTAAAATCCACTTTATACCAATAACATTGTGGGTTTCAGGTATCTTAACTAGATCCCATGTTTGGTTCTTATTGATCTGATCCAATTCTTCATTCATGGCCTTAACCCATGATTCATCATTTACATCTTCTTCAAATGAGGATGGTTCTACAACTGAAAGGAATAAAAATTTTGCATTATTCCTCATTCTCCTTGTTTGCGTGGATTCAATCTAATCCCCAATGATTTTGGATCGATCAATTTATGATCTTTGATTCTTCCTTTGGGGTTTAGAAGAATTTTCTTCAGTCATTGTTTCCTCTTCTGATGTTTCTTAGAAGTCAACGTCATGATCTGATTCCTTAGTTTTTTTCAGGACTTCTTCTACTTATGTGTTTGAATCAATTCTATGTCCACATTCGTCTTCAACATCAACCATATCGGCAGATAAATTTCTTGAGACATTTGTGGTTTTATCTTCAATGATCTTTACATCACTACTTTCCACAATTTTTTTAAGATGTTTATAGAAACATTTGTAGGTTTTGTTATTCATTGAATATCTGAGGAATATTATTTCATCTACATCATAGTCATACTTTCTTTTTATTCCTTATTTGTTTTAAATAAATAATTTACTTCCAAAAACATGAAAATACTACATAGATGGATTCTTTCCATGAAATAACTCATAGTGTGTCTTGGTTTCCCCTATATAAAGCCATGTTCAGTTTTGAATATAAACTACAGCTTAAACAACCTCTTTCCAGTAATGGAAAGAGATACGATTCTCAATCAGCATAGTTCTTTTCATACTATTCACCTATCGATTTTGGCGCTAAACAACTCCATTTTATTGTGGGGTTCTCACACCAGCCACCTGATATTGTACTCCATGTTTCTATAAGTAATTTTCAAATTAAATGGATGTGTACGCCCCTCTATTGTAAGACCATATAACTTTTATTATCCTTCCAGTATCATTCTCAGCTATTCGGTGATAGGTTTTCATGAAATCAAGAACTTGTTGTTTTCTTTAAATAACAATCACACAATAAATTATAATATAATCATCAATGGAAAGGATGAAGTACATTTATCCATGTGTTTTATCAACATTTATCAGACCACATACATCTGTATGAATGAGGTCAAGAAGATTTGATGCTCTTTTCTTCTTTGGACGATATGAATTGCACACCAACTTTCCTCGCATGAAAACATCACAAGTCTTCTCCCATTCACTCTTAGGATTTGGGATATACATGATAATCTTTAGTTTACATATCTTTTCCATATCTTTTTTATTAATGTGACCCAACCGATAGTGCCTCAAGTTTTTCTCTTCTTCAACTGTCATGAAAGAAATGTTCTCTTTACTATCAACCTGATATAAGTTTTCATCTATTCTACATCCCTTCATGGGAGAATTCCATTTTATTCCTTTTATAGTGAACCCCTTTTTATCGAATTTCATAATAGGTTATGATTCACAGAGTTGGATCACACTCAGGAGATTGTGATGCAACCCGTTCACATAAAGAACTCTGATTTTCTTCAACTCACCATTGGCTAGTTCAGTACTTCTACTACCTTTGATATTCAAAGAACCATAATTACTAAATCCCATTATTCCATTGAATTTTTTCTTGATATTCATTAGTAGGTAATCATTTCCCATCACATAGGATGAGCATCCACTATCAAGAATTCAAGTGTTTCTGTTCTTGGTAGCTTTGAATGCTACTTCTACATGGTTAAATTTTTTATTTTTATTGTTTTCCTTCCATGAAATTTAAATTGAGTCAAGGAAAAATATGGCCTTTAAAATATCTCTTACATATGAGTAGGTTCTTCATAGTATTATTCTTATTCTATAGGATAAACCTATTGGTAAGAGAAACACCGTCTGGTTGGAGAGTATTGACTTTCTTTGAATTCTGTACAAATTGTTTCTTCCATTCCTCTACCTGCAATCAACAACTTTATGGCCAAAGTTAGAACACTGAAAACAATATCCATAGAAATTGTTTTTTCTATAAGAATTAGGATATAAATTCATTATCCTTTGTTGAATTCCTAGCTCTTTCCCATTCAAATATCTCCATTCCTCTTCACAATATGACATGGCGTGTCCCAGATAGCCACAAAATTGACATTTCATGTGTGAGAATGTCTTTTCACTTATATTCCTTACCATTTCAATTTCCTTAGGAGCGTAGTTTGACTTCCTATAATCTCAAGATGATTGATAAAAGTTTTATTTATCCTTTCATTTTGAATTGAGAGTTTCTTATTTAGCACTTTAGGTGACTTTTCAACATGTCCAACTTTCTACTTGCCTTTATTTTGTCTCATTTAATTTCCAGCATTCGAGGTTTTGGTATCACAACCAATTCCACTATTACACATGCACGTAGGTCTTTAGTCATTCAAAATATTTTCAAATCCATCCTAACCACACCTAGCTCTCTCTAGAAACTCAATATATTATAATTTTTCAAACTATATTTTTTTATTTCTTTTTATATTGATTCACTTTCTAGTTTACTCCTCAGAGTAACAACTTCATCCTCTAGAACTTCAATAGTTTTTGACTTATCTTACAATATGGATTTAATTTAATTGATGATATTTCCCTATTATTTAATTATAAGTTTTAGTTCCACTATATTTTTTGTTCTCTCAATGATTGATGAATGTACTTTCACAAATTATTCCAATCATTCAATTTTAGCTTCAAGCTGATCAACATATTTTGATGATTCTTCCATAGTTTTTATCCAATTATTTAATCTATTATATTGATTCTCAAGCTTACAAAAATAATCCTTAAGTTGAAACTTGGGATCAACATTACTGGTCAACTAATTATCTCCATTATTATCTCTTGATGGTTCTATTTTTTCAATTGTAGCCATCATGGAAGCATGGTTTCTAGACTTAAATTTTACTTCTTCTTCATCAAATAATTCATTTTCATTGTCTTATTCTTCACCAAAAAAACTCTTTTGTTGTAATTTATTTTCAGATTTGAAGTCTCTTGTTTTGAAAAACCTTTTCTGAGGCTTCTGAATGTCTCTAGTTACACTTTCTTCGTCATCAAGCTTTCTTGGGGACCAAGTGGAAATGTGTCCAACTCTTCCACAATGAAAACAAGCCAGAGGTAACTTTCCTTTAAATTTCCTTATTCCCTTCTTGAATTTCTTGAAAATGAGAGAAAGAATTTCATTTTCCTCATTATCTTCATCAACACAATCTCTTGAATTTTCTAGTTTTTCCATGGATTTGAATTCCATTTCCTTACTTACATGATTCATTGCATCTTCAGGTTTGACAATCATTTCATAATCTAGTGAACTACTCAACATATCATCCAAATAAAGTTTATAGAGATCCATTTCCTCAAGTTATAACACCTTTCAATATAAAGTGGTGTAAGTATTCTTAAAATTTTATTCACAATATCAATATCTTTTATTTCATCACAAAATTCTCATATTACTCCAAGAACTTCAGTAATTTGATTAAAAAATTCATTTAAATTTTCATCTGCGTGAATTTTCAGATCATCAAACCTATTGTGAAATAATATGAGTTTTTTCTCCTTCACTTTGTTTTCTTCTTCATATATTTTCTCCAATTTTTTTCACATAAACTTTATTGACATACAGCTCATCACTTTTAGATATATCTGATCAGAAAGAGCTGTAGTGAGGGCATTCTGTTCTTTGGAATATACATCAAACATTTTCTGGTCTGTATCATTCATAGGCATCCTTGTTGGATCAGTGACATATATTCCTTGTGCATTAACAAATAGGACTTCCATTCCAAGATATCTTAGATGAGATCTCATCCTATTATTCTAGATCTGAAAGTTTCTTCCATCAAAGAGGGGTACTCCCCTGACATTTATTATATTCTCCATTGTAGAAATGAAAGGAAGATTTAGCACCAGCAACTTTTACCCTCTGATACCACTTGAAGGACCCTAGAACACTCTGAGAGTGGAGGGGTGAATCAAGGTGTAAACTTTTTATTTTAAACTAAAGGATCTTGTTCCCAAGTTGGTATAAACCTGTTAAACCTATCTGATGAGAAAGTGTAGAAAAAAATAATCAAATGAAAAGAAAAGACACCAAAATTTTACTTGGTTCACCACAAAGGGCTACATCCAAGGAGCATATGCCAACAGATTATCAGTCATACCAAACTCCACTAATCTTCACTATTTGTTGAGTATAAAAGTTTAGCATAGTCACTTTGTTCTAGGCACACTGCCTTTACAAGATTTTAGGAATAGCAGACTAAGTCCCTCGGATCACTTCCGTTGAATCCCCCTTGCTCACTACGTTGGGAAGAATATGAACTCAGTTTATATACTTTAAGTTCGTTTCAATGTATTGATATTAAATCATGCATCATCAACTATATATGGATGCTCTATTGAAGTTCCATTTTTACCAACAGAAGAATTTCACTTTTCCACATAATGATAGTTCATGAACTTCTCCTCCACCGACTGACCCATTTCCTCTATATAATATAATACACCATGTACTACATGTGCACCACATGATATTTTAGTATCCTACCTTCACAAAACTTCATTCCTTATATGTATAGTTATTCTTCCTGTAAATCACAAGTCTTCACTGTGAACCTCCTTCGCTCTGCAAATTGTTCCTCCTACGCAGTCCGCATACCATTCCAACTTTGTGGTTCACAGTTCTTCATTCTATGTACCAAAATTTTGGATCCATGAACTATTCATGAAACATGGTTCTCATTAAATGATTACTTTTCTAGAACTCTTCCTTTTCTAAACAAACAAACTCCCAATTTTGAGGCCCAAAAATTTGAAAAACACTGGGAAATTGTGCCACCTTCAATACTGATTTCAGCCTCAATCATAAGACCAAATTCCTTGAAAACTCATTGATTAACCAAATGTGGATTTTCAACAAACAGAAACCACACTCCATTTCCATTAAATAATATCCTTGGTTCCAACAAGGATAAAAAATAGAATAAATTTAAATGAAATTAAAAGAAAATGAAAGAGTATTTTACCACTTGAACTTCTTCTTCTTGAGAACCTCCTTAAGAAAAATGGGTTTGGTATTTTGTTGGGTAAAAAGGATCTTATATGTGAAGGGAGGATTGAGAGAGGATTGGGAATAATTTTTACAAGATTCAAGTTTTTAGAGGTGTGATGAGAAGAGGTGTTGAGAAGTTGTATTTATAGGGTAGGAGAGGGGTGGTTTTGATTATTTTATTCGTTAGTTTATTATTTTGGCTCAAGAATGTTAATAGTTTTGATTCCAAATACTAGATATAGTAAATAGAGAAGGAGGGTTTTATATTATAGTGCTTACATCTGCAATGAATCAAGAAATGGTGTATTTAACTTATAATGTTATATACCGTAAATTATTGTATTTCACTATACACCAAAAATTCAACTATTTTAGAAAAATCCCAAAAAAATACACTAACAATTTTTAAATTTATAAATTTCAATAAATGAACTCCATTTTATGAAAATAATTTTCTAAATATAAAAAATTTAATTTCTAATTAAAATAATCATTTACTAGAAAAAAATACAGATTTTAAAATTAAAATGATTTTATAACACTTTGAAAAATTATTTAAGGTCTTATAAAATAATATTATATTTATAATAAAACAAAATATTAATTTATGAATCTATTTTATGAAAATAAATTTTATTTTAAGTCATTATATTAATTATAAAATTGTAACTAAACATTAATGTTTTAAAAAAATCCAATACTTAGTTTACCATTTTTTAAAACTTTTATTTACTTTTACCATGATATAAATAAATAATATTTTAATTTATAAGATAAAAAAGATTATTTATACTTTCATAGGTGACGTTACTATTCTATTGTCTGGATTACTATTCTTAAGGTTCATATCACTATTCCAAAGGTCAACTTATTATTCCATTGATTTAGGTTCCTTAATTTTTATAAATACCACTGATTTCATTCATTATTCATTTATAAAATTTGTATTGTGTTCTATATGTGATTTTAGGTGATTTATACTATATATCATAATTATAAGAAGGGGATTTCCATTGATAAAATTCGGGGTCATTATAGTTATTGTATGATAACTTGATCGAGGAAGATATTGATCTCGTCCTCCTTTGAAGTCAATTGAGCATACTCTCAACATGTCCTCAGGTGTCTTGATAGTTCTCTCAAATTAGCCATCAGTTTGAGGGTGATAAGACATGCTAAAGTTCAACTCAGTATTTAGAGTGTGATGGAGACTCTTTTAGAACATTTAGGTAAATCTTGTCTCTCGGTCAGATATAATGGATAGTTGTGTTCCATTCAGCATCAACACTTCTCTAATGTATATCCTTACAAGGTAATCGAGTGATAAATCCTATCAAATTTCAATAAAATGAGTATTATTTGTAATTCGATCCACCACAACCCATATATCATTATTTCCTCTTGATGTATTCAGAAGACTAGTGACAAAGTATGTGGTAATTTTTTCCCATTTCCATGTAGGTATGGCTAATGGTTGCATCATCCCCTAGTATTTCTTTTATTATAACCTCACATACTGACATACAATACATATTGATGTATATTATATGGTCACTTTATTTATATTGTACTGCCAATAGTTCTATTGGAGATCTCAGTACATCTTTTTTTCTTTTAGATGGATAGAGAAGGTTGAGCTATGTGCATCATCTAACATCTTCTTCTTTAACTCAAGATTTGATATTACACATAGTTGTGACCCAAATCTCACAAATCCTTCTTTATTAACATTAAACTCTGAGGATTTACCTTTTATAATAGTTTTCACTTTGTTCTCAAATCACACATCGTCCCTTTGAGCATCCTTTATTTTTTTCAAAAGATATAGTTGAGAAATAATTTGTGAAATGATTGATGTTGTTCCTTCTTTTATGATTATCATGTCCATACTCTTCAAGTATAAGAATATTGAAACCTTTTAAATTCTCATCAATGATAGAATTGATAAATCATTTCAACTTTGAGCATCTTCCACTTTGTTCTCTTTTTCAATATGGTGGTGGATTGAGCGTTCATAGTCCTTGATCATCTCTAAGAATCTTCATTGGAGCATATTCATCTCTTTCTATATGAATATATAGTTGATGCTTTTGTGATCCGTATATATTTCACACTTCTCCCCAAAGAGATAATGTCACCATATTTTCAAAGGGAATATCACTACATCCAACTCCATATCATGTGTTGGGTAGTTATGTTCATTAACTTTCAACTTCCTTGAATCATAGGCTATCACTTTGTCATTTTTCATCAGCACACATCCCAATACCTTATTTGAATCATCACTAAATACCATGAAAAGTTATCCACGTGTGGGTAGTGTGAGTACAAGATCAATGATAAGCCACCTTTTTAATGCCTTGAAGCCCTCTTCACATTCATCATTTCAAGAAAACATGAATCTCTTCTGAATTAGATTGGTTAAAGGGTTTGATGATCACAATAAATTTCTCAAAAATCAATTATAGTATCCATATCATCCAAGGAAACTATAGATATCTATCCTAGATATTTCCCTCAGTCATCCTTCAATTGATTATGTATTTGAAGGGTCCACAGATAACCTATTTATTCTGATAATATTCCCCAAAAATGATACTCCCTTCAAACATAACTCACATTTGTTATAATTGGAATAAAGCTACTACTTTCGTAAGGTCTTTAGCATAGTGATCATATGCTCCTCATTCTCATCCTTTCTTTTGGAGTATTGTTTCTGACGCTTTCATCGGGGCGCACACATCCGTCTCATTCGGGGATGAAGGACGAGCCTTTTGTTACCCCGCATTCCTGCTTTCTAAAGGCGAGTGGCATCCACTCCTTATTCAGGGATGTTTTCTCCTTGGTCAAAACAAGATGATGGGATGTCGGTTCTTCCTTCTGTGGATTCCTCCTCGGAACTCGTCACCTAGTCCAGGTCTCCCTCATAGATTTAAAATGTTGTTCATGGAACTCTTCCCGGTGCCATATATTCATGGACACTAGTTAACTACGCTTCTTCTGTCAGGACATTCCAAGGGGTCTGGCCACAGCAGCAACCTTCAGTTAGGAGAGTAGTCACGTTGAGGCATCACTGGCATGTCTGGACGCAGGGGGATTGGAATGTCTGTCTTCTGTCCCTTGTTATAGGGCTTCTCGAGGGTGCGGAAGCCTGAGGCATCCCACATCGAATGTGGGGGATCCTATTCCATGGGAATGTATCTGAGGTTTTCCTCAGCTTCCCTTGTTTAACACGGGGTATGTCGCAAGTTTAACGTCCAGTGGAGACGGATCGGGCTGATCGGAACACTGAATAGAGTGGATCAGATGGAGGAACCCCCTTGAGGGAACGCCGATATTGGGGCCAACATGTGGGTGACTTCTTGAATGTTGTTAGATGGAATGGGTAATTTTAACACCCCAATATTTCATAGTACGTTATTTCTTCAAAGTAATTCAATAATTTGCACTACACACAACACTGAGTTCAAGCGCACCATGACTTACCAAACAAGATGTTCAAAGGCGGTTATGGATAGTATTAACTGAGTTTTGAAATTTATATAATCCTTATAATTTTAGAAACCATATTATTAGTTTCTTAGACATAATGTAAGAACAAATTCATTTTTTTCAAATAAAAGAAGTATTTATTTCAAAAAATACACTTTTATCGCCTTTTAATAATGAACCCTTTTTAAATACAATATTTGAAACTTTTATATATTTTATTTGAAAAAATAAACTTATTCTTTAGAATTTGGACATAAGAAATTAATTTCAATTAATTTTTTGTGTTTTCTCATAACTTTCATATTTGGGTGAAAAGTGAAAAATACTATATTTTAACTGAAAACAACTTTTTTAATCAAAATAATTTATAGTGTTAAATTATATATTTTAATGGTTTTTAAGTATAAATATATTATATTTTTACCATTTAATATAATTCTGGTCACTCTAAGTAATTTCACTTTGATATTGGACATAAACAAGTGTCAATCTTTTGATAGATATTGTTTCTTAAAAAATGCCTTTTGGTTTTGACCACAGGAATTAATTTCAAATTAATAAATGCAACTTCTATGTTTTGAATTTGTTAAAATAGAATTCATTTTTGAATTTAGAATTTCAAAATTATCTTAGGGTGAATTTTTGATATTTTTCTGAAAACATTCAATTTTTGATGAATAGTGAAAAAACACTGAGTTATTGTTTAAAACTGAATTTTTATTTAAATAATTATTTATTTTATTTAAATTTATTTTAGGTAAAAATAGATACATAATACCTATATAAGTTCAATTTAATTCATTGGAGTCATTTTATAATAAGTTTAGATATATAAAAATTTTATTTAAATTTTACCGTCTTTTACCCACCTCCTAGGAGCATTTGCAAATTTACATAAAACATAATTTTACTACTTCTGTGAGTTGAATTTTGAAAATCCTAGAGACACGGTTAATATCAAGGAGTAAAATGTGGTTCAATAAGATAAAAATAATTTTTTTTGAATAGTAACTTTTTACTTTTATTTACCACGGTTAAAAGTAAATAGGGTAATTAAGGGTACAAATGATATTATTATTACCCTAACAATGTCCTAATTCTATTGTATAAGTGTGATTCGACCAAAAACAACCTTAGGAATAAAATATGACTCTTTATGTCCACTTGGATTAGATTAATACATTTATTATTATTTTATTTAAAGAAGAGTTAAAAGAGTTAAAATTAAAGTTTAATAACTAAACCATTTTTATTATGGTGTTATGCATAAGATAAATTCTACTATAAATATTCATTATAAAGATAAAAATATTTCCTACATGATGGTATTTTATTTATAATTTTTAGAGATTAAATAACTAAATTTATTAATGACACAATGATGATGCAGTAATTACCTTATTAATGAATGAATCAAATAAATGGTATTATAAATATTAAAATAAATATAATTTAAAAGTTTTTATGACATAAACTAATTTTATAGGTGAATATGACATGTTAGTATTGATTCAATGTATTTTTTTTGAAGTAATCATGCTGTTAATAGTTTATCGAAATACAAATACCAAAGAGTGTCAAAATTCACATAAAATAGTTTTTAAAAAAACTATTATATTATTAATTGATATAATAGTCCTAAAAATATAAGGTTCATCCAAAAGACTTATATAATAATATATATGACATTAATGAACCAATCGGGGTTCTATTGGCATTTTATAGTAAGTTTATTAACCATATAATATAAAAATACAAAGAGACATGGTAAATGTCAAACTATTTAACTAAGAGTTAAATCTCAAAGTTAAGGTTAATATGGTAACCTAAAAATGTCTAAAACCTATTGATTGAGTTTTTTTCGACCCATCCCCACCTTATATTTTAAATAATTCATTTTTTAGCCATTAGAAACCGAAAATGAATTTATTATAAAATAATATTTTAAGTATTTTCTAAGGTTCCCCTCACCCCTCTTATAAAAGGGCACTTCCCCTTCTCTCAAATTCACACCTCCAAAGCCATTTGGCTTGGCCAAACTCTGCCAAAATATCCTCCCAACTATCCTAAATTAGTCCTAGAGGCCTTCCTTTGGTTATAAATCCAACCTAAGAATCCCTTTTGGTCAAATAAAAAGGAAGAACCAAAAGAAGAGGTAATGATTTCACCACCCTCTTTCAAGTTCTCTTATTCTTCCACTTAATCTTTATTTGTTGTTTCCATTATAAAATAATAAATCCAGTATATTCTACATATTGTGATGTTATTATAAATATGGCACAACTATATTCATTATTCTTTCCATCTTATTAATGATAATGTCACACTGCGTGCGTATGTAAGGTTTACAGTCTCCACGCCATGGTGTAATTTGTTATTCAACACTATGTTATTTGAATGGATATAATGATCAGTAATATGTATATAAATAATGAAAATAACATGCTAATTTCTTGGTAAAATTAATATACCATCCAATTCCACACCTTTAAGGAAATTATATTGACACTCGTGCGTACGTACGGATTACCATCTCCACAACGCGATGACATTCATTTCCACGTTCACCATTCATCGACGATTATAAAAATATATATTACTAATAAGTATGTAATATATGACATAATAATGAAATGATAGATATATATATATATATATATACTTATATATATCTTATTCACTTAGTTCCGTTCAATACGATATGAAAACGGAAACAGCGTTTATGCATACGTACAGACTACCGTCTGCATTTCATATATATGTATATTATACTTATTTATATTCTAAATATATATGATATATAAATCATTTTTTATATTCTGGAAGTCTTTAAATCTTTATCTAAGTGATACAATCACAAGTAAAAAAGTTAAAACACTTACGATAAAGAAAACAATTATTACCCAAAATGTTAATTTAATATGGAAATTATTATTAAATGGGTAGTATAAAGTCCTAAATGAATCTTGTATGATATCATAAATATTAATATGGTTCTGATATAATTTAATAACATACTAAGATCTTCATACAGGAGGTTAAACGTACCTTCGACTAAAGGAAATTGCAAGGTAAGGGTTAATTCCTCAATCTCATTATTATCCGAGATTGTTTATGTGTAAGTATTTACTGGGACATTTTTATCATCCATGTCCATTTTTCATAAAAATGACTTCAAAATTAATATTTTAATGATTTGTGAAAGGTAATATTTATCAAGATCGTAATTTTAAATGTTTTAAAGATTTATCTTTTTAACTCTTTTTAATTAACATCCATGTTTTCAAAATAATTTTAAGGATATATTTATATGGAAATGAATGTTTTGAAATGATAATTCTTTTCATGAGTTTCAAAGTGGTATGGGAAACTTTGATTCAAAAATATCTTTTAAATTAATTCCTTTATAAATGTGTGGCTTTTAAATGATTTTACAAAAAAGGATATTTCTCTCAAAATGTTTTACTCATTATTTTCAACTATGTCAGCATCCTTTACTCGATATTATTTATGATTGAGATTGATTAAATATAATACAATCTTCCATATTGTATTGAATGAGTTATGATAGGTTTGACTGTGGATATTCTATTTTTATACCATTCATGGTTAATGGTTAATGTATTGACATTTCGTATGATATTTTTAATACAAAGGTTTATGTTATGCTTCAACTTTTTCATATGAGGAATGAAGTGGACTTAGTAAGTGGTGGGTGGATCCCTCCATAGCTCCTCAATGCATCGGTAGTTATCATGAGATAAACTAGTGTCTTGGAACAAGGCCTTGACAAAAAATTTATTTGTAGTCTTGGCACAAGGCCTTGACTATGTGGTAATGATGTCCGGCGTTAGGCATTACCTCATTATGAAAATAGTTATTACATGTGATTATTCAACTAGTAGAATATCCATGTACAGATTTATATGTTAATATTTGATTTATTTTTTTCATATTATGTTCATGTTTATGTTTAAATAGGTTTTTGTTTTTATCACACATCTTGCCTTAAAAGTTTATAGCTTCCGCTAAATTATTTACCCTTACCGGGCATCTGAGCTCACCCCTTTCTTATGTTTTATTTTCCCAGGTTTCCAAGAAGTGTATTATGATTGATATGCATGGTTAAGCTAAAGGGAATAATGGAATTCTAAAATAACTATTTTTTTCATTGTATGTTAGAAAGTGTAATGTATTGTTCATGTATGAAATCTATTTTCCAAGATTGCTAAACTGATTAGTCTTTCGAAACTTGATTCCTTGTAATCATGCCAATGTATTAAAATAATGCACCGACTCTGGGAATCTAGGGTTGTGGTGTTGCAGTTGGTATCAGAGGGAGGTTTAGAAATAACCTTGGAAACTAGATTTAGATAAACTCTGATTAGATCACATTACCGTAAGATATACTTTGAAGATTATTATAGAAGAACTTCTTGGAATTTTGGTAATGTAATGATTTTGTGAGTTTTCCCAAGCAAATACATCCTTGTCTGGATACGAGAAGGTAGAGGTGGTTCTGGCCCAGATGTACCAAGGGGTAAAACCCGAAAACACCGCTTTGAGCTAGACTTGAACAGGAACTGGTGCATGACAACGGGCCTTGCTGCACTCATGGTTACGACACTCTCAGGGGATATGTTGAGGATAATTCTCATTTTCTTTACAAATCATTATGAAGGATTTACAAGTATATACCTCCTCAAAGAAAATATTTTTATGGATTATATACATAAACTGTTAAATTTATGTTAGTTATTTTATAAGTTTGGAATTATTCATTGCAATTCATAATCTGACCTAGTGTATGCCATTTTATAGAAATGGCGCCCAGTAGAAGGAATGTGAACTCCAACAATACATATTATCCAAAGAGTAAGAAGGACCATATATTTCACGGTATTAAGCCAACATTTATAAGGGAAATATTCTCCCATGTATTCTCAACATATGAATAAATAATATAATGTGTTAATATGATAAGTAAAGAATTCTCTGAGTCCTATGGATTTGAAGGGAATCCAGAGAAGAAAAGGATAGAAGAGATAAAGATAGATAAAGGGAAGAGGGAAAAGAATAACTTTTCTATATGTGATAACTGTGGGAAGAAACACCTTGGAACTTTCCTGAAGGGAATAGGAGTTTGTTATAAGTGTGGAGAAAAAGGACGCCATGTACGTGACTGCAAGGGTAAGAAAAAGGTTTCAAATGTACAATACTTCATCTGCAAGGAGTTGGGACACTACGTGAACCAATGTACAAATCATCAGAGTATGCCCCAAATGATTTTATTGGATAATAATCAAGTTATGATACTACCATAGATGAGGAGGAATGATTATAGTTCTTATGCTATTATTAAAGAATTATGTCATTTGGGTGTTGTATCAACGATGTACTGGTTATAATAATTGTGGAGTATATAAGGATTGTACTGGAGTACTATTTCATTAAGGACTGGAGATTGTGTGGAACCAAGAAAAGTGACTCAATAATAGGTTAAAATTTTGGAAAATATCTGGTTGAGAGAAAGATAAACCATAATATGGTTCTGATACTGAGGTGGTGATTTTGGAATAATACATGTTTGATTTGGATAAATTATATTGGATATTCTTGACTACCTTGAAACTGATTAATGATTTGTATATTCCATCATTGTTTGAGTTTAAAACATTTTTGGATATAAGAAGTATATCCAGTATTCTATAATGAATTAGGGAGCATGAATGTAATAAATAAGGTTTTATGGTAATTCAGGATGTTGTAGTGTTTTAAAAGAATGCATGATGAAGGTGTTCACATGTTATTACGTGGAAAAAAGGATCTTCATTGTGTTTAACTTCCCTATAAATCTTGGACAGTGAGTTTGGATAGAAGTATATTGGATAATTCTAGTTTGAGATTATTTTTGGATTTCCATAAAAAGGACAACCCGGAGGTCGGGCGGCAATCCGTCGTGTCCGGCAAAGCTGCGAGACTTGAACCCGCAACCGAAGGGCAAAAAGGGTGTATCACCTACCACTAGCCCATGTGATGTCCTGGATTGAATAATGTAGTTTTTTTAAATGGTCTAGTAGATGAATTATTAATTCATTTTTTTGGAACCCTATACGAATAGGATAAATAGAATATTTTTTTAGTTCTATTATCTTTTAGAGTGAAAGATAAGTTTGTGCTAGAAATTAGTTAAAGGATGGAACTCTACTTGTCAAGTATATATTTTTTTCTTCTCTTATTCTATGAAGAAATTAATTCTTAAACTTTAGGTAAGGGATATTAAAACTAAAAATGTGTTATCCTAATACCTTGTGTTTTGTGGAACCAATGATATTTTAAATCATCATAGATTGATGGCTTAGAGGCCCTCAATTCTGTAATTTTTTATGACTGATGACCTCAATCACTCCCAATAAGTATTTACATTTTTTCTCCAATTATATGTCTCTAATTTCCACCAATGTTCTCCTAATCAAGATCATAATTTGGTGGTTACTTTTTCATTCCCCTTTTCCTCTTATTAAGACTAAATTTTATTAACCCAATTTCCGATGTGGGTTTTCCCACAAAGGTATTTTCTATTTTCAACCTTTTTTTCGAAGAACAATTTCAAATTGCGAGGACGCAATTTATTAAATGAGGCAAGAATGTAACACCCCAAAATTTCATAGTACGTTAGTTCTTCAAAGTAATTCAATAACTTGCACTACACGCAACACTGAGTTCAAGCGCACAATGACTTACCAAACTAGCCGTTCAAAAGCGGTTATGAATACTGTTAACTAAATTTTGAACTTTATATAATCCTTATAATTTTAGAAACCATATTATGAGTTTCTTAGACATAATGTAAGAACAAATTCATTTTTTTAAATAAAAGAAGTATTTATTTCAAAAAATGCACTTTTACCGCCTTTTAATAATGAACCCTTTTTAAAACCAATATTTGAAACTTTAATATATTATATTTGACAAAATAAAGTTATTATTTAGAATCAGGACATAATAATTTAATTTCAATAATTTTTTGGTGTTTTTCTGATAACTTTCATATTTGGGTGAATAGTGAAAAATACTATATTTTAACTAAATTTTTTTTTTAATAAAATTAATTTATGGTGTTAAATTATACATTTTAATGGTTTGGAAGTGTAAATAGATTATATTTTTACCATTTAACCCAATTTCGGTCATTGTAAGTAATTTCACTTTGAGATTGGACATAAACAAGTGTCAATCTTTTGATAGATATTGTTTCTTAAAAATACGCCTTTTGGTTTTGACAACGAGAATTAATTTTAAATTAATAAATGAAACTTATATGTTTTTAATTTGGTAAATATGACTTAATTTTTGAATTTGGAATATCAAAATTAGCTTAGGGTGAATTTTTGATATTTTTCTGAAAACTTCCAATTTTTGATTAATAGTGAAAAAACACTGAGTTATTGTTTAAAACTGACTTTTTATTTATATAATTATTTATTTTATTTAGATTTATTTTAGGTAAAAATAGATACATAATACCTATATAAGTTCAATGTAATTTATTGGAGTCATTTTATAATAAGTTTAGATATATAAAAATTTTATTTAAATTTTACCGTCTTTTACCCACCTCCTAGGAGCATTTGCAAATTTACATAAAACATAATTTTACCGCTTCTGTGAGTTGAATTTATAAAATCTGAGAGAAAAATTTAATATCAAGGAGTAAAATGTGGTTTAATAAGATAAAAATAATTTTTGGTGAATAGTAACTTTTTACTTTTATTTACCACGGTTAAAAGTAAATAGGGTAATTAAGGGTACAAATGATATTATTATTACCCTAAAAAATGTTCTAATTCTATTGGATAAGTGTAATTCGACCAAAAACAACCTTAGGAATAAAATATGACCATTTAGGTCCACTTGGATTAGATTAAGACATTTATTATTATTTTATTTAAAGAAGAGTTAAAAGAGTTAAAATCAAAGTTTAATAACCAAAACATTTTTATTATAGGGTTATGCATAAGATAAATACAACTATAAATATTAATTAGAAAGATAAATATATTTCCTACATAATGGTATTTTATTTAAAAATTTTAGAGATTAAATAATTATATTTATTAATGACACAATGATGATACAGTAATTACCTTATTAATGAACGAATCAAATAAATGGTATTATAAATATTAAAATAAATATAACTTAAAATTTCTTTATGACATAAAAGAATTTTCTAGGTGAATATGACATGTTATTATTGATTCTATGTATTTTTTTTGAAGTAATCATGCTGTTATTAGTTTGTCGAAAAAAAATACCAAAGAGTGTCAAAATTGACATAAAATAGTTTTTAAAACAAATATTATATTATTAATTGATATAATAGTCCTAAAAATCTAAGGTTAAGCCAAAATACTTATATAATAATATATATGACATTAATGAACCAATTTGGGTTCTATTGTAATTTTATATTATGTTTATTAACTATATAATATAAAAATACAAAGAGAAATGGTAAGTGTCAAACTATTTAACAAAGAGTTAAATCTAAACGTTAAGGTTAATATGGTAACCTAAACCTGTCTAAAACCTATTGGTTGAGTTTTTTTAGACCCATCCCTACCTTATATTTTAAATAATTCATTTGGGAGCCATTACAAACCGAAAATGAATTTATTATAACATAATATTTTAAGTATTTCCTAAGGTGCCCCTCACTCCTCTTATAAAAGGGCACTTCCCCTTCTCTCAAATTCACACCTCCAAAGCCATTTTTCTTTGCCAAAATCTGCACAAATATCCTCCCAATTATCCTACCTTCATCCTAGAGGCCTTCCTTTGGTAATAAAGCCAACCTAAGAATCCCTTTTCATCAAATCAAAAGGAAGAACCCGAAGAAGAGGTAATGATTTCACCACCCACTTTCAAGTTCTCTTATTCTTCCACTTAATATTTCTTTGTTGTTTCTATTATAAAATAATAAA
Source organism: Viscum album (assembly GCA_963277665.1). Lineage (NCBI taxonomy): Eukaryota > Viridiplantae > Streptophyta > Magnoliopsida > Santalales > Viscaceae > Viscum > Viscum album. Next base: position 825,412,776 of record OY728148.1, on the reverse strand, counting down.
TCCAGTATCTTCTATATACTGTGACGTTATTATAAAAATGGAACAACTATATTCATTATTCTATCCATCTTATGAATGATAATATCACCTTGCGTGCGTACGTACAGTTTACCGTCTCCACGCCGTGGTGTAATTTGTTATTCAACACTATGTTATTTGGATGGATATAATGATGAGTAATATGTATATAAATAATTAAAATAACATTCTAATGTCTCTTTAAAATTAATATACCATCCAATTCAACACCTTTAAAGAAATTATATTTTCGCTCGTGCATACGTACGGATTACCGTCTCCACGATGCGATGAGATTCATTTCCACGTTCACCATTCATCGACGATTATAAAAATATATATTACTAATAAGTATGTAATATATGACATAATAATGCTACTAGATATATATATATATATATCTTTTTTTGTGTGTGTGTACTTACATATATCTTATTCACTTAGTTCCGTTCAATACGATGTGAAAATAGAAACAACGTTTATGCGTACATACGGACTACCGTCTCCATAAATAGTGTTTTTTATTTCATATATATGTCTATTATACATATTTATATTCTAAATATATATGATATATAAATCAAGTTTTTTATTCTGGAATTCTTTAAATCTTGATCTAAGTGATACAATCATGAGTAACAAGTTAAAACACGTACGATAAAGAAAACAATTATTACCCAAAATGTTAATTTAACATGGAAATTATTATTAAATGGGTAGTATAAAGTCATAAATGAATCATGTATGATATCATAAATATTAATATGGTTCTGGTATAATTTAATAACATGCTACGATCTTCATACAGGAGGTTAAACGTACCATCGACTAAAAGAAAGTGCAAGGTAATGGTTAATTCTTCAATCTCATTATTATCTGAGATTGTTTATGTGTAAGTATTTACTAGGAAATTTTTATCATCAATGACCATTTTTCATAAAAATGATTTCAAAATTAATTTAAGGATTTTTTAAAGGTACTCTTTATCAAGATCATAATTTTAAATGTTTTAAAGATTTATCTTTCTAAATCTTTTTAATTTATGTCCATGTTTTCAAAATGATTTTAAGGATTTATTTATATGGACATGAATGTTTTGAAATGATAATTCTTTTCAAAAGTTTCAAAGTGGTATGGGACACTTTGATTCAAAAATCTCTTTTAAATTAATTCCATTATAAATGTGTGGCTTTTAAATGATTTTACAAAAAAGATATTTCTCTCAAAAAGTTTTACTCATCATTTTCAACGATGTCAGCATCCTTTACTGGATATTATTTTTGATTGAGGTTGATTTATTATAATACAATATTCCATATTGTATTGAATGGGTTATGATAGGTTTGACTATGGATATTCTATTTTTATACCATTCATGGTTAATGGTTAATGTATTGACATTTCGTATGCTAGTTTTAATACGAAGGTTTATGTTATGTTTCAACTTTTTCATAGGAGGAATGAAGTGGACTTAGTAAGTGACGGGTGGAGCCCGATATAGCTCCCCGATGCATCGGTAGGTCTCATTAGACAACTAGTGTCTTGGCACAAGGCCTTGAAAAAAAAATTATTTTTAGTCTTGGAACAAGGCCTTGACTATGTGGTAATGATGTCCGACGTTAGGCATTCCCTCATTATGAAATTATTTATTACATGTGATTATTCGACTAGTAGAATATCCATGTGCAGGTTTATATGGTAATGTTTGATTTATTTTTTTCATATTATGTTCATGTTTATGTTTAAATATGTTGTTTTTTTTATCACACATCTTGCCTTTAAATTCTATAGCTTCTGCTAAATTATTTACCCATACTGGGCATCTGAGCTCACCCATTTCTTATGTTTTGTTTTCCCAGGATTCCAAGAAGTGTATTATGATTGATGTGCAGGGTTAAGCTAAAGGAAATAATGGAATTCTCAAAGAACTATTTTTTGTATTGTATGTTAGAAAGTGTAATGTATTATTCATGGATGCAATCTATTTTCCAAGACTGCTAAACTGATCGGTCTTTTAGAACTTGATTCCTTGTAATCATTCCAATGTATTAAAATAATGCACTGACTCTAGGAATCTAGGGTCGGGGCCTTACAAGAATGGGGTGGTAAGATTCAACTGGGATGTGGTGGCCTGGTTAAGAATCAGGATGGATAATGGAGCGGTTGAATGAAATGGGTGGTGAATGGGGTGGAACCGTTATGGAACGATGATGGTTATGGGCTTGAGCCTCGAAGAGGCTTCCTACATATCTCAGTGGTAGGGAATCAAAGTCCATGTAGTTCATTTGATGACGACTTACCGATAAATGAGGTTGACAACGACTTACCACTGAATGAGGTCACAACGGATTTCTGCTGGAATGGGATCACAACGGCTCACCACTAGAATGGGATCACAATGGCTTAGCACTGGAAGTAGACCTGGGGTCCAATGGTTGTTAGGCTTGAACCTCAGGGGGGCTTCCTACGTACCATGCCTTGACATGGATCAAAGTCCTCGTAGTTCGGGTGAAAAGCGGGCTTGGCACACCGACACAGAGACGGTCGGGGCCAATGATCATTGGTCTTGAACCTCATGGAGTATTCCTACGTACCATGACTTGACATGGATCAAAGACCATGTAGTTCAGGATGGGTTGTATCTTACACTCTAAGGCGGACCGAGGTGTTTGGTGAACCGACGTGAAGGAAGTCGGAATGACCGGGTGGTGGGCTTGAACCTCGTGGAGGCTTCCTATGTACCATTCCTTGACATGGATCAAAGTCCCAGTAGTTTGGAATAGTGGATACAGTTTAACGTCATGTGGGATGGGGGGATTTGGGGCTTACGCTCTGAGGCAGCCCATAGTGGAGGGGCTTGAACCTCATGGAGGCTTTCTATGTACCATGCATTGACATGGATCAAAGTTCCCGTAGTTCGGAATGGTGTCAGTGAACCGACGTGAAGGGACAAGGGGTCCAAGTGGGCTAGAACCTCATGGAGGCTTCCTACATACCATGACTTTACATGGATCAAAGTCCTCGTAGTTTGTAATGGTGGATAGAGTTTAACGTCATGCGGGACAGGGGCATTTGGGGATTACACTTTGAGGCAGCCCAAGGTGGAGTGGCTTGAACCTCATAGAGGCTTCCTACAGACCATGCCTTGACATGGATAAAAGTTCTCGTAGTTAGTAATGGTGTCGGTGAACTGACGTGAAGGGACCAGGGGTCCAGGTGGTCTTGAACCTCATGGAGGCTTCCTACATACCATTCCTTGACATGGATCAAAGTCCCCATAGTTCAGGATGGTGTCGGTGAACTGATGTTAAGGGACCAAGGGTCCAGGTGGGCTTAAACCTCATGGAGGCTTCCTACGCACCATGCCTTGACATGGATTAAAGTCCTCTTAGTTTGGGATGGTGTCGGTGAACTGACATGAAGGGACCAGGGGTCCAGGTGGGTGTTGGTCTTGAACCTCATGGAGGATTCCTACATAACATGCCTTGACATGGATCAAAGTCCCCGTAGTTCAGGATGGTGTCGGTGAACCAACGTGAAGGGACCAGGGGTCTAGGTGGGCTTGAACCTTGTGGAGGCTTCCTATGTACCATGCCTTGACATGGATCAAAGTCCCCGTAGTTCGGGATGGTGTCGGTGAACGGACGTGAAGGGACCAGGGGTCCAGGTGGGCTTGAACCTCATGGAGGCTTCCTACGTACCATGCCTTGACATGGATCAAAGTCCCCGTAGTTCAGGATTGGAGTACAGTTTAACACCATGCCGGACAGGGGTGATGTCATGGTCGATGCTTACTCTAAGCCCATGTGATTCATGATCGGTGTGAGAAACAAGAGTCATCAAAGGCCTGACGACCACGTCACGAAAGGTGCATCTGTGGGAAGTGAAGAGGAGTGGGGCTTACACTCTGAGGCTACCCAACGTGTCGGGACTTACTCCAGGATGGAGGCCCGAGGGCGACAAATCACAGCGGGAGAGGTATTTGGGACCGAATAAAGGAGAAGCCTCATTCCCCATCATGCCCTCTGCTGGCCTTGGGGACCAAAGATGATAGGAGGAGCAGGGATGTTGCCTCCTAGAAGGAAAGTTAGGGGCTTACACCAATATGGACGCCCTTTCCCCCCGCTGACAAACACCACTCCCAGAAGGAGGATATCATCCCCTGTGGATACCAGGGGGTGTGGAGAATGTACAAGGTGGGGGCACCCCACGTGAGAGGCACGGGGTGATGTCACAGTTTAATGTCATGTGCTGAGGATGATGGTTCTTTTCAGTTTAACATCCTACAGCTCAGACGAGGTGGGCTTACTCTGCACCCCTAGGACTTACATAATCGGTACCCTCTGCTCCTTGTGGGAGGGAAGGCATCGGCAATGCCATGGTAAAGGGGTGTCGCGGTGCAAACCATCGAGGGGTCCACGTTAGCGTGGTTATGTGAAGAAGCAATAGTCATTAGTGTGCCTATCTGAGGAAGCATTAGGCGAAGCAACGCAATGGGCGGTTTCATCTAGGGGAATTTGAAGTCACATTGTGAAAACCTGGAGATTTTCATGGGAAAATGAATTTCCAAGAAGAGGGGTACATAGGCAAGGGCCCTGTGAAGCTCTATTGCTCCACGTGGTGGAGGGCACTTGTGTAGGGGTGTGCTTCGCAAAGTGGGGTTCCTTAGTCTTAGCATAGGGTGGAGGTGAAAATGGGAGGTGCTTCGCGAAGTGGAAGGGAATTCGCGGAGCACATCCTCGCGGAGCAAAGGTGCCTCGTGAAGGAAGGTGTCGGGAAGCAATGTGCTTCCCGAAGTACAGTGACCCTGCCTTAGCATGTGGATCAAGTGTACATGAAGGGTGTTTCGCGAAGCATAAATGCTCTGCGATAACTCGGGTCCCCTTGGGGATATCCTTCCTTCGTTAAATCCCTAGGCTTCACAAAAGTCATCCCTCTCAGAAGAGGGGATCAAAACGATACAATGGGGAGGTACTTCGTTAAGCAGAAGTACCTCGCGCAGCTCATGGTTCAGTGAGCGGAAGAATGCTTCGCTATTCATGAGCTGGGAAGCTGAAAGGTCAGATTGTCCATCCCTGGAGCTCAGGGGGAGACCGGTATTTATAGGCTAGGGGCATCGCGGAGCAAAGCCGACGCAACGCGAGGGGGATCTTGGTTGCTTCACGACGGGCTCGCGAATGTCAAATGGGGTCGCGGAGCATCCCGCCTCATTGCTTCACGGCGGGGTCACGAACGTCAAATTTGTTCACAGAGCATCCCACCTCATTTCTTCGTGGTGGGGTCGCGAACATCAAATGCGTTCACGGAGCATCCCGCCTCATTGATTCGCGGCAGGCTCGCGGTGCTGAGGACCTCCGCGAAGGGACTTCGTGAGGCAGTCAATGGGGACTTCTTTGGGCCTCTTTTTTGTCCTGAATTTCAGCGCCAACAAATGCCCCCCCCCCCTCAGACTTGGAGCTGCGGAGAGATCAAGGGTCAAAGTCTGAGGGAAATCTCCAAAATCCTCGGTCGTTCGCGGTGATGGCTCGTGAAGAGAGCTCGCGAGGAAAATAGGGGACACGTGGGCCAAGCGCGATGTGAAGCTCCATGCGAATTGGATGCGCTGTGAAGCTCCGAAGGTCATCGCCTATAAATAGGGGGTGTGCCCTCTCTGTTGTCCTTTCCCTTCTCCTTGATTTTTTCTTCTTGCTCTCTTGATTGGCGAAGCTCAGCGTACTCCGCAAGTTTTCTCTGCGAATCGAGTCTTCGCAGCACACAGCGAGTCCTTGACTTCGTGTTAGCGCTCTGCGATCCGGCTTTGAATGCCTAAACAACACTCTGCGAACAGTCTTCGTGAACGGGCTTCGCAATTACACTCTTCGAACAAGCTTCTCAAACCAAAAAAAAACATCATCCAAGCTCCATAACCAAATTTCCCACCAAGAAGCTTCCCAGGGTGTCCTTGTAGATGCCGCCTGGAGGGATGAAATGGAGAACAGTCTGGGGCTGGGAGAGCTAGTCCAGAGCCACTCAGATCACAATTCATTGGTGAAGCTACTGTCAGAGATCCAAAAGAACTACCTACTATATAGGAGGTTTCCTTTTTATGGATTTGGGTTGAGGGATGATGTCTTCATCCCTAAATCAGGTAGGGATGATCCAGCTTACTGGTTCCAGAGCATGTTGTGTCAGCACTGATGGTTCAGGGCACCCGATGGTCATGCCCAGGACGACTTCACTCCTGTCATTTCCGACTTCCTATAAAATCATTTGAACAATGTTGACGGGAGGGCATTGCAGCCAGAGACGTCCCCTCCCCTATACCAAACCATCCTTAAGGTGGCGCTGGGGAACCCGAAGAAGGGGTGGTCCAAGGAAGGGGACCTGCGCCAGGGCGGCAACTTTATGGACGATTGGGATTGGGCCTACTGGGTAGGCACCTCGTGTGAGGAGTTTGGAGCAAAGATAAGACGAGTGGCCATGTATGAGGCAGCTTGGGCTTCCCAGTTCCATATCTACCAGCCGAAGCAGTTAATGTCGAAGCTATTGAGTCGGTGGTCACCGGGTACCAATACCTTCCACCTGCATCACGAGGAGGTTGGCATCAGCCTATGGGACGTGCATCAGATCTCAGGGGTCCCGATACTGGGGGAGATGTATGAAGAATTCCTCCGGGATACGGTTGCATGGGAGGATTCGGATCAGATGTTGCGTCTGGTGATGGAATTGATGGAGCTTGTGCCCGGGGAGGATAAGAAGGTCGTGAGGGATGTCCACTTCAGGCGGTGGTTCAAGAAGTTTCGGAACATCCCAAAAAATAGGCAGTTCCCGGCGAGGCCTCAAACTTTCCCAAAGGGTTCCCAGAGTAAGGATAACTCATACTGGCGGTTGTTGGAGGATATCCAATGGAAGACCTCGGGTATCTGTGTTAGCACTGAAAAACGGCCAATAGTCTGGCTAGCGGCATTCATCGCAACTCTCATCTGTGGTTGGATCCTACCTATGAGGGATACAAACATGGGAGTGCAGCCAAGCACTTTCATCATGGATTCCACATTGGCGACAGGAGGATGGTTCAACCTGGGGATCTCGATGCTCACCAAGTTGTAAAAAATGTTGTGGCACATCAGCGAGGGGAAAAGGCCATATAGGGTATATGGGTCATTCCACCTTTTGTACGGGTGGATGGAGGCACACATCAGAGGGATCTATGAGTATATGAACCCCATCTCACCTCCAGGGTCGAACTTCCATCCATTGATCTTGAACGTTGTGGGGAGATTTCCGACTAAGCTGACCGCACCATCAGTTTTGAACCGGGTATGGAGGGTGGAAAAATTCAATTTCCACACATTTCCATTACTGACGGGGGCCTTCAAGGTTGATGTCCAGGGAACAGAAGATCATCGGGCCTACTTCCTGGCCTTTCGAGTTAGATTCTTGGTGGCCATAGTGGACCGCGAGCGTTTCTATGAGCGATACACCCCACACCGGTTTGCAAGGCAATTCTGGTTCCTGCAGCGGTTGACCCCGTAGGTCTACCTGGGGGTGCACTATGAGAAGCACCCATGTGTGATGAGGCATATGTGGGTCATGTTCACACGGGAATATGGGAAGATGCGGAATGCACTTCCTCCGTCGATTACCATCCTTGGGTTGGCGAAATAATATTCCTAGAGTTGGAAGACAGCCTATCTAGGGGAGATGCTGAAGCGGACAACCGTCCTGGTCGGTGAGGGTGAGCTTCCCTGGCCTCGGGGCCGAGGCTGGAAGGTGGAAAGGGTGTCCCATAGTGGCGGGGATCCCATAACGATGACGCCCACACCAGTTAAGGGGGGAGTAGTGGTAGAAGATCCAGCAGTAGTAGCGAAGCCGGTGGTCCCAGGAGAGAAGAGTCATCCAGAGGGGCGGCCACAGAGGGGATTCCACAGAATTTCTACTCAGGCTCCGGGGAAATGGCTACTCCATACTGATATGCCGGAGAATGCTTTCTTCCCGGAGGCCTAGGACATGTGGGAAGTAAACCGGAAATTCCTCGGCCTATCCGAGTTATGGAAGCACCTTAACCACCTTGGGATGGACTTTCTAGGAATTGACCTTATTAGGGCCGGTTTTGCAGTATCCCAGGTAGAGGCAGAGTAATACTAGCTAATCTAGAAGACTTAATCCACTCTCTAAGTTCCCTGCTCCCAATGACAGACCGATTCAAGGTGTTGTTGGGTCATACAGTCTCTCTACAGCTGTCATCTGTTGACCTGAGGGAGTGCTTCCCTCTGTCAGAAGAATCGGACGAGTCCTCCTTGGGAGATAAGGTTGGTAGAGAGAGTTCGCCGGAGGAGGGTGAATTTGGATATCAGTACTCGGATCATGAAGATTTTTTGGAGGCCATCAAGGTGAAATCCCAAGTTCCTTATTCAAATTCTGCCCTTAGGTTACTCTGGATTCCTTATTAGCATTTTCACTATGCAGAAGGACCTTGTACATAGACCTCGTTCCCTCCCCTTAGTGGGTGTCGATGCGGGACCTTCGGGATCCGCACCTGTGGCTGCATCAACTTCCGTGTCTAGTGGGGCTAGGACAATTGAGGTGGCTCCCCCGGAGTCTCCAGACCTTCCAACCATATATGGGGGATCGCGTCTCTGGGTTCCGATGACATCAGCCCAAGAGCGAGACCAAGTATTTGACCTCTGTAAGTCTCTTCTACCGAATTTGCTACTTCCATCCCCTGACCAAGTTAGCTGACATTTACGTCCCCCTTTTTGGAATGTATAGTCCTTCATTTGTCCTGGGCCGCTGTGACAAAGTTGGTCGGGAATTCTGGTAGTGCCTTTCCCAGAGGCATGCCGATGATCGTGGAGGTGGACATCTGGCCTAACCGAACTGCAACACTCCTGATCACCGGTAGGGACGCCAGTGGGACCGCGCCTGAGATTATCAAGGTGGGATCGAATAATGAGGATCAACCAGATGATTCAGGCCCTACCACGCCTGATTCGACGCCAGATGTGGACCCAGCTGAGGAGTTCTTGGGGGCATTCCCTGCATACGAACCTGCCAATCACGCCAACTAGGATGAGACGGCCTCTGATGAGGAGGACAGAAAAATAGTCTGTCACCGATCGTGGAAGCTAATCACGCGCTTCATCAATGACACCCCCCAAGCGCTATGGTTGGATGATATGGATATAATTCGCTCATGACTGTGCGAACTGTGTGCTAGGGTAGTGGATACCCACCACCCTCACATGCTCGTCCGAGATCTCATGGCAGAGAATATTCGGGAGTATAATTGTGGCCTTGGTGTGGGATGGCAGCAGAGGAAGGCGATAAACATCAAGAGGCTCCAGAAGGCTGAAGAAGAGGTCCAGTGGCTACAGAATCGGGCGTACAAGCACTTGACCTCCCTCAATGCGAAATCTGAGCTAATATTATGATTGAAGGATCAGCTGGTAGAATCCGAAGAGGTCCTGAAGCGAGCTTCCTAGTAGATGATCGTCATCCGGGCCGACGTGAAGCGGGCCCAGATTGCAGCCAATGGATTGCGCCCTCTCATAGTCAAGGAGGAGCGGGAGATGAAAAAGAAGCGACAACTCCAGGACGCCACCAGACATAGGGTGGCGGAGCTTCTACGCTCCTTTGGCGAGGTCAATCCATCCATGGGGGAAGTCGACCCTCGGGTACTGTAATGATTACAAACCCTCAAACTTAATTTCATGATTTAATTGTTCGATGTCGTATCATGCATGAGTTCTGCTATTTGCATTGGTTTATTGCATCCTTTCGATGTTCACGAAGCATCCAACGATTGTTCCCTAAGCTCACATGGGTCTGGACCGATGTGAGAAACAAGGGATGAACACCTTATCACCTCATCCAAATGTAGGAGTGTAAACCAAGCTTTGGGCATCCGAGGTTTGAATGACTAGTCCGGATTTCTGGGAGTAAATGGGAGATACCTGACTGGAGAATTAAGCTCCCAGAATAGTGGAATTACCGTTTTCCTAGCGTGCTCTTGGGCACGAATGGGGTAACGCCAGGGGTGCTGAAATCGATCTGAACAGATGGAATGGGAGATGTGAATCCTGATACCTAGGATTCGGACCATTGTGGGGGTGTCATGACAATAAAGAGTGGTTGTTGATTGCATTCGAAACACAACATTCTTATTGCATTATCCTAGAGTGGGGATAGAAAATGAGGGTCGATCGTTGACCAAGTTCGAAACATAGGACCAAACTCAAAATGTCATCCGTTAGTCTTCCGGAACGTTGGACCAGGACAATAGGCGGGACATAGGCTGAGCATCCATACTATTAGGGGGTTCCTCCAGACGTGAAATAGGACGAGGGTCCGAATAAGGGGCACGCAAAGTGTGTAATGTGGAGTGAGGGTTTGTTCAAACAGAATCCAACACTCTTGAAATTACGCCACCATGGTGGAAGTACACTAGATGGACGCATCATTCTGATCATGGATCATTCCTTCTTTTAGACAGGGCCTCTCTGACGAGGGGGGCTGTCACTTCTCAATGCCATAGTGGGGAATCTTGAACTTGTTTGGGGAAAAATTGCAGTTACATGGTTCCCCACGAGGGGTCAGGCCATGGGCCAGAAATGGGGAGGAACAGGACTTTATGATTCCTAGGGCTGGACCCTAGGCGAAATACCAGAGTGTCTCTAAGTATCCCCTAAGGATGGGAATCAAGCCATACGTAGTTCTAGAAGCATAATTTAATGTCATGCGGGACAATGAGGAGCCAGGCTGTTCCAGTACACATCCCACCAAAACTACTAATCCCACGTGATTCATGCTCGATGTGGGAAATAAGAAGTAATGGGGAACTTTCCCGACGCAAGAAGGGATATGTTAGGGCGAAGGGATGCTTGGTGAATGCCGACCCAATGATGCTAACCCGTCCATGTAGCGCACCTAGACACACGAAGAGGTGAATCCAAGTATGTTAGAATTCCACTTGAACATGAGGAAGTAGAAATGTGTGAACCATGATGCTCAAAATCTGGATCACAATGATGAAGGCGTGGTGGTGGAGGATAACTGTTGACCATGGCGGACATGCAGCATCCACATCGTGTTAGCCTGGAATGGGGACAGACAAATGAGTTTCGACCATTGACCATGTTCGAAACACGGGACATGTCACAAATGTCATCAGAGATCCTCAGGCACGTTGGCCCAAAATGGTAGGAGAGCCCTTAGGCCTAGCATTCGTGCCATCCGAGGGTCCTTTTGGATGTGGAAGAGGATGAGGATCCAAATAGCGAGCTCATGAATCTTGGACATGGAACGAGGGGAATTTCTCCATGAAAATTCCACACTTCAGGCTCTTTGTCAAAATGCATCTGAATACAACAACGAGACGTATTAGATAGAGGGAGTCGAGTCCCTTTCCATAGGGAGATCTTAGTTTAGGGTCATAGAATTTGAACCATGGATGGGAGGAAATGCGGGAGACTCATGGTGAGTTAATTATAAAACCCGACGTGGATGGAGACCTGGGGTTCCGACCACCACGTGTACCCTGGGAAGATTTTAGGGCAAGGTACCAAAAATGAGAGTTGAGCTGGGCCTGAGGAAAAGTGCACAGGTGTTCCTACGTACCCCATAAGGATGGGGATCAAGTTTCACCTAGTTCTTGAGGGGGCACGGTGAGGTACCAGTGCCAGGGATAAAAAGCGTGTGCGGGCATGGTCCCCACACCAAGAGAAGCGGTATTTGATAAATATTGTTTTTCCTTTAAGGTGAGGGGTTTTTTTTGTGAATCGACGGGCCTAGGGTAGCAGGCCCTGGCATCAGCACAAGAATCAAGCCATAGTAGGCGCTGACAAATGGCATGGTGTGTGACCAATACCAAACATGGTGTCCCCTTTGGTGAGGATATCACGGTGTAGTTCCGTTTTTCATCGTGCATCTAGGACAATAATATCACAGTTTAGGGTCATGTGATAGGACCAAGAATGCATTTTAACGTCATGATGTGCGGACATAGCAGAGACAATGCTAGGTAGGGAATGTGTATGGTGCAATAAAACATACCCGACATGAATGGGGAAATGATCCCGCACCACACCATATGCAATTCCGAGAGAGGAACCTCAAGCCAAGGGGCCCAAATAGGGGTAAGAGGGAAAGGGGCAGGAGAAACTAGCTCCCAACTGAGCTGGACCCGAAAACGAGACGTCTGGGTGGTCCTATGTATCCCATAAGGATGTTAATCAAGCCACACATAGTTCTGGAAAGGTTCTTAGTTTAAGGTCTTAGAACTCAGACCATGGGATCCCTGAAGGACACCGTATTGTAGATTTGTCCCCCTGAAGTGTGGAGGTGCACTGAGGGATAGTGTCAAGAGTGTAGAGATTCCACCTGGACATGATGGGGTGGAACATAATGTGAATCATGCAACCAACATTCGAGGCCTAAAGGGACTAGCGTGACGACGGATGAATACTAATGACCATGTTTGTAACATAGTATCCTATCGTGTTAGCCTGAAATGGGGACAAACAAATGATCATCGACCGCTAACCATGTTTGCAACGAGGTATTTGTATCAATTTGTTTTCTGAAACCCTCGGGGGCATTGGCCCATAACGGTAAGAGAGCCCTTAGGCATGGTATCCATGCCGTTCTTGGGGGTCCCTTCGGGTGTGAAAGAAAACTAGGGCCCAAATGAAGGGGAACACGAATCTTGGAAAGTGGAAGGAACTTGCCTAAGTTAAATCCGACACTCCGGGTCCTAGACTAGAGTACTCTTAACACGTTGGCAAACCACTGTAAGGGTTTGAGGGACTCAACTTGAGGGCATCCAAGAGATGGCGTATTCCCGGGAGAAGGGGGGAATGGTGACAAAAACCCAACGCGAAGGAGGGAATAACCCTGTACCACACCTATATATCCCCCTCATGGAGAGGGACAGGCCAAGGGGCCTAGGTGACTGGGAGATCGGGAGATCTATAAGAGATGGGTCTGGACCCAAAATCAAAATGTTCAGGCGGTCCTACATATCTCATAGGGATGGGAATCAAGTCACATGTAGTTCTTGAGGTCACCTGAGGGGTAAGATACCCTATCAAAGGGGGGTGTACGGCACGGTAAACAACCTGACATGAATGAGGACATAATCCCGCACCACACCATACACTCCAAGAAGAACTTGGGATGGGGTCCAAGAAGGCCAAGGGGCCTGAGGATAGGCCTCGGTAAGGAAGGTCTGACCAGTTTTCAATTTAACGTCTTGTAGTGAGGATGTGGGATGAGGGCCTGAGATGGACAAGGGGCCTGAGGCTGGGCCTTGGTCAGGAAGGTCTGACCAGCTTGCAGTTTAACGTATTGCAGTGAGGATGGAGGCTGAGGTCCCAAGAAGGACAAGGGTCCTGAGGCTGGGCCTCGGTCATGAAGGTCTGACCAGCTTTCAGTTTAACGTCTTATAGTGAGAACGGAGGCTGAGGGCCCGAGAAGGCCAAGGGGCCTGAGACTGGGCCTTGGTCAGGAAGGTCTGGCCAGTTTGCACTTTAACATCTTGTAGTGAGGACGGAGGCTGAGGGCCCGAGAAGGACAAGGGGCCTGAGTTGGGGCCTTGGTCGGGAAGGTCTGACCATCTTGCATTTTAACATCTTGCAGTGAGGACAGAGGGTCCGGGTAAGGTGTCTCATCCGAGGATGTGTCCAGAACGGTGAGAAACCCGACTTGAATGAGGACAAAATCCCATACCACGTCGTACAATCCTAGAAGAGAGAACCTGGGCCGGGGGCCCGAGGATGGTCCTCGTATGGAAGGTCATACGCCCTCTTGTACGGTTACTGCCTCATCACAGCTCCTAATCCCACGTGAGCAGTGCTCGGTGTGGGAAACAAGGAGCCAGTCTCGGTTATCCCTATCCAACGGGGCCTGATAGCTGGCATCGCCCGAAGGGAGTTCATCGCTTGGAGATACAATGGGTCATAATGAACCACTACACTCGATGTTTGGTACATCTTGGGGTAGTCCTAATGATCCAGGACAACTGTTGACCATGTTCGAAACACAGCGTCCCTATAGTGACCTAAAATGGGAGCAACAAACGAGCATCGACCATTGACCATATTTGCAGCATGGGATTTGTATCAATTTTTTGTCCAATATCCTCGAGGGTGTTGGCCCAAAGTGGTTATAGAGCCCTTAGGCCTAGTATCCATACCATTCAGGGGCCCTTCCAGATGGGAAAAATGATGGAGTCCCAATCAAAGGAGCGGGTGAAGCATGTTTGTACCCATCTATGAAAGAGGTGAACGTCTCTAGGGAGTGGGACGTATGGCCTGATCGAAGCTAGCTTGACGTGAATTGGGGAAAAATTATACAACCCACAATATGTTTTGACCCGAGGGGAAGATGTTGGCGTTTGGGTTGGGCCAATAGACGAAATGTCTGGGCTTTCCTACGTATCCCATGAGGATGGGAATCAAGCCATATGTAGTTCTTGAAGGCCATGCAGTTTAACGTCTTGTGGTGAAGACATGGGAGGATATAATAACGGGAGTGGACACATGGTGTGACCATTATAATCCTCGTATGAGTGGGGATAAGGAAGCCAACACCATATCATGCGAGGATCCTCCGAGAAAGCTATACCCAGGGGGATAGTCAAAGAGAAGAGTTTGGGGCTGGGCTCAAGATGAGGTGTCTGAGCATTTCTATGTATCCCATGCAGATGGGAATCAAGCCATACGTAGTTCTCAAAATTCAGTTTAACGTTATGCAGGACGATGCACAGTTTAAAGTCATGCAGGACTGGACAGTTTAAGGTCATGCGGGACCATCCAGTTTAAGTTCGTGCAGGACCATCCAGTTTAAGGTCGTGTAGGACCATCAAGATCAGGAAAATTATTTCTTGAGGAACTTGGCATTGGTGGGAGGAGTTATACACTCACCATCCATGGTTACCAGGGAGTATGATTCATTGGGGTAAACCATGTGGATTATGTAAGGTCCTTCCCATTTGGGCTCCAACTTGGGTGGTTTCCTATCGGGGATCATTGGCGCTCGGAGGGCCAATACCAAGTCACCTTACAGAAAATAGCGGAGGTGAACCTTCTTATTGAAGGCTCTAGCTATCTTATTCTGATTCCTTTCCAGATTGTGCCGGGCACGAAGCCTATTCTCATCAAGTGCTTCCAATTCAGCTAGAAGAATTTCAGCCACCTCATCTGGCGCCTACTGGTCATAGACCGTGATACGTAATGAAGGTAGCTAGATCTCGATGGGCAGGATGACCTCAGCCCCATACACCAGGGAATATGGATTCACCTTGGTGGAATTGTGAGCCGTCATCTGATAAGACCAGAGGGCGTTGGGGAGCTTGTCCGGCCAACTCTTCTTGTTCTGGCCGACCATTTTCTGCAAAATTTTAGAGAGGGTTTTGTTGAATGCCTCGATCTACCCATTTTCCTATGCATGATAGTGATAGGTATGGTTCGAATAGATATTTCACTTGGCGTACAATCTCTCCAGCTCTGCTGCTCGGAAGTTGGTGCTGGTATCGGTGAGGACAGCGTGAGGGACTCCAAACTGGTGGATGATATTGGAACTCACGAATTCAATGATGGAATGGGCCTTGAATTCCTTGAGCGGAATTTCCTCTGCCCACTTGGAAAGGAAATCTATAGAGGTCAGAATGAATTGGCATTGGCGAGCCATTTCCAGTGGGTATGGTCCTATGACATCTAAACCCCAGACTGTAAAGGTCCAAGAGTGCTTAGTGGAGTGCAGAGGTTCTGGCGGCCGATTCAGGAAGTTGGCATGAACTTGGCATGTGTGACATCTCTTGGAGAACTCGATACAATCATGGATCATAGAGGGCCAAAAGTACCCCAGTCTCTGGATCTGATGTGACAGCTTTGGCCCAGCCTGATGAGCACCGCAGGAACCAGCATGAACCTCCTGCATGACCTGAGAAATCTCAACTCCTTGGATGTAATAGAGGAGAACACCATCGAACCTGCGTTTATAGAGGATCTTCTCAAGACAGGGACCACTCTGGAGGGTAAACTGTAGCGCGTGGCATAGGATTCTCTCACGGTCGGCCCGATCAGCCGGGAGGCAACCATTTTGGAGATACTCGACAAAATGGGCTCTCTAGTCAGGAGTCGCTTCAACCACTTCATCTGAAGAACCTGGAGCTCCTGGTGTAGCGGCTCTAGTGGTAAGATGGCTTACTCGTAGGTCGTCGTCATCCTCTGGGGTGACGGGGGCAATGAATCTCCGGTGCGCCATGTGTATAATCAGATCATCATGATCAGGCTCTGCAAGTGATGCATCTAAATTGGATAAATCATCCACTCGACCATTATATGACCGAGGGACATGGGTAACCTCCGGTCGAGAAGGGAACTAGGCCATTAGATGGAGGGTGCGCTCCAACAATGGTATGATCTCTGGCTTCCTGAAAACATAGTCATCATTGACTTGCTTGATGACTAGATCGGAATCCCCTTTCACATGAAAATGGGGCACATTGATCTCAAGGGACAGCTCTAGACAAGTAATGAGGGCCGGATACTCTTCCTCGTTGTTGGTGCAGCCTTCTAACAACAGGAATGAGTACGGAAGAACAACTTGTTCTGGGGTATTGAAGATGATACGCAGGCCTACTCTGTTGAGCCTAGTATCATTGAGCCTCCTACCGGTGGGGCTCCGGGAGGCACTGTCAAAGTGAATTTTCCAACATGGGATGGATTGATTGACTGAGAGGATGGCCTCATCGGGAAAATCCAAGTCCAAGGACTGGTTCGCGGAGGTTGGATGGGAATCTAGGAAGTCTTCCAATGCCTGTCCCTTGATAGCCTTCTGGGGGACGAACCTGATGTCGAACTGCTACAGGATTACTGCCCACCGTGCTAGACGAACGGTAAACATGGGGTGGTTCAGAATGTACTTCATCAGGTCTACCCGAGACACAAGTTTTACCTCATGGTGCTGCAGGTAATGTCTCAATTTCTGTCCTGTGAATACGAGTGCAAGGTAGCTCTTCTCGATAGTGGAGTATCTAGTCTCCGAATCGAGGAGCATACGGATGAGGTAGTAGAGATTGTATTCTGTCCCCTTGTTGTTCTTCTGGGCGAGAAGGGCGCCAAGAGATCATTCCAAGGCAGTGACATAGAGAATCAACGGCTTTTCGGAGACGGTTGGAATCAAGACCGAAGGCTGGAGAAAATATTGCTTAATCTCCTCAAAGGCGGTCTGGAACTCCTCATCCCACTCATAAGTGGTACCCTTCTTCATCAGCTGAGAAAAGGGCTTACACTTGCTATCCAGATTCGCAATGAATCGGCGTATGTAGGGTAAGTGGCCTTGAAAACCTCGAAGCTCTCAGATATTGCTCGGAGGAGGCATCTGGCCGATTGCCTTGATCTTATCTGGGCCGATCTCGATGCCTCGGTACCTGAAAACAAAGCCAAGAAACTTCCCGGAAGTGACCCCAAAGGCACACTTCAACGGGTTCATCTTCAGGTGGCAGGAACAGAGGAAACCGAACACTTTCTCAAGGTCCTCGAGATGGTCCTAGCGCTGGCGAGATTTGACCACCAGATCATCCACATAGCACTCCACCAATGTCCCGAGGATTGGCTTGAATATGCGGTGCATGGCCTGCGATAGGTGGCACCTACATTTTTCAGGCCAAAGGTCATAACCTGGTAACAGAAAGTACCTTGGGGCGCCCTGAAATCTATGGACTCTTCATCCTCGGGGGCCATCTAGATCTGATTATATCAAGAGTAACCATCCATGAAGGAGAGGGCTTGAAACCCGGTCGTAGCATTGATCAACAATTATATCACTGTAAGGGAAAAATCAACCTTCGGGAAATGGCGGTTGAGATCCTGGAAGTTGATGCAGACTATGATCTGTCCATTCTTCTTCCTGATTGGAACGATGTTGGCTAACCACTTGGGATACTATACCTCCTTGATGAATTTGGATTTGATAAGCTTGTCAACTTCTGCCTCGACCATGGCACCGTGAGAAGGTTGCATCTTTCTGGGAGTTTTCTTGAACCCGCGGTGGTTTGTTGGGAGACCGAGGCGGTGGACGGATACCTGAGGATCTAGTCCTGGAATCTTGTCGTAACTCCAAAAAAAACACATCACGGTGCTATTTAAAGAAGTCCATGTACCGCCTCTACTCCTCAGGGGACATGGCGGCACTGATCAATGTTGGTCTCGGATCTGCCTCGCTATCAAGGTTCACCTGTACCAGTTCATCGACCATGGTAGAGATGCCTTCTTCAAAGGCAGGTGGAGCATCCTCTATATCCTCTTCTCCACTTATGGAGGGATATTATGTGGGGGAAGTTTCTTCTGAGCCACCCGAGCCTGATGGGAGGCTGGTGTCGGCTTGATCGGTAGTGGTCATTGCATCAGGGAACTCTGACGCTACCGAGATCGTAGCAATGAAGGTTGTCGACCCGATCCCATCGGGTATCTGGCCCATGGGGCCATGCTTGATAATATCAAAGTATTGGCACTTTTTCTTGATCCGGTTAATTCTAGCCCGGTGAAACAGACACGTATGACGTACTGTCATTTCCATGGGGCAGACATCCCGATATCGTACGGGGTTAGGAGGTTCTGAGATTACCTGAGCCTGGTTTGTGTACGAGTACGAGGTGATTTTCCACCGTCACTTGGACTTGGGAATATGCCTTCCTATTGTACCCTAGACAACAAAGCACTGCCCCATGTCGGGGGTCGTGGCCTCCAACCGATGGATCGGGAAGATGCAGGAGTCATCCAGACCTGCCCAAGGGTCACTTGTGACCGGGGCGGGATCAACCTCACTTTCTAGAATCTACTTATCCTTGCTCTTGTAATAGTCAGCATCCAGATAACAGGCTTCACAAGAGGCAAAGGGAGATGCATCACCTTGGAGTACGCCTACTAGACCATTAAGGGATTACTTGAGGCATTGGTAATATGATGAGGGAATCGTCGCATACAAGTGGAGCCATGGTCGGCCCATAAATGCATTGTACATGGTGTCCTGGGAGACGACCATGAACTCAGTACTGGCAACTAGGCCACCGAACTGGGTCTTCAAAAGGATCTTGAAGATTGGGGTCTGCTCTATCCTATCATATCCCTAGATTCTTAAATCGGAGTGAGTCAGGTCATCCTCGGATAACCCCATCTTATGTAGTATCTGTGTCGGGATAAGGTTGATCCCGGAGCTGATGTCAACGAGACAGCGGTGAACCTCCACACCATTGAATTAGTTGGTTATGTACAGTGGGTGGATGTGCCCATGTATGGGAGAGCCTTCATCCTCTCCTGAGAATGAGATGATGGCATGGCATTCATCATTCTCAACTGCTTCAGCATGAAAGGCTTCTGCAGCTGCTACCTCCGTCTCAAACTGGAGGGGGCTCCTTAGAGCCTCAGCGAGGGTCTCGCGCATATTTGGGGATAGGTGGAGGGATTCGAGGATAGAAAGTCTCACTGGGATGCCGGCATGGTTCTTGAGTACATCATACTTCTGCATCAGGTGCAAACTTCTGCTTACAGAAGGTCTCTCTGCGATTGGAGGCATGGAAGGCCCTACTGGTTGGACCGGTGACTGGCTGGTACTGGGCATATCCTGCTGCCCACTAGTCAAAGCTTGAAGAGTAGCTTCCGGATGAGGTCCGGATGAATGAGATCGGCCTGTAATAGGGAAAAGATAGTCACGGAATAGCCGAAGTGGTTCTGCTTGATCCAATAGCACAAACGTTGGTGGAGGCGGTCTTGACAACACTGGATGAAGAGGTTGCATGTGCTGAGCTCTGCGCTGGGCCTGCTGTCTCGTCTCAATGGCTTGAACGGCCTAGCTGTAGGTGCCAACTAATGCACCTCAATGACCCATATAGCCACGGCTCTATCGACGTTGGCGTCGGCTGGGGACATTGGGGAGGTTCTCCTGGCGCTCCCCCTCATCGAGAATCATATAGGTGTTTACCAACTCGACGGTGTTAACCGAAGCATACCCTTGACTGTCACTTGATGAATCATCCATCACCGGGTGGATTCTAGGGGGAATCCCCATCTCAGGGGGCATGAAGTCACTGAGAGTGAAAGATGATGACGGCATTGGTAGAGCGTGTTGCTTCTTCTTGCGCTGCCGATGCTTGCTCTTTTGGGAAGAGGTCGGCTAAGATGATGATCAAGAAGTGGCGGTCGCAACTTCTGAAGGCTCCGGATGATTCAGGTGCACACGGATAATGTCATGGGTGTGAGAAACCATTTTACGAGCCATCCAGTCATCGCACTTCTGGGATCCGCGGCTGGGAACCTGCTGCCTCTCGCCTTCACCGCCACTACTATTGTCTGGCCTTACAAAGACACCTGCCACTTGTGCCAGGGTTGGGCCCAACCTGACTATGTTGTTTTCAATCTGGTATTGGAGTCAGTCTTTAAACACATAGAACTGCTTGATGGTGTGCCCCAGGATCCAATGGTAAGGGCAGTAGTTGGGGCGATCAATGAGGTGTGCCTCCTCTGGCTTTCTGCACTCTGGTAAGTGCACAATTCCCTGCTCTAAGGCACTGCGGAAGTAACTGGGGACATGAGCCTCATCTAATGAGTAGGTATGATTCCTTTTGTCCAGAAAGGGGGCACTGGGAGCCTGTCCCTGATGAGGGGGTGGAGGAGCCTGATGAGGAGGTGGAACTTGATTATCTCACCTAGGCGGTGGCGGCGCGTTACGTGGAGGTGCCTGCCGATTCTGAGGACGTTGTTGAGCTGAAATTTGTGCCTGAGGTGGAGGGCCTATGTGAGTCTATGGGGCCGGTGCTACTGGTAGCAATTCAAGTTGCCTGGGGGCCTCTATTTGGGTCACCACGGTGGGATCAGATCTAGCAGTTCTCCTTGCTGGGATTGCAGGGGGAAACAGATGTGCCTCCCTGGCCTGTTGCAAGGCTTCCTCGAGGCGTTGGGCCTTGTCGGAGAAGTCTCGGAATCCTCCGGGATAGTTCTGAGTGATCAGGGAGGGAACCAGTTCTATATTGACATTCCCCACACATATCATCATTAATTGCTCCTGAGTCAGTGGCAATTCAAGGGAGTATGTGAGCCCCTTCCATCGGGTGATAAAGACCGCGACCCGCTCGTCAGGACTTTTCTTTCACTTAAAGAGGTCTGCGATGATGGTCTTCTGGGTGGTAGAGCTGAACTGGTAGAGGAATTTCCTGCGAAGGTCCTCCCAACTGGTCATAGATCCGACGGGGAGTTGGTTGTACCAGAAGAATGTCGGCCCCTCCAGTTTCTGAACAAAACAGTGGAGCTTGGAAGCCTCCTGCTGCACAGGAGTCCCCAACATAGGCCCGCACCTTGAGTTGAAGTGGTCTAGATGCTGGGGCGGGTCCCCCATCCCATTAAAGGGGGAGAAGGTAGGATTCCTAAAACTCGGAGGCACCAGCACGTCATCCACCCATGCCGGATATGGCTTTCCATCTGGTGGGATTGCCACTTTTCGTGTTTCCAATACCTCAAGGCGGGCTATGAGCACCGCCATAGGATCATCCGGGCGGGGTCCCTGTTTTGACAGGGATTCCTAACCACGAGTGCATTATTAGGATCTTCAACATGGTAGACAGGCTCAGCGGCTCGTGGAGCGGCTTGCGGGGCAGTTGGGGGAACCCGGGACGGGTTCCTTGGATTGTTGCACTGTTCAAGAGGGTTTGGTGAGACATATAGAGCCCTCTTTCCTTGAGTTCCAGCTTCGGACCTGTCCACAGGAGTGGTATGATCAGGGTTGCCCAGAGGCATCTCGTCGGGGGGGTTGTTTCTTCCCCTGCTGCCCCGGCCTAGGATTGTCGTAGTCAAGTCATCTCTCTACAACACGTTCAGCCAGGAGTTCGTCGACCAACCTCTTTTGCTCAGCCATTTGCTGATGCAATGTGGCCTTCTCGAGGTCCTCCTTCTTCTTCTACACCAAGGTGCATGGGTCGGATTTCTTGACATCTCTGACATTCTCTTTTACCTTACTGACATTCCGGCTGAGTACCAACGACTCGGTGGGCGCAGGGAGACCTAGAAGGTTCCTCTACTGATGGGTAATCCTCCCCGATGGGTCTAACAGTAGTGGTACACCCTCAAGGGGTAAGTCTCCATCGAGAAACTCCAGCTCGTCCTCCTTGTCCACTACGTCATCCATGTTGACCGTGACCCTTCCTCAGGGTATGTCCTCAATATCGCATAGAGAGTCGGACTTCTTCCAAATAAGGATGAAGAAAAGGGCAGCATACTGCCCCCATCCATGGATTTGCACGTGGGGGTAGCCTCCTTGATAATTTTGTGGATTACCTTGATACTCTAAATGCATTGTTGTTGGAGAGCCTCACGGTGACCTGGTGACTCAGGGTGCTGGGCCACAGAGAGTGCGGCCAGATTGACTAGACGGCACTACTCGCTGACGTCTTTGAAATGTGCTTGGCTCCTTGGATAAACCGCACTCTGATGACGGAGACTGAAATGCATCACCCAGAGGGTGTAGCGGAAGCACTCAACTTCCTCTAGGGTGAGAGACTCAGGAATGTATAAATCTTGTGCTGCCACGGGCCAGAACTCCTCAGGGAAGTGGTCTACTACAAGAATGCTCCAAAATCTCCTTGACTCAAATTCAAGGTATGACCATTGATTGCCCCACTCGCCAACTGGGGGTGGATGAGGAACCGGCAGTGGTACTGAGGCAGACCACTGGGACGACAGGTCGGCCGGTGGAGAATACGACGAGTGGGCTGACTGGCCGCCGATTCTCGAGCTATCCTCCAAAGAGTGGAGCGACCTGGCCGCTACGTCGTGGTAGGAGGGGCTAACGGTCGTCGTTCCTGGATCAGGGTCCAGGGCTGCTGGTGATAGGTCGCAATGCTACTCACCTACCATCGGTCCCCAGAATATCTCTTTGTGATCTCTTGTGGAGGTAGAAAGTGATTCCGGTGATGATGGTGGAAACTACCTGACCGTAACCTATGGGGTCACCAGGTTTTCATCCTCCTAGATAAACCTGCGTATAGAAGCGGGAATCATGTAGACTTCACATTTTGGGAGCACCAGGATAATGTGCCTCATCCCTACCCTGGCCCTTGACTCAGATGAGTGAGGGGAGGGTTCCTGAGCTGAGTCGTACTCCTCTTCAGAGTCTGATAAGAGGACCAGTTTGATCTCCATCGGGGCCTTCCCAGGATTCTTCTTGTGGTGGAAACGACCCGCCTTCCTACCCCTGGGTGGCTCCTCGGGAAAGGGATGATTTCAAACATGGGGTCCTTCGGCCACACTGGTTCTGGGGTGGAGAAGGTTTCCACCTGAGAGAGCTAGGACGCGAGGAGAACCGGGAAAATGTCTAAGGGGACATGGGGAGGACATCCATGAATAGCACTAGAGTGGGAAAAACCTCCACTAGAACCGATAGGAGCATGGGGAGGACCTCCATGCTTGGTGCAGGTGGAGCGAGGCTGACCTTCACCCCTCTAGTTGTCGGGGAGAGGAGGACCTTCACCAGTTGCAGAAAGGACGTAGGGAGGATCCCCACATTGGAGATGGACCATATGGGCAATGTCTCCATATCGACGGTTGGGGGCAGGAGGAAGGACTCCATACCAAGTTTGATGGGCATGGGAGAGGCTTCTGTACCGAACATCACTATCGCGGGGTAGACCTTCATTCGAGTCGGGGGTATCATGGGGAAAACCTCTATGGAGAGCCTCAGAGTGGGGGAGACCCACGATCTGTGCGGTAGTGGTATGAGGAGGACCTTCTTACGGGGTGGAATCACTGCGGTTTGGTTCACGGCGACCCCTGCTTGTGCCTGTGACCAGGAGAGTCGACCCAGCCTGCCCGTGGGGTAGATGGGGCCTCGATCCCGGTAGGTCGTATAAGCGCCCCTGCTTAGTGTATGCAAGGACTTGATGATATGCGTCGGTGGTGGATCGGGCCACAATAACCGTTGACATTGACGCCCCTTAGTGGGCGTCCTCAGCTCGTGCCCGATGGTGGCATCGGGTCAGACGGGTCGGTGCTGGTGGTGCAGGTGCATAGCTTACCTGCTCCTCTAGCAAGGTCAGGCGGTGGCGCTGACGCGGATGGTTGGGGGCCCTTGTTGACAGCCCCTTGATTGAGACTCTGATCGAGCTAGGCCATACATCGCCCACCTCATCAGCGAAAGTCAAGGAGTCATCAATGCGCTCTGGGGACAGGCTCCCGAAGTGATTGAATTTTGGGGTGGGGAGCAGCGGCTCCATGCGTGGCCCTCGGGGGTGGCATCGACGACGAGGTGCAGCTGCCTCGAGATACAACCGGGCCATATCCCTGGTGTGGATGATCCCCTCCTCCTCATACCTGCGTATAAGGTCATTAATTACCCTTCACTGGATAATTTCCGATGGGGAGAGGGAACGTGGGCACCCAATAGTCATGGCGGTTAAAGCCATCATGGAAGAGGCGGAACCATTCTGGGTAGCCGCGTCGATATTTCCCCTGACCCTGCACCGGTGGGCAGGTGACCGGGCTCCGGATGCAAAAACTTGGTTCCTGAAAGTAGGGAGATGAACTCATTAACACTGCTAGGAAAATAAATCGACAACCAGTGCCCCAGTGCCATTCCGTCTTCCGTGGCCAGTAAGAGGGATCCACACAAAAAACGTCACAGAACGGGATGTCCAACGTCCTACTACCCCAACTTTGGGTGAGTTTCACGCCAGGCCCGCTATTTTCTTGGTGGAACCCAGTGCCGGATAGCTGGATCTGGTGACATGTCAATCTAGGGATGCCCCGAGCGCTACTAATCTTCATATTGAGGAGAATACCTTCACGTCGGGTTCACCATTTCTGTTTCTGACACTTTCACTGGGGCGCATGCATCCGTCTCATTTGGGGACGAAGGATGCGGCTTTTTGTTACCCCGCATTCCCTCTTTCCAAAGGCGGGCGACATCCACTCCTTATTCAGGGAAGTTCTCTCCTTGGTCAAAACGAGATTATGGGATGTCGGTTCTTCCTTCTGTGGATTACTCCTCGGAACTCGTCACCTAGTCCGGGTCTCCCTCATAGATTTAATACATTTTTTTTGAAACTCTTTCTGACGTAATATCTTCATGGACACCATTTAATTATGCTTCTACTATCAGGACATTCCAAGGGGTCCAGCCAGGGCAACAACCTTCGGTTAGGGGAGTAGTCATGTTGACGCATCACTGACATGTCTGGATGATGGGGGATTGGCATGTCTAACTTTTTTCCCTAGTTATAGGGCTTCTCGAGGGCACGGAATCCCGAGGCATCCCACATCGAACATGGGGAATCCTATTCCATGGGCATGTATATGAGGTTTTCCTCTACTTCCCATGTTTAACACAGGGTATGCTGCAAGTTTAACGTCTAGCATATACGGATCGGGCTCATCGGAACACTAACTAGAGTGGATCAGATGGAGAAACCCCCTTGAGGGAACGCCGATATTGGGGACAACACGTGGGTGACTTCCCGAATGCTGTTAGACAGACTGGGGAATGGGGAGGCATGATTCCACCGGGATGTGTCAGCCCGGGTAAGAATTAGAATGGATGATGGAGTGGTTGAATTAAATGGGTGGTGAATGGGGTGGAAATGTCATGGAACGAGGATGGTTTTGGGATTGAGCCTTGAAGAGGCTTCCTATGTATCCCCGTTGTAGCGAATCAAAGTCCACATAGTTCGTTTGATGACAGATTACCACCAAATGAGGTTGACAACAACTTACCGCTAAATGAGGTCGCAACGGCTTACCGCTGGAATGGGATCGCAACGGCTTACCGCTGGAATGGGATCGCAACGTCTTACCGCTGGAAGTAGACCTGGGTTCCAATGGTTGTTAGGCTTGAACCTCATGGTGGCTTCCTATATACCATTCCTTGACATGGATCAAATTCCTCATAGTTCAGGTGAAAAGGGGTCTTGGCACACCGACACAGAGACGGTCGGGGCCAATGATCGTTGGGCTTGAACCTCATGGAGGCTTTCTACGTACCATGCCTTGACATGGATCAAAGACCATGTAGTTTAGGATGGGTTGGGTCTTACACTCTGAGGAGGCCCGAGGAGTTTGGTGAACCAACATGAAGGAAGTCGGAATGACCGAGTGCTGGGATTGAACCTCGTGGAGGCTTCCTACGTACCATGCCTTGACATGGATCAAAGTCCCCATAGTTCGGAATGGTGGATACAGTTTAACATCATGCGAGATGGTGGAATTTGGGGCTTACGCTCTGAGGCAGCCCAAGGCGGAGAGGATTGAACCTCGTGGAGGCTTCCTACATACCATTCTTTGACATGGATCAAAGTTCTCGTAGTTCGGAATGGTGTCAGTGAACCGATGTGAAGGGACCAGGGGTCCAGGTGGGCTTGAACCTTGTGGAGGCTTCCTACGTACCATTCCTTGACATGGATCAAAGTCCCCATAGTATGGAATGGTGGATATAGTTTAACGTCATGCGGGACGGGGGTATTTGGGGCTTACGCTCTGAGGCAGCCCAAGGTGGAGGGGCTTGAACCTCGTGGAGGCTTCCTACGTACCATGCCTTGACATGGATCAAAGTTCCCGTAGTTCGGAATGGTGTCAGTGAACCGACGCAAAGGGACCAGGGGTCCAGGTGGGTGTAAACCTCGTGGAGGCTTCCTACGTACCATGCCTTGACATGGATCAAAGTCCTTGTAGTTTGGTATGGTGTCGGTGAACCGACGTGAAGGTAACAGGGGTCCAGGTGGGCATGAACCTCATGGAGGCTTCCTACGTACCATGCCTTGACATGGATCAAAGTCCCCATAGTTCGGGATGGTTTCGGTGAACCGACGTGAAGGTACCAGGGGTCCAGGTGGGTGTTGGGCTTGAACCTCGTGAAGGCTTCCTACATACCATGCCTTGACATGGATCAAAGTCCATGTAGTTCGGGATGGTGTCGGTGAACCGACGTGAAGGGACCAGGGGTCCAGGTGGGCTTGAACCTTGTGGAGGATTCCTACGTACCATGCCTTGACATGGATCAAAGTCCCCATAGTTCGGGGTGGTGTCGGTGAACTGACGTGAAGGGACCAGGCGTCCAGGTGGGCTTGAACCTCATGGAGGCTTCCTACGTACCATGCCTTGACATGGATCAAAGTCCCCGTAGTTAGGGATGGGAGTACAGTTTAACTTCATGCGGGGTGGGGGTGATGTAATGGTCGATGCTTACTCTAAGACCACATGAGTCATGCTCGTTGTGAGAAACAAGAGGCAGAAAAGGCATGACAACCATGTCTCAAAAGGTACGCCTGTGGGAAGTGAAGAGAAGTGGGGCTTAAGCTCTAACGTGGCCCAAGGTTCCCGGACTTACTTCAAGATGGAGGCTCGAGGGCGACAAAGCGCAACGGTAGAGGGATTTGCGATCGAAGAAAGGAGGAGTCATGTGCCCTATCACTCCCTCCGCTAGCCATGGGGACCGAATATGAAAGGAGGGGCAGGGATGCTACCTCTTAGAAGGAAAGTTAGGGGCTTACACCAATATGGTTTCCCTTTCCCCCCGCAGAAAAACGCCACTCCCAGAAGGAGGATATCATCCCCTAAGGATACCAGGGGCATGGAGAATGTCCAAGGTGGGGGCACCCCGTGTGAGAGGCATGGGGTGATGTCACAGTTTAACTTCATGTGCTGAGGATGATGGTGCTTGGAATTTTAATGTCCTGCAGCTTGGACGAGGTGGTCTTACTCTGCACCCCTAAGACTTACATAACCAGTACCCTCTGCTCCTTGTGGGTGGGAAGGCACCAGAAATGATGTGGTAAAGGGGTGTCATAGATCGAACCATCGAGGGGTCCATGTTAGTGTGGCTATGAGAAGAAGCAATATCCATTAGTGTGCCTATGCGAGGAAGCATTAGGCGAAGCAACGCAATGGGTGGTGTCGTCCAGGGGACTTTGAAGTCACATCGTGCAAACCCAGAGGGTCGCACGGGAAAAGGAATTTCCAAGCAGAGGGGTCCATAGGCAAGGGCCTTGTGAATCTCTATTTCTTCACGTGGCGTAGGGCACTTGCGAAGGGGTGTGCTTCGCGAAGTGGGGTTCCTTAACCTTAGCATGGGGCAGAGGTGAAAATGGGAGGTGCTTCGCGAAGTGGAAGGGAATTCGCGGAGCACAGCCTCACGGAGCAAAGGTGCCTTGCAAAGAAAGGTGTCAGGAGGCAATGTGCTTCACGAAGTACAATGACCCTACCTTAGCATGTGGATCAAGTGTACATGAAGGGTGTTTCGAGAAGCATAAATGCTCCACAATAACTCGGATCCCCTTGGGGATCTCCTTCCTTCACGAAATCTCTTAGGCTTCGCGGAAGGCATCCCTCTCAGAAGAGTGGATCAAAACGAGACAATTTGGAGGTAGTTTGCGAAGCAGAAGTACCTCGTGCAGCTCATTGTTCACCGATCAGAAGAATGCTTCGCAATTCGGGAGTTGGGAAGCTGAAAAGTCGGATTGTCCATCCGAGGAGCTCAGGGGGATCTTGGTATTTATAGGATAGGGGCGCCGCGGAGCAAAGACGATGCGGTGCGAAGGGGAGATTGGTTGCTTCGTGGTGGGCTCGCGGACGTCAAATGGGGTCGCGGAGCGTCCCTCCCCATTGCTTCGTGGCTGGGTCGTGAACATCAAATGTGTTCATGGAGTGTCCCGACTCATTGCTTCATGGCGGGGTCATGAACATCAAATGCATTCACAGAGCGTCCCACCTAATTTCTTCGTGGTGGTATTGTGGTGCTGAGGACCTTCGCGAAGGGGCTTCGTGTGGCAGTCCATGGTGCCGTCTTTGGGCCTCTTCTTTGTCCCGAATTTTGGCGCCAACAAGTATATTAGAATATCATATATAAAGACTACCACAAATTTTTAGAGGAAATCTCTAACGACTCTATTCATCAAGTCCATGAAGATTGTTAGAGTATTGGTGGGTCTGAATGGAATTACTATGAACTCATAGTGCTCATAGCTTGTACAATAAGTAGTCTTGGGGATATCATCCTTATTCACCCTACCACGGTAATATGCCGATCAAATATCTGCCTTGGATAAGTATTTTTCTCCATGTATATGATTGAACAATTCATAAATACATTAAATATGATACTTATTCTTTATCGTGATCTTGTTGAGCTCACAATAATCAAAGAAAATGCACATTGACCCATCCTTCTTCTTGAAAAATAGTACTAGTTCACCCCACAATGAATCAGTTGGGCATATGAACCCTTTATCCAAATTATCTCTTAGTTGTTTATTCATCTCCTCATGGTAAACAATAGACATTCTATATAGAGTCATGGATAATGTCAGTGCCCTAGGTATAATCTCAATTGAAAATTCAACCTATCCTCTAGGAGGAAGAACAGGCAATTCCTTAAGAAACACATCACCATATTCCCTCATAATGGGAATGTATTCAAGGATTATATTTTCCTTAGACTCAATCATTTGATATAGATATTATTGCTCATAGGGAAATAATATAAATTCTTGAGATGTTGGTGCCAAATAGGATTCATCCTCCTCCTTCTACTTATACAGAATCAGGGGATGATTTGCAATATGGATATTGATTTCCTTCTAACAGAAATTTATATTGGTTATATATAGGGAAAGCTAATTCATAACCATAATTGCATCAAATTCCACCAAAGGGAGTATGAAAAGGTTCCCTGGGGAGTTCAGTATATAAATTTGGACAATGGAGGAGTTATATACTTGGGATGCAATAATTTCCCCATTTTTCATTTTCACTGATAGCTCAACTTCTATGATTTGTTGTGGTGTTTGAATAGTTTTACTAAACTATCTTGATATGAAGGAATGCATAGTTCAGAATCAAAAAGTATATTTTCTATTCTTGAATGAATAACTAGTTTACCTACCACCACTGCATTATCGGGATCCACCTCAACGGTTGTGATAAACAAATCTCATCCTTTCCACCTTCTAGGTTGTTGATTGTCTCTAAAAACCCTTAGCTTAGTGCATTGCTTTGTAAAGTGTCATGGTTCCTTGTAGTTTAAATAATGAACAATGTGTTGAGGGTTGACTAGAGAATTCCTTTCCTCCATTTTATTAGTGGGTTTCTCTCATATGCATTCACCTAGATAGGTGTCCTTCATTCCCACACCAAAATAATTTCCTTGTTCCCCTTAGAAAATTTACAGGGTGATTCTTTCCACACTTTTTACAAGGGGATATTGAAATTTCTTAGCACTAGTATATTTCTCCATTTGACTGCTAAAGTTAAACTCCACTTTCTGCTTATTATCCCTATGGTACCCTTGAGATTATCCAATATTTATTTCGACTTTAAAGGCACATTAGACAATTTCCTCATGTCTATAAAAGTCTTATATTTTCAGGGATATTCGTAAACTAGGTTTTATCTCACCAAAGAAGTGGTCGACCTTGCATTTGGAGATAACAACGAAGAGGGAGGCATATCGTTCATGTCTTATGATGTTTTCCTTGTATGCCCTAATAGATTTTTGACCTTTTTATTGAGGGAAAGTAAATACCTTTCCATTTTAAGTCAGAGAGTGCGAGGAAAATATTTATCTAAAAACATTTTTTGAAATTCCTTCCACCCCATCTCTTTGATCTCTTCCTCGAGCTTCGTATTCTTAATCAATGTCCACCACTAATCTTCTTATCCCTACATATGATAAATAGATAGTTGAACCTTCTCTTGTTCAGAGCATTGAAGGAGATAGAATATCTTCTCAATAGAGTTGGTCCATTTTTCCATGATTAAGGGACCATATTATCCATTGAAAGTAATATGGCTTTGTTATATAAATCCCTCAATTACAGCTTGTTATTTATTGAGGGAATTTGGTAAATCCTATTAATCTAGGTTTCTATTCAAAACTTGATTCATCTGAGAGATTATCCTTACAAATTTCAGGATTCCTGCTCTAGTCGGGTTGGGCATCTCATTGGTCCAATCATCACATTGTCTGTCACATTGATTGTTTACCTGATTTCTCTTATTTACAACTATTGGCTATAATAAAATGAAAATTAGGGATGATTATTTTTAAACTATTAAACACATAAATGGGAATTCAATAGCATTAAATGGATTACTTATAAATTACATGTATTCCCTTAACGTATGAATTTCTATGCTACAAGCTATGTTATCCATGGTCTATTTCCTAACATATATTCTCATGGTTATTTTTTGTTCCCTTGATAATGGTTCATAATGAGATTATGAATTTTCTAAAGCATATACACCGGGACTCTCAAACCAGGTGTGCAGTAAAACCCATTGACATGCACTAATTCCCAATCGAGTCTAAATCAATGCGTTGTTTTCGGGTTTTACCCCTATGTACATATGTGTTAGATCCACATCCACTTGTAGTATCTAGATAGGGATTTATTTTCATGACAGGATACTTACTATATACTTAACAAAATTTAGGGATTTTTTCTTATACTTAGTCTTATCCCTAAGGCTTTCTCTAGAGTTTTCTAATCCTAATCCCAAAAATAACTAAACCACCAATTGATACCAACTATGAAAACCCTTATCTTTATTACACATTAATTCATGATTTATTACATAAGTTTACACATAATAAAACCCAGAAGATCTAGAATTATAGTGTATTTGGGAATTAGGTACATTACATAATAACTTAAAATAGGAAAAACATTATCTTTATTGAATACTTTCTTAACATGCTCGTACTTAAAACAGCACAAGACAACCTGGGGAGAAACAAAAGAAGGGGTGATCTATAAAGCCCATTTAGGGAATAAACATGGAATAACATGAAGAAATTAATGCATGTTAGACAATATGAATATTAATGGGGTACAAAAGGAATGATAATCATAAACATGAATAATGATTCATGATATAGCATGTTAATCATAAAGGGAACATGGGAAATGTGGAAACAACTTAAAACACTGCATCATAAACCTAGGTTAAGGATAACCCACCAAGAAATCATGGTGGAAAAATTCTGGTGATGGATTAGGTTCACTCCCCAATCCCTTGAATGATGTCTCATGAGACTAAAACATTACCCAATGAATTGGAGTGCTATATAATTTTGGTTTCACCCATCACATTCATTTCATTCTCATTCTTATGTGTTCCACATAGATCATAAAACAAGGAATAATTTTTCATCACTTTTTATTTGATGATCAAGTAGTATGGAATACATAAATTTAAGTATAAAATATAATAATTATAAGTGTAAAATTTTAACACCCTTGATAGGAAATGGGTATGGTATTTACTGCATAACTGTTTTGGCATGGAAACTCGCGGTGAAATTTCGGTAGCATAACGACGTCACATAAGATTCATAAAATGGGTTTGTGGGAGAGAAAGGGGTATATAATCATTTTTACATCAAATGGTAAGTAATAGGTACATGTAAAAACATATCCCAATAATATTAATTGAAAATATAAGGAATAATATAATGAAGAAACTTGTATAATAAGGAGAAGGAAAAGAACCCTCACCTTGAGAGTGTGACACCAAATGCTTGGGAGGTGCTTCTTGAGAGCTTTGGGACACATTGGGAGGAATATAGAGAGGGTATAGAATAGTAAGGATGTGATAAAAGTATTTTGAGTGATGAAAAATTAGTGATTAGGTGTGTTTATATAGGAAATGAGAGGGGAATTATTTATCATTTATCAAACAAATGTTTTGGACTCTACATAATAAAATAACCATAACCAAAAACCTTACCACAGTTTTTCCCAAGGTTTTTGAAAAAGTATATTTATTTTTATTATTTTATAAGACCAATAGCCTAACTTAATAAAATAATACCCTTGCTGATGTGGAAGTGAGTCATACTCATAAAGAAATTATTTTAAAAACATAAAATAAACTAATGGTTTTTTAGGATTCATAAAGGTTTATAAAATTAATAAAATAAACATAAAATAACATTATTTTAAATTTAAAACATATATTTGGTCGTTCATACCCTTTATAGTATTTATTACATCACTTTTCAGTCATTATGATGTCATAATACACACTGTATATTTATACAATATTTAATTTATACCCAAAAATTCAACTGTCTCAAAAAATTAGGAAAAAATAACTATTGGATAATTTCGACATTTTGATTCCAAAAATAATATTAATTTTATCAAAATAATTTTCTAAATACATTCATTTTTACTTTTAAAATAATAATTAGTATTTATTGAGAAATGTTGGATTTTTTTGACAATAATAGTTTTCGGACCCTTATAAAAATTACATTTGACTTAATAAAAGTTATATGATCATTTATATGTGAGAAAAAATATTTACTAATAATATTTTATTAAAATATTATTTATTTCAAAAATCCATTAATTCACAAAAATAAACATCTTAATTGAAATTGAATACTAATTAAAAATAAAATTTGTGTTTTATTGTATAAAAATCAAAATAATTTATAAAGTAACAATAAAAGAAAATATGAACATCATTATATTGAAAATAAAATATATATATTCATATTATTATGGTCTTTATACATATCCCTTTAGTACACCAGAAAACTCCCTAATGGTAAGGTCCGAGATGGAGAGACTTTCATGACTAGTTTAGCGTACATGGTTTATGTTGTGATTTTGATGAGCTTGAACTTATCCCGTAAACAGTTTCTCTCATAACTAAGTTGTTAGATCTCATCTTGGGATTGTTCAAGGGAAAACTTCAGTGATGTTATCACCCTCAGAAGCCCCAATCAATGGGAATCATGAAGTATGATCATACTAGTTGAGGTCATCACTTCCTTTGTCTGTGTCAATTGAATTTGTTAAAACCATATATTTATACTAATCATGTGATCACTATTCAATGGATATATTATCAATGTTAATGATGCTTAATATTATTTTAAGTCTGATAGGATATAATATAATCAAATAAATGCATGTGTTTTCTATAACCGTAATATATAATGAGACATCTAATTTAAATTGCAAAGGGAATTTTATTTATAAAATTTCATGTTAAAATAGATAAAGAACTAAAACTATGACGATGCTAGATTCACCTCATCATAATATTGGGTCACTAATCCCCACCATCGTCCTTATAATCCATAGAGAAGGCTTACTTCTAGGGCCACCATCTAATCTTTTAGTGTCTTGACTAGAGGGAAAACTCATGTCACTGCCTCAAGCATGTCCTCAGTCGCCTGTGGGTCGGGCTCACCTTAAAACCTAAGGGGTCTCTATTTCTAAAACCCATGAAGTGCGCTTAGCATGTGCACTTAATCTTCTAGAACTATTGATATTATCTTCTCCTCTGTAGGTGGTGGTATAGATGGTACACCACCTAGAGGTAACACATCTAGAACTAGTCCCTATATCGATGCCTCATCATTGAGGGAATCATCCTCATGATCCAGAAGTTGAATCCTAGATGGAATATGTCATGAAGGTGTCCTGAAATAGAAAAGATTTACCACGATCAATGAGTATATCTAGAGTACTGACTTAATAAGGACATAGAAACCACAACCCATTACTATAGGATGTGTGTATCATTTTTACCCCTACAACTACTGTTCTCATGTACTGATTTGAAAAGTAGATTATTAGAGTCCTTTTGTATGGATACGTTGTCTACCATACCAACACTAGAGTCTCTAGACTAAAATTCGAACTCAAAATACTTACCACTATCACCTCAAACCAAACTCTCAAACTCTGGTCCTATGGTAGAACCGATTACTATGATATCACTCGGTTATGACCCATTCCAATGGGGCTGGTGCTGCAACTCCCCAAGCCCTCCCCTGATAGGCTATGGGATGGAGACTAGCACCGAGTAGGAATATCACTAACATGGGAGACCATATCCTAAGTACATGTACACACACACACACATCTCCAAGTCCATGCAATGATAAAATAAAAAAACAACTAAATAACCATGCATTAATGCATCTAAATCCCACATCTAGAGTACGACAGGAAGTAAAGGAAAGTAAACATGGCCAAATAATAGACCACCATAAGAGTATGAAAAATAATTCCAACCTAAAATTAAATTAGGGGATGCTATCAGAATACCACAGGAACACACCTCAGTCTTTCTGGTCTTGCTAAGCACCACCTAGTCCTGGTCCCTCAAGGACTCCGTCAAAAGGTCGATCGTCTGCACATGACATGACAGATGCAGTAAAAACTCATGCATAGGTGAGTATAAAAATACCCAGTAGGATAGCCCAAAACCATAAAGAATACAAAAAAATAACAATAGTGATATCTACATAGGTATATTTCAATAATTCATATAACAAGAATATCAATATACACTTAACAAATTCATGTAGTCTCAAAGGTGAAGTCACAACGGTAATACCAGCCTAGGATTTCGACTCAATGATTCTACATAGAACTCATCCGGGATAACACACTCCATGAGTCTGGTAGAAATGATGATGTTTGTATGAGAGGTAGTGGTTGTCAGGTCTCACCATTAAAATTATATGCTACAAGTATGGAGAGATACAATACACATAAGAGGATCAATCCCAAGGCCAGGGGTATACTGACAACTAAATCTAGATTAACCACTAAGTATAGGATCAACGCCTGTATAGTGATGGTTATGATGATATCAAGAACTCCACCTAGGGCAATTTTATGAATAGGGTATCTCACTCTGCGCCTCATGGAAGGATTCCAATAACTCTATCCAAGAAGTTCTGATAAAGGGATCATTGTATTATGTTTAGGAGGAAATTCCATAATAACCCTTAGGGAATAGATATCGGGAATGCAACCTAATGAAACTTGTCCAATATAGATAGAACAAGGGCACCAAGACAAAATTTAAGGATTACATGGTGTGTAATAGGGGTACGTGTCATATCCCTTCGACCCTAGGTCCTGCCCATGTAAATGGTATGTGTCTGTGTTCATTCTTGTAAACATGTAATAGTACATGGCATGTGGCTTCTCATATAATCTTTCTATTTACCTGTACACAGATTATCCCCTATACATTCTAGTCTATCCATGTCTATGTAGGAGTACATGGAATTCCTCTGGCCATGTACCCTCAGGACATGTCCATGTAACCTATAAGATACACACTAAGCTGATTGGGAGGTGATCACATGTTGTGTGATAGGGTCACATACCGTGTGATCCTTAGTTGCATCCTAAAACCCTAACCACCAATATGAGGATCCAACATGCTATGTAATCCTAGATTACACACCGTATGGATTGGGATTTCTAGAATCCTACTGTTCTTCTTCACAAAGAGTTATCTGCTTCTCTGGCACCAGATCTGAACATGATTCACATCGAAAAAGGAGGATCTAGTTTGGATGACCATTTCTGTCATCGTTCACCAGATTCTGGCCATCCAAACTTCTCTTAATACATCCTTGTTCATTGTTCTTCATTGTGCGCTGGAGAATGTGAAAATTGGGTACCCAAAACTACCTGATCTGTTGTCTCTTCCATTTTCACACCACTGTCATGATGATTCAATCCAAGATCTACAATATTGAATCTTTTCACCAAGAAACAGGTGTGCAATGATCGATTTCTCAATGGACTTCGAACCATGATAAAAATGAAGAACATCCACGATGAACGAAGAATTGGGGGGAGAAAATCATATAGAACAATTATGAGAAATGAAACTCAGTTGATGTTCATGTCAACCTTGATTAATTTCTATTAGAATGATGAACGAATAGATAAAAATTAACCAAAAATAAATTATCCCAATAAAACCCTACAATAATCTCATCCAGTAATATGCACGATCCACAGATCAATTTGTTGGTTGATTGATATGTGTTCGTCGTGGAAATAAAAAACTAGGAAATAATACAAATCAAACAACATCATACCTCGATTTGGATCGATCACTGATGATGAACGGAGCTGCGTCATGATCGTTTGTGAGATCCTCTGATTTTGTCTCACAGCGATCGTCGATCTTCAATTCGGTCGTTGTCTGCCAACGGAATCTATTCCATCAACTCCAATGGATCTCGTCAATTTGCAGGGTTGTGTGGATAACCCTATAAATTTTCCATAATCATGTATTTAATAAATAAAATCATTCCACTGCATCAATGAACAAATAAATTATTTTATTTATTATTTTATTTATTTTACACCCATGATGACGTTTCCACAAATTCTCTATGCCAACAAAGGTTGTGTCACGCCTAGGGTAAAACATGTGTTATGAACTCAACAGTGCCTTCAGATTTCTAATCTATGAACCCATTTATATGTTATTTCACTTTTTTAGAAAAATCATTCATGCATTCTATTTAATATATTTAATACATTTCAAAAATTTATTCTTGGCACACTGGGCCTTGGAATCACATGAATTCTCATTTTCTTGTCTCGAAAATAATCCATATAATATCCAAAAATAATTCAAGGAAAATCTGAGCCATTACATTATCCCAAAATTGGGAAACTAAAGATGAATGTTGTATAGAAAACTGAGGATGTTGAAGATATTATTTTCCTTGTTTCCTTGATGGTCAACTATTTAGAAGGTTGAATTCTTGATTTAGGTTGTTCATTCCATATGTACAGGAATCAATATTGGTTTTTAAACCTCAAGGAGTCGTATGAAGGTGAAGTGATTATAATAAATAACCACTCTTTCCACACAAGAGGTATTGAAACGATACAGTTGAAGATGCATGATGGTACAAATCGATAACTTAAAGATTTAAGATATGTAACATAATTGGAAAAGAACCCCATATAACTTGGAGTCTTGGATAATCTTTCTTACAAAATAAACATTGAAGATAGAGTCATGAAAGTTATTCACAGTGCACTTCTTTCAATGAAAGGTATTTGAAAATATGCTTTGTATTATTTCAATGTTGAGACTTTTACAGGTGGAGTAGTCATATCGGATAAGAGTATCATCACTGGTAGAACACAGATGACCACATATATACCTTCCAAGTATGATGGTATGGTTATCTATTCTCTTTTTGTAATTGAAGACGGTGTTCTAAACAACTATCGATATGTTTTGGATAACAAATAAATGAACCAACAGAAGTCTGTTATGGAATAAAAAATGAGATCGCTGCATCAGAATTAGACATGGGATCATGTTCCTACTCTAAAATAAAATAAATCAGCTACATGAATCAAGTTACAACATTTTTTTTACTTGATAAATATCAATCATACTAGATATTCCTATGGGCATCAGAAATTCATCAGTAGGAAGAAGTTTTGTTTTGAGCAGAAACTTGGTGATAATTATCTTCAATGTGGAGAT
This sequence comes from Viscum album, assembly GCA_963277665.1. Classification (NCBI taxonomy): domain Eukaryota; kingdom Viridiplantae; phylum Streptophyta; class Magnoliopsida; order Santalales; family Viscaceae; genus Viscum; species Viscum album. Next base: position 825,374,449 of record OY728148.1, on the reverse strand, counting down.
TGTTTAATGTTGAAGAAAAATAACACCACCCAAAATGGTGGGTGACTGTAAATATAGAACAACATCAAGAGTAGGTTTCACATGGAGATAACTAGGAATGGGAGTTGGTAAACCTGAAGAAGACTCGCAATAAGAGTTGGTGGTCGCCTGAAGAAATTGTAGCGGCCATTTGAATCTGCTTCTTCTTCCTAGCTGGCTATAAATATGGGTTCCACTAGGTGGGAAAATATGGGAATTTGTAATCTATGTATTCCCATTTGAATAATAAAACCATCTATCTTCATTGTGAACATAGGTCACCCGACCAAACCACATAAATTTGTGTTTCCTTGTGTGTTCCTATTTCTATTTTGGTTTCCTACTTGAGTGTGGGAATTTGAGGGAGATACTACCTTTGCACAACAATTCCAATTGATCAGTACATCTGTTGTGGTTAACCATTTAACCCTTTGAACATATAGGACCCACTGAATCATATTTTAGGATTACATATATAATATATTCAATTAATTAGTTATTGACAAAGAAACAGAACAAATTTATTCCTTAATCGAGCTACTGGAAGAACAAAAGCAGATGGAATAGAAAAGAAAATAAACCTAGATATAACATTCTTTGAATCATCATGATCCTACATGCATGGAAAGAACCCCACCCAGTTAAGTATTTATATTACCATGAAAAAAGAAGATGAAAATAAATACAAACTCAAAGAACCAAGAAGCAAACTAAATAAACTATCCGAGGAGGCCAGCTCGGTTGAACTAGATGGAAGTGATCAAACTTGTCACATAGAGTAAACATCGTCCACTCCTTGAAATAATCACGCACATACCCAAAAAGGATTCAGATCTATACATGAGAGAAAGAAATAAATCACTATATAGCCATGATTCTAAATTAAAACCTCATTATGATAAAAGAAATTCATGATCTGGAACCTCTATAATGTGTAGTCGCCCTGAACCCAAGATCGAGTCGATCTCCATTGAGTCCACACTGGAGCAGTACTTTGGTTCCAGGAGGTAGCATGACTTTAATAATGGGGAGGGTAGTTGGCCGAAATACCTTGATTTTCCTTCTTCTTCTCTGAGAACCCCTCTCCATAGTGAAGGATCTTCCCACCAGGAGCTCATGAGCCGAACCCGACCAAGAGAGCCCTTAGCTGAAAAGATCAATTGCCTGAATCAATGCAAGAAGGTAGAGTCATGATTACTTATCACTGGAACGTCAGACAGATTAGGTAGGACTACGGGATCATAGTCATGTGGATGGCCTAAATGAGGCTGACGGTTCGCATAATAAAAGGTGAGCCAACTGGAGGGACAAGTGTCATCGTGATATTGGCATAACATAGGTAGCACAGATCCAGGTTAATCCAAACAAAAACAGCCAGAGACACTCATGATTTTTGGAACATCCCTAATCAACAATCCAAAATTCAAGTTCTATATAGGTAAAGAATGACTGAGAATTCCAGTAGAAAACAATATAAGCGAGTAAAGTGAAAAACCCCCATGTAGGAATAAAACCCCATGAAAACATAAATTCTAAAAGAAAATATGAAAGAATCATATAAATACAATTAAATTAATGAAATTTCAATTTAGGTAGGGGAATAAAATAATAAATCTCCACCTTGCAATTAAATGTATTTAAGAGTTATGTTCTCACAACCTAATTTAGAGAATTGGGACTATATTCATTAATTTAAGAGAGTGAAAAAATTTAAACAATGGTATGACCTTAGTCAAACTATCGATCGGGTTGTCCCCAGTGGGTATCTCAATGAAACTCATTGTCCCATATTCTATAACATCCCTAACAAAAAAAATCTAATGTTAATGTGCTTCGGTCTATCATGGAATACATAGTTCATAGACAGATGCAATGCAGATTGGCTATCACAGTGGACTATTATACTATCAGTAGATAAAGACATGTTAGAAATAAAACCTTTCAACCATATAGCCTCTTTTATGGCTTCTTTCAAGTCTATATACTATGCCTCGATAGTGGGCAGAGCAACCACTGATTGTATATTTCACTTCCAGGGGACCGGTCCTCCATATGGATGAAATGCATAACTAGTGAGTGATTTTCTAGTATCAATATTTGAATCATAATCAGATTCAACAAAACCAACAATGTCACCGGTATAACTATTATATAATCCATATCGAATGCACAATTTATCATACATAGAGATGTTCCTGAGGAGCCACTTCAAGGAATGCTAATGAGGCTTACCAAGTTTTCCCATAAACTTGCTCAAAGTACAAACAACAAATGCTATATCTGACATAAAATAGACCATAGCATACATAATACTTCCTACAACATTAGCATATGGTGTCTTATTCATGAATGCATCCTCATCATCATTTCTAGGGGATTTTTCTAATGAAAATTCAAAATGTTTTCTTAAAGGAATACTAAAAGGTTTAATGTGCTCAAACAAATACATTTTTAGTACCTTCTTAACATAAGAAAACTGAGATATGTATATGGTTTGGGTCCTTCCAATATCTAATTATGTTCATACCCAAGATCTGATTGGCATGTCCTAAGTCTTTCATTTCCAAGAGAGTGTTCAATTGGTTCTTGATAGAATTTATAATCTAAATGTTTTTACAGATAAAAAGCATTCCATCAACATATAAAAACAAGTAAACATATTCATGTTTAAGAGTTTTATAGTATACACATGAATCAAACATAATTATGGGAAAAATATTTTCAATCATAAAAGAATCAAACCTTTTATACCATTGCCTAGAAGATTGTATGTAACGACACAAGTCTGGATCCCCTCCACTGGTGCCCCGTACCTGGTTCGCCACATGACCTCAAGCGCGTTTCCCCAAACGCCAGAGGCTACCGACTAGAAGCGGGGGCCTTTGTGAGTCGGTGGGGAAACTATGCCCTCATTCGGTAAGGTATACAAGGTAAGAAAACAACAATAAACAACAGAAGCAGTAAACAACATGCAGAACAACAGAAACCAAACAGCGAAAGCAATGTAGATATATAACTATGATGAAAATGACACAGCAGGTACAAGTATCTAAGGAAAACAGCAAACACAACAATGTGATGAAATACAACTGAAACCAATTGCAAAAGAAAAACAAAGTAATCTCCTCAGCATCGCGAGCCACGGATCGGTCCCATGCTCCCCAGCTCCTGATGTAGTCAAGATCCTGAAGTAGAAGGGCGCTTTCCCTTATCTATAGCTGTAGCAACATAGTCTGTTTGGGCCCAAAAACATGGCCCAAACAGGGTGTGAGATACAATCCCAGTAGGCAATCACCCAAAGATTTGTGCCTAACAGTCAATGAATATATGGTAGTAAATAAACAAGAAGCAGTAAACAGGAAAGCACAAGCAGCTACAATCCACAGTTCTAACAAGTAAAGTACACAAGTAAGCAACCAGCAACAAGAAGAAAACAGGTAACCCTCTGGGTAGCTCTCACAGCCTAACCCCTATGGTTCAACCTATAGTACTAGCAACCCTCTGGGAGACACACACAGTCTCACCCCTCTGGTTCAGCTACGTAATTAAGCAGACTCTCTGGGGAATCACTCACCGTCAATTCCCCCTATAGTCTTGTATCATGTTAAAGGATCTCTGGGGAAGCACTCAACATCAATTCCCCCTGTGGCCCGCATCGTGGATCTACAGACTCTCTAGGGAATCACTCAACGTCAATTCCCCCTATATTATCGCATCGTAATTAAAAGACACTCGGGAGAAGCCCTTCTGTCAATTATCCCTTTGGTCTACTACTCTAGGTTATCACGGTCCTGAGTGAAAGGTAATACATACTCATCGCGCGTATACATTGTCCATGTAAACCTCAAGAACTACTTGGCTATCAACTAAGGATCAGCAGCAAAAACAAAACAACAGTTCCACTATCCTACAACTAGGCATGGAAACTGGCAAAACGCCCAACAGGAAAAACAAGCATGGAAAAGCAACCTGAGCACAAAATAAATTATTCTACTCACAAGAAATAACCTCTAATAAATCAATCAAGCAAATAAGGCAAGAAACGAGGGAAAAATAGGAAACACGCAATAACCCGTTCAAGGGTATTGGTGGAATTTGCACATAATATTCATCAACTTCTACGAAAAAGCACAAACCACCTACCTCGATCCTAGGAGATCGATATACGTGAACCTCGATGATAGATTCCCCTTAAAACGACATAGATCTGAGAAAATGCACAAAACATTCATCCCACGATAACTTGGAAATGAGGGGAAATCAAGAAACAAGGCTAAAGCAGAAGGAAGAACTCACCGCTGCAATTCCAACGCAACTGATTGTGCTCGAATCGGAGAACGGACAGCGAGGCAGAAGCTCAGAGAAGATTCGGTCGTACGGTCGCTTCCAGACAGATGAAAACTAGAGAAGAAGATAAAAATGGGGGTTAGGCGCGACCCCGGTCCGTTTAATGAAAAAAAAAAGAAAATACACGGCGTGTACTTATTGAGTACAAGGCGTGTACTTAAATTTTTCGTACTCCGAATTAATCGGCCTCCACCTCAGCCTTACACACCGTGTGTGTGGCCCGGACACGGCCAGCACACGGCTTCGAGCCGGAACAGAGTACACGGCGTGTACCCAGAAAGTACACGGCGTGTACTTCTGAAATTTCCAGAAAATTTATTTTCCTTAAAGACTCCAGAAAAAGGGAAAACATACCTGAACGAAGGTCCGGGTTCTTAAAAACTTCCCCCCTTAAAGAAATTTGTCCCCGAATTTCCCTAACGAGGTGGAGAAGAAGAAATCCCGAACAGCTTCGGCCACTGCGATCGTACATCGGCCTCCCTCTCCCAGGTCTCATCCTGTACTCGCCTGTGCTGCCATAACACTCGTACCGGAGGAACATACCACCCCCGGAGAACCTTCGTACTGCGATCGAAAATCCGGATAGGATGCTCCTCGAACGACGCATCCGCTTCAAGCTCGACTTCCTCAGGGTGGAAGATGTGAGACGGGTCTGAAAAGTAACGTCGGAGTTGAGAGACGTGGAAGCCACCGTGCATGGCCCGATACCTCTGAGGTAGCTACAACCGATAGGCGACCGGCCCAACTTTCTCCAAGACCTCAAACGGCCCGACGTACCGTAGTGAAAGCTTACCCTGTCTCTGAATCCTTTTGTGTCCCAACCTCGGTGCGACACGTATGAGAACCTGATCACCGACCTCTAACTCTAGAGGTCGTCTCCACTGATCAGCATAAGACTTCTGTCGAGACTACGCTGTATCCATCCTCTTCTGAATCAGCTATATCTGCTCTGAAGTCTCCTGAACAAGACGAGGTCCCAGCAAGGCTGCCTCTCCTACCTCCAGCCAGCATAAGGGTGATCGGCATGGCCTACCGTACAAAGCCTCGTATGGCGCCATCTGAATGGTCACCTGGAAACTGTTGCTGTAGGCGAACTCCACCAGAGGAATATGCTTCTCCCAAGAAATGCCAAAGTCAAGAATGCAATCTCAGAGCATATCCTCAAGCACCTGGATCGTGCGCTCGGACTGGCCATCAGTCTGGGGATGGTAAGATGTACTCAAAAGTACCTGTGTACCCAAGGCCTTCTAAAGTCCCTGCCAGAACCAAGAGTTAAAGCACGCATCTCTGTCTGAAATAATAGAGCGCGGAAATCGATGTAGACGAACAATCTCTCTGATGTCAAGTCATCCCAGATCATCGACACTGAAGGTCTCCTTGATCGGTAAGAAGTGAGAAATATTTGTAAGCCTGTCTATGACGACCCAAACATCATCGTTTCCCCGAGGCGATCTCGGAAACCCAGTTACGAAGTCCATCACCACATCGTTCCACTTCCACTCTGGAATGGGTAACTGCTGTAAAATCCCCACTGGTCGCTGATGCTCTGCTTTCATCTGTTGACAAGTAGAACATCTCATGATGAAACCAGCAACATCCTTCTTCATTCCTGGCCACCAGTATTGGCGATGAAGATCCCGATACATCTTGGTGATGCCAGGATGAACTGCCCAAACAGAGGAATGGAAATCCCGCATCAGCTCCTCACATATGTCTGTTGGCACCCATACACGTCCCTGGAAATGCAAGATCTCATCCTCACCCACTGTCCATCCAGGAAGAGGGTCCTCTCCTGACACACTCTCCCGCAGGACTAAGCCTTCTGAGTCTGATAGCTGCCTCATCCGTACCCGATCAAGTAGCATGGAGGTAATAGCTACAGAAGATAGAAAAGTCTATACCAGTCTGTCGTGCACCTCCAGACGCATCTCAGAGAACAAAGTCATCATCTTCCACTCACTACTGGCCTCAGGAACTGCCTGAATCTGAGTTCTCCTGCTCAACGCATCTGCCACGACGTTGCCCTTTCCCAGCGTATAGGCAAGCTCGAAATCAAAGGACTGAAGATACTCAAACCACCTGTGCTGCCTCAGATTCAGATCACACTGAGTGAAGATATACTTGAGACTCTTGTGGTTAGTGAAGACCACAAAATGCTCTCCCAGAAGATAATGTCTCCAACAGCGCAAGGCATGAACAACAACTGCCAACTCCAGATCGTGCGTAGGGTAGTTTCTCTCATGTGGCCTCAACTGCCGAGACCCGTATGCAACGACTCCATCTCCCTGCATAAGCACATCTCCCAGCCCGATACCCGAAGCATCAGAGTAAACAGTGTATTTCTTGCCTGGCTCTGGCATGACTAGTATCGGTGCTAACGTCAACCTCCCTTTCATCTCCTAAAAGGCTGACTCACAAGAATCTGACCATAAGAACTTCACCCCCTTCTTGGTCAGACCTGTCAAAGTTGATGCTAGACGAGAAAGGTCCTGAATGAAGCGTATGTAGTATCCAGACAACCCTAGGAAGCTCTGTACCTCAAAAACGTTCTTCGACTGCTCCCAGGAAACTACAGCTCTCACTTTCTCTAGGTCCACAGATACTCCTGCCTCTGATATGACGTGACCCAAGAAGTGAATCTGATCCATCCAGAAGTGGCACTTCGAGAGTTAAGCATAAAGTCGATGCTCTCTCAGTGTACTCAGAACGATCTCAAGATGTGTGGCATGGTCGTGTCGAGTGTGAGAGTACACCAAGATATCGTCCACGAAGACCACGAAGAAGGAATCCAAGTAAGGATGGAACACTCGGTTCACCAGTTCCATAAAAACTGCAGGTGCGTTCGTGAGTCTGAAGGGCATAACTGTATACTCTTAAAGACCGTACCTGCTCCTTAAGGCTGTCAGAGGTACATCTGATGGTCTAACGCGCAGCTGATGATAACTGGACCTCAAGTCGATCTTCGAGAACACCTGGGCTCCTCGAAGCTGATCGAAAAGGTCATCAATACGCGGTAATGGATATCGGTTCTTGACTGTCAACTGGTTCAGCTTCCGATAATCCACACAAAGCCGAAGGGTACCGTCTGCCTTCTTCGCAAACAGAACAGTCGAACCCCAAGGAGAAGTAATGGGTCAGATGAAACCCTTAGTCTATAACTCCTCCAACTTCTTCTTGATCTCCTTCAACTCAAGTGTGGCCATCCTATATGGAGGAATGGACACCGGTGCCGCTCCTAGCACGAGCTCAATAGAGAATTCTACCTCACGCTCCGGAGGCAAACCCGAAAAGTCCTCTGGAAAGACATCCCTAAAGAGATCCACCACTGGAGGAAAGTCCAAATATGGAGTCCCCTGATCATCCAGATAAAGACTAGAAATATGGATCGTCACTCCTCCTAGCCCAAGATGCTCGAGTCCCGCCCGAATCGCCTGAACGTCCCATTCGCCTCTATGAAGGAAAGATTCACCTTCTGGTGAAATGAAACTGACTCTGTGGCGATAACAGTCAACGACTACCTGGAAGGGAATCAACCAGTCCATGCCAAGGATGACATCATAGTCTGTCATCTCTTGGACATAGAGATCCCATAAGAAGCAATACCCTGCAATCTTGAGAGGGCGCTCTCTACACCGGCGTACACTAGATGTCCTCGTTCCCAAAGGTGTGTCTAGTGTCAATGAGTCGACAGAAGAAAAGATGCAGAGTCCAAGGCTCTCCACAACGACAACAGAGATAAAACTATGTGTAGAACCAGTATCGAAAAGGGATGAAGATAAAACTGAGGCTACTAAAATCGTACCTCGAACAGTAGAAGGTTCGGGATCCTGCTCATGATAAGTCTGCTCCACGGCGAAAGACTGGCCCGCACCGCGACCATGCGCCCCTGACTAACCACTCTGAGCTGAACCTCCCTGCTGGTGCTGGGGGACTGGTGGCTGATCGCCACGGCCTCGACCTCCACCTCGGCCTGAACGGCCGGAAGAACTCCAGTTCCCTGACTGGTGAGAGACTGGTGGGGCTGCTCCTGAACGAGGAGTCATGGAAGAACCTCGGTCACCAGCTGCTGGTGAGAAAACCTGGCATAAACGCTGAAGGTGACCCATCTTGCCTCAAGATCGGCACTCCACGGGGTCTCTCTGGCATTGCGGCCTCGTGTTCCCCGTCCAGCCACACTAGTAGCACGTCACCCGGCTGCCTGATGATGCGTCTTGCTTCCTCGAATCACCGCGTGTAGGATCCCTACGGTGCTTCTTGCTGTCATCTAGAGGAAGGATAACACTGGAAGCAAAACCGCCCTGGCTCACAACTTTGGAGTCTCTCAGATTGCGCTCTACAATCAGTGCCTGGTTGACAATGGAAGTAATGGAAGTCAGCTAGAATATGTTCACCTGCGAGCGGATCTCCCGCTTGAGTCCATCCTCAAACTTCCTCGCCAAGAACACCACACTCCCATCCCGAAGGGGTGTAAAACGCTACAGTTCAGTGAAACGAGAGGAATACTCCATGACAGATAGAGTACCCTGCTCTAAGCTCATGAACTCCCGGGCTCGATCGGCCCTCAGGGTCTCCGGGTAGATGTAGTCGTAGAACACGCGCTGGAACTCCTCCCAAGTCATAGCCTACTGTTGACCAGCCTGTGAGACCACGTCCCACTACCTCTTGGCGGAGTCTCGGAGCATGTAGGTGGTGAACTTGACCCGCCTCTCTGGAGGCGTCTCCAGATGTTTGAAGATATTCAGCATGGCTTCCATCCATGACTCTACAGCCTGAGGTCCTCCCTCCCCCGAGAACATGGAAGGATGCTGCTGCTGAAAGACCCGCGTCAAGTCTGCCATAGATGAGGCAGGAGGCGGTGCTCCCTGAAAGGCCTGCATCATCCTCATGAAACCTTCCCTGAACTGTGCATCAGCGCCCGTGACTGGTACAACAATCGGTGCCAAGGATGGCTCGGCAGGGGGATCAACAGGAAGTCCCTGATCATCCATAACTGGCATCTGATCACTGCCTGAAGACAGACGTATGACCGGAGGACGTCTCAGAGGCATAGCTCTCAAAGATAAAAAGCACACCTTAGAGCAGGAAACCAAGGACAGAGAACAAAAAAGTACAAAATGGGAACAGGGGAAGAAAAACACACAAGATTGCAAAATACGACTACACGGCATGTCTACTTAAGCCACTGACATGGGCGTGTACTCCTGCACTACAAGTCGTGTACACTTCAAACTACACGGCATGTTGACCCCAACACACGGCGTGTAATTTAAAACTATTCCCCTGCCCGAGTCTCCTTACACGGCTAACCCACACGGTTCGACTCAACCCGAGGCTACACGGCGTGTTCGAAACAAACATGGTGTGTACTAGACAAGGCTTCGGCGGCCCGTGTTGTTAAGCACACATCCGTCTACACGGCTAAAACTTACATGGCATGCTCCGAACAAACACGGCGTGTATAGGCGAAGGTGACACCATCCCATGTGTTCGTGACACGGCCGGGTGCTTGGGAAAGACTACACGGCGTGTTTCGAACAAACACGGCGTGCGTAAAAGAAGGTCACGTCGGCCCGTGTTGTTCGTGACACGGGCGGGTACCTAGAAAGGACTACACGGCGTGGTCCCTATGGACACGGCGTGTTCTACCCGAGCTTCCCCAGCCCGTGTTGTTAGTGACACGGCCGGGTACACGACTCCGAACTCACACGGCGTGTACCAATGGTACACGGCGTGTTCCCGAAGTTACTCCCACGACACCATGTTCTGCTCACACGGTCAGTGACACGGCCTGAAAACTACACGGCGTGTATCTAAAAAGTACACGCCATGTATTCTGGGTTTTTCTGGGAAGTAACTCAAAAACTGCGCAGAATCCCAGAAACACTAAAAACAAGGGAAAAGATACCAAATCCCGATCAGTGAGGGCCCATAACACCTCAAGAACCAAAATTTGGTGTTCATTTTAAGCAAGGAACAAAACAACAGTTTTCTAACATAACAGCAAAGAATCTATCAAGCATCTATCACAACATCATGCATAATCTACATAGAGCCTATCACAATAGCATGAAATCACTAATGCACCCTAGATGGCATGGCAAGAATGCATGGCATGTGATTCCTACAAGTGTCTATTTGATGCATGAGACGGCATACCCTCATCTCATCGGGTTGCGACAGAAATAGATCCGCAATATCAAAACAGTAATAGCACAAGCCATGTGAATCACTCTTGGTGAAATCAGATCAACTATAAAATCTCAGAATCAGCAACTGCAATTAACAAGGTAGTATGGATTTTCCTTGTACACGGGTTAGCTACTCCCGAGCACAACTTAATGCCAAGTACCGAATCTGTCCTATCTCTGGATAAGGTCTCCAAATAGTAAAGCAAGAGAAAAGAACTCCTCTGATACCACTTTGTAACGACCCGAGTTCGGAGCCCCTCCACTGGTGCCCCGTACCCGGTTCTCCACATGACCTCAAGCGTGTTTCCCCGAACGCCAGAGGCTACCGACAAGCAGCGAGGGCCTTGGTGAGTCGGTGGGGAAACTATGCCCTCATTCGGTAAGGTATACAAGTTAAGAAAACAACAATAAACAGCGGAAGCAGTAAACAACATGCATAACAACAGAAACCAAACAGCGGAAGCAATGTAGATATATAACTATGATGAAAATGACACAGCAGGTACAAGTATCTAAGGAAAACAGCAAACGCAACAACGTGCTGAAATACAACTGAAACCAAGTGCAAAAGAAAAACAAAGTAATCTCCTCAGTATTGTGAGCCACGGCTCGGTCCCATGCTCCCCAGCTCCTGATGCAGTCAAGATCCTGAAGTAGAAGGGCGCTTGCCCTTATCTATACCTACAGCAACATAGTCTTCTTGGGCCCAAAAGCATGGACCAAATAGGGTGTGAGATACAATCCCATTAGGCAATCACCCAAAGATTTGTGCCTAACATTCAATAAATACATGGCAGTAAATAAACAAGAAGCAGTAAATAGAAAAGCACAAGCAGCTACAATCCACAATTCTAACAAGTAAAGTACACAAGTAAGCAACAGAAACAAGAAGAAAACAGGTAACCCTCTGGGTAGCTCTCACAACCTAACCCCTATGGTTCAACCTATAGTACTAGTAACCCTCTGGGAGGCACACACAGTCTCACCCCTCTGGTTCAGCTACATAATTAAGCAGACTCTCTGGGGAAGCACTCACCGTCAATTCCCCCTATAGTCTTGTATCATGCTAAAGGCTCTCTGGGGAAGCACTCAACGTCAATTCCCTATGTGGACCGTGTTGTGGATCTACAGACTCTCTGGGGAAGCACTTAACGTAAATTCCCCCTATAGTCTTGCATCGTAATTAAAATACACTCTGGAGAAGCCCTTCTGTCAATTCTCCCTTTGGTCTACTACTCTAGGTTCTCACAGTCCTGAGTGAAAGGTAATACATGCTCAGCGCGCGTATACATCGTCCAAGTAAACCTCAAGAACTACTTGGCTATCAACTAAGGCTCAGCAGCAAAAACAAAACAACAGTTCCGCTATCCTACAACTAGGCATGGCAACTGGAAAAACGCCCAACAGGAAAAACAAGCATGGCAAAGCAACCTAGGCACAAAATAAATTATTCTACTCACAAGAAATAACCTCTACTAAAGCAATCAAGCAATGCAGGAAAGCAACGAGGGAAAAACAGGAAACACGCAATACCTCGTTCAAGGGTATTGGTGGAATTTGCACATAATATTCATCAACTTCTACGGAAAGGCACAAACCACCTACCTCGATCCTAGGAGATCGATATACGTGAACCTCGACGACAGATTCCCCTTAGAACGACGTAGATCTAAGAAAATGCACAAAACGTTCATCCCACGATAACTTGAAAACGAGGGTAAATCAAGAAACAAGGCTAAAGCAGAAGGAAGAACTCACCGCTGCGATTCCAACGCAACTGACCATGCTCAAATCAGAGAAAGGATGGCGAAGCAGAATCTCGGAGAAGATTCAGCCGTACGGTCGCTTCCGGACGGACGAAAACTGGAGAATAAGATGAAACTAGGGGTTAGGCGCGACCCCGGTCCGTTTAATGAAAAAAAATACACGGTGTGTACTTCTTGAGTACATGGCGTGTACTTAAATTTTCCGTACTCCGAATTAACCGGCCTCCACCTCATCCTTACACACCATGTGTGTGGCCCGGACACGGCCAGCACACGGCTTCGAGCCGGAACAGAGTACACGGCGTGTACCCAGAAAGTACACGGCGTGTACTTCTGAAATTTCCAGAAAATTTATTTTCCTCAAAGACTCCGGAAAAAGGGAAAACATACCTGAACGAAGGTCCGGGTTCTTACATTGTATAATCCCATACAAAGACTTCTTAAGAAGGAAAAATTGATTGGGTTTAAATTGATTTGAAAATCCTTTAGGAGCAGTCATGTAAATTTTTTCATCAAGGGTACCATGCAAAAAAGTAGTTTTTAAATCCAACTGTTCAATATGAAAATCAAACATAGTAGAAAAAGAAAGAATAATTCTTATAGATGAATATTTAACAACTAGAGAGAATATCTCGCTATAATCAATTCCCTCACATTAATAAAAGACTTTAGAAACCATTCAGGCTTTTAATTTGATTTTAGTTTCTCCAACATTATTTTCCTTCTTGTATATCCATTTAGAACCTATTATCTTCTGGTTATTTGGTTTGGAAACAACAACCCAAGTGTTGTTCTTAAGGAGTGAATTTATCTCTACTTGCATATCACCTCGCCACTTAGTGTCTTCTTTGGACTTAATGGATTTCTTATAAGTTTGAGGTTCATCATTAAACAAATCATGAGCAACATTAAATGCATATGCAGCAATATGAACGTGATTAAAGTGGTTTGGAGGAATAATTAATCTTCTCTCTCTATCTTAGGTGAGTTGATAATTCCTGAGATTATCTGTTTCTTCTGTTTCAGGTTCAGAATCTGAATCAGATTCATACTCTTGAGTCCGGGGAATGGAAGGAGTAAAACCAGTCCTATATTTGGATTGGGATTGGTCTCTAGATTTTAAAGGACCTACAACACTAATGGGTGTTGGGGCTATAGAGGATTCTCCATTATTATCAGAAGACCCTTCTGATTCTGTTCTTCTACCATTAGAGAGACCAGATTCATGAAATGAAACATCTTGACTAACTATATGCTTTTTATAACTTGGTTTATCTATCCAAAGATGATACCCAACACCCTCTAAATAAACCATGAATATACACTTTATATCCCTATGAACTAGCTTATCTGTATAGGTTTAAGCATAAGCTATGGATCCAAATATCATATGGTGTCAAAGACTCGGGGGGTGAACCTTTCTAGAGTTCTTCAGGTGTCTTAAAAGAATTAGCAGAAGATGGGAAATTATTAATTAAGTAGACTTCTACTGAGGCAGCCTCAACCCAGAAGGACCTGGGGAGTTTGGAGTGGGAAAGTGTAAACCTAACCCTCACAAGAACAGTCTTGTTCGTCCTCTCTACTAATCCATTATATTTTGGTATTTACACAATAGTTTTGTATCTTTTTATTCCCTCATATTCATAGAATTCAATAAATTATGTGGATGGATATTCTAAATCATTATCAGTTCCTAAGTCTTTGAGTTTCTTACAAGATTCACTTTCTACCCCAACTTTCCATTTCTTAAAAATCTGAAAAGTATCAGACTTGTGTTTGAGTATATAAATCCATACTTTCCTAGAGTATTCATCAACAAAGGACATGAAGTACAAGCCTCCATGAGAGTTGACTCTATAAGGACCCCAAAGATCAGAGTGAATTCACTCAAGGGGTTCTTTACCCTTATATATTGACCTACTAAAGCTGACTCTTCTGGATTTTCCATATACACAATCTTTATAGAGAGGAAGATTTATAGGAGTGATATTACTCAAAAGACCTTTTTTGTTCATTAAGGCCTTTGGCACTAATGTTCCCTAACCTTCTATGCCAAAGGGTGGTTTTGTCAAGTTTTGAATTGCAAGAGGTGTTTAACTAACATCTATAAACTTTAAAATCTAACACATAAAGGTCATTGTAAAGATTTCCTTTCATGATAGTGAGGGATCCTCGGGAAACCCTAAGACTGTGAGAGTCTGATTTGAAGTTATAGCCCTTCTAGTCAAGGACTCCTAGGGAGATGAGGTTTCTTTTTAGTTCAGGTACCCACGTAACCTCCTCAAGAGTTTTAACAGTCATATCAGGAAGCTCTAATGAAACCGAGCTTATTCCCATAATATGAAATCTCCTTTTGTTCCCTAGAAATACCACACCAGATTTAATTTTCATCAACTCAGTGAAGAATTCCCTCATAGGATACATGTGGAATGAACATCCTGAATCAAGGATCTATTCATCAGAGATGGAAAATTCAAAAACATTTAACACATCAGTAGTGTCAAATTCTAGATCAACTAATAAGTAATAGTCATTACTATTGTCTCTATAGTCACCTTTCTTATTGGGGAAATTCCTCTTAATGTGACCAGGTTGATTGCATTGAAAACACTTGATTACTTTGTTCTTAGACTTATACCTTTGCTTCTTAGACTGACCCATATCTTTCCTCCTACCCCTAGACTCACTCCTGACCCTAGATTCACTTATGTCCCTAATTTTCAAACCCTCTACCTCAAACTCAACAAAACCCTTCCTCTGAAGGTCTTTGGAGAGTAAAGCACATTTAACTTCTTCGAGAGTAAGTGTGTCTTTTCCATACATCATATAATATTTAACAGAATTAAAGGTATCATCTAATGAAGTAAACAGTATTATGGATAGATCTTCACCATCTAATTTAATGTCTACGTTGGCTAGATTTAATAAGATTTTATTAAATTCATCAATGTGTACCCTCACTGTAGTTCCATGATGCATTTTGAAAGTATATAATCTCAATTTTTTGTATAATCTCCAATAAGAGACTTAGTCATGTAAAGGGATTCAAGTCTAGACCATATACCAACAGCAAAAGATTCATATGCAACCTCTCTAAGGACTTTATCCCTAAAGATAAAATAATTAAGCTACGGGCTTTCCTAAGAGTTTCTTCAAGGACATCGACAAAAGTGATAGCAGTTTGTCTATCTAGGGCAAGTGTGGTGACTTTATTTTTAGTGCCAGCGAGGACATTAACTAAATCGTTATGATCCAGTAGGGTGGAAATTTTAATTCGCATATATTACAATCATTTTCACCATCAAATTTATTAATATCAAATTTAGTAGAACTCATTACCTACATTGCAGTAGGCTATGATACCACTTTGAGGGGTTAACTATTTAACCCTTTGAACATCTAGGACCCACTAAAGCATAAGTCGGGATTACAGATTCGATATATTCAATTAATCTGTTGGTGACAAAGTAACAGAACAAATTTCTTCTTTAATCGAGCTATTGGAAGAACGAAAGCAGAAAGAATATAATAGAAAATAACACCAGATATAATGTTCTTCAGTTCAGTGTGATCCTACTTGCACGACAAGAACACCACCCGGGTCAGTCTTTATATTACCAAGAAAAAAAAAGCAACAAATAAAAACTCGAAGAACCAAGAATAAAACCAGAGAAACTATCTGAGGAGGCCGGCCATATTGAACTAGGTGGTAGTGATCAAACTTGTCACATGAAGTCAACACCATCCACTCCTAGATGGACTCATGCATGCACCCAAAAAAGATACATATCTATACATGACATAAAAAAATAAATTGCTACAGAGCCAATATTCTAAACTGAAACCTAGTTACGATGAAAGTAAGTCAAATCTGGAACCTCTCTTATGCATAGTTTCCTTGAACCCAAGATCGAGTCGATCTCCACTAAATCTCCATCGAAGTTGTACTCCGGTTCCAAGAGGTGGCACGACTTCAACAATGGGGAGTGTGGGTGGCCGGAATACCTCAATTACCCTTCTTCTTCTCTGAGAACACCTATGCGCAACGAAGGATCTTCCCACTGGGAGCTCACCATCCGAACCAGGCCAAGAGAGCCCTTAGCCGAAAAGATCGATTGCATGAATCAATGCAAGCAGGTGGAGTCATGAACACCTGTCACTGGAACATCAGAAGGTATAGGCAGGGCTGCGGGATCATAACGGCGTGGATGGTCCAGATGAGACTGATGGTTCACATAATAGAAGTCAAGACAACTAAAGGGATAAGTGGCGTTGTGGGTTTGGCACAGCGGAGGCAGCGTGGATCTAGGCCGAGCCAAAAAAAATAGCTGAAGGTGCTCACAACTGTTGGATCAACCACAATCAATGGTCCAAAATGCATGTGCTCTATAGGTAAGGAATAACTTATAATTTCAATAGAAAATAATATAAGTGGGTAAAGTAAACAGTCCCCCTACAGGAATAAAACCCCATGCAAACATAAATTCCAAAAACAAATATGAAGGAACCATATAAATACAATTAAAGTAATTCAATTGCAATATAGGCAGGGGCATAAAACAATAACCTCACTGGTGAGGCTGGAACTCGTGTTGATTCCAATAGGCTCAATGACAATAAGCCCAATGTGTTCATCAATTCCATCATCAAGATCAGTTTTTATTGGGGTAGCGGAGTGTTGTGGTGATGAAATCAAACACAAATGAGGAAAGAAAATGAAGAACGTGGAGAATTAATGTGGTTCGACAATTGTTTCCTACGTCCACGGGAGAAGGGGCCAACACTTTATTCCTCTCCGGATAAATGTGCGTCGGAGGATACACAGAGTGCTACAACAGGTTTTTTCTCATTTCAATATCAAGGGATCTTAATCTCATTTTAAAGATGAAGGGAATCAAGTCTGTCAAGGGTTGGTTGGGGTTGGTTCATCAGCCCTTGAAGTTTCTTCCACCTTCAGCTGCTTTAACAAAGGCTGCATGCCAATCCCATCGACTTCCCACCAAAGAAAGAAGTTGTGGAGTTGTTTCCGACAACTCCTTTTTTTCCTTCATTGAATTCTCCCACAAATGGGAGTGGCCCCCACAAATCTCCCCCTCACAACCAATTTTGGGGTAGAAGCTAGACATGTAGTCTCCTTGAAGACATCCAACTTCTCTTTCGGTAGAACCATCATCATCATGTCTGCCCCATTATCATTGGTGTGGATTTTTTCAACATTCAACAATTTTTCTTCAAGCACATTTCGGATCCAATGATATCACACAGCGATGTGTCTAGACCTGGAATGAAATTTTGGGTTCTTGCTGAGATGAATAGTGCTCTGACTATCGTAATAGAGAATATTATTTTCCTGACTCTGTCCCAACTCCTATAAAAACTTCTTCATCCACAGCATCTCCTTGCAGCCCTCAGTGACCGCGATATACTCTACTTCTGTGGTGGATAAGGAAACAAACTTTTGAAGTCGTGATTGCCATGAGACTGCTCCCCCTGCAAATGATATCAGGTACCTAGATATGGATTTCCTCGTGTCTACATCTCCATCCATATCTGCATCTATGTATCCTTCAAAAACAGGTTTATCACTTCCAAAACATAAACAATGACTAGATGTACCTCGAAGATACCTCAATATCCATTTGATCGTTGTCCAGTGCTCCTTTCCTAGATCTGATAAGAACCTGCTCACAATGCCAACAACGTGAGCAATATCTAGTCCGGTGCACTCCATGCCATACAGAAGGCTGCCAACTGCTAACTGATATGAACCATTTTCCATTTCTTCTTTCTCCTTTTCAGTTGATGGACTCTGACCTGTCGCGAGCCTGAAATGACTCGCAAGTGGAGTGCAAACTGGTTTCGCCTTGTCCATGTTGAATCTTTCAAGAACCTTCTCAATGTATCTCCCCTGAGATAGCCAAATCTTGTGATTCCTCCTGTCATGAGTAATCGTCATACAAAGAATCTGATTAGCATCTCCCAAGTCCTTCATTTGAAAAGACTTGTTCAAATCCTTCTTCAACCTTTCAATCTTGGTGATATATATGCCAATAATCAGCATATCATCAACATAAAGAAATAAGATAATGAAATCACCATCAGAAAATTGTTTGATGAAAACACAGTGATCTACAGTAGTCCTCCTGCACTCATTTTTCTCCATAAATGAGTCAAATTTCTTGTACCATTTCATTGATGCCTGTTTCAGACCATAT
This sequence comes from Viscum album, assembly GCA_963277665.1. Lineage (NCBI taxonomy): Eukaryota > Viridiplantae > Streptophyta > Magnoliopsida > Santalales > Viscaceae > Viscum > Viscum album. The sequence continues at coordinate 825,355,915 of OY728148.1, read as the reverse complement.
AAACTTTTCTTAAGCTTGCATACCAGGTTTTCTTTCCATTTCACCTGAAATCCCTCTGGTTGCTCCATGTATATCTCCTCCACAAGATCACCATGTAAGAACGTTGTCTTTACATCCAATTGTTGAACCTCCAGGTTTAAACTAGCCTCCAATCCAAGAACAACTCTGATAGAAGACATTTTAACCACAGGATAAAAAAATTCATCAAAGTCAATACCTTTCTTTTGATTGAATCCCTTCACAACCATTCTGCCTCTGTAGCGCGGTTGTGAGCTGCCATCTTCTCCTTTAATTCTGTACACCCACTTGTTCTTGAGTGCCTTCTTTCCGTGTGGTAATTCTACCAAATCAAATGTACGGTTCTTGTGCAAGGATCTCATCTCCTCTTGCATGGCCTTCTTCCATTCCATCTTTTGCTGACTCCTGATCGCATCATCATAACTGTCTGGCTCTCCCCTGTCAGTGAGCATCACATACTCATTTGGTGAGTATCTACGACTCGGTTGTTGTTCTCTGGTGGATCTCCCCAACTGTGCTTTGGGGGGAATCTATTTTGGAATATCATATGATGAAGACATATCAGCAAATGGAGACATATTACCTGGTAGTGATGTATCATCAATGTCGTGTATCTCTCTCATGCTAGTTGGTACTAATGGTGGTGATACTGGTTCCAGACTGACTGGAATTTCCTCAGGCTGTGATTTCTCTGCACTTTCTGGCTTCTCAAAATCTACAATCATCTGATCCTCAAGAAACACCACATCTCTGCTTCTGACAATCCTCCTGTTGGTAGGATCCTAGAGTTGGTATCCAAACTCTTCATGATCATATCCCAAAAAGATACATTGCTTTCCTTTTCCATCCATCTTTTCCTGCTCATCTTTCGGGATGTGAATAAATGCCTTATAGCCAAATACTCTCAAGTGTTTATATGAAACATCTTTACCTGTCCAGACACTTTCTGAAGCGTCGTAGTTCAATGGAACTGTTGGAGAAAGGTTTATAAGATCAACTACGGTCATCATTGCCTCCCCCCAAAATGTGTTTGGCATCTTTTCATTTGAGAGCATACATCTTACTCTCTCACAAATTGTTATGTTCATCCTCTCAGCAAAACCGTTATGTTGAGGCGTCTTCGGTACTGATTTTTTCAGCCTGATGCTGAAACTCCTACAGTACTCCCCAAATGGAACACGATACTCTCCTCCATTATCTTCTCGCACACACTTTAACCGCCTGTCTGTTTCTCTTTCCACCTTCACTTGAAACTGCTTGAAAACAGCCTGCACTTGATCTTTAGTTTTCAAAGCAAAGGCCCAGACTTTTATAGAATGATCATCTATGAAGGTAACAAAATAAATAGCACCTCCTATCATCTTAGTGTTCATCATGTAGACATCAGTGTGAATCAAATCTAAAACATTTTCTTTTATGGACTGTATATAACTACAGAACGATACTCTGTGTTGTTTTACCATGATGCAATCAACTTAAGTATCCAAATGTGTACCTTTTTTTCCTAGAAAGAGACCATTTCTAGAGAGCATTTTGATTCCTCTCTCGCTCATGTGACTCTGCCGCCTATGCCAAACTTCTGCAGGAACATCTTTTCTGGCAACATTTACTTCTCCTCGACATGGTCTTTCATCTGTGAGATAAAGAGAGGTATCTTTCTTTCCTTTAGCAATTACCAAGTTACCTTTGGTAAGCTTCCATTTCCCATCACCGAAGGAACTGTCATATCCCTCATCGTCGAGCAATCTAGTGGATATCAGATGGAGGCAAATATCAGGAACATGCATCACATCCTTCAACAATAACTTGTATCCAACATTGGTTTCCAGAAAAATATTACCAATTCCAGTAATTTTGGATGCACCATCATTTCTCATCTTCACATGTCTGAAACTCCGTGAACGATAAGATGAGAAGAAATCTCTTCTGGCGGTGACATGGTAGGAGGTGCCGGAATCGATCACCCATGTCGAGTCTTGGCTTCCAAGACCGACCTGTTTATTTTTTTTGAACAATAACAATTTCTTCATTGACAACTGCAACATCGTTATTTTGGGACTTACCTTCCTGATTCTTCTGCTCTTTCTTCAGCCTTCTACACTCCCGGATGAAGTGTCTGGGCTTGCCATAGTGGTTCCATTTCATGTCATATCTTGATCGAGATTTCCATTGCTTCCTCCTTTGAAGACTTTGGCCATGAGGTTCTCTTTCTCTTCTTCTTCCTTGTCATTTATGCTTCCCTTGTATTTCAGTGACAAGAGCCTCTGATTCAGGTGTATGCCCCTCATCATTTCTTCTGGACTCTTCATTCAGCATTCTGTCTTTCACCATCTCTATGGTGAGAGTTCCATCTGAAGTAGAATTACTGACCAACACAACTAATAGGTCTCACGTCTTCGGTAAAGAAGTCAACATCAACAGTGCCTGCAACTCATCATCAAGCATCATTTTCATAGAATTCAGCTAATCAACAGTACCTTGGAACTCGCTCATGTGCTCTGATACATTGGTCTCATCATTGTATTTCAAGTTGACTAGACGACATATCAGGTTTGCTTTGTTTTGCGGGGTTGTCCTCGCATACATCTTATCCAATTTTCGCCAAAGAACAGAGGAGTCGTGTTCATTGGCAAAATTTCGAAAGATGCTCTTGTCGATGCACTGTCTGATTTGGGTTGCACACTTCCTGTTGAGTACGACCCACTCTGCATCCACTTGCGGGGTACTGGCTGACGTCTTCTCATCGGGTTTACCTCTAGTTGACGTTTTCTCCGCTTGCGCTGCAACGGGCTTAGTGGCTTCCACTATAGGCCTCCACAAATCTTTAATATACAAAAGGTTCTACATTTTCGGTTTCCAGATGGCATAATTAAACGCAGTGAGTTTAATCATATTACTGGTATTTCCGTCCATTGCTGGAGTGCGAATTTCAAAAATATAATCGTACGAATGTGTCTAAAACGGTCGAAATACCAAGAATCGACCCCTAGATCGCTGAAAATGGGCTCTGATTGGCCGAGTTATGGCCAAAACAGTTTCAACGGTCTGGAATGACCGCTGACGTGGCGCTGACTTGGCGTGCCGGAACAGTGGTTGGAAAAATGGCCGGAATGTCGCTGGTAGCATGAACAGTGTCGTCTTCTCCAGCACTGAGGGGTACTGTAGCACTCGTGATTTGACCAAACATTGACTGAGCCTATCTCCTTCGTTTCAGCTCCGTTTTGACGCCGCTCGCACCGTTGGAATTGTCTCGTCCTGCTCTTCTCAGATCTGGGCTTGAAAAATTTTTCCGAGCAACTTCAGTTTTCCGATCGTCGGAAAATTTCGTTGTCGCGTCGTCGTTTCACTCCCGACTGCTCTGATACCACTTTGTTGGGGCAGCGGAGTGTTGTGGCGATGAAATCAAACACAAACGAGGAAAAAAAATAAAAAACACAGAGAATTAATGTGGTTCGGCAATTGTTGCCTACGTCCACAGGAGAAGAGGGCAACACTTTATTCCTTTCTAGATGAATGCGCGTCGGAGGATACACAGAGTGTTATAACGGGTTTTGTTCTCATTACAATATCATGGGATCTTAATCTTTGTTTTAAAGGGGAATCAAGTATGTCCAGGGTTGGTTGGGGTTGGTTCATCAACCTTTAGAAGTTTCTTCCGCGGTTGGGTGCTTTAACAAAAGGTGTTTTAACAAAGGCTGCATGTCAATCCCATCGGCTGCCCACTAAAGGAAGAAGATGTGTAATTGTTGGTGACAGATCCATTTTTTCCTTTGTTGAAGCCCCACAGTTTTCTATAGACGTGCATCAACGAGCAAAACCCAACCACATGATTCACCCATTTTCATTAAAGAAATTCATCGATTACATCATGTGAACCCATTTTAGTCCCTGAAGTCGAAACATTTAGGAGCAAAAATGACACATCGTCTTCAAAAAATGATCCTGTAAACAGAAAATAAATGATCACATATCTACAACCTCAAATCTTTACCTAATCTCGGTAATGGTCTTGAACTTGAGATGAGTTTGCTGGCAACCGTGGCTGCCAAAATCAGAAAATCCTTCTTCATCCTCTGCAGTGAGCAGAAACAACAAAACCCCTTCACCTCAGTTCATCAGCGGCTTGCTCCTCTTGATCCCCATTCACCTTCATCTGTGATTCTTCACCAACAGGCCATAGATTTTCATTATTCTTGTTCGACGAGCTTCATCATCAACCGATGCAGTCATCAATTCATCAGGCTGACTTGGAAACCACAGATCGGTCGTCTTTTTTCTGTGAATCAGAGTTCAAATAGATCCAGTTTCAAATCCACATCTGGGATTGAGTGCCTTCATTCATTCCATCAGGCGCATCGAGATCTTCATCCCAATGCGAGCACGAAGAGAACATCAGCGCTGCTCAAATTCCATGTTCCAGTTAGGATCAATTGCGGTTCGTCGGAATTCTTCAACCAGTTTTGAACGATCTAAATTTTTTAAAATCCGAGATCGAGCTCACCTTTGTACCTCTGTAAATGCCGCTTGGTCTCGATTCATCTCCCTTGAATCAGTGTTCGAGAAACACGAGCTTTTTCTCAGCCGAAGAAGTCCCCAGTCTTTGATTGGTTCGGCTTTGGCATCTTATCGAGGATGGAGAGTTTTGATTCACCCTAAAAAAGGCTTGCTATTCACCATTACGGAGATACTTTACCACAATGCCTTTGAAAATTTCTTTTTAAAGCACATAAATTTTTTGATCCGAAATCATCTCCTACAAAATTGAATTCAAAACATGGCAAAATTACCAATTCAAAATGTGAAATTAAATTTCACATAGAATTAGATAAAGAAATTCCAAAAATAAAAGTAGGATTTTAAAATGTATTCCATCAATTTATATTAAAGACAAAATCATGGAAATTGGAAAAAAAATTATTCCAAGAATAGGATTCCTTTGAGAAAAGCTTCACAATGTTATTTCCATTAAGGTTACACCAAAATCATTAAAAACTTTTGTTCTTAAAATGTATGAAAATTGAAACCCATAACATTTGTTCACTTTATCCTCAAAACACATATTTTCATACAAAAAATGAAAGAATTAAATTTTCAACAAAATATGATAAAGATTGAATATATTTCCAAGTAAAACTCATTTTATCAACAAAAACATTAAAGTTTCCTTATAAAGATATAGAAAACATGTATTAAAATAAAGCAACATGAATTTGGGAATTTGTTTGTTGACAATGATTTGTTATAAACAATATGAGATGATGGATTTTATATACAAGGTTTATAATTCATCGGATTCTATAACATGCTTGAAATGAAGATAAGGATAAAAGGTTTTTTATGCAGTATAACAGACTTTATCCAAGATATTTGTTAAGATATGAGGAATTGAGATTCCACCGCCAATCAATGGCTTATTTTAAAGAATAATATATTTTAATATGAATAATAGTCAAAGAAAAGAGAAAGCCATACATGATATGTATATAATAGTTTATTATTTAAATATTCCCACTAATAGAAAGAAATGTTATTTTTTCTGACAAAGATGTTTTCGTATCTTATCGTGGCACTCTAAAGAGAATATAGTGTCTAAGAAGCTAGTATGAGTTCGCGATGCAAAGCGGGCCCGCGGCTCGCAGACTTTGCAAGTATAGGGCGGATGTGGGGCGGAGCGGGCTTAAAAATTTTGACCGTTTAGAGTGCGGGCCAATGTGGGTTGAGCCCGCGCGGGTGCGGGCCAATGCGAATTGAGCTCGCGCGGGTGTGGGCTTCCTGCGGGCCTGATTTAAAAAAAATATTATTTTTACAATATATGTTTCTTTAACATTTTAGTTTTTTTAATAAAAAAATCATGGTTAAACGATCACATATGATTTCTCATCGTAATGGTCATACTAATTCACTATTTATTCGCAAGTGAATTTTAAATAGGCCTATATTTATTGTTTCAATATTATATTATATTATTTAAATAGTAATTATTAATCATATTCACATGGTGTGTCAACCCATCTCTCAAAAAATGGAACTCATCGCCTCTGCTCATGGTTTCAATTTTATAAGAGTTATTATAATCATAATATTTTTTAGGTCAATTTAATTTTGTTATTATTTAATTTTATTTTGTTATTGAGAGAATAAGATAGAACCTTGTGGAAACTCTAATAGCTTCCTCTGAAACTGATCGTTACCTGGAGAGGCTTCATCCATTCACATGTTTTGTTGTTCACATCACCACACAACCAACATTATCATTCATCACCCTTCACCGATCACTCACCTACTTTCTATCGCAACAGTTCGCCACCACATCGGCGTCCTCGCATGCCGCCATTAACCCACAAAAAAATGTTCCATTGCATCCCTTAAAACTCAAATTATTGTTAATTCATACTTCTCCCCACAAATACCTTTAAGAATGATAAAAAATACAATATTTAAATGATTATAAATAGTATTTTTTTTGTAAATCTGGGTAAGCCCGCGGGCAACCCGCGCGCAACCCGCGGGTTTATGCGGGGCGGGGCTGGCTTGAAAATTTTTGTTCGCATTAGATGCGGGCTTTTGCGAACAAACCCGCACGGGCTCAAACCCGTGCGGGCTTGGCCCGCCCCACCCCGGTCAGCCCGTTTCGCATTACTAGTATGAGTATATTTTAAACTTAATAATGTTCAATGGTTATCAATTAAAAGATTATGTCAATTAAAATCTAAAGTGATATTCGCTTAATAATCAAGAAGTGTTTAGGGTATATCGGTAAATAGAAATCTAAAGATCTATATTTTGTTACCATACCAAAGAGAATGTCTCTTTATATCATAAAAGGGTTTGGGATGTACTGGCAAAGTAATAATATAAAGAGTTTCCTTAGTTACCAAAATGATCTCAAGGAAAAAGATCGATGGAACAGTTCCAAGAATGATGACGATGACAAACATAGAAAGAGTTCTAAGAAGACAACAAGAAGTTATTAACATCATAACATTGGATGTTGTGAAGTTAGTGAGTTTGAATACTTTGATCGAAGAGTTGAACACTAAGAATATGATTCCTAAGTCTCAACATTATTCAAACCGTCTTACTTCATTAATGTTACTCTCTAAAGGATTTTTTGTTAGAGAGTTTTATTGGGTGGAAACAGAGGCATATGGAAGGAATTATATAGAGATGCAATGAGTTTGACAAAGCTCAAAAAGTACAGCAAACATAATGATGATCTGGCAGTCTATAGTGTGTGATATTGTTAGACGAGTTCTTATATATCGTTTTGCTAATTATTCTTAAGAGAGTTTATGAATATAAAATGCATCATGTTATATAAATGGTAGACTCTATATTATCATTTTTTCACATTTTTTGCATATCTTATATGAAGTGTGATGATAATAAACCTCTCAAAAGTTGAGTTATCCTTAACCAATGTTCATCATGGAGTATTTTAGGTTGTGACAAAATGTTAAGGTCAACATGAGTAGTATCCTTATATCGAGATACAAAATATGCTCATAATGCATAAATAGGTATTTTTGAGTTAGATGGCCCACTAAGTATATACCACTTGGAGTTTCATACATTATGTATTTAAAAAACTAAGGTTGTATGTTTCATACTGAATTATCATGCCTAAGGTTAGTGAGATACCAAAAAGGATAACATTCATACTTTGAAACATCTCTATGCAAACCTTGAGGCTTATCTAATCACGGGTTGGGTGTGTTGTTGATCATATCATTGGTTAGAGGTTAACCATGATATGATTTTTCCTCTCATATAACGTGTATAAAATTTGGGATCTTGATTGAGATAAACTAAATAAGTTTATGACTGTACCGAGATAGTTCATATGATGCGCTAGTATATTTGGATGAAGGGAATAAGTTGTTCGCATACACTAAGATAAAGGACATGTGATGTATTTATCAACTCAGTCAGTCTACACTCAGATAATTGAGAATGTATGAGTAGGCTATATGGGATTGACATACTCTATGTCCCTTGGTTACTCGTTGTCTTGGACAAAGGGATTATAGGATTATGCATACTTGAATATGATACAACTAGTGGACATAGGTATGGAGATATATGTGTTTGATAGAGATCATGTTAGATCCCTTTGTAGCTTAAGTAGCATTGAGACTTTGTTGTAGGTTGTTATTTTCTTATATTTATGGATTCAAGAATTTATATTTGTTATCAATGTTATAAAGGAACATGGGGTCACACTTTGTGGTCATGGAAATAAGTTTTAGGGTTACAAAACATTTAGAGCTACCCCAAAAGTGTTTTGGAGGATATTTAAAAGAAGTGTTGGGTGGATTTTTATCAGTTGTTACATACGATGTAACATGTTGTGAAACTGAATAATATATTTTTCAAGATGCAATTTTGAAATATCAAAGGATTTTTTGATATGGTTTAATGGGTTGGTGTATATGACGTGACATAAGGTGAAGGTGTACTAAGGCTACGAGGCTTAGTATAAGTGAGAGATTAATGGATATATACAGAAAAAGATTGACCATGACATGGTGGTTTAGACCATGCCATGGTCCTTCATTATGTGAATCACTACATAGTGTATGAAATTATTCCATAGTGGTTGTTTGTGAGAATATTTTACTGTACATTAATCCTTGGTTATACCATCATCATTCACACTAGCTATCATTATTGGATATAATCATCATATCCTGATGACACTGAGGAGCTTGAATATATCGCATGTTTGTTTAAATGTTAAAAAAGTTATTGGGGGATTGATCTTATCATTATTAATAGTTTTAACATTATGATACATTTATGAAATGTCTTGGGAATATAATCCAATTTCTTAGCTTCTTAGTGGGTTATATAAACCTATTTTGACCCTCATTGAGTGCACTATGAGTATGATACTCATTGATCTTGTTAGAAATATTCAAAAATAATTCTCTATAACTCTCACTTATCTATATTCTTTAAACAGAATGTTCCAGCAGTCTGTTAATATAAATAAATCCTTCTCGGTCAAAGGGTGATTCACTGATACCTTTGGAGGAAGGAGTCTTTTAGCTACTTCTCGGAGATCCTGAACAATCACTTTTGAAAATATTTGATAATCCAGAAAGACTAGTGTAAGGTACTTTAATATTATTGTTCTTTTTTTACATTCATTCCAAACATATAGATAGATTTTGGGTTTAATTGGGTTTTGGTGTGTTCTTCCATTGTGATTAGATGTTAGAAATATCTCCAAACCATATCAATGAATTTATGTTGGATGGAGGGTTTCCACTGGTAGGAAGACTTATGGTATCCTTATCTAACATGGATGAAGTGATGGGTTTTGTAGTGGGAGAATGCTGGGGTTGCCTAAAAATTAGGCCTCTTTGGGGTCGAGATATTTTCACTTTAACAAAAATGCATTATATATTAGGGAATCTAAGGAAGGGTTTTTTATGGTCGATCGGGTTCCTTGGGTGTATATTCATGTTTTCATTTCTTAAATAATTTTTTTAAATATTATTATTGTATTTGTTCAATATTAAATAAACATAGAATATGTGATGTACTTGTTATTCATTCATAACCATAAAAATAATTCATGGTTTATCAACATATCTATACGTGTATTAGGATGGTTGTTCTGAACATCATAAGTATCCATGTCACCCATAGATTATGAAATGAAAAATTTTAATGTTTCATTCCCAAATTCATGATACTTGTGATCAGTCTTCCATTGAATAACATATACGGGTTGTTTATTTTTTTCATCATAAATTATTTTTTTGTGTTGTTATTTACTTGGAGACTCTAAACATACATACAAGAATCTAAATCTATGAATGATTACAATTTTCCAAAAAACTTTTAGTGGATTTTATTTTCTTTTCATATATTCAGAAATATTCTATATATAATTTTTTTATAATTTTACTCTTTCCATAATAAAATGTAGTCATAATTTCATGCATGTAACTTTTCATAGCTCATACTCATAAAACATAACATACATTTAGATTCATATGGGTTATAAAGGATCTCATTTTCATATGGTAAAGTATATTCTAAGTGATTATATAATTTTGTAAAACTAATTTCACTTAATATATTTGTTTCCTCTAATTTATTTAGATGTAGTATTGTTGATATCATTTTAAATTTGGTACAATCATAATATAATGACATATTTTCAAGGTTCTCCATCCTTAAAAAAGTTTAAGGTAGTATCTAAATTTATTTTCAACCACTATAGTCATTTCCTTAATACAATATATGTTATTGTATAAACTTGTATGGAAATCAGGTGATCCATAACTCATATTGATATTCCACCGACTAGATACATTTACTTATTTCTCATGTTTTGTCTAATATTTATAACTCTAATCAATTATGTAACAAATTAAGTTTAATTATAATTCATATATACCTACTCTCCTTGAGTAATAGCAACATAAATAAGGACACATATTACGAGAAGGGTTATTTGCATGGTCCATGGAAATCATAATGGACTCTTTGAGATCATCCTCATGTAACATCAAAATGTGATTATCATTCATCCATTATTATTAATATTTATCCTATGAATTTAAAACATTAATTATTTCTAAGTAAAATTTTTCAATTATGTTATAATATTTCTAAAATCGCATAAATGTATAAAAATATTTGATAACAACTATCATAATTGTTTAGTTTAGATTTGACATTAACTAATGATTTAAGATGAAAATAAAAAACAAATCTTAATATTCTAATTATATATGATCTTGTGTGTGTGTGTGTGCAAGCATTTTTGTGCATGTGTGTATTCCTACATATGTGTGTATTTTTGGGAAATTTATCTATATAGAGACACAAACACACACATTTATATATATACACATACAGATAAAGATAAAGACAATATATACATAATTAATATATATATATGCATATACATAATTGAATATTTATATACATATACACATATAAAAACTTAAATACACACACAAAAATATAAATACATACATATATATATATATGTATAATCATATAAATATACACAAACTCACATATATATATACATATGTGTTTATGAAAATTATATGTCTCTCTAGGTGTAAATAACTCATATATAAATATAATGTATAAATATATATTTATTTATGTATTTATACACATATGAAGAAAAAATTATTTCTTCTTAGCGTACCAAAAATTATTTGGTTGGATCACAGAATAAAAATCAAATCATTTATCAAGGGTTCTATAAGGTGATAAAAATCAGAGGAAGAATAAGAAACAATAAATTCACATAAGAGTTCAAATATATTTAATTTTTTTTTTCAAAAAATTTAACACAAAAAAAAACTTAAAATGGTACCAATTGAGCATTAAAATATTCAGTTCCAAGAAATGGGGGCCTTTTTAAGAGTTTATTTGGATCGCATTGAAATGTTCACTTTCTCAACATTTTGTAGTGCTAAGAAATATTAATATATCTAAAAATATTTTTTCCTTGAATATTGGTGAAAATTGAACCTTTGATACTTGATTTAGGGAGAAGCATGTCTATCGTTAAACCTAAAAAGTTTGTCCATATATATGTACATTATATATATACATATTATTTACATATAAATGTTTATCTCATAACATAATTTTTTATTAAAAAACATTGATTATAATGGAAGGAAACAAAATAAAAAAAAAAGATAAAAGAAATAAAAATACAATGCATGAGTGTAATAGAAGTAGAAACTATCAATATTGAGGAGGAGGGGAAATAGTTACATTAATTTCAGATCCCTCAATTCAAATGAAGAATATTTTTCAGGAAAATATTGCACCTATGACCAAATAAAATCCACAATGTGAATAAATTTATCAATGTTTAATGATACTTTAATGATCCACCTATGAATAACCAATTTTAGTGCATTGATAAAATTAAATTGATCTTCTAAGAAATTACCTCTTAAAGTAAATCCTCCCCTCATATTTTCTTATTAATCCTAATTGGTAATAAATTTAATTTTTTAAATTTTTTAGAATTCTTCATCTAAAAATGACTGAACATTTCATATGCAAGTGGAATTTATAGAGTGACATTCTCTAATTTTAATATTTTCTTCATTCATCTCATTACCATATTTCTTTGAGAAGAGTAGCAGCCCTTGCATGGTCTGGATGTTTTACCTTAATACAAAGTGAAATTTTCTTTGTACATAATTGTTTGTTTATGTTTCTCCTCTGGTGAACCCTCAGATAAATAATTAACCTCATGAAGCACAACACCGTGAGTAGTGGTCTTCCTAACCACCTAACCTTTATCATGAGAAGATAATGATTACAAAGATTCAAGAATAGTTAGAGGTGACTTCACAACATCAAAAATTAGGAAGAACACTTGAATAACAGACTCCTCAAAAGGAAAAAGACTTATAGAGGCATTAATGTAATTTAAATAGCATTTATTACTAGATTTAGAAGAGGATATCCCTTGGACTCTCATTTTCATGGCATTATTTACTCTTTAAATCAACTACTTATCCTTCACTAGTGCATTCATGATTGAATTTTCCCTTTTAATATCAGAGTGATATATCCTTCCAAGCATATCCATTCTATCCACCATCTCTTGGGAAAGTTTGAATTCTTCTGTGTCATACCTAGGAATTTATGGGACATCCCTAAGTAGTTATAAGGCTTCTTCATCACCCCTCGGTACCAAAAAAATAGTACATCAGTGGCTGTTATATAAAGGGGGTTATACACATCCCTCTCTAATTTAAATTTTCATATAACTTAATAGCATCTATACTAAAATCTCCATGATTTAAACCCCGTATGATATAACATATTTATTTAGAAAATTTTTACAACATAGTGGGGTTTAGTAACCACCTCAAATCTCTTCTATTAGTGGCGGTTTTGAACCACTTATTATTTTATTTTAATTTTAAATAAATTGGGTATATTTTAGTGGCGATTCACCTAGTATCACCACTAAATTAATATTTACTAGTGGTTATAAAATAATTGATGCTAAAATATACTTGATTTACTAAAAAATATAAAGGGGGTTCAAAACCATCACTAATATAATCCATTAGAAGTAGTTTTAAACCCCCTCTAAATTGTTTTTTATTTTTAAACAATTGAACTATTAAAATATATATATTTATACTAAATATATATTATATTATCTACTTACTATTTTATATATATACATATATGGTATATTAAAATACCAGACAATAACCTTGGTGATATTATATATATATATTTAATTGGGTATAAATTATATATATATATATATATATATATATATTTATACATATAAATACAATATAAAATATATATACATGTATTTTATTAATTGTATTCATATAAAAAACTAATATATAATTATACGAAGGTACAACACACACACACAGATATATATAACTGTATTTTGATAATATATTTTCATTATATATATTTATATAACCTAAGGCCTTCGAGCCAGTAAGGCTTTCGGGCCACCTCAAGGCCTTCAGGCCACCAGAAATTGTGCTTAAAGACCAGACAGACTCTATAAGGAGCAGACTCCATATAAGGATTCAGAGAAAGCGCATTCACCAGAGCAGAAGCTAAGACGATTTGTCAAAAATAGAGGGTATGACATTGCAATCAGGACTGGCCTGTGAATACACGAGAAGCCTAGCTGAACAAGCCATGCAAAGGTGGAGAGCTGACATCACGATGAAGAAGCTATGGAGGAGTAGTTCCATGTAGTTATAGTCTGTATATTTCCCTAAGACTTATAGGTCATGTAATCTCTAAGCCTACGGGCCTTGTAAGGGTTCCCCATCATCCCTTGAATGGGGGTTATCAAAAATCAATAAAAAAAGAAGGCCTTCGGTCCATTTGAGGTTTATATATTTGTATAGTCTATATTTGTATAATATAAAACATATTTTTATTCATATAATGTATATTTCTGTATTTTAAAAATTGAAAACATATAAAAATATTATATATATATATATAATATAAATAAATATATTTGTATTTTCATAATAGATTTATATAATATTATATATTTATTTTCCTATAATGTTTTTGTATGATATATTTTCAAAATATAGCTGTATAATATATATTTGTATAATATAATATCTTTTTATTTTTTGTAGTATATATATATATATTTATTTATAATATATATTTTTATTTTTATACAATATATATATATATATATTCATTTTATACATATAAATATATAATATATAAATTTATAATATATTAGTAAATAGATTTGAATTTGTATAATACTATATATATATAATATTGGTATAATATATTTTTATAATATAATTTGTATTTGTATCATATATATATATATATAATATTTTTATAATATTATATATATATATATATATATATAAATATATATATATTTGTAATATATATTTGTATAATCTCACAACAAAAAAGGCGATTCGTACCAACAGAATTCAAGTGATAGATATTATATCTGTTAATAAAAATGAGTAATTCCAACAAATATTATGTTTTTTGGTATTAATTATATACACTAAAAATTATATTTACCAATAGATATATCTTCTAATATTAATTTTTTAATATCAACAAATCTTTCACTAAAATTGCAATATATTTTTTATCATATTAATACCAAAACAAAAATTACTAGAAAATAAATATATTGTTATTAATTATTATTACTTACAAATATTTTTCCATTAGAAAATCATGTTACAAAAAACTATTTAATGACAAAAAATATTTTACTAATAATTTAATATATATATATATATATATATATTAAGTAGATATTATTAATACATAGTTAGTTAATAACATTTCATACTTATAAGTTGAATAAAAAAACTGATAATTTAAAATTATTTTTTAATATATATATATATATATAAGTGACTCGAGTTTTTAGTTCAAGTACGAGAATATGAGACATTTAAATTTTTATGAATATCTTTCACTCTAAAAAATAAATTCAAAATGAAAATAAAATTAATTATAAATTGAAAAAGAAAATTTATGTGCATATTTTTTATCAAATAATGAGTATTTTTTACTATATTTCAATGATAAAACCCATGTATTTACATGTTTTATTAAAATAATGGGTAATTTGAATTTTAGAATGAAAATAAGCAAAATTGTGAAAAGTGCATAATTTTGGATTTTGGATTGATTTTTACCACAAGGGTATTTTTTTCATTTCTTAAAAAATATTATTCCAAATTTAGTGATTCTTTTTTTTAGAATCAAGATTTTATTTCCTCCAACTTTATCTTTAGGACGCAGAGCTGATTCAAATATCTAGTAGTCCTAAAAATTCATTGAAGTTGAAAACTTTTTCGGGCGGACAACGTGGACCCCACCACTGTAACGGAACTACATCTCAGCCTAAACACCTTCAATTGAGGTACTTTCACCTGGGATAGCATGAGGACACATAGGTCCATCTCTACATAAAATTTGGGGAAGTTTTGAAGTCATTAAAGCTACCATTGGATGTTATATTTTTGAAGGAAACTTCCTAGAACCTGCGTCCAGAAAACAAAACCTCCAATGAAAAATTAATAACTCATTCATACGGTGTCCAAATGAGATGATATTTGGAGCATGAACGGTCAACAAATTTATTAAAAACTTTGAAGAAGGGGTCCACACGTGAATCACCCATTTAATGGGACAAAAATGTGCAATATTTCAGAGTACAGAGTTCTGCCTATAAAAGGAGGCCCTCACCTCCTTCTCAAATGATCAGCTCGACACCCACAACCAGGGAGGGATCCCACTGAGGAACATGCCACTTCTGCTCCTCTCTTCCCCCCTCATTTATTCTTTTTATTTTATTTTCATTTTCTTTTTGTCTTAGTATTAAATTTTAATTTTTTTAGTTGTATTAATCCATGCATTTGCGTTTCTCCATCCACTCTTCTTTTTTTTTCTCTCTCTCTATCACTCTCGCTCTTCCTCCACCCACTCCACTAAGTAATATCATTCTCTCAGAAATGAGAGGATAATCATGAGACTTGGCTCAGGGTGAGGTCAAGGTTTTCATGAATTTTATTTAAAGTTTAATTAAGTTTGTGGTAGAATCGAGTAGCATGATTGGGTGAGGCGAATGTCCCTGATGTGGTGATGCCTCCCAATGACATGAAACTCAAACTACTAATATTCTAGAAAATAATAGTGATTAAAACATGAGATTTCATGTTTTAATTATCAAACTAAATAAAACACATGTAGGAAAATAATGATTGAATCCAAGACTGAACCCCAAAACCAAGTTCTTTCTTATTAACTCATTCTGTTTAAATTTGTATGATAGTTTAAACTATCATTTTACATGTGATTGTAATTAATTATCAAAAACCCAAAAATATTTAAATCACTTTAATTAAATAAAAAATATCAAAAAGAGATATATTAGGTGAATTAGATAAAGTAAGTGAACTAAATTGAGAAGGCTCCTCAAGAGATATGACTCTGGTCAGCCACTGTGCTACACTATGAAAAATATAATTGTTTTTTTCATGCCCCATGACAGGTGTATGTCAAAACTAGCACCATTTATTGGGATACAGTAATTATTTCATTTAATTTTTCTATTTTCACATCATAGTTATATTTAATTTCTTAAAAAAAACAAAAAAAATTCTTTCCATGATGAATTAAAATGATTATTATTCTATATAGAATGACAATTACTCATAGGTGCAAGAACAAGAAACATAAAACACTTAGAAGGCCCCCCAACGAAGAGCTGATGCACTTATGATAATTTTCAAGTAGAAAGAAAGAGGAAAATAAACATGGATCTCACCAGAAGATTTGATAGCCATGGTCAATGAACTCTAAGCCGAATTAAAAAGATTCGAGGCCAAGAAGGAAGTGGTACTAGTCTTCCCAGATTTCACTGAAGACATCCATGAATTTGAGGCCAAACTTGAAATATAGGATCCTGACTACCTACCTCTATCCTATGATGATCAAATCCAAGAGGAACTTTACATTGAAGAAAGGATTCTAGCCGAACCAACTCAGGGAGATGATAAATTCTTGAACTCATATTCATTTAATTTTGTTGAAACAAATTTGAGTATAACTCCCATTTGTTTTGAATTTTCAGAATCAGATGAATCCTATTATTCCCTAGAGGATGAGGAGACAAAAGAAGATGCACCTGTTGAGAAACACCTTGAGTTCCCTGAAGACAAATAATATTCACTATAGGGAGTAAAAGAAGAGATGGAGAATGTTGCACAAGGATCATCGTTGGTGGTGGAGGTTCTATACTTCATCATAACCCCACCTTCCAAGTTATACCACATTGCTAAGGGGGAGGATCAGGCGTACTCTATCCATGGAGTCTTCCTCAAAAATAAAGAAGAAGTGGATTCTAAGAAAAACCACATGTGGTTAATGTCAAAGAAGCCCCAACCACCATCAGACTTTGGATAATAGCTTGTAATGACCTCTAGAGGCAGTAAAATAAGTCAGGTCCTACTTGGGGGATCATACCAAGATTTATCTTTACTTTCTTTCTAGTAAATTATATGTCAATTTATTTTCTTAGATGTAGTGAATTATGCATCCCACTCCCTCTATCTTTTTTAGCTTTAATGACTTGATCCTTGAGTTTAATTGGGTTGTTTTCTTTTATAGGTCCATAATGGTAGAAGGAAGCCCCGTACAGTGAAGGGTAAGGACTAAGTTTCATAAAAAAATGGAGTTCAATTTTAGTGTTTTATCTTTTAAACTCTCCACATTTTTTCCACAACATGTTTTGAGCTTTACAGATAAAATTGCATGCCCACACTTGAATTCATGTTTTAATAAACTTATCTAGGAGACATGAGTTTCTTAGGAATCCTGTGATTCCATGTTTTAGATTTCAATGTTTATATGATTAAATAATTTAAATGAAGAATTTAATTTTTAAAATGAAGCATGTATATTGAAATAATGACCCATGATTTGATGGAATTAACAGATTCATGTAAATGAAATTTACCTACCATCTTTTATGCTTTGAATTTGTGAAATTTATGTCAATTGATTTGTTATTATTAATCATGCCTTGAGTGATTGTCCAAAATCAAATGTCTCATTCCTGAGATGATTTCTAGACCAAGTACTTCCCATTTATCTTGATCTTGGGACATGTAACTGACGAGAACTTGTATTGAAACTTGTCAAAGCTATGACTGTGCAAAAACATATTTAAAATGATTGATACATCCTTTGAAAAGCTACTTTTCCTTAAATACCATCTTTACATCAATCCTTCTTTTAGACCATAGAGACCATGAATGACCTTTATAGGGATGATCCATGTTTCAAGCCATTTTTATCCATTCTTACCCTACTCTTGGTAGTTTCATGATATTTTAAAGTTGAAGTGTGGGGGTAAAGAGAATCATGGTGGATGGGATGATACACATTATAAGTAAGAAGTGTGGGGGTGTTATTGTGGGGATTGTAAAAGGTTATGGAATCATTCATTATACTCTATTTTCCCCCTCTTTAATTGAAAAAAATGAAAAAAATGAGAAAAAGATCTAAAAAAAATAGAAAAATGGGTTGTGATTTGGGAGAACCAAAAATCACCATTTTCCAAACTGACGATCTTATAATCGTATGTGGTTAGGCGATGGATGTGAGGTTTGATCTAATCATAACTTTAAAAAAAGTACAAAAGTAAAAAAAATATTCAAGAGGGTGCACAAATAATTCATTATGCATAATTTGATCATAATCTTTACTTTCAGTTTTGGGAAGTGGGTGTTGCTACTTTGAAAGGGAGAATTTCATTACACTTTTTAATTTCATGTGTTGTAATTAAGAGACAAACCTCCTCCTTGAGCCTTAATTTTTAAAGCATCAAATCCTACGAACCTTAAGCCTTAGAGTCATTTGAACCTTTATTTCAAGTCCTCATGATTTTATGTGTCTTTTGTCTTTACAAAGTATAGAATATAGTTCATTTACAAGCATATGGATAAGAATCGTGTTCTCATGATATGATCATAACTCTACTTGAATTGTATCATGAGTGATGTGAGAAAATAATCAAAAGTGAGATAAATCATGACTTTTAAATTTTAATAATAATGAATTAAAGAGCTTGAATGAATGAATGGATAAGTTCCATTAATTTTCAAAGGGAAAAAGTAAAATATGTGAATTATTTTTTTCTTCGAAAAATAGGAAATTAAATTGATATTTTATTCATATTTTTTGAAATTTTGATTTCACATTGAAAATTGTTTGATTTTATTGCATTGGAATTTGAATATTGGTAACATTGGTGTCCTCTGATTTCCATGTTGAGATTTTATTCTTGAGGAAAAGCATGGTTTAAGTGTGGGGGTATTTGACAGAGCAAATTTATGTGTATATTTTTTATCAAATAATGAGTATTTTTTACTATTTTTCAATGATAAACCCCATATATTTACATGTTTTTTTAAAATAATGGGTATTCTTAATTTTATATTGAAAATAAGAAAAATTGTGAAAACTTTATAATTTTGGATTTTGGAGATATTTTTACCACCATGGTATTTTTTTCATTTCTTAAAAAATATAATTCAAAATTTAGTAATTATTTTTTTAAATCCTGATTTTATTTCCTCCAAATTTATCTTCAGGACCTAGAGTTGATTCTAATATCTAATAATCCTAAAAATTCATTGAATTTTGAAACTTTTCCGGGCGGATAGCATGGACCCCACTACTGTAACGGAACCACATCTCAGCCTACACACCTTCAATTGAGGTTATTCTACCTGGGATAGCACTAGGACACATATTTACATCTCTACATAAAATTTGGGGAAGTTTTGAAGTCATTAAAGCTACCATTGGATGTTATATTTTTGAAGTAAGATTCCTGGAACCTGCGTCCAGAAAAACAAAATCTCCAATGAAAAATTAATAACCCATTCATCCGGTGTCCAAATGAGCTGATATTTTGAGGGTGAACTTCCAAAACATTTATTAACAAATTTTAATAAGGGTTCTATGCATGAATCAGCCATTTAATGGGCCAACAACGTGCAAAATTTCAGAGGACAGAATTCTTCCTATAAAAGGAGGTCCTCGCCTCCTTCTCAAATGATCAGCTCGACACCCAAAGCCAAGGAGGGATCCCACTGAGGCATGGGCTTCTTATTATCTTCTCTTCCCCCCTCATTTCTTCTTTTTATTTTAATTTCATTTTATTTTTTTCCTAGTATTAACTTTTAATTTATTTTTTAGTTATATTAATCCATGCATTTGTGTTTCTCCATCCACTTTTCTTCTTTTATTTTTCTCTATATCATTATCTCTCTCCCCCTCCACCCACTCCACCAAGTTATCTCATACTCTTGAAAATGAGAGGCTAATCACAAGACTTGGATATGGGTGAGGTCAAGGTTTTCATGAATTTTCTTTAAAGTTTAATTAAGTTTGTGGTAGAACTGAGTAGCATGCTTGGGTGAGGTGAATTCCCCCAATGTGGTGACGACCCCCCAACAACATGAAACTCAAACTACTTATATTATAGAAAAGAATAGTGATTCAAACATGATATTTCATGTTTTAATTATCAATCTAAATCAAACACACGTATGAAAATAACTATTGAATCCAAGACTGAACCCCAAAACTAAGTTCTTTCTTATTAACTCATTCTGTTTAAATTTTCATGATAATTTAAATTATCATTTTACATGTGATCGTAATTAATTATCAAAAACAAAAAAAGATTGAAATCA
Source organism: Viscum album (assembly GCA_963277665.1). NCBI lineage: Eukaryota > Viridiplantae > Streptophyta > Magnoliopsida > Santalales > Viscaceae > Viscum > Viscum album. The sequence continues at coordinate 825,335,123 of OY728148.1, read as the reverse complement.
CTTTCATTAAATAAATAAATATCAAAAATAGATAGATTAGGTGAATTAGATAAAGTAAGTGAACTAAATTGAGAAGGCTCCTCAAGAGAGATGACCCTGGTCAGCCACTGTGCTACACTAGGAGAAATATAATTGTTTCTGTCCATGCCCCGCGATAGGCGTGCGTCATAAATAAATATAAAAAAATCATTAGAGAAACTCTAAACTTGACAAATAAAGAGTGTGTCATATAGAAACATCGCATTAAGGAATAATTTAGAATAAACCCCAAATAATGATAATAAAATAAAATTAAATTATATAAAAAACAATAAATACAATAAATATTTTATAAAAATAAAATCCATTGATTAATTAATTAAAATATAATATTAGTTTTTTCACAAACCATAATTTTCCTCCCATGCGTCCTTATCGTTGCCCTACCTCTCTACCACCCTGCCTCTCACAACATCTTTTGAATTGAGTCAATATATCCTCCCCTACCACTATTTTTCCTAGTATCCCCTTCTCCTTGATATACCTTGGAAGCCACATCCCACTGATCCACCTCTTCTACCTCTCCATCTCTGCACCCTTAATCATTAAGATTTTTCACTCCTAGTCCAACTACTCCACATGATCTTCTCTCACCCCTTTGATCAATTTTATAATAACCCCGACTCCAGTAACTTGTAGTTAGTAGCTACATCTTTACATTGGTATATAATACAAAAGTTCACATTCCATGTAATCCAATAGTTTAGTTGTCTTAAGAGACTATATATAAGGACTCGGCCATAAACATTACATAATATTGAATTAAATGAATAATTCACATTGCAGATCTTTTCAGGTTTAGAGTTTTAGAGAATTAGTCCATAACTATTACATTATATCTCAAAAATTACATGGTAGACACTTCTACTCAGTTTCCATTTTGTTCATAAAATAAAAACACTTAAAAAAAGAGTCATGTCTAGTCCCATGTTTTATACAGCATAACCTTTCCTTGATCCCATCCTTGACCCTATTCATCTTTAAGTCCTGTGAAAAACATTTCAAAACTTGGGTTGAGTATAAAAAGATCAATAAGGGTTATAAAACAAAGAAATAAAACATTAGTTCATCATTGAATACATAACATAATCTCTTTAAAAAACCTCATGAAATCATAAGATTTATTAATAACACATAGAAAACATAAATCATAAAGGTAACTTGTGGCATCCATATCATACATACATTGTAGCTATCACAGCTACGTAGGGAGTTACATTTGGAATACCCATCACATTATATTCCCTAAATATCTTAGGAGAAACATTCATGTTTACCTCTCTCATGTTAACCAATGCATTGAAGAGCTATCTCGAGCTCACCCACCCTAGGATTATCACAGAACCACCCGTATATGTAACAATTCCTAAGAACCATAACATATTCATAACACATATAACAAACATAAAGGAAAGATAACATTTCTAAATTTCAATCACAATATATCATTTAAATATATTGAAATAATCAATCCATTATCAAAACTATTTTCAATACCAATATACGTAAAAAGAATAAATGGTATTTACTTTCCTTTTGAAAACATTATGGCTTGTTAAGGAAGCCTAAGATCAAATAAAACTCGCGGCGGTGGAAATGTCATTGTCACCGCTTACATTAAAAAGAAACATTATTTTTTGTCATTTAGTAAAATGATTCATAGAAAAATATTCCCTTTGAATGAAATGAAAATTCAAAGGTGTTTATATAGCGTATAAAATAAAGTCTTGTATTAAAACAAAATATGCCTCAATGAAAGGATATTGAGACGAAGTCCCTTACATCGTGTCCGACTTGACCCATTCATTATTTAATCTCCTGAATAATAAACTAAAGTTAATTTATACTTGATTATGATACTTTTTCAAGTTTATTTTTCCTTTTATATCACTTATTACCATGTTATAAACATTATGTAATCATTTAAGTTAATAACGACCATTTTGTTGGTATTTGGTACTTTAGTCAAAATGGACTTCTTATAATTACAAGTTGTTCACATGGTCAAAAGTTTATTATATACAGAATGATATTAATGATTTATATATCATATATATCATATATATATCTAGTATATAGATGTATTTATAATAGTACATAACATTTAGAGGTATGAAATGAAATGCACCGTTCATGGAGACGGTAAGTCGTACATATGCATGAACGCTACTTTCATATATATTTCTTATTTTAATGGAATTAAAACATAATGATACATAGGTATATTATAATTCCAATATAATATAATATATAATATCATTAACTCTATCCTTTATATGTCCCACGTATGGCATTAACGAGTCATATCACTTTGAGGGGGCGGTAGTCCGCACTTCCTCAAATGAAATTATCGCGTTTACCCATAATGGAAACCATAAAGGTATAATATAAATGGAAAATAAATAATCATAAAGAAAACATAAACATAATATATATCATATATAAATATATTTCCATATTAATGGCCACCATGATAGGTGGTAGAAGATAATTGAACAATTATCGTTTCACGCGACGTTAGTTTTCCATCCGCAGAAACAGTATGTTATTTACCCATTAGATGGAGGTGTGTGTAAATGTAGTTCGAATAATTCTCATAACAACATCATAGTCTATTTAGGATATTGATGTTATAATAAAATAAAATAATAAAAAGATTTTAGGGGTAGGAGAAGTAAAATAAAATAAACGAATTTAAGAGAAACGATTACCTTTAATTCGGGCAACTCCCTTTGGTTTGAACCAAAATGACTTCTTGAAGTACCTTATACCTAAGTTAAGTCTTATAGGTGGAATAAAGGGATATTGAGAGATTATTTGGGTAGGGTTTGGATGAGACAATGGGCTTGAGAGGTGTGAGTAATGGTTTAGAGGTGAGGGATTTTTATAAGGGAGAGGAGGGGCTCTTTAGGAAAGTCTAGAAATATTATTTTATTATATAATTATTTTAGGTTTATAAAGCTCAAAAACTTATTAAAGTTGAATATAAGATTACTAATGGTAGAAATAAAATCATCCAATAATAATTGGATAGGTTTTGGATATTATTTTAATCTTTATAATATTATTTATTTAAATCATTTATTAATGAGGTAAACACTGCATCATTATTGTGTCATAATTTTTTTTATTTATTTGATGTCTAAAAATTATAAAAAAATAACATGATGTAGGAAATATTTTTATATTTATAAAGAATATTTATAGTTGAAAATATAACTTATATAAACCTATGTAAAAATTAATTTACTAAAAGATATTTGTTTATGTCATTTTTGCCTTTACATTAAGTTAATTAAAGTAAAGTGTCATTATCACTCTTAAGTGGCTCCATGGGGTCCCAAAATAGACACAAGGATGCCCATGGTCGGAAATGACTCATATAATAAGGCTAAGACAATTGTTAAGGTAATTTTTTATTATTATGATATTCTTTTTACCTTTAATTACCTTATTTACCTTTAACTGCGGTAAATAAAAGTCAAAAGTTACTATTCACCAAAAATTATTTTCATATTATTGAACCAAATTTTACTTACTAATAATTACCATGTATTAAGTATTTTTTAAATTCAATTCACAAAAGTGGTAAATTTTCATTTAAATGAAAATGCCAGTTTTTAACTACTACTTATTGGTTTCACTATTCATCAAAAATTGATGTTTTTTAGAAAACTACCAAAAATTCATCCTAAGATATAATTGATATTATGAATTCAAAAATGATGTATATTTTAAAAAATTCAAAACATATAAGTTGGATTAATTAATTTAAAATCAATTCCCGTTGTCAAAACAAAAAACGCATTTTTAAGAAATATTAACTATCAAAAGATTGACACTTGTTTATGTCCAATTTCAAAGTGAAATTAATTACAATGACCAAATTGGATTAAATGGTAAAAATATAATCTAATTACACTTTAAAACCAATTAATAAGATAATCTAACCATTTAAATAAATTATATTAAAAGGTAGATTTGAATTAAAATATAGTATTTTCCACTATTCATCAAAAATTGAATTTTATCATAAAAATACCAAAATTTTACCCAAAGTGAATTTTGATGTCCCGATTCTGAATAAGAATTTTATTTTTTCAAAAATAACATATAAAAGTGACCAAAACTAGATTTAAAGAGGGTTCTCCATCAAAAGGCGGTAAATTGACCTTTTAAAGAATATTAGAGTATTTATGCTTAAAATTAGATTAATTCACATTTTAAGACTCTAACATTTATTGGATAAATGTAAAAAAATTTAACAAACATGTATAATCATATTGTAGTTATTTCTATTCATAATCACCAATATAATGAATAGACATTAACTAAATTTAAAATAATATTATTATATTATTAGTTTGCAATGTAAGATTTCAAAGAAACCCGTTGTTGCGTATCAAGTAAGCCATTGGACGTAGCCACCCCTTTATAGTAAAATTAATATTAAATTCATACATATTAATAATTATGAAAATGTATTATTCTTTATTTACTTGGGATGTTACATCCTTCCCCCCTTTTGAAAATTCCATCCTTGCAATTTTTATTCACTTATCAAATAAGTGGGGGTATTTATCCCTCATAACATTTTTAGATTCCCACATTGCCTATTTAACCATATGGGTTTTCCACAAAACCTTTACCTGGTGAATCACCTTATTCTGTAACACTTTCTCTCTATGGTCAAGAATCTGGACTGTTTGTTCCTCATAAAAGAGATTCTCTTCCAACTGAACTACCTCTAGACTTAAAACATGAGATGGATATGGCATATACTTTCTCAACATTGAAACATGAAAAATATTGTGTCCCTAGGATAAAAATGGAGGTAACTCTACTCTATAAGAAACTGATCCAACTTTATTCAGGATTTCATAGGTTCCAATGAACCTCGGACTCAACTTTTCCTTCTTACCAAAACACATCACACTTTTCCATGGAGAAAATTTGAGAAAGACATGATCACCTACCTAAAAAAGAAAGATCCTTCCTCAAATTATCTGTATAACTTTTCTGTCTTCTCTGAGCTATTCTCATGTGCTTCTGAATCAACTGAACCATTTCTATCATCTATTCTACCAATTCTTGTCCCATCAGCTTCTTTTCACCTACTTCATCCCAAAAAGCTGGAGTTCGACACTGTTTCCCATATAATGCCTCAAATGGAGCCATTTGTATACTGGAATGAAACTGTTATTATAAGAAAATTCAACCAAAGAAATATGTTGGTCCCAACTTCCCTGGTAATCCAGTGAACAATCACGTAACATATCCTCCAAGGTTTGAATTATTCTTTTTGACTGCCCATCTGATTGAGGATGAAAAGTTGTACTAAAATTTAATTCAGTACCTAAAGACTTATGAAGGCCTTTCCAAAAGTTAGAAGTAAACCTGAGATCATGATCAGATACAATAGAGAGGGGAACTCCATGAAACCTAACTATCTACTTAACATACAACCGAGAAAGTTGATCTAGAGACAAAGTATCTCGAATAGGAAGTAAATGAGCAGATTTAGTCAACCGATCAACAATAACCCAGATTGCATTATTACCTTAAGATGTCTTCGGTAATCCCAAAAAAAAGTCCATGGATATATTTTCCCATTTCCACTTTGGCACCAGTAAAGAATGAATAATCCCTTTAGGTAACTGCTGCTTTGCTTTAACCTACTAACAAGTCAAATACTTCATAGTAATATCAGCAATATCTCTTTTCATTCTATCCCACCAGTAATACTCCCAAATATCTCTATACATCTTAGTACTACCAGGATGAACTGAAAACAGAGAACTATGAGCTTAACATAATAAATATTTCTTCAATTGTGAATCACAAGGAACATATAATCTCTTCCCAAACCTCAAAACACAATCATTATCAACATTAAAATCAGGAAACTTACCCTTTTGAACCAACTCTACCTTTTTTTTCAACTCACTGTCTTCCTTCTGCGCTTGCTTAATTTTTTCTGATAGAGATAATTTCACTGACACCTAAAACAAAACATAATAATTTCTTACTCCAATAACTTCTATGCAAAAGTTCATCAAATCAAAAACCAAAGAATCTCGTTCCAAACGTAGCATGGTTAATGAAGCATTACTTTTTCAACTCAAAGTACCATACACTTTATTTTATTTTCCCAGATGGTAAATGATCGTGAAATCATAATCCTTGATTAATTCCAACCATCTCCTCTGCCTCATGTTCAATTCTTTTTGAGTGAATATACACTTCAAAATTTTGTGGTCAGTATATATTTCACATTTTACTCCATACAAATGATTCCTCCAAATTTTTAAATAAAAAAAATAACAGCTAATTCCAAATCATGTGTAGGGTAATTTAACTCATGAGGTTTCAACTGATGTGAAGCATAAGCAATTACCTGATCATTCTGTATAAGGATACAACCAATTCCTTTGAATGAAGCATCACTATAGATAACAAACTCATCATTTCTAGAAGGTGGTTCTAGATCTGGAGCATTCACCAATCTTCTTTTCAATTCCTGAAAACAATCATCACATTATTTTGTCTAAACAAACTTAACACCTTTTTGAGTTAACTTAGTCAGTGGACTAGATAACCATGAAAAATTTTCAACAAAACTCCAGTAATAACCTTCCAAACCAAGAAAACTATGGATATCAGTTATATTTGTGGGTCTTGGCCATTATTTAACAACTTTTATTTTATCAGGATCAACAGTTATGCCACTTTTTGAAATAATGTCACCAAGGAAAGAAATTTGTTATAACCAAAACTCACACTTGCTGGATTTCCCAAATAGTTTCTTTTCTTTTAAGGTTTTCAAGACAACCCTTAAATGACTTTCATGCTCCTATTTACTTTTAGAATAAACCAAAATATCATCAATGAACACAACCAAAAACTTATCTAAGAACTCATGGAAAATTCTATTCATAAGATCCATGAATATAGAAGGTGCATTGGTTAAACCAAAAGGCATAACTAAAAATTCATAATGGCCACATCTAGTACGAAACACGGTCTTTAGAATGTTTGCTTCCTTTACTTTCAACTAATGGTACCCTGACCTCAAATCAATCTCCGAAAAATACTAATCTCTCTTGATCTAATCAAACAAATCATCTATATGATAAAAAGGATACTTGTTCTTAATAGTGATTTTATTCAATACTCAATAATCAATGAGAAGTCTCATTGACAAACAAGACAGGAGAACCCCACAGTGATGTGCTAGGTCGAATGAAACATTTATCTAATAACTCCTGAAATTGATTCTTTAACTCTAAAAGTTCAATTTGATCCATTCGATAAGGGGGTTTTGAAATTGGATTAGCATTAGGAACTAAGTCAAAGGTAAATTAAACTTCCTGATCAGGTATAATACCAGGAAACTCATCAAGAAAAACATCAAGGTACTCAGTTACCACTGGAACATCATTAATCTGAACAGTTCCTTTGTTTTCACCAATATGTGCAAGGTAACATTCATTTTCATCTTTTACTAGTTTCTCAGCTTCTTGATATGTTATCAAAATTAAGGGTTCATTCCTATAAACAAACTGAAAATTATTATGAAAAGAAACCTCTTTATATATGAATTCAATATTATCATGATAAACAAAAATCCAATCCATACCTAAAATAACATCAAACTCTACTAGAGGCAAAACAATAAGGTTTTCAGGTAGATTCTTTCTGCACACAAGGATAAGAAAGTTCTTACAATTTATTTCTGTTTAAATATTTTTTCTAGGTGTTTTTACCATAAGTTCAGGATTCATATCTTGATATGGAATTCCCAATTTACTAAAAAACTTCTCAGAAATGAACGAATCTTTAGACCCTGAATCAAACAAGACATTGGAATAATCTGAACAAAAAATAGTGTATCTGATACTACTTCATTTGATGGCCCAAAATTTTCTAAAGTAGTTGCAAAGGACTTCACCACCCCTTTCTTCTTGTAGTATGGTTGCTTTCCCTAATTTAACCTCGTCATTGGACACTCATTTTCATAATGACCCATTTTATTTCACTTAAAACATTTTACTGATTTTAAATAATATTTTGTCTTACCATTACCTTGCTCTTTTTCAGTGCAATTATGAGCCTTATGTCCCATTTTACCACATCGGTAGCACTTACCATAATTCAAAAGACATTCCCCAACATGCTTTTTACCACAATTTTCACAAACTTTAAACTTAAGTTTCTTACCATCATACTTTTTTGAAGAGTTATTCCCTTTCTTCTGCCACCTTGACCTCTTATTCTATTGTTTGTCAAAGAACACCTGATCATTGGCAAACTCCATTTCTACATTCTCTACACATCGAAAAAGTTTTTCATAACTTTTGAACTCACGAGAAGCTAAATCCCTTCGATACTTTGTCTTTAATCCTGAGTAAAAAATATTTGATTTTACTATCAAGATCTCATATGAAAATTGAATCATACCTTATTAGTCGAGTGAATTTTACTTCATAAATATCCATTGAGTCATCCTCATGCTTCAATTCTAGGAATTGTTTTTTCATCCTAAGATGAACTAACTTATGAAAATATTACTCATGAAACATACCTTTGAATTCATCCCAATAAAGAGCATCAATATCTTAACTATACTTGATATATTTCACCATCGACCACCACTGATCAGCTTCACCTTCAAAATGGTAAATAGCGAGACTAACCTTTTGATGTTCTGAACACCCCATAATATCGAAAATCTTTTCCAGTGCTTTAATCCACCCTTTTGCCTACACAGGGTCAGATGATCCTCTAAATGATGGGGGATGTTGCCTCATGAAATGCTCCACTACTGACATGTTCCTCTGTGGTTGATCTAGATAATCTCATTCATGGATACCACCACCATTTATAGCCCGAGTCAATTGTGTCATAACTGCAACAAACTGTTCAGTTCCGATTCCAACCATCTCAGGTTGCTTATTTGGAAGGTTGTCTTCTTCCCGATGTCATCCCAACATAGCTGCCATGTTTTCTCTGTGGAAAACCATTCTGAACATAGAGATATCTTAGGCGAAACAACATGGTAATCTGTAAATGCTATCATTTCAATATTAACATAAATTAATTTATGGATATTAATTTAATAATACCATAACTCCAAAAGTTATCTAAACCAACCTATGAAACCAACTATAAGGAATTGACCTTAAACATTACATAATCTTGAATTAAATGAATAATTCACATTGAGGATATTTTTATGTTTAGAGTTTTAGATAATTAGGCCATAATTATTACATTATATCTTAAAAATTACAAGGTAGACACTTCTACTCAGTTTCCATTTTTTTCATAAAATAAAAACTCTTAAAAAAAGTGTCATGTCTAGTCCCATGTTTTAGACAGCATGACTTTTCCTTGATCCCATCCTTGACCCTATTCATCTTTATGTCTTGTGAAAAACATTTCAAAACATGAGATGAGCATAAAAAGCTCAGTAAGGGTTATAAAACAAAGAAATAAAACATTAGTTCATTATTTCATACATAACATAATCTCTTTAATATACCTCATGAAATCATAAGATTTATGAATAACACATAGAAAACATAAATCATAAAGGTAACTTGTGGTATCCATATCATACTTACATTGTAGCTATCATAGCTACGTAGGGAGTTACACTTGGAATAACCTTCACAGTATATTCCCTAAATCTCTTAGGAGAAACATTCACGTTTACCTCTATCAAATTACCCAATGCATTGGAGAGATATCCCGGTCTCACCCACCCAAGGTTTATCATGGAACCACCTATATATGTAACAATCCCCAAGAACCATAACATATTCATAACAAATAAAACAAACATAAAGGAAAGATAACGTTTCCACATTTCAATCACAATATATCATTTAAATATATTGAAATAATAAATCCATTATAAAAACCATTTTCAATACCAATATACGTAAAAAAGAGTAAATGTTATTTACTTTCCTTTTAAAAACATTACAGCTTGTTAAGGAAGCCAAAGATCAAATAATACTCACGGCGGCGGAAAGGTCATTGTCACCACTTACGTTAAAAAGAAACATTATTTTTTGTCATTTAGTAAAAAAAATTTTAGAAAAAGATTTCCTTTTAATGAAATGAAAATTCAAAGGATTTTATACAGTGTAAAAAATAAAGTCATGTATTAAAACAAAATATGCCTTAATGAAAGGAGATTGAGACGAAGTCCCTTACCTCGTGTCTGACTTGACCCGTTCGTTCTTTAATCTCCCGAATAATAAAATAAACTTAATTTATAATTGATTAGGATCCTTTTTAAAGTTTATTATTCCTTTTATATCACTTATTACCATGTTATAACCATTATGTAATCATTTAAGCTAATAATGGTCATTTTGTCGATATTTGGTACTTGAGTCAAAATGGACTTCTTATAATTATAAGTTGTTCACGTGGTCAAAATTTCATTATATCCAGAATGATATTAATAATTTAGATATAATATATATCTTATATATCCAGTATATATACGTATTTATAGAAATACATAACATTTGAAGGTAAGAAATGAAATGCACCATTCATGGAGACGATAAGTCGTACATACACATGAACACTACTTTCATTTCTATTTATTATTTTAATAGAATTAAAACATAATGATACATAGGTATATTATAATTACAGTAAAATATCATATATAATATCATTAACTCCATCCTTTATGCATCACACATATGGCATTAACGAGTCATATCACATTGAGGAGGCAATAGTCCTCACTTCCTCAAATGAAATTATCGCGTTTACCCATAATTAAAACCATAAAGGTATGCTATAAATGGAAAATAAAGAAGAATAAAAAAGCATAAACATAATATATATAATATATAAATAAAGTTCCATCTTAATTCCCACTATGAGAGGCGATATGAGATAATTGAACAATCATCATTTCGTGAGGCATTAGTTTGCCATCCACAGAAATAATATGTTCTTTACCCATTAGATGGAGGTGTGTGTAAGTGTAGTTTGAATAATTTTCATAAAAAAATCATAGTATATTTAGGATATTGGTGTTGTTATAAAATAAAATAATAAAAAGAGTTTAGGGGTTTGTGAAGTAAAATAAAAAGAAAACAATTTAAGAGAAACCATTACCTTTAATTCAGGTAACTCCCTTTGGTTTGAACTAAAAGGACTTATTGAAGTGACTTATGCCAAAGTTAAGGCTTCTAGGTGGAATATAGGGATATTTAGATCTTATTTGGGTAGGGTTTGGATGATCCAAGGGGCTTGAAAGGTGTGAGGAATGGGTTAGAGGTGAGGGATTTTTATAAGGGGGGATGGGCTCTTTAGGAAAGTGTGAAAATATTGTTTTATTATATAATGATTTTAGGTTTATAAAGGTCCAAAACTTATTAAAGTCGAAGATAGGATGACTCATGGTCTAAATAAAATCATCCAATTAGAATCAGATAGGTTTTGGATATTATTTTAATCTTTATAATATTATTTATTTAAATCATTAATTAATGAGGTAAACACTGCATCATTATTATGTCATAAATAATTTTATTTATTTAATGTCAAATAATTATAAAAAAATACCATGATGTAGGAAATATTTTTATATTTCAAAATAATATTTTTATTCTAAAATATAACTTATATAACTTTATGTAAAAATTAATTTACTAAAAGATATTTGTTTATGTCATTTTTGCCTTTACATTAAGTTAATTAGAATAAAGTGTCATTATCACTCTTAAGTGGATCCATGGGGTCCCAAAATAGACCCAAGGATGCCCATGGTCGAACATGACTCATAAAATAAGATTAGGACAATTTTTAATGTAATTTTTTATTATTATGATATTCTTTTTACCTTGAATTACCCTATTTACCTTTAGCCGCAGTAAATAAAAGTCAAAAGTTACTATTCACTAAAAAAATTCATAATATTGAACTAAATTTTACTTACTAATAAAAACCATATATGTCGGATTTTCAAAATTCAATTCCCAGAAGTGGTAAAATTTCATTTAAATGAAAAGGTCAGTTTTTAACTACTACTTAGTGGTTTCACTATTCATCAAAAATTGAAGTTTTTTAGAAAACTACCAAAAATTCAGTCTAATCTATATTTGATATTATGAATTCAAAAATGATGTCTATTTTACCAAATTCAAAACATAGAATTTGGATTAATTAATTTAAAATTAATTCCCATTGTCAAAACCAAAAGAGTGTTTGTAAGAAATATTAACTAACAAAAGATTGACACTTGTTTATGTTAAATTTCAAAGTGAAAATAATTCCAATGACCAAAATTGGATTAAATGGTAAAAATATAATCTAATTAAACTTTAAAACTAATTAATAAGATAATATACTCATATAAATAAATTATATTAAAAGGCAGTTTTGAATTTAAATACAGTATTTTCCACTATTCATCAAAATTTGAATTTTATTAGAAAAATACCAAAATTTTACCCAAAGTGAATTTTCATGTCCTGATTCTGAATAAGAATTTTATTTTTCAAAAAAGAACATATAAAAGTGATAAAAACTATATTTAAAGATGATTTTCCCTTAAAAGGTGGTAAATCGACCTTTTAAAGAATATTAGAGTATTTATGCTTAAAATTAGATTTATTCACATTTTAAGCCTCTAAAATTTATTGGATAAATGTAAAAACATTTAACAAACATGTTTAATCATATCATAGTTAGTTTTATTCATTCTCGCCAATACAACGTCTAGGCGTTAACTACATTTAAAATACTATTAATATATTATTAGTGTGTACTGTATGATTTCAAAGAAACTCGTTACGTATCGAGTAAGACATCGAACATAACAAACCCATTAAAGTAAAATTAATATTTAATTCACAAATATTAATAATTATGAATATTTATTATTCTTTATTTACATGGGACGTTACACTAGATATATACATGATTCTCACATTACATTTGAAAACATGAAATACAACTTAATATTCAAATGATGACTTTATTATTTACTCTATTATATCCTTGAAATCATCCAAAGTTTTCTTTTGGGAACCCGATGTCTAGGAAGAAAAATAAAATTGTGAGATCAGATGCTCGGTAATGGGAATCTTACAGTGGAAGCTATCATATAATAATCAAGACATGAATAATATGGATGAGATAAATAATAATCAAATATTTTATATAACTCATATCATGAAAGATAAATATATTAATGCATGACATAGAAACATAAATAATCACATGGAGCATAATAAATTGTTTCATATTGATATAATGCATAAATTCAAACTTCTTAATCTTAATTTAAAAGTCTTGTGTCAATACATTATACATAAATAGGTAAGGAATACGCCAAATTCCTAGGATAGTTTGTCTTATGAGACCTATCAATGCATAGAGTTACAATATAATATCAGGAACCACCCATCACAAAATAAGTCAAATGAATTATTTATTTGAAAGGAATGAACAAATAATATAATACATAATCAACATATGTTTTTAATTAATTAGAATTTATATTAGAAAACTAGCATATAAACTGTCAATACTTTCCCTAGTTAATAAATGGAATTATATGATCATAATTCAGCTCAAGATAGAGGGTTTATAGTATCATTAGATAATATAACTAGTGAAACATATGAAACTTTAAAGTATTTTTTTACATAGATAAATAACACCTATATAAAGACATTAGGAAGTATCTTTGAAAACAAGAGGAAATATCATTTTTTTGTAACATTGAAAAATGAAAAATTCATAGAAAAATGAGAATAATATTTTCTTAGAAAATAAATACAAACTTGTAAATTAAAATTAATAATTAATAATAGACTTAACTATGGGAAAATTTATTAACAAGGAAACCTTATAAATATATTATTTTTTCACATTTGTAAAGAAAGGAAAAAATAACTTATAGAGACAACATTGAGAATATTATTTTATTAACCATTTTAAATAAAGTAAAAGATTTTTCAAAATGAAATTATACAATAATTGAAGTATATATAAGATTATTATTAAAATAATATAAATAACATTGATATGTAAAGGGGATTTTCTCGATCAAGAAGAAAAGATAATGATGGTTCCTCCCATGAGAATCCTTTGGGTTGAATTTTGAACCAAAGGGATGCAAAATGGTAATAAGACATATAAACACAAGAAATAATTATAGGAGAATAAAATTTATGTGGATTTAGATATAAATAATATATGATTCAATCAATTAAAAATTTAAACATAATCAATCCTGGATTCAACGTGGGATTGGAAAAGTAACTGTTACCTCATACTTCCTCTTATTCGGATGCGCTAAAACCTCCCTGTAAAATAAATTTAGGTTTATTATTCATTTAAAAAACATTATTCATAGTTATTTTACTTCATAAAATACCTTTATAATTTTTTATTACCCATATACTAATTTTTTATCATTAAAAATAACTATTTGGGTGTTAGCCTTTGGTTTCCCTTTCATGCTTCAGTTTGGCGGTTCCAGTCCTTGAAGTTTTTTCATAGATTAATAATATAAATAATTTTAATGATAATTTAATTAATTTTTTGATATATTTATAGATTCCCATTTTAATTTCATTGAACTTATGTGGACGGTTCGCATGGAACACTTGAAAATTCCTTTTTCAGTGATTATTGAAGTAACAAAATATTTGTATTTATAGGAAAATATTATTTTGAATATTACAACTAAATAATTATTAAAACATATTTAATTCATAATTATTATATTTTATTACCATTATTTAAGATTTATTAGTTATTCATGAGATAAATATTATAGTAATGTTAATATAGGTAGTAAAATAGAAAAAAAAAGAACATGTTATAACATCTGAATGAATAAGAACATGTTATTGTATAGTGATAATATAAATTTTATTGAAGATAAATGGTATAAATTTTTTTATAAAATTGAAAAATTAGACTCAATATTATTTGGATCAATAATATAATAGAAGGATAATGGTAAGCAGATATTACTTATAAAGTTTCTCGATATGCTCGTTTTAAGTAGTAAAATTTTACAATGACTTTTTATTATTAAAATTATTCATATAATAGAAAAATTATCTTTATAGAACATTAATAATGTTATAAATATAATATTTATTCATTAAACCCATTTTTATAACCATACATGTAAATTGGTGATGAAAAATGATATATGTTGTTCATAGAGGCAGTAGTCCACACGTAACACAAGCGATGTTTCCATTTTCCGATCGATGAGATGAAGGTATATAATAGTTTTTCCATAAAAATAATAAAATTTAAGTATACTAATGATAATTATTTAATTATATTAGTATATTTATAATATATTTTGAGTAGGTGAAAGAAGAAAGAAACTTGAAAGAACTCGGTAAAGACATTTACCACTTCCATTGATATCCCCCATTAAACCACTCATTAATCATTATTATATTTTTCTTTTGAGGAGATAAAAACCTCTAGGACATGGTAAAAATGGTTTTTGGGATTTTTTTGGTAGATTTTGGTTAATATATGAAGATTTAGGTGTGAGAAGATGTGGGGCGGTGAAGGGGTCCTTTTATAGGTAGGGGTGCCATTTTTTAAATACAATTTCTTAATATAAAAAAGGGATGTCATATTCATGGAAATTTGATCCAAAATGGATAAATTTTGACAAAATATAAGTGTTAATTCTATCAAGACTCTATAAACCTATTTAAAGATAATTTATGTGATAATTTTGGGGGCTTATCTCTTAATTTAATCGCTTTTAATGACTTTAACCCCTACTAAGATGATTAACATTTACCATGGTAACTTATTTTTATGACAAAAAATGAAATAGAAATCATTAAATAATTTTAATATGATAATTTCAAATATTAAACCATTTTACTAGATTTGATTTCTATAGGCGGTAAAAATTAATTTTAATATAAGTACATAAAGCACAATAAAACAGTTTTTAGAACTAATTCATTTTTAAGCATAAAAATGGATTTACACTAAAATTAATAATATTATTGATTCTTATAAAATTTATTAGTTTATTATTAAATAAAATAGATTTATGTTAATTTAAAATCAAATCAAAACCAAATGGTACCCTATAAATACTTAATTAAATGAAAAGAATAAAAAATATATCTTAGGTTCCAAAATATCAAACACAGATCTCTAAATTCAACATAATATTTATAAATTTATTAAATAAAATTATTAAATAATTTTTTTGTAAAAATATTTCTTAAAAAATTAATTTATTATTATATCATGATGTGGTCATAAAATTAATTGTATATATAAAAACCATATTTTTACCATTCACCCAAAAATCAGCATTTTTAAAAAAATTACAAAAAATTCACTCTAAACTAATTTTGATGTGATGAATCAAAAAAATATATCTATATAATAAAATTTAAACAATTAAATTTTGAAATATTTATTTTAAACATGTTCTTGAATTTATCTATTTGTTTATACTGTAATGATAAGATAATAGAATATACATTGAGTTATATTTCAAGGATAAAATAATTACTTATTATCAAAGAATTTCAGATATTATAAATTTATTCCTTTGAACCAGATCCCCTATAATACACCTTTGATTTCCATTAATCCATTGATAATGATCCACCTTTCTCAATCCATCCAAATTTCCATTTTCTCCCTCCATCCAATCGCTTTGATTGCCACAGATCTGCTTATAAGTTTTCATGGTTGTAATAATCATAAAAAATAACCCTAAGTCTCTAAATATGAAGATATTGAGTTGTATAGTATGATATTCATTTATGGAAATTTATCTACATGTATTAAATATATATTGATATAAATTATAATTAAATGTTATATTTTTTATATCTAACATTAATTTTTTCACATTGTAAGATGATACAATGTTTATATAAATTATTAAAATTTATGAATATAACATTACTTCATGCACATTAAATTTTTTTAGTGTTAATTTTTTGTTCATATATATAATATAATAATAATATTGGTTGACCACTAAAAAAATATAGATAAGATACCAATTTTTTTCCAAGGAAGCCTACCAAAATAGTAATTAAATCTAAGGTGAACCATCACCATCTAAAACTATAAATTTGAACAGGTTGATGTGATGAAGTGACATAATAATCATATAGTTACTCAATTAAGTTTTAATGCCCCACCCCTATATCCATTGAACAAGTGCCTCGGGCTGGTGTGCCACATGGCCTCAATCACGCCTCCTTGCATGCTAGAGGTTTTCAAATAGAAGCACGGTCTTAAGCTGGTATGGTGGGGAGACCATACTCACATATTTGAGTATGAAAATAGTGTAAATAAAGGAAATCACATACACCAACTAGATTTATTAATAGTAAAACGACATCCAGGAATGTTCCTAAGAGTAATCAATAATCCCGCAATAATAAATGAGTTGTAAATCATGCATTTTTTTAAAGGTGATGCCTTGGTAAAAAACGACCAAATCCTTAAATTTATTAAAAAGTAAGAAAGATTACAAGAGTCTAAAAGGTGAGATCATATTAAAAATCTTTTTCATTCAAGGAGTGGAGAGCAATGGGGAGGCCTTTGAGCCAAGTAATTTCTTGATTGATTCCCATGTTGGCCAGACCATCTGCAACCATGTTTGCTTCTCGGTAAACATGTGTGATGATATAGTTAAGATCGCTAAGCGAGTGGGAGCAATCCATCCAGTGGGTAGTAATCGTCCAAGAAAGGTGGATTACGCCATTCCAAATTTCTTGGACAATGGTCATCGAGTCACTTTTGATCCAAAGGTTATTCCAACCAAAGGATTTGTCAAAGGTAATGGCATGAATCAAGCCCATCATATCAGCTTCGAGGGAGGTGGAAATGCCACATTTACCCATGAAACAGTCAAGGATCTGTCCGTGGTGATTTCTGAAGACATCACCACATCCTGCAGGTCCCAGATTTCCTTTGGAGGTGCCATCAATATTGATCTTGATCCATCCAGGTAGGGGGGGGGGCTTGCCAGAACACCTCCAGAGTATGATGCGGCTGACAAAAATTACCTTTAATCCTGAGACGCCTCAGGATCACAAAGTCATGGACGGTGTTTTGGCATCTTCCTTTTTTAATCGAGGCAGCTTCTTGTATATCAATGAGGACCAGCATTTGGAATGCATTTTGATTGAATGATTAATTGTGATGAATAATATCATTTTGATCATACCAAATCACATGATCAAGCTCAGCAGCTGCAGTATGAAAGAGGTTCCTGATTTGTTGAGAGCCTTCCATTTCTGCACATTTTTTATGTTGATCTTTGACAGAATTAAGCTTCAACCATCTGTAATAAAAAATGTCAAGAATATAGTTCTAGAGAGCAGAAGCAATAGCACAAGAGAGAAAAAGGTGGTTAGTATCTTCCATGTGATGATTATATATTTTTCATTTGGAATAGAGATGGATGCCAAAAGATTGGAGGCAAAGTTCAGTGGGCACTCTATTGTGTGCAAGATGCCATATAAGGTTGAATCGCGATGGATTTATCCAAGTTTTGTTGAAGTGTTTTAACCAACTATAGTCGTTTTCTGAGTTACAAAAAAAGTATTTGTAGAAATTATTTGAGTTGAGAATACCATTGTGAGCAGGTTTCCAGATTAAGAGGTCATTTGTGGGAGAGAAAGAGTAGTTGTCAATAACATTTAAAATAGCGTCGGGAAGGTCTCTTGTTGAGAGTTTAAAATGTCTTTGATAGAGTTGTTAGTAGTATTAGGGGTTTGATCAGGAAGCAACATGGATATTAAAGGCATGCCAGTCCAGTTATCCAACCAAAATTTCATGGATAAGTCTCTAGAGACCATTCATCTAGAGTTTTGCATAATATTAGAGAAGGAGTTTTTGATGGAGGGCTAGATAGATGAGTTAATGAAGTTCGAGTTGCCCGTTTTAAGTTTGTCTAGAATCCTATTTTTAAGAAAGGAGATTTCTTCAGAGGTATTATGAAAATTTTTCCAAGTGAGTCTTGCTTGAAGGGATTCATTGAAGTGTTTGATATTTTTTATACCAATACCACCATTTTCAATGGGTTTGCAACAATTTGACCAGGGAACAGTCACATGTTTTCTTTCAAGAGTTCTACCAGTCCAGATAAAGTTCTTTATGGTTGTGTTCATTTTTTTAATGAGTCTAATTGGCCATTTATAGACCATCATTGAATAAACCATCTTGGAGACAATAGTGGATTTAACAAGGCAAGTTCTAACACCCATAGAGAGAGACTTACCTTTCCAATAAGAAAGTTGATTAAGAACTTTATCAACTATAGTCATAAAGTGACAAGATTTGGGTCTACCCCAAAAAATGGGAACACCAAGATAGGTGAATGGAACCATGCCTTCCTTTAGACCCAGGTCATTGAGAATGTTACATTTTCTGCCGGAGGGTAAATTCTTCCCAAAGAAGATGCAAGATTTGTTCTAGCTAATAGTTTGACCAGAAACATCTTCATAGTGTGAGAGTGAGTTTCTTAGGTTAATAATGTTTCTTTTATCCCCTTGAAAGAAAAGGATGATGTCATCAGCGTAAAAAAGATGAGTGGGAGAATTCAAATTTCTGGAGACATGAATGGGTTTTATTTTGTTCTAGCTTACCAGCCTATTGTTTAGATGACTGAGGTAGTCTTATTCTATCGAGAAGAGAATGGAAGAAAGGGGGTCACCTTTCCTGACACCTTTAGTGCATTTAAAATTACCTTTAGGTGAGCCATTTACTAGGATGGAGATGGACACTGAGTTAAAGAGAGTTCTGATTGCAGATATAAAAGAGGTGCTAAAACCATAACCATGGAGGACTTTGAAAATAAAGCTCCAGTCCATGGTGTCAAAAGATTTTTTGATGTCAAGATTAATCGCTGTGTTTCCTCCCCTATTGGTTTTATTCAAATTATTGACACACTCTAAGGAAAGGAAAATGCAGTCTTGAATGGATCTTCCCTTTATAAATCCAAATTGGTTCCACGATACAATTTTTTTCATGAGGGTGGAAAGTCTATTGGCAATGATTTTTGTAATGACTTTAAAAAGTGTGTTGATAAGAGAAATGGTTCTAAACAAATGAATCTTAGAGGCGTTATCTACCTTCAGTATCAATGTGAGAAACTGGGCATTTAGAGTGTGTGGGAGAACCCCATTTGTGAAAAAGGTTTTAACAATTTTACAAACATCAATTTGAATCACATCCCAGTAATGTTGGAAAAAACCATTGTTGAAACCATCAAGGCCAGGGGAACTATCAGGATTCAGACTAAAGACAGTGTCTTTGATTTTATGATCCATCGGGGTGTTAAGAAGGAATGAGTTATCCTCATCATTTATCACAAGGGGAATGACATCAGGTAGGAGGTCTTTGTTTATATCAGGACCATTGAAAATAGTTTCATAGTGGGAGATGATATGATGAGCGATGTCATATTCATTGTCAAGGAGCCTGTCACCATCCATTAAAATAGATAACGGCCTGTAGGCCTTTATTATTTGAAGAGAATTATAAAATTTATTATTTATATTACCTTCTGTTAACCATTTAGCTTTAAACATTTGTTTTCTCATATTGTCTTTGAAAGTGAGAAGAGAGTTAAGTTTGATCGAAGTGTTTAGTTCGTGAGTAGGATCAACGTTGAGATCATAGGTGGTGTTTATGTTTTGAAGATCATTGAGCTCTTTCTCTATAGTCATGATGTCATTATTTATTTTTTTGGATTTAGAGCTGCACCAAATTTTTAGAGTCAGTTTGATATGTTTTAATTTGAGGCTACAGTCAAGAACATAATTGTTACGGTTCTTTGAGGACCAAAAGTTTTAAATGATATGAGAGCACTCATCATCAGAGAACCAAGCGTTGTTGAATCTAAAAGGCATATGTGGTTTCTTGTCTTTTGTGGGGACACTGATCAGGATGGGGTGATGATCAGAGTTCAGTCTATGAAGAGAAATACTTGATATTGTGTTCCAATTGTCTAAAGCTAGGACATTCGTGAAGGCTCTATCCAGTTTAGAGGCAACTACTTTGTTGTAGTGAATTCTATACCAAGTGTATTTTTCACCAGTGATATTAATTTCTATGAGATTATTGTCATTTATTGAGGTTCTAAATTCTCTTTTGGAAATAGAATCATGAGCGGGTCTAATTTTCTCACTTGGGTTGAGAATGGTATTAAAATCGCCCATAATAAACCAGGGTGCATTAATATTAGTGCCAAGATAAGAAAGGTCATTCCATAGCATTCTTCTTTCTTGATATCTAATCTTAGCATAAAAAAAAGAGCAATAGATATGTGTGTCATCAATATTAAAATTACAAGTAATAATCTGATTAGAGATATTGTAGACACTAGTATTCTGTAAAGAGGAATGTGAAAAATGCCACAAGGATTCTGCATTAAGGTTATTAGTGATTGTACCAGTAAAAACATAATTCTTTTGGCATAAGTAGGGGTATTTAGAGGCATAGTTAATTTTTGGCTCTGCAATAGCAAATAAAAGAGGGTGATGAGTGTCTATCATTCTTTTTAAAACAACGAAGGTGTCATAGTTTGTAATTCCCTGTCAATTACAAAAAAGGATCTTCCTTTAAATTTAGTTTTGGAGTTAGAACCCCCTTTTTTATTTTTTCCAAAACCTTTATTTCTTGAAGATCTTCTGAATTTCTGATTATCAGAGGTCTGTTCTTTGTTATTTCTGGATTTTGTGGTGTTCTTCCTTGCAGGTTTAGGTATTAGAGTGCTCATAATATCTACAGGCAGGGGAAGAAGTGTACCTGGAACTTGTGGAGTGGATGCATTCTATTTCTTGTTGTTATCCAGATCTGCACAACTCTGCATTTGCTCAACAGAAACCTTCATAACCTGCATTGGCTGAGTTTCTTGTGTTGGCGCCTATGGAGTGGATGTATTCTGTTTCTTGTTGTTGTCCAGATTTGGACAGCTCTGCATTTTCTCAATAGAAACCTTCATAACCTGCATTGGTTGAGTGTCCTGTACTGATAATATGAAACTATGATCAACCAATTTAGGTACCATGACATCAGAATTAGAGGGTTTATTTCGAGTCTCAACGCATTCAGAAATGTCAGGGCTGCTTATAGTGCTAGAGGGAGATGAAAAAATAGCAGTCGGTTCATCATTTTCCATTGTGAATTCATTCTTTGGGTTTAGAGAGGTGCCTTTGTTAGTAGGTTGTATTGCTTATTTCTTAAGATTTGGAGTTGTGGGTTTAGTGTTACAGGACAACATGGAAACAATGTAAATACCAGACCTATCAGTAGAGGTTTGTGCGACAGTAGAGTTGTCTGTAACAAATTTTTTCACACCAGGTTATTCGAGTGCTATCTGTTTTGTGTAGTTGATGCTTTGGGTTTGTGAAGGAGCTTGTACCAAGGGAAGAGTTATCTTAATTGGGTTGACATGTTCCAGTTTTTTGGTGACTTCAGTCGATTGGTCAGTAGTGGAATGTTTTATGGTCAGAGTGTCATTCTGGGCGGCCAAAGGAATACCAGATTCCGAACTTTGTCTAGTGGAAGTCTGATTTTCAGAGCAAGTAACAAATGTGCCTTGATTGGGAGGAGAGCCTACCTTATCTATTTTATTACTTCATTCAATCTTTGTCTCTGAGATTTCAGTGGCATTTGTAGAATTTGGCTTCTGAATTTGTCCAGAACCCAAATCCATTGTGTGTTTCATGATATTTTGACTTGTGGAAACCTCGGGACCATTATCGCAAAGGTGTAGTGTGATATGAATCTTGGATGAGGTTAGTCCTTTATATCTCTTCTAAAATGCTTTTATACTTAATTGCGGTGTCCTCCGCTTCTGTAAAATCTGCCCAGTTTATACCCGAGGTTCCCCCTAGTTGTGTTATATTGTTTTTTCTGACCCAGATTTCAGCTTTCTTTTTGAGGGGTTCAGATATCTCTATCATGGGAGCTTTATCTTTTTCATTCCTCCTAGTTTCCTTCCAATCATTATCAATTGGCCAGATTGCTTGCTTTCTAATCACTCTACAGTTAGAGATTGTGTGACCTATAATTTTACAAAGGTCACAAAAGGGAGGTTTCCTCTCATATTCAATTTGGATTTCTATTTTGTATTCATTCACAGTGAAGCTGATTGTGTTAGGATGATTTGAGTATAAATTAATTTCCACCATAATTCTAGCAAAGAACCCAAGGTCAGCATTTAAGGTTCTGTGATTGATTTTCAGAGGGGTTCCTATTCATGAAACAATGTCATTGAGAACTTTTGGGTGCCAAAAGAACCAATTAAGGCCATGAAGTTTAACCCAAAATTTTTCTATTGTGTTTCTATATGTGCGTGGGTTAAAAGTAGAGTCCCAATTAGAAATTCTAAGCAGTCCCAACATTAGATTGAGGTTTTCAATTCTCCAAGCCATCTCTAAGTCTTCTTGTGATTTTAGCAATATGTGAAAGTAGCCTTTCCCTATTGGAATCAATTTACAGTTTGAAACATTCCAACAATGAGCAATACGCATATGAAAATCGGAAAGAGTGGGTGTGTGTATGCTCATTCATAATGTCTGTTCTTGGATTAGAGACATTCGGCGCATCCAGGAAAGAAATCCCTTGGGATCTACCATCGAAAGGGTAGGTGTGTGTATGCTCATCAAGGGTATCTTCCGTATGGACTTTCACGATAGGATCATGAAGGTCGGGAGTCTGCTTCTTTTGAAGGATCCCAAAATGATGGGATTCGAACCTCCTGGGCTTGAGGAAGTCCTCTATGTCTGTGCAGTCTAGGGTTTCAGGCAGAGAAGCCTGAGAAGCTCGAGGATTCTAGTGAGACAAGGCCTTTTATCTCTCCCCTTGTCTCTTCCTCTTTCACATGTATTTTTTAAATCATACATGTAAGGAAATTAATACACAAAAAAACCATGTATAAAAAGTTCCCAAACCCAAAAATGAAAAACTAGGAAAAACCCCAAAAAAGTTTTTGAGTCATATCCTAGTCCCAAACTCCATGATCTATCCTATTAACCAAGAAACCAACGACATTGGGCATCTGCCAAAACTTATCCCTGAAATACAATAGTGTATGTTGCTTAGGTACCCAAGTGTTGTGATGTCATGTGTTGGGTGTCACAACTCGACCCAATGGGGATCAAGCTATGACTCCCCAAGCTTGCCTCCATAGGCTGGTGGCTGGTGTGTAGCGGTGAGTAGGCTATCACACACTTGGGAGTCCTTATCCTAACATACCTATATGCACGCTCCCATATACACCTCCATGAAATAGTACAGAGATTTATAAAAACTGAAAAGTAAATGCATATATACATATATCCCTGCCAGTGTAAAAAAGAAGTACAAAAAGGTAAAAATGCACACACACCAAAAGAAAACTATAAAAGCATCTAACCAGCTCAATAGGAGGGGGTCACTGTCAAATGCACCTACCTTAAATCTCCTAAGACAAGCTCTGGTAAACACACCTTTCAGTTTAGCTCACTAAGCTCAGCCTACTCCGGGTCCTCCTGGGACTCCGTCAAAAGTATTATGGTCTGCATAAGACATGACACATGCAGAAAAATCCTATGCATGGGTGATAAGAAATATAGTCAATAGGAACCCCAAATACCCAAAAGAAAAGGGATAAACTGAAAGGTAATAGTCTGCTCGACTTAGCCAGAGGGAACCTAGATGAGATATAAACTCCATCTCTAGACCATCCTCAGCTAAACATGAATAGTCAAATTATACTACATGGTGTTTCATCCAAGATGTGAAAACACTGCAAGGAAACCCAAAGAAATACACCTAGATATACTCATCTCAGAATCCAAGTCTCATGAGGTTCTGACCTTATACCCACCAACAGGTTCTACACAAGTCTCTAAAGAAACACTCAATCAGGAGAACACTCCATGGGCCTAGTCATCCCATATAACAATCTTCCGAGAGATACACTCCACCAGAAACAACAATGCCATCCCTAATGGAACCTCCAAGAGATTTCACTCAATCATGTAACACAAAGATGATATAACAACACTACCATACCAAGGGGCATAAATCTGATAGAACACACTCATCAGATATCGCCACTATAAACACCATGTTGGAACTCGTGAGATCTTTATACTCATATAGGGTATCTCACCCATCCTAGGTAGGGGACAATAAAAACCCCACTGGAACCATGAAAGGTCTCAAAAATTTGAAAGGGGATCCCTCTTAGGAACTACTGGGGGACACTACAAACCCAGTATGAAAAAACATAAACAATAACTCCTCAGATAGAGGATCACTTCTAGGATCCTCTAAGGGATACCACAATCCCAGTATAATGTCAAAAAGATATCTCTCAGAGAGGGGATCGCATCCAGGATCTTTTGGGTGACACCACATCCCAATATGACATCCTGAAGATCATATCACTCAGATAGAGGATTGTCCCCCACATAGTGCTGGTCATGAAGATTATACAAACCCTATCTAGTATAACTCATGATGTGGGGTATCTTATCCCAACGATACCACAAAACCTTTATAAATCATCCGCTGAGTAGGGGATCATATAACTGATGATGTCGTAACCCTACTATCACTGCCTGCTACATATGGGATTGTATACCCAATGATACCTCAAACCCTATAGGGTTGTCCTACTAGATAGAGGATCACCACCCATGTAGTGTTGGCTATGGTGATTCCGAGAACCCCATCTAGGGAAATTATATGCTAGAGGATGCCACCCCAGCCTCTCAGGAGGGATATAGAAACTCTAATGAAATTATAGAGGATCCCTCCGTAGCCTCTTCATAGGGATGCTACAACTTTATCCAGGTTCATCCTATCAAGGGGATCACAATCCTATACCGAGGATGTAATGACCCAAAAACTCTCATAGGGATGAACCAAGGGAGCTCACTCAACTATTATTGTTCCAATTGTCTCTAACACAAGAGATCCACCACATTGCCTCATCTCACATATCCTAGGCCCAAACATTGGCCACCATCACATTCTATCTGGAAATTGGTCTAG
Organism: Viscum album; assembly: GCA_963277665.1. Taxonomy (NCBI): domain Eukaryota; kingdom Viridiplantae; phylum Streptophyta; class Magnoliopsida; order Santalales; family Viscaceae; genus Viscum; species Viscum album. The sequence goes on along the minus strand of OY728148.1, from coordinate 825,309,014 downwards.
ATGGGATACTATTATGCTTAAATCTCATCCCCAAAGGAGGAGATATGAAATATGGAAACTCCTACTAGAGGAGACTACAAGGACTGTAAGGGGGTCTACATGGCATGTGACCCCTCCTAAACACCCGCTTGTGTAATCCCTTAACATGGATTAGCCAGCTGTGTTAACCACATGGAATGTACCCCTTGGTATACAATGTGTCCAAGGTACATGGCCCCTTAGCCATGTCTCTTTCCCATGTTTGTGTCCAGCACCTCGTGCCTGTGTACTCTAGTCATCTACTTTTACACGGTCGTGTACCTCCACATGACTCACCTAGCCATGTTTTCAGGCCACATGACCTAAGGTCACTAGATAGTGTGTAACCCATGGTACATGGCATATAGTACAAAAAACTCATCTACCCCAAATAGGAAAAACACACGGCATGTTCCTCCGGTATAAATGTCATGTAGAGGTGAAAATCCATCAAATATTCCTTATGAGTAGCCCAAATCACCCCCTTCCACCTCAAAAAACACAAATCAACCCTCAAGGTGTCCCTGGAAAGCATCTGAGGGATCAAAAACCTTAAAATGATGCATAAACAAGGGATTAGGGATTTAAAACTCAAACCTCCTACCTCAAGGGTGAAACGTCGAAGATTTAGGGTTGAATTGGATCTCATAAGCTATTGCTGCATGATCTGGGAGTGATGACCATCAAGATTGGAGATTGATGACACCTATTTTCCTCAATTAAGTACTTGGGTCATCTGTTGGTCGAGAGGGGGAGAGGGTCTTTGGATCCTTTTACATGTGAACCAAAGGGGTGGGGGAGGAGGAATATTGGTTTAATTTTTATTAAACCAATATCCTCCATTTAACACCCTGCCAACACGCCTCCAACCAAACACTCAGCATTGAAAATGTTTATGTTGCTCCTAGGGTAAACATGATGTTAAAAACTCAACCATAGTCTCAAAATTATGATCTGATACTCTATTTGATAGTTTTTCCATGTTTCCAAAGAAACTGTGTATGTGTGATAAAATATATTTTATATTTTTATTATCACCGCGCAAAGGGTATTCAGGCCCTGAATCCCATGACGACTCAGCAAATGGATTCATAAATATTATTAGGAATATTTCAAAGTCTTACAGGTAAAAACTGAGTCACTTCATCCTCCCCCATCTTAAGGATTTTTATCCTGGAAAAGAGAAATCCTAGGTAAAAGGGAAAGAAACTGAGCACTTTACTGAGAATACCTTACCAGTGAGTTCACCAAGACCACCAAAAATGCCACCAAGGGTTCCCCTACTACCTACAAGCACACACTCAGGGGAACAACATGGGATACCACACCCTAGTCCATCTCAACCAGGTCAAAATTGTGAAACTAGTGGGCACGTGTCTCTATAGCTACGACAACTAGAAAACACAAATACCCTAGTCCATATGCAGTCATAGGGTCTAGCGGATCACCCCCTTGATAACCTGACATAGAGAACAATGAAATCCTACTCTGAACACACAATTCAAAGGAACGCATCCACCGAACCTCAATACTATTATCTTTGTATGGCACTAACTCACTCGCACAGTTTTTTTCATCATGTCTCAATAACATTTCTTAGTGGGGAAAGAATCCCTCGCCCTCATGAGTCTGAATCCATGTCAAACTGAACCTCATCCGCCTCAAGAGACTCACATAAAAACTGATTTCAAACATGCAAGGTTACTAAGTAAAAAATAGGGATTCCCAATTTCACACACTAGGTCTTAACGATCCCTCCACACAAAACTCCAACACACAACCCTACCCGGAATGCACAAGTTAGAGGGAACTGTCCACCGCACCATGAAACTATACTCTTTGGGTAGTACTAAATCACCCTCGTAGTTTTAATCATGTTAAAAAACACATATCGGTGGGGGTAAGGGTCCTTATTCTCCATGAATTCAAATCTACATTGAACAACACCAACATAGGGACTTATGGCACCCTGCATCACCCTGAATAAACCCTCAACCAAAAAATAAAATGAAAAGAGCACCTCATATCAGTGTCTATCAATACTACTATAGAAAGTAGAAAGGACATAGAGAATACCTCTCTCCATCCTTGGAGTTGTCCTCAACCCATCCTCTAGCTCCCTGAGTCTAGCATGGACCACTTGGGTGTGGTGGTGGAAACTCGAACTGTCTTCAACTTCCTACTGCTCCGCCCACTCTTCCACCACATATTCCACCCTACGGTACTCCCTACTCAAAACACTGCCTCTTACAAGGTTTTTAGTGGACTGTATCCCTATCAGTAGCACTACAGGTTGGAAAATCTCTAGAAAGGTTCCCCCGAATGTCGCAAGTGTAACACCACCTCTCCTACAACTAACCAAAATTGACCTGGAAGCCCTGAGACTTAAATCCTTCATCCTAGGATCACCTCACAAAGCATCATGAATTCCCAAATCCCTAATAATTCCATCGGATAATAGCTTCTGAAATAGATATCAAGGTCTCAACTCCCTTATGACCATAACCAAGGGTAGGATTCTATTCAACTAGAAATGTCTACACCACCAGGGCCCACTCCAGCACTCCAGCATATGTGTGAATGCACAGCGGCACCACTGATGCCCTGATCTCCCAAAGCTAGCCCTGCTCAAAGGGTCCTTCTCTAAAAAATGGATCAAGAACCACATCCATGGAGTAAGGTGACAGGTCTGTGAACCTCATCAAGTACTATTCCATGATCATATTATCCTGTTGAAGCTGTAGAAGATCCTAGATACGCATTGACCTCAGTATGGCCAGATAGAACTCCTCCTTGAAGATCTGCTAAAAATCAGCCTAAGTAAATGCTGCCTCATCATGGGTATCTATCTCAATACTCCACCACCACTCATCCAAACCAGTAAAAAGGATCTCTGTTAGGACCACCATCTGATCAGGAGGTGTCTTCATAAGGTGGAAAACACATGTGACTGTCTCAAGACAGTCATCATCTGCCTATGGATTTGAATCACCCTAGAACCTCAGAGGTCTCTACCTCCAAAAATCATACAATGCACTCATCCTGAGATTAACCTCATCCTACACTTCCGGAACAGCCTATTGCTCAATGGGTGGTGGCTTAACTAGAGGACCACCCAGAGGTCTAGCCTCAGAACCAGTTCCCTGCACTAAATCCTCAACTCGAGGTAGATCATCACCACAATCCCACTTTGAAACCCTATCTAGATATCATCGTAGATGCATTGAGAAATAAAACCATGGTTCACCATAATCAAATATTATATCTGGGGAGCTTACTCAAGAAGGATAGAAAAACCCCAAAACCCAATCCTATATAATGCATGTACCAGTATTTTCCCTACAATCATATTTCTGATGTATCAAGTAAAAAATTAGGTTATCAGAGTCCTAGTGAATAGATACATTAGCCTATACACAAAAAATGGAGTCTTGGACCTGAAATTTGAACTCAAAACACCCTAAAATTATCATTATGAGATCCAAACCAAGATCACGGAATTGTGGTCACAAAGTGGAACCCACTATGATACCACTCTTTCATGACCCGACCCAACAGGGCTCAAGCTACAACTCCCCAAGCCCACCTCCATAGCCTAGGGGCTATCGTCTAGTACCGAGTAGGATATAGCACACATGGGAGGCCTTATCCTAAGGTATATGTATGCACACACCCACATACACCACCTTGATAATATATATATATATATAAAATTTGAAAACTAAATTCATACGTATATCTATACCAACCAGAGTAAAATAGAAGTATAAAAAGGGAAAAATACATGCCCAATAAAATAACATTGTAAGGGAATACAACCGGATCAGTAGGATGAGATAGCTATCAAATGCACTCTCCAAAAATATCCTTGACCAAGTTATACTAAACACCCTAGTCGGTCTAGCTCACTATGCTTCGCCTGCTCCGGGTCCTCACGGGACTCCGTTGAAAGGTATTTGGTCTACATAAGACACAATACATGGGGGAAAATCCCATGAAGGGGTGAGTATAAAAATACTAATTAGGTGACCCAAATACACAAAATAAAAGGGTTAAACTGAACGTTAACAACCTGTTCGACCTAGCTTGAGAGAACCCAGATGGGAGAGAAACTACATATCGAGACCATCCTCTGATAAACAGGACTAGTTAGCTCATACCACATGGTGTTTCATCCAATACATGACAACACAAGAAGGAAACCTATAAAAAATACACCCAGATATACTCATCTCAGACTCCAAGTCTCATGAGGTTCTAATATCATAACCAATAATAGGTCCTACTCAAGTCTCTAAAGCAACACTCAATCAAAAGTACACTCCATGAGCCCAGTCATCCTAGATGACAACCATCTAAGTGATACACTTCACTAGAAACAACACTACTACCCCTAATAAAATCTATGAGAGATGTCACTCAACCAGGTAACCCAAAGTCGATGGCACAACACTACCATCCCAAGCGACATACATCCGAGAGAACACATTCTTCAAATATCTTCACCAAGAATTCCACACAAGAACTCAGTATATCTTGATACTCAGATAGGGGATCTAACCCATCCCATGTGGGGGATGTTATAAACCCTAATAGAACCACACAAGGTATCAAATCTTAGAAAGGGGATCCCTCTTAAGAACCATTGGGGGAAACTACAAACCAATTCTAGAAAACCATAAACCATAACTCCTCAGATATAGGATCACTTATAGGATCCTCTAGGGGATACCACAAAGCCAATTTGGTATCACAAAGATCTCACTCAAAGAGGGAATCACCCCTAGGATCTGCTAGGGGACACCACAACTCAATTTGAAATCTTGGATATCATATCACTCATACAAAAGATCGACTCCCATGTAGTGTTGGTCACAAAGATTCTAAAAACCCCATCTAGTATAACTCATGAAGTAGGAGATCTTACTCTTAATGATACCAAAAACCCAACATAAATCATCCACTAAGTAGGGGATCATATAACTGATGATGTCACAACCCTACTATCATTGACTGCTACATAAGGGATTTTATACTAAACAATACCTCAAACCATACAGGGTTTTCCTTCTAGATAGGGATCATCAATCGTGTAGTGTTGGTCACACCAATTCCGAGAACCCGATCTTGGGAAACGATATGCTAGAGGATCCCTCCCTAACCTCTCTATAGGGATACAAAAACTATAAAAAAATTATAGAAGATCATGCCCCAACCTCTTCTGAGGGATGCTACAACTCTATACAAGCTCATCTTATTGAGGGGATCACAATCCTATACCAAGGATGTAATTACACACAAAATCTCAAAGGGAAAAACCAAGGGAACTCACTCAACTGTTGCTGGTCCAAACATCACTAACCCAAGAGATCCACATAATCACCTCACTTCACATATCCTAGTACAAAATTGTGTCTACCATTATGTTATACGTAGAAAATTTCTCTGGATAGGCTGCTTTCATGCCTAAATCTAAGACCCAAAGGAGGATATATGAAAGGTGTAATCTTCTCTCAGAGAATAATACATAGTGTGTAAGGGAGTCTACATGGCGTGTGACCCCACCTGAACACTAGGCTATGTAATCCCTTCACAAATCTCAGCCATTCGTGTTAACCAGATAGGGTATACCCCTTGGTACATTGTGTGCCTTGGGTAAATGGACCCTTGTCCATGTCTTTTTCTAATGTCTATGTTCAGCACCTCATGCCCCTATACTATGGTTGTGTACTTTTACACAGTCATGTACCTCCACATGGCTAACCTATCCATGTCCCTACGCCACACGAAATGGGGTCACTACATGGTGTGTAACCCATGTTACATGGGGTGTATTCCACAAAACTTATCTTACTCGAATGGAAAAAACACACGGCAAGTTCCTTTGGTCTACATGTTGTGTAGATGGGAAAACCCATCATAAATCCCCTGTGGGGAGCCTGGATCACCCCCGTTCACACCGAAACACATAGATCAACCCTCAAGGGGTCTCTAGAAAGCATCTAAGGGATATAAAACCTTAAAAATATGCATAAACAAGGGGTTTGGGACTTAAAACTCAATCCTCCTACCTCAAGGGTGAGACAAAAAAGATTCGGGGTTGAATAAATGCTCAAAAGCTACTACTGCATGATCTGAGAGTGATCACCGTCAATATCGGAGATCGAAAGCACATAATTTCCTTGATTCAGTCCTTGGGTATTTTTTTCAGTAAAGATGGGGATATGGGATTTGGATCCTTCTACATGTGAACCAAAGGGGTGGGTGGAGGAGAAATATAGGTTTAATTTTTATTTAACCAATATCTTCCATTTAACACCCTGCCAATATGCCTCCGATCGGACACTCGGTGCCGACAAAGTTTATGTTGCACCTAGGGAAAACATGAAATTTTGAACTCTACTGTAGTCTTATAATTCTGATCCAAGAATCTGTTAGGGAGTTATTCTGCATTTCCTAAGAAACTGCTCATGAATGATAAAATATATTTAATATCTTTATTATCACTATGCCGAGTATCTTCTGGCCTCAGAATCGCATTTCGATTAAACATATGGCTTCAAAAAATATTCTTAGTAATATTCCAAAGTCATACAGGTCAAACTTGATTCACTACATCCTCCCTACCTTAAGGATTTTCATCCATAAAAATAGAAGTCTAAGTATAAGGGAAAAAAACTAAGCTATTAACTAGGACTCCCATGCTAGTGAGCTCACTAAGACCACCAGAAAGGCCACCAAGGGTTCATGTGCTCCCTATAAGCACACACCCAGGAGAACAAAATGTGTTACAACACCCAAGTCAATCTCAACCAAGTTGAAATTGTACAACTAGTGGGTACGTGTATCCTTAGATCTGACAGTTGGAAAACACTAAGAACCTGGTCCATCTGTAGTCATATGGTATAGGGGATCACCGCCTAACTAACCTGACATAGAGAATAATAAAACCCTACTCCAAAAATACAATTCAAAGTAAAAAATCTACTGCACCTCGATACAATCTTCTTTGGGAAGCACTAACTCGCTTGCATAGTTTTTGCATCGCATCTTAAGAATGAATCTTTGTGGGGAAAGTGTCTCTCATCCTCATGAGTCCAAAGCCAAATCAAAACGAACCTCAACCTCCTCAAGAGACTCATGTACAAAACTAATGTCAAACATGTGAGGGTACTAATGAAAAAACAGGTCTTCCCAAACGCACACATTGGGTATTACTAGGCCCTCCACACAAAACTCCAATGCCCAACCCCTCCCCAAACACACAAGTCAGAGGGACTCATCCACCACACCAAGAATTTATTTTATTTGGGATGCACTGAATCAACCTCATAATTTTTTTCAAGTCAAAAAAACACATCTCAATGAGGTGAAGGATCCTTCTTCTTTGTGCATTCAAATCTATATTCAACAATACCAACACAAGGTCTTACGACACCCTGCAACACCCTAAACAAAACCTCATGAAAAATGAGAAAAGAAAAGGGTACCTTTTACCAGTGTCTATCAATAATACTATAAAAAGTATAATGGACATAGAGCATACCTCTATCCATCCTTGGATCCTCTGGGAAAAAGGACTTTATGTCTTGTAGTTTTCCTTTCCCCCATCCTCCATCTCCTTGAGCCTGGCATGAACCACTTGGGGGTGGTGGTGGAAACTCGTACCATCTTCCACCACCTGCTACTCCACCTGCTCCTCCACCAGATCTGCTTCCCTAAGAACCTCCATACTAAAAAATCTTCCTCTTCCAAGGTGTTTGGTCGACCAACTCCCTCTTAGTAGCATGTTGGGTTAGAAAATCTCTAGAAATATTTCTCCAGTTGTTGCAAGTTTAACACCGCCTCTCCTATGGCTGACCAAAACCATCCTGGAAGCCCTTAGCCTCAGATCTTTCATCCTAGTATTTCCTCTTGAAGCCTCACAAATTCCCACATCCATAATCCTACCATTATCTACCAACTACCAAACCAGCTACTGAGGTCTCAACTCCTTATTGACCAGCACCAACGGTCAGAGTCTGCTCAGCTATAATTCTCTCCACCACCATGGCCCGATCCAACACTCTTCTATAGGTGAGAATGCACAATCACATCACAGATTACCTAATATCCTAGCGCAAGATGTGCTCAAAGGTTTGTGCTCTGATTGAAGGATCTTAAACCATATCTAAGGAGTAACGTGACAGGTATGTGAACCTCGATGAGTACTCCTCCATGGTTATGCTATCCCGCCAAAGCTGTAGAAGATCCTGGATACAAACCGACCTCACAGTGGCCAAATAGAACTCCTCCATAAATATCCACTCAAACTCATCCCAAGTGAACATCACCTTGTCGTGGGTCTCCTTCACAAGACTCCACCACCAACTGACTGAACCATGAAAAAGACTCACAGCTAGGACCACTATCTAATTGTGAGGTTTCATTACAAGGCGAAAAACAAGAGTGACTGCCTCAAGCTAGTCATCAGATGTCTAGGGATCTGGATCAACCCATAAACTACGAGTTCTCTACCTATAGAACTTATGCAGTGCACTCATCCTGCGCATAACCTCAGCCTACATTTCCATAATAACCTGCTTCTCAACAGGTGGTGGCTCAACTGGAGGACCACCCAAAGGTCCATCCTCATAACCAGTTCCCTACACTAAAGCTTCAACTTAGGTAAAATCATCACCACAATCCCACCATGGAACCCTATCTGGTTTTCATTGTGGAGGAATTAAGAAATAAAATCAAGATACACCATGATCAAAGAGTATATCTGGGGAGATTACTCAAGAAGGATAGGAAAAACACAAAACCCAATCCTATAGATGCATGTACTAGTATTTTCCCTGAAACCGGTGTTCTAATGTATTAAGTCAAAAATAAGGTTATCAAAGTCCTGGTGAATGGATACATCAACCACTGCACCAACACTGGAGTATTGGGCTTGAAATTCGAACTCAAAACACCATAACACTATCGCTATGAAACCAAAACTAGGATCACAACATTGCAGTCCCAAAGTGGTACCCACTCTGATACCACTATGTCACAAACCAACCCAATGGGGCTCAAGTTGGGACTCCCGAACCCACCTCCATAGGCTAGGGGATAGCTTCTAGTGCCAAGTAGAATATAACACACATGAGAGGATTTAGCCTAATGTACCTATATGCACACACCCAAATACACCACCATGATATAATGAATATACATATAAAAACTGAAAAGTAAATTCATTAATATATCTATCCCAACCAGAGTATAGTATAAGTACAAAAAGTGAAAAATACACACCCACCAAAAGAAAACTATAAAAGCATCCAACCTTCTTAGTGGGAGGGCATCAATTTCAAATGAACCAACAATAAATCTCTTCATCAAAGCTCTGGTAAACACACTAATCAATCAAGATCACTAAGATCCACCTACTCTGGGTCCTCCTTAAACTCTGTCAAAGGACTATGTTCTTCACAAGACACAACACGTGAAGAAAAATCCCATGCAGGGGTGAGTATAAAAATACTCAGTAGGCACCTTGAATACCCAGAAGAAAAGGGGGAAACTAAAAAGTAACAGTCCACTCGACCTAGACATAGAGAACCTAGACGAGAGAGAAACTCCATCTTAATACCATCCTCATCTAAAAATGACTAGTCAGCTTATACCACATGTTGTTTCATCCAAGATGTGACGACACTACAAGGAAAACCAGAAACATACACCCGGATATACTTGTATCAGACTCTAATATCATAACGTTCCTACCTCATAGCTGTAAATAGGTTATACTTGAGGCTCTAAAGAAACACTCGATCAGAAGCACACTCCATAATCCCAATCATCTAAGAAGACAATCCTTCAAGAGATACACTCCACCAGAAACAACACTTCTATCACTAATGACACCTCTAAGATATGTCACTCAATTAGGTAACACAAATCCAATGGAACAAAAAAGCCATCCCAAGGAGAATAAATCTGAGATAACATGATTATAAGATATCACCACCCAGAACGCCATGCTAGAACTCAACAGATATGGATACTCAGATATGGGATCTCACCCACCCTAAATGGGGGACGCTAAAAACCCTACTAGAACCATGCAAGGTCTCAAACCTTAGAAAGGGGATACCTCCTATGAACTGTTGGGGGACACTAAAAACCCAGTCTGGAAAACCATAAACCATAATTCCTCAGATAGAGTATCACTCCTGGGATCCTATAGGGGATACCATAAACACAATTTGGTATCACAAAGATCACGATTAGATAGGGTATCACACCCAGGATCCACTGGGGGACACCATAACCCAATATGATGTCTTTGAGATCATATCACTCAGATATAGGATCATCATCCATGTATTGTTGGACACGATGATTCCAAAAACCCCATATGGTATAACTCATGAAGTAGGGGATTGTACACCCAACAATACCACAAACCCTATATAAATCTTCTGCTGAGTAGGGAATCATATAAACAATGATGCTAAAACCTTACCATCATTGCCTTTACGTAGGGGGTCATATAACCAATGATACCTCAAACCCTACAGGGTTGTCCTGCTAGATAGGGGATCACCTTCAATGTAGTTTTTATCATGGTGATTTTGTGAACCCGATCTAGGGAAATGATATGCTAGAGAATCCCACCCCAACCTCTCTGGAGGGATACATCAACTCTAATGAAATGATAGAGGATCCAACCCTAGCCTCTCTAGAGGGATTATACAACTCTATCCAAGCTCATCCTATCAAGGGGATCACAATACTACTTCAAGGATTTAATTCTGCACAAATTATCATAGGGGAAAACCAAGGGAGATCACTCAACTATTGCTGGTTCAAAGGTTTCTAACCCAAGTGATCCATAACATCACCTAAACTCACATATCCTAGGAAAAAACTATGACACCAACTCATTCTACGTGGAAAACTACTCAGGATAGGATACTCACCTACCTAAATCCAATCCCCAAAGGAGGAGATATAAAAGGAGGAAACTCCACCCAGAGGAGAATACATGACGTGTAAGGGGGTCTACAGACATGTGACCCCGCCTGAACACCTGGTCATGTAATCCCTTCACATGGTTCATCTAGTGGTATTAAACACATATCTTATACCCCTTTATACATGATCTGTTCTGGGTACATGTCCCCTTGTCCATGTCTCTTTCTCGTCTATGTGTTTGGAACCTCGTTCCCATGTACTCTACTCATGTGATTTTACACGGTCATGTACCTCCACATGGCTCACATGTCCATGTCCCCAGGACACTTGACATGGCGTCATTGTGTGGCATGTAACCCATGGTACATGGCATTTAGTCTAAAAAACTCATCTTCCCAAAATGATAAAAACACATGGATTGTTGCTCTGGTCTAAATGCCATGTGGATGGGAAATCCATAGAAATTTCCCTACGAATAACCCATATCATCCCCGTTCACCCTAAAACACATAGATCGACCCTCAAGAGGTCCCTAAAAAGAATCCAAGGGATATAAAACCTTAAAATGATGCATAAAAAGGATTTTAGAACATAAAACTCAAACCACCTACCTCAAGGGAGAAAATTCAAATCTTCGGAGTTGAATTCACTCTCAGAAGCCCCTACTGCATGATCCAAGTGTGATCGTTGTCAATATCAGAGATCGATGACACCTCATTTACTTGATTTGTTCCTTGGATTTTCTGTTAATTATGAGGGAGAGAGGTAATTTAGATCCTCCTATATGTGAAGTGAAGGGGTGGGGGAGGAGGGATATTTGTTCAATTTTTATTACACTAATATCATTCATTTAACACCCCACCAACATACCTCTGACTGAACACTCAGCGCTGACAAAGTTTATATTTCTCCTAGGGTAAAAAAAAATTCTGAACTCAAACATAGTGTCAGAATTCCAATATAAGACTCTGTTTTGGAGTTATTCCACATTTCCAAAGAAACTATGCATACGTGATAAAATATATTTAATATTTTTATTATCACCGTGATGAGTCTCTTCAGGCCCTAGAATCCCATGCCGAATCATCACCTAGATTCATAAATATTATTATGAATATTCCGAATTCTTATAGGTAAAACATGAGTCACTAAATCCCCCACACCTTAAGGATTTTCATCTTTAAAAAGAGAAATCCTAGGTAGAAGGGAAAGAAACTAAGATCTCAACTGAGACTCCCATGCCTGTAAGCTCACCAAGACCACCAGAAAGGCCACCAAGGGTTCTCATGCTACCTACAAGCACACACTCAGGGGAACAACATGGGATACTACAACCAAGTCTATCTCAACTAGGTCGACATCATGAAACTAGCAAGCACATGTCTTCTTAGATGCGACATGTGGAAAACACCAAGCACCTAGTCCATATGCGGTCATAGGGTCTAGCGGATCACCCCCTCACTAACATGACATAGAGAATAATGAAACCCTACTCTGAACACACAATTAAAAGGAACACATCCACCAAACCTAGATACTATCCTATTTGGGTGGAACTGACTTGCCCTGATAGTTTTTTCATCACGTCTCAAGAATGTGTTATAGTGGGGAATGCCTCCCTCATCCTCATGAGTTCAAAGCCACCTCAAACCGAACCACGACCTCCTAAATCAACTAACGTAAAAAATTGATATCGAACATGAAAGGGTACTAAATAATAAATAGGTCTTCCCAAGAACACACATAGGTTCTTACCAGACCCTCCACACAAAACTCCAATGTACAACCCCACCCCGAATGCACAAGTCAGAGTGACTTATCAATCAAGCCGTGAAACTATACTCTTTGGGAAGAAATGAATCATCCTCAAGTTTTTAATCCCGCCACAAAAATGAATATTTGTGGGGGGAAGGATACTTATTACTTGTGCATTCGAATCTATGTTGAAAAACACCAATACAGGGTCTTACAACACCCTACATCAACCTGAACAAACCCTCGACCAAAAAGAGGAAAGAAAAGATTACCACATACTAATGTCTATCAATACTACTATAGAAATTAGAAAGGACACAGATTATACCTCTATCCATTCTTGGAGACTCTAGGTTAAAGTATTATATAGCCTGTAGCAATCATTACCTCCATCCTCCAGCTCCCTGAGCCTGGAGTGGACCACCTAGGGGTAGTGGTGGAAACTCGTACCATCTGCCACCTCCTGCTACTCCACCCACTCCTCTGCCACATCCACTACCCTACAGATCTCCCTACTCGAAATGATGCCTCTGCCAAGGTATTCTATCAAACAGATCCCTCTTAGTATAACAATGGGTTAGACAATATCTAGCATGATGTCCCCAGCTATTGCAAGCATAACACCACCTATCCTACGGCTGACTAAAACTGTCCTGAAATTCATTAGCCTCAGATCCTTTATCCTAGGATCACCTCCTAAAGCCTCATGAACACCCAAATAAGTGATATTTACTTTTTCTACCGGCTACCAAGGTCTCATCTCTTGCGTGACCAGCACCAATGGTGGAAGTCTGTTTAGCTAGAAATCTCTCCACCACCAGGGCCCAATCCAATACTCCAGCATAGGTGGGAATGCACACCAGCACCACTGATGCAATGATATCCCAATGAAATCCCTATTCAAATGTTCATGATCTGAAGAACGGATCCCAAACTATATTTAGGGAGTAACGCAATAGGTTTTTGAACCTCTCCAAGTACTCTTCCATGGTCATGCTATCCTGCCGAAGCTATAGAAGCTCCTAGATACGCACTGACCTCAGAATGGCTAGATATAAATACTATATACAGAGCTTCTCAAACTCATCCTAAGTGAGCATCACCTTTACATGGGTATATATCATAAGAATATATCACCTCCTGACTGAACCATGAAAAAGACTTTCCTCTAGGACCATCATCTGATCAGAAGGTGTCCTCACAAGAGAAAAAAAACATGTGTGACTGAATCAATCCAATCATCAGCATCCTAGGGATCTAGATCACCCCATAAACTCATAGGTCACTGCCTCTAGAACACATGAAGTTCACTCAGCCTGAGCACAACCTCAGCCTGCACAATTGGAACAACTAGCTACTTGATGGGTGGTGACTCAACTGGAAGACCACCCGAAGGTTGAGACTCAGAACTAGTTCCCTTTACTGAAGCCTCAACTTAGGGTAGATCATTACCATAATCACACTATAGAACCCTATCTGGAATTTTTCATAGAGGAATCAAAAAATAAAATCAATACATACATTGTTCAAAGAGTATATCAGGGGATCTTACTCAAGAAGGACAAGAAAAACCCAAAACCCAATTTGATATGATGCATGTACCGGAATTTTCCCTACGACTAGTGTCCTGATGTATCAAGTCAAAAAACAGGTTATTAGATTCCTAGAGAATGGATACATCATCTTACGCACTAAAACTAGATTCTAGATCCTGAAATCCAAACTCAAAACACCATAACACTATCGCTATGCAACCCAAACCAAGCTCACAACATTTTGGTAGCAAAGTGGAAACTGCTCTGATACAACTCTATCATGACAAAACCCAATGGGGCTCAATTTGTGACTCCCCAAGGCCACCTCCATAGGATATGGGCTAGTTTCTAGCATTGAGTATGCTATAGAAAACATAGGAGGCCTTATCCTAAGGTACCTATACACACACACCCACATACACCACCATGATATAGTGTAGAGATATATAAAAACTAAAAAGTAAATTCATGCATATATATATATCCCAACTAGAGTACAGTAGAAGTAAAAAAATGAAAAAATAAAATCCTACTAAAAGAAAACTATAAAAGAATCCAACCTGATCAGTAGGATGGGATCCCTGTTAAATGAACCCCCCCCCCCCAAAAAAAAAATCTCCTCGACTAAGCTCCGGTAAACACCATAGTTGGTCTGGCTCACTATACTTCATCTGCTCTAGGTCCTCCTGGGAATCCATTGAAAGGCATGTGGTCTACACAATACACAACACCTATGGGAAAACCCATTCAGGGGTGAGTATAAAAATACTCAGTAGGTTCCCAAAATTCCAAAAAGAAAAGAGATAAAATAAAAGGAAATAATCTACTTGTCCTTTCTAGAGGGAGACCATACAAGAGAGAAATTCCATCTCGATACCATCCTCAACAAAACATGACTAGTCATCTCATACCAGATGGTGTTTCATCCAGGATGTGAAAACACCATAAGGAAACCCATAAAAATACACCTAGATATATTGGTCTTAGAATCCAAGTCTCATGAGGTTCAGACCTTATATCCAGTAACAGGTTCTAATCAAGGCTTTAAATGAACACTTCATCAGAAGCACACTCTATGAGAATAGTCACCCCATATGGTGGATTCTATAAACCCTACTAGAACCATTCAAGGTATCAAACTTTAGAAAGGGGATCCCTCCCAGGAACCATTGGGGGAAACTATGAACCCAATCTACAAAACCATAAACCAAAACTCCTTAGATAGGGGATCACTCCTAGGATCTTCTAGGGGATACCACAAACCCAATCTGATATCACAAAGATCTCAATTGGAGACGGGATCACACCCAGGATGTGATGGGGGACACCACAACCAAATCTCATGTCCTGGAGATCATATCAATCAGATAGGGGATCCTCACCCATGTAGTGTTGGTCATGATGATTCCAAAAACCCCATCTTGTATAACTCACAAAGTAGGGGACCGTACTCCTGATGATACCACAAACCCTATATAAATCATCCAATGAGTAGGGGATTGTATAATTAATGATTTTGAAACCCTACTATCACCACCACTACGTGGGGGATCATATATCCAATGATACTTAAAACCCTATAGGTATGCCTTGCTAGATATGGGATCCCCACCCATGTAGTGTTGGTCATAGTGATTCTGAGAACCTGATCTAGGGAAATGATAAGCTAGAGGATACCACCCAGGCCACTCTAGATGGATACAAAAAATCTAATGAAATGATAGAGGATCCCTCCCTAGAATATATAGAGGTATGATACAATTCTATAAAATCTCATCATATCAATGGGATTACATATATCGAGGATGTAATTCCACACAAACCCTCATAGGGAAAAACCAAGGGAGATCACTCAACCGCTACTGGCCCAAACATCGCTAAACCAAGTTATCCACAATATTACCTCACTTGGTATATCCCATGTCCAAACCGTGTCCACCATCACATTCTATGTGGAAAACCTCTTAGTATAGGATAATCATAATTATAAATATGATCCCTGAAGAAGGAGATACAAAAGTTGAAAACTCCTCCCATAGGAGACTACATGATGTGTAAGGGGGTCTACACAACGTGTCATCCTTCCCGAACACCCGACTGTGTAATCCCTTCACACATATTATCTATCCGTGTTAACCACATGATATGTACCCCTTGGTACATGGTGTGTCCCAGCTACATGGCCCCTTGGATGTGTATATTCTCCATGTTCGTATCTAGAACCCCATTCCTGTGTACTATTGTTGTGTACTTTTACATGATTGTGTACCTCTACACGACTAACCTAGCCATGTCCTCTAGCTACACTACATCAGGTCACTACATGACATGTAACCCATGATACATGGACAACATGCCTCTGACCGAACACTAAGTTCCAATAAAGTTTATGTCGTTCCAAGGCTAAACATGGTGTTATGAAATCAACCACGATATCAGAATTATGATTTGAGGCACCACTCAAGAGTTATTACACATTTCCAAATAAATTTAACTTTCACGATAAAATATTTTTATTATTTTTATTATCATCACATAGAGGCTCTCCATGCCCTGAAATCCCATTCCAACTCAATTACAGGCTTCATAAATATTCTTAGGAATATTAAAAAGTCTTACAGGTCAAACCTAAGTAACTAAAAAGGGTGTGAGTACAACTTAGTAGGTCACTACCGATGCAATCCCTAAAATAAATAATTGATAATAAAGGGGGTGCATGAGTGATATAAATAAAAATTTATATCATTTATCAATTTATCAATTTAGTTGTTAACAAATTAACAATAAAAATAAAAATTGATAAATCAATTGTAAATTCCTAAGATCTATAGTGACACACAACATTGATCTATACCTTCATTGACCAGTGTTGGTGAGTCTCTGATCATGGTATACTTCATATATGGACTACTTCTAAAGTATACTACAAAGGAAACCATAGTCATAATAATATGAGTGAATCCACATGGCTCAACCGGGAATTCCCTCTCAACAAATCCCATATGGAATCCAAGGTTTGTGACCCTTGGTATTCCACTAATCTAGTCTACCAGTCTAAACTCAAAGAACCATCCCTAACATTCATAAGAACAACTTAATTGAAATCTATGGCCTAAACCTGAGTAATTCCACCCAAATAGATCCAGTCAAATTCGGGGATCTCATCCTATGGAATTCAACAATGGTACCCTACAAGAATCCACAGAATTAATATATGGCATTCAATACATATAGAAATTACCTGGATCTATGGTAGAGATACCCCAAGGTATTTTTTTATAATCAATCTAAGTGGAATCCAATGGCTTGCTCAAGTCATTCCATAACATTGGCCCTCAATGAATTCAAGGGTTTCACCGCACCTTAAAATTCATCTAAGTACCATACTAGAATCTAGGGAACTCTCACAACATTCCATGTAACAAACCTAAATTTTATCAATGGAATTTCATTTCTGAATATATAATTTTGTTATATTTGGTAATATAATATTAAATATTTCACACACACCACATGATTAAACCAAATATTTTTTTATATTAATTTACACATTAATTTTAAATAAGAAATATGTACATGAGAATTGAAAGTATTTCAATTGGACAAAAATATAAAATAATATAATAATAATAAAAAAAATAGATCTACTTGATCCCCTGGAATAGTCAAACTCACAACCAACACTGTAGAAATAGACAAGAATATTAATAATTCAATATTAATTTTGAAAATGAATATATATATATATATTGGATATAAAAAAATTGAGTGAAGAATGAATGAAATGTGAGGTATTTATAGAAAGTAGGGAAGACATATGATAGTTACAAACCGAACAATTGGAATAGTAATTTGATCATTGGAATAGAAATATGACCATTGGAATAGTAATCTAAAAATTATGAATAGTAAACTCACTGATGTAATTGTAAAATAATATTTAGGTATCTTCAAAATGATAATATAATATATTTATATCATGATACAAGTAAATAAATTATTTTAAATGAGAAAAGAAGTTTTTAAATCTTTGTAAAACATATATGTTTTATTTTCATTTTTATAAAAAATATAAATATTTAAAACAAAGTTTATTTTCTTAATATGGGTTTATAAATTAATATTATATTTTTATGTAATGATAATATAATTAAATGTGACCATAAGTAATTTTTCGAAGGGTCTGAAAATTGGTCATAATATTAAAATTTTTATTTTTCAAATAAATGATAATTGTATTTAAAATTTTAAATTATCATATTTAGAAAATTATTTTATAAAAATGGATTTCATTTTTAGAATATAAACATTTGAAAATAGTATGGGTTATTTTTTAAATTTTTCTAAAATAGTTGAATTTTTTGAGAATAGTGAAATATGGTGGAATATGATATTTAACTTTATAAGTCAAATACATGAATTTTTGAGTCATGGATGATATAAGAACCCATTATTTATAACTAACATGAAATATTTAACATATATGGTCACAATATTAATCAATATTGGCAATCTTGAGCAAAAATAATAAACTGATGATTTTAATATTCAAAAACACTTATTTTCACCCCTTATAGATACCACATCTCACCACCCCTTCTCCTCACATCATATAAGCCTTGAAGATTTCCAAATTTACAACCAATTATATTACCAATCTCCTCCACCATGTCTTAGTGATACTGGTCTCACCAAATACCATTTCCAGGAGCCTTAAGGGGTAGCCTAAGAAGAGACAACCAATGGAAGAGGTAAAATTATCCGCTAACCTCTTTCAATTTTATTTTTCTTATACCACCCCATTTTGTTTTTCATACACCTAGAAATAGTAAATTAGTATATTGAATAAAATAATATCTTATTATTATGGTTTAAAAATCTTATAACCTCCCTTATTTAGATTATAAAATGAAAGTGATGTTTATAATATGGTTGGTTCACCACCTCCATGAACAATGTACTTCATTTTTCTCAAATACCTTCAAGGATGGTCATAAAATATTATAATGGTTAAATAAGATGATAATAAGTATATTATAACTTATTTAATGTTCTGAAATTAATATATGGAAATAATATTAAATAAAACAAAACACGTTTGTGAGGGTCGGTAAAACCGCCTAAATAAAATAACCATATAACATTAATGTTTTTACTAAATTAATCGTCCCTATGTCCAAAAAAAGGAAAGAAGGGAAATCTTATCTCTGTTAATTTCCTAGTTAGTAAGGGGAATAAATCAAGGCCCTGTAAGGACTACTCCACCTTACCAAAAATTGAGGTTACTAGATCTTCAAGGAAAAAAAATCTTGGGCCAGAGTCAAGGTCGGTTGGAAAAGCACTGGTTAATGATGTATTTAAAGAGATAGATATGTAGAATAAAAAATATCCATACTCTTGTGTCAGGATTGAGGATGATCAAAGTGATAGTATCATGAATTCATATGTCTTGATGGGATCTCGGTATGACAAGGAAATCACCCCAGTGCCTAAGATGACCATAAATATTATTTCATCATAGGATACCAAAAAGGAGGTTGTTGATAGAGCAGTGGTTCAGGAGCTTCTCCTTCATTATAATGAAGAAATTTCAGAGTAATATTTCAATATAAATATCTCTAAGTAGTATTCACAAAGAATGTTTGAAAGACAATTTTAGATTAATTTTATTTAAGAACAACTTTCCTAGATCGAAAAAAAATTAATTTTGATACATGTATTTAATGAGGGGGAGAAAATCTTGGAGGAACATGTACAAGAATGGGAACAGATGGCCTTCCAATTTTAGGAGCTTATCAAGGACAATCAATACTTGTATTTAACTTCTATCCAAAAGAAATTATATAGAATTAGTCATTCCAACTCTTTTAATTTTATCTGGAATGATCATTATTTCCCCTTTGAGGTTTTATGTTTCTTTGGTTTCATGTACTTGGTTTCCCACTTTTCCTTTAAATTGATTCCTTGAATAAAAATTTAAATTTAGTAGTAATAGTAACACCCTTATAATAATGAAATAAAACATTATATCTCATTGAAATGGTTATAAATGAACATAATAAAATTATATTAATATATATATATATATATATATAATGTTTATAATTATAAAATTAATCAATCTAATTATATTACCTAGGATGTTATGTGATAGTGCAGAATGATTCTAGAACCTAAGATAAGGGATCTCTTTAAACCACCCAACTTTATTTAGATTAAGACCTTTCTCTCCCTAAGTTACATTATATATTTATTTTATGTTATTTAATGCTTCTAAATTATTTAAATATGTCTAATACAAATATACCAAGAATATTCCCTCTTCCTTTGATGGGTAAATACATGATTTTAGTTCATTTCTCAAATATTTTCTTTAAAATCAATCTCTATTAAGGGGAACTTTTCTATCCATTAACCCTTTTATGTAACACACTTTTAAAGTCTTTATTCCCATTAATGATTTCAACAATTAAGGGAATATTTTTGGGATAACCATTCTAGTTTACCTCTGGTTTTCAAAGAAAATTTAATATTCATTCTTTCATCAAAGTCATTATCTGACTCCTTAAACCACTGTTTTGAATGTTCATTTCTATACCCAATTATCTACCATTTATCAGGACATTTTTTTTCAAATGACACCAAATTTTCAGGACTAAGATTATGAATTTCGATATGAATGTACAAAATATTTAATTTAATATACTCTTTGGAATATTTATGAAATCTATTTTTATTTTTTATGAGATAAGAATTATGAAAACCATTTCTTTCCATGGGTATTGCTTATGTTTTTTACTTACATTTGATTATCATTTATGGAACACATAATCATGTATATGTTATAATGGGTTCACCTAAATATCACTTTAATGTATTTGGTATCGTTTATGTCTCATTAGGTGATATGTATGGGATTATGGTGTAAACCTAATCCATGATGGGATCATGTCCACCATGCGATGTTGTCTTAAAAGTTATCTTTGACTTATGCTTATGAAAAGTTATATGTTTATACCAATTTTATATGTTTCCTTGATCTTATGATTCCTTATTCATTATTTTATGGTCCCATATTATTATTCATGAGCCTTTTATTTCATGATATCATGTTATTCCTTCTAAATCATATGTAATACTTCATAATCATGTTTATTCCCTTAATGGACTTTTTAGCTCACCCATTTTGTCTATGCATTCTCCATGGTATTATATATAGTTTTATGATATCAATGTTATTTAATAGATCATTATGGATATTAAAATAAAGATTTTTTATTTTAGTTTCATGTTTATTTTTATGTACCTAGTATTCTAAATACACTAGGATTTTCGATCCTTGGTTTGTATTTATTGGATAGTTATGTTAAAAAACATGTAACAATATATATAAAAGGATTGGATAATTATTATTGGTATAAAAGTAAGGTATAGTTATTTTTGGATATTATGACTAGATTAAATTAGTAATAACCCTAGGGATAAGTCTAAGTATATGAGAATATCCTGAAATTTCTCTTGAAGTATATTGTATGGAATCAGATCCTGGTACCCCTTTAATTTGTCAATTTTGGGTGTTGAAGGTGTTTGAACAAGGTTCCAAGGAGTTTTGAGGGTAAAAATAGTAGTTTTGGATTATATTTTAGCTGAGGAGGTTTCTACAACATTGAAGGCTTCATTTCACCATATGGGTAGTGGTTGTGGTTGTGGTGTAGAGGTGTCTGCTACGATGTAGGGAATCGAGAGGAAGGGGTTTAGAGATACTATCATTTTTTTAGCTATGATGTGGATAATGGATGAATCATGGGCCCTTGGGTTCTATATATGGATATTTCATTGGGTTTCAAGGGGTGAGTTTCGGTGATTCTGTCAAATTTGGTACCTCTATAGCGTTGTGGTAAACTACAGGGTAGCTTCTTCCTTATAATTGGAATGGATCTTGTGTTGTTGAATTGGTTGTGCCATAGTATCTCCCTATATTTATGGGATTTTTTTCACGTGTGTAGTCTTGGATCTCAAATGATGTTTAATCAGGAAGATTGTAGTATTTTCCCTTGCATTGAGATATAGTCCTTCCTGTTTCAACTGGTTCTGCGACACGGTCAAGGGGGTTGCGCCATAGTGTTGTGTTTTGAAGAATTACTATAAATACCCAAACCACCTATGAATCCTATTTTCTCCCAATTTTCTATCCCAAACCCTGGGAACCCAATTGTTCATTTTTATGGCCTTTGAATCCCCTTTTGATTGGATTCGATCCCTATAATCATGTGTTAAATCTGTGATGATCCAATATGAGTTCTTCCCCATTTATTATGAATAATTCTCTATTTGATATTGTTTCCTACCATTATTTATTTTGATATTATGTTGCTTTATCTCCATCATTATAATTGATTTTATTTTGATGTTTTTGGTGTGTTTGTGGTGCGACATTCTTCTAGAGACATAGATTTTTTTGTAGAAGAGTGGATCAGAGATCCGCATTATTATTTCGTTCACATGTGAAGAACGTTGAAATCCTTGAGGTAGGGGATTCATTTATTATTATTTTTATATGAAATAGTAATTTGACCATGCTTTATACTTTTGGGTGTCAATTTAATTAACCCTAGTAAAGGATAAATTGGATTAGTGAAATAATGGTTTTTGGTTAGTGATCGCATGTGTTCTTCCACCGTAATAATGGTTTGCCTCTTATTTTACTATATACTATGATATCTATATCTATTATTTAATAGCATGTTTTTTATACTTTTTTAGTATGATAATTTAATAAAAATGGTTAAAGAATGTAAATATGGTAATTTTTGGGTGCCTAAAGAACTTAAAGAGGCATGTTTAATGAATCCTTAGATTCTTGTAATTTGATGGTAATCAAATTGATGCATAATGAATTTTTTATTGAATTTTTTCTTCCATGTGTTAATGTAATTGTCTAAATAACATGAATTTTTTAATTCTTGTTGTGTATAATAATAAAATGCATGTTAAATGATAATTTTTCTTCCAAAGTTTGTTGAAACTGGAATTGATGCCAGAGAGAGTGTTTTAATAATTTAATATATTTTTATCGCTCATGCCTTAGGTCACCCATAGTTATAAACTATAATAAATAAATTTATTAATCCAATATTTTAATAAAACTAGTTGTTTGATGAAGATAAATGTTTAAGTTTAGGTGATCATGTTTTCATATGAAGGATAAATGCCTTATTTTTTTGGCATATTTTCCTTGTTGACTCTGTTGTTGTTTTTATTCCTTATATGTTACTCTAGATGTTAGTATTATTATACGATGTGATATGATCATGGGATGACTGATGTTTTGATGAGATGTGGGTGGGGAGGCTCAGGATTATTATAGAGGTTAACGCCTGTGACAATGATATACATCAGGATATGCATGAGGGTGTTAGGGATGGAACTAGATTTGATGGAACGAGGAGAAGATGGTGATAAGTGTATTTCATACATACATTTTAGAGAATTTTAATGTATTTATTTGTGTATTTAAATGAATATTCTTGCCAAATATTGGACAATTTAAATTGTTTTGTGTATTGTAGTAGGATACAATGGATTTTCAGAAAAGGAACAAAAAGAGGAAAAATGATGGATTTTTTAGGATGATCATGGATCAATTATTAGGAAAAAAATATGAAGAAATCAAAGTGAAATTATACCCTAAGTATAAAAATTAATTACTCATCATGAAACATCATTACATGACATGTAATATCATTTCACAACATGCTGCAAACCATGAATCAAAGTCATGAAGAATTTCAAGTCGTGAAGCCATTACATGACGTGATTCACCATTACATGTCATGTAACATTTGAATTCAACTAAGACCAATTAATGAAAAGATTACATACTGTGAAATTATAATACACATCATGAGTCCTAGTTACAGAACATGAAAAGAGTCAAAGTTCCAAATCTCTGAGTGAGACTTGTGTGAGATTCACACAGATTCAAAAATCACGAAGGCAAAATTGGACCAGGATTACATGATATGTAAAAACATTACACATTATGAAAGTGGTTGGATAGAGATAATATAAATCCTATAAATAGAGGATCTTCTTGCAACTGATGGGGTCATTTCGATTCAGATACAAAAAATCTTGGAGTGAGAAACTACATTGTGTAGGTCCCTCCCCGAGTCATCTATATTTTTATTATGCATTTCTTTTCTCTTCTTCTTAACTATTATTCTCTCATCACTAATATGAGGAGGGTAAAATCTTCAGTGTTAGGGTAATGTAATATAAGGGGGTAGGTTCATTATATTAATTTCTTTATTTTATTCATGTATTTGGTTTGCATGATTTCTTCAATCAATTTCTAATATCTTTCTTTTTCTTTCATCATGATGATTGATATATGAATCATAAAGGAACCTTAAAATTGTGTAAATAAAAACCCTAAATAAGGCATGCCCATTTTCAAATTTAGTGGAAATAAAATTTAAATATGGTATCAAGGAAAACTAGATTCAATAAAATCTTAAATTGCTGGTCCAAGGAAAATAGGATATTGTCGTATCAAGGAGGGGATACCAAACCATTGGATCTTCCTCATCTCAAATCCAACACCAATCATTAATTAATCAACCTATTTTATAAAATCCAATTTCACCCGAACCCTGAAATTACAAAACCCTAGTGTGATTTAAATATCTAACTCAAAACCAATCAATATGATGTGCTTTTCTTTCTTATTTTGTTTCTCAAAATTGTTTCCAACACACCAATATGATATGTTCCCCCTTTCTTTAATCAATCAATAAAAACATTCCTCTTCTCACTTATTTCTTAAAAGTTAATAAAATTAAATATTTTAAAAACCTAATCAAACTAATTTCTCTATCCCTTTGGGTTCAACCTTAGACTACCATTTTAATACATATTTAATTAATTTAGTAGGATAGTTTTATTTTTATAATTTTTTTGCATAGACCTATATGGAATTATTGACAAACTCATGAGATATAAAATGGTATTTTTCATTTTTGTGCTTAAAGATGGTTTTATTTTTTAATAAATCTATTTAATGTTTGGATAGTAGAGTTTCTTATTTATCTGTATTACTTTCCCCTCTGCTTGAAGTTGCTGAATGTGTTTGGTTATGCACCTCTTTTTGGTAGCATATGATATTTATTAAAGTACCTATAATTATGGAATGGTAAAATTATAATCAATTTTTTAACCCATGGGATTGTTTTTTTTTCTTGAATGAAAATGTTGATAATCTTGAGAAACCATGGAATTGGTTTGTTTATGCCTAGAGGGCATATTCTTCACATTGATAGTTAATGAAATGTAATTTATAGTAGTGTTAATTAATGTTTAGTGAATTAATTAATGTAAGATTTAATTGTAAAATGTAAAGAAGTAATTTAATGAAATTATTATTAAATTCTTGTGTACTTATAGGATATTCTAGTTCTTAGTGGTGGTAGTTAGGTATCTGAGAGATGATAGCTGTAGTTTGGCCTAATATTAGATTAATTCCCATGGTGTAGTTGTGAGATATATTATATCTTGTATGTTTCTTGATTTCATACACTACCCCAACGTTTTTAGTAGGGAAACTAACACCTAGTGGAATATGAGAGGGTGTTTTCCCTAGAATCTAGGTTATCAAGGGAAAGATGGATGACTACCCCCCTCGAACCCCACTCTCTTCTCATAGTATTATTATGGGCTGGTATGAATAGTGGTTAGTTTTCCCCATATATTTTTGTAGGGGGTTGTAATGTATTATGTTTATTTCACACACATGTATCTACAGATATATTATCATAAGTATTATTTTAGGTATGATTTGTATGGGATGTTATATCTTGATGATTTTTATGGGATGTTATGTCTTTATGTACATTACTCGGTGTATGGGTTGTGATGGTGTGAGTTAAAATACAAAATTTATGATACATGGAATATGGGCTATGGTGGCTCCTGGAAACTACTCAGTTACTATAAGGAGATGTGGCATGGGATTATGAGACGGTGTGGTTCCTGAGATTCATGTTATGGTACTTATCCTAGGTGTCTTTAAGCTATCTTCTTTTGGAGAGAGATGGCTCAGGACATACGATGTTGGGGAAGAGCAGCAACCCGATGAGGAAGTGGATGTAGGGTACCCTTGTTTGATTAATATAATATATGACCTCTTGTATGAGATACTTGGTGAGAGATAGCTATGGTGATACTATGAAATTATTATACCTATTTAGGTGATGATTTAGTTTCACTTATTGTTCATTGGGATTTAGAATTCTTTATTTATCTTCTTCATGAGAGGCTTCAGAGAGGATCCGACTGAGTATATCTGTTATACTCACCCTATAAATATAAACCATTTTAGGTTATTAAGAGAATTTTGGAGATCGGTTTGAATTTTACTATCTTATGGTTGTTCATGAGTTTTTTGGGATTTGTGGCCACTGTAAAGTTTACCTTTTTGGTACTTATAGTTTCCTTTTTAGTGGTATTATTTTTGTATAAAATTACATGCATGTACTTGGGGTATTTATTTTTCCTTTATCTTGAGCATGATTTGTTTGGAGTTCTTTTCTTATCTATCAATCCTCATATTCTCTCAGAGGGTAATGCCTCCCATTTGTATATATATTATACCCTCAATGATTTTCACCAACTCGTGACCTATTGAAGGTTGATTTTAGGTGGAAATTATCTCCCTTATCTCATTACTGGCCCAAGAAGGGTACCTTTGGGGGGATGGGTTCATGATTGAGTGGTATCATATGTTTATATTGATAGATAGGATAGAGTTTGGAGTTATGAATAGGTGATATTACTTGGGTTGGAAGGGAAACAATGCCAGTTAAGTTTATTAAGTGATGTAAATAAGGGATACCAACTAAGAAATTAGTATTTAGGGTCCATTATGATATAATGCATGAACCTTTAAGTTTACTGAGCCTACTGAATAAAGTTATATTGGTTTTGGGATAGAGATCCAAAAAAGGATCATGTATCAGTCTTCTTTGATACTTTGTTTGAAATGGGTAAACCTTGGTATTTGGTATAACCTTAATAAAATTAACCATTAATTAATATTAAATATTCCATATTATTGGTTTAAGAGTACCTAACCGTTGTTATTTTGTAGGTATAAATAATTTTCGACGTCCTCATTACGTTCGTACTGAAGATGTTCAATAATGCATGCTAGTAGATCATTTTAGAGTAGTAGTTGATGAAGTCACTTGGAGGAGGATACTCTGAGAGTTATAGAACCAAAGTTTGTAGAAGTATGAGGGATCCATTTCTGAATCAGTGATAAAGAACCAATTGGAGGAGGTCGAGATAGCTTTTAGTTTGATCCATTATTTTAAAATTAACCGGGTTTCATTAGATGCAATGATGCTGCATAGAGTAGTGAGGATAGTGTAGATCTTATTCATCAATGATTGAGAGGAGTAAGAGTTCTCATGGGAGAAGTTTATGGACCAGTTTTGAGTAGATTTTATTTGATTGTAAAGGATGAAAGTCTCTAGGAACTATTTACCATTCAACAGAGGAGTTCTAGAATGCAGGGGTTCAGGATCTATTTTAGGACACTTCTCTATTATGCTTCAGACCTATTTCCATATAAGGTGGGAAGGGAGAGGCGTTTTTAGGAGTCCTTGCATCCATAGATTCAGTTTAATGTTTCCATATTTATGTTTTCAAATTATCTCAAGGTAAATGTGAGAGAAGATGTCATTGATAGGATGTTGTCCATAACCAGATCATCACGAGAGGGGAGTCATTAGGATTAATCATGTAGTAGAGCTACGGTTTTAGGTTCCCAGTTTCTTGGACTAAATAGGTTTTGGATATCCAGGGTAGGTACCTTCCCTCATCATCTCATTTATCTAGGGGTGTTGTCTCTCTATCCTTTTCCAAGGGATCATAATCCTTTTTTAAATGTTTAGGATGATTCAATCAACAACTAGAGTTCCCAATATTTCTAAGTAGTAAGTATGTACCAGGTGTTATACTTCAGGTTCCTCCATTGAGGTAGTTTTAGCCGAAGCAACAGCAACAGAGTTCTCTAGATTGGGATTAGAATATAGGATATGGGGAGGTAAGAGGATATCCATAAGATACTCCCCATCTTCCAAGAGAAAAGAAATACCTTGAAGGTGTTCATCATTATGGTCAGAGAGTTTATGGAGTAGGTCATGGTTAACTTTATGCTCTGGCGTTACCAGTGCTGGGAGATCTAGACATTGTTTGAGGTACCATTTACTTTTCTTCTACTTGGGTACATGCTTTATTTGATTTTGGATCTACACACTCCTTCACATCACATTCCATAGTATATTCTTTGGGAATTTAGGTAGAGATACTTCCAGTACCCATGGAACTGACTACTTAATTTGGAGGTTGAGATTATATGTATGAAGTATATAGAGACTATATACTAGTTTTGGGGCAACACCGATCTTGGGTAGACTTACTATGATTATGGATACATCCATATGATATAATCCTTGCTATGGATAGGCTGTATTCAGTGCAGGACGTTTTGGATTTCTTCACGAGATAGATTTTGTTCTATGACGTTGATGGAGAGCCTTATATGTTCATTGGTGAGAGAGGCTCTTGGATGGGTTAGATGAATGTTCCATCTTTATTTTCCTTTATGGTTGATCAGATATTGAGTTCATTGGAGTTTCATACGATGATATTTCCCATGGTTGTATATGAATACCCTAATATTTTTCAGGAGGAGGTTGCAGCATTACCCCCCTCAGTGGGGGATCGAGTTGGGGCAAGAGCTACATCTGGGATTTGGCCAAGGGCCTAGCATGGGTTGAAATTGTAATCAAAATAAAAATGGGATTTTTCAAAACAACGATTGATAGGATTTGACCAAAGGCTTTGAAAGGGTAAAATAGAAATTGATTCATTTTTAAAATGGTTTGAAAATATGGTTTTGGTTTGATTTTTAATAAAATTTTTAAAGGTATTAACTATAAATGTTTTGGTCTTTTTGAAATCATGAGGAAAATACCATTTTTTTATGAAGTATGATTACTATATTGTGCTTTATATTTGTGTTTTATTATGGATTTTAGTTTTTTCATGATGATATTTTTTGTGTGTGCAACCCTATGAAAACCTACTTGTTGTGTCAAAGTGGAAAGTTGATCCCCATAGTTGTGACAGACCCCTTAGAGGGTAAAGATGGATATGAAGGACTCTAGTGACTGACAAGGGGTGTTGTGATCAGAATAAATGGTTGGGGTAGAGAGATAGAAACATGATCAGGGAACCCAAATGGGGTGTTTAACTTGTGATTTTACCTAGGGGATAGTGTGTTCCCCAATGCTATTTTGTCACTAGAGAGGGTGTGTGTGAGATACAAGTATATAAAATTTTAGGTGACACCTTAAAACCTGAATCTAATGTGAGATCTAGTTATAGATGAAATGGTGATGGTTCATTCACTTGAGAGGTCGGCCTTTGTGATGTGGGATGGGTTTGGTTAAATAGACAACCTATCAGAATTCATTACATTAAATGGTTTGGGTGAGACATAATTCCCACCGATATTTATATGATATACATGGGATGCCTTAATCTAGCTCCTTGGATATAACATGCATGCCTGAACTAGTTTGGATTTCCTTGGATGAGTTCCTTGTAATCAGGATAGGGGATACAACACATTTATATGGAATATGGGCATGTCTTTTAAATCCTTAGATGAGTTCCTTGGATTTGTATGGATAACTAGTTTGGATTACCTTGGTTGAGTTCCTTGGAATCAGGATATGGGATGTTACCCTTCCATGTGGCCTACAAGTGTGTTTAGTATTTTCTAGGACATGCTACTAGGAATTGGTTATTGAGAATGAGACTAATAGATTTTACATGGGTTGGGTACTTGGTTGGCACAATTTTGTGATGTTTATAGAGATAATTCAGCACTATATGAAGAAAGTATGATATCGAGTATTGGTTTTAGGTTAGGAATTTGTCCCCCTGGGAGGTTGCTTAAGGGTAGAGAAATTTGACATTGGTTGAAGCTGGTATGGTCGGGGTTTAAGGTGGTATTATACCTAAAAAAATGAAATTATTTTTGGTGTGTTTTCATGTTAAGTTTATATATGGGTGTATTTCATGAGTTACCACACTTTATATATGCATTTTATGCATTTAAACTCAATCATAGTAGTACTTGGTATTATTGAGGCATTGGGGATTTTTTATTAGGTCATTGGACCCACCCCCAACTCACATACACGGTATGAGTTTCAATGTATGTGGGAAAACCTTTCTGTTTTCTCTCAAAATAAAGGTAATGATTATAGATGGATTCTTGGTATTGGTTTAGTGAGGTGTGGGGGGTGATTTCTCAATTGGGTGGATTATAGTGATTTATTCCATAATCCAATTTACTTTTTAGTTTTATTTTATTGATTAGCATGTATTGGAGAGGGATCCATTATTACATTTGATCCATATTTTATTTATTTATATTATAATGATTCTATGTTATGGTTGATGCATCATATATATTATTTTAATACTTTCTATTATAGAATTTAGAGGCTCAGTGGTCTCTTAGTTTTGTGCCTATAGGTTTTTGGGATGTCTGATATATAGATGGGTTATGCTGAATTTTCGGTAGAATCAAGCATGACCCTCAAGCCTTATATCAAAGTGCATAGTATCCCCATGAAAATATCAATCCCTCACTAGTAGTTGGTAGCTTATGACATATGGGGAGGCTCACCTAAGGTCAAGAATATTCCCTAATAGAGTGTAATTTGGGCACTCCGTGCTGGGGCATTATAATGTTCCACTCTTATAAATTAGTGCTTGTTAAGATGTGTTCAATGTCTAGTATTGATCACAGTGTTACTGTGGTACTACTTTCCATTTTCTATAAAATAAAACATAAGAAAATTAAATTTTTTATCTTGATTACCTATTATTTTATGTTATAGATCTATTAACCTTTAAATTACAGTCACTATTTTATCAAATCCTAGTATCCCCCAACTACTATATTTAGAATAATCAGTCACTTAAGTATTCTTATTGAAATGGTACTTCAAATTTATTCTTATAGTTCAATATATGGATATTCCACTAATTGGAGAGTTTCAAGATAGTATTTTGGGTATCCAACTGCATTAATTCTAGGTTCCTTGATCTTTTGTGAGGATTCCCAAGTGTAACTTTTATTTACTTAGTGTGTTACCTCTAAAGTCACAACAAGTAAGATATGAATACTTATTTACTACCTAATTTAGTTATGTAGACCCAAAAATTTCATAATAATTCCTCAATATAAAGAGAAACTACAATACCTTTATATTTTTTTGAAATATTTATTTTCAAATAAATTTAATTTCTTTGATAGATTGTGCAACACCGAGTTATAATGAACCATGATATACAATTAATATTATTATTTAAACATGACCATTATAACCTATATTTTAAACAAGGATATATGAATAGGAATAAAAAAATAAATATTAATTATAGTCTTTTTATATAAAGAAAACAAATTGATAAAAGTACTTAATTTTTAGTAAAGTTGAAAATACTATTTTCTCAAAAAATGTATTTATTGCATTTTATGAAGAAATAATAAAATTAATTTTTTAAACTTTTAGAAAAATTATTTGAAAAATTAAAATTCATTTTTTAAATATAAATTTCAAAATTATCTTTGAGTTAATTTTTTATAATTTTCTGAAAAGATTATTTTGTTGATGAATAGTAAAAAATACTAATTTTTATTAAAAACTAAATTTGTGTTTAAATAATTTATAAGATCCATTTTATTTTAATATTTTTTTAAAATAAAAATTATAAAAATTATAAAATTATTAATCCAATTTATTACATTATAATCAATTTCATATAGAATTTTGATATTAAAACTTTCTATACTTAGGAAAATTTTCTCATTGGAAAACCGGTTTTTCACCATATTTGCAATTTTTTTAAATTAAATTTTGCCACTTATGTGTATGGAATTTGGAAGAATGGATTAAATGATTTGAATCATAATAATTAATACTATATAATATAGTTAACTTAATTTTTTTTCCCCAAAATGAATAGTAAAAATTGTAAAAAATAATTACCACAGTTAAGGTTAAAACGGGTTTACCAGGGGGTTAAACTAAAAAGATAAGGGGTAAAATGACATATAAATTTTTACAAAACAAATTATATATAAAAATTTAGATATTATCTCATATAAATTTTTATAATTATATATTTTTTATCCTTTTGGAATTTAAAAAACATGGGTACACTTTATTCTTTTAAAAAATTCCATGTGTGTCCTCTCCCCCCTTATAAAAGGGAACCTCCTATCCTCTCCTATTAACACTTCTAAAACCTATTGGTTTAAAAAATAATGAAAAAAATACTTTCCTTAATTCAATAATTTCATCCTATAGGCATTTTTTTGTTCAGGAATCCAACCTAAGAAATATTTTTGTGTAGACCTAAGGATGTCATTCGAAGAAGATATATTATTCTCAACCATGTGTTTCTATATTATTTCTTATTACACATCCTAAATATTCTATTAAATTATGATAATATAACCAAAATATTTTCTATAATATACTAATATTTTATTATGTTAATTTAATAACCTATATTCACTTCCTCTTCCATAAATTGGGAAACGAACCCGTTGATCGTGTGTATAGTGGACTACCGCCTCACGAACTGAAGTAATTCATTTTCCATCACCACCTCCCAGGATTGGATAGAATTATAGGTTTAAAAAATTTATATGATATTTATGACATAATTATACCTATGTAATTATAATATTCACATATAACTTCTTACTTTCCATTTTGTGGGAATATGATAATGTCGTTCGTGTGTTTGAAAAACTACCACTTTACAAAGTAATGTGATTTATTATTCACTTATGCTTTACATGGAATGTAATAAGGATAGTTTTAATGAAAATATGTGATATATATATGTCATAATAATTATTCTATAAATTTAATATATCATTTACCTCTCTTTAATTTCATTCATTGAGAAAATGGAATCAACATTCATGCGTATGTACGACCTACCGTCTTCATGAACAATGTAATTAATTTTCTATCCCAGAATTTAATGGATTACTATAAATTAATATATAATTAATATATATGATATTTATATCATTTTTAAAATTTCATACATGATTTACCCATTTTAAAAGTAAAATTATTAAAAATAACAAACAAAAAAATACCTGAAAAACATAACAGTTATTACCCAAAATGTGAATTTAACAAGGAATTGTTAATAAAAGGGAATTAAAATGTCATAATTAAATCATATATAGAATGATAAATATTATTATAGTCATATAATATCTATATAATAAACTTATATTCATTATATAGGATATTAAAATGAGTACGAAGGAAGTCAAGACTTAAGGTAAGGGATTTATATTCACACTTTTATTTCTGGGAGACTTATGATGAATTCACCACAGATTTATTTTTGTGGTGTATATACTACAAATTTTACATGATATATCATGAATATAATTAATTTCATGATATATAAAGTTTCAATTCATTTTATTCTTTCATGGGTATTATGATTCAAATGTTACCAAAGTGGTAAGGGAATTCCGTCTTACTTTTATTTTTCTGGGAAACATGCCTTTTACACCACTTGTTTATTTTTTTATGTTATATATACTACCCATGAAGGTATTTTATGATCCTTATAATGATAATTATGATATATAAATATCCATATAATTTTATTTATTTCATAGGACTTGTGATTCAAAATATACCAAAGTGGTAAACTTTTAATGTTACAATCTCATTATTTATCAGGATCATTTATCATATTCTTTAAATTATGAGATCTTCTGATATAATTTTCAAGAAAATCATGAATTTTATCATCCGATTTTTATTTCTTGAAATTACATGTTTTCAATTCATTTTACATCTCTTTATATACTCAATATTCCAAAATAATTTTTTAAGGATAACCAACATTATTTCTCTCTACAGTCGAAAACCCTTTTTTTCTTCCAAATACATGTTTTTATTAAAATGTTTTAAAGAATGTTTTTAATATTATCAAATTATTGTTTAAATTAATGTTTAAAATTGTTTTAATTTTTAGAAAATTTCTTAAAATGAATCTTCTTATCATTCTCTAAACAAGGATCTTTTGAATTTTTATTTACAATGAGAAAAGAATATTTATTTTAATGAGTACAACAAGAATAGAATTTTACACAATCATGAAAACTCAATTATTTGAAAATTAATTTTAAATCCTTCATGTTTTTTTAAAAATATAATCATTTCCTTAATATTTTCTAAATTTTATATTTTAAATAAGTGATTTCAAATAGAAGTATATTTTCCTCAATTATGTTTTAATAATATTTTTATGGAATTTATATTCATTAATGACATAAAAATTTGGTGTTACTTATGTTTTATTATAGATATGATCCAATGTTACTATAATTATTCTTTATTTGGATGGATTATTTTTATTATTATTATTAAAATATGTTTATGAAACATATTCCTTTTCCACAAGTTATAATATGATGAATTAATGAATTTTTTTATTAAACCTGTTTATTTATATGGATTATACCATGATGAAATTATTATGATCCCCACTTATTTTTCATGGGATATGATATAATGAATGTTTTATTATCTTATGGCATATGAATGTATGGATTATGTGATGGTTTAGACCTATATCTTTTGCCAATTCATTGGGTCAAGTTTTTTATCTCGTGAAATAATGATGGGAAATAAGTCGGTGTTCTTGATCCTCTATAGGAAACATGACAATGTTCTTGATCCACTTTTAGAAATAAGTGATGATTTTTTATCTGTTATGAAATGGGAAATAAGTGTTTATTACCAATATTTTATTATTTTATGGTCTCGATTTTTAACTTTGATATATGAAATATTTTTTATACTTGTGATGGTTCCACACTTATATGACATAAACTTCTTGTTTGTGATTGTTTATAATGGTTTTCTACTCTTATGGTTCATAGATTTTGAAACGATAATGTTTAACTCCATGCATCATACTTACAATCTATGATACATTTGGTATAAACTTTTTAATTTATATTTATATTATCATAAACTTGTTCTTATCTTATTCTTTAATATGATCATCTAATGATTTCTTCAATGTTTACCCTTACTGAGCATCTGACAGAAAATTAAATTTTTATTTTCCAAACACTTTTAAGGAAAAAGTGAGAAAACATGGGTTAAAACATATAAAGGGATTACCGAATCATTAAAGTACAATTTAAGACTACCAGAGTTAATCTCCCTTAATAATTTCCAAGAGATATTGTTCACCTGAGTGTTGGGTTCCTCCATAAGAAGATCTTCAACCCAACAAGTCAGCTTGTCCCAAGACTGGATGTACTCCTCAAGGTTGATCTTCCCATTATTAAAACCCCCAACTAATATTAGGCCCTTCTTGTCAATCCAGGTATATTTCTCCTCATTGAGAGTCGCCCTTAAGGATCTCCCCATCATTTTAGAAGCTTCTTATTCAGTGGCATTGAGAGTCAAAACATATTCAACCGCTTTTCACCCGAGCTCATGAGTAACTCCAAGGATTGCTAAATTGCGTCATCTGAATTACACTAATTGTCCTTCTGCTTGCCTTTCAATTTCTTTGCTAATTGTGTCTCCATAGGAGGAGGCAAATGAGAATAATCTTTCTTCTCTTTGCAGATTCCCTTCCCCCCATCCGTTTCTGACTCCTGAATCGGATAGTCTATCACTGCAGCAA
This sequence comes from Viscum album, assembly GCA_963277665.1. Taxonomy (NCBI): domain Eukaryota; kingdom Viridiplantae; phylum Streptophyta; class Magnoliopsida; order Santalales; family Viscaceae; genus Viscum; species Viscum album. Next base: position 825,272,913 of record OY728148.1, on the reverse strand, counting down.
GTTGTAAATCTTGGTTGAAGCCACTATTGTAACATCCCGACCCAGAAGCCACTAAACTGGTGCTCTGATCCGGTTCTCCACAAGGCCTCAAGCGCGCCTCCCCATACGCTAGAGGCTTCCGACTATAAGCGAGGTCCTAGGGTGTGATAGTGGGGAGACTATGACCTCATACTAGAGTAAGCAACCAGCGAAAATAACTAAGTATCATATACAACGGAAAGTAAATAGAGTGAGGAAGCAGTAAACAACTGAAATAGAAAAAGATGTAATAGTAAAATGTTGTAAAAGCCCGAACAGCTATGCAATACAATAAAACACTGGTCACCCACCGGGCCAACCATACAAATACAAGAACAAAAGAAACTGAAAGTAAAAGTAAAGGGATCTGATACTAACTTCGAGACAAACCACGTACCTGATCTCAAGACACTGTTGAACTACAGCAGCCCGATCAGTAGAACCACTCAAGAAACTCCACTCGGTCATGCAACAATGGGCCTCAACCCTATCCACCATGAAACCTATGCTCAACCTGAAAAGCAGACAGAAGGACTACACATACACCTAGGTGCACGTGCAGGGGTAAGAAATAATCTCACTAGGGCACTCTGACAAGCATCCTACAACTGTGCTACTAAAAGTGTATGCAACAACAAAGTGCTCAGCCTAGCTGGAGCACAACAAAAGGAAGTAAACCAAACATGAAACCACAATTGTACTCAGGGCATGTAATCCCTATCAACTGGGAAAGTGACACCATGGATGTCCATATCTATATACGTACACATGTATAGTCCCATACCTATACACATATACATAAATATGAATATTCATGATGAATTTATTCAAATAACAAGAAACAACATCAACAAATGATCCTCAGAACCAAAATCCCAATCTCTTGAAAATCCTATTCAAGGGAATTGAGCTAGACGTAGTGCCACTCAAGCCGTATATCAAATAAGTCGATATCTGGGTCGGTAATCCCATCAAAATGTACCTGATTTGGCCAACGCCGAATATATTCCTCTGAACAAGCTAAACAAAGACAAGCTATCCTCTAGTTCAACCAACCAAACACAAGCAAGCAGATAACACAAAAGGTACCCCTTTGGGAAGTACTCGTAGCCAACCCCTCTGGTTCTATCCAAGAAGTACCAACAACCCTATGGGAAGTGCACTCAGCCTAACCCCTCTGGTTTGGTCATATGAAATTATAAGACTCTCTAGGGAATCATACTCGGTCAATTCCCCTCATAGTCAAGGGTAGTCAGGGACTCTCTGAGGAAGATCACGCGGTCTAACCATCTTAGCCCCAAGGTCTAGAGACTCTCTAAGGAAGCTATCTCAGTCAATTCCTCCTATAGCCTCAGGTATACCACATAATCTCTGAGGAAGCTCACTCTGTCAATTCCTCCTCTATCCTGGGAAGGTTCTTAAAGAGATTCAAACAAGGTAAGACTCTCTTAGGAAGCTCACGCATTCTACCCTCCTCTATTCTATAATATCCAAGACTCTCTGGGAGCTCACTCGGTCCATCCCCTATAGTCTATAATGTCTAAGACTCTCTGGGAAGCTCACTCAGTCTACCCCTTATAATCTATGGCACTAGGTTCTCTCATCCCCGTTCCAGTCAGTGCATAATAATGCTAAAAGTCCAAAGTACACCTATAGGTCTACTTGGCTAACCAGTCTACAAAAACAAGCATGTCAAGAAAAACATTCCATCCTACAGTCATAAGGCATGGAAACAGGTATAACGATGTTTCCCTCTGGAGTTGGGGATGATCTCATTGATTTAAGATTCAAACATTCCAAGCGGTTTCTAACGGGTTTGTTTGTAGAACCGAAAACATCCAATGATTCCATATCCATTTGAACATACTTTTCAAAGGTAGTTGCTCATTAGTTGTGGACTGATGAGGCTTAGGAAGTTTCATTGGTCGAGAGGATGGGAGGTTGAACTCATCACACCATTTTTAGGGAAATTATTGTCTACTCCGGGACTCTCTTTATAGATTTAAGTTATGTTCGTGAATCCTTATTACATTACCAAGTATAAAAAGAGTTTTCCTTTAGATATGACAATCAATGATTGATATGTAGGAAATTTAGATAATCTTTTATATATATTCGAGGTTCTTCATTCATAGAGAATCATCTGTATTTGTTTAGATATTCTTATCCAATGGTATCCTTCAATACATAAAAAGTCTCTTGGTCATTATGATGACCATAATAGTTTTAAATCCACTCAGTGGGGAACTTGAAGTTTATTGTCATTCAGAAGTACATTGATTATTTCAGAGTTGGGATCATACCCGTAGATGGGCTACATACGTATCCTTTGTTTTGGAAAAATAATCAGAACCCACGTAGTTCGAGTAAGGGAGTATGATTTTTATGCATGATTGATGGCTCAAAGAAAGATGTCATGATTACTTTTACCCTATAAGCTCACGTGAGTCATGCTCGGGGTCTCTTGGTCATGCATGTCGGATATAAAGAGGATAATGTTTAAGGTAAAAATAGATTTGACCGAATGAATTAGAATTGACTCAATTCTTTGACAATTTATCTGAAAACATATTACCATACTCAAGTATGAGGGAAAATATGTAAACTATGACTTAAGAATATTTGAATCTGAGGAATGATATGAAAAAGATCTAAAAAGGCATTAGAAGAAGTAGTTCCCTAGAATGAAGTTACCATTATTTAACAAACCCGTTAGGGGGTTGAATTATGCAGGGCCACCTAAGGGAATTGGCTGCATAGTCAAATAAATAGCATCTTTTGGCTGATAGGTCCATTATGTAGACTACTTATGAAAGGCCACCTAAAGGCACGTGCTGCATAGTCAGGCAAAAGAACTCTCAGAAATTTACTTTCCTAGTGCTAAAAAGCCAGTGAAAGTTTATGGAGATTCAAATTTTCCAAAGTATAGAGTTTGTTGTATGGAAAAAGGTACTTGAATATGGAGAAGATATTTACAAACAAGATTATCGAAGAACTGAATGGATATCACTCCTACGAAGGTCTGACCCAAACGTAGGGAAGGAGAATATAAACCATAAACTTGAATACTTTCAGATCATGAAAAAGGATATGGGACAAATATGTTAAGGATGACTATTTTTGCGGATCCCTACATATTGTCATTTAAGAAAAATAAGGACAAAAGAGGCTTTCTTCCCAATAATGAAGTTACCGGTATCCGAAAAACCCGTTAGGGGGTTGAATTATGCAGGGCCACCTAAGGGAATTGGCTGCATAGTCGAATAATAGTATCTTTTGGCTGATAAATCTGTTATGGAGACTGTTTATGCAAGGTCGCCTAAGGGCACGTACTGCATAGTCAGGCAAAAGAACTCTCATAAATTTGACATTTTTGTGACTATAAGTCAAGAAAATGGTTATGAAGATCTGAAAATATTTAAGGTTAGGATTATGACACAAAAAGATGGGTATTGTCCAATGTATGCAGAGATACAAAGATCAATGCTAACCATAATCATGTTGTGGATGGGTCCTGAATTGAAATGTTGGAATGCACTACGTATCCCATAAGGATGGGAATCAAGCTATACGTAGTTCTTAAACTACAGTTTAACATCATGTAGTACAAAAGGATTTGAGATCTTAGTTTAGGGTCATAGAGCTCAGACAATTATAAGAAATACACAGTGTTTGTTTTCATGGGGACTTTTCAGCCAAGGGGCTGAAAGTGGAATTTGGGGTTAGGCCCAAAGACTTGGGGCTGGATTTGAGGGACACTCGAATGTTCCTATGTATCCCATAAGGATGGGAATTAAGACCACGTAGTTCTAGAAATACCCTTTGTACAAATTTGGTTCGTACATGTGAAGGGTGAAAGGGGACTTTAGTGAAATGATGGTTTAACCCAAGATAAAAGGTTCAGGCATTTCCATGTATGAACATAGTCTTTAGAATATAACATGATTGAAAATCAATGTAAATAATGATTCCCTCTCAAGTGAGGGTATCAAAGAATATTTTAGTTTATTGTCATACTGGAAAAAATTTTTGTATAGTTTAATGTCTTATAGAAAGGATGAAAGTGAACCAATGTAAAGATATTGATTCTAGGGGTAGTTTCACGAATCAACATCGTATGAGATGGAGGTGAACCAATGTGAAGAGATTGGTTTTGGGATTGAACCTTGGGAGGTTGCCTACGTACCTAGCCTAGAAGGAAAGGATCAAAGTCCGCGTAGTTCAATTAAATAATGAATTAGTGATCAAGTTGTCCTTGGGGACAACGATCTAAAAAATAGTGTTGGGACTTACACATGGTTAGTAGCCCAGAGAGAGTGTTATGGTTGAAGTTTTCTCTAATCTCATGTGAGTCATACTCGGTGTGAGAAACAAGAGGTAGCAACAACCCTAACAATGAACAGTTTAATGTCACGTAGGACATATAAAAGGACTATGTAGTTTAAAGTCTTTCAGTTAGGACTATTGGTGCTGCACAATTTAATGTCATGTAGCAGGGAAAAAGTACAATTTAATGTCATGTAGGCCATATTAAAGGACTTTCTGTACAATTTAGCATCATGTAGTTAGGACGATGGGGACAATACAGTTTAATGTCATGTTGGACAAAAGGGGAACTGTGCAGTTTAATGTCATGCAGCGAGGACAAAAGAGTACACCATTTAACGTCATGTTGGATGTATTAGGGACTTTTTCACAGTTTAACATCATGTTGGATGAAAAAGGGACGATACAGTTTAGCGTCATGTTGGACGTAAGTGCAAATAGCTTAAGGTCATATGCATGGACCGTTGGTTATGCAGTTTAATGTCTTGCTGGACGTAAGGGACTTCTATATAGTTTAACATCATATAGAAAGCATGATGAAGGGGGAAACAGTTTAACTTCATGTTGGACGAAAGTATGAATAGTTTAAGGTCATATGCATGGACCATTGGTTCTGTAGTTTAACATCTTGCTGGACATAAGATACTTATGTATAGTTTAGCGTCATGTAGTTAGGACATCATAGTTTAACGTCATGTGGGACGAAAGTGTGAATAGTTTAAGGTCATATGCATGGACCGTTGGTTATGAAGTTTAACGTCTTGCTGGACGTGATGCACAATTTTAATGTCATGCAGGATAGTGGTGTAGTTTAAGGTCATACCGGACCAATGATGATATATTTTGTGTTTATACAAAATAATTATTCAGAAATTTGGCATTGGTTGGAGTAGTGATGAGTTTTCCATCCATCGAGATTAATGAATATGCTCCATTGGAGTAGACCTTATGTATTGAATAAGGTCCTTCCCACTTTGGTTCAAGCTTGGGAGGCTTCTTTCCTAGTATCATTGGAGTTCTGATAACTAATACCAATTCTCCCTGAGTGAATGAATGAAGACGAACTTTTTTGTTGAAAACTCATGCTATTCGATTCTGATAGACTTCCAAGTGGTGCAAAGTGCACAATCTTTTCTCATCTAACCGTTCCAATTAATTCAATTGCTTTTGAGATTGTTCATCTATAGATGACTGATCAAAAATGGATACTCTGAGCGAGGGTAGTTGAACTTCAATGGGCAATATGGCTTCCATTCCATATACCAGTGAATATGGAGTTGACCGCGTTGCAGCGTGGGTGGTGGTTCGATAAGCCCATAAAGCATGAAAGAGTTTATCAGGCCATGATTTATTATCTTTATCCACCATCTTTTACAGTATATTTGATAGAGTCTTGTTGAATGCTTCTATCTGGCCATTGGCCGCTGCATGATATCGAGATGAATGGCTGGATATGATGTTCTATTCTTGGTAGAACTTCTTCATCTTGGATGAATAGAAGTTGGTGCCATTGTCCGTCAATATGGTATGAGGGACACCAAATCTGGTAATGATGTTATACTTGATGAAGCTAATAATGCATTTAGAACTGACTTACTTAAGAGGTATTTCCTCTACCCACTTGGAAAAGAAATTAGTAGCAGTAAGAATATACTTAAACTGCTTTGCTGTAGCTGAAGGGTAAGGTCCCACCACATCCATTTTCCATGTGGTAAATGGCCACGAGTATTTAGCTGTATGAAGCAACTCTAGAGGTTGATGAATGAAGTTGGCATGTACTTGTCATGAATGACACTTCTTTGTGAAATCAACACAATCTTATATCATTGAAGGCCAAAAGTATCCAAGCCTTCGAATATGATCAGACAGTCTATGTCCAGACTGGTGGGCACCACAAACTCCTACATGCACTTCTTTCACGACAACCACTGTCTCTTCACCATCAATGAATCTAAAGAGAATTCCATCAAAACCATGTTTGTATAGAATTTTCTCTAGGTGATCTGGGCTATCATAAAGAGTAAAATTGACCACACGTTGCCAGATTTGTTCTTTCTCGGCTCTATCAGGTGGAAGTGTTCCATTTTGAAGGTATTCCCTGATAGGTGACATCCATCCTATAGTATGACCATACGGTTCAAGAATGGGACTAATTTCATTAATTTCCTTTCTTCTGATTCGAACATAATGTGAAATTGCACGATGGTGGGCAATACTGATGGTTGTATCGTCCCGATTTGGATCTTCCAGAGCTGTGTCTATATTAGCCAGTGCATCAGATTGAGCATTTTGTGATCTTGGGACATAAGAAAATTTCGGTTCCAAAGGGAATTCCGCCATTAACTCTCTGAAGTAATCATACAAATGGATTAATTCTTATTTTCTGATGGCATAATCCCCATTGACTTGTTTGATTACCAGGTCTGAATCACCTTTCACCTTTAAGTGATTCACCTGTGCTTGAAGCGCCAATTCCAAGCCTGCGATGAGAGCTTGGTATTCTGCTTCATTATTGGTACCACCTTCCCACAATAATAAGGAGTATGCTAACAGTTCCTTTTCTGGAGAAATGAGCACAATTCCTAAGCCAACTTTTTTGAATTTAGGATTTTCCATTTTCCTCCCTGTTGGACTTCTGGAAGCACCATCAAAATACATTTCCCATGCCTGAGGATTTTCTTGAATAGAGAAGACTTCCTCATCAGGGAGTTCAATATCTGAAGATGTGTCTTCCACTGAAGGGTGTTCAGCCAAGAAATCAGCCAGAGATTGGCCCTTTATTGCCGTTTGAGACACATAAAGAATGTTGAATTGCTGCAAAATAACTTCCCACCTTGCCAGACGTCCTGTAAGCATTGTACGACTGAGGATGAATTTGAGTGGGTTATTGTGAGATACCAATTGGACCTCGTGATGTTGCAGGTAGTGTATCAACTTTTGAACTGCAAAGATTAATGTCAGGAAGCACTTATCAATACTTTAATACCGGGTTTCTGCTTCAAGCATAGTCCGACTGAGGTAGTAGAGGCTATTTTCATTCCCTGCATCATTCTTCTAAGTAAGAAAGGCTCCCAATGATTGCTCTAAAGCTGTCACGTAGAGGATAAGTGTTCTTACTTCAATAGGTGGCATGAGTACTAGTGGACTCAAGAGGTATTTCTTGAGAATATCGAATGCTTCTTGACATTCTTCAGTCCACTGGTAAGTGACTCCCTTCTTCATCAATTTGGTGAAGGGTAAACTTTTGCCTGCCAAATTGGCGATGAAATACTGAATATAGGCTAAGTGTCCTTGATTTCCTCTTAATTCTTTCAAATTTCGAGGAGATGACATACCAAGGATTGACTTGGTCTTCTCAGGATCGACTTCAATACCACGATGGCGTACAACAAAGCTGAGAAATTTTCCTTAGGTTACCCCAAAAGCACATTTAAAGGGGTTCATCTTCAAATTATGTTGTCGAAGATTGCGGAATATGACTTCCAAATCAGCCAAGTGATTAGAAAAGTTTTTGTATTTAACCACCAAATCATCCACATAACATTCAACAAACTTCCCTAAAAAGGTTTTGAAGATACTATGCATGGCACGATGATATGTTGCGCCTGCATTCTTTAAGCCAAAGGGAATTACCCGATAGCAAAACACACCCTGAGGGGATCTAAAGGCTGTGGATTCCTCATCTTCTGAAGCCATTCAGATTTGATTATATCCAGAATATCCATCCATGAAGGAAAGTGCTTCATAGCAAGCTGTTACATCAATCATGAGTTCTGTAATCGGAAATGGAAAATCATCCTTAGGACAATGCCGATTAAGATCTCTGAAATCAATGAAAACTCTAATTTGTCCATTATTCTTCTTCACAGGGACAATATTAGCTAACCAATTGGGATATTGAACTTCTCTGACAAAGTTATCTTTGATAATCTTATCCACTTCAGCTTCAATTTTTGAAGCATAAGTTGGTTGTGTTCTTCTCGTGAGTGCTTAAATCCTTGATGTTCTTCTGGTAAACCCAAATGATGAGTAGAAACATCGGGATCAATCCCGGGCATCTCTGTATAGTTCCAAGAAAATATGTCTCGATTTTTATTTAAAAAGGAAATATACATCTCTTTCTCTTCAAGAGTCATGGATGCACTAATTAAAGTGGGGCGTGGATCTTCTTTTGTACCCAGATTTATTTCTTTGAGTTCATCCACGGTGGTAGAGATAACCTCTTCAAATGATGGAGGAGAATCTCTGAGATCTTTCTCTTCTTCTTCAACATGTGTTATTTCTTCCATTTCTACTAGCATAGTAGATGATGAAGCAAAATTTCCATGATTAAGAGAGATGTTAAAATTTGAACATCTTGAAGAAGAGGCTTCCATTTCTGACCCAATTGATGATGAAGGGTATTCCTTGGGTAATAAAGAGGAGATGATGGATTGAGAATCAACATCACTGTTCATCTCTGATGTTTCTATAACTTCTTCTGGCCTGATTTCTGAAGTATAGACTTGTTGGATTTTAGCAGATGAAATGAAGACATCACCATTTGGGATTTCATCACTGCTTGGTGGGTTACCAATTTCTCCCATGTTGTCTGGCTCGATTTCCGTAATTGAAATTATGGATCTTTTCATAAGAGTATTTTGATTTGGGTCTATCCTGTCAATTTGACCGATAGGCAACATATAATCTGTACTCACATGCGCAAATGGATTTACTGGAATCTTTTCCAAACCATACAGAGCATTAACATTGGTAATATCCTTTGCTATGGATTTCTCCCTTCCCTTTATGTGATAGGATTCCGCCTCAATGTATTGAGACTCACATGTCTTGAACGAGGCCTTATCACCATAAAATGTCCCAACTTGACCATCGAAACAATACTTGAGACATTGATGGTATGATGAAGGGATAACCACATGTTGATGTAGCCAGGGTCTTCCAAGCAAGATGTTGAAGGATGAGTCTTGATCAAAAACCATGAAATCTGAATTGGATACAAGATTTCCAAACTGAGTTTTGAGTGTAACTTCGCCCAGTGGTTCTTGTTCATTTTTATCATATCCTTGTAACATCATTGTAGAAGGAGATAAATCATATTCCGTGAGGCCCAATCGCTGAAGTGTACGAATGGGCATGAGGTTGACTCCTGAACCATTATCAACAAAATCTCTTCAGACGTCTACTCCATTGACCTTTCCAGATAAATACAAATGTCTAATATGTCCATGCACGACATCATCTTCATCTTCATCAGTGAAAGATATCACTTCATGGAATTCCGCAGGATTATTCTCTACGTGATAGACTTCAGCTACAACAATTTCAGTTTCAAACTCTTGAGGACTTGACAAAGCCTCGATGAGTGCCTCCCGAAGATCCTTTGACAGATTCAAAGCATCCAAAATTGATAACTTGGCTGGTACTTGGGCCAGGTGTTTCAATACATCATACTTTTGATCCAGAGGTTTGCGTTTCCCAATAGGAACATGTGGTTTATCAGGTGCCTTGGAAGTTGATGCTTTGGAATTTGATGCATCTTGTATCGGGATAGAAGTTGGCAATATTCCTGGTTTTGGAAGATTAGACCGATTAGATCCATTTATCTATTGAGAGGATGAAGGTGGAACCCCCAACCGATCCTCCAGAATAACTGTGGAAGGACTGAATTTTCTATTAGTGGAAGAACTTTCTTTTTCTTGTTGAGCTCAATGAAGGGCTCTGCCACGAGTTTCTGCTGCATACACAGTTCTAGCAGGGTAGAATTGGAATAGTGGATTCTGGGATATCCACGTATTCCTTTGTATCTCAGACCCCTGGAACTCCCTATGACTCCTCTATTTGATATAGGGAATTCGGGATCATCAATATCAAAACCGCGACTGGCATAAGGATCTGCTAAGTGAATCATATTAACAGAACCAAAGATTAGCTCTTCATCTGATGAAGACTCCGCCTGACTAGCCAATTTAGGTTGTGCCGTTTGGTGGGACGGTGCCCGTGGCTTCAAAGTAGATGGCATGAAATCTGCCAGAGTCAAAGACAGCTTCGGCTTTGACACATACTCATATTCTTCTGATTGTTCCTCTTTCTTGGAATTATGCCTCCCTTTTGAGGATTTTCCCTCTGAAGAGGATTTTGTTGCGGCATTCATGGAAGAAGGCACAATTGGTTTCTTCAATTGTGTTCGCAAAATAGCATGAGTTCGGTTGATCATCTTTCTGACCATCCAATCATCATATTTCTGTGGATTTTTGCTTTTGACTTCTTGCCACTCGCCTTCCTCCTCGAGAACTGTAGCAGTAACACATGCTACTTGAGCTAAAAAACCTTTCAGTTTAACTTGTCCCAAATCGACCATTTTTTGCAGGAGTTATTTGAAAACAAAACACTCCTAGATGGGATGTCCCAGAATCTGATGAAATGGGCAATAATTGGGACGGTCTTCATCTCCTTCTTTGTTTGGCCTCTTGGGCCTCGGCATCTGAACCAAATTATTCTCCAGGGCCGAAATGAAGTAACCAGGAACTTGTTCATTTCAGAAAGAATAAACTTTACTCTTCAACTCATCAAACTGTTTCCCTATTTGATCTCTTTGATTGTCTTGACGAAATTGCCTTTGTTGTTGATGCTCAGGAGGTGGAGCCCTTTAAGAAGATGAAGGTTTTGAGGTAGAAACAGGTACAGGTTCTTGTTTAAGCATAAATGTAGCAGTTTCTGCTTTACCCATTCTCCTTCCTGGAGCTGATGGAATCACATGAGATTTAGCCTTAGTTTGTATAATAGAAACTTCAATCTATTGAGCTATTTAAGCAAGGTCTCGAAACCCTCCTATGTATTTCATAGGGATCAGTGGTGTGTGTAATTCGTCATGCAGATTTTCCACACAGATTGGCAACAGTTCTTCTTGAGGGAGTGCTAAGCTCAGGGAATATGTTAATCTCTTCCAGCAAGCAATGAAATCAGAGACTCTTTCATTCTAACTTTTCTTACAGTTTGTAAGATCAAAAACTATTTTCTTTGGCAAAGTTGAGATGAATTAGAGAAGGAATATTTGGCAAACATCCTCCCATCCGGTAATTGACCGGGATTGCAAGATTTTATACCATACAAAGGCTAGTCCTTGCAAGGTTCGCATAAAGCATCTGAGTTTCACTGCTTCTTGCTGCTCAGGAGTTCCCATCATAGGATCACAACAAGACACGTAATTCATCAAATGTTGTTCAAGGTCTCCTGATCCATTGAAAATAGGGAATACAGGGTTCCCAAAACATGATGGGGGAGAGACTGAATCTACCCATTCAGGGTAAGCTCTCTTTTCTGGTTGAACCTGCACACGCTTCCCTTCCATAGTCTCTAACCGAGCTGTTAATGACTCAATGGTAGTTATTAACTTTTGAGAAACATCCGGTTGAACTTGGAATTGGGTAGGTGCAATAACTAGAGCTTGGACAGGTATGGTGGTTGGTGCTGCAACTGATGGTAGCACCGCTAACTGTTGTTGCACTTGACCCATAGGATTAGACCTATGAGGGTGTACTGATAGAGGAGGATATTCTTGATCCATCTCAGTAGCTGAAACAAATTCCCTTGGCTGACTGACTCCATCATACTTAGGAAGAAGACTACCCTGAAGTAGTTCTGCATTCAACCTCCTCAATTCCTTCATTTCTTCCTCCTGTTATGCAAACCTTTGCTCTAGTGAGAGTGATTATCCTTCTCCTTAGGAAGGATATGTAACCTGATTCTTTCCCTTCTCCTTGTTTGATCCCTTTCGGAGAGGGGGAAGTGGGTTACTTGAAGGATTACCTAGGTTCTGAGTAATCCTTTGATTTTGTGTATGCACACCTTCTTAATTTGTGTCTGTGCATACATCTTCTTAAGAAGGAACCTCTTCATCTGAATCCCCTGAGTGAGACTCATCTGGTGGATCAGCAACAACAGAATTGATGACATTGATTGATGCATAACGCATCACATCCCTTCTATCAGCATTTCTGTGATATTGTCTTCTTCCATGTCTTTGATTAGATATTGCCTTTTTTTGATTCGATCCCTCAAGAAATTCTTGACGAACCATAATTTGGAGGGAATCTCATGATAATTTGGCTCTTCATTCCTCCTGTGGCTTCTTCCCCAATAAATAAAAGACCGAATTTCTTTGAATAGGGGGTTGATGATTTGAAAAAGTCCCCAGTCTAGTGGACTGGGGCTGTTCCTACTGTCTTTGCTCAACTCCTAGAATCCTATTTGTTGATTTTGAGGGTTAGTTTAAAAGAGTCCCCAGTCTGGCAAGCTGGGGTGGCTCTTGACATGCTATGTCTGAGACTTTCTTAAAAGATATCTTGATCTTGCAGAATTTAGTCCAGAAATTAGCTAGATGCATCAATCGACATCCACTTTTTTCACCCGGCTCGAATGACCTTTGGATGATTTCCGACACTTCTGTCACTTGATGATGTGCTTGCTCCAAACAAGGGGCCTGTTCAATATTCTCGTTTTCTTGATGCAGGAGTAATTCAACAACTTGTTCTCTGTATTCTTGATTTTGAGAGGAACTATTTGAAGCCTATTCTTGGGCAAGATTTTGATTACAAACAAAGCTAGGTATTTGTGGCCGGCCATGGGCAATAACATTGCATGAGACTATTTTCGGCGGGCTTTGCTGACTGGAGAGCACCATGAAATGCATTTCTCCATGAACACCCCATCCTCTAACATGAATACTAGATGGGGCATTGGCAATTAACTAGCGCAATCTTCTTAGTGTGCCAAGGCATGAATGCTAAAGGGCTCTCTGCTGCTTTTCAGCCTTCGGATATCAAGAGACTGATAGAGATGCCAAGTCAATTTGATGTTGTAACCCTTCTATTATCTTAACATGATTTTCATATTCATCATAAGATAATACTTTATTTTTCAACTGACAAAGAGTTTTCCATATGTTGAGACGAATATCATGAATTCCATCTTCCGTCAACATCTCTGGAATGTCATACTGAGAGTCAGCCAGAGTCCAAAACATGACTGGCACTTCACCTTTCTCCAGTTGTTTTCTCATGTTCAACATTTACTCTTTATCATTCAATGAAGATTCTTATACCTAATTTGACCAGAGCTGGTGCTTCCTTGTTGCTTCATCGGATTCAACAAGATTGGTAGATAAACAACTGATCAAACTAGAATATGCATGACTTAGGTGTGGTTTGGAGAATGACCTACACCCTGGGCTATCTTCCGATTGAGAAAGTATTTTACCTGGTAGCGATGAAGCATCAGACATGACTGGTTTCACATTTTCAATTTTCTCAAGATAAGAGGGCTTTCTCGGCACTACATTGTCCACTGGAGCATTTTCCGGGCAATGTGCATCACTACTAAAGAGAGGACTTTCGCAGCGAAATTCATCATCATGGGGAGGACCACCATGGTGGGTTACAACAAAAGATGAGATCTCTTGCTCCTTGGTCTTCTGACGACACAGATGGTTCCTGTGGATCTCATCTGAAGATGAAACTTCGAGATCGACCAAATTGTCATGAAGCAAGACTTCATGAGGAAGTTTCTATTGAAGATCTTCAGAATTAATGTTCCCACTATTGGGAAATGAGGGAGTAGAATCTTGAATTCAAACAGATAACTGTATGAGGGATTCAAGAACTCCAGCATCGAGCAAGGCCTTGTTACATATTGGCTCTTGATCTCTTGACTGTGTTGGGCATGTCTTCTTCTTAGACGCCTTCTTACTTGCCTTGGAAACCACTTGTTGATGAAAGTGGCTACTCTGAGCAGATGTATATGCCTGATCAGGAGAGATGGCCAGGTTAGGCTGACGATCTCTACTCAAATCAGGTTTATGTGCCTGACTTGGTTGTCCGTATGATATGGGGGAGTATTCCCCACAACCCTCTTGGACTGAAATAGATGTGTGTATCTGCTTCGGAGTGAACTGTTGATGTGTCACTCCACTGCTAGGGACAAATTTGTGTGTCTTTCCCTGAGATGTTGCTGAAGCTGTTATAATATCCTGGAAAGCATCCAGAATATGAGCATGGATTTTCTTCTGCTCTTTCACCATTGATATAATATGCTTGGTGACTTCAGCTACCGGAACAGGGATATACGTTCATTCCGTGCTTGGAGTAGGTGTATGTGCCTGCTCATGTTCTCATTTTCCTGTCAGTGAATCCTGACAGTACTCAAGTGTAGGGGCAGAGAGTTGAGTCTGCCTTCTGTTTGTCATCGGAGCTTTCTGACTGACTTCTCCGAATGCTACCAAGCGAGACTGTTGGTAGGCTTGATCAGTACTAGCAGGTTTATGTGTCTTCTAATTGCACTTTTCCGAACGTGGTTGACGAGATCTATCATATGTAGTCAGACGAGCCTGCTGACTAGCTGATGATGTATAAATAGGTGTATGTTCTTGCCTATAATACTCTGCTGGAATTGCCTAGCGGGATTGGCGTGATGCTGCCAGATGAGTCTTCTGGACAACAGAATTAAAATGGGTAGGTAAGTGTGTCTGCTCATTGCTTACCACCAAGTTAGGTTGGTGGACTTCTCCAGACATGGAAGAGATGAGAACCTGCTCACTGTTAACCAGATGTTGCCTCTGGTGATTCGTCTTTCCTGCTCGGGTTCGAGGAACCTGAGCCGAACGCCTGGATTCGGTACCCTCATCATGTTGAGGGCTCATTGTTGCACGAGTCTGGCATCGATTGTTGATAGGATCCCTTGGTAATAACTCCTGTATGCTTGAATTAAGGCCCTGAGGGACCTGCTCATTCACCTCCTCAGAATATGGTAGTGAATGGTGATTGAGTTTCGAGGATAACGACCCGAAACGGTTGGAGACAGTTGTTAGAACCGCCTGCTTCTTGATCACTGGTCGTCGTTGTCTGGACGACCAGTGTGAGTTGTTCACTTGGAGGGCTTATCGGGCAGCCTCCAGAGTTGGAATGGTACCGTGTTGATGGTACTCCTTAACCAGTGCGTTTGATACCCAGTGTTGAAGACACTGAGTAGGTGATGTCATCCTCAGAGTGGATGATGATCCAGCAGGAGTAGCAGTAGTGGCATTCGCAGCAGTGGTATTCACAGGTGTGAACTTGAGAGCATCCATTTCTTAGAATGCAGAAAATCTTGGAAAAGAGTGCCTGTTTGATATAACAGACGTAATCAAGATAAATTCAACCACTAAATCTTTTGGATGAGCACATATGTCAATGATTGTTTTTTCCCTCTCATTGAGTTTTAAATAGGTTCTTAACAAATAAGAAAAACATCATTTTAACTTGGTTAAGGATTCACGTCAGGTTCACCATTTTTTGTTTCCCTCTGGAATTGGGGATGATCTCATTGATTTAAGATTAAAACATTCCAAGCGGTTTCTAACAGGTTTGTTCGTAGAAACGGAAACATCCAATGATTCCATATCCATTTGAACCTACTTTCCAAAGGTAGGCACTCATTAGTTGTGGACTGATGAGGCTTAGGAATTTGTATTGGTCGAGAGGATGGGAGGTCGGACTCATCACACCTTTTTGAGGGAAATTATTGTCTACTCCAGGACTCTCTTTATATATTTAAGTTATGTTCATGAATCCTTATTACATTACCAAGTATAAAAGGAGGTTTCCTTTATATCTGGCAATCAATGATTGATATGTATGAAATTTAGAGAATCTTTTATATGTATTCGAGGTTCTTCATTGATAGAGAATCATCTGTATTTGTTTAGAGATTCTTATCCAATGGTATCCTTCAATACATAAAAAGTCTCTTAGTCATTATGATGACCATAATGGTTTTAAATCCACTCAGTGGGCCACCTGAAGTTTATTGTCATTCAGAAGGACATTGATTATTTCAGAGTTGGGATTGTACCCGCAGATGGGAAACCTACGTATCCTTTGTTTTGGAAAAGGAATCAGAACCCACGTATTCGAGTAAGGGAGTATGATGTTTATGCATGATTGATGGCTCAAAGAAAGATTGCATGATTACTTTTACCCTCTAAGCTCACGTGAGTCATGCTCGGTGTGAGAAACAAGAGGTATTGGTGAACCAGACAATTGTGCCAAGAAAGATGCAATGATGTGGGGCTTATGTGTGGTTGACTGCCCAAGTTAGGAACAGACTTATGATTGGGTTTTACTCCTGAGAAGGAAGCCCAAATCAAAAGGAAATTAAGACTAGTTAAGAGAGATTAAGGATGGGGATTCATCATGAGAAGAGGGCCCAGGTTAATGGACTTGAAAAATTAAGGGACTTGGGGCTTAATCCTGAAGAGGATGCCCATATTTGAGACTGGGGCTTACTCCTAAAAAGGAAGCTCAGGTTAAGAGAATTATGGTTGGGGATTACTCCTAAGGAGGATGCCCATATTTTGGAATTTTATGATTGGGGCTTACTCCTGAAAAGGATGCCCATATTAAGGGTTCTCTCATTTTAAAGGATAAGGTTGAATGAATGAAATCTCAATCTTTAGTGACATAAATATGTGTAAATCACTTGGTTTTGAGAGATATTCAATATAATTACTTTCAGATAAGGAAGTTAATCAAGAAAACATGCCATAAATGGCTTTGAAGAATGTCTTGAAGACTGAATCATGAATACGAGAGGTGGAATGGTATAAGAGGGGTTAAATGAGCAAGAAGAGAACCCAAAAAGGCAGGGGCGCGCATGTCCTGGTAGGCCCGTAGGTACTATGTGGGCGCGCAATTACTGGTCGCGCAGGTATACCTATGCGACACATGGGTACATGCGCGATTGTTAACCAGTAGGGTAAAACTTGGGCGATCCTTGACCAAATCCTTTAGAATTATCTTGAGGTACTTCCAGAAGAGAGGCGTGCAAGTTTTGGTGAAGAAGTAGAATGGCGTGCAAGTATGTTCATTTCCCTTAAGGGTAAAACACCTTAGGCATGCAAGTGTTATTTAATTCTAACACTTATACCTTACTCCTCTTGTTTAGACCTTCCATTCTAGGTAAAGAATTACCTTAGAAGTGTTTGGAAGACCTGAAGAAGACTTGGGAGTTCAGAGCTCTATATCTGAATTCTGGAAAAATTACTCTCCGAAATGGGGGGCCCACAGGGTCTATTTATAGGCTGGAGAAGACCCCAGGTAGTTATCACTTAGGGCGCGCAAGTCACTTGCGCGACCATTAGGCGACACGCAAGTATACTTGTGCGACAGTAAGGGAACTTGCGCGGCGCATGTGCATTTGAAGCCTTGTTCATGCCCTTGTCGATTTTTGATGTTTTCTTAAAAGGCTGAATCAATTTGTGCTAAGTCATTTCCCTTTCCATTCTTTTAGAAAATGTGACGAAAAGGAGCGTCAACAAACGACCAAAGGCTAACAAGACTCAAAGGTCGTAAACAGAACAAGGCATGGGAAAAACATCCAAGCACAACAATAATCCTCAAACATGATCAAATTACCTCTGCAAAAGCATACAAGCAAGGTAGGAAAAACACAATCAAGAAAGATGTCTCACGCCAGGCTCACCAGCCACCAACTAGAAAGCACCTCTGGTAAACACTACAACATCAGCAACCAAGTCAGATATAAACAAACAATGTGGGTGGCCCAAATGCCCAACCAAACAATACATCAAAAGATGAAAGGGATCACCAGTTTGGCACAGGTTCTAGGTGACAACTGATCACCATCTCTACCCAAACCCAACATAATAACTCTAGGTCGTTCAAACAATAAGCAGCCATTGGGTCCCTCAAGTCCAACACCAAGGAAGCATCATACTTGGAATTCTCCAGGTAAACACGAGTGAAGGCATCCTACACGGGATCTGTAGAAAAGAGTAAGGGAGGAATCCTACATGGGATCCTCAAAGTAAGGACAACATAGGCATTCCGTAACATGGTTCTTGTCAAGGAAGAACAAGAGAGAGATTCTACAAGGGACTCCCTAGGTCAACACACAAGCAAAGGCATCCCTCAGGGGATCCTTAGAAGTACATGGTCTCAAAGCCTCATAGGCTAGAAGGGAATGTCTTGCAAGAGAAACATCCTCTAAAGAATGGGTTATGGAAGATATCTCATAGCTTATCTTCTATTAAAGGTCTCAACTAAGTTGGTACGAACACCCAACCTATCATCCATCCTATGTCTCACTCTCCGGTGACAACTGAACTCGATAAGTGGAGGAAGAACCCCTCCATTTATATGGAAACCCACAAAACTCCTTTTATATTACCTCTAAATGTAAAAGTGATTCCACCATTGTGATCTATGCAGAAAAAAGCTTATAATCGACTACTCACACGCCCAATTCTAACTTCCAGATCCCAAGATATCTCAAAATTACTAAACTGAAGTAGTACATGGCCAGAGTACATGGCCAGAGCACAATGGGCCTACCTGTGTAATAGTACACGGCGTGTACTTTACTGTACACTGTGTTTACTATTCAGAAAAGTTACGCCGTGTCCATTTTCACCCGAACACATGCCCATGTACCACTACACGACATGTACTTAAAGTACACGGCGTGTAGTCCTTAAAAACCACTATTTCCGTGTTCTACTCCACACGGCCAGCCACACGGCCACCCACTTCACGGAGTGTACTCAAAGTAAATGGCGTGTACTTAAAAAAACTTCATCTTCCCTGAACGGGAATAACACACAGCGTGTACCCCTGGAATACACGCCGTGTATTCTGGTTTTTCCGATGGGAAAACCCTGAAAACACCCGAAACACCCGTTTTCGCCCCCAAAACATTAGATCCGGCCTTAAGAGGAAACAAGCAAGAAATATAAGGATTAAAATACTTAATTTTTTTTTTTTAATGGGGATCTATGGAGAAATCATAAATGACCCTACCTTCGGGTTGAAACCGCCGAAGCTTCGGTTGATGTTGCGGCTCCTGGTTGCCGCACGCTGACTCAGCGCGTCGAGAGCTTCAAATTAGTACCACTCTCACCTTCCTTCTCTCTAGTTTTATCGATATCAAAATTATACCATAGGTCACATCCAAGTAAGAGAGGCGTAGGATATTTTTGCAAGGAGGAGGAGGAAATAAGAGAGAAGAAAAGGAAAGGAAAGAAGAAAAGAAAAGGAAGAAAAAGGGGCTCAGGCCGACCCCAGCGCCTGACATGAGTTTATGTCTTACCTAGGCTAAACTCCCCATTCTGGACTCAATGACGCAGATGGAATCTTAATCTAATGCTCCATTTGAAAGTTATTTCCTAAAAAACCTACGTGAATAATTTAATATTTAATTTAATAATATTAAATATTAAATATTCCTCCAAAATTCGAACTGCTCAGATTTCCTCCAAACTCATGTCCTAGGGTAATCTCTCTTTTTCGGGACCAATAGAGCTATCAGAAAAATTATCTGAGATCAGCTGGTAGAGGAAAATGACCGTTTTACCCCTCACGAGCATCCAATAGCAAAAATTCAAATTTCTTCTCAAAACGACTATCAGGACAGGTTCTTACAAACTCCCCACCATAAACCTTCTCGTCCCCGAGAAGCCCAGTGAAGGACACAAGAACCATGCTCATAACCCGAGCATCAGCACAACCAATCTATCTAGACTATCCAACGGCCTGCATTATAGCATTAACTGCCACCTTCTACATAGAAGACATTAAACTACAACCAAACTGGTACTCCCCACCATAGGAACACCCATGTCGTCATCTTAAAAGAAAACTCCGAGCTCAAAAGCCCACTGGAAAACACCAAAATTTTACCTAAACAAGGAAAAACACCCTCAAAGGCCAATGGTGCACTCCCCACCATATGTATTTCCTTACACCGCTTCGAGGGCACAACCAGAACAAGTTTCACCCTCAACAAGGAATAACATTAAGAAAGAAAAAGGAGCTCGATGTAGGGTCGAAGCTCTCTCAGCATACTCAAGACGAATCAAGATAGTGCATGATCGTCTCTTATAGGAGTACACTAAGATTTCACCGAAGGCGTGACCAGCTCCCTCCGAGCCATGCTAACATCCTGCCAAAAACTGACCAGGATTCAAGCACGGGTCAACCATTTCACGGTAACCCATAATTTCACAAAGTCACCTCTGCAACAGCAACATCAGAAACACTGGTTGACCAGGACAGGCACCCGAACAGGCCTGCTCGTCAGAACCTGTCATGAAAACAAACACCACCAAAAGGCATTGGAAAATTTTGGCCAACCTTCTCACCTAGGTTTCCCTAAAATGGAACAGACATCGATCGATAAGGGTTCGAGTCAAAACCCAGGGTCTCTAGGTCTTCCACCTAGCCCTACAGAAAAAGCCTCACAACTAGGTCACAAGGTCTAACCACCTAGCCCAAAAGATCCAAAACCTCTCAGAAGACGGTAAAGATCACAACGAACAAAAGAAATTCAAAACTGAAACACATCCTACAAGGGCCCTGATCCTCTCTGAGGATCCTCAGAAGGAATGACTCCTTGGAGGTCACAAAAAAAACAGAAGAGACAAATTGAGCTAACACCCATTGGGTATCTATATACAGAAATACCACAAGGAGGTCTAGTTAACAAGAAAATCCTTGGTATCTATCGACATCATTCTCAATGATCTGACTAGATAACCACAGACCCAAGAAACAACACCCAATAAGGGGTTAAAAAAAAGGCATCATGTTCCACATAGACCAAATAGGGTCACTGCACCACCTGTGAAAAAGGACTGAGTCATCAGCCTCATAAAACATTCCTTAACGTAGATCCATGTAACCTGCCATCAGAGTAAAAAAGTATGTGTAAGCAGACCCAAAGGTCTCAGTCTTCAGTAAAAAAACACACACTAGCAGGCCTATATGTCGTGAATCCTACGTGCCTAGTATGATGCATGCGACTCCTCTTGCCTTTGCCAGGCAAGAGTCAAAATCTATCCCTGTCATCTTACCAATGGTCAAGAGCTAGAGATCCATAGTAATAAAAACACCACACTACATGTGAGTTGCTCAAGGAAAAAATCATATACAACCGTAACATCGCAAAATTAGAACAACAATCCCAAACCCTGGCAACCGGGACTTCTTACCGGAACAATTGTTCGCGACGCACCAACCCGATATCCATCACAGGTTCCGACACATTCCTAATACTCCTATCTACCATATCAAAAATAGTAAAGACCAAGAATAAAAAACTCCTCTGATACCACTTTGTAACATCCTGACCCGGAAGCCACTAAACCGATGCTCCGAGCTGGTTTTCCATAAGGCATCAAGCGCGCCTCCCCATATGCCAGAGGCTGATGACTAGCAGTGAGGGCCTAGGGTGTGATAGTGGGGAGACTATGCCCTCATACCAGAGTAAGAAACTAGTGGGAATAACTAAGTATCATACACAATGGAAAGTAAATGGAGTGAAGAAGTAGTAAACAACTGAAATAGAACAAGATGAAATAGTAAAATGCTGTAAAAGCCCAAACAACTATGAAATACAATACAACACTGGTCACCCACTGGGCCGACCATACAAATAAAGTACAAAAGAAACTGAAAGTAAAATTATAGGGCTCTGCTACTAACTCCGAGCCAAACCACATACCCAATCTCCAGACACTGTTGAACTGCAACAACCCGATCAGTAGAACCACTCTAGCAGCTCCACTCGGTCATGCAACACTGGTCCACAACCCTATCCACCATGCAACCTGTGCTCAACCTGAAAAGCATACAGAAGTACTACACGTACACCGAGTTGCACGTGTAGGGGTGAGAAATAATCTCAGTAGGGCACCCCGACAAGCAACCTACAACTATGCTACTAAAAGTGTATGCAACAACAAAGTGCTCATCCTAGATGGAGCACAACAAAAGGAAGTAAACCAAACGTGCAACCAAAGCTGTACTCAGGGCATTTAATCCCTATCAACTGCGCAAGTTCCACCATGGATGTCCATATCTATATACGTACACATGTATAGTCCCATACCTATACACATATACATAAATATGAATATTAATGATGAAGTGATTCAAATAACAAGAAACAACATCATCAAACGATCCTTGGAACCAAAAACCAGATCTCTTGGAAATCCTATTCAAGGGCATTGAGCTGGACGTAGTGCCAATAAAGTCGTATATCAAATAAGTCGATCTATAGGTCCATAATCCCATCTACATGTACCTGCTTCGGCCAACGCTGGAGATATGCCTCTGAATAAGCTAAACAAAGACAAGCTATCCTCTAGTTCAACCAACCAAACACAAGCAAGAAGATAACAAAAAAGTTAACCCTTTGGGAAGTACTCACATCCAACACCTCTGGTCCTATCCAAGAAGTACCAATAATCCTCTGGGCAGTGCACTCAGCCTAACCCCTCTGGTTTGGTCATACGAAATTATAAGACTCTCTAGGGAAGCACACTCAGTCAATTCCCCTCATAGTCAAGGGAAGTTAGGGACTCTCTAAGGAAGATCAAGTGGTCTAACCCTCTTATCCCCAAGGTCTAGAGACTCTCTAAGGAATCTATCTCAGTCAATTCCTCCTATAGCCTTAGGTATACCACAGACTCTCTGAGGAAGCTCAATCGATCAATTCCTCCTCTAGCCTGGGAAGGTTCTTAAAGAGATTCAAACAAGGTAAGACTCTATGAGGAAGCTCACGCAGTCTACCCTCCTGTAGTCTATAATATCCAAGACTCTCTGGGAGCTCACTCGGTCCATCCCATATAGTATATAATGTCTAAGACTCTCTGGGAAGCTCACTCGTTCTATCCCTTATAGTCTATGGCACCAGGTTCTCTCATCCCCACGCTAGTCAGTGCATAATAATGCTAAAAGGACAAAGTACACCTATAGGGATACTTGGATAACCAGTCTACAGAAATAGGCATGTCAAGAAAAACATTCCATCCTATAGTCACAAGGCATGAAAACAGGTATAACGACCAAAGGCTAATAAGACACAAAGGTTGTAAACAGAACAAGGCATGGGAAAAACATCCAAGCACAACAATAATCCTTAAACATGATCAAATTACCTCTGCACAAGCACACAAGAAATGCAGGAAAACAACAATCAAGAATGAAGTCTCGTGCCAGGCTCACCAGCCACCAACCAGAAAGCACCTCTGGTAAACACTACAACATCAGCAACCAAGTCAGATATAAACAAACAATGTGGGTGGCCCGAATGCCCAACCCAACAATACATCAAAAGCTAAAAGGGATCACTAGTCTGTCACAGGTTCTAGGTGACACCCGATCACCATCTCTACCCAAACCCAACATAACAAATCTGGGTCGTTCAAACAACAATCACCCACTGGGTCCCTCAAGTCCAACACTAAGGAAACATCATACTTGGAATTCCCCAGGTAAACAGGAGTGAAGGCATCCTACATGGGATCCATAGAAAAGAGTAAGGGAGGAATCCTACACGGGATTCTCAAAGGAAGGACAACATAGGCATTCCGTAACATGGTTCCTGTCAAGGAAGAACAAGAGAGAGATCCTATAAGGGAATCCCTAGGTTAGCACACAAGCAAAGGCATCCCCCAGGGGATCCTTAAAAGTACATGGTCTCAAAGCCTCATAGGATAGAAGGGAACGTCTTGCAATGGAAACGTCCTCTAAATCATGGGTTATGGAAGATAGCTCATAGCTCATCTTCTATTAAAGGTCTCAACTAAGTTGGTACGAACACTCAACCTATCATCCATCCTATGTCTCACTCTCCGATGACAACTGAACTCGATAAGTGGAGGAAGAACCCCTCCATTTAGATGGAAACCCCAAAAACTCCCTTTATATTACCTATAAATGTAAAAATGATTCTACCATTGCGATCTATGCGTAAAAATTCTCATAATCGACTACTCACACGCCCAATTCTGACTTCGAGAGCCCAAGATATCTCAAAATTACTAAACTGAAGAAGTACATGGCCAGAGTACATGGCCAGAGCACAATGGGCCTGCCTGTGTAATAGTACACAGCATGTACTTTACTGTACATGGCGTGTACTGTTCAAAAAAAGTTATTCCATGTCTGTTTTCACCCGAACACATGCCCATGTACCACTACACGGTGTGTACTTAAAGTACACGACGTGTAGTCCTTAAAAACCACTATTTCCATGTTCTACTCCACACGAACACCCACTACACGGCGTGTACTCAAAGTACACGGAGTTTACTTAATAAAACTTAGTCTTCCCCGAATGGGAAGAACACACGGCGTGTACCCCTGGAATACACGCCGTGTATTCTGGGTTTTCCGACGGGAAAACCCTAAAAACACCCGAAACACCCGTTTTCACCCCCGAAACATTAGATCTAGCCTTAAGAGGACACAAGAAAGAAATATAAGTCTTAAAAGACTTAAAAAAATTTTTAACGGGGATCTATGGTGAAAACATAAATAGACCTACCTTCAGGCGGAAACCGCCGAAGCTTCGGTTGATTTCGCGGCTCCCGGTTGCCGCACGCCGACTCAATGAGTCGAGAGCTTCGAATCGGTACCACTCTCACCTTCCTTCTCTCTAGTTTTCTTGATCTCCAAATTATCCCATAGGCAACTGACAAAGAAGAAAGGCATAGGAGACGTGCGCATGGAGGAGGAGGAAATAAGAGAGAAGAAAATAAAAGGAAGAAAAAGGGGCTCGGGCCGGCCCCGGTGCCCGACATGAGTTTATGCCTTCCCTAGGATAAAATCCCCATTCCAGACTCAACGACGCAGATGGAATCTCAATCCGAAGATCCATTTGAAATTTATTTCCAAACGAATCTACGTGAATAATTTAATATTTAATTTAATAATATTAAATATTAAATATTCCGGCAAAATTCGAACTGCTCAGATTTCCTCCAAACTCATGTACTAGGGTAAAATCCCTATTTTGGGACCAAAGGAGCTGTCAGAAAAATTATATGAGATCAGATGGTAGGGGAAAATGACTGTTTTACTCCTCACGAGCATCTAACATCAAAAATTCAAATTTCTGCTCAAAATGACTATCCGGAGAAACACGGGTTCTTACAACTATCTTGTAGCTCAGGTTCACCATCAACATATTCAGTATGAATCTCATTCATCACAATAGTAGTTTCCTGAGACCTGTCTCCCTCCTATCTCAGGTCATCAACTTCAAGGCACTCAAAACAATTGTAGATTGTTACCTTTGAACTAATTCATTCCGGTCTCACCCCACTTGCTGCCTTCACCCAGCCAACACTATCAGCATTGTGTAGAAGTGCCAATGCACCTACATCCTGCCTCTCAGTACCACCCTCTACAACCACAACATTCTGATCCATATTCTTTTTAGATTAAACTACAGCTTCAGAAAATCCAGGCCTGTCTTCAGAGAGACTACCCAAGATCACAAAACTCTCATGAGGTACCATCGCCGCCTCAGGAGTTGCTCCACTCAAACCGCATTTCAATATGATAAAAATATCTTGTAATTTCGGATCAGGAGGTAGAGATGGAGATTTCTTTGGCCTCACTGGATTAGTTCCAACATCCTAGACCAACTGTTTAGATTTCGGTAATACCTTATCCAAAGAGGAGTATCAAGCTACCCTCAAAGTAGAGCTACCCTTCATCCTAGCAGAGTCCTATTCAACTAGAATCAGATTAAAAGGAGCCTTCACAGCTAGCATCATGTGTCTGAAAACCGCACTCTTATGCCCCAGCCGATTGCTCTTGGAGCAAAAATCAGACCAAGACTCAAAAAAAACTTTTTGTTTGTATCTAAACTCTTCGCCTACAGCCACCCATAAAGACTCGACTGGCGGCTTCGAAACATCAACCTGGACATAGAGTCTAGGAGAAATGGGATGGCTTACAGATTCCGTTCGGCTGTCCCAACAAAGATATCTACCTACTAGGTTCTCTAACATGCATAGGATAGATGGGTTTTGAAAAGGAAGTGGAAGATTAAGAAACCTTACCCAGATCGCAACAGAGGGAGAATCACGCCACATATGAAAGTCATAGGAACACTTGAAGAGCATAAAACGAAATCCACCACAAACTCATGGAGCACTCGAACAAGCAAGTATCATATCATCCTCTGAAGAAAATCTGATCATTATATGCTTCGAATCAAGAAGACTGATGGTCGCCTGCTCCTGCAAACCCTAGGTGCTAAAGACAAATCGGTCGAAGGAGTCCACCGAAGGCCTATGAAGCTTGAATCTTGCAATAAAATTCATACCTAAGAGGGAGGAGGCTTTAGTGAATTCCGAAGTTGAAATCAAAAGCTGCGGGAGTCCATCGAACAAGTCTGTCACCTACGGACTGAGAGAAATCGGAGGAAAGGGAGGGATGAAATCCGGGTTTGAGAAGGGGGAGAAAGCTGATGGTCGACAACTTGGTAAAGTCGACGAAGGTCCCTCCCCCACTGAGGGGGGAGGGCCCAGCATAGAGGCCATTGGTGCTACATCATCGTTTTGACCATGCGGGAGGTCCCCCTCGACATTTCCCCCTTACTGAGCATCTGATTCCACTCTTTCTTATGTTTACTTTCCCTAGGTTATGAAAAAGGTTTATGTAGGGTATTTATATGAAGATTACTAAATAGAAAGATATTTATGGGATATGTTGAATATCTTTCTTGAAATAAGAATATTGAGTAACTAGTCTCCAAATACACTATAAATTTATGATCATCAGGCATGTATTTGTGAAATATATTGAATATTCATCTATTAAGGTGTAATATCTATGTATGAAAAGTCTAGGTCATTGTAGTTGGTATTAGAGGAAAGTTTTAGTTATCCTTTGTAAAGTAGTATGAGAAACATTTAGTGAGAAACCTATGGATAAGTCTAAGGATAAATCTAAGTATGGGGAAATATCCTTTAATTTTTGTGAAGGATAGAGAGAGTGGTTTTCAAGAAATTAAAATTGTATCTGGATACTACAAATATATATATATATATATATGTAACACTTATACCTAGGGGTGATAAATATGAAAAGGGTTAATTTATATGGACTTTATTAACACCTATTTCATGACAATGGGCCTTGTTCCATAGCTAGTTTGACACTCCTGCAGAATATGATTTGGAAATTAAAAAACTCATTATAAAAAAATGTGAAATAATTTATCATCATGACAACTGATGAAATCATTCCATGTTTCTTTCTTTATAATGTGTACATAAGTAACTGGTGGGTGGGATTTACTATATCCAAACATCCCTAAGATAAAACTTGGTAAGAAGTGTCTGGAAGCCTCTACAGGATTTTACAGCGGCCATTAAGACATATTTCTTACAGAAATCATCTAAAATAAAAAATATATATAAGGCATAATGAAAATTAAATAAACATTTTATTATATAATTTTTTAATAAAATAGATAAATTATATCGTAACATTACCTTAATATCTTCCCAAAGGGTTTCCTTCATTATAGGCTAGACATAGTTCCAAAAATCTATATCAATTGGCACATTCATTCTCATTGTGACCCCAACATAACTAATAAACATTAATTTATTAGGTTCAATAGGTTTTCTGTGTTGATTCCATCCAACCTAAAATTTTATTCCCTTGATTCTTACCTTGATAATTTTAGTCAACACAAAGATTCTACGTTGTTCTTGATTTTTTCATAAACATTTTTTTGATCCCCTAATAATTCTACCATTTTAGCATCAACTGCTTTCTCTTCCCTGATATTGGTAACATCATCATGTGTGGAAGTAATTATCTATAAGTTTATTCAAATGTTTACTTTATATTATTTTAATATAGTAGAGAAAATATAATATTATGAGAAAAATTATAGAGTATTAAAAACACTTTAACCTACTTATTGAACTCTCTTTATTTTATTTAAAGGTTGAAGTGATTTGGATCCTCTCTATAGAATCCAAATCCCATACTTGTGGTCCCCTCTAACATAAAAAAAACTTTTCTACATTAGGACTGATATAAAATTATTGTGATCTCCCAATGAATGGTTCATCCTCAATTGAAGTTTCATCCGAACCTACATTTTTTTAGTCACCAGTAGGAAAATTGACCAATTCTTGTTTGTTGGATTTGAGACATAAAATACTTACACTTCTTATAATTCAATTATGAATGGATCATTCTTATACCATTCCACATTTAAATTCACCTTCATGAAGATCATTTCATCAACATTCACTACAATCTTATTGTCAACCCATTTGCAATGGAAAATCAGAACTTTAAATGTTGTATAATCCAACTCATATATCTCTTTAATGATTAAAAATATGACATATTCACATAAATTGGATTTAAATCTTTGTAACTATATATTTTCATTCCTTCCACCACAAGAATAACTCCACTATTTTTCATCGTATTGAAATCATTTTGATCTTTTTTATTGAACATATAACCATTAATTACAAAACTTATGTAAGATATAATATTTTTATTCTATCCCATAGCTATCTATATAATTTATTTTTGGTAATTGAATTCATATTTTCTAATAAATCCTTATAAATATGATCTCAGAATCATCTTATAAACTATTTATTATGTGTATTTGATATCCATCCTTCATCCCTCAATGGATTCATATGTCAAAGAATCTCTTTACGGGATTCAACGTATAGACCAACATATTCACTATTATGTAAAATGTAAAGGTTATCTTTCTCTTACTCTGTGATGGTAATTGTAAGAACATATCTTCCAAAAATCCCTTTTCTGATAATGTGTCTATAGTAATGAGGCTTTGGGCGACCGATGCTATCAATATCTGATAGGCAATTGGTACATAATTCAACAAATTCTTCAACAATATATTATTATTTAATAAAACCTTCTGGATGACTTTGAACCCTAAAGTACACATTCAAAATCTTCATATACCATTCAATGGGGTACATCTATCTATAATAGATAATAAAACATATCTGAACCTCTCTAACTAAGTGAACCATTAGGTGGACCATTATATCAAATAATGATGGTGGAAAGTACATATTTAATTCACATAATATGACTATAACATCCTTATTCATGAATATAAACTTTACCAGTTATATAACTTTACTGCATATGTATTTGAAAAAGAAGCAGAGTCTAGTTAATGTATGTCATACATTTTTAGGAAGAAATCAATGTAAAGAGACATACATCAAATATTGTAATAAAAAATAGAATTCATGTGATTATAGTCCCTTTAAATTAAAATTATTCATTTACAAGACATTCTTAATACTTTTTGAATACCTCTTTGGAACTTTTACACCATTTAGTAAAATGAAAAATTGCAATTTTTCTTATTTGGATAGAGGGTACGCTACTAGAGAGAGAAAAGTTTTCCTTTTACCCTTCATCAGTTACAAATCTTCCCTTATCCCTATATCAATCATGTATAAATTATACTTTATTCCATATTTTGTTTTACCAGGAAAATTTTGTAACATGATAATAAAACTATCAAATACATTTTTTCTAAATGAATGACATCAAAAAAATGTCTGACATACAAAAAATTATAATATGGTAATTCAAAGAAAATTAGTCTCTTTTACCAACTTGATTTTGTAATGTTTTTTGAAAATGGTTTATAGAAAACACCATAAATATATTTTAATTTATTTAATAGTCAATCACCCATTAGTGGAGATGGTGTTTTACCTTGTTTGGTATTCTCATCAAATGACATTGTCCAGGATCGGTTTTTATGTCATCGAGGTAAACATATCTAATATCCTAAAAACATAGTCTTAAAGTAATGTTTCAAACTAACTTATTTTGTATATTCTTTGCAAATGGGAAACCCTAACATTCCTTTAATGTTATGTCCTAAAATAATTTCATAAGTGATAAATTCATTTATCATCCCATATAACATGGACCTCAATGTGAATTCTCTACTTCTATGAGCATCATAAATTGTAACACAAGTATACCACATCAATTTTAGATCTTCAATCAATGTATCTAAATTGACATCAATATTATTACCAATTTTATTTGGTTCTTATATAAGTAGATACAACATAATGTATTTGCACTTCATATATAACCATGATGACCAATTATAATTTACCAACATAACTGGCCATGTACTATGAGTATTAATCTATACACCAAAAGGATTTATTCCATCTATATATAATAAAATAAATAATTTTCTCATCTCATTTACAAATTCAAGATACTCATAATAAATTTTAATCCACTGAGGAGAGTATGTTATATGACATAGTTTCCCATATTTAATTATTGTATCTACGTGTCATGTCAATTGTCTCACAATTTCCTAAATTCTATATAGACTTCTAAATCATGGAATGATAGGAAATTACCATAAATATTTCAAAGGAATTTATTCATCTTCCTTGTATCAATTTGCACCACACAAAGGGAATTTTATGAGTAATTCATGGTCCTTGAAAAACAATATCCAATCATTTGGACAAGCATATATATTTTTAGAGATCATTCCCATTGAACATATCATTTGTTTAGTACCATATTTTTTATAAGGAAGTTCATTTTATTTTGGTATCATATCATTCAAAAGACCAAGTAGTTTTGTAAAGATGGTGTCACTCCATTCGCTACCATCTTTAAAATTATATAACTTCAATACAGCTGAAAATTTTGTGCATTAAGTACAACTGGTATAAAATTGTCTCTTAGCAGAGCTATTTAACTTCTAAAACAACTTTGGACAATCATGAAGTTCATCTTAAATTGTAATTTTCATTTCATTCATACAATCTCCATCATCATTTACATTGTTATTCATATCAAATGATCTATAAATCGCAATATCATCCCAATTAGTGTGTACTTTCAGTTTTTTCCCATGTAAAGTCCAACATTTATAGCTCTAGTCTATTCCGTGACAATTCAAATGTTATTACAACTCTTCCAAGATAAGTTTTCTTAAATAAAAACAATGTAAACACAAAAGAAAATGACTTGAAAAGGGTCTTATTCACTCTCTATTTCAAAATTGACTAACTATTTAACTCCATCTTCATACTCTTTTGTTATATGATTAGTGTGTATCCACTTTTGAATCATATTCATCCTATTAGGTTCATGAAATATTCATTTTTTAAAAAATAAATAAATAAATACATATAATATATTTATAATTAGAGGAGAAAGTTATAGATAATTCTTATTAGGGGAACCCAACATTTAAATGTTATCAGTTATGATTCCTGATAAGTTATCATTTTACACAAGGGTGACATAAAAAGAAACAACCTAGGGTAAACATGTGGTTATTGGTTCATGTTCTCGATTTGATGTTTCATGGGACAAAAAGGTGGTAGTAAATATTTTGGGAAAAAATATTTATTATTGGATGAAAAACTTCCCTTGAAAATTATTGTTCCTTCATATCATTTAATTATGACCCGGTGTTATAATTTTTTTGTAAAAATATCTTTTCTCGGAACATATAAGGTCATGTAATCACCATATTTTGACATGGGTTCATAGAGATTGGAATCTCATAAAAAAATGGGAGAAACTCTTATTGATGACCTAAGAGAAGTTATATTACATGTTACTCACTTTTTATATAAATTATTCTAGACCATGTATTATAGTAATACCAACAAATATATTTATGTTACAACCCACTGAAGAGCCCCTATTTCAAAAATAGTAGAGTTATCAAAATTAATTATATTTATCATATCCTAAAATATCCAAAAACTCTATTCAATTTTCTTAAAAACACCACAAATTATTTCCATTAATAAAAATTCTAAAAAAATTAGTTTGCATGGGTTTCACATCATTGATATCCAATACATTCCGATTCCACCTCTAATAATGAAAAATATTACTATAAGTTATCTCCCAAATCTATTAGTAAAAACCATCATAAGTATATCCAAAAGTGTATACTCATTATTAATAAAATTCATGCCACATATATAGTTAGGGGAGATCATAATAAACTTTATAAAAAAAATTTCCACTATCTTGTAATCCTGTATGTGTCTGAGATAAATGTATTTTAAATTAGATTTCTTTATGGGTGACACTCAAACCATTATTAGTGATACACAATAGATAAAAATAATAATAATATTGTGTACATGGATTAATCATAATAAATAGTGTTATAAATAAGAATATGAAACTTTTACATACCCACACACCTCAAAACATGACTAAAATTTTCCTTTTCCACTCCTCATATTTAAGGTAACTAGATAATAAAATGATTCAGAAAAATCATTTTCTCAACATCTATATTAACAAAGGAAAACTCACAATGCCTTCAATCCTAGGGTTCCTATTCTAATAAAAAAATAAAGAGAACACTCTAAAACACCTTGAATCCTCCCTAAGAATTGATAGGTCCATCATGAAAGAAAAAAAATTGCATATGTAATCAATCAAGCAGACAAGAACATGCACTGAAATTAATTGAATGGTCATAGTGAGTTATATAATGAAAAAATAAAGCAAAAATCATTAAATAATTCTTATCAGTTCGTGATCTAATAAATATCACAACATCATACAATATATCACCACAAAATTTTACTATAAGATCATGCTAATATATAACACATCAGTAAATTATTCGATTAATTTTTTATTTTAATATCACCTCATGAATAAAAAACAACCACTTAAAGATATGAAACAACCTTATATTGAATCCTATCACATTATATTCCTAAGTTAATACAGACCATAATTTCCCAGGATGAATTAACCAACCCAAATTACACTACATGAATTATCAAACTTTAATTTCATTGTTTCTTTTAATTTTCATCTTATTAGAATCCTTAAATAGTTTTCCATATACACATTAAAAAAAATTTGGAAACATATATTTAACACTTAAATAATAAGTTACAAGATAAAAGGGGATTATAAAAACATGTTCATTATTCCTCATTATTATTTAAAATTCATAATTCTAGACATCCATTATACTAATATCACATTATCATTATTTTGATAATTTTTCATTTAGAATAATAATTTATTAAAAATTATTAAAAGTAATTTAGGAAAAATACATATTTTAGTTTATACATTCTATTATTAGTTTAAATAAATTGAAAATATATTCAAATATAATTCACAATATAAAAAATCATGAAACAACACATAATTATTAATGGAATCACATCAATGTTCTTAACATATTCTTCATTTTCATTCCAATTCCATTCCAAAAATATATATCATTTCCCATAGAAAATAACATAATTTCAGTAGAATATGAATATATTTTAATTAAAATAGTAGTATAGCATAAATATAATGAAATATCTCAAAATTGGTGTTCGCATAGAATATGAAAATAAAAATATAAATCCAAAAGGAAACAAATTTAAAATTACAATTTTAATCGATAATGAAATATATATTAAAACCTTCTGTGGTGAGCTGGTTAGGAAGGGGGAAAGGGAAGGTTTTCTGCATTGTTTAATCGAGGGAGTGGAAGATGGGGAAAGGGTGGTCTCCAGAGGGATACTTCACGATGGTGGGTGGTCGGCCCAGGCTGAAGACAACAATGGCAGGAGGTGAGGTGGCAAAAAGTAAGAAATAAAGGAAAATAATAATGTGATTTCACAAATGAGGTGTTCGACGACACATAAATGAGAGATGAGGAGAAATAATAACATACCATAGATTTTAGAATTGATTTGTCCAAGAAAAGATTGAGGGGGAGTGGCGGCAGAGCTGAACTTCCATGAGAGCTTGAACGGTGCAAGGGAAATTGGATTGGTTAGGGTTATATTTAAAAGATCGGGAAGTATTTTATCAGTGCTTTAAAAAACACTGATAAAGATGAGTTTATCAACACTAAAATAATAAACCCTGATAAATGACCTCTTTATCATTACTTTTTTAGCATTGATAAAAGATATCATTATCAGCGCTAAAACTTTGGCACTAATAAAGACCCGTA
Source organism: Viscum album (assembly GCA_963277665.1). Classification (NCBI taxonomy): domain Eukaryota; kingdom Viridiplantae; phylum Streptophyta; class Magnoliopsida; order Santalales; family Viscaceae; genus Viscum; species Viscum album. Next base: position 825,238,692 of record OY728148.1, on the reverse strand, counting down.
TAATTAATTTTAATAATATAATTAATATAATCAAAGAATTTAAATGTAAATAATTATATATAAATAAATAAATATAAATGTATATAATTATAAATATATTAAAATAATTATAGATGTGTATTTATAAATATAATTATAGATATATATTTCAAATTACAATTATAAATAAATATATGTGTAAACATATTTATAAATATTTGTATATAATTATAAATATAATTATATAATTATATAAATTTAATAAATAAATATAAATATAAATATAGAAAATATATTCATTAATTAAATATATTTATTATAATTTTATAATTACTTAAATATATAATTATTTATTTATAATTATATAAATATTTTTTTAAAAATAAATATATTTATTTATAATTATAATATACAATTTTATAAATATAGTAAATATACATTTATAAATATATTTATTTATAAATATTTAGTTACAAATATATTTTTAATACTGTTAATGAATATATAATTTTAAATGAATGGATGTTAAAAAATATTGAAATTGAATAATTAAAATTGAATAGACTTTAAAAATATTAAAAAATGGATAAGTTTTATTAATTATAAAAATTATTAAAAATATATGGATATATATTGAAATGAAGATGAATACATATTGAAAATATTAAAACCTAATAAATAAATATGTATAAATAAATATTAGAAATTGATTAAATTCTAAAAAAATAATAAATAAAAATATTAAAAATGAATAAGTAATACTAAGTGAAATAATATTAAAAATAAATAAATAAAATTGAACGATTAAAAACATAATATATTAAACATATTATTTATCTAAATAAAATTATAAAATAAATATTAAAATTTGAATAAATTACATAAATATTAGGTGTGTATATTTCTGTATAAGATTTCATTAATTACATAAATATTTATGTGTGTGAAATTAATGTGTGTATATATGTATATATATACAAATATGATATATGTTAAATTAAAAAAATAACATTATATAATATGTAACATATATAAATGAAATAAATAATAATAATAATGAATAAATTTAAAAAATGAACAACTCTTAGTAATTATATAGATAATTTAAAAAAAATGAATATTTATATATGTTAAAATTGAAATGAATATATATTAATTATATAAACTACAACCATATTGAAAACATTAAATGTTTACAAGCAAACATATATTAATAATTATTAGAAAATGGATAAAATTACAAAAATATTGAAAAATGAAAAATTGAAAATGAATAAATTACAAAAATATTAAATATATTCATGAATAATTATGTATAATAAAACATTAAAATGAATAAATTAAAAAATATTAAATGAATAAATATTTAAAAGGAATACTTTAAAAAAAAGTATGCGCACACATAACATTATCAATGAATAAATTATATTAAATGAATGCAAGTTAAAAATGAATGAAATTTAATTATATATATATATAATTAAATAATTAATATATTGTTTATAATTAATAAAAATGAATAAATTTATTAAATACTTAATATACTAATTAAGTAACTAATATACTATTTATTATTATATACTTATGTTATATTTATTATTTTTTAAATAATTTTACTCATTTTTATTACTTATAAACAATATACTAACTATTTAATTATATATATATAATTAATATCCTATTTATTACTGTATATATATATATATATATATATATATATATTAAATTTAATAATTTTAATTTTAAAAAAATTTGGGGGTTGGTCTAGTCGAGCTCATGAACCTGCATGAATATATCTTTAAATAAAAATGAATATATATTAATTATGTAAATTACAACTGTATTAAAAACATTTAATGTTAAAAACTTGTATTAAAAAATTATTAATGAAATGTTTATTAATAAAAATGAATAAATTTAGTATATATATATACACAGTAATAAATAGCATACTTATTATTTAATTCGTATATTAAGTATTTAATAAATTTATTCATTTTTATTAATTATAAACATTGTAGTACTTATTTAATTATATATATAATATTTTTTTAAATTTATTAATTTTTAATTAAATAATTAGTTTACTATTTCTATATATATATATATATTAAATGTAATAAATTATATATATATATAATTAAATAATTAATATACTATTAATTAATATATATCAATATTAATATATATATATATATCAGTATATATATATATATATCATTATATATTTTTATATATTAATATTTCATATATGAATATATATTTTTATATATGAAATAAGAATTGAATTATAAAAATTTAATATATATAAATAAATATTAATAATGAATAAATTTTAAAAAATATTAAAAAATTAAAATTAAAAATAAAAAAATTATATATATATATATATATATATATATTAATATTTAATATATTCATATATATCAATATATATTTTTATATATGAATTAAGAATTTAATTATAAAAAAAAATTGTAACTCAGCTAGCCCTCTAGGAAGGCCTATTAAAGTAGACCATGACAAGCATAATTTGTGCTGACGCCTAAAGTGGTTCGTGGAGAGTGGACAGAGGGGATAATAGAGTGGGTCAAGGCCCGCATGGGCCTTTGCATATAGGCATGGGCCCATTTAGGTCTGTGTGGAGAGTGTATGTGGGAGCCCGTCCTCATAAGAGGCTTCTGATGTCATGATGTTGTAGAATGATATAAAAACAAGTGGTCGACCGTTCACATTTTTGATATGGGACTTACGTGTTAGTTTTATCAACACTTTAACTATCACTAATAAAGATGATCTTTATCCATGATAGAAAATGCACTGATAAACAATACCCTTTATTAGTGCTTCAAAAAAACCCTAATAAAGGGAACCTTTTATCAGTGCTAAAAAACACTGATAAAGGTGATATTTTATCAACACTTTTTTTAGCACTGATAAAAATCACCCTTTATCAATGATTTTCTATAGAATTGATAAAATATAGTGATGAATAAAACCAAACTGTAGTAGTGTAATCAAAAAGTACTACTCACCATGAGTCTAGAGAACCCACTTTCACAATAATATGATGAAAATTTGGTACTATTTTCAATACCTACGTTTTTTTGAATTTCCAAATCAATGACGCAGTCTAAGATTCTAAGCTTATAAAAGATCAGAATGTCATTTTTTTTGTTAAATAATTGATAAACTCTCTAAAATACCAAACAAAACACCAAATTCTTCTACTTTATATGACATTGTAGGGTGATAATCTAGAAGATTTTTTTGCAGGAGGTAACATATCAACTACCCATCCACACCCTTAGCGTGTCATCTGGATGGTATTAAATAAAACCAACATCACTTCAGGGTATTATTTTAGGTGTGTACCATTATCGAGTAGTGTATTAAAGGTGTGTTGTTGGGTCATGTTGTTAACCCCAAGATAATCTAAGAACCACTAACTCATAGGATCTGGTTACAAACTAGGTATAAATGATTTAATATGCATATGAAAATTAAATTAAATGATATTTCAATATAAATGAGGCACTGAAATCACAAAAATAGAAATACAGAAAATAAAGAACAATAAAGAATACCAGATATAACATTCTCTAGATTAGCAGGATCCTACGTGCACTGTGAGAACACCACATAGGTCAGTCATTTTATTATGAGGCAAAAGAAAACAAGAAATAAAGACTTGAAGTGTAAAAAAGATATCTAGAGAAACTATCTGAGGAGCATAACCTTATTGAACTATGTGGTGACAATGAAACTCATCACGTAGATTCAACACCATCCACTCCTAGATGGACTCACACACACAAGAAGGATACAGTTCCAATCATGAAATAAAAATGAATCACTTATAGAGCCAAGAAACATAAACCAAAACCTAGTTAAGATGAATAGAAGTCAATATCTGTAACCTCCTATGGTACACAGTCATCCTAGACCCAAGGTCGAGTAGATCTACATTGAATCTCCACTGGAGAAGTACTCTAGTTCTAGGAGGCATCAAAAACACAGAGGATGGGAGTTCGGATGGTCAGAATACCTCTATTTTCCTTCTTCTTCTTTTTCTTCTCTTAGATCCTTTCTTCTTTATAGAGAAAGATCACATCAGGAGCTCTCAAGAAAAAGATACAGACCAGATCGAGAAACCTAGAACCAAAATGGAACGATTTCCATGAATCAAGGTGTACAATGGATAAGTGAGGGAATTCCATGTGATCATCTAGCAGTGTGGTGAGAACCCTGAATTGAAATTAATTAGGATGGTTGAGATGCAATAGGCGGTTCACCTAATAGAAGACAGTTCAAATGGCATGGAAAATGGAAGCATGTCATTGGTCATGAAGGAAGTGACCCAGATCAAGGTTGAGGAAAACAAGCACAATCGGGATTAATTTCCTTTGTTGTATTATCCACAATCAATGGTCCAAAATCATAAACACTAAATAGGTAAGGAAACAAGTATACATGGAGAAGAAAATAATTCCACGTGAGAAAATCCCATGAAAAGTATACCCCTATGAAAATATGAATAAATCATAAGGTAAAATATTAAAGGAATTAAATTCCAATATTCACAGGAGGGAATGAAACAAAAAAAACTCCACCTTGAAATTAAATGGATTTAATAATGGTGTTATTGAAAACTAAGTTATAGAATTGGGACTAAGTTCATTATTTTAAATCAGTGCATGAACATGGATAGTGGCATGACCTTAGTCAAACAATCAGACGGATTATCCCTCGTGGGTATCTTAGTGACACTCACTGTCCCATATTATATAACATCCCTAAAAAAATTAAGTCTAATGAAAATGTTCTTTGATCTAACATGAAATACATAGTTCTTAGATAGATTCAATGTGGATTGGATATCATAGTGGACTACTACTCTGTCGGCAGATAAATAAAACTTAGAAATAAAAAAATTCAATCATATAGCCTCCTTGATGGCTTCTGTCAAGGCTATATAATCTACCTCAATGGTGGATAGGGAAACCACTAATTTCATGTTTCACTTATAGGAGATCAATCCTCCATATGAAAGAAACGTAAAACTTGTGAGTGATTTTCATGTTTCAATATCTAGAGCATAATCAGAGTCATAAAAACCAACAATGCCATCACTAAAACTATAATTTAATTCATATTGAATGCAAAATTTGGTCAATATAGAGATGTGCCTAAGAATATACTTCAAATAATTCCACTGAGTATTTACAGGTTTTCCCATAAACCATCTCAAAGTGAAAACAACAAATGTTATATCTAGTCTAGAGTAATCCATATCATACAAAAGACTTTATACCACATTATCATATGGAATCTTATTCATGAAGGCAGGCTCGTCATCATTTTTAAGGGACTGTTCCAAAGAAAATTTAATTTTTTTTCCTAAAGTAATATTAATAAGTTAAATGTGTTCAAAGAGATATATTTTTAATACCTTCTTAAAATAAGAAAACTGAGATAAGTTCAAGGTTCGATCCTTCCTATATTTGATTATATCCATGCCTGAGATTTTATTATCATGCGCTAAGTCTTTCATTTAAAAGTAATAGTTAAATTGTTTCTTGTATTTTTACATAATAAAATCATGTCATCAACATACAAAAAAAAGATAAGAATATTCATGTTTAATAGTTTTATAGTATACACATGCATCAAACTTATTTCTATAAAAATGATTTTCAATCATAAAAGAGTAAAACCATTTATACCATTTCTTATAAGACTATTTAATCCCATATAATGACTTCTTATTAAGTAAAACATTGTTGGGTTTAAACATATTTGGAAATTATTATGGACAATCCATATAAATTGATTCATGAAGGGTTCCATACAAAAAAAAATAGATTTTTACATTTAATTGTTCAACATGAAAATTAAACATGGAAGAAAAATCAATAAGAATACTTATAGGTCAATTTTTAACAAATAGGGATAATATCTCACTATAATTAATACCTTCACCTTGAAGGAAGAATTTATCAACCATTCTAGATTTAAATTTTATTTGAGTTTCTCCAACATTGTTTTCATTCTTCTTGTATATCCACTTGGAACCTATATTTTTATGGTTATTAGGTTTGGAAAAAACAACCCAAGAGTTGTTATTAAGGAGTGAATTCTTCTATTTTTGCATATAATATAACCACTTAGTGACTTATTTGGACTTAAGAGATTTCTTATAAGATTGAGGTTCATCATTAAATAAATTAGGAGCAACATTAAATGCATAGGCTTCAATATCAGCCTGATTGAAGTAGACTGGAGGCCTAATTACTATCATGTATCTATCTCTAGTGATTTTTTATCTCTTAGATTATTTGGTTCTTCTATTTTAGGTTCCAAATCAGAATCAGAATCAGATTCACCTTGAGTCTGGGGAATAGAAGTGGTGGAATCAGTCCTAGATTAGGATTGGACTTTAGATTCTGATGGAATTTCAACACCTATATGGGTGGGAGCTATAGAGGATTCTACATACTTATCATAAGAATATATATGTATTATCTTCCTTTATCATTTCAAAGACCAAAATCATGAAACACTACATCTCTACTAAATATGCACTTTTGATAACCTGGTTTATCTATCCACAAATGATACCCCTTAACACCCTCTCAGTAACCCATGAATATACACTTTATAGCCCTAGGAGATAGCTTATCTGTTTAGGTATGAGCATAATCTATGGATCAAAATATCATAAGGTGTGAAATACTTGGGGGGTTAACCTCTCTAAAGATCTTCTAGTGTTTTAAACTAATTATTATAAGATGGGCAACGATTAATCAAGTAAACTTCCACAGAGGCAGCATCATCCCAAAAGGACTTCGGGACTTTAGAGTGGGAAAACATACACCTAACACACTCTAGGACATTTCTATTTATCTTTAATATAATCCATTATATTGTTTTATTTCTAAAATAGTATGGTACCTTTTGATTCCCTAATATTCATAGAATTCAATGAATTCAGTGGACAAATATTCTAAACCATTATCTGTTCTTAAGGCTTTGAGTTTCTTACCAGATTCACTTTCTACACTATCTTTATATTTCCTAAAAGTTTTAAAGGTATCAGACTTAGGTTTGAGTATATAAATATAGAAATTATTATAGTATTCATCAATAAAGTACATTAAGTACAAACCTCTGCTATGAGAGGTGACCCTAGAAGGACCCCAAAGATCAGAGTGGACACACTCAAGGGGTTCTTTAGCCTTATACATTGACCTACTAAAACTGAATCTTCTTGATTTTATATATAAAAAATCCTCCAATAAAGGGAGACTTATAAGAGTTACATTACTCAAAAGGACCTATTTTCTATGTTCATCAATACCTTTAGCACTAACTTTCCCAAACCTTCTATGTAGAATGGTGGTTCTATCTGGTTCTGAATCACAAGAGGCATTTAACTAACATATATACCATCTATAACATAAAGTCCATTAAGAAGGTTTTCTTTCATGACAGTAAGGGATCCTTGGAAAATCCTAAAACTCACAGATTATGATCTAAAGGTGTATCCCTTCTAGTAAAGGAATTTTAGGGATATGAGGTTTCTTTTTAGTTTGAGTGCCCAATTTACCTTCTCAAGTGTTTTAATATTCCTATCAGGAATCTCTAATGAAACTGAGCCTATTACCATAACATGAAATATCCTGTTATTCCCTAGAAACACATATCTATATTTAAACTCATCTCAGTGAAGTACTCCCTCTTAGGACACATGTGGAATGAACACCTGGAATCAACGATCTATTCATCAAATATGACAGTATCAAAAACATTTAACAAATCGATAGTGTCAAAATCCCACTCAACTAATAAAAAATGGTCATTACTATTTTCTCTATAGTCACCTTTCATATTAGGTTAGTTTCTATTAATGTGACTAGGATTTTTAAATTGAAATAATTTGATTACTTTATTCTTGTACTTAAATATTTTCTTTTTAGACAGAACCCTTTCCTTCCTCCTACACCTAGACTCACTTCTAATCCTGGACTCACTTCTATCCCTAATTTTCAGACCCTCTTCCTCTACAAACTCATCAATGTATATCCTAACTATAGTTACAGGATGCATTTTGAAAGTATATAATCTCGTTTTCTTATAAGATACTTATTCATGTAAATAGATTCAAGTATAAAGCATATACTAACAGCAAAATACTCATATGCAACCTATCTAAGAACTTTATCTCTTAAAGATAAGAGTATTAAACTATGATATTTCTTAAGGGTTTCTTAAAGAAAATCTAAAAAGGTGATATTATATTTTCCATCCAATTCAAGGGTAGTTACCTATTTTTTAGGGTGATAAATGAAATAAATTAAATCATTATGATCTAGAAGAGCAATCATTTTAATCATCCACTTATTAAAATCATTTTCACCATTAAATTTATTGATATAATTTTTTTAGAGCATGTTATCCATGATTTAGTGGGATATGATACCAATTGTTGGGGTAATCCATTAACCCCAAGATAATCCAAGAACTACCAACTCATGGAATCGGGATACAAACTAGGCATAAAAAATTTCAGATGCTTATGAAAAAAAAATGATATTTAAAAAAAACAGATCATTTTAATCACAAGAATAGAAATACAAAAAATAAATAACAGAAAATAACATTATATATGACATGATTTGGATCGGCATGATCCTATGTGTATAGGGAGAACACCAACCAGGTTAGTCATTTTATTACTAGGAAAAAAATCAAGAAATACAAACTTGAATTGTAAAGAAGATAACCATAAAAACTATCTGAGGAGGAAAACCTTGTTGAAATATTGGTGTTGATGAAACCCATTATGTAGAGTCAAAACCATCCACTCCTAGATAGACTCACACACACGCACAATAAGGATACAATTCCTATCATGATAGAAAAATAAATCTCTTACAGATCTAATAATTATAAACCAGAACATGGTTATGATGAATAGAAGTCAATATTGGGAATCTCCTATGGCGCACAGTCTTCCTAGACCCAATGTCAAGTTGATCTCCACTAAATCTCCACTAGATAAGTACTCTAGTTCTAAGAGCCAGCAGGAACATGGTGTAGGGGAGTACAGGTATTCAAAATACCTATGTTTCCCTTATTCTTCTCCAAGATCCTTTCTTTATCATAGAAAAAGCTCACATTGGGAGCTCTCAATCCAAAGAGATAGACCAAACTGAGAACCCTAGAACCATAATATAACAATTACATCAAATCAAGGAGCACAATAGAGAAATCATATCATTCTAAGAGATTTCAAGGAAGTATAGTTAGAACTGCGAGATGAAAGTCATGTGGATGATTGATATGCAATAAGTAGTTAACCTAACAGAAGGTTGTTTAGCTAGTGGGACAAATGTCATCATGCCATTGGTCATGAAGGAAGCGACCTGGATCAAGATCAAGGCAATCAAGCACAATCAGGAGCAATGTCCTCCATTAGATTGACCAAAATCAATGGTCCAGAATCATAAAATCTACATAGGTAAGGAAATGAGTATACATGGAGAATAAAATAATACCATGTGAATAGTGACCATGCAAAGTATACCCCAATGAAAATATCCATCCCATAATATCAAAATATAAATAAATCCTAAGGTAAAATATTAACTTAATTAAATTACAATATACACATGGGAAATAAAATAATAGGTGACCCACTATTATCAGCATTACATTCATAATGGTCAGGGGATGGTGTAGGTGAAGTTCTATGTGGTTTATTAATATTTTTAAACTTGTAGGATGGTTTGTACGTCTTTTTTTTTATTTTTTGTGATTATTGAAATGATTTGTAAAAATTGATTCTTTCTAGAAAATTGAGTACCGCTATTATCCTCCTATATCTTGAATATGAAATTTAATTTTATGAATATTTAATAATTACAATATTGATAATATATAAAATTATATTAATAAAAAAATATAAATTTTTATCAGTAAGATGTGGTAATAAAATAAAATAATATTTTATTTTAAATAAGTATTATAAAGAAATATTCAGTTTTGTTATTTAATATACTGAAAAATGAATATATTTTTATAATAATAATATATAAAATAATACAAATGTTAGAAATACTTTTAAAAATAGATAAATATGTTTGAATATGTTGCTAAATAATTTAAATAATAGATATATTATTTATACCAAAATTGTGCAAACCTTGGGGTAAACCCATGATCCTGAAATTTAATAAGTAAAAAAGCATATAGTACATAAGGAAGTGACATGATGAAACCACTTCCATAGAAAAAAACAAAATGAAATGAAACCAAAAGAAAGGGAATCATTGTGTGGATCGGCCGCTGCCCCACCCTCTCAGATGAAGACCCCTTTTCCATGTCATGGATTGTTGCCATGTCTTATCAGTGTCAAATTAGAGACTAGAGAAGTCATCTCCTAGGATGGGATCCTCAAGAGTATGAGGCACCTACTTTCCAACCAAACTTGGGACCTCTAATAAATTATATTTATAATAGAAGAATTTTATATATCACTATAAAATTTAGCAATAATTTTTTTATGAACAATTTAGATATACTAATATATGTTGGTAAATGATTTACCAATAACCAATGTATTTCACCGAAAGATTTTTTTTGGAAAAAATTGAATATTTTGTAGTGTATGTTTGTATAATATAATGTATATTTTTATTTGTGTTGTGTGTATATGTATATATGTATAATATATATTTTTATTTCTAATATATATATATATATATATATATATTATTTTTAGTTATATACATATAATTATATAATTATATAATATATAAATAGATATTTGTATTATATATATAAAATATTTAAAATATATACTTCCTTAAAACCAAAAATGAATCACTATGGCTCCAACTTGAAACCATTTGAAAAACAATAACAAATCACTTGAACTAATTATCATTAACTTGGCTCACAATAAAAATACTAAGGATATACTCATTGATATATGATGTAGGATGGCACTACTGATGATGCAAACATAATGTGTGCAAGAAATATGTATTTTGTGAATCCAGAAAAGGTAAAATGATATATGCATTTCTATAAATATTTGTATTATATATATATATAAACATGTATATATATATATTTTTAATTTAATATAAAATATAATAAATATAATTAATTAAATTAAATTTATAATATAATTGCATTTATAGTATAATAAATAAAATTAATATAATGATAATATAATTAAAATTATATTTATTATATGACTATTATGTCTATGATATAATTACATTGATTATATAATTATATAATTATATAAATAACTATTATGTTTATAATATAATTTCAGTTATTCTAAATATATATATTTCATATAATGCAAAAAAAATTATATTTTTCATACTATAAATGTAATTATACTATAAATATAATAATATTTATTATATAAAACTAGGGTGGTAGTTGAGTGGTTAGCACACCCCATCATAATTTATGAAACTTGAGATCAAATCCTAGTGGAAGGGTATTTTTGGTACTCTAGCAACACTGTAGCATCAGAACTAATCATCTGATTTGGGCATTCAGGCCACTGGTTTGGGCCACAGGGTCTTAATGACACTATAGTCCTTTGGTCCATAGGGCCTTTGGGCCACTAAAAAGTAGGAAATTATGTATATTGACCACCCAATTAGTGTAGTGCTTCAGGTAGGTAGTGTTTCCTGGCTTCAGGTAGCATTACTGGGTGGAAAATTCAAAAGAGTGATAGGTGCATTGTTAGCTATTAATTGTCCCTCTAACCACTTGAGATATAGGGGTTATCTTCTATGACATTGCAAAGGGTATCATGGAATAATGGTTCTTGGTATAGGGGAGACACATTGTGTGAATAATGATGACAAGATAAGCGAAGCGATGCATCTTAGAATATGGCGTGGCATGGAGACATGTAGGCGTTGCTGGGTGGGAAGCTTGAAAGAGCGATGGGTGCTATGAAACCTATCATCTAACCCTATGCCCAGACATGGGATAAAATAGGGGTGCTTATCCATGACATCATAGGGGATCAGGACAATGTAATAACTGATCGTAAGGGTGGGCATCATAGCTAGAATACTGGGATCATGATTCGAAGTTTGGATGCTTAGCTTGGGCCTTCAAGCCATCTCCTTCAACTTTCAAGCCTCAAAGCCTTTAGGCTATCAAATTTTAATGGGTCGTCACACCACTAGGCCCCTAGGTCATGTAAGGATTACCGATAAACCCTATTAAAAATTGGACATTCTATCCTTAAAAAAAGGGGTCATTTCCCCCTACCCGTTAAAAAATAATATTTATTATATTATAAATGAAATTGTATTTATAATAATATTTATATTTATATAAATATATCTACACACCAATAAATACATTATATTTAAAATTCTTATATATAATTATTGTAATTAATATATAAAAGTACATTTATTATATGGTTACATTTATAATAAATCTATATATATATATAATAAATATAATTATATATATAACTAATTTAATAAATACAATTATATTTAAAATAAATGTAAATATAACTATGAATATATGAATAATATAATAAATGAAATTATATTTACAATGAATTTAAAAAATATCGATAGGTATAATATTTTTGATATATGTAAGTATGAATATTATATAATGTTCTGAAAGTATGAAGGAGACAAACTACAAGATTGGGGTGAATTGCAGTTAAAAATTCAACTTACAGTTTTCATCCTCCTCTTATTTTAAGATGATTGAAAAAACTATATTATGATAAATTCATGGTATATCAAAGTTTAAAATATAAAAGTAGTGGGAATATAAAACTATTAGAAGTTCACAATATCTGAAAAAAATCAACTACCTTACAGAAAATTCAATTTATCAGAAATTTACAAAATCTAACAAATGTAAAGAATATAAGAGATGTTAAAAACAAAACAATGTTAAAAAAAATGCATGGTGTATTGGATAAAAATTTAAATAACATTAAAAGGATTATATTACCATGCCACACTATTATCCAAAGCGTAAGGAGGATCTTTAAACCAGATCCAAGGAATCTCATCTTCATATTCCCAAAAGCCCTCAACTTTAAACCTATCAGAATGTCTCAGTGTTCTAGATCCAAAAATTCTATCTTTATATCCTTGAAATCTCTCGATCACAAGATTGGATTAAATTTAGTCTTTTTATCCTCATAATCTCTAGCATAACAAAAATTCAATATGTGTGTATGTTTTTTAAGTGCATGGTCATATGAAAAATGTAACCCCCCTATGCCTATTCACCTTAGGACTAAGAATTATAGGACAATGGACTATGTAATAGTTCCCAATTAAATCAGTTAAAAATGGTATTATCTAATCAATAAAAATTCAATGACCTTCAGGATAGGGGATAAGATGTTGTCATTTCAACACCTATGGTGCAACACCTGATGCACTACAGTGAAACACTTATAACAACCCCAACACCAGTAGCCCAGAGTCAGTGGTTATTTTATTACAATGGAGTAGATATAATAGATCACATCACCAAGGATCGAGCAGTTTAGTAGTATTGAATAACTAGATATATACATGGTTACCTTATTACATTATTAATTAAACATAGAATATAACTAATTAAAAATAAACTTTTTTCTTGAAAAGTATTCAAAGATTTCATCTTCATAACCTGGGGAAGGAAAAAAAAATAAAAGGGTGTGCTCAAATACTCAGTAAGGGTTACATAAAATAGAAATATGAATCAATAATAAGTGAAGCATAATAAATAATAAATAATCAACCAAGAAAGGTTAATAATTGAAAAGTACATGTCATTAAATCAATAAAACGAGAATTAAAATGCATCTATAGATTTTGTCATAGTGAAAATCCTATGTATAGTAATAAATAAATAATGAATAAAGTAAATGCTTAATTATTTAATGTCATTAATACAATAAATTAACCACTACCATCAAGACCTTTCATGACATGGTTTAGGTCTGTGGTTAGAAGATGGTCTGATTCTATTTTGAAATAAACATGAAGGGGTTTTCACTAATTGTTGTGTCACATGAGACTTGTCGATGCATAGAGGGGATATCTATAGCTGAGCCCCACCTATGTATGCATGTTCAAATCATTACTCATATATTGAAAATTATCTATTTAATTCATGAAACAAATTATTTTATCAACAAATATCTATATTGAGTAAAATATACATATTTAACACTATTTCCCCATCCAATCAAATAACATTCAAAGTAAACAACGTATGAAAAACTGGTATACAACTTAAAAAATAATCATATCCATGAAACAATAAATATATATATTTAATGAAATATTCAATGAATGGTGGTCATAAATAAAAGGGTTAGTATATACATCATGTAAAAGTAAATAAGTGCATAATATAAAAAATATTCCTTAATGAAGGAAAATTAAGATGAAGTCCCATACATGGATCATATCATTAATAAAATGAATGGATTATGTGTATTAATTGTAAATCCACATTTAAAAAAGTTTAAATAAAACATAATATAATAAAAATTCATTTTACACCTAACCATAGCATGACATAATCAATGAGATGGAATTTTAACCTAATGAATGAAAATTTAGTTAAGAAATTCCTTACAACTTTGTAATCAGTCGAATCATATACCCCGTAAAATTAATGATAATAAAATTAAAAATTGAATACCATGAAGATAGATAGATTCATTAAATGATATATTAAATGGAAGTTTTACACCACACACAATAAATAAGGATTTAATAAGGAATATACCACGCAGAAGTAAAAGTGAGATGAGAAAACTCTTATCTTATGTCCGAAAGCGTTCCGCACTTGTACTTAATATCCTATATAATAAAATTAGATTCATTAATTACTTAATTAATAACATATTAAACATATATTTTATTTATTATAATTTTATTGAGTTTTTTACATCCATTCCGATGAGTTATAATGTGTAATTTCTTTATTCTGGGAGTGTTCGTTTCATGGTTTTATGGTTGATTCCCTTGTGTATAATTATGAGAGTTCTTATCAAATAGAAGAAAAACTCAAGAAGTGAAATTATATAGTATTAATAAACTTAAATATGTTTAAATATTCTAATATATCATTTGTTTATATGGTTTGAGCATGACTCATTAGTTAAAATCTTGATAAAAATGTTTTAATTTATTTCTGCGGTTTTTCTGACCATCACAAACTTGTATCGTTTTATTTAATATTATGTTTATATGTGGGTTATAGAACATGATTTAATTATAATACACATATTAAAATATTATTTAACCATAATAATGGTTTTATGACCATCCTTGTAGGTGGTAATGGAAAATGAACACTCTTCGTTGATGAAGGTGCGGAATCGACACGTCACAAACGATGTTGTCATTTTTTGAAAAATCGTATAAGATAAGAGATTTTATGATGAATATTCCATTAAAACAATAAAATTATAGTTTATATATGATATTATAGTTTCCATTCCACTATGGATAGGGGATATTAGGAGAGGACATGAAAAGAAAAAAAATTAAAAGAGAAAGAAGAAGAATTATACCTCTTGAATATCCTCTCCTTGAGAACCTCCTTAAGAAGTTTGGATTTGGTCTTTTGGTAAGACTAATAGGTCTTGGACATGGGGAAGAGGGTTGGAAAGTTAATTGGGTATAAATTAGATAATATTAATGGCTTAAAATGTGTGATGATAAGGGGTGGTGAGGGGTGGTATTTAAACCATTAATTTACTTATTCCATGATATAAATATATCATATTTTCATTTATGAGATACCTAAATTTTATTTATACTTTCATAGGATATTTTATTATTCTAATTGTCACATTACTATTCTTAATGGTCACATTACTATTCCAATGGTCATGTTAATATTTAATAGTATATCAGGGTTCATTTAAGTTTTGTGTTGTGTGCAACATAAGCTATCGAAGAAATTGAATTTATTTAAGAAGATACATACCATAAAATATTTGAGTGTTATATTATTCCCTCCTTCAAAAATTTCATCCTTGATATTTTTCATGAATATTTCCTTCTAAACAGATGAGGGTGGTTCTTCTTCATAGCATCCTCAGGTTCCCATGTTTCTTATTCCATTTTATAATTTCTCCAAAGAACTTTTACCAGTCAAGTCATCTTATTTCTCAATACTTTCTCTCTAGTTACAAGAATCTCGATAGGCTCACTAAAGTAAGAAAAATAAATTTATAATTATATTTCTTCATAGGTGTTTATATGCATTGGGTCTGGCATGTACTTCTTTGACAATGATATGTGGAACACATCATAAAATTTAGAGAAACTTATTGGAATTTATAATCTATAATCTACAGCTCCAATTATATCTAGAATTTCAAATGGTATGATGTACCTAGGGCTTAGATTTCCTTTTTTATGGAACCTTATAACACCCTTTATGGAGATACTTTTAGGAAGACATGATCTCCCACTTGAAATTACAAATCCTTTCTCTTATTGTCAGCATAGCTCTTTTTCCTACTTTGAGAAGAAATAAAATGATATCGAATAGTATTTACCTTTTTCATTATCTATTTAATAATTTTTTATCCCTATAAGTTTCCTCTCACCAAATTTATCCCAACAAGTTGGAGTATGACATCTCTTTCCATATGATGCTTCATATGACGCCATTTGAATACTATAATTGAAACTATTATTGTAGTAAATTTCTACCAAAGGTATATAATGATCCCACATACCTTGAAAGTCATGTGATCAAGATATCAATATGTATTCAAATATTTGAATGGTCCTTTAAGACTGTCTATCAATTTGAGGGTGATAAGTAGTACTCAAATAAATATCAGTATCTAGAGCCTTCTAAAGACTCTTCTAGAATTTTGATGTAAAATGGGGATCTGGATCAGACACAATTGATAGAGGTTCACCTGGAAGTCTTACCACTTCATTAGTATAGATTATTTCTAGGCGCCCAAGAGGTAAATCTACTCTTATAGTAAGAAAATGTATTGATTTTGTAAAACAATCAACAATAACCCATATTGCATCATTACTTCTAGGGTTCCTTGGTAGACCTGTGACAAAGTTTGTTGTAATTTCATCCCACTTCCATATAGTAATAATTAGAGGTTTCATGACTCATATATGGTTTTTCTCTCATACTTCACCTATTTAAAATTTTGGCATCTTAACATTTAGTCAGCAATTTCCCACTTAATATTATCCCACCAAAAATGTTCCTTCAAATCTCTATACATCTTGGTACTACTGGGGTTTATATAGAAATTTGAGGTATGATCATCATCTAATAGTTCCCTTTTTAGCTCAGGTATTGATGAAATAAAAAACATATTTACTAATTTTGGAATTCCATCCTCATACACGAAGTTTTATGATCTTCCATCCTTAAAGGATTTAATTTTATTTTGAAAATTATCATGCTCATATTGAGAGATTTTTATCTTTCACAATAAATATGGTTTCATAATCATTTGAAAAATGAGTGATGTTTCCTCTTCGTTAACAATTCCCATATCCATATTTAATAAATACATGAACATAAGATCTTTCTCAATCCTAATTTGGGTTAAAATTCCATGATCCTTCCTGATTAATGCATCTGCTGCCTTATTTGCTTTTCATGGGTGGTAGTGTACTAATTAGTCATAATATTTTTGTAACTCAAGCCATCATCTTTGCCTCATGTTGAGTTATTTTTGTGTAAAGATGTATTTTAAACTCTTATGATCTGTATATATCTCACATATTTCACCATAGAGATCGTGTCTCTGTATCTTTAGAGAGAATATTATGGAAGCTAACTCAAAATCACGAGTTTGATATTTTTTTCATGAATCTTCAACTGCCTTGGTGCATATGTAATAACTTTATCATTTTTCATAATGACACAACCCATTCCTTTCTTCGGTGAGTCACTATATATCACAAAACCATCATTTCTTGATGATAGATTCAAAATTTGAGCATTGAATAATATTATATTCAATTCTTCAAAACATTTTTCACATTCATTTGTCCATACAAACTTAACCCCTATACATTTGAGCTTGGTTAATGGGTTAGCCAATTTTGAAAAATTCTGAACAAAATGCTAATAGTAACCAACTAAACCAATGAAACTATATAACTCATTTATGTTCGTTAGCATAAAAAATTCTTGGATTGCCTTTGTATATATAGGATCAACTGATATTCCTTACTTTGAGACAATATAGCCAGTAAAAAAAATTTCCTGAATCCAAAATTCTCACTTGCTGAATTTACCGCATAACTGATTCCTTTTGAGAGTCTCAAGAATGATCCAAAAGTGATTCTCATGGTATTAATAGATTTAAAAATACACCAGAATATTATCCATGAATACTAAAAAAAATAATCAAGATATTCCTTGAATAATATGTTCATTAGATCCATGAAAACCAAGGGTTCATTAGTCAATCCAAAAGGAATTACTGTATACTTTTAATGTACACACCTCATCCAAAAAGCTGTCTTTAGAATATATTTATTTTTTACTCACAATTGATGATACACAAAATGAAGTTAAATCTATAAAAAATATCAATATTTTTGAAGTTGATCAAATAAATCATCAATGTGATGCAGAGAATACTTTTTCTTTATTCTAATAACATTGATTTCTCTGTAGTCAATGCACAGCCCCATGGATCCATCTTTCTTCTTAACAAATAGAATATGGGATCCACATGGAGAAGAACTAAGAAGAATAAATCCCTTATTACTCAACTCCTCTAGTTGTTTCTTCAGTTACACCAATTACATAGTAGCCATTCAATAAGGATTCTTTGATATTGGTCTTGAATCAGGGATTAAATCAATGGTAAAGTTAATTTTACCCTCTAGAGGGTGTCCAGGTAATTTCTTAGGAAATACATCAATGTATTCGTGTAAAATTGGTACATTCTCAATTTAAAGATTACTTTACTTATCCCTAGATGTTATTTTATCTTCCTCTATAAGAATTTCATTTAGTAGAGCTACTGGTGGTGGATCTAGATAGGAATCATATGATGAATTTTTTTCTCTAAAGATAAAGAATTCTAAATATTCCTCACAAAAAATAATTTCCTTCTTCTTTCAATAAATTTTTACGTCATATTTTGAAATCCAGTTCATACTAAGTATTATATCAAATTAAACTATAGGTATAATTATGAGTTCATCAAATATAGCACATTTATGTGTCATAATGGGGACTTCCTGACATACTTTTGTTGCAATGATACTTCCCTTATGAGTTTTTACTAACAAATCCCTTATTAAATTAAAATTGTAATATCTAATTTTCTTGGAAAATAGGGAAGATATAAAATAGTGCAATGATCTGGAATCAAATAAAGCATTGAAAAATTTTTAATATAGGATTAATGTACCTACCACCACATCATTAGGTACTTCTACTTCAGTTGTGGTGATCGCATAAGCTTATCCATATCCCCTTAGCCTATTCTATGGTAGATTCCCTTGGTGGTTGTGACATTGGTTTGAATAATTCCCCATTTCTTTATATTTGAATCGTTGAAAATCATTGGTTTGTTTCTTCCCATTTCATTCATTAGATTGATGACCCTTTTCTCTACACTTATAAAAATCTCCCATGCCTTTCAATAATTTCCCAAGATGATTCCTTCTATAACTTTTTCATAATGGGAATTTATTTATTCCCCTATTCTTCTTTGATGGTTTACCTTCTTCATGGTTATCAGAAGAACCCATATTCTCTTGATTTCCCTATAACATATAGGAAATAGAAAACTCTTTCTCCATTTTGATGGCACTTAATACTATTTCATAATATGATTAAAATGTTTGATAAGATAGTTTCCTTCAGATTATTGGTTTAAGAACTTAATAGTAACAATAAATCTTGTTTTCTGAATCATGTTTGTAATCTATAGAATACCTAGATAATCTTGTGAAGGTATCCTTATACTCTACAACACTCTCTTATTCATTTTGCTTTAAGATAAGGAATTTTATCATCATTTAAATTCATTTATCATGAAAGAAATATTTATCAAAGAATGTTTCTTTAAAATATTTCCATTACATGTGTTCTATTTTATCTTCCTCCTTAGTATTCTGGATCAATTACCACCATTGATCAACATCACCCTTAAGGAAATATACCTCTAGTACTACCTTTTCCCTTTCATCACATCCCAATACTAGAAATATTTTTTCAAAGGACTTGATCAATTTCTCAACTAACACTGGATTATTAGTCCCACTAAAATATGGGGGATTATTCCATATGAAATGATATAATATAGGTGTATTATGGTTATTCATCATAACCTGAGTAATTTTTCTTAATATGGTCATGACTTTCTCCACACCAACATCAAATGCGTTTAACTACTCAATGGGTAAGTCCCTACATTGTCTGTGGGTATTGATTCTATTTCTTCCATTAAGCGCCATTAAAAAATAATGGCACTCATTGAGTTAACTCATAATAATCGTGATTATTGATCAAAAAAATTACTATAAGGAATTATTATAATTCTAATGTTTATTTAACATCTATTTCTCATGGTTTAAACTAAACCTTTTATGATACCAAGTATGAAAACCAAGACCCCAGTAGCCCAGAGTTGGTGGTTATTTTATTACAATGTCAGAAATACATGATATCACATCACCGAGGATCGATCAGTTTGGTAGTATTTAATAACAAGATATATACATAGTTTCCTTATTACTGGGTTATTAAACATATAACATAACTAAGGAAGAAAACTAATTCCTTGAAACTTATTCAATGATTTCATCTTCATAACATAGGGAAGGGAAAAAAATAAATGGGTGAGATCAAATGGCCAGTAAGGGTTAAAAAAAGTAAAAACATGAATCAATAATAATTGAAGCATAATCAATAAGGCATAATCAATATGGCAATGTAAATAACTAAAAAATACCTGTTATTTAATCAATAAAATGTTAATTAAAATGAATCCATAGATTTTTTCATATTGAAAATAACATGGATAGTAATAAATGAATATAGAATGAAGGAAATGATTAATTATTAGACATAATATATCTAGCACATGAACCAATACTGTAAAGACCTTTTACAAGATAGTTTAAGTCTATGGGTAGAAACTTTTCTGATTCTTTTTGGAAAAAAACATGAAGGGTTTGTCTCCAATTGTTTTGTCTCATGAGACATGTCGATGTATTGAGGGGATATCTATAATTGGAACCCTACCATATTTTAATGTCCAAAGAATTAATAATATATAAAAAATGATTGATTTACTTCATGAATCAATATAATTTATCAACAAATATCTATATTGAGTAAAATATATGGATTTAACATGATTTCGTTAGTCAATCAAATAATTTTCGAAGTAAACATCATATAAAAAATGGGTATATAGATTAGGTAATAATAATATCCATGAGATAAGAAATATAGATATTTAATGAGATATTAAATGAATTATGGTCATAAATAAAAAGTTTCATTATATACACCATGGAAAATAAAATAGGTGCATCACATCATGCCTCAAAGAAAGAAAATTGAGACGAAGTCCAATAAAAGGATAATATCATTAATCAAATGAATGGATTATGTGTATTCAATATAAATCCACATAAAAAAGTATAAATACAAAAAAATATAATCAAAATTCATTTTACTCATAACCTCATCATGAAATAATCTATTAAATATAGGTTTAACCTAATAAATGAAAATTGAGTTAAGAAATCTCTTACCACTTTGTAATCACTCGAATCTTATGCCCCATAAAATTAATGATCATAAAATAAAACATAGAATACCATGAAGATAAATAGATTCTTGATATGATATATTAAAGGGTATTATGTACACCACACACAATAAATAAGGATTGAATAAGGAATATATCTCACAAAAGTAAAAGTGAGACGAGAAAACCCTTACCATATATATGAAATCATTATGCACTTGCACTTAATATCCTGGATAGTCAAATTAGATTCATTATTTACTTAATTACTAACATGTTAAACATATTTTTTATTTATTATAATTTTATTGATTTTATTTATGGCCATTATTATGAGTTATAATATTTAATTTTGTTATTCTGGAAGTGTTCGTTTTATGGTTTTATGGTCGGTTCCCTTGTGTATAATTAGTAGAGTTGTTTTAAAATAGAAAAAAAATACATAACTGAAATTATTTAGTATTAATTAACTTTAATAAGTTTAAATGGTCTCATATATCATTTTTATATATGGTATGAGGATGAATCGTTAGATAAAACACTGATGAAAATGTTTTAAATCATTTTTTCAGTTTTTACGACCATCACGAACTTGTATCGTTTTATTTAATATTTTGTTTATTTGTTGGTTGAAAAACATGATATAAATTATAATATGAATATTAAAATATTATTTAACCTTAATAATATATTATTTACTGTCCTTGAAGATACTAATGGAAAATGAAAACTCATCGTCCATAAAGGTAGTGAATCGACGCGATACGGATGATGCTTTCATTTTTAAAATAATATGATAAGAGAAGAGATTTGATGAAGGATATTACATTAAAAAATAAAATTATAGTATATAAATGATACTTGAGTTTCCATAAACTATGTATAGTATATTTTAGGAGAGGATATGAATATAAAAAAATAAAAGATAAAGAATAATTTTACCTCTTGAATATCGTCTCCTTGAGAACCTCCTGAAGACACTTGGATTTTATTTTTTGGTAAGACCGGTAAGTATTGGATGTGAGGAAGAGGCTTGGAAAATGAATTGGATAGAATTTAGACAATATCAAAGGCTTATAAGGTGTGAGCAGAAGGGGTGGTGAGGGGTGGTATTTATATGGGAGGAGAGGGGTGTTTTTTATTATTTTATTATTTAGTTTATTATTTTGGGTCAAGAATATCAATAATGTTGATTCTTGTAACAATTTTCAGTAATTAGTGCATGTGAAATTGAACTAATGGGTTATTAAATCATCCATACATCATTCGTGACTCAATAATTAATGTATTTGTTAAATACCGTAAATTATCATATTTCACTATTCATGAAAAATCAAATATTTCATAAAAATCCCAAAATTTTCCCCTAACAATTTTTTTTACATTTAGATTTAAAAAATGAAATTAATTTTATGAAAATAATTTTATAAATATGAAAAAATTAATTTCTAATTAAAATCATCATTTATTCAAAAAATACTGATTTTTATATTATAACTGATTTTATGACACTTTGAAAAAATAATTATGGTCTCATAAAATTTTATTATAATATTAATAAAACAAAATATATTAATTAATGAATCTATTTTATGAAATTAAATTTTCTTTTAATTCATTATATTAATTATAAAATTATAAATAAACATTTTCCTTTCACAAAAATACCAACACTTAATTTATAATTTTTAAAACTTTTATTTACTTATTCCATGATATAAATATATCATATTTTCATTTATGATATAAAAAAAATTATTTATAATTTCATAGGTGAGGTTATTATTCCAATGGCCATATTACTATTCATAATGTTCATATTACTATTCCAATAGTCAAGTTAATATTTAATATTATATTAGGGTTCATTTAAGCTTGATGTTGCATGCAACGTAAACTATCGAATAAATTGATTTTATTTAAGAATATATGTACTGTAAAATATTGGGGTGTTATAACACCTACTAAGGTAGTGTGGAACTCTTCTCAGCACTATCATGTTCCTCAGATGGTCTTTCTTCAATCTCAACTTGGTCCATGAGCATTTAAATATAATTATGATATTTAATTTTTAAAGAACACATCGATATGATCATTAGTTTGGTTGTCCAAAATCATGGTTCTAGATGTTTCATTGATTATATAAATATATATTATAATTATATTAAATTTTAAATGTAAATATATAACAAATATAATTAAATATATAATAAATATATTTATGTATATCTATATGTATATATATATAATTATATAATATACTTATTATATTATAAATGTAATTATATTATAATTGTAATTATATTATAAATGTAATTATATTGTAAATATATTTATATTTATTAATATATAAATATAAATATAATTATATCTATAATATAATTATAGTTATAGTATAATTACATTTATAATATAATAAATATAATTATGTTTTTTATATAATTGTATTTAGAACATAATAAATATAATTATATTTACATTGAATATAATATTTATACTTATATTTATCACAAAAATTATACATATACATACATATACATATATATATATGTATATATCACATTTATAGTATAATAATAATTTTTTGCAGGATTACAAGTAACCAAACAACACACACAGAGACATAGAAACACTCCAATGAGTCAAACCTCACCCCCACCCCCACAAGGAATGATAAGCACCTGCTGGACATATGTTATTACAATACATTTCCCAAAGGCCTAGAGGCTTAAAGACCTTAAAAAATGGGTGTCCCAGAGGCCCAATGGCTTAAAGACCAAATAAATGGTTTTTTCCTGAATGAGCAGCCTGCAACAGGTCGTGTTATTAGTCTTACGCATCACCACCCCCTTTTCAGTAGTCATCAAACTATGTTACTAGTTTGAAATCTATATTGAAACCCACCAAGAATCATTACATCATTCTAGCCTCTATCGCACCATGGAAGGGAACCCTTCCATACCAAATCATAGATATTTTAAAGAAGATGGTTGGATGATAGACATCATCACGCTCATCTCTCTTTCAATTCTCCCACCCGACAATGCCTGTGTGGCACCCCACTACATCGCTTTCCTATTGGGTTGCACCATATGACTAGTCCCATTATGTTGATCATTCATGGAACAAAACCCATCTATCCCACATCAGAAAATAGTGGGGCATATGGATGATTGATAGGAATTGGAACACCCATCCCTATTTAGAGGCCGCTCACCTGGCGGTTCCTATGCGTTGCTATGCTACTCTGCCAGCCTGTTGCATCAAGCAGTTTGTCTGGTCCTCTCCCTGTCACATGTTATAAACTGATTATAACCTAAAGTTCCTATGTTATGATGACATTTTTTATAGATTAATGGCCTAAAGGCCTATTGTTTGGTTTTGAAATTCCATTCAGGATGAATATTAATGGTTGGTTGACAGGCATCAGCATACCCATCCATATTTCGAGGACACTCACCCGATGATTCTTGCATGTCGCTATGCTACACCGCCTACTTTTTGCATTGATTCATTCTTCTGGTCCCCACCATGTCACCTACTAGCCACTAGTGATAGCATGAAGTCTTTGTGTCCCGATGACCTTTTTGATGGATGGATGGTGTTAATGCCCATTTTTTCTGAAAGTCCATTCATGATAAAGAGTATCACTGCTATAGTACCCCACAATACTACTTTCCATAGTACTTGCACCACTACAGTGTTACAATACTACTAAAATACTACTATAGTACCTATGAAAATTCTCTCCCACCTGGATTTGATCTAATGTTTTTTTATGCAGGATTATAGGGTGTTTACCACTTAGGCTCCACCCCAATTCCTAGTATAATAATTATAATTATATGTACATTCATTATAAATATTACTATGTTTGTTATATTAGTTACATACAGTGATTTTCATTATGTATATATAATTATATTTCTTATAAACATAACTATATAATAAATGTAATTGTATTAATTAATTATTATAAACATCTAGAAAGGATGGGGTAAGACCCTTTATTAAAGAAATCGAATAGAGAAATATATTTAGAGAGAGAGAATGATTATAGACATGTAAAACCTTTCCTCATTCGAAATAGAAGCAAATAAAACAAAGAAAACATCAAATATCGTAGTCCAGATGATTACAATCTTCAAAGTCCTCATACCAGTCAGAGCCATCTCTCAGGTACCTGAAGGAGTTAGCTTAAGCTATCCACTCATGACCCACATCGTCCAAAGGTACCCCTCCTAGTACAACAATAAAGGAATATATATAATGTCCCCCTGAGTCCCACCTCCAGTAGGCCCCATGTTGGAGACTAGCACTGAGGGTATAAAAATCTCATATATGTAAGACATTACCTTCTATAAAAATACAATATTGAGAGATAGGAAATACATGATCAATAAAATATATGAAAAATATAAAATAAAGTAACCAAAATGATCCCAAAATGCATTAATAATGTAAAAAAATACAAGGAGTCTCCAAATAAATACCCAAAAGAAAATTCCTATATCAGCAACTTAACAGAAGCTCAAAAGATCTGAGCTAGTAATGTCCAATATGGCCACACATTCCTCCTAAACACCTAGAAATAGTTTGAATTTACATAGGATGAGTATATAAGTATACTTAGTAGGATCATAACCAAAGTCTCTGAAGCACATTTGAAAAGAGCATGCTAATGCACCAGTGAGAAAATAGCAAAACCAAAAGCACCTAAACTAGTCAAATGACCAATCCCATCCTCACCATGTCACTCTCAACAAATAACACATCTAATTATAGTAACATAATAATAATAATATAAATAAAAGGGTACCCCACACCACTTTCACACTAATTTTTATCTCTCACACCCCAACATCGTATTCCATGGCTCTCCCATCTCTTCCGTATAGACACATACCTGAAGAAGCATGGGCCATAACATCACATCTCACCTACAGACACATGGGAAATCACATCACATCACAACACATACCATCTTGCCCATAGATACATGGTCCATCACATCACATCACTTCATATATCACCCATATACACCTAGTTTATCACATCACATCACCTCACATCTTGCCCGAAGACACCTGATATATCACATCACATCACATACACAACCATAAATTGGATAATAGGGTATCATGGATATGAAATAAATCAACCTCATTCCATCCTCTTACCATGAACAACCCCCACCATAACACATCTCATTAAACATCACCACAACACACTTTTAACTTCCAACCATCACAACCTGTGCATGTCAACATCGCCTAAAAGAGAGAATGAGGAAGAGTGGGTAGCCATCTATCCATACTTATGGGGAGAATCCCGATTCCGAGCCAAAAATTTCTTTCCAAAAATATCATGAGAAACCCGACGAAATATGGAAGCGATATAAGCAGAATAAAGAAATCAGCACATATGATTTTTTTTAACGTGGAAAAACCCTCCAATGCAGAGGATTAAAAATCCATGGGGAAATTCCCAAATATCCACTATGAATTAGAGAATATAAATAATCCAAGTAATTCCAGAACTTAAATTACAAATGAGAGAGCATAGAAAGCCTGTGTAAAAACCACACCCTGATATGCCTCTACCTTCTCTCTGATAAACATCTCACAAATTCCATGTATCTTAAGATCAATCTGTGAAAAAACGTCACCCTACTATTGATGAAATGCCCCACCTCAAAGATCTTCACCCGAACATACGTCAGCCTCACGCCAGATAGAGACACCCAAATGATCTCACCATCATGATGTACCGCCGATATTAAACCGGGACATGCCAAATGATCACCGATATCAAGAATAATTTTTATATGTGTCCCCAATCATCAATTGTTTAACCATTTCTCTGCACTTGTTAACTGCCGACATGCCGCACACGCTACCACCGACACGGTATCCCCCTTCATGCTCTTAGTTGGATGCATCTTGAGCACCCTACCAAGGACATCGCCACACATACAAGATAATTTTGTCATCATCGTCATGTTACACGAGCCACCTTAAACACAGCAACCCCTTCTTGGGTCTCCCTTTCCGGCTATATCTTGTGGGAACACCCCTCAAAAATATGTTGTCGCATCCTCTTTATATAGACACTAAGTCCATAATCACCAATTAATGTAGTCAACATCCATTATTCCATCCATTAATATTGAGAATTAAATATCCATTAATGTTGGGATAAAATACTCAATTAATGGTGATATAAATATCTCCATTAATAATTTTCTTCTCCTATCAATAAATGTGATGAATCCCTCCATTAACAATTTTCCTCTCTCATCAATAAATGTGATGAATAAAAACAATCAGACCCTTCATAACATTAATGAATGGAACCATCCAACAAACCTAGTTGAAAAAAATAGTTCTGTATCACACCAACCATCATCATCTGCAGAAAATATGATGACATCTTTTTTCACTTCTCATAAAAAAATATCAGCTCCCCCTACAAAAAGAAAACCAAACGCCAAAATCTTCGTATCATTTGTATCTACACCATCCTGATGAACAAGACCAAAACCAAAAACATTTTTCTCCCACATAATAGTGATTATCACATAATTCGGAGCACTTTCAAGAATAAACTGTTCCCCCTGCTCAACATCCTATGAGATGACATGTGTATCACCTATATCAACCTACTTTAATTTATAAACCATATTCTGCTCCACATACGCATCAGTTATCCTCTCCAAAAATTCCACAATTCTCGCAAAAAAATTGAAAGCACAAACCAACACCTCCAATACCACTTTTTTGGGAGAATCCCGATTCCAGGCCAAAAATTACTTGCCAAAAATATCATGAGAAACCCAACGAAATATGGAAGCAATATAAGAAGAATAAATAAATCAACACGTAGGATTTTTTTTAATGTGGAAAAACCCTCCCATGAGGAGGATTAAAAAACCATGGAGAAATTCCCAAATATCCACTAGGAATCAGAGAATACAAAGAATCCAAGTAATGCTCGAACATGAATTAAAAATGAGAGAGCGTAGAAAACCTGTGTGAAAACCACACCCTGATACTCCTTTTCCTTCTCTATAATAAACACTCTACCAATTCCAAGTATCTAAAGATCAATATGGGACAAAACGTCAACCTTCTGTTGACAAAATGCCACTACCTCATAGATCTTCACCCGAACATGCGTCAACCTCATGCCAGCTTGTGACACCAAAATGAACTTTCCATCATGATGTATTGTCGATATTCAATTGGGACATGCCACCTTATCACCACTATCAAGAATACTTTAGATACATGGCCTCAATCATGACGCTCACCTGTCGTAGGTCATGGAAAAAGCAAATTTATTTTCCTAATGCACCATAATGGCTGACCAGGGTCGTCTCACTTGAGGAGCGTTGAAGTCAGTTCAATCACTTATTCTAGTTCACCTAATATAATTCTTTTTTTTTGTTTTATACTTTATGAAATAAATGGAATTTAATAAAATAAATTAAATTCATAAATCAGAAGAAACTAAAATTTAATTCAAAATTACCATGCAATGCTAAACAGAATGTAATTAGAGAAGAAAGGAAGCTCTCACGAGAGAACTTTCAGGGATTACCTTCATTGGCCAGCTTCAAATATTCTTAGTGAACACACTCCATCATATGTGTGCACACCTTAGTCTACCCTGGTTATGAATGAAAAGTCTACTTAGCGATCGCCAAGTTGCATCGTCGATGTGCTGTACTTGTTAAACACCGACGTGCCACACATGTTACCACCGACGCGGTAGCCCCCTTCTTACTATTGGTGGATTTCATCTTGAAGACCCTACCAAGAACATCACTACATGTACAAGATAATTGTGTCATCATCATCATGTCGCATGGGCCACCGTATACATAGAAATCCCTTCCTGGGTCTCCCTTGTCGGAAACATCTTGCTGGAACACCCCT
Organism: Viscum album; assembly: GCA_963277665.1. Taxonomy (NCBI): domain Eukaryota; kingdom Viridiplantae; phylum Streptophyta; class Magnoliopsida; order Santalales; family Viscaceae; genus Viscum; species Viscum album. The sequence goes on along the minus strand of OY728148.1, from coordinate 825,208,962 downwards.
CAAAAATATATTGTCGTATCCTATTTTTATAAACACCAAGTCTATAATCACCAATTAATGCAGTCAATATCCATTATTCCATCCATTAATATTGAGAATTAAATATCCATTAATGTTGGGAGAAAATCCTAAATTAATGGTGATATAAATATCTCCATTAATAATTTTCCTCTCTCATCAATAAATGTGATGAATCCCTCCATTAATAATTTTCCTCTCCCATAAATAAATGTGATCAATTCCAATAATCCTTACTATTGGGATGTTGGTAAAAACACCCCTAAACATTTTCTTATCACCACAGAGTGATATACATGGGTTTGTGTATATAGAAATCACAATGACCATACAAGGTGTATATATACATATATATATATATAGCCACAGACAAGCCCCGCATATGGGTTCACAATAAGAGCACTAATAAACTCAGAAAATCACCACTAAACCTCACAACATTCATCACTTTCGATGCCACCTTGAAATGAAAAACACCACACAATAATCCACAAGCCACATTCCATCCTTTATTTTCAAGTTAAGACAATTTAGAGATTTTTCCATTACAAACCCAATTAATTATTCCATCCCGTTTATTTTCTATTAAGCATCAACCAAATTTAACTGAATTTCTCATATCATTTCATGCATTCATTAACCATTTCAACCCATTCCGTTTTAATTAATTATATTCAATTTAATTATATTACTACTTGGGAATCTAGCACAATACAACACATCATAACCAACCATCCTCCTCATTCCAACAAGCCCCATATTTCCACCATTTCACATTACTGCCACTTCTCATCACAACCTTCACATCAAAACCACTTCCCATAAAATCTTCTCTGCACATCAAAACCACACAACATAACCCATCACTAATACACAACACAACCAAACATCAAAAGACTTTTTATATCCTTCATATATCATTTCATAGATTTATCAAGGGGATTTTCATCACTTCCACTTCATTATTTCAAGGTAATTCTCACACTATCCATAACTTCCATGTACAACCAATTTATTATAAAAATTTATGATCTTATCAAATTTCATTTAAAGTGATATAAAAAATCACAAAACAGGGTTTTAAAAACACATCAACCACAGGGAAAATAAATCTCCCAACAACCATGATTTTCAGTAAGGCACAACCCATAAAATCTCAATACCAAATAATACCAAAAACTAAAAAAGTAGAATTTATTTTCCCTTCTCCATAAATTTGAATTAAAAAATTTATTATCTTCATTAGGTCAGTGTAAAATATATTCATAGAATAGAACAAGAACATAACCCCTCCCACTTGATACAACTAGATGAGAAATGAAGGATCCCCTACATCAAACAAAGCTTTATGGACTCCTGCATAAGGTTAAAATGAGAGGGAGGCCACCACCAAGAACCCTGAAAAAGGAGAAAACCTTTATTACCTTAAACACAACACCCCAAAACTTATTTTTACCAAAAAATAATCCAAAAAATAGGTTCCCATTGACAAAAACCCCTTTAGAATGTAAAATAACGGGAAATAGAAAGATGAAATAAGGGGTACCCACCTAAATCCACCAAATATTGATCTCCCAAGGCTAGGGTTGAAATACACTAAAAGGGGGATGAAATACCTCCCTATAATTAACTTGGTTCAAAAAATATCTAAGAATAATGTTGGAATAATGAGGGGTTTTTAGGTGCTTTTGGGTTTTAAAAGTGGTCTGTAAAACATAATACCACAGCACAACACCCTTAACCATGCCAAAATAACTATTAGAAATGGGAAGATTATGGCATAAAGGGGAGGGACCATGCTACATCATGGATGGTCAAAGAATCCTATGAGAATTGTAGTTATCTCCATGCTAAAAATATGATAAAACAATAGAAGGTACCATGGTGTATCCAAGTACACTATGTTGTAGAACTCAACAACCATGAAGGGGTTTCACCACAACCTAGATTCATAATACAACTACCCAAAAAATAACTGAACCCCCAAAATTACTACTCTTAGACTATACTCCATAGACAACACCTACACGCCATAGAACATATAAGGCTATGCCACAAACCTTCTCTATGATGTAGCTATGAAAAAATTGGTAGTAGCAAAAAACTCCTCCTATGAGCCCCTTCTATGCCACAGCTGACTACTCCACACTGCATTGTCCACCCATACAACATATCCCACCACTCAACATCATATAAATAACCTGACCTAAAATCTTAGGTACATATCCTCCTTTTAACCTCTAGATTTCTCAAAACATTACCCATAAACCTACACGACTATAACTCTTGTAATGTTATAGGTCAGATGGTCCATTACATTAAATTAGATACCTCTCAAACTATTATCATCCTTGAGAATTAAAACTCACTTAAAAGGAAAAAGAGAAAAGGTACAAACAAAAATCTTATAAGATACCTCTCAAGTATCTTTTTACAACTAAACATTTCCACCAACCAAAAAAAAAACAAGAAAACATGAAAACACTCACCAAACATCCCACACAACCACATTTTTTACATTAATCACAAGTTACCACCTCTCCACATAACAATCCACACCACCATCTCAACCCCCACATGAACCAAGACAATAATCTCCATAATTATCTCACAATAAGACCCCATTCACACAAATCAAGGAATTACATATTTCATATCAATATATTGTACACTTTGGGTAGCACTAACTCACCCCCAAATTTTTCAATATGTTTCATAGTATAACACATATTGACTAGGAATTAGGTTTTTCCCTGCTCATATTCTGGAATCTTTAATCACACATTATTATCAAAGAAAATTACATATCATAAAATATTAGAGTTCAAATATTAGGAAAATAAGGTAAATAAAAATAATAGAAAACTCAAAATAACTTTGAGTACTGGTCACAAATATATGACTCAAAATCTCAAGTACGATCCTCTTGGAAACCATGCCTCCACAACACATGAACCAAAAGAATGGTCCATCCATTAAACATCTTCTCTCAATTATCTTGGATCTCTACTGTTCATTCCATGAATGACCCATCATCCTTGATTCAGAACTCCCCCTAGTCAATGACACATCGGTCATATTGAAGATACCTACAGAGCTGAGATGTGGGTAAGATATCATGAATCTTGTCCAATAATGGTGGTATTTCCAACTAATAATCCATATCACTAACATTACCCAACACCTCAAAAGGTATAATAAATTAGGGAAAGATATTTCTCCCCCTTCCAAACCTTTGCTTCCCACATTGGGGGACACTCTCAAGAACACATGGTCTCTAACCTTAAAATCCAAGGGCCTCCACATGAAATCATCATAAGACTTCTTCTGGTCCTTTGCCACATTAATCCTCTCATGAACAACCTAAACCATATATATCATGTTCTATACCACATCGAGGCCCAGAACTAACGACCCCCCAACCTTAGCCCAACATAATGGAGAATAACATTACCTCTCATAAAAAGACTCAAATGGGGCCATAAAAATGGATTAATGATAGTAGTTATTATAAGAAAACTTACCCAAAGGAAAGTGTGTATCCAAAGATCTAGTGAAGTACAAGATGCATGCCTAAAAGTTATCCTCTAGTGTCTATATGGTATGCTCCATCTGGCCATTTGTCTCAGGGTGGAAGGCAGTGCTGAGGTGCAACTAAGTGAAAAAAGAATATTGAAATCACATATAGACTCATGAGGTATAAATATCATCCCGACCTAATACAATTGACCTTGTAAATCCATTAATACACACCACCTCATCCATATACCTCCTCATCAAAACATCCAAGATGCTCTACTCATTGATTTCTAGGAAATGATCCAATTTTCTCAACCGACCCACAATTACCCAAATAATGTTATAACCTCTCTGAGAATGGGATAACCCTGTGATGAAGTACAACAAGATATTATCCCACTTCTACTTAAGATAATCCAAGGGATGAAACAAATCACATGGAACATGCTTCTATTCCTTCACCTATTGGAAAACCAAGCACCAAGCCAAAAATCTCTGCCACCACCCATTTCATCCTGGGCCACCAAAACTTAACCCTAAAACCATGGTACATCTTGGATGCCCATGGGCGTACCACAAATGGTGAGATATGAAACTCATGCAGGACTAACTTAAGAATCACCACCAATAAAACAACCTACCTTGAAACAACATACGGTTCTGACAATCCATCTAAAGCATCACCATGGCCAACACGATCACACATCACCTCTTCATATGAGTCTCCCCATTAAGACTCCTCCACTTGATTCACTATAGAATATTAAATTTTCATATGAAACAAATAGCCTCCACCATCAACCACCCTCACCACTAAGTGAAGGGTTTCCAAATCCTCTATCTCCCTCCAAGAATCTCTGAACTCCTGAACAATATATTTCTACAACTTCCTTCTCAGCACGCTAGCCTAGACATTCCCCATTTCTTAGGTGTAAGATATATCAAAGTCATGGTACTAAAGAAACTCCATCCACCTCAATTGTTTTAGATTCATTTAATTTTGGTAAAATACATACCTCAAGCTCTTGTTATCGGTAAAGACCACAGAACACACTCTAATAAGGTAATTTTACAAAAACTTCAGTGAAAACACAAATCGTAATAGATCCATATAATGGGTGGAATATTTATTCTATTGGGGATGTAACTTCCTAAACCCATAATAGATCACTGTCTTTAATTGTATCAAGATACATCCTGATACTATATGGAAAACATCATAGAACACCTCAAACATCACCCTTCCTCTAGAAACTAGGGCACTGATAAATCTACCATTCAGGTATTAAAACACTATGACATTGATTAGTCCAAAGAAAAGCTTGGAATTTCCTATTCAAAGTTGTTAATAGGGCCATGATTCATGATAAATTAGATACAAACCTATATAAATAGCCCATGAGAACAAGAAAACTATGAACCTCTACCACATTCTTAGGATCTTCCTAAGAAAAAACGGACATGGTCTTTGATGGATCTATGGACACACCCTACTAAGACATCATGTTCCAAATTAAATGAATCTATAATGTCCATAACTTACACTTTGATAATTTTTTATAGAGATGGTGGTGTTGAATAACATTCAAGACAACTCTAAGATGATATACATGCTTCTCCTATGACTTTGAGTAGATCAATAGGTCAAAAATGAATATGACTATGAACTATTCCAGAAATTCATGGAATATGGACACCATGATCCCTATGAATATAGCTGGTGAATTTATGACATTGAATGACATGAACACAAACTTGAAGTTCTAATACATACATCTGAAGGTAGTCTTTAAGATATCATCCTCTCTCACCATCAACTAAAGATATCCAAACCACAGATTAGTCTTATAAAACCATCTTGATCCCCTAAACTGGTCAAAAATATCTCTAATACTTGGAAGAGGTTATAGATTCTTGATAATATCTCGATTCAACACTTGATATTCAATACAATACTTCAAACTATCATCCTCCTTATTTGTGAAAAAGAATAGAGCACCCCACGATGACACACTAGGCCAGATGAAACCTTTTTATATAAGATAATCTATCTGAATACTCATCCCTATAACTTAGAAGGTAACATCTGATAAGGATCCATAGAAATTAGAGAAGCACTAGGAAGTAATATTATCTTGAAATCAGAATTGTGTTGAGGGGGTATCATCATGACCACCTTAGAAAAAACATCCAAAAAATCAATAACAACCCTAGGAGACTCCTCTATCCTCGCATACACTAATTAAATATACAACTTATCCATAAAATAAGTAAGTATAACCACATGTATACTACCCACTTGATAACCCTCTTTAACAATGAAAACCACACGTCGACAATTCTCATACAAGAACACAAATCTCTTCCATAAGTACTCGAAAATAACATGTATAGAATACAACCAATAAATGCCAAGAATAAAATCATATGTCTATATCTGAATCAAGATGATATCCCCACATGACTGATGTGTCCCTATCATCAATCTACATCTCTGACACACATCAAACAAGACATTCTAACTTCTAATTGGCATAGTCAACACTAGGGGAATGAGAAGCCTCTCTATGTACAGTCCTAGATAATGAACTAGAGTGGGTGAAAAAAAGAGAGTACAAAGATCTTGAATAAAAAATGGTACACACAAGGGTAAACGGCCGACTGATCGTACCTCTAACAATCTCTATCCCCTCTAGTGTTGTTGCCTCTATCACATGAAACTTACCACACCCATATCCTCTACCCCTTTGTTTATGGGAACCTTCAAATCCAAACTCTAGTTAGGGTACCTTAATATGGGTAATATCCTTTGTGAAAACTTTACCTACCCCATCTTCTCTAGGCAGAGCATAAGCCTACTGCCCATGCTACTGAAACTACCACACTAGAGACTGCTACTGAGCCTGATAATAAAATGGATCACCTATACTATATTGAGACCATAAGATAAGAACACTAGACAATGAACCCCAAGAAAATCATAGAAATAAACCACCGTAGAAGGATATAAAGGAAAATGCTAAGGTTAACTCCTTGCTGGTTGAAACCTCAAAGTCCCTGGCACTTTTGATCTACCACTGATAACTTTGATTCTCAATGAACCCTATTGGATCCTCTATTACAGTAATACTCCTTGTTAGTGTATATGCTTGATATCAACCGCCTTCTTCTGAACCTTAAAATACATTTTCAACGTAATGTGAGTAACTACATACTAGATTGAAGGGTGATGTTCCTTCTCAAGACATCATTCTTGGGATTATTTATTACGATAAATATCTATGAAAAAATGTAAAAGTTCCTTGAACATGATTCCTGACTCCTGCAAAAATATACACCACCACCGAAGAGAGAGTATTTATTATCTCTTCAATTTATTAATGGTAAATGAAAGGAACTCTTCTCAGAACTCATTCAAGAAGTCACCCCATGAAACATATGCCTCCTTTTACTCACCAATATACAATGTGCACCGTTGATGTGTTTTTCCCTGCATCTGAATTACTACTAAAGGTATCCAGTACTCTTCTTGGGATCGTATGAAACTAAACGAAATCTTGAGATTCTCCAACCATCTCTCTATATACAGATCAAATATGCTACCCATATACATCTCCAAATATTATTGCTGAAAGGAACACAACATTCTCTACCATTGATCATCCTACTCAACCAGATCAATCCTCTGATGACCAACTGGATCAGCCTACTAAACCTCCACTACCTAAACCAAATTCATATGATAACAAGGATCCATAGAAGAAAAGGGAAAAAAGGATTACCAAAGACCTATATTATATAATATTATTATATTTATTTAATTTATTTTAAAATTTCCAAAGCTATCTAATTCAAATAAGAAAATAAGCAATCATGATGCATGTACCTCTCCCAGTTTACCTGGTAAGAGGTACAACCTCACTTGGTCGTTTGGTAGGCTCAAATTCCTTGCATCTGATCATGGGGGCCCTAAAATCCTATTTCCCAACATGTCTTCCCTAGTAAATGTCACAAAGCAAGATCAATTTATGTTGTTGCCTTATCAACCCATGAAATCCTCACTATTCCTAACTATGAACTTCATCCTATCCCTTAATCAAAACCTCTGATAACACTATATCATGACCCCCTCCCTCCAAAATCACCCTTCCTGGGTCAAAAATGAAGTAATGAGGATAATGACCCCAAAGTACTATCTCCAATGGTCCTCGGTTTGGAGAATAACATTGAGGGTATACAAATATCACATATAGAAGGAATTACCATCAATAAAAATATAAGATCAAAAGATAGGATATCAATGATCAATCAACTTTGTGAAATAATATAAATGAGTGTAACCAAAACCATCACACAATGTATGAATACTGAAATAAATATAATGAGTCTCAAAATAAATACCCAAAAGAAACTTCTTATAATAGTGACTCAACAACAACTCTAAAGTTCCAAGCTAGTAATGTCAAGAACAATCCACCTAGTCCTCCTAGAAACTTTAAAATATTTTTTTATATACATTTGGTGATCATAAAATTATACTCAGTAAGATCATACCCAAAGTCTCATGAAAATTTGAAAAGAGAATGCTAATGCACTGGTGACAAAATATAAAAACCTAACAACACATATATAGGTCAACTAACCAACCCATACTCACTATGGAATGATCACCAAATAATGCATCCAAGTATAGTATCATAATAAGAAACATATCGATAAAAGGGTACCCCACACTACTTTCCCACTAATTTTACACTCTCACACCCCAACATCATATATACTAGCACTCTCATATCTTCTATATTGAAGCATTCCATAAGACACCTAGGCTATCACATCACATCACATCTCAACTGAAGACACATAGACCATCACATCAAATCAAATCACATATCACCCATAGACACCTAGGTCATCACATCACATCACATAACATCATATATCACCTGACACCTAGGCCATCACCTCAAATCAACTCACATCTCACCCACATACACATGATCCACCACATCAATTCACATCAACAACCATAAATATAATAGTAGGGTATCATGAAAATAAAGTACATAAACCTCATTCCCTCCTCCTGCCCTAAATGACTCACACTATAAACCATCTCATCAAAAATCACCACAATTCACTTTTGACTTCTTGCCATCACGACCCATGCATGTCAACATTGCTTGAAAGAGAGATTGGGGAAGAGCGGGTAGCCATTCATCCATCCTCACCATAGGGATGTTGGTAAAAACAATCCCAAAACATTTGGTTGTCGAAATAGAGTGATCTACACAGGTGTGGTGCATATAAAAATCACAATGAATATACAAGGTATATAAATATATCCACACACAAGACCCGCCTATGAGTTCACAATAATAGCACCAACTAACACACAACACTACAACTAAACCTTAAAACATACACCACTTTCAAAACCACCTATAAATGCACAACACCACACAACAATCCACAAGACACAAGATACAATCCACACTTCCCTTTCAAGTTAATCCAATTTCTATATTTTTTTACAATACCAACCCACATCATTATTCCAACCCATTTATTTAACATTAGCATCAACCAAATTTAACCAAATTTATGATATCATTTCAATCATCTATTATCCATTTCAACCCATGAAATTTTAATTCATCATTTTTAGTTTAATTCCATTATAACCTAGGAATCTCGCATAATAGAACACAACAAAACCAACCATCCTCCTCATGCCAACAAGCCCCACTTTTCCACCATTCCACATCATCACCACTTATCATCAAAACCTCCACATTACAACCACTTCCTATCAAATCCATCCCACACATCACAACCACACATCACAACCACACAACACAACCACACATCACAACAATTTTCACACCCTTCACATATCATTTCATAGATTTAGAAAGGATATTTTCATCACATTAACTTATTTATTTCAAGGGAATTCTCAAAAAACCATAATTTTCATATGAAACCAATTAATTATGTGAATATACATTCTTAGAAAATGTAATTAAAAGTGATATAAAAAAATAACATGACAAGGTTCCAAAAACACATCAACCACAGTGAAAAGAAATACCCCAATGGCCATGATTTTCAATAATGCATTAATCCCATAAAATCTCAATATCAAATAATATAAAAAGAGGTAAAACATTCATTTATTTCCCCTTAACTTTTAATTTAAATTAAACCAATTCATTATCTTCATTAGGATAGTGAATATTATCTTACCAAAATATAAAAAGGGAATAACCCCTACTGCATGATACAAATAGATGAGAAATGAAGAATCCCCTACCCCAAAAAAAGATTTTTAAACCACTGAACAAGGTTATATTGAGAGAAAGACCAGCACTAAGCACCTCGATGAAGGAGAACACCATGATCATCATAAACACAACACCCTACAACAAATTCTTACCAAAACATCATCAAAACAACAGGTTCACCTTGATAGAAACCCATTATGAATGTACAATAGGGGGAATAATGAGAAGAAAAGAGGAGAGACTCACCTAAAACCACCAAATATTGATCTCTAAAGTCTATGGTTTAAATCCATTTAAAGGGGTATTAAATAACTCCTTATTATACACTTGGGTCTCCCAAGAATTGAGAAGAAAGTCAGGAGAATAATGGGATTCAAGGGCCTTTAGGGGTTTATAGTTTTGGAGTTGGTTCCCAAGAACCAACTTCTGTGTACTTTATGGTAACCTGTATTCATAGTTTTGAATATTAATAAAATTAATATCACATCGTGATTTTTTTTCTACGTAACATAGTATGTCATAATGTTCTAATAGTAGTTATCACACTAAAAGGTCGTAGAAGTTCCCCTCTATGATGAGAACCCAAAATTTCTATGACACTATTCTTAAATGTATATTCTGTAGCCAGATGATATCATTTTAGGGACACAAATGACACAGGATATTGGGGGTGGAGACTCATAGGACTTTGAGGAACCTTATTATGGTGTACGCCCTTAGTTATATCTAGTGTACAATATTATGATAATGAGACCCGCTAGTTGGAAATCCACATTTATATGTGTCATTAGATTTTTCTATATATGGATGTGTGTATTGATCCTTAAACTTTAATATTATTATTAATTAATATTATAAGTCACATACTTTGATGTATTGATAAAAACTGTGAAAACATATGTTCACTGTGAGGTAGGATACGTTGGGTGTATCACGAGTAATATTACACTAATGAATAATGCAACAAATGATTTTTCCCTTAAATTCTTTAAGAGAAGTTGATATCTCAGACCCTTTGATGGAAATGATATATCCAAAATAAATCCATGGATATGGTGTTCTATAGGAAAGTCCAATTTCTGGGAAGTCAAAGAAAGAGACATTAATCACAAAGGTTAATGGCACCAACATGAAACCTACATGATTAGATATATCGTGATAAAGATATTATATTACATAGTAATAATTTGTATGAGGTATTGTGTCATTATGGCATTAACTCATTTCTCTATGGGTGCCTTGTCATTTTGCTAGATTCAATTATTGGACTTTAGGTTATTTTTCCTGATTCCACTGAGAAAGAGACCTAGAGGGTCACACACCAAGTGTATCCAGAATCTAAGTTAAATAATATATTATTATTTATTATTTAATAAGTTGAATAAATATTATCCCCACATGTGGTTTAATTACTATTAATTTTTTCTTAATCTCATATATTATTTCACAAGTTATTTGAGAGAATATAATGTGAACATAATATTTAATAAATATTTATTTTCTATTTATTGAATATAATATTTATTTATTAATTGGAGAATAATGTAGTGATATCTATTTAATAAATAAATAGTCATTATTCAAGGCCTAATAAATATTGTGGAGGAATGGTGGAATGAGTTTAATGGTCCAATGATAAATAATAAATATTGAATATTATTTGATTAAATAATATTTAATTTAATTTTTAAGTTAAGTGCATGTTGAGAAATAATAATAATAATATTATTATTTAACATGCGGTTCTGAGGGGATTAAATAAATAATAAAGGGAACTTGTAAAATTATTTTATTTTAACCCTATCAGTATATAAACTCAATTATATCATTTTATTAGAGAGCCAATTAATTTGTGTTGTGCACAATAACAGACGGAGAGAATCCTCTCAATCCCTAGAGAACTCCCTCTCTAAGAATGCTCCTACGAAAGGAGAGATATATTCCTCCACATTCCACTCTCAAGTAAAGAGAGATCAAAGAGAACTCTTTGTAAGTGATTCTCATGGTGATCAAAGGCGAATAATGAAAGTGATAGGATCTGTCATGCTAACACCCATAGATTCCTATGGTGATGTTTGAAGATTTTTGGGACACATGTGGATCACTGCTATATCGAATCTACTCTTGATTCTTACAACACAACAATCGTACAATGTAGACCATTTTCAGATCCATTAAAGAATAAAGAATTCATGAAAGGTAATTATTTAATTGATTAAATTAATTATAAATAATATGTGATGATCCTCTTTATGATTCCATCATTTTATCCATTTTCTATATTCTTTGATTCAATTCTGTTGATCACAATGTTTATCATCATAAAGATCTCAAATTGATCATAGGTCATAAAAAAAAAGTTGGGCATGACCAATCACACACTTCCGCTACGCCCAAAACCTACAAGTGGTATCAGAGCAGTCACATAATTATTTATAATTATTTAAAGATCATTGGTTGATTTACGCATTTTTCATTTAGTTTTCAATTCAAGTTTAATCATTATTTTAATCCAAATTTCAAGATCTGTTTCTTCCTCCTTCATTTCTAATAGATCTAATCAAAATGATTATTTTTATGAATAAAATAAAATTAAAGAACTCATTCAGAGGTGCTAAGGATTCTGTCTATATAACATTGGAATACACACTATGTAACTAGAGTTACACGTCGTGTACTTGTGTTCAATGCACTAAGAATTAATTTAGAATTAATTCAAACCACGTGTGTTGATTACACATGATGCATTTAATATCTTACACTACATTTTGATCGGGCTAGCCTAGTGCATGTTCTGCCAGAGTACAGTCCATTGTCACGACCCGTCCCCTGGGGCTCGTGTCGTGACTACCCCAAGAATTCCTTCCATAGGACAGGGTTTTGATACTAGCATTGGGAAGGCGTATCCCTAAAATGGGAAGGCATTTCCTTTAAACCCACAAACACATAGACCAAGAACACGATAAGATACAAACCATGTAGTAAAACTACAGTAGTAAAAGTGTGTACTAAAAGTGAAAGGGTTGGAATACAAGACCAACTGAAAGATACAATGAAACAGAAAATAGAAAATGGCTCTTGAGATCATCCACCAAGGATCCTACCTGAAGGGTAGGTATAGATCGTCTCTATAGCTCTCCACGTCAACTAGTCACCTCCGTGTACCTCTTGGTCCTGGCTTCTGAAGTCTCAGCTAAGCTGCTAGTTTTCTGCACAAGACACAAAAATTTGTAGGTGAAGCCCATGTAGGGGTGAGTATAGAAATATCCAGTAGGGATCCCAAGACCCCTGAAGGCCTCTCATAATTCCACAAGGAAAACCAAAAATCATGATCTCAATCACAAATCACAAGAAAATCATTGATCGGGAATGAAGATGATTAGTCTTAAGATATATCATTTTATTCCATTAGGAAGTTACACAACTAAATCACAAAGAAGTTGTTCCATTGTCGATCCACACAGGATCGTATATTGATGATCCACGATGGGCCGCTCTATGGTTGGTACTCGTCAGGTCGCACACTGCTGATCCACAAAGGGTCGCTAGAATATTGATCCACATAGGGTCTCTATGATGTTGATCCAAATAGGGTTTCTATTATGATGATCCACACAGGTTCTCTATGATTCTGATCCACACAGGGTCTCCATGATTCTTATCCACACAGGGTTTCTATGATGCTCATCCATACAGGTTCGCTCTTCAAATGACAGCTGGCCACAGGATTCCTCACACCCGATGTGCTTAGGTTCCGTAGTATCTGCTCCTCAAGATATTGATCATTCCTCAAATTCCATGATGTTCCAAAAAAATAGTAATCCAAAGGACCACCTTGTTGTAAGGGTCCCAATACGACAGACAGCGCATCAATCAGACACCCGGTCTGTGAGTTATAAACGTTTTAGTACAGAGGGCCCAGTTGGATTCGAGTTCGATCAAACCCATCCATACTCCAACTTTCTCCAAAACATAGGTGGAGTATCTCAGAAGTTCCGTCTTGTTCCAAGGATTCCAAGGTCGTTGACAATTCATCAAACGCATGTCTGGTTTGTGAGATACAGTCTTTTAAGTGTATCTGGGCTGAAAAGGGTCTTGGGCTGGTGCGACCCAGTCAAACCGACTCGACCATCCCTAGCCTGGGCTGACCCACCTCGGCCTGGTCTGACCCACCCCGGCCTGGGGCTCCCATCCTGTACTGGGCCGAACTGCCCCGACTTGGGCCGACTTGACCTGGTCCTGGGTGACCCGAACCGGTTTGGGTCTGACCCAGGTCCGACCCAACCCTCCCCGAACTGGCTGGGCCAGCCCGAGTGGGCGGGGCCACAGCGGGCTCAGCCTGCTGGGCCATGGACCAACCTGGCCCACCTTAGCTGGGTGTGGCTTATCGGGCAGTCTGGCCCACCAGCTGGTGCATCACCCAGCTGGGTGGATTGCTCAAGGGGTGTTGCTCCCCCTTCCTGAATAGATTTCAGTCATTCAGTTTTCTACAATGGCGATGCCACATGGTTCTACCTCTCTATCAGTGAGACCTATGGGACACGATTCCCCTTCTCCTACATCATGGATTTTAAGTCACGACCTCCTCACTGCAGCGCGCGACGTTGTTGCGCCTTCCACTAACATGGTCGGCCACTGCAGTCGCCTGCCGGCGCTGCACCGAAAGAACTTCTACGGGCCACCGACTAAGCTCTGGTGGTTTTTTTCCTTTAAAATGCACATATGGTCCTCCTGGAATACTTCCATCACTTCATGGCACTCAGATTCAAGTTTTCATCTTGTTCAAACTTCTCCCAAGAATAATGTGAAAAAACTGAAGTGGTATAGAGTCCAGGTCATGTTCGTTTGGCCCGTGCCCTCCACGTTTGCATCATAACAAGTGGGTAGAAATTCATTCAACATAGATAAACTATAATACTTCTATTATTCATCATTATTTTTAAAAATGAGAAAAATAAACAAATTCACTTGAATTGAAACAAAACCCCTGCCTCAGAATCAGAGGTGACATCCCAATTGTGGAAGAAGAATCCACACTTGATGAAGCCATCAGAATTTTTTGATCCCAAATTGATTCCTCCAATGATGTTGTTCAAGCCTCCATTCTTTTTTTGAGGGAAGTTCTTCGGAGATTCATCGGAGTTCTCCCATAATATCATCAATCCCCCTGCCAATGTTGGTAATTAAAAGTAGGAGTTAAGAGTTTAACTCTCCTCTCAATTAATGGTTTCATTAATTGATGAAATTAATGAACCAAATGATTTAGATGAGGAGAGGTTACACAACAGAAGAGTCAATCCATTAAATGTCTTGACAACTTAGCAGTCCCGGAACCGCCGCTCAACCATTGGTAGAATAATAAAATAACAATTTTATGTTATTTAATTATTATTTAAGAAGCCGTAAAACCAACTTTTTCTCTCGACCTACTATGGTCAAAGTTAAGCCTCCCTTAAGAGAATATTAGCACTGCAAATTCAACGGTTCCCTCAAATTTTTAATCCGAGAACTGGTTCAAAAGATAGAAAACACCGCCCACACGTTTACTGAACATACCTTGAAACAAGTTCAAAATTCCATTCTGGGAACAGCGGGACTTAATATCAAGTGCCATCAATTTTCACAGACTCGTAATAATCCCAAATAATTTAAAAAATATATTTATGGAATTTTTATGTCTTTACATTCTCCCCACCTTAGGGATTTTCATCCCCGAAATCTACAACAAAACTAGGGGAACAAATGGTGGTACTGAGCATGTATCTGAGCCTCCCACTTCCATGAGCTCTCATAGAAATTCCCATGCTTCCAATGAAATCACACCATAGGAATCAAACATCCATGTAGGACCCTCTTATGTTGATCCTATATCTCCATCAGGAACTCCACAAACATCGACCCATCATCGATGTCCAGCTCGCCTCAGTCGATAACATGTGATGGATCATGCACGCACCTCCTCCGATGCAACACATGGAATACATTTTGCATCTAGTGCATCTATGGGGGAAGATCTAGATGGTAAACCACCTCGCCTACTCTGTTGAGGATCTGGATAGGTCTGATGAACCTCGAAGATAGCTTCCTACCCCGGACAAACCTCTGTAATCCTCATCGAGGTGAGACCCATAGGAATACTGGGTCTCCCTCCTCAAACTCCATGGGTATCTATCTCCTGTTGGCATAAGACTTATGTCGGCTCTATGCAGTCGTCATCCTCTCCTGGATGATTTTCACCTTCTCTGTGGTAGCCTGTACCAACTCTAGACCCATAAGTGCTGACTCCCTTGGGTGTGTCCAGCATAGTAGTGATCTGAAATGTCACTCGTACATGGCCTCAAATAGAGCCATGTCAATGGTGTAGTGATAATTATTTTTTTAAGTGAACTCCACTAGTGGCAGGTGGTCCTCCCAACTACGGCCAAAATAAAGGACACAAGCACAAATCATGTCCTCGAGTGTCTGTATGGTCCACTCTGTCTGACCATCTGTCTGAGGATGAAAGGTTGTGCTCAAGCGTAGCTGAGTCCTGAACACCTCCTATAATCCCTTCCATAAGTGGAATGTAAAATGTGTGTCGCAATCTGAGACAATCTTGAATGGCACCCCATGAAGTTGTACAATCTTATGTACATAGATACATACCAAGATCACTATTTATACCTACTCTCGAATGGGTAGGAAGTGGGCCGACTTTGTGAGTCGGTCAATGATCACCCAGATGGAATTGTGGCTCCTGTACGTATGTGGTAGCCCTGTCACAAATTCCATGGATATATCATCCCACTTCCACTCTGGTACCTCAAGTGGATGAGCTAATCCCACTGTTACTTGATTCTTGGGCTTCACTTGCTGACAAGTGAGGCATCTTGATATGAACTATTCCACCGGTTTCTTCATCCCTGGCCACCAGTACTGTCGCTGGAGGTTCTGGAACATCTTCTCCACACCAGGATGTACCGCCAAAGGGGATATGTGGAACTCCATAAATACCTCCTATCTTAGTGTCATTGGCACCATGGTTCATCCTCTGAAGAGGGTGATGTGCTCCCTACCTTCAGAAAATCCATCAGGAGCCTGTCCTAAAGATATCTAAGCACGTCAGGCCTCACAGTCTATATCCCCAAGTTGTGCCTCCCTGACTCACTGAAGGAGTGGGGGAGTAACTATCATAGATAGAAGGTAAGATTATCTATCACTATCCATGAATGATAACTGCAACGCAGATAAATGCTTTGTCACCTCACTCAGCAACTATAGTATAGAACTCCTACTGAGTGTGTCTGTTGTCGTGTTCCCCTTCCTAAGAGCGTATACTATCGCAAAGTTGTAGTCCTAGAGGAACTCTATCCATAGCCTCTATATTAGGTTTAGTTCCATCTGTGTGAAGATATACCTGAGACTCTTTTGATCAGAGTAGACTGTAAAATGTTCACCCATCAAGTAGCTTCGCCACATCTTCAATACAAAGATCACTACTGCTAACTCCAGGTCATGGGTAGCATAGTTCTGCTCATGCTGTCTCAACTTCCACGAGATGTAGGTGATCACCACTCGCTCCTACATCAAGACACAACCTAGTCTGGTCCCTAATGCATCGTAGTAAACTACATACCCAACACCCTCTTCTAGTAGCCTCAAGATGGGGGCACTCATCAGTATCTGACTTAGCTTCTGAAAACTATACTAGCATCTCTCCATCCACACGAAGGGATTTACCTTCTTTTTCAAAGATGAAAAGGGTGTCACAACTCTGGAAAAGGCAGCTACAAATCTCCGGTAGTACCCAGCCGATCCCAGGAAACTCCGCACCTCGGTCACAACCCTGGGTGCCTCCCAAGAAAGCATTGCCTCTATCTTCACCAGATCCACTGCAACTCCAACCTCTAAGATAACGTACCCCAGGAAGTGAAATTATTGTATCCATAACTGGAACTTAGAGAGGTTTCCATAAAGATGGTGCTCTTGGAGTGTATTTAGAACTATCTGTAGGTGCATGGCGTGATCCTCCACTGACGCCGAGTATATCAAGATGTCATCACTGAAGACCACCACGAAAGAATCGAGTTAAGGCTGGAAGATCCTGTTCATGATCCCCATG
Organism: Viscum album; assembly: GCA_963277665.1. NCBI lineage: Eukaryota > Viridiplantae > Streptophyta > Magnoliopsida > Santalales > Viscaceae > Viscum > Viscum album. The sequence continues at coordinate 825,191,037 of OY728148.1, read as the reverse complement.
AAAACTACCGGAGTGTTGTTCATGCCAAAGGGAACTACCAAGAACTCATAATGTTCATACTGACATCTTAAGGTTGTCTTCGTTACTTCCTCATATCATACTCTAAGCCGATGATAGCCTGATCTGAGGTCTATCTTCAAAAACCATCGAGCTCCCTTCAGCTGGTTGAAGAGATCATCAATCCTCAAGAGTGGATACTTTTTCTTCTTGGTCACCTGGTTTAGGTATCGATAGTCCATGAAAAGCCTTAGACTCCCATATTCCTTCTTAGTAAACAAAATCGGGGATTCCCATGGAGAAATATTGGGTCTTATGAACCCCTTCCTCTACAAGTCCTCCAACTGTACCCGTAACTCACAAATCTCTATAGGAGCCATCTGATATACTGGTGTAGATATATGTGTTATCTTGGGGTACCGGTCAGTGTATAATTATACCTCTTTGTGAGGAGGTAGTTCCAGAACATCATTAGGAAATACATCATCATACCGGTCCACCACAACAGGATAACTCAGACTCCTCATGTCAACTGCTCTGAGGGTAAGGCTAGCCAACTGATGAGTGATCGACTTCACCCTCCTCTGAGAAAGTTTATCCTATGCTTCAAAGGTTCCATTATCATCATAGAAGTAAAAACTGGTCCCATTCTCATAGAAACACCTCATTTTGTGCCTAAGATAGTCAATCTGAGCATGGACCATAGATAACTAGTCCATACCCAAGATGACATTGTAAGGCCTCGATGCTGCTACTAGGAGATCTCAGCCAAATCTATTGACTCCTAGATTAAGCTCACACTGTCAGCATCAATGTGTAATCATTTAATCCTATCATGTATGAATCTCTAAATGTAAGGATCGATCCAATGGCTCTATCAGAATCTCTGAGATCCGAACGAGAGACATGAAAATGAAAGAGTGACTGGAACCTATGTATATAAGTACTGCATCTAGGGTGGAGTACACAGATATCATACCTTGAATCATATCTGGAGCTCTGTGGTTGTAGGCCTCAGTTGCCTGATGTTGAGATCATCCCTATCCGCCTACTCTCTGAGGTCGGGATGGACCACCTAGAGGTGGTGGCGGTAGAACCTCAAATCGTTGCCCACCACCTGCTACACAACCTACTCCTCTACAACATTCACAGCCCTACGGACCTCCTTGCTCAAATATTTTCCTCTACGTCGGTGTTCCATAGACCATCTGATGATTGTCGGTATGGTAGGTCGAGTAGTCTCAAGCCATGCGGCCCTGCCTGCCACATGTAAAGCACAATCTGCTCCTCTGCTGGCCTACTCTACCTCGTGAGCTCCACACCTCTAACCCTACATCTTGAAGTCATCCTCCAAAAGTTCTGGCCTACTTGAACCTTTTAGTCACCTACCTACTACCTATTGGAGATGACTCAGCCACCTGTCATCTAGTGGTGGCTCTCACCATCGGTGCCTGCTCAGCTAAGAAGCTCTCCACCAATAATACTCGCTCAAGCACTCCATCCTGTGTTGGTATATTGAGAGATATCATCGATGCTCTAATATCCTACCTGAGACCTTGATCAAAGGTTCTGTCCTTGAAGAAAGGGTATCATACCATGTCGGTGGAGTAGCACGAGAGGTCATTGAATCTCGTCGAGTACTGGGCTACTGTTAGGCTACCCTATTGTAAGTGTAGGAGCTCTTGAATACACACAAATCATAGTGTCATTGGAATGAACTGCACCCTTGAGAGACTCTAAAAGTCCATCCAGGTGAGGGTCACCTCATCATTTAACTGGAGCATCAAGCTCTACCATCTCCCTATTGTTCCCTGGAATAGGCTAGCATCTAGGATCACTATCTGATCTGCTGGTATTCAAACTAGGCAGAAAACCCCTGCCACAGCCTCCAGCCAATCCTTAGCTTTCGAGAGATCTGTCTTACATTGAAACCTCAGAGGACTCTACCACTAGAACCCATGAAATGAGCTCAGTCAGTATGCATCGTCCTATAGTGGGGCTGGTGGAAAATGTTTCCCAACGGGTGGTGGTGTTGTTGGTGCACAACCTAAAGGTGCTATCATTGTAAGAGGTCCCTACACCAAAGCCTCATCACTCGGTGGGCCATCACCATGAACTATCTCTATAATCTTAGCCAGATGTCTACGTGGAGGTATCTTGAAAAAATAGGTGTGCCACAATCAATAAGTTATACCTGGTGAGCTTACACAAAAGGGATCAAAAGTAAAAACATTTCCAAACCATGCACAATCAGTGTTTTCATGAACTGAGCCAGAAATCAGAATTCAGGGTCCTGGTGTATGGATACTTCAGTAACTACACCAACACTAGACTATCCAAACTAAAAACAACACTCAAAAAACTTAACACTATTGCTCTTTTGGAAAGACCAAAGTCCTAGTTCTTCGGTAGAACCGACTCCTCAGATACCACTTTGTCATGACCCATCCCCAAAGGCATGTGTCGTGACTACCCCAAGCCCGCCTTCCATAGGCTAGGGATTGGCGACCAGCACCAAAAAGGCATATCCCTAAAATGGGAATGCATTGCCTTTGAACCTGAAAACACACAGACCAAGAACACGAAAATATACAAACCAGGTAATAAAATTGCAGTAGTAAAAGTGTGTACTGAAAGTAAAGGGGTCGGAATACAAGACCAACTGAAAGATACAATAAAACAGAAAATATAAAATAGCTCATGAGATCATCCACCAAGGATCCTACATGAAGGGTTGGTATGGCTCCTCTCCACAGCTCTCCATATCAACCAGTCACCTCCGTGTACTTCCTAGTCCTGGCTCCTGAAGTCTCATCTAAATTACTCATCGTCTGCAAAAGACACAACAAGGTGCGAGTGAAGCCTATGCAGGGGTGAGTATAAAAATACCCAGTAGAGACCCTGAGACCCCCAAAGGTCTCTCAGAATTCCACAAGGAAAATCACTAAGCATGATCTCAATCATAAAGCACAAAGCAAAAGACTCAGCTCAAACCAGGTATTCAACTTAGAGATTAGGAATAAAGATGATTAGTCTTAATATATATCATTTTATTCCATTGGGAAGTTCCACAACCAAACCATGAATAAGTTTTTACATTTTTAATCCACACAGGGTCGTATGTCCTTGATCCATGACAGGATGCTCTATGGCTAGTTCTTGTCAGGTCGCGTACTGCGGATCCACATAGGGTCGCTAGAATGATGATCCACACAGGGTCTATATGATACTGATCAAAACAGGGTCGTTATGATGTTGATCCACATAGGGTCTCTATGATGTTGATCCACACAGGGTCTCTATGATGCTGATCGACATAGGGTCACTATGATGTTGACCCACATACGGTCTCTATGATGCTGATCCACACAGGGTCACTCTTCAAATGATAGTCATCCACATGATTCCACGCACCCGGTGCGATTTTGTTCCATATTATCTGCTCCTAAAGATATCAGTCTTACCTCAATCACTAAAATTTTCCACAAAGTAGTAACCCAAAGTATTTCCATGTCGTAAGGGTCCCAATGCGATAGACAACGCATCAATCAGACTCCCAGTCTATGAGTTATAAGTGTTTTAGTACTGAGGGCCCGGTCAGATTCAGGTTTGATCTAACCAAAACATACTATAACTTTATCCAAAACTATAGTGGAGTATCTCAAAAGGACCATCTTGTTCCAAGGATTCCAGCTCTGTAGATAGTTTGTCAAATGGACGTCTGGTTTGTGAGATATGACCTTTTAAGCGTATTTGGGTTGAAAAGGGTCTGGGTCTGGTCTGACCCGGTCAGACCGACCCGACCTGCCCCAACTTGGGCTCACCCGACCCGGTATGAGTCGACTTGGCCCAGCCCAAACCAGCTAGGCTGGCCCGAGTGGGCTGGGCCACGGACCAGCCTGGCCTGCCGGGTGGCCCTGCCCACTAGCTGGCACAACACCCAGTTGGGTGGCCCACACAGGAAGTGTCACTCCCCCTTCCCGAACAGCTTTCATCTATTTGTTTTCTACAACAACGGCACCACATGGCACCAACTCTTTGTCAGCGGGACCTATGGGGCGCAGGTTCCCGTCTCCTATGTCACGGCCTCATCACTACGACGCATGACGGTGCACTGCCTTCCACCAACGCGGTTGGCCGAGATCCAGCCGCCGCCTACTGCCAATGTGGTCGGCCGATGCCGGCCACCACTGTCTCCCACCGGTTCCGCATAGGCGGAACTTCCACGGGCCATTGGGTGAGCTCTGGTGGTCCCTTTTCCCTTCCAAACGCACCTACGGGGCTCCCAAAATGCTTCCATCACTATGTGGCTCTCGGATTAAAGTTTTTGTCAAGTTCAAACATTTCCCACGAAGAACACAACAAAACAGAAGTAGCGGAGGGTCAGGGCATTGTTCGTTTGAACCATTCCCTCCGCATTAGCATCATAACAAGTTGGTAGAAATTAATTCAACATAGATAAAGTATAATAATTCTGCGATTCATCATTCTTTTAAAGAATAAGAAAAAAAATCACTTGAATTTAAACCAAACACCTACCTCTAAATTGGAGGTGACATAACGGTTATGGAAGAAGAATCCATGCTTGATGAAGCCACTGGCGTTCGTCGATCCCAGATCAATTCCTACAATGATGCCATTTGAGCCTCCATTCTTCTTTAGAGGGAAGTTCATCAGCACTTCATCAGAGTTCTCCCACAATATCACTAATACCCCCCCTTGCCAACATTGTTAATTAAAAGGAGGAGTTGAGAGTTTAACTCTCCTATAAATTAATGGTTTCATTAATCGGTCAAATTAATGAACCACATAATTTAGATGAGTAGAGGTTAGACAATAGAAGATTCAATCCATTAAATGGCTTGAAAACTCAGCGGTCCCGCCACTGTTGATCAACCATTAGTAGAATAATAAAATAATAATTTTATGTTATTTAATTATTCTTTAAAAATTTGTAAAACTAAATTTTTCTCCTGAACTACTATGGTCGATGTTAAGCCTTACTTAAGCGAATCTCAGTGTTGTGGATTCAACGGTGCCCTTAGATTTTTAATCTGAGCACTAGTTTAAAAGATAGAAAATGCCACCTGCACATTTACTGAATGTGCCTTTAAAAAAGTTCAAAATTAATTTCTGGGCACATCGTGCCTCAGAATGAAATGCTGTTAATTTTTTCATACTCATAATAATCCAAAATAAATTAAAAAAATTATATGGAATTTATGGGTCTTTACAGCCATGTAGCACATGTACATGTTGTGTAGTCCTTTTAAGTCACAGACAAGCTATATATTTCCATACATGGCCAATCTGACTGGTGACTATGTAACTTGGAAACCACATGCCATTTAGTCCTTTATACACATCATTTACTCCAATTTTCGGAAGCATGGTTTGCATGCTGAGTCCCTTGGCATGTGACTTGGATAGACGGTGAGAGATGTACACACCGTGTAGCTCATCTATACACATTGTGTACTTATAAAAAATTATGCAGAATTAAAAATTTATTTATTATACTCTATAAACTTTATCTACATGTGCCTGTGTGTGTTCATTAAGTTGATAGTACATGGAATGTGCTGGATTTTAATATATATATATATATATATATGTGTGTGTGTGTGTGTGTGTGTGTGTGTTTAATTAATTTCTACGTACTTTTCATATCGGCGTATCATGTGTGATTTGTATTGCAGATATTATTTTACATGAATTTAAGCATGACATGTTGTATAAAAATCATGTAATTTTTGTAATCATCAAGTTAATAGTACACGTTGTGAAATTATGTGATAAGTTATATATGTTATATGTCATAAGAGTAAAATGTATACAAGTATAATACATGTTGGGAAGATTTAGATGGGTATTCACCATGTTTCCTCCAATATACATTTATGTACATAGTTAATTTTAAATAAATTTATTTAATTTGTTTAAAATTTTATGGATGATAATCTCAAGGAAATTTGAATGAAAATTAAGATAAAATAATTGATTAATTAAAGAATATAATTAATTGATTCAAGCATGATTTATCTTAAATAAAAACTATTAAGAATTGAATGCTAGTTTTATTAAATTTATAATTCATTGCATGCATGTGGATAATCATGAGAATGGACCAGAACATTATATGTGTTTAGTTTCATTTAACTTATTATTAAATTAAATTATTGGCATGTGTGCCATCTCTCCTCTTATTATGTAAGGACATGTGTTCCCATGGTTTCTTTTATGTAAACCCCTTGTTTACCTCACTTTCATGTGTGTAAAAACATATATAATGGATGGATCTCCCAATATATTGGAGGTAGTTCAAGTTTGGATCCAAGGAAAAACCAATCCAAGAGAGATACATAGGCTAACAGGAGGAAAGTTATACCACGAACCTTAACTGGTTCAAGGTGTTTTTCCCCTAGGTCAATGATTAGTTTATCAACCACTAGAAAAACTAACCATTAGTAATAGATCATGGTCATACCACTTTATAATTTTATTCCTATCTATTTGCATGGTTATTTCATTATAGATACTTTTTCGCAATCACATGAATTAATGAAATTAATGAGTATGCAAGATATAACTAAAATAAATTGTCTTATGTGTAAATATTATCTAAGACATGGTTAATCACTTAAGAAAATACACTTAATATTAAAAATCATGTGATAAAGATAATAATTGGAAATTTATTCATAAAAGGATAAAATCCCTCAATAATATATATTAAGTCAGTATAACCTTTCACTACTTCAGTTAAAATAAAAATGTAGTTCAAAGTGTTTGACCAGAAAAAATTGGGGTGCTTTCAATTATGGCGAATTCTAACATAAGTTTTTGGGTTGACTTAACTTAGTTTAGATCAAGGGTTGAATTTTAAATAAGGACTTGGTGTAACTAAGAGTCAAAGGGTTGAGAAAATTCAATTTAATGATTTTAGTATTGGGGAGTCCACTCAACAGATCAAGGAACTATGAGTTATTGTAGTTGGGATTTTGAATTCCTACCTAAAACCATTCAAGTTTCTTAACCAACCAAATTTGGTGTAATGAGAAGGATAATATGGGTCATTGACACTTGAATGTCCAAGAAATAGGACATTCTGAATCCAATGTTGAGGGATATTAGGTTTTGATAAAATGGTAGGAGATTAGTTAATATAATATTTATTAATTTGTCAAAAAAATTCAGTTAAAGTACTAAATATTTTTTATTTTATTTGTAGAAATAATATTAAAATTAATTCAAACATATCACTGTGATCTATACTTTAGAAGGATAACCTTATCACCGGCACAAATTTCCAAGAGTGGAAAAGGTGCTTATGCGTTATCCTTCTCCATGAAAGGAAATTATATGTGCTAGAAGAACCTATTCCTTATGTGCCTGGTAATGAGGCAAGTGATGAAGAGTTATCACTCTATGAGAAACACTTCAATGATTCCATAGATGTTCAATGTTTCATGCTATTATCCATGACCAATGAACTTTTGAAACAACATGAGGACATGGATGTATATAGCATGATGTCTCACCTTTGATATATTTATGAAGAGAAGGCGGGACAAGAGAGATACAAGATCTCCAATGCTTTGTTTATAACTAAGTTTGGAGAGTTTTCACCAGTTGGGCCTCATGTACTCAAGTTTATTGGCTAAATTTAATTCTTATACATCTTAGTGATTAAATCCTTGAATGAGTTGTGTATAGATCTCATACTTTCATCACTGCCCAAGACCTTTTCTAGTTTTAATCCTTTTATAACTTATTACATTAATTATCCAATTATATAAGGATATGGTTCATGATAAAACCACAGTCCTTATGGTGGATAAGAAAATAACAAGGAAAATGGGCCTAATACTCGCAACAATTCTAAAGCTCCTGAGCACTATCCTTCCAAGAATATGAAGATCTAGAGGCAAGGAAAGGAAAAGGAGGTAGTATGTTTTTCATGTGGAAATCTAGGCCATTGTAATAGGAACTACACGTAGAAGTAAGGAGAAGCTAAAGGTGTGTTCGTTATCAAGTGCAATCTTTCAATATCTACACATTGGGTATTAGATATAACCTTTGGTGCTCATGTCTATATCAAAAAATAGGAAGCAAGTAAATTCAGAAATATTTTTAGATGAGAGGTGGATCAGAGTGTTGCTAATGGTGTCAGGATGGATACCCTAGCCATTGGTGACTATCACCTTTCATTTCCAATAGGAATGATTTTGGTTTTAAAATATTATTATTATGAACTGACATTTACCAAGAACATAATTTTTGTATCATTCCTAGATGCATATGGTTTTATTTTCAATTTTTTTAAAAAAAATTGTTTTTTTATAAATACAGCATATATTATGGTATGAAAAATTTAAATAAAAGTATTTTTGTGTTAAATTATATAAAAAAAAAGTATTGTAAATTGATAATGAATCACATTTACATGAATTATATAACACCAACTATGGAATCACTATCTTGTTCATATAAACCAGAAGCGTTTGACAAAGCTTTGTCAAGATGGTTATTTAGACTCATCTAATCTGAAACCACTTGAAAGATGTCATGCTTGTTTACAAGGAAAATAACCAAACCTTCATTCAGTGGATAGGGTGAAAGGGACATATATATTTTAGGATTGGTACACACTAATGTGTGTGGACAATTTAAAGTAAAATCTAGAGGTAGGTATTCTTACTTCATAACTTTTAGTGATAAATTGAGTATATATGGTTATGTCTACTTGATGAGGTCTAATTATGATTCCTTTGAGAAATTCAAGGAATTCAAGAATGAAGTATAAAATAAAATTGGAAAGAAGATAAAGAATCTTTTAATTAATTGAGGTGGTGAATATATTAAATAGGATTTTATTAACTTTCTATGGGAGTTTGGTATTCTATCTCAACTCACTCCACCTTACACACCACGGTGGAATGGTTTTAGTGAAAGGAGGAACCATACCTTATTAGACATGGTAAGGTCAATAATGAGTTATGAAGATCTTCAATTATCCTTTTGGTGATATGCATTAAAAAATGTGGCATAGACATTCACTAGTAAAAAAATAGGATTTAACATCGTTTTTTTTTACTTTTGTCGTCAGTTTTTAACCTACGTTTATAATGGTAACGTAAAATATATTATTTTCAGCATCAATTTTACAAAAACTGACGCCAAAAATCATTTTCGTTAAGGGTTTCAATGTTATTTTTCCTAAAACTGATACCAAAAAACATTCTATTAAGGATTTCAGCATCGTTTTATTAAAAACCCGACGCTGAAAAACCTATCCGAGCATGTTTCGGCATCAATTTCTTTAAAAACCGATGCCAAAAGTTAAAAAAAAGATATAAAATTAAAAATATTACACTTATAAAATAATAAAACTCCTGTAATAAAAAAATATATATAAAAATGTATTTATCATTGACTAAAAATCTATAACTTACATGCTTTTATCTAATTAATAAAAAATATATCTACACATTTGTATTATAAAGTATAATTAAAATACACGTACCTAAAATTTAAAACATTCTTATTGTTGGTTATGGTTGAATAATTAATTTGATTATCACTATGTTCAGATAACTATTATATCAAAAGAGTTAGTTTTTTGAACCCATATGTAATATTATTCATAAATATTAGAATATACATACCTCAAATCCTAATCAGACTTAACAAATAGTTCAAAAAATAGATTGAATATGGGTAAGATTAGATTGAGAATAAGACTGGTAATCATTGAATGACTACAATAACATTTAATGATATAATATAAAAAAATAGAATATTATGGCAGAAAATAAAAAATAATAATACAACTAACCATTTCAAATTCAGTAGTTTCACCAGTTGTGATTATCTCATATATGAATTGTAGAATATAATAACCACACTCAACATGTCCTTTTTGATGATGACACTATAGTTATAAAACATTAAACTGATAATAAAAATCAATATATAACAAAAAATAAAAATAATATCTAATATAAAAACTAATTACCTTTACTTCCACATATTTGATTGTATTTGGTTTCTTTATAGACATGTATTCCTTATTAAATTTTTTCCATGAACTGCATTTTCATATATATGTATATAAACTAATTATACATGTCTAAACAATAATAATTAAACATAATGAGCTTATAAAAAACAAAAAAAAAACTTACCTGTCTAATAAGGTGGAAAATATTTTACTAACATTCCCTCATAAAGAGAGAAACCAATATAAGGTACATTCACTTGGGCATAATACGCCAAACATCCAATGCCCCCTACAATACAAAAATTTCATAATTAATGACATTATAATGATCATTAGTTCTTAATTATTTTTATGTTCTTACTTATCAAGAAATGGAAAAAACCAACACTCAATATTTGTATGTGATAATATCTCACATATATATAAAACTCTATAAGGATTCTTCACATGTTGCACTTCTATGGAAATGAATTCTGGATCTATAAAACTGTAAATTCCTATAATTTCATTTTGTATAAGAAGCATGTGTAGATACCTAATTTAAAAAGAAAATATAGTTAGTCAATTTAAAACCATATTTTATTAAAGAAATACAAATACAAATTTCAATTTACTTACATGGAAAAAAATGCACCACATTCAGGCCAAGCTCCTAAAAATCAACTGGATGCATGATATATTCTTTGAGTAATCTCATAGGATATTCTCTTCCACATATATTGACCATCATCTGAAACTTATAGATATAATTCAATGAATAAGAATCCTCAGATAGTCTTTGTGTCCTATAAGAAATATCAGAAGGATCTACAGTAAATTATTCCAAAAAATTTTGTTTCATTTGTGCAGTTTATTTTTCTTTTAGATAATCCGACATAATCTAAATGTCAGAAAACATTATAATTAATTTTGAATCATTTTTAATTAATATTTAAAAAAATACATACCTCATATGAAATATAATTAATAAGACCAGTTGGACAAAGTAAAAAATGACTCAAACCATCCCCAACACTTGTGATATCCTCGGTAAGAAATGGTAGTAGAGAATTAGGATCTATAATATCAAGTACTGATACTCTAACCTGACTCATCTTCATAGGGTGGTGATGTAAAAATTCCCCCCAAAAATGCATGAGTCCTAACACAACAATATGTATATAAGGATCTCTAGAAAACAAATCACATTATATGGTTTGATCCAAGTGAGGAGGTGGAGGATCAAAATAGACATATGGGGTAGGGTAGTTCAAGTGAGTAGACTAGGAAGGCTGAAAAATGAAAAAAAATATATATTAGTATTTATAATTTATAAAATAGAAAAATTGATGAAAAATAAATAATATACAGATTGTTCCAAGTGAGGAGCTGGAGGATCGAAGTAGGTAGATGGGGCAGGGTAGTTTGGATGAGCAGGCAGGGAAGGCTAAAAAATGAAAAAGTCATATTAGTGTTTATAATTTATAAAATAGAAAAAATGATCACAAATAAATAGTATACCTAGGAAGGCTGCACAGACGGGGTAGGGTAGTCCAGTTGAGCAGGCTGAGAATGCTGAAAAAATGAAAAAGTTATATTAGTGTTTATAGTTTATAAAATAAAAAAATTAATGAAAAATAATAATATACCTAGGAAGGTTGTGCAGACTGTGACTATCTTGCCAATTGTTCTAACAAATTCTTCTGCACTGTTTCTTTAATTTGAACACCCATAGACTATTTCATATCTTTCAGCTTGGCTTTTAAGGATTCTATTTCTGGGTCTCTTGATTGCTTACTCTGACCAAAAACCTTCTAAATACTAACACCTACCTGATATCCTCTAACACGGCTAGGGTGTTCTTCCTTTCCCAAAGAAGTGGCTAGGATGTCCATCCTATCCTCTAATATAAAAGAGCCTTGTGTATCTTTCTCTTGAAGTTCATCCTGAAATGAAAAATTAAAAGTTTATATTAGTATATAAAAAATATAAAATAAAAAAATTGATTACAAATAAATAATATTTACTTAAAATTTTATCAGATACTTGCTTAGCTTCCACTGTAAGATACTGTTCATTTTTCCTTCTTCTTACTCATTTCCATTTTTCATGGAGATTTGGAGGTGATTGAGGACCAAACTAGACCTCTTCTGAACCACTACTAGATCGAGCTATTAATGATTCAAATTTTTCTTCAATCATTTTTTGCTCCAAATATGAATACCCTACATGTGATAAAGTATGAGGGTATACATTTCTCAATTGGATCCATTGATGAGATCTCCTGGATGACTGTTATATAAAAATAAACTACTGAGTAATTAGAAATATATATAATAAATTTTACAATATAAAATAATTATAATACCTAAAATGTTTCTTCATAATGATTATCAAAAATTGCTTCTATGTATCTTCATCTATAAACTGATACTTGAGGAATGGATTTTCAAACTTTCTCTTTACAAAAACATAATTTTTTGTCAATTTTGTTTTAAATTCTCTCCATTGAACCGCCGCTAAAGAGAGATGTCTTTTGTTAATTTCTTTGGTTTCCTCAAAATTTAATTTCATCTGTAATTGAATAAATTAAATATGTAATTTAAAATATTTAATATTAAAAAAATGAGATAAAAGAAATAAATTAAGATATTTTACCATCACGGCCTCCCAAAGCTGTTGCTTAACCATCCCATCCACTGACTTCCAATCAGGATATAAAATACTAATCCTGCAATGGCTATGCATCAATATATAACTGATAAACTGAACTGCATTTGGGCTAGTTGAGTTATTATTATCATTAAAATGGATGTGTAATCTGTCATCATCAAGAGCAAGTGATATTTTTGGTAAACTTGTAATACCACGTTTACTAACTTGAGAACTTTATTTTTTAGTAGTAATAGGATAAGTCTCCTCCACTGAGGACACATCAGTAGTCCTGCAATTGTTTTTGTAAATTAACAGTTTTATTTCATTAAATAAGTATATTACGAAATATTTAATAGTATAAAAAATAGATATATCTCAGTAACTACTCCTCTATATTTGTATCTAACATTTCTATTAGAAAGTGTAATGAAATTTTGTGTACCTTCATATCATTAGAAAACTGAATATTTAGAAAAAATAAAGAAAAAAATATGTAAGTAAAAAAGAGGCATGGATTTCTAAGTTTCAAAAAAAGAAGAAAAATATACATATTTACTAGAAAAATTAGGATTCTAATTTAGTGTTTTCCCACATTCCTTCATCATGATCATTACATACTGCATGCACTATGTTTGTCTTATACTCATTGTAATCATCCGGAAATTGCATAATAGATGAATAAGGCTCATGTAAATCAATAACATCATCAAAATCATCTTCATTACCCAAATGGTATCTTTTTACTTGCAAAAGTATAGAACACTAATCATTCTATGGATCAATGAAATAAAATACTTGTTTTTCATGTGTTTCCATGATAAATGGTTTCTCATTGTAATTAAATCTTTTCAAATCAACCAGTTTAAACCCATATTCATCATGTTTCACACCACTCTTACTATCTACCCAATTACACTTAAAAATGGTGACTTGAAATTTAATATAATAAATTTCCCATATGTCTTCAATAACTCTAAAATATGGCATTGATGCAAAAATTGGGTTTTTATCTTTGGTACTCGAAAAATGCACAGCTTCAGCGAAAATCATCACACCACTATCCTGAATGGTACACTTGTAATCCATATTTTTTGTGTAAAATGTGTAGCCATTAATATTAAAACCAGACCATTTGATCACATTAATGGATGGTCCCCCTACTAACCAATTCAATGTTTCTGATGTAGATATATCAGTGGTGAATTTATCTTTAAACCATGAAACAAATGTATTATTATACTCAATCATCAACCACTTTTCGTTCATTTTATGATATCATAAATTTAATTCAGCAATATGTGAGGATATATGTGATTGAACCTCATCTGTGTTGTTTAAAATGTATAAATGTACCTACATCACTTCATCACATAGAATGAACTTTACCTTTAAGCCTTGAACCCCACTACCTTCACTACCAACTATCATATGTCGAGATATAGGGAGACCAATATGCTCTACCTCATACAAATAATCAATAAAAAACTCAATAACCTCTTCTGATACATATTTTTGAACAATAAAGGCCTCTAGTTGATAATGATTTTTAACATATCCCTTAAAAATTTTCATATATCTTTCAAAAGGTTATATCCATCGTAAATAAACAATCCCACATATTATAATCTAATACACCAAATGAATCAGCAGATGAACCATTATATCAAAAAACATAGGTGTTAAATACATTTTTAGTTAAAAAAGAATAATAGTTTCTTCATTATTCAACACATCTAAAAAATTTGGATCAATGACTTTGCTACAAATGGATTTAAAAAAATTACATAGCCTGATGATAGTCTTTCTGAAATTTGTCGATAAAATACCATGCATTGCTACTGGTAGATGTTGTTTCATCAATACATTACAAACCTGAGATTTCATACCTATTAATTTACAATCCTTCAATGACACCAAATTATTCACATTTGAAGAAAATCCACTGGGTAATTTAATAACATGAATACACTAAAAAAATCATTTTGCAATCTTTCTTAATGTGTGAAACGATGGAGGTAAATATGTTATATTTCCTTTCATAGTGGGAGCTAAATCCAAACGTATTCTCATTAATATCAAGTCCAATCTAGCATGCAATACATATTTTTTCTTTCCTTTTATGTCTAATAAATTTCCAATCAAACTATCACATATGTTTTTCTCAACATGCATAACATAGATGTTATGTTTTATCTCTGAAAATCTCCAATAAGGTAGTTCAAAAAAATAGATTTCTACTTCCAAATATTTCTTTGAAGACCAGAACTTATTTTCTTTCCAAATGTAGAATCAATATTTTTCACCCTGTCATAATATTCTTCAGATAAAAATGGCTGAGGGGGAATTTTTTATTCTTTTAAACCATTAAATGATTTTTTCAATCTACGATAATGATGATCCTTTCGCAAAAATATTTGATGTCTCATGTACACTATCTTTCCTTCATTCTTAAATTGATAATATGAAGTATGTTCTTCACAAATTGGATATGATTTATGCCCCTTAACACTATATCTAGATAAGTGTCCATATTTAGGAAAGTTTTTTATAGTGAATATTATCATAGCACACAAAAGAAAATACTCTTTCTTGTATGCGTCAAAAACATTAACACCTGCCTCCCATAGAAGTTTAAAATCATTAATCAATGGTGAAAGATACACATCAATATCATTTAATATTTTTTTTGGTCTAGAAATCATCAAGCTCATCATAACATATTTTTTATTCATACATAGATGTGGGGAAAAGTTGTAAACTATCACAAAAACAGGCCATGAACTATGTTGGTTGCTAAGGCTCTAATGTGGATTCATTCCATCGGCACACAATCCCATTATTAGATTTCTAACTTCACTTCCAAAATCATGAAATTTTTTATCAAAACTCTTCCACTGTGGTGAATCGACAGGGTGACGTAAGTTACCATCCGAGATTTTCTCATCTGAATTTCATCTTAACCTTTTTATGTCAATTGAATTTGCAAATAGATGTTTCAAATGAGGAATTATTAGAAGGTACCAAATTGCTTTAGCAAGAGTTTTGATTCCGGTACCTAAGAATGAATCCTAGATGAATTATAATAATTGTATACAAAAAATATAGGATGATATCATTAGAAAGTACACAATTGATTTTTTCAGGATGTTAGATGACAGTACCTGAGAATGAATCTGAGTTGACTTTCCCATCTATCTTATAGAGTGATGTCCCACATGTAGTACAACATGATAAATATTCATATTCTTTTCTATATAGTACACAATCATTGGGGAAATCATGTATCTTTTTATACCTCAATACCATTGGGAATAATATTTTCTTCACCTCATAATTTGAATCTGGAAGCTCAATGCCTTCTAGAAGTACCTCTTTTAAAATCTCAAGTAAGATGGAGAAACTTTTATCACTCCACCCATTATTTGATTTTAAGTTAATTAATCTCAAAACTGCGGATAACATTGTATATTTACCACAATGTGGGAATAATGGTTTCTCATAATATCCATAAAATCATTCAATAGTTGTTATTTTTTATGGTTTTGACACCTGAATCATGAATTAATTCTTCAATACGATCCTCTTCCTCATTATGAATATTGTCAAAAGATTGGATGTTAAATTTTCAGTTATTTCACCATGCCATATCCAACATGTATAATTAAGGATAAAACCATAACAAATGAGATGATCCTTGATTTATCTGGAGTTTAACTTTCTCAAATTCAAACGCTTTACACATGGACAGAAAATCAAATCAATGTTTTGAAGATGTTATTTAGAAAATTCCAAGAATCCATCAACTCCTTTTTCATATTCACTAGAAATTCTTCATAAATGTATCCAATTACAATACATTAAATACCTGATATCACAATATAATTGGTGAATATATTAAAACATATAAACATTTAAATATATATATATATACTGATAAATTGTAAACAAAAACACATTTAATAAAATCTATTGATAATCAGATAGAAAACACCAGATATGAAACACGTTTAAAAATAGTAAACTTTTTATTTTCATATTATATACATGTATTATATTGATATTATAATTTAATTATAATGTCAATATTCTAAAATTTATTAGTTCATTTTACATAGTTGTTGCATTATTTCGTTGTTGTATGTGTCAAAATTATTGAAGATTACATTAATTTAACATGTGATAAATTAGTTATTATTAGTAATATGAAATAATAATTAGAGTAAATGTTCATATTATAAGTGAAATCAATTCTAATACTCCCAAAATTATGACAGATGAAATTAAATACATAACTAAATTGGTATATCTTACAACACATTTGATTCATTATTATTATTATTTTATTATATCCTAAAATTATTATTATTTTAATAAAAAAATAATAAAGAGAACATTAATACCAACTGAGGAAACCCAATAAAAACATACATTCATTTTTAAATAATTTTATATTAATATAAAATACATATCCCAGTAAAATACACCATTGAATCTATAGGTTTTCTGTAATTGGATTCTAAATTATAAATTTACTTCAATTAGATTGATTCCAGCATTTTATTTGACCCAACAGTGCATGGAAATTATATCAAGGAATGAGATCACAAGTAATAAATAAAAGAAACATGATGTCTAAGTATAGATGCATGGAATACAACCATGTATTACTAATTAATCACCTAAATATGTAAATCACATGGAAACCATTAATAAATCTATAAGAATCATGCACACTGCAACAAGTATATGTAGACATACTAGATAAGAAATAGTATAACAAATATACATGGAAAGTGACTATATAAGTAGCAAACACTCTAGCATGGAATATATTCAAAGAATGATAATTATATAATAGAAGCATGCTATGAAAATAAGCATGCTTATCAAATACCTAAAAAGGATTATATTATGTTTTCTTATAAAAATCATATCATGGTATGTAAAAGTCATTCTAATGAAACATACTAGGTATATCAGTAAATTTAAAATAGCATAGTAATGAAACCTACATGGAATGTCATATGCAGTACATGTTAATATGTACGTTCCTATAAGGATTCATGTAATTCTACATCCTTTCTATACCAGGCCAAGTGTGCATACCATAAATATCCTAAATTAGTAAGAAGAAGAATATAATCACATCAATCAAGGAGAAACCCTAATAAACCACAAAAAAATCTACATGAACAACACTCACATCCTTGTCCACTTTGACTTTTCATTTTATATGGGATGATCACTCTTAGGGATGACTATTAGCCATGTTCCAACACATTTATAATAAACTATAAAATAATAATTGAATGAAATCAAAAACATAATTAAATGACAAAAAAATATCTTCAAAATTTAAAAAAACTTACAAAATTTAGATTTTAACCTGAAAATAGATCCCAATACAAACTTTTCTTCGTGAAATGATTTGTAAAATTAAAAACTGCAAGATCTATACAAAAAATGATTGTACAAATGAAAAATAAAAATGAACAAAAAACAAAAATCAAAACATGGTTGAATTTCACCAAAAATAGGTTTCAGAAGAAAAAATAATCCGTGGATGATGAAATAAGAGGATATAATCAAGAAATCAGATCACAGATTGTGAAAATGGAATAAAATTGACAATAATGGCCTTTGGAGATAAAAAATATGCCTTCTAATTTGTCGCAAGTTGAGAGGAGTCACTGCAGGTTTAGCTCTAGGACATCCAAAAACATGAGGGTTTCCTAATTCCAACTATTTTTAAAAGACTTTTGGTGTCAGTTTTTACAAAAACCAATGCCGAAGAGTCCAAAAAAAAGTTTCGGCATCGGTTTTCCCAAAACCTGACGCCGAAAATATTTTTGTTTTAATATATGGCATCGGTTTTCAAAAAAACCAATGCCAAAAATATTTTTTTAATATATGGTGTCAATTTTTATGAACACCAACACCGAAAGATCAAGAGTTACCGATTTATGGTGTCAGTTTTCACAAAAACTGACATCAAAACTTTTTTTTATTTATGGCATCAGTTTTTAGAAAAACCGACACCATAAATCATTCTTTTTTTTTGTTTTGGGCATCGTTTTTAGTAGAACCGACGTGAAAAAACCACTTTTAAAATTTTTTTGTGTCGATTTTACTAAAAACTAACACCAAAAATTTCTATCACATACTATTAGTGTCGGTTTAGAAAAATATTATGTTATTACTTCGACGTTAAATATGGTATTTCCACTAGTGATTAAACCTAGTACCAACTAAATCAAAAAATGGAATTCCATTTGAGTTATGGAGTGGAAAGAAACATGTTTTCCACATACATGCATATAGGGTCACGTGGAATTTTTTAAGGCCTTATCAGGAAACAAACTAAATCCTTGAGGCACAAAGTGTATCTTTATAGGGTATTACAAAAAAACAAAGGGGTATTACCTATACAACCCCTTAGAAAAGAAAGTGATTATTGCCAAAAAAAATTATATCTTGAGAAGAAGAACATCCTCAAATAGGATAGTGGGATAAATATAAAAATATATGAATTTGATGCTCAAGATACACAAAAGTTGGTATAGGAATAGATTCCATAGGTCCTTGTGGAAGAATCAGTTCTTGAAACACAAGTACCACATAGGATCACAAGATAGGTAAGAGAACCATAAAGGTATGATTTTCTAGTCCCTAAAGATGGTGACTCATTATTGATTGGTATTAATGAACCTCTCTTCTAAAAAGAGTTAGTAGAGAGCTCATAAGATATAAGGTGGAAAGAAGCCATTAATTTTGAAATAGATTCCATGTATCAGAACCAAGTTTGGGTTCTAGTCGATGTGCCATTTGATGTAAATCTCATAGGGTGAAAATGGGTATTCAAGAGAAAAATGGACATGGAAGGTAAATTAATTACTAATAAATAAATGATAGTGGATAAGTGGTTTAAATAATATAAAGTAATTGCATACGATGAAATCTTTTCACTAATTTCTATCATAATTATACTTGTTATAGCATCTTACCATGACTATGAGATTTGACAGATGGATGTAAAAACTGCATTCCTTAATGGGAACCTTCAATAATATGACATTATGACACAACCAGAAGGGTTCGTGACTCTGAGTGATTCCAATAAGATTTTCAAGTTGTATAGATCCATTTATGGATTAAAGAAAGAATCCAGGTCATGAAACATTTGATTTGATGAAGCTATAAAATAATTCGGTTTCATTAAGAAAGAATATGAGTCATGTGTTTACAATAGGTTTATTGGAAATGAAATCATTATTCTTATAGTATATGTTGATGACATATTACTTATTAGAAACAACATACCAGTCTTACAGTCTATTAAGAACAGATTAGACAAGTATTTCTCTATGAAGGAATTAGGTGAAAAAGCCTATATTCTAGGGATCATGATTATTCATTATAGATTCAAGAGGATTATTAGACTAATTCAAAGTAATTATATTGAACATATAATAAATAAATTTAGTATGGAACAATCTAATATGGGATTGGTTCTAGTGTCACATGGTTTACATATTTCTAAGAAAATGTGTCCTTAGACACAATAAGAGAAAGAGAGAGTGAGTAAGATCTCATATGCTTCGGTGATAGGATCAATCATGTATGTCATGTTATGTACTAGACTTGATGTTTCCTATACATTGAGCGTGGTAGGTATATATCAAGCTAATATAGAAGAAAAACATTGGTCTACTGTTAAGGATATCCTTAGGTATCTAAGAAAAACTATGAATATTTTCCTGGTGTGTGGAGGAGATGAGGAGCTGGTCATCAGAGGTTATACTGATGCTAGTTTTCAGACATATCAAAATGATCTCAAGTTGCGGTTAGGATATGTTTTCTGTCTTGATGGAGGAGCTATGAGATGGAAGAGTTCAAAGTAGCCAGTTGTAGCTGATTCTACAAAGGAGTATGAGTATATAACAACTTCTAATGTAGCCAAGAAATCTATTTGGATATAGAACTTTTTCCAGGAGCTTGATGTGGTACCTGTAATTAAAGACCCTATCACATTGTATTGTGATAATACTATAGTGGTAGATCTGGCAAAAAGCCAAGGTCACACGAATGGAAAAATCATATAATTCAGAAGTACCACCTCTTTAGGTATTTTTATCAGAGGGGTGAAGTTGTAGTAAGAAGAGTACTTAAGGAATAGAATTTGGTAAACCCCTTGAATAAAGTAATATCTTATTAGAAGTATGAGTATCATTTGAGAGCTAGTGGTCTGAAGTTTTTTAGAATTTGTCTCTAGTGTAAGTTGGAGTATGTTGGAGTTGGTGGCTTAGAACCAACTTAGGTGTACTTTATGATAACTTTTATTCATAGTTTTTAATAATAATAAACTTATTATCACATCATGATTGTTCTTATATGTAACATATTATATGATAATGTCCTAAGAGTACCTTTCTCACTAAAAGGTCATAGTAGTTCCCCACTATGATGAGAACCCAGAAGTGTTACGACACTATTCTTAAATATATGTTCTATATTCATATGATATCATTTGAGGGAAAAAAATGATACAGGCTATCCGGGGCAGAGAATCATAGGACATTGAGGCACCTTCTCATGGTGTATACCCTTAGTAATATCCAGTGTAGGATATTATGATAACGATACCCGCTAGTAGGAAATCTGCATTTATATGTGTCATTGGATGTTCCTATCTGTGGATGTGTGTATTGATACTTATACTTTAAGATTATTATTAATGGATATTATAATTTGATTAATTTGATATATTTATGAAAACTGTGATGATATATGTTCTCAATGGGGTAGGATACGTTAGGTGCATCACAAGTAATATTGAATTAATGAAGAATGCGAGAAAGGATTTGTCCCTTGTTTTATTTAATGGAAGTTGATATATCATTCCATTTTATGGAAATGATATATCCTAAATAAATCCATGGACATAGTTCTCTATATGAAATTTCAATTTTCAGGAAGTCAAAGAAAGAGACATCGAGCACATAGGTTGATGGAACCAGCATACAACCTGCATGATTAGAGATATCATGATAAAGAGATTATATTACACAGTAAGCATCTGTATGGGGGTATTATGTCATTGCAACATTGACTTCTTTCTCTATGGGTACCATGGCATGTTGTTAGATGATAACCTTGGACTTTAGGCTGCTTCACCTAATGTCATAGTGAAAGAGGTCTAGAGGTTCACACACCAAGTGTATCCAGAATCATAGTTAAATAATATATTGTCATTTATTATTTAACAAGTTGAATAAATATTATTCCCACACATGGTTTAATAATTATTCATGTTTTATTGATCGCATATATTTTGTCACTAGTTATTCAAGAGAAAATAATGTGATTATAATATTTAATAAATATTTATTTACTATTTAGTGAATATGATATTTATTAATGTATTGGCGAATAATGCAGTGATATTTGTTTAATAAATAAATATTCATTATTCAAGACCTGATAAATATTTTATAGGAATGGAGTATTGAGTTTAATGGTCCGATGAGAAATAATAAATATTGAATATTATTTGATTAAATAATATTTAATTTAATTTTAAATTTAAGTGTATGTAGATAAATATTATTTGACATTTTTCTGTAGGGATTAAATAAATAATAAAGGGAACTGGTGCAATTATTTTATTTTCACCCTAGTGGTATATAAACCCAATTATATTATTTTCTAAGAGATCCAATTTATTTGTGTTGTACACAACGACTAATGGAGAGAATCCTCTCAATCCCTAGAGAGCTCCCTCTCCAAGAATGCTCTCAAGAACTGAGAGAAATCTTCATCCACCTCCCACTCTCAAGTAAATAGAGATCAAGTAGAACTCTTTAGAAGTGATTATCATTGTGATCAAAGGCGAATGATGCAAGTGATAGGATCTATCATGCTAGAACCCATAGATTCCTATGGAGACATTCAAAAATTTGTGGAACACGTGTGGATCACTGCTAGAGAGAATCTTCTCTTGATTCTTACAATGAAATGAACATACAATATAAATTGGATGTTAGATATATCAACAAAGAAAGAATTCATGCAAGGTAATTATTTAATTGATTAAATTAATTATAAATAATATGTTATGATCCTCTCTCTAGTTTCGGTGTTTTATCAATAGTCTGTTTTCTTTTATTCAATTCTATTGATCATGGTGTTTATCATCATGAAGATCTCGGATTGGTCATCAATCATAACCAAAAGAAAAGTTGGGAACTACCCATCGCATGATTCCACTGCTCCTGGAACATACATATAGATGGTCTAAAAAAAGACTATGATGCAAACCCATTCACCATGCCACAAAATTTCTAAAAAAGGGAATATTACTTCACAAAGGGGATGGACCGTACCAAAACATGGTTGGTCAAAGCATCCTCCAAGAATTGTGGCTATCTCTGAATCATATATCTAATAAAATAGAAAAGGATACCATGGTGAATCCATGGAAACTATACCTCATGAATCATCAACTAGGAAGGGGATATGTCGAAACCCAACTCTACAACATTGCTACCCCAAAAACAACAAAACCCCCAAACTCACTCCTCTCGAACTCCACACCGCAGCCAACACCTCCATGTTGTAGAACATATAAGGATACACCATAGACTCACTCCATGATGTCGCTATGCTAAAATTGATAGTAACACCATTCTCCTCATCCAAGACCCTCTTATGCCAAACCTGAATACTCCACACCACAATAGCCACCCTTATAGTGCAACCCACCACTCTATTCCATATAAACCTCCTAAGTTGAAATCTCAACTCCATATCCACTTTTTATCCTCCAAACTCCTCAACAAATCCCCTAGACATATCCACCATAAAAACTCTCACAAATTAATGTCTAGGAATCTCTAGAATGTTACAATTCACCCATTTACAAATCATGTTTATCTTGTTCTCATGGTTTTTTATAAAGAGAATAATATTCTCTTAGCCTGGACTTATTCCTAGTAACCAATGAAAATCCTTCAACATCCTTCTCCCTACCCTTAGTAGTTTCATCCCTATAGGATCTCCTTATATATGGATAATCATCATCCACATCCACCCAGTTACCCTCAATATTATTTAATTTCCACTATTTATAGATTTCCTCTTGGAGGTGAAAACCCCTTGGAATGGAATACCTAAAATACACAACTATAAATTGGAAATTGGTGAACTGGTCTTGTTCCCCAGCATGACCCATGATATCATATCCCATATAGACACAAAAGTTAAAAAACCACTACTTTGATTGATCACTTCCATAATGTCCATGAAACCTTTGAGGATTCCTTATAGACCAAACCAAATAAGTGTCCACAACCATTCCCTTTCCCTTGGATTCACCCTTCACACCACCTAGACCCGGTGATAATTACTAATCAAACCCACTAATGACTTTATCGTTCTTCTATCTATAACTAGAAGTAGGACCTGATAACTCTTGAGTCAAAGGATTCACATCATTAACTTGACATGGAGTACCTTCCAAAAGAACTAAAGGATCCACACTATGTTTAGTACCACCATACACTTATAAGGTAAGATGAGTACCAACCAAATCCTCTAACACCTAATGAGAGTCCAGAGCATATGTATTCTCAACCAAACACACATCATTCTTCATATGTTCAATTTTCATAAGAGATCACAATGTAACCAAATCACTTGGAGAATCCCCATTACTACTAACTGTTGGTTTCCCCTACCCATGCACCTACCCCTGATCAACATGAGAATTAGAAGCCTGGTGCTTATTACTAAAAGAAGCTACCCCAATACTAGTTCTTGGATCTATAAAAGTATCATATAAAGACCTATAACACTTATATTTCTTTGGAACAACATTCCCAGAATCCTCATAAATATACCCTCTATAGACCAAGGCACCTTGTTGATTATCTCCCTTGTCATCACCTCTAAGGCCTGAGTTCAGACATTTATTCTTCATTAAACAAAACCTTTCATCATGTCCATGAATGAACTGAATGAACAAATAAGAGATCATTTGCTGCTAAATGTATCATGTCCAATAAACTTGAAATCCAAAAAAAACTCAAGAATCCTGTCATATTCAATATCTAATTCAAATTCATCATTTTTATTTGAATGGAAAACGTTATCAACCAAAGTGGAACACAAATCAACTTCAACAAGTAAACAATCATAATGACCAAACATTACAATTTCATTTTCATTATCTATTTTAATGAGAACTCTAATTACCAAATAAACATCATGTAAAATCCAAGGATGAAAAAAAATCTAGTTAGGACAATCACTACCATAGAAACGGATTTATGCAGCGTCACACTTTAATAGTGTTAAAAAAAACACTGATAAAGAGGGTACATTTATCAGTGCTAAAAAATCTAATAAAAGGTGAATTTAACGTACTAAAAAGGTACTGTTAAAAGTAATCCTTTATCAGTGCTCTTTTTTTAGGGATAATAAAGGTACCCCCTTTATCAGCATTTTTAGCACTATTAAAAGTATCCTCTTTATCAACACTTTTTAGTGGTGCTGAAAAAGGAGGGTCTTTATCAGCACTTTTTTACTAGCGTTGATAAAGGGTAAGTTTCATTAAAAAATTATAAATAATTAAAAACAATATATCAACATAAAAATATATTTATATTGATATATATATATATATATTATTTTATTAAATATGATTTATATAAGGCTAAATACGCATTTACACTTAATATGTAAGATATTTAGTGAAAAATGGTTTATAAAATAACTTAAAAAATAATATTAATTAATAATTTTATTATTACTATCAATTAATAGTCATTTAATTACAATTTTAATGTAAAAAAAATAAAAAAAATATAAAATAACTAAAATAAGTTGAAAACATAACACAACCTTCAAACAGTCATAACTTTTGATTCGGATGTCCGTTTGAGCTATACCACATATCAAATCGAGTCTCTCAAAAAGATCTATGCCATTATGACTTGGGGACACCCCAATCACATTTTTCAAAGAAAAAAGGTCCATAAGGCCTTCAAAACTTAGTTTTTAGTCAGGGTATCCCAATTTTTTAACATTCGATGGAATTTTAGTCTTGCTTAAGGGGGCCTTATTATCTTTTTTCAATAGAGACTAAATTTATTTTCAAGGAATACACTCATAAGAATATTATGATGTTCAAATTTTGTCATTTTTCATAATTTAATATTATTTATAATTAAGTATATACACATATATAATATTTTTATATATTTACACATAAAAATTTAATTTTATAAATAAATATGTAAATATATTTACATAAAAAAATATCTTTATAAATATATAAACCATATCTAAATAAAAAACAATATACATTTTATTTAAAATAAAAATATGTGAATATTTATATACTGATATAGTGTGTGTGTCTGTGTGTGTGTGTGTGCATTTGTGTTTGTCTGTATTAACAAACAGATATATATCATCTATATATTCCAATATATATATATATATATTAATTTATAATATCTATAAATAAATAAAAATATGTATATTTATATTTATAGATACAAATATAATATATATTTATATTTATGTATGTTTTATATATGTATGTTCTAATATATTAATATATATGATTTTTTTTTAATTTGTAGTTTTTTTTAAATGAATTTTTTCAGAACTTTTTTTGAGATAAGAGTGATAATATATTACTGATCAAAATCACCTGGCCTACAAATCCAATCAAGAAAATATTCAACCCAATAATGATCACCATAATATTTTCCATAGCTTTACAATTGATGAGCCTTCATATTACCCCCTTGTTTGATGAAAGAAAATTTGCATTCAGTGAATCTTTCGATCAATGACCAAATATTACATAGGATAAGGACAAATGGTTGCAGATTCTTCTAATTCTTTGATAAGATGGTAATCACATTAAGGCAATCTGATTCCACTAAAATAAATTTCCAATAATTTGAGCAATCAAGAAGGATCCTATGAAGGATAGAAAAGGTCTACGCCACCACATGACTTCAAATGACTTGGACATCCATACAATGGGATTCCACAACCTGGTAACTACTACGATGAGTAATAAATCCAACACCAACCCTCGAATTAGCAGAGATGACCACATCTATATTAATTTTGACAAAACCCTCTAGGGGAGGAGTCCAGTAATTAGAATTATATCAATTACAACCCAATGAAGGACTCACATCGCTCAGATTATAGAATTTCATCCATTAAGTGTTTTTATCTTATCACTGATAAATAACCCTTTTTATCAGTACTTTTTAGCGCTGATAAAAGAGACCCCCTTTTAATGTCGGTTAGAGCAATAACATTTTTTTAGCATTGTTGATGCATTTTCTAGTGCTGTTAAAAATCATTTCTATAGTAGTGAATACACTTTAACACATAATTGAACTAATGATATACTATAATGTACTGACCTAGGTATACACAATGGTACCCTGAGCTATTTTTTCACATGACCTCAGGTGCGCCTCCCTATACACCAGAGGATTTTGACTATCAGCAAGGGTCAGGTAAGTTAGTCAGGGGGGACTATACCCTATTTTATCAGAGTAAAACACCAGCAGAATCAAATAAAAAATAGTGAAAGCATATATAATCAGGAAAATACTCAAGTCATAAGATAACCAAATAGGAAATACATACTCAACTGAACAGGAAAACATGCTATGTCAATATAATTGTCAACTATCTATAATAAAACTGAAAGTAAAGACACTACAACTCCCCAAACGGGTCCTGAACCACATTTCATCCCCTCATCCAAGATCCATCCAAAATCAACCACCTAACCCAGGGAGTTTTCCATTATCCAATCCTACAACAATATAATCTATTCGGGTACCAATCAGGAAGCCCAAATAGGGTGTGAGTATAACTCAGTAATCCACCACCAATGGTATCTAAAACTTGTCTAGTAAAAATATAGTGTATGAAGTTCTATAAGAAATAAGTATAATGTATAAATAACTAGTTATTAAATTATCATTTATTATTATCTAAGTAAATTAACTCCAGGGTTCCCAAGGATACCCATACCTCAATACTAACTTCATCTAATACTGAATCCTGAATTTTTCCCTAGGGAATATAATATTTTAATACATTCTTCTTTCTAAATCTTGAAGTATTCAAGGTTTCTATTATATCTCAGTACCTAATTCGAC
This sequence comes from Viscum album, assembly GCA_963277665.1. NCBI lineage: Eukaryota > Viridiplantae > Streptophyta > Magnoliopsida > Santalales > Viscaceae > Viscum > Viscum album. The sequence continues at coordinate 825,163,200 of OY728148.1, read as the reverse complement.
TCATGCTAGAGTTTGAATATTCTCATGTGAGACCATAACTCGGAGTTCCATTATTTCGATTCTTTAATTTCATATTTATAATCCACATTTCTAAATTAACCAATATCACAAATGTAATTAAGATGAGCATGTTACCATGCTTACTTCTCAATAGAATTACCATGTTCTCATTCTCCTTTCTCATAAGTATAATTACCATGTTACCATGTATACTTCTCAATTTAGAATGATCATGCTCACATTCTCTTTACTCATAAGTATGATGACCATGTTACCATTTTTCCTTCTCAATTTAGAATGACCATGTTCCCATTTTTTGTCACATAATTAATTTACCAATTAATTATCCAACCCAATCCCATTACTAATTCCATAATTAGTTAAACACATCCATTCCATTTGTTAACTCAATAATTAACTAAGTGCTTCAAACCATTAATTAATTAATCAATTAATTAATCAATATCACAATTCATATTCAATAATTAATTTTATAGAATTAATTATCTCATTATAATATAAACTTTCCATAATTAATCCCACAATTAATTATCTAGATCATATTATCAAAGGCACATAATTAATCCACCATTAATTACCTCAACTTAGCCATTTCAATATCTCATAATTAATCCAACAATTAATTATCTAGATTAAAAACTCTACATATTATAATCAATTTCCCCTAATTAATTATCTAATAGTACATCCCCTTAGTCTCATGAATAATTCCCTAATTAATCACCTATTTCAACAAAGCTTTGATAAATAAATTGGTCAATATAATTAACCCAATTCAAGAAAATCAATTGCTAAAGGATGATAGAAATTATAAATTTTTTCATATACATATTAAATCCAAAACTATGGAAATTATATTTAGACCACCCACCTTGGTTCTTTGATGTATTTTTTTCCAACATAAATCCACAAAAATCTGTGTACCACAACAATGTTGATAAAAGTTCCAGATGTAAATCCCGAAACCAAAATGAATATGAAAGACATCAAGATCTCATATGTCTAGATCTAGATCCACAATACTAGATATTGATCTCCCCAAAAAGGTTTATATCCATGTAAACATAGGATATCTTCCATGAAAATATCAAGGAAATATATAAAAAATAATTGGTGAAGCATCAGGATGAAATCCACTTACTGGGAGAAGAGCATATCTTCAATTAGGGCTTTCGATCTTGAAGAAAAGTGTTCGTAAGGCCTTATAATCCCTTTGTTTCAATGTTAGAACCTTAATTTATCCTTAAGAAATTAATATACCTAGTTAGATCCGCATAGGAGGTGAAACAGGTCATTAAATGTTGAAAAAGAGTGAGATCCACAATTTTAGGATCTCACTGTCGGCCCATGCATGGTTTAGTCACACGATTAGGAAAACTTTGCACTAACCATGCATTAGCCACTTCTTAAAGGGGTCACATCGTACAGAACCCTCATATGTCCTCTCAAACTATGCTTTATCCATGCTTTATCCACTACCTCAAAAGACCAGAGAGTGCATAGTTTCTCCTAGGAAGTCACACGAAATGTAAAAATTGTGCACTAACTATGCACAACCTATTTTCTCCAAAAATTTCTTAGACTCCACCCAAACGCACCCCAAGTCACCACTCCCATAAAAGGTACTTATGTAAAAACAAAAAGTACCCAAAATCGTACCTGAGATAACTCCAGAAAAGGTCAGGATCTTACAATCTCTCCACCTTATAACAGCTTGTCCTCAAGCTGCACTTCCATGCCTTTATAAGATTTCGACCCAAAAAGATTGGGTCATTGAGCCCTAATATCTTGTTACCTTTCCCAACTTTCCTCTTGTACATGTCCTTATTTCCATAACACATGAACTATCATCATGGTGTTTCCCTGCAACACTTTCTCACTGCGACCCAACACACGTACCAGATTCTCCTTAAAGGACACATCTACCTCAAGGTCAGTCTCATTCAAATTGATCACATGAGTTGGGTCAGGGTGATATCATTGAAGTTTTGATACATGGAAAACATCATTCATATCATTGTATCTATTTGGAAGATCCAATTGGTATGCCACCGGTCCAATTCTCTCCACTATCTCAAAGGGTCCAACAAACCTGGGTGCCAACTTGCCCTGCCTCCATATCTTGTGGTGACCCAACCTAGGAGACACCTAAAGGAATACATGATCACCCTCTATAAACTATAGGGGTCATCTCTTTCTATCATTATAATACTTCTATATACTCTGATTTGTAGACATATTTTTTCAAATCAACTGTACCAACACTGATGTCTCCTACACAAGACTCAGTCCCAACAACTCTGACTCACCAACCTTCATCTAGCATAGAGGTGATCTACATGGCCTAACATAAAGATTATCATATGGTTTTATCTATATATTTTTCTGATAACTGTTGGTATAGGCGAACTCCACTAAATCCAAGTGCTTTTCCCAAGTTCCATTGAAGTCAACCACACATGCCTGTAGCATATCCTTAAGCACCTGTATAGTACGTTCCAACTTCCCATCTATCTTTAAGTGGAAATTTGTACTCAATAATACCTGTGTTCCAAGTGATTTATGCAATCTCTTCTAGAAGCATGAAATAAAGTGTGAATCATGATCTGAAACTATAGTTTTTAGCACTTTATGCATATGAACTATCTCCCGAACATATATTTCTACAAATTATTCTACTATAAAGGTTTCCCTTATAGGAAGAAAATTTTCTACCTTCTTCATTTCATCCACAATGACCCAAATAGAATTATTATTCCTAATAATATTTAGGATACCCACAAAAAAATCCATGGTCACATCATCCCACTTCCATTCCAAGATAGGCAATGATTGTAATAAACCTCCAGGTCCTTGATGCTCCGCCTTCACCTGCTGACAGGTGGAGCATCTTGTCACAAACCCCACTATCTACTTTTTCATGCCTGGACACCAAAACAATCATCATAGGTCATGGTATATTTTGGTTACACCTGGATGCACCACCTATTTCGAGGCATGAAACTCCCACATGAGCTCATCTCCCATGCTCATAGGCACCACAACTCGATTCTTCACATAGATGGTATCATCCACATCTATCAACAATTCTAAATATGTATCCCCACATTTTAATATTTAACTCAAGGCTAATCATTCTAGATCCTAATATTGTCTATCCCTAACCCATCTCAAAAGCATAGACTCCACTGTAACTGAAACCAGAGTTATCTACTTCTGGATCTCCTGAACCATCACATGAATTTCAGCCATCATGGTTATCATATTCCACTCTGTACTCGACTCATGTACCATCTGAGTGTGAGTTTTCCTTATCAAGGAATCAAAAACATTATTTCTCTTCCTAGGCATATATTCCAATTCAAAATCAAAGGACTGCACATACTCAACCCATATCCACTGTCAAAGATTCAAATCACACTGTGAAAATATATAATTCAAGCTCTTGTTATTTTTATAGACTGTAAAATTTTCTCCAAAAATATAGTGTCACCAACAATTAAGATCATAAACCAATACTACCAAATCAAGGTCTACATAGGGTAATTCCATTCATGAGGCCTCAACTTCCAAGACCCATACGCCACAAATCGATCTCCATACATCAGCACACCTCCAAGTATGATCCTAGAAGCACCACAATAATTTGTATACTCCTCACCTAACTCAGGTAGAATCAAAATTGATGTTGATGTTAAGATATTATTCAACTCCTAAAAAGTTCTATCACAATCCTCTGACCATTCAAACTTTACTCTCTTTTTGGTCAATACCTAAAGCAACATTTCCCAATGGGAAAATTCTTTGATGAATCTCCTATAATATCCAGTTAAACCCAGGAATCTTCAGATATCAAAAACATTCTTGGGATACTCCCAAGATACCACTTTATGAACCTTCTCTAGGTCCACGGACACACCTTCCTCTGAGATGATGTGTCCCAAGAAGTGTACCTGGGAAATCAAAAACTAACACTTAAATAGCTTAGAGTATAACTGATGCTCTCTCAGTGTACCCAAGATGATATCAAGATATTGGGAATGATCGTCATGAGTCTTAGATTACACCAAGAATTATTCCACAAACACCACCATGAACTGATCTAGATACGAATGAAATAACCTATTCATCAAATCCATAAACACTATTGGTGCATTTTTTCAACCCAAACGGTATTGTGAGAAACTCATAAAGTATATACCTACTTCTAAAAATAGTACTTGGTATATCAGAAGTTCGCACTCTCAAATAATGATACCCTGATCTCAAATCAATCTTTGAGAACACACAAGATTCATTCAATTGGTCAAAAATATTATTGATACTAGGAATAGGATATCAGTTCTTCACAGTCATTTTTTTCAACTTCTGGTAATCGACACACAAACGTAAACTCCCATTAGCCTTATTTGCGAACAAAATAAGTGATCCACAAGGAGACGTACTTGGACAGATAAACCCCTTATACTCCAACTCCTCCAACTGAGTCTTAATCTCATAAAGATCATTCAGTTCCATTCTATACGATGGAATAGATATTGACTCAGCCCCCAGCATGAGATCAATAATGAATTCCACATCTCTATCAAGTGGTAGCCATGAGAATTATTTAAGAAAGACATCCTAAAATAGTTACACTACTAGTGGAAGGATATATTTACTCAAAACACTATCATCTAAAAATAGACTAGAAACTTAGGCTGTGAGCTCTCCCAATTGCTGAGTAATTTCCCCTGCTCAGTTTTCCTAGATATCCCACTCTCCTTGATGAATATACCGATCACCCTTAGGAGATTTAAATGTAACACTCCTATGGTAACAGTCGATGTGGTCTCGGTATGTGACTAGCCAATCCATACCCATAATCAAGTCTAAGACCATCATATCAAGAAAATAGAGATCTAATAGGAAATGATATTCCCCGATATCTAGTGGAAAACCCTTGCAAAGACAGATATATCTAGAACATACTCCAAAAGGTGTACCTATAGTCCTAACCCTGCTCAAAAACTCCACCTCCAGGCTCAAACCATCAAAAAAATCAAATATAAAGGAATGAGAGGCACAAGTATCAAAAAAAGAACTAGATAAAGTAGAAGCTACTAGAATAGTTTCTCTCACCATCAACAATCCAACCTCTCTATCCACAAGTGTAGGTTGTATTGCATGTAACTGAACTTCCCCCTCTTCATTGTGGTGTTTTATAACTCCCCTAAGTATTACAACTTTGATGATGTGGGTGCTCCTTCCCAAAAGCACAACATTCTCTTCCTCTATCGCCTCGACTATTAGAAATCCAACTGCCAGACCGATATAGTGTAGAAGATCCTCATCCAAAACTCTAACTCTTCCCAGCTGCTCATTTAGTACTTGTCTATCACTGTGACCTACAAAAATTCTATAGATGTACCATATTATCGTAATATCGACACTCTAATGGTGGTCGGGAATAGTGTCGGTGATAGTGTCTCAGCCTCCCACACTAATGAAATATCATCCCAATAAGGTCATGTCCAACAGAACCTCCTGTCTGTATACTCTACTTCCGACTGCCTTGGCTAAAGTTTTCATAACGACACTTCCTACTCTCAAAAGTCACACCTTCTTATCTTCTAATAAAAACTACATGTCCAACACTGGAAGCCTCCTTCAGGTTCCCTTCAACTATGAGAGCATGATCCACTACTTCCGTAAACTTCTTCATCTTGAAGATATTCACCTGGGACTTAATATTGAACTTAAGTCCATCCTGAAAAAGTTTCGTTGTAGTTTCCTCATCTCCTGCTAACATTAGATCAAAGCATTGTAGATCTGTGTAGTGTCCATCATAGTCCATCACCGACATGCTCCCCTGTGTCAGATGTATGAACTTAGCAGCTTTCTATTATCTCAACGTCTCTGGATAAATCTGTTCCAAGAACCTCTCTAATAAGTCCTTTCATAACATACCATCAGTTTGTCTAGTTCATTCCTAAATGTCCCACCAGTTCTTCGCTAATCCCCGTGGAATATAAGCAGCCAACTTGACCATCCTCTTAACCAAATTCTCCAAATGGTCAAGTATTCTCTCTATGGACTCAACCCATAATTCATCTCCCTCAGGTACACCCTATCCAATAAAAGTCAGAGGGTGCTGCAACTGAAACACCCTATTCAACTCAGACATACTTTTCACAACTCACCCTAGGTCTCTTTCCATGAATTGAATGAAACTAGCAAATTTCTCCTAGAACTGATCCCCTTCATCTTCATTTTTCACTATCAGTGCCTCAAATTCCCTAACTATAAAGTCATTCCTAAGCATGCCCCCCCGGTCATCCCCTCAACAAGCGTCATGAAGGCATACACTCTAAAAATTTCAACACACATCTCAGGTCTCATAACACAACCTTATAACATTTAAGTAAGAGGAAATAATCATAATAATCCTTTTCCCCCACCTCCCCACATTGTCAAAACATAGGAACTATCACTACACTTAACCATCCTACTCTTATGTTTTGGTTAACGAGGGTAAACACACTATCATAATCAAGTTTCTCATTTCGACACCCAATTATTCTCTTTATCATTAAAATTTCATCGGATGTCTCTGAAGAGACAACACCCAATTATTCTCATTTTGCATCATTTTAAAATCTTTTTCAATTAATTTGAGGCACCATTTTTAATTTTAATCTCACAAACAAGGAAAATAGTTCAAGTTCAACAACTCACTGATAACATGTTTCCACGTGCGTGCCTAAAATGATGCAACCCCAAGTGACTAGAATGATACATCACTACGGAAAAAAAGGCATTTAGCGGCGGTTTGATTTTACGTTTCGTGGCAGTTTAAACCGCCGCTAAATAGATTGGCGGCGGTTTTGAAAAACCACCGTGAAATCGTGTGTCGGGAAACTATCCGCGCCGATTTTCAAAACCGTCGCAGAACGTTTCGCGGCGGTTTAAACTACCTCTAAATGATTTAGCGGCGGTTTTTTTATTTTATTTATTTATTTATTTTTTTTTATTTTATTATTTATTTATTTATTTATTATTTATTTATTTATTATTTATTATTTATTTATTTTTTATTTTTTATTTATTTATTTATTTTTTTTTTTTATTTTTTATTTTTTATTTATTATTTATTTTTTATTTATTTATTTTTTATTTATTTATTTTCTATTTATTTATTTATTTATTATTTTTTATTATTTATTTTTTTATTTATTTTTTATTTTTTATTTTTTATTTTTTATTTTTTATTTTTTATTTTTTATTTTTTATTTTTCGTATTTATTTATTTATTTATTTATTTATTTTATTTATTTTATTTATTTATTTTATTTATTTTATTTTTTTTATTTTATTTCATATTTATTTTTTATTTTATTTATTTCGTATTTATTTCGTATTTATTTCGTATTTATTTCGTATTTATTTATTTTATTTATTTATTTACCTTATTTATTTATTTATTTATTTATTTATTTTGTATTACTTTATTTACTTTATTCATCCATGCATGCACATCCCATGCACATGCAAATGCACATGGCCATGCAATATAAAGAAATACTGCGTTTGATGAGATTTGAACCCCTAACCTCTGGCATATTTTCCGAAGATTTTACCACACCAGCAAGCTCGCCATGTGGTTAATAAACAGAATTTAATATACATATATATATTAATTGAAAAAACAAATAATACATAACTAATATATATAATAAATAATAATAAATAATAATAAACAAATAATAATAAATAATAACAAATAATAAATAATAATAAATAATAATAAACAATAAACAATAAACAATAAATAATAAATAATAAATAATAAATAATAAATAATAAATTAATAAATAATAAATAATAAATAATAAATAATAAATAATAAATAATAAATAATAAATAATAAATGATAATTAATAATAAATAAGAAATAATAAACAATAAACAATAATAAATAATAAATAATAATAAATAATAAATAATAAATAATAAAAATAAATAATAATAAATAATAAATAATAAATAATAATAAGTATTAAATAATAAAAAATAATAAAAAATAATAAATAAATAATAAATAATAAATAATAAATAATAAATAATAAATAATAAATAATAAATAATAAATAATAAATAATAAATAATAAATAATAAATAATAAATAATAAATAATAAATAATAAATAATAAATAATAAATAATAAATAATAATAAATAATAATAAATAATAAATACGAAATAAAAAAATATTTAATAATAAATATTAAATAAGAAATAAGAAATAAGAAATAAGAAATAAGAAATAAGAAATAAGAAATAAGAAATAAGAAATAATAAATAATAAATAATAAATAATAAATAATAAATAATAAATAATAAATAATAAATAATAAATAATAAATAAAAAATAAGAAATAAGAAATAAGAAATAAGAAATAAGAAACAAGAAATAAGATATAAGAAATTAGAAATAATAAATAAGAAATAAGAAATAAGAAATAATAAATAATAAATAACAAATAATAAATAACAAATAATAAATAATAAATAATAAATAATAAATAAATAATAATAAATAATAAATAATAAATAATAAATAATAAATAAATAATAAATAATAAATAATAATAAATAATAAATAATAAATAATAAATAATAAATAATAATAAAGAATAAAGAATAAATAATAAAAATATTTAATAATAAATATTAAATAATAAATAACACATAATAAATAAAATATTATTATTAATAAATAATAAATAATAAATAATAAATAAATAATAATAAATAATAAATAATAAATAATAAAGAATAATAAAGAATAAATAATAATAATAAATAATAATAAATAATAAACAATAAATAATAATAAACAAATAATATATAATAATAAACAAATAATAAATATAAATAATAAAAAATAAATAATAAATAATAAATAATAAATAATAAATAATAAATAATAAATAATAAATAATAAATAATAAATAACAAGTAATAACTAATAAATAAATATAAATAATAAATAATAAATAATAAATAACTAGAAAAAAAAAATAATAATAATAATATTTTATTATTAATAATAATAAATAATAAATAATAAATAATAAATAATAAATAAATATAAATATAAATAATAAATGAATATAAATAATAAATAATAAATAACCAGTAAGAAATAATAGATAATAAATAAATTAAAGTATATTATAAATAATAAATAATAAATGAAACACATGAAAAAGTATGAAAAGACATGCTAAGGGATGAAAAATCATGAAAACGCATGAAAACGGATGGAGAAGCATGAAGAATGAGGCATTAGAAAGAATAAGAAAGCATGAAAACTCATGAAAACTCTGGAAAACCCCTTAAGAATTCAACACAATCATCATAATAACCCACAAAAAACCATTGATAAAGATAACAAGTCATGAAAACCCAAATAAACAGTAATAAATGGAACAACCGTTAAAACCCGTCAAAACTAGGGGTGTCCATGGGTCGGGTTGTGTCGGGTCAGAGGCGCTTCACGGCCCGACCCGAACAAAAAAGGTCGGGTCGGGTCGGGTCGGGTCACATGCTCCCAGAGCAGCCAACCCGACTCCACCCAACCCGTTGGGGTCTGGTTACCCGTCGCATGCCTGAAGGACCCGACCCAACCCAACCCACTGAGGGTCGGGTCCATTTGGGTCGGGTTACATGTGTAAACCCGACCCAACCCGACCCAACCCGTCCCAACCCAATGGACCCGAACCAGCCTGCTGCACAAAAAACCAGCCCCCCTGCACAAAAAACCAGCCCCCTACACTGCCCCAGCCTGCTGCACAAAAAAACCAGCCCCCCTGCACAAAAAACCCATCCCTCCCTGCACTCCCTACCCCCCTCCCCCTGCTCTCCCTGCCCCCTCCCCCTGCACTCCCTACACACCATCCTCCCCACCTCCCCTCCCCCCATACACACAATCCTCCCCCCTCCTGCAATCCCTGCCCCCTCCCCTCCCCCTGCACACCATCCTCCCCCCTCCTACACCCCTGCACTCCATGCCCCCCTCCCCTCTCCCCTACACACCATCCTCCCCCCTACCTGCACGTCAGACCCAACCCCCTCCAGCGCCAGCCTGCCTCCCTCCCCCCTCCTGCACCCCTGCCTCCTGCCCCCTGCACACTCCCCCCTGCAAACCAGCCTTCCCCCTCTCCCCCCTGCCTGTACACACTAAACCAACCCAGCCTATCTCCCCCCCTGCCTGCACAGTGCACACACCAAACCCAGCCTCCCCCCTGCACACACCACCCCCCTCTCCCCCCTGCCTGCACACACCAAACCTGTTTAACCTACCCAGCCTGCACCCCTGCACAAACCAGCCCCCCCCCCCACATTCCCCCTGCAATGCAAACCATCCCCCCCAATAAACATGAAAAAAAACCATCCCCCCTGCACAAAAAACCACCCCCCTGCACAAAAAACCAGTCTGCTGCACAAAAAACCAGCCCCCCCCCCCCCCACACACACAAATAACTACCCCCCCCTGCACTACCCCAGCCTTCTGCACAAAAAAACCAGCCCCCCTGCACAAAAAACCAGTATGCTGCACAAAAAACCACCCCCCTGCACTGCCCCAGCCTGCTGCACATAAAAACCAGCCCCCCCTGCACAAAAAACCAGCCTGCTGCACAAAAAACCAGCCCCCCTACACAAAAAACCAGCCCCCTGGAACTGCCCCTGTCACATACATAGCTTATTTTAAATGTATTTTTATTTTAATTTCCATTAATTCTTTGTTTTGGGGGGTTTCCAAAGTTTTTATGGAGAATAGGTGAGTTTTCATGAATTGGGCCAAACCGTGAGCTCAATTCCAGATTTAAAAATAAATTTTGTTTCTTTTATAACTTATTCATTTTTTAATATTTTTCACTAATTCCAACTCCTAAATGTCCTACCCTAATATATTAACACCACAATTAAAATTTGGAGCCTTTGGAAATCCATAAACAAGGTGTATATGGGTTTTTATTTAAGGGATTGGGCCTGCCCGAAAGCCCAATTCCAGTTTTAAAAATAAAATTTGATTAGTTAATAACTTATTCATTTTTAAGGTGTTTTCGGTGATTCCAAGACCCAAACATGCCTCTTGAACCCAGACGCGCGTCCAATATCCTCCCACACTCGTTTCAGCTCATGTTCATCTCGGTTTAGGTCGAAAGTTCTTAAGAACTCAAATTTCGGGAAGATTTATAAAGGTAATTTGTTTCCTTCATAACTCCTTCGATACTTACTATTTTTCCCCCATTAAAATTCCTAAATGATCTACCTATTCTTGTTAGAACCTACCTTGAAGGTTTGAGTATTTTTGAAATCATCTACTGGTATTTTGGGGGGAGATTTCTACAAGATATTTTATGTAAGTTGTTCTCCTCCTTTCTTCTTTCAATTTGTTTAGGGATACATCCAATTTAGTTAGGGTTTCTTCCATTATAATTGCGGTTCCTAATGTCCAGGAAGTAGGGTTTAAAATTTAAGGTTTTATATTGTGTTTTATGGTCTGAAATTATGGTTTTAGGTCTGGTTTATCTTTCTTGAGGTGCGGCGGTGGTGCGTTTGAGTTTTTGCACAAAGGATTCAAGGGTTTCCTTGGTTTTGGTAGGTGATTCCATTGTGTATGAAATCTTTGTGAATTGGATACTGTTTTTATGGTATTTTCATTCTTATTAAATTTTATTATTTCTGAAAAATATAGTTTTAGTGGTGTTTGTATTTAAAATGAATCCTAAAGGCCAATTTCATGTGAAATTGGGGGTTTTTCATAGAAATGTATTATTAGTTTAATTGGGGATACCCTATAAGTAACTAGTTGATTTTATTGAAGTATAATAGGGATAAAAATACTATTTTTAATGATTGTCCCTTGTGTTTGTTGCTGAAAAATCTGGTTTTAATGGTGTTTGTGAACCACATGAAATTCTAAGAGTTGTGTTGTGTAAAAATGGAGACTTTGCAATGATGTCGTTTCTTGAACTATATAGGGTTGCCCTAAAAATGATTTTGTGTTTTAACTGAAATGTAGTGGGATCTAATTTATGTTTTGGAAACTTAAATATGTGCACATAGTATGCAAGTGAGGTTTATAAGGTGTTTTGTGTCCGAAACACTACGAGAATTTGAGGAATTGTTTTATGAAAAATCTAAGTGTTTTGTTGCGTGTTTTAAGTGGTATAAAATGTGATAGCTACTGTATTGGTTGTGATTGACCAGTAATGGTGTTTTATATGAAAATTTATTTATGTTGCATGCTGAAATTGATTGATCACAAAAGGGGAAGCCCGAGTACCTAGGTGGGGCGGATTTGTACTAGTACGGCTAGTGGACCGGATGGGTTTTGTCCCTGTTTCACTTAGCATTTGGATAAAGACAACTCTAACTAAACTATGTGGATGATTATTGGGGACCACTAGGTTATGGGTGTGTTCCCTACTAGTGTCTCGTGCACGAGAAAGGATTTTTCTATGATTACATTACACCGAGGTACGAGGTAGATAGGGCCCAAGACAACCTAGTGCCTAGGGGTGTTCCCAATGTTGTTGCTCATTGGATTTGTAGTATCTACCCATGTCTTAGGGTGTTTTTGGACGTAAATTATAGTATCTAACATTTCAATTTTAATGTGTTAGTATTCTAAAAATTTTGGATTGAAAACTATTTTCAATTAGAGGTTTCATTTCTTGAAATTTGAACACTACTTTTCCTTGCGTTTGAAAACTGCTTGCTTTTTCACATTGTATTTCTTACTCTTTGGAATCATTGGGTGGTATCCTACTGGGCTTAGGCTCACACCCTACTTACACCCCTTGGGTGTAAGTAGACTTGGTTATGTTTGATTCAGGTAAAGGAAAGGCTAAGGGTGATGGCGGTTCATGGTGTTAGTTCCCATTCTTGGTGCGGAGTTGTGGAGATAGCTTGGGGGCGATGACCCCTTCTCGTGTGGAGTCCTTGGAGCTGTCTTAATGCTATAATTATTTTTATTTGGACCACTTGTATAATCTTTAAACCAATGTACTCAGTTATGGTTTTCACTTAAGTCTTTTTTGGCTCAAAAATTTCAGATTTATATTATGGAATGTTTTTAATGTTTTATGCTTTCATACTCGGGTAAATCGTTCCCAAACCTATATTAATGATACCCAGGCACTTGTGCCAGCCCGTGGGGATAGGGAACGCCCTTCGGGTCATGTCACGGGCTGGGTTTGGTGCCGGTTTTGGTGGTGAAAAGATTCGGTTCGTGACAAAATGGTATCAAAGGAGGTTCGCTCCTTGGGTCATGTTATTTGGGGAAGAGTCAGCATAGTCTGGAGCTAAGATTTTTGGGACTTGAAATTTCAGTCATGGGTAGTGTGCCTGGCCAGCACACCTCATGAAGGGATTCAAGTCACCATGTTAAGTATGGAATTATTTGAGTGCTTTGGTTTTCTTGGTTTAATGATGACTATGGGAAATGAAAAGAGAGTTGGGAGAATAATCTCAGTGAGCTCGCAGGGCCTGGAAAGCCATGTGGAGCCATGGATATTTCCCTAGAATAATCTCTGTGACGGCGAAGTGATTGGAATATGGCTGCCAACCATATGTCCAAGTCACCCACCGAAACTAGTTTCCTCTTGCATTGTTTTGTGCTTTAGTTTTGAAATCTTAGCACTTTGGTTTTAAGGTGACTTGGTTTTAAGAAGCGTAACGTTTTTATGAAATGATTTTCAAATAAAGAGGGAATGGTTTGGTTTATGAAATGGTGGAACTGAATTTTCAGAATTGTTTTGAAAAGTAAAATGGTGTGCTTACACCTCTTTGAAAGCAGGAACTATATTGAATTTGTTTTTTTAAAAGCGTTTCCAATAGAGTTTTCTAAACAATTAGAGTGTGTTTTAATGGGATGATATGTTTCAAAATTGATGTGAATAAATTGAAAGTGAGTTCTTTTCTAAATGGTTGTGTCCTTATGAAATGTTTTGTAAGATGTGAATTGGGATTTCGATCTCATTGTTAGCAGTTTTGAGAAAAAGGTTGGGTTGGTTGACCATTTTGTTTTTGAAAAGTGGAAGGAAGTTTTGTTTTACCCTTTGGTATTTCCATTAGTGACCACATGCATGGGGTTATATGGGATGATGGATGGTTAATGGCACGACTGGATGAGTGCTGGGATGGATATGAGGAGGGTGCCCGGTGTGGCACAAAAACATGCATGTGTGAGGCCCATGGGGTACCATTGGTGGATACGCTTACTGCTAAACCGTTTGTTTTCAAAGAATTGGTTTTAAAGAAAAACATGATGTCTTGATGAATAGTTTGGTATGGTTTGTATTATGGGTTTTTAAAAATGTTGATGTTGTGGGAGGTTTTGAGTTCAAGAACCCCTTCTGTTTGAACTGTGTTTTGGGTTTGTGTTTGGTCGGTAAGCTGTGTTGTAGGGACGATTAGTGGTCTCTTTTGAAATTTTTTTTTTGGGATGCCTTTATGGTGGTTCCCTCAATGTGTTTGGATCTGGTTTGTGGCATGTTTTGACCAATGGACTAGCTTGGTTGGGTCCATGGGTTCTCTCATTGGATAAGGTACGCCCCCATTAAGGGTTAATGCACAACTGAAGTGCAACCCGTTTTGTTTCTCCATTGGAAAATTCTCCAGTTGATCAATATAAAGAATATTTTATCAAAAATTTATTTTATTGAGTCTACACCCATTCATTTTGATGATTTGTGGATACTCTTGTAGTGGGATAGTGCTTGTGGAAGGTTGAAAGAGAACTTAGTTTCTTAAGTTTCCTGATTCATCAAAGGTGGGAGTGTTCTTTCGTTGTTAGTACAGATGAGTGTCTTGATGGTGTCTAAGAGGACCTCTGGGTTCTTTATAGTTTCTTTGAAGAAATAGTTATTATTAAACAACCAATTTTTAGATTTAGGTCATGATATGATATTGTGTCCACTTTTTGGACTTATCTGTTGTTTATGGACTTTGAATATGGTCCTGTTCCATGTATTGTTTCTATCAATCGTCAGGGTCATGTTTGGTGACGCATTGTGATGTTGTGTGCTCTTTTGACCATAAAGGTGAAGGTCACACAATCCTTTAAGGTTCTATGTTATGTTGGGATTGTGTCTCCCTTGGGAAAAACATCAAATCCTATATCTTAGAGGAAGGTGTTTATACATGTCTTTCCCTTCTATTGTTTCTCACCCAAAGAAACAAGGTGCGATGTGTGTGCATCTTCTGATCCCTTGTTTCAATGAAATGTTTGGTTTTGGTAAAGTGGGTTATGGAGTGTGTTATGTCTTGATATACCCATCAGGGTATGTAGTGTAGTTGTTTGTGGCACCGAAAGAAGAAGTTCCACATAGGGGTTTCAACAGCCTAACTGCGTGGCCGAAGATGCTTCAATATTTTGAGCTCCAGCCACAGGTCCCGGAGAGAAGCTGGCGCGTAGTCAGGGGAAACACCAGTGTCGTTTAAACACTTGTACAAAGTCCTATCCTCAGTATGAAAGATAGGAACAGTCTAAACCTATGGTTTCATCATCTTCCTTCTCTTGTTCTCGTTCAGTGGAAATAGGTAGAGGGCCTTGTACCCATGTCATCGCCTAATGTTTTTCCCTCCCATGTTGGTTTCCATTGAGTCATTGGAGAATGGTTGAAAATTTGGCTAGAAAGTTTGAGCACACATTTTGTGCATGATTATTAGTGTCAGTGTGCTAGGAAGGCACGTTTAAATAATGATCAGCATAGTTAGTTCATGGTTTCCCAAACCGTGCGGACTGACCCTGCACCCTTTCCAAATCTTAAAAAAAAATGGGTCTTTTTGTGTCGGCCCATGCTGGTCAGTTAAGATGGTTGGTTCTTGTGGTGGGAAGACCCACTATGGGTATCATGTATATTATTTTGTAAATTTCTAATTTATGTATACCCCTTGTACTAGGGAGTCTTTTTGGGCCTCCCCCTATTAGTGTCTTGATTCTGTCTCGGAAAAAAAAATTTAAGTTGTCTCTTATGGTGGGGAGCCCATTTGTGTCTCTTCATACGAGTAACTCATATTTTTCCTTGGTTTTGTATGGGAAGTAGGTATTATCATTTGGAGATATCTAACTACCTACATATTTCTTTGGTAAAAATTGATATTGGAGAGTGACCAATGGTTTAGTTATAGTAGGGAAAGTGTAACCATGTTCAATGTTGTCGTTTATTTGGGTAAATTTATTGAGTGTTGTTCAGATTGTGTTAGAGGAGTTTTCATTTGGGATAAAGATTGAATGTGCTTTATTCGTTCAGGAAAGTGGTGTAAGTCAGGTTTGTGAGAGTATTCCTTCCTTCATTGATCACGGGAGGTTTTATGGCCTTTGGGGGAGAAACCTGGCAAGAGAGTACCACTTGGTTTCTCTGTTGGGTTTAGTTGTTGCTTTGGCCTTACTGTGACTTTCCGGGGTGGAAAGTTTTTATGTTGGGGAGAATTTTCACATACATAGATTATTTTAAATTTATTTTTATTTTAATTTCCATTAATTCTTTGTTTTGGGGGGTTTCCAAAGTTTTTATGGAGAATAGGTGAGTTTTCATGAATTGGGCCAAACCGTGAGCCCAATTCCAGATTTAAAAATAAATTTTGTTTCTTTTATAACTTATTCATTTTTTAATATTTTTCACTCATTCCAACTCCTAAATGTCCTACCCTAATATATTAACACCAAAATTAAAATTTGGAGCCTTTGGAAATCCATAACCAAGGTGTATATGGGTTTTTATTTAAGGGATTGGGCCTGACCGAAAGCCCAATTCTAGTTTTAAAAATAAAATTTGATTAGTTAATAACTTATTCATTTGTAAGGTGTTTTCGGTGATTCCAAGCCCCAAACATGCCCCTTGAACCCAGCCGCGCGTCGAATATCCTCCCACACTCGTTTCAGCTCATGTTCATCTCGGTTTAGGTCGAAAGTTCTTAAGAACTAAAATTTCGGGCAGATTTATAAAGGTAATTTGTTTCCTTCATAACTCCTTCGATTCTTACTATTTTCCCCCATTAAAATTCCTAAATGATCTACCTATTCTTGTTCGAACCGACCTTGAAGGTTTGAGTATTTGTGAAATCATCTACTGGTATTTTGGGGGGCGATTTATACAAGATATTTTATGTAAGTTGTTCTCCTCCTTTCTTCTTTCAATTTGTTTAGGGATACATCCAATTTAGTTAGGGTTTCTTCCATTATAATTGCGGTTCCTAATGTACATGAAGTAGGGTTTAAAATTTAAGGTTTTATATTGTGTTTTATGGTCTGAAATTCTGGTTTTAGGTCTGGTTTATCTTTCTTGAGGTGCGGTGGTGGTGCATTTGAGTTTTCGCACAAAGGATTCATGGGTTTCCTTGGTTTTGGTAGGTGATTCCATTGTGTATGAAATCTTTGTGAATTGGATACTGTTTTTATGGTATTTTCATGCTTATTAAATTTTATTATTTCTGAAAAATATAGTTTTAGTGGTGTTTGTATTTAAAATGAATCCTAAAGGCCAATTTCATGTGAAATTGGGGGTTTTTCATAGAAATGTATTATTAGTTTAATTGGGGCTACCCTATAAGTAACTAGTTGATTTTATTGAAGTATAATAGGGATAAAAATACTGTTTTTAATGATTGTCCCTTGTGTTTGTTGCTGAAAAATCTGGTTTTAATGGTGTTTGTGAACCACATGAAATTCTAAGAGTTGTGTTGTGTAAAAATGGAGACTTTGCAATGATGTCGTTTCTTGAACTATATAGGGTTGCCCTAAAAATGATTTTGTGTTTTAAATGAAATGTAGTGGGATCTCCTTTATGTTTTGGAAACTTAAATATGTGCACATAGTATGCAAGTGAGGTTTATAAGGTGTTTTGTGTCTGAAACACTACGAGAATTTGAGGAATTGTTTTATGAAAAATCTAAGTGTTTTGTTGCGTGTTTTAAGTGGTATAAAATGTGATAGCTACTGTATTGGTTGTGATTGACCAGTAATGGTGTTTTATATGAAAATTTATTTATGTTGCATGATGAAATTGATTGAGCACAAAAGGGGAAGCCCGGGTACCTAGGTGGGGCGGATTTGTACTAGTACGGCTAGTGGACCGGATGGGTTTTGTCCCTGTTTCACTTAGCATTTGGATAACGACAACTCTAACTAAACTATGTGGATGATTATTGGGGACCACTAGGTTATGGGTGTGTTCCCTACTAGTGGCTCGTGCACGAGAAAGGATTTTTCTATGATTACATTACACCGAGGTACGAGGTACATAGGGCCCAAGACAACCTAGTGCCTAGGGGTGTTCCCAATGTTGTTGCTCATTGGATTTGTATTATCTACCCATGTATTAGGGTGTTTTTGGAAGTAAATTACAGTATCTAACATTTCAATTTTAATGTGTTAGTATTCTAAAAATTTTGGATTGAAAACTATTTTCAATTAGAGGTTTCATTTCTTGAAATTTGAACACTACTTTTCCTTGCGTTTGAAAACTGCTTGCTTTTTCACATTGTATTTCTTACTCTTTGGAATCATTGGGTGGTATCCTACTGGGCTTAGGCTCACACCCTACTTACACCCCTTGGGTGTAAGTAGACTTGGTTATGTTTGATTCAGGTAAAGGAAAGGCTAAGGGTGATGGCGGTTCATGGTGTTAGTTCCCATTCTTGGTGCGGAGTTGTGGAGATAGCTTGGGGGCGATGACCCCTTGTCGTGTGGAGTCCTTGGAGCCGTCTTAATGCTATAATTATTTTTATTTGGACCACTTGTATAATCTTTAAACCAATGTACTCAGTTATGGTTTTCACTTAAGTCTTGTTTGGCTCAAAAATTTCAGATTTATATTATGGAATGTTTTTAATGTTTTATGCTTTCATACTCGGGTAAATCGTTCCCAAACCTATATTAATGATACCCAGGAACTTGTGCCAGCCCGTGGGGATAGGGAACTCCCTTCGGGTCATGTCACAGGCTGGGTTTGGTGCCGGTTTTGGTGGTGACCAGATTCGGTTCGTGACAGCCCCAACCTACTGTACAAAAAAACCAGCCCCCCCTGCACAAAAAACCAGCCCCCCTGCACTCCATGCCCCCTACACTCCCTGCCCCCCTCCCCCCTGCACTCCATGCACACCATCCTCCCCCCTGCACTCCCTGCCCCCCTCCCCTCCCCCCTGCACACCACCCCCCCTCCTGCACCCCTGCACTCCCTACCCCCTCCCCTACCCCCTGCACACCATCCTCCCCCCTCCTGCACCCCTACACTCCCTGCCCCCCTCCCCTCCCCCCTGCAGCACACCATCCTCCCCCCTCCTGCACTCCCTGCCCCCTCCCCTCCCCCCTGCACACCATCCTCCCCCCCTCCTGCACTCCCTGCCCCTCTCCCCTCCCCCCTGCAGCACACCATCCTCCCCACTCCTTCACTCCATACCCCCCTCCCCTCCCCCCTGCAACACACCATCCTCCCCCCTGCCCCCCTCCCCTCCCCCCTGCACACCATCCTCCCCCCTCCTGCACCCCTGCACTCCCTGCCCCCATCCCCTCCCCCCTGTAGCACACCATCCTCCCCCCTCCTGCACTCCCTGCCCCCTCCCCTCCCCCTACAGCACACCATCCTCCCCCCTCCTGTACTCCCTTCCCCCCTCCCCTCCCCCATACACACCATCCTCCCCCTCCTGCACCCCTTCACTCCCTGCCCCCCTCCCCTCCCCCCTACAGCACACCATCCTCCCCCTCCTGCACTCCCTGCCCCCCTCCCCTTCCCCCTGCACACCATCCTCCCCCCTACCTACACGCCAGACCTAGCCCCCTCCAACACCAGCCTGCCTCCCTCCCCCCTCCTGCACCCCTGCCTCCTGCCCCCTGCACACTCCCCCCTGCAAACCAGCCTTCCCCCTCTCCCCCCTGCCTGCACACACTAAACCAACCCATCCCATCTCTCCCCCCTGCCTGCACAGTGCACACACCAAACCCAGCCTCCCCCTGCACACACCAACCCCCTCTCCCCCCTGCTTGCACACACCAAACCTGTTTAACCTACCCAACCCGCACCCCTGCACACACCAGCCCCCCCTCACAGTCCCCCTGCAATGCAAACCAACCCCCCAATAAACATGGAGAAAACATGGAAATCATCATCATATAAATCTACTTCCTAGTGAAGAAGTCAATCACACCAATAAACATGGATAAAATAAACAATAACATCTAATTAGGCCAAATTTCCAATAAGGTAAGGTTTTCAGATCAGTATTCAGAAGTTGAAATATTCAGAAAATGTGTAATACATTCTATGTAAATGAATAGGTAAGAAAACCTTTTGACAAAAAAAATTAGTCAGCATCCATGCTTTTGAGAGTAGAGACTCCACCATCTTACACCCTATATAAGTTCAAAGTTTTTTACAATTTAAGAACAAAATGAAGAAGGGAATAAAAAAGAAGAACAACAATGTTTAACTTACAAGTTAAGAAATCACCTAGATCAATTTCAGGAAACAGGTAATATAAAATCGGAATCCTCCTTCAGGGATAACATCTCTGCACAAAAAACCTGCAAAAATCACCCAGTACAACAAATATTTGTCTCAGCAACCTTGACATTTTAAATTAAGAAACAACTTAAAACACACATGTGAAATGATGACATGAACCATTGAACATTGAGCAAATTTATCATTTTCCAAAATCTAGAAACAAATGACATGAAATTTCCATCCTTGTAAGTACGTGAAGGTAAAATCATAAATTTATACCTTAATAAAGAGTGCTCCATCCATCATCCTTGATTATTCTACTTTAGATAGTGAAACTCTGAGCATGAATTGTGATGGATGATGGCATTGGCATATCTTAAAAAAACACAAAAAAGAAAGAAAGAACAAGTCAGTCTTTTACTTTATCAAACAAACGTTTATAATTGACAAATGAAAAATGATAAAAAAATCATAATATTTTTAATGGTAGTACCTGATTCAATCTCTTCCACTTCTTCTAGTTGATTTCGAATATCAATTGGTTTAGACTTTCTAAACCAATTTTGTGAGTAAATTAATGCTTCAACAGTGTTGGGATTCAAACAACTACGAAATGGATCAAGGACTCTTCCTTTTGTACTAAAAGCTGACTCTGAAGATACAGTAGTTAAAGGAATTTCTAGAATATCTCTAGCAATGCATGAGAGAACATGATATTTTCTTGCCTTTCCTTTCCACCAACTCAAAATATGAAATCCTTCAAAATCATCCTCACATTCATCAATCTCTAGATATATCTCTAGTTCATTCCTTTGTTGTGTCATTTGCCTTTTCCTTTTCTTTAATCTATATGCATCTTTCCATTTCTCATCATCCTCACTATCGGTACTAGCATCATGTATATGTGACTCTTGATGAGAACTGGACTCACATTTATCACCAACTATAATGGGATATCTACATTTTTAAAACTCATAGAGATTATTCAGAACCCCTGTTAATTTACTGATCAACTGATTTTTATCTTCTTCATCATCAATCATCATTTCAAAACTATCCCGAACATATTCTAATTTATATCGGTGGTCAAGAACAACTGCCACAAGCAAGAGAGAATTAAAATTTGAACCAATACCCCAATACTTGTCCAACTTAAGCTTCATTGCAATAGACATTGCACTCACATTAATATCATGAATCTTCATCCATTTCTTGATTTTTCTATATATGTCACAAAGTGTATGAAAGAATGTGTGACATGTCACATGCATAGAACCAGAAAAATCAACAGTGCTATCATAAATTTTTTTAGGAACTTGACAAATACACGAGCACGCTCCCAATCATATGTTGTAGGAGCCCCACCTTCATAGACAAGAGCACTCCTAAAACTTGCATCCTCCTCAAGGTGAATAAATACTTTTTCATACTTCTCTGCAACATCCAACATAAAGTAACAAGAATTCCACCTAGTAGGCACATCAAGAATTATGGCCTGTTTACTAGGAATTTTTAACTCCTCGACTATGATTCTGAAAAGCGCCAATCTTGAAGGTGAACTTCTAACAAATTTTTATGAAACTCTGATTCTAGAAATTGATGTCGATATTTCCTTTAACCCATCACTAACAATAAGGTTTAAAATATGTGTACAACATCTAACATTAATATACTCTCCATTAAGAATAGACCCATTCCAATCATTAACCCTCCTCACCAAATAACTGATCGTTGTATTATTAGAACTAGCATTATCCACCGTAACAGTGTTAATCCTTTCAATCCCCCATTGTTTCAATGTCTGTTCTAATACCCGACCAATTGTTTGCCCTTTATGATCCGCAACAAGACAAAATCGGATGATTTTTTTATTCAATATCCAATTATCATCAATAAAATGTGCAGTCACACACATATAATTCATATTCTGAATTGACGTCCATGTATCAGTGGTAAGAAATACCATGTGAGAGAACATATCAAACATAGACTTTAACTTTTCTTTCTCTGCCAAATATAACTGCAAGCAATCCCTAGAAATTTTTTTTCTAGATGGAACTTGAAATTTAGGTTGAATAGCTTCAATAAATTCTCTAAAACCTTGATTCTCAACATATTTAAATGATAACTCATCAATGATTATCATTTTAGCAAGAGCTATTCTACACTCTTCTTGATTAAAATGAGCTACTGACATTTTAATCATCCCATCATCCTCATCTTCACATTTCTTTCTAAGACTGAGAGTGCTTTGACTTTTGTCAAGATTTTTTTGTGGATTTTTATTACACCTTATCAAATGCCTATTCAAATTACTAGTTCCATGTTGGTCTAATGTGCAAGAATAATCTTTTCCACAATAATTACAAACAGACCTTCCATTTTTCTTATGAAAGTGATCCCAAGCTTGAGAAATTCTAGAACCAATAGGAGATTTAGGAACTGTTACCTTTTTAGGAGACCTCTTACCCTCCTAACTTTCTTCAACTGGTATGCTACTACTCCCTCCTACTGAATGTGCAGTTGGAGTAGACCCCATCTGACTTTGGGTTGTGCCAAATGGAGGATTAGAAGAACCACTTATTTTATCACCTTCCATGAATCACTAATTGATGTTAGCTGTGGCACACTCCTAGAAGAATATAAGGAGAATAGATTTTGAAACCAATATATGGATTTGAAATTAAATTACAATGATCAATTAAACCAATGCAATGAAGGTCATGCCTCGTGGTGGTGGGTGCTCAATGAACACATCCTAAAATCACTAAAACAAAAACTACATCTCCAAAACAGAATTGGTCCTAGTGAAATAATTCTAAATTCTAGAAGATTTTGAGTCGAACTAAGTTTTCAATCTTTGTTACCAAACCAGAATTCCACAGGAGTATCAAAACCAAATTGAGAACTCATACATAATGGAAAACATCATTTAAAATAACATGATAAAAAAATAAAATGCTTACCTCCAGTTACTAACACGCCAGACTGCCACTGATGCCTAGTAGAAAACACGACCTACCAACATCTCGAGTCACTGTTGGCCTCCCGTTCCACCACCATTTCTTACTGTGACTCACTATCAACACCAGTAACAAAAGCAATTGAAGTTAAAGTGGAGTAAATTCATGATGCATTAGAAATAAACATTACTAGAAAAAGGAATATCAAATCAAAAAAACACAAACCAGTAGCATATTTGAAGAACGAATAAGCGAAAACACATGCAAAAAAATCATCACCAGGAGCAGAGTGAATAACATTGATTCAGTCTGAAAACTCGAAATCAACTCAGTCAAACCAGGAATCAATTGAAAACCTCAAACCAACAATTTGAACCTCACCATATCTGGATGATCTGAGGGGAGCCTCCTCCAATTTCGAAGCTGAACTCCAGCGCTGAACCCTCTACACCTAGCCCTACCAGACGACATAAACAGGCTGTGTGACACAGCAGCAGGCGGCAGGAGGAGGAGGCGACATGAGCCCTTTTCTGACTGGGTTCGGTCGGCCGAGTCGAATCGCGAGTCTGAGTTTCTGTAGGCTGTCGAGTTTCTGTAGGCTGTCCGAGTTTCTGTAGGCTGTTCGAGTTTCTATAGGTTGTCGAATCGCGAGTCAAAGTTTCTGTAGGCTGTCAAATCGAATCGGCCGAGTCGAATCACGAGGGAAGGAGGTAGGAGAGGAGGGGAGTATGGCTTCTTCTTCATGAAGGGAAGGTCGCCAGGCACGGGTAGCGGGGAAGCGAGTGAGTTTGTGGGGGGGGGGGTGCGAGTCCGTGAGCAAGGCAGAGAGGGGAGCAAAAAAAATTAGCTGGCATCAGGTCACGGGTCGGGTTGGGTCTAAATGACTCTAACCCGCGACCCGACCCAACCCATGTACGGGTCGACCGGAACATGAATCTGACCTGGGTTTTTCCTGTGTGACCCGAACCAACCCAACCCAATCTAGTCGAGTCGGGTCGAACCCGTCGGGTTGGGTCGGGTCTGGACACTCCTAGTCAAAATGGTCATAAAGTGACAAAAACATTGGACTCACATTAACAGAGATAAATTATGATCTGAGAGTCAGTTCCAGATCTGCGACCAGTCAAATCAGAGATCCTAAAACGATATTTGATATTATAGGTGAAAGAGACCGAATGGACCGACGGATCAGAAGTTATGACTATTTAAAAAAAAGCTGACGGAGAACAGGTGCTAGAAACGAGGCATCAAAAAACATAACAAACTCGATACCCACTAAAAAGGCCATAACTTATGATCCAAGAGTCCATGTGGGTTCCGCGACTAGTCAAACCGAAGATTATGGAATGACCTACGATCTGGAAGGCAGAGGAGTCCGAACTGACATGCGGATCAAAAGTTAGGTTTGTTTGAAGACAAGTTCGACGGGACACCGGTGACAGAAACAGGGTTTCAGAGGCCATAAGAGGGTTTTTTGGGGTCTAAATACACGACTAAATCTTTTTTTCACTGATTTAGTGTGTAGATCTCTTCTCTGGCTTCGATTTGATATGTGGTAGAGTCCAAACGGACACCCGGAGTGAAAGTTATGGCTGTTTGAAGTTGGATAACTTTTTTCAACTTTATTAGGACTCTCATATCTTCCACACATTAAACCGTATCATGGTTTTGATTATACGTGCTTCTAGATCACTTCATGAGCTTCGATTTTACTTGTCGTGGTGCTCCAACGGACACTTGGATCAAAAGTTATGGTCGTTTTAGTGATTTCACGGTTTCTTATGTTTTTCTATTTTTTTCATATCATTTCGCGGTGGTTTTACCCAAACCGCCGCTAATCCTCGAAAAAATTAAAAAAAAATTAATTTTTTTTACACATTTCGTGGCGGTTTTTAAAACCGCTGTGAAATACCGGCCCGAAAGCTATTTCGTGGCGGTTTTTAAAACCGCTGCGAAACGCCTGTTTTCTTGTAGTGCATGCAGACTCAACTGTCATTCCATTTTGGTCCATGAATTAATACTCAAAAATTCTTAGAAACAATAATCACATCACACCACAAGTGTGTCACCCAAGGTGAAATAATATTCAACTGTAACAGAAAACAACAATAACAACAATCTCACCCTGAGTACTTGGGTTTTCCCCTATACACGGGTTTACAACTCCCATGAAAAAGTTCATTAGCAAGACCCAAATCTTCGTAATCACCTGTCTACCATTCCAAAAATAGTAAGGTAGAAGAAGAAGAAAAGAAAACAGAAGATCTGATACCACTTTGTAATGTCCTGACTCAGGTGCCACACAATGATGCCTCAATCCAGTTCACTACATTACCTCAGGCATGACTCTCCATATGACATAGGCTACTAAATAGTATCAAGGGTTCGGTAAGTCAGCCATGGAGAGACTATACCCTCTTTTATCAGAGTAAAACACTAGTGGAAGCAAAAAAATAGTGGAAGCATATATAATTAGAATAATACTCATGTCACAAGATAACCAAATAGGAAATACATACTCAAATGAAAAGGAAAACATGATATTCCAATATAAGTGTCAAGTTTCTATAATGAAATTGAGAGTAAAGACACTAAAACTCCCCAAATAGGTCATGAATCACATCTGGTCCCCTCATCAAAGCTCCATCCCCAATTAGCAACCTAACCCAGGGCCTTTACACTTATCCAATACTGCAACAATATAATCTATTCAGATATCGATCGGGCAGCCCAAATAGTTTTTGAGTACAACTCAATAGGACACCTCCAACGGGGTCTAAAACTAGTTCAGTCAAAAGATAGTGTATGTAGTTTTATAAGAAATAAGTACAATGCATAAATAACCAGTTATTACATAATCATTTATTCTTATCTAACTAAATTAACACCAGGGTTCCCAAGGATACTCATACCTCAATAATAACTTCATCTCATATCGGAGCCCGAAGTGTTCCCTAGGTAATAACATATCTTAATAACTTTCTTTCTAAAGCTTGAAGTATTCAAGGTGCTATGATATCTCAGTACTTGATACTAATCATGTAGGAGTTCAAATACTCTCATGTGAGGCCATAATCTGGAGTTCCATTATTTCCCTTCTTTAATTTCACATTTATAAGCCACATTTCCAAAGTTACCAATATCACAAACTTAAGAAAGATGACCATGTTACCATGATTACTCCACAAAAGAATGACCATGTTCTCATTCTCTTTACTCATAAGTATAATGACCATGTTACCATGTATACTTCCCAATTTAGAATGACCATGTTCCCATTCTTTTTACTCATAAGTATGATGACCATGTTACCATTTTTACTTCTCAATTTAGAATGACCATGTTCCCATTCTTTATCACATAATTAATTTACCAATTAATTATCCACCATAATCCCATTACTAATTCAAAAATTAGTTAAACACATCCATTCCATTAGTTAAATGAACAATTAACTAAGTGATTCAAACCATTAATTAATTCATCAATTAATTAATCAATATCACAATTCATATTCCATGATTAATTATCTCATTCTAATATCAACTTTCCAAAATTAATCCCTCAATTAATTATCTAGATCATATTATCAAAGGTGCATAATTAATCCACCATTAATTACCTCAACTTAGCCATTTCAATATCTCATAATTAATCCCTTGATTAATTATCTAGATTACAACCCCTACCTCTTATAATCAATTTCCCCCAATTAATTATCTAATAGGGAATCCCCTTATTCTCATGATTAATTCCCCAATTAATCACCTATTTCAACAATGATTCAATAAATAAATTGGTCGATCTAATTAACCCAATTCAAGAAAATAAATTGCTAAAGGATGCTAGAAATTCTACAATTTTTTATATATATATCAAATCCATGACTGTGGGAATTAGATTTATACCACCCACCACAGTTCGTTGATGGATGTTTTCCCAATAGAAATCCCCAAAAAATCTGAGTAGCACAACGACGTTGATAAAAGTTACAAATATAAATCCCTAAACCAAAATCAAGATCAAATACATCAAGATATCATAAATATATATCTAGATTCACAATCCTAGATCTATATCTCACCAAAAAGGATTAGATCTAAGGAAATAGAGGATATATTTCATGAAAATATCAAGGTAATATAGAAGAAATAATGGGAGAAGCATCAGGATGAAATCCACTTACTGGGAGAATAGTGGATCTTCAATTTGGGCTTTTGATCTCAAAGAATGGTGTTCATAAGGCATTGTAACCCCTCCAGGTTAATGGGATAATCTTTTCCTACACTTAGGAAAGTAACATCCCGATTTAGGGCCACATAGGAGGTGAAATAGGTCCTTTAAAGTTGAAAACAAGTGAGATCCACAATTTTAGGATCTTATTGTCGGCCTGCGCATGGTTTAGTTGCATTGTGATGTGGTTGGAGGTCATCATAGTCCTCAAAATTACATTTATTACTCCTACACTAGTATAGTGGTGTAGGGTCAATCCAAAGAGAAAGCAGGTGAGTTATTCTAAGGTTTTCAGAATTAAACTCCACTGTTGTCAGCAGCGGAGTGTCTTTTTTACACTAAACTAATGATGAACTGTAGAAATACATCTAATACTAAAGTAATGCTAAACTAAGAAATACAGTGAACTAATATATAGTAGAAAAACAAAGGATCAAAAAATCAAGTAAAACACTCAAAAATTCTAAACTACTGATTAAAAGAATGCCTTCTCCACCACTCTTATTGAATCACACCTCAAAGAAAAAGATAAAGAATCTCCCTTGCTAGGAAATTCAACACACAGAAGACTTGAACCTAGGAGTTCACCACTCCAAAAATCAATTAAACTGCTTGAAGGTTTGAAAAGGAAACAGTTGGAATTAAACTCTCCATAAAACTCCGACCGTTGATGACATTAAAGCTTAGAAGAATGCATTCAAAATCAATCTCACTGAATGATCTTAATGTTATTATTTAATCAAGTTATTTATTTTTATTTATTAATATTATTAATGTTAATTATATTTATTAAGGTTATTATTATTTCAAATATTAGATTAATTACTATTTTGAATTAATTAGATTAGTTTATTTTAATTAAGTATTTTAGTTCTTATATAATTTATTTAAATAGTTAATTAAAACTTAATTCCTTCACATACATTAAAAATAATTGAATTATTTAATAGAATAGTTAATAATGCTAATTTATTTAAGTCAACCTAAATTAAAAGATATAATATAAAATTAAAAACTAAATTAATTAATTTTGAAAGAAAATGTTTAATTGATTATTTAGTAAAAATTTCATACTAATAAAAAGTCAAGCATATTAATATTTCTAAACTAATTGATAAATTATTAGACTGGAAAATTAGAGTAAAATTAAATTAATCATTTTAAAAACTAAAATTACATAATTGGTTATAAATGTTGATAAATTAATAAATTTAATTAAAGAAATACAAAAGTGAAATTATTTACTAAAAGGTATAAAAATAGTTAATTAAATTACTAAAAACTAATAAAAATGATGCGGAAAACCGTGTCAAATTAGAGACACATTAAATTCACCCACACTTAAACATTGTTTGTCCTCAAAAAATATCACGCTTTATTGTATTTTAAAAACAAAAAAAATGTTATATGATTCAGCTCAATATGTAACATGTCCATCAATTTGAAACAGAGGAAAAAAACATGTCAATAGGCTTTTGAAAAGAAATTTTCAAATCAAGACTTTCCTTAAACAAATTATTACTTATAATAAAGAAAGCAGTGAATCATCTATCAATAAAATTGTCCTGCCTCATATGTAATAATTCTCAATAACTCATTTCAATCCAAGCTTAAGTTATAAGTCCAAGAGTGAAAATAGGTAAAATATTAGTGGAATTAAAGACTTAACCAGAGGAACATTGAACTTTGATTCTTTCCCAGGTTTCAAAAATAAATAAATATTTTTTTTGAATCACCTTATTGATAAAACTAAAATGACTCCCATATAAACCAATTTTCCCCTTTTCATTTGTAGTTCATCATTTCCCTCACCTTAATAAACTCATTTTGACCCTATACAATTTATTTTATTTTTCCCAATCCATGTATCATTTTGCTAAGAACTGTGCAATGCACTTATTCAAAGTGTACAAAGGGATTTTAGTTAACAGAAACGCACCCAGCATCTAGAGTCTCAGAGATTCACCGTGGGATCCCAAATGCTCAGACTACTTCAGTTTCAAAAGATCTATACAAAAATAATTTAAATTGGCTCACTTAGGTGATTTATTTTTATAAATTAAAAGAATAATGAGGCCCCTAGAATCGAGTTCAAACTTTCATTTCCAAGGGTTTTGATTTCAATTCCACAAAAATGTATCCCAAATCACTCTCAAAAGTAGTTCCTAAACCAAATTATCATTAAATCTCTAAGTATATTCACTCAAAAATCATTCAAACTTATCAATTTCAGATTCATAGCAAGTATTAACTACCAAAAATATGTCATATTTTGGAAAGACTCAATTTAGTACAATATAAAACATAAAATTGTGAAAGAAATTTTGAAAAAATTTAACCATTTTTTCTTTTTTGAAAAAAAGTTTAAAGGTAGTGGGAATTGATGTGATTTTATTTAAGCATATTTTAGCTCAGTCAAGAATGGACCCCTCCCCCACACTTAAACCCAAATATGTCCCCAAAGTTGAAT
Organism: Viscum album; assembly: GCA_963277665.1. Taxonomy (NCBI): domain Eukaryota; kingdom Viridiplantae; phylum Streptophyta; class Magnoliopsida; order Santalales; family Viscaceae; genus Viscum; species Viscum album. The sequence continues at coordinate 825,133,013 of OY728148.1, read as the reverse complement.
TCCAAATAGGAGAAGAACAATTTATCAATTAAAGTTCAAAATAAATTTTCATTTTTTGTAGATTAATGACATGTATCAAGGGTCTCAATGACATTAAAAAGAAAGTGTTTTCCAAAATAATATTTATACCTACAGGTTCTCAAAAAAGTACATGCGTTAAAATTAAATTTAGTGACAAATATTTTCATTAAAGTTCAAAATGTTTCGTGTAACTTATTGGTGCATAGTGAATCAGGGTGAAAGCAAGAACAACAAATTTATTTCAATTTCTATAAAGTAGAAAATGAGCATGCCAAACACCCCTCAACTAAGAAAATTCAATAAAAATAAATTATCATCCTGCATGAACCCCCCACACTTAAGTTCAAAAAGTGAAGTTATTTTAATATATCAATAAATTTCAATTTTTAGCAAGAGGCACATACATATTTTTTTCAAGAAAGCAATTCATGCACCATAATTTTAATCCAAGCAGAATTTTTTCACAACCAAGCAGAATTTTTCTAAAATAAATTATCACAGATTCACTGCCAGCAGTTTATCAAAGAGTCACCATTGAGATGACTCATCGTTATCAATGGAATAATGGATCAAGAACAATAGTAGGTCAATGACTCACTTTTGATCTGAGTAACAGTTACTTATCAGTGAATTTTTATAAAAGTAAATAGGATCAGAAAAAATTAATAAAGTAATTGAAGTACTTCCCTAAAATGGTTTGTCATTAATCCTCTAGCATGGGAATTCCACTCCTTTGATGACACCAGTAGCAGCATCCTAAAAACCTAGAGCATGTAAACCAAGAACAAATATCCAGCAGAGACATAGTATAAAGAAGACAACAAAACAACACTTAATTTAAAGCAAAAACAAGAACAGAATTAAAAACAAGCATGAACCATGGGTTGACTCCCATGAAGCACTGAGTTTTCAGTCTTCAGTTATAATTTATTTAATTACAATTATTTTATTTGTGTTTTATTGAAAAAAAAATAAAAACCATGGTTTGCCTCCCATGCAGTTCTAGATTTATAGTCTCCAGCCAGACTCACCTAGAACTAACCGCAGTCACTAGGTGGATGTGGTTTCCTTAATAGGAACCACCACATGTGTTTTGCCCAATTTTTTTTAATAAATAATTTATAATTGTGGGCATCAAAGCTATAGACCACAAAGAATAAATTCTCATAGCTTGAAACAACCCTTAAGTACCACCCTTTAATAGTTGTGTGCATGATGCTGCCAACTTCCAAAATTATTTTAGATTTATCAATATTTGAATTCACATGAAGAGAAAACATTGAACTAGGTGCTCCTAGGGGTATAGTGTTGTCTTTGAAACTATATTTCTCAACTTAAACACTAACATATTCAAATTCAAGGGTTCTTGTGGGTGAAAAAATGAATAGTATATTCAATAAGTGGATCAATAAAGTGTTGTACATAATCAGAGAAACTGGAACTCAATTTTTTCTCCCCTACTAAACTATTCTTAGTGTCAAGAAAAGATTCAACACCTAACTCAATTGAGTATGGAAGTAAAAAAATAGGGAAGAGTGTTAATTTGATCATTAAAAGATTCAGGTTTGACAATATTGTAAATTTCTTCTAATATATCCTCATCATTTAACTCACACTCAATATCTACTGCTTCTAACAAATCAATTATGCTACCATCATTAAGTGTGTTTAAAATCTACTTCAAGTTCGAGTTCGAAAGGCTAATTTACTAAAACAATGTTTGTACTGTGTTGTAAAAAGTTCAGTTCAAGAGAATAGATGTTCAATTAAGCTTTAATAAGGTCATGTTCCAGATTTCTCATATTCAAACATTTATTCCCATGTATGACAAGACTGTTTTGAATCTCACTACACAAAGTTTCAAAAAATTGATCAAGGTGAGAATAGGGAAATGAGAGCTCATCAGTCATCCTCTCTTCAAACAACATACCCTCATCTTTATCCTCCAACATTTCAGAAATATTTGGGTTTACAGTTCCGCAACACGGAAGAGAAGTGTTTAGTTCAAGTTCAAAAAAATCAAATTCCATGTTATCCAGTATAATGTTCTCTTCCAGATTATACCCAATTTCAAGTTCATGTTCAGTTTTCAAAATTTCAAAAATATTTGATGAAGAGTTTTTGACAACAAGGTTCTCATTTTCAAGTACCTCTTCAACCTGAGTGATTTCCTTTTCAAAGCTTCTAAAATAGTGAGTTTTTTCAAAAGTAGGAATCATGAAAAGAAATTGGATTTCTTTTTCAATCTATTTCAGTTCAATTTAAAAATTTTCCAACTCATATTCATTTAAATTCTTTTTGGGATCTACAATGTTGTTTTCTTAATTCAGTGAGTTAGTTATTTTCATGTTTTGTTCATTAAAATCAGATTATTAAAAGTAAATTTTTTGTTGCCCTTGTTCTGAATCACCTTCTTCTTCAACTTCATTTTCAAATCTCTTATAAACATTTTCATTTTCATTGAATATATATTCTTCCTGTTCTTTAACCATTTTTTGAAATTCTAAGAGCATGTTTTCTAATTCTTTCATTCTTTTATCTTGCTCTTGATAACCTCTAAGTTGGATTTCATGGGTTTGATTAAACCAGGAATTCCAAACATCCTCCCTAGAATCCAATTTGGTTTCAATCAATTCAATTTTAGCTTGGAATTTAGGATTAGAATCAAATTTTTCAACCTCTTCAATGTAAACAGCCTGTTGTGGCTAGTTATAGACACACTTCTAAACAGTGTGCCCATAACAGTTACAACAAACACAATGAGGCCCCAGTTGATTCTAGGTCTCATGAACTTACATTTTTTAGACTAGAATAGTTATAAACACACATCCAATTTTCAAATAACAGAATTTTTTTGAAGTTCAAAACTAGCAACAGATTCAATTTTACAGATTTTTTTAAAGTAGATTTTTGTTTGCTTATTTTTTTATGTGTTTTTTAAGTTTTTTTATTAAAACCTTATACTCTCAGCATATGCCTTCCCCAAAAACAGATCCAAATTTTTATGTGGCTAGAGTTCGTCACATCCCTCAAAATTACATTTATTAATCTTACACTAGTACAATGGTAAAGGGTCAATCTATAGATAAAGAAAGTGAGTTATTCTAAGGTTTTCAGAATTAAACTCCACTGTTGTCAGCAGTGGAGTGGATTTTTACACTAAACTAATGATGCAATATATAAATAAATCTAATAATAAAGTAAAGCTAAACTAAGAAATATAATGAACTAATATATATCAACAAAACAAAGTATCAACAGATCAAGTGAAACACTCAGAAATTCTAAACTATTCATTAAAATAATGTCTTCTACACAAATCTTATTGAATCACACCTCAAAGAAAAAGATGAAGAATATCCCTTGCTAGAAAATTCAATACACAGAAGACTTTAACCTGGTATTTTTTCACTCCAAAATCAATCAAACTGCTTAAAGATTGAAAAGAAAATATTTTTAATTAAACTTTCCATAAAACTCCATCTATTGATGAAGTTAAAGCTCATAAGAATTCATTCAAAACCAATCTCATCGAATGCTCTTAAAGTTTTAAATTTGAAAGAAAATTTGAGGAGTGAACAATTTAACAGAGAATCATAATTCAATCTCACCAGTTGATTATGATTCTGAAAAATGAAAAGTATGTGAAGAGATCTAGAATAAAATCCATTAGAATAAAATTACCAAGATAAGAACGTATCAGCCTATGATCATATTGATTACAACACTAAAACACATGAAAATAGAGTATAAGGATCTTTAAACATAAAGGGATGAAGAACTCCCCTAGCGCTACTCTGCTCTCGAGCTCCTTGGCCTCCAGTACTGCTCTTCACATCTCCCAGGAGTCTCCTCAGAGCGTACTCTCTCGAAAGATGTCTGTGTGGAATGTAAGAATGAGTCTCCCCCTAAAATTATGCTACTACTCTGCCTTTTAAACCCACTGTCATTGTTGTATGTCACCCACAACAACCATCGACTTAATTTTGTTCTTAAAATTTTCACCACGCACGTGCATTTTTTGGTGAATCACACATCGTTTTAGAAATTCCCTCATAACTAACTTCCCACGAGTTAGTTGAATGAATGTGGATTTGTTTTCAACTCTTCTTTGGACCTGCATATGAAAAAACAAAACAAAATAGTAAAAAAAAAAAAGAAAAATTAATTGAATAATAAATAATATAGTTATTAATTTATTATAAAGTCTTTAATAAAATGAAATAGTTTTTAAATAATGTTATTTATTAAGTTATTTTATTAGTATTATTAATAATAAGTAATTATAACTATTTTCTATTTTTTTTATTTAGATTATTATTTATTAATTATTTAATTTAATTTATTATAATTATTTTTATTTTATTATAACAGTTAAGTTATAATAATTAATTAAATGTTAAAGTATTATTTTGTTGATTGATTTAGTTCATAACTAATCATTATTATTATTTAAGTTTAAAAAATTTATTAATTATATATTTTATTTAATTATTGTTATCTTTTATGTTATTTTTTAATTATGTTATTTATTTTTATTTATTAATATTATTAACGTTAATTATAGTGGTGGTGGGTTCTTCTCCTGGCTCGACCTCTGCACACGGCTTGGAAGGTGGTTCTTCCTCAGCGGGTGATGGAGGTGGTCTGGTCCGGTCTCATAACAGCGGTGTCTTCCACAATAGCGGTGCTCCTTCACAGTTCGACCTCACAGCAGCGGCAGGTCCTCCACGGCGGCATCGAACGCCGAGCTTTGGGTCTGGATTTCTCAGATCTATGGAAGATTAGGGGTTGAAATTGTGTTAATTTTTAATCAGATGGTGGAGTTGTGAAATGTGAGTGGCACTGGTGGCTTAAAATTTAATCTGAAATATAAACTTAAATCATTAAGGAAATAAAGATTTAAAATACTACACTAATTAATTATTTAACAAGATAAAGACTAAAAATGGGAAGCACATTATTTATTTAAGTTAAAGCTTAATTTCTTAACATATATTAAAACTAATCGAATTGTTTAATAGAATAATTAATAAAGTTAATTTATTTAAATCGACCTATATTAAAAGATATAATATAAAATTAAAAAATTAAAAAATTAATTTTCAAATAAAATGTTTAATTAATTATTTAATAAAAATATCATACTAATAAAAAGTCATTCAGATTAAGTAATTGATAAATTATTAAACTGGAAAAGTATTTTAAAATTAAATTAATAATTTTAAAAACTAAAATTACATAATTGGTTATAAAAGTTGATAAATTAAAATATTTAATTATAGAAATACAAGTGTGGCTATTTACTAAAAATTGGAAAAATAGTTTATTAAATTACTAAAAACTAATAAAAATGGTGTGGAAAACCGTGTCAAATTAGAGCCACATCACACGGTTAGGAAAAATGTGCACTAATTATGTGTTAACCACTGCTTCAAGGGAGTAATTCACATGACCACCTCACACAACCTCTCAAACCATGCTTTAACTATGCCAAAACCACTACCTCAAAAGACCAAAGAGCACATGGTTTCTCCTAGGAAGTGGCATGGTTTGTACAAACCCTGCGCCAACCATGTAGAAACTCTTTTCACCAAAATTTTCTTGGACTCCACCCAAACGTACCCCAAGTCACCACTCCCATCCAAGGTACTTAAGTAAAAAGAAGAAGTACCTGAAATCACATCTGAGATAACTCTAAAAAAGGTCGGGATCTTACAATCTCCCCATCTTATAACAGCTCATCCCCGAGATGCACTTCCAAGACTTTATTAGATTTTGAGACAAAAATATTGGGTCATTGAACTCTCATATCTTCTTCTCTTTCCCAAATTTCTTCTTGTACATGTTCATGTTTCCATAACACGTGAACTATCGACACGGTCTTTCCCCACAACACTTTCTCACATCGACCAAACAAACATACCAGATGCTCCTCAAAGGACGCATTTACCTCAAGGTCAACTTCATTCACATCGATCACATGATAAGTTTTATGGTGATATCACCAAAGTTTTGAAACATAAAAAAAAAACATCATGCATAGCGTTGTATCTCTTTGGAAGAGTCCATCAATATGCCACTAACCTGATTCTCTCCACTATCTCAAAGGGTCCAACAAACCTAGGCACCAACTTGCTCTGCCTCTATATCCTGTGGTGAACCAACCTAAGAAACACCTGAAGGAATACACGATCACCCTCTATAAACTCTAGGGGTCATCTACATCTTTCAGTATACGACTTCTATCTACTCTGAGTTGTATCCATACGTTTCCAAATCAACTATACCTGCTCCGATGTCTCTTGCACAAGACCCATTCCTAATAACTTTGACTCACCATCCCCTATCCAACATAGTGGTGATCTATATATCCTATCATAAAGAGACGCATATAGTGTCATCTATATAGTTTCCTGACAACTATTGTTATAGGAGAAGTCCACTAAATCCATGTGTGTTTTCCAAGTTCCACCGAAGTCAAGCACACATGCCCGTAGCATATCCTCAAGCACCTGTATAGTACGTTCTAACTATCCATCTATCTGTGGGTGTAAATCCATACTCAATAATACCTGTGTGCTAAGAACTTTATTCAAGGCCTACCAGAAGCATGAAGTAAAGCATGAATCATGATATGAAACTATAGTATGTGGCACTCCATGCAGACAGACTATCTCCTAAATGTACAAGTCTCCCAATTGTTCTACTATAAAGGTTTCCCTTATAGGAAGTAAATGCGCTACCATTGTCAGTAAATCCATAATGACCCAAATAGAATCATTCTTCCTAAGTGTATTTAGGAGACCCACACCAAAATCCATGGTCATGTCATCCCACTTCCATTTCGGGATAGGCAATGGTTGTAGCAAACCTCCAGGTCATTGATGCTCTTCCTTCACCTGCTAACAGGTGAAGAATCTTATCACAAACCCTGTTATCTCCTTTTTCATTCCTCGACACCAAAACTATCATCGTAGGTCATGGTAATTTTTTGTTACACCTAGATGCACCACCCATTTTGAGGCATGAAATTCTCGCATGAGCTCCTGTCACATGCTCATAGGTACCACAACTCGATTCCTCACATAGAAGATCCACTACTAGAAATCATACTTTTCCCAACACTTTTTTACCAACAGTTTTCCTAAAATATTGGTAAAGATGGAGTTTGAGGGAGTTTTCCCAACATTTTGATGAAATCATTGGGAAAACAATGATTTCCCAATGGTTTTTAATAACTGTTGGGAAAAAGATGCCCCAAATTCACCTAAAGCAGGCGACCCCCCTGATTCCAGAAGCATTGTGCGGTTATCCCAGAAGCAATTCCCGACTCCCAGAAGCCCTTGAGAAGTCCCAACACAGGTGCACCTCTTCCATCAGATCAGCTGCCATGTTACACTCATTCCACCTCTTCTCAAGGATATCCTTCCACCTCTTCTCAAGGATATCCTTCTATTCTCAAGGATATCGTTATTCCCTATTTCTAGGTTTTTTGTAAAATTTTATGATTCACTACTCCACGAATTATGTACTCAAATCACTACATCAGTGTACACATTGTCCAATTAATGTTTTCATTACACAAATACATTTATAAGGGCATGGTGTCTGTTTCTTGTGTTCTAATTTTAAAGATTCATAGTTTTTCTAATCTCAATGCTTCAAATATTCTAGCTTCATATATATGAACTCATAAGAAATTTTTTGTAATATTTATTCATACTATTTCATGAAAATCACTCCTTTCATTAAGATCATGTCAAACATGAAGATCTTATTAATCTTAATTTTTATACACTATGTGTATTACATAACAAGTATGTATCATGTTTCTATCAAAATCTATATATATATATATATAATGACACACTGTTCACTTATCCTTTGCACAATAGAACATATGGAGTATCTTCTTGAACTTTGCAAAATAGTATGTGGTCCCTTAATTATTCTTCAAATAAGAAATAAGAAATACTTAACCATACAATCCAATGTTCTTTATGAATAAAATATCTACAAAGGGAACTCTCGGTGGGACCTCTCCTTTTCCCATGTAGTACTTCTTCCTTCTTCATGAAACTAATTCACAGAATGTCAAATTCTCAATATTAATGAATATTAGTTTTCCTAATATAACCATTAATCATTCTGCCTTCAAAATCATACATGAGTTATTCAATCACCTTTTTAAAACACAATGACCATTTTAACTGATTTGGGGTTCCTCAAAATGCTTGAGAAAATCATAAAAACACATGTATTAAATCGTGTTTCTCATATAGTTTCATGGATACAAGTTAATCTTGAAAATCATGACTGCGTGGTTCAAATATCAAGAGGGCCATGGGATTATTATTCTTCACACAAATGAAGTTGTTTTCTACAACTATGTGTTTTTGTTTTCACTTTTTATTTGGACGAAAGGCGATCTTTGTGGTCATTAATCATGGTTGTGGGTGTTCATTTAGGATATAAGATAGTTTGACTTCATTTTACTTGATATATCCAATATTATTATTGATTTATGTTCAATTTGATTATCTTTGACAAGTGATGTTGTTTAATAAGTTGTTATTAATGGTTGTAATAATGACGATATGGTATAAGGGTTCACATGGTGTGTATAACGGTTGAAATGGTGTCTACGATAATCTAGTGTCCTAGGAATGTACATGGGAATGTACACATAGTACATGACTTGGTTAGCCATGTAAATACTCATGAACAATACCTTATGGTGAAAAGTATGTTTGGCCAAATGGGGTGCTGAAAACATCCCATTTACACATGGCTTTGTTTCATGGGTATGCCCACATGATGTGTTGGTCATACTATAGAATATGTAGTAATTAGCTCAGTCAAAACACTTTCATCCATGAAATTCAAGACTACATGGTTAAATGGAAGAACCCATGTTCTAATGACATGCCTAACATGGTTTCTAACTCACCTCACCTAAAAATAAACTAGAACACTGGTTAAATGCAATAATTCATCCTAAACGTACATTATAACATTGGTTAAATGGAAGAAATCATCCTCGTTACTGAATTCCATACACATTTGGGAAAAAAACATCATTCTCGAACATCACTGTAATGTATAGTCTTTTCACAAAACAAATATCCCTTAAATGTCATGAAATTACAATAGGCACTAATTTAAAGTTTTCATGTTTACAGGTGGAATCTTTGTAGATTTGGATAATATATTCTCAGAACTATAGAGTGGAACCCCATTCAGTGTTTTGAGGTCTACCCAGGACAACCCCCTCCATCCTGGACCCAGGACAACCCCCTCCTTCCTAGACCCTGGACAGCCCCCCCCCCCACCCTCCTCCCTGGACCCCAGACATCCCCCCATCCTCCTTCCTGGACCCAAGACAACCCCCCTCCTCCATGGACCCCGAACAACCCCCACCCACCTTTCTGGACCCAGGACAGCCCCCCTCCTTCCTGGAACCTGGAAAACCCCCCACCCTCCTCCCTGGACCTCAGACAGCCCACCACTCTCCTCCCTAGACCCCGTACATCCCAAAAATAATTATTTGTATGTGAGATAAAACACAATAGAACTTGAAGGTCCCTCTCCAATGAGTGGACATCTGGGTTCAGGTCACTAATGAGTGGAATCCTGGTTTGGGATGTTACAATTCCTCGATATTCTTTTTATAGGTGTTTTTAATCAAATCCATACCCATAACTATTGAAGTTCCCTCTCCAAAATCAATTGGGACTTGATTCAATGAATACAGCCTACCGAACTATGATCTATGGCCCCAAAACAAGGATACTTTAATCCATGGTTAAGGTGAAACTTGATGAGGCCATAACTACTTTTGATGTGATCCTCATCCTACTCCTCATCCTGATCTCCCTGAAGAAGTTAAAGTATAAAACTCATGAACTCCCAACAAGACCCTTAAGGATTATTTATTCCTTGATCCACTTCCAATATCTTACTGGGCAATCCTTGAATATAGGCATTAAAAATTCTGTATCTTATTTTCTTATATACAATGTATTTTGTTGTATTTCATAATATTATTCTCATATATAATAATGTTTCAGTTATGATTTTATTTAATGTAAACAATTTTCATTTAACTAAATATTTTTTTGATTGAACTTCAATATTATTGAATTTCTTTGAAATGACTTATTGCAATTTTTTTACAGAATGCATAGAAGTTGGATGTATGAAACTGATCGGATTTCAACTGATTTTCAAAATAATTTGAACATCTTTCTAGATTTTTCATTTGACAAGGCTTCAGACAGTGGTCGCATACAATTCCCATGTTCTAATTATGTTGGAAGACCTTGGTTGAGTCATGAAGCAGTTAGCTATCATATTACCAAATATGGTTTCCAAACAAACTATTATGTGTGGTATCACAATGGAGAGAAAATGGAATCTCAAAATGTTGATGATCCGCCAAAAAGATTACGATACAAGTACAAATGATGCGTCCAATGAAAATGATGATGTTGATAGGGTGAAAAAATTGAATGATGCTGCGAAGACTCTAGTATATCAGCAATGTGGTAAAATGAAAAAGTTTGAATTTTTAATCCGATTGTTTCATGGGAAAACTATGTATGGGATTTCAAATAATTCAATTGATTACATTCTTAACTTCTTGAAGGACTTACTTCCAGATGATGCAGATATTCCCTCAAACCACTATATGGAATGGAAGTTAGTTGATGAACTTAGATTCTCAAAAAAAATTCATGCTTGCCCGAATGATAGCAGCTTATTTTGGGAAGAAACTACTAAAAGAAATGATTGTATCAAATGTGGAACCTCCCAATGGAAGCCAAAAGATGATGGAACACCATCTCGTGTGCCACAAAAAGTAATGTGTCACTTTCCATTTATCCCTAGATTACAAAACCTTTTTATGTCTGATGAAATATCAGTAAAAATGTGATGGCCTGACACTTAGAGAAAAAAGAATAATGAAGAGTTGGTTCACCCTGCAGATGGATTTTCATGGCCAAGATTTGAAGCTCGATATACTGAATTTGTATTCGACGTGCATAATGTGATACTGGGTCTTTTTTGTGATGGTTTTAATCCATTTGGGGAGATTCTTACTTCGCACAACACATGGCCGGTTTTCATACACATTTATAACCTTCCCCCATGGTTGTGTATGAAAAATCCTTACACTTTCTTGAGTATACTGATATCTGGCCCTTCTGATCTCAGAAATGATATAGATGTATACATGCAACATTTAATAAAAGAGTTGAAACTTCATTGGGATGTGGGTGTTCCCACATACGATGCATGTTCGAAAGACATATTTCAGATGCGTCTTACGCTTATGTGGATGATCAATGATTTTCTTGATTATACAATGATGTCTGGATGGAGCACAAAAGGAAAATTGTCATGTCATATTTGTATAAAGAATACTTGATCAAGAAGACTGAAATATTGTTGTAGTTTTAGTTTTATGGGACATATAAGATTCTTTCCAATGAACCATCCATATAGAAACAATCTTCGAAGATTTGACAATACCATGGAGACTGACGATCCACCTCAGTGTATGTCTAGAACTGATGTTCTTAATGAATTGAAAGATTTTAGTTATTCATTTGGGAAGAGTGTAATGAAATCTAGAAAGAGGAAAAATGTTTCCAATGATAACTTTTACAATTGGAAGAAGAAGAGTATATTCTTTGAGTTGTTGTATTGGTCAACCAACTTGTTACATAATTTCTTAGACGTAATGCACATTGAAAAGAATATATGTGAAATGTTTCTTTTGATTCTTATAAATGTTAAGGGGAAGATAAAAGATGATTTACGATCTCGGCGTGACTTGGTTGATTGGGGGATCAGACCAGAATTTTATCCTGTTTGTATCAGTGAAAATAAATGGCAAGTTCCATGTGCTTCTTATGTGATGAAACCTGCTGAAAAAAATCAATTTCTGGAAGTGCTAGAGACTATTAAAGTTCCTGATGGATATTCAAGAAATATATCAAAACAGGCCAACAGAAAATAATTGAAGCTGAAATCTTTGAAGACTCATGATTATCACGTCCTTTTGCATGAGTTAATTCCAATAGAAATCCGTCATCTCTTGTCCAATAATGTAAGAGTCTCAGTTATTCGGTTGTGCTATTTGTTTAGAGATCTTTGTGCTAGGAGGTTGTCTAAATCCTTCTTGCAAAAACTGTTGGTAGAGACACCATTAATTTTGTGTGAGTTAGAGAAAATATTCCCTCCATTATTTTTTACATGCATGTTGCATCTGACTGTCCATATTCCAACCAAAATACTTCTTGGAGGACCCGTTGCTTTCCGTTAGATGTATCCAACTGAAAGAAACATGTGCACATTGAAATCATATGTTTGGTACAGGAATTATTCCGAAGGTTCTATTGTGAATGGTTACTTGGCTCAAGAATGTATGGATTTATGCTTAATGTATTTGTCTGATCTTACTACGAGAATAAACAGACCAATGAGAAATGAAGAAGAACAATATGAGAAAATTGAACCCAGTTTTCCATCACTTCCTCAGACAGGAGGAATTTCGGGATCATATACATCGATAACATTAAGCCTTGTAGAGCGAGAGATGGAACATCACACAGTGTTGTTCAATTGTGATTTGTTCGATGAGTATATCAAGTAAGTAAATTGTACATGTATCTCTTATCTTATCTCTTGTAATTTTAAATATTTGTTAAAATATTATTATTTTTATCTATAGGGAACATAAAGAATTGATATATATAAATCATCGTTCCTTATCTTTGAGAAGGAAAGAGACTTTGCATGGCAAAGGGTTTTCTTCTTGGTTGAAATTGAAGGTAAAAATATTTCTGTAATAACTATATAAAAATAATATTTAATTTAGTTTATTATTATTTTTTATATTTCAGGTATCAATTTTGCCTGCATAATCTATTTCTGAGGAAATAAGAGCTTTGTATTTTGGTCATAATACCATGGTTCGTGCTTGTAAATCACTTGTGATCAATGGATACAAATTTATTATCACTGAACGAGCAAAAACATGAGAACACAACATGATGGTGTTATGAAAACTGGCACAATAGACTGTTATTCTAGTTCATCGAATAATAGACCTCATTCTAAAAATGTATCTTATTATGGATTCATGGAGAAAATAATAATTTTGGATTATTACTCGCATGGTTGAGTCACGATGATGAAATATCAATGGTTTGATTCAATGACGAGGCAAAGAACCTTTATTGATGATTTTGGATTTCGAGTTATTGACATGACTCGTACTCTTTCCACCGATGAACCATATGTATTGGCATCAATGGTGAAACATGTTTTTATGTCAAAGATCATCTTCATCCTAAATTCGGTGTAATTATTGAAGTAAACCCCAAACATGTTTTTGATGATGGTGATGATGAAGTTGACACTATCCCTACTGCAATTGGAAGCAATCCGTTTATTACTTATGATGACTCTAATAGCTCAATTGTAAGAGTTTATTGTGAACCTGAAGTTGTGGTGGGAAATATATAGAATCATAAAATCGTGTTCTCACCTACATGTTTCACCTACATCATTCAGAGTGTGTATCCTAGTACTTACTTTCAAACCACCATAAATTTTATGTTTCTTTATGTTTTTTTATCAGAATGGTTTTTCTATATTTTGTTTTTTGGGTTACACATTAGTTATCTGTTTCTAATTACTTACATATTTGTTTTCATTACAGGAAATGACACCCATTGAAGAGAGGTAGTGGAAAAAGATGACAGAAAATAATCGTTGCATGACACAGATGGGCATTCCTCCACTCATCCCTATTGTGAGTATTTTATTTCAAATATATATATTTCAATAACTTATAATATCATGTGTTTACATTTATGTTAAACTTTTTTTCAGGATCCACACCCTAGACGAGAGATATCCTATGAGGAGCCTAATATTGCTCCCAGTACAGAGGCTGGTGGTAGGAGGGGTGGTGGTTTCAGAGTTAGACGACCATATGGTGGTCCCGGTACTAAGGCCGGTGGTACGAGGGCTCATGGTGCGAGAGTTAGACGATCCACTGGTCGTACACAATTGAACTATGACCCTACCACAGATGTATCTTCTATGCTCCATTTTGATCCTGGTGTGTCTTTAGGGACACACATGATATTTAGGACTCCGATGTTTACACTACCAGTTGGCCAGATGTCTATGCCATCATCTTTTTCTTCTGGTTCATTATCTCTGAGCTATTATATTCCACCTTCTTCGACTCCTGCTCCGACACAGTATGTGGCTGAGGAGCGTACACTGAGGGACACTCCACCTGTACAGTATATTCCTTCAGCTTCTGTACATCCAGTGATGCCTATTGATCCGACTACCATAGGTATATTTATATAACTCTAACAAATTTTTATTCCAAAATTTATTTTTATTATAACTTGTACTGATATTTTTTTCTTTAATAACAGATTCATCTACCGATAGGAGGCAGGGGAGGGGGTATACTCGCTTGAATGCAATATAGAACCGCTAGACACAGTTGATGGTTGAATACAATGATGATGGACATATGATTGATAAATCTGGGCAGGAATGTTGGGGTTTTTTTGGCAACGCTAGCCAAATACTCCGACATCATTCTGGTCAGCCCTCTCTCTTGGAGAAATCTACCACACGATGTCAAGGATAATGCGTGGGCACAAATATGGGTAAAAAATATATTGGATTTAATGTAGTATTTTTTATTTATATGAATTAATCTATTGGGTGTCAGCTTCGGTATAACTTCCCTGATGGTGAAGGTGCATGAACAGCGCGTTTAAAGGAGCGAGGAGAGATTTGGAGAGCTTATAAGCATGAGCTGTATGTTGGCTGGTGTGATAGAGTGGGCACGGAGTTGGAGACATTACCTATCGTGGATGACTGACCAATAGAGAAATATTTCCAAATGATTACCCATTGGGCGACTGCCAAATTTAAGGTATTAATCCCATTTGAGGTATTTAAATGACAATTTTCATATTTTTCATTAATATTATCTAATTTATTATTAAAAATATTTAGGAATATTCTGAAAAAAACAAAAAAAAAAACATTGATTCAAAGAAATACCTCCACACTTTGGGGTGCACTACTATGTCATATCATGAGAGGCAGCTGGTACGATATAGTTGTTCATAATTTTTCTTTAGGACTTTCCCTTTTTATTGTTTCCTACTTAAATTATGTGATTTATTGAATATTGAATATATGATTATACTTGCACTTTATATTGTTTCAATGTCATTATAGAAGCAAAAATTGAATATTGAAGGACGTATCCCTCGAGCAAATTTGTTTTGCTCGAGTAGAAGGAAAAAAGACAGAAATGCGGTTAATGAACCGACACAAGAAAAGATGGTAAGTTTTAATTTGTTTATTTCAAAGTTTAATATCTATTTTGAAATTTAATAATCTATTAATATTTTTAACAGGCTGCTTTATAGGCCCTTGATGCCCAAGAGCCTGACAATTTAGGGCCACACGATCATTTATATTAGATTTGGAGAGATGAGCACTCCGGTCGAGTACACTGCTGACCTGGTAAGAATATAGTTCTGACGAGGTATTGTTCCTCTCCAAGTATCCATTCTAGTACCACTGAGTTGGAACATGTCAAGGAGCATGCAAGAAAAGCTGATAAAAGGGTCACAGATTTGGAACTACAAGTTCAAACGAGGGGAAAATAATTTATGAAACTGATGAAAGCTTTATCTTCATCACTTCCACCAGAGGCCAGCATGGCTTGTCAGGCATATATGTCGTCGATGGGTTCATTATCCAATGCACTAGGTGGAATTTATAGTGGCTGTTGAGATGATGATGTTCTTGGTGACGATGAGGATGCTGAAGAGGACGAGGGCGAGGATGAGGATGAGGATGAGGGTGAGGATGGGGCCGAGGGCGAGGATGGGGCCCACGATGAGCATGGGGACAATGATGAGGACAAAGATGAGGACAAAGATGGTGGTGAGTATGAGGCCGATGATGATAGTGGTGACGGTGATGGTGATTAGGGGCAGATTGATCCATTACATTTTTTAATTATGTATAACTCTTTATTTTTGAACCTCGTTTTTTATTCTGGTATGGATATTTTTTAATTTAGTATAACTCTTTATTTTTGACCAAATATGGAAGCCTAATGATGTTATAATGGTTTGGAGGTGAGTGATGCTATATGAGATTTTATGGGTTATTGTGAGGAGTTTATTTCCCTTTAATTGATTGGTTCAAAAAACATAAGTTGGTGCTGCATATATTATGTAATTGGAATTGGTAAAGTAAAATCTTGGTCTCAGATTTCTGAGTTGGTTATATAGATGATATTCTCTATCAAAAGTGGGTATATCTCTATTGACTATGGGTGTATTTTCTAATTGACTAATGTATTCATTAAACTGACCATGAAATACACATTTCCCACAATACGGAAGCACCACAAAAATCATAGATAGACAGTACACACCACAAGACACCCATGGGAGACACCACTTGAGGTAGAGTCCCTCTCGTAGCCTCTTTAATTTAAGAATGTTTTAAATTGAATTTAGGTTCTTTCTTAATTCTGCTTAATTATATTGAATTTCATATCTTGAATAAGTTTTCTTTAATATAACTGTTTCATTTGATAAATAAAGTCATGTTTTTATAATAAAACCCCACCAACGGAGGTGCGCTGTCTACGAAAACCCGCAGTGATAGTTTAGGGTGTGATAATTTGACTCTCAATTAGTAGTTTCAACTACCTAGTACCACTTTTAAAAGCAAAGAATATAAAATATATATCTTTATCATACCACAATCCCGAATCAAGAGTCTATTTTTTATAACATAAGATCAGTTTCTATAATGTGAAGAACAACTACATAGGATTTATTTGGAATCCTGGCCGGAAGATGCTGCCCCACAGATGTCATTGGACCGGGCCAACATGCTGCGGCCACACCGCGGTCACGCCACAATCATGTCGCGGTAATGCCGTGATTTGGCTCTGATCCAAGATGACACCTCGTAGTGGTTCGCAGTCCTGTCAGAATACGATATATGATACCTAGATAGTGTTTTAGATACATTACCCACCCTCCTCCCTGGACCCCGGATAGCCCCCACCCTCCTCTCGAGACCCCGGACATCCCCCCTGACAGCCCCCCCACCCTCATCCCTAGACCCCGGACAACCCCCCAACCCTCCTTCCTGGATTCCGGATCCCAATATAATCTCTCTTCAAGATTCACCTTACATCCCAACAGAAAAGAGGGTTTTAGAGCTTCAGAAGAAGATGAGAGAAGAGTGCAAACCCTAATCAAAAAGAGGAAGCAAGGAGAGGATTAGTCTCACCTGGATATTAAATCAGCACTTGATGGAAATCAAAATTCCCAAGTGACGTGTACAAATCAACCCCACCTCAATCTGAGGTGCGGTGTGGCTAGCACCACTCAAAGTGTCTCTCTTTTCTTTGAAATGGACATCATTTTAAGTGAAAACAACAAATGACATATGGAAAACTGACCAAACACATTCGGAGTTTATTGATACTTTAGGAAAAGGATCCATGGGTCATTTGTGACGTGTACGAGTCAAACCCGCCTCAATCCGAGGCACGGTGTGGCCAGTACCACTCAAAGTGTCTTTCTTTTGTTTAAAATGGATACGTTTTTAAGTAAAAACAATTGGCATACAGAAAACTAACCAAACACATTAGGATTGTGTTGATACTTTAAGAAAAATATCCATAGGTCATTTTTGACATGTATGAGTCAACCCTGCCTCAATTCGAGGCACAGTGTGGCCGGCACCACTCAAAATGTCTCTCTTTTGTTTCAAAAGGACATCATTTTAAGTTAATACAACAACTGACATACAGAAAACCAACCAAAGGCATTTAGATTCTGTTTAAACTTTAGAAAAACGATTCATGGGTCATATGTGACGTGTAAGAGTCAACCCCGCCTCAATCCAAGGGCTGGTGTGGCCGGTACCACTCAAAATGTCTCACTTTTATTTGAAATGGGCAGGATTTTAAGTGAAAACAACAACTAGCATACGGAAAACTGACCAAACACATTCGGATTGTTTTGATACTTCAAAAAAAAAATTCATGGGTCATTTGTTATGTGTACGAGTAAACCCCGCCTCAATTAGAGGCACGGTGTGGCTGATACCACTCAAAGTGTCTTTCTTTTGTTTAAAATGGATACACTTTTAAGTAAAAACAACTGGCATACGGAAAACTGACGAAACACATTCGGATTGTGTTTATACTTTAGTAAAACAATACATGTGTCATTTTTGACGTGTAAGAGTCAACCCTGCCACAATCTGAGGCGCGGTGTGGTCGGTACCACTCAAAGTGTATCTCTTTTGTTTCAAAAAGACATTATTTTAAGTGAATACAACAACTGACATACGAAAAACCGACCAAAGGCATTCAAATTCTGTATAAACTTTAGAAAAACGATCCATGGGTCATATGTGATGTGTATGAGTCAACCTTGCCTCAATATGAGGTCCGGTGTGGCCGAAACCACTCAAAGTGTTTCTCTTTTGTTTGAAATAGACAGGATCTTAAGTGAAAAGAATAACTGACATACTTAAAACTGACCAAACGCATTAAGATTGTGTTGATATTTTAGTACAACGATCCATGGGTCATTTTTGACGTGTACGAGTAAACCCCGCCTCAATCTGAGGTGCGGTGTGGCTGGCACCACTCAAAATGTCTCTCTTTTGTTTCAAAAGGACATCATTTTATGTGAATACAACAACTGACATACGGAAAACCAACCAAAGGCATTTTAATTCTTTTGAAACTTTAGGAAAAATATCCATGGGTTATATGTGACGTGTAAGAGTCAAACCCTCCTCAATATGAGACACAGTGTGGCCGGTATCACTCGAAGTGTTTCACTTTTATTTAAAATGGACAGGATTTCTAGTGAAAAAAACAACTGACATACTGAAAACTAACCAAATGCATTAATATTCTGTTTAAACTTTATGAAAACGATCCATGGGTCATATGTGACGTGTAAGAGTCAACCCTGCCTCAATATGAGGGCCGGTGTGGCCGAAACCACTCGAAATGTCTCACTTTTATTTGAAATGGACATGATTTTAAGTGAAAACAACAACTGGCATACGAAAAACTGACCAAATGCATTTGGATTGTATTTATACTACAAAGAAACGATCCATGGGTCATTTTTGACATGTACGAGTTAACCTAACCTCAATCTGAGGTGCGGTGTGGCTGACACCACTCAAAGTGTCTCACTTTTCTTTGAAATGAACAACATTTTAAGTGAAAACAACAACTGACATTCAAAAAACTGACCAAACACATTCGGATTCTGTTGATACTTTAGGAAAAGGATCAATGGGTCATTTTTAACGTGTATGAGTCAACCCCACCTCAATCCGAGACACGGTGTGGCCTTTACCGCTCAAAGTGTCTTTCTTTTGTTTAAAATGGATACACTTTTAAGTAAAAACAACTAGCATACGGAAAACTGAACAAACACATTCGGATTGTGTTGATACTTTAGGAAAATGATCCATGGGTCATTTTTTATGTGTATTAGTCAACACTGCCTCAATCCGAGGTGCTATGTGGCCATCACCACTCAAAGTGTCTCTCTTTTGTTTCAAAAGGACATCATTTTAAGTGAATACAACAACTGACATAAAAAAACTAACCAAAGGCATTCTAATTCTATTTAAACTTTAGGAAAACGATCCATGGGTCATATGTGATGTGTAAAAGTTAACCCCGCCTCAATCTGAGGGCCAGTGTGGCCGGAACCACTCAAAGTGTTTCTCTTTTGTTAGAAATGGACAAGATTTTAAGCGAAAACAACAACTGACATACTTAAAACTGACCAAATGCATTTGGATTGTGTTTATATTTTAGGAAAACAATCCATGGGTCATTTTTTATGTGTACGAGTCAACCCCACCTCAATTCAAGGCACAGTGTGGCCGACACCACTCAAAATGTCTCTCTTTTGTTTAAAATGAACATCATTTTAAGTGAAAACAACAACTGAAATACAGAAAACTGACCAAATGAATTAGGATTCTATTAAAACTTTAGGAAAATGATCCATGGGTCATTTTTAACATGTAAGAGTCAATACCACCTCAATACAATGCGTGTTGTGTCCGGAACCACTCAAAGTGTCTCACTTTTCTTTGAAATGGACAACATTTTAAGTGAAAACAACAACTGACATACAGAAAACTGACCAAACGCATTCAGATTCTGTTGATACTTTAGGAAAAGGATCCATGGGTCATTTTTGACGTTTATGAGTCAACTTTGTCTCAATCCGAGGCATGGTGTATCCGGTACCACTCAAAGTGACTTTCTTTTGTTTAAAATGGATACGCTTTTAAGTAAAAACAACCGACATACATAAAATCGACCAAACGCATTCGGATTATCTTGATACTTTTAAAAAACGATACATGGGTTATTTTTGACGTTTATGAGTCAACCCTGCCTCAATCCAAGGTGCGGTGTGGCCAAAACCACTCAAAGTGTCTCTCTTTTGTTTCAAAAGGACATCATTTTAAGTGAATACAACAATTGACATACGGAAAACTGACCAAAGGCATTCATATTTTGTTGAAACTTTAGGAAAAATATTCATGGGTCATATGTGACATGTAAGAATCAACCATACCTCAATCCAAGGGCCGGTGTGGCCAGCACCACTCAAAGTGTTTCTCTTTTGTTTGAAATGGACACGATTTTAAGTGAAAACAACAACTAGCATACTTAAAATTGACCAAACGCATTCATATTGTGTTGATATTTTAGGAAAAATATCCATGGGTCATTTTTGACATGTACGAGTCAACCCCGCCTCAATACAAGGCATGGTTTGGCCGACACCACTCAAAATGTCTCTCTTTTATTTAAAATGGACATCATTTTAAGTGAAAACAACAAATGACATACATAAAACAGAAAAAATGCATTCAGATTATTTTGAAACTTTAGGAAAACGATCCATGGGTCATTTTTGACATGTATGAGTCATCCCATCCTCAATCTGAGTCATGGTGTGGCTGGAACCACTCAAAGTGTCTCACTTTTCTTTGAAATGGACAACATTTTAAGTGAAAACAAAAACTGACATACGTAAAACTGACCAAACACATTCTGATTATGTTGATACTTTAGGAAAAAGATCCATGGGTCATTTGTGATGTGTACGAGTCAACCCCTCCTCAATCTAAGTCACGGTGTGGCCTGTACCACTCAAAGTGTATTTCTTTTGTTTAAAATGGATACGCCTTTAAGTAAAAACAAACGACATACAGAAAACTGACCAAACACATTTGGATTTTGTTTATACTTTAAGAAAACGATCCATGGGTCATTTTTGATGTGTACGAGTCAACCCCACCTCAATCTGAGGTGTGGTGTGTCCGAAACCCCTCAAAGTGTCTCTCTTTTGTTTCAAAAGGACATCATTTTAAGTGAATACAACAACTGAAATTTACACTCATCAACGATAGTCGCAAACTCTTTTTCTTGAGTTGGGTAGTTTCACTCATGGGTTCATAAGTGAAGAGAATCCTATGAAAATACACTTTCACCATATATTATAAAAAATACAAGTTCAATGCAAAATGAATCACAAATCATTACATACCCAAATTTAGGATAAAAAAAAATTGGGATTTGAACCAATTTCAAACTCTTATTCAACTCTAATAAGTATTTCTCAGACTATTATGCCTATTAGAATTTTATGGGGAGGTGGGGGGCTGTGATGGTTGGGGGGGGGGGGGGGGTTGTGAAGGGGTGAGGTGAATTACTACTGGAAGAGTGGTTGTCATATGAAGATTGAAATGGGTGTAAATAATGTTTGAGTTATTGAAACTGTTATTAACTCTACTGGATGATTGTTTTCATATAAATATTGAAATAGGTAATTGTATTACATGACATGGTTGGAAGAGTTTGATGGTTTTATGTGTTTTTTGTGCTGTTTTAGGTGTTTTTATGCTGTTTTAAGTCTGTTTGTATGTGGTTTTTGTGATATTTTTTATGAAGGTGTATACTGGAGGGGATACTGGAGGGACTGATGTGCAATAGTTCTGGAAAAACACAATACAAACAGTTTTAAACTGTTGGTATACTTTGAGAGAAATTTAAAAATTATCCCAACGGTTCAAAAACCATTGGTATAGTGTTTAGTATTGAATATATACCAACAGTTTCTTGAAACTATTGGTAAAAATGTTATACAAATATATACCAACGGTTATCCTACAACCATTGGTAAATCAATAAATGAAGTGGGCTATACCAACGGTTTAGATCAAATCATTGGTATAAGGCTTTCCTCATGGCTTACTACCCTACGATTTAGAAAACTGTTGGTATAGGCTATACCAACAGTTTTCCAGCCTATACCAACGGTTTAAAAGCATTGGTATAACCTTGTTTTCCAGTAGTGATCTCATCCTCATCTATCAACCATTTTGAAAATGTATCCCCATATTCAAAGATTTCCCTCAAGGATTAGCATTCTGGATCCTCATATTGTCTATCCCTGACCCATATCAATATAGTATATTCCACTGCAACTAAAACCAGATTCATATGCTCTTGGCTCTCCTAAACCATCACATGCATTTCAGCCAGTAAGGTCATTATCTTCCACTCTACACTTGAATCATATACCATCTGAGTCTAAATTTTCATACTTAAGGCATTAGCCACATTATTTCCCTTCCCAGTCGTATATTATAGTTCAAAATCGAAGGACTTCATATATTCAACCCATCTCCACTACTGAAGATTCAAATCACACTATGAAAATATATACTTCAAGCTCTAGTGATCTATATAGACTGTAAACTTTTCTCCCAAAATATAGTGTCACAAACACTTAAGAGCATAAACCACTACTATTAAATCAAGGTCGTGTATAGGGTAATTCTGTTCAAGAAGCCTCAACTACCAAGACTCATACGCCAAAAATTGAACTCCTTGAATCCACATAGCTCCAATTCTGATCCTAGAAGCGTCACAATAAACCGTATACTTCTCACCTAACTCAGGTAGGATAAAAATTGGTGTTGATGTTAAGCACTTGTTCAACTACTAAAAATTTCTTCCAAAAGACTTTGACCATTCACAATTTACTCCCTTTTTAGTCAATCTTGAAGGCAGCGCTGCCAAATGGAAAAAGTATTGGATGAATCTCATGTAATATCCAGCTAAACCCAGGAAGCTTCAGATATCGGAAACATTCTTGCACTACTCCCAAGAAACCACTGAACCTTCTCTAGGTCCACTAACACACCTTCCTTTGAGATGACGTGCCCCAAGAATTGTACCTAGTCAATCCAAAATAGATACTTAGATAGCTTAGAATATAATCGATGCTCTCTCATTGTACCTAGGACGATGTCAAGATGTTGGTAATGATCATCATGAGTCTTAAAGTACACCAATATGTCGTCCACAAATACCACCATGAACTGATCTAGATATGGATGAAATATCCTATTCATCAAATCCATAAACACTTTTGGTGCATTTATCAACCCAAATAGCATTAAAAAAAACTCATAAAGGCTATATCTACTTTTGAAAGTAGTCCTCGGTATATCAGAAGTTCGTACTATCAACTGATGATACCTTGATCTCAAATAGATATTTGAGAACACAGAAGCTCCCTTCAATAGGTCAAATATATCATCGATACATGGAAGATGATATCAGTTCCTCATATTCATTTTTTTAACTTATGGTAATCGACACACAAACATAAACCCCTATTATCCTTCTTTGTGAAAAAAAAAACAGGTGATCCCCAAGGCGACATACTTGGATGGATAAATCCTTTATCCTAAAACTACTCTAACTAATTCTTAAGCTCTTGAATCTCAGTCAGTGACATTTAGTATAGTGTAATAGGTATTGGTTCAGCCCCAGACATGACTTCAATAGTGAATTCTAAATCTATCTCAGGTGGTAGCCCTGAGAAGTCTTTAAGATAGACATCCTGAAACAGCTCCACTATTGGTGGAAGGACATATTTCCTAACAACCATGTCATCCAACAATAGAATAGCAACTTGGGTTTTGAGATTTTTCAATTGATGAGTAATTGGCCCTTTGGCCTACTTGGATATCCCACTCTCCATGTTGAATATACTAGTCGCCCTTTGGAGATGTAAACATAACACTCCTACAGTAATAGTCAATGTGGGATCAGTATGCGACTAGCCAGTCCATACCCATAATCAAGTCGAATCTTGTCATATCAAGAACATAGAGTTCCCCTAGGAAACAATATTCCACAATCTCTAGTGAACATCCATTGTAAAGATATATATCTCTAGACTATACTCCCAATGGTGTATCTATAGTCATAACCCTGCTCACAAACTTCACCACCAGGCTCAAACCATCATCAAATTTTGCAGATATATAGGAATGAGAGGCACTAGTATCAAACAAGTCACTAGCTAAAGTAGAATCTTCTAGAATAGTAACTATCACTGTCGACGGTCTAGCCTCTCTATCCACAAGTGTAGGCTATATTGCATGTAACTGTGTTTCCCATATTCCATGTGATATTATATGACTCCCCTAAGTAGCACCACTCTACTAATGTAGGTTATCTTACCTAGAAGCATTGTATCCACTTCCTCTACTACCTTAGCTAGTTGAAATATAAATGCCAGCCTAATATGGTGTAGAAGATCCTCTTCCCATACTCTGACTCTACCCAGTTGTTCCTTCAGTACCTGTTTGTTGCTGCGGCCTGCAGAACTTCTATAGATGTCCCATATTGCTGCAAGATCGACACTCTACTATTGGTTGGGAACAGTGTTAATGATAGTGTCTTGGCCTACCACACTGATAATAGATCACCCCAGTAAGATCATGTTCAACCGACCCTCCTGTTTGCGTACTCTACTTTCCACTTCCTTGGATAAAGTTGTCATAACAGTGCTTCCTCCTCTCGAAAGTCACACCTCCAGATCATCCAGTAATAACTACTTGTCTAGCACTGGAAGACTTCCTCAAGTTCCCTTAATCTATGATAGCCTAATCCACTACTTCCGTAAACTTCTTCAACCTGAAGATATTCACCTAAGACTTAATCTCGCACTTAAGTCAATCCTAAAAACATTTCTTCATAGTTACCTCATCTCCTACTAATGTTAGAGAAAAGAATTGAAAATATGTGTAGCATCCATCATAGTCCATCACCAACATTCTCCCCTATGTCAGATGCATGAACTCAATAGCTTTCTCTTGTCCCATTGTCTCTAGATAAAAGTGTTCTAAAAACCTCTCCAATAAATCCTTCCATAAAATACCATTAGTTTTTCCAATTCGCACCTGAATGTCCCACCAGCACTTCGCTGATCCTCATGGCTTATAAGAGGAAAACTTGACCCTCCTCTCAGCTGGAGTCTCCAAATGGTCAAGTATCGTCTCTATGGACTTAACCCAGAATTTAACTCCCTTAGGTCCACCCTCCCCAATAAAAGTTGAAGGGCGTTGTAACCAAAACTCCCTAGTCAACTCAAACACACTTTTCAAAACTCACCCAGGGTCTCTTTCCATGAATTTAATGAAACAAAGAAAGTTATCTTATAAATGTTCCCCTTCATATTTAGTTTTCACTATCGGTGCCTCAAGTTCCCTAACTAGAAATTCATTCCTAGGCATGCCCCTCAGTCGTCTCCTTAATAAGCATCATGGAGGAATACTCTCTACAAAACCCAACACACGTCTTAGGTCTCATAACACAACTTTATAACATTTAAGTAAGAGCAAATAATCACAGCAATCCTTTTTCCCCCACCTTGCCACACGATCAAAACCAAGGCGCTATTACTACCCTTAACCATCATACTCCTAGGTTTTGGTTAACAAGGATAA
Source organism: Viscum album (assembly GCA_963277665.1). Classification (NCBI taxonomy): domain Eukaryota; kingdom Viridiplantae; phylum Streptophyta; class Magnoliopsida; order Santalales; family Viscaceae; genus Viscum; species Viscum album. Next base: position 825,107,024 of record OY728148.1, on the reverse strand, counting down.
ACACACTATCATAATCAAGTTTCTCATTTAGACACCCAATTATTCTCATTTTTCATCATTTTATAATCTTTCTCAATTCATGTTAGGAACTATTTTCACTTTAATCTCATAAACAAGGAAAATAGATCATGTTCAATAACTCACCCATAACCCATTTCTCCATGAATGCTTAAAATTATGCATGTCACAATAACTCTGAGTTCCTAGAATTATGCATGCAGACTCAACTGTCGTTCCATTTTGGGCCACAAATCAATACTAAAAAATTCTCAGAAACAATAATCAGATCACACCATAAGTGCTTCACCCAAGGTGAAATAATATTTAACTATAACAAAAAAATAACAACAACCCCACTTTTAGTACATGGGTTTCCCCTATACATAGGTTTTCAAATCCCATGAATAATCTCATTACCAAGCTCTGACTCTTCCTATTCACTTGTCTACCTTTGAAAAAACAACAAGACAAAAGAAGAAGAAATAAAAATGAATCTCTAATACCACTTTGTAATGTCCCAACCTAGGTGTCATGAAATGGTGCCCCAAGATGGTTCACCACATCACCTTAGGCGTGCCTCCCCGTATGCCAGAGGCAATCAACTAGTAGTGAGGGTCTGGTAATTCGGTCATAGGGATACTATACCCTCTTTTATTAGAGTAAAAAACCAACGAAAGATTAAAAAAAATATCAGAAGAATTTATAATCAGAACAATACTCATGTCACAAGATAACCAAATAGGAAATACATGCTCAAATGAAAAGGAAAACATGTTGTGCCAATATAAGTGTCAAGTGTCTATAATACAATTGAAATTAAAGACACTACGACTCCCCAAACGGGTCCCAAACCACATCTGGTCTGTAACACCCCGCCCCTACCTCATTGGCTTGAGAAGCCGGTGAAGGTTACTTGGCCTTAAGTGACGTTCCCAAGGTGCCAAAGGCTGGCAATAAATTTTGAGGGCTTCAAGGAACAGTGGGGAATGATTTTCCCTTAATAATATTTCCCAACACAACCAACCAACAGCTAAAGATGCATGCACTTTCAAACCCAACCATGTGATACTAGCAATTCCATCACAAAACCTAAAACCAGTCAACTAGACATGTCCAAAAAACATCAGAGTACAAAGTGGAAACTAAACAACAAAATACCTTAAGCCATGACACCACTATAGATCCACACCAAGCTCTAAGCTCCAAACTCCACCAAAACATCACAATGCACCACTAAAGGAGGGTGATGCCTTACCTTTTCCCACATCACGGTACACGACATCTACATAGACACAAAAGTTCCTAAATAGGGGGTGAGTACAACTACTCAGTAGGATTTCCCAAACTAACTTCCCTACACACTCCACTAGGATAAAACTGTTAGCAGATTTATATAAAACATTTTATATAAAGAAAAACCAAGCTACCGATTTTTTATAAGCCAAAAATGCCATAAGCCAAACATGCCACACAAGGAAGCCAAATCAACCATGTCACACAAGGAAGCCAATTCCAACATTCCACAATCCAATTACCATTTTCATATTTCACTTACAAGCCTCATCTACAAAAATCACCAAAAAGCACACAACAAACCACGGTGGCACTTCCCGTCCAACCCATTCATTACCAATCCACTCAAGTGGTACTTCCCTCCCACTTTCTATTGATGGTGGACCTTCCTTCCACTATCCATCCCCTTTTTATATTGGCACTTTGTAATCCACTCCACCACATCCCAACATCATTCACCCAATGATATCACCCATTTCCACACAAGCCACAACAATAATCATGCATTATTGTCAATACTAACAAATACCATTTCCATGACAAACACATTTCAATATCACCCGTTTATTGAAATAAATACTCATAATAAACATCATTACCATTTTAAAATCACCAATTTAAAATAAACCAATTGAGCCCATTTCAACAAAACCCCAATTTCATGCCAAAACCCCCAAATCATCACCCAGTTGATTTTCCAACAAAATTCACACGACATGATTACAATTAAATTAAAGAAACCAATTTAATTGTAAATTAACTTCAAATTTAAACCTAGTGGAGTTGAGATAGAATCCACCTACCTCTTAGGGTTTGGAAAAATAGACCCTTCGCCCAAACGCACTCCAAACCGGGTGAATGCCTCCTCGAAACCACCTCAAAACCCTTCCCTAACATCAACAAGCTCAACCTTTAACACAAAAAGGCAACACAACCCTATATCTACATGAAACCCTTGTAGATCTAGGAAACTAAGAGAGGGAGAGGTCTAACCCTAACCAAAACCTCAAAGAACCAAAAGAGGGACTTACCTGAGGAGAACCGCCTTCGATCCACTAAGAAACCCCTTCGATTTGCCTCCAAAATGAGATAAGGAGCTCCCGCAACCTCTAAAAACTAGAAATCCCACATGAGCCACAAGTGGGAGGAAGAATGAGGGGAAAATGGGAAATCCCGAGTGGCCCAGGACTCAAAAACCCAAACTTTAAGTGGTCGCACGGTTACCCCACACGGTTTGAAAAATCGTGTGCCAATCGTGCGGTTTCCACTATCTCACCCAAGAACTTCGCATGGCTTTCCCGCACGATATGAAAAATCGTGCGTCGCCTGTGTAGAGCCCACTATTAAGGGTGTACGGTTTCTTGGGCTGGCCACACAGTTTTTTCAGACCATGCATCAACCGTGCACCCCTGCACAACCTCCACAACTTTAAAAGTTTTTCCCAGAATTGTCCAAACGTCAACCAACCACTTCAAAAAGCACAAATGAACCGAAACAAGGGTCACATAACTCAAACCAAGGGTACTATATTCTCCCCACCATTGGACTTTCCATCCTTGGAAAGTAGTGAACCCACCCTTTACCGAAAGAGCTCGGGCCATTGCTTGGCCATCTCTTTCTCTTGCTCCAAAGTCTCCTCTTGGATCTGGCCATGCTGCCAAAAAACACGAACTAGACCGATGCTTTTACCCTGCAAGAATTACTCTTGCCTATCCACAACCCGCCCTGGAACATGCACCAACGAAGCATCCAGATCTATCTCAACATGATCACATTGAATAACATGGCCCGGATCCGGCTGATACTTTTTCAATTGTGACACATGAAACACATTGTGTACCGCACTGAACCTAGGTGGAAAATACAAACAATAATCCACCTCACCAACCCACTCAAGAGTCTCAAAAGGTCCAATATACCTCATAGATAACTTTCCCTGCTTCCCAAACCGACAATGTCTCAACCTAGGATAGATCCTCAAGAAAACATGATCACTCACCTTGAACGACAATGACTATCGACGGCGATCCACATATGATTTCTGACGACTCTGAGCCGTTCTCTTCCTGATTAAGTTGATGTTCTCCATAGTCTCCTGGACAAGGCTCGGTCCAACCATTGAGGACTCACCCATTTCCACCCAACTAGTGGAGAATGACACGACTTCCCATACAACACTTAAAACGAAGCCATATGTATAGATGCCTGATAACTGTTATTATACAATAACTCAACCAACGACAAGTGCTCCTCCCATGAGCCACCAAATTCCACGACACAATCCCACAACATATCCTCCAATGTTTTTATCATCCTCTCAGATTAACCATCCGTCTGCCGGTGATACGCCATACTCATGGTAAACTTAGTTCCAAGGGTTTACTGTAAGGATTTCCAGAATGGAGATGTAAACATCGGATCTCTATCGGATACGATCGAAACTAGAACACCATTCCTCTTTACCAACTCCTGGATATAGATTTTGGACTAATCCTCCACCATATGAGATTCACGAATTGGAATGAAATGGGTTGACTTCATTAGTTGATCCACTATCTCCCAAATGGCATCGTGCTTTCTGACCGTTCTTGGGAAACCTGTGAAAAAATCCATCGCTATTTTCTCCTACTTCCAAATAGGGATTGGTAAAGACTGCAACATTCCCGCTGGCCTCTGATGATCTACCTTGACCTGCTAGAAAGTCAATCATCTCGAAACAAACTCAACCACTATTCTTTTCATACCAGCCCACCAGAACTGCACTTTCAACGCTTTATACATTTTCTGAATTCCAGGATGAACAACCCACCTAGAATTATGATATGCCCTGAGAAGATCCTCCTGAAAAGCAACTGGTACAACCATCCGATTCCGAAAACACAAAACTGAATCTCCATTCAGTTTCCAACCCTCAATGGTCTCCCCACCATTGAGTTTCGACCTTATGGTAACACACTCAGAATCAGATATCTGTGCCTCTTTAACCAGGCCAACCAAGTCAGGAATCAAAAAAACCGGAAAGAAGACCGCTCTATCGCCCTGGTCCTTACATTCCAACCACATGTCAGCTATAACTGACATCAACTTCCACTGGTCTGATGCCTTTTTCACCACCCGAGCATACGATTTTCTACTAAATACATCCACCACCGAATTTCCCATACCCGATGTGTACATCAAGTCAAAATCAAACATTTGGAGATATTTCATCCATCTACTTTTCCTCAAGTTCAAATCCATTTGTGAGAAAATGTGCTTCAAGCTCTTATGATCTATATATACCATGAATTTCTCACCGAAGAGATAATGACGCCACACTTTCAAAGCATGGACCACTGCTGCCAATTCAAAATAATGAGTTGGGTAGTTCTTCTCATGAACTTTCAACTTCCGTGAGCCATACGTAACCACATGATTCCCTTGCATGAGAACGCACCCCAACCCTGATCCCGATGCATTTCAATACACCACTTACCCTTTTCCTGGTTCTAGAAAAACCAAGATTGGTGCTGATGTAAGGCGACCCTTTAGCTCTTCGAAACACTGCTGACACTGTTCATTCCACTGGAATGGAACATTCTTTCTTGTCAAAGTTGTCATTGGTGAAGCCAAACGTGAAAAATCATGAACAAAATGCCAATAATACTCAGATAGACTAAGGAAGCTCCATACCTAAAACACATTCCTTGGTGGTTGCCACAAGATAACATCCTCTATCTTTTCTGGATCCACTAAAACACCCCTTTTAGAAATGAAATAGCCAAGAAAACGGACTTCCTGTATCCAAAAGTCACACTTTGACAATTTTTCATACACCCGATGATCCCTCAAGATCCCCAGCACTGTTTCCAAGTGCTTCTCATGCTCCACCCTTGTCTTTGAATACACCAGAATATCATCTACAAACACCACTATAAATGAATCTAGATATCTCTGAAATATATGATTCATCAATTCTATGAACACCGCTGGCGTATTAGTTAGACCAAAGGGCATAACCATATATTAATAATGGCCATATCTACTTATGAAAGCTGTTTTAGGAATATCATCCTTCCTCACCCGAAATTAATGATATCCCGACCTCAAGTCGATCTTGGAGAACCACTGGGATCCCCTCAACCAGTCAAAAAAATCATCAATTCGTGGAAGTGGATATTTGTTATTTATCATAACTTGGTTAAGTCTATGATAATCAACATAGAGCCTCAAAGTTCCATCCACCTTTTTCACAAACAACACTAGTTTTTCCCACGGAGACGTGCTAGGCCGGATAAACCCTTTGTTTTCTAACTATTCCAACTGGAAATTCAATTCCTGTAATTCAGTAGGTGTCATTCAGTAAGATGGAAGTGAGATAGGAATGGTCCCTAGAAGGAGATTAATCGTAAAATCCACTTCTCTTACGGGAGGTAACCTAGAGAATTATTTGGAAAAAACATCCATGAACGGATCCACCACTTCCAGAAGAACACTCTGCTCAGCACCCTCTACCGATTCCAATGACAACACCGCCAACTGATACGATAACGTGCCCACTGTTGGTGCCAACAAACCCATTACACCTTGCCATTCATGCCTCTCTCCTCTAAAGAGATGTCTAACGCCATAGTGTGTCGTAAAATCCACTATTCACACATTACAGTCGATGTGATCCTTAAACGCCATCATCCAATACATTCCCAGGATTACATCATACCCATCAATCTCAAGCACTGAGAAATTCCACATTATCTCAACCTCGCCCACAACGATACAACATTCTCTACACAAGAAGGCTCGACACTCTCTTCAACCCAGAGGAGTTTGAAGTTTCAAAACCAAAGGCATCATTTCTAACCTTACCCAGAAACTCAACCACATGTGTAGTGATAAAAGAGTGTGAATCACCCATATCAAACAACACTTTCATCAAGGTAGAATTTAAAATAATATTACCTCGCACTGTGGATGGTCCCGACTGATCATCCACTACAACCTTCTTGGCTCCAAACAATGCCTTGGTTGCCACACTCTACTCTTTATTTCCCTGCTACGGAGTTGTGGTGTTCTGAGAATCACCATGACTGACTTTGCTCTACTGATGAGGGGTATGTTGTTGTCCCCATCCTGTCGAATCATACGATGTATGTGATCCTTGAGGAGTGTCACGCACACCCGACCTCGGAGCATTCCTACAATAGCATTGAAGATGCCCCATCTACTTGCAATTGTGACATGCTCGAGGTTGTGTCGTACAATCCTGCTTGATGTGTGCCGTATAACCACACTGAAAACATCCTGGTTTGCTCTGGGGATTCAGAGGAAGATTTACCGATCCTACCATCAGATTATGTGCCATACTCCCACCCTAGGAATAAGTGTCCCTCCTCCGCTTGAACCCAGTGTTAGAGTTACCACTATTCCCCATGGGTATTACCATGCTTCCTCCGCCTGGAGCTCCCAAAAGATCCCGCTCAGCCACCGATGCTTGATTCACCATATCTGTGTAATCACCGATACACAACACTTCTATTTTTGAAAAAATCTCTTACCTTAACCCTGCTTTTAAGATCATTGCCTTCAATGAAGTGCTACCCGAAACCTTGGGTGAAAACCACACTAATCTCATAAACTTAGCTGTATACTCCATCACAGACATATGCTCTTGCTTTAGACTGAAGAAATCAGTTGTGTGCTGAATTTTGAATGTATGTGGGTAGAATTGTTTATTAAACAATTCCTCAAAGCCTTCCCACGTCATAACCTGGTCCATCCCCACTTGGAATACCAACTCCCACCACTAAAGAGTAAGATCCTCTAGCTTATACGTTTCTAGATTTACTTTCAACTCTACCGACATCCCCAAGAATTAAAAAATTCTGTTCATTCTGGAAAGCCACGCCTCTGCCCTTTCTGGTTCCGAATCACCCCTAAAGATGGGTGGATATTTCTTTTGAAATTGGGCCGCATAATCAACATACTTTGTCTCTTCCGCTCTATTCACACATCCCACAGCTTGGAAATCTTGCACTATGCTCTGGACTAACTGCTGGTTCACCTAGGGCTCAGGTGCAACCACATTCTTATCGGCCACTTCTGGTTGGTCTCTACGACGCCTACCCGGTGCCATTTATATAAACAGAAAACAAAAAACCATGAGTATCACTTCCGTAGGCATCAATAATTACCATTTCAGATCGCATTACACAACACTATCACAACAAGGCTTTCCACCTTTCCACATTTTCCATGTTTCACCATTTTTGAAAACCAAACCATTTTCAAAATACCAAATTTATTCACATTACAACTTCACACATTTGAAAAAACATTTCTCAATTCATCCAATAAATCATTATGCCCAATGAAATATTCATCCTAGAGGGAAGTCATTTCTACCCTATATGCCATGCACATCTCATGGGCTACACCCATGACAATGAGATTGTCAATGCCTATAAGTGTATCCAAAACACTTATGTACCCAAGTACCTAGTAACTTGAAGTTCAACATAAAAGGGTTAGCTAAGTCCTTTTATGCTATACATTCCAAGTTCTGACATTCTTATGCCTTGCTACCATCCCGACTCAAGGAATATACCCCAACGAATGTCAACACCAAATCCAAGAATCAACTCCAAAGGACCGAACAAGATGATACCACTTGTAACACCCCACCCCTACCCCATTGTCTTGAGAAGGTGGTGAGGGTTACTTGACCTTAAGCGTCGTTCCCAAGGAGCCAAATGCTGGAAATAAATGATGAGGGCTTCAAGTAACAATGGGGAACAATTTTCCCTTAAGAAGATTACCCAACGCAACCAACCAACAACTAAAGATGCATGCACTTTCAAACCCAACCATGTGATACTAACAATTCCATCACAAAACCCAAAACCATTCAACTAGTCATGTCCACAAAATATCAGAGTAAAAAGTGAAAACTAAACAACAAAATACCTCGAGCCAGGACACCACCACAGCTCCACACCAAGCTCCAAGCTCCAAGCTCCAGCAAAACATCACAATGCACCTCTAAAGGAGGGTGATTCCTTACCTTTTCTCACGTCATGGTACACGACATCTGAAAAGACACCAAAGTGCCAAAAAAGGGGGTGAGTAAAAATACTCAGTAGTATTTCCCCAACTAAATTCCCTAAACACGCCACTAGGATAAAACCATTATCACATTTATAAAAAACATTTTATATAAAGAAAAACCAAGCTACCAATTGTTTATAATCCAAACATGCCATAAGACAAACATGACACACAATGAAGCCAAATCAACCATGCCACGCAAGGAAGACGATTCATCTATGCCACAAGCCGATTACCATTTTCATATTTCACTCACAAGCCCCATCTACAAACATCACCAACAAAGCACACAATAAACCATGATGGCACTTCCCGTCCAACATCATTCATTACCAATCCACTCAAGTGGTACTTCCCGCCCACTTCCTATTGATGGTGCACCTTCTGTCCACTATCCATCCCTTTTTTATAGTGGCACTTTCTTGTCCACTACACCACGTCCCAACATCATCCACCCAATGATATCACCCATTTTCACACAAGCCACAACAATAATCATGCATTATTGTCAATACCAACAAATACCATTTCTATGCCAAACACATTTCAATATCACCCATTTATTGAAATCAATAATCATTCTCATAATCATTACCATTTTAATATCACAAATTTAAAATTAACCAATTTATCCCATTTCAACAAACCCCAATTTCATGACAAAACCCCCAAATCATCACCCATTTGATTTTCCAACAAAATTCACATGACATTCTTAAAATTAAATTAAAGAAACAAATTTAATTGTAAATTAACTTCACATTTCAACCTATTAGAGTTGAGAGAGAAACCACCTACCTCTTAGGGTTTGGTGAAATCGAAAATTCTCCCAAACACACTCCAAACCAGGTGAAAGCGTCCTCGAAACCACCTCAAAAACCCTCCCTAACATCAACAAGTTCAACCTTGTTGGTCAGAGTAGTTTACTCATGAGGGGAGGGGTGAATTGAGTAACTATAAAAATTTCTGTTAAAAGAATATTATTTTAAATGAAATGGTTTACCCAAAAATAGGTGCAACCCAATTAACCAAGGTTATACTATCATAAGATTTTGACTGTTTAAACAAATTCTTATAAGATTTATTAATTCTCAGTATTCTTAATATGAATTATTAATATTACTTTTGAAGTTATCATACTAAGACAAATCAGTTATAACTTTTTTCCAATACTAACTATCAAAGTGAAATTATAGTTTTCTGTATTATGTAATAAAGTAGTAAAACAGAGAAGACTCAATTGAAACAGCACATCAGATATGAAACAAGTGGTTCAGTCTCAAGATAAGACCCAATCCACTCCACTTGGTGATCAACTGCCACCAAGAAGTTTATATAAATAAACATTGATCCACACCCTGGATCGGGGTTAACAATAGTACACAGACTGTCTAGATCACACAGGGACCTCTTCCACAGTTTTCGTGGGTAAACAAAAATAATAACCAGGCCACATAGGGACCTCTTCCATAGTTTCCGTGGGTAAACAAAAGTATAAAGAGTTTGGTGTAAGAATTTAGAAATACTTCAGTTTAGCACAGGAGTCAGTGTGTGTATGGAATATACAGAGTACACACATAGCTCAAAAGTAAGTAAAATATTCAATGAGAGAGAGTAGATATGATTTTATAATGATCTAGTGATTTGAAGTGCAGCTCTGGACTCCTTTGATTAAACAGAAATGCTTCTGAGTCCTTCTCTAGTTTTTGTCTTGAAAACAGAGTGTCGCGATTCAGCTTGTGTTCTTCACAAGTGTTGATAATGTGAAGATGTTCTCTGGATTCTAGTGTACTTTGTATGTTCTTCAGTAGAGTCGGATTGCATGCATGAGACAATTCTTTCTTTTAAAATCTTGCAAAGCATTCTTCGTGGTCGTTCTCATAGGCTTGTTTTTCGTTCAGTATCACGCTATCTTGCTCTTGAGAACTCTTCCCTCTTTATCTTTGAATGCATGAGTTTTAGTTGATAGGTTCCATGTGTTTCGTACCTCGTACCTCTTACTATGTCTACAAATAAACATTAATTATGTTAGTGCATTAAAGACATCAAATATGACCATTAAACATTAAATTGAAAGACGACAAAATAGTTTCAGAAACGGTGGCACAATATGTTATGAAAACGGTGTCTCCTTCACATGGTGTCTGAGTGTCATGGTCTGAGTGTCACGGTGTATTGTTCATGGTGTCTGAGTGTCATGATGTCTGAGTGTCATGGTGTCTTCTTCATAGTGTCTTGCTTTACTGTGTCTTGATTACGGTGTCTGGCTTACAGTGTCTGGTTTACGGTGTCTGGATTACGGTGTCATGCTGACGGTGTCTGTCTTATGGTTTCTGGCTTCATGGTGTCTGGCTTCATAGTGTCTGGATTCATAGTGTCTGGCTTACTGTGTCAGGCTTCACGGTGTCTGGCTTACTATGTCAGGCTTCATGTTGTCTTGTACTTGGGCAAATAACTGTATTCAGATTTAAACAGTAATATGCATGAAATGGATTGAGCTTAACCATTATAAAGAATGAGAGAACTTGAAACATGAATGCACATGATTGGATATAATTTATAGGAGTTAACTAGGTTTAATGAGATATGTGATCATTAATGAGATTTGTGATCATTAAAACATGATTAATACATGAGGAGTCCAACAATATCCCCCTTTTTGATGATCACAAATCATGTACTGTTAAAGTGTAAATTAGATGCAACTATAGAGAAAAATAACATATAGAAACTTCTCCCCCTTTGGGGATTATCAAAAAGTGGAAATAAGAGAGGGTAAATAGTGCACATTCCATTAAGAGTAAACAGTTTAGTACAAAATAAAGTAGAAATACAAAAAATAATGACATCCCCATCAAAAAGGAGTAAACACTGGTCTTCTTCAAGGATTGGCCTTCTCTTTGCCTTTATCAGTAGTAGAAGAGGAATCCATAGGGGCAATTGTTGATGTAGAAGAAGGCAAAGACATGGCAGATAAAGAGGGTAAATGGAGACCTTCAAAGACCGAGGGAGCCAAGGTAGGAGCAGTAGAAGATCTAGGCAGTTGCTGATCAAGAATCACAGGCCTGATCTGACTGAGAGCTTGGCCAACAGACATGGTAGTTGAGGCAGAGGTGAATGTAGGCAGCCCAGTTCTGAGAGGTGAAGTCGCTGGAGCAACAATTGTTGTACTCTAGACATGAAGATAAGGTCTTAGGAGTTTTATGAAGTCTGCAATAATCTCTCCACCATACTACATGGCTTTTTCAAAGTCATCTTTGTTTTCCATGAACTTTTCCAACAATCTGATAAAATCGGTAAGCTTCTGGACTTGCTTTTTGAAGGATTTAGTTATAGGAGGAATTCACATATTCTCTACAAGGTATTTGAAGTGGTTGGTCATATCAGTCTTGGAGAAAATTTGGTTAAAATAGAAATCCACTTTCTTAGAAATCTTCTGCTAGGAATCATTTACAATCTTAGAGTGAATTTGCACAAGGTCAAGAACTCTATCACTGTTCTTGACAATTTCAGATAAATAATCCACATTAAATCCACTAAAAGCATTCTGAAGCTCTTCTTTGACTATAGATCTAAGAAAAGTACTATTCGAGGAAGGTGTAGAGGATTAACCAGAGGTATTAGAATCTTTGACAGTTGTTGTTAGAGATTTGAGCTGATTTAGTACCTTTTGAATACAACTAGTGTACTCATCAATGAGTTTATTATGGTTCACCACAAGCTCTCTCATTTCCTTCAACATATGTTTGTGCCTTTCTACAATCTTTTCATAGAAGGGTCATAGATTAGGGTGAATCTGAGACACAACATCTCGAGAGATTTGAGAAACAGTGGGTTCTAGCGGAGCAGTAGCAGGATCTGATCTCGAATGAAGCTCTTTCTGCATGTCTTCAACCATGATTCTCAGGGTTGTGACTTCATTACTGAGCAAATTATTTTCAACTTGAACTTCTTGAATTTCATGGAGCATCTTAGGTTGGATTTTCCAGATAGTTTTCTCCAAAAGCAGTGAGGCATATCTCTCACTCAAATTTGTTACAGGACGAGGTTGGGAGTTCATAAGTTTCTCAACACAAGATAAGAGAGTGTCTCCAAATTCCTTTAAATCATCATTAATGACAAAGGGCAGCTGTTCAGGTAAAGGTTCAGGTGTAGGAATTGGTACAAGGGCAGGTTCAGGTTCTTGTTCCTTTTTAGGTGAAAAGTTAGAAACCGACTTCAACTAAAACAGGGAAGAAAGATTGAGCCCGGTTGCAGTAACCTGCTGAGACTCACTCACATCATAAAAACTAGGAAATTTGTACTGAGTGTCCACAAGACATGACTTAGTTGGATGTGAGGTTTCATCAGACTCAAGATTTTGGGTTTCCTCCCCCTCAATAGGTGCTTCCTTTTCAGGACTCATAGGCTCAGGAGCTTTGTCTAAATCCACAGTTTCATCTCTAAGTTCCTCAATCATCTCTTGTCTAGCCAACTAAAAGGCTATCTCTATCCTCTCTTCAGCAGAGGATATTATTTTAGGAACAGGTTGTTCCTCAGGGAGTTCTTCCAGATTTACTTCTTGCACACCAGGAATTTCTTCTAGATTTGCCTCTTGCATATCAAGGAGTTCTTCTAGATTTTCTTCTTGCACACCAGGGAGTTATTATACTATAGGCTCTTCCATGGCTTGCTGCTTAGATTATGGGACCACTAATTCCTTTTCAGCCTCAGGTTGGATTTCCAGATTGACATCTTCACTAGGGGTAGGAACTTCTTCTTCAAGAACAACAGGAGGAACAATAGTCCTTTCTTCCTCAACAATATCTTCTTCCCTATGGGGTACTTCAGCTTCTTCTTCCTCTTCTTCTGAATACTCATCAAGTTCATCTGGTTCCAAACCAGGATCAGAAACGTCTTTTGGCCTTGATGGATAATCCACAGGATTAAACTTCTCATAAACTTTATCGTTGTCTTCCACCCATTCCTTTTTCCAAGGATTCCAGTTTATCTTCATTCTCCTGATGGTGGATTTAGAGAGACAGTACTCGTAGTCCATAATCTCTTCTTCATTAGGTCCAACTACACCTTTTGCAACAAGCATGGCTGATATCAGATGAGAGTAGAACAGAGAGGTGGACTTGGATATAACCTTGATCAACTCACACATATGGTGAATGATGTACTTTCATAGGTTAATCTTGTATCCATTATTCATAATATGAATCAAGAACACATCTTGATACTTTAACACAGCAAAGTCACCTTTTCTTGGACTAACCAAATTTTAAAAAAACTTAAACAACAGCCTTGTTTCTTCATCAAGTTCACCAGCGATGGCCCTTCTCTTGGTGCCATTTCCAGTTAGGGTTTTCAGAGCATATTCAAGATCAAAGAAATCAGTTGTAGGAGGAGGTTCTCTCTGATAATCATGGCATATTACTTTATGAGGTATCCTAAGGCATTCAGCCCATAACCTCGACAAGAAGGAGCATCTTTGGACATTAATATAGCTCCTCACGACAAAACTTTCACCAGAGTCAAAATAAAACTGTGCGTACTGGTAGAACTGAGCTACTAGCCTAGGATAGATGGGTTTATTCTCCCTTGAGAACCATTCTGACCAGCCTTGTTCTTTTAACACTTTCAAGACTAGATATTTTCTAGACAGAAGACATTCGGGGAAAATTTCTTTCTCAGGTACAACACTTCAATTTACCAGGTTCGGATTCAAAGGTTCTTCGAGTGTCAGCTTGGGTGCAATCTTCTTCTTCTTCGAGCGGTGCTTATCGGGTGTGGATAACGATAGATGTTTCATTCTTGGCATCCACTGAGGGTTTGAGAGAGAGAGAGAGAAGGGGTTGCAAGGTTGAAAGGGTTCGAAATGAGAGAAAGTCCAAGTGAAGAACCGAGTGAAACTTTTTTTTATCATTTCGGAATGCCAATCATCACAAAAATAAAAATGAGGGAAAGTAAAATAGGTGAAATAAAAATTACCGCAATATGAATTTAAAGAAAATCATAAAGAATTTTCACGGTGAGACAGTAAGTAGTCATCACGGTGAGAAAATGAGTGAACATCACGGTGAGACAGTGAGTGAACTTTTCAGTGCATGTTACGATGAGACAGTAAATGTCAGACCGTGAGTACAAAGTGCTAACGGTGAGACCGTAAACATGAGAGACAGTAACTAAGAAACCGTAATCATGAAACAGTAAAGTAAACATAGTAAAATATTGAACAGTAAGACATGTAAGATATCTATTTGAGACTTATCATGCCAAGATCAGGTATGATGTAGTCTGTTCTCTCAAAATTTAATGGTTTTGTGAATATATCCTCAAGTTTATATTCAGTACCAATGAATTACAAGGTAATATCACCTTTTTGATAATGATCTCTCAAAAGTGATGTCTTACATCAATATGTTTTCTCCTAGAATGAGAAACATGATTTTTTGAGATGTTAATAGCACTTGTGTTGTCACAATTTATTGGTACATGTCTTAATTGATATCCATAATCTAGTAATGTGTGTTTCATCCACAAAATTTGTGTACAACAACTGCCAGTAGCTATGTATTCATCTTCTACAGTAGATAATGCAACAAAATTTGTTTCTTACTACACCATGATACTAGTGACTTTCCTAAAAGGTGACATGTTCCAGAGGTTCTCTTTCTATCTAACTTACAGCCACCGAAGTCAGCATTAGAATAACTAACTAGTTCAAATGATTGTCTTTTAGGATAGAACAATCCTAGATTGGGTGTATGTTTGAGGTATTTGAAAATTATCTTAACATCATTTAAATGAGATTCTTTAGGATATGCTTGAAAACGATCACACATACACAAACTAAACATAATGTCTGGATGGCTAGCAATTAAGTAGAGTAAACTTCCAATCATTCCTCTATAAGTGGTTTGATCAACAGATTTTCCATCTTCATCAAGATCCAACTTACAGGTGGTACTCATGGGAGTGTCACTACTTTTAGTGCTATCAAATCCAAAACTTTTTAGAAGGTATCTATCATATTTACTTTGAGTTAAAACAATTCCATCATTATTTAGAAAGATTTGAAATATAAGAAATAATTTTAGTTCTCCCATTAAACTCATTTCAAATTCATTTTGCATCATTTTAGAAAAATCAATACATAATGAATTTTTTGAAGATCCAAAAATAATATCATCTACATGGATTTGAACAACTAAAAAATCATTAAAAATTCGTTTTATAAAGGGGGTATGGATCATCTATTCCTTTTGTAAAACCTTTGTAAATATTAAAAGTACTCAATCTGTCATACTAAGCTCTTGGAGCTTGTTTTAAACCATATAAATCTTTTGATAGTTTGAAAATATGATTGGGAAAATGAGGATTTGTAAATACTGGGGGTAGTTCAACAAAGACATCCTCAACTATATACCAATTTAAGAATGCACCCTTAACATCCATTTGATATAGTTTGAAATTCGTATATGTAGCATAGGAAAGTAGGATTCTGATGTCTTCAAGTCTGGCTACTGGAGCAAAGGTCCCCTCATAGTCAATTCCTTCTTCTTGACTATATCCTTGTGCAACTAGTCTAGCCTTCTTCCTAACTATATTTACAGCTTCATCTACCTTATTTCTAAACACCCATTTAGTGCCTATGATGAATGTGTCCTTGGGTCTTTCAACAAGTTTCCAAACTTTTTTTCTTTCAAACTCATTAAGTTCTTCTTGCATATCCATTACCCAAAATTCATCATTGATGGCATCATAAATGTTTTTAATTTCAAGTTGTGACAAGAAGGATTGATGCTCAACCTGATTTCTAAGAGAAGTTCTAGTTTGTGTTCCTTTATCTAAGTCCCCTACAACAACATCTAAGGGATTCTTTTTAAGGGTTATAACCTTTATAGAAAAAGAGGGACTAATTATTTCAGGTTCATCAATAGATTCGGGTTTATTATGACTCAATTGGAGAGAATTTATAGAATTGGAAGTTTTCATAGATTCTTTCACAGAGTAATTTGAGGATTTTGAGTTGATGTTCAGATTTGATACATCATCCTCCATATTTTCTAGGATGGTTCTAGGCTCATGTAGATTTGTTTCATAAAACTTGGTATGAATAGATTCTTCCACACATTTAGTTCTCTTATTGAATACTCTATAAGATTTACTTAATATTGAATAACCTAAGAAAATTCCTTCATCACTTTTGGATGCAAATTTGTCAAGATTATCCTTAGTATTGATAATAACGACTTTGCAACCAAAAACTATAATGTAATTAACCCTAGGCTTCCTATTGTTCCAGAGTTCATATGGGGTATTTTTGAGAATTGGTCTAAACAAGACTCTATTGATTATGTAGCATGATGTATTAACAACTTCAGCCCAAAAGTAAATTGAGAAGTCATATTAACTAAGCATTGTTCTAGAAATTTCTTTCAGGTTTCTATTTCTTCTTTATACAACACCATTCTGCTGAGGTGTTCTAGGGGCAGAGAAATTATAACTATAACCATTTTGTGAGAAAAATAATTCAAATTCATGATTTTCAAACTCACGACCATGATCACTTATTAAATATTTAATTTTAAGGCCACTAATATTTTCTACAGACTTGGAATACTTAGTAAAAGAAGTGCAGAATTCACTTTTGTGAGCCACGAAGAAGGTCCAGGTATATCTAGAAAAATCATCTACCAAAACATAAACATAGTGCTTCCCATTTAAACTGGAAACTCTAGATGGTCCAAACAAATCCATGTGAACCAATTCGAGAGGTTGAGAATTAGAAACTTATTTCTTTGATTTTAAAGAGATTTTGTGTTGTTTTCCCTTTTGATAAGGATTACACACTTTTTCATGTGGAAACTCAAGTTTGGGAAAGTCTTTTACTAGGCCTTTTCTAGTTATCTTTCTAAGGGAGTGAACATTACAATGTCCTAGTCTCTTATGCCAGATCCCAGACTCTTTATGAAATACACATAATCATGAAACATTTTTAGAAGCTAAAGAATCTAAATTAACAGAATAAACATTCTCATTCCTTGACGCATAAAATACTAATTCATCTTTAGAATTAAAGACATTATGTGCATAATTTTCAAATTTAACATGATATTCATCATCAAATAATTGTGAGATACTAAGAAGATTATATTTTAATCCATTAACAAACAGTACTTTGGAAATTAAAATCAAATCAGAGTTAACAATCTGACCAAAGCCAATGATCTTCCCTTTGGCGTTGTCACCAAATGTGATATGTACTCCATCTACTTTTATCAAGTTCTTGAAGCATGAGTAGTCTCCTATCATGTGCCTTGAACATCCACTGTCCAAGTACCATATATTTTTGCAGGAGCTCTTTAAGCAGCTTTCCTATAACATGATCAAGCAAAGACAGATTTTGGTACCCATACTTTTTTGGGTCCAGTAACATTAGTAATAAGTGCTTTAGGAACCCATATTTGTCTCATAGGTTTCCTATAATCATTATGTAAAGTATTTTAAAAATAAAATATATTTGGTCCACAAAAACTTGAAACAGTAGAATATGTATCATGACTTGAGCTAGTTGAGCTGTGCCCAGAATTGGGAACAAAATTATATGTCCTAGACTTTGAAACAAAATTCATTCTACCAAGGTTTCTTTTACCAGGTTGATAACCAATGTCAGTATTATATTTGGGGGAAATTTGTTTTCCTTGCATTTGGGTAAGGGTATTTTTCCCATTAGTAAACTTTTTAAAGTCACTTTTTAATTGCTCGTTAGAAATTCTTAATTCATTATTTTCCCTGAGCAGTTGAGCATTTTTCTCCTTTTCAGTAGTAAGTTCAGATTTAACATGTACAGTGAGAGAATGTTGTTTCTTCAATGATTTATATTTATCTTCTAATTCATTGAATGTCTCTTCAATCATGTTACAGTATTCAAACATTTCTTCATTAGTCATATTTTTAGAGTCACTTTCCTCTTCATAATAGTATGAATTATGTACAGAAGAGTTCAGTGTTACCTCAGATGATTTTGTCATAAAACATATATTGGCTTTGTTAGCCTTCTCATCATGTGATGTATCTAAGTCGCTTGAACTATCCTCAGAAGCACTCCAAGTTTCTTTCATTTCCTTTTTTTACTTCTTATCCTTGTCATCATACTTCTTCTTATAATTGAGCTTTGGACAGTCAGCCTTTATATTTCCTTTGCACTTACATTCATAGCATACAATTTCATCAGTTTTCTCACTTCTTTTCCAGTCCTTTTTCCAGTTTCCTTTTAGATCATACTTTCCCTTGAAGTTAGGATTTCTGAAAAAGTTCTTATTTTTGTAAAATCTTTTGAATCTTCTGTCCAGTTGAGCCATCTCCTCATCAGTTTCTGGTGATGATTGTTCAGTGGTGGAATTTTCTATAGAATCTTCCAGTTTCCCTTTGTCTTTGTGCTTTGAAGAGGTGGTCTTGAATGCTATAGATTTCCTCTTTGGTCCATCCTCCTCTTATTTGTTGACTTTCAGATCTTCCTCATACATCATCAGTTTCCCAATGAGTTATTTTATAGGTAGATTTCTGATGTCGCACGATTCTCTAATAGAGACAGAGGTTTCCCTCCATCTGTCAGGTAGACATCTAAGGATTCTCATGATCCGTTCTTTGGCAGTGACTTCTCTTCCTAGATAAATCATTATGTTGACAATATCATTGAACCTGAGATACATGTTAGAAATAGGCTCATTAGGTTTCATTTTAAAATTATCTTATTTTATAGTATAAGTATTAAGTCTCATTTCCATTACACTAGATGTGCCTTCATGTAAGACAAACAAGGTGTCCCAAATTTTATGGGCAGTTTTACAAGCAGAAATCCTATTAAATTATTCATCTCCTAAGGAATAGTATAAAACATTCATGGCTTTGTAATTGTTATTGAAAGAAAGTTTTT
Organism: Viscum album; assembly: GCA_963277665.1. NCBI lineage: Eukaryota > Viridiplantae > Streptophyta > Magnoliopsida > Santalales > Viscaceae > Viscum > Viscum album. The sequence goes on along the minus strand of OY728148.1, from coordinate 825,087,721 downwards.
TAGGTTCATCCCATTTAATTCTATCAGTCACAGGAAGTTTGTATTCATCTATAATGGATGACCAAATTTCAAAGCTCATACTCTCTAGATGAATTTTTATTTTAATTTTCCATTGAGCATAGTTGGTTACATTAAAGAATGGCAGTCTGTTGGTTGCAGCACCTTCCAATCTATTGTCCATACTAATGAATTACTTTAAAAGAGATAGAAATTTAGAATTAATAGAAATTTACAGATCTTTAAAGTACAACTACAATCACAGTTGAGTAAGATTACACAGAGTCCTAGTAAAGAAACCTATGATACAAAATGTTGGTCAGAGTAGTTTACTCAAGAGGGGAGGGGTGAATTGAGTAACTATAAAAGTTTCTGTTAAAAGAATATTATTTTAAATGAAATGGTTTCCCCAAAAATAGATACATCCCAACTAATGAAGGTTATATTGTTATAAGAGTTAGACCGTTTAAAAAACTTCTTAGAAGATTGATTAATTCATAGTAATCTTAATATGTATTATTAATATTACTTTTGAAGTTATCCTACTAAGAAAAATCAGTTATAACTTATTTCCAAGACTAACTATCAAAGTGAAATTAGAGTTTTCTGGATTATGCAATAAAGCAGTAAACCAGAGAAGACTCAATTGAAACAACACAATAGATATGAAACAAGTGGTTCAGTCTCAAGCCAAGACCTAATCCACTCCACTTGATGATCACCTTCCACCAAGCAATTTATATAAATAAACTTTGATCCGAACCCTGGATTGGGGTTAAAAATACTACACAGACTGTCCAGGTCACACAGGGACCTCTTACATAGTTTTCGTGGGTAAAAAATAATAATAACCAGGCCACACAGGGACCTCTTCCATAGTTATCGTGGGTAAACAAAAGTATAAAGTGTTTGGTGTAAGGATTTAGAAATCCTTAAGTTTAGCATAGGAGTCAGTGTGTGTATGGAATATATAGAGTACACACACTGCTCAAAAGTAATTAAAAGAATCATTGAGAGAGAGTAGATATGAGTTTAGAATGCTCTAGTGATTTGAAGTGCAACTCTGAACTCCTTTGATAAAACAGAAATGCTTCTGAGTCCTTCTATGGTTTTTGTCTTGAAAACAGAGTGTCGTGATTCAGCTTGTGTTCTTCACGAGTGTCGATAATGCGAAGATGTTCTCTGGATTCCAGTGTACTTCATATGTTCTTCAGTAGAGTCGGATTGCATGCATGAGACAATTCTTTCTTTGAATATCCTGCAAAGTGTTCTTCGTGGTCATGCTCACAGACTTGTTTTTTATTTAGTATCACGCTATCTTGATCTTGGGCACTCTTCACTCTTTATCTTCAAATGCATGAGTTTTATCCAACAAGTTCCTTGTGTTTCATACCTCGTACCTCGTACTATGTCTACAAAGAAACATTAATTATGTCAGTGCATTAAAGACATCAAATATGACCGTTAAACATTAAATTTAAATATGATAAAATAGTTTAAGAAATGGTGTCACAGTATGTTATGAAAATGATGTCTCCTTCACACGGTGTCTGAGTGTCATGGTCTGAGTGTCACGATTTCTTGTTCATGATGTCCGAGTGTCACGGTGTCTGAGTGTCACAGTGTCTTCTTCACACTGTCTTGCTTCACGGTGACTGGCTTACGCTGTCTGGCTTACGGTGTCTGGCTTACGGTGTCTGGCTTACGGTGTCTGGCTAATGGTGTCTGGCTTCATGGTGTCTGGATTCATGGTGTCTGGATTCATGGTGTCTGGATTATTGTGTCAGGCTTCACGGTGTCTGGCTTACTGTGTCAGGCTTCACGGTGTCTTGTACTTAGGCAAATAACTGTATTCAGACTTAAACAGTAATATGCATGAAATGGATTGATCTTAACCATTATAAAGCATGAGAGAACTTGAAACATGAATACAAATGATTGGATATAATTTTTAGGAGTTATCTAGGTTGAATGAGATTTTTGATCATTAATGAGATTTATGATCATTAAAACATGATTAATACACGAGGAGTCCAACAAACCTTTAACACACAAAGGAAACACAACCCTAGATCTAAATGAAACCCTTGTAGATCTAGAAAACTAAGAGAGGGAGAGGGATAACCCTAACCAAAAACTCAAAGAACCAAAAGAGGGAATTTCCCGAGGAGAACCGCCTTCGATCCACCAAGAAATCCCTTCGATTTGCCTCTAAAACGAGCTAAGGAGCTCCCCCAACCTCTGAAAACCAGAACTCCCACGTGAGCCATGAGTGGGAGGAAGAATGAGGGAAAATGGGAAATCCTGAGTGGACTAGGATTTAAAAACCCAAACCTTAAGTGGTCGCATGGTTACCCCGCACGGTTTGGAAAACCGTGCGCCAACCGTGCAGTTGCCACTATCTCACCCAGAGACTTTGTACAACTTGCCCGCACAGTTTGAAAAACCATGTGCCACTCGTGCAGAGCCCACTGTCAAGGGTGCACTGTTTCCTGGGTTGGCTGCATGGTTTTTCAGACCGTGCGCCAACCGTGCACCCCTACACAACCTCTACAACTTTAAAAGTTTTTCCCAGAATTTTCCAAACTTCAACCAACCACTTCAAAAGGCACAAACGAACCGAAAAAAGGGTCACATACCTCAAACCGAGGGTAATACATGGTCCCCTCATCCAATATCCACACCCAATCAGCCACTTAACCCAAGGCTTTTGATCTTATCAGATCCTACAACAATATAATCTATTTGGGTACTGATCTGGCAGCCTGAATAGGGTTGAGTACAACTTAGTGGGCCACCACCAACGGTGTCTAAAACAAGTCCATCCAAAAGATAATGTATGCAGTTATATAAGAAATAAGTACAACGCATAAATAACTAGTTATTACATTATAATTTATTCTTATCTAACTATATTAACTATAGGGTTCCCAAGAATACTCGTACCTCAATACTAACTTCATCTCGTGCCAGAGCCCAAAGTGTTCCCTATGTAATATCATATCTTAACACATGATTCTTATCGAAGCCTGAAGTATTCAAGGTGCTATGATATCTCAGTACCTGATTAAAATCATGCCAGCGTTCGAATATTCTTGTGTGAGACCATAACTTGGAGTGTCATTATTTCGATTATTTAATTTCACTTTTATAAGTCACATTTCCAAAGTTAGCAATATCAAAAACGTAAGTAATATGACCATGTTACCATGCTTACTTCTTAATAGAATGATCATGTTCTCATTCTCTTTAATCATAAGTATAATGACCATGTTACCATGTATACTTCCCAATTTAGAATGACCATGTTCCCATCCTCTTTACTCATAAGTATGATGACCATGTTACCATTTGTACTTCTCAATTTAGAATGACCATGTTCACATTCTTTATCACATAATTAATTTACCAATTAATTATCCACCCTAATCCCACTACTCATTCAACAATTAGTTAAACACATCCATTTCATTAGTTAACTCAACAATTAAATAAGTGTTTGAAACCATTAATTAATTCATCAATTAATTAATCAATATCACAATTCATATTTCATAATTAATTTTCTAGAATTAATTATCATATTCTAATCTCAATTTTCCATAATTAATCTCACAATTAATTATCTAGATCATATTATCAAAGCCACATAATTAATCCACCATTAATTACCTCAACTTAGTCATTTCGATATCTCATAATTAATCCCCCGATTAATTATATAGATTACAACCCCTACCTCTTATAATCAATTTCCCCAAATTAATTATATAATAGGGAATCCCCTTAGCCTCATGATTAATTCCCCAATTAATTGTCTATTTCAACAAAGCTTAAATAAATCAATTGGTCAATCTAATTAACCCAATTCAAGAAAATCAGTTGCTAAAGGATGATAGAAATTCTACAATTTTGAATATTCATATCAAATCCAAGACTATGGGAATTAGATTTAGACCATCCAGCTCGATTCTTTGACGGATGTTTTCCCAATGGAAATCCCCAAAAATCCGAGTAGCACAACGACATTGATAAAAGTTCTGGATCTAAATACCTAAATCAAAATCAATATCAAAGACATCAAGCCCTCATAAATCTATATCTAGATCCACAATCCTAGATCTCAATCTCACCACATGGGTTTAGATCTAAGGAAACATAGGATATATTCCATGAAAATATCAAGGAATGATAGAAGAAAGAATGGGAGAAGCATCAGGATGAAATCCACTTATTGGGAGAAGAGAAGATCTTCAATTCAGGATTTCGATCTCAAAGAACAGTGTTCGTAAGGCCTTGGAATCCCTCTAGGTAGATGATAGGACCTTACTTTACCCTTAGGAAATTGAAATCCCGAGTTAGGACCACATAGGAGGTGAAACATGTCATTAAAATTTTAAAACAAGTGATATCCACAATTTTAGGATCTCACTGTCGGTCCGCAAATAGTTTGGTTGCACGGTTAGGCAAATCGTGTGCTAACCGTGAGTTAGCCACTGTTTCAAGAGGCACTTCGCATGGTCACTTCGCACGACCTCTCAAACCATGTTTTAATTGTGTTGAAACCACTACCTCAAAAGATCAGAGAGTGCACGATTTCTCCTAGGAAGCCACAAAGTTTGTACCAAACTTTGCGCCAATCGTGCACAACTTTTTTTCTCCAAACTTTTCTTAGACTCCACCCAAACACACCCCAAAGCACCACTCTCATCAATGGTACTTAAGTAAAAACAAAAAGTAGATGAAATTGCACAAATAACTCCGGAAAAGGTTAGGAACTTACATTTACATACCACCATGAGATTAAAATTACACTCATATTCTTGAATATATCTATAAGCATTGTAAATGTAATATATTTATTGGAATGAAAATATATTTATATAAATAAAAATATCACTACAACTATAATTATAATTATAATATAATAAATATTATTATATTTATAATATAATAAATATTAGTATATTTATAGTATAATATATATTATTATATTTATAGTATTATTTCATTTATAGTATACTATATATAATTATATTTACATCAAATATAATATATTTATTTAGAATAAATGAAATTATATTACAAACATAATGGTTTTTATATAATTATACAATTATGTAATTATATAATCAATATAATTATATCATAGACATAATAGACACATAATAAATATAATTGTAATCATATTATACTCATAGTAATAATATTTATTATACTATAAATGCAGTTGTATTATAAATATAATTTTATTTATTATATTTATCATATTATATATTTAATTATATATATACATAATAAATACAATTATATTAATAGAGAATGTAAATATAATAATAATTATTTTTCTATAAATGTAATTATATTATATTATATTTATATTTATATACTAATAAATATAAGCATATCTATAGAATAATTAGTTTTATAATATAATAAGTAAAATCTATCTATATATATAATTGAACATACGATACATATAATTTTATATTTAAAAACATAAAATTATTTATCATTTATAAACATATTTAATATAGTTATAAATAAAAATATTCTAATTTTTTTAAAATAAAAAAAAATCAATCTTAAATATGTATAATAAATATAATTATTTATGCAATGAATTCATTATATTTATATTATTATATATATTTTACAGGTTAGTATAAATTTTTAAATTTTAAAAGGAACTATCTATAAAAAAAATTAAAGTAGAATTCAAAGGAGGTGTAATAATTAGAGGGGTGTGATAATTAGTGGGGCGTAATAAATAAAAATTGAATTGGGGACATCATAATTTTTAGGGCCTGTTATAAAAAACCCTTCCCACCCCTAAGACCCCAATCATCAAATATTTTTAAAGAAATCCCTATCAAATCATTATTTAAAAATAAAATAGCCAGATCAATCCTTTATCCTTTTACAAGCTAGTATAATTTTTTGAATTTTAACAGTAAATATTTATACAAAATAAATTAAAACAGAATTGGAAGGATGCGTAATAATTAGTGGGGCATAATAAATAAAAACAGAAGTGGGCACATCATAATTAGTGGGGCCAGTTATAAAAAAGCCTTCCCATCTATAAGACCCCAACTGACAATTTTGTTAAAGGAAGCTCTATAAAATCATTATTTAAAAAAGTCCCAGATCAATCATTTATCCCAACAACATGGAGCCATCCCAAGCGAACACATCACCTCCACTATACTACATCCACCCCCTATAAAGGTATCCACCGCATAAGATGTGCCATTTCTATCAAATCATACACCCTTTATTGAGCCCACCAACTACCCTAAGAGTGAATATCGCAAGCAATCACCCTATAACACCCGAGCCTTGATAATATGTCACGAACCAGCCCGAGTCGACCCTGAACCGGTCACCCAGGCCAGCCCGCGACAAGTCCTGAGAGGCGTTCCCGATCCTCCCGAGATGGTGACAAGCACCAAGGGCATCAATAGAGTACACAAGGGAATGATTTCACCCATATATAAACAATCAAACAAACAGCAGAAATAAACGGACAACCCAAAATGAATTTATATAAAAATTGAACTAAATATTATTTGTACAAGAAACTAAAAGTAGAAAAAAACCAACAACTCAACTGAAAAATCCCGATGACCAACTAAATCCATGTGACACTCCTGGTCACTCTCCAACACAATGATCAAATGTCTCCCAAGGTGATCGAACTAATGATGAAACCTACACAAGGGCTAAAAAAAGAATAAGACTATAGGCGTGAGTATTAAAACTCAGTAGGTTAGCCTGATATTCTATTCCCAATGCACATTCCTTTAAAATAAAAGAAACATCAATTTATAGTTTTAAATTAAAGATATGAAAGTATGGTTTTCAAATGAGGTTCCATGCTATAATAATTATCAGACAAAAACATGCATGTTTAATAAACAAATATGTAAGTAACAATTCTTTTCAAAGAGGTGAAACTTCAAAATGAAAATAGTTTTCAAGAGGGCTGCTTTAAAGAATTTTAACATTAAAATAAATAACACATACTTCTGAATTTACCAACCAAACACACCATATGCCGATGGTGAGTACAAAATAGCCAATGAGCACTAGTCACGGGAATACCCCTAGGCACTAGTTAGTTGTGAGCCCCAGGTACCTCGTATCTCGGTGAAAGTAACCATAATAAATATCCATTCTCGTGCACGAGACACTAGTAGGGAGTATAACCATAACCTAGTGGTCCCCAATCATCATCATCATCATAGTTTAGTTAGTGTTGTCATCGTCAAACTTGCTACGTGAAACAGAGGCTAACCCCCACAGAATCACTAGCATACTAGTACACGTCCGCCCACCTAGATACCCGAGATTCCCTTTAGTTCTCAATAAAGTTACACATATTATCAAATACACATTTCACATCCACATTCCATTCCAAAACCATAAAAACACAAACATCCCATAATATTTCTTCACATTTCTTACACTAATCAACAAACTACTAAATATTTTGGTAAAACAATTTCATGAAGTGTATTGAGGATTTGCACATAAAACTCTTTAAAAAACACTCTTTAAATTATAAAAACACATAAAAACCAAACCAAATAATATTTGTCATCCCAATAAACATTTAATAAAATCATTAAATGGACCATAAAACAATCCCAATTGCACAACATGTCGTATACAAGTAAAACACTCCTTCATTTCTAGGAAATGCCAAACGGGCCTTTAAACATTTTCTCAAAACTAACCTTTGACTAAGGTATGCATTTTAATTTTATTAAGGATCTGTATAAAAACCATTTAAAGAATAAAACCACATTCATAAATATCTTATAATACTCAGGTTACATATTCAAAACACAACCATTTTCATAAAGATGTGAAACAGTCCATTTTTGGGCAACTCGGGCCAAAATATGTTGTAAATCAAAACCCACTTGTTTGTAAAAAAAAACCCAAATTGGAAATCCATATAAGTACCCAAAAATAACATTTATAATTCTTCCAATTCCTTTATAAATCCAAACAAATAACTTTTAAATCACACATCACACATAAAATCCAACCGGGCAACTTACCGAACAAATGACATTCCCTTTTAAACAAAACAATTTATTTTAAGTACATGAAAAGGAATAAAACACCAATTGAATGACATATTTTCATTAAAGATACTGTAACATGTTAAAAATACCATAAACAAGATTATAAACCTCACAAAATATTTGCAAAAGATAACGGAACATTTAAACAAACACTTGTTGAGCACTTTCATGACAAAACAACACTACCTTTCACAAAACAATGATTATACAACCAATTTGGACACCAATAAAATTATGAAAAGGCTTAAAAACAATAATTAAAATTTATATCACTTTAGTAAAATATTAAAATGATGAAACTTGAATGATAAAGGCATGTTCAAGGGATATCCTACCTCAAATCTTTGGCGTAATTGAAACGCACACCCAAAATCACCCGCTGCGGGTTTATAAACCCTAAAACTATAAATAAAAGACCTATAAAAACTGAAAACCCATAAAAAAAACATGTTATAACAAAACCCTAGGTCGATCAATACTAGGGGACAATATAAATCAAAGAAATAATGAAAGGAGGGGGAAGAGGAAGGAGAAAGGAGAAGGAATATCACCTTTCACCCTAGAAAACTCTTCGTCTTCCATTAGATCTGAAACCCTATTGAGAAAGGAATGAATTGAAAATTCTTTTAGAGACTCCTAAGGTCTGGAAGAACCAGGTAAAGAAAATTGGTGGCCAAAATAGTATGAATTGATTGATTTATGAATGATACAATTTACCTTGTCAATTCTGGATGATTTGAGGTATCCTAAGAATTTTTGCCCTAATCCGTGACCCATATGAGATCCAAAGAGGTAAAATAGATTATTAGGGTTAGTATAGGGTTATTTTCTTCGAGGGGGAGGTATAATCACCGAAACATATTAAAAAATGAAAAATATATAAATGAAACGAATTTGTTTTTTTAAAACAGGAAATGGGTCCATGGGCTAGCCCAATACCTAAATAAGTAACCCAAATTCACCCTGCTTATGAATTTGTAATGTGTCCAAAAAAATAAATAAGTTTTAATATATCATTATAGGACAAGTGGGAAGTTGAATGGGTGAAAAAAGATGAAAAAAAAGAGTTATAAAAGAAACAAATTCAGTTTTTAAAACTGGGAATGGGCTCACGGTTGGACCAAATCATGAAGTAACCACCCTTTCTTCAAAAACTACTAATCAAACAATGGGGATCCCAAATTAGGGTGGTTAGAAATATATGAAACTTTAAAACTCAGGATTCATCTCACCAAGTACCCATGAAAAGGATCAGTATTTCCAATGGACCGGATCAATACACAGACAAAAAAAACCGTGTGTGACAATTCTCCCCACCATTAAAGCTTTCCGCCCCCGGAAAGCCATAACACTTTCCGGATGAAAAAACACAGCACCTAAGGATTCCATAACAACATAATCCAGACTATAAAGATAATGAAATATCAATCACCAACAATGCAACTTAAAAATCTTTCCCACAAAAAACACAACTCACAACCCCGTCTGGAGAATCAACGGAAAGATGAAGCCACCACCTCCACAACCAAGCCAAGAACCCGATTGTTGAGCCTGCTCTCAATGAACCCAACCATCACCCAAACCAAATAGAACTCACAAAAACCAAATATTAAAAGGGTTTCCAGAATGGAATCCCCACCATTAAGAATCAAATAGCTCTAGAAATGTTCTTAGGATGAAAATCCAGGAGACCCATGGTGGGTCTCCCCACCATTAGAAACCAACTAGCAACGAACATACAAGAATTCAACATGAGTTAGAATTGGGACTCACTCACACAAGCCCAAAAAAACCCTCCTAAAAAAACCTACTATACCAAGATAATAGGGTTACAACATGAACATATTAACCACCCACTCCCGAACAGAGGGGATAAGAACTTGGCCAACACATTCAGCACAGTTCTGGACCCCCACCACTTGGGGATGGGAGGGAAGGGGACCCAATAATTTGGCCACTGAAACCACAAAAGAAACAAAGAAACTACCCAATACTCTCCACCTATGAATAGGTAACACCAAAAATGCACCTGATTTTTTACAGGCAGTCCACATAGGGACATTGATTGAAAACCCGCATCCATGAAGGAATAACCATAGACACTGTGTGAGGGGTTAAGTCCATCACACTTGTTGCGAAAAAGGGAAATTCACAAAAATGAGGAACCAAAAAATTTAAATAGAAACTAAATTACCAAAACAGAGGAGTAAGGATCCTAATCGAGCACTCCACGTCTCTGTCGATTTCCTGACTGCGTGAAAAGCTTCACTCCGAGGCCTATGGCTGGAGCACTGATTCTTGAAGCATTTGCTGCACTGCAGTCAGGTGATAAGGATCACAACACTCAAAAAAACCTCACTTTATCACAAAAAAAACCTTCATATAAATAGGAACTCATAGATACATATCAAAATTCTATCTCACTCCAAACGAGGGGCAGCATGGACAAGGAATATGACGAAACACATTAACATCACCAAACACAACTGCTCTGTCCAAAATAATTATCACGACCTAGAAGCACTTTTAATAGATCCCAAACATCTCTATATTCAAAAAAACAGGTTGAGGCATCATCAAAAGAGGTGGATTTAAAATTTTAAAGGAATACTTAGGTTGATCATCAGGAATGATTTCTAACGGAGAACTATCCATGGCCACATCATAATATCAAACACATCTTTAGAAACCCAATGAAAATTACTCCAAAACCGAGCCACCAACAACATCTAATCTCTAGAAAGAGAAAGAGTATGAATTATAGATCACATGGAAGCTAACCAAATAAACAAATATTCTAAGACATAGAAAAATCATGCCACATAACCATTGGTTTTTAAAAAAAGGCAACAATTTTCAGCTCAAAACAATTTTGAAAAAACAAACTAACTTGGTGGGTTTCCACATTCACCAATGGTGTTTCATCAAGTATCACCCACATGCACATTTCCATGCCACCCCAGGAACCCAAGCACCATACCATATAGGCCATCCTTCCAGATATAAATAAAACCATGCATGTGAGCACCCATGAAAACACCAAAGGCTAAAACAAAACAACATCATTCCAAAAAAAAATTACCTTCATAAGGAACACCAACCACCAAGTCAAAAAACCTTTTCATATTTCACAAATAAAACCACAATTAATTAAAAACCATTTTCTTAAAAACCTACCCCATTTCATTTTTAAAAACATTTTTAATAACCAATCCACTCCAAACAACCCCCTCCCATTTTTTTTAAAAAAATCAGTAAGGTATATTTTCATAATCTGAGGTCCATTGAGACCAATACCCTTTCTAGGAAAACAACAACCGATCAAAACCAATTTCCAAAACTAATTTATCCGATTCAAAAACTTTTTGACATCCCAAAATACCCCATTTAAAACAACGATTCAGAATCACCTTAAAATGATTCACAATTTCAAAAAATTTTATTTCAACAAACCACAAGTTTAGTTTATGGATAATCCAATCCCTTTAAATCATTTCCACTTCCCTCCATTTTTTTTACAAAAACAAAACCTTCCAAAACCATTCTTATATTTAATTTTTGAAAACCCCATTTTTCACTTTTCAAAATCTAATTCTTCCTTTAAAACCCATTTTCACAATTCTCACACAAGGATTTTAAAAACAAAAATTCAGAATTCAAGAAAGGTTCAAGAGACCCAAAAAAAGGAACTAGTGTCAGTGGGTGACTTGACCATATGGTTGGCGGCCATATTCCAAACACAACACCAACACAGAGAGACTTATTAGGACCATTACCCAGCTCCACATGGCTTTTCAGGCCCTGCGAGCTCACGGAGGTCATTAGTCAGACTCCCCTTGTCATATCCCAACACCAAAAAAAATCAACCAGAACAAAGGACACTAATAAAACCAAAATTCCCATAGAAACCTGAGGATTATAACAAGAAAGAGTTCACGGCGCTCTTCTTGCACTTACCCTTCAAGTCCCAACAATCCTACTCCATCTACCTTGACATCCCAAAAATAACAAGGGTGCTCTAAAAAGAAAGGTCTGCTAAGAGAAAACCTCCTCTGATACCATTTTGTCACGAACCAGCCCGAGTCGACCCTGAACCGGTCACCCAGGCCAGCTCGCGACAAGTCCCGAGAGGCGTTCCCGATCCTCCCGGGATGGTGACAAGCACCAAGGGCATCAACAGAGTACACAAGGGAATGATTTCTCCAATATATAAACAATCAAACAAATAGCGGAAATAAACGGATAGCCCAAAATGAATTTATATAAAAATTGAACTAAATATTATTTGTACAAGAAACTAAAAGTAGAAAAAAACCAACAACTCAACTGAAAAATCCCGATAACCAACTAAATCCATCTGAATCTTCTGGTCACTCTCCAACACAATGATCAAATTTCTCCCAAGGTGATCAAACTAATGATGAAACCTGCACAAGGGCTAAAAAAAGAAGAAGACTATAGGCATGAGTATTAAAACTTAGTAGGTTAGCCCGATATTCTATTCCCAATGAAAATTCCTTTAAAATAAAAGAAAAAACAATTTATAGTTTTAAATTAAAGATATGAAAGTATGGTTTTCAAATGAGGTTCCATGCTATAATAATTATCAGACAAAAACATGCATGTTTAATAAACAAAAATGCAAGTAACAATTCTTTTCAAAGAGGTGAAACTTCAAAATGAAAATAGTTTTCAAGAGGGCTGCTTTAAATAATTTTAAAATTCAAATAAATAACACATACTACTGAATTTTCCAACCAAACACACCGTATGCCGACGGTGAGTACAAAATAGCCAATGAGCACTAGTCACGGGAATACCCCTAGACACTAGTTAGTTGTGAGCCCCAGGTACCTCGTATCTCGGTGAAAGTAACCATAATAAATATCCGTTCTCATGCATGAGCCACTAGTAGGGAACATACCCATAACCTATTGGTACCCAATCATCATCATCATCATAGTTTAGTTAGTGTTGTCATCGTCAAACTTGCTACGTGAAACATAGGCCAACCCCCACAGAATCACTAGCATACTAGTACACGTCCACCCACCTAGATACCCGGGATTCCCTTTAGTGCTCAATCAAGTTACACATATTATCAAATACACATTTCACATACACATTCCATTCCAAAACCATAAAAACACAAAAAGACCATAATCTTTCTTCACATTTCTTACACTAATCAACAAACCGCTAAATGTTTTGGTAAAACAATTTCATGAAGTGTATTTAGGATTTGCACATAAAACTATTTCAAAAACACTATTTCAATTATAAAAAAACACAAAAACCAAACCAAATAATATTTGGAACCCCAATAAACATTTAATAAAATCATTTAATGGACCATAAAAAAATCCCAATTGCACAACTTGTCATATACAAGTAAAACACTCCTCCATTTTTAGGAAATGTCAAACGGGCCTTTAAACATTTTCTCAAAACTAACCTTTAACGAAGGTATGCATTTTAATTTTATTAAGGATCTGTATAAACACAATTTAAAACAGCAGAAAACATTCATAAATCTCTTATAATACCCAGGTTACATATTCAAAACACAACCATTTTCATAAAGATGTGAAACGATCCATTTTTGGGCAACTCAGGCCAAAATATGTTGTAAATCAAAACCCACTTGTTTGTAAAAACAAATCCAAATTGGAAATCCATATAAGTACCCAAAAATACCATTTATAATTATTCCAATTCCTTTATAAATCCAAACAAATAACTTTTAAATCACACATCACACATAAAATCCAACCGGGCAATTTACAGAACACATGACATGCCTTTTTTAAACAGAACAATTTATTTTAAGTACATGAAAAGGAATAAAACACCAATTTAATGACATATTTTCATTAAAGATACTGTAACATGTTAAAAATACCATAAACCAGATTATAAACCTCACAAAAATATTTGCAAAAGATAACGGAACATTTAAACAAACACTTGTTGAGCACTTTCATGACAAAACAACACTACCTTTCACAAAACAATGATTAAACAACCACTTTGGACACCAAGAAAATTATCCAAAGGCTTAAAAACATTAATGAACATTTATATCAGTTTAGGAAAATATTTAAATAATGAAACTTGAATGATAAAGGCATGTTCAAGGGATATCCTACCTCAAATCTTTGGCGTAATTGAAACGCACACCCGAAATCACCTGCCGCGGGTTTATAAAACCTAAAACTATAAATACCAGACCTAAACAAACTTAAAAACCATCAAAAAAACATTTTATAAAAAATCCCTAGGTCTATTAATACTAGGGAACAATATAAATCAAAGAAATAATGAAAGGAGGGGGAATAGGAAGGAGAAAGGAGAAGGAATCTCACCTTTCACCCTAGAAAACTCTTCGTCTTCCATTAGATCTTAAACCCTAGAGAGAAATTAATGACTTGAAAATTCTTGGAGAGACTCCTAAGGTCTGTAAGAACCAGGGAAAGAAAATTGGTGGCCAAAAGAGTACGAATTGATTGATTTATTAATGATACAATTTACTTTTTCTATTCTAGACGATTTGAGGTATCCTAATAATTGTCTCCCTAAACCGCGACCCATATGAGATCTAAATAGGTAAAATAGATTATTAGGTTTAGTATAGGGTTATTGGCTTCGAGGGTGAGGTGGAATCACCGAAATATATTAAAAAATTAAAAATATATAAATGAAACGAATTTGTTTTTTAAAACAGGAAATGGGCCCATGGGCTGGCCCAATACCTAAAAAAGTAACCCAAATTCACCCTACTTATGAATTTCTAATGGGTCCAAAAGGATAATTAAGTTTTAATATATCAGTATAGGACAAGTGGGAAGTTTAATGGGTGAAAAAGGATGAAAAAAGAGTTATAAAAGTAACAAATTTGGTTTTTAAAACTGGGAATGGGCTCACGGTTGGCCCAAATCATGAAGTAACCACCCTTTCTTCAAAAACTACTAAACAAACAATGGGGATCCCAAATTAGGGTGGTTAGACATATATGAAACTTCAAAACTCAGTATTCATCTCACCAATTACCCATGAAAAGTATTAGGATTTCCAATGGACCAGATCAATACAAAGACAAAAAAAAAACCGTGTGTGACATAATGCTTCATTAAATTATTCTTAACATAATGTTCCAACAAATACACACCTGGTATAGTGTATTTAGAATATTAGATACATAGATACAACATATTAAACATAAACTCAACGACTTTATTTAAAACTCCAAATGTTTCTCTTACTCCCATTGGGATGTTCTGAGGAAAAATACTTAAAGGAAAAGACTATCATAGAAACAACTTTACGCAGTGTCATCCTTTAATACCGTTAAAAAAACATTGATAATGAGATTAATTTTATCACCGTTAATAAAAAATGCTGATAAATGGTTCTTTTAACAACGTTGATAAATGGGTACCTTTCCGTTTTTTAGCATTGTTGAAGGGAGTCTCTTTATCACCACTTTTTTATTAACTTTGATAAAGAGGGATCTTTATCAGCACTGATAAAGGGTGAATTTCACAAAAAAATATAAATCATTAAAAATAATATATTAACATAAAAATATATTTATATTGATATATATATATATATATAATATTTCTATTAAATATGATTTATATAGGGCTAAATACATATTTACACTTAATATAGAAGATACTTAGAGTAAAACGGATTATAAAATAATTAAAAAAATAATTTTAATTAATAATTTGCTAATTATTATTGAGTAATAGTAATTTAATAACAATTTTAATATATAAAAACTCAAAAAAATTAATAAACTCTAAAATAAGTTTAAAACATTACTCGAACTTCGAACGACTATACCTTTTGATCAGAGTGTTTATTTGGGCTCTACCACATATTAAATCGAAGCATACGACAAGCTCTACGCACTGAAAACACAAGGAGACCCCTTGTCATGTTTTCTGAGGTCAAAAAAGACCCAGAAGGCCACCAAAACTGGGTTTTTAGTTGGGGTATCCTAATTTTTTAACATTCAATGGACTTTCAACCTCGTTTAAGGGGGTCTTTTTCATGTTTTTAGTGGAGACTAAATTTATTCTCAAATATTACATTCATATTAATATTATGGTTTTGAAATTTTATCATTTTTCATAATGTAGTTTTATTTATAATGAAATATATAAAAATATATACATATTTTGTATATATTCACACATAAAAATTTAATTTTATAAATATATATGTAAATATATTTAAATGTAAATTATATTTCTAAATATATAAAAATTATCTAAATAAAAAATAATATCCATTTTATTTAAAATAAAAATGTACGAATATTTATATCCATATACAATTAATGTATATATAATGTTTATATATATATATATTTTGTGTATTGACAAACATATATATATATATATATTTATCTATATATTCTAATATATGTATATAAACATTAATATATAATATATGTAAATAAATATGAATATGTATAACTATATTTATAGATGCTCACACACACCCAGAAATATATATATATGTATGTATTTATAAAACACACAAAAAACAAGTTTTATATATGTATTTAAATAATTAAATATATATATATGGATAAAAAATGTAACTAAATATATATAAATATATAGATATATTATAAAATATAGAAGAAAACAATATAGGGGAGTGAAAAAGGTGGAGGAGTATGAGAGATAGGTCTCAGGTTTGAAACCTAACAAAGGCAGGGGCACGCATGGGCGAGTGAAATAGGTCTAGCACTATTGGGGGGAGGGGGGGCCTCCCAACATTGTTGAAAGGGGGGATCAAGAATTGTTAAACGGGGCAGGTCCAACCTCCGATTTGTAGAGAAATTTTTTTTAGTAAAAAAATATTTTTTTGACTCTTATCAGCACTTTTTTTAGCACTGATAAAATGGGTCTTTATCAACACTTTGTTCAGTGTTGATAAAAGAGACCTGCTTTTAATAGTGTTGAGGACAATAACGCTTTTTTAGCATTGTAAATTCCATTTTTGCACGTTGTTAAAGGGCCGATATGTAGTAGTGAAGAGTGAAATAAAAATCTCATTAAGGTAATAAATATGAAAATTAAGCATAACATGAGAGTCAAAAGGCATAATGTGATTTCATAAAAAAATGATAATAAGTATGAAAATATGGCGTAAGGAATGATTTCATAAGAGAAAGAAATCATAAATATGTGACAACATCATAAACCAAACATTATAAGCATATGCCAAGGATTACTCCACAATCCATCATCATGATATTCCAAGGATTACTCTCTAGGCCATCATCATCATATACCAAGGATTACTCCCTAGGCCATCATCATATGTCAAAGATTACTCCCTAGGCCATATATAGCTTCTCGTGAGACATTAACATTACCTAATGAATTGGATGGATATAATGAAACCACCCTTCACAACTTCAGCTAACCTCCATCATAATATGTACAAACTTATGTGGGCTATAAAAGAAGATAGAAACCATATATAAATCATAATCATGATAAAACCCATGAGAATAGAGTGAGATTCACAACCTTGTCTTAAGGAATAACTGAAGGGCATATCATATGGATTTCTAAGAGAAGGAAATAAATCATTTTGAACATTCATAATTGTGAAAATAAACATAGGTATTGAACATTAGTGGTAATTTTAGAAAATAATTCTAAAAAATATTCAAAGAAGTAATAATAAAAGAACCTCTTAGGTGATGCTTTCTGAAATGAGAAAAGGAACTATTAGAGAAGAAAACGCTAAAAAATGATTTCTTTTAAAACTATAATTTAACTAAAATGTTTTTTCATGAAACAAATAGTGTTTTTAGAAAAACATTAAAGTTTAAAACATTTTATGGGGATGATACTTGACATTATTGTAGAAAAAGGAAAGTTCCCTTAAAAATCATGTTTACGTAAATGAGAAAACATCGAAGGGAACTTAAAAATACACTTTCCCCAATAAATAAAGGTAATTTAAACTTGGAATATATATAAATAATAGATATATACATAATATGTATGATATACTAGAGAATAAGATAAAATAAAATGGGGAGAAAGAAATGAAACATGTAACTAAAAGGTAAAGGGGGTGATTTAGAGGATCCCTTACCTTTATGTCCAAAAGCGTTTTGAAATTCTACTTACCATATTGTATAATTAAATTAATATCATTAAAAAAATTAATAAGAAATTTATTCATCTATCATTAGTTTCCTAGGGTATATTTATTGTCATAAGTTTTTGATTTATTAAATCCTTTTTTTCACTCTTTTTGGTTACGAGAAGCAGTTTAGTTGATTTATATGTGATTCTCATAGCATGTTGACTACAATTAATTTTTTTTTTAAAATTTATTCAGAACCTAAAAAATATTAATAGTAGTTTAAATTTAATTTTTATACATAAAATTAATTTTTAAAGTAATCCATTTTTGGCGGCAATGGGAAGAAAAACACATCACAACATGGAGGCGGTAATCCACACACACACACGTTCGACAATTTTATTTTTCATAAAATGAGAGGGAGGTAAAAAGTAAAACAATTTATCATTTAAAAATCACAATCATGTTATAAATACAATATTTTTTTAATAGAAACACATTTTGAACCATCTATGAAACACAGTTAAGAAAAATAGGACATGTCGTGCATGGAGGTGGTAATCCCCAAATATGCATAATGATGTTTTTTTGAATTGTTTTAGAGGAAGGTCTAAAAGGGATATTTCAGTAGTATAATAGCATAATAACATATCAATAATACTTATTTTATCATAATTCTATGGATATAATAAATTTTAGGTGGCAGAATAAATAAAAAATAATAAATAAAGGTTGAGAAATATGTGATACCTTCGTCGAGGCCTTGAAATTTCTCTTGAAAGTCTTGTTGAAAAAGGAGGAGTTAGAATATATTATGTTGACCAGGGGCTTCAGGTAGTGTAATATAAATATATGATATTTAATTAGGAAATATTTTCAAGAAGAATTAAAATGGTAGGTCAAGTATGGAATGAGTGGAAGTGGACTCCTTTTAGAAGTAAAGAAAATGAAACTTTCCATGGAAAAGAATGTTAAGTAAAGAGTATGAATACAAGTTATTGAAATTTAGGTGAGTTATGTGTGGTATGGTTGGTGAGAAATGTGTGTAATACTTTCCAGCCTAATAAATGGGTTATAGAAGTTATAAAGGTCAATGTAATGACTCAAATTTTTCATGTATTATTTTCGGATATTGGGTGGATTATTTTTGAGACCAGAAGCTGAGACAATGTGCGAATCGGAGGTTTGGTGTGCCTAGAATAAATATTTGAAATATATTAAATATATTAAATATCACACACATCCAGTTTTCCTAAAAAAGTGTAAGAAATTCTAAACAGGGGTCCAGATCAGAAATCTGAGGTCATTGTTGAGTTCAGAATGCGAGTTTTACACGAGGCGCGATATAACCTTTGTCAGTGCGGCCCATTTGTGAAAAATTCATCATGTGTGTGGAATGAATAAAACAATTAAAACATTTTTTTAACACAATGACTAATAAGTCTTTAAGTATACTATTATGATGAAATTGTAGGGTTATCCATATAACCCTGAAGCCGTTGGAGAGCCATTGGAGTGAGAGTTGGAGGATCTCTCTTAGAAAAAATACATTCAGATCATAGATCGGTAATCAATAAACAACAGGATTCATGATCTCACCAATGAAAATGACACATGATCATTATTCATCAGCTATCAATCCATCTCAAGTTAAGATGTTTTTTGATTGGATTATTTCCCCATTATTGATTTCTATGATGAACACGAATAAATCAACCAATGGATTGATTTGAGGATCGGTCATTTTGCGGGATGAGTTTTGTAGAGACCCAGTATTTACCTTGTAAGACTTTGAAATATTTATATATATATTTCCAAAGCTAGGTGATGAGATGACGTGCGATTCTGAGGCTCAGTGTACCCGAAATTAATTTTATAAAAATATTAAGTATATTTTATAATTTTCACATGAAGTAAGAATAATAACTCTTAAATAGTAACCCATATCAGATATAAGAGGGAATGTTTGAGTTTGGAACATGGTGCTTACCCTAGGTGGGACATAACTTTCATTAGTGTGGGTCTTTGGTAGAAAAATCCTTAGAGGGAAAAATCCTAAATAAAATAATTAAGTTTAAATATTTTATCTTGAACATCGTATCAAATAAATTTTGAATAAAAACTCATATTATAAATCTGAGACCGCTTTTGAGTTCTTAATGTAGAGTTTTAGATAAGAACAACATAAAATTAGAGGGTGTGGGATGTTCGGATCCCACGACCATTGGTGGGTGTAGTTAAGAGGATACCTTAACCTAATATTTATGTATAAATATGGGATTATGATAGTTTTTCTAGGGTTTCCTCATAACCCTCCCTCAAACGATGACAAGAACTCCTCCCCTCCTTCTTCCGATGAATCAACAATGAAGCTTTGGTGGGTGTATTCCTTAACAAAGAATAGATCCAACAAGGTAGGATTATTTTGGTTTTTTGCACCCCTGATTTAAATTCTTGAATTCTATTTGATTTTTAGTCAAATTAATTACTTGAACATAAAAGGAGATGTCCAAACGAACACAACCATCATCCGATATCAATTTTGAATCCCATATTTTTCATGTTCTTCATTCATTCTTTGTGGAATTCGTTGTTAAATTTTCGACACGTCGAATCATCAACGAATCTTTGAGCAGAACTTTGTTCTATGAAGGTCTCAACCCAAGGATTCCAAAAATGGATTCTTTGCAATTTATAGGCTAAAATAGGAGGTCCAATGGTCCTGAGAGCTGGCGGTGGTGGCGCACGGCGGCACCGCAGTGGCTGTGGGTTCTGGTGGCGGTGGCCGCATGGAGAAGGGTAGCTGGCGGAGAGTGTGTGTGTGTGGGGGGGGGGGGGGGGAGGGGGCAGGCATGCGACGGGGGTGTGATCGGGAGATGGAGGAGCTTTAAGGTAGGTGGGAGGCGAGGCTGTGGTATCTATAGGGTGTATGGGGTGTGACCCGAGGTGGTAGGAAACCAAATTTTGCGGCGGTCGACCGACATTGAAACACGGAGGACGGACCGAGGGAGCGCCAGGGGGCGGAGAGGCCGAGGATGAGGTAGGCCGAGAAGGGCCATGGTGGGATAGTGGGGAAATCCTAGGCGGCCGACTGGGTTGGAGAAGGTGGGCCAAGCCCAGGCGGCTGAGTGGGTTGGAGCGGGTAGGACGAGCGGGCCTGAAAGTCCTTCAGGTTGCAGACTAAAATCGCCATAACGCATAAATGGAGCATCTATTCTGTTTTCCGTCTATAGAGACACAATACAATTATCGATATGGACCTTTTAGTTCTAGTTTTGGAATTTTAATATTTGGATTCATTGCTCGGTTTCACAAAACTCCTAAGTTTAATAATAATAATAATACAACTATTATTATTGAGAAATTTTGTATCAAACATAACTCCTACATATGATGTCCAATTGACATGTCATTAGAGATGTCACAACCATGTTTTTTAAGCATACATTTCAAGACTAATTTCAAGTGTTTAAAACAAAGCTGATTTTTGGGCCCACCAAGCCCGATTCAGGCGTGTTGCAGTGAAATGCATCTTTTTCACCTGGTATCTATTTTGGACAAATGAATAGTCTATCCCGTGTGTTTTTCCATGAGGATATAATTGGTGTGATATATATAATTTATTTTGGGATTTAGGTGTGGGCCCCATGATGTTCCATTTGAGGGTAGTGCAGTGACATACAACTTTTTGATTGGATGTTCGACTGGGGAGAATGAATAGTCGACCTTGCGCATTTTTTCACAAGGATCGAGATGGTGTGATCCATTTAGATATGATGAGAATTATTCATGATATCATTAAATGTGAAAACATGAAAGGAATATTAGTGGAATATCCCTTTTATGAGTTTGAAAAGAATCCATGACAGTGATCAAGCAGTGATCAAGCATCGTTTAGGTAGATTATCAGAGGCTTCTTTCTGGGTGTTAATCCCCCTGATGTATTAGGGCGTGGATCCTTGATGACTAGAGTGGAATACCACTGATGAACTAGGGAGTGGGTCCTCTATATCTATATACTGAGCAGTACCCTCCAGCGTATTACCCTTCAGTGGGGCTGGGCAGTGGGTCCCCCATCAACTCTCGGGTGTTAATCCCACTAACACACTAGGGCGAAGATCCCTAATGACCAGAGTGGAATACCCTTGATACAATAGGGAATAGGTCCCCTACATCTAGTCTTATAGTGTAATCCCCCTGACGTACTAGGGTTCATGTCCTCTACTTTGATTTTGCACCATCCGACTATGCAGATCAGTAGTGAGATATGGTTTGATGGACCTTTGGACTCATGAGAAAGTGGGACTCTTTTCCCATCAAGATGCGACCTTATGACATGACCTAAAACCATGAGGGTGAGTCAATTATACCCAAAGTATACAGTATTAAGGTGTTCTGATTGATACCCTTTCATTTGCATGTTCAAGGAGGACGTGTGAGATGTTGGGAATCGTTGATGGATACTTCGGGAACTGTTGGAGACTCTTCTTCTTGGGACGATCTGTGAAATGGAGATCCCCTTACTCTCTCATTTGGGTTTCTTTTGACTGAGAATATATATATATATATATATATATATATATATATATATATATATCCCATTTTAGTACCCACTCCTTGGGTTTTGGTCACTCTCATTCTAGGAGAGGTGAAGACGTGCAGGGTATGCCGTGTGCTTTCCGTGTTTAGCTTCTCATGGTTGAAAGGATCTACTCTCATACTATAGGTAGCGAAGACTCCAAGATAATTCCATCTTATCACTATTTCTATCTCCTTGTGGTTGGATGATATTACTTCACTCTCTTTACTGGGTTGAGTTTCCTTCTTTTACTGTACTTTGTTCTATCTACTGCTTTCCGCTTTCGTGTATCTCTTACTGCACCCTTCACCTTTTTGGGGCATCTTACTGGGTATGTTTATACTCATCCATGCATGGGATTTTCCAACAAAAATAATGCCTTATGAAGATGAAAAATAGGTTTTATCGTGACTTCAGAGGAGATTAGGGATACGGGTTCTTAGACTATGTACAATGGTCGTAGCTTGGGATCCAGGAGCAGGGCTCTCTTGAATATTTTACTTTTCTAGTTTCTGTCAGGTTGGGAAGCTTTTCTAGTTTGTTGTATATTTTTTACATTTACCCTTTTAGTTTACTTTAATGTACTCATACTTTTTAGTGGTCCATGCATGTTTGGTTTATTTACAGTAGTGTATCATCTTTTACTCCTTTCCCTCTCCACTTTTTCATTGAGTGGATGTGTTTAGGTTTAAAGGTACTTTGGAAAAGGCCTCCCTATTTTTTTTGTGCCTTCTGTGCTTGTCACCAACACCTAGCCTATGGAGGGGGGCTTGGGTTAGTTGTAGCTCGAGCCCCGATATGGGTTGGGTCATGATAGATTGGTATCAAATGTGGTGCGACCCTTGGGGACATTGTTCAGATGTTTCCCTAAAAAGGTCTTGGTTGGGTTTAGGTAAATAGCTCCAAAGTGTCTTGAGAGTGTCTATTGGGATAGGGAGTCTACTAATTGTATGAGCGACTGACATATCCATTCACCATGACCCTGATTACCCACTTGTCAACTTGGTACCTTGAGAGACTTGTTGCAGGGAACAATGGTACATGCATCATATAGGATTGAGTCTTTGACTATCCTTCTTGTGTCAGATCCTATTGTTATTATCAATATATATATATATATACTCATATAAAAGAAATACTCCTTGATAACTTTCAGGATACCTCTGTGATGACAGCCAAATAGGATACTGGCTATGGTTCATGACAATGACCTTGTGAGTGATAAGGCCTCAGTTTAGGGTCCATCATATAATACCCTTCCTCTAGGTAGACATGTAGCAACACCTCCACTTATTGAGTAGTAGATAGTACTAGTGTAGAATACTGATGATGAGCATAGTGTGAGCATACTCCTCTAGTTCCAGTGCTAGAGACCGCTGAGGTTCCACGGTGAGCAAGATACTCAAGCAGTAGAGGATTGGATGGAGTTGGTGATTCATGTTTTTAGGCTTATCCAGACACTGACAGATCAAATGGTTGCAATAGAATCCAGTATTTTCCATGAGGTGGCTAGATGTTGGTGGAGATTGGTTACTCAGATGCATGATGAGTTGGCACTCTCATGGGATGACTTCTAGCAACTATTCCATGAGAAGTACTGTCCCTCCTACTTATGCTCTGTTCAGATTTAGGATCTTCTGGAGCTTATGAAGAGAGAGATGATAGTGCCAGAGTACTTGGATAGGTTCAAGGACCTGACTTGGTACTCTCTGAACATGATCTGCGATGACTACTTCCTAGAACAGAAGTTCAAGAAAGGAATCCACAGAGAGATCTGTGCCAGCATAGTACCCTTGTACATCTCCACCTATGCTAGGGTGCTAGAGTGGGAACTAGTGATAGAGATATTTTTGTTAGGGGTACACCATTTAGTTGGGACTGGTAGTGGGAACTACAAATCTGAGATGTCTACGGTAGCTTGTAGACGTTAGTTGACATGATCTCAATGTATGAGGATTACCCATGATTAGACTCAGGCACATGGTCAGGAAACACCGAGGCAACGTAGAGCACCGGGTTAGCCCAGAGAGGGCCATAACTATGCTTGTGGTGAGAGAGGTCACATAAAATTACACTTCCTGACTAGATATGATGAAAATCCTAGGTAGACAGCAGGTGGACCACCACGGCAGAGATAATGCCATGATCAGGGATCCCCCAGGCGGGGACAAGGTGTTCCCTAGGGAGGCAGTGCCAGAAGAGGGATAGAAGGAGTTTTAGGTGAGGAATGGAACTATGATATTCTCCCACAACCACCACTGGGAATCCCATGTTAGGCTCTGGGAGATGGTGGCTGGGGCCACATACAACTATAGGCCATGGATGTTCATGATCCCATATCACATGAGATGATCTATGGTACAATCTATGTTTATTCCACTCTTGCATCAGTATTAGTAAACATAGAAACCAATCAATATTTTATCTCGTTAATCCTGGTAAGGGAGTTGGAGATTCCAGTAGAGGCACAAGCACATTATCTTTGTCTCAAAGTCCATACGGGGAGCACTTCTTCTGTGTCTTTCATCTGACGATAGTACGAGCTGTCCCTTGGAGGAGAGAGGTTCATGTGGGAACTACTGGTCATCTTGATGGAACCCTATGATGTTATCCTGGGCATGGATTGGCTTTCCATAGTTCTATCCTAGATCAACTATCACCACAGACTAGTCAAATGCCTACACACTGATGAGACGAGGTTCTCCTTTCTCAGTGAAAGAGACCTTGTAGCAGAGTAGTCAGGTGCTATGAACAAGAGGATATAGATTTATACCCACTAGTTAGTGAGCATAGCCTTTGGTGTAACAGACTCTTCAGGCATCTGGGTTCCTTCAGTTGTGGAGGATTATATGGAAATCTTCCCTAAAGATGTTCCAGGACTACCTCCAAGGTGGGAGTTGGAGTTTTGTATTGACTTGAAATTAGGGACAACCCTGATATCTTCTACAGCATATCAAATGGAACCCACTAAGCTTTGAGAGATATGGTAATAGTTAGAGGACCTTTTCAAGAAAGGCTTCATTAGACCCACTGTGTCCCCTTGGGTAGATCCAATTCTGTTTGTGAAGAAGGTATATGGGAGTTTATGGCTTTGTGTGGATTATCGTCACCTAAAATAGGCCATGATAAAGAACAATTACCCTTTTTCGATGACCGGTGACCTCTTTGACCAGTTTCGAGGTGTGATATGGTTCTCCAATATTGATCTCATATCCTTCTAGCACCATCTATGAGTCAGCAAAGCCGATATTCTAAAGTTGGCGTTTTTGATGTCACTATGGGCACTACGAGTTCCTAGTGATGCCCTTTGGTGTAAAAAATAACCCCATTATCTTCATGGATCTGATGAAAAATATCTTATAGACTTACTTGGACCAGTTTTTTGTTGTCTTCATCAACGACATACCCATCTACTCTTCGTCATATGAGGAGCATGCAGAGCACTTGAGAATGGTTCTTGATTTACTTCGAGGGCACCATTTTTACAGAAATCTCTTGAAGTTCCAGTTATGGATACACGAGGTTTCCTTTCTAGGGCATGTCATTTATGAAAAATGTTTGGCTGTGGATCCAGAAAATATGAAAGTAGTTCTTTCCTGGGAGTCACCTAAGAATGTGTCAGAGGAATGAAACTTTCTTGGTTTGGTAGGGTACTACTAGAGATTTGTGGCAGACTTCTCCAGGATCGCAACCCACTTGACCACTCTAACATGGAACAGACAACCATTTAACTAGTTTGAGTAGTGAAAGAAGGCCATTGAAGAGTTGATGTAGAGACTGAAGAGATATCTAGTTTTGAGACTACCAGAAGAAAGTGTTGAGTTCGTAGTGTATCGTGATACCTTGATATCTAGACTTAGTTGCATGTTGATGCAAAAATAGGCATACAGGTTGAGGCAGTTGATACCCCATGAGCAGAACTATGTGACTCATGGCCTAGAAATAGGAATGATAGTCTTTTCCTTGAGGGTATGGAGGAACTATCTTCTAGGATAGAGATTTTTTGTTTAATCAAACCACTAGAGCCTCATGTACATCTTCACCCAGAGAGACCTGAATCTGATGCAGCGATGCTGGTTGGAGTTCCTGCAGGACAATGACTTTGAGATAGTCTATACTCTAGGGAGGGGAAATAGTGTAGAATATTCACTTTGAAAAAGTCCTAGGAACACCTAGCATGGGAATCTTTAGAGTAGTTAACTTCCATATAACTGACCTGGGTGGAGCAGGATGGTACATGTTTTCTATAGTCGATCGTGCTGACTCCTTCACTCCTTGAGTGTGTGAAAGAGTCTTATTTTGGGGACATTGACTATGAAGTTTTGAATGATCATATATCCATAGGTGACACAATAGATGAATATTCTGAAGGATAGAATCATGAGATCTTGTTTTAGGGTTAGTGAGGTTGCATACCGCATTGCTCTACCCTCACAGCTGGAGCGGGTGCATGACGTCTTCCATGTGTCACAGCTAAGGAATACATGTATGATCCTATGAATGTCATGAACTAGGGCGAGATAGACATTGAAGATGTATCCACCTTTATAGAGAACCCGGTGGTGATCAAGGATCGACTGGAGTAGACCTTACATAGACAGACTATACCTTTGGTTTACGTGCTTTGGAAACTCGGAAACGTGTTGGAGAGTTCCTAGGAACGAGAGAGCTCGATGTGAGATCAGTATCCCGAGTTGTTTTCCTAGTTTTGCGTTTTGGGGATGAAAATATTGAAGGATTTAATGATGTAGAGACCCATTTTATGCCTTTTAGGACTTCAAAATATTTATATATATATTTCTAGAGTTAGGCACTGAGACGACGTGCGATTCTGAGGCGGAATGTGCCCGAAATAAATTTTATTAAAATATTAAGTATATTTTATAATTTTCACATGAAGGAAGTGGAAAAAATCTGAAATAGTAACCTAAATCAGAAATCTGAGGGCATAGTTGAGTTCAAAATGTGGTGTTTACCCTATATGGGACATAACTTTCATCAGTGCAGATCTTCTGTAGAAAACTCCATAGAGGGAAAATCGTAAATAAAATAATTAATTTTAATTATTTTATCTCAAAAATCATATCAAATAACTTTTTAACGGGGACTTGGATTGGTAATCCAATACTTCCATTGAGTTTGTAATGGGTATTTTTACCTAAGTTCAACATAAAATGAAAGGGTGTGGGATGTTCAGATCCTGCGACCATTGGTGGGTGTGGTTAAGCGGATACCTTAACCTAATATTTATGTATAAATATGGGATTATGATGTTTTTTCTAGGGTTTCATCATAAACCTCCCTCCAATGATGATGAGATATCCTCCTATCCTTCCTCCTTTGATTAACTAATGATAAAGCTTTGGAGAGTGTGTTCCTCAATGACGAACAGATCCAATGAGGTAGGATTCTTTTGGTTTTTCACACCCCGGATTTCAATTCTTGAATTCAATTTGATTCATCATCAAATTCACTACTTGAAAATCAAAATTCATCACCAAATGAACATAACCATCGTACAATATACATTTTTAATCCCATATTTTTAACGTTCTTCATCTGTTCTTCATGGAATTCGTCGTTAAATTTTTGGCACGTTGAATCATCAAAAAATCATCAAGTGGAGCTTAGTTATGTGAAGGTATCAACCCAAGGATTCCAAAAATGAATTCATCAAAATTTTTGAGATAATAGAGGAGGTATGGTGGGCCATATAAGGTACCACTAGAGATCCAATAGTACTGCACGATAATTCATGATGATGCCATGGTGGTTGTGGGTTCTGGTGGTGGTGGCTGCATGGAGTAGGGCGGTGGGAGTCGAGTGGGGTGGGTGAGCATGCGAGGGGGTGAAGCCAGTGAGAGGATGAGGGTTCATGGAAGAGAGAAGGTGTAACGATAGGGTAGGTGGATGAAGGGGTTGTGGGAGGAGTAGGGTTCTACTCGAGGCAGCAGGCGACCATGTTTTGCGGCGGGCGACCGATGTTAACCCGCAACGGACAGATTGAGGGAGTTCTTGGGGGTAGAGCAGCTGAGGGAAAGACAGGACAAGCAGGGCTATGGAAGGCTAGTGGGCCGAGCCCAGGCATCCAAGTAGGCCAGAGTAGGCAGTCCGAGCCTAGGCAGCAGAGTTGGCCGAAATGGACCAGGCTGAGCAGGCCAGGCAGGCCTTCGGGCCGCGGTCTAAAATCACCATAACTTCTAAACGGGCTGTTTATTCTGTGCGATTTATATGGAGATGTGATCCAATTATTGAGATAGAAATTTTGAGGTTAGTTTGTAAATTTATGATTTGGTTTCATTGATCGGTTTCATGAAACGACTAAGTTTAATAAAAATAATATAATTATTATTATTGAGAAATCTTGCATCGGACATAACTCCAGCATACGACGTCCAATTGATATGATGTAAAATTATTCATGACCCTAGTTTATAGGTGAAAATTTCAAGACCAATTTCAGGTGTTTAAACCAAAGCTGAGGTGTGGGCCCCATGAATCCCGGTTCGGGCGTGTTGCGGTGAAATGCAGCCTTTTCACTGGGTGTCTGTTTTGGACAAATGAATAGTCGATACTGTGTGTTTTTCCATGAGGATCACAATGATGCAATACATATAATTTATTTTGGGATTGATTCATGGTCCTTATGAGACACCATTTGAGCATAATTTGGTGACATATAATGTTTTCATCGAATGTTCTATTGGGGCGAATGAATAGTCAACCTTGCACGTTTTTCCACAAGGATTTCAATGGTGTGATCCATTTGGATGTGCAGATCCTTATTTGTGATATAATTAAATGTGAAAACATGAAAGGAATATTGGTGTAAGATCCTTTTGATTGGTTTGAAGATAATATGCAGTAGTGATCAAATAGTGATCAAGCATCGTTCAGGCAGTTTATCATAGGATTCTTTCCGAGTGTTGATCCCACTGACATACTAGGGAAAGGATCCCCAATCACCAGAGTGGAATACCCTTGATTCACTAGGGAGTGTGTCCTCTGTATATACTTACCAAGAAATACCCTCCAGTGTATTACCCTTTAGCGGAGCCGGGCAATGGGTCCCCATCGACTCCTGTGTGTTAATCCCCCTGACGCACTAGAGCGTAGATCCCTGATGACTAGAGCGGAATCCCCCTGACACACTACGGAACAGGTACCCTACGACTACTATTAGAGTGGAATCCTCATGACGTACTAAGGTGCAAGTCCTATACTTCGAGTTTTCACCATTAGTGGCAAGACATGGTTTGACATACCTTTGGAATCACGAGAAATAGGGACTCTTTCCTCACAAAGATGTGTCCTTGTGACCTAAACTAAAACCATGAGGGTGAGTCAGCACTACCTAATATGGTAGTATTAAGGTGTGGTGATTGATCCCCTTCGACTAATGTGTTTAGGGTGGTCGTGTGGAATGCTGGGCATCATTGATAGACACTTATAGAACTGTTGGAGACTCTTCTTCTTGGGATGAGCTGTGAGATGGAGATCCCATTACTCTCTCATTTAAGTTTATTTTGACTGAGCACATATATATCCCATTTTAGTGCCCACACATTGGGTTTTGGTCACTCACATTCCAGGAGAGGCGAATATGTGTGGGGTATACCACATGTTTTTTGTGTCTAACTTCTCGTGGTTGTATGAGTCTACTTTCCTAATATAGGTAGAGAAGACTCGACGATAAGTCTATATTCTTACTGTTTCCATATCCTTGTGTTTGGATGATCTTACTTCACTCTCTTTTTGTATTGACCTGCACTTTTTTACTGTACTTTGTTCTATCTACTACTTTCCTCTTTAGCACATCTCGTACTGCTCCCCCTTCACCTTTTCGAGGGCATCCTACTGGGTATGTTTATACTCACCCCTACATGGGATTTTCCCTCATGTACTGTGCCTTATCCAGATGACAGACAAGTTTTATCATGACTTCAGAGGAGCTCAGGGTACGGGTTCTTGGACCACGTATGATGGTTGTTTCTTGGGATATAAGAACGACTCTCTCTTAGCTGTTTTACTTTTCCAGTTTCTGTCAGGATAGGACACTTTTTTGGTTGAACATGTATTTTACCCTTTTACCCTTTCAGTTTACTTTACTGTACTCATATTTTTTAGTGGTCCATGCATATTTGGTTTATTTATAGCAGTGTAGCATATTTTACTCCTTTCCATCTGCACTTTTTCATTGAGTGGATATGTGCGTGTACAGGTACTAGGCAAAGGCCTCCCCGAGTTTGTTGTTCCATCAGTGCTTATCGCCACCCCTAGCCTATGGAGGCGGGCTTGGGGTAGTTTCAGATCAAGCCCTGACATGGGTCAGGTCATGAAAATTTTATTGTGGGGGATTTATTGGGAGAATTTCATGTGATTTAATTTTCATTGCTTCATTCATCATTATAATGGAAACAAATTGAGGTCGACATGAACATCAACCAAGGTCTATTCTTTTGGATTGATCTTGTTATTTTCTCCCTCGATTCTTTGATCATCATAAGCATTTTTCATTTGGAATTTGGTTTGATATAACCTAATGAATAGATCATCGCGCACCCATTTCTTGGTGCAATGATCTGATTTTGTTGATCTAGGATTGGTACAACATGATAGTGGTGTGAAGACTGAAGCAGTTTTGAATTAGATTGTTTTGGATACCTGATTTCATGTTCTTCAACACACAAAGAAGAACAAAAAATGATCCCACTTTTTGAATGAATTGTAGGGAAGGATCTTGTTGTTCGATGATGGAATGACTAGACGAGGCTTGATTCTAGATTTCCTGGTGAGGTGATTTCTAGATCAAAGTTTGGAGGAAAAAATGAGGATATTTGAACCATATATGAGAATCTATAAAATTCCACGATACAGGGTGTGTAAATCAGATCCACACACCGCCTGGGTCCCTCCTAGTGGTGGCTAGGGTTTTGAATAAATTTAAGCATCACACAACATGTGACCACATCACATGATGTGTGGTCACTATTTGGTTGATAAACATGTACCTTAGAGGGTACACATACATGGGATAGAGTACATGGGAACAAGAATGATGTATATTACCACACAAACATGACCTGGCCAAATGTACATGGGATAAGCTATGTACTGGTACATGGGAAAGGTGCATGGGAAAACCGAACACCATATACTATTTCATGGACACAAACATGTGTAACAAGCCATTTACACGGGCAATACTTGGGCTCAAGAGGACACAATTTGTAACCGTACTACACACCTTGTACTTCCTGAAAGTTGGCTTAAAGCCCTTTTCCTCTATATGTTGGACAATTTTTGTTAAGGTGTGATCCCCATATCCATTCCCCAAGGGTTGGTATGTAATCATCTCCTAATACTATCATAACGATCCCTTCACTAGTAATTCTTGGATAGAGTTATTGGAATCCTTCCACGAGGCCTAGAGTGATATCCTTTATTTGTAACACCCGAGACTTTTATGTGAAATATTTTGTTTTTATGTTATATAAATCATCAAAGGAATCTTTCACTAGTCACAACACTATCTTGGCTTGCTTTACACGCAAGCGCGGCCTTCCTCGATAGCTTGCGTCGTACGCAATACCGAGTTTCACTAAACAAGGATATGATATTAAAATATTATTAAAACTAGCCGTTATGAATAGTAATAACCAATTTTTGAAATTTTATAAATTTTATTTTTCAAAATGGACTTCATTTTTTGAACTCGGAATATCAAAATTAGCCTAGGGTGAAATTTTGGTATTTTTCTGAAAACTTTCAATTTTTGATGAATAGTGAAACCACTAAGTGGTAGTTAAAAAACTGAATTTTTCATAAAACTTAATTTTACCGCTTCTGTGAGTGGAATTTCAAAAATCTGAGAGACACGGTTGATGTCAGTAAGTAAAATGTGGTTCAATGAGATGAAAATAATTTTTTGGTGAATAGTAACTTTTTACTTTTTTTTACCACAGTTAACAGTAAATAGGGTAATTAAGGGTAAAAATGATATTATTATTACCCTAACACATGTCCTAATTCTATTGGACAAGTGTGATTCGACCAAAAACAAACTTAGGAATAAAATATGACCATTTAGGCCCACTTGGATTAGATTAGGACATTTATTATTAATTTATTTAAAGAAGGGTTAAAATAGTTAAAATCAAAGTTTAATAACTAAATAATTTTTAATATGGGGTTATACATAAGATAAATTCGACTATAAATATTCATTATAAAGATAAAAAGATTTCCTACATAATGGTATTTTATTTTTAATTTTTAGACATTAAATAATTTAATTTATTTATGACACAACGATGATGCATTAATTGTCTTATTAATGAAATATTGACATAATTGATGTTATAAATACCCAAATAAATATAATTTGAGACTTTTTATGAATTCCACTAATTTTCTAGGTTAATATGACATGTTAGTATTGATTTAATTAACTTTGTTCAATTACTAAATAGTGTCAAAATTGACATAAAATAGTTTTTAAAACAAATATTATATTATTAAATGTTATTTTATTCCTAAAAATCTAAGGTTCGGCCAAATGACTTAGATAAAGTTATATATATTAATAATAAACAACTTGGGGTTCGTTTGGCTTGATATAGTAAGTTTATTAACCTTATAGTATAAGTACACAAGAAGACACGGTAAAAGTAAAATTATTTAACTTAATGTTAAATCTAAATGATAAGGTTAAAATAGGAACCTAAACTTGTCTAAATTCTATTGGATGATAGTATTTAGACCCATCACCACCTTAGACTAGAAATAAATCAATTTGAATCTATTTAAAACCGAACTTGACTTTATAATAAAATAATATTTTTAGTTATTCCAAAGGTGCCCCTCTCCTCCCTTATAAAAGGGCACCTCCTCCCTCTCTTCCTCACACCACTTTGAGCCTTCAAGCTTGGCCAACCCCTGACATTTTCTCCTCTCCACTTCCCTAGAGACATCCTAGAGTCCTGGTATTCTTTAAAGACCAATTTTAGTGCCCTAAAAGGAGGTCTCAAAGAAGCACTTCAAAGAAGAGGTAATATCCATTACCGATCCTTTCCAATTTCTTTCTTCTTCAACTTCTTATTCTTTAGTTGTTTCATTATGAAGTAATAACATCAGTATCACTCATATACTGATATGTTATTATAAGTATGAAACAACCCTATTTAACCATCTATCCATCCTACGGAAAATGAAATCACCACGCGTGCGTACGTACGGAATACCGTCTCCATGCCGTGGTGTAATCTATTTTCCACCACCACCTTACTTGGATGGGTATAATGGTGTAAATAATGACTATATATGACTATTATAAAGTGACATTTATTCTGAAATATTATACATACACTCCAATACAATTCCACGATCATAGGAACGATATCATCACTCGTGCGTACGTACGGAATGCTGTCTCCACGATGTGATGCGACTCGTTCTACATAATCTTCATTTCATAATGATTATATAAATGAATTGAATAAATTAATATGATATATATTACACTAATACCATTCTGGAAATGAGGTATCTATAACCTAAAGAGAAGAATAAGAATTTATTCGACAAAACACGCATAAGAACAAAAAGTTATAAACACCCAAATAACAAGTAGCAATGAAATATTACTACTAAGAAGCTACGAATATGACCATATATGATATCATAAAAATAAGTGTGATTCTGGAATAAGTCAATAACATTATTTAAATCATTATATAGGAGGCTTTTACACTTATAAAGCAAGTCGGACCTAAGGTAAGGGAAAATATCACAATCTCATTTTTATCTGAGATTGTTTATAATTTGGTATTTACTGGGGTGTATTTTATCATCCACATACATGTTCCCTCAATATGTAATATTATTTACATCCACCTACAATTTTTTAAATCCAATTTTATCCTTCGGTGAGTTTTTAGTAAAAGATATGAAAGGAATCTTTTTTCGTTTTTCGTACGAGGTACTTTTTGACTTTTCCGACAAAAGTACGAGAAGAATGTTTTTTTAACTTATACGACATGAATGGATTTTTAAAACATTATTTCAAAGAGTATTCCTTTAAAAGTTTTCAATTTTATTTTTAATGAACTTCTTTTAGTTATAATTTTATGACATGTTAAGAAATGAAAAGTGTTTTTGAAGTAGAAAAGATATTTTCCTCAAGAATGGAGTTCAAGTGTTTTATCAAAATTATTTTCCATATAAGATAATAAAGGGTTCTGTTTTTATACCTATTATTACATTGATTTGATTATGTTGTGATGGAATTATTTTTATAAATTCTTTTCTCTTATATGAATTGTTTTATGATGTCACAATGTTTAAGATTCCCATTTTTATTACATGGGTTATGCAATGATGTATGATTTATGATTTTGTGGCACACATAAGAATGGTATCATTATGAGATGGGTGGGACCTATATCTCCCTCCAATGCATTGGGTAAAGATTTTATATCTCATGAGATAGACATGGATGGAACGGTAGGTTATACCGGTTCAGTGAAACAGGACTGAAACGAGGAGTGAACTCGGTTCGAAAAGGGACTTTGTCCACTAAGATAGTCTTGGAAATGAGTCTTGACTAATAAGAAATGATTCTATATGATTATGTGTGTATGCCAAAAAGTTTCAGGTTTTATGTTATGATTATTGGGATTACATTTCACTTCTATGATTTATCCCATGTTATGATATTATGATCTCTTTTGCAGGATAAGATTTCCAAAAGTTATGTTCTTATGTATATGATGTGATTGATATTTATTTTGTTTACCCTTAATGAGCATTTGAGCTCACCCTTTTGTATGTTTTATTTCCCCAGGCCATGAAGAAGATTATTAAGTAGAATATGCCAAAAAGGGACTCTATATATGATGAAATAAATGGGAGGCAAAGTAGATGCTTTATGAACCAGTTGTTTATGTTTCCTAGTTTCTAAAGACACTATACCTATACGGTCCTTTATTGGTTTTGTTATATGTTGTAATAAGTGTGCTTCAATTCTGAAGTAATAACGATGTATGTAAAGTATGGGTCGTTATATTATTAATCTTCATGCCCTAGGTGGAGTTCTTAGTATCGTCATGACAAAAAATAAGTGGGCACCAATCCATGACTTAGCGGGTTAATCCAGATTGAGTTGTTGGTATAACCCATGGCCTTGGGAGTGATCCCCACATATGTATTATATCACTTTAGAGTTACAGTGCGTTCTTCTTATAGAGAGACCCGATGGCCAGTATCTCTCAGACAGAAATTATCAGTGTTATCAGAATCAAGAGCATGTTCTCTCAGATGAGTGATTTGTGGAATATTCAAGATGGAATCCTAGGCTAACATTACGGTTGTGACTTACCATTATACTTTGTTTCATTTTTGAGTATATTTGGATATTATTTCTATATGTTTTGTAGACATATACCTATTTAGAGACGACTGTATTATTTTTTTGTTTGTTTTGTGGTTTTGGTGTGTCCCACTGGGTATTGTTAACTCACCTATGCATGGTATTTTCCTGAACATGTCATGTCTTGTAAAGATTATCGACCTTTTTACATAGTCATAGATGATCCAGGAATAGATGGTTCTTAGTGAGAGTGGATATATTGAGGTGTTTTTTTGCAGTACCTTGACAACAATACCAATTTTACTTTTAGGTTGGGCTTGTTTTTAGACTCTTTGGAGGGCTTATATTTTTCTCTGTTTACTTTCCTTTACTTATTTTCATACTCTGGTTGTGGGATTTAGATGTATGCATGAATAATTGTTCAGTTGTTTTTACATTTCAACATTTTATAGGCTTTGAGATGTGTGTGTGTGTGTGTGTGTGTGTGTAGTTACTTAGGTTAAGGCCTCCCATATTAGTGATATGACCACTAAAAACTAATCTATAGCCTTTAGAATATTAGAGGTGGGCTTGGGGAGTCACGATACTAGCCCCTTTAGGACAGGTCGTGAAAGACTGGTATCAAAGGTAGTCAGTTCTACCTTAGGACCAGAGTCTATGAGATTGGTTTGGGGAAACAATGTTAAGTGTTTCAAGTTTGGATTTCAAGCTAAGTACTCCAGTATTGGTGCAACGACCAACATATCCATACACCAAGACTCTGATTACCTTCTTTTAGACTCGGTACATGAGAACATTGGTTTCCGGGAAAAATAATTGTACATGCATCATATAAGAATGGGTTGTGGTTTCCATATACTTCTTGAGTCATCTCTTCATATATGCTCATTGTCCATGGTACATCTTGTTTACTTTTATGAAGCCTTAATGATGTATTCCAGCTAGGATTTAACACCAGGATTATGAGGATGATTCCATCAGTGATGATGAAACAATGATATCCTTTTTCGGTGAAAATGAAATTTAGGAAGCATAGTAAAGACTCATTCGTAGGAGGGTGCATCCGATTACTCATCAGTTGGATATCCTAAACCTTGGTACATGGGATGTTATGAGTTTCTAGTTTTCTGTAGTGGTGGTGGAGTATGATGATGTATTCTATAAGGATGTTCCAGCATTACCTCCCCACCATGTGATAGCCTTATATATTAATCTAAACCATGATACAACATTGATATCTGCACCAAAATATCAGATGGCTCCCATAGAGCATCATGAGACGAGGGTACAGTTAGAGGACTTGTAGAGTAAGGGATTTGTTAGACCCAGTGTTTCACCCTAAGAAACCCTAGTTTTATTCACCAAGAAGGCGGACAAGATATCACTATCAGAAAACAGTTTTATACTGACTCACTTATACCAACAGTTTAAAAAAACCGTTGGGATAGATGTGCTATGAAAAGCTATCCCTATAGTTTAAAAAAACCCCATAGGTATACCATCCCTTGATTCACATTTTCATTGGGCTCATCCTCACATGCCTCTCCCCCATAAAATCTTTTCTCTACTATAATCCGTCATCTCCCCCACAAACCTTCTCCCCCAATTATCCATCACACTCATCCCTGAAATCAAACCTATCCTATCCCCTACCAACCCTCTTCTCCCCTGATTCCTCTATCATCCATCATGCTCATCCCACTCAAAGACAAACCCCTACCTCGATGATCTGCTTCCTTATGATTCTATTGTTCTAGCTTCAGCTTCTGTCCTCCCCATTAACACTCAAATACTTAGAGGTATATGGTGTGATATTCATGGTTTATGGTTCGATCACCAAGGTTTGGTCTCTAATTCCATTTTACCCATTTTCTTGTGGGTTTATCCTTCTCTGTTGTGGTTTGGTCAAACTCTAGTTCAATGGTTTGACCT
Organism: Viscum album; assembly: GCA_963277665.1. Lineage (NCBI taxonomy): Eukaryota > Viridiplantae > Streptophyta > Magnoliopsida > Santalales > Viscaceae > Viscum > Viscum album. Next base: position 825,049,617 of record OY728148.1, on the reverse strand, counting down.
TAATTTTATGGTTTCTTTGGTGTTTAGGGTTCATGTAAGTTTCTTATTGGTTTTTTGGCCATCCATCATCAGAGGAGATGAATTCCGAATCATGTGTCATTGATTCAAGGTAGGTTTTCCCATGAACTAACTTTTAATTTTGAAACCTTTGATTCCTTGGTGTTTTGAACTTATGTTATAATTATAAAATTATAGTTTTAATTAAGGTTATTGGATTTAGAAGGTAAAAATTTGTATTTATCTTTGATTTATTTTAAAGAGAAAGGTTATACTATTTTAAGGGCTAGTATAAATATGATTTTGTGTAACTAGTCACATAGTGAATTTATGAGATTGCTCAAATGGCCTTTGAAAATAGTATTTTAAAGAAAAAAATATGTTTAATATTACAAAATTATTTCTCAAAGGTATCACTTATAATTTCTTATGATACTTTAAATTCCATCTGTTTTAAAAAAAATTTAAGAATTTTTTTGAATGAAATGTAAGGTTTTCAAATGGTTTGACCCCATTTAGGCCATGAATTAAATTTAAGGTTTATGTTTGAAACCATGGAAGTTTTGGTATAAATTTTCATTTACAAATTTGTTTTCGATAATCAGGGTTTTTTTAAATGGATTTCAATATGTTTTGAAATGGTTGGGTTTTAAGAGATGTTTGTAATGAGATTTTAAATTATTTAAATAAATAGATAAAGTAGCTCAGAATCATGACTATTATGTTTTTAATGGATTATTTTTCACTTTAAGTGATTTTACAAAGTGTATGAGACCCTCATTAAACCCATGTTACTATTTTACGCTTTCCCTATTTTTCAACTCTTATGATTATTTATAATTTGATTTTTTTATTCTATAATAATTTATATACATTTACTTATTTTATCTAATCTGTGATATTCAGTTTCATCACAAATGAAACAATAATAGATGTATTACTACTTAAAATAGACTCAATGTCAACATCATCAAGGGAAAATTTTAACGAAAAGAAAACATGACAATATATTTTTCATAACAACTCTACTCTCTTGAAGGTTTTATTTTTTTCAATGAATGCATACTTTATTTCTACTGTTATACACTATAATTTAATACTGTATATTATTATACTTGGTAATTTTTTAATATCTAATGTTAAAAAAAATTATTTAATACTGTTTACTATTATAAAATATCATTTTTTAATGTCTACTGTTTTATACTGTCATTTAATACAATCTACTATTATACACTATCATTTAATACTCTCTAATATTATAAACCACCTATTTAATGTCATGTATACTATTATACACTACCATTTTTTTAAATAGTTGGTGTTGTTGATATTTATTAATTTTAATGGAGGACCTGCCCATTTATTTTTCTGGATGTGATACCTAATAAATCATAGACGGTCAATTTTTTAATACATCATTGATTCATTATCTATCCCATCTAATGAAATGTATAGGAATAAATGGGCATGTACTTCATTTTTTATTTATCCCATATACCATTTCATCTCACTAAAATGTATAGGAATATACCCAAATTTGGGTATCTATCAAACTACTTGCTCTTATAAATACATATTTCAAATTCAAAACCCAGTTTACCAAAACAAATGATTGTTTGTTTTCTCTTAATATATTGTTTTTTTCCATTATAATTTTTTATAAATGAAATTCTAATATGATTTATATGTTTTTAAATACATTTTCCTTATTACAAGTTTAAAAAATGATGTCTTAGTATACTTTGAATCTGAATTCCATGCAGCCTACTATTTCATCTTATTATTTTTTGATGTTTGAGTATCTTTAAGTAATTTTTTTTCAATAATATTTTTTGTAGAAGGGATTGTTTCTATTATACTCTTAATAATTTTTTGAAGTTTAGGGACACCATGTTATTAGGTTCTCCTATTTTGTTTCCTGATGATAATATTCTTTAAGGAGTAGTGTTTTATTTAGAATGTGTTTTCTTTATGATGGATCGAATTATGTGATATTTGTGGTTTCCTATCAATTGTTCATTTCATTTTCGATCACTGAAATTGAAAGTATATACTCACCAGTTCTTGAAGTATTCAATTCCACATCCATTAAATAAGTACAATCATCCTCTTGGACAAAACCAATCCATTTGATTTTCCCTAATAATTATTTTTTGGATTTTATATTGATTGTAAAGAAACTTCATTTCTTTATGTTTTTATGCAGACTCACAAATTTCTATCAAAATTTGTATCCCTATCCCATAATCATCTTTTTTTTTGAAAAAACTAAAAATTTTCCATTAGTTTTGGGTATTTTTTGTTCTATTTCAATTCTTTTCATTTTTTTAATTTAGGTTTTTTGGGTTTTGAGTTTTCTATGTTTTTCTAGAGTATTTTGGGCCTAGATGAGGTGGTTTCGGGTTGCCTTTGTCAAAGGAGACTTGCACATGTATGCACAGGTAGGAATATAAATATATAAGTTCACCCACATATATATATATTCACTCATGGAGATATTAATATATATATTGGGGCTAGGTGTGCTTATGTATATATATGGAAAATGCATAGGTGTGTAAGGTAAATGGGTATATGAATGTATAAGAATATATGTAAGGACCCCCTTGTACATATTTGGCCATTAAAACATATAAATAGGGGCTAGGTGTCCTTATATATATGAAAAAGTGTATATGCATGAAAGTGGTAAATGGAAGATTCGAGTTTCCATCTTTATAACCATATGACCTTGAGTTTACCTTATGCATTGACCTTTAAATTTAAAGAATCATTGATTTCTTGTAATTCACACAATGTTTTTTTACTAAATAATGATATAAATTTCTTAGAATAATTGTTTGATATGAAATGAAGTGTTTACTGAATTGAATCAAATCGAATCAACCTAACCTGATCCAAATCAAAACAAACCAAATTAAATGAAACCAATATTAAATAATTTAAACTCAATCGAATGAAATATGACATAATATAAGTAGGAAAAACCAAAATAATCAGAATTGTATTAACCTATAGACAATAAAAATAAATATTCTTAAATGAATCTACAATAAATTAAATTATCTTATACCGAACAAATAAATTAAAACTAACCATATCTAAAACAAATCATATCGTGTTGTACCAAAGAGAATCATACATAATCAATATAATCCAGTTAGACCTCTCTTGAACTACCTCTGTTAGGATGGCATAAAACATAAAAAACCAATATGAACCACAGGAAACCAAACTAAACAAGATTATGAAGAGTAAACCAAAAATGATTTGAACTAAATAAAGTGGCACCATAAAAACCCACAATGGATAGAATAAAACCTAATAAAAAATAGAATGAAACATTTAAAAAAATTCACAAACTAATCGAACCTTATGGGTATAAATGTAAATTAGATCAACTAAAATAGATCTAGAATGATCAAATTAAAGAAAATATAATTCAAATAGAAAAAAATTTAATGAAACTAAATTAGACAAAGTCAAACTAATATAACTTGAACTAATATGATATTACAAATGATGAATCAAATTGGACCAAATATAATGAATTTAAACCTATATGACTGTAACCGACATGAACTAAACTAAACTAAACCAAACTGATATGAACCAAATCTAATCAAAATGTATCTATTAGAACCCAAATGAATGAAATTGTCCAAGATAATATAAAAAAAGACAAAATAAATCTAATGAAAATGTCCCAATCTAACTTGTACCAAAAAAACCAAAATAAGCTGAAACTCGAGCCAAAATTATTATATACCATTAATAAAAAGAGTAATTGTTAATTAATAGGAATGTATTATTTGATAGTATCATTTTGAAACTTGGATATGTTTCTCCATTTCTTGTAGGAACATTATTTGACCCATGGGGTGTTGTGGTTTCCATTTGTTGGGTGGTGACTTGTATAATCACATGAGACGGGTATGTTGTAGTTTAGTTTTTATTTTATTTTCTTTATTTCATTGTAAACTTAGTCCTTTTACCGATTTCTACAAATGGAGGGTAGGTATATTCTGTGAAGGGGACCAGAAGGGCACTGGAGGCAACTACACAGTTCTCTTTGCAGTGGAGGGAGATCGGGGAAGTGAAGAGATTAATTAGTGTGTTTCGTTTTTTTCTACCTTTGTACCATGTTGATTCAATTTATTTTATTTTCCTTAGATGTGGACATTTTAAGTACAGATGAGTCATGTCATAATTTTATTTATTTTCCGCTGCTATTTTAATTAATTTTTTTTGGGAAAAATTGTTCCCAAGTGGTGATTCCTTGATTCCTAGACACTTGTGTCAGCCTGTGGGCGTAGCCCATCCACCTTACTCTATTATAGTCATTTCTATATTAGAGTCTAACTTGGTCATTACTATTTCTGAATAAGGGGAGGTCCTAGGAAACATGGAATAACTAGGGAGGTATTGGGAATATCTTCACAATTCTATTTCGGATGAACATAAAATAATGTTGATTTTAGAACATCTTTAAGGTATACAAGATAAACTCTCAGGAAGTGAGGATATATTAGAGAGATTCATTAAAAAAATAAATGAATAAATCAATAAAACTCAATTAAATTTCATAAGGATAGATATGGGAGTTTGAAAACTCTCCCCAAACACCTAAACTTGTATAAACAGTTTCAAAGATAAAGTGGCGCTACTTGCAAGAATAAATATTGAAAAGGAGAAAAATTAATTCCATCACAAGATAAAATCCACCCAATTTATTATGGAATGGTCATAACTTTAAAAAATGGAAATAATCTAGAAGAGAGTAGATTCCTCATGGAATCAGTGTGGGATGAAATTAAAAACATATGATATATGTATTAAGATAAACCACGCTTTCTCTTATACTACTACTGAACCACCCGTTCTCTTATAGTACTCCCAACTATCAATACACTACTTATAAAGAAAAAGTAGAATGACTAGGTACCCAAATCATAATAAGTGAAATAATAAAAAACAATCATGGATAAAAAAGGGTTTACTGATTAGTAGAATCTTAATCAAGACACAAAATAGAAAATAAGGAAGTGTTATTAGGTATAAAATATATTTAACAAAGAAATAATATAATGAGGAATAAATAACATGCTCAACCACAAAACATAAATAGAAAATAAATAACATAATGAGAATCAAATAGATATTAGAGTGAAATTAATTAATTAGATAACACCTCATATATGGGATTTGATTTCTCCCCTTAGAATATAAAATAAACCAAACACATTGTGGATCTTCCATTTTTAGTTAAAAACATGACTAAAAAAATTCTCCATGCATCTCGTAATGCAGGAAATATATCATTTATTCTAATTCTCATCACATATTCGAATCGTGACTATATCAATATCATGATATTTCATTCATGAAGAAACAATATTTTTATCATCAAATTTAATCTCCAAAGGCTTCCCTTTATTTTTATAGAATTTGTTTCATACGGAAGATATAACATCTTTTGTATCACTTAGGTATATTATTCCTTATTCAATAATTATAAATTCTCTAAGTAATAACCTTAATAGACTTCTAAATTACTCTTATGTATATCAGGAATAAACTTTATGAACTTATAAATTACCCTTACGTAGATCAAGAATAATCTTTATGAACTTCTGAATTATTCTTAGACCAGGAATGACCTTTACACAGTTCTGGATGTCCCTTATGTAATTCATCGTCTTCTAAGTTACCTCTACATAGTTATTAGTCTTCAAAGTATCCTTTACATAGAGTCTCATGAGAAAATATAGAGTTACCTTTACACAAAGTCCAGAAGGACTTTACGCAGCTCAGGGGCACCTTTACACAGTTTTTTGATTACTTGGATTATCTTTATGTATCATGATAATGACCTTTATGGAGGTCACTAAACTCATGGATTTACTTTATTTGATGAGAAAGCTTACCCTAATGTAGGTCACTAGATTAATTTTATTTTAATTTTAAATTTTTCTACTATAATTACAGATTCCAAACTTCAGAATTAACTCAAAATCATCAAATCATCTCAGCACATCTAAGGCATTCATAGAGAACATTGTTTCATGGGATCAAAGGTATATAGAAAAATCTTTGCATGAAATTGACGAAAAAAGTTACTATCACTCACACACCAATTTGACCAACCTTTAGCTCCTGAAATCTTCTTGTAAGTCCGACACTCATGAAGAATACAATGTTCCTTCAATAAAAAACATATGTATTTAACTTGAAGACCAATTAAAAAATCATTGTAAATATTACTTTCTCAAAAATCTTCATGAAGAAAATATACCCACAATTATCTTTACTCCATGGAACTCTCCTTTCAAAAAAACCAACTTGAACCAAATTTGTATATCAATCCACCAAGTCACAAAATCTTCAAATCATCACCACTCATCAAATCTATCCCAAAAGATTCTATGAATAAACTCATAAAATATTCCTCCAAGAAATTTCCTCATTCTTTTACATATGAATAATGTAATCACTTTACATCACCGACCATATTTTCTATCATGTAACTGGACCTATTTGAATCTAACAGAAGAACTTAATTATTATTTTCTTTTTCCACACAACAAGTGATGGAATATATTTTAATCAACTCCAAGTCACAAGGTAAATCATTAAACCTTAATTAATCTTAAAAATTCCTTACACACCATAATAACTTGCTTAGGAACACCATGATTCTTCTCAACAAGTTTGGGAACCTCAAAAAACTTCCAAGAAACACTTATCAATATATTTACATCATGTATGATCCTTTAATACCTTTAATACTCATTGAAAACAAATACAAAATAAAAAAATGTGGGTTAAAAAAACTCAAATTAAATCCACAAATCACACCTATCAATTTTTTTGATTATTTGATACAATAATATTCAAGCATATATACCATGATCTTAACTCAAATCATAGTTAATGAACAAACATAAAATTATTAAAAAAACAAAATTCTTTATATTAACATAATTTAGTCAGAAAAATATTTTTTTTACAATGATGAACCATGATCTCAATGTTATACATAAATGAAAATAGATAAAAAAATCACAGACGCTGCCATATATTTTGAAATAAAAAGGCAATGAAATACTTTTGAAAAGCATTGAGAATGGAACCTTCCTCTTCACTAATTTTGGGTTGAGAAAATAATACATTTCTCAATACTTATTTATAGTGAGAAATGTATCCATTATTAGTGATTATACATAAAGTGATGATAAAGTTACCTTGATTTTTCTTACTCTGAGAAATATAGGCATCTATATTAGGATAGGGGTAAGAAATTCTTGTAGCCTTTCCCATCTAGGTTGGGGGAGGAAAATCTTGTAGCCTATCCCACCTAGGATCACATCTAGAGTTGGGGCTAAAACCTATCCTATGGAAAGGGGAAGGGGCATACAGATTAAGGTCCTTGGCCCATCCCATGTAATAGGGGGATGGATATGCAAATCCATGGAATTGAGAGAATATCCCATAATCATCATCTATAATAATATTCATCTACTTAAATAATTTATATGGTAGGAATAAACATATGCATACACCACCTCTCTATCATGCTTATCAACTATCAAAGTAGTAACCATGCTAAAAAAATCAAACATTATGTTGTTTAACTAAGGATGTTAGACAAGCTTCTATACTAACATTCACTAATGATGTAATGACCCGAACATTTATGAATAAAATTACCTTTCTATTAATGTCATATGGATATAGAAAACACATGAACTTTTTTATTATTATTGGATTTAAATTACCATTAAGTATCATTACAGTTGAAGATATAGCTGTTGAATAATGATTACACAACTAATATAAATATAAGGCTTTAACAAATCATGTTGAAATAGACAAAAGAGATAATGGCCTCATCCAATAGACTTGGGTCGTACGAAGATCAATTTTCAAAGTTCTAAAAAGAGTTAGCATCACTAGGCTTCACTTTAGACCAATCACAATCCAAGATTCAACACTTTAAGCTTGAACAGAATTGCTTATAGGAGAAGTTCAAGTTAATAGAGATTATCACCCAGACGATGTTATTCGAGCCGCCCCAAAAATCTGTCACAATCGCACACCTTACCCTTAGGTATTATGCAGGTGTTATAAGGGTTTATGTAACAAGGTATTAGTTACTTATTTTTTAATCCCTTTATATAAATAAAATTCTTATTCCATCAATTCCTTTATGGTAATAGTCTTTCTTAAAAAATGATGAATTTGGTAAATTGATTTTTTCAGGTAAAAATGGTTCTTTTGAGAAATATAAACATTATTATATTAAACTATCATTTTCATTAATAATATTATTGAAATTTTTTTATAAATGATGATTATATCAGTTCCTTATTTATAAATGGTTAGGTAATCAGTTTAATAAGAGTTATATTTTTATATGATAAAATAGAAAGTGTAAATTTAAGGAATTTATTTTAAGGAATTAATGAATTTTTGAAATAATTAATATTTTAATAAAATATTATTATAAAATTACTTTTATTAATTATAAATTATTATATAATTTTTATGAAGTCAAATATAATTTTTATTTAGGTTTAAAAGCTGTTTTTGTCAAAACCCATCAATTTTCAATAAATATCGATTCTAATTTTTAAAGTGAAAATTAAAATACTTAGAAAATTATTTAAATAAAATGAATATTATTTTTGGAATCAGGATTTTGAAATTATCCAATAGTGAATTTTTCATAATTTTCTGAGAGAGTTGATTTTTTGGCTAAAAATTACATAATATATAAGTATATAGTGTGTTTTATGACATCATAATGACCCAATAATGATGTAATAAATACCATAAAATGGATATTTGACCAAATATATGTTTTAAATTTAAAATAATGTGATTTTATAATTATTTTACTTATTTTATAATGCCTTAGTGAATCCTCCAAAATGTATAATATATTTTATGATTTTAAATTCACTTGCTTGAGGGTGTGACTCATCTCCACATAAGAAACTGATATTTTAATTTATTCAGCCCTTGTAATTATAAAATAAAATTTTCCACTCCCCTTGGCCAAAAACCATGGTTTGGTTTATGGTTTTTAATATTTTAGTGTGTAGTGTCCAAAACCTAAATAATAAAGAATTCTCCCTCATTTCCTTTATAAACCCACCCAAGAAACCATTCATATTAACTAAAACTACTTTAATATCATCCTAAATATACTATACACACCCTAGTGTCCTCCCAAGGTTCCCCAAAGCTTCTAACAAGCATCTCCCAAGCCTTTGGGATCATACATCCAAGTAAGGGATCCTCACATTCCTTCCATTCTCATTTTTGTCCAAGTTTCCTTATATTATTATACCCTTTTATTTTTCAATTAAAAATGATGGGGTGTGTTTTTGAATCTCCACCATACTACCCTTATTATATTTTTATGATTGGATACATATTTCTCTCTCATTAATCCCTCCCTATTACCATACTAAAATTTCGTAAGAGTTATTCAATTTATCCTATTTCTTCAAGTTTGTTTATTATGTCACGCCTTCTATTTCCAAATTACTTATGTTGGGAAATGTATTTATATGAACAAATTACTATCCATTTAATTTATATATATTATGAGATACCCATTTCTCTATCATCAACCATTTTTATGAATTTTTATGTCACGCCGTTAGGCTGCTGAAATTGAACTGCGATTTTTCATGCCAAAATCATCGTGTAGTGAATACCATATCAAGGGTATTAACCTTTATGCACATATACATATTGATTATATAATTTCATTTATGTATTCCAAATTTTTTTATAATGGAATAAATGATTATATTTAATGAATCCATGTTATATGATTTATGTGGAACACTTAAGCATGAGATTGAAATGATTATGAAGGGTGTGCCTTGATAGCGCTCCAATGCATTGGGTAATGTTTAATATCATGATATGTAATTTTGGGAAATAGTTTTAAATAATTCATTTTAGGACATTTTTCCACCATGTTGGGACATGGGTTACTTGATTCCTATATGTTTATGATGCAGTGTTTTAAGTTGTTGCCACATTTCCATGTTATGATAATCATTCCATATCATGCCTTTATGTTCATGTTTTTATTTTTATCCATTGATATACCTATTTCCTAACATGAATTGTATTCTTCATATTATTCCTTTTTGCCCCCTTACTGAGATTTATATCTCACCCATTTCTTGTGTACATCCTTAGGATATCCCATGCAGTGTTAAGTACAAAGGAATGTTGTTGTCATGTAAAAGAAGTTTTCAATAAAGATGTTGTATTTTATGTCTTAAGTTTTCATGTAATGTTCCTAAGACCCAAAGAAACTAGACCTATAAATATTTTGAGTTATATTAAGTGAAAGTTTATATAATAAATCATGTTTAAGTGTGATATAAATAGCAGGGTTGTTATAGTTCGTATCAGAGGATAAGTTTAGTTATTTTTGGGATTAGGATTAGAAAACCCTAGTGAAAGACTTATGGATAATAATAAGTATAAGAAAAACATCCCTAAATTTTAGTGAGTATAGATTAAGTGGTTTATCAAGAAAATACATACATGTATGGATATGAACAAGAAGATGTGGCTCTAGCACAGATGTATCTAGGGGAAAAACCCGAAAACATTGCTTTGAGCTAGACTCGAACAGGAACTAGTGCACGACAATGAACCTTGCTAAACTATTGGTTCAACACTCCTGGGGGATATTACTTGGTAAATTCATAATCTTAGTATGAACCATTGTTAAGGGATCAAGAAAAAAATCCTATAAGAATATACATTAGGAAATAGATCATGGATAACTTAGATTGAAGCCTATATATTCATTAGTTAAGGAAATAATTGTAATTTATAATTTATAACTTTTTGTCATTGGATTACCCTTTATGTGTTTAATATTTTAAAATACTTACCCCAATTTTCCTTTTATTCTATCCAATAGCCGATAATAGGAGGACTCAAGCTAACAACTGATGCAATGATTAATGTGATGACTATTCTAATGAGATGCTCATTCTGATAGGAGTAGGAATCCCAAACTTTGTCATGATACTCTCTCAGTTAACTCAATTTTTGAAAAGAAACATGGGTCAAGAGGAACTTACAACCCCCCTAAGAAAGAATAATTCACAATCGAGAGATTCATGAGACAAAGTCCTCCTACTTTCAATGGATCATCTGATCCCTTAATCACCGGACAATGGATCAAATCCATTGAGGAGATCATTTCCATAATTCAATGTTATGAAAAATAAAAGTTTCTTCTCGATAATTATCGCATAGAGGGTGAAACCGATAAATGGTGGAAATTGATAAAAAATACAAAGTCTGAGGAAGAGATCAAGGTGATGGGATGGAAGGATTTCCAATTTTTTTCCTGATAAATATTTTCCCCGAACCCTCTGTCTTAATATGGAAAAATATTTCTTTGAACTCAAGTAAAAGGATGAAGAATATATTGGAGAATATGAGGAAAATTTCACCAGACTTTCATGATACACCTCTGATTTTGTTGTTACCCCCAAATTCAAGGTTGATCACTTATTTTGTGGGATAAAACCTAGCCTATGGAAATCCCTAGAGATCCATGAATTTGACAGATATGAGGACATTGTTCGATGTGCCCTCAATGTTGATATGGATATCACCAAATCTTAGGGTTATCATGGGAATAAGAACCAGAAAGTGGACTTTAATTCTGGAGGTTCAATGGATAAATCCAATGGTGCTAATAAATCACAACATCACACTTTCCAAAGTTGTGGAAAAAAGCACCATGTAAATTGCCTGAAGGGGATGATGAAATACTTTAGGTGCTAAAAGGAAGGGCACCAAGCCAGCGATTACCGACAAGGGAAACCCGCTACTATGATAGAGGAAAGAAATAATCCATTCGATCCTCAACACATTGTTCATTTCTACAAATGCAAATAACCAGGGAACTATGTGAACCAGTGACCTAAGCCAAGGGTTTTTGAATGCAACCAACAACCTCCAAGGCTGAAAGGGTGATCTTTTTCCATCACTACCGTCAAATAGAATCCCGACAACGAAGTGGTGACAGGTACGCTAGTTATTCATTCAAGAATAGTGGATGTACTTTTTGATTCTGGTTCTACACATTCTTTTATATCCCAAATGTTTAGTAAAACAATCCAAACATCACCACAACAAATAGAAGTAGAGATGTCAATGAAAATGGAAAATAAGAAAATTATTACATCCCATGAATATAAATCCTCCCCTGTCACAATTTTTGGATTGAACTTCCTGGTGATCCTTATTATACTTCCCTTGGTAAAATTTGATATAATTTTTAGCATGTATCATATTTCCCTATATAGATCCAACATAAATTGTCTTGAGAGGGAAATCACTCTCCATATGGTGAATCAATCCCAAATTTTGTACAAGTGAAAGGAGGAGGATGAATATTATTTAAAACCATCATCTCAAGCATTGATATTGTTTCCCTATGAGAATTCATATCTTTATTAGATGATTGAGTCTAAAGAAGGACCATCCTCTAAGACATGCCTATTGTAAGGGAATTCACTGATGTGTTTCTCGATGAATTTTCTTGTTTTTATCCTAGAAGAGATGTTTAATTCTTGATTTATCCTACACCTAGGGCATTAAAAATATCCAATAATTCATATAGAATGGCTATTCTGGAGTTTGAGGAGCTAAAGAAATGACTACTGGAGAATCTGGATAAAGGGTTTATATACCCAATTGCTTCAACATGGGATACACTAGTCCTCTTTTTCATGAATAAGGATGGGTCAATGTGACTTTGAATTTATTATCATGAGCTCAAAAAAATCATGATAATTAACAAGTATCCTTCTCCACAAATTGATGAATTGTTCGATCAGCTACGTGGAGCATAATACTTCTCCAAGGTGGATCTTTGGCCGGGACATTACCAAGTAAGGGTCAAGAAGGAGGATATCCCCAAGACTTTTTTTCATATAAGGTATGAGCACTATGAATTCATATTAATTTCTTTTGGACTCACTAATTCTCTAGAAATATTTATGGACTTGATGAAAATAGTCTTTAGAGATTACCTCAACAAATTTGTGGTAGTCTTTACAGATGATATTCTAATATACTCTAAAACCAAAGAGGAGAATGAGGAGAATCTAAGCACTGTACTAGATACCTTATGAAAGGAGAAGCTATATGAAAGGTACAAAAAGTGTGAGTTATGGTTGAAAGGAGAATTATTCTTGGGAAATATCATCATGAGAAATGGAATATTTGTGGATCCTTCAAAAAAAAAAAGAAATTGAGTGATGGACGAGGATGACATATCTAAAAGATATCCGTAGCTTCCTAGGGTTAGCTAGATATTATAACCAATTTGGGAGAAATTTCTCATGATTGGAAAACCCTATTACCAATATAACTTAGAAGGGAGTCAAGTTTTCTTAGAATGATGAATGTGAATAAATCTTCATCGAGTTGAAGAAGAGGCTTATCACTGCCTCTATTCTCACATTACCCACAATTGGGGAGCTTTTTGTAATCTTCAGTGATGATTTGAAGAAGGGTCTAACATGTGTGTTGATGCAGAATGAAAAAGTCATCACATATGCCTCAAGGTAGTTGAAAATTCATGAGAAAAAATATCCCACACATGACCTAGAGTTGGCAGATATGATCTTTTCATTGAAAATATGACAGCATTATCTCTTTGGGGAAAAGTGTGAAATATATAAGGATAAAAAATGTCTCAAATATATATTCCCACAGAAAGAGATGAACATGTTCCAATGAATATGGTTATATCTCATCAAGGATTATGACTACTCAATCCATTACCACCCTAGGAAAGCGAACAAGGTGGAAGATGATCTAAGTAGAAAGGACCCATCAATTCTATCATTGATTAGAATTGAGAAGGATTCAATATTCTTAGATTTGATGAAGATGGACATGGGAATAATAAAGATGGGGAAATCATAAATCCTTTCACAAATTATTGCTCAACCATCTCTTTTATAAAGGTTAAAGGATACTAAAAAAATATGACGTGGGAATTCATAAGAAAGTGGAGACTACCAGAAAAAGGAAATCCTCAGAGTTAAATGTTAACAAAGAAGGAATTGTGAGATTTGGGTCAATAATATGTGTTCCATCAAATCTATAGTTAAATAAAAAACTTTTGGATGATTCACATAGTTAGAATTTTTCCATTCACCTAGGAAACACAAAAATGTATTGGGATCTTCAAGAGAATTATTGGTGGGATAACATGAAAAAGGAGATCACTGAATGTACACCAATGTGCCTGGTAAGTTAGCAAGTGAATGTTGAGAGGTATAAGTTTAAGGGGATGATACAACCATTACCCATACCAACATGGAAATGGGAGAACATCACCATGGACTTTGTCACCAGACTTCTGAAGACATCCAAAGGAAACAATGCTATCTGGGTTGTTATGGATCATCCTACAAAGACTACACACTTCATTTAAATTTGAGAGGATTTCTCATTGGATCAACTAACATAGATATACATCAGATAAGTGGTAAGGATTCATGGTGTACAACTATCGATTATATCTAATCAAGATCCAAGATTCACCTCTAAGTTCTGGAAAAGTCTCCAAAATGCTCTGAATAATGAGATGAACTTCAGTATGACTTATCATCCTCAAAATGATGGCCAATATGAGAAAACTATCAAAACACTTGATAACATGTTTAGAGCATGCTAAGTGTACTTAAAAGTAGGATGAGATCAATATATTCCTCTGGTTGAGCTCTATTACAACAATATCTTCCAATAAAGCATCCAAATATCTCCTTAGGAATCCCTTTTTGGCAAGAGGTTTAGAACACCGATATGTTGATATGAAGTTGTGGAGTGAAAACTTCTAGGTCTAGAAATGGTTAAAGAAATGGTTGAGAAAGTTAAGACCATCCAACAACACATTAAAGATTCTTAGAGTTGAAAAAAGATATATGCTAACAATTGTCCATGAGACTTAGAGTTTTATGTTGGAGACATGGTATTCCTACTCTTATCACTATGGAAGAGATTTATGAGATTTGGGAATAAGGGAAAGCTTAGTCCAATGTACCTCATCCCTTTTGATATCCTTAATTGCATCAGAGAAATGGCCTATCAACTAGCACCCCCATCGAACCTGTCTTAAGTACATGATGTGTTCCATGTATCACTATTAAGGAAGTACATACCAGACCCATCACATGTACTCAATCTTGATATGGAATCCCACATTTTTATTAGATAACTTTCCATTACATTTTACAAATAAAGTATCATTAAAGGATAGTGTCTTGGAAATCAGGAACATTATACATGAAAATATAAAAAATTCCTCTAATACACTTGTAAGGCTTCATCATAGGTTCATACTAAGTACAATTAATACATCTCATAACCTGGAGACATACATCAAAGGAAAAGATGAGAAGAAGGTCCAGTAAGGAAAACAAGTGAAATAGTTTACATGTAAACATGAGAGATATCAATATGAACATTTAGATAAAAAGGCATATCATAATAATAATAACTTGAAACATAACTTGAAAATGTGGATAAACAATTTAATTTATACATTCATGAACATATCACTAAGTTCTATCCACAAGGAGTCTTAAAAAATACCAAGGTTATTCACCAAGGTATCATGAAACTTGTCATCTCTAGAGATTAAATTATTTACCCAATAAATTAGAGAACTAGTAGGGAACACCCTTAATATGTATATATTTTCATGTGACCCACATAGATCATAATCATAAATTTCATAAATAATACAAAGAGAATAAAATAAATGGGTTTCATTTTAAAATAGCGACGTTTTAAAAGTTCTTAAAAACATTATTATTATGTTATATATAACCCATGGAAAAGGAATGAGGGTTTAATGTATGTCAATTCCAGAATAAAATATATTATTTTTATGTATTTATGAATAAACATAGAAAATAAATAGTTTTGTGAACTTAAATAAATAAAATAATATAATTTCTTGAGAAAGAGAGAGAGAGAGAGATTTTGAGATGAAAATTCTACAGCATAATAGCTATATAACATGGTTTTAGAAAACATTAAAAAGAGAGGGGAAAAGGGTCAACCAATCATAAATAAATCATAATAAAATTTAGATACATAATAAAATGTAAATAAGATCATGGTATGGATATTTTAATGACATACCACATGAAAAGTAAACATGAAAGAAAAGAGAATATGCAATTTCTTTTGCGAAAATTCGACAGCCTAACGTCATCACTTAAAAATTCATAAAATGAATTGATTAGATAAAAAGGAGAATATAATCATATGTAAATAAAAAGTACAGTAATAGGGATACATAATATCATACCCCCAACATATGAAAATTGAAATTCAAAGACTTAACATAAAAGAAGCATTGATTAAAAAAAGAGGGTGAAAGGTCCCCTTACCTTGAAGAGTAACTTAAAAAACATGAAGGTTGGGACCTTTGGGGATTGAGGGACCCTTGGGAGGACTCTTTGGGAGTAAAAAAAACCATATATTCATTGAGTATGAATTTTTAATGAAATTAATGAAGGAATGGGTTGGTATTTATAGAAAAAATGAGGGAATATTTTATTAATTTCCAAGGGACACCTCATTAGTGGTATTTGCAAAACCATGGGATTGACCATGGTATTTTACCATGGTATTGGCCACTAGGGACAATTCATAACATATCATACTGTACACAAGTTGACCAAAATTATTATATCATGATTATATCATTAATTATTTCATTAAACACACCGAAACTCAAAACTGTATTTTTACTATTCACCAAAAAACAAAAACATTTTATAAAAATATTATAAATTCAACCAAAACTAATATCGATTATTTGAATTCGAAAATGAACTCCATTTTATGAAAATAATTTTCTAATTATGAGATAATTAATTTTCAAGTAAAAACACTATTTACCAAAAAAAATACCAATACTTAACTAATAATTTCTGAAATAGTTATTTACTAATGTTATTATATCACATTACCATTCAAGATGCCTAAATTATATTGGTAATTTTTTAAGTGAGGTTAATATTCCATTAGCCACATTACTATTCATAAGGGTAATATTACTATTCATAAAAAATTAAGTTGATCTTATTAGAATATAAATTTCTTACTGATCACAACTATAAAAGACCATTTTTTGAAAATCATTTCACATTATTACTTATTTAAAGTATAAAAAAATATTTTAAAATACCTTTTTTCCAATATTTATCAATAATATAAAACTTCTATAAATTCATCCTATATTTATCTGGACATTTGAAATTCAAATTTTTTACCATAATAAGAAATAACAATTTTATTTATACAAAAATATTACACAAAGTAACTAAGGCCTCATTACGTAGCCCCTTATAACACCTGGATAAGACCTAAGAGTAAGGTGTGCTATGGTGATAGAATCTTGGGGTGGATCAGACAACATTTCCTGAGTGATGATTTATATCAGCTTAAACTTGTCCCATAAGAAATTCCGTTCAAGATGAATGTGTTGGAGTTCAGTTTGGGCTTGGTCTAGAGAAAAGACTAGTGATGCTACCTCCTTCCCAAGCTCTGACTGATGGGCTTCATATGGATCAAGTCTACTGGATGATGCCATTGACTCTTATTTCTCTATTTATTAACCATGATCATTTATATTTATAAACAATAATCATAATGTTATGAGTATAGTTTCTAATAGTTATATTGAACGACAATCATATAACAGTCGAATCCCAATGGACTCACTTCATTAATTAAAGGATAAAGTTTTGTTGAGTATAAAATGACAAACAAAGTTTGGAAAAAATATTATTCAAAATTTTGGGTCGTTATATTCTTCCACCCTTAAGAAATTTCATCCCCAAAATTTCAACTCATACCTTCATAAGAGAAAAGGTGTAGGTACATCTTCCTCATGGACTCCTCTGGTTCCCACGTGGCTTCTTCACGTTTTTTGTTCCTCCAAATCACCTTAACTAGGTGGATAGTCTTATTGCATAGATCATTGTCTCTATAACCCAAGATCTCCACCAGATACTCCTCATAAGAGAGGTCATGTTCTAGTTGTACCACCTATGAATTTAGTACATGTGAAGGGTCAGGTATATACTTCCTCAAGAGGGATACATGCAAGACATCATGAACATGTGCTATATTTGGAGGAAGTGCAAGCCGATAGGCCACTGCTCCCACATGATCAAGGATTTCATAGGGTCTAATGTACCTAGGACTGAGCATCCGTTTCTTCCCAAACCCCATGACTCTCTTCCAAGGTGAAATTTGAAGAAAGAATTTTTCACCAACATGAAACTCCAATTCCCTTTGACGGTTATCGACATATCTCTTTTGCTGACTCTAAGCAGCCTTAATGTGTTGCTGGATGGCATGGACCTTGTCCGTCATCTCTTGCATAAGATCAAGACCAAGAATCTTTCTCTCACCAGCTTAATCCCAACAAGTAGGTGTTCGAAATCTCTTACCACATAGAGCTTCATAGGGTTCCATTTTAATGCTTGAGTAGAAGATGTTTTTATAATATAACTCAAATAATGAGAGATGTTGATCCCGTCCATCTTTAAATTCCATTGAGAATGTTCTCATCATGTCCTCAAGTGTTTGAATAGTACTTCAGATTGGCCATCAGTTTGGGGGTGATAGGATATATTGAAATTCAATTCGGTACTTAGACCATGTTGAATACATCTCCAGAATTTTGATGTGAACCTTGGATCATGATTAGATATGATAGAAAATGAAACTCCATGTAGCCTTACCACTTCCTTCATGTAAATCCTATAAAGTTGATCAAGAGATAAATCTTCTCAAATAAAGATAAAATGGGAAGTCTTTATGTGACATTCCACAATAACCCATATTACATTATTTAATTTGTATGTTCTCAAGAGACCAGTGACAAAGTCTATAGTGATACTGTCCCACTTCCTCGCTGGTATGGGTAGTGCTTGTAATATCCATTTAGGAATTTTTGGCTCTACCTTCACTTTCTGACATACCAGGAACCTTGTAGTGTAGTCAGCAATCTCCCTTTTCATATTATCCCACCAATAATGATCATGAAGGTCCCTATATATGTTCATGCTTCCCTGATGTATAGAGAAATTAGAGCTATGAGCTTACTCCATTAGATCTTTCTTTATTTCTAGAATAGATGGAACACATAGTCTTGTATGAAATTTCAGTACACCTTCTTGATCAATATTGAACTCAAAAAACTTCCCATCCTTTACAGCCTCAAGCTTATTCTATAAAAAAGGCATTATTTCTGAGCTTTCTTGATCTTCTCTTGTAATGAAAGTTTAGAAATCATTTGGGTTAGGGTTGATGATGTTCCTTACCTTATAATTCCCATGTCCAGCTTTACTAGGTCATTGATCAAAGGATTTATTTGAATCCTCATCATGGACAGAAAAACTGGTTCTTTCCTATTTAATGCATCAACGACTTTGTTTTCTCTTCTGGGATGATAATGAATTGAAAAATCATAATCTTTAATAAGTTACAACCATCTCCTCTGTCTCATGTTCAATTCCTTTTGTGTAAAAATATACTTCAAACTTTGATGGTATGTGTATATATCACATCTCTCCCCATACATATTGTGCCTCCATATCTTCAGAGAAAAAACAACCACAACCAGATCAAGATCATGCGTAGGATAGTTCTGCTCATAAGTTTTCAACTGTAGAGATTCATAATCAATCACCTTGTTCTTTTTCATGAGGATTCACCCAAGCCCTTTCAGATATGCATCACTAAAAATAACGAATCCTTATCCACTTGAGAGAAGAGTTATCACGAGTACAATAACCAATCTCATTTATTATTGTTGGATGAGGCCACTCCTCTACAACCTTTGTCTTTGTAGGGTCAAATACGATTCCTTCATTGGTTATAATGTTCCCCAAGAAAGCAACTTGTTGTAACAAAAATTCACATTTTCTGAACTTTCCAAAAATCCTCTCCTTTCATAGAGTTTTCAAAATAACCCTTATATGATGTTCATGCTCCTTGCAAATTTTGGAATATATTAGAATATCATCAATAAAAAATACCAAAATGTTATCAAGGTAGTCCTTAAAGAATCTATTCATCAAATACACAAAAATTGTAGGTGTATTAGTCAGTCTGAAGGGCATAAAAACAAACTCATAATTCCCATATTTTGATCATAAGGTAGTTTTTGGAATATATTTGTTCTTCACACTTAATTGATGATAACCATATCAAAGACCAATCTTAGAGAAAAATTTATCCCCAAAAAGATGTTCAAATAAGTCATCAATTCTTATAAGAGGGTATTTGTTCTTCACTGTAATCCTATTCATTTATCTATAATCAATTGGTAGCCATAATGATGTATCCTTATTCTTTACAAAAAGAACATGTGCTCTCCAAGGATACAAACTCACTCGGATAAACCCCTTATCCAAAAGATCTTGGAGTTGTTTCTTTAATTCATACAGCTCCACATTTTCTATCCTATATAGGGTCTTTGATATCGGATGAGATCTAGGTACAAGTTCAATGGAGAAATCTACCTCTATTTCTAGGGGAGGTCCGTGTAACTCCTCAGGAAATACTTCAATTTATTCCTTGACAATGGGGACACTTTATATCTATATACTCTCATTTACTTCTTCTTCTTCATTGATAAACTCCATAAAAAAGGATATAGGAGGTTCTTCTAGAAAAATATCTGCTTGAGATATCCCTCCTTGTAAGATAACTGTAGGTTTTCCATTCAAGACTACTGAGATTTACTTGCTTCTTCATTTGATCTTAGCATTATACTTTGAGAGCCAATCCATACCTAGTATAATGTCGAATTCTATCATGGGAATTACTACTAGATTTGTGATAAGATTTTGCTCACTGAAGTAAATACTAGAGTTCTTAAACACTAACGATGCTCAGATAATACCACCAGGAGTCTTGACTGATAAACCTACATTTAGAAATTAAGGGGTTGATTCTAAATTCTTTGAAAACATGGAGGAAATAAAGGAATTAATAGAACCAGAATCAAACAAAGTACTTTCTAGATTTGGGAGAACAACAAGAGTACCAACCACCACATAATTTGGAGCTTCATCCTCAACTGTCGTGATAGAAAAAGAAAAACCTTGATCCCTTGGCCTTTTCTGAGGTTGATGGTGGTTTCCCTCCACTACCCTTAGATTTAGACAATGATTAGTAAAGTGACCAAGTTTTCCACACTTATAGCATTGGACATCATTTAGGGCCTACACCATCTTCCCCTTGTTGTTAATGTTGGGAATTTGAGGCTTTACCTCACTACGACAATTCCGTGAAATATGGATATCTCTTCCGCACTTGTAGCACTTATCACTCTCGAGCAGGTAATTCCTCGAATGCTTCTTCCCACATTTATTACACACGGGACATTGCAATTTCTTTCCTCGTCTTCCCTGATCAAAGATCCTCCCTAATCTTGGCTCTATCTATCTCTGCTTTTCATTGGATTTATGAGACCACTGAATCTCACCAAATTTCAGTTCGACTTTCATCGCACTCCTCACAATATCATCATAGCTATCATAGTCTCGGTTGGATAGATTCTTCTGCCGATAAGGTCTTAGTCCACCAAAGAATCTATCAACCTTCCCATTAGGATCCATGAAAAATATTGAGGTGTAACGAGAAAGTATTTTGAAGTTCATCTCGTAGCATACAACAGATTCATTCTCCCTCTGCTTCATCTAGAGAAACTCCTTCTCTGTTTTTTTTCTCATAGAACAAGGGAAATACTTATTGAAGAAGATTCATATGAACTATTCCAACTTCATAGCTTCAACATCAACTCTTGGCCTTGTGTTTTTAATCATATCCCACCACTAATCAACTTCTCCCTCTAAGTGGTAAACAGCCATTGTGACCTTCTCTTTCTATGAACAACAGAGCACAGAAATGATCTTCTCTATAGAGTTTATCCACTATTTTGAAACCAAAGGATCATGAGATCCACTAAAGGTTGGTGGTCATTGACATAGAAAGGACTAAACCTAATGTTTTTCCCTTCATGGTGAGATTAGTCTCTAAGCTTGATTCATGTTATTTCCCATAACTTGAGTAAGTTGGTTCATCATTCTAATGAATGTTTCCATTCTGGCTTCCATTAGAGGGTCGTCAGGGCATGGTTTATTGCAGTTACTATTTTCACAGTTCCTCCTATTTCCTGCCATTTCTAAAATAATAAAACCTTAGTTAGAATCTTATTTCATTTACTAATATTTTAACTATAAAGGATTTTTATTTTTTAAAACATTATGCTTAAACATATTATTCTGTAACAACAATTAAATTTCTCTATAAATCATAAATAATGATTCATAAAACATATCCCCCAGGAGTGTCAAACCAGGAGTGTAGCAAGGCCTGTTGTCGTGTACTAGGATACCCTGGGTCAAGACCAAAGATCCTTTTCAGAGTTTTCACTCCTAGATACATCTTTTCTATAGCCACATCCACTTGTTCATATCTATATAGGGATTTATTTGTTCGAAAACCACCTACTTAATATTTCACAAAAATACCAAGAAGTTTTCATATATTTAAACTTTTATATAGGGTTATTACTAATGTTTTAATATCCTAATTTCCAAAAATAATTAAACTATCCTTTGATACCAACAATGACATCCCACCTTTTTATTACATAACTTTCCATTACATTTTACAAACAGAAGATATTAAAAGTCTAGTATCTTGAAAATCAGGAACATAATATATGAAAATATAAAACATTTTTATAATCCAGTTGCAAGGATTCATCATAGGTTCACCCTCAGTACAATTACTGCATCTCATAACCTTGAGACATACATCAAAGGGAAGGGTGAGCAGAAGGCTTAGTAAGGAAAGCAAGGGAAACAATTTACATGTAAACTCGAGCAATATCAATAAGAACAAGTAGATAAAGAGGAATATAATAATATTAATAACTCAAAACATAACATTAAAATTTTTCTACAACATTTAATTTATACATTCACGAACATATCACCAAGGTCCATCACCATGGTGTCATAAAAATTACCAAGGTTATTCATCAAGGTATTGTGAAACTTGTCATCTCTAGAGATTAAATTCTTTACCCAATGAATTGGAGAAATATCAGAATGAAACATTAATATGTATTTATTTTCATGTGATCCACATATATCATAATCATACATTTCATAAATAACCCGAAGAGAATAAAAGAAATGGGTTTCATTTCAAAATCATGACGTTTTAAAAGTGCTTAAAAAATAACCGTTATGTCATTTATAACCCATAAAAAATGAATAAGAGTTTAATGTATGTCAATTCCAGAATAAAATATATAATTTTTATGTATTTATGAATACCACTATAAATGAATATTTTTGTGTATTCACATAAATAAAATAAGATAATTTCTTTAGAAAAAGAGAGAGATATTTTGAGACGAAAATTCTTCAGCATAACGACTATATAACATGGTTTTAGAAAACATTAAAAAGAGACGGGACAAGGGTCAACCAATCATAAATAACTCATATTACAGTTTAGAGATAGAATAAAATTTAAATAAGATCATGGTATGGATATTTTAATGACATACCATATTAAAAGGAAACATGAAAGAAAAGAGAAGATGTGATTTCTTTTACAAAAATTCGGCAGCCTAACAACGTCACTTAAAAATCCAGAAAATGGATTGATGAGAGAGAAAAGGGAATCTCATCATATATAAATAAAATGGAGAGTAATAGGGATATAGAATATCATCCCACTAACATATGAAAATTGAAATTAAATTACTTAACACAAAAGAAGTGTTGACTAAAAATGGAGGGTGAAAGGTTCCCTTACCTTGACGAGTAACTTCAAAAACTTGAAGATTGGGACTTTGGGGGATTGAGGGAACCTAGGGAGGACTACTTGGGAGGTAAAAATACCAGATATTTGTTGAGGAGGAATTTTTAATGAAATGAATTAAGGAATGAGTTGGTATTTATAGAAAAAATGAGGGAATATTTGATTAATTTCCAAGGGACACCTCCTTAGTGGTATTTGCAAAACCATGTGCTTGCCCATGGTATTTTCCCATGGTATTTGCCCATGGTATTGGCCACTTGGGACACATAATAACATATCATACTGTATAAAAATCTACTAGAATTATTACATCATGATTACATTATTAATGATGTCATTAAACACACCGAAACTCAAAACTATATTTTTACTATTCACTGAAAAAACACATTTTATAAAAAATCTCATAAATTCACCATAACCTAATATTGATGCTATGAATTCAAAAATGAACTCCATTTTATGAAAATAATTTTATAATTATGATATATTTAATTTTTAATTAAAAACACTATTTAGTTGAAAAAATACTAATACTTAACGAATAATTTCTAAAACAGTTATTTACTAATGCTATTATATCACCATATCATTAAAAATTCCTAAATTATATTTATACTTTATTAAGTGAGGTTACTATTAAATTTTTAATATTACTCTTTATAAAGGTAATATTACTATTTATAATTTACTATTCACAAAAAATTAAGTTAATATTATTAGAATATAAATTTCTTTCTGATCAAAACTATAGAAGACCATTTTTTGAAAATCAATTCACATTATTACTTATTTAAAGTATAAAAAAAATATTTTAAAATGCCTTTTTTTCTAATATTCATCAATAATATGGAACTTCTATAAATTCATCCTATATTTATCTAGACATTTGAAATTCACAAATTTTACCATAATAAGAAATACAAATTTTATTTATACAAAAACATTACACAAAGTAAGTAAGGACTTGTTACATATCCCATTATAAAACCTGAATAAGACCTAAGAGTAAGGTTTGCTACGGTGATAGAATCTTGGGGCGGCTGAGACAACATTTCTTGAGTGGTGATTTCTATCAAATTGAACTTCTCACATAAGTGATTCCATTCAATCTTAATGTGTTGGAGTTTGGATTGTTCTTGGTTTAGAGAAAATCCTAGTGATGATAACTCCTTCCCAAGCTCCGATAGATGGGATTCGTATGGTCCGAGTCTACTAGATGAGGCCATTGACTCTTCTTTCTATATTAATTAACCACGATCATTTGTATTTATAAACAATAATCATAATGTTATGAGTAAAGTTTCCAACAGTCATATTGACCAACAGTCATATAACAGTCAAAACCCAATGGTATCACTTCATTAATTAAAGGATAAAGTTTTGTTGAGTATAAAATAACACACAAATTAAGGAAAAAAATATTATTCAAAAGTTAGGGTAGTTACACTAGAGGTGGTACCATTTGAGAATGATGTCTCCTATAAAGAGAAGCTAGTGAAGATCTTAGATCGTAGGGAAGAAGTTCTACAAAATAATAAAATGCCACTTGTAAAAGTGTTGTATAGAAACCAAATTTTGAAGAAGCAATATAAGAACTAGGCGAAGTGATGAGGTAGAGTCACCCTCATCTATTTTTGGGTGGGAAAAGGAAATTTTTATGGTGATATTTTTTAAGGGGGTAGGGTTGTAATGACTTGAACATTTAAGAATAAAATTACATTTATTTTAATGTATTATGGATATAGAAAACACACGCAATTTTTATTAATATTGGGTTTAAATGACTGTTAAGTATCATTACCATTGACGATATAGCTGTTGAACACTGATCACACAACTAATATAAATAGAAGATTTTAACAAATCCTTTCAACATAGAAAAAGGAGATAATAACCTCATCCAGTAGACTCAGTACGTACAAAGATCATTTATTGGAGCTCAAAAAGGAGGTAGAATTTCTGGGCTTCTCTCTTTACTAAGCCCAATCCAAGCTTCAACACATTAAGCTTGAATGGAACCACATACAGGAGAAGTTTAAGTTAATAGAGATTATAACCCTGGTGATGTTATCTGAGACACCCCAAGAGTTTGTCAATATCACATACCTTACCCTTAGATCTTATCTGAGTTTTATTAAGGGTTATGTAACAAGGTATTAGTTACTTATTGTGTAATAACTTTCTATAAATAAAAGTCTCATTCCATCAATTACTTTATGGGAATAGTCTTTCTTACAAAAATGATGAATTTGATAAATTGATTTTTCAGGTAAAAATGGTACTTTTGAGAAATATATAAATCATTATATTAAACTATGGGTTTTATTAATAATATTATAAAAAAAATTCTTATAAATGATGATTATATCATTTCATTATCTATAAATGATTAGGTAATCAGTTTGATAAGAGTTATATTTTTATACGGTAAAAAAGAAAGTGTAATTTTAAAGAATCTATTTTAAGGAATTAATGAATTTTTGAAATAATTAATATTCTAATAAAATATTATCATCAAATTACTATTAATAATAATAAATGAGTATATAATTTTCATAAAGTCAAATTTATTTTTTATTAAGGTTTAAAAACTATTTTTGTCAAAACCCATCAATTTTCAATAAATGTTGGTTCTCATTTTAAAAGTAAAAATTCACATATTTAGAAAATTATTTATATAAAATGAATATTATTTTTATAATTAGGACATAAAAATTATCCAATTGTGAATTTTTCATAATTTTTAGTGTGTCAAATTTTTGGGTACAAATTAAATAATATATAAGTATATAATGTGTTTTATGACATCATAATGACCCAATAGTGATGTAATAAATACCATAAAATGGTTCTTTGAACAAATATATGTTTTAACTTTAAAATAATGTAATTTTAGATTTATTTTACTTATTTTATAATTCCTTAGCGAATCTTACAAAATTTATAATATATTTTATGATTTTAAATTCATTTCCTTGAGAGTGTGACTCACCTCCACATAATCAAGACTAATATTTTAATGTATTTGGGTTTTGAACTCCCCTTTTCCAGAAACCATGGACAAAAACCATGGGTTGGTTTGTTTTTTTGAATATTTTAGTGTGTAGTGTCCAAAACCTAAATAATAAATAACCCCCCTCCTTTCTTATATAAACCCGCCCAAGCACCCATTCTTCTTCATTCAAAATCCTTGAAGCTCATCCTCACTCTAATATCCACTCCCTAGAGTCCTAAAAAGGTTACCCCAAGCTCCCAAGAAGCCTCTACCAAGCCTTTGGGATCACACATCCAAGGGATCCTCACTTTCCTTCCTTTCTCATTTTTTCCAAGTTTTCTAATATTGTTATACCTTTTTTTTCAATTAAAAATGATGGGGTATGTTTTCGAACCTCCCCCAAACCACCCTTATTATATTTGTATGATGGGAACCCTCTTCCTCTCTCATTAATCCCTCCCATGTACACCCGTTACCATGATGAAATTTCATAAGAGTTATTCAATTTCTCCTCTTTCTTCAAGTTTATTTATTATGTTACACATTCTATTTCCAAATTCCTTGTGTTGGGACATGTATTTATATGACCCCATTACTATCCAATTTATGTATATATGATTAGAGATCCATTTATCTCTCATAAAACATTTTTATATATTTTTATGTCATGCCGTTAGGCTGTCAAAATTTCCCCGTGATTTTCCATGCCAAAAATCATCGTGTATTGAATACCATATCAAGGGTATTTAGATTTATGCACATATACTTATTGATTATAGAATTTAATTTATTTATTACACATTAATTTATCATATAATAAATTTTTATGTTGAATGAATCCATGTTATATGATCTATGTGGAACATTTAAGCATGATATTGAAATGATTATGAAGGGTGAGCCCTGTTAGCGCTCCAATACATTGGGTAATGTTTAGTATCATGATACGCCATGTTGGGAAATGGGTTTACCTGATTCCTTTTATGACATTTTCCCACCATGTTGGGATAGGGGTTACCTAATTTCTTTATGTTTATGATGTAGTGTTTTAAGTAGTTTCCACATTTCCATGTTATAATAATCATGCTATATCATGCATTTATGTTCACATTTCTTTTATGATCCATTGATACACATCTTGCCTAGAATGTATTGTATTATTCATGTTACGCCTTGTTTACCCCCTTATTGGGATTTATAGCACACTCATTTCTCGTGTACATCCTCATATTATCCCATTCAGTGATAAGTACGAAGGAATGTTGTGGTCATGTAAAATAATTTTTTGATAAAGATGTTGTATTTTATGTCTTATGTTGTCATGTAATGTTCTTAATCCCAAAATACACTAAAACTATCGATCTTTTGAGTTGTATTAAGTGCAATTTTATGCAATAAATCATGTTTAAGTGTGAAATAAAGAGCAGAGTTGTTTTAAATGTAATAACATAATGATATTAAAAATAAACACAACATATATCCAATATAAACTTATGGAGATCACAACATGTTAATTTAATTTTATGATTTTAAACATAATTCCAAACATGTTTCTTATAAGGGTAAAAAATCTCTTTGGACACTCAAGTAGAAATTATTTCCAAGTATTTATTCTTGAATAAATAGAATATTGCAATGTGTTTTTTTATAGGTTCTAGAAGAGTTGAAGAGCTATTGGAAGGGACAACTATGCTTGGTGGAGATAGGATACTATACCAATAGTTTTCTAAACTATTGTTATATAGTTTTACTAAACAAAAATACCCATGGTTGTAGAGCTGTTGGTATACATTTATACCTAAAGTTTATATTTAACCATTGGTATACAGTTCTTTTGGACAGAACATTATTCCCATGGTTGTAAAACCATTGGTATATATATATACCAATGGTTAACTTGTAACCATTGGAATATGGTAACTCGAGATAGCATATAACAATGAATTTATATAAACTATTGGTATAGGTCTATACTGATATCCCATATACCAACGATTACTAGAACCATTGGGATAACCTATCCCAATGGTTTCAAAGACTATACCAATGGTTTCAAACCGTTGATATAGGGTAAATTTTTATTAGTGTCTTGAGGTTATGTGTGGAGTACCGGTTCTTGAATTAGGTGACTGTGAAGAATAAGTATCCTCTACTAAGGATCAATGAATTATTTGAACAGTTGAGAGGGAAATGATGGTTCTTAAAGGTTGACCATAGGTCCGGATATCACCAGTTAAGAGTACGTGATGAGGATATACCGAAGCCAAAATTCAGATGTCACTATATTCTCTATGAGTACTTGGCGATTCCCTTTTCCATAAGGAACGACCCAATAGTGTTCATGGGACTCATGAACTAGATCTTTCATCCTTTCTTAGACCGTTTCTTGGTACTCTTTATCAATGACATCCTTGTGTACTCGACATCAGAGGAGGATCATGCGAGGCACTTGAGGATGGTTCTGGACATACTCTGAGAGCACCAACTTTATGGGAAGCTCTTGAAGTTTTGTTTCTAGATTTAGGCAGTCCACTTTATTGGACATGTTATCTCGGCAGATAGATTGGAAGTAGACCCATCAAAGGTTGAGGTAGTGTCAGCTTGGGAGCCAACCAAGATCATGATAGAGGTGTATAGATTCCTTGGGTTGTCAGGATATTAATGGTGATTCAAACCTAACTTCTCTAGCGTATCATCATCCATGAAATATTTGAACCAAAAGGGTTAGCCTTTCGTGTGTACAGAGAGGTGCCAACATACTTTTCAGTAGTTGAAGAAAAGTTTGATGAGTATCTTGATATTTCTAAAGGAGGTTATCGAGTACGTAGTGTTCAATGATGCACAAAGAATGGATTTTGGTAGTGTTTTGATACAAAGGCAGTCGTTTATTACCTATGAACTACTACAAAATTGGGTTTATTTGGTGCTAGGGTTTTAGCAGTGCTAGATAAAAGAACTGTTAAAAGCCCCCTTTCTCTGCGCTAGAAAAAGCACTATTAAAGGGGGTCTTTAAAAGTGCTAAAAAACATTGTTAAAGGGGGACCTTTATTAGAACATGTAAAAAAGTTCTGATAAAGGCACCCCTTTATCAATGCTAGTAAAAAAGATCTGATAAAAAGTGAATTTATCAGCACTTCTAAAAAAGAATTGATAAAGGGTATATTTCAAAAAAATAAATATATTTCATTAAAAACCATATATATTTATATATTTATATTGATATAATATAATATATATTTTTTAAATATGTTTTAGATAAGGATAAATATAAATTTACACATAATATATAATACATTTAGTGAAAATGGATTATAACTCTAGAAAATCCCTACAACCCCAAAAAACCTAAAAGACTAATAATAACTTTAGAAACCCTTAAAACCCATAAACATGTTAAGAAACCCAAAAACCCTTGAAAAAACTACAAATTTTGATCAGAGTATCCATTTTAGCTCCACAACTAGTCAAATCGAATCTTATGAAATGATCTAAAATCACATGAGATTTAAATCATTTGATAATCAAAAGAATAAAATATATTATAGTTTAAAAAAAGTTAGAAATCAAACTCAAACTTCAAATGGACAAATTTTTTGATCTGGGTATCCATTTGGGCTCCACCACATATCAAATCAAAGTCTGTGATAAAATCTACGCCGTAGAGGTATGGGCTGAGCTCTAATATTTTTTTTCCTATTTTTCAGCCCCCAAAGGCTCAGAAGGTCTCTAAAACAAAGTTTTTAGTCAGGGTACCCCAATTTCTTAAAATTCAAACAACTATAACTTTTGATCAGAGTTTCAGTTATGACTATACCATATATCAAATAAAATATTGCAATGATATATATGCCCTAGTAATCCACAGAAACACCCTATCACCTTTATTGAGGAAAAATTAAGTTTATAGTCACCACACCTTGCTTTTTTTACATTCGATGGTCTTTCAAACCACCATAACTTCTGCTCCGGGTGTCCGTTTGGGATATACCACATATCAAATCAAATATTGTGATGAGATCTATGCCTTGGTGACCCAAAATATCCCATAATCACTTATTTTGAGTCCAAAAAAAGGTCCATAAGGCCTCCAAAATTGAGTTTTTAGTTTCCGTATCCCAATTTTTTAACATTCGATGGATTTTAGGCCTCATTTAAGGGGGTATTTTTTACCTTTTTTAGTGGGAATGAATTTCTTCCTAGAGATTACATTTATATTGATATTATGACTTTGAAATTTTATTATTTTTCACAATGTAATTTTATTTATAATCAAATATATATCAATATATGCATATTTTTTATATATTCACAAATAAAAATTTAATTTTATAAATAAATAATGAAGCATATTTACATATAAAATATATTTCTCAATATATAAAACATAAATAAATAAAATATTATATCCATTTTAAAAAATATATATAAATATATATGTATTTAAAAATATATATACAAATATATATATATATAAACACACACACAAATATATATATATATATATATATATAAACACACACACACACATATATAAACATATATATATATATATATTAATATATAAAAACATATATATAAATATATATATTAAAACACACACATATATATAAATATAAACAAATATATAAATTAATGGATAAAAAAATATAATAAAATATATATAAATATATAGATATATCATAAAATGTAAAACAAGATAATATAGGGGAGTGGAAAAGGCGCTGGTGTATAAGATGGTGGTCTCAGGTTTGAAACTCGTTGGAGGAAGGGGTGTGTGCTGGGGGGTGGGATTATGTAATGTGATGATAAAGGGGTAGGGGAAACACTGATGGTGGGGGGGGGGGGGGAGTGTTGATAAAGGCTCCATTTAACAGTGATAAAAAAGAGCTGATAAAGGCCCCCATTATCAGTGCTAAAAAAATCACTGATAAAGGTTCCCTTTATGATAATTTTTTAGAATTGTTAAAGGGGGCCTTTATGATCGCTTTTTATGAGTGCTATTAAAGATACCCCTTTAACATCACTTATATTATTAGGGATTATATAGAGCTGATAAAGCCCTTTAAATAGAACTATTAAAGGCCCAATTTACAGTAGTGATGGTTCTTTTCATTTGAGATCACATGAGAAAAACTACGTGACCCACAATCTTGAGATAGTAGAAAAAGTAGTCACACTAAAGATTTGGAGGCACTACCAGATAGGCGATCATTTTATAGCCTATTATAATCACAGGAGTCTCAAGTATATCTTCTCTTAGAAGGATATAAAATTGATACATAGGCGATGTCTATAATTCCTCTATTATTATGTATTCAATATTTTCTATACTCTTGGGAAAGGGAACATGGTAGAAGAATCTATCATCTAATGATATTATTCATAGTTGCTGAATGAGGCCTCATAGTAGTTAGACTCATTGTAGTTATCCTTTGTGAATGGAGATGGAATAGCTTACCTCCAGTCGATGGTTGTTACCCCTATGATTTTACCATGAGTCATGGAGGCGTAAATTGGGGATGTTGACTGTGAGACCCTAGTTACTCAGATATCCACTGGATATTCCCCTCATTGATTTTCTAAATGTGAGGAGTATATTTTTATTTTAAAAGGATGCATGATGGTACTAGTAACATTGCAGGAGGAGGTTATAAGAGAGTTTCATATATCTCCATTGGTGGTATTTATAGGTGTGGTAAAGATATACCAAGACCTTCGACATTAGTTTTGGAATCCATGGATGAAGAAAGAGTTGTAGAGTTTTTCTCTCGACGCCTTACTTTTCAGGAAGTGAGGTATGAGAACCAAGTGTCTACGGGTTTAGATCAACCCCACGAGGTTCTAGAGTGGAAGTGGGATGGTATGTCTATAGAATCTGTGATGGGATTGCCACATTTTTTCAAGTAACATGATTCTATTTGGGTGATCATAGACCAACTCACCAAGTTAGACCAGTTCTTAGCTATTCAATAGAGGGTTCATTAGAGATATTGAGACGCCTCTATATACGTGAGATAGACTGAATCCAAGGAGTTCCATCAACGATCATTTATGACTGTGATTCTAACTTCACATCCTGATTATGGAAGGAATTAAAGGAGGATTTCAAGACTCAGTTACCCATGAGTACAACATTTAACCCCCAAATTGATAACCAGATAGAGTGAACCATTCGGGTTCTGGAGGGCATGCTGGGAGATTGCATGTTAGACTTTGGATGTAGTTGGGTGGATCACCTACCACTGATAGGTTTTACGTACAAAAATAATTACCATTCCACCATCAGTATGAAACCATTCTAGGATTTGTACATATGAACCTGAAAGTCACCACTTTTCTAGATTGATCCAGTAAATTTGGATCTCATGGGACTAGAGTTAGTGAAAGTTACTACCAAGAAGGTGAAAATCATCCAGGATCAGACGAGGACTGTACAAATCCATAAAAAGTCTTACAAGGATAGATGAAAGGGGCTTTTAGAGTTCAATAATAGAGACCATGTGTTCCCACAGGTTTCATATCAACAAAGATTACAGAGGTTTGGCCATGGTGACAAGTTATCTTTGAGATTCATTGAATCTTTCTAGATACTATGTAGAGTTGGTGATGTGGTGTACCTATGAGCTCTACCTTTGTAGTTATAATGGGTAGACGACGTCTTCCACATGTCTTAGATGGGGAGGTATGTGTATGAATCATCACACATTATCGACTAGATCAATCTGAACATCAAGGATGAAGCTACCTTTGCTAAGTACCCAGTGAAGATCAAGGATCTAAAGGAGATGATCCTTTGTGGGTGATCAATTCCTTTAGTTATTTTCTGGTGGAAATACAAGAATATTCAAGAGAGAACATGGGAGTGAGAGGCTCATATTCTTGATCAGTACCCACATCTTGTTTTTGTAGCCCTTATTTTGGATTTTTAGGATTTAAATCCCCAAGGTGGAGAGAATTTAATGACTGATATTTTCCACATATTATTTTTGTATATCATATGTATTATTTTTGTGACCAGGTGCTGAGACGTCATGAAATTATGAGTCTCAGTGTTCTCAAAATAAAAGTTTGAAATATATTAAATATATTAAATAGTCCACATGTGTAGTTTTCCTAAAAAATGTGAATAACTTCTAAAATAGGGCCCAAATTAGAAATATGATCACGCTATTGTATTCATAATGTGGGTTTTACCCTAGGCATGACATAACCTTTATTATCACATACCTTTTGTAGAAAATTCATCATGGGAATGGAATGAATAAAATAATTTAATAAATTATTTTGTTTTTTTAATGAAGTGGTTGAAATTTTTTAATTAAACAATTATAAATAAATTCTAGGGTTATCCGCATAACCTTGGAGCTATTGGAGAGGTGTTGGAGAGAGAGTTGGAGTACTTATCTTAGATGAATGATAATCGGATCATATATTGGCGATCGACGTACACCGCGATTTGAGATATAAACACCACCAACAACACATGATCATTATTCTTAAGTGATCAATCCATCTCAAGGTAGGACATTTGTTTTTATTGGATTCTTTCTCCATTCTTGATTTCTATGAAGAATGTGAATCAATTGACCAACATATTGATTTGTGGATCAGTTGTTTTGTGGGATGGGTTTATTGGAGGTATTTATTGGGATAATTTATTTTGATTTAATTGTTATCTATTAATTCTTCATTACAATGTAAAAGAACTGAGTCTGACATAAACATTGATTGAGGTCCTTTCCTCTTGATTTTTCTTATACTTGTCTCCCCCGATTCTTTATTCATCGCAGGCATTATTTGTTTGGATTTTGGTTCAAAAAACCCCAATTAATTGATCATTGAACACCCATTTCATGGTGAAACGATATGATATTATAGATTTGGGATCGACATGACATGAAGGTGGTGCGATGATGGAAGCGACAGAGAATCAGATGGTTTTGGATACCCAATTTCATGTTCTTCAGTGCACAATGAAGAATAATGAATAATCCCATTTTCCAAATAGATCAAAGGGCCAGATCTTATTATTATATGATGGTATGACTAGATGAGGCCTGATTCATGATTTCCTAGTGAGGCGGTTTTCAGATCAAATTCTGGAGGAACTAATGAGGATACATGAACCAGATTTGAGAATCTGGAAAATTCCTTGATAAATGGCATGTAACTCAGAGCCACACACCATGTGGTCCAATACTATAGGAAACTAGTGTTTTAGATAATGTTTAGTATCAAAAGGCATGTGACCCTATCACATGATGTTTTGTCTCTCTTTGGTGGATCGATGTGTATCTCGGAGGGTACACAGACATAGGATGAAGTACACATGCATGGGCACGCCGTGTACTCTTGCATGGACACGACCTGGGAAAATGTATATAGGATAAGACGTGTATTGGTACATGAAAAAACTACACACCTTGTACTATTTCATGGACACAGACCCGATAAATGGTCCATTTATGCGGCTAGGACCCAAGGTCAAGGGTACATGATGTTTTACCCTACTACACGACATGTACTTCCTAAAAGTTGGATTATATACCTTATCCTCTATATCTTGGACAAGTTTCATTAGGGTATGTTCCCCATATACATTCCCCGAGGGTTAGTATGGAATCAACTCCTACTCTTAGGAAAATAATTCATTCTATAGGAATTCTTGGATAGAGTTGTTGGAATCCCTTTGTGAGGCCCATAGTGAGATCCTCTATTCATCTTCATTCCCTAGGTGGAGTTCTTGTTATCATAATGACCAACTCTACTTGGGTTCCAATCCTCTACTTAGCAGGTTAATCTAGATTGATTTATTGGTATACCCCATGGCCTTGGGAGTTATCCTCATCCATGTATGATATCTCTTTAGACTTACTACATGTACTTCCTATGGCGATACCTGACAAGAATTACCTCTTAGACAGGCATCATCAGTGTTATTATACTTATAAGTGTGTTCTCCCAGACGACTGATTTGTGGAATCTTCGAGCTGGATACCTAGGCTACCATTATGGCTGTGAATTAAATTTAGACTATGTGTATTTGTTGAGTATATCTATATATTCTTTCTATATGTGTTTTATATATATACATGTGTAGATATGAATGTATTCTTTTTTTGTATACTTTTTGGTTTTGGGGTGTCCTAATGGGTATTGTTATACACAACCTTGAACGATATTTGCCCATAAATTTTGTGTCTTGTGAAGACGATTGACCTTTTGACAGATTCCTAGATAGATCAAGACCATATGGTGCTTAGTTAGACCAGACATACCAGGGTGTGTTCTTGTGGTATCTTTACAACATTCATAGTTTTACTTTCTAGTTTTACTTGTTTTCAGAATCTTTGTGGTGGGATTTTATTTATCCATGTTTACTTTTATTTACTTCCTATCATAATTTTTTTTATAAAATCTAGATGTATTCATGAATTATTTTTTAGTTTGTTTTATATTTCAGTATTTTATAGGCTTAGATATGTGTTCATGTGTACAAGTACTTAGGCAAAGGCCTCCCATGTTAGTGATATGCTTACTCGACACTAGTTTTCAGACCTTATATTATTGGAGGCGGGATTGGGGATTCATGACATGGGACCCTTTGGGACGGGTCATGACATTTAAGTAAACATAAAAAAATTCAATCCAATTAAAAATAATTTATAAAAAATGTGAAAAATAAACATATATTAATGTATTTTTTCATTTCACATTTATTTTAAACTATATAATTTATAAATTAAGAGTAATTTTTTTATTCATGTTCATTTTTACTAATACCCAGGGACTCTTACACTAACCCTATCAGTTTATTAATTAGGTTTTAAATTCAGTATTATAGCTTTATAAAATCATGATTAACAACTAATATAACAATACATAATCAGGTTGGGTAGTCTCAAGCACTCAGTTAATGGATTCCCATTGATATCAAAAATAAAAAATATAAAAAAAATATTATTTTTCAATAAAAAATTACAATAAGGGATATATAACTACAAAGATTATATGTGGAAAATAAATGAAAAATAATATTATATCTAGAAATTGAAAATCATTTGGATTATAGTCTTTAATAATAACTAAAGTTATAAGTGTCACTATAGTAATAAAAAATATTCACCAAAATAATATTTTTTTCAAAATATACTAAAGATACCATGTGTGAATCATATAGACACATTAAAAGTGTGTATTTTCTTATTTTTGAGAGATAAATATTTCTGTAAATGGCCACAAAATCATGTGAATAGGTCTTAAGAGTCTCTCTAAATTGGGAGAGAACACTTGGATACATAGAATCACTTGAATTAAAAATACATGGTACATGGTCTTAAGTTATATGTAGTATTTATTAATAACATGTCTGTAAGACTTCAATGAGTGATACATGTGATCTAAATTTTATTTATATCAATAGAGATGATAGAGGAAGACACACATAGATTTTGGAAGTTTGAAATTCATTAGAGGTGTCTGAGGGCATGTTACAGGAAAGTAGAGGTTAATGGTTTCAAAACCAATGGACATGAATTTTTTTGTAAAAAGGAAACTCCTAGTTCAGTGAATAATTATTATATTGGGGGGGGGGGTGAATCAATGATCCAATTATTTTTAGGATTAATTGGTGATACAACACTCGTCACCAATTACAGTGAATCTTGATCACTATTCAACACACACACAAAGGAAAAAACACATTTACAATGCTGAACTATAAAAATTAGAAGGCTAGTCTTTGGCATGATCCATGTTTCACCATGATCATACGAACCACTAGTTTCAACATGCAGGCACAATGAGCAGGGTTTATCCTTGAAATCATGATATAAAAGTCCCCCTTCTGTGATAGTGCTTCCTATAAAATTATAATTATAAATAACT
The DNA here is from genome assembly GCA_963277665.1 of Viscum album. NCBI lineage: Eukaryota > Viridiplantae > Streptophyta > Magnoliopsida > Santalales > Viscaceae > Viscum > Viscum album. Next base: position 825,011,780 of record OY728148.1, on the reverse strand, counting down.
TGATATCAATAATAAGAAATACTTTTAGAAAATTCCTTCATTTGTTGAGGTAGTACTTCTCTTCATCTTCTTCTTAAACCTATAGAAATTCTAGTATAATTCCATTAATTGGTTCCAATTTGCATAGAACTTTATTTTATCTCTTTTATTATTCTTATTTCTAGGTTCTTAATCTAGATCACATGCACCATACTCTTATTTTACTTTTTATACATACCACCTCTCTTACTTTTCACAACAAAAAAATTCAAAGTACAAGATCCAATTCAAATTTCACATACAAATTTAAACTTTCTACTTCATTAAGTCAACTCAAATTCTCCCACATAATTTTGATCATTTAGATCTTATAGGATCAATTGGAATTTTTTTATTCTTTAAAAATGAAATCACTAATCAAGTTATAGAGACATTAGATCATATAAGAATCTATGTCATCAAAAAATAATTGAAATAAAATTAAACTTCCCAACACATATTTCACCACATCTCAGTGAAAAATGGTTGGCCATTTTTTCTTCTAAACACCTTTCACCATGGGAATAGTCCCCCTAGGTCTGACCGTTTTGTATTGAAACATCACCCATCAACCTTGTCTTGTTTTACTATGGGAATGGCCTATATTTTCCACACATTTTCATAGGTTGACTCAACAAACACCTTGGGGACCACCATGACCATATTGGACTTGTCCATTTTGTAGAGGTAACTTTAAAAACACCATGAGTACCACAAAAATTATAACACCCCAAGATTTTAAGGTATGTATCTTCTTAAATCAATTTAATTTATTCGATAGTTTACGTTGCATGAAATACCGATCTAAAAAAAAACCTGATATATTATTAAATATTAACATTACTCTTAAGAATATGAATGTGGGAATTATAATAATAACATCATCTATGAAAGTATAAAAAAATTTAGGTATCTCATAAATGAAAATATGATATATTTATATCATAGAATAAGTAAATAAATGTTTTCAAAATGATAAATTAAGTGTTTGTTATTTTGTAAAACATAAATGTTTATTTATAATTTTATAATTAATATATTTATTTAAAATAAAATTTATTTTTCATAAAATATATTCATAAATTAATATTTTGTCATATTATAATTATAAGATAATTTTTTAAGACCATAATTAATTTTTCAATGTGTCGTAAAATCGATTTTAATATCAATATTAATATTTTTTGAATAAATGATGATTTTAATTAGAAATTAAATTTATGATATTTAGAAAATTATTTTCATGAAATCGAGTCCATTTTTGAAATCTAAGAATCGAAAAATGTTTAGGGTTAATTTTTGGGTATTCTTTGAAATAATTGATTTTTTGGTGAATAATGAAATATGGTAATTTACAGTATTTAACAAATACATTAATAATTTATTCATGGATGATGTATGGATGAGGTAAGAAACCATTATTTGTAACTCAAATTCACTTGTAACTATACTTATTCACAAAAATCAACAATATTGATAGTCTTGTCCAAAATAATAAACTAATGAATAAACTAATTAGAAAACACCCTTCTCCTCCCCTATAAATACCAACCCTAACCACCCCTTCTCCTCACAAATTATAACCCTTGAATATTGTATAAATTCTACCCAATTACCTTCCCAAGCCTCTTACACATGTACAATACCTTCTAGTATTACCAAAATACCAAGCCAAATTCCTTAAGGAGGTTCTCAAGGAGACAATATTCAAGAGGTAAAATCCTCCTTCTTTCCCTTTCAATTTCTTTTATTTTCTTATTCTATCCTCAACTCCCCTTATCCAAAGTTTTATGAAAACTATAGTATCATATATATACTGAAATTTTATTTTTTTAATTGAATATCCATAATCAAATCTCTTCTATCCTCCTTTTATTCTAAAAATGAAAACACCATCCATGACGTGACAATTCACCACCTTCGTGGACAACGATTTTTTTTCCTTTACTGCCTTCCATTATGGTCATAAAATCTTTATTATGGTTAAATAATATTATAATATACATTTTATAACTTTTATCATATTATAGAACTAATTTATAGACATAATATTATATAAAACGAAACTAGTTTTTGATGGTTGAAAAAATTGTCAAAAATAAACCAAACATTTATCATTAATGTTTTATCTAATGAATAATCTTCATAACATATAACAAAATTATATATGAGACTATTTAAATTTATTTAATTTAATTAATTCCATATAATTTCACTTCTGGATAATTATTCCAATTTTACAAGAACTTCCATAATTATACACAAGAGAACCAATCATGAAACCATGAAACAAACGCTCCCGAAACAATGAAATTAAAAATTATAAATCATATAAATGGATATAAATTAACTTAATAAAATTATAATAAATAAAATATACGTTTAATAGGTTATTAATTACTAATTAATTAATCTAATTTAATTATTCAGGACATTAAATATAAGTGTAGAACACTTTCATACATAAGGTAATGGGTTTATCATCTCATTTTTATTTCTATGAGATATTATTTATTCACCACTTATTTATTATGTGTGGTGTATTTATACTACCCTTTTTATATATATCATATGATGAATCTATTTATCTTTATGGTATTAAATGTTTCAATTGATTATTATTAATTTTATGGGGCATACAGTTCAATTGATTACAAAGTGGTAAGGTTTTTCTTATATAACTTTTACTTCTGTGAGATATATTAATTATTAAAAAATTATTTATTATGTGTGATGTACATACTGACCTTTTATATATCATATCATTAATTTAATTATATTCATTTTATTCAATGTTCCATTTGATAATTATTAATTTTATGGGGCATGTGGCTCGACTGATTACAAAGTGGTATGGGATTTCTTTACTCAATTTTTATTCATTAGGTTAAACTTCCATGTCATTGATTATTTAATGATAAGGTTATGTGTAAAATTAATTTTTTATATTATGTTTTATTTTCACTTTTTTATGTGTATTTACCATAAGTACACATAGTCTACTCATTTTGTTAATGACATGACCCTTGTATGGGACTTTGTATCAATTTTATTTCGTTGATGCATATTTTTTATGTTATGAAACCATTTTATTTTCTATGGTGTACATACATTTAATTTATCATATTTTACATGTATTATTTTAAAATATTATATGTATTATTTTCAAGACCAGACATTGAGACAACGTGTGATTCTGAGGCCCGGTGTACCCGGAATAAATGTTTGAAATATATTAAATATATTAAATAGCATACATGCATAGTTTTCCTGAAACAATTGAATAAATTATAAAAGGATTACCAAATCATAAATATGAGGGCACCGTTGAGATTATAATGTGATGTTTACCCTAAGTGTGACTTAACATTGGTTGTCATGGGTCTTTTGTGGAAATGTCATTGCAAGCGTGAAAATGAATAAAATAATAAAATAAAATTATTTTATTTTGAATTGTTGATGCAACATTTGTTACATATTTAAATAGATGATTATGGAGAATCCCCTGGGTTAGAATTATAACCTTGGAGCCCTTGGAGTATCACTGGATATATTCTAGTAGGATCCTCTCTGGAGAACAACAACAGATTTGTGAATCAAAGATCAATGAACCTCATATTCGACAAATCTTGACAAACGATGACGACGACACGTTGTTATTCTTAAGTGATTGAACCAAATCAAGGTAGGGAAAGTGATTTAAATTTTTTATTACCCATTATTTATTCCTACGATTATTGTGAATCAATCGAAAAAAGTATTTATTCATAGATCATGTGTATTGCAGTTTGAGACTATATTTATGGAGATTATTGGAAGTTTTTTGTATTTGTATGATTACTATTCATTTATCATTATAATGGAAATGAATCAAGGCTAAAACAAACATAGACTGAGGTTTGTTCCTCATGGATGTTCTTTGTGTTTTTCTCCCTCCTTTCTTATTCATTGAGGGAAACCCCTTAGTACGGGGTTCGACGAACTCTGATGAATTGATCACGACACATATAATTATTATAGAAACGATTCGAGATTGTAGATATGATATATTTATGATGAAATAGATGTGTGACGGTTGTAGAAGAAAATGGATCAGACCGGTTTAGAAAACATCAATTTTCAATCGAGATGTGTGTAAGATGATTTAGAAAAATGATTCCATTTTTCTGATTAGATTTGATAGTGGGAGCATGTTGCTAATCAATTACAATGTTCAGCCAAGGTAGATCCATGAATCCTGATAAGATTGGATCCAAATTTCTTGGTGACGACGATACAGGAATGAGTGGGAGTAAGAACTTGGGTTTCTGGAAAATCCCAATATACACGACATTTAATACGAGATTACAAACCATGTGGGGCCTCCAAGAGTAGTGGCTAGGGTTTAGGTAAGAGAAATGTGTCACACGGCATGTGGCTAGGTCTACACAGGATGTAGCCCCTCCTGAGCGGACTCAGTATATACCTCAGAGTATATGAACATGGGTTTTCTAAGTACAAAGGCTAAGCAGTGTACTAACACACGGGGTGGAATACATGGGTTACCTACACAACGCGTAGTCCACTACACGTGCACAGTTTGAATGACACATGTCGATTACACAGGCAAAACCCTAGGATAAGGGACATGACGTGTGACCCATACTACACATTGTGTACTCTTTCATACATGGATTCAATATCTTTTCCTCAGTATCATGGACAAGTTTTGTTAGGGTTTGTTTCCCTTATAATTTCCCTAAAGGTTGGTATGAATCATTTCCTACTCCTAGGACTACGATCCCTTTAGTAGGACTTCCTGGATAGAGTTGTTGGAATCCCCCCAAGAGGCCCAGAGTGGGATCCTATATTCATCTTCATGCCCAAGGTGTAGTTATTGGTATCTACATGACCAACACTACCCGGGATCCGATCCTCTACTTAGGAGGGTTAATCCAGATGGATATGTTGGTATCACTCCATGGACTTGGTTGTGATCGTTATCTATATATCATATTGTCTTCAGATATTTCATTGTGTATTCTCTCTCATGAAGAGACCCGATGAGTAGAACCTCTCGAACATATGTCATCAATTCTATAAGACTCGGATGTGTGTTCTCCTAGATGAGTGCTTCTTAGATCTTCGATCTGGAATCCTAGGCTGAGTATACTATAGTTGTGAATTACCTCTAGACTATGTGTCTTTTTTGATTATATCTGGAATTTTTTATTATACGTGCCATTGACATAAACATGTGTAGTGATACCTGTACTTTCCTTTATTATATGATTTGTGTTTTTTAGGGTGTCCTACTGAGTATTTTTATACTCACCCCAACATTATCTTTTCCCACACGTGTCATGTCTTGTGAAGAAGATCAACCTTTTGACAGAGTCCTAGGAGGAATAGGAACAAATAGTTATTAATGTGACTAAAAAAACTAAGGTGTGTTCTTAAAATGTTTAGATAATAGTTCTAGTACCTTTACTTTCAAGTTGGAATTGTGTTATAGACTCTTTGTGGTGGGGTTTTATTTGGACCTATTTACTTTCCTTTACTTTCTATCATACTCTAGTTGTGGGATATAGAAGTATACATGCATTGGATTTTTAGTTGTTTTTACATTTCATAATTTTTTGTGCTTGTAGGTGTGTGTGTGTGTGTGTATGTACTTAGGTAATGCCTCACATGTTAGTGATATGCCTACTCAGTTCTAGTCACCATCCGCTAGCCTATTGAAGGTGGACTTGGGGAGTCGAAGAATGGGCCCCATTAGGATAGGTCATGACAGAGTGGTATCAGAGTAGTCGGTTCTGCCTTAGGACTAGGAGTTTGTGATATTGGTTTGGGGAAACAATGCTAAGTGTTTCATGTTCGACGTTTAGGCCAAAGACTCTAGTGTTAGTGCGACGACCAATGTATCCATACAACAGGACTCTGTTCACCTGCTTTTCGACTTGGTACATGAGAACACTAGTTATAGGGAAAATAATGGTACACGTATCATATAGTAATGATTTGGTTTCTATGTTTTTCTTGAGTCATATCTATAGATATACTCATTAACAATGGTATATCTTGTTTGATGCCTCCATGATGTATACTAACTAGGATTCAGAATAATTATCATGAGAATGATCCCCTTAGTGACAATGTTTCTATACAAGGGACCAGTTCCCGATATGTTACCTCCAGATGGTGCACCAACCATACTAACACATGTAGTGCATCACATGGTACCCACAATACCAACAGATGAGGCACACATACTGAGCACACATTAAGAGTTTTAGTGGAAAAGAACCATCAGTTTTCTAGGTGAGCCCGACCCATAGGCAGCTGAGGATTGGATTGAGGCAGCAACCTGAGTTTTTCATATAGTCAGGAAACCAATAGATCAGATGGTGGTCTTGGCAGCGAGCCTTATTCTTGGACCCATGGTGCAATGGTGGGGTTTGGTTACCCAAAATTACGATGAGGTAACTCTTTCATAGGCAAAGTTCGAGCATCTCTTTATAGAATATTTCTCACCAGCTATACTGAGGGATGTATATATCTAACATATTCTACATATTCAGTAGGGAAGCATGATAGTAGTTGATTATTCATTGAGATTTACCAACCATTCTAGGTACTCAATGGATATGGTTCAAGATCATTTTTTTTCAGAGATCAGAACTTCAAGAAAGGTATGTGTAGAGATATCTAAGCTAGTGTTATCCCTATATGAGTTATTACCTATGATGGGTTCCTATAGTGAGATTTAGTGGTTGAGAGTTTCTTAGCTAACCAGTTACAGCTGACAGTTGCCTATAGTGGGAAAGCAGAAGCAGACCTTGGTAGTAGGGAGATGACATCAGTCTCAGTGCCTTGGACATGGGAACATTTCAGGAGGAGGTCCCATGACAAATGATCTATAGTATATGGATCACTGGGTAGGTCTAGTTAGGACAAAGAGAGGAATTTTTACTCATGTTATGGTAAGGTAAATCTCACCTAAGATTATACAACCCACCGTACAACTAATAGAGAGACCGTAGATGGGCCACTAAGGTAGAGAAAATGGAAGGAGTAGGCAGTTCTTCAGGAAAACAGACATGGAAGAGGATTTGGGAGAGTATAAGGATTTTGTTGACATTTAGATATGTTACGACCACCACCCCTAGGTAGTCTATTCCAGGCTCAGGGAGCTGGAGGAAAAGGAATGAGATAATTATAGGCTGTCAAATCTTACGACCCAGAGGCTTTGAGAATGATTTGAGGTACGATCTGTACCTTTTATACTTTAGTTATAGTACTGATAGACATAGGTTCTAATCATTCCTTTCTCTCCAAATATCTTGTTATATACATAGAGATTCTACTTGAACAATTGATTCGACTGTTATGCTTGGATACACCTACTGGATAAGACTCAGTGATCATTCCCTTATGCCAATAGTGTGACCTAACTCTTGGAGGTGGGAGTTTTAGTTGAGATATATTGGTTGTATCATCGAGGCCTTATGATGTAATGTTTAGTATAGATTGGTTAACTAAAGTGCATTCCCAAATTTACTATTTTAGGCAAAGGTTGTGGTGTGTTTGCAGTGATGGAATGAGGTTCTCTTTTTTTGGTGAAAAGGAAACCCAAGCAGTGTAGGATGGACTCGAGCATAGGTGGGTGCATCCAATTACTCATTAGTTGGATAGCCCAACCCTTGGTGTAGTGGATGTTATGAGTTTCCAGTTTCCTACAATGGTAATGGAGTACAAGGATGTATTTCCTGAAGATGTTCTAGGTTTAACTCCTTACCAAGAGATATAATTTTTTATTGATCTACACCCTGGGATGAAACCAATATCTGCACCAACATATTAGATGGCTCCTTCAGATCTTTGTGAGTTTAGGGTGCAGTTGGAGGACTTATAGAGGAATGATTTTGTTAGACCTAGTGTTTCTACCTAGGAAGCCCCAGTTTTGTTTGCCAAGAAAGAATATGGGAGCTTGAGGTTGTTTGTGGATTATCGGTGCTTGAACCAGGTGACCATGAAGAACAAGTATCCACTAACGATGATCGATGACCTCTTTGATTAGTTGAGAGGGGAACAATGGTTTTCCAAGGTTGACCTTAGATCAATCTACCACTAGTTGTGAGTACAGGACAAGGATATACGAATGAAGATACTCAAATGTCGCTACAGCCACTATGAGTAATTGGTGATTCCCTTTGGCATAAAAAACACCCCAACAGTGTTCATGGGACTCATGAATCAGATCTTACATCCTCTCTTAGATCAGTTCGTGGTAGTCTTCACCAATGATATCCTTGTGTACTCAGCATTTGATAAGTAGTACACAAGACACTTAAGAATAGTTTAGGATGTAATAAGAGAGAATCAAATTTATATAAATCTCTAAAAGTTCCATTTCTGGAATCAGGAGGTCCACTTTTTGAAAAAAGTTATCTCAGTGGATGGAGTTGTAGTGGACTCAACCAAGGTTGAGGCATTGTTATCTTGGGATACACCTAAGAGTGTGATGGAGGTGTATAGATTCTTTGGGTTGGCATTCTACGATCGAAGATTCATACTTGATTTATATATAGTATTAACACCCATGATATCTTTGAATCTAAAGGGGCATCCCTTTATATGGACAGATAAGTGCCAATAGGCTTTTCATTAGTTGAGTTAGCATTTAATGAGCACTCTAATATTGATATTTCTAGAGGAGGTTTTCAAGTACATAGTATTCTACACTGAATCAGGGGTCTGGCTTGGCTGTGTCTTGATGAAAAGGGAATCAGTGGTTACCTATGGTTTATTCCAGTTGATACCACATGAGAAGAACTACGTGAACCATGATCTTGGGTTAGTAGTGGCAGTCTTCACTTTGAATATGTGGTGACACTACCTGATAGATGAGCAATTTATTGTCTATTCGGATCACAAGAGTATCAAGTATGTCTTCTTTTAGAAACATCTTAACATAAGACATAAGTGATGGCTATATTTCCTCCAATAATATGACTTCTAGATTGTCTATACTCCTGAGAAGGGGAACATAATAGTAGATTATCTCAGTAGGAGATCTAGTTCACAGTTTTGGAATAAGGTATCAAAGAAATTTTCCTTGTTGTAGTTATCCTTTGTGTATGGAGATGGAGAAAATTAGATTTAGTCGATGGTTGTTAACCTTAAACTCTTATATCAAGTGAGGGAGTCACAACTTTAGGATACTGACTACAAGAACCTACGTGCTCAGATATCCAAAGGGCATGCTCCTAATGGATTTTCAAAAGGTAGGGAGCATGTCATTCTTATCAAAAGACACATGATGGTACCAGTGATGTTATAGGAAGAGGTTCTAAGAGAGTTTCATAAATCTCATTTGGACGTACATCTTGGTGTAGAAAAGATGTTCCAGGACCTTCAATGCTATTTTTGGTAGCCAGGGATGTAGAAAGGAGTGGCATAGTTAATCTCTCAATGAATTACTTGTTAGAAAGTGAAGGCTGGGAACCAAGTTCTAGAAGGTTTGGCTCAACCCCTTAAGGATCCAGAATGGAAGTGGGATGGGGTATCTATAGAAGTTGTGATAGGATTTCTATGTACATCAATGGGAAATAATGCCATCTAGGTGATTTTAGACTCACTCACCAAGTCATCCCACTTCCTAGCTATACGAGAGTAGAGTTCAGTAGAGAGATTGGGATGCCTCTACATTTAGGAGATAGTCAACTCCCTGGAGTTCCATCGATTATTATTTGTAATCATGATTCTCTCTTTACATCTTGGTTTTGGAAGGGATTACATGAGGCATTTGGGATCCAGTTACGCTTGAGCATAGTGTTTCACCCACAAACTGATGGACATATCGAGTGAACCATTCAGGTTTTGGAAGCCATATCGTGATCTTACATGTTAGAATTTAGACACAATTTGGAGGATAAACTACCACTATTGGAGTTTTCATACAACAATAGCTACCATTCCACCATCAGTAGGACACCATTTGTGACTTTTTATGGGTGACCCTACAGGTCACCACCTTTCTGGATTAACCTAGGAGAGTTAGCACTCATGGGCCCAGAGTTGGTGTGAGAGACTACTAAGAAGGTGCAGATCATCCAGACGTAGATAAAGATTTCACATAACCATCAGAAGTCTTATGATGATAGAAGATGGATGACTTTGGAGTTAGAGGAAGGAGACCATGAGTTCCTACGGGTTTCAACTCAACGTGGATTATGGATATTTGTCCAGGGTAGAAAGCTATATTTGAGATTTATTAGCCTTTTGAAGATACTACGTAGAGTTGGAAAGGTGGAATACCACTTAGCTCTACCTCCACAGTTAGACTAGGTGCACCATGTCTTCTACATGTCACAGTTGAGGAGGTAGATGTATGAACTGTGACATGTTATAGACTGGGAAAATATGGACATCGAGGATGGAGTGACCTTTGATGAGTACCTGGTGGAGATCTAGGATTAGTAGAAGAGGATCCTTCATGGGTGATCGATTCATTTAGTGTGTGTTTTGTGGTAGAATAGGAATATCTAAGAGAGAACATGGGAGCAGGAGGCTCACATTCATGCTCATTACCCACATATTTTTGAGTAGTTCTTGTTTTTTATTTTTGGGATGTAAAGACCTAAGGTTGGGAGAATGTAATGTCTCAGAATTTCTAGATATTATTTTTAAATATTATATGGATTATTTTTTAGACCATGCACTAAAACGACATAAAATTATGAGGCCTAATGTTCCTGAAGTAAATATTTAAAATATATTAAATAATTTAAATAGTACACACACACAATTTTCATAAAAAAGTGGAATAACTTCTAAAAGGGTGCCTGAATTATAAATATGAGGGCATGTTGAGCTCAGAATGTGAGGTTTACCCTAGTAGAGACTTAACATTGGTCAACATGAGTCATTTGTAGAAAAGTATTTACAGGTTTAGAAATGCATAAAATTATTGAATAAAATTATTTTATTTTGAATTATTGATGCAATGTTTGTTACATATTTAAATATATGATTACGAAGAATCCCTAGGGTTATCCACATAACCCAAGATCCCTTGGAGGATCGTTGGAGAGAGATTAGGATAATCCTCTCAAGCAAATGATGATGGATTTTCAATTTAAAGATCAACGAACCTAAAATTTTATAGATCTTTCCAAATGATGATGACGACGCATCGTTATTCATCAATTATCGAACCAAATTGAGGTAGGGAATGTGATTTAATTTTTTATTCCCCGTTCTTTATTCCTATAATGAACGTGAATCAATCGATGAACAAATTGATTCAAGGATTATGCATATTGTGGGTTGGGATTATATTTGTGGGGATTATTGGGAGATTTATTGTTTTTGTTTTATTCCTCTTCATTTATTGTTCTAAAGGAAATTAATTGAGGCCGACATGAACATAAGACAAGGGTTTTTCCTCATGTATGTTCTTTGCACTTTTCTCCCTCCTTTCTCATTCATTGTGGGTGAATCCTTGATACGTGGTTCAGAAAAATATGGTGAATCAATCATTTCACGTATGATTATTGGAGAAGTGATTTGAGATTGTAGATCTGAGATCGTTACGATGAAATAGAGGTGCTACGAAGGTAGCAGTTAACAGATCAGACTGGTTTGGAAACCCCTGATTTTCTAATGGGATATCTGGAAGATGACTCAGACAAACAATTTTGTTTTTATGATTAGATTCGATGGATAGAAAATGTTTCTCAATGACAGAAATGTTTGGGCAAGGTAGATCTATGAATCCTGGTGAGATTGGAGATGGATTTCATGGTGATGGAAACACGAGCATGAGTGGAAGGAATAACCAGGGTTTTTTGGAAAATACCGACATATACGATGTGTAATATAGGATTACATGGAGTGTGTGGACCCCTGAGTGGGATCTAGGGTTCGATTAAGATAAATGTGTCATGTGACATGTGGCTAGGCCAACATAGTGTGTGGACCCTCCTTGGTGGACTCAATGTGTGCCTTGGAGTACACGAACAAGGTTTTTCCGAGTACACAGGTTGATCCATCTACTGACACATGGGGTGGATTACATTGGTTACCTACATGGAAAATAATCCACTACACATGCACAGTTTTAATGACATGGTCCAATTATATGGATAAAACCTAGGGTCAAGGGACATGGTGTGCGACCCCTACTACACACTGTGTACTCTTTCATACATGACTCGAATCTCTTGTCCTTTGTATCTTGGACAAGTTTCATTAGGGTTAGATCCCCTAATCTTTTCCTTGAAGGTTGGTATGAATCATTTTCTACTCCTAGGATTACAACATCTTTAGCAGGACTTCCTAGATATATTTGTTGTAATCCCCCAAAGAGTACCAGAGTGGGATCCTCTATTCATATTCATAACCTAGCTGGAGTTATTGGTATCAAAGTGACCAACACTACCTATGTTCCAATCCGATACATAGAAGGGTTAATCCAGATTGAGTTTTTGTTATCACCCCATGGACCTAGATATGATCCTCATATATGTAACATATCCTCTTCATATGTTTCACTATGTAATCTCTCTCATGATGATACCCGACGAGAAGTACCTCTTAGTTGGAAGTCATCAATGTTATCAGACTCAAGAGTGTGTTCTACCAGATGAGTGCTTCGTGGATATTCGAGTTATAATCCTAAGCTGAGTATACTATGGTTATGACTTACTTATAGACTATGTGTCTTTGTTGAGTATATTTAGATATTATTGTTATATATGTTGTATAAATATACCTATGTATATCCAATTTTAATTTTCTATGTTGTATGTTTTTTGGTTTTTGGGGTGTCCTAATGATTATTGTTATGCTCACCCCTGCATGAGCTTTTCCCACACGTATCATGTCTTATGAAGATGATTGAACTTTTGATAGAGTCCTAGGAATATCAATACTAGATAGTGTTTAGTGAGACTGAACATACCGAGGTGTGTTCCTACGACTATCAGACAACAGTCCTAGTACCTTTAATTTTAGGTTGGACTTGTGTTACAGAGTCTTTGTGGCAGGCTTATATTTGGCCCTGTTTACTTTCCTTTACTTCCTCTCATACTATGGTTGTGGGATATAGATGTATGTATGCATTGTATATTCATATGTTTTTACATTTCATCATTTTGTGGGCTTATAGATGTGTGTGTGTGTACAGGTACTTAGGAAATTCCTCCTATGTTAGTGATATTCCTACTCAGTGCTAGTCACCATTCCCCAGCCTATTGGAGGAGGTCTTGGGGAGTCAGGCACAGTCCCCACTAGTATCGGTCAGGAAAATACTATACCTTTTATTTATGATCATCATTCATTGAGGATTTCATTAAATATCCTTATTTCTTATATCATGGATATGATTATTTCCTAATCTATATACCATTTTTTATAGGATGTTTACTTTGAAAGTTATTTATTAACTAGGGAAATAATGTAAAATTCATATATTTTACTCAAAATAGATTTTTTTTGATAAAGAATATTCATTCATGAATTAAATTGATCATTTCAATATTTAAGGAATTATTTGGACATGGATACATGATGGGGGGATGATTATAGATATCTCCACAATGCATTGGTAGTCACATAAAATAAAAAATTTGGCCAAATTAAATGGGGTTTCACCCATAATGATTAAACCATCTTTTAAAAGGCCTTGAGAGTAGAGGTATCATGATTCCTAAGGTCATGAAATCCATAATATTAATCATTTACTTTATTAATATTACAGTCATCATTATCCATGATATTTTCACTATGATATTATTCGTGGATTTAGATTGTGCTCAATTTATTGATTAAATGGAATTTTTTTCTAGTCTTTTACATTACCATAATTATTATTCATTATCCTATAATGATTGAAAAAGTTGTTGATTAAATGGAATGTATTTCAATTTTATATATACCATGCCATATTGATTATGTTTCATTTATTATTGATTCATGAAATCTTCCATTGTATTTAACCCTTACTGAGAATTTGAGCTCATAGTTTTATTTATTATCCTTTTACTGGGATATGAAGATAAAATGTTTGAATGAGTTCAAGGATGCAGTTACTTTCATTTGATATGTTTTATATTTGATTACCAATGTAATAATGGTACAATGTATGTATATAGTTATCCAATACTACTAAACTGATAAGTCCTTTGGGATTTGAATCTTGTATCTATACCAATGTAATAAAGTAAGGCACCAGATCAAGGGCTAATAGTGTTGGGATATTTATAGTTGGTATCAAATCAGGTTTATTAGAAACCTTGGGAACTAGATATTAAATAAATATGAGAATTATAATAATTTCTTATAGTTAATTTTTGTCTCAATACTCATGATGAATATGAGTTAACTCAGTGTGTTCTATTATTTAGGGATGGTTCCTAATAGAAGGAAAGGAATAAATTTCCAAAAACAATATAGAGATTTCCCCACTGAGAAAGTCAACATAGTTAGTATTGGTGCTAAGCCTATCATGACCCTATTAAGACAACTTACTCAGTTTATGATGAATAACCATGCTACACCTATTTTGGATTATTTCATGTGGAAAAATCCCCCATCTTTTAGTGGGACCACTAATATAGTGGTAGCTGAGAAATGGATCAAGTCCCTTGAAAATATATTTCTAGAATTATAATGTATTGAAAGGGAAAAAGTAGTACTATCAGTATATTTCCTCAAGGGTGATGCTGATCAATAGTGGTCAGTAATCTGGAATACTAAAGAGGAAGATGAAATAGAATACATGGAATGAAGAAATTTTAATGAAAAATTCTTTGAAAAATATTCCCCTTGTGAACAATGAACTGAAATGAAGAGAAAATTCATTAGCTTGATAAAAAGGAATAAGAGAGTGTTGTATATTTTGAGGCTACCTTTATAAGACTAGCTAGGAATACAACAAATTACATATGTGATTAAAAAAACAAGATTGATCATTTTTTTTGAATTTCTTAAGCCAAGTATGTAGAGACCCGAATCCTGACGTACATTAACATTACATTACTTTTGCGGAATACTTAGTACATAACAAAAACACACACACAAGGATCGTAATAGTTTAGTGTCTTTGGAAACTCGGAACGTAATCTTCTAATCGTGGTGAAAGATCCTCAATATCTCCCATAAAGATCTTCCCTTTTTTTACCTAGAACCTTTCTTTATATCCTGGGGAAAAGAAAACATAAAAGGGTGAGCTCAAATGCTCAGTAAGGGTAAACAAAATAAAAAATCAATCACATCATATTCATAAGAACATAACTTTTGGAAATCTTAACTTGCAAAAGAGAGCATAATTTCATAACATGGGATAAATCATATTAGTGAAATGAAATCCCATTAAGCATAACATAAAACATGAAACTTTGTGGCATACCCACATAATCATAGAGAATCATTTCTTGTTAGTCATGACTCATTTCCAAGACTATCTTAGTGGACAAAGTCCCTTTCTGAATCGAGTCACCCTCGTTTCAGTCCTGTTTCACTGAACCGGTATAACCTACCATTCCAGCCATGTCTATCTCATGAGATATAAAATCTTTACCCAATGAATTGGAGGGATATATAGGTCCCACCCATCTTATAATGAATCCTTTCTTATGTGTGCCACATAATCATAAACCATACATCATAGCGTAACCCATGTAATAAAAATGGGATTCTTAAACAAAATGACATCATAAAACAATTCATATAAGATAAAGGAATTTATAAAAATATTTCCATCACAACATAATCAAACCAATGTAATAATAGGGATAAAAACAGAACCCTTTTATTATCTTAGATGGAAAATAATTTTGATAAAATACTTGAACTCCATTCTTGAGGAAAATATCCTTTCTACTTCAAAAACATTTTTCCTTTCATAACATGTCATACAACTTTAAAATAAAAGAAGTTGATTAAAAATAAACTTGAAAACTTGTAAAGGAATTTTCTTGTAAATAATGTTTTAAAAATCCATTCATGCCGTATAAGTTTTAAAAAAGCATTCTTCGTACTTTTGTCAGAAAAGTCAAAAAGTACCTCGTACGAAAAATGACAAAAGATTCCTTTCATAAATATTACTAAAAACTCACCGAAGGGTAAAAATGGATTTAAACAATTGTAAGTGGATGGAAATAATATTACATATTGATGAAACATGGATGTGGATGATAAAATACACCCCAGTAAATACTTACGAATAATCAATCTCGGATAAAAATGAGATTGTGATATTTCCCTTACCTTAGGTCCGACTTTCTTTGTAAGTGTCCGAACCTCCTGTATAATGATTTAAATCATGTTATTTAATTATTCAAGAATCATATTCATTGTTATTATATCATATATGGTCCACTTATGACTTTATATTACCCGTTCTTTTGTAAATTCATGTTAAAGTAGCATTTTGGGTAAAATCGTCTCATTTGTCGTTCGTGTTTTTAACTTGTAATTATTCATATGATTACTTAGATCATTATTAATTAATTACAGAATATAAAACATGATTTATATATATATATTCATAATACACATATATAATAAATCAGTAAATGGAAAGAAATACACCGTTCATGGAGACGGTAGTCTGTATGTACGCATGAACGCTGTTTTCGTTTCCTTATTGAATTGAATGGAATTAAGTAGATGACATACATATAAATATAAATAATTCCAGTATCATTATTAGGTCATATATTTCATTAGTACTTATTATGTATACTTTATAATCATTCATGAATGGTTAATCATTGAGAATGAATCTCATCGCGTCGTGGAGACGGTAGTCCGTACGTACGCACGAGCGATGATATCGTTCCCATGGTCGTGGAATTGTGTTGAAGTGTATGTATACTATTTCAGTATCAATATCACTTTATAATAATCATATATAGTTACTCATTAAACCATTATACCCATCCAATTAAGGTGGTGGCGGAAAATAGATTACACCACGGCGTGGAGACGGTATTCCGTACGTACGCACGCGCGGTGATTTCCTTTTTCCGTAGGATGCATAGAAGGTTAATTAGAATTGTTTAATATTTATAATAACATGTAAGTATGTAAGTAATACTGATGTTATTACTTTATCATGAAACAACTAAAGAAGAAGAAGTTGAAGAAGAAAGAAATTGAAAAGATCGGTAATGGATATTACCTCTTCTTTGAAACGCCTCTTTGAATCCTTCACTTAGGGAACTAAGATTGGTCTTTGAAGAATACCATAACCTCTAGTATTATTCTAGGGAAGTGGAGAAGAGGTTTTGGCAGGGGTTGGACTAGCTTGAAGGCTCAAAGTTGTGTGAGGAGGAGGGGGAGGAGGTGCCCTTTTATAAGGGAGGAGAGGGGCACCTTATGAATTCTTAAAAATATTAATTTATAATAAATCTAACCCCACTTAAAAACCTCCAAAAATGACTCATATTCGAAGATTAGATGATATAGGGTTGTAATATCATCAACCAATCAAATTTAGACATGTTTGGATCTTATTTTAAACCTTATCATTTTGATTTATCCTTATTTAATCTATTTAAGTTTATTTGTGGTAATAAAATTCTAAATTTTAAATTATAACAAATAATTACTTATTTGTTGTGAATTTTACATAATTTTTTACTTTATCACATTATAGACCATATAAATATAAATTTATAATTTTTAAATATTTTTGTGATTTTTAAACAATTTTATAATATGTTATTTTTGTAAAATAACAATAGTGTCAATTTTGACACTATTCATTTATTTGAATTTAAATAAAATACATACAGAAGATATGTTCGAACTAAAAGCTTTAATATATTAATAAAAGGTCATAGGTATCTATAAAATTAGTGTATCACATTAAATAGTTCATATAATAATTATTTTATTATTTTTAAAACCATTTATTTGGTTTATCTCTTAATAAAATAATTACTACATCATTTTTGTATAATTATTTAATATACTTATTTGTTGTATAAAAATTTAAAATAAAATCCTATGATGAAGATAAATATATTGCCTTTCACAATAATACTTTTACTCTAATTTATCATCTTAAAATCACAATATTTAAATTGTTATATTTATTAAATTATGAAGGTGACAACTTTGACATCGTTTAAAATAAAATAATATAAGGGTCATAATAGCTTTTATAAGGCTCCAAATGGTCAAATATTCGACCATTGGATGATTATGGTTTACATTTACATGGAAAATAAGTTTTGGTTAGGTATTGGTGCATTTTATGGTCACTATTAGTTTAAAAAAACAATATTCTTGATTTTTCACTAGATAAACAATTTCTACATCACTATTGTGTCATAATTAATGATAATTATATAATCCCTAAAAATTATAAATAAATTTATATGATGTAGATAATTTCATTATATTTCTGGAGACTATTCATGTTCTAAGTTTCATGAAGTTTATCACTAAATTAAAATTAATATACTTATAAAATTTAAGAGAGTGACATGTTGTCACTTTCTTTGGTTTTTATAATAATTAAGTTATTTTCATGGAAAAATGTCCATTAAATGATTCTAATCCGACCCTTAGGTGATATGGGTCTAATTTTATTCATCCAATAGGATTTTGACATTTGTTAGGGTAATTTTAAAATATTATATTTACCCTTAATTACCCGATTTACCTTTAACTATGGTAAATAAAATTTACCGTAGTTACTATTCATAATTCCCAAAAATAAAAAGTAGCTTATTAACATAATTTGGACCCACTGATTCCAAATATGGAATCCATTTTTTAAAATTCAAAACACAGAAGTTGCAGAAATTAAATTAAAATTAATCCTGTTGTCGAATAAAAACGGGTTTTTGTTTAAAACATTGCAAAAGATTGAATTGATTTAACCTACGAATTCAAGGTAAAATCAATGCTAATGACATACATTATATTAAATGGTAAAAATATATTATATTTATACTTTAAAACCATTCAATATTATAATTTAACCACATAAGATATTACGATGAAAAAAGTTGTTTTTAATTAAAATATAGCGTGTTTTTACTATTCATTAAAATATGAAAGTTATCGGAAAAATATCAAAACTTTATCTAATGTAAATTTTTATATCCTTATTCAAAAGAAGAATATTATTTTGTCAAATTTAATATATAAACATGTCAAAAACTATATTTAAAGTGGGTGCGCCATCAAAAGGCGGTAAAACTGCATTTTTTGAAAAATACTTATTTTACCCGAAAAATTTATTTTGTTCTTATAACATGTTCTAGAAATGTGTAAGATGAATAATAATTTTATAAAATTCAAAATTTAGTTAATACTATTCATAACGGCTAGTTATAATAATATTTTAATAGCATATCGTTGTTTAGTGAAACTCGGTATTGCGTACTACACACGCTATCGAGGAAGGTCGCGATTGCGTGTAATGCAAGGCAAGTCAAGGATGTGTGTTGTGCAAGCTCCTTTTGGTGTAGCGTACAACACAAGACATCAATAAAATTAAAAATAATATTTTTTATAAAATCTCGGGCTGTTACATTCTTCCCCCCTTAAAATGAATTTCGCCCTCGAAATTCGTCGGGGTTATAAATGGTTTACTACTCGAAAGTTTCTTTAATAGAAACCCACATCATAAAAAGGAATACCAAAACCAATCTTTAAAAACAAAAGTATGAAACGTAATGGTTACCCAAATAAACTAATCACTGGGTTTCCACATAGGTGAAAATATGGATATGGAAGAGAAATCTAACCATCATGTTCTGATGGAGAGTGGTAGAGAACATGGCTATGGAAAAGCCAGTAATCACAAAGCCATAAATTTGTGATGATCTAAGGTACCATCTGATTCATCAGATATAAGATCACTAGGACAACATTTTTGGTTTTCAATATCGTTTCCCTAAAGTTAAAGAATTTTAATTAGAATAAATACTTACTTTATGTTGGTACAACCTCACTGTTGTTCGTGCCTTTAACAATTTCCACTTCATCTCTTAAATAAATGAAGTTGAATTTGTTATTCGTGAAGTGTTAGCAGATCATGTGATAGAATGACGGGTCATTCCATCTGTCTCAAAAGGTTAGCAAAATTTATATACATAAGTCGATCTATAGTGAGATTAATCATATATGGTTCCTAAAATGGACTTATACTTTATATATCATACTGGTTAATATAATAAAACTAGTTTCTACTAAATAGGGACTTCCTGTAGGCCAGTGGTAGGCGATAAAGGCCAGTCTCACTTCGGTTGTGGGTTCGATTCCCACAGCCTTGTCCGACGCGATGGGCTGTCGCCCGTTCAGCAGGTTGTCATTTTTCTAAAACTATATTACTATAACATCCCATAGAAAAAAAAACTTCTATCCTTAAACAATACTAACTTATGTCCAACATAATCCATTCCAATTTTTAGGCTTATCCATAATACTGCAGTCCACTCTCATAACATAGTGAAAATGATTACCAGAGATTTAACACCATCGTCGATCCCCATATATCATAAGATATGTTTTGTTGGTCACATTCCAAACATTCAAAGTCCTTAATCATGTATTCTCTTGAATACCTTAGTGAAAACATGAATGCAGTTAAAAGTTAACACTTTCCACATACCAAAATCCTCAAAATTCTATATACTCAAACCATGATATCACTTAGTCCTTATATCAATCATGAGCTCATGAATACTGTTAAACATTTAATTTTCTCCTTATCCCTTCATTATGCACATATCATCTAAATTCCAAAAATATCTGAATAACCTTTCATGGATAGTGGTACCATTAATCATACACTTTCATAACTCAAGGAAAGACAACAGTGTAACAATCCTTAGATGTCTCTTTATTCCATAGTACCATGAGATTTCTTATACAATGTTACACATGTTAAACATGTAATCATTCCACTACATTCTTAAACCATTGACCGAGCTTCAACAATTCTTTCATCTCACATATCATTTGTAGTCTCTTCATCATCGTCAACATAAATACTTCCCATACGACCATACTGATTCTCTTCATGAGACTTTCCCTTAGGGCATTGGTTTGCATAATGCCCGTACATTCCACATTTAAAACATTTAACCATTGTTGATGTCGTAGCAATACCATTATCCTCATCCATGGTGTTAACTGAACCTTTTCCTTTGCACTTACTTGCTTTGTGTCCTTCTTTTCCACACCCAAAGCATCTTCCAGTTCCTTTGAAACATTCTCCTCGATGCCTCTTCCCACATGATTTACATAGGGGAAATTGAACTTTCTTTCCTCTATGATCATCATGAAACTCCATCTTTCTCTTATTAGCCGAGTCAGGAAACTTACCAAATTTTACTTTATTGATCATATTATGAGATTGCTGATTCGGAATAATAATGATGTTTGGACTTACAAATCCCATTTCATTTGGTTGCTCATAAAGAATATCATTCCATTGTCCATCATATCCTCCATTATCGTGAATCATCTTGTTTCCAGCCATTTTCTAAAACCCAAAAAGAATAGTGTGAGAGGAAAAAATCATGCTAGGGAAAACAACATAATAAAGGGGGAGTACCTTCAATATCTAACATCTTAGGTTTAATTCTATGATCGTTAGCGTAATTCTAGTACTATAACCTATACGTATACTTAACCTTAGGGACATCCCCTGACATACCTTAGAAATATCTCTAGGGATCTCACTAACGTTTGCGCATCCTTGTTTCCAAAGGTTGACTAAACCTTTCCTCTGATACCAACTGTAGAGACCCGAAGCCTGACGTACATTGACATTACATTACTTTTGCGGAATACTTAGTACATAACAAAAACACACACACAAGGATCGTAATAGTTTAGTGTCTTTGGAAACTCGGAACGTAATCTTCTAATCGTGGTAAAAGATCCTCAATATATCCCATAAATATCTTCCCTTTTTTTTACCTAGAACCTTTCTTTATATCCTGGGGAAAAGAAAACATAAAAGGGTGAGCTCAAATGCTCAGTAAGGGTAAAAAAAAGAAAAAATCAATCACATCATATTCATAAGAACATAACTTTTGGAAATCTTAACCTGCAAAAGAGAGCATAATTTCATAACATGGGATAAATCATATTAGTGAAATGAAATCCCATTAAGAATAACATAAAACATGAAACTTTGTGGCATACACACATAATCATATAGAATCATTTCTTGTTAGTCATGACTCATTTCCAAGACTATCTTAGTGGACAAAGTCCCTTTCTGAATCGAGTCACCCTCATTTTAGTCCTGTTTCACTGAACCGGTATAACCTACCATTCCAGCCATGTCTATCTCATGAGATATAAAATCTTTACCCAATGCATTGGAGGGAGATATATGTCCCACCCATCTTATAATGAATCCTTTCTTATGTGTGCCACATAATCATAAACCATACATCATAGCGTAACCTATGTAATAAAAATGGGATTCTTAAACAACATGACATCATAAAACAATTCATATAAGATAAAGGAATTTATAAAAATATTTCCATCACAACATAATCAATCCAATGTAATAATAGGGATAAAAACAGAACCCTTTTATTATCTTAGATGGAAAATAATTTTGATAAAATACTTGAACTCCATTCTTGAGGAAAATATCCTTTCTACTTCAAAAACATTTTTCCTTTCATAACATGTCATACGACTTTAAAATAAAAGAACTTGATTAAAAATAAACTTGAAAACTTTTAAAGGATTTTTCTTGGAAATAATGTTTTAAAAATCCATTCATTCCGTATAAGTTTAAAAAAAACATTCTTCGTACTTTTGTCGGAAAAGTCAAAAAGTACCTCGTACGAAAAATGACAAAAGATTCCTTTCATAAATATTACTAAAAACTCACCGAAGGGTAAAAATGGATTTAAACAATTGTAAGTGGATGGAAATAATATTACATATTGATGAAACATGGATGTGGATGATAAAATACACCCCAGTAAATACTTACGAATAAACAATCTCGGATAAAAATGAGATTGTGATATTTCCCTTACCTTAGGTCCGACTTGCTTTGTAAGTGTCCGAACCTCCTTTATAATGATTTAAATCATGTTATTGACTTATTCCAAAATCATATTCATTGTTATTATATCATATATGGTCCACTTATGACTTTATATTACCCGTTCTTTTGTAAATTCATGTTAAAGTAGCATTTTGGGTAAAATCGTCTCATTTGTCGTTCGTGTTTTTAACTTGTAATTATTCATATGATTACTTAGATCATTATTACTTAATTCCAGAATATAAAAAATGATTTATATATATATATTCATAATACACATATATAATAAATCAGTAAATGGAAAGAAATACACCGTTCATGGAGACGGTAGTCCGTACGTACGCATGAACGCTGTTTTCGTTTCCTTATTGAATTGAATGGAATTAAGTAGATGACATACATATAAATATAAATAATTCCAGTATCATTATTAGGTCATATATTTTATTAGTACTTATTATGTATACTTTATAATCATTCATGAATGGTTAATCATTGAGAATGAATCTCATCGCGTCGTGGAGACGGTAGTCTGTACGTACGCACGAGCGATGATATCGTTCCCATGGTCGTGGAATTGTGTTGAAGTGTATGTAAAATATTTCAGTATCAATATCACTTTATAATAATCATATATAGTAACTCATTAAACCATTATACCCATCCAATTAATGTGGTGGCGGAAAATAGATTACACCACGGTGTGGAGACGGTATTCCGTACGTACGCACGCGCGGTGATTTCCTTTTTCCGTAGGATGGATAGAAGGTTAATTAGAGTTGTTTCATATTTATAATAACATTTCAGTATGTAATTAATACTGATGTTATTACTTTATCATGAAACAACTAAATAAGAAGAAGTTGAAGAAGAAAGAAATTGAAAAGATCGGTAATGGATATTACCTCTTCTTTGAAACGCCTCTTTGAATCCTTCACTTAGGGAACTAAGATTGGTCTTTGAAGAAGACCAGAACCTCTAGGATTATTCTAGGGAAGTGGAGAAGAGGTTTTGGCAGGGGTTGGCCGAGCTTGAAGGCTCAAAGTTGTGTGAGGAGGAGGGGGAGGAGGTGCCCTTTTATAAGGGAGGAGAGGGGAACCTTAGGAATTCTTAAAAATATTAATTTATAATAAATCTAACCCCACTTAAAAACCTAAAAAAATGACTCATATTCGAAGATTAGATGAGATATGGTTGTAATATCATCAACCAATCAAATTTAGACATGTTTGGATCTTATTTTAAACCTTATCATTTTGATTTATCCTTATTTAATCTATTTAAGTTTATTTGTGGTAATAAAATTCTAAATTTTAAATTATAACAAATAAATACTTATTTGTTGTGAATTTTCCATAATTGTTTACTTTATAACATTATAGACCATATAAATATAAATTTATAATTTTTAAATATTTTTGTGATTTTTAAACAATTTTATAATATGTTATTTTTGTAAAATAACAATAGTGTCAATTTTGACACTATTCATTTATTTGAATTTAAATAAAATATATACAGAAGATATGTTCGAACTAAAAGAATTAATATATTAATAAGAGGTCATATGTATCTATAAAATTAGTGTATCACATTAAATAGTTCATATAATATTTATTTTATTATTTTTAAAACCATTTATTTGGTTTATCTCTTAATAAAATAATTACTACATCATTTTTGTATAATTATTTAATATACTTATTTTTGTATAAAAATTTAAAATAAAATCCTATGATGAGGATAAATATATTACCTCTCACAATAATACTTTTACTCGAATTTATCATCTTAAAATCACAATATTTAAATTGTTATATTTATTAAATTATGAAGGTGACAACTTTGGCATCATTTAAAATAAAATAATATAAGGGTCATAATCGCTTTTATAAGGCTCCAAATGGTCACATATTAGACCATTGGATGCTTATGGTTTACATTTACATGTCCAATAAGTTTTTGTTAGGTATTTGTGCATTTTATGGTCACTATTAGTTAAAAAAACAATATTCTTGATTTTTCACTAGATAAACAATTTCTGCATCACTATTGTGTCATAATTAATGATAATTATTTAATCCCTAAAAATTATAAATAAATTTATATAATGTAGATAATTTCATTAGATTTCTGGAGACTATTCATGTTTGAAGTTTCATGAAGTTTATCACTAAATTAAAATTAATATACTTATAAAATTTAAGAGAGTGACATGTTGTCACTTTCTTTGGTTTTAATAATAATTAAGTTATTTTCATGGAAAAATGTCCATTAAATGATTCTAATCCGACCCTTAGGTGATATGGGTCGACTTTTAGTCATCCAATAGGATTTTGACATTTGTTAGGATAATTTTAAAATATTATATTTACCCTTAATTACCCGATTTACCTTTAACTATGGTAAATAAAATTTACCGTAGTTACTATTCATAATTCCCAAAAATAAAAAGTAGCTTATTAACATAATTTGGACCCACTGATTCCAAATATGGAATCCATTTTTTAAAATTCAAAATACAGAAGTTGCAGAAATTAAATTAAAATTAATCCCGTTGTCGAATAAAAACGGGTTTTTGTTTAAAACATTGCAAAAGATTGAATTGATTTAACCTACGAATTCAAGGTAAAATCAATGCCAATGACATACATTATATTAAATGGTAAAAATATATTCTATTTATACTTTAAAACCATTAAATATTATAATTTAACCACATAATATATTACGATGAAAAAAGTTGTTTTTAATTAAAATATAGCGTGTTTTTACTATTCATTAAAATATGAAAGTTATCGGAAAAATATCAAAACTTTATCTAATGTAAATTTTTATATCCTGATTCAAAAGAAGAATATTATTTTGTCAAATTTAACATATAAACATGTCAAAAAATGTATTTAAAGTGGGTGCGCCATCACAAGGCGGTAAAACTGCATTTTTTGAAAAATACTTATTTTACCCGAAAAATTTATTTTGTTCTTATACCATGTTCTAGAAATGTGTAAGATGAATAATAATGTTATAAAATTCAAAATTTAGTTAATACTATTCATAACGGCTAGTTATAATAATATTTTAATAGCATATCGTTGTTTAGTGAAACTCGGTATTGCGTACTCCACACGCTATCAAGGAAGGTCGCGATTGCGTGTAATGCAAGGAAAGTCAAAGATGTGTGTTGTGCAAGCTCCTTTTGGTGTAGCGTACAACACAAGACATCAATAAAATTAAAAAGAATATTTTTTATAAAATCTCGGGCTGTTACAAAGTATCCAAAGGGCACTAGATTCTCAAACATTTTCATCATATGATGAAATATTGTTAAGTGCCATAAAAATTGTAATGTCCCTGTTCTGGGTGCCTCCCAAAGGTGGCCCATACCCAGTTGGTCACATGGACTCAAGTGCATTTTCCTGAACACCAGAGGCTACCGACTAGCAGTGAGGGCCTCAGGTGTGATAGTGGGGAAACTATGCCTACATTGGCAGATGATGCACAATAGAATAACAATAATAAATAATATCAGAAGAAATAATACCATAGAACTAGTAAAAAAAAGAATAATGAAAGTAAATAAACAATTGGAGTGCATATATAAATGATTCATGTCACATATATTTAGGAAAACAACCAAACATGTCACAATGATGGAAGAATAGTACTAAAATAAAGTACAAAAAAAACTCCAGCAGCATCGCAAGCCTCATCTTGGTTCCATGCTCTCCATCTCCACATCAATCAAGTACCTAATGATGAAGGGAACTTTCCCTTATCTATATCTGCAACCATATAATCAGTTTGGGTCTAAAATCATCACCCAAATAGGGTGTGAGATGAATCCTAGTAGGCAACCACCATAATATCTATTCCTAACTGTCAGTGAGTATGTATTGTAGGCAACAGTGGAAATGTAGAAAATAAACTAGAAGTACACAAAAGTAATCAAATCCCACAGTTTCCATTTACATTAATTAGTATTTAATGTTATTCATTTAATCAAGTATCACAAATAGGTATCTTAGAGGATTACCTAATAGGTCCAAATCCAATATTGTGATTTTTCTTGGCAGAAGCTTCACAAACATTCAATATTTATGTTAACACTCTTGGTATCTCACACATTCTAACTACTCTAGCCAATTAATTCAATGAAATGGAAAAGACACTCTGAGGAAGCACTCACCGTCAATTCCCCCTACGGTCTTTCCAGAATAACTACTGACTCTATGGGGAAGCACTCAACATCAATTCCCCCCATGGTCTCATAACATAAATTATAGACACTCTAAGGGAGCACTCACCATAAATCCCTCATGTG
This sequence comes from Viscum album, assembly GCA_963277665.1. Classification (NCBI taxonomy): domain Eukaryota; kingdom Viridiplantae; phylum Streptophyta; class Magnoliopsida; order Santalales; family Viscaceae; genus Viscum; species Viscum album. The sequence goes on along the minus strand of OY728148.1, from coordinate 824,984,403 downwards.
GTCTTGTAGTGTGAAATATAACAAACACTCTGAGGAAGCACTCATCATCAATTCCCCCTATGGTCTAACTACACTAGTTTCTCACAGACCTGTGCAATTAAATCATTCATAACCGATATCAAGAAGCCCAAAGTAATCTCAACTACAAAATGGATACACAATTCCAATGCATATCACAAAAAATTGACAAGAAAAAAATACAATCAGTTCCATCCTATCAATCAAGGCAAGGAAACAAGGTTTGCCTCATTGGCAACCTGGACCAAACGACCCTAAACATTCAAACAATGAAATTCACCCATGTGGTGTTTCTTAAACATTCAATTCTATATAATATCACATAAAAAAACCCTATAAAAAAGGAAATCAATCTAAGGTAGATAAAATAGGGTTTAATTTCCTTAACCCGAAATACCCGAAACATGGGTAATCAAAACATTGACGTATAAAATTCAAAGACCAACAAAGAAATGAAACAAAAAACCTACCTCAACATTGTAAAATTGATATACTTTGGCGTTAGCCCTTGAATCCACCTGGAATGATGTAGATCTACAAAAAGGTCAAAACTTTCAACATTGCATAACCAACAAAAGAAGGAGAATCATGAGGACAGGCTCTAGAAGAAGAAATAACTCATCAGGGAGATTCCAACATAGAAGATGGTGTTTGATCCACAGAAAAGATGATGAATTGGTGGCTTATAGAAGAATCAGTGATTCTAGATGATCCTTTACATGGTACGACTAGAAGAAGATGTTTCTAGGGATTAGACGCGACCTAGTTCGATTTATCAAATAAAAGAAAAAGTACACAACATGTTCATTTAATGTACACACCCTGTACATGCCTCAACCAGCCCCCGCTTAAGGAATTATCTAGGTCACCCCACATGTCCATGTAATTGGCCATTATATGACCAATACACGACTACCCACAACAACTAGGTATACGATGTGTACTGCTAAGTACACGGTGTGTACTTATGAAATTTCCAGATTCTCCCTTTTTTCTCAAAACACCCGAAATCAAGATCCATACCTAATATAATGATCTAGGTTCTTACAAACCTCCCCCATTAAATAGATTTGTCCCCAAATTTCCCTAACAAGTCAGAAAAGAAGAATCCTCAAACAGATCCATCCACTTTGATCACACATTGGCCTCCCTCTCCCATGTCTCGTCCTGTACTCGCCTGTGCTGCCATAGAACCCGTACCAGAGGAACATACCTCCCATGAAGAACATTCACGCTATGATAAAAAATCTAGATAATATTCTCATTGAATGATGCATCCACCTCCAACTCAACCTCCTCATGACGAAACACATGATATGGTTCTAAGAAGTAACGCTGCAGATGGGAAATGTGGAAGATGTCTTGCGTAGCCTGATACCTCTGAGTTAACTGCAACTAATAGGAAACCAGACCAAATCCCTCCAAAACCTCAAATGTACCAATGTATCTTGGTGAAAGATTTCCATGTCTCCTAATCCTCATGTGTTCCCAACCTCGGTGTGACACATAGGAAAACCTGATCTCTGACCTCAAACTCTAGAGGTCATCTCTGTCGATCAACATAGGACTTCTTCTATGACTGTACAACAACCATCCTCTTCCAAATCAACTCCACCTGCTCTGTGGTCTCTTGGACAAGATGAGGTCCCAACATAGCTGCCTCTCCCACCTCCAGCTAACACAGGGGTGATTGACACAACCTACCGTACAAAGCCTCAAAAGGTTCTATCTGAATAGTTGTCTGAAAACTATTATTGTAGGAAAACTCCACTAGAGGTATGTGCTTCTCCCAATAACCTCCAAAATCCAGGATGCATACTCGAAGCATGTCCTCCAACACCTGAATCGTGCGCTTGGACTAGAAATATGTCTGGAGATGGTAAGCTGTACTCATAAGTACCTAGGTACCCAAAGCCCTATGTAGTCCCTACCAAACATGAGAAGTAAAACAAGCGTCACTATCTGAAATGATAGAGCATGTAACCCCATGAAAATGTACAATCTATCAGATGTACAACCTCCAATATCATCCACACTGAAGGTCTCCTTGATCAGTAAGAAGTGTACAACCTTCGTGAGTCTGTAAATGACAACCCAAACTATATCATTACCTTGAGGAAACCTCGGTAACCCTGTTACGAAATCCATCACAACATAATTACACTTCCACATAGGAATGGGTAACTACTGTAGAATCCCAACTGGTCGCTGATGCTTTTCCTTCACCTAGAGACAAGTGGAATATCTCATAACAAAACTAGCAACATCCCTCTTCATAACTGGACATCAATACTGATAGTGTAAAAGTCGATACATCTTGGTGACACTAGGATGAACTGACTAAGCTAAAGTATGAAAATCTTGCTACAACACGTATATATGATGAAACCCATACATGACCATGAAAACACATGATCTCTCCATTGTCTACGGCCCACCAAGAAGTAGGGTCCTCTCCAAACACACTCTCCCATAAGACTAGGACTTCAGAATCTGATAGATGACTCATTCACACCTAATATAGTAGAGTAGAGGTAATCACTACAGAAGAAATAAAAATCTTTCCCTGTTTGTTGTGCATATCTAAATGCATCTCAGATAATAGATCCATAAGCTGCCACTCACTACTGACCTCCTGAACTACCTGCGTCTGAGTCCTCCTTCTCAATATATCAGCCACTGCATTTCCTTTCCCAAGCATGTAGGTAAACTCAAAGTCAAAAGACTGAAGGTACTCAACCAACCTTTTCTGTCTTAAATCCTGATCATACTGATTAAAGATATACTTGAGAATTTTTTGGTCAGTGAAAACCAAAAAATGCTCACCCAAAAGGTAATGTCTCCAATACTATAAATAATGAACCACTACAGTTTACTCGAGATCATGCATCGGGTAATTTCTATCATTTGGCCTCAACTACTGAGACCCGTACACAATAAATCCTTCCCCCTGTATAAGAAATATTCCAAGCCTGATACCTGATGCACCATAGTAAACAATATAACTCTTTCCCGACTATTTAAAACCATTATCGGTGCTGAAATTAATCTGCCTTTCAGTTCCTAAAAGGATGACTCATAAGAATCTATACATGAGTACTTCACACCCTTCTTAGTCAGGCCTGTCAGTGGTGTTGTTAAGCGTGAAAAGGCCTATATAAAACATCTATAGTAACCATACATCCCCAGAAAACTCTATACCTAAAAGATGTTATTTTTATGCTCCCATGAAACTACTACTCTCACTTTCTCTGGGTCTACTAATACTTCTGTATCTGAGATAACAGGACCCAAGAAGTGAATCTGTTCCATCTAAAAGTGGAATTTTGAGAGCTTAGGATATAGCCGATGCTCCCTTAATGTACTCAAAATGATCTCAATATGGGTAGCATGGTCGTGTTGAGTGTAATAGTACACCAAGATTTCGTCCAAAAAAACCACCACAAAGGAGTCCAAGTATGAATGTAACACTCGGTTTATCTGTGCTATGAAAACTATAGGCACATTCGTGAGACCAAACGGTATAACCACATACTCGTATAGACCATACCTACTTAGATAGGTTGTAAGAGGTATATCTGATGGTCTAACATGCAACTGATGATATCCGGATCTCAGGTCAATCTTCGAGAACACCCGAGCTCCTCAAATCTGATCAAAGAGATCACTAATCTTTGGAAAGGGATATCAGTTCTTGACCATAAAATAATTCAGATTTTGATAATCCATGCAATGTTTGAGGGTACCGTCCACCTTCTTTGAAATTAAGATAGGTGAACCCCAAGGAGAATTACTGGGTCGGATGAAACCCTTTTCCTGTAACTCCTCTAACTACTTCTTAAGCTCTAAAAACTCAATTGTATTCATCCTATAAGGAGGAATGGACACCGGTGCTACCCCTGGCACAAGTTCAATAGAAAATTATACCTCTCACTCTAGAGTAAAACCTGAAAAGTCATCTAAAAGACATCCCTGAAATGATCGACCACTGGAGGAAAATCCATCTACAATGTCCCCTAGTCATCTAGATATAAACTAGAAATTTGTGCTGAAATTCCTCTAAACCCATGATGTTCGGGTCCATATATTCTTGCCTGGACATCCCATTCTCCATTATGTAGAAACAATCTTCCCTCTGGTGATGTGAAACTTACCCAACAACGGTAGCAATCGACAACATCCTGGAAGGGAAATAACCTATCCATTATAAGAATGACATCATAGCCTGTCATCTCTAAGACATAAAGGTCGCATAATAAGTGACACCCACCAAAATGAAGAGGTCACTCCTTGCAGTGACATATACTATCCGCTATAATCCCCAAAAAAGTTTATAGAATAATGTTATCAGCATAAGTAAAGATACAGATCCCAATTCTCTCCACAACATGCACATATATAAAGCTACAAGAAGCCCCTATATCTAAAAGAGAAGAAACTAAAACTGAGGCAACCAGAATCGTACCTCTAACTATAGAGGGTCTAGGATCCTACTCTTGATGGATCTGCTACAACGCAAAAGCCTGACCTGCACCACAACCCTATGAAGCTATCTGAGATCCCTGAGATAATCCACCCTACGACGGTCAAAAACACTGTGTTTGACCACTATGGACACGACCACAACCTCGGCCTGAACGGCCTGAAGAACCCCAACCCTTGGTCTAATGTGGAACTGGTGGTCTTGCTCTGGTTTGAGGAGTCAAAACAGATCCTCCCTCACTAGATGTTGGAAGGAGGGTATTGTAGAAATGTTGAAGATGTCCCATATTGTTGTAAGATCGGCACTCAATTGGGTCTCTCGGGCAGTAAGGTTTCTTATGTCCGCTCTTCCCACAATGGTAGTATACCACCTAGATATTAGAATGAAAATCCTGTCTACTTGGATCTCCACATGTATACTCCCTACGGCTCTTTCTACTATCAATCGGAAGAGTGGAAATTCTCGATGTTGAACCACCCTAGCCCACAACTCCAGAATCCCTTAGGTTGCACTCGGTGATCAGTGCCTAGTTGAATATAGAAGATATGAAAGTCAACCTAAATATTTTCACCTAATACCAGATGTCATGCCTGAGACCATCCTCAAACATCTTCTCCAGAAATAACTCATCACCCCCAAAATTGGTGTGAAACGCTATATATCTGTGAAGAAAGAAGAATACTCCATGAATGAGAGAGTACCCTGCTCTAAACTCATGAACTCTAGGGCTCAGTCCTCCCTCAAGGTCTCTGGTTAGAATTAGTCATAAAAGGTCCACTGTAACTCATCTCAATCCATAACCCGTTGGAGTCCTGCTTGTGTTATCACATCCCACCATCTATTGGTGGAATATTGAAGTATGTATGTTAAGAGCTTCACCCTTATCTTTAGATGTGTCTCTAAATTCTCAAATATAGATAGCATGGATTCTAACCATGACTCTATAGCCATAGGTCCTCCATCCCCTGATAAAGTGGGAGGATGCTATTACTGGAAAACCCGTGTCAGCTCTGCCATAGACGGGGTAGGATGCGGTGCTCCCTGTAAAGTCTCCATCATCCTCATGAATCCTTCTCGAAACTGTGCATCGACACCTATATCCAGAATGATGTCTGGTGGCTTGAAGGGCATGACAGGAGGATCTGCTGGTAGTCCTTGGTCTACCATTTCTGGTGTCTAATTATCACCCCAAATCTGGTGTACAACCAGATGACATCTTGGTGGCATGACCCTACAAGGTCAAGTGCACACCTTAGTTCAAGATTATCATGGCATAAAACTTAGAAGTTCAATAAAGGAACAAGATAAATAAAACATTCAATTTTTTCAAAACATGGATACATGGCGTATATGACCCCTACATGATGCGCCCCCTTAAACTTTTAACATGGCATGTACCTCTTCCCAAACTGGTCGTGTATCACCCATACACATGACATGTTCCTTTTATGAAATGGAATATAGTTGAATAATTCCCCCCTGCCCAAGTGCCTCTACATGGCTAAACCGCTTGGTTCTCTCCTAGGTAATACTACATGGTGTATTCACCCTAGACACGACATGTGTCATTAGTCACACGGTCAGAGACACGGTTAACTCTAAACAGAGTGTTGAAGCTAGACATAGGGTGTACTACCTAAAATTCATCCACCCATGTTGTTAGTCACATGGACAGATACATGGCCTCTTTGGCATGGCGTGTACTCCCAGTACATGGCATGTTCTACCCAAGTTTCCAAAACCCAGTGTCTCTGCTCATGCAGTCAATCACACGGTCAAGGACTACACAGAGTGTACATATAGTACACAACATTTAGTTAATAAAAGTTTCTTCTTCTAGAACATAAGAACACATGGCGTGTGTTCATCCACACACACCATGTGTTTTGGGTTTTCCTGGATAGTAAGCCTCCAAAACTACTCCAGAACCCCATAGAAACACTGAAACAAGCATTAAAGTTCCAAATTTCGATCCGTGGGGGCCCAAACTCCCTTCTAATCAAAGTTTCACATCATATTCATGCATATCACAAATTATAACAGTGTAATTTATAAGATGATCTACCAAGTTCCGATCCATGAGGGCTCATAACACCTCAGGGATCAAAGTTTGGCTCCCAATCAAATGAAACATTAAATTTTCTAATACCCTATCAAAATAGTAGGTACTATATCATGGAATCTATTGCAACTACATGAATATCTAGCATAACATTTATCACAACAACATGCAATCAGTAATGCATCCTAAATGGCATGAAAAAATGCATGACATGTGATCTCTAGAAACTGCCTATATGATGCATGAGATGGAATAACCTCATATCATTGGGTTGAAATAGAAATAGAACCAAAATGATATAAATCATAACAAAAAAATTCATGTGAATCACCCAACGGTGAAATAAAATCAAGTGTAACAATTGAAAAAACAGAAAAATTGTAATAATCAAGTTAAATTGGCTTTTCCCTCTTCATAGGTTAGCTAATTCTAGGAATAACTTATTACCAACTACCCATTCCATCATATCCCAATCTATAGGCTCCAAATAGTAAGACAAAGTAGAAAATAAAATACTCTGATACCAATTTGTAACATCCCGATTCTAGGTGCCGTCCAAAGGTGCCCCATACCCGGTTGGTCACAAGGCCTCAAGCGCATTTCTCCAAATACCAGAGGCTGTCGACTAGCAGAGAGGGCCTTGGGTGTGATTGTAGGAAAACTATACCTTCATTGGAATAGTATGCACAATGGTATAACAATAATAAATAGTAGTGGAAGTAATAATACCATAAAATAGGTAGACAATAGAATACTGAAAGTAAATAAACAAATGGAGCACATATATAAATGATTCATATCACATATGTCTAGTAAAATAGCCAAACACATCACAATTCTAGAAATAAAGTACTAAAATAATGTAAAAAAGAAAAAAAACTCCAACAGCATCGCAGGCCTAATCTTGGTCCCATGATCTTCAGCTCCACAACAATCAAGTACCTAATGATGAAGGGCGCTTTCCCTTATCTATACCAACAAACATATAGTATATTTGGGTCCAAAAGAATCACCCAAACAGGGTGTGAGATGAATCCCAGTAGGCAACCAACACAAGATCTATTCCTAACTGTCAGTGAGTATATATAGCAGGCAATAATGGAAATGTAGCAAAAAAACTAGGAGCACACAAAAGTAATCAAATCCTACATTTTCTATTTACATTCATTTGCATTTAATGTTCATCATTTAATCAAGTGTCACAAACATGTATTTTAGAGGACTACCTAATAGGTCTGAATCCAATCTTATGCTTTGTCTTGGAAGATGATTCAAAAGACTTCAATATTTATGTTAACCCTTTGGGTAGCTCACACAGTCTAATCCTCTAACCAAGTAATGAAATGAAATGGAAAAGGAACTCTGAGGAAGCACTCACTATCAATTCCCCCATGGTATTTCCATAATAACTACATGATATCTAGGGAAGTAATCAACATCAATTATCCCAATGGTCTCATAACGTAAAATATAGACACTCTGAGGGAGCAATCACCATAAATCCCCCATGTGGTCTTGTATCATGAAATATAATAGACATTCTGAGGAAGAACTCAACGTCAATTCCCCTTGTGGTCTAACTACACCAGGTTCTCACAGCCCTATGCAATTTAATCATGCATAACTAATATCAAGTAGCCCAAAGTAATCTCAACTAACACATGGATAAACAATTCCAATTCATATCAAAAGAATTTAACAATAAAAAAATACAATCAGTTCTATCCTATCAATAAAGGCAAGGAAACAAGGTTTGCATCATAGGAAACCTAGACCAAATGGCCCTAAACATTCAAACTAGGAAACACACCCATGGGGTGTTCCTTAAACACGCAATTCCACATAACATCACACCAAAAAACCCTAGAAAAAATGAAATAAATCTAAAGTAGATAAAATAGGATTTAATTTCCTTAACCTGAAATACTCGAAACCTGGGTAATTAGCACTTTGGCATATAAAATTCAAATACCAACAATGAAAGGAAAAAAACCATCTACCTCGACATTTTACAATCAATATACTCTGACATCGGCCCTCAAATCATCTTAGAATGAGGTAGATCTACACAAAGGACAAAAAATTCAACCTTTAATAACTCATAAAAAAGAGGAATTAGGAGGATAGGATCTAGAATAAGTAAGAACTCATCGAGGTTATTCTAATGCAACCGAAGGTTCTTGATTCAGAGAACGGATGAAGAATCAGTGGCTCAGAGAAGAATGTGTTATTTCAGATGCTCCTTTGTGAGTTATGGCTAGAAGAAGACGTTATTGGGGATTAGACGTGACCTCAGTCCAATTTATCAAATAAAAGAAAAAGTACACGACATTTTCATTTAATGTACACACTATGTACATACCTCAAATAGACCCCACTTTAAGTGGTCTATAGTTATCCCCACACTTCCATGTAATATACTGTTACATGACCAGAACATGGCTACCCGTGACAACCAGGTACAAAATGTGTACTCTTAAGTACATGGAACGTACTAATGAAATTTCCAAATTCTCCCTTTTTTTCTCAAAACACCCAAAATCAAGATCTATAATTGAAATGAAGATCTTGGTTCTTACAAAAATAGAGAAGTAATTTTCTAGATCTTATATATCTAAAGGAAATCAAGAGATGAAGAGGGAATTTTAGAACCATGGGAATGGTAATGTACCAAATAAGAACAATGGAATGAATCATTTTCAATCTTGTGAAAATTGTGGCTGTCTCTTCAAAGACATCTGATAAAATTAGAATGATACAGAGAAGATCTTATGAAAATTGTGGGAGGAAACATTTGGGAAAATTTTTGAAGGTTACATGAGTGTGTTACAAATATAGAGATAAGGGAAATTTATCTCATGAGTGCAAGGGGAAAAAACTAATGATATATAGTGATTTAAATGAAAATAAATGGGGAATTATTTAAACCAATGTCCTAAGAACCATTGGAATCTATCACAGAAGAGGCCAAGGAGAGATGACCAAGCTTATGCGATCACTATAATTGAGGTAGAAGTACCCAATGATGTGGTAGCAGATATATTAATCATATCATCAAATTTATCCAAGGTTTTATTTGATTCCATATCATCACACTCTTTTATATATACCCAATTTTACAAGAAAATTATATATTTACATTTTTATTTAATAAGGGATTTGTTAGTTCAAACTCCCAATGGAGGTCTCATTGCAACAAAGATGTTTCAGGAAGTCCCCATTATGGGATATAAACAGGCTTTATTGGATGACCTTATAATCATACCTACGGTTGAATTTGATATAATCCTTAGTGTAGAATGTTTTTTAAAATATTATATGAAAATTTATTTCAAGAAGAAGGAAATTACAAATTTTGAGGAAGATATAAAATTCCTTATCTTTAGAGTATAAAATTAATCATCTGACTCTTATCTAGATCCACCCCCTAGTAGCTCTATTGAATGAAATTCTTGGGAATAAAGAGAAAAAAATGTCTAGTGACGAGGAAAGTAATATTCAAATTGAGAGTGTACCAATTGTATAGGAATATATTGATGTATTTCTTAAGGAATTACCTAGACACCCCCCAAAACGTGAAGTTGAGTTTACCATTGAATTAATCCCCAATGCAAGACTAATATCAAAGAATCCTTATAGAATGGAAACTGTGGAATTAGTAGAGCTAAAGAAACTACTAGAGTATTTGAGTAATAAGGGATTTATTCACCCTAGTGTTTCTCCATGGGGAGCCCCTATTCTCTTTATTTAGAAGAAAGATGGATTGATGAAGTTGTGCATTGATTATAGATAAATCAATGCTATTAAAATAAATAAAAGTATCATCTACCTTGCATTGATGATTTATTTGATCAAATTCATGGAGCTTAATATTTTCAAATATTTACCTTATTTTTAAGTATCATCAATTGTGAGTAAATAATGAATAAATTCCAAAAATATGTTTTCAGACGAGGTATAAACATTATGAGTTTACAATAATGCCTTTTGGATTGACTAATTAACACTTAGTTGTCATGGATATAATGAACAGAGTGTTCAAGGAATATCTTGATGTTTATTTAGTATTCATTGATGACATTCTGGTGTATTCTAAAAGCTATGAAGACCACAAGAATCACATAAATATCATTCTTGACACTATCATAAGGAAAGATTTATATGGTAAATTTAGAAAGTGTGAATTCTGGCTTCAAATAACTTTTTTTCTTGTTCATATTACCTCAAAAGATAGAATCTCAATTGATCCTATAAATACAAAATCAATCCAAGAATGTACTACACCAACAAACATAACCGAGGTACATAGTTTCAATGTTTTAGTAGGTTAGTATTAGTATTTATTTCATAATTTTTATTGATTGGATAACCTATTAACTAAGTTCACGCATAAAATGGTTAAGTTCGTATGGAAAAAATAATGTGCAAAATATTTGAAATAATTAAAGAGAATATTTTTCAATGCTTCTATTTTGACTTTAATAAAAAGAAATGATGGGTTTATGATATAAATTGATGAATCAAAGAAAGGAATGGGTTGTGTCCTTATTCAAAATGATAATGTTATTGCATATTCATCATGGTAGTTAAAGATTCATGAACAAAATTATCCAACTCATGATCTTAATTTAGCATCCATAATATTTGTTCTAAAGATATGTAGACAATATCTCTATGGTGAAAGATGTGTGATATATATGGATCCCAATAGTTTGAAGTGAATCTTTACACAGAAAGAAATTAACATGAGGAAATGAGGATGGCTTAAATTACTCAAAGATTATGAATGCACAACACACTACCACCTAGGAAAAATAAGGTAGCAGATGCATTACGAAGGAAAGATCATGGACTTATAACCCAAATGTGGATTGAGAAAGATCCTATGTTAATCGATTTAGTAAAGATAGATATTATAATTGTTAAGTAAGAGGAAACATCACAAATTTTTTAAATGATTGTGAAACCATATTTATTAGAAAAGATAAAAATCTCTCAATCTGATGATGAGAATTTTCAAAATAAAATTAAATCCCTTAAGGATGGAATATTGAAAGTCTTCATGTATGAGGATGAAATTATGAAATTTGGAAAGAGGTTATGTGTTCCATAAATACCTGAGAAAAAAAGGGAACCATTAGATGATGCTCATAGCTCAAATTTCTCTATACACCATGGTAGTACCAAGATGTATAGAGACCCAAATAAATATTTTTGGTGGGATAATATGAAGCGAGAAATTGTTGACTATGTATCAAGATGTTTATTTTTTCAAAAAGTGAAGGCTGAGAGACACCATATTAGAGGAGTCATTCAACATATAACTATTCTTATGTAGAAGTGAGATGAAATTATGACGAACTTTGTCATAGGACTACCAAGGAAACCTATAAGGAATGATACGATATGGGTTATTGTTGATCTTATTACAAAATTGGCACATCTTCTTACTATAAGAGAAGATTTACCTCTTGTGTTCCTAATAAGAATATATATTAATAAAGTTTTAAGACTTCATGGTGCACCTCTATCAATTTTGTTTGATTGAGATCCCTGTTTTACATCAAAATTTTGGAGGAGTCTCCAAAAGTCTCTAGATGCGGAGCTTAATTTGAGCCCCACTTACCATCATCAAACCGAAGGGTAGTCTTAAAGGACTATTCAAACATTGGAAGAAATATTGAGATCATTCTCACTTGACTCTAAAGGTATGTGGGATCATTATTTACCATTGGTAGAGTTTACCTACAGTAATAGTTTTCATTCTAGTTTTCAAATGGTTCCATATGAAGCATTATATGGAAAGAGAGGTCATAATACAACTTGTTAGGATGAAGTTGGTGAGAATAAACTTATTGGCCCATAAATTATTGTATAGATAATGAAAAAGGTAAAAAAAATTCATGATCATGTTAAAGTAGATCAAAGTAGGGAAAAGAGTTATTCTGACAACTGTATAAAGGATTGGAATTTCAAGTGGGAGATCTTGTCTTTCTAAAAGTATCCCTATGGAATGGTGTCATAAGGTTCTGTAAGAAAGGGAAATTGAGCCCCAGGTATATTGGACTAATTGAAATTCTAGAAAGAATTGGAGTTGTAGCGTACTGATTAGAAATGGAACCATGTCTCTCCAAAGTCTATGATGTGTTCCATATATCATTGTAAAGTAAGTACATGTAAGACCCAACACATGTACTCACCTTTTAAGAAATAGAACTAGAACCTTATTTTTCTTTGGTGAAGATCCTATCATGATTCTTGACACTAGAGTGAAAGTATTGAGAAATCTGATGACTGGATTGGTAATGGTTCTTTGGAGAAACCATAAAATGGAAGAAGCAACATGGGAACCTGAGGATGTCTTTAAGAAAAACCAACCTCATCTGTTTAGAAGGTAATATTCATGAAACATTCACTGATTAAATTTTCAATGGGGGAAAAAATATAACACCCAAAGATTTTATGGTAAGTATCTTTTTAAATCAACTCAATTTATTCCATAGTTTACATTGCATGAAACACTGATCTTAAATGAACCATGATATATTATTGAATATTAACACGGTTTTTAGGAATAATAATGTGGGAATTATAATAAAAACCTCACCTATGAAATTATATATAAAATTTAGGTATCTCATAAATGAAAATATGATATATTTAAATTATGGAATAAGTAAAAAAATGTTTCCAAAATGATAAATTAAGTGTGGGTATTTTTGTGAAATGAAAATGTTTATTTACAGTTTTATAATTATTATAATGATTTAAAATAAAATTTATTTTCATAAAATATATTCATGAATTAATATTTTGTTGTATTATATTTATAAAATAATATTAGGATACCCTAATTAATTTTTTAATGTGTAGTAAAATCGGTTATAAAATTAAAATTAGTATTTTTTGAATAAATGATTATTTTAATTAGAAACTAAATTTCCCAAATTTTGAAAATAATATTCATAAAACAGAGTCCATTTTTGAAATCTAAATTTTGAAAAATGGTAAGGATGATTTTTTGGGTTTCTTCTGAAATAGTTGAATTTTTGGTGAATAGTTGAATACAATAATGTACATTATTTAACAAATACATTAATTATTGAGTCATGAATGATGTATGGATGAGTTATGAACTCATTACTTCAAAATTACATGCACTAGTTACTTTACGTAGTCATAGGAATCAACACTATTGATAGTTTTGAGCCAAAATAATAAACTAATGAATAAAATTACAAAAAACACCCCTATCCCCCTATAAATACGACCCCTCACTACCCCTTCTCCCCACACCTTCTAAGCCTTGAAGATTGTCTAAATTATATACAATTCCATTCCCAACCCCCTTCCCCATGTCCAAGGCCTTTTGGTCTTACCAAAAGATCAAGCCAAGTTCCTTAAGGAGGTTCTCAAGGAGACAATATTCAAGAGGTAAAATCCTCCTTTCCCTTTTAATTTATTTTCTTTTCCTATTCTCTCCTCGTATCCCATTATCCAAAGTGGAATGATAACTCTATGATCATATATATAATGAGATGTTATTTTTTTAGTGGAATATCCTTCATCAAATATATTCCCTCATCCTTTTATTTTAAAATTAAAACATCATTCGTGACGTGTCGATTCACCACCTTCATGGATGATGATTTTTTGTTTTTCTTTACCGCCTTCATGGCAGGTCATAAAACCATTATTATGGTTAAATCAGATTTTAATAAACATATTATAACTTTTATCATATCTTGGAACCAATTTATAGGGATAATATTAAATAAAATGAAACTAATTTGTGACGGTCGGAAAAATCGTCCAAAAATAAACCAAACATTTATTATTGATTTTTTATCTAATCAATATGGGAATTTTAGCTTTTTGCGATGGACTATTTGTGACAGGAATAGGACCCTTCGTAAATAGTTTTTCGAAATATACTATTTGCGATGAGAATTTTGACCTGTCACAAATTGTCAATAAAAAACTTGTATTTGTGACGAGTCATCGCAAATACCTTTGGCGCAGAATGTGCGCCAAAGCGCGAGAAGAGTATTTGCAATGGGGCTAAACCCCTTTCGTAAATACTTTTCCAAGTTTTCTGTTATTTACGAAGGGGAACCACCCTTGTCAGAAATAATGTGCCAGAAGAATAGTATTTGCAATGGGTCCCGTCTTAAATACTATTTTTTACCGTCGCCTCAATTATTAACTGCCTAACTATTCGCGACGAGACCCGCCATAAATAATAGTAATTGCGATGGTAGTCCCGTCACAAATAATCTCGTCGCAAAAGATCTAACCTATATATACTCCCTCTATTTTTTTTCCACACAAAACTTCCATCAACTTCTCTAACACTCTCTCCTCTGATATTTTTTTGTTTAATTTTTATAGAGTTTCAAACGTTACAAGGGATCAACTTTCAAGTATTATATCTACTGAAAGAATCAATTCCAAGGTATTTATTTATTATTTAATTTAATTTATTTAATATTTGTAATAATTACAATTGATTAGTAGTAATTAGATTTAATTAAAATTAATTATTTTTTTGCATTATTTTTTAGAAATATTCAGTTTTAGTTTTCATTAATGTTTTAATTAAAATTAAATTGTTGTAGTTTGCAATAATTTATTTTATTTTTTATAATTCTTAATAATTGGTTGCAATTATTAATAATTAGCTATAATTTATAATTTTTTTTAATAATTAGTGATAATTAGTAATAATTGGTGGTAATTAGTCGCAATTGGCGGTAATTAGTAATAATTGGCAATATATTATATAATGTAGTAATAAATTGTTATATATTAATAAAAATTAATGTTAATGAGTGATAATTAGTAAAAATTAGTAATGATTAATAATAATTAGTGGTAATTAGAAACAATTAAAGGTAATTAGTAATAA
Organism: Viscum album; assembly: GCA_963277665.1. Lineage (NCBI taxonomy): Eukaryota > Viridiplantae > Streptophyta > Magnoliopsida > Santalales > Viscaceae > Viscum > Viscum album. Next base: position 824,968,932 of record OY728148.1, on the reverse strand, counting down.
TTTGCTGTAATTAGTAATAATTAGTCTTAATTAGTAATAATTAATAAAAATTAGTAAGAATTAATAAAAATTAGTAATAATTGATAAAAATTAATAAAAATTAATAATAATTAGTAAGAATTAGTAAACATTAGTAATAATTAATAAAAATTATAAATAATTAGTGGCAACTATTAACAATTAGTGGTAACTAGTAACGATTAGTGGTAATTAGAAATAATTATTGGCAATTAGTAATAATTAATAAAAATTAGTAACAATTAATAAAAATTTGTAATAATTAATAAAAATTAATAAAAATTAGTAATAATTAATAAAAATTACTAAAAATTAATAAAAAATAATAAAAATTTGTAAAAATTAATAAAAATTAGTAATAATTATAAAAAATTAGTAATAGTGAGGGTTAATTAGTAATGATTAGTAATAATTAATAATAATTAATAATAATTAGGAATAATTAGTAATAATTAAGAATATTTAGAAATAATTAGGAAAGATTAGTAATGATTAGGAATAATTAGTAATGATTAGGAATAATCAGCAATGATTAGGAATAATTAGGAATAGTTAGGAATGATTAGTAATAATTAGTAATAATTATGAATAATTAGAAATAAATAGTAATAAATAGCAATAAATTGCAAAAAAATAGTAAAAAATAGTAAAAAATAGTAAAAAATATTAAAAAATAGTAATAAATATTAATAAATAGTAATAAATAGTAATAATTAGAAATAATTAGTGATAATTAGTGAAAATTAGTAATAATTAGTAAAAAATAGAAATAAATAAAAATAAATAGGAATAAATAGACATAAATAGCAGTAATTAGCGATAATTAGGAATAATTAGCGGTAATTAGTAAAAATTAAGAATAATTAGCAGTAATTAGTAAAAATTAGGAATAATTAGCGGCAATTAGTAAAAATTAGGAATAATTAGCGGTAATTAGTAAAAATTAGGAATAATTAGCGGTCATTAGTGGCAATTAGCAGTAATTAGTAATAAGTAGTAATAAAGATTAATAAGTAGTAATAAATTGTAATAATTAGTAATAATTAGGAATAATTAGTAATTATTAGTAGTAAATAGTAATTATTAGTAATAAAAAGTAATATATAGTAATAAATAGTGATAATTAGTAATAATTAGTAATATATAATTACAATTAGTAATAATTAGTAATAATCAGTAATAATGAGTAATAATTAGTAATAATTAGTAATAAATAGAAATAATTAGTAATAATCACTAATAAATTGTAATAAACAGTAATAAAGAGTAATAAATAATAATAAATAGTAATAAATAGTAATAAATAGTAATAAATAGTAATAAATAGTAATAAATAGTAATAAATAACAATAATTAAAAACAATTAGCAGTAATTAGTGATAATTAGTGACAATTAGTGGTAATTAGTAAAAATTATGATCAATTAGCGGTAATTAGAAATAAAAAGAAATAAATAGTAATAATTTGTAATAATTTGTAATAAATAGTAATAAATAGTAAGAAATAGTTATAATTAGCAATAAATAGTAATAAAAAGTAATAATTAGTAATAACGAGTAATAATTATTAATAAATTGAAATATATAGTAACAAATAGAAATAAATAGCCAAAATTAGTAATAATTAGTAATAAATAGTAATAAATAGTAATAAATATAAAAAATTAGGAATATATACTTTTAATTAGCAGTAATTAGTAAAAATTAGGAATAATTAGCGGTAATTTGCGGTATTAAGGTGTAATTAACAACAAATGACGATTAATAACTGTAAATAGTAATATTTAGTAATAATTGGTAATAATTTCTAACAAATAGTATTAAATAGTAATAATTAGTAATAAATAGTAATGAATAGTAATAAACAATAATAAATACTAATAAATGGTTATAAATAGTAATAAATAGTAATAAATAGTAATAATTAGTAATAAATAGTAATAAATAGTAATAAATAGTAATAAATATTAATAAATAGTAATAAATTGTAATAAATAGTAATAAATAGTAATAACTAGTAACAAATAGTAACAATTGGTAACAATTGGCAACAAATAGTAACAAATAGTAACAAATAGTGACAAATAGTAACAAATAGTAAATAATAGTAATAATTAGTGATAATTAGTAACAATTAGGGGTAATTAGTAACAGTTAGTTGTAATTAATAAAAATTAGCACTAATTAGTAAAAATTAGCAATAATTAGTAAAAAATGTTATAAAATAATAAAAATTAGTAATAATAAGTGGTAATTAGCAGTAATTAGCAGTAATTAGTGGTAATTAGTAATAATTAGCTGTAATTAGTAAAAATTAATGGTAATTAGTAAAAAATTGTTATAAACTAATAAAAATTAATAATAATAAGTGGTAATTAGTAGTAATTAGCAGCAATTAGTGGTAATTAGTAAAAGTTTTTCTCTAATTAGTAAAAATTAGATGTAATTAGTAAAAAACTACAGTAATTAGTAAAACATTGTTATAAACTAATAAAAATTTGAAATAATAAGTGGTAATTAGCCGTAATTAGGTGTAATTAGGGATAATTAGTAAAAAGTAGTTTTAATTAGTAAAAATTAGTGTTAATTATTAAAAATTATTGGTAATTAGTAAAAAATTGTTAAAAAATAATAAAAATTGGTAATAAAAATTGGTAATTTGTAGTAATTAGTAGTAATTAGAGGTGATTAGTAAAAATTAGCTATAATTAGTAAAAATTTGTCGTAATCTATACAAATCATTTGTAATTAGTAAAAATTTTATCTACTTAACAATAATTAAAGGATGTTAGGAAAGATTAGCGACGATCTGTACATTTTGTTTTGGATCTTCATTTTATTATATCAAATTATTACTAAAAAAATTATTTATTTGTATTTTTTAGAGTAATATGAAGTAAGGAAGTTGATAGTAGTCTTTATTAAATGAGCGTGATGGGATAAATTATTGTAAGAATCCAAATGGTTCTGGTAAGAATCATATATATATTGAGGGAATTAAAGCTTTTTTATTATTTGAATCATCAGAAATAGAAATTGTTTTGGAAGGGACAATTATGTGTCCATATAAGAAATGTGACCTGAGGATGATTAACACATTTGAACAACATTGGGTCTCATCTATTGCGATTTGGTTTTCAAAATGATTATTTTTTTGGTATCAACATGGTGAATACTATTCTAGAAATGATATTAATAAATTGGTTCTAGATATATCATGGATTCAAAATTTAGTACATGATGTGGTTGGTCCTTCTTTTCAAAAAACTAAAAATCCAGATGATATTGATTCAACTCCAAAGTTGGAACCATCCCAATTTTATGAGTTGTAGAAGTTTTCCGAGGAAGTCTTATATCATGGTTGTAAGATATGAAAATTTGAAGCGGTTGTAAAATTTATTGTAATTAAATCATATAACAGATGTCAAATAGCTATTTTGATTAGATATTATCTTTAGTTAAATCATTTTTACCTAAATAAAATTTGTTGCCTACAAATTTCTATGAGTGTAAGAGGCTTGTTCGTAATTTGGGTCTTGGTTATCAAAATATTCATGCATGTTAAAATGATTGCATCTTATATTATGCTAAAAAAGATTCATTCATTAGTCATCCTACATGTAGATAATTGATGTACAAAGAGGCTCAACTAGGGAAGTCGGAATTGATTCCTGTAAAATAATTGAGGTATTTACTGATTACACATAGATTGTAGCGTTTATTTATGTCTCAAAACAAAGCGTTATTGATGTCATGGCACAAAATCAATATTTCAACTAGTAAAGGCTTAAACCATCATGTTGATATCAATTCATGGAACATTTTTGACCAAGTACATCTGTATTTTTCTTCAGAAACTTGAAATGTGTGATTGGGTCTTTCTAATAACGGGTTCTATCCATTTGGTTCTTATAGTAGTCAATATTATTCTTGGACTATCTTTATATCTTTCTACAATTTACCTCCTTAGATGTTGATGAATGATCTATATATTTTTTGGGATTATTTATTCCAGGAAATCTAAAAAAGAATCTAGATGATTATTTAAAGACATTGATTGATGAGTTAATTTTATTTTTGAGTAATGGTGTTAGTACGTATGATATTGTTACAAAATAGAATTTCATACTAAAAGATACAGTAATCGAGACAATTAGTGACTTCCCAGCATATGACATGTTATATGGTTGGAGTACACATGGTGAAAAATCATGTACTTAATTTATGATAGACAACAAAGTGTTTATGCTCGTTAATGGAAGAAAATATTGTTTCTTAAACTATCATTGAATATTTCTTCCTAATGATCATCCTTTTCAGTGGAACAAATATCATTACAGAAAAGACACAATTGAAAAAGATGGACCTCTGACAATGATCTCAGGCATTGAGTTAAAATATATTGTCTCTTCATTACCTCCCACTAAATTTGGACAAACTATAAACTAATATAAAATTGATGTCTTTGGGAAAGAACCCAATTGGATAAAACATAGTATTTTTTGGGATCTTCCATACTCGTTTGATTTGTTGGTTCTTTACATGTTGGATGTAATGAATATTGAGAAGAAATATTTTGATAATATATTTTATACAGTTTTTGACACACTAGGTAAGACCAAATATAATGTAAAGTCATGATTAGATCTTGGACAAATTGTAGGTGACTAGAACTTGAACTATTTGAAAATGATAGATTAGTAAAGTCAATGAAACCAAAATCATCTTATACAGTTCCCAAAGAATATATTTTATTATTTTTTAGTGGATTGGAGATTTGAGGATTCAAGATGTTTATGTTTCCAATTTGGATAGATATATTAGAAATGGTAAAATTACCATATTAAAAAGTCAAGACTATTATGTTATAATGAAAAAACTTATACCGATTGGATTTAGAGGTTTGTTGAATTCTATGATTTGGGATGCGCTAACAGAAATATAATATTTTTTACGAGATATTTGTGTGGAAACAACAACTATGATGCACTAAGTAGACTACAAGAAAAAATTGTTTTAATTTTATGTAAACTGGAAAAAATCTTCCCACTGACTTTTTTTGATTCAATGGAAGATTTGGTATTACATTTATCACATGAAGCAAAATAATATGGTCTGAAATAGTTTCAATGGATGTACGCATTCGAGAGATGCTTGTGGAAATTGAATAAAAAGGTACATAACAAATAATCATATGAAGGATCAATTGCATAAGTTTATTTGGAGGAGGAAATTTATTTTTTCTACTCTCATTATTTTCAATCTTAATACCCCTCAAAACATAACCGCATGGGAATTAATGATAGAAATGTTGACAGTGAAATGAGAAATCAATTATCAAATTTAATCATCCCAAACTTGGCTTTGGTTTAGTTCATTAATGATGGATTTTAGATGATAAACACCACAGGGATCATGCATATGTTCTACTCAAGTGTGAATAAATGACACCATTTATAATATGAGTGATCCCATCACTTATTATATTATCCTTTTTTTCAGTAAATTAATATTATTTTATTTTTATATTGTATGATAATCACATCAAGAAACATTTTTCATAAATTATAATGTCTTCTCTTAAAGAACGTTGAGAAAATATTTTTTCCTACCAGTTTCAAAAACTAGTAAAATAAATTGTTTATGGTTTAACATATAAAATAAATTTATTATTTTTTATATTGATAATTATTTTACAAATTTTCAGGTATCTCAACATACTGATAAAATTGATAATCGATTATGTGTATTGAGTAACCCACCATACAAAATGGTTTAATATTTTAATGCATATATGGTGAATGTTTTTTTATTTTATAAATGTACATCTGGGGAATAAAAAAACAATGAATAATAGTTTTTTCATGAGAGAATATCATTATAGATAAATTAAAGTTGAATATTAAAAAATTCTAGAAGAAATAATTAAACTGTGTTATCTAGAATAGAATTACATAACGACATTTAAATGTCGGTGGTTGGATACTGAGAGAGGCTTGTGTATTCATCCGTGACATGGAATCAATGATATTAAAGATAAAATCCTTATTGTAGTAAATAAACCATTTTTAATGGATCATTAAGAACATAAAATTTATTATGAAAATTATTTGGTACTTTAATAGAGTTAAGTGATTGATGGAGCATAATAAAAATTAAATATTGGAAAAATTAGTTTATTCAAAGTGAATGTGGTTCCATATAATTGAATGAAATTGAAATTTTTCATGAGACTACTCCAAATATATATTTTACATGAAGAGACATGAATATTTATGATGACACCCCACAATTAAGGGTACATGGCGATGATAATGTTATTGACGTAACAAATGAATTTGAAATGGAAAGAGATGATGAAACTGAAACTCCTATGGAAATTGATGATACTAAGGAGGAATATAAAGATATTGAAACCATAATATATACAAATGAGGATGGAGATGAATATTTACATTATTAAATTCTAGTTATAATCATATATAATATATTTCTATATATAATAGTTATTTTCAACTATTTGATCATTTCATGTTTCAGATGGAATCAGATCTGTTTTGTGAGTTGGAGGAGTCTGATCTACCTAGAGACAAGCATGGTGTTGGATCATCTAACCCTCAGACTGATGGAGGTTCAGCAACGACTCAGAGGGTTTGTGGTCTTCCAAGATTTATGATTCCTGAACCATCCCTAAGTGATTTCCACATCTTGAATTAGATCCATGCATGCAGAGGTATGTTTACTTGTGTATTTTAGTTAGTTTTCATTAATTATCATAAATTTATTTATATACTAATTTTTTGATTATTTTTTATATTTTTTCAAAACTTTTCTCAAATAGATATTAGATAGGGGAGTGATATATTGAAGAATTATTTTTCTGGATCAAGGGTGACATTGGATTAGATTCCCATTGATATTCAACGATGTATGTTTAAGCATTGAATGGTACATAAATTAATAATAGTTATTTTAAAATTTATTTACTTAATAACATGATATTATTAATTAATTGTAGGGATTATGGTATCCCATCAATTATATCATCTTAGACTCTATTTAGTAGGCATGGAAGATCTGTATGTGTGAGCATTTCCGTCAGTTTTTGTACAATCTGAGGAGAAAAACCATGAGGAAAGCGGGAGTCACATAATATGATCACTCTTGCTGTGCCAACCAACCATATTACATATCATATTAGGTTTGGTATGGATTATGTTCATATTTTATGAGAACTAATTTTAAAAGGAGAGCATCATTAGGTTGACAGAACTGGGGGAGGTAGGAGGTGATGCATTGAGATGGTAGTCGTACATTTAGTAGGCATCAAAGAAATTGGATAAGTATTTTTTTAATAATTTATATAACTTTAAATGTAAAATGTTTATTTTATACTCATATAGGTATTTGAGAAACCCAATATTATAGAGTTCAATGTTTATAAGAGGATGTACAATGATCCCATCACTGGATATATTAGAGGTGATCACAAGTGTCATATTATGGTTAATATAATTTCTTTTTGAGTTTTAAAATTAAATGAAAATAATATTTTAACTATTTTAATTTTAAATTGAAATTTTTGGAGTCATATGAGGAAATGATGTATTAGAAATAGGATGAGAGTGAGGCCGAGACCGAGGGTCAGACCTCTGGTACAACATATTTTGATGATGCAGCATGGATGCATGAGATAGAGTATGCATTTGAGAAAGGCCGAGTTGTTGGTATCAGCTCTCTATTGACGCTTGAGAGTTATTATGGAACCCCTGTGATATCATCGTGTAGCTCAAGATGATATTATGGAGAGTCATCATCATCTACTGCATAGTATGAGGAACATCTACACACTTAGGGTGAGTTTATAGAGACCATGTGTAGGGAGCAAGAAGTGGTTCATGAACAGTAGCAACAACAACAGGAGAAGATGCATCGATGAAAGTAGCAGTATCACAAGTAGATAATGGAGCACATACGATGTATGACCCATGGTTTAGGGATGGATTTCTCTCTAATATCTTCTCCAACTCCTCGAGATGACCCCCTAAGCGATTTATATACTTTTTATGATAAAAATTTGAATGTATTTTTTTTGTAATATTTTTATTAATCCATATATTTACATTTCTATATACTGTGTTTTTTTTTTATTATGAATATTTTGTTTTTTATTATTTATTATTTTATTATATTGTATTATTTTATTATTTATTTTCTTATTATTTTATTATTTTTTCGTTATTTTATTATTATTTTATTATTATGTTATTATTATTATTATTATTTTTATTATTATTTTATATTTTTTTAAATATTGTGTATTTTATTATTTTTATTATTTTTTATTATTTTATTTATTATTTTAATTATATTTTTTTTATTTCATTATTTTTTTTTATTATTATAATTATTATTTTATTAATTTTTCAAATAATAATAATAATATTTATTTTTTTTATGTTTTTTGTGACAGACTCATCAAAAAAAGTTTTTTTTAAAAACCTGAATAAAATATTTGCAACAGGATCCTATTGCAAATGACCTGTTAGAAATGCTTTTATTTCCAACAGTGAATAAATCATCCTCATACCATATAACCCAAATGATAATTATGACCATTTAAATTTATGGAAGTGAATTAATACCATATAATTTCACTTCTGGAGAAATATTTTAATTTGAAAAGAACTTCCATAATTATACACAAGCGAAATGATCATGAAACCATGAAATGAACACTCTTAGAACAATGAAATTAAACATTATAACTCATAAAAATGGCCACAAATGAACATAATAAAATTATAATAAATAAATTATATGTTTAAGAGGTTCTTAATTAAGTAATTAATGAATCTAATTTGATTATCCAGGACATTAAGTACAAGTGCAGAATGCCTTCAGACATAAGGTAAGGGGTTTCTCATCTCACTTTTATTTTTTATGGGATATACCTTATTCACCACTTATTTCTTGGGTGTGGGGTATATATAATTCCATTTTGATATATTATATCATTAATATATTTATCTTCATTGTATTAAATATTTAATTTGGTGATTATTAATTTTATGGGGTATACGATTCAATTGATTACAAGGTGGTAAGGATTTTCCCATCTCACATTTACTTCTATGAGATATATTCCTTATTCAACCCTTATTTATTATGTGTGGTATACATAATGACATTTGATATATCATATCCTAAATTTCATTATATTAATGGTATTTAATGTTTCATTTGATAATTATTACATTTTTGGGGCATACGATTCGACTAATTACAACGTGGTAAGGGTTTTCTTAACTCAATTTTTATTCATTGGGTTAAAATTACATCTCATTGATTATGTCATGATATGGTTATGTGTAAAATAAAATTTTATTATCTTATATTTTTATTTCCACTTTTTTATTTTGATTTACTATGAACACACATAATCTATTCATTTGATTAATGATTTGATCCTTTTAAGGGACTTTGTCTCAATTTTATTTTGTTGAGGTATATTTTTGATGTTATGCACCTATTTTATTTTATATAGTGTATATACTACCCCTTTTATTTATGATAATAATTCAATGAAGACTTAATTAAATATCCATATTTATTATATCATGGAAATGATTATTTCTTAATCCACATACCAATTTTTCATACGGAGTTTACTTTGAAAGTTATTGATTAACTGGGGAAATAATGTTAAATCTGCACCTTTTACTCAATAAATATATTTTTTGATAAGGAATATTGATTCATAAATTAAATCGATCATTTCGATATTTGAGGAATTATTTGGATATGCAGACATTTGTGGGGCCCAGTTATTGATATCCCCTCGATGTATTGGTAGTATCATGAGACGATAGATTTCGCCAAATTAAATGGGGTTTTACCCATAATGATTAATCTATATTGTGAAAGGTATTGATGGTAGTGGTACCATGATGCATGAGATCATGGCATCCAAATTTATAATCATTTCCTTCATTAATATTTAATTCATTATTATCCATTATATTTTCACTATGATATTATCTGTGGATTTATATTGTGCTCAAGTTATTGATTAAATAGAATTTGTTTCCAATATTTTACATTGTCCTAATGATCACAACTTATACTCCCATGATTGAAAAGTTTTTGATTAAATGGAATTTATTTTAGTTATATATATACCTTTCAATATTGATTCTGTTTCATTCATTATTAATTCATGAAATCTTCTGATGAATTTTACCCTTACTGCGCATTTGAGATCACACTTTTATTTTTTCTCTTTTTCCCATAATATAAAGATGAAATGTTTGAATGTGTTTAAGGATGAAATTAATTTTTTTGTTATGTTTTATATTTTATTACCAATGTAATAAGTGTAATATGTAAGTATATAGTTATTTAATATTAATAAATTGATCGGTCCTTTGGAATTTTAATCTTGTATCTATGCCAAAGTAATAAAGTAAGGTAGCAGCTTAGGGCTACTAGGGTCAGGGTCTTTAAAACAACCATTTTAGCATTGGCTGTTTCACATAGGAACACCACCAATACACCATGACAATCAAAATGAACTACCATGTTCATGGCCTTTTCCATTTTGGACCCACTTCTCATCAACATGACCTATAATATGGCCACGACTTTCTTAGGTTGACTTTAATTTCTTCCAAGAACCTTCATCACTTCAATAATCTCTATCAACCAAAAAGGATCATTCAAACTTTATAAAAGGCCTGAATCATGATAAACCAGTATTAATATATATCAACATTGAATATCATTTCACATGCCATCAACTAATTTAACATAAAATATGATTTATGTATTCAAAAAATCCAACACACCCAATTACATCCTCTTCACCAATTCTTTAACCTCACTAAACACAACCACCATCTTGATACCTATTGGGCTCAATACCCTCCCCCTTTGAATTTTTTTATCAACCATGGAACATAAATCACTACGAAACTCTGAAAACATATAAATAGATCATAATACAATAATTCAAATCCTACATGTGAAAAATCAGTGCAGGAAATAAGAAAATTGAAAAAATAATGTCATGATATCTATAAGATAGTGATATATATGTAGCTTCATTCACAAGAACTTCAAAATCTTCAATAAAAACTTAATCAACATTTCAAACCTTAAAAATTATACAATTACATACAATAAACTCTTAAAATAGTTCACACATGATGAAATTATTTCTTACCCATTATAATAACCCTCACTAAATATATGCTTCCTTTTGATATATAATCACTAACAATGGAAACAAATAATAATGGATATTACCCTTAAATTATATACCCACTTTAAAAAGTAATAAGAAGATAAACATAATGGAAATATTTATATTGAAAAATTTTCTCCCCCTTGGACAACAATATACAAATACAAGACAAGATATGAAACTACAACACCATACCTTAGCTCTATAGAGTTGGAACACATAATTTCAACCTCAGATTCTGAAATGCTTTTTTTGACAATAGGTTATTGAAAATTTATACAATCAACTACTTTGTAGGATTTTTTAAGGTTTAACTCATTCTTGTCCACTATTTCTTTAAGAAATTGATATTTCACATCAATGTGTTAGGATATTTAATGATGAATTAGATTCTTTGAAAAATTAATAGCACTTTGATTATCACATCCCAATATTAATGAAAGCTTCACTTTAAATTTTAAATCTTATAACTGAGTCTTCATCCAAATAAGTTGTGTTGAGGCATGGGTGGAAGCCACATATTTAGCCGCATAAGTTCCCAATGTGACTAATTTATGCTTATTTTAATTCCAACAAACACATATTTTTCTATGAATTAAAGCTCCATTAGATGTAGAATTACAATTATCAACACATCGAACCTAATATAAATTTGAATAACCAAATAGATCAAGCTTAACTTTTTTTTATATTTCAGTACATAGTTTAAAATTCCTTTGATGTATATAAGTATTCTCTCTCCATACATGAAATGAGACACCTTTAGGGAACTTTGATTCCAAGAAAAGAGTGTAATGACATACATAATATCTGGTATTAATGATATAAGTTATAGAATAATTCTAATTAGCTTCCATAATTCCCTTGAATCCACATCCTTTCATTGTTAATCTTTGTAAAATTTTATTCCTACTAAAATTGGTGTTGAAAATGGATTCAAATAATCCAATCCAAACTTATTTAACGTTTCATTAAAAAAATTCTCATGATATATAAAAATATAATCTTTTTCTAGAGATATTAATAATTTAAAAAAGTATGACATCAAACAAAGCATAGAAATTTCAAAAATGTTCATCATTTATTTAGAAATATCTTCACAAACTCCATCATTTCCATAAAAAATAATATCATCTACATAAATAATAAAATGAGAAATACCCCTTCATAATCTTTAATATAGAGATTACTATCAACACCTCCTTTTCTGAATTTCAACTTCTTCCAAAAGGTGACAAGATTATAATACCAAGATCACAAGGATTTATTTATCCCATATAAATAATTTTTTATCCTATGAAAACAATTATCATATTCACCAAGAAATAAACTACATGTTTGTAGAATATACACTTTTTATTCAAATTCACCATTATGGGAGGATAACTTGACATCCATTTGTAATATATTTCATTGACTTTGTGCTGTAATTGAAAGAAAAATTATTATGGTTTTAGGTCTTGAAACTGGTGAAAAGTTCTCATAAAATTCACATCCTTTAACTTATAAGTATCCTTTGAACACCAATCTAGATTTATTTCTCACAATTTTACCTTTTTCATTCATCTTGTTTCAGAAAACCCACTTAGTTAAAAAAAATTATTCTTTTTGGAATTGGGTACCAACTACCATGTTTCATTATTTTCTATTTGATCCCTCTATCCATTAATTTCATAAATACACAATTTATGTTTCATATATTCTTTAAAATCTCTTGGTTTAACTTGATAGAAAAGTGATATATGAAAGACTATTCTCAGAGTCCCTTTAATTTGAATATTTTTTTCATGATTTCAAATGATATTTTGGACCTAAAAATTCTTTCTAAACTTTAAGAACCCAGATCTTCGTTTCAGGTATGTTTTTCCTTTTCTGGTCGTTTTTGAGAAAAAGAGGAAAATCTGGAAATTTTCAAATTACACGCCATGTACTTTATAAGTACACGCCATGTACTTTGATGAAGCGTAAGGCTGTGTGATGTCCATGTCCAGGCCAAACACACGGTGTGTAGGTGTGATGTGGAGGCTGCTTAAAGGGGAGTACAGAAAGGCCAAGTACATGCCGTGTACCCCAGAAGTACATGCAGTGTCGTTTATTTTTTTCATTAAACGGACCGGGGTCATGCCTAATGGACAGAAACACCTTCTTCTCCAGGTTCTTCGACCAAGAGCGCCCGTATGACCGCGAACATCATCCGATCCCCCGAGCCTCTGTCTATTTTCCGAATCGACCGCCATCTATTGCATTGGAACCGAAGCAGTGAGCTCTTCTTTCTTCCTGAGTCTCATTCCATGATTCTCTTTTTTTATCAAGATATCACGGGTTGAACGTTTTGTGCGTTTTCATAGATCTACGCCATTATAAGGAGAATCAAGCCTCATGGTTCAAGTATATTGATCTCCTAGCATCGAGGTAGGTGGTTTGGGCCTTAAATTTGGAAGTCTTTGAGTTTTATGTGAAAATTTTCACCAATACCCATGAACGGGGTATTGCGTGTTTATCGTTTTACCCATGTTGTTTTCCTTCCATGCTTGTATTCTTGTGTAAAGGTAATTTTATCATGTTTCTGGGTAATTGCTATGCTTGGATGTTTTTCCCATGCCTTATTATTGTTACGACCTTTAGGTCTTGTTAGCCTTTGGCTGTTATACCTGTTTCCATGCCTTGTGACTGTAGGATGGAATGAAATTATTGGCATGCTTGTTTTGTTATAGATTGGTTATCTAAGTAGCTCCATTGGTTTACTTTGTCCTCATAGCATTATTATGCACCGATTGGCACGGGACTGTGAGGACCTAATGCTATAGACTATAAGGGATAGACCGAGTGAGTTTCCCAAAGAGTCTTGGATATTATAGACTACAAGGGAAAGACCGAGTGAGCTTCCCAGAGAGTCTCGGATATTATAGACTATAGGAGGGTGGACCGAGTGAGCTTCCTCAGAGAGTCTTTACTTTGTTTGAATTTTCGTAAAACCTTTCCAGGCTAGAGAAGGAATTGACTGAGTGAGCTTCCTTAGAGATTTTGTGATAGACCTGAGACTATAGGAGGATTGACCGAGTGAGCTCCTCAGAGAGTTTCTAGACCTTGGGGCTATAAGAGGGTTATACCACGTGATCTTCCTCAGAGAGTCCCTAAATACCCTATAATATAAGGGGAATTGACCGAGCGAGCTTCCCCATAGAGTATTGTAATTTTCGTTCTAACAAACCATAGGGGTTAGGTTGAGTGCACTTCCCAGAGGGTTGTTGGTACTTCTTGGATAGGACCAGAGGGATTGGCTGCAAGTACTTCCCAGGGGGGTTCTTGTTGTGGTTAACTGTTAGCTTCACTGCTTCTTATTGTTCTGTGGATTGATTACTTTTACATATCATCCTGTTACTACTTTCTAATTACCGCCTGATGTTTACTGTTACTGTTTACTACTTACTGTACTATTACCTGCCATATACTCACTGACTGCAAGGAACAAATCTTTGGGTGGTTTCCTACTGGTATTTAGTCTCACACCCTGTTTGGGACATGGTTTTGGGCCCAAACAGACTATTTTGTTGCAGGTATAGACAAGGGAAAGTGCCCTTTGACTTCTAGTACTTGATTGATTTTGAGCAGGAGAGCATGGGACCAAGCCAAGGATTGTGATGTTGAGGAGTTGCTTATTTGTTTTTCTTTTGTACTTTGGTTTAGTATTGTATTCAACATTGTGACTTGTTTGTCTTCTTTCCTAGACATATGTATTGTGCATCATTTCATATATACATGTGTTCTCCAGTTGTTTATTGTTTTAGTCTTCCACTGTTTATTATTGTTGGATATTTACTACTTCTGCTATTGCATTTTTTGTTTACTTCCGCTGTGTACTCTACCAATGAGGGTATAGTTTCCCCACTATCACACCCAAGGCCCTCGCTACTAGTCTGATGCTTCTGGATTTTTGGGAAATGCTCTTGAGGCCATGTGACCAACTGGGTACGGGGCACCTCTGGGTGGATTTCGGAACCGGGACATTACAAAGTGGTATCATAGGAATTCTTTTCTCTTGATTTACTGTTTGGAGCCTTTAGCCAAGGATAGGACATATTCGATACTTGGTAATAAACTGTGCCCGAGAGTAGCTAACCCGTGTATAGGGAAAAACCAATCTACCTCGTTTATTGCAGTTTTCTAGTTTTGAGATTTTACGGTTGATATAATTTCACCTAGAGTGACTCACATGCCTTGTATTGTTATTGTTGTGCTATTGCGGTTCTATTTTTGTCGCAACCCGATGAGATGAAAGTATGCCATCTCATGCATCATATATGAACTTGTTATAAATCACATTCCATGTATTCTTACCATGCCATCTAGGGTGCATTAGAGATTGTATGTTGTTGAGATAGACATTGTGTAGATTATGCATGATGTTGTGATAGATGCTATGGTAGAATCCCTACAGTTTGATAGATAAATTGTTTTTATTGTACCATTAATTAAATTAATGCCAAATTTTGATTCTTGAGGTGTTATGGGCCCTCATTAATTGGAGTTTGGTGGATCATTTACCTGTTTCCCTTGTATTTGATATGTAGGAGATGTCAAGCTTTATTCGCGGGGAGTATGGGCCCCCATGGATCAGAATTTGGCACCTCCATGTTTGTTTTTTTAGCGTTTTCTGGGCTTTGGTGTAGTTTCTGAGCCACTGCCCGGAAAAACCAAGAATACATGGCGTGTACTTGACTACATGCCCTGTAGTTTTAAACCGTGTCACTGACTGTGTGAGCAGAAACACGGGGTGGTGAAAAAGTTTTCGGGAACACGCCGTGTACAGTAGTTACAAGCCGTGTAGTAGTGAGCCATATACCAGGCCGTGTCACTAACAACACGGGTCAGGGAAGCTCGTGTAGTACATGCCGTGTTTTTTATGAACACACCATGTAGCCTTGTTCTAGGTACCCAACCATGTCATGAACAACACCGGTCGGTGTTATCTTCTCCCATACATGTCGTGTTTTTTTGGAACACGCCGTGTAAGGGTCATCCTTGTAGTTGGCCGTGTAACTAACAACATGGGTCGCCGAAACCATGTCTAGTACACACTATGTCCTTAGTGAACAAGACGTGTAATCTAGGGTTAAGAGGACTGTGTGTGTTAGCCATGTAAAGAGACTCAGGAAAGGGAATGGAGTTCAAGTACACGCCGTGTGTGGGGACACCATGCTGTGTAGTCGGGGGTTTTACACGACCAGAGGTGGAAGAAGTACACACCCATGTGAATGGCCTTCAGGAACACTCCGTGTAGTTTTATACATGCCGTGTAGCCATGTTTAGTAAAACTTGAGTGTTTCTTTCTCCTGTTCCCATTTTTACTCTTTTTTTCTATGTTCTTGATAATTCTGATCTAAGGTGTACTTTTGATATTTTAGAGATATGCCTCCGAGACGTCCTCTGGTTGTACGTCGGTAGCCAGATGGTGATCAGACACCAGATATGGCCGATTAGGGACCTCTTACAGATCCTCCTGCTATTCCAGCCTTGGAAACAACAGTTATACCCGTTGCAGGCACCGATGCATAGTTTAGGGATGAATTCCTGAGGATGATGTAGACCTTTCAGGGAGTGCTGCATCCTGCCCTATCGACGGCTGAGTTGACGCGGGTTTTCCAGCAGCAACATCCTCCTACGTTCTCAGGGGATGGAGGACCCCAGGCTGCAGAGTCATGGCTAGAGGCCACACTGATGATTTTCGAGCATCTGGAGATACCTTCAGAGAAGAGGGTAAAGCTGGATACTTATATGCTCCGAGACACCACCAAGAAGTGGTGGGAGGTGATCTCACAGTCCGGGCACCAGCAGAGTATGACTTGGGATGAGTTTCGGTGTATCTTCTATGATTACTTTTATCTAGAGACCTTGAGGGCTGACCACGCCTGGGAGTTTATGAGTCTCGAGCAGGGCACTCTTTCTGTTATGGAGTATTCGCCTCGTTTTACCGAACTGCAGCGCTTCATGCTGATTCCAGCAGGTGATGAGTTGTTCCATGATAGGAAGATTGAGGATGGTATCAGGCATGAGTTCCGTTCCCAGGTGAATATCTTCAGGTTGACTTCGATATTCGCTATTTTCAACCAAGCAGTGATCACTGAGCACAATCTGAGAGATTATAGAGCAGTGAGCTAGGGAGGTTCGTCATCCAGAGTCAGTGTTCCTCCTACCGATAGAAAGAAGCACCGTAGGAATTCTGATCGAGGAGAGTAGGGTAGGCAGAATGTATCTTCGGGCAGCCAGGTAGTATGCTACTAATGCGGTAGGAGTGGGAATACTAGGCCTCAGTGTTTGAGAGACCTGATGGAGTGCCGATCTTGTGGAATGATGGGCCATCTTCAGCGTTTTTGTCATATATTCTCACCTACAGCTAGTGGTAGGGGTTCTTCTAGGACCCCGCGTTTAGGTGATGCATCACTAGTTTCTCACCAGTCCGAGAACTGGAGTTCTTCTGGCCATTCGGGCCGAGGTGGAGGTTGCGACCGTGGTGGTCAGTCACCAAGTTACCAGTGACAGCAGAGCGGATCAGCTTAGAGTAGTTAGCTAGGGGCGCATGGCCGCGGTACGGGCCAAAATTTCGCCGTGGAGAAGACCTATCATGAGCAGGATCCTGAACCTTCTATAGTTCGAGGTACGATCTTAGTAGCCTCAGTTTTATCTTCATCTTTTTTCAATACTTGTGCTTCACATAGCTTTATCTTTGTTGCTATTGTGGATATCCTTGAACTCTGTATCTCTTTGTCTACCGAATTGTTTACTCTTGATACACCATTGGGAATAAGGATGTCTAACGTACATCAGTGAAGATATTTCCCTCTTGAGGTTGTAGGGTGTCACTTCTTATGGGACCTCTATTTCCTAGAGATGAAAGGCTCTGATTTTATTTTCGGTATGGACTGGTTAGTTCCCTTCCAGGCAGTCGTCGATTTCCATCGCCGCAAGATGAGTTTTGTATCACCAGTGGGAAGATCTTTTCTTCATAGAGGCGAGTGGGATGTCCAGACAGGTAGAGATGGACCAGAGAATCATGGCCTAGGAGGATTTACAACCTAGATTTCCAGTCTTTATCTGGATGACCAGTGGACTTCACAGTTAGAATTTCCCCCAGTGGTGGATCATTTCAGGGATGTCTTTCCAGAGGACTTTTCTGGTTTGCCTCCAGAGCGTGAGGTAGACCTATCAATTGAGCTCATGCCAGGAGTGACACCAGTGTCCATTACTCCTTATAGGGTGGATACACCTGAGTTACAGGAGCTCATGAAGTAGTTGGAGGAGTTGCAGGCAAATGGTTTCATCCGAACCAGTACTTCTCCTTGGGGTTCACCTGTCCTGTTTGTGAAGAAGGAAGACGACACCCTTAGGCATTACATGGATTATCCGAAGCTGAACCAGTTGACGTCCAAGAACTGATATCCTTTTCCTTGGATTGATGAACTCTTTGATTAGCTTCGAGGGGCACGAGTGTTCTCGATGATCGATCTGAGGTTTGGTTATCATCAGTTGTGCGTTAGATCATCATATATACCTCTTACATCCTTTAAGAGAAGATATGTTCTATACGAGTATACAGTCATGCCATTCAGTCTCACGAATGCGCCATCAGTTTTTATGGCACTGATGAACTGAGTGTTCCATCCATACTTAGATTTCTTCGTGGTGGTTTTCGTGTATGACAACTTGGTGTACTCTCACACTCGATATGACCATGATAACCATCTTGAGATTGTTCTGAGTACACTGAGAGAGCATCAGTTATATGCTAAGCTCTCGAAATGCCACTTTTGGATGGATCAGATTCACTACTTGGGTCACGTTATCTCAGAAACAGGAGTATCAGTAGAACCAGAGAAAGTGAGAGCTATAGTTTCCTAGGAGCATCCAAAGAATGTATTTGAGGTGCAAAGTTTTCTAGGGCTGGCTGGATACTGAATTCATTTCATATAGGACTTTTCATGCCTTGCAGCACCGCTAACAGGTGTGACCAAGAAAGGTGAGAAGTTCTTATGGACAAATTCTTGTGACTCATCCTTTCAGGAACTGAAGGGGAGGTTGAAATCAGTACTGATACTGGTCTTTCCAGAGCCGGGAAAGAGATATACAGTGTATTGTGATGCTTTAGGTGTCATACTGGGAGCTGTGCTTATACAGGGAGATGGAGTCATTGCGTACTGGTCTCGGTAGTTGAGGCCACATGAGAGGAACTAACCGACGCATGATCTGGAGTTAGCAGATGTTTTTCATGCCTTACGCTATTGGAGGCATTACCTTTTGGGAGAGAACTTTGTGGTTTTCACTGACCATAAGAGTCTCAAATACATCTTCACTCAATGTGATCTGAATTTGAGACAGTGCAGGTGGGTCGAGTATCTTCAGTCCATCAACTTTGATTTTGCCTATACGCCAGGAAAGGGAAACACAGTGGCTGATGCGTTGAGTAGGAGAACTCAGATTTAGGTAGTTCAGGAGTCCAGTAGTGAGTGGAAGCTTATTGCTCTATTCTCTGAGATGCATTTGGAGGTGCAAGACAAGCATGGGAAGACTTTTCTATCATCTGTAGCTGTTACCTCTACCCTTCTTGATCATGTGCAGATGAGGCAGCTATTAGACTCAGAAGGCGTACTCCTGCGGGAGAGTGTGTTAGGAGAGGACCCTCTTACTGGATGTATAGTGGGCAAGGATGAGATCTTGCATTTCCAGGGATGCGTATGGGTGCCAATAGACATACGCAAGGAACTAATGCAAGATTTTCATTATTCGGTTTAGGAAGTTCATCCTAGAATCACCAAGATGAATTGTGATCTACACCACCAGTACTGGTGGCCAGATATGAAGAGGGATGTTGCTGGGTTCATCATGAGATGTTCTACTTGTCAGCAGGTGAAAGCGAAGCATCAGAGACCAGCAGGGATTTTACAGTAGTTACCCATTCTCGAATGGAAGTGGAATGATGTCACGATGGACTTCGTGATTGGGTTACCGAGGTTACCTCAAGGGAGTGACGTTGTTTGGGTTGTCTTCTACAGACTTACGAAGGTTGCTCACTTATTTCCGATCAAGGATACCTTTAGTGTCAATGATCTAGGGCGGTTGTACATCCGATAGATTGTATATCTGCATGGAGTTCCACACTCCATTGTTTTAGACAGGGATGTACATTTTACTTCTCAGTTCTGGTAGGGGATTTAGAAGGCTTTGGGTACACAGGTACTTTTGAGTACAACATACCATCCCCAAACAAATGGCCAGTCTGAGCGTACGATCCAAGTGCTTAAGGATATGCTCTGAGCATGCATTCTACACGTTGGAGGTTCTTGTGAGAAGCATTTTCCTCTAGTGGAGTTTCCTACAACAACAATTTTCAGGCGACCATTCAGATGGAACCTTACGAGGCCTTGTACGGTATGCCATGCTGATCAACTTTGTGCTGGATGGAGGCAGGAGAGGCAGCTTTGCTAGGACCTCGACTAGTTCAGGAGACCTCAGAGAATATAGAGTTGATTCGGAAGAGTATTGATACAACACAGTCTCGACATAAGTCTTATGCTGATCAGCGGAGATGACCTATGGAGTTCGAGGTTGGGGATCAGGTTTTCCTGCGTGTCTTGCTGAGGTTGGGACACAAGAGGATTCAGAGACATGGAAAGCTTTCACCATGGTACGTCGGGCCATTTGAGGTATTGGAGAGAGTTGGGCCGGTTGCCTATCGGTTGCAGTTACCTCATAGGTACCGGGATATGCGTGAATTCTTCCACGTCTCTCAGCTCTGACGTTACTTTTCAAACGTGTCTCATTCCTTTCAACCTGAGGAGGTTGAGCTCGAAGCAGATTCATCATTTAAGGAGCATCCTATCTGGATTGTCGATCGTAGTACGAAGGTTCTCTATGGCCGGTCTGTTCCTCTGGTATAAGTGCTATGGTAGCACTGGCGAGTATAGGATGAGACCTGGGCTAGGGAGGCCGATGTACGATCGTAGTGGCCGAAGCTGTTTGAGGTTTCTTCTTCCACGCGTCGTTAGGGAAATTCAAGGAAAAATTTCTTTAAGGGGGGAAGTTTGTAAGAACCCATATCTTTGTTTTAGGTATGTTTTTCCTTTTCTAGTAATTTTTGAGAAAAATAGGAAAATCTAGAAATTTTCTAAGTACATGCCCTGTATTTTATAAGTACACACCGTGTACTTTGATGCAGCGCAAGGCCGTGTGCTGGCCATGTCCGGGCCACACACACGGTATGTAGGGGCGATGTGGAGGCCGCTTAAAGTGGAGTATGGAAAGGCCAAGTACATGCCATGTACCCCATAAGTACACACCAAGTAGTTTCTTTTTTTCATTAAACAGACCGGGGTCATGCCGAATGGAAAGAAACACCTTCTTCTCCAGGTTCTTCGACCGAGAGCGCCCGTACGGCCGCGAAAATCCTCCAAGCCCCCGAGCCTCCGTCTTTTTTCCGAATCGACCATCGTTGATTGCGTTGGAACCACAACGGTGATCTCCTTTTTCTCCTTGAGTCTCATTCCATGATTCTCTTTTTTTCTCAAGATGTCGTTGGTTGAACGTTTTGTGCGTTTTCGTAGATCTATGCCGTTCTAAGGAGAATCAAGCCTCGTGTTTCAAGTATATTTATCTCCTAGCATCGAGGTAGGTGGTTTGTGACTTACCTTTCAAAGTATTTGAGTTTTATGTTCAAATTTCCAACAATACCTGTGAATGGGATATTGCATGTTTACCGTTTTTCCCTTGTTGTTTTCCTTCAATGATTGTATTCTTGTGTAGAGGTAATTTGATCATGTTTGTTGATAATTTCTATGATTGAATGTTTTTCCCATGCCTTGTTCTTGTTACGAACTTTGGGTCTTGTTAGCCTTTGGCCATTATACCTGTTTTCCATGCCTTGTGACTGTAGGATGGAATGATATTCTTGACATGCTTGTTTTGTTGTAGACTGGTTAGCCAAGTAGCTCCGTAGGTGTACTTTGGCCTTATAGCATTATTATGCACTGACTGGAATGGGACTGTGAGAACCTGGTGCTATAGACTATAAGGGATAGACCGAGTGAGCTTCCCAGAGAGTCATGGATATTATAGACTACAGGGGATAGACCGAGTGAGCTTCCTAGAGAGTCTTGGATATTATAGACTACTGGAGGGTAGACCGAGTGAGCTTCCTCAGAGAGTCTTTACTTTGTTTGAATTTTCTTAAAACCTTTCCAGGCTAGAGAAGGAATTGACTGAGTGAGATTCCTTAGAGAGTCTGTGATAGACCTGAGACTATAGGAGGATTGACTGAGTGAGATCCTTATAGAGTTTCTAGACCTTGGGGCTATAAGAAGGTTAGACCGCGTGATCTTCCTTAGAGATTCCCTGACCAACCTAGACTATAAGGGGAATTGACTGAGCGAGCTTCCCCAGAGAGTATTTTAATTTTTGTATGACCAAACCAGAGGGGTTAGGATGAGTGAACTACCCAGAGGGTTGTTGGTACTTCTTGGATAGGACCAGAGGGGTTGGATGAGAGTACTTCCCCGAGGGGTTCCTGTTGTGGTTAGCTATTTGCTTCACTGCTGCTTTTTGTTCTGTGGATTGATTACTATTGCATATCATCATGTTACTGCTTTCTGATTACTGCCTGCTGTTTACTGTTACTGTTTACTTTATACTGTATTATTACCTGCCATATACTCACTGACTATAAGGCACAGATCTTTGGGTGGTTACCTACTGAGATTTAGTATCACACCCTGTTTGGGCCATGCTTTTTGGCCCAAAAAGACTACGTT
Source organism: Viscum album (assembly GCA_963277665.1). NCBI lineage: Eukaryota > Viridiplantae > Streptophyta > Magnoliopsida > Santalales > Viscaceae > Viscum > Viscum album. The sequence goes on along the minus strand of OY728148.1, from coordinate 824,945,872 downwards.
GTTTCAGGTATAGACAAGGGCTAGTGCCCTTAGACTTCTGGTACTTGATTGCTTTAGATCAGGAGAGAATGGGACCAAGATGAGGCTTGCGATGTAGAGGATTTGCTTATTTTTTTTGTACTTTGGTTTAGTATTGTATTCAGCATTGTGACTTGTTTGACATCTTTCCTAGACATATATATCTTTCATCATTTCATATATACATGTGTGCTCTAGTTGTTTATTGTTTTAGTCTGCCGCTATTTATTGTTGTTGGATATTTACTTCTTCCGCTATTTTATGTTTTGTTTACTTCTGTTGTGTACTCTTCCAATGAGGGAATTGTTTCCCCACTGTCAAACCCAAGGCCCTCGCCGCTAGTTGAAAGCCTCTGGTGTTTGGGGAAATGCGCTTGAGGCCATGTGACCAACCGGGTACGGGGCACCTCTGGGTGGATTTCGGAACTGGGATGTTACATAAACATTGTATAATGCGAACACGATTGTTTTTATTCACTATAATTCTTTCAATCAACTTCTTCAACCTGAACTTCTTAAAAATGTTCACTATTTTCTATAACTTCCCATTACTATTTCATGAAAATTGATTCATCATGATTACTTTTGGAACTTTTTTCTCATGTGATTTCACAATATTTTCATCTTCTATCACATTCACACCAATAGAATCAAAAATATTTCCTGTATATTTTCTGTAATAATGAGATCTTCTTTTATTTGGTGGATAACATAGGAAGATAACATCCACACCTCTTATTTCAAATTTTCTCAAATTTTCACATTTAACATTGATAATACAAGGTATTAAAAAAATTATTAGATAAATAAAACATGGATATTTATTATAATACATATCATATGATGAAATATTAGAATTTGAACTATAAAGAAAATGATTTTGGATATGAATAGATTCTACAATAGTTTTTCTCTAGAAATAGTGAGATGTGTCATGCCTTAATAACATAGTTCATGCCATCTCCACAAGACCTCTATTATTTTATTTAGCCAAACCATATTGATGAGATATGTATAGTGCTTTATGTTTTTGTTGTATTCTATGTTTTTCAATATATTCTTTAAACCTTCTATTGCTATACTCATAACCATTATATTCTCAAATCATATTCAAAGAGTAACCATAATCTTCTTTTTAAATTCCCCTGGAACCCTTGAAAATTTTTAGAGCCATTTATTTATAATTCACAAACATAATTCATGTAATTAATTTAAAGTCATTAATAAATGAAATAAAATACTTATCTTCATTTGTTTATTGTTTCCACATGGTGTCACAAATGTCAGAGTGAATTAGATCCAAAGGATGAGTTGATTGTATTTCTACCTTCTTGTGTGAAGTATTCATAATATTTAACTTTTGAAAAGTAGAAAATACTCAATTAGTTTTTCTTTTAAACTTAGGAACATCTTGAGCAATATCTCAGCTAATAAGCTTATACATATTATTTTTTCTAATATGACCAAGTATTTGAATACATAATTGATTTTCTTCTTTCACTCTCAAATAACAAGAATTTCCAACATCACCAATATAAAAAAAATTGACTCTTGTCCACTATAATTTTTTACAGATACATTCATATTTCAATCTATTAAAAAAAACCATATTTTTGAATGATCACATCATTTCCTTGATCAAATAACTAAGGCACATAAATAATATTGTGTTTCTATCATTAAACATATAACATGATATTAGATTTCAATTGATCTGTACCAATCAATGATGATCCTACACCTTTGATTTTAAGTGAACCATAATTTCCAAAGGTAATATGAACTTATTTACATTTTTCAATATCTTTGAGTATATTTAGTTCTCCTATAATAAATGAGGAACAACCACTATGTAAAATATATATAAATTCTCCTTTGGATTCTTTGTAGGTAACTCCAAAAACCAAAGATTTCTCTTTGCTTATATACTTCCTTTTTTGATACTTATCAGCACTATCTCTCAAGAAAATTTGTGATGGTAGCTTTATAAGAAACCAGTTTTTCAAGATGACCAGGTTTCCTATAGTATTCAAAAACATCTTCTAGTTGTTGAAATATATTTTTTAATTTTTAATCAGTGTTTTTTTGGCTGTCTCTAAATTGTTTTCCTACCAATGATGTGACTCCCCCTGAATTTGAATCTTCCAAAATATCTAAAATCACCATTATATTAGTAATTAAATCAACACATAATTTCCATGTGACCAAAACCTTTATAGTGCAAACAATTAACATAAAAATCATATTTTCATTTAGAAACATCATATTGTCAAGAACTACAAACCTATATTTTAACCTTTGTTCTTCCATTAATATTTAAACATTTTTGAATTTTTTTTGGTGAATGATTGACTATTTGTTATTCACATAAAACATATTTTAATCCATTTTCCTTAACCATTATTAGCAGTTCTTTCATTAATTTAGATGCACTCATAATTTCCATAATATATAAAATCATGTTATTTTTCTTCGAACTTATTCTTAATGATTTCATTCTTCTTATTAGACAAAAAACATGTTACCTCAGTGTTTTTATATTCATTTGTGACTGATATTTACTAATTTCCATGATACTTGACTTTACTTGATCTTTCTTCAACTTCATTAATAGAGTTTTATAAATTTAAATTTAAAATTTAAGGTTCCTTTTCTATGCCCACAATTTTTTTTATAAAAAATATTACTCCTTATATTTCTCTTTTACTCTTTCCATATTGATTTTGGAATTCTTCTATCTAACAACCAGTTTATCCATTTCATCAAATTATTTCTAAAATTTTAATTTTTCTTCAATATGAACTTAATAATTTCCTCTAGAAGATTTATTTTCCTTATTCATATTTTTATCTAATTTTCTAACTTATTGATCTTTGAGAGAAACTCCTTGAGTAATTTTTTCAGAAAGAGTTCCATCTCAGTTTCTTCATTTTCCTTAACTTTACTACATATTTCACTAATAAATTATTCTTCATTTTCATTAGAAACAATAAGTTTTTAATTGAAATTTCTTGAAATTTTATATTTCCTATCTTCATTACCGCTATAACTACATTCACACATAGATAAAAAGTTTCGCTTCTTGAAATTTTAGAAATTTTTTCTATTACCTTATGTAAAAACCCATGATTTTTCAAAATATGATGATTTCTTCTTAAATAATCTTTTTATTGTTTCTTATTTTTCATCAATAATTCCATAATATTTTAATTTATTTAAATATATAGCAAAATGTCCCAATATTTTAAAATTAAAAAAATTTAGTGTAATATTACCGTTAAAAATTACCTTGTCTCTCCTTACATTTCTTGATATTAGAGACACTATCTTGTCAAAATCAAAATACAAATTAGAATAAAAATCATAAAAAAATATTCTTCTTCAACATAAACTTACTTCTTCTAATTTTATTTGTTTTCGTATTTAAAAGATATTTTTTTAGGATTGAAATTCTTCTTTATGTGACTATATTTTTTTATTTAATAAGATATTATAAAACACTATAAAATTAATTAATAGAAATATCACTTAAATATGTTTCTTCAATATTAGAGACTTTAGAATGAAACTTATTTGGTAAGTCACATAAAATATTTTCACTAATATCAAAATTTTCCAACTTCTCATCATAGTCTCTGATTTTTCTCACAACTTCATTGACCCTTGTAAAGAAAATATTACTAGTTTCATTATAATACAACCAGAAATCATCATACTTAAGTCTCCAAAATTAAAATTTATCTCTCTTCACATTGTTCTTTTAGTCGTATATATTATGAATTTTATACTGTATTTATTTAACAATATTGTGTACTTTAATTTTCAAACACTCACTCTCTAAGAGTGATGATATAATAACATTATTTGCATGAAAATCATTATCCAAGTTCCTCTTATCTACTAATACCATAACACATATTCATCCCAAGGAATAAATCCATTAGTTGTGACTTCCAATACATCATTGCTGATAGATAATATTTATTTCATCATCCTATCATTCTATATGAGTTATTTGTTTTCCATAAAATGTAGGAATCCCTTTTCTATTCAATGAATTATGATTATCTATTACATACACCAGAAATTTATTGAAAAATACTTGAAATAGAGGGTAACACATTTTTCAAACTTTAAATAAAAAATAACCAATGAAGGGATTATCTAATTTTATACCACTTAAAAAGGAACCATCAATATCATTGAAAAATCACTGAATGGGAGGTGAATCAACAGTTCAATTATTTTTAGGTTTCCATGGTGAAACAACCCTCATCACTAATTAAAGTGAATATTGATCACTATATAACAGTAAAACATGATGGGAAAATAAAATTTACAAGGTTCACATCTCAAAATGGGAAGGCTAGTCCATGTCATGATCTAGATTTCACTGGTATCATATGACAACTTGTTTCAGCATATAGGTGCAACAAGCTGGATTTATCATTATAATAATGTTACAATAAGTCTGATAACTATGATAGTTCTTCCCTAAATATTATAATGATAAAGAAATTGATATAAAAAAGAATAAATCCTTTAAAATATTTCCTTCGTTTGTTAATGTAGTGATTCTATTCCTCTTCTTATTCAACCTACATAATTTAAGGTATAATCACATCAATTTGTGCTAATTTTCATAACTATTTTTTCTTCTTATTATATTATTATTCATTATATATTATTCATTTATATCACACGAACCACACTCTTCATTAAATTTATATACATACAATATCTCTATTATGAAGAATGAAAAAATATTAAGTATAAGAGACAATTTAAATTTCAAATTTGAATTAAAACCTTCAACAAACTCAACTAATACCAATTAATTTTGAGACTTTATATCTTATAGGATCAATTGAACATCATTTATTCTTCTAAAATGAAACCACTGATCGATTTAGTGAGCTATTAGTTTATACAAGATTCCATGTCATCAAAAAACTGATCATTACTAAATTAAACATCATGACTTGGATTGCACCACAGCATGATGTAGAATAGTTTTCCGCTTTACTTTAAAATTTTATTACATCATGGGTTTATTCCCTATAGGTATGGATGTTTTTGTCTTAAAACAAAACCTATCGATCACGAATTGTCTTACTATATGTGTGGTCCATCTTTACTACACATTTTGTACCAATAGAATTAACACACACCATGGTGACCACCAAGGACATATTATCCTTGTACATTTCACACAGGCACACTGTATGAACACAACATGGACCAAAAATACCATTTTAATCATTGTTTTATTCATAGGAACAAAAAATGCACCATGTCAATAAAAAACCCTACCATGGGTGTGGAATTTCCTATTTTTGACATACTTCTCATCAAAACACCTCCATCAGGGGTGTAGCCTTCTTGGATTGGCCCTAATTTCTTTCAAGAAATTTCATCACTTCAAGAATCTTATAACAACCAAAAATGCTCCTTGAAACTTAATAAAAGGCACAAATAATGATAAAGCAATCATGATATATATCAACCTTGAAGATCATTTCACATGAAATTGAATGATTTAACATAGAATATGATTTATGTATTGACATAAAAAGTGAACACACTTTATCACATCCTCTTCACCAATACATCAACCTTATTAAACATAAAAAACATATCAACATTACTTGGGATCAATATTAGTTCGACTAAATTTAAATCTGTTATATGTTTTGATTATCCTTAAATATTGATGAATCATGTTCAATGGATAAATATATATTTTTAGATAATGGAATTATCTTTTCAACCCATGTGTAGTATCCTCAATTAATGGAAGATATCATCGCATGAATTTTATCACTATAAATGGTTCTTTAAGAAGAGGATAATAGATATATCATATGAGAAACACACCATCCCTTAAATTTTATATATTAATATTATATATATATATATTAACATGTTATTTACATATAAAATTTGTTTTAGAACATTAGATGTATTTTTTTGAAATTTATTGATGTTTCATTTTGAGGATCAAAAAATAGCACAAAAATTAAATAAATAATTTAGTGTTTATATTTAATGATTTTTTTGTAAATTTTTTTAATAATTAGGTAAATTGGTGTAATAATGATATTTATTTTATGAATTTGTCTTAATTTTGGGCTTTAAACCCACCTAACACGGATATGGTGTTTTTATGTTATGTTTAATTTTATTAGTTTTTCTATATAAGTGCATTTATAGATTAAAAAATGAATTTATTAACTTCATTGAATTTTATGAATATGTTGGAAGCCTATTCATATTTGTATAAAAACTAATTATTTTTGGAAAATTTCATAATAGTTGAAGGAAATTTTGAATCACCTCTATCATAGCAGTATTGATTAGTATATGGATGAGTTATCACAACTATCTAGAGAAACAGTCATTCTGACATAAATTTTTTAAATCAAGTAGAGGGTAAAGTGTTTAGCAATATTAATAAAATTTTTACCATTGAGAATTAATTAGTAGTTGAAAGTTTTTTTCATGAATTTATAGGAAAATAACTTGATAAATTTAGATTAATGGGTTCTAAATATTTCCAATGAAGATCAATTAAATTATTGGAGTTCTAGAGTTTGTAATTTTTAATAATTAAATATCTTCATTTGGTGAAGTCTTCACAAATTGAGAATTTTTAATAATCATATTCTATCAAAATAAACTTATAAACATAAGTATAAGGCTATACCCTTCTTCCATTCCTTATTAAACTTAAAGAAAGAACAAACCTTGAGAAGTATTATATCACCCACTTCTCACCAAGAATTAGGTACCCCATACAGGGAGTTAAACCTTGTAAAAATATTAGTTTATTATTCTTATTTCATTTTATTTGATTAAAAATTTTCTAATGGTGTGGAAAATACATATATATCCTCATCTGGACCCAATTTCACTAACTTTTACCAATAACATCACTCTCTCTAGAGTTCAAATTTAAAAAATGTTGATAATGATTGTTGATTCACCCCCTCTTGGTGCTTATCATGGTCTTAAGGGATCATTAATTTGCATTAGTGTGGGGTCTTTCTCAAGGATCCTTCCACACTGTTTGTTGAAGTGACTACCATTTATTCTCTATCAAGGGTATAGATCCTGTCAATAAAAAAGCTTACCAACACTACTGGAATTCTTGTTTTGTGAAACGGGCTATTTACAATGGGATCCCATCGCAAATAGCCTTTTGCGACGGGCCCCCGTTGCAAATAGACTGTTGGAGAAAACAGCTTCGCAAGAGATATTTTTTGCGATGGGACCATCGCAAAATATATCTGTTGCGATGGGAATTTTAACCATCGCAAAAAACCTCCCGATTATATAAATTATATACCCAAAAAACCGTTTTCGATGGGCCCGTCGCAATTATTTTTTACGACGGGTAAGTTCCCCATCGCAAATAGCACTTCAATTATATACATTCTATACCCATAAACCTTGTCTGACGGGCCTGTCGCAAATACTAATTGTGACGGACCCGTTGTCCCGTCACAAATACTAATATTAAAAAAATATATTTCACTTATTTGCGATAGGGACCCGTCACAAAAAACCCTGTCGCAAATACTAAAATTGATTAAAAAAAATAATAAAATTATTATTAATGAAAAAATTATATTATTATTATAAAAATAATAAAAAATAAAAAAATATTATTATTATTAGTTAAATAATCAAACATTAAAAAATATAATACTAAAAAAATATATTTAATAAAATTATGATTAATAAAAAATTAATATTAATATTATTAAAATAATAAAATAATAATAAAGTATTAAAAGTTTGAATATTTTCAAAAAAATATAAAACAAATCCTAAAATATTATTATTATTATTATTATTAGTAAAATAAAAAGATATTAAAAAATATAATACTAATAATAAATAATAAAATATTAAAAAAAATTAAATTATGCAATATTTCTACCAATATAAAAGACAGAAACTCTAAATAGTTCATATTATTACAAAACTTGAATTCAAATGTTTTTTACATAAAAAAAAAATCACTGGGGGGGGGGGGGTCATGTGGAGGAGATCAAGGAAACTACATCCCTAAACTATGAGTCAGACGTCACATGTACTCCATCTACTCGTGATACTCCAACTGTCGCCGCTACTCCAATCGACGTAGCTCCATCTCGTGATGCTGCTCCTGCTGCTGTTGCCGCTGATGCATCTCTACATGCTACTTCTGCAAAGTCTCTATATGCTCAGCCTGAGTTTGAAACTGGTCCTGATACTGTGAGCCGAAAGATGATGTCTCTCCACGATCTCCTCTTGAGCTGGATGGAAACATCGTGGCAGTACCATAATAAGTACCAGGAGTCAAATGAGAGCTGATACCAACTACTAAGCCCATCTAAAAGCCATACTAAGTCACCTGCATCTAAGCCGCCTCATCGAAATGGTGAGCACCGGTCTGCTCAGTCGTCTCGTCCTGACCCTCAGCCTGTGTCTGAGAGGTCGCATCCTCACATGACTCCTTCAATTCCAATTTAAAATTAAAAGTGTGAATATATTATATGCAGTTAATTTTCAAACTGAAAAAATAATACTAACCACAATCTGACGCTGGTGATCACCTCTACTCTCTCCAGTGGATGGATCACTGTACATCCTCTGATAAATGTCGAACTTCGTAATATCAGGATGCTTGAATGCCTATATAAATAAAAAATAAACTATTTATATTTTATTTTATATAAAATATTTAAAAAATATACTTACCAGATGCTCTCTATGTGAACTGAATGTACGATTACCAGCTCAATGCGTCACCTCCTGTCTCCCACGGTTCTGCCATCCCACTGAAGATCTCCTCTGAAATCCACCACCCAACCAGTGTAAACATAATCCATCCCAAACGTGAGATGAAATGTACTCTGGTTGGTGAGCTCTACACGAATCATCAAATTCTGTCACTCCTGCGTTCTTAATAGCTTTCCTTCTCAAATTGTGCAAAAACTGACAGAAACAATCGCGCATAGAAACCTGCCATGCCGTGTGGATAGCGTCGCGCATGCTATCATCGATAGGATACCATAAACCCTACAAATAATTTATAATATCAAGTTATTAATAAAAAAATTCAAAATAAATATTATTTATTGACGTACCATTCAATGATGGAACATGTCGCGTCACACATTAATGAGAATCTGTTCGCATGTGATCTATGGGTGAGAAAAATAATTGCACAAGATAGCACTCCTCTATCCAAGAGCTACATGCACAAAACTGTGAAAAATGAATAAATAATCAAACAATTAGTATATATATAAATAAATTAATGAAAGATAACTAAAATATACTGGTTACCATACCTGCGTGTGTGTGGATCGAAACCAAGATGTGGATGTTGCTCGGGGATAGGGTCAGGAATCATCAGTCATGCAAGACCGCACCCCCTCCGCGTACCCCCTGAACTGCCAGTAGGATGAGGGTCAGATGATCCAAAATCTCCCTCATCCAACGGTAGGTCAGCCTCCTACAACCCGTGAAATATATCAGAGTCCATCCGAAACAAAAAATGATTGTTGTTAGTAGATAGTTGAAAATAACTATTTAATATTGATATATATTAGTTATGATTATAACCATCATTTAACTGTGTCAATGTTCATCTTCATCCTCTTATCCATAACTATCAATGTCAATTTATTCATCTTCCTCCTCAGCATCATCAATATCCATATGAGTTTTAGTTTCAACATCTCTTGTCATTTCAAATTCATTTGTAACATCATTAACATCTTCATCACCATCGATCCTTAATTGTGGGGTTTCATCATCGATATTCACGTCTCTTTGTGTATCAGATGGATTTTAACTAGTCTCTTGAAAAATTTCAATTCCTTCCACTTTAGCGGAACCACTTTCAGTTTGAGTAAATTGATTTTCCTAAGACTTCATTTTTATTATGCTCCACCAATCTCTCATGTCTCTTGAAGTATCACTGTAATTTGAATAATAAATTTGATGTGCCTGTTGATCCAATAAAAATGGTTCATTTACTGCAAGAAGACTTTTATATTTAATATCGACGATTCCATGAGTTGGATGAACACACAAGCCTCTCTTAGTATCCAAACACTGACATTTAAACATTGTTTTGTAATTCTGTCCTAGATAACATAACTCAATAATTTCATCCAAAATTCCATAAAAGTCAACTGTAGTTTTTCTATGATGTGATCCTCTCAAGAAAAATCCACTGTTCATTGTTTTTTTGATTCCCCGTATGCATGTGTATGAAATCAAAAACCATTCACCACATATGCATTATAAGATTTAACCATTTTGGATGGTGGGTTACTCAATATACACAACCGCTTATCAATTTAATCAGTATATTGAGACACCTGAAAATTTGTAAAACAATTTTCAATATAATAAATAATAAACAGAATTGATATTAAACCATCAATAATTTATGTTACCAATTTTTGAAACCATGGAGAATTTTTTTTTCTGCGTTCTTCAATAGCAGCTGCTGTAATTTGTGGAAGTTGTTTCTTGATATGATTATCATATAAATTAAAAATAAAATAAGTTTAAATACTGTAACATAAATTATAGAATAAGTTATAGAAGCACTCACATGACAAATGATTTCATTTCTTCAGAGTTGAGCAGAACATATGTATGAGCTCTGTGATGTTCATCATCTAAAATCCATCGTTCATGAACTCCACTGAAACCAAAATTTGGATGATTAAAAACTATTAATTGATTGTCCATTTCTTCATTAAAATTCCCCTCGTTTTATCCCATGCGATTGTGTTTTGAGGGATATTGAGATTCAAAATAATTAGAGCAGAAAAAAGCAATTTCCTCTTGAAAATAAGCTTCAGCAATTGAGCCTTCAACTGATGCTTTGTTACGTACATTTTTCTTCAATTTCTGCATGCATCTCTCGAATGGGTACATCCGTCGAAACTGTACTGGACCTCCATATTTAGCTTCATGTGGAAAATGTAATATTAGATGTTCCATTGAGTTAAAGAAAGCCAACGGAAAGATTTTTTCCAGTTTACATATAATTACAGCAAGATCTTCTTCCAGTTTTCTTAGTGCATCGTAGTCTATTGTCGCTGCACCAATGTCTCGAAAAAAATATGATATTTCTGTTATCGAATCCCAATTCATAGAATTAAAAAAACATCTGAATCCAATCAAAATTAGTCTTTCCATTATAACATGACAAGCATGACTTTTTAATCCAGTAATATAACCATTCTTAACACATATTCCCAAATTGGAAGCATAGCCATCTGGAAGTCTCAAATCTACAATCCACTGACAAAATAATAAGTGACTCTCTTTATACAGTTTATAAGATGATTTTGGCATCATTAACCTCTATGATCTGACATATTCAAATGGTTCAATTTCTGGTCGCCTACAAATTTGGGCAAGATCTAATCGTGCCTTTACAGTATCTTTGGTCTTACTTGGTGTATCCAAAACTATATGAAATAAATTATCAAAATAGTTCTTCTCAATATGCATAACATCCAACAGGTGGGGGACCAACAAATCATATTAATATGAATGATCCTAAAAAATGCTCCATTTTATCCAATTATGTTCTTTCTTAAAGCCATGAATTTTCTGTTGGTTTACTGTTGGTCCAAATGTGATGAGAGGTAATAAAAATACAACTGATTTTAACTCTGTACCTGAGATAATATTTAGAGGTTCATCCCTTTCAATTGTACTTTTTCTGAAGTGAGATTTGTTTCTACGAAAAGGATGATCGGTTGGAAGAAATCTACAGTGACAATCAAAATAGAAATGTTTTTTTCCATTGACGAGCACAAAGGATTTGTTATCTTTCATACAGTAAGGAAATGATTTTGGACCATGTGTACTCCAACCATAAAACATTCCATATGCTGGAAAGTCACTAATCGTCCACATCAATGAAGCTTTTAATATGAAATTTTGTTTCGCAGCAACATCATATGTATTAACAAAATCACTCCATAATGCATTTAAATCATCAATCAATGGTTTCAAATAAACATCAATATTATTTTTTGTATGTCCTGGGATTTATAAAGTCAAAAAGATATAAGGCTCCTTCATCAACATCCATGGAAGGAAATTGTACATAGTTATAAAAATAGGCCAACATGAATATTGACTACCATAAGAACCAAACGGACAGAAACCATCAGTAGAAATACCCAATCACACATTTCGAGATTCTATAGAAAAAGACGGATGTAGAAGGTCAAAATGTTTCCATGAATCACCATCAGATGGATGATTCAAGCTTCTATCAGTTGAAATCATGGTTTTGTGCCATGAAATCATTGACGCTGTATTTTGAGACATAAATAAATGCTGCAACCTGGGTGTAAGGGGGAAATATCTCAACTGTTTCACTGGAATTGATCTAGACTTCCCTGGTTGAGCTTCTTTATACCTCGATTGTCCACATGTGGGAAAACTATCCAATGAATCATTTTCACCATAATATAATATGAAATCATTTGAACATGCATTAATCTTCCGATAACTAAGGCCCAGATTACGAACCAGCCTCTTCCTCTCATAGTAATTTTTAGGCAACACATTTCCTTCAGGTAACAGTGTTTTAACCAAAGAAAATATCTGATCAAAACTGTTGTTTGACATTGCATTATCTGATTTAATAGCCATAAATTTTTCAACAACTTCTAATTTTCTTATCTTGAAACTAGGATATAATTCATCCTCAGCAGACCTCAACAACTCATAAAATTCAGATGGTTCCAACTCAGGAGTTAAATCAATATCATTGTGAGTTTCAATTTATTGCACAGATGGATGTGTAACATCATGTACTAAATTTTGAAACCATGATGGATCCAGAATCAAGTTATTAGGATCTTCTCTGGAACTGTGTTCACCATGTTGATACCAAAAAACATAATATAGTTGAAAACCAAACCGTAAGAGATGTCACCCAACCTTGTCAACTGTGTCAAACGTTCTCAGAGCACATTTTTTACAAGGACACTTCATTGTTCCTTCTGAAACATATTCTGGTTTTGATGATGCAAATGCTAAGAAAGCTTCAACACCCTCAATATATACAAGATTTAAACAAGAACCATTTGGATTTCTGTGCTGATTTATCCAAGCGTGATCTTATAATAATGACCGATGTCGACTTCCTTATTCCATATTTTTCTACATAAAATATAAAATCATCACTATTTTTGAATAACTTGAAATTATAAAAACACTATATGAAAAAAGAAGATAAATAATTACATCTACTTAATAATTACCATTAATTAAGGGTGACACCATTTCTAGTGGATTGACAGCTACTCTTTTGTCCGACAGCTCATTTACTTTCATCTTTCTCACACTAAAATCACAATGAAGAATCTGGTCAGAGGTACACATATTCATTCTCATAAGCACGAGAATGATTATGCGTACCTCCGACCAGATTATTCATTGTGATTTCAGTGTGAGAAAGATGCAAGTAAATGAGCCATAACATGTCTCATGAAACAGACCTTGCAGACTAACAAATTTCACTTTGAAAACATCCTAAATAGTTTCTAAGGATGAAGATCTCCTAAAATAGCTCATAGATGCTCTATTTTATCCTCTTTAGACACCCAAAACATATAGATATCATAAACAACACCACCATTAACCAATCTATAAATTCATGGAATATAGAATTCATCAGTCCAATGAACATGAATGGAGTTCTTGTTGCACCGAATGGAATTACAACAACCTCATTATTCCCATAATGTTATCTAATATAAGTCTTAAGAGTAACATCATACATAAAATGAATATGTTGATATCATGATTATAAATCATTCTTTAAGAACCATCTAGCTACCTTTAGATGACCAAATGATCATTAATTCACATGAGAGGATAAAAATTCTTTACTCTCACCTCATTTTATTAACGATAATTGATACATAACCATAGAATACAATCTAGATTATTCACAAACAATACTTTAACACCCCAAAGAAACAATGTAGGATTAATGAACACTATCTGAAGAAGATCATCCAAAATCCATAGATATTAAAAATCAAAAGGTTCCATCCTTTACATAGACATTGATATTAGAGAAATGTATGGATGAAACTCTATTTAAAACTCAATCTGAAATCAAGGAGATAACACCACAACCACTTATAGAAAGACATCATGGTATTCTTTCCCAACCCTTGGAAACACCATTAGATGATCCTATGAAAAAAATTACATCAGTCCAACCATTAAATTATTAAATAAATCAATATTATTCCAACACATATAAGGATATCGCTCACTAAAAAAATAATTCCCTCTCTCCTCCAGCATCATATAATATAACATTCCACCTGAAGCAGTCCACAATAGACTACACTAAATTAAACCAGTCTATACTAAGAATGATTTCATACATCAGTATCTGTAAACATAGTAAATCTCCCCAAGAGTGATATTTATCTATAATCAACTCATAATATCTACAAACATTATACAATCTAGTGCAACCTCTTACTAGTGCAGTATACACCTAGGGAACATGAAGCATCTTCAACTCAAATACCAAAGAAAATAATAGAGAGAGTGCAATGAATGAGTGGATATATTCTAAATTTTATAATGAAACACCCATGATGATTATAAGAATATAGTATGTAACACCCTGAGATGTTTTGATATATTAAAATAAATTTAATTTCTTCAATAGCCTTTGATACACACAACCGGTAGTATAAATGAACAATAATAGAGTACACTACAATATCCTAGCTAATAAATTGGTAGAGTGAAAATGACTAAAAACATTATGAAATATATTTGTAATTTTTTTAGATAAATAAACTATATTGGTAAATAAGTTCTTAATATTTATTAAAGTCTTTATACTCTTTGAAAATTCATTTTCCCTTGAAAATGGGTTTTATTTCTTTTTATGAGAAAAAATATAATTAATTTTCTCCATATTTATAAAATTTATTTAAAAAATAAAATAAATTTTTGAAATCGTCATTTTAGGATCATATTAGAGTTAAATCTTAAGAAATATCTAAAGAAATTCATTTTTCAATGAATAGTTAAAAATACCAATTTTTATTGAAAACTATCTTTTAGTTTCAAGAATTTAGAGTGTTAATTTTGTTTTAAAATAATTAAAAGTAAAATTAGTTAATTAATATTATTTACAATTAAATTAAGGTCATAATAATTAAATTTAAGTTGGATTTTGGTATAAAAAATTTTTATACTCAAGAAAACATATTTCTAGAAAACCTATTTTCGTCGTGTTTTGCGGGTTTAATTTTAGCTTAAATTTTTACAATTACGTGAATTTAATTTTATTAAATGAATTAAATAATTTTTATCAGAAAAATTAATATTATTTAATTTGGTAAAATAAATTTATGGTCATAATGAATAATAAAAGCAGTAATTTTTTTACCATGATTAAAGTTAAAATGTGTTTACCGGGGGGGGGGGGGGGTGTTAAACCAAGAGATAATGTTTGGTTTTACAATTAAAATAGTCTAAATATTAATTTATAGAAATATTTTGGCCTCATACTACAACACCATCGTATCTATGTCCATTTAGAAGCATTTTTCTTGAGTATGACATTATTATATTTTAATCTTTTTATAAATTCTAAGTGTGTCCTCTCCCCCACTTATAAAAGGACACCCACATTTCTCTTTTTTACACCAATTTTATCCATATATATCATCAAAAACCTATTATAAACTTATATGTACACAAATTATATGTGTTTTTCTCTTTAATACCATTCCAAGGGTCCATTATAAGGGATCTAAAGGAGGCCTACTGAAGAATAAGTAATCATCCTACAAGACATCTTTCAATTTATTTCTTCTTATACATCCTATGAATATTTTTTATTCATAATAAAATAATAAATTAAGTATCCTAAATATAATTAAATTTTATTATCATCATGTAACCACCATTATTCATCCTCTTTTCCATCAAATAATAAATGAAAGTATCGTTTGTGCACATGTGTAGACTACCACCTCCACGTAGTGATGCAATTTATTTTCTATAACAATTTTTTCATGGATGGTTATTATTATGGTTTTAAATTATATGTATGATATTTATTCTTATATTATTATAATATCATATCAACCTTCTTTCCTTCTAATCTGTTGGAAAATGATTACATTGCTCATGCGTATGTGTGGACTACCACCTCTATAAAGCGATGTGATTTATTAATTTATATTTTAATTGGATCGTAATAAGGATATATTTAATGAATATATATATGATATATATGATATAATTATGTTTTTGTAATAAAAAAATAATATTTACTTTTCTTTCCTTATTTTTTTAGAAAATGAAAACATCGTTCATGCATACATACAACTTACCATTTCAATGAATTGTTTAAATAATTTTTTATCTATACATTTTATCGATGATTAGAAATATGTATATAATGAATATATATGATATATATATCATGATTTATATTATATATAATATATATCCATGGTAGTATTACAAGTATTGGAACCACCAAACTGAAACACTTATGAAAAATGAAACAGTTTACACTTATGAACAATAATTTTAATAATGAATTTTTAATAAGTGGGTGTTGAAATATTATAAACGAATCATATATGATATTTTAAGTATGCAAATTATTATTTTATAAAATTTTAATAATTTTTATATTATACATGTTGTTAGAGTGCTTTTCAAAGAGAGTCAAACTTGAGGTAATGGATTTTTGTATCACTTTTAATTTTATGTGACACATGACATATTCACCAATTTTTTCTTTTTTTATCATGTATAGACTATCCTTGAATGTATTTTATGATACTTATAATGAAATTTTTATTTACATATCCATATAATGTTATATTTTTCATGAGGTTTTTATTGTAAAGTTACCAAACTAGTAATAATTTTATGTTACAATCTCATTGTTTATCGGGATTATTTACAAATAAGTTTATAATGATCAAATTACATGATAAATATCTCATAAATCTTAGGAATTTTCATATACATTTGTTATTAATGTAAATTTCAATTAATATTACCATTTTCCTCTATTTTATAGTTAAAATGATTGATAAAATGTTTTCAATAAAATTAGACATTATTTCCTCTTATTCCAGGAATCTTTTTATTAAATGTCTATGTTTTCTATAAGGTGTTTTTAAAATTATTCTATGATTTTTTTAAGTAAATTTTACCCTTGTTTTAAATTTTATAAAATATTTTAAAAATTAACATTCTTTTAATTTTCTAAATGATGTAAATTTGATTTTTTTTGAAAATGTGAAAGGAATATATGTTTTAACATACATGACATGAACATAATTTCTCACCATCATGAATGCTCAATGATTTTAATATTAATTTACAAGTTTCTAAGGATATTTTCAAAGAAAAAGTTTTCCTTAATATTTGGAAAATTTCTATATTTTAAATAGGTTATTTTAAAATGAATAAGGTATTTTCCTGAAGAAATATCCCAACGATATTTTAAATAAAGTTTTCATTTATGATAACATACTTTGATGTTACATCTAATTTACTAGGGATATGTCCAAGTATACCATACATTTTTTTTCTCTGGATGGATTATTATTATGATGATTGTTTTTTTATAAAACCCATTTATTTTCCATGAGTTCTGCTATGGTTAAATGCTATTTTTTTTATAAAAGTCATTTCATTTTCATGGGTTAAGATATATAGTGAATGATTTATGATTTATGATATTGTGTCACACTTATGAATGGATTTTGATTATGATATGTTTGTAATAAGAATTATATATCCCTCCAATGCATTGGTTAAAGATGGAAATCTCATGAGATAATGAGGACTAGAATGGGGAATGAACTGAAAGTGAGGATTGACTAAGGAAATGATTTTGTATGAATATGTGTATGCATAAACTTATGTTTTATGTCACTGTTATGATATTATAGATCATGTTCTTTGATAACCTTATTATTTATGTCTTATGAACTACCAAACTTTATTCCATGATTCAAGATTATGATATATGATATAATGGGTATGGTTTTAAAAATTTAATCACATATTCTTATAACCTTATGATCATGTTATGATCAATTGATAATTTATATGTACCTTTTTTACCCTTACTGAGCATCCAATCTCACCATTTCTTATGTTTCCAATCCCTAGGTTATAAAGAAAGGTTTTATTTTGGGAATGTTTAAGAAGAGTACTAAATGGGAATATATTTATGAGAGATACTAAATATATTTCATGACATAATATGATTGTGTATCTAGTATCCAAATAAACTAAACCTTTATAGTTTTGGCGTGGTTCATAATGTCATGCAATGAATATTCATATATTATGATGTAATATCTATGTATGAAAAGTTTTTGTTTCTATAGTTGGTATCATAGTGGGGTTTAAATAATATTTACAGATCATAATTAAAGAAATTTATTAGAAAAATTGGGGATAATTCTATGTATAAGATAACATCCTAATGTTTTGGAATAAAAGAGACTCTATGGTTTTCCTAGGAATACATCTCTATCTAGATACCACAAGTGGGTGTGGTTTGGCATAGATTTATATAGGGTTAATAACTATGAAAATAGTAATTTGAGTATATCTCAACCATCATTCTGGTTCATGGTGAGTGTACCCTTTACACATATTTTTACACTCATGAGGGATATGGTTGGGTTGATTTAATTTTTTTTGTGAACCATTATAATGTATTTGAATAGATCATGACCATGAATGACCTTGGTAAAACATAAGGTGTCATATATTGAAAAGAATGTTTCATTATTTAGACATACTATAAATGATTTTTCATTATTATGTGGTTTATAACTATTATTATTATTTCTCATATTATGATTTTTTATTTTAATAAATGGTTGAAACCTAAAGGAACCATGTTAATGGTTAATGTTATAGACAATGAAATTATTTTCCTCTTGAGAAATTAAATTTTCTAGAATATATAATGAAAAAAATCATTTATTTGATTATGAAACATTCTCAAGCTATAAATAATTATTATCTTCCAAACAAGAAAAGTAGGGAATGATGTTCTATTGAGTCTTTAATGATGCAACATCCACATTCTTTTAGTGGGTCCACTGTTCCACTAGTTACTAAGTAATGGATTAGAACCACTAAAAATATATTTTCCATTCTATAGTGTTCATAATAAATAATGTTATTTTAGTTATTTATCATTTATATGGAGAATAATATTAATTATGGACACTTATAAAGAGAAAAAACAATAGAAAGAAATTGGCTCTATGAAGTTGAATGATTTTAGGAGATTTTTTTTTCAAAAGGTAATTTCCTCATAATATTTATATGAAAATGGAGAATAATCACTTAATCCAAATCATAAGGATGATTAATCCATTAGTATATGTGAGGAAGATTTTACAAGACTTTCGAGGTACGCTTTTGGCATTATCATACAACCTAAAAGTAATATTGATTGATTTATCAATAGTTTAAACCCATGTCTTCAAAGGTAATTATCCACAACAAAACTCAATACTTATGAATAAATCAATTGATATGATATCATTGTGGAAATGAATATTGTTTGTACCCATCAATCTCATAGTTTTGATAAGAAAAGAATGATGTAATTCAAAGGAAATTACAATAGTAAAAATCATAGAGAGAAGAAGATGGGATTTCTTTTATGCTTGAAGTGTGGAAAGAAACATGATAGAAATTATATTAAGAGGAATAATAATTGATTTATTGTGGAAAAGAAGGTAATTAAGAAAAATAATGACAAAGTGATGTGAAAATACCATTCAATGAAATGAACAATGAAAAATCTTAACATAAGACACCACCCTCACTCCAATGTTTCATATGAAAGTAACATGTACATTATGCTAATCAGTGATCAAATATAGAGGTTTATGATGATGATCAACATAAAAAACCTCTTAATACCATAGATTATGGAAAATATAAAGAAATCACTATTGATGATGTGCGGTATGAAAATGGAGTGGTGAAATGTATAATTTACACCCACTCTAGGAATACTAATATCTTAATTGATTTTGTATATACCCACTCTTTTATATCTAAATAATTTTCCAAGGGTATCATAATACCACCCACATGATTAGATATTGAATTATCAGTGGAAAATCCAAATAGTATGATGATCATATCTATAGTCTATGATTATTCTTCATTTGATGTTTTTAAGAATATTCTTCCTAAAAATATTATTATTCTCCCTCTAGTGGAATTCAATGTTGTTTTAGGAATGAGTTGAATTTATTTACATAAATCATATATCAATTGACAAGTAAGTGAAGTCGCATTTTATATTCGGAACCAATATATGACCGTGTATCAATAAAATGATAAATATAAACTTCTAATAGAAATTAAATCCATTAGTTGATTCTTGATTCTTATTCAAAAGGGGTTTATTATCTCATATGACTAGGGAGAAACACAACATCGAAAATATGCCTATTGTATGAGAATTGTATTATGTATTTATAAAATAATTTCATAGTATTCCTCTGAATCATGATGTTGATTTTTAAATAGAACTCATACCTTGTTCTATACCTATTTCAAATCATCCATATAGAATGGCCCAGATTGAGTTGTAGGAATTGAATAAGAAACTCCAAAAGAATCTTGATAAGGGATTTATTCAGCCAAGTGTGTCACCTCGGGGTGCACATTTTCTTTTTGTTATGAATAAATATGGATCAATATGACTATTCATTGATTATTGGGAACTTATTATTATTACAATCTAGAGTAATTATTTTATATCCTATATTGATAATTTATTTGATCAATTTTGAGGAGCTCATTTTTTTTCCAAGATTGATATTTGAACTGAATACTATCTATTGAGGGTTAAATGTGAAGGCATAGACAATAAAACCTTTCGTTTGAGGTATAGACACTATGAATATTTAGTAATTCCATTTTTATTACGAATTCCCCCACAATGTTCATGGATTTAATGAATAAAGAAATTAGATATTACCTAGATCATTTTACAATAGTCTTTATAGATGAGATTATTATATATTAAAATAGTAAATAAGAGCATGTATATCAATTTTGGATTATATAGAAGACCTTTATGAAGGATAAATTTTATGAAAAATTTACCAAGTGTGAATTTTGGCTATAGAAAGTTTAATTTTTGGATCATATAATCTCAAGTAAGGGTATATCAGTGGATCCATCAATGTTAAAGTTATTAAAACTTTTCCTAAACCTACCAATGTGAATAGGATCTATAGTTTTCTTTGTTTGGCTACATATTGTCAATACTTTGAGGAAAATTTTTCATATATGTCTAATAAACCCACAAAGTTAAATCGAAAGGGAGAAAAGTTCATTTAGATCAATGAATGAGAAGAAAATTTTAAGAATTGAAGGGAAGCTTAGTTATTGAACATGTGCTTACACTACCCTATAGTAGATAAGGGTTTTTGATCTCTATCGATACATAGAATAAGGTAATGGTATGTGTCCTCATGAAAAATGATATAGTGATAACTTATGTATCTTGAAAATTGAAGGTCCATGAGAAAATTACCCAACTCTTGATTTGGAGTTATCTATGGTAATTTTTACACTAATGATATAGATGAATTATATTTATAGAGAATGGGTTGAAATATATAATGATCGTAATTTTAAAGTATATATTCACTCAAAAATATTTGAATATTGAACCCGGAATATGGTTGGAGTTGTTTAATGTTATGACTACTCAATACATTACCACCCTAGGAAAGAAAACAAGGGGGATGATGATTTGAGTCAAAAGGATCATGATAAATTATCTATTATGGGGATAAAAAAATATCTAATATTTATTTATTTTCAAAGGATGGATATGGAAATATTCAATGAATATAATAAATCTTATATTTTTTAAATAAGTGTTCAACCATCTATCATAGTGAAGAGTAAATATGCGTAGAAGGAAGATGCAGATTTGCAAAAGAAAGTAAGAAATATTACTCAATTCAACCTTGATTGTGATGGAATGATATGTTTTAAAAACTATGTATGTTCCTATCTATATCATATTTGAAGGAGCGATTAGATGAAGTTCACATTTCATCATTCTCTATTCATCATGATTGTAAGAAGATGTATAGAGATCTAAAAGAGTATTTATAGAGGGATAACAAGAAGAGAGATATTTCAGAGTATGTATATTGGTACATGGTATGTTATAATGTTTATGATAAGAGACATAATTCTATTGGGATGTAATAAACATTACCAATACTAGAATAGAAATGAAAAAAACACCTTGGATTTTTTCACTAGACTCCCCAAAACATCTAATTTACATAATGATATTTGGGTTATAGTCAATATCATTACAAATTAAACACCCTTTATTTATATTAGATAAAATTTATTTCTTGACCAACTTGAAAAAATAAACATTAAAGAAGTGGTAAAATATCATGGTGTACCACATTCTATTATATCTGATCAGGATCCAAGATTTACCTCGAAGTTTTAGTGAAGTATTTAGCAAGATCTGGATTTAGAGTTTTATTTCTATACTTCTTATCATCCTCAGATATATGGTTAGTCTTAGATAACCATTCAAACCCAGTAGGATATTTTGAGATACTTTTCTATATATTTTAAAGGTGGTTGTGATTAATACCATACTCTAGTGATGTTTTATTATAAAAATAAATTACGATAAAGCATTTAAATGGATCCTTATGAGTCCTTATGTGGAAAGAAGGGTATTATTCCAACATTCGGGGATGAAGTTTGAGATAGAAATCTATTTAGTTCTAATATAGGTGATGAAATGACTAATAAAGTTATATCTATTCAATAATGCATTACGAAAACTCAAATTCAACACAAAAGTTATGCTGAAAATCATTAGTGAAATATAGAATTCAAAGTTGGCGACAAGTTATTCCTAAGAATTTATCCATGGAAAAAGGTTATGATATTTGGAAATAAGGTAAATTCAATCCCTAGGTATATTATGTTTGAAAAATAATCCTGATCCAATATATCCCATATACTTTAGGTTTTGATGATATAAAAAACCCTTCATACCTTGTTGATGATCTTTTTTTTCAGTATGATCATCATGATTTATCCCATTTCTAGGTGTTTAGTGGTTAAATTGTATTAAATATTCATTTTGTATATTTTTGTATGAAATCCTCCTAAATCTTGAAAGTTAGATACGTGAAAATTTTGGCTATGTGGTGAAATTTCCTTTGTCGATCAGTCAACTACATCAATTACCTACTTCAATTTATTAGATAAATTAATTGGCAATGTTGTGGAATCGCCTATATGGAAATATCCTATGTCGACATGATCTTGTATGTGAGAAATTAGCTATGTAGATTATTCTCCTGCATAAAATGGTTACATAGAGTATTAGGTTATGTAAATCACCTATGTGGTGAAATCAACTACCTCATTCCAATCAACTATGTCGGTTTTGGATACATGAGAAAAAGGCATATGTGATTCAATTTGGATGCTGACTTAAATTATTCTATGTGTATCCAAATATACAAATCCACTACGTGTATTCAGTTATGAAAATTGCCTACATCATGCTATAAGTTGGTATTTATTACTATTAAAGCAATAAAGTGATATTTTAATGTTTTTGGTCAATATTTAAAATATTGATCACCAATTTAAGGTAAGATAAAATATAATAAGATCCAAGTACCAAGGTAGAAGTGAAACATATGGATATTTAATTTTTCTTTTTTTAGCCAAGTAATTTTAAGGAAAAGGAAGTGTCAATGATACATAATCCTACATATCATATATTGTTCACTTAAATAAAAGTTAGTGCATAAACTTCCAAGGGTGGAATCCTTTTTTCATTATAACTTTTCTCAAAGAAGAAAAAAAGTTAACAAAATAAATATAGATAACTCTTTCTCAATAACTCTCCAAAACAATGCTCTGTTTTCTATGAAATAATGAAGAATAAGTTTTGTAACATATTATATAATTGTTAATGATCCTTTATGAGTTTAGAAGACTCTCCTTGATATTTTTATCCTTTAGATCATCTCTCTTGGATATATCTTCTTTTATGTCAATTTTATCTTACATCTGTAATCTAAAATATGTAAAAACTCTCTATTTATTATCTTTCATTGTAAAGGTTCCCAGTAAAATAACCATTAAAATATATTTATTGTAAATACTTTCTAGATCCTGGTCAAAATATATAGTGATTTTACCAAGTGTTGACTACTTGAACTTAGTTATGAAGTCCCTAAAAAATGACTGGAAGTCCTCAAAAAAATGATAAATCTAGTGAAAATAATTACAATCGTAGAGAAGGGTGGAGATAGAGTAGAATAAGAGACTTCTTGTAAAGTCTCGGTTCCGGGTGCCACCCAAAGGTGCCCCAAACTCGGTTGGTCACATGACCTCAAGTGCATTTTCCTAAACACTAGATGCTTCCAACTAGTAGTATGGTCCACAAAGTGAAAATGGAGAAACTATTCCCTCATTGGCAGAGTGTGCACAATAGAATAACATATATTAATCAAAAGCGGAAGTATTAATACTATAAAACAAGTAAAAAATGGATGAATTATAGTATAAAACAACTAAAACAAACATACAAATAAATGATGCATGTCACATGTATCTTGGAAAGAAGAAAAACAAGCCATAATGCTGGATATATAATACTAAAACTAAATTTCATAAAATTAGTAAACTCTAACAGAATCGCAAGCCTCAACTTAGTCCCATGCTCTCCAGCTCCAAAAGCAATCAATAACTTGATGAAGATGGGTGATTTACCTTATTTATACCAACAACCATACAATCTGTTTCTGTCCAAAATCATGACCCAAATAGGGTGTGAGATGAATCCCAGTAGGAAAACACTAAAATATATGTTCCTAATAGTCAGTGAATATATATAGCAGGCAATATGCATAAATGAAGTAATAAACTAAGAGTTACTCAAAAGAAAACAATCCTACAGTTTCCAATTACATTCATTTACATTTATTAATTATTCAATCTATTGAAAAATGTAACCTCAGGATCTAGCCTAATCTTTGTATCTCCTTGTATAAAAGTAAAAACAAACATCTCATACAAAAATTTAAACAACCAAGTAAGACCGAGTTTAAGATTTCGATTTGGATGGGTAAACTCATCAAAGTCATTCGATTATTCACAATAGCCCTCTGGGAAATCTCTCACAGTCTAACCCCTTTGGTTTAACATCACACTAATCATATACAAATAACCAACTATGCAGTTCTCATGGTCAATACACTTGGGTCAACATGGCATCAATAAATTATAAACGACCCCTGGGTAGCTCTCATAGCCAATACCCCCTGGGTCCACAGAGCATAAATAATCATAGATGACCTCCAAGGTAGCTTTTATGGTCAATACCTCTGGTTCAAAGTCTACACCAAGGCTCTTACATTCCTATGTAATAAACCTGGAAAACCCCCATGATTTTCCTTGCCCAAGGATCTCACAGTCCATTGGAAAAATAGTGCGCATATCAAAACAAGGTATCACTTTTAATCTATAAATACTACATGTATAAAATTCTCAATCATAACACATGAAATTCAAAAAATCAATATACTTCATCCTAAACAATTCAAGCCACGAAAAAAAGGTATGCCTCATAGGTAACCTAGGTCAAACTACCATAGACAATCAAATAGGGAAATTCACCCTTGGGGTGTTCCATAAAAAGGTATAAAACCTTATGCATAAGAAATCACCATTTCACTAACAAACAAACCATAAAAGGTAATTAACAGGGTCAAATTCTAAAATATGCAATACCCTAAACATGGCTATTCAGAACTTTAAGCATATATAATCCAAAAAATGACAAAAGGTGCAAACCACCTACCTTAATGTCATATGATCAACAATCTTGAACATCAGAACTTGGATCGGCCTAGAATGACGTAGATCTACAAAGGGTTAAAAATGATCAACCCTCAATAACTCCTGAGAGAGGATAAATCAGGAATAAAGGCGAAAGGGAAAGAGAGAACTCATCGGTGGGAATCCAACACACCCGACGACATTTCAATCAGATCTCAGACAGAGAACTGGGAGGAGCTCGAAGTTCTTTGGAATTCCATCATTCTCCTGTATGAGAAAAGATAATGAGAAGTGTTTTCTATAGATGATACACAACCCTTCTCCGAATCATTAATTGAATAGAAAAGTACACGACTTGTTCATTTAATGTAAACGTTGTGTAAAAACCTCAACTGGCCCCCACTTTAGGTGGTATTCCAGGTCACTTACATGTATATGTACTCATCCATTACATGACCAGTACATGGATTCATGCAGTAACCGGGCACATGAAATGTACTTAATCTTTTTTCCATTTCTTCCTTTTTACTAAAAAACAACCGAAAATAAATATCCATACCTAAAATGAAGATTCAGGTTCTTACAGAGTTCCCCCCTTAAAGCAATTTGTCCCTAAATTTCCCTTCCAAGGGTGATGAAGAAGAATCTTCAAACAACTCTGGCCATTTGGATCGTACATCAGCCTCCCTCTCCCAAGTCTCATCCTGTAATCTATTGTGCTGCCATATCACTCATACCAAAGGAACATACCAGCCTCAGAGAACTTTCGTGCTGCCATCCAAAATCTGAATAGGGTGATCCTTGAAGAATTCATCCACCTCCAACTCAACCTCCCCAGGTTGAAAAATTTGAGATGGGTTTGAAAAGTAATGTCGTAGCTGAGAAATGTGAAAGACATCCTGCATAACCTGATACCTCTGAGGTAACTACAACTAATATGAAACCAGCCCGACTCTCTCTAAAACCTCAAACAGCCCGACATATCTCGGTGAAAGCTTCCCTTATCTCCTAATCCTCCTATGTCCCATCCTTGGTGTGACACGTAAGAAAACCTGATCTCCAAACTCAAAATCCAGAGGTCATGTTTATCAATAAACATAAGATTTCTTCAAAGATTTTCCAGTATCCATCCTATTCTGAATCAACTCCACCATCTCAGTGGTCCCCTGGACAAGAAGTGGTCCCATCATAACTGCCTCTCCTGCCTCCAGCCAACAAAGGGGGGATCAACATGGCCTACCATATAATGTCTCATAATATTCCATCTGAATTGTCTCATGAAAAATATTATTTTAGAAAAAATCCACTATTGGTATATGTCTCTCCCAAGAGCCCCTGAAATCCAGGACACATACTTGTAGCATGTCCTCCAAAACCTGAATCGTATGCTCTGATTGGACATCTGTCTGGTGATGGTAAGCTATACTCAGAAGAAATTTTGTACCCAAATCCCTCTATATTCCCTTCCAGAAACAAGATGTAAAATATTCATCCCTATATGAAATGATATAGTGCAGAACCCCATGAAAATAAAAAAATATATCATATGTACAACCTTCCAAGATCATCAATAATGAAGGTTACCTTAATAGGAAAGAAATGTGAAACCTCCATGAGTCTATCGACAACAACCCAAGCCGCGTCATTCCCTTGAGGTGACCTCAATAAACCCATCATGAAATCCATAGTGACATCATTACACTTCCACTCAAGAATGGGTAAATGTTGTAAAATCCCTGCTAGTCGCTGTTTCTCTACCTTCACTTGCTTTCAGGTGGAATATCTCAAAACAAAACTAGCTACATTCCAATTCATACATGGCCATCAATACCGACAGTGTAAATATCTATATATCTTGGTGACACAAGGATGAACTGCCCAAACAGAGGAATGAAAATCTCACATCAACTCCTCATGTATGTCTGTTGACACCCATACAAACCCATGAAAATCCAAGACCTCATCCTCATCTATAGTCCACCTAGGAGTAGGTTCCTCTCTTAACACACGCTCCCGTAGGAATAGGCCTTCAGAATATGATAGTTGCCTCATTCTCAATCGATCTAGTAGAGTAGTGGTAACAACTATAGAACAAATAAACATCTACCTCTGTTTGCTGTGCGCCTCCAAATGCATCTCAGAGAACAGAGACATAAGATGCCACTCACTGCTGGCCTCTGAAACTGCCTGTATCTGAGTCCTCCTACTCAATGCATCAGCCACTACATTGACTTTCCTAGGCGTGTTGGAAAAATCAATGTCAAAATACTAAAGGTATTCAACCCACCTTTAATGTCTCAAATTCAGATATCACTGAGTAAAGATATACTTGAGAATTTTTTGGTTAGTGTATACCAAAAAATGCTCTCCAAAAAGATAATGTCTCCAATAATGTAAATCATGAACAAATTCAACTAACTCGAGATCATGCGTTGGGTAGTTCCTCTCATCTGGCCTCAATTGCAGAAACCCATATGTAATAACTCCTTCCCCTTTCATAAGCACTGGTCCCAGCTTGATACCTAATGCATTACAGTAAACGGTGTAACTCTTTCTCGGATTTGGAAAAATCTGGATCGGCATTGAAGTTAATATCCTTTTCAGCTCCTAAAAGGTTGAATCACATAAATCTATCCAAAAGTACTTCACACCCTTCTTAGTTAGTCCCATCGGTGGTTCTTCTAACCATGAAAAGTTCTATATAAAGCACCAGTAGTAACCATCCATCCTAAGAAAAATCCATAACTCAAATACGTTCTTCAGATTCTTCCAGGAAACCACTACTCTCACTTTCTCTAGGTATACTAATACTCCTGTCTTTGAGATAACATGACCTAGTAAGTGAATTTGGTCCACCCAAAAATAGCATTTTGAGAGCATAAAATATAACTGATACTCTCTCAATGTACTAAAAAATATCTCAATATGGGTATAATGTTCATGTTGAGTGTGAGATTTCAAAATGATATCATCCACAAAGACTACCACAAAAGAATCTAAGGATGGAACACTCAGTTCATGAGTTCCATGAAAACTACCAGTGCATTCATGATACCAAACGACATAAACAAATACTTGTATAGATCATACCTACTTAGAAAGGCTATAAGAGGTATATCCGATGGTCTAACATGCAACTGATGATAAATGGATCTCAAGTAAATCTTTGAGAACACCCAGGTTCCTCAAAGATGATCAAAGAGACCATCAATCCTTGGTAAGGGATATCAGTTCTTAACTGTTAACTAGTTCATCTTCCAATAATCCACACAATGTCTAAGGGTACCGTCTACCTTCTTTTAAAAAAGGATAGGCGAACCCCAAGGAGAAGTACTGGGTCTGATGAAACCCTTTTCTAGAAAATCCTCAAACTTCTTCTTGAGCTTCTGTAACTCTGGTGTAGCCATCCTATATGGAGGAATTGACAGTAGTGCCGCTCCTAGAACAAGATAAAAAGAGAAATCTACCTATCTCTCCAGAGGTAGACTTGAAAATTTGTCTTGAAATACATCTCTAAAATGATTTACCACTAGAGGAAAGTCCATCTATAAATTCTCCTGGTCATCCAGATATAAACTAGAATTTTAGGCTGTAATTCCTCTCAATCCATGATGCTTGGGTCCATCTCTTGTTTCCAGGACATCCCATTCACCCTTGTATAGAAAAGGCCCTCCCTATAGTGACATGAAACTCACCCTGCATTGATAGAAGTCAACAAAGGCCAGTAAAGAGACCAACCAGTCCATTCTACTAATGACATTGAAACCTGTCATCTCTTGGACACAGAGGTCCCATAAAAAGTGACACCCACCAACATCAAGAGGAAACTCCTTGCACTGATGTACACTTGCCATACTAATCCCCAATGGAGTTTCTAGTATCATAACATCATTAGAAGTAAAGATACAGAGGCCAAGGATCTCCACAATAACAACAAATATAAAACTATGGGAAACACCTATCTAAAAAAAGTGAAGAAGTTAAAATCGAGGCAAACAGAATCATACCTCTAACCGTAGAGGGTCTAAGATCCTTCTCCTACAGGATCTGCTCCACTATAAAAGTCTGACCCATACTGTGGCCCTACGACCCTGCCTGACTACCCTGAGATGATCCACCTTGCTATCACTGAAAGCCTGCCATCTGGCTACCACATCCACGACTACATCCTTGGATGGAATGGCCTAACAAACTCCAGTTCCCTGACTGAGGGGAAACTGGTTGTCCTACCCCTGAATGTGGAGTCATAACAGATCCATTCTCACCAACTACTATTGAGAAAAACAAAAAAAAAATGATTAATATAGCCCATCTTGCTGTAAGATCAACACTCAACTAGGTCTCTCGAGCACTGCGGTCTCATGTTCCTAGTCTTTCCATACTGGTAGAAACTCACCTAGATACCTGTAGATATATCCCTTCTACTAGAATCACCACGTGAAGTCTCCTTGTAGTGCTTCCTACTATCAATCGGAGGTTTACCATCCCTGGATACTGAACTGCCCTAGCTCACAACTCCCAACTCCCTCATATTATGCTCGGTAATCATCACCTAGTTCACTATAGCTATCACCGATGTTAGCCTAAAAACATTCACCTATGATCGTATGTTATACTTGAGACCATCCTCAAGTTTCCTATCCAAAGATAACTCATCACCTCCAAAAATAGGTTCAAGGAACTATAGCTTTTGAAAGCGAGATTAGAATTCCATCACTGATAGAGTACCCTACTTCAAAAGAATGAACTATATGGCTTAATCCGCCCTCAATGTCTCGGGGTAGAAGTAATCATAGAAGGTCCTATGAAAATATTCCCACTCTATATCCCAATGAT
This sequence comes from Viscum album, assembly GCA_963277665.1. NCBI lineage: Eukaryota > Viridiplantae > Streptophyta > Magnoliopsida > Santalales > Viscaceae > Viscum > Viscum album. Next base: position 824,915,060 of record OY728148.1, on the reverse strand, counting down.
GTCCCAAATTTGAGACAACATCCCACTATCTATTGGCAGAATGACACATCATGTAGGTAGAGAGATTCACCCTCCTCTCTGGAGGGGTCTCCAAATGCTCGAAGATAGAAGGTATGGCCTCTAACCATGACTCTGCTGCCTGTGGTCCTCGATTACCTAAGAAAGTGGGAGGATGTTGCTGCTAAAACTCCCAAGTCAACTCTTCCATAGACAAGGAAGGATGTGGTACTCCCTGGAAAGTTTGCATCATCCTTATAAATCCTTCACAGAACTATGCATCAGCACCTACATCTAGTATAACAACTGGTTCCAAAACGGGCTTGACAAGAGGATTTGCTGGTAGTCCCTGATCTACTAATTCCGGTGTCTGATCATTGCCCTGTATCTAGTGTATAACCAAAGGATGTCTTGGTAGCATGACTCTGCAAGGTCAAGCACACACCTCAGTACAAGATTATCAAGAAAAGAAACTTAGAAGTACAGGAACTAAACATAAGAAAGAAAACATTCAATTTTTATAAAACGGGGTTACAAGACATGTATAAACTCTACACAACGTGTTCCCTTAAGATTTTAACATGGAATGTACCTATGCCAAACCTAATCATGTAACACCCATACAAACGACATGTTACACATAATACACGACATGTAATTGAATTTTCTATCCTACCCAAGTACTTATACACTACTAGAACTACACAGTTCTCTCTTGGGTAACACTACATGACATGTTCACCCTAGACATGACATGTACCACTTAAGTCTCATCCACCCGTGTCATTGGTCACACAGATGGATACACAGTTATTTACAACATGAAATGTACAATCGAGACATGGCATATTCAACTGAAATTTTCATAACCCAACGTCTCTGTTCAGATAGTCAGTCACACGGTTAAAGACTACATGGAATGTACATACGCTACACGGCCTGTACTTATAAAAATTAAGTTCTTCCAAAATTGAAGAACACATGGCATGTGTTCATAACACTTTACACCATGTTGTTTGGGTTTCTAGACAGTAATCCTCTGAAACTTCTCCAGAACCCTTAAAAATAGAAAATATTTCCCAATTCATGACAAATTCCAACCCGTGAGAGTCCATACTCCCATGAATCAAAGTTTTGAATCCGTAATCATATCATATCTTGAATAAATTCAGTTAATGTTCAAACATGATCCACCAAATTCTGATATAAGAGGGCCCATAACCCCTTAGGGACCAAATTTTTGCATCCATCCAAATGAAACTTTAGATATACCAATACCCTATCAAAATAACAGGAATTCTATCACTATATTTATCGCAACAACATTCACATCTAGCACAACATATATCATTACAACATGCAATTATTAATGCATCCTAAATGGAATGAAAAGAATTCATGGCATGTGATATCTAGAAACAGAAATAGAAACACAATGATATAAATAATAATAGCACAAAACAAGTGAATCACCCAACGTTGAAATCAAATCAACTATAAAAATTACAAAACCAGAAAAATTGCAACATTTGAGGTAACATGTTTTTTCCCTATACACGGGTCAGCTACCCCCAGGCATAACTTATCAAAAACTACTTATTAATTCATATCCCTATCAATAGGCTCCAAATATTAAGACAAATAAAAAAAACTCTTATGATACCACTTTTTAACGTCCCGGTTTCGGGTGCCACCCAAAGGTGCCCTGAACCCGGTTGGTCACATGAACTCAATCAAATTTACCCAAATGCCAGAGGCTTCTGACTAGCAGTGAGGGACCTAGTGTGATAATGGGAAAACTATTCCCTCATTGGAAGAGTATTCACAAAACAATAAAATATAGAAAAAAATCCGAAGTAGTAATACTATACAACATAAGTAGACAATGGGAGACTAATAGTACAAAACAAATGAAACATATATATAAATAAATGATGCATGTCACATGTATCTAGGAAAGTATCCAAATAAGTCACACTACTGGAAATACAATACTAAAACCAAAGTACAGAAAATCATTAAAATCCAACAGCATCGCAAGCCTCATCTTGTTCCCATGCTCTCCAGCTCTAACAACTATCAAGTACCTGATGAAGAAGGGTGCTTGTCCTTATCTATACCTGCAACCATATAATCTGTTTGGGTCACAAATCATGAACCAAATAGGGTGTAAGACAAATCCTAGTAGGAAACCACTGAGATTTATGTACCTAACAGTCAGTGAATATATATAGCAGACAATATGATGAAATAACACTATAAACTAAGAGTTACTCAAAAGTAAACAATCCTATAGTTTCCAATTAAATTCATTTACATTTATTAATTATTAAATCTATTGAATAATTTAACCTCATGATCTAACATAATCTTTATACCCCCTGTATAATAGTGACAACATACATCTCATAAGACCATCTAAACAACCAAGTAAGACCAATTCCAAGCTTGTGATTTGGCTTGGAAAACTCGTCACATTCATTAAATTATTCACAACAACCCTATGGGAAATATCCCACTATTTAAACCCTTTGGTTTAACATGATAATAATCATATAAAAATGACCACCTGGGTAGATCTCATGTTCAACACCCCTGGGTCAACATGGAATCAATAAATTATAAACGATCTCTGAGTATCTCTTAGAGTCAGTACCCCCTAGGTCCACATAGAATAGATAATCATAAAAGACCTCCTGGGTAGATCTCATGATCAATACCCCTGGGTAAAATTCTATACCAAGGTTTTCATGGTCCTATGTAATAAACATGGAAACCCCTACATTTTTCCTGGTCCAAGTCTCTCATGGTCTATTGAAAAAAATAGCATTCATAATATAACAAGGAAACACATGTAATCTATAACTAATACATGGATAAAATTCTCAAGAATAATAAATGAAATTCTTATAATCAATCAAATCCATCCTAAAAAATTCAAGTCATGGAAACAAGGTATGCCTCATAGGAAACCTAGGAAAAATGGCCATAAAATGTAAAATAGGAGAACACACCCATGGGGTGTCCCATAAAAAAGTATAAAACCTTATGCATAAGAAATCACCCATTATCAAAAAAAAAAACAAGAGAAGGCATTAAAAAGGGGAAAATTAAAAAATAAGCAATACCCCAAACATGGGTATTCTGCACTTTAAGCATATATAATACAAATAAAAACGATGAAAGGAACAAAACACTTACCTTGATGTCATACGATAAACAATATTGAACGATAGCCCTTGAATCGACCTAGAATGACATAGATCTACAAAAAGGGTAAAAATGATCAACCCTTGATAACTCATAAGAGAGTAGGAATCAAGAATAAAGGCTCAAGGGAAAGAGATAACTCACCGGTGGGAATCCAACGCACCCAGTGACATCTAAATCAGAACTTGGATGGAGAACCAGGAGGAGCTCGATGTTCTTCGGCATTCCGTCACTATCCTGTATGAGACATGTGAAGAAGAAGTGTTTTCTGGAGATGAGACATGACCCCACTATGACTCATCAATTAAAAAAAATTGCATGTTGTGTTTATTTAATGTACACATTGTTTAATAGCCTCAACCGACCCCTGCTTTAGGTGGTCTTCCAGGTCACCTACATGGCCATGTACTCGGCTGTTACACGTCCAATACCCAGCTACATACGAAAACCGGTTACATAGCGTGTACTCAAAATTACATGCTGTATACTTAGAAAATTTACCATCTCTAACTTTTTCCTAAATAACTAACCAAAATAAAGATCCATACCTGAAATGTAGGTTCAGGTTCTTAAACTTATATTTATTGAAACACTATAAATCTCTATGTCTGTTTCACTTCTTGATATTTTATTTTTTTTCACATTCCTTATTAATGAACAAATCATATGTTAGTTATAAATTAAGGAGGATAATTTTTATAAGTGAATAAAAATATAAAGAAATCAATCCACCCCCCTTTGTGTCTTAGTTATTTTATTGTTTGACAAAAATTGGAATTAGAGGGAGTGATTCTTGAGTTCTCAGAAGTAAAGGGTTTAAATCTAAATATATATTCAATAATGGCCACTATGACTGAAAACATAGAAAGGGTGTCTATGTTCATTGAACCATATCTTAATGGTGAGAAATATAGATTTTTAAGGTCCTGAATGATCATATATCTAAAGAAACTTGGTCTGAAGGTTTATCTAAAACATGAGATTCCTTATGCAATTCCCGTGACTCAACCAAAAACATGGGATGCATATACTAAATAAGAATATTATATGAATCCAAAATCTATGAATGTTATAATCTGTGTATTAGATATATATGATTTTAATAGAATATATTAGTATCAAATAACCCATGAAATGTGGACTATAATTTTAGTTTCATACGAGGTAATAGATAACAGGTGGGATCTAAAATATAATACTTCCAGACTAAAGTTTGACACTTTTATAATGATAGATAGAGAGAGTATCATATAGTTTAATGGAAGAATTAAATAAATTTTAAACAATGTTATTTCTTTTGGGGAACCTATTGTTGAACCATATTAGGCTATGAAAGTTCTTATAATACTATAACAAAGGTAGAGTGGTATTTTAGATGCTATTAGACAATCAACAATGTTCAATAAATTCAAAAGCAAATCATATTGGAACTCTAATGATGTATGAGGATGAGATGGAATATTAGGCTGATGAACATAGGTTATTTAAGAAATATAATTCTACATTAAAAGTATAAATTGCAAAGGATGATAATATGTGTAAAGAAATTCAACTAACTAAGTCATTTGATGACAATTCATCAAGTAGTTCTGAATCAAAAAATGAAATTTCTCACTTTTCCAAAAAAGTCATGAAGTTCTATAAATAGAGAAGAGGTTTTTAGAAACCTTTCAACAAGAATAAAAATTTAGAAGGAAATTTTAAGGAAGTAATATGTTATGAATGAAAGAAGATTGCACAAATCAAGCCTACTTTTCCATAGCTTCAAGATAAAAAAAAATATAGAAAAGAAATATTTCAAGAAGGTTGGCTACAAGAATAAGGATAAGAAAACCATAAAAAAACATGAAGTAATTTGGAGGATTATAGTGATGTTTTATCTTCTGAATCAGAAGCTGAGAATTATAATAAAAAACCCAACATGTTTCTTTATGGAACATATAGATGAGGTAAATTATTTATATTATTCTAAGCATGAAATTAAATCAACAAAATGAAAATTTCTCATTTTTGGAACCGAATTAATGTTGTTAAATGTTTTAAAATAAGTAATAATATTTAAAATAGAATAATAAAACATTCAAAAAATCCCATGAAGTGATTATTAATGATAAATTGGACTTAACTATGCACATTTTAATTTTAAAAACAAAAAAATAAAATTCTTCTATATCTGTTAATGAATATGGAAAATAAATTAAATATTTCAAAAAGAAGTTCAATACATTAAAGATACCTCTAGTGTATTTACAAAAGGTGAAAATTATTTAAATAAAATTATTATAAATAATTATATTCATAAAAATATATTTAGAATATAAATCAAAGGTGAAAAATGAATTTTTATAATAACTATTTTTTTTACATAGTTTCAAGAATATAAATATTTCAAAAATTAATTTTTTTTGTTATGGTGAACTAGGATACGATGAAAATAACTCCAATTTTAGATACCCACATATATGTGGAGTTGAAAATTATTTTTTCACAAAAGGTTTTAAATATTTAGTGTTGACTATCTTGGAAATAACAAATAGATTTGGGTTCTAAATCCTTAGTTTCTAATCTTTATGGACATAAGAAAAAAGGGTACTAAAAAAATTTCTTGGTTAATATGTCTTTGTTTGTAAAATGGTCCAAAATAACCAATGAGATATGGTATATGGGTAGTGTATGCTCAATGAATACGTGTGTAGATTTATATAATTTTCACTCTTTATCAAAGAAAGATATAGGCTATGTCACTTTTGGTGATAGTGATAAAGGAAATATTATGGGAGTTGAATCATTTGTAAATCCAAACTCTATCCTTATAAAAAAAGTTCTCAATGTGGATGTTATAATGAAAAATATGATAATTATCTCTAAAATTTATGATGAAGTTTATTTTATTGATAGTTCAAGTAATTATTATTCTATTTTTAAAGATAAAATTCTTAAATTTAAGGCACCACTAATAGAGAATGTCTATATTTTAGATCATATTTTTTTTTGAATAAACAAAAGGTGAAATATTTAAATGATGAAAAAAATGAGTCTTGGGTATGGCATAAAATATTGGTACATTATAATATTTATTATTAGAGAAATTTTTTCAAAATTAATTTAGTTTCATTTTTTCCTCAATTTAAATTGAATAAAAAGAATATATGTGATGCATTCCAAATTAGCATGAAACACAAGTTATCTTTTAAACCAATGAAAGAGGTTTCTACCACTATACCCCTATAAATTATTCCTATGGACTTTTTTGGTATATCTAGTGTAGAAAGCCTAATATGAAAATATATTGTTTATGTTTTAGTTGATGATTTCTCTAAATTTACTTGGGTTTTAATTTTTATGTTTTAAAATTGATTCTTGTCCTATTTTTATATGTTTTTAAAAACAAGTTAAAATGGAAAAATTTTACAAAATAATTTCCTTATGAATTGACCATGGAGGAGAATTTCAAAACCACGAGTTCAATACCTATTGTTCAAAACATGTATTCAATTACACCTTTTATGTTCCCAAGACACCTCAATAGAATGGTATTGTTGGAAGAAGTAATAGAACTTTAAAAGAAATTTCCTCAACTATGTTATGTGAATATAACTTTCCTCTCATCAAGGATGAAGTTTTAAATACAAAATGTTATTTCATAAATAGAGTTTTATTTAGACATATTTTAAAGAAAACACCCAATAAGCTATGGAAAAATGTAAAATCCAAAAGTTGGATACTTTAAGGTTTTTCGAAGCAAGGTTTATATTCTAATCAACAATGATAATCTTGGTAATTTCGATCCAAAAGATAATGAAGGAATATTACTAGGTTATTCTACTACTTAAAAATCATACAGAGTTTTTAGTAAATAGTAAAACATTGTTGAAGAATCAACTCATGTGAAATTTAATTAAAGTGATATTTTTATCAAAAAATAATTCCCGTTAATTAACTAAGTTATTATTTTGAAAATATAATAATTTAACCTCTTTTGGATGAAAAACAGATGAAGAATCAGAACTTGATTTTTTATAACCAGATCTTGAAATGTTGGATGCTAGTAACCCTAAAAGTGTACTGCCTAGATAACCTAGAACCCTTAAGAAACATCCATTAGAAACTATTATAGGAAGTTTAGATGAAGGGATTAGAACTATAAGAAGTGTTGGAAACCATATAGAGTTTTCTAATTTTTTTATATCATTTAGAACCTATTTATATAGAAGAATCCTTATTTGATGAAAGATGGGTTATAGCTAGGAAATAGGAATTAAACTAGTTCAAGCGTAAGAAGATATGAAAATTAGTTGATAGACCCTATAAATATCCTATTATAGAAACAAAATGGGTTTTTAATAATTAATAGTATGACCATGGTGTGATAAATAGGAATTAGGATAGGCCACTAACTAAAGGGTATAATTAAGAATAAGGTTTAAACTATAAGGATACCTTTTTCCCAATAGCTAGGTTATAATCCATTAGGATTCCTCTAGAATATGCGCCATATATGAATTTTAAATTATATCATATGGATTTAAAAAATTCTTTTCTAAATGAATTTCTAATAGAGGAATTTTATTTTGAACAACGTCATTGTTTTTAAAATCCACATTTTCTAAATTTAGTTTTTAAACTTATCAAATCTATTTATGACCTTAAACAAGAACCTAAATCTTAGTATTAAAGTTCATGTTAATTTATTTTTTCAAATGATTTTTAAATATAAAATTTAGATCCTACTTTATTTAAAGAAACTTAATCTTTAGATATTTTTTAGTACACATATATGTTCATGATGTAATTTTTGTTTCTATAAATAAAAAATTTTGTGATGATTTTTTAAAAATCATGAAAAAATAATTAAAAATGAGAATGATGGGTGAGTTAAATTATTTTCTAGAATTTAAAATTTATCAAAGAGACTTTGGGAATGTGAATCAATGAAAATTCATACTAGACTTACATAAAAGGTTTGGGCTTAAAAGTGATAAAGTATATACTACCCTTATGAGTTCTAATGAAAAACTTCACTTGGATAAAATTTGGTAACCGCTAAAAAACAAGATTTATATAGGAATAATTGGGATTTTATTATATTTTAATTCGAGTAGACCAAAAATAATATTTTTAGTATTTACTTGTTTATTATTTAAAGCTAATACTAATGAATATCATTTTAAATCATCTAAAATTATTTTAATATATTTAAAAGGAAAAATTTATCTTTTGATGATTTTTCCAAAAATTTTGAATTTTAATTTAATATCTTATTTAGATGCTTAATTTGGGGGTTAAACTAAATAAGAAGATTAATTTAGGAACCTACCACTTCTTAGGTAAATCTCTAGTATCCTGGTCTTGTAAGAAGAAATACTCTATTGCATTATCTACTATTGGAGTATACTATATTGCTACTAGAAGTTGTTGTGTACATGTGCTATGGATGAAACAAACATTAATGGATTCTGGATTAATTTATAAGCAAATATATATTAAATGTGATAACACCAGTTCTATGAAAATTTCTAATAATCTAATAAATAATCCAAGAATAAATTTTACATACTTAAGGCATCATTTCTTAAAAAATCATGCTCATAAAGGTGATATTTCTCTTGAATTTATCTCTACATATAATTAGCTAAAAGATATTTTAACTAAAACCCTTTTATGTGTGTGTTTTTATTTTATTAAAAGAGAATTGGGTTTATTCGTTTTTAAATAAATTTAATGTTTTTCATTTATTCCGATATACATGAATTTATTATATTTAATTTTGTTCAAAATTAAAATATAATGTTCTATTATAATATATAGTTTTATGATATATAAAAATTACTATTGTTTGTGTTGTTTGTTTATTTAAATGTTATAAATTTGGAAAATATAAATTATTTGATTCTCTTTAGTTTTTATTTATTTATTTATTGTTCAAAAGTCACCTTAAAATGAAACTAAGTATATAAGGAAATTGGTACTTGAGTATGCGACCTAATATAAAATAGGCTTTTGAACATTTTTCTATTTTCATATGTAAACTCTCTTTGAAGACAAAACATTTTCTCTAATCTCTCAATCCCTATTTGACATTCAAATGACTTATTCAAAATGGGAATGTTGATGTGTGTTAATGATAGAAGTTTAGGTTTATATAAGAAATCCAAAGTAAGTGGATGGAAATTTATTGCAGGAAAGGCCATAGATATGTCATGGATAATGGTAATCAATTTTTTTTTGAATAAAGTGCTTGATTTAAAAGAATGAGATAATGTGTTTGATGAAAATAAGTCATAATTTATTTTTAAAGAATAATTTAATAAGTTTTTAATGAATTCTATGTTTCAGTTTAATCAAATATTGGATATAATAATGTAAAATGTTAAAGGAAGGGTGGTAGTTCTTTCTTATGTTGAAATTGTTAATATATTTTCTTGTCCCCATTAGGGGGAGTTTTAGTCAGAAGCTTATTGGGATAAGCTAAGGAGGTCCAAAAAAAGTGTTCATGTTTTTATTAGATCCTCTTTTTTTGAAAAGAATCATACGAAAGAGATGCCTTATAAATGGAAGGTTTTGTGTATGTTTGTTCCTATGGGTATAAAAAAAATAAAGGAGATATAGAGAATGTTATTTTTTAAGATATATGTTAGATTTAAATCATGATGAACAATGTAAAGTTCAGTTTTCTGAGATACATGATGAGGTTCTTGTATCATTATTGGGAAGGAAAAGTAATATTAAAATACTATCCTTACGGTAGATTAATTTCTTTAAACTAGAATAATAAATAAGTAAATTTGAATAATGGTAATGTGGTGATATTTCATAAAATTAATACGCTATTGTCAATTTTATTAAAGATTATTGGATATTTCTTGAATTATGCTTCATGTAATTTGAAGGAAGTTGGTCAAGAAAGTGTAACTAAGGGGAGTCATCTTAGAACTCACTACCTAGTGATGAAACACCTATTGAGAAGATGTATTCTCTAGGATTATAGGATTAAATGTCTATAATAATTGATTCTTCTATTCTAGTCTTCAATTATGCAGTTGGTGAGCCTGCCAATAATTGGGAGGATGAGGCAGCTCAGAGCCAAGCTTCTGGTGGCGTTTCTATATCTACTGAAGAAGGTCAACATGGGGATATCGTTTCTGAGAAAAATATTTATTTTTTTATATATAGGTTAGTTGATACCAAGCCTATGAGATTTGAAGTTTAGAGAAGACTAGATTTAGGGTAATTTCATAAAGTAGATGACCCAATTATTCTTAGATCACTGGTTGATAAAAGATGGGGTGTTGATGTGGTTATTAAGTTTACAAAGAATTCACATACACCATCTGTACCATTATCACCTTCAACTTCTCATATAGTATCTCCTTTATCAAGAAAAGTTTCAGAAATATTTTAAAAATAAGTGGATGCTAATGAATTAATGATTTACCATTATAATATGTGAGTAGATTGTTTTTATTTAAAAGTAGAGATATTTTCCTACAATATGATATTGTAGATGTTAAATTGTCCTATATCTCTGAGTTATAATTTAATAATTTAGTTAAGATGGAGGCTTCCCAAAAAATGATGATCAATAGTCCTCAAGAATATCCACCTATATAACAAGATAAATCTAATATAATTTCTAAGAAATTTGAGGAAATGTAATCCTTAGTATTTGGTTTGAAAGATGTTTTTCCTATAATGTATTGGATTAATGAGCTTAGTACCTTTGTTTCATATAAAATAATATGTTTTATTAACCTCCTTAAACATAATCAGATTTATCTCAAGAAGTGTATGATGAGATCAAATATTTTAGAATTGAAGTGAAAGATACTTTACAGACTTTGAGAAGTGTTGTGTTGATCTAGTTTGAATTTATAAAGAAATTCCAACCCTTTTATAATTCTACCTCATAACCTCTAGTTCTTCTAGTTTTATAGAATATATTTAGTGAGATGAAATTAGAGTTGAGTTCCATTTATTTTTTATTAGTTTTCTCCAAGTATATCTTCTTTCTCTAGTGATGTTATATGAGTTGAATATGGTCTTTTTGATTTTTTAATGATATATAGGATACTATTGAGAGAATTAGTGTTGGGTTAGATATGTCTATGAATGACCATGGTGGTCATCTTAAAAAATTTATTAAGGATATGGAAGAAGATAATTTGGATGGTTCAAATCAATCTATAGAAATAATTTTATGCTTTATTAAACCTATCAATAAAAACAATACAATTATTTACAAATGTCTAAAGGAAATATTTTTAGTGGTTTTGGATCTATATTATTATAAAGAATCATGTTTATAATCTAAAGAAGCTTCAAAAGTTCCAATTCTAACTACAAAAAGGGAGTTGGTTATTTATAAACCTCTAAGGGTAGTTCTTTATGTGGAATCCATCCCTCTTTTTCCTATTGTTTCAGGTTAAGTTGAACCCAATACTACCACTAGTGTTTAAGTTTCAAATTATTTTCTCCATAATGTTAAATAACTTGTTAATATTTTGATATAATTCATGGAAATCGTAGATCAAAAGATGAATTCATTGAATGGTAAGATAATTGACATGTAGAGTTCCGTGAATCAAATTAGAAAGAAGTTTATCATGGATATACCTTCTGGTTTATTGACTATGGACATTTCTCCTCTTCTTCTCCCTCTTATCAATAACGACTTTAAAAGTTTCTCTTAAGGGAGATTATAATAGTTTAATATGATTATCATTAATGGATTGGCATTAGTAGGTCAAATTCATAAATAAGAATCTCTTTTGATTCTTAAAATTTCCAATAATGATTTTATTTTGTGGATTGACATGTGTGATGAAGCCCTGTTTCAAATGAGAAGAAGAATGCCTATTGATCCTAATCCTACTAGTACTTATCAGAAAACTAGTTTGAGAATATAGAGTTTCTATAAACCTTATACACCATCAATGTCAACTCCAACTACCTCTATAATTGATATAACCTTAAAATAACCTTCAACCAAACCAAAATATTAGTTTGACTCCATTATAAAACCCATGTTCTATGACTGATATTTTTTATTTTTATTGAATAGATGGATATTTTTACTTCAAAATAATCAATTTAATACGTCATTATTTCTTCATTACTGATGAGTTTCTTAGTGATTATTTGCATTTAATGTTATTCATTTATTTTCCTTTCTTAGTGATTGTTTTCATGGAATTTAATTTTATCTATTTATTTCATTTAGTGAGACTCAATATTTCCATAATTCCATATTCAATTTTCATAATACACTTAAATAGTTCAAAACAATAAATTTCTACTTTAAACAATGCTTTACGTATATTTACCTCCATTTTTAATAACACAAAGGGGAAGAATTTTCTACCTCACAAAAGGGGGAGAAGTTTCTAACTACAGGGGAGAAACACATAATTTTAAATTATGTATATATTATATATCTATTTTATGTTAATCCTTTTTAAAATTTTCATTTTTGATATCTACTAGAATATCTAATGGGTTTTTGATCATCAAAAATAGGGAGATTGTTGTACTACTAATGTTGATCCAAACTATCCCATGTACGTTAGGTTATGAGGATCTAACATAACCTTTATAAATTTCTAATGATACTTTTCTTAAGTTTGTTTATCAGGTTTTATCATATTATTTTGTTTTCAGTGGTTAAATTTATATAATATGCGTTCTTGATGATTTTGGCTGAAATCTATCAAAATCTAGTAAATCAGCTATGTGATGATTTTGGCTACATGGAGAAATCACCTACATTGATCAATGGACTACATTAATCAATTGACTATATCAATTTCCTATATCAATAAGTCGGCTAAGTAAATTAAATATGTAATGGAATCACTTACATGGAAATCACCTACATTGACAAGATTTCCTACATGAGAAATCAACTACATATATCATTCAGCTACATAAAACAATTACGTGGAGTAATTGGTTATGTAAATCCCAAATGTTATGAAATTGACTAAGTTAGTTTTGAATATATGAGTAAAAGTACTATGTGATTCATTTTGGCTATGTGAATCAGAATAGTCTATGTGGATTCAAATATACAAATCAAATACATTTATTCATTTTTTTTCAAATCATCTAAGTTGTGCTGAAAGTTAGTATTTATTGTTGTTGAAGTAATCAAGTGAGATTTTAATGCTGTTGGTCAGTCTTTAAATGATCGATTACGTATTTAAGGTAAAATTGAATATAAGAAGAGCCATGTACTGATATATAAGATAAATATAAGGATAGTTTATTTATCTCTATTTTTTGAGGTATTTCAAGGAAAAGTATGTGTCACTGATCCCTAATTATGTAGATCATGTGTTGTGAACTTAAATAAAAGGCAGTGAATGCATTTCCTAGGGTGGACTTGTTTTTTTCTTGAGAAGTTTTCTCAAATAATAACCAAAGTGAATTAAATAAATATAGACAAACTCATTGAAATTATGCTATGTTTTCTATGGAATAAGGAAGAATAAGTCTCATCTCATAATTTTTGATTATTGATGAACCACTCTGAGTTTAGACGAATCTCTCTAATCTTATTATCCTTCATATAATCTATCATAGAGATATCTATTTTATTTCAATAGTATCTTAGATCTAAAAACTAAAATATTTAAAAACTATATGTTTATTATCTTTTGTTTTAATGGTTCCTTGTAAAATAAAAATTTAAGTCTATTGATCGTAAATCCTTTCTAGATCCTGGTTAGAAGCTCCTATTATTGTAACAAGTGTCAAATTCTTGTACTCAATCATGTAATCCCTAGAAAAAGGACCGATATTCCGTAGAAAATGGATTGGTATAATGAAAATTATCACACTCATGTATAAGAGTGGCAGTGTAGTAGAATAAGGTAATTTTATTCTATGAACCACTATAAATCTATGTGTCGGTTTCTATTCTTGATATATCACTTCTACTTCATTCCTTGTTAAGGAATACATCAGATGTTAGTCATAATTTAGAGTGGGTGATTTTTATAAGTGAAGAATAATATGAAGAAATAAATTCACCCCCTTACGAGTCTTAGTACAGTCAATCTATGAAAACATATTGGTCACTTTGAGATTCTTGATCAATGAGGGATGATAGCTTATCGCTTAACACTTCCACCTAAATTCTCTCAAGTTCATGATGTTTTCTATGAATCTAATCTAAGTAAGTGCATACCCGATCCTTCACATGTAATTTACTAATAGGTTACACCATTTAAGTACTATATTTAATATGAAGAATAGCTAGTATAAATCTCGTATTATCTAGATAAAGTGTTATGGAACATGAAAACTCACCTGGATAAAGTTCTTTTGAGGGATAAGAAATTCGAATAAGCTACTTGGGAACCGGATGATGTGATGAAATAGATATATCCACATTTTTTATATAAAAGTGAGGTAATTGTGATGGAAAAATTCATTTTAAGGGGTGTAGAATGTAACACCCTGATATTTTATGATATATTCAAATAAATTTAATTTCTTGGATAACTTGTGATACACATAAGACTGTGTCTAAATTAAACATAATATAGCATACTATTATAACCTAGCCATTAAATTGGTATAGATAATAGGAATAACCATATTTTTAAAAATATATATAAATTTTTTATATAAAAAAATATTTAAAAATAAGTACTAATTATTTAGTAAATTCTTTATATGCTTTAAAATATATTTTTTCTCAAAAATATTTTTATTGCTTTTTGTGAGAAGATAATATATTTTTTACACATTTGTAAAATTTATTTGATAAAATAAACTTAATTTTTTAAATAATCATTTCAAAATTATCTTAGAGTTAAATTTATAGAATTATCTAAAAAAATTGATTTTTTCAATAAATAGTGAAAAATACTAATTTTTATTGAAAAATGCATTTTTTGTTTTAAGAATTTAATTTTTTTTTTGATTTTTTATAAAATTATTTAATTGTAAAATTAGTTAAATTATATTATTAGTAATTCAATAAAGTTAATTGGAATTAATTTTATGTTCTATTTTGGTTTAAATTATTTTTTACATTAGAAAACATTTTTCTCAAAAACTGCTCTTCATTGAATTTTGTGTGTTTAATTTTAAATTAAAATTTTCCACATATGTGAAATAAATTTAATAAAAATAGATTTAATTTTTTTTAAATAGAATAATTAATATTATGAAATATTCTCAACTTTATTTTTGTTTATAATGAATAGTAAAATTAGTAAAATTTTGTTACCACAATTAAGTTAAAATGAGTTTACTTGGATAGGGGGGTTAAACCAAGATTCAAGGTTCATTTTTACAAATATAATTTTTAAAATAATATTAGATGACCATATTTAGACCACATCCTTTCACAAATTTTGATCTTTATTCATTTGGAAGCATTTTTCTTGAGTATGAACTTATTATATTTTAATCTTATAAGAAATTCCAAGGTTGTCCTCTCCCCCACTTATAAAAGAAAACCCCTAATTTATCTTATTAACACCACCTTTGTCACGACCCTTCCTCGGGGCCTGTGATGTGACTGCACCAAGCCTGCCTTCCATAGGCCAGGGGCTGGCGACTAGTACCAAGGCGTAAATCCCGACAAAAAGGGGAAGACATTGCCTTTAGAAAGTAGACAAACACCACAGAGTAAGCCAGAAGAAGTAAAAACTAAGTAAAACTGGGTAAAAAAGTAAGTGCGGAAAGTATATGGGCCAGAATACAAACCCAAATTGAAGGTAGAGTACAACTGGAAAGAAAGTACATCAACTGAAAGTAAAGAAGAAACGTCGAGCCGTCCCCTGGAAGTCCCACCTGAAGGGTGGGTACAGATAGCCACCTCACCTCCATGGTCCAGCCGTCCGCTTCGTGTAAGTCCCTCCCAGTAGTACACCTCCAAGTACTGACTGCTCCACTAGCCTCTACCACGATCAGCGCTGTCCGTCGTATGCATCCAACACAATGCAATGTGGGCATAGCCCGTATAGGGGTGAGTATACGCTACTCAGTAGGGACCCCGAGACCTCCGAAGGTCTCCCGGAATCCACAATGGATAATCCACAAAATAAAGATACAATCACGAAGTAACAACCAACACTACTTTGGTATATGACCATACATATACCTAAGTCATCAATTCTAGTTCGGCTCCAACACCTGAGCCCAAGTTTGATCACGTCCACACAGGATAGTACAACCCAATCCACACAGGAAAGCACAACACAATACACATAGGAAAGAAAGACAATCATATCGAAGATAATGATTGAGAGTCAAGACTCAGCTCACACAGGTTTAATTCTTCGGTGATAGAGATGATCAGATATAGCTTCTGATTCATCTAAGCTGGGACCCACATAGGATACTAAACCAGCCAAGCTGCCGAACCCACATAAGATTTCAGTGTAGTCTTCATTGCCATCGTACCCATGGAGGATTTCAGTATGGTCTTCATCGCTGCCGAACCCACATAGGATTTCAGTGCGGTCTTCATCGCCGTCGAACCCACATAGGATTTCAGTACGGTCTTCATCACCGTCAAACCCACATAGGATTTCAGTACGGTCTTCATCGCTGCCGAACCCACATAGGATTTCAGTGCAGTCTTCATCACCGTCAAACCCACATAGGATTTCAGTACGGTCTTCATCGCTGCCGAACCCACATAGGATTTCAGTGCAGTCTTCATCGTCGTTGAACCCACATAGGATTTCAGTACGGTATTTATCGCTGCCGAACCCACATAGGATTTCAGTGCAGTCGTCACAGTCACATTCGCAGCCAGCTCTAGGGTTCCCGCATACAACATGCTCGTTCCGGGAGGGTCCGCTCCACGAGCCAAGTGGTCGATACATCAACTGACATGTAGTCCGGAGTTGATGTATCTCAAAGTTCTATCTCGACAAGAGGAACTCAACGTGACAGACGACGCATCAATCGGACGCCCGGTCTGATAGTTATTGGCTTTTTAGTTCCAGGGGCCCGGTTGGTTTTTTAAGTCAAAACCAACCCGACCGCACTCCAACTGTGTCCAAACCTCGAGCGGAGTAAGCCAAAAGCTCCGTCTCACTAAGAGGAATCCAACAATGTCGACGGCACGTCAATCGGACGTCCGGAGCTCATGTTATAGGCATTTCCGCTCCGAGGGCCCAGTTGGTTTCATGTTCGAATCAACCCGGCCTTACTCAATGTTCTCTGGAACCTTGAGTTTAATATACTGAAACGACTGTCTAGATCCGAGGATCGAATTACAACTCATGGTGCATCGATCAGAGGTCTGTAGCCCAAGATACAAGTGTTTGAACGGAACTGTCCGAAAATAGGGGGTTTTGGGCCTGGACCGACCCGACCCAAGACCCCCCCTAGGTCGGCCTGAACCGGGTCAACCCAAACTGGGTCCGGGTCCAGCCCATTAGGATGCAGCCCGGCCCGAATGGCGCGGCTCGGCCCGGCCTGGGTGGCCCGGCCCGACCTGGGCGGCCCGGCCGGGGGCGGCTCGACGCTAGCCGAGCGGACGCGCAAGGGGGAGGCTTCCCCCTTGATTGAAGCCGCGGACCTGCGTGGGGGCCACTCCCTTCTACCAACGGACGCGGCGCTGAGCGCCGCGTCTCCCCCGGGTCCTGCGCGGCCGCGGGACCGTTCACCTAGCGCCGCTGCTGAAGCCGCGACGGTCCCTCCTGGCGGCGCACCGGGATGCCGGCGCCTCCGACCGCCGGCGCCCCGTGCCGCCGGTGTAGTCTGTTGGCCACCGGAGTTGCTCCGGTGGTCCATTTTCAAATCCGTCTCCACCAGTGTTCATCTCGGGTCCCGTAATTTACTACGGAATCATCAAATTGCCTCTGCGGCCCGTTCCGTCATCGCCCGTCGATCCTCTGTCAAATAAACAATCTGCGGACTCTTCAAATCGCCTCAACGGTGCGGTGCGACAATGCTGCACTTCTTTTCCCGTTCTTCATTCTTTCTGTGTGGTGCCGTTGCACCGCGCCGCCTTTTCTCGTACTGCAACAAGTACAATCCACAAAGGGGGAGGAGGGTCGGCCGTGTTCGTGTGGTCCGACCTCCTCCCGTTATTACGATAACAGGCTGCCCAAATAGAATTCGATGAATGGAAAAGAAATAATTCACGGGTAAAACAATTAACCCCTACCTCAAGGTGTCGTCAAACGAGGGTTCATCGTGGAAAATAATCATCACGAAAGAAGTTTCCATAAGCGTCGTCGACGACTTGGAGAAGAGAATCATTGGCGTCACGGTACACGGTGTCGCGTCGTCGATCTTCGAGGATTCGGTGTCCTTCGTCGTCTTTCGTCAGAGGCTGGCGTTCTTCGTCGGCGACGGTGCATTCTTCACGTTCTTCAAGGAGGAAGATGAGGATTCTAAGACTTGAGCTCTCCCCTTAAAATCCTTCTCACACAACGAAACAACATAACAAAATAAGGCTTTGCCTTATTTTATTTCTCATGCCAACTGATTTTGAAATTAAAAATTAATACACGGTTTAATTAACGTGCGTTAACTAATTAATGAGGCGTTTAATAATCCAATTAAACGCGAGAGTTGACTTGGCATTTAAGAGGGGGTGCGGGTGAGTTACCATATTAAATTCTCATGGTAGGTGAAAAGGAAATAAAGGGGGTGGGGCTTGTGTGGGCCCCACCACACTAATATCCTACCTAGGAGTTTGGGTATTAGTGGGTCCCACTCCAACCATCAATCATAGGGTTAAGCTACCTTAAATAAAAATAAAATTAGTTGCAAAAATTTTATTTTATTCATTACTTAACCCACTATTTTTAATAACCACACCCAAACAAACTCAACTCCAAAAAAAGTATTTCTAAGAAATAACTGGCGCTGCGGTTTCATCGGTGCCCTCGGATTTCGGTTCCGAGCACTGGTTCAAAAGTTAGGAAGACCTGCTCATTCGTTTACTGAACGTACCCATTATAAACTTCGGAAAATGATTCTCGGCACACCGGGCCTCGGAATCAGGTGCCGTCAGAAACTGCGTTCTTGTAAAATCCCAAAGAAAATTAAAAAAAAAGAAAAAAACATTTCCCTTGAATTTTATGGGTCTTTACAACCTTGACCATTATATATCAATGAAACCATGAATAATTATATTATAAACTTCTATATCTATGAATTATAGGTTCTATTCTACATAAAAGACCATTGTAAAGGTCCTTTAGAAGGGATCTAAAGGAGGCTTACCAAGGAAGAGGAAATCATCCTACCTAATGCCTTACAATTTATTTCTTATTATAAATCCTCTTAAATTATGGTATTAATCATTAAATAATAACTTTAATATCATAAATATACTAAAATTTTATTATTGTTATGTAACCAAAATTATTCACCTACTTTTCTATCAAATCTGACGTGAAAGTATCATCCGTGCGTACTTGTGAAGTGTTTCCTCCATGCTGTGATTCAATTCATTTTCCATCACTATTTTAAGGAATTATTATTAAGATTGTTTTAAATTTTATGTATTATATTTATTATATTTTAATTATTATGTTATTATAATATCATGTCTACCTTCTTACCATCTAATTATTTAGAAAACGATAATGTCGCTCATGCGTACATATGGACTACCACCTCCATGAAGCGATGTGATTTTTTTTATTTTTTTACATGGATGATAATAAGGATAGATTAAATGTATATATATTCTATTTATGATATAATTATGGTTATTTAATTATAAAATAATATTTATCTTTCTTTCCTTCTTTTCATTATAAAATGAAAACAACTTTCATGCGTACATACGAAAAGCTGTCTCCATGAACGGTGAGAATCATTTTTTAATCCCTATGTTATATAAATGATTATAAATATGAATATAATGAATATATATTATATTTATATCCAGATTTTTATCCTGGATATTATGAAAACATGATAAATTTACAAAGATCACAACCATCGAACTGAAACTCTCATGAAAAATGAACTAGTTAACACCTAGAAACAACGATTTTAATAACAAATTATTAATAAGTGGGTGTTGAAATGTTATAAGTGGATAATATATGATATTATAATCATTTAAATGATAATATTATATAACTATAATAAATTTTAATTCATTATAAATGATATTATAACACTTTTGAAGCAATTTGAACTTGAGGTAATGGATTTTTATCCCACTTTTCATTCTATAAGACACATACCATATTGAACAAATTTTTATTTTATGTTTTGTATTAAATATCCATGAATTTATTTTATTATTAATCTCATTAAAATTATTGTGATTTTTATATCCTTCTAAGGTTATCTCTTTCATTAGGTTTTGATTTGAAAGATATCAAGGTGGTAAGAGTTTTATGTTACAATCTCATTGTTTTCAGAGATTACTTAGGATTAAATTTATAATGAAAAAATTTAATGACCCAAATATCAATAATCTCATGAATTTTATTATTCTATGGTTATTTATGAAATTTTCAAGCAATATTAACATTTTAATACCTTTGTTACTTAATATCATTGAGGAAATGTTTTCAAGAAAAACAACCTTTATTTCATCTTTGGGCGGCCATGTTTTCAATATTTTTTTTTCATATTATAATATGACTATTTAATTTCATTTTACTAATTTTTTAATTTCTAAAAACTGGTTTAAAAAATAATATTCTTATCATTTTTTTATTGAAGTACTTTTGAACACTCACCTAAAATGTGGAAGGAATACTTGTTTTAACGTATATGGAGTGGATGTATTTCCTTGATGTCATGAATGATAAATTATTTGAAGATTTATTTACATGTATCCAAATTTATTTCAAATAAAAAATTGTCCTTAATATTTTTGAAATTTATAGATTTTAAATAAGTGATTTCAAAATGAAAAGGTTATTTTCCTCAATAATTATTTCAGATATATTTTAAATAAAATTTTCATTTATGATGTTATACATTGATTTTTATTAATAATTTCTATGAATATGATATAAGGGTACCGTTATTATTATTTTATGGATGGTTTATGATTATTATGATGAGATTTTTATGGAACCGGTTTATTTTAAATGAACTATGCTATAATGAAATGTTGAAATGTTTATAAAACCAATTTTCTTTCCATGATTTATGATATATGATGAATGATTTATGATATTTTAGAAAAAATATGAATGTATTATTATTATATTATTAGTGGCCCTATAATTATACACCCCTATAATGCATTGGGTAAATATAGATATTTGATAAGATAATAAGGACTAGAATGAGGATTGAACCCAGTTCAGTAAGGGAATTTTTCCACTCTGATTATCTTGGGAGTGAACTTAACTAAGGATATGATGGAATGGGGAGTGAACCCATTCCAATATAATAATATTGGTAGCGAGCCTTGACTAAGGAAAAAATTTTATATTATTATGTATATAACACAAACTTATTTCCTATATTAATGTTATTCTCTCATAGATCATGTTATTTAATTACATTATGATTCATGTCTTATGAACTAACAAGATTTGTTCCATGATTCAAGGTTATGATCAATTATGTGATGTGTATGGTTTTAAAACTTTAATCACATGTTATCATACCGTTATTCACTTGTAATACTAAGTGATCATTGATATCTTCGTTGTTTACCCTTACTGAGCATATGATCTCATCCTTTCTTATGTACCATTTCTTAGGTAAGAAATAATGGTTCAAATTAGGGTATGTATAAGAAATTTACTATGAGGGAAGATATTTATGGAAGATGTTAAAGATAATTCATGAAATAATAATATTGTGTAATTATTCTCCAAAGACACTAAACATATGCCATCTATTAAAGGATGATGGAATTTGGTTGTCAAGAATTGGATTGCTGCAACGCTGAAGGGGGAAGATGTTGTGGATGATTAATGTTATTGGATGCTGGATTTGGTGTCGGTGGAGAAAGCAGTGACTTAGTGAGGTAGCGGTAAGAAGGATCCTTTGGTGGTTGTTCATAGATGTCTTTTGGGGTATGATGAAAACGACTGGTTGATGCTGGAAGCATGACCGAATGATGAATCCCTCATATGTTGGATAAAATTATGCATATGGGCTGGTTCTAGGTGGCCCTATGGCCATGTATTTGTGTCTTTTTATGGTCGATTATATAAATAGGGTCTATAGGGATATATATGATATATTAAGATGGGCTTGATGGGTGGGTTGGGTTCTATTGGGGGGGGGGGGGGTTATAAACTACCTTCTTGGCCTATGGGTGTGTGGTGTATGTGTTTTTGATTTTTATTGTACCCCAAATACCTAATATATCTATTAAGAAGTAATATATATATAAATAGCATAGGTAAATATATAGTACCTTACACGATATTTGGATCGCCTGGGGTTATAAACTCTAAGGAATGCATCTGACCTTGTCCGAATCTACATCCTCTATAGTCTTAATGATGAAAACATCCATTCCCATGCACTTCTCACTATACTTGAGGATGAGAGTAATAATGAGGCTATCTTCAAACTACCTCATCCACTCTCTATTGATCAAAAGATGAATCAACTTGTAACTTCTTTTTCTTCCTCAGAGGATACAGCTATAATGGATGATTCTAAAGTGGGTCTCTATCTCTATGTCGACTACAAAGGTCAGGACCTCAATATTTTATTGAGAATGACCTATATATACTTAAAAAAACAATTATCAATTCATTTTAATGGGTTCAATAATTTCTAGCCCTAATGAAACCAAAAGAATGCTGGAATCAAATACTTGTAGTCTAAATATTTTTCTAACTAGAAACCTAATAACTTATTTTCATAGATCTTTTCCCCATAAAATCTCAGAAACTTCACTCATATGAAAATATGCACTTTTCTAGAATGATCTCAATGACCTCTTTCCTTACAAACACTTTAAGATATTTCGACAATGAATAGGGTGACCGGACACTAGATCACTAGACATAAAGACTTACTAAAATGCCTCACCATATTCTCCTTATCTATAAAAAGTGTTCTGAATCATAATGTAAGCAGTTCTTATATCAAATATTGAACTCCCACATACTAGAAATCTCATAGAGAAGAGTAAGGATCTCCAATAAAAAATATACCTTTGTAGTCTAAGAAAGAAACATGATATAAAACAAATCATATAACATCTTCCATACAATAACAGACCCCTTGAGATCCTTATTAAATAAGCACCAGCACTACCAATCTTCCTCATGTTTCATGACCATAACCTAAAAAACCAAATGCCCCTATATTATGTATCAAATTGAAGGAAATATCCACCATATACAACCAATCCTCAGTATCCTGATTAAAAATGGATCTCTAAAACTTATAAAAACCCTGTAATGGAAACTCTCAAAGTTTCCTCCTCCATGTTTAATCATTTTCCTCAACTCTTTGGCGATTTGTTGGAATATATTGCTAAATGTAATTAGAATGAATCGGAAAAAGACACCAACCTAGGCCTATTAAAATAATTAAACAAATATTAGCGTCTCTTAAACTTTTAGTAAGGAATATTTAAGTTTAATTAATTAATTAGTTCTAGCATAATTCCAATTATCTACCCAATTCAAACATAGGCCTTAAAAATCATGATGCCTTATCCTTACTTAGGTATTTACCATCTAATTAGAATCACATCACTTTTCATGTTTAATAAACTTTAAGTTTATTGAATCATGTCATTGAGGTACCAAAATGTATATATCCTATCCATTATACCTAATTTATATCACATACTAAGTCTAGATGATACAATTTACCTACCAACCAACAAAACACTCACTATGTCTTATCTTTAAATGTTATCCTATCTCTTAACCATCATATCGTATACCAATTTATCATGAAACCCCCTCCATTGGTTCCCCTCCTAGACTAGTATTAAAGACAAGGATGACTCCAAAGCCCGACTCCTATAGGCTATAGGTTGGAAATTAGCACCAAGGTTATAAAATGCATAGAATACGGAGGAATTGCCCTCTTTATATAAATATAGGGATAATAGATAAGATCTTATCTACCAATCAAATCTGTAATATAATAAATAAAGCCTCCTAATATATGAATTTAATTTCATACATAAGGAAAACGACTGAAAGAACCAAAAAATGACTAGGCAATGACCCAAAAACTTCAAAAGCACCCAAAAAACCACAATGAGCTAGAAATTTACAACTCAATAACCAAAAAGATCCTATGGTACTAAAAATTAGTTTTTATATATAGATTTATCATATTGGTAAGGTCACTAGGATCCTCACCAAAACCTCTCATGAAAGTGTGAAAGAATCATTATAAATCCAAGTGAATAATCAAGTGAAACCAACTTGTTACCTGAAAATGTAAAAAAATATCCCATCAAACCTAATGAAAACTAAATAAGTGATTCATATAAGAAATCATATCCATATAAAAAAATATGTATGAAATGTGACCTACATCCCAATAAGTTTATTACTCCCACACCCCAATTTCAAATATTATGTACTCTCATCCCTTCTGTAAGTCATCCATCACCCCATGAATATGTATCACATATCATTATGTATGCAATGTAAATCATAAAAACCACATCATCATCAACATCTCATCTAAATCTAAGTATTAATTTTGAAATCCACTGTAGATTATGTATAATTCATTTTACCTCAATCCACTATAACCCATGAAAGTAGATCTTTTTGAAACTACAATCTTGAACAAAAAATAAGTTGAGGTAATGAATACGCCACATCAAGATGGAACATTCAATATTTATTGGGAAAGAATGAATGATCAAGGATCAACCACCACCAAACTCAAAGGAAATCACTATGTAACCTAGACAACATCAAACCATCATTAATTCATGCTCAAATCTTGACTCAAAATAGAGTAATTCCACTATAATGATCCACTGTAATTATAGATTACATGAAAAATATTGAGGAGAGGAGAATATAGAGTATATTGAATCATGAGACTCTAATCCAACGATCCATGGAATTTAGGCTCTCAAAGGAAATGGATAGAGATAAATAAGATGTACAAGAGTCAAATCGGATTTGGAGGGAGATAATGAAACTTCAAACTAAGTATATATAAACCCTATATTTATAGTAAAATCCCTGAAGACTTCCCACATGGAATAATGACTCCCACTATATCCATGGTACCTTCAATCAAATTGAGATCTAGGTTTCCTAGAATTTAAAATTCCATATCCCTTGGTTTTAATGAGTTTTTTTAAAACTACCTCAAACAAATTTTACTAAAACCATAATCTAAACTATGTCATAGATGATGCTGTTTTTACCCCCAAATGTACACCATATTCATCACCACAACATAAGTGAAGAATTACTCACCATTTCATCCTACTATTCCCAAGACTTTGGTGTAGTGAGACAAAACTCACTATTTATATCACACAAAAACCTTGATTTCCCATGTAATTTTGTTTTATTATCATCTATTTTTATTATTTTATATGTTTCTTTATTTTGCAGGTGTTGGTGGGGGACAAGGGTTAGGTTTTGATGGCATGGGTAGATCTTGGTCAGTTCGAAGGCTCACCACGACCTTACTTATGCCATGATTTCCTCAGTCTGACCATTTTGAGTAGAACATATGGAGCCTTATTCCATGAATCTCTCCATGGTGTGTTTGGGGTGGCCTTGTTTGAAACATCATGGTGGGAACCTCACAATGGTTATTTCTTGGTGACTATTTTGGATAGGTATAATGGAGTGACACTACACCATAGTCCCTATGGACCACACCATGGAATATGCTATTTTTTAAAATAGAGTTGGTTTTCTTATTTTCCCCTTGACCTAATTAGATGAAAAATCAGTTCTCCCCCTTTCACCCTATGCGTGATGCACCAATCAACCTAGGGAGGACTTTATACATAGGATCCCCCTCTACCCCCATAATTCCAAACTCCTTTTATTTTTATTTCTAACAGAATCTATGTAGGTTAGGGTTTTTTATCATCATCCTCCTCCTCATCCTCCCTCTTGTTTATCCTTCCTTTTATTATCCCCCTTACTGCATGAAATTTAGGTTGATCCTTAGGGTGTTGGGATTGAACAATTTTTTTATTGAACCTAAAGCATGTTAAATATTTTTTGGTCCCCTTCATCCCGTATTCAATGCTTTAGATATTTTTCCTTTGTTCAATGGTAGGTTTTCCTCATGATCGAGTCTTTAATTTTAGAATCATAATTTTTTTGCTTATAAATTTATGTTCTTGATAACTAATGATAGTATTATAAATTTTTATATAATTTCTAGGTAAAAAATTATATTTTAACAAGTTTTTTATAAAAAATGAATGGACTTTCTATTTTGGATATAAGTTGAAATCTAGTTTCCTTTAACTGTTCACTCCAATGGTTTACAAAATTTACTAAATGAATCTTAAAGTGGTATTTCAAAATTAATAATTGTACCCTTGGGTTTCAAATAAATTTATAAAAGGTTTAATTAGACCCAAAATGATATTTTTGTTTCTTAAAAGAGCTATTGAAAACTTTTAAGTGTTTGGTATATTTATGAATCTAATTTTTATTCATTTATAGCCATGTTATAAATATTTTATTCCATTTTCTCATAATCATACACATATACATAAATATTTTTGGATAAATTTATGTACATATTCACACAATAATGTATAAATATGTGCATTGTGATGAGAATTATCTATATATCTAGGTGTATATATGTGTAAGGATAAATTAAGAATTTAAAACTTATATTTTATAGCCTAAACATGGGTTTTAAGTGATATTTTAATGAATCGGTTCTATAAATGGTATTTTGAAGAATAAATAATATTTTCAAACTATAAATATCATTTGGAAACTTAAAAATCTTCTTTAAAAAACGTGATACACCCTAATGGAATCCTAACCCATTAAGTTATGTGTTGGAATGAAAATATATTTAATTCATTAGGTTGGTATGTTTCCATTAGAGGGATTCATATTGGTATTGTGGGGATGTGGGATGACGTTATGTGGTATCCTTATATTAATTTTTTATAGATATTTGATATTTATACCACACATCCCTTTTGTATTTTATCATGGGGATGGCAGATGGGAACCATGAGTACAAATGAGCCTATCATAGGGAGATACAAAAGCTTAATTATTTTTCTTAATGAAACAAAGAATCCAAAAAATCTCATCTCACTTGAGGAGTGTCACATTCGATCAATCACTAATTTTTAAATCTCTTAAAATATTTTATTTTTTATTTTTTTTATTTTATGAAAGATTTTAATTTCCAGTTTTTGGACAATATTAAATTTAAATGTAATTCAAAAATAAACTAGATGTAGAAAAAATGTAAGTTATAAAGAAATTTTTGGTCCAAGGGTTTGGTAATAGAGTTCCTTCATTATTTATTATTTATTTAAAATAAATTCAACAATTCATTTGTGAAACCACATTAAAAAATTAATTTAATTAATTTATGAGTGTGGAATTTTAGTATTCCTAGGAAACCTATTTGGAATACATAACCTAACCTAATCCAACATCCAAATAGGATAAAACCTATACCAATAGTGAAATTTATAAAATACTTGGCTCTAATGTATGTCGTTTCATCCAATTGGTATCCCCAAATCCACCATATAAAGAGTTTACCCAATATATTAGTGGTAAAATAAGTAAATCAAAGAAAAGGGATGAATTTGAGATCCATACCTTGGTAGATAACTACTGTACCTATGTAAATATCTCTCATTCACCAAAAATGGGATTCAATCATTAATAATTTAAACCATAATAATTAAGAATGACCCAAAACCTCCCCACAGGAAAATTCTAGGGTTATTCACTTTCCATTACTAAGTGAAAGGGACCACAAAATAATGAGGGGAAGGGGGAAAATGATATTGGGATTATAAGAAGAATGAGAAACACTTGAATTACAAGAATGAATTCTTGTTACATTACAAAAGAAATTGAAAATAAATATAGGAATGAAACACCTATAGAGTAGTAGCCTAAATCTCCAGCGTGATCGCCACACCCTAGAATCCTCGATTCCTCTTCCAATCCCCCTTCCCTTGTATTTATAGGGATCCAATCAAATCTCTGGAGCCATAAATGAGTTAATAAAATTGTTAAAATTATTCCTCATTTATTCCTAGAATATTAGGGCTTTTTCCATAATTTATTTCATCAAAAAAGATTATTTTTGGTCCCATAAAACTAATTTATAACTTAAATAGTTTTTTTACATCATAAATTCATTGATGAAGAAGACATGGATTTTCTCCACTTTTATTTCATAAATAGTGAAGCTTTGACTTCTATAATTTACTTCCCTCGATGTACATATGTTGTAAATGGATTTTATGATGTAAGTAGGTTTTATATCATGAATGATATTCCCTATATTTATATATTTTAAATATTACACTGTAAATGGATGTTACGATGTTAAACAGTCTCTATACCTTTTTTTCAATTATTCTATAGCGCCAAGTATTGTTCTGTCTTATGAAATAAAAATTCTGGCGTCGCGCCTTGTTCATTTTCAATAAAACATTATATCCTAGAATGAATAAAAAATAGTCAAATACGAGAATGATTATACATTTATATTTTTAAAAAAAGGTGTTTTAAATTCAAATAAACATTCAAAATTTTGTTCTTTCAACTTCCCCACACTTAGATCTTTCGTTTCCTCAAGCATGTAACCTCAATATAATTCAGAAATACACTTCATTTTCTCAATATTTTAATTTAAAAATCAATAGAATAATTTTTTTTCAATGGAAAAGGAAATTTTAAATTGGACACAAAAGAATTCCTTCAACTCCTCACACTTGAAATAAATGAAGTCAATCGTGCATTTTACTTTTACACTTTTGAAAAAATTATGCTCTTTGTTCCATTAATTTCAATTTATCAATTCATAATTAATGTTCATTCCACTTTACATCACAATGAATTTCATTTACTCATCTCTCAAGGTAAAAAATTTAATGAGGTTATTCTCATATCTCAGGTACATGTGACTTACCATAGTCTTGTAAAGAATATATTATCTACATTGTGTAAAGATATAAATAAAAATTAATCATTAGAGATTTCCATTATGGTTAAAAAATATATGGGGCTTAAAGTTAATAGGATAAATGATTTAAAAATAAATATCAAAAATGAGGTTTAATGCTTCAGTATACTGCTTTATATCAAAGATATAAGCATAATGAAGTACTTTTAAAAACATCATCTCCCCATTCCCTAAAGCTAAAAGTAGGCACATGATACAAGTATGCACAATGAATGAACCACCCTATCTTTATTTTTTAACATTTTTCTTAAGACAAACCTCACATCCACTATATAACTACGTACGATAAAAAATCATTAGTTTGGAAATGCTGTTTTTTGATCCTCCCAAGTCACAACCCATTTTTTTCTTTTTATTTTTTTTAATAAGAGTGGTGAATAAAAAAGTATAATGAAAATATTTACTCTCCCAAACTCTCATGAAACCCCGCATAAAAATGATTTATATCCTTATATACCACAGATAACCTCTCTCATTCACTTATTATTTTCAAAATCATGTAATATACTATGATTAGGGTTAGGATGGATATAATAGGCTTTTAAAGTGGCTGATTTCCTATCAAGGTCATTCATGGATTATATGGGAAAAATTAGGAATGAATGTCAAGGTGGTTCCAAGGATAAAAGGATAAAATAATGTCTAAATCATTTTAAAATTGATTTTGTTAAGTCATATCTTCAATAATATTCCAATAAAATTTTATAGGATAATATGTCCAGGTCTCTCAATAAATATACTATAGAAAGAAATGGGAAATATTGGTTTAAATTTTTTCTTAGGGATAAAAACATATGGTTTGAAAAAATTATATATAGTAATGGACATACATAATAAACCAATCAATATAAATTTTATAAATTCAATACATTCTAAATATAAGAATAATTTCATTTACAAGAATAAAATTATTTCAAAAAATAATGAATTTTCAAATTCCCCCCTCATGATTAACTTTACTCATTAAAATTTCATTCATTTAATCATGTCAATAGTGAAACATAAAATATGTAAGAGTGATTATCCCATGAAACACATGTATCCTAGATCAAAAATATAGTACAATGGTTAAAGTGGGGCTTGAAATTTATATTTTTATGTTGGAAAAAATTAAAATTATAAGAATAACATAAAATGAATATTTGAAACTCATACTCCAATATTGATAAAGTGTCACTTTGAATTATGCATATTCTTTTCACACAGTTTTATTATGTAACATTTTTAAGATATAATCTCTCTTTTACTGCATAATCATCCTTTTATGGAGTAATATCACTTTTATGGAATGAATTTCCTACAAACAGCCTCACTTTATTCCTCTTATTATTTGTGACATAAACATTTGTAACATAAAAAATAATTCATCAAGGTGTAAGGACCATCATAAACATGTTCAATAAGTTAGAGGGACTGGTCTACATCCTAATATATTCCTAAAAAATGAATTTAAATTTAAATTCATAGAAATAAAATAGATAAAGGAAGGAAAATTCTTGGTTTAATCACTCTAGTGGGCCCTATGTTTTGAATGCTCCCAAATGGGAAATAGTAATTCAAAATTTGTTGGCAGAAAAAGTTTCTTAGAATTGAAACACCATAAGTTATTTTTTAAGCATTCAATTATTCTTCTTTTTCATGAAGGAATCCATGGATAAAATATACCCAATCCTCACCCTTCATAATGAGGTAAAACTTGCATGGTGGGGGTAGGATAAAGTATAAAACCTCCTCTTTGGTTGATACTTCAATAACCTTTTCATCACTGCCCAATGGTTTTACAAGATATGCTGCATCAAAATAATATTGGAAGGGAAGTTTATAATTCAATTTAACTTGAACTAAATTTTAAAAAAAGAATCACTAGTAAAATACTCCCTTTGAGTGTAAGTGTCTTATGCATCTGGTTCTTCAAGAATAAGAACTTAGATTTGTTCATGAAAATCCTCTTTTAAACGTTCAATATCTCCAGAGAGATCCATATTATCCTCAAAAGTTAAAATTTTCTATTCATCATCTTCCTGTAGGTAAAATTATGAGTTGGAGAAATATATAAAATAAAAATAGTATGGGGTGATAATCAATCCAATTTCAATAAAATTAAGTAAAATTGGGTTTAAGAAATGACTATTTTCTTAAGTTGGGATGACTTAGAATTCTTATTCTATGGAAAACTCCTCTTGGAGTTAATTTCTATCAGTATATGGAAGCATGTACTCAATTTCCTCTGTCCTTTCTTAAAATTCCACCACATGGGTGGTGTATTCATCTTCTATAGTTATAGTGAGGTATAATATTGTTGGATATTATACTTTTCAATAGATGAGGTGGTCATATTACACTTCATACTTATTCCAAAAATTAAATAGATCTTATTTATCTCCCATACATTGCTCAATAAGAAAGAAATTCTAATCATGAATCCATTATACATATTCATAGACTATTTAAATTTGGCTCTCCATATGGTTAGATTGCAAGTAATCTTTGAGAAAGGATCCAACCTCTTGGATTTCCTTTTAAAAATCAGAAAATACTAAGGGTTATTTCTCTAGATTATTTTTGGGATGATATGAGGATTCATAGAAATATACATTTTGACATTAAATTTTTCTTTCCAAGTCTTGTATTATATCACTAATCCTTTGCAACTGGTCTTTTTTGTCAATTACATGTTCTTGATATTTCATTTGAGTGATTTCCTCAAAAAATTTGGGAGGAAACAAGGATTAATCCTCTGTATCTTATCCACTTATTGATTAAATTCGGGGATGCACTCTAATATCTCAGTTAATTATCTTTGCAATACTTCAAATAATTGTTGTTTTAGGGTCTCTTTAAGATACTAGATAAGGTAATTGAATTCTCCCTCTATGATGGTTCGACATTGATCTCCCCTGATCTATATAGCAAAGAGAGAAACACCATCTTTCATAGACTAATATTATTCAAATATTATTTCTTACACTTGTGAGTATTCAATACATGTAGAATAATAGTATTTTAGATACATCATGTTTTTTTATATTTTTCTCAAAGAAAATAACTGATTTTCTTTCTCAAAAATGTGAAAAAATTTCATGAAAGAATTACTATTTAACTCACAGGTAACAATGCCATGTTTTATGCATGCATACCTTGGGGTGTGAATAAACAAATTTTAATTAACTAAGTATACTATTTTTAGTTATCCCCTAGGTTGTATCTAAAGTAGGAGTGTCCAAAAAATGAGTATGTCATTGTTTTTGATTTAATGAAAAGTATTTTTTAATTTATTTAGAGAAATTGTGAGATTAATGTAGTTTGATTTAATTTATTTAAAACAAATAAATAAAGTGGTGAATAATATGGGTCTGGATAGACCTAAGAAAATTTTATAACAATTTTAATTTATAAACTAACATTCCTCTTCTAAATGGGTAAACTAGAGAGTATTATTTTTATTTCTCTATGTCCCTTGGTGGATAGTGATACTGATGTAACCCTAATTGATATCTTAATCAGTTTAACCTCCTTCTTATGTTCATGGATTTTTGGTAGTTACTCTTGATAAATTAGAACAATCCCCAATTAGGTATTGCAATTCCCTAATACATAACAGTATTGGTCACAATTCCTCACATGTTCTAGAGACAACGAGCACTCACCACCCAACCATAATCTATTCTGTAGTATATAGATGGGAACTAGTTAAAGGGAGATATTGATCATAAACCAAGGAACTTTAAATTAAAATAATGTATCCATAACATTGTTTAATTTGGAGTTAGAAACTAACCGAGAAATTGAAACTAAAAGGAAGAGAAAAGAAAATATTTTATTCATTTCTATGAAAAACTCAAATAAATATTGATCAATTTAGTGTTACCATTTTTTGATCACTAAAGACCTTTATGCCTCAATGTGAAGGGTAAATAAGTTATACCAATAATATTAATACCTAAAATACATGAATAAAATAAAATAAAAGGAAAAAAATAAATCTACAGCTGACCATCATCCAAAGCTTCCCCTTACCGAGAGATCCTATATAAATCCCCCTATACCTCTTATTTATAAGCATAAAAGAACCATCCATCCATCATAATAATTCCAATAAAATCTCTCCTTGCCAACCTAGAGTGTCTTAGGGGTTTTGGGTTAGAAAGTGTCCATTAATGCCACGAATTTCATAAAAAATAACCATTTATGGGCTTAATGAACACTTTTACCATGAAAATAGGTGTTTTATGCTATAAGATTCTTGAGACACAACCCTAGGAGTGTTTAAGACATTATATTATAGCTATATGTTTTTCGGTGTTGTGTCACAGTGTGACATACATGTGTTAGACTATAACACATGTTTTTATACTCTAGAAAGTTTTCCTCCTTTAGAGCATGTCTTTAAACTTTCAAATCTTCAACTCTTATGCCAAAAATTACTATTTATAGTTTAAATCATCAATTTCAAGCATATTTTTCTCTATTTTATCCCATTTATTTTATTTTCATCCTTTAAATTTCCCCTTTATCTATAGAATGTCATGATACATCTCCTATATCATGTATTCAGTACATTTAAGTCCGTTTTCAAAAAATCATTGTATCTTTCAATAAGACATAAAAACAATCAAATAAAAGAAATATTAATCATTTAAATTTCATAAAAATGTGTTTTAAATTCAAAAAAACATGTGAAATGTTATTATCTTAGGTACTTATGTGGGGTGGCTTTAACATGTATTCTTGATAATGGGAAAACCTCCCTATCTTTTGGAAAATAACACAACATTAGAGAAACAACTTTATGATATAAATAAGGTTACTTCTTGGAGTCTTCCTTGATTAACCAATATGTTTTTTCATTGGAATAATTATGTATGGTTCAATCACTAATAACATAAGGATCATAGGATGAGGCCCTAACCTTAGTTTCCCTTGTGTTTCCCCATGGTTCTTACTCTTATATAATTTTACTTTTGTGGTTGTTTATTTTTGTTTTCATTTCACTACCTTATTTTATTTCTACGATGATGTTGAATATTATTATTAATATAATTTATTTAATAATTAAAATGTTTCCTTTTATAAAATAAATAGTGGCCTATTTTTCTTAAAATTTGAAATGAATGATTTATGATGACTTTGTGTATTTTCAAAGGACATTTTGAATGTGTTTCCAGATTTTATAAAATTCTTAAAAAGAACAATTTAATAAAATTTATCACTCTTAGTTTTAAAGAAAATGGTTTAAAACCATAATTATATATATATATTTTAAACTAGATTGAAATAAATTCTTTATTAATGGGAAGAATGTTGAAAAGTAAGCTATAACCTACATGGAATTTAAATGGTCACACAAAATTTATAATTTGATTTTGAGTCCTGGTTCAAACAACAGTATCTCATAGAGTGTTTTATGTTTTTTGGATCAAATGGTGACTCATGGAGTCATGTGGAGGTTTTTATGTTGTTTTATTTTATTTTTATTTTCCTTCCACATCATCCAAAATGATCACCCTTGTTTTATTTCTTTTATTTATCGATGGTTTTTATATATGTGGTGTTATGGATGTTGAATAGTTGGTACTATTTCTAACTAGGGGGTTGGAGTTGAGGGAGAGTTTTTGTTTTGTTTTATTTTCATTTATATATATTTATATGTTTCTTTATGGGTGTCTAATATAGGAACACATCATTCCATATTTTTGTAACAATTTATGTTTCTTGATTAATTTATTTTATGGTAGAATTCATTACCATTAGATCTTATTTGATGTATTTGGTTCTTGTCACTAGAATTGGATGATAAATAAAGTGCCTCAAGTATTTCGTTGGATATATCAAGTGTCAAATGGTTGGTAATATCAGATTGATTTTGGATAATATGGTATTGGATACTAGGTTCTTAAGAGGGCCTAGGTTCATGAAGTGATCCTATTATTTGGGGAAGCCCAATAGATGAGATGATATGATTATAGGATATTATAATTTATGTCATGGGGGGGATATTAATGATCATCACTATTGAAAAAACCTATTTACTCAAGGATGTTAGGATTTGGTTGACACTGGTGGTGTTTCATATTTTTTGATGGATTTATGTGTTTTGAGGGATGAAAAAGAGAGTTAAAATTCCATCACTTGATGAGATTTCATGGTCTAACAAACCATTTGGAGCTCAAGTTCCAGGATCAACATAATATTCACTGGAAATTTCATGATTGGGACATGGTCCTCTAAACGATGTGGCCAAGCCTTGCAAAACCACTAATTCTTCTTGAAGAATTTTTATAGTTTTATGTGATTTTACTTATTTTGTATTAGTTAGAGTAGATCGGTTTCAAAGGAATAATTATTTGTCATTTAAAATTTATGATGGTATTTTTATGACAGGAAATAGGTTGGAGATTTGAGAAAAAGGTTTTCCAAAATGAACTTAGAAGGGGTGTATGAAATTTGGAAAAGTGATTTTTATAGGAAGTCAGGATTTTGAAACGAAAGTTTATGGAATTAATCTAGGTTTGATATTTTAAAGTTTTAAAATGATTTTATATAGAAATTTATGATATTTTAAAATGGGTTTCAAGTAATATATATGGGATTTGAAATTTAAAATGATATTTTATGGAGAGAGTCTATTTAAAAAAGGGGTAATGTGGGATTTAATATTTTAATATTTTTTTTAAAAAATTTCGAGAAATTTTGACGAAAATTAAAGTGTGAATTTAAAAGGGGTTAAAAGGGAGATTTAAGATATCTACCAGGTTTCAAATTTCTTGAGTTGTGTAGTTTTACGAAATCATGGGATGGTTTGTGATTTATTCCAATGAATTTATATTTTTCATTAGGATTATTTTGGATAAAGGTATTTTTTATTTGAATATGATTGATCAAATATTATTTTTTTCCCCTTTATTTAATGTATTTATTGTAGAAAGTTCTTGAGAATTGTGGGGTCTAATAATCCATATCTTGTGGGTTTCAATTCAATTAAGTCTTGGTGTCATTCTAGATGGGGGTATTTTCTTAGGCATCTTCTCATTATCTTTTGTGGATTGGGGTGAATTATGGTGTTTCATGTGCCTTATTGATGTGAATGGGTATTTTGAGAGTTTTTTGTGGATATGGTTGTATTGATATTTCTTTCAAGTCCATTAGACATGGGAAAATGTTGAGGGTATTTCTTGGGTGACGAGGACAGACATTGAACTAGTTTGAAATAATACACTGTATAGTGTTGGTTTTATTTTGTTGGGGCTACCATGGGTGGGATACTATTTATGCCATCCTAATCTATCCTTATTTGTTATTTTACACAAGTTTATAAACCATGAGACTTGATAGGGAAAGATCAAGGTTTATTCCCCCTGCATTTTTACTCTTATCAGAGTGTCAATGAGTGGCTAGATTATCCACATTTGAAGATTTTCTTTTTGAAGTGATTCTAATATTATGTTTTCCTTTGGAATAATTTATGCCTTATGTTAATGTGAAGAGTAAGTGGTTGTTTTGGGAGATTAAAAATGGGTGTTTGATGAAAGGTTTCTATTTGAGTTTCTTCTATTGAGGATTTAGGTTTTATTTTGGTGACTCTTTAAAGGGCCTTTATTTTATTGATTCACCATGCTAGTGAAACTCCTTAATGGTGGGGAAACCAATTAGTGGCCTTTATTCTTTGATATTTTTTAGATTCAGTTGGGTGTGAGTTATTCTTTGAGTATTTAAAGATATTTAGGGTTTTAAATATTCTTGTTGTGAATCAGTTTAGTTTGGTTTTGGTTTAAATTTTAAATTATTGTTTGGTAAGTTCCTTATATCATGGTTATGAGTCCTTGCTGTATGTTTCCATTAGAATTTAGTGAACTTTTGGGGGTATAAATTTTCATTATGTGGTTAATTTTGACACTTCAACCTTGATTCCATATATAATTGTGTTTTATTATCATTTTTATTTTTATTTTACATGATTCTTGGTTTTCCAAACATTATTTGAGGAAAAATAGAAAGTTTTGGTGGCATGAGAAAACTATGGTGTGCCTAAATGCTCATCATATCCTCTCTTACACCATGATGTCCTTAGTCTAGATGTTTTGGACAGACCATAGGGAGATCCACACTATGTATATCCACATGGAAGGTAAAGGGTGGAATTTCCCAAAATGGTGAGGTGGGAACCTCGTTTTGGTGATCTCATGGTTCCCATTTTTTATAGATCCAATAGAGAGGAACTAATCCACAGTTCTTGTGGAATACTCTATTGTGGTAACCAGTTTTTTTAAAAAGATTTGATTTTTCCCATTTTCCCTCATACTAATTAGAACTAAAATATACTCTCCCCCTCTCCCCCTTTACATGAAACACCACTAATATTAGGGAGATCCTTGTTCATAACCTCCATTTATTCCCTATTCATTCCAAAATAATATTCTTTAAATTTAAAGAAGATTCCATCTATATTAGGGTTTTATCCCCATCATACTTTTTCCCTTTCTCCTTTCTCTTTTATTCTCCCTTATCCCCTTACCATGTGAACTTTAGGACAAATTATATGGTGTTAGGTTTGACTATTTTTATGTTTTTCCTGATCCTAGGCCATGATTTATCTGTTTCATTTCCCCTTTACCCCATATTCAAATTTTCAAACATATTTTGTCCTTTGATTCAAGGAAGGTTTTCCTCATGCTTGACTCTTTAATTTTCGAACCATTGATTACGTATCCATTAAATTTATGTTCATGATACCTAAGGATAGTTTTATAAATTTTTATGGAAGTTCAAAGAAAAAAAATCATATTTTAACTTAGTTTTAATAGAAGACTAAGGGTATTTCTATTTTGGAAATTGGTTCAAATATAGTTTCCTTAAATTGTTTAATCTAGTTGTAACGAACCAAAGTTTTTCAATGGAAATTAACTTCTTATAATTATTTCATAAAATAAAATTAAAACACAAAATAATGAACTACTAAGTGATAAGTGACCTTTAAACATAAGTTTGTCACTTCTGTGTTTGGAATTTTAAAAATCTGACATACATGGTTGTGTTCAAGATGTTTTTTGGAGTCTAATAAAACAAAAATAAATTTTGGTGAATGGTAACCTACCCTTATGAAGAGTAACATACACTTATGAATATTTATATACCCTAATTAATAGTAACCTTACCTATGATAGTATAAAAATAATATTCAAGTGAATGTATGATGTACCTACATTTTAGAATAAGTAAATGTATGTTTTAAAACTGGTTTTTTAATAATAAGTTATGATTTTATTTAAATATCAAATTAATCATATTTATAAAATTATTTTTGAAAAATGAACTTCATTTTTGGATTCTACACATCGAAAAATTTCCAGGGTGATTTTTTGGGGTTTTTCTGAAATACTTGATTTTTTGATGAATAGTAGAATCTGATAATTCACAATAAATGCTAAATAATGAATTAATTGAGTCATCGATGATGTTATGATGATTTAATCCCACTTGGTTCGGGGAAAAAATGATAAAATCACTATTATTGGTCATGGAATACTTACTATTCCTTGTCTTGGGAAGAAATAATAAATTTATGATGATAATATTATTAAATCCCTCCTCTCCTCCACTATAAACCCACCCTTCACTTCCTCTTCTCTCCACTCCTATAAAGCATTGTGAATTGCCATTATTATACCCAAATATCTCCCCAAGGTCCTCCCCCACGTCCAAAATCTATCATCCTCCTCAAAATACCAAAACCTCTCCCCTTAATAGGTTCTCAAAGCAGGAAGTCTCAAGATGTAAATTCCTCTTCCCATTTTCTTCTTTTCTTTTAAGTTCTTTTTGTTTTTATTTCTTTCCTCACATCACTTAACCATAATAGTATGATAAATACAGTAAAATAATTTTAATGGAATTTCTTAATGATATTGGTATATTTCATTATCTTCTCTCCTTTCCCCACCCTTTTATTTGAAAGAAATGAAAGCACCGTTTGAGATGTGCTAATTTAGCACATTCAAGGACAACAATTTCTCAATTTATATTATTATATTTAATTATGGTCATT
This sequence comes from Viscum album, assembly GCA_963277665.1. Taxonomy (NCBI): domain Eukaryota; kingdom Viridiplantae; phylum Streptophyta; class Magnoliopsida; order Santalales; family Viscaceae; genus Viscum; species Viscum album. The sequence continues at coordinate 824,875,738 of OY728148.1, read as the reverse complement.
AAAACATTTGTGTTTTGGTTAAACCAGATTATTATATATGTAATATACCCTATTTTTGGTTCTGTAATCCTTTGGTACAAATGGAATTAAGTTATAAAGAAAAACACATTCTTTGTAATCAAATCCACCGATTAAACAAAACTGTTATCATTATGGTTATATCTTTAATAATCTGACTTCACTCTAAGTAACCTAATTAAAATTAAAACCATTTAATATCCTTTATATGAGATAAATAATATAACATCAATTCTGGACAACCACTTTCATCTTGAATATAATCCAAACTTGAATATAAGTGAACCGATCTTTTAAAGCCAAGTAAACAAATGAGCCCGAACAATGAAATTGAACCTTGTAACTAATCAAAAAGGCTTTGAATGAACTAAAAAGAGTTATAATAAATAAATTTAATATATAATAGGTTATGTAATTATTAATTAATAAGCCTAATCATTTTATTCAGGTCGTTAATAACAAGTGGAGAACACCAACAAATTTAAGGTAAGTGATCCTTCCCTTGTCACTCTTAATCAAGATTGTTCTCTATAATATGATTTTTTGTGTAATACCATGTGATTGGGTATATTTATACACCTTACCCATACTTCCATAATGTTTTATAAGTGATTATATTCCCCTTATATCTCTCATAAATCCCTCTTAGTTACACCTGATACCATGCCGATAAACCATAATGGATTCTACCCGAACTTCCTTTATTCCTTCGGGTTTCTCTATATTTATTTTTACCAAAATATAGTTGTCTTTTATTTTTTTGTATAACTTCAACATTATGTTTATATGCTCCAAAATAATTTTATAAGATCCATCTCTCATTCTATTTTGGGGATATACATGCTTTTAAGTGAATCTCTCCTCGATACTTCCCAATAAGCACACTCGTTTTAAAGGAACTTCCTGAACTTTTACCCAATTTCAAGTGCACTATATATTCTATTTTAAGACTCCATTGCCTTTTTAAATTCATTATTTTTATTATGAAAACCTTCTTGGTTCAATTCTGGTTTGGTATAAAATAATGTCTTCTTTACTATTTTAAAAGCTCTATAGTATTTTCCTTAAAACTGCAAAAAAATGTTTTAATGAAAATGTTTCTCAAATACATTTATTATATGATGTAACTTCTATTTGTTACCAACTACCATGTTATATGACTATATTACCTTATGAATTTTCATTTATGTTCTAATCCCTTTCTTTTATGGACACTTTCATGATACACTCATTGGTTATGCTTTATGTCATGATTGTGGTACCCAATTCTCTGCATGGGTAACCTTATGTTTATGTATAGTTGATTATGTATGATTATTTATGTTGAAAGAATATTTATGTGGCAAGAATATTCATTAAAATTTGAGATGGGTGTGCCCAGATAGCACCCCAATGCATTGGGTAAGGATAAGTCTCATGAGATGCGATGTGAAACGGGGTTGGCGGTTAGCCTTGACCCGTACTGAAATGGGAAACGAGATTTGCGGTTAGCCTTGAATCGTACTAAAGAAATGTTTTATGATTCTACCACATTTATATGATTCCCTGTTTATATGATCCTATGCTTATATTTAATTATTTTATAAGTTTCATGCTTTGGATATCATTATTTCCTTCATCCTAACTTACGTGCTTGAGATGTATCCTTATGTTCTTTCCCTTACTGGGAGTTTTAGATCATCCCTTTGTTCATGTGTTCCCCAGGGTACCCTATGAAGATGTAAGGGATCAAATGAAGTTAGAAGCTCTTTATGGAGATTAAATAAAGAAATTTTTTATCCCCATGTTTTATGTTATATGTACCTAGTATTCCAAGACACTAGACTTGACTATCCTTGGCTTGTACTCTGATGATTAATTATGATTAAAATCAGGAAATGTTTTATGTAAAAGGCTCAGGTCACTATAGTTGGTATCAAAGGATGGTCTAGTTATTTTTGGAGATTAGGAATAGAGCACCTTAGTGAGAACCTTAAGGAAGATACTGAGTATAAGAAAACAGTACTAAATTTTTGTGTGTATAGAGTAAGTGGTTTATCAAGAAAATACATCCCTGTCTGGATATGGGCAGGTAGAGGCGGCTCTGGCACAGATGTTTCTAAGGGTGAAACCCAAAAACACCGCTTTGATCTAGACTTGAACGGGAACTGGTGCACGATAACAGGCCTTGCTGCACTCTTGGTTATGACACTACCATGGGATATGATTCGGTATATTCAAGAGCTTAGTACAAACCATTATTAAGGGACAAAAAGAATCCCATAAGAATATAGATTAAGAAATATATCAAGGATAACCTAGATATAAAACTAAGGAATCACAAGTTAGGATATACTTATTCTTTATAAGTTCATACTTTTATGTTCAATGTTTCTTTTTATGCTCAATAGCTAAGTATTCAAGACCTCTAATTATATGTTCTTTTTCTTAGGTAATGGAGGGAAATAGAAGAACATGTTCAAATGACCAATGTGATAGGAAATGTGATGATTGCCCTAATGACATGCCTGATGTGATGTAAGAGGGTAATAAAAACTTCATGGTAGTACTTGCTCAGCTGGCTCGAGTTATTAATAATAACTTGAATCAGGTAGAACGTCCCCCTCCTCTAAGGAAAGAGAAAGTTTCCGTAGAATCCTTTATGAGGAAAAGGCCTCCCATGTTTCGAGTGTCATCTGATCCCCTCCTTGCAGAACAATGGATTAAATCCATTGAAAATATTTTTTCTGCCCTCCAGTGCTCAGAAGAAGAGAAAGTTGTACTGGTCATCTACCATTTTGATGGGGAAGCTGATCAGTTGTGGACAATGATCAAGAATACAAAGTCCCAAGAGGAGATTGATTCCATATAATGGGAGTAATTCAAGAGGCTGTTTTTCAACAAATATTTTCCTCGAACCCTCCGTCTCAAGATGGAAATAGAGTTACTTGGACTCAAGCAGAAGGAAGATGAGTCCATCTTGGAATATGAAGAAAAATTTAAAAGGCTTGCAAGGTACACCTCTGGCATGGTAATTAACACCGAAAGAAAGGTGGATCACTTCTTTAGAGGACTAAAGGCGAGTCTAAAAAAAGTGTTGGAGATTCGAAACATCGACAGCTATGAGGAAATTGTCCGTTGTTCCCTCAAGGTTGAAATGGATATTGGAGACTCTTAGTGGTCTCATGGGCCTAGTGAAATAAAGTGGAAAATGGAGAACAACATGGGTGGTTCATCAAACAAATACCATGATGGAAAGAAGCCTCACTTTCCCCTTTGCAAAAATTGTGGGAAGAATAATCTTAGTGATTGACTCAAGGGAACCAAGAATTTCTTCAAATGTGGAATGTTTGGTCATATGTCCAAGAACTGCTGAAGGGATATGAAAAATCCTGCTAATGTTGAAGAAGAAAGGAAGGTTCAGATCAACACTCAGCCTGGAATGTGGTGTTATAACTGCATGGAGCTTGGGCATTATGTGAACAATTTCCCTAAGCCGAGGGTTGTTGGAGGCAATCAACAACAACCTCCAAGGCAACAAGGAAGGGCTTATGCTATCACTACTACTGAGTTGGATCTAGAAAATGATGTGGTGATAGGTATTCTTGTTATTCGTTCAAGAATAGTGAATGTACTATTTGATTCTAGTTCTACGCATTCTTTCATATCTTGCAAGTTTAGTAGAAATATTCAAACAACACTTCAAAATTTGGAGGAAAAGTTATCTGTGAGAATAGAAAATGGGGATATTATTGCATCCATGGTTTATAACTCCCCCCCCAGTTAATTTTTGTGGACTGAACCTCCCAGAAAATATTGTCATACTTCCTTTAGTGGAGTTCGACGCTATCTTGGGCATGTATTGGATATCTTTGTACAAGGCCAACATCAATTTTTGGGAAAGGGAGATCACTTTTTCACATCCCGAAGCATCCTTTGATTCTTTACATGTGTAAGGAATAAGATGAGTCTCCTTTAGAATCTTGGTCTCAAGTTTGGATAATTCTTTCTTGTTAGAAATAATATCTAGCTCAAATGATTGGGAGAAAGGATAATATCATTCTTGAAGACATCCCATCATGATAGATTACACTGATGTATTCCCCGAAGAGTTTCCTCATCTTCCTCCTGACCGAGAGGTTGAGTTCTCAATTGAACTTATCCCTGGATCTCTGCCAATCTCAAAGACACCTTACAAAATGGCCACCGTAGAGCTAGAAGAGCTGAAGAAGCAGTTATAGGAGAATATGGAGAAGGGTTTTATATGCCTGAGCACTTCACCGTGGGATGATTCAGTCCTCTTCTTTAAGAATAAGGATAGATCAATGAGCCTATGCCTTGATTATCGTAACCTCAATAAAATCACTGTAAAGAAAAAGTATCCCTTTCCATGGATAGATGACTTGGTTGATCAGCTTCATGGGGCTAATTATTTCTCTAAAGTGGACTTTTGGTCGAGATATCACCAAATAAGTGTGAGGAAGGAAGATATTCCGAAGACTACCTTTCAAATGAGGTATAGACACTATGAGTTCATAGTGATGCCCTTCGGACTCACTAATGCTCCAAAACTTTTCATGGATTTAATGAATAGAGTCTTTATAGATTACCTTGACAAATTTTTGGTGGTCTTTATTGATTATATTTTGATATACTCCAAGGGCAAGGGCGAACATGAGGATCATTTGGAAACTTTGTTAAAGACTTTGCGAAGGGAGAATTTGTATAAAAATTATAGTAACTTTGAGTTCTAGATGGAGGAAGTATCATTATTGGGGCATGTTATCACCAGGAAAGGGATATATGTGGACCCTTCCAAGATGAAGGAAATTGAAGAGTGGCCGACGCCAACTTCTGTAAAAAAATATCCGTAGCTATTTAGGTCTAGCTGGGTATTATTGACGATTCATGAAGAACTTTTCATGATTGTCAATCCAAATTACCAAGCTAACACGGAAGGGAGTAAAGTACTTCTATACACATGAATGTGAAGACTATTTCAAGGAGTTAAAAAATAGGCTTATCACTACGCCGGTACACACAATCCCTTCAAGTGGAGAACTCTTTGCTGTGTATAGTGATGCTTCTAAGAAAGGATTTGGTAGTGTGCTAATAAAAAATAATAAATTGATAGCATATTCCTCAAGGTAGATTAAAATCCATGAGAAAAACTATCCCACACATGATCTGGAGTTGGTGGCTGTGATCTTTGCGTTGAAAATCTCGAAGCATTATCTCTATGGGAAAAAATGTGAGATATATACTGACCACAAGAGTCTAAAATATATATTCACACCGAAAGAGATTAATATGTTCCAACAAAGATGGATAAAGATCATCAAGGATTATGACTGCTCAATCCACTACCATCCTGGTATGGCAAACAAGGTGGAAGATGCTCTAAGTAGAAATGATCCTGCATCTTTATCAATGATGAGAATTTAAAAGGATCCGATCTTCTTAGATTTGAAAAGGATGGACATGGGAATCCTTAATGGAGGAACATAATCAATACTTTCTCAAATGATTGCTCAACCATCCCTCTTGGAGAAAATAAAGGATGCTCAAAGAAAGGATGTGGAAATTCAGAAAAGGGTGGAAGTTATTAAAAATGGGAAATCCTCTGATTTCAAAATCGATGAGGAAGGAGTTGTAAGATTTGGGACACAATTATGTGTACCATCTAATCTAGAGATAAAGAAGGAGATATTTAATGATTCCCATATCTCGACCTTCTCTATCCATCCTGGGAGTACCAAAATTTACCATGATCTCCGAGAACACTTCTGGTGGGATAACATGAAGAAGGAGATTGTGGAATATTTACCAAGGTGCTTGGCATGTCAGCAAGTTAAAGATGAGAAACAAAAGTCCAAAGGTATGATGCATCCATTTCCTATACTCATATAGAAATGGGAAAATGTTACTATGGACTTTCTCACAGGTCTCCCGAAAACGTTGAAGGGATATAATGCGATATGGGTTGTGGTTGACCGACTCACCAAGACATCCCATTTCATCGCTATTCGGGAAGATCTCTCTCCTGAACAACACGAAAAGATATATGTGAAGGAAGTGGTGAGACTGCACGGTGTTCCACTCTCAATTGTATCTGACCATGATCCAAGGTTCACATCTAAATTCGGGAGGAGCCATCGACATTATTTGAGTACTGAATTAAATTTCAGCACAGTCTATCACCCCCAAACTGATGGCCAGTATAAAAGAACTATTCAGAAGCTTGAAGATATGATTAGAGCCTGCTCTCTAGAATTAAAAGGTGGATGGGATCAGCATCTCCCATTGTTTAAGTTCTCATACAACAATAGCTTCCACCCGAGTATTCATATGGATCCATATGAAGCTCTAAATGGAAAGCGATGTAGAACTCCAACATGTTGGGATGAAGTTGGAGAAAGAAAGCTACTTGGCCTCGATCTTGTTCAAGAGATTAAAGAGAAGGTTCAAGACATCTAGAAACATATCTAAGCTATTCAAAGTTGGAAAAAGAGCCATGTTGGCAACTGTCGAAGGGACTTGGAGTTCGACATTGGAGATACATTTTTCCTTCGAATATCTCCATGGAAGAGAGTCATGTGATTCGAAAATAAAGGGAAGCTAAGCCCAAGGTATATTAGCCTCTTTGAGATCCTTGACCGAATAGGATCTGTGGCCTATCGGCTTGCACTTACACCAAATATGGCTCTAGTTCATTATGTTTTTCACGTATCACTCTTGAGAAAGTACATACATGATCCCTCACATGTACTAAACTCAAAGGTGGTGTAGCTGGAAGATGATCTCTCCTATGAGGAGCATCCAGTAAAGATTCTGGATCAGATAGATAAGGTTCTACACAACAAGACAACCCATCTTGTCAAAGTATTATGGAGTAACCATAAGTTTGAGGAAGAAAATTGGGAACCATAAGAGGAAATAAAGGAGAAACACCCTCACCTATTTGTGTAATGTGAAATTTCGGGGGTAAAATTTCTTAAAGGGGGAAGAATGTAACAACCCAAAGTTTTTCTATGGAAATTCCCTTCTTATAATTATGTCATAAAATCACATGAAAATACAACATAATAAACTACTATGTGATAAGTGACCTTTAAACATAAGTTTGTCACTTCTGTGTTTTGGAATTTTGAAAATCTGACATACACGGTTGTGTTCAAGATGTTTTTTGGAGTCTAATAAAACCAAAATAAATTTTGGTGAATAGTAAACTACCCTTATGAATAGTAATATACCCTTATGAATAGTGATATACCCTAATTAATAGTAACCTTACCTATAATATTATAAAAATAATATTCAAGTGAAAGTATGATGTACTTATATTTTAGAATAAGTAAATGAATGTTTTAAAACTGCTTTTTTTAATAATAAGTTTTGATTTTAATTAAATATTAAATTAATCATATTTAGAATTTTTTTTTGAAAAATGGACTTCAATTTTTGATTCTACACGTTGAAAAATGGTTAGGGTGATTTTTGTGTGTTTTTTCAGAAATACTTGAATTTTTGATGAATAGTAGAATCCGATAATTCACAATAAATGCTAAATAATGGATTAATTGAGTCATCGATGATGTTATGATGATGTAAGCCCAATTGGTTCGGGATCAAATGATAAAACCACTATTATTGGTAATGGAATACTTACTATTCCTTGTCTTGGGAAAAAATAATAAATTAATGATTATAATATTATGAAATCCCTCCTCTCCTCCACTATAAAAACCCCCCTTCACTCTCTCTTCTCTCCACTCCTCTCAAGCCTTTTTCCTTGCCATTATTCTAAAGAAATATCTCCCTAAGGTCCTTACCCACGTCCAAAAGCTCTCAAAATCCTCAAAATACCAAAACCTCTCCCCTTAAGAGGTTCTAAAAGGAGGAATTCTCAAGAGGTTAATTCCTCTTCCCAATTTCTTCTTTTCTTTTAAGTTTTTTTCTTTTTTTATTTCTTTCCTCACCTCCCTTCACAATAATAGTATTATAAATCCAATAAAATAAATGAACTGGAATGTATTCATGGTAGTGGTATATTTCATTATCTTCTCTCTTCTCCCCACCCATTTATTTGAAATAAATGAAAGCACCGTTTGAGACGTGCTAATTTAGCACATTCAAGGACAACGATTTTTCAATTTATATTAGTATCTTTAATTCTAGTCATGAAACCATTTTTGTTATGGTTGAACAAGATTATTATATATGTAATATATCCTATTTTTTGTTATGTAATTATTTGATACAAATGGAATTACGTTATAAAGCAAAACACATTCTTTGTAATCAAATCCACCGATTCACAAAAACGGTTATCACTATGGTTATATATATAATAATTCAACTTCACTATAAGTAATCTAATTAAAATTAAAACCATGTAATCTCCTAGATATGATCTAAATAATATAACTTCAATTTTTGACAACCGCTTTCATCTTTCATATAATCTGAACTTGAATATAAGTGAACCAATCTTTTAAAGCCAAGTAAACAAACGAACCCGAACAATGAAATTAAACCTTGTAACTAATCAAAAAGGAATTTAATGAACTAAAAATGGTTATAATAAATAAATTTAATAGATAAGAGTTTCTGGACTTATTAATTAGTAAGAATAATTTGTTTATTCATGTATTTAATAACAAGTGGAGAACACCAACGGATTTTAGGTAAGGGATCCTCCCCTTTTCACTCTTAATCAAGATTTTTCTCTATGATATGACTTTTTGTGTAATAAAAAGTGATGGGGCATGTTTATACACCTTCCAAATACTACCCTAATTTTTTATAAGTGACAAGAAACCCCTTATCTCTCTCATCAATCCCTCATAGTTACAACCGATACCATGCCGATAAGCCATAATGGATTCTACCCGAACTTCCTTTATTCCTCCGGGTTGCTCTGTCTTTCTTTTTACCAAAATATAGTTGTCTTTTATTTTTATTTAAAAAATAAACATTCTGTTTATATTCTCCAAACTCATGTTCTAATATCCATCTCTCATTATTTTTCGGGGATATATATACTTTTAAGTGAATCTTTCCTCGATACTTTCCAATAAGAACACTCGTTTTAAAGGAACTTGCCGAACATTTACCCAATTTAAAGTGCACTCTATCTTCTGTTTCAAGACACTATTGTCATTGTAAATTTTTTATTTTTATTATTAAAACCTTATTGGTTCAATTATGGTTTGTTATAAAAGAATTTATTCTTTAATATTTTAAAATCTCTATAGTATTTTCCTTAAAACCGCAAAAAAATGTTTTAATGCTAATGTTTCTCAAATACATTTATTGTCTGATTTAACTTATATTTGTGACCACCTACAATGTTATATTCCTATATTACCTTATGAACGTCCATTTATGTTCTAATCCATTTCTTTCATGGACACTTTCATGATACACTCATTGGTTATGCTTTATGTCATGATTGTGGTACCCAATTCTCTCTATGGGTAACCTTATGTTTATGTATGGTTGATTATATATGATTATTTATGTGGAAATAATATTTATGTGGCAAGAATATTCATGAAAATTTTGACATGGGTGTTCCCAGATAGCACTCTAATGCATTGGGTAAGGATAAGTCTCATGAGATGCGATGTGAAACGGGATTGGGGGTTAACCTTGACCCATACTGAAATGGGAAACAGGATTAGCGGTTAGCCTTCACCCATAATAAAGAAATGTTTTATGATTCTGCCACATTTATATGATTCCATGTTTATATGATCCAATGATTATATTAAATTATTTTATAAGGTTCATTCTTTGGATATCATTACGTCATGCCTCCTAACTCATGTGCTTGAGATGTATCCTTATGTTCTTTCCCTTACTGGGCTTTTTTGCTCATCCCTTTGTTCATGTGTTCCCCAGGGTACCCTATACAGATGTAAGGGCTCAAAGGAAGTTAGAAGCTCTTTATGGAGATTAAATAAAGAAGTTTTTTTATCCCCATGTTTTATGTTATATGTACCAAGTCTTCCAAGACACTAGACTTAACGATCCTTGTCTTGTACTCTGATGATTAATTATGCTTAAAATTATGAAATGTTTTATGTAAAAGGCTCAGGTCTCTATACTAGTGGGGTAGAAAATCACTTGAATAACTCTTAAATTTGTGTTTCAAAATTAAAATCCATATCCTTGGGTTTCAAATCAAAATTTAAATGTATTATATAGAACCAAAATTATATGTTTGGTTCTTGAAATATAGATTCCAACATTTATGTTTTTGGTGTATCTATGAAGCTATTGTTTTCATTTATATCGATGTTATAAATCTTTTATTCCCGTTTCCTATCATTATACACAAATACAAAGATATATATAGATACATTTTTGAACATATTCACACAATTATGTGTGAATATTTTCATTTTGATTAGAAATATATATATAAATGGGTGAAAATGTGTGTAAGTATAAAAGAAAAATTATAAAGTTTCATTTTATATCCTAAACCTGGGTTTCAAGTGCTATTTAAAGAAAGGTTTATCTAAGTGGTATTTTGAATAATAAATACTATTTTTAAACTATACGGATTTGTTGGAACCTTTTAAATCATTTTCAAAAAATTCTCTTCCCTCTAATGTATACATATTACATTATGCTATGTGATTGAATGGAAATTTATATGATTTGTTAGGTTGGTATGTTTCCAATGGAGGGATTCACATTGGCAGTGAATGTATGTGGAAGGTTTTTATGTTATGTCCTTGAATTAATTTATGATAAAGATTTGATATTTTTGTCACACATCTATTTTTTATTTTATCATGGGGATAACACATGGGATCCATAGGTACCAAGATAGAATGACTAGTACATGTACTCTAGGAAATAGTCAACACTCCCTAGCATTAGGAATATAAATAATCCCTAACTAAAAAAAATGATAATATAGATATAGTTACCATTTGGTATTTATATTTTTCCACCCCAATGGATTGTGTATGAGAAATTTTATATATAGATCGATCACTAAGGATATAAGTGTCCTAGGATAAGGCCTTGACCTTAGTTTCCCTAGGGTTTCTCCGTGGTGATTAATATTATATACTTATTCTTTTATGTAATTTTATTTTTGAATTCATTTCATAGAATTATTCTATTTTTGCAGTTATTTTTATTATTATCATTGATTATATATTTCAGATGTTTATTTTTCTAAAATAACAAGTGAACCATTTTCAAAGAAAATGAATATAAACATACTTGTACATTAATTTTTTAATCTATCTTAAAATAGATATTTTATTAAAGGGTAAGTTTGTGTAAAGGACAGTGGTGATTTACAGTGAATTGAAATGTCCAAACCTATATTATACTTTAGCTTCATGTTATGGTTCATCCTATGGTCGGTCATAGAGTTTTTTATATTTTAGTATCATATGGTGATCCATAGAGTCACAAATATGTTAGTGGATTTTTTATTTCATTTAATTTTTCCTATTGTATTTCCCAAATCTACCACCATTGTTTTTATTTCTCTCATTTATTAGTGTTTTTAGTCATGTGGAGTTATGGATGTTTAATAATAGGGTCTATATATTTTAAGGGAGTTGGAGATGAGGGAAGGTTTTTATTGTGATTTAATTTATCTTATATTCATTTATTTTTTTGTTAATGGGTCTCTAATTTATGGATGCATCATGCTATATTTTAGGAAACCTTTTACACACTTTTTAAATTTATTTTATAGGTGAAATCAATCCCAAAATATATTATTTGATGCCTTTGGTTCTTATCACCATCTAGGGGGTGATAGCGAACATGCCTCAGGTATATTGTGGACTAGATTAGGAATTGTATGGATGGAAAAATTAGTTTGGTTCATGGTATTTCCCCCTCCTCATAAAATCGGAGAACACCCTAGATAAGAACCACCACACCCACCAACATGGCATAATGGTCTCCCCATTTCCCATAAAGAGATTCTATGAGAACCACCCAACCAAACTTGGCATTTAATCACTATCCATTTTCTATAGAGAAACTCTTTAAACCTCTTTCTAAACCACACCCTCCATGTAACGTCCCTGAATAGGAATCCACTAAATAAGTTCCCTAAGTTTGGTCATCACATGGCCTCAAGCACGGCTCCCATATGCCAGAGGTTACTGAGTAGAAATGAGGGTCTAATAAGTCACATGACGAGACTATAACCTCTTTACCAGAGTAATACACCATATATAATATATGAATGAAAGTGAACAATAAAAAATAAACCATAAATTTGAATTTATAACCATTTCCCCTGATGGGGTACAAACCAAAACCAAATAGTAAATATGTCATGCCATTCTAATTTTGATGAGAGTGAAGAAGTGCCAACATAAAGACAAAAAATGAATCCCCAAAATTTATATTTACCCAATGTCTGACTCCTAATCAGTGCACATCTCGAACTGAACTCAACTCCCCATCATAGGTCCCTTTCTCTTGTCCTAACCTACAATAATGAAATCTACCCGGGTACCAAATAGAGGCCAAAACAGGGTGTGAGTACAACTCAGTAGGCCACCACCAACAGTGTCTACAAAATATCTAGTATAAATAGATAATTTATTCAAGAACTAAATATATGACATGATAAAAAAGACAACTCAGGTTCCGTTAGTTAATAATATTTACTTTAGATGATTTCCTCATTTGTTTCATGGGTTAGGCATTTACATCATTTACAAAACAACTGAAACCAATGAATTACCATGAATAAAGAATAAGTAAAGTTCCCTATCTCACTAGGAAAAAACATTTCACAATCCTTTTTATCACACTTACCTCATATCATAAATCCATATAGTTTCTTCCAATTCATACATTAGGGCCTAGAGCATCTGTCTAGTACCTAGAGCTGTGTATTCTTGGGGTGGGTTAGAGCCTTAGTTCAACCCAAACCATGGTAGGAGCCTAAAACCATTATCCAAAACCACCAAGACATGTTCACATGGTTATATATCCATTCACCACATATACCGTATCACAAACCAAACACAAAGAAGCATATAACATTTATAATTCACAATTTATTCATCATATAATTTATCATCAAGCCTTATTACATTAGTAAAATTATAGTTTACTTAGCATATCCCATTTAAACCATTTACCTTTTCTTACCTATTCCAATTTATCAAAATCAACAATTCACTCACATTAACCAATTTAACATAGTTAATCAATTCATATGTATTATTCCATTTATACATTTCAATTACAAATCATAGGTCATTTAACACATTCTCTTTATCCCATTTAACCCTTTTTCACATTTTTAAAAGAAATACCTTATAAAAATTCCAATGACTAGACACAAATACCATTTATTCCACTTTATAAACCAACTAATCATGTCGACGAATTTATCATGGGATCTATTTCAACACAAAGAGTCTCTACACTCAACTTACCATTTTTCATGTTCGGGAATGTTGGCACACCCCATGGGTGGCCCTAAATCAGTCTAATGAACCTAAATGACTACCATGGGGATCAATATGAATTTAAATCATCACTTATCGAACCATTATATCAATCCTTACTCAAGGAAACAAACAATCATAAAGATGGAAGTAATATCACAACCACCCATGCAGAAATCTATAACAAAACTATGAGATATAACTTGTAGGACACCAACCTAGGATCCAAAGATGAAAACACCCTTAACCTTAGCCTTATATTTTGATTCAATATCCTATTGAATTCCAAAACTAATATCCACCAATAAAATATGGTTTTAGGGATTCATAAGAAGAAGAAAAAAACCACAAGCCCTAATCATAAAAAGATAATCAAGTGGAGTGTTATACTTAACTGAAGATCTAATTCGCTACCAATGATTATCCAAATGGAATAGAATTGAAAGAGAACCACCCTTGGGAAGATTTGGGGGATTAGGTTTGTCATTAGGGTTTCAAGGGAAATATATGGGGAAGAAATTTGGTGAGAAAATTAAAATCCTAATGGGGTATTTTTGTAATTTATAACTTTTTAATGGGGGTAAAATTTAGCTACACAGTTTTCCAAACTGTGCGCCAACCATGTTCCCGCCTCTATCCAAGAGGGGTTAAGTCACACAATTTCTTGGGGAGGTCAAAATAGTTTTGTAAAAATTGTTCCAACTATGTGGAATTCCTCTGTTCAGGGTCACATTGTAATGCCTCAACCCCTCTAGACTGGAGACGGTGCATTACTAAGTACATTGGCATGGTTAGAAAGAATGAAAATCCCAAAGGAATGATCAGTTTAGTAGTCTTGAAGAAACTAGATACATATATATAACTCAAATTACATTGGAAAAGGTTACAGAATACGCTACATAAAAAAAACTAAAGACTGCATCCACAAGAACTGAATAAATGATCTCCTCTTTGTCACCTATTGAAAGTAAACAATGAAAGGGGTGAGCTCAAATTATCATTAAGGGTTACAAATGGTAGAATCATGAATCAATAATAACTAAATTGTATACAATTTTACATAATCAATATGGCATGGTGAATAAATGAAAAACTCACTCCATTAATAAACTGAGAATGAAACTACATCCATATATTTTTTCAAAGTGAAAATTTCATGGATAGTACTCTAATGGCCCGAAGGACTTCATGTATCTGGAAAATGGAACCATAATACTGTAAAAATGGTTTAGTTCTGTGGGTAAAAACCCGTCTAATTTTTGGAAACAAACTCGAAGGGTTTGTCACTAGCTGATTTGTCTCATGAGAACTACTGATGCATTGAGGGGCTGTAGCAGTCCCACCCACCTCTGCATCCAAAGAATTATTTATGAATAGATTCAAAATAAGGGAAATATTATTTTGCATTATCCATATAGAATAGAGGATACAGATTCCTCAATATTTCCACATTCAAAAAAAAATCAAAATAAATACCATATGTAAACTGATATACGACTTAGAAAATAATCATATCCATGTTATGAGAATATGGAAATTTAAATTTAATATAATTTAAATTTATAATTGACCTCTAATGGGAAGTAGGTGAACAATTCGAAGCAAGTCACAATGAAGTGAAAATTGAGACCAAGATCGTTATCACGTTGTAGTCAATTATGTCTTATGACCAAAAGTTAATAAACACCAAATACATCATAGAATACCAAGAATATAAAGAGAATAATGATAATATATATCAAATGTAAGTACACCTATACCACATATAAGAAATAGGAGGCGAATAATGGAAATCCCATAAAATTGAAAGTGAGATGAGAAAACCACTTACAAACATTTCGGCATGGTAATGAGTGTTATTGAGAGGGATTAATGATAGGTAAAGGGGTATTTCATTATTTATATGTCACAAGGGTAGTATGGGGGAGGTTAAAAAACATACCCCATCATTAGGAATTAAATTTAAAAGGGTGAAGCATAGGGAAGATGTTTGAATAAAAAGGGAGAGAGAGGATCCCTTACCTTATGCTTGAAGGTGTTCTTGATTGTTCTTAACGAATTGGATAATAAAATTTAGCTTCAATAATTAATAATTACAGAACCTCATAAACATGTAATTTATATGTTATAACCCTATTTGGTTCATTAAAGACCTTTTTGATGGGTTTAAGAGATTCAATTTAATTGTTTTGGTAGCATTTTCTTCTTTGATTTTCATGATCTGTTTACTTGTATTCAAGAATGAAAGTTCATTTTAAATGTGATTAAACATCCAAAACTATTAATATATATTATTTGGGACATTAAAGAGATATAAATGATATTATAATGATTTTGGGTTATATACTTGAGGATTATTCATTAGTTAAAAGTTATTTATAAACGCTTTGATTTAGCTTGGCAGTTTTGTGCATAATAAACTTATTTTGTTTTATTATTACATATTATGAGTATGTAAGGATTCAAGAACATAAAACAAGATAAAATAAATATATTAAGATCTGGTTAAACCATTGAAAAAGGTTTCATGACCAGTATTAAAGATATTAATGCAAATTGGAAACCTGTCTTTCTTGAGTGTGATAAATTAACACATCTCGAACGATGTTTGCATTTATTGTATAAAAGGAAAGAAGAAAAGATATTATGATAAACTATTCCATTAGAATAATGAAAACCTAGTAAATTTGTGGTATTATAATTATCATGTAATTTGGATGAGGTGAAGTGATAAGAGGGAAAAAATAATAGAACCTGTAAAAAGAATTGAAAGAAAAAGGAAGAGAGGTTCACCTCTTGACTACTCCTCCTTGAGAAAATCATTAAGGCCTTTGTTTTTGGTCTTTTGATAAGACCAGAAGGTCTTGGACGTGGGGAGAAGACTTGGTAATAGTATTTGGTAGAATTTAGGCAAGACTTGAAGCTTTAGTGGTGTGGTAGGAAGAGGGGGTGAGGGGTGGTTTATATAGTGGAGGGAAGAGGATGTTTCTTAATATTAAAATCAATAATTTATTATTCCCTTTCAAGACAACCAATAGTGAGTATTACATGACCAAGAACAGTAATAAATTCATGTAACTTTGAACCAATTGTAATTACATCAGCAGATCATCATCAATAACTCAATAAAACCCTTATTTAGCATTTATCTTAAATTATCGCATTTTACAATTCATAAAAAATTCATGTATTTCAGAAAAATCCCAAATATTCACCCTAACCATTTTTTGACGTGTAGAATTCAAAAATGAAGTCCTTTTTTAAAAAATAATTTTCTAAATATTATTAATTAAATATCTAATTAAATCATTATTTAATAGAAATATATAAAGACTTAAAATATTCATCTTCATTTTTGAGGTGCCTAAATTCATTTTTACACTCAAGGGTATGGATACCATTCATAAGAGTCATATTAATATTCATAAGGGTAAGTTACTATTCATAAGGGAAGGTTACTATTCATAAGGGTAGGTTACTATTCACTAAAAATTAAGTTAATTATATCAGACTCTAAATATCATCTTGAACACAACTGTGTATGTCAGATTTTTAGAATTAAAATCAAAGAGGTGGAAAATTTAAGTTTAATGGCTAGGTTATGGCTATCGCCTATAAGTAACCATGCTTTGTTCCATAGAGGCTCAGTGATTCATAAACTATAGGATATATAATGAATAAAATTTATTTAAGAGAAACATACCATAAAATGTTTGGGGTGCTACACACATTGTTTGGTCTCACCCCTTGCATAGTTATCACTAATTGTGTGCCAACCGTGTGTCTTGAATAGGTTAGAACAATTTTCCATTCCTTCAAGTCCTAAACCCCTAGAACACCCCCAAAAAATCTCTCACACCTGGTAAAAATTTAATTAGACACATTTAAGGGATTTAAACTAAAATCTTAACCAAAACATAACTTTATGAAGTGAAAAATATTAGGAGGTCCCCACCATATAACGACTTGTCAAGGATCTGCTCTTCTAAGAATCAGTAAGTTTCCAAGGTAAAAGATCATCCCACTAGGCCCACATATCCATATATCTCTTAAAATATTCCTCCTAAACATTTCCAGAATTCTGTAAAAATCATACCAAAGGTACAATATTTTCCCGTAAGAATTTGTCACCACTATACACAATACAATATATATGCTCCTCAAAGGAAACATCAAACTCAAGCTCAACATCATCAATATCGATCACATTAGATGAGTCTGGGTGATACTTCCAATGTTGTGACACATGAAAGACATCATGCATACCAATATACCAATGTGAAAGACCCAATTGTTACACCGCTAGTTAGATACTCTCCACAATCTCAAACAACCCTATGTACCAAGTTTCTAGCTTACCATGTTTATAAATCTGATGGTGACCCAAATTTTGGGACACTTGAAGAAACACACAATCACCCACCAAAAACATGAGAGGTCTATGATGTAGATCCAAAAACAATTATGTCTGCGCTATGCTGTAGCCACACATTTTTAAATCAACCAAATCTGCCCTGATATCTCTTGCATGAGAGTCAATCCCAACAGCCCATATTCCCCACCCTCTAACCAACACAATAGAGATCTACCTAGTCTACCATAGAGAGACTCAAATAGTTCCATATGAATTGCATAATAGTAACTATTATTTTCAAAAAATTAAAAACTAAATAATTTATTACTCATGATCCACAAAAATCTATGAAACAAGCTCTCAACATGTCCTCCAGTATCAAGATAGTTTTCTCTGAATTCCTATCCGTCTGCAGGTGGACGTCCATACTCAAAAACACCTGGGTTTGAAGAACCCTCTGAAATACCTGCTAGAACTATGATGAAAATCATGGATCTTGATATGAAACTATCATTCATGGAACCCCAAGAAATCGTACAATATCTCAAACATATAACTCAACTAACTGATCCATGCTGAAAGTCTCTCGAATTGGAAGGAAATGTGATATCTTGGTCAACTGATCCACAACCACCCTAATAAAATCAATCTTCCAGGGTTTCCTCAGAATACCCACAAAACAATCTGTCATCATGTCATCCCATTTCCATTCCTAAATGGAAAATAGATACAAGAAATCACCCAATCACTGATGCTTAGCTTTCACTTTTTGGCCAGTAAGGAACCTCACCACAAAATCTATAACCTCCTTCTTCATTCTTGACCACCAATACTTCCTATGAAGATCATGATACATTTTGGTTAAAACAAGATGCATTTACCACTTCAATGAATGAAACTCGCACATCAAATCTTCTAACATACATGTTGGCACAACAACATTCCCCCCACACAAACAATCAAATCATCCCAAACGGTCGAACCTGAAGATGACTCCCCACACTTAAGATTTATTCTCAAAGACAAATATTTTGAATCCGCATTCCAATTATTCTTGATCTGACTCAAAATCATGGACTAAGCTTCCAAGGATGCATAGGACATATTCCCTTAACCATCTTGCACCTCTAGGTGCATCTTAGTAAACAATTCTATCATCCTGTACTCAGAACTGGATTCCTAAACTGGCTAATTTGGAGTCTTCTGGCCCAAAAAATCTGAAAAAATGTTTCCTTTTCCTAACATGTAAACCATCTCAAAATCTAACGAATACAATTACTTATCCCAAATTCACTGTAAAATATTAAAATCACATTGAAAAAACATATACTTAAGGATATTATGATTGGTATACACTATAAAAAAATCTCCCAACAAGTAGTGGTTCCAAAATTGAAGGAATAAACCACTACATCCAACTGAAGATCATGGGTAGGGTAATTTATTTTATGATGCATCAGCTTTCGTGATCCATACGCAACCGCCCGACCATACTTCATCAATAATAACCCCAGATCAACACCAGACGCATACAAAAATAAGGTATTCTATTTGACTGGCTTGAGTAATACTAGAACTAGTTCTATAGTCAACCACTTATTTAAATCTTTGAAAGCATTCACACATGACACTGACCAATTAAAATTGACCCCTTTATTGGTCAAACCTAAAAGTGGTGCTACCAAATGAGAAACTTCTTTAACAAATTTTGGGTAATAACTAGCCAAACCTATAAAACATCTGATATCAGAAACATTTTTTGGATTCTCTCAAGACACAACTTCCTTCACATTCTCTGGGTCCACTATTACACCCCTTAGAGATGATGTGACCCATGAAATACACCCTATAAATCTTGAAATGAAATTTTTATACCTTGGAGTATAGCCTATGATATATTGGTGTAATAAAAAATATGTAAAGATGTTTGGAAGGATCATCTTTAGTTTTGGAGTACACCAAGATGTCATAAATAAAAATTACTATGAATTGATCTAGGTATGGGTGAAAGATCCAATTCATTATGGAAAAAAACTCTTCCGAAAAATTGGTCAACTTGAACGACATGATAACAAAATTATACAACCCGTACCTACTTATGAAAGTAGTATATATTATATCAAAATGTCTCACCCTTATATAATGATACCCCAACTATGATTATTTTTTAAAACACTGAAAAAAAATATCATCCTGTCAAACAGATCATTGATTTTAGGAATATGGTATCATTTATTAACCATTATCTGATTAAACTTCTTATAATCAATGAAAAATTGAAGAAATCCATCAGCTTTCTTGGAAAACAATACTTAATATCCCCAAGGTGAAAAACTAGAATGAATAAAACCCTTATTCTACAATTAATCCAACTGGGTTTTAAGCTCCTGGATTTCTAGCAGTTCCATTCTATATGGAGGAATGGAAACCAATTCTGCTCTTGGATGTAGCTCTATAGTGAACTCAACATCCCTCTGGTGAGGAAGTCTGGGGAAATTATTAGGGAATACATCCTGAAAATGATCCACCACTAGAAGAAATAAATTTTCTATACCCCCATCATCAATGCACGAAGAAAAACACTTGGGGTAGGAGCTCACCCAACTGCTAACAAACTGGCCCTGCATGACCTGCCTGAACTTACCATTCACCATCATGGACATAAGTGTCTCCCTCAAGTGACATGAATGCTACCCTATGAATATAATAGTCTATATGGTTTTGGTATAACACTAGCTAATATATTCCCAAAATCAATCCAAAACCCAATATCTTAAGAACATAAAAGTCCCATAGGAAATGGAACCCACCAAATTCAAGAGAACACCCTTTACACTACCTAATATTTTCTTCTCACACCCCTTAAAGTGTCTCAATCAACATAACCCACATAAGAATCCCACTGCTAGGCACAAAACAACTACCAAACTATCAGAAATAAAATAATTATATGTACGTTTATTGAATGGAGAACTAAAAAATAATAATAGAAGTAATAAGAATCATACCTCGAATAGTCGATGGTCCAACCTCACCACCTCCAGGTGTAGAATGAATTGTCAGAAGATGAACTGTCCCTATACCCTAGGATTCAAAATAATTTCCTAGAGCTGTAATACCCTATAGATATGAACATTATCTCCCTAGACTTCCACATCCAAAACCTCTACTAGTATGACCATTAGAGATCAAACTACCTGGCTGATATAGGGTAATAGACCCCCTACATGCACTCAAAATCTTCCTCTACAATCCATTTATGCCCAACTATCATGGGTTACTACATAACCTCTATAGACGCCCCTTTTTTCTACAATATCATCACCTAACTGGTGGTTGGTTACACTAACCACGAATATGCCATGTCCCGCCCCCCTGATAGTAGTAAAATCAGTCACTGCCCTGAGAGATTGTTCCTTTTTCTAATTACTCTTCCCACCACCATCCTAGTAGAGACTCTCGAAGTCGTGCTTCCTACCATCAAAAGGCACAATACTTGATCATCCAACTGGAACTGTATGCCTACCACTAGAAGCCTCCATCATGTTCCCTTTTGAAATAAGGACCCTATACACTACATTAGTAACTCTCTTTAAGCATAATATATTTACTTGCGACTTGATCTCATGTATAATCCCATCCGGGAAAAATATTTCTTTGGCTACCTCATAACCTACCAACACTAGAATGAAGAATTAAAATTCAGTGAAGTGGCCAACATACTCAATCACTAACATAGATCCCTGGGTCAACATCATAAATTCTTCAGTCTTTTTATATCTCAAAGTCTCTAGATAGAAATGTTCCAAAAAACGTTTCATAGAAAACATTCCATGTCATACCATCAGCCAGTTGAGCATGGACCAAAAAATCCCACCAATGCATTGCCTGACCATAAAACATATATTATACTAGTTGACTCTCTTCTCTAGGGGAGTCTCTTTATGATCAAGAATCATCTGAATGGACTCCATAAAAAATTCATCTATATTAATTCCACCCTCTACTACAAAAGTCAGAGAGTGATTTAGGTGAACCTCCCTATTCAGCTCAAACATAATTGGTGCAACCCACCTTGGGCCCCTTTCTATTATCTGAATAAAATGAATGATGTTCTCATGGAACTGATCTTCTCCTCTATTACCCTGGATCACCAGGTTTCCTTGATCCATTTTAGGATGAGCATTCTCAGTGAAATATTCCTATCATCCAATTGGCACACGATATCATGGAGGAATTTTCCTATAATTCTAAACTTTTACCTCAGAACACATAACATACAAATTTCAAATTTTACACTAAATAGGGCTCTCTACTATCCAAAAACGACCCATTTTTACATAAAATAACCCCATGGTCATCACCACATTTAGAACACTACCCTCAACCATACCCACCACTGGGCATGGATAACATGAGATAAACAATATAAATATTAAAAAGTCTTATTATTCACCTTTCTAAATTATTTTTTACATTTGCAATATAAATATTTCTTCTTGGGAACATTTCTTATTTCACAACATGTTAAACCAACATTTCAACTCATTTACACCCTTTCATTATACATAATTCTTTAACATCCTTTTTATTTAACCATTTTCATAATCTTTATTAGAAACCATTTTCTTCAAATATTCAAGGAAGTGAAATGCATTATACTTTTCTTGTCCCACACACCCATCCCATGTGTTCCTATAGTGATGCATTCCACCTATATCTCTAAGCGCCTAAAATGATGCATGAAAGAAAAACCTCATGCTATTGTTTCCTTGAAAAAAATATAATAAAATAGTCACATCACACAAGAAGTTCATTACCCAATGATGAAATATCATTCAACTATAAAAACAAATACCAAGAGCAGTAATTACCACCCTGGGTACTTGGTTTTTTCTTTGTACAAGGGTTATCTACTTCTAGGAATGAGATCATTTACCATACCATGAAACATCCTAATATCCCATATACCATTCACAAATAGTATGTCACAAAAATTAACTTCTATGATACCACTTCTTAAAGTCCCCAACCCAGAAACAACTAAACCAGTGACCTGAGTCGGGTCATCACTTGACCTCAAGCGCGCCTCCCATACGCCATAGGTTGCTAACTAGTAGCCAGGGTCTAATGAGTCATGTGGGGAGAATATACCCTCTTTACTAGATTAATCCCCAAAAGATAATATATTAAATAAATTAAACAATAAACAATAACATAGAAGCATGAATTTCTTACCATTTCCCCAAATAGGGTACAAACCACAAAAAAATAGTAAATATTCCACATCATGATAACAATGTCGAGAGTGAATAAAATCAAAAATAAAGACAAAAATTGAATCATAAAAATGGTTCTTAACTCCAAGGCTGTATCCTCATCCATGAACATCCCAAGACTAACTTGAATCCCTAGCATATGTCCCTTCCCCTTGTCCTGACATACAACCATGAAATCTGCTTAGGTACCCAACGTCGACCCAAGAAGGTTGTGTGTACAATTCTGTAGGACACCACCAATGGGGTCTTCATAGTATCTTTTCTAAATAGATATATCATGTAAGAACTAAATATATTATTTGATAAACAAAATACAACTCAGGTTTTGTTTGTTAATAATATTTACTTTAGCCTGTTTTATTATTTGTTTCATGGGCTAGGCATTTACATCTTTTACACAACATCCCAAGCCAATCAGTAACCAATAATAAGGAATAAGTCATGTACCCTATCTCACTAGGGAAAACCTGTTCAAAATAATTTACATCACACTTACCTTAGAGAACCATTATAAGTAGTTTCATAGAATGCAACCATTTTGTCCTAGAGCAGCAGTTTGACACCATAACCCATGCATTCTACGGGTCGATTAGAGCCTCAGTCGAACCCAACCCATGAGAGGAGCCTTAGTCCTTATCCCACACCACCAAGCCATGTGCACATTCTTATTTATCCATTCACCACATATACCATATTACAAATTAAATAGAACAAATCATATAACATTTACAACTCACAATTAATTCATCATATAATTCATCATCAAGACTTAAACCATTAGTAAAATTACCATTTACTTGGCATAGCACATTTAAACCATTTCCATTTTCTTACCTATAATAATTTAGAAAAATCACCAATTCCATTACATTAACCCATTTAACATAGTTTATAAATTCACATTCATTTTCCCATTTACACATTCAAATTACAAATCACAATTCATTTAACACATTCACATTATCCCATTTAACCCCTTTTCACATTTTTACAGACAATACCTTATGAAAATTCCAACGACTAGAAACCACTACCATTTTTACTCCTTTAGAAACCAACTAATCATGTCAAAACATTTATCATGGGATCTATTTCAACACAAGGCAAATCTAGACTCAACTTACCATTTTTCATGTTTGGGAATGTTGACGCACCCCATGGGTGGCCCTAAATAAGTCTAACCTACCTGAACACATCCCACATGGATCATGACGGTTTAAATCATCACTTAGACAACCATTTTATCAATACTTACTCAAGCAAAAACACATCAATAGGGAAGTAACATCAAAACCACACATGCACAAATCTATAACAAAACGATGGGATATAACTTATAGAACACCTACCTCAGATATGGAGATGAATGCATCCTTAAAATTAGACTTAGATCTATATTAAAGTAACCATTGAATCTCCAACCTAATTTCCACCAGAAAAAATGGGTTTTAGGGATTTAAAATAATAATAATGAAACCACAAGCCCTGATTCAGAAAAGAGAATCATGAGGAGTGTTATAATTACATGGAGCTTTGATTAACGATTAAAAACACTCAAATATACTAGAATATAAGGATAACCACCATTGGGATGAATTTTGGGGATTAGGTTCATCAATAAGGTTTAAAGGGGAAGAAATGGGGAATAAAATTGGGTTATAACTTAAAATACTAAGGGGTAAATTTCATAATTTCTCACTTTTTAATGGGGCACACAGTTTGGTTGCACGATTTTCTAAACCATGCACCAACCGTGCCCTTGACTCTATCCTAGAGGGGTTAAGTTTCATGATTATATGGAGATTCCATCAATGTTTGAAAACCATGTGCCTACTATGAGGAAATCCTCATTCCAAGTTCGTACAGTTTGGCCTCACCCCTGCATTGTTTGCACTAACCATGTTCCTACCATGTGACTTGCACAAGTTGAACTGATTCCCCATTCCATTAAGTACCAAACCCCCAGAACACCCCCAAACTTCCTATAAAACCTTTTAAACATTTAATTAGCCACATTTAAGAAATTTAATCCAAAATTTAAACAAAAAACTAACATCATGAAGTGAGGGATCCTACACTCTAGAACAACCACACTAGATGTTTCAATCATTATGGCACACAAAGCACAAAAAAAAACAATTATCTAAACCGATGACCTCAACAATGAAAATAAAAAAGGGAAACATGATGCTTAAAGATCTGAAAAATCTCATCATTGACATCACTATTACTACCCCATGATATGGTGGCCCTCTATATGACCTAAACACACTCTTACCTCTAAAACATCTCCTAACATCCTCTCAAAACGGGTGAGACTTAGGAAAATGAAAAGGGAGGGATTATTAAAGACCATTTAATTATATTAATTATATAGTGTTCATAATAATACATAATTTAATGGTTTTTTATCATATATAGGGTTTAGTTATTATAAAAAATATGATTTTTTCACTTGGTTGTTTAGGCGGTATAACCTATTATGATTGTTTATTTTTAATGTTGTTAATAAAATATTTATTTTTTTATTACAGAATATTAAAATTGATATATTTTTTTAATTTATATAATAATTATATTTGAATATAATATTAATACTATCCATGAGGTGGTGATGAAAAATTAAATATTACATCCATAGAGACGGTGAATGGACCTTAATGTGGGAAATGTTTTTATTTTAGGAAAAAAGTGAGGGAGTAGGATAATGGATATTCTATTAATATAATAAAATTTTATTATACCAATGATACTTATGTCATTATTTTATGATGTATATAAGTGATTTATATGAGTTAAAATATGATGAAATGTCAAAAGAGTGGGGTTTCTTTACTTAACATATTCCTCTAGAAGTCCTCCTTTGATATGATACTTATTCTTTATATAATTATATTTTTTGATGAACAAAAATCCATAAAATGGGTCATGTATCTTGGAGATAGAATTTATTATAACATTGAAAAAATAATAATCTTAATGTGTGATGATAAGTGGAGTGGTGAGGGGTGGTATTTATAAGAGGATGAGAGAGGTGTCTTAGAATAAATTAATATTTCTTCAAATAGTGATCAGTCATGTCATCCAGTAGTAAGGGGAAAATGATTTAATGAAAAATGGGACATTAAAATATTCATTTAACTTCTAGAAACCTTATAAATCAATCCGTTTATAGAATTAGAAAAATATGGTACTTATACTATACTTATATGATATTTAACTATTCACATACATATTTTACTATTTATAAAAATTACCAAAACTTCACCCTTACCCAATTTCAAAAATCAGAAACAAGAAATTAAATTCATTTTATGCAAATAATTTTCTATATAAGAGAAATCTATTTTTTTATTACAATACGTAATAATTGAAAAAACTAATTGTTATGATTTGTTATATTTTTTGACCCTTACAAGATTTACATAATATTTCATAATATTGAATTAATATTAATTTATAATTTTTTATAATTTATTTTTATAAAAATAAATACTAATTTTAAATTATTAATGTCTATAATTAAATTGATTTTAATGAATATAAAACATATGTCTTTTCCCAAAAATACTTTTATTCTTTATTTGTATCAATGATTTATTTAATAGTATTTAAATCCTTTATTTAATTTTTTAATGAAATAAATTTCTTATAGTTTTGTTTCATAAGATACCCATAAAATATTTTACTATTACAAAGGCTAAGTTACTATTATAATAGTCATATTACTATTTTAATGGTCATGTTATTATTCTAATGGTTAAGTTACTATTCTTATGGTCATATTTCTAATGGTCATATAGTCCTTACATATCCTATTAATGCCACATATTTATTTTATTCATCATACATTGAATTTTATCTCAAGGTTATTTATTATTAATTTATGAAATATAGATTAAATTTATAATGTTTTATAGTGTTGTTCACATCAATCATAATTTCATAAAACCATAGTGCACTAGAGTTTCAAATTTTAGTTTTTTATTTACATGTTTTTATTATCCCATTATACTATTTTTAATTTTGTAGAGTATATTTATAAATCGCATGTAATGTTCAATATTGATGAAATAAATCAAAAATCATTTAAATGAAGTCAATGTGCTTTATATTGTAGTTTATATCTAAATATGACACACATATATATTAAGTATAAAAAATTAATTATGAAAAGTCTAGTTTGGTACATTTATACCCCCTCTATAAATTTCATCCTTAAAATTTGCATTCATACACTAAGATGAAAATAAATGAGGGTACTTCTATTTTAATTATTCCTCATGTTATCATGTTTCCACTTTGTAATTGTGGTTTCACTAAAGTACATTGAAAATTTCAGTAGTATTATTATGTAGAATTTATTCCATATGATAATAAATTTTCACTGATTTCTCCATAAAAGCGAGATCATACTCAAACTACCCCTCATATTAATTTAGTAAATTTGTGGGATCTGGTATGTACTTATTAAATTTTTATATGTAGAACACTTCATGTACTTTATGCAGGTTTAGAGGTAGTGTTAGTCAATCAACAAAAACACCATCATGAATAATAATATCAAAGGTTCCAATGTATACAGGACATAACTTACCCCTTTTTACAAAATCTCATGAGTCTCTTCCAAGGATATATATATAAAAAGACTTTACCTCCAACCAAAATCACAATCTCATTGAAAATTGCTAGTAAAACTCTTCTATTGACTCTATGGTACTCTGATATGTTACTAAATGGAGGGGAAATTCACTATAATTTCTTCTATCACTTAAAGTATAAATAAAATATTCTATCCTACATTAACCCATCATGTTGTAGGTATTCAATTATTAATATAAATTTATTCATATAGAGACATCTGAATGCTTGAGTGGAAGTTATTATTGTACAAGAACAGGAACAGATTAAGATGTTTATCCTGACTTCCATTTAATTCCATTGAGTAGACTCTAAGAATGTATTATAGAGTATGAGAGATAAATTCAAATTGATTTTTTGTCTAAGGGTGATACATCATTATGAAGTTCAAATCTATATTCATTTAATGTTGAGTAGTTTTACAAAATATTGACATAAACCTAGGGTTCATTAGATACAATTGATAGTGGTGTTCCATGGGGCCTCAAAACATATATGATATATATCTTTACATGTTGATCAAGTGAAAGGTCTACCTAAATGTTTATGAAGTGATAATACTTTGTAGGAAGATCCACCACAACCCATACAACATTATTTCTTTAAACCTTCTTTGAATGACCCATGCCCATATCAATGATAATATTTTAGCATTTTCCATGTTTGTATGGGTAATGGTTAAATCAAAAACTTATAAATTTTGGTCCTATTTTAACTTACTAGAATACTAATCACATTGATGTATATTAACCAATATTCTTATTGATATTGTCACACCAGAGGTTATTTCAAAGATCTTTATACATCTTGGATTTTCCTGGTCTAATAGATAATGTTTATATATAAGAATAATATAATATTTACTTTTTTATATTATTCTATAATGTTAAAAATAATTATCTCCACAATCATATGAACCCATTATCATCAATGTTAAACCCTAATATTTTCCCATTCCTTATTACTCACACCTTATGTCATATCTCTCCACCATCTCTTTGAGTTGAATTAAACTTCACCAAGATAGATGGATGAGAAGCCATTTGAGGAATATTTGAAACTAATCCTTCATTTATAATCCCCATGTTCATCATTTTTTTTGTCTAAGATGACTAATCACATTAATTAATCATCATGTATGTGTTTGTATGATATTTTCCACATAGAGTGTCTATAATTTTATTCACCATTCTTGGATTATATTTTATTTAGAATTCATAGTCATTGATTGACTCTAACCATAGTGTTTTATACATGTTAAGTTATTTATATGTGAATATAGACTATATAATTTTATAATCAGTATATATTTCATATTTGTCTCTATATAGGTAATACTTTAAAATATTTAATGCAAATAATACCATTGGAAACTTCATATCACGCATCTAATAATTTTTATCATATATATTAATCTATCATGAGGTATAAACTATCACATTATAATTTTGTAGGGATACGTATCTTGGACCCTTATCTGATAAACCACTATATATATAAAAACGCCTACCCTATTTGATGGTATTTTGAGTATAGGTATAGTGATAAACCTCTCTCTCAAATCCTTGAATCTCTCTTTAAATATATGTATATATATAAACAAATTTACTCTATTTCATGTTATCATTGTTAGGGGGTTTGAAAACTATGAAACATTTGTCACAAAAAATTTATAGTACCTAGATTATATGATAAACCTATGAATTCCAACTATAAATATGGGCTAAGGAAATTTCTTAATCACTATTTTCCATAAATGAGCCATAAATATATCATTTTTATGATTAAATTACAAAATAGAATGCAAAATTGTCTATCCGGAATCTATATTTACTATATTTTTCATATAACTTATCCTTTTATAATATCTTTACCAAAGTAATCAACTTATCACCATATTCCTACTTTATTTTGGAGTATATTATAATATCAATCTTAAATACCAATATAAAATTGTAATGGTAATATCTAGAGAATTTATACATGATGTTCATAATTAACTCTAGATAATTTGTAAGTATGAATGGAATCATAATGAAATCATAATGTTCATATCATTTTTAAAATATATACTTTGTAATATCCTCCAACTTTACATTAAATTTATGATATCCATATTAATGATCTCACTTTGAGAAGTACTAGGCTCCAAGTAGTTGATCAAATATGTCTTTAATCCATGTTAATGGATAATTATTCATTATCATAATCTTATTGTTCTAATTCTAGTAAATTATAAGATTAATTTACACATAACTCTTATTTAAAAAGGGTATTATATCACACAATGGTAGAGAACAAGGCCTTGTAAAACCCTTATTGGTGTATTCTTATAGTTTCTTCTTCAACTAATGTAGTTCAATGAAGTCCATTATATAGGGAAACTTTGATAAGAGAAAATATCTTGGTTTTATAGTAAAGAGTTGAGAAGGGTATGGTAGAGCTATATTTTTTTAGGCCAAGTGTGTGTTGGTGTTCTATAAATGGTGAGGGTGGTGCCTCTCCCCCATGGTGGAAGGCATGATATAGTGTGAGATTGTAAGTATTTTCTTGGTGTTGGAAAGGTTGTCATAATGATATGTGGGTAGTTGTATTATATGTGTGGTTATTTGTTGTTTTACCTATGTAAAATGGTCATTCCAACCAATCATGTCGATGGGCATGGTAGTCCTATGTAAAGGAAGAGTCGAGTTATGTGAGAGGTGATGTAAATGAAAAGGGTTGTCATACTGAGCTATGGTCATGGTCGAGGTGAGTTAAAATTGGAAGGGAACCATCCATACATCATGGTGTTGGTCATGGTGATGGTTAAACTTATTTTCAAGTGCCTAAAATGACCATTGAGGAAAGGGGGAGTTTTCCATTTCAAATAATTGAGATTTTGGATTTTAGTTTGATTGAGGACACAATAGATGTAGTGGGAGTCTCCACTCCATGGTTTAAGTTGGTAAATTTCTTACATAAAAAGAGGACCATCCTTATTATTAGGTAGACTTTATTACTTTCTCTAAATCATTTTATAAATCCAAGGCCTGAATCTAAATAATTTGGTTATCCTTTTAATGATCCATTACTTCTTAATTCCTAGCATTTAATTCTACTTCAATTTGAGGTGACCCTTCATCTATTCTCAATTTTTATTATTTCTTATTTTGTATATGGTGGAATTGGTGTGGATTTTATGTTTTTATGGTTTATGGTAAATGTTTATAAGATTAGTGTGATGCTAAATATTCAAAAAAGATTCCAAATAATTCATTATTTCTCAAATTCAATTATTTTTACATGGTGTTTATTGTGTTCCTTATGGTATTTTATTGTTTGGATTATTTTTATCTCCTAAATTTATTTGTTACATGATATGATATATAAAATTATATTATATCCCATTTAACCTAAAACCCTTTGTTTCTATACCAATTGAATTGAATGAATTGAATTATTATCACTTTTTTCCATTTGTTATCCCCTTTGCATGGATGCTTGAAACATTCACCATTCACTTAATTGAACCCACATATTGAACCTATGATCCATGATCATTTTAACCTCTTCAACCATTGATGATCAACCAATACCTAGAATTTTCTTTTATACATTGTAAGTTATTAGTCTTTCCTTGATTTTAGTAATGGTGATATGGTCCACAGGGAGGGGTTTTATTTAATCTATGATTATAAAATCACAATATTCTATAAAACCCTTGTTTATTCAATGGAAAGTTATTGTATTATTTACTTTATTTGTTTTTTAATTCCTTTTCTCAGGATCAATTGTTTTATTTTTAAGGGGGAATATGATATTTTATTATACATATTACTATTATGTTTGATATTTAGTTCATACCTATCTTATTATAATTAATTTCTTTCTATATTACATTAAATACTACACCAAAATTAAATTTTCTTTTGTTGTGGTATATAGTGACTATTAAAGATAATTAATAGGAGAAAAGAATTGATATCAAAATTGGAAATGATAAGGTGATCATGTTGGTCACTCACTTTTTGTTATATGAATGTTATGATTTTTGAATTTCAATATGCATTAATATTGATACCTTAGGCGAGAAATAATGTGGAATATAGATATATGTGGGGGCATGTAAATCATAAATTTAAAGATAATATAATGGGGAGAACTTTGGGAATGTAATTTAAATGGGGTTGTAAATAAAAATTAGAATATAACTTGTTCTAAGTAATGTTATTCAGAATTTATAGTTGTTTTTGTATTTCTAAAGTTTTATAGGTTCTAGTTTCTTTTAAAAAAACATCCAAGGTAGTATAGGGTTGTTTATATATGTAACTCTTACCCTTAGAAATTTTCTTTGTTTATTTTGGGATAAATGATTTTTAATTATTAGTATAGTGGGGGGAAATATTTCTTTTTCTCATATATTAGTTTCTAACATGTATGTATTCCCTTATATTAAGATGATTCATGGAACCTTGGGTAGTTCAGTAAGAACCTGTAGGTCCTTTGGCGAAAGGTGGTCTAGCATTCCATCATAGGGTGGAGTTTCCATTCATGGTTGGATGAGAGGACATGCGAACTACAAGCATAGAATATAGATGCATAGGTGTGTGGTTGTGAGATACAACATGTTTGGAACATTGTGGTTCATATATAGGACCTAAGTAGGGTTTGTTTCTTAGTATTAATATGGATATATGGGCATATAGTATTTTTTTTATTAGTTTAGGGTCGTCTCTGAGTTGGTATTTTGGGGTTACAATATGAGTTATTACAATTCTAGGGTGTGGGTTAATACCTTAATATTCTCAATGAATTTTATAATGATGTATTAAATAATCTTACTTCTTCATAATATGTTATAATTGAAGAATAAATCCAAATATGGTTTGAAACATAATACTGTATTTAAGAATCAATGATTCCAAGGATCTAAATTTATTAACCAGAAGAATTCCATATGATTTTATTATAATATAATAATTATATAAGTATAATTAATTTATTAATATGATATTAAGGAAAGAAATTGTAATTTATAGGAGGTGAATGGGGAAGATAAATGAAACACAACGATAAGAAGTTATTACTTAAAAATAAGAAATATTTTATTCTATTACAACCATTATTGGTTTTGAATGGATGAAATAATTCTTTTTAGACAAAAGGATCAAGAGTGTTTAAAGGGATTATTAGAAAATGAAATGTGATATAGTCCAGGGAAGAATTTTAATTTTAGGTGCAGATTTTAAGGGTTGGTGGTTGGGTCCTTTTATAAGTGATATGGGTAACATTTTTATAAATACTTATTTTTTAATGTAAAATTAATATAATATTAAACTAAAGTAGATATAACACAACATCCTGGATTTATAATTAATGTTTTTTAAAATTTTATTTAATAAATAAAAATATAAATTCTAAATGATATTCTTTATTTTAATAAAATGAATATTTATCACCTAAGATATTTGATTACATATTTTTCATGGAGACTGAAAATTTATATTTTAAAATTGTTTTAGAAAAAATAGTGGATTGCAAGTTGACCAACAACTCATCATGTCTGGCACGACCATTGGGTCTGATCACATGACTGATGGGTGAGAAGGGCACAACACCTATTGCCAGCCTATGTGCTACCCTATTTCTATCTTTGATCATTTTATATACAATTACATCTCTTTTATTATATACACAATTATTTTTAAATATATAGATTTATTTTATAACTACATTAATTTTTCAAAAAGAATTATTTTCAAATCATCTTTTTAGTTAAGTCATTATAATTTAATGGTTAACAAAGTATGATGTACATTATCATGATCATTAAATAATAATAAATAACCATTATAAGTACTATCATATAGAATTTTATGTTAAAATTGAATAAAGAAATGGTTAAATGTAAATAATATGTTATTATGAATTTCTGATTTACATTATAGTTTATTTAACTTATAAATGTATTTTTGTCTTATTTTGTGCAATTTTTTTATTACTTTAAAATATCCTTTTAAAAGGTTATGTAACACGTTAAAAAATAAAATGTCAAAAATAGTTTATTAAGTTATTTTAGAAAATAAGTTTAATGAATGATTATATCCAATAAAATACCCACTATTAAAACTGGTAGACACACATAAAGACTTTTGAATTTCTGAAGAACATTACACGTCATGTATTGACGTGGATTATTACAACTAGGAATAATAAAGGGATATAAATATAGTATAATATTAAATTCACTAAAATTAACTCCA
The DNA here is from genome assembly GCA_963277665.1 of Viscum album. Taxonomy (NCBI): domain Eukaryota; kingdom Viridiplantae; phylum Streptophyta; class Magnoliopsida; order Santalales; family Viscaceae; genus Viscum; species Viscum album. The sequence goes on along the minus strand of OY728148.1, from coordinate 824,841,765 downwards.
TAGGCTTGAATTCCCCCATAAATATTACTCCTTACAAAATAATTATATAAATAAAGAGAATCATTAACAAAAATTTAGACATTATCTAAGGATGTGTAAGAACCTTTATAAAAAAAGTAGTGAGTGATGATATGATAATGATGATATATTTATAAGGAAATATGGTTTTTTTAAATTATGAATATCAACCAATTTGGTCAATGGGAATTATTACTATTAGTCAATAATATAGTCGGTCATTATTATTGTTGGTTATATAGACGCAATTAATTGACAGCCAGGATTAATTTATAATATAACCAAAATTTTATTATTTTCTAAGACTATAAATATATTCCATTAAAAATATGTTTTATGATAAATGTATAAGTTTTAAGTAAAATTTATTTATGTGAAACAATCATATAAAAAACTTTTAAAATGTTAATATATTTTAATGAAGTCTAAAGTAATTTTTATAATGGCCAAAATATTTTTCACACTATAAAAATTATTAATTTTCAATAAATAATTATTTTAATATAAAAGTTAAAATTATCATATATAGGGTATTATTTTTATAATATAAATTTCATTTTCAGACTCAAAACATCAAAATTAACTTAGGATAAACTTTTGGGAATTTTCTAAAAATGTTGTTTTGTGGGTAAAGAGTGAAAATACCTTTTTTATAAATACATGAACTTTTATAATGATATAATTATCCGATCATGACATAAAATTTATTAATCCTTCTTCATGGTAAAAATATATTTCAGGAATAACATAATTCATAATGAGTTATATTTATAAACATATGCTTAACATTTTGGAACCATTATTTTATCCTTTCTCAAAAAAACTGATTTTATGTGTTGTCTGTGTATCATATTAGAATTAATTTTTATAAAATTTATAAATTTATTCAGGTAAAATTTATTTCATATTTTTAATGATAATGTATAAATTAGGTAATAAGGTTATTTTTTAGACAGAAAAATGTTATCATGGTAAAAAAATAGTTAACACAATATAGGTAAAATAAGGTAAAAGATTAACATTAAATGGTAATGAAAAAATAAAAATAAAAATAAAAACTTTAATTGTGTGGTTTAATTGTTTTACATCATTAAAAAATAATTCAAAAATAAATTTTAAAAAAATGAAATTAATTCCACCCAAAATTATTTTTCCTTAATAACAAAGTAATCAATATTTAATCCCATAAAACCAACCCCCTAAAGTATAAATACCCACACATTCCCTCCTCATTATCCACACAAAATACAATAATCATGAATAATATCTCAATATCACTATGAATATTCCATCCATGGTGGTACTAATTTTCTAAGAAGTCTCTACCTATCTTTAATAATCGTTTTCCCCAGGTAAGGGTTTCCCCATTCATTCTCCTTCCATTTTTAAGCACATCGCTTTTTTTATATTTTATATTTAAATTAATTTTTTATTTAGTTCCATGATTTTTATTCTATGGTATTTTTTTAAGTTTGATATATTTTTTATTACATTTTATTTATTATCACCCATTATACCCTTTTCCAAAACCATTATAATGTCGAAGTAAGGGTTTTCTCCATCTTCCTCTTTCCTTTTCAAGTAAAATAATTTTCTTATAATGTAATTGTAAATTATTTTTAAAATGAAACATTGAATTTATTTATATGGTGGTATATTAAATAATATATATTGATAATTAGATGTTATTTATTTCTTCCCATTATTTCCTCTTCCTATGCTATTATAATTCTAAAAAATTATAGCAACCATAAAACTATCTTAAATTTTGGTGAAGTAAAGTGTGTGCGGTATTTCAAGAAATGAAATCCGTATCTAGATACTGAAAATGGACATGATTTTGGATGAAATATAGAGAAGGGTTATAATCTATAAACGAGTTGGTCAGTATATCCTAGTCATCATCCTAGTTCATAGTGAATGGGCCCTTACTATGAACATGATTCGATACACCTAGGGGATATACTAAGATAATCTACATAATATTTCAGAAAACATTATGAAATATTTATGTATCATTTCATTGGACTCCTAAATTTTCAAATGCATGTATTGAACTACATATAAACCTTGAAACCATAATCCTCATGAATATACATTGACTAAAATCTTTTATTTTTCACTTATTATAGGTGTTTATTTATACATTGTGAAATCATTAGTTATTCATTAAGGTATTGCACCAAGATGTTTCTATTTATTATTTTATTGGGGAAGTTATTTTCATAACATATAATTATTTATTTTATATGTTATTTTTTAATATATTACTCATTGAGAAATTTTCTAAGTATTTATGTTTTTCATTCCTTTAGAATTATTCCATGTATTATTTTATTATGCGATGGAATTAATTGTAATATTATGTGTTGGGTGGGGCCCAAAATTATATAACCCATTAGTATACTATTATTTCTCTTCAGAAAACTATGGGTGGGGTAATTGGAGTACTCAAATTTTTTTTATGTATGATGTATTGGCACAATGCCCTGAAAATATGTTTAAGATGTATAAAATTATGTATTCCTTTCACTATATGTTCAATTATTAATATATTGGAATCTATTCATTATTATGTTGAACATGTATTTATTTTTTCTCTCATTTTCATTTTTATGACCTAATTTAGTTTATTTATTCACACCATAATGTAATATTTCTTGGCACAAGGCCTTGGAGAAGAGTTCAAGATGCCTAAAATTATAAAATCCATTCACTACATGTTCACTTATTGATATCCCAACATCAATTAATTATTACATTGGTCATGGATTTATTTATTCTCTCAGTTTCATTATATATGGAATAAATCACTTTATTTATTTATTCCATAATTTTTTATCAATACTATCACTATATGATCCGTTATTATTATATAGGAATTTATTCAATGTTATGTTGGATGTGGTTTTATTTATGCTCTTAGTTATATTTTAATAGAGTAATTGAATTTATTTATTCATTCCATAATAATTTCAGGTGTATTCCACCCCCTTACCGAGGATATTGTCTCACCCATTAAATTGTTTCACATATTCCCCGAGAAATCAAGAGGATAAACATGTATAAAAAACATATTACATGGAGAAAAATAATGGTTTCATGCATTTAGATGATGTATTTATTTTATTTTTCAATGTAATTAAAACTCATCTATGTATTTAGTTTCCCAAGGATAATAATCTACTGGATCCTCTATATTGTGATCTATGTATCGATGTAATAAAACAACCACCAACTCAGGGGTACTAGAGTAGGATTTGTTAAATTTGGTATTAAAAAGAAGTTTAGTAGAAACCTCAGGAGCTATATTTAGAAGAATATAGTTAGAAAACATGATCCATGAGAGAGACACTTATGATATTATATAAATATTTTTGTATGACATGAAATGAAAATTATAGTGTTTTTTATGCACTAATTAAATATATATCATTGTCTAGAAATAGTTCTTAATGGAGGTAAAAACCAAGTAAACACCTAAAATAAATGTATGGATTTCCCCCTAAGCATGACAATGAGGCTAGTGTTGTTATCAAAATAGAGTTTAGTTGTTTTTTGGAATTATGATTTAGAATATCTTGTTATAGATCATTTGTTATATATCTTATGAGAACTAAGTTAAGTATAAATTGTGTGAACCTATATGGTTAACTTATCCAATGTACTTATAATGTGTCCTTTGTATAAATAACAATAAATAGAACCTTAGGTTTTATTAAATGTTTATAAATAAGTTAAATTGTGAGGTTTTAATTTCTATACGGGGTGTAGAATGTAACATCCAAGATTTCCAATGAATGTATTTATAATATTTTTTAGAAATATAAATATAAATGAAAAATAGTTTTATTTATTATAATAATCTAAAGATTTATCACATAATTTATTAATTTACATATTTTTCACGGAAAATGATTATTTATTTATAACAAAATATTTAGAAAAAAGTCAGTTTTGTAAGTCGAGGGACAACTCATCGTGTCCATCATTTACATGAGGCTTGAACCCGTGATCGAAGGGTGACAAGGGAATAATACTTATCTCCAACATGTATTCTACCATTTTTCTATCTTCCATACTTTTTATATGTACATAACTTTTATTGTATACATTTTTCATTTTAAATATATAGATTTATTTGATAATTACATTCCTTTTACAAATAGTTTTATTTTCACATCATCTCAGTATTTAAGTCATTATAATTTAATGGTTAATAATGTATGATTCACATTTTAATTGTCATAAAATTAAAAAATATAACCATTAGAGGTTTTGTTATATAAAAGTTTATGTGGATATGATGAAATAAACGGTCAAATGTAAAAAAAATAGTTGTGAATTTCATATTTACATTATATTTCATTTAATTTTAATGTTTTTATCTTATTTGTGAATTTCATTTATTACTTCAAAATTTTTATTTTAAAAGGTTATGTATGTAACACCCCCAAATGGTAAAGGGTTAAATGACTAAATGATATGACTCAAGTCAACAAGGTGCACCTTTCTTTTCAGGAGCATTCCTAACTAGAACTCTATAGTTAAGCATACTTAGCCTGGAGTAGCGATTAGGATGAGTGAACTTCTGGGAAGTTTCCTAGGGTGTGTGTGAGTGAGGAAAATGAACACTAGAAAGGACATGTGTTGGCCTGTGGGGACTATCAATAGTCAGATGACCCGTTTGGGCATGTGGGTGGCCCCAGGTTGGGGACCATGTGTCTACGAGAAAGCTCGTGGTACCTGGAGGGCCAGGACCCGACGACCATGATATGGCAAGGGTGTTTGTGCTATCACTGGGACCCAGTTGTCACATTTGGTATCAAAGGAGGAACCCAGCCTTAAGTGCGATGCACTGCCTAGGTTGAGATGTTGGGCCCACAACGAGGGCGTCATGCTCTAAAGGCGGCGGGGGGGGGGGGGGGTGATTATAACACTCTTGAATGATAAAGGGTTAAATGACTAAATGATATGACTCATGTCAACAAGGTGAACCTTTATTTTTCGGGAGCCTACCTAATTAGAACTCCAAAGTTAGGCGTGCTTGGCCTGGAGTAGTGATCAGGATGGGTGACCTTATGGGAAGTTTTCTAGGGTTTGTGTGAGAGAGGACAAATCACACTGAAAAAGGACATGTGTTGGATTATGGGGACTATCAATAGTCAAATGACCAGTTCAAGCACGTGGGTGAGGACATGTGTTTGCCTATGGGGACTATCAATAGTCAGATGACCCGTTCAAGCACGTGGGTGGCCCCAGGGTGGGGACCACATGTCTGCGAGGCAACTGGTTGTACCTGGCGGGCCAGGACTCGATGAACATGTTAAGGCAGGGTGTTTGTGAAATCACTAGGACCCAGTTGTCACATTTGGTATCAAAGGGGGAGCCCACCCTTATTTGTAGTGCAATGCCTAGGTTGAGATGTAGGGCCCACAATGAGGGCGTTGTGCTCTAGGGGGGGGGGTGATTGTAACACACCTGAATGATATAGGGTTAAATGTCTAAATGATATAATTCATGTCAACAGTGTGCGCCTTTTTTCAAGAGTTTGCTTGATTAGAACTCCATAGTTAAGTGTGCTTGGGTTAAGATGATGGGCCCACAATGAGGGCGTTGTGCTCTAAACGAAGAGGAGGGGGGGGGGGGATTATAACACTCTTGAATGATAAAGGGTTAAATGACTAAATGATATGACTCATGTCAACAAGGTGAACCTTTCCTTTTGGGAGCCTACCTGATTAGAACTCCAAAGTTAACCGTGATTGGACTGGAGTAGTGATCAGGATGAGTGACCTTATGGGAAGTTTCCCAGCGTTTGTGTGAGTGAGGACAAATCACACTAAAAAAGGACATGTGTTGGCCTATGGGGACTATCAATAGTCAGATGACCAGTTCAAGCACGTGGGTGAGGACATGTGTTTGCCTATGGGGACTATCAATAGTCACATGACCTGTTCAAGCACGTGGGTGGCTCCAGGGTGGGAACCACATGTCTGCGAAGCAACTGGTTGTACCTGGCAGGCCAGGACTCGACGACCATGTTAAGGCGGGGTGTTTGTGCTATCACTAGGACCCAGTTGTCACATTTGGTATCAAAGGGGGAACCCACCCTTATGTGTAGTGCACTGCGTGGGTTGAGATGTAGGGCCACAATGAGGGCATTGTGATCTGGGGAGGGGGTGATTGTAACACACCTGAATGATATAGGGTTAAATGACTAAATGATATAACTCATGTCAACAGTGTGAGCCTTTTTTTCAGGAGTCTTCTTTATTAGAAATCCATAGTTAAGCTTGATTGGGTTGAGATGTTGGGCCCACAACGAGGGTGTTATTCTCTAAAGGAGGGGGGAATTATAACAACCCTGCATTATAAAGGGTTAAATGATTAAATGATATGACTCATGTTAACAAGATGCACCTTTTTTTTGGGGATCCCACCTGATTAGAACTCAAAAGTTAAGCGTTCTTGGTCTGGAGTAGTGATCAGGATGAGTGACCTTCTGGAATGTTTCCCAGGGCGTGTGTGAGTGAGGGAAAATTACACTGAAAGGACTTTTGTTGGCTTGTGGGGACTATCAATAGTCAGATGACCTGTTCGGACTTTTGGGTGGCCCCAGGGTGGGGACACCCTATCTGCGAGGCAACTGGTGGTACCTGGCGGGCCAAGACCCGATGACCATGTTAAGGCGGGGTGTCTGTGCTATCACTGGGACCTAGTTGTCACATTTGGTATCAAAGGAGGAACCCAAACTTAAGTGCAGTGCACTGTATGGGTTGATTGTAACACACCTGAATGATAAATGGTTAAATGACTAAATTACATAACTCATGAAAACAAGGAGCACCTTTCTTTTCAGCAGCCTGCTTGATTACAACTCCTGACAACTGAATGTACCTGGCGGGCCAGGACTTGAAGACCATGTTAAGGTGGGGTGTCTGTTCTATCACTAGGACCCAGTTTTTACATTTGGTATCAAAGGGGGAAACCAACCTTTAGTGGAGTGCACTGCCTGGGTTGAGATGTAGGGCCCACAACGAGGGCGTTGTGGATTGGGGGGGGGGGGTGATTGTAACACACTCGAATGATATAGGGTTAAATAACTAAATGGTATAACTCTTGTCAACAATGTGCGCCTTTTTTTCCGGAGTCTTCTTGATTAGAAATCCATAGTTAAGAATGCTTGGGTTGAGATGTTGGCCCCACAATGAGGGTGTTATGCTCTAAGGGGGGGGGGGGGGGTGATTATAACACCCATGAATGATAAAAGGTTAAATGACTAAATGATATGACTCATGTCAACAAGGTGCACCTTCTTTTTTGGGAGACTCCCTGACTAGAACACCAAAGTTAAGCATGTTTGGCCTGGAGTAGTGACCAGGATGGGTGACCTTCTAGGAAGTTTCCCAAGGTGTGTGTGAGTGAGGACAAAGCACACTGAAAGGACATGTATTGGATTGTGGGGACTATTAATAGTCAGATGACCCGTTCGGGCATGTGGGTGGCCACAGGGTGGGGACCACATGTCTGCGAGGCAACTGGTGGTACCTGGCAGGCCAGGACCCGACGACCATGTTATGGCGGGGTGTCTGTGCTATCACTGGGACCCAGTTGTCACATTTGGTATCAAAGGAGGAACCCAACCTCAAGTGAAGTGCACTGCCTAGGTTGAGATGTAGGGCCCATAACGAGGGCGTTATGCTCCGAGGGGTGGGGGTGGGGGTGATTGTAACACACCTGAATGATAAAGGGTTAAATGACTAAATCATGTAACTCATGTAAATAAGCTGCGCCTTTTTTTTCAGGAGACTACTTGATTAGAACTCCTGACTTTCTATGAAGTTTAATAGGGTGTGTGTGAGTGAGGACAAAGCACACTTGGAAGGACATGTGTTGGCGTATGGGGACTATCAATAGTCAGATGACCCGTTCGAGCACGTGGGTGGCCCCAGGGTGGGGACCACGTGTCTGTGAGTCAACTAGTGGTACCTGGAGGGCCAGGACCCGATGGCCATGTTAAGGCGGGTTGTCTGTTATCACTAGGACCCAATTGTCAAAATGTAACACATTAAAAAATAAAAATTCAATATTTATTTATTTTATTAATTGAGAAAATGTTTTTACTGAATGATCATATCTAATAAAAGACCCACTATTATAATAATTAGACATAGAGAATGAATTTTACATTTCATAAGAACATTACACATCATGTATTGATATGGATTATTATAACTAGAAATAGTAAACGTATATAAACATATAAGAATAGTAAATTCTCTAAAATGAAATCAATAGGCTTGAATTCCCCCATTAATATTTCTCCATCCATAATAAAAATAAAAATAATGAGAATTGTTAAAAAAGATAAACATTGTCAAAGGATGGGTAAGAAGCTTTGTTAGCAATGTAGGGAGTGCTAAAGCGAGAATAATGATGTATTTATATGGAAATATTATTTTTTACCCTTATGGATATAAGAAAATGTGTTTAATGTGAATTATTACCATTAGTAAATAAGATATATATCCATTATTACTGTTTCTTATGCAGATTCAATTAAGTGACCATCATGATTATTTTCTGTTATAACCAAAATTGTCACAAAGTAACACATTAAAAAATAAAAATTCCATAATTCTTTATTTTATTAATTGATAATTTTTTTTACTGAATGATCATATCTAATAAAAGACCCACTATTACAATAATTATACATAAAGAATGACTTTTACATTTCATAAGAACATTACACATCATGTATTGACATGGATTATTATATCTAGGAATAGTAAATGTATATAAACATATAAGAATAAAAAATTCTCTAAAATGAAATCAATAGTCTCGAATTCCCCCATTAATATTTCTCCATCCATAATAACAATAAAAATAATGAGAATTGTTAAAAAAGATAAACATTATCAAAGGATGTGTAAGAAGATTTGTTAGCGAAGTGGAGAGCGCTAAAGTGAGAATGATGATGTATTTATAGGGAAATTGTATTTTTTACCCTTATGAATATAATAAAATGTGTTTATTTTGAATTATTACCATTAGTAAATAAGATATCTAGTCATTATTATTGTTTCATATGCAGATTCAAATAAGTGACCATCATGATTATTTTATGTTATAACAAAAATTATATTATTTTTAAAGACTATAATATATTCAATTAAAAATATGTTTTATGATAAATGTATAAGTTCTAAATAAAAGTTATTTTTGTGAAATAATCCTATAAAACAATTTTTAATTGATATTATATTTTTAACAAAGTCGAAAGTAATTTTTATAGTAGTGAGAGTTTTCATAATGCTATAAATTTTTTAATTTTAATTAAATAAATTTTTTTATTAAAAAGATAAAATTTTATTATTATTTATATAAATATATATAATTTTTTGACATAGTACATCAAAATTATCTTTGGATGAACTTTTTATAATTTTTGAAAAATGTTGTTTTTTGGGATAAAAAGTGAAAATACCATTTTTGTGAATATCATAACTTTTATAATGTAATAATTATATATTCATGTAATAAAATTTATTATTCCATATTATTCGTTAAAAATTTATTTAAGTAATAATATACTTCATAATGTGTTAATTTCAGAAACACATGATTATAATTTTTCAACTATAGTTTTATCCTTTATAAAAAGCTACTTTTATTTGTTATACCTATATAGTATTAAAATTATTTTTTACCACATTTATAAATTTAATAAAGAAAAATTGATTTTATATTTATAATTAATTGGTAAAAATTAATTAAAAAAGGTGTTTTATTTTTTAAACACAAAAACGTTTCCTTGTACAAAAAGGGTTACCAAAATATAAGTAAAATAATAAAAAATTCTAAAAATAAAAGGTAAAGATATAAAGAAATGAAAACCAACAACTTTAAATGGGTGTTTAAGGTATTTCACATTCTTAAATAAATTTTACAATATTAATTTTCAACCAAATTTGTTGAAATTAATGCCACCCAAAAGTGGTTGTCCTTAATAATAAAATAACCATTATTTAATCCCTTAAAACCTCCCCTAATCAAGTATAAATACCCACCCATTCCCTCCTCATTCTTCACACCAAATAAAATTATCAAGAATTATATCTCAATATAACTATCAAATGTCTCTCCATGGTGGTTTTAATGTTTTAATGAGTCACCTTATTGTTTAAAGAATCTTTCTCCCAAGGTAAGGGTTTCCTCAATCATTCTCTTTCCAATTTCAAGTATATTACTTTGGTCATATTGTCTCTTTAAATTCCTTTTTCATATAATGCCACTATTTTTATTCCATATTATTATCTTCCATTTTATATTTTATAAAAGAGATTTTATTTATTCTCTCTCATGATAGCGTTTTTCTAAGACGTTACTATGTTAAAGTTGGGGTTTCCTCCATCCTCCTCTTTGATTTTCAAGCATAACACTCCTATTATAATGTACTTATATTTTTTTTAAAATAAAATATTTACTTTATTTACATGGTAGTATCATAAATTTTTTATATTGGTAATGATATGTTATTTATTTATTCCCATTATATCCATTTACTAGGATGTTATTATGCTCAAAAGTTCCCATAGACATAAAATATCCATTAGAGACCTGCTACCTCATCGAAGGAAAATGAACCAGCCTTCGATATCTCATATAATTTTAGTGGATGGCACTCTTATTTTTATGAATGAAAGTGGAAGATCGGTTTGTGTGCTATCCAGAATCCTGGATGAATACTATTTATGGAGTGGGAAGTCGATCAACAGATCCAAGAGAATTATATATATTTCTAAAAAATGTGGAAATAGACAAGCTTTGTCCTTGTGAAACAGTTTGGATATGAAGGGGGGAACTTTTCCAATGTTTTACCTTGGATCTTCTATCACTCCTAGCTGAATCCGGATTTGGTACTTTGATAATATTGCAAAGAAAATTTTCAGTCGTGTGATCAATTAGAAGAAACACTTCCTATCAGTTAGAGATTGGATAACTTTAATCAACAGTGTTTTATCGGCCATCCACATCCATGTGTTCTCAATATGCAAGGTGCCAAAGGGGGTTCTCTCTTATATTGAAAAAATTCTGGAAAAATTTATTTGGGATGAAAAACTGAGGGGGAATGTCATTGGACCTCATGGGATAGACTAGAGGGACCTGTTCATGAGGGAAGAACCAATGTGTGAAGTCTAGAATATATTTTTCACTCTATGCATGCAAGGCTGGCATGGGAAGTTGTGGAGGAATGTACTCTTTGTGGGTGAATTATTTCTTTTAAAGATGATAGGTTTTATAATAATATTAGAACACATGGCTCCCCATTATGGTCCTTAATAAATGTCATGATAACAAATATCATGAATCATTCTCGATGGATTATAGGAAAAGGGGACATTTATTTCTTCCATCAAAACTGGGTAGGTTTGACCATTGGCTTCATCAGATTTCTTGTCACTACGATATCTTATAGGAAGGCCAGTATGTATCCTAGATTCATCAACTCCATCATGGATATGGATAATTAGTAGGTTTTTTATCTCATTGACCTAAATTCGGACCCTGATAAATCTATATTTACTGCTTTTAGTTCTGGGATTTTTTCTATTGAGGATTTTCACATGATTTTTTTTCTTTAGGGATAGTAGGATTCCTAGAATAACTTGATATGGTGTGATAAAATTACAACCAAGTTAAAATTCCTCTTATAGAGGATAAGAAATCTGTTTGTACCTACTAATGACAACATGGGGAAGATGGGTATCTGTATTGTATCCAGATGCCATTATTACAGTGTGTATAAGGAGGAGATTTCGAATCATATGTTCTTTGAAGGTGAATGGGCTATGGTAGTTTGGATATTATTTTGTGAGTTCACTATTCTTTTATCTTCATAACTTCATTGTGTATATTTTCTTGAAAAATGGTTTCATGGTTCAATTTTCACAGGCCCGAAAAAAGTGGAGGGATCAAGGATTTTAAATGCTGGGTGTTGGTGTATCTTGCATACTAGAAATAAGTCCATATTTGAAGGTATTTCTTCCACATGGATATATATTATCCTGAGAACAAAATAACTCTTAATTTATCTTTTTAGTGGTATTAACAATTTATGTAATGATCCATCTTTATGAACCATACAGGTGAATGCAGTTGGTGCACATCAGTCTCGGAATGGGATGATAAGTAAATGGGTACACTGTTTACACCCTATTATGATTTTCAAACTTAAATTTTATGGTTCATGTATTTTTGGTATCATGCATGGTGGTGGAGTGGTTAGGGACTATAGGGGAAGTGTTCTTCTAGTTTTTATTCCTATTATGGGAGGGGAATATCCATCCAAGTAGAGGAAAAGACTATGTGTTAGGAACATATCCTATGTTCTCAGAAAGGGGTTTATCTGAATCAGATTGAGATAGATTCTATGATAATCCATGATTTCATTCTGTAAAAAATCTCTCCTCCTTGGATGATAGCCTATATTATCAGGAGGTTTCATTCTAGTCTCAATAGCAACAACATCCCAGTAGTGAACACGTGGTGTGAAGGTAATAAGGTGGCCAACTATTTTTCCTCCTTAGTGGTGGAAGATTAGGGTACGTACATTATATTTTTCCCAAATACCCATAATATGGAACTAGATGGAATGAATATTATTAGGGGATAACATCATGGTCTTCACTACTTTAGACCACCCTATACTTGTGTTTTTGGCCTTGGCCATGACCTTGTTTTTATTGTTGGTGTTTTCTCGTCTTTTTAATAAAAATGAAATCAATGATCATGATATAAAACCATAAAATATGTTCATGAATTAAAGAAAATTTAGTTTTACAAGAAATTAAATCCCTATATAGATACTAAAATTGGACATGGTTTTGGAATATGTGAATATAGGGATTATAACCCTGAAAAGAGATGATCGGGTATATCTCAGTCATTGTCCATGTGCATGGGGAATGTTCCCTTAGTGCACACCTGATTTTACACTCCCAGTGGATATTCTTATGTGATCTATATGACATTTAAAAAAAATTATGAATGATTTAACTATCATTTAATTGGTCTCCCACCTTTTCAAATGCTTGTATCCAGAAACATAGAAACCTTTAAACCTTAGTTCTTGTGAACACCTAATGACCACAGTTTCATGTCCTTAACTTGTTAAGGGTGTTTATTTTTACATTGTGAAATACCTAGTTATTCATTAAGATATTTCACCAATATTTCTCTATTGATTATTTTATTGGGGAAAATATTTTCATACCATATAATTATTTATTTTATATAGGAAAATCTTTTCAGATATTCCTCTTTGAGAAATTGTGATAAGTATTTATGTTTTTCAATCCTTGACTATTATGCTATGAAATATTTTATTGTGTTATGGAATTAATTGGACTATTATATGATGTTTTAAGCCTAGAATTATATATATCCTCAGTGAATTAGTAGATCTCATGAGATAACTAAGTTGGGGTAATGAGGGAATCCTTAATTTTTATATATGATTTTTTAGCATAAGGCCTTAATGATATGTTTAAGATGTTCAAAAATATATATTCCCTTAACTATATGTTCATTTGTTGATATCCTAAAATCTATACATTATTATTTTGTATGTGGATTTATTTATTCTCTCAATTTCCTTTTATATGGAATAAATCTATTTATTTATTCATTCCACTAATTAAGATGTCTTGACACAAGTCCTTGAAAACATGTTTAATATGCAAGACATTATGAAATCCCTTAATTGTGGGTTTAGTTATTAATATCCTGAAATCTATTCATTTATATGTTAGCTATTAATTAATTTATTCTATTAGTCTCTTTGATATGTCATAACTCAATTTATTTATTCGTTCCACAATGTTTTAAAAATCCCATCACTATATGATCAGTTTTTGTTATACAGGTATTTATTCATCATTATTCTAGCCATGGTTTTATTTATGATCTTAGTTTTGTTTATAATGGTATGGCTTTGTTTGTTTATTCATACAATAATAAATTTTTTTGTATACCACCCCCTCACTCAGTGTCTGATCTCACCATTTATATTGTTTCCCATTTTCCACAAGAAACCAAGAGGAGTAATCTATATGAAAAATAGATTGAAAGAATAATAATAACATTTTCATGTATTCAGATGTTGTATTTTTTTAGTTTTCAATGTAATATAAGACTTATTTATGTATCAAGTTTCATGAGGATACTAAACTACTGGATCCTTTGTAATGTGATATATACACCGATGTAATAAAACAACCATCAGATCCAGGGTAATGGAGTTGGTGTTGTTTCATATAAAATTGAAAATTAAGGATGATCTGATGAGTCATGGTCAATAATACCCTCATACAAAAATTAAAAAGGCTAGGTTTTATAAATTTTCAGGACCATATCCATTAATTTATCATTTTTAATTTATCTTAGTCGTTATAGTGATAACTAAATTTTTCCTTGGTAACTTATGTTTATCACTAACATTGAAATTGACCATATTACCTAATTCGGATATTGTGATTCCAAATATTAAATCCAATTTACTATATATTCTTTTCAAAATTGATAAAAATTAATTTTAATATTTGAACACATCATACATAAAAACCATTTTAGAAAAAAATTTCTTTAAGAATAACAATTGACTTATACTTATTTAGGATAAAGGTTATGAATAATATTGATTAGAATGAAATTTATTGTTTTAATATTAAAAAAAGAGTTACTTAATTTTCAAAACATGAAAAATAAAAATTTTATCCTATGAATACTAAATTAATGGAAATGGACCAAAAATAGTTTTTACTAGAATATAATATAATTGAAGTTTCAAAATGCCAAGAATAGGCTTAAATATTCAAAATATTAATTGAAAATTAATTAATTTACTCTTTAAACAATTTTTTGGTAAAGAAAAAGGTTCCATAAATTTTCATGTCATGTTTATATCATGGTGATATCATAAAAAATACATTATTTGTAAAAAACATTATTTTTACTATTCACTAAAAAATAATCCTTTTTAGAAAAATTTTAAAAATTAAACATAAGATAATTTTTACATGGTTAGTAAAAAAATGAAGTTCATATTTTTATTAGAAGTCTAAAATTTTAGAATATAACTTTTAACCAAAAAACATAAAATATAATGAAAAATATTTTTATAGAAAATAACTTTTAAATTTCACATGTACTTAATATTATCTCATATCAATTACACATTAAATTAATTATAATCTATTTATTTTCACATTGAAACATTTTATTAGAATAATCCTTTAAAATTGATCAATTTAAGTTAATATAAACAACACAAATCCCAGTCCATTGAAAAATACTACTTTTTTAACATTAAATTATTTTAATCACTTGCAATTAAAATTTATTTTTCATAAATTCATTGCTATTAGAGAACATCAAATAATTATTTGAAAATAATAATAATATGTAAATAATTAACATAACTATTTTTATAATCAATACTTTTAATCAATTAATATGTTTTTATTTACTTATATTTTTACTATTTTTGAAATATTTTTAATGATGTTTCACATTTAATTCTCATAATTTTTTATTTTTCATCTTGAATTATAAGAAAATATATTATTATTTTCTTTAGTTTGGTTTCATGTGATATAATCAATTTAAATTAGCTTTTATTTTAAGGAAAAATACATACTAAAATCTCAAGGTGTAATTTTTTATCCATTTAAATTAATTTCATCACTGAAATTTTAATTTCTTTCACTCATAAAAATATATTAGGGTGTTCTAAATATATTCATTAATCATGAAATATTTTCAAATGATAATTCAATATCACAATCTTTTAATAAAACAAAAAAACTCATTTCCCCTCATAGTAGTAATTTTTTTTATATTTTCATTTATCATAACAATTTGTACACAATATACTTAATTGGTTATAATACTTACAATTTTATAATGACATACTTTTCCTAGCTTGATTTTCATAATCCTGTAAATAACCAAATACTGAATCCAAAATTGTCATTAAACTAATAATTACACATATTAATGTTCAAAATAAATCATAATTGTCCTATCCTTTGATATCTTCATTTGAAACCAAGATACATTTTGTACAACTATTAGTGAAATATATTACTCTTTTAGTTCAACCTAAACGTTCTTAACTTTTATCCTGTTAATATCAACAACCTAATAGCTATCTTAAAATTATCATGAAATTTCATACTATATTCCAAACCAAAAAACTATTGAAACCCATTCTTAGAATATTTAACATAACATTACTCAAAAAATATGAATATATTCCATAAATAATTTTAATTTTCCTTACATCAAATTAATTTTCAATCTCTAAGGTTATATTATCTTATATTCCCCAAAAATAACCCTCTGTCCCAATTATTCAAAATTATCTTTAAATAAAATTACAAACAATTCCAAAAGGATATCTATACCATGATATTGTATTAATTATAAAACTCAATAAACATCTCCTAAAATATCATTAGTCATCTTAAAATAAAATCATATAAGACCATAAAAGGGCCATATATGTGTTTAAACATAGGATATACCTTTAAATTGTTAACTAATGATGGTATCCACAACCATTAAACTATCCTCATTTGATAACATCCTAAAATAAAAAGTTATCTAAACTGGGCTCTAATACTAACTAAATAACCCCAGAGCTGTAGTCCAAAATCTGGTGATAAAAAAACATTCTTTAGATACCGGGTTTGATACTAACAAAAATAAACCAAACATAAACATCCATAATTAAAATATTAATAAAAAATATCATGTTAATAAATTACCCAAGATCTTTTCGGTTAATAGTTTTAGAGAAATGGTAAAAACTAAAACCTATATATTTCTCATCAAATGGACATTTTCCCACTAAATAAATAATCCATTACATCTTAATATGTTTTCAAAACATCTTATAAAATTCAACCCACATGATACCCTTCTTGACCTATCATATATAATAATAGTTTTCATAACCATGGGAAATGGAATCATAAGAAGTATGGTATCAAACACGTAGTAATGGTTATCATGAGAAATAACAGTCGAAGATCAAAAGTGATCCCAAGATAATCACGTGGGTATAAGAACACAATCAAGGAACTTGAACACATTATAAGGAAATCATACCGCAAAAAACATGGATCATAAGCAATGATTCATAATATAAGGAATTTGGCATAAATAAGTAGATATCACAATATAATGGAAACATAAGTGTTCAAATACAACAAAAGTAAAGGCATAATAAACAAATGTCAAGGATCACTATCAAGATAACATAAGATGGTGTGATTGGATTATTTCCCTTGCATCAAACAGGGTATATCCTGAGATGAACCAATTATCCAATTAATTGGGGGGATGCGTAAATATGATCCCACCAGTCACATCATAATATTTAAATTTATATGTGTTCCACACAATCAAACATTTATAATTTCATCATATCATAAGTAACCTGAGAAAAAATGGGTTTTTGGAAGATTTACACAAAACATGATCATAATATATAGAGAGAAAGAATATGGGTGGTATTACTAAATAAGATACATATTGAAAAATTATAATGATTATAGGAATGTGAAATAGATGAAAATTACTTTTAGAATAACATTAGATAATTTCTTTGAGAAATAAGTGGACATATCCTTTTCTATTCATAGAAAAAATAACGTTTTCTTTTCCCAAATTTTATTTTAAAATAAACAGTAAAACATGAGAATATAAATTATTTTAAAAACCCATGAAATCATGGAAAAGATTATCTATAAATTACAACATATATAATTATAGGAAAATTTATTCATATGGATAATGTTTAAATATATATTTTTTCACACTTTTATATAGAAAGTAAGAAATGACCCGTATAGAAAAATGTAAAAATATTGATTTAAAACATTAGTAAATAATGTAAAAGGCAAAAAAGAATTAAGTAGTCATTGAAGTATAATGAATAATATTCATTAAGTAATATAAATAATATGAACATTAAGTAAAAATATTTCTTCCCATAAAGAAGAAATATGGTCCAATCAACTTATAATAATAGTTTTGGTTTAATTAGGAACCAAATGTCCATGAAAGGGTAAGAAGATATGTAAACCTAAAGGATAACTATAGGAGAATAAAATAAATGGTATTTTATAGAGAAATATCATATAATTTCTCTATACAGAAATATAGTCATAAAAATCATTAATTCAATGTGTGATTGGCAAGAAAACCCTTACAAAAAAAATGTATAGTATGAACTATAAATCCATAAAGAAGGAAATTAGACCATCAATTCAAAATAAAATGAAGTAAAAATTATGGTAAACATTAAAGGACTTAAATATAATTAATATATGATAAAATATGGAATTAAAGGACAATACGTGTAATGATTGGAGCCTTAGAAAAGAAATACTAACCAAGAATGTAACATGTGATGTAAGAATATATCAAGGAAGAGATTATGTGAAAAAAATATAAATCAGTATAATTTAATTTTAATTAAAAAAATTATATTTTCTAATACACATAATCTTATAATAACATAATCAATGAAGAAAATATATATCTTAATAAAATTAAAATGTGTTAAGAATCCCTTTATGAACATAGAAAAAATATGAATCAAAACACATTAAAAGAGAGAAAATAATAGAATTTTTAAATAAAATATGTTTAATGTGATATAGGATTAAATACTTAAGTGGTATTTGAATACACCATATCAAATAAAATTAACATTTCATAGCTTTAAATATATCCCAAGGAATGAAAATTGGGACAGAGAACCCTTACCTTAGATTCATGCTTTGTTAGACACGCTCTAACATCATGTATAATAAAATAAGACTTAGTATTATTTTATTTTATAACCTTATTAATGCGTATTAAATTATATAATAGTTTCTATATTCCTTTATTTCATGGTTATTACTAATTCAAAATTAACATCGATAATCAGTTGTTATTAATTTCAACCATTTCATGTCAGTTTCAGTATAATAGTTTTAGTCCTTAATTCATGTTCATGTATTAATTATATTTAAAATTTATAAGGTACTAAAAATAATATATATAATTATATATGATTTTATAGGTTCATTAGATGGGAGTTTTGGGAATAGTTCCCCACAATGGAATCCAAAACATAGCTGTTTCAGTAATTTGTAACTAATAAAAGATTATATATTAATAATTAGTTCCACATTAATATTACCATTATAAAAAAAATTATTTATTTTTAATAGAATATATTACTATTAATTAAGTTTTAATATCCATCCGTGATATAAATTTATTCCATCACCCATGTAGGTGTTAAAACCGACAAAAAACAAGAATATAATATAATTAATGGATGTGTATGATTATGAATTTATTTTATTATAAAATTTTCATCATATAAGTTTAATTATGTTATTTAGATTTTATTAAATATAAAAATAATAATTTATAATAGGTATAGAAATAATATAGATGAAAAATAATGAAAAGATGTTATTACTTACAAAGAACAAATCATGCCGCCTCTTAGAAGCCTTTTTGGTTTCGACGGAATTAATGAATTATATTAAGACCATGGGATCAAGAATGTGTGATCTGTTATAAGTGAAGGAAATATGGTTCGGTTTAGGGAGGAATTATAACTTTTTGTGTGAATTTGGAGGGGTGGTGGATAAGTCCTTTTACAAGTAAGATGACTGACATTTTTATAAATACTTATTTTTTAATATAAAAGGAATATGAAAATTAAGTCATCTGGATTAAAAATTGAAAATTAAGTAAAATAAAATGAATTTTGATCATGAATAAACTCATAAGACCATTTAATGACAAGGTTTTGTGATATCTCAGGACCTTATCCCTTAATTTAAATTTTGTATGTTATTTTAGATTTTAAAGTAGTAACTAACTTTTACCTTGAAAACTTATTTTTACAAATAAAATTGAAATTGAAAGTATTAATTAATTTGGAAATTATAATTCCTAATTTAAATCTATTTTATTACAATAAAATTAAAAATGTGATAAAAATTAATTTTAATATCAGCACACATAAATGATAAAAATCATTTTTTTAAAAATGTATCTTTATGCATAAAAATTAAATTTTACCGATTTAGGAAAAATGTTATGAATAATATTGATTATTCTAAAATATATTGTCTTATTATTAAATAAATGAGTGTTATTTGAATGTAAAACTTTTCCAAAATATGATTAAATCTTTAGGTAGATTTAATTAATGTAAAAGTGCCAAAAATAGGTTTTTATTTGAATATTATATAACTTATGTTCCAAAACGTCAAGAATATATTTATAAATTCATAATATTATTTTTAAATGAATTATTTTACTCTAAAAATAATTTTTTACCTAGAAAAAATGTTTAAAAATGTTTATGTTGGTTTTTGTTATGATGATTTTATAAAAGTTGTGATATTTGTACAAACATTATTTTTACAATTTACAAAAAAATCAACATTTATAGAAAAATTTAATGTATTCACCATATTAAAATTTTGACATGATGAATAAAAAAATTAATTTCATTTTCTATAATCTATATTCTAAAATTTATAAATCTAACTTTTAATCAAAAATAAAAAATAAAATGAAAACTATTCTTATAGGATTTCTTTTTAAATTTTGGTGTTCTTAATATTATTTCATATCTATTACCAATTAAATAATATTTAATCAATTTTTTTTACATTTAAACATTTTATTTTAATAACCCTTTAAAAAATACATTTTATTTAATATAAACAAAACACATCAATTTAAAAAATAGTTCTTTGAATTTTTTTTCCCTTTTTACATTAAATTATTTTATTCACATCCCATTAAAATTTATTATGTATTAATTTGTTGGTATTAAAACACATCAAATATTTCTGAAAAAAATAATAATATACAAGAAATTTAAAAGCATCATTTTATAATAAATCATTATAAATAATTTTTTCTTTGTGTTTACTTCACATTTTTCTCTGATTATAATTTTTGTAATGATATTTCACAGAATATTCCTATAATGTGTTAATGTTCATATCAAATTATAATAAACTATATTACATTT
This sequence comes from Viscum album, assembly GCA_963277665.1. NCBI lineage: Eukaryota > Viridiplantae > Streptophyta > Magnoliopsida > Santalales > Viscaceae > Viscum > Viscum album. The sequence continues at coordinate 824,820,611 of OY728148.1, read as the reverse complement.
AATTTTAGTTCGTTGTTCCATGTGATAAAAGCTATTCAATATAGTATTTATTTAAAGAAAAAATACATACTTAAATATCAAGGTGTTATAATATAAGTATCCACCATTGATATACTTCTCATTTTAAGAAAAAAGTTTCATGGTGAAATTCTATTTCTTAAAATTTTAAATTGATGAAAATACCTATTGAATGGAATGTATCCATTTCTACCTCATTAATGGATTTTAATATCCATTAAAAGGAGTTGGTTGTTATTATTCAAATGACTCAACCATAAATGTTTTACTCTTACAAGAAGGTGGTAACTTCACATGGTTCATGTTATTTTTAATTAATTGAGTTAGTTGATAAAGTAACTCCAAGTAGCTCACAAGTACTACCCCCTCATATTAATAATCTCTTTAGGGTAATTGTTATATTTCCCATTTTACAAGTGGTTGACATGGATATTCAATTTAAAAATATTTATAAAACAATGGAATGTTAGTGATGAGAATAATCTTATTAATAGTAATATAAAATGAAAACTATTAATAATGATATCATAATACATAAATCACTTACACATCGCAAATTATGACTTTTTAAGTTCAAGTCTATTAAATTTACGGTGTATTTACTACCAGGTTCATTGACATAATACCCATATATAAATATAGCTTACACTAAAAACAAATATAATAGTACACATTTAATATTCATAATATTACATAATTTCTTACATAAATACCAACAATGATATTAGAAAACTCGCAATATATCATGTTTGGGAGATTAGATACATTATATATAAATAAAAAAAATAAAATTCATGCTTTTATTTACATTTTCACATACAATCATGAATCTCATATAAATTCATTCATAATGAGGGATAAATTGGAATAATATATAATTTTTTTGAATTATAAAGTAGTATAAGTGGATTATGAAAAGATATCATGGGAATCTTAGTCATCATGTGATATATGGAACAACACGAATAGTAACATGACATCATGATCATAATATAACCATGAATCATAGATACATGGAATAAGAAAACATTAATCCTAGCCTTTTGAAAAAAACATGAAACATGAAATCATAAGCAAATGTCAAGGATCACTTCCAAGACAACGTAACATATATTGAGTGGTTTCATTACAATTTATTTAGATAAATAATTTTTTTATTACAAACACCGTAATTTGTTGATATTTTGTTTAATTAATAAATTCTTATATTTTACATAAGTTTTAATATAGTATTTATTTGTTTTAAGTATAAACTTATTTTAGAAGATAATATTAGTTAATATTTATTTATTTTTTCATTTTATTATTTTCATAAATTCTCTGTTTTTATGCTTCTTATGAACTTATTTTTGGGAGAAATACTTATCTATATGAGTTATGGGATGAATTATATGTTCAAGTGAATAACTGAAATTTTTCTAACTACTATATTTTCTTTATGTATTAAAAGAATAATTATTACTAGTTTTATTTCATCCTCATGAATTTTTTATCTCAAAAATTTTATAAGTAATGAAAGACTCATAAAAAAATAAATATTACTAATATGAACATAAATATGGACCACATGTAAGAAAAAATGAATCATATTATAGGAATATTGACTCATATAGAACTTAAATTTCATTATGTTTAAAATGACTTCAATACTGACCAGGATAAATCATATGATAACTATAGAATATATCATATGAAACATAGTAAATAAATCTTTTTAAAATTAAAAACAAATATTCACAAAAAACTTAGGAAATGACTCAGTAAAAAATACAATGACTTATAAAAAATAAGTTTTTTTAGAAAACTAAAAATATACTCTATTTTTCTTATCTTTTTATATTTTAGTTTATTTCATATTTGTTTTACTTGTTTTTATTATTTTTTAATTATTTATTAATCGTATCGATCCTATGTAAACTAAATTTGGAGTTTTTTTAATAGGATTAATTTAACATAATGAGGGATCAACTATGTATAGATATTCTCACTACATTCATAAAAGTAAAGTAGTTAAAATTTAAATTGATTAAAATATAGAGAGTTATTGTCACATGATTTATGCGAGTTCTTAAAGTACTATAATATTTATTATTATGATTATATTTACAAATTTATTAATTTTTTTACATATTATAATGAATTTAGTTCTATATTGTATTCTATTTTATAGTATATTAAAGTCAGTTTAAATTCAAGCCTTGTGAATATTATTTTTTTAATTTATGGAGAATACAGATGAATAATTATCTAGGAAATAAGTATCTAATAACTTCAAATCAGTTCATTAGTTTCACATGAATGAGTAATGATTAAAGAAAAAAATCTAAAATTTCTATTATTTTACATATTTTTTGTATTCACTATATGTTTTTAAATTTGGATAACACGAAGAAACCCTATAAATAGAGTTTGATAAAACTAGTGTAAGGGTGGGGGTTGAGGATATTTAAACTGTACTATGCAATTTTTTTATCACAAACTACTAGATGATGGAATAGATAATTTAAAAATATAGAAATTCACTAATGGAGTGAAATATTTTTCCTGAACACTCAAGATCTCCCTATCTAACTAGTTTATATTATACTGTATATTTCTTATCTCTTATGTGTGCATGAATTTTGGTTTATGATTTTTCATTAAAAAGTTGGAACTTAATGTCTAGTTATATCACCCCATAAAAAGGTATGTCATGTTTTACCATGGTTCAGTAATAGGATGAGGTTTTCAATTATTCCATTGTCCAAATAAAGGATAGGTTGGTACTTCCTCCACTTCCAAAGGAAGGTTTTGGGTTTTTCCTCAAGATGAGAAAAAAGAAGTGTAATTAGGTTTTGCCTAAATGAGAGAAAAGTTTGTAAATTGGATTGTGACTTGTGGTGTAAAAAATAAAGCTGTAAGTGTTTTCACTCTCCTTTAAAAGTGATGTACCAATTGGTGGGTTCTCTACTCTCATCTTGAGAGTTTAAAAAGTAGAAGTAAGTTCAATTTGATCTGAACAAATATAAATATTCTTTTATTAATTTTCATTTTTATTTTTTTCAATATAAATAAATTTGAATTTGAATTTATAATCATTAATTTTTTAAAAGTGGTCAATTAGACCCACTATGGATCTTTCTTCTATCCTCATATTAATATAAAACAATTGAATTATAATCTTAACCCTTTGAATATCCTGATATTTTAGATTATTTTCTAAATTTATTATATATATATTTTTGAAAATAACTTATTCTATAGACTATAGAAATTAGTTAGAGATATTTAGTGATCATAATAATTAGTTATAGTAATGAATGGATTCCAAAAAAATGAATATATTTTTATGGTACATATTATAGTTATTGGAAGGCTTTGATGAAAGTCCACCTCACGAAATTGAATATTGAACACCAGAATATTATAATAAAACCTTACACTTTACCTGAGAATGAATTAAACATACTTACTGGTAATGATGCAGGTGAATATGTGTTAAATTATAAGGTGATGAATATATTTTACTATGAATTTAAAATAAATGTATTCATCCATGTATTAGTTTTTAAAAACACACATGATATTTGGTGAATACTTCAACTCACACATTATAGATCTGATAAGATTAAAATAACTAAACAAATTTTGATTGAAGATAAATATAAATATTTTAAAATTGGATAAGATGATAGTACTAATCAACTGTTCCATAATTCTTTTAGTATTGAAAATAGAATGGATGATTTGGGTGAAGTATTCTATAATACTATTCTTATTGAAATATTTCATAGATATTTACCTAAAAATGACATACAAGGAAGGTTTCTATAGGTGAATGAAATAATATTCAATAATATACACTTGATTAACAAATTGGTTATTATCTTCAATATGAATTAGAACTTGAGAATATAAGCGAAGTATAATCTACAAAAATGCATTTCATTTGAATAAATAAATTCTTATGATTACTCATCATATTTTGAGTTATTTGGAAATGACATTGATGAGTTTTCTTATGTTTTTAAGGTAGTTTACAAAATTAATAAAAGAAATTTTCAAATCACTTAATTGTATTATCATTGGGATGAAAGTAATAGGAGATGAATAGATAATATTATTACCAATTATATTCCAAAAATAATTTTTTATGAGTGAGGAAAAAATTACATATTATACCTAAATGTCCAAAGTTAATGAAATATAGGAAAAAAAATGAAATCATGAAAAAGAATAGAGAACTTGCATCGAGATGGATCTATATCAAGGAATCAGATTCGAGTTTTGAATTTAGTTATGAAAAGGAATATGTAAATCTATGCTTGATGGATTATTAAAATTAGGTTAGTGAATCCGATTCTAACTATCTATTATCAAATTCTAAAAAACATTTAGTTGATGATTTATATAATGAAATTTAAATGTAAAAAATTATATTATTAATATTTTATAAATATATATGGAACTAAAGAATAATAAAAAGTAAAATTTTGAGAAAAAATATCACTATTTATGAAAATTAAATGATAAGGAATACTAAATATGAAACTAATGATAAAATCTATTTAGTTTTGGAAATTATTTAGAATTAAAATAATAAACTATAAGGCCCCGACATTAAAAATTAAATATCCTTGGGTTAAGTCAAGAATTCACATTGAGGATCTTTTCAAGTTATAGTTTTATAGAATTAGACCATAATTATTAGATAAAAACTAAAATTTATACAAATTGGATACAAGTAAAACATTATACATTTCTTCCACAATATAGAAATTTTTAAAAATAAACATTATTTATTTTCTTGATAAAATTATTCTTGACTTATTAATTCTCTTACCCATCCTTATACCTTGAGAAATCCATTTCAAAAACTTAGTATGAGAATAAAAACCCTAGTAAGGAATATAAAATAAAGAATAAAACCATTATTCAATGAATATTTTAAACATATGAAAACATTTTCACAAAATCATATTTTTCACCCATAAAACAAAAACTTTTTGACATACCTCATGAATCATAAGATTCTTAAAAAACATCTTATAAATCATAAATCATAAAGTTAACTTTTGGTATCCTTATCATACTTACATTATAGTTTTCAAAACTACAAAGAGAGCTACCTTCATGGTTATGTTTGGAATACTCATCACAGTATATTCCCAATATCTATTATAAAGAAACTTTAACATTTACCACCGTCTCATTACCCAATGAATTAGAGAGTTATCACGAGCTCACATTCCCTTGTTTTATCATAGAACCACCTATATACATAAACAATTACCAAGAATCATAACATAATCATAACACATAAAACAAGCATAAAGGAAAAATAACATTTTCACACTGCATTAAAAAGAGATAATTTCAAGATATTGACACAATAAATACTTTATCAAAACAATTTTTTGTTAGAGTTGGTATCTAGACCCAACTGGTTATACTTTGATTACATGGATATTTAATGTATTTAAATATTAAACATCTTATTACATATTGTTCATTGTTCTGCATGATTGTGATGTAATAATTTCTTAGAGTTTTTGTTACATTGATAGGGTCAAAGAAGATCCCCACTATGATGAGAACATTGAAATTCTATAACAATATTCTTAAATATAGTTCTACGGTTGAATGAGATAATATGAAGGGACACATAGCATGAAGACTATCAGGTGTGAGTACTCGTAAGTAGATGAGACTTCCCCTCATGAAGTTCTCACTTGGTAATCTCCAAGATAAGAGATTATGAGAACATACATGCTAGTAGGAATTCCTCATGTTTTGGTGTCATTAGATATTTCTATATAAGAGCGTGTCTAATGATCCTTAGACCTTAATATTATCATTAATAAATGTCCGGGCTTGTGCACTTTGATTTACTGATGAAAACCATCACGCATACAGTTGGAAGGAAGTAGGGTACGTTTGGTGCGTCACGAGTGACATGGTATTAATGGATAAGTAGAGGAAGGATTTTCCCTTCCATTTATGGGAGTTGATATCTCGTCCCTTTGATTGAAATAGAATTGTCGCATGAAATTCCATGGCCATGGTGTAACAATGAGTTTATTTCAGGAAGTCAAAGAACGACACATCAAGCATTAAGGTTGATGAAACTATCATGAAACCTGCTTGATGAGATATTGAGTCAAAGGAATTATATTACACACTGAGTGTTCATATGTGGATTTCATTGTTTCAAATTTACGTTTTTTTATCTTGGGTGCCTTGACCCATTTGTAGACAATACTCTTGGACTATAAACAAGCCAATCAAATGAAAATGGGAAAGAATCATAGAGGATCAGACACTATGTATTTTTGGTGTTTAGGTTAAATTCTATTTGAATTTAATTAATGAAATAAATATTATTCTTAAGACCGTGGAATAATTTGATTCAAGTTAAGATGATCGCATAAATTAAATTAAATTTATTTATTTTATTGAACCTTAAAATGAATATTTATTTACTTTTTGTAAATAAAATATTTATTTAAGAGAATAATTTATTTATTTATTTATTCAGGTGTTCAATAAATGGAAGTGGAGTTCGTGTGGACCAAGGACAGTCTAGTAGTAAAATAATTATTTCCAAGATGGTAAATAGTTATTAGTTGTCACAAGATTAAAATAATAATGATGGTACTATTATTTTGTGACTTGTAATTTCATTCATAATTCCATTTTCTGCAAGTTGGAACACCATAAATAATTATGCAGTATTAATAATATGAGAAAGGGTTTTCTCTAAGTTCATGAATGTATTTAATTGCTATTATGAAATTAAATATTTTAACCGAAGTTCCATGCATATAAATAGACAAGTATGTCTATTAATCCATTGAGAACACAACACATTATTGGTGAACTGAGAATTTTTGAGCTAAACAATTTCTCTCTTGAATCCTCTTCCCGTCCCTCTCAAGATCAAGAGATGTTATTCAAGGCTGAAGAACAAGTGATCAAGAATGACTGACATAAGACAGTCTCTTCACCAATCTAGCACCTAGAGAATGAGTGGTTTCGATCGGTGTCCATCGAAGTATGTGTGGATCACCACTAGAGGGAATCTAGTTTTGATCCTCTCAAGTGAAATGAGATAATCTGGAAGGGTCATTCCAAATGATTAACATCATCAAAGAAGAAAATACTAAAGATCCAGATATTCATTTTTTAATGAAATTAACTAAATTAATTAAAAAATGATGTGAAAGATCATATCTAATGGTTTTGGGTCTCTTCTTTCTTTATCTAAATCTCTAATTCTATTCTATGGAGACTGGAATTCATCGTCGTATCGATCCTGAAATAATCATTGATCATGGTAAAAATTAATGTAGGGTTCTGTAATAACCACTCTTCCACTACGCCTAGAACCTGCATGTGGTATCAGAGGGGTTACATCATAGTCTATAATTATTTAAATATTTCATTGATGACTTACAAATTTAATAATTTTGTTGTTTCAATTTAGGTTAATTGTTCTGCAAATCTTACTCTCACGATCTATTCCACCTATTTTGATTCTCATTCACCTTACAGAAATGATATTCTCTTTTAATTATAATTAAAACCAAATAGTGGATCTCATCTGAAGGTTCCAAATCATCATGGACATAAAAAACTAGAACACACAATGTGTATTTGGTAGTACAAACTATATAGTCAAGATTCAGTGCATCAGACCGGTATGCCAAACTAATCCATTTGATGGAGTCTTTCTAAGTCTTAAATGACTCCGTTTGTTGACCAGGAACATGAGGCACACAGTTTTTCGATTACATGCCATGTATTCCACTGAACATGGTGTGCAGTCCCTTCGGGTTAGGTTTAGACTGTGTACCCTGTACATGGCTTGCCCGGCTGGAAACCGTGTAACATTGATACTACATGGCATGTGTTCCATTTAACATACTGTGTACTCTGAAGATTTCTAATGTTCACTCACACACCATTTCCCCAGGCATGTACTTATGATGGATGGTGAAAAATAGTACACACCATATAGTTATAACTACACTCTGTGTACTCATCCAAATTACAAAAATTTATTTAAATTTATTATTATATTATACAAACCCTTGAGTCCCGGACCATCGTGCAGGTGTAAAGCAGGATCACAACACGTGATAAGTGTTATATATATATATGTGTGTTTAATTTAACATCTGCATAATGTTCATTTATACTCATTGGGTAGTTATGAATAGGAATTCACTAAGTTGCCACCAAGGTAAAATTTACGTACAAAGATAATTTTAAATGAATTTATTTGTTTAAAATTATCATGGATGAGAATCTCAAGGAAATTCAGAAAAAGAGTTTATGTTAAAAGGATTGATTAATTAAAGATGATAATTAATTTATTCGAGCGTGATTTATATTAAACAAGAATGATTAAAAAATTGAATGATATTTTTATTTATGCATAAACATCATTGCATGTATGGATGATCATGAGCTAGACCAAGACCTTTGTATGTGGATGGTTTCTTTTAATTTATTTATTTAAATTAAATTTGTTAGCCTATGAGCCATCTCTCCTCATTAATATATAGGGTCTGCATGCCCATGGTTTCTTTTATGTAAAACCCCTTTTACCCCTCACTTACATGTGAGTTTAAAAAAAGGAATATGTAATAGATGGAACTACCAAGCTAGTGGAGGTGGTTCAAGATGGAGCCAAGACAAAACCAATCCTAGGAGATACATAGGTGGACAGGTGGAAAGTTATAAACATGAACCCAAGAGGTTCAAGATGTTTCTCCCCTAGGCCAGGGTTATTTTATCAACAGCTAGATAAACTAACCATTAGAAAAGATCATGATCATTCAATTTATTTTATTTCTGTTAGTTGCATGGTTGATCATTATAGATGTTTTTCCACAATCACATAATTAATGAATTAAACAAGCATTCAAGATAAAACTAAAATTAACTAGACTTTTGCGTAAATATTGTCAAGTAATGGTTAATCACTTAATTAAGTTCCACCAAATATTAACAAGCATGTGATAATGATAATAAGTAATTCATGCATAAGAGATAAAAATCCCTCAAATAAAATATTAAGCCATACCATGCCTTCCATTACATGATTAAGGGAAAAAATCTATAAAACAATGTTTTTGAACAACCTTTGTTGGGACACTTAATTTTATACTAGAAGACCTTATGAAAGGTTTCGGTTTGACCTAACCATATTACATCAAGAGGAGTATCCCTTGCTAGAATTTTTGTAATATTGGAGGAAAGAGTTGAGGAAATACAAAGTGATGATTTGAGGATTGGGGAGTCCACTCAATAGATTAAGGAACTGCAATCCCATAGTTGGCAAAGACCTTCCTACCTAAATACATTCTAATAGCTTGAACAACCCTTTTTGGGGTTATGTGAAGGGGAATATGGATCCTTTACACTATAATTTCATGGAAACTGAACATTTCGAGTTCAATGGTGAGGGCCATTAGGACTTGATAAAATAATGGGAGACTTAATACAAATTTATTATTTCTCATAAAATGTAATCAATAATGTACTAATGATCCGCTCTTTTAATTTTAGAATAAAAATGAAAATCTTGTCAACCACACTATCCCTATGACCAATTATGGATAAAGACAACATCCTCATTGGAAATAACTTCCAGGAATGGTTTAGACACCTTCGGGTTATCCTACACTATGAATGAAAGTTTTATGTGTTGGAGTCAACATTACATGATCTTCATGCCAAAGAGGTGAGTGATGAGGATTTCCATTTTCTGAGAAAAATATAAATGATGTGGTTGACATTCAATGTTTGATGCTACTATCAAGGTCTAGTGACCTCATGAAGTATCATGGAAACATGGATTCTTATAGCATGCTCTAGCACCTATGTGGTCTTTACCGGGATAGAGAAAGTCAGGAAAGGTTTGAGATTTATAAGGCAATCTTTTAGAGTAAACTTGGAGAAGGTGACCTAGGTGGGCCTTATGTAGTCAAGCTCATTGGCTAAATTGATCTCCTGGAGGTTCTAGGGTTTAAACTCCCCAATGAACTGGGCACCAATCTCATTCTCACATCACTCCCTCAATGATTCTATATATTTGTTGTCAATTTCAATTTGAACAACATATAGAAGTCTCTATCTGATCATCTTATCCTCATTTTCCAACTGGACAAAGATATAAATCATGAAAAGACTTCTTTTCTTATGGTGAATAAGAGGAAAGGGAAGGCGAAGATCTTTAATCCCAAAGATTCTTCATAACCTTCCATGAAAAGGAAGATCAAAGTGGAGGCAAAGGAACAGAAGGCTGTTTGTTTTTCATGTGGCAAGAAGGGCCGCTGGAAGAAGAACTGAACCGAGCCTAAGAAGCATGGCAAAGCTTCAGGTGCGTTTGTTATCGAATTCAATCTATCTATTTAAAAAAATTGGGTATTAGATAAATATTTTAGTGCTCACATATGTATCCAAATATAGGATCTAAGTAGATTTAGGAAGATTGACTGAGGGGAGGTAGATCTACGAATAGCCAATGGAGACAGAATTGCTACTATAGCTGTCGGGGACTACCACCTCACATTGACAAATGGGATGATCTTGGTGTTAAAAGGTTGTTATTATGTTCTATCTATTACTGAAAACATTATTTCTGTATCAATATTATATACATATGTATTTGTTTTTATGTTTTACAATGATCGTTTCTTCTCTTACGAAGATAGCATTTGTTATGGTAGAAAACATTTATACAACGATATATACGTGTTGGATTACACAAACTAAGTAATGGAAATTGATAATAAAAGTACTTCACATGAATCATACCACACCTAGAATCACCAGATAGGTCATGTAAATGAGAAACACTTGGAAAAGTTACATCATGTTTGATATTTAGATTATTTAGAACTAAAACCACTTAGGGTATGTCATGCATGTTTATAAGTAAAAACGACCAAATCCCCATTTAGTGGGAAAGATGAAAGGACTAATGAACTTTTTAATTGGTTCATAACGATGTGTGTGGACCATTTTCAGTTGAAGCAGGGGGAGGGCAATCATACTTCATAACTTTTACTGATGATTTTAGTAGATATTGATATATCTACTTAATGAGGTAATGTTAGATTCTTTTGATAAGTTAAAAGAATACAAGAATGAAGTTGAGAACCAGCTTGGTAAGAATATTAAGAAACTCTGCTCAGACCGAGGTGGAGAATATCTTAATCAAGAATTCATTGATTACTTATGGGAGTTTGGGATCCTATCTCGACTCACTCCTCCTTACACACCCCAATGTAATGGTGTGAGTGAAATGAGGAACCACACCCTATTGGACATAGTGAGATCATTGATGAGTCATGAGAGTATTTCATTATCCTTTTGGGGATATGCGTTACAAACAATGCACACATACTAAACCAAGTACCAACTAAATTGATAAATGTTATTCCATACGAGTTATAGAGTGTAAATAAATCCATATTATCGAATTTACATGTGTGGGGAAGTGGTGTTTTTTTAAGGCCTCTCCAGGTAACAAACTTTCACCCCGAGGCACAAAGTGTATCTTTATAGAATACCCTAAGGAAACAAGAGGATATTACCTATAAAACCCCTTAGAAAAAATGTGATAGTGGAAAGAAATTCCATATTCCTTGAGAGGGATCACATATCCAAAAGAGATAGTGGTGGCATGATATACTTCGATGAATTTGAGGCTCAAGGTATATAGGAGTTGGTATAGAAGAATATTCTATAAGGCCCTGTGGAAGAAAGAAATGTTCCAAAGACACAAGAACTGTGTAGGAGTAAAAAAGAGGTTAGAAAACTGGAATGGTATGGTTTTCTAGTTACCGAGGATGGTGACTCATTATTAGTTGATAATAATTATCCTATAACCTACAAAGAAGCAGTAAGTGGCATAGATGTTTCCAAGTGGAAAGAATCCATGAATTCTGAAATGGATTCCACGTAAAAAAACCATGTTTGGATTTTAGTACATCCCCCAGTTGATGTAAATCATGTTGGTTGAAAATGAATATTCAAGAAGAAACTAGACATGGAAGGAAAAGTCAATACCTATAAGAAATGAGTGGTTGCAAAAGGGTTCAAAAAATGTCAAGGAATTGACTATGATGAAACCATTTCACCAGTTGCAATGCTGAAATACATCAGAATTCTATTGGTCATTTCCACTTACCATGAATTTGATATGTGGAAAATGGATGTCAAAACAGAATTCTTTAATGGGAACATTTAGGAAGATGTCTACATGACACAACCTGAAGGATTTATGACCCCAAAAGATGCCAATAAGTTATTTAAGTTGCAAAAATCCATTTATGGATTAAAGAAAGCATTCAGGTCATGAAATATTCATTTCGATGAAGCCATAATGAAATATGATTTTATCAAGAATGAATGTGAGCCTTGTTTCTTAAAACGGTTTAGTGGGAGTGAAATCATTTTCTTAATAGTACATTTTGATGACATATTACTTACTAGAAATGAGATACTAGTCTTATAGTCTGTTAAGGAATGGTTGAATCAATACTTCTCCATGAAATAATTGAGAGAGGAAGCATATATTCTTGGGATCAAGATCCATTGTGATAGATCTAGGATATTGATAGGACTATGTCAAAGTACATACATTGATAAGATACTAGAGAGATTCAGTATGGAACAATCAAAGAGGGGATTGTTGCTAGTGTCACATAGAATTAATCTTTCCAAGAAAATATGTCCTCAAACACTTGAGGAAAGAATGATAATGGAAAGGAATCCATACAAATCAGTGATTGGGTCACTCATGTATGCCATGCTATGTACTAGGTTGGATGTCGCCTATACATTAATAGTGGTAGGAGGATATCAAGCTGATCCAAGTGACTGCCATTGGATGGAAGTCAAGACTATCCTATAGTATCTGAGGCATAGTAAGGATATGTTCCTGGTTTATGGAGGATATTAGGAACTAGTTATCAGAGGATATGTAGATTACAGTTTATATACTGATCAATATGACATGAAGTCACAAACAAGATACATCATCACTTTGAATGGAGGTGCAATGAGCTAGAAGAGCTCAATGCAGAGTGTGGTCGCAGATTCTATAGTAGAGTCCGAGTATATCATAGATTCTGAGGTAGCTAAAGAAGAAGTTTGGATGAAAATATTTATCCAAGAGTTGTATGTGATACCTTGAAGTAAAGATCCCATCACACTATACTGTGATAATACTGCAACTATGTCTCTCGCAAAATATCCAAGGTCACTTCAACAGATGAAGTAGATAATTCATAAGTATCATCTCTTGAGGGTTTTTTATTAGATATGTGAAGGTGAGGTGAGTAGTATTTCCATGGAAGACAATGTGGAAGACCCCTTGACTAAATCCTTGACTTAGAAGAAACATGATCACCATGTGAGGTCTAGTAGACTGAATGTCATAGGCAGTTGAATGTAATCCAAAATTGAGTTTGTAAGAGTTGGTGTCTAGAACCAACTGGCTGTACTTTTATTATATGGATATTTAATATATTTAAATATTAAATATCTTATTACATATTGTTCATTGTTCTGCATGACGATGATTTAATAATTTTCTAGAGTATTTGTTGCATTGATAAGGTCATGGAAGTTCCCCGCTATGATGAGAACATTGAAATTCTATAACAATATTACTAAATATAGTTATACAGTTGGATGAAATACTATGAAGGGATACATATAATGCAAAGAATCAAGTGTGAGTACTCGTAAGTAGATGTGGATTCCTCTCCTGAAGTACTCACTTGGTAATCCCCAAGACAAGAGAATATGAGAAGAGACCCGCCAGTAGGAATTCTGCATGTTTTGGTGTCATCAAATTTTTCTATCTCTGAGCATGTATAATGATCCTTAGACTTTAATATTATCATTAATACATATCACGACTCATGAAATTTGATTTACTAATAAAAATTGTCATGTGGACAGTTGGCGGGAAGTAGGGTATATTGGGTGCGTCATGAGTGATATAATATTAATGGATAACTTGAGGAAGGGTTTTCCCTTCCATTTATAGAATTTGATATCTTGTACCTTTGATTGAAATTGAATCTTCATGTGAAATTCCATGGACATGGTGTAACGATGAGTTTATTTCAGGTAGTAAAAAAGGACGTATTAAGAATAAAGTTTGATGACACTATCATGAAACCTTCTTGATGAGATATTGAGACAAAGTGATTATAATACACAACGAGCGTTCATATGTGGATGTCATTTTTGCAAATTTATGTTCTTTCTCTTGGGTGACTTGACCCATTTCTAGATAGTACTCTTTGACTTTAGGCAAGCTCGCCTAATGCCAATGATAAATAATCATAGAGGGTCAGACACTAAGTGTTTTTAGTTGTCTTAGTTAAATTCTATTTGAATTTAATTAATAAAATAAATATTATTCTCAAGACCATAGAATAATTTTATTCAAGTTAAGATGATCTCATTAATTAAATAATATATAATTATTTATTTTATTGAACATTTAATAAATATTTATTTACTATTTTTTTAATAAAATTTTTATTTAAGAGAATAATTTATTTATTTATTTATTCAGGTGTTCAATAAATGGAAGTGGAGTTCGAGCGGACCAAGGCTGTTTATGTAGTAAAATAATTTTTTCCAAGATATTAAACAATTATTAGTTGGCATAGGATTAAACTAATAATGAAACTGCTATTATTTTGTGACAGATAATTTTATTTATAATTCTGTTTTGCGCAAGTTGGAGCTCCATATATAATGACGCAGTATTATTATTATGAGCATGGGATTTTGCTAAGTTCATGAATGTAGTTAATTTCAATTATGAAATTAAATATTGTAACAAAAGTTCCATGAATATAAATAGACAAGTACATCTATTGTTCTATTAAGAACATACCACATGCTTGGTGAATTGAGAATTATTAAGCTAAACAATACCACTCTTGAATCCTCTTCCCGTCCTTCTGATGAACGAGAAACGTTCTTCAAGGCCGAATAACTAGTGATCAAGAATGACAGACATAATACACTCGCTTCACCATGATATCACCCATATAATGAGTGGTTTCGATCAGAGGTTATTGAAGCATGTGTGGATCACCGCTAGAGGGATTCTAGTTTGGATCCTTTCAAGCACAACGAGATAATCAAGAAGGGTCATTTAAAATTATGAACATCATCAACGAAGTAAATATGAAAGATACATGTATTTTTTAGGAAATTAATTAAATTAATTATAAAATGATGTGAAAGATCCTCTCTAATGGTTTTAGGCCATTTCTATATTTATCTAAATTATTGATTGTATTCTGTGGAGACTGGTGTTCATCATCGTTTTGATCCTGGAATAATCATTGATAATGTTAAAAAATAATGTTGGGTTCTATACCAACCATTCTTCCACTGTTCCCAGAACCAACACTTTCAATACCAAAATACATGAAAATGGTATAGGGTATTTATTTTTCTTTTAAAAATATTATAACTTGTAGAGGGATCCAAATATCAAATAATGGTTGCGTTAGTGGAAATATTTGTTGTCACTATGTATGTTTAAAAAACATTCCTTTTGTCATTTAATAAAAAAAATTGTAGAAAAATATTTATTTTGAAAATAATTGAATGAAATTAAAATTAAATGGGGTTTATTATACACGGTATAAAATAAAATGGTGTATAATATCAAATTATTCCTCAATGAAATGAGATTGAGATGAAGTCCCATACCTCGAGTTAAATTTGTCTTATAATTTATTTATTTTACTGAATAATAAACATAGGTTTATTTTTACTTGATTTTTAAGCATTATAAATCTTATTATTCATTTTTATATCAATTATTTCCATGTTATAAAAATTACATAACTATTTACGTTTATATCAGATGTTTTATCTATATTCAGTACTTGAGTCAAAAATGGACTTGTTCTGATGTAAATTGTCAATGTGGTAAAAATTCCATCACCTCAAAAGTAGTATTCATGATTTAAATATCATATATATCCATTATATATGTCTTTAGAATAATCTATAATATTTGTAGATAAGAAATGAAATGCACCGTTCATGGAGACGGTAGGCCGTACATACACATGAACATTACATTCATTTATTTATCATATTATAAGAATAATAATTAAATGATATAAATTTATATTATAAAACCAATATTATATATGTATCATTGGTTTAATAAATCCATTCTTTATATGTTCCATGTATAGTGGGAACCATTCATATCGCTTTGAGGGAGCGTATTCCACACTTCCTCAAACGAAATTATCGTATTTACACAACATGGAAAGCAAAAAAGGTTTGTTATAAATACAAATTACATAAGAATAGAGAAAATATACATACAATATATATCATATTTAAAAATATTTTCCATTTCAATGTCCACCATGAGATGTGGTAGGGGAAAATTGAACAGTCATCGTTTTGGGAGGCAGTAGTTCCCCGTACACAGAAACAATATGATTGATACCCATTTAATGGAGGTGTGTGTAAGTGTAGATGAAAAAATTAGCATAAAAACATACTAGTATATTTATGATACTAGTGTTTTTATGTAATAATATAATAAGAAGTGTTTAGTGATTGTATAATGGAAATGAAACTAAAACGCATGAGAGAAGGCTTTACCACTTAATTGGGTAACTTCTTTTGGTTTATACCAAAAGGCTTCCTTGGGAGGATTTCATCCTTAAGGGAGGATTCTAGGATTAGGGGATTGATTCTAGAAATAGGTTTGGGTAGGGATTGGATGAAACAAAGTGTTATTGAAGTGTGAGTATCTGAGAATAGAGGAAAACTTTTTATAGTAGAGGTATGAGGTTCCCTCAGAAACTCATAAATTATTAAATTAATAAAAATTAAATTTTTGATTAAAATGGATCCAACATGAGATATATAAAATATAAGATGATAATAGTCCTAAATCCTCTTATCAAATAATTTTTCTACATGTATTGAGTTTATTTTAACCCTTACATTTTCAGTTTACCCTTAATTATTCTCTTTTGATTTTAAATGTGGTAATACGAGTTTAATTTTTAAGAGGCTGTTAATTTTACTTATATGGGATAAATTTTCAATAATTGGACACTAAATTAACTTTTAGAACTTATAATTGTCACTTTGTGATTTTAAAATATTTTTAAGTTTTTTAAATAATTTAATAAATTACTATTTTTATAAAACATCAATTATTTCAATTTTTACACTATTCATTTTATTGAATTAAATAAAAAGAGAGAGAAAACTTCAAACCAAACAATTAAATAGTATTATAACATGTAATATTAACCTATAAAATTATTTATGACATAAATTACATCAAATAATAATTACATTAATATTTATAATATCATTTATTTGATTCCTTCATTAACAAAGAAATCACTACATCATCATCATGTCATTATTAAATTTAATTATTTATTAGCTAAGAAATTATAAATAAAATACCATGATGTAGGAAATATTTTTATATTTCTAATAAATATATATATTTAAGGATAAAACTTATGTAAACCCATATTAAATTTGTTTTTGTAAGAACATATATGTTTTTAACATATTTTCCTTTACTTCAAATTAAAATTTATAAGTGTCATAATCACACCAAAGTGGATTTCAAAGGAAAAATATTTATACCAAGGGTTTTATTTGTCATATATATCTCATTATATAGGATTATGAAAAGTGTTAGGATTGTATTATATTATTATAATATAATTTTTACCCTTATTTAATTGATTTACCCTTTAGCCGTGGTAAATAAAAATAATTACTAATATTAATATTCATCATATCCAAAAATAAAAGGGACCTATTTACATAATTTGGACCATATTGTTCCATATATGGAATCAATTTTTCCAAATTCAAGGCATGTTATTGTCATGAATTAATTAAAAACTAATCCCATTGAAGAAATAAGAAAATGAGTTTTTAAGTAAAACCATCAAAAGAGTGACATGTTTTTATATCCAATTTAATTGTGAAATTACTTCTAATGACCAAAATTGTATTAAATAAAAAAAATTAATTCAATTAAACTTTAAAACCAATTAAAAGGATAAACTAACTATATAAATAAATTATAATAAAAATTATTTTAAAACTAAAATGCAATATTTTTCATTATTCATTAAAATATGTATTTTATCAAAAAAAACTAAAATTTTATCCAAAGTAAATTTTTATCTCATGATTTTAAATAATAAGTTTATTTTTTCAAATATAACTTATAAAAGTTTCAAAAAATTTACTTAAAATGGGTTCAGTATCAAAAGGAGGTAAAATTACCTTTTACAAAATATTATGGTATTTTATGTTTAAAATTGGATTTATTAACATTTTTGGCCACTAAAAATTATTAGAAGAAAGTAAAAAAAATTTAATAAACATGTGTAAACATAATATAGTCAGTTATGTTTATTATAACCAATAAAATGGCTAGGTTTTAACTACCATTTAAAATAATAATAATAATATGGTATTATTTTTTAGTATAACTCATTTTTGTGTCAAAACATTAGATTTCGGAGAAAACCATTGTTGCATTCCTGGTATGCTATCTCACATATTGTACCCTTTAAAATAAAATTAATATATAATTCATAAATATTAATAGAAATGAAAAATTATTATTCTATAATTACCTTGAATGTTACATTCTCCCCTCTTTTGTAAATTGTGTGCTCACAATTTTAATTTGAGGTCGGTAACTATGTTATGAATTTTAAAAAAAATTTATTGAAAAACCCCATACGAAAAAGAGTCAATAAAATTTCCACTTCAAAATAAATAAATAGAAGTAAAAAGGTCACCTTAGATAACACCTATTAGGATTTCATGTATAAAAACAAAGATAAGGAAGAAAAACGAACTATCATGTACTGATGGAGAGTGAGAGAAAACACTGTCAAAAAAAAAGTTTACAATCAAAACCATATATTTTTTATTTGTTAAATGATATTTAGCTTCATAATAGGAAAATGAAATATAATTTTTTTTTAATATCATCTTTATAATGTTTAGGAATTCTTTTAATAATTAGAATAATAACATATGGAAATATACTTACTTGACATGTAGAGTTTCATCCCTTAATCAATTTCCACCACAAACTCATAGTTTTCTGCAAATTATAAGTTTTTAAGATGAGTTTTTTCACGACTGAAGCACTATAATAAACTTATAAATACTTATATCATCCAAAAAAGGTTAAATATCTATTTCACCTACCTTTAAAAACTAACCAAAATCAAAATGTTTTGTACAAGATCAGATAATTCCATGAAAAGAATAAACCATTATATGAAGATAAAATAATATTAATCTACAAAATTCAATAGTAATATCAAAAGTTAAATAAATACCATTTAGAAAATAATTGTCTGTAAATTTCCTCAAAAAAATCCAAACTAATATTGAAACCAGAAATTTAGAATATCACATAGTTTTCCAAGATAAATTTTAACATTTATCTCTAAATAACATCAACCACTCTTAATGTCTTATACTAAAAACTAATTAACCTAATAAAATTTTATCCAAGTAAGGTTAATCACTTCCATAAATAACCTAATTACCATATGTCCACAATTAAAATCAGGGATTATAACATAATATAATTCAACCGTTACTCCTCAATTAAAATCTTATAGTATTGTATTTATCTTTATCATATAAAGTTCCCAAAATAGAAAATGTCTTACAAAATATTATTTATCACTTAATCCCCATATCATTTTCCAATACCAAGTATGTCCTTTTGATAAACCATTAGTTCCCAAAATCAACTTCATCTTATTCCATAAACTAGTTTAACTAAAAATAAAAAGTCTTACTTACCAGAGACTTCATGTAGGCTAGTGGTAGGCGATGGAGACTTGTTTCATTTTGGTTGTGTGTTCGATCCCATGGCCTTTTCCAATGTGAAGGGTTGTCACCCTTCCTGTGGTTTTTCCATTTTCTTAAACTATATAATTCATATATTATTCCCAAAAATGAGATAAAATCTCAAAAAATAACCATAACATATTTTAATCTCAAATTTTATCTAATTTCATTCATTTTGCATCCCAAAATGTAATATACCATAATTACCTAAAAATCACATATCATTGTAAGGTTATCCATTATATTATAATTGTGTCCACAAAATAAAAGATAATTCTTCCTAGAATAACATTTTAATATAACAAAATTCTATGTTACACATAATAGAAAAATTCTTCCAAAGTAATCTAATCATCAAAAGGGAATTAATACTTTTAAACATTTCATCATCCTACAATCTACAATAAATCTTGAATCCCTTATATATAGATTTTTTAACCCTTAAATGTTCTTCATAATACATTAACTATATATTTCCACCATATTTTTTAAAACTTCATTCCTATTGATAAACTATCAACATCATTTAAAAATATTAGTCCAATGATGTTTCATTATTTATAGATAAGAAAATAAATTATACCATGAATCAAGTTATCATGATCTTCTTGATGTTACCTTTATATTTTGGCATGTTTTCCTACATTTAAAAATTAAATGTTCACTCCACTTCTGTAACTTCACTTTTCGATAGAGTGGGAAAAGTTGAGATCTTGAAATCACATGAAAATATACCATGACCTATGAAATTGTTTTAGAAATGAGTAGGTGTTAGATAAATCAAAATATTTCTTATAGGTGATTTGAATACTCAAGAAGCTATCAAAAAAATTCAAACACTATTTTACTATAATAGTGATGATCAAATCATTGGGGAGGGATAAGAAGGTTGTGAAAGATCTATTTCTTTTCATCTTTACAAATGATCCTTAATCTGCTAAAAATAATCACCACTTAAACATGAAATGAATTATTAAAATAAGAATTCTTTATATGGTAAAGATAACATAATTATTTTTATAATACTATAATACATAAACCTCTTTATATATCCATTATTTAGGTTTTTATCCAATCAACCTAATTTACAGTAAATATCCAAAATTTTCCATATGATAATTACCCTATTGGTTATATGGGATTCTTAACCTACACCTAGATAACATCATAACCTCAAATGTCATCAACATCGACCTCTGATACAAACTATAAGGCCCCAAACATAAAAATTACATAATCTTGAGTGAATTCATTTAATCACATTAAGGATATTTTCAGGATTAGTGTTTTAGATAATTAGGACATAACTATAACATAAAAAATAATGTTTATACAAATTGGATACAACATAAACAGTATCCATTTCTTCCACAATACAAAACTTTTCAAAAATAAACATTATTTACTTTCTTGATAAAATTATTCCTGACTTAATCATTTCTCTTACCCATTCATATACCCCATGGAAAACATTTTAAAAACTTGGGATGAGAATACAAATCATAGTTGGGAATATAAAATAAGGAATAAATTGTTAGTCCAAGAATATTTTAAACCCATGAATACATTTTCACAATATCATACTTTTCACTAATAAAACATAAATTTTTTAACATACCTCATGAAATTATAAGATTATAGAAAAACTTATTAGAAATAATAAATCATTAAGGTAACTTGTGGCATCCATATCATACTTACATTGAATCTTTCATAGATTCAAAGGTAGTAACCTTTAGGATTACATTTGGAATACCCATCACAGTATATTTCTTAAATCTTAGAGGAGAAACCTTAACGTTTACCTCTCTCTCATTACCCAATGCATTAGAGATTTATCATGGGATCACCCACTGTTGTTTTATAACAGAACCAATAGTATACATAAACAATTCCCAAGAACCACAACATAATAATAACACATAAAATAAGCATAAATGAAAAATAACATTTCCACATTGCAATCACAAGAGATCATTTTAAGATATTTATATAATAAATACTTTATCTAAACTATTTTAAATACCAAAATACATGATAATTGTATACGATATTTACTTTTCATTTAAAAACATTATAAATAGTATAGAAAACCAAATATTAAATAATGGTTGCGGTAATGGTAAAAGTCATTGTCACCATATGTGTAAAAAAACAGTATTTTTTTCATTTAGAAAAATTCCTCGTATAAAAATATTTATTTTGAAAACCATTGAATTAAATTAAAATTCAAAGGGGTTTATTATACACCATATAAAATAGAGTGGTGTGTAACATAAAATTATTCCCCAATGAAAGGAGTCAAGATGATGTCCTTTACCTTGAGTCAAACTTGTCTTGTACATTATTTATTTTTATAAATTATAAAATTAGGTTGATCTCTAATTCCTTGTGAAAATTTTCAAGTTTATTATTCATTTCATATAACTTATTACCATGTTATAAAAATTACATAACTTTTTAAGTACAGATCGGATGTTTTATCGATATTCGATACTTGAGTAAAAAATGAACTTGTTTTGATGTAAATTGTCCATGTGGTAAAAATTAAATCATCTCCCAAATATTATTTATGATTTAAATATCATATATATCCAATATATAAGGATCTATAATAATCCAAAATATTTGGAGATAATAAATTAAATGCATCGTTCATTGAGATGGTAGGCTGTACGTATACATGCACACTACTCCAATTTGTTTTTCATATTAAAAGAATATTAATTAAATGATATAAATGTATATTATAACACCAGTAATATATATGTCTCATAGTTTTAATAAAACCGTCCTTTATATGTTCCATGTATAGCGGGAACGAGTCATATTGCTTTGAGGGGACAGTAGTCTACACTTCTTAAAACGAAATTATATTATTCAGACAACATGGAAAACATAAAGGTATGTTATAAATATAGATTTCATAAACATAGAGGAAATAAAAATATAATATATATCATATGTAAAAATAGTGTCCATTATAATGGCCACCATGAGAGGTGGTAGGGAAAATTAAAAAATCATCATTTCGTGAGGTAGTAGTTCACCATACACAAAAACAATATATTCGTTACCCATTAAATGGAGGTGTGTGAAAGTGTACATAAAAATCATAGCATTAAAAAAATATATTAAATTTAGGATACTGTCATTGTTATGTAATAATATAATAATAAGAGTTTAGGTAGTGGAGAATGGAAATGAAACTAAAAAGAATGAGAGAAGTCCTTACCTCTTAATCAGGTAACTTCTTTTGGTTTATACCAAAGGGCTTCAATGGGAGGCTTTTTGCCCAAAG
This sequence comes from Viscum album, assembly GCA_963277665.1. NCBI lineage: Eukaryota > Viridiplantae > Streptophyta > Magnoliopsida > Santalales > Viscaceae > Viscum > Viscum album. Next base: position 824,797,360 of record OY728148.1, on the reverse strand, counting down.
GGAGGATTCTAGGATTATGGGAGGGATTATTAGAATAGTTTTGGGTAGGTATTGGATGAAAAAACGGTCCATTAAGTTTGAGTATTAGAGAAGATATGGTACCTTTTAATATGATCGAAAAGTGGCACCCTTGGAATCTGTTAAATTATGAAATTAATATAAATTAATTTTATTTACTAAAATGAATCCAACATGAGATATATTGAAGATAATATGTGTATAGTTATAAATAATCTCATCCACTAATTTTTATACATGTATTTATTTTATTTTAAACCCTATCTTTTCAGTTTACCCTTAATTATTCTCTTTTAATTTTAATTATGGTAACAACATTTTAATTATTAGGAGACAATTAATTTTACTTATATGGGATAAATTAAACATAATTGAAAACTAAATGAACTTTTAGACTTTATAATGGTCACTTTTTTATTTTAAAATATTTTTAGGATTTTTAAATAATTTAATAAATTACTATTTTTATAAAACATCAATTATGTCAATTTTTACACTATTCGTTTTATTTAATTCAAATAAAATATAAATAGAGCGGTAAATTCCAAAAAAATCATTTAATAGTATTATAAAATGTAACATTCAACCATAAATATTTTTTATGTCATAAATTATGTCAAATAATATTTATTTTTAATATTTATAATATCATTTATTTGATTCTTTCAATAATAAAGCTATCAATGCATCATTATTATGTCATAACTAAATTAAATTATTTATTGTATAAAAAATTATAAATAAAATACCATGATGTTGGAAATATTTTTATCTTCCTAATTAATATTTATATAGAAATATATAACTTATATTATCCCATATTATGTTTTGTATGTTAAGAAGATATACATTTATAACATATTTTCCTTTACTTTAAATTAAAAGTTATAAGTGTCATAATCACACCCAAGTGGCTTAAAAAGGGGACAATTTCGTCCCAAGGGTTTTGGATAGTACATATATAATATTATAAGATTAAGACAAGTTTTAGAGTAGTTTTATATTATTATAATATTATTTTTCCCTTATTTACCTGATTTACCCTTTAATCATGGTAAGTAAAAATAATTACTAGAGTCACTATTCTTCATGTCCAAAAAATAAAAGGGACCTATTTACTTAATTTGGACCTTATTATTCCAAATATTAAATCCATTTTCCAAATTCAAATCGCATAATTGGAGGAAATCAATTAAAAATTAATACTATTGACGAAATAAGAAAACACGTTTTTTAAGTAAAACCATAAAAATATTGACATGTTTTTATATGCAATTTAAATGTGAAATTACTTCTAATGACCAAAATTGTATTAAATGATTAAAAAATAATTCAATTACACTTTATAACCAATTAAAAGTATAAACTATCTATATAAATAAGTTAGAAGAAAAATTAGTTTTAAACTAAAATGTAGTATTTTTTGAATATTCATTAAAATATGAATTTTATTAGAAAAATTCAAAAATTTCAATCAAAGTAAATTTTTATCTCCTAGTAAAAATAATAAATTTATTTTTTTCAAATATAACTCTAAAAGGTGTCAAAAATTATATTTAAAATGGGTTCTCCATCAAAAGGTGGTAAAACTACATTTTATAAAATATTAGAGTATTTTATGATTAAAATTGAATTTATTAACATTTTATGGCTCTAAAATTTATTATATGAAATTAAAATCCTTTAATAAACATGTATAAACATAATTTAGTTATTTATATTCGTTCTCTTCTATAAAAGTTCTAGGTGTTAACTACCATTTATAATAATAATAATAATAATATTGTTTTATTTTTAGTATAACTCAGTCTTGTGTGCAAAGTAAGATTTCAGAGAAACCCATTTTTTCATGTCAGGTACGCTATCATAAATAGTGTCCCATTTAATATAAAATTAATATATAATTTATAAATATTAATAGATATGAAAAATTCTTATTCTATAATTACCTAGGCTGTTACATACAGTCTCATACAATATTTCTAAAAATACTAATATAAAAGAAGGAAATTAAAAATTATTTAGAAAATAATAACAATACTAAAAAGGAAATTGAATGATTAAAGAAATATTTTAATAGTTAATTGTAGGAAGGTAATGTTATGATAAAATTATTATAGTAAAAGAATGAATAAATCTAAAATTAGTCTTTTTGATTATAATCAATTACCAAAAATTCACAAGATTTTCATTATTAAAGTAAAAATTGAATTGTATATGTAACCACTTATTTTTTACATGGGATGAAGTGGAATTTTGATAATGAGTATATATTTAAAAAATCTCTTGGTTTCACCAAATCTTATATCTCTAAATCTTTTCCCTAAAAATTACCTACAAATAAATACTTGAAATTATCATAGGTTTCTATGAATTCATTTTCTAACTCTATTGGTCCCAAGTTTGAATGGGTACTAAAATAGTATTAAATAAGTCATTATAGAAACTTCTCTTTAGATTTTTGTGAAATGAAACATGATATAAATATAGTTGATGTTTCAGGAACATGAAAGGAAATTCAATAAAATTTTTATCATTTAGTAAGTAAGAAGTAGGTAAAGTTACATTTAGTGGCCTTTTCAAAAGTAATTGTCAATATTTTGAGATAGGTTAGTATTTTAAAATCTATTATAATTTAAAATGTATTATATATTGAAGGATTAAAACATAACTTTATCTGTATTTAAGAATTATATGATTAAGTAATTCATGTAACAATTTAAAATTTTAAGTGTGTAATTTTTAAAGATGAATCCTTCATGTTTTATGCACATCGAAAAGATAATATTGATATTTCTATTTTTTAAGAATTAACTGACCAAAATGATATGTATTTATATATATTATATAGTTAGGTAAAATTTTAGGGAATATGTGGATTTTTAATGTTAATTTTATTATACTATAAAAGTCATCCGAACATCATAATATTATCTAAATACTCGATTTTAAACAAGAAAACACCTACATTTGTGACTCTTTCATGAAATGTAAACATTACAAAGAGTATTTCAGAATAATTAAGGAATTAAAATCTATAATAACTATTTAAATAATTCATATTGATATATTTGGAACTACATATACTACTATTCTTATTTTTTAAAGTTAATTATTTTTCATTATTTATGATTTTAATTGATAAACATGGGTGTATTTTCTTACTACGAAATCCAAAAGTGTTTTAATTTTTTTACACACTCTAAATTAGTTCACGATGAAAGTGGAACTTAATATTATCCATTTTAAGTGAAAGGGTTTGGAATTTTTAAATATATAATTACTAAAAATTTGTGAATAAATTAGATTTTTTCATAATTTTATGTCCCTAAGACACCAAAACTAAATGGAGCAGTGAATTGAAAAAATAGGGCATTATAATAAATGATAAGAACCATTTTAAATGATTTGAAAACACCTATATAGTTTTTGTAATAATTTTTAACAATATATTATGATGCGTCTAATGATGATCTTTTAAAAATTATTTTAAATAATACACTTTTTAAAATTTGTGAATAAAGAAAACCAGAAGTTGGATATTTTCGAGTATTTGGTTGTAAAGTTTATATTAATAACACTAATTATTATTTATATAAATTTTATTTAAAATTTGATGATTGTATATTTTGGGTTTATCGAAACAATAATAAATCATGTATATTTTTTAAAAGAACCACCATGTTTGAATTATAAATTCATATGACTTTTAAAGAAAATAAATTGAATGAAGGGAATGATGATTTAAATAATCTTAAAGAACATTCTAGATATTTTAATTTTTGTGAGGTTTAACCTCAAAATTAAAAATGAAATATTGAAGGGGATATTCATCCTCATGAATGAAATTGGAAACCACATAGATAATACCTATTCCTTGTAAAGACCCATAAAATTCGAGGGAAATTTTTTCTTAATTTTCTTTGGGAATTTACAAGAACGTAGTTTCTGACGACGCCTGATTCCGAGGCCCGGTGTGCCCGGAGTCAATTTCCGAAGCTTAGCTCGGATACGTTCAGTGAACGAACGAGCGGGTTTTTCTATCTTTTGAACTGGTACTCGAAATTTAAATCCGAGGACACTGATGAACTCGCAGCGCCGGTTTTTGCTTAAGAGGACTTTTACCGTATGTGCGTTTTCTTGGGAGGAGAAGTTAAATTTTGGAGTTTAAGGAAGAAATAAATTAAATTGTGAACAATTTTATTTTTTGTTAACCAAGGGAGTTAACTTATACCATGGGAAGTTGTTGGTGGGACCCACAACCACCCAACTTCCCATGTGTGGATATGTGGGAGGTGGGGCCCACACGAGACCCTAACCCCCCTTGATCTTCCCATAACCCCCTTGACCTCCCATAATTCACTCCCCTCTTAAATTTTGTAACTCCACTTTAACTTGTGTAACTCTCCCCTGTCTCCTCTTTAATTTTGCCAGAACACATCTTAAATTAATTGATAAACCTCTTCAATTAATTTAACTAAGAGATTGAATTTTAAAAAAAGTTTGAATGCATGAAAAAATAATAAAATAAGGAGAGGCCTTATTTTATTTTTGTGAGTTTTGTTGTGTTTGAGAATTTGGGAGAGAGCTCTTCCCTCTTCTGAAGAACATCATCTCCAAACGAAGAACGACCTTCTGAATCGGTGAAGAGCGCTCTATGTTTTCTCCAATCCTTTTTCTTCCTCTTCTGTGACAAGGAAGGAGATGCCGACTGTGGAGACGGATGCCAACAACAACATTCTCAGTTTTCTTCTGACGTTGACGGAAGCAATACCTTTCTTCGGTGACACCTGACTACCTCGACGTTCGACTACCGTGGCGTTCGACTTCCGTGACTCGACGACGTGCGACGTCAATTTTGAGGTAGGGAAATTTATTTGGTGTTCTCTTATCTTTTGAGAAAAGAACGATAAGCGCGGACCAACCATTTCCAGCTTGATCCGTGGAATCGTTCGTTCATGCAGGTTGATGTTGAGGTTTATTGATTTTTCCATGAAATATTTCTTTGTCGTACGTCGACTTCTATTTGATGGCTGCTTGCTATCATTATAACGGGAGGAGGTCGGACCGCACAAACATGACCGACCTTCCTCCCCCGTGTTGTTGATTATGTTTCGGTTCGGAAGATGGCGGCACGATGTGACAGCACCGCGCGAGAACCTGGAGTGATGCAGCAAGGATGCGCGGTGCCATCACGCCGCGCCGTCAAGGCAGAAAAACTTGTGGGCGTAGTCGGGGCCGTGAAGGTGAATGGAAGACTCCACAGTTGTTTCTTTTGGCGTGCTGATCGTCAGGCATTATCGGAACGGGCCGCAGAGATGATTTGATGTCTCCGTAGTGAAGAACGGGACCCGGGATGAGCATCGGCGCAGGGGGAATTAAAAACGGACCACCGGAGCAACTCCGGTGGCCCGCGGACACCACCGCCGGCGCGGCGGCACCAACGGCCGGAGGCGGCGGCGCCCCGGCGCGCTGCCTGGAGAAACCGTCACGGCTGAAGCCGCGACGGTGAGCTGGCGGATCCCGCGGCCGTGTGGGATCCAGGGGGGACACGGCGCGTGCCGTGTCCGCGGAGCACCGGCTCGCTGGCCAAGCCAGCGAGCCTCCCGGCCGAGCCGGGCTGGCTTGGGCGGACTGGGCCGGGTTGCGCCCAGACCGGTCCGGACCGCGCCATCTGGGTCGGGTCGCTCCCAGTCGGGTCGACCCGGTTCAGGCGGACCCAGGGGGGGTTGGGCTGGGTCAGTACGGGCCCAGACCCCCAGTTTTCAGACCTTTTCTGTATTTTGCCAATATCCAGGGCTACGGACCTCCGATCGATGCACTGTCAGCGGCGATGCGATTCTTGGACCGAGAAGGTCGTTTTGAAATATCGCACTCAAGGTTTCGGAATACTTTGGGTTCGTCCATGTTGGTTCGTACACGAAACCAACCGGGCCCTCGGAGCGGAAACGCTCGTAACTTGAGCTCCGGATATCCGATTGACGTGCCGTCGACTTGTTGGATTCCTCTTGATGAGACAAAACTTTTGGCTTACTCTGCTCGAGGTTTGGATGATGTCAGAGTGCGGTCGGGTTGGTTTGCTCACGAAACCAACCGGGCCCCTGGAACGAAAAAGCCAATAACTCACAGACCGGGCGTCCGATTGACGCGCTGTCTATCTTGTTGATTTCCTCTTGATGAGACAGAACTTTCGGCATATTTCTCTTGATTTTGGATGCAATTGGATAGTGGCCGGGTTGGATTTCACCCGAAATCCAACTGGGCCCCCGGAACGGAAGAGCTGATATCTTTCAGACCGGACGTCCATTTGACGAACCGTCAGCAGCGTTGGTGATCACGTAGTGAAACGGTCCCTTTGAGTATACCCTATGAGAGTTCGGGGTACAGTTGAGATACGGCCATGTTGGTTCGGACACGAAACCAACTGAGCCCCGGGGATAAAAAGGCTCGTAACTCACAGACCGGGCGTCCGATTGACACGCCGTCTGTCACGTTGAGACCCCTATGACGAGGCGGTTCATTGAGATAATTATTCGTGGGACTTTTAGATACTTGGAGTATGAAATAGTAGATCGAGGATCGGACCCTCTCGGAGATGAGCGTACAGAGTACAGAGACCGTGTAGCTGGCTGTGACCTGATGACTTCTTGTCCGATTCGATTCGGAGTGACTAGCATAGCCCAGTGGGGAGCACTAATTTGTGAGGTGGCAGACCCATGGCGGAGGAGCACTACTGTGTGAGGTGGCAGACCTACGGTACTCGATAGGATGAGTACCTCTGTAGGCTATGAGAGGGAGCACTACTGTGTGAGGTGGCAGACCCATGGCGGAGGAGCACTACTGTGTGAGGTGGCAGACCTGTGGTACTCGACAGGAGGAGTACCTCAGCAGTCATAGGTTGGTGAGCAGTACCTCAGAGACGTGAAAGGATCACTTTACTCCCAGAGACGGAGCTCTTTAGCACTTACAGTTTTGATAATGAAAATCCTCGTTTGAGCTGAGTCTATGACCTTTGTATTTTCCTCATGATTGAGATGGGTCACTTGATAACTTAGGTATATGTATGGGCATATACCTGGGTAGAGGTTATCCGTTGGTTTCATAATCCTTGAGTTTCATCATGATTGAGATGGGTTACTTGATAACTTGGGTATATGTATGGGCATGTACCTAAGTATACGTTATCTGTTGAGATCTTCTTGTGGTTATCCTTGTTGGTTTTAGTGATACCTTGAGGGTCTTGGGGTCCCTACTGAGTATCATTATACTCACCCCTGCACGGGCTATGCCCGCACCTTGTTTTGTTGGTTGCAGACGACGGGCAACGCTGGTAGAAGCCAAGTGTTCGAGGACTGGACGGTACCCGAAGGTGGACTTCACGGCAAGATGACACTCGGGAGGTTGACGGGAGAGAGAATTGTGGAGGCTATATGTACCTACCATTCAGGTAGGATCCGTGGTGGACGATCCAGGAGCTGTGCTATCTGTACCTACCCTTCAGGTAGGATCTGAGGAGGACGACCCTAGAGCTGCTTTCTTTCTTCCAGCTATTGTCTTTTCCATTGTACTTCCCTTCAGTTGTAGTTGTACATTCAGTTATGTTTGTATTCTGGCCCATATCCTTTTTAGCACTTTCTTTTGTACTTAGTGTTTTACTTCCGCTTGCACTCTATGGTGTTCTGTTTACTTTTATAAAGGTAATGCCTTCCAGTTATCGGTATTTATGCCTTTGGTGCTAGTCGCCATCCCCCGACCTATGGAAGGCGGGCTTGGGGTAGTCACGACATGGGCCCTAAGGACGGGTAGTGACAAATTGGTATCAAAGGAGCCAGTTCTACCGCAGAACTTATAACTTTGATATTTTCTTTCTGTGAATCAATAGTGTTAAGGGTAGCGAGTGTGGTCTTCAATTCAGGGAGTCTAGTGTTGGTGTGGGCGGCCAACGTATCCATACACCAGGACCCTGACAACTGATTTCCGACATTGTGCACGAAAACACTGATTGAGTGTGTGTTTACAGAAGTTTTTAAAAGTCATCTCAAACCAAGTCATCTCACCAGGTATAAATCGTTTGACCGTGTCATGTTTGTTTCTTTCAGGATGCCTCCCCGCGGACGACCAGCTAGAGCCCTGAGAGTTGTTCTTACTGACAGCCCTTCGAGCGACGTGGCCTTAGTACAGGGCCATATCCCAGTTGAGGCAGCAGCAGAGGCACCAACAGTACTACTACCTATTGGGCCACCGATGCCACCAGCCCCAACAGTAGAGGGTTCACGTTGCTTGAGCGCACTACACGAGTTCCAGTGCCAGAGGCCACCCAGGTTCAGGGGAGAGACGGACCCGCAGGCGGCTGAGGATTGGCTGGAGGCTGTGATGAGAGTCTTCAGGCTAGTGGGGACTCCATCAGATTTCATGGTGATCCTTTCTGCCAACTTACTTCAGGAAGCAGTAGGCAGATGGTGGAGCCTGATGCTCCAGATGCATGACGAGGCGACACTTCTATGGGTAGACTTCGAGAGCCTGTTCCGGGAAGTGTTTGTACCATCCACCCTTCCAGCGGTGCGTATACATGAGCTACTTCAGCTGTGGCAAGGCAGCATGACAGTGGCGCAGTATTAAGAGAGGTTCACAGACCTCTCGCGCTACTCCACAGATATGGTACAAGTCCCGTTCTTCAGGGCCCGAACCTTCGAGCAGGGGCTCAGGCGAGAGATTAGAGCTTCTGTTGTTTCTCATAGCATTCTGACGAAGACAGGGGTGTTAAAGAGATCCTTCTTAGTGGAGAGTTTCCTTGCTGAGCAGTCTCTAGCAGCAGGACCCACCATTAGCTGGCATGCGGAAGATTCTTCTATAACAGGCAGTAGACAAATGACGCAGAGGTCCAAGAGGACCAGACCTACAGGTGGTCGACCGTGTGACTCAGGGTCAGTAGTACAAGGCACCAATGGGAATGACAGAGCCAAAACTTCCATGCATTGTTACTCCTGTGGAGGGATTGGTCACATGGAACGTGACTGTCTGACCCGCCATGCAGATGACCGACAGTTAAATAAAGAACCTCACAGGCAGAGGCATAGTGTCGATCAAGGCAGACCACTAGGAGATGAAGGCCGAGGGAGGGGAGCTGGCAGTGCAGCTGGAGGTGGACGATGCTTCGCGGTGTTTCCACCACCACCACCAGGAGGTCCACCCCGACTGCAGGGAACAGGTGGACATGGGAGAGCTCAGCTTCAGGCAGCAGAAGCTTACGACTACGGAGCTCCGGAAAGGAGTAGAACTAGTGGTGTATATCTAGTTCCATGTTGTTGTTGTTACATTTGTGTCTTTTTACCATGATATGCAATAATATAAAGACACTTACCTTTATAAAGTTTTCTTTCCTGTCCTTTTGTTTGGTTGGTACTGAGTGATCCCGGTTAAGACTGTTGACTTGACCCTCACTTTTGAGATTTCTACTGGAAGAGACCCAGTGACCTCACACTGATGCCGAAAGTGTGACTCGACCCTTAGAGGCGAGAGTGACTATTGGTTCTCTTGGTAGTAAAGTCAAGGCCTTACGATGCCTTCCATGGCATGAATACATCATTCATGTCCGGGTTGACTGTATTAGGAAAAGAACGTGGTTCATCCAGGGGATGAGACCAGATTTATCTTATCGGCAAAGAAGAAATCATAGCAGCTCTTGTGGGACCAGAGATGGTCCAGGCCACACCAGAGTAGGTCCAGGTCATCCAAGAGCGGATGAGGACAGTGCAGGGACGACAAAAGCCTTATGCTGAAAGGAATTGGAGACCTCTAGAGTTCGAGGATGACGGTCACGTCCTTATACAGGTTTCACCTCAACGAGGTTTACGGAGATGTGGCCAAGGTGGCAAGTTATCTCTGAGGTTCAGTGCACCTTCTTAGGTCCTCAGCATGGTAGGCGAAGTGGTTTACCGCTTGACGCATCCACCTCAGTTGTACCTGGTGCACGACGACTTCCACGTATCTCAACTGAGGAGATACGTGCGTGATCCTTCTCATATCATCGACCTCAGGGAGTTGGATGTAGATGACAGGGAGACATACGCGGAGGTTCCTGTGGGGATCAAGGATCGATAGGAGTGGATCCTACGAGGACAGGCGATTCCTCGGGTGCGCTTTCTCTGGCAGTACGAGAACCTCCAGGTGAGCACAGGGGAGCAGAAGGCTCAGATGCATTCTCAGTACCGCTTTTGTATCCCTAGTTTGTGTTAAAGCTTTACGAGGACGTAAAGAACTGATGTGGGAGTAATGTAAAGACCCGTAAAATTCAAGGGAAATTTTTTCTTAATTTTCTTTGGGATTTTACAAGAACGTTGTTTCTGACGGCACCTGATTCCGAGGCCCGGTGTGCCCGGAATCAATTTCCAAAGTTTAGCTCGGATACGTTCAGTGAACGAATGAGCGGGTTTTTCTATCTTTTGAACCGGTACTCGGAATTGAAATCCGAGGACACCGATGAACTCACAATGCCGGTTGTTTCTTAAGAGGACTTTTATCTTAGGTGCGTTTTCTTGGGAGGAGAAGTTAAATTTTGGGGTTTAAGGAAGAAATAAATTAAATTGTGAACAATTTTATTTTTTTTAACCAAGGGAGTTAAATTCTACCATGGGAAGTTGTTGGTGGGACCCACAACCACCCAACATCCCATGTGTGGATATGTGGGAGGTGGGGCCCACACGAGACCCTAACCCCCTTGATCTTCCCATAACCCCCTTGACCTCCCATAACTCACTTCCCTCTTAAATTTTGTAACCCCACTTTAACTTGTGTAACTCTCCCCTCTCTCCTCTTTAATTTTGCCAAAACACATCTTAAATTAATTGATTAATCCTCTTAAATTAATTTAACTAAGTGTTTGAATTTTTAAAAAAGTTTCAATTCATGGAAAAATAATAAAATAAAGAGAGGCCTTATTTTATTTTTGTGATTTTTGTTGTGTGATAGAATTTGGGAGAGAGCTCTTCCCTCTTCTGAAGAACATCATCTCCAAACGAAGAATGACCTTCTGACTCGACGAAGAATGCTCTACGTTTTCTCCAATCCTTTTTCTTCCTCTTCCACGACATGGAAGGAGACGCCGACCTTGGAGACCGATGCCAAAAACAACGTTCCCCTTTTTCTTTCAACGTTGATGGAAGCGATACCTTTCTTCCGTGACACCCGACTACCCCGACGTTCGACTACCGCGACGTTCGACTTCCGCGACTTGACGACGTGCGACGTCAATTTCAAGGTAGGGAAATTTATTTGGTGTTATCTTATCTTTTGAGAAAAGAACAACTAGCGCGGACCAACCATTTCCAGGTTGATCTGCGGAATCGTTCGTTCATGCAGGTTGATGTTGAGGTTTATTGATTTTGTCGTGAAATATTTCATTGTCGTATGTCGACTTCTATTTGATGGCCGTTTGCTATCATTATAATGGGAGGAGGTCGGACCGCACAAACACGGCCGACCCTCCTCCCCCTTTTTGTTGATTCTGTTGCGGTTCAGGAGATGGAGGCACGGTGCGACAGCACCGCGCGGGAACCTGGAGTGATGCGGCAAGGATGCGCTGCGTCGTCGCGCCGTGCCATCAAGGAAGAACAAAAGTGTGGTCGTAGTCGGGGCCGCAAAGTCGAACGGAAGACTCTGCAGTTGTTTCTTTTGACGTGCGGATCGTCAGGCATTGTCGGAACGGGCCGCAGAGACGATTTGATGTTTCCGCAGTGAAGAACGGGACTCGGGATGAGCATCGGCGCAGGAGGAACTGAAAAGGGACCACCGGAGCAACTTCGGTGGCCCGCGGACACCACCGGCGGCCGGCACCGGCCGACCGCCCGGAGGCGGCAGCGCCCTGGTGTGCCTCCTGGAGAAACCGCCGCAGCTGAAGCCATGCCAGTGAGCTGGCGGATTCCGCGGCCGCGCGGGATCCAGGGGGACGCGGCGCGCGCCACGTCCGCGGAGCATCGACTCACTGGCCAAGCCAACGAGCCACCTGGCCGAGCCGGGCCGGCTTGGGCAGACCGGGTTGCGCCCAGACCGGGCCGGGTCGCGCCCAGTCGGGTCGACCCGGTTCGTGATGACCCAGGGGGGCTGGCCGGGTCGGTACGGGCCCAGACACCCCGTTTTCGGACATTTTTTTGTATTTTGACCATATCCAGGGCTACGGACCTCCGATCGACGCACCATCAGTGGAGATGCGATCCTTGGACCGAGATGGTCATTTTGAAATATCGCACCCAAGTTTTCGGAATACTTTGGGTTCGTCCGTGTTGGTTCGTACAAGAAACCAACCAGGCCCTCGGAGCGGAAATGCTCGTAACATGAGCTCCGGACGTCTGATTGACGTGCCGTCGACTTTTTTCATTCCTCTTGATGTGACAGAACTTTTGGCTTACTCCGCTCGAGGTTTGGATGCCGTCGGAGTGCGGTCGGGTTGGTTCACTCACAAAACCAATCGGGCCCCTGGAACGAAAAAGCCAATAACTCATAGACCGGGCGTCTGATTGACGCGCCATCTGTCTCGTTGATTTACTCTTGATGAGACGGAACATTTGGCATACTTCACTTGAGTTTTGGATGCAGTTGGATAGTGGCTGGTTTGGATTGCACCCGAAATCCAACCGGGGCCCCGGAACGGAAAAGCTGATATCTTTCAGACCGGACGTCCATTTGACGAACCGTCAGCGGCGTTGGTGATCACTTAGGGAAACGGTCCCTTTGAGTATAACCTATGAGAGTTTGGGGTATAGTTGAGATACGACCATGTTGGTTCGCACACTAAACCAACCAGGTCCCGGGGACGAAATGGCTAGTAACTCACAGACCGAGCGTCCGATTGACACGCCGTCTGTCGCGTTGAGACCCCTATGACGAGGCAGTTCTTTGAGATACTTCTTCGTGGGACTTTGAGATACATGGAGTATCTACTAGTATCTCGTGGAGCGGACCCTCCTGGAGACAACCGTACGAAGTACAGAGACCGTGTAGCTGGCTGTGACCTGATGACTGCTTGTACGATTCGATTCGGAGTGACTAGCATAGCCCAGTGGGGAGGACTACTTTGTGAGGTGGCATAACCATGGCGGAGGAGCACTACTGTGTGAGGTGGCAGACCCGCGATACTCGATAGGAGGAGTACCTCTGTAGGCTATGAGGGGGAGCACTACTGTGTGAGGTGGCAGACCCATGGTGGAGGAGCACTACTGTGTGAGGTGGCAGACCCGCGATACTCGACAGGAGGAGTATCTCAGTAGTCATAGGTTGGTGAGCAGTACCTCAGAGACGTGACAGGATCACTGTACTCCCAGATATGGAGATCTTTAGCAGTTACGGTTTCGATAATGAAAATCCTGGTTTGAGCTGAGTCTCTGGACTTTGTGTTTTCCTCATGATTGAGATGGGTCACTTGATAACTTAGGTATATGTATGGGAATATACCTAGGTAGAGGTTATCCGTTGATTTCATAATCTTTGTGTTTCCTCATGATTGAGATGGGTTACTTGATAACTTGGGTATATGTATGGGCATGTACCTAAGTAGAGGTTATCTGTTGAGATCTTCTTGTGGTTATCCTTGTTGGTTTTAGTGAGACCTTGAGGGTTTCGGGGTCCCTACTGAGTATCTTTATACTCACCCCTGCACGGGCTATGCCCGCACCTTATTGTGTTGGTTGCAGACGACGGACAACGCTGGTAGAAGCCGAGTGTTCGAGGACTGGACGGTACACAGAGGTGGACTTCACGGAAAGATGACACCCGGGAGGTTGAAATGCGAGAGCATTGTGGAGGCTATCTGTGCCTACCCTTCAGGTAGGATCTGTGGTTGATGATCCAGGAGCTGCGCTATCTGTACCTACCCTTCAGGTAGGATCCGAGGAGGACGACCCAGGAGCTGCTTCCTTTCTTCCTGCTATTGTCTTTTCCGTTGTCCTTCCTTTCAGTTGTAGTTGTACTTTTAGTTGGGTTTGTATTCTGGCCCATATACTTTTCAGCACTTTCTTTTGTACTTAGTGTTTTACTTCCGCTTGTACTCTGTGGTGTTGTGTTTACTTTTATAAAGACAATGCCTTCCATTTATCGAGATTTTCACCTTTGGTGCTAGTCGCCAGCCCCTAGCCTATGGAAGGCGGGCTTGGGGTAGTCACGACACGGGTCCCGAGGACGGGTCGTGGCATTAGTTAAATTGATTGAAATTTTTGATTTAATAATTTAAACTAAAATTTATTCATAGAATTTTTATTCTAATTTAGTTTTCATCTCATATATTCTTCCTAAAAAATATTTATGAGGATTTAACTAATTATAATTTGTTTTTTTATATAGAAGAAGATACAAATATATTTTTCATAAATAAAATATAAAATATAGTTTAACCATATAAAGAACAATATATTATTAGATCGAAATGGATTTATAGAAATAGACCAAATGAAAAAGTATATATTATTAAGAATAAGGTCGGGTTAGTTAAACAAGTATATTTACAAGAACAATGAATATTTTATAATGAAACATTTTCTATGGCTTCTATAATAGAATCTATAAAAATTTTATTAGATTATTCAAATTTTTATGGATTTAAATTATTTAAAATCGATGTTGAAATTAATTTTCTAAAGAGATTTGTTTATAATAAATTATATGTAAGATAACCCTTTTTTCGAAAAAATGATTCCGAATCATGTTTTAAAACATTTTAAATCAGTCTACCGAGTTAATAAAGTTCCCTGATCTTCATATGAAATATAATCTTATTTTATTTTACAAAATTTCTTTATTAATGGAAATGATGAACCTAAATTGTTTATTAACAAATGTAATGACCCGGACCTCTCTGGACCATTACTTTGTGAAAATATGGTGTTTGAGGTGTTCTGAGAGGTCATGGTGACTTATCCCCAACATTTTGCTAATTTTCCCTTTCTGTGAATAGTAGCATCGGTGACATTCGGTGAACAGTTCCAACGGTAGATAGTTGAGAATAGTGCATCGGAAACCTTCTGTGAATAGTGTTTCTAGAATGGTGAGGATCCAATAGTGAGGTTTCAAGGGTGAGGGTCATGAACAGTGTTTCCAGAACATTAAGGTTTCAACGGTGAGGTTCATAAACAGTGTTTCCAGAACGGTGAAGTTCCAACGGTGAGGTTTCAATGGTGAGGTTTCAACAGTGAGGTTCATGAACAGTGTTTCTAGAACTGTGAGGTTCCAACAGTGAGGTTTCAACAGTGAGGTTCATGAACAGTGTTTCCAGAACAGTGAGGTTCCAATGGTGAGGTTTCAATGGTGAGGTTCATGAACAGTGTTTTCAGAATGGTGAGATTTCAATGGTGAGGGTCATGAACAATGTTTTTCCTTTGACAAATTTCGAGTTCGTGAACAGTTTTTTCAGCTTCTTACAGTTTCACCCCTTTGACATTTCCATTGATATAAAATGCATTTAAAGCCTTGTTTTATAGACTCTAAGGCCGATTCAAAGACAATAAATCCTATATTAATTATTCTTATGGATCGGGATGTTTTTACTTGGACAAACCGCGTGGTTTAATGTAGTCATCTTTTAATGGGAAATTAAGTGTATCTTAAACTGTCGCTCCATTAAATCTTCTAAAGGGACGAGATATATTCCTATATAATTGTTTCTCATTATTATTGGGTGTGAGAAGCTCGAACATCCCATTCATTCTCATAAGAGTTTCACAATCAAACTTTCCTCCTCAGATTGGTTCCACTCTGTTTTGATGCAACCAAGCTGTATCGATCAATCTTCGATATAAGGTATGTTTTATCATCAGTATTTTGGGGTTCATATTCTCTTGTTTCTCCATTTCATATTACTTCATGTAATATCCATACTTCTAATGGAGTTTTCTTGGGTTTCGATTGGTGCGGTCATACCGTTGAATTCTCAGGTGGATGCAGTTGTTGAGAGAGGAGGATCATGACCCGTCGTGTGGATTGTGCTCGTATAAAGAATTTCAAGAACTGTTTGAGGTAAGGGATACATTTCTTATCTTTTATTTTATGTGAAACTGTATAGTTAGCATGTTTTATCCCACTTGATCAGAATGGAATTGATATAATAAATATTTGAACAGGATAAATAAATTGATATCGATTGTATGTTATCGCCTCTTGTTTTCTAGATAGTGTGATATCCATACTTGATTCGTTTAGCTATTCTTTCTTGATGGAAATTGGTAAAGAATGTAAATTTGAGTTAATCGATAACTGTTTGGCTATATTAAAAGAGGCATGTAAATGATTCTGGTTCTTCTTGTTTTAATTTGGAGCTAATAAAATTGGTACATTAAGAATGTTTAATAATTTGTGATAGCTTACTGATTAGGTTTCCGGAATTTGGAACCTAAGAATAATAATCAATTAATATAAGATGGATTAAAGAACCAGTTGATCAATTAAATATAACTCATTGTGGGGTTCTGAGTTAACCTATTGTTTGTTAAAGTGAAAAGATACCAAATGTTAAAATGTTTGTTTTCCTACTGCTTGTGATGTGATGTGATCCTGGATGGCTGTTGTGATATGTAGGGGCATGGAGGTTTTTTAGTTGTGGCAGCAGATGATGACTAGAGTGGAGAGATGCATCGGTTAATGCATGTGGGTGTCGGGGAGGACATGAGGGATGATGGAACGAGATGGATGTGATTGTTGGATGCTTTCTGTTTCTTATTGGTTGATTATCTACTTTATTTTCATCACTGCTCAAGGCAGCTGGTATTGCTTACCCTTTTTCTTAAAGAGGTGAAGACGCATGGGTTATGCCACGTTCTTTCAGTGTTTAGCCTTTCAAAGGAGGATGGGTCTACACCCTTTATATAGGCGGAAAAGACACGAAGAGTAGTACATCTACTCACCATTTTGATCCCCTTTGTGTTTAGTAGCATAGAATGTTTTTCTAGAATTCCTAGGAATACGTGAAAGTAATTCTGTAATGAATAATTGAATAAATTATGTTAACCCTTGGGGTTGGAGTTTTCTGGAACATAATGATGAGGTTGTAATTTTAAAGGGATAGTGTAATTTGTGTGTGATGCTAATGAACGTTAATTGGTACTGGTTAATTGATGTTTAAAGAATTAATTAACATAAAGTGAAACTGATAAAAAGGGAATGAAATAATCTATTAAAGCTCTTTAAATGGTTGTGTTCTTATAGGATACCTAGTATTAGAAGTGGCATCCTGGAGTCTGAGAGACATTAGAAGCAGTTGAGTCTAAGACTAGGTTGTGCCAAAAGTGTGGTTGTGAGATATAGTATATTCTGTATTTTTTGTGTTTCTATACGCTACTCCACCCTTTCAGTAAGGTAAACTGACACCCCGAGGATTCTGAGCCCTTGGGGGATGTTTTTTCCAACATTCTGGTGGGAGGATGAATGGGTGACTACCCCCTTTATCCCCTCTCCATTATCTTGGTAGATATTTTTGGTGGTAGACACAATGGTTAGTTTTCCTCATATATGTGTGTAGAGGGTTGTAATGGATTGTGTTTATTCACACACATATATTCTGGATTTAGTATCCTATGAACTAATATAGGTGTAATGTGTATAAGATGTGATGGCTTGAGGATCCTTATTCGGTGTATGTGCTATAATAGCTTGAGGTATGATACCCGACGTATGCTACACGATATACAAGATGTGGTTTCTCCTGGAAACTAACTGGTTACTTTCTTGCATGGAAGTAGTGGTTTTGTTACACGAGGTTCATGTTGTGGTGCTTCCCCCAGGTGTCTAAGGGAAATCCTTTTAGGAGAAAGATGCTTAGGACTTACGGCATTGGGGAAAAGTAGTAAACCAGTGGGGAAGTAATAACGTGGTACCCTTGATATTATTTACTATATGATATATTCTTGTATGCGTTACTTGGTGAGAGTATCCATGGTGAGGTTGGGAACATAGTATATTTATTTAGGTGATGAGTTAGTTTCACTTGTTGTTCACTGTGCTTTAGCATGCTTTATTTACTTTTACACGAGAGGCTTTAGGGAGGACCCGACTAAGTATACTGTTATACTCACCCTGTGTATATATAATCTGTTTTTCAGGTCACTTGGAGCAGGTTGGAGATCAAGATGGTTTCTACTGGATTACTGCTGCAGAAGCTTTTTGGGATTATGGTTGCTGCTGGTTTTACTTTCTTTTGGGTTCTTGTAGTTTTCCCCTTCCAGTTCTAGTACTTTTCATGGCATTACATATGTGTACTTGGATTTTCCTTTATATTTTAGTTCTGAGTTGGATTTGGTTAGTGTCTATCTTGTCTCTCTCTTATGCATGTGTTCTCTTAGAGGGTAATGCCTCCCATTTGTGTGTCTACTATACCCTCAATGCTAGTCGCCAACCCAAGGCCTACTGGAGGCAAGAATCTAGGGTCATTATCTCCCTTCTCACATTGCCGGCCGAGTAGGGGTACACTCTGTGGGGAGGGGGTAGTGACAGAGTGGTATCCAAGGCCAGGTTGAGGGATATAAAGAAGTTTGGAGTTAGGAACAAGTGAAGTTTCATGGGTTGGTAGTGAAATAGTGTCATTCATGTTTATCAAGTGATGTAAACACTAGAGACCGACTAAGACATAGGCATTTAGGGCCCCCTATGATATGAGTTACGTACCTTTAAGTTTACAATGGCTACTAAATGAGGTGATACTAGTTGCAGGGTTGAGACTTAGGAAAGGATCATGTATCATTATTCTTTGTGCCTATGTTTGAATGGGTTTGCCTTGATATAGGTTAACCTAAAATCAATTAAAGAAAATAATTAATTAATTAATGTTGAGTCTTCCATATTCTGGGTTTAGGATCCCAAACTATTTGTTACTTTATAGGTATGGCTTTAGGTCGACGTCCTCGCCAGGATCACATAGAAGATGTTCAGAAGGCTGTTCCTGCAGATCGTCATAGGGTAGAGGTTGACGATGATGAAACTTGGAAGAAAACAATCAGAGAGTTTCAGTGCCAGAGTCTGCAAAAGTATGAGGGCTCCGTTTCAGATGCAGTGGCATAAGACTGGTTGGAGGAGGTCGAGATCAGCTTCAGTTCAATCCGTGCTCAGAAAGAGCACTGGGTGTCCTTGGTTGTGACGATGCTGTGTGGAGCAGTGAGGAAATGGAGGTTTTTGTTCCTCGGGGATCGTTAGGAGTCATCTATATTATGGGAGGAGTTCCGAGACAAGTTTAGAGTCGAGATTCTTTCTTCGACTGCGAAGGCGCCCAGTTGTCAGGAGCTTCTTACCCTTCGACAGGGGAGATCCATTGTACGAGAGTTTGGAATCTGTTTTAGGAACCTTTTACGATATGCTTTGGACCTGTTTCCAAATGAGGTGGCCAGGGTGAGGAATTTTGAGGAGGCTTTGCATCCATAGATCTAGCGCTAGGTCACCCAATTTATGCTGAAGACATATCTTGAGGTGTTGGTGGGGGAATAGGTTGTCGATAGGACTTTGGCCAAGACCTTATCATCACCAGAGGGGAGTCATCATGATTTCTCATGAAGTAGAACTGTGGTATGGGGTTCCCAATTTTCAGGGCAGAAGTGTTTCTGTTTAGCCGGTGGTAGGTCCCAACCATTCACATCTCGTTTTTCCAGAGGAAGTAACTCTTAGACCTATGCCAAGGGATTATGCACTTGTTTTTCTTGTGGTAGTCGAGGTCATCAGTAGTGGGAGTGCCCGACCTTTCATAGGAGTCATCTTTCATCATGTGCTCCACTCCAGGTTCCTCTATTGAAGTAGTTCCAACCGAGGCAACAACAGTAGGTTGCACCAGCTATAGATCCGTAGAGGGTAGATTGGGCAGGAAAAGTACAACCCCATGACACTCCTCATCCTTAGAGAGCATAGTGCGACCATGGTGGTGGTTGTCATCAGGGCTAGAGAGGCCATGAAGGAGGGAGTGGTCAGCTTCATGCCCTAGCGTTGCTAGCTTTAGTTGAGCCCAACGTCGTTCGAGGTACCCTTTTCTTGATTTCTACCTTGGTGTATGCCTTGATTGATTCAGGAGAGACACACTCCTTCATATCACCTACCATTTTCCATGCTTTGGGACTTGAGGTAGAGAGGATTCTAGTTCCCTTGGTGTTGGCTATGCCTGTTGGAGGTCGAGCTGGATTTTTTGAAGTATGTAGAAACTATGAGCTAGTGTTGGGGTAAAAACGCTATTGGGGAGATTTTCTATATTTAAAAATACAACCATATGATGTCATCCTTGGACTGGATTGGTTGTATTAGGTGTAGGAAATTGTGGATTGCTTAATGAAGAAGGTCGTTTTCTTCAATGTGGTTGGAGAGTTGGTGGTGTTTTTTGGTGAGAGAGATCCTCAGATGGGTTATAGACGTGTTCCATACTTATCATCCATGATGGATGAGATGATGTTGAGTTCTTTAGAGGATCAGTAGTGGGCATTTCCTAGGGTCATAGAAGAGTACCGTGATGATTTTCCAGAAGAGGTTGTAGCATTACCCCCTCAACGAGAGATCGGGTTTGGGATCGAGCTACAACCATGACAATCATCTATCTCTATGTCTCCATATAGGATGGCCCCTTATGAGTTACGAGAGCTACGTATATAGATTTATGGTCTGTTATAGTGCGGTTTTATTCAGCCAAGTGTGTCACCCTGGGGTGCTCCAGTTTTGTTCGTGAAGAAGGATGGCGGCAGTTTGCAGTCATTTTTCGATTATCGTCGCTTAAACAAAGTGAAAATAAAGAATCTCTATACTCTTCTGCGTATTGATGATTTATTCAATCAACTGAAGGGTTCAAGTTGGATCTCAATGATTTACTTATGGTCAGGATATCATCATACTCGTGTGAAGGATTAGGATATCCCGAAGACTGCTTTCTGTTGTCGTCATGGGAATTATGAGTTCATTGTAATGCCTTTCGGCATGACGAATCCTTCAGCAATGTTCATGGGAATGACGAATGTTGTGTTCCATGAGTTCCTAGACAAGTTCTTGGTAGTTTTCATCGATGAAATCATTTTGTACTCCACATCTGAGGAGGAACATGCAGGGCATCTACACACTGTTTTGGGAGTTCTTTGTAAACATCAGCTATTTGGGAAGTTCCCGAAGTGTGAGTTTTGGGATCGATAAGTCCATTTATTGGGGAATGTTGTCTCCTAGCAGGGAGTAGCTGTGGATTCATCGAAGATAGAAGCATTTGTGTCTTGGGAAGCCCCCAAGACTGTGTCCTAGGTTCGAAGTTTCCTTTCTCTCGCATGCTACTACAGGAGGTTCGTAGTTGATTTCTCATGAGTTGCGACTCCTCTAAAAGATTTGACCAGGAAGGATCGGGAATTCATATGCACTGATGAGTGTTATGCAGCTTTCAAGTATGTAATAGAGAAGCTAGTAAGTGCTCCATTTCTTTGTCTTCTAGCTGAGGGAGTTCAGTTTGATGTTTTCTGTGATGCT
This sequence comes from Viscum album, assembly GCA_963277665.1. Classification (NCBI taxonomy): domain Eukaryota; kingdom Viridiplantae; phylum Streptophyta; class Magnoliopsida; order Santalales; family Viscaceae; genus Viscum; species Viscum album. Next base: position 824,775,898 of record OY728148.1, on the reverse strand, counting down.
TCACATCTGGGGTTAGACTGTATTCTGATGCAGTAGAGATCATTTGATTCTTATGGGTCTTGACAGTTTCTTCCCCATAAGTGTAACTATGACACCCATGATCTTGAGTTGGTAGCCGTGCTATTTTCTCTGAATTTGTGGAGACATTACCTCATTGGTGAGCATTTTGTGGTTTTAACCGATCATAAGAGTTCAAGGTATGTTTTCTCCCAGCGAGACTTGAACTTACGATATCGTTGGTTGATGGAGTTCTTATAGGAATATGAATTCGAGATATCATATACCCCTGGAAAGTGGAATTTTTTAGCTGATGCGTTGAGTCGAAAGTCACGTAGTGATTGTGTGCGTGAATCCAGTGATTCCTAGAGAGTAATGGAAGACCTGTCAAAATTACATTTTGATATGGGAGAAGTTGGGGGCAAAGGTTTTCTTTTTCATATGATGGTGCAGTAATCTCTCGTGAAGTAAGTGGAAGATTCCCAGTTCTGTGATCTAGATGTGGAGGTCTGTAGAGATCGAGTTGTTTGTGGCGAGGCCCCCGATGGGTGGTCTAAGGATGAACAACACTGAGTGTTGTATCATTGAAGGTTTTTTGTTCCTTTGATAATGCATGAGATTGTTCTCAGAGAGTTTCATAGTTTTCCTTTAGCGGTGCATCCTGGCGTGACAATGATGTACTGAGCCTTGAGAAGCCAATTTTGGTGACCTGGGCTGAAGCATTCAGTTGCAGAGTTTGTGTCTTGATGTTTAGTCTGCCAAAAGGTGAAGGCCGAACACCATGTTCCTGGTAGTCTACTCCAACCATTAGAGATTCCTCAGTGTAAGTGGGAGGACATCTCAATGGACATTGTTACTGGTTTACCATGAGCTCTAGGAGGACATCATACTATTTGGGTGGTATTGGATCTCTTAACAAAATTGTCCCACTTTATAGCAATCAAGGAGTCGAGCTCAGTGGATGTTTTGTCAAGGAAGTATCTAGAGGATTTGGTGAGACTTCATGGATTCCCTAGGATGATCATTTTGGATCGAGATCCCCATTTTACCTCCAGGGTGTGGAGAGGTCTCCAACATGCTTTCGGTTCTCAACTATGCCTTATCACTGCTTTTGATCCTCAAATAGATGGTTAGACAGAGCGAACCATCCAGACTCTTGGAGAAATGTTACGCTCTTGGGTCATGGATTTTAGAGGTTTTTGGACAAGGAACTTACTCTTGGCGAAGTTCACGTAAAATAATAGTTTTCACTCAACCATCGGTATTGTTCCATTTGAGGCCTAGTATGGCCGAACTTTCCATTCTTTGTTGTGCTAGACTGGGGTCAAAGATTCAGTAATTATCGGACCAGAACTAGTGCAGAATACAACAGAGAAGGTTCAGGTGATTCGTGAGAGGAGAAAGACAGTGCAAGATTGTCAAAAATCATTTTCTGTTCAAAGGAGGAGACCCTTAGAGTTTAATTTTGGGGATCAAGTGTTTTTGAAGGTGACTCTCTATCGTGGGAAGTGAAGGTTTGGTTGTGGGAGTAAGATTTCTCCATGATTTGTTGGTCCTTTCGATGTGTTAGCTCATATTGGAGCTGTGGCATATCGAGTAGCACTTCCCCCGCCGATGAGTCAGATACATGATGTCTTCCATGTATCACAACTCCGTTGTTATCTTCATTATGACTCTCACATCATCGATTGGCGAGAGATTGATGTTGATGATGATGCAACCTTTGAGGAGCGGCCTGTGGAGATCCAAGACCATAAGGAGAATGTGTTGCGCATGCATTCTATCCCCTTGGTTCATGTCTTGTGATGACACAGTGGCTTTGAGAAGAGTACCTGGGAATGAGAGTCTCATATACGTTCTCAGTACCTAGAGTTGTTTGATGTTTAACTATTTTCATGTATCGATGTAGCCTTTGTGGTTATAAAGCTTTCATGTTTATGAGATGGCTTCCTTTTGTTGCTTTTGTGGGTTGCTCTCTTTTGAGAGGTATCTCGATGGGTGGTTGTTTGGACCCCGTTTCGTTTTCACTTTAGGTTGGTTTTGGATTCTCAAGGATGAGAATGTTTTGAGAGGTATCTGATGTAATGGCTCGGAACTCTTCGACCCATTCTTTTGTGAAAATATGGTGTTTGAGGTGTTTCGGGAGGTTAAGGTGACTTATCCCCAACACTTTTCCAATTTTACCTTTCTGTGAATAGTAGTATTGGTGACCCTCGATGAACTATTCCAATGGTAGAAAGTTGAGAACAGTTCATCGATAACCTTATGTGAATAGTGTTTCCAGATCGGCGAGGTTCTAATTGTGAGGTTGCAATAGTGAGGTTCATGAATAGTGTTTCCAGAACAATGAGGTTCCAACGGTGAGGTTTCAATGGCGAGGTTCATGAACAGTGTTTCCAGAATGGTGAGGTTCATGAACAGTGTTTCCAGAACAGTGAGGTTCCAACAGTGAGGTTTCAATGGTGAGGTTCATGAATAGTGATTCCAAAATAGTGAGGTTCCAACGGCGAGGTTCATGAACAATGTTTGCAGAACAGTGATGTTCCAATGATGAGATTTTAATGGTGAGGTTCATGAATAGTGTTTCCAAAATGGTGAGGTTTTAACGACAAGGTTTCAATGATGAGGTTTATGAACAATGTTTTTCCTTTACCAAATTTCGAGTTCATGTACAGTGTTTCCAGCTTCCTATAGTATTATCCCTTCGACATTTCCTTTGATGTAAAATGCATTTAAAGCCTTATTTTAAAGACTCTAAGTATGATTTAAAGACCATAAATAATATATTAATTATTCATATGGATTGGGATATTTTTACTTGGTCAAACTAGGTGGTTTAATGCGATCCACTTTTAATGGGAAATTATGTGTATCTTAAACCGTATCTCCGTTAAATCTTCTAAAGGGAAGAGATATCTTCCTCCCTAATTATTTCTCATTTTTCTCAGGTGTGAGAAGCTCGAAAATCCCATTCCATCTCAGAGGATTTTCATAATGAATCTTTCCTCCTCGGATTGGTTCCGCTCTGTTTTGATGAAACCAAGCTATATTGATCAATATTTGATATAAGGTATGTTTTATCATCGTTCTTTTGGGGTTCATCTTCTCATGTTTCTCTATTTCATATAATACTCTGTAATATCCATGTTTCTAATGGAGTTTTCTTGGGTTTTAATTGGTGTAATCATACCGTGGCATTTTCAGGTGGATGTATTTGTCATGAGAGGAGGATCATGACTTGTTGTGTGGATTGTGCTCGTATAAATAATTTCAAGAACTGTTTGAGGTATGGGATTCATTGATTCTATTTTATTTTATGTGAAACTGTACAGTTAGCATGTTTTATCCCACTATATCACAATGTAATTGAAATAATAAATATTTGAATGTGTTAAATAAACTAATATCAATTGTGTGTTATTGTCTCTAGTTTTGCTAGATAGTGTGATATCCATACTTTCTTTGTTTAGCTGTTTGTTCTTGATGTAAATTGGAAAAGAACATAAACCCGAATTAATTTATAACTATTTGGATATTGATAAAGAGGCATTTAAATGAATTTGGTTCTTCTTGTTGTAATTTTGTGTTTATAAAATTTTTGCAGTAAGCATGTTTAATCATTTGGGATATCTTACTGATTAGGTCTCCTGAATTTCAAACCTAAGAATAATAATCCGTTAATATAGAATGGATTAGAGAACCGGTTGATCGATAAAAGATAACTCATTGTAGGGTTCTAAGTTACCCTATTATTTGTTTAAGGGCCAAGAGTCCAAAAATTAAAATGTTTGTTTTCCTACTGCTTGTGTTGTGATGTGAGCCTGGATGGCTGTTGTGATATGTGGGGGCATGGAGGCCTTTTGGTTGTGGCAGCAGATGACACCTAGAGTGGTGAGATGCATCTGTTTATGCATGTGGGTGTTGGGGAGGACACCAGGGATGATGGAACAGGATGGATGTGATTGTCGGATGCTTGCTATTTCTTATTGGTTGATAATTTGCTTTAATTTTCCCCACTTCTCAAGACAACTGGTCTTACTTACCTTTCTTCTGAAAGAGATGAAGACGCGTGGGGTATGCCACGTGCTTTCCATGTTTAGCTTCTCAAGGGAGGATGGTTCTATTCCCTTGCTATAGACGGCAAAGAATCGACGGGTAGTACATCTACTCACCATGTAGAGTTCCCTTGTGTTTAGTATCATAGAATGTTTTTCTAGAATATTTGGGAATATGGGAAAGTAATATTGTAATGAATAATTGAATTAATTATGTTAACCCTTGGGGTTGGAGTTTTCTAGAATATAATTATGTGGTTGTAATTTTAAAGGGATAATGTACTTTGGGTGTGATGCTAATGAAGTTTAATTGGTACTGGTTAATTAATGTTTAAAGAATTAATTAACATAAAGTGAAACTGATAAAAAGGAAATGAAATAATGTATTAAAGCTCTTTAAATGGTTGTGTGCTTATAGGATACCTAGTCTTTGAAGTGGCAGCCCGGAGTCCATGAAATGTTATCTTCAGTTGAGTCTAAGACTAGGTTATGCCCATAGTGTGTTTCTATATGCTACTCCACCCTGTCAGTAAGGGAAACTGAAACCCTGGGGATTCTGAGCCCTGGGGGGGGGGGTGTATTCCACAACATTACGGTGGGAGGATGAATGGATGAATACCCCCTTTGTCCCCACCCTATTCTCTTGGTAGATACTTGTTCTGGTAGGCACAATGGTTAGTTTTCCCCATATATGTGTGTAGAGGGCTGTAATGTCTTGTGGTTATTCACACACATATATTCTGGATATAGTATCCTATGGACTACTATAGGTGTAACGTGTATAGGATGTGATGGATTGAGGATCCTTACACAGTGTATGGGTTGTAATTGCTTGAGGTATGATAACCGATGTATGATACGCATTATACGAGCTATGTTGGCTCCCAGAAAATACCTGGTTACTTTCTTGCATGCACATGGTGGTTTTCTTACATGAGGTGCATGTTGTGGTGCTTCACCCAGGTGTCTGCGGGCAAGCCTTTTTGGAGAGAGATGCTTAGGACGTGCGATGTTGGGAAAAATTGGAAAGCTTGCGGGGAAGTAGTAGCGAGGTACCCTTGATATTCTTTAATATAATATATATTCTTGTATGCGTTACTTGGTGAGAGTAGCCATGGTGAGTTTGGGAACTTAGTAAACCTGTTTAGGTGATGAGTTAGTTTCACTTGTTGTTCACTGTGTTTTTTCATGCTTTCTTTGATTTTGCATGAGAGGATTTGGGGAGGATCCTAATGAGTATACTGTTATACTCACCCTATGTATATATAAACTATTTTTCAGGTCACTTGGAGAAGGTTGGAGATCAAGATGGTTTCTACTAGCTTGCAGTTGTAGGAGATATTCGAGATTGTGGTTGCTACTATTTTTACCTTCTTTTGGGTACTTGTAGTTTTCACCTTCCAGTTGTAGTACTATTGCATGACATTACAAATGTGCACTTGGGTTTTACTTTATATTTCAGTTCTGAGTTGGAGTTGGTTGGTATCTATCTGGTCTCTCTCTTCTGCATGTGTTCTCTTAGAAGGTAATGCCTCCCATTAGTGTGTTTACTATACCCTCAGTGCTAGTTTCCATCCCGGGGCCTACTGGTTGCAGGACACGGGGGTCATTATCTTCCTTATCACATTGTTGACCCAGGAGGGGTACACTTTGTGGGGATGGGGTCGTGATAACAAAATTACTTGTCATTACCCGACCCATCGGGCCCTGCATGGATAGAAATAAACTGAGTGTGACACCCTAGGCCCACCTCAAATATGCCTGGGGCTGATGGAAAGAACTGAGTAGGCACATCACACACATGGAAGTCCATTTCCTAAGGTACATGTTGACATAAAAACATCTCTAACTACTAATACAATATTAAAAGGTGAAATACTACTAATACCTGAATGCATTAATACATCTATATCCCAAAATTATAGGTTGAAAAAAGTACTTGAAAATCTAAAGGGGACAAATAAAAGTCTAATGAAACAGTAAAAGAGTCCAAACTACTGATAAAGAGGGGAATGATATCAAATGAAACTCTTTTAACTAACAATAGTTTTTCTATCTCAAATATTCTCTACCTATTCCTTCTCCACCTAGGACTCCATCAAAAGGCCTTTTGTTTTCATAAGTCATGAAATGTGCAGGAATTTCCCTAGTAGGTGTGAGTATAGCAACACTGAGTTGGAAACCCTGAAATGACGAAACATAAAGTATCCATGGAGTAGTAATCTTATCATCATAAAGGTATGTCAACCAGAATATGATACAATATGAATAATGACCTAGATATACTCAAGATATCCATTAAGTCTCATGGTAAGGTCAAAACAATACTACTAGAAAACGATTTTACTCAAGGACTTAATGTAATGCTTGATTAAGAGAACTCACTCCTCAGGTCTAATAACATTAATGTAACTCTTTTGAGAGGTCATTTTCATATGGCCTCTACAAGAATAAGTACTCTTTATAAATATGAAGACATTTTTTCATAGATACGGGATCTAACTAAGGTATTATTGGGGAATCATGACCCTAATTAGTGAAAACCCACTAGGATAGGGATCGCATACCTTGATAGTCAGTAATGGAATTCCTGACGCAACCCATGGAGGAAATAAATGATAGTGGATCACAAAACAGGTTGAAACTAGGTATTATTAACTATATTATAATCTAGTCACATATATTAGATCACATCCTATTCCAAGGATGTGATACCTCACTCTATGATTATATGGGTGGACAAGGGATATACACCTTATAGATACTAGTATATACTGATGATAATGAGGGCCTAAAAGTGACCGGAAAAAAGTACATGAAAAGTATAGGGTACAAATGGTGTGTATTGGATACATCTGGTTTACCCATGTAAATCATCCTATGCTCATCTACTATAGTCCATGCCCATACACTCCAGACCATGCCCATGAAAAATAGTGGTTCTTGTGCACTCTTGCCTTGTCTATGACTATGTATTAGGTCATGACCATGTACACTGGATGTACCCCTATACCTATACATTCCTTGTCCAATGTACCCCTAGTTCACATGATGATCTACTAGAAATAGGTTACATAGCATGTGGGTGGCCCATAGGGTATGTGATACTTATTTTTTGTGAAACTCTATCCATGATAACAAGTGATTACACGTCATGTTTTCTACTAAATAATAGACCATGTCACTTGAGATTTTCCCTAAAAAACTCCCACAATATTCATGTGTCTCCCTCACACTACCATCATCGCCAATTCCACCATGAATATGGCATCCCGCCTTTTTATTACATAACTTTTCATTACATTTTACAAATAGAGTATTTTTAAAGTCTAGTGTCTTGGAAATCATGAACATAAAACAAGAAAAATAAAACATTATTTTAATAAAATTGTAGGGATCATAGTAAGTTCTTATTATGTAATTTTATTTCATCTCATAACTTGGAGACATACATCAAAGGAAAGGGTGAGTGGAAATCCCTGTAAGAAAACATGAGAATTAGTTTACTTGTGAAATCAATAAGAACTTGATAAAAAAACATAAAGACTTGAGAAATGTAAGTAGAGGAATTTAATAATGAAAATAACTTGAAAAATAACATGAATATGTGGCTACAAAATTTAATTTATACATTCATGAACATATCACTAAGGTTCATCCCCAAGGTATCATAAAAATTAACAAGGTTATTCACAAAGGTATCGTAAACTTTTTCATCTATAGAGATTAAATTCTTTACCCAATACATTAGAGCACTATCGGGGCCCAACCTTAATATGTATTTATATTCATGTGATCAACAAAGATCATAATCAAACATTTCATAAATAACCCGTAGAGAGTAAAAGTAATGGGTTTCACTTCAAAATCACGACGTTTTAAAATTCCATAAAATCTTGATCGTTATGTCATTTATAACCCATAAAAAAGGTGTAAGGGTTATATGTTTGTAAATTCCAGAATCAAATAGATATGTTTTATTTATTGATGAATACCATTTTAAATAAAAAATATATTTGTTTATTCACATAAATAATACAATAGAATTTATTGAGAAAAAAAGAGAGATTTTTAAACGAACATTCTGTAGCATAATGAATATATAACATTGTTTTAGGAAACATTGAAAATGGAGGGGACAAGATTAAACCACTAATGAAAAACTAATAATATAGTATAGGTACATAATAAAAATAAGTAATATCATGGTATGTGTATTTGAAGGAAATACCATATTAAAATGAAACTTGAAAGAAAAGAGATGATATAGTTTCTTTTACAAAAATTCGGTAACCTAACGTCGTCACTTAAAAATTCATAAAATAAATTTATGAGAGAAGAAAGGGTCTATCATTATTTGGACATTAAATGGATAGTAAAAAGAATATATATGAACTTACCCACATATAAGAATATGGAAACTAGAAGACATAACTTAAATGAAATCATGACTAAAAAAGGAGGGTGGAAGGTTCCCTTACCTTGAAGAGTAACTTCGAAAGCATGAAGGTTGGGACCTTGGGGGGATTGAGGGAACCTTGGGATGAATCCTTTGGAGGTGAAAAGACTTGAACCTCGTTGAGTAGGATTTTAGAATGAAATTAATGAGGTAATGTATTGGTATTTATAGGGAAAGTGGGGGAATATTTAATTAATTTCCAAGGGACACCTCATCGGTGGTATTTGCAAAACCCTGGGCTTGACCATCATATTTTCCCATGATATTGGACACTTAGGACACCTCATAGAATATATTTCTATTCAAGAGTATACTAGAATGATTACATTGTTAGTACATCATTATCACATCATTAATGATGTCATTAAACGACCAAAACTCAAAACTGTATTTTCACTATTCACAGAAAAAAAAAACATTTTATAAACATATCATAAAACCAACCTAACCTAATATTGATTCTATGAATTCAAAAATGAACCCCATTATATGAAAATAATTTTCTAAATATTTTTAATTTAATTTTTTTTAAAAATCATTATTAATTAAAAAAAATAACTCTAAAACGAAAACTTATTTTATAACACCTTGAAAAAGTAATCAAGGTCTCATAAAATTATTGTATAACCATAATAAAATTAACTAACTATTTGTGATTAAATTTTATGAAAATACATTTTTATTTTAAATTATTAAATTAATTATAAAATTGTATTTAAAATATTTACGACATAAAAATACCAATACTTATATTGTGAACATTTTTTCACTTTTAAGATGTTTAAATTATATTTATACATTCATGGGTGAAGATTCTATTTTTTTTGGATGATTTAATATTCATTGCTATTCATTAATATTCATTGCTATTCATTAATATTCATAAGGGTATATTACTATTCAAACATTACTATTCACAAAAAATTATGTTGATCTTATTAGACCCTAAATTTATTACTGGTAACAATCATAGAAGACAATTTTATGAAAATCATTTCACATTATTAATTCTTTAATGTTTACATAAATATTTTAAAATACCGTTTTCCAAAACCATCAATAATATTCATCCCATATTTATCCAAAAATTTCAAAATCAAAAATATTACCAAAATAAGAAATGAAATTTTTATTTAAACCAAGGGATTACAAAAAGTATCTAAGGCCTCGTTACATAGCCCCTTATAACTCTTACATAGAACCTAAGTGTAAGGTGTGCTATGGTGATAGAATCTTGGGGCAGATCTGACAACATTTCCTAATTGGTGATTTCTATTAGCTTGATCTTCTCCCTTAGACGATTTCATTCAAGATTCACATATTGATGATCATCTTGGGATTGGTCTAAATAAAAGCCCAAAGATGTTACCTGCTTCCCAAGCTCTGACAGACATGCTTCTTACGACCTGTGTCTACAGGATGAGGCCATCGACTCTTCTTTCTGTATTAACCAAGATCACTTGTATTTATAAACAATAATTGTAATGTAAAGAGTTTAGTTTCCAATGGTCATATTGACTAACTATCATATAATAGTCAAAACCCAATGGTCTCATTTAATTATACTCACTTCATTAATTAAAGGATATAGTTTTGAGGAGTATAAAATGAAATAACACACAAATTTTGGAAACAAATATTATTCAAAAGTTAGAGTCATTTCATTCTTCTACCCTTAAGAAATTTCGTCCGGGAAATTTTAACTCATAACCTATGAAGAGAAATGGTTTGGTTAATTCTACCTCATAAACTTCTCTAGTTCCCACATGGCTTCTTCGCATTTGTGGTTCCTCTACAACACCTTAACAAGGTGGGTAGTCTTGTTGCATAGAACCTTGTCTCTTTGATCCATGATATCCACCAACTACTCATAAGAGATTTCATGTTCCAGTTGTAACACCTTTGGATTTAGTATATGTGAATGGTTGGGTATGTACTTCCTCAAGAGGGATACGTGGAAGACAACATGAACTTGTGCTAGATTTGGAGGAAGTGAAGGCTGATAGGCCACCACTCCCACACGATCAATGATTCCATAGGGGCCAATGTACCTAGGGTAGATATTTCCTTTCTTCACAGACCATATGACTATATTCCAAGGTGAAATTATAAAAAATACCTTTTCACCAAAATCATGCTCAAAGTCCCTTCGATGATTGTCGACATTTCCCGTTTTTTGACTCTGAGCAGACTTAATGTGTTGCTGGGTGGCATGGACCTTTTCTGTCATCTATTGCACAAGATCATGCCCAAGAAGATTTCTCTCAATAGATTCATTCCAAAAAGTATGAGTTCTACATCGCTTACCATATAGAGCTTAATAGGGTTCCATTTTAATGCTCAAGTGGAAGATATTGTTGTAAGATAAATCAACTAAAGGAGATGTTGATCCCATCCACATTTCAATTCCATTGAGCATGTTATCAGCATAACCTCGAGTGTTTGAATAATCCTTTAATATTTTACATTAGTTTGGGGGTGATAGACCATACTGAAATTCAATTCAGTGCTCAGATCATGTTGAAGAGTTCTCTAGAATTTTGATGTGAACCTTGGATCACGATCAGATACGATAGAAAGTAGAACTCCATATATCCTTACCACTTCCTTCACATATATCTTGGTAAGTTGATCATGATATAAATCTTCCCAAATGGAGACAAAATGGGAAGTCTTGGTGAGACAGTCCACAGTAAACCATATCAGATTGTTTCCTTTGGAAGTTCTTAGGAGACCAGTGATGAAGTCCATAGTGATATTGTCCCACTTCCATGCTGGTTTGGGTATTTGTTTAAATACCCCTTTAGGAAGTTGTCACTCTGCCTTCAATTTCTGACATACCATGCACCCTGACATGTAGTTATAAATATCACTTTTCCTATTATCCCATAAATAATGATCACGAATGTTCCTATAAATGTTTCTGGTTCTAGGATATATAGAGAAAGTAGAGCTATAAGATTCATCCATCGACTCCTTCTTTATTTCCTGAATAGACAGAACACCTATTCTTGTATGAATTTTCAGTACACCTTCTTGGTCAATATTGAACTCATAAAACAACCCATCCTTCACAGCCTCAAACTTCTTCTATAACAAAGGATCTTCTCTCTGAGATTTCCTGATCTTATCTAGTAATTAAAGCTGAAAAATAATTTTGTTTAGGGTTGATGATGTCCCTTCCCTTATAATTCCGATGTCCAACTTTATTAGGTTATTTATCAAAGGATATTTTTCAATCCTCATCATGGAAATGATAACTGGGTCTTTCCTTCTTAATGCATCAGTGACTTTATTTTCTCTTCCAGGATGATAATGAATTGAAAAATCATAGTCTATAAGAAGTTCCAACCATCTCATTTGTCTTATGTTCAATTCCTATTGTGTGAAAATATACTTCAAACTTTTATGGTCTGTATATATATCACATTTCTCCCCATAAAGATAATTCCTTCATATCTTTAGAGAAAAAACAACCGCATCCATATCCATATCATGCATAGGATAGTTCTGCTAATGAGTCTTCAATTATCGAGATGCATAAGCAATGACTTTTTTATTTTTCATGAGGACTCACCCAAGACCTTTAAAAGATTCATCACTAAAAATAATGCATACTTCTCCACTTGAGGGTAGAGTTTACATGGGTGAAGTAACCAATCCTTCTTCAGCTCTTGGAAACTTTCCACACACTCCTTTGTCCAGATAAACTTGACCCCTTTTCGAGTTAACATGGTTAATGGATTAGAAAGTCATGAAAATTTATTCACAAACCTCTAATAATATATTGATAATACAAGGAAACTAAAAATCTTAGTTATTATTGTAGGTTGAGGACACTGCTCTACAGATTTTGTCTTTGTAGGTTCAATTTTTATTCCTTCATTGGTTACAATGTGCCCCAAGAAAGCAACTTATTGCAAATAGAATTTAGATTTTCTGAACTAACCAAAAATACTCTCATTTTGTAATGTTTTCAAAATAACCCTTAGATAATCCTCATGCTCCTCGATAATTTTTTAATATATCATAATATCATCAATAAAAACTAACACAATGTTGTTAATGTAGTACTTAATGACTCTATTCATTAAATCCATAAAAATAGTAGGTGCATTAGTTAGTCCGAAGGGCATAACAAAAAACACATAATGCCCATATCTTGATCAGAAAGAAGTTTTTGGAATATCATCTTTCTTCACCCTCAATTGATGATAAATAGATCGAAGATCAATATTAGTGAATAATTGAGCCCCATGAAGTTGGTAAAATAAGTCATAAATTCTTGGAAGAGGGTAGTTGTTCTTATCTATGATCCTGTTCAGTTCTCTATAATCAATGAATATCCGCATCGATACATCCTTCTTCTTCAGGAAGAGAACTGGTTCTCTCCAAGGAGACAAACTCGTTCGGATAAAACCCTTATCCAAAAGATATTGGAGTTGTTTCTTTAACTCCTATAGCTCCAAATTTTCCATCCTATATGGGGTCTTCGATATCAGATGGGATCCAGGTATAAGTTCAATGGAGAACTTTACCTCTCTTTCTAGGGGAGGTTTGGGTAACTCCTTATGAAATAAGTCAACAAATTCTTGGACAATGGGGACATAATCTATCCTCAAACTCTCATTTCCTTCTTCTTCTTCTTCAATGATCAACTCTATAAAGAAGGATATATAAGGTTCTTCTAGACAAAGATCAGGTTGAGATATCTCTCCTTGGAAGATAACTATAGGTTTTCCATTCAAGATGACTAAGATTTCCTTGCTTCTGCATTTGATTTTAGCATTATACTTTGAGAGCCAGTCCATCCCTAGTATAATGTCAAATTTCAGTATGGTAATGACTACTAGATTTGTGATAATATTGTGCTCTCTAAAGTAAATATTAGAGTTTATAAACACTAAAGATGCTTGGATAATCCCAACAGGTGTCTTTAATGATAACTCTAATTTTATAAAATTAAGGGTTGATTCTAAATTATTTAAAAAATCAGAAGAAATAGAGGAAAGTGTAGAACCAGAATCAAACAAAATACTTTCTAGATTTAAGAGAACAATAAGAGTACCTACCACCAAATCATTTATTGCTTCAACATTAGACGTTGTGATTGAAAAAGTACCTCCTTGTTCCCTGGGACACTGCTCAGGATGATGGTGATTCCCCTCCACTCCCCTCAGATTTGGACAGTGATTGGAAAAGTGCCCAAGTTGTCCAAACTTATAGCATTGGACATCTGGTAAGGCCTGATCCATCTTCCCTTTGTCGTTATTATATGAATGTTGTGGTTTCACCTCACTATGACAATTCCGTGCAATGTGGCCATCTCTGCCACACTTGTAACCCTTCCCTCTCTCGAACAAGCAATTCCCTGAATGCATCTTACCACATTTATTACATGTGGGACGTTGTACTTGCTTTCCTCCTCTCCCCTGATTGAAGATCCTCCATATTATTGGATCCATCAATATTTTCTTGTCATTGGATTTGTGATACCATTGCTTCTCACTAAACTCTATTTTGACTTTCGTCGCACGTCACACAATCTTCTCACAGCTATCATAATCTTAGTTGTCTGGATTCTTCCACAGATGAGGTCTTAGTCCACCAAAGAATCTATCAACCTTACCATTTGGATCAATGAAAAAGATAGAGTTGTAACATGAAATCCTTGTGAAGTTCATCTTGTTGCTTCCCACAAATTCATTCTCATTCTACTTCAGTTCGAGAAACTCCTTCTCCCTTCTTGTTCTCATTGATCGAGGGAAATACTTGTTGAAGAACATCCTTCTGAACTCTTGACACTCTATAGCTTTAACCTCACCTCTTGGCCTTTTGTTTTTAATCCGTTACCACCACTGATCAACTTCTCCCTCTAAGAGATAAACAACCAAGGAAACCTTCTCTTGTTCCAAATAGTGGAGCACAGAAAAGATCTTCTCAATAAATATGATCTACTGTTCAGCAATCAATGGGTCAGTAGATCTACTAAAGGATGGTGGTCATTGATGCTTAAAGGATTCAATATAAAGTTTTTACCTTCACAGAGAAATTTTTCTCTCAGCTTGATTCAATTTATTTCCTATAATGAGTCAGTTGGTTCATCATTCGCATGAATGTTTCCATTTCGACTTCCATCAGAGGGTCATCAACGCATGGTCCATTGCGATCACCATTTGCACGGTTCCACCTATTTCCCATCATTTTATAAAATAATAAAACCTTATTGAGAATATTATCTCATTTATGAATATTTAAACTATAAATGATTTTATGTATTGAAACATCATGCTTCAAATAATTACATTTCTCTATATATACTTCATAATGATTAATAAAAATATTATGATTAACCAAAAATATCCCCCGAGAGTGTAGTAACCAAGAGTGTATAAAAGCCTGTTTTCATGTACCAAGATACCCCAGTTTAAGAATAAAACTCCTTGTTAGTGTTTTCACTCCTAGGTACATCTATTCTAGAGCTGCCTCTACCTGCTCAGATCCATACACGTATGTATTTTCTTGATAAAACACTTACACAATAATAACCAAAATACCAGGAAGTATTCCAATATTTAAACATTTATATAGGGTTCTTAATAATGTTTTCATAGCCTAACTTCCATAAATAACTAAACTATCGTTTGATTCCAACTATAACATCCAACCTTTTATAACATAACTTTTCATTACATTTTACGAACAAAGGATCTTTAAAGTCTCGTGTATTGGAAATGAGGAACATAAAATATGAAAACATAAACATTATTTTAATAAAATTTTAGGGATACATCATATGTTCTTTCTA
Organism: Viscum album; assembly: GCA_963277665.1. Classification (NCBI taxonomy): domain Eukaryota; kingdom Viridiplantae; phylum Streptophyta; class Magnoliopsida; order Santalales; family Viscaceae; genus Viscum; species Viscum album. The sequence continues at coordinate 824,760,579 of OY728148.1, read as the reverse complement.
AGGAAAATTATTTCATCTCATAACCTGGGGACATACGTCAAAGGAAAAGGTGATTAGAAGGCCCAATAAGGAAAACAAGGGAATCAATTTACTTATGAAATCAATAATAACTTGATAAAAAAACAAAAATACATGATAAATTGAAGTAGAGTAATATCATAATGAAAATAACTTGAACCATAACATGAATATGTGGATAAAATATTTAATTTGTACATTCATTAACATATCACCAAGGTTTATCCCCAAGGTGTCATAAAAATTACCAAGGTTATTCACCAAGGTATCGTGAAACTTGTCATCTCTAGAGATTAAATTCTTTACCCAATGCATTGTAGCGCTATCAGAGATCACCCTTAATATGTATTTATATTCATATGATCCAAATATATCATAATAAAAAAATTTCATAAATAACCCATATAGATTAAAAGTAATGGGTTTCACTTCAAAATCGTGACATTTTAAAAGTTCTTAAAATCTTGATCGTTATGTCATTTATAACCCATTGAAAGGGAGTGAGGGTTATATGACTATAAATTCTATAATAAAATAGATCAATTTTATTTATTTATGAATAAAATTTGAATTAAAAAATAGATTTTCATATTCACATAAATAATACAAGAGAATTTCTTGAGAAAAAAGAGATATTGTTAGACACAAATTTTGTAGCATAACGACTATATGACATGTTTTTAGAAAACGTTGAAAAGAGAGGGGAAAATAGTCACACACTCATAAAAAAATCATAATACAATATGGGTATAGAATAAAAATAAATAGGATTATGGTATAGATATTTGAAGGAAATACCATATGAAAATGAAACTCGAAAGAAAAGAGAAGATGTGATTTCTTTTACGAAAATTCTGCAGCCTAACGACATCACTTATAAAATCAGAAAATAAATTTATGAGAGAAGAAAGGGTATCTCATAATTTGGCAATTAAATGGATAATAATTAGAATATATAAGAACATACCTTCACATATGAAGATGGAAACTAGAAGACATAAAGGAAGTCATGACTAAAAAAGGTGGGTGGAAGGTTCCCTTACCTTGAAGAGTAACTTTGAAAGCATGATGGTTGGGACCTTGTGGGGATTGAGGGAACCTTAGGAGGAATTATTGAGAGGTAAAAAGACTAGAAATTCTTTGAGGAGGATTTTGTAATGAAATGAATGATGGAATGGATTGATATTTATAGGAAATGTGAGGGAATATTTAAATAATTTCCAAGGGACACCTCATCGGTGGTATTTGCAAAACCATGGGATTTCCCATGGTATTGGCCAATTGGGAAATATAATAGCATATCATAATATTCAAAAGTCTACTAGAATTAGTACATCATTATCAAATCATTAACGATGTCATTAAACAGCCAAAACTCAAAACTGTATTTTCACTATTCATCAAAAAACAAAACATTTTATAAAAATCTCATTAATTCACTATAACCAAATATCGATGCTCAGAATTCAAAAATGAACTCCATTTTATGAAAATAATTTTCTAAATATTTATAATTTTATTTTTAAATAAAATCATAATTTATTAAAAAACAACTCTAAAACTATAACTTATTTTGTAACACCTTGAAAAAGTAATCTAGGTCCCATAAAATTATCATATAACCATAATATAATAAATTAACAATTTATGATTACATTTTATGAAAATAATTTTTAATTGTTAATTATTAAATTAATTATAAAATTGTAATTAAAATATTTATGACATACAAAAATACCAATACTTATATTATGATCTTTTTTTCATTTTTAAGATGTCTAAATCATATTTATACATTCATGGGTGAAGTTTCTTTTTTTGGGCCGATTTACTATTCATTACTATTCATAATGGTAAATTACTATTCATAATTTACTATTCAACCAAAATTAAGTTGATCTTATTAGACTCTAAATTTCGTACTGGTCACAATTGTAGAAGACCATTTTCTGAAAATCATTTCACATTATTAATTATTTAAAGTTTACATAAATATTTTAAAATACCCTTTTCCAAAATCATCAATAATATTCATCCCATATGTATCCTAACATTTGAAAGTCAAAAATTTTACCATAATAAGAAATAACAATTTTATTTATACTAAGGGATTACAAAAAGTATCTAAGGCCGTGTTACATAGCCCCTTATAACACCTGTATAGGACCTAAGTGCAAGGTGTGCTATGATGATAGAATCTTGGGGCGGCTCAGACAATATTTCTTGAGTGGTGATTTATATTAGCTTGAACTTCTCCCTTAGGTGATTTCATTCAAGCTTCACATGTTGAAGCTCAGATTGGGTTTGGTCCACAGAAAATCCCAGATATGCTACCTCCTTCACAAGATCTGACACGTGGGATTCATACGGCCCAAGTTTACTTGATGAGGCTATCGAATCTTCTTTCTATATGAACCAAGATCACTTGTATTTATAAAAAATAATTGTAATGTAAAGAGTTTAGATTAAAATTTTCATATGGACCAACAGTCATATAATAGTCAAAACCCAACGGTCTCATTTAATTATACTCACTTGATTAATTAAAGGATATAGTTTTGAGGAGTATAAAATGAAATAAAACACAAATTTAGGAAGCAAATATTATTCAAAATCTAATTTTGTTACAATGAATCATGAAAAGGAACATGGATCTAGGGTTTATTTCAACTAATCTATTATTGGTGGTCATACTCTATCCACTCAATTTTCTTATGATTCGATCCAAATGCACCGCTCCATCAAATACCTAAACCCATGAATAAAGAACCACAAATATTCCTCTGATACAAAAATGATATCTATTTATAAAAAATCATACCTCAACCATGACCACGGTCCAAAATGTTTATCCAAATAAATGTTCTATTATTCCAAATTTTGAACATTCAATGATCGGTTTCCAGGTAACCTCAAACAACCAACAAAAGGAATATAGATGATGAAAACACAAAGAAAAATAGGATAAAATCACAAAAAAAACATTAGGAATGAAGCTAAACCATTATTTTGGTTGTACTCAATACATTATCTTGAAACCAAAAAATGAAGAGGAAATAAAAATGAATGATATATAATAATTTTAGGGATAAAAATCTATAAACTATTAACCCATATTAAAATCGAGAATCAATTTTTTAGAAGGACTGATTTGTGTTAGACATGGAATAAATAAATACAGTATTAAACTAATCAAATAAAATTACCTACCTTGAGTTTGGATCAAATTTTGAGAAAGAATAGTTCAATTTAATTTTTCTGTCAAGATCCATAAACTCTATTGGTGTAGAAAAAGTCTTTGGTACCGATCATAGATCCAAATTCTAGTCATCATATTCCAAATCCCCCTACATGATATCTCACCGAATCCCTAGGATTATATGGATAACCCTAGGATTTTCCCATAACTGGGTTTAAGTATAGTGGGGGTTTGGTGATGTTAGTTAAATGAACTAATAAAGTATTTATTTAATTTATTTATTCATTATTCATCTATGAATACTCCTTAAAAAACATCTGATTCCAAAAATATTATATCATGCCCATAGTAAAACCCACATTCTAGATTTTATGGAAGTATCATATTCCCCATCTAAGAATCCAATTCAATGTTATTCCATTATCTTATAAAAACTACACATGAATGATATAATATATTTAACATTTTTATTATATTATCAATGAGTCTCTATGGGATTCTAAATATCATGATGATTTAGTGCTTGGCTATGATTTTTTTTACAAAATATTTAAATGTTTTAAATAAACAAATTGAGTTGTTAAAATTTTCCCACCCAGGGTTTTCATCCCAAAAATAGAAAAACCTAGTAGAAAAGATCAAGTTACCAAGATCGTATATATTTATCCCACTCCCAGGAGCTCTCTTAAAGATTCTCATACTACCACCAGATATGTACCACATGAAAAACTCACCAATAAAGGATATTCTTCTAAAGATACTCAATTTTATCGAGTGTTCTATGAAGGTATAACCATTCTCAATTTCCATCTCACACCATTCGATGAAATGCAATTGGTTATGAATATAATTCCACAGGTACAACACATGAAAGATATCATGAAACCCGTCTAACTATGGTAGTAGGGATAAGCAGTAAGCTCCCTCACCAACCCTATGAAGTATCTGGAAACGGATAATGTATATCAGAGATAAATTTCCTCCCTATCCAAATATTCACAATCCTTATGGAGGAGATACATTCAAGAACACATGGTATCCTATATCTAACTCCAAAGGCATCCATCTTCGAATCATATTAGATTTTGATAGATTTGGGTAGTCCTCATCCAATCTTGGATGACCTACATCTTCTCTTTCATTTCTCACACTAACTATGGTCCCGTAAGTGATGAATCCCTAGGATTAGACCAGTATAGTGGTGACATTCATGGTCTCCCATACAAGGCCTCAAATGTTTCAATCTCTACTCAGGGTAGGTGATCCTCCCAACTATAGAAAAATTCTAACTTTAAACCTAAATAATTTCCTCCAAAACTTATATAACTCGCTCAGTATATCCATCTATATGGGGGTGAAATTCCATGATAAAATTTAATTGAGTCCCAAATTTACCCTAAAATATTTTCCATAATCAATACATGAAGTGGGAATCATTTTGTGAAATGATTTTCGAGGGAACTCCATGAAGCTATACGGTCTCTTACATGTAAAGAAATCCTAAGATCTCTACTGAAATCTAATATCTGATGGATAAAATGTTGGATGACTTGGTATGATGGTCTTTGATCAATAAAAAAGAATTTTGACCCATTACTAACTATATAAGTTATGTGATGAAGTGTATGGATATACCATCCCACTTCCACTCTAGAACCTTGATGGGTTGAGACAAACCCACAAGAACATGGTGCTCATCCTTCTCCTGCTGACATGTGATTTATCAAAAAACAAACTGAGCTACAAACTTCTTCACCCTTGGACACTAGATCAAACATCTATGGTCTTAGTTCATATTTTCTACCCCTACATATACCAATAAGTGGTATGTATGAAAATATGTTTGTAAATACTATCATAACATAGCATGTATCATCATCCATCCTTATAAAATGATTTCATTCTCCTTGCCTTTAGAAAATCCACCAAGAGAACACCTAGTGGATATATGAACATGGAAGATCTTATAATAATTATCTATGAGGTGAGACTCTCAAATATGATGTAGAATTGTATGGGTAACTACCACTAAATGGTGAAAAGTTTCCCCATTATCACCCATTAGGGACAACTACAATGAGGGAAAATCCTTCAATGGCTTACCTGATAAATTTGAAAAAGACCGCTTACTGATAGTATCTACTTCATTATTCCCCTTCTAATGAGTATAGAATATCTCAATGTAAAAATCATGGAGGAAATCTAGCAATCTCCTCTAAATAAATTTATGCTCTTTCTATGAAAATATATACTTGAGACTCTTATGGTCATAATAAATGATTAACCGTTAACCCGTAAGGTAGTGTAACCCGATATTTATGGTGAAGACCATTTCTGATAGTTCTATATCATGGTTCATGTAGTTATTTATATGGGGTCTCACTTTTAGTATCCATAGGAAATTAAAACCTAACTGTACATCATAACATATCCAATCTTAGTTTTGGAGTCATTTCAAAACATTTCATACTCGAAAACCTCCTTTGGCATTCTCAAGTTGGGGGTGCTCATCATCATTTTCATAACTCATGAAAATACTAATAGAAACTCTTTATCTAAACAAAAATATACACCTTTTAGTTAAAAAATTTCATGGGTGCTGATATCATAGAAAAATTAGGAAAAAATATCCAAGATTAGTCTGATAACTGAAGGATGCTCCACACCTCAAACACGCTCTTGGGATAATCCTAATCTAGCATTAACTCAACCTTTGTTGAGTCTAATACTATAAACTCCATTAATATGGAATGTACGAGGAAGTGTACCTCTCTAATCCAGAACTAAAACATTGAGAAAATTTTATAAGTATGGTGTTATCAGAGTACATCCGGAACCATCCTCAAATGTATCACATGCTCCTCCTCAGACACTGAGTGCACTAAGATTTCATCAATGGATACTAATATGAACTTGTTGAAGAAAGAATGAAATATATAGTTCATGAGTCCTATGAAAACTACCATTGAATTCATTACTTTTAAAGGCATTACAAATTAATTTTAGTGACCATAGCGACATCAGAATTCTGTATTCAATATATCATCCTTTTGAACTTGGAGATGGTGATAAATACACTTATGATCAATATTAGAGAACCGAATAAAAATTTTCAGCTGGTCGAAGAGTTATTTGATTCCTAGTAGTGGAGACTTATTCTTGATAGTCACTTGATTCAGGTGATGATAATATACACATAACCTCAAGCTCTTATCATCCTTGTTGGAAAAAATACTAGGACTACCAATGGTGGCACACTGAGTTTGAAAAATACCTTCCTCTATAAGTCCTCTAACTACAAATTCATATCTCAAAGATCTATGGGATACATTTTCTATGTTGGTTTAGATATTAGGGAAATGCCTGGGTGAAAGTATATATAGAAGGAGACATCTCAGTGGGGAGAAAATCCCAACACATCCATAGGGAAGACATCCTCATACTTTTCCACCACTATAGGAAGTTTGAAGCTCCCAACATCTACTCCTCCAAAAGTAATACTAGACAACTTATTAGTAATAATTTATATTATCATATGTATAAACCCATGATACTCTTCCAAGGTTTTCTTCTCACATACTAAGGAAATAATCCTGCCATATTTTCCAAAAAACCACATCCTTTTACTAAAATATTATATCAATGCATGAAATATAGATAGACAGTACATAAATAGTATGCCATCATAAGGACTCATATGTAATATAAAAATATCCCAAAATAATATCTCTCTTCATGAGTTTGGTAACTATTTTAGTAGAATTATGTGATCACTAAATATACTCAATTAGGAGTCTATTGGAGTAAGGGTTGAGTCAATTGGTCAAATGGAATATCTAGATTTTGAACTAGGGTCGTGGAAAGAAAAGAGGAGGTCATGCATATTTTTATCAATATTATATCTAAAGTATAGAAGACATAAATTATACCTATAATCATTCCTTAAGCCTTTGGGTCATAGTCCTCCACTACATATAGTTATCTCCATCCATAACCACAAGCTCCCTAGTCTTGGTGTGGACCACCATAGGGTTGTGGTGGCATTATATCAATTCATAGTCCATTTATTATTACTATCCTTGCTCCTATACCATCTCAAATATCCTATGATACTCCATACTTTATGCACTAATGTGCATAAGGCATTTCAGCTCATTTAAGCATATTGAAATTGGTTGTTTTGGTAAATGGTCTTGATTTTACAACCTAAACATGTTTTGATAGGTATAATTTAGTCAAAAAAGGGAAGGGAGATGAAGATATAACATAACCTAGTGATTTGGATGGAAATCATAGGTATTTCAACCCTTTTCCATAGTGCATGCTACTGCTAGCTCATCCAGTCTAAGAACCCCAACCCTGAAGGTCATGTAGAGCTTGGAGTATAATGACATAACCACCGCATGGTTTCTAAACTGTTTGTAAAACCTTGCCGACCCTCTAGGAAACCATGTAGAGCATGTGAGTTTGGAGGCGTAGGCTTACCGAACGACCTTCACATGGTTTAAAAACCATTCGGACCAGCCCAAATACCTATGCCCCTCTACATCAGTGGGATGAAACTTAAGCATGGTTGGCACACATTTAAACTAACCACACACCTTAACCGTGAATGAGTCAACAAGCCACCGCCTACCTTCTATCTACCTCTCCTACCCATCCTTTGACCTGGGATTTTGAACCCTAACCATCCCGGGGTAGTGGAGGATGGCAAATTAATGCTTCTTGAACTCATTTTAAGGGTAATAATCATTTTGAGGACCAATACCTAGGATGTAGGGGAGCTTGAAGATCATTCTAGGGAAATTGTAGAGTTTTTATCATGTTATTAGTTGGTGTTTTCTCTTTATGAATTAGCTATGATGAAAATTTAAGGTTGTAAGATATTCTTTCTATCATTTATTTTTTGTGTAGATAATTCCCTTTTTGTGTTAGGGATGTGGATAATTTAGGTTTGTTGTTAATTAATTTTCTTTTTGTGTTCATGTTTTTTCATCTTCCTCTCATAAATTTCCCTAAAATATCTTTTATTTATCTCACTAGAAACACTATACCAGACTAATAATGGAGTTTCTAGGTAACTCCATGGAATTTATGATAAGTAAATCCATGATCATTGGGAGAACTTGTTATCTATGAAGGGATTATTTTAATGAACATAATGTAAATTTATTTCCAGAACACGAAATTTATCTCTACTAATTTAATCGAAACTCACTGGACTAAGAGATTTTTGATACATTTGAAACTCAGATATGTGAGTTATTATAAAAAACACAACACAATAGGAGAATCAATTCTCAAAAACCTTCACAAACATGCACAACCCCCACATATTTTCCCCATTAATCATTAAAAAACTTATTTTTGTGTTTTTCTATTTAAAGTAAACCATTAAATAATTTGAATAATTACTCACTCAAACACTCAAAAAAATTCCATAGATCATAAAAAATCAATTTTAAATTTAGAAACCTTCACTTAATTAACTATGATTCAAGAAATAGAGCACACTAACTCTCCTTGTGAATCGAACATGTACTTACGCTATTCTAGTCGTGAAAGTGGGTAATTGTATTTGGGACACCAAAAGTAATACTTAGATTAGAACAAAATAATTTTTTTTCATTCAAACTAAATTATTACTTTCAATGGACCAAGTTGAGTTAGCCACTCTTACTACTAGTATATCATAAGCATGGGGTCTATCCACAGAAATAATCAATGGGATTTATTTCTTGAATCGTAGTTAATTAAGGGAAGATTTTGGGATTAAAAATCTATATTTTGTGATATTTGGATGTTTATTCATGTGGTTTAGTGAGTAATTATTCAAATTCCTTAATGGTTTACTTTAAATAGGAAAAATACAAAAACTATATTTTTAACGATTAATGGGAAAAATGCATCAGGGATATGGATATTTGTGAATGTCATTGAGAATTGATTTTCCTATGGTGTTTTTTTGTTTATAATAACTCGAATATTTAGGTTTCAAATGTATCGAAACTACATTGGTCTAGTGAGTGTCAATTAAATTATTAAAGATTAATTTATTATTATGGAAATCAATTTCTATTAACTTTATTAAAATAGTCCCTTTAGGCATTAAAAGTGCACCCAATTATCAAGGGATCACATGTGATAAATTATCTACATTTTCCTAGAAACTATATTCTTGGGATAGTATGGAGTTTCTAGTGAGATAAAGAAAAGATATTTTAGGGAAATTTATGAGAGGAAGATAAAACAACATGAATAGAACAAGAAAATTAATTAACAACAAATCTACATTATCCACATTCCCAACACATGAAGGTAATTAGCTACACATAAAATAAATGATAGTAAACAAACTCTTAATACCAAAAATGTTCATTATAGCTGATATGGAAAGAGAAAACACCAACCGATCACATGAAAAATCCTCAAAAAATATCCTAGAATGGGTTCAAGCTCCCCTCCTACCAATATGTCTATCCTCCAGATGATGATTATTCCCATTTAAATGAGTCCATGAAACATTAATTAGTAATTTACTACTATACCATGGTGGTTTGGGGTCCAAATCATGGATCAAAGGATGGATAGGAGGGGTAGATAGAAGGTAGGTGGTGGTCTTTTGACTCCCCCACAATTAAGGTGAACAGTTAGTTAAAGTGTGCACCAACTATTATTATGGTTAGGATAACTGATGTAGAGGTGAAATGGTACATAGTCAGATCCAAATGGTTTATAAACCACATGGAGGTTGTGTTGTAAGCCTCTTCCTCCAAAATTGCATGCCCCACTTAGTTTCTTGGAGGGTCCACACGATTTTACAAAATATAAAGAAACAACACCGGAGGTTCTGTCATGGTACTCCATGCTCTGCATGCCCTTAGGGGTTGGGGTTCTCAGCTTGGGTGACTTAGCAGTTTTATGGACCATGGAAAAAGGGTTCAAATGACTATAATTTTTATTTAAATCATCCAGTTATCCTATGTCTGCATCTACCTTTATTTGGTGATTTAATTATATATATCAAAACATGTTTAGGTTGTAAAATCAAGACCATTTATACAAACAACCAATTTTAATATACTCAAATGAATCAAAACGCATTATGCACATCAATGCATCAAACTCCCCCACAATTTATCGAATGTTTGTCCTCAAAAAATTCCTAGAAAATTATCTAAAAGGAGTTACCAAAGAAATAGGTAGAAATTCCATAGGTTAGATCAACTAAGTGAATATGATTTTTTTGAATTATTATTGAATTTCCTACATGAATTATTCATGACTCACCCATATTTGAAGTCATCCAACAGAGCAATACTAATTCAAAACTTCCAATTATTTATTCATAAATCATTGTTGTTTAAAACTAAATTTGTCTTTCTTCATTCAACGAATGTTCCAACCTCCATTTCCATCTCATCATACACTTATATTGGTTAATTATAATTTATTCATCTCCAAATGTCGGGCTATCACTTTTATAGGTCACAAAAACTCATTAACTTACATCTTTTAAAAAATGATGAATGATAATCAACAAATTTGGGCATTCCTTTTCATATATCATTTTTTCATTGGAATGAGATACTAGGATTAAAATTTGGCCCAATTTTTTTATGTTTGATCATGATGATTTTAGGGATAAAGTGAAGAGTTCATGAAATTAAGACCGCTTAATAACCAATAGTTTAGTAGAAAAAATTTTCATACTTCACATACATTTATAAATAAATTGACTTCCATTTTAAGGGGTTACTTGATTTAAACTACTCTATAGAAGTTTTCATTTTTAAACAAAATTATTTAAGAATGACTATATAAGGGTTTCTCCTTAAGTGTTACTATGTTTATTCATATCAAAAATGAGTTTATCAATCTTCACATATGAATACTTCCAAAAATATTTTTCAAAAGATCATTTTTATCTAGTTGAGGACCTATGAATGTCTTTTAGAAAACACCCAAGAAAAAAAATTTCATCATAGGTACTGATAAAGTAATGACTAAATGGGGTGCCATATTTAGATGCCCTCCTCCACACTTAAAAATGACCATGGCCCCCATAAAAGTAGTAAGGTTGAGAAGGGTGTGCATTAAAAATACCTGAAAGGGGAGGGAGAAATAGATGGAAGGATGATAACTAAATTTTGAATAGAAAAAATCCCCTGGTTAGAAGTTGAAAAAGGTATCCACATTTGGTGTGTGAGAGCCCACCTAATAGAAAAGTTTCTTCGTGTTTCAAATTGTGTTCCACCTGCCATATTAACTAGGAAACCATATAGATTTGAAGAAATAATATCATATTAGTAACAAGTAAAATAAATGAGGGCCACACAATCACACCATTAAGGGTAAATAAAACAAATTTTATAGATAGAGTAAGTTCTGAAGTAGAGCCACACAAGACCAAGTAGGAAAATTAGTAGAAAACATTATAGAATAAGTTCCATCCGAAGGATGGATCAATGTGAGAGAGATCATAGATTTATGAAAGTTCTATATTAGACCATGATGAATCTACTGGGACAAATCAGATGTCTTCCCTTCAGTGGGAGGTACTACAAATGAGTATCCTGGAAGAGAGGATCCCCAAGCCAGATCAGGATGCAAAGGTGAATAAACACACATGTAATAGGATGGATGCTGGTTGGGTATGAGGTGGTAATGTTCAGGTTTGGGTAGAACATCTATGTTGATACCCACTACCTGTCTCCGAGTAGCCTCAATATGGAAATCAAACATAGCATAGGAACCATAATTCCATTTCAAGAAGAGATCCAGGTCAACAAATGGGGTTCCCTCCATGTATGGGTACAACAGATGGGTGGGTAATGGTGGCGGCATCCTAGAGTTGAGAGGACTGGGTGGGAGGGACTCTTCAACATGGGGGGAAGAGTGTTGGGAGGTTGAAGGTGGGGTGGTATGGACCTCATCCTCATATTTCTCATGTTGTCCTCCAAACCAGTAATGAGTACCATCATAATCAATCATTCACATGTGACATACCGATTTTGGATTTAAAGGAAGGTCCAGTGGTAATTCAATGAAAGCACTCTCATTATAGTCAATTTCAAGGAGTTCCATGAGAATAGTGATGAAAAACCCACCAAATATTCCCCTTCAGTTTGGATAAAAAATTGTGAAGGTATTGGGGAAAAAGAAAGGAGAGGTTTACTGGGGTGCCAATAATCATGGAGTGTTGAATGGAAAAATATCAGAGGTTAACATTTCCATTACTATCAGACCTAGGTGTGAAATATGTAGGAATGATCTGATGTAATATGTGGTGTATGGGGTTTAGAAGATGAGATGATTTGGTAGTATATGGGACATATGGATCTCTAGGCTAGGTAATTGAAGACCAAACATCTTTAGCAACCACAAGATCCCATTCCTAGGATGCTTCATCATAGTCAACACTCTGAACACAGCTCTGATAATAAATTTAAACAAGTATAGTGAAATGAGTTATCCAAAAATTAAAATGACAATTCATTAGGTGGAATGACACATCACTTTTTCCCTCCATAAAGAATCCCTTGTCATCATCAACATATCGATTAAGAAACTGGAAGGTGGAACTGAACTCCAAAGAAAGTTCCTTGAGTGTGGGCAGGTGCACAACAAGTGATTCTGTATGGTGCCTCTATGCAATTAGCCACTTTATCTCATTAAAACTACCTATAGCCTCAATATGTTCAAGTGTGAAGAAATGGTGGGTATTAACCTCACAAGTTAGAAACACACAATATATCTTATTTTCCTCTTTCTTTCTAAATTTCATGTGTTGACCAAGGGGGTTGGCGGAGCGTAAAGCACAAACTCGTTTTGATGAGGACATGGTGGTTCGGGTGGGTGAACATGTTGAAAGTAGAGTGTAGTCAAAGATATTTCACACATTATAATAATAATAGATTGAAAATTGAATAAGTATTATGAAAAATATAAAGAACCTATGTAAAATTACAAATCTAAAAAAACGAGTGTATGAAATTGGGGGTTTTTTAAAACAAATGAGTCATGAAACTGTGCCATTTTAGGATTTTGAAAAAAATGGAGGCGATGAAGGGTGAATAAAAACAAAAATAGAAGCCAAATAAAATTTAAGAAAGTGGGTGAGGAAAAATCATGATACCTAAACCCTAGAGAGGAATGAGAGTAGAATAATAGAGAAAAAGATAGAAGATGAAGGAGAGGAGAGAAGAAAACATACCTTGGTCAAAGATTCGATGGAAGAAGGAAGGAGAAAAAGTTAGAGGTTGAAGGAGAGGGAGGGGGAGGTACTATGAATGGTGATTGGGGAGGGATTCAAACAAATTTAGGGTTAAAATGGGGGAAATATATATTTTTTAGTTTTAAATAGTTTGGGTTTTTGAAAGAGATGCACAATTTTAGCAGATTATTTAAGAAACCATGCAGAAACCAAGAATATGGATCTAGATCGGTTTGTTCTATTCAAACGAGTTCCTAGAGTAACCGCACAGTTGAAAAAAATTCAAGACCCCCTGCAATATTACACTAGAATGGGTCTCCATTGTGCATGGTTTTTTGGACCATGCTCCAACTGTGTTTATGGAACTGTTTTTCATTTTTTTGAAAGTTCCCTCATTTGAATGAAATACAAACCTTTTTAAAAAACACTTATTCCCCAATTATTAGAAGATTATTTTCAATTTCGATAGGATATCTAAGTTAATAAAAATATGAATTCAATAATATATCTATCAATTTGCATTTATCCTCTGAATAAAAAATACTAAAAGTGAAAAACACACTAATTTGCAACCCTAAGCACACAAAAACAGAAAATTATTTTGATAATGTTTTCAAAATATTGGTTTAACTCTTGGTTAATGCTAAATTTAATGTCTCAAGTTCGATATACCTGGTCCTCTTATTACTTGAGTTGAAAGGTGGATAATTTTCCCACCATGTACTCTATTTTAAAATAAGGCTTTAGATGTTGCCCATTCACCTTAAATGATTTCCCATCTTCTCCAGCAACTTCCACTACACCATGGGGGAAGACGTTGACCACTTTGAAAGGTATGGACCACAAGGATTTAAAATTACCTAGATAGAATCTTAAGATAGAGTTAAACAGTATCACCTAATTGCTGGGATAGAATGATTTCTAGGAGATCATGCTATTTTGAACCACATTTTTCTTCTCTTTGTAAAGAGTGGAATTTTCATATGGTTCTCGCTGGATTTCATTAATCTCAGATAGTTTGAATTTTAATTTCTATTTCATGGCCTTTATATCATAATTTAACGCTTTGAAATCCCAATATACATTATACTCAAGATCCACCGATAGGTGACATGGTTTTCGATAGACCAAACAAAATGGGGGTATACCCAACAATATCTTGAAATTGGTCTTGTATGCCCATAAGGTATCATCATGCTTCTTGGACTAATTTTTTCTTGAGTCTCCCATAGTATTTTCCTGGATCTGTTTAAGTTCTCAATTGGAGACCTCCACTTGGCCACTGAATTGATGATGGTAATATGTCCTTATGTTATAATTCACCATTACTTCATCATAACATTTATCATTAAATTATTATAAAAATGTTTTCCTCTATCACTGATAAGAACCTTGGGAACACAAAACCCACTGAAAACATTCTTTTTCAAAATGGAAACAACTACCTTTGCGATGTGTTGCTCCATGGTAGTAGATTCCACCCATTTAGCCACATAGTCAACACATACAAGAATGTATAAATTACCATATTATAGGGAAAATTGTCCCATGAATTCACTACCCCATACATCGAAGACTTTGACCCCAATGATGGGGTGTTATGGAATTTTAACTCTACAACCAATATTACCAGTATTCTTTCATTTATCATAGAGTCCCACAAAGTGATAGGATTATTTATGTATGGTGGGATAGAAATATCTAGATTACAGAATATTTTCTATTATGCGGTTTGGACCACGATTCTCCCCAACCATAGAGGAGTGAAAAACTAAATAATTCTATTGACTTAATTCTCAAGTACACAACAATGAATTACCCCATCTCCACATGAGAGGAAGAAAATTGCGTCATCAAAAAAATATCTCCTTACTTGTGATTGAAAGTGATTCCTTTGATGGAAAGTGAGATCGAGGTGGAGCACTCCCGTAACTAAGTAATTGAAGATGTCATCAAATAATGGCTGAGGTGTGGCTTCTAATAAAAAAATTTGTTCATTCAGAAATCATTCCATAATTCCCCTATCATATTCTTTCTCTAAATGGTGTAAATACAGATGGGAGAGATGATTAAAAAATAATTTCTCACTCCATTTCTTGTCAAGAACCTCTACGTAAAAATCTTGGAGTTGAATCACCCAATGAATGATCCATGTATTTTCATCCTTATTGGTCAAAAAATATTTAAGGGTGGTGTGGTTAGTATAAAAAATGACATTCTACATCACTATATATGATCAGAATCTTTCGAATGTAAAAAATTATTCAAGAATATCCATCTTAGTGGTAGTGAAGTTGATTTGGGAATCATTTAAGTCTTGAATTTAATAATAAATGGCCATAAAGATGTGATCCAAGAACTATCTAAGGACTACTCCCACAACATAGTCACTTGCATCACACATAATTTCTAATTGCTCATCCAAATATGGAGAAATCATGATGGTAGATTCATCCAGTCTCTAAATAAAGAGATAAAAGGCTGAAATACATGTTTTATCAATTTCAAAGACACCATCCTTTGAAAGGATATTGGTAAGTGGTTGGGAAATTCTTTTGAAATCATGCACAAACCATCTATAAAATCTCGTATGTCAAATAATTCTCCATATTTTTTGGAAATAAGTTGGAATGGGCAGTTGTGATATCACTACAATATTTGAAGGATCAACTTTGATTCCTTTCATGGAGATATAGTGGCTTAAGACGATTCCATTATGCACCATAAAGTGAAATTCAACCTAATTCAAGACAATATTTGTGTGTTCACACCGCTCCAAATCTAATTTCAAAATTTTCAAACATGTGTTGAATTATTTTCCATAGATCGACAAATAATCCTTGAAAACCTCTAAAATATTCTCCACCATGTCTTGAAAGATAGCCAACATGCATCGTTGGAAGATGACTGGAGCATTACACATTTCAAAAGACAAACGATGACATGAAAATGTTTCATAAGGTCACATGAAGCTTCTTTTATCACGATCTTTAGGGGAAATATATATTTATTTATAACCTATGTAACTATCTAAGAAGCAATAGAATTCATGCCCCACCAAGCCTTCCAATATTTGATCCATGAAGGGAAGTGGGAAGTGATCCTTCCATGTACCGTCATTGAAATTTTGGTAGTCCACACAAACCCTCCATCACGTAACCATTCTTGTTTTGATAAGATCATTTTTTTCACTAGAATTCACAATTATACCCCTACATTTGGGCAATACTTAAAAGGGAATCACCCATGGGTTGTTATAAATTAAGTATATTACCTACATCCAAATGATTGATCACTTATTTCTTCACAGCCTTCTTTATTGGAGGATTTAACCACCACTGTGGTTGCTGATATGACTTGGAATATTCCTGAAGAAACACTTTGTGTGTGAAAATGTTTTGAATAATTCCATTAAGCTTAGAAACCATCCAACCGATATCCTGTTTCTTTCTCTTTGGAACATTTGAAAGTGAATTTTATTTATCTTTCATGAGAGATTCAATAAGAATTACCGGTAGTGTGTTCTCATCACCAAAGTACCCATATTTTAAAGAAGATAACATAGGTTTCAATTCATGTTATGGTTATTTAAGAACTGAACTCACAAATGGTTCTACATTGGCCTACTATAAAATATTTGAAACCATCACTCGCTACTAATAGTGACTTCCCTGGCCGGAAATAAACTACATCTCTTCTGGTTCATATTCAAGAAAAATATATTCTAAATACTGTCCATCAGAACTAGAGAAACTTTCCCAGTCACCCTATGTGGAATCGAAATAATCTTCAACTATAGTTAATTCACAATAGTCCTCATTCTACACAAATGGATATTTCTTGAAATATTTTAGAACGTTTTAAGATTCTATTTCCTCCCTTACTTTTAAAATCAATTCACCTTGGTTAATGGCTATTAACACTTTTTCTATAGCAACACAGGGTCTTCCAAAAATCAGTGGTCCCTCTTGGTCTTCCTCCATATCGAGCAAGATAAAATCACATAGAAGAATCAAATTCCCTACTTTGACTAGCCCATTTTCAAGCAGTCCCTTTAGATATTTTGTAGAGTGATCAGATAGATGCAATGACGCATGGGTTGGGTTTTTGATCATTCAACCACATATTTTTAGGAACACTAAATGGTATTAGGTTTAAACTATCCCCCTAATTCTTAAAGGTATTTTCTAAACTCACTAGATCAAATTTTCAATGGGATACTAAAAAATTTAGTATCTTGAAGCTTTGTAGTGATGTAGTGTTGAACCATTGATGAGATTTCCATAGAGATAGGAATGGTCCCTAAATCCTATATCTTATTTTTTTTAATATGATTTCCTTTATGAACATAGTATATGTTAGAATTTGATTCAATGCTTCTACGAAGGGAATGTTAATGTTTATTTTCCTGAACACCTCAATATGTTTTCTAATTTTCTGGTCCAATTTCCTCTATTTCATGCATTTTGGGAATGGTAAGGTGGTTTTATAGGGGTTGAAAACCTCTTTTCCTCTATCACGTGTAACATCCTTTTCTTTTGAAAATTAAAAAAATGAGGGTGTATTCTTGAATTCAAATTGTATATCTAAAGAGAGTGTGGGTTTATATTGATTTTTGGATCCTCCTTTCTTTGTAGCCACATGCTAATGAAGATCCTTCTACCTTCTTAATGTGACAATATTAGCCTCCTCCTATGGGTTCTTTCCAGTGTTACCAGATAATGTACCTAGTTTACTTAAAGAAAGTTGATTAAAAGGATGTGGAATATGGTTCTTAAGGATTCATACTGATACCTCTTGATTATAATTTTTTTAGATATTTTAATGAAGATTGACATCATATCTTCTAGTTTTTATTGTAGATCTTACTGAGGTTTTTTTGTACAGCTTTCTGAGGTTGTGGCTATTGAGGAGGTTGTAATGGACAAGGGTTTTGATACCCATTATGATGTTAATATCCCAACTAATATTGATTCTCTTATTCTTGATTAGGATATGGACGTTGATACTGCTACTGACCGTAACTGTGTGTCCTTTGGGGTTATGGCTGGGGATTTTTCTATTGTTGTCCCCAACATATGTTTACAATATCTTCCAATTCCAGATTCTAGTATTGAGGGTATATATTAGGCCTGTGGTTTTTAAAAACACAACATACTTCACTTATTGAAGGACTGACACTTGTCCCTAGACAATTACCCATGATTTGGTTTTCACCACATTCACTACATGCTAGATAATTCACAGCATAAACTTGAGATCTTATATTCAGATTCAATGCATCAATTTTCTATGACACAATATCGAGTTGGGAATCAGGAATCATAGTGTAATTGATTTTGTGAATTCCTATCTTACGATTTCCCCAATTAGAATTCCATTGGAGGCTATTTGATGAAATGTCTTCTTAGAGATCTAAAAGTTCCTCAAGATATTTTCTCACGACTGTTCCTCCAGCAGCTACATCCACCACTAATTTACTATTATGGGAGATAACTTCATAAAAGGTTTGATATTGAAGCTAAAACAAGAGTCCATGATGAGGAAATTTCTTCAACATCTCCATGAAATGCTCCCAAGATTCATACAATGAATCTAACTCATGCATTTGAAAATTGTGGATTGCATTCTACAATGTCACCATCTTGGAAGGAGGAAAATATCTGGACAAAATTGATGCGTCCAATGCCTCCCAAGTAAGGATGGAACACCAAGGAAAAACTTTAATTCATTATTTGGATTTATCCCTTAATTTGAATAAAAACTGACGGTGTCGAGTTGCATCCTCTGATACTCCATGGTAATAGAACTTATTTGAAAATTTTAAAAATTAGAAAGATGAGAACTTGAGTCTTCACTTTGTAGGCCACAAAATTGAACTATATTTTGAATAATACGCATAATGGTTGGTTTATTTTCAAAGTGTTGGGCCTAAACTAGTGGACTAACAATGCCTTTATATTCCCCATGAATTGCTGGAAGCCCGTACTCCATAAGGGTTTGACATAGAGGAATTTTTTCTTGAGGAAGTGGGGGCATAAACTACTGTTCCTAAGAAAAATATGGCCTTTAGTGTAGCGGAATGTATGGTAGCTGCACTAGTGAAATATATTTCTATGGTTTCTACTAGCCATATCCCAACATAAATTGATCCTTTTACCTTTGATTATTATGTAGAAAAAACTTTATACAGTTGGCCTACTGATTTGGGTTTGGTTCACCATCAGCTGGGAGATGTTGGTGTTGATTTCAATCAAGTGAAAACTTATTTCCAACTCCTTATATATGATCTGATTCTTTATCCTTCAAATTACTCTTGAAATAATTTTGGTTGTGTTAAATCATGTGTTCCTGATGTCACCTTGATAAAGTTATCTCAATTTCAAGGTTAATGAGAAGTATTTTTGATGAATCAATTCTCTTGGAATGAGTGATCTAGCTACTCATACACATATGGTCCCTCACAACACAAAACAACACACCATGTATAAAAGGGTAAACCAAAAATAAAATAAAACACAAATGGGGTTAAATTTTTTTTTCATTGGAATATATAATTTTTATATTCACTTAATTGATAAAAACTAAAATTAACAAAACACCATTTAAATTATTCATTAGAAAAGACTCCATAATTTCTTTTCATTCCAACTGAAGTATTACTATAAATGTACCAAATTGAATTACCCACTCTTACTACTAGTGTAGCGTAAGTATGTGGTCAATCCATTGGGATAGTTAGTGTGATCTGTTTCTTAAATTGTAGTTAATTTAGTGAAGGTTGAAGAATTTAAAATTAATTTTATTTGTTCAATGGAAGTTGTTTCAATTGGTTGAGTGAGAAATTCTTTAAATTCTTTAATGGTTTACTTTAAATAGGGAAAAACAAAAAAAATGATTTTTTAATTATAATGGGAAGAATGCATCAAGGATTTAGATGTTTTTGAAGGTTATTGAGAATTGATTTTCCTACTGTGTTGTGTTCTTCCTAATAAATCAAATCTCTAGGTATCAAACGTATCAGAACTTCCTTGGTTCAATGAGTTATAAATAAATTAGTAGAGATCAATTTATTAGTCTGTAAAATGATTTCTATTAACTTTATTAAAATAGTTTCTTTAGAGATGAAAAATTCACATAATGATCATGATTTTAATTGTCTTAAATTCCCTAGATTACCCATCAAATCCATTCTTGGTTTGGTTTAAAGTTTCCATTGTGATAAAGAAAAGATATTTCAGGGAAATTTATGAGAGGAAGTTGAAACAACACGAACAAAAAAATAAAACTAATTAAAAACAAAACTACATTGTCCACAACACCAAAAAATAAAGGTAATTAGCTACACAATAAATAAATGACAAAAATCAAACTCTTATTACTAGAAATTATCATTACAGTTGATTTAGTAAGGTAGAACACAAACCGAGCACATGATAAATCCTCTTAAAATTTCTTTTAATGGGTTTCAAGCTTCCTTCCTCCCAAGATATATATCCTATAAATAATTATTACCATTTAAACGTGTCCAAGAATCATTTATTGTCCACCCCACTATACCAGGGTGGTTAGGAGTCCAAATCCTAGTTCAAATTATTGGTATTAAGGATATATATAAGGTAAGTTATGTCTTGTTTACTCCCACATAGTATGAGCAGATGGTTAGTTAAACTATGTGCCAACCATGATTAATGTGTTTTCAACTAATATAGAGGTGTACGAGTACCTAGGATAGTCCACACAGTTTTTAAACCATGACGAGGTTGTGTGGTAAGACTCTACCTCCAAACCTTCATGCCACGTATGGTTTCCAAGAGGGTTCTCATGGTTTTCAAAACCATGTAGAAACCATGTTGGAGGTTCTTTCTTGGTACTCTTAGATCCAAATGACCTTTAGGGTTGGGGTTCTTTGCTTGGGTGACTTAGAAAAAACATGAACCATTGAAAAAGGGTATAAATACCTCCGATTTCTATCTGAATGATATGGTTATGCTATATCTTAATATCCCTTCCTTTTGTGACTAAATTATACCTCTCAAAACATGTCTGTTTTTAAAATCAGGACAAATTTTCCAAATAACCAATTTCAATATGCTTAAATTAATGGAAACCCCTTATTCACATCAGTTCATCACTACTCTAGACACTTCCTCTACTTGGGTGGTCCATCAAATATATCTCTATTAGTTATATAGAGGGTCAGATAATGACATGAAAGATATCCCCGAACACCAAAAAATTTTCATCACATTTACCTTATATATATGGATCTATCCTAAAAACCATTAACTGTAGAACATCTAAATGAAGACTATATTTTAGAATTACTAGAATTCATAGATCCCTATTTCTAATTTAAGCTACCATCTTTCAAAGTCTCAACTACGGTTTTCTCAATACTAGTTCCAACTATTGTTGTCTCCCTCGCTAAGAAGTTCCCCAACACCAAGTCTCACTCCTGAAATCTACTATAAATAACAATTCAAATAGTTATCACTCTGTCCCTGATAACTCAAATAAGAAAAAAATTGAAATTGAATTCTTTGAAGTGCGCATCTTGAACCATATCGATCGAGTATCATGAGAGGTTAGTAAACCTTGGTGTATACTCTGATATTTTTATGATTCCCAGATGAAGCTCTAGAATATCTAGGATATATACAAACTGTAATGTAGCTAGATAGAGCTCCTATTAGAAGAGACTCTCAAACTCAATGAAATAGAGTCACCTCATCATGTGGCACAGTCACCAGACTTCACCATCACCCAGTTGGGCCACATAGGAGGATCACCTATATGACCACCATATGATTATGAGGGGTCAAAACAAGGTGGAAAAATTACCTAGATATATTAAGGCAGTCCTCAAATTTCTTGTGGTATAGATCACTATTGAAACCTAATGCTTATTATTCTACGAAACTCATGAAGTGAGCTCATTATAAACACATTATCTGTCCATATGATAGATGCAACCATCTACTAAATGTGTGGTGGTCAGACTGGAAAACCACCTAGAAGTACCACCTCTTGAATAGGTTATTATACCAAAGCCTACTCACTTGGTAGATCATCCTTAAGATCCTACTGTGGAATTGTATCTCTATGTTGTCACAGAGGAATCTTGAAAGTTCATGGAATACCATAGTCAAAGAGTATATCTTAGGAGATTACCTAAGAAGTACAGGGAAATCCAAACACATTAATATATGAAGAATTAACCAATGTTTTTACTAAATGTATTTTTTCAAAATGTAGTTTGTAGTGTCTTGGTTAATGGATATGTCGACCTCTATGCTAACACTAAATTTCTTGGCACAAGATCCAAACTCGTGACACTTTAACATTATTTACCTAGTTCCCAAACGAAATATCATAGCTAAAAAATTTTCAAACTCCAATCCTAATATGGAATCCTTTAATAACAAAATATCCTAAACCAACCAATAGGGTCCTATCTGGCTAGAAAAAGTTGAGGGTGACACCCCAAACACACATCAAATAGGCTATGGGTTATCTACAGGCACTATATTGGCATATCACACACATGAGAGGCCTTAGACTAAGGTTTATGTACTCACACACACATCTCCAACTACCAATACAATGATGAAGGATAACATATAACTAATAATATAATTCATACATAAATATATATCCTAGAATAAGAGTATTAAAAAAACTAGAAAGCATAAAAGGTCCAAGTAAAATCCCAACAAAACTGTAAAAGTGTCCAACCTTCTAACAAGGAGGGAACTACTATCAAATAAAACATCTTTACCTGGAAACAATATATATAGATATAATATAATTTGTATATTACTAGTATACTTAGGGCTCAATTAAAAAACCTATCATCCATATAATACACAAAATGTGTAAGTAGATCCCATGAAGGTGTGAGTATAAAAACCCCTAGTAGGACACCCCAAAATCAGCATACGTTAAGAATAAAAATATTAGATATCTTATCATCATGAAGATTTTAAAATTATATTATGATAAAATATCAGTAATAACCTATATATAATCAAGATATACACCATGTCTTATGGTAAGGTCAAAACCATATTGCCATCCTTGGATTCTGCTTGAGGATTCAAGATAACACTTGATGAGAAGAAATTACTCCTCTGGTTTTATAACACTAATGGATCTTATAGAGGAGGTCATATTCATCACACCACACCATTAATAAGTAAATTTTGGAACTTTAAATATAATGATACATAGATAGGGGATGTCACCCCTGAGCTATTGGGGATTCATACTCTTACCTAAAGTAAACCCAATAGTATTGGGGGGGGGGAAACACTATAATAGTTAGTAATGAGATTATAAGACCAAACCAGGGAAGTAATAAATGGCAGGGAATCAAAGCCTAGTCCTAATATATTTATTATTGAATTCATTCAAATATAATGCCACACAGGTGATAACATCATATGCTCAGGATATGATGATTCACTATATTTCCACAGGGGTGTACCAAGGGGAAAACCCTACAAATACTAGCATGTATTGAAGATAATGAGGAAATAAACCTACCTTGAAAAAATTGCACTAAATGTATAGGGTATACAAGATGTGTCTTGGGATACACTGGGTCAATTATTGTGCCCCAAACCATGCCTGTGTACTTCATCCCATTCCTATGTACTCTGGCCCATGCCCATGTTCTATGTTCTTTCTTGTGTACTTTATCCATGCATGGGGTATCTGACCATGTTTATGATCATGTACTAGGAAATTCCTATGTAAATGGCCATGCTTGTGCCCCTATACCCTTTGTTTACTCACTGATCCACCAACACCATGTCACATGGTGTGTGGAAGTCCCACACAATGTGTAATAATTTTTTTGAAACCATAGCCGCTGTTGTTAGGGAATACATGACATGTGTTCATCTATAATACACACTGTGTAACTTGAGGTTTTATACAAAGTCTCATAGTATTCACAAATGTCACCTGCACTACCACCAATTTTTTCATGAATAATTCTAAGGATCATAGATCTAGGGTTGATAACACCCGATCCGATATCGATGTCTATATTTAGACCACTTGATTTTCTTGCAATTCGATCCCATAAAGCTACCCCAACAATTTTCAGTACCCATGAATTAAGAACACCAAATCTACCTCTAATATTTACTTGATCACACATCACTCTGTATCACACCTTGATAGTTATCTTGATCATAAACCCAAACCTATATAAATGATCTGTTGTACCAAAATTCGAACATGCAATGATCAGTTTCTGGGTATTCATCGAACCACTAACCAAAGGAATACAAATTATGAACGCATAAAGAAAAAGGGTAGAAAAGAAAAAAAATGAGGAATGAAACTCAGCTGTAGTTCAGGTTGGGCTTAGTTCATTGAGAAAAAAATGACGAATGAAGAAGAAATAATAGTGATCAACAAATCATAATATCATGAATAAAAATCTACCAACCATAAATCAATATTTGACATGAGAATCAATTTTTATAAATATTTATTCATTTTCAACACGGAATAAAAAATATAGGATTAAACCAATCAAATAAAATACCATACCTCAATTTTGGATCGATCACTGATGAAGAATAGTTATACCTTAATATCATTAGCGATATCCATGAACACCCTTAGCGAAGACAAAATCTTTGGTACCGATCATCAATCCATGATCATGTCTTCATATAAAAACGAAATCATCCCTTATCTCTATCCAAATACATAGTCTTATGTGGATAACTATATGATTTTACCATAACTAGGTTTAAATAGATATGGATTCCTGACACATGAATTAAATGAATAAATAAATTATTTAATTAAATTATTTATTCATTATCCACCCATTAGTGATATTTAAAAAAACACTTGATTCCATCAAAGATTATGTCACATATTGGGTAAAACCCACATTCTAAAATTTAATCCCATCTTGGATTTCCCATCTGAGAATCTGTTTTGGATTTATTCCATTATTTTATAAAAACTTCACATGCGAGATATAATATATTTATTATTTTTATTATATCAACACTGAGGATCTCCAGGCCCCCAAATCACACACTAAATCAGTTTCTAGATCTAAAATTATTATTTAAAATGTTACTTTGTTATAAATAAAAAAATATTTTTTCTATAGTAATAAATTAAATTTTCCTTTTCAAATTTATATTGAAGATATTATTTTTGGATCACTAAATGATAATTTTTTGAAATAAATTTTCTAAATTATTGACAAGTGAATTTGATAAGAGTCTTATGGTTGAAAGAAAAGTATTTCTTAGACTTAAAATTGTTAAAGACAAGATGGGATGTTTCTAAATCAACATAAATATACCAAGAAATTGTTAAAATATTTTTCCTTGATAATTATAAAAGTTTAAACATCCATATGATAACTTCAATGAAACTAGATATTTATAAATCTATAAAACTAGTTAATAATTAATTATAACGAGGTATGATTGATAGTTTATTATATTTAATTGCTTATAAAATAGATTTGATGATTTTAGATTTTGTTTATGCAATATTTTAGGTTAACCAAAAGAATATTCTATTAAAATATTTTAAAAGAATTATAAAATATGTTAATGATTCGTTAAAACTTGGTTAATTATATCATGAAATAAATTTTTTCACATTATAATCCTTTTAATATTTTTATTTTTAATGAAGTAAAATATATAAAAAAAGAAGAATTGGAATGCGATACCTTCTAAGAAAGATATTATTTTTTATAGTTCTATAAAATAACTTTCAGGTGCTTTATATACTATAAATATAGAATACATAACTAATACATGTTATTTTTTTCAATCCAAATGAATTAAGAAAAATTTGGATTATTTTGATATTTATTTAGAGAGGTTACATATTTTATATAAAAATTAATAAACTATTTAAATTTATAGGAACCTTTTACTTCATTAAAGATTAAACAATTGAAGTAAAATATCAATTTATTAGATACTACAATAAAAAAGGATGAATCTTTTTGGAATGTCTTCAAAATAATGATTAAATAGATGATATATTTCCTGAATATTTGGATTTGGAAATGTTTTAATGAAATATGAACTCGTCATGTTTGATGTTTAAAATTAATTTTTTTAGATAAATTTATTTGATAATTTTGTTCATTGATAGTTGAATTCACAAATAGTTCAATATCCGTTTTGATGAGAGAAATCATTTCTCATTCATAATCCCATTGTATTAAAGCACTATTTTTGTGAATTATTAATTCTTATTACTTTATTCAAGGTTTATATAAACGTTAAATTAATCTATTTGAATCTATTTTTGGCTAGTGAACTTGTGAATTATATTTTTCAATGGTTTTATCGCATATTTAATCAATGTTAGATAATTTTTTAATTCATGAAATATATTTACTTTTTTAGTGGGTATTTGTACATTAAAAATATTTTTAGGAGTAATTATCACTCCTTTATGAAATTAGTTTTTGATATTTAGTAACATCAGTTTTAAAATGTTTTAAAATAGTTTTTAAGAAGTTACTTTTTCAAAGAAGAAAAGAAGTTTCTATTAAGGGGGAGAATTAATATTTACTATTTACTATTTCAGTTCAAATCATCCTTTAGAATAAATAAATTCATTATGATCTATTTTATTTTAATTCAATTTTTCTTTTAATCTGAAATATTATTTAATATATGATAAATCTTTTTTTTAATTTAAAATATATTAAAATATTCTTCAATGCATGCCAATCCAAATGGGGATTTTTGAAATGTATTCATTTTTTTCTTATGTAAATAAATAATTTTATGTTTTATGTTTTAGTGTAATATAAATCACTTTGATCTACTTATGTTTGAAAAAATGGGGTTAAAATGTTTTGGTTGTTACATTGATTTCATAAAGTATAGATATGTTTATTTTTTAATTTTTTTGATAATTTAAAAAATATGGAGTTTGTTTGAAATAATATTTGGTTTTTTAATTATCAAAAATGGGTATATTGTTGAGTGTGTCCTTTAAATTTCATTGATAATAAGTTTTTATTATTAAAAAATCCTTACTTTAATTTTTTTTTTGGATTAATTTTGGAATACTTATTTTATATAATTTTTATAAAAGGGTTTTCTTTTTTGAACCTTGTAGTACCTGTAGAATAAAGAGTAGTTTGATATTTAATTATTTTATTTTTAATTATTTTAATTATGTCTTTACAATTTGTTTAATTATTATGATAATATTTTGGAGAAAAAATAAAAAATTTCTTGAGTTAAGGAATGAATCATATATTGAAGTGATTAACCGAATTTTTTGAAAACATCGAATGATACTTACACACATTAGAATCATGATTATGTTGTTGTATTTTATTTTTATGACACATGTTTTCTTAAAAATTTTATAATAGTTGAATAAATTATACAAAAAACTACATTGAATCATATAAAAGTCTAAATGACTCATATGTAAGTCAAAATGATTCTTACACTTAAAATATTTACCCATACACAATCCAAAATTACAATAAGTACCACATTAATAAAATGTAGAATAGAAATAATTATCAACATCTTAATAAATAAATCTTACCAATATTATAAAATTAATCATACCTAAAAATATAATGACTCATATGCACATTAGTTTAATTTTAGAGAACTAAAAATATAATCCCTTTTTATTATCTTTTTATATTTCCATTCATTGCTTATTTTTATATTTTTTTCTATGTTTTAATTATTCTATAATTATTTATTAATTATATAAATCCTATATATTCAAAATTGTGAGTTTTTTTGAGTAGGATTCAATTAACATAATAGGGGAAGATGTATATATAAAATTCACACAACATTATTGGAAACCATGTAATTAAAATTTAAACTGGATAAAATAAAAATAACTAATATCACATGATTCATTTGAGTTCTTTAAGGACTTTATTTTTGTTTTCTATGAGTATATTTAGTACTATATTAGTTTTTTATTCATTTGATAGAGTTTAGTTGTACATGATGTATAATTTTATAGAATATCAAAGACAATTCTAAGTGAATCCTTGTGAATAAAAGTATTTTATTTTTTAGAGAAATAAATATGAATTATTATATGGAAAATAATCATAAAAAATTATGAATAAGGTAATTAGATTCAAATTTTCCTCTATTTCTTCTAGAATTAAAATCTACACTATATTTTATATTTTATTTTTTATTCTTACATTTTCAAATTTTGAAGTTGTCTGACATAAAGAAACTATATAAATTGAGTTTTATAGAACAAATTCATGGGTTTAAGACAAGTATTTTAAAACTATATTATGTGATATATTTTTGGGATAAAAAACCATTGGAATCTGGAATGGATAACTTTAATATATATAACTTTATAGAAGAAGTGGACTTGGATTCACCGAAATTCAATCTCTCACTACAGAACTAGTTTCTATTATAATGTATTTTTTTATCTCTTATATGTGCATAATTTTTGGTTTATGTTTTTTCAATCCAAATCAGGACTTTAATTGGTTATACACCCCCTTAAAAATGCATGAATATTTATTACTTGGTTCTATAAAATTTATGAGTTTTTGGTTGGGTCTTATCCTAAACAGAGGAAAGGTTTGTTCTTATTTATCTTCAAAAGGAAGGTTATGGGTTTTTCCTCCATGGGAGATAAAGGTTGGGTAATTATGTTGTTCCCCTAGGTGAGAAAAAGGTATGATATTGGTCTCTGACTCTAGGTGTGCTAAACTAAAGCAATAACAATTGTCACTCTCCTTCAAAAGTGATATACCATTTAGTTGGTGCCATATTCTCATGTTAAGAGTGAAAAGAGAAGATATAGGATCAATTTAATCTAGAAAACTATAATAATTGTTGTGTTATTTTTTATTTTTATTTTTCATTGCATTAATAATTTTTTACTCTTAATTTAAAATCTTTAATTTTTTAGAAGTGTTAAATTCACCCCTACTGACCATTCAACTGTCATCATATCAGGACCGAACAATATAGTGTGATAAAAATGTTTCTTATGAACATATATGGAATCTAATGAGATTAATTAATTACCTAATGAATTTTGGGGTGGGGGGGACAATTTATGTCCCACCCATCACATATTAATATGTACATGAATATTTATTCCACTTGAAGAAATAAAATGCACCTATGTTACAATAATAATAATCCACAATATAGAAATACATTACCAATAATTACATTAAACATTATCATATTATAATGAATAATTAACCATGAAATTTCAAAATATAATAGAGTAATATTATAAAATTTTTGTGTTGTGATATAGTTATTCATTAAAAAAGTGATTTTATGGATGTTAAATAAAATAAATGTTATTTAGGAAGTGAAACTTGGTGTAAATATCTTTATTGAAATTACATATTTGAAATAAAAATTTTAATCATGAATAAATGATAATAATATATGTAATCCTAAAAAAATAATGAAAACTAGTAGTTTAAATATTTTATTTATATTATATAAATTAAATTGAATAGGTTATATGAGGTTGAGAAAACATAGTTCTAAATAGAGACAAATTCTATATTTTTTCTTATTTTACTTTGTAGCATTCAAAATAAAAAAAATTTAATTTTTTTTAATGAAAGGAATGAGAATAATATTTTTACTATTAATTTTTACCTGAAACTATTTTATAATAATAAATTACATCAAAATGGATGTATTGATATAGAGATGTGAGAGAAGAACCAATTAATGGAGTATCAGAGGGAATACTATTACATTAACTATGAGTATCTTTATAATTATACTTTATGTTAATAAATTAGTCAATTCCATTAATTTATTACTAGTTTCAAGAACTTATTAATTATCATTACACTTTTTATAGACCTTTTACATTAATTCAAAATGAACTTACTAGTTTGATGTTATTTAGGTCAACTATTTCAATATGTTTGTTTATTTGTTTGAAATATTATATTTACATTGTGATAAAGGTTTTTATTATTTATCACATTAGTTAATAATTTTTTTTATATTAATGATATATTATTCATAATGTGTTATAAATTAATTTTTTTATCATTGGAAAGGTTTACGTAAAATATTCAATATGTTTTTCTAACATGGTTTTCCAGGAGACACAACCGACCAGGATAGTTTTTATGAAATAATTTTTATACCATATTTTTTTATTATATAATATTTGGAATTATTTAATTTATAAATTTATATTATAATTATATAAGAATATCATGTTAAAACTAGTGATGTAGAATAAAATACATCTTCTATGGTGGCGGTGAACCAAACATAGTTCGAGCAAAATATTCTTTTTTTTAAAAAATATGAGTGAGTAAGATAATTGTTATTACATTAATATATTAATATTTTGGTATACCTATGATAATTATACCATTATATCATGATGGACATATTTTTTTTGGAAGTGGTAGAATCATATGAAAAGTCAAAAGAGTTGAGTTGGTGTAATTTACCTCTTCCTATAGAAGTCACCTTTTGATATTATACAGGGCCTTTAATGTTTGAACTTTTATGAGGACTAAAACATAAAAAAATTGATATGGGAGTTTAGAGAGATAATTTATTATAAATCTATTTTATAATATTCTTATTGTTTGAGGAGATGTATCCTAGTAAAGGGTTATATTAATAAGATTTGATGAAAAGTGATATAGAATAAAATTTTAGAATAAAAAATTATTTTTCAATGTAGTGATCAAATATGGGATTCAATAGAAATGATATTTTTATTTAATATAAAATGAGACATTAAAATATTCATATATAATCTAAGAAACTAAAAAAACTCGTCATATACATTTAAAAATTTCAATAATTATATAAAATTATAGTATATACCTATATAATTTAGTTCTTATAAAAAATTACAAAAACAATGTTACCAAATTTAAAGATCCATAATATAAAAATGAGATCCATTTTATCAAAAAAATTTAATATTAATAAAAAAATTTATTTTTAATTTAAATAATTAATTATTGAAAAAACGAAATTTTATTACATGATATATTTTCCCAACCTTTTAAGAATTATATACGATTTCAATAATTTTTATTATATATATATATATATATAATTTATATTTTTAAAACTAATTTATGAAAATATATTTCTATTTTCATCATTTAATGTAAGTCATAAAAATAAATTTTATTGAAAACAAAACATGTATGTTTTCCCAAAAATATAATTATGGTTTCTTTGTATAAAATATTTATATTATAATATTTATATAATCTATTTAATTATTTTTAGAATATAAATTTATTTTATTTTTATTGTATATGATTCCCAAATTTTACTTTGCTAACATACTGTCTATGTTACTATTCTAACAACTATATTTCTATTTTTATTGAAGAGTTATAATTCTAATATCTAGGTTACTATTTTAATAGTTCAATTTCTAATGGTCATATAATTTTTACATATCTTATAAATAAATTTAATTTCCATCTTTATTAATTCATTAAATTTTCTCTCAAGGTTATCTATTATTCATTTAAAAATGTTGATCATATTTCATGTCATTTAATTAAACATTACTATCACACTATGATGTCAATTTTTCTTATTATTTTATTCATTTATTTTCTTTATTCACTTAGAGAAGTGTGGGTTGAAGGTTTTCAAATTTTTTTAATTTTTTTGGATTCATGGTAATCACTTGATTAACACATTGATTAAAGAAACTATTTATCTTAATCCAACATATATACCTTATAATATTATTCTGGGTAAATGTTGGATTTAGGTTTAGGGAATATATACATATTTTTGTTATTTTTTAAGAATATACCATAAGATTTAATAATATGAAAAGTTTTTTAGTTAAAAAATGGCACACTATCGGTGTATTATTCGGAGTAACTGTGAAGATTAATTATATATGTGGTGAAATCCTATTGTATTACACATTGTTTTTTCTTGGTTATGAGTAATGATATATTCTAACCATATTTGTTGAATAACTCAAACATTGTAGCAATTTCATGTTAGGAACATGGTTTCCTAAACAATGAGATCAAACCAAACATCAATATAGTATTTAAATTCTTTAAATTCATATTATTCCCCTATAAGATTTAAAATCAATTGGGGATTTTTGTTCCTTTATTTTATTATTTTATGTCAGGTAGGTGCCTCCCATTGTCCTACATTCCTCTATGTCTTGATCTCCTAGTATTTTATTGTTAAATTATTATGTTTTCTCCGTGTAAGAGTCTCTTATCTCTTCATATATTTATTTTCACCATGATATTCTAATGTTATTTTCCTAGGATAGTAATGGATACCTAGGGTATTGTGTTTCTTGATTGAATTTGGGGGTTTCCTAATTTAATTATGGTAATGACCCTATATAGGTTCTTCTGGACTACTTTTGGTGGGTTAGATTCATCA
Organism: Viscum album; assembly: GCA_963277665.1. Classification (NCBI taxonomy): domain Eukaryota; kingdom Viridiplantae; phylum Streptophyta; class Magnoliopsida; order Santalales; family Viscaceae; genus Viscum; species Viscum album. The sequence goes on along the minus strand of OY728148.1, from coordinate 824,727,713 downwards.
CACACCTTTTCAGTCGATTAGAAAATCAGTGTTAGGTAGATCCATGTCATATGTATTAAATTTAAAACCACATGTTCTTTGATTTTAGTTTATATATTTAAAAGTATGTATATAATATACAATCCTTTGTTTATTTTATAATGAAGTACTATTTACACACCGTTAGTTTTTCTTGAAAAAAATTGGAATTTGTCTTAGTGTATACATTCCTAACTTCCTTCCTTGTAAATATTTAACATCTAGTGTTTGATAAAATCATAATAAAATAATTTCATAAATAATTCAAATTTACTTATATCAAATATACTCCCATGAATTATAGTTAAATTTTCGAAAAACTTATTTTATTATTTTCAAAGGATAAATATATTGTTTTTCATTTTTTTTTGTTTACTCAATTTGTCATGCTCTATAGATTTTCCTAACTTCCACTTTTTTAAAATGTTTTTTTTCATATATTTTAAAGGGGAATTTAATTATTTTATTTATCATTACAAAAAATATAATTTTATTATTAACATTTTAATGACAATGTTGATATCAATGGTTTTATAAATCCTTGAAGAATATCCCCATGATATCATGTAAGTGAATAATTTAAATTTATTATGTTAGATAATGATTATGGATCATGAATATTTATTATGATATTATTATCATTATATAAAATTAAATACTAATAGTAAGGGTTAACACTGGTGAGTGTGTGAAACATGGGTTATTTATTATTATTATTATTATGAACCAACCTAACTTCACCCATGAACTGGGCCCCTAATCCATCCCGTGACATGTCTAAGGCACATTTCCAATCAACATAAGATGAAAACTAGTTCTAGTGTATCTAATGTGATATTTTGGGAATTATTTCCCCCAAGAAAACATATGAATTCCCTGTTGGAGATTAGGGGGACCATTATGTACATCAATGTTATATATAATAAAGTAATAAAAAAAATAAAAAATAAAAACATAGAAAATGTGTCATAACTAGAATACATAACCAAATCCGAAAAAATAAAAAACAATAATGGTACAGAGAAAGGATATAAATTAAGGGATTATAAGATAGATGTTAACCCCATAACACCAATAAAATCTAAACCACCTAAAATAATCGCCATGTGACCTCTTGGGTCACCATACATCCTTACAAGAAACTACATCTATGATCAAACATGAACCAAATCTCACCTACAAAAAAATTAAGTCTATAGATTTTGAGTGGAATAAGTAGGGTGTGGGCCTAAATTCTGTTTAGTATACCATGAAGAGGGATTCTATAGATTTAATTTTCAAAAAAAAACCATCATTGGTAGTAAAAAATAGATATAAAATATGTTTTAGTTTTTAAGAAACCAACCATGATCTTTTCTAAACAAGACATCCTTAAAACTAAAAATATGTTTTAAATAAAAATTTTATAAAATTTTATAAATAAACCCTTTTCAAAGAATAATATTAAATTCTATATTATAAAAATTCTCAAACCCTACCATAAAACCTAATAATAACCAAAAGTAAACATCAAATCATAATAAACAAAGTCAATGAAAGAAGATACATTGTATAGAAATGAAAGAAGTGGAACCATCTATCAAACTCTCGATGAAACCCAAAGTCAACAACCAACCAACTTCTCTATTATAAAATTATTTGTGGAAATCCCCTATGTCCTTCAATACATCAATGTATCTAGTCCATATAATTAGGAATAGTTAGTAACCACCTATCATCAATCACTAATATGCATAAAATCCACATGAGCAATAGAAATAAGATGTGAGATATTTCAATCAGATGTTAAAAAAAATAAATATATCATAATCATATTTCCTCTACCCACTTCCCTAAATCTACAAAATATAAAACCCTTTAAATAAAAACTTATTATATGAAAATCACTTAAATATATAAGGAGATTCAATTTGGGTAAAACCCAATTAGGAAAAAATTCAAAAAGTTTCAACTGAGACTTGTACTCAAAACTGATGATACCTTTTAAAAATCCATTTAATTGTTTTACAAATCAATTATATTTTTAAACATCTTTTTAATGAGCCATGTGAGCTTCTAAATAATTATTGGGAAATAATCATTTGAAATCTATTTTTGATAGCAGTTTTGAAAACCAAGAGACAATTTAAAAACCCAAGTTTAATTGAAGTAATCCTATAATATATATGTATACCTACCCACAAAAAATTCTGTATGTACATACATACATAAATACACACACACACACAGACACACACACACACACATATATATATTCAAGTCCTCACACACATATTTAATAACACCATTAGATAAAACCAATGAAATTACCAAGGGAAACACCTTTTAAGACACTTATAAAAATTCAATAACTTATATGTAAAACCATTAAAACCTTAAAATAACGACAACCCAAACCAATCACAATCTTATGAACATAGAAGGTTAAAAACACAAATTAAATTACTAATCTCCAAAAAAACCCATTTGAAATTTTATGAAACAATTAGAATACATTTGTTTCCTTCAAAACCAATTAGAAAAAATATATGCTTTAATAATTAATTAATAAAATAATTCTAATCCATCAAGTGCCCTTAATTTTGGGAATTTTGTTTTAATGATCAATCATACATGGTGAGCAACAAAAATTAAAATTCATATAACCACCTACCATAAAAGAAGTTTAGATGAAGAGTGAATTTGAATATGGGAAGAGGATAACCCAAGGGACAATCTCCAGACATTAAATAATAAATAAAAATAAGAATAAATCAACCCCAAACTGTAGTTTCTGATCAATAAGAAATCAAAATAAGAGGGGCAGTGAAAAAATTAAGCAGGAAATAAAATGATGGAAAGGGACTCACTTTGAGAGTGTAGAATTTATAATGAATGAATAATCCCTAAAAAAAGAGCCGGGGGCAAGGAGAGTCATGCCCTAGGTAACTCTAGTGAATATTAATCAAGTGAGGATAGGAGGAATACATTTGGAGTTTTAAACTCATAATGGTAGTGTTAGAAAAATTAAAATTTGAAAACCTAGTTAAGATGAATAGTTTGTCCATATAGTTTATGAAACCATACACCTAGCACGTTCCTATAACTAGACACAAAAGGAAAACCATATGGTTTGGCCACAATGTTTTAGAAACTATTCCCCAATTATGAAAAACCTGTGTGTTTAGAATTATTACCCATAACATCGTTAACCATAAAGTTTGTACAAACTATGTTCAAACTGTGCTCCAGTGTTGAAACACCAAAAATTCAAATTTTCACATTAGTTTGATATAAAATTCAAGAAAGAAACAAAATAACAATAAAATAATAAAATGATAATGAAATAAGTGGTTGGGGTGTGTCAATTATCCCTACCATAGAACTTTACTCCCCCATAATGTCACCAAATTCTAAAGAGAGAAAAAACACCAAAGAATTTATTTAAAAAGAGGAAGATACATCTATAATGATCATAAAAAAAAGAATCAACTAATACCATCCCAAAATGTATCTACAAAAATATAACTAACACCCAACCAATAAAATGAAAAAACCACAACATGGAGATCCATAATGGATCGCCTCGTCCTTTAAAAATCTACTAGCATGGAGGATAAATAAAATGACCTGAAAGAATACCCAATTTCCTAGACAAGGTGTCTCAAGAATCCAAAACCACATGAAGACACATCCATATATTCAAAAAATAATATTTATTCTACAAGTGTTAATAAATGACTAAACATTAAAAAATACATGAAAGAGATCAAAACCTACAATAGTAAATGAGTATCACTTAAAAACACAAAATGGTCCCTGCATTAATATTCTGAGGTAGATAGGGATTTCATATCTAAGTTATTATTCCAATTAAAAAACATTTGGAGGTGTCCAAACCAACCAAATTAGTGATATGTATTTGGAAAATATAATATGAAGGGATAATAATTCTTGAATTAACCACATTGAAAAAATGAGATATTTCTTCTTCTTTGGGGAGGCTATGAATAAAGAAGGGGAATCTACATGAACATTATCCTTTGACTTCTAATATTCATTGGATATAGAACCTTCACCATGATTGAAATGGTTAGAGTTGAAACTAATCATGATATTACCTTTAAAAACCAACTTCACTATGAAATCCTCATCTATAAATTTTTAAACAATGTTAATCCAAGTGAAATCACTATAAATATGTAATACAAGAGGATACCATTCAAAAATAACAAATATTTTATGAAATTACTTAACATTATGTCTTAATAAAAGTGGTCTAATTCATTAAACCAGTCGATGTATTCCTTTACCATTCATTGACCCTATTAAAGATCTATGAGCTTCACTATATTATTCTTATTTACCATCTCCAAGAGAAAATTCTATAAAAACATGGTGCTAAAGAATTTAGATGTTATCCCATATTTTAATTGATCTAATACTAACATATTCCAACTATCCCATATCATCCCTTCAAATAAAACTATGAAAACTACATCACTTATGGATTCAGGAGTTCATAAAAATTTAACGATTCCTTAAACCTTATCAAACCAATCCAACAACTCTAGAAAACTTAAATCACCTTGTAAAGAATGAAAAACCAAGGAAAAATTACACATTGGAAACAAGGAACATGATCCATAACACAAGAATCCTGAGGCTCATTAATGACTATCTAGATATGGAAACAGGTTCTTGGGAATGTAATGTTAGGTTGTAGAAATTATTTATCCTGAAAAAATTCACATTGGACTTCCCCTTAGGAACCCATCATGACTATTATATATATCAGAGTTCCATACACCATAAAAATCATGAAAAAATAAAAAAATATAAACAAATAAAATACTGTAGAATGAGAATACATAACTAACTCCAAATAAAATAAAAAACAACAGTGTTATAAAGACATGATATAAAATATCAAAGGATGACATGGCTGATAAATCCATAAAAAATAAAAAATAAAAAATAAAAAATAAAAAACCCAATTAACATAATATCCATGTGACCACTAGTGTTACTATATACCATACAACAACCTCTCTATATGGGTGATGAAGAACTAAACCTAAAACAGTAAAATATGACCGATTCTACCAACACCGAGTGTCCTGAGTATGGTGAGAGGTTCACAAAGCTCTATAGGAAAAAACTAGATAGCATATGAATTTATATTTGTAAAATATACCACCAATTCATGTTTGAGATATTGATATAAAATATATTTTAATTTTTAAGAAAACCAACCATGATCTTTTCCAAACAATCTGTCCTGAAAACTAAATATATTTTTTAAATAAATATTTTTGAAACTATTATCAAACAATTCCTTTCAAAAAAAATACATTTTAATTATTTTTTAGAACTAACCTCAAAACATACTAAGAAATCAAAAAACAACCACAAGGAAATGTCAATAAATATTATACAAAGTTAATGGAAGTAGTAATATTATATAAAAATGTACCTGTTTGTTATGTTTATATAAAACCATAATATAATGATATAGTAATAGAAATAAATTTAATAAGAAGGAATAAATATATTATAGATAATAGTGTGAAATTCTTAAATTTCTCCTAGGTGAACCTATATGTACTTAGTTTGGTACTATCTTCCAACCTATAAAGGAATTCATAAGTAAATAACCCTGTTAATGGTTCCTTGTGATGATATGATGGTTCTCACTAGCCTCAAAGTGATTTGTTTGGTGGGTTCTCACTTAACCAAAATGTGTTTCAAAAATCCAGAAAAAAATTAATTTTCAGTCACAAGTAAATAACCAACCCCTTGCTCTAATATATCCTCACTGATGGAACTCCTCAATTGAGTCTAGTACCATAGTGGGTGTAGTTTTTATAATAGAGACTAGGTATAAACGACCTCATATCTCTCACTATGAATCTGTTGGGAAAAAATCCCTCAAGGCATCATTGAAGCATTTTTGAGGTGATTGTGTTTATTGACAAAGTGGACATCTGAGTGGTGATTGTTGACAAAGAAAAAAAATGACATAAAAATTTGTTGACAAAGAGGATTTCATGATGGAATGTCGAGTTCAAGAGATGAGGTCAATGATCCATGTTTGATTGAAGAACGTCGAAAAAAGGAATGGATGATCTGGAGGCATTACACAAGAACATATACAAGTTGGCACCGTTTTCCAGTGTTTGCCAAATTTTTGGGCCTGAAAATCGAAAAATGAAGAAAAGTGTTTTTGAAAAAGGGACTTGCGCGCTGAGGACTTGAAGTATAGGAAACATGCACAGCATATGTTTTTCGAGATCATAAGATCAAAATATTTCTAAGGAAATAGGTTCGCCCAAGTTTGGGAGTTGGTCGCGCAAGTGTCTAAGAGGAAAGAAGACTTGCGCGCCGAGACTGGGTCACGCAGGTGACTTGCGCACCGTCGTGCAGGGTGGTCAATTTGCCTATAAATACTGGACCACCCTCTTCATTCTGTACTGGAGTTCAACACTTTATGAAATCAGAGCTCCCGTCGCACAGGTGTGGTGGTCGCGCAAGTGGTGTGTGTGGTCGCACAGGTGGGACTTGCGCGCCAGGGTGATAGTTGCGATCCAGTGTTTGAAGCTGCGCGCCAGTGTGGAGTTGCGCGCCAATATTGGATTGGGCGTAAAAGGAAGTGAGTCGCGCAAGTTTGGAGTTCAGGAAGCTTGAGTCGCTCATGTGTCTGAGGAGGACTTGCGCGCCCGTTTTTACTTGCGCACCGATACTTGCGCACCGAGATAGACTTGCACGCCAAGTAAGGTTTTGTTCCAGCAGTGATTTTCGGGCTGCATGGAAGTTGGATGTTTTCCCAATTCCTTCAGTGCAAAGAGATATTCATCTACAGGTGAAAATTGGGCTTCAACAGAGCATCTACTTACAAAGGAAGATTCATTCCTTCATGAAAATGAAGAGACCTATAGGTCTATAAACTGTGAGTGGATTCCTTCCATGGGCAATGAGAAAAGGAAGAGGAAGAAAGTGATCCCCTCCACCGGCAGTGAGCTAGAGAGAGAGAAATAGGGAGTAACTCTTGGGGAAGCAGTGAGCTGACCCTAAACATTGTAAAGGTAGTGATCCTTGGAATAGAAGTGATCTAGCCCGAACATTGTATCCACATCTAGTGTAGAATAGTGGAATTAGGTACGACCGACAACTTGTCAGTGTATGCTCCTTGGACGTAGCCCAGTGAGGGTAAACCAAGTAAAAATCTTTGTGTCTGCCTGCATACTTCCCTGCATTGCATTCAAAGCATCATCATCAGATAAAGAAGAAAATAAGTGGTCATAATAATCACACGAGTGCAAACAAAGTGACCCTTGTAATAAAGAGGTCAAGATCCAGTAGGGCAGGAAGAACTTTGCGAAAGAATATCCATACCCTGATTCACCCCCCCTCTCAGGGTATATAGGCCCCTATTGGCCCTTACAAAATCCTTGAATCCCTATGGGTTAAATAAATATGAGGTCAGATATATTAATAAAATGTTAATCACATTCAATGTATCATGATCACATATCCTCATCCCACCTCCATAGATAGACTAATACCAAATACCTCTAAATAGAACCCGATAATATTGAAATAACATATATTTAAGGGTATTCCATTGGGGAGAAACTCTATTAAGAAAATATTTTATGGTTCTAACCAGGCCAGGAAATTGAAAATACAATTTAAGGTTCCAAGAGGGACTCTAAATAATGGTTTAGAAATAATCATTTAAAATATATTTTGGAAAGTGTTTTTAAAAACCAAGAGACAATTTGAATTCCCATGTTTAATTAAAGGACCCACAAAATTTTATATACATCATTATTCCCTCACAAATATATATATATATATATATATATATATATATATATTCATATAATGACTCGTACACACACACACATATGAATATCAATGCACACAAATATATCAACACTCATTGGAAACACCAATGAAACCAATAATGAAAGAAAGTTTCAATACAATCATTATAACTGAAGAACTTCTATGTGAAACCATAAAACCTAAAAATAACTACAAGAATCAATAGTCCAAAACATAAATTAAAATTCCAAAATCCAAAAAAACTCTTTCTTCTAACTCTGCAAAACTTCTTTCATATGTCTATTTCCTTTTCAACAAATTATAAAAACTATAAATTTTATCAATTACATTACAAACTAATTCAAAACTACTAAACAACCTTAATTTAATGATTCTTTTAATGATAAAGATTAAATGGTGTTCAATAAAAAGAAAATGGTATGAAACTACCTACCTCAAAGAAATTGCGATTGTAGTATGACATCATTTACAAGAAGAGAAAGACCCAAGAATAAAATATAGTAATACTAAATCAATAAGAATCATAAGATTTTATCAACCCCACCATATAGTTTTGATGAATAATAAATAAAAACAAGAAGGTAATATAAAACCAAGGAAAATATAAGAGGAATGAATGAAAGGGACTTACCCTAAGACATGACTAAGAAGAATCCCCAATAATAGAGGAGGGATAAAGGAGGCTCACACCTTGGTACCCATGGAACATATCAGTTGACTATGGATGGGGTGGGGGTGGGGTTAAGGTATTAGTGGCTTTAAAATTTTAAGGATTCATTAGGATTAATTAAAATTTAAAAAACTGGGTAAGTCACATGGTTTTTTATATAGTTTACTAAAGCATGTGTCAATAATTCTCCCATAATTAGAAAAATAACACCACCACCAATGTTTTTATTCATGGTTTAGGAAAACATGTTCTAATCATAAAAAAAATTCTATTAATAATTTCATGCATTCACATGGTTAACCACATATTTTGTAATAGCAATGCACTTATTCTCAAAATCTAAGAATTCAAAATTTTACCCTGTTTGACCCAAAACAAAAGGATAATAAAAAATATTAATAAATGGAGGAAATAATAAATAAATAAAATTTTAAGGTTTTAAATTCATGTTATTTTATATTATATTATTATTACATAGTAAATTTATATTTCATACCAAACCTCTGGTTGTTAGGTGGGAAATCTTGGTATGCGTACTTCACTAGTTGATGATTTCTCATTAGAAAGTGGAATGATCTAGTCCTATCTATTATTAGTGTATTTAACCTTTTGGTGAGTCTAATTTATTAAATATGATTATTTAGGATGTTTAATCACATTGGGTTCTAATTAGTCTGATTCCATTAATGTGTTGGATTTGATTATATTCAAAGATCACATGTGTTACCATGATAATCCATTCATGATTATATTATTATTGTTATAATTTTATTTATTTGATGATAGTTTATTTACAACTGATTCATGATGTTTTCTTGTTATTATTTAATAGGTTATTATGTTAGTGAAAATCTCTTATTATTTTTCACTACTACTGTTTGTATTTTAGGAAAGACATGATATATTATTTCTTTAGTCATATTCATAAGAATTTTCCCTCCAAAATTCACAAGAACTCATCAAAAATGTTTCCTTATATAAAATTTCAATGTTTAATTATGCTTGGGAAATCTGCCTTATTCCTTTAACTTGGTTATTTATTTTAATGTAAGGATTAAAACTAAATAAATTGTTTCAAAAGCCAAAATTCTTTAAAATATTACTTATTTTAATTTATTTTAAAGTATAATGTATAAATATTATGAAATGACCATTTTTTGATTAATGACCATTAAGTAAATGTTTTTTTTTCTAAAATAGAAATTCAAAATTTTTTTTTCCCTCGAACCAATATAAAATGGATTTTCCTTCAATTTTTATGCATGGATCATGAGGAGAATACCTAAATGGAATTTGTTTCTCATTTAAAATTTAAATTTGAAGGTGTCTTTTAGGTTCCACTTGGTTGTAGTGGTGGTTATTGGATTTTTTAATGGGTGTGTTGGAGGTGGAAAGTGATGACTATTCACTTGATTCATGAAGATGGGTATTTCATAATTATTTTCGGATATTTCTCACTTATGTTGTGTTTTATCTTGTTTTTTAATAAAATTTATTTTTCTTACTCTAGTTTCCTTTCTATATAATGTTAGTTTTTGAAATTAAATGTTATTTTAATGATGTTGGGATGTTTTAGGTTATGTGCATTATTTTAACATATATTTTGATGATTCATTATTATACCCTTATTTATTTTTTGGTTTTTCATATTCTTGGAAAATAATTTTTTTATATGTATATCTATCTAACTTATTGGGTGGTTATACCAAACATTTGAGTCTAATTTCATTGATTATTATTCTTTTTACAAGAAAAATCATTCCCAACAATTAATGATTGGATTTACCACCACTAGTTTCCATCCCATAGAGATTAGGACACACCTTAGGAATTATCATGGGTTAAAAGGGGTTATGGGGAAGGTTGGAATGGTTTCGTTTGATATATAATGGTATCATATCCTAGTTGCTATTTTTTGAGTCATTGTAGATAAGTGATAAAATTTTATGAGCTCAAAGGGATGCATTATTAAGTGTTTGTCCATAAATTTTTCTTATTAAATATTGAGTTAATAAGGGTTTTCAAGTTATGTGTCCCTTAAATTTTAGACTTATTACCAATTATTTAAGATATAATTTTTCTTTATTTGAGTGTGTTTATTTTATATTAAATATTTTTAAGATATTTTGAGGAACTACATGATTTTGAAGGAAAAATAGGGTAAAAACAAGGGGAACATATTCACTATACATGGTCTTGAAAACCATGAATTGACCATGTAACCTATTATAGGAAACTTTTAGTATATATTTCAATGTTTTAACATATTCTACTAGATTTTCATCCAAACTGTGAATAATTTTATTTTATTTTTAATTTTTTAATTTTTATTCCTTGTGATTCTCAATTTTTAATATTCTTTATACTACTGACTTAGAATGAATTGAGACAATTTTTATAGATTATTGATGTTATTTATATGTGTTTAATTTGATATATTTTAATGAATTCCTTAACTTCTATGTTTTTAAATATTAAATTTCAAAATTCAAACTGTGTTGATAAATGTTGTGAATTTAAAGTAATATTGTTTTTATAAATTCTGGTTTATTGTGGAAAAATGTGGTTGTGTAAAATATTTCAGGAATATATTTTTTGAATTTTATAATTTTTTTCAGATATTTTGAAGGATTTTGGTTTATAATTTTATTTAAAATTTACCTTTTAATGTTTTAAACTATTATAAGGTGTTTTGAGGTATATATAGTGGTATCTTCATAAATATGTTTTCATGAATCATTATAGTAAAATGTTTTGGATATTAAAAATATCATTCCTATATGTTATAAAGTGTACTCAAAACATTATTGTGATGATATTTTGAGAATTATTTTTTGTTTTTATTTTGTATTGAATTTGATAAGCTGTTGTAGAGAATTATTGGCATATAAGGGTGTTTTTTATTGATTTTATATTAATTATATTATTTATATTAGGTTCAATATATTATTGAACCTTGAGGACTATTTTAATTGAGTTTATTATTTCTTAATACTGTAGAGTACACCCTCACTACGAATTTATGAAATATATTTAGGTAGATTATTAATATCTTACATATGTAAAACATCTAGTTAATGAATTTTTAAAAGTTAGTTTTCCCACCAAGTACCATCATAGACTATAGTGTTCTTTATCCTCTATCTCAACATAGATACTACATAAAATAGTTTCAAAATTTTAATCCTCTTATATTTGATGGGATGTAAGGTTCCCATGAGATGGAAGAGTGTAATGAGAATATTGAAGAAGATATTTAACCTTATCAATATCTATAACTCTTCTCAGCTCATTTTTTACATTTATTCTTCAATGTATTATCTAAAAATAGGGGAATTCAATTATTCAGAATGATCCACAATATAACCATTCATGGTATGATTTAATAGGTTGTTTATAAAATAATATTATCTTTAAAGAGTTAACTTTGAATAAGTGATGGATGCATTTTACCTTGAGTAGTGGAACTAGTCAGTTTTGGATTGCAAACATAACATTGTTGAACTAGTATCATATCTACCAGAGTAATCCTTGAAATATTTTTTAAATACTCAATATTTTAGAGGAGGTACTCATTATGATATTCGGTTTAAGGTGCTGTTTTATTGGCATAACCTCTTGTGATGAGGAATTAAAACACACTATCAAGGTTGAGGATCTTATAGTTAGAGTACCATAGGTGATTGATATTTCCTTTATACCCAAGGGAGGTGAACATTATTCCAATCATGGAATGAGGAAGTGGATTGAGTTTGGCCTGGTACGCAGTGGTATCACATGGATGACCCATTTCTTCACACAAAATTTATCTTGGAGTTAGTCCTTGATATTCCATTAGTGTGGTAAAATAGGTGATAAGAATCATTAAGGTTGAAAAGATCATAAAACTTACCTTAGTTGTGGATTTTTTTTCATAGGTGATGTTAATATATAAGAGTAACATGTAAAATAGATAGATCCATGTATACCCTTTTAGAAAAACATTAGGATCAATCTAATGAACCTGATGATGTGTTGATCACCGATTAAGTTATTCATCATTATGTTATGTCTTTTTATATATAGTAATATAAAAATTGTATTTTAAATAATATTATTTATTTATTCGTAATAGATTTTCTAGTTATCTAATTTTGGTGAAATGTTTGATTCCTTTTGTTGGTAGTGCCTTATTATTATATTTCTGAATCATTAGTGAGAGAGTGTTTTGGAAATATCATTGACTTATCAGTGTCATCAATTTTTTTAGATAGTTAATTTTCTATGTTATAATAAAACCCAGTTAGTTGGACATCCGTTGAGTCAATTTTTTTTTTCTTTATTCTTTGGGAATAATTAATTATTTTTAACAATTAGTATAATATAGGGATCTTAAATTTTTTTTGGGAGACAACCATAGATAGTCATGTTAGGTAATCTGATATGGAGTATTTTCTGATTATCATAATATTAGAGAGTTATGTGTATATTAACCATCATCCACTGTTCTAATTATTAAGTATCTATTTGTTATACATGTCTATAAATTTTCTCAAATTTATATGTTTTAGTAAGACTTTATGGTGACTGGTTGTGATATTATGGAGAGAATTGTTGCAACCCAATGTAAAATTTTATTTTAATTTTATTTTAATTTTTTATTTTCCTCGAAATTGAGATATCTGAGTTAAAATATTTTCAATATTTTGTAAAATTTTTAGGATTCATGATTTTTTAATATGTAGGAGGGAAGTCCCTCATTTTTTACCAAAAAAAGAAAAACCTCATTTTTTCTCGGGAGATGAATCCCATTACGTGACCCGTAGGCCTAGTGGACATTAATACCCATTACACCATGTCCTAAAGACCAAGTGAAATGGCTTAGAGAACTATGACCAGAAGGCCTACTTTGAGTTGTGATCATGATGTTCATGCACTTTGTGCACATTGGAAACTTGTACGAAGTACCGTGCACCAACCTCATCATCCCTTATGTGGAACCCCAACCACCAGACTCAGATGAGAACCCATTGTTAGCCATCTCGACAATTCTCCATGCCACTGCCTAACATGGCCGATAAGATAGAGAAAAGAATCCATGAAACTTAATCTTACATTTGTAACTTTTAGTTTTTGTGTTGTACATGATTGGTGAATGATTTTTGGTAACTGTTCATCTTCAACTTAAATATTTATAAGTAATAATATGACTTAATCTTTCATATTAGTTCTCTAGTTCAAAAATTGTATGTGGTTGGATAATAGAAAAGAGTGAGTGTACAGATTAATCATACATTGGGTTCCATCCGAGTGGATTTCACAAAAACATATGCACGGTTAGAAGTAAACATGTAGTATAATTGTTTGGGGGTGTATATATTGACTCTAATATTAACTTCATAGTTATACCAAAATATCCTAAACCCTTCTATAAAACTATATGTGCTGACTAGTTTTTAAAATATCGGAATTCCTATTATTCCCTTATCGATTTAATCCACATTGGGGTATTATTTCCTTTTATTTAACACTTTTAGGTACTATAGGTGTTAACCCTTATCCTATATTCCTCAATAGATTTATCTCATGGTATTACTCCATGAAATTTTCATGTTCTCTCAATGTAATTTTCTAAAATATATTTTGTGCATCATCTTCACCCTTCTCTTCATTCCATATTATGTTCATGAAAATACAGAGTTCAGTGTTTCTAAAATTTAAATTGGGGTTTACATTTATATGGGGTTTTAATGATCCTATAAAGTTTCATATTACCACCTTATAGTGGATTATCTTCATATCCCACCATTTTTAATATATTCTACAATCTATTTTCGGTGGATCCATGATGTAACCATTAAACTTAAAACAATGAGTGATTGAATTTAAATTAATGTCATCAAAAAAAATATTTATTGTATAAAATCCTATATATTCTTTGGAATGGATTCTTATTCATATAACTTGAATTTTTCCTAGAAAAAATATAGGATTTTATTTAGTCTTAGTATTCGAAACATCCTTCTATGAAAATAGTTCACACCTAGTGTTTGATAAAATATAAAATAATATGTTCATAAATTATTGAGGCTTACTTTAATGGAAGAACCTCACATGAATTATAGTGACATTATAAACATGATTTATATATATTTTTCAATGAATAAATATTTATTCAGTCATTTCAAAGTTGATTTAATCCATTATTCAAGGTCCATAGATTTTAACAACATCCCTCATGTTAAAAAAGTTTCATTACATATTTTAGTGCATAATTTTATATTTTTATTTATCTTTCTAAAACATATTATTTTATTAGTCATGTTTAAATGAAATTTTTAATGTAAATGGTATTTAAATCCCTTAAATACTTGACCCATGATACCACGATAGTGAAGGAATAAATCTTATTGACTTAATTTTTTTTGATTATGAATATTATTATTTTTAAAATATTCTTATTATATAAAAGGGTTTTCTTCTATAAATGGTGTTCATAGGTGAGGATGTGCTTAATTGGATATATATTATTTATATGTTGTTTATTTTATTTTTTTATAACTTAGATTCAGTTAAATTTCATCATAATACTTGGGTAGCTAGGTGTTAAATATATGTATGATTACTTATCTAGTTGATGATTAATCTCTAGATAGTGTTCCAAATTTATGATATTGTTCAATTCATAATACTTTTCCTCTTGGATAGTCCAGGCTGGCAAACATTTAGTGTTTAGGAAGTTGAATTGCATCAGGTCCAGTACGACAGATTCTATTAATATGTTTTACTATATTGTCTATAGGGATCCTAGGTGTTCAAATGACTATAGATTATTAATTATACTATGATGGTTATTATTTAACTTATCTAATGATAGTTTATTTAAATATACTTTATAGTGTTTCAAAGTTATTATTTCTAGGGATATTATGTGAGTGCTTAATTATTATTATTTCATACTACCCTTTTTGGTTTTTTTGGGATAGTATTGATATCTTATTTTCTAAAACATATTAACAAAAAGTGTTTTCTACTAAAAATAATAAGTAATAACCACCTATGTTTTCTTATATAAATTTTATGGTTTTATTTATTCTTGGGTTTTCTCGCTTATTACTTGAACAAGATTATTATTTTTTAATGTTATATTCAAAACTAATTTCCTTGTATCAAACTCTATATTTTGTGAAAATATAAAAATTATGTTTTGTTTTAATGTAATATTACTATATATCATGAATAATAATTTATTTTAAAAAAATATCCCCATTTCTCATTTTAATTTGAAAATAAAAATCATAGTTTCTTTATTTTCATAGACATGTTTGAAATGGGCTTTATTTTAATTTTTATACACGGTGCATCAAGAATATTCCTGGTATGCATTTAATTATCACACATATTATATATTATAAGTGAATTACAAGTTTCAATTTGATGAATACATGATGTTGGAATTATAGTTTGGGGGTATTTGAGGTTACAAGTGATGATTAGTCACTTGAATCATAGAGACAGGTGTTTAGGATTTCTCAGGGATATCAATCAACTTTTTTTACTTTTGTATAAATCCAATTTATATTTATTACTCTATTTTATTTTCCTTATTATATTAATTTTTTAATTAATGTTTAACCATAGAGATGTTTTAATGTTCTGAGTTGTGTTTATTGGTTTCACTTTTAGTTTGATTAGTTATTCCTATACCCTTATTCCTTATTTAATTTTTCTAATTTATGAAAACTTTTTAATTTATATGCATGGATCTCAAACACTTGGAGTGATCATTCCAAAATTCCTAACATAAATTTCTTGTTTATTATTATATTTATAGGTTAAATTATTCCCAATGGTGTCTATTTGGATGCATTGACAATAGTTTCCATCCAAAAAATCAAAAACATGCCTTAGTCCTTATTAAGGCATTTGTGGGTGACATGGAAGGTTGAATTAGTTTAGTTCATGATATATATAGTTTCTTATATATGTAATAAATATCAGAGACTATGATACCCCAAAATTTTAAATTCTCATCTCTCTGTTTACTTTTGTTTACTTTCCCATTATTCTTTTAAAATTTTATAGATTATTTTTATATGATATTTTTTTATAATTAATTAAAAAATAATTTCCAATTTTGTTTTTGGTTGAATATGTTTTATATATTTTTTAGTTAAATGTGACTAAAAAAAACTAATGGGATGAAAATCTAATTCATAGTACTCAATAGGGGAAATGGTATTGCTAATAAATATGAGGATAAAAAGTTAAATTAGAGGACTCAATAGCTCTTTTTATGTTACTAAATGTTCTTATTAATAAATTATATTTAATATTTTTTATTAGAGGACAAATACATGGATAACATTGTTTAATAAGCACATAACATCTTAATTGACTATGAAGTGAGGAATGAGACATACATAAAGAATAAGGATAAAAGTGTAAAAGTTTTATTCTTTTAAACCCTTAAAGGTGGTTAAACTGAGTTATAATAAGGATGAATATCATGAGGCATCTAATGTAGTGGGGAAAATACAATATATAATTAACTCTTGTTATTTACATAAAGATACATTTATAATGGCCAAGGGAAGTATAATTGGAATCACTTTTTATTATTATGTGTTGTAATAAGGTTAGAAATTTCATGGAAAAATATCCATCTATGTATTATGATGAATTAGTTGAAGAATAAATAAAAAATAAAAAATTAACTATGAAAAATATTAATGGTGTCAACACATACAAGGGAGATAATTCCCAAAATAGAAAGGATGAAATGGTCTAAAAATAGTGAGTTTAAAATTATTATCCATAGGAGAAAAAGATAAATGTTGAGAGGATAGTGTTTTTCACCAAGAAAGATCTGAAGATAAAGGTGAACATGTTTATATGGATAATTCTAAAAACAATGAAAATTAATCTTATAATGAATATGATAAACTGAAATATAGTACTCAGTATGTGTTTAACTTCAAATGTTTATAAATAATCTTGTGAATATAGATAAGGATTATTAATCATTCATGAAATACTACAATATAAGTGAGGTGGAGTTATAATTCACTAATAAGGAATATGATATTATGAATAATATTGATAACTAGAACATATTTTTTGTGGATATAAGTGTGATCATCAATGACATGACCTCAAAGATGAACAAGCCTTTGATTCCCCTGAAAATATTTTTTTGAGGAATGACCTAGAAGGTCATATATAAAATTAATTCCCCAAAATTATCTGAGATAAATTAAAGAAATCGATTCGTTTAAAATCATTTCAATATAATAAAGGAGTTGAAAAATATTCCTTGGTTTTTGATGTTTTCTATAAGGATTCCAAACAAGAAAATTCATGGATATTGGAAAGTGGTTTTTTTCACACATGAAGGGTGAAAAAACACTTCTAAATGGAATAGAAAAATATTATAGAGGGGATTTCACATTTTTAAATGATGTATCTAAAATGGTTAAATTTTTTAAGATATTATACATTTGTGGAACACAGATTAAATCAAATAATACATCATTTATGAAATGAATGGGACATAATTTTTATGTGTATGTCAGCATTGTTATAGAAGAGCTGACGTTGTTTCCCAGAAGAATGATTGTGTTCAAAAGTGACTTATATATAGGGAAATAATATATAATTGGAAATGAATAATAGTGTTATATTTCATTTTAGGAGTGAATAAAACTATATCTATATATGTATGAAGGATGGGAACACCTCGTGGCCTTATATCCTTACCCAGTTAGGTTAAAAAAAATAAAGCAACTAATCTAAAAAAACACTTCCCACAATTTACCAGATATAAAAAGTAGTTGAATAAAATCACGGGATACTTTTGAAAAATAATTGTAATGAATCTATTTCATAAAATTTTGGAGATCACCACATAAAAATAACTTGATCTTGTTGATTTTTAAGTGTGCATGGAAATGATGAAGTAATCAAACAATGGTGTTAGGTACAAAATGAAATTTATAGCTAATTACTCTTGGATTAATTCTATGATGTTCATGAATTTTTTTTAAAATACTTTAAAAGGTGATGTGTAATTATAGTTTTCATTAAATAAAAATAAATTACGTGGCTAAAACGATTTAAAATGATAATGGTCTTAAGTAAAATAATGAATAAAATGATTAATACGTTAAAAAAAATGTTATCATTCATGATTTATTCACACTTTAAACTCCCCATAAATATTAAGTTCTAAAATGTATTAATAGAATCATTTTTAACATGGTCTAAACTATGCAAGTTGTTCATGAAACATCTCATTAAATTCGGAGGAAAGATACATTGATGATTTTCTATCCTTGAATCTGGAATCTCTTGAGACCTAATTCCTTTTGTTAATCCCAATGAGATATTGTATTATAAGATTCCAAAAATGATAAATTTGATATTATCTGGAAGGGATTTTATGATCAATATAAAATTAATATTTTTTGTAATTTTTATGAATATGTAGATAAATGGATCTTCCTTGGGTATTCACACATTGGAAGGAGCTACCATTGTTACAAAAATTTCATGGGAATGATTGTGGATATATTTGACGTAAAGGTTTTTGAGAATGATTTCATAAAAAATTATAATCCCAAAATCATTTATAAAATAGAAGAGACACATATTGAAATGGAAATACAACAAGGAATATATTCTAAAAATCAGAATGAATGGTAAGTGGATGATGTAAATTTAGATTAATCAAGTAGAAATATGGTTTTTTTATAATAAAATATGATGCATATGTCAACAAGAATTCATGTTTCTGGTGAAAGAATCTGGTGTGACAATGATGAAGGTGTAAAATTTTCAATAATATTGAGGAAGAAAAGCCTTACTTGCTTTCCTCCTTGATGGAACCCAAAGTTGTGAAGGTTTAACTTAAACTCAAGGTGAGGACCAGTTTCACGAATGTGGATAAATATTTAACAGAGAAAAAAACTATGAGGATCTTCTACAATGTCTGTAAGTGAAGAAAGTTATTGGTATTGATCCAATATTTCATAACAAATTAAATGATAAAGAGGAAGCTTCTAGGAATAAAGAAATGTTTTTATTCTAAGAATGTTAGTTGTTTGAATCCATTAACTTTATTGAGATATTTTCACTCATTTCATAATTATAAAATATCCATTTATTTATTGATATTTTTACATAATGTAAGTATAATTTGTGTCAAATGGATCTCACATATACCTTCCCTAATGGTGATAATTCGATAGGATTATATCAAAAAACTAGAGGAATTTTGTTTACTTAATAATGATTAAATTCTTTTTTATAATTTAAAAAATGTGCAATGTAGTTTAATGAAATCCCCTTGGGCTAGGTATTAGAAGACGTATATGTGTTTATAGAGTATAGAAATTAATAAAGGTATGATAGAAATAAACCTCTATAAGAAGGAATGGAATTAAAATTCCATAATTATAATGTTTTATATTGATGACACTATTTTCGATGAGGATGGTGATTTTGTGTGTGAAGATATTATTTCCTAAATGAGGAAATTCATTGAGATTTTGATGCATGAGGAGATGAAATATTTTTTTGGTTTCATGTTATATGTAATTTCTTAACCCATTCATTCCTAAAAATCTACTAATATGGTTATGTCACATGACCTTAGACATTCCCACCTATACAAGGGATGCTTCTAACTAGCAGTGGAAGTCTATAGCCAATATATAGAGACTATACTCTCATTAAAAACACATATAATAACAAATAAATAATAAAATAATGACACATAATCAATATAATAACATTGAATTATATCTAATGGAAAACATCAATAAAAAATAATAAAAAATGCTATAAAATTAGTGGTACCTATATTCAACAAATATACATATATATCAGGCGAATCAACCATTGGGTAAATAAGTATAAAAATAGTCTAAAAATAAAATATAGGAAAATTAAAACTATAAAAAAATCCATCTTTAATCCAATCTCCCAACATCTATCCAACCACTCTTGCTAGATCCCCTATACAACCTATACCCTGAATGACACTATAGTGGTTTTCAGGAACACCTGGGTCTCCATGCTGGTTGTTAGAATAAAATTAAATAGGTTATTAATAATACATAATTATATACTCCATTATATATATTTTATGTATTCACATGTAAATAATCAAAGAAGTAATATATAACACAAAAGAACCTGCATCGGATCATCACATACTAACCGAGTCTACTTGACATAGAACCCCACATTCACCATCCATTTATAGATATAAAAGAGATATCATATAATAAACCTATTAGCCATGTTTAAGTAGAAAATGTAGATTAGAGGGGGGTGGGTGAGTAAATCTTTTAAACCTTCAAATGAAAATACAGAACTATATTATATTACTTTATATTGGAATAGTGTAATAAAATGTAGTGTTTCAAAAAAAATTGAGAATAAAAGATATAAACAAAATATTTTTAGAGTAGTTCAAATTGAATGATCCTATACATAATCTTCACCCTTCTCTACTTGGTTAGAGAAATAGATATCACTAGAAAAAGACCATACATTTGAGAGGAGTGAAAATACATATTAATACCTTTTTCCCAGATAGAGTTATAACCCCTAAAAAACATTTTTTCTATATACCAAGGCACAAAAAAGATTACATATATTTTTTATAAGAGTTATGGCTCAACTAATTTAAATTTTAGGAGTCATAACCAATAATTTATTTTCATTTAGTTTGGAAAAGAATAAAACAATTAAAGTAGAACATATAAGTAATACAAATAATATAATAGTTGAAACCATAATAAAAAAAGAACCATTGTTTAAATATGATACAGATCTATGTAGATTCAATTGCTTCTATAGTAAAGGATCAAATGTTTAATCTCTGTTGTGATCTATGTAAGAATTGATGTTTTAGTAACATAAACACAACACTACTATAATTATTATATCAATATCATTTATTCCTTTTAAATATCAGATATTTCATTAAGTTTATATTCAATTCCCTCTATAAAAAATCAATGGATAATACATTATTAGTTAAATCCATGATCATTATTAACATGTATTGTTTCTTGATAACAAATCATAGCATTCTACGATTAGAGGTAAAAAAATAATGGAAATATCATTCACTATTAAAGTACTATCATAAATAGTTTGAGAAATTATTCATATTCTAATACTTATTTTGAAATTTTAAAAACACTTAGAATATTATTTTTACTATATATATATATTTTATAAATTAATAAAATAATTAAAATAAATAAATTAAAATTGTATAAAATAAAAATATCAAAATCATAGAAAAACAGAGGATCAAAATTCTCTTAAATTAATTAAGTATGTTTTATATAAGAATAATTTTTATATCTATGTAAGCATCATTTTACCATACCATATAAACATCATTTGAAACTTTTTCATAAGAATTATAATTATATAAGCATCATTTCACTATAAGATTGAATTCCCTATAAGGATGAAAATTTCATCAGCATGAATTCATTATTTGTTATAAGCATGAAATTTATCAATAATATTTATTTTTAACCATAAGAATGAATTGAACAGTAAAACTAAAAATATAATAAGTATAAATTTACCCATAATAATGAATTCAAAGTTCTATAAAAGATTGAAATAAATCTGTGTAAGCATGATTCTATACCTCTATAGACACGATAAATATTCTAATTATCATGAGACTTGAATCTACTGAAGAATCATTTCAGTATTCATAAAAATAAAACATGTATTTATAATCATGATTCAAATATATAGTATGAATGTTATGAATTCATTATTAATAGATTTCAAAAATTAAAAATGGAGACTATAAAACTATTTATAAAATATTATAATCACTAAAAACTTAAACAATAAACACAATGTAACTTAGAGAAGATGGGAGAAATTATAATTTTTAAGTTTAAACATATGAGGCATTTAAAAAATTATAATTACATAGTTTCATATTTGTAAGCACCATGAGATATTTTTATCACTTAAAACAAAAAAAAACATTAATACATAACAATATAACCATCTCTCAAGCTTTTAACTAACAAGATCTTATACTATACCCTATAACTCATTGAATGGAAAACAAATTGGGTCTTGATTAATACATTATCTCTTATTTTATTGACCTATAAATAGGTCTCAAACAAAACTCTATCAATCAAATTAATGTCCATATATCAAGACTCATACAGACACCATTTTACACAAGGTGAGGTATCATGACCATCTCTATTTCCAATACCCTATAACTTAGTATGAGTTATATTACTATGTATTGTACTAATACTCTATAACTTACTGAGGGGTCTTATAAAAACCATACACTATATAAGTATCCTTAAAAAATCTATAAATATCCTACTAACCTATAACTATCACTTAGCAAGAGGGTATCATATCACAACCCCCTATCCTACCCTAAATAGCCTCACAATACACATCTGTCTTACACAAACCATAATAAAAAAATATCCATGATAATGTCAGCCCTAAGCCATACATTAAAAATTATATCATCACTAAGATCTTATGAGGACATACTATTACAACTTGAACTACTCATCATATGCACTGTTATATAGTATATCAAGGAAACACATACTAATATCTACCTTTATATATGGAGACCAAACATATCCCAAATATCCTCACACTATTCTCCTTGGATATTCAAAATTCTTTCTAGTTCACATGGTCCACATATGGACTAAGGTTTTCATTACTCCAAATTTCCCCAAGGGATCACATTATAAGAACTAATCAAAAAATTTAATGGAATCAACTTCTCTACTCTTTAAGAGACTCATAATGATTCCATTTTCAAAAGTGGTCCATGATCTATCGAGCTTATGTCCAAACCTCACCATCACTAAGTGCCTTTAGGAACCCTCTAAAAGAGTTTTACTCTCTCCCATAACCCAATATCATGTGTGACTAAATCTAAAATGGTTTTCTAATATTCATAAGACCCATTAATAATATCATAATCCTCTTTATCAAAGAGTCTCATGGTCTCAAGGATATTTCCCTAACCATTCTCACACAATTAAGAAACCATGACACTAACTAATACATTCTTCAAGGTCTAATGACTCATAATACCATCCAATATATCCTTAAGTCTCATCATATTCCCCTTGGTAGTACCACTAACAATGTATTTAAATGATTCGTAAAAATGGAACAACCAATACACACCATGGAGGATTTACCCAAGAATAATACCTAATTCAAAATTAACCTTACCTATATATTGAAAGCTAGAACCCTAACTGCAAGGGAACATGTATATAATGCACTTACATACATGCATATTATTAAGTATTAAAGGTATGAACTACCACGATATCATATTTGAAATCCCTATTCCACTATCATTTGACTTTAATTCAATCCCACAAAGAGAATCACTAATATCTTAAATCCATATATCACACCACAAGCCATAACAAATAAGTCACAAATTTTTTAATTAATTTTTTTTAATTCATGGAGGCATAATAGTTTGAAACTCATAGATAATAACCCCCTATTGAAACCATGTCTAATTTCATGAAAGAGTTTCATTAATTTTCTATTGATCTCCTAATAAAAAAATACACTTTAATAGACACCCATAAATTCATAAATTTATCTCTGATTTGGAAACATTTCTATAGAAATTAACCTGATGATATAAGTTTATAATAACCCTGAGTAATAGGTTAAATTTAACATTATTTGACATCATTAGGGCACAACACTATAAGAATG
The DNA here is from genome assembly GCA_963277665.1 of Viscum album. Classification (NCBI taxonomy): domain Eukaryota; kingdom Viridiplantae; phylum Streptophyta; class Magnoliopsida; order Santalales; family Viscaceae; genus Viscum; species Viscum album. The sequence goes on along the minus strand of OY728148.1, from coordinate 824,703,427 downwards.
TATTATTCAAATATGATTACACCTCATCCAGAGGAATTGTTCAAAATTACATTAATACAACCATCTGAACATAAATAGGGAAGAATAAGGAAACAATAAGAGAGTAGTATGGTATATTTTTACATATAAATAGTGAAACAAAACAACATCTGATCAAATCCTCGGCAAGGGGAAACCAAAAGGCCATTAACAAGGAAATTAAATGTTGAATGTAAAACAAAATAGACTCTAGAGATCTTATCTTGTAAAAGAAGTGGAGAGGGGGTGAAAACTGTAATGGTCATGTATTATTTTCTTAAAATATGACCTGAAAACACCATGGGTTGCGTGATGACTCATGGTTATGTACTTAGTGGACTTTTAATTGGTCTATAAAATGCCACCAACTGGTTGATTTATCATCCAGGGGATCTAGAACATTAGATCAGCTACCAAGTACCCCTTATCCTATACTAGGTACCAAGTGGATTCTCACTACTCATTCTATAATGTAGGATCACCCAAACTCATTTTGATCTTCTTCTCACACCAAAATATCTTCATAAATCATGAAAAAACATATTCTAGGGATTATGAAAAAAGATATGTTCTAATTTGGATCCATATTATCAAAGTACCTTTGATATAGACCTCAAAAATAAATTTTCAAAAAATAAATATCATTAAAATAAAATTTCGAAATCCTTCAATCAACCTTCATAGTTCATTGTAATCATCTATTCCCTATTCCAACTGGGTATGGATCCACTTGTTATATTCCCGAACAAGTTAAACTAGATTTTCACTAATAGTTCATAATATGAAACTACACAAGTATCTATTATATTTAAAATTGTGTCTCTAATTAAAAAACCACCTTATTATAACATTCATTTATACCATCTCTCATCATCTCCTCCATGCACTGATATTCTCAAAAAACACCAGCACTATAAGACATCAACTCCTAAACCTTGACATGATTCCTCAACCCATACATCATCATACAAGCCCAAGAGATCCAATTAGTCTATTTATTGAAAAATATGGTTCTTTATTTTATGAATTAACCTGTGATAGAAATTTCTATAGAATATTTACTAAATGTGTCATAGTCCTAAAATATTATATTATTCATCATATATCTACCCCAAACTAGCATTGAATTAATCAACCAATTATTAATGATTTACATTTATACAGTTCTCAACATTATCCTTTATGAGACATGCTCTCTTATCATTACCATATGGTTATAATCTTGATAAAATAGAATCAATAAATAATATTTAGGGAATTTACCCACAATATGTTATTTCCAATTATTTCTTATAATATTTACTATATTTTCTGAACACAAAAATTTTATAGGGGTTTCACAACTTTGGACTTTAATATCAAATACTATCGACCTAAACTCATGAATCCTAATTATGGGAGAAAATATGACAATTTTCCAAAATAACTTCCACATCTTCTCTAAAACCATATTCATCATCACCAATTCATGACACAATACATCGTTATGTGATTTTTGAACATCACTCATGCAACTAATCCTCCCCAATTCAAATTTATCCATGAAAAATACTAGAAATATAATCATATATAAACCTTATATTATTTCCATGATAAGACTTGTAATATAATCTAATATCTCTCTCTATGAATACAAAAATTAGATTTCTAATGATTCAAAACACACCCAATACAAGGGTTGATTAAAAAGAGAACTGCCCTATGAAGATGTTCTAAAACAATACAAACTGTCATAGAAAAAATTTACTATCTGGATTTTTTTATTGTTTCTATTATACTCACTGGATTATAATTTTCCAATTATCCTTCCATTTACAAATGTTCTTGAAACCTCATAGCTAAAAACTCACCTTTATTCAATAAAACATTCCAATAATTACACAACATCACACATCTCTATAACACCATAACACAGATGGATTTTTATAAATTACCATAATAAATAGGTGCATAGTATCATTATATGTCCTAACTCTATTTTCGTAGCCCAAAGTACACATTATACATTCCTAAGATGCCAATATCTATCTCCCAGAGCACCCATGGTACCCTCATTCACAGCATGGTAAATCCAAGGCCTTAATATAACCCAACACTCAATCCTATAGTTCTTAAAAATTTATCAATCATTTAGAGAATATAAACCTTGTATACTTCATATATAATAAATTATCCCATGAATTTTATCATCCCTTTAATTTTTTATGTATTTTGACGCGTTGTTTTGAGTCCCCAATGATTAGGTATCTTCATTGGATGTTTCTAGAGTTTTTATGGACTTTTTTGAAGGTTCTTGGTAATTTTGATGATTTGAGCATGTTTTGAAAAAGTGTGCATCCTAGATTGTAGGGGGTCGCATGGTTGGTGCAGAGTTTAAAAAATTGTACCGCCAAACGGCAAATTTGTTTTACAGTTTCTCTCTTCTGGGTGCATAATTTGGGCGTGGTTGTTGATAACCATATGACTTAACCTAGGAAACCATGCAGATGGTAACTAAATTTATGAAAATATAAATTAAAGAATTTAACAACCCTAAACAACACCAAAATTCTCCCACTAGATCATAATCTAATCCTTAGGGTTTAGGGAGCCCTCTATATCCATTTTGGATTCTCAAACCTCATCTCTTAATGGATAGAATTCCTAATCAAAATAGTTATCATATTCGAGCGAGTTATTTTCATCTTGATCTTAGATCTCCCATATCCAATTGAATCCTTCTCACAAATGGTTATGAAATCCTTGAGTTTTGTTGTATTTTGATTGATTGATGTCGAATTCTATATCTAGGATCTTCCCTCTCTTCTTTCAAGATCAATCTTCATATATCTGATCACCTCCATCAAAGGATATACATATCATATTTTTTACGGTTGTATTACATAATTTCCATGTAGGTGTTTATATAATTGTACTTTTTTTGATTCATTGTTTCTAGATAAATTCATACATAAATGATTACTGATTTCCAACACATGTTCTATGTTTTTGGTCCATTAAATTCCTTATAAAATCTTCTTTGAAAAATTTCACTTTAAATTGGCCATGGTTTGATTTAAATGGACTTCATATTGATCTCTCCCAATATTTTATGAATTATTGAAATTCCAAGTTTGTTTGGTTTTATTTTTGAAGATATTTTAATGGTTAATTTGGTGAAATTGAGGGCCTTGTCCTGGTTTTTTATTTACAAAATAAAATTACATGAATTGAAATAATTGAATTGATCTATTTGATGTTTTCTAAATAGTATGAAGTGTTTTAATTTATAATGTTACCAAAAACACCATTTGAATGATTTTTTACCTTGATTTAGAATTTTTGTTCTTGTATTATTTGGAATAAATGATATATCTTCATGGAAAGAGGGTGTAAACCCTTGATTTTAAATTTATTCAATCATTTTTAAATTTTAATAATTCCATTAAATGATTTAGGGACGATTTGAAATATATTATTGTTTTAAAGGACTGTTTGGAATTTTAATGATGATTTGTGATAGGAAGTGAGTATTAATACACTTTTTAAAATATTTAATTATTTAAAAGGATTTGGAATGAATTGATGATTATTTTAATGGATAATTTGTAATTTTAATGATGAATTGTGAAAGGAAGAAAGTAGGGTTACCCTTTTTGAATGTTGAAATTATTTAAAAGGTTTTGATTTTAAATTTGATGGAAAATTATGAAAGACTCCTGTTCTATTGATTTGGGGGTTGGTTATGAAATTTATAGAATTTTTTTAGAAATTAAATTTCTAAATTTAATTGTGAAATCAAATGGTGAATTGATTTCAAATCCCAATTTGGGAAAATTTATTGAAATAGTTTTGTTAAAAACCTATGGTTTTTATCATGTGGAAAAGAACTATTTTTTATTAAAAATGCATTATGGGGTTTTAGTAAAAAAATGGAATATTAGAAACAATGAATGGGTTATAATTTTATTTTAACCAGTCTTAAAATAAATTTCCCGTTGTAGTTTTTATTTGTGCTCTTGCAATCCTTATGTAGTTAGTGATTTATTTTAAGAGTCACTTTACAATTATATAATGTTATAAAACAACATATCAGTACATAACATCACTTAGAAGATGATGATGAGTCCTATAAGCCATGGTTTAATGGACAAATGTACATACTTTTCCACATTCACAGTTTTGAGTCTCTATAGGCTAGAACTATCATACCTATTCAGTACATGACCATGTTACTCACTTGTTTGTATTTGAAATATTTTCAATTTTGTTGAAAACTATTTTACATGACTTGTAAATTTATATAAATAGTTTTATATAAACCGTTTTTAAAAAATTTGTTTAGAAATAATCCATAATTTTAAATGTAAAACATGAATTTTTTAAATATGATTTTTAAATGAAGAACATGTTTATTTAAAATGGAAGGCTCCTTACATGGTTGTTAAACCATATGGAATTGGAGTTTAATTTATTGTTACATCTATTGTTATTATGAAAATTGAATCTATTGTATTTATTTCTATTCATATATACATATCAGGTGCATATTCTTATCCTTTCATGATTGTATTACTTTATCTTATGAAATGGGTTTCAATGATTTTTAAGAAAATGTTTTTTCTTTAAATGGTGAGATGGAATGTTTTATAGGTTTAGTTTAATAAGAGATTTTTAAATGATTAAAATTATATTTTAATGTAACACTTATACTATACCATTTGTACTAATATTTTATCATAATTGAATTACTTTATAAAGTAATTTCATTGAATATTTGGTGGAATCCTACTAGGCTTTCTGTCTCACACCTTGCTTGTACCTTTTGGTGTTTTCATCCCATTATTATCATGTAGAAGGTGTTCTTTTTCTCACATTATTTTGTGGGTTACTGCTTGGGTGACCAAGGGTGGGAGACTTGGGATATGGTGGGTGGTCATGGACCACCAAAAGGCGGGTTGTTTTGTTATTATTCACTTTCAGTTTTATTAATATCTCTTTGTAATATGATATGTATGTATTGATTTATATATATCTGATGATGTTTTCACAATGCAATCCGTTATTATAATATGTTGAGGGGGAAATCATTCAAAATGGTTTTTTAATATGAATATTCTTGTAACCGGCCCTTGGAGATCAATAACTCTCTATGGGTTAGTGGCGAATCGGATTAGGTATCAGTTTAGATGGTGTTTTGGGTTGGTTCATTTCAAATGGTATCAGATGAGGTATTTTCTTAAAGGGAAATACTTTCCTTTGAAATCCTTATATTATTTGGTGTGATTCATGGTAAAAAGGAGGTTATGAATGTGTCAGGAATCAATAGGTAGTCTGTGAGTGGGCTATGGATCACCGACCCATCATGGTGATAATTGAGTTACCAGGGATGTTGGGACTTGATTATTTCTTTTGAGTTATTAGTTTCCTTATGAATATACTTATTTAAATTCATAATGAGACTATATTCTATTTGGGAAATATCTTATGAGTTTTTTTACTAGAATAGAAGGATGGCCACAGTGGCACCATGTTTCCATGGTTTCATAAAATATGAGGAATCAGTGTGGATGATTTGAAAATATAACCATGAACAGTTTTGAGGTTGGTGTGTGGTATACCAGCCCATATAACCATGAATTTTTCAGTTATAACTTGGGTTTAAAATTCAATCCATATCCATATTTTACAAGTGACATTACTTATATTAGTTTTGTTATGTGGGTTATGAATGTGAGTGGTTTCATTTTCTTGTATGTTTATTTCATATTTATTCCCCTGTTAGGAATTTTAAATCCTTTGTGAAAAATAAATTGTGTCTGAAACCATGTTTTGTTATGTTATTTGATATATGTTTTCAATTAAAAAAATGTGAGTTTTATGAAACTTTTTGTTTGAAAAAAAAAATTTAAAAGACACATATTTGATGCAGTATAACAACGTTTTAAGAATATATTTTAGTTTGTAATGGATTTAAAAGAAAATGGTTTGGTTAATTGGAAAATGGGTTTAATGATTTTGAAACCACGAAACAATTTAAAACTACTGGTATGGGGTTTGGAAAATGTGATTGATTTATAACAAGATTTATCATTTTCAAATGAAGGAGTAATGTTTTATAAATGGTTAAATATTGTGAATTTTGAAAATAATAATTTTTTTACTAAAATGGGGTTTGACTCTGTTTTAAAGCTTTTATACTCTTTTTGAGTGCTCTTTGAGGATGATTTGGTATACTTGTGATTTTATATGTTCACCAATGCCTACTAGAAAATCCTTCAAGAAAGAGATAATGTTGGTCCTATAGTCTAGCCCTAGGGGTATTTCTTCACATTTTCCAGAAGTATAATCCCTTGTCAACAACTCTAGCTAGACTCCAAATCAAGTGGTGGAACTAAAAATTTCTAACCTTTTAACCCCATACATGAATTCCTAGATTATTTTCCAACTTTTTATAAATGTGAAATAGGTTTTCTTGTGGAAGTGCGGTAGCTTGAAGAAGTTGATGCAATATTTTATACTCTCAATCCTACTGAAACTTTATAATCCATGTCTATTCACTTCTTATTTGATGGACCTAGAAAAAAGTGGTCAGAAGTTGTGGTTCCCTCTTATCTAAAGCATATAATGTCTTAGGAATGACTCAAGATAGTCATCTTTCAGTGGAAATATTCAGAGTACTCAAAGAAAAAGTAAGTTACCGAGTTCTTTGGATTTGGTCAATTTGAGCTATTAGTTGTAGTGTATGCCAATAAATTATCCCATTTGGTATGTTTCATACTTGTTCTTGTTGGTGGTGACTCCAGAAAGGATATCTATTTTAGAAAAGGTCCCCACCCATACCTTATAACCTCCATTCCTATGGTCGGGTTTATATATTCTCAGGATATTATTTAAAGGACTTTTTCCGGTAAAGTGGAGCTAGGAAAACAATAGAAATGGATAAATGCATCATTCCCTGTCAACACCCTTCCCCTGGGGCCCATGCCGTGACTACCCCAAGCCCGCCTTCCATAGGCCAGGGGCTCGTGACTAGCACCAAAGGCGTAAATCCCTAAACAGGGAAGCCATTGCCTTTAAAACATGAAAACACACACAATAGATTACGAGCTGGAAGCAAAAAAGTATGTAAAACTGTATAAAACGAGTGTTGAAAGTAGAGGGGACAAAATAAAAGCCCAACTGGAAAATACAAGTACAAATGAAAAGGAAAAAATATCTGAAAAGTGAAGAGCAACTCATGGATCATCCACCAAAGATCCTACCTGAAGGGTAGGTATGTATAGCCAACTCATCACTCCATGTCTGTCGGTCTCATCTACATACTGACACGTCATATTGTCCACCTATGGGTACCGTCTAGTCCTTGTACTCTCAGCCTCAGTTTTCATTGTCCGTCGTCTGCAACCAACATAACAAGGTGCGGGTATATCTTCTGCATGGGTGAGTATAATGATACTCAGTAGGGACCCCGAGACCCTCAAGGTCTCACAAAATCCAATAAGGGTAAACCAAAAATTATGAAATCAACAGATAACCCCACATAGGTATATGCCCATACATATACCTATGTTTTCAAGTAATCCATCTCAATCATGAGGTAACGACAAAAAGTTAATAACTCAACTCAAGCAGGATTTTAATCTAGGGATAGTATCAATCTGAACCCTCAGTTGCTGGAGAAAACCTCCTATATCGAGTACAGTGGTCCTGCCATGTCACACATAGGTGCTTCCCACTAACCTTGGATTTCTGAGGTACTCCTGCTATTGAGTACAATGGGTTTTCCTCATCACACAAAGGCGCTCCCCACCGTGGGTCTGACGCGTCACACAGAGGCCCTCCCCGTCGTAGCCTGCTGAGGTACTCCTCCTGTCGTGTATCATGAGTCTTCTGCTTCACCAAGGCTCTCCCCACTATGGGTCTGACACAACACCATGGTGATCCCCACTGGGCTAGTAGAGTCACTCAAAGTAAAACGGTTAGCTGTCGTCAGGTCTCAGCCAACTACTAGATTCCCAACCAAATGCTCGCTCGTCTCCAGAAGATCCGCTCCAAAATCTGATGTTCGCTGCTCTAACTACCACAAAGTCCCATGAAGAAGTATCTCAAAGGTCCGCCACATCATAGAGGTCTTAACGCAATAGTCGGTGCTTTAATAGGACGCCCGATCTGTGAGTTATTAGCTTTTCAATTCCGGGGGACCGATTTGATTTGTGTACGATCCAACCTGACCATATCTCAACTTTACCCCAAACTTCCATGGGGTATACTCAAACAGACCATATCGCTCCAAGGAAACTAGCACCACTGATGGTTTATCAAATGGTCATTCAATGCCAAAGATATGACCAACGAATGTAATGGGTCAGTAGTGGGCCCGGGTCCGGTCTAACTTGGTCGGACCGATATAGCCCAACTTAGTCTGGACCGACCCAGTATGGGTCCACCCAGTCATACCTATTGGGTCTAGCCCGAACCATTGGACGAGCCAGCCTGTTAGGTTCATCCCGGCACGGCTCGGAGGGTATGGCCGGGCCGGTTTGGCCGGGGCATCGCGAGAGGGGTCGCGGGCCGGTTCGGGAGGCCGGGCGGCCGGGAGGCAGCCGGGCAGGGCGCGACCAGGTGGGAACAAGGCCGAACAGGGTGCCAGGCGGGCCGACGAGCGGCCGAGTAGGGTGCCAGGCAGGCCCTCGGGCGGCCGGGCAGGGCGCGACCAAGCCGGAAGGCGGTTGGGAGGTCTGGAGGCTGAGCTGACGTGGTTCAGCCGGCGCGGTTTCGACTGGTGCATTTCGGAGAGGCTCAGGCCAGTGCTGGCCGGTGGAGTTTAGCCGGGGCACATGAGAGGCCGGTGGTGGGGTGTCCGGGCGCGTGGAAGGCCGAAGGTGATTCGACCCTTGGAGCCGGCTCGGTCGGGGTAGCAGAACACCGCGGGGGCGATGCAGTTCACAGAGACATCAGGAAATGATACCTTTTCCTGTGCCTTCGTCGCCTTTAATGCTGCTTCATCGCCATGCCGAGAAACAACAAAAACAAGAACGGTGGAGGGGTCGGGCCATGTTAGTTTGGACCACACCCTCCGCATTTATGGTGGTAACACTTGGCTCATCAAAGAGTAACAAAGATGAACAATAATTGTTTTACAACCACGCAATGATTCCTTTCCAATCTGAAGAAGAGAAAAAGAAAATGAAAGTTACAAAAAATAAACCACATATATTTGATTATCGGTCATCAACATTGAAGTCGCGGGAAGAAGACAAAGGAGTTCATCATTCGTCGCGTCCTCCACACACTCAAAATCCCGAGCTGCGTCGGATCGTTGACGACGATGTGGAGGGTAGGTCGATTGAAGACACCCTGCATTGGTAGGATCCGAGGGAGGAAGTCGAAGAAGGTCATAGTTCTTTGTCGTTGGATCATTCTTCATTGGAATAACTTTTCTTCCAAGCTCTTCTCTTCCCAAGATCCACCAAATGAGAAATGATAATAAAAATAATAATAGATTGAGTTTTTCTATTATTTAGTTGCTGACACAAAAATAAAATTGGTGAATTAAAAACTTGGATACCCTAATTAATTCATGAGTGTTGGAAGAAATTAATTAGGGGTTTTGGAACCAATTAATTTAAGGGGAGGCCAAGAGGATCTCCTCCATTAATGAGGGATATTTGAGAGGTTTTACTCTCCTCCATCAATAGGGGGTTTATCCCCGTGTGGTCCCCATGTCATAACATCTCATGGGAGGTTAGGTTCAGGTGGGTTCCACCACCATAACCTCTCATGGGAGGTTAAGGTGTGGTGGACCCACCTCCAACTTCCATGAAGAGATTTTAACAGTCAAATAAAAATAAAGCCACACACTTTATTTTTAATTAATTAAATCTCTAAAAAAAACTGCAAAAGCTAACTTTTATTCGTGACCCACTATCGTCAAAGTGAAAGTGTCTTTAAGTGAATACCAGTGCTATGAGTCCAACCGTTCCCTCATATTTCAATTCTGAGCACCAGTTCAGATGTTATAAAAACCCACTCGTATTTTTACTGAGCTTACCTGAACAAAACCTCAGAAATTGATTCTGGGCACACTAGGACTCGGAATCATGCATCGTCAATTTTCACAGACTCATAAAATTCCCATGTATTTATGGAAAAAAAATTCACGGAATTTCCGTGTCTTTACATTCTCCCCACCTTAGGGATTTACATCCCCGTAAGCAACAACTCGAACTGAGGGAACAAGTGGGGGTACTGAGGACGCATCTGAGCCTCCCACTCCTATGTTCTATCCTGGAGGTTTTCGTGCTATCAGCGAACACGCACTAGAGGTATCAACTATCCATGTAGGACCCGCTCCTATCGATCCTCAATCTCTACTGGAACCTCCATGAATGTCTCCCTATCGTCGATGTCCAGCTCTCCCTGGTTGATGATGTGAGAAGGGTCATGCACGTATCTCCTCAGTTGGGATATGTTGAAGAGGTCGTGTACCCGGTGCAACTGAGGTGGAAGAGCTAAGCGGTAAGACACCTCTCCAACCTTGCCGAGGACCTGGAAAGATCCGATGAACCTCAGGGATAACTTGCCACCTCGGCCAAATATCCGTAGACCTCGTCGAGGTGAGACCTATAGAAAGACGTGGTCACCATCTTCGAACTCCATAGGTCTCCATATCCTGTTAGCAAACAACTTTTTCCTACTCTGTGTAGTCCTCATCCGCTCCTGGATGATCTGCACCTTCTCTGTGGTAGCCTGTACCATCTCTTGTCCCACCAGTGCTGACTCCCCTAGGTATGTCCAGCACAAGGGTGATCTGCATGGTCACCCATACAACGCCTCTAAAGGTGCCATCACAATGGTGGAGTGATAGCTATTGTTGTATAAAAACTCCACCAAAGGTAAGTGATCCTCCCAGCTGGGACCGAAGTTGAGGACACATGCACGTAGCATGTCCTCCAGGGTCTGTATGGTCCGCTCAGTCTGACCATCCGTCTGAGGATGGAAGGTGGTGCTCAGACGAAGCTGCGTCATGAAAGCCTCTTGTAACCCCTTCAATAGCTAGGAAGTAAACCATGTGTTATGATCGAAGACAATAGAATAAGGTTCTCAATGTAGCCGCATAATCTCATGCACATAGAGGCGTCCCAAGGTCTTTACTGAACCCTGCTCTCTGATCAGTAGGAAGTGAGACGACTTGGTGAGTTGGTCGACGATCACCCAAATAGAGTCTTGAACTCTAGAAGTACGTGGAAGAACTTTCAAAAAGTCCATGTATATCCCATCCCACTTCCACTCTAGAACCACTAAAGGCTGAAACAAGTCTGCTTTTACCTAGTGCTCCGCCTTCACTTGCTGACTAGCAAGGCATAGAGAGACAAAATCTGAAACTTCTTTCTTTATACCTGGATACCAATGCTATTGTCGAAGGTCCTGGTACATCTCGACCACTCATGTATTTACCTCTAGAGGGGACGTGTGGAAATCCCACAACAATTGATGTGACACAGGTACCATAGTACATCCTCTGAGGAGGATGGCGTGCTCCCCACATTCAAAAAATCCATCAGGTGCCTACCTTGTGGATATCTGAACACATCGTGTCTCGCAATTAGTGCCTCCATGTTGTGCCTCCCTGACTCATTAATGAAGTGGGGGAGTGAATGAAAGAGATTGAAGAATGTCTGTTCCCTCTCTATCCACAAAGGATATATATAGAGCAACCAGCTACTCTGTCGCCTCGCCTAGCAGCTGTATACCAGATCTCCTACTGAGTGCATCTGCTACAATGTTTCCCTTTCCAAAAGTATGTAATATCTCAAAGTCATAGTCTTGGAGGAACTCAAGACATCCCCACTATCTCATGTTCAAGTCCTTCTGAGAGAATATATATACTGGAGACTCTTGTGATCATAGTACATGGTAAAACGTTCACCCATCAGACAGTTTCACCACATCATCAAGGGGAAGACCACTGCTACTAAATCCAGGTCAGGGTTAGTGTAGTTCTACTCATGCTGTCTTAGATGCCGAGAACCACACATGACCACTGCATGATCCTGCATCAGGACACAACCAATTCCGGTCCCTGATGCTTCGCAGTAGACTAAGTACCCTTCGACTTCCTCTGGAAGCCTCAAGATGGGGGGCACTAGTAAGCCTCTACCTCATCTCCTGAAATCTCTAATGGAAACTCTCAGACCATACGAATTGTTTCCCCTTATTTGTTAAGGCTGATAGTGGTGCTGGAACTCTGGAAAAGTGTACCACGAACCTACGGTAGTAACCAACCAAACCCAGGAAACTCTGTACCTCCATCACACTCTTGGGTGGCTCCCAAGAAAGTACCGCCTCAATCTTCACTAGATCCACTGTAAATCCAGCCTCTAAGATTACATGTCCCAAGAAGTGAACCTCTCGAATCCAAAACTGAAACTTCGACAGTTTACCATAAAGCTAGTGCTCTCGGAGTGTGTCCAGTACTACCCACCAATGGTAGGCATGATCCTCCTCAGTAGTCGAGTAGATCAGTATGTCGTCGATGAAGACTATGACAAAGCAATCAAGGTATGGTCGTAAAATCATGTTCATGAGTCCCATGAACACTACTGAATCATTGGTTATGCCGAAAGGCTTAACCAAGAACTCATAGTGGTCGTACCGACATCTGAAAGGCATCTTATACTCATCCTCATCTATAAATCTGAGCTGTTGATAGCCTGATCTGAGGTCTATCTTAGAGAACCAACATGCTCTATTCAGCTGATCAAAGAGTGCATCAATCCTTGGGGGTGGGTACTTTTTCTTCACGGTCACCTGATTTAGGTGACGGTAGTCGACACAAAGCCTCAAGCTCCCATATGCCTTCATGGTGAACAGAATAGGGGATACCCAAGGAGAAACACTAGGCCAGATGAATCCCTTCTCTTGCAAGTCCTCCAGCTATACCACCATCTCATGAAGCTCAACAGGAGCAATCCAATATGCTGGTGTAGATATCAGTGCCATCCCAGGGTACATGTCAATGTAAAAGTCCACCTCTCTGTGAGGAGGTAGACCTGGAACATCTTCAGGGAAAACATCCGCGTACTGGTCCACCACTATAGGATAAGTAGAAATTTCCACATCAACTGCTCCAAGGGTAAGGTAGGCCAACTGATTAGTGATCAGATGCAACCTCCTCTGAGTAAGTCCGTCCTGTGTTGCAAAGGCTCCCTTCTCACCGGTGAAGGTGAACCTGGTCCCATATGTGCGGACACTCCGTACTTTTCACCTAATACAGTCGATCTGAGCATAAACTATAGATAACCATTCCATACCCAAGATGATGTTGTAAGGCCTAAACACCGCTATGAGAAGATCCCAACCAAATATATCAACTCCTAGAGTAAGCTCACCCAACCGGAACTAGTGCGTAATAATCGAGTCTGCTCCCGTAGGAGTCTCTAGCCGTAAGGATCGAGCCAATGACTCTGTCAGAATCTCCGTGCTCCAAATGAGGGAAGTGGAAATGAATGTGTGACTGGCACCTGTGTCTATAAAAACTGAAGCTATGGTGGAGTAGACATAGATCATACCTCAAATAATCTTCGTAGTGTCATGATCGTAGGGATCAGCTACAAGGAGCTGAGCTCTCCCCTTTCCTGTTACTCCCTGCGGTCGGGGTGGACCTCCTGGTGGTGGTGGCGGTAACACTTCAAAACATCGTCCACCACCAGCTGCATGAACAGCTCCTATGCCACGTCCTCCTACTCTCTACAGACCACCTCGATCAAATCTATGCCTCTGCATTGGCGGTCCATTGATCATCTGCTGATCATCCAAATGGTGGGTCAGACAGTCACGCACATTGTGACCATGACCGCTGCATGAGTAACACTGCCCGCTCCTATCATGTGTGTCTCTGCCCTAGGCACCTCGTACAACCTATCCTGATCCATGCAGTTATCCACACGTGGGTATGGTCCTCTTGGACCTCGGTGAAATCTATCTAATTCCAACTACAGAAGACTCAGTTGCATGTCAACTAGTTGTGGGTCTCGCAACTGGAGACTACTCAGCAAGGAAACTCTCCACTAAGAGGGTTCACTCCAACACCCCTGCCTACGTCGGGATGCTGAGGGAGATCATCGAAGTCTTGATCTCTCGCCTGAGCCCCTTCTCGAAGGTCAAGCCCTAAAGAATAAGTCTCGCACCATATCAGTGGAGTAGCGGGAGGGTCTGTAAACCACGCTGAGTACTGATCTACCGTTATGCTTCCCTACTGTAGATGATGTAGCTCTTGTATGCACACTGTGTAGAGAGTCACTTGGACAAAATCTTCCCAAAACAGGCTCTTGAAATCTTCCTAGAGAAGTGTCATCTCGTCATGAACCTGGAGGATCAAGATCCACCATCTTCCCACTACTGCCTATAGAAAGATGGCTCCAAGTATCACCATGAGGTCTGATGGTGTCCCTACCAGTCAAAAAACTCTCACCACAGCCTCCATCCAATCCTCATCCACTTGTGGGCCCATCTCTCCCCTAAAACAGGGTGGCCTCTGGCGCTGGAACATGTGCAACATGCTCAATCGGCGTGCATCGTCTGCTGTTGGGGCTGGTGGAATCAGTGGCCCAACGGGTAGTGGTACCACTGGTGCATCTGTTGGAAAAGGGCCCTACAATGAGTCCTCATCGCTCTGTGGGCTATCTGCACATACAACTCTTGGGACTCTAGTTGGTCGTCCATGGGGAGGAATCCTAAAAGAAAGAGATGTGACACGGTCAAAAGTCTATACCTGGTGAGTGGAACTGGTTGATCTGACTTAAATAAAACTTTTGAAAACAAACACGAAATCAGTGTTTTCATGCACTGAGTCGGAAATCAGTAGTCAGGGTCTGGTGTATGGATACGTTGGCTGCTGCACCAAAATAGGACTCCTTAAACTGAAAACCACACTCAGTACCCTTAACACTATTGCTTCACAGAAAAGATCAGAGTCCTAAGTTATGCAGTAGAACCTCCCTTTGATACCAAATTGTCATGACCCGTCCCCCGGTGCCTCTGCCATGACTACCTAAAGCCCTCCTTCTATAGTCCAGGGGCTGGCGACTAGCACCAATAGCATAAATCCCTAAACTGGGAAGGTATTGACTTTAAAACATAACAATGCACACAAAAAAGTACGAGATAGACATAAAACATTAAGTAAAACAGTATACAAAGAGTGCTGAAAGTAGATTGACCGAAATACAAGCCCAACAGGAAAATACAAGTACAACTGAAAACAAGTATAGCTGAAAAGGTAAAAATAGCTGAAGGTTAAGAGCATCCCCTAGATCGTCAACCACAGATCCTACTTGAAGGGTAGGTACATATAGCCTCCTATACACTCCATGTCTTTCGGTATCCTCTACATAACGAGACATCGTATGGTCCACCTCTGGGTACCATCCAGTCCTGGTACTCTTAGACTCAGTCAGCGCTATCCATCGTCTACAACTAATACAATGAGGTGCGGGCATAACCCATCCAAGGGTGAGTATAACGATACACAGAAGGGACCCCGAGACCCTCAAGGTCTCACAAAATCCAATAAGGATTAACCACAATGTATGAAATCAACAGATAACCTCACATAGGTATATGCCCATACATATACCTAAGTTATCAAGTAATCTATCTCAATCATGTGG
Organism: Viscum album; assembly: GCA_963277665.1. Lineage (NCBI taxonomy): Eukaryota > Viridiplantae > Streptophyta > Magnoliopsida > Santalales > Viscaceae > Viscum > Viscum album. Next base: position 824,687,756 of record OY728148.1, on the reverse strand, counting down.
TAAATACAAAAAGTTACTGACTCAGCTCAACCAGGATTTTATTTTATGGATAGTATCAATCTTAACCCTAAGCTGCTGGAGAACTCCTCCTCTATCGAGTACAGTGGGCCTACCGTGTCACATAGAGGCACTTCCGACTAACCTTGGACTGCTGAGGTACTCCTCCTGTCAAGTACCATGGGTTTGTCGCATCACACAGAGGCACTCCCCACCGTGGGTCTGCCGCATCACACAGAGGCGCTCCCCCTCATAGTTTTCTGATGTACTAATCCTGTCGAGTACCATGGGTTTGCTGCCTCTCCAAGGCGCTCCCCACCACTAGTATTCCATGACACCAAGGTGCTCCCCACTAAGATAGTAGAGTCACTCCGATTCAAATGGTCAGCAGTCATCAAGTCTCATCCAACTACTAGGTTCCCGCAAAAATGCTCGCTCATATCTGGAATATCCGCACCACAAGATACTGGTCGATGCTTCAACTACCACGAAGTCCCATGAAGAAGTATCTCAAAGGTCCACCATGTCATATGGGTCTCAACTCAACAGACGGCGTGTAAATCGGACACCCGGTCTGTGTGTTATTAGCCTTTTAGTCTCAGCAGCCCGGTTGGATTCGTGTATGATCCAACATGACCATATCTCAACTTTACCCTGAACTCCAGAGGGGTATACTCAAAGGGAACGTCACTCTTCAAGAAAACCAGCACCACCGACGGTTTGTTAAACGGTCGTCCGGTGCCAAAGATATGGCCAAGGAAAGTAAAAGGTCAGTAGTGGCCCCAGGTCCGATCCGACCCAGTCGAACCGACTCGGCCCAACCAAGTCTGGGCCGACCCGGTCTGGGTCAACCCTGTCAGACCTGTTGGGTTTGGCCCGACCAATTGGATGGGTCACCCTGTTAGGTTCGGCCCGACATGTTGGGCCCAGCCCAGCAGGCCGCGAGGGCGGTTCGGCTCGGGCTCGGGGCCGGTTCTGCCCGAAGCGTTGTGAGGGTGCTACCCAGCTCGGCTCGTCCCAGAGGGTGAGGCCAGTCTGGTACAACCATGTGGCAATGATAGGGGTCGCGTGCTAGTTTGGGAGGCTGGGAGGTGGCTGGGCAGGGCGCATCCAGGCGCGCACGCGGCCTGGCAGGGCGGCAGGCGGGTCGGAGGGCGGCCAGCAGGGCGCCAGGATGGCCGTCTGGTAGCTGGGTAGGGCTTAGTCTAGCTAGCAGGTGGCTGGGAGGTCGGGCATGCATGGTTTGGGCTAGTGTGGTTTGGATGGGGTGCGCAGGAGGCTGGTGGTTGTCCGTCCCACGTAGCCGGCTCAGTCGGGGCATCAAAACGCTGCAGGTGCGGCATGGTTCGCAGAGGCCGCGGGAAGCACGACCTTTTCCAGTGCCTTCATCACCTTCAACACCGCTTCATTGCCATTACAAGAAACAATACAAACAAGAATGTCGGAGGGGTCGAGCCGTGTTGGTTTGGCCCACACCCTCCGCGTTTAGGGTGGTAACACTTGGCTCATCAAAGAGTAAGAAAGATGAATAAATATTGTTTTACAACCACGCAATGATTCCTTTCCATTATGAAGAAGAGAAAAAGAAAAGGAAAGTTACAAAAAATAAAACCCATACCGTTGATTGTCGGTCATCGACGTTGAAGTCGTAAGAATAAGACGAAGAAGTTAGTCATTCGTCACATCCGCTACACGCTCCCTATCCCAAGCTACATCAGCTCGTTAATGATGATGCAGAGGGTAGGTCGGTTAAAGACGCCCCACGCCGGGATGATCCGAGGGAGGAAGTCGAAGAAGGTCGGCGTTCCACATCGGTGGAGCGTTCTTCATTGGAAGAACTTTTATCCCAAGCTCTTCTCTTCCCAAGCTCCACCAAATGAGAAATTTCAAGCATAATAATAATAGATTGAGTTTGTCTTTTATTTATTTACTGACACAAAAATAAAATGGGTGAATTAAAAACTTGTCTCCCCTAATTAATTCATGAGTGTTGGCACAAATTAGTTAGGGGAGTTGGCACCTATTAATTAAAGGGGAGGCCAAGAGTATCTCCCCCATTAATAAGGTTGATTTTAGAGGTTTTACTCTCCTCCATCAATAGGGGGTTTAGCCTCGTGTGGTCCCCACATCATAACCTCTCGCGGGAGGTTAGGTTCAGGTGGGCCCCACCACCATAACCTCTCATGGAAGGTTATGGTGTGGTGGATCCACCTCAAACTTTCATGATGAGATTTTAACCATCAAATAAAAATAAATCCACAAACATTATTTTAATTTAATTCAATCTCTAAAAAAACTACAAAAACTAACTTTTATTCTCAACCCACCGTCGTCGAAGTGAAAGTATCCTTAAGCGAATACCGTTACTTTGAGTTCCACGATGCCCTCATATTTCCATTCAAAGCACCAGTTCAAAAGTATTAAAAACTCGCTCGTACGTTTACTGAACGTACCCAAACAAAACTTCAGAAATTGATTCTGGGCACACCAGGCCTCGAAATCATGCGCCGTCATGTTTCGCAGACTCATAAAATTTCCATGTAATTAAGAAACAATTTTCCACGAAATTTTCGGGTCATTACATTCCCAATTGAGGAATTTCAGTCTCTTCATAAATATAAGAGTAATACCATGTTTTCTTAGTGTGGATAACTCGTTCATTCTATGAAGTTGTGTTCAAAATTTATAAAGGTTGGTAGACAGTGTGGCATACATGATCAGCTTCAAAGGGTTTGTAAGTTGTTATACCTAAAAAATATTTAGTATTGAATATCATATTCTAATTATGAGATTGTATAAACTTCATGTTAAAAGGGATCTATTAATATTCCTATAAGTAAATATTTTCATGGAGTGGAGGATATTTTGGTTTCCAGCATCCTGTTTCCAATGTCGAAGTGGAAACTAGTTGAGTTTTCCTCCTTGTGGCTTGTCTATTTTTGGAAAACTTCTGTTTTAGGATCTTCAAGATAATATATTGTTGAACATGGTTTGGGTCATTTTTATATTGGTTATATAATAATGGTTTCCTTGTATTGATATCTTGTTTGTTTTTCCTTGGTGTTATTCTTCTTATGAATTGATTGTTAGAGCTCAATTTTTGATGTGTTGGATGATGTACTATGCGAGAGTGTAGTTCCCTATCATGAAATGGGATTGATGCTTAATATCATTTCCTTTGGAATTGGATAGACCTTATAAATTTATGTTGGTAACAAGGACAATGTGTATTTTTGAAAGACCAATCACACTGGGGGGCTGGTGTTTTATTTGACAAGCTCTTTGAGGTATGAGGATCGATTTAAAAAATTCTTAGGTTACTTTCGAGTATTCACCCATGGTAAAATTCATTTTTTACTATTTTCCTTTATTATGGGCATATTATCTTTGATTTTTATCCTTAGTGAGTGGTTAAAGTTACTTCTTTGGGTTTCAGGAGATGCGATTTTATTATGTTATACATGTTTTGGTGAATCTTTATATGGTGGGGAGACCTATGCTAGGTCTCTGATATTTCTCTTGTTTTGAGACGTGTGATGTTCTTGTTATTTTGATATTTTATTTGATTATGTTTTTATCCTTTGGGCGAGTCTCACTGTTAGACCATGGACCATACACCTCATAAAATAAGTGAGGGAGGTCTTTTTGTGTTATAATGTTCTATATTTTAGAATCGATGCTTTATGGGGGTAGAAAGCCCTGTGTTGGGGAGGTTGTAACATAATGTTATTTGTTTTTATTCGTTTTGATACATTTTTTTTTGATTTCCCAATGATTGGGTATCTTCATGAGTATTTTATGAAGTTTTAACCGATTTTTTTGAAGGTCTCTAATCCATTGCACGATTTAAAAAAGTGTGCATCCTATATAGTAGGGGGTTACATGGTTGGTGCATAGTTTGAACACGTGTGCATCAAAAATATGAAACACTTCCAGTGGCACTGTTTTGGGTACACGGTTTGTGAATGGTTAGTGCAGACCATGCGACTTAGCCCAAGAAACCATGAAGATGGTAATTAAAGTTACAAAAATCATAATTAAAGACCCTAAACCCCCTTAAACAACCCGAAACTTCTCCCATTCAATAGGAATATTATCTTTAGGGTTTTGGTAGACCTATAGATCCATTTGGGATTCCCAAACCCCATCCCTTGGTGGATTAAAGTTCCAATCAAAGTGGTGATCATCTTACAATGAGTTCTTTTCTTCTTGATCTTGGATCTCCTTTGTCCTCTTGGTTCCTTCTTCGTAAAGGTTGTACAACCCTTGAGTTCTTAGGGATATTGATTTATTGATGTGGAATTGTTGATCTAGTATCTTCTCTTTCATCTTTATGGATCAATATTCTTAGATTTGATGATCGATATTGAAGGATACACATCTCACATTTGATTCTATTGGATTCTTTAGTTTCCAAGTAGGCGTTTCTATGATTTTACTTCGTTTTGGTGATTCATTATTGCTAGATAAATTCATAGATACATGTTTCTTAATGTCCATCACATGATCTATGATTTCGTTCAATTAAATTCCTCATAATATATTATTTGAAAAATTTATATTTATATTGATCATGGTATGATTTAAATGGATTTGATCTTGATCACTCCCAATATTTTATGAATTATTTAAATTCCATGTTATTTTGATTTCATTTTTGTAGATCTTTTAACGGGTAATTTGGTGAAATTGAGGGCCTTGGTCTGGGTTTTGATTTATAAAATGACCTTTTTCGATTTGAATTAATTGAATTGAACTATTTTATGTCTTATAAATAGTTTAAAATGATTTAACTTATTAAATGACCAAGAACCCTCATTGATTTTTATTTAACTTGCTTTGGAATTGGTTTTATTGGGTTATTTGAAATAAATGATTTATCTTTATAGAAGGATGGGGTAAACCCATGTTTTAAAATTTACTCAACCCTATTTAACTTGTAATACTTCTTTTAAACGAGTTAGGGATGCTTTGAAAGAAATGATTGTTTTAAAGGCCTGTTTGGAATTTTAATGATGATTTGTGAATGGAAGTTGGTATAATTACCCTTTTAAATATTGAATTGTTTAAAAGGATTTGGAATGAATTAATGATTATTTTAATGGACCATATGAAATTTTGAAGATGAATTTTGAAAGGAAGTTAGTATGGTTACCATTTTTGAATTTTGGTATTATTTAAAAGTTTTTGAATTGTTATTTTTTGGAAAATTATGATAGACCACTATTCCATTAATTTGTTTTTTTGTTATAAAATTGATATAATTTTTTTGAAAATTAAATTACAGAATTAATTTTAGAAATTGAATGGTGAATTTATTTCGAAATATTAATTGTGAAAATGGATTAAAATTATTTTGATAGAAACTTATGGTTTTATCATTGTGAAAAAGGCATGTTTTTTTATTAAAAACCCGTTGTGGTTTTTAAAGATAAAATTGGAATATTTGACTTGGAGAATGAGATTCTATTGTATTTTAAGCAGTATTAAAATAAATTTCCTGTTATTGTTTTATACTAGATAATATGCAAGACTTAGGTAGTTAGTGAGTTATTTTGGGAGGAACTTTATGATTCTAAAACATTCTAATATGTCATATGAGAACATCCCATACCTAAGGTGATGGTTATGAGTCCTCTTGTACATGGTTCAAGGGACATCAATACACATTACATACTAATAGTCCTGGGTCCCTATATCCTGGAACTATCATGCCTATTTGAAACATGACCATGTTGATCACTTGTTTTTATTTGAAATATATGCCATTATTGTTACAACTATTTTACATGACTTGGGAACATATATAAACTATTTTATATAAATGGTTTTATTAATCCATTTTGTAACGCCCCGGCCCCAGTTACCCAGAGTCGGTGCATTATTACATAATATTGACATGATCACAAAAGATCAAGTCTCCAAAGACTGATTATTTTAGTAGCCTTGGAAACACTACATACATTCATAAGTCTTAAATTACACCATAATGTGAAAAAAACTACAACAACATATTGTCTTCATATCCCCTCATACTATACCTATAGGTCATTCATAAAATACTTATTCACATCCAGGGAAAAATTAAAACCTTGAAAAGGGTGATCTCAGATGCTCATTAAGGATAAAAATATAGTGGAAACTTTCATAAATAAACATAAACATTTAAGTAAATGTATAAATAAAACAAAAGCCTTTTAAAACTGAACTTAATCATAATATGGAAAAGATAAAATGAAATAATGCAATTTACTTATTCACATGGATATTCTACTAGTCGAATAATCACATGCAATATCAATAACCACTTTCATAATGATGGTATGCATAATGCCAAACTATCATAAACACATAGTAAAGGCTTTGTGCCAAGACTACAAATAAGAATTTTTCAAGGCCTTGTGCCAAGACACTATTTTGTCTCATGAGACCTACCGATTTATCTTGGATCTATAACGGGATCCACCTGTCACTTACTAAGTCCAATGCATTCCTCATATGAAAATTTTTAATCATAACATAAACATTTATATTAAACCTGGCATTTGAAATGTCAATATTTTACCCATAAACCATGAATGGTATAAAAATAACACATCCACAGTCAAACATATCACATAACCTTCAATAAAATATGGAATATTTCTATCATAATAAATCATTTTCAAACAAGTTTAAAATCTATTAAAGTATTTTGTCATAGATGAAAATGATTTGTAAAACACTTTGAGAGAAATATCCCTTTTTTATGAAACCATTTAAAAGTCACACAATTTAGAAAGGAAGAAATATAAATACATTTTTGGATATAAGTGCCCCATACCACTTTGAAACTTTTTAAGGTAATTAACATTTTAAAACATTCATGTCCATTTAGATAAATCCTAAAAACAATTTTGAAAACACGGACATTAATGAGAATGGTTTAGAAGAATAAATCATTAAACATTTAAAATGATGTTTTAGTAATTATTATCTTTAATGAATACATTTTAAAACTATTTTATGAAACATGGACATGGAAAATAAATATGTCCATGTAGATACTTATGTAAAAACAACCTCGGATAATAAAGAGATTGTAAAATTAACCCTTAAATTGTACTTTTCCTTGGTAGAGGGTAGGTTAACCTCCTGTATAATAGTTAAATCATTGTTATTAAATTATAAAATAATCATATACATAAATATTATATCATATATGATCTTTTAATATTACTTTGTTAACAATATCTTAGTATTATCATCGTTTCAGGTGTTAACTGATTCTTTTCCTTTATATGATTTGTTACGTAAGCCATGTTTATTATGGATAGGTTGTATATTATTCATATCTATAATTATATAATGTTCTTAAACATTAATTTTAATAATTAAATGAGAATTAGTCTTTAATGGATACGATGAGGAATGTATCTCATCGCGTTCATGGCAACAGTAGTCCGTACGTACGCATGAGCGAAAATATCATTTTTTTGATATTAAAATAGTATATAATTGGAGGGTATATCATATATAAAGAATAACTATAATGTTATATTTATTATTTACTTCAATTATAGATCATTATCATACCCATCCAAATAATAATGTTTTGAATAACAATTACACCACGTCGTGGAGACGGTAAGCCGTACATATGCACGTATGGTGACATGTCATTCAAAGGATGGATAGAATACTGAATATGTTGGTACCATATTTATAATAACATCAAATTATATAGAATATACTTGAGTTTTTATTTTATAATGTAAATATCAAAGAATGAATAAGTGGAAGAAGAAAGGAACTTGAAAGAGGGCGGTGAAAACATTACCTCTTCTTTGGGTTCTTCCTTTTTATTTGATCAAAAGGGATCCATAGGTTGGCTTTATGATCAAAATAAGTCCTCTAGGTTTAAGTGAGGGAAGTTTATAGCATATTTGGGCAGGTTTTGGCCGATCCAAAAGGCTTTGAAGGTGTTAATTAGAGAGAAGGGGAGAGCCCTTTTTATAAGAGGGGTGCAGGGCACCTTGGAAAAAACATAAAATATTATTTTATAATAAATTAATATTCGGTTTTTAATGGATCCAAATTGATTTATTCGAGGATAAGGTGGCTATGAGTCTAAATCTACTCAACCAATAGGTTTTAGATAGGTTGGGATCACATTATTAACCTTATCTTTTAGTTTTAACTCTTAGTTAATTAGTTTGACATTTACCATGTCTCTTTCTATTTTTATATTATGTGGTTAATAAACTTACTATAAACTTCCAATAGACCCCAAAGTGGTCCATAAATGATACACCTATCATTATATAAGTCTTTTGTCCGACCCTTAGATTTTTTTGAATAGAATATAAATTAATAATATAATATTTGTTTTAAAAACTCTTTTATGTCAATTTTGACACTATTGGGTATTTTGTTTCTGATAAATTCATTACAACATTATTACTTCAAAACAAATTCATATAACCAATACTAATATGTCATATTCATCTAGAAAATTATTTTAATTCATTAAAAGTCTCAAATTACATTTATTTGTGTATTTATAATATCAATTATCTTAATCGTTCATTAATACGCTAATTACTGCATCATCATTGTGTCATAAATAAATTAAATTATTCAATGTATAAAAATTATAAATAAAATATCATTATTTAGGAAATAGTTTTATCTTTCTAATGAATATTTATAATTGAATTTATCTTATGTATAACCCAAAAAATAAATTTTGTTTAGTTATTAAACTTTTATTTTAACTCTTTTAACTCTTCTTTGAATTAAATAACAATAAATGAACTAATCTAATCCAAGTGGACCTAAATGATAATATTTTATTCCTAAGGCTGTTTTGTGTCATGATACACTTTTCCAATAGAATTATAAAATGTGTTATGGTAATATTAATATCATTTTTACCCTTAATTACCCTATTTACTTTTAACCATGCTAAATAAAAGTAAAAATTACTATTCACCAAATATTTTTTTATATTATTGAACCACATTTTACTCTATATTAACCACGTCTCTCATATTTTCTAAATTATACTCACAGAAAAAATAAAATTAAGTTTTATGTGAATTTTCAAATTCTCTTAAGAGATTGGTAAAAGACGGTAAAAAGTTCAATAAAATTTTAATATATCTAAAATTATTATAAACTGACTTCAATAAATTACATTGAAATCATATAGTAATTATTTATCAATTTTTACCTAAAATTAATTTAAATAAAATAAATAATTATTTAAATAAAAATGAGGGTTTAAACGATAACTCAATGTTTTTCACTATTCATCAAAAATTAAAATTTTTCAAAAAAATACAAAAAATTAACCTGAAGCTAATTTCGACATTCCAAATCCCAAAATAAAGTCTATTTTACCAAATTAAAAACAAATATGTTGCATTTATTCATTTAGAATTAATTCTCGTTGTTAAAACAGATAACATGTTTTTATGAAACAATAACTATAAAAAGATTGACACTTATTTATGTATAATTTCAATGTGAAATTAATTCCAATGACCAACATTGGATTAAAGGGTAAAAATATAGTCTAATTATAGTTCCAAAACATTAAAATTTATAATTAAACACTATAAATTATTTTGATTAAAAAAGTTGTTTTCAGTTAAAATATAGTATTTTTCACTATTCACCCAAATATGAAAGTTATCAGAAAAATTTTTTTTTATTGAAACTAAATTATTATGTCCCATTTTTAAAGAAGAATTTTATTTCATCCAATTGAATATATAAAAGTTTCAAATATTGTATTTATAAAGAGTTCTCCATTAAAAGGCTGTAAAATTTCATTTTTTGAAAAATAATTCTTTTATCTGAAAAAAATGAATTTGTTCTTTCATTATGTATAAAAGCTCATAATATGGACTCTAAATTTATAAGGATTATATAATGTTCAAAATTTACTTTATACTATTCATAACCGCTTTTGAACAGCTAGTTTGGTAAGTCATGATGCACTTGAACTCAGTGTTGCATGTAGTGCAAGTTATTGCATTACTTTGAAGAAATAACGTACTATGAAATCTTGGGGCGTTACATTCTTCCCTCCTTCATTAAATTGTGTCCTAGCAATTTGAAATTGTTCTTTGAAAATAAAAGGTTGGAAATAGAAAATATCTTTGTGGGAAAACCCACATAGGAAATTGGGTTAATAAAATTTAGTCTTCATAAGAGGAAAAGAGAAATGAAAGGGTCACCACCAAATTATGATCTCGATTAGGAGAAAATTGGTGGATATTAGAGACACATAATTGGAGGGAAAATGTAAATATTTATAGGGAGTGATTGAGGTCATCAGTCACAAAAAAATTTAGAATTTAGGGCCTCAAAGCCATCAGTCTATGATGATTTAAAATATCATCGGTTCAACAAAACATAAGGTATTAAGATAACACATTTTTAGTTTTAAGATCCCTTACCTAATGCTTAAGAATTAATTTATTCATAGAATAAGAGTTAAATATTTATATATATATATATAATTGTCAAGTATTGTTCCATCATTTCACTAATTTCGACCACAAACTCATCTTTCACTCTAAAAGATAGTAGAACTTAAAAAATTCCATTTATCTTATTCGTACAGGGTTCGAAAAAAAATTATTTTCTATTCATCTACCAGACCATTAAAAAAACTACATTATTTAATGCACGACATCACATGGGCCAGTGGTAGGTGATACACCCTTGTCGCCCTTCGGTTGCGGGTTCAAGTCTTGTGGCTTTTCCGGCCGCGACGGGTTGCCGCCCGACCTCCGGGTTGTCCTTTTTTGGAAATCGAAAAATAATCTCAAACAAGAATTATCCAAAATACTATTGTCCAAAACTCACAGTCTAAAATTTATATAGAAGGTCAACATAATGAAGATCCTTTTTTCTGTGTAATAACCTGTGAACACCTTCATCATGTATTCTTTTAAAACACTGCAAAATCCAGAATTACCAAAAAACCATATTGATTACATTCATGATCCCTTATTCTTTATAGAATACGAGATATACTGTTTCTATCCAAAAATGTTGTAAACTCCAAAAATGACAAATAATTAATCAGTTTCAAGGTAGTCAAGAATATCCAATATAATTTATTCAAATCAATCATCTCTTATTCCAAAATCACTACCTCATTATCATGACCCTATTAAGGATTAACTTTCCTTCGACCAAGTATTTTACCAAAAGTGTATCTCACTATTAAGTCACTTTTCTTAGAACCATATAATCTCAAATCCTCAATAAAACAGTACTCCAGTACAATCCTTATTTATTTCCATAATTCATATAACAAATATATTGTTGATACACCACTCAAATGAAATAATCCTATAATAACAACATAAGAACATTAGTCATTCTTCTTCATCTGAGGTAGTATCATAACTTGATTATTATCTAATAGCATCATTTGGGGCATACTCTGATGATTTGGACATTGGTTCACGTAGTGTCCCAAATCCTTACAAATGATGCATTATACATTTGAAACCTTTTTCTTACCCTTGTAGTCACATACTTGGTGTACTTTTTCAACACACTTATAAATAACTCCCATTCCCTTCAAGAACGTTCCAGGGTGTTTCTTCCCATAGTTATCACATATGGAAAAATTCTTCTTGTCCCTCTTCCCTTTATCAATCTTTCTCTCTTCCATGCTTTTCTTCTCTTGCTTCCCTTCAAATCCATTGGACTCAGAGAATTATTTACTTATCTTATTTACACATGATGTTATTTCATCATATGTTGAGAAAACATGAGAGACTATTTCCCTTCTAAATGTTGGCATAATACCGTGGAAGATATGATCATTCGTACTCTTTGGATCATATGTATTGCAGGAGTTCGCATTCCTTCAACTAGGCGCCATTTTTATAAAATGGCATACACTAGGCCAGTTTATGAATTGCAATGAATAATTCCAAAATTGTAAAATACCTAACGTAAATTGAACAGTTTATGGATATAACCCATAATCATAAAAATGTTTTTTTGAGGAAATATATACTCATAAACCCTTCATAATAGTTTGTAAAGAAAATGAGAATTATCCTAAGCATATCCCCCGGGAGTGTCATATCCAAGAGTGCAACAAGACCCGTTGTCGTGCACCAGTTCCCATTTGAGTCTAGATCAAAGCGGTATTTTCGTGTTTTACCCCTAGGTACATCTGTGTCAGAGCCGCCTCTACCTTCTCGTATCCAGATAGGGATGTATTTCTAGGAAAACTAACAAAATATCTACAATACCAAGAACAAGAGCCTCAACCCAGTTGGTGAGGACTCGCAAGGTGCGTCCAAGAGACTCGAGATCAAATCCGGGTGGAGAAATTTTTTCTGGGGTACTGTAGTAGTACTGTAGTGGACACTGCAGCAGTACTGTAGCATGCACTATTCGGTACTGTAGCAGCCGGAACTATTTATCCATATGGGCCTCCGGGCCACCGGTTTGGTCCTCTGGTTTTGCAAGGTTTTCGGGACACAAAAGGCCTTTGGGCCAGTTGATTCTCAAGGACTCCGGGCCACCCCAAGGCCTTTGGGCCACATGAATGTAGGCCCCAGACACACTACAAAAAAGGTGCAGCCCTAGAAGAGGATTCAGAGCAGGTGCACTCACCAGAGCAGAGCCAAATGGATTGTCATACTAAGAGGGTATGACTATGACATCAGTACCAGCCTATGCTTGAACAGGAATCCTAAACAGATGGTCATGCAAAGGTGGAGAGCTATTATCAATATTAAAATGCTGTGGAGGGGTAGTTTTTGTGTAGATATTCTGGTTGAATTTCATAATACCTTTGCGTCATGTAATCTCCTAATCCTACGAGCCATGTAATCTCTAAACCTATGGTCCTTGTAAGGGTTCCCCCTCATCCCTTGAAAGGAGGGTTATGAAAAATCAATAAAAATGAAGGTCTTCTGGTCATTCAGGATCTACAATAAAAAAATTTTAGGAAGTTCCTCCATACTAATCCTCAAAGTCTATCTTAGGGATATGTTCTCTAATCAGAGCTTATCTAAATCTAGCTTCCAAAGTTTATACTAAACTTCCTCTGATAGCAACTGTAACTCCCCGACCTCAGTTACCCAGAGTCAGTGCATTATTACATAATATTGGCATGATCACAAAAGATATAGTCTCGAAAGAAAAACTATTTTAGTAGCCTTAGAAACACTAGATACATTAATAAGTGTTACATTACTTCATAAAGTGAAAAAAACTACATCAACATCTTGTATTCATATCCCCTCATACTATCCCTGCAGGTCATTCATAAAATACTACTTCACATCCTGGGAAAAATTAAAACATTGAAAGGGGTGAGCTCAGATTCTCAGTAAGGACAACAATATAGCAGAAACTTTCATAAATAAACATAAAAATTTAAGGCAATGTATAACTAAAAAAAGCCTTTTAAACCTGAACTTCAGAATAATATGGCAAAGATAAAATTAAATAATACCATTTAATTATTCACATGAATATTCTACTAGTCGAATAATCACATGCAATATCAATAACCACTTTCATTATGATGGAATTCATAATTCCAGACTATCATAACCCTATAGTCAAGGCCTTGTGCCATGACTACAAATAAGATTTTGTCAAGGCCTTCTGCCAAGACACTAGTTTGTCTCATGAGACAAACCGATGCATCGAGGAGCTATGGTAGGCTCCACCCATCACTTACTAAGTCCAATGAATTCCTCATATAAAAAGGTTTATACATAGAATAAAATTCATATTAAAACTGGAATACGAAATGTCAATACTTTACCCATAAACCATGAATGGTATAAAAATAACACATCCATAGTCAAACATATCACAAAACCTTAAATACAATATGGAAGATTTGTATAATAATAAATCAACTTCAAACAAGTTTAAAATCCATTAAAGGATTTTGACACAAATGAAAATGATTTGTAAAACTCTTTGAGATAAATATCCCTTTTTCATGAAAACATTTAAAACTCACATAATTTATAAAGGAATACATATAAATACATTTTTCAATCCAAATGTCCCATACCAATTTTAAGCTTTTTAAAGTAATTAACATTTTAAAACATTAATATCCATTTGAATAAATGTTTAAAACCATTTTGAAAACATGGACATTAATGAGAATGGTTTAGAAGAATAAATCATTAAAACATTTAAAATTATGTTTTAGTAAAAGTTACCTTTAATGAATCACTTTTAAAACTATTTTTATGAAACATGGACATGGATAATAAATATTTCCCATTAGATACTAACGTAAAAACAACCTCGGATAAGAAAGAGATTGTGAAATTAACCCTTACCTTGTGCTTTTCCTTGGTCGAGGGTTGGTCAACCTCCTGTATAATAGTTAAATCATTGTTAATAAATTATAAAATAATCATATATATAAATATGATATCATATATTATCTTTTAATATTGATTTGTTAATAATATCTTAGTATTATCATTGTTTCAGGTGTTAACTGATTCGTTTTCCTTTATATGATTTGATACGTAAGACATGTTTGTTATGGATAGGTTGTATCTTATTCATATCCAGAATTATATAAAGTTCTTAAACATTACTTTTAATCATCAAATGATAATTAGTCTGGATTGGATACGATGGGGAATGAATCTCATCGTGTTTGTGGAGACAGTAGTCTGTACGTACGCATGAGCAACAATATCATTCTTTTGATACTAAAATCGTATATAATTGAATGGTAAATCATATATACAGAATAATTATAATGTTATATTTATTATTTACTTTAATTGCACTTCATTTTCATACCCATCCAAATAATAATGTTTTGAATAACAACTACACCACGACATGGAGACGGTAAGTTGTACGTACGCACGTATGGTGACATGTTATTCCAAGGATGATTAGAATACTGAATATGGTTGTACCATATTTATAATAACATCACAGTATATATAAGATACTGGAGATATTATTTTAGAATGTAAATATCAAATAAATAATAATTGGAAGAAGAAAGGAACTTGAAAGAGGGTGGTGAAAACATTAACTCTTCTTAGGGTTCTTCCTTTTGATTTGATCAAAAGGGATACTTAGGTTTGCTTTCTGATCAAACTAAATCCTCTAGGATTATCTAAGGGAAGTTGATAGAATATTTGGGTAGCATTTTTCTGAGCCAAAAGGCTTTGATGGTGTGAATTAGAGATTAGGGGGAGTTCCCTTTTTATAAGAAGGGTGAGGGGCACCTTAGGAAAAACGTAAAAATATTATTTTATAATAAATTCATATTCATTTTATAATGACAACAAATTGATTTATTTCAATGATAAGGCGGGGATGGTTCGAAATCCACTCATAAAATTGGTTTTAGATATCTTTGGGTCACCTTATTAACTTTATCGTTTAGTTTTAACTCTTAGTTAATTAGTTTGACATTTACCATGTATCTTTGTATTTTTATATTACATGGTTAATAAACTTACTATAAACTTCCAATCAACCCCCAAGTGGTCCTTTAAAGATAAAAATATCATGATATAATACCTTTATCCAATCCTTATATTTCTAGGAATAGAATATCAATTAATAATATAATTTTTGTTTTAAAAACTCTTTTATATCAATTTTGACACTATTGGGTATTGTGTTTTTGATAAATTCATAACAACATTATTACCTCGAAAAAATTTCATATAACCAATACTAATATGTCATATTAACCTAGAAAATTATTTTAATTCATAAAAAGTCTCAAATTACAATTATTTGTGTATTTATAATATTGTTTATCTTAATCATTCATTAATACGATAATTACTGCATCATCATTGTATCATAAATAAATTAAATTATTTAATGTATAAAAAATATAAATAAAATACCATTATGTAGTAAATTGTTTTTATCTCTCTAAGTAATATTTATAATCTAATTTATCTTATGTATATCCATATATTAAAAATGTTTTAGTTATTAAACGCTAATTTTAACTTTTTTAACTCTTCTTTAAATTATATAATTATAAATCTCCTAATCAAATCCAAGTGGAACTAAATGATAATATTTTATTCCTAAGTTTGATTTGGGTTTAGATACACTTCTCCAATAGAAATAGGACATGTGTTAGGGTAATATTAATATCATTTTTACCCATAATTACCCTATTTACTTTTAAACGTGGTAAATAAAAGTAAAAAGTCACTATGCACCGAAAATTATTTTTATCTTATTAAACAAAATTTTACTCCTTGTTATTAACCGTGTCTTTCTAATTTTCAAAATTCTACTAATAGAAGCGGTAAAATTAAATTTTATGTGAATTTTCAAATTCTCATCGGAGATGAGTAAGAGATGGTGAAACGTTCAATAAAATTTTTATATATCTAAAATTATTATAAACTAACATCAATGATTTACCTTGAACTTATATAGGAATAATGTATATATTTTGACCTAAAATAAATTTAAATAAAATAAATTATTATTTATATTAAAATTCGGTTTTAAACTATTACTCATTGTTTTTCACTAATCATCAAAATTTGAATGTTTTCAGAAAAATACCAAAAATTCACTCTAAGATAATTTCGACATTTCTAATCCAATAATAAAATCTTTTTTACCAAATTAAAAACATATAAGTTTCATTTATTAATTTAAAATTAATTCTCGTTGTCAAAACAAATAGTGTGTTTTTATGAAATGATAACTATCAAAAGATTGACATTTGTTTATGTATAATTTCAATGTGAAATTAATTCCAATGACCAAAATTGGATTAAAAAGTAAAAATATAATCTAATTATACTTAAAAAACATTAAAATTTATAAATCAACACTCTAAATTATTTTTATTAAAAATGTTGTTTTCAATTAAAATATACTATTTTTCACTATTCACTCAAATATAAAAGTTATCAGAAAAACAACAAAAATTTATTGAAACTAAATTATTATGTACCTATTCCAAAGAAGAAGTTTATTTCATCAAATTGAATATATAAATGTTTCAAATGTTGGATTTAAAAAGGGTTTTCCATTAATAGGTGGTAAAATTGCATTTTTTGAAAACTAATTCTTTTATCTAAAAAAAAATTAATTTGTTCTTACATTATGTCTATGAAACTCATAATATGGATTCTAAAATTATAAGTATTATATAATGTTCAAAATCCAGTTAATTATATTCATAACTACTTTTGAATGGCTAGTTTGGTAAGTCGTGATGCGCTTAAACTCAGTATTGCGTGTAGAGAAAGTTATTGGATTACTTTTAAGAAATAACGTACTATAAAATCATGGGGTGTTGCACATTTTTTAGAAATTCTCCATCATTTTAAATGGAAATCATGATTTGTTTAAGTACGATTTTGAAATGAAAAACCTTTTTATTTAAAATGGAAAGCTCTTTACTTGGTTATTAAACCATCTAGCATTGGAGTTTCCTTTATTAATTCATTTATTATTATTATTCACCTTGATTTTTTTATTTCTATTAATCCTTACATATCAGGTGCATATTTTCATATTTTTTTGATTGCCTTACTTTATCTTGTGAAATGGGTTTCAATGATTTTCAAGAAAATGTTTAGTTTTTAAATGGTGAAATGGAATGTTTTATAGGTTTGGTTTAATAAATGTTTTTAAATGGTTGATACACTATTTTTAAATTAATCCTTATACTCTCCCATTTTCACTATTATTTTATCACATTTCAATTACCTTATGAAGTAATTTCATAGAATCATTTGTTGTATTCTACTGGTCTTTTAAGCTCACACCCTACTTGTACCTTTTGGTTTTTATAACACTTTATTATCTTATAACACGTCTTTGCGATCTCACATTCGTTTGTGGGTTTGTGGTCATGTGACCAAGGGTGGGTTACTTGGGACATGGTGGGTGGTCATGGACTACCAGGAGGATGTTTTTTGTTTTTATGCTCCCATTTCAGTTTTATTAGTGTATCTTTATGCTATGATATGTATGAATTGATTTATATATATATATATATCTGATCATGCATCCACTTGTTTTTCATTTTTATTGTAATAATTTTAGGGGGAAATAGTTCCCAATAGTTTTTTTTAATGCCTAGGTGCTTACCATCAGCCTATGAAGATTAAGAACGCTCTTCGAGTTAGTAGAGAATTATCTCGAGTATTGGTTAAGATGGTATTCTGGGTTGGTTCATTGCATGCACTTATATATATATACTATGGAGACCCATTCATTCACCCATCACATGGGTAAGGACTATGCAACCCACAACCACCAAATATTACCAACCACCCAATAATAATAACCACCTACATTACCCTAATAACAACCTAATTCATGTCATCATGATCCCTAAATCATTGCCTAATTAAAATACCACTAAAAATATCAACCCTCTTGATGTTTAGAAACAAACCAATACCTATCTAACTGGAATAAATGAAACCAAATATATATTATCCATAACTTAATATAAGGAATCTCATACCCATACCTAAAAACTATTGGGATACCATCTACCGTGATCATAATTATAGTAAGATCTCATTATAGAAACAAGAAAACACCATAATAGTTACAATTAATTTTGATGAAACTAGTAGTTTTTCTTGAATACTCTGTATATTATATTTTTTACAATTAAATAAATTATTACTTATTTAATTTTTTTAAAAAACATTAGGTCCTATAATCTATTTTATGAAACCATTTTATATCCCCTACTAATCATGCACATGTTAGGAATACCAATTTTCATACTATGATGCATGAACACACACAATATTAACACACTAGGACTAATGAAAAATAACATATATAAATACCATTGTAGGACATCATGCATAATTAAAATCCTCAATCCTCATAGTGAATAAAATGAATGATAATCCCATGATATGAAATATGAAATTTCTTTATCCATGGGTCACCTTTTCCTATAAGTAATATCTATCCTAATCTCTGGCAATAACCAACCACTAAATACAATAAAAAAAATAAAAAGTCAACCAAAAATCACTCTAACACTATTTTTTAATTTATAAACCCAATCTAACCTGAATGGTGGCTTGGATGGTGCTGTCATGTGACCATAATCACACCCATACATTAGATTCTACAATACAATATTGATAGTTTTTAAGAAACTTGGGGAGAAAAAAATCTCAGTACCAACACATATAAAAATAGATAAACAATTGAATCACCACTAAATTTTAGAGTCATTAGAAAGAATTACAGCTAAAGGAAAATAATTAATAAAAAATAAATAACAATATGATATAACATAAGTGGTACCTATGGTTAGTATATATACATATAATATATAGATCATACACTAAGACGATTATAAAAAAGATATTCCAAAATAAAATATAGGGGGATTAAACTATAAATATCAACCTCATTCCTCTTGACAACTGCCTGAAATACTTCCTGAATATACATTAAAATCCACTTTACAACATGTGACACAAAAGTCAACATAAGGGTATGTATATGCACTAAGGTTCCTGTGTAGGATATGAGCATATAACTAACTAAGGTGACCCAAAATAGTTATTATACAAAATGTCATATATAGTGTATTTATGTATAAAAAAATAAACAACATAGTAACATACATCATGAAATCACTCATTTTAAATCATAATTTCTAGTCCAGGAACCCATGACACCTGTATCCAACCACTTTGATGAATGTTGAAATTAAAAGGTGTCTTACACTATAGATCTAGACTGAAAACCCTATCACTCAGGTTATGGAATAATAACTAATTCTCATACCTTAACCAATATCTTAGTATATATTACCATAATCTTATCCTGACTAAAAACCTTTCTCCTAGGGTTAGTTTACGTAACCACGTATCGTACCAACACCATATTAGTCAAGGTGAGGTTTTATAAACAAGACCTAAAATAAAACGCCATCTCTTAGGGTGAAATCTCATACCAAATATTGTACCAACTACCTATCACTTAAATTTTTTTTGATACCATGAATGCATGATAGACATAAAAATTAACATATCACTTTTCAATCGACCAACCCATACCTAGTTCTCTCCTAAAGGGTAATGCCCCACTACCCACACATCCTTTAATAACAAATATAACTTTATAGATCCATCCCATAAAACATATATCTACCCAACAACCCTCATGATCCCAATCCATAGTCCATATCAAAACCATAAGAATAAATTCTAGTCTATACATGTCTATATATACACTTTATTTCCTCACATAAAAGTCACTATTCTATAGTGCTTCATGGAAACATATACTAATCACATCCAATATTATTGAAATGCCGCTAGAACCCATAAATACCCCAATGATCCCCAAATGTTGCTCAAGGTCCATAAATATGGTCTTCTTATAACAGAACATTCTTTACATGTAGATATTAATTCAATATTGAAGAATAATTATTACAGAACATAACAAAGACGATGCCCGAACTGTATAGGTTTAGTGTATTTAGAAACTGGGAAATATAAAAAATTAGTTCATAAAACATTTGTATTGTCTCCAGCTTATTTCTTTAAAATGAGACTCTTTTTCAATATATCTTACTTAATACACTTCTTTGTGACCTCAGGAAATAAATACATGAAAGGGTGAGCTCAAATGATAAATAAGGTAGAACAAGTGAAATATCAATCATATCATAATCATAAGAACATAACATTTGAAAATATTATCCTATATATAAAAGATCTGAATATCAAGTCATGGGATAAATAAAAAAAGTGAAATTTAATCCTAATAGTCATTAAATAATACTTGAAATTTCATGGAATACACACATAATCATAGTAAATCATTTCATGTTAGTCTAGGAACATTTCCAAGACCATCATAGTAGACAAAGTCCATTGCTGAACCAAATTCACTCCTCGTTCTATCCCTGTATTACTGAGCCATATTTATATTCCATTCCCATCATGTATATCTCATGAGATAAAAATATTTACCCAATTAATTAAAGGGAGATATATGTCCAATCAGTCTCATAATGAAACCATTCTTACATGTGCCACAAAAATGTAAATCATTTATCATAGCATAACCCATGAAATAAAATGGGCTTCTTAAACATTATTCCATCAAAATCTATTTAAAATTAATGTATTTCATAAAAATAATTCCATCATAAATGAAATAAAATTAATGTAATTACAGGGTTGGAAACATAACCCTATGTCATCTTAGATGAAAAATAAATTTCATAAAACATTTGAACTTAATTCCTTTGGAAAATAACAATTCTTTTTAAAAAATGTTTTCATTTATCAAAATTCCATGTAATTTTAAAAGAAATTTTTTTGTTGAAAATAATATTGAAATAGTGTAGAGGAAGCTTCATTAATATGAGGTGTCATGAAACCATAAAATTCCAATCATACTGTATATGTTAAAAAAACATTCTTCTCGTACTTTTGCCAAAAAATTCAAAAAGTACCTCAAATCGAATAACGAAAAAAGATTCATATCATAACATTTAATAAAAATTAACTAAAGGGTAAAATTAAGTTTAAAAATTGTATAATAATATATATAATATTATATATTTAGGAAACATGGATGTGGATGATAATTATACCCCAGTAAATAATTACGTATAAAAAACATCGGATGAAAATGAGTTTGAAGAATTATCCGTTGACTTATCTCCAATATCCTTCGTATGTATCCTAACATCCTGTATAATGATTTAAATAATTTTATTTAATTATTCCAATATCATAATCTCTTTTTTTATATCATATATAATTATATTATCATCCAATTTTTAGTAACATTTCACTGTCACTCGTTATTCGGATATTAACTGCTTTATGTTCTTATGCCAGATTTGTCGGATAAGTTCATTTTACACATCTTAGGTTATATTTCTATAATATAAAAATGATATTATTATAATATATATAATATTTATTCATTAAATTAAACTATATCATCATTGTTTAACAAATATCATGTTATAATGAATCACATCGCTTCATGGAGATAGTAGGCGATACATACGCACGAGCGATGATATCATTCCCAAAATGATTGAATGGAATTGAGTTCGATGGTGTAAAATATTTTAGAATTTGTAACAGGTTATAATATTAATATATAGTTATTATTTCCATCATTATACCCATCAAAGTAAGGTGATTTTGAAAAATATATTACACCGCAGCGTTGAGACAGTAAGTCGTACGTACACACGCGTGGTGATTTCATTTTTCATAGGATGGATAGAAGGTGAAATATGGTTGTTTCATAATTCTAATAAAATATTATTATATTATTGATACTGATGATATTACTTTATAATGGAAAAATTAATTAAGAGGATGTTGAAGAAGAAATATGTATGAAAAATAGGTAGAATAGATTACCTCTTCCTCGACGTGCTTCCTCTAAATGTCTTCTTAGAGCACTTGATTTGGTATTTGAAGATGGCCAGAACTGCTAGAATTAAAATAATGAATTTGATAAGGAGAAATTTCAGGGTATTACCGAGCTTGAAGGTTCAAAATTAAGTGAATTGGAGAGGGAGGAGGTGGCCTTATATAATTGAGGCGAGGGGCACTTTTGGGAAATCCATAAATAATAATTTATAATAAAATAAAACCCAACCCAAAAACCTCCAAAATGTATCAATCTAGAAGATGAGATGATATATGGTTATAATATCATCAACCCATAAATTATTGAAAAGTTAATTTGTCAATATAAACCATATATTTTTAATTGACACTTAGTTATTCTATTTAATTTTAACTATAGTAATAATATTCTAAATATTTAATGGTTGTAAATATTTACTTATATCTTGTCAATTGACCATAGATGGATATTTTATAAACTTTTATACCTTATAATTATCAATTTTTACTTTTTAAATATTTTTATGATTTTGAAATAATTTAATGAAGTGATATTTTTATAAAATATCAATAGTGTCAATTTTTACACTATTTATTTATTTGAGTTTATATAAAATCCACACAGAAGAAAAATTTGAACCAAAATATTTAATAAAATCCTATCATGTCATAGTAACCTATAAAAACAGTGGATAACATTAATTAGTTCATATTATATTTATTTTAATATTTCTAAACCAATTTTTTGATATTCCTATTAATAAAATAATTTCTACATTTCTATTAAATCATCATTAATTGTAATTATTTAATCTATAAAAATTTTAAAATAAATTTCGATGATGTAGGTAATTTTTTTTATCTTTACATATACTATCTATAGTAGATATTATATCCTATTTTTTTTATATATTAAAATTAGTATACTTATATAATATGAGATTGTAATATTTTTTCAATTTCATTAGTTTTTATAATATTCATTTAATATTCATATGTAAGTGGCCATCAAGTTATTACATTTCTAAAAAGAAATTAAAAGGGTCCAATTTAGTCCTCTAATAGTTTTTAGAGGGGTTAAGGTAATTTTATAATATTATTTTTACCTTTAATTACCCGATTTACCTTTAATCATGATAATAAAAATAATTACCAAAGTTACTATTCATAATGCCAAAAAAGTATCCTATTAGCATAATTTGGTCCTATTGATTCCAAATATGGAATATATTTTTTAAAATTCAATACATAGATTTTGTATTAATTAATTTATAATTAATCCCGTTGTTGAAATGAGAAAACGAGTTCTAAAAGTTAAAATATTTTAAAAGATGGAAATGTTTTTACATCTAAATCTAATGTAAATTTAATTACAATGAACTAAATTACATTAATGGTAAAATAATATTCTATTTATACTTTTAAATAATTAAATAATATAATTTAACCATATAAATTATTTCGATGAAAAAATGTTATTTTCAATTAAAATATTTGGTATTTTTAGAATTCATCAAAACATGAAAGTTATTAGAAAAACATCAAAAATCCATCCAAATTAAATTTTTATATCCTGTTTCAAAATAAAATGTTTATTTTGTCATATAAAATTATTAATGTGTCAAAATATTAATTTAATAGGGGTTCTCCCTTCAAAGGTGTAAAATTAAACTTTTTTAAAAAAAATAGGATTTTATACCTCAAATAGGGTTTTATTCATACCCTATGACTAAAATATCTATTGGATGAATATAAAAAATATTTTATTAAGTATATAACACACATATATCACATTAATTTCATTAAAAAAAATAATTCACTCCAAAATAAAAATATCTAAATGATTTATATTTTTCATAAATAATTGATAGCCAATGAATTCACAATGAATTATCAGAAGTCAGTTATAATTATTCCCAATAACCTAAAGGCTAGGATATAACATTAATTTTATAATAATGGAATATCACGGTTATTTTAAACTCATGTTTGTGTGAAATAAATCTACTAATGAATAAAAATTATTTAAAGAAAATATTTCAAAAAATCATTCAGGTCTTAGGTTCTACCCCTCTGAAACTGAATTTTTCCATCGAAATTTGTCTTTTTGAAACAAAAAGATGATGATACCTTTCTCTCCTCATATCATAAAGTTACCATGTAGGTTCTTCAAATTGTTGGTTCCTCCATAAAACATTAACCAAGCGAGTGGTTTTGTTTTGTATAGCGTTTTCACTATAATATAGAATCTCTATTGGATGTGATTTATAAGAAAGATCTTGCTCCAGTAGTATGACTTATGAGCTTAGTACATGTGAAGGACTAGAGAATTACTTTATTAGTAAAGACATGTGGAACACATAATGAACTTCAGAGGGATTCAGTGGAAGCACTAATCAGTAAGATACCTTCCCAACACAATCTAGAATTTCGAAAGTACCGATATATATAGGTCTTAACATTCCCTTCTTTAAAAATATCATTACTCTCTTCTAGGGAGATATTTAAAAGAACACATTATCACCCACTTCATACTCTAGGTCTTTTCTTCGGTTTCCAACATAAATGTTTTGTTGACTCTGAGCTACTCTTACGTGTTATTGAATAGATCTGACCTTTTTCTACCATTTCATCAACAAGATCATGTCCTAATAGGTTTCCTTCACCAACTTCATCCTAGAAAGTTGGAGTTTTGCACTTTTTTCCATAGAGGACTTCATAAAGAGCCATCCAAATACTAAAGTGAAAGCAATTATTATAAAAAAATTCCACCAAAGGTAGGTGTTGATCCCAACCACCATTGAAATCCATAGAGAAAGCTCTCAACATGTCTTCCAGAGTTTGAATTTTCCTCCAAGACTAACCGTCTGTCTGAGGATGATAAGCAGTGTTGAAATTTAGCTCTGTATCTAGAGTATGCTAAATACTTATCCCAAAATTTTATGTAAACCTCAGATCCTGATTAGACATAATGGAAAGTGGTACTCCATGAAATATTACCACATACTTTACATTTATCTTGGAAGGATGATCAAGAGAGAAATCCTCTCTAATATAAATGAAGTGTGTTGAATTTGTAAGGCTATCAACTATAACCAAGATAAAATTATAGTATTTGGATGTTTTGGGAAGTCTGATGATAAAGTCCATAGTGATTTTTTCCCATTTCCATTCCGGTATGGGTAATGGTTTTAACATTCCCTTAGAATTATGTCTCTCAGCCTTAACTTGCTAACAAACCAAGCATCGATAGTCATATTTGTCAACATCTATTTTCATTCCTCCCACTAGAAGTACTCTTTCTGATCCCTATACATCTATTTTTATCCAAGGTTAATAGTGAATTAAGAACTATAAGACTCATCAAATCGATTATTCTTTAATTCTAGTATGGTAATTATACAATCCCATTTCATGAACCATATTTTTTCATTACAATAAAGGTTGAATTCAAGAAAATTTCTCACCTCCTTTTTTAGATCTACATATTTCTTCATCACCTCCTTAATCTCCACATGTATTGATGGTTTAACATTCATTTGAGAAAGATAATATTTCCCCCTTCTGTTAAAATTTCAATACACATCCTTTGAAAATCCATAAATATTGGATCTTTTGTGATTCTCATCATGGATATGCTAGAATGGTCTTGTAGAATTAATGCATCTGCCACCTTTTTTTCTTTTACAAGGTGGTAATTTATTGAGCAGTCATAATATTTAATCATATTCAACCATATCCTATGGGGAATATTCATCTCCTTTTGTGTAAAAATATACTTTAAAAATTTATGATCAGTATAAATATCACACATTTCATCATAAAGATAATGCCTCCATATATTTAATGAAAATATTACCATACCTAAATTCAAATCATGAGTTAGGTAATTTTTAAGATGGATTTTCAACTGGTGTGATGCATAATCTATCACAATATCATTTTTCCTGAGAACACATCCCAACCCCTTCTTATATGCATCACTATATATCACAATCCTTTCACCACTACAAGTATGTGTCAGTACAGGTGCACTAGCTAACCATCATTTTTGTTCTTTGAAATTCTCTTCACATTACTTTATCCACACAAACTTAACTCTTTTTTGATTGAACTTGTTGAGTGGATTAGATAATTGTTAAAAATCTTTTACAAAAAGTTGATAATATCGAGACAAACCAAGAAAACATCATATCTCAGTTACCATTGTTGGTCTTGACCATCTTTCAATAACCTCTATTTTTCTGGATCCACAAATATCCCCTATATTGAGATTATGTGACCCAAAAATGAAACATTATGAATCCAAAATTCAAACTTGGTAAATTTGGAATAAAGATTATCCTTTCTCATGGACTTCAGTACAATTGTCAAGTGATCTTCCAGTTATTCCTTTATCTCTGATTAAACAAGAATATCAAATATAAAGACTTCCAAAAACTGATCAAGATATTCTAGAAAGACTCTATTCATTAGATCCTTGAAGATAGAAGGGTGATTAGTAAGACCAAAAGGCATAAATATAAATTCATAGTTTCCATACCTTGTACAGAATGTAATCTTTGGTATATCCTCCTTTTTTACCCTTAATTGATGATATCCTTAACGATGATCAATATTTGAAAAGTATTGAGTTCTGCGGATTTGGTCAAATGAGTCATCAATGTGGGGAATATGATATTTTTTCTTGATAGTGATCTTGTTATGTTCTCGATAATCAATGAAGAGTCTCATTGACCCATATTTCTTCTTAACAAACAGAATAGGTTCTCCCCATGGTGATGCAGTAGGGCATATGAATACCTTATCAATATTCTCTTGGATTAGCTTCTTTAATTCCTTCAACTCAATTGGTTCTATTCTATATGGTGTCTTTGAAATAGATATAACACCCAGTATGAGTTTTATTAAAAACTCAACTTCACAATTTGGGGTAAGACCTAGAAATTTCTCTGAAAAGACATAATAAAATTCCCATACAATGGGTTTAATCTTAATTACGAGTTTCACCCAAAGCATTTGAGATAAATAACCTTCATTTATTTGAATCAAGACCCATATGATGGATGAAATTTCTACCAAAAGGTTATATTCATATTTTCATCGATAGATGATCATAGATTGATCTGGAATATGAAATATGACTTCCTTTCATTGTGAATTGACATGTGATTCATATAAGGAAACCCAATCCATGCCAAGAATCACATCAAATTCCACTATAGGAAGTATAATCATATTTTTAGGAAGCATTTTCCCACAAACATCAACCAGATAAGAATTATATACTTTTTATGTGACCGGTGTGCCATTTGGTGTTTTCATAGCTAACTCAACATCTAATTGTTGATGTAATATGAAGATAACCATATATAATTCCTCATAAATAAAAGAGTGGGTGGATCAAGAATCAAATAAAACATTTTCTACTTTAGACTGGATGATAAGTGTACCTTTCACGACATCATTATCGTATTCCACGTCACCGATAGTTATTCCAGGTGAACTTCCTTTGACTTTGTCCTTAAGAGTTTTTTTACATCAATCACCATCAATAACCCTTGTATTAGGGAATTTATGGCCATAATTCCAAATTTCCCTTCACTTTAAGAATTAAAGTTGATGAGGTTCATTCTATATAGCCTTTTCTTTATTCACATAATTAAACATCTTTTTCCCATTACTTTGGCATTCAACTTCCCGATGACCAAATTTTCCACACTTAAAACATTTAATAGTCCATATAATACTATTATATCTATGTTTCTTTCCACACTTTGAGAATAAGGAAAAAATCATATTATTTTCAGTGTGGTATTTAGATTTTCCTTTGAATTACATTTTTATCTTCTTATAAAACCCATATGACTAATGGGTAACTCCAATATCCATCTCAACCTTGAGAGCATATAAAACAGTTTCCTCGTCGCTATTGAAGTCCAGTATGGATAATTCCTTTTGGAGACATGGTTTTAAGACACTAAAGAATCAATAAATTTTACTCACAGGTTGGATAATAATTCTAGAATCATACCGTGAAAGTATTGTAAAAATTATTCGTAGGTACCAACAGATTCATCATCCTTTTTCTTAAGTTCAAGGAAATCCTTCTCTATTTGTGTTCCAAGAGTACAGGGAAATTAATTTTTGAAAGAAATTCTTGAACTCTACCCATTACATGGACTAAACTTAATATATTTTCCTTGTATTCTTGATAAGATTCCACCATTTATCAACTTCGCCTTCTAAATGATAAACTGATAAGATGATTTTATCATGTTCAGAACATTATAGAACTGAAAATACCATTTTAGTGGTACTGATCCATTGTTCAGCCACTAATGGATTATAAGACATGCTGAATGAAGGTGGACGCTACCTCATGAAGTATTCAATAGAATGTTTCTCCCTCCATTGATAATTTGGAAGTTAAGAATTATTCATATCTCGAGAATTTTGTGTGAGGATGGATATAAAATTTTTCATTCTATCTCCCATACCATTTGGTTGCCCATGTGGAAAATCAATGCATTTCCCATTTCAATCAGCATTAATGATGTTCCTTCGGGTTCCATCCATTGACTAAGACCAAGAAACATAGTGTGAGAAAAAATAATCATAATAGGGAAACCACATATTTTAAGAATAAAATTTCAATTTAGGAAACTTTAGGTTTTATCCTAGGTTATTCATGAACATCTTTAAAATGCGAGGATAGGATTGTGACCTATACTTAGACATATCCTTAGGATTCTTACTATGGTTTTCTCATCCTAGTTTCCAATGGTTAACTATACATTTGCTCTGATACCAAATATAATGACCCATAATTTACATGTAGATATTACTACAACATTGAATAATATTTGTTACATAATATAACAAAGGCCACGACAGGACTGTATAGGGTTATTGTCTTTTGAAACTGGGAAACATAAAAACTGGGTCATAAAACATCTAAATTGTCTCTCACTTAGTTGTTTAAAACAAATATTCTTTTGGAAATATCATAATTAATACCCTTCTTCATGACCTGGAGAAAATAAACATATGAAAGGGTGAGCTCAAATGATCAGTAAGGGTAAACAAGGAAAATATCAATCATAAGAACATGGAATTTGAAAGTCTTATCCTGCATAAAAGATCAGAATATCATGTCATGGGAAAAATCATAAAATTGAAATGTAATCCCAATATTCCTATCACAAGACATGACATTTCATGTCATACACACACATGCATATAAAATCACTTCTTATTAGTCAAGGCTCATTTCCAAGACCATCATAGCTGACAAAGTCCATTACTTAATTGAGTCCACTCATTATTCCAGCCCTCTGTTACTGAACCAAATTTACATGTCATTCCAGTCATGTCAATCTCATGAGACATAAATATTTACCCAATCTGTTAGAAGTAGATATAGTTCACACCCATATCCTAATGAAACCATTATTTCGTGTTCCATAAAAACATAAATCATTTATCATATCATAACCCATTAAATAAAATGAGATTCTTAAACGTAATTCCATCACAATCCATTTAAAATGAATTGATTTTATAAAAAAATTCCATCATAAACACAATAAAATAAAATTAATAATAGGTATGGAAACATAACCCTATGTCATCTTATATGGAAAATAATTTTGATAAAACTCTTGAACTTAATTCCTTAGGAAAATATCTTTTCTTTTTAAAAAATGTTATCTTTTCTTAAAATTACACGTAATTTTAAAAGAAAAAAATTTAGTTGAAAATAATCTTGAAATAATTTATAGGAAGCTTCAGGGAAATAAGGTGTCATGCAACAACAAAATTCCATTCATACTATATATGTTAAAAAAACATTCTCCTCGTACTTTTCTTGAAAAAGTAAAAAATTACCTCAAATCGAATAACAACAAAAGATTCCTTCCATAAAATTTAATAAAAATTAAACAATGTGTAATATTAACTATTACATTTTTAGAATAATATAAATAATATTACATAATTAGGAAACATGGGTGTGGATGATAAATATACCCTAATAAATACATACGTACAAACAATATCGGATAAAAATGAGATTGAAAAATTATCCCTTACCTTAGGTCTGATATCCTACATATATATGTGAAACTCATGTATAATGATTTAAATAATGTTATTAAATTATTCAAGAATCATATATTTTTTGTGATATCATATATGATTAAATTATCATATGTTTTTATGAACATTTCAGTGTCACTAATAATTTAGATATTTACTACTTTATATTATTATGGAAGATTTGTTGGATAAGTTCATGTTCCACTTATTAGGTTATAGTTAAATAATTTAAATAAATATATTAGTATAATATATATCATATTTATTTGTTAAATTCTTAAATATAATCATGGTTTAATGAAGATCATGTTAGAATTAATCACATCGCATCGTGGAGATGGTAGGCTGTACGTACGCACGAGCGATGATATCATTCCCAAAATTATTGAATGGTATTAAAGTGGATTGTGTATAATATTTAATAATTAGTATACTGTTATAATATTGATATAAAGTTATTATATATATCATTATACCCATTCATGTAAGGTGGTGGTGAAAAACAGATTACACCATATCGTGGAGACGGTAAGCCATACATTTGCATGTGTGGTGATTTCATTTTTTATAGTATGGATAGAAGGTGAAATATGGCTGTCTCATATTTGTAATAATATATCATTATATGATTTTTTAGGATGTTATTACTTTATAAAAAAACAACTAATGAAGGGGAAGTAGATGAAGAAAGAAGTTTGAATGAATCGATAGAAGAGATTACCTCTCCCATGACATGTTTCGTCTAAATCTCTTCTTAAAGCACTAGAGTTAGTATTTCAAGATGAATTAAACCTCTAGAATAAAAATAGGGAAGTTGAGAAGGAAAAATTTAGGGGATGTCTGAGCTTCAAATCTCAATATGATGTGAAGTGGTGAGGGAGGAGGTGACCTTTAATAATTGAGGTGAGGTGCACTCTTGGAATCTCTATAAATAATAATTTATAATAATATCAAACCCTAGAAAAAAACCACCAAAATTCAAAAATTTTGAAGTTGATATGAGATAGGATTGTAATATTATCAATCAATAAATTTTGAATAAGTTATTGTTTCAATTTAAACTATATCGTTTTAATTTACGCTTATTTATTCTTTTTAATTTTAATTGTGGTAATAATATTTTAAATATTTATTGGTTATAAATATTTTCTTATATGGTGTTAATTGATTATAAATTAATATTTTATAATATTTTACACATAAAAAATATAAATTCAATATTTTTAAATATTTTTATGTATTTTAAATAATTTAATAAAATGTTATTTTTATAAAATATGAATAGTGTCAATTTTGACACTATTCTTCGTTTGATTTTTAATAAAATACACATAGAAGATAAATTCAAACAATTTTTTTTATAAATTACTAACATATAATAGTAACTATTAATATTCGTGGATCATATTAATTATTTCATGTGATATTTCTTTTAGTATTCGTAAAAACATTTTTTTTATATTTCTTTTAAAAAACTAATTTCTACATCACTATTGTGTCATATTAATGGTAATTATTTAATCTCTAAAAATTATAAATTAATTTATATGATCTATATAATAATTTTAGATTTCTAGAGACTATTTATAGTCAATATTATCTACTAATTATCCATATATTAAAATTAATATACCTATATAAAATGACATTGTTACATATTGTCACATTTATTAGTTTTTATTATATTAATGTCATATTCATAGGTAAGTGGCAATTAAGTTATCCAACTTCAAAAATAAATTATAAGGGTCTAATTTAGTCATCAAATAGGATTTTTACAGGTGTTAAGGTAATTTTATAATATTATTTTTACCTTTAATTACCCCATTTACCTTTAACCATGGTAATAAAAATAATTACCAAATACACTATTTATAATTACCATAAATAAAATTAGTCTATTAAGATAATTTGGAAATAATGATTCTAAATATGATATCCATTTTTCAAAATTCAAAACAAATAATTCATAGTAATTAATTTAAAATTAATCTCATTTTTGAAATGAGAAAACTGGTTCTAAAAGTTAAAATATTGTAAAATATTGAAATGTTTTTACATCTAAATTAAATTTAAGATTAATTCCAATGAATTAAATTATATTAAAAGGTAAAACTATTTTCTATATATACATTGAAACTATTAAACAATATAATTTAACCATATAAATTATTTCAAATAAAAAATAGTTATTTTCAATTAAAATTTATCAAATTTTGACTATTCATCAAAACATGAGAGTTATCAGAAAAATATCAGAAACTAATCCAAAGTAAATTTTTATATCCTTACTAAAAATGAAATGTTTATTTTGTCATATAAAAAATATTAATGGGTCAAAATATTAATTTAAAAGTGGTTCTCCATTCAAAGGTGTTAAATTAAACTTTAAAAAATTTGGTTTTCATACATCAAATAAGGTTTTATTCATACCCTATGACTAATATACCCATTGGATGAATATAAAAAATATTTTATCAAGTATCTAAAATATATATATCACGTTAATTTCATTACCAAATGTAATTCACTCAAAAATGTAAATATCTAATTGTTTTTTATTTTTAATAAATAATTGATATCCAATGAATTCACAATGCATTTTCATATGTTAGTTATAATTATTCCCCCTAACCTAACAGCTAGGATATAACGATAATTTTTTAATAAGGGTGTCTCATAGTTCTCTTAAACTCATAATTTCATTCAAATAACGCTACAAAATAAAAAAAATTATTTAATGAAAATATTTTATAACAACATCCTGGTGTTACACTTCTCATACACTAAATACACATATTGAATAAGGGGTTCCTAGATCTAGAATACCCCTAAGAGTTACATATCACGGATTAATCGAAAAAACAAGACAACAATACCCATCCTATCCTACCCAATCCTCATAATTCTACCTAATTTTATAAATCTCTATGTTCCCAAGAGACCATTCCTCACATCTAACCATAAATAAGTGCCACTCAAGCCTAAAAACAACCCCATATCATGGGTGGATAATTCCCCAAAATATTCCCATGGTTCACTATACCAATTACCAATAAAACATTAATCTCAAACATGGCATATCCTATTCTCAAATATATTTCCCTAGCCTTTCCAAAAAAATTACCAATACTTGTTACAAGTGATTTTTTTAATATAGAATGACTCAGAAGCTCTTACACTAGTTCAATAAGAAAAAATCTATGAAAAATTAATGTTATACCCTGAGCCAAAATGCTGTAGTAGTCTATCCAATGATAAAATATTCTCTTCCATTTGGAGTTTTGACTACTATTTCATATAAAATTTTGATGAAAAACATGACATACCCTCCTAACTTTTATCAGGATCCACCCAACCTTGATAACCAATTAAGTACTCATATAACCTCTTCTTGGAATCATGGAACCCAGAATCCAAGGGGAAACAAATGTTATTTGTATACATATAGTTATATAGTTTATTATTAATTGTATAATATACCTCAATATTAGAGTTATTTTTCATATTCTACACATTGCTATCCTCTAACTAGTCCTATAATAATCATTACCAAGCTTCTGAGTCCCTATCTCGCCCCTCATGTCAAACATTTATAATTAATTATTCAATTTAATCCATAGAGGAATAGTAGACAAAGGATAATTGAATATTTACACCACACTAGAATCATGCACAATGGATCATAAGAGACACAATACATCCCTCAAGAATCCCAACAAAAAAATTTAATAAAAGACCACAATTTTTTTAATTTATTTTCAATGTGCAGGAATATTTTGATAAATTAATTTGGTGAAATTAATTTTTCAAAATTAGTCAGTATTCTATGGAGTTTATCCTCATTTTATTTACCAAAAAAGTACTCCACATGGACATATAATTAAAATATTAATCCACTATGATATTTTTTACTAATCCTCAAATCCACCAGCCTAACCATTTATAATTAATGGGGGATGATGAAGGAGACAATAGTAGGGGATAATGAGAGTGGTTTTCACAGAACCATCATGATAAAATAATATATGATCAAAAAAATGACATGTGGGAAATCAAATATCATTAATATGGATAAATAAATGGAGTGAGGTCATCCAAATGGCCTCTCCTAAGAACCCATATAGAAAAATAAGAGTGATATGACCTTAAAAAGAAATCTCATGCCCTAATACAAATAAATGACTGATAACACCATTAGGTACCTATTATACTATGCCTAGGTACTCCATGATATAATTTATCACTGATATAAATATATAATCTCTCCAGTGGACCATCCAGGGGATATACAAAACTAGAGTAGTCACTGTGTAATTCGTAGACTACTTCTTATTTCTAGTAGATTCTTGATACTTAGATAAAATTTAATTTCCACCCAACCCCACCCCAATCCACTAATAACACTAAAAAATCAAATATTTTGTGATAATAACTCTTAAATATGAACAAACTTTAAGAGTCCCTATCCAAATATAAATTATTAAAACTGAATTTCATTGAAACTCAAAATTTTCATTTACCTTAGAATCGTAAACCAATAATGATGAATATTTTTATAGTGAACTTATTTCCCATTACAAATTTAAATGATAATATAAGCATACACATGAATATACAATAAAATTAATTATGGATAAAGCTAAGGAAGTGTAGCCATATATTTTAATGGACACTAAATTAAAAAAGGATGATGGTGAAAATTACATTAATTAGACAGAATTTATAAGATTTATCAAATTTTCACTCTATATCATAAATTATAAACTGGGAACTATGTTTTCAGTGACCCTAAATGATCAAATTTATTCCAATACCAATGAGTTAATTTTTTTGGAAACAAATATTATTCAATATTATGTAAATTGAATAATTGAATGTGGGATAATTTATAAGTTTTGTGGAAAATGTACACTTTATGTGTATTCCAAGGTGAACCGTTGAATGGATTTTTATGATTATAAATAAAATTATGCAGTTCCTTTAATTATATTTATATGATTAATTTTATAGAATTATAAGAAGAGAAACTCATTAAAATATTTATAATGGTGTTTTAGTATGTGAAATTAGATTAGGATACCACAAAGGTAGTGTAGATAAATTCTTAATTGGAGTGAATGAAAATGGGGATAAGTAATTTATAATTAGATGTGACAACCAATGTTCCTTTAACTATTCCCTGAACCTAGGGTGATGCTATAACAGACCAACCCTCTAAGGACCAATTGTATAGAAGAAGGTAGATCTGCCACAACCGATGTAACATACGAAGTTGTTTTGATCCTTTTTTTCAAATAAATTAATTTTATTTGATGTTGTTAATTGCACTCTACAATAAGAAAAACTTTATTTATATGATACACCACATTGACCTTGTTCTAAACTCAACACCAACTTGGCTTGAATTACATGACACACTACGAATGGACCGAATGAATTCTATTTTTATTCATTTTTGATATTCCCCCTATTAAGGGTTAAAGGGGAACACTTACATGGCCCATATGTGTCATGACATTACATGACCCGAAGGTCTTAGAGGAACTCATCCAGACTATAACTACTTGTAACTAATCCTCCCCGAAATCTTAGTCCTCCAACTTCACATGTATGTTTGGCTAGGATTTCTAGGCATGTGTGGGCTGGTCCCAATGGAAATTTACATAACCTCCCATTTTTATAAATCCATTTTCCCTACTCTGGTGAATGCACCTTGCTCTAAATCCTCATCTAGAGCCTGCTCCATATAGATTCTTTCTGATCTAGTTAGCACAATTTCATGTGGCATGAAGGCCTTGAGGTGGGTAAAAAACCATTAGGTGCCCTAAATTCTTTTAAGATTCCCAAAATCCTTACTGGCCCACAGACTGTTTGTCTCCTAAAGGGATTGAAGGACTCGAGGACCAAACCGGTGACCTAAAAGCCCAAACAGATGAATTGTTTCAGCTCCTACTATACCAGCTACAGTACCAGCTAGAATACCTTCTACTATACCAACTATAGTACTTTCTACATTACTACTAATGTACTTCTACAGTACCTAGAAAAATTTCTCCACCAGGATATTATATCAAGTCTCTTGGATGCACTTGTCGAGTCCTAACCAACACTGAGTTTCAACGAAACAACATTTTATTATTATAATAATTTAAATGAGTGATTTATAAAATAACCATTAAACACATTAATATGAATATTAATAAAAATTTTGAAAATATTATTTATAATGTTTTTATATAAATAAAACATATTAATAATAATACATACACTTTATTAGTAAAGACTTTATATGTTTGAAAACACTATTTTCTTAAAAGAGAGACTTTTTATGTCCTTCTGATAACAATAATAAAATTAATTTTAGAAACTTTTAAAAATTTAATTTGATATAATAAACATAATTTTTTAATTAAAAATGTTAAAATATACTTTGGTTTAATTTGTCTGATTTTTCTGAAACACTTAATTTTTGGATGAATATTGACAAATACTGAATTTTATTTCAAAATAGTTTTTTCATCTAATTTATTTATATAGTTAATTTATATTTTATTTTTATTTTAAAGTTTAATTATATAAAATATACATAGAATAATAAAATTTAAGTTATTATATGAAATT
Source organism: Viscum album (assembly GCA_963277665.1). Lineage (NCBI taxonomy): Eukaryota > Viridiplantae > Streptophyta > Magnoliopsida > Santalales > Viscaceae > Viscum > Viscum album. Next base: position 824,650,632 of record OY728148.1, on the reverse strand, counting down.
TCACATTTAAATTGGATGCAAATTCACTTCAACCTTTTAATCATTTTCACTTAAAAACCTGCTCCCATGACATGCCTCCATGATTAATTTTAAATTAATTTATTCCTCTTATATGATTGGAATTTGAAAAATTAGATTCGATATTTTTAATTAGTAATATTTATAATTTATAAGAAGTTTAACTTTGTTTTTCACCCAAAAATATTAGTGAAAGTAATTAAAATTAATTACAATGATTAAAGAGAAAATTTACCTAAAAAACGACCAAAACTCAAACTTAAGGACTAAAACGACATATAAAATTGTAAAAATACCATTATATGTTCATATTTAGACCATATATTCCATATTATTAGATTTTTTTTATTATTGGAGACACTTTTAATGGTAAAAACATGGGGGAAATTCCCTTTTAAAAAATTAACAAGAATGCCACTCCTCCTACACTATAAAAATGCTCTCACCCCTCCCACTTATTCACACCTATGAGGCCCTTTTTATCTCCCTAAATATTATTAAATAATATCCAAAAGTACTTAAATTCCTTCTTTAACCCTTCCTTTTGTTATAAGTACTACAAATGAATCCGTTTTGTGCAAACTAAGAAAAGTTTCCCAAAGAAGAGGCAACATCATTCCTCAAGCTCCTTTGTTTTATTTTCTTTCTCCAATAACTCAATTATTCTTATTAAATGATTATATTATAACATGATATACTAAATATAATTATATTTTATTTCTCTAATGGTTTTACTAAAAATTACTCACACTTGCATTTAATGGGTAACAAACTTATCGTTCTTATGTATGTAGAATTACCACCCCATGAAATGATGTTGCTTATTTTTTCATTTCCACCTCCCATGGTTGGGAATTATTATTTAAATAATATTCTTATATGATATATATTATATTTATGATTTATTTACACTTCTTTAATTATTATATAACTCATACTTTCATTCTCTCCATTTTGTGTAAATACGATAATTTCGTTTTGGGAAGTGTGGACTACCACCTCCTTAAAGCGATGTGATTAGTTCACACTCTAAATGGATTTAATTAATAATGGGTTTAGTAAAATTATATTATATAAAGAAAATAATAATTATATTCTAATTATTATATATATATACACACACATATATTTCATTTAGTTTGTTTCATTCAATATGATAATAAAACAGAAACTACATTCATTCATATGTAAGACATACCGTTTCAATGAATGGTGTATTATAATTCATAATTTTATATTCTATTTATTAATATAACAAAAATAAACAAAATATAAATGATATTTATATCATGGTTTACATTTCTAAAATCATGGTATAAGTATAAGGACAAAGAATATAACCAATTAATCCCCGTGCAAAAAACAATATGGATATTACTCGAAACATAACCCTAACATTGAAATGTTTATAAAAAGATGATATAAAGATATATATGGTGTTATATTTAATATTATGGTTCTGTAAAACATTTATAATAAAATTATATTTATTATACATATGATTTTTATTATTACAAAGAGATTCTAGACAAAAGGTACGGTGATTTCTAGTCTCAATTTTATTTCTAAGAGATTTATGCCTTATTCACCAATAATTTATTTTTTGTTGTGTATATAATACACAATAATATATTATATAATTATTATACTTAAATATATGGGTATTCACATATCCATTTTATTATCTCCCTTTAATGGTGTTTATGTTTCAAAAGTTACCAAATTGGTAAAGTGGGTTTGTCCAAATTTTCCTTCTTTGCGACAGATGCCATGAATTTCAAAAACCATGTTTTCAGAAATGCTTTAAATTTTATTAAAGAAGATATTTTAAGATAATTTATTGATTAAACATTATTTTAAAAATGTTTTATGATTTTTTAATAATACTTTATAAGTTTTTGAAGTGTTTTGAATGAAACATGATTCAAAATGCCTTCCAGAATTATGTACATTTCTTAAAAGTATTTTGAAAGAAATTGATTTCAAAACATTTTAAATAAATATTTCTCAATTTTTAAAGTTTTTTCAAAGAAAATGGGTTTAAAATAGTTTTATGTTTTAAAAATTATTTTTCAAATAAGAAAAAATATTTTCCTTAAGAAATATTTTTAAAAGATATTTCAAAATTATTTTCCATATTAGATAAAATTTGTTGATGTAACTCATTTATTTTTTCTGAATTATCCAAATGTTCCGTTCATATTATTTCTCATAATGGTTTATATTTTTATGAAATTATTTTTTTGATACCCATTTCTCTTTCATAGTTTATATGCTTTTGAATCCTACTTTTTTTCACGGGTAATGTTTTGATGAAATGATTATGAAACCTATCTCTTTTTAATAGGAAATGATTTGATGAAATGTTTATGATTCCAATTTCATTTCATGGGTTATGATATTATGTTTTTTAAACCCATCTCTTTTTTAATATCGTAATATTATGCATGTTTTTTATCTCGTGACACATGTTTGTATGTTTTATTATGTGATGGGTGGGAGCTATATATACCTCCAATACCGGGTAATGATTTATATCTCATGATATAATGATGGAAATCAAGTTTATGAGTTTTATAAACTATGGGAATATGGGAAATATGATCCCATATAAAGAAAGGAATTCCATTGGGGATGGTGGTGTGTCCTTCCCAGTAGGTGTATTCCTTATGAAAATGGGAATATGGGGAATCCTGATCCACTATGGAATGAAGGTAAAACCCGATCCACTATGGGAAGATGGGGAAAAAAATCCCTTACAATGAAACTACAGTGAATAGTATTGGTGGTGTGTCACTCCTAGTTGGTTTAGTCCCCATGGCGTGCCCTAATAAGTTCTAACAATGGTTCTTGGCTAATATGGAAAGTTATTACTTTTTTTTGTGTACGAAAAAAATTCCACATCTTATTCATATGTTATGATTTCATGGATTGTGCTCTAAATTTACATTATGATCCATGTCTTATGAGCTTCCATTATTTATTCCATGATTTATTTTATGACCTTTGATATGTATGGTATGATATTTTAATGTTATGATCACATTCTCATACCTTTATAATCATGTTTATGCTTACATATCTATGTTGTTTACCCTTACTAATCATCTGATATCATATATTTTTAGGTTTTATTCCTTAGATTGTGAAGATAAGTATTAAGTATGATGTTCCTAAGAAGGGTTTTATTCATTAAGAACCTAGTGGGAGATAATTTAGCTAACCTATATACCAGTTTTTATGTTTCTATGTTTCCAAAGGCACTAGAATAATATAGCCATTGAGAAACTATTTGTTTAATGTATTAATTATTGTATAAAAATTATGTAATGTTAATGTAAAAAAAGTGATGGTCTATATACATTATATTAGAGAAAAGTTTTAGTTAACCTTTGGAAACTAGGATTAGAAAATCTTAGCGAGAACTCTAAGAACATGTATAACAATATATCTATGTATAAGTAAAAGTATAGAAAAATGTATTTGAATTTATTTAAAGGATAGAGTGAGTGGTTTCCAAGAAATAAAAACTTGTCTTGATACTATATGTATATTTTGTTATTGAAAAATTTTACATATTAGTAACAACTATGAAAAGGTGTGTTGGGATTGACTCGAGTGTGACTTGGTACACAACATTGAGCCTTACTGCACACTTTTTTTGACACTACTATTGGATATTTTTTGGGAATTAAATATCCCTTTATAAACCATCATGAAGGAATTAAAAATTAATTTGGATATGAATAACATAGGATAAAAAACATTTTGATAGACTAATTAAGGTGTCATAATTTATACATCTTGTAAGTGGTTTTTCAAGATTATGTGGTTCCTCACTACAAAAAATATTTATTACATTATTATTTTTGGTTTTAGTCAGTGAATGGAACTAGAAGGACCAACAATAATGTTTACAATGACATATAATACAATAATGTTTCTCATGGGAATCTAAATTCCATGTGAGTTGGAATGAAAAATCACATTTCTGTGATCATATAGATTTATTAATATATAAATCATAATGAAATTACAAACGAGAATCAAAGGGAATAATATTATTTTTAGTCCTTCACTAGGAAATATATTTCTTCTTTAAGTGGGTATTCTAATCCACTTATTTCTAAAAACTGGCGAAGTATCACCGAAAATGTATTTCTATTCCTTAATGTTCTGATAATGAGAAATTCATTCTGGCTGATTTTCAGTTAGAAGGTAAAGCAGATCAGTGGTGGAATCCAAAAAAAATAACAAAAAGACATATGAAATTGACTCCAAGGATTAATATGAGTTCAATAACTTATTCATAAATAAGTACATTCATCGTGTTCTTCATATAAATATGGAATAGGGGTTACTTTTATTGAAGAAAAAGTATGATGATTCCATTGGTACATACAAGGATAATTTATCAAGACTTGAAAGGTACGCTTTGGGAATATCCATCCAAGTAAAAGTAAAGTTGATTGGTTTTTCATTGGCTTAATTACATGTCTCATAAAGGACTTGGATATAACATAATTTAGTATCTATGAAGATATTGTGTGTTTTTTTGATAGAAGTTAAAATAGAGGATGGTGTTACATATCAATCTCATGGTTTAAAAAAGAAAAAGAAGACGGAGTTCAATGGAAAATCTAAAAACCATTAAGAGAAGTAGATGATCCACCCTTTATTCTCCAAGTGTGGAAAAAAGCAAAGAGAAAATTTTCTAAAGGGGATAATAAGTGTTTTAAATTTGTAAGGGAAGGATATAAAGCAATTGATTGTCATACTAATGGGAAGAAGTTGGAAAATGATGAAAATGGTGTAAAAGCTATACAAAGTTCCACTCCCACACTTTAGTTATTCATGTGTTAGGTGAATGGGAAATATGCTAACCAGTTCTCAAACCTAGGGTTTGGTGAGGATGATCGACATCAGTATCCTCTTAAACTAAGGTAAAAGTGGAAACCTCATGTAATAACTCTTTCTTATGAGGGGTGCAATAATGATGTGGTGAAAGGTAAACTTACTATCCACTATATAATAGCTAATGCCTTATTTTATTCCACACTCTTTCATATCTAAATAATTTTCTAAGGTCATTATGATTCCACAAAAATGATTGGATGTGTAATTAACAGCTCATACACCTAATGGTTTGATGACTACATCTCAGGTATATGATTCCTCTTTAGTTGACATTTTTGGGAATTTAATTACTACAAATCTTTTAATTCTTCCCCTGGATGAATAGGATGCCATCCTAGGCATGGATTCAATTTCTCTACTTAATTCCCACATCAATTTTTTTTAAAGTAAGTTATATTTGATATTTCAAACCAACCTATGATCATCTATTAATGTAACGATATGTATGACCTTCCTACAGAGATTACATCCAGTGTATGGGAGTTAATTCCCATTAATAAGGCATGTTTGTCTAATACGGTTAGGGAAAAACTCAATATCGATGATATGACTATTGTTAGAGAGTTTTTGGATGTGTTCTTAGAAGAGTTTTCTAGTCTAGCACTAAAATAGGAAGTTTATTTCTCAATATATCTCATACAAGGTTCCACAAAAATTTTAAATAGTCCTTATTTAATGGCCCTAATTGAGTTATAAGAAGTGAAGAAGAAACTCTAAGAAAACCTTGATTAGGGATTAATATTATATAGTGTGTCACATTAGGGTGCACCTATTCTTTTCATGAAGAAGAAAGATGAATCAATGAAAATATAAATAGATTACCAGGTGTTGAATAAGATATCGATTTAGAATATCTATCCTCTTCCTCGTATTGATAACTTGTTTGATCAACTTCGTGAAGGTCAATACTTTCGAAAATAAACCTTAACTCTAAATATCATCAACCAGAGGTCTTGAAAGATGTTATAACCAAGATTTCATTCCATACAGGGTATAGAAATTATGAATATATAGTGACACATTTTCTTCTTATTAATGGTCAGACTATCTTCATGGATTTGATGAATAGAGTAATTTGAGATTACCTCCATTAGTTTGTGGTAGTCTTTATAGACAATATTATTATCTATTTAAATAGAAAGGAAGAGAATGACAACCACTGGATAATTGTACCATGGTCCCCTAGGAATTAGAAACTATATAAAAAATTTATAAAGTGCGAATTTTGTCCGAAAAAGGTTTCATTTTTGGGTCACATAATCTAAATAGATGGTATATTAGTTGATCCATAAAGGAGAGAGAGGCTATTGAATGCTTCTCTAGACAAACCATGGTAAGTGAGATCCACAGTTTTTTAGAATTATCTTGATTTTAACGATGGTTTGTGAAGAATTTATGATGACTATCAAATCCTCCGACCAAGTTAACTTAGAAGGGTTCCAAGTTCCTCTAGAAAGATGTAAGTGAGTAAAATTTCAAGGAACTGAGGATAAGTTTAATCAGCACACCTATTCTTACATTACCCTATAGTATAGAAGGGTTTAAAATCTATAGTGATGCATCAAGGAATGGATCGGGATGTGTTCTTATTCATAATAACATGGTTATCACTTACACCTCATAGAATTTGAAGATCCAAAAAAAAATTACCCAAATCATGATTTGGAGCCGGTCGTGGTATTTTTTTCATTAAAGATATGGATGAATTATCTATATGGAGAAAATTATGATATATATTGATCATAAAAGTCTAAAATATATATTCACTCCAAATGAGTTGAACATGCACCAGAGAATATGGTTAAATATGATAATGGATTATGATTTCCCAATATATTACCACCTTGGGAAAGAAAACAAGGTGGCTGATGCTTTGATTCAGAAGGATCATGATAGATTATACTTGATGAGAATCACAAAATATAGAATAGTTATTTATTTTCAAAGGGTGGATCTAGAAATCCCGAAGGAAGGGGAGAGGTCATATCTTGATCAATTTAATGTTCAACCCTATATCCAAATAACGATTAAAGATTATTATAAGATATATGTAGAGCTAAAAAAGAATCATATAAATGTTATTTAGTTTATCCTTGATCAAGATTAAAGGATAAGGTTCCTGAATTGTGTATATGTTCCTTCCATCCCAGATTTTAAGATAGAGTTGTTCGAGGAATATCATAGTTCTTCATTCTCTATTCATCATAGAATTAAAAATATATATAGAGTTTTTAAGGAATAATTCTTGTGGGATGGCATGAAGAGGGACGTCACAAAGTTTGTATCTCGGTTCTTGGTATGTTAGAATGTTAAGGTAGAAAGACAAAATTTTAAGGGGATGTTGCATCCTTTAACCATACCCGAATGGAAATGGGAAAACATCACTATAGATTGTTTCATTAGAATCCTAAAAAACTGTAAAGGGTTTAATTATATATAGGTGGAATTCGATCACATTACTAAGTTAGTGCAGTTGATTTCTACTAGAGAATACTTCTCTCAAGACTAGTTTTCTAGGATATACATTAAGGAAGTAGTAAGGTTTCATGGAGTACCACTTTACATTATATCTGATTGGGATTTGAGTTTTTCCTCAATGTTTGGGGAAGTATTACACAAGCAATTGATATAGAATTAAATTTCAACACTTCTTATCATCTTTATATTGATGGTCAGTCTGAAAGAAAAATTTAAACCCTAGTGGATATGTTGAGATTTTGTTCATTGTATTTCAAAGGTGGTTGGGATCAACACCTTCCCCTTGTTGAGTTTTCTTACAATAATAGATTTTACTCAATAATTAAAATGGATCCCTATGAAGAAATATATAGGAATAAATTTATATCTCTAATGTATTGGTATGAAGTAGGATAAATGAAGCTATTGGGACTAGAGATATCAAAAGAAATGGAAGAGAAGGTTAGAACCATTAAACAACATATCAAGGTAGCACAAAGTTGACATAAAATTTATGATGATAACCATTTGTGTGATCTCGAATTTGAATTTTCTGAGGATATGATTCTATTAATCTCTTCCAAGAATACTAGTGCATAAATGATTTTTCATGTTGGGGTTTTAGTCCTTTTCAGGATGGTTATTAAGCGACATTATTATAAGTGACATTGTATATAATTTTTCACATCAATTAACTAAAAATTTTAAGGGTTGGTGTATGGAGAACCAACTGTTTTGTACTTTGATTACATGAATGATCACTTATTACATATTGTTCATTTTTCTTCATGACTATAATATAATAATGTCCTTGAATATTTGTTGCATTAATAAGGTCATGGAAGATCCCCGCTATGATGGGAACCTTGAAATGGTATAACAATATTCCAAAATAAAGTTCTACGGTTGGATAACATATTATGATAGGACACATTGTATACAGACCGTCATGTGTGAGTACTCCTAAGAAGACGAGAATCTCTCTCATGGAGTTCGCACATGGTAATCTCCAAGATGCGAGATTATGATAACAGACCCACCAGTAGTAATTCCTCATATCTTGGTGTCATCAAACATTACTGTCTGTGAGTGTGTGTAATGGTCCTTAGACTGGAAGATTATCATTAACTCATGTCATAACTCACGCACTTAGATTTACTGACGAAAACTGTCACGCAGACAGTTGGCAGGAAGTAGGGTACGTTGGGTGCGTCATGAGTGACATGTTGTTAATGGATTATTCGAGGAAGGATTTGTCCCTTCCATTTATGGAAGTTGATATCTTGGTCCTTTGATTGAAATATAACTATCGCATGAAATTCCATGTCCATGGTGTAAACGACGAGTATATTTCAGGTAGTCAAAGAACGACGGATCAAGCATATAGGTTTATGACACTACCATGAAACCTACTTGATGAGATATTGAGACAAAGCGATTAAATTACACTATATGCGTTCGTATGAGGTGATACGTCAACACGGCATCAACTTCTTTATCTTGGGTGCCTTGGCCCGTTTCAATACAGTAATCTTGGACTTTAGGAAAGCCCGCCTAATGCAAACGAGAAAGAGTCCTAGAGGTTCACACACTAAGTGTATTCAAGTATCTCAAGTAGAATAAATCTTATTCCCGTACGTGGTTTAATAATTATTCAAGGAGGCCTAAATCATTTTAAATGTTGGAGGAAGAAGAAAATAAAACTTGTACACACCGTGTATCAATAATAACATGCCATGTAGTTTTATTTTGAAAACAAGTACACACCATGTATTATTAAATGTACACACCGTGTAGTTTTCATTTTGGAAAGGAATGGAATAAATGAAAACAGGATATACACGCCATGTACATTGAATGTACATGCCGTGTAATTTTCAATGAAAAAAATGTACACACCGTTTAGTTTTTTCAGTCAGGATTTTGAGGAAATATCATTTCATTAAACGATATTTATTATAATCAGTGTGGGTGCATGTTAAGGAATTGATGACTCAACATGGGGTTTTCAAAAGGGAGTTAATGAAATAAATAAAACGCATAACACGTTTATTTATTGTCATAACTCTTTAAACTCAAAACCAATTATAAATATCCTCAAAACCCCAACTCTTTTCCATACACACAGGAGAATCGTTTTGTACAATAATTCTATAGAATTCTTTCAAGGCCGAAAGAACCTCTTCCTCCATGAACGCTCTCAAGACTGAGAGAGATCCTCTTCCATCTGATCAAGACAAACTAAGGAGGACAACCAAGCAGTGGTTTCTCCACTCTAGCACCCGGAGACTCCTTTGGCGAGGTCCGGAGATATGAGGTACACGTGTGGATCATTTCTAGAGGAAGTCTAAACTTGACTTCTGCGATGCAACGATGAATCACATCAGAACATGATCAAGAAAATCAACAAACAAAGAACACCGAAAAGGTATTTCCTTTCAATTTATTAAATTAATTATAATCAACCTATAATGATCCTACTTTTTGGTTCCGGGAATTTCCTTTTCTTTTTTTATTTCTATGATTCGATCCGTGGAGACTGGCGTTTATCATCGTATTGATCCCTGATTGATCATTGTTAATGACAAAACGCCATGTGGGCACATCCACCCACACTCTTCTACTGCACCCGGAACCTTGAAATGGTATCAAAGGGTGGTTACAATGTTGATTATAGTTATTTAATTTTCGTTGATAATTTATGCATTTATATTTGATTCTATTCGAAATAAATCTTTATATAAATCTGATTAAACGAGATTTCTTCTTCCTCCTTTGTTTCTCGATTCATATCACAGAAAATTCCTTTTAATTTTATTTTTTATTAAAATAAAAATGAGGAACTCATCAAGAGGAGTCACTATTTCTGTCTGTACAACACGAGAATACATGACGTGTAATGAAAACTACACGCTGTGTACTTAGGTTCAACGATCCGGTACTGGTCCACCAAACCACACAGTGTGAATTGATTACACCTAAGAATTTAATTCCCTGTGTTGAACAGAATTAAAAGGCATGTGGGAACCAAAATACACGACGTGTATGTTGGAGAAACACGCCGTGTAGTCTGATCCGACCCAAGTGAAACCGTGTACAATGGAGAAGCCGCGTACCACGTACACGGGATCACAAGGTTGGTTACCTTGTAACAAGGAAGTACATGCCGTGTAAGATTTATCTACATGTTGTGTACTCCAAAATTTAAAAAGTACATAAAACACGCCAAATCCCCTGGTGTGTACTTTTAATAAAAGGTGAAAAAAATACACGCCATGTAAATATAAACTACATGCCGTATACTTTCCAGAAATTTCACCAGGTTTCCTCCAAAAGTAAAAAGACCTATACAAGGGATATGGATGAGAAGAATCTAAAGGAAATTCAGAAAGTAATTTAATATAAAGAATTGACTAATTATAAGATCATAATTAATTAAATTCAAGCGCGACTTATCTTGAATAAAAGAACAACTAAATGAATTTGAATTCTAAATTTGCGTAAATTTCGTTGCATGCTATGGATGATCATGAGCTAGACCAAAGACCCTTTGTATGTGTTTATGGTTTCATTTAAATTTTTTTAATTTAAATTCATTGGCATGAGAGCCTTCTTCCAATAAAATGTAGTGCTTGCGTGCCCATGGTTTCTTTAATGGAAACCCCATGTAATGGAGGATCTCCCAAGCCAGAGGAGACGGTTCGAAATCCAAATCTGAGGCGAAACCAACACAAGAAGATACAAAGGTGGATAGGTGGGAGCTGCAAAACATGAACCATCGGGTTCAAGGTGTTTTTCCCTAGGTCAGTGTTAGCTTATCAAAACCGCTAGATAATCTAACCAATAGAAGCTCATGATCAAGCCATCTTATTTTATTTCTGACTGATTGCATGGTTTATTTATTATGTGTGTGTTGTTGTGATCACATAGTTAATGAAATGAAAAAGCATGAAAAGATGGAATAAAATAAAAACCAGACTATGCGTAAACATTATTAGAACATGGTTAATAACTTAAATAACCATCCCTTAATATTAAAAATCATGTGATAATGAAAATCTACCCATAAAGAATAAAATCCATCAAATACCATATTAAGTCAGACCAAGCCTTCCATTACTTTATTAAGGGAAAGACTCAATAAAACTATGTGTTTGACCAAACCTTGTTGGGACACTTACTTTTATAAAGGAAGACCTTATGAATGGTGTTTGGTGACTTAACCATATTACATCAAGAGGAGTATCCGTTGCTAGACTTGATGTCATATTGGAGGCAAGAGTTGAGAAAATCCAAGTCAGGATTTCAGGATTGGGGAGTCCACTCAATAGATCAAGGAACTATAATCTCACAGTTGGAAAAGGCCTACCTACCTAAATAACTTCAAATAGCTTGACCAAACCTTGTTGGGGTAATGCGAAAGGCAATATGGATCCTTTCCACTAGAAGGCTAGAAGGTCAATGAAACTGGAAATTCTGAGTTCAATGGTGAGGGAAATTGGGACTTGATAAAATAGTGGAATAATTAATAAATTCATTTATTATTTTTCATAAAATGTAATCAAGAAAGTACTGATAAATCTTCTCTTTTAATTTGTAGAATCGATATGACAAACACGTCAACCACCTTTACTCTGCGATCAATTCCGGATAAAGACAACATCCTCACCGTCAATAACCTTCAGGAATGGTTTAGGCACCTTCGGGTTATCCTATGCCATGAACGAATGTTTTACATCCTGGAGTCCTGACTTCCTGATCCCCCTGCCCATGGGGTGAGTGATTAATATTTCCTCGTCTATGATCAACATTTGAGAGATGAACTCGACATTCAATGTTTGATGCTGTAATCTATGTCTAGTGTGCTCATGAAGTCTCATGAAGACATGGATTCCTATAGCATGCTCGAGCACCTCCGTGGTCTATACCAAGAGAGAGCAAGACAAGAAAGGTTTGAGATCTCCAAGGCTCAATTTCAGAGAAAGCTTGGAGAGGGTGCCCCATATGGGCCACATGTAGTCAAGATCATTGGATACATTGAGCGCTTGGAGGATATAGGGTTTAAACTCCCCAAAGAGTTGGGTACCGATCTCATTCTTGCATCACTTCCCCAGAGCTTCTCAATCTTTGTTCTGAACTTCAACATGAACAACATTGAGAAGTCTCTGTCTGATCTTCTTATCCTCATTTTCCAAGTGGATAATGACATGAATCGAGAAAAAACTTCTGTCCTTATTGTGAATAAAAGGAAAGGGAAGGTGAAGGTATTTATGCCCAATACTTCTTGAAGGCCTTAAAAGAAAAGGAAGATCAAAGGGGAGGCAAGGGAACATGATTTTGTTTGTTTCACATGTGGAAAGAAGGGCCCTTGGAAGAAAACATGCACCCAACCAAGGAAGCAAGGGGAAGCTTCAGGTGTGTTTTTCATTGAATTACATCTATCTATTTCTACAAATTGGGTATTAAATACAGATTTTGGTGCTCACATATGTATCCAAATACAGGAACCAAGTATATTCAAGAAGATTTATCAAGGAGAGGTAGATCTACGAGTAGCCAACAAAGCCAGGATTGCTGCTGTAGCTATCTGGGACTACCACCTCACATTGCTAACTGGATTGATCTTGGTGTTAAAAGGTTTTTATTATGTGCCTTATGTAACCAAAAACATTATTTCAATATTCAGATAAGATACTGATGGATTCATCTTCATGTTTGGAAGTGGATGTTGCTTCTTTTATAAAGATAACATTTGTTTTGGTAGGGAACATTTATATAACAACCTTTATGTGTTAGACTACACAAACCAAGTAATATCAATCGATGACAATGTTAATTCACATGACTCATACCACACCCAACTTTGGCATCACCGGCTAGGTCATGTTAATGAGAAATGTTTGACAAAATTACATCAAGATGAGTATTTAGATTCTTTCGAACTAAAACCACTTGGTGTATGTCATGCGTGTCTACAAGGAAAAATGACCAAAGCCCCATTTAGTGGGAAAGGTGAAAGAGCTAAATAGATTCTATAATTAGTTCCCACAGATGTGTGTGAACCATTTCCAGTTGAATCAAGGGGTGGGTTCTCGTACTTCATAACTTTTACTGATGATTTTAGTAGATATGGATATATCTACTTAATGAGGTATAAGTCAGATTCTTTTGATCAGTTCAAAGAATATAGGAATGAAGTTGAGAACTAGCATGGTAAAAAGATTATGAAACTCCACTCAGACAGAGGAAGAGAATATCTTAATATGACTTCATTGATTTTATATGGGAGATTGGGATTCTCTCTCAACTCACTTCTCCTTACAGACCTCAGTGTAATGGTGTAAGTGAAAGGATGAATCACACCCTGTTGGACATGGTGAGATCGATGATGTGTCATGCGATTCTTCCATTATCCTTTTGGGGACATTCATTACAAACTACAACACACATACTAAACCAAGTACCAACTAAATCGATATATGGTATTCCATACGAGTTATGGAGTGGATGCAAAGTCATGTTATCGAATTTACATGTGTGGGGTAGCGAAGCATTTGTTATGGCCTCTTTAGGTAACAAACTTGCACACCGAGGCACAAAGTGTATCTTTATAGGATATCCCAAGGAAACAAGGGGATATTACCTATACAACCCCTTAGAAAAAAAGTTTACAGTGGCAAGACACACTATATTTCTTAAGAGGGAGCACATCTCCAAAAGAGATAGTGGTACCGAGATTGACTTCAATGAAGTCGAGGATCAAGATACACAAGAGTTGGTAAAAGAACAGATTCCACAAAGCCCCATAGAAGAACAATCTGTTCTAGAGACACAAGAACTATGTAGAAGCACGAGAGAGGTGATAGAACCAGAATGATATGGTTTTCTTGTCATTTAGGATGGTGACTCATTATTGGTTGAAAATGATGATCCTATTACCTACAAGGAAGCAGTTGAAGGCAGAAACGTTTCGAAGTGGCAAGAAGCCAAGAATTATAAAATGGATTCCATGTACCAAAACCAAGTCTGGATTTTGGTAGATCCTCCAGTTGATGTAAAGCTTATTGGTAATAAATGGGTATTCAAGAGAAATTGGACATGGAGGGGAAGTCAGCCCCTATAAGGAATGACTGGTTGCAAAAGGTTTTAAACATCGTCAAGAAATTGACTATGATGAAACCTTTTCACCGGCTACGATGATGAAATCCATCATAATCCTATTGGCCCTTTCCACTCGCCACGAATTTAAAATTTGAAAAATGGATGTCAAAATATAATTCCTTAACGGGAACCTCCAGGAAGATGTCTACATGACACAACCTGAAGGGTTTGTGACTCCAAAGGATTCCAAAAAGGTATGCAAGTTGTAGAAATCCATTTATGGATTAAAGAAAGAATCAAGGTCATGGAACATTCATTTTTATGAAGCTGTAACGGAATTTGGAATTGTTAAGAACAAATGTGAGCCTTGTGTGTACAAGAGGTTTAGTGGAAGTGCAGTCGTTTTCTTAATAGTATATGTTGATGAAATATTACTAATTGGAAATGAAGTACCTGTATTACAGTCAGTTAAGGAATGGTTGCATAAGTTCTTCTCCATGAAAGACTTTGGTGAGGTAGCATTTATTCATGGGATCAAGATCCATCGTGATAGATCCAAGAGAATGCTGGGCCTGAGTCAAAGTAAATACCTTGAAAAGAAACTGAAGAGATTCAGTATGGAACAATCCAAGAGGGGATTGTTGCCAGTGTCACATGGAAATCATCTTTCCAAGAAAATGTTTCCTCAGACACATGAGGAAATAAATATAATGTCAATGATCCCTTATGCAACCGTGATTGGGTCAATCATGTATACTATGCTATGTACGAGGCTAGATGATTCTTACACATCAAGTGCGGTAGGCAGATATCAAGTTGATCCAGGAGGCCGCCATTGGATGGTAGTCATGACTATCCTTAAGTATCTGAGGCATACTAAGGATATGTTTATGGTTTATGGATAAGAAGAGGATCTAGTCATCAGAGGACATGTGGATGCTAGTTTCCAGACCGATCAAGATGACATGAAGTTGCAGACTGGATACATATTCAGTATTAATGGAGGTGCATTGAGCTGGAAGAGGTCAAAGCAAAGTGTGGTGGAAGATTCTATAGTGGAGTCTGAGTATATTGCAGCTTGTGAGGAAGCTAAAGAATCAGTATGGATGTGAAGAATATTCCAAGAGTTTGATTTAGTACCGTGTAGTAAAGATCCTATCACACTCTATTGTGATAATACTACAGCGGTGGCACTTGAAAAAGAGACAAGGTCACATCAGCAGACAATGCACATACTTTAGAAGTATCATCTCTTGAGGGTTTTTTCTTCAGATAGATGATGTTTCAAGGAGTAGTATTTCCACGGAAGGCAACGTGGTGGACCCCTTGACTAAAGCCTTGACTCAATAGAAACATGATAATCATGTAAGGTCTAGTAGACTAAAAGTCGTAGGCAATTGGCACTAGTCCAAGTGGGAGTTTTTAAGGGTTGGTGTCCTGAGAACCAACTGTTTTGTACTTTGATTACATGAATGTTCACTTATTATATATTGTTCATTGTTCTGCATGACTATAATATAATAATGTCCAGGAATATTTGTTGCATTAATAAGGTCATGGTAGATCCCCTCTATGATGGGAACCTTGAAATGCTATAACAATATTCTTATATAATGTTCTGTGTTTGGTTGACATACTATGATAGGACACATAGTATATATGCTGTCATGTGCGAGTACTTGTAAGAAGACAAAACTCTCTCTCACAGAGTTCGCACTTGGTAATCTCCAAGATGTGAGATTATAAGAACAGACCCGCCAGTAGTAATTCCGCATGTCTTGGTGTCATCAGACATTACTATCCGTGAGCGTGTGTAATGGTCCTTAGACTGGAAGATTATCATTAACTCATGTCATGACTTGCACACTTAGATTTACTGACGAAAACCTTCACGCAGACAGTTGGCGGGAAGTAGGGTACGTTGGGTGCATCACGAGTGACATGTTGTTAATGGATAATTCGAGGAAGGATTTGTCCCTACAATTTATGGAAGTTGATATATCGGCCCTTTTATTGAAATAGAACTATCACATGAAATTCCATGGCCATGGTGTAAACGATGAGTTTATATCAGGTAGTCAAAGAACGACAGATCAAGCATATAGGTTTATGACACTACCATGAATCCTCCTTGATGAGATATTGAGAGAAAGGGATTAAATTACATAGTAAGCGTTCGTATGAGTTGATACGTCAATGTGGGGTTAAATTATTTCTCTTGGGTGCCTTGATCTGTTTCTAAACAGTAATCTTGGACTTTAGGCAAGCCCGCCTAATGCTAAGGAGAAAGAGGCCTAGAGGGTCAAACACTAAGTGTATTCAAGTATCTCAAGTAGAATAAAGATTATTCCTGTATATGGTTTGATAATTATTCAAGGAAGACTAAATATTTTTAAATGTTGGAGGAAGAATAAAATAAAATAGGTACACGCTGTGTATCAATAATAACATGCCGTGTAGTTTTATTTTTAAAACAAGTACACACCGTGTATTATTAAATGTACACACCGTGTAGTTTTCATTTTGGAAAAGAAATGAATAAATGAAAACAAAATATACACGCTGTGTACATTAAATGTACAAGCCGTGTAGTTTTGAATGAAAAACAAGTACAAGCCGTGTATTTATTAATACACACCATGTAGTTTTTCCAGTTGGGATTTTGAGGAAATATCATCTCATTAAACGATATTTATTATAATCAGTGTGGGCGTATATCAAGGAATTAATGGCGTTACATGGGGTTTTAAAAAGGGAGTTAATGAAATAAATCAAACACGTAACACATTTATTTATTGTCATAAATCTACAACCTCAAAACCGATTATAAATATCCTCACAACCCCAACTCTTTTCCTTACACACAAGAGAATCGTTGTGCACAACAATTCTGGAGAATTATTTCAAGGCCGAAAGAACCTCTTCCTCCAAAAACGATTTCAAGACCGAGAGAGATCCTCTTCCATCGGATCAAGACGATCTAAGGCGGAAAAATAAAGGAAATATTTCTCCATGCTAGCACCCGGAGGCTCCTTTGGCAACATCCCGAGATACGAGGTACACATGTGGATCACCACTAGTGGAAGTCTACACTTGGATTCTGCGACACAACGGCGAATCACATCAGATCATGATCAAGAATATAAACAAAGAAAGAACACCCAAAGGTATTTCCTTTAAATAGATTAAATTAATTATAATCAACCTATAACGATCCTACATTGTGGCTCTAGGAATATCATTTTCTTTGTTCATTTCGGTGATTCGATCCGTGGAGACTAGCGTTTATCGTCGTATTGATCCCAGATTGGTCATTGTTAATGACAAAAGTCCAAGTGGGAACATCCACCCACGCGCTTCCGCTGCGCCTGAAACCTTTAAAAATGACATGAACAAATAATATTATAATCATTTTTTTACTTCATTTATCCTATAATTTCCATGGAAAATAGTTTTTCATGACGGTTATTGGATATTAGAAATGAAAAAAAATGGACCCTATAGTTTTTAAGCCAGTTATTTGATAACCTACATGAAAAAATATAGGGTCTATTGTTTTTCACATCGATTATACAATAACAAAAATGATTTTTTTTAGATGGACATTTTTTCATCCTCCACTATAATAGAATCGAAAAGTAATAAATTAAAGAGAAAAAAAGGAAACAAAAAACCAGCAGAAGACAATAACAATTTAAGTTTTAAATCTACAATTTATATTACAAATAAACTTAAAATAAATCAATCTTGTAAAATAATTAGCCTATTCAATTTGAAATTGTCTCAAATATACGTTACTATATGACCGTGAGTCATAAAAAAGCTAAAAAATAATATAGACAATATTTTACTTCAATTTTGAATAAAAAATATGAAATATTAATGAAATCATTATAAATAAATCTAACCTTATAAACTTTGTCACTTTCTTAATTGAAAATATTTCAAATATAAATCCTAATAAATAATATCTGCATTCTTTTACAACTTCTTATTTATGAAACTATTTAAATGATATTTTAATTATAAATAACATTTTTAAGTAATATATCCAAAATTTAGTAATTGTAAATGAATATTCACCTAAGATTTTACAAATTTGATCTTCGATATATTATTTCTTATCATATCTCTAAAAAAAATTCCATTTTCTAATTGAAAATAATATGAGTAAAATATATTTTATTCATTATAATATTTTTTTTAAAATAATCAAACTTATTTTGAAAATATTTCATACAATTTTCCTTCACCACTCCATGGATAGAGCATAACCTGTACAATGTGCCCTCTCTTGAAAAAAACAACCAAAATACAATGACCAATGATATAAAATAATATTTAATATGAGTTGTTAATATGTTATGTGATATATAACACATTCTTATAAAGAAATATTTAATACTCTTCACGATATGGAAACATCAAACACTAAATAATGATATTCTTCTAATATATTTCAGCAATATAAACTGTTCTTTCTACATTGGTCATTATCAAAGCTAATGGATAAATAATGCATGGGTTACATAAATCCATATGCATCTATATTTTAATTATATATACAAATTTTATTTAGATACCTAATATAGAGCATACATAATTATAAATTTTCAATAAATTAATGAAATAATTTTTTTAATCGACTTACATGAAAATAATTTGCATCATTTTTATGCCCAATTGATCTCTAGCTATAAGCTACATGATATAAAATTTCAAAATTCCCACAGTCATCAAATTCTCTAAAATAAAAACATCAATTTGAATCTCATATACTCCCATTAAAAAATTTGAGTATGCTAGCGATCTATCAATACTAGTCGAATCTATATTTGAAGTCAAGAGACATTGAATTTTTTTTATAGTATATACACTATTTTTTTGTCTATAAAGTATTCTTGTAAAAAATTAGAAAAATATATATACATTAATATGAAAAAAATTTAAAAAAAACTATGAAATAAAATATAACATATATACTTACCACTATGGTAATCTATCGAAGTAGTCTAGATGTAAAAACAAAAAAATGACCGATACATTATCCAACGGTTGTAACCTCATCTACAGGATATGGAATTTTTCTTGATCTATCAATAATATCAAAAAAAGATACCCCATGACGCTCTAACTAAATCTGATGATGTTGAATGGTAGTGTTGATAGAATATATATCATCCCATATGAGACAATAAGATGGGGATAATCAATATAAAACTAATAGAATTTTGGAAGATGTGGAGGATGGGGTGTAGGGGTAGGATAAGAAAGAGTGGGGTTTGGAGGCATACCTATGTAAGTAAGATAAGAATGAGGAGTAGGATCTATTGGTGGAAGTGGGGGTGTTAGACCAGAAGGCTGAAAGTTCCATTTCATGTATAAAAAAACTAACTATACCAATTATCTTATCCCATCCTCCATCGCCACATGAATATAAAAAACTCTGGCTTCCAAATATTCTATTTTTTATAAATATGCTAATTTGAAGAAGCTTCCAAATGTGGAAACACTTTTCTTACTAATACACTTGCCGAGTATCCTCATACATGACCCAAGTGTTCAGGATTTCTAAATGTTGAAGCTAAATATACATTTTACCCTCAGAAATAAAGACCCCCTGCGTTCTCTTCTACTCAAGAGAATCCTATATGGAGTACTCGAAATGTAATGAATTAAAATAAACAAAGAGTTTGTTTAACTTCAATAAATAAATAATGTATACATTATACAATCTTTTAATCTACAAATCCTAACTTTTCAGTAAGGTATTTTCTTTTTTTTTCTCATATGACCCATATTCAATTTTTCATGTCCTTTGGGAGGGGACCTATGCAGACCCTAAAGACTCAGCTACCATCTTTTGATATTTTCTACTACAATATATTCTTCCAATAATTTGTAACCTTTTGAGATAATGTATCATGGTATAATTGTTTTTCTTGAATATCCTGATGAGATATCATTTATTTCTATAAATTACGATCTAAGAATAATGACATATTTTACATGGTCATTAATATAAAAAAACTTCTAAAAAGGTAACATTGAACATACCAAAAACTGTTCACATCGTCTACTTTTAGTAAACTTACTACATGAATCTTCATATATAAATGAATATATATCACATGTATTTTCATGTTTTCTATCCAAAAAAATAAACTTTGATGCGAGAGATGATTTAAAATCCATCAAACTTCTAGTACCCAATGATAAAAATTTCTTCCTAAATCCTCCAGTACCAGGGATATCATATGTCATCTGATAAGAAATGGAAACATATATTACTATAAATAGTTCAAGATAAGTAAAATAATAGCCAATAAGCTTAGAAAAATGGTCACTCACAATTTTTATAATGAAACTTTGTCAATACTTTTCCATTCATCAAACAAAATACTTATTTTTCTTTTTTTCTTGCACTGATATAAAAGTATTGAATTGTTGGGAATTTGTACGTCTTAGGATATCATTAACATAAAATTCTATTGGTATTATCTTTTCTTGGCTATGGGAAACTTCAAATTTTGGTAAATTTTTGGTTCCACATTTACCAACCATCGTACTATTTTTACCTCATGGAAGTAGATGTCTCATGTAAAGAAGGATAAAGAGGCTCATCAATAAGAGCATGTGTACATTCCTCTCTATATGTATAAGTATGATCATCTCCAAAAATATGATTTGGATCAAAGGATTTCTCTATCATTATCTTAAAAATCAAATAAACATCAATTATTACAAAAATATACAAATACAAAAATTTCATTGAAATGTAAATAAAAAAATAATAATTATCAAACAATAGAGTAAACTAAACTAAAATTAACATATTTTTATTTATATTTTTTATAGTTAACTAAAATCCTAAAAATATTAATGAGAGATGAAATGACATAAATGAATGAAAACTACACAATATTAATGATATAAGACATTACATATTAAAAATTCACCAATTTTATTTATCCTTTTTACAAGTTGTTTTTATAATATACTATTATACAATATTTTTTGTTTTTATTTAAAATTCTGAATTTAATATAGTTGGTTTTCATCAAAATCAATTCATAGATATGTTACGTAAGGGTAAACATGGAAATATAGACAAAACTAAACTAATAATAAAAAATTTAACTTACTAGTTATAATACATATTTTAATAAAGATAATAAAATAAAAATACATAAATTATGAAATTCAATAAAGAAAACCATAACTAAAAATATGTCACATGTAATATTAGGAATGTACTAAATAATTTTTCCCCAGATTCAATCATCATGATTGTTCCTCAGGAACAAACCCTGCCTACAATGTGCTCATAAATATTATTTTTTAATCATTCCATGCAAGTAGGGATCTTACATAAATAATCATCTTAATCAATTTTATCATCACCAACATACAACTTTTTTCATTGTAAAATAATAGACCACCACATACCAGATTTATTAAAAATATATAATTTTTTCAATGTCTTTCCATGATAAAAGGATCATTGGTGTATTCCAATTTATTCAGATTAACTAGTGTTATTCCAAATTCATCGATTTTCACACTGTTTTTACAGATAAACCATTTAAAAATAAACACTATAACTTAAAATATAATGTAATAAACCACCCATATTTTATCTATGACTCCATAATATTCTGTTGATGTAGATATTATATTTTTATCTTCAGTTCTTGAAAAATGGATTCTTTCTGTGGACACCAACACACAACTATTCTCATAAACAACATTGTATTTTTATTAGGAATGAAGGAAAATCGGTACAAACAATAGGGACAGAGTCACAATAGGCCTATGGAGGCATTAAATAATGAAGACCAAGTTGACCCCCTATGAACAGGTTGACCCCTTCATGTTTTAGGAAAATATTGTTTGGAAATCATTTAATGTTGGGGCCCTAGTCCTCTACTCCCAAAGAAGAATGATGGTCCACCACCCTATTTACATCACACTGTGTATGAACCACATGAATTTTGTTTTTGAGAATATATTTACATTTACTATTGATATAAAAAATCAACTAGGGAATGGAGCCTTTTTCTGGCTTGGAATCATGGATGATCATGGAGTCAATTTCCATCGGATCAAGCATAAAACTCTGCTGAGCACATAGATCCATCCCCATGTGTAGAGATTTTCCCTCCACCTAGATAGAGCTTCCTGTTGGAACCAGGTTCTTCAAAGCATGATTCGGTGTATGGTTTGTGTTTGTTGTCAATCCTCAGTGGAAGTTCAGGGTGTGTACCATCAAATCGATCATACTGTTCAAGCAAAAAACAGTAGTGAAGGTGGCGTTGTTTCCCAGTGTTTTCCAATTTTTTGGGCCAAAAAATCGGCCAAGAAAGTAAAGTGTTTTTGGCAAAGGTACTTGCGCGCCGTGCTCTTGGAGGATAAAAGACTTGCGCGCCATATGTTTTTGAGGATCAGAACATCAAAATTTGGCTAAGGAAAGAAGGTCACGCAAGTGTTGGTTGGGTCGCGCAAGTGAGTTGCGCGACCGAGTTTATTGAAGAAAAGACTTGCGCGCCGTCGAGGGACTTGCGCGCCGCCGCGCAGGGGGTCCAGTTTGACTATAAATACTGGACCACCCCTCCTTATTTCTCATGGAGTTCATGGCCGAGAGATTGTTCGAGCTCTCGTCGCGCAGGTGGTTGAGTCGCGCAGGTGGTAGTTTTGTCGCACAAGTAAAGCTTGCGCGCCGGTTTTTGGTTGTGCGCCCAAGGCGGTTTGGAAGAGAAAGGAAGTGGACCGCGCAAGTTTGTAGTTGGGGAAGGAAGAGTCGCGCATGTGTGTTGATGACACTTGCGCGCCAGTTTGGACTTGCGCGCCATAGTAGGACTTGCGCGACTGTCTTGGAGAAGTGCGCCTGGTTTTCCTGAAGCCCACCGGCCTGTTTGGAGCTGCACGAAAGCTGAGAGACTACTCGGTACATTCGAGGAAAAGTGATATTCTTCTTCTGGTGAGAATTGTACATCAATAGATCATCTACATACAACAAAGGATGCACTCTTATGCAAATGAAGAAGAGACCTTCACTTCTATAAACTGAGTGGGACTTCACCAACGGTAGTGAGCCAGGGGGAGTCAACGGGAGTGACCCAAGGGAAGTAGTGAGCTATCCCTGAAACTTTGTAAAGGAAGTGAGCCTGGGACAGAGCGACTGTACTCGAACTTTTGTAATCTACAACTAGTGAAGCATAGTGGATTTTTGGTACGACCGACAACCTGTCGGCATATGCTCCTTGGACGTAGCCCTTAGTGGTGAACCAAGTAAAAATGGTTGTGTCTTCTATGTGCTTGTGAATGTTTTCCTTCTGATCATAATCATCATACAGGTTCAACAAGTTCCTACCAATGTGGGAACAAGATCCATCACATTAAAAGAAAAAGTGGTCACCCTGATTCACCCCTCCCCTCTCAGGGTGTCCCGGGGTCCTTCACTTCCATGTACATAATATTCAAAGAAGGAAAATATAACACTCCCCAGATAGTCCCAAAAAACCCCTCCTCCTTTAATGATGAACGATAAGCACAAACCATCGATATTCAATTTGAAACCCAAAATAGGCAGTTCCCAGTACACCTAATCCCCCTACTGTACTATAGAGGTAATATAACCTGAGGAAATAATCACATGCAGAGATCTTAGAGATGGAGAATCATTCCAATTGATGAAACTACTGACAACATCAATGAGGAGATACTGTGTTCATGAGATAATGGATCTTCTCATGGATAAGACACCCTCATACCTGGCCTACAAAATGCACCAACACCCCACACTTAGAATAAAATACCTTTCCTTTCCTTCCAGGCCTATTGTATATAGACCCTAAAACCATCTATCTAGAAACATGGTGCCTCAAAAATATAGGGAAGGAAGAGAAGTGAACTCTCTATATAATTTCCACACATCAATGGTCCATTCCCCCTCAAAGAATAAGTGATCTACATCCTCCTCCTTGTGAGTATTCTAATAGTGGAAACATGAAACAAGGTTGACACCCATCCTTTTCACAATATCATATGTGGGAACAACATGGTTTCTTATCCTCCGAGTGAGAAAATTGAACTTTGTAGGATCATTCTTACACCAAACCATGCTATTCCAAATATCCCACTACCCCTCTTCCATCTATATCCTATGGAATTCTATGTAGGTGAAGGTTCCAGACTTGGAATGAGTAAAAACATATTTATCTTGTTCATAGTTGATATTAATAAGATATATCACATAATATTTCTTAGCATCCAAAACAACATGGGTAATATGAGGATAAAATCTGTAGTCATTAAAAGATATCAACGGAGTAGGACAACCCAAAAAATTGATCATAGAGACTGCCCATTTGTGTTTCCAGAAGAGGATGTCACCGTTCCTGACAATCCATCGGGAGTGGGTATAGAGGGTAATGATAATAGTTAAGATCTTAGACCCTAAAAGAGATGCATGGGAATTTTTATACTCCTCATTCCTAGTGTAATTATATGACAAGTTTTTACCACAAAGGGTTCTCTCTTCCACTATCTCCCAAGCAAGCCTTTCATGTACACAATGAATAGTTTTTTAGAGGCACCACATATTGATGTTGCCTTTATAAATGGGCCTCTCCATCCTTCCCCATGATTCATGGTTCCATTTTCTTTTAGAAAAGGCATCCCATAAGCCATGATTTTATCGACGACTTTAATGACCCCCATAGATACTTGGAAAACCAAGAGTGGATGGACCTGGATGGTTGAGAGTATGCTATTAACTAAGGAAATTCATCCCCCAATGGATAAGTACTAGTTTTTATAGGTAAGAATATGACCTATTATTATATTCACTATGAAATCGAAGGCACAAATATGTAGGATTCTTAAAGATATAGGGGTGCCCAGATAATCTAGAGGAAATGTACCTCTTTTCATGTCGAGTCCACTTTACAAGGAAGTAACATATCTATTTCTGCATCCATCTGTAGCAAGCATTAATGAATATGACCGAATCAACTGCAACCATTTGGTTTGAAATAGAAGTATGGTTCAGTTTTCTATGAAATCAAAGAATATCCCAATTTTCAATATTCTATTTATAAGATAGCTGAGGGTGTCCTACATGAGAATGAATATGGTAGGGGAGATGGGGTCCCCTTACCTAAGAATATGGGTTATATTGAACAGACATGAGTATTGAACATGAAATAAAAAATCATCCTGGATGAGATAAAGCATAAAAAATAAAGTCTGTGGCCCAAGAAGAGAGACCCATTCCCATGAGCACCCTATTAATGAAGTCCCACTCCATTCTGTCATAAGACTTATTCATGTCTAGCTTTAATTCCATGTTTGAACCATGGCTATTGAAGTTGATATCTCAAAACATTTCTAGAGCTATGGAAGTAGGTGCCTATATAGACCTACCATTTACAAATCCATGCTGCTCAATGGAGACCGATCAAGGAATATGAATGGACAACCTCAAGTTTATGATTCTTGAAAAGATTTTATAGGGAAATATGTACATACTTACTGGCCTGTAATGGTGAATAGAGGATAAATATTTGATCTTTATAATAAGTACAAGAGTCATAGCCCTAGCAACCCATGAGACCAATCTACCACAGAAGAAGTCCTGAATAGAAACAATGATTTATTCATTCACTATATCCCATTATCCCTTATAGAACAATCCTAGAAAGCCATCAGGGTTGTGTGAAATATCTAGGTTGAGGCTTGACATAACTGTATGGAATTACTTCTCCATAGGTATTGCTTCTATAAGGACACTATCCTGCTAAAATACAAGGGTGGGAATTAACTCTAGTAGCTCCGTAATCCCTCTTGGATCCCTACTTTCCATGTTCGGATTAAGACCTGTAAGATGATTTTTTAAGAAGTAGAGAGACATACCCACAACAATGTCATTGTCAGATGAAAAAGAACCATCTTCAAGCATGGTTTTAGATACCACTAGCCACCTTATTTCATTTATTCATGCATAAAAGTAGGACATGTTTTTATCGCCTTTTGGAATCCATTTATTCCTTGAGATCTCCCAAGTTGTGTGGTTTTTTTAAGGATTGTATCTTCTTGGGTGTTCTTGTTATAGGATATATCCTCAAACAACATGTCATCCCATGTAACTTCTAACATGATTTCTAGTCTATCAACTTCCTTTTTGAAATTCTCCATGTACAGATCAATAATAGGAAGACCCTTTACCCATGCCTGTAGCTAGTGTTTGAGTCACCTCATTTTTTTGTGAATATCCACCCAATAGTATCCCTAAGTAGGATCCTCCCATACACCACTGACTATTTTTTGATACACAGGGTAGAAATTCCAATGGGAATGATATCTGAAGTGTTCAAAACCATCATTCCTGGGGCATAATGAAACTAGTAGAGGGGAGTGATTAGAAATACCTCGCACAATATGGTTTACTTTGGCATTGTAAAACTTGAAAATGGAATTTTTGTTGGCCAATAACCAATCTAAATGAATCTAGCAACATTCTTCCCCTCTTTGATTATTGCACCATGTGAAACTGTCACCAGAGTATCCCATATCTAGGAGACCTATCCTTTCCATGAATTGATAAAATTTCATACATTCCATGTGGGGGAAATCACCCATACCTTTCTTTCCATCCAGATCATCTATAATGTTGAAGTCCCAACTGAAAGTCCATATGAGTTCTTCCGGATCAAATCCATTGATCTCATACCATATGAAGTCTCTTATATGAGACTCTCTACTCCAATACAAAAAAGAGTGGAATATATAATCTTTTATAGTATTTAACCTCACAAAAATGAATTCATAACCCGATTGAACCAAATCCATAGTCTAGTACTTGCTATAGAATATCCATATATGTTTATTAGTCGGGTAACTATGCATGCATGTATGAATTATAACTTTTTTAGTAAACTCGCTAATTTTGGAAGGAAGTGGTTTATGCTCCAAGAAAGTAGTAATGAAAGACTTATGCTTCTTGACCACTGAGGCTAGGAAATCTATTTTTACCAGGGCACTGATTCCACTAGAGTTATATATGAGGTTGTGAATAATTTAAATAGAGAAATCCAAGATTTTTCCACCTGAGACTTGGTCTTGATCACGTGGGAGTAAAAATAATGGTAGATAGAATTGGATCTTCCAACTCACATTATGTATATGAGAGAGTTTTCCATGGTTCTAGAAGTCTAGTGTGACTAGATCCTCATGTAATACTCCCTTTGTATCATCTTGGGAGTGTTGATGAGGGGTCCAAATAGCATACCTTCTTGAGTAGGAAATAGTTGATCATTTTTAGAGATATGGGGGAGGGCTGAGAGAGGGTGAAATATAGCTACTAGAAGGGGGGGGGGGGGGGGTTAGACCATCTCCACTAACATATTCCATAGAAGATTCTATGAAGGAGGGGGAATTAGGGGGATAAGAATGAAAATATAGAGAGATAGGAATCCTCATAAAAAATTTCCTAATAGACCTACCCAGCATGGATGAGGCTGGAAAGGAAAGAAGGAGTAGGTAAAAAGGGGAGGATGAGTAGTAAAAGGTAGGGGCAGTTTGAAATGGGATAGATCTAAGAACTAGGTTCCATCCATGGGATAAGAAGAAATACCTTGAGAAGGGACGAGGAAGGTAGTGAGGACTGGATAATCATCCCAAGAAAGTTTTGGTTCATGTATGGTAACAAGGTCAGCATACAGATACTATGGGGAGAACCTTGAAGCAGGGATTTAGGGGGGAGGATGGGGTTGACACAAGTAACGACAACGATGCTTCTTACACACCCACATAGAGTGACCTTGGAGCAAGTAGTGGGAACAATTTTTAGGGAATACTAGATTAATTATTTTATAAGACCACTCAAAATACCCATACACTTTAAGGGATATCCTTTCTGGTATAGGCATAGAGAGATCAAACACCACACAGATTCAAGCTACATAAGCATCATCCAAAAACTTGGTGTTGTCATACGCACAAAGGAATCTCCCATTGGGGTCCACTAGGTCCTTAAAGAGGGAAAGTTTTTGAAAAGGAAGTGGAAGATATGGTATGCTAATCCACATGACAACACATGGACATTCCTTACCTTTGTGAAGCTCCAGTGACCACGTGGTTAGATTATGCCTCCAATGGACGGTCATCCGGAGATATTTTCACCAGATATGGAGAAAGTCCGACTCAAATTAAAAAATTATAAAAAAATAATTCCTAGAGAACCACTGATATCCACATAGGAACTGTGAGACCCCAGGTAGCTGAAAACCTTTTGAAGGTCATGAGAGGAGGTGATTGAGATCCAAAACATGCTATTAGGGTTCATCTGAGGAAGTCGACTACATCATAACATGCCTCTGTTGGAACCTCCACCATCAAGCATGGATCATCCATGAACACCATCGACACTAACCAACAAAAATTAGGATATAAAGTCTATGGGGGACCCTAGGAAGGGCTGTATAGAGCATCCATGAAGGATAAACTAGCACAGTGAGACCAAGGGGAAGAGTTGAGGGGAGATAGGGATGACAAAGAAGCCGCACAAGGGGACAACGAACCCAAATCAAAGGCCAACACCACTAGAAGCTTATCTAGTGAGGGGGAAACTAGATGAGAAATATTTGGATTAGTTTTAAAAACACAAGGTTCATGGTGCACGTTCTCCCAAATAAAATCCTTTTCTTGTTGATCTCTCTATCAAGACTTGTCCAAATCTTTTGTATGAAACATATGGCACAATGTGATCAAATTCCAACTTGGAATTCCCACTAAACATCTCAATGGTTTTTATGTATCTATTTTTACTAAGAACTGTCTCATTAAACCATGGAAAAAATTATTTGTTATGGTCATTCAAGATTCACGTATATTCCTTCTTTGGATAACTTTGTATCAATGAATTAATATGAAATGTTATACATGGTTGAGCATCATATATGTTATTAAAGATATAAAAAAATACCTTATTTATCTGTTCACCTATCAAGGATTTAACTTTATAGACATGAATCACCTTTCCCTCATAAATAACCCATTTATTGAGAGATATAGGCAAACAAATGTTATCCACTACAGGCAAATAACTTACACAAAACTATGCACCCTCCTTGTACTTATCAAAAATGGATGCATCTAGTCTATATGGATTCTTAACACACACCTTCTATATATTCATATAACTTTCAAAAGGATACATCAAACATAGATATATAGGTCCAAAAAGATTTATTTCTTACACCTAATGAACCATTACATGCACCTTGATATCAAAAACAAGTTATAGGAAAATACATTTCGAATTGAAAAAGTATATAAACCACTTCATTATATAAAGTTTTATAAGAAATTAAATCCAACATGTTATTAAGAATCTAATAAAAAAATAACACACCTTCCTGATAGCCATTCTGACATGGGTTTGAAATATTCCACACAATGCAACTGGTAAGATCTACTGCATTTGAAGTGACAATCTTGACATTTTGTACCTATAAATTTCAAATACTTTAATTATTTTTTAAATTTAAAGAATAACCATGTGGCACTTTGATATCATGAATACATTGATAAAAGATAATTTTATCTTTCTTGGATAAGGTATGATAAGTCTGGGGTAAGAATTCTCATCTTCCATCAGGAGTGGGAGAAAAATTCAAATGAATTCCATTTGATATTAAATCCAATCATGCATTCAACCCATTGTTATTCTTTCCCTTAATATCTAACAATGTTTTAATAAAATTTTAATAGATATTATTATCCATTTTTCTGAAATCAATGTTATGTTTCACCTCATGACATCTGCAATATGGTATCTAAACAAATAATTTCTATTTATTCTAAATATTTATATCATTACCAAATTTATGTGTCTTTTTAAATGTCACAACAGTGTTTTTCACCCTCTCAAAATACTAGTCAATGGATAAAGGTTTTGGAGAAATATAAAAATCATGTGATCCATTGATATAATTTTTTTTAATATTCTATAAGAGTGATCCATAGGGAAACAATTTCAATGACCCATGTATAATATTTTTATCCCATGATGGATTTGATAATATGAAGTCTATTTTTCACTAATAGGACAAGATTTATTCCCCAAAACACTGTATCTAGAAAAATTTCCATAAAATGGGAAGTCATTTATATTGAAACTAATCATTTTATGCAGTTTAAAACATTCCATCTATAAATATCATACAACCTTATACCTTCCACCTGTAATAGTTTCAAATAATAAATTAAAGGTGGAAATAAAACATCAATATCATTTCCAAGATATTTTTCTCGATAGATATAGAAACACCCACTTTTCATACATCAAAATTACATAAATTGTACATAATACTTAAAAAATTATACAAATATTTGGCCAGATACCATAATAGTCAAGTGAATTTGGAAACATGGAAACAAAAACAATGGTACATAAATGAGCGACATTATCTTCCAATATTTTCTTCCTAACTATCACACTTATTGGACACAACTATCACAATACATATCTTCAAAACCTCATTAAGAAAACATAAAAATGGGTGAGCTCAAATTCATTGTAAGAGAAAAAATGGAATATATGTAAGAATAATCATGATAATAAGGGTATGAGAACATGATCGTGAAAATAGAAGATCATACCCTCTATATCAACGATCATAAACATAATTCATGGAGAAATATTGGAATTTTATAAGGAACGAATCATATGAAAATAAATAACATAATCTAGGAAATTATATAATAGGAATAAAACATTGAATTATGTAAAATACATAAGAATATAATAACCCTATGTTATGGTGGCCTATCAAGGCCTTTGTGACATGTTAGAATTGGGTTAATCACCCATGTACCTGCTTCGGGCATGGGATTACCTCTTTTATACCCTCTTGTTTTAGGCTTGGGATATACCCCTATGTACCATATTGTTTTTGGATTGATATTTCCTCCTATTTACCCTCTTGTTTTAGGCTTGGGATGCCCTCCCATGTAACCTCATGTTTTGGGCGTGGGATGTCCTCTTATTAGCCCTCTTGTTTCAGGATTGGGATGTCCTCCCATGTACCCTCTTATTTCAGGATTATGATTCCCTCCCATGTATCCTTTGATATCATAAAACATTTATCATTTTCCAATTAATTAGTGGGAGATATATGTCCCACACATAACATAATTAAATCATTCATTCTTGTGCCAAAAAATCATCCTATTATGACCCATGAAAAGAGAAAAGTTTTATTAAGCTCAAATAAAAACCCATGAGTTACAATGGATATCATTAACATTTAGACACATAATAAACTATGGAAAAGATATAGGTTTCATAATCATTTAATCAATTCATATCCCATGAAGAGAATTGGGTTTAAAAATCAAATAACCTATTAAAGTGAAACTGGTGTCATAAGCATTATTCCATCAAAACATAAACCATTCAAGAAAGAATAGGAATTCAATATTTGGATCAGTTTCTATAAGGGATAGAGTAACATCAATGTATGTCATCTCTGATGGAAATTTACTTCTCAAGATATTTTGGAAACATTACATGAGGAAAATATCCTTTATTTTTTGAAAAAGACTATAAAAAACACGAAACCTTTTGAAATCCATTTTCTTTGAAAATACTTTGAAAACATAGTAATAAATATTGAAATCATTTTGAAAAATTTTTCCCAATAAAACTTATAATATAAGAATTTTAACATTTTCAAAACATAAAAATAATTTTGGAAAACTTTTTGAAAACAATTTTTCTGAAAATACTTTAAATACTTATAAAGGATGCTTGAAAACATTTCAAAAACAATTTTATTGAAAATAAATTTATAAAAATGTAATTAAATATTATAAAACCATAAATAATTTTTATTATCATTTTTCCTTGAAAATTATCATCAAGGATCATTTGAAAACATTTTTTATTACAATTTTTAAAACATGGTTTTTGAAATAGAACATATTTCCGACCGAGGAGGGAAATACAGTAAAATATTAAAAAACATTTTATTAATTTTATTAAGTACCAAATAGTGGAAAATGGTACTAATAAATAGACATATATTGAATAAAAAATGGTTAAGGATACTCAAGAGTGTTCTTGAGAGATGGATTATATTATTTCATCAAAAGTAACATAATCATTTATAATCTTGAAAAGTGATGAGATTGTTTCAATGAACTCTTACCACTTGGTTACTTGGGATAATAATATCCATGTAAAAATAATAATTAAATGAAGATTAAAAATTTCCTGAAAATAAGGATATTCATGATATAACATGTCAAATTTATGTACATACTCCTAAAAAAATAATGTTGTTGCATAACAATACATGTGTCTCAAATAAGGAAGACTAAAACAATGTTGTCTTACTGATTTGGTCACTTTTGTAACATTAAGCCCATTAAATAATGACCATATAATTGATATGTAAATATCCATAAATTTATGTATAATAATAATATAGTAAATAAATTTTAAGTATACACACCACACCAAAATAATGGGAGGTAAATAAAGCATGTATCTCACAAAAATAAAAGTGATATGAAATTCCCTTATCTTATACCTTGACAATCATCATACTCATTAAAAACTATTGTATAAAAAAATTATTATAAATATATCTTAGAAACAAATTATAATATCTAATTTCATATATGGTTTCATTATGACTTTATATTACCCACTTGTTAACAATTCTATGTTAAGGTTACACTTAGGGTAATATTCTCTTGGTTTTTTTCATGTGTCTTAATTTGTTATATATTTGGTACTTATACATATATAATAATTTAAATAATGTAAAACATGAAATAATTATCATTTATATTCAGTAAGTTTGTGTTTTAATAATATATAGAATATTAAATTATGAAATGGAAAACAATGTTCATGGAGATAGTGGGTCGTACGTATGCAAAAATGTTGTTTCTGTTTAATTTTCACATTAAAAGAAAGAATGTAAATGAAATATATGTATATATACATATAATTATTATTTTAGAATTAAAAGTTCATATATATCATATAGGTTCAGTAATCCCATTTTCAATACATTCTATGCAGTGTGTGAACGAATCACATCACTTTGAGTGGGTGGTAGTCTGCACTTCCCCAAACTAAATTATCATATTGACACAAAATAGAAAGAATGAAGATATATGTTGTAAATGGATTAAATAATAATAAATACATAATAAATATTATATAAAAAATTTATAAATGTATTTTCCATCATAATTTCAACCATGATAGGTTGTAAGTAAAAATGAACAATCATCATTTTTTGAGGCTATAGTTCACTATACAAATAAAAAGTATGTTCATTACTCATTGGACAGAGGTGTGTGTAAGTGTAGGTAGAAATATCAGAATAAAAAAATCATATTATATTTAGGATACTGATATTTTTATACAAGAATTTAATAAAGAGAGTGTAGCGATTGGAGAAGGAAAATAAAAGAAAAGAGATTGATAGATGGTGCTACCTCTTAATTGGGTAACTCTGTTTGGTTTGTGGAAACATTCTTCATTGGATTGATTTATTCACAAGGATAGGATTATATGAGTAAGGGAGATATGTTTCAAAGTTTATTGGGTATAAATTTTCTGAACCAAAGTGATTTTATAGGTTTGTAGAAATTGGACAGGTGGTGGCCTTTATTGGGAAGGGAAATGACACACAAGGAATTTTTGAAAATAAGTTATGTGTACCCATTTTTTTACCTAAGAAAAGTCATAACAATCCAAAGAAACTTAATAATTGAAATTTAATGGACTAATAATTTATTAAAATGGTTTTTGAACAAGTTTTTAGGTTGTTTTGGGTCTAAAATTAACGATTTAGTACTTTATCAACCTACTTTTTCTCCTAACCATTGTAATTAATTTTAATCACTTTCACTAATATTTTTGATAAAAAATGTGATCTTATTAGAAATTATAAATTATACTGATTCAAAATATGGAATCCGTTTTTTCAAATTATAATCACATAAGTTTTATAAAATAATTTAAAATTAATCCCATTGACGGGATGCCACTGAGGGTTTTAATGTAAAAATATTCAAAAGTTTTCTATTTTTCGATGTCTAATTTAAATGTAAAATTGGTTCAAATGACCTAAATTTTATTAATAGATAAAAAATATATTTAATTCTAATTTTTAAAAAATTCAAAATATAATTTATCGCTAAAGATAAATTATAAAAAAGATGTTTTGAACAAAAATACAATATTTCTCACTATTATTAAAATATCAATCATTATAGAAAAATACCAAATTTTTTCCAAAACAAATTTTTATTTTTTAATTAAAAAAATGAGGTTTATTTTTATATATTAAATATATTAAATTTACAAAAGTATTTTTTAAAATGGGTTCACCATTATAAGGCGGTAAAATTACATTTATAAAAATATATGTTTTGAAGCATAAAATTAGGGCTGTTCTTATATTATGTCTATCAAATATATTGAATGAATATAAAAAAAAGTTTATTAAACATATAACATAAATAATAAATTAATATCACCCACTAATTTTATTTAGTTTAATTTATTAAGGTAATATAGCTTTGTGACAATAAAAATAATAATATTTCCTTTTGAATTCAATCAGTTTTCTTATTAATTTCCAATTAATTGGTAACATATGAATTCAAATTATATTTATTTAAAACAAATATGTTTATAAATTAGTTAATACTATTCATAACATTTAATTTAATTTATAGGATATATCTTATTACTTCATATAAAAATATTTTAATAATATATTACGATTTTATAAAACGTAGTCTTACATTTTATGAAAGCCATCGAGGGAAGCCATTATTGATTGTAACACAAGAAAAAAATAGTGTTCCATGTAGAGAAAGATAAAATTTATTTTTCATGGAGTGAATGAGTAACTTGGTGTTGAGTGTAGCTCAATCCAAACATATTGGTTTAATATAAAATAAACTATTTTTATTGTTGTGTGAAATGAAAATATAAAAAAGGCCAAATTGATTGAAAAAGTATTCTGGTGTTAAATTATTCCCCATTTAAATGAATTTATCCCTCAAAAGTATTTTGGGTATTAAATTTTTTAATACTTGAAATTTTCATTCATATAAACCCCAGATAAAAAAATGAATACTAAAAATTCATTTTGAAAAAGGAAAATTGGAAATATAATGGCTACCCAAAGTAACATATAACTGTGATTAAATGTGAGAGAACATTGGTGGAAAGTGAAAACATGGATATGGAAGAGAAATAATACCATCAGGTTCTGATATAGTGTGATAGAGAATAGTGTTAGTATAATGTTAACAATCATAAATCCATAAATCTATGATAACCTAAGGAACCTTTTGTTTCATAATAAAAAAGTACTATGATTTTTTTTGATTTCAAGATCCATTTTCCTAATGTTGATGAATTTTCATGAAAAGATATATTTGCTTGATTTCCGGACAACATCACCCTTTTTTACTCGTTGATCCACATAACCTCTTTCTCTAAAAAGGATGGTGAATTTTTCATTCTTGAAGTACTAAAATGTCATGAGATCCATGATATTATATCTCATTTGTTATCATTTATCATCAACAAAAATTATTTTTAATAGGCTATCCAATATGCATGAATCCTCAAATAGAGAGATAAAACTTTAATCTAACTAACTTAATCTGTAGTTTAACTTAAGCTTTCCTTGAATGGTTAAACTTATAAAACTTTTGAAAGATGAAAATTCAATTCTATATAAGTAATGTCATGAAAGTAGATAAACATTGATCCCCCATATATCAAAAAGTGAAAATTTGTTTTCACATTCATAACATGTGAGTTCCCTTATCATATATTCCAGTGAAACATGGTAACAACTTTAATTACCATAAATCCTTTTGTAAAACATGAATTATACCATATTCCAATGATTATTTGATATATTATTTAAATAAATGAAGTTGTAAACCTCATCCTTGAAGACATAGAACATTTTTTTAATAATCAATTCCATGGTGGTCTATACCGTACAATTTACTTATTCATATCCAACATATCTTAATCCCAACATCATTATCTCATCATCAGCCATTATTTAAGGGTTACCTTCCCCTAATAAAAATATCACCATTCCATGAAATTACTTTTCTATGTCTTCATCAACTTTAAACATGTCATTTTCAATCCTTATTTAAAGCTTATACTTAAAATACTTATATATTTCAGGATCCATATAACACTATCTTTGAATTAAAAAACATAAATACTTATTGAATATAACTTTATTATTAAAAAATTACCCAGGATACATCAACTTTTTCATTAATACCTGTTTCTTATAATATAAAATATTAATCATTTCTAAAGGTTCCTCAACCTCAATCTAATCATGCTTCTTATGTTTAGTGTAAAGAATAGTGGAAGAACAACACTTACCTTTCACGTGTCGTTTGTAGTCTCCATATCTTTAGAATTATAACTAACACTCATACGCCCTTCTCGATTATCTACAAGAGCTTTTCTATTAGGACATTATGTTTCATAATGACCATTTATTCCACACTTAAAACACATAACCTTCGATGATAACTTAGGGAGGAAAATATTTTCATCCATTGCATAAACCAAACTCTCGATTTCCCCTCGTAGTCAATTCCTTTGTGTCCTTATTTTCCATAGTCAAAACATATTTTTATTCCTATAAGACATTATATTAGATAATTATTTCCACATTATTGACACAAATAAAACCAAATATTCTTTCTTCCATGGTCTCTGTTACCTGAACTCTCAGCAATCTTTATCCTTCTCTTCCTTGACGAGTTTTGTAGTTAGTTAAGGTACACATTCTTAATTATTTTCCATGAATACTAATTGGGATGATAAAAACATCTTTCACTTGAGTGATCATCACACTTGACTACTCATCAAAAAATCATCCATCACACTAAATGTTAAACATGTTCCTTTTGGTTCCCGCCATTGAATAATACCAGATGGATTGTGGGAGAATTATTTATCATAGAAGAAAACCACAAGTTCTAAAAAATAACAACTTATAGGATATCTAAATCAGGACACATTAATTAATCTATGACACCCTATGTTAATCCTAGGATATTTATAGCTAACTTATATTTAAATTATTCATAATGGTTTGTGAAGCGTTTATGAATTCTTAAAGTATATTCCCTTGGAGTGTCAAACTAGTTGTACAACAAGGGAAATTTTCATGTACCATATTACCTTATGTTAGGCCCAAAACATCTTTTCAGATTTGTTACCGCAATGTATATCAGTTTCAAAGAAACATCCACTTATAGTATCCAGATAGGGTTTTATTTCTAGGAAACCACTCACACTATCCTTTACCAAAATTTCAGGAATTTTTTCTAAACATGAACTCATCCTTAGATACATCTATAAAATATTCTTAGAAATATACCTAGGGATCTCACTAATGTTTTCCCATCCTATTTTTCAAATGTTAACTAAACCATTTCTCTAAAACTAACTATAGATACCCTCACTTTTCCTACATTAACATTAATAACTTTTGTGGAATATATAAAACATTATAGAAATAGAGGATGAAAGACAATAATAGTATAGTATATTTTGAAACATGGAAACAAAAACACTAGTACATAAATGAGATACATTATCTTCCACTGGGTTGTTCCTAACATCAAATTTATTAGACACATAAAACACAATACATATCTTCCTAGATTGGGGAATGAAGCATAACAATTAGTGTAATCAAATGCTTATTAAGGGTAAAAATGGAGATATATAAGCATAATCATCAGAATAAGGGCATGATAACACGATGTTGAAAATAGAAGATCATACCTTTCATATCAAAGATCATAAACCTGAATCTTGGCATAAATATTGGCAGTTTACAAGACATGAATCTAAAGGAAAAAATGAACATAATCCATGAATGTATATCATAGGAATAAAATATGGAACTATGGAAAACAAATAACCATATAACAAACCTATGTCAAGGAGCCCTACCAAGGCCTTTTTAACATTTTAGGCTTGATTAATCTACCATATACCTACTTCGTGCTTGGGATGACCTCCAGTGTACATTCTTGTCTTGGTAATGGGATATCTTCCTATATACCCTCTTGTTTTGGGCTTGGGATTCCCTCTTGTTTACCCTCCTATTTTTGGCTTGAGAGTATTTCCTATGTACCCTCTGGTTTCAATCTTGGTATGTACCCCCATTTACTGTCATATTTTGGTCTTGGGATGTGCTTCAGTGTACCCTCTTGTTTCGGGC
This sequence comes from Viscum album, assembly GCA_963277665.1. Classification (NCBI taxonomy): domain Eukaryota; kingdom Viridiplantae; phylum Streptophyta; class Magnoliopsida; order Santalales; family Viscaceae; genus Viscum; species Viscum album. The sequence goes on along the minus strand of OY728148.1, from coordinate 824,611,813 downwards.
TTGGGATGCCCTTCTGTGTACCCTTTGATCTCAAAAAATATTTATCATTACCCAATGCATTGGAGTAAGATATAGGTCCCACCCAAAACATAATGAAATCATACATGTTTTTTTAAAAAAACATTCATCATATCATGACGTGTGAAATGATATGGGTTTTATAAACATAAAATCAAAACCAATGACATGAAATGGGTATAATTAACATTCAATCACATCATAACCTATTAAAAATAGATAGGTATCATAATCATCTCATCAAAGCATAATCCATGATGATAACTGGCTTCAAAAAGCATATCACCCGTAGAAGTGAAATGAGTTTCATATGAATTATTCTATCAAAACATAAAACATTCATGAAATAATATGAATAAAACATTTTGATAATTTTCCAGAAGGTCCTGATTAATATCAACATATGTCATCTTAGATGGAATATAACTTGGAAAGATATTTTAAAAAATTTTATTAAGTAAAAAATCCATTCCTTATTGAAAAAGTCTTTTTAAAACCTAAAACCTTTTGAAATATAGTTTCATTAAAAATAATTTTAGAGCATAGATTTAGGTCTTGTAATAATTTTGAAAACTTTATCCTAAAAAACATATAAAATATGATTAAAAACAATTTAAAAACAATTTTCCAGGAAATATTATATTACACGGTTCAAAAACTTTTAAAAAAAATTTCTTTGAATTTTTTTGAAATCTTATGAATAATTGTTGAATTTTTATTAAAACAATTTCTTTGAATATACTTTGAAAATATATAAAGAATTCTTGAAAACGTTTTTAAAATCATTTGTTGAAAAATAGATTCTAAAACTTATAATGAAAGATTTGAAAATCATAAAAAAATTTTAAAATAGTTTTTCCTTAAAAATGATCTTCAGGGATCATTTAAAAATACTTTTGAAAATATTTCCAAAAACACGGGTTTTGAAATAAAAGATATTATAACCAGATAGAAATACAATATATTATTTCAAAAAAGAACTTTCTTAAATATATTATAAGCCAATTATTGGAAAATTATATTAATACATGGGGATATATTGAATAAATAGATTAGAAGTAAAACCATGAGTGTTATTGAGATATGGATCATAGTATTCCATTGAAAGAAGAATAATCATTTACAATCTTGAAAAACAATGAGATTTTTTTGATAAACTCTTACCACTTAGATACATGGGATTATAATCAACATGTAAAAAAAGGAATTACATGAAGATTAAAAATATCATGAAAAGAATGAGATTCATGATATAACATATCAAATAGAAGTATATAAACCTTGAAAAAGAATGTTGGAGCATAACTAAACATGTGTCTCAATGAAGGAAAATTAAAACAAAAATATCATTCCTATTTGGTAGCTTTTGTAACATTAAACCCATGAAATAAATATCATATAATTTATATGAAAACAACCCTTAATTTAATAATAAGTATCATAGAATAATTAGATGGCCAGTATACACACCATACAAAAATAATGGGTGGTGAATAAATCATGTGTCTGACAGACATATATGGTTTGATTATGACTTTATATTACCCAATAATTATCAATTCTATGTTAAGGTTATGCTTTTGGTAATATTAGATTTGTTTTTCCCACAAGTCTTAATTTTTTATATATTTGATCCTTATACGTACATCACAATTTAAAAAATGTAAACCCTGATATAAATATCATTTTTATTCAGTATATTTGTATTATAATAATCTATATAATACATAATTATGAAATGAAAAACAATTTTTATGGAGACGGTAGGTCATATGTAAGCATGAGCATTGTATCTATTCAATTTTCATATTTAAATAAAGAACATATATGACATATATTTTTATATATTTTTATATATCATTATTAAAGAATAATTATTATATCATTTATATCATATAATTTTACAAAACACATCCTTAATATTTTCCATGTAGTGTGTGAATTAATCACATCACTTTGAGGGGGTGGTAGTCCACACTTCCTCAAACAAAATTATCATATTTACCCAAAATAGAAAGCCTAAATGTATGTGTTGTAAAATTATTCAATAAGATTAAATACATAATAAATATATTATACAATGTTTATAAATGTAGTTTTTATGATAATTTACTCCATGAGAGGTGAAAAGTAACAATGAATAATCATGGTTTTGAGAGGTCGTAGTTCACCGTATACATAAATAGTATGTTCATTACCCATTAGATGGAGGTGTGTGTAAGTGTAGGTAGAAAACATGGAATAAAAACATCCTTGTAAATTTAATATTCTAGTTTTTTATAAAATTATGGAATAAATAGAGTGTATAGGGTGGAGAAGGAAAATAAAAGAAAGATGCTTGATAGAAGACATTACTTTTTAATCAGGTAACACATTTTGGTTTGTGTCAAAATGCTTCTTTATATTTATTTCATCCAAATTAAATTATTCTTGGAGGAAATAAGGGATGTTTGGAAGTGTATTTGTAATATAGTTTTTGAACCTAAGGGGGTTGAGAGGTGTGAAGAAGAGGGAGAAGTGGTGGACTTTTATAGGGAACAGAAAGGACACACTTGGAATTTTTGAAAAAAAGTTAGGTGTACCCACATTTTACCTAGAAAACGTAATACAAAAAAACTAAATAATGGAAGGTTAAATGACTAATAATAGACATATTATTGGTATTTTACAAGTTAATAGGTTTTTTTTGTTCTTAAATGTAAGTTTTAGTACTTTATCAACATAATTATTATCTTAACCATTGTAATTAATTTTAATCACTTTAACTAATCGTCTTGGTCAAAAACAATCTATCATTTTTAAAAATTATAAACTATTCAGATTATAAATATGGAATCCTTTTTTACCGATTTTAAGCACATAATTAGCAAAAAATAATTTAAAATTAACCCCGCTGATGGGACGACACTGCAGGTTTTTAATGTAATAATATTCACAAAATTTCTATTTTTTTATATCTAATTTCAATGTGAAATTGGTTATAATAACCGAAATTTAATTAATTGATAAAAATTTTATCTAATTAAACTATCAAAATAATTTAAAATAAAATTTTACATTATAGATAAATTAGATGAAAATCTTTTTTGAACTAAAATACAGTATTTTTCATTATTCATTAAAAAATGAAACCTTACAGTAAAATACCAAAAATTTATCCTAACATAATTTTTTATGTTTCAATTTCAAATATATAGTTATTTTGATATATTATATCTATAAAATTACTAAAATTAGGATTTAAAATGCTTTATACATTAAAAGGTGGTCAAAATACATTTATAAAAATAAAGGGGTTTAAGCATAAGTTGTTTTTATTATTATCTTATGTATATTAAATCCCTTGAATAAATATAAAGAAAATTTTATTGAATATATAATATACATATTACATTAATATCATTCAATTATTTTGTTTAATTGAATTTATTAGGGTAAAACAGCTTTTTGACCATCAAAATAATGATACTTCTTTTTATATTCAATCAATTTTCATATTAATATCTAATTAATTAGTAACCTATGAACTAATATTATATTTTTATAAACCATATATTTTCACCAATTAATTAATACTATTAATAATATCCAATTTAACGGCTAGGTTATATCCTTTTATATTAATGTATTAACATTTTAATAATATCTTATTGTTTGGTAAAACTCGGTCTTTCATGTTATGCAAGCCATGAAGAACACTCATTGTTGTAAGTAATTAAAAGATAACCTCCAAATTAAATTTAGATAAAGATAAAATTTATTTCGTGTTTAGTGCATGCTTAAATTGGTGTTTTATATAACTCAAGCCAATTATATTTCTTCATTATAAAATTATCTATTTTCAGTGTTTTATGAAATGAAAAATATCAAAAAGTGTAAATTAATTAAATAAAACACAATTACCAAAATTGTGGTGTGTTAGAACCGATCATTAAACTCAATATTACTTATTTTAACTTCATACCAAATTCAGGAGATAAGTTTTAAATTACAAATAAAACAATCCATGAAGTATGTGTGCGAGAATGACTTCAATATGGATTCATTCCATCTATGCATAGTTGAATTTTGAGATTTCTAACATCATTCCCAAATGGAGGAAACTGGTGATCAAATTGGTTCCACTATGGAGAATCAGCTAGATGACATATTTTTCTATTACATATTCGGTCATCAGCATGCCATCTTAACCATTTTATATCATGTGAATCAGTAAATAAACATTTCAAATGAGGAATTATAGGAAGATACAAAAATTCCTTGGTAGGGGTGTGAAGACCCCAAGTTTTTCAATGGAAATTCTCTTCTTATAATTATGTCATAAAATAACATGAACGAACAACATAATGAACTACTAAGTGATAAGTGAACTTTAAACATAAGTTTGTCACTTCTATGTTTTGAATTCCAAAAATCTGACATACACGGTTGTGTTCAAGATAATTTTTGGAGTCTAATGAAATAAAAATAATTTTCGGTGAATAGTAACATACCCTTGTGAATAGTAACATACCCTTATGAATAGTAATACGACCCTTATGAATATTAAATCGTCGAACATAAGAGTAACCTTACCCATGAATAACTAATTAAAATTTAGACATCTTAGAGAGTGACAATTTGACCTTAGTAACCATTTTGGGATTTTGTAAGTCATAAATAAATAATTATAATTAATTAATTAATTTGAAAGAAAATTTAATTTCTTAAAATTTATTCATTATTTATAAAATAAATTTCTTATAGTTTTCAGATAATTTTATATGTCCCAACATTATTTTTGAAAGCACTATAAAATCAGTTTTAATCTTAAAAACTGTTTTTACATAATTTATGATTTTAATTAAATAGTAAATTAATAATATTTAAAAAATTATTTTTGAAAAATGGACTTCATTTTTTAATTCTACCCATTTAAAAATCAATGGGGTTAATATTTCAAATTTTTCTAAAATACTTGAATTTTTGATGAATAATGAAATACCGTAATTTATAAAAATAAGCTTAATAAGCTAATTATAGAGTCATGTGTGATGCTATGCTGATGTATGCCCACTTGGTTTGGGATCACATGATATAATTACTACTTTTGGTAATGGAATACCCACTATTCCTTTTCTTGTGAAGAAATAATAAACTAATGAATTTTATATTAAGGAAACCCCTCTCCCCTCCACTATAAAAACTACCATTCACTCCCTTATTTACAAACACCTCTCGAGCTACAAGACTTATATAAAATCTTCCCAAACATCCTCCCTATCCCCTTGCCTACTTCCAAGAGCTTCTGGTCTCATCAAAAGACCAATCCTAGCTTTCATAAAAAGAATCTCAAGAGGAGGATTTAAGAGGTAATATCTCTCCCTCTTCTCCTTTAATTTCCATTCAAGTTCAAGTTCATTTCTTGATCTCTCACCACCTATCTTCATCCAAATGGTATTTTAACTCCATTATTATAAATTTAATGTAATTTTATTATGCTAATGGGATATTATATCATCCAACCCCTTTTCCTTCTTCTTTTTATTTTATTAAAGGGAACGTTGTTCGTGAGGTGTTAATTTATCACTTTCAAGAATGACATGTTTTATTCTTCCATTTCTACCTTCAAATCTGGTCATGAAACCATTTTTATGGTTGAAAAAGAATATTTTATGTGTATTATGTCTTATTTCATGTTATGGAACTAACTTATGACCATATTTCTAGTGATAAAATAAAACATGTTCATTGTGATCGAAAAATCACTCAAATTAACCCAAATAATAATCATTTAATTCTTATCTAATGATTCATCCACATGGATATAATATAATTCATCATAAAATCATTAAGAATCCTGTAATATCATTAATAACATGTTATATCAGCTCTGGATGTTTACCCATGTTCTACCCAAACTTCAATTTAAGAATACTAGTGAACCACTCAAGAAAACCATAAAAACAAACATTCCTGAATAATGTTTTTAAACTCTATAACTCATACAAAGACACATGAAATCAATTAATTAAACCATAATGAACCATATTAATGTAAAAAAGGTTCTGGATTTCAAATTAATGAATATAATTTCATTATACAGGACATTAAAGAGAAGTAATCATTCAGATAAAAGGTAAGGGGAAATTCTCGAACCCAACATTCATCCTTCGGGTTCTCCCTCTTTCACTCCATTTTTCATATGGTTACTTCTTAAAGATAATTTGTTCATAATTTTATTTAATTTTCTGATATATACATGTTTACCACTATTTTTTATGTCCAACAAAATGTTTTCCAAAAGAACTCTTCTTTTAAGAACTCACCTTTTAAATCTCATTCAAGGTTAATGGTTCTTGTACCAAGTATGTTATTCCCTTTTTGTTTTTGGAACCCAATGTTTATGAATGTTTTCTTATGATATGTAAACCATAACTTTACATGGGTTAGTTATTTTCACTTTTGATATATGTTCCATGGGTAAAGCATGATGATGATAATTTCATGATGTGACGGGTGCGCCCGGAATTATATAGCGCAATATGAATGTTTGAATGTGACGGGTGCACCCAGAATTATACAGCGCTCCAATGAATTGGGTAAAGTGATGAATCTCATGAGTAAATTTGAAATGATGTGCGAACAAGATTCTATCTTGGTTTACAAGTATGTGTGGTAGTTAACCACTAAGACATGATGTTTCATTTTTTTTCATTTCCACAATTCAAGTATTTTATTTATGCTCCTCTCTATTCATAATATTTTGCCTATGTCATGATTATTCTCACCCCATCCTATATGCTTCTTATCTATCCTCTTACTGGAATTTTAGGTCACCCCTTTTTATGTATATCCTCAGGTGGGTACATGTACAAAGGATAGGACAAGTGCCAAAAAGAAGCTAGAGAAGAAGAATTTAAATAAATGTTTATGCCTAATGATGTAATTGGTTATGTATGGTCCTATTTTTTCCAAGACACTAACCCTTTGGATCCTCTATGTGTAATACTATTGTGTTTTTTATTATTAAAATGATGTAATATTAAAGTAATAAAAGGTTGTTTCACTATAAGGTGTCTCTATAACTTCTAAATCAGCCTATGATTTTTTTAAACTTATACCGTGTTTTCCCAAATTTAAGAAACCCTAAAAGAAACATGTAATCATTCCTATATATCACACAATCATTTGGAAAGAATTTATTTTTTTTGTAGCCTAATCCTATCGGTCATATTATTTTCATCACTTTATAATGTGAATTTTTAGATCATTTTCTTTAGGATGAATATCTTTCAACAATTATAACAACTCTCTATAAATCGCTACTCCATCCATGTGCTTCCTTTAAGTTAATCAATCTTAATAGAGTCTATAAAACTATGAAGTCTGTACATCCATGATACAATGGTTTTTCAGAATCTCCATATAGATGCTCATTTGGGAATTATTTATCAATTTTATATAATTAAATATCATTAATCATTTAATTAATTTTATCATACCTATCTTCTTTCAAAGCATCATCATCAAGAGATCCTAAATTCTTCCCAGTTTCACTATGACAAATCTGAGAGCTTTAACTCGGATAAAAAACATGAAAAATAAAATGATATTTTATCTCTCCACCTTTCAACTTATTTATGTTTAATTATTTTAGGCATGGATAGAAAAATATGTTATTTTTTTGAACATTTTGATTAAAAAATTCCAAAAATCATCGAAACCATGTTCATATTAATCACTTATTTTAAGTGACATGATCCAACTTTGAATCCTTATTTTCAATAAAAATATCAAAAATATATATCTTTTCAAGATAACACAATTATAAATATATATGAACTATTCCATAATTTAAAAGTAACAAAATTTTGAAATATAAAAAAAATATATGAGTATTTGAAAAATGTAATTATAAATTCTACATAATAGGAAAAAATAATTTTAAATATAAATGGTAAATCATAAAACGATATGCATGGAAGTAATTCAAAAAATATATATAGTTAGACTATAAATGTAGGAATCTAATATTCACACTGATTGAGATATTATCTATTCACATTAATGAAGGTTGTATGTAGTTTTATCAATAATTAATTTATTTATGGAACCATTTAGAATGAAAATAAAATGGGTGGGGGGATCAAAAATATATGATAATTCTAATACATTTAATGATATTTACCTAACTCAAACTTTTTTTAGGTAGTATCTAAAATAATAAAACCTGATTGGTTCATTGGCTAATTACCATATATGATGCCAAAATAAATTTCCCAACTTTTACTTTAGTACATGATTCTCAAACTATTATGAGATACATGATGATATACATAGATAATAAGGTTTGTATATTGACCAGCTAGATGATCTGAAGGGCGATATCCCAATCCCAATCACTATAGAGACCCTCTTAAGTTGTCATCCAATAACGAACCATAATCCCATTGTTCGTATGAGTTTAGTTGATTAGGGGCATCCACATAAACTGCTCATTCCAATTAAACACAATGACTAACTCAGTCCTTGTATAAAAAAGGATTTCAATTCACGAGTTCATTTCTTTTCCCAATGAATTAAATTCATGAAGAATTATTACTATGTTGATTGGGGTATTTACCATTGTATTATCCCATGTAGAAGATTGGGGAATGAACAATTATAAATATCCATAAAAAACCAGTGTACTATAATAATATCCACATCATATATGATTACACCTACATATCAATTAACTAGAAGGAATTTATTAATTTTAGATATCTATCTACTGTACATGTGTGGAATAATGTGATTATTCCAATGAGGGTAATCATTAATGAAATATATGACCTCATATAGACCTACTATATCATTCTTATTATATAACATTGAGTAGAATTATCTTACCTATAATGGTGTTCCACAATCCACACAAAGGGCCCCTCCAAATAAAATGTAATAATTCAACACCTATACTAGAAAATAGCCAGCCATAGATTTATTCATGATGGACCCATAATTGTGAACCCATGTCTTTAGTATGTATCAGACTTATTTTTATTTTAAGGGAGTATATCTTAAGACATACCCCTTGAGAAATAATCCACCATGATAAAAGGAGATCAAATATTATCATTATAATATTGGATAAATGTAAAGGGAATATATGAGAGAAAACAAGGAGATTAAACAATATGGTAATGTTATATTTAATTAAACATAATAGATAAAGAATATTTTGGAAATATTAAACGTTGAATGACAAAAAGCAAGGTGTGTGAGGCTTAAATGGGAATTGAGAGTTGATTAGATCGAATTCGTTGATGAAAATGAATATGTATAAAGCTGGAAAATGAGGTTAGAAGCCACTAGATCAAAGAAACGATGTTAGGAATTCTCCACACAAGATAATCGAGTTTTATTTCACATTATCAAAATCACTAAAATGATTCAAAATGGGAATTTATAAAATTAACAATAATTTATCGCGTTTATTATAAAATAGCTGACATGATAAAGAAGTTTTTATTGATTTATCACATCGGTTATGTAGAAACTGAAATGAAAAATTTATTTAAGACATCAATTATTTTATAACTGATATTATAATGAAATGATATTTGATTTATAATGTCAGTTTTTATATATAACCAAAGTAAAAAAATCACTTAATGATATAAATTCATGTTTTGGAAATATTTTTAGTCTCAATGGAGGTGATTGATATAGAAGATCTTAAAGAATCTACTATTTTTCTGATTCTATAGAAATGTATGAGTATATAACAACTTCTGCTGTAGCCAAGAATCCAGTTTTATTAGAAAAGTTGTCTAGGTTATCTATGTGGTACCAACAATCAAAGAACATATCATAATGTATTTATATAATTATATAGTGGTGGATCATTAGAAGTATCCAAGGTCACCCCAATAGAGAAATCACATAATGCAGAGGTGTCATCTCTTGTGAGATTTTCCCCAGAGGGGTAAATTTGAGTTAACTAGTGTTTACATAGATAAAAAAATGTTAAACCACTTGAATGAATAATTTACCAGAGAGCATAATTTTAATTAATTATACTGGTCATGACATTTATTGTTGATGTACACGTTGGATTATTTGTCCATTATAAAAACAATCTGATTTGGTCAAGACCCATATGACACTCCCATTATGACCAGAACATACATCATAGACATTTGACATTTGTGGCCATCTATACATTGAAATATACATCTAGTTGATATGTCCCCCAACATAACCATATCATCTGGTATATTGTTCACTAATCCCAAAGATTGGTCTACACAACACACATCTGAATTTTATGGACTTTTGGTTGTATAAATTGTATAATGAGAGTTGTTATTGTGGTTATTTAGAAAATGATAAAGTTAATTATCAATGAGAAAAATTACAATGATAAAATTTCAAACGACTTGAAAAAAAAATCAGGACCCAAATAATCTAAAGCACAAATATTTCTTCTAGGAAACTCATTGGTATCATCTATCACTTTAGAAAAAAACTAAATCTTTAAAAATCATTATGTTTTCTCTATCCTCCTATAATTCTAATGAGTCCAACAGAGTCATAAAACTTCCCCAAACATTTTTAGAATAAAATATTTATGATGTTTTCAACTTTATTTTTCTTCTATGTGATATTCCATAGCTCAAAAACACTGAACTATATCATATTCCATATAAATATGGTTTTCAGGTCAATTTGTTTTATTATTATATGAGATGCCTGATTCTTGAAAGTGTGGATAAAACTATGGTTGTCACAGAATATAATTCCTTATTTTGATGATTTTATGAGTCCCATTATTTAATTTAGTAGATAAAATCATTTATGGATTTTGTAATTGCAACATGATCAATTTTAGGTGTAGAAAAATTCACTACCAGTTCTTGTCATGACATCCTGCTGATTGTTGTCCTACCAAAGTGAATAAAAAAACCAATAGTTATTTTTGAGATTTTAGAACTAGTAAAACAATATTAATTAACAAAACTATATAGAGTATCATCTTCTATGAATCAAAATACTATATCTACAGATTCCTGTAAGTATTAAATTACTCACTTCACATCTTTCTAGTGCTCCTTCACAGGATAATATATGAAATTACTTACCACACCCATTAAAAATGAAATATCTATCCAAGTAAAAGCATCAAAATAATTCAATATTCCAATACTTGAAACATTCTATTATTTTTTATGTATTGTATATCATCTTTAATTGATGCTATCCATGCCATGGATAGCTTGAAGTGTCCAGTGAGGGTAGTTCTGACAGATTTACATCTAGTTATTTGAAACCTTTCTATGATCTTTCAGATGTACTCCTGTGGGAATATTACTAGATTACCAGAATTATAATCCCATTATATCATCATACCCATGATTTTTTTAGCTTGACCAAGATCCTTCATTTTAAATCATCTTGAAAACATACTATTTGTCTCTTTAATCCACTGAATTTCTAGTTTGGCTAGATGTTTTTCATCCACATAATGTAAGAGAATAATATATGTTCAATAATTCTATGAAATATGATAAAAACAGTTACTAAAGTTACTCCTACTCAAACCTTCCCCATTTATAAAAAATTAAACATACTATTAGACTATCAAGGTTCCCTTTTCAATCAATATGGACTTCACTTCTATTTTAAAACAAGACCCTCCTTATGATTGTCTTCAAACCCCTTGGGTGGTATCATGTAGATAACCTACTCCAAATAACAATGGAGATTGCTAGTCTTCTCATCCATATGCTCTATTTGTAAACCATCAGATGTAACGATACATAATACTATTCAGATTTTTGTGTGACTTAATAGCTATAATTTTTTGATAAATTCAATTATTCTTTATGATGGAATAATTTAACCACCAATAATTCTTTATATCTTTTGATTCTGGTAGATTAATCTTTCAAATGATAAACCCATTTGTTATCAAGTTCTTATTTCCTATTTAATAGTTCTTTCATCTAAAAATTTCCATGGATAAATAATTTATTCATGAATTCCTAAATGTTTGACTTTTACTAGTTGGTTCCATTGAGTTTTATAACATTTTATAAATATTTGGGTTTCCCAACATTCGTTAGAAGTAATAATCTTATACTAAACTCGTACCCATGGATTGGTTTTATGGATCTAGATTATCTTCTTAGATATGTTTCTATATTTATTGGAACTTTATTTTATTATTCATTAACACAAAATATTGCTACAACCATTTATTCCTCTAATGGTGGTCTAACATCAGATGCATTCGTTCTGATGTCTAGTGTCACTAATATTTTCAAATTTATGATGCTTTAATTCAAACCAACTCATACTTTAGTAGCTAAATTCTTATACTAAACTTTTGATTCATGTATTTTCTAATCCATCCCTATGATCTTCTCATTGAAGATAAAATATTGAATTATAATTATTTTTCGTTGTTCATCACTCCACGATATATTTCAAAACTTTTCATTTACATAGACAAAAAGAAAGCGTGCTTTGGAATTTCCCTCCATCTTTTCTCTATTTTTAGTATCAGCAAGAGAATAATCCATGGAAATGAATATTTTTAGGTATGAAACTTTCAATATCTTATCATACTAATGTTATTTTGGTAAAATGTTTCCTACTACATAGGATATAATTTTATGGGTCAAGTATCCTACCTTGTTAACTAATTCTACCTATATATCCTTAGGTTTACAAGAGTATACACACATGCATATATCCTTCTCTATTAAAGGATTCTTTATTATCTCTATAATACTATTCAATTTTGGAGTTTCTGGTACTATTCTCTAATGATTAATCCCCTTCTTTTTCTATATGTTATTTAATTTTATAGTAATGTATTCACTAGAATTATCAACTATTAATAAATTTAATTTCTCACAACATTCTAAATCCATCACGTATTTACACTCAAAAATGGAATCAAACACATCATACATATTTTTAAATAAGTAAAAAAATTCCTTCCTCATGGAATAACCAATGAATGTGACACAGTATCGTGATACTCCATGATATTGAACTAAAATAGATCACCAGACATCCATGAAAACTATCTCCATTTTTGGTATATTGACTTATAACCATTTAGATTGATTGAGACCTTATTTTTTTTTCCAAGAACCCAAATATAAAAAATAATGATAGCTAAAAGATCATGCTTCAGAACTATAAGCCAAACTAGAACCATCATGGTCTTATCACTATGGTTTAATAGCATGTACTTCCAGGAATCCATATTTTTAAAGGAACAAATTTCATTCATTTCACATCTATTTGAACTTCTAGTCAGATTGTAGGATCTATATTTTACTCATCATTCAATAAAAAATGATTCTCTAAGTCACTTCTTAAAATCCATAATTGAAAATAGTACTAAATTATTCACCATATAACTACCCCAATGAAATGAGATTAATCCTAAATCCCGGTAAATGACTCACTCCATTAAATAGAAGAATAATCCCATATTGTATATAAATATTTTCATCTCACTTTACAATCACTTCCAAAGATTTATTATCTTATATAAAAACATACCAAAATATTCCAAAGACATGTATTTCCATGAATCCTTGATAATATGATGAGTGAAGGATCTACAAAAATTAGTCACCCATGACTTCATTAGATTTTGAACAATGAGTAGTAGATCACTACCATTTTACATTGTATTAGAATATTTTAAGCTTCTAGTTTCCATTATACCTATATTTTCCATTTTATTTTTGTAGTTCCTATGAATATGTCCTCACATACCTCAATTCCTATTGGTAATACATTGATCTTTTGACTTTCCATGACTCTCCTCTTTAGTATTTTCTTTAAATTATAGAGGATTATTTCAATGAGGTTTGAGTTTCCCCCCATTATTATTCTTTAAACTACCATAAGGTTATTAGGACTCTCTCCTCCCAAGTTTCTCATTAAGGATCAAAATAATGATGCCTAAAAATAAATGTTTAATCCTTCTATATGAATTTATTATTGTACTAAACATTTAAACCCATGATTCTAGAAATTATAAATATAGAAATATAACCCACACATCATCTATAAAATTCACTTTCACTGACTTTATCTAACTTTTAATCATGTTTACGTTTTTCAAACGATACCATTATTCAATTAGATTCAATCTAAAAAATGACTCATCAGGAAGATTTTATTAATTTTTTTTTGTTTTTTCAGGAATCTATGACATGGAATCCCTAAGTACATATATAGTCTTCTTCTCTTACATATTAAAGGAAGAATTACACACCAATTCCATCCTCATCAAGGCTAAATATTTAATTTTAAATTGATTCCAATTTACCTTTCTCTATATTTTTGGGATTCTCACCAAGATGAAGTTTGAGATCCATAAATATTAGATAATATACTATCTTAATTTCTTAAGACCAAAGAAGATTCCATCAGTCTAACTAATCATAAAAATTACATCTGCTATTTCAATATCTTCTAATGAGATTATAAGAAATAAAAGATCAAAAATACTTTGAGGAAAGTGTGAAATTTTACTCCATTTACAAGTGTTTCAAAATAATCCTTTAATACCCCTTATTTGGGATGAAGATTCTTGAATAATTGATACAATAATTTGGTAGTTGAACCTTAGTTTTACTAGAAATTGTCCTCCACCATAATTACAAGACAATGAAGTTTTAATCTACTGGATATTCCCACTATATAATAGAGAACCAAAATTAAGAAATAAAGAATCACCCTAACCACCACTCGAAAGATGAATTACACACATAACGAACAAGGAAAAAAAGAAGGAACCCTGGTTTTATAAGGTTCATAATTTTGTCTAATTCCCATGAGAGAACACAATCAACACTTATGTTTTAATAGAAGTATACTATTCTCAAACACTATAAATATGTAATCCAATGGTATACATTTTTATATTTAGTGTCACATAACTCATCATCAAGTCCCACATCCATTCATTGAGGTTAATTAGTGGTAAAATAGGTAACACCAACCACAAAAAATTGTGATAATATATCCATTTAATTCCCCACTAAACTAAGTATTCTACTAACTCAACTATCCTAATCAGTAAATTATTCACCATATCCAAATTAATTTCCACACAATATGCAAGAAAATTCTATGATCCTATAGTGGTTTGACCCATATGATGAATGTTCTTACTATCGTCATTATGATTAGGCCAAACCAACCTATTGGAATATAAAATTTCAATAATCTATCTTTTTTTGAATTGAAGAAAAATTCATGATCCCAATAAATGGAATCCCTTATTTTTAAGGGAGAGACTTCACATCTTGAGAATTTTTGATAACCACTTCATGTTTATCACCTTAATGAAATTATGGGATAAGTGGAATAGAAAAAATATCTATAGATAAGAAGGAAATCATATGGATAGAGGATGTGTGCATATTATAGAAGTATACTAATATATTTACAATCAAATTACCTATTCATCCACCTGAGCCAGAAGTTGAGTTTTCCATTAAATTCATTTCTAATAAATGACCCATATATAAAACTCCCTATATAATAAAAGCAATGAAATTCATAGAGTTGTAGAAACAGATAATGGATTTATATACCCTAGTGTTTTACTCTGGGTATCCCCATTTTATTTGAGAAAAACTATAGATGGATATTTGGTATTTTCATCAATTACTAGGAGATAAATTCAATTACTATAAAGAATAATTCTCCCTTTTCCATGAATTAATGACTTATTTTTTTATAACATCAATGATAATATTATTTTTCAAAGATAAATCTTTTATCTAGTTACCATCAGTTAAGGGTGGATAATGAGGATATACCAAAGTTGAAATTTTGTACAGTAGATGGAAATTATTATTTTATTATAATTACCTTTGGATTGACTAATGAATGTTTTATTTTTATGGATATGATGTAAAGATTATTCAATGACTATATCGATAACTTCATGGTGGTATTCATTTATTATATCTTTATATTCTCCAAAATCTATAAAGGCCATGGTATCTGTTTTTGAATAATTCTTGAGACCCTTATAGAAAAGGCATCATGTGATAAATTTTTTAACTATGAGTTTTAGCTCCATGAATATTCTTATTTTGGCCATATTTCCTCAAAGGATAGAATATGTACCGATCCTTCAAAGAAAAAGGTATCTGAAGAATTGCCTACATTGATAAATATAACTGAGATATGTAGTTTCCATAGTTAATGAGGTTACTATTGATACTGTGTTCAAAATGTTTTATGATTGGAAAACTTGTTAAAGAAGTTTAGACATAAAGTTATTAAATTCACATAGTCCAAGGAATGTGACGAATGTTTTAAAGAGATAAATATGATATTTATTAATGATCATATATTTAATTTACCATCAGTAATAAAAGGATTTATAAATTATAGCAATCTATTTAAGAAAATACTTTGTTTTGTGGTATACAGAATGATATAGTGGTTTCTTATGCATCTTACCAATTGAAGATCCTTGGACATAACTATCTAACTCAAGACCTAGATTCTTCTCATTGAACATCAAGAGGCACCCTTTCTTCATAAAAATTTGTGACACATATACAAAACACAAAACTGTCAAGTAAATTTTATTTTAGAAATATCTCGGCATGAGGAAAAGAATTATGTTGGAGCTGCTCAATGAATATGATTTCTCAATACACGACATTTATGTGACTGAAAACAAGGTTTTCATTGCATTAGGTAGGAGGGAACATGTATTTTTGAACATTATGAGAATTAATATGGATCTTATATTCAGCGATCTAGTTATTATGAATATGAAATATTTTTTAAAGGGAAGCCATAAGTCCTTTTCCATGAAATTGTTAAACAATATTTATGGGAAAATATATTTAATTATTAACAAGATGATAAGGATTTACCAAAAAAGGTTTAAAATAGTGAATTATTGGTAACTGACACGTATCATCTATAATGATTGAGTGTTGATGTTAGGAATGAGGTAATGTGTTCCATCCATAATTGAACTGATGAGGTATCTACTCGACAAAGAAATAAGCTTAATTTTATCAATAGAACCAGTAACACAATGATGTAAAGAGATTTAAGAGAGTTTTTTGGTTGGATGGTCTAAAGTGATAATGTTAATATTATTTATCAATATACTTAGTATTCCTGTATGAAAACTTTGAAAGAAAAAATCCTAATGGAATAATAAAACCTCCTCCTATACATATATAGAATTTGGAAAATTTTAAATTTGAAATTTTTAATGGATTTATTAAAACTACAAGGAAAAACAATGATATATGGGTCATCATCAATCACCTTACCATGTCTGAACATTTTATATTAGTAAGGGAAGACATACCAATTGAGATCCATACTCGTCTCCATATCAATGAAATCATGGGACTTAATGGGGAACCTATATAAATTGTATCTAAATATTCCTCTTAGTTTATATTAAAAATATGGGAGAGTTTTCAAATGGACCTCGACCCTTAGGTATATTTAAGTATTAAAAATTTTCCCCAAACTAGTGGGAAGTATGGAAGGGCTATTTAGACACTATAATACATGTTAAGACCATGTTACCTTGAATTACAATGATTATGGTATCAATATCTATATATGGTGGAATTTTCATATACTAATTATTTCCATTCTAGAAAACATATGGACGTGTAGTATGAATTGTATATGAGCATAGTTCATACTCCAGTGTTTTGGGAAGTAGTTGGAGAAAGTATGTTTGTAGGCCTAGAACTTATTGAGGAGAAAATTATAAAAGTATTGACTATAACTGATCATAAAAAAGAATCCCAAATATGAAAAAATTAACTATGATGATAATATAAAGAAATTAATGGATTTTAAGGTAGTGTATAATGCATTCTTAAATGTATTACCATGAAAAGGATTTTTATGATTTATTAAAAAGTGGAAGTTAACCCAAGGTACATTGGTCCATTAGAAATTATTAAAATAATTGATGATGTGGAATACCCATTGGCTATGAAAACTAATGTTTCTAAATTACATGACACATTATATGTTTCATTTTTGAGAAAATGAATTCTAGACCAAATGAATTTACTCACATATGTGGGAATATAGTTGGAACATGACTTGTATTATATTGAAGAGCCCATCTAGGATATTGACACTAGAGAGATAGTGTTACGGAATATGAAAACATTGATGGTGAAACTACTTTTTTGAAATCATTAACCAGGGAAAGAAATACAGGATAATGAATAATCTATTAGGATGGAACACCCACATTTTTTTAGAAACTAAAATATATTAAATTTTAAGGAAAAATTATTTAATAGGGGGGATGTAATACCCAAGGAACTACAATGCATATAAACAGTATATCCCAAAACTAATAAATAATAAGCTCTTTAAAGAGAATTAATTCATAAAATTAGTTAAATTAAAAATTTATTTTTAATTTACCCAAATTAACATCATTTTTTATTTTTAATGAAAATATTATCTTAAGATTAATTTTAATTATCTTTATGAAATAATGTATTTTTATGTAAATTGTGGAAAATATAGTGTTATTTTACTTTTATGAATTTATTATGATATAATAAAAACCTATAAATTTATAAAACCTTTTAAATTAATAAACAGTCATTTATTGATTAAAATTATATGTTTCAGAATACTATTTTGAATTTATAAAACCAATGTTTAACATTTTATGAACGTAAGTATTATTTTTCAATAAAATGAACTATTTTTTAAATTAAATAAATTTGGTTAAAATTCAAGTGTGTATTATTGTGAAAACCACAAAACTATTTTTTTCAAAATAACCAAATTTATATCATCATTGATGTAAGAACCCAGGTTTTTAGAACAGGTCAAAATCCCAACCCTGTTTGAATTTTTTTACTTGTTCCTGAGAAAATTGGGAAATATGGGAAGTTATAGAAATTTCGAGACAACATGTTGTGTACTCTAAATTACACACCATGTATGGGTTAGGTGAGTACCAGCCATATGCTTTCCGAGTACATGTTGTGTGATGACCTTGTAGAAATTTCCTACAACACGTCGTATAGTGATGCTCAACACACTGTGTATTTTTTTTTCTGTGTACCGGCTGGGATCAAGCCATGTGTTAACCCTTTTAGAGCGTCCAAGTCATGTGGCTATCTCAACTTAAGTAGGAGTATGGAAAAGGCCACTACACAACATGTAGTCATTAAATACATGCCATAAATTTTTTATATTCACTTAAATGAAATAGCGCCGTGTATCTTCTCCAGAAAAAACCATCGTCTTCCTTTTTTTCAGACCTTGACACTCATGGAGGCAAAAAATGTTTCCTTTACTAGATTCTTCATCTAATATATATTCTTCAATCTGTTGATGGCTGTGGGATCGCAACAGCAAGACTAAACCCATGAACCTAGTTCCATTCTTGATCCCTTGCCTCACACATCGCCGTTTTCATCCATGTGCAATTTCCGAGGATTGATGGAACTGTAGATCTACGAAGATCGGCTTTGAATTGGATATCGATATCAGATGTGCCTACGTCTATGAGTCTTAGTTAGGTGGTTCATTCCTCTTTTTGTGTTTTCACAGAATTTTGGGTGGCATGGCCTATGACACGTTTTTGGTTATTTTGAGTGATACCCTAATTTACCTGCTATTGCATTTTAATTGTTTAATTGACCTTTTGGATGACCTTGGGTATGATCTTTTATCATTATTCATGAGCGATGTCGGGTGAGGGGTCGTTTCTCATCAGGGCATTTTGGTCGTGGAATTCTAGATTGGTTATAATTGTTTTGTATTGTTTTAAACTTTTTAGTTTAGTGCATTGAACCATGATATGGCTTGTTGGAGACCTTAGAAACCCCAGTGATGGAATGGGACACCACTTTGTTAGCACATAAAACTATTTAGATTGTTTTTCCTGTATATGTGTTTTGTTTAAATTTAATTGTTGAATTAAATATGTTGGAACCATTGGGTTGTGTTGGGCATGACACAGATAGTCTTGAGTGATGCTGATCACAGGTTGGGCTTGACCTGAGTTACATTGTGGGGTTTTGACCATGATATTGGGCATCATAGATGTCATATTGAGGTAGGATGACTATTAGGTTGGTCATGGACTGGGTTACTAGGATGGGGAGACCGTCAGATTTGAGCGGCATGGTCACAAGGAAACATGGTGTCAGAGGAGTTGTGTCTTGGGTACTTTGTTGGCGATTACCACTCACCCAAAACTATGAGTTGTTTTCACACAGAGAGACATTGTGATGAGGTGGCTTTGACCAATCATGTGGGTAGAGGCCCCTATTAGTTATAGTTTAGGTACTATTGTTTTGGGGGTGATTTCCGTAGGAATCCACGTGGAAGGTGAGGAGCCTTCAGAGGATAAAATCATGACTACCGAGTTGGGGGAAGAGGATTAACGTTATTTGAGGGTATACATCATTGTCCCTTCGGTTACATTATTTTTATGGCCGACATCGTTGTCTCTGTAGTTACTTTGTTTTGAGGGTAGACGTTGATATCCCTCCGGTTACCTATTTGAGGGCAGACATCACTGCCCCATTGGTTAATTATTTGAGAATAGGCATCGTTATTCCTCTGGGTTACTATTTCCTTGGCATGCCTTCAGGACATCAGTACTTGAGACACATGGTGTCTGGGGGGGGGGCACATGGTGCCAGGTTACATTAAAAAAATTAGGCTGTTGATCAAAGAAGGGGACACTCCATGGTGGCTGCTGAGCACTAGTGGAGTTTGTGTTAATTTTTGAATCATACTATTTATTGTTTTCATTATAAATGCATGCTTTATTAAACAATTATATTAGGCACGCACCATTGGGTGGTATCCTACTGAGATTTGTCTTACACCCAGCATGGGACTTTCGGGATGTGTGAAAACTTTATGGATTTATGTGTAGGAAAGAGGCCAGCTTCAGGAGCTAGACCACAATAACTGTTGCCTGGAGATGGTATAGACCTTGAGGTCTTGCCTAGCTCGAGTTTACCTTTTTTTCTTTATTTCTTGTATCAGCGTGCTTACTTGTTGATTATCTACAGTTCATAGCCATTGGTTCCCTTTTTATATATGGATATGTATGACCTGCTTTGGATGCATGTTTTGTTGTTCAATGGTAGTTAAAAGTGTTCAACACAATGTTGTTATTACTTTCTGCTGCTATTGTTTATATTTATTTCTTCCACTGTTTATTGATATTGATTGTCCTTCTTCTCAGAAGGTCTAGTTCAAGTCTGTTGAGTCATTATTTAGCAGCATCATTATTATTATACTCAGAACAGTACCATTATTATCCTCCGAGAGGATATAGCCTCCCCAATATATCTATAAAGACCCTCACTACTAGTCGAGAGACTTTGTCATTAGGGGAGTATCACCTAAGGTAGTAACACCCGACCTATTTAGCACTGTTCGAGTGGATGATCGGGTCTGGGTCATTACAAAGTGGTATTAGAGGAGTTATTGAAACGGATTTAGTAGTAGTGTTTTTCTAGATACTAATGATATTATGGATTCTATTTTATTTATGTTAGTTTATTATTTGGGATATGGTATACTAAAGATAGGTTGCAACATGGACATGGTTTCTAGCTTGTTCTTGGGTGCCTTTAGCCCAGGTACAAGGGTTGGACCTAGTTTCCTTGGGTGAGAATTTCTGTTTTCTTTTTTCTCAGATTACAGTTTATATGATTTCTACCTCGGTGGCTCACTGGGTGTGTGAAGTTAATTATTGTGATATTTAAACCTTGAACTGGTGTGGTAAGGTATAATTGGACCTTGGTTTAGTATGACAAGGTTTTTTTCTTGGATTTTGATAGGAACATTTTTTGGTTATTTCAATTTCTTAAATGCATGTATGCTTTGTGAAGTGATAATTCCATGTCAATGATATCTATTTCCATGCTTTGTATTCATTGAAATGAAAAAAGGGAAAATTCTTAATAGAATTTCTTGTTTATTTCAATGTGTATAACATGCTTTATATATTTGTAGAATTGTATGTGACATGGTATTTGGGTCTGGATCTTATACGAGTAGGCAGGTAATGTTCGTTGAGGTGATTTTGATCACCAAGACTGGGTGACTCGGTTGTTGGTATGAGGCAACGTTGGTTGTCGGGACGACCATGGTCCGAGGTACTTTTGAAACTTGGCTTTGTTGAGGGGCAGGTATGGAGGCTATCGGGTCAGGATGCCATGGGCATGGGTTGCAGTGGGGAAGAGTAAGGGTAGTAGTTACATGCTACCTTTTACTGCGTTCTATATCTGCATTGAATATATACTAATATATATATATAAGGCATGTATGACCATTTATG
This sequence comes from Viscum album, assembly GCA_963277665.1. Taxonomy (NCBI): domain Eukaryota; kingdom Viridiplantae; phylum Streptophyta; class Magnoliopsida; order Santalales; family Viscaceae; genus Viscum; species Viscum album. Next base: position 824,589,447 of record OY728148.1, on the reverse strand, counting down.
GTGTTCAGTGGGTTCGTCTTATACGTCTCGATGGAGCATCATGTAGGTTATGGTATAGTGTCGCATGTGTAGGATCAGTTTCAGGATCCGGAGCAAGTAGAGCAGGAGCCCCAGGTACATGCTCTGGGATAGGATCAGGTCTAGGATCCATCGCAGGATGGGCAATAGCTAGGCGTGGTAGCGTTCAGACCATGGCTTGATGGGAAACTCTGAGCTAGCCTAATACGAGTCCTCCAGAGGATCTACATAGGCACATAGGGTACAAAGTCATCTATGACATATCTGACGCGGGAGTTCCAGTCGCAACACCCACTGATTTTTCTGGGTGAGGGTGGTCCGCAGGCGGCTGAGAACTAGATAGAGAGCATAAAGGTGATCTTCGAGCAGCTCGAGAATCCTCTAGGGTAGAGGGCCAAGCTACAGACATACATGCTGCAAGGACCGACAAAGTGTTAGTGGGATGTGCAGGTTCAGGCTCTCATGCATGAGGTACTAGCATGGAAAGACTTTAAGGACATGTTTTTTGAACACTTCTACCCAGAGACACTGAGGGAAGAAAGATCTCGGGAGTTCATGAGCCTTCAGCAGGGATACTTGTCCATTATAAACTATACAGCTACATTCAATGAGTTGCCCTGATTTTCACCTGGTATAGTATGTGATGACACGGCTAGGGTGAGGAACTTCGAGGATGGCTTACGACACATTATTCAGATCCAGGTGAATATATTCAGGATAGGTTCTTTTTCAGAGGTGGTGAATCAGGTGCTCATTGCAGAGGGAAACCAGAGGGATATGACCCATGTTGGATGGGGAACAGTTTTAGGTGATGGTTCAGACAGTAGGAAGCGATGATGGGATGATTTTCATCAGGGAAGTCAGGCCAATGACTCAGCTAGACCACCCCGTAGCAGTTCTTCAGTGGTTTTCTTTTAGTGTGGATAGCTAGGGCATGTTCTGACTCAATGCGATAGGCCTCCAAAGAAGTTCAGAGCATGTGGATATGTCAGGAATCTTGAGAGGTTTTGCAGGCATCCTTCTCAGATTGCGGGAAGGAAAGGACTAGGAAAAATGATGGCATCTAGAGTTGGTTCATGTTCGGTACCAGGAGAGGGTATTAGAGGTTCTGCTGCACACAGAGGACGTGACAGAGACAGTGGGATCCAACTGAGGGGTCCATGGTCGGTGACTAGAGAAACACCGCACAAATTTTAGGCATCAGGCATCCATACTTCAGGCCAAGTGCACGCTATGAAGCAGCCAGAGGCTGAGCAGGCTGGTGAGCCAACGACAGTTAGAGATACACCATGGGTGTGGCCGTGATGTCCATGTTTTTTTGGCATGACCTGTAGAGGCATGTCCGTTTTGAGTTCATGTGATGAACCTGATCTTTGTGGACTAAATAGATTCTAGTTAGTGGGATTGGTGCTATATCGAGTGCATGATATATTTATATATATGTATGAGATGCTTACCATCAGGGGAATCAAGGATGCAGGTTACTTGATGTGCTGTGGGAATCGGTGCATTGAAGATGCGGGTTACATGAGGTGTCATGGGCATCGAGACATTGAGGATGTGGGTTACTTGAGGTTCCATGAGCATTAGGGCATCGAGGATTCATGTTACTTGAGGTTCTAGGAACCATGTTCATTTTTGAGCATCCATGACATGCAAGACCTCATGGAGGCAGACACCGATGCGGTGCGGGATACGTTTATGTGTCCGAAATGACACGGGAGCACCAATGAGGCAAAGGGTTGACAATGCATCATGAGAGGACCATGCTTCTATAAAATAGGTTAGTGAACCTTTTCATGTTTTGAGTTTTGTCGGGATGAGACCGAGTTAGTAAATTCCTAATATGGGGAGCCCCTTATAGTTTCCATCCGAATGGAATTTCTAGGGTTTGACGGAAACGTATATCTATAAAGACTGACTTAGAATTGGAGCTCAATATCAGACGTGCCTACGTCTACGAGTCGCGGGTAGGTGGTGCATACCTATTTTTGTGTTTTAGCAGACTTTTGGGTGGTGCGGCCTATGGCGCGTTTTCAGGTATTTTGAGCGAGACCTTAATTTACCTGCTATTACCTGTTTAATTGTTTAATTGACCTTTGGGAAGCCATTGGGTATGCCCTTTTACCATTTTTCTTGAGTAAGGCTGTGCGAGGGGCTATTGATCGTCAACTAATTTTGGATGGGGAATTCCAAAATGGTTATAATTGTTTGGTATTGTTTTAAACTGTTGAGTTTAGTGTATTGAACCTTGATATGAATTGTTGGAGACCATAAAGACCCCAGTGCGGGTATGGGACAACAATTGGTTAGAACATACAACTGTTTATATTATTTTTCATGTCTATGGGTTTTTAAATGTAAATATTGAATTGCATATACTGGAACCTTTGGGTTGTGTTGGGCATGACCCGGATATTCTTCAGTGATGATGATAACAAGTTGGGCTTGACCTAGGTTATGTTGGGTGGTTCTGACCACAGGATTGGGCATTATGGACGTCATCTTGAGGCAGGATAACTGTCAGGTTGGGAATGGCCTGGGTTACTGTAATGGCGAGACCATCATACATGAGTGGCATAGTCGCAGGGACACAAGGTGTCAGAGGTGTTTTGGCTTGGGTACTACTTTGGTGATTACTAAACACCTGGAACTATGTGTAGTGTGCACACAAAGAGACTCCATGATGAGGTGGTTTTGACCACTCATGTGGGTAGAGGCCCCGTTAGTTTCAGTTTAGGTATTATTATTTTGGGGGTGTTTTCCGTAGGAATCCATGTGGAAGGTGATGAGCCTTCAGGGGATAGCATTGTGGCTATTGAGTTTGGGGTAGAGGCCCGTCGTTATTTGAGGGTAGACATCACTGTCCCTCCAGTTACATTAGTTTGAGGGAAAACATTGATGTCCCTCCAGTTACTTTGTTTTGAGGGAAGATTTTGTTGTCCCTCCGATTACCAATTTGAGGGAAGACATCACTGTACCTATGGTTACTTATTTGAAGACACATATCATTGTTCCTCCGGGTTTCTATTTTGTGGGCGGGCCTTTGGGATGTCAGTACTTGGGACACACAGTGTCAGGGGGGGGCACATGGTGCCAGGTTACATGACAGAGATTCCGACATTGGCCAAAGCAGGTGACACTCCGTGGTAGCTACTGAGCACTAGTTGAGTTTGTGTTTTTTTTTGCATCATACTATTTGATGTTTTCCTTATAAATGCATGCCAGTTTAATTAATTATATTAGGTACATAATGTTGGGTGGTATCTTACTGAGATTTTCTCCCAACCTGCGCAGGCCCTTCGAGACACGAGAATACTTTATGGATTTATGTGCAGGGAAGAGGCCAACATCATGAGCTGGGCCGCATTAGATATTTCATGGATATGATATGGACCTTGAGGTCCTGCATAGCTGGTGTTTACCTTATTTTGATTTATTTCCTGTATCAGCATGCTTACCTGTTTTATAGATATAGTTGCTTAGCCATTGGCACCCTTTTTATATATGGATATGTATTACCTACTCTGGATGCATGTTTTATTGTTCAGTGGTAGTTACAAGTGTTTAACATGCTGTTGTGTTTACTTTCCACTGCTATTGTTTATATTTATTACTTCCCCTGTTTATTGATATTGATTGTGCTTCCACTCTGCGGGTCTAGTTTGAGTCTGCTGAGTCGTTATTCCACTTCATCTTTATTATTAAACTCAGAACAGTGCCATTATTATCCTCTGAGAGAGTATTGCCTCCCCACTATACCTATAAAGACCCTCGCTGCTTGTCGGCAGACTTTGGAATTCGAGGAGGTTCGCCTAAGGTAGTAACACCTGAACTGTTTAGCACTATTCAGGTAGTTGATCGGGCCTGGGTGGATACAATTGAATACATTGGTTATTTTTCCATACATATAATTTTTATGATAAAAAATAAATTTTTTCTAAAAATGTGATTTTACACATTATATGCGCTAATGTTAAAATTGATATTTCTTGCCTAAATTAATTTTTTCTCCTAAAATAGATTTCATATTTGGAATCATATTTAAAATTTATGTAATAAGTACCATTATATTTTTTACAGTTATAATTAAATTACCTAGGTTAAAACTAGTTACCACGGTAAATCCAAAAATGGAAAAGTCAAAATTCAAAGAGTAATGGGCTTCAGAAAATGTACAAAACATGTGTTAAAATGAATATTAGAGGGAATATAGAATATATCTCACTCCCTATTAATTATTTTCATTTTTTAGTTCTATATTACATGTGAAACATTGGACCTCTATATATTAAGTTGAAATATTAAAATAATTTCCAATCTCAGCACTTATAAAAGGGGACCGTCAGCACCCCTTCAATAACACTAAAAAATTATTTTTCCTCTAGAAAGTGTATACATATTCCTTCCCCTATAATTTTATTTCTCCCTATTAAGCTTTTTTTATAAGCTATTAGCCGAATACGTCCCTTTCTAGGGAGTCCTCAATGGGATAACCCAAGCCCTCAATGTGAGTACTAATTTTTCGTAATTTATTTTCCTTTATATATTAATTATAAAATTATATTTTTCTCATTCATATATAATAAAATTATTATTTTTGAATGATTAATGTTTTTATTATAATGGAATAAATATTAACCAATTATCCCTTTTTCCTTAAGGAAAACAAAAAACCACATTCATGCATGTGTGTGGACTACTAGGTACCCAAAGTGTCATTTTTCATTTTTAATAAACGCCATACACAAATAGTCTAAATATTGAATATATTTAATATATATGATATTTATAAAATATTTTATATTCTTAATTGATAAAATACATTATACATTTTTCCCATTAAATGGAGGATGAAATCATCAATCATATGTACTTATATACTACCGCTTCCATGGCATTATTGATTATTATTTTATCATAAAAATCATTCATATATGGCCATTAGAATTATTTTAATGGATAGATAAAATGTTAATTAGATTATCATTGTTTTAGAATTATAAATTGGAAAACCCATTAATAATACAATAGTTAAACAAATATGGTAAATTCAATAGTCTAAAAGAGAAACCTAAGACAAAAAAATGATTTCTTTGTACTAAGTAGTAACATAATATAGATTTTATTTTTCTTCCATTTATTTAAAATAATGAAACATTGACCTAATAAAAAATAAATAAGGTCATTATTGTTCTTTTATAATTATATTACAACCAAATAATTGCATAATCATCCATTAATTATGGTACGTTATTTTTTGGGCCAATTTAACAACCTACATGAAAAATTATATAAATTTATATATTAGACGAATATGAGAGTTAATTTTATATAAATAGGTTATGTAAATAAGTAAATAATTATTTGATTTTAGTTCTGTAATGGTCACATTATTATTAAACACATTATTATTGATACCAATATCTGTTTATTAAAAATCACTGAAACATTATAATAGTCAATTTAAACATTAAGGATTGTAACAAAAAATCCCATACAATGAAATTATAACATTTCAAATAATTGTAAATATTTAATTATAGTACATTTTATGATCTATTAATGATGAAAGTTTGGATAAAAGTGAATAAAAACAATTCTATTACAAAATTAGTTCAAAATGATCAAGATTACTCACAGATGATATCGAAAAAAGATAATAATTAAATAATATACATGTAGAAAATAAATATATATGAATATGAAAATAATTATATGTGTGAATAAGGTTATTAATATAGGAGGTTAGAGAACATTTGGCTAAGTGACATTAATTTTATAGATTCTTTATCTCAAAAATAAATTTCTTAAGACATGATTATATTATACAAGATTTTTTCTATTTTATGTTTTACTTAACAACCATATGATATATCATTCCATGATTAAATAATTATTCACTATATTTAATTTTCTATTTGAAAATCAATCCTTCAAAATAATTTTTTTGAAATGTCACAATTCTTAAAAAATCCACAAATTTTGGAATGTAATGTGTGTGTCCTTTCCATAGAAATTATATCCTTATCTAGTTACGAGAATGTTGATATGGATATGCAAAAGATAAAACTAGGGAAGATAACCATGAAAAAGATGGTTGGGTATTAACTAAATATTTACTTAGTTTATAATGAGCAGGCTGAAGACCGTACACTTGGTTAGATACCTCTAGAGAATATTTTTTAGATAATTTGAACACTCCTTACGAACCTTAATGAATATTTTTTCACAATTTTATTCAGTCTCATACTATTTAAAACTAATAAACTCAATTACTATCTTCTATTGATAACCCAACACTTAGTGAGTACCCTCTACTCCACATTATATATAATTATATGGCAGGGGTACTTCTTACTACGTCCAAAACACCTCATAGATTCTATTTTGATTATGAGTTATTCTCATGGACAACCACATTATTTCATTTATTCATTTAGGAAATTATTTAATTTTCTATGCTCCCTTACTCCATACAATGTTAGTTTTAGGTATTTATACCTAGAATTATTTTCAACTTATTGATTAATTAAATATTTAATATATATATAATTTTTTTTTCAATATGGATTTTTATTTATTACAAAGGTATGTTGGTTATGTATTGCATAATACATTCATTCAGATGTTGAATTCATTGTACATAACTTGTGATGAGTGGGGCCTAGTAGAGATATCCCCTTGATACCTCTGTAGGTCTTATTTGAAAAACATTCTAGGGTATTGATCTATGCCTTACCCATTTATGTATGATGTGTTGTAATAAGGCCTTAGTGACATGTTTATAATGTATAAAATTATGTATACCATCAGTATGAGATTTGTGACTATTATACATGTTTTAAAATATTGTCTTGGAAATATGGTTCCCTCAATTTCATTTTATTATGGAATTATTTTGGTCATTTATTTTTAACATAATTATTATTCCATTCTTATTATATGATGTATTTTTCTCAACACTACATTTTACTAAGTATCTAAGAATACATTTATTTTTTTCCCTTTGCCTAAGAAAAATAGAGGAGAACTATGTGTAATTATAAAGGATCTTATTGAAGATTTAATAATTTTATCATTGATTTTTTACAATTTATTTGATTTTCTAATGTATAATGTGAAATATATGTAAGTAAATTTTCGTCAAATACAACAAAGCTTTTGGATCCTTTATGAAATATTTTATTATATACCAATAATGTACTATATATAATGAATTTGGGTTTCTAGACCCTATTTTTTGTGAACTCTATAAACCATAACTAATATAAGTTAAATTCATCCTAATTGAAAATATAAAATATAATTTTATTTTATATGAAACGCATGAATCCATTTCTGAAAATATAATGTAGTTATAACTTTAGAGAAAAAATAATTCCACTAAATCATGATCATAGGTGGAATATTAATATTTATTCGGATATTGGTTCAGAAACCTATAATAAAAAACATCATTCTCCATCATCATGACAGAAACATGATAATATTGGTAGGATTAACATATTATTTGAATATTGTTACATCCCTGGGGAAAATTAGGAAATGTGTGTTGATTATGTTCTTTTTTAAGAATTTATGAAATTATTAGAACACCATTATCCTTATAAAGGAATGGTTATTCCATTTTTTACGCAACCAAAAACACGAGAATATAATATATTTTAGTCATGAGACTCCTACAGAAATCTAAAAGTGATTAAAAAAATTCATACTCTAAAAAATTATTACGTACAACATAAGAAACATGTCCTCAATATTGGAAGGATGGCTTACCAGACCACATTGAAACGTTTTGGGAATGTTGAATTTCAAATTTTGTATCCATAATATATACTTGAAATATAAATCATATAGATAATTTTTACATATAACATAAAAATACCTACCAAAGGCTAACCATTATCCTTCTTGGACCACAAATATACCAATATATCATTAATAAGAACAACTAAAAACTGATTTGAGGACTACATAAAGGCTAAATTTAACTATCCAATGTAAACATCTTGGGAGTTCATGAATCTTACATGAATAAGTTTATTCATAATCTATATATAGAGATATATGAATATAGTCACTGGAATATACTTCTTCTTTATTGTCATCTGATGATACCTAGACCATAAATCATTCTATGATAACCAAATTTATCAATTACAGTAATTAAATAATTCATTAATTTTCAGTTGGGGGTAATTTTTAGTCACCATAAATTAGGTAAATTGATCGTAATCAATGCAAAACCATAAATTACCATATCTATTAATTATGAACAACATTCTAGATCCCCCTAGACACATGTTGACTCAAATGAAATCATTTTTCAATGTATCATTAATTTGAATTTTCAAATCCAATTTCATTGAAGGGACTATCATATAAGGAGACATAAAAACTAAATTGATTTTATATTTCAATTATATCCCTAACATTATGTATTTTTGAGGGGGAACTGCCAAACCCTTTTTTAGAAATACATTAGAAAAATCCACTATCAATATCGATAATTCCCGTTCCTAAAAAATTATTTTACTCAATATGAACATTAAAAGATGAGATGGGATGGGCTCTAAAAATATTCAATCAATATGGAGAAAACTATTAATTAAAAAATATCATACAATAACATTCTAGATCAATTAAATCAACTATACTCTAAAAATATTTATAATATTATACACATAAAACTACTAATTGATGATTATGATGAAACAATTCAATTATATTTTCCCCAAGAATAACCCCATGATGGATTTTTTATTCGTTATAATCACATTACAAACTATAATATACATAGAAAATCTAGTCTTATCTATTATGAGAATAGTCTAAACCAATGGAAATATTAATATATCCACTTGATGTAATAATATTTATAATTCTATATTGGAAAAAATGAGGGTGATTCAACAAAATCAATTAGAAAATACACTATCATTGATTGAATGAACAAGTTTCCTTAAACATTCTCTAGACCTATTAAAATATAAATAATCATTAAATTAAATTGGCGATGACCTAAAAATCTACCATTACCACCATAAAAGAATCCACCACCTTGTCTATGATATAATTTTGGTCACAATAGAAGTGGTATCTTCTAGGAATATCCACATCCAACTCTACCACCTCACTGTTTTCTAGAATCCCATGGACCTTGTATCTATTGATATGTCCTAAAAATAAATTTTCATTGTGGTTTCTTTTGAAACTATCCAATGTATTCAATATATATATATATATATATAATAATTTTAGAATCCCAAATTCTTGATGTAAATTACATCTACTAAAAAATAAAACAACATTTAAACTCTCAATAGAGGTTTAGGAATTTCAAGATCTTATTAAATGAGAGAATAATTAATGAGAATAAATAAATGAAGTAAAATATATTAATTAATGAATTACTGAGAATTATTTTCCACATCCCCAATTATATATAAAATCTAATGAGTCCCCTCACAAAAAAAAATTATCATTAAATTTTTTTCTTGATCACCTTAACCATCAAGAACTCCTTAATAAAAATTGGCATCAATATAGGGGTGAAATTGCATTTAATATCTAGACACAAATCCTTTTAAAAATTACACACATATCCTTATCATATATAATATGGTTATGTTAATATATTATTAGTATTATAAACCTCACACTAGGCTCCATCACACTATATACCCCCTAATGCAGGCCGATAAATTCTTACCATTTTCCACATACAACATTGAGTTTGATAATTGAACTCTTAAATGAATCTGATTCTTCTCCCACATCATATATAAAACCTACAGAGAATATAAATTTAAGTTCCATTAATATTTAGTTAGGACTCACATGAAATGATACTCCAAAGTGATAAATTGATCAATATATGATTTGATGATCCTAAATTATTATTTTTGATTCCAATAAAGATTTCCCCCATCTCGAGGGGGATTGGGGATACCCCTTGGGTATGTCATAGTACTCCTTAATTATTTGATAGAGGGATTTATGAAGGTGTTTTTTATAAAATAGTAGCAGAGACAAGTTCTTAATATGTCTATTTTTATATATCCCTTAATTACTTTAATTATGATGGTAGATTGTACAAGTACTATTAGATCATGATATATATGGATGTGAATACACTATCTAGCTATTTCTCATCATAAACATTATATTTCCATTGTATTTTAGTCACTGTTTTTTTAATTTCACATTTAATTTACTTATTTGTAGTATTATTTATTTTTTTAAAGGATTATATATTTTCGGATTGATAATCGGAGTTGAACTGGTGCCAAAAAATTATCTTACATAGACTCGATAACCATGTGTAGTCTATGTGAATGGCTCAACATGACCTCTAATGGTATCCATATGATTGGATGATGGTTTTCTAAACCATGTGGCCTAGTCATGAAAGTCAAATAGCCTCTTCTGAGGATGTTTTAATTTTATTTGATTATATTCTTTGGGTATTATATTTTTTATTTTAAATGGTGAATAAGGATAAAAAATTAAAGGGTTTGGATTTGAAAATTTATAAAGGGGAAATTTATGGTGAGAAGTTTGTTTTAAAAATAAAAATGGGTATTGGGATTTGAAAATGGTTCTAGGGTTTCTGAATTTGGATTTATTATTATTTTCAAATAATTTTACGGATTTTCAATCATAATGGTAATGTTTAAAATTGTTTTATGGGTATTTTTGATTTAGTGAAAGTTAAATTTTATGTGAAAATTGGGATTTGATAAGGGGATTTCCTAAAATGAATTAAAATGTGTTTGATGATTAGAAGTGTGTCAATATTTGTAATAAAAGGACTTGGTAAATTTAATTTTTTTTTCAAGTTGGATTTTGAGTTTTTAAAATTAAAATATGTGATTTTGAAGTGGAATTGAAAAGACGGATTTAATATTTTCCTTTTCTTATTTCTTTAGGTTGAAGAATTGATTTATTTTATTAGATTAGAATTATAATATGGGTTTTCATTTTCTAGGGTATGAATTTGGTTTTATATATTATTAATTGTGAATGTGTATCCTTGTTATTTTTAGTATTCCTCCCATAAAGTACTTTAGAGTTTTAAAGACATGAAGGTTGTTTATTGTTGGTTATATTGGGATTATGATTGGCTCTCTTAACATAGGTGTCTTTTTAATTTTATCTCATTGATCATGATATTTGAGTTTATCTTTTACCCAGTCAACATGAATGGTTGTTTTAATTCTTTTGAGTAAATTTTGTTTTGTACATTTTTAAATTGATTATTTGGGTATGATACAAACCTTGGGTGTGTAAATTGGGTTACTAAGATTTATTTTGAACTAGTCAAGTTCATACACTAGCTGGTTATGAATTGAGTGTCAATTGGATGGTCATGGGTAATGTTCTAGTTTTTTAGTCCTAGGGAACCCTTCCTTAATTATTAATCCTAAAGTGGGATCCTATGTTGTTATTGATAAATCATGCTTTTGGATTTTTCCAATTCCCTTACATTTCACTAGTTTGGAGGATATTTAAGAGTGTTTTTGTGCTTCCAGTATCATGAATGGGGATAATTCCAGAGGTCATTCTTTTCCTTGGGATTTTTTTGATAAAGACTAAGGTGCCTATTTTATTATTATCTTTATATGGGATTATGTTATCTTATGTTTTTATTTTTATACATTACTTTATCTAGACCATTTCCTCTATATTTTCTGGTTTCCCTTTATATTTTATGTTTACCCATGGAATTCTATTTGGGAATTTTGAATTTTTATCTTGTTATGAAGAAATTAATGTTGTTTCCATATAAATTGTGAGTTTTTATTTGATTGGGTGATCTATTTGAGTCACATTGGTTGTTAGTTTCTTTATTGGTTATAATTGTTCCTTCCATGTAATTTTCCTTACAGAATCACTATGCTTTTTCGGTATTTAAATGCTTGGAGAACCATTTTAATATGAAATTTTTTGATATTTTCTTAATTAGTCAAGTGAAACTTGTGAAGTTAAATCACATAAGTTGTTTGGTGATCTCATTTTGTTTTTTATATAGTATATTAACATTTTAAAATTTAATTATTTTAGTTTGATAGTCCTTTTCTCTATTATCCATTGTAAATTAGGTGACCCTCTAGGGGAATAATTGTTTTTGGAGGGGTTTATTATCCCACCCTAAACCTAATTTATTTTATTATTTTATTAATTTATTGGAATTTTAATTTCTTTCATTGAGTCTTAAGTGATACCCATTCATAAAATTTAATTATTGATATTTCATAATAGGGGAATAGTTTTCACATGGTAAGTAGAATCTTTACTATAACCACACACATGTTTATATACCTTAATAGTGGAAATATACACGTTTTGAACATGGTTTTACATACCATATACCCAAACCATGTTGGTTCCAAAACATGACCAATAAAGGACACACGGTTATAACATGGTTGGAAAACCATGCAGTATACCATGATTTTAAAAAATGGGAAATTCCTAAAATATCCATCTAAAAATAAAACCCAAAAAAAAACATAATCTGCACCGCTCTTAACTGAGACCTGTGAAACAACTAGGGGATCTCACTCAGAGCCTCCCTCCTCATTCGAACCTATGATTCCAACCATTATTCCCCTTGATTTCTTTCATAATCATCCAAGGTTATGGATTTATTCCCTCATTATCCTTCTTATTATCTTTTTCTTAGTATCCCCCCTCCAATTAATCCATAGTTACATAGGTTAAACCCTAATTAACTTTCAGGTTTGCAATTATTATGGAATAAATTTTTAAGGTATGGGATCCCCTCTAAAGACCATAATATCAATATATTTGAGGGTTTCACATTATATATTATTGGACCATGTATGAGTTTCAATATATTTTTATTTTTCTTTATAAACCATTTATTATTTAGCAATAAAAGTCCCATTAAAAAAAATTATATATGTTTTTTTATTTTTTAAATTCTTAGAACGTGTTTTAAAGAATTTTTATTTTTAATGCGTGGTTTACTCAGTTATAATTATATTTCTTATTGGTTTTAAATAGTTTTTATTGTAAAATTTAATTAGGTAGGATTTTTTGTGTGTTTTTTAAAATATAATTATGTTGGATTTTGATTGTTCATGGTTTTGATGAATTTAGAAATGTTTAGTTGGTTAAAAAATTATAATTTTTAGTTCTTTTTGACTATTTTGTGTTATGAAAACGTTTTCTTCTGGGTTTTAAAAGTGTTTTTGAAGGTTATATGATTTTAATTGGGTTTCCAACAGTCTTAAAATTTATATAATTATATATACAGAAATATTTGAACAATCGTGTGTAAATATACATATATGTGTATGTATATATTCACATGGATATGTGGTACCTAATTACACATATATATGCACTTTTCTTTACTTAATCAATATACCATACATATTCATTTCTATAATTTTATATCCATATGTTTTGGAATTAATGGTCTACTTGGTATAATAGAAATGTAATTTTAAATATGGTGCTGATTTGGAAATAGATTTTAAATAGGAATTCATAGAATAAATTACGAGTTTATAAATTCAAGGTCATATTGTAAATTGGACAAAATGAGCATTTAAATGCCGAAAACTATTTCTTAATTCCCTTGTAATTATGTCTGATATATTTTTAATGATTTAATTAATAGTAGATTATATTTCTCATGATGGTTTATTGTGTTTCCATTGTTTGGAAAAATAAAACTGTTTTAATGGATTCTTTTTAATTATTTAAATGAAAATTGTATTTATTTAGTAATGTAAAGACTTTAAAATAGAATCTAATATGTTTTAAATTATATTGGAACATGGGAGTATTGGTATATAATAGGGTAAAAATTTATTTTTATCCACCCATGTAGTTTTTGGAGGAAATTACTAATGAAATTTGAACATTTCCCCCTTTTTTAGACTGGGATGTTTAGAAGTTTTATAAAGAGTTTCAATATGGTTTAAGATATTTTTGGATTTATTTTTAAAATAATAATGGTTAAAACATGTTTAGGTTGAACCATGTGATTCTCTCCCAATTACCACACCACTTTATGTTGAAGCACCTAGGTAGGACATGTCTAATGGAGATGGTTTAACAAACCCTGCATACTTGACTGAAAAAACAAGTGAAAAACTCCAATGAAAAATATAATTTTTTTTGAATGGTTTATCAATAAGTTCGACCAAACCCTGTGGGTTTACAAGGAAAGGAAATAGCCTCCCACCATTGGGGCATGATTTGTAAAACCATGTGACCAAACCATGACCACATGAATTAAATTCTATGAGCCTAGATTAATTATCCATTCAACCCCCTAATTAAGTTTTTATTCTTTTTATGATTAATGTCTCTCCAACATATAGACTCAAAGAGAATCCAATGTGATTTATTTCCCATTATAGTGCGTATTTAGTGGATCTAGGTTGACTAGATCATAGGAATTATAGATTGGGGATAATTTTTATTCATTTCATTCAAGTTTTTATTATATTCTTTCTTCTTCCTTGGAACATAGACTTAAATTGGGGATGTGGTGGTAGGATCTATTGATACATTCTTGGATTGGTGATAGATCATCCCTAGATCCATTTAATTTTAAAAATATAATCTAGGTCCTTTGTTCTTCTTTAAACATAATATCTTTCTATTTCAAGATGTAATGGATCATTGGGACATTCATCATGGAAGAACCTTTTGTTAAATTTAAGCCCTTAAAATCCTTGATGTATCAATTATACTATAAATATATTTTCTCATTAATATAGATAAATTTTGTTTAATGGAATGATCTATGTTATAGAATTTAATGAAAGTTGCATAATTCTTGATGGATTTTTCAGATAACAATGGAGCTTTGGATTAGAATGGATAAAAGATGTATCATTATGATGAAAGTGAACAGTTGAATGGGATTTTAGATAAGGTACTTAATGTTTTGTTTTCATATTACTTTAAAGTTTAATTATATTAAACTTGAATTAGTTTTATTATCTTGTTGTGGATATTTAACCTGGAATGTATTTAAAAGTGTTTGATGGACCATCCATGGGTGTTTGGATGAGGTTCCAACTAAGAAATGACATACGGTAAGTCTTATATAACTTTTTTCTCAAACATTTAATGTGGGTTCTTTGTAAGTATTTTAATTATTTATAATTTATTTATAATTAAAAAATTTGAATGCTTGGGCATCAGTAGATATTCATGGAGATCAATGGAGGCCCAATGGACTTGGTTAGACTTTGAAAATGCTGTGAGGATTTTCTTGGATAGAGTTGAATATGATTAAGGGAGGTGGTCACATTTACTCTACCCTATGGTTTATGCTTATTTTATTTGATCTTGATATGCGGTTCTCTACCTTGGTTGAATAAATTTGAATTTATAATTGTTATATGTATGTGTAATTTATAATTAGTTGGTGATAGTAAATACAAAATAATTATAAAATCATGAATAATTATTAATTTGTTAATGATTGTCAAGCATTAACTAATTAAAATAACATGAATCATTATTAATTAATTATTTATCCTCAAGTATTAAATAATTAATTGAATCATGCCTATTGCAATTGGATTCCTTAAGGTGTGTGGTTGTGCTACATGAGATACATAGGCCATTGAACTATGTATGATTATTTAAGCAATGAGTATGCTTTGATAGCTTATTATACAAAGATTTACCTTCATCAAATTTATATATTCTATTAATCATGACGATATTGCAAGATATTTTTATATGTACACTCTTGTTTTCATTAGCGTGATACCTATATTAGTATAACATGTTGACCATTCTTGAAAGGGATCACATGTGGGTGCATATGTATCCCATGAAACACTTTACAATGCTATTTTCCATGATTATAGTGGTGAACCTTATTTAAACATGTTTTCTAATGACAACATGTATTTCTATTCTTCCACTAAACACTGATGAACATTTGTTATTTTATGCTTATATGTATTCTCTATCATATTTTGTGACACATAGTATTTCCTTCAGTGGTATTATTATGATATTCAAAGAGAGGATTGATATACTAATATGGTTATCTTATCTAGGGGGATTGTGCATAGCTTGTGATAATGGAGATGGACTTGACCATAGGTAAGGGGAATTGCAGTCTAGATACAAGACAAAAGATGACATACTTTGGGGGCTATTATGACCTTATGGGTTCCGAGTAACATGTGAACTTGATGACTAGTGGATTCCATGAAGAATTTACACTCGTTGTCGAGTGAATTCCATGTATCATGTTTACTTATGTCCTATG
Source organism: Viscum album (assembly GCA_963277665.1). Taxonomy (NCBI): domain Eukaryota; kingdom Viridiplantae; phylum Streptophyta; class Magnoliopsida; order Santalales; family Viscaceae; genus Viscum; species Viscum album. The sequence goes on along the minus strand of OY728148.1, from coordinate 824,573,144 downwards.
GAATGTTTAGTAGAATACACTCACGAAGACTAATGATTCCAAGTGACATTATCCCTATATAGATTGAGGATACTGGGAGACATGTTACCACAAGGACCTGAGAATTCTAATAGATGTCATAGCTTGACACCTAGTGGACAAAGACTATAGTTAGCTATTGATTACTCACGATACCCATTAGGAACAATATTCTAGCATGGAACTGAAGTTGGTAGGTTCAGGGTTTATGGAGGATGGGTAATAACATGACTACTCAACACAAGATTTTTCTTCTTCTCTGGGCTTGGTGATTATATGATATGCCTATACAGAGTGTTTTGTCTATTTAATTTTTTATGATACTATTTCATGCGCATACATAACATATTAATGTATGGGTACTAGAATATTTTTGTGGATTCATATTTATTTTTACTCAAACTATGCATAGGTGACCATGAAACTTGGGTTCCAGAGTAGACCTCACATATTGTAGTTACAAGTGTGGATGAGACTTGGGTTGAACATTGAGAATGATTTCTCACTATAACTCTAGAGTCTGGGATAAAATGAGGGTTTGAATTTTATTGAAAATTTTACTTTTTACCTTTCATTTAATTGTATATGTGAATAAATATATGGGTGATAATATCCTTATACTCAGGTTGAGTCTATTATTTTCACATTCATACAAGTTGTATATTATTAGTTTCCACTAAATCTATTTATATTACTGTACATGTTTGGTTATTTATTATTATTTTATGCTCTGATAGAGGCCATGCTAACCATGTTTTCTATTCATACACTTACACTTATTTATCTACCTCTAGAAGATGAGTACGCATTTTTGATGTCATGTGGAATTCTGAATCAGACCCTCTGATTCAGGTCAAAATGTTACCACATGATATTTGTGTACATGAATCCATTTTTCAATTTTTGGGGAGTTTTTAGACTAGCGACCTAGTAATGTGTTAGATCTTATGATGAAAATCAGTCTAATACCTCATGAACACCATTTAATGAAACGTTCAAGCTATTAGGGAATGTGTTTTTGTCATTGGTTGGAACTATTATGGTTGTATATGATTTCACATCATGTGATGCATATGGATAATGAGGTTCATGATTTCATATGGATTTGAATCTTGGATATATTTTCAAGAGTATTTTCCTATATCATATATGGTACATAAGTTTCACATGATATATATCATTCTTATGTGTGATTTTACTAATGAAATAAGACTCAACTGTTATGTGTCAACAATTTGTACTATGTTACAGATATGATTTCTAGGTGAAATTATTTTAGAAAAACCCCAATACATGTTAATTTCTGATAGTAATTCATGTGATTCTATAATGAGGTGCACCTAGGAGATGATTAAGATATATATGGTGATGATGATAATGATGTGGTCCCACTAAGAATAGGGGGTCTAATGTACCTAGTGGGGATATTATCAAGCATTAATTTCAAAACTAAAGAACCTTTTGTAGGTATACAATGGATTGTTCTAGTTAGTCAAAGTTATGCCTATAATCTATGTGGAGTTATCCATATAACACAGAATTAAATTCTATTTAATTGATCATGGTATCTTCAGTCCCAACATAGTAATTATAAGAGTGAGGATGTTGTGGTATGTCTTTGAAGATATTACTAGATGACCTTCCATGTGCTTTTCCACATCATGAATCTTTGTTATGGATTATGTATAAGATCTGGGGTACTTAAATGTGAATATGGTTACTAGTGTACCCATTTATTGGGGTGCGTTAAGTAACTTGTGTAATAAATTCTTTGTGAAGGGAAAATGAAGGTTAAAGCATTATGTGTATATTTTATGCAAGAAAATTTCCTATATAGGTACATTTCCCATGAAATTATTAAATAAAGTTATTATAATATTTCTTATATTCGTTGAGTGTAGAATACCTTGATTGCCAGTACTCATGATACAAGGTTTGGTTTTTGATGTGATTTGATGCTTATGAAACTAAGGAGAGAGCCCTAGGATTCATGACCTATGAGTTCAGTATGTACATCTCATTGTATACTGAGTAATTGTACTAAGTAGTCAGAACCATGAGGGTTATAGAATGGGAGTATTTTCATCAGCTTTAACTGACACATGCATGATGAGTGGTGCATAGTGAGTCTTGATAAAAAATATTCTCTTCCTAAGAAGAAGCATTTGGAGCTCTTGGGTTTGACAAATCAAGAACCTTGTAATGGGAGGATAGATAATTTTTCATTTGAGTGAAGTATTTGAGGTTCATGAGTATTAGGTAATCACTCCATTGGGGTAAATATTGGTGTTTTGATTCCTTACCTAGAAATCCTTGATGCATGAGTATTTAGAACTATGGATATTCATGGTGTTGGTTAAATATGTGAAGTGGGGTTGTGATCATACCTTTGATAAATCATCTAGTTAAATGGATGAATGTAGAGGAGGTAATGTTGGTAGGTCCCTAACAAATTCAGGTTACATGTAACGTCACAACCTGGGTTCCTCACACCGATGCCCCGAACCAATCTGTCACATGACCTCAGGTGCGCCACCCCATATGCCAGAGGCTACACAGTAGAATTTAGGGTCTATATCGATCCTAGAGAGACTATAGCATCTATAATATGTATTAAAATAGAGGAATAAATACGAACAATAACTTGATAAAACCAAATAACCAAACAATTCCAGTATTATATGATAACTAAAGCTATATAAAGAAGATAAACTAAAATAGTATATATTTAATTCCATGTATGTTCCAAGTGTCAATTGAAAAAACCAAATTTAAGAAACCGAAAACTCCATTTAGGAACTAAATCACATATGGTTCCCTTATCCTTGGCCCATCCCAACTCATCCATCTAACATTTGAATCTTTCCCTTAACTTATCCCGCAACAGTGAAATATATTTGGGTACCAATCAGGTAGCCCATGTAGGGTGTTAGTACAACTTAATAGGCCACCACAAATGTTGTCTAAGAAAAAATGAAATTGATTAAAATGTTTACAGTTTTATAATGAATACAAAAATAAATAATGTAAAAAATTTACATTTATTCAATTACTCTTTATTTTACCAAAAAACCCCTAGGTTCCCGAGGACACATGAACATTAAATACCTAATTCGACCCATCCCAATGTTTGAACTGTACATAAGGGATATAATATATCAAAATTAAATTGTTACCATTAATTATATAAATTCATATCATGAAGAATTAGAATAATATTCCAATGCCAAATCATGGGCATAGAATGTTGTGTCGAACACCCCATGGGTATTTTGAGGCACAGTCCCAGCCCCCACACCTCATATATCACTAACGCCTTCTAATGTATCAGAACATGTCCCACATAAATTCATAAAATAATTCATCAATATTGTATTTTGATACCAAAAACCACGTCCCATATTCATTTACCAATCAATTCATCACTACGGGCCTCAGACGCAGTAGACCATATCCCACAAACATTTATCACATATATCACAATATCAAAATATCACATGTACCACCACAACATATTAATTAATTTACCAATTAATTAGTCCAATTAAAAAATTACATATTTACACCATTTCTTTAATTATTTAAACAATTAATTAATCAAATTAATTCCATTAATTAATTCAACAATTAATTAATCACTACAATTCTGTTAATTAACTAAACAATTAATTAATAACAGAAATTCCATTAATTAGGTCAAAAATTAGTTAATCATATGAATCAATTTCATAATCACAACAATATCCATTAATTAATTCACCAATTAATTAAACCAATTCAATAATCCCAATATCCCCAATTTCAGAATTCTATAATTAACTAATTTAGAAAATTAATTAGGTCTATTTATGATTCTCAATTACTAATCATTCAATAGAAATTACAAAATTAAATATACGTAATTGAAATCAAGATGTTTTGATTTAAATAATAGATCACCGACATTATATTGTTGATGAGCAATCACCCAACAGAAATCTGTAATTAAAGAGAAACAATAATGAAGAATGAGATATATATCAAGAACCTAAATCCTAGATCAAATTAATCAAGATCCAAAAAACATAGATCATGATTTTTCAAAATAGAGGAAAACATACCTCTAAGGGATGATAGACACATGAGAATGAGGAAGGAAACCACACATGATTTAGATCTCTTATCAGGATAGGTGAGTATCTTTAATACGAAATATGAATCATAGTGAATAGAGTTAAAAAGTCATAGGAATTCTCCCAGAAACCTCAAAAAATGAGAGTAATAAATTAAGTCCAAGTTAGGGTCAATTTTTGGTTAAAATGGTGGGTTTAGTAATTGTAAATCTAATTTTTATGTTAATTAAATACTCACTCACTATTTCCTAGGAATGAGTGCACAGTTTTCCAAACCATGTTCCTTAACTATGCACCAATTCAAGGGGGCACGGTTACTCTAGAAAGGGAACAGGATTTGAAAAATTATGTGTCATCCATGAAATCCCACTCTAAAGAGGGTTGCATAGTTTTCTAGTTTAGAGCACACAGTTTGGGAAAACTGTGCACTAACATGCACTTCCCTTCTTCCTTTTAATTGTTACCCAAACGTACCTAAGGTAAAACCCAAAAACAATTATCCTAAAAACAAGGAAAAATAATTCTTAAATTTAAGATCAAGACATCTCCAGAAAAGGTCAGGATCATACAATATCACCACCTTATAAAAACTCACCCTCGAGTTATACTCTAATGAAACTCTATGATTCCGAGTAAAAAATATTGGGCCACTAAGCTTGTATATCCTCTTACCTATCCCAGTTTTCCTCCTGAACACACCCATGTTACCACAATACATGAACTATCAACACTTCCTTTCCTCGAAACACTTTCTTACTATGATCCTACTATTGTATAAAATTACCCTCAAAGGACACATTGGTATAAAGATCATCACCACGAAGAACAATAACATGAGAAGAGATGTGGTGATACCACTAAAGTTGTGAAACATGAACAAAGAATGCATAGCACATTACATCTATGGCCACCAACCTGATTCTATCCACAATATCAAATGGTCCCGCAATCATGCGTGCCAGCTTGCACTATCTTCTTATCATGTAGTGACCCAATCTAGGAAACACAAAAATAAAATACATGATCACACTATTTAAACTCTAGGGTTGTAGATGTTTATCATCATATGAATTCTTTATACATTGATCCATATCCATATACTTTAGAATCAGTCGAACCTTCTCTAACATCGCCCTCACGATACATGGTCCCAACAACTCTGACTCTCAAGCTTCCATCCATCATAGAGGTGATCATCATGGACTATCATAAAGAGCCTCATATGGTTCCATCTAAATAGTTACCTAGTAAACATTATTATAGGAGAACTCCACAAAAGTTATGTTCTTTACCCAATTTCCACCAAAGTCAAGAACACATTATCATAGAATGTCCTCTAGAACCTAAGTAGTATGCTTAGAATTTCTATTTGTTTGTGGGTGGAATGTCATAATCAACAAAACATGTGTACCAAGAGACTTCTATAATCCCTACTAGAAGCATGAATTTAAGTGTGTGTCATAGTATGAAACTATAGTCCATGTCACCCCATGTAGATGAAATATCCCCCAAATGTATAAATATCTAAATTGTTAAAATAGGAAAGTCTAATATACTTTTAAGAATTGTGTAGCCTTTGTCAAATGGTCCAAAACCTTTGATAGGTGTAACATTATGTCACAGAACCTGATATCTCCTTTTTTCTTGGTCGACCACCAAAATTTCCTATGTAGGTCATGGTATATTTTTTTTCATGCTTGGATTCACAACCCATTTCAAGGAATGAAATTCAAACATCACCTCCTCCCACATGATCATTTGTAAAAAAACTCGATTCATGACATAGATGGTATCTTCCTCATCTCTAATCTAGTCATAAGGTGGCTCCCCACCTTCAAGGATTTTCCTCAAGGGAAAAAATTCCATATCCTCATACTACATATCATTGATCCATTTCAAATGTGTAGAATACACTAAAAATTATATGTGAGTAACCTTCTACTGACTCTCCTGAACCATGACATGCATGTCAACCTATAAATTAATCATCTTTCACCCAGTACTAGAATCTTAAACCGCCTGAGTGTGAGTTTTTCTGGTTAAGGTTTCAGCAACACTGTTTTCAATTTCTTTCATATATGCAAGATCAAAATAAAAATAATTCTAATAGTTGACCAGCCTATGCCGCTAAAGATAAAAATATTGCTGTGAGAATATAATTAACCAGCCTTAAACATTAAATAATCTATTTAATCCAACTATAATAAATTTATTACAATCCCAAGGATATTTTCAGTTTAAATTTTTTGAGAATTATTTTATAAAACTTACATCAAAACCCACCATCGTACAAAGTGGATACTACTAAAATAATATACATTTCGTACATAACACAGAAAGTTTTTAATAAATATGATTTCATTTTAGAAAAAAGTATTCACAATATTCTGCTTGAATCCTTCTTCTATCTTACCCATCATTACACCTCGTGAAATAGATTTTAAATCATGGGATGAGCCTAAAATATTAGAAATGGAGATTAAAAAAAGATAAAACATTAGTACATGAATAATTAAAAATATATGAAATCGTTTCCACATAGATATACTTCTCATATATAAAGTATTTTATATTTACTTTGTTAAAAAAAATATTTCCAGAAAACATATAAAAAATTGAGAAACCATTGAGGAAAAATGAGGAATAACATAATTATGATTGTAACCCTCTTGGATACCATATGATTTGTAACCCTAATGGCTACCTTACACTGTAACCCTTCTGACTACCTTATAGAGGAACCCTCACAACTACCTTATGGTGTAACCATCACAGTTGCACTTGGAGTAACCATTACAGTTGATCTCATACAAAAATATTCCCAATTAACTGGGGAGATATATATGTACCAACCATAATCATAAAAAATTACTAATAAACATAAAATAATCATAAAATAAGAATGTTTTCATCATAAAAACATCCCCTATTAATTTGTAAAAATTGATGTTTAAAGTACATTTTTAAAGAAAAATCAATTACCTTGTGTTCGTATTACTTCAAAAGAGTTCAATACTCATGCATAATGGTTTAATGTATGTTACTAATCTATTATAGAAATATAATAATTTTTATAATACATTATATGACCATATTATTACAAATTTCCACCCATTTATTAATAGAAATTTGTTATTTCTATTGTTCTGGGTACATTATTTTCATGATTTCAATGGTTGGTTCATTATGGATTTTATTGTTGAATGGATGAAAAAATATAGAACTATAAATAAATGCATTTAACATGTTTCAAGAATTTTAAATGATTCCATATATCATTTTTTATTGATATGAGTATTAATAATTATATAATATATTAATGAGAAGGATGTAATTATTTGTTGTTTTTCGACAATCACAAATTTATTTCAATTTATATAATATAATGATTATATAATGTTTCCACAACTCATATAACATATAATATGTATAATAAAATTCTATTTAACATATATAATCGTTTTATTATAACCATTTATGGTGGTAATAGAAAATGAAAGTGTATCACCCATGGTGGGGGTAAATCAACACATCACAGATGATGGTATAATTTTTAAAATAAAATGTAGAGGAGATGGTGTTTTATTATAAGTCCCCAGCCTTAAACCTTACTTAATATTGAGTTATTACAAGATTACACATTGAGGATCTTTTCGGGTTTAGAGTTTTAGAGAATTAGATCATAAAACATGCATTACATTCCACATATAAACAAAGTGGTTACATAAAGATAGTATTATTATTTCCCATCAATGGAAACATATTTAAAATAAAACATGGATTCTTTCTTGGCACTTCCTTGACACTATCATCTTATCATGTACCTTTCCCTTGACCTGTGAAAAACATTTCAAAAAACTTGGGATGAGCATAAAAAGCTCAGTAAGGGATATAAAAATATGGAAAGGAAACATGGGTACATATATACATATAAATGAAATCATACTTTACCCATAAAACATAATCACTTTAACCTACCTCATCAAATAATGAATAAATCATAGAAATCATAAGACATAAAGGTAACTTGAGGCATTCATAACATACTTACGTAGGGAGTATCCCTCTTGGTTACGTTTGGAATACCCATCACAGTATATTCCCTAAATCTCTTCAGAGAAACCTTAACGTTTCACTCCTTCGTATTACCCAATGCATTGGAGAGCTATATCGGGCTCACCCGCCCTTAGTTTATCACGGAACCACCCGTCTTCATAATAATGCCCAAGAACCTCAACATAATCGTATCACATAAAACATCCATAAATGAAACATAACATTTCCACCTTTCAAACACAAGATATCAATAGAAAACATTGATATAAAAACATTATTAAAACCATTTTCAATACCAAAATAAAATAAAATTAAAACATGGTATTTATTTTTCTTTTAAAAAGAAGGTATGGCTTGTAGAAGAAGCTGAAACTCAAATAATGGTCACGGCGGCGGAGAAGTCGTTGTCGCCGCATACGTACGACAAAACATTCCCTTTTGTCATTTAGTAAAACACTTCATATAAAAAAGATTCCTTTTAGACAAACATAAAAGTAAAATGGGTTTATACACCGTATAAAAGAAAGTTGTGTATAAAATAAAATATGCCTCAATGAAAGGAGATTGAGATGAAGTCCCATACCTTGGGTCTGACTTGACACGGTTGTTATTTAATCTCCTGAATAATAAACTTGAGTTTATCTCTACTTGTTTAAGAACCTTTTTCAAGTTCATTATTCCTTTTATATCACTTATTTCCATGTCATGAACACTATGTAATTATTTAAGTTAATAACGGTCGTTTTAACGATCATTGGTACTTGAGTCAAAATAAACCCTTTATAATTACAAGTTGATCATGTATCCATTATATCCATAATTTTAATCATGATGTATATATAATATATATCATATATATCCAGTATATACGTGCATTTATAATATTACATAATCATTTAGAGGTAAGAAATGAAATGCACCGTTCATGGAGACGGTAAGCCGTACGTACGCATGAAGGCTACTTTCATTTCTATTTCGTATTTTATAGAATGTAATAATAATTATATAAAGTTATATTATAATTCCAGTATAATATAATATATAATATCATAGTTAAATCTTTTATACGTCCCACATATGGTATTTAACGAATCAAATCACTTTGAGGGGGCGGTAGTCCGCACTTCCTTAAATGAAGATATCGCGGTTACCCATAATGGAAACCATAAAGGTATGCCCAAAATGAAAAATACATAATTTTAAGGAAAACATAATCATATTATATATCATATATAAATATAGTGTCATCTTAATGTCCACCTTTGAAGGTGTTAAAGGAATGTTGAACAATCATCGTTTCGGGAGTCATAAATTCACCATCCACGGAAACAGTATGTTGTTTAACCATTAGATGTAGGTGTGTGTAAGTTCAGCTCGAATAATTATTATAAAAAATTCCTAGTATATTGATGATACTGGAGTTGTTACAAAAGAAATAAATAAAAAGAGTTTAGGGGGTTGTAGAAGCAAAATAAAACAAAAGGACTCAAGTGAAGACATTACCTTAAAATCGGGTAACTCCCTTTGATTTCAGCTCAAAAGCTTCCTTGGGAAGACTTCTGCCCAAAGTGAGGCTTCAAGGGGTAAGAGACGGCAATGGGGAGACAAAATGGGTAGGGGTTGGCCGAGCCAAAGGCTTTGGATGTGTGGGGAAGGAGGTAGAGGTGGGGGCATTTTATAAGAGGAGAGGAGGGGAACTCTTGGAAAGTAAAGAAAAGTCATTTTATTTTAAAATGGTATTAGGATTTAAGAGGTCCCAAATTGATATGTTTATAGGATAAGGTGATAAGGGTTCTAAATCAACCCATAAAATAGTTTTTGGACATGTGTAGGTCTTAGTTTTTACATTATCTTTCCATTTTATTTAAATCCTTTATTAATGAGGTAATCGCTACATCATTATGATGTCATAAATACTTTTATTTATTTAATGTCAAAAAATTATAAAAAATATTCTATGATGTAGGAAATCTTTTTATATTTCCAATGAATATTTATAGTAAAAAATATGACTTGTATAACCCCATTTAAAAATTGTTTTCGTAAAACATATTATGTTTTTGTCATTTTTACTTTTACATTACATAAAAAGTTATTTATGTCATTTCCCAACCAAAGTGGCTCCATGGGGTCCCCAAATTGACCCATGGCTTGTATTGGTCGGCCATGACACATTCAATAATGTTATTACATGTGTCTAGGTCATTTCATATTATTAAAACATTATTTTTACCTTAAACTAAACTAATTACCACTAATCGCGATTAAAAACATAAAAGATACTATTCACCAAAAAATTATTTTAATCTCATTGAACCACATTTTACTTCTTAATGAAAACCATGTATGTAGGATTTTTGAAAATCAAATAACCGAAGTGGAAACGTTTTATTTAAACGAAAAATCAGTTTCTTTAACTACCACTTAGTGGTTTCACTATTCATCAAAAATTGAAGTTTTTCAGAAAAATACCAAAACTTCACCCTAAGCTATATTTGATATTATGAATTCAAAAATGATTACTATTTTACACAATTCAAATAATATAAGTTACATTAATTAATTTAATAATTAATTCCCGCTGTCATGACAAATAGCGGGTTTTTTTGAAACAATATCTATGAAAAGTTTGACATTAGTTTATGACCAATTCCAAAGTGAAATTAATCCTAATGACCACCATTAGATTAAATGGTAAAATTATATTCAGATTACACATTAATACCAATTCAAAAGATAATCTAATCATAAAAATAAATTAGACTAAAAAGAGGTTTTGAATTAAAATACAACATTTTTCACTATTCATTAAATAATGAACTTTATCAGAAAAATACCAAAAATTCACACAAAGTAAATTTTGATGTCCCAATCATAAATAATAAGTTTATTTTGACAAACATAGCTTATAAAATTTTCAAATGATAGATTTAAAAAAAAGGTTTGCCATCAAAAGGCAGTAAAACAATCTTTTACGAATATTAGTGTATTCCATGCATAATATTGCATTTATTTTCGTTTTAAGACTCTAAAACACTATCTTATTCATTAATAGACATAGATAAAAATATCTATTATTCATTACTTACTTTGGATGTTACATCCTTCCCACTTTAGAAAATTGCGTCCCCGCAATTTATTTACTTATTAAATAAAATGGGGTACTCATCCCTAATTTCATTTTCAGATTCCCATGTTGCCTCTTCCATCATGTGGTTTTTCCACAAAACCTTTACCTGGTGAATCACCTTATTCCGTAACACTTTCTCCCTGTGGTCAAGAATCTGGACCGGTTGTTCCTCATAAGATAGGTTCTCTTCCAGCTAAACTACCTCTGGACTCAAAACATGAGATGGATCTGGCATGTACTTCCTTAACATTTAAACATGAAAAACATTATGTACCTGAGATAAACTCGGAGGTAAAGCCACTCAGTAAGAAACTGATCCAACTCTCTCCAGAATTTCATATGGTCCAACGAACCTTGGACTCAACTTTCCTTTCTTGCCAAATCGCATCACACTTTTCCATGGTGATACTTTGAGAAAAACATGATCACCTACCTCAAAAGAGAGATCCTTCCTCCTGTTGTCCGCATAACTCTTCTGCCTACTCTGAGCTGTTCTCATGTGTTTCTGAATCAGATGATCTTTTTCTGCCATCTCATCTACCAATTCTGGTCCCATCAACTTCCTTTCACCCACTTCATCCCAGAAAGCTGGAGTTTGACACCGCTTCCCATATAATGCCTGAAATGGTGCCATCTGTATACTGGATTGAAAACTGTTGTTATTTGAAAATTCAACCAAAGAAAGATGTTGGTCCCAACTTCCCTGATAATCTATCGAACAAGCTCATAGCATATCCTCCAAGGTCTGAATTGTTCTTTCTGACTGCCCATTTGATTGAGGATGAAAATCTATACTAAAATTTAATTCAGTACCCAACGACTTCTGAAGGTCTTTCCAAAAGTTAGAAGTAAACCTAGGATCACGATCAGATACAATGGAGAGAGGAACTCCATGAAACCTGACTATCTCTTTAAGATACAAACGGGAAACTTGATCCAGGTAAAAAGTATCTCGTATAGCAAGGAAATGAGTAGACGTGTTCAACCGATCAACAATAACCTAGATTGCATTATTAGCTCAAGATGCCTTCGTTAATCCCACAAAAAAGTCCATGGATATATCCTCCCATTTCCACTCTGGCACTGGTAAAGGCTGAAGCATCCCTTTCGGTAACTGCCGCTCTACTTTAACCTGCTGACAAGTCAAACACTTCACAGTAAAATCAGCAATATCTCTATTCATTCCATCCCACCAGTAATACTCCCGAAGATCTCTATACATCTTAGTACTGCCTGGATGAACTGAAAACGGAGAACTATGAGCTTCACATAACAACTCTCTCTTCAATTGTGAAACACAAGGCACACACAATCTCTTCCGAAATCTCAAAATGAAATCATTATCAATGTTGAATTCATGCAACTTACCTTTCTGAACCAGCTCTACCTTTTTCTGCAACTCACTATCTTGCTTCTGTGCTTGCTTGATTCTGTCTGATAGAGATGATCTCACTGGTACCTGAAACAAAACAGAAGAACTTCCTGCACCAACAACTTCTATGCCAAAGTTCATCAAATCCTTAACCAAAGGATCACATTCCAAACACAACATTGCTAATGAAGCATTACTTTTTCGACTCAAAGCATCAGCCACTTTATTTTCTTTTTCCTGTATGGTAATGAATTGTACAATCATAATCCTTGATTAATTCTAGCCATCTCCTTTGTCTCATGTTGAACTCTTTTTGAGTGAATATATACTTTAAACTTTTTTGATCGGTATATATTTCACACTTTACTCCATACAAATGATGCCTCCAAATTTTTAAAGCTAAAAACAACAGAAGCTAATTCCAAATCATGTGTAGGGTAATTTACCTCATGAGTTTTCAACTGACATGAAGCATAAGCAATTACCTGATCATTCTGCATTAGGACACAACCAAGTCATTTCAATGAAGCATCACTTTATATAACAAACTCACCATTCCTGGAAGGTAGTGCCAAAATTGGAGCATTCACCAATCTTCTTTTCAATTCCTGAAAACAATCATCTCATTATTTTGTCCAGATAAACTTAACACCCTTCCGAGTTAGCTTAGTCATTGGACTAGATAATCGTGAAAATTTTTTAACAAACCTTCGGTAATAGCCTGCCAATCCAAGGAAGCTACGAATCTCGGTTACATTTGTGGGTCTTGTCCATTCTTCCACAACTTTTTTTTGTAGGATCAACAGTTATTCCATCTTTAGAAACAATATGACCAAGGAAAGAAATTTGTTGCAACCAAAACTCACACTTGCTGATTTTTCCATACAGTTTCTTTTCTTTTAAGGTTTGCAAGATAACCCTTAAATGTCTTTCATGCTCTTCTTTACTTTTAGAAAGCACCAAAATTTCATCAATGAAAACCACCACAAACTTATCCAAGAACTCATGGAAAATTCTAATCATTAAGTCCATGAATACAGCAGGTGCATTGGTGAGCCCAAAAGGCATTACTAAAAATTCATAATGGCCATATCTTGTACGGAACGCGGTCTTCGGAACATCCGCTTCCTTTAACTTCAGCTGATGGTACCCCGATCTCAAGTCAATCATTGAAAAATACTGAGCTCCCTGGAGCTAATCAAATAAATCATCGATATGGGGCAAAGGGTATTTTTTCTTAATAGTGATATTATTCAAGGCCCTATAATCAATGCAAAGTCTCATAGAACCATCTTTCTTTTTAAGAAATAAAACAAGATCACCCCATGGTGATGTACTAGGTCGAATGAAACCTTTCTCTAATAAATCTTGCAATTGCTCCTTCAACTCTAAAAGTTCAATTTGAACCATTCGATAAGGGGGTTTTAAAATTGGATTAGCATCAGGAACTAAGTCAATAGTAAATTCAACTTACCGATCTAGTATTATTCCAGGAAACCCATCAGGAAAAGCATCAGGATACTCATTTACCACTGGCACATAATTAATCTGCACAGTTCCTTTATTTTCAACAATGTGAGCAACGAAACATTCATTTCCCTCTTTTACAAGTTTCTTGGCCTCTTGATAAGTTATCAACAGTAAGGGTTCATTCCTGTACACAAGATGAAAGTCTTTCTGAAAAGAAACTTCTTTAGCTCTACAATCAATCTTAGCATGGTAAATAGAGAGCCAATCCATACCCAGGATAACATTAAACTCTACTAGAGGTAGAACAATAAGGTTTGCAAGTAGGTTCTTTCCACAGATAAGGATATGAAGATTCTTATAAATTCTTTTTGCCTCAACATTTCCCCCAGGTGTTTTTACCAGAAGTTCAAGAGTCATTTCTTGAGATGGTATTCCCATTTTAATAGAAATGTTTTCAAAGATGAAAGAATGTGTAGACCCCGAATCAAACAACACACTGGAAGAATCTGAAAAAACAAACAAAGTACCTTATACAACTTCATTTGATGGCCCGAAATCCGCTGAAGTAGTTGCAAAGGATTTCACCACCCCTTTCTGCTTGTAGTATAACTGCTTCCCATCACTCAAGATCTTTTTCGGACACTCATTTGCATAGTGACCCATCTCATTGCACTTATAACATTTCACTAACTGTAAATCAAATTTCAACTTACCATCACCTTGATATTTTTCAGTGCAATCACGAGCCTTATGTCCTATCTTACCACATCGGTAGCACTTTCCAGAATTTAGAAGACATTCCCCAGCATGCCTTTTCCCACATTTATCACAAACTGGACACTTAGATTTCTAACCATCAGACTTTTTTGAAGAATTCTTACCTTTCTCCTACCACCTCAGTCTCTTCTTCTGTTGGTTGTTATAGAACACTTGATCATTGGAAAACTCTATTTCCACCTTCTCAGCACATCGAACAAGCTTTTCATAACTTTTAAACTCATGAGAAACTATTTCCCTTCGATATTTTGGATTTAATCCTGAGTAAAAATGATTGATTTTACTATCAAGGTCTCAGATAAAATTTGGAGCATACCTTGCCAATCGAGTGAACTTTTCTTCATAGGTAGCCACCGGGTCTTCCTCTTGCCTCAATTCCAAGAATTGATTTTCTATCCTAAGTCGAACAGCCTTAGGAAAATACTTCTCAAGAAACATACCTTTGAATTCATCCCAGTCGAGAGCATCAATCTCATCAGCGTCCCTGATATTTTTAACCATCGACCACCACAGATCTGCCTCACCCTCCAAACAGTAAATAGCAAGACTAACCATTTGATTTTCTGAACACCCCATGACATCGAAAATCTTCTCCAGTGCTTTAATCCACCCTTCAGCTAACACATGGTCAGATGATCCTCTGAATGATGGGGGATGTTGCCTCATTAAATGTTCCACCACTGACATGTTCCTCTACGGTTGATCTGGCTGATCTCATGCTTGGATACCACCACCATTTATAGCCTGAGTCAACTGTGCCATCACTGCAACAAACTGTTCAGTTCCAATTCCGACCATCTCGGGATGCTGATTCGGAAGGTTATTTCCTTCTATATGCCTTCCTAGCACTGCTTCCCTATTTCCTCTGCAGAAAACCATTCTGAACAAACATGTCTCAGATGAAGCAACATGGTAATCTTCAAATGCTATATCATTTCAAAAAATATATTTTTGGATAATAATTTAATAGAATTATAACCCCTAAAGTTATCTAAACCAACCTTTGATACCAACTATAAGGCCCCGGCCTTAAACCTTACTTAATCTTGAGTTATTACAAAATTACACATTGATGATCTTTTCGGGGTTAGAGTTTTAGAGTATTAGATCATAAAACTTGCATTACATTCCCCATATAAACTAAGTGGTTACATAAAGATATTATTCTTCTTTCCCATCAATGAAAACATATTTAAAATAAAACATGGATTCTTTCTGGACACTTCCTTGACACTATCATCTTATCATGTACCTTTCCCTTGACCTGTGAAAAACATTTCAAAAAACTTGGGATGAGCATAAAAAGCTCAGTAAGGGATATAAAAATATGGAAAGGAAACATGGGTACATATATACATAAGAATGAAATCATAATTTACCCATAAAACATAAGCACTTTAACATACCTCATAAAATCATGAATAAATCATATAAATCATAAGACATAAAGGTAACTTGAGGAATTCATAACATTCTTACATAGGGAGTAACCCTCTTGGTTACGTTTGGAATACCCATCACAGTATATTCCCTAAATCTCTTCAGAGAAACCTTAACGTTTCACTCCTTTGCGTTACCCAATGCATTGGAGAGCTATATCTTGCCCACCCGCCCTTAGTTTATCACGGAACCACCCGTCTTCATAATAATTCCCAAGAACCTCAACATAATCGTATCACATAAAACATGCATAAAGGAAACATAGCATTTACACCTTTCAATCAAAAGATATCCATAAAACACATTGATATAAAAACATTATGAAAACCATTTTCAATACCAAAATAAAAGAAAAGTAAAAAATGGTATTTATTTTTCTTTTAAAAAAATGTATGGCTTGTAGAGGAAGATGAAACTCAAATAATGGTCATGGTGGCGGAGAAGTAGTTGTCGCCGCATACGTACGACAAAACATTCCCTTTGGTCGTTTAGTAAAACTCTTCATATAAAAAAGACTCATTTTGGATAAACGTAAAAGTAAAAGTGGTTTATACACCATATAAAAGAAAGTTGTGTATAAAATAAAATATGCCTCAATGAAAGGAGATTGAGACAAAGTCCCATACCTCGGGTCTGACTTGACTCGGTCATTCTTTAATTTCCTGAATAATAAACTTGATTTAATATCTACTTGTTTAAGAACATTTTTCTAGTTCATTATTCCTTTTATATCACTTATTTCCATGTCCTGAACACTATGTAATTATTTATGTTAATAACGGTCATTTTAACGATCATTGGTACTTGAGTCAAAATAAACCCTTTATAATTAGAAGTTGTTCACGTATCCATTATATCCATGATTATAATCATGATGTATATATCATATTTATCATATATATCTAGTATATACGTGCATTTATAATATTACATAATCATTTAGAGGTAAGAAATGAAATGCACCGTTCATGGAGACGGTAAGCCGTATGTACGCATGAACACTACTTTCATTTCTATTTCGTATTTTATAGAATGTAATCATAATGATATAAAGGTATATTATAATTCCAGTATAATATCATATATAATATCATAGTTCCATCCTTTATACGTCCCACATATGGTATTTAACGAATCAAATCACTTTGAGGGGGAGGTAGTCCGCACTTCCTTAAATGATGATATCACGTTTACCCATAATGGAAACCATAAAGGTATGCCCAAAATGAAAAATAAAGAAGTTTAAGGAAAACATAAAAATATTATATATCATATATAAATGTAGTTTCATCTTAATGGCCACCTTTGAAGGTGTTAAAGGAATGTTTAACAATCATCGTTTCGGGAGGCATAAATTCACCATCCACGGAAACAGTATGTTCTTTAACCATTAGATGTAGGTGTGTGTAAGTGAAGCTCAAATCCATATTATAATAACATCCTAGTATATTTATGATACTGGAGTTGTTACAAAATAAATAAATAAAAAGAGTTTAGGGGGTTGTAGAAGAAAAATAAAACAAAAGGACTCAAGTGAAGACATTACCTTAAATTTGGGTAACTCCCTTTGATTTGAGATCAAAGGCTTCCTTGGGAAGACTTATGCCCAAAGTGAGGCTTCAAGGTGTAATAGACGGAAATGTAGAGACAAAATGGGAAGGGGTTGTCCGACCCAAAGGCTTTGGAAGTGTGGGGAAGGAGGTAGAGGTGGGGGCATTTTATAGGAGGAGAGGAGGGGCAGTCTCGGAAAGTAAAGAAAAGTCACTTTATTTTAAAATGGTATTCGGATTTAAGAGGTCCCAAATTGATATGTTTCAAGGATAAGGTGATAAGGGTTCTAAATCCACCCATACCATAGGTTTTGGCCATGTGTAGGTCTTAGATTTTACATTATCTTTCCATTTTATTTAAATCCTTTATTAATGAGGTAATCACTGCATCATTATGATGTCATAAATGATTTTATTTATTTAATGTCACAAAATTATAAAAAAACTACTATGATGTAGGAAATATTTTTAGCTTTCTAATGAATATTTATAGTAAAAAATCTGACTTGTATAACCCCATTTATAAATTCTTTTCGTAAAACATATTATGTTTGTGTCATTTTTACTTTTACATTAAATAAAAAGTTATTTATGTCATTTCCCAACCAAAGTGGCTCCATGGGGTCCCCAAGTTGACCCATGGATTGTCTTGGTCGGCCATGACACATTAAATAAGGTTAGGACATGTGTCTAGGTCATTTCATATTATAAAAATATTATTTTTACCTTAAACTACAGTAATTACCACTAATCGCGATTAAAAACATAAAAGTAACTATTCACAAAAAAATTATTTTAATCTCATTGAACCACATTTTAATTATTAATGACAACCATGGATGTCGGATTTTTAAAAATCAAATCACAGAAGTGGAGAAGTTTCATTTAAACGAAAAATTAGTTTCTTTAACTACCACTTAGTGGTTTCACTATTCATAAAAAATTAAAGTTTTTCAGAAAAATACCAAAACATCACCCTAAGCTATATTTGATATTCTGAATTCACAAATACTATATATTTTACAAAATTCAAATCTTATAAGTTACATTAATTAATTTAATAATTAATTCCCACTATCATGACAAATAGAGGGTTTTTTTGAAACAATATCTATGAAAAGTTTGGCATTAGTTTATGACCAATTCCAAAGTGAAATTAATCCTAATGACCACCATTAGATTAAATGGTAAAATTATATTCAGATTACACTTTAATACCAATTCAAAAGATAATATAATAATATAAATAAATTATATTGAAAAGAGTTTTTGAATTAAAATACAACATTATTCACTATTCATTAAATAATGAACTTTATCGGAAAAATACCAAAAACTCACACAAAGTAAATTTTGATGTCCCAATCATAAATAATAAGATTATTTTGACAAACATAGCTTATAAAATTGTCAAAAGATAGATTTTAAAAAATAGTTTTTCCATCAAAAGGCAGTAGAACTATCTTTTAATAATATTAGTGTATTCTATACATAAGATTGCATTTATTTTCGTTTTAAGCCTCTAAAACACTATCTTATTCATTAATAGACATAGATAAAAATATCTATTATTCATTACATACTTGGGATGTTACATTTATGATGAATGTTTTCCATAAATATGATAATATTATAGTATATATAATATATTGGAATTTTCATGCGACTTATATAACGGTTGGTGAAGAGAAAATAATAAAAGAAAATAACATAAATGGAAAATAAAAGAAAATGAAAGAGGATTTTACTTCTTCAATTATTCTCATTGAGAACCTTTTAAAGGCCATTGGTTTTGGAATTTTGGTGAGACCAGTAAGTCTTGGACATGTGTAAGAGGTTTGGGAATGGACTGAGGTAAAAATAAAACAAGACAAATTGATTTGAGATGTGAGGAATATAAGTGGAAAGGGGTGGTATTTATAGTGGAAGAAACACGTGTTGTTTGATTATTTTATTCATTAGATTATTATTTTAGCACAGTACTTTGAAGAGTTTTAGAATTATCTCTAAATATATTAAAATAATTAATTAGAGTTACAGATTATTGTTCTTACATGATTAATGACTCAAGGAATATATTTTTTAACTTATAATGTACATATATCATAATTTAGTATATATTTCTACTAAAAACCATCTATTTCAAAAAAATCATAAAAAATTACCTGTACCATTTTTTGATGTGTATAATTAAAAAATTAATTCCATTTTTTGAAAATAATTTTATAAATATGAGAAATTTAATTTATTTTTAAAGGGAATTTTCTTTTAAATAATTAAATTAATTATAAATAAAAATTTATGTTTCACAAAAATACCAACAATTAATTTATCAATTTCATAACATTTATTTAATTATTCAACATTATAAATATATAATATTTTCAATTTTAAGATACATTAATTTTAGCAATATATTCGTATGTGAGGTTACTGTTCTATTAGTATTGATTCTTTAATTTCTATAAATAACACTTATTTAATTATACATTTATGATGAATTTTAATATTTAATTTTAGAATGAAAAACATTATTCTATATTTACATGTGTTGTTATATTCTCCCCCCTTATGTAAGTTTTATCCATGCAATTTTTATTCACATATTAAAGAAGCGCAGATACATTTCTCTCATAGCATTTTTAGATTTCTATGTTTCTTCTTCAATCATGTGGTATCTCTACATAACCTTAAATCGGTGAATTTCATTTTTCTGTAATAAATTTTCAATACAATAAACAATATGAACATGTTTTCCTTATTAATAGAGGTTTTGTTCTAGGTGAACTAATTTTGGGATCAAAATATGAGATGAATCTGACACATACTTTCTCAACATCGAAAAGTGAAAAAAAAATCTGTAACTAAGATAAACTGGGAGACAAAGCTACTCAGTTTAAAACTGGTCCAAGTTTCTCTAGAATATAAAAATTTCCAATGAACCATAGAGTTAGCTTTAATTTTTTACCAAAATGCATAACACATTTCCAAGAAGTTATTTTAAGGAAAACCTGATCACCCACCTCGAAAGAAAGTTCTTTCCTCCTGTTATCTGGATAATTTTGGTACCTACTCTAAACTATCTTCATGTGTTGCGGGATCATATTTACATTCTCAGCTACTTCCTTAACTAATTATGATCCCACCAACTTCCTTTCCCAAAATTCATCACAAAATTCTAAAGTTTGACATCAATTTACATATAATTCATAAAAATATTCTATCAATATACTAGAAATAAAATTGTAATTATATGAAAAATCAACTAAATAAAGATTCTAATCCCAACCTCCTCGGTAATCCATTGAACAATCTAAAATCATACCATCCAATTTCTTGATTTTTTTCTTTGACATTCCATCATATTGTGGATGAAAGGATATTCTAAAATTTAATTTTGTTCTCATTGACTTCTGTAGGCCTTTTTGATAGCTATAAGTGAACTTGGAATAACAATAAGATACAATGGAGATAAGAACCCCATTTAAACTAAATATATTTTTGAGGTACAATAATGAATTCTTATCTAATTAAATGGTATCACAAACAGGATGAAAATGTGAAGATTTATTCAGCCGATCAATAATAACCCTAACAATATTGTTACCTCAACAAGTATTTGGTAGTCCCACGAAGAATTCCCTATATATATTTTCCCATTTTCCACACTGGTACTCGAAAAGGATGAAAAATCCACTAGTAGTTATCTCTTTTCTTTAACCTATTAAAAATTCAAACATTTAATCGTAAATTCGTCAATGTCTCGTTTCATTCCGTCCCACTAAAAATCTCATGAATATCTCTATACATTTTAGTGCTTCTATGATGAACAGAAAATCGATAATTATAAGCTTAACTTTGCAATTTTTTATTCAGTTGGGAATCACAAGTCTCACATAATATGTTTCCAAATCTCAAGAAACAATCTTTATCAAAATTGAATTCAAGAAATCTACCTTTATTAACCAATTCTCCCTATTTCTGTAGCTCATGGTATTACTTCTATGATTTCTTAATTCTTTCTGAGAGATATGACTTCACCAAAACCTAAAAAAATAGAGTAATTTCTTGCATCAACAACTAAAGGAAAAATTATTCAAATCCGTAACCAAGGGGTCATTTTCAGAATGTAACATGTTTAATGTCAGATGATGTTTTCGACTCAAAGCATCAAACACTTTTTTCTTTTCTATTATAATAATTTATTACGCAATCATAATCCTTTACCAATTCCAACCATCTTCTCTAACTCATGTTCAATTCATTCTCTATAAATATATACTTAAAACTCTTATGGTTATCATAGATTTCAAATTTATCCACATATAAAAGATTCATCCAAATTTTTAAAGTCAAAACCAATGATGCTAATTCAAAATCATGTGTCAGATATTTAACCCATAAGGTTTCAGTTATCATGAAGCATAAAAAATTACCTGATCATTCTACACTAGATCATAACCATGTACCATCAATAAAGCATCACTGTAGATGAAAAAATCACCATTTTTTTAAGGCATGACCAAAACTTGATAATTCACCAACCGTATTTTCAATTCTTGAAAAAAACACCACAATCTTCTATCTAAATAAATTTAAACAATTTTCTTGTTAAATTAGTTTGCGTGGAAGATAACAATGCATTGTTTTTAAAAAACCATCAGTAATATCCTACTAATACAAAAATACTATGAATCATAGTAACATTTATAGTTATTTTTCATTCATCAAACACTTTTTTTATTGAAGGATCAACTGTTATTCCATCCTTATTTACAATGTTCCGAAGAAAATAAATTGTTTTCAACCAAAACCCACATTTGATAAATTTTTCATATAACTCCTTATCTCTGAGACTATTCATAAAAATAACAAAATTTCTTATCTCAATTTTAATAAATTTTTGAAATCACTAAAATATCATCAATAAAAAAATTCCAAATATTATCATAAGATTCTATTCCTTAGATCTATAAATATGGTAGGAGGATTTGTTAATTCAAAGGGCATACAAAAAAACTCATAATGCCCATATCTAGTTCAGAACACTATTTTTGGAATTTCATCCTCCTAAACCTTTTCCTAATGGTACCTAAATCTCAATTCAATATAAGAAATGTACTAAGATCCCAGGATATAATCAAACAAGCCATTGATATGAGGCAATGAATGAATATTCTTAACATTAAAGTTATTAATAGCTCTATAATCAATGCAATGTCTCATGGAACCATCTTTCTATTTAAAAAAAATAGGGGCACCCCTTGGTGAAGTGAAAGGATGAATGAAGCATTTATCAAGAACATCCTACAACTACGTTTTCAATTCACGAAGTTCCACTTGATACATTAGATAAGGAGGTTTTTGAAATTGTCTTAGCATAATGAGATATGTTAATAGAAAATTAAGCTTCTCAATCATGTATAACACTTCACAACTCGTCAGAAATACATCCAGGTATTCATTTACCACTTAAAAACCATTAATTTTGAATAGTTACTGTGTTTTCAACAATATGTACATGCTTAAAAGTTTCTATATTTTAGTAGATTCTCATCTTTCTAATATGCTATCAATGGAACAAGTTCATTCTTATATACAAACTGGAACTATTTATGAAAAAACTGCTTTAGATCCACAATAAATCTTATTATTATAGAGAGAAATTATTTCCATACCCATAATGACATCAAACTCTAATAAGTAATGAATAAAAATGTTTTCATATAATTTATTTACACAGACATCAAAATGAATATTCTAATAATGTCTTTTTCTTTAACATCCCCCATGGTGTTTTAACCCTAATCTCTTGTCTGATTTTATGAGGTGAAATTTTCAATTTTATAGAATATATCTCAGAAATAAAGGAATGTATAGACCCTGTAATAAACAAGACATTTGAAAAATCTGACTAAACAAACAAAGTACCCGATACCCCTTCATTGTATGGACCAACATCTACTGATGTTGTCACATATGATTTTTACTACACATTTTGGCTCATAATCTAGCTCTTTAATTAATTTGGATATTTGTTTGTACATGTATTTTCATAATGAACCATATCTCCCCATAGAAAACACTTTATTATTTTTATATCAGAATTAAAAATATAATCACTAAGATCTTTTTTGTGGTAATCTAGACCCATATGTCTAAATTTACCAAATTTAAACCCTTGTGGTTTTTGTTATAGAATTCCCCAAGGTTCCTTTTACCATATTTACCACAAAATAGAAACCTAAATTTCTTACCTTTATATTTATTTTATTGATTCATAACAATTTCTTCCCAACTGTACATTTTCTACTTCATGATATGAAAGTACATGTGATCTTCAAAAAAATTCATTTCTAACCTCTCAGCACAATAGATAAATTTCTCATAAGTTTTTAATTCAGGGTAATCCAATTCCCTTAAATATATTGGATTCAATCATAAGTAAAAAATGACTGATTTTACTATCAAGTTCTTGAATAAAATTTATAGCATACATTTTCAATAAGGTGAGGTTTTCATCATATGGGACCATTGAATATTCCTCCAATTTTTAATTCAAGGAATTTATTTTCCATCCAAAGTATAACCTCTCTAAGAAAATATCTTTCATGGAAAATATTATTAAATTATTCCCATTCTAAATAATCTATCTCCTCTCCATCCCTAATATTATTGACCAGTGAACACCACTAGTCGGTTTCACCTTTAAAATAAAAAATTTAAAGACAAAACTTTGGATTATATGAACACCCCATGAAATAAAATATATTTTCATGGGATTTAATCTTCCATTTATCCCCCACTAGGTTAAAATATCCACTATAAGTAGGAGGGGTTTTTCAGATAAAATGTTCCACAATGATCATGTTCTATTATGGTAGCTCTTGATGTTCCCATTCATGGATTATTTTACCATTTATATCAAATTTGAACCGATCTATTACTATCAAAAAATGATAAGTTAAAATTCCAACCATTCAAGATTGTGGATTAAAAAAGATATCATCCTCTTACTGCCTTCCTAATTCATCTTCCCTATTTCTTCGGTAGAAAAACATTCTGAATAGGCATATCTTAGACGAAGAAAAATGAAACTATTAAATTATATATCATTTAAACATATCTATAATGAAAAAATCATTTATATTATTATACTAACATCATAATAACCCATAAAGTTGTCTAAATTGTGATATAATATCAACTATAGGGATCTATCCTTAAAGATTACACAATCCAATTAATTCAATCAAAATATAGTTATTACATTCACAAAGAACATTTCAGGTTATAATTTTACAGAATTAAGTTATAAAAAATACATTAAAACCCACAATCATAAAAAGAGGATACTATTAAAATAGTATCAGTTTCTCCCATAATACAATAGCTTTTAATAAACATGAATTCATTTCATAAAAAATCTTTACAATATTCATCTGGGATTTTTATTTTCCCTAATGCATCCCTAAACCTTGTGATTTTTTTAAAACATGGGATAAGAACAAAAAACTCTATAAGGGATATAAAAAAAGAGAAACCATTAGCCAATGGATTCTTATTAATATATTATAAAATTTCCATAATAACATACCTCTCACCCATAATTTATCATATACTTTATGAAAACAAGGATTTCCATAAAACATAAAAAACATAAATAAACCATTTATGTAAATTGTGTAATTAGTTACTTAATATTATAATCCCTAGGTATACCATATGATTTATAACCCACATGGCTACCTCAAAATGTAACCATTATGGATACCTTATGGCGTAACCCTCACAACAACCTTATTGGGTAACCATCATAGTTACACTTGAAGTAACCATTGCAGTCAACCTCCAACATAGACATACAAAAATAATTGGAGGAAGATATAGTTCCCACCCTTCATCATAAAATATTGACAAGAACCAAAACATAATCATAAAACTATAATACTTTGATCATAAAAAATTCTTTTTTAATTTGTAAAAATGTATGTTTAAAGGAGGGTTTTTTTAAAAAAAAGTCCATTACATTGGGTTCTTCTTACATAAAATGAGTTAAAAACTCATATATAATAGTTTAAAGAGTGTTATAAATCTATTAAAGAACTATAATGATGTTTAGAATATCTTATATGACCATATTATAACACAATTCCACCCATTTCTTAATAATATTTTGTTATTTCCATTGTTTTGGGTGCATTCTTTTCATGGTTTCCATGGTTGGTTCATTATGGATTTTCAAGTCGAATGAAAAAAAATATAGAAGTCGAAAAAAATGGTATTAATTTTTTTACATAATTTTAAATGATATCATATATCATTTTTTATTGATATGAGGATGAATCATTAGATAAAACATTAATAAGAAGGACTTAATTATTTTCCAGTTTTAATGACCATCACAAACTTACAAAAAATTATTTAATATAATGACAATATAAATGTTCTAGAACATTATATAAATTAAAATATATATAATACAATTATAATTAACTATAATAATTGTTTTTATGGGTATCCTTGAATGCGGTAAGGGAAAATGAAACTGTATCATCCACCATAATGGTAAATCTACATGTCATAGATGATGTTCTCATTTTTTGAATAAAAGTGTGAGGAAAAAGATTTTTATGATGAAATTTTACATAAACATGAAACAATTACAATATATATATGATAATGGAGTTTTCATTCCACTTGGATAAGGGTTAGTGATGATATAATAAGAAAAACAAATAAATTAAAAATAAAATAAATGAAACTAAAAGAGGATATTACATCTTGAATCCTTCTCATTGAGAACCTCTTCAAAGCCCATGGTTTTGGAATTTTGGTGAGACTAGAAGTTAGTTTACATGAGGAAAAGGATTGAAAAGGGATTTGGGTAAAAGAAAACAATCTATAAGGCTTTACAGTGTGAGGAGAAGAGGTTGCGAGGGGTGATATTTATAGGGGAGGAGAGGGGTGTTGTTTGATTATTTTATTCATTATTTTAGTATTTTCCCTCAAGACTAGGAATAATTTGATAATTGTAACAAAATATATTAAAATAAATATTGGGAGTTAGAGATTAAGGTTCTTAAATTAGTAAGGAATCACAGAATCCATTATTTTACTTATAATGTATATATATTGTAAATTACTGTAATTCACTATTCATAAAAATTCAACTATTTCAGAATAAATCTTGAAAATTAACCCTTACCATTCTTAGATGTGTACAATTTTAAAATGAAGTACATTTTATGAAAATAATATCTATATTTTAGTAATTTCATTTTTATTTAAAATGATAATTTATTTATAAAATACCGATTTTAAACTATAACTGATTTTATAACACTTTGAAAAATCAATTAAAGTCTCATAAAATTAAATTATAATCATTATAAAATAAAATATTAATTTATTAGTATATTTATGAAAAACATTTTTTTCTAAATCATTAAATTAACTATAAATTTATAAATATTCATTTATGTTTCTCAAAAATACCAACACTTAATTTATCACTTTCAAAACATTTATTTACTAATTCCATGATAGAAAGATATTATATTGTCACTTTTAGGATACATGAATTTTATTTATACATTCATATTTGAAGTTAATATTTTATTAGCATATATTACTTAATTTATATAAATACCACTTATTTCATTATACAATTATAAGGAATTTTACTATTTAATTTCAGAATGAAAACTAATTATTTTATAAGTAACTAGATCATTATAGAGAAGATTTAATTTAAGATCATACGATATATACAAACATCAAAATTATCACCCAATAGGTAATGTCTCAAAAAAATCAATACATATACCACTACAGTTAAATGGAGGTCATTTGTAGGGTAGTTCCACTCTTGTTTCCTCATCTATTAATACCCATAAACCACAAATAGATATCCTTGCATAAAAATGAATCTGAGTCATATCCTAGAAGTGTCACAAAACACCGTATAATCCTCCCATGGAACAGGTTGGATCAAGATCAGTGCTAATGTCAAGTTCTTTTTCAACTCCTGGAGGGGATTCTCACAAGATTCTATCCATTCATGCTTTATCCCCTTTTTGGGAAAATCCAAAAGTTTTTCTATAAACTAGGAAAGGTCCTAGATGAACCTCCAGTAATACCCCTCTAACCCCAAGAATCTATGAATATCAAAACAATTGTTAGGATACTAGTAAGGTACGACTTTATAAACCTTTTCTAGGTCCTCTAAAACACCTTCCTCTAAGATGGTGTGACCCAATAAGTGTATCTGATCAACCAAAAAATAATACTTAGATTACATGGCATATAGTAAATTCTCTCATAACATACTCAAGACAATGTAAATATGTTTTCAATGATCATCAAGAGTCTTTGGGTACAAGAATATGTCATCCCCAAAAAGAAAAATAAATTGATCCAGGTATAGATAAAATATTCTATTCATCAAGACTATAAACATTGCTGGAGTGTTTTTCAACCCAAATGACATTAGAAAAACTCATATTGGTTACACCTTCTTTTGAAACCAATCCTCGGTATATTAGGAGGACTATCTCTCTACTGATTATACCATTATCTCAAGTTGATATTGGAGAAAAAAAGCTCTTCTGAAATGGTCAAATATTTCATTAGTATGAGGAAGAGTATACCAGTTCATCATAGTCATCTATTTCATCTTATGATAGTCAACACACAAGTGTATAGTCCAATCAACCTTATGAGAAAATAAAACTAGAGAAACCCAAGGTGGCGTACTCAAATGGATACACCCCTTATCATACAAATAACCTAATATAGTGTTGATCTCTTGAATCTCTATTGGGTCTATTATATATGGTTGAAAATAAATTGGATTACCCCCGATATGAGATCAATCATAAATTTTAAATCTCTATCTGGTGGTATTCTGGATATGTATTTAAGAAACACATCCTAAGACCTATACACTATAGCTGGAATGACATCTAGTTTCAAATAACCATCATCTAGTAATAGACTAGAAACATGGGTGGTAAGATCCCCCAATTATTGATGAACTGGCCTTGCCTGACCTTCCTAGATATCCCAATCTCCTTGATGGATGAAATTGGAACCCTCAACAGATGTAAAATTCACCC
This sequence comes from Viscum album, assembly GCA_963277665.1. Lineage (NCBI taxonomy): Eukaryota > Viridiplantae > Streptophyta > Magnoliopsida > Santalales > Viscaceae > Viscum > Viscum album. Next base: position 824,544,099 of record OY728148.1, on the reverse strand, counting down.
TCCTATGGTAAAAATCAATATGGGATCAGTATACTACTAACTAGTCCATACCCAAAATTAGGTAAAATCCTAACATGTCAAGGATATAATGATCCCATAGAAACCAATATTCCCTATCCTTGAGAGATCAGACATTGAAAAAACATATGTCTCTAGACCATAATCCCAACCTCACTCATGAACTCCACCACCAAGATCAAACCATTCAAAATTGGTATGATAAAAAATAATGAGTGGATCTATTATCGAACAATTCTCTAGATAATGTATAATCTATAAGAATAGTACCTCTCACTTTCGATGGTATAGACTCACAATCCACCAATATAGGTTAGAAATCATGTAAATATCCTACCCCTCTTCTTTATGATACAGTCTGAGATTCCTAAGCTACAACACTCTACTGATATGAGTACTCTTACTCAGAAGAATTGAATCCAATGCCGCTACCACCAAGACCAGTAGAACACCATCTTCCAAACTATTATAGTGTGGAAGATCCCATTCCCACACTTTGATTGTTCATAGATACTCTTTTATTACCCAACCATCACAGGTTCCTATTTGACCTATGTATATGTCCCATTCTACCACTAGATCAGCACTCCACTAGTGGTTGGGGATAATTTCTATGATAGTGGCATGACCTACCTTACTACTGGAATAGAACTCAAGTTAGATCCTAAGTAACTGATCCTTACACTTATACACTCTTCATGCTATCCCCTATCTAATACCCTCAAAATGTTGTTTCATACTACCAAAATACATTCTTCCAGATCATCCAACATCAACCATCTGTCCTACACTAGAAGCCTTCTTTAGGTTCCCCTCTACAAAGAGAGCCTGATCCTCCACCTCAGAAAACTTCATTAACCAAAAGAGGATAACATGATACTTATCCTAACATTTTAGCCTTTCCTAGAAACACATTTATATAGCTGTCTCATCCCCTTATATTATTTGGGAAAGGTTTTGCAAGTCTATAAAGTGACTGACATAGTCCATCATGAATATAATTTCTTGATTCGAACTCATGAACTCAACTAATGTCTCCTATCTCAACATCTCTGTATAAACGTCTTCTAGGAAGTTCTCCAAAAGTCCTTACAATGCATCCTGTCTTCCTTCCCTTTCTGGGCCACAACATCGCACAAGTACTTCATTGATACTCAAAATATATAAGCATCCAACTTTACCCTCTTATTTGTATGGCTATATAAATAGTATAGTATAGTCTATGCGGACTCGATCTATAACCCTACTAAATCATGTTCGACCTCTATGGTGAATGTCATAGCATGCTGTTACTAAAACTCTGACGTTAGGTTGGACATACTCTTCCCCATCCACTATGGATCTATCTCCTTAAACTATTAATATGAGAAAAGTTCTCACAGAACTTTTCTCCTTCTTCCTCACTCGACACGATTAGCACCTCATGTTCCAATAATGGTGTAGAATCTCCAACCATAACCTCCGGTCATCCTATGAACAAGTGTCTTCATGGAATATTATTTATACAATTCCAAACTCATGTCTTCGAACACAACATTAAAAAACTTGTGTACAATGAAATCGGAATACGGAACAAAATTTATTCACTCCAAATACAACCGCATGTTTAAAACTAAGGCACTATCATTATCGCTAACCATCCTACATCTAGGTCAGGGTTAACAATGGGTAAAGCCATTCTGATTATTCAAGTCCTCAATAGACACCCATTTTCCAATTCACATATTGGATCATATTCAAATTCTCTAATTCATATTAGGCACCATTTTCAGTTTAATATTATAAGTAATGGAAACCATTTCCATTAGAACAAGTTACCCGAAACCTTTATTTATCATAAATACCATAAATGATTCATGTCACAAAATAATCCAGAGTTCCTAGAATGATTCATGAAAATTAAAAACTTGGGTTTCATTGGGGTATGAGTAAAATATTAGAAAAAATAAAAAACACCATCATGTCACACAATAAGATCATAATTGAAGGTGAAATAACATCAATTGCAACAACACACATTAATAACAATAATACCACCTTGGGAACATGGATCTTACCATCATAAATGGTTTAGATACTCCCCTTCATGAGATCTTAGTTAAGGACTAAATCATCATATCAACCTGTATAAATTTCTAAAATAGTAAGAAAATTTAAAATAAAGGAGAATAATAGAAAAGAAAAGAAAAGAAAAGAAAAGAGAATAAACTTCCGCTAATACCAATTTGTGATGTCCCAAATTGGGCGCCCCACACCGACACCTCGAGATAGTAAATCACATGACTTCAAGAGATACTCCTTGTATTATAGAGGCTGTAGACTAGTAAAAAGGGTCAATATAGATCATGGGGAGACCATTACATCATTATCAAGTATCATAACATTAGAATAAATAAAAATAACAAGTAGATATAACCAAATTACCCAAAAATTCTAGTATCATAAGATAATTAAAGTAGGATACAAAATCTAAATTAAATAGTAGATATGTCATTCCATGTAAAAGACAAGCTTAAAATTAAAAACACAAAAATAAAACACTAAAAAATCCAAAAGGTTCCCAAATCACAATTGGTTCCCTCATCTATTCTCCATCCCGAATCAGCCTTCTAACATATGGACGGTTCCCTTAAATTTTCATGAAATCATGAAATCTATTCTAGTACTGACCAAGAATACCAAATAGTGTCTGAGTACTACTTAGTAGGACACTGATAACAATGTATAAAACAATATACATTTGATAACAGTGTATGTAGTTGTATAAATAATAAAATTCAATCAATAAAGTAATTTTTTACAACTATTCAATTACTCTTTATTTATCCACATAAACCCCTAGGTTCCCAAGGAAACCTGAACTCTCAATACTTTCTTTAGACCATCGCAGTGTTTTAACTATCCATAAGTGATATCATACATCAAAATCAAATTATTAGCAATCATTATATCTATTCATATCATGACCAATGTGAACCATAGTCTAATTCCAAATCATGGTCATAGAACGCCATTTGTAACACCCTGTGGGTATTTAGAGGCTCTGTCCCTAGCCCAACACCTCATATATAACTAAAGGATTTTGAATCATCAGACCATGTATGATGTAAATTTATCAAACAATTCATCACTATGGGATTTTTATGATGTAAAAAATTTCCCACACACATTTTAAATCAATTCATCACTATGTGAATAAGATGTAGTAGATCATTCCCCACACACATATATCACATAGTTCACAATTTCAAAATCTAATATGCATCACAATATAACATTTACCACCATATCCCATTAATTAATTCTCCAATTAATTAATCCAATTTAACAATTACATATTCACATCATTCCATTAATTAATTTAACAATTAAATAATCACATAAATTACACTAATTAATTCTTCAATTAATTAATGACATGAATTCCATTAATTAATTTAAAAATTAATTAATCACAAAAATTACATTAATTAATTAAAAATTTAATTAACCACATTAATTAGATTAATTAGTTCAATAATTTATTAATAAAAAAAAATAAATTTCAAAATCACAACAATATCTATTAATTAATTCAATAATTAATTAATCGAATTCAAAAATCCCAGTATCCTCAATTCCAGAATCTCATAATTAATTAATGTACATAATTAATTAATTCAACTTAATAAACACAATTTCAAATCATCTAATAGAAATTATACTATTACATACACATAATTGAAATCAAGACATTGATATTTAAATAAAATTCAACCTACCAAAAATCATTGACAATTGATCTCCCAAAAGAAATTCCAAATTAAAGTAGAACAATGAGGAATAATGAGATATTCATCAAGAACCTAAATCCAAGATCAAACAAATAAAGATCCAAAAAACTTAGATCTATATCCATCATAATAGGAAAAAACATCCCACTAAAGGATGAAATAAAAATATGAGAGAGTAAGGAAACCACATGGGATTAGGATCTCCTACTAGGAGAGGTACATATCCTTAATCTGGAATTTTAGTAGTGAAGAATGGATGTAAGGGGCCCTAGTAATTTTTCAGAGAGCCATAAAAAATAAGAGGAACAAATTAGGTCTGAGTTAGGGTTGATTTTTGGTTAAAATGGGGGGGGGGGGGTATGGAATTTTAAATCTATCTTTTTTTAATTAAAAACCAACGTAGGGTTTCAAATATAGGGGCACATTGCTTCTCAAATCAGGAAACATAAATGTGAACCTATTATTGAGGGGGGTGTACTCTTACTTCTAAGAGTGTGAATAGTTTGATAAACTATGATCTAACCACAAAAACAACCTATGTCAGGAGTTTCATGGTTTTCAAGTCCAAGGTGCATGGTGTTGGAAAACTATGCACCAAATTTCATTACCCTTCTTCTTTCTAATTTTATCTAGTTTTCACCAAAAAATCATGGTAAAATATAAACAGAATATAATACAAACAATGGAAAATAATACATGAAAACAAGCTCATGATATCACTAGAGATAGATATGAATTTATATTAAATTCAACCTTATAGTTAGAAACTAGTGGGTTTACATGAAGCATATAGGTTTTTGGAGGCAATTGTGCTTGTTTACACAGATGTCTCTATTTTGGAAGATGAAGTTGGAAAATAGATAAAGGTTCTATATTCAAGTAATCCTAATATGAGAATATGATATAAATTCTATGGATCATTGTAACATATTACATTAGAGGATGATCCCTATCTGTGATGAAAGTCATAACACATATTTTGGAACTTGTTGAAATTATGTATACTAAGAATAAATCATTACATGTAGTGGATTACATTATGATAAACCTAATAATGAGTAGTACAAAGTGAATTAATTGAAAATTGAGTATAAATGGATGATCATGTTTATTCATTTCATTCAATTATGGATTAGTTGGGGGATGGGTAGATGGAAGTGAGAACAGTGAGGTTAAAATAAGTATACACCTACAATGTGGATAATTATACTTGTCATGAGTGAATGACATTTCTTTTGGAAATGGTATTGGTGTTGCATAAAACCGACCATTAAATGATTTTGGTGACTCTAATAGAACATTGTGTGGTGGAACCAAGAGAACATATTTTCATTTTAAATTATTAGAATTGGATTTAGATGTATCGTGGAATGAAGAAGATATATGGTATTTAGACATAGTGGAATATTTGTGAGAACTAGGATGGAGTCAGATATTTGGGGAGTTCACATATGGTTAGAAGACATGTGGCTGCTTCAAGTGGTTAGTGAACCAACCGTGAATTTCCTTCAAATTTTTTAAGACTATGATAAGGATAACACATTGATTTAATAATTATACTAAGGTATAATGTATCATGATTGGTGGTTCATGGAATGTTGGTTGTTGAGGTTGTAAAATTTTATAGGGAGATAATTGTAAATGTAGCGATAGGTGTATCCATATGAAATAGAATCTGGTGGGTTGGAAAAATGACAAGCACATCATATCAGGTATTAATGGGTGTTAAGGACATTATAGTGACTATAAAACGTTCATATAATTTAGGTTGTATGGATAAAATGTGACTCATTAGTTCATCAGGTAACTAGGAACAAGGTTATTGTATGGACTTATAACCATGATTTGTATTGATCGATCATTATAGATCTGAACCATACTAGGCATATCATTAGGATTTTAAAATGATGAACCATAAAGATATTTGTATCATGGGGTGAGCCTTGAAACTTATGGAGGATTTTAGTGAATACACCATGGTGTTTTATGTTGGATGGGTATAGTGATCGCGGTCGCGGTGATGGATGAAAATGAGCATCTTTTGTTTATCCTTGGAGTTGTGTAATGGTAGTGATATGGGTGTCCATGAGTGAGTGTATACATGAGGTAAAATTTGACATTTAATGATGGAACATGGAGAAATATATGGTGTTGGTGATTGAGGTAGATCAGGAGACATGATTCACGTGTTACCATAGATTCTTGAGGATGAAATTAACTATGGAGGTGATATTGTAAAAACATATGTTGTTTTATTTTGAAAATTATTTTCAAAATTTGAAAATTTTCTCACTTTTTTGGAGCCTTGGTTGGTTGGAAGTATTTTTAGGGGGATATGGATGGTTTTAGAGATTTTTGGATTCCTTTTATGGGGTTCATTATAGAGTAAACCATGTGTGCCTTTCCAAGAAACCACGTGACTTGAGGTAGAAAAACCTATATGGAAAATGACTAAGGAAAATGGTTTAACAATCCATGTTTCATTTCATAAAAAAATGTCAAATACACTATAGTGGGAAAAAATATGGTTAAAACATGGTTTAGAAAACTATTTAACCAAACCATGGTGGTTTCTTGGGAGAGGAAGTACCCTCACATGGCTGGTATATGATTTGGAAATCCATGAAACCAAACTATGCACACATGAATTAAATTATCATAATATCCATTGATTGGTCAATAATCCCACGAATTATTTGTTTCTTCTATATATTATTCATGTTTTGTGAACCAGTGGACTCCAATGGATTTAAAATTTAATTCTTTCCCGCCCTAGTGCATTATTTATGGATAAATACATATTAAATCTAGGGAATTATATATTAGAGACAACGTTATTCCCATTCATCAAGTTATTTTCATATCCCCTCCTCTTCTTTAGAATAGAACCCTAGATGTAGGATACAGAGTTTTTTTCTAGTGATATGTTCTTGGATTTGTGATTGATCAACTCTAGATCTTTATATTATAGAAAATCAATGAAATATATTCATTATTATTCAAAAATGATCTAATTCTTTTTTAAGAGGTGATGAATCATTATGCCGTTCCTCAGGGAATATCCCTTCAACATGTTTAATATCTTATGATCGATAATGTATAGATTATCATTGAATTATATTTCTCTGGATCATCATGATCTAAATTTGGTTCTTATTATGATATTGATTATAAAAATGGATGAAAATTTAATCATTTTATGGAATTTTATGAGAATGACAGAGCATTGGATCAATATAGATAGAGGACTCCTCAGGAAGATTAAGACATTCCATTAATGGGTTTTGTAGAAAAGGAACATTTTTGGTTGGTTTTTTCTTAATGTTTAAATTTTATTATATTAAATTTTACTTTTTATTATTTCCATATTGTGGGGATTTTTTCCATAATGAAGTTAGAAGCATGTGTCAAACCATCCCTGGATGCTTGATCTAGATTCCGAATGGGAGATTAAATCCATTAAGTCTTCAATAAAGTGTACACTTAATTTTAAATATGGGTTATTTTTCAATATTTTAATCAATTATCGTTTAGTTTTATGAAATTAATTTGGATTCTTGGTAATGATTATAACCTCATGTCCATTGATGGAGGCCAAATGCACTTTACTGAACTCAAAAAAATCATCTGGTTGTTTCTTAATTTGAGTTGAATCCATTTTAGATATGTGGTCCCATGTAAATTACCCTTTGGTTTATACTGGGTTTATTATCCAATGATATGAGTTACCACTCATAGGGAGAGAGATCCTTAATTTATAATTATGTTATGAATGTGTAATGATTAATTAGTTTGCGATCCTTAAGTATTTAATAATTAAATATACAAGCTTAAAGATTAATTAGGTAATGATTCTCATGTCTTAACTAATTAAAGGAGACATTCCTAGCGATTGAGTAATTAAAAATACTTAAATTTTAATTAATTAATGAATCTTATCAAATTTAATGGGACACCATGGGGTTAGTGGTTATACTATAAGCGTCTTATATCCCATGTAACTATATAAAATGTTTTATTCCATGAGTATGATTTAATATCCCATTAAAATGAATTTTGTATTAATCACATGTTTATCCACTTTTATTGATGATTTTATTCCATTCTATGTTTATATGTGCACATGTTTTCATTTATATAATACTTTTATTGGAATAACCAGTTGAATATAATTCATATTTATCACATGTTGGTGTGTGTAGAAAATGAGTGTTCATAGCTTAAGAAAATTAAAATTGACCTGAGTATAGAGAACGAGCATGAAATCCTTGAATAAAGACCTATTATAATATGAATTGGGGGTTAATAATGCCTCATGGATACAAGTATCATGTTTACATGGAGAATAGTGGATGCCGAGAAACATGAACACTCATTTTCTAGTTAATACCAAGTAACTAGTTTAATTAATACCTACAGAATGTTGAGTAGTGTGTATAATTTAAGACTTATGATGCCAAGTCACAGGTTCTCACGATTACCTAAGGATAATGTGTGTCAGGTTACACTGATTCCTTGAGGATTTTGATTGATTTTATGTGGTTACATATGGTTTTATATTACTATGGTTTTCTCTAGAATACTCCTAATAACCATTATGACTATTATTCCAGCATGGTGAAGAAACATGCACAATTGAGGTTCACAGAAACTTTGAAAGCACATGGTCGATCAAAAAATTTTTGTTATTACTAGGGTCTCATTGGTAATTATATGATTTTTTATGAATCTATGTGTTGTGTATTTACATTATGTTGATCTTACTAAATGAAAAAAAAATCAATTTCTGGATGCGTATTGGACCATGTTGGTGGTCTCCCAAAGAGTTTTACTCAGACCTTATTTTAGAGGTTGTGGAACTTGGGTATTTGGTAGGCCCTCACTTTTTAGAGGTAAAATTTTGGATGATCCCTGATTTTATAATTGATCGGAATATCTCACTATGATATTGGAGATCGATATGAGGGGAGGGTAATATTTTTAGTGAATCTTGTAATTTTTTTATTTAATTAATTTGTATACATGATTAGTGTAGGTTCTGGGTGTAGTGAAAGCTTGTGATGAGTTATCATCAACTTTGTTTTTTTGTCATGATTGATGTTCAATATGGGATTTACACAATGATAAATATAATAGACCATTGAATTGAATCAAAGTAAATAGAAAATAGATAAAATGGAGGAATTAGAGAAAGGATTATAACATATTATGTATAAATAATTTATCTAATTAATAAATTACTTCATTTAAATTATTTCTTCATTGATGGATATGACAATAGTTCTGTGTTTTATCATCATTTTGTTTTAGAAATCAAGATTAGGTTCACTATAATAGTGATCCAAAAATGTTCAAAAAATCTTCAAAACTCACTATAGGAATCTCAGAGTGCTAGCAAGGAAGATCATATCACTTGTATTGTCCACATTTTATCACCATGATAACCATTTCCATGTTATTTTCTTTGATCTCTCTTCACTTGATAGTGGGAGGTGGAGGATGATTTCTTTCCATTATTGAGAGGTTTCTTGGATAAGGGAGCACTATAGGGTTTGATAGGACTCTCCAAATTCATTTTTTACAACCAAAAAAATGAGTTGGCTCTATTAAAAAAAATAATATAACAGGGTTTTTAAACCTCTAGGGTTAAAATAAAATAATTACATAAGTGTCCATTATATTTTATTTAATATACATGGAACCCATGTTAAATATTAATAAATTTATTATTATTATTACATGACACACTCTTATCTTGTGCATTAAATTAATTTTTTTAATCCAATAATATTCAATATTTATTACTTCTCACGAGACCTAAAAAATCCGTCCTCCATTCCTCCACAACATTTATTGAGTCTTTAAAAATAAGTAATTATTTATTAAATAAATATCACTACATTGTTCTCTAATAAATAAATAAATATTATATTCACTAATACAAATATAAATATTTATTAAATATTATGCTCACATTATATTCTCTCAAATAACTAGTGATGGAATATATGAATTATACAAAATATGAATAATTATTAAACAACATATGCGAATAATATTTATTCAACTTTTTTTAAAAATAATTAATAAAATATTATTTAACTGAGATTCTTGATAAATTTAGTGTGGGACCCTCTAGGCCTATTTCTTACTGGAATTATGCGAAAAAGACTATAGATAAACATTAGCATCCAAAAACATGCAATGGAACCCATAGAGAAATAAGTTAATGAATAAAAATAATAATACCTCATACAGACTGTTATTGTGTAATATAATCCCCTTTTCATGATTTCTCAAATCAAGTAAGATTCATGCTGGTTCCATCAACCTATGTTCTTGATGTCTCTTTATTTGACATCCTAGAAATTTAACCTGCCAATACAACACCATGGGAATGGATTAATTTAACCTTTGTAATTTCCAAAAAAAGTCTTAATATATCAATTTATATTAAATAATAAATTGAGAAAATCATTTCTCAGATTATTCATTAATGCAATATCACTAATGACACACCAAACATATCCTTTCTCACCATGAAAATCTATCATCATAGTTTTTGTTAATACATCAAAGTATGTGACTCATAATACAAATTAATAGTAATCTTAAATTATAAGGATCAACAAACATTTTTACTGATAGAATCATAAAATGAAACATATAAATATGGATTTATTACTATAGAGTCTCATTCTCATAATATCCTAATATGGATATTAATAAGGTTATACACCATGAGATAGTGCCTCAATTTCCTATGAGTCCTCACCCCTAATAACCGATATAGTTTGTGTAAAACCAATGATATCATCTATATATAGAACATATATTTAATAATAGTTCCATTACACTTTTGGGTTCTCATCATAGTAGAGAACTAATATGACCTTATAGTTCTACAACAACTACTGGGACATTATCACTTACTATGTTTCAGAGTCGAAGAATCATGATGTGGTTAGGAGTTTTATTAATATTCATAACCATAAATATAGGTTATCATAAAGTTCACAAAAGTTGATTCTAGGGAACAAACTCCAACATAATCCCAATTTCACTAGAGTTAACTGCTAACAACCTTCAATCTGTATGATCTCACAAGATACACATGCTTCAAATGAGATATTACTTTAGTCAAGGGGTCCACTATGTTCTCTTCTATGGGTAATATACTTACTAAAACCTCACCCCTATGATAAATATCCCTAAAGAGGTGATACTTATAGAGTATATTTTTTATTTGTTGGTGTGATCTTGGATCTTTTGAAAGATTCGACATTATAGTATTACCACAATAAAATTTGATAGGGTCTTTACTAATATGTACCCCATCAAGATCCTGGAAAAAGTTTCATATCCCAATGGAATCCTTGACTACATCAAAATCATCTTTATAATCAGACTACATGGTAGAATCTATGAAAGATGGCGTCTTTGAAATCTTCCACCTCATAGCTCCTTCCTCGAGATATAAAACATATCCCAGCTATTACTTCAGATCATTCAGATCTATCTAAAAACTTGCATCAGAAGACAAACTCCTCATCTCTTCCATACATCAGGAAAACATACTTAGTTATTCATTGATACTTAAGAATAACATTAGTAAAAGACTAATTCTATTCTTCTATATATTCATGATATATTCTACCCCTACTAAATAAAAAGGAAACATCATGTCAAGTATATTACATTTCATATATTATTGATCCAATTGATGAAGTGTATGGGATCTTACTCATAATCTCTTTCTCCTGTTGTGTATGGGGACACATTTTCTTAGAAAGATGTAAAATGTTTCACACTAGAACCAATATTCTCTTAGATTGTTCTATACGAAATCTATTTAGTATCTTGTCCACATATGTACTTTTACATTTCCCAAGTATCTTATTGGATCAGTCCTAAATAATCATTATCCCTAGAATATATGTTGCATCATCTAAATCATTCATAGATAAATAATTTATTTACTAGTCCTTAATAGACACCAAGACTAATATATTATTTCCGATAAGTAATATGTACTCTAAAAATACTAATAGGATAATGAATGTATTCTCACTAAACCTCTTATAAACACGTGGATCACATTCATTCTTAACGAAAACAAATTCTTTTATATCTTCATTGATTCAAATGTTCCATAACATGGATGCTTGATTCAATCGATAAATGAATATCTATAACTTGAAAATCTTTTTGACATAACCTAGATTCACAAAACCATATGGTTGTGTTATATAGAGATATTTTTGAAGGTTCCCATTAAGGAATGCAATTTTGAAATATATTTTCTAAATCTGACAGTCATGGTAAGCTATTATAGTAAGTAGAATTATGATGGATTTAAACATTGAATTTTTGAAAAGGTATCATGGTAGTAAATTTCTTGATGCTATTTAAACCCTCTATACAGTAACTTTTATTTTTAGATATTTACAATACCTTCCATGTCCACTTTACCCTTGAATACCTATTTTCATCCAATGAGATTTAAATCTACTAGCGTATTGAATAGAACCAAAACATTGTTTTGATACCTGAAACCCATTTTATAATTCATCACTACTTTCCTTTTGGAGATTCAGAGACCTATACTACCTATTTATAGGAGATAGGTTCATAGTTGTCATCCAATAATGATTCACCTTCTTTAGTGACTAGAAAACCATATATTTATACTCCTCTAACATCTCTTGTTCTTCTACATAGTATTTATGTTTCATAAAATACTTATTCCATGGGGACTTATGGAACCATTTCCTCTTACAACTTTTCTATATCTTGATAATCAACTTTGTCGATGTCAATATTTTTCCTAAAATTATTTTTGGGTATGTGATACCTCTCAATAAATATGGATTGTTTGGAATCAATCACTATCTTTTCTGAGGAATTGTTTCTGTAGTATCCCTTTAATTCCATAGGGCACCCTTTCAAGATAAAATTTGTTACCTAGGTTGCTAGTTTGTTTCCAGAGAAGGCCTTATTTAATTCCTCACAACCCCAAACTTTTGTATGCATTAAAACAAGTTTCATTCTACTCTATAATTCAAAGGGTATTACTTTTGATGTGTTAATTGGTAGTTTTTTAATATAAATTCTGTAGTTTTTAATTAATATCCCTAAATGGATAATGGAAGATTTTTATGACTCGTTGTTTACCTTAACATGTCAAACAAGGTACACTTACTCCTTTCAATAACACCATTCCACTGTGTTGTGTAATGTGGAGTGAGTTGAGATAGATTAGAAAACACATGTAAGATATAAATAAAATCTTGGTTAAGATATTCACCACCTCGATCTGATCTAAGATTCATTGTATTTTCTCCAAGTTTATTCACCAATTAATTCTTGAATTCCATGGATTTCTCAAAAAAACTCATTCTTATACCTCACCAAGTATATCTTGCCATCTATATTGAATCCATTAGTAAAATTTATGATATACGAATACCCTCATCTCTATTCTTCTAGAAATGTTCCATGAACATCAGTGTGTACCAATACCAGAAGCTTTATGTCCCTTTCACTATATCCACCAATTGGCAGTTTGGTGAATTTACCTTTTGAATAAGAATTCCATATCTCAAGTAGTTTTATCTCAGAAGAGTCTAAATAACCATATTGATATAGCTTTGTAAAATTCATCTCATTTACATAACAAAGAAGGTGACGCCATAACTAGGTGTTATATGATTCATGTGAACATGGATCATTTTCAATCACCAATACTAGGTTTCTGTAATCCAATACATAAATAATATTATTTTAATTTGTTATACAATAACATATGTTATATTTATAAAATAACCAAATTTATTTCCCAACGTGAATGGAAACCCATTTGAATCTAGATATGATACAAAAATTAGGTTCCTGGTAATCGTTTCTATATAATAACAATAATTGAAAACAAAAGGTATCCCATTAGAAATTAATATAGGTAATCATCAATAGCTAGAGAATTTATCCTCACACCATTAGGAGATCTCATATCCACCTCTCCTCTAGAAATCATTCATAATATACTTTCTTCAAACATTTGGATATAGATGAGAGCTTAAAAATCTATATATAATACCCAATGTGTAGATATTGAAATATTATATTCAATACTGAATGAACCTTTATCTTCCACGTGATTATCGGTGCAGTTCCTCTCCCATTGTATTGGATTTCCACACACAAATCATACTGCCTCCTTTTCCTTACTCTTCCTTTGAATGTTCTTCTTCTTGGAAGGACACTTCTCAAGAGCTTTAGACTTGTTTTGAGTCTTTGTCACCTTTTCATTGTTCTTGATTTTATTATTCACCACAAAGACTATTGTTTTATCATTCCCAATGTCCTTACTGAGTTGGAAAATTAATGTAATAATTTATAAAAAACTCTTCTCATTATTTCCCATACTGTAATTAATAATAAAACATGAGAAGGTTTTGAGAAGTGATGAAAGTATGATATCTATACACAATGCATCTTCGAATTTAATCCCCAATAATTCTAAGAATTTAATAAAGCTAATATGCTTGGGTATATGAGAAAAAACTATCAAATACTCTCCAACTGTAGTTGTAAAGAAATCATTGGATATATTATACCTCACTTGTATCACCTTATCTTTATCAAGATCCTAAAGGTGAGACTTTATTCTATATGCATCCATGTTTTCATGCCACTTCAAAAGAAAAATGGACATGGATGATCATATGAAATAGTTAACATCTATGGAATCATTAAAATTTTTCTTATGGAGTGATAACCATTCATCACTTTGCTCATTACTTGTAGAATTAGGGATATGTTCTTATAGCACATAAAAGTTTCTTTCATGATGAAGGTTAACACGTGATCACCTTTTCAAATCATGGAAATTGATGCTGGTGAGAAGGTTATACTTCTATAGTATAGATCACAGTGATATGTTTACAATATGATTAATGAAATTTCTAAAAAATAAGATGATCATAATTTTAATACATTATCTGAAAAAATTTAGACAAATAAATATTATATTTATTAATCTCTCACTATATTGTCAAAACACAATAGCCCTCACCATTAGATTTATAATATCTTGTTTATTGGATATTTTAGTGGCAAGGATCCATATTTCCATTATAATTACCCCAAAATTTTGTTGGTAACGAAATATGAATGGTTTTAGGTAGTAATTAAAAATGAAAACTGCTTTAACTCATAGTTCATTTATCTAGGGAGTGGACTCCCCAATCTGAAATCCTTAAATTGGGTTTCCTCACCCTTTTCCTCTCTGTTACACGAGGTCCTACTTTGGAAGTCATCCCTTGATTTTAACTAAGTTTAGTAGACCCAAAACATCATCTTATAATTCTCCAATAATTGAAATTACCCCAACATTAGATAGTTAGGCTCTTTGAACTATGATTCGATTTTAATTGAAGTAGAATATTATACTAAATTATATTTATTATTTAGGTATTTTCACCTTTAATTTTTAAATTTACAATTATTATCTTGGTCACATTATGGTTAATATTAAAAGGATTTAATTAAGTTATTAACCATGTTTGTGATAATATTTATGCATAATAAAATTTATTTTAGTTCTATCTTATATTGTAATTAATTCATGTGATTGAAAAAAATCATTAATGAAAGAACTATAGAGCTTGAAAGAAATACAATAATAAAGTGGTATTATCATGAGATTTTACTAATGGTTTTTTATATAGTGGCTGATAAAAAATTATTTTACCTAGGGGAAAACCCCAAGAACCAATTAACGTTCATGGTATAGCTTTCTATCTCTCGACCATTGTATCTCTCTGGGATTGGGTTTTCCTCATCTCTAAACTTGATCTACCTCTACTAGCTTGGGAGTTACATCCATTACATATGGTTTTACTCACACGTAGGTGAGGGAAAAAGGGTTTACATAAAAAACCGTGGGTAAATATTCCCTTACAAAATGAGAGGCTAGAAGGCATGGAAGCCAACAATTTAATTTATTAATATATTAAATGAAACCAATCACATACAAATGTCTATTCTATGCTCATGATCATCCACATGAATGAAACTAATTACACATTTAATAAAAAAATTATTCAATTATTAATCATTATTATTTAAGACAGACCACAATTGAATCGATTAATGATATTCTTAAATTAATCAATTCTTTTATCTCAATTCTCCTCTGAATTTTCTTCAGATTATCATCTTTCATAATTTCAAGAAAATTAGATAAAATTATTTAATATTAATTGTTTACATAAATGTACCTTGGAGGGAACATGATGAATACCCATCTGAATCCACCAAACATGACTTATACTTATATAATGTTTACTCTTCTAAAAAATGGAATTCATGACATATCATGTACTTTGCTAACACATACTTCACTTTAATGATCAAAACAATTACATGATTTTTTGATCATGTGTCATTGTTCAATGTACCTAGAGTAACAACTATAATATGACTCAAAAATGATATGAAGATATGAAAATCATGCCAACATTTATTAAACTGACCCACACAAAATTATATATATATATATATATATATATATATATAAACCCCTCACATGGTGTGTCCTATCAAATTAATGACCACATGCAAGAACATGTTGATAAAGTTTATATATTGTAATATATTAAATTTAAATATACATAATTTGGTAGAAGTACACAACATTTACAAGAGATCTACAGGACATGTACGTCTCTCTCAATCTATCCAGGGCACACACCTCGGGACTCAACATGTAAACAGTGCCTCAGAAAAATGAACTACACTACATGTGGTCTCTGAATTACATGGTCACTAGTCTAGTTGGCTATGTATAGTAATTCAAGGCCCATCTGTAACACAAAGGGACTACATGTCATGTAATTTGGATTTACAACATGTACTCTAACTGATTGTGCACCAGGATGGCCCACTCAACATGCAATGTAAGAAATAAATGCACTGCATTTCATCAATGCATATGGATTGAATTAATTAATGAATTAATTATTGATGAATTAACACATTTAAATGGAGTGTAACTCTGATTACATAGAGTGTACTTCTGTATTATCTGGATATTAATCATGACACCTCCGGATGATTATGTTGGTTTTATTTAATTTATAAAATTAATCATTTTGATTAGATCTACTAGAAACAAATGATGATGAAGTATATATTTCAATTTAGATCAAGAGAATGATTATACATGAACTGAAAACTAAATGAAAAATGAGTAAATCAACGAAATATCATTAAATAATTATAAATAATTATGTGACCACTCAAATTAAACTTGTAGGTCCTGGGTGCAGCGAAAGTATGTGATGGGTCATTCCTAACATTGATTTTTTTTCATGACTACTGATGAATCCAAGATTTACGAAATGATATATGTCGTGATCAATGTAATTTAATCAATGAAAATAGAAAATGGATAAAATGACTAAACTAGAGACATGATCATCATTAATTATTTATAATTTTTTTAATTAATTAATTAATTAAATTATTTGAATTATTTCTTTTCTAATGTATCGAACAACATATCATTGTTTTACTCTCACTGCATTATTGGAAAAATCTGGAGATTCCATCTAGTGGTGATGAAATGTTTTTCCTAAAATCACTGAATGTAACTGTAAGAATATCTAGGTTCTAGCACGATATATCCTATATCTTGAGTCATCCACCTTTGATCACCATAAAAACTACTTCCAAATCATTCTACATTATCCCTCTTGACTTGAGAATGGGAGGTTCATGAAGATCACACTCAATGTTGTGGACAATTCTTGGAGAAGTGATCTCTCAGGCTAGAGAGAATTCTCCAAATTCATTGTTCACAAAAAAAAATGAATTGGCTCCATTAAAAAATAATATAACTGGGTTTATATACCATAATGGTTAAAATAAAACAATTTCAAAAGTTCCCTTTATAATTTATTTAATATCTGCAGAACCTCACATAAAATAATAATAACAATAATATTATTATCTAAGTACACGATCATAACATTCAAATAAAATTAAATATTATTTATTTGAATAGTATTTAATTTTTATTATTTCACACCAGACTTAAAAACTCAGCCCTCCATTCGTTGAAAAAATTTATCCGACCTTTCATAAGGATTATTTATTTATTAAATAAATTTCACTAAATTATTCTCTAAAAAAATTATAAATTTTATAATCACTAAATAGAAAATAAATATTTCTTTAATATTATTCTCACATTATATTCTCTTGAATAACTAGTGATGTGATATATGTGATAAATAAATATCAATAATAATTATAACTTGTGTGTTAGAAATATTTATTCAACTTGTTAATTAAAAAATAAAAATATATTATTTAACTAAGATTCTAGATACACTTGATTTGTGACACTATAGGCCTCTTTCTCAATGACATTAGGTGATTCTACCTAAAGTTCAATGTTAGTATATAGAAATAGGCCAAGCCACCAATGGATAACTAATTAAATACTAAAACAACATAATACATCATACAGATTCTTACTATGTAATATAGTCCCTTTATCCTGATTCCTCAAATCTTGTAGGTTGTATGCTGGTTCCATTAAACTATGTGCTCGATGTATCTTTATTTAACTTCATATAAATTGAACTTGGCTACAGAACACCATGTACAA
Source organism: Viscum album (assembly GCA_963277665.1). NCBI lineage: Eukaryota > Viridiplantae > Streptophyta > Magnoliopsida > Santalales > Viscaceae > Viscum > Viscum album. The sequence goes on along the minus strand of OY728148.1, from coordinate 824,525,631 downwards.
ATATTTATTTAGGATATACCATTTCTACAATAGGGAATGAGATTTAAAATTCTATTAATGAAAAAGGGCAAAATAATTTCTCTATTTATTCATTAATGAAATATTACTCTGGACAAACCCAACATATCTTACCACACCACAAACGTATGTCATCATCCTTTTATCAATTCATCATTTTATCAGACTCATAATGCTCATTAATATTAATATTAAAGGGTAAAGAAAAATATACACATCAAATGAAAGGAACATCCAATGAAACATAAAAATATAGATTTCCTACTAGAAGGTCTTGATTCCATAATACCCTATACTAGATATTACCAAGGGAATACACCCTGAGAAGGTGCCCCAATCTCATATTTGTCTACACCCTTGATAGCCTATATATTTTTTATCCCTTAAATGATATCATCCAGCAATAGAACATTTATTTAATAACAATTTATTAATACTTTTAGGTTCTCATCATAGCTGGGAACTGGTATGACCTTTTCGTGAGATGACAAATCTTGGGACATTATCACATACTATGTTTTCAGAAGAACAATAATGATGTGATAAAGAGTTTAATTAGTATTCAAATTCATGAATACATGTTATCATAAAGTACAAGGATGTTGGTTCTAGGGAACCAAATCCAACAATCATCCCATTGGATGATCATATCCTTATACTCAGGCTGAGTCTTTTGTTTTAATATTCATTATAGTGGTCTGTTATTGGTTTCCACTTACTATTATTTTATAAATATTATGTATTTGGTTATTTGATTCTATTGTGTACTCTGATGGATAATAAATTCTCTCTATGGTTCCTATAGAGAATCTCATTGCTAATTAACCACACCTACCTTATGAGGAGGCATACCTATGGTCATGCGGTGTTAGAGACCAGACATGATGATTAAGGTTGGGATGTTAAAATATTGAGTTCCACTTTGGATAAAACCAATGTAATAGAAAATTTATACGTTGATAAAGGTCATGGTTTCAGGATTGGGTTCACCACACCATAAGGTTGTGACATGAACTATTTAGTGTTTGGGTGGATATGGTTTCATTGTAGGGTGACACCATGCCACAATGAAATGGAATATTCCACTTTTCTATTAGAACATACCTTAGATTGTTGACTACTTATATTATAAGTCAATTCTAGGATATGGGGTTCTTATACCCATTGACGACTTAGTATTTCCCCTTGTGGTTACATTTATGTATTGATTGTTTAATTTTATATCACTTTGGATTTACTTTATATTTCTCTTGATTTCACGTTTTTTATTCCTCAGTTTTCTCTTATAATTTATTTTTTATTCCTATTTATTATTCTTCCATCATCGTGTGTCAAATTTCTATCATTGTTCTTGGTTTTGTTTTCCAGATTTAAATTATTTCAAAAAATGATTTTAAAAAGTGTTATTCTTAAAAAGTTTTGGAAAGTATTTTTTCAAATGGGGGTTCTCAATAACAACAATATATACTGATGGAATGTTTTATAATAGATTGTTTACATATTAAAGAAAAATAATTGGTAATTAATAATGTTTATGGATGTGAGATATGGTTTTATAATGAAAAATAAAACCAAATTTTTATTTTGATCATAAATATATCATTTATTTTTTTTCTAGGAAATAATATTAATGGAATCTATGATAATTATCTATATGTATATTTATTATCACACCCTACTCACACCACATCGTGTTTTTATACCAAGTGTCTCTTTACAGTTTAAACTTTGGCTTAGAGGATTCTCACATCATTGGATCATTTATCTATACTTCTCTTGGAAAGGGATTTTGATTTATTTAATAGAGTGTTACTTCAAATATAATGTAATAACTTGTTTAGGAATGTTTTTTTATTTTTATTCCTTATTAGAATCATCAAAATCATCCACTGATTTCATGTTTTCAATTTTTACTTAATATTTAGTTCAATATATTTATAGAGTTATTGTTGTCAAATGAAAGGGGACGTTTTACTTTTTGGTGTTTAAGGTGAGTTGTGGGATTTTTTTCTTTATATCTATTCTATACTTCAAATTATATTTAATTTAATTTAAAATTACTTATTTTATTTTGGAATAGATATCCAATATATGGACTGTTGAAATTAGTTATTTGCTAATTTTTTAATTTTATTATTGAATCAAATCAACCCCAATGATTGATTTTGAAACCAAATACAATTTACATCATCTTTTGGGGGATATAATATCCCACCATGTATGTTTCAGTAAGGATAATATTTATGAAAAAGATATGACTCAAGGTAGATTATGACGCTGAAATTCCTAGATAACTGAGAGTTATTATCTATATCTCTAATCCTATATATACTCTATTGATTACCCTTATTATATTAATATTATCATTCTAATTATTACTCGATCACACCATCCATCAACAACACCTTCATATAAATTTTCATCATTAAAATCACAACATTACATTTAATATCTTCAAAAAAATCCTACTCAAAACTCAATGCCATATACATATCATATGAAAAGTATTAATTGAATCGAGGATAAGAGTTATAAACCTAACTTTATTCTCATGTACTCTAATGATCCCCTTCCAAATAGAAATAACCTCTAATTTTAATCCACCCACATCATGGAGTGTAATCGACTTGTAAATGGCACTAAATCTTCTACCACATATCATCTAAACCCCATAGACCATATAGATTTACAACCCAATACTTCCTAGTTATTCATCCTAAAAATGATATACCAATAGAACAAAATTCTCAACCCAGGCTTGTATGATCCAAACCATAATCTCAATCGTGTTCATCCACATATCTATCTCCAAGTTAGAGTTATTCCCCTTATACATTGGAAATGTGTGAAAACATATCACTTTTATATATTATCCAGGAATCATCCTAAAAAGGAATGACTAATCTATAATCAACAAAAATGGCATTCTATTCCTAAATTATATGTATTAGAAGATTGTTCCTCCCACAAACCATATCTTTAAATGTAATAAGAACTCATAATCTATATATGTGGAGCTCAATTAAGACATTAAATATAATTTTATAATTTTTTAGAATCTCCAAATTTAAAATTAAGTGAATATAATACGATTCATTGTGAAATCCTAAATTTCCACCCCAAAATTAATATAATCTATATTTTGGAAGTCTAATAATCTTATTGTCCCATCATTGGATGATAGGTTCCCTGTCTATGTCCTGCACTATCTTCTCTACTTATAAGACATGAAAATATTGAATGATTTAATTGTATTATGTATAATGAATTTATAAACTTGTTCCTAACTATAAAATCAACCATAATACGAAATATAATATATAATACCACTCAATCAAAAACCCATTCAACTAAAAACTCTCTTGAAATGTTACTAAAGATAGGTGGAATATCCAAAATACACCTTAAATATTCAATGTGTGGATGACTAGTAGTGAGGTTATAAAGGACCCATTTGTTAGGTATTTCCTTAATAATTTCATTAGAATTCCATAAAAACACACCTATGAAATCCATATTACATTATAAAATAATGTATATAATCCAAAAAATATTCATGTAATTTCATATGGAAGAAAAAGAACCATCTTCAAGATAAATACTAAAAAAATCATGTAGTAATAACTCTAACTTATCTCCACATAATGAGCTATTAATGTTTAGGAAAACCAAATAATCAGTCCAAATAAATAATAAAACCATATAGAAGTACGAGTGTATATAAATTTACACTTTTTATAACCCTCCATTGAATATCTTCTTCTAGTGTGCATGAATGATACACAACCCTCAATGGAAAAAAATAAAAATTGACTCATTATCTATCCCATGTTAGAAAATATCATAAACAAAACAATTACCACATGAAAATACCAATATACAAGGAATAACTTAATGATCACTATAATAAATAAATAAACCACAAAAAATTCCGTGCTAATCTAGTCACCCTCCCATACCAAAGGATAAAATACTAGCACTCCCAACCATTACATATCCATATAACACATCTAAATATTATATAACTACCACAACAAAAGAAAGAAACTATATAAACACATGCATAAACAATATACCACTACCTAAATAACTGTTGACCATATAACCATATCCATTACATCAACAGATCATTATACTTACCATATCACAGACATAACCACATAAACATTCATCATATATATGAGAGTGTGGGAGAGGGTGATTACTCATCCATTCATATCTACAACATCCTTATTTTTCGGTTTTATAATGGAACCAAATATCTTATATGATATTTTTTAAGGCTACAAGACTTGGGGGGAGTCATACAAAAAATAAGAAAAATATAATGAATATATAATAACATACTTACTCAATTTATTGATTAATCCATATCAACATATCCACTATAACATACAAGTTCCATGTATTTTACTCCCTTAATCTATAACCACTAATACCTCTAGACAAACCACATTCTAACACTACAAATTCATAAAAAAACAATAGGTATAAATATTCTTCCCATTTCATAGTTTAAAAACAATTATATATTAAATAATTAGTTAATGATATTAATTTCATATTCGATATTTACTATTGAATCCATAATTCAAATTCATGTCATTTATATTACAATTGTTACATAATATTTCTACCAGTTTAATTTTCAATATTTATCAATGAAACTAATCAAAAATACCAATTCCCATTACAGATTATTGATTTCATTAAGATAATTTTAGAATGAATAAATATGAAAATTATATCATCTTATCATTATAGGATATTGAAACATGGAATGAACATAAACCCGATCAAAATACCAGAACAAAAAGACATATCAAGGAACCATCTTTTTAGATAGAATGTATTCGCAAAATACATTCAACTATAATTATAAGAAATGCTTGAAAATATAATCATGATAGAATCTAATTTTCTTATGTATACTTGTTAAATTATGATTTCATGATCAAACAAATATTATAAAATAAAAAATTATATATTTTATACATTAGTTATTAAATAATTATATTAATCATTATTTAATTATTTGAAAAACAGATCCCCCATATAAACAAAAAAATGAATCAAAAAAATTAGTATGACATAAAAACCAATAAATAATAATTTTAAAATCACTTAATACATATTTGAACATATTACCTAAAAATTTAATTTAATTATTTGTCAATGATAAGGTCAATTCCATTTGTGTTCTAGGATAAAACCAAATAATGGTAATTACACATCATCATATTGAACAAATAATAAATAATATGGACCACCAAACTCAAAAAAATTTCAACCAAAACAATACTTATAGTAGAGAATAAAATTGAGATCAAATGTTCCAAACAATAAATTAAACACTAAATAACATATATCATATCAATAATCCATTATTAACTCTGTATAAAATCTTCCCATAAAATACATGGAATTATCGTAGTCTCATTGGAAAAGATGAAACATGAAAAAATAAGACAGTGAAAGTGAAGAGAATTATAGATCAGATGAAGTCAATCTCATAAATACAAGGGATTATGAAATTTATTAAATAATTGAAGAAGAAATATATAACTAAATCATGTATGAAATAAAAAAAAGTAATACAAAAAAGAAAAATAATTTCAAATATTTTTAATAAAAGAATTATGGGATGAACCATGACATGAAGATATAAAACATTACGATGATTTTTCTAAGATAAAAAATTGAAATCCAAAAACATAAAAATCAAACCCTCTTCATTAAAAATTGTTTCATACATAATTAAAAATGGAAATTACCAAATCCAAAAGATATTCATTATTGTGAATGATGTGGTCCATCAATCATACAATTTAACTATAGTTGAACCATGAAAGAGAATCCATGAAAGTTCTAAATTGTCCTGAAACATTAGTACAAAATCAGATCTCCCTTCCCTTATATGTAGTTATGATTCCCTAATTTTCTGCATGTTTTATTTAAAAAAGATAACTTATTATCAATTAAATGTTCAATCAAGATACCCTAAAAATTAAAATTTGATAATAAAAATAACCCACATGACTCCATTTCTAGAGTTCGTGTAAAGATAAAATCTATGAACCTTTTCCACACCTTAAAAATTGGAACTCTTAATTTGTAAAGGATGTTTTATTAAAAACATACTAGTTAATTATAATAAATGTCTTAAAATTAGACACTATATAGAGGAATGTGGAAAACTGAATAATCATTAACACCAACATACCTGAAATGATTCAATTTTGGTTGCAAAAGATATCGAAAGGGTAAGGCTGATACTTCCAATAGACCCACTAAGGATATTTTTCATATGGATAAAAACAAGAATTAATTTGGACACTCTAAGTCCTAGCCCTCTCCTAAAACAATTTATAGATTTATGGTTTCTTTTCATGATTTAAAAAACTATCAATAAGTATAAAAATAAGTTTAACAGGCCTCATATGTCTACCCTTAATATTCCATGTTAATTTAGACCACCAACTAGTTGAATACCATGATTAAAACTTTATTTTTTGTGAGTATATACATGATTATACTGAGAAATACGAATATATTGATGATTTTTACATGATGTTGAGTTCAAGAAAATGTCAAATCAAATGATTGATTAATATGGAATCATTTCTCTCCATAAAATTAATTTTTAGAAACTTAAAAATTATTGTATTCTTGAGAGACCAATTTTGATTAGATCTTTATAATCCTATATAAATTTGAAAAAAAACTATTACTCCACAACCCTTTGGTGTTGAGTAACATCCCCCCCTCTAGTAAGGAGTATATGAGGGACATTATAAATATTAATAATTGTATAAATGTTTTGAAGAAGTATTTTATGAAATTTAATGAACAAGAATGCTCAAAATATTATGATAATGATGATGTTGACCCCATAGTGAGGGATGTATATATAGTTAATGTTTAATTTGGGAATAAAAATAACTATTATATTGATGAAAAATATGAAATAGTGTAATAAAGAGACAATAATGGTGAATTAACGGTGGACATATACCTTCACATCACCATGTTGGTGGAGTAATTTAAACGAAATTTTATTTTAACTTTAGGGACAACCGATGAAAATGAATTTCCTTTTGTCTTCACAAGTTTTATGTTTTCACCCATGGTTTTTTGTATATATTACATGACTTTTTAATCTATTTTTGATTTTTCGATTTTTGTTGTGGTGATAATTGTTAATGCACCTTTTGAGCTTCTCTCTGAGGCAGTTTAACAAATTTTTATTATTTTTATGAATGAGTAAATAAGATGGTTAACTAATTGTTGTTTCTCTTTGAGATAATGGTGATACTTATCGATTTCTATTTAGAGTTTGTTTTTTAATGGGGTTTGGATATATGTGGTAATTTAAATGAAATCATTTGTATACCTTAATTGAATTCATTGATTTCTAAGATATTGGTACACATTTTTCTAGATAATGGAATTTGGGTTTCATTTGAAATGATCAAGCAAAAGTGGTTATATTTGAAGACTATTTATATTTTATTTAGGCTTGGATGGTTCTTTATTTCTCTTTTTATCCACTGTTATTGGAATCATCATCCTCATATTATTTTAGTGGGATAGAATCTTATCTTAGTTGGTTGAGTTTTATGTAATACATTGAAGGATATAAGAGGCATCATTTTACATGTCAAGAGTCTTGGAGGCCCTGAGATTCATATTCTCATAGGATATTATTTTTATATTAATGTGGAAAGACCTACCTTGTTCTAGGGATTTTAAATCTAGATAAAGAGTTTTTATTATAATGTTTTATGGGTTCTATAGTGAGATCATTTTATTATGAGTCTTCTAATGAAGGTTCAATTTTTTGTGATGTGGTTTAAGGATGGTGAATTTTATTTAATATATTTGTTTAAAGTTGAAAAACATGTTTCATTTGATAGTTGTTTCAAACTATTTTGAAAAGATATATTCTAAAATCATGGGGATGGAGCATGTCTAGGTGTTTCTTTTTAAGTGTAACACAATTTGTTTCTATATTTTTTGAGGATAGTATAATGGAAGGTATTAATCTAGGAAGGATCTTATCCAGCAGTTAATGAAGAATTCTAATGGTAATATATTTTTTCCATTTATATATTGTTTATTTTCTCATATAATATCTTGTTGGTGAAATCCAATTACACCTCATGTATTTAATGAACCATAAAATATTATTTAATATATTTTTGCATAATAGTCTCCAATTCATGTTTCAGAACTTATTCTAAACGTTTTCATTTACAAAAAAAACTCATTAATTAACTCCCCAATAACATCAAGACTATCTTCTAAACTCCCCAACACCGACAAAAATGAAAATTTTATGACGACGAATATTTAGATATCTATTTTAATACCCAATATTTATCATCTATATGAAATAAATAAAAATAAAATATTTTATATTATATATGTTACCATACTAAAAACACTATTTGATATATAGATATTAAAAATTTAGGAGGAAATTGTTTGATAAGACTATAATAAAGAGATAATGTTATTAACATTTTATTTATTTCACATTTTACTTTATAAATAGTAAAAATGGGAATAATGTGTTTAATTCTAATAAAATAGTTTGTTTGAAAACATGAACAAGACCAATATCATCAAGTAAAAGGATTCATAAATTCTTCTAGTTTTTTTATTGATTTTAAATATAATTCATTTATAGAAAAAAAACTATTCCATCTTATTCAACTAAGGAGTGAATCACGGTAAATTTTTAAATTTAATTAAATTATGATATTAAAACAAATATAAAAAATGTTCTATATTATTAGGAATAATATTGATACAATTACTATAATTACCCTAGCATTTTAAACATGTTATTAAATGATTTTAAGAAAAATTATCCATCAAATACACACTAATTACTGTAATGTATAGTGTCTTTGAAAGATCAGGTACATAATTAGAAAGCATGGAACCAAAATAAAAAATATATATTTTATTTAATCTCCATAATTAGATCCTAACATACTTTGATCTCTTATATATTCATTGGATAATTTATGGAATACACAAAAAAAGGATATGTATGGGAATAAATCATAACACATGAGTCAGAAGACAAACATGATAACATAAAAGGAATAGAACAAGTATAATCATATTGATGAATATCACATAGAATAAGGAATTATATGATCATGTAATCATAGGAATGTGTCATCAACATTAAACATGATATAAAAATGAGTCATGTCTAACTGCCCAAACTACATCACATGGTGAAAAAAGTACCATAATGAATTAGTTTTACCCTAATCTTGTAAATGTTGTCTCATGAGACTAAAAATTACCAAATTAATTGGAGAAATATCTAACATCACCTATCATAACATGTTCATGCATATGTGTGCCAAATGAAGAATCAAAACTAAGGTAAGAACATAAGGGTTACCCATAGAAAGAAAAGGGTATTGTAATAATGTCATAAAGCATTTCCAAAGTGAATATCATAACGGTGTCCATTAAAGAATAGATTTAAATCCTAAATATATAATAATATGTAAAAATATTCATATATAATGATAAATTATTTCCAAATTAAGTTAAAAAATCTAAAAGGAGCGGTTAAGAAACTTTATAAAAGAGCGACATTAGAGAAGTTTATAGGAAAATATTAAAGAGTATTTAAAGTGGGAAAATGAATAATTGTTTCTATAAAACCAAAAATGATCTAATATAGTTTATCTGATCAAATGAGGTATTTTTGAGAAATAAAAATTGATTAAAATGGATTATTTAGTGTATTTATAAACGGTATGTAAGTTGAAAAGTTTCCTTTAATCAAGCAATCTTATCAGATGGAATTATGAAGGGAACATTTTTAAATGTGTAATTCCCCCTAAAGGAAGGATGAATTTGATCAGGATACATAATTTTGGATCATATAAACATAATTTGAAAGATATTCCAAATAATAATGAAAAGATACATTGGTGTAAAGAAATGAAAATCATAACCAAATGTTTATTTAGAGGTTCAGAGAGATCCCTTACCTTATGAACGAATGTGTTGTTAACTTTCACTTAATGTCCTAGATAATCAAGTTATATTAATTAATAATTTAATTTATAACCTCTTAAACAAATATTTTATTTATTAAAATTTTATTAAGATCATTTATGTCCCTTTCAATGAGTTATAATGTTTAATTTCATTATCTTGAGAGCTTTCATTTCATTATTTTATGGCTGGTTCCCTTGAGTATAATTATGTGAGTTATTGTCAAATGGAAGGAAAAATAAAAAATTTGAATGAAATGGTGTTAATATACTTCCAAAATTTTTAAATTTCCCCTTATATATATATTTTAGATATGAAAATGATTCTTTAGATAAAACATTAATGATAAAAATTTTCTTTACTCTGGTGGGTTTCGATCATCGCATACTAGTTTTGTTTTATTATTTATTATTATATATATATATATATAAATAAGTTATTTCATGACCATAAAAATGTTATAAAAAAATTTAAAATAATTTTTAACCATTTTAATGGTTTTATAACCCTCCACTTATGGAATAATGGAAAATAAAAACTCATTGTCCATGAAAGTGTTAAATCGACACATCACGAATAATGTTTTTGTTTTTAAGAGAAAATGGGAAGAGAAGATGTATGATTATTGATATTAAATTTAAAAAATTTCATTAAATTATTTATATGATGATGAATTCATCATGTTAACTTTGATAGGGGAGGTGATGGGAGGATACAAAAAGACAAGAAATTGAAAGAGAAAGGGGGAATCTAACTCTTGAATATCATATCCTCAAGAACCTCTTTAAAGAACCTGGAATTGATCCTTTGGTGTTACTAGAATGAAAAAAAATTTGGGAGAGGATTAATAGATGAATTTTGAAGAATTTAGACAAGATACAAGTCTAAGAAAGTGTGAGGAGAAAGGGTGAAGAGGGGTGGTATTTATAGGGGAAGAGAGGGGTGTATTTTATTATTTAATTAATTTGTTATTTATTTTGGCTCAAGAATATTAATAGTGTTTATTCTTGTGACAAATCACGAAAAATAGTGCATTTGTGTTCGACCTAACATGGACATACCTCATCCATACATCATCCATGACTCAAAAAATCATGTATTTATGCTATACCCTAGATTACCGTATTTCACTATTCATTAAAAACTCCACTATTTTAGAAAAATACCAAAAATTCACCATAAAAAGTGTTAAAATTTTATATATTGGAAATGGTATCCATTTTATGAAAATAATTTTCAAAGTATAATAAATTTAAATTTTAATTAAAATCATTATTTATTCGAAAAATACTGATTTTTACATCATACACAATTTTGTGACCATTGGAAATATTAATTATGTTCTAATAAAATTATATTATAATTATGAATCAACATAATATTAATTTATGAATCAATTTTTAAAAAATAAAATTTACTTGAAATCATTATATGAGTCATAAAATTGTAAATAAAAATTTACAATTTACAAAAATATCAACACTTTGTTGAATAATTTTAAAACATTTATTTAATTATACTGTGATATAATTATATCATATTTTAATTTATAATATACGTAATAATATTTATACTTTTATAGTTGTGGTTAATATTTTATTAGCTATCTTACAATTCTCAATTGTCATATTACTATTCTAATAGCCAGGTTACTATTCCTTCGACATAGGTTCCATAATTTCAATGAATACCAATTATTTCTAATATGAGAATATTTTATGTGTTCTTTTATGTATTGAAACTTCTCTATCATATCTTACATAATATCATGTCCAAGTATCATTCATTATACAACATCATCCAAACAATTTAGATTTATAAAATTCTTCCCTTACAAAGATTTATATGGATCCATTTGAATAATCTTTTGGAAGATATTATTTATGGTAATTCAATTAATGGGAGATTATAATACCATACACCTTTAAATTACATTGAATAGGATCTTAGAGTTTCCTTGAGTGTCTAAATAGTCCTCCTAAATTGGACATCAATTTTGGGGTGATAGTCCATACTGAAATTTAATTTAGTAATCAAAGAAAGTTGAAGACTTGTACAAAATTTAGATGTGAAACTTGGATCTCGATCATATACGATTAAAAGTGAAACTCCATGTAACCACACCACTTCGTTCACATATAACATGAAAATTTTCTCATGTGAGAAATCTTCCTGAAGATAAATGAAGTGGAAATCCTTGGTGAGCCGATCCACAAAAACCCAAATCAGAATATTTCATTTAGTGGTTTTCAATAGACTAGTGACAATGTATATAGTGACATTCTCCCATTTCATTGAATGTAAGGAAATGGATCCATCATCCCTTTGGACTTCTTTCACTCTGATTCACCTTTATGACAAACCAAAAGAATTTAGGTATACTCCACAATATACTTCATAATATTATCCTAATAGAAGTGTTCTAAAAAATCACAATATAGCCTGGTACTTCTATGATGGATGGAGAAGTATGAGCTATATGCGTTATCTAGTACGTAATTATTTTTCATAGGTGATGAAGGCACACAAATCCTTGTTCTAGACTGATTAACCCTGTCATCACCGATATAGAACATAATTACCTTATCATCATTTACCTCTTTTACCATCATTTTTAACTCTAGATAACCCCTTTATGCCTCTTTGATCATATCTTGGATAGATGGTTCGGAAATAATTTGGGTAAGTTAGGATGTATTCCTTTAAATTGTGATATCCAAATCCATCCTTTGTATTTCCATGATGATTGGGTCTTTATCAATCCACATCATGGATAGTGTTCCATGTTATTTTCTCCTTTATTCATTAGCTACATTGTTTTCATTACAAGGAAGATAGTGAATAGAGAAATCACAGTCCTTGATTAGCTATACCCATCTCTTTTGATGCATGTTGAGCTCTGTTTGTTTGAATATAAAATTTTGTCTTTTTTGATGAGTATATATGTAACAATTCTCACCATAGAGGTACTACCACTAGATTTTCCTAGAAAAAATCACAAAATCCAGCTCCATATCAGGTGTCAGGTAGTTCTGCTCATGGATCTCTAACTATCTTGAAGCTTTTCCTATCACTTTATCAATCTACATGAGTACACAACCTATTAAATTCGTTGTAGCATCACTATATATTACAAAACATTCCCCACATTTTTTAGTTTGAGTAAAGGTGCAGTGATCAGTATATTATTAAGATCCTTAATGTTTTACTCATATTCTTCCATACAAAAATACATTTCTATTTCCCATGTTTACTTAGTCAGAGATTAGTCAATCATGAAAAATTCCTCACAAAACATTGGTAGTACCCAGTAGATCTAAGATAAATACGGATCTTAATTATAGATTTTTTCCAAGGAAATTCCTCAATATTCATTGTTTTATAGGGGTATAAAGTTATCAATTTTCTGGTTAGGTCATGTCCCCAGAATGATACTTCCTTCATCTAGAAATCACATTTATTGAACATTTCATATATTTTATCTCTTTAAAATTTCATTATTAGAGTGTTCAAATGATCCTCATGTTCCTCAATGCTCTTGGATAGTATGAGAACATCATCTATAAATACTACCACGAATTTTTTAAGGTAATCTATAAAGACTCTATTCATTATGTTTACGAATATTTATGAAGAATTTTTGAGTCTAATGGTATTCACTATGAACTCATAGTGTCTATACCTCGTTCAAAATGTAGTTTTGTGAATATCTTTATTCCTCACCATTAATTTGTTATATATCAACCAACATTCCAACTCAAGGAAATACTTTTCACTAAATAGTCTATCAGAAAATTTATCTATCCATGGCACTGGATAGTTGTTACTGATCATCATTTTTTGGGATAAAAATATTCAATAATGATGTGAATTGATCCATCCTTATTTTTGATGAAGAGGACTGCTGCACCCCATGATGAAACACTCTAGCATATAAAACCATTTTCCATATTCAATTGTAACTACATATTTAGTTCCTCCAACTCAAAAGTGACCATATTATAAGGATTCTTTAACATGGGCGACGATCTAGGTATAAGATCAATTGTTAACTCAACCTCTTGGTCTGGAGGAAGACATAGAAATTATTTGGATAACCCCTCATTATAGTCCCTCACAGTGGGAATTTATTCCATAATGATCCTCTCATTTTTATAAATCAATTGAGCTAGATATGATTACTCATAAAGAAATAAAATCCAAAGTGGAGATAATGATTCTGAAAGAGATTCATACTCAACCTTACACTTTTACATAATTAGAAGATTCCCTAAGATGTAAAGAGAGATATCACATTCTCAAAAATGGATGATGACCTTATATAAATATATACAATACATTCCCAATATAGAATCAAACTCCACTAAAGGATGTAAGATGATATTTTCTAGGAGGTTCAGTCTACAAACATTAACTATTGGAAGTTACATACTTTATATGCAATATTTACCTGATTTTCTTTTCCCATAGATAACTCAACCATCATATTTTGAGGATATGTTTGAATTGATTTAATAAACAATCAAGATATAACATAATTCATTCAACTATAATCTAATAGTACATTCACTTTTCATGAATGAATAATAAAAAAACTTGTCACCACATCATTGTTGTGATCCAACTCACATGTAGTGATTATACATGACCTTCCCTACCTCCTTGTAGGTTGATCTCATAGATTTCCCCCAACAACCCTTGGCTCATGAAATTGGATCACATAGTTCTATGTTATTGTCAGTTAAGTCACTTCAAAACATGTATAGTTTTCATTTTAACCTTATTTTACACTTTTTAATTAGTGATTTTCTTCATTAAAATTAGCATTGATTATATTGGTGTCCATCTCTTCAACAATTGAAGCACAATCTTGTTCCCCTTAGGCAATTTCTAGAATTATTCTTCCCAAAATTTTTACAATTTTGATTTAGGATTTTCTTTCCTAAGTAATAGTTTTCTTTTTGACCCCCTGAATATTCCATTTTATATTTCTTATCTCAAGTCCTACAAGACCACTGAGAATCACTGATATCTATTTCAACTTTAAGGGAACAATGTAAAATCTTTTCATAACTATTGAATTTTGAAATTGATAAGTAAATTTCTAGGCCTGATTTCAAACCACTAAATAATTGGTCCACATTACTTTCAGTTCTAATGGTAAGGCTAGAAGTATAACAAAAAAGTCATGTGAATGTTTCTCCATATACTATAATAGAATCATCTTCTTTTTTCTTTACACTGGGAAACTCAATCTCAATTTTATGATAGTGTGTTTTGGGGAAAATATTTATTGAAAAATATTGTATTGAATGAGTAACATTATATAGAGTCTATTTATTCTTTATAATTTTTGTTTTCGATTAGTTTCCACCAATGATCAACTTCTCTATCGAGACAATAAACTGCTAGAAAAACATTCCCTTCTTGTTATCATTGAAGGACCTATAATATCTTATCGTTGGAGTCAATTCATTATTATGAGATGAGGGAATATAAAGATACACTAAATATAAGAGTACTTTGTTTTATAAAGGATTTGAACCCAAAATTATCTTTCATAGGAAGAGGGTGTTCCATGAAATCCAAGTTATTATTCATAACCTGATCGAGTTGTGTTAGTAGTTTCATAATGTTTTGGGCTCCCATTCCCATCAGATTTGTAATTTTATTTCAGAAATCATCACATTTCCAATCACATTTATTTTTGGCATGAGATATCTTATTTTCATACATTAAACAAGAAAAATAAAATACAATTATTTGGGATTGAATACTTATATAATAATAATATAACAAGGAAACTTTGAACATCGAAGGAAAAAAATATATATAAAAATTATATGAAATCATGTTATTATCTAAGTTTTAAAATAGGTTATAGATGGTTAGAGTATTATCCCAAGGGTTATTAGAAATGTTATTTTGTCTAAATATATAAAAATAACTATACTATCCTCTAATACCAACTATAGTGGACCTATACTTTTACACATATTATTACATTATTTTAAGCACAATTATACATCAAATAAAAACCAAGTATTATAAAGTATAGTGTATTTGGAATATTAGGTAAATAATTAGAAATACTGAAACCAAAATAAGAAAATATTTTATTTCATCTCCATAGTTTGATCATAATATTCTATTAACTCTTACATACATAGAGGATAACCTAGGGAATACATAAAAAAAGGGATGTTATAAAAATCCCAGTAAGGGAACAGTCCTGGGAGTAAATCATAACACATGAGTTAGAATGAAAGACATGATAACAAAAAATAATTGAAGATAAATATTAATATATAATGATTTTTCATAAAATAAGGAATCATATAATCATGGAAGCATATGAATGTGAAAAAAACATTCAAAATGTCATAAAAATGAGTCATGGAAGACTATCGAGACAATATCACGTGGGGAGAAAGTCCCATAATGGATTATGTTAACTCCATAATACCATACACATTGTCTCATTAGACCAAAAATTACCCAATTAATTCTATCACTATTAAGGTGCATCCATATTAACAGTTTCATACAAATATTTACCACATGGAGAATCAATCAGTAGGTTGCACAAAAGGGGTTCCCATGTTAATAAATGGGTAACGTAATAATGTTATAAAGAATAACCAATGGGAATAACATAATGGTTTCCATGAATGAATGTATTAAAAACATTAAAGTATATTCATAATGGAAAATAGTAATATATCATGGTATATTCACAAAAAAATATATGATGTAAGAACCATTAAAAAATTAATGATGAACATAAGGGTTTCGACTTTAGTTGGAGATAATTTATCCTGATATTTAATGTAAGAATCATTAAATAATTAAGAACATTTATAAATAATGGTTATTCCATCATTCATACATTATCCATGACACTAAAATTCTTGTATTTAGCTTATACCATAAATTATCGTACTTCAGTATTCACAAAAGAATTCAACTATTTTAAATTTTTTTGAAAACATCACCCTAACCACTTTTTGGACATGAAAATTTCAAAAGGGTATCAATTTCATAAAAATAGTTTTATAAATATATGAAATTTAATTCTTAATTAAAATCATCATTTATTTGAAAAATACCGATATTAATATTATACATGATTTTATGACCAATTGAAAAATCAATTATGTTCTCGCAAAATTATCTAATAATAATGATACAAAATAATATTAATTTATGAAAATATTTTATGAAAATTAACTTTGTTTAAAATCATTACATTAATTATTAAATTGTAAATTAACATTTTTGTTTTACAAAAACATCAATAATTAATTTATTTTTTGAAACATTTATTTACTTATACTATGACATAATTATATAATATTATAATTTATAACATTAATATATTTTATTTAGGAATTCATAGGTGGGGTTTATATTTTATTTTCTGTATTAATATTCTGAATGGTCTTATTATAATTCCAATGGCCATGTTACTATTTCATCGGTATAGGTTCCTTAATTTTTATAAATACCTGTTATTTAATTCTATATTTATGAGAATAATTTTTTATTAGGTTATCTATGTGATGTGTATGTTTTTCACTATATAACATAATTATAATAAGATAAATTCTGTTTATAAAATTCTAGGTCATTATAATCACATTGAGGGGGGGGGGGGGTGGTGAATGGAGTTGTGTGAATTTGTTCTAATTTTATTCCAAGCTTATTATTTATTCATAAATGACCCAGATATTACTAATTATTTTATCAAACCATTACTAGATATGATATTATATCCCAGTTAAAAAATTTTATTCTATATAACAAATAAAACACTCAAAGGATATTAATTAACATACATTGGCTACCGAAATATGAGTCTATCAAAGGAACATAGATATTAAATTTCATTAATATATGAATATATAACACAATATTAATAGTGATATTTAATAATTTTAATCATCACAAAAGATAAAATTATAAAAATGGTTTTTATATATCTCATAGAAAAATTAATTTTCATATCAGGATAAATACACTGAATTTTAAAAATCAAGAAACTAAAAAATTGATACGATGTTGATTTAAGAATAATATAACTATGAAAATATGTGATTGAATCATGAAAATCACCCATGGAATTCACTTTGTCCAACTACTTGTATTCTATTTCATCATAATGGTGTGTTTTTCTTTACAATTTCATCAATCCTTACTATTTGATTATTCCTTTAAATATATCCCTAATGAGAATCCTAATACAATTACACATAGATCATATGATCACCAAATCTGTCCATTGAAAGAAGAATAATTTACCTTTAATATTTTCTATATATTTCTTTTCTATAAAATTGATGATATTAAATATAGACATATTCTCCTACACTTTCCTCTCAGTATGTATATTTTCCATATACAATTATCCACACTATCTCAAGGTAAATACATTCCCACGATCACTAAGAAACTTTTTTTGATAGAATCTATCCCATGATAAAAATATTATTTATTTAATGAAAGAAAATAAAATACTATAACTTCCTCATAATTTATGAAAACATATCATCAAAATTCTTATATGAATAATCACAAAAAATACAAAATGATCACTTAATTTGTTTTTCCTAAAAATTGTACAGCCTAACATAATTGAAAATAATGGTTAAATAATTATGATTATATGGTTAATAAAAATATTATCTTTAAAAAAATTAATATAATAATTTAATAGGCCATCTAGAATAAAAAATTTTTTTATTGTTACTTCCTAAAAAACATTAACTGGACATATAGAAAAAAGTTTAGTATTCTAGCATAATATGTAAAGACCCACTAATTCTTAATGCCTTGAGAGTACAACAAGTCATTATTGGGGCTTAAGAGACATCCCGAAGATGCTAAAGGCTAGAAATAAATGACGAATGGTTTCAAATACAAGTGGGGGACGATTTACCTTTATGAAATAAACCAATAAACTCAAAAACCCTAACCAAACCGTTCACTAATTCATCCGTGATGAAAATAAAGAAAACTAAACAACTTCATTATCTTAGTACCACTTCAATGCATGAAACAGTGGAAGAAAAATATAGTATCAAAATAAATAGTAGATAAACAACTAAATATTCTCATGAGACCACAATACTCCATGATCTACAAGATCCATGCTCCACAATTACCAAACAATCCAAGTATCACGAGGGAGTACTAAAAACATGGGAACCGTTACCTTTTCCCTTGTCCCAAAAGATAGCATATTCAAAAGCACCAATGATCCAAAGTAGGGGTGAGTATAAAACTCGGTAAATGTTTCCAATGACATTCCTATTAATTCCACTGCAATAGAGGAGTTAGCAAAATTTACATAAAATAGTTTATATAAAACAATCTCAAAACATTTAATAATGAAATTTAAATAAGTTTCAAAAACCATTTACAACCAAGTGAAAAAAAACCCAAATGAAATCAATTTCTAGCATGTTATTTTTCTAGAAAATAAATATTCAAGGGTTAAAACCCACTTCTTACTATCAGTTTTACATAACCATTCCATAGTTCACAAAACGCCCACACATGCATGCTCGTTCGACAGTTCCATACTCACGAGCGGTCTCTCGTCTAATTACTTTGTGTCCCAATAACCCCCTCCCCAATCTAGGATCACATTCGGTATACCCCAATGGTACCCATGCCTTATTAAGGGCACGTTAATCATGAACTCACACCCACACCATTTATGCCAAATATTTCCATTTAAAAAATAAACCACTTCCAAAAACTATACTATTATTGAAAAAAAGCACAACGAATATCAAAGAAACATTTCATTTCAATAAAACATTCCATTTTATTGAAAACATATAATTTAATTCATGTTCCAACAATCTATACCCCCCTTTTAAAATCCACATTTTAAAACTAAGAACCAAATCACTCATTCAAAATCCCCCATTTTCCATATTTCACAACTGTCACTCGAGAAAGTTTATAACAAGTGTTCAATAACCATATCACAATAAATTCATAAAAATAAATTCATCTTAAAATCATTTAAATCAGTTCCACTATGTGTAGTTGAGAGTAAAGCCTCCTACCTCAAGGGTTTTGACAAAACAAGACAACAGCTGAATAACATTTAAGGAAATAGGGTTGGTTCTTCATTGAACCTCCTTATATCCCTTCTCCTAGAAATATCGAGAACAAATATCACATTATATGGAACCAAACTCATAGATCTACCCATAATAAGTTTATATCTGAGAAAACATTGATAGAGGTGTTGTAGATCAAAGTAGATCTATGAAACCGATCAAGAATGATGAAGATCAATCACATACCTCAAGAATCTGGATTTAAAACAGCAAAGGAGGCCTTCAGATTGACACCAGATAGATGGTACAACAATCTTAGTGCATCGGAGAATAAAAATTCCGAGTTATAGCTGATTTGGTTGAAAATGAGAGAGTTATGGAAAAAACGAATTAGATACTATTTTTGAGGATCTATATTTGACTATGTGCACGGTTTGGCTGCATGGTTAGGTAAACTGTGTGCTAACCACGTAGTATCTACAACACACATAGACCCCCCTTGAAAAATATCCCTAAAATATTCTACAACTATGCTATATCTAATAACTAATGAAGAACACTATGCACGGTTTCTCCTAGGAATGTTACAGGGTTTGGAGAAATCGTGTGCGCCCGTGCAACCTTCATTTTTTCCCAAAAACACATGCAATGTTTTACAAAATCTCCCATCCTCAACCTTTACACTTTATAACCATAAATATTTCATGTAAGGGTTATATAACAATAACTAGGGGTACTGCATTCTCCCCACCATTGGTTTTTTTGTCCACAGAAAGTAGAAAACATTTGATGCCCTGAAAAAGTTCAGACCACTGATCTTTCCTTTCCTTCTCATGTTCCCATGTCTCTTCCTAAATCTGACCATTCTACCATAAAAGCTACACCAGATCGATTATTTTCCATGTAAGACATTATATTAACAATCCACAATCCATAACGGGATATGTATCAATGAAGCATTTGACTCTAAGTCAACGTCATCCCATCTGATCACATTGTCAGGATTAGGGTAATACTTTTTCAACTGAGATACAAGGAACACATTTTGCACTAAACTGGAGCATGGTGATAATGCCAACTAATATGACACCTCTACAACCCATTCTAGTATCTTGAAAGGGCCAATGTATTTGGGAGATAACTTTCCCTTATTCCCGAAATGATGTTGTCCAAGCCTTGGATATATCTTCAAGAAGACATGATCTCCCACATCAAATAACGGTGGTCTTCGACAGTGATCTGCATATGATTTCTGATGACTCTGAGCCATCTCCACCATCTTTCAAATCCACTTGATCTTCTCTATTGTTTCTTGGATAAGGATCATCCCGACTAGTGAAGTCTCACCTGTTTCCACCCAACACAGTTGATAACGACATGGATGGCCATACAGTGCTTCAAACGGAGCCATATGTATCGACTCCCCATTGTAGTTATTATATGAGAAATCCATAAAGGGTTTATTCTCTTCCCATAAATCACTATAATCCATTACACAAGCCCAAAACATTCCTTACAATGTTTTTATCATCCACTCAATTTTCCCATACATCTGAGGACAATACGCCATGCTCATATTCAACTGTGTGCGAAGGTATTTTTATAAGGATTTACAGAAACAAGACCTAATCCTCTAATCTCTGTCTGAGACTATTGAAACTGGTAAACCGTCCCTATTTACTAATTTTGGGATAAATTTTTTTGATAGATCCTCCACCATAATAGTTTCATGAATTGGAATGAAATGGGATGACTTTCTAATATGATCCACTATCACCCTTATGTAAGCATGTTTCAAAACTGTTCTTGGGAGAAATGTAAAAAAATCCATCACTATATTCTCCCATTTCCACACTGGGATACCTAAAGAATGCAATATACTCTGTGGTCTCTAATGTTATTCCTTAACTTGCTAACAATTTAAGCACTATGAAAGGAACTCAGACACCATCCTATTCATGCCTCTCATCCAAAACTATGCCTTGAACACCTTATATATATTCTTTGTTCCTCGAGGTATAGAACATCTCGAATAGTGGTAAGGATGAATGATATTTTCGTAACAAGTCAATGGCACAAGAATAGACGAAAATAAAACTGCAACATCACATAGGTCTACACATTCCACATGCATTTAAGATATGATTGACATCAACATCCATTCATATAAACCTCCATTCACCAACTAAGCATATGAATTTATACTCAATGAATCCAAAACAGAATTCCATTTTTATGGTATATACATCAAGTCAAAGCCAATCATCTGGAGATACTCCACCCATATTATTTGTTGTAGATTCAAACCATGCTGTGAGAAAATGTGTTTCATGTTTTTTTTGGTCTGTAAACCCAGTGAATTTATCACCACATAGATATTATCTTCATGTTTTCAATGAATGGGAAACTATATCAAACTTCATATCATTTTTTGGGTAATTTTTCTAATTCACCCTCAACAACCATGAACCATAAGAAACCACATGGTCTCTTTTCATGAGAACACAACCCAGCCGTAATCCTGAAGCATCGTAGTACACCACATACCACCAACATGATTCTAAAAAATCATGATTGGTGCCAATGTAAAATGGACTTTCAAATCTTCGAAATACTTATGGAATTCTTCTATCCATCAAAATGGATCATTTTTCTTTGTCAAAGCTATCATTAGAGAATCAAATCATGAGAAATCACACACAAAGAATCGGTAGTAACCAGCCAGACGAAGGAAACTTCATTTCTTAAAGACATTCTTTGGTGGTTTCCATGAGATAAAAACTTCTATCTTTTCAAGATAAATAGAAACAACTTTTTCAGAAATGGCATGGCCTTGAAAATGTAATTCGTATATGAAAAAAATCACACTTCGATAATTCAGCATACTAACGGTGATATCTCAAAATTTTAACACTATTTCAAAGTACTCCTCATGGTCAGACATGTTCATTGAATACACCATGATTTCATCAACAAACACCACAACCAAAGAGTCCAGATATCAATGAAATTTTTGATTCATCAAATCCTTGAAGATCGCTGGTGCGTTACTTAGACCGAAAGGCATTACTACCTACACATATTGGCCATATCTGCTTCTAAATGATATCTTCAGAATATCTTCCTTCCAAAATCACAATTGGTGATATATTGATCACAATTCAATCATGGGGAACCATTTATATCCCTTTAATTGATCAAATAGATCCTTAATGCATGTAAGTGAATATCTATTATTTATCATAACTAGTTTTATCTTATTACAATAAACACACAACCGAAGATGTCCAACCTCTTTCTTCACAAAAAAGACTGTTGACTCCCATAGAGACGTACTTGGTCGAATGAAACCCTTGGTTTCTAGTTCCTCCAACAACACATTCAATTACCCTAACTCTGTAAGTAACATCCAATAAGACAGAAGGGAAATAGGGCTGGCCCATAAAAGAAGATCAATCATAAACTTCACTTCCCTTATAAGTTGTAACCCTGAGACGTTATTGGGGAAGACATCTAGAAATTAATCCACTATTGTTGGAAAAATAATTTCCTTGATTTCTTCCATTGATTCAAAATTCAATGTCACTAACTAGAGGGAGATCATTCTCATTGACAGTGCCAACATGCTCTTTTAACCTTTATTTACCATCCTCTCTCCTCTGAAGTGATGTTCGACACAGTCATTTGTCATGAAACTAACCTTTCTCAAATAAAATTCAATGTTAGCCTCAAACATTGTCAACCAATTCATAACCAGGATTAAATCATATACATCCATGTCCAACATTGAGAACTTCTATTTCATATTAGCTCCAAAAACTGTCATTGAACATTATTTACACACAATGGCTTGAAATTCTATTTCAGCAAGGGGAGTCCGATGTTTTAAAACACATAGAATCATTTCCAAATTTATGCATAATAAATTAATAGAATGAGAAGAAATGAAAGAATGTGATGCACGAGTATTGAAGAGCACTTCCACAAGGGTAGAATTCAAAATAATCGTACCTCTCACTGTAGATAGTCTAACCTGATCATCGAAAATCATCTGCTCAGATCCATACAATTGATTCATCACCAAACTGTTATCCTTGTTTCCTTGATAATAGTTCCCTCGTTTAGGATTCATGGTATTTAGAGAATCACCATGGATAGCTCTACTCTGCTGACAAGGCATATTCTATTGTCCACAAAATGTCGAAGCAGATAAAAATTGTGATTCTTGAGAAGTGTTTCGTGTGCCTGACCTTGGAGCACTGCAACAATAATACTGAATATTCTCCATCTTGTTTTAGTTATGACATGATCTAGGTTGTTTCGTACATGAATTTTTCAATTTTTTATAAAATAGTTGATTTTTTTTTGTGAATACTGATGTATGATAATTTATGGTCTAAGCTAAATACATGGATTTTTGAGTCATGGATGATGTATGGATGATGTAAGAACCATTATCTATAAATTTACTTAAGTATTTAATAGTTCTTACTTCATCCATACTCAAAAATTAATGTATTTATATTATACCACAAATTATCATACTTTAATATTCACAAAAAATAAACTATTTTATAAAAATTCGAAAACGTCACCCTAAAAAATTTTTTGAATTGAAAATTTCAAAACGGTATCAATTTCCTGAAAATAGTTTTATAAATATATGAAATTTAATTCTTAATTAAAATCATCATTTATTTGAAAAATACTGATACTATTAATAAAAATGATTTTATGACCCTTTGAAAAATTAATTATGATCTCATAAAATTATCTGAGAATAATTACACAACATAATATTAATTTATGAATATATTTTATTAAAATAAACTTCATTTTAAATTATTATATTAATTATTAAATTATAAATAAACATTTTTTTTACAAAAACATCAATAATTAATTAATTTTTTAAAACATTTATTTACTTATACTATGACATAATTTTATCATATTATCATTTATAAGTTTAAAAAATATTATTTATACATTCATAGGTGAGGTTTCTATTTTATTTTCCACATTAATTTTCCAAATTGTCTAATTAAAATTCCAACGGCCAGGTTACTATTTCATCGGTATAGGTTCTTTAAATTTTAAAAATTTCTCTTATTTCATTCTTTATTTATGAGAATAATTTTGTATTGGGTTATCTATGTGATTTGTATGTTTTATACTATATAAAATAACTATAAATAGATAAATTCAATTTATAAAATTCTAGGTTATTAAAATCATCCTGCGGGGGGGGGGGGGGGTGAATGGAGTTGTGTAAAGTTGTTCAAATTTTTATTCCAACCTTATTATTTCTTCATCAAAGATCGATATCTTACTAATTAGTTGACCAAACCATTACTAGATATGATATTATATTCCACTTAAAAAATGTATTCTATATAATAAATAAAACATTACATTGATATTAATTAACATTCATTGGTTACCAAAATTAGAGTCTAATCCAAGGAACATAGATAATAAATTTCTTTAATTTATGAATATGTAACACATTATTAATAGTGGTATTTAACAATTTAAATAATAATAATGGATAACTTTATAAAAATCGTTTTTATATATCTCATAGAAAAATTAATTGTCATATTTAGATAAAGTCACTGAATTTTAAAAATCAACAAACTAAAAAATCGATACGATGATGAATGAAGAATGATATAACTATAAAAATATGTGATTGAATCATGAAAATCACTCATTGAAT
This sequence comes from Viscum album, assembly GCA_963277665.1. Classification (NCBI taxonomy): domain Eukaryota; kingdom Viridiplantae; phylum Streptophyta; class Magnoliopsida; order Santalales; family Viscaceae; genus Viscum; species Viscum album. The sequence goes on along the minus strand of OY728148.1, from coordinate 824,499,780 downwards.
TCACATGGAACATCTACTTATATTCTATATCATCATAACGGTGTGTTTTTCTTTAAAATTTCATCAATCCTTACTATTTCATTATTCCTTTAAATATATCCCTAATGACCATCCTCATACCATTTCACATCGATCATATGATCACTAAATGTGTCAATTGAAAGAAGAATAATTCAATTTAATATTTTCTATATATTTCATTGCTATAAAATTAATGAATTAAATATGGACATATTCTCCTATAAATTTCCTCTCACTATGTATATTTTCCATATACAATGATCCACACTATCTTAAGGTAAATAAATTCCCACGATCACTAAGAAACTCTATTTGATACAACCTATCCCATGAAAAAAATATTATATATTGAATGAAAGAAAATAAAATACTATAACCTCATCATAATTTATGAAAACATATCATCAAAATTCATATATGAATAATAAAAAAAAATACTAAAGGAACACTTAATTTGTTATTCCTAAAAATTGTCCAGCCTAACATAATTGAAAATAATGGCTGAATAATTATGATTATATGGATAATAAAAATATTATCCATATTAAAATTAATATTATTATTTTATAGATGATATATAATAAAAAAATATCTTATTGTTAATTCCTAAAAAAACAATAACCATACATATAGAATTTTTTTAGTATTCTAGCATAATTTGTAAAGACCCGCTAATTCTTATTGCCTTGAGAGTACAATGAGTCATTATTTCCCTTAAGAAACATCCCAAAGATGCTAAAGGCTGGAAATAAATGACGAAGGATTTCAAATACAAGTGGGGGATGATTTACCCTTTATGAAATAAACCAAGAAACCAAGAAACCCTAACCAAACTGTTCACTAAATGATGCATGAAAAAATAAATAAAACTCACTATGGCAAAAAAAGGCATTTAGCGGCGTTTGTTTTCGTTTTTTGGCTGTTTAAACCGCCGCTAAATCGATTGGCGGTGGTTTTGAAAAACCGCCGCGAAATTGTGCATCGGGAAACTATTCGTGGCGGTTTTGAAAACTGTCGCAGAACGTTTCGCGGCGGGTTTTTAGCGGCGGCTTAAACCGCCTCTAAATGATTTACTGGTGGTTGTTTTATTTTTTTATTTTTTTTATTTTTTTTTATTTTTTTATTTTTTTTTATTTTTGTTATTTGTTATTTTTATTTTTATATTTTTATTTATTTATTTTTTAATTAATTAATTTATTTATTTATTTATTTATTTATTTTTCGTATTTATATATTTATTTATTTCGTATTTATTTTATTTATTTATTTTCTGTATTTATTTATTTATTTACTTATTTTATCTATTTGTTTTATTTATTTATTTTATTTATTTATTTATTTATTTATTTATTTATTTTATTTATTTATTTATTTATTTTTCGTATTTATTTATTTATTTATTTGTTTATTTTTCATATTTATTTATTTTATTAATTTATTTTATTTCATATTTATTTTATTTATTTATTTTATTTTATATATTTTATTTTATTTTATTTATTTTATTTTAGTTATTTATTTTATTTTGTTTTATTTATAAATAAAAAATAAAAAATTAAAAATAAAAAATAAATATAAATAATAAATAAACATAAATAATAATAAATATAAATAATAAATAATAAATATAAATAATAACTAATAAGTAAATATAAATAATAAATAGTAAATAAATAATAAATAATAAATCATAAATCATAAATAATAAATACTAAATAATAAATATAAATAATAAATATGAACAATAAATATAAATAATAAATAATAAATAATAAATAAATATATATAATAAATTATAAATAAATAATAATAATAAATATAAAGAATAAATATTAAGTAAATATAAATAATAAATAATAAAAAATAAAAAATAAATAATAAATAAATAATAAATATAAATAATAAATAATAAATAATAAATAATAAATAATAAATAATAAATAATAAATAATAAATAATAAATAATAAATAATAAATAATAAATAATAAATAATAAATAATAGATAATAGATAATAAATAATAAATAATAAATTTTAATTTTTAAATTTTAAATTATAAATTATAAATAATAAATAATAAATAACCAGTAACAAATATTATTATTATTATTAATAATTTATTATTAGTAATAATAAATAATAAATAATAAATAATAAATAATAAATAATAAATAATAAATAAATAATAAATAAATAATTAATATATAATAAATATTAATAATATATATTAAATAATAAAAAAATATAAATAATAAATAATAAATAATAAATAATAAATAATAAATAATAAATAATAAATAATAAATAATAAATAATAAATAATAAATAATAAGTATTAAATAATAAATAATAAATAACTAGTTACAAATAATAGATAATAAATAAATTAAAGTATATTATAAATAATAAATAATAAATAATAAATAATAAAGGAAACACATGCAAAAGTATGAAAAGACGTGATAAGGGATTAAAAATCATGGAAACGCATGAAAAAGGACGGAGAAGCACATGAAGAATGAGGAATTGGAAAGAATGAGAACGCATGAAAACTCGTGACAACTCTGAAAAACTCATTAATAATTCAACAGAATCATCATAATAACCCACAAAAAACCATTTATAAAGATAACAAGTCATGGAAACTCAAATAAACAGTAATAAATGGAGCAACTGTTAAAACCCGTCAAAACGGTCATAAAGAGACTAAAACATTGGACTCACATTAACGGAGATAACTTATGATCCGACTGTCCGTTTAGATCTGCGACCTGTCAAATCTATGATCCTGAAACGATCTTCGACCTGAAAGGTGAAAGAGTCCGAATGGACAGGCGGATCAGATGTTACGACCATTTAAAAAAAGATAACAGGGAACGGGTGCTAGAAACGAGGCATTGAAAAACATAACAAACCAGATACCCACTAAAAAGGTCATAACATATGATCTAGGAGTGCATGTGGGAGCCGCAACTAGTCAAACTGAAGCTCATGGAATGAGCTATGATCTGGCAGGTGGAGGAGGCCGAACTGACACGCGGATCGAAAGTTAGGTCTGTTTGAAGACAAGTTCGACGGGACACCGGTGACAGAAATTGGGGGTTTTAGGCATTCTGATGGGTTTTTGGGGATGCAAAACATGAAAAAAGCACTCTTGTGTCAATACAGTGCGTAGCTGTCTTCGCTGGCTTCGATTTGATATGTGGTAGAGCCCAAACGGACACCCGGAGCGAAAGTTATGGCCGTTTGAAGTTGGAGAACTTTTTTCAGCTTTCTAATAACTCTAATATCTTCCATACCTTCGACCGTCTCATGGTTTTTATTATATTTTCCTCTAGATCTCTTCATGAGCTTCGATTTGACTGGTCGTGGCGCTTCAACGGACACCCGAATCAAAAGTTATGGTCGTTTTAGTGATTTCGGGGTTTCTTGTGTTTTTTTTATTTTTTTTAATTTCATTTCGCGGCGGTTTTACCGAAACCGCCGCTATTTCACAGCGGTTTTACCAAAACTGCCACTATTTCGCGGCGGTCGTTTAAAAAACCACCACTAATCCTCGAATAAAATAAAAAAAATTAATTAATTAATTTTTTTTTGGCATTTAGCGGCGGTTTTTTCACGGCGGTTTAAAAACCGCCACGAAATGGCGGCCCGAAACGCATTTAGTGGCGGTTTTAAAAACCACTGTGAAAAAACCACCGCTAAACGGCCGTTTTCTTGTAGTAACTAAACAAATTCATTATAACAAAACCACATCAATGTGTGAAACAATTGAAGACAAATATAGTATCAAATTAAATAGCTGATAAACAACTAAATATTCTCAAGAGACCACAAGACTCCATCCTCTAGAATATCCACATTCCACAATAACTAAACTACCCAAGTATCATGAGGTAGTACTAAAAACATGTGAACTGTTACCGTTTCCACTGTCCCGGAAGATAGCATCTTCAAATGCACTGATGTGCCAAAGTAGGGTTGAGTATATGTCATGACCCACCTTCACCATGATGAGGGAAGGGACAAAGTATTTCTAGATCCTACCTTCCTCATATTGAAAGAGAGATAATGACCCCCGAAACCCGCCTTCAATAGGTCCCAGAGTGGTGACTAGCACCAATGGTATAAAATCACACACAAAATGGAAGGCATTACAATTTTTATTTAGTATGATCGAGAGATAAGATAGTAAATCCCAAAGAACACAAAACCCATGGGTAGAGTTAAAGAAAAAAACCATTATCATATGCATGTCCAATAGTAAATGCTACAAAAGTATAAGAAAACTCCAAAGTAATGTACCAAAGAAAGGAAAAACAGCAACATCAGATATACCAATGTCCGAACTAATATGGTCCTGCATGATCCCTGAAGACCTCCTAGAAACCTGAAAGAAGTTTATATACATAGGGTGAGTATACAATGATACTCAATAGGGAAAACCAAAAGCCCTCATGCACAAGTGGGGGAGACATTTTAATGACCGTGAGAAAAGGAGATAACCCGAGCACCTAGCAAAGAAACTATCCACCCCATCCTCACCAAGGAACACTCCCCAAATAATTACAGTCATGTAATGTAATAGTATTAGCACATCGATATTTGGGAACCCCGAACCACTTTCCCACTGGTTATTGAAGACTTCCTACGCATCAGACCTCTCTCGCCATTCTCACTGTAGTCTCACTGCCCCACCCCGCCCGCAGACACCTGGGCTATCACAACCACACATCCCTCTCGCAAACACCTAGGATATCACTACCACACATCCCGCCCAAAGACACCCGGTCCACAAAAACCAAACGTAACCACTCTCGCACACACATGGGCCCAAACAACTACTTCCACACCCAAAGACACCTGGGACTCATCCCGATGGCACTTGGGAAACCACCTTCCCCACACACCTGGGCTAACCACCAACACATAACCTTCCCAATGAATCTAGGGAGAAAATAGAACTCAGGCCGTCAAAGCCTTCCCAAAGAGTCTTGGGCTACTTGGGAAACGGAGCGGAAAAGGAGTTAATATCCAGCCACTCATATCAGTGTTGGAAAAAAAACCGTCCTCCATGAAATGGGGGTGTTCGGCATGAAGTGCTAAACTTGGGTGGGGTGCAAATATAAAACATAATAACTAAATTATACATATAGGTAAACAAGCACTCATGCCAACCTAGGGGTTCCAAAACTATCCCAACCACAAACACCCTCAAAACTATTCATTCATAAGAAGCAACACAACCATTTCACAACTCATCCCCGGAAAACAATTCCCCATTGAACCCATTATTGCTTTCACATTCAAGTGATTCCATTTTAAATAATTCTTCACTACTAGGTAATTAACAGGCATAGGGACAAGCCAAGGAAGGAAAAATAACCAGACAACAATTTATGCATTCAAACCGAGTTCTCTGGTAATGTCACAACAACAAAAGGGATCTGTTAGATCCCTAAATGAAATAGAACCAAACCAAGCCCCAACATATGGGAGCGTGATCATAATCCAACAACTGAACCACAGAAGGGGATCCCATCCCCATCCACGTCACTTCACATGCATACACTATAAACATCAACATAATAGAGTAAGGGAATTTTCAAATTTGAATTTTCCATTCATTTAGTTCTGTATTTCCATTTGGATAACCAGGGTGATCACACAAGGATTCTTATTAATTGGGAATATATTTAATCAACCATGTTTACATGATATGAAAGTTTCCATGTTACAACCATTCAATCACATAATTAACTAGAAAACATAGGATCATTAGTGCACAAGAATAGACCACCAACATCCATGATTTTCAATGGACAGAATCTCATACAATCCACACCTTATAAAAGGGGTAAAAGAGTACAGTAGAAACATCAAAAACACCCCTTCAACCCGTAAAAGTCCATTTATTATCTTCATTAAGGTATAGTTTCATCCATCCCTATCTAAAACATTTTCATACCCACCTCACATGATTCACAGTAAATAGAGACTAAGGAAAAATTGTACTTGGATGATCAACAGTCGAAGTTTCTCTCCATGCGCCATGAACTGTGATGCGCAACTTGAAGGGGAGGAACTATGAGGACTCCATGAATGAGCAGGAAAGGCTACAACCCAGTGGCACCAGTTGCCTCGGGAAGGGGACTCCAAACACACCAATGGGGAGAACGAACCTAGCGAAGAAGAAGAAAAAAAGAATTCTAGTGCGATATAAAGAGGTGAGATCTTGGAGTTACGGGAATGGTGGATCATAGTTTCACCACGTGTTTGGGTGGTTACATACGATGGGATTAATTATTATTTAATTTCTCATTGGGGAGGTGGATGTAATAGCTAGGGGTTACAAGATTTTATTTAAAGAGAGGAAAATGGGTCCGTTTAGGGTCTCCCCACTACTAAGGGATTTAAAATGTGTTTTATGGTGCTCAAAATGTATTCGAAACACTTTAAATGACTAAATGATTTAAGAGTGGAGTTGTGGAAAAACTGGGGAAGAAAAACACGACAAGCCCCTGTGGAACAAATCTGTGACACAACAATCAGTGAAACCGATCAGTGACACGCCGATTCGTGACACACCGATCAGTGACATGCTAATTGGTGACACCCTGATCGGTGAAACCCCGATCGGTGTCACCTGGATCTGTGACACACCGATTAGTGTCACACCGATTGATGACACACTGATCTGTGACACATCAATCGGTGTCAATCCAATAGTCGTCACGACGATCTGTGACACACCGATTGGTGTCACACCGATCAGTGACACACCGATGGGTGACACCATGATGACATCATGTCCCTGAGAAGCTTCCCTTATGACCCGTACCTGATGAGTCCAGGGCATGCCAAAAACCAGAAATTTAGAAAAGGGATGGACCAAGAGTGTCTAGGACATTACATTAGAAACCTCTTGAACTATTATCATCCTTGAGAATCAAAGCTAGACCCCAAGAGAAGGGAGGGGTCCGAATAACCCCCTTGAAAGGTACCTTTCAGGGAAAAAGTACCCAAAAAAACCATAACAAACCCAAGGGTCACATTGTCCGGACACATGGATTGGGGAGTTCTTTCCTCCATGTCATGATACTATCCGCTTTGGGTGGCACTTTCTCACCCGCACGGGTTTAATCGCATCCACCTAAATGCGTCTTGATTAGGGATTATGTCCTACATTCCCCACATATTCGTTCTTTTACTAAACATTCACTGGGTAAGGAAAAAAAACATCCATAAACTAATAAGGTCAACATTATATCACCATGAAGTACAAAAAAAATAGAAAAAAACTAAAAAAGCTCTGGGTACTAGGCGGGCATCTGTGACTCCCGTTCCTAGGTACTCTCTTTGAGGCCACCATACCTCCACAACACATGAACCAAAGGGATGGTTCCTCCCCAAATCACTTTCTCCATTCGATCCTCAATCCTCACTGGTCACTCCACGAACGTAGCATCACCCCCTATATCCAACTCTCCCCAGTCAATGACATGAGAGTCATCATGTTGATATTGACGAAGATGAGAGACATGGAAAACGTCATGGATCCTTTCCAACTGATGTGGAAATTCCAGCTGATATGCCACCTATCCGACTCACCCCTACACTACAAAAGTCCTTGAGAACCTAAGAGAGAGCTTTCTCCCCTTTCCGAACCTTCTCTCTCCATGTCTATAGGAAACCTCAAGAACACATGGTCTCTAACCTCGAACTCGAAGGTTCTCCTCCTATGATCGGCATATGAATTCTGCCTATCCTGGGCTACCTTCATCATCTCACGCACAAGCTGAACCTTCTCTGTTGTGCTCTGCTCTACCTATGGGCCAAGAACACCTACCCTTCCAACCTCAGTCTAGCACACGGGAAAACAACACGGCCTCCCCGTACAAGTCTTCAAATGGTTCCATGATAATAGTATAGTGATAACTGTTATTGAAGGAAAATTATACTAAGGGAAAATGTCATTACCATGATCCCCCGAAGTCCAAAACACTTGCACGTAGCATATCCTCAAATGTATGGATAGTTCACTCTGTCTGCCCATCTTCCTGGGGGTGTAAAGCAGTGCTAAGACGTAGCTGGGTTCCAAAATCATGCTATAATCCCCTATAGACTCATGAGGTAAATTGTGCATCCCTATCCGAGACTATGGACCTCGGAACTCCATGCATCCACCCCACCTCATCCGTGTATCTTCGTGCAAAGGAATCCACTACACTCGACTCCTTGATCGCCAAGAAGTGAGCTAATTTCATCATTATGTCTACCACCACCCAAATTGCATCACATCCTCCTTGAACCCTTGGTAGTACTATGACAAAATCCAATTATATTTCATCCCACTTTCACTCAGGGACATCCAAGGGATGCTACAAACCTCCTGGGATGTGGTGTTCTCCCTTCACCTAATGACACACCATGCGCCTTTCCACGAACTCCGCCACTGCCCGTTTCACCTTGGGCCACCAAAACGGTTCCATTAGGCCTCGGTTCATCTTGGAAACTACAGGGTGTACCACTAAGAGTGAATTATGGAACTCACAGAGAACTCCCTCGTGCATCATCTCTTGGACAAACAACTTCCCTCAGAAGAGAACCTGATTCTGACCATCCGCCGACCACCCTTCTAGAGCATTTCCTTCGTAACCCGATCACGCATCAATTCACTCTATACGTCTCCCCACTGAGACTCCTCCAACTGCCGTAATAGAGAGGACTATACTGTCATCTAAAACAGGAAACCTATACCACCATCCACCCTTACCTCCAGGTGCAGGGAAGCCAATTCCTCCACTGCCTTCCAAGAATCCATAGTACCTCTTAGCTTCAGTGTTAGAGATCTCATAATTGTAGTCCTAATGAAACTCCCCCACCTTTGTTGTCGCAGGTTTAGGTCCTGATGTGTAGAGATACACCTCAAAATCTTGTGATCCATGAATACCACAACGTTCTCACTGATGAGGTAATTCCACCACAACTTCAATGCCAACACTACCACTGCAATCTCTAGGTCATGGGTGGCGTAGTTACGCTCATGAGGACATAATTGCATAGACCCATAAGATATCACTCCTCACTACTGCATCATAACAACCCCCATGAGAAGTCTAGAAGCATCACAAAATACCTCAAACAACATTCCTTATTCTGGTAGCCTCAGCCCTGGCGCACTAACCAAAGTCCCCATTAGATAACTGAAGGCTTCCTATCACTGCTCACTCCACACAAAGGTCTGGTGGTTTCTTGTCAACGAATTAAAGGGATATGAAACCCAAGAGAAGTTGGGTATAAAACTCTGATAATAGCCCACCAGGCCTAGAAAAATTAGAACCTCCGTCACATTCTTGGTTGCTTCCCAGGAAACAACTTCTTCAACCTTTGACGGGTCAACTGCTACCCCTTACAGAGACACCATGTGTACAAGGAAATGCACTTATCATGTCATGAATGTAAACTTGGACAAATTCCCATAGATTCTGTGGTGTCAAAGGATATCCAAGACCATCCAGAGGTGATTATTATGTTCCTCCTCTGATCATGAGTAGATCAAAATGACATCGATGAACACAATGACGAACTGATCTAGAAACTCACAGAAATAAATGTCCATGAGACACATAATTACAGCAGGTGCGGTCGTAACCCTGAACGACATGACTACAACCTAAAAGTGTGCATACCATCACCTGAAAGTAGACTTCAGGATATCACTATCCTTCACCCTTAACTGGTGATACCCAGACCGGAGATCGATCATAGAGAACCAACCTGCATCCCTCAGCTGGTCCAAGAGATCCTCTATCCTCAGTAGAGGGTAACAGATCTTGACCGTTACATGATTCAGTGTCCGGTAATCAATGCATATCCTAATACCACCATATTCCTTCTTCGCGAACAAGACCAGAGCACCGCATGGTGATACGCTAGGTTGAAGAAAACCCTTCTTCATCAATTCATCATTTGGAATCTGAAACTCTAAAGAAATTATCCCATAAGGAGAAATCGAAATCGGATGGGTGTCAGGTTAGAAGTCTATCCCGAACTCAATATCACGTCGAGGGGGTAGAGTCACCACTACTTTTGGGAAGACGTCCATGAACTCACTAAAGAACCTTGGGACTTCCACCATCTATGTATCTGCCGAATCCACTGACAGCTCATCTAAAAAAAGGAGGGGCTCCACTCACCGATTAGCTTCCTAAAAAACCCGCTCGCCGGTGAAAGGCACACGTTGGACATCCTCATCGGAGAACATGACTCTTCTTCAGAAATAGTTGATAAAACAATTTACATAAAAAGTCAGTCGATGCTTAGGATGACATCATATGGCTGTATCTGCAACAGTAGAAGATCCCTGCTAGACTGATGTGGTCCTATCATTAGTTTACATCCTCAGAAAACATAAAACAAGTCATTCTGAACTTCGATTGGAATAATAAACACCAGGGGAATTGGAAGTCTATTAGAATCTAATCCTAGAAAACATGCCAAACCAAGTGAAATAAAGGAGTGTGAATCTCTTGTATCATACAAGGCATAGACAAATGTACTAAACAAGCTGACCTTACCTCGAATCACTTTCAGCCCTACAGGAACTGTTGCCTCTATGGCATGTAACTTACCGCACCCAGATCCTCTGCCCATTGGATGACGACCGCATCCTTAACCACGCCCTGGTTGAGGTCCCTGATGATCTCACTGAGGCCGACCTCCTCCTGTAACATATGCTCTCGGCGGAGTAGGAGCTCACTTTCCCTGCTGCTGCTGCTGCTGATAAGGCTTGACTGGAAGCTGCTGCTGCTGAGGTGGGCACTGAACCAACCCACCCCTACTGTACTACACTCTGTCTGGGCACTGATTCCAAAGGTGCCCATGACTTCCACAGATGAAGTACCTCAGTCCTGGGCCTGCAAGGAAAAGTCGAGGACTTGGAGATCGAAACTGGAAGTGCTAGGGCCTACTCCCCACTGGTCGAAACCTAGAAGGCACTGACACTGGAGGCCTGCTTCAAAATGCCTTCCCCTTTGACAATCCCAACTTGCTTCTCTCTTGCAGAAAACCTCCCAGCGTGTTCATCCTCTCTAAAAATTCATCCTTCTTTTGGGCTTCCAAGCATATCGGTAGGGCAAAGAGATTAACATCGTATTGAAGAGAAGGTTAGAGTGACTCTTCTAAACATCTCTCTAGAGACTCCTCATCCAGAAAAAGGTCTCCATAAAAACAAAGGAGATCTTTGAACATGATCCCCAACTCCCTCACTGACATACTCCTCTGCTGGAGGGAGAGCAGCTCCTGCTTCTTCTCAGACTTCATCGTGGAAGAGAGGAATTCCGCCCGGAACTCCTTCTCGAAGTCAGTCCACGCAACCTAAGCCTCCCTCTTCTCCCCATGTTAGAGATTCCACCATTGACATGCTGCTCCCCACACGTGTCTTACAGCCAGAGGAACCAAGTACTCTGTCAGAGCCCAGATCAAGCTGAAAGCTATCACCAGCTCCTTGAGCCATCTCTCCATATCCATGTATGAGACGCTGCCCTCGTACTTCCTGAGGGTCTTCCTCTGAATGAAACGAAGCATCCAATGCCACTGGTCATCATCCACATCTCGATCAGCCCTCTACTAATCAACTAGAATAGCCTCCTGGGTCTCGATCGCCCACACTAATCATGGACTTCGTGTGAGTGACATAGCTTCAAGGTAAACAAGGAATTCCTAATCCTATGTAGTGTAGAAGATTTCTTTTAAAATTTTCATAAACTTTTTATTTATTTAAATTCCCAGAACACCCATAACAAAAAAAAACACAAGTCTTTATGATGCAAGTACCTTTCCTAGGGTCTCTACCCTACAATCAGTGTAGTATGACTTGGTAATTCGGTAGGTCTTGAGTCCTTGCATCAGATCCTGGGGGTCCCTAAAATGTTGTGTCCTAGACGGTCTTCCCTGGCCTATTTCACGCACCAAGATTTCCTAACACTATTTCTCTACCATCCCATACAATCCTAATTATGCCTAATCCCAGACTCCATCCTATCTCTTGACCTACCTTTGATACCATTCATTCATGATCCACCTTCACCATGATGAGGGAAGGGACATCGGATTTCCAGACCCTTCTTTAAGTTGAAGGAGAGATAATGACCCCCGAAACCCACCTTCAATAGGCATCGGAGTGGCAAGTAGCACTAAGGGTATAGAATCACACAAAAAATGGAAGGCATTAACATTATTATTTAGTAGGATTGGGAGATAAGATAGTAAATCTCAAACGACACCAAAAAGGGGTTTAGAGTTAAGGAAAAAACAAACCATTCCCATATGCATGTACAAAAGTAAATGCTACAAAAGTATAAGAACCCCCAAAAGGAAAGTACCAAATAAAGGAAAAATAGCAACAACTATTGTCCCAATGTCCCAACTATAATGGTCCTACACGATCCCTGAAGTCCACCTAGAAACCTGAAAGATGTTTATATACGTAGGGTGAGTATACAAGTATACTCAGTTGGGAAAAACAAAATCTCTCATGAACAAGTGGGGGAGACATTCTAATTACCACGAGAAAAGGAGATAACTAGAGAACTTAGCAAGGAAACTATCCACCCTATCCTCACTAAGGCACACTCCCCAGATAACATACGTCAATTAATGTAATAATATTATCACATCAGTATTTGGGTACCCTGCACCACTTTCCCACTGGTTATTGAAGAAATCATAAGCATCATACCATTCTCACCATTCTCACTACAGTTCCACCACCACACCCCACCCCACACACTTGGGCTATCACAACTGCACATCCCGCCCGCAAACACCCGGGCTATCACCACTACACATCCTGCCCGAAGACACTTGGGCCTCAACAACCAAACGTAACCATGCCCGCACAAACATGGGCCTGAACAAGTACATCCACACCCGAAGAGTCCTGGGCCTCATTACAAAGGCACTTGGGAAACCACCTGCCCACACACACCTCGACCAACCACCACCACGTACCCTGCCCAAAGAATCTATGGATCTAATGGACCTCAGACCATTACAGCCTACCTGAAGAGTCTTGGGATACTCAGAAAAGGGTGAAAAAAGGAGATAATATCCAGCCACTCATATGAGTGTTGGGAAAAACACCCCCATGAAATGGGGGTGTTCAGAACGAAGTGCTGAACTTCGGTGTAGCATAAATATAAAATAAAGGAACTAAATTATACATATAGTTAAACAGGAACTCATCAAAACCTAGGGGTCCCAAAACCAATCCAACCACAAACACCCTCGTTACAATACATTCATAAGAAGAAGCACAACTGTGTCACAACACATACCTAGAAATAAAATTCTCCATTGAACCTATTCTTGTTTTCTTATTCAATTGATTCCATTAAAATTAATTCTTCACTACTGGGAAATTAATGGGCAAAGCCATAATCCAAGGAAGGAAAAACAGCCAGGCAGCAATTTAAGTATTCACACCCAGTTCTCTTGTAAATTCACAACAAAAAAAGGGATCCTTGAGATCACTCGAAGTACTAGAACCAAAACAAGCCCCAAAATAATGTCACATGATCATAATCCAACAATGGAACCACAACATGGGATCTTATCTCCATCCACGTCACTTCACAAAAATTAATCGTAAACAACACCAGAACAGAGCAAGGGATTTTCAAATTTGAATATTCCCTTCATTTAGTTCCGTATTTCCATTTGGTTAACTGGGGTGATCACACAAGGATTCTTATTCTTTGGGCATCCATTTAATTAACTGAGTTTACGTGATACGATAGTTTCCATGTTACAGTCATTCAATCACACAATTAACCAGAAAACAGAGGACCATTAGTGTGCATGAAAAGACCACCAACGACTATGATTTTCCAGGGGAATAAGCCCATTAAATCCAAAACATATAAATATAGGTAAAATATTACATTGGAAACATCAAACACACCCCTTAAACCTTTAAAGTTTTTTTTATAATCTTTATTAAGGTCTAGTTTTATCCATCCCTGTAGGAAACATTTTCGTACCCACCCCGCATGACGCACAATAAAGATATAAAAAGGAAAACCCCTAATTAGATGATCAAAGATTGAAGTTTCTATCCATTCACCAAGAACTATGATTAATTTCTTGAAGGGGAGGAACTCTGAGGACTCCAAGATTGATAAAGAAAGGCTACAACATAGGAGCACCACTTTCCTCGGGAAGGGGAATCCAAAAACACCAATGGGAAGAATGCACCTAGCAATGAATAAGAAGAAAATAATTATAGTGCGATATAAATAGGAATTATCCTAGATTTACTAGATAAATTTTTTGAATGTCTTTAAAGGAGGATCATGATTTCACCATGCGGTTGGGTGGTTACACACGACGAGATTAATTGTTATTTAATTTCTCATTGGAGAGGTGTCCGTAACAAATGTGGGTTAAAAGATTTCATTTAAAGAGTGGAAAACAGTTCCGTTGAGGGTCTCCCCACACATAGGGGATTTAAAACGTTGTTTATAGTTCTAATATTGGATTTGAACTACTTTAAAATGTTAAAAGACTTAAAAGTGGCATTGTGAGAAAAACTTGGGAAGAAAAACATGACAAGCCCCCCCGTGGCACCGATCGGTGACATGTCGATCTGTGACAGGCCGATCGGTGAAAGGTTGATCGGTGACATGCCGATTGGGGAAATTCCGATGCATGACACGCCGATCGGTGACACCCCGATTGGCATACCCATTCCATAGTTCACAACACACCCAAACATGCGTGCTTATTCATCAGTTCTATACTCATGAGTAGTCTCTCGTCCCATTACACTGTGTCCCACTGACACCCACCCCCAATCCAAGGTCACATAACAAGAACCCCAATACTACTAGTCCCTTAATAAGGGTCAGTTAAGCATGAGATCATTCCAACACCATTTTTTAAAAATGTTTCCATTCCCAAAATAAACCACTTCAATAAAAACGAACTTTTATTGAAAACTAAAGCAAAAAAAATTTAGAAGCAACATTTCATGTAAATAAAACCTTTCCTTTTACTTAAAACATATAATAAAATTGACGTGACAATAATATAGAAAAATATCTTTTTTAAAATCCATTTTTAAAAAACCACGAACAAAAATACTCATCCAAATCCCGAATCTTTCAGATTTCAAAACCGTCACTGAAGAAGGTTTCCAAAAATTGTTCAACAGCCAAATAAAAAAAAATTCAGAAAATTAAATTCAACTTGAAATCATGATAATCAGTTAAAGTAATATGAGTCAAGAGTGAAGTCTCCTACCTCCAAGGTATTGATGAAACATGACAATAGATGAAGAACAGTTAAGAAAACCAGCTCAATTCCTCACAAAACATCCGTAGATCTATTATACTAGAAATATGAAGACCAAATCTCAACTTTTTTAGAATCCAAACTCATATATCTACCCATAATAGGTGTATATCTATGAAACCAAGTATAGAGTATAATTAGATATGAGAACCCGATCATGAACGATGAAGAATGATCACATACATGAAGAATCTGGGTACGAAACACCAAAGGAAGCCTTCTTATTGACTCCTGAAATATGGGAGAAACCTCTAAGAACATTGGAGAAGAAAAATATAGAGATAGAGCTGATTTTGGTAAAAAATGAGAGTGTTATGGAAAAAATGAGTGAGATCCTATTTTAAAGGATCTAGATTTGACTCTGCGCACAGTTTGGCCGTATGGTTAGGCAGACCATGTACTAACCATGTGGAAAGTACTGCCCACACGACCTCCCCTTGCATGGTCTCCCTAAATCTTGCTCCAACCACACTAAACCTAGTACCTCACAATGAAAACTTCACATAGTTTCTCCTAGGAATGATAAATGGTTGGACAAACTGTTTATCGCCCGTGCGACCTTCATTTAACCCAAAAACACTGCCCAAGTTCTCCAGACTCTCCCAACATCCACCCTTAGACATCATAAACATAAAATTATCCAATAAGGGTTACATACCAGAAAACATGTGTACTAAATAATATAGATTCACTAAATTAATACTATACAACCTCATTAAATAAACGCCAAGCTCTACAAAAATTCAAACAACACATACATGTAAAACACTCATTCTGGTAAATTCATTATAAAATATCATATAAAATATTAAATATTGGCCTAAAAAATTCCCCCTTTAGGATTTTCAAAAACCCAAAAACCTGAAAAATTAAAAAAGATAAAAAATAATGAAATATAACTCAAAAACTTTATCCTTTCCATATTCCTTGAATAACTCATGTAAACATCTTGCACTTTATTTGAATTTACCTTTATGAAAAATGCATTGAAATATTACCAAACCAAAAATATCTTATGAAAATAATATATTGGAATTTGGATGAATGAATCTATGATTATTTTACATGTAATCATTATAGGAGACCTGAGTATTTTAACAAATACTCAGGCTATCCTTTATAAGCTCAAGAATCAAATACAACACATTATTATAGAAAAATCCCTCTTAAATGTCCAAATACACTAGATATGTAGTTAAATTGGTAATAACTATGGTATGAAATCAATAAATAAGGTATTTATTTCTAAAAACCTTAAGTATTTAATTTTTGAGGAATATTAAAAAACCAAGGTTAAACCCATGTTCTGTAAAAAATGATAAAAACAATGAATTTTTTCATGTGATTAGTAAATTTATAAAATGTGGATATGTATGAATTATACCCTAAATAAAAATCCTTATTCCCTTTTAAATAATAGTAAAAAAATATATCAATATTTTTATCGAGTACAATTTTCTATATTAATTTCATTCATACTGTCACATTGAATTGGGAAATTTGAGAATTCATTTACACAAAATTATTCAATATTTTATTTTATTTTATGAAATTTTTTATACTATTGATGTATTTCCCTATTTATTATATATAATCATACCTTTATGGATCATTACTTTTTATATTTTGGGTGTTGGAGGTGTTGAGGGGACGGTTTTTTTGATTGAATGTGAGTTAGTTTTTTATTTTCATTTAGGATGAGAGATTTTTGTCATGTACTTGGGTTTTGTTCCTTGGGTGGTTTTTTAGATGAGGGAAATTCTACTAATTGGTGTGTTTGAATTTGGGATTTATGTTTCACAATTGTTATAGGTGGTGAAAATTTATCATTAATTATTATAAAAGGTTCCTTTTTCATGGTCTTTTTACAAGGATATGGTTTTAATCTTGGGATGATCAAGATGAAGGGAATAAAAAGGATTTTTGGGGTGGTTATAACTACTTCAATGTGAATATTTGAGGGTTTTATTAGACGTATTTTTTATTTTAGAACCTACTGAGTTGGGGTTCATATTTTTTCATGGGGGTTTGGGGGCCAAGTTTCTTAGATTTTCCATTCTGGAGGTCATTATGCAATGGTGTTTTGGATTCACTATACCCCTTTGTTGGTTTTATTTGATTGAGGATGGATGGACATGCTTAAGAGAAGTAAAATAAGAAGATATACTATGGAGAACCAAGTCAAAAATTTGTAAATAATATATTGATACCATGATTTAACTAATACATGTTAAAAATAGTCACACAAGCCATAGAGCTAATGGTTTAGTACCTTAGAGACTACCTGTGTAAACAAATTATTTTACCACACATGTGAACATGTTTCTATAAAAAATATTCTAAGAACCATATTCAATACACATATTATGATATAATCATCTTAATAATAAAGGAATTTAAAATATAAGAAAAGCGTGATCTTGAATTGACAATAAGAAACTTCACAACATGTCAGAACTATTAGATAGTAAGCGTGAGGGAAAACATGATAAATTGAGAAATATAAAATAAAAAGATCATAGGATCATAAGTGAGGTAATAAAATAATATTTCCAATTAGTAATTAGGGAAAATAACATAATATATATTAAATTTCATCAAATATTATATCAGAATCATAGAACAGAAATTAAACAAATCATGAAATCATAACCTAACAAATCCAAGAAACTTTAGGACATATAATGTCATAAAGATTTGGAATAACATGGAAACAAAGTAAATTTCAGAAAAATTATACAAAATAAACATATGAAAAAACTGTGAACATATCCACTTATATAAACGATTTACTTTTTTAAAAAATAAAAAATGTGTCTACAATTAATTTGTGAACAAACAGAAGTATGTCTACCAATTAGTTTCTTAAAATATCCAAGTACATCCATGATTCATTATATCAATAGATTTAAAAACTTAACCAATTAATTATAGGGTGAATTGATACCATAATTATCATCATCCATATATATGAGTTCCACTAAAAATCATAGAATTGGTCTTATCATTAATAAAACATGAGAAAACATGAGTTTTAAAACTTTTACAAATTGTATTTCATAAAAAACAAGACCTTATCATACAAAAAAACAATATCCACAAATGTGTATTTTTGAATAGAAAAAAAGGTATTTTTAGAACCATTAATAACTAGGGAATCATCCTTTGAAAATGGATGATAAATCTTAAAAATGATTCCCTTAAAAAATTTCTTAACAATATCCTAAAATATCATGTTTTTCAAGTCACTTTTCAAAAACCACTATATTAAGATGGAGTGAAAAATTCATAAAATATTACATAAAAATATTTCCTATAAATATATCTTGATATGAAATAATACATGTGTGAAACATGAATTATAATGGAGGAATATAAGGTCATGGTAAGAGAAAACCTTTTATATACTTTAATACGAACTTATTAAAAGCCCGTATCATTAAAAGGATTATAAGAAATTTGTTTTAAATTGAATAAAGGGTAGTAAAAGTATAATTGGAGATAAAAATGATTTTATTTTCTACTAGGGATATAAGAACATTGTAAGGGGTTAAAAAAATTAATATAAAAGAATAACCCCTTAATGAAATGTGAATTACTATTTATAAAAATGAATTTCCATGAAACAAAAGAATCATAAAAGAATATGAATTTTGTATGAAACATTATTTACCTATAAAATAATGTATAAATACAACATAAAATCATGATATGTCATAATATATCAATCTTTAAAGATAATAGTCAAAGATGACTGATTATGGGATAAGTAAATGATTTGATTTACAAAAACTGTATACCATTATTCTTACATTGTCGATTTACTCTGTCCTCTTTAAAAACATGAATATATTAATATATAATTTTATTACTATATTTATACCTAAATAAATTTTTAATTTTCATTAATAATAATTATCAAATTTTAAATTATTATATTTTTTCATATTTTCCCACATCGGGTGTTTATAGTTTTCACCTTTTTTACTACTTCCATAGAAGCATTGTTAGTAGGAATTTTTATTCCAATGTTATTCATTCCACGTTCATTAAATTTACAATACTGGATGAAATATGATGATTTATGATGTTTTAAATCCATATATTTGACTATTTCATTTCTCATCCTTTATGTTAAAATCAACAAAATGTAGTTTTCAACGAATTTATTGAATAATAAAGTGTGTTTTTCTTAATTATCAGGTTAAACATTGATGTATCCTTTAAAGAAAAAAAACAAATAATTATTAAATATTTATATCATAATATATAATTAATTGTGTTTTCATTGTCAATCTTGAATTTTTTTATTTCATTATTCAAGTAGGTGGTTAAACCGACTTAAACATGAACATACAATGACTATTGATGATTATGAGGTGATTTAGTTGCAATATAATTACAAAAATAGCATAATTTTATTATTTATTTCTTATTTTGGTGATATATTATAATTACAAATTAATTATAATAATGTTTCATTTATAAGAAAATGTTACATAATTTGTTTAAAATATTTCTCACTTCATAGAATTATTTTAAATGATTGAATTATTGATGATTTGTTGATGATAATATCAATAATATATTCTCCAATTTTCCTTAAAATTACCTGAATTATATAGTAAAATTAATATTTTATATTAAACCTATTCTAATGACCATACATATATGGTGGTGATGGAAATAAAAATCGAAATGAATTATTCGAAGGAGGTGGTAGTCCATACATACGCATGGTTGATGTTTTAATTTTCCACAGAATATGAAAAATGTAAACTATATAATACCATTTAAGAATATAAAATATGGTATAAATATAATGAATATTTTTTAAATTCAACATTAATAGAAACTATGTAATGGGGTTAAATAATATTAAACATGAAACTTTGTGGAGGTGGAGAGATAGCAGAACAATAATGTGAAGGTGGAGAGCTATCATCATGATATATACACAACAGTGGGGTAGTTCCAAGTAGTCACAGTCTTGGATTAATTACTCTAAGCCTATTGTGTAGTGTAATTTCCCTTATTTTATGGGTCTTGTAAGGGTTCCCCTTAAATGCATAAAATGATTATTATCAAAAATGAATAAAAATGTAATGCTTTCGGGCCATTCAAGAAGGTAAGGGATAATGGGTAGGGTGTTTATATCTAGTACCAAAATTATAACAACATATAATTATAATGGTGATACATATTTTAACATTTTAATAAATTTTCATTTAAATTTATAAATAATTTGAGAACCGAAATAAATATAAATGAGAAAGGGAGGTTAATTACATATACCCCAATTCATGGATTATATCCACTGAAAGTGGGATTAATCCCATGATATATGGTCTTTTGAGAAGAAAACTACCTCTTTAAAGTGGATAAGAATGTTTATAAGAGGGATAATAAATGTTTGGGATTATATTTATGTGATTTTTTGTGTGGGGGGGGCATTGGGGATTGAGGACCCACCTTTATAAGAGAAAAGAGATGAAATTTTTGTAAATAACTATAACTTTTCAATTATTCAAATTCTCTATATAGGAATGTGGCTACAAAATTTGAAAAATATTAGGTTAAGAAATTGATAAGGTCAATATTTCCTCATAAATATTTTTTCACATATGTTTTAAACAAGTTTTAACCCATTTACTCCTGGATGATAAAAGTCACATTTATATACAATTTTGGCATAAAAGGATCAGTATTAATAAAAATGGTATATTGTAAGATTCAAATAAAAATTATATTTTTAGAAAATATCAAAAATTAATATTAGGTTAATATTTACTTGAAAAATGATTTCAAATTTACATACTATAATTTATAAATTCTATTTTTTCACAAAAACATTAAATTTAGAGAAAAGTTATTTTTATTAGGAAATATGTTTTCGTATATTAACTATTATATTACATATAAATTACCAAATAATCTAGAGTTAGAATATTATTCATAAAATAAAAACATATTATCATTATTAAAACATTATAAAATTAGTTCCTTGGGATAAAATTCAAATTTTAGGAAAATAATTTTTTTGATCCTAATGTAAATTAAAAGAAATTGTCATTTTTAAATTAAAAAAAATCATGATATTTTAATAAATATAATTATACATTCTGATATAATAAAATTTTACCATTACATGAATCATTATGATCTCTATATTAGACATAATCATCCAGTAATATCTGGTTTAAGCTTTAGGTAGTGGTTCAAGTGGCATGAATTATATTCAAATTTAATTAAGTTTGAACCTCCCCCATATATGATTTTTCTCGAAAAATATTTTCTCGAGATCGGATTGGACTTAGTCCCATGAAAAATATAATAAAGCTAACTCTATATTGATAAAAAAGGGCTTCATAAGGAAGGCTATCACTTCAAAATGTTATTTCTTCCTAATTTATTTGTTGACATTTGAATATGGTTTCTTCAATTTATACAATTTAATTTAATGTCTATGTATTAATATTAAAATTTAATATTAAAAATATCTAAATGTTTTTCATTTTAGTTTGGTATTTTATATGAAACACATGATTTAATAAAATATTTATTTGAGGATTAAATTTTGTAAAATATCATGATGTTACATTATCACTCCTTAAATAAATTACTTGCTCATAATTTAAATTATTTCCTACTAAAAAATATTTCTAAGTTATATATGTGATAAATAAAGATTTAATTTTATAATGAATCATCGATAAGCTATATTAACTTATAATAAGAATAATTTAAATGTTGTATTTCTTGATAACCATTTGTGTTAAATACATCTCATGGTTTGGTGTTAAGTCTTATTTGTTTCTCTATTTTCATAATTCAGATCTATAGTGAAGACTCATCATAAATTGGATTAGGTTATGAAATTTTATTCCTCTTATTTATAATAGATACACCACACACATCAATATATTATCCTTAGTAGTTCTTCATCCTGGAAATTTAAAACTAAGATGATGTCAAAATATAATGCCAAATAATAATGATCCTCCACCTCATAAGGATTATTAATATTCATGTTTATACCCCTCCAATTTCTTTTCAATGTTTCACCTCCACCACAATGGCTTGTTCCCTCTACAAATTTTCTATCACCTACATCTCCAACTTCAATAGATAACTAACCATCTCCTCATTCACTTATTTCACTAGTTCTTATGCTTCCGGCTTTATGAAGCCTGATTAGCTAAAGGATAGAAGGATATGGACACCCCTTCATTTCCTAGTGTGTATTCATTTTCCCAAAAAAATCACTTAAAAATTATTAATATTTCCCACAAACACTACACGAGGTTGCATGATCTTTGGAATTGATCTGAATTCTCAATATTCTACCATATCAGAGGCCACTATAAGGCCTCCCCATTTTCACCTAACGACCATTTCTAATTTTATTAGATATAATGAACATGGTATTCATTCTATATACATCATTTTAATTGTGGTTTAAACTTTTATCGAGACACCAGGGACTATGAACGGTTACAATTAATTGATAGAAGATGTTGAAGTTGATTTTTTACTATTGTATTTAGTTGCAGTGTAGTTAATATCCTTCAATAGTGGTTGTATTTTCTTTTCAACCAATACAAATTTCAATAGAGAGTATGTTGTGGTTAATGTAACTATGATAAGTGAATATAGAGTCTATGTCGAAATAGTCAACACATCAATAGAATTATATTAAATAAACATAAAGGACCAATACTAAGATTTATATTTTTGTAAGCCTATATTTCAAAATACAATCATTATATAAGTTCATATTTTATTTGAGATAGACAACATCAGGGTGATACACTTAGAATATTTTATTGTAAATTTAAATTGTATAGAATAAAGAGCCCATATTGACAATGATAAAGGGTATGATTTAGTTATCATAATCTATCTCTTCAGTACTCATTGAATATTATCCACCATATTCTATTTATTATAGAGGTATTTCATTAATGACATCCTTATTATCCTTGGGATTATATAACTGACGTGGATAATGTAAACATTTTAAAAAATTATGTTATTGGACAGTTTGTGGTGCTTTTGGATTACCATTTTTTACTCCAATAATTATAACTGACCTCTTCATTTTTATGGTTGTTTGATGCGTGATGAAACCCTTTTACATAAGTAATACATCTTAAAGTAACCTTGAGATAATTTTTTTGGTAATTCATTCCCAATTTTTAAATATTGGAAATAAAAAAATTCATTACTTCATCATCTTTATCACATTATCTTTGTTGATGCTCCATATTTCTGTTAATTTTTATGATTGGAAATTTACCTATATTCAAATTGTTTATAATATTTTATGAATGGTGGATTTTCATTATAACACAGTTTTTCACCCCAACTCTTATTTTGATAGGTTATTCATTGATTTAATCTATGTGTAATCTCTTTTACTAATGGTTCATTCTAGTTAAATTTATAAATAAAACCAAAATAGTGACATGAGCGATTAAAAAATTACACAATGGTGAAATTATCATAATTATAAAAGGAAATAAAAATTAAATTGTCTTCTTCTTTTATATTATCACATAGGCACATTCTTTAATTAGTTCCACCAATATAAATATTAGTTTAATATAGGTTACTTTATGTTGGGGTATCTTACACTTCTCAAACTAACCCCCCATGTTAACTGGGAAATAAATCCTTTATAGTGTATCATAAATGTCATATTATTAACCAAAGTATATCCCCTAGGAGTTTATACAAAATGCACAGTCTAAGGAACACTCATCATTTATTAGAGTGATGATAAAGTCAATTATCACACAACCCTTTTTAGAGAGAATACCCCAGGTGAATCTATGACACAAACTCATCCAATTCTTAGTATCGAGAGAAGGATTTGTTACTTGGATAACCACTATATCAAGAAGTTAGAAGTATTTCATAATATCATCCCATAATTATGCTCATATCTATGGTATTTATTAATACCCTCTAATATTAATAAAAAATAAGTATCTAAAATAATCATAAATATAATTAAACATTTATGATGACAAAAACCTTGCTGACCTAATCTAAACATACATAAATAATACATCGACACAATGGTTTAATCAGCACATCTCACAACTTGTCACACAACCTATGTAAATAAAGATTAATTTTCTTGGAGATGAGAAACATAAAAATATAATCATAAAAAACAATATAACATTTCTCTATAACCACGGTCTTATAAAATCTCTTCTCAACACCTCATTTGATATAATCATATTTATAACCTAAGGAATGGAAACATAAGAAAATGGTGAGATTGAATAGTCAGTAAGGAAAAATTATCAACTATTAATAATAGTTATATGATAAAGATGAGGGAAAACATTAATAAGGAAGAAATATAAAAAAAATGATAATTGGATCATAAGTGATAATCATAAATATCGATTGAGAAATAAGGTTTATGGAATAAGCACATAATAAAAAATAAATTACATCAAAACTTTAATTAGAACCATATAATAGAAATATAACAAAACATGATATCATAACCTAAGAAATAAAAAAATATTAAGAACATAATATATCATAAAAAATTATAATATCTTATAAATCATTCACATTTTAAAAAATTAACCAAAACATATACATACGAATTAAGTGTGAACAAATCCATGTATTAAAACCCATTAATTTTATTGTGAACAACTCAAAGTATTTACAACCTATATTTTGTGAAAAATACATGTATTTATACCCACATGTTTATGAAAAAAATCCATTTGTGTCTATGATTTATTATCTAATGATATATAAAACCTTAAAAAATTTATTAAGTGGTGATATAGGTCCCAAACCATTATCACATTCATATATGAGTTCTAATTAAAATCAATTGGAATATATAATCATAAATAATCCATGATAACTATATGGGTTTCATTAATTTTTTAAATAGCATCACATAAAAAATAAGGTCATTTGATACCGATAACATAATATCCCTAATGTATTATTTAATAAGTGAACATATAGGTTGTTTTATGAACCATTACTCCATCTCATAATAATATTTTGAAAATAGAAGAGATGTTATAAAAATGTTTTTCTTTAAAAAATATTTCTTAATATTATATATAAAAGACGTGAATTCCAAGACACTTTCCAAAATATTTTTTTTAAGATGGAGAGAAATATTCTTAAAAACCCGCATTAAAAAGATTTCAAATAATGGGAACCTGATAAAAAATAAAATGTGTAGTAATATCAATTAAAAGGGAAGAATATAAGATAATAGAAGACAATGCATTTTAAATATGTTTAATAACCTTTATTAAAAACCAATATCATTTAATTGATAAATAACACAGTTTTGAAAATGAATGTAGGGGAGTAAAATAATCTTTATAGATAAAGAAAATTTATTTTACCATGGGAAATTTAGATCATTGCTAAGATGTAAAAACATGGATATGAAAAAAAGAATTAATTGAGATTAGAATTAATCTTTACAAAAAAAATTATTTTCAGAAAACTATAGAGTCCACAAGGAAGAGTAATCCAGTGTTAAAAATTGTTCACTAGAAAAAGAAGGTAGAAATATAGTATAAACTCATCATCAGTAATAATATATTAATCATTGAAGATATTAATTAAATAGAAGTTATATGACCAAAATAAAAATATTTGACTCACAGAAACCACTTATCATTATTCCAACTTGGTTGAATGCACTCTAACCTCCTATAATAAAACATAACCATATTAATATATTATTTTTGAACCATATTCATATCTAAATACCTGTACTATATTTATTTATAATCGTTATCTATATGTATATAATTAGTTTTCTCGTATTTTCACACATTGAGTCTTTATTTTTTTGATAATTATATATTTGTTTCATTAGAGTAATGTGTTTATTCATTCTTCTTACAATGTTAATAATTAAAATTTCATTAAAGTTACTTAAATTTATCAGTTATAATGATATATGAAGTTTCAATTTCCCTTGATGAGTTTTTCACTATTTTTATTTGAATATAAAATTCAGAAAATTTACTTTAGTGGCTTTGTTAACCATCAAAAGCTTTTTTATTAATTGTTGATTTAAAAAATAATGTTATAGTGGATCACAATAAACAATATATATTTTTTAAATTTTTATATGATGAAAAAACAAAATTTCAAAAATAATAATATCCCATATATTGTTATGTTCAATGTATTTAGAGTCTAGATACACAGTCATATTATATTACAATACATAAGATCCCTTCTCCTTAAAGGCACCATATTAGACTGTTTTAGTGACATCTCATCAGTAAATTTTCTACTCAAAATAAAGGGTATTAAGACATAAGAAATTGTTTAAATAACATTCTTAGTAACCCGTCAATAAACATTTCATCAATGATGACTTTATAAATTCAAGTATGAACATCATTATAAGATAAATTTCATAACATCATGAGTGTTATCCATAAAACCAAAAAGAGCTTCAAAATTTCATTTAATAATAACTTAAAGCCACAATAGATAAAAATTTAAGTATAACAGTTATAACATGAATTATTATAATTTAATAACAAAATGAATCATGAAAGAATAAGATTGTAATGAATAGCATTCTCCAATCGTGGAACAAAAATTAGCATTGGGATACATTAATTTTATGTGCCACAATAGTAGTTCCCATGCTTAAAAGAAACTAAAATTTACCAATTAATATCTATCTCATGATATATATACATTTAACTGATACATCAAAGGGGATATAAGACTCCACCTATCATTCATCTGTGCTTACAACTAGCAGCTAAAAATCAACCACACTTAATTTCATACAAAACCAAAGGTAAAAATGAATTTCATAAAACATATAAATAGAAGACATTCACTTTTAATAAATAACCCACATAAATAAAATGGGTTTCATAAAATATCTAAATAGTGTACAAAAACATCATAAATTAAATCATATGATACTGAAAATTTTATCACCCCAAAATAGTAATAAAATTGATGAAAATATAGAGTAAAAAATGAAACTGAACTCCATTAAAGATATAACATTTCAAGACAATTAAATCCAAATAATGGAAATATATTTTTGAGGACATGTTGTATCCATTATTGTAAAATTCATATTTATGAGTCAATTTTCAAAATGGGTACTTTTATATCTAGAAAATAGAAAGGAAAACCTTTCTAGGAATTTAATTTTGTTAAAAAACAATTTATCACTAGAAACAAATAGAAAAAATCATTCAAAATGTAATTTCTTTGAAAAAAAAGTCTAATAAAATATTGAATAACTCAAATAAATGAGTTTGATTTAAAAATAACCTTAAAACGTTAGTAAAATTTTAATCAAAATTAATTGGAATATTTAAGATCATATGGTACTAAAATCTCATCAATTAGTTCATGTATTATGAAAATATACATCTTTTAGTATATACACCACACACACACACACACACACACATATATGTTTGAAATTTGTAAATTACATTAAAATATTTCTAAATGAAAAGAATTTGAGATGAAAAGAAAATACCTTGTTTCATTTCTTAGTTGATGACACTCTATCCTCCTTTGAAAGAATAATTCCTACCAAAATAATATATTTCAGAACATTATTCATATATATTACCTTTTATATTACAGATTTATATTTATTTACTGTGGTTATAATATTTAGTTATAAATTATTTCAACCATCATGTGTTAATAACTTTAAACGTCTGCACATGTTTTATGAGGTTGATATAATTACCCATTAAATGAAACAACGTTATTGATTAATATATAATTTCAGATATGTTAATATATAACTTATATTTATTTTTAAATATATTATATAATTACATAAGTGTTTTATTTATGTTGCAAAATAATTTAATCAATGTTGGATTGTATTGGTGAATTTAGAGAATGGAGATGAAAATTTAATAATTGGTAAAGTACATAATATATCCTTTATAGAAACTTATGAAAAATAATTTTTTGATTATAATATTATATTAATATTAGTATTTATACTCCCATATTCATCCAAGATAGAGTTCTATAGCATCCTTTATATAGGTGGTTAAACTGAATGAAGCTTGAACACACTTTAACATTATGAGGGATTATGTTGAATGGCATATTTTTTTTGAAACAATATAATTCTAATAGAATAATAATTATTTTTTTAATTTTTTTATGATGATGATCCACACTTAAAGAGTTTTGAAAAAGTAATGAAAAGATGAATGATAAAAAATGTTTCATTGTAGAGTTGGTAGTCTGTGCACACGGTCAACTTATGTTCATTGATTTCTCTAAGGGTGTGGGAAAAAAATATATAGAAGTATTAGAATATATATTAAAAAATATAATTGTCTTAATGATACTGGATTAATCTTATTATTATGGTGATAAAATATTTGGGAGAGTCATATTCAGAAGAAAAGCATTAGAAGGATATAATACTTACATTGGTGACTAGATATTTCCTTAAGATACTCCGTTTAATTGAAGAGATTATGATAATTTTTTGTGACCAATAAAATGAAGAAGTGTTAGTGGGTTATAGTGGATGAAAAATACCAAATTTAAAAGGAGTAATTTTAAGATGAAGTGTGGCTTTGAAATGGCAGAAGTGGTTTCCTTTTATAAGAGAAGAAAATGAAACTTTTGTAAACAGTCATCATGTTTCAATAAAATTATTACACTATTCAAGGATAAATGGATAAAATGATGAAAAATTGGGGGTTTATAAAATTATATCATGTAAAATACTCTATACATTGATCTTTTAGACATGGTTAGAGTAATTCAATAATTTTATTTTTTACATCTAACCTTTTACCCAAATTAACTTTTACTATGTTTACTAGTACATTATGAAGTGATTTTATATTATATTAAATACAAAATATACCCAATATTATATAATTTTTTCCAATGAACATAAATTTAATCTTTATTTAATATAATTATATTTCTAAATGATGTAAAATAAAATTTAAAACTAAAACATTTTTTGTATTGAAAATTTTTTTATAGAAAAATGTTATTTTTATTATTTATTGTTATTTAAATTATTTATTATTGACTAACTTTTAAATGAGTGAATATATATATCATATTATAGTTAATTTTTAAAATTTATTAATGGGATATATTGGATAATAATTATGCATCATTATTAAAATAATTCAAAAGTAAAATTTGAACCATTAATGTGGTAATTAACAATAACCATGGTAATCTGATTCATAGGATTAAAAATAAAATTTTGAATTTATATTATATTAATTTTATGATATATAATATTTTATCTATTTAATAAAATTAAAATAAGAAATGTAGGAAAACTAATTTTAATTTCAATGTATTTCACTTGTAAAAACTATTTTTATGAAAGCTATTTTTGTACGTAATGAATATATATATGAAAACATTATCAATGTTATTGATTATAATGATATTAATTAGATTATTGATTTTTAATGAAGTTATATGTAACATTAAAATAAATCCAAAACATTATTTCCCCCAGCATAAATTTAATTAATGAAACAAATGAAAAATAATTTTCATAAAATATTACATGGTTTGGTAAAAAAAAATTCATGGGTTTTATAAAAGGATAATTTAAGTTTTGGAAGATTTATTTTAATTTATAAATATATATATTATATATAAAAATTGTGTAAAAAATTATATCTCATATAAAATTGATGATATTATAAAAATCGATATATTTCTCTATTCACTTAAAATTAATTACATTAAAAAAAATCAAAACTGGATCCTAATAAATGGTTATTGTGGTAAATTAAAAAAAAAATTCATGTTACGAATTTTAAATTCATAATTTTTAAAATTAAAAATTTTAAAATAAAATACATAAAATAATGAAAATTATTTTCATTTAAAATATCCTTTCCAATATGAACTCAAATTAATTATTGACATTTTAAAGTAATCAACTTTTTTTGGTTTGTTATATTACTGTCTATTATTTCCTTATTAGTATTATTATATTAATATGTTGTTAATTTTTATGTAGGGTGTATCATGTGGAGTAATATAATGAATATGGAAATTAATTCAAGAGGAAATAATGGGATCGTTACATTCTACCCACTTTAAAAGAATTTCATTATAAAAAATTTATTTACCTATATGAATGGATGTGATGGTACTTTTTCCTCATTACATCCTCTAGTTACCAAATAAATTATACTAATTTTGGATTTCATTATAGATATTTTACCAGATGAGGAGTCTTGTTCTACAACACCTTATCTATTTCATCTAGAATTTTGAATGGGTTTTCTTCATATGAGAGATCATGTAAAGTTGAACATGTTATGAAATAAAACATCAGATGGTTTTTATATATACTTCTTAAATAGATATACATATAAAACATCATGTACTTAGGAGAGTCCATGATGGATTTCCAAGTGATAAGATATATCCCTATGATGATCAATGATCTCATAGGGTCCAATATACTTAGGGAACAACTTTCCTTTCTTCCCAAATATCATAACATTCTTGTAACGATATATTTGATTGAACACCTTATCACAACATCAAACTATAGATCTAATTGATTATTTTTTATATAAATATTCTCTGAAATATGTGCTAATTTTATTTTTATGTAAATTGCATAAAATATCTCGATTATTTTTTATATAAGGGAAAGAATTATCAACTTCCTCTCTTTTAATTTATCCCAACACATTAGAGTCATATATCTATTCCCATATTGAGCTTCATAAGGTTCTATCTAAATAAAATAAAGTAAACTATTGGTATATGATAAATCTACCAGGAGGAGGAGTTGATATCGATATCCATGGAAATCCATCAAAATAAGATTTCGATATATCATAGAGAGTTTTTATTTCCTTTTAAGAATGACCATGTTTAGAAGGTTGAAAATAAGTTCTGAAAATCATATTTTCTTCCAATTCTTTGAAAATAATTTTCCAGAACAATAAGGTAGACATTAGACACAAATCATTTACAATTTATAGTGGTAATAATTATGGACATACCTCTTCCCTCATATACATATAGGCCAGTTATTCAAGGGGTTCATCATCTCTCAATATAAAAAATGTTCTTAATTTGTAAGGCCATTGACTATAACCCAAATTACGTTATCATATTTAGATTTATTTGTGGGTCCAATGATGAAATCCATGCAGATGTCCATGATGAATTTTTCCTATTTCCAAACTATTATATATAATAGTTACAATATACACTTATATGTTTTTCATTTAGCCTTAACACTATATCATACGAAGAATCATGATTTGTTATTTATTGTCTCTCTCTTCATATTATCTGAATAAAATTTTTACTTTAGAAATAGATAATGTAATGAAAAAAATCTTTCATACATATATATACTGTCATTGTAGATTAATATTCATTAGATAACATGAAGATCCATGCTATAATCATTTAGTTCACGTGAATTTGGAAACATGGATACATCAATAACTTATTTATAAGTGAAATAAATCATCACTAACTATGTTATTCATAAGCATCATGCTTGTTATAAATTTCATACATAATACCTTTATTAATAACCTAAGGAACATAAATATAAAAAATGGAGAGTTTATATTCCTAATAAGGGTAATAAATGGTGACATCTAATATCACATATGAATAAATTGAGTATAATGTATGATAACATGATAATAGAATTTGAGAAACATGAACTACATTTAATAGATCCTAAATTTGATTCATGGAATAAATGTTGGAAGTTAATAATACATAAATCATAAGGGAATCAAAGAACATGTTCCATGAGAGCATAAAATTTTCATAATTCCTCGATTTTTTACATACACATAAGCATAAGACACATTATGTTAATGATACCAACATATACATTCATAACATGTTAGTCTTGGGATATCCACCCATGTACCTGCTTTAGTATTGGGATAACCTCATGTGTACCCTATTTTTGGATTGGTATAACCTCCCATGAAACAATTTGTTTCAGTATTGGGATAAACTGAAATATAAAATCTTATTTTGTTTGTGGGATAACTTCCCATGTACCATTATTTTTCATGATTGAGATAACCTCTTGCATACCATTTGATCTCATAGAAAATTATCCATTACCCATTCTATTGGAGGAAGATATAGGTCCCACTCATCACATCATCCATAATTTTTCGTTAAGAAATATCATAAAAAATTCACCACATAATAACCCATGAAGATAATTGGGATTCATAACATTTATTTATATCATGACCCATAAAGAAGAAATGAGTTTTAAAAACATTTCACCTTTTCATCTTAGCATGACCCTTGGAAATAATGAGTTGCATAAAAGATTATCAACCATAATAATAAACCATAAAGAAAAATAATAAATATGGCACCATTTTATCATATTAAAATTAAAACATAAGAAATAACAATGTTTTATTCATTTATGAACCGAAATTATATAATGAAATCATTAAGAAATTCTTGAGGAAACTATCATTTCTATTTTGAAATCAATTCTTTAAAATCTAAAAAATTATTAATATTAAATAAAATATTTTAGCTAAAAGTATCCTTTTAGAAATTTAATACAAGATTTAGATAATTTATTGGTAATAATGGTGGAAAATTCCATTAATGCTATGTACAGTAAGATGAATATTCCTTTCATATTTTTGGTAAATATGTTAAAATTATTTTTTAGGAAAATGAAAAGAATATTACTTAAATTGGGTTTTATAAAAATTAAAAAATGGGTAAAAATGACTTTAAAAAATCATTGTATAATAGTAAAAATATTCATTGTAATATATTTATAATACTTGGCATGGAAGAAAATGATTTTGGACAGAAGAGTG
This sequence comes from Viscum album, assembly GCA_963277665.1. Taxonomy (NCBI): domain Eukaryota; kingdom Viridiplantae; phylum Streptophyta; class Magnoliopsida; order Santalales; family Viscaceae; genus Viscum; species Viscum album. The sequence continues at coordinate 824,466,523 of OY728148.1, read as the reverse complement.
AAATAAAGCTTATTTTTCAAAAAGACATTATCTTAGCGTTTAATAATTTAAGAGATTAAAATGAAATTAAAACATGTATTATCTGGAGTTAAACAAATTATAATAAAATTCATGGTTTTAATTAAAGGGGTATCATAATATTACATCATCATATACTTAATCATAAAAAATCTTGATAAACAATGTGGTTGAAACATAACCGTTTTACCACTGTGGTAATTTTGGATTCATAAGACCCATGAAATAATAAATTTTAATGAAAATTTAAATATGAAGATAATAAATAAGTTCCTGATATAAACTATAAAAGGGTTTTTATATACACCTCATAAAATAATATTGGTTCGTAACGTAACATATGTCCCCAAGAAGACAATTTGATATAATATTCCCTTATCTCCAAAATAAAAACTATTCATACACATTATCAATACCTATATAATAAATATATTTTTATTATAAATATATTATTGAAACTAAATCCTTAATATAATACCCTATATTATGACCAACTTACTAACACTTCCTTGTTAAAATTACATTTTAGGTAATAACTATTTCGTTATCATGTATGTTTCGATTTAATATTTTCATTACATTTAATTTGATAATGGTTAAATCATATCTATAATTTTAAATGTATTATAAATATCGTAAATATTAATTATATATGTATTTATTTTAATCTAAATAAGTTGGAGATATAAAATCATTTATATTGTTAATGGATACAGTAGGCCGTACGTATGCATGAATGTTGTTTCTATTATATCAAAGAGTGAATTAAAAGAAGGTTAAATAATATATATAATTTATGTAATATATTTAATATATTTTCATTAAATCAATTCTTATTACAATCCATTTAAAAATAAAATGATAAACAAATCACATCACTTCGTTGAGGAAGTAGTGCAGACATACACACTAGCGATATAATTGTTTCCCAAAAGGTTGGAAGGTAAGAAGTTATATGTGATATCTTAAATATATAAATATAATTATTTCATAAGTATCATATACATATAATAAATCCATAATTATATATATATGTAACAGGGAGTCTTGAAAAATGAATTACATCACTTTGTGAGGCGGTAGTAGGTCGTACACACGATCGGCAATTTCATTTTTTATTTAATAGAGGAGTTAGATATACATTTATAAATAAAAATTTTAAAATAAATTTATAAGGTATATTTTGATATTACTATATCATCATATCTGAATAATTTTTTAAGGAGGCATAATAAGAAATAAAATAAAAAATTCTTGGTTAAGAATGATACCTCATATTTGGAAAACCTCATTATGTTATCACCAAAAAGACTTCTTATGAGGGGTTTAAAATAAATATAAGGAATCTAGTGCATGGGTGAGTGAGTTATGTAATGGTTTTGGGTAGTTATAAACTGAAAATATAGGATTTAGAAGTGTGAAAAATGATATGATAGTTGGTTCTCTAATTTACTTGTGGGAGAGGGCACAATTTGAATTTTTTAAAAGAAAGAGTTATAACCACATTTTTCAAATTACAAAGGGCTCATAAATGTCACATTATAAAACAAAAAGATCATATAATGTGTAAATATGAAAATAAAATAGGAATTATACTAGTTGTTAGGTCATTTTAACACTAATCATTTATGTTCAATCACTTTGTAAAATTGCTTTAACCTTAACCGTGATAATTAATTTTCACTATTTTAACTATTCATTGTTACCAAAAAATAGGATAGAATTAACATATAATATTAAATATGTTTATTCCAAATATTAAATACTTTTTTTTATAATTTAATTCATTTTTTAAAGAGTTTAATTTAAAATTAAACATGCAGACGTGTGTAAAAAGTGGTTCTGAAAAGAAAAATTTACAGTCATAAACCTTTTTTTATCAAAATTGAACATAAAATCGATTCCAATAACCTATATTGGATTAAAAATAATATTATTTAACTAATTTTACTATTATAACCATTTTTAAATACAATTTAACTTCATAAATACTTTAAATGAAAAGTAAATCTTCAATAAAAATCAGTATTTGTCGCTATTCATTAAAAATTTAATTGTTTAAAAATACTTCTTAAAAAATAACTCTAAGATATTTTTTAAAAATTGATTTAAAAATGATATTTATTTTTTAAAATAATTTTTATAATATAGGTTGTGTTTATTATTATTATTTGTTCAAAAAAAGCAATAAGTCACATTGTTAAGAAAAATGTATTTTCAAACCATATAATGACATTATTAAAAATGAAGTAAATATTTGTAAATATATTTTTATTTATATAAAACCTTTATATAAATTTTATAAAATGGTTATTTCTATTCACACTACATAGTTTATCTACTTGGTTATATTGGTTATATTTGAATAATAATATCAATAGTATATTTCTATTTGTTAAAATTTCGTGTAGGATGTACCACATGCCATTAATGAAATTTAATTTTTTGAAAAAGAAATATTTCCCAAAATATAAGAGTGTTAAATTATAAACACATTTAAATGAATTAATTTATAAACATTACAACCCTTTTATACAAAAAACAAAGGATTATTCTACCTCATTATATCCCCAAGATCATATGTAGCTTCCTTAAATTGGTAGTTTCACCATGAAACCTTGAACTAGTGAGTTGTATTTACTCATATAACCTTATCTTTATCATCCAAAATCTAAATAAATTTACTCTTAATATGAAATATATTTTCGAAGTTCTATGTGCTATGAGTTTAGTGCATGTTAATGATAATTTATGTACTTCCTCAGGAGAGATACATAGAAGACATCATGAACTCGAGAGAGGTTAGATGGAAGCACCAATGGATAAGAAACCATCCTTATGTGATCAAGAATCATGAAATAGAAAATATTCCTATAGATCATATTTTCTTTATTTTTTAATTGCGTAACAATATTTTATGGAGAAATTTACAAAATCACCTTCTCACTGACTTCAAATTCAAAATTACATTTATGGTTATCAGCATAAAATTTCTATCGACTTTGTGCTACACTTACTTATTAATGAAGGTATCTAATATTCTATACCATTTATTATTATATATTATAAATTACTAATATTATTTATGTATCTTTATCCCAACAAATTATATTTTTAAATTTCATTCCATAAAAGGAATAATAAAAAGAAATTTATATATTTAATGAAATATACTATTGTATGAAAACTCCACATGAGGAAGGAATTAGTCCCAAACACCATTGAAATACTTTGAGAAATATAACAACATATCCTCTATGGTTTTTATTCTTCTAGAAAACTTACCATCTATTCAAGGATCATAAATAATGATAAAACCCAATTCCATATCAAGATATAGTTAAAGAATTTATCTGAACATAAATGTATAGCTTATATCATGATCACACATAGTAGAATGTTGTTCTCCATGTAACCATAAATCATATTTAATGTATATCCTTGAAAGTTTATCTAGAGTTAAATATTTTTTTATAGTGATGAAGTGTTCATATATTACAAGGTGATCAAATACATCATGTATAACATTATTCCATTTAAGGTATTTTGGGAGTCTGATGAAAAAAATATGTGGTGATGTTTTCCCATTTGTTTTTTGGTATGGGTAATGGTTGTAACATCCCATTAGAATTTTTTCTCTCAGCCTTATCATTATGAAATACCAATAACCAAGATACAAACTCCATAATACATCTCTTCATCCCATCCCACCATAAAAACTCTTCCAAACATCAATACATTTTTTCACTTATAGGATGAAAAGATAATAATAAACTATGAGATTCCTATAAAAACTCCTTCAAATTTAGTATGGATAGAACACATAAATGATTAATAAACCATTTCATTCCATCATAACCATGGTTAAACATATGTAAATTTGAAATGTTCTTCTACATATCAATTTCATTCATATGTTCCTCAGTAAGGAATCAATACTCTTTAATAATCCATCCCAATATCCTGTTAAAAGAGAAGTGATATAGTTCTTCACATTAGTGGGTAATGGAAATGAGCTTATGTTATTAATTTTTGACTGAATTAATTCTTCTATTTCCTAGGAAGAATAATTTCACCCATGGGATGTCATGTCTGCTGGTATCTTCAAATCGGATACACCAATCATTAGCCAATAATGGCCAACTCTTTCTTTTTCAGTGGTGCAATAACTTATCAACAGAATGAGTTTTTCTTCTTAACTCATGTTCAAATATGACACTCACTAGTGGCTATATATAACAGAGATAATAACATCTCAAAAACTCAAATTTACAGCTATACATTTATTTCCTATAGATGGGATCCTATTATTTTTTTCATGTGGATCTGGTGTCAACAAGAATCATTATCATTCATGATGAAATGTAATTCAAGAGATCCCTTAGAGTCTCTGAATGCATGGTGCCTTTTTTATGGAGTTATCAGATTGATATCACCCTGATTCCATGTAGAGATTATATTTTAGTGGATTAATGAAATTATTCTCCTTATAGAGTATCTTCAATCCACCATCATTTGAGATCAATACGGGACAACATATATTGGAATTGATAGGGTAAGAGGTGTCCAATTGTTTCTCATTGAGGTTGCAGTTTAAGGTATATGGAAAATTTATATTGGCACCCAAACTTTTTATCTCCTTTAATAATAAATAAATAGCTCTCTTGTTCTTTAGAGGAAGTGGAGGACTATGTTATATAATTATATCTCAGAAGGTAGATGCAATAAAGTGTAAGTGGGTAAATGTTATGGTAATCATGATAACTATGAAGGTTAGAGTTATTGTTCTTACCAATAGATGGTTAATGAAAAATGGATCATTATAGGTATTCCTACCATGATAATATTGTCATGGTAAATGAATTTTGTAACACAACCAGCTATTTTTTCCATTGCATATTTTTTTGAGCACACGGTCAGCTGATGGCACCTGTGGTAGGTAGACATACCATGATACTATAGTGAGGCAATGGGGGAGGGTGATTCTGAGTAGTTCTCAAGATAAGTTAAAGGAGTTTTCATTATTCTTACCATGTGATATAATGTCCATGAAAGGGAATCATGAAGTCAGTACCCACAGTAAGAAATTTGACTATAGATGTCATGGACACCCCTAACATTTGTAATTTTCCAACCCGCATATCGTTATATTCTTCATTAATGGAATATTTTTTCTATAATTAACTCCACCTTAATAATTAAAGGAGATACAAAATATTAAAATCCAATTTATAATTATGTTATAATTAGAAAAAGATAAAATAATATACTTAAAACCATGGAATTAAACTATAATGTGTGATATTTTAAATAAAATAAATTTAATGAATGTTTAAAATTCCATCTCACATCACACCTCCATACATAGACCATTTCTCTCTTAGGAAATATTATTATTGAATTTAATTTGTTCGAAACAAATTTAAACCTGCCTAAATATAAATTTACAAACCAGGGATGAAGTAAACAATGGACTATATTCAAAAATAGTATATTTTTTGAATATATCTCATCTTTATGTGTTTTGATGATACAAAAAATCCTTAATTTTATTATAATTATTTTTTTTACTGTTTCAAATTATATTTTTCTTGTTATTTTTTCATCAATTTTTATCTCAATAATATGAATGTAATTGATCTTAAGATAGTTGTATAATATATTAAGTTGTTCAGAATCAGAAAGTGTCATGTAATACTTTATCTTATGATATTTGACTGAGTCAATCAAGAAATATTTTTTAGTTAGAATAAATATGTTAGAGGAATATATATTTCTATTAATAATATTCATAGAAAAAATATGTTGAAGAATGTAAATTCTATATCACAATAAAACATTATCTTATGCTTTAAAAGTATCTTACTATACATTGAAGTTTGATTATCTTACAACGGAAAGCTGTTTTATGTTACAAAAGATATCATATGATGAATAGTGTGGTATGTCAATAATCTATAAATATTTAGAAGGTTATAACATCATGATTACTTTTAAAATCTCTTGAGATGTAATTTCACATATTTTTATCACATAAAAATAAATATTATCCATTGAAGGAAAGATCATAATACAAAAGGTTTACCATGAATAGGAAGATTTAGAGAACAAGAAGAGCTCTGATGTCATGATTGATAAAGAAATTCTATATTTGTAACATAAGGTTGAATAATATTATTATCCTATATTATTAGGATATATTCAGGGATGATTCAACTATTATATTTATCCTGTGATCACGCTTAGGCATCATATAAAAGGATTAGTTAACAACAAGTCAAAAAAGCGATGGGAGCAGAGAGATGTAAGTGATGATTTGTTCCTGTGTCATTTTCTATCATTGGAGATCTTTAAATATTGATAATGTATTCATATAGAGTTGATATTATAGTTTCTATTAATTTCACTAATGATCATCCCAATATGCACCATAATGTTTTTCATTCTCTTAGAGTGATTCTTCATCTACTTCGGATTGATTTTGGTAACTTTGTGCCACCAAAGTGTCTTAACATATTTGTACTAATATATTGTACATACACATATTGAAAGAGTGTGTAATAACACATAAAGGAATTTTAAAAGAAGATCCTAGTTGAATTCTCTTAGACCTATGTATTAAGTGACAACTACGTGTACTCAACTAGGAGCCCCTGGTAAAAAGGGATATTTGGTGAAAACAACTGAGCTTTTGGAGTAGAGTTTTGTTGGTGTGGAAATAGTAATTTATATTCCCCAAAACAATATTAATATCTAATTAAAATTTCGATTATTCATGTTTTACATTTTTTCATCATTTTATCTAAAGGAAAAAAATTGAAATTACATATTTCGAAGAGGGTGGTGTAATATTCAAGAATCTTTTAACAACTCAATCCAATCCCACTCTTGAGTTATCAAATCATTAATTATCTAGGAAAATTATTTTTATTACAAGAAGTTACTTAAGAGTTAATATTTTTTAAAAGATAAAGTCTGAATATCCGTTATCAAATTATTTCTACGAATGATATCTTAGAAGGTATGTCAATGGTTAGATCTACAAACATCAATGATAAAAACTATAGTTGTCAGAAAGCTCTCATGACCATTTACCTTCAGAATCTTGGTATGAAAGTACATCTCAGAGAATTTTATCCCTATGAAATTCCTATTTTAGAACCTGAAACATTAGATGATGCAGTTGAAGAAAATTATTATGTGAACTCCAAGGATATTAATGCTATCATATGTAAATTAGAACTAGATGAGTTTAATCGGACCTCTCAATGTCATACAAAATATGAAATAGGGAACACTATAATAGTTTTATATAAAGGAACTAATAATGTGATATCCCTTATATATGATACAACTAATATTAATTTTGAGATATTAAAAATGCCTTATGGTGAGACCATTTCTCAAATAAGTGAATGATTCACTAAGAATTTGATTGAAATTGCTGCTCTAGGAATTCCTATACCTCAACATGAATTGGATTTTAATGTTCTTAGAGTATTACAACAAAAGTGGAGTGAAATATAAGAATTAATTAGAAAATCTAAATTTGTGAACAATTTAAAAATAAAAGATCTCATCAAAAACCTCATGATTTATGATGTTGAAATGCTAAATAAAAATGAATAGGATAATATAACTAAGAAATAAATTGTTTCCTGGAATTATTATACTTATAAGGATGAAAAAAAGAGAAAAATTGTACTAATTTATGATTAATATATTGGAAAATATTTTTAAAATATGATTTAATAAAATTATGAGATCCCTAAATTTTCTCAGATGTTCGAAAAGTTATATAACAAGTGGTGAGGTTTTAGAAGATCCTTCAATAAGAACAAAAATCATGGGGACAAATCTAAATATTAGAGATGTTATGAATGAAAAAAGTTAAGACACATCAAAATTGATGGTCTGAAAATTAAAGATGATAAGTAGACAGAAAGGAAAGATTTTAAGAATACTGGATATATGAAATCCAAGAAATCTATGAATTACTCATAGAGTTATTTTAATGATTCTAGAAAATTCATGTCATTAGAATCAGAATACGAAGCTATAAATCAAAAGGTTAGCATATGGTTTATGGACTAACCGGATGAGGTACATTCATTTTACTCCTCTCAGCATGAACATGAATTAAAAAATGAAAATTTACAATAAAAAGATTTAAATGATTACATCACCATGAATGAAATCAAGTATGAATGTATGGAAAGGAATAATGAATCCCTTCAAAATACTTTTAATAAAATTTTTATTGAAGAAAAAAATACGAACAATCATATTTTAGATCTAAATAACTCGTAGAAAAAATATATTACCGTGCATACAGTGAAATTCAAAATAATTAAAAACCTATTGAAGGATGTTAAAAATTAAAAATATTTTGAATGTTCCATTACAAAAGGGACGTTTATTTTAAAAAAAATCATGATCAAAATTAACCTATAAATTAAAATATTGGAATTGGAAGCCAAGGTGAATGACTAAACATTATTGAATACCTTTTTCAACCTACTCTAAGAATATATTCCTTCCCAAAGTAACTTTTTTTTCATTGTGGTGAAATGGTACATTTTGAAACTAAGTTGGATTTGAAAAATATTCTTGTATACAGGATTAAAAAACAAATTTTATTGGATGTTTTTATAAAACATGCTAAAATGTTTTCTGTAAAACAAAAGAAAGTATGTATACCAAAATATATTATAGATTACATTTATAGAACCGAAATAATTTATTCACAAAATAATTCAATTATTATATTTTTTATTTTTTGGAAATGTCCATAAGAACAATAATACAAAATGGTTTATGGATAATGGATGTTCATGGAATATGAGTCTATATTAATCCAATTTTCATTCTCTAGAAAAACTAGATTTATTATATGTGAATTTTGGTGGAAATTGAAAACGAAAATTAGTGGTCATTAGATCAGTTAGAAATCCTCAGTCTATTCTCATCAATAAATTACTTTATTTTGATGTCTTGAAGAATATCCCAATACGTATCTCTCAACTTTTTGATGATAGATACTCTGTATATTTATCAATAAATTTATTCTTATATATAAAGAAAACTCTCTCAATTTTAAGGAACCTATAATAGTTTGTGTGTATACACTAGAACTTAAATCATTGTGTAGATAGAATGAAAATTGTTTAAAAGATGAAATCGTTGAAGGATTGATTTGGAATAGAAGGCTTAGACATTAAAATTTTGGTTCTTTGATGAAATATTCAAAAAAAAATTGATTTCTATGTTTCTAAATATTAAATTGAAAATAAATAAAATATGTGATGCATGAAAAATGGGCTTGAAACATAATCCATATTCAAAAACAATTAAAAATGTTTCTATTTTTAGACATATTAATCTTATCCATATGGATCTATTTAGGACAACTAGAACAGAAATTATTATTTTTAATTTCTTTGTTAATGTGTTTGTTGATGATTTTTTAAGATTTATGGGGGATAATTTTTAAGAATAAAATATGAATCCCACTCTATTTTTATTGATTTTTGTAAACTTGTGAAAAATTTACAATATTTAAAAATTTTTTATTTGAAAAGTTATAACAGATGAGAATTTGAGAGCCATGAATTTAATTAATATTTTTATAATATATGGATTAAAAATACATTATCTATACATTGTAAACCTCAGTAAAATGGTGTTTTTTGAAGGAAAGAATAATACTTTTCAATAAATTTATTGCACTATGTTATGTGAATATAAAATGCCCATTCATTTATAGGATGATGCTATTAACACATCAATTTATATAATTAAAAAAGTAATAATAAGGAATATCTAAAAGAAAAAACCCTATAATTTTTGGAATAATAGAAAAACCAAGGTAGGATACATCATCTTATTTGGATGTAAGGGTTAAATCTTGAACTCCAAGGTTAATTTTGGAATGTTCGATACAAATGATGATGATGGCCTCTTCATATGCTATTTTACTACACACAAAGATTAAAGAGTTTTCAATAAAAGTTAAAGGATTGTTGAAGAATATATTCATTTGAGATAACACCCCAAGATTCCATGATACACTTCTCTTTGAATAATACAGTAGCATGTGTTGTACACAACTTTGATTTCTAACACATACCACAACCAATCAAAGTAGCCGTTATGAATAGTAATACACACTTTTTGAAATTTAATATATTTTATCTTTCAAAATGGTATTAATTTTTGGATTTTGAATATCGAAATTATCATAGGGTGAATTTTGGGTATTTTTCTGAAAACATTCAATTTTTGATGAATAGTGAAAACACTAAGTTATATTTTAAAACAGAATTTTTATTTAAATAATTTTTTATTTTATTTAAATTTATTTTAGGTAAAAATAGATACATAATACCTATACAAGTTCAATTTAATTCATTGGAGTCAGTTTATAAAAATTTTAGATATATAAAATTTTTATTGAACTTCTCACCGTCTTTTACCCATCTCCTATGGGAATTTGCAAATTCACATAAAACATAATTTTACCACTTCTGTGAGTGGAATTTAAAAAATCCGAGATACACGGTGAATATAAATGAGTAAAAATGTGGTTCAATAAGATAAAAATAATGTTTGGTAAATAGTAATTATTTACTTTTATTTACCACAATTAACAATAAATAGGGTAATTAGGGATAAACATGATACTAATATTACCCTAAAAAATTTCCTAATTATATTGGACAATTTTACCTTGACCAAAAATAACCATATGAATAAAATATTATCATTTAGGTCCACATGCATTAGATGAGGACATTTATTATTATTTAATTCAAAGAAGAGTTAAAAGAGTTAAAATCAATGTTTAATAAATAAAACATTTTTAGTATAGGGTTATATATAAGATAAATTAGATTATAAATATTAATTATAAATCTAAAAATATTTCCTAAATAATGGTATTTTAATTATCATTTTTATACCTTAAATAATTTAATTTATTTATGACACAATGATGATGCAGTAATTACCGTATTAATGAATGATTAAGATAATTGATATTATAAATAACCAAATAAATGTAATTTGAGACTTTTTATTAATTAAAATAATTATATAGGTTAATATGACATATTACTATTTTTATATGAATTTTTTTCGAAGTAATAATGCTGTTATGAATTTATCAAAAACAAAATACCCAATAGTGTCAAAATTGACATAAAAGAGTTTTTAAAACAAATATTATATTATTAATTGATATTCTATTACAAAAAATATAAGGTTCAGAAAAAGGACTTATATCCTGATATTTGTATCATTAATGGACCACTTGAGGGTCTATTAAAAATTTATAGTAAGTTTATTATCAATATAATATAAAAATACAAAGAGACATGGTAAATGTCAAACAAATTAACTAAGAGGTAAAACTAAAAGATAAGGTTAATAAAGTGACCCAAACCGGTATAAAACCTATTGTATGATTGGATTTCGACCCATACCCACCTTAACCTCGAAATAAATCAATTTGGTTCCATTATAAAGTGAATAGGAATTTATTATAAAATAATATTATAATTTTTTTCTAAGGTGCCCCTCACCCCTCTTATAAAAGGGCACTCCCCCTTCTCTCTATTTTACACCTTAAACGACTTTTGGCTCGGCCAAAACCTACCAAATATTCTCTAAACTTCCCTCACTCCAACCTAGAGTCCTTAGTTTTATCAGAAAGCCATCCTAAGGAGCCCTTTTGATCAAATCAAAAGGAAGAACCCGAAGAAGAGGTAATGTTTTCACCACCCTCTTTCAAGTTCATTTGTTCTTACACTTCTTCTTTCATTGTTATTTCTATTATGAAATAATAACTCCATTATCTTTTATATAATTTTATGTTATTATAAATATGGTACAACTATATTTAGTATTCTATCAATCCTTTGAATGACATTTCACCATACGTGCGTACGTACGGCTTATCGTCTCTACGTCGTGGTGTAATTGTTATTCAATACATTATTATTTGAATGGGTATAATGATGAAGGGTAATTCATGTAAATAATAAATATAACATGATAATTATTCTTTATATATGATACAACATCCAATTATATATTATTTTTATATCAAAATAATGATATTGTCGCTCGTGCGTACGTACGGACTACCGTCTCCACGAACACGATGAGATTCATTTTCATCGTATCCATTCAAGACTAATTTTCATTTGATGATTAAAAATAATTTTTAAGGACTTGATATCATTCTGGATATGAATAAGATACAACCTATGTATAAAAAACATGGGTTATGTGACTAGACATATAAAATAAAACGAGTAAGTGAACACCTGAAAAGACGATAATACTAAAATATAACAAACAAATTAATATTAAAAGATCATATATGATATCATATTTAGGTATATGATTTTTTTATAATTTGATAACAATTATTTAACTATTATACATGAGGATAAACTACCCTCGACCTAGGTAAAGTAAAGGTAAGGGTCTATATCGCAATCTCTTCATTATCCGAAGATGTTTATACATAATTATCTATTGGGACCTCTTTGTCATCCACATCCATTTTTCATAAAAATGTATTTCAAAACATTCTTACTATTTTATAAAATATGGGTTAAAGTCATTTATAACCGTGTTTGAATTTTTATAAGATGTTTATAAAGTAATCTTTCCATTGTTTTTCATACAAGTTCCTTTTTATCTTTTTCGACCGAATTAAGGTAAGAATGTTTTTCAACTTATACGGCGGGTGCAGCTATTTTTCGCTATTATAAAATCCTCGAAGATTAACTTAAAATATTATATGAATATTTTTCAATTAAAAGTTTTATTTTATAATTATGTGAATTTAAAATTATTTCAAAATGAATATTTTAAGAATTTGTGAAAGGTAATCTTTATCAAGATCAGAATTTTAAATGTTTTAAAGATTTATCTTTCTAAATATTATTAATTAATGTCCATGTTTTCAAAATTATTTTATGGGTTTATTTACATGGACATGAATGTTTTGAAATGATATGTCTTTTCAAAATCTTCATAGTGTTATGAGACACTTTGATTCAAAAATATATTTTAAATTACTTCCTTTATAAATGTTTGACTTTTCAATGATTTAAAAAAAGAGTTATTTTTCTCAAATAGTTTTGATTTCATCTATGTCAACATCATTTGATGGATTTTAAGCTTATTTGAAGTTGATTTATTATGATAAAAAACTTATTTATTGTATTGAAGTTTTTGTGATATGTTTGACTGTGGATGTGTAATTTTTATACCATTTATGGTTTATAGAAAAGTGTTGACCTTTAGTATGCTAGTTTTAATATGATTATTTATGTGATGTTTAAACCTTTTCATGTGAGTAATGAATTAGACTTAGTAAGTTACCGGTGGATCCCACTATAGCTCCTCGATGCATCATTAGGTCTCATGAGACAAACTAGTGTCTTGGCACAAGGCCTTGAAAAAATCTTATTTTTAGTCATGGAACAAGGCCTTGACTATGTGGTTATGATAGTCTGGCATTATGCATTCCATCATTATGAAAGTGGTTATTTATATTGCATGTGAGTATTCTACTAGTAGTATATTCATGTGAATAAGTAAATGGCATTATTTCATTTAATTTTTTCCATATGATGCTGAAGATCATGTTTAAAAGGCTTTTGTTTTATTTATACATTGCCTTAAATGTTTATTCTTATTTATGAACATTTATTCTATATTGTTATCATTACTGAGCATTTGAGCTCACACCTTTCTATGTTTTATTTTTCCCAGGATGTGAAGAGGTATTTTATGACTGGCCTACAGGGATAGTCTGAGGGGATATGAGTTTGGACTATGGAGACTATATTGTTTTAGTTTTTCACTGTATAATGTAATGTAAGACTTATGAATGTATATAGTGTTTCCAAGGCTACTAAACTAATCAGTGTTTCGAGACTTGATCTTTTATGATCATGCCAATGTTATGTAATAGTGCACTGAATCTGGGTAACTGGGGTCAGGGCGTTACAGTTGCTATTAGAATAACTTTAGTACAAACTTTGGATGCTAGATTTAGATAAAATATAATTAGAGCACATAGCACTAAGATGGACTTTGAGGATTAGTATAGAAGAACTTCCTAGAATTTTGGTATTATAGATATTTTGTGATATTTCTAAGAAATACATCCCTGTCTGGATATGGGCAGGTAGAGGCAGCTCTGGAACATATGTACCTAGTGGTAAAACTCGAAAACGCCGCTTTGAGCTAGACTCAAACGAGAACTAGTGCATGACAATGGACTGTGCTTCACTCTTGGTTATGACACTCTCGGGGGATATGCTTAGGAAAAGTATCCTTTTCTTTACAAACCATTACGAAGGGTTTATGAGTATATACTTCATCAAAGAAAACATTTTTATGATTATGGATTATATCCCTAAACTATTCAATTTACGTTAGGTATTTTACATGTTTGGAATTATTCATTGCAATGCATAAACTGACCTAGTGTATGCTATTTTATAGAAATGGAACCCAGTAGAAGGAATTTGAACTCCAGGAATACATATGATCCAAAGAGTAATAAGGATCATATCTTCCACAATATTAAGCAAAAATTTAGAAGGGAAATAGTGTCTCATGTTTTCTCAACATATGAAGAAACAATATCATGTGTTAATAAGATAAGTATAGAATTCCTTGAGTCCTATGGCTTTGAAGGGAAGTAAGAGAATAAAAGGATGGAAGAGAGAAATATGGATAATGGGAAGAGGGAAAAGAATAATTTTCCCAGATGTGATAACTGTGGAAAGAAACACCCTGGAACTTTCCTGAAGGGAATGAGAGTTTTTTATAAGTGTGGAGAAAAAGGAAACCAAGTACGTGACTACAAGGATAAGAAAAAGGTTTCAAATGTACTATGCTTCATCTGTAAGGAGTTGGGACACTATGCGAACCAATGTACAAATCATCAGAGTATGCCCCAAACGATTATATTGGATAATAATAATGTTATGATGCTACCTCAGATGAAGAATAATGACAAATGTTATTATGTTGTTATTATAGGATTATTTCATTTGAGTGTTGTATCAACAATATACTGGTTATATGAATTATGAAAATAAATAAGGATTGCATTGCAGTACTATTTTATTGAGGATTTAAGATTATATGGATCTAGGAAAAGTAACTTAATAGTGAGCTAAACTTTTGGTAAAATACATGGTTGAAAGAAAGGTAATCCTTAATATTGTCCCGATAATGAGGTAGTGATTTTTGAATAAGATATGGTTGATTTGAATAAATTATATTGGATATTCTTGAATACCTTGAAAACAATTAGTTATTTTTTTATTGTTGGAGTTTACAAAATTTTTGGATAGAGGGAGTATATCCAATATTCTATAAAGAATAAGGGAGCATGAATGTAATCAATAAGGTTTTATGGTAATCCAGGATGATACCATGTTTTAAAATAATACCTTGTGAAGGTGTTCAAATGTTATTACCTGGAAAAAAGGATCTTCATTGTGTTTAACTTCATTATAAATTTTGGACTGTGAGTTTGGATAGATGTATTTTGGATAAGTCTAAAGAATGGAATGGAATAAGTTTGAAAAGTTTTTTTTGGATTTTTATAAAAGGAAAATACGCAGACCGTGTGATAACCAGTCACGTCGGACAAAGCTGCATGAATCAAACCCACAACTATAGTGCGATTGGGATTTATTTTCTACCAATGGACTATGTTAAGTCCCTGGATGATATAATGTAGTTTATTTTTTAAAAAGGGTATGATATGTGAATTATACATTCATTATATTTGCAACCCTATACGATGAGGATAAATAGAGTATTTTTGAGTTGTATTATGTTTTGGAGTGAAAGATGAGTTTGTGGTAGAAATTTATTAATGGATAAAACTCTAATTATAATGTAATTATATATCCTTATGATCTTATCCAATATCATAAATAAATTTCTCAACATTAAGAAAAGGAACATAGAACAAAAACGTTGTCCTAGATGGTACCTTAGATCATAAAAAATTTATGGCTTTGTTATTGTTGGCCTTTTCATAGCAATGTTCTCTACAAATCTGCATCAGATATTATTGGTTAGATTTCTCTTCAATTTCCATGTTTTCCTACATGGAACCCTAGTATGTTTTATTTTCGGTAACCTTCATACTTACCACTCTTTATATTAAATAGAGGCCTAACTAATCCATTTTATGATGTGGGATTTCAACTAAGATATTTTGAAATTTCAACCCCAAGTTTCCAATACCGATCATAAATGGAGAGGACGCAATTTTTTTAAGGAGGGGAGAATGTACACCCCAAGCTTCCATGGTACTCTTCTCTTTGAATAATACAATAGCCTGAGTTGTACGTAACTTCGAGTTTTAACACACACCACAAACAATCAAACTAGCTGTTATGAATGGTAATACCCACTATTTTAAATTTTATATATTTTATCTTTAAAAATGGACATAATTTTAGGATTCGGAATATCGAAATTAGCTTAGGGTAAAGTTTTGGTATTTTTCTAAAAACAATCAACTTTTGAGGAATAGTGAAAAACACTGAGTTATAGTTTAAACCCAAAGTTCTATTTAAATTATTTATTTATTTTATTTAAATTTATTTTAGGTCAAAATAGAAACATTATAGCTATATAAGTTCAATGTAATTCATTGGAGTCAGTTTATAATAATTTTAAATATATAAAAATTTTAATGACCTTTTCATCGTCTTTTACCAATCTCCTAGGAGAATTTGTAAATTCACATAAAACATAATTTTACCACTTCTTTGAGTGGAATTTCGAAAATCTGAGAGACAAAGTTAACATCAAAGAGTAAAATGTGGTTCAATAAGATAATAATAATTTTTGGTGAATAGTAATTTTTTACATTTATTTACCACGGTTAAAAGTAAATAGTGTAATTAAGGGTAAAAATGATATTAATATTACGCTAACACATGTCCTAATTCTTTTGGAAAAGTGTATATCGACCAAAAAAACTTGAGGAATAAAATATTATTATTTAGGTCCACTTGGATTAGATTAGAATATTTATTATTATTTAATTTAATGAAGAGTTAAAAAAGGTAAAATCAATGTTTAATAACTAAATAATTTTTAATATAGGGTTATACATAAGATAAATTCGATTATAAAAATTCATTAGAAAGATAAAACAATTTTATACATAATGGTATTTTATTTATAATTTTTAGGAATTAAATAAGATAATTGATATTATAAATACCCAAATAAATTTAATTTGAGATTTATATGAATTCCAATAATTTACTAGGTTAATATGACATATTATTATTGGTTAAATGAATTGTTTTCGAAGTAATAATGATGTTATGAATTTATCAAAAACAAAATACCCAATAGTGTCAAAATTGACATAAAAGAGTTTTTAAAACAAATATTATATTATTAATTGATATTATATTCTTAAAAATCCTAGGTTCTGAAAAAAGGACTTATATCATGATCGGTGTATCATTAATGGACCACGTGGGGGTTTATTAGAAGTTTTTAGTAATTTTATTAACCATATAATATAAAAATATAAAGAGACATGGTAAATGTCAAACTGATTAGCAAAGAGTTAAAACTAAAAGATAAGGTTAATGAAGTGACCCAAACAAGTCTAAACCCTATTTGTTGAGTTAAATTTGACCCATCCACACCTTAGACTCTAAATAAATTAATTATGAGCCATTATAAACCGAATATGAATTTATTATAAAATAATATTTTATGTTTTTTCTAAGGTTCCCCTCACCCCTCTAATAAAAGGGCTCTCCGCCATCTCTCTAATTTACACATTCCAAGCCTTTTGGATCAGCCAAACCCTACCCAAATATTCTCTCAACCTCCCTCTATTCATCTTAGAGGCCTTATTTTGACCATAAATATATCCTAAAGATCCATTTTGATCAAATCAAAAGTAAGAACCCGAAGAAGAGGTAATGTTTTCACCACCCTCTTTCAAGTTCTTTTCTTCTTCCACTTCTACTTTCATTGTTATTTCCATTAAAAAATAACAAATTCAGTATCATCTATATACTGTGATGTTATTACAAATATGGTAAAACCATATTCAGTATTCTTTACATCCTTTGAATGACATGTCACCATACGTTCGTACGTACGGCTTACCGTCTCCACGTCATTGTGTAATTGTTATTAAATATATTATTTTTTTATGTGTATAATAATGAAGTGTAGTTCATATAAATAATAAATATAAAATGATTATGATTCTTCATATATTATAAAACATCCACTTATTTAATAATTTAATATAAAAATAATGATATTGTCGCTCGTGTGTACGTACAGACTACCGTCTCCACGAATGCGATGAGATTTATTCCCCATCATATCCATTCAAGACTAATTTTAATTTGATGAATAAAAATAATTTTTAAGTACTTGATATAATTCTAGATATGAATAAGATACAACCTATGGATAACAAACATGGCTTATGTAACAAAACATATAAAATAAAACGAGTAAGTGAACACCTGAAAAGACAGTAATACTAAAATATTTTTAACAAAGAAATATTAGAAGATCATATATGATATCATATTTATGTATATGATTAATGTATAATATAATAATAATGATATAACTATTATACAAGAGGTTAACCTACCCTCGACCAGGGAAATGTACAGGGTAAGGGTTTATTTCATAATCTCTTCATTATCCGAGGTTGTTTATATGTAATTATCTACTAGGACCTCTTTATAATCCACATCCATGTTTCTTAGAAATGTATTTCGAAAAATTATTACTATTTTACATAATATGGGTTAAAGTCATTTATACCCTTGTTTGAATTTTGATAAGAAGTTTATAATAGAATATTTATGTCGTTTTCCAAACAAGGCCCTTTTTAACCTTTTCGACAGAATTAAGGTAAGAATGTCTTGTTTTAACTTATACAGAAGGTGCGGATATTTTCCGCCGTTATAAAATCGTTGAAGCTTCCCTTAAAAGATTATATGAATATTTTTAAAGTAAATGTTTTATTTTATAATTATGTGACTTTTAAATTATTTCAAAATGAATATTTTAAGAATTTGTGAAAGGTACTCTTTATCAAGATCAGAATTCTAATTGTTTTAAAGATTTATCATTCTAAATCTATTTAATTAATATCCATGTTTTCAAATTGATATTAAGGATATATTTATATGGACATGAATTTTTTGAAATTATATTTCTTTTTAATAGTTTTAAAGTGGTATGGGACACTTTGATTAAAAAATCCCATTTAAATTACTTCCTTTATAAATGTGTGACTTTTCAATGATTTAAAGAAAGAGATATTTCTCTCAAATATTTCTGATTTCATCTATGTCATCATCCTTTTATGGATTTTAATCTTATTTGAAGTTGATTTATTATGATAAAAAATGACCTTATTGTGTTGATGTTTTTGTGATATGTTTGATTGTGGATGTGTTATTTTTATACCATTCATTGTATATAGATAAAGTATTGACATTTGGTATGCTAGTTTTAGTACGAATGTTTATGTTATGTTAAAACCAGTTCATATGATGAATACATTGGACTTAGTAAGTGATGTGTGGAGCCCGCTATAGCTCTTCGATTCATCGTTATATCTCATGAGACAAACTTGTGACTTGGCACAAGGCCTTGACAAAATCTTATTTGTAGTCTTGGAACAAGGCTTTGACTATGTGGTCATGATAGTCTGGAAATATGCATTCCATCATTATGAAAGTGATTATTGATATTGTCTGTGATTTTTAGACTAGTAGAATATCCATGTGAATAAGTAAATGTCATTATTTCATTTTATTTTTTCCATATTACGCTGAAGTTCATGTTTAAAATGCTTTTGTTTTAGTTATACATTGCCTTAACTGTTTATGCTTATTTATGAAAGTTTCTGCTATATTGTTATCCTTACTGAGCATCTAATCTCACCCCTTTCTATGTTTTATTTTTCCCAGGATGTGAAGAAGTATTTTATGACTGACCTACAGGGATAGCCTGGAGGGATATGAGTGTGGAATATGGAGAATATGTTGTTGTAGTTTTTCACTGTATAATATAATGTAAGACTTATGAATGTATCTAGTGTTTCCAAGGCTACTAAACTAATCAGTGTTTCGAGACTTGATCTTTTATGATCATGCCAATGTTATTTAATAGTGCACCGAATCCGGGTAATTGGGGTCGAGGTGTTACAGTTGGTATCAGAAGAAGTTTAGTACAAACTTTGGAAGCTATATTTAGATAAAATATAATTAGAGCACATAGCCCTAAGATAGGATTTGAGGATTAGTATAGAAGAACTTCCTAGAATTTTGGTATTATATAGATTTTGTGAGATTTATGGGAAATACATCCCTGTCTGGATATGAGCAGGTAGAGGCGGCTCTGGCACAGATGTACCTAGAGGTAAAACTAGAAAACACCGTTTTGAGCTAGATGCAAACGGGAGCTAGTGCATGACAACAGAACTTACTACACTCTTGGTTACGACACTTTCAGGGGATATGCTTAGGAAAATTCTCATTTTCTTTACAAACCATTATGAAGGGTTTCTGAGTATATACTTCCTCAATGAAAACATTTTTATGATTATGGATAATATCCATAAACTGTTCAATTTATGTTAGGTATTTTTCATGTTTGGAATTATTCATTGCAATTCATAAACTGACTTAGTGTATTCCATTGTATAGAAATAGCACCCAGTAGATGGAATTTGAACTCCAGTAATACATATGATCCAAATATTAATAAGGATCATATCTTCCATGGTATTAATGAAAAATTTAAAAGGGAAATAGTCTCTAATGTATTCTCAACATATGAAGAAATAGTATCATGTGTTAATAAGAAAATTATAGAATTCATTGAGTCCTATAGCTTTTAAGGGAAGTTAGAGAAGAAAAGGATGGAAGAGGGAAATATGGATAAAGGGAAGAGGGAAAAGAAGAATTTTCCCATGTGTGATAACTGTGGAAAGAAACACCATGGAACTTGCCTGAAGGGAATGATAGTTTTTTATAAGTGTGGAGAAAAAGGACACCAAGTACGTGACTATAAGGGTAAGAAAAAGGATTCAAATGTACAATGCTTCATCTGTAAGGAGTTGGGACACTATGCGAACCAATGTCCAAATCATCAGAGTATGCCCCAAATGATGTGATTGGATAATAATTAAGTTATGATGCTACCTCAGATGAAAAAGAATGACTAATGTTCTTATGTTGTTATTATAGTATTATTTCATTTGAGTGTTGTATAAAAAATATATTGGTTATATGAATTGTGGAAAAAATAAGGATTACACTACATTACTATTTTATGGAGGATTTAAGATTATATGGCTCTAGGAAAAGTGACTTAATAGTGATCTACACTTTTGGTAAAATACATGGTTGAAATAAAGGTAATCCTTAATATTGTCCCGATAATGAGGCATTGGTTTTGGAATAAGAGATGGTTGATTTGAATAAATTATATTGGATATTCTTGACTACCTTGAAAATGATTAATGATTTTTCATTGTTGGAGTTTAAAACATTTCTGGATAGAGGTAGTATATCCAGTATTCTATAAAGAATAAGGGATAATGAATGTAATCAATAAGTTTTTATGGTAATCCACGATGATACCATGTTTTAAAATAATACCTGGTGAAGGTGTTCACATGTTATTACATGGAAAAAAGGATCATCATTGTGTTTAAATTCCTTTTAAATTTTGGACTGTGAGTTTGGATAGAAGTATTTTGGATAAGTCTATAGGATGGAATGGATTAAGTTTGAAAGGTTATTTTTGGATATTTATAAAAGGACAGCACGCAGACCGTGTGATAACCAGTCGCGTCGGACAAAGCTGCGGGAATCGAACCCACAACTATAGTGAGATTGGGATTTATTGTCTAACACTGGACTATGTGAAGTTCCTGGATGATATAATGTAGTTTATTTTTGAAAAAGGGTCTGATATGTGAATTATAAATTCATTATATTTGCAACCCTATACGATCAGGATAAATAGAGTATTTTTGAGTTGTATTGTGTTTTGGAGTGAAAGATGAGTTTGTGGTAGAAATGTATTAATGTATAAAACTCTAATTATAAATTAATTATATCTCTTTATGATCATAGACAATATCATAAATAAATTCCTCCACATTAAGAAAAATAACTTAGAGCAAAAATGTTGTCCTAGATGGTACGTTAGATCATCACAAATCTATGGCTTTGTGATTGTTGGCCTTTTCATAGACATGTTCTCTACCACTCTCCATCATGTATTGATGGTTAGATTTATCTTCCATATCCATGTTTTCCTACATGGAACCCTAGTATGTTTTATTTTCGGTAACCTTCATACTTACCACTCTATATTTTAAATAGAGGCCTAATTAATCGATTTTTCGATGTGGGATTTCAACTAAGATATTTTGAAATGTCAACCCCAAGTTTCCAATAGCATTTATAAACTGTGAGGATGCAATTTGTTGAAGGAGGGGAGAATGTAACACCCCAATCTTCCACGGTATGCTTCTCTTTGAATAATACAGCAGTGTTAGTTGTACGCAACTTCGAGTTTTAACACACACCACAAACAATCAAACTAGTCATTATGAATGGTAATACCCACTATTTGAAATTTTATAAGTTTTACCTTTAAAAAGGGACATCATTTTTGGATTCAGAATATCAAAATTAGGTTAGGGTAAATTTTTGGTATTTTTCTAAAAACAATCAATTTTTGATGAATAGTGAAAAACACTGAGTTATAGTTTAAAACCGAATTTTTATTTAAATATTTATTTATTTTATTTAAATTTATTTTAGGTCAAAATAGATACATAATACCTATATAAGTTCAATTTAATTCATTGGAGTCAGTTAAAATAATTTTAGATATATAAAACTTTTATTGAACTTTTCACCGTCTTTTACCCATCTCCTAGGAGAATTTTTAAATTCTCATAAAACATAATTTTAGCGCTTCTATGAGTGGAATTTCGAAAATCCTAGAGACACGATTAAAATAAATGAGTAAAATTTTGTTCAATAAGATAAAAATAATTTTTGGTCAATAATAACTTTTCACTTTTATTTACCACGGTTAAAAGTTAATAAGATAATTAAGGGTAAAAATGATATTAATATTTTGCTAACACATGTCCTAATTCTATTAGACAAGTGTATCTTGACCAAAAACAACCTTAGGAATAAAATATTATTATTTAGGTCCACTTGGATTAGAATATGACATTTATTATTATTTAATTCAATGAAGAGTTAAAAAAGTCAAAATCAATGTTTAATAACTAAATCAGTTTTAAAATAGGGTTATACAAAAGATAAATTCGATTATAAAAATTCATTAGAAAGCTAAAACGATTTTATACATAATGTTATTTTATTTATAATTATAGTAATTAAATAAGTTAATTTATTTATGACACAACGATGATGCAATAATTACCGTATTAATGAAAGATTACGATAATTGATATTATAAATACCCAAATAAATGTAATTTGAGACTTTATATGAATTCCAATAATTTCATAGGTTAATATGACATATTATTATTGGTTAAATGAATTTTTTCAAAGTAATAATGATGTTATAAATTTATCAAAAACAAAACACCTAACAGTGTCAAAATTGACATAAAGGAGTTTTTAAACCAAATATTATATTATTAATTGATATTATATTTTTAAAAATCATAGGTTAGAAAAAAAGGACTTATATAATGATAGGTGTATCCTTAATGGACCACTTGGGGGTATATTGGAAGTTTTTATTATGTTTATTAACCATATAATATAAAAATACAAAGAAACATGGTAAATGTCAAACTGATTAACTAATAGTTAAAACTAAATGAAAAGGTTAATAAAGTGACCAAAAACTATCTAAAACCTATTTTATGAGTTCATTTTTACCCCTATACACCTTATACTAAAAATTTATCAATTTTGAGCCATTATAAACCGAATATTAATTTATTATAAAATAATAGTTTATGATTTTTCTAAGGTTCCCCTCACCCCTCTTAGAAAAGGGCAGTCCAGCTTCTATCTAATTCAAACATTAAAAGACATTTGGCTCAGCCAAACCCTACCCAAATATTTTCTCAACCTACCTCACTTCATCTTAGAGGCCTTATTTTGATCATAAATCTATCCTAAAGATCCCTTTTGATCAAATCAAAAGTAAGAACCCGAAGAAGAGGTAACGTTTTCACCACCCTTTTTCAAGTTCCTTTCTTCTTCCACTTCTTCTTTCATTGTTATTTCCATTCCAAAATAATAACTCCTATATCGTTTATATACTCTGATGTTATTATAAATATGGTAAAACCATATTCTGTATTCTTTCCATCCTTTGAATGACATGTCACCATACGTTCATACGTACGGCTTACGGTCTCCACGTCATTGTGTAATTGTTATTCAATATATTATTATTTTGATGGGAATAATAATGAATTTTAGTTCATTTAAATAATAAATATAACATGATTATGATTCTTTATATATGATAAAACATCCAATTACATAATATTTTAATATCAAAAGATGATATTTTCGCTCGTGTGTACGTACGGACTACCGTCTCCACGAATGCGATGAGATTTATTCCCCATCATATCCATTAAAGACAAAGTTTCATTTGATGATTAAAAATAATTTTTATGGACTTGATATAATTCTGGATATGAATAAGATACAACCTATGGATAAAAAATAAGGCTTATGTAAGAAAACATAAAAAAAAACGAGTAAGTGCACACCTGAAAAGATGATAATACTAAAATATTATTAACAAAGCAGTATAAGAAGATCATATATGATA
The DNA here is from genome assembly GCA_963277665.1 of Viscum album. Taxonomy (NCBI): domain Eukaryota; kingdom Viridiplantae; phylum Streptophyta; class Magnoliopsida; order Santalales; family Viscaceae; genus Viscum; species Viscum album. The sequence goes on along the minus strand of OY728148.1, from coordinate 824,441,576 downwards.
TCATATTTATGTATATGAATACTGTTAAATTTAATAACAATGATATAACTATTATACAAGAGGTTAACCTACCCTCGACCAGGGAAAAGTACAGGGTAAGGGTTTATTTCATAATCTTTTCATTATCTGAGGTTGTTTATACGTAATTATCTACTAGGACCTTTTTAATCATCCACATCCAGGTTTCTTAAAAATGTATTTCAAAACATTATTACTATTTTACAGAATATGGGTTAAAGTCATTTATAGCCTTGTTTGACTTTTTAAAAGAAGTTTATAATGGAATATTTTTTTCGTTTTCCAAATAAGGTCCTTTTTAACCTTTTCGAGAGAATTAAGGTAAGAATGTTTTTTTAATCTTATACAGCGGGTGCGACTATTCTCCGCCATTATAAAATCTTCATAGCTTCCCTTACAAGATTATAAGAATATTTTGGAAGTAAATGTTTTATATTATAATTATGTGTCTTTTAAATTATTTCAAAATGAATATTTTAATAATTTGTGAAAGGTACTCTTTATCAAGATCATAATTTTAAATGTTTTAAAGATTTATCATTCTAAATATATTTAATTAATATCCATGTTTTCAAAATGATTTTAAGGATTTATTTATATGGACATGAATGTTTTGAAATGATATTTCTTTTCAAAAGTTTCAAAGTGGTATGGGACACTTTGATTCAAAAATATATTTTAAATTACTTACTTTATAAATGTGTGACTTTTAAATGATTAAAAAAAAGAGATATTTCTTGCAAATATTTTTTATTTCATCTATGTCATCGTCCTTTGATGGATTTTAATCTTATTTGAAGTTGATTTATTATTATACAAAACTACCTTATTTTATTGAAGTTTTTGTGATATGTTTGACTATGGATGTGTTATTTTTATACAATTCATGGTATATAGAGAAGGTATTGACATCTCATATTCTAGTTTTAATATGAATGTTTATGGTATGTTAAAACCTGTTCATATGAGGAATACATTGGACTTAGTATGTGATGGGTGGAGCCCGCTATAGCTCCTCAATTCATCGGTAGATCTCATGAGACAATCTAATGTCTTGGCACAAGGCCTTGACCAAATATTATTTGTAGTCTCGGGACCAGTCCTTGACTACGTGGTTATGATAGTCTAGAAATATGCATTCCATCATTATGAAAGTGAATATTGATATTGTATGTGATTTTTAGACTAGTAGAATATCCATGTGAATAAGTAAATGGCATCATTTAATTTTATTTTTTCCATATTACGCTGAAGTTCATGTTTAAAATGATTTTGTTTTACTTATACATTTCCTTAAATGTTTATGCTTATTTATGAATGTTTCTGCTATATTGTTATCCTTACCGAGCATCTGAGATCACCCCTTTCTATGTTTCATTTTTCCCAATATGTGGAGAAGAATTTTATGAATGACCTGCAAGGATAGTCTGAGGGGATATGAGTGTATAATATAGAGACTATGTTGTTGTAGTTTTTCACTATATGATGTAATGTAAGACTTATGAATATATCTACTATTTCCAGGCAAACTAAACTTATCCGTCTTTCGAGACTTGATATTTTGTGATCATGCCAATGTTATGTAATAATGCACTGACTCTGGGTAACTGGGGTTGGGGAGTTAAATTTGAAATTTGATGAATGTGATCATTTCAGTCAGAAAATGATTTAAATTGATGACAAAAATGATTTAATCAAAAATTTGAGACCATAACCTCTCTTTTATGAAAACAAGGACGATTATTTGGAACATGATTACATTAAAATAAATACATTATGGATAGACACTACTGAACCATAACGTGTGTTACCTATAACACCGAGAAATCATAAATACAATCCTCTAGAAGCATTTATTTGAATCCTAGATGAAGGATTAAGAATTAGTAGACACATAGAAAATCTAGTAGATTTATCTACATTTTTATCACAATTATAACCAAAATATATAGATGAATCCCTATATGATGAATGTTGGTTATTAGAAATAAATGAAGAGATAAATCAATTTAAAATAAATAAAGTGTTGGAATTAGTTTAAATCCCCTCCAATTATCCAGTAATTTTATCCAAATGTGTTTTTAGAAACAACTAATATGATCAGAGTATAATAAAATGAAATAAAGATAGACTAGTTGAGAAATGGTATAATCAGGAATAAGAAAAAGATTATAAATACTCCCCAAAAGACAAGTTTTAATTTATTATAATCCTTATATGAAATTAATCCTATATAAATTTTAAATTATAGCATACTGTGGAAGAATACTCATTTCTAAATGGGTTTTAAAGAGAGGAATTTATATAGAATAACCTTCTTGATTTAGGGAAACTTACTTTGAAAATTCTATTTTAAAACTTACCATGGCTCTATGTTGACATAAACCAGATCCAAGGTCATGGTAAGGAATATTATGTTCTTTTATTTTATCAAATGGTTTTACTGTTGGAATAGTAGGTCCTACTATATTTATAAAATATTTTTTCTCTAATATTTTTTCAGTAAAAATATATATTAATGAGTTTATTTTTGGATCAAAAAATCAAAAATTGTGTAATGCACAAATGTCCAGAAGGTTTTATTTTTATTGATATTCAATAAACCCCCTTCCAAATGATGAGAGGAAACCATAACAAGGTCCATAGGCTTAGAGATTACATAACCGTTAGGACTTATAGGAAATATTCAGACTATAACTACAAGAAAATGCTCCTCCCCAGAATTTTCAACGTGATATCAACTATCCATCTTCACATGGATGTTCGACTTGGCTTCCTATGCATACACAGTCTAGTCCCAATTGAAATTACATACCCTCTCATTCTTCCACATCCATTAGCTTCTACTATGGCGAATACTCCTACTTTGAATCCTCATATAGAGTCTACTCCTTGTAGAGTCTTCATGGTCCATTAAGAACAATTTCTAGCATACTGAAAGCATTGAGGTGGCCCAAAGGCCTTAAGGTGACCCAAAGGCTATGCGAAATGAATTTTCAAAATTTATGCAAAAATAATTTGAAATGAGTATGATGGGAGAACTAAACTATTTTATAGGATTTCATGTTTATTAAGAATAATTTGGAAACATTTAAAACCCATGGAAATAAAAACTCTACATACATTAGAAATGTATAATTGCAAACTGTAAGAATTACTCAACTCTAATGAGTTACAATATCAAACCAGACTCATATAAAATAGAAAACCAGTAGACAAAAGGTTTTATAGAGGAATCATTGGATTTTTTTGAACCATATTTTGAGTAGACAAGACATAATTTTTTCAGTATATCTTTGTGCAGGATTTTAATCTAACAAAAACAAATAACAATTAATTACTGTAAAAATAATTTTAAAATATCTAAAATTAAATTTAAGTCTTATTATTCTTTTTCTAAAAACTTTTTATTTTAATTTAATTTCTCACCGGAAAGTCGATTTTTCTAGATTTAGATTAGTTAGGAAAAATACCTTAGGAACCTGTAAATTTATTTATAAATATATCATGTCTTATTTAAGTTAAAAATAAAAAATATATAGAATTATCAACATATAAAGATAACTATATTTCTTTAGGATGCCTTTTTTCAGAGGATTTATAGATGAAACACACCTTAACGGATTTTGAATTTATCTTTAATTGTGTTCCAATATGATGTGATAACTCTAGTGCTATGAACATGTCATAGAATATAATAAACCATTCATGAACAATGAACATTGATTTAATAATTCATTTATTGAGAGACCATGAAAATAATGACAATATCTCTTTATAATTTTTTATAGTAAAATAATTATAATACATTTTCACTAAAACTCTACACTGAGAAATTTTATTTTATTAAATTGGAATTAGTAATGATTAATTTTACAAAATAACATACTATAACTTATTTCTCTCATATAAAGTAAATATTTAATTTTAATTTACTAAATTTACTTTTTTCCACCATTTTTATGTATTGTTAATAACAAGTTGTCCATGACTCATACTATTAGTAATAATTAACTTGTACATCACTGCATGACCCCTCGATTACCATGAACAATAAAGATTGAGTATCCGCATTACATGTGAAAAGATTTAAAAATCTTTTAAAACCTCGTTATATTTTCAATAAAAATTGTTAAATATCCCTCCTGCCTTCCAAACCATCAAAATCTATAAAATAGTGAAGATAAAAGGATCTAATAGGGATAAATTTAGTAGGATGAAAAATCATAGGATATTAAGAAAATTTTTAAGTGGAAGAACCATTGATTTCAAGTGGATAGATAGAACATATATGATGCTAATGAAAATAAAAAATCATTTAGGGTTGAAATAAATGTTCTATTTATTGAGAAACATCTATGTATTCAAAAAAGTATTTTGTGAATTTTATGAATCCGTTTTTTTTTCTACTTTAGAGGTGACACAGATTTGGTTCCAGTAAATATTAATCATAAAAAATATTTCAGTAACTTCAGATAATTTTGATGAAGCATTTAAAGTTAATCATGAAATATAAACATTATTTAGTACCACTTTGTCAACCATGGATGGATTTACCCCTCCAGAAATCATTAAGTCCCTTTTGGAACCGTTTTTGTAGAAAAGAATAAATTCCAAAATATGGATCCTGAATGAAAAGTTCTAACCAAGGTCAACTAGTCTAGAATTTCTCATATAAAGGGTGAGTTTGAAAAGCTTCTTTTTCAAGATGTTTGTTTTCTTAACTTGATAAATTTTGAAAAACATATGAATCTTAAATTATTCCTTCTATGGTATATGTGTCACGTTTAACACAAATCACTAAATTTCTACCCATATGGACAATTCTTAACCCCAATATTTTAATGTTATCATGTTTTTTGGATAAAAATGATACATCACCTTTTCATGACATAAAAACATGAATGAATGAGTATTAAGGAAATGTGGGTTGCATTGGGACTCTCCATTTATAACGTAGATTCCATTTTTCTTCAAGCCTGGGGCAGAACCTGTCTGACTCAAGGGGAGTGTTTTATTTTGCATGAGATACCATTATTAGTGGATGAATCGTCTCATTTTTCTATGACGATAAGAAGATGCGATGAAAATGAAGAAACTATTAATCTAAGAAGAGTATTTTGGATTGGTATTCCCTTAAGGCCCAAAAGTGTTTGTCAGGGGAGAACCCCTCTTGAATTTACCTCTCTATGAGTCTAATTTCTAAACCAATGGATAGCCACAGATATCACTTGGATATTCTAAAAAAATCATGATATGAAAATTTTTGAAAGATAAAAAATGTATCCTCTTCTCATTATGTCTCCATCAAAATAGATGGAGAAAATGGTTGAATGAATAACCATAAGGAAAGATTCTGAAGAATCGTGTCACATGGATATAGTACCCAATATCTCTAAGAATAAAATGGTTTAATAAGAATGTTCTAAAGTTTTATAGGAAAAGGGGTTCCTTTTGTTCCTCGAGAATATCATAATAGAGAAATAACTAAAATTGAAATGAATATTTTTTAAATACCCTACCATATCCTTTCAAATATAGAATCTTAATTTGAGTGCTTAAAATCTCAAATTCTAAATAAAAATGAGAAGTAATAACAATATGCGATTAGATGACCTAGAAAAATGATGTTCAGAAACTAAGATTATTTTTTTAGTTTGTTTTGGGGAAGTGATCCGAATGAAACCTCATTTGAACTAGCTACAGTTGAAATTTATAGTTAAGGATACTTGAGCTATCCCAAGCCATTGAATCAGTAAATTTAGCTATTGACTCTCTTGTATATGACTTTTTCAAAAGGTAGATGTATGAAAAATATCCATAGAACCTTAGTAGATTAATTCAAGAGGCTACCAAATACAATAAAAAATCTATTAAATCTTATGATAGATCAGAAAAATTTATAAGTTCAATGTTCAGCCATATGTTGAAAGAAACTAAATAAAATTTTCATTATGTAAAAAAGGGAAAAAATTTAATCATAAATCTTCTAGAAAGGATAGATGTCCCTCTATTAAACAACTATGTATAAATTGAGAAAAAATTTAAATAAATACATGATTAAGTGGGGACCAATATCATGCATAATTTTTCAGATGATGAAGATATAGAAATTGATGCATTTTCAGAATCATAGGAGAGAATGGAACCTTTAAATGAAGAAAGAAGTTGTTTCTATAATAATAATTCCAGATAATCAGTTTGATATTATATAGAATCTAATATCCACTTTTTATAGAATAAAGATTTAGATAACATAGTTAGAAAATTTTCTCGAAGTGTGTGGAATTGATTTATACATTTTTTAGATTCTTACAAGAACAACATGGTAAAAATGATTAAGGATTTTGATTACACAATTATTCAAATGTGTGAGAGTAGTCATCCAATACCTCAGATTTCTCACTATTATGCACATTCCTCTCAACATGTTAAATAAATATTAGATCCATCTGATGATCATCAATGGGAAAATATATGGTTTTCTAAAGATACATATTTATTCTTACATTTTCCATCCTATAAATTTACATTTACTCATGTGAATAACTATGATTTGGAGAGGGTACCAAAAGTGGCTCACAACACTTAGTTGACACTCATTAGGTTTTCTTGTGGAGATCACACTTGTCTTGGAGAATCCTTATTGAAATTTGATGATGTTTTTGGCATGATAGATGACACTACTCTACCTTTATCCTTTTCACCTCATGACCAAACCATATATTTAAATAAATCACCTGAAAAAAGTCATTTTATGAAAATAATTTGATTCTAAACACAATCTAGATTGTGAATTTTTATCCCAATTTTTGGGAACTCTAAAAAATTGTAATTATTTCGCCGTTTGTTTCAGTAGAAAATATTATTTTTTTTATTTACCACTTTTGGAAGATAGTGATACCTTACATTATTTTTTCTTGAATGATCTTATAGACTTAATAATTGTAATACATTTAATGTGATGTTTATAATTATTGAGCCTTTATTTTTGAAAATTAAATTTTATTGTATCAAAATATTTTCTCAATATTTACATTTATTATCTTATTATGATATGATATTTCAATGTTTCCTAATAAACACTATTTTCTTCCAAAAATATATTTCATTAACTTATATTTTTTTCAATATAATATTTTTCCCTATTATGCATCTTATTGATATCCTGAAAATGGGGGAAAGAAAAGGGGAAAAAATTATTTTTAATATAAAAATTAGTTATTATTTCAGAAAAGGTGGTGAACAAAAAGGGAATATGGTTTCTCAAAAAAAGGATATGTCTTCCTTTTTGAAAAGATAAAATATAGTATAGGAAATTTTTTTCCATCCATCACATGAGTTTTTGTGATGATCAAATCAGGGGATGTTGCTGTAAAGAGCATGTTGTTCCAATATATATATTCTTTATGTGTTTTGATGACTCAAAAAATATCTAATTTTATTATAATGAGTTTTTAGGAGTTTAAGATTGTATTTAATATACATCATGTGCTCAAATTTTGATCTCATTATATATATGTAATTTATCATATGGAAGTTAAATATTAAGTTTATTTTTTCAGAATCAGAATGTATCATATAATACTTTATGAGACGATGTTCGACTAAGCCGGTTAAAAAATTAGTTTATGCCAGAATAAAAATTGGAACAGACTTTATTCTCCTGATTGAATATTCATAACTAGAAGAATTTAAAGAAAATTAAATTGTATATCTTGGTAATAATTTATCTAATGATAGATAATTATCTTATTCTACATTTAAGAGTGATTATCTTATGATTCAATTTTTTCTGATATTATAAGAGATATAATATGATGAATAATGTCTTTAGTTGAAGTCAAATAAAGATATAATATTTTCGACCATTAGGAATTAATTTTTTAATCCCTTGGTAAGTCATTCCATATCTTTTTAGAACACAAAAATAATATTATCCATTTGTGGAATGATCATATTATACAAGACATACCCTGAATAGGATGATTCGAAGAACACGAAGATATAAGACCTTCAGATTCTTAATTAAATTATATATTTTGAATGTGTGGAAACATAATCTTATTATCCTATCTTATTAGGATTTATTCATGGATCATTATACCTTTATATATATCTCTTGATCAATTTTGAAATGCATATAAAAGGATCAGTTAGCTACAACACATAAAGAAGAGATGAGAACAGAAAGAAGTGAATTCATGTGCATGTGTATTTGTCTAACATTGAAGATATATACATATTGTGAATAAATTCATCTTATGCTGAGATTTTTAGTTCTAGAAATTACACTGAAGACTATCCCAATATGAATCGTGTAGACTATCATTCTTTTAGTATGACTATTCATCTACTGTTATTTTCTGCATTAAAATGTGTGCCACAAAAGTTTCTTAAGATTTATATCTCCTTATATTCTTCCTACACATTATGAAAGAGTGTGTAAGGTCGGGGATAAGTCTTGCAAATGGAGAAATGTGTTGAATGATATTTGACCTTTATACTAAGAGGCTGCTACATGTACACAACTGGGAGTCCACAAAAAATGGATGGATAGTGTAAATCACAATTCTCACAGAGTAAAGCATTTGTGGAGTGGACAAGGGTATTTTCCCCCTGAAAAACATTACACGTCTTTTTTCAGTTTCCTTTAATGATGTTTCACATTTCTGCTATATATACTCTTATGGAGGAAATTTCAACTTATATTCTTCGAAGAGGTTGGTATAATATTCAAGAATATTTTAAGATCCCAATTGACCCCCACCCTTGAATTATTCAGTCATTAAGTATCTAGGAAAACATATATACACTATGAAAAATTATAATCCCTTTTATGTGTATCAATTCACTGTATCACCTTAATTTAATCAATGTTTTATTTTAGGGGTAGATCGAATTCGATTAAAGTGGGAAAAAAGTTTTGACACAAAATGACTCCATTTATCCCTATTTCTTAAGTTTACTCAATTTTTTTATTTTATTGGTTATTTAAATAACTTAAATTAATGTTGTAACACCCTGAGATTTTGAAAAATATTTTTTTTGAATTAGTTTAATCTTTTTAATATTTTTCATTTCACACAACTTGAAAATAATTATTATATATTTATATAAATATTAAAGTAATATGCTTGGATTCTGTTATACAAAATTCCATGTTAATCATGAACTACACACAATATAAAGGTTATATATCTCTATATGGAACAGTGAGTTAAGATACATTTTTATGGAAGATAAACATTCTTTGATGGATTGCATAACACACTAGACCGAGTGTTACCGAACAATAATATTTTATATAATACTATATAACCTAACTGTTAAATTAGATTTTATGAAAATTATTAAATAACTTAATTTAATATATGGTTTTCTCAAAATATAAAATTAATTAATTAGTTAAAAATTATTTAGAAATGAATATATGAGACAATTGAATATAAAATTAGTATTTTTATAGAAAATTTTATTGTGCTCAAAAAGCTGTTTTAATCCAAATAAATTAAATTTATTACAATTAGTAAGTAATTTTAATGTAATATATATTTTATATATCTAATAAAATATTTTTTATTATAATAAAACAGATTTTGTAGTCATAAGATATGAAAAAAATTATATTTAACACAATCAACCTACTTTTTTTATTAAAACAATTTTACCTCATTTTAATCGTGAACATATTTTAAATATTAAATATGGAACTGTTATAATTTTTATATGTTAAAAATATCATTTTTTATATAGGAACATAAAAATGATGTTAGGATACATTTTTGGTAATTTTCTGTAAGGTTACATTTATTTAATGAATTGCTAAAAATATAGGATTTTAATTGAAAATAGCTTTTTTATCTAATTTATTAATAAATATAACTTATTTTAAAAAAATATTTGAAAGTTCAGTAAGATATTGTTATTATAAATTAATCTTATTTAGGTAATCATAATTAGTTTGTCTTCGAAATTTAATATAAAAACATAGGGAGCTTTTTAATGTTTTTTCATTAGAAACCATCGTTGTCGACCCGACTGTGATATTAAATATAAATATAAATTTCAGAATTATATGTTAGGAATTTTTAACAAAATACATATTAGGAATAAAAATAATTTATAATATAAAATATGGTGAAATTAGTTTTTTACAAAAAATAATTAGTGAAGTAATTACAATAAATTACAACGGCCAATGTTAAATTAATGACAATAAGGGAATTAACCATAACCTGAAGGGACAAAATGATCTATACACTTGTCCAAAAGATATTTTATAGAATTATTTAGACAATATCATGCATCTTATTAACATTGGATTATTATTTTTCCACTTTCAATAAAACAACATGGGTGGGTTTCCTTTCTTTTAAAATATTACATGTGCGTCACTCCGCCTACATTATAAAAGACATCCTCTCCTCCCACTTCTTTATACCACTTAATCCCCTTTGGTCTGACCAAAAATAGGGTAAATATATCCCCAAATTCCATCCCTTCTATATTGAAGATAAAAATTTTGCACAAATAAATCCAAGGAATCCTTTTGGAACAAACCCAATAGTTACTCGATTAAAAGGTAACACCCTCCCTCAATATCATTTCATTTATTTTAATTATCCACTACCTAAAATATTATTATTACCTGATTGTATAAAAACACCAGTATCCTCAATATATTAGGATTTGTTTCTACCATTTATTCTATCTACACTTACACACACATCTATTTAATGGGTAACGAACATTGTATTTACATGTATTGTAGACTACCACCTCACTGAATGATGATTGTTCAATTTTCCCTTACCAGCTCTCATGGGGGATATTATGAAAGAAATTATATTTATATATGTTATATATATATATATATATAATATTTATTATGAATTTCATATTATTTAATTATTTTACAACACATATATTTATACTTTTCATTTGGTATTAATACATTAATTTCTTTTGAGTAAGTGTGGACTACTTCCCCCTCAAGGTGATGTGATTCATTCATACCATAAATGGAATGTATTAAGGATTAGTTTAGTGAATATATATGATATATATGATATATATAATATAATAAATATAATTTAATAAACAGATATATATATATATATATAACTTTTTTTCATTCAACAAGACAATTAAACAGAAATAACATTAATGTGTATATACGACTTACCATCTCCATGAATAATGTGTTGTGTTTGGGACTTATATACTATTAGGATTATTATAATAAAACTATTTTGATAATACATTATATTTAAATAATCATTTAAATTCTAGAAATAAAAATATAAATATAAGGACCAATGATATGAAAAATTTATACACAAGTGAAAAACAAAACAGATATTACCAAAAGTGAAACATTAACATGGGATTGTTAAAAAATGGGTAATGTAATGACATAATAAAACCATATATGGTATTAGAAGTAGGAACATGATTCATTTATATATTTATAATAAATTTATATTAATTATATGGGATGGTTGAATGAGTATGATGAATGTCATGAAAAAAGTTAAGGGGATTCCATCCCACTTTTTATTTTTTGTGAGATTTATGTTTTATTCACCGCCCATTCATTTTTGAGAGGTGTTTATACATCCCATGGATGTATTATATGATTATAATCTGTATATTTATCAGTATTTACATATTCGTTTGATGACATTTATTTCATGGGATTTATGTTTCCAATGTTTCCAAATCGGAAAAATTATTTTATCTCAATTTTATTTTTTGATACACATCCCTTGTTATACACCTATATATTTCTATTAGTTGTATATAATTTCCATTTATATTTAATATCATAAATATATATATATTTATTTTATTTTAAGCTTCATGAATTCTCATTTTCTTTCATGGAGTGTTTTGTCCCATGTTGCTAAATGATAAGAGTTTATTGAAATAATATCATCACACTTCAAGATTGTTTATACTTATACTTCCTTTGATGAAATATTATGATCCATATCTCAAGAAAACTCAATAATATTTTTCTAACCTATTTATTCAAGATATATCTACGTATTAGTACCATTTTCCACTCTATGGTTCTTAAGATAATCAAGAAACTGTTTTTAATAAAAAATTTATTGTAAATATCTATTCAGTTAGAAATCTATCTTATTTCAAAACCATGATTTAAAAAATATTTTAAAATGATATTTGAAGATAATTTTTTTAGAAAAAGTATTTTAAATTTTTTTTATGGTTTTATAATATTTAATTTTATGTTTTAAATATTATTTATAAGAATTGGTTAAAAATATATTCATGATTTATTACGAAGTATTCAAACTGTTTTTAAAGAAAAAGGTTTTTAATATACTTTAATGATTATTTTAAGAGTTTTAAGGAAAAATGTATTCAAAATGATTTCCTGTATTTATTATATGTTTAAATTTATTTTATTAAAAAATTATTGTGAAATAGTTTTATGAATTAAAATTGTTTTTCAATGAAGAAAGGATATTATCCTCAAGAAACATTTTCTGATTGATAATTCAGAATTATATTCTATCTAAAATGAATTTTGTTGATGTTATTCATGCCTTTATATGATATAGTATAAAGTATCCATTAATATTCATCCTATGAATGGTTTTTTATTTTATTTTAGTATTTTTATAAATCTCATTTCTCTTCCCCAAGTTATAGGCTTTTGAAACCTGCTTATTTTCATGGGTTATGGTTTCAGAATGTGATTATTAAACCAATATTTTCTTTTCATAATTTATGATTTGAGGAAATGTTAATGATAACCATTTAATTTCATGGGTTATGATTTGATGTTTATAAAACCTATATCTTTTTATGGGTGATTATATGATGAATATTTTTATTTTATGGAACATATATGAACGATGTTATTATGAGATGAGTGGGGTCTATATCTCCCTCTAATGAATTGGGTAATGATAATTTTTTAATGAGACCAAAGGGTACATGAGTGGAAATCCCAATCATGAAACATGAGGGTAAATAGGAGGACATCCCAAGACTAAAACAATAGGGTCAATAGGAATACATCCTATGCCCGAAATAAAAGGGAACAAGGGAGGACATCCACAGACCAAAACAAGAGGGTACATGAGAGGAAATCCCAATCCCAATACAATAGGTTAAATGAGAGTAAATCGAACGAACAAAATAAATGGGTACATAAAATGATATCCCAATCCCAAAACAAGAGGGTAAACATGAGGGAATCCCAATCCCGAAGCAAGTACATAGGTGAGAAACCCAAGACCAATTGGTTACAAAGTCTTTGGTAGGCCGCCTTGACATAGGGGTTTTATATTTGTTTTGCACAATTTCATGTTTAATTATAATTTAATTATTTCATTAATCATGATATTAATTCTCTTTTGATCCATGTATTATGAATTTCCAATCTTTATTATGAAATCTAATATGTCAGGTATAAACTTCAAATTTTATACCCAAGTTCCATAGCATATGGTTCATGTTATGCTTATGCATTTATTTTGTTCACACTTACTGAGCATCCTAGCTCACCCATTTCTTATATTTTCTTTCCATAGGTTATAAATAACGTTTTTAGTTAGAATTAATAAATGTGGAGATCATTATGAGAGATGTTGAAGATATTTCACCAGGATAGAAGATCTTTTTTACAGGTTTCCAATGACACTAAACTATTACGGTCCTCAAGAATGAATTTTTCTAACGTAGTAAATACTGATCTACAATAATGGAATACCTATGTATATCAAGATAGGGTTTCTATAGCTGGTATCAAAAAAAATGTTTTGTCAACCTTTGAAAACTTGGAAGAGAAAATATAGGTGAGATACCAATGTTTTTTAAGGATATGTCTAGTTATTTCATTAAGGATAAGTATAAAGAAGAGGTAATATTTAGAAAAATATCCTAGAATGTTTTTAAATGATAAAATGAATTGTTTTATAGTGATATATCCATGTATGGAATGTATAAGTTGATGTCACTCTGACACATATTGTCATGAACAAGATGGGTCTCCATCCAAACTAAAAATGGACCCATTCCCTGTAAACTCCCAAATGATGTCCTCTATCCTCACGGGATGGAACAAGTGCCAAAGTATCATAAATAATGGTTTGGGAATTATTTACCTGATTTTAGAAACACAAAAAAACCAAAAATAATAAATAAAAAGAATGTAAATTTGTTTCACCAAATGAGTCTAAAAACATCAGAATTGAATTAAATTTTTTTAAACAAATACCCAGAGTGAAAAACATAATATAGACCACCAATTCCTACTCAAAAGACACCACACAACAAGGGAAAATATCCCTTAATCCATCTCTACTATACAACGCCAAGGAAGGAAGCTAACACCCCGAACCACCATCTTCGAAGGCCTTGCACTTTCTTGTGTCAAACATTACCATGTCTACTTACAACCAAAGGAGTATATAGGTTTCAACCCTTATCCAAACTAGATACCACCAAAAAATATTCCATAGGAAAAACATTTTAGGAAAAAAATTGTTCATGTTTTCGAAAATAGAAAATGCTAGTAAGAATTTTGAAGAGAGGCAACTTTAAAAGAAAAACAATTTTCAAGGGGTATTTTTTAATGAATTAACAGTTTTAAAGACAACAAACATACAAATAAAATTACCATAAAAACTCACTCTATGCCGATGGTATGTACAATATAATCAATGATTACTAGTCACAGGAACAACCCTAGTCACTAGCTCGCTGTGGGGCCCTAGGTACATAATATGTCTGTGTAAAAGTAACCATAACCAATATACTTATCATGCTTGAGCCACTAGGATTGGAGACCCCAATGGACTAGTGGACCCAAAAATATTCATTGTTTAGTTATCATTTTCATCATCAATCAGTTTATGTGAAATGGGGACAGTTCCACTACCAGATAACTAGCACACCCCTCCTAGTCCTCCCACCTAGATACACAGGCTTCCACCTTTATGCTAAATCAAGTTCCACATTTTCTAAAATATCATTTTTTTCATAGAAATAGGTTTTATAAATCATACACAGACCATAAAGTACACAAGCATGTTTCACACCCTCAATAAATTTAATAAACCATTTAATGGTTTTATAAAACAATTTCAAGATGTAACATAAGGGTTTACACAAAAACATACATTCAAGAATCATAATTTACGGATAAATACCCAAAAAATAAAATAAAAAACTAGAATTTTAATCCCTAACACCATTTAATAAATTAATTTTATGAATCAGAAATTAAACCCAAGTGATAAAAGATGGAATATACAGGAAAAACAAACAGTTCCATTTCAAAATAAAAGATTAAAATTAAACATTAAAATTAAACATTTAATTAATGATGAAAACAATTATTTTTGGCCACACAAAATAGATGATAAAAATAAAAAATAGGTTAATAATTCCATATAAATTCACCAATGAATGTTTACCATTGTAACCACCTACCTTGAATATCAAAAACTCCAAATCTTTTTGTGGGACATCTACCGCACCACAACCCCCACCACAAGTGACTGAAAATAAACCCTAACCAAGAATATTGAAATAAAAAACTCAATATTAATCTTTAGAGACCAAACCCTAGATGTTGTAAATTTATAACCTCAAGACAGAGGGAAGAAACCCTAATGAAAAGGAAGGAACAAGGAAGAAATTCACTTACATGAAGAATCTTGAAGTTTCTACACCAAAAATCTCTGCAAAAATGTGTTAAAAGGAAGCTTGAGGTACCATGGGAGTCTTATATGGATGATGTGGATGAATGAGGTAATAAAGGGTCACATTATGTATATTTTCAGAAGGAAAAAATGGTCAAAACATTTTTTTAACACCTGGACACTATGCATGGTTTGTCCGCACGATTTAGTAAATAGTGTTGCCAAACCGTGCGACTTGTTCTGGCCACCCAAAAACACTCATTTTTATCCATTATTCTTGTGGGAGAATATGGTAAACCTAGGGGGGATTTAGTAAATTAATATAAGATAAGAATAAATTAAAACAAGGACACATATGTGGAAATTTTCCCCGCCATTAGAACTTTCTGCCTCAGAAAGTAAACCCAAATCTTGATATGAAAACAAGAATGGGTAATATTTCTCAACCCATTAATTTTACTCCCTAGTCTCATGCACATCTTTCCCAGGCTTCCAAAAGGCATTGACCGGTGGAATAGAAATTCCTTGAAGCACCTTCTCTTGGTTATCCACTATTCGTACCATCCATTAAAATACAGAGAAATTAGGATCTATCTCCAACCCTTGCCAATTTAATAGGCAGGAAAGATCTGGGTTGTACTTATTCAATTGAGAGATAGAGAATACATTGTGAGTTTATGTCAACTAAGAAGGAAAAGGTATCCAATATTGAAAATTTCCATTCAGATCAGTGATCTCAAAAGGTATGACATACTTCCACATTAACTTTCCCTGATTTCCCAAATGATGATGACCCAAACGAGGGGACACCTTTATGAGTACCCAATCACTCATAAGGAACTCAAGATATCGACACCTCTGACTGAAATAAGATTTGTGGCGACTCTCAACTATCAATAATCACTGCCTGATAAACTTGACCTTCTCAAATGTCTCTTGTATAAGGTTCATCCCCAATTGTGAGGTCACACCTACCTCTGCATAACACAGAGGGGACCGAAAAGGCCAAACATATAGTGCCTCAAAAGGATAAATTTGAATAGAGGATTCATAAATATAATTATATTAAAATTTGACCAATCCCAAATAGCTATCCCAAGATCCTATAAAACCCAAAACACATGCACAAAGCATGTCCTCCATTATCTGATTTCCCCGATATGTCTGACCATCCATTTGAGGACGGTATGTCATGATAATCTTGATATATGACCCCAAAGCCTTCTGAATCCCTTCCCCATACTAAGAGGTAAAATGGGGGTCTCTATCTATGAAAATATCTGTTGGCACACCATGAAGACTTACCACCTCCTGAATATAGAATCAGCGCAACTCATCCACATTGTTTGTATCTCTGATTAGAATAAAGTCGGTTAATTTGGTTAGATAATAAATCACTACGCAAATAGAATTCTTACCCTAAGGTGTATTAGGAAATCCAAAAATGAAATCCATGGTGACCTAATTCCACTTCTAGGAAGGAATGGGTATTGGATGAAGCAAACCAGAGGGCCTTTGTTACTCAACTTTTACCTATTCACATGTATAGAATCTTGAAACCAAATTATCCATGTCTCATATTATACCTAGCCACCAAAACTTCCTACACATGTCAAAATAAATTTTAGTATCTCCAGGATGAATGACCCACTATGATTGGTGGCTATCCTACATCACCACCTTCCTTAGAGACAACAACACCACCGAACGAACCATGAAGCATGTGGTTCCCTTGAGAGATGACGACCAATCATACGACATCTCCCCACCATAAATAAACTGCATAGACCACTAACAATACTCATGCATGGGATTCTCCCACTAAATGGAAAAAAAGAGAGGGAGTAAACATAACGCTTTCCAACAACACACCAACACTATGCTCCTTGGTGTCCATGTGAATCGGAGCAAAGAGCACCATCAAAGTTCAATCAACATTGGACTTCCTCAAAGCCGGGACTGGAACTATTCATATCAAGGCATCAGCGACCACATTATCCTTGCATGGGGTATAGATGATATCAATGTTTAAGCTCTGTAAATAATCTATCCAACAATGCTGACTCAGATAAAGATTCTTCTATGACAAGATGTAGTCTAAGATCTTATGATCACAGTACACCACAAAATTCTCCCCAAATATGTAGTTATTCTATGTGTTCAATGCATTAATCATATATGTTAACTCCAAGTCATGTATTTGGTAATTCTTTTAATATGTTCAGAGTTGGTGGGAGCCATACTCTACAACGTGATCATCCTACAAAAGCATGAACCCATTACCCATACCTGAATCATCATTATAAACTACATATCCATTAATAGATTTTATAAAGATCACAAAGGGTGTCGTGGTCAACCACCACTTAATATCCTTAAGGGATTCCTAATATTTTGGGCCCCATTCAAACTGCACACCTTTTCGGGTGAGAACGGTCATGGGTAAAGCAAACTGAGGTAAATCTAGAACATATAACTTATAGTAACCTAATAGGCTGAGGAAAATCCTAATGTCCAACACATTATTTGTATGCTCCCATGAAATAAATGAATTGATCTTCTTTGCGTCTACTTAAACCCCTATTCTGAGATGAAATGACCCCTAAAGTTCACCTCCCTGATCCAGAATGTTTACTTGGACAAATTTTCAATAAGGCAATGATCCTGGAGAGTTCTCATCAAAGTCCGAAAATTATTCTCATGATCTTTCTCAGATCTATAGTAAACCAAGATGTCGTCCAAAAATACCATAGTGAAGGAGTCAAGATATTGGTGGAACACCCTATTCATGATCTCCATTATGACCGTTGTATAATTAATCGATCTGAAAGGCATGACCAAGGAATCATAGTGGTGGTACTTTCTTTTGAAAGCTGTTTTCGGGATATCCGCCTCTCTCAACCTGACTTCGTGGTTACCTGAATGCAAGTATATCTTGAAAATTCACTTTTCCCCTTTCAAATATTCAAACATGTCATTTATTCAGGGAAAATGGTATTTGTTCTTGAAGGTTACCTTATTCAGATTTCGGTAGTCAATGCACAACCAGAGGGACCTACCGACCTTCTTTATAAAAAGAAAAGGATCATCCCAAGGAGATATGATTGAAAAAATGAATCATTTGGATTCAAATTCATTATTCATTATATTTAATTCCCCTCACATGATGGGGATGATATGATATGAGGGAATAGATATCAGCTGTGTTCCAAGAACCAAATCAATCATGAAATCTAGGTCTCAATCTAGAGGAAATCTTGAAAAATCATCTTAAAATACCTTTGAGAACTCATACAATACATGAGTTAATCCACCGTTTTGAGCACATCCATTATCCTCTAGCATGAGAAATGAAAAGAAGAAGATAATAATTCCTAATATTTGGAGTGGAGGTCTTGTATGACCTGAATGAGGATCCCATTCCCCATGAAAAACCTGAGGACTCCCATCAAGTTCTGTTAATCTCACATGAAACCAATAGTAGTATGTATGCTCTTGAAAGTTCACCATCCAATCCACTCTAAGGATTACATCTAAAAGGTCCATATCAAATACTAATAGGTCCCACTACATCACAACCCCTAAAATGGAAAGTGCATAAGACAATAACTTGAGACCCTTCTCCTTTTTATTACCCAACGAAGTCACCAACTCCATAATGAAAGAAAAAATATCAGTTTTCAAATTTAGTATATTCACAATAAGTATAGAGATAAAAGAAACGAAAGCACTGAAATCAAATAGAACAACAACTATAGAACAGGAAACCAAAATGGTACCTCGAACTGTCGAATGTCCAGCATCTGACCCCGCTAATGCTTGATCGACAACATGAAGATTCCTTGTTTCTACCAAAGAATTGTCACTTGCCTATGGATATACCCTGAATTTGATAATCTTAGAAGATGATCTAGCCTTGACTCCATGGCCACCAAACTAATATTCCACCATCCCAGATGACTCTTACTTAGCTGACAATCCCATGGATGTCGTGGATCGGACCCCACTCTGAAGGGGACACATCCCCTTTCAAAATATCATCAATTATCCCAAATCTACACACTAATAACAGGGTTATAGAGTATATATACATGCAGTTCAGGTGTTCCCAATACTACCGCACTGGTGGAACACAATGGAACTTTCATCAAAATCCATAGATGAAAACTACCAGGTAGGATAAAATAAACTAACACCTCCCTTATTCCCCTGCACCTATTGCTTCCTTTTGATCTAAAATAACTACCATTGCCCATCACTGATACTATCCTAGAGAAATCATACCCCCTTTTAGTCAATATCTATCATACAATCTCAATCAAACAACCCGGTATAAGTCTTAACCTCAAATAGAAACACCTGATAATAGATATATGACTGTAAACCCCTCTGGTACTTTTGAGCCTTCACATGATCACTGGAGCCCTTTTGAGGTGAATATCAAGCTAGATCGGTGAAGTGGTTTACATACTCTATCACAAACTGATCACCTCGGGCGCATTCCATAATCTCCCTTGATTTGGAATAAGACAAGACTTCAAGATAATATTTCTCAATGAAGGAATCCTTGAAATCCTTCCAGCTCAAATGATCATGATTCCCAGCTTGAAGCATCGATTCAAACCACCTGCGGCTGGGACCTTCTCAAAAGAATGAGGCACATTTGACCCTGATCTCCTCAGTTGTGCAAAGTAACTCAAACATGCATTCAATCTTGTCCAGCCACTCCTCTACTTTCTGATGCTCTGTGCTACCTAAAAAATACGTGACTTGTTATTTAGGAAATACCATTTTTTTCCTTTCTAGGACCAAGTTCATCTTCTCTAACAGGATTAGTAGTAGTACAATATACCTTCCACAGATCCTAGAAAATATGAACCACAACTTCTTTATACCACTGATCTAGAGGTGATGGATAAGTGTCTTCCTCTTCCTCCCAGGGGTGCATGAGAGTTTTGGGGAGGAATGTTTCTTCAAAAAGGAAACAACCATAAGAAAAAACAATAGTAGAATAATTTCAAAAAAAATCAGAAGTAAAATCAAATATAAATAAATAAACTCATCAAAATAATGAAATAAACAACAACATAACCCCCAACCAATGTTCACATGTAGTCTGCAGCCTGCACGTCCCACTTGGAAGATAATTAAAACAATAATCTCAATATCCTAGGGAGACACAAGGTCTTTCGTGAGTGGTGCATGCCATAAATCCTACTCACATTTATAAATTTTAACCCCAACAGTCATAGTTTCTGTCTAACTAGACCCATCATAAATAATATGAACCACATATATTAACCAGGACCTAATACCATTTTTCATGAACCAAGTTGGGTATCTATCAAAAATGGCATTCGAACTAGTCTATGGAATGTCCCAAAGGCCATTCCCCATCCCCATGGGTTTAAAAAAGTTCTTGGGAGTCATAAATAAAAGTTTGGGATTGATTTAACTATGTTTAGAAACACAATACAACCAAAAATAATAAATAAAACAAATCATAAAAATTTTACACCAAACAATTGTTAAAATAAATTCACAATTAAATTACATAGTTTTAACCAAATCCCAGGAGGGCCATAAATATGAAGGATAAACAAGTCCTACTGAAAAACCACAACATGGTAAGTGGACATCACCATCAAGCGATGGCCACAAATCCGCACCATAGAAGGCAACTAAGAAACTAAACCTCCATATCCAAGGACATTACCTGTATTTGTGTCAAACATTAACAAGTATACATATAACCAATGTTTTAAGTAGGGTGTGAGCCTAATCCTAGTAGGATTATACCCAAAAGTATTCCATATTATAAAAATTTTATGACAAAAGTCAATAATGTTTTCGTAAACATAAAATGCAAGTAACAATTTCTATGAGATGCAACTTTTAATGAAAACCAGTTTTTATGATGGGAAATATAAAGAATATAAAATATTAAATAAAACACACATTATGATGAAATTACCATCCAAACAAACTATGTTATTACGGTAAGTATAAAATAATCAATGATTACTAGTCACATGAACACTCGTAGGCACTAGCTAGCTATGTGTCCCTAGGTTCATCATATCTCTGTGTAAAAGTTACCATAAACAATAACATTATCATGCACGATCCACTATGAGGGGAGAACCTAAGAGAATAGTGGTCCCCAAAAATCATTATAGTTTAGTTAGTGTTGTCATTTTAAATCTTACTAAGTGAAACATGGAACAAATCAGTACTAGATCACTAGAAAACTAGTCCTACTCAGCACACCATGATACTCGAGAATCCCTATTTTCCCCAATCAAGTCCCACTTGTTCTACAATATCATTTTAACAAAAATAACAATTTTTAAATCATACACAAACCTAATAGTACACAAAAATCTTCTACACCATCAATTTAATTTAATAAACCCTTTAAAAATTTTATAAATCAGTTTCCAGTGGAAACATAATTGTCTGCACAAAAAATCCATTAAAAAATACACCTTTAAATAAAAACGCCCAAAATTATGTTACCAAACCAAAATTGGAAGAACCAAAACTATTTTATAAATCAATTACATGAATCATAATTATTACCGAGCGATACAACATGAAAAACATTTGAAAAACACCCATCTACTTGTCAAAATTAAACCCTAAAAATAAGCATTTAAACAATGCTACCAAAAATGGATTTCAAACCACAAAAAATAGATTAGAAACATGATAAATATGTTAATAAATAAATATAAATTCATAAAATAATTATTACCCATGTGACCACCGACTGTGAATATCAAAAACTAAAAATCGTTTTGTGAAACTTCAATCGCCCCACAACCACACCGAATTTGAGTGAAAAGAGAACTGTAACCCAAAATATTGACCTGAGCAACTCATTATTAAACACTAGGGACTAAACCCTAGAAGATATAAATTTAGAACCTCAATAATGATGGATGAAATACTAAGGAGAAGGAAGTAACATGGAATTAATTCTCTCACTTGAAGAATCTTGAAGTTTTCCCCCAAAACCCCTTTAAAAATGGGTTCCAAGTAAGCTTGAGTGAGTTTGGGAGCCTTATAATTCTAAAATGATCAAATGGGGGATTAAAGGGATGCATTTGGTTTATTTATAGATTGGATAAAATGGTAAAAAATCATTTTTTAACACTAGGACATTGTTTACTGTTTGTCTACATGGTTTAGTAAATAGTGTGGCCAAACTATACAGATTGTTATGGCCCCCCCCAAACCCCTCGTTTTCTTCCAAAATTAAAGGTGGAGCCTAGGGAAACCTGAGGGGAAAGGTATTCAAATAATATAGGATAAAAATACCTGATAAGAAGGAAAATAATTGACATAGATGTATCTAGGAGTAACAACACTGAAAAGATGTTACGGTCCAGACTCAGGGTAATCTGGTACATAACAATGGGCATTTCTACTCACCTAGTTTGACACTATCTGGGGTTATTCTTGGGGAATTCCAAAGTTTTTTGAACCTTCATGAAGGATTTAAATATGTGTTTGTTATGAATAATATATGATTAACCTAAGGTTTCATAGATTAAGGAATGTGTTATAATTTAGACATCCTATAAGTAATTTGTTTCATGACATTGTGGTTTTCTGCTATGATATGTAATGCTCACACTATGCTTATAGTATTTGTTAATGGGGGTAAATAGATGTAATTGCATTAAACTTGAATGTGATGGATGATATGTTGATGAGAATCCCAATG
The DNA here is from genome assembly GCA_963277665.1 of Viscum album. Classification (NCBI taxonomy): domain Eukaryota; kingdom Viridiplantae; phylum Streptophyta; class Magnoliopsida; order Santalales; family Viscaceae; genus Viscum; species Viscum album. Next base: position 824,418,140 of record OY728148.1, on the reverse strand, counting down.
AGATAATAACATGAGTGATAGATATTATGATCATGCCTAATCATTTTTCAGAAAACATGATCAATAAAGTGTACCTTATGCAATGCCCCGACTCACCAAAGAAGATATGGAAGGATTTATTAGAGATTTTAGGTGATAAAGACCATTTAGGAAGGAATTAATGGTTCTTGTTTTCTAAAGAATATGGAAATAATCACCCAAGTGAATGATTTATAGTAAGAAGAAGTTGTTTAAAATATGTAAATGAAGTATACAAAGCATGTAATTTAAAAGGTAAAATGAAGATTTCGGTTAATGAAATGATTGATAATTTTGGCCTCTTTAAGTCATCATCAAAGTTTACTTGTTTTATGTATGGAATAAATGGTCATTATGAAACTAATGTTCCCAATTATAATTATCTTAAAGAGAAATGTTAAGGTTGTTTGAGTAATGGTTACATTGATGATGGTGATGGGTTGACGTAGGAAAGGGGAAATAAAATTGGTATTAACTAACGAGTTGAGTTATAATTCTTATGACTTATGGAGGAAGTTGAACAATCAATTCTTTTAGGAATATGGATTAATTAATTATGTAGTATTAATGGTGAAACAAGCAAGGATTGATCATTTAATGGTTTTATGTAAGGATGCACAATATTATTTTGAAATATTCAAATGGAATGGAAAATATTTTGACTAAGGGAACATGAACATTAATATGTTCCTTATGTTAAGATAATGTTATTCGGTTAAATATATTTTAGATAAGAATAAGTAAATTGGATAGTATTTTTTACTCTGGATGTAATTAGGGACTCGTTAAAAAGTAATTTATGCTATGAAGTTAATATTTTTTTGGATTTAGAAATTATAGATAGTAACCTTTATAATAAGGAAGCACACATTCTTTCCAAATGGAATAATGGTAATTCAGGTTATTAACATGTTTCAAGAGAATATATGATGAGAGTATTCACATGTTGGAATGTGACAAATAGGAGCTTCGTTGGGATATATGGGGGATCAATGTTAATATAATTTTGTGAATTTATTTCTAATTTTTTTTAGATTTTCATAATTCACAAGGGTTATAATGTTAACCATTTATGTGATGTTTAAGTTAATTTTTGGATGATATTTTTGAGATTAATGGATTATCTCACCACATGAGGATTCATGCATATTGGATAAACTACTCTAACAATTGTTTTGGTTGTAATTGAAGAGATGTGATATTATTTTCATGGATCTCATGATTAGTTAGTGATTCAAAAATGAAAAATTTAACTTCCTTTTTTGTGAAAGAGGTGAAGTGGATCAAATAAAAAAGGGTGATATTGCTTAAAAACATGAAAGTATACTATTTCATGAATTTTTTTTCTATTTTAGGAAAATAATTTATAAATAAAATGGTTTCCTAGTACCTTTATTTCAACTAGATCAGATGGTCCTTTAGGTCATCAATGATTAATGGCTTTGTGAATGTTAATTTTCACCCGGCCTTGTACTCTATCACTCACCATCAGAACATGGCGGTCAGATTTCTCATCCATGACCATGATCTCAATTCCCACTTATGTTCTCCTATGTGGGAATCTCTTTATGAGTTACTTTGGGTAACCATTATGTTTCCATCATTAATTTTTAAAAAGATGTTTTAATGTTCATTGATATGATGTGGGATTATGTGAAAGGATATCTCAAGTATTAAAACTTTGATGACCCAGAAATATTTTGTGGGAAAAATTAAATTTAAGTGGTGTAGAATGTAAAACCCCTTGATTTTGTGAAATATTTTTTTTATAATAAATTTAAACTTTGTAATATTTTTCATTTCATGCAACATTGAAAAGAGTTATTTTATACATATTAAAGTACTATGTTTGGATTTGTTATACGAAATGCCGCGTTAATTGAGAAATACACATAATATAATGATCATCTATCTCTATACTGGACATTGAGGTAAGCTTGGGTTTCACACATGACTGGCATTCCTCGATGGCTTTCTTAACATGCAAGATAGAGTGCTACTAAACAATCATATATTATATAATAATGTATAACCTTTATATAAAATTATATTTTATGAATATAATTAACTAAATTATTTATATATATGGATTTCAAAAAACAAAAAATCAATAAATTAGTTACAAATTATTTATAAATGAATGTAAGAACCAATTGAATATAAAAGGTCTATTTTTAAAGATAAATTTTATTATGCTGAAAACGTTGTTTTAATTCTAATAAATTATGTCAACTACAATTAGTAAGTGATTTTAATGTAGTATATATTTCTTAGTCAAGGAAATATTTTTTATTATCATCCAGTAGATTTTTTAAGCATAATATGAGAATAAAATCAATTTAACACATATAACCCAATATTCTTACTAATAAAATTTTACATCCTTTTCATAGAGAACCTATTATATATATAAATTTTGGCAGTTTTTAAAATTTTATATGGCAAAATAAACTTCATTTTTGAAAGATAAAAAATAGGCTAAGATAAAGTTTTAGTATTTTTCAATAAGGTTTCATTTTTTTAATAAATTATTAAAAAAACTGGATTTTAATTCAAAACTTCTTTTTCATCTAATTTATCTATTAGGATAATTTATATTTTAAGTTAGTTACAAATTTCAAATAGATAATATTGTTATAAATTATTAAAATTTACCTCATTATAATCAGTTTCCCTTTGAAATTTCATATAAAAAACAGGAAACATTTGAATGTTATTACATTAATAACTCGCTTTATTGACCCGACTGCGAGAATAAATATAAATTAATTTCTTCCACATATGTGTTTGGAATTTGAAATAATAGATTAGAATTTTAAAATAATAATAATTCATAATTTTTTATATGTTCAACATAGTTTCTTTACTAAAAAGATTAGTGAGTTAATTAAAATGAATTACAACAAATAATGTTAAATTAAGCTTAATAAGGGACTGAACCATAACTTAAGGCCCAAAAAAACCTATATACTTCTCCAAAACCCATTGGATGGATATATTTATACAATAAAATTCATTATATATATTTTTTCATTATTTTTCCACTTTCAATAAAGTAAACGTGGTTTGGGTTACTTTATTTTAAAATACTACAAGAGTGCCACTTCCCCTCCATTATTAAAGGTCGTGACTCCTCCCACTTCTTAACAACTCCAGATCAACTTTTTCTCGAACAAACTCTACCCAAATATCTCCCCAAATTCATTCCCTTCAACCTTGATTATTACTCTTGGGAAACAATCAATCCAAGTAATCCTTTTGGAACAACCCAAAAGGAGTTACCCGATTAAGAGGTAACACCCTCTCTAAATCTCAAATATACTATTTTCTTTATCCACTCCATAGAATATTCTTATTCAAGGGTTTTATAAAATAAATGTATCCAAAATATAATATTTTTTTATGCTATGTATTCTTCCTACTCTTACCCAACGATCCATCTATTGGTTAACGAACATACTATTTCCATGTATGGAGGACTACCAGCTCACTGAACGATGATTGTTCAGTTTTCCTTTATAGCCTATCATGGTATAAATTATGAGGGAAAATATATGTATATATTTTTTATATTATATTTATTATGTAATTAAGCTTATTCAATTGTCTTACAGTATATATATTTATATTTTTCAATGGTTGTTAATACGTTAATTATTTTGGAAGTGTGGACTACCGCCTCCTCAAGGTGATGTGATTCCTTAATACACTAGATAGATTGTACTAAAGATGGGTTCAGTGAATTTACATGATATATATGATATAATAATTCTCCTTAAATAATGATATATACGTGTGTGTTTGTGTGTGGGTATTTTACTTTATATCTTTGAACACAATAATGAAATGGAAATAGCGTTCATGTGTACGTATGACTTACCGTCTCCATGAATGATGTATTCTGTTTGATACTTCTATATTATAAAGAAGATCATAATAAAACTTTTAATAAATATAAATTATATTTAAATAATGGATTAAATTATATAAATAATGAAATAAATATAATGAAAAAATATTTGACAAATGGAGACACATGCGAAAAACAAAGTGGATATTACCCAAAGTGAAATATTTACATTGGAATGTAAACAATAGGGTAATATAAATACATAATCAAACCATATATGTTATTATAAGTAATAATATGGTTGTTTTAGATATTTATAATTAATTAATATTTATTATTCAAAAGTTTTTAATGAATATGATGAAAGTCAAGACACAAGGTAATGGGATTCCATCTCAGTTTTTTTCATGAGATACACGTTTTATTCACCACCCATTTCTTATGAGTGGTGTGTTAACTGCCTTTGGATGTTATATATTATTATTATAACTAAATATATTGATATTTACATTTCCTTTTGATTAAAATTATTTTATAGGATTTATTATTGAAAAGTTACCAAATCAGTAAAATAATTTTTCTTCAATTTTCGGTCTTTGAGACTCATGCAATGTTATAAACGTATATTTTTAAATTTTGTTTATATAATTTCTTTAAAATTTGATATCATGAATCTCATTATTTTCATTATATTTTAATCTATATGAAATTTCGTTTTCTAACATAGAGAGTATGATCCCATCTTACCCTGTGATAAGAGTTTATGGAAACAATCTCACCGCTTTTGAAGATTGTTTATAGTTTTGCTTCATTTGATGAAATATTGTGTCCTATCTCTCAAGAACACACAATAACAATTTTCTATGTTTATTAAAAATATATACATGTATTAGTACCATTCTTACACTTTTTGGTACTAAATATAATTAAGAAAATGTTTTTATGAAAAATATGATCGTATCTCTCTCTTCAGTCAGAAATGTGTCTTATTTCAAAACAATGTTTTGAAGGATATTTTCTAATGATATTTGAATATCAATTTTAAATAAACATGATTTATAAAAAAATTTAATGTTTTAAAATCATTTATTAAAAGTTTTCAAATTTATTTTAATATCAATGGTTAAAAAGATTTTCAAATTTTTTTTATAAGTTATTGAAGTGTTTTATATGAAAACATGTTTTAAGATGTTTTGAAGATTATTCTATTACTTTTATAGGAAAATGGACTTCAAAATTGTTTCAAGTATTATTTATAAGTTTCATGTTATTTTACAGGAAAATAATTTTCAAATGATTTTATGGATTATAAATATTTTTATAAACAAGAAAGAATATTTTCCTCAAGAATTTTTTTGAATGATATTTCAAAATTATATTTGATCTAAGATGAATTATATCGATATTATTCATGAATTTATAGGGAATTTCCTAAAGGTTCCACTTTATAATATTAATATCAATTGTTTATTCTTTCATTTTACAATGTTTATTAAATTTGTTTCTCTTCTATGAGTGATATTATTTTGAATTTAGCTTCTTTTCATGACTTATGATTTCATAAAGTGATTATGAAACATATCATTTTTTATAGTTTATGATTTCAGGAAATTTTAATGATACCCATTTAATTTCATGGGAAATGATTTTATGTTTATAAAACCAATTTATTTTTATGGATCACGATATGATGAATGTTTTACTTTGTAGAACATGTTATAATGATGTAATTATGTGATGGGTGGGACCAATATCTCTCTCTAATGAATTGTTTAATGATAATTGTTTTATGATATCAAAGGATACATGGGGGAAATCCCAATACCAAACAAGAGGTTAAATGGGTGGAAATCCCAAGCCCAAAACTAGAGGGTCAACGGGAGGACATCCCAAGCTCGAAACAAGACGGTGCATGGGAGGAAATGCCAATACTAAAACAAGAGGGTACACCGGAGGAAACCCAAGACCAGAACAAGAGGTTAGATGAGAAAACATCACAATCCCTAAACAAGAGGGTACAAAAGAGTATATCCCTAGCCTAAAACAACTGATTACATAGGAGGGAATCCCAAGCCAAAAGTAGGTACATGAGTGATTAACCCGAGCCAAACTTGTTACGAAGGCCTTGGTAGGCCACCTTAAGATAGGGGACTTATGTGTGTTTTACGCAATTCCATATTTTATTCATATGGTATGATATATTGAGTTATGATCTTAATTATTTTATGATCCATGTATTTTTAACTTCCAATATTTATTATGAACTATAATATTTAGGGTATGAACTTCAAATTTTATGTGCACGTTCCATACCCTTTGGTTCACATTATGCTTATGAATTTACATTATCTACCCTTTTTGAGCATCTGAGCTCAACCATTTCTAATGTTTCATTTCCCCAGGATATGAGAAAAGGTTTTAGCTAGAAGTACTAAAGGTGTAGATATTTATGAGATAAGGATAAAAGATTCTGTTTTTATGTTTTCGAAGACAATAAAATTTTATGGTCCTCATGTAGGTATTATTGTAATGTTCTCAATATTTATCTAAAATGATGTATGATCCATGTATGTCAAGCCTAGGTCTCTATAAATGTGTTATAATTTATGTTCACCACTTCCGTTGGGCTTATTATTCCCATCATAAAATTGGAATCATTATTCACAAGGTCATTTTGAATATATTTTCCTAATCCAAAACTGTGTGAAAATCACAGTTCATAGAAATTATTGAGATGAATTTATTTTGTTACATAAACTCACCCAGTGACATTTTTTCAAAGTTCTCTTGTGGGTTCCAAATTTCCCATTTGTATTCTATGTGTAAAAAAATTATATATTTTTCATTTATGATAGCTCTATATTTTGTTTGTCTCATATCAGTAACGTTTCCACAAATCATGTTCAAAATTTATTTAACTTAATTTTACAAAATTAAATTCTTGTAAACATCTTTACTCACACTCTTTCTCTGAGTTAAAAAAATCAGACAGCCATAAAATAGTTGAAAACTATGTTATCAATTACTTATTTTTTCATAGTCTCAAATCCCATGAATTACCTCAATTATAACATGGTATTTCTAAACTATATAGGGAATAAATTTGGTTCATGGAAAGGATGAAAAATAAAAAATAAAAACTTAACCACTGATTAATGTATTGAAAAATATTTTCCTTTAAAGGGTTTTTATTTATTTATATATTTCATTTGATTTGTCATCCCACAAATGGTTCTAACACTATATTAATTGATTTTTAGTATTAATTTGTTTAGGAAATATAATTCAAAATATATCAAAAAAATTTAGCAAAATAATAAAGAATACAATTTATAAGTATATATTTGTCAGTAACAAAGAGGAATCTAGACTCCTCCAAAGGATCATTCAAGAAGTCCGCCTGTTAATTCTTTAGCCATTTCCATTAACCTTAAATGGGTTCTCTGAACCATATCATTTAATCTAAACTACAAAAAAAGGTAAAATCATATTTTATTGTGTATGGTCTACTCCATTTGGAATTAAATTTACCAAGGAAAAGATTCATCCTTAAAGAAAATTAAATCTCTTTGTCTCCAACCTGATATTATTTTTTTGGGATAAAATTGTTAGGGGAGGTTTGGTTTTCCTCCTATTATTGGAGTGAGTTATCATATGGATCTCCCATAAATTTCTTGAGCTATATTAATGGATGTTTCCTTTTTTTCAAGCATTTATAAATAATGGGCTTCCCAAACCTATTTTTTTATTTAGATATTAATTTAGAAGTATAATTATTAGAAAAGAAATAAGGTACCTTATTAATAACCTAAATATTTACTATGTTATCATTCAAAGGTAATTTGGATAGTTTCTATAATTGTTAAAAATTAAATGAGTCATCTAGAGTAGTCCTTAAAACTTATTCTACCTTTGCAGTGTGAGGTATCATATTCATGTGTCCATCAACTATATTTTCAATTCACTTAATTTAATTAATCTCATGGTTAAAATCTTAAAGAAATAATATCTGTCTAACTATTTTTAGAATATAATCAGTCTTATGGATCAAGTATATTAAATATTTATATTCTTCCTAAGAGATTAAAAAAAATTTATAAATCATTAAGAACATAAAAAGCTTTTTCTATATTTTTTATTGATATGGGTAGGGTCCAGGGTTTGTGAAATATATGTTATTAGTAGAGGAGTCTTATCAATCATTTGGGACAGTATAGACCCTATATATTTATTAGAAGCATCACACGTTATCTTAATGGGTTGAATCTAGTTTGGTGGGAAGATAATATGGGTAGTGGTAAAACATTATTTTAATTTTTTAAAGGTTTTCATATATGTATCATCAGATGAAATATCATTTTTTTCTAAAGTAAGTTTTTTACAGGTAAATAATATTTCTAATGTCCCTAATAAACCTTATATTAAAACCAATATAGACAAAAAATGATCTATTCTACCAAAATGTGGTCGGATCGGGTAGCGCTGAAATGAAATGAATTTTGGATCTATCAGCTTCAATTCACCCCATATAAATTAAACTTCACAATAAATTAGTCTTTCTAGCATAAATTTGTATTTTTTGGAATTAAAAAATAGTTTTTTATCAATATATATTTTTATAACATTTTCTAAACCCTCGAGACAATTTTTAATGTAAGGTCCATACACAATAAAATCAACATGTAATACTTATAAAAAACTCTCCAACGGTCTTAGTAGATACTTATTATGAAATATTAGAAGGAACCAGGGGAATTTTAGTTCATATATGGTATCATTATTTTGGATAATGTATAAAAAAGACATGATATGGTTCTATTTTCTTAGTCACAGGGATCAATAGGAACTATAAAATACCCAAATAAATCATCATGTAAGTAAAAATGTCCCCTCACTACTAGTCTCTCTTGAATTTTCTCTAAAAAGGGATTGTGTCATGGTTTTTCTTGGTTACATGGTTTAATATTCTATATTAAATATAAATTCTATAACTATTATGCATTCTAGTGGGTAAAAATTCATCATTTTCATTTTTCATAATTATTTACCACTTTTCTTGGGAACAATTTGAATGGGTCTTATCTATAAGGAGTCTAAGATGTGATAGATTATTTCATATTTCTAGAATCTATAAAATTTATTTTTAGATAAAACTAGGAGGTTCAGTGTTGATAATTATATAGGGTTTTATTACTAAATTAGATCCTGTATTCAACAAAATTTTGTGCATGTATGTAGCAGGGTAAAATCATGAAATGTTTACCAATATCCATCATATGGACTTAACATTATTTTTTAGGATGTTTAGAAGACGGTTATCATGGTTATGTCCTATGTTTTTTAAAATTATGACTGACCATTTCTTATCTTACTTTAAAAAATAATATTTTAGATTTATGGGGAGCAGCTTTAATTTTAAACTAGAGAGCTTTTCTGAAGATATTTTCATTTCACTATTCTCTATACTATCCACTGGTGCATGTAAGACATAAATTTCAATGTCATAATTTAGTAATTCATCAAAATAATTCTAATAAACTTCTTCGAATTAACCACTAGTTCATACTTCCACCATATTCAGTTCATTTTCAAAAAAAGATTTGTCCAGTACATCAAAATTTTCTAAAGATTCCCAAATCCTTATTTTGTTATCAAACACTAAAATTTCCTCTCTAGTCTAATAGGGGAGTTCATAATATTTAATGTGAAAAAAAATATTCTACAGGAAGATATTTTGTTGAATCAAGAATTTTAAAATCCAATATCTTCTCACCAAAAGTCATTGAAAGGGTTCCTTTATTATCATTTATGATAATTTTAACAGTATTTATAAAGGGAGTTCTTAAAACAATGAGAGAATGATCTCTATCTCTTTTCATCCATGTTGAGAATTAAGGGGTAAAGAGGGAATCAGTAACCTTTTACACTTACCAGGACATTCTCAAGGAAACCTACTGGATATGTAGTGTCTCTATAAGAACCTTTTACAACCATGTTTGGGGGTTTGGGTACTCCCTTATAGAATTAAGAAGAAATGGAATAAAGCATTATAGTAATTTAACTTCACATTTCAAAAATTACATTTTAAGAAGTGAGGTCACTAATTATGTAGGTAATAAAAAACGGTCATGGATATTAATAATTTTGGAGAATTTTATAGGTGACTAGAGAAGAATAATTACTACCTAGTCATTCATCTTCATTGACTTTGAATATCTTTCTACTCGTTTATATGTACTCAATGAACCTTTACTATCATGGAATCTCGGTAATGGGTTCCAGTAGGGGGATATTGATCTCCATTTTTTTGAAAACATCCAAAATATCTTCCTAAAATGATCACTCCATAGTTATTCTTAGTTTATTCATTATTAATGGGAAGTTAGGTGGGGGATTATATGGATATTAAATGTTTTTCTTGTTTATCATTTTATGGTTCTTTATATACCTCCTCCCCAGGTTCATTTACTGAGGTATGTTCTTACTAATATTTAATTCTAGTTTTAATTTCCATGGGAAATCCTTTAGTTTCTTCCTATTATTTCCCACTCTACAATGTAATGGCACTATAATTTCATATTAGTTCAGAAATTTTCTGATGATGAATTATTCTTAGTCCTTGATTAACCATATTATTCAGTGTGGTCATGAGTTTGATGAATTTTCCTTTGAATTATTTTAATTCTAACCCATGACTGGTGATGGTGGTGTGTTGATTATTTTTAGATTCTATTACCTATCTCAACAATAATTTCATTGATAGAGGCTATGGTTTTTCTTTCTAATATCTTGTTAATAGTTGGAAATTTTTCCATGGAATGGATGGTTTGAGAAATGTTGTGGGGAAGACTATTGAAATGATATTAATTGAGTATTTTGGATCGTAGCTCAAATTGGTTAGTTTAAAATTTGGTAAATCCACGATTTCACATAGGATGGTTCGAGAATCTTCTCGGAATCTTATCCTCAAAACATTTATTTCCATGAACTTGAGGGAATCCATCATTAAAATGATCCATGGTGTAACTGAGTTGGAAAGTACTTAGGAGTGTGGGGGTTAATCAACACTATAAAATTTTCACATCTAATGGTCTCATAAGGGAAGTCAAATAATCAATTTTATTTTCTAAATTGGGTTATTTTGAAATTTTTACATCATATACCCCTTTAGTTGTAGTTCTGGTACCAAATTGTTGGGAAACTTGTGAGATCCTTTCAATGAGTTCTCTTACCTCATCTAGTAACTTATCAATCAGTTCAACTCTTAATGAAGCATCAAGTAGGTTAATGTCATAATCCATTACTCATTGGATGAAAAATAAAAATATGTTATGTTCTTCATATGGATGGTGTGGTAGGTTTTGGTTAGTTTCTTGAACAAAACCTAGAATTCATAGAGTGGCTCTCTTGTTTCCTATTTTATTCTATAAATTTACTTTTGATGTTGAGAACCTCTTGATGAAGGAAAGAATTTATAGAGGAAAATATATTTTATCTCCTTCCATGATTTGTGTTCTCCAGACTATAGAGTGTAGAGGCTCTCCTTGGATGCTCCATCATGTGAGAAATGGAAAGGCTTCCAACTAATTTGAGCCACACTAACTCCTATGATTCTAAAGACAATATAATATTAATTAAATTATCCTAATATCTTATTAGGATCTTTAGAAGATATCCCATGAAACAACATAAGTAACCCAATCATTCCCATTTTGAATTCACAATCTTGTTAATTATTTAATTGTAATTATCAGTTGAAAATTTTGAAATTAGGTTCTTACATTTCTGTAAATGTTATTTTAACATAAACTATATTTATTTCCATATATTCAATTTATATTATATATTTTAAGGAGGATGAATCTTTGGAGGTAGAGTTATACAATGGAATGGTAAAAAACCATCTTTTATCTTGTTTGGGTTTCTATATGTTTTGATTATTTTAAACATAATTCTCTCATCCTTTATATCGAATTCAATGATGTTGGAACAACTGGATCTGTTCATTTAAATGAAATTAAATAATATTTGGACAAAACACTATCCTACCCAGAAATGACACCAGTTTTGATTCATTACCGTCACAGAGTGCTCAGTAAATTTTTTTATCCCAATAAATGTAGTAAGAGTGGTACTAGAATTTCTTATAGAGAATAAAATGTTATTTTTGTGTGTTTTTTTCATTCTTGGATTGCGTTTTTACTTTTTAAAATTATAGTAGGTAAATCTAGCCGGTATTAAAATCAATTAAGGAAGTAGTGGTCAAACCTTGGATTATTCCCTTATTCACCTATTTAATTATTATTCATTTGTTTTATAATCATCTTATAATTAATTTAATCCAATATATTTCTTACATAATTAAATTATGATTCAGATAAAGAAATTTAATGATCTTGGTATTTCATACCCTTTCTTATCCAAATATTTCGACATATCTATTTACCATTGAATTACCCCCGCTATCTGTTATCATGTATAGTGAACTTAATCTATGTACCTTGTGTGTGAATTTATGAGAACAAAAAGAAGAAAATAAAAGAAAAATTAGAAGTAACTTATCATAAAAAATCATTAACTTCTATAGAGTAGTTGCTAATAGTATTTAATGATCGAAATTCAATAATAGATGAAGATAGGGGACTTTATATGGCTAAACCATAAAGGGTCTTGTGTGACACCACTACATTATTAAAAAAATAAAAATTAAAAAACACAATAGTCATGACATGTGGAGCATTAAATTTTACTGTCTATAGTATGTTCTTACGATTATATAGTTATCAACTACCCAGGTTGTGTTCATGTGCGTGCTTCATGTTTCTTCAATAAATTATATAATATCAGTAGAGAATATTTTGACTATCAACTAGATGGTTGGAATGTGCCAAGAATGAATGATCTTGAGGACTTCTTTAAGTCATACATACTATTCCATGATACATAAAGCTATACATTAAAAGGTGGAGTGATCCAGTGATTCACAATAGTGGGTAATGTATGGCCTAGGGCATTTAATTATGGGCCTTGTTATTTTGTGTAGCACCTTTGTATAATTATTTTAATCATGAGATGTCTTGTCTACTAGTATTTTCAACTCAGATTCACCCATTATTGAATGAAAAAAAATTAATTTCATTATTAAAGGTGATACATATTATGAGAAGAATTAATTTTTCTATTTTCCCCACATACAAAATTGAAACCCAATAGTGGATCTATTTAATAGTGAGAGGATATTCTAAAAAAATTCATCTCGTTGTTGCTTCCTTTATTTCTTATAGATGAAAGACTGATCAATTTTCATGAAGGTAGAGGTACAACAAGGTAGGTGGGTAATTTTTCAAAACATGCTTACTTAGAAGGTCATAGTCAGTGTTTATACAATGATATGGTGACTGAAAATGAAGTGATCATGGTAGGAATTCCAATTATAACCATTGTGGAAAGGTAAACGATTTCTATTCATGTGACCAGCTATTTTTTTATTTTCTGATTTTTTTAGTATATAGTCAACTGATGGTACACACTATTTGTGGAGTTACTATGAGAATATGGTATGGTTAGGTGGATTGGTGACCATGAGTAGTTCTCATGATAAGTTGATGGAACAGTCACCATTCCTACCATGTGGAATCAGTTTCATGGAAGGTCATCATATGATCAGTTCTAGAGGTAAGAAAAATTACATTTCATGTCATGGCCACTCTTGTCCATCTCAATTTTTAGTCCTACAAAAGTATTTATTCATGATTAGTGAAATATTTCTGATTAAATTTATATCCATTATAATTATTCAAGAAGAATCACCTTATAAATATACAATTATAATTATGTTATACTTTCATAAATTCAAATAAAACTACCATCAACCTGGGAATTGAACTATAATGTGGGGAAATATTATTAAATTAATGTTAGTGAATGTTAAAAATTCTAGCTCACTTTAGTTAATATAAAAAAATACCATTGATAAAAATAATTATACAACATAATAATTAATTTATAATGCATAATTACTTTTACCCTTTTACTTTAATAATTTTCTATAACATAGGACATTCCTTGGTCTAGGGGATAACCCTTAGTTAATGGAATTTACTCAGATAATGCCTAAGTTCCCCACTTATAAGACATAAAATTTAATCGCAATTATTTTCTCTATGAATTTCATTTCCTCATTGAAAAAATGTTCCCCAACGTTTGAGAATTTATTCAAGGTTCTTCTTGGTACCATTTTAAAATTTAGTAAGTCAAATATTTTTTCCTCTAAGCTTAATACTACATGAACTTTCATAAAAGTATATCATCCTCATATTTTATGAATTATTTATCTTACTAAATTTTACATTGTGAATAATATATTACAATATCTCATTAGGACTAATCAAAATCATCATCCAATTTTATTGCTTATAAAAAAATAATTTCCCATCATATTCATTATTAACATGATTTTATCAAGTTCCATCCATTGACTAAAAATGAAAACTCTAGTGTCTGAAACAATAATCATTATGTGGAAGCCATATAATCCTTAAAATAATCAATAGGATGTCAAATTCATGGAACCTTATCTTCAATCTATGAAACCATATGTTTAACCTAGGCCCTTTCTAGGTTATCATCTATTTAAATCATTCATGATCATTGGTAAAGAGTTTATGAATTTTTAAAAAAAATCCTTCAGTAGTTTCAAACAAGTCTTTCATCAAGGCTTGTTTTCATACACCAATTAAAGAACAAGAAAAATACTATGATATACTTTTAAAGTAATTAACCCTAGGTAAAACTATAAGAGATCCACATCCACTTTTGGTATTTGAGCATGGATGTAACGTCTTATAAACCACTCACTACATACTTCAAAACAATTCTAGGATATTTTCTAATAATTGTACTTATCCATAAAAATATATAATAATTATCCATAAGGATATCCATTGAATTATCCCTCAGGATCTTACTAATGTTTTCTCAATGTAGTTTTCATAGGATAACTAAAAATTTCATTGATACCAATTGTAAAGAACAAAAATATGCATATAAATATTAATCACATCTTAGTATATGTATATCATTTCATTATATAATGATCCACGAAATAATAATGTATGCCTAGTTAATTTTGAAACAAGGATACATAAAAAATGGTTCATAAGTGATCTATAAAATATCCCACTAATTTCATCATAACTAAAACCCTTTATAAAAATATCATACATAATAACTTTATTCATAACCTAGAGAAGAGAAACAAATGAAAGGGTGAGATAAGATGATCATTATGAGTAAACAAGAGATATATCATTGATCTCATAAGCATAACAAAAGGATATGGGTACAAGAACATGTGATTAACATTATAAAACCATACCCTAAATTTCATTGGTCATAAACTTGATCCACAGTATAAATAATGGAATTTTATAAGATTTGAATCATAAGGGAATCAAATAACATGACCCATGAGTGAATAAAAATGTAATAATAATATATTTATGGAATATAGTTACACATATAGACTATTATGTCAAATATAACAGCCAAGGAATTCATTACATGTTAGGATTTGACAAACCACCCATGTTCCATACAAGTTCTTTGGATAACCTCTTATCCATAAAAATTTAAATTTTTATTAATCCATTTTGAGGAAAAATGGGAAACCAAATTCACATAAAAGACCACTACATACTAAAAGAGCTTGCAAAATTATTAGACACGAGAGTTAGATTACCCGATTTAGCTACCCTATAATGATCCCATTTTAGTAGACTAACCTATGTTTATGGGGCCTCTCTAATAATCTCTTCAAGGTGGGTAAACATCCTCTCCATTGTCTGGGTGAATTAATCTAAGTTGATTATGCCCTGATTGAATCCCCGGGCCAGAATTCGGTCTTGTTTTTCTATCCAGAGCTCTTTCTCCTCGTTAGAGACAACTTGCAACCTTCTTTCATAAATTATTTTGATCTCCTATTCTGAGACATTGGGATAGACATCTTTGTCTAAAATTTCTTCCTTGGAGTTCAGAATCAAATTTTGACACACCATAGGATCTTGGATAACCTCTTATGTATCCTCTTTTGGGTTTCGGTTAACCTCTTATGTACTCTCTTATTTTGGTCTTGGTATAACCTCCTAAATAACCTATTGTTTCATGTTTGAGATAACCTACGATGTAAACTTATTTTTTGGGCTTGGGATAACCTCATGTGTACACTTTGATCTCATAGAACATTAGTCGCCACCCGATACAATGGAGGGAGATATAGGTTCCACTGATCACATAACCTGTAAATTTGTATGAAAAAAGATCATAAAACATTCATCATATTATAACCCATTAAAAAATGGGTTTCATAAACATATCCTCATATCATGTCCCATGGAAATGAAATATGTTTTATAATAATTTCATCTTTCATCATAGAATAACCCATGGAAAATAAATCAGTTTCATCAATATATTTTCACTATTATCATAAAATATATGGAGAAATAATATATTGGGTACCATTGGAACATATTCTTTGTTAAAATTGTGTAACACCCAAGGTTTATTTTGTTGATAAAGGTAAATTTCATATATATATATATATATATATCATTAAAACATTCTAGGGGAAAAAATCCATTTCATTTGAGATCAATTATTTAAAATCTGAAAAGTTCTTTTATATTAGTGAAAATTTTGTATTTGAAAATAAAATTTCAAACCTATAAATTAATCATTAAATTATATATTGGTCATGAAATTGTAAATATCCTTTCATTCCATGAATAGAAATATAAATATTTCTTTCATATTTCTAGTAAAAAGATAAAAAATACTTTATATGGAAAAAGAAAAGAAGATTCCTTTCAAGAATTTTTGTAAATGTTAAAAATGGATAAAAATGGATTTATAAAATAATTAGAAAATATATAAAAAATTAAATATTTTTAGAAAACATGGACATCAAAGAAAAAGGCTTATTGACCAAAGAAAAAAATTATGTCATTTTTTTATAAAAGAATTATTTAGGTATCTTTTAAACAAAAAGAGATTAAAATTATTAAAAAATTGTTCTATCTTGAAAATGAATAATTATAATATAATAAATTAGTTTTTTGTTGGGTATATTATAAAATTTAATCATTTTAAACTTAATGGCAAACGACCTCAATTAATATTGATATTGTAATAAAAAACATTTACCACTTTGGTTACTTTTTGAATCCTAAGCTTCATGAAAGAATAAATATAAATGATTCTTGAACAATAATTATAATAAAAAAATAATTATATAACATATAAATTAGGTGTATATACACCTCATAAAATAATATTGGTGCATAACATTAAATATGTCCTAAAGAAGGAAATTTGAGACAATTATCCCTTACATCAATTATCATATTTATTTGTAATCATTAAAACCTATTGGATAATAAATATAGATTCATAATATATATATATATTTATATTAATATAATAGTACTATAATCATATATTGAATACCATATATGGATTATATATGACCTATTTTACCCTTTTATTGTTTATTTCTTATTAAAATAATGTTTAAATTAATAACTGCTTTATTTTTTTGTTTATTTTGGTTTGGTATTTTCAAAACATTTTCTTTGATCATGATTCCATAGTCAAATAATTTTTAAAATGATATATATATATATCATAAATATTCATTATATATGTATTTATATTAATTCAAAAATGTTATAGATAGAAAATGAATTACACAGTTTATGGAAACATTTTATCGTACATAGACATGAACGTTGTTTCCATTTTCTGAAAAAAGGAAAGAAATAAGGGTAAATAATATATAAAATTTAAATAATAATTGACATTACATATATATTATATATTCTTATTAAATAAATATGTATTACCTTCCATGTCAAAATAAAATGTAAAAATCATCACATCGCTACCTAGAGGTGGTAGTCCAGACGTATGCACAATTGATGCAATTTTTTCCATAGGATTGGAAGGTAAGATGGTATATGTTATATGATAATTTCATTAGTATAATTACTGTATAAATATTTTATAAATATGTTAAATCGATCATTATATATAGTCATGAGAGGAAATAATGGAAACAATTTACATCATTTCATGATGCATTAGTCTTTCATACACACAATTGATAGTTTCATTTCGAACATGATAGAGGAAGAGATAAATATAGGTTACTACTTTAACATAATTACATATTAGTATATGGGAGATTAATATTTATTTATATTATTATATTCTATAAATATTTTTATGTGGTGGAATAATAAATAAAATAAAAGTACTTAGTTAAGAATGATACATATTCTTCTGACAACCTCTTTAGGTAAGAACCAAAATACTTATTTGGGGGTATCATGTTATGAATAAGGCCTATAGGATGAGAGGAGGAATGTTGGGAATTTATTTTTGTAGGAATTTTCATAACCAATTTTTTTGTGAGAATGGGAGAGGAGAGTGGGTGCCTCATTATAAGCGGTGGAGAGGACACATATGAAATCATTGAAAATAAAATGTTATACCCATATCTTACACATGGAAAAATTATTTAAAATTTATAATTTTTAAAAAATAGATTATATAAATCATAAATATATCCATAAAATAGTAATTGGTATAGTTTACACATAATTTTATCCCCTATATTTTCAGTTCAATCCCCCAATAAACCTAAAACAATAATTATTATTAAATTGTTTACTATTCATTTTGAATAAACATTATGGAATTATTATATATTTTTAATTATAATGATTCAAAATATGGAATACAATTTTATGAATTCAATTAATATTAGTGGTAAAATTTAATTTAAAATTAAAATCATAGACATTTTGATGAATTTGTGTTCAAAATGAAAGTTTTCAGATGAAATAAAATATTTTATATCAAAATTGAACATAAAATTTATTTTAGTGAAAAAATTTGATTAAAAAAATATAATTGAAATAATTTTATTTCATAAACCATTCCAAATAAAATTTAACTTTGTAAAATCTTCAAATGAAAAGAAAATTTTCAGAAGTATTTGAATTGTTCATTATTCCTTGGAAAATTAATATTTTTAGAAAATAATATACAATTCACTCTAATATAATTTTGACATGTTAATTTAAAAAATGATTTTAATTTTTTAAAATAAATTTTATCAAATTTTCAAATCATAATTTAATTATTTTTTTACAAAAAGGAATAAAAACAATTTTTATTAAAATATATTTTGAAAACATATAAATAAAATTTTGAGAATTAAGTTCTGATTTAAAAATATATTTATTTATGTAAAAAGTTTATAATTATTTTTCAAAATGTTTTTATTTTTATTTAAATATATATTTTTAGTGGCTAAGTTATATTGGTCATATTTTAATAATAATATTAATAGTATATTATGGTTCATTAAACAACAGTGTTTCTTCTAATGCAAGCTATCGAAGAAATTAAATATATTTTAAAAAAATCATAACATATAAGGTTGTGACATATAAATATTGATTATTCATAGATTAATAGAAAAGTATTATCAATGATCACTATCCAAAATATCCCTCTTCCATTTTAGTTTTGAGGGAACACATAAATGAGTTACAAGCCTTATAACTCTATGTTTATCAATGTTGAACCCTAGAGTATTGAAAAAAATTTAATGTGGATTTACATAATGTGTCTAGGAATCATAAATATTTTCTTTAATGGGTGATGTAGTTTTTATTTGGGTATTATAGGATTTATATCCTCCAATTAGGACTTAAGGATTCATCATCTTAAAATCAATGACTATTGGTTATTTTCCAATCTGTATCATGGATATAGTAGAATAATCTTTCCTGCTCAGAGCATAGAGCGCCTTATCTTTATTCCCTGTGTGGTAATGTATTTATTCTTCCTAATGTTTTACTAATTAAAAACACCTTATTTGATTCATATTAAATTCCTTTTGTTTAAATATATATTTAAATCTATTTTTATCAATATATACTATAAAATTTTCCATTTAAATTATGTCTTAAAATATTCAATTAAACAATCACCACTAATGGGTATAAATCATGTGTCGAGACGTTTTTGTAATTTGTTTTTAATTTCAATGAGGTATAATAAATCACCTTTTAGTTATTCCGAAGGGAACATCACCATACATTTTGAGGCATCACTGTATATTACAAACCCTTTACCAATACTAGGTAATATATGTTTATGAGAAATGACAAGACCCATTCTTCAGTTCCTTGAAACTTTATTCCCTTTCCTTGGTCCAAAATAACATAAATTCCATTTGTGTTAACATTATTAGTGGATAAAATATCCATGATAATTTTCACAAAAATATTTTGTAATATCCTACAAATCAATGCAAAATAAAGATCTCTTTATAGTGGTTGGTCTGGGCCAATGTTGAATAACTCTTTTTTGACGGATCTATAGTTATAACCTTTATTGAGATTATTTGACCAAATAATGACATGATTAATAACCATAATTCTAAAGTGGAATCAAACCAATACATTTTTTAGTTTATCAAAAGATTTATAAATGTTTTTTATTCTCTTCATAGTAATTTGATTATATAAGAAAATCATATATAAATACAACAAAAAACTGATCTAGGGTATCTCTAAAACTTCTATTCATAAGATCTATAAAGATGGTTGTAAAATTAGTTAATGCAAATGAAATCAATATAAAATGTTAGCGTACATACCTAATTTAGACAAATTTCTCTGAAATATAATCTCTTTAAACTTATATATGATGTTATCCATTTTGAAGGCCAGTCTTCGATAAGTATTATATTCCTATGAGTTGATAAAAATATTAACTGATATATGTAAATTGATATTTAGTTTTAATATAGATATTGTGAAGATCACAATAGTCAGTAAAAATTCACACTTATTCATGTTACTTCTTAATAATGATGATGAGTTATCTATAAGGTGAAACAGAGGGGGTGGGTTAAACCCTTTTCTAAATTATCCTTTAGTTATTTATTTAATCCCTCCAGTTTTATCAGATCCATTATATATGTTAACCTTGAGAAATACATATATCCCTGTATAAGTTAAATCAACAAGTTAATTTCACAGTCACTGGGAAGAATAGTCAGTTCATCTAGAAATACTTATGTATATTCATATACAATAGGAATTTTAAAACCAAATGTGGCTAACATGAGTGGTGAACATTTAACATCAAAGTGGAATTACCCAAATAAATAATGGTAATGTGATTAAACAATAATACATATTACTCTTTGAAAATATCTTGTTAGTATATAATTATTGTAGTTCATCAAATATCATTCAAGGATAAACATTATGTTTAGTTTTAGGATAATTCTTAACCTAGACCCTCAAAGTAACTAGCATCTCAAGCCATTAAAATAGTTTATAAAGAGTATGCGATTAACCAAAGAATATCCTTGAAGTGTGATTAGATAGGTGTATAGATATATCTATTTGTTGTGAACTAATCCATTGTTGCATGAAAACCCAAAACACCCTCATTGGGGTTATTACCACTGGGTACAATTTTTTTATATCTCCCTCCACATTCCAATATACTTGCAAGGAAATATTTTTTTTTCAGAAACCACCAACTTAGGTCATTAACAATATTTTAGGATATTTTCCTATACATAAAATAATCTCTATGATTTTATATTAATGTTCTCTAGCCTTAATTCTCAAATATGTATTATAAAATATCTTAAAATGGGTAATAAATTTCATTGATACCAACTACTGTGAAACACCTAAATGTGCCTTTATTTTACATATTTTATGTAATATAATCATTATTTTCATAAATAATAATATCCCAAGGGCTAATAAGTTCAGTGTATTGAGATACTAGCTAAATAATAATCTTATTGTACAATACATGAGATCATAACTCCATATATGAACATTATTTAACCATTTTATAGACATTTAATTTTTAAGAATCATCCTAATAACCATAGGAATGGAAACATAAGAATAGGGTGATCTCAAATGATCAGTAAGGGATATATTAAATTTTCATAAAAGAGAATTTCATTTGGAAATGAAAAAACAAGTGGATGATATAAATATCAAGGAATCATGAGTAATGAACATAAAACATAAATTGTCTTTAAATTATATTGGATAAGAACTTAAATACACAAAATAGCAACATGGAACATAATAGAAATAAAATGTATTAGAAGAATTTTACTTAAAACATGAATATTGAGTGAATAATATCAGGATAAATAACATCTATTAACCATGTAATAAGCATTATCATATGGTAAAATTAATTTCATGAGCCAAACCATATATTACCCATCAAATTATAAACTGAAATGTACTTGTGAATACCTTTAATGAGTGATATAAACTCTTAACCAATGCATTAAAGGGATATATAGAACCAAAATAATAATTTATCTATACATATGTGTTCTACATAAAAAACAATCAATTTTCACACTATAAATAACCTATGTAAATAAAAATGGGTTTCATAAAATATATAAATGTAAATCATTCAGCATTCATAATGAACTCATAAAAATTAAATGGGTTTCATAAAATACAAAAATAGAATACCATAAAATTATGAATTAAATCACCAAATATAAAAAACGATATCATCCCAAAATAATAATATTTATAAAGATAATATAGGGTGAAACATTAACCATAACCCAACTAGATATAAACAATTTTACCTCAATGAATGCCAAATCATGGAAATAGATTTTATAAATCATTTCTATATTAACCATTGTAAAAGTCGTAGTTACTATCCTATTTTAAAAAAGGCTCCATTTTTTAATAAAAATTAAAATAAAATATTTTATGAAAATAAATTTGGTTAAAATAGTATTATCACTTGAAAAAAATTATATTACGTGATTCAGTATGTAATGTCCTAATGTTTTGATGTTCCATATAAAATTTTATAACTCAAATAATATCGTTTGAGTGACCAACCCCCATATGGTTTTAGTAACTATTGAATAAAAATTAATTGTAAGACTAAAAATCCTATAGTTGTGTAATTTAAATGAACTAAATAAAGTATTATTTAAAAATAAATTGTTTGGTAGTACATAAACCATTGAAATAAGAATTTTTTGATAACATTATAACATGTCTCAATGATTAGAATTTGAGATGAAAACCATTTACCTTATTTCTGTGATTAGTTTTTCACACTCTAGAATCCCATAAAATAAGAATATATTCCTTAATAATCTATATATTTACTTTATTACCTTATATAACCATTTATACCCATTATTTTAAATATTATATATAGTTATAAGAGTTATATTTAGTATATTTTAAGAACCATGTTATGATAAGAATAACCCTTTGCACATGTTTTTTAATATTGATTTCATTACCGATTATTTCAAAAAAAAAATCATCATAAATATTGCATTTAAGATATCATAATATATAATATATTTATATTTATAAATAATTTATATAATTCTATAGGTGTTTTAGTTATTTTGTGTGAAAATGTATCCAATGTTGGTTTATTTTGGTGAATTTAGTGAACAATAATGATACATTAATAGTAAGTTAAATACATAACATAACCATTAATTAACTATATAACAATCATTACTTTCATATAATATTATATTAAACTTTTAATTTTTGTTCCCATAGTCATCCATGAAATATTTTTATTATATTTTTCATGTAAGTGGTTAGACCAACCCAAAAATGAACACACTTACCTTAAGAACATGATATTTCATTGCAATAATCCTTGTGATTGAAGTTCATAGGAAAACATAGTGTGAGTGGAAGATTTAGGAAGTGGGGGTAGATTATATTAGGGGACAAAATTATTGTTTCATAGATGAACTCAATGGTTATGTGTAACTTTGAAAGGGTTGAATTGATATTATTTTATAAGAGAAGAAAATGGAACTTTTGGAAATACGCATATATATTTAGTATTTACCATACTCAATTAAATATTTAATGGATCAAAAGACAAAAAATTGGTGTTTTTGTACAATATAATGTCAATAATACGTCTATATATATATATATTTATTTTTAGAAAACTTTTTATTGAACTAATGCTTTTTCTTTGTTTAACTTAATCTTTTTACCCAAATTAAATTTTACTTTAATGACTTGTTTTTAACTAAGAAATTTAAGGTATTATTAAATTTAAAATATATAAGATATTATATAGTTTTGATTTCATAAACATAAATATAATCTAATTTTAATAAACTTGCATTTACAAATGAGACAAAATTAACTTCTAAATTAAAATAGAATATATGTAGAAAAATAGTTTCTGTAGACAAAAAGGTTATTTTCACCATTAAGTGATTTTAATATTATTTAGTATTTATTAACCATTAAATGAGTGTATATATATAAATAAATGTGTGTGTCTTAAAACACAATAATTTGTTAATTGTTAGAAATATATTAATATAATATATATGGTAATGGTTACAAATCATTATTAAAACAATTCAACTGTAACCTTTTCACGATTAACATGGAAATTAACTTTAACATTTTTAATTTAATATTTATTCATAAAAATGAAATTTTACTTATGAAATAATTTTAACATGATTATATCAAATTTTAGATTCATTTTATTGAATTAAATTTCCAGATATAGGAAAATTAATTTTAATGTTTATACATGTGACATGAAAAACCCCATTTTTAGAAAATGTGTATTTTTAAGAATAAATTTTATGTATAGGGATTATTTATAAATGATATTTATTATAAAAATATTAATATGATTATTACTTTTTAAATATCTGTTATTTTAAATTTAATTAAATCCAAAACATAATTTCCCCATGCGTAAATTTAATTAAAGAAATATACAAAATTTTGTTTTCATAAAGCATTAATTGATTTCATAAAATGATTTTTATGCATTTTATAAATTAAATATTGTTTATTTGTCTGATTTATTTTAATAGATAAATATATATTTGGTATATCAAAATGGTTTAAAAATCATCTAATTCGTATAAAATTGGATGTATTAGAAATATCAGAAATTTTCACTATTCACCTAATAGTTTATTATTTCATAAAATTATCAAAATTAAATACTAATATGATTTATTGACTAGGAAATAAAAAATTAATTTGGATTTCAATGTTAAATTTTAAATTTTTTAAATTTAGCTTTTTAAAATAAAATACACAGGTTTAAGAAAAAAATGATGTTGAAAATAACCATTTCAATATTGAATCATATTAATTATCTACCTTTAAAAGGTAATAATAATTTATGGTTAAATTGTTTTTTATTTTAGTTTTATTTATAATCTTATCTTCATATGTTTTTTATTATTTATGTTGGGTTTTGGGTTTGGAGAATTCTATCATACATAGTTTTTATTTGAAGCGGAATAACTCTTGTGATTACATATATATCCTTTCAAAAATATAAAATATTTATTTATTTTAATTTTTATATCATATTATAATATTAATAATGTTTTCATAGTCTTGATGATATAATTTAATATAATTTTTCATGATATTGGTCACACCGGCCCAAACAAGAACATACTCAGTTCATTGATGATGATGAGGTGATTTTATTGAAATGTCATTAAAATAATAGAATAATGATATTAAATAGTCTAAGATATCATAATTATAAATGAATTATAAGAATAATTAATGGATATTAAAATATTACATAATTTGAATAAAATATTTTATTCTTAATATGATTGTTTTAAATTCTTGAATTAGTGATGATCATTTTTTGATCTCATCATTATGATATTCTCTATTTTTTCACAATATAACATTAATGATAATATAAAACATATATTTATACATTAGAATAATTATGATAACCATATATATAAGGTGAATATAAAAATAAAAACATAAGTCAATCGTTCCATGTAGTCTGTAGTCCACATATACTTTTAGTTGATGACATCATTTTACAAAGAATATGGGAAACATGTAATATATTTTATCATTTTAGAATCGAAGATATTTTTTAAATACCATAATTATTTATTAAATTCATCATCAGGACCTGTATTATTTTGATAATAAAAATGATGAATAATTCTTTTTGGATGTGGTAGTCCATACACAAACATAGAAATATCATTTTTTTTCAAAGGAGAGAAAGGGATGGGTGGATAAATATTGTTCTATAATTATAATTATATATATGTATAATAATGATACAAATGTTAACATTTTAATATGGTGTATTAGAATTTTAGGAAAAATAAATTCACATAAATAAATGGAAAATAGAAAGAGATGTTAGGAGCATATACCTCCTTTCATGGAAATTATATTATACAAAGGATGTTAATACCTTGAGGGATAGTTTTTTAAGAAGGCCAAAAACTCTTTAAATATTTTTCAACCCATTTACAAGTAATGTTTCTCCAAAAATTGAGAAATATGGATTTGGAACGATATGAGTTGAGATATAACCAACAATGTTTTTTCACACATGTTTTAAAAAATTTTTAACCCTTTTACCCCATTAAATATTACTTTTTCAATTTTTTATTTTACTTTAAAAATAGTTTTTACGGAAGGTAACTTAATCATTAGGGTGGGATTTTTTGTTGTTGTTGTTGGCTGTTATAGTTGAATATTATTTCACCTAGGGTGACACACTAGTGGTGTGATGAAATTACTATTTCTGAGAATGTTTTAGTGTTGATTCATGGACTAGAATAGCATAGTAGTTGAGTATACATGCATCATTGTAGGAACTCAGAGTTATTGTGACATGCATCATTTTAGGAACACATGGGGAAACAATGTGTCAGTGAGTTATTTAAATTTAACTATTTTCTTTTTTTGTGATATTAAAAGGAAAATTGATGCCTAATAATAATTTAGAATGATTTTAAAATGATGAAAAATGTGAATAATTGGGTGTCTAAATGAGAAACATTATTATGATAGTGTGTTTACCCTGGTTAACCAAAACCTAGGAGTAGGATGGTAACAAGTAGTGATAGCACCACCGTTTTGACCATGTGGGGAGGTGGGGGAAAATATTGTTGTGATTTTTTACTCTTACATAAATGTTATAAGTTTGTGATATGATACCTAAGACGTGTGTTTAGAATTGTAGAGAGTATGCCTCTATGATGCTTGTTGAAGGGACGATTGTGGGGCGTTCCTAGGAATGATTTTCCAGTTATGGAGCACGAGTCGGCTATTGTGCCATCAAAATATGAAGGGGAGAAGTTCAAAGATAAATTTTATCACTTCATTCAATTCATGAATAGAGACCCAGGGAGGGTTTTGAAAAGTATGATTGAGTTGACTAGGGTGTTTCAGCTGTAGCACCCTCTGACTTTTACTAGATAGGGTGGACCCAAGGGAGCTGAATTTAGGGTTGAGTCCATAATACTTGACAATTTTGAGACTCAAGAAAATATGAGGGACATTTTGGAAACTTATATTTAATGGGGATCATCAAAGCACTGGTGGGACATTCAGGCATGAACTGGATAGACTAATGGTATGGTATGGAGGAACATCTTTGGGGGGTTGTTGGAACACTTTTATCCAGAGACCCAGATACAAGATAAATCTGTTGAGTTTATTTATCTAACATAAGGGATCATGTCAATGATGGACTATGTTGGATGAAACACATATCTAAATTACATTTCTTTAATGTTATCTTGGATATGAGGTAGCTACGATGAATCATTTTTAGGATGGACATAAGTGTGAGATTAAGTCCTAAGTGAATATATTCAGGCTGAGAAAGTTTACAAAAGTGGTGGATCTGTTTCTTCTTGTTGAATGGAATCCAAGAAAGGCTTCCAGTACTAGACATGTATTTGTTAATGGATGATCAGGAGGTGTGACTTCTGAGAGCTGGATTCATCGTTATGAAAACTATTTACAAGGATGTGGGAAGAATAGAATGCAGACTAGAGGGTTGGTTGGACATGACGTTTTTGGGGTGATCTGTCATTAGTATGGTAGAATTAGAAACTATCATTGACAATATTCCCAACCATCATTAGTGTGTTTATGTTTCCATAATATGGGACATATAAAAAAGTTATACATGTTGTACTAATAAATGGGTACTGAAAGTGTAGTTGGAAAGAGTCATAGTGTGGGAATAGGATGTTCTACACTATATCAGACTGGTAGTTGGGGTTCTACTGGATGAGGTGGTAGAGGAAATGGATGTGGTGCTTTTGGCCAAGAGAACCTACATCAGCAGAGTGGTTCTAATCAAGGGAGTCAGACAACATCACAAGGAATATTAGAAACATAATAACGTTCTTTACAGCCTACACATGTGGATAGAGAGGCATGACCATTGAAATTTATTGGTACTATTCTATTAGATTCAACATTCTCTAGTACCTTTTTTAATACTGGAACCTCCCATTCCTTTATATATACAAAACATGTTAATGGTTCGAGCCTGGCGGTGGAGATTGTGAGTGGGGTTATGACTACTAATACTTAGTTTAGATTAAGTTCTAGTGAAATCTATCTTTTCCATGTCTATTCACTAGAGATTAGAGAATATTGTTTCCTAGGGGATCTATATGTTCTTGATATGAGAGTATTTGACTTGATTATGGGTATAGACTGGCTAGCCGCATTCCAAGACCATGTTGACTATTACTATTAGAGATTTAGCCTTACATCTACTAAGGGGGACAAGTATATTCATCATGGATAGTAGGATATCTAGGTAGGCCTAGTAGATCCAATTACACAGCAATTGGGGGAGCTCACATCCTATGTTTCTAATCTTTTATGGGACAATGGGGGTGTTAGCCATGACATCCTTCCACTAGTAGTGAAAATATTTTCGAATTTCATTCTTGAAGAATTCTTAGGGATACCACCTGAGAGAGATGTGGATTTAACTATTGAGCTCATACTAGGGGTTGAGCCAGTATCTATTCAACTGTAATGAATGGAACTGAATGAGCTTCAAGAGATTAAGAATCATTTGGAGGAATTGGATGAAAAGGGATTTATCTTTCCAAGTATGTTGCCTTCAGGATCACCTGTTTTGTTCACAAATAAGGCTGATATGAGTTTAGGTTTTTGTGTTGATTACTATAAATTGAACAAAATGACTATGAAGAACCTAAATACTCCTCCGCCTTTTGGTGATCTATTTGACCAATCAAAGGGAACTTGTGTGTTCTCAAAGATAGATTTGAGATTAGTGTATTATCAATTTAGATTACTAAATTCTGATATAGCTAGGACTACTTCAGAAGTAGGTATGACCTTTATGAGTTTCTCATAATTCCATTTGGGTTAAAAAATTCTCCAACAATGTTTTTGGATTTGATGAAAAAGATGTTTCATTCATATCTAGATCAGTTTGTGGTGGTGTTTCTAGTTGAAATCATTGTGTACTCCAAGAGTCATGATGATACTTCCCAACATCTTGACATCCTCATGGGTACACTGAGAAAGAATCTATATATACCAGGTTAAATAAGTGTTTGTTTTGGATTGGTTAGGTACCCTTCTTGGCTGACATCATCTTAGAGGAAGGTGTGTCACTGGACCTATATAAGGTTCATACAATGGTTTCTTAGGAGTATAACAAGAATGTTTTTTAAATCTGATGATTCTTAGGATTCACTGGACATTAAAAGTGATTAATCCATGACTTTTCCATTTTGGAAGAACTGCTTTAATGCTTAAAAAGGATTAAAGTTAGAATGGTCAGGAAATTTTGAGAGATATTTTCAGAAGTTGAAGAAGAACATAACATCAACATTAATTTTGATCCGGCCAAAGTTAGGTGGGGAATATACAGTTTATTATGTTTCTTCTGGTATTGGACTTGGATTGATATTGATGGAGGGAGATCGATTTGTGTTGTATGGGTCTCAGCATTTGATGCCTAATCAACCGAAATAATCTATGAATCACCTCGAGTTAGTAGTAGTGGTTTATGATCTTAAGTGTTGGAGACACTACATATTGGAGAAAAGTTTAGAGTCTATATAGATCATAATAGATTGAAGTATATATTTTCACTTTGTGATTTGAATCTTCAGAAGTATAGATGGGTTGGGTATATGCAGTCTATCGATTTTGAACTAGAATATATCCCTAGGATGGGAAATAATGTTGATGATTACCTAAGTAAGAAAACAAAGACTCTGATGGTATCAGAGCCGAGTGTAGAGTATATGATGATGACATTTCCAAATGAAAATCATGTGATGGTTATAGGGATCCAGGAGCAGATGGAATTAGTTTATTTTATAGTGGAGTCTATGATTTTGAGGTGGATTAGAGATATACAATATGAGGATATATAGTTCTTATCCTTTTGGGAAAATTTTAATGGTGGGGGTAAATCTTTAGACTAGTTGATAGATGAGGATATGATCATAAATGTGAGGAATCGAGTTGTGGTACCTAGGAGCACGTGAGAGGAGCTCATGTGGGAATTTCATGAGTCAAAATGAGATGTACATCCCAGAATAACCATAATGTATTGTGAAATATGATGGAAATTTTTGTGTCCATGCATGAAAAAGGAGATATCGGGGTTTTTGAAAAGATGATTCTCCAATCATTAAGTGAAGGAGTTGCATCAACGACCTGAAGGTTTACTAAAACTACTGCCTATCATAAAATTTATGTGGGATTACATGCCGAATGTGCTGTCATGAAACCTCCAATTTATTATGATTTTAAGGTTGATTTATAGTCGAGGGAACACCCTAGGTCATCTCTCCAGGAGCATTGGTAGGTTTAGAGTGTGCATTTTTAAAAAGAATTACTAAAATAGGAGGTGGTTTTGAAAATAGTTTTAGAATGAAATGTATTAATTGAAAGATTAAAAGATGAGAAACTATATTGATTTTAAAAAATATGAGATAAAAGGTTTCAATTTGATTTCACTACACCCATTTCAAGTTCATTGTTCATAGATATTTATTTAGGTTTAGAGTAATTCCTTGATGGAAATTAATTGGAATTCCAATTAATTCCTAAGATTTTATTTCAATTCATAAAGAACAAAAAAATGATATATCAATCATACTGTCAAGGTACAAAACATATGAATTGAATAATAGCTTCCAAATAATATTGAAATCTGAAGAAGTTGGTATGAAAAAGATTCTTTTTCAATCCAATTGGAATAACAGAAGTCACACAATCAAAACCTCACACCGATTGGTAAGAAATTAAGAGTACCTCAATCACATGGATCAAAAAAACTATTCAAATATGTAATTATGTAATATATATGGAAAGAAATTCTTTCACACCCAAATTACTCCAAACTAGTAGCTAAAATAAGAATCAGAACTCCCTTGACATCTGTATAGCTCAACCACATCGAACGCCCACCGTTTAGCTCGAGATCGGGTGGAAGAAGAAGCTCGGGTGGAACTACTTCATTTTTTATCCCCCTATGAGGATATAGGCCTCTAGAAAGTAAAGGATGAGGAGGAGATTTCTGTAGGAGTTAGAAATGGTTGAGTTTCACTTCTGGTTTGAACTTCCAAATGAGGATCCCATGATTCCATTTTATAGGAAAAGTGGAAGGTGGTTTTGGGAACACAGATTTTGTAAAACCACTTGGCCTATGGTTTACAACTACAAGACAGTTGAATATAAATTTGGAAAAAACAAGAAATAGGTTTCCCCACCTATTTCCTATTTCCAGAGAATGTTTGTCATAATTTAGACAACTACATCTGGAGATATTTATATCATTCAGAACACCTCATTGGCTTTGTGCGGATTTGATTCTTTGGACAGATAAGTTTTGATGGTCATCGTAGATGCTGAATGGGGCTTTAGTTCCTTCATATGAAATGTAGAACATTAAATTTTGGACTAGAACACAAAAGTTGAGCCCATTGGGATGCACATTTTTGTTTAAATATGCAGTTGAGTCCACTAGTGTGCACGGATCCTGCGCAGTTTGGCCCATTTTTCTTGGGTATCATCATGGTCCCTCCAAATCACCCCCACCTTCAATGTTATTATAAACAAAAGTTTAATTTACTTTTATAAAAGTAATAAATACAAAATTATTCAATCAAACATGAAGTTGAATTTGTTATTACTTTTATAATATTCAATAAAAAACTTGTTTATCACTGTGGTGTGAGCGTGAAAATGAAACAATTAATAATAGTGCGATCACACCTCTACACCTAAACATTTCCACTTATAGGAAAAGTTTCATTTTCATAAATTATGCATGTAGATATTTCAAACTTTATAATGATTTAACATTCATTTTAAATTTAATTCCTAAAAGAAATGTGATAAAAGAAAACAAACACACTACAGAGTGATTCACAATGATCATTGAGAAAAAAATCTCAAAAATTGTATCCAAATGAAATTCCAAGTGAATCATGATACCAATAAAAGAAAACGATTTAAAAGTCAATCATGTCACAAAATCTCCATGTGCATGTGTGACAACCATTTCATGCCAATTTTTTTAACTTTATGTCAAGTAAATATTATTTATTTTAATAATTGTCTACATACAAGATCCTTTACACTGATCTTTCCCCCAAAAACTTAGTAATAAAATTCAAGACCAACTCACTTACGGATTATTATAAGTAAATCCATAAGCTCCTGAGCAAGATATCCTCATACGTTGCACATTTCATCACTCCTCTCATTTATTGACTTTTTAAAAGTTTCACTTGGAACTAATCTCACACTCTTCTCCCATCCCATGTCTGAGCTCCTCACAACACTTAATATAATAGTTATAAAAATATCAAAGTTTGAGGAAGGGTGGTTTTTGACCTTCCCAATATACAATTTTTTTTGTTTTTAGGGCGTATAACAGTCCGATAATAGGTACACACACATAGGTCAATCTGGTACATTAATGAAATAGATCGGATGAGGAAAAAATGTATGAAAAAATGATTTTGGAAAGTATAGAAAAATAAACCTTACTTATATTTACCTTCCATTAAGTAAGAAATTTTCACACATCTTTGTTGGGTGAAAAAATGTGTGGAGAGATTAAGTGACACAATTTTCCCTTAAACTATACAGAAAAGGGAACCATTCTTCTCAATGGTTTCAAAATGAAACAAGAATATATATCATTGAAAACTAACCAAATTCCTAAATAAAGTAACACTAATGTATTCAATTCTTTCTGAAATTCAAATTTAATTATAATGATTTTATGAATGTTAAAACAACAAGAAATACAGATATTCGACATGCATTTTCAATAACTTCCATGGTTTAATAGGAATCATTTTCCATGATAAAGTTGGCATAAAAAGTAATATTTCCGAACAATGGTGAGGGTAAGGGAAGGAGGAAAGTAAAAAAAAAATTCAGAAAGATAACAAATGAAGAATAATGATAATGAAAATTCTTCCTAACAAACCCAAGAATATACCCATCCCACAATACATAAATTGTGTAGTGTCTTCACTGTAATAAAATCGAATGTGGGGAAAAAGGATAAAACATGGTAAGTGTAATTCATATATTTCCCCTTCAACTTGGATTTCCCCCATCAGGGACTCTAGAATGGATTCATTAAAGAACTTCAGCCACTACCAATTCACAGTGAAGGTTTACATAGTTTCTTCATTTTGAACCTAGACAACACCAAATAAGGACATTAGTAACAAAGTATGGTCCAAACCAGCAGGAAAAAAGAATTCTTGGATATAAGTATAGCCTTTTATTGTAATGGATGACCTTATTCCCAATGTAGAACTAACGATGAATGATAATATAGTCATGGCCAGCCTTGGTTCAGTCTTTATAAATCTTGATGTTCTCATATGAATCTCTTATCATTTGATCCAACTCCTGAATCTGCAACTTCTTTTGAGCACATGCACCAGAAAGATTAGAATTGTATTGTTTAATACACTAGTCATCCCTGTGCTCGATTTCAACAAGTAGGTGACAACTCATTCCAAACACAACCGAATAGGCAGAAATTCCAATGGTAGTTTTGAAAGCAATGCAGTAAGCCTATAAAAAATCATTAAGACTAAGACTCTATTTTTTTCTATTTGGTTAAACCATTTTTTCATGAATTTGTTTTACTTATATATTTGACACCTTGGGTTGACCATTGGTTTGTGGGTCATATAAAGTAGACACTCTATGACTAACCCCATACCGATGCAAACATGATTACATTATTTGGTTGCTGAAATGAGAACCCTCGTCACTGATGATGGACCTTGGTAAGCCAAACCTACAAAAGATTTGGGTTCTCAAAAATTCTACAAATTGCATAGAATAATCAGTCTTTTGGATCATGCCTCTACCCATTTTGAAATTTAATCAACTTTTATAATAATGTACCTGTTTCCAAATGAATTGGGAAATGGCCCCATAATGTCAATACCCGAAACATAAAAAATGTCATGAAATATCAATTGTTGTTGTGGCATTTCATATATTTTAGATAAATTACCCATTCTTCGACAATGAGGAATATATTTAAAAAAGTCAAGGGCATTCTGAAAAGGTGATGTCCAAAAGAGAATATATTCAATGAATCTTCAAGAAGTCCAATGGGGAATAAAGTGGCTCCTAAAATAAATAGTGTGTCATAATCTAAGAGCATACTGAATCTCGCAATTGGGAACCCAACGCCTAAGTACTTGATCACTACATATGTGCCAAAGGTAGGGGTAATCCCCAATGTACCAAAAAGACTCATGTATTAGATGACCTACTTGGTTTTTTTTGAAATAAACAGGAATGTAAGATGCTACCAAATAATTTACAATTTCATCATACCAAGGAATAACATCTATCACTCGGTACAATTTCTCATCAAGAAACATATCATTTATAAGAATATAGGGGCATGAGTCAATGTTCGAGGATTTGGGAATTTTCCTTTTATGGTCAGCCTCCACATTCTCTTATCCTTTTTTAACCTTAATTTCTGAATTTAATTCTTGAAGGAGGACCATCCAGGGAATAAGATGTATTTTGGCATCATGTTTTATAAGGAGATATAAAAGGGCTGAATGGTCTAGGAACACAATGACTTTAGAACCCAAAAGGTATGACATGAATTTATCCAAGGAAAACACAATGGAAAAGAATTATTTTTTAGTTGTAGTGTAGTTTTCTTTGGTAGGGCCCAATGTACCCGAGGCATAAGAAATGACATGTGGGGCTCGATCGACCCCTTATCAAAAAATGTCCCCAATTGTATAGTTAGAGACGTCACACATTAGCTCAAATGGTAAATCCCACTGAGGTGGTTGGATTATCGGGGGTGACATGAGACTCCATTTTAAATTATTAAAAGCTTACCCACATTCATTATCAAAAAAAAATTCCTTTTCTTTTTTGGAGTAACCGAGAGATGGGGAGTTAAATCTTACTAAAGTCAAGAATGAAAGGATGGTAAAATCTATCATGGCTTAAGAAAAACCGCACATCTTGTAAATTTTTTTGGAATGGATGGGAAGAAATGACATACAATTTGGATTTATCTACTTGGATACCATATCCAAAAATGAAATGTTCCAAAACTATACATTTTTTCACCATGAAATGACATTTCTCATAATTTAGTACTAGATTCCTTTCAATACCGCGACGTAGGACTAAAGAAAGACTTTTAAAATATTCATCAAAATAATATCCATAGACAGTGAAATCAATCACGAATACTTCCATGAAATTATCCAGGTAATCCAAAAAATACTAACCATGCATCCCTAGAAAGTACCTAGATCATTGCACCGACCAAATCACATCCTTCTAAATGAAAATGTTCTAAATGGGAAAGTGAAGGTTGTCTTTTCCTAATCCTCAGGGGAAATATAGAACATAATGTATCCTGAATACCTAAAAAAGAAATAGTAGTGGCAGTTACCCACTAGAATCTCTAGATTTTTGGTTAATTAATGGAAAAAGGAAATGGTCCTTCTTAGTGTGTTCGTTTATTCGGTGATAATCTATGTAGACACGCCAACTATTATGCACATGATTTGAAATGAATTAATTGGTTTCATTTTATATTATTGTAAGGCCAGTTGTTTTGGGAACTACTCGAATGAGACTGAACCATTAGCTTCCATAGATGGGGTAAATGATTTCAGAAGCCAATAATTTTGTAACGTCATTTTTCACAACTTCTATGAGGTTTGGGTTCAGTCGACGTGGAGCCTTCCACAGTGGTTTTCCTCATCATTTAATAAAATATTATTTTTACAACTTGATAGGATAATACTAGGAATGGAAGATAGTTTCCATCCCAAATCATTCTTATACTCCCTCAAAAGTTTATGCAGTCGCAATTCATGCTCTGGAGGAAGTGAACTAGAAATGATGACATGCAACTTGTTTCCATTCAAAATATATGAATATTTTATATCATGAGGCAGTTGTTTTAGTTCCAATTCAGGTGGATTATTTATTGATGGGAGTGTGTTTGAATGTGAGAGGTCACTGATCTCTTCTAACTCCCCAATGGTATTATCCGCAGATGAGGAATGAGCATTTACAATCATAGCAGTATCATCGATGGTCATTAGATCGTCAGTGTTCACGAAATTATCAATTAATAATCATGTATGAAACTTTTCTATAACACTAAAAAAATAAATGCATGATTCATTAACTAGAATTTCAATGAATGAATAAAACTCTGAAAGGGGATCAGGGGAATGAAAAGTTGTTTTTTCAGGGGAAAAGAGTACGTCAATTGAATTAAAATAGAGAGTTGAATGTTCATATGAGGGGTGCTTCATGGAATCAAGGATGTTGAAGGGGACTATGTCACCAGAAAATTCCATTGATAATGTACTATTATAGACATTAATTATGTCATTGGTGGCTTTCAGGAAAGGTCTCCCCAATATAATTGTTGCATGTCCATTCATCCTATCATCTTCCATTTTTAACAAATATTAATCTGCATGAAAATTTAAAATTTTATCCCTCACAAGAACATCCTATAAAACACTAGAAGGGTGTGTGGTACTTCGGTAGGCCAATTTAACAAATATTCTAGTGGGATTTAGTTCCCCATCCTCCAATGTATAGTAAATGTAGTGAGGCATCACATTTATAAAATTACCTAAATCAAGAATGGAAATGGAAAATGAATACTCCCCTATAGTGCATGGAATTAAGAATGTCCAAGGATCATTACACTTGGTGGGAAGTGATGGATCTATCAATGCTAATACTTCCCCCCCAATCACCTGTTTATCTCCATGAAGTCTCCTTCAGTGTGTACACATCACCTTCAGAAACATGGCATATCATGGTATTTGTTTCACAACATCAATAAAAGGGATGTTTACTTGAACATTTTTGAATGTTTCCAAAATTTACTAATCTAGTTTAATTTCCTTTTATTTTCTAGGTTGGGTAGACCTTTTGGTAAATTGAAGAGAAATTGATTTTCTAGGAGACTCGTCGATATACAGACTCAATCCTTTGGAAGGGCTTCTCTCGTGACATGGTTTTTCATCATTTGGAACATTTTCAATGGTTAGGATAGTGGTTTCCTTAGGAGGGGATGAATCTAATAGAGGATTAATTTGGTTTTATGTTTATTCCACTCCTAAGGGTGATGGAACAAACATTTACCTTTTTCTTAGAGTTAACTACTGGTTGAGAAGGTTGACTACCCGACTTGTGACTTTGAATTTCCCACACCGAGGTTTCTACTTGGCCTAATTGGGTTTTGAGGTCTTGTATGGATTCTTGGGAAGTTTTATAGAATTTGAGATTTTTTTCAACCATTTTTTTCATCATATCTTCAAGGCTAGGCTCTTGTTTTAGATGGGGTGGTTATAAAGGCCTTTGGTGTGGTAGAGGATATCTGGGTGGTGGTGGTGGATGACTACTCTAACTATGTTGGTTCCGTGGTTGATCAGGCTGGTTTGAATACCCCCTTGCCTATACTCTTTTTTTCATTCCCCCCAAAGTTTGATGGATAGTATGGTTCTTTACTGAAGGGTTGGTTATAGGGACGTCCTGGAAAGATTGCCTCATAACTCTCAGAATATTTTCTCAATTTGGGGAATTGTTTATAATAATGGGTGTCAGAAGTGATGATTCCACAATGGATGTGAGGACGTGATTGAGATTTCCCCTCAGAGAGATAATGTTGTCAAAGAAGGGTACGTACCTCCTGAAACAATGGTTCCACCTTATTCTCAAATTTAGTACTTTTTACCTCATGAAAACCTCAAATTGGTACATTGGACCTTGAATCTAATTGTTGAGTGTTCTGCGCCATGTTCTCAATTAGGGTCCTTGTAGCGATTGGGGTTTTATCCACTAGTGGACCACTAATAGCAGCATCAATCATGTTACAATCAATTAGAATTATTCCTTCATAAAAATAATGTATTAAAAATTTATCACTTATTTGGTGGTTTGGAAAACATGAATATAACCTTTTAAAGCGTTCCAAATATTAATGAAATGTTTCCCCTGGTGATTTTCTTATACCATAGATTTTATTCTTAATAGTTTTAGTTCGAGAAGATGGGAAACATTTTTCAAGAAAAAGGCATTTCATGTCTGCCCAGCCTCTAATTTGTGAATTAACATAGAAAAACTAGTCTTTTGCTGTGTCTTATAATGAAAATGGGGATTCCTTGAGCTTTAATTTTTCTTCATCCACATTTTCAGGTTCTAAATTAGAACACATAGTATGATATTCTTTTATGTGTGTATGTGGATCTTCTCCAGGAAGTCCATAGAATCATGGAAATGAGTGAATTAGACTGGATTTCTGTTCAAAATTTGGTGCCTTGCATTGTATTTGAATATATATGTGTTAGAGATTAACATTAGGTGAGGTTAGTTCTTTTAGTGTTTTAATTTTTTCAGAAATTTTATACTCATTAATTTCATGTTCAAGTTCAGTTCTAGAGGAAGAGGGGTTTAGAAAAGTCTCAAGTTGTCTTGTGTCCTCTTTCAAAGAGTCTTCTTGTGCGTCTTGGGGCCTATGACGTTAGAGCCTCTCTAGTTTTAATGAAAAAGGTTGTAAATATCCTAGATTATAATGATTCATGCAAAAAACCAATACAATAAATAAATCATAACACAAAGATATAGGTAATGGTATAACATAAAACAAATAAATATTCACAAAATTTTAAAAATTTTGTCCAAAACACGCACTAAAAACCAAAAGCGCTCCCTGGTAACAGTGCCAAAAGTTGAACATGATGTCCTGAAACATCGAATATATTATGATATTAATATTTATTTATATTCTTGGAAATACCCTAGGTCATCTCTCAATGAGCCTTGGTGGGATTAGAGTGTGCATTTTAAAAAAGAATTACTAAAATAGAGCGTGGTTTGGAAAATAGTTTTAAGATGAAATGGAATAATTGAAAGCATAATAGTTGAGAAACCAAATGGATTTTGAAAAATATGAGATAAAATTTTTCATTTTTATTTCACTACACACATTTCATGTTCATTTTTCATAGATATTCAATTACTTTTGGAGTAATTCCATGGTTAAAATTAATTGGAATCTTGATTAATTCCTATGCATTTATTTCAATGCTTAAAGAACCAAACCATGGCGTTACAATCATATTGTCCAGGTCCAGAACTTATTCATAGAATAAGAGCATCCAAATCATATTGAAATTACAAAATTTTGGGTATCAAAAGGATTCTTTTTCTGTCCAATCGAAACAACCCAAGTTACACACTCAAAACCTCACACTGATCGGTTAAAAATTAAGAGTATCTCAATCACATGCGTCAAAAAAAAGAATTAAAATATGGAATTATGTAAGATACATGAAAATAAACTATTTCACACCCAAATTACTCCAAACTAGTAGATAAAATAATAATCAAAACTCCCTGGACATGTGTGTAGCTCCCTCACAACGAATTCCCACCGGTAAGCTCAACATCAGGAGGAGGAGGAAGCTCGTGTGGAACTCGTTATTCATTCTTGATACCACTATGAGAATAAGGGACTCTAGAACCTAAAAATTGAGGAGGAGACTCCACTAGGACTTCAAAATGGAAGAGTTTAACTTCTGATTGAAACTTCCAAATGAGGAGCACAAGCTTCCAATTTATTGATAAAGTGGGAGGTGGTTTTGGACACACAGATTTTGTAAAACCCCTTGGATCATGGTTTTTTACCACTTTATTGTTGAATTTAGCTTTGAAAACAAACTAGAAACATGTTTCCTCACCACCTCACTATCTCCATTGAATGTTTGGCACCATTTAGGCCACTACAACTCGAGATATTGATAAAATTATGAACACCTCATTTGACTTTGTGCAGTTTTGATTTTTTTGGACTTATCTATTCGAAGAGTCTTTGTAGAAGCCGAATGAGGCTTTGATTCCATAATATAAAATGTAGAAAATTATATTTTGGTACTAGAACACAATATTACATCCAATTTAGATTCACGGTTTAGTTTCAATATGCAGTTGACTTAGCTGGTGTGAATGGATCCTACGCAGTTTGGCCCATTTTTCTTGGACATCATCATAGGCCCTCTAAATCACCACCACCATCAATTAGATTATCAAAACAATTATCATTACCATTTATAAAATTAATAAGTAAAAAATTACATAATCACACAAGAAGTGAAATTTTTTATTATTTTTAAAATTTACAATAAAAAAACTTGTTTAGAACAATGGTCTAAATGTGAAAATGAAACAATGAATTGTAGTGTGATCACATGACCCTAAAGTTTATTGTTGGTCTTTTGAAGATTCCTATGATGAATGAATCTATTGGGGTCACTGTGGATCAACTAAAAATGTAGTTCATTTCCTTCCTATAAGGAAATACTTTATAGTAGAACAGTTGTGAGAACTATACATTCGAGAGATATTCCATATGCATAGAGTGAAAAGACTACTATTTCATACTATGATTCATTCTTTACTTGATTCTTTTGGTCGGTCTTACAAATAGTTCACGGAACATAGGTATTATAGAGTGTGAATTTTCACCCACCGACAGATGGGAAATCATAATGTAGTATACATGTGCTTGACGATATGCTATGTGAATGTGTGCTAGACATCATTGGATCATGGGAAATGAACTTGGCATTAGTAGAGTTCACATATAACAATAGTTATCAAGAAACTATATAGATGGAACTATATAATAATATTTATGGTAGGACATGTAGATCACCGCTATGACAGATCATGGCTGGTGAGTCATATTATTTGGGATAGAGTCTCGTGTTGGAGACATTAGAACATGTACAATTGATTCGGAAACATATGGTTATGGATCATAGTAGATAGAAGTCGTATGCTGACAT
This sequence comes from Viscum album, assembly GCA_963277665.1. Lineage (NCBI taxonomy): Eukaryota > Viridiplantae > Streptophyta > Magnoliopsida > Santalales > Viscaceae > Viscum > Viscum album. The sequence goes on along the minus strand of OY728148.1, from coordinate 824,376,939 downwards.
ACGGAGATGATCCCTAGATTTTACAGTGTGTGATCCTATATTCCTATATGATTCTCTTAGGTTGCGTCACCATAGGATACAGATACATGGCAAGTAGGTTCCCAAGTTTTGTTGGATCCTTTGAGATAGTGGAGAGAATTGGGGCAGTGGCATTCTGATTGGATCTTCTACATTGATAAAGTGTTATCCATGATGTTTTAAATGTATAAAAACTTTGGTGGTATCACCCCAACTCTTATAATGTGATCAATGTGGATGAGGATGACCTTGACATGGATGCGTCCTTTGAGGAGCATTAGATACGTGTGTTTAATCGTAGTGAGAAAGTCTTCTACAGAAATACCATTCCGATAGTTCATCTGTTATGGAAACATGGACATGTACAATAGGAATCATGGGAAAGAGGAGTATATATAATGGGTCAATGGACCGATATTTTTGTCTTAGAATCTTAGATATGTTCAAAAGAGCAGCTCAATGGTGAGATATTATAAGGTGGGGAGATTGTAAGATCTCTACCCTTTCAAGAGTTATCTTGGGAACAATTACATGTACAATTTGTTTTTAATTTGGTACCATTTATGGGAGTTATGTATTAGGGTGTAATCTTGTGAAGCCTATGAAAATTTTGTAGAAAAGAGGTTGTGCGTGGTTGGCGTATGGTTTGTACAAACCATGCGACTTCCTAGGACAATGTGTCCACTCTCTGGTCTTCCAAGGTAGTGGCCTCGACACAGTTAAAGCATGATTTGAGAGTCCAGGTGAGGTGGATGTGCAAATTGATTCATTAAAGTAGTGTCTAATGCACCATTATTGCACGATATTCCTAACAGTGTGACTAAATTTTGTGTTGGACGACTGTGAGATCCTAAAATTTTGGATCTTAGTAGTTTTCAACTATTAATATCCTATTTCAACCCCTTTATGGCTCAAACTCAAGATTTTACTTTCCTAATGTTAAAGAAAGGTTATTCCATTGACCAGGAGGGATTCCAATGCCTTAAATACATCGTTATTTGAGATCAAAATCCCAAATTGAAGATCTATATTTCTCCCAGTTAGTGGATTTCATACAGATTCTTCCCCATTATTTCTTCTATCTTCCAATGATCTTTTTATGGATGATGTCAAATGTTTCCTTGAATCAATTACTATGTCGTGAGATATATATATAGGATTGTGTATCTAGTTCAATATTTATGATATCTTGATGTCTTTGATGATGATTGATGTTTAGGGATTTAGATCTAGAACTTTTATCAATGTCTATGTGCTACTCGGGTATTTGGGGTTTCTGTTGGGAAAACATCTATCAAAAAATAGAGGTGGGTTGTCTAAATCTAATTCCCCTAGTCATGGATTTTATATTTAAATTATATTTTTTAAAGAATCGTATTTTCCATGTAATATTTTAAATTATATTCAATTACTACGAGTCTACAAAAATTAATGGCACATGATTTGGAGGCTCGATATGCCCAGAATGAATTTTTAAAATTATATTATGGTACGTTCAATAAATGCATGGGCGGAATTTTCTATCTTTTGAACTAGTGATCGGATAAAAAATCTGAAGGCACCATTGAATCTGCAGCACCGAGCTTTCTTAAGGGAGGCTTCACTTCGACCGCAGTAAGTAGGAGAAAAAGTTAGATTTTGGACTTTTTAAAAGAATAATAAAATAAATTGGTTATTTTATTTATTTCTTTAATTTTCCACCAACGGGAAAGCAGTAGTGGCGGGACGAATGGCGTTTCAAGCCATTAAATGGCTTGAATCCTCAAATCACTTTTAACAGTATCATTATAATTAAGAAGGTTTCTATTAAATGAACCCCTATTAATTCCACGGGCATTACTCACCCTCCCCCTCTCCTATTTATATGGAGCATGGGAAGAGGTATCGACCTTACTTCACCAAGAGAAGAAGTTCTGATAAAGTGTCATGAGGCCAATAACTTGAAGGACAGAGCCGAGTCCAGCGAGTGGTGATGAGCACCACCAAATGACGAACAACAAATCTTCCCCAAATGCAGTGGATCTTGAACAAACTTTAGGTAAAGATTTATTTTGTTACAATTTCTATTGATTATTGAATCCTATTCCTCCCTTATGTTTTCAAGATAACGTGGAGGGCGCGGGCCAAACAAACATCGCCCGGACCCTCCGCTACATTTGTATACCCTTCTGTTCTCTATGGAAGACAGCTAGCGCAACAACACTGGAAGACCACGATGGAGTCGGCGCCCCGTCGCATGCTGCATGTGGAGGAGGCCGCGTCACTTTAATGTGGCAGTTAGCAGAGCGGTCAGAACTAGCCTGCTTTGTAGGTGGTGTGGCACACCGTCAGTGAGTAAAGTCGTGGATGAAGCCATGACAGATGAAGACGGATGTCGGCTCGAGCCAGCCGCAAAAGGTGTAGAAGGAGCGACGCACCGCTGGAGGAGTCCACGACACGAAGCCATAGAGGTGGAGGGACATTCCCATATTTGGGTCCTGTAGTGACTAGACGGTGCCACATGGGGTCTCCACTTCAAAAACCGAATGACCTCTCATCTATTTAGGAAAATCGGGCCGATACCACCCCCATGTCGTCTAGGGAGAGCCCCTCTTCAGTGGGCCATGCACGCCCAACGGGACATGCCTCCAGGGGTTGGGCCATGGGTGCCCAGTGGACTGTGCCTTCGCAGGCCAGGCCGAGTGAGCCCAGTAGGAAGGGCCATGCCCCCCTACGAGCCAGGCCAGACCACGGCCCAGCGGGCCGATCCTGCCACTACCTAGCCCAGCCAGTTCAATCATAGACTGGGTTGGGTCACCCTAGATTGGGTTAGGCCGGGTCAGTCCCACTGGGTTGGACCAGACACAGGCCCTTCCAGGCCATTTTCACCCTAAGGACCATATCATGAAATTTGAGTATCCATTTGACGAATTTTTTGTGGTTCAGGTACTCTTTTGATGATCTTTTCCTTTTGGTATAATCCACATGAGTCTTAGAGAATTTTGGAGTGCATCTGGGATGGATCGAACCCAAATCCAATAGGGCCTTTGAAAATAAAACTCTTATAAGTAACAGAATGGGAGTCTGATTGATGCACCATCTGTCATGTTGGAACCCTTACAACATGGCAGTCCTTTAGTATACTTATCTATGGAACGTAATGGTGGTTGAGGTACGACTGAAGGCATGAGGGTAGATTCTCCAAAATGTGCTATGATCTGGAATCCAGTGGATGGTAGTGAGGCGGAGGTTGGAGACAGATCATACGGACGTTAGTACCGAGCGATCCTATGTGGGTTAGCACCGATCCAGTGTTGGGAAGATACTTTGTTGGTCAGTGCATACCATTTTTGTGTGGGTCAGATCCTATGTGGGCCAACATGGGTTAGTACCTATCGATCATATGTGTGTCAGACTCCATATATTTAGAAGGGGTTCCTCTCAATAGAATAAGATGATCTAGTTTCTCGACTAATCATATGTACTTATGTGCCTTACATATATACCTGGTGTGAGGTGAGTCTTTTACATTCGTGGTGTTACTCGTGTGTTACTTTTACCTTCGTGGTGTTACCTTCATGGTGTTACCCCATGTGGTACTTTTACCTTCGTGGTGTTACCTTTGTGGTATTCTTCCATCATTTATGAGATGATTATATCAAGATAACATAGGTATTTGTATGGGCATATACCTAAGTAGAGTTTAGGAATACTTAATGCTTTTTGTTTGAGGTCTTTCTTTGTGGTTTTTCATTAGTGGAACTCTGGGAGACCTCCGGGGATCTTTTGTTATCTACTGAGTATTGTTATACTCACCCCTATATGGGCTTTGACCAAACCTTGTTGTGTCTTGTGCAGATGACATATAGTATTGATCGAGGATGAGGGAGCTAGGCCTGGATGGTGCGCAGAGGTGGACCATTTGACGTGACGTGACGTGATGTAGGACAACTGATTGTGTGTTGTACCTACCCTTCATGTAGGATCCTTAGTGGATGTTCCAGGATCTATTTTTCATTTTCACGTTATACTTGTACATTCTGGTTGGACTTGTATTTCAAACCCTTTAATTTCAGAAAACTTTTGTCTATATCATTTTACATCATGGTTTCTTCTTATTATGTTCTTAGGCTGTGTGTTTGTATAGGTTTAAAGGAAATGCCTTATCATTATACGAATACACCATTTCAGTGATATTCTCTATCCCCTAGCCTAGGAAGGGCAGGTATGGGGTATTCACGACTTGGGCCCTAGGGGATGGATCATGAAAAAGTGGTACCAGAGGAGTGAATTCTACCGAAGGACTAGGAATCTGGTCTTTTAGTGTGGATAAAGTGTTAAGTGTTATGAGTTTGTTTATCAATTGGGGGAATCCATTGTGGATGTAGCGGCCGACGTATCCATACACTAGGACCTTGAATTCTGATTTTTGGCTCAGTGAACAAAAACACCGATTGTGTGTGTTTTGAAAAGTTATTCTTATTATTTTATTGTGTTAGCTTCCCAAGTCCAACTTATTGGCAGTGGAACATTGGTTTCCATGAATTATGCTGCCACGTAGACAACTAGCTAGCATTATCAAGAGAGTATATGATGATGGTCCATTCATCAATGCGGCTTCATTATTGGGCCCTCTTATGGTGATAATACCATAGGGTGGCGCACCAGTAGCACCACCACCCATTAGGTAGTAGATGCCACCAGCCCCACCAGCAAAGGGTGCAAGCCAACCGAGCACATTGCATGAGTTTCAGCAGTAGAGAGCTCAGAGGTTCCAAGGTGAGAAAGATCCATAGGCGGCTGAGGACTGACTGGAGGCTTTGAACAAATTTTTTCACTTAGTTTGGACACTAGATGATCTGAAAGTGATCCTAGCTTCCAGTCTCTTCCAGAGAAAAGTTGGGAGATGATGGAGTCTGACACTCGAGTTACACAACGAGGTGACCCTCACCTGGGCAGACTTTCAGGTCCTTTTTAGGGAAGAGTTCATCCCAATGAATCTACAATCTATTCATATATAAGAGCTGCTGCACTTAATGTAGGTAAGCATGACCATGTCCTAGTACTTGGAGATGTTCAATGATCTCTCCCGCTAATCCACTGAATTTGTATGGGAACCCTTCTTCAAGGTCCATACCTTTGAGTAGGGTCTTCGATGGGAGATCAGAGCATCAATGATATCGATCAGTATTCCAATGCAGGATGGGGTGCTAGAGTAAGAACTTTTGGTGGAGGGCACCCAAGATGAGAAGGCATCAACAATGAGATCCACGTCCAGACTTCAGGTAGTGGAGTCCTTCGCAGTAGGCTGTATATAGATGATACAGAGGCCCATAAATGGTAGACCTTCTGGTGGATTCCCTCATGATACAAGGACGATTGTGAGGGGCTCACGGGACATAGGCAGACAGTTGAGGATCAGACAGTTCTACTTGTGTGGTGGGTTGGGTCACATGGATTGAGAATTCCTGAACCACTGTACAAAAGACTAGATGACAGTTGAGGGACTTCCAATTTAGAGGCAGATTTTTGAGTGAGGAGGTCCGCATGGGCGACAGATGTGGGAGAGGAGCTGGTAGTGCAGCAGGTGGTGGGTGAAAATTCGAGGTTTTACCTCCACTAACTCTAGGTGGGCCACCTATAAAACATGGAGCATGAGGATAGGGAAAAGTTCAACTCCATGAAGCTGAGGCCTATGACCACGACACTCTGGAGATGATTAGAGGTACGATTTTTGTCTATTCCACCATTGATGTAGTACTTATATACATAGGTCATAGTCACACTTTTATTTCCACGACCCTCATTCAGACCTCGAAGATTCTAGTAGAGTTGTTGGATTGATCATTACAGCTAAAGACTCTTACGTGAGGGTATTCGATGATTACACACTAGTTCTAGTAGTGTGAGCTAACTGTAGGAGGTGAGATATTCAGATGGGATCTTCTAGTAGTGGAATCGAGACCTTATGATGTCATCTTGGGTATGGAATTTCTATCCATAGTAAATAATCATATTAACTATATTAGGTGAAAATTGTGGTGTGTCTATGAGGATGGAACTGTTTTTTACTTCACTGGAGAGAAGGGAACCTTCGCAGTACAATATGGACTTGACAGGAGGAGGGTGAAACCGATCACACATCAGTTATATATCCATACCCTCAGGGCAGTAGATGTTGAGAGTCAAATCTATCCTGTAGTGGTGGACCTGTAGGCCAATGACTTTCCTGATAATGTTCCGAGACTAAATCCACGCATAGAGGTAGACATTTACATTGACCTGTATCCCGGGACATCATAGATATCTACACCAGCATATCAGATGGCTCCTGTGGACCTTCATGAGTTACGGGTACTATTGGAGGTCTTTCAGAGGAAGGGGTTCATAAAACCCAATGTTTCTCCACAGGTAGCCCCAATTTTGTTTTCCAAGAAGTCATATGTGAGTTTGAGACACTGTGTGGACTATTGGCGCCTGAAACAGGTGACTATGAAGAACAAGTACCCACTTATGAGGATTGGTTATCTCTTTGATCAGTTGAAGGGATCTCGATGGTTTTCAATGATAGAACTAAGATCAGGCTATCATCAGCTCAGGGTATGAGATGAGGATGTGAAAAAGATGACCTTTAAATGTCTGTATAGACACTGTGAGTTAGTGGATATGCCTTTTTGCGTGACCAATGCCCCTACAGTGTTCATGGGACTCATTAACATGATATTCCAGCCATACATCAATCATATTGTGCTGGTATTCATCGAAGAAATCTTGGTGTACTCAACAACAGAGGAGGAGCACGTCAATCATCTAAAAAATTTCTAGATACACTCCAAGAGCACTGGATTTTTGGTATTCTCTCAATGTGCCAGTTCTGCATACGAGAGGTTCACTTTCTGGGACACTTTATCTCAGAGGCTTGAGTTGCAGTAGATTCGACGAAGATAGTGGTTCTATTATCTTGGGAGCCACACATGAGTGTGAATGAGGTGTATAGATTCTTGGGGTTGGCTAGGTACTACCGGAGATTTGTATGTGACTTTTTCAGAGTTGTGGAACCCTTGTCAGCATTGAAGAAGATGGGACAGCTATTCGTGTGGATGGAGAGATACCAGCACGGTTTTCAAGTGCTGATACAAATACTGACGAGTGCCCCCATCTTGAGGCAACCAGAAGAGGGTGTTGGGTATGTTGTCTACTAAGATTCATCAGAGGCCAGACTAGGATATTTCATGATGCATGAGTGAGTAGTGATAGCATATTGAACTATGAAGTTGAGACAACATGAGAAAAACTACGCTACCCATGACCTGGAGTTAGCAGAAGTTGTCTTTTCCTTGAAGGTGTTACAACATTACATGACGGGCAAACATTTTATAGTCTACTCTGATCACAAGAGTCTCAGGTATATCATCTCCCAGAAGGAATTGAACCTGAGAAAGTGACGATGGCTAGAGTTCCTCCAGGAATATGAATTTGAGATAGTCAATACTCTTGGGAAGGGGAATTAAGTGAAAGATGCACTCAGCAGGAGGTCTAGTCTAAAGTTTCTGAGAGAAGAGACAGATCCATTTGCCATTTTGTAGATATCCATTATGGATAGAGATGGAGAAACATAACTCCAGTCTATGACTATCACTCCCCCACATCTTAAGTGAGTTTGGGAAGCACAACTTGGGGACATTGACTTCAAGGAATGATGTGCTAAGATATCTATAGGACATGCATGTAATGGATTTTCTGAAGGTGGTAATCACATCATCCTATTTATAGGACGCACCATGGTACCAGTGGAACTATGGGAGGAGGTGTTGGGGGAGTTATATAAGTCCCCTCTCATGGAACATCTTGGTGTGGAGAAGATGTATCAAGACCTCCAGCGTCTTCACTCGTGGCCAGGGATGAGGAAGGCAGTGGCTGAGTTTGATTCACAATGCCTCACTTTTCAGCAAATTATGGTCGATTATCAGGTTCCAATATGCTTAGAACAGCCACTAAAGGTACTCATGTGAATGTGGGATGGTATCTCCATGGAATTTGTGATAGGGCTTCCATATACGTCTATGGGACATGATTCTATCTTGGTGATCATTGATCGACCCAACAAGTTGGCCCTACTTCTACCCATATGAGAGTATGGAACAGTAGAGGGATTGGGATGCCTCTACATACATGAGATTTCACGACATCATGGGTTCCCATCGACGATCATCTACAACCATGATGAAGGTTTTATATCCTGGTTGTGGAAGGGATTGCAAGATTTTTTCGGGACTCAGATACGTTTGAGCACTGCCTTTCATCCACATATGGATGGTCAGATAGAGCGGACAATTCATACACTGGAGGATATGCTACATGCTTGCGTCCATGTTTTTTTTCTGTAGTTTGGAAGATCATTTTCCCTCGAAGGAGTTCTCATACAATAATAGTTATCACTCAACCATTGGTATGACACCATTGGAGGCCTTATAAGGTCGACCTTACAGATCACCTCTATGCTGGACATACCCTGGGGAGTCAACACTTATGGGTCCAGAGTTGGTTTGGGCTACAACTAAGAAGGTGCAGATCATCCAGGAGCATATGAAGACTACAAAGAGTAGAAAATGTCTTATGTTGACCATATATGGAGGCCCTTGGAGTTTGAGGATGGAGACCATGTCTTCCTAGGGGTCTCACCTCGACTAGGTTTGTAGAGATTTGGCTGCAGAGTAAACCACTAACCCTGTTTTATCGAACATTTTTATAATACATAGAGGGATTAGAGAGGTTGCATACCACATGGAACTACCACCATAGTTGGATAGGGTGTACGATGTTTTCCAACTATCCCAGCTGACGAGATACGGGCATGACCCATCTCAAATCATCGACCATGGAGAGTTGTACTTCGATGATGGGGAAACCATTACAGAGGTTCTGGTGGACATTTCTGATCAACAGGACGAGGTCCATCATGGAAAATCGATACCTCTTGTGCATGTTCTCTGGTATCACAGGAACCTCTAGGGGAGCACATGGAAGAGGGAGGCTCAGATTCATTCTCAGTACCGCTATTTGGTCCCTTAGTCTATGTTTTGGCTTTTGAGGACGAAAATACCTATGGTGGGGATATTGTAATGTCCTGGAATTTTGATGTAATTTTTTTAAATAAATGGAATTACTACATGTTTTTGAAAATTGACGGAGCATTATTCTGAAGCCCGGTGTGACCAGAATGAATTTCCAAACATTTTTAAGGTTCATTCAGCAAACACACATGAATCATTTTCTATATTTTGAACTGGTGCTCAAATTGAAAATTTGAGGGCACCATTGAATCAGAAATTCCGGAATTCTCTTAAAAGGGGATTCACTTCGACAACAGTATGTCTGGAGAAAAAGATTTATTTTTTACTATTTAAAAGAATAATCAAATAACTTTGTTATTTTATTTATTTATTTCTTTTCCACCAATGAAAAAGTAGTAGTGGCAGGACCAATGACGTGTTAAGACAATAAATGGATTGACTCCTCAAATCCTTCACAATCGTGCCTGTGGAATTAAGAAGGTTCCTATTAAATGAAACATTATTAATTCCAAAGACGTTAATCACCCTCCTCCACTAATATTTATAGGAAGATTGGGGAGAGGTATTAACACGATTTCACCAAGTGAAAATGCTCTGATAAAGTGCCTTGACATCGTTAACTTGGAGGATGGTGTCAAGTCCTGCGGGTGGTGACGAGCACTACCGAACGACGAACACTGAGTCTTCTTCAAGTGTGGAGGCTCTCCAATGAACATGAGGTACACATTTATTTTGTTATAATTTAATGTGATTTTTGAATCCCTTTCCATCATCATATTTTCTATCTAACTTCTAGGGTATCGGCCAAACAGACATGGCTCAGACCCTCTACTACCTTGTCGACGTGTGGTCAAATTTACTCTTTATGATAGCCCAGATCACCTAGAAAAAAATTCTCTACAAGCGATGTTTTGATGGAATTATATTTAGATGTATTTATGGTGAAGAGACAATGGCTATCATGAAGGATGTACATGCAGGAGTCTGTGGTTCCCACCAGTCTAAACATAGACTATCAGATCAATTTCGAAGGCTGGGATACTTCTAGACTACAATGGTACAAGATTTTGTTGATTTCACTATGAAGTGTCATTATGTCCATGTATATGCCAATTTCATTCATCGACCCCAGTGATGCTCCATAAAGATAAATAGTCATGGCCATTTTCCACATGGGTAATGGATGTAGTAGGACCTTACCCTTTGGCTGCATCCAAACAGTTTAAGTATATTCTTACTCTTACTGACTTCTTTTCCATATGGGAAGAGGAAATACCTCTCAAAGAAGTTAGTTCTAAAAGAATTTTTAGCTTCATCAAGTCTTACATCATTACGAGATTTTGTGTGCCTCATACCATATTGACAGACAATGGCACCAACTTCCATTCATCCGAGGTAAGGAAGTTTTATCAAGAATACAACATCAAATCCAACCATTCATCTCAATATCATGAAACATCCAAGGGCCAAATAGAAGCCTTAAATAAGACTCTTTCAAACATACTGCAAAATATGGTGGATAAAGATAAGAAATCAAGGCCTAATAAATTTTTTCATGCTTTATGGGCTTATCAGACCACCACCCGCACTACTACATGGTCAACTCCATATTCATTGGTATATGGAATAGAAGTAGTCTTTCCCATTGAAGTTCAATTACTTTATCTCAGAGTATCCAATTTTGATCAGTCATCTACACATGAACAATCTCAGAAGTGATTGGATGAATTCGAACGATTAGATGAAAAAATATTGTGCACCCTGCACCACTTGGAAGTCTATCAGAATCGAATAGCATGGTATTTCAACAAAAAAGTTCATCTTTGTTCATTAATTCAAGGAGAATTGGTATTGGTCCTCAGAACTCCAATGATATCATGAAAGAAACCGCCAAATATTGAGTCAAAGTGGTAAGTACCTTACTCAATACATATGTTCTACTCCAACAGAGCTTATTCTTTAATATCAAGGGATGGAGAACTCATCATGAATCCAAAAAATTCCAGATTTCTGAAGAAGTAATTTTTGTAACACAAATACACCTTTAGTCCTTACTGCAAGACTTTAAACTGCATGGTCCCTTTAGTCCTTACTTCAAGACTATAAACTACATGGTCCCTCCATTGTCCAACATGATGTTAAACTGTGTCTAGTCCCTTATATTTCCTACAAGACGTTAAACCATGCATCATTAGGGTTTTTGTTACCTCTTGTTTCTCACTCCAACTATGAATCGCATGATCTTAGAGTAAACTTCAACCATAATACCCTCTCTGGGCCGCTAACCATGTGTTAGTCCCAACACCATTCTTAGGTCGTTATCCTCATGTACAACCCGAACACCAATTCCTTTTCAATTGAACTACGCTGACTTTGATCCTTTCCTTCTAGGCTGGGTACGTAGGCAACCTCCTGAGTTTCAAGCCCAAGACCAATATATTCACATTGGTTCACCATCATCCTTTCTATATGACGTTAAAATATACATTCCCCCATTTTCCTCACAGCAAAACATTAAACTGCATAGCAATACATCTTAGCTACATGATGCTAAACTATGCCGCACCAGCCCATGCATATAACCCTAACTATTCGTACTTTTGTCATGTATGACAAAACTACCATAGTCTTTGACACCCTCACCTAAAAGGGAATCGTTATTGACATTGATCTCTAACCATGTAATATTGCAAGGACTACGTGCATACATGGAAATGCTCGAACCTTTAATCTTGGCTCAAACCATCATTGCACTAAAGTCCCTTTTCACCCTTCACTTGTACGAACTATATCTGTACAGAGGTTATTTCAAGAACTACATATGGATTGATTCCCATCCTTATGAGATATGTAGGAACGTTCGAGTTTCCCGTGAATCCATCCCCAAGCCTTTGGGCCTAACCCCAAATTCCACATGCAGTCCCTTGGCAGAAAATTCCCCTTGTGGAAACATGAATGTTGTATGAAAACCTTGATCATCATTCACATCATGTTTATAAAACCCACAATGTGTATTCCTCATTTTGGTCCAAGCTCTAGGACACTAAACTATGATCTCCTACACTCTCATCCCACATGACGTTAAATTGTATTTCAAGAACTACGTATGGCTTGACTCCCATCCTTATGGGATACGTAGTGAAGTCCAGAATCTCAATTCAGGACCCATCCACATCACGATTATGGTTATCATTGGTCTGTGTAACTCCTTAATGCATTGGAAAATGACCATTTTTATGTTTCATAATCCAAACCTTTAATACTTCCAGATCTCTATAACCCTTTTCTTGACTTCGGGTCACAATGTGTCTGATAACAAATAATTCATTGGCCGCACTATGTAGCACATGCCCCTAGGTGTCCTTGCATATGTAGTGTCCATAATGGACCTGTCAGCCAAAAGATACTATTATTTGACTATACAGCCAATGCCCTTAAATGGACCTACATAATTCAACCCCCTAACGGGTTTTTCAAATAGTGGTAACTTCATTCTTTGGGGAAAAACATCTTTTTTCCATATTTGTCATAACAACAATATGTAGGGATCCACAAAAAATATCCACTATTAATATATTTGTCCCACACTCTTTTTCAATATCTAAAAGTATATAAGTCAATGGTTTATATTTCCCTTCCCTACGTTTGGGTTAGACCTTAAGGGGAGTTACATTCATCCAATTATTTGAAAATCATGATTGGAAATATCGCCTTCATATTCAAGTACCTCTCTCCATATAGCAGACTCTATGCTTTGGAAAATTTGCATTTCCATAAACTTTCACTAGATTTTAGCAACAGAAAAGTAAAATTTCTGAGAGTTCTTTTACCTGAATATGCAGTACGTGCCCCTAGGTGGCCTTGCATAAGTAGTCTACATAACAGACCTGTCAGCCAAAAGATGTTATTATTAGACTATGAAGCCAATGCCCTTAAGTTTCCCTGTATAATTCAACCTCCTAACAGGTTAGTTAAATATTGGTAACTTCACTCCTAGGAAATAATTCCTTTAATACCTTTTCACCCTTTTTTCAAAACATTCCTCATATTCAAAATTTCTTAAGTCGCATTTTACATGTTTTTCCCCATACATGAATACAATAACATGTTTTCAAAAATATTTTCAAGGAATTGAGTCAATTTTAATCCATTCGGTCAAATCTATTTCGACCTTAAACATTATCCTTTTTTATTTCCGACATGCATGACATTAAATTTCCAACAAGAGACAGGGTACTCATTACATTGGGAACCAGTGAAAGAAACTCTGAACAAAAGTCAAGTCCTAGCCCGCTAAACGTACATTTTTTATGATTTAGGTAATATTGATAAATAAAAAGTTTCATAGTTTGGAGGGTTATTTTTATAATCCTTGCAAAAATTAAACTATGCTTACTAGCCCCATTAGATTTGGTAAAAAAATAATATATATTTAATTAGAAAGAGGATGAAGGTACAAATGATTGAATATGAAATTGTTTTTCACTGATGCACAAGAGTTAAAAGGACATCCACAAACTGTAGTCTCTCCTCTTTTTCTTGAATTTCAAGAGGATTTCAACATAACTATTCATTTTACTTACGGAATCACGAGCTTCATCAGTAGCCACCAGGAATTCATTTATTCAACTGGATACAATAAGAGACGCAGTTATACCAGCACTTCTTGGTACAATTGTAAAAGAATGTTCTTGAGTGCGGTTTGAGAAAATATTCTGCTGATCAAACACAGACTATGTTTCTGTCCAAGAGACATGGAAGATGGATACATGGATTTGAGAATGGATCATTGGAAGTAAAGAGAAATTTGGAGAGAATAATCATTTCAGATATTGTTCTAATGTCATAATAGCCTTCTATCCACTAACCGACAACGGAAAACATATCATTCCATGGGTTTTCCATTTTCATATCTGCAAGGAAAAGGCGTGGAGGAACAATTTGAAAGTTCACACCATTTTTTCTGCTCTTAATGCACAACATAACCAAAATAGAGAGGTAGTAGTGCGGCTTCATCTCGGGCATATAGTTCTTTGCATCTGGAAGGTCCACTCTTTGTAGATGACTATACCCATACAAAGGCAGGTAAATATATTGTGGGAAATTGACATGATATTTATTCAAGTACTTGGCCAAATCTAGTAGAGTGAAGTCACATATATCATAGTAATCATGGCCAATGATGTTCATCATGTCATCAATCCACTTACTAGCCATCTCATCAGCCGATCCAATCATCCTTGGAGACATTGAATTTTCACAATGATCGAATAATTAACATTTAAGTAAGTTGGTTTTTCATAAAATTTGTGAATAAATAAAAAAATGGCTAAGGCATTAAGGCACACAAGTCTAATCATGGCGTGCAAGTCTATGTCGGTTGTCCAAGTTGTATCGCGCTACTACTAGAGCGCAAGTCAGAAACAGACTGAGGAAGCATGACGCAACGAATAGAAGCACGGATGAGAGAAATTCCAAGACACATGTGTGATGAGAGTGATAGGTGTTCAAAAGCTATATTCTTTGCGTGAAATGACGCCTACATTTATAGGCGATCCAGAAACATGTGCGCCACAACCTGGGCGCCTCATTCCTGCGCGCCGTTCGATCTTGGTTTCTTCATTTCCTCAGAGTCAATTTCTCTTTCCTTTTTAGGATCCATCACTGAGGGGGGACTTTTGTTGAATATCTATTCCATCATAGAGTCCAAATAATGACTATGGGAAGTACCTCAAGAAAAAAACGGAAGAACATTAGGAATTTAACAAAGGCATTAAGGTGTGCACGTATACCAGCAATCCATCCTTGGGCATGCAAGTGAATTTCGTGCCAGTCATGGGTGTGTAGGTCATTTGCACGCACAAAGTGGTTTTTTCCCAAACTCAGGTGGCCTATAAATAGCCCATGTGGGACCCCCATTTCCATGACGAATTTTCCAAAACTCAGATGCAAGATCTGGTCACCCATGTGTTTTCTTGATGTCTTCCGAACACTTATAAATAAATTCTTTACCTAGAATGGTAGCTCTAAAGATGGATTATAATACCTAAGTATAACTCATCTATACTTGCATTCCTAAGTGTACAACCCTTAAGGGAAGTGAAGACACTTGCACACCACTTTTCCCTCCCAAGGAAACTTGCGTTCCACCCATCTATATGCCTCTAGGGATAATTCTAAGGGCTCCAATTCAAAGTCACCCAAGTATCTCTTTATAGATTCTTCGTCACACACGTTAACTCATGTCATGAAAGTATACTTGTACGACTAGGACTTCCACGCTAGAAAAAAACTTGCGCGCCTCCTTCTTGGTCACCTCTTTTCCTCAAATCCACCTTTCCCCTTCAACGATAGCCTTCAAAACCCTCATCAAATCCATTTGTGGCATGGTTATTTTGTTCTCTTCCTTATCTGAAAGGAATTTTGAGAAGTTATTTTGATTTTGGCCTCCTTATCTGGAGTAATACCCAAATTAAAAATCTCCTTAATATGGGAATCCTCCTCAAGATTAAGCCCCAGTATTAATTTCATTTTATTTGGGCTTCCTTCTCTGGAATAAAACACAATCATATGTCCATATTAATTTTTTTCTTCTTTTGCAGGAGTATGTCCTGGGTTAAAATCACGTATCTCCCTAAAAGTACAAACACCTTTATGGACCCTGCGCATGGGATTATTTTCTAAAAGTCTTTGTCTTCATTAACTAGGGTAGTCATACATATGTAAGCCCAATATTGTTTCTTATGATTGCATCATTCATGGCACAATCATCCGTTTTGACTGATACCTCTTGTTTCTCACATCGAGCATGACTCACGTGGGCTTAGAGTGTAAAAGAAATTATGACATCTCTCTATGGGAAATTAATCATGCATAAACCTCATACTTCTTCCCTCAAACCACGTGGGTTCTAATTCCTTTTCAAACAAGGATATGTAGGTAGGCCATCCGTGGGTACGATCCCAACTCTAAAATAATCATGTCTTTCTGAATGACAATATACTTCAAGTGTCCAACTGAGTGGCTTTAAAACCAGTATGGTCATCATAATGACCAAGAGAGTTCTATATAATGTATTTAAGGATACCATTGACTACAAATCACTAAATCATATAGATGATTATCTATTGATGAAGGAATTAAAATATGTATAAAATATTCTCTAAATCCCCTACATATCAATCATTTATTGAAAGGTCTAAAGGAAAAAACTCATTTTCATGCTTGGTAAATTAACAAGGATTCACGAACATAACTCAAATATATAAGAGAGTCTCGTAGTAGACAATAATTCCCCGCAAAAAAGGTGTGATGAGTCTGACCTCCCATCCTCTCGGCCAATGAAAATTCTTAAGCCTCATCAGTCCAAAACTAATTGGCACCTAAATTTGGAAATTAGGTCTAAATGGATATAGAATCATTGGATGTTTCCAATTATCTGAATAAACACATTATAAACCGATTGGAATGTTTGAACCTTAAACAAAAAGGTCATCCCAATTCCCTAAAGGAACACCTAAAAAGCATTCTAAGAGATATAGTCACTTATATTTGTGTATTTTTTAGTATAATGTACCAGGAGATCCCCATACATGAGTAAAATTGTAGATGCATAAATAATGTTTTTAAAAAAATTGTGATGGTGTGTATAAAGCTCAATAAAGAGACAATGACCTTAAATACCAAGGATGAGAATCTTGAATAAAAATTCCCATGTTTTGAGAATTTATAACTCCATGTAAATCATAAGACCAAAAAAATAATCAAAGGAATATGCAGATAAAGTCTATTAATTATAATCAAATCATAATATTTGAATTAATATTAAAAATACACTATTATATTTCAAATCAAATAAGATTAAATTGATTTAAAATTGGATGTATATATGGAATAAAATATATAAATATAAAATCAAAGTGGTGATAAATTATTATGAATAAATACTCTGGTTATTTTATGATGAGGAAAAAATCAACACTATACAATTCAATAAACATAAATTTAAATTGATGGATTTTTAAACCAATCAATTTGGGTCCTCATAATATGTTGAAAAGAGAGATACTTACACATTTTTTTAAGGACAATTCTTGTTTTAAACTAACTAAATCTAGTGAAAAAACATCATGAGATCATTTTATGATCACTCTCATACAAAACTAATGAAAAAGTTAACTTCCAAAACTGGTATTTTTATAAAATATTAATACTTATTAAGAAAATAGTTCAAGTTTAAAATTAATAACTGTATGAAAGTGTATATTTAAAAATTTTTAGGTGTCTTACACTACATTTAAGGTTGTTAAGAGTAATATTAAAACTTTTTATTCCAAAATATATTCCAATTTAGTGATAAAAGTATAAAATATGAATGAATAAATATTTGTATAAATTTTTATGAAGGATAAGCGTTCAATATTTATGGGACCTTATTGGTGAAATAAAATATTTGGGAATATTGATATTTTTTGGTATAATTTTTAATCATTATAATAAAATAAGATAAAAAATTAAGGGGTAAAAATATTATAATATTTAAGAGCTAGATATGAAGTGAGTTTTTTTTATTACAACTAGATTTGAAAAAAATAGAAATTTATATATTCCTTACATTAAAAGTGTTAATTTTGATATGCGATATTTTTTTAAACCATCCAAAAAATGCATTTAAAGAATCCTGAAGGAAGGGCCCTTAATTTATGATGTGAGGAAGTGAGACATACTTGCGATAAATATATGAAGAATGAACTAATAAATGTTTTCCTATGAATCGTGTTGTGAAAGAATAAAATTCATCCTAGGTGTATAAATAAGAAAACGAATCATCTCAAAAAACTAAAGAGGTCAATGAAGAATCTGTCAAAAATGAGAGTCTAAAAATTCTTGTACAGAAAAAGTGGAAATCATGGGAACATGAAAACATTACAGAGATCTATATATTTATGTAATAAAGAATAAATAGGGACAAAAATCAGTCCAAAATTAAAACAATAAGATTGATTTGGTGGAGGAATAACTTAAGATGTCTCGTGGAAGAATGAATAAGGTGTAAAACCTTCCAAATATTGATTAACTATATGGATAGCCTAATTGGAAGAATATATATAAAAGGAAAATTTATAATTTAATAGAAGATCTAAAGTAAATGTAAAGGTTCCACATAATGAATATGTTGAATTTAATTAGAGGGTATCAAAATATGTCAAACTTATATCCTATGAAGTGTTTTGTGGAAGGTAAAAGAATGTTAGATACCACATAATATATTTTTTAATAATCAACCCACTTGGTGGAATTATATTGAATAACACAAATTCTACACCAAGTGATTCCTGATCCACATTGAATCATCTTCAAATGAATATTATAAGAACCTGAGTTTTTGTATGAGGTATAAATCCTTTTATTTTTTTGTTTAAATTCCCTATTATAGCTTTATGTGAATGATTAACTTGATCAAGGGTTTTTTTAGGGTTTCTATGGATTTTTTAGAGTTTGGGAACAAGTTTTGGGCTAGAAATGATCTGGGACACGGTTTGCGTACGACCTGAGCACAGTTAGGAAAAACTATGCGAGATGTCAAGGAAACCATAGGTTTTGGATAGAGATGTTACAGCTAGTTACTGCACAGTTAGTCAAACTATGTAGGGTAACTGGGGCGGGGAGGGCCTCTTAGGAAGAGAGGTCTGCACGGTCTCCGTATAGTTTGGGAAGCCGTGAAACCCTTACATTGTGTTTTTAAAAAAAATTAAATTTAAAAGGAAAATTTTAATTTTAAACCCAACGAGTTTTCTTCTTTTTATGGATAGTTTCTCATAATGGAGCTCCCCTTTAGTGCCTAAGATTGTCTTTGCGATATATTTGTCATCCAACTTCTGTTTTGATCACCGATCATCTCTATAGAACCCCAATAGTAAGACCTACATTCCTTTTTATCCATTCTTGATTGTTCTAAACAACAGTTGTGCTCTTTAGATTTAGGCTCATGTGCCCAAATAATCCATTCTTCATGATTCCTTTTAAATCGGGATGAATCAGGACATGATTTTGGAAAAGTTGTTTACTACCGAGGCGACATAGGTGGTCTATAATTTTTTTCGACTTTTCATGGTGTTTTTCATGCGTCCGACTAAAATGACATTTGTTTGAATTTCCGATGAAATCTCATTTTGGAGCAAGTGGCTTTTAGTAATTGTAGTTGGACTAAGTGATGTTGACCATGGGTTCCTTTTAGGTGCATTGGCACCTGTTTCTCGTTTCAATGTCCCTCAAGGGGTGCACCTTAAAGAAATAATTTGTTTATACCAGTATAAACCACCCAAGGGGTGTGTTATTGTGCATGCCAAGTTAGAGTACGGTCGTATATGCCTTGATTGCTTGAGTATCTTGGTTAGGATATGTACTGCCACATGGATTATTGAATGTCATGTTATGCCTTGTCGATGTTGATAGTTTTGAATGAAAAATAGATAATAAGGGTGGGTATACCTTAATGTGAATGACTAATGGCATGTTTAATGGTTTATATGTGAGGGTAGGATGATATGCTTTTAATAAATGGTTTGCATGAGTGGGTATAATCATGGATTGTGCATGTTAATATGAGTGGGTATACTCACATGTTTATAAATGTGAAATTGGAATTTTTGAATGATTGAATGAATGGTTTAATAGATTCCTTGGAATTCTATCCCTAAATATGGAATGCGGTAGTGGACACATTGGTTTGACTCTGCCCCTTGGGTATTGATTCTATGGGACGCTTCGGGCCTTGCTACCCCATAGGATCCAGATTTCTTACGATCACATAGGACTTGTTATTTACTTTCTCCTAGGACCCCAACCGGTCCCTAACCGGGTTTCCACCAGGGATTCCCGTGGGACTCGATGGGATACCATAGACATGCTCCCTAGATCCAGCCCTCCATGGTGTAGAGATATTTATTACATGGATGGCTTTGTTTTCTGACACCTTGGATCCAGCCCTTGGGGTCTACACTTCACGATACACTGTGGTCATGGGATACTTGACTACTTTATCAAGCGTGGCTATGGTTAAAGGATACAAATGGATGTACGTTGTGGTCATGTGACTTGTTTGTTACTTGTTGAAGTTTCCTTATTAGGAGGTGACTCTATTTTGTAGGTAGCCTTGAGGGTTGTTCATTTTCCTTTATAGTACACTTATTCCATGGGAATATGCACTTATTTACCAGTAGTTTACACTATCTAGAATCATTTTAGAATTGATGTAAGAACTATGTTGACCTGGGTGGTTGCTTATTGGTTTGTTAATCTCTCACCCTCTATGGGCCTCCTGGGGGACCCAAACAGATTATATGGTTATAGGTGATAATAGGGGTAAGATCCCTAGTACAAGTTGTTGATTTTGGATTTAGAGCAGAGGAGAATAGGACCAAGATGAGGCTTGTGATGCCGGGATACCATTTTGGTCTTTTGTTTTTTATGTTAGTTGTGGTGTATTATATTGCCATGTACTGTTCTGGATTATTTCTAGATGCTGGTACCATCAACATCATTTTTCATATGTGACACTTTTTGTTTTTGATATGTATGCCTATCTTGCCAAATATGTAGTTGATTTTATATTTATTTTCTTCCACTATTTGTTATATGATTGAATTTTGTAGTGATACTCGTGTAATGAGGGCATATTCTCCCCCACATACTCACCTTGGCCATCACTGCTAGACTGCAACCTCTGGATTTTGGGAAGATGTGCTGGAGGCCATGTAGCCAACCGGGCTCGGGTCACCATATGGTGGAATCTAGGTCAGGGACATTACAAACTAGTATCAAAGGTTTTTTCTTTTCTGGTTTGACTTCAAATTTGGTGACAATAGGAATGAATAGAAAGGAAATGGAATTTGGAAATAAAATTTTCTTGAGAGTAGATACCCCATGAATAGAGAAAAACCAAATATCCTCAAATGAGTTCTGGATTTCTGGATTTTTACTATTATATTTGATTTGACTTCACTATTGGGTGAGACGATTGATTTATACTATTATTGTTGAAGCAATTTTTGGTTCTATTTCTATTCAAACCTAATGGGATAAGGGTGTTCTTTCTCATGCATCTTATTGAAATTTTTATAATCGCATTCCATTAATTATGTTATTCCATCTAGGATGCATTAGATATGGCATGTTGTTGTGATAGTTGATGTGACAATTGTTCCTTCTGTTATGTTAGTTGGGTGTAGTTGATAAAGGCGTGACATCTTCTTTCAATCCCTGATGAGTATGGGCCCTTATGAATTGGGAAAAAGGAACACTAGTGAAATAGAAATGCTAAATAAACTTTTTATATATATGGATGATTGAGAACCTAGATTTGGGTTCATGAGGTGTCACGATCCCTCATGGATTCTAGAATTAGTGACCCTTGGTGGAATTTCATGGATAAATGAATGTGAAATTGAAAGGGAAACCTGTAATGGTGAATAGATACTCGACCTAGACCCTAATTTTGAGTTGGAAAGAGGCATAGTTTCTAGTGGTTCGATGTATATTCTTTTTAGAGTCCTATTTTTAGGTGCGGGCTGTTGATTGGACATGGTTTCTAGGAGGGTTTTGACCTGTCCTGTGCTTTTGAGCTTTGTTCTTTGATGTTGTTATTTAATGAGGAGTGCGTTTCGAATTATAGAGACATTCCACCATGACGACCTTCTATGGTATGCCGCGAAGGAGGCGATGACCATACCTCGGAGACAGTGAGCCACATGCTATGCAATGATCCTCCGATAGTACCAACTATGGCACCTGAGACTGTTCAGGAGATTTGTGTTAAGGAATAGTTTTGTGAGGGTTTCGGTCGCAATATGCAGTCTTTCCAAGGAGCACTAAAACCAGCCTTGACCATGGCTGAGCTGAAACGGGTGTTCCAGCAACAACACCCATTTAGATTTTCAAGGTATGGAGGACCACAGGCTACAGAGTTGTCTCCAGAGACCACGTTATCAATTTTCAAGCATCTAGAGTTGCCTTCAGAGTGGAAGGTCAAGCTCACAACTTAGAGGCTATGCAGAGAGGCAAAGTGTTGGTGTGGCATTTTGAAACAGGCTGATGGGTCGTGTAATATGGGTTTGGATAAATTCCAAACCTGCTTCGATGATTACTTTTACCATGCGACTCTATGAGCAGAGTGGGCTACTGAGTTTATGCATCTGGAGAAGGGCGCGATGGAAGTTATGGAATACTTTTCACACTTTACAGAGATGCTACGTTTCGCACTGATGTATCTTACTCATTAGTAGTCGAGGGCATGGTGATTCGAGTATGGTTTCAAACATGAAATCTGATCTTAGGTCAACGTGTTTAGGTTGCCTTCTATCACTAAGTTTGTGAATCTGGCATTGATTATAGAGAATAACCTAAGAAAAAAGGGGTACCGAACATAAGAGTGTTGTTTCCCTCCCCAGTGGATCTACACCCTTAGGAAAGAAGCATCATTTCGAGGCTTCTCGTGACATGAGTTCTAGTCAAGCTGTGGGTGCAGAAATATTGGTGTTCTTGCATCAGTGTTGTAATGACCCAAACTTTTGAAAAATATTTGTTTCCTAAATTTGTGTGTTATTTCATTTTATACTCCACAAACAGTATACTTTAATTAATGAAATGATGTTGTTGGGTTTCAAGTTTTATATGATCGTTGGTCAATATGACCATTGGAAACTATACTCTTAACATTACAATTATTGTTTATAAGTACAAGTGTTCTTGGTTAATTAATACCGAAAGAAGAGTCGATGCCCTCATATAGCAGACTCAGACCATTTGAAGCCCATTTGTCAGAGCTTGGGAAGGAGGTAGAATCTTCGGGCTTTGCTCTGGACTAATCCCAAGCAGAGATTCAACATGTGAAGCAAGAATCAAATTGCCTAAGGGAGAAGTTCAAGATAATAGAAATCCCCACTTGGGAAATATTTTCTGAGCCTCCCCAAGATTTTATCACCATAGCACACCATACACAAAGGTCATATACAAGAGTTAGAAGGGGCTATGTAACGAGGCCTTATATAATTTTTTATTCCTGTGGAATAAATAAAATTCTTATTTCTTATTATGGTGAAATTGTGATTTTCAAATGTCCAGATAAATAAGGGATGAATATTTTTGATGATTCATGAAAAAGGGTATTTTAAAAACTTAATGTAAACTTTAAATAATTAATAATGTGAAATGATTTTCAAAAATTGGTCTTCTACAATTGTGACCAGTAATAAATTTAGAGTCTAATAAGATCAACATAATTTTTGGTGAATAGTAATTTTGAATAGTAAAACACCCTTATGAATAGTAATGAAAAGTAAATCGGCCAAAAATAGAATCTTCACCCATGAATGTAAATATATAATTTAGACATCTTAAAAGTGAAAAAATGGTCATAATATAAGTATTGGTCATTTTTTTATGTCATAAATATTTTAATTACAATTTCATGATTAATTTAATAATTTTAAATAAAAAAGTATTTTCATAAAATGTAATCATAAATTGTTACTTGATTTTTTAGGGTTAAATGATAATTTTATGGGACCTTGATTACATTTTCCAGGTGTTACAAAATAAGTTATAGTTTTGGAGTTGTTTTTCATAAATAAATAATAATTGTATTTAAAAATTAAATTAAATATATATATATATATAATTATTTTCAGAAAATGGAGTTCATTTTTATAATTCAGATCATTGATATTAGGTTTGGGTAAATTTTTTGTATTTTCATGAAATAGTTGAATTTTTAGTGAATAGTAAAAAATCTAGTTTTTGAGTTTCGGGTGTTTAATGACATCATTAATAATGTAATAATTTTGTTCAACATGTGAATAGAAATATATGATATGAGGTGTCCCAAGAGTCCAATACCATTGGAATATACCATGGGAAAGACCATTGTTTTTCAAATACCTCTGATGAGGTGTCCCTCAGAAATTAATTAAATATTCCCTCATTTTTCATATAAATACCAAGCCATTTCCTCATTTATTTCATTCCAAAATCCTCCTCATTGAAGCTCTGGTTTTTTACCACCCATGGAGTCCTTAAAGGGTTCCCGCAATCCACCATGTTCCCAACCTTTATGCTTTCTATACTACTCTTCATGGTAAGGGAACTGTTCAACCTCCTCTTTTATGTCATGACTTCCTTTATGTTATATCCTCTTGTTTCTATTTAATTTTATTAGAGTATGTTATTTTATATAATTCTTTCTATAAATTTTATGTCCAAATTATGAGAGACCCTTTCCACTCTCATTAAATTATTTTTTGTATTTTTATGTGACGCTGTTTGGTTGCATAATTTTTGCAAAAGAAATCACATCTTTTTTTTCATGTTACCATTCCATGTGGTGTGTCATTAAAATATCCATACCATGTTATGGTTTCTATATTATTATGACCCTAAAATGTATTATGATTTATAACTAAGTTTTTTAACATTTTCCCATATCTTTTTATTATTTTTTAAAACCATGTTATATAGCCGTTATGATGCAGAAATTTCATCTCAAAATTTCCCTCTCTATCTCTCTATAAACTATCTTATCTTATTTATGTGAATCCCGGAACTATTTCATCTATATGGGTGTTCATAAAAACATAAAAATTATATTTTTTATTCTTTAATTGACATACATGTAACCCTTATACCCTTCCATGGGTTAGAAATGACATAATGATCTTATTTTTAAGCACTTTTAAAACATCACGATTTTGAATTGAAACTCGTTTCTTTTACTCTATTTGGGTTATTTTTAAATATTATGAATATGATATATGTGGATCACATAAAAATAAATACATATTAAGGGTGTACCCAGATATTTATCTAATGAATTGGGAAAATAATTTAATCTATAGGGATGGAAAGTTTCACGATACCTTTGTGAATAACCTAGGTAATTTTTTTATGACACCTTGGGGGTGAACATTGGTGTTATGTTCATGAATGCATAAATGAAATGTTCAAGCCACATATTCAAGTTATGTTTCAAGTTATATTCATTATGATATTCCTATACTTACATTTCTCATTTCTTTATGTTTTTTATCAAGTTCTTATTGATATCACAAGTAAACCGATTCCATTGTTTACCCTTATTGGGCCTTCTATTCAACCTTTCCTTTTATGTACGTCTCCAGGTTATGATATGCAACAATTGTACGTAGAAAGAAATTATGATTAAACATTAAAAGTTTATTAGAAGAATGATTTATTTTTTCATGTTTTATGTTCCTACTTTCTAAGACACTGGACATTAAAGATCATCTGTTTGTAAAATGTAATGAAAAGTTGTGTAACAAAAAGGGGGATTCCATAGTTGGCATAAATGTAATGTTCAATTATTTATGGAAATTATGCTATGAAAACATTAAGAAGAACAATATTTTAAAGATTAAATATATAAATACTTTCTGGTATTTTGGTGAGTATTGACTAATTTGTTTATAAAAAAATACATGCTTGTCTAGATACAAGAAGGTAGAGGAGGATCTAGCACAGATGTACCTAGGGGTGAAAAATATAACAAGGAGTTTCCGGCATGACACAGGGTATCCTGGTACATGACAATGAGCCTTGATAAAATCTTGGTTACGACACTCCCGAGGGATATGTTTGGTTAATCATAGGTTTTTTATGAATCATTTCGAAGGATTTGTAGAGAAATGTAAATGTTTAAAGCATGAAGTTTTAAGACATAAAATTCATTACAATTAAAATATTCATAAATGAAATAATCTTCTCAATAAGGTTTAATTATTTTAGAAAATGGAAGGAAATACGAGGAACCGTGCAAATGGAGACCGCAATGGACCATGCGCTGATGACCTTCAAATGGAAGCTAGAAGGGAAACTATCATGAGAATGATGAACCGACTAACTCATGTTATGAGAAATAACATGAATCAAGATGTGAGACCAATTTCACCATGAAGGGAATAACTTTCTGTTGAATCATTTATGCATCAAAGACCATCATCCTTCAGTGGATCTACCAACCCATTTATTTCTGAATATTGGATCAGCTCTATCGAGAAGATCTTTTCTGTGCTCTGCTATTCTGAACAAGAGAAGGTTACCATAGCGGTTTATCACATAGAGGGAGAAGCTGACCAGTGGTGGGAACAGATTAAAAACACAAGGATAGGAGTGTAAGATGAACATATTGAGTGGGAAGGGTTCAAAGGGATATTCTTCAACAAATATATCCCTCAATCAATGAGTACATAAATGGAGAGGTAGTTTCTGGAGCTGAAGCACAATGAGAATAAATCTATGGGAATCTATAAGATAAATTCACAAGGATATAATGATACACCTATATCTTTGTCTTGGATCCAAATGGTAAGGTTGATTGATTATTTGGTGGACTATGACATCATCTATGGAAGAATCGTGCCAACCGAGATTATGATAGCTATGAGGAGATCATGCGAAGTGCAATGAAAGTCAAACTGGTGTTTGGTGAGATGTAATGGTCTAATAAATCCAATGAAAAGAAATGATCAATATTTACAAGCCTAGGGAGGATCTTTGATCAAGGAATAGGTGGAAAGAAAGTGCAATGTCCCACGTGTAATAAATGTGGAAAGAATCATTCAACGAACTTCCTTCTCGGAAGCAGGAAGTGCTAAAGTGTGGTAGAGATGTCCGTATTCCGTGGAATTGTCATTGTAATGGCACATACCTCACTGGTCAATTCCTTTGTGAAAATCAGGTGTACGCGGTGATTCGGGAGGTCAAGGTGAATTATCACCAACACTTTTCCAATTTTTCAGTTCGGCGAACAGTTCCAACGGTAGATAGTTGTGAACAGTGAAATGGAAACCTTTTATGAATAGTTCCATTGGTGGACAGTTCTATCGGTGAGGTATAATGGAAACCTCTCTTTTCTTTGCTAAATTTCTAATTCAATGAACAGTTCCATCAGTGAACTGTTTTATCGATAACCTTTATTTCCTTTTCTAAATTTCCAATTCTATGAATAGTTCAATCGGTGAACAGTTCTATCTGTAACCTCTAACGGTAACCTCTCTTTCCTTTTCCAAATTTCCAATTCTATGAATAGTTCCATCGGAGAATAGTTCTATCAGTAACCTCTAATGGTAACCTCTCTTTCCTTTTACAAATTTTCAATTCTATTAAAAGTTCTATCAATAAACAGTTCTATCTGTAACCTCTAACGATAACCTCTCTTTCCTTTGTCAAATTTCTAATTCTATAAATAGTTCCATGAGAGAACAGTTCTATTGGTAACCTCTATTTTCCTTTGGAAAATTTTGAGTTTGTGAACAGTGTTTCCATGAACGGTGAGGTTTATCCGTAACCTCTATTTTCCATTGCCAAATTTTGAGTTAGTGAATAGTGTTTCAAAAACGGTGAGGTTTATCAGTAACCTCTATTACCTTTTCCAAATTTTGAGTTCGAGAATAGTGTTTCCAGCTTCCTACATTTTCTCCCATTTAACAATTCCTTTGATGTAAAATGCATTTAAAACATTATTTTAAGGACCTTAAGGCTGATTCAAAGGCCACAACTCCTATATTAATTTATCCTAAAGCTCAGGATGTTTTTACGTGGTCAAACAACATGGTTTAATGTGATCTTCTTTCAATGGATAACCTATTGTATCATAAAACACCGCTCTATTAAATCTTCTAATGGGACCCGAAATCTTCCTCCCTATTTCTTCCTCTTTGTTCTCGTTAATGAGACGCTAGAACCTTTCATTCTATTCCGTAGGGGTTCTACAATCAAAATTTTCTTCCTAGGATTGGTTCCACTCTTTTCTGATGCAATCAAGTAGTATTGATCAATCATCGGTATAAGGTATGATCTATCGCCATTCTTTTGGGTTTGTCTCCTTCTGATTCTCCTTTCCCTATTATGGTATGTGATATATATAACACTAATATAGTTTTATTGGGTTTCTGTTGGGGTGATCATACCGCAACATCCTCGAGTGGATACAGTTTTCACGGGAGGAGGTGATCATGATTCTTTGTGTGGATTGTTCTTGTATAAAGAATGACATGAAACATTTTAGCTAGGGGATTCATTGCTTCTTTTTTCTTTTACGTGCAACTGTATAGTTATCATGTTTCATCCAACTGGATGGAAAAGGAATTGACATAATAAATATTTGAACTAGAAATTAAATTGATATCGATAGTATGTTATCGCCTCTTGTTCTGCTAAATAATGGGATATATATGCTTGCTTCGTATAGCTGTTCATTTTTTATGGAAATTGGTAAAGAACAAAAAATAGAATTAATTTATAATGGTTTGGCTAAAGGTAAAGTGACATGTATGTGAATATGGTTCTTCATGTTGTAATTTCATGTTAATCAAAATGGGGGAGTAAGCTTGTTTAATTATTTTTGATAGATTACATTTTAGGTTTCGAAATGTAGGATCCTATGATTAATAAATCGGTTTATCCAAGATGGATTAATGAACTGGCGGTTTGATAAAAGATAATCCCTTATAGGGTTTAGATTCACCCCCTTGGTTTTTTAAGGGCCAAGATCCCATTTGATATGATGTTTGTTTTTCCTACTACTTATGTTGTGGTGTGAGCCTGGATGAATGTTGTGATATGTGGAGGCATGGGGGCATATTTTTTGAGGAAAGAGTTGATGCCTATAGTTTTGAGACGCATCATTTTATGCATGTGGGTGTTATGGAGGACACAAGGGGTCATGGAACAGGTTAGATATGAATGTTTGGATGTTTGATGATTCTTATTGGTTGATTATGTCCTTTACTTCTACCCACTTCTCAAGGCAACTGGTCTTACATACCCTTCTTCTGAAAGGGGAGAAGACGTGAATGGTACGCCATGTACGTTCCATGTTTAGCTTCTCTAGGGAGAATGGGTCTACACTCTTGGTATAGTCAGTAAAGACTCGATGGGTAGTTAATATTCTCACCGTGTTGAGCCCCCTTGTGTTTATTAGCATAGAATATTTTTCTATAATTCCTGGGAATATGAGAAAGTAATGTTGTAAATAAATAATATAATAAATGATGCTAACCCATGGGGTTTGGAGCTTGCTGAGGTGCAATGCTGTGGTTTTGATTTGAAGGAAAAGTGTACTTTGGGTGTGATGCTAATTAAATTTAATGTGGTATTATTATTTTTTAATTAATGGTTAAATAATTAATTAATGTAAAGTGAAACTGATAAAAAGGTAATTAAATAATGTATTAATGATCTTTAAATGGTAGTGTGCTTATAGGATACCTATTCTTAGAAGTTTCAACCTGTAGTCTGAGAGACATTAGCTGTAGTTAAGTCTATGTCTAGGTTAATCCCACAGTGTGGTTGTGAGCTATAGTATATTCTATACGTTTTGGGTTTCTATATGCTACTCCACCCTGTCAGTAAGGGAAAATGACACCCCAGGGAATCTGAGCCATGGGGGAGGGGGTGGTGTTTTCCCCTACGTTCCGGTGGGAGGATAAATGGTTGAATACCACCTTTGGCTCGACTCTCTTCTCTTGGTAGTTACTTGTGCTTGTAGGTGAAACGATTTTTTCCCCATATATGTGTGTAGAGGTATCTAATGGCTTGTGGTTATTCACACACATATATTCTGGATGTAGTCCCCTATGGACTACTATAGGTGTAACGTGTATAGGTTGTGATGGTTTGAGGATCCTAAATTGGTGTATGGGCTGTAATTGCCTGAGGTATAATACCTAACGTATGATACACATTATGTGGCCTGTGGTGGCTCCCAGAAAATACCTGGTTACTTTGATTACATGGATGTGGTGGTTTTGTAACATGAGGTGCATGTTATGGTGCTTTTCCTAGGAGTCTGCAGGCATGCCTTTTTGGAGAGAGATGCTCAGGACATGCGATGTTGGGGAAAAGAGGCAAACCAATGGGGAAGTAGTAGCGTGGTACCTTGATATTTTTTATAATATGATATATTCTTATATGAGTTACCTGGTGAGAGTAGCCATGGTGAGGCTGGGATCTTTGTATACCTTTTTGGTGACGAGTCAGTTTCCCTTGTTGTTCACAGTGCTTTAGCATTCTTTCTTTACTTTTTCACGAGAGGCTTCAGGGATGATCCTACTGAGTATACTGTTATACTCAACCAATGTATATATAAACTGATTTTTAATTCACATGGAGTAGGTTGGAGATCAGGCTGGTTTCTACTAGCTTGCGGTTGCAGGAGCTGTTCGGGATTGTGGTTACTGCTATTTTACATCCTTTTTGTGTACTTGAGGTTTGTCCCCTTTCAGTTTTAGTATTTTTCCATGACATTTCATTTGTGTAGTTGGGATTTCATTCATCTTAATGATTTAGTTGGAGTTGGTTGTTGTTTATATTATCTCTCTTCCGCATGTGTTCTCTTAGAGGGTAATTCCTCACATTTTTGTTTTTACTATACTCTCAGTGCTAGTCGTCATCCTGGGGCCTAATGGAGGTGGGACTCGGGGGGTCATTATCTCCATTTCACATTTTCAGCCCACGAGGGGTAAAATTTTTGGGGATGGGGTCATGAGAGAGTGGTATCAAAGGTCAGGTTGAGGGATATGATAGAGGTTGTAGTTAGGCACAGGTGAGGTTGATTGGGTTGGTAGGGCAACAGTGTCATTCATGTTTAGAAAGTGATGTAAACACATGAGATTGGCTGAGACATAGGCGTTTAGGGCCCCCTATGGTCTGATGTATGGATTTTTATGTTTACCATGGCTACTAAACGAGGTGATACAAGTTGTAGGGTAGATACCTAGGAAATGATCATGCATCATTATTATTTGTCCCCGTGTTTGAATGGGTAGACATTTGATTTGTTAATCTAAAATGAATAAAAGAAAAAAATTAATTAATTAATGTTGAGTATTCTATATTATAGGCATAAGATCACTAACTATTTTTTATTTTATAGGTATGGATCTATGTCGACATCCTCATTAGGATCACATAGAAGATTTCCACTAGGCTATTCCAGCAGATCTCCATAGGGTTGAGGTTGACGACGATGGCACTTGGAGGAAGACACTATAAGAGTTTTAGTGCTAGAGTCTGCAGAAGTATGGGGGCTCTATTTTAGATACAGTCACAGAAGACTGGCCAGAGTAGGTCAAGGTTAGCTTTAGTTCGATCAGTTCTCAAAAGGAGAACTGGGTGTCCTTGGTTGTGTTGATGCTGCGTGGAGCAGCGAGGAAGTGGTGGTTCCTGTTCCATGGGGATTGTGAGGAGTCAACGATCTCATTGGTGGAGTTCTGAGATATTTTTAGAGTTGACTTTCTTTCTTCCACCACAAAGGTGTCCGGTTACCAGGATCTTCTTACCCTTCAACCAGGGAGCTCTAGTGTGTGATAGTTTGGAATCCATATCAGGAACCTTTTACAATATGCTCCGGACCTGTTTTCAGATGAGGAGGCTAGGGTGAGGAATTTCGAGGAGGCTTTGCATCCAGAGATCCAGCACTAGGTTAACCAATTTATTCTGATGACATATCTTGAGGTGCTGGAAAGGGTAGAGGTTGCTGAGAGGACATTGGCTAGAACTTGATCATCACATGAGGGGAGTCCTCATGATTCTTCACGAATAAGATCTATGGTCTAGGGATCCCGGTTTTTAGGGTAAAAGAGTTTCTGTTCAGTTGGGGGTAATTCTCATCCCTTCACATCTTGTTTCTATGGAGACAACAACTCTCAAACCTATGACAAGAGATCAGGTGCTTGTTTTTCTTGCGTTGGTCGAGTTCATCAGCAGCGACAGTGCCAGATCTTTAAGAGTTGTCATCGTGCACCATGCATTCCACTCCAGGTTCTTCCGCTGAAGCAGTTCCAACCGAGGCATCAATAGTAGGTTGCACCAGTGATTGATCAACAGAGTGTATATGGGGAAGGCATAGAACAACCCTGTGATGCTCCTCATCCTCATAGATCAGATCACAACCATGGTGGTGGTCGTCATCAGGGTCATAGAGACCATGGAGGTGGTCTTGGTCAGCTTCATGCTTTAGAGTTGCTAGTGCCAGGTGAGCCAGACATCGGTCAATGTACCCTTTTCTGGTTTTCTACCTTGTTTTATACCTTGTTTGATTCAGGAGTGACACACTCCTTCATGTCACCAACCCTTTTCCATGCTTTGGGACTTGAGGTGGAGATCCTTCCAGTGCCTTTGGCGTTGACTACGCCATTTGGAGATTGAGCTGACCTGATTGATGTATGTAGATACTCGGAGCTAGTGTTGGGGAAGCACCAATCTTGGGAAGATTTCCTATTTTTACGAATACAACCATATGATGTCATGCTCAGCATGGATTAGTTGTATTTAGTTTAGGCTATCGTGGATTTCTTCAGGAATAAAGTAATTTTATTCGATGTAGATAAAGATTCAGTGGTGTTTGTGGGTGAGCGAGACCCTTGGATGGGTGAGAGGCGTGTTATGTCCTTATCATTCATGATGGTTGAGTTGATGCTGATTTATTAATAGGTTCAACGGTTGGAGTTTCACACCCGTAATCCTTAAACAATATTTTTTTCATTTATTTTATCTTTATCGGGTGGTCTAGGGTTAATCCTGACTTAAAATTTGAGGTTTTTTAAAAAACGTTTGTAATGTTCTTGAGTACGTCCTACAACCTGTAGTCGAAACCGTGCGACCTCGCCCGGTTAACCGCACAACCTACCCGTTGCGTGATTAACTAATTAATTATGGAATTAATTAAGTGAAATGATCAAAAAAATATTGAAATTAAAGGGGTTAATGATGATAATTTTCCGGTGTTTATTATTATTATCATCGTCATTCTATTAAAATTTTTAAGGGCCGCACGGGGTAACCGCGCAGTTTCCTGACTCATTAAAAATAAAAATAATAAAACGACATTTAAAGAATTATTTTAATGATAATGAAAAAAATTATTATTATTATTATTGAGTCTTATTATTATTATAAATATTATTGACGATGAATAAGTTATTTTATTTATTCTTTACTTCACTAGTTATATTATTATTATTTTAATTATCTTTTTTTATCTTTTTTGTTTTTATTATTATTTTATTCTACTTATTTATTTATTTATTTTTTTCCATTTAAGGTTGCGCCCCTATCCTATTTCCCCAGGTATCCCGTCGTGGCCCCCCACCCTGTCCGCCTGAGCAGGCCGCCACCCATCTCCCTTGCACCCTGTTTTTCCCCCCAGCTCAGAATCGCTCAAACCCCCACCGGAGGCCTCCCTTTCCAACTTCCCCTTACCTTTTCACGAACCCCCCTTGGCCTCTCCTCGGAATTCGCCATTTGGACTCTCCCCTAGACACACCTCATCTCCCCTACACCTTCCCTTCGACCCTATGACAGGCGAAACCAGTTCACATCGCACCCAGAATGGCGCACTGCTCCCTTGTCCGAGCGCCCCCCCGACCAGCATTAGGACCTGTCCGGCGTGCCTCCCCCCATGTTGTCTGGTGCACCCCGATGCTCCCGATCAGCCTCCCTATTCTCCCCTATCCAGCACAGCACCGCCTCCCCGACCCTCATCCTGGATGGCTCACACCATAGCGCAACCCCCCTCGCTGGTCCGCACTCTTCTAGCATCCCTGATAGCATCTTTCTCTCCTTTTGTTTGTACAAAACGACCTCCGGTGAAGTCCTCTTGCTTTACCCTTTAATTTTTTATTCCTTTTTTTAATTTTCGGCGAGTATGTGGTCTGATTTTAAGGTTTAATTTGGTAGTGTTGGGTGAGTTTTTTTTGTTTTGGATTCACGCTGGGTTGTTGCAGGTGCGGTTGGCGTGCATTGGTCGTTGCACACCATGGTTGTGATGTCTGAAACACCCGAGGTAGGGGGTTCCACTCTTAATTATTATCTGATTAATCAATTTGAAAGTTTAATGAATTTAGCATGTTATTTAATTAATATGTGTTATGTGAAGTTGATCTTTGATGTTTTATTTTCATTTTAACTCTTGGTAGCAAGTTTATATCAGGTGTTTGTTTTCTACTAGAAACTCATATCTAGTTGTTCGTGATTTTTTTATTGTGTGGTTTGCTTATTAAGTTTCACAAATAGTGTTACCTTGTCATGATGTAAAATTATTGTGAACCATGTTTTTGATATAGTTTCGTGTGCATCCTATCATAAAAGATGGTCTTGAGTGGGTTAATGGGTGATGCCTCGTTACTTATTTAAAGTTGTTTCATAATCTTTTACTTTTGGATTGTTAAGTTGTCTATTTTGTGGAAAACAATCTTACATGTGGTGTCGTGTTTTTCATCAAACTGTTTGGGTGGTGCATGTCACACTTTAAATTGTATTTGAGTGTGTGAAATGTTAGAATGTGTTTTGGATTTATAAATAGTTATGTTTTTTGTATGTGTGTAAAACCATGTGACACTCTTCTTCTGTTGTTTTATAAACTTTTTAAATGGTTTATTAAATTATGTCAATGGAGTGAAGCATGTTTGGAAAACGTTTTTAGCGAGTGTATTATTTCAAATGGTTTTTGTGTGTGAAAATAGTTGTTTTGGAATGTGTAGTATCTTATTGGGTTTAAGTGTATGATTATGACGTGTGGCATGAACTTTGAATTACTTGAGCACAAACGGGAAGCATGGGTACTAGGTGTGCATACTAGACTAGCATTCTTGTGATACGGGATTGGCCTCAGCCCAGTTTCACTTAGCGGGATTGACGCTTACAACACTAACTAAACATTGGATAATGAATGGAGACCACTATGGTAGGAGGTGTTTCCCTACCAGTGGCTCGTGCAATGGAATGTATGATAAGGTTCACCGAGACGTGAGGTTCTAGGGTCCCACTTCTCACTAGTATCATTAGGGTCTCTCCCATGTATTATGCTCTTCCTTTGCTTTCTTCTCACTTTCGGCACATGGTGTGACGTTGGGGTTACCAAGAAAAGTGTGTGTGCGTGTGTAAGTTTGTTCATGCGTGTATGTTTGTGTGTGCATGTGTGGTTGTGCATGCATGTGTGTAAGTTAATTTAAGTTGTTTTCATTTTAGAGTAGTTTCCCCTTAAAAACCATTTTCATTATAATTCTTTAAGAACTTATTTATTTTTATTCTGTTAAATTCCAAATGTACTTGTCTTTTAATAATTATGCGTGGAACCTTTTCTCGGGGGCATCCTACTGGGATTTTAGCTCACTCCCTACATACACCCTTGGGTGTATGTAGATTCTGTTTCTTCTGCATTCCAGGTTGTGACGTCGTGCTCAGCGATGGTGGTTCAGGTTGCAGTTGGTCTTTTCATGCAGAGTGGTGCTGATGTGGCCTCTCTTCTGCCGGGAGGTTTGAGTATGAGTTTCAGTTTCCACTGTCATCTTTTCTTTTTAGTTATTGGTTCAAATTGTTGAATTTAAACCTGTTCATAGTTTGAAAGAACGTTTGGTTTTCTATTTCTAGTTTCAGTTTATTTATCTGGTTAGTTGTTTTCTATCCTTTACTTCGGGTAAATTGTTCCCATGTAATGTTTGATACCAGGGAACTTATGTAGGCCCGTGGGGATCGACAACTCCCTTAGGTCCATGTCGCGGACTGGGTCGGGCGTCGGGTCGGATGGCGACCTGGCATGGTTCGTGACAAAATGGTATTAGAGGAGGTTTACTCTCTTGCGTCGTTTCCTTTTGGGATAGAGTCACGATAGACTTGAGTTAAGGTTTTCGGGACTCGACATCCTTGCTACGAGTAAGGTGCATGGCCAGCACACCTCGTGGCGGGACTCAAGTTACCAAAGTATGTTGAGGTTTGTCTGAGTTTTTGGTCCTTGCGGTTAATCTTGTCTAAGGGAAATGAAAGATGAATAAGGTCAGTGGTCCTAGTGAGCTCACAGGGTCTGGAAAGCCATGCAGAGATGGGGATGATGTCATGGAATACCCTCCATGGCAGTGGTGTTATTGACATATGGCCGCCAAACATATGTTCCATTCACCTACTGACACTAGTTTTCTATTGCACTGTTCTTCGTTTCTTTGTTTTGGAAATTTGGACTTATGGTTTTTATGTAAAAATGATTTGGTCTTGGAAAATGTTTTGGAAAATGTTTTGAAATAAAGCACTTTAAAAATGAAATGGTGTGTGAGGTTTGAAAAGTGGGGGTCGGATGTTTTGGTTTTGAAAAAAAAGGAAAGGTTTGGAACGAGCGGATGAGTGCCTTGATTGATATGAGGTGGGTGCTGGTGTGACATGGGAACATGCATGTGCGAGACCCATGGGACAACATTGGTGTTTGTGAAACCCATCGACTTTTCTTATTTCCAAAATATTTTGTTAAAGGAAAATTTGGTGTTTTAGTAACCGGTGATTATGTGGTGTGTCCTTGTATTTTTTTGAAAGGTTGGATGTGAGGCGTTTCGAGCTGAGAATCCTTTTTGACTGATTTGTGTCTTGACTTTGAATTATTGTTCGTCAGTTGGTGTGAAAGCATGTGGTTAATGGTCTCTTTTGAAAAGTACTTCGGGAAGCCCTTGCAGTGCTTTCCCCTGTACGTTTAGCATTCTCTTGTGACATGTCTTGGACATTGGACCAGTTTTATTGGGTCTGTGGTTTCCTTTAATGACAAGTGAACGCCCCCCATAAAGCATTGACATGTGATTGAAGTGCGGCCACATGAAAATCTCCATTGGCCGACCCTCCAATTGATTTGAGGAATCTCTTCTTGGATTCTAGAATTGAACCCACCTCTCCTTTTTACAACTAAGAAGATCCTCTCACAACGGTATGACAGGTGTGAGGGAAATTGATAGGAGCTTTGGTTTCTTTGATCTGTCATAGTTTTTGGGTATGAAATTTGATGTCGTTGCATTTGAAGGTTTCCCCTGGAAACGGCAAAAGGAAATCCAGCGGGGAAGGGTGAAGGCAGTTCAGAATTATCAGTGTTGACCAGTGTCTTGGAGGGATTTGCAGTATTTTCATCGGTTTCAAGGGTCATGTTCGGTGATGTCTTGAACTGTAAGTTCTCTTTGATTGTCAAGGGTGATGTTTGACCTCATTAGTTTAGAGGCTCTATTTTGAAACGGTAAAGGAGACTTCTGTGGGGAAAAGGTGGAAGAAGCCTGAAGTTGTTGGTGTATTCTATTGTTCTAAATGACCTCTGGTCTTTGGTTTGCTTTGTTTAAGAAAAGGGTTCATCTTAGGCTACTAGTTTGGCAGACCCAGTCAAATGAGGCTGTTATAGTCGTTTGCAAGAATCACATGTTGCTCAAGATTCATTTTAATGTCTTTCTCAACGTAATGTTTCTCTCGACAACAATGATTGTTCTCAGTGATTATTTGTGGTGTCATGTTCTCATTCAATGTAACAAGGGGTGATGTGTGTGTACCGTTAAAGCTCTCGTTCGGGTGAATGTTCAGTGTGAGAGTAATTGGATGTCATGGTGTGTTGTGTCTGATTGTGTTGCCTCTGGTGCAGTATGATTGTGTGTGGCACCAAAAGGAGAAGCTCCGCTCGGGAGTCTTCAATACCTGACTATGAGGTAGGAGATGCTTCAAACATTAGGACTCGAGTTGTAGTCCTCGGCGTAAAGCTGGCGTGTGGTTAGGAACCCAGAGAGTGTATGGCACCCTGACATTGTTCTGTCATTGGTGTTGAAATTCAAAGAAGTTTAAATCATTTCCTGTAGTTGTTCTATTAAAAAAGAACTATTTGGGCACGTTAGGATTTCATGACTATGTAGAGGTGGGGTGGTCTCATTGCCTTAGAGTCTTGGGTGTTGCATTCCACTGGATGAAATCGCTTTAATGGTCCTTGTGAGATATGTTGGGTAGGTCGGTCTCAAAGTTGGAATAATGTTCATCCAAGAATCTGGAAATGCTAGTTTATCTTGGGTCATGCTTTTGATGCCCCGGTAGTCGGGTCCCTCCCTCCCCTCCCTTGTGGTGGGGTGTTCGGTCACCATCAGGAATTTTTCAAAGTTCTGTATCCTTTTTTCATTCAAATGGAGGCGAGACCCACGATGGGTCTCCCACAAAGGTCTCTGGAATAAATCAGTTCTGGAGTTTTCTTTAATGGTGGGGAGTCCGCTCGATCCTCCCTGTCTCGGTTTTCCAGTCTTGTCTTGACCGTTAGTGAGTTCCTAATGGTGGGGAGCCCCATGGGCCTCCCCATGTTGATATTTTTCTTCTGTTTTAAAAATGGCTTGGTGATAAGTGAAAAGAGTGTTCCTTGTATATGGTTTGACATTGTTTGTTCATTCTATCCAAATGTTTTGGGTTTCGTTTAATAGTACCTGAGATGTTTAGGATTGTGAAGTTGGTTTTCGTGGGTGCGAGAGTTCCTTCCATTGATCAGTCAACTGGAGGCGTTCTAGCTCATTGGGGAGAGCGACACATATTATAAAGTCTTTTACATGTTTCTTGATGTTGTCATTTGAGTCACTTTCTCTGAGCACGATGTGTTTTCCTCTTCTCACTTGTTGTTTGTGGAAATATTCTTTAAACCTTAAGGGGGTGTTTTTCCCTATGTTAGGTCTCAGCCGTAGTTGTGGCTTTCCACGGATGGAAATCTTTATGGTGGGGAGAATTGTCACACCCGTCATCCTTAAACAATATTGTTTTCATTAATTTTCCCTGCGTCAGGTGGTCCGGGGTTAATCCCGACATAAAATTTGAGGTTTTTTAAAAAAACACCTGTAATGTTCTTGAGTACGTCCAGCGAACCGCGGTCGAAGCTGTGTGACCTCGCTCGGTTAACCGCACGACCAGCCCGGTGCATGATTAATTAATTAATTAAGGAATTAATTAAGTGAAATGATCAATAAAATATTGAAATTAAAAGGTGTGAAAGATGATAATTTTCGGGTGTTTATATTCATCATCATCATCATTCTATTAAAATTTTTGAAGGCCACGCGGGGTAACCACGCAGTTGCCCGACTCTTTAAAAATAAAAATAATCCAATGACATTTAATAAATTATTTTAATGATAAAGAAAACAATTATTATTATTATTATTGAGTATTATTACTATTATAAATATTATTGACGATGATTATGTAATTTTATTTATGCTTTACCTCATTAGTTATATTATTATTATTTTAGTTATATATTTTATCTTGTTTGTTTTTATTATTATTTTATTCTAATTTTTTATTTATTTATTTTTTTCACTTTAGGGTTGCGCCCCTCCCTTCATACCCCTGGTATCCCGTCGCGGCCCCCCACCCTGTCCCCCTGAGCAGGCTGTCACCCATCTCCCTCACACCCTGTTCCCCCCTCGCTCAGAATCTCTCAAACCCTCGCTGGAGGCCTCCCTTGACAACTGCCCCTTACCGTTGCACGAACCCACCTTGGCCTCTCCTCGGACTTCGCCGTTTGGAATCTCCCTCGGACACACCTCATCTCCCTTGAAAATTCCCTCCGACCCTCTAACAGGCAAAACCAGTTCGCGCCGCACCCAGCATGGCGCACTGCTCCCTTGTCTGAGCGCCCCCCCGGCCAGCCTTAGGACCTGTGTGGTGTGCCTCCCCCATGTTGTCCGGCGCACCCCGATGCTCCCGATCAGCCTCCCTATTCTCCCCTGCCCGACACCGTACCGCCTCCCCGACCCTCGTCCAGGATGGATCACACCATAGCGCGACCCCCCTCGCTGGTTGGTGCTCTTCCGACATCCCCTCCAGCATCTTTCTCTCCTTCCACATGTACGAAACCACCTCTGGTGAAGTCCTCTTGATTAACCCGTTAATTTTTTGTTCCTTTTGTTCTTTTCTGCGAGTATGAGGTCTTATTTTGGGGTTTAATTTTCTAGTGTTGGGTGAGTTTGCCTTGCTTTGGATTCACGCTGGGTTGTTGGAGGTGCGGTTCACGTGCAGTGGTCGTTGAACACCATGGTTGTGATGTCTGCTACACCCGAGGTAGGAGGTTCTGCTCGTAATTATTATCTGATTAATCAATTCTGAAGTTTAATTAATTTATCATGTTTTTTAATTAATATGTGTTGTTCGAAGTTGATCTTTGATGTATGATTTTCATTTTAACTCTTGTTAGCATGTTTATATCAGGTGCGTGTTTTCTACTAAAAACTCAAATCTTGTTGTTAGTGATTTTTTAGTTGTGTGGTTGGCTTATTATGTTGCGCAAAGAGTGATATCTTTTCATGATGTGAAATTAGTGTGAACCATGTTTTTTATATAGTTTTGTGTTCATCCTATCATAAAATAGGGTCTTGAGTGGGTTATTGGGTGATGCCTAGTTTCTTATTTAAAGTTGTTTAATAAGATTTTTTTGGATAGTTAAGTTGTGTAGTTTGTGCAAAAGCATCTTACATGAAGTGTCAGGTTTTACATCAAACTATTTGGGTGGTGCAGGTCACACTTTAAATTTTATTTGAGTGCGTGCAATGTTGGAATGTGTTTTGGATTTATAAATAGTTATGTTTTTTTGTATGTGTGTAAAACCATGTGATACTCTTCTTCTGTTGTTTTATAAACTTTTTAAATGGTTTATTAGATTATTTCAATGGTGTGAAGCATGTTTTGAAAACGTTTTTAGAGAGTGTATTATTTCAAATGGTTTTTGTGTGTGAAAATATTGTTTTTGGCATGTGTAGTATCTTATTGGGTTTAAGTGTATGATTATGACATGTGGCATGAACTTTGAATTACTTTAGCACAAACGGGAAGCCTGGGTACTAGGTGGGTGGACTAGACTTGCGTGCTAGTGATACAGGAGTGGGCTCGGCCCAGTTTCACTTGGCGAGATTGACTCTTACAACACTAACTAAACATTGGATAATGACTGGAGACCACTATGGTAGGAGGTGTTTCCCTATCAGTGGATCGTGAACGAGCATGTATGATATGGTTCACCGAGAGGTGAGGTTCTAGGGACCCACTTCTCACTAGTATCTTTAGGGTCTCTCCCATGTATTGTGCTCTTCCTTTGCTTTCTGCTCACCGTCGTCACACGGTGTGACGTTGGGGTTACCAAGAAAAGTGGGTGTGTGTGTGTGTGTGTGCGTCTGTGTCTGTGCGTGCATGTGTGGGTGTGCGTGCGTCTGTTTATGTTAATTTATGTTTTTTTCCTTTTAGAAAAGTTTACCCTTAAAAACCGTTCTCATTAAAATTCTTTAAGAACATATTTATTTTTATTCTGTTAAATTGAAAATGTATTTGTCTTTTAATAATTATGCCTGGAACCTTTTCTCGGGGGCATACTACAGGGATTTTAGCTCACACCCTACATACACCCTTGGGTGTATGTAGATTTTGTTTCTTCTGCATTCATGGTTCTGACTTTGTGCTCAGCGATGGTGGTTCAAGTTGCAGTTGTTCTTTTCATGCAGAGTGGTGCTGATGTGGCCTCTCTTTTTCGGGGAGGTTTGAGTATGAGTTTCAGTTTCCAATGTCTTCTTTTCTTTTTAGTTATTGGTTCAAATTGTTGACTTTAAACATGTTCAAGTTTAAATGCACATTTGGTTATCTATTTCTAGTTTCAGTTTATTTATCTAGTTAGTTGTTTTTCCATCTTTTACTTCGGGTAAATCATTCCCTTGTAATGTTTGATACCCAGGCACTGGTGCCAGCCCATGGGGATCGGGAATTCCCTTCAGACCATGTCGCGGACTTGGATGGGTGTCGGGTCGGATGATGACCTGGCCTGGTTCGTGACATGGCATTTCTTAGGGTCATAGAAGAGTACCCTGATGTTTTTCTAGAAGAGGTTGTAGCATTACCCCATTGACGAGAGATTGAGTTTGGGATCGAGCTACAACCTGGAGAATCTCCTGTCTCTATGTCTCAATATAGTATGAAACCTTTTGCGTTAAGAGATCAAAATATACAGCATGATGTTCTGTTAGAGCGTAGTTTTTTTCGGTTAAGTGTGTCACTGTGGGGTGCACTAGTTTTGTTCGTAATGATGGATGACAATAGTTTGCGGTTGTGTGTAAATTATAGTCGCTTAAAAAACTAACAGTAAAGAATCGATATCCTCTTACGCATATTGATTATTTATTTAATCCACTGAAGGGAGAAAGCTATTTCTCAAATATCGAAGTGTGGTCAGGATATCAGCATATGTATGAGAAGGATGATGATATTCTGAAGACTACTTCTTGTTGTCATCATGGGCATCATGAGTTCATTGTAATGTCTTTCCACATGAAAAATTCTCCAACTATGTTCATGTGATTGATGAACACTATGTTCAGTGAGTTCTTGGACATGTTCATGGTGGTTTTCATCAACAACATCCTTGGGTACTCCATTTCTGAGGAAGAGAAAGCAGAACATCAATGTGCCATTTTGGGAGTTCTTCGTCAACATCAGCTGTTTGGGAAGTTGTTGAAGTGTGAGTTTTGGGATCGAGAATTATATTTCGTCGGACATGTTGTGTCCCAGTAAAGAGTAGTTGTGGATCCATGAAAGATATAAGCAATTATGTCTTGGGTAGCCCCAAAGACAGTGTGAGAGGTGCGAAGATTCATTGGTCTCACAGGCAACTATAGGAGGTTCGTAGCCAATTTTTCATGAGTTGTGACTCCTTTGACGGATTTGACTAGGCAGGATTAGGAATTCATATGGGATCATTAGTGTCAGGAAACATTCTAGTATCTAAAGGAGATGTTAGTAAATGCTCCAGTTCTTTTTCTTCAAGCTGAGGGTGTTTAGTTTGATGT
Organism: Viscum album; assembly: GCA_963277665.1. Taxonomy (NCBI): domain Eukaryota; kingdom Viridiplantae; phylum Streptophyta; class Magnoliopsida; order Santalales; family Viscaceae; genus Viscum; species Viscum album. Next base: position 824,334,212 of record OY728148.1, on the reverse strand, counting down.
TTTCTGTGATGCTTCACATATGGGGTTGGGCTATGTTCAGATGCATAAATGATGAATTGTTTCTTAAGGGTCTTGGTAGTAACGTCTCCATGAATGTAACTATGCCACTCACAATCTTGATTTGGCATCTGTAGTGTTTTCTCTGAATTTGTGAAGACATTACCTCATTGGTGAGCGCTTTATGGTTTTCACCGATCATAAGAGTTTGAGGTATGTTTTCAACCAACGTGACTTGAACTTATGACAACGTCGGTGGATGGAGTTCTTACATGAATTTGACTTCGAGATATCATATACACCTAGAAAGGGGAACTTTGTAGCTGATGCGCTGAGTCGAAAGTCACATTGTGATGTTGCGCTTGAATCTAGTGATTCATGGAGAGTAATGAAATGACATTCAACATTACACCTTGATATGGGAGAAGTTGGGAGTATATCCTGTCTTTTTTAGATGAAAGTACATTCATCTCTAATGAAGAAGTTGGAAGATTCCCAATTGGGGGATCTAGAGGTGGAGGTCTGGAGAGACCGAGTTGATTGTGGTGAGACCCCTGATGGTTGGCCATAGGATGAACAACATCGAGTGTTGTATCATGGAAGGCTTTGTGTTCCTTTGACAATGAGAGAGACGGTTCTCAGAGGGTTCCATAATTCTTCTTTAGCAGTTCATCCTAGAATGACCAAGATGTACCGAGCCTTGAGGCATTAGTTTTGGTGACCTGGGCTGAAGCGTGTAGTTTCTGATTTTGTGTCCCAATGTATGGTCTGCGAGAAGGTGAAGGTTAAGAACCATGTCCCCAGTAGTTTGCTCCATTCATTGGATGTTTCCCAATGAAAGTGGGAGTACATATCAATGGACAATGTTACTGGTTTACCTTGAGCTCAGGGAGGGCATGATGCAATTTGGGTGGTAGTGGATTGTTTATCAAAATCATCCCACTTCATAGAAATCAAGAAGTCCATCTCAGTAGAAATTTTGTCGAGGAAGTATCTGGAGGAGGTGTTGAGACCCCACGTAGTCCCAAGGATGATCATTTTTTATCGTGATCCTCATTTTACCTCTATGGTGTGGTGAGGTCTACAACATGCCTTTGGTTCTTAGCTATGACTTAGTACTTCTTTTCATCCTCAAAATAATGGTCAGACATAGCAAACCATCCATAATCTTGAAGACATGTTACACTCTTGTGTCCTGGATTTTGGAGGTTTGTGGATGAGGAACTTACCCTTGGTGGAGTTTTCTTACAACAATAGTTTTCACTCCACCATCAGTATGGCACTGTTTGAATCCTTGTATTCCCAACCATTCTTTTCTTTGTTGTGCCGGACTTGGGTCGGAGAGTCAGCAATTCTCGAACTGTGTTTAGAATACATCAAGTATGATTCAGGTGATTTATGAGAGGATTAAGAAAGAACATGATCATTAGAAATAATATGTCGATCAAAGGAGGAAATACTTAGAGTTTGATGTTGGGGATCACGTGTTTCTATAGGTGAATCCCCGTCGTGGGTAGTGTAGGTTTGGTCATGGGCTTAAGTCTCTCCCCGGTTTCTTGGGCCTTTTGAGGTGTTATATCATGTTGGAGTTGTGGTGTATCGAGTTGAACATCCCCCACAGATGAGTCTGATACATGATGTTTTCCATGTATCACAGCTCCATCGTTATCTTCATGTTGGCTCTCATGTCATCGATTTGGAAGAGATTGATGTTGATGGTGATGCAAATTTCAAGGAGCGACCTGTGGTAATCCAAGACCACAAAGAGATAGTTTGGTGTGGGAATTCTATCCACTTGGTTCATGTCTTGTGGTGACACAATGGCTTGGAGGAGAGTACCTAGGAATGTCGGTCACAGATACGTGCTCAGTACCCAGAGTTGTTTGATGTTTAACTCTTTTCATGTAATAATGTCCCCTTTGTGGTTATAGACCTTTCATGTTTATAGTACGGATATCTTTTGTTTCTTATTGTGGATTCCTCTCTTTTGAGAGGTATCTCGATGTGTGGTTGTGCGGACCTCGTCTCGTTTTCCTTTAAGGTGGGCTTTGAATTCTCGAGGATGATAATGTTTTGAGAGGGATCTGATGTAAAGCCACAGACCTTTTTGGTCCATTTCTTTGCGAAAATCAGGTGTATGAGGTGATTCAGGAGGTCATTCTGACTTATCCCTAACAATTTTTCAATTTTCTAGTTTGGTGAATAGTTCCAATGGTAGACAGTTTTGAATAGTGAAACGGTAACCTTATTTGAACAGTTCCATCGGTGAACCATTCTTTCAGTGAGGTAAACGGTAACCTCTCTTTCATTTGCTATATTTCCAATTATATGAACAGTTCTATCTTTGAACAGTCCTATCAGTAACCTCTAATGGTAACCTCTCTTTCTTTTTATAAATTTCCAATTCTATGAATAATTCTGTTGGAGAACAGTTTTATCGGTAACCTCTAATGGTAACCTCCCTTTCCTTTGCCAAATTTTCAATTCTATGAACAGTTCCATCGGTGAATAGTTCTATTAGTAACCTCTGATGGTAACCTCTATTACCTTTTCCAAATTTTCAATTCTATGAACAGTTCTATCAGTGAACAGTTTGATCAGTAATGTCCTTTTCCTTTACCAAATTTCCAATTCTATAAATAGTTCCATCGGAGAACAGTTCTATCTGTAACCTCTATTTTCCTTTTCCAAATTTTGAGTTCATGAACAATGTTTCCAGAATGGTGAGGTCTATCGCTAACCTCTATTGGTAACCACAATTTTAAATTTCCAATTTTTTTGTTTGTTAAAAGTGTTTCCAGAACAGTGAGGTCTATCGATAACATCAATCGGTAACCTCTATTGGTAACCACTGTTTCCTTTTCCAAATTTTGAGTTCGTGAACAGTGTTTCCAGCTTCCAACAATTTCACCCCTTTAACATTTCCTTTGACATAAAATGCACTTAAAACCTTATTTTAAGTACTCTAAGGAAAATTCAAAGGTCATAACTCCTATATTAATTTATCCTAAGACTCGGGACACTTTTACTTGGTCAAACAGTGTGGTTTAATGTGATCCTCTATTAATAGAAAACCCTGCGTATCTTAATCCACCGCTCCTTTAAATCTTCTAAAAGGACAAGATATCTTCCTCCCTACTTGGTCTTCCTTGTTCTCGGCTATGAGATACTAGAACCTTTCATTATATTCCATAGGGGTTGTGCAATCAAAAATTCCTCCTAGGATTGGTTCCACTCTTTTTTGATGCAATCAAGTAGAATCGATCAATCTTCAGTATAAGGTATGATATATCACCATTATTTTGGGTTTGTCTCTTTTTGTTTCTCCTTTCCCTATTATGGTATGTGATCTCTATAATACTAAGGGTGCTTTCTTGAATTTCCATTGGTGCGGTCATACTGAAGCATCCTCAGGTCGATGCAGTTGCCGCAGGAGGAGGCCATCATGATTCTTTGTGTAGATAGTTCTTGTATAAAGAAGGAAAAGAACCATTTGAGGTAGTGGATTCATTTATTCTATTTTCTTATATGTGAAACTGTATAGTTATCATGTTTTATACCACTGGATGGCAATGGAATTTTCATAATAAATATTTGAACTAGAAAATAAATGGATATAGATCGTATGTTATTGTCTCTTATTTTACTGGATAAAGTGATATCTATGCTTTCTCCGTATAGATGATCGTTCATGATAGAAATTGGTAAAGAACATAAATTGGAATTAATTTATAATGATTTGAATAAAGATAATGAGGCATGTATGTGAATCTGGTTCTTCATGTTGTAATTTGATGTTAACTGAAATGGTGCAGTAAGCATGTTTAATTATCTGTGATAGACTACTGTTTAGGATTCCCTGTGTTGGGACCTTTGATTAATGAATCTGTTAATCCAAGATGGATTAAAAAATAGGTTGTTTGATAAAATATAATCCCTTGTAGGGTTCAGAGATACCATCTTGGTTGTTTAAGGGCCAAGAGCCCATTTGATATGATATTTTTTTACCTACTTCTTGTGTTGTGGTGTGAGCCTGGATGGCTGTTGTGATATGTGGGGGTAGGGAGGCTAATTTATTGTGATAGAAGTTGACACATAGAGTGGCGAGATGCATTGGTTTAGGCATGTGGGTGCTAGGGAGGACACAAGCGATGCTGGAACAGGTTGGATGTGAATGTTTAGATGTATTTTGATTATCATTGGTTGTTTATGTGATTTACTTCTCCCCACTACTCAAGGAAACTGGTCTTACTTACCCTTCTTTTAAAAGGGTCGAAGACATGCGGGTTATGCCACATGCTTTCCGTGTTTAGCTTCTCATGGGAGAGTGGGTCTACGCTCTTGCTATAGGTGGAAAAGACTTGATGGGTAGTTCATCTACTCACTGTGTTGAGCCCCCTTGTGTTAGTAGCATAGATTTTTTTTCGATAATGCTAGGGAATATGGGAAATTAATGATTTAAATAAATAATTGAATAAATGATGTTATCCCATGGGGTTTGGAGCTTACTGGGTGGCAATGATGAGGTTGTGATTTCAATGAACAACGTACTTTGGGTGTGATGATAATGAAATTTAATATGCTATTGTTATTGGTTAATGAATGTTTAATTGTTTAATTAACATAAAGTGAAATAGATAAAAAGTGAATGAAATAATGTATTAAATCTATTTAAATGGTTGTTTGATTATAGGATACCGAGTCATAGATGTTGCAGCCCGGAGTCCGAGAGACGTTAGCTGCAGTGGAGTCTAAGACTATGTTATTCCCATATTTGGGTAGTGAGATATAGTATATTATATACTTTTTGTGTTTCTAAATGCTACTCTACACTATGAGTAAGGGAAACTAACACCCCAGGTATTCTGAGCCTTGGGGGGGGGGGTGTTTTTTCCCCAACGTTCTGGTTGGAGGATGAATGGATGACTACCCCCTTTGGCCCCACTCTTTTCTCTTGGTAGTTACTTGTTCTAGTAGGCGCAGTGGTTAGTTTTCCCCATATATGCATGTAGAAGGCTGTAATAGATTGTGGTTTTTTACACACATATATTCTAGGTATAGTTTCTTATGGACTACTATAGGTGTAATGTGCATAGGTTGTGATTGTTTGAGGGTCCTTACTCACTGTACGGGATATAATTGCATGGTGTATAATACTTGACGTATGATAAATGTTATGAAGGCTGCGGTGGCTTCTAGAAACTACCTATTTACTTTTCTTTCATGGTTGTGCTGGTTTTGTTGCATGAGGTTCATATTAGGGTGCTTCCCCTATGTGTCTACGGGAAAGTCTTTTTGGAGAGAGATACTCAGGACCTGAGACATTTGGGAAAATCGGCAAACCATTGGGGATGTATTAGTGGGGTACCATTGATATTATTTATTATATGATATTTTATTATATGGGTTACTTGGTGAGAGTACACATGTTGAGGCTGGGAACTTAGTATGCATGTTTAGGTGATGAGTCAGTTTCACTTGGTGTTCACTGTGCTTTAGCGTGCTTTCTTTACTTTTTCAAGAGTGGCTTCAGGGAGGATCCTACTAAGTATACTGTTATACTCACCCTATTTATATAAAAACTTATTTTCATGTCACTTGGAGTAGGTTGGAGATCAGGATGGTTACTAATAGCTTGCAGTTGTAGGTATTTTTCGGGCTTGTGTTTGCTGATGTTTTACATCCTTTTTGGGTACTTAAAGTTTTTCCCCTTTCATTTGTAGTAGTTTTTCATGAGATTTCATATTTGTGCTTTTGATATCATTCATCTTACTGGTTGAGTTGGAGTTTTTTGGTGTCTATATTATCTCTCATCCACATGTGTTCTCTTAGAGGGTAATGGCTCCCATTTGTGTGTTTATTAGACCCTCAGTGCTAGTTTCCAACCTAAGGCCTACTAGAGGCAGGACTCAGGGGTCATATCTCCCATCTCACATTGTCATCCCAGGAGGGGTGCACTTTTTGGGGAGTGGTCTGTGACAGTCATAGTGATGTGAAGCCTGAACTCCCAAACACTAACGACAAAGGAAAGATGGTATATGCCGTACCTGATGTCTAATTCTATAAGTGTGCACAGCTTGGGAACTTTTCCAAACACTGCCCCAATCCATGTTAAGTGGAGGGGAATCACCATCTTCCTCAGCAATGGCCAAGGGAACAAGTTCATACTTTTTCAATAACTACAGCTGAACTTGAAGCTTCAAATGATGTGGTGGTAGGTACTCTTGTTGTTATCCCAATGCTAGAAAGTACTTTGATTGATTCTGGTTCAACACATTTCCTTATTTCCTCCAAGTTTTCAATGAATTTAGAATCAACCCCTAATTTTCTAAACATATTGTTATCAGTCAATACTCTTGTTGGGATTATCCAAGCATTTTCAGTGTTTAGAAACTCTTGTATTTCCTTTAGTGAGAACAAAATTATCACAAATAAAGTAGTCATTCCCATGTTGGAATTCAAAATTATACTAGGGATGGATTGTATCTCAATGTATAATTCTATGATCAAATGCAGAAGTAAGGAAATCTCAGTAGTCTTAAATAGAGAACCTATAGTTATCCTACAAGGAGAGATATCTCAACCTTATATTTGTCCATAAAATCCTCCAATATATTTCTTTATGGAGTTGACCGGTGAAGAAGAATAAGGAAATGGGAGTTTGAGGATAAAAAATTACCCCATCCTCTAGGAATACATCGACATATTTCCTGAGGAGTTACCCGATCTTCCCTAAGAAAGAGAGGTAGATTTTTCTGTTGAACTCGTACTTGGATCACATCAAATATCAAAGACCCTATATAAGATGCAAAATGTGGAGCTTGAGGAGTAAAAGAAGAAACTCCATTATATTTTGGAGAAGGTTTTTATATGAACAAATGTGTCTCCTTGGGGAGAACCTATTCTCTTTTTGAACAATAATGATGGGTCAATGCGGCTATGCATCGATTATAGAGAAATGAATGGGATCACAATGAAGAAAAAATACCAACTTCCATGAATTGATGACATATTTCACCAAATTATTGTTCTCAATTATTATCTAATGTTGATCTTCAATATGTTTATCATCAATTGACGGTGAAAAAGAAGATATTCCAAAAAATTGCTTCCCGATCAAGATATGGGCATTAAGTGTTTGTTGTCATGCACTTCAAACTGATTAATGAACCTTCTATTTTTCTAGATTTAATTAATAGAGTCTTTAAGGACAACCTTGATAACTTTTTTGTAGTTTTTATTGATAATATTTTGATACATTCGAAATGTCTCGAGGAGAATCTAGATCATCTAAGGGTTATTTTGAAAACTCTATAGAAGGAGAGAGTTTTTGGTATGTTCATAAAATGTGAATTCTGGTTAGATGATGTTCCGTTCATAGGGTACATTGTTTCCAATGAAGGAATCATAGTTGACCCTACAATGAAAAAAGTTATAGAGGAGTGGTGTCATCCTACAAATATTACTGAGATTCATAGTTTCATTATATTAGCCGGATATTATACGATGTTTGTGAAATTTTTTTCACAACTTTCTAATTTATTAGACATGTTAACTCGAAAAGGGTCCACTTCATCTGGATAAAGGAGTGTGAAGAAAATTTCCAAGAGCTGAAGAAATGATTTGTTACGGCACCTATGTTAACTCTTCCCTCAAATGGAGACATATTTTTTATTTTTAGTGATGCATCAATGAATGTTCTTGGCCTCTTCCTCATGAAAAATGAAGAAGTAATTTCTTATGAATCACTGCAATTGAAGACTCATGAGCAGAACTATCCTATGCATGATATGGAGCTGGCAGTGGTCGTTTATTCTCTGATGTTATGGATGAACTATTATTATGGGGATAAATGTGATATATACACAGAACACCAAAGTTTGAAGTATATTTTCACACAAAAGGAATTGAACATGAGACAAAAGAGATGGTTGGAACTACTAAAGGACTAGGATTGTTCTATTCATTATCATCTTGGAAGAGAAAACAAAGTCGCTGATTTATTAAGAAGGTAAGACACAATTGTTCATTCCATGATGAGGATTCAAATAGATCTTTTGATCAATGACCTAGTAAAGCTATAAATGGTAATAATAAGGGAAGGGGAATAATCAACCCTAACCCAAATTATTTCTCAACTATCATTACTAGAGAATATCAATAAATCTAAAAAAAGATCCTTTGTTACTGAAAAAGTTTGTGGCTGTGAAATATGGGAAGTTTCATGAGTTCAATATTGATCAAGAAGGTGTAATAAATTTTTTTACAAGACTCTATGTTCCAGATATTTTGGAAATAAAGAAGGATCTGCTGGATTATTCTCATAGATCTACTTTCTCAATACATCCTAGAAGCACAAAAATGTATTGGGAAATTCGTGATCATTATTGGTTGGATAATATAAAAAGAGATATTGTTAACTACACTTCAAGGTGACTAGAATGTCAGCATGTGAATCTAGAGTGACAACTTCTTTAAGGAGTACTGTAAGCACTACCCATACCAACATGGAATTTGGAAAATATCACTATGGACTTCGTCACTAGTCTCGTGAGAACTTTCAAAAGAAACAATGCGATATGGGTTATTGTGGGCTGTCTCACCAAGACTGCCCATTTGATCTCCATTCAAGGAGAATTATCTCTTGATCAACTTGCCATGATTTACGTGAAGGAAGTGGTATGGCTACATGGAGTCCCACTTTCTATCGTATCTGATCGTGATCCAATGTTCACGTTAAAATTTTGGGGAACTCTCCAATATGATGTAAGAAATGAATTGAATTTTAGTACGTTTTATCACCCAAAATGATGGCCAACTTGAAATGACTATTCAAACACTCGAGGATATGCTGAGAACAAGCTCAATGGAATTTAATGGTGAATGGGATCAACATCTCCCTTTAGTTGAGTTATCTTACAATAATAGCTTCCACTCAAGCATTTAAATCGAACCCTATAAAGCTCTATATGAGAAGCGATGTAGAACTCCTAGTTGTTGGTATGAAGATGGGGAGAGAACGCTTCGTGGGATTGATCTTGTGCAAAAGATGACAGAAAAGGTCCATGCCATCCAGAAACACATTAAGGCTGCTCAGAGTCGTGAAAATAGCTATGCCGACAACTGTCGATGGGACTTGGAGTTTGATTTTGTTGAAAATTTTATTCTTAAAATTTCACCTTGGAGGAGATTAAATAGGCTTGTGAATATAGGGAAGCTCAGTCCTAGAAACATTGGCCCCTATGAAATCATTGATCACATGGAAGCAGTGGCCTATCACCTTGCACATCCTCCAAATTTAGCACAAGTTCATTATGTATTCCATGTATACCTCTTGAGGAAGTACATACCTGACCCCTCACAGGTACTAAATCTAGAGGTGGTATAACTGGAACATGACATCTCTTATGAGGAGCATTAGGTGAAGATCTAGGACCGTAGAGATAGGGTTCTATGCAACAATACTACCCACCTTGTTAAGGTGTTATGGAGGAACCACAAATGTGAAGAATCCATGTGGAAAAGAAAGGAGAGTTTGAGGCAGAAGTACCCACACCATTTCTCTTCTTAGGGCATGATTTAAAATTTCAGGGATGCAATTTTGTAAGGGGGGATAAATTTAATGACCCGAACTATTGAATAATATTTGTTTCCTAAATTTGTGTGTTATTTAATTTTATACTCAAAAAACTATATCCTTTAATTAATGAATTGATACTATTGGGTTTCAACTATTTTATGACCATTGGTCAATATGACCAATTGAAACTAAAATCTTAATGTTACAATTATTGTTTATATATACAATTGATCTTGGTTAATTAATGAAAAAAGAAGAGTCGATGGCCTAATCCAATAAACTCGGGCTGTATGAAGCCCATCTGTTAGAGCTTGGGATGTTGGTAGCATCTATGGGCTTTGCTTCGGACCAAGAATATAAAGCTTGAACGCAATCACCTAACGGAGAAGTTCAATCTGATAGAAAACACAACTCAGGAAAAGTTTCTCGAGCCACCCCAAGATTCTATAACCATAGCACACCTTACACATAAGTCCTTTTCAGGTGTTATAAGGGGATATGTAAAGAGGACTTAAATACTTTTTGTAATCCATAGGTATAAATAAAATTGTTATTTCTTATTATGGTAAAAGTTTGTATTTTAAAATTTCCAGATCAATATGGGATGAATATTATTGATGATTTTGGTAAAAGGGTATTTTAAAATATTTATATAAACATTAAATAATTAATAATGTCAAATGATTTTTTAGAAATTTGTCTTCTACAATTTTGACCAGTATGAAATTTAGAGTCTAATAAGATCAACGTTATTTTCGGTGAATAGTAAAGTATGAATAGTAAAATGCACTTTTGAATAGTAAGGAATAGTAAATCAGCCAAAAAAATATAAACTTAACTCATGAATGTATAAATGTAATTTATACATCTTAAAAGAGAAAAAATTATCATAGTATAAGTATTTTTATTTTTGTATGTCTTAAATATATTAAATACAATAAAATAATAAATTTATTAATTTAAAAAAAATATTTTCATAAAATGTAATAATAAATTGTTTCTTTATTTAGTTATAGTTATACTATAACTTTATAGGAGCTTGATTATTTTTTTAAGGTGTTACTAAATAAGTTATAGGTTTAAGTGGTTTTTTTGAATAAAAAATAATTTTAATTACAATTTTTATAATGAATATTTAGAAAAAAAATCATATTTTTTTCATTTTTGAATTCAGAGAATCGATATTAGGTTATAGAAAATTTTTGGGATTTTTATGAAGCAGTTGAATTTTTGGTGAATAGTGAAAATACAGTTTTGAGTTTCGTGTGTTTAATGACATCATTAATGACGCAATAATGATGTAATCATTCACGTCTACTTTTGAATAGTAATATGTGCTATGAGGAGTACTAAGTGGCTTATACCATGGGAAATACCATGGGCAAGCCCATGGTTTTGCAAATACCATTGATGAGGTATCCTTTGGAAATTAATTAAATATTCCCTCCCTTTTCCTATAAATACCAAGACATTCCCTCGTTCATTTCATTCCAAAATCTTCCTCAACGAAGATATGATCTTTTTACATCAAAGGAATTCATCTCAAGGGGCCCTCTAGGCCCCATGTTTCCAACCTTCAAGCTTTCAAAGTTACTCTTCATGGTAAGGGAACCTTTCACCCTCCTCTTTTAAGTCATAAAATCCTTTATGTTATGTCTTCTAGTTTCTATTTATTTCTATTGGATTATGTTCTTCTATATCATTATTTCTATCAATTTTATGTCCAAATGATGACATAAATTTTCGGATCTCATCAAATAACTTTCAATATTTTTAAGTGGCGTTATTAGGCAACCTAATTTTCATAAAGGAAATTGCATCTTCTTTTTTTCTTGTTTCCTTTCCATGTGGTATGTCATTAAAATGTCTATAACATGTTTTTGTTTCAATTTTATTATTTACCTATATAATATTATGTGTTATATCTGAGTGGTATACCCTTTCCCCTACTCTTTTTAATTTTTTTTCTAAAACAACGTTATAAAGCTGTTATACTGTAGAAATTTCATCTCAACATTTCTCACTATTTCTCTCAATAAATTCTCTTATATTATTTATGGGAATACCCAAATATATCTCATCTATATGGGTGTTTATAAAGGAATAAAAATTATGTTATTTATTCTAGAATAGAGATACATATAACCCTCATTCCCTTCCATTGGTTGTAAATGACATAAGAATATTATTTTTAAGCACTTTTAAAACGTCACGGTTTTGATGTGAATCCCATTTCTCTTAATCTATTTGGGTTATTTATGAAATTTATGATTATGATATATATGGATCAGATGAAAATAAATAAATATTAAGGGTTAACTCTGATATCTCTCCAATGCGTTGGGTAAAGAATTTAATCTCTATAGATGACAAGTATCACGATACCTTGGTGAATAACCTTGTTAATTTTTTTATAAAACCATGGGGATGAACCTTTGTGACATGTTCATAAATGTCTAAATGAAATTGTGTAGCCACATATTAATGTTATGTTTCTTGTTCTTTTCATTATGATATGTCTATACTTACATTGCTCATGTCTTTATGTTTTTTATCTTGTTCTTATTGATATCACAAGTAAATTAATTCCCTTGTTAACCCTTACTAGGCCTTCTGATCACCCTTTCATTTGATTTATGTCTCCATGTTATGAGATGCAATAATTGTAATTTGTAATTACTTATAATTAATCCCTACATGTGTATTAGAATAATGTTTTATGTTTTCATGTTTTCTGTACCTAATTTCCTAGACACTAGACTTTTACTATCATCTTCTTGTAAAATGTAATGAAAAGTTATGGAATAAAAATGCGGGATTCCATAAGTATGGTAGGAAAGGATAGATGAAAAATCAGTGCAAACATGACCCATTCGAGTTCTGGTCTTGTATTAGGATGGGGAACATGTAACGGTTTACAGGAAAATCTATCTAGCTGTGAGTGTTAGGGGGTCAGCTCTGACGTCAAGTTCAGAAGCAGGGTATTCAGCTCTACGTCAGGCTGGGAGTTGGAACAGTGTAGGTCAGTTAGGCCAGGGTAGTGGGGGTCATGGCCATGGAATCCAGACACCAGTTTCTCAAAGGCAACAGGGTGAATTAGTTCAGGGTAGCCAGGTAGGGTCACAAGGTCGTGGTTGAAGAAATACTTATGTAGTGAAAAATACCCAACATGAGAAGGATCCCAGACTTTCTATAGATAGAGGTATGGTTTTAGTAGCTTCTACTATTTCTTGTAATCTTTTTGATATAGGTTCCTCTCATAGAATTATCTATGTATAGGTTGTAAAGGGCCTTGGGTTTAACTTTTTGTTTTCTGAGTTCATTTTGATGTTATAAACACCATTGGGATTTAGAAAGGGTGATGTACACTAGTGTATGGAGTGTCCCCTTGAGGTCAGAGGCTTTCACTACATCTGGGATCTTTATGTCCTCAAGATGACAGGGTTTGAAGACATTCTTAAAATGGACTGGCTCATTTCTTATCAAGCGTACGTTGATTTCTATCACCAAATGGAGACTTCCACATCACGAGCGAGTGCAGTGTTTATTAACAACGGTGAATGGCATGTCCAAGTGAGAAGAGATGGAACAGAGCATCGTGGGCTGGGCAGAATGAAAACCCAGATTTATAGTTTTATTTGGATGATCTGGGAGTGTGTTCGGAGGACATTACACTAGCAGTTGATCACATCAAGGACATCTTCCTCGAAGAATTTTTTTTGTTTACCTCCTGAGAGAGAAGTGGATTTCTCTATCAGTCTTGTTCCAGGAGCAGCACCAATATCCATTCCTCCATACAGGATGGCTATGATAGAGTTGCAGGATCTCAAGAGGTAGCTAGAGGATTAAAAGGAAAATGGGTTTATCAGACCCAATACTTCATTGTGGGGTTCTACAGTCCTTTTGTGTAAAAAGAAGACGAAACTCTAAGTATATTCCTGGATTATCAAAAACTGAACCAGCTCATGGTTGAAAACCAATATTCCTTTCCATGGATAGATGACCCGTTTGATCAGCTTCGAGGAGCTCGAGTGTTCTTGAAGAACGACTTAAGGTCTGTATGTCACCAGGTGCGTGTTCAACCTGCAAACATAACTCATACTGCATTTCATAGCAGGTATGGGTTATACGATTATCTGGTTATGCCATTCGGTCTCACGAACACGCTAGCAGTTTTCATGGCTTTGATGAACTGAGTATTCTATAATTAATTGGATTCATTTCTTTTGGTTTTTGGGTATGAAATATTAGTGTGTTCTCACAATCGACATGACTATGTCAACCCTCTTGAGATCATTTTGAATACAATTAGAGAGCATCATTTATATGTTGTGATCTCAAAGTGCCACTTTTGGATGGATCATATTCACTTCCTAGGTCACATTTTCATGGAGATCAGAGTGTCAGTAGACCCAAAGAAGGTGAGAGTTGTAGTTTCCTGGGAACAACCCATGAATTTTATTGATATATGGAGTTTTTGGGGGATAACTGGATACTAAAAGCATTTTATACAGGACTTCTCAAGCTTAGAAGTGCCGTTTATGGGCTAGACTAATATGGGTGGGATGTTTGTGTGGTCGAAATCATGTGAGACCTCCTTTCAAGTTCTAAAAGGGAGAACGACATCAGTACTAGTCCTAATACTGTCAGAGTAGGGAAAGAGAAACATGGTGTACTGTGGGGCTTTTGGTATTGGGATTGGGGTAGTGCTGATGCATGGGGATTAATTCGTAGCTTATGCATCTTGGAAGCTGAGGCCTCATGAGAATAATTACCCTATACATGATATCGAGTTAGCTATAGTTGTTCATGCTTTGTGCTATTGGAGGCACTATTTAATGGGAGATAATTTTGTGGTGTATATGAACCAAAAAAGGCTCAAGTATATATTTAGGAATCATGATTGGAATATGAGGCAGCGAAGGTGGGTGTAGTATCTGAAGTCCTTTGACTTCGAGCTTGCCTACACAACTGGTAATGGCATTGCAGTAGATGATCCATCAAGTAGGAGGACTCAGATACATGTAGTGCAACAGTCCAATTGTGAGTTGAACCAAATGGAGTTTTTCCTTGACATGCATCTAGAGGTGCATGGCAGATAGGGGAAGACTTTTCATTCAATCTTAGTGGTTACCTCTACCATGCTAGATTGAGTTAGGATGAGGTAACTAACTAATTAAGACGGCCTAGTTGTATGGGAAGGTTCAGCAAATGAGGACCATCATCCTGGTTGGTGGGTAGGCGAGGATGGGATCTTTCATATCCACGGACATGTCTCGATTCCAGTATATATACATGAGGATTTGATGTGGGAGTTTCATGCATCATCTAGGGAAGTTCATCCCAGGGTTTCAAAGATGTACTATGACTTTGAACTCAGTACTGGTGGCTGGGAATGAAGATAGAGGTAGTTGGTTTTGTTATGAGGTGTCCCACCTATTAGTAGGTGAATGAAGATTATTAGTGGCCAGCTAGGATATTAAAGTAGTTAACCATCATGGAGTAAAAATGGGATGATGTCGCAATGGATTTCGTGACTGGTTTTTCTAGGATTCCATGAGGTAATGATGATGTGTGGGTGGTCTTTGCCAGTCTTATAATGGTCACACACTTCTTTCCAATGACGTAGACCTTCAGTGTTGATGATCTTGTAAATTTTTACATCTGGGAGGTTGTAATACTTCATGGGGTCCAAGGCACTATCATTTTAGATAGGTATTCCCCCTCTACATCTCGTTTTTAAGTAGAGTTTTTAGAGGGCATTGGGTAGAAAGGTGCTTCTGTGCACAACATATAACACTGATACAGATGGCCATACCTAGCGTATGATACATGTGATAGAGAAAATGCTTCGAGAATGTGTCTTAGATTTTAGGGGATCATGGGAGAGGCACATTACTCTAGTAGGGTTCACCTACAAAAACAGTTATCAGGAAATGATACAGATTTAACCTTACAAGGATATATATGGTAGGCCATATAGTTCTCCCCAATTCTAGTTAGAGGAAGGTGAGGCAGCTTTATTGGTACCTCATCTCGTACAATAGACTTCTGAGCAGGACTAGTTGATTCAAAAGAAAATGTCTACTACACAATCTTGTCAAAAATCTTACGTAGATCACCACAGATGAACAATAGAGTGTTAGGTTTCGGATCAAGTTTTCTTGCATGTTTCACAGAGGCTGGTACACAGATTAATCAGGAGAGAGGGTAAACTATCCCCATGGTATGTTGGGATGTTTGAGATTCTCGATAGAGTCCGGTAGGTAGACTATCAGTTGTAGTTACCCCATAGGTACCAAGCCTTGCACGAAATATATCATATATCTCAGCTACACCTCTATCACTCAGACCTATATCACGTTTTTTAGCCTGAGGAGGTCGAGGTTCACGTTGATGCCTCCTTTTATGAGAATCTGATTAGCATCATAGACACGATCTCAAATATTCTTATAGTCATGTCAGTTCCTCTAGTACGAGTGTTATGGTCGCATGGTCGTCTATAGGATGAGACTTAGGAGAGGGAGGATGACGTACGTGCTCAGTGGCCAGAGTTGTTCTTAGACGAATCTTTTCCACCCTTTAGTGATCAATTTGAGGATGAATTACTATAAGGGGGAAGATTATAAAAACATGGGTTTATGTATGAGTTAAAAATCCCTTTATTTCCACTTTAAATGCCTTGTTATGTATTTATGTGAATGCTTAACTTCATCATGGGTTTTTAGAGGCATCAGGGGCTTGTTCAGAGGTCAGAACCATTTATTGGGCTAGAAATGGTCTCGTTCATGGGTTTCACACAACCTACGAATGGTTAGGCTAAACCATGCATGAATTGTGAGAAACAACAGGTTTTGGACAAAGATGTTCTCCATAGTTACTCATAGTTAATTATATCGTGCAGGGTAATCGTGTGTGGTGGCCCTCTTAGGCAGAGAGGTGCACACGATTTCCGCACAGTTTGGGAAACCATGCGGGTAAACTATGCGGCCCCAACCATATGTTTTTCTAAATGTCTAAATTTAAAATTAAGTTCTTTTTAATCCCAATGGGTTTAATTTTTCCTACCGACAATAACTCACTGTGGATCTCCCCTATAGCGCCTAAGATAGGCCTTGATCCATATTTTCTATATGGCTTCCGTTTTTATTGTTGATATTATCTATGGATCCACAACGATATGACCTACATTCCATTCTATCCATTCATGATTGTTGAGAACAAAAGTTGTATTATTCAGATTTAGGCTCATATTCCCTAATAATCAATTCTTCGTCTGTTCTTCAAATTCCTTCCAAACCGGGACGAATTAGGACATGATACTGGATGAGCAATCTACTACCGTGGTGAGGTAGCTGGTCTATAATTTATTATATATTTTCATGTTGTTTTTCAAGTGTTCTGCTGAAATTCAATTTTTTGGACATTCCGACGAAGTCTCGTTTTTTGAGCTAGTATCTTTTAGTAGATGTAGTAGGACCTAGTGATGTTGACCATGAGTTCTGTTTAGGTGCGTTGGCACATGTTGCTCATATCATGGTCCCCTGAGTGGTGCGCCTTAAAAAATACCTTGTTTATGACTGTTTAAACTACCGTATGGGTGTGTGTTCGTGCTTTCCTAGTAAGAGGAAGTCCATAGATACCTTGATAGCATGAGCAGCTTGGTTAGAAGATGTACTGCCTCCTTGCATATTTAATATCATGTTATGCATTGTCTATGTTGAAATTTTGGCATGTAAATAGATAATATGGGTGGGTATACCTACATGTAAATGACTAATGGCATGTTAAATGGTTTATATGGGATGGTAGGCCCATATTCTATGGATAAATGGATTTCATTAGTGGGTATACTCATGACTTGTGCATGTTAATGTGAGTGGGTATACTTGCATGTTTATAAATGTTAATTGGAATGATTGAATTCCTAAATTAAAGGTTTGATAGATTCCTTGGAATTCTCTCCATATATCTGTAATGTGGTAGTGGATGCCTTAGGTTGAATATGCCCCTTGGGTCTTGTTTCTATGGGATGCCTCGGGCCTTGAAACTTTATAGAATCTGGCTTGGTTGGGAATGCGTAGGACATGTTATTGACTTGTACCTAGGAACCAACCAATGCATAAACGAGTTTCCACCAGGGATGCCCATGGGAGTCAATGGGATGCCTTGGACTTGTTCCTTGGATCTTTCCCTCCATTGTCTTGAAATATTTATTACATGGATTCCTCGGTTTCCTGACACATTGGATATGGCCCTCGGGGTCTACACTTCACGATACGACATGGCTGTGGGATGCAGGAGTATATTATCTAGCGTGTCTATGGTTACAGGATATAGATGGATATACGACGTAAACATGTGAATTGTTTGTTACTTGTTATAGCTGCCTTATTAGGAGCTGATTCCCTTTTGCAGGTAGCCATGAGGGCTATTCAGTTTGCATTAAAGTACACTTATTCCATGGGAAAATGGACTTATTTAAGAGTTTTTTACACATTCTAGAACCTTCGTATAATTTCTATTAAAAATTTATAGACTTGTGTGGTTGCCTATAGATTTGTTTATCTCACACCCACTCTAGGTCTCCTCGAGGACCCAAATAGATTACATGGTTGCAGGAGATGATAGGGGTTTGCGCTGTAGTACATGTTGTTGATTATGGATTTGGAGAAGGGGAGCTTAAGACCAAGGTGAGTCTTGTGATTCCGGGATACTTTTTTGGAATTTTCATCTTTTTGGGTTACTAGAATTATATTGTATTTCATGGTACTGTTTTGGCTACTTTCTGGACACTAGTACCATCAACATAATTTTGTATATGTGACACTTTTGGTTGTTGATATGTATACATATCTTGACTTATATTTAGTTTATTTATTATTCATTTTCATCTGACATTTTTTATATGACTGCCTTTCGCTGTGATAATCTTATACTGAGGGAATAGTCTCCCCACTAACTCACCTAGGCCCTCGCTGCTAGTCGGTAGTCTCTGGAATTTGGAGAGATGCACTTGAGGCCTTGTGGCCAACCATGATCGAGGCACCATAGGGTGGAATCTGGGTTTAGTACATTATCAATATCACATATCATGAATGATGAAAAGAATCCATGATTCCAAATGTAAAATATTGGTTGAAAATAAATTTTATTAACATGAAGTATCTATCCATATTTTGAGCCAAATTGGATATAGAAGACTGGTTGAGGTGAAATTTTTAATCCAGTTTCTAACATTAGAAAGAAATAATGTCCGAACTTATTACCTATCTTTGGGGTTTTATTTTTGGGAAAAAAATAGGTAGTTAAGGGTGAAAATATTTTTTAAAATAAATACTAACGAAATAAATGTGAGTTATTAATACTTGAAAATAGAATAAAGATATGTATACTAAAATGACTATTAAAAATTAATGATAGTAACCATATAGGTATGATTTATCAATTATAAATATATTTGGAATAATAATATTAAATATACCTGTATGAACTAAATATAGAGGTCATCCTTGGAGAGGTATTTCTTCTTGAGTATATACGAGACTTATTTATTCCTAGAAAATATGGAATATATTGAATATTCTTAAAAAGTAAATGATGAGGCAGAAAAACATATTTTTATTTACATTTATTAAAAAATAATGTCTGATATCATGATGAAGAAAATCAATTTAATCAATGATAAGAAATAATAAAATTATAGGAGGCCCCGAGGTGGATTTTTAAAACTGACAACATGTACTTGAATTTTATTGACATGTGTACTAATATGAGTGAGGGGTCATTAGTATAAATTCTATAAGGAATAAATATAAAGGTTTTCATAATTTTGTTTCATACTAAGGACACTTTTATAGACCCTAAATGATTCATGGTAACAAGTTGTAAGTCATGGTAATATATTATATTGATCAATGGACTACATTAATATCTAGATCAAACACTATTTTTAATACTCTAACCAGCACTCACATAAATATATTGTGGTTTGATTCATAGTACATTGGTTTTCTAATCGGAGATACCATATTATTCCTTTCAGTTTTATTTTTTTATCATTAAGGGGGTGAGAAAAAATGAAATAAGTGTGTATGAGATGTAGAGAAAACAAAAAGATTACGAATAAATAAGAATGAGTTTTTAACATATTAAAAAGGATTTTGTAGAACTAGAATAGAATACTAATAAAAATGATGTTATTAATAAGTCTACATCATATATATATATATATATATATATATATTCTTATCAAAAAAAGTAACTATCATTACATAATTTTATTTTTAGATGAAGACAAGTCTTTTCAGAAGATGAATGGACCTCTAAATTTTGGTGGTATAATTCTGTATCGAGTTGTTTACATAATTATGTGGATAACATGTGGATTTATGGTTTACCCTAATTATAGGATGGAATTTTTATTACTACAACAATTTGTATGGTAATGAATAAGGATGATTATTTTGTTTTATGCATACAATATGATGGAGGATTCTAGATGTTTGTGCTTCAATTAGCCATGTTTGATGATCCATTCCATTGAAATTGGTGGTTTAATGATTTTTAATCTCAGTGTTGCATATATAGATCCAATTTAAGAATAGTTTTCTAGATCCATTTCTATGATCATTATAAGTACAATATTATATACAAATATACTTAGCTGATGTTGACAGAGTATTAACATGTAATGATTGTTGGTATGTTTTTATTTAAAATATCAAAAAAGTTCTAATTATGAGAAATTTAAATCAATAACATATGATAAGTGTTTGATGATTTGGGATTCTGGAGGAGCTGGAATTGGATCTCATTCTTGATATGGTATCCATTAAAGAATGTTGAGAAACTATATAATGATTATTGGGTGTTTAATGTAAATCAAGGACATTAGATATATTGTTAATGGTTTTTGGATGATTCTTTTGCGATATTGTATGAGGATTTTAAAAGAGTTAAAAAGGTTATACAAGTGTTTGATTGAGGTTTTTATATAAATAAATTATTTAAAATTCATAACGGATCATGTGAATGGATCATTTCAGTTTAAATAATAATTATTAGATAATGTTTATGTACAAATATCCACTCCATGACCACAAATTAGTGTCTGAGTATGGATGAATGGTTGGAATAAACATTATCTAGGTAACCATCATCACTAATTTACTTAAGAATGAACTTTATGACTATTATTGGATAGATTGTAAGAACCGTTTTCTTAGTGTGTATGTGTAAAACATGAACTTCATATGGATCATATACTACCCATAATGAAAATATTAAAGCATCCAAAGGATGCTAAACATAATGATCATTTTATATTTATGAAAAATATACTTTTAAAAATTCTAACAGACTATGTTAATATGGATCCATATTTTAATTTAAAGAATATATATTAAAATAAAATGGAGTTTAAATATTTCTTTTACTTTGAAGATATTATTGTAGGATTCAATATCATTATCAATCAGGATGATTTTGATTTGAGATTATAGAATTCAATATCCTTCTGAAATTTTTCTTGTATTGAATAATAATAATAATAACAACAATAATAAGAGATAGATCCCACTATAAGGGAACCTATTTATTTTCTTATGTAAATAGTGTAATAATGAATTTCAAAGATAATTTAAAATATTACTCATGAAACTGAGGAATAATGGAAAACATATTTTAATAACTTGGCTTGTCTACTATTGATCATATTCATGATGAGTTATTGAGAGAAATGAAAAACAATACACTATTTTCAAAAGGATAAAAATTACTAAAGGAGGTGTTAAATATTTCTCTTTATTACTAAATGAGATCATAACATTACATAAATTAGAGATTAGAGTTGATTTAATAAATAAAATCTATAGGTATATTGAAAAATATTTCATTCAATAGAGATTATAAAATATAAATCATTTTCTTTCCTGGTGAATTTTCATTACCAAGATAGTGGTTTAAAGGAGATACCCTTTTGTGTTATTATTTTTATAATAATAAGGTATATGTGTTCATACATGATTAAAAACATCACAAACTAAATACAATATTCATTTTTTGAGCGGTAGACCTAATAAATAAACCCTAGGGTTCTTGTTGAATTTCATTCAAGTTTATATCTCCATGTATACCTAATAAAAGTTATAAAATGAAATTAGGGATCCATTTATTTAATAAGTGATATTTTTGATATGTAATATAATTTATTTTGGATTAAAAATTATACCGACACTAATCCACCCTTCGTCTTAGTGTTGGGATGATTCCTCTATGAAATTAACATATAAAAATTCCCAATGAGTAAATAGGGGAAAATCATTATCTAAATTAGTGAAAATAAATTTCCATCTACAAAAAGTATGTTTTGACTATGTAACATATATATATATATATATACCAAACATAATTTTGAAACAAGTATTAATAAAGGGTACTCTACATCATCTTTACCATGGATGTAAGATTCTGATTTTCAAATAGGTATGTGACAATTTAAATATTTTGTGTGAATCCCTTATAATTCATTTATTATATGTTCCCTAGGTGTATGAGGAATCCCAGGGGTAATCAAGGAGTTAATGGGTTAAATATATATATTAAAACGCCATTCTATGAATGCTTCATGGTTGATAGAATATTAGTGTAAACTGTGCACCCAAACTGTTCTCTCTTAGAGGAGGAGGTACACTTTAAGGAAAAATGTGCAATGAGGATATCCAAAATTAGTGGTCTAAGATTTTGGTGTTACATATGGCTGGAAAATGAATTTTAAAATCATGGGAAGCTCCATAGGTAACTATGTGACTCAACTCTTCTTAGATATAGGTAGGTGTGAGGTTGGTGTAGGGTTTAGAAAATCATGCAGCCAAACCATGTACCCTATAAAAAGTGGGAATTTAAATATTTTTCCCAAGTTATTTTTAGATTATAACTCTATTTCTCGCTCATTTCTCCACCTCTCAACCCTGTAGATGAACCAAAATGAACACAGATTCTTAAGGGTGGTTCTAATTTGATTTTAGGTTTTTAGAAGTTCCATTGGTTACTGGACGAAGCACTGGGTAACTGTAACATTCCTTTGGAATCCCATTTCCATAATAGGGATTGTAATTTCACTCGTATTCTTCTAAATCACAAAAACCCATTTTCGGTGGATTGTAGATAAAT
Source organism: Viscum album (assembly GCA_963277665.1). Classification (NCBI taxonomy): domain Eukaryota; kingdom Viridiplantae; phylum Streptophyta; class Magnoliopsida; order Santalales; family Viscaceae; genus Viscum; species Viscum album. The sequence continues at coordinate 824,311,462 of OY728148.1, read as the reverse complement.
GTTTCAATGTTTGTTTGTATATGGATATAAGTATATGATTAAAAGTGTTTTCACATTCAGATTCAAGGTAGGTGGTATACAAGTTAGATCTCGTAGCCTCATTTCAAATTTGTGCATGTGTGGTTGTGCTATTTCTTCCCTATTGGGTTGAGTTTTTATTCTTTTAGTGACATTTAGTATGTTGGTTGGATAAGTGATGAATTGAAACCATCAATATCCTTGTGTTATGCATTGAGGTTTATTTAACCAGTTTACGACTAGCCATGGGGTATTTCAACATTCTAAAACAAGAAAAATGGAAATCTAAAGCCTAGAGTTTTTTTTAATTATATAAATTATAAATATGCTGAAATGTTAGTTGAATGACTAATAGGCCCAATAGATCATTATCTGTAGTTATTGAAATAAGATAAGGGTTTCGTTTTCGTAAGGTTAATGAGTCAATTGAATTATATATTTAAATGGGATTTAGTTGATTTTCTACATAATGATGTCAATGAATATTCTAATTGGTTTAATTAAATTGAGATGGTAAACTTGTTAACTTCATAAATACTTGTGAATTTGTAAATGAGTTAAGTGGGTTATCATATAAAATTATTTATAAATTATTCATGAGAGACATAATATGGTTAATTCATGTGAAATGATGAATTTCTTAAGTGTGTTAGCATATGGATGTTGTTAATTATGCCAAATGGGTAAATGTATGGAAATTAGTGAATATGATTAATGTGTTTTGGAAGAATAAATTGGATTTGGGATAAAGGACAGTGTAATGTAAATTTAAATGTGTTAATGGGTTATGGAATAATGTATATATCCATGTTGATTTAGGTGGATTATGATTTTTATTTGTATTGGTTGTGTTTGGTTGTGGAATGGTATATGTGTGGTGAATGCATAAATAAGCATGTGTGCATGGATTTGGAGTGTGGGGGTATCGATTTTGGTTCAATGAACCTGGGCCGAGTTACACAGAGTCTCTAAAATCTACCCAACAATCCATGAATTAGGGATGGGGAAAAATCTCTATTTCCCTAATGGTTGCATTCCACTCAGATTCGGTCTTCGAGGTGAATATAATGTGTTTGTTGTTCCTTTTTTTATCTCCAGTGAGATAGGACGAGAGTTTTTCCCTTATACAAAGTGATTAATTCCTTAAATCCTTGTGTAAATAATGTAAATTTCTAACCCATGGAACACGTGATGAAAATGGATTAAGTAATGATGAATGGTTTAATTGATGAAAATGGTAATAATGATAGAAGTGGACAATATAAATATTGTAAACTGAAGACACTCGAGTTTCCCTATATACATTCCTTTTACCTTGTACTTGAACGCATTATCTTTACAGGCTATATAGTTTTTACCCACAATTGGTGGTGGCATACTGAGTTATACTGACATCATGCTCGGGCCGCTGTTGGGTACTTGAGAATATTTTAGGTTTGTAGGTCAGGATACGGGTAAAGGACCAGTTCTGGGGATTTGATTCAGATTTCATATGTTTTTGGATGAGGTTTTGGACTTGGGGTCAAGATCGTTTTCTAATTATTCTATATTTTTATTTTAGGGTTTTCCTTCACTTTTAGCACTTTTTTTATAACATGGATTAGTTATTGTTTGTTTGTATATTGTTCATAGTTTTTTATATGTCTGTTATGATTTTTCTTTAGTTATTATAAATTAGTATTTTATTTATATTGTTATATAATGTGGATTACTCTAGTAAAGAGAGTATTTTCTCCTTCTGTTACTTATTATACCCTCACTGCTATTTGAAAACCTATGGCATATTGGGGGTGTTCTTAAGGTCACATGGTGACTCAACTAATGGATCTTATTTAGTGTATCTTTGGTCAGGGATGTTACAATTTAGTATAATTATAGTTCATTTGGGTAGTCTTATTATCTGGGATGGTATCTGGGAGAATAGGATGTGTCAGGTCTTGGTAATGGGCTTGTGATTGGGAGTAGCTAACCCATATTCAAGGGAAAACCCAAGTACCATGTGTGGGAATTGTTTTTCTAGATGGGTTTTGTTACTGTTGAATATATTCCACCAATGTGTGATAAAAATTGTTGTCTTATTTGATTGTTTTATGTGACTTACTCATGGTTTGAGTGGAAAGAGATTATGCATTCACACAACGTCATAGGAACCTTGGCATGCCTCAGGATTGGGACACATAGATTGGGTATGTGGGACATGAAGGGTGAATGTAATTTAACTTCTTGAAAAAACCTATAGAAAATTGTTTTTATTAAAATGTTATAAGAGATTATGAAAGTTTAATTCTAAATAATTATTAATGAAGCGTTCAAATGAAGGGTTATAAATTAGATAAAATGATGGTGGTAACATGTTGTGAAATAAGAAATGTTACTAAGAGGATTGATTAACACTGTGAGTGGGGAAATGGTTTTAAACAAGCATCTAATGAAAACTTGTGTCTATAGTAGTTGGTTTACCCCATGTCAACAAAGACCTAATGGTTTGGAGTACGAATCTGAATTATGATGGGATTTATGAAATGATGTGTAAATTTAATGTTATAATGTCTGAGCGGTTCGATTTCGTGATGGTGATGTTAATTATAAGAGGATGTGTAATGATGGATTTTTTAGTGAATTACGTTATTGAGTGTCTTTTTTTTTGTTTATCTATCCCTTTGTATGGGTGGTTTGAGAGGTGAGGGTGACCTAGGACAAGACCCTGACCATTTTTTGGATAACCATGATGAGGCTTGATGTGTGGATAAAGCGGTATTTTTTGAATTTTTTTTATTATGGATGTTACCTTAATGTTTTGAGATATTACTTTCTAATGTGAATGGTTTAACCCCTATGTGTTGTAATTGTGTGGGTTGTGCATTGTACTTAAGAATGAGTGTCTTTGTTGTGGTGTCAATTGCGATGGGTATTTTGTTATGTGGGCAGTGACATGTGTGATTTTAGACCTTGTGAGTTGTGTTTTGGACCCTAAAAGTGGGTGGTTAGGATCATGGTGTTGATGTAGGTGTGAGAGTATTCTTGGCATGATAATAAAAGTGGGTCTTTTCTAGGGTAAATTAGATGTAGTGTTTTGGAATGGGGATAGCCTGAATGGCTCGAAAGACTTCTTTTTTAGTTTATTATGGATAACCCCCATTTTAAGGGTTAAAGGGGAACCCGTACATGACTCGTAGGCCCAAGGCACAAGGCCCTACAAACCCGCAATACATGACCCGAAGGCCCAGAGGCATACCCTTCCAAATACATAACCCATAGGCCCACCCCACATGAACTTCCCCTCACCAGCTTTCTTCATCCTTGATCTCATAGCACCCCACCTTCCATTGATGATTGGATAGCATTTCCCCGTACAAAGCAGCACGGTGCCTGGTCCCGATGGCGGCTGCCATACCCTCTCATTCTTCCAATCCAGTTAGCTCTGCATCTAGTGGCTTCTACTCATGTTGCTCTGATCCTCTTCTGAGGCCTGTTCTGTGTGAAATGGGATACTCCATGGTCTACGTGACCCGAAGGCCATGTGGCCCAACGACCTTCAGTGACCCGATGGCCCTGGAGACCCGTAGGCCCCAACCAGTGGGTCGAAAGCCCAAATCGGTTGAATAGTTCCGGCTACTACAATACCACTACAGTACCAAAAAATTCATCTCCACCTGCTTTTGAACCCAGGTCTCTTGAATTCCAAGATATATCCCTTACCACTTAGGTTCGAGCTCGTTGGCTTCGGAATGGGGATAGAATATCCACATTCAAGTGATGACTTATTAGTATTTTTATGAATGTGAACTATATAGAGGTCCTGGTTTCTTGTTACCCATAACTGTAGTTGGACGTTTGTTATCATTTAAACATTGAGAGATACCTATGAGAGAGTGGTTGAAAATATTATGAGTTCTCATTTGAACATGGGGCACATGTGGATGCTTCAAGTTTGTAAAGGTTCAGATTTTTTTAGGGGGATAAATGAGAAGGTTAGTGGTTTTAGGAAGATGGAACTCGAGTTGTTCAAATGAGTTGGATGTTTTTTGGAAAATTATGGGTGAACTAGAGGGAGGTTAGCCTAGTGTTATTTGTGTCTCAGGATAGGAATTATGAAAAATTAATCATAGGTAGAATTGAGGCATAATGAGTATTATCACCTTTTGGTATTTGGAATGGTCTTGTCTTAATTTTTTAAAGGACACTGGAGTGCTTGTAGTTGTTTGTAGTTTTAGAATTGAGGGATTTTATAATTTCGATGTTTGAACCATTTTTTTAGATGACGATTAATAAGACCTCAATGTTGGTCCCTAGTAGACGAGACTAGGGTGGATGATGTTGGGTTGGATGAATTTGTTTAAAAGGCGAATCCAAAGGTGAGGGTGGTCATGTAGTCAGGATTGATTGTATGAAAGTTTTAGTCATTGGGTGATATGATGACAATGCCTCAAGGTTGATGGGGCCTAAAGACTACAGGGAATGTTCAGCGGTGTGATAGGTCATTTAGATAGACTCTGGTGATGTTTGGATCAAGTGATCTGATTGTATCTTAGTGTGTTGTTGAAGTAAAGTGCACGACCATGAGGGCTTCGATGAGGTCTAGATGTGGGCACATTCCGGTGAGGTATGAGTCCATTTAGAATGGGAAAACTGATGGATCGGGGTGAACACCTAACATTATCTATGAAATCAAAGTGGAAAACATGGCTGTGTTGAAGCTGTTGGTTTTTATTGGTGAGGTTGACCATTTTTTTTTGGATTTTTAACTATCTAGTCCATTTTAAAAGAACAAAGGAAATGTGTCGGAAGTATTTCCAAAGGAAATGTTTGGTCACTACTGCTTGGATGGGGGTCATGGAACGATGGTTATACATGGTTTTAAATCACACTTAAGTGGGAATGGTTAAGTTTTGATGAGTTGTGTCTGGGAAATGATGCCCAAGACCTTCATCATGATAAGGTGTTATATAGTGGAAGATGACATTAGTGATAAATAATTCATGTGGTTCTCATCGATGAATTATTCTATTACTATTAGTTGGTGATGATCATGACCAATATATCTGCATCATCATAGTTATGTTGAGAAAGATCTCACTTTACACCTAGAAATATGAATATATTCGGTAAGATATCAGAATTCTTGGAGGTGATTTTCTTTAGGGTGGTATATGTGGAGATGCATGGTGGGATGTGCACCATTAACCATTTATAGGTAAGGTTTTCATAATCAAATAGTTGTTGAAAAATGAAATAAGTTTAATCCATAGAATTCGGGGATGAGTGTCAGGTGATTATTATTTCTTTGATCTAGGAAAATTTATATGAACACATCCATGTTTTGGTGTTCATATTAAGATCAAAAAGTGATCTGTGGTGGTTGGAAATCATTTTGGAGAGTGACGTTGATGATACTCTTAAGGTGGGGAGTGATATTTTATCCCTATATAAGTGGATTAGAGCTTAGAGATGAAGTGGTGATAACATGAACCAATGTGAAACCTCTGGGGATCACGTTGGGTTCATTAGAGAGGCTAGATAATCCTTGGATATGATGACTAAATGAGCCATGCATTCAATTTGGTATCAGGGTGTTTCTAAATGTATTTATAGATGCATGTGCTAAAGAAATTTAAGGGAATGGTAAGATATCACTATAGTTTATGACAAGGATAGGTTATATAAGTTAAATGAAAATTCTGTAAGGAATTGCTTATTGGTGTTTGAGTGACATTAGAATGTCAAGAATTTTGGAGTCACCTAGACCATGGGATGTAGTTCCTTGCAAATAGTGAAACTTGGTGTTCCAGGATTTGTCGACCGGGGATAGCCCCACTTGGTTAAAAAGGAGTTACAAAAGATATGAGTGGTAAACTACCTTCAATGGATGTTTTGGAATGAAAAGTAAAATTTTATAATGGATATTGGATTTTAGAAAGAGACAATTTTTAATTAGTCGATGTGGAGATGACGATGGTATTTGTGTTGGTAACATTAATGCGTGTGGTGGATTATAAAGATGTTTTTTAAGGTAGTGGATGCCTTCATCGTGGAGTCATTAGATGTTGGGAAATGAGACTGGTAGGTTCTTTGTTAACAAGGGTATTCCATAGACTATGAATCCCCATGGGTACGAGTAAGGATTAGTATGTAAAAATCATAAGGTGGGTGTTTAGGGACAATCCAACTTGGTTGGTCTGACATGATATGGTAATTTAAATGAACATAGTATTTTATGACCCATCTCCGGTTGAGTGCCTTGAGTTTTTTGGTTGTGTTTGGATGTTCTTTTATTGAATGGGATAGATTGGGCTCAATTTATCGATTGCCGTATGTCCATAATTGAGGTTTAGAATGGTTGTGTGTTTTTTTGGGTGGTATTAATTTTTTGTCACAATTAGAGTTTTTAAAATAGGGTATAATGGCACCATTTGATTTGGACCATGAGCTGTGTAGGGTATCAGGTCGTTGGGGTTCCGATTGACTTTCCATGATTGTAGAAAACTGAGTGTGTATTTTCCTTGAGTGTGTTTTTGGAAATGTTTCCTAAGAGTTGTAATGGTGTTTTTATCGTTGATGACTGGTTTGGGTTATTTGGTTTTTTATGGATATCGTTTCATTAATTTTGTAAATCATAGTAATATGTCAATCATGGAATGACTATTCCCTTGGTTAGTGATTTTTCGAATTTTGTTAAAGGTGAGGAAGAAACAAGGTAAATGGAATCAGATGTGTAGGCTAAGTTGCATGCTCTTTTTACCTTGGGAGATTAGTGATTCATTGGAAGATTTCTTAAGGATGGGCCATTATATGGTGGGGAGGTTGTAAGATCCTTATTTTTGTGGAGGTATGTACTAATAAAGTTTTTAGTTTGAATCCCATTTAATTTGTTGACCAAATGTTCTCTTGGTGTCTAAGGAAGCTCAGGGGTGTTATGGGAGTTTGGGACACGATATAAAAAGTGGAATTTCCATTATGTACATGTTTCGTGGATGGTGAATAGTTTTTGTAAACCTTGTTCTCAAACAATGCTATCCAGGAAAATGGGGTACACAATTTGGTAAATCATTAATGGGGAGAGCCAAACCATGTGTACCTGGTTAGTGCCATTCCACACGGTTAGTGCATGTTTTTTCAAACTATTCGGAGCTCCCCAAGTATCCTTGAAACTGAACTACTATAGTACATATGTGGGAGAACAGTTGGTACATGGTTTGGAAATCCATGTGGAAAAACTATGTGCCCATTAAAATCTGGTTATTTACTATCAACCCTAGAAATTATTAGACCCCACTCGATTTCTCCTTCATTTATTCCCCTCTTAACCTTATAGATGTTCCAATAATACCAAATATTCTCACGGGTGGTTATCCTTTTATTATAGGATATTTAGAGTGAAATTGTTTTCAAATCGAAGCTCCGAGTTAGTCTAAAACATCACTTGCTTAATTTTTCAATATTAGGGATTGTAGTTTAAATTATCTTCTATAGAAACCCTAAAACACTATATTTCTGGTGTATTCGAGGTTAAGGATTTAAAGGGTGTTCAGATCTATATATAGAGATATGATTAAGAGTGTGTTAATCATCAGATTTGAGGTAGGTGGTCAAAATGTTATATCCCATAGTATCTTGGTTGATTTTTGCATGTCTGTTTTTTATTTCTTCCTTCTTGTTGGTTTTTGATGTCTTTATTGGGATTTGGTTTGTTTGTTGGTTTAATGGTTAATTTATCCCCTAATGATCCAGATGGGATGATTTGAGGTTGACTTAACCTATTTAGGGCCACCCATGGTTAGCATCGACATTCTCAAATATGGAAAATGGTAAGGTTAAGAAAAGAGTTGACATGTGATGAATTAGATGGATCGTAAATATGCTAACTTTTAAACTAAACTAAAATGAGGCCCAAAATATCATTGAATATCTTTATTGGCATGAAATAAAAAGTTTGTTGACTTGTAGTTAATGATTTAATTATGTTTTGAATTGTAAAGATGTTTTATTGGACTGTCTAATGCACGTTAATGTTGAATGTTCTAATTGGAAAAGGCACATGAAATGGTGAAATGTTAAAATATTAAATTCTTGTGAATTGGTAAATGAGTTAATTGAGTTATCTTATTAAATGGTTTTTAAATTGTACATGATAATCATCGTAGGGTTAATTCAAAAGAAATTACAAATGGGTTCTGTGAGTTAAGATATTTAAATTTCTTAATGTATAGGAATTGGTTAATATGCTCAGTGAGTTTAGTCATTAGGAATGTGAATTAGGATGAACCAGAAAGTAATGTATATGGAATTTTTTTAATGAGTTATTGTATAATGTTTATTCCTAGGTTTATATATGAAGATTATGATTTCTATTTACATTGGTTGTCTTTGGTTATAATTTGATATATGTGTGGTGAATGGATAATTAAGCATGTGCACATGGATTAGTAGTGAGGGTTACAGAATATGGTTATACACCCATTGGTAATGTTGGACTGAGGCTCCAATCTCCCCTAAAAATTCATGGGCTAGTGAAGGGTATGAAGCTCTATTCCCCTAATATTTGTATTCCACCTGGATAGAGGTTTTTTTGTGAGTATAATGTGTTTGTTGTGACGTGTTTATCCATAGTAATATACATACTTCACTTATTCTTTTATTCATAGTGATGAAATTCATAAACACTTGTTTAAAGGATACACCCATAAATATGTGGATTGATTTCTATCTTCATAAAAATAAAATATATATTTTACAACCATGATATAATGAATTCAGTATATCCATTCCATGGGTTCTTTTTATCATAAAATTACCACATTGATTTCACATTTCTAATTAGGTAATTTATATTTGATTATAATTATGTAAAATTAGTCACTATATGATTCAAGTGAACCTGTATAAATGAGGATATAGTCATAAAGGACTCAAGAAAACTGAATCCAGAATAACTTAATCGTAACCTAAAAAACAAGAAAAACAATAATTATTATTTTCTCCCACACCAAGATAACTATACTAATGTAATATGTGAAATCATTCCATGTTATATGCACCATTATGAAATCACCAACATCCAACCTCTACCATAAACAGGGAAAATCATCCAACTCAGAAATATAACAATAGTATTAGATTTCTTATAGTCTTTCCTTTTTCTTAATAATTATAATAAATAAAACAACATGAAGGAGAAATTGTCACCAAAAACACATAGCATAAAATCCTATTATAAGAAAGTGAATGATTAAAATATCTCAAGACATAATTTCTATAAAAAATTAATTTTATTTACTATCCTAAATTGAGTAATTCCTCATGAAAATGTTTTAGTAGACATTTAAATTAACTAAATATCATCTAAAAATAATAAAGCATATTTTTATACATTCTCCATGGTTTTATTTCTGGTTAAACTTTTCCATGGAAAATTTTAAAATTTCGAAAACAAATAATTATATATTTATGATTATTTTTTGAATATTTACATTGCATAACAAATTTAACCATTTTAAATATAAATTGAAATCGTATAAATGTAAAAAATAAATTACAAACACACTATCTAAAAAATTAATGTTGTAAATGATCATAATTTAAATAAGAATAAGAAAATTTTAATAATCGTCAACATTCATCAAATTTCCTTAATTCTAGGTTTTTAGGTTCATTCAGGTTAATTTCAATATTTAAAAATTGAATAAAAATCATGGTTCATCAAAACATTTATAAAAAATAATAAGATACATACAAATCTTCTACCCTAACTCATGCTAGACAGACTCACTGCAAAGGTAAAACAGTATTAAATATATAACATGGAGGAGAATATGATGTTTGTAAAGAAATGGGATTATAATGTACTACTAATGTTTATGGATTCATTTTCTAAATGGAACTCATGATACTCTTTCGGGAGTATCCAATTATGAAATACTCAATGAATATTGAAATTAATAGAGTAGTGAAACCTTCATAATTAAATAAATACTTAGGTGAGAATCTATTCTCTTAAAAAAATTGATATGTATATGGGTAATGATTCTATTTTTGAGAAACTCACAAGACCGTATTTAATTCCATTTATTTAAGTCATAAAACATGTAGTAGTAGCGAAATTGAATAATGAAAATAAAAACTCCAAAAATTGGATAGTACAACTATGTTCGAACTTCTCCATGCTGTATTGGTACCTTATATTCCTTTGGTGACCTCAATCACAGATATCCCCAGAAACAATCCCTGGGGTAGAGGACTTATCATCATTATTTCAATACCATCATGACTTGGAACAATGTGTGATAGTTCCTCACTCAAAATTTAAATCCAATCCACCATTCTAGACCCATCCTTAATAATGAACAACTACACCCACAAATATGGGGGTTTTCCCACTATTTGACCAACAAGGAAACTCTCTAATCACTATGCCCTCCAAAATAGGGTGGACCATTGTTTATAGGTCCACCATGTTAGGGTCCCAACCTAAATATGATTTTTTCACTCCACAGATAAGAAAATTATCAAAAAAACCAACCTACATGTTCAAAACGCATAAATTGACTCAACCACACTAAAACTTCATGAATTACACAAAAAAGGTGAACTAAGAACCAAAATGATAATCTTTAATTGACCCTAGTGGAAGAAAACTAAATCACCATGCCCAAAAAATCACTACAGCCTCAACCATAGGCTACACCCTGACACAGTGAACCAATAAAGTGGTAAAACTCAACTACTTACCTCTATAACACCACCAAAATCTCTCTCAATACCTCCCAAAGTAGAGAAAATAATGTAATAGATAAAATAGTCCCATATATATGTGATGAAATATGATATAAGAATCATATAATTAGGGAATTTCTATATACGAGACATAGAATTTTTATTTCATAGGTTTTCCATTATTTACTATAGTTGATTCTTTTATAATATTGGCATTGTGGTAGTTTTTATATATCGAGATATGATTTTTCATGTCATTTAATGTGTCTACAGATAACATTAAATATACATTTTGATTAAATTTCTTATAACCACTTAAAAAAATTATCCTAAAAATTATCTTAGATGATATAATTTTACTCCATGGATGATTCATAACAATTTTAAAATTAAGCACAAAATTCTCTAATAGTAAATGAACAAAACTAAAATAAAGATAATGTAGAAGAATCATTTATTTATACTTTTTTGAAATTAATCCCACTTATATCATGTTGGAAAAATGTAAAGTATGCGTAAAAATAATTAGTTATCCAAAATTATATTAAAAAATATAAATAAATTATCTACAAGAACATCTAAAAATTAATTAATCATGAATTCCATGAACACCACTACTTTTAATATTCTATTGATAAAAAATCATACTAAAAAAATATGAATTCAATTTAAAACCATCGATGAATGAATTTATATTGTAGTAAATTAAGTTAATATATTAATAAATACATTTAATAAATAATTTAATAATTTATAAACATCCAAATGCTCAAATATATTTTGGGAAATATTAAACCTATGATTCCATGAAAAATTCTCAATTCCATTCATATAATGTTTTAACTTATATAGTCTCATAATTTATATCTTATTATCGATTAAAACATATCTCTATATAATTAATTTCCAATGAAATACCCCACCTAAATTTATATACAATGATATTTAATTACTACCATTAAATAGGATATAAAATTCTAAAAAATATTTAAATATATGCACATCAACATTTTTAAGAAATTAATACCTCAAATTATTTATATTCATCAGTTAATAAAATTTTATTTTCTTATTTATATGTATTTTATTGATCCTTTTATTTAAAATATAAAGAATAATTTTAGTGTTATTTTCCTAATCAAAACAATATTATCAACTGTACATTAAAAGATAAATTCATAAATTTTTTATTTTGAAATATTAATATTATTCATAACAGATAGGAATTTTTGTGTCAGAAATATAACATATTTAATAAATGTATTTCATATGATAAAAATTATTATTGAGCAAGAATAGTCTGATAAATGATAAGATTAGTTATGCTGAACTCTATAACATTTAAATGTATATTTAATTTTTTGAATGTAATCCTTTATCCAAAACCATTAAAATGAAATCATATTAAAAAATAATAGTTGAGATAATGGAACAAATGATGTAGATTTAATTTAAATTTACAAAGTGATTCATGAATCCATGTGTGAAATAATTTTCCACTATAATACATATTATAGAGTATAAAGGTTAAAAGTGATATTATGCATTCATTAATAACAATAAACCCATAATAATTTTTTTCAAAAAAACTATAAACGCTATATATTTACCATGAATTCCCATCATCCAAAGGAAGACAAAATAATGTTTATCGATTTAATCGTTATTCACCTTATAAATTTAAAATTAATTATTTTGGGTTATTTATATATGATAATGTAAATTAATATACGTTTTTTCTCATAATTAGTATAACCTAGTGATTTTATATTAAAATGTGTGGATAATTTTATTTACAATGTGTAAGTAATTTACATTTTAATAAAGGAAGAATCATATTAGGAAATATTGTTAATGTGAGTTGATTAATGTTTGTGATTATCTGACCCTAATAATTTTGAAACATTATAAACAAAAAATTGTAGTGGTGATCCCTCTTTCATTCAATTTATTAGGTATTATCTATGATTTGTGAATACAATATTTAGATGATAACTTGTAAACAAATACAAAAAAAGATTAAAATTATATTAATGGTGGAATGAGAAGAATAATGTCATGTGAATAATAATAAGGTCTTAGTGGAGAAGTTTTTTTATTTATAGTTTAATTTATCAGACACTTATGACCCATATCTCTAATATTTTGGGTTATTTGTAGGCATTGAGAGGGTGTTTGGAGTCATTTTGGAGCTAATGAATGATTTTGGCCATTCTAAGGTACACTAGACTATAGTAATAGGTGTGGTGGTGGCTATAGTGAATATTTTTTTTGAAGTTTTATGGTCTATTTCTCTAGGGTTTTAAAGGCATTGATGAGGGATATGTCATATTGGGTGTTTTCTTAAACCATGATGTGTGAGATTCACATGGTGTAGAGAATTGTTCATAGAGTGTTACCTAGTGGGATACCTTGGTGGGATATATGATGTTGTGAATGTTTTTGACCTATTAGAGTCTTGGGGGTATTCTCTTTATAGGAAATGAGTAGGTGTGAAAATATAAATGAGGTTATACTGGTCGGTGTAGAATTTAGAGATTCCACCGAAATTAAATGGCTACCATGAAATATATTTGGATATGAATATGGTGGAATATATTATAGGATAGGTAGAGTCGTGAAATAGAGAAAAAAATGTTTAATAGGCTTTGACCACGCTCTAGACATGGATGTTGTGGGTAAACAAGTGTTAGGTACTTTACTGTATGTTGTGCTAATGGGCCGTGGTGCCCTGATAGGATCTTGAAACCCCATGAAATACACAGTTGTGCAAGGTGTGGTTCTACTCAAACTATATAAACATAGTTTTCAATATACAGAAGAATTTAGGAATATAGGAATTTCAAATTCTATAGATTTAGATATATATTTGAGGATAAACATCATGAGAATTTTTTTTCCCTTAATTACATATTGAAAGCTTGTTGATTTTCTCCCATAAATAAAGTGGAAGAGATTCTAGGGTTTGATTTAATTTCTCTTCGTTAAAACCCTACATGCCCCATTTTCCCTCTCCTTTCTCAATAATCACCCTTCTAGAGGATGATGGCGTGTTAGATAACTGAAATGTATCCCACCTAAATCAAGTTACTCCTTTATCATACTCTCCTATATCTCCCTGTTCTATTTTATTCTGGAGGATCATGTGTTAAGGATCTATAGATCCACATCTTGTTGGAATTGGGTTGTGAAGTTGGAATAGAATTTTTTATGTTTTCCTGTATTGACAGTATATAAATCATATAAATGCGAGGATATTGGAATATATTTGGATGTATTTTTGAAGTACATTGGACGTACTGTAAAAAATTTAGTACCTATAAAAGGTTAAATAGATGATAATTCATTATTCATAAAGGTAACATGGTATAATAATTTCTCACTTATTGGGCATTAATTTTTCCAGGTTTGTATGTAATATTAACTTGACATTTTTGTGTAATGTTGTTTAGTTGATGAACATATTAGATAATGTTCATTATTATTTTACATAAAATTCAAGATTGTTACTCAAATATTTAGATCCCATATAATGTTATTAACCACATTGAAAAAATGTTATCTTGAAATTGAACTTGTTATGTAAGAGAAACATAAAATTTTCATATGGTTATCTTATAAATTAAATAGAAGATTTAAACATGATTTGATGTTTTATATGGATAAACATGAGTTACATAAATTTACTTTATATATTGGTATGGAAATAAACTAAGTAAAAAGGATGAATATGGTTATATATAGTAATGTGATCTTCAACATTTTATAACTCATGATATTATTATCATGATCCTTTAAAAAAATATTATTATGAAGAGAAAATGTTGATGATATGAAGCATAAGTCAATGTCTAGAGAATTTTTTGGCATCATAAGGTAGGTCATTTTACTATGGGATTGGCACAGTTGGTCATGTGAACATGGGTGAAACATTGTAGGCTAGATGACTATGGGATTAAAATTTTTGGTTGAGAAATCATAAGATATACACAATATTTCAAGAGAATATGTTCTTCACATTGTATTAGTATCATGTATGAGGTCTGTATGGTAGGAATATCAAATATTGATGAAAACTAATTTGTGGGATGTTTTATAGAAAATAAGATAACATATGAGGTTTAACTATACAATTTTTTATTATACTCTTTTTGACTCATTTTGTGAAATTAATAATCAATAAATATGATATTGTGTAGAATATTTTTACTAATAATGAGGTTGTCAAGATCAAGACCAATTCATTCATATATTTTAAATAGTTTTCAATGAAAAAAAAATTTCATTTATAGAAGAAGTAAGAGATTTTTTTGTATAATTATTCATTAATAAAAATTAAAAGAAATAAGATAATTATCTTCCTTCATGAATATATTGTTATTCATAGTAAATGCCCTCAATTTTTTATGGGATGTGTTACGAAATAATTAAATAAGGGATAAGAAATGATCCCCTCGATATATTCATGGATATATGGTGATTTTAATGGAATGAATCATGTATTAAAGAATAATTAATACCACATTTTTTATATATGTTTATAGGCTTCTATTTTTGGCTGTTATACAGCGGTTATAACAAGTGAAGATAAATGAGTTTCTGAAATATCTTATCCGAGTCTTCAGTTTGATTTAAGTTCAAATTATTCAAACTTAAATTTATATAATTTTAAATATGATCTAGTGTCTATACATGAAATATTAATATTTATATGGTATTGTGTGAAAAAGTTTATCAGTATGGGAAAGAGAGAATTTGTGGTGTGATCTGTAAAAAACCAACTAGGAAAGTTGGTTTTAATATTCTCATAAGGATGAGAATAATAAGAGAATCATTATAAACCATTTTTCCATGAAGGTTTTTATTCTCAATAATCTTACATCAAGAAAATAAAGTCATTTCATGACATGTTGGCTATGATATTTTATGTGAAGAAGAGATACACATTCCCAAAAACAATATATTTTTCTATATGGGGAATGTGAATATTTCTTTACCAAAAAACATAATATCATTGTATTAGTACAAGATATATGAACTATATAGGATTAATAGAAAATATTTGGAGACTTGTTTAGAGATTACAAGTTATTTTCTCTAAACTCTATGATTTAAAAATAATTACGAGTGGGTTGTGTGGTCATAAGTTCTATTGGATGATGCCATGGACTAGGTACTAAAATTAAATAGTGTACTCTCTAAATCAGTTTTTCTACAGCTAAGTGTACATGTTCATGGTATGAAAAAAATTATTTAACTTCAAAAAGTCTTGAATAATTTTCAAATAAATGAAAAAAATAAAAATATCACCGACTCACCCTACATCTTAGTAATCTCACTAATATAATATCACCACAATTGGTATCATAACCAATCCACCTTCAATTGTAATTAGTTCTTTGATGAATTAATTTTCAAACTCTATATCAGACTAATGAATTCACTGATTTTTATTATCATTAATAGATAATTTTTATTCAGTAAACTGAAATGGGATTCTCTTATTTGATAATAAACACTTCAATATTTGGATGGAATGGATGTTTACCTATATATTTTATGATAGTTATGATGCATTTAAATTAAAAAACAATGGATATTTTTTCTGTGTTGTGGCTCTCCAATGAAAATAGTAGATAAGAGGAATTTTTAAAATGAGGTCCATGACAATATTTATAATTTATCATATATTTTAGATTGATAATTTACGAAGTTTAATGGAATCAAAATACGAAAATATATCTGGGTAAGTTTTATATGATTAATGAAGGAAATTAAAAATGCAGCATGCTAAATTGAGGTTTAGGAAAATTATGTATGAATATATCTATAAGCGTGATAATGATACTATTGAATGTTTCTTAAAAAGTGTTCATAATATTTTGAGTATAATATTAGTCTATGATAAGAATTTAGAAGATTTTTTTTTAATATTTAACATATTCTACTTTTTTTACAAGATATGTTTGATTCTAAAGTTTTTACTACGATGGAAATGAATATTGATGATATTAAACATGATTACTTATATAGTAATTTAATTTCACATAAAATGGGAGAAGTTTATTATATAAATAAATTGGGGAAAACTAAAAAATACCTTTAAATCCTCCGAAACTAAGAAAAGTAAATAGGTTGTTTATAAGAATGATAAAACTAATTCTTCAATTTATGATTAAAATTTGAGTCTATAGATTTATAAAATGACAAATCTCATATCTAGAAAGGTGAAAAAAATTAGATTAAATATTAAATGGGAGATTTATATAAATTCAGCAATTGTAGGGTCGTTTGTCATTTGTTAACAAACTATGAAGTGAGAGATAAAGATTGAGAAATATATATAATATCATTCAAATAATAATACACCGAGGAAAAATCATTTTTAGAAGAAATGTTAAGATTTTATTTAAAAAATTAAGAGGAATTCCCAATATTAATGTGAGTATGGTGTAATTAGTGATGAGGAATAAAATATTGATAATTATAATAATGTTGGTGAAATGATTCTAATTTCTAATGTTACCGATCAATATCACACAAGTGATAAAAGTAAAAATTTTAATATTGAATATGGAGAAACTAAAATAGGGTTCATGTTAAAGGGAAAATTGAGAAAGTGTTTCTCCCAAATTTCATATCATCAAAAACATAACGTAATGATAATGAATTGTGATCTATATTATAACAAAAAAGAAAGAAATCCATAAAGAATAGAAATTTATGATTTTGATATATATTAATAATCTATATAGATTCTTGAAAATGGGAAGACTATTTTTATCATTTGAAAATAGAAGTTTAATTTTTTAGGAGTTTGATCATATTTAACTGAAATCGATTAGGTTTTAGAATGAATTGATTCAATCACCGATAATTTTTTGAAACTATGTTAACAAAGATTTTGAATTTTCAATGAAGAACAGATTATGAAAATAAATTTTTCTCCAAGGATTATGTTTATATAGAAAATGTAGGTTTTTAGTGTAAGAAATATAATAATGTCAAAAGTGCTATGTTTTTGGCAGAGACAGATGAGTCTAAAAAATATTGAAATTTTTGAAAGCCAAACATTATTTCAAAAGATAACGAAAATGGTGAATATAAAAGGTCAAGGAATACTAATATTTAAAATATTAATATATCTAAAATTCATCATCATTTTATCTTATAAAAAGGAGTAAAAAATTATAATCAAATGAAAGATGTATAAACTATTCACATTTCTTGACACTATAAAATTCTTAGAGGGAAATTCACTATTTATATATATGGTTCATTGAATAGTTGTTTTGGAAGTATGGATATGATATTTGGGTTAAAATACAAATATCATATTGTTTTTAAAAATCTATAGAGATAGAACATTAGGGAGACTTATCCCACTCAAAGGACTTAGATTCAGAAACCATCTAAAAATATTTATTAAAGATTGAAGGATGATTTCAATCATTTGAAGACATTTGTGAATGATTTGATCAACCATGTTTCCTTTCTATGATTTTTAGAACTATAATTCCTAATAATTAGGTTAATATGTCTCATGATAAAAAATACAAAGGAAAATAAAAGGATCATGTTTTATAAGATGAACATAAAAAATCAATGAAATAAAGTCTAAAGATTTAGTACTATAAGAGTTCTTTAGATATGAACGGATACTTAATAATTTTAAATTACAGTTAATATTTTAAATTAGGTTTTTTTATATTTTGAAATTATTTGTTAATTAAGATAAATGGGTCTGGTTCAATAGTAATTGAAAATAAGAAATTAAAATCTAATATGATCCTTTAATTTGATCAGGTGAAGCCCAATTTTTCTGTGTTTCTTGGTATTGGGATGTAGGAAATTTTGTGATCTTTTGGAAAATGGATTCACAATGAAACTTATTTAAGTTATGAAGGTTCTAAAAATAATATATTGAACACTGGGATACTTATTTTAAATTTGATAAGAACATAATTTCTTCCACTTTAGAATGAATGTAGAGAATGGAATTTGGTAACAAATGATTAAACATATTGGATAATGATATATGAGTAAACATAAAAACGGGAAATCGATCTCTATATTCTTAATATGAAGAGAGAGTTTCTTTCTATTTTATCTACTTTTATGAATGGTAATATTAACAATTTTTTCTAAAAAGGTTTGATATCACATATTGTATCCTTTGGATTCGATCCATTCTTATTATATAGGAATATTTGAAAGAAATTAAAGAATAAGGATGTATAATTTTTTATAAATTACTTTACAGAAATTATAAACATTATGTTTTTGAAACCTATATAAATCGATGAAAATATGTTAATTAGTTTATGTGAAAGTGGTAAAAAATAATTTGATTTCTATTTGAAGATATTACCAACAAATAATGGTGTTGTAAAAACTAATAAAATGATTAATATTTATAATTAAAGTAATATCATTTAACATGGAATTAGTTCAACATAAATAATTAAAAAAAATGGTTTGGATTGATGTAAGAATATATGAAAGGTATATGTGGATCTAATTATGTTGGTATAGAATGACACCACTCAGTTTTTTGAGGCATGTTATTAGAGAAGTGGTCCAGGATAAAAAACATTATTTATCGAAAAAATTATTTTAAGACTCCATATGATATTTGTTAATAGAAGAATACAAGTATGAAATATCATAGAATTTTTTATATCCCATAAATCATCATAATAATGTTTAAAATATGGGGAAATATGGTCCAAGAGGAGTTACTGAAATTTTTCATGGTTATACTATAAATATAATGGGATATCACTATTATAATAAGGAGAATCAAATAATATTGGATAAAAATTATGTGAATATCTAGAATCATAAAAATACCAAATTGATGTTGATAGTGATTATGTTAAAAAAATTGATTAAATTCCATAAAAAATGTTATTTTTGTTTACTTCCAAGTTATAGAATAACATTAATCTATTTCGTATAACTGGAAACTATTCAATTCATCTCAACCAAAGATGGGTAAATAATGTTATGTCCAAATCAAAATTAAAAATCATGGATAGTAGATACACACAAGGATAACTAAATTTCATACTTTATTATTTTCACAAGTGTAACCTAATTATAATAAGGAATAACTAAATCATTATGAGTGGATTAAAGAAATGGACAAAGAATCAGAAAAAATTGTGATGGGTATGAATTAGGAGTTATTCCCAAACCTAAAACCAAGAATGTTTCTATAATAATGTTGGTGTTCTAAATAGTTTAAATGAAAAGGGGTAAGTGGCGAAAAATAATAAAATATTGGAATATAAATGATATTCAATGGTGGAATTGGTTTATTTTTATGATATATTTATACTAGTTTTGAGGATAAAAAGTATTAATATTTTTTGTTATATTGTTGGGAAAAGTCATGATAAGATATTAAAAATGTATAGCAATTATTTCACTCTTAGTAGTGAATTATATGAATAGGTTTACCTTGATTAATATTTTTAGTTCTTATTTAAGGAAAATTTTATTTATATATATTGGTTAAGGAAGGATTTATAGAGGATGATACAAGGCCCATTATATTGGTATTCAAAGATGAACACTATTTTAACAAAGTTGAATTTCAGAAATGGAAGACTGGAGAGTAATCTCAACATCAATGATGAATAACAGGAATCCATTCATACTTTTTTATGTACATAACACCATATTTTCTAGAAATGATAATGTAATGAGAGAGTAATTTTCTAAAGAGATAATGAAAATATTTGAAATTTCAAATATAAGAGAGATGATATAATTTCTTAACATACAAATATCTCAACATAAATATCATATTTTTTCTTTCACTGTATAAATATTCTATGGTAATCTAGAAAATGTTTGACAATGAACATTCCAATCCTATTTCAATACACTTTTTAAGGGGATTAATTCTTTCCTTATAAGATATTATTTTTTTCTTTCTCTTAGAGAACATAGAATGTTACTTGGAAGTATCTTACCATTTACATATTCCAAGATTGATTTAATATATATTTCATAATATGTTTCATGTATCAAATTACACCAAAAAAGAAAATTTTCATTAAGAAAAAGGATTCATTGTTATATAAAAGGTACAATATATTTTGGGTTCAAATATGAAAATATAGGAAATGTGGATCTATTTGATTTTGAAGATACAAATTGGGAAAAATGTATTGATGGAAAATGATCCAAATATCAAAATAGTATTATTCCTTGATGATTTGTTTCTTTAAATCCTTAATAAGTTTTGTTCGATGAATGTATACAATTTTGGGGGAGATTATGTTGATGAAACACTTTCTATAACATAGATAATTTAGATGAATACATAGTTAAAAGAATAGAATGTAGATTTCAATTTTCCACTTATTAGTTGATGATATAATCAATGCATTATCAATTTTATAAATAATCCTTTTAAAAATTAAAGAATAAAGAAATTTCATATTAAATATAATCTTATATGCTTATTTTTTGAGAGAAAATAATTGATGATGGTGCATTTTCCTAAAAAGAAGACAACTAATGTGTTCACCAATCCATTGTCTAATGATTTTTTTAAAATATGAGGTTGACTTTATTTGTTTAACCTCACCCAACTAATGGAAAAGGTATAGTGATTTTCCCATCTATCATAAAAAATATCGATGTTTTATTAAAAGGTTATGAAAAATAAATGACAACATAATCCTTTCTTTATATTTATCTCTTTGATCTTTGGTTTAAGAGGAGGATATTTATATGGGTAATATCAATTGTTATGTATATCTATTATATAGGAGAATATATCTAGATGTATTTAAATTGTTTAAGTTGTGATTTAATTATTTTTTCGTGTTTGAATTATTTTAATAGTTTGTTGTTTTAATAGTGTTCTTAAGGGCATGAAAGAACTTGTGTATTATAGATTCTATGGTCTATTTAAATAGATTTATGGCTTTAGTGGTTTGAATGTAAATAAATATTTTCATATGGATAAAAATATTGTATTATGCAATTATCATATTTCTAAAATTGAGTTGACTCATGCATTATTAGAATTATGAAAGTTGATTTATTTATTTATTTATATGTTTGAATGTGATTTATGTTACATGGTTTTCATAAAAACATGAAGGGGGGGGGGGGGGGTTGTTAAGACAAAGATCAAAATAACTCAATTATTAAGTTGGAATATACATGCTTTAAATATTATATTTTTTGATAGGAAATAAATAATATAAGTCTGATAAGATTAAAGTGGTTCAATCATATTTGGACATCTTTTTTAAGTAGTATGGAAGTACTGTACAGAATTCAGTACCAACATAAGGGTGATATGGGGATTATTCTTCAAGCATAAGGGTAACATATAATTACGACTCCTCATGTAAAGTCCACTAATTTTCCTATTGGACTATATAATATTCACATGACTTGTTTTTCTAATGGTTTGTCATTGAAAAATTAACTCTTTATAGATCATCGGGATTTCACATGATGCATATAAATGTAATATAAAAATTACATACCTACATTTGGGTATTACCTATTCTGCAAAATTTTTATCATGATGGATTAAATATTATATAATTATAAATGTAAGGGTAAATAATAAATTTTAGGGAAAACGTATAGGTTATTGTATGTTGTTTAAGGGTAAATATGAGTTATGTAATTGTACTTTAGAGATGCATAATGTAAATATTCTACATTTAAAGGTTGAATATAGTTATTTATAGTAATGAACTATTTATTTATTTATATGTCATGATACTATTATCATTATCATTAAATTTTGGATAATAACAGTATGAAGATAGATTTGGTGATGATATGATTCTGATATTAATTTTAAGGGGAACCGTGGGATTCAAAATGTTGGTCACATGACTACGGGCTTTACACAATAGGTTGAGAGTATGTGGCTGTTTCATGGCCTAATAAGATGCCATTTAATCTTCCTTGTAAATCGACCATAAGTAGGATTTTCTTTCTAGGTCATGAAATCATGAGCCGCACACATAATAAGATCCACCACGATGTACATATGGTTTGAATTTATACATTAGAAGAAGAAATTTTCATTGGACATTTTTCCTACAAAATGATAATTGGTGGGGAGTTTTTATATCTAAAAAATCTTGATAATATTTTATATCATGACTCATGAAGTATAATAAAGATGAATTATAGATGATCTCACAATTTTTTTATATATATGTGGCTCCCATGATGGTGGTTAATTCAGAAAAATATTTACAAGGCTTACCAATGAATGAAACTATTATTTATAGAAGAAGGAAAATTAAATATTGTGGAATCAATATTCGAAAAAATTGAGAGATAAAATCGAAATTTATATAGAAATTCATATATTGTTATAAATTTTAAATTGTTTTGTATCTCGTGGGTGTAGATGAGAAATAATTCAAGAAGAAATAGAACACGATTGAATCACTATATTCATTCATCAATGGTGATTTTAATGGCATAAACCACTTGTTTATGACGAATAAATGTAAATCATTTTTTACATGAATATATAAATTTATTTATTATTTATAAATTGGTACGAAATAAGTATTTTTGAAATATTAGATTCGATTCATTAGGGGGATTTGAATTCCAAATCTTATTATAGTATTTTATATAGCTATAATAAAAATATGTTGAATAAAAATGAAATATTATTATTCACACCGTATTATGTAAATAATATTACCAATAAAGGAAGAATATAATTTGTGGTGTCATATGTGAATAAATTAACTCGGTGTGTTATTTCAGGAGTTCACATCAAGGAGATAAATATAGGGAAGCTATTACATTATTCATTAAAATTTTGTTTTTATAATAGAGATAAAATCATCTTATGGAGTGGTTTTGTACTGTTTCGTGCATACAATTTGATGTGGATAAAATCTCAAAACACCTAAAAACTATATTCTTGTATATATGAATAATATTTTTATGATGCTTCCCAAATATTTGATGTCATTGTAATAGTTTGGCATGAACAATAATAGTCAAGTGACTTATTAAGAAAATTTTATAATGATTTTATCTACTCAATGTGGTTTATAGATTTTTACTAGTAGATCATGTGATCATCAGTCACACAGTATAATTCCAAGTTCAAGATACTCACATTGTGTAGTGAACCCTACAAATCACACATTCATGGTCATTGTGTTCTTATGTGTGGTCTAATAATAACTCATTTCACAATATCAATATATTATGTTCATTAAATGTAAAAAAATATATTACTAATTCACCCCCTCCATTATCTCAATGACCACATGTCTTTATTTGTTTGTTTATTTTAAATCCAAATTTCAATCATGGATTAATGGTGTATTCTTGTGTATATGTTCTAGAGGTTTTCCCATTGATTTCATTGGTGGTTTATCATTCCTTCTTTCTCTCTTTTATGGTGGATCTTTGAAGCATCCTATCGAGGTAAGAGATTCATTACTCCTTTTTTTCTAACAAAAATAATCAAATTATATTTCTTTTTGTTTTTAGGGAAATTTTATTTTTTTATTTGTACAATACAATTAACCGAGATGATGTAAAAATTTGCATGAAAGTGTTGTGTATCAAGGTAATTTATTTCTATTCTATTTTATGTTATTTTATTGTTGGTTTTTATTTGATAAGTAAATGAATTTTTAGATGAATATAAATAATAGGATTTAATATATGAACAATCTATGGTAAATAAGGGTGGTGTGATATTAATATTTTCTTTATTTCCCGATAAATTGAATATAAATTAAATGTTTTTCAATTGATATATTCCCCTTTAGACCTGTGAATTTATTTATATTAAATTAAAAAAAATGAAATTGTGTTTAAATACTAGAATCTATTCACATATTTTAATGATCATTAGTAATTCTAAATTAAAATGTTTTATGATTGTTATAGAAAAAAATAATGTTTTTGTTTCCCCATATGTTATATATGTTCAGAAAGATTGTTTTTTGTTTTTGTGAGAGTGCGGTTTTGTTTTATGGTGTGCATGTGGAATGAAATATCTGTGTGACATGCTGATCATGTAGTGCATGATTGATGGATGGGGATTTTATGGTAGTGGTGATGTTGCTGCTTAAGAAAGGAATATTTTGGTTTCAGTTACTAGTTGGTAAGGCATTCATGTTAGTTCTAGAAGATGTTATGTGGGTTGAAGAATGTGATGTTTCTTGAAATAGCTTTGGATTAATGTGCAAGATAAATATCCATCTTCTGGAGAATTTTTCAAGGTCACGGTTGTGTAATATTGGTTTCTTTTGTGATGGTTTAAGATATGGGAAGTAATGTAATAATATATAACTTGAAATAATCTTGATGTATTGAGATTAATGATATATAAAATCCATATGAATTGAACTATAATAAAAAAAAATTAGAATTGGAATATTTTGGGTGATGTCTTCTGAATGAGTTCACATTGAATAATGGAAATTAATAAAAACTATCATCATGTAGAGATATAATAAAAAATAAGGAATTGGATGAATAAGTGTGGAAATAAGAAAATGTGTCAATTAATATAGTTGGTTGTGTGTCTTTAATGGAGGGTTGTGCTGTAGATAAAATCTTTACTGTTCAAGGATAGTGAAATGCACTGTGTTGTATTTATTGTCAATGAGGTATGTTGTTGTCAAGGAATGAATGGATGGATGTCAAGGAGTTTCAAAATGTGAATGACAAAGGATGTGATGGTGTTGGTGAGGAAAGGAGAATAGACATGGTACTAAGATGCATGTCACTTAGGAGATTCACTAAGTGACATAGGATGTTGTGGTTGAAACATTCTCTAGACATATCAGACGATTGTAGAACTGATCTTAATGTTTCAATACTTGTATCAAGATGATACTAAGTTGCACCACTTGAAGAATGGATGATGATGGAGCATCATCATTACATCAGACGATTGATGAGCTGATCTTCAAGTTCATAGAACTTGTATCCGGATGATACAATGTCACAAAAATGTTATAAGACCATGCATTGTTAGGACAATGCATGAGGAGATGAAGATGATCCATCCACAACTTCTAAGTGGATGAAGTGAGCTAAAGAAGTCCATGCACTATCACTTAGTGCATGTGAATATGAAAAATATCCAACTTGATCTCTAATTAGATCAATAAAGAACTTTGATGAATATGTTTGATTGATGAGCTTCGGTTGATGAAGAACCTTCTACAAATGTCTCATAAGTATAGAATACATGATTGAAAGGAGTTGAGGAAGTTTGTGGAAGAAGAATGAAGAAGAAATGGAAAGAATGGCTTTGAAGAAGAAGAAGTGGCATTTGGAATTTACACTTGGGTTACTTTGTTTTTATACAAAGTCCCTAAGTCTCTACTCTAGCAAAAAGGAAGCCACCAAGGGCCAGCCTTAAGCGTTCAACCCAAGGCACATGTGGGACTAGGTCACCACGCCCAAGGGGATCCCATGGGGCCAGCCCGAGAGAGGCCGGGGCCGTGTATAAGCCCCGAGGCCACGCGGTGATGAAGCCCGTGCAGCGTGAGCGCGAGAAGCACGCCCATGTGTGCATAGTGGGCGCCAGTGGCGCGCTCGAGTGGCAGGGGTGGGCGCAAGAGCGCGCCCGCATAGAGAACACGGTGCGGGGCGGCACCGTGGAGGTTGGAGGTTCAATTGAGCCGGCTGGGGGAGCGCTAGGTTGATAAGCCCCGGAAAAACCGCGCTCCGTTTCGATGTGGGACGCGGAAAAATCTCCAGGAGCGGATCCTGGCTGCACGATTGATCGCGCGCCAGATCTCGGCCGCACATCTCATCGCGCCGCTCCCGTTCAGATCCAGGCCGTTGAAGAATATTTGATCGCCTGATCTGACGGCTCCCCGTCCGTCTTCAACCTCGACCTCGCCCAAAGGCCACCCGCGACATCGCCTGAACCAGAGGCCATCCGACCACCGGATTTCGAGTTCTCGGCCACCTCTGAAGGAAGTAAAGGCTCCATCTGGTTCGACTGGCTACACTGAACACGTACATGCATAAAAATATGCAAGCATGCAATGAGGGGAGCATTTTGAGTTCGGCCGAGGAAAAAGAATATGCCGAGGCCACTGGGTTAATATTTTTCATGGATAACCCTTAG
Source organism: Viscum album (assembly GCA_963277665.1). Taxonomy (NCBI): domain Eukaryota; kingdom Viridiplantae; phylum Streptophyta; class Magnoliopsida; order Santalales; family Viscaceae; genus Viscum; species Viscum album. Next base: position 824,284,608 of record OY728148.1, on the reverse strand, counting down.
AAGAAGGCCGTGCATGCGTTCTAAGTCGCATGCACGTGGAGGAGAAAAATAAAGAAGAAAGAACTCGCGTGTGAACAGAGAGAAAGAAACGAGATTCTCGGCCCACATTTAACGATTTTCAAAGAACCGAAAATCTCGGTGGATCAAGATTTATATCCCGCGGATGTTTTGAGGATTCCTCTGCCTATAAAAGGAGCACCCAAGACATAGAATTGATTGCTGAAAATTCGAGAGAAGTCTCGTGAGTGCCTGTGTGCCTCGCGAAGTAGAAGCCCCGTGAACACTTGCGCGGATGAAGTCCCGGTGCCACCCGAGGCCCGAAGGTCCCCTGCGCGCATCACTTGCACGACAGGAAGAGCTCTCCCTGCCTGCATACTTTCACAGCAGGAGAATCTTGCGCACCCAAGGTGCTCTTGCACTCTTGAGGCTTGCACGAACCGAGGAAGCATCACTTGCGCACCCCGCTGTTGGTTGAGCCTTGCACGGCTGCCTTGCACCCGAGGCCTTGCACAGATCTTGTGCCTTGTGCACCTGTGCGACAATGGAGTAGAGGAGAGGCCGCACCAAGCACTTGCGCGCCTTCATATTGGAAGTGTGTGTGCAAAGTGAAGGAGGAAGGCCGAGACATTTTTGTGTGTGCATGCTTGAAGAAAAAAGTTGGCCCAGGCTTAGTATTTGTGTGTGCAAGAAGAAGAAGGCCACAAAACACCCCGTTTGTGTGCAAAGTGGGAGAACACCCTACAGGCAGTGTGTGTGCAAAGGAGGAAGGTCGTAGCCTTGTGGGTGCACACTTTGAAGAACAAATAAAATAACATATTTTGTGTGTGTGCAAAACAAGAAGAGGAAGAAGGACAAGCCGTGTGTGTGCATAAGGAGTGTAGAACACAACAAAGAAGAACACATTTTGTGTGTGTGTGCAAGAGGAAGAAACAATTTGTGTGTGTTAGACAAGAAGAGGCTGAAACCTTAGTGTGTGTGCAAAGTGAAGTGTACACACTAAGAAGGAGAAGAAGAAGGATACTCCATACTAAAGTAGAACACACATTAAGTGTGTAAACAAAAAGGAATAAATAGTGTGAAATAATTTGAGAAGAGGTGTGTGTGCGCCAAAAGGAGAATACACCCTTTGAGGGTTTATCACACCTAGAAGAAGGAAAGGGAAGTGCATGCTTGCATGCATGCACGTGCACACGTGAACACGCTCAAATCTGGTTGTGTGCATTTGAGTTGTCCAAGACCAGAAGATCTTGAAGAATTTGAGAAGCCATGCAGTCCGTGCATGAGGATGTAGAGATGACATGCACTCAGTGCATGAAGTTGATGTGAAGTCAGACTGAAGCCAGACTGAAGTTAAAGATAACAGTTGTCTGAGTATTCAGTAGTTGGAGAGAGAAGCCAGGTCATCCTGAGATGAATTAGATAAATCCTGAGCAAGATGAGAAGACCTGATCAACTCAAGTGATCAGAGGTACAGAGCAAGGCCAACAGTCTTTATCCCAGACTGTTGAGGATACTTGAAGAACTTAAAGAGAAGAAGAGCTACTCGTGTGACTCGAGGAGCCAGGAGAAGCCCCTTGTGAGACTCAGGGCGGAAGAAGTCTTCAGTGGGATTCTGGAGCAGGCCAGTGGGACACTGGTAACACTGTGAGACGCAGTATAAAGACCCTCCTGTGGGACACAGGAGAGATACAGTGGGACACTGTATTGACCATTGTAATACTAACCGATTATAATGGAGAAACCATGTTGGGCGTATAACCAACATGCCAAGGACGTAGGCCTTTGGTGTCAAACCTTGTAAATCCTTGTGTCTAGTGCCTTTTCATTACTGCATCATTCGGGAAAGGTTGAGAGATACAAGAAGAGTAGATTGAGGACATAACAAGACACAGAGGTTTAATTGATAAAGAATCAATTAGTAAAAAGTTTTAAAGGATCACTGATTCACCCCCTCCCCCTCTCAGTGATTCACACTGATCTGGGCACTTCAATTGGTATCAGAGGGAAAGTTACCTTTAAAAGATCCAAGGGAGTCTTTATGAAGTGCAGATTTGAGGAAATGAGTGACCAACCTCAAATGGAGATATCTTCCAAGACTCATAAAAATATAAAGAAGAAACAGGCTAAGAAGACGAAGAAAGCATGTCCTAGCTGTGATGAAGTTGGAACAATGAAAGATCTTCAAAGTGCAATCGAATATCTTCAGAAGACAGTCCCCAAGGAAGTGGCAATGTGTATTACTACTGGCATCCTTGATCTTCAAGAAGAAAAATTACAGCTAGAAGAAGAAGCCAATGCAATGGAAGATTAGTTGGCAAAAAGGGTTGTCATAACCAACACTCTCAGAAAGCTGGTGAAGGCTAAAGATGAAACCGTTTCTCTTTGCATTGAAAGATATGAAGACACTGCTGAAGAATTGCAAAGAAGCCTTTCTGAGAAAGAAATATTTATGATAATGATCAAAGAAGTTTTCCATGCACTAGAGAAGCTGCACAAAGTGTCAATGAATGTCAGAGATGCTCAACTCGAAGACAAAGTAAACAGGGTGAAGGAGCTTTACAATTCATTACAAGAAATGAAGAAGGTGCATGAAGACCAGTTAGAACAGCTGAAAGAAAATTGGGAAGGAAGGCTAAGAACTGTTGAGGATGAGAAGAACTCCCTTAACATGAAATGATTAGAACTAGAGGTGATATTGAAAAATCTTCAATCACCCAAAGCTGAATCCTCCCAGTCAGCTGAAAGTATAAATTTTTCTACACAAGTGTGCATTGAGAAGGATGATTCCAAAAGAAGGACATCCTCTAATAAAAGGGCAACATCTTCTAAAAGGAAGGTACCATCCATCCCATCTTGTACTAATTATTCTAATTGTGTTTCCACATAAAGTGCAGGATGGAAGAATAATTCCAAACAAGTATGGATGAAGACAATGAAGAAAGAAAGCTCTCCTGAAGCAGCACAACAATTCAAGAAAAGTACCCAACAATCAGAAGGCTGAAGAGGTCAAGATTTGTGGGTCAGTGTTGGTGTTGTAATAAGTATGGGCACTGTGCAAAGGATTTTTGGTACAATCCACTGAATGTAAATGCACAAAGGAAGCCCATGCCAAGGGGGAGCAAGCCAGAAGAAAAGAAGAAGCATCCACAGGTCCAGAGACATCTGTTTACTGCAAATAGATTTGGATTACTTAACAACATCTGGGATGATTGCAAAAGTGGTCAAAAATATACATGTCAATCTCCAACTGTATCCAGAGCTCAAAAGAATAAAATATCACAGAACCTAGATCAGAAAGAATCCTTGGGAAGCAAGTAAAAGAAAGTTGAAGATTCTCCCAAGAAGATTATGAAAAAGGAAGAGAAGACCTTGGAGTCTAAATCCAAGAAGGGTGATGCATCCAGAAGGACCACCAAGAAGAAATGCTTCTACTGTGGAAAGAAAGGACATACCATGGATCTTTGTAAACAAGCCATGAAAATCAATAGAAGCAGACTGAACTCACACAGACAATCAATCCAGAAGAAGCAGAAGGGATTGATTGAAAACAAGTTGCCTAAGAAAGGTAGCTTGAAAGCATCAAAAGAACCATGTGGAACTTCCAGAACTGAGGCCACACTTCCAAACGATTTGTTAGTCATATGGCCGAATCAGTTGCAACTTGCCAGAGAACTGAAAAGAGTTGAAGATGAAGCACTGGAAATTTCTAAGGCAAAAAGGAAACAAAATATTTCACATGAAGATGTGTTGAGATCCACACCAGCACAATCATCATTGAAGATCAGATGTGCAAGTGTGAAGAATGGTGAAAATGGGGCATCTCAGTTTAGAGAATCTTCTCAACCTTGTTGTTCACATTGATGAAACAAGGAGGTTCCATCTTATTCCCTTATACATCTGGTATTTACATGCGCTAACATTGCAGGTAATTGAAGATGATGATCATTCTCAACTGGAGAGTGGTTTGGGTAGAATGGAGAGCACCCCTTGAGGGGGAGCCAATCTGGAAAAGATGGTATTCTAAGATTTAATACCATCTTGAGAAAAGCTGAAGGTATTCCAATCATACTTTCATCCCTTGTTTCTTAATTGTATTCATCATGACAATTAAGGGGGAGTATTGATTGAAGACAAATGAATGAAAGGGGGAGCTTTATCTTTGCACCTGAACTTTCTGACGTGTTTGGTGAAGTATGTGCAGGATTTAGCAATTAATTGATATATCTGAAAAATTTCAAACCCCTGAAGCATGATCTCACATGTACAGTGAATGATGGACAACATTGAGTTCCTTGGTTACATCACTCTTGTTTTCTACACCGGGTAAGCCCAAGTAGACTTAGAGATGATTTACTAAAGGTTCTTTGCTAAAGAAGAACATGTGACATCATCCCTCTCTTAGTGATTTTTAAGAAGATGCTATTCAAAGGGAGGAAGAAATATTTTGAACAGAACCACACCACACCTTTGCATTTGATTTCCAATAAGGGGGAGAAAATATTGGCACACATATTGACCCATTCATATGTGCAGAAGTAGTGTATTGACAACAAATACAAAGGGGGAGATTGAAATGCACTATGTTTCATTTGTTGTCAATGAGGTATGTTGTTGTCAAGGAATGAATGGATGGATGTCAAGGAGTTTCAATATGTGAATGACATAGGATGTGATGGTGTTGGTGAGGAAAGGAGAATGGCCATGGTACTAAGATGCATGTCACTTAGGAGATTCACTATGTGACATAGGATTTTGTGGTTGAAACATTCTCTAGACATATCGGACGATTGTAGAACTGATCTTAATGTTTCAATACTTGTATCAAGATGATACTAAGTTACACCACTTGAAGAATGGATGATGATGGATCATCATCATTACATCAGACGATTGATGAGCTGATCTTCAAGTTCATAGAACTTGTATCCTGATGATACAATGTCACAACAATGTTGGAAGACCATGCATTGTTAAGACAATGCCTGAGGAGATGAAGATGAGCCATCCACAACTTCTAAGTGGATGATGTGAGCTAAAGAAGTCCATGCACTATCACTTAGTGCATGTGAATATGAAGAAGATCCAACTTGATCTCTAATTAGATCAATAAAGAACTTTGATGAATATGTTTGATTCAGGAGCTTCGGTTGATGAAGAACCTTCTACAAATGTCTCATAAGTCTAGAATACATGATTGAAAGGAGTTGATGAAGTTTGTGGAAGAAGAATGAAGAAGAAATGGAAAGAATGGCTTTGAAGAAGAAGAAGTGGCATTTGGCATTTACACTTGGGTTACTTTGTTTTTATACAAAGTCCCTAAGTCTCTACTCTAGCAAAAAGGAAGCCACCAGGGGCCAGCCTTAAGGGTTCAACCCAAGGCACATGTGGGACTAGGTCACCACGCCCAAGGGGATCCCATGGGGCCAGCCCGAGAGAGGATGGGGCCGTGTATAAGCCCCGAGGCCACGCGGTGATGAAGCCCGCGCAGCGTGAGCACGAGGAGCACGCCCGTGTGTAAATAGTGGGCGCCAGTGGCACGTCCGAGTGGCAGGGGTGGGTGCAAGAGTGCGCCCGTAGAGAGAACACGGTGCGGGGAGACACCGTGGAGGTTGGAGGTTCAATTGAGCCGGTTGGGGGAGCACTAGGTTGATAAGCCGCGGAAAAACCGCGCTCCGTTTCGATGTGGGACGCGGAAAAATCTCCAGGAGCGGATCCTGGCTGCACAATTGATCGCACGGCAGATCTCGGCCGCACATCTCATCGTGCCTCTCCCGTTCAGATCTAGACCGTTGAAGAATATTTGATCGTCTGATCTGACGGCTCCCCGTCCGTCTTCAACCTAGAGCTCGCCCAAAGGCCACCCGCGACGTCGCCTGAACCAGAGGCCATCTGACCACCGGATTTCGAGTTCCCGGCCACCTCTGAAGGAAGTAAAGGCTCCATCCGGTTCGACTGGCTACACTGAACACGTACATGCATAAAAATATGCATGCATGCAACGAGGGGAGCATTTTGAGTTCGGTCGAGGCAAAAGAATATGCCGAGGCCACGGGGTTAATAGTTTGCATGGATCGCCCTTAGAAGAAGTCCATGCATGCGTTCTAAGTCGCATGCACGTGGAGGAGAAAAATAAAGAAGAAAGAACTTGCATGTGAACAGAGAGAAAGAAATGAGATTCTCGGCCCACGTTTAAAGATTTTCAAAGAACTGAAAATCTCAGTGGATCAAGATTTATATCCCGCGGATGTTTTGAGGATTCCTCTGCCTTTAAAAGGAGCACCCAAGACATAGAATTGATTGCTGAAAATTCGAGAGAAGTCACGTGAGTGCCTTTGTGCCTCGCAAAGTAGAAGCCCCACGCACACTTGTGTGGCTGAAGTCCCGGTGCCACCCGAGGCCCGAAGGTCCCCTGCGCGCATCACTTGCACGACAGGAAGAGATCTCCCTGCCCGCATACTTGCGCGGCAGGAGAAGCTTGCGCACCCAAGGTGCTCTTGCACTCTTGAGGCTTGCACGACCCGAGGCCGCATCACTTGCACACCCCGCGGTTGGTTGAGCCTTGCACGACTCCCTTGCACCCGAGGCCTTGCACGGCTCTTGTGCCTTGTGCACCTGCGCGACAATGGAGTAGAGGAGAGGCCGCACCAAGAACTTGTGCGCCTTCATATTGGCAGTGTGTGTGCAAATTGAAGGAGGAAGGCCGAGACATTTTTGTGTGTGCATGCTTGAAGAAACAAGTTGGCCCAGGCTTAGTATTTGTGTGTGCAAGAAAAAGAAGGCCACAACACACCCCGTGTGTGTGCAAAGTGGGAGAACACCCTACGGGCAGTGGGTGTGAAAAGGAGGAAGGCTATAGCCTTGTGGGTGCACACTTTGAAGAACAAATAAAATAACATATTTTGTGTGTGTGCAAAACAAGAAGAGGAAGAAGGCCAAGTCGTGTGTGTGCATAAGGAGTGTAGACCATAACAAAGAAGAACACATTTTGTGTGTGTGTGAAAGAGGAAGAAAAAAGTTGTGTGTGCTAGACAAGAAGAGGCCGAAACCTTAGTGTGTGTGCAAAATGAAGTGTACACACGAAGAAGTTGAAGAAGAAGGATACTCCACACTAAAGTAGAACACACATTAAGTGTGTAAACAAAAAGGAACAAAGAGTGTGAAAGAATTTGAGAAGAAGGTGTGTGTGCGCCAAAAGGAGAATACACCCTTTGAGGGTTTATCACACCAAGAAGAAGGAAAGGGAAGTGCATGATTTCATGCATGCACGTGCACAAGTGAACAAGCTCAAATCTGGTTGTGTGCATTTGAGTTGTCCAAGACCATAAGATCTTGAAGAATTTGAGAATCCATGCAGTCAGTGCATGGGGATGCAGAGATTCCATGCACTCAGTGAATGAAGTTGATGTGAAGTCAGACTGAAGCCAGACTGAAGTTAAAGATATCAGTTGTCTGAGTATTCAGTAGTTGGAGAGAGAAGCCAGGTCATCCTCAGAAGAAGGAGATAAATCCTGAGCAAGACGAGAAGACCTGATCAACTCAAGTGATCAGAGGTACAGAGCAAGGCCAGAAGTCTTTATCCCAGACTGTTGAGGATACTTGAAGAACATAAAGATAAGAAGAGCTACTCGTGTGACTCGAGGAGCCAGGAGAAGCCCCCTGTGAGACTCAGGGCGGAAGAAGTCTTCAGTGGGATTCTGGAGGAGGCCAGTGGGACTCTGGTAGCACTGTGAGACGCAGTATAAAGGCCCTCCTGTGGGACTCAGGAGAGATACAGTGGGACTCTGTATTGACCATTGTAATACTAACCGATTATAATGGAGAAACCATGTTGGGGCGTATAACCAACATGGCAAAGACGTAGGCCTTTGGTGCCGAACCTTGTAAATCCTTGTGTCCGGTGCCTTTTCATTACTGCATCATTCGGGAAAGGTTGAGAGATACAAGAAGAGTGGATCGAGGCCTTAACAAGCCATATAGGTTTAATTGATAAAGAATCAATTAGTAAAAAGTTTTAAAGGATCACTGATTCACCCCCTCCCCCTCTCAGTGATTCACACTGATCTGGGCACTTCAGATAGTAGTGATGAAATTATGGAATTGCTAGTTTTTATTAGTCTATTTCTATAAACCCCTATAATGGTTTATGTTTGTGAATATCTATCAATATATTCTACTATGATATCTATGTGATCCCACACAATTAGTTTTACCCTTCAAATTCCCAAATGTTCTGGGTTTTATATATTTTCTTACAACAACTAGGTTGGCAAGGTCAAATGGATAATTACCCCTTCTTCCCCGCTCTCTCCTTATGAATAGTATATGGTGACATTTTTATATGATGTGGGTCTACAAGGTAGAATTTTTAAATGAGTACAATGATTTTAGTGTTTATGATACCCTACAATGACCGATATATATGTGATGAGTTCACATTGTGTAGTTGGGATAATTAGAACAATCGAGAGATGTGATTTCCTATTATTATGATGTTGTGATTAGAATGTGTTGAGAGTTGAGATTTACTTTTATAATGAGGATTATGATATGAAAGGGAAGAGAAAATTTGTAATTTGTCATTAGTGAGTGAGAGTGGAAACACATGGGGGAAATTTTTACAAGGATCCAATGATTACATTCTTAATATAATACATTCATAGATTTTATGTGATATATGTTGAGTTTGCCTTAGTGATCTTATTAATGGTAGTTTGACCTTGTATATTCTAATTGGTTTTTCTACCTTGTCACTGGATAATTATTATTCTTTTGTAAAATTTTCGTGAGAGGTATATGTGAGGAATCCTTCTGAATATAATTTTTTTTCTAACACCTATATATAAAAACAATATTTAGGTAATCAGGAGGGATATTGTGATAGATCTATGTTATACTAGCTTGGTTTAGAAATTTTCTATTGGAATTATTTCATAGGAGTCATATTGTACAATATTTTGGTAGACTACTTATATTTTCTATCATTAGTTGTGTGATTTCATTATTGTTAGACCTTGGTTTATTAATTATGGTATGGTGTTGATTGTGGTTTTCAATTTATCTCATGTGATTAAATTTATACATTGTAGGTAATTTCTCCTATTGTGCATTATATAACCTTGGATCCAGCCTCCATCTTGTGTCAATTAGAGGTGGTCTTAAGTGGTCCATCTCTCACAAATATATATATATATATATATATATATTCCTAGGAATGGTGGCATAATTGTGGATTATTGGGGGGTAGGTGGGGTGGCGTCCTGATAAGGTGGTATTAAATCTTGTTGGATGAGATATTGGATGGAAATTATGGAATATAAAATTGAAATGAATGCATGGGTTTTTTTAATAACAAAAAAAAAGAAATAAAAATGATACAAACATAGGGGGTGTGGTAGAAATTATATATGGTTTTAGTACCCCTTATGATCAAATGCAAGGAAAATAATCTTCAAAAACATATGAATTGATGTTATGCTACATGTGGTATAGATACTTAGGAGAGGTACATGTATACAAATGTTTTGTGGTTATGTTTGAATTGGGATGTTTTTAGGAAAGTTAAATGTTTCCAAATGGATGACTTTGATTAAACCTATTATATACCATCAAAATTTTGAATTTCATTCAGAGTTTCTTTGTTAAAAAATAATGGTTGTGAAGCTTCCAGAATTTATATAACTCTTATAGTGGAGATTCAACATACAAGAGATGGTGATTAATTTTAAGGGACTCATTAAATCAACTAAGATTCATTCTCAAGGAGACCAATAGTGGTTTCAAGAGGAATAACTAAAAATATAGTTTGTTAGACGGTATGGCAGTTGAGATTCCATCTATAATAGCGATGATTATTGTTCATTATATCACAATTTCATAGAAATAATTTTTTTGTGCATTTACCAATACACCCCATTTTTTTGTTTTCAATTTCAATCGCCATGGAAATTGGAAGTGGTTTTTTCCATATATCATGGGGAGCCAATTCAGTATGGGTGATTTTTTCTAATTCCGGCATCAATATCATCTTTCTATGAGGCAATATCAAAAACAGGGGTAGTAAGATTATGTTACTTTGAGATAGGATTGAGATGGTGGGGTTCACCACTAGGTTTCCATCTCACCAATGGAAGTAAATCAGAGTGTGCCTATTGAGGTGGACTTTAGAAGGGTTAGTAATGCTAGGAAGATGGTTATGTAAAGATTCATTCCCTCAATATACCAAAATAATAAGGGATATGGATCATTCGATGTACCATTATTTTGTAATTTATGTTTATTTATTCCTTGCATTATTCAAGAACATCACAATCCTTCATCTCGCCTACCTTATTATGTACTATGTGTCAAAAGCTAGGGAGGTTTATAGTGAACCTATTGTTGAAAATGAAAGTTGGAGATTAGTTGAGTTATGTTAATTTTTTGGGGGATGTAATCTAATGTTATAGAATTAGAATCAATCTATTAATATCATCGTACTACTGATGAAACCAGACAATTAAATTATCGGAATAAATTAGGTATGTTTTGGATTAAAAATCATTAAACTCTTTCAAAGGGTGGTTATATTTTGAAGAGAAGAGGGACAACATATGGTGTTTATTATGGAGTGATATTATCGAATGGATCCAAGGTTTTTTGTAATATATTTTTCATATATAGTATAATTAACCATGGATATGGAAGAGAACCCGTCATAAGAATTTAATAAGGTCAGTTATGAGTATCCATAAGTTTTCCAAGAGTATTTTTTTTTACCCAACCCCCTCATCATGGAATATGAGTCCTGATAACATTTCAGTCAATTGATTTCATGATTTTTATGGATCAGTGTGAAATGAACCCTTTAGAGATTCCAGAATTAAGGTCAAAAGCTAATTATTTTAAAAAAAAATAGGATTTATCTTGTAATGTCCCGGTTCCGGAAGCCACCCAGAGGCACCCCGTAACCGGTCGGTCACATGACCTCAACTGCATTTCCACAAACTCCAGAGGCTTCCGACTAGTAGCGAGGGACTTGTTGAGTCTATGGGGAAACTATGCCCTCATTAGGTAAAGTATATAGCGGAAGAACAACAAAACGCAATAGCAGAAACAATAAACAGCATACAACAACATAACTAAATAGTGGAAGAAATGTATAAAATAATAATGATGCAACATGGTACATATGTCTATAGAAAGCAGTAAACAAACGATCGAGCTGAAATACAACTGAAACATATTGAAAAATAAAAACAAAGTAAACTCCTCAACATTGCAAGTCGTAGCTTGGTCACCTACTCTCTAGCTCCACAACAAGTAAGGTACCTGAAGTAGAAGGGAGCTTTCCCTTATCTATACCTGCAACAACATAGTCTATTTGGGCCGAAAAGCATGACCCAAACACGTTGTGAGACAAAGTCTGAGTAGGGAATCACCCATAGATCTGTGCCTAACAGTTAGTGAATACATGGCAGTAATAAAACAGAAAGCAGTAGACAAGAAAACACAAGCAGCTACAATCCACAATTCTACATATAAAGTACACAAGGAACATCCACTGAAGCAAGAAGAACAAAAAGGTAACCTTAGGGTAGTTCTCATAGCCTAATCCCTAAGGTTCAACCTACAAGTACTAGCTACCCTCTGGGAAGAACATACAGTCGCACCCCTCTGGTTCAGCTAAAGAATAGACTCTCTGGGGAAGCACTCACAGTCTCGTATCATGATAAAGGCTCTCTGGGGAAGAAGTCAACATCAATTCCCCATGTGGAACGCATCAAGGATCTACAGACTCTCTGAGGAAGCACTCAACGTCAATTCCCCTTGTGGTCTCGCATCATAATTAAGGACACACTGGAGAATCCCTTCAATCCATTCTCCATATGGCCGACTACACTTGGTTCTCGCAGCCCTGTGTGAAAAATAAACATTCATAGAGTGTGTTTATCGTCCAAGTAAACCTCAAGAACTACTTGGCTATCTTTCTGAGGCTCAACATAATAAAAAATCAATAGTTCCACTATCCTACATCTAGGCATGGAAACTTGCAAAATTCCAAACATTCAGAACAAGCATTGCAAACATCCAGAGTATAGTAAAACTACCATATTCATAGGAAAAACATCTACTCTAGCAATCAAGCTATGAAGGAAATTTCACAAGGGTAAAAAAGGAACACGCAATACCCCGTTCAAAGGTATTGGTGGAATTCTCACAAAATACTAAAAGAATTTCTACAGAAATGCACAACCTCCTACCACGATCCTAGGAGATCAGTATACATGAACTGTGATGAATGATTCTCCATAGAAGATCATAGATCTAAGAAAACACATAAAACATTAAACCTTAGAAAACTTGAGAAGGTGGATGAATTGGAAAACAAGTCTCATGTAGAAGGAAGAACTCACCGTTGCGATTCCAATGCAATTGATAGAACTCGAATCGGAGAACAGACAGAGAGGCGTAGGCTCGTCAACGATTCGTGGATCCTCAGTGCTCTCGGATGAAGGGAACCTAGAAGAAGAAAGTTCTATCTATCAGGCGCAACCCTGGTGCGTTTAGTGAAAAAACGAAAAGTACACGGTGTGTAGTTTTAGAGTACACGACGTGTACTAGGTTTTTCTGTACTCCGCCAAAATCAGCCTCCACATCACCCCTACACACCGTGTGTGTGGCCCAGACACAGTTAGTACACGGCTTGAAGCGGGAAAAGAGGACACGACATGTACTCAGAAAGCACATGGTGTGTTCTTCAAAAAATTTCAGAAACATTATTTTTCCCAAATACTCCATAAAAAGGGAAAACATACCTAAAACGACGATCCGAGTTCTTACAAACTTCCCCCTAAAAAAAATTCATCCCCAAATTTCCCTAGATAGGCGTAGAAGAAGAAACCCCGAACAGCTCGAGCCACTGTGATCGTACATCGACCTCCCTCTGACAGGTCTCGTCCTGTACTCGCCCGTGATGTCATATCACCCGTACTAGAGAAACAGACCGCTCGTGGAGAACCTTCATACTACAATCGAAAATCCGGATTGGATGCTCCTTGAACGACGCATCCGCTTCATGCTCAACTTCCTTAGGCTGAAAGACATGAGACGGGTCTGAAAAGTTATTTCTGAGCTGAGAGATGTGGAAGACGTCGTGCATGGCTCAGTACCTATGAGGTATCTGCAACTAATAAGCAACCGGACCCAATATCCTCAACACCTCAAATGGCTAGACATACCACGTTTAAAGGTTGCCCGGTCTCCGAATCCTCTTGTATCCCAAACTCGGTGCGACACCCAAGAAAACCTGATCCCCGACCTCAAACTCTAGAGGTCATCTCCACTAATCCAGACAAGACTTATGTCAAGACTATGCTATAGCCATCCACTTCTGAATCAGCTCTATCTGCTCTGAGGTCTCCTGAACAAGACGAGGTCCCAGCAAAGTTGCCTCTCCTGACTCCAGCTAGCATAAGGGTGATCAGCATAGCCAACCGTACAAAGCCTCGTATGGTACCATATGAATGGTTGCCTGGAAACTGTTGTTGTAGGTGAACTACACCAGAGGAATATGCTTCTCCCAAGAATTGAAAAAGTCTAGAATGCATGCTCGGAGCATATCCTCAAGCACCTGGATCGTACGCTCGGACTGGCCATCAGTCTGGCGATGGTATGCTATACTCAAAAGTACCTGTGTACCCAAGGCCTTCTGAAGTCCCTACCAGAACTAAGCAATAAAGCGCACATCCCTGTCTGAAACAATGGAGTGTGGAACTCCATGCAGATTCACAATATCCCGGATGTAAAGTCATCCCAGATCATCGACACTGAAGGTCTCCTTGATTGGTAAGAAGCGAGCAACCTTCGTCATCCTGTCGACAACAACCCAAACAACATCGTTCCCCCGAGGCGACCTTGGGAACCTGGTCACGAAGTCCATCACAACATCGTTCCACTTCCACTCCGGAATGGGTAACTGTTGTAAAAGGCCTGCTGGTCACTGATGCTCCACCTTTACCTGCTGACAAGTAGAGAATTTCATTACAAAACCATCAACATCCCTCTTCATACCTGGCCACCAGTACTGGCGATGAAGATCCTGATACATCTTTCTGACGCCAGGATGAACTGCCCAAACTGAGGAATGAATATCACACATTAGATATTCGCGTATGTCTTCTAGCACCCATACGCATCCCTAGATATGCAAGATCTCATCCTCACCCACTGTCCATACATGAAGAGGGTCCTCTCCTGACACAGTCTCCCGCAGGACTAATCCTTCTGAGTCTGATAGATGCATCATCCGTACCCGATCATGAAGTGTAGAGGTAACAACTACAGAGGATAGGAAAGTATGTCCCTGTCTGTCGTGAACCTCTAGATGCATCTCAGAGAACAGAGCCATAAGCTGCCACTCACTGCTAGCCTCCTGAACATCCTGAACCTGATTTCTCCTACTCAATGCATCTTCCACTGCATTTCCATTTCCCGACGTATAGGCAAGCTCGAAATCAAACGACTGAAGATACTCGACCCACCTGCACTACCTCAGATTCAGATCACGCTAAGTGAAAATATACTTGAGACTCTTGTGGTCGGTGAAGACCACAAAGTGCTCTCCCATCAGATAGTGTCTCCAAAAGCGTAAGGCATGAACAATAGCTGCCAACCACAGATCATGAATTGGGTAGTTCCTCTCATGTGGCCTCAACTGCCAAGACTCATACGCAACAACTCCATCTCCCCACATAAGGATAGAATAAAGACTGATACCTGAAGCATCATAGTAAACAATGTAGCTCTTGCCTGGCTCTGGAAAGACTAGTATCGGCACGGACGTCAACCTCCCTTTCATCTCCTAAAAGGCTGACTCACAAGAATCTGACCATAAGAACTTCTCCCCCTTCTTTTTCAGACCTATCAAGGGTGATGCTAGAAAAGACAAGTCCTGAATGAAGCGTTTATAGTATCCAGTGAGCCCTAGGAAGCTCCATACTTCAAAGATGTTCTTCGGCTGATCCCAGGAAACTACGACTCTCACTTTCTCTAGGTCCACTGATACACATGTCTCTGAGATGACGTGTCCCAAGAAGTGAATTTGATCCATCTAGAAGTGGCACTTCTAGAGTTGAGCATAAATCTGATGCTCTCTCAGTGTACTCAGAACGATATCAAGATGATTGTCCTAGTAGTGTCGAGTGTGAGAGTACACCAAGATATCATCCATGAAGACCACAATGAAGGAATCCAAGTATGGATGGAACACTCGGTTCATCAGTGCCATAAAAACTGCAGGCGTGTTCGTGGGACCAAATGAAATGACTGTATACTCCTATAGACCATACCTGCTTCTGAAGGCTGTCGGTGGTATATCTGATGGTTTAACATGAAACTAATGATAACCAGACCTCAAGTCGATCTTCAAGAAAACTTGAGCTCCTCAAAGCTGATCAAAGAGGCCATCGATCCTCGTCAAGGGATATCGGTTCTTGACACTCAACTGGATCAGATTCCGGTAATCCACACAAAGCCGAAGGGTACTATATTTCTTCTTCACCAACAGGACAGGTGAACCCCAAGGAGAAGTACTGGGTCAGATAAAACCCTTCTCTTGTAACTTCTCCAACTGCTTTTGAGCTCCTGCAACTCAGTTGTGGCCATCCTATAGGGACGAATGGACACCGGTGATGATCCTGGCATGAGCTTGATAGAGAAGTATACCTCACGCTCTAGAGGAAAACCTGAAAAGTCCTCTGGAAAGACATCCCTGAAGAGATCCACCACTGGAAGAAATTCCAACCATGGAGTTCCCTGATCATCCAGATAAAGACTAGCAATCTAGGCCATCACCCCACCTTGCCCATTATGCTTGAGTCCCGCTAGAATCGACCGAACATACCATTCGCCTCTATAAAGAAAGTATTCAACCTCTGGTGAGATGAAACTGACCATGTGGAGGAAACAGTCGACGACTTCCTGGAAGGGTAATAGCCTGTCCATTCCAAGAATGACATCATAACCCATCATCTCTAGGACATAGAGATCCCATGAGAAACGATACCCTACAAACTGAAGAGGGAACTCTCTACACTAACGTACACTAGATTTCATTGTCCCCAAAGGTGTGTCTAGTCTCAACGAGTCGGCAAAAGAAAAGATGCAGAGCCCAATGCTCTCCATGACAACAACAGAGATAAATCTATGCGTAGCACCAGTATCGAAAAGGGCTAAAGATAAAACTGGGGATACTAAAGTCGTACCATGAACTGTAGAAGGGACAAGATCCTGCTCCTGATAGGTATGCTCCGTAATGAAGGACTGGCCTGCACCGCAGCCCTGTGCCCCTGGCTGACCACTCTGAGCTGAACCTCCCTACTAGCGCTGAAGGGCTGGTGACTGACAGCCATGGCCTCGACCTCCACCTCAGCCCGAATGGCCAGAAGAACTCCAGTTCCCCGACTCGTGTGAAACTGGTGGTGCTACTATTGAACGAGGAGTCATGGAAGAACCCACGTCTCCATATACTAGTGATAAAACCTGGCAGAAACACTGAAGGTGACCCATCTTGCCGCAATATCGGCACTCTAATGGGTCCCTCTGGCACTTCGGCCTCGTGTGCCCTGCCCTTCCAGACTAGTAGCATACTACTTGGCTACCGGAAGATGTATCTGGCCTCTTCGGATCACCGCACGTAGGCTCCCTACTGCGCTTCCTGCTGCCAACTGGGGGAACACTATCTCTAAAAGTAGATCCACCCTGGCTCACAGCTCCGGAGTCTCTCAGATTGTGCCCTGCAATCAATGCCTGGTTAACGATGGAAGAGATGGAAGTCAACTGGAAGAGATTCACCTGCGAGCGTATCTCCCACCTGAGACCATCCTCAAAATACCTTGATAAGTACACCCCATGTAACAACCCGAGATTTTATGAAAAATATTATTTTTAATTTTATTAATGTCTTGTGTTGTACGCTACACCAAAAGGAGCTTGCACAACACGCATCTTTGACTTGCCTTGCATTACACGCAATCACAACCTTCCTCGATAGCGTGTGTAGTACGCAATACTGAGTTTCACGAAACAACGATATGCTATTAAAATATTATTAAAACTAGCCGTTATGAATAGTAATAACCACTTTTTAAATTTTAGAAATTTTTGATCTCAAAATGGACTTCATTTTTGGATTAGGAGTATCGAATTTAGCCTAAGGTGAAATTTTGGTACTTTTCAGATAACTTTCATATTCTGATGAATAGTGAAAATTACTAAATTATAATTAAAAACAACTTTTTTAATCAAAATAATTAATAGTGATAAATTATTAATTTGAGTGGTTTTAAAAGATATTTAGAATATATTTTTACAATTTAATACAATGTTGGTCATTGGATGTAATTTCACATTTAAACCAGACATAAACAAGTGTCAATCTTTTGATAAATATTGTTTCTTAAAAACACGCTATTTGTTTTAACAACGGGATTTAATTATAAAATTAATTAATGGAACTTCTATGTTATGAATTTGGTAAAATAGACTTCATTTTTGAATTCAGAATATGAAATATAGCTTAGGATGAAATTTTGGCATTGTTCTGAAAAACATCAATTTTTGATGAATAGTGAAACTACTAAGTGGTAGTTAAAAAACTGAATTTTTCATAAAACACAATTTTACCGCTTCTGTGAATGGAATTTCAAAAATCCAAGAGACACGGTTGATTTTAGTAAGTAAAATGTGGTTCAATGAGATGAAAATAATTTTTGGTGAATAGTAACTTTTTACTTTTATTTACCACGGTTAAAAGTAAATAGGGTAATTAAGGGTAAAAATGATATTAATATTACCCTGACACATGTCCTAATCCTATTGGACGAGTTTATCTTGACCAAAAACAACATTAAGTGTAAAATATTATCATTTAGGCCCACTTGGATTAGATTAGGACATTTATTATTATTTAATTCAAAGAAGAGTTAAAAGAGTTAAAATCAAAGTTTATTTACTAAAAAAATTTTAATATAGGGTTATACATAAGATAAATTCGATTGTAAATATTCATTAGAAATCTAAAATGATTTCCTACATAATGATATTTTATTTGTAATTTTTAGACATCAAATAAGTTAATTTATTTATGACACAAAGATGATGCAGTAATTATCTTATTAATGAAATATTGACATAATTGATATTATAAATACCAAAATAAATGTAATTTAAGCTTTTTTATGAATTCCACTAATTTTATAGGTTACTATGATATATTATTATTGATTTAATCAACTTGGTTCGAACATATAATTCTGTTATGACTTTTACAAAAATCATATATCAAATAGTGTTAAAATTGACACAAAATAGTTTTTAAATCAAATATTATATTATTAATTGTTATTTTATTCCTAAAAATCTATGGTTCGGCCAAATGACTTAGATAAGGATATATATATATATATTAATAAGAAACAATTTGGGGTTCGTTTGGCAGGTTATAGTAAGTGTATTAACCATATAGTGTAAGAAAACAAAAAGAAACGGTAAAAGTTAAATTATTTAACTTAAAGTTAAATCAAATTGATAAGGTTAAAATAATAACCTAAAGTTGTCTAAATCCTATTGGTTGATAGGATTTCGACCCACCCTCACTTTATCTTCTAAATAAGACCCTTTGGAACCATTATAAACCGATTTTGACTTCAATATAAAATAATATTTTGAGATATTCCTAAGGTGCCCCTCTCCTCCCTTATAAAAGGGAACCTCCTCCCTCTCTTCCTCACACAGCTTTGAGCCTTCAAGATCGGACAACCCCTGCCAAAATCCCTTCTCCACTTCCCTATTATCATCCTAGAGGTCCTGTTATTCTTCAAAGACCATCCTTAGTTCTTTAAGAGGAGGCTAAGAAAAGGCGCGTCAAAAAGAGGTAATATCCATTACCGATCTTTTTCAATTTCATTCTTCTTCAACTTCTTCTTCTTTAGTTGTTTCATGATAAAGTAATAACATCAGTATTTATTATATACTGATATGTTATTATAAATATGAAACAACTCCTATTAACCTTCTATCCATCCTACGGAAAAAGGAAATCACCGCGCGTGCGTACGTACGGAATACCGTCTCCACGCCGTGGTGTAATCTATTTTCCACCACCACCTTAATTGGATGGGTATAAAGGTGTAATTAGTAACTATATATGATTATTATAAAGTGATATTAATACTGAAATAGTATACATACACTTCAACACAATTCCTCAACCATGGGAATGATATCATCGCTCGTCTATACGTACGGACTACCGTCTCCACGACGCGATGAGATTCATTCTCAATGATTAACCATTCATGAATGATTGTAAAGTATATATAATAAGTACTAATGAAATATATGACCTAATCATGATACTGGAATTATTTATATTTATATGTATGTCATCTACTTAATTCCATTCAATTCAATAAGGAAACGAAAACAGCGTTCATGCGTACGTACGGACTACCGTCTCCATGAACGGTGTATTTCTTTCCATTTACTGATTTATTATATATGTATATTATGAATATATATATATATATATATATATCATGTTTTATATTCTGGAATTAAGTAATCATTATCTAAGTAATCATATGAATAATTACAAGTTAAAAACACGAACGAGAAATGAGACGATTTTACCCAAAACACTATTTTAACATGAATTTACAAAAGAACGGGTAATATAAAGTCATAAGTGGACCATATATGATATATTAACAATGAATATGATTCTTGAATAAGTCAATAACATGATTTAAATCATTATACAGGAGGTTCGGACACTTACAAAGCAAGTCGGACCTAAGGTAAGGGAAATATCACAATCTCATTTTTATCCGAGATTGTTTATTCGTAAGTATTAACTGGGGTGTATTTTATTATCCACATCCATGTTTAATCAATATTTAATATTATTTCCATCCACCTAAAATTGTTTAAATCCATATTTACCCTTCGGTGAGTTTTTAGTAATATGTATGAAAAGAATCTTTTGTCATTTTTCGTACGAGGTACTTTTTGACTTTTCCGACAAAAGCATGAAGAATGTTTTTTTAACTTATACGGCATGAATGGATTTCTAAAACATTATTTCCAAGTAGTTTCCTTTACAAGTATTCAAGTTTATTTTTAATGAACTTCTTTTAGTTTAAAATTGTATGACATGTTAAGAAAGGAAAAGTGTTTTTGAAGTAGAAAGGATATTTTCCTCAAGAATAAAGTTCAAGTATTTTATCACAATTATTTTCCATCTAAGATAATAAAAGGGTTCTATTTTTATCCCTATTATTACATGGATTTGATTATGATGTGATGGAAATATATTTTTTCTTTATCTTATATGAATTGTTTTATGATGTCATGTTGTTTAAGAATCCTATTTTTATTACATGGGTTACGCTATGATGTATGGTTTATGATTATGTGGCACACATAATAAAGGATTCATTATAAGATGGGTGGGACCTATATCTCCCTCTAATGCATTGGGTAAAGATTTTATATCTCATGAGATAGACATAGCTGGAACGGTAGGTTATACCGGTTCAGTGAAATAGGACTGGAACGAGGGTGACTCGGTTCAGAAAGGGACTTTGTCCACTAAGATAGTCTTGGCAATGAGTCTTGACTAACAAGAAATGATTCTCTATGATTATGTGTGTATGCCACAAAGTTTCATGTTTTATGTTATGATTATTGGGATTTCATATCACTACTATAATTTATCCCATGTTATGAAATTATGCTCTCTTTTGCAGGTTAATATTTCCAAAAGTTATGTTCTTATGAATATGATGTGATTGATTTTTCTTTTTTTTACCCTTACTGAGCATTTGAGCTCACCGTTTTATGTTTTCTTTTCCCCAGGATATAAAGAAAGGTTTTAGGTAAAAAAAAGGGAAGATCTTTATGGGAGATATTGAAGATCTTTCACCACGATTAGAAGATTATGTTCCGAGTTTCCAAAGACACTAAACTATTACGATCCTTGTGTGTGTGTTTTTTGTTATGTACTAAGTATTCCGCAAAAGTAATGTAATGTTCATGTACGTTAAGCATAGGGTCTATACAGTTGGTATCAGAGGAAAGGTTTAGTCAACCTTTGGAAACTAGGATGCGAAAACGTTAATGAGATCCCTAGAGATATTTCTATGGTATGTCTAGGGATGTTCCTAAGGATAAGTATACGTATAAGATAAAATCCTAGAACTATGGTAACGATCATAGAATTTAACCTAAGATGTTAGATATTGAGGATACTCCCCTTTTATCATGTTGTTTTCCCTAGCATGATTTTTTCCTCTCACACTATTCTTTTTGGGTTTTAGACGATGGCTGGAACCTGAAGGAACCGTGTTGATCAATGCAATGGACAATGAAATGATTGTCCTCCTGAACAAAAAATGTTATGGGAGATGGAGTGCAAAATCTTATTGCTATCCTTACACAAGCTATGAATCATTCTAGACTTCCAAATTAGCCGAGAAAGGAACAGTATTCTATTGAGTCCTTCATGAGGCAACGTCCACCTTCTTTCTGTGGGACTTCCGATCCACTTGTTTCTGAACAATGGATCAGTACCACTGAAAAGATATTTTCAGTTCTTCAATGTTCTGAACATGATAAAGTCATCTTATAAGTATATCGTTTGGAAGGTGAAGCTGATCAATGGTGGAATCTTATCAAGAATACGAGGCCAAGAGATGAAATTGAGTCCATGGAATGGGACGAGTTCAAGAAGTTGTTTTTCAGTAAGTACTTCCCTCGTATTCATCGAACAAAGATGGAGAAGGAGTTTCTTGAACTAAAAAAAGGATGATTAATCTGTTGGTATATACGAAGTGAATTTTACAAGACTTGCAAGATATGCATCTGGAATTATCATCCAACCTGAAAGTAAAGTTGATCGATTTTTCAGTGGCTTAAAACCAAGTCTTCGAAGGGCATTAGCTATAAGAGACTTCAGTAGCTATGAAGAAATTGTGTGTTGTGCTATCAAGGTAGAAATGGATGTTGGTGTTACATATCCATCTCATGGTTTTGAAAAGAAACGAAAGATGGAGTTCAAGGAGAAATCTCAGAATAATGGTGAAAAGAAGATGAATGTTTCCTTATGCACAAAGTGTGAAAAGAAGCATGGTGGAGATTGTCTTAAAGGGACTAGAAAATGTTTTAATTGTGGAAAAGAAGGTCATCGAGCAGCTGAGTGTCGAAGTAATGGAAAAAGGGTTTCTAATGATGTGAATAAAACAAACACTGCAGAGAACGCACCACCAACACTTCAATGCTTCAAGTGCAAGGAAAATGGGAATTATGCTAATAAATGCCCTAATCCAAGGGTTAGTGATGATCAACATGAGCAACCACTGAAGGAAAAGGACAAAGGGAAGTCACATGCGATCACTATTGGCGATGTTGAATATGACAACGATGTGGTGGAATGATTAAGTGTTCATGTAATGGGATTCCAAAATAATGTTGTATCATAAAGTATTGGAATATTTATGTAATGGTCTAATGTGGTATTCAAAGTGGTTGAGATATTTTTTGAAATAAGATGATATGAGAATAATGAAGGGAAAATGAGAAAAAGAAATGTTTAACAGTATTCATGATCTCATGATTGATATAAGGACTAAGTGATATCATTGTTTGAGTATATAGAATTTTGAGGATTTTGGTATGTGGAAAGTGTTAAATTTTAACTGCATTCATGTTTTCACTAAGGTATTCAAGAGAATACATGATTAAGGACTTTTAATGTTTGGAATGTGACCAACAAAACATATCTTATGATATATGGGGATCGACGATGGTGTTAAATCTCTGGTAATCGTTTTCACTATGTTATGAGAGTGGACTGCAGTATTATGGATAAGCCTAAAGATTGGAATGGATTATGTTGGACATAAGTTAGTATTGTTTAAGGATAGAAGTTTTCTCGATATTATTGATGGGATGTTATAGTAATATAGTTTTAGAAAAAGGACAACCTACAGGACGGGCGACAGCCCATCGCGTCGGACAAGGCTGTGGAAATCGAACCCACAACCGAAGTGCGACTGGCCTTTATCACCTACCACTGGCCTACAGGAAGTCCCTGTTTAGTAGAAACTAGTTTTATTATATTAAGATGTATGACATATGATGTATAAGTCCATTTTAGGAACCATATATGATTAATCTCACTATAGATCGACTTATGTATATAACTTTTTCTAGCCTTTAGTTTGAGACAGATGGAATGACCCGTCATTCTATCACATGATCTGCTAACACTTCACGAATAACAAATTCAACTTCATTTATTTAAGAGATGAAGTGGAAATGGTTCAAGGCACAAACAACAATGAGATTGTACCAAAATAAAGTAATTTTTTATTCTAATTCAAATTCTTCAACATTAGGGAAACGATCTTGAAAACCAAAAATGTTGTCCTAGTGCTCTTATATCTGATTAATCAGATGGTACCTTAGATCGTCACAAATTTATGACTTTGTGATTGCTAGATTTTCCATAGCCATGTTCTCTACCACTCTCCATCAAAACATGATGGTTAGATTTCTCTTCCATATCCATATTTTCACCTATGTGGAAACCCAGTTATTAGTTTATTTGGGTAACTGTTACGTTTCATAGTTTTGTTTTTAAAGATTGGTTTTGATATTCCTTTTTACGATGTGGGTTTCTATTAAAGAAACATTCAAATAGTAAACCATTTATAACCCTGACGAATTTCGAGGACGAAATTCATTTTAAGGGGGGTAGAATGTAACAGCCCGAGATTTTATGAAAAATATTCTTTTTAATTTTATTAATGTCTTGTTTTGTACGCTACACCAAAAGGATCTTACACAATACGCATCTTTGACATTCCTTGCATTACACGCAATCGCAACCTTCCTCGATAGCGTGTGTAGTACGCAATGCTGAGTTTCACAAAACAGCGATATGCTATTAAAAATATTATTAAAACTAGCCGTTATGAATAGTAATAACCAATTTTTAAATTTTAGAAATTGTATCTCTCAAAATGGACTTCATTTTTGGATTCGGAGTATCGAATTTAGCCTAAGGTGAAATTTTGGTACTTTTCGGATAACTTTCATATTCTGATGAATAGTGAAAATTACTAAATTATAATTAAAACCAACTTTTTTAATCAAAATAATTAATAGTGATAAATTATTAATTTGAGTGGTTTTAACGTATATTTAGAATATATTTTTACAATTTAATACAATGTTTCTCATTGGATGTAATTTCACATTTAAACCAGACATAAACAAGTGTCAATCTTTTGATAGATATTGTTTCTTGAAAACACGCTATTTGTTTTAACAATGGGATTTAATTATAAAATTAATTAATGCAACTTCTATGTTATGAATTTGGTAAAATAGACTTCATTTTTCAATTCAGAATATGAAATATAGCTTAGGATGAAATTTTGGCATTGTTCTGAAAAACATCAATTTTTGATGAATAGTGAAACTACTAAGTGGTAGTTAAAAAACTGAATTTTACATAAAACTTAATTTTACCGCTTCTGTGAATGGAATTTCAAAAATCCGAGAGACACGGTTGATGTCAGTAAGTAAAATGTGGTTCAATGAGATGAAAATAATTTTTTGGTGAATAGTAACTTTTTTACTTTTATTTACGACGGTTAAAAGTAAATAGGGTAATTAAGGGTAAAAATGATATTAATATTACCCTAACACATGTACTAATCCTATTGGACAAGTGTATCTCGACCAAAAACAACCTTAAGTGTAAAATATTATCATCTAGGCCCACTTGGATTAGATTAGGACATTTATTATTATTTAATTCAAAGAAGAGTTAAAAGAGTTAAAATCAATATTTATTTACTAAATTTTTTTAATATAGGTCTATACATAAGATAAATTCGATTGTAAATATTAATTAGAAGGCTAAAACGATTTCCTACATAATCGTATTTTATTTGTAATTTTTAGACATCAAATAAGTTAATTTATTTATGACACAAAGATGATGCAGTAATTATCTTATTAATGAAATATTGACATAATTGATATTATAAATACCAAAATAAATGTAATTTAAGACTTTTTATGAATTCCAATAATTTTATAGGTTACTATGATATATTAGTATTGATTTAATAAACTTGGTTCGAACATATAATTCTGTTATTACTTTCACAAAAATCATATATCAAATAGTGTCAAAATTGACACAAAATAGTTTTTAAATCAAATATTATATTATTAATTGTGATTTTATTCCTAAAAATCTAAGGTTCGGCAAAATGACTTAGATAAAGATATATATATTAATAATAAACAATTTGGGGTTCGTTTGGCAGGTTATAGTAAGTGTATTAACCATATAGTGTAAGAAAACAAAAATACACGGTAAAAGTTAAATTATTTAACTTAAAGTTAAATCTAATTGATAAGGTTAAAATAATAACCTAAACTTGTCTAAATCCTATTGGTTGATAGGATTTCGACCCATACCCACTTTATCTTCGAAATAAGACCCTTTGGAACCATTATAAACCGATTTTGACTTTAATATAAAATAATATTTTGAGATATTCCTAAGGTGCCCCTCTCCTCCCTTATAAAAGGGCACCTCCTCCCTCTCTTCCTCACAGAACTTTGAGACTTCAAGCTCGGCCAAAACCTGCCAAAATCCCTTCTCCACTTCCCTAGTATCATCCTAGAGGTACTGGTCTTCTTCAAATACCATCCTTAGTTCTTTAAGTGGAGGCTAAGAAAAGGCGCCTCAAAAAGAGGTAATATCCATTACCGATCTTTTTCAATTTCTTTCTTCTTCAACTTCTTCTTCTTTAGTTGTTTCATGATAAAGTAAAAACATCAGTATTTATTATATACTGATATGTTATTATAAATATGAAACAACTCTAATTAACCTTCTATCCATCCTACGGAAAAAGGAAATCACCGCGCGTGCGTACGTACGGAATACCATCTCCACGCCGTGGTGTAATCTATTTTCTGCCACCACCTTAATTGGATGGGTATAAAGGTGTAATGAGTAACTATATATGATTATTATAAAGTGATATTGATACTGAAATAGTATACATACACTTCAACACAGTTCCACGACCATGGGAACGATATCATCGCTCGTGCGTACGTACGGACTACCGTCTCCACGATGTGATGAGATTCATTCTCAATGATTAACCATTCATAAATTATTATAAAGTATATATAATAAGTACTAATGAAATATATGACCTAATAATGATACTGGAATTATTTATATTTATATGTATGTCATCTACTTAATTCCATTCAATTCAATAAGGAAACGAAAACAGCGTTCATGCGTACGTACGGACTACCGTCTCCATGAACGATGTATTTCTTTCCATTTACTGATTTATTATATATGTATATTATGAATATATATATATATATATATAAATCATGTTTTATATTCTGGAATTAAGTAATCATGATCTATGTAATCATATGAATAATTACAAGTTAAAAACACGAACGACAAATGAGACGATTTTACCCAAAACGCTACTTTAACATGAATTTACAAAAGAACGGGTAATATAAAGTCATAAGTGGACCATATATGATATAATAACAATGAATATGATTCTGGAATAAGTCAATAACATGATTTAAATCATTATACAGGAGGTTTGGACACTTACAAAGCAAGTCGGACCTAAGGTAAGGGAAATATCACAATCTCATTTTTATCCGAGATTGTTTATTCGTAAGTATTTACTGGGGTGTATTTTATCATCCATATCCATGTTTCATCAATATGTAATATTATTTCCATCCACCTACAATTGTTTAAATCCATTTTTACCCTTCGGTGAGTTTTTAGTAATATGTATGAAATGAATCTTTTGTCGTTTTTCGTACGAGGTACTTTTTGACTTTTCCGACAAAAGTACGAAGAATGTTTTTTTAACTTATACGGCATGAATGGATTTCTAAAACATTATTTCCAAGAAGTTTCCTTTACAAGTATTCAAGTTTATTTTTAATCAACTTCTTTTAGTTTAAAATTGTATGACATGTTAAGAAAGGAAAAGTGTTTTTGAAGTAGAAAGGATATTTTCCTCTAGAATGGAGTTCAAGTATTTTATCAAAATTATTTTCCATCTAAGATAATAAAAGGGTTCTGTTTTTATCCCTATTATTACATGGATTTGATTATGATGTGATGGAAATATTTTTTTTCTTTATCTTATATGAATTGTTTTATGATGTCATGTTGTTTAAGAATCCCATTTTTATTACATGGGTTACGCTATGATGTATGGTTTATGATTATGTGACACACATAAGAAAGGATTCATTATAAGATGGGTGGGACCTATATCTCTCTCCAATGCATTGGGTAAAGATTTTATATCTCATGAGATAGACATGGCTGGAACGGTAGGTTATACCGGTTCAGTGAAATAGGACTGGAACGAGGGTGACTCGGTTCAGAAAGGGACTTTGTCCACTAAGATAGTCTTGGCAATGAGTCTTGACTAACAAGAAATGATTCTCTATGATTATGTGTGTATGCCACAAAGTTTCATGTTTTAAGTTATGATTATTGGGATTTCATTTCACTACTATAATTTATCCCATGTTATGAAATTATGCCCTATTTTGCAGGTTATGATTTCCAAAAGTTATGTTCTTATGAATATGATGTGATTGATTTTTCTTTTGTTTACCCTTACTGAGCATTTGAGCTCACCCTTTTATGTTTTCTTTTCCCCAGGATATAAAGAAAGGTTTTAGGTAAAAAAAAAGGGAAAATCTTTATGGGAGATATTGAAGATCTTTCACCACGATTAGAAGATTATGTTCCGAGTTTCCAAATACACTAAACTATTACGATCCTTGTGTGTGTGTTTTTTGTTATGTACTAAGTATTCCGCAAAAGTAATGTAATGTTCATGTACGTTAAGCTTAGGGTCTCTACACCACACATCCATCCTGGAGGGGTGTCAAACACTGCAGCTCAGTGAAATAAGAGGAGTACTCTATAACTGAAAGAGTACCCTGCTCTAGGCTCATGATCTCCCGGGCCCGATCGGCTCTCAGGGTCTCCGGGTAGAATTAGTCATAAAACACGCGTTGGAACTCCTCCCAAGTCATAACCTATTGATGAACCGCCTGTGAGATCACATCCCACCACCGTTCGGCGGAGTCTCGTAGAATGTAGGTAGCGAACATGACCCGCCTCTCTGGAGGCGTCTCCAGATGCTCGAAGATAGTCAGCATGGCTTCCATCCATTACTCTGTAGCATGTGATCCTCCTTCCCCCAATAAAGAAGGAGGATGTTTCTGCTGGAAAACCCGCGTCAAGTCTACCATAGTCGAGGCATGAGGTGGGGCTCCCTGAAGGTTCTGCATCATCCTCATGAAACTGTCCCTGAACTACACATTTGCACCTAAAACTCGTATGACAGCCGGTGCCAAGGCTGGCCCGACTGGAGGATCGACATGAAGTCCTTGGCCAGCCATATCTGGCGTTTGATTGCTGCCTGATGACAGACGTGCAACCAGAGGACCTCTCGGAGGCATAGCTCTAAAAGATTAAAAGTACACCTTAGATCAGAAAAACAAGGATAGAGAACACAAGAGTACAAAATGGGAACAGGAGAAGAAAAACACACAAGTTTACAAAACACGACTACACGTCGTGTATAAAAACTACAAGGCGTGTCTTCTTAATCCACTGACATGGGTGTGTACTCCGTCCCTACAAGTTGTGTAAAAACTCAAAATACATGGCATGTTGACCCAACACACGATGTGTACTTGAAAAATATTCCTCTATCCGAGTCTCTTTACATGGCTAGCCCACATGGTCCGACTTAACCCGAGACAACACGGCATGTTCTAAAAAAACACGGCGGGTAATAGACAAGTCTTCGGCGACCCGTGTTATTAAAAACACGGCCGACTACATGGATGAACCTTACACAGCATGTTCCGAACAAACACGACATGTATAGTTGAACGTGGAACCATCTCGTGTTGTTTGTGACACGGACGGGTACCAAAAAAAAATTGCACGACGTGTTCAGAAAACAACACGGCGTGTGGAAGAGAAGGTAACGCCGACCAGTGTTGTTCGTGACATGGCCGGGTACCTGGATGGGACTACACGGCATGTTCCTTTACAACACGGCGTGTTCTACTCGAGCTTCCCCGACCCGTGTTGTTAGTGACACGACCGGGTACACGGCTCTGAACTACACGATGTGTACCTACCATACACGGCGTGTTCCTGATGTTACTGTCACGACACCGTGTTTCGGCTCACATGGTCAGTGACACAGCCTGAAAACTACACGGCTTGTATCCAAAACGTACATGCTGTGTATTCTGGGTTTTTCTGTTCAATAGCTCAAAAACTGCAGAGAATCCCATAAACACTGAAAACAAGGCAAAGAGGTTCCAAATTCTAATCCGCGAGGGCCCATACTCCCCCAGAATGAAATCTTGACATATTCTACAGTCATATACAGGAGAAAATAGGCTCATGATCCACCAATTTCTGATTTGAGAGGGCCCATAACACCTCAAGAATCACAATTTGGTGTTCATTTATGAAAAGTAGGAAACAAACAATCCTCTAACAAGGCATCAGAGATTTTATCAAGCATCTATCACAACAACATGCATTATCTACACAAAGTCTATCACAACAGCATGAAATCGCTAATGCATCCTAGATGGCATGGCAAGAATGCATGGAATGTGATTTCTTCAAGTGACTATATGATGCATGAGATGTCATACCCTCATCTCATCATGTTGCGACAGTAATAGAACCGCAATAGTCAAGAAAATAACAACACAAAGCATGCGAATCACTCTAGGTGAAATTATCTCAACTGTAAAATATGAAACCCAGAAATTTAAATTAACGAGGTATTATGGCTTTTCCCTATACACGAGTTTGCTACTCCCTAACACAGCTTAATACCAAGTACAGGATCCATCTTATCCCTGGATAATGGATCCAAACAGTAAAGAAAGGGAAAATAACTCCTTTGATACCACTTTGTAACATCCTGGTTATGGAAGCCACCCAGAGGCGCCCCATAACCAGTCGGTTACATAACTTCAAGCACATTTCCCCAAATGCCAGAGGCTGCCGACTATCAGTGAGGGCCTTGGTGAGTTGGTGGGGAAACTATGCCCTCATTCGGTAAAGTATACCGTGGATGAACAACCAAACACAATAGCGGAAATAATAAACAGCATACAACAACTGAACTGAACAGTGGAAGCAATCTATAAAATAAAAATTATGAAACATGATACATATGTCTATGGAATGAAGTAAACAATAAAACTTGCTGAAATACAACTGAAACAGAGTGAAAAATAAAAACAAAGTAAACTCCTCAGCATCGTAAGTCGTATCTTGGTCCCCAGCTCTTCAGCTCCATAGCAAGTCAGGTACCTGAAGTAGAAGGGCGCTTTTCCTTATCTATACCTGTAACAACATAGTCTATTTGGGCCCAAAAGCATGGCCCAAATAGGGTGTGAGACAAAGTACCTGTAGTAAATCACCCAAATATCTGTGCCTAACAGACAGTGAATACATGGAAGTAATAAAACAAAAATCAGTAAATAGGAAAACACAATTAGCTACAATCCATAGTTCTACATATACAGTACACAAGGAACAACCAATAAATAAAGTAGACCAAAAAGGTAACCTATGGGTAGTTCTCATAGCCTAACCCCTAAGGTTCATCCTAAAAGTACTAACTACCCTCTCAGAAGAACACATAGTCTCACCCCTCTAGTTCAACTAATGAATATACTCTTTGAGGAAGCACTCACCGTCAATTCCCACTATAGTCTCTTATCATACAAAAGAATCTCTGGGGAACCACTCATTGTCAATTCCCCTTTTGGCCCACGTTGAGGATATACAGACTCTCTAAGGAAGCACTCAACATCAATTCCCCCTGTGGTCTCGCATCGTAATTAAGGATACTATGGAGAATCCCTTATATCCATTATCCATATGGTCCACTACACTAGGTTCTCTCAGCCGTGTGTAAAAAATAAAAATGCATAGCATGCGTGTATCAACCAAGTAAATATCAAGAACTACTTGGATATCTTTATAAGGCTCAACAGCATAAAAAAGAAACAGTTCCACTCTCATAAATCTAGGAATGGAAACTGGGAAAATGCCAAATAGGAAGAACAGGCATGGAAAACATCCAGAGTATAGTAAAACTACCATATTCACAGGCAAAAAATCTACTCTAGAAATAAAGAAAACAAGGCAATTTCACAGGGGAAAAATATGAACACGCAATACCCCGTTCAAGGGTATTGGTGGAATTTTCACAAATTACACAAAAACATTCTCTAGAATGGCACAAACCACCTACCTCGATCCTAGGAGATCGATATACTTGAACAGCAATGACTGATTCTCCCTAGATCATCATATATCTGAGAAAATGCTCAAAACATTCAACCTTAGATAACGTGAAAAGGAGGAAGAATTTGAAAACAAGGCTCAAGCAGAAGGAAGAACTCACCGCTACGATTCCAATGCAATCGACAGAACTCGAATCAGATAACGGACAGAGAGGCGGGGGCTCGTCGAAGATTCACGGATCCTTGGTGCTCTCGGATGAATGAAACCTAGAAGAATCAAGTTTGGTCCATCATGCGTGACCCTATTGCATTTAGTGAAGAAAAGAAAATCACACAGCATGTAATTTTAGAGTACACGACGTGTACTCGGTTTTTCCATACTCTGCCAAAATCGGCCTCCATGTCACCCCTAGACACCGTGTGTGTGGCCCCGACAAGGCTACCACACGACTTCGAGTGGGAAAAGAGTACACTACGTGTATTCAGAAAGTACACAACGTGTACTTAAAAAATTTCAAGAAACATTATTTTTCCCAAAAACTCTAGAAAAAGGGAAAACCTACCTTAAAAGAAGAACCGAGTTCTTACAGATATGGCCTAATGTATCCCCCATACAGTGATTTATAAGAAGTAAAATATAGGATTTGTAGATATTTATTGATTTCCAATGGAAAATCTAGTTGATGATCATGAACTACAATACCCTTCAAAGTATATACTAATTTTTGATCATCTTAGGGGATCCTCTTAGTTTTGGAAGATAAAATTTTGGCTTGGGTATCAACATATGTTGGTTATGAAGGAGTACATATAGAAACCCTATTTTTAAGGCTAATATTGGAACTTCATGTCCATAGACAATCAATTAAATATATTGAACACATAAAATATGGTCATAGGACTCATAGAATCCATGTTTCCTTAGTTCATAGACCATTTTATATTCTAATTGAAATAATACATTCTCAAATCCATGAAAAAATAATAGGATAAAGAGGAACACAGAGGGATGTATTATAGAAAATTTGACACAACCATCATTATAGGAAGATATCCAATTTTATTTTATGGATTTTAGTGGTTTTCTAGCTTATAATTGTTCTCTTATAATGTAGAGTACCAGATGATTCATTAAATTTTGAGAAGGTTTTTTCTTGTGGAGAACTGAGGATCATGTAAAAGTCCTATAGGAAAGATTATATCATGGTTCTCGTTCTTATAGACGGTGAAGGTGGGGAATTTATTGGATGAGTTTTTTACCCGTTATATGTCCCCGAGTTGAATTGGTAGGTTTTAGGGAACTTTTTACTAGTTTTACACAAGTGTAATGGGGACCTATTATGTTTATGTAATCACGGAGAAACAAATTATATCATCCCATTTCCTAGATTTAAGGAATCAGGTGTGAGGGATGCTTAAGTGAGGCAGTTTATGGTTGAGATAATGATTCTACATTGGGTTCCTAGGACAATTATTCCTGATAATGATCCTCACATTACAACATGGTTCCAATGTGGTCTTCTTTATAACATCATTTAAAAGTTATACATTAACACATATTTTTACCAGTATATATTTTTTTAAATTGGGGAGGAAAATCCTGAAATTAAGAAGATATGTGGTGGGAATGTAACATAGATTTTGGAGGATTTGGGATGAATAACTGATTATTGCTGTATTTATCATATAAATGGCTACCATTGTTCTATTCACATTAGGACTTTTTAATTTCTACGATAAATTTGTTGTTCCCCCTTGTTCTTCAAAGATATGGGGAGATATATGTACTTGTACCAGACATACTATAGTGTATGATTGGGAAGGTCCCATAGATTTTAGAGAGGAAAAAGTAATCAAAATATTTTAATAAGTCTTATACTAATTGAAAGAGGATACTTTTGGAGTTTTACTTCTCGATTTATTGTATTTTTAAAGTTATTACTCTTCATAGGACATGATTTTACCCAAATTCAGAAAGTTATGTAATGGCTGTGTTAGGCATTTTGAGGTGTTGATCTTAGTAGACAAGGGGATGTATTGATTATCTCATCCATAAGATCTATAGTGTATCCATGATTTATTCAATGTGTTTCAACTCTAATTGTATCTTAATTAAGATTAACATGTTATTTATTAAGGATAGTAAGATGTATAGGATGATGTGTAATTTTTTGTAGCAGATGGTTGAGAACCAAGATTATTGCAAGGAGGAACTACAAGGAAGAGTTATGCCTTTTGTTCATGTTCAATTATGTTATGGTAGAATTAAAGAGTGTACATTGGAATGTGATTCTAAAATTTATACTAATAATTTTGAGTTAATTTGGGTTGTTTTTTTCTATTATTTTAGAGATGATAATTTTTTGTTAAATGAAATGGTTTCTCGTGGCTATTTTGTGTGAGTTGGTTTAATGGATGTTTTTTGATTTAGTGATGGTGTAATTCCTATTTGAGTGGAATCATCCCCATTATTTTGATGCTAGAGTTTATCTTCACTTGTTTTAAACACCCATTTATACTTAGGTGGTGGATGTTCTTTGTTTATAGTGATATTTTAGAGGGGTTCCTTATGTGGTGGTTGTTCAAATTCTCCCTTCTACATTATTTATTGGTTTTATTAAATTATAGGTGATGAGAATAGTTTAAGAGGAATTTTATGTAAGTTAATGGACCCTTACATTCCATTAAAAATTGTTTTATCTGTTATTAGTTATCAAGTGGGAGTTTAGTAGGATTCTGAAGGCAAGTCATGAATTTTTCCCTTTCTGGGAAACATCAACTCATAGTTTTAGGAGGGGATGTGGCAAGCGTGAATCTCATTTTGTTTTTGTAGAGTGTTTCTTATGGGAGATGTATGTTTTGTGGTTTCAGTGAACCATATGTTCCAAAATACTCATGGTGTGGGGAAAATTTCAATGATTATTACCTAAGCAGAAACATTACTCCAATCCATTTAATGGTGGGGAGTAGTACTACTACATTTTGGAGGAGATGTCCCTACAAGAAGAATGGAGGTTTGAAAACCGTAGGGATTCTATTTTGGTGGGTGTGGTGTGTATAAATACACCTCTATGAAACACACAACTTGATGATATGAGGATGATTGGAAAGGGTAGAAAATCAAGGGGTGTATGAGTCAGATGAGGTAGGAAGAGACCAAAGGGTTATAGATTTCCACAATATAGAATTGGGTGATGTTGGTTAAAATATCTAGGGATTTCTCCCAATGTTATGGTGGGGTGCCATGTTGGCTTCAACGGTGTCCAAAATTTTGTTTCATAATCCATGTTTCTAAAAATGATATTAAAAAATACCCTTTATTTGATTCTATGTGCAAGAAAACATTATTTTACCATTGTTCTTGGGACATTTGAGTTGTTTTATTTGTTGAAAACAATTCCTAAGGAACTCACAATCCATACAACTATTGATATGGTTTATATGGATTTATATACCATGATAGAATGTTTCATGGTACAAGATAGTGTTTTTGATATGGACTGATGGATAGATGAAGTTTTTCTATTTATGTTTGAGTGTATACAAGATCCAAAGTGTCTAATTGGGATTCGAAAAACATCATAGGAAATTCACAAAGCCATTTCACATATATAAGATATTATTATTGTTTATCCTTCCAAAAACCCAAATCATATAGCAGCATAATTGACATATAAATTTGAAAATCGCGTAACCAATTATTCCTTGAAATTGAATATGTCACATATATGATTTTGGAATTCATGTAGCTCTTTTTTAGTGATGTAGTCCAATGATTCCACTAGATGAATTATAAAGATAATAAAGAAATTTAAATATTATATAGCTAAATACTAACCCATATTGGTGGATATGATAGATAGATTATTCATGTTAAGTACAACACAACCATTTTTTACATATCTATTTGTTCTCCCCATAGTCGAATCAAAATATTCTCTATGGAAAATTTATTACTATATATTTATAGAGTTTGAATATTATATTGAGAATAATATATCATGATTATTGAATGGTCTTGAATGATTTTTCAATCAAGGGATTTATTTTTAAAATCATTGATTTAAGAATATTTTTAAGGGGTATTCATGGTTTCTATTCATAATTTATTGGTTATTTATTTACACTATAGAAATAAGAACAATTTAGGTCATGGAAAAGTTTTAATTGTTGACTATAATTATGAATATCAAAAGGATATTATGATCCTGTGTTAATTTCCTCATTAATGAAATATAGAGAGAGTGAATTTATTTTTGAAATGTGTATCTATGTAAAAAATTACAGAGAGCAGGTGAATCTGAAACCATGGTTTGTTCTTCAGGGACTAAAATCTGATAAAACTCATGTCTTTAGAAGATAAATTTTTATTCTAAGAAGAATTTTTCATTGTTTTTAAATACACTATTATTATAAATTATTACTTTTATATTTTAGAATATCATTGATTTATATGTTTTTCTCCTTTTCTGAAGGAACTGAGATTATTTGATGATATCATTAATTTTTGTAATCATCATTTGTACTCCAACATGATGCTGTGATATTATCTGTGACTCCTGATATTTTTGGTGGAATACCACATGTATTCTGATAATATGAATTCACATGGGAATATAGTGAAAAGAATCCATAGTTTGTGGGGGGGGGTGACAATAAGCCATGATAAAGAGTATGATTCCTCATTGGATTCTAACCTGTAAAAATAGTGTGTTAATTTCCCTTTCATTTTCATAAATTTCATGTGGGGATATGTTTTTATATTTTAAGTGGACCTTATATTTCATGTCAATATGGTAACTTTATTTAATTGAAATTATAAAATCTTCCATGAACTGGTCAAGCCCCAATTCTAAATGGTGGGAAGAGATCTTATAAGGCACCTCAACTAGTAGAAAAGGATGTTTTTCACTATAGGATACATTAAATTATCCTTTAATACATTTTACTAGTCAATTATGTTAAAATAACGAGTTTAAAAACATTCAATGGAAAAAATTATCTCATTTGGAAGAAACAAATGTTATCATAACTTTTATATATAGGTCTTGAATTTTGGTATGTAAATACATTGAATATTCTAATATTTATAACTAATGTTAATATGACATTTTATAAAAACATAATCATGAAATTGTATTGAAAAGTGTATAATTATATTCTTATATCATTATCATAAAAAATTCACATGAAAGATATGGTCCTTCAAATTGAAAAAGAAATATGGGATACAATAGGGAGATGTTATGGAGGAAACACGAACAGCAAGGAGGAAAATTGTAATGCCCCAACCCCAAAATCCCAGAGTCGGTGAATTATTTTGTATCATTAGCATGATCATAAAAGAAAAAGTCTCTAAAGACCGATTAGTTTAGTAGCCTTTGAAGTACTAGATACATTTATAGGGTTTACATCACATTAAAACGACATTGTTTACATATACAACATCTAGATCCCATAGACTATCCCTGGAGGTCAGTCATTATACACTTATTCGCATCTGGGGAAGAATAAAACATAGAAAGGTGTGAGCTCAGATGCTCATTAAGAATAAAATTATAGCAAAAAACATTCATAATTAAGCAAAAACATTTAAGGTAGTGTATTTTACTAGAAAAAAATCCTTTTAAACTTGAACTTCAGCATAATATGGAAAATATAAAATCAAATAATTCCACTTACTTATTCACATGGATATTCTACTAGTTGAATAATCACATGAAATTTTAATAGCCACTTTCATAATAATGGAATACATAATGCGAGACTATCATAACCAAGTAGTCAAGGACTTGTGAAAAGACTTCAAATAAGATTTTGTCAAGGCCTTGTGCCAAGACAATAGTTTGTCTCATGAGACCGACTGATTCATCGAGGAGCGACAGTGGGCTCCACCCATCTATTAAAAACTCCAATTCATTTCTCATATGAAAATATTGAAACGTAACATAAACATTCGTATTAAAACAGGCATACGAAATGTCAATACTTTATCCACAAACCATGAATGGAATAAAAATAGCACATCCACATTCAATCATAACTCATTCAATACAATATAGAAGATCATATTGTAACAGATTAACCTCAATAGAGAATAATGAATGACATTGAAATAGATGAAAATAATCATCAAAACTATTGTTACGAAATATCCCCATTTTTATTGAAGACATTTAAAAGTCTCATTATATGTCATGAAGCCATTTAAAAATAGATTTTCGAATCAAAGTGGTCCATAACACTTTGAAACTATTAAAAGGAATTGTTATTTTAAAACAATAATTTCCATATAAATAAATCCTTAAAACCATTTTTAAAACATTGACATTAATGAGAAATATTTAGAAGAATAAATATTTAAAACATTTAAAAATGTTATTTTAGTTAGAGTTTCTAACCAAAAGAGAGACACTTGAATAAAAATTATTGAGGTAATAAAAACTTTGTAATAACATGATAATAAATGGATTCATGATATACTATGTCAAAGTATATTATATACACCATATAAAAGTGATTTGGTGTATAACAACAAAGAAGTCTCAATGGAATGTAATTTGAGATAAAATCTATTATAAAGACTGTATCCTTAGTTTAAGGATAAATCAATGACATAATTATGTGTGAAAAATATAAATACACTCAATTTGAATTGATATTCAGTGTAAATCACTCTGAGGACATTCAAACATATTCTTGTAAACACAACACTAATGAATTGGATATTTAACTCAAGAAATAGAGATTGAGTTAAAATTACTCTTATCAAGTTCATATTGATGACTTGAGAAATTATCAATGG
The DNA here is from genome assembly GCA_963277665.1 of Viscum album. Lineage (NCBI taxonomy): Eukaryota > Viridiplantae > Streptophyta > Magnoliopsida > Santalales > Viscaceae > Viscum > Viscum album. The sequence goes on along the minus strand of OY728148.1, from coordinate 824,246,357 downwards.
AGTGATTATGGATATAAAAAGTATATCCAAAAAATTGGAGTGTAAATTATGACATAAGAAAATGAATAGTGATTCCACACATAATCTTGGAGTAAAATAATCAATCATGTATGTGTAAATTCGAATGAGTGGAAATTGAAATTTCAAATTACCTTATCGATTGTTAACTTACGAAAGATACACTCATGAAATAAGGATCATAAAATGATGATATAGATATCCATAAATTAAAGTATATTACACAATTAATACAATCATGGGTAGTACACAGACCACATCTAATAAATAAGTGGTGAACAATGGAAATATCACGGATTGAAAAGTGGGATAAGAAATCAATTACTTTATACTTTTTCCTTGGTTGAGTGTAGGTTAACCTCTTGTATAATGGTGAAATAATTGTTATTAAATTATAAAATAATCATACACATTAATATGACATCATATATGATCTTTTAACTTAGATTTGTTAATAACATCTTAGTATTATTGTCGTTTCAGGTGTTAACAAATTCGTTTTACTTTATATTCTTTATTATGTGAGCCATATTTTTTATGGATGGAATTTTTCTTATTCATATCCAGAATGATATCGTGTCTCTAGAAATTATTTTTAATCATCAAATAAAATTTAGTCTTGAATTGATATGATGGGGAATGAATCTCATCACGTTCGTGGAGACGGTAATTAATACGTACGCACAGGTGACAATATCATTCTTTTGATATTAAAATAATATATAATTTGATGGAACATCATATATACAGAATCATTATCATGTTATATTTTATTATTTATATGAATTACACATCATTATCATACCCATCAAAATAATAATGTATAGAATAACAATTACACCACGATGTGGGGACGGTAATCCATACGTATGCACGTATGGTGAAACGTCATTCAAAGGATGGGTAGGATAATGAATATGGATGTACCATATTTATAATACCATCACAGTATATGGAAGATACTGGATTTATTATTTTGTAATGGAAAAAACAATGAAATAATAAGTGGAAGAAGAAAAGAACTTGAAAGAGGGTGGTGAAATTATTACCTCTTATTCAGGTTCTTCCTTTTGATTTGATCAAAATGGATCCTTATGTTGGTTTTCTGACCAAAGGAGTGCCTCTAGGATAAATTTTGGGATGTTTAGAAGATATTTTGGCAGGGGTTGGCTAGGAAAACAGGCTTTGACGGTTTAAATTTGAGAGAAGTGCAAGTGCCCTTTTATAAGCGGGGTGAGGATCACCTTAGGAAAAACATAAAATATTATTTTATAATAAAATTATTTTCGATTTATAATGGCTCCAAAGTGGAGTATTTATAGGCTAATGTAGTTATGGGTCGAAAACCACTCAATAAAAAAGTTTTATATAGGTTTGGGTCACTATATTAACCTATACATTTAGATTTAACTCTTAGTTAAATAGTTTGACATTTACCATGTCTGTTTGTATTTTTATATTATATTGTTAATAAAATTACTATATACTTCGAAGATAACCATAAGTAGTTCATTAATTATATACATATAATTATATAATCACTTTTTCTGAGTCGTATATTTTTAAGAATAGAATATCAATTAATAATATAATATTTGATTTAAAAACGCTTTTATGTAAATTTTGACACTATTTGATATTTTGTTTTTTTCTAAATTCATAATATCATTATTACATAGAAATAAATTAATATAAAAAACACTAAAATGTCATAGTAACTTAAAAAATTAGTGTAACCCTATATTTTTCCCTTTCTAATGAGTATTTATAGTCGAATTTATCCTATGTGTAACCCAATATTAAAAATGTTTTAGTCATTAATCTTTAATTTCAACTCCTTTAACTCTTCTTGGAATTAAATAATAATAAATGTCCAAATCTAATCCAAATGGACAAAAAAGATTTATATTTATTCTTATGGTTGTTCTTGGTCGAATTATACTTATCCAGTATAAATAGAACATTGTTTAGGGATATAATAATATAATTTTTACCCTTAATTACCCTATTTAATTTTAACCTTGGTAAATTAAAGTAAAAATTTATTATTCACCAAAAATTATTTTTATCATATTAAACCAAATTTTACTCCTTGATTTTAACCATGTCTCTTTGAGTTTCAGAATTAAACTCACAGAGGTGGTAAAATTATGTTTTATGTAAATTTACAAGTTCTCCTTGAAGGTGGGAAAAAGACGGTGAAAAGTTCTATAAACTTATTTATATATATATAATATTCTTAAAAAATGACTCCAATGAATTAGATTGAACTTATATGTTTATTATGTATCAATTTTAAAATAAAATAAATTTCAATAAAATAAATAATTATTTAAATAAAAATTCAGTTTTAAACTATAACTGAGAGTTTTTAACTATTCATCAAAAATTAAATGTTTTCAAAAACATACCAAAAAATCATGCTAAACTAATTTTGATTTTATGAATTCAAAAATGAAGTCTATTTTACCAAATTAATAACATAGAAATTTTATTTATTAGTTTAAAATTAATTCCCATTTTCAAAACCAAAAAGCTAATTTTTATGAAATAATAACTACCAAAAGATTGACATTTGTATATGTCCAATTTCAAAGTGAAATTACTTCCAATGAAAAACATTGGATTTAATGGTAAAAATATAATCTAACTATACATCCAAACCTTTCATATGTATATTTTAACACTATAAATTATTTTTATTAAAAAAGTTGTTTTCAGTTAAAATATATTATTTTAAACTATTCACCCAAATATGAAAGTTATCAGAAAAACACCAAATATTTATTGAAACTAAATAATTATGTCCCGATCACATAGAAGAAGTTTATTTTGTCAAGTTCAATATATAAAAGTTTCATATTTAGGATTTAAAAAAGGGTTCTCCATTAAAAGGCGATAAACTTACATTTTTTAAAAATAGTTCTTTTATAAAAAAATTAATTTTTCCTTACATTATGTCTAAGAATCTCATAACATGGATTCTAAAATTATAAGGGTTATATAAATATCAAAATTCTATTAATACTATTCATAACTACTTTTTAATGTCTAGTTTTGTAAGTCGTGGTGCACTTGAACTCGATGTTGTGTGTAGTGTAATTTATTGAATTACTTTGAAGAACTAACGTACTATGAAATCCTGGGTTGTAACATTCTTCCCGCCTTCAATAAATTGTGTCCTTGCAATTTTTAAAATTGGGCTTGGGAATATAATGGAAAGTCCCACATCGGAAAAAATGTCAATAAAACTATCACCTTAAAAGAAAGAAAAATAAGTACAAAGGTCACCCAAGATAACCCATACTAGGATTCCATGTAAGAAATAATGGATATGAAAGATAAACTAAGTGTCATGTTATGATGGAGAGGGATAGAAAACATGATCAGGATAAAGTAAAAATCAAGAAAAACATAAACTTATGATGGGAGAAATAGTCATTAGTTTCCTAGTAGGAAAAGTAAACGGACAACATTTTTTTGTTTAAAGATAAATTTCATAAATATGAGGAATTTATTTATGATGTTGACTAAGAACATAAAGACATATACTTAATTTTTAAGTAAATTTTCATTATGTAATAAATTTCTACCACTAACTCATCTTTATAAATGATGAGTATTCAAGAATACTTTGTCACACTGGAAGAGCTAGAATAAACTTCTAGAGAATCACATGATCCACAAAGGATAAACTATATATTTACCTTGTCTTTAGAGATTAATAAAAACCAAAACAGTTAGTACAAGATCAGATGATCCCCCAAAATTACATTCTTTTAGAGGAAGAAACACTAATCTTAATTTCTAAAATTAAACCAACAATACCCCAAAATTAAATAAATACCATTAAATAAAAAATTGTCTTTACAATCCGTCAATATAATCCAAGCTAATATTGAAATCCAAAACATAGAAGAATTTGGTTACGTAGTCTTCCACATTAAATTGTATCTCCAAATGACATCAACTAATCTTAATGTCACATACTTAAAAGTAATTTTCCTAATCAAATATTATCAATTATAGGTTAATCATTTCCATAAATAACCCAAATCACTATAAATCGACAATAAAAACATAGATAAAAATCCACCATTACTCCTCAAATGAAATCCCATAGTATTCTATTTTCCTTGGGTATATAGTGTTCCTAACAAAGAGAATATCTTCCAAAATAACATTTATCACTTAATCACCAAATCATTTTCCTGTACTAAGGGTAATCATTTGATAAGACATAAGATCCTAAATCAACTTATTAGTGATCAATAAAATAATTTAACTAAAAATAATTAGTCACACTAACCAGGCACTTCAAGTAGTCTAGTGGTAGGCGATAAACCACAATAGCACTTTGGTTGTGGGTTCAATTCTCACAGCATTGTTTGACACGATGGGTTGTCACACGGTCTGCGTGTTATCCTTTTTCAAAAACTATATTTTATAACATTACCAGAATGAGATAAATTCCTCAAAAAATCAATAACATAATATAAAAACAAATGTTAACTCATACCTTGCATTTAAATCCCAAAATATAATAACTTGTAATTGACTCAAAACCAATGATCATATAAAACCAAATGGTTATTTATAACTATATCCACAAGAGAAAAGATAAGTCTTCCTCAAATATCATTTTCACATGAAAAACTGCAGGGTTACAAATACAAGAGATAATTATTCCAAAGTAATACCATAAACAAGAAGCACTAATACTTTTAAAAGTTTCTCCAACCATTTATTCCCACATAACTTTTTCTTTGAACAAGAAAATATCCTATAGAATAGAGCATTCACTCGGGTAATGGAACGGTCCCCTAAATTTACTAAAAATGACTAAAAATGGATTATTGGGACCATTTTTATTTTCTTACATAGTAATATTCATTTTTCCTCAGTAATTATTCACTTTATTTCTTATTTCCCATATGTAAATAATTTCTTTATTCTATTGAGATACATTCTAGGGTGTCTCCTTCTACATTTCCTACATGATGGAAATTGAGGATTCTTTTCTCCATGGTCTCCATTACTAGGGCTCTTATCATTCAACACCTTTACCTTCTTTGTTGAGTCCGGTAGTTGGTTAATATATATCTTGTTGATCATATTTTTGGAAAACTGATTTTTCATGAACACGATATCTTTTATGACTATCAACAATTCATTTTGTTGCTCATTTCCACCACCATTCCCACCTTTTCCATCATTCTCAATATTACTATGAAATCCTTGGAATCTTTCCGTTGACTAAAACCAGAAATCCTTGTGTGAGTAAAAGTAGTCATAAAATCATTTAGAGAACATAATGACACCATATTTTCAATTTTGAAACACCTTTGGATAAACCGAGGTCATTTATTCTCATATTTTATTAAAATCTTTCAAATCGGTTCGTAAAGAAAATGTATATTATCCTAATCATATCCCCTGGGAGTTTCGTAACCAAGAGTGCAGCAAGGCCCATAGTTGTGCACCAGGTCCCATTTGAGTCTACCTCAAAGCGGTGTTTCCAGGTTTTACACCTAGGTACATATGTGCCAGAGCTCCCTCTACATGCTCGTATCCAGATGATAAAAAAAATATTTTCAATTAATTTATATTGTATATCACCGTTTTAAACTCAAAAAAGTGTTCCTCTAAGATGAATTGTTTCATTTTTATGATTTTGGTGTTATTTTGAGCTGAATAGTAAAAATTGGCCATTTTGGATTTTTAACAGTTTTGACTTATTTCTGTAGTTTGGCCATAAAATTATCTACGTTGATTCGAATTGAAATATTCTTTCTTTTTCAGATTCTAAACATCCAGGGCTTCATTTACTATTTTTGGACAAAAAGCTGAATCGGCCATATGAAAGCTCAAAAGAAGTTCACAAGTTCGTTCAAGAAAATTGTTTCCAGTTCTGCCTAGTTTTGGTGTGGGATCCATAACTCATCCATTGTGGGCCCAACGCTTGCCAAATTCTGTGGGTGGACTCGAAAGGCGATTGGGAGAATCTTTATTGAAGGAAGCACCACGGGATTTGTCCGGTTGGGGGTCCATTAAAGCTTTTTAATCCGGGGTTTGACGTTTTGGAGATTCTGACGGGATAGAATAAATCATCAGAGTAAAAGGGTCATAACTCTCGGAATACCTGTCCAAATATGCTGCAATTTTGAGGGGACACGGCTATGACAATTATGAACAACATTGAAGAAGTGATAAACGCGTGAAGAGGTCATTTATTGGGTCCAAAACGCAAACAACATTCGGAGGACATAAATCTGGCTATAAAAGGAGGAGAGCTCCTCCTCCTCAACACATCCCATTCTCCACCCCATTCCTTCTGGGGCACCAAGGAAAAGAACTTCTCTGATTTTTCTGTTATTTATTTTGTTTTAAAATGTCTCTCCTCTCCCGAATTATCTAATTTACCCCATCCATGGAGGGGTAGTTTCATTTGAGTGATCGGAATGAGGGGAGGTTGGACCTATGTGTTGTTCTTGAGTTTTGTGCTTGAAATGAATAAAATTTGTTCTTCTTTCTTCTTCCGGTTCCAATTCAAAATTCAGTATTAAATTACGAATGCGGTTGTGTTAAGGTTTTTATTCTGAAATTATAAATTTATTTGGTCGATGATCACATCTCCCTCCACCCAATTCTAATCTGTATACGGTGGAACATGATTAGGGTTGGGTAGTGATTGATCGACGGTTGTCAAGCACGTGTGTAGGATTGTATGTCGAAATCTTGGTTTATTAGGGAACAACAATTCCAGGTCTGGGATTTCTCTAATTAATCAAGAGACCTTCTACAACCCTAAACACATTAGAAGGAGGATAGACCATTTTAAGGTTTTAGAAAGGGAAATTCTCATCACATCTCTCTTACCAGTTTAAGGAAAAAGAAGAGATAAAATTTGGAAACCATGATGGCACAACACTAAGTCTAGCCGAACCAAATCCAATCACCGTCTTTATTATTTTTTAAAATCAATCAATTTCTGTTGTTTGTTTCTCTCATAGTCATTCAAATTTTTTAAAACCAATCTTTTTAAGAAAACCAAAGAAAGTGACAACCTTGTTTTGTGTGCACTCCTCTTCGGGAGACTACCTTGGATCAACTACTATACTATACTTAGGTAAATAAAATATTTTTTTGCCATGCCCCACGACAGGCGTGCGTCAAACTTGGCGCCATTGCCGGGGAGGAAGTGCAACAACCTATTTGTAAATATTTGACTTTTTCATAGTTCAAAATAATTTTTTTTTAAAAAAATTCTTTTTTCCATGATGTATTCAAATTCAAATTTTTATGCATGGGAAGATTACTCGCAGGCGCAATATCAAGAACCAGAAATTGATTATCGTGATCTCAATGATCGGGTTGAAAGGATTAGTAATAATTTGGATGATTTGGGTAGCAAAATGGAATGGGCATTGGACTATGTTCGTGCAATGATGGAGCAACCCGACCTTGAGCCAGAGCAAGAACCTGAGATAATGGTGGACGAAATTTCACCAGTCATCATTGAAGAAATAGAGGAGGTAAATGTTGAGGTACCTGAATACTCATTCATCATCACTCAACAAATTCTACCCGAGATTGATGAAAAATAAGATGACTTCCCTACTGAGCTACATGTGGGATATCAACAAGAACTTGATGAATTTTGGAATGAATGCATGGAACTTATTGATCTTCCCAAGACTTGCAAACAAGAAGAGCCTTCACCGCAGAAGGAAGACACCACCCAATTGGTGGAATTTAAATTCAAGATGGGGGAGCCCGACTACCTCCCTCCATCCAGTGATAATCAAATCCAAGAGGCACATTCAACTGAAGAAGTGATTGAACCAGACCCAACTCAGGATTTGGTCAATCCTTACATTGCCTTAAAAGAAGATGAAAAAGAATATGCACCTGTTGAGGAACACCTGGAGCTCCTTGAAGATATTGATCATCTACTTGAGGAAGTCCATGAAGAGATACAAGTTTCTATGCATGAAGAACCAAATCTAAAAGCTTCCTACCTTAAAAGGGAAGATTTTGAAATTGATATTTCAAATTTAAATGTTGAATCTCTCTTTGATTATTCTTTTCACGCAGCACATCTGGAGAAACCACTATATTTTAAAGAATACGTTGCACAAGAATCAATGAAGAAGGAGGAGGATCCATACTTCATCCTACCCCCACCATACAAGCTATACCCCACTGCAAAGGGGGTGGATATGGTGTACTCTATACATGGAATCCTCCTCAACAAGTACAATGAAGCACAAGCTGGGAAAAGCCACATGTGGTGGTTCAAATCAAAGAAGCTACATCTGCCATCAGACTTTGGATAACAGCTGGTACTGCCCACTGGAGGCAGTAAAAATTCAGGGCCCACTTGGGGGATTGTACTAAGACGTATCCCTTTCTTTCTAAGAATTTAGATTTCAATTTCATTTTTTAGAAGTAGTTTAGCATTCATCGCTTTCCTCCTTATCATTTTGAGCTTTAATGACATGATACTTGTTCTTAATTTTGAAATTTTCTTTTGTAGGATCATGATGGCAGAAGGAAGTCCCAAAAATTTGTTAAAGGGGACTAAATATTTATTTCAAAAGGGGGTTCATTATTAAATTTTAAATTTTAAACTCTTTAAATTTTTTGTCCAAAAATTGTTTTAAGCTTTAATGATAAGAATTGCATACCCACACTTGAATTAATGTATTACTCAACTTATCTAGGAGACATGAGTTTCGTAGGAATCTTGTGATGCCATGTTTTAGATTTCAATGTTAATGAGATTGAATGATTAAAATGGATAATTGGATGGTTAAAGTGAAGCAAGGATACTGAAATAAGGACTCATGATTTGAGGGAATTAATTGATTCATGTAAATGAAATTTCCCTTCCATTTTTCATTCTTTGAATTTCTTAAATTCATGTGAATTAATTTGTTATTATTAATCATGCCATGATTGATTGTCCAATATCATATTCTCATTCCTGAGAGGATTTCTAAACCAAATGTTTCCTATTTTTTTCTTGAGCAAATTTCTTGAGTGATCTTGGGACGCGCCACCTGCTAGGACTTGTATTGAAACGTGTCAAAGCTATGACTGTACAAAACCACATTTAAAATGATTGAGGCATCTCTTTGGCTATCCACATTTTATCCTAAGACCGACCTTTTCATTTATCCTTCGTAAGCCCTTAGATTCCATGAATTTCCTTATAGGTTTAAGCCACATTACAATCCAATTTTTCCTTACCTACCTGCACTTTTAGTATTTTTGCATGGTAATTCAAGTTTGAGTGTGGGGGAAGGGCCTTTCGTGTGCGTTCCTTGGGATATGTATCATTTTTGGGTGGTGTAATGTGTGCGTCATCATTTTGGGAAATGTATTATTAGAAAATTAGGCATGAGCCATCATTTCATTATGCTTCTTTCATTTCATCCAGTTATCCATTAAAAAAAGAAAAAAAATCAAAATAAAGTTGTGCCTTTCTGGAGATTTACAAAAAAATAATAATAAAGCTATGCCTTTCTGGAGCATTACAAAAAAAAATAGGGAGAACATGGATGATATCATTCTTTGTAATCATTTATTGACTCATGACCCAAGTCATTGAAAGGGGAGTGGTGTTGTGATTCACATTTCAAGGGGATTTGAGTGAGGTTCATCTTGTGTTTTCACTTGATTAATCATGCATTGTACTTAAGAGTCAAACCTCCTACTTCTGGCCTTAAATTATTTCAATCATTTACCCACCAACCCTAAGCCACAGAGTCATTTGAACCTTTATTGCAAGTCCTCATGATTTTATGTGTGTTTTGTCTTTATAAAGTGGAGAAAGTAGTTACATTACAAGCCTATGGATAAGGAAAATGTTCTCATGATATGAGCATAACTCCACTATTAATTGTATCATGAGTGATGAGAGAAAATATTCAAAAGTGAGGTAGGTCATGATTTGGCATGTTTAATAATAATAAATTGAGAAGCTTGAATGAATGAAAGGAGAAGCTTCATTATTTTTCAAAGGGGAAAAGTAAAATGCATGAATTGATTGTTTCTTTGAAAAATTGGAAATTAAATTGGTATTTTTGTGGAACTGGAAAATTTGATTGGACATTGATAATCATTTGATTTTATTCCATTTGAAATTTAAATATTGGTGACATTGGTGTCCTTTGAATTTCATGTTGAGATTTTATGCTTGAGGAAAAGCATAGTTTAAGTGTGGGGGAATTGATAGAACAAATATTTTCAATTAATTTATATTGAATATCATTGTTTTAAACTCATAAAAGTGTTCCTATAAGATGAATTGTTTCATTTTTATGATTTTGGTGTTATTTTGAGCTGAATAGTAAAAATTGGCCATTTTGGATTTTTAACAGTTTTAACTTATTTATGTAGTTTGGCCATAACATTACCTACATTGATCCGAATTGAAAAAATATTTATTTTCCAGATTCTACACATCCAGGGCTTCATTTACTATTTTTGGACTAAAAGATGAATCCGCCATATGGAAGTTCAAAAGAAGTTCACAATTTTGCTCAAGAAAACTGTTTCCAGTTCTGCCTAGTTTTGGTGTGGGATCCAAAACTCATCCATTGTGGGCCAAACTATTGCCAAATTCGGTTGGTGGACGTGAAAGGCGTTTGGGAGCATCTTTTATGAAGGAATAACCACGGGATTTGTCCGTTGGAGGGTCCATTAATGCTACCTAATCCGGGGGTTGACGTTTTGGAGATTCTGACTGGACAGAATAAAGTATCAGAGTAAAAGGGCCATAACTCTCGTAATACCTGTCCAAATCTTCTGAACTTTTGAGGGGACACGGCCAAGACAATTATGAACAACATTTAAGAAGGGTGTAACGCGTGAAGAGGTAAGTTATTGGGTCCCAAACGCGACAACATTCGGAGGACAGAAATATGCCTATAAAAGGAGGAGAGCTCGTCCTCCTCAACACATCCCATTCTCCACCACATTCCTTCTGGGGCACCAAGGAGAAGAACATCTCAAATTTTTCTTTTATTTATTTTGTTTTAAAATGTATCTCCTCTCCCGCATTATCTCGCTTACCCCATCCATGGAGGGGTAGTTTCATTTGAGTGATCGGAAAGAGGGGAGGCCGGACCTATGTGTTGTGCTTGTGTTTTGTGCTTAAAATGAATAAAATTTGTTCTTCTTTCTTCTTCCGGTTCCAATTCATAATTCAGTATTAAATTCCGAATGCGGTTGTGTAAAGGTTTTTATTCTAAAATTATAAATTGATTTGGTCGATGATCACATCTGCCTTCACCCAATTCTAATCTGTATAAGGTGGAACATGATTAGGGTTGGGTGGTGATTGCTCGACGGTTGTCAAGCATGTGTGTAGGATTGTATGTCGAAATAATGGTTTATTAGGGAACAACAATTCCAGGTCTGAGATTCCTCTAATTAATCAAGAGACCTTCTACAACCCTAAACCCATTGGAAGGAGGATAGACCATTCTAAGGTTTTAGAAAGGGAAATTCTCATCACATCTCTCTTACCAGTTTAAGGAAGAAGAAGAGATAAAATTTGGAAACCATGATGGCACAACACTAAGTCTAGCCGAACCAAATCCGATCATCATCTTTATTATTTGTTAAAATCAATCAATTTCTGTTGTTTGTTTCTCTCATAGTCATTCAAATTTTTTAAAACCAATCTTTTTAAGAAAACCAACAAAAAGTGACAACCTTGTTTTGTGTGCACTCCCCTTCGGGAGACTACCTAGGATCAACTACTATACTATACTTAGGTAAATAAAATATTGTTTTGCCACTCCCAACGATAGGCGTGCGTCAAACTTGGCGTCATTGCTGGGGAGGAAGTGCCACAACCTATTTGTAAATATTTGACTTTTTCAAAGTTAAAAATAAATTTTGTTTTAAAAAAAAATTCTTTTTTCCATGATGTATTCAAATTCAAATTTTTATGCATGGGAAGATTACTCGCAGGTGAAATATCAAGAACCAGAAATTGATTATCGTGATCTCAATGATCGGGTTGAAAGGATTAGTAATAATTTGGATGATTTGGGTAGAAAAATGGAATGGGCATTGGACTATGTTCGTGCAATGATGGAGCAACCCGATCCTGAGCCGGAGCAAGAACCTGAGATAATGGTGGAAGAAATTTCACCCGTCATCATTGAAGAACTAGAGGAAGTAAATGTTGAGGTACCTAAAGACTCATTCATTATCACTCAACAAATTCTACCCGAGATTGATGAAAAAGAGGATGACTTCCCTACTGAGCTACATGTGGGAGATCAACAAGAACTTGATGAATTTTGGAATGAATGTGAGGAACTTATTGATCTTCCCAAGACTTGGAAACAAGAAGAGCCTTCACCGCAGAAGGAAGACACCACCCAATTGGTGGAATTTAAATTCAAGATGGGGGAGCCCGACTGCCTCCCTCCATCCAGTGATAATCAAATCCAAGAGGCACATTCAACTGAAAAAGTGATTGAACCAGACCCAACTCAGGATTTGGTCAATCCTTACGTTGCCTTAAAAGAAGATGAAAAAGAATATGCACCTGTTGAGGAACACCTGGATCTCCCTAAAGATATTGATCATCTACTTGAGGAAGTCCATGAAGAGATACAAGTGTCTATGCATGAAGAACCAAATATAAAAGCTTCCTACCTTAAAAGGGAAGATTTTGAAATTAATATTTCAAATTTGAATGTTGAATCTCTCTTTGATTATTCTTTTCACGCAACACATCTGGAGAAACCACTATATTTTCAAGAAGACGTTGCACAAGAAGCAATGAAGAAGGAGGAGGATCCATACTTCATCCTACCCCCGCCATGCAAGCTATACCCCATTGTAAAGGGGGTGGATATAGTGTACTCTATACATGAAATCCTCCTCAATAAGGACAATGAAGCACAAGCTGGGAAAAACCACATGTGGTGGTTCAAATAAAGAAGCTAAATCCACCATCAGACTTTGGATAACAGCTGGTACTGCCCACTGGAGGCAGTAAAAATTCAGGGCCCACTTGGGGGATCGTACCAAGACGTATCCCTTTCTTTCTAGGAATTTAGATTTCAATTTCATTTTTTAGAAGTAGTTTAGCATTCATCGCTTTCCTCCTTATCATTTTGAGATTTAATGACATGATACTTGTTCTTAATTTTGAAATTTTATTTTGTAGGATCATGATAGCAGAAGGAAGTCCCAAAAATTTGTTAAAGGGGACTGAATATTTATTTCAAAAGGGAGTTCATTATTAAATTTTAAATTTTAAACTCTTTAAATGTTTTGTACAAAAATTGTTTTATGCTTTAATGATAAGAATTGCATACCCACACTTGAATTAATGTATTACTCAACCTATCTAGGAGACATGAGTTTCTTAGGAATCTTGTGATGCTATGTTTTAGATTTAAATGTTAATAAGATTGAATGATTAAAATGGATAATTTGATGATTAAAGTGAAGCAAGGATATTGAAATAAGGACTCATGATTTGAGAAAATTAATTGATCAATGTAAATGAAATTTCCCTTCCATTTTTCATTCTTTGAATTTCTGAAATTCATGTGAATTAATTTTTTATTATTAATCATGCCATGATTGATTGTCCAATATCATATTCTCATTCCTGAGAGGATTTCTAGACAAAATGTTTCCTATTTTATCTTGAGCATATTTCTTGAGTGTTCTTGGGACGTGCCACCTGCTAGAACTTGTATTGAAACTTGTCAAAGGTATGAATGTACAAAATCACATTTAAAATGATTAAGGCATCTCTTTGTCTAGCCACATTTTATCCCAAGACCCACCTTTGCATTTATCCTTCGTAAGCCCTTAGATGCCATGAATTTACTTATAGGTTTAAGCCACATTACAATCCAATTTTTTCTTACCTACCTACACTTTTAGTATTTTTGCATGGTAATTCAAGTTTGAGTTTGGGGGAAGGGCCTTTCGTGTGCGTTCCTTGGGATATGTATCATTTTTGGGTGGTGTAATGTGTGTGTCATCATTTTGGGAAATTTATTATTAAAAAATTGGGCATGAGTCATCATTTCATTATTCTTCTTTCATTTCATCCAGTTCTCCATAAAAAAAAGGAAAAAAAATCAAAAATAAAGTTGTTCTTTTCTGGAGCTTTACAAAAAATAATAATAAAGTCGTGCCTTTTGAGAGCTTTACAAAAAAAATAGGGAGAACTTTGATGATATCATTCTTTGTAATCATTTATTGACTCATGACCTAAGAAATTGAAAGGGGAGTGGTGTTGTGATTCACATTTCAAGGGGATTTGAGTGAGGTTCATCTTGTGTTTTCACTTGATTAATCATTCATTGTACTTAAGAGTCAAACCTCCTACTTCTGGCCTTAAATTATTTCAATCATTTACCCACCAACCCTAAGCCACAGATTCATTTGAACCTTTATTGCAAGTCCTCATGATTTTATGTGTGTTTTGTCTTTACAAAGTGGAGAAAGTAGTTACATTACAAGCCTATGGATAAGGAGCTTGTTCTCATGATATGAGCATAACTCCACTATTAATTGTATCATGAGTGATGAGAGAAAATATTCAAAAGTGAGGTAGGTCATGATTTGGCATGTTTAATAATAATAAATTGAGAATCTTGAATGAATGAAAGGAGAAGCCTCATTATTTTTCAAAGGGGAAAAGTAAAATGCATGAATTGATTCTTTCTTTGAAAAATTGGAAATTAAATTGGTATCTTTGTGGAACTGGAAAATTTGATTGGACATTGATAATCATTTGATTTTATTCCATTTGAAATTTAAATATTGGTGACATTGGTGTCCTTTGAATTCAATGTTGAGATTTTATGCTTGAGGACAAGCATAGTTTAAGTGTGGGGGAATTGATAGAAAAAATATTTTAAATTAATTTATATTGAATATCATTGTTTTAAACTCACAAAAGTGTTCCTCTAAGATTAATTGTTTCATTTTTATGATTTTGGTGTTATTTTGAGCTGAATAGTAAAAATTGGCCATTTTGGATTTTTAACAATTTTAACTTATTTCTGTAGTTTGGCCATAACATTATCTACATTGATCCGAATTGAAAAATTATTTTTTTTCCAGATTCTAAACATCCATGGATTCATTTACTATTTTTGGACTAAAAGATGAATCCGCCATATGGAAGCTCAAAAGAAGTTCACAAGTTGGCTCAAGAAAACTGTTTCCAGTTCTGCCTAGTTTAGGTGTGGGATCCATAACTCATACATTGGGAACCTAAACCTTTCCAAATTCGGTGGGTGGACGCGCAAGGAGTTTGGGAGCATCTCTTATGAAGGAAGAACCGCGGGATTTGTCCGTTTGAGGGTTCAGTAAAGCTGCCTAATCCGGGGGTTTGACGTTTTGGAGATTCTGACTGGACAAAATAAAGTATCAGAGTAAAAAGGCCATAACTCTCGGAATAACTGTCCAAATCCGATGATATTTTGAGGGGACACGTCCAAGAAAATTATGAACAACATTGAAGAAGGGATCAACACGTGATGAGGTCATTTATTGGGTCCAAAATGCGACAACATTCGGAGGACAGAAATCTGGCTATAAAAGGAGGAGAGCTCCTCCTCCTCAAAACATCTCATTCTCCACACCATTCCTTCTGGGGCACCAAGGAGAAGAACTTCTGAGATTTTTATTTTATTTATTTTGTTTTAAAATGTCTCTCCTATCCCGAATTATCTTTCTTACCCCATCCATGGAGGGGTAGTTTCATTTGAGTGATCGGAAAGAGGGGAGGCTGGACCTATGTGTTGGGCTTGAGTTTTGTGCTTGAAATTAATAAAATTTGTTTTTCTTTCTTCTTCCGGTTCCAATTCATAATTCAGTATTAAATTCCGAATGTGGTTGTGTTAAGGTTTTTATTCTGAAATTATAAATTTATTTGGTCGATGATCACATCTCCCTCCACCCAATTCTAATATGTATACGGTGGAACATGATTAGGGTTGGGTGGTGATTGCTCCACGATTGTCAATCACGTGTGTAGGATTGTATGTCGAAATCTTGGTTTATTAGGGAACAATAATTCCAAGTCTGGGATTTCTCTAATTAATCAAGATACCTTCTACAACCCTATACACATTGGAAGGAGGATATACCATTCTATGGTTTTAGAAAGGGAAATTCTCATCACATCTCTCTTACCAGTTTAAGGAAGAAGAAGAGATAAAATTTGGAAACCATGATGGCACAACACTAAGTCTAGCCGAACCAAATACGATCACCGTCTTTATTATTTGTTAAAATCAATCAATTTCTGTTGTTTCTTTCTCTCATAGTCATTCAAATTTTTTAAAACCAATCTTTTTAAGAAAACCAACAAAAAGTGACAACATTGTTTTGTGTGCACTCCTCTTCGGGAGACTACCTAGGATCAATTACTATACTATACTTAGGTAAATAAAATATTATTTTACCACGCCCCACGATAGGCGTGCGTCACCAGACAAGGATGTATTGTTTGTAAAACTCAAAAAATCTATACAATACCAAAATTATAGGAAATTATTATATAATAATCCTCAAAGTCTATCTTAGGGCTATGTGATATAATAAGAGTTTATCTAAATCTAGTTTCCACAGTTTGTACTAAACTTCCTCTAATACCAACTGTAACTCCCTAACCCCAGAAGCCCAATGTCGGTGAATTATTACGTATCATTAGCATGATCATAATAGATCAAGTCTCGAAACACCGATTAGTTTATTAGCCTTTGAAGTACTAGATATATTCATAAGGATTACATTACATGACAACAACATTGTTTCCATAGAAAACACTGAGATCCCATAGACTATCCCTGATGGTCATTCATAATATACTTGTTTGAATCTTGGGAAAAAGAAAACAAAGAAAGGGTTGAGCTCATATGCTCAGTAAGAATAACATTATAGCGGAAACTTTCATAAATAATCTTAATGATTTAAGATAGTGTATAAGTCTAGAACAAAAGCCTTTTAAACATTAACTTCAGCATAATATGGAAAAGATAAAATCAAATAATTCCATTTACTTATTTACATGGGTACTCTAATAGTTGAATAATCACATGAAATATCAATATCCACATTCATAATGATGGAATTCATGATGCCAGACTATCATAACCACACAGTCATGGCCTTGTTGCAAGACTACAAATATGATTTTGTGAAGGCATTGTACCAAGTCACTAGTTTGTCTCATGAGACTTAACTATGCATCGAGGAGATATAGTGGGCTCCACCTATCACTTACTAAGTACAATACATTTCTCATATGAAAAGTTTGAAACATAACATAAAAATTAGTATTAAAACTAGCATAAAAATAGCCAATACATTATCCACAAACCATGAATGGTATAAAAATAACACATCCACAGTCAAAAATAACTCATTAAATACAATATGGAAGATTGTATTGTAACACATTATCCTAAATCGAGATTAATGAATGATATTGACATAGATTAAAATAATCATCAAAACTATTTGAGAGAAATATCGTCCTTTTTCTTGAAAAAATTTAAAAGTCACACTATTTGTTAAGAAGCCATTTAAAAATATATTTTTAAATCAAAGTGTCCCATACAAAAATGAAACTTTTAAATGGAATTTTAATTTTAAAACATTAATGTCCATATAAGTAAATCCTTAAAACCATTTTTAAAACACGTACATTAATGAGAAAGATTTAGAAGAATAATTCTTTAAAACATTTAAAAATGATATTTTAGTTAGAGTTTCTAACCAAAAGAAAAAAAATTGAATACAAATAACTGAGGTAATAAAAACATTATAATATCATGAGAATAAAGGTATTCATGAAATACTATGCCAAAGTACATTATATACACCATATAAATGTGATTTGGTGTATAACAACAACGAAGTATCTATGGAATGTAATTTCAGATGAAATCTGTTATAAAGACTATATCCTTAGGATAAGGATAAATCAATGACATAATTATGTTTGAAAAATATAAATACAATCAATATGATTGGATATTAAGTGTAAATCAATCCGGGGACATTCACCCATATTATTGTAAAGACAAAACCAATGAATTGGGTATTTAACTCAACAAATGGAGATTGAGTTAAAATTACTATAATCAAGTTCATATAGATGAATAGAGAAATTTTCAATGGATTGATTTTGTGTTTCAAAAGTATATCCCCAGAAAGGGCAGTGGAAATTATCACATAAGCAAATTAATATTGATTCCACACATAATGTTGGAGTAAAAGAATCAATGAAGTATGCGTTACGCCGAATGAGTGGAAATTGAAATTTCAAATTCCCTTATCGATTTGGTAACTTAAGAAACATACACCCATGAAAGAAGGATCATAAAATGATGATGTAGATGTCCATAAATTAATGTATATTACACAATGAATACAATCATGGGCAGTAAACAAACCACATGAAATAAATAAGTGGTGAACAATGGAAATCACATGGAATTAAATGTCAGATAAGAAACCCCTTTCTTTGTATTGTTTACTTGATAAAGGGTATGTTAACCTCCTTTATAATGGTTAAATAATTTTTATTGAATTATAAATGAATCATATAAATTAATATGATATCATATATGATCTTTAAACATTGAATTGTTAATAATATATTAGTATTATCGTCATTTTGGGTGTTAACAGATTCGTTTTTCTTAATATTCTTTGTTATGTATTCCATATTTGTTATGGATGGGATGTATCTTATTCATATCAAGAATTATATCATGTATGTAAACATTATTTTTAATCAAAAAATGGAATTTATTATTGAATGGATATGATGGGGAATGAATCTCATCTCGTTCGTGGAGACGATAATCCATACGTACGCACGAGCGACAATATCATTAATTTGATATTAAAATAATATATAATTGGATGATATATCATATATAAAGAATAATTTTCATGTTATATATTATTATTTACATTAATTACACATCATTATCATAACCATCCAAAAAATAATGTATTTAATAACAATTATACAACGACGTGGAGACGATAATCCGTACGTATGCACGTATGGTGACATGTCATTCCAAGGATAGATAGAATAATGAATATGGATGTACCATATTTATAATAAGATCACAATATATAGAGGATATTGGGTTCATTGTTTTTGAATTTAAATAACAAATAAAGAAGTAGTGAAAGAAGAAAAGAACTTGAAAGTGGGTGGTGAAATTATTACCTCTTCTTCGGGTTCTTCATTTTGATTTGATCAAAAGGGATCCTTAAGTTAGATTTCGGACAAAAGTAGGTCCTATAGGATTAATTGAGGGAATTTGAGAGTATATTTGGGTAGGGGTCAGATGAGCAAAAATATTTGGGGGGTGTGAATTTGAGAGAAGCGAAAGAGACCTTTTATAAGAGGGGTGAGGGGAACCTTAAAAAAACACAAAATATTGTTTTATAATAAAACAATTTTCAGTTTCTAATGGCTCCAAAGTGTATTATTTAAAGGATAAAGTGGGTATGGGTCTAAAAAACTCATCCAATAGTATTTATAAAGGTTTAAGTCACTATATTAACCTTAACGTTTTGATATAACTCTTAGTTATATAGTTTCACATTTACCATGTGTCTTTGTATTTTAATATTATATGGTTAATAAAAACACTATATATTTCCAAGATAACCTAAAGTGGATCATTAATGATACCCATAAATTAAAAAGTCCTTTTGCTGAACCATAGATTTTTAGGAATAGAATATCAAATAATAATATAATATTTGATTTCAAAACTCTTTTATGTCAATTTTGACACTATTTGGTATTTTGTGTCTTATAAATTCATAACCGCGTTATATCTTCGAAAAAAATTCATATAACCAACCCAAATATGTCATAATAACTTATAAATTTAGTTTAGTTCATAAAAATCCTCAAATTACACTAATTTGTGTATTTATACTATCAATTAGTTTAACATATCATTAGTTAGGTAATTACTGCATCATCATTGTGTCATTAATAAATTAACTTATCTAATGTATAAGAAATATAAAAAAAATAGGATTGTGTATGAAATATTTTCCCATTTCTAATGAGTATTTAGAGTCTAATTTATCTTATGTGTAACCCTATATTAAAAATGTTTTAGTTATTAAACTTTGATTTTAACTCTCTTAACTCTTCTTTGAATTCAATAATAATAAATGTCCTAATCTAATCCAAGTGGACCAAAGAGGTTCATAATTTATTAATAAAGTTGTTTTTGGTAGAATTATTCTTAGCCGATAGAAATAGGACATGTGTCATGGAAATAATAATATCATTTTACCCTTAATTACTCTATTTACTTTTAACCGTGGTAAATAAAAGTAAAAAGTTACTATTAAAAAAATTATTTTTATCTTATTGAACCAAATTTCACTTTTTTATATTAACCGTGTCTCTTTGATTTTTGAAATTATAGTCTCAGAAGTGTTAAAATTTAGTTGTATGTGAATTTACAAATTCTCCTAGAAGGTGGGTAAGAGGCGGTGAAAAGTTCAATAAACTTTTTTATATCTAATATTATTACAAAATGACTCCAATGAATTACATTATAATTATATAGGGATTTTATGTATCTATTTTGAACTAAAATAATTTGAAATATAATAAATAATTATTTAAATAAAAAATATTTTTTAAACTATAACTTAGAGATTTTCTCTATTCATCAAAAATTAAAAGTTTTCAGAAACATACCAAAAATTCCTCCTAAAATAATTTTGATATTATGAATTAAAAAATTATGTATATTTTACCAGATTAAAAACATAGAAATTTAATTTATTAGTTTAAAATTAATTCCTATTTTCAAAACCAAAAATCGCATTTTAATGAAATAATAACTACCAAAAAATTGACATTTTCTTATGTCCAATTTCAAAGTGAAATTACTTCCAATGAAAAACATTGGATTACATGGTAAAAATATAATATAATTATACATCCAAACCATTCATATGTATATTTTTACACTATAAATTATTTTGATTAAAAAAGTTTTTTTCAGTTAAAATATATTATTTTTTACTATTCATCCAAATATGAAGGTTATCAGAAAAAAACCAAATATTTATTGAAATTAAATAATTATATCCCGATCTCAAATAAGAAGTTTATTTTATAAAATTGAATATATAAAAGTTTAAAATATTGGATTAAAAAAAGGGTCTGTCATTAAAAGGCGGTAAAATTTCATTTTTTGATAAACACTTATTTTATCTTAAAAAATGAATTTGTCCTTACATTTTTCCTAAGAAACTAATAACATGGATTCTAAAATTATAAGGGTTATATAAAGGTCAAAATTCTGTTAATACTATTCATAACCGCTTTTGAATGACTAGTTTGGTAAGTCGTGGTGTGCTTGAACTCGATGTTGTGAGTAGTGTAAGTTATTGAATTACTTTGAAGAAATAAAGTACTATAAAATCATGGGGTATTAAATACTTCCCTCCTTCAATAAATTGTATCCTCACAATTTTTAAAATTTTTCTTGGGAATATAATGGAAAGTCCCACATCAGAAAAAGAGTCAATAAAACTATCATTTTAATAGAATGAAAGAGAAGTACAAAGGACAACCAAGATAACCCATACTAGGATTCCATTAGGAAAACATGGATATAGAAGATAAACTAAGTGTAATGTTCTGATGGAGAGGGATAGAAAACATGATTAGAAAAAATTTAACAACATGAAAAACACAAACTTGTGATGGGACAAAAGTTCATTAGTTTCCCAGTAGGAAAAGTAAACAGACAACATTTTTTTGTTTTAAGTTAAATTTCATAAATATGAGGAATTTTTCTATGATATTTACTAAGAACAGAAAAATATATACTTAATTTTTAGGTAGAGTTTCATTCTTTAATAAATTTCTACCACTAACTCATTTTTTTAAACGATGGGTATTCAAGAAGACTTGGTCACACTAGAAGAGGGAGAATAAACTTCTAGAGAATCACATGATCCACCAAGGTTAAACTATATATTTACCTTGTATTAAGAGCTTAATCAAAACAAAAATGTTTAGTACAAGATCTGATGATCCCCCAAAAGGATATTCTTTTAGTGAAAGAAACACTAATATTAATTTCTAAAATTAAACCAACAATACCCCAAAGTTAAATAAATAACATTCAATAAACAATTGACCGTAAAATCATTCAATATAATCCAAACTAATATTGAAACACAAAAACATAGAAGAATCTGGTTATGTATTCTCCCATGTTAAATTGTATCTCCAAATGTCATCAACTACTCTTAAAGTCACATACTTAAAAGTAATTAACCTAATCACATATTCCATATTATAGGTTAAAAGTTTCTGTAAATAACCCAAATCACTATAAATAAAAAATAAAAAAATTGAAAATAAATATACTATTACTCCTCAAATGAAATACCATAGTATTCTATTTTACTTGGGCATATAGTGTTCCCAACAAAGCGAACTTCTTCCAAAATAAAATTTATCACTTAATCACCAATTCATTTTCCTATACTAAGGGTATTCATTTAATAAGAAATATGATACCAAATAAACTTATTATTGATCAATAAAATTATTTCACTAAAAATAAATAGTCACACTAACTAGGTACTTTACGTAGTCCAGTGGTAGATGATAAATCCCGATCACACTCTAGTTCTGGGTTCGATTCCCATAGCTTTTTCTGACATGATGGGTTGTCACATAGTCTGCATGTTGTCCTTTTTCAAAAAATATATTTTATAACATTACCAAAATGAGATAAATTTATCAAAATAACCATAAAATAATTTAACCACATATGTTATCTCATACCTTTCATTTTCATCCCAAAATATAATAACTTGTAATTGCCTCAAACCCAATGATCATATCAAACCAAATGGTTATTTATAACTATATCTACAAGTGAAAATATAATTCTTCCAAAAAAATCATTTTCAAATGAAAAATAGTAGGGTTATAAATAAAAGAGAAGATTATTCCAAAGTAATCCTTTAAACAAGAAGTAGTAATACTTTTAAAAATTTCTCCAACAATTTATTTCCACATAGATTCTTCTTTGAATAAGAAAATATCCTATAGAATATGGCATTCACTCGGGTAATGGACGGGTCCCCTACATTTACGGAAAATGGCCGTAAATGGGTTCTTGGGACCATTTTTATTTTCTTATATAGTACTCTTCATTTTTCCTCAGAAATTCTTCACTTTATGTACTATTTTCCCACACGTAAAGAATTTCTTTCTTCCATTGAGACACTTTAAATGGTGTCTCCTTCCACATTTCCTGCATGGTGTAAATTGACAAATCTTTTCTCCATGGTATCCAAGGCTGGAGCTCTAATCATTAATCAAATTTCCCTTCTTTTTGAGTCTAGGATTTGGTTAATATATATCTGGTTGATCATATTTTTGGAAAATTGATTTGGCATGTACACAATATCTTTTATGCCTATCAACACTCCATTTTGTTTCTCATTTCCACCATTATTCCCACCTTGTAATTCATTCTCAAAGTTACTATGACTTCCTTGTAATCCTTCCTTTGACTAAAACCAGAAAGCATTATGTGAGTAACAGTAGTCATAAAATCATTTAGAGAATATCATGACACCATATTTTCATTTTTGAAACACCTTTGGATTAACCAAGGTCATTTATTCTCATCTTATATTAAAATACTTCAAATTGGTTTTTAAGGAAAATGTAAATTATCCTAAGAATATCCCATGAGAGTTTCGTAACCAAGAGTGCAACAAGGCCCGTTTTCGTGCACTAGTTCCTGTTCAAGTCTATCTCAAAATAGTTTTTTTAGGTGTTACCCCTACGTACATCTGTGCTAGAGCCGCCTCTACCTTCTTGTATCCAGACATGAATGTATTTCCTGGAAAACTCATAAAATCTATACAATAACAAAATTCTCAGAGGTTCTTCTATACTAATCCTCAAACGCTATCATAGGGATATGTCCTCTAATGAGTGTTTATCTAAATATAGTTTCCAAGGATTGTAATAAACATTCTCTAATACCAATTGTAACTTCCCGACCCCCAAAGCCCAGTGTTGTCACATTATTACGTATCATTGGCATGATCATAAAAGATCATGTCTCGAAAGACAGATTAGTTTAGTTGCCTTGGAAGTACTAGATACATTCATAAGGTTTACATTACATTACAAGAACATTGTTTCAATAGACAACATTGAGATCCCATAGAATATCTCGGGAGGCCAGTCATAATATACTTCTTTAAATCCTAGAAAAAATAAAACATAGAATGGGGTGAGATCATATGATCAGTAAGGATAACATTATAGCGAAAAATTTCGTAAATAATCACAAAAATTAAAGGGTGTGTAAAAGACTAGAAAAAAAGCCTTTTAAACTTGATCTTCAGCATAATATGGAAAAGATAAAATAAAATAATTCTATTTAATTATTTACATGGATATTCTACTAGTAAAATAATCACATGTAATATAAATGACCACTTTCATAATGATAGAATGCCTAATGCCAGACTATCATAACCACATAGTCAAGGCCTTGTTCCAAGACTAAAAATAAGATTTTTTCAAGACCTTGTTCCAAGACACTAGTTTGACTCATGAGACTAACCAATGCATCGAGGAGCTACAGAGGGCTCCACCCATCACTTACTAAGTGCAATGCATTCCTCATATGTAAATTTTGAAACATAACATAAACATTCGTAAAAAAAAGTGCATACGAAATATAAATACATTATCCAGAAACCATGAATGGTATAAAAATAGCATAGCCACATTTAAAAATAAATCATTCAATACAATATGGAAGATTTTATTGTAACAGATTAACCTTAATCGGGAATAATGAATGATATTGACATATATGAAAATAATCATCAAAACTATTTGAGAGAAATATTCCCCTTTTTCTTGAAAACATTTAAAAGTCATAGTATTTTTGAAAAATCCATTTAAAAATAGATTTTTGAATCAAAGTGTTCCATAAAAATTTGAAAATTTTAAAAGGAATTTTAATATTAAATCATTAATGTCCATATAAATAAATCATTGAAACCATTTTTAAAACATGGACATTAATGAGAAATATTTAGAAGAATAAATATTTAAAACATTTAAAAATGATATTTTAGTTCGAGTATTTTACCAAAAGACAGACACTTGAATACAAATAATTGAGGTAATCAAAAAACTTTAATATCTTGAGAAAATGGATTCATGATATACTATGTCAAAGTACATTATATACCTCATATATAATTGATTTGGTGTATAACAACAAACAATTCTCAATGGAATGTAATTTGAGATGAAATCTCTTATAAAGACCGTATCCTTAGGGTAAGGATAAATGAAAAACAAAATATTGTTTGAAAAATATAAATACACTCAATATGATTGGATATTCAGTGTAAATCAATCCGAGGACATTCACACATATTCTTTTGAAGACAACACTAATGAAATGTGTATTAAACTCAACAAATGGAGATTGAGTTAAAATTTCTCTAATCAAGTTCATGTCGATGACTTGAGAAATTATCAATGGAGTGATTATGTGTATCGAAAGTATATCCACAGAATGGGGAGTGGAAATTATGACATAATAAAATGAATTGTGATTCCACACATAATCTTGGAGTAAAATAATAAATGATGTATGCGTAAAACCGAATGAGTGGAAATTGAAATTTCAAATTCCCTTATTGATTTGGTAACATACGAAACATACACCCATGAAAGAAGGATCATACAATGATGATGTAGATATCCATAAATTAAAGTATATTACACAATTATAACAATCATGGGCAGTACACACACCACATGAAAGAAATATGTAGTGACAATGTAAATCTCACAAAATTAAATGTGAGATGAGAAACCCCTTACATTGTACCTTTTCCTTAGTCAAGTGTAGGTTAACCTAATGTATAATGGTTAAATAATTTTTATTGAATTATACAAGAATCATATACATTAATATGATACAATATATGATCTTTTAACATTTATTTGTTAATAATATCTTAGTATTATCGTCGTTTCGGGTGTTAACAGATTCGTTTTTCCTTATATTCTTTGTTATGTGTGCCATATTTGTGTTGGATGGGATGTATCATATTCATATCCAGAATTATATCATGTCTCTAAAAATTATTTTTAATCATAAAATGAAATTTATTCTGGAATTGATATGATGGGGAATGAATCTCATCGCATTCGTGGAAACAGTAATTTGTACGTACACACGAGTGACTATATCATTATTTTGATTTTAAAATAATATATAATTGGATGGTATATCATATATAAATATTCATTATCATGTTATATTTTATAATTTACTTTAATTAAACATAATTATCATACCCATCCAAATAATAATGTATGGAATAACAATTGCACCACGACGTGGAGACGAGAATCCGTACGTACACACGTATGGTGACATGTCATTCAAAGGATGGATAGAGTAATAAATATGGTGGCATAATATTTATAATAACATCACAGTATATATAAGATACTGGAGTTATTATTTTATAATAGAAATAACAAATAATGAATAATTGGAAGAAGAAAAGAACTTGAAAGATGGTGGGGAAATTATTACCTCTTCTTCGGGTGCTTTCTTTTGATTTGATCAAAAGGGCTCCTTAAGTTGACTTTTTGACAAAAGGAGGGCCTCTAGGAAGAAGTGATGGAAGTTTAAAGGATATTTGGACAGGGGTTGGACTAGACAAAAGGCTTTTATGGTGTGAATTTGAGATAAGGGGACGTGCCCTTTTAAAAGAGGGGTGGGGGGAACCTTAGAAAAAACCTAAAATATTATTTTATAATAAAACACTTTTTTGTTTATAATGGCTCAAAAGTGGAATATTTAAAGGATAAGGTGGGGATGGGTCGAAAAGCACTCAACCAATATGTTTTAGATAGGTTTGGGTCACTATATTAACCTTAAATTCTAGATTTAACTCTTAGTTAAATATTGTGACATTTAACATGTCTCTAAATATTTTTATATTATATGGTTAATAAACATACTTTATACATTCAAGAGAATCAAAAGGGGTTAAATAATTATACAAATATAATTATATAAGTCTTATGGCCGAAAGTTAGATTTTTATGAATAGAATATTAATTAATAATATAATATTAGATTTAAAAACTCTTTTATGTCAATTTTGAAACTATTTGGTATTTTGTTTTTAATAAATTTATAACAGAATTATTACTTCAAAATAAATTCATAGAACCAACCCTAATAAGTCATACTATCTTATAAAATTATTGAAATTCATAAAAAGTCTAAAATTACTTTTATTTGGATATATATAATATCAATTAGTTTAATATTTCATTAATTAGGTAATTACTGCATCATCATTGTGTCATTAATTAAATAAATTTTTTAATTTCTAAAAAAAATAAATAAAATACCATTACATAGGAAATATTTTTATCTCTATAATTAATATTTATAGTTGAACTTATCTTATGTGTAACCCAATATTAAAAATGTCCTAGTTACTAAACATGGATTTTAACTGTTTTAACTCTCTTTGAATTAAATAATAATAAATGTCCTTTTCTAATCCAAGTGGAACAAAGATGTTCATATTTTATTCCTATGTTTTTTTGGTTGAATTATAATTATCCAATAGAATTAGGACATGTGTTAGGGTAATAATAATATCATTTTTACCCTTAATTACCCTATTTAATTTTAATCATGGTAAATTAAAGTAAAAAAGTTACTATTCACAATTTTTTTACATTATTGATCCACATTTTACTCCTTGATATTAACTGTGTGTCTCAGATTTTCAAAATTCAACTCACAAAAGCGGTAAAATTATTTTTTATGTGAATTTACAAATTCTCCTAGGAGGTGGGTAAAAGACGGTGAAAAGTTCAATAAAATTTTATATATCTAATATCATTAAAAAATGACTCAAATGAATTAAATTGAACTTATATGGGTATTATGTACCAATTTTTACCTAAAATAAATTTAATTACAATAAATAATTATTTAAATAAAAATTATGTTTTAAACTATAATTTAGTGTTTTCACTATGTATAAAAAATTAACAGTTTTTAGAAACATACTCAAAATTCACCTAAAGATAATTTTGATATTATGAATTCAAAAATGAAGTCTAATTTACCACATTCAAAACATAGAAATTGCATTTATTAGTTTAAAATTAATTCCCATTGTCAAAATCAAAAAGTGTATTTTTATGAAATAATAACTACCAAAAGATTGACATTTGTTTATGTTCAATTTCAAAGTGATGCTATTTTTAATGACAAACATTGGATTAAATGGTAAAAATATAATCTAATTATACATCCAAAACATTCATATGTATAGTTTATGTAACATCCGCAAATGATACAGGGTTAAATGAATAAATGATATGACTCATTTCAACAAGGTGAACCTTCCTTTTCGGGAGCCTACCTGATTAGAACTCCACAGTTAATAATATTATAAGGGTTATATAATGTTCAAAATTTTGTTAATAATGTTCATAATCGCTTTTGAACAACTAGTTTGGTACGTCATGGTGCGCATGAACTTGATGTTGCGCGTAGTGTAAGTTATTTAATTACCTTGAAGAACTAACATACTATGAAATCATAGGGTGTCACAAAAATATAAATACCTGATGAAACAAATTTTATTATAATAAAATTATAGAAGAGGATTGTTTTGACGAATTCATTACTTATGTAATCAAAATTTTGAGTAATAGTGGATGGTTTGTTGATAATCTTGACGATTCAATAATTGAGATGAATTTGATGAGAATTTTTTTTGGATAGATTTGATCCAAACATTGGATCACTTGAAGTTATAGAATATCTTTCTCATCATGATAAAAATAATTTTCTCATTTATTATGAAATGTGAAATCATTTGGTATTCATGATGAAAGTGAAGGGATATATGTCTTTTAAAGCCCTGATACATTTGAAAATTCATAATGATAAAGATTATGCTAAAAAATTGTATAATTATAATAAATGAGAATATAAAAATATACTGTCATTTATTTAAAAAAGTCTTTTGAAGTTAACAATCAAGAAAAAAGTCACATTCTCAAAAGATGTTATAAATACAATATTTCTGTACTCTATAATTAATTTTACAAAGTAGAATGAAGCCTTTTACGAATATTGAAATGATGAAGTAACAAAAATAATGAAGTTTTGAAATAATTATAAATATTATTTAAAGGATATTATAATTAAAAATAAATTTCAATTCAAAAATAATATATTTTATTATAAAATAAGATTAAATTGGTCACATCTCACGCAATGACTCTATTGAATAAACACATTTGAATTTCTCAAATTTTATGGTTCAAATTAAAAAAATAATTATTCAATTACCTGTGAAAAAGATACCTCAGAAAAAAATACTATGGATAAATTTTAAAAGATAAACTTAAGGAATGTCTTGAGAAAACCACCATGCTCTAAAAGGAGAAGAATATTGTAGTAAATGAGAATAAGAAACCAGTTGATGAAAAAGGCGAGAAAGCTAAAATGAAGAAAACATGTAAAATAAAATAAAAAAATTAAGTTGAATGCTACATAATATGGAATATAACCAATGAACTTGAAGAAAACCTCTCATAAAAAAATGAAGGATTTTCAACGAAACTATAAAAATATTTAATGTTTAGAAAAATATGGAAATGGTCAATAATGTAATCAAAAACTCAATTTAAGTCAAAAAATAATCCACTAAACATACCAAAAAATTTATGGTAAAATCTTTATCAGATAAATATATTTTAAAAGATAAATAATCTAAAAATCCAGTGTTAAATATTAATTCGTTTCCATCCCGAACTAAAATAATTGACGGAAATTTTCTATAATAATACCTGATGAAAGAAGAATAATGAATGAAACTTTAATTCCAAATCAGGGATGATATTAGAATCATGATGTTTACCAGATTTAAAGTTATATATATAAAATATCTAGATACAACTCTCACTTTTCATGAAAATTAAAATTTCTAGAATATTAATCATGTTGTGGAATGTTCATACAAAATGAATATATTTATTGGTATAATTTTTATTTAACTAGTATATTGAAATAATATAGTGATAGAAGTTTATATCTGAATAAATATGACTATAGAAGAATGTATATGGGAATATAATCTATCATCATGTTGACAACATAATTTTTTTTGATTTCCTTGAACTGATATAAAGAATGTGTTATAAAAAGTATCATAAAGAATAAATATTCATGAAAATATTACTTGATGAGTCCCCTATCAAAGTCTAAGGTAAACTATTTCATGTGTGAAATGAATTAATGTCACGAATGGATAATGTTTCTTATAAAGTAAAAAAGAAGACAACGTAATTGATAATAGATAGTGGAAATTCATCCCACATGATTTTTGAAATTAAATTATGAATATCATCAACAATCATGAAGTTGGTATATTTAAATTTGGTATTTATATTCCCTAAAAATCAATATTATTAGAATAGTTCTGATTTTGAAAAATAATTTGAAACCATATGATATCATTTATGTTGAATGACTAAAACAAAAATTATTGAATTTTATCCAAATTTATCATAACGATCATGAAATAAAATTTAAAATAAATACATTAATTGTTTAAATAATAAGTTATGGAAGTGTAATTTCTCAAGGTAGAATAACTTATAGAAAATTATTCCTGAATTTTGATCCATTTCTTACATGTTACATGAGAATGAAAGATTAGAACATGTTATGGAATATACAACAAGGGAATATTAGAAAAAGCTTCCTAACTAAGACTATGAATCATTATGTTGTAAGATATTTTACCATGTTGAATGGTGATAAATATGGAATCTATGGAACATTTAAGAAGGAAAATATAACTCAGAATACATACAAGAAGGGAAATATAACTCCCACAATACCATTAAAATTAACCCATATAGATCATTGTTAACCCATCAGACAAAAATTATACCCTAGGAGATATTTATTTCATTATGTTTACAGATTAATTTAGTTAGATTAATAATTTTCTTTTCCCCAAGAATATGTCTTAGTTTTTTTGGATGTTCAAATTCATATATTGCAGTTTAAAAATGATCTGGGTTTTTGTATAAAAAACTAAGATCTGATGAAGGGAATGAATACAAAAGTGAAGTGTTTGAAACTTATTACTCTAAAAAAGGAATCAAGTATCAATATGAAACACCGTATCCATGATAATAGAATGGTGTTACAACAAAGATGAATTGGGGAAACATGTAAATGGGTGGAACAAAAATGGTCAAAAATTTTATTTCAAAATAATTTTAGAGAGAAGTATTGTGTACTACGGTACACATTTAGAATATATATCCACTCATACATAAAAACCTACTACCCCTTATGAGACGTGGTACCAAAGGAATCCTATAATAAAATATTTCAGGGTATTTGGTAGTCTTTGTTACATTAAAATCCAGAAATAAGCATGGTAAAGATAGAATTAAATTATAATTATGGAGTCCTTATAGGATATTTCTCTAGTTATATTGGATAAATATGTAGGAAAAATATATAAAATAAAATATTTCACTAATCAGATTTAAAAATTGATGAAATTGTTTTCCAAACAAATCTAAATATTCAAGTAAATTTGATAATCTCAAAGAATAAAAAGAGAATATTTCCAAATAAGTTGATGGAAAATTTAATGAAATAGGAATGAGAAGATTTTTTTCTAATTTAAAATGTTCAAGTGATGATAAATGATGTTTTACTGGTAGTATAAACCCATTTTACAGATTAAAAAACATATATAAAAAGATAATATCATTAGGAACCAGAATGAACCTATTAAAACTAAAAGAAAAACATTATTTGAAAATAAAATAAGATTGGCATCATAGGTTGAACCAATAATGGCAGATAAGGATGTTGAGAGTGACCAATGTGTAAAATATATTAATTATGAACCTAACCAAAGTAAGAATAAATCTACAACGGAGATTGTTCCAAGAATAAAAAATAACATTTTGATTGGCACACAATTGGTTATTAGGAAAAACATGAATGATAAATGTGATTTAATTATGAAAAAATAAGGAATTATTTTTAAAGGATACACTCAAATGTATGGAATTGAATTTTGAGATATTATTTCACTAGTTTATAGACTTGACACAATACAAATGTTCTTGGAAGTCGTAGATCAAAATAGTTAAAAAACATATCAAATGGATGAATATTTTATATTTCTAAATGTTGACATGTATAAACAAGTCTTTATTAGACAACTGTAAGGTTTAATTATTTAATATAAATGAATAATTTTTTTCAAAATGAATGAGGGGTTTAAGGGATTAATATAGGATTGAATGTTTTGGTATTTTAATACATGATGGCTTTTTTATGAAATGAGGTTATCTAAAGGAACTATAAAAATTATCATCTACATGATGAAATATTGATAAGAGACAAAAGTGGTGATAATATGGGTGTAGAGAATAGTTTTTAACAATTTTCTAGTTTTTTGTGAAAAAATTTATATATCAATGAAATATTTGTCTGATATGTCTATAATAGGGTAATTGCATTATTTTATTACAAATTAAATAGAACTCATATTATATTTTCATTTCAAAATAAATTTATTCTAGAGAATTATTGAGAATGTTTTTATTATTAGAATAAAAGAATGTGTCTACACCAATATTTGTTTACATCAATATGAGAAAAGGTGAATTAGGTAATGAGGTTGATCATAATATTTTCATAAATATCATTTACAACCTATTTCCTCTCACAATATCATGACAATACATTTCATATGTTGTGAGTCTGTGTGAAAGGTACCGTACTGAAACAAGGGAGTCACACATGCTTGTAGTTAAGAGAATTTTGAGATATGTAAAATTCATAGTGAATTATGGGTTTCTATATAGTTTTGTTCCAATAATTTTTTTTTGCATACACTGATTTAGGTTGGGAAGGTGATAGTGCATATCATATATGAAAATAATGCGGTGGGTTTTTTGTTGATTACTGAGTCAACTGGTATATTAAAATGAAATATTCAATGAATCTACATATATATGAGTCAATGTCTATAAAACGACTTTTTTAGGTATATTGGTTTTATAGATGAAATTTAATCTATAATATTGGGGGGATGATATACATAGAATGTGGTAGATTTTGTGTGATAATTAGCATGCTATCATTCATTCAAAAATATATTTCAACACTCTTTGTCTAAAAAAGTCGAAATCAAGATCATTTTATCAAGGAGAAGGCAGATTCATGGGAAATTATAATATAATATATTTTCACAAAATAATAGCTTGAAAACATCATTAAAAAAGAAAGGAAATGTCAAAGGTTCTATGATTTAATTCAAAAATTGATTATTCCGTTTTCACAGTGATATTGAATTGTTTATTATTTGATATCCCTAACAGTCTTTTGAATTAACTTTTAATACGGGCATATAATTCCATGATAAAGGTTGAGTTTATCTTATAGGGTTAGTTATGAGTATAATTATGAAAAATGTGTTCTCTAAGTGATGATCAATTTTTAAAGGAACTAATGATGATGGAATTTGGGATGGTAGATACCCTCTTAGGTTAATATAGTGGTCGTCAAATAAATCTCCTTGGGGTGGTGAAGGTAGTAACCCGCTTGAGTTAATTTGTTTTTCAAATAATTCTCTTTTGTGATAGTGAAGGTAGTGACCCACTAGATTTGAATTGTTCTTCTAATAATTCTCCTTGATGTTGTTGATGTATGTGACCCACCAGAGCTACGTGGTCTTTAATAATCCACATAAGTGGTAATTGAATGGTCCCGTTTCTTCATGGATAATCTTTTTATTTAAATTTTTGTTTATCTAAGGATTTCAAATTTATTTTTAAAAAAATATAAATTTGGATATTAAAAAAACCATGGATTTCTTGTTTAATACATCATTATGATTTCAAGGTTCATGGTGAGTTTAGGTAGTTGTGTTTTTTGAAAACTTTTCATGAGGAACTCACAAGTCTAATAGTGATTGATGTGGTTTGGGTGGCTTAATATATCAAATATGTAAGTTTCATGATTCTAGAAACTAATATTAATATGTGATAATGGATTGATCAATTTTCTTTATTTTAATTTTATTGGATAGTATATTAACTTAGAAAAATCGTTGAATGTAAAATTCACATAGGTGATTCACATCCTGTTTTATCTTTTTATGAAATTCAGATAGCCAATTCGGACACATTACTAATTCACTTATCCAAATGATCTATATAGCGATGTGAAGATCTAGTGAATGATTTATTTATATGACCGAATGAATCACTTGTCCAAATGATCAATATATATGTTATTTTTCACAACCCCCACCCCACAAGGTATACCTCTCATGGGCTGACAATGTGTGAAGAGTGATAATGACCCCCCGAGTCACACCTCTAGTAGGCCCCGGGTTGGTGACTAGTACTGAGGGTATAGTAAGAACAGAAATGGGAGGAATTAACCTCTAATAGAACACAAGTGAAAGAGATAGATAATATAGAAACCAACCAACTCCAACTCAGATAATAGTATATAAGAAAATATGTTGTACTCATATGTAATATCATACAAAACTATAACAACTGAATGGAAAAACTGCATGTATAAAAATAAATTAAAAATCATTGTAACCACAAGCCCGAAAAGATCCTGTGACCCCAAGAAAGTAGAAAACAGCTTGATCTCCAACCTGCTCCAAGTTACCTGAAAAATAGTTTATATAGATAGGGTCAGTATAATAGTATACTCAGTAAGATCCTCCCTGAATCCTCTCGTGAAGAAGTAAAGAGAACATGCTCAATCCTAGTGAACAACAAGTGAAAGTAACTCGTCACCAAAATAGGTATACTAAGTTACCTGCCTCACTATGACTAATCTCACTAGGTATCACATAAAAGTTTATGTAATATAATAATGAATATCAAGGAAACCCGGCTACTAAATCTCCACTAGTTTTCCGCTTTTCCCCAATGTCACACGTTCTAACCATCTCTCTCCAAAAAAGGTTTTCCAATATGCACCTAGAGGAAGCACCACAATATGCACCTCATGCAATGAAACCAACACATCCACTTAAGCAAAGAAACTAGGTAGTTTCTAGAAGACACCATATCTCACATAACATGTATCTTACGTCGGAAATTATAAATCAAGCCCTTACAACCCACACATTGAGTAAGGACCCCCATGCCATCACAGGATATACACAATACACATATTATAGTCCATAAAAAACTATATCTAGAATATATTTGTGTGAATAACCACAATCCATTACAGCCATCTAAAAACACATATGTGGAAAACTAACCATTGTGCCTACTATCTCATGTAACTAACAAGAGAAGAGAGCGTTCCCAAAGGGGGTAGTAAACCATCCATCCTCCCACCATAATGTTGGAGAAATACCCCCTAGAGATTAGAATCACTGGGGTGTTAGTTGACCTAACTGATGGGTTGGAGTAGCATATAGAAACTCAAACGTAGAAAATATACTATTTCTCACAACCACACTATGTGCATAACCTAGTCTTAGACTCAACTTCAGCTAACATCTATCTAACTCCTTGATTCCACTTATAATACTAGGTATCCTATATGAATACAACCATTTAATGATCTTTATTACATTCCTTCATTCCTTTTTTATCAGTTCCACTTCAAATTCATTAATTCTTTAAACATTAACTATCTATTAACAATTTTGTCATTATATTTCATGAGCCTCACACCCAAAGTTCATTGTTCCATTAAATTGCATCCTCAACATTGCGTCCTAGCAATCTCCAACCCCATGGGTTAACATCATTTATTCAATCATTTATTTATAACATTATAACATTCCCATATTCCCTAAATTATAGAAATAAATTTTATCTACTAAACACAAGGGGGATCAACGTAGTGAGTAGATGAACTACCCATCGAGTATTTGTCTCCTATAGAAAGAGCGTAGACCCATCATATGTCAGGAAGAAAACATAGAAGTCGCATAGCATACCCCACACTAATTGGCCCCTAACTGGTAGGAGGGTATGAAAACTAGCTGCCTTGAGTAGTGGGGAATGTAAGGAAAATAAAAAATCAACTAGAAACATCAAGCATCC
Source organism: Viscum album (assembly GCA_963277665.1). Taxonomy (NCBI): domain Eukaryota; kingdom Viridiplantae; phylum Streptophyta; class Magnoliopsida; order Santalales; family Viscaceae; genus Viscum; species Viscum album. Next base: position 824,210,062 of record OY728148.1, on the reverse strand, counting down.
AAACATCCACATCAAACCCATTCCATTATATCTGGTGTCCTCCCCCACTCCCACATGCATAAACTGATGCATCATAGCACTCTAGGTTGCAAATGTTGTCCAAACAAATAGGCCTCCCAGAAACCCCATATCAAAACAGCCCTCCAGGATCACAACACAACACAAGCAGTAAGAAAATAATCATAATCTCAATTGGGCTCTGGACCATAAACAAATAATTGATCATTAAAACACAAACAAATCTCACTACTCCAAGAATAGGGATCTTGTACATTACAAGCAAGAGGGTAACTCAGAACCCTATGAGGATTTATATTTTTATCAAATAGAAAGTACTTTAGTCAACTTAGAATTAAGAGATTTATTATTTCTAGGTTCCAACTATGGTTAACCTAAACATCAAGCTATCATTATTATCAAAAATTTATTAAATATCCTTACTTAATCAATTTAATTATCATTAAATTACAACAACAACAACCAGATTCATTTTCATACATCATTATCTTTAGCCAAAAAATTATCAACTAATTTTAAGCTTTACGTTCATTACCAATTTCCATCAACAACAAAAAGCTAAACAATGTATCAAAGATATCACACTATATATAAACACAATATCCAATAAAATACGATGGATTTAAATTTATTTATCTAATTCAAATTTTCATTATGTCCATTCCATAATGTTCCATTGGTCTAAAACAAGCTAAATCTATATTTCCACTTAAAATAATTGAGAAGAAATGAATCACTTACCTCAAATAGTTCTTGATGTTATTTATACAAGAATGATCCACACAAAAGAGTATGATATCCTCCCCCATGACAGTTGTATCCACCAGAGGACGCCACGACACGAACTCACCATCTGGGAGACAAGAAAACTTCATTAGAAGCATGGAGATCACATGAAATTTCATGGGAAGGAGAAATATGAATATAAGGATTAAATTAAACAAATAAATCAAGGTAGATCATTCCTTCTATCAATTTAGGATAAACACTCTCTACTTGCACCAAAATTGTGGTGCACATGAAGTAGGAAGAAACTTCATGGTGGAAATGATATGACGATTAAGGTTCGATCACATAGCTCTTATGGGATGAAAGAAAGGATTGAGTGTCTCGCACTAGAGAACAAGGAGGAAAACAAGGGAGGAAGATTTCTTGTCCCTTTAAAATATTAATAGAGCAGCGGTTTAAGATATGATTGATTTTCCATTAAAAAAGTATTACAATAAACCATAGGGTTTGAGCAAGTAAAACAATCTGGAGCCATATGAAAATTAATATCGGAGTTATGGCCTTTGCATTGGCCTTAGAGTCCTTAAAACAAGGATTTAAATGCATTTTATGTCAATGGAAATGTCAAAGGGGATAAATTGTAGGGAGAAGGAAACACAGTTCATGAACTAGAAATTTCTAAAAGGAAAAAGGCTACTGTAGGAATATTCTTATTAGAAGGATGCTATTCAAAATAGACTTCTGTTCTGGAAACACTATTCATGAACATGAAATTTGGAAAAGGAAAAAGGCGGTTGTTGGAAGGATAGTATTAGAAGGCTGCTGTTGGAAATGGCCTACTATTCTAGAAACAATATTCATAAACTAGAAATTTAGAAAAGGAGAAAAGGAAGCTATTGGAAGGCTGCTGTGGGAAATAGACTACTGTTCTAGAAACACAGTTAATGAAATAGAAATTTGGAAAAGGAAAAAGGCTGTTGTTAGAAGGATACTATTGGAACGATGTTGTTTGAAATATCGTATTATTTTGGAAACACTTCTGATGAACTAGAAATTAGGAAATGAAAAAAAGAAGCTGTTGGAAGGCATATGTTGGAAGGATGCTAATGAAAATAGCCTTATGTTTTAAAAACACTTTTCATGTACTAGAAATTTGGAAAAGGAAAAAAGATACTATTGGAAGGCTACTGTTTGAACACCTCTATTGGAAATAGCCTATTATTCTGGAAACACAGCTCATGAACTTTTAATTTGGAAAATTGTTGGGAATATGTCAACTTGACCTCCCAAAATACCTCTAACACCAGATTTCAATAACGTAAGGGACCAGAGAGGTTCATTCCATTACATTAGACACCTCTCAAAACATTCACATCCCCAAGAATTCAAAACCAACCAAGATGAGAAAAGGGGCCCAGACAACCCCCCTATAAGATAACTCTTAGGGGAAAACCACACTGAGTTTTTCTAAAGATGAAACAAAACCTCAAAATCAGAGAAAACACACACCCCCTAAGAGTTATCACATTTAAATAGCAACACCAAGAACAAGCATCACACTATCCCAAAACATGGGTTATCTTTCCTATATGTCGTGATATGATCCATTTTCAGGGGTACTGGATCGCCCGTAATGGTTTAAGTGCATCCACATTAATTAATTCTAATTAAGAGTGAGGTCCTCCATTCCCCATACATTCGGACACATCATACACATCCAGATAAAAAATGAACAGACATTCCATATTTAAAAAAGTAAAGCTTAACATCACATCAAATGTATTGAAATGGAAGCATCAATGAAAAACTCGTCATAACAACTTAAAACAACTTTGGGTACTTAACACACATATGGGAATCCCACTCCCATGTACTCTCCTCGACGCCATTGTGTCACCACAAGATACTAACCAAGGGAATAGAATGTCCACACAACACATTCTCCTTGCGGTCATAGATTTGTATCAGCCGCTACACGAACGTCGCATCATCGTCGACATCATTCTCACTACATTTGATGATGAATGAGTCATCATGAACATAATGACAGAGCTATGATACATAGAAAAAATCATGTATCTAGATCATCTTCGAGGGAATTTCTATCCAATAAACCACATCTCAAACATGAGCCAATACCTTGAAAGGACCAACAAACCGAGGAAAAAGCATACTCCCAAAACCAAACCTTCACTTCCCATGACGAGGAGTCACCTTCATAAACATGTGATCCTAAACATTAAACTCCAAAGTTATCTTACATTGATATTCATATGATTTCTGCTGATCTTGCACTATCCTCAATTTCTCAAAATCACATGAACCATCATTGTTTTAATTTTCACTAGTTCTAGTACGAGAATTTTTGACTCTCCGACCCCAGTCTAGTACAACAAAGAATGACAAGGTTGTTAATACAAGCCTTAAAAAAATTCCATATACATGGTGGAGTGAAAACTATCATTGTTAAAAAAACTACATAAAAGGTATGTTCCTCATCCACAAGCCTCCAAAATATAGGACATAAAAGCATAACATGTCTTTATAAGTCTGGATTATCCACTCTGTATGAATATCCATTTTAGATGAAAAGTAGTGCTAAGGAATAACTATGAACCAAAATCATGTTGGATACCTCTCCACACCCTTGTGGTAAAACAAGGATCTAGATTAGAAATGATTATCCTTAGGACTCTATGGAGTCTCACCACCTCCTCCAGATATTACCTTGATAAAACTTCCAATGAGCTTCACTCCTTGATTGATATAAAGTGGGATAATTTTGTTAAATGGTCCACTACCACTCAAGTACCATCATTTCCTCCCAATGCTTATGGTGAAACAGTAACAAAATACATTGAGATGTCCTTCCACTTTCACTGAGGAATATCTAATGGCTAAGGGAAACCACTAGGGACAAAGTTCTCAGCCTTGTCCTTCTTGTAGGCCAAACATTGAGAAAAAAACTCTGAAACTACACGCTTCAACTCAGGCCACCAAAACTAACTCCTCAAGGATTGGTACATCTTTTTCATTCCAGGATTCACCGCTAAAGGTGAACTATATAACTCTCTGAGAACAATCCTTCACATCGCTAAAGGAACAAATAGCCATTTATGATACAACCCTTGGTGTTGTTCATCCTCAGACCAACGATCAGGGGCCTCACCACAAACAACTAGGTATCTCCAGAACTCCACCACTAGATCTCCCAACTAGGACTCTTCCACCTGTTTTAAGAAAGATGAATACACCTTCATCTGAAAAAGAAAACCTTTCCCCCCAACTTCTCCCATATTGAGGTGTAATGCTGAATGTTCTTCTATAACTCTCCATGAATTCCCAGATTCATGCATTACATCACTACCTGACTTCCTTCTCAGTGCATCAGCTACAAAATTCCCATTTCTAGGGGTACATGATATTTCAATGTTGTATTCCTGTAAGTACTCCATACACCGATGTTGTCGTATATTCAAGTAACACAGGGATAAAACATACGCTAGACTCTTATAATTGGTGAAAACCACAACGCGCTCTCCAATGAGGAAATGTCTCCACAATATCAGAGAAAACACCATGGATTCAAAATCGTTATCATGGGTGGCATAGTAACATTAACGGGGACCGAACATCCACAACCCAAAATAAACAACTGATCTATGCTGCATCAGAACATAGCCTAACCCCATTTTTGAAGAATCACCGAAAATATTAAACTAAACTCCCTATGCTAGAAGACAATGAACTGGAGAACTTACTAAATTATCCTTTAGATACATTAATGCTTCCTGACATAGATCAGTCTACTTGAACACCTAATCCTTCATTATCTATGATGTCAGAGGATTCAAAACTTGAGAAAAATTGGCTACAAACCTCATGTAGTAGCTTGCAAAACCATAGATCCCTTGCACCTCTACCAATGACATAGGGGCTTCCCAAGACACAAATGCTTCTATATTCCATGAATCCATAGACACTCCCTAATGGGAGACAACATTCCCTATGAAATGGACTTTGAAAGCCCAAAATATCCAATTCGAAAACTTCCCATATAAATGATGTTGATGATGGACTCCCAAAATGACGTTTAGATGCATTACATGCTCCTCCTCAGACATGGAGTACACAAAGATTTCTTCAATGAAAACCAATATGAAATTATCCATGAACTCATGGGACACCATGTTAATCAATCCCATGAACAAAACTACAACATTTTTCACACCTAATGCCATTAGAATGAACTCATAATGTCCATGATGACAACAGTAAAATGTCTTCCGGGTATCCTCATCCTTCACACGCATCTGATGATATCCTAACTGCAATTAAATATTTAAGAACCAAATTTCACCCGTTAGTTGATAGAATAAATCATAAATCTGTGGAAGTTGATAGTGATTATTAACTGTAACTTTGTTTAAGTGATGATAATTGATACACTACTACAAACCGCCATCAACCTTCTTCAGAAACAAAACATTTGTGACCCTTGGTGACACACTCAGCTGAACAAAAACACACTATAACAGACCATAAAGTTGTATACATATATCTCAAAACATATAAGGGTACATATTATTTGGGGACATAGATATCGAAGATGCTCCCAGTTGTATCTTGATCCCAAACTCGATATCTCATCGAGGGGGTAATGCTAAAACCTCTTCGGGAAAAACATCAGGGTAATATTCTATGACCTTGGGAAACACCAACTGATGAAACTCTATCAAACTCAGCATCAACTCATCCATCATGGAATATAAGTATAGAAGATGCCTTTGACCCCGGTGAGATAATCGCTCGCCAACAAACATCACTAGAACTATATCTTCATTGAATAACACCACCTGCCATTAGGAGTAATCCACGATATCCTACACTAAATACAACCTATCCATGCAGAAGATGACATCCTATTGTTGTATTTGTAAACATAAGAAATTTCCCCAAGAGTTGTACTACCCCAGCACTAGATCAAATTCTATACAGACTTCAAACATGTTAGCTCGACCTCCAACTGACATAGTCAATAATAAAAGCACTATAAGCCTCTCTACCTCAAGTCCCAAAGCATTAAAAAGGGTAATTGATATAAGGGAGTGTTCCTATATTGAATTACACAAGTCATACACCAATGTAGAAAAAAAGAAAAGTGTACCTCGAACGATGTCTCGATCACCTGGCACTAGAAATGCTATAGAATAAAGCTGACCACGACTTCTTCCATGACCTCTATAATCCTTATGTTGACAGCCACCACAGGCACACTCTCCTCTATGAGGATGGGGAGAATTTAAGGAATTTCCTCTACTGGCCAAATCTTCTCTCTACTGACCCAATATTAGTGCAACCTACGGCTTCTGCCTCAGCTGGAACTACCCCAATGGAGGAACCTAGAGCAGAACACCTAGTGCACAGTGGCTGTTCTGAAAGGTCAGTCACTCTCGCTGCTGATAACCTCGACCTCCAAAACAAAACATGTTCCTGATCTATTTGAATTTTACTAAGATACACTGCCCTTGGATAAACGATATGGTAAGGGCTGGGTCCTACCCCCAATCGAACTGGAATGTTTTTGACTTAAAAACCAAGAACCCCAGACCACTGTTCTGCTTTATGAGAAATCATGATGACTCCCCTCTCATGATGATCCTGTTCTGGCCAATGTCCCCTTGGCGACCTCTTCCCAAGACAACACCTCATGATACATCTTCAGCATAAATGGGGTAACATCGTGAGGGATCTATAGACCCAAATACTCCTTGAAATTCCTTACCCTAGCCTCCTAGTCTGGAAATAGGTCAGAAGAATATCGTAAAAGGTTCCTGAAGCAGATTCAAATCTCTCAAGAAATTGAGGTCCCTTATCGAATGATAAGAAGCTCATGATGACTGGATGCCTTTGTAGTTGAAGAATTAAACATGACTTTAAATTTTTTTCAGAAATCATCCCCTTAGATCACTGACTACTCCCAATCCCTGAGGAACAAGAAACACCACTACCTCACTACTCCACACAACATCATCACAACCAAACACACCCAGTGCTCTTTCTAACCATAGATCAAACTGAATCCTGTCTCTATATCCTCCAACCAGTCTTCCATGACTGCATCTAAAATGGAGCCCTCATACTTCTGCTGACTCTATCATAGAATCTCTGGGAGTGTCCTCTTCCATGTGTCATCCTCATCAACATCTACACTACGGAAATCTACTGGCACAACCTGGTGGACATCCTCTGTGTGATCCTGATGAGGATGTTGACCTGGAGTCAAACCTGCAAAATAAAAAATATTTAGAGCTCTTAAACCTAGATTATAGAATACTCAACATTAATTAATAAATTTTTTATATATTTATTTTAGGTTATCTTGTCCAAAAGTTTACCCATCCAAACACAGACACAAAAAAAGTAACGCATGATCCTTTCCTAAGTCTATACGATGTTACTAGTATCACCTCAGTTAGTATCTATTGTAAACATAAAGGTTCGTGCATCGGATAACAAGGGGGCTTAAAAAGATACGTCTCATCTAGTCTTAAGGGCTTACAAATCTTTCCAAACATGACTAATACTGTTTCCCTACAAACCCATGAGACCTCACCTGTGCCTAACACCAAACTCCCTCCTATCCATCAAACATACCCCTTATACCACTCTTTCAGAACCCCCTCCCCACAAGGTGTACCATTCCTAGACTGGTAATGTGATAAGAGTCATAATGACTCCCGAGTCCCGCATCTAGTAGGCCCTGGGTTGGAACCTAGAATCGAGGTTATAGTAAACCCAAAAATGGGAGGCATTACCCTCTAAGAGAACACGTGTGGAATAAAGAGAGAGAGAAGATAGAAACTAACTAACTCCATATTAGATAGATATATAAAATAAAATCTCAAGCACTCATATGTAATTTCATACAAAACTACTACCACAGAATAGAAAAACATTATGTTCCAAAACAAAGTAAAAACAGCAGTAACCATAATCCTGAACTGCTCATGCAACATCAAGCTAGTAAAAACCTGATTGATATCCAACCTAGACCAAGTGACCTGAAAAATATTATATATATATAGGGTGAGTATAACCATATACTTAGTAGGACTCTCCTCAGAGCCTCTCATGAAAAAGTAAAGAGAACATGATATTGCATAGTGAACAACTAGTGAAACTAACTCATCACCTATACAAGTATACTATGTTTCCAGCCTCACTAGGGATACTCTCACCAAGTATCACATACAAGATTATATAATATAATAAATAATATCAAGGGTAACCCACAAGCTATTACATCCCACACACCAAGTAACTATTGGTCACAAAATGTTTATCATACATCGGGCATTATACCTCAAGCATTTATAGCCAAAACACCGAGTAAGGATCCTCAAGCCATTATAGCCTATACATGTTAAAACTATAGTAGTCCAAAGGAAAATATATGCACAATATATGTATGTTAATGACCAAAAGATGTTACAAACCTCTTCACACATATGTGGGGAAAAGACACTATTGTGCCTACCAGCCCAAGTAACTACTAAGAGAAGAGAGTATGTCTAAAAGGTGCAGTCATCCATCAATAATCCCATCAGAATGTTGAGGAAAACACCCTCCAAGGGCTCAAGAATCCCCACAGTGTTAGTTTCCCTAACTGATGGGGTGGATTAGTGTATAGATACACAAAAACTACAAAATATAATATGGCTCCAAACCACACTATGGGAATAATCTAGTGTTTGAATCCACTACAGTTAATGTCTCTCAAACTCCTAACTGCCACTTCTATGACTAGGTATCCTATAAGCACACAACCATTGAATTCTCTTGATTACATTCCTTCATTCCCTTTTTATTAGTTTCAATTTAACTTCATTAATTCATTAATCATTAATTAACTATTAACAATTTCAACATTATATTTCATTAGCATCACACCCAAAGTCCATTGTTCCATTGAATTTCAAACTCATCATTGCATCCCAGCATACTGCAACCCAATGGGTTGACATCATTTATTCAATCATTTATTAACAACATTAATACTTGACCATATTCCCAAGTATTCTAGAAAAACATTATAAGCTACTAAACACAAGGGGAAGTAGCACGGTGAGTAGAAAAACTACCCATCGAGACTTTTCCGCCAATATCCAGAGCGTAGACCCCGCCGCCCTTAGGAAGCTAAACAACGAAAGCACGTGGAATACCCTGCGCAACTTCACCCCTTTCTGGATGGAGGGTAAGAAAACCAGCTGCCTTGGGAAGTGGAAAAAGTAAAGTAGAAAAACAACCAACAAGAAACAACAAGAATCCAAAAATTCAAATCCAATCTGTTCCAGCTACTCTAGTGGCCTCCCCAACAACCACATGCATAAACCGATGCATCTCACCACTCTAGGCATCAACTGCTGGCAAAACCAGTAGGCCTCCCTGCCCCCTCATATCACAACACCCTTTTAGGATGACATAAAAACACAAGCAACTGGAAAACAAACATCATATCAATTAGTTTACATGCCTTTAAACAAGGCATTAAACCTTCAAACATAATGAGCTCTCACAGCTCCAAGCATGAGGCTCTTGGGATTTACAAGCCAGAGGGTAACTCAGAACCATATAAGGAATTATTTTTTATCAAAATACTATTTCATTAATCAATCTATAATTAACTGATTTATTATATGTAGGTTCCAACTTTGGGTACCATAAACAGAATGTAATTATTCTATCACAAATTGATTAAATACTCTTTATTCATAAATTTTGTTAAAATAAAATTATGACCACAAAAACGACAACAATATTCATTTTCATACCACTTTATCATTATCCAAGCAATTATCAATTAATTTTGAGAATTATTTTTTTTACCAATTTCCATCAAGAATGAAAATCTAAACAACGAAATCATAGATATAACCGTATCTAAAAAACAAGTGTCAATAACATTCAATCAATATCAATTCATTAATCTGATTAAAATGTTAAATATGTCAATTCTATTGTGATACATTGGTTTAAAAAAATATAACACTATATTTTTATGTAAAATAATAGAGAATAAATGAATCCCATTCCTCAAATGATTCTTAATATTATTTATATGAGAACAATCCCCCCAATAGATTATAATCTCCTTCCCCGTGACAAATGTATCCACTCGAGGATGCCGCGACACGACCGCATGTTCCGACATCCAAAAAACACCATTAAAAGCATGAAGATCACATTCCATAGCATGGTAAGGAGAAACGGGAGGAGAAAGTTTTAATAAAACATAATAAAATTGGTAGATGATACCTTCAATTGTTAAAGAATCAACACTTTCTACTTGCACCAAAAGGGGGTGTGCATAAAGTAGGAAGAACCATCAAGGGTGAAATGATATGAGGATTAAGGTTTTATCACACTGATCTTATAGGAAGAAAGAATGGTTTTAGTGTCTCACACCAAAGATCAAGGAGGAAGAAAAAGGGGGTAAAATATATCATCCCTTTTAGAAGATTTAATAGTGCAGGGGTTTAGGATACACAATATTTTTCATTAAAAGAATATCACATTAAACCAGACAGTTTGACCAAGTACAAGCATCCTGATCCTGATGAAAATTAATAATGAGTTATGTCCTTTGAATCGGCCTTATATTCCTTCAAACGAGGATTTAAATTCATTTTATGTCAATGGAAACGTCAAAGGGGAGACACTTTAGGGAGATGGAAACACTATTCATGAACTAGAAATTTGGAAATGGAAAATGGCTACTATTGGAAGTCTTCTATTGGGAAATGATATTTGAAATATCATACTGTTCCGGAGTCACTTTTTAGTAACTATAACTTTGGAAAAGGAAAATGTCTTTAGTTGGAAGGCTGCTGTTGGAAGGCTACTATTGGAAATATCCTACTATTCAAGAAACACTATTAGTGAACTAAAAATTTGGATAAAGAAAACGGTTAATGTTGGTAGGATACTCTTGGAAAAAGCCTACTACTCTCGAAACATTATTCATGAACTAGAAATTTGGAAAAGGGAAAAGGCTATTGTTCAAAGGCTTCAATTGGAAATAGACTACTATTCTGCTAACACAGTTTATGAACAAGAAATTTAGCAATGGAAAGAAGGCTACTGTTAGAAGGCTACAGTAGGAAATAACCAACTATTCTAGAAACATAGTACGTAAACTAGAAATGTGGAAAACTATTGGGAATAAGTCACCTTTCTCTCTCTGAACTCCTCTAACACCAGATTTCAGCAATGTAATAGACTGGAGAGGTCCATGGTACTACATTTTTGGGAATTCATGTAATAATATTATAACATCGTTGATGAATCAACAATGAAACTAAATTATAATGAGGATGAAATAACTGATTGGTGACATTGTTGAATTCTAACTCACATAGGTGAATATTTAGTATATATGACTCTTATTGAAAACCACATATCAAATTTTTACATATCCGTTTATCATCCATGTTATTGAATCAAAATATTCACTATTAAAAGAATTTTTCTATATTTTTTGTGGTTTACAAAATTCTAATTTGAATTTGTAATAAGGATTCTTGGATGTTGTTGAATAATTTAACAATCACGAGCTTCTATTTTTAATCCTTTATTTAGGATTGTTTTGTAGGTATATGGAATATTTATTTGAGAAGTTATTTTTTTTGATTTATTCACATTATAGAAAGAGAATAATTTTTGTCCTTGATGTAGTTACTATTATTCACTAAATATTGGTTGATATTCAAAATATTATGATTACATGGTATTTTATTCATTAAAAAATCGTTGTTGATAGCTTTTTTTTGAGTTCCCCAGTGAAAAGAAATACAAGGAAAAGTTGAGTCTTGAGTTGAGTTTTTTTCTTTAGTTATAAACATATTCTGAAACCCAAGTCTTTCAAAGATTTAATTTGTGTATGAGTATACTTATGCAACACATTTCTAAACTACAACATGCTGAATTATCTCTTGGTAATATTCGAGGATCATGAAAATCGATCTATATAATTTTTTAATAAAGAAACTGATTTCATTTAGTGATCTTATTTATATTTGAATCATAATTTGTACAAAAACATAAGATGTGAGGTTAGGTGTGACTTTTTAAATGTTTTGTGGGTTAACACATGAATACTTATAAGAGTATTCAACATTGTGATATATTAAAATAATATGTGGATGTGTTGAATAACCAGCTACAACAACAAGTGTGATTCTTCATTGGATCTCAATTATTTTAATAACTGTGTATTCCATCAAATTAATTTTATTCTTTATAGTATGTGTCTAATTTTTTATATTTTTGACTGGATCATACTCTAACATGTCAGATAGGTTTTATTTTGTTAATTTAAATTTCAAAAAACACCATTTTTTTATTAAAACCACCCTTCTTTGTGGTGGAAATTGATCCTACTAGGTATGTATGATGATGGTAAACTTATTTAAATTTGGAATTTAAAATAAGAATTATTTTTTTGATAAGACTATTTCAAATTATTGAGAATCAAATATACATTTTACTGAAGACACAAAATTCTTTTTGGCAACCTTTACCCAATAGTGGATGCTCACTGAAATTAATCTATATTATAAGGACAAATCATATTTTGATCAATTTACATTGTCTTCGTAAAAAATGAAGATAATTATTGACCCTATCATTTCACTCTAGTATTAACTCATAATAATTCTAACTCCTTAGATCCCTTCCCTCTTGATTCACAGAACTCATTTTATCACTTCTCCTACCATTCATTGTTCACTTTTCTTATATATTATTATGTGGTATAGTTACCCTATTTTAGTGATGAGTTTATAAAATTACATGATGGAGTATTGTTTTGATTATGTTTTAGATATTTTTTCTTCAATTTATGTTGTGGTTGAAAATAACTTCATTTTCTCACTTGGCATGGTCCCTTGAATAATTGTATCTAGATATGGGATTCCATAACTATTTTATTATGAAAATCATCAAACTATTATGCATTATATTATTTGGGTAATGAGTTATAATTATCAAGAATGATATAAATAACCATGACGATGGAAAAATTGGAAGGGAAGTGTCATATATGTGATTTGTCTATTTCCATGATATTTTGTGTGTTGATGTTTTCGTTTTATTTTTAGTAAGGGAAATCATAACTGAATAATGAATTATATTTTGAATAGAGTTACAAATAATATATTCAAAATAATTGAATTATTCACCATAATATTCTATGATAATAAAACCCTTTAAATTGATGAATAATTTTAGTTTTCTTGGTAAATTTGATTCCTTTTACTACTAGGAATTTTTTTTATTGAAATACATACATGATTTAGGGATTAAATTTTAGGATAAAATCACATAATGAAATCATAATTAATTTTTTTTAAAAAGTTATGAATTATTTCTGTATATATCAAATGATGAACTCATTAGTCTATATGTTATACTTTTATCACAATATAGTTGTTATTGTTGTGAGAGTGTGGTCGTGTTAAGTGCTGCAAGTGTGCATGAAAATTGTTTTTGTAATGGGTTAGCTATGTAGTGTGTCATTGCTGTATAGGAGTAGTTATGTAATGTATATATTATTGGAAGAGAATGTAAGGGGCTAGTCTTAGTTCTTAGTTGGCATAATGTTGATGGTAGTGGCAGATGATGCGATGAGGGTTGGGGAATGCAATGTGGCTTGGAATAGTGTGTGGACTTTGGCGTGAGATGACTATAAACATTGTGGGCCTTGTAATTTAATTTCGGGAATGAGATGTAGGGATTTTTTAGAAACTCATAATGTAATGAGATGGTATGGATTACTAAATAAAAATAAATGAGGATTTTGGGATAGAATTGATGACATGGAAGATGCTTATGAATTGAACTATAAAAATTTAGAAGATATAATTATAATAGTGTTGGTATTGACTTGTGAATGGATTGCCATTAAATTCAGGTAAATAAGTGGATATGAACATGATTTATAATGATAAAGGATGATATATAATTGGATGAATAATTTTTAAAGGAGAAACTATGATTGATTATATGGATGTTTTCGTGTGGTTCATGGTAGATTGTATTTTAGGGGAAACCAAGATTGTTGATGAGTAATAAAAAATGTAATAGAGGAAAATGTTTTGTGGTTATCATGATTTTTGTGTGTATCTCTAGGATGGGTGTAGAGACCCGTTGCTTATCGTACATGGACATTACATTACTTTTGTGGAATACTTAGTACATTACAAAAAACACACACACAAGGACCGTAATAGTTTAGTGTCTTTGGAAACTCGGACTATAATCTTCTAATCGTGGTGAAAGATCTTCAAAATCTCCCATAAAGATCTTCTTTTTTTTTACCTAAAACCTTTCTTTATATCCTGGGGAAAAGAAAACATAAAAGGGTGAGCTCAAATGCTCAGTAAGGGTAAACAAAAGAAATATCAATCACATCATATACATAAGAACATAGCCTTTGGAAATCTTAACCTGCAAAAGAGCTCATAATATCATAACATGGGATAAATCATAGAAGTGAAAATGAGATCCCCATAATCATAACATAAAACTTGAATCTTTGTGGCATGCACACATAATCATGGAAAATCATTTCTTGTTAGTCATGACTCATTGCCAAGACTATCTTAGTGGACAAAGTCCCTTTCTGAACCGAGTTCACTCCTCGTTTCAGTCCTGTATCACTGAACCGAAATAACCTTCCGTTCCAGCCATGTCTATCTCATGAGATATAAAATCTTTACCCAATGCATTGGAGGGAGATATAGGTCCCACCCATCTTATAATGAATCCTTTCTTATGTGTGCCACATAATCATAAAACATACATCATCGCATAACACATGTAACAAAAATGGGATTCTTAAACAACATGACATCATAAAACAATTCATATAAGATAAAGGAATTAATAAATATAATTCCATCACAACATTGTCAAATCAATGTAAAAATATGGATAGAAACAGAACCCTTTATTATCTTATATGGAAAATAATTTTGATAAAACACTTGAAATCCATTCTTGAGGAAAATATCCTTTCTAATTCAAAAACATTTTCCTTTCTTAACATGTCTTACTAAAAGAAGTTGATTAAAAATAAACTTGAAAACTTGTAAAGGAAGCTTCTTGGAAATAATGTTTTAAAAATCCATTCATGCCGTTAAAAAAAACATTCTTTCGTACTTTTGTCGGAAAAGTCAAAAAAGTACCTCGTACGAAAAACGACAAAAGATTCCTTTCTTATTCTTTACTAAAAACTCACCGAAGGGTAAAATTGGATTTAAACTATTGTAAGTGGATGGAAATAATATTACATATTGAGGAAACATGGATGTGGATGATAAAATACACCCCAGTAAATACTTACGAATAAACAATCTCGGATAAAAAATGAGATTGTGATATTTCCCTTACCTTAGGTCCGATTTGCTTTGTTCGTGTCCGAAGCTCCTGTATAATGGTTTAAATAATGTTATTGACTTATTCCAGAATCATACATATTGATATGAGATCATATATGGTCATATTATTAGCTTCTTGTTAGTAATATTTCATTGTTACTTGTTACTCGGGTCTTTATAACTTTTTGTTCTTATGCGTGTTTTGTCGAATAAATTCTTATTCTTATCTTTAGGTTATAGATAATTAATTTCCAGAATGGTATTAGTGTAGTATATACCATATTCATTCATTCAATTCATTTATATAATCATTATGAAATGAAGATCATGTAGAACGAGTCGCATCACATCGTGGAGACGGTATTCCGTACGTACGCACGAGTGATGATATCGTTCCTATGATCGTGGAATTGTATTGGAGTATATATATATATTATTTCAGTATCAATATTACTTAATAATAATCATATATAGTTACTTATTACACCATTATACCCATCCTTGTAAGGTGATGGTGGAAAATAGATTACACCACGGCGTGGAGACGGTATTCCGTACGTACGCACGCGCGGTGATTTCATTTTTCCGTAGGATGGATAGAAGGTGAATTAGGGTTGTTTCATATTTATAATAACATATCAGTATGTAAGTAATACTGATGTTATTACTTTATCATGAAACAACTAAAGAAGAAGAAGTTGAAGAAGAAAGAAATTGAAAAGATCGGTAATGGATATTACCTCTTCTTTGGAACGCCTTTTTGAATCCTCCACTTAAGGAACTAAGATTTGTCTTTGGAGAAGACCAGGACCTCTAGGATTATTCTAGGGAAGTGGAGAAGGGAAAATGGCAGGGGTTGGCCGAGCTTGAGTGCTCAAATTGGTGTGAGGAGGAGGGGGACGAGGTGTCCTTTTATAGGGGAGGAGAGGGGCACCTTAGGAATATCTCAAAATATTATTTTATATTAAAGTCAAAATCGGTTTATAATGGTTCCAAAGGGTCTTATTTCGAAGCTAAAGTGGGGATGGGTCGAAATCCTATCAACCAATAGGATTTAGACAAGTTTAGGGTATTATTTTAACCTTATCAATTAGATTTAACTATAAGTTAAATAATTTAACTTTTACCGTGTCTTTTTGTTTTCTTACAATATATGGTTAATACACTTACTATAACATGCCAAACGAACCCCAAATTGTTTATTATTAATATATATATCCTTATCTAAGTCATTTGGCCGAACCTTAGATTTTTAGGAATACAATAACAATTAATAATATAATATTTGATTTAAAAACTATTTTGTGTCAATTTTGACACTATTTGATATATGATTTTTGTGAAAGTCATAACAGAATTAAATGTTCGAACCAAGTTTATTAAATCAACATTAATATATCATAGTAACCTAGAAAATTAGTGGAATTCATAAAAAGTCTCAAATTACATTTATTTTGGTGTTTATAACATCAATTATGTCAATATTTCATTAATAAGATAATTACTGCATCATCGTTGTGTCATAAATAAATTACATTATTTGATGTCTAAAAATTACAAATAAAATACCATAATGTAGGAAATCTTTTTAGCTTTCTAATGAATATTTACAATCGAATTTATCTTATGTATAACCCTATATTAAAAATGATTTACTTATTAAAATTTTATTTTAACTATTTTAACCCTTCTTTAAATAAATTAATAATAAATGTCCTAATCTAATCCAAGTGGGCCTAAATGGTCATATTTTATTCCTAAGTTTGTTTTTGGTCGAATTACACTTGTCCAATAGAATTAGGACATGTGTTAGGGTAATATTAATATCATATTTACCCTTAGTTACCCTATTTACTATTAACCGCGGTAAAAAAAAGTAAAAAGTTACTATTCACCAAAAATTATTTTCATCTCATTGAACCACATTTTAGTCCTTGATATTAACCGTGTCTCTCGGATTTTCGAAATTCCATTAACAGAAGCGGTAAAATTAAGTTTTATGCAAAATTCAGTTTTTAACCTACCACTTAGTGGTTTCACTATTCATCAAAAATTGAAGTTTTTCAGAAAAATGCCAAAATTTCACCCTAAGCTATAATTGATATTCCGAATTCAAAAATGATTTCTATTTTACAAAATTCCCAACATATAAGTTGCATTAATTAATTTTATAATTAAATCCCGCTGTTAAAACAAATAGCGTGTTTTTAAGAAACAAAATCTATCAAAAGATTGACACTTGTTTATGTCTAGTTTAAATGTGAAATTACATCCAATGACCAACATTTTATTAAATTGTAAAAATATATTCTAAATATACTTTAAAACCACTAAAATTAATGATTTATCACTATTAATTATTTCGATTAAAAAAGTTTTTTTTAATTATAATTTGGTAATTTTCACTATTCATCAGAATATGAAAGTTATCCGAAAAGTACCAAAATTTCACCTTAGGCTAAATTCGATACTCCGAATCCAAAAATGAAGTCCATTTTGAGAGTTAAAATTTCTAAAATTTAAAAAGTGGTTATTACTATTCATAACGGCTAGTTTTAATAATATTTTAATAGCATATCATTGTTTCGTGAAACTCAGGATTACGTACCACACACGCTATCGAGGAAGGTTGCGATTGCGTGTAATGCAAGGTAAGTCAAGGATGCGTGTTGTGCAAGCTCCTTTTGGTGTAGCGTATAACACAAGACATTAGTAAAATAAAAAGAATATTTTTTCATAAAATCTCGGGCTGTTACATTCTACCCCCCTTAAAATGAATTTCGCCCTTGAAATTCGTCGGGGTTATAAATGGTTTACTATTTGAAAGTTTCTTTAATAGAAACCCACATCGTAAAAGGGAATACCAAAACTTGGCTTTTAAAAACTAAAGTATGAAATGTAACGATTACCCAAATAAACTAATCACTGGGTTTCCACATAGGTGAAAATATGGATATGGAAGAGAAATCTAACCATCATGTTCTGATGGAGAGTGGTAGAGAACATGGCTATGGAAAAGCCAGTAATCACAAATCCATAAATTTCTGACGATCTAAGGTACCATCTGATTCATCAGGTATAAGAGAACTAGGACAACATTTTTGGTTTTCAAGATCATTTCCCTAATGTTAAAGAATTTGAATTAGAATAAATACTTACTTTATTTCAGTACAATCTCACTGTTGTTCGTGCCTTTAACAATTTCCACTTCATCTCTTAAATAAATGAAGTTGAATTTGTTATTCGTGAAGTGCTAGCAGATCATGTGATAGAATGACGGGTCATTCCATCTGTTTCAAACAAAAGGTTAGCAAAATTATATACATAAGTCGATCTATAGTGAGATTAATCACATATGGTTTCTAAAATGGACTTATAATTCATATATCATACTGCTTAATATAATAAAACTAGTTTCTACTAAACAGGGACTTCCTGTAGGTCAGTGGTAGGCGATAAAGGCCAGTCGCACTTCGGTTGTGGGTTCGATTCCTACAGCCTTGTCCGAAGCGATGGGCTGTCGCCCGTCCTGCAGGTTGTCCTTTTTTCTAAAACTATGTTACTATAACATCCCATCAATAATATCGAAAATCTTATATCCTTAAACAATACTAACTTATGTCCAACATAATCCAGTCTAATCTTTAGGCTTATACATAATACTGCAGTCCACTCTCATAATATAGTGACAACAATTACCGGAGATTTAATATTGTCGTTGATCCCCACATATCATAAGATATCCAAACATTCAAAGTCCTTAATCGTGTATTCTCTTGAATACCTTAGTGAAAACATGAGTGCAGTTAAAAGTTAACACTTTCCACATACCAAAATCCTCAAAATTCTATATACTCAAACCATGATATCACTTAGTCCTTATATCAATCATGAGATCATGAATACTATTAAACATTTCATTTTCTCATCTTCATTATGCGCATATCATGTTATTTCCAAAAAATATCTCAATCACTTTGAATACCACATCAATAAATATTGCAATACTCAATGATACAACATTATTTTGGAATCCCATTACATAAACACTTAATCATTCCACCACATCGTTGTCATATTCAACATTGCCAATAGTGATCGCATGTGATTTCCCTTTGTCCTTTGCCTTCAGTGGTTGCTCATGTTGATCATCACTAACCCTTGGACTAGGGCAATTATTAGCATAATGCCCCATTTCCTTGCACTTGAAGCATTGAAGTGTTGGCGGTGCGTTCTCTGCAGTGTTTGCTTTATCATTAGAAACCCTTTTTCCATTACTTCGACACTCAGCTGCTCGATGACCTTCTTTTCCACACTTAAAACATTTTCTAGTCCCTTTTAGACAATCTCCACCATGCTTCTTTCCACACTTTGTGCATAAGGAAACATTCATCTTCTTTTCACCATTATTCTGAGATTTCTCCTTGAACTCCATCTTTCGTTTCTTGTCAAAACCATGAGATGGATATGTAACACCAACTTCCATTTCTACCTTGATAGCACAACGCACAATTTCTTCATAGCTACTGAAGTCTCTTATAGCTAATGCCCTTCGAAGACTTGGTTTTAAGCCACTGAAAAATCGATCAACTTTACTTTCAGGTTGGATGATAATTCCAGAAGCATACCTTGCAAGTCTTGTAAAATTTGCTTCATAGGTACCAACAGATTCATCGTCCCTTTGCTTCAGTTCAAGAAACTCTTTCTCCATCTTTGTTCGAAGAATACGAGGGAAGTACTTATTGAAAAATAAGTTCTTGAACTCGTCCCATTCCATAGACTCAATTTCATCCCTTTGCCTTGTATTCTTAACAAGATTCCACCATTGATCAGCATCTCCTTCCAAACGATACACTGCTAGGATGACTTTATCATGCTCAGAACATTGAAGAACTGAAAATATCTTTTCAGTAGTACTAATCCATTGTTCAGCAACTAATGGATCAGTAGACCCGCTGAAAGATGGTGGACGCTGCCTCATGAAGGATTCAACAGAATGTTGCTCCCTCCTTTGTTCGTTTGGAAATCCTGCATGATTCATAGCTTGAGAAAGTTGTGTGAGCATGGCTACAAGATTTTGCATTCCAGCTCCCATATCGTTTGGTTGCTCAGGGGGACAATCATTGCATTGCCCATCGCATTCCGCATTAACACGGTTCCTTCGGGTTCCAGCCATCGTCTAAAACCCCAAAAGAATTGTGTGAGAGGCAAAAATCATGCTAGGGAAAACAACATAATAAAGGGTTAGTACCCTCAATATCTAACATCTTAGGTTAAATTTGAAGATCGTTAGCGCAATTCTAGGACTATAACCTATACGTATACTTAACCTTAGAGACATACCTAGACATACCTTAGAAATATCTCTAGGGATCTCACTAACGTTTTCGCATCCTAGTTTCCAAAGGTTGACTAAACCTTTCCTCTGATACCAACTGTAGAGACCCGTAGCTTATCGTACATGGACATTACATTACTTTTGCGGAATACTTAGTACATTACAAAAAACACACACACAAGGACCGTAATAGTTTAGTGTCTTTGGAAACTCGGACTATAATCTTCTAATCGTGGTGAAAGATCTTCAAAATCTCCCATAAAGATCTTCTTTTTTTTTTACCTAAAACCTTTCTTTATATCCTGGGGAAAAGAAAACATAAAAGGGTGAGCTCAAATGCTCAGTAAGGGTAAACAAAAGAAATATCAATCACATCATATACATAAGAACATAGCCTTTGGAAATCTTAACCTGCAAAAGAGCTCATAATATCATAACATGGGATAAATCATAGAAGTGAAAATGAGATCCCCATAATCATAACATAAAACTTGAATCTTTGTGGCATGCACACATAATCATGGAAAATCATTTCTTGTTAGTCATGACTCATTG
The DNA here is from genome assembly GCA_963277665.1 of Viscum album. Classification (NCBI taxonomy): domain Eukaryota; kingdom Viridiplantae; phylum Streptophyta; class Magnoliopsida; order Santalales; family Viscaceae; genus Viscum; species Viscum album. The sequence continues at coordinate 824,188,981 of OY728148.1, read as the reverse complement.
CCAAGACTATCTTAGTGGACAAAGTCCCTTTCTGAACCGAGTTCACTCCTCGTTTCAGTCCTGTATCACTGAACCGAAATAACCTTCCGTTCCAGCCATGTCTATCTCATGAGATATAAAATCTTTACCCAATGCATTGGAGGGAGATATAGGTCCCACCCATCTTATAATGAATCCTTTCTTATGTGTGCCACATAATCATAAAACATACATCATCGCATAACACATGTAACAAAAATGGGATTCTTAAACAACATGACATCATAAAACAATTCATATAAGATAAAGGAATTAAAAAATATAATTCCATCACAACATTGTCAAATCAATGTAAAAATATGGATAGAAACAGAACCCTTTATTATCTTATATGGAAAATAATTTTGATAAAACACTTGAAATCCATTCTTGAGGAAAATATCCTTTCTAATTCAAAAACATTTTCCTTTCTTAACATGTCTTACTAAAAGAAGTTGATTAAAAATAAACTTGAAAACTTGTAAAGGAAGCTTCTTGGAAATAATGTTTTAAAAATCCATTCATGCCGTTAAAAAAAACATTCTTTCGTACTTTTGTCGGAAAAGTCAAAAAGTACCTCGTACGAAAAACGACAAAAGATTCCTTTCTTATTCTTTACTAAAAACTCACCGAAGGTTAAAATTGGATTTAAACTATTGTAAGTGGATGGAAATAATATTACATATTGAGGAAACATGGATGTGGATGATAAAATACACCCCAGTAAATACTTACGAATAAACAATCTCGGATAAAAAATGAGATTGTGATATTTCCCTTACCTTAGGTCCGATTTGCTTTGTTCGTGTCCGAAGCTCCTGTATAATGGTTTAAATAATGTTATTGACTTATTCCAGAATCATACATATTGATATGAGATCATATATGGTCATATTATTAGCTTCTTGTTAGTAATATTTCATTGTTACTTGTTACTCGGGTCTTTATAACTTTTTGTTCTTATGCGTGTTTTGTCGAATAAATTCTTATTCTTATCTTTAGGTTATAGATAATTAATTTCCAGAATGGTATTAGTGTAGTATATACCATATTCATTCATTCAATTCATTTATATAATCATTATGAAATGAAGATCATGTAGAACGAGTCGCATCACATCGTGGAGACGGTATTCCGTACGTACGCACGAGTGATGATATCGTTCCTATGATCGTGGAATTGTATTGGAGTATATATATATATATTATTTCAGTATCAATATTACTTAATAATAATCATATATAGTTACTGATTACACCATTATACCCATCCTTGTAAGGTGATGGTGGAAAATAGATTACACCACGGCGTGGAGACGGTATTCCGTACGTACGCACGCGCGGTGATTTCATTTTTCCGTAGGATGGATAGAAGGTGAATTAGGGTTGTTTCATATTTATAATAACATATCAGTATGTAAGTAATACTGATGTTATTACTTTATCATGAAACAACTAAAGAAGAAGAAGTTGAAGAAGAAAGAAATTGAAAAGATCGGTAATGGATATTACCTCTTCTTTGGAACGCCTTTTTGAATCCTCCACTTAAGGAACTATGATTGGTCTTTGGAGAAGACCAGGACCTCTAGGATTATTCTAGGGAAGTGGAGAAGGGAAAATGGCAGGGGTTGGCCGAGCTTGAGTGCTCAAATTGGTGTGAGGAGGAGGGAGAGGAGGTGTCCTTTTATAGGGGAGGAGAGGGGCACCTTAGGAATATCTCAAAATATTATTTTATATTAAAGTCAAAATCGGTTTATAATGGTTCCAAAGGGTCTTATTTCGAAGATAAAGTGGGGATGGGTCGAAATCCTATCAACAAATAGGATTTAGACAAGTTTAGGGTATTATTTTAACCTTATCAATTAGATTTAACTATAAGTTAAATAATTTAACTTTTACCGTGTCTTTTTGTTTTTTACACTATATGGTTAATACACTTACTATAACATGCCAAACGAACCCCAAATTGTTTATTATTAATATATATATCTTTATCTAAGTCATTTGGCCGAACCTTAGATTTTTAGGAATACAATAACAATTAATAATATAATATTTTATTTAAAAACTATTTTGTGTCAATTTTGACACTATTTGATATATGATTTTTGTGAAAGTCATAACAGAATTAAATGTTCGAACCAAGTTGATTAAATCAACATTAATATATCATAGTAACCTAGAAAATTAGTGGAATTCATAAAAAGTCTCAAATTACATTTATTTTGGTGTTTATAACATCAATTATGTCAATATTTCATTAATAAGATAATTACTGCATCATCGTTTTGTCATAAATAAATTAAATTATTTGATGTCTAAAAATTACAAATAAAATACCATAATGTAGGAACTCTTTTTAGCTTTCTAATTAATATTTACAATCGAATTTATCTTATGTATAACCCTATATTAAAAATGATTTACTTATTAAACTTTGATTTTAACTATTTTAACCCTTCTTTAAATAAATTAATAATAAATGTCCTAATCTAATCCAAGTGGGCCTAAATGGTCATATTTTATTCCTAAGTTTGTTTTTGGTCTAATTACACTTGTACAATAGAATTAGGACATGTGTTAGGGTAATATTAATATCATATTTACCCTTAGTTACCCTATTTACTATTAACCGCGGTAAAAAAAAGTAAAAAGTTATTATTCACCAAAAATTATTTTCATCTCATTGAACCACATTTTAGTCCTTGATATTAACCGTGTCATTCGGATTTTCGAAATTCCATTCACAGAAGCGGTAAAATTACGTTTTATGCAAAATTCAGTTTTTAACCTACCACTTAGTGGTTTCACTATTCATCAAAAATTGAAGTTTTTCAGAAAAATGCCAAAATTTCACCCTAAGCTATAATTGATATTCCGAATTCAAAAATGATTTCTATTTTACAAAATTCCCAACATATAAGTTGCATTAATTAATTTTATAATTAAATCCCGCTGTTAAAACAAATAGCGTGTTTTTAAGAAACAAAATCTATCAAAAGATTGACACTTGTTTATGTCTAGTTTAAATGTGAAATTACATCCAATGACCAACATTGTATTAAATTGTTAAAATATATTCTAAATATACTTTAAAACCACTCAAATTAATGATTTATCTCTATTAATTATTTCGATTAAAAAAGTTGTTTTTAATTATAATTTGGTAATTTTCACTATTCATCAGAATATGAAAGTTATCCGAAAAGTACCAAAATTTCACCTTAGGCTAAATTCGATACTCCGAATCCAAAAATGAAGTCCATTTTGAGAGTTAAAATTTCTAAAATTTAAAAAGTGGTTATTACTATTCATAACTGCTAGTTTTAATAATATTTTAATAGCATATCATTGTTTCGTGAAACTCAGGATTACGTACCACACACGCTATCGAGGAAGGTTGCGATTGCGTGTAATGCAAGGTAAGTCAAGGATGCGTGTTGTGCAAGATCCTTTTGGTGTAGCGTATAACACAAGACATTAGTAAAATAAAAAGAATATTTTTTCATAAAATCTCGGGCTGTTACATTCTACCCCCCTTAAAATGAATTTCGCCCTCGAAATTCGTCGGGGTTATAAATGGTTTACTATTTGAATGTTTCTTTAATAGAAACCCACATCGTAAAAGGGAATACCAAAACTTGGCTTTTAAAAACTAAAGTATGAAATGTAACGATTACCCAAATAAACTAATCACTGGGTTTCCACATAGGTGAAAATATGGATATGGAAGAGAAATCTAACCATCATGTTCTGATGGAGAGTGGTAGAGAACATGGCTATGGAAAAGCCAGTAATCACAAATCCATAAATTTGTGACGATCTAAGGTACCATCTGATTCATCAGGTATAAGAGAACTAGGACAACATTTTTGGTTTTCAAGATCATTTCCCTAAAGTTAAAGAATTTGAATTAGAATAAATACTTACTTTATTTCAGTACAATCTCACTGTTGTTCGTGCCTTTAACAATTTCCACTTCATCTCTTAAATAAATGAAGTTGAATTTGTTATTCGTGAAGTGCTAGCAGATCATGTGATAGAATGACGGGTCATTCCATCCGTTTCAAACAAAAGGTTAGCAAAATTATATACATAAGTCGATCTATAGTGAGATTAATCACATATGGTTTCTAAAATGGACTTATAATTCATATATCATACTGCTTAATATAATAAAACTAGTTTCTACTAAACAGGGACTTCCTGTAGGTCAGTGGTAGGCGATAAAGGCCAGTCGCACTTCGGTTGTGGTTTCGATTCCTACAGCCTTGTCCGAAGCGATGGGCTGTCGCCCGTCCTGCAGGTTGTCCTTTTTTCTAAAACTACGTTACTATAACATCCCATCAATAATATCGAAAATCTTATATCCTTAAACAATACTAACTTATGTCCAACATAATCCAGTCTAATCTTTAGGCTTATACATAATACTGCAGTCCACTCTCATAATATAGTGACAACGATTACCGGAGATTTAATACTGTCGTTGATCCCCACATATCATAAGATATCCAAACATTCAAAGTCCTTAATCGTGTATTCTCTTGAATACCTTAGTGAAAACATGAGTGCAGTTAAAAGTTAACACTTTCCACATACCAAAATCCTCAAAATTCTATATACTCAAACCATGATATCACTTAGTCCTTATATCAATCATGAGCTCATGAATACTATTAAACATTTCATTTTCTCATCTTCATTATGCGCATATCATGTTATTTCCAAAAAATATCTCAGTCACTTTGAATACCACATCAATAAATATTGCAATACTCAATGATACAACATTATTTTGGAATCCCATTACATAAACACTTAATCATTCCACCACATCGTTGTCATATTCAACATTGCCAATAGTGATCGCATGTGATTTCCCTTTGTCCTTTGCCTTCAGTGGTTGCTCATGTTGATCATCACTAACCCTTGGATTAGGGAAATTATTAGCATAATGCCCCATTTCCTTGCACTTGAAGCATTGAAGTGTTGGCGGTGCGTTCTCTGCAGTGTTTGCTTTATCATTAGAAACCCTTTTTCCATTACTTCGACACTCAGCTGCTCGATGACCTTCTTTTCCACACTTAAAACATTTTCTAGTCCCTTTTAGACAATCTCCACCATGCTTCTTTCCACACTTTGTGCATAAGGAAACATTCATCTTCTTTTCACCATTATTCTGAGATTTCTCCTTGAACTCCATCTTTCGTTTCTTGTCAAAACCATGAGATGGATATGTAACACCAACTTCCATTTCTACCTTAATAGCACAACGCACAATTTCTTCATAGCTACTGAAGTCTCTTATAGCTAATGCCCTTCGAAGACTTGGTTTTAAGCCACTGAAAAATAGATCAACTTTACTTTCAGGTTGGATGATAATTCCAGAAGCATACCTTGCAAGTCTTGTAAAATTTGCTTCATAGGTACCAACAGATTCATCGTCCCTTTGCTTCAGTTCAAGAAACTCTTTCTCCATCTTTGTTCGAAGAATACGAGGGAAGTACTTATTGAAAAATAAGTTCTTGAACTCGTCCCATTCCATAGACTCAATTTCATCCCTTTGCCTTGTATTCTTAACAAGATTCCACCATTGATCAGCATCTCCTTCCAAACGATACACTGCTAGGATGACTTTATCATGCTCAGAACATTGAAGAACTGAAAATATCTTTTCAGTAGTACTAATCCATTGTTCAGCAACTAATGGATCAGTAGACCCGCTGAAAGATGGTGGACGCTGCCTCATGAAGGATTCAACAGAATGTTGCTCCCTCCTTTGTTCGTTTGGAAATCCTGCATGATTCATAGCTTGAGAAATTTGTGTGAGCATGGCTACAAGATTTTTCATTCCAGCTCCCATATCGTTTGGTTGCTCAGGGGGACAATCATTGCATTGCCCATCGCATTCCGCATTAACACGGTTCCTTCGGGTTCCAGCCATCGTCTAAAACCCCAAAAGAATTGTGTGAGAGGCAAAAATCATGCTAGGGAAAACAACATAATAAAGGGTTAGTACCCTCAATATCTAACATCTTAGGTTAAATTTGAAGATCGTTAGCGCAATTCTAGGACTATAACCTATACATATACTTAACCTTAGAGACATACCTAGACATACCTTAGAAATATCTCTAGGGATCTCACTAACGTTTTCGCATCCTAGTTTCCAAAGGTTGACTAAACCTTTCCTCTGATACCAACTGTAGAGACCCGTAGCTTATCGTACATGGACATTACATTACTTTTGCGGAATACTTAGTACATTACAAAAAACACACACACAAGGACCGTAATAGTTTAGTGTCTTTGGAAACTCGGACTATAATCTTCTAATCGTGGTGAAAGATCTTCAAAATCTCCCATAAAGATCTTCTTTTTTTTTTACCTAAAACCTTTCTTTATATCCTGGGGAAAAGAAAACATAAAAGGGTGAGCTCAAATGCTCAGTAAGGGTAAACAAAAGAAATATCAATCACATCATATACATAAGAACATAGCCTTTGGAAATCTTAACCTGCAAAAGAGCTCATAATATCATAACATGGGATAAATCATAGAAGTGAAAATGAGATCCCCATAATCATAACATAAAACTTGAATCTTTGTGGCATGCACACATAATCATGGAAAATCATTTCTTGTTAGTCATGACTCATTGCCAAGACTATCTTAGTGGACAAAGTCCCTTTCTGAACCGAGTTCACTCCTCGTTTCAGTCCTGTATCACTGAACCGAAATAACCTTCCGTTCCAGCCATGTCTATCTCATGAGATATAAAATCTTTACCCAATGCATTGGAGGGAGATATAGGTCCCACCCATCTTATAATGAATCCTTTCTTATGTGTGCCACATAATCATAAAACATACATCATCGCATAACACATGTAACAAAAATGGGATTCTTAAACAACATGACATCATAAAACAATTCATATAAGATAAAGGAATTAAAAAATATAATTCCATCACAACATTGTCAAATCAATGTAAAAATATGGATAGAAACAGAACCCTTTATTATCTTATATGGAAAATAATTTTGATAAAACACTTGAAATCCATTCTTGAGGAAAATATCCTTTCTAATTCAAAAACATTTTCCTTTCTTAACATGTCTTACTAAAAGAAGTTGATTAAAAATAAACTTGAAAACTTGTAAACGAAGCTTCTTGGAAATAATGTTTTAAAAATCCATTCATGCCGTTAAAAAAAACATTCTTTCGTACTTTTGTCGGAAAAGTCAAAAGTACCTCGTACGAAAAACGACAAAAGATTCCTTTCTTATTCTTTACTAAAAACTCACCGAAGGGTAAAATTGGATTTAAACTATTGTAAGTGGATGGAAATAATATTACATATTGAGGAAACATGGATGTGGATGATAAAATACACCCCAGTAAATACTTACGAATAAACAATCTCGGATAAAAAATGAGATTGTGATATTTCCCTTACCTTAGGTCCGATTTTCTTTGTTCGTGTCCGAAGCTCCTGTACAATGGTTTAAATAATGTTATTGACTTATTCCAGAATCATAAATATTGATATGAGATCATATATGGTCATATTATTAGCTTCTTGTTAGTAATATTTCATTGTTACTTGTTACTCGGGTCTTTATAACTTTTTGTTCTTATGCGTGTTTTGTCGAATAAATTCTTATTCTTATCTTTAGGTTATAGATAATTAATTTCCAAAATGGTATTAGTGTAGTATATACCATATTCATTCATTCAATTCATTTATATAATCATTATGAAATGAAGATCATGTAGAACGAGTCGCATCACATCGTGGAGACGGTATTCCGTACGTACGCACGAGTGATGATATCGTTCATATGATCGTAGAATTGTATTGGAGTATATATATATATTATTTCAGTATCAATATTACTTAATAATAATCATATATAGTTACTGATTACACCATTATACCCATCCTTGTAAGGTGATGGTGGAAAATAGATTACACCACGGCATGGAGACGGTATTCCGTACGTACGCACGCGCGGTGATTTCATTTTTCCGTAGGATGGATAGAAGGTGAATTAGGGTTGTTTCATATTTATAATAACATATCAGTATGTAAGTAATACTGATGTTATTACTTTATCATGAAACAACTAAAGAAGAAGAAGTTGAAGAAGAAAGAAATTGAAAAGATCGGTAATGGATATTACCTCTTCTTTGGAACGCCTTTTTGAATCCTCCACTTAAGGAACTAAGATTGGTCTTTGGAGAAGACCAGGACCTCTAGGATTATTCTAGGGAAGTGGAGAAGGGAAAATGGCAGGGGTTGGCCGAGCTTGAGTGCTCAAATTGGTGTGAGGAGGAGGGGGAGGAAGTGTCCTTTTATAGGGGAGGAGAGGGGCACCTTAGGAATATCTCAAAATATTATTTTATATTAAAGTCAAAATCGGTTTATAATGGTTCCAAAGGGTCTTATTTCGAAGCTAAAGTGGGGATGGGTCGAAATCATATCAACCAATAGGATTTAGACAAGTTTAGGGTATTATTTTAACCTTATCAATTAGATTTAACTATAAGTTAAATAATTTAACTTTTACCATGTCTTTTTGTTTTCTTACACTATATGGTTAATACACTTACTATAACATGCCAAACGAACCCCAAATTGTTTATTATTAATATATATATCCTTATCTAAGTCATTTGGCCGAACCTTAGATTTTTAGGAATACAATAACAATTAATAATATAATATTTGATTTAAAAACTATTTTGTGTCAATTTTGACACTATTTGATATATGATTTTTGTGAAAGTCATAACAGAATTAAATGTTCGAAACAAGTTGATTAAATAAACATTGATATATCATAGTAACCTAGAAAATTAGTGGAATTCATAAAAAGTCTCAAATTACATTTATTTTGGTGTTTATAACATCAATTATGTCAATATTTCATTAATAAGATAATTACTGCATCATCGTTGTGTCATAAATAAATTAACTTATTTGATGTCTAAAAATTACAAATAAAATACCATAATGTAGGACATCTTTTTAGCTTTCTAATGAATATTTACAATCGAATTTATCTTATGTATAACCCTATATTAAAAATGATTTACTTATTAAACTTTGATTTTAACTATTTTAACCCTTCTTTAAATAAATTAATAATAAATGTCCTAATCTAATCCAAGTGGGCCTAAATGGTCATATTTTATTCCTAAGTTTGTTTTTGGTCGAATTACACTTGTCCAATAGAATTAGGACATGTGTTAGGGTAATATTAATATCATATTTACCCTTAGTTACCCTATTTACTATTAACCGCGGTAAAAAAAAGTAAAAAGTTACTATTCACCAAAAATTATTTTCATCTCATTGAACCACATTTTAGTCCTTGATATTAACCGTGTCTCTCGGATTTTCGAAATTCCATTCACAGAAGCGGTAAAATTAAGTTTTATGCAAAATTCAGTTTTTAACCTACCACTTAGTGGTTTCACTATTCATCAAAAATTGAAGTTTTTCAGAAAAATGCCAAAATTTCACCCTAAGCTATAATTGATATTCCGAATTCAAAAATGATTTCTATTTTACAAAATTCCCAACATATAAGTTGCATTAATTAATTTTATAATTAAATCCCGCTGTTAAAACAAATAGCGTGTTTTTAAGAAACAAAATCTATCAAAAGATTGACACTTGTTTATGTCTAGTTTAAATGTGAAATTACATCCAATGACCAACATTGTATTAAATTGTAAAAATATATTCTAAATATACTTTAAAACCACTCAAATTAATGATTTATCACTATTAATTATTTCGATTAAAAAAGTTGTTTTTAATTATAATTTGGTAATTTTCACTATTCATCAGAATATGAAAGTTATCCGAAAAGTACCAAAATCTCACCTTAGGCTAAATTCGATACTCCGAATCCAAAAATGAAGTCCATTTTGAGAGTTAAAATTTCTAAAATTTAAAAAGTGGTTATTACTATTCATAACGGCTAGTTTTAATAATATTTTAATAGCATATCATTGTTTCGTGAAACTCAGGATTACGTACCACACACGCTATCGAGGAAGGTTGCGATTGCGTGTAATGAAAGGTAAGTCAAGGATGTGTGTTGTGCAAGATCCTTTTGGTGTAGCGTATAACACAAGACATTAGTAAAATAAAAAGAATATTTTTTCATAAAATCTCGGGCTGTTACAATGGGTTTTTGTTGGGAATATATATCCTCATACAGTGCTGTGATTTCTATAAAAACCCCACTTGCTTTAGTTATCCTATTTGATAAAAAAATGTTTTTGGTTTTGGGTATTTTCTGATGACATTCAGGTTGACATTGAAACATGGAAGGACATCTTGTATTCCCTACTCTCTTTTTTGGTATTGTATACATTAAAATCTCATAAATCTTCATAAATGAATGTTTCTATCTTTTTCATGGTTTTCCTTTTTATATACTAAGTAGGGACACAAATTAATTGGGGGGGGGGATAACTTTAATGGTGAAGTCACGTATTTGTTAAATTCTCAAATTTAACTGGTCATTTCTATAGCCAAATGGATATTTACAATCCCTATAATATGGTTACACAACATGTAAACAATCAATTAAAATAATTTCTTTTTAATAAGGATGTTATGAATTTTTCATCAGATATGAAAATTATCAAATTCATGACCTTTATTTGTGTTACACATTTTGTAAAACCCTAAGATTTGTTTTTTAACAACCATTCGAGCATAAAATATTACTTCCTACCCTATATATATTCTTTATCACAACTTTATAATAATTCCCAGGTATCTTTGGATCCCTCAAACCCTTTCGGGGGGTTTCGTTCAACATTCAATTATTGTTGTGGTTGTAGTATAACTAACCGAGTTCACATTCTATCAATATCTCAGTCTATTGGACTTTTCTTCCATAGGGTTGGAAATATAATCCTAAAATGTAGGTATCTAAACTATATTTTAAAAATAATTTAGGTTGATTTACTAGATGTTATATACCTTCATTCATGTTGGCAGGCCTGTCACAGGCTTTGTGATTCACTGAGTAAGGTAGGCTATTATGTCTTGATGAAAAATTTATATTGTCTAGAAATTTCATTGTTTGAAATTAAATTATTTGAATTTAAATTCAATAGTTTGGATTTGGATTATATTTATTTTGATTGGTTTTTGGAAAACCCCCAATTCTTTTGAATTGGGGTTTTGGAGAAAAATGGATTTTTGGCCTGAAATTGGAAATTGGTGAAAATTAAATTATTTATTTAAAATTTAAAATTTTACAAAAAATGAATCAGTAATATTTTTTAATTCAATTTAGAAATTGATTTGATGGAAAATTTAGAATAACACGATTCTAGTGAACTAGGGGTTTGTGATGTAATAGAATGAATTGTTTTAAAATTCTAATTTTAAAAAATGTCATAATGAAAATGGTTTTAATGAATCCATTTTGGCTTTATTTAAAATGGGACTTAAGTATATATTATAGTTAACATTGATTATGGGCTCCTTATAGGATATAAATTTCATACCTTATTTGGCACATGACCATGTTTCATGCTTGTTTATATTTGAAATTCATATTTCATTGTTATAAAATGTTTTACATTCCTTCAGTACTACTATAAACTATTTTATATAAATGTGTTTATTTAATACATTTGTTGAAAATTTCATATTTTGTAAAACAACTTTTGATTAATGTAAGGTTCAATCTTTTTAAATGTACTTCAATCATTTGAAATTTGAATCATGAACTGGTAAATGTATTTCCATGTTTTTAATTGAAAGTAATTAATTTTTGAAATATGATTTTATTAAATGCCAAACCATTTTGTTTTAGAACTGAAATCACATTCTTAGTTACTTTGATATTGGTATTTTGTTAGGGACTCATTGGTGAAATCCTACTGGGATTTTTTCCCACACCGTACATGTGACTTTGAGTGTTTTTAGATTATATCCTTCGAGGTTCGTGAAAGGGAAAAGGTTCTATTGGAGGTAGATGTTTCTATTATACCTTGGGAATGACGAGTTGTCTCCTTTGGGGATTGGGTTGTTTTCATTCTTTTTGGTACTTGTATTTTAGTACTTTCATATTTATTTCTATTTGAATTATGGTACATTAACCCCATTAGATTTTCATTTTATATGCACACTACCTTGTCTCTTTTACTTCTGTAATTTTTGGGGAAATATCGTTCTCACTTCCTTTGGGTATGAGGCCAAGTGCTAGTTTCTAATTGATGGGGATCAAGAACTTCCTTCAGGATATGTCAAGGACGACTCAGTGTTTGGGTTTTCAGGGTACCCAGGATGGTTTGTGAAAAAGTGGTAAGTGAGATCAAGGTTGAGATTTGTTTCTTGAAGTGATAATACATTTGTGAAATAATGTCGAGACATAGGAGGTAGTTGTGATTGAGTGCTTGGACCACTCTCACTGTAACAAACTTTATGTCTCTATAGGTAGTTATGGAATGATGTCTTCTAGATTATTTCTACACTTTACACTATTTATATTTAGATATACTGAAATCCAAATATATTTTATTCTATTTATTTGAATTAATTTCCCTTCTTTCTCTGTTTGAGTGTAACCTGATGCATTATTTATTGTCTACTTATGTTTTGAATCATCATACCTTTTATAAAAAGTGTGAATATGATCCAAGAAGAGGCTACTTCTGAAAATCAGCGAGTGAATCATTTTGTAGGTCATAATCTTGTTGAGGTGATTATGTGCACCATCTATGATCGGGGATAGGCACCACCTCCAATTATCATTTAGGATATAGCTATGGAACCCTAGAGGGATTCTCTTAATATTAGTTCTCAATATTTAATTTTATATAATCCAACATTGTTCCAAGGATCAAATGATCCCCAAAATATTTAGGATTCGTTTTGTAGCATGGGGCATTCTTTGGGTTTTTATCGACACTCATAGAAATCAATGTGAATTATGCCACATTTGTGCTATAAGGAACCATCCAGAGAAGGTGGTAAATGATGTCAATGAAAAACAAAACATTAGGGAGTATAGTGGAAGTAATTAATGATTATTTTCAACAAACAAGGCTATCAAGAGTCGATATTTTTCTCCCAGGATACAGAGTTATTCAAACATGACCAGGCTGATAGGATTTTGATAGAATAAGAAAACCAATTAGCTGAGCTCTTGCATTTATCACTTTATATTGTATCAAACAAGAATAAGAAATATTGGAGGATCGAGTTTTAATTTCATAAGGATATTCATTATCATCTTTTCTTATTGGATCTGGTTTCTTATGATTATGTACTGGATAGAGCACTGATGGTTGAGATGGACCTAGTTGGAATGTTGGAGTTATAAGGAGTTTCTATCTCACATAGTGGTAGCATGAGTTCATTCAATAGAAATTGGATGTGTGATGATACTCATGGATGTTCAATATATTATCTTCATTTAGACATCCTACTATGATAGGAAGAATCTCTTTGTTATATTACTAGTGTGTAAATCTAGGACATTCGGGGAAGGTTTTCAGTAGGGCACCCATGAACTATAACTCTTTCATATGTTCTAGGAACTTAAAAATATTCTGCAATATATAATCTACTCCACATAGTGTAACCAGATAATCATATCCTCTTAAAACTGTTGGGAAATAAAATTCTTCATGTGAAAAAGGGTTCCATCCACAGGCATCCGTAAAGAAGCTACTTCATGTACTGGAATTCCAAAGGAAGTGGACACAGGTCTGGTGATAGTGATAGGTACTATTACTATAGATTTATCATTAGTTTATGATCAATTTGATACTGGTTCATAACACTCATTTATTTCAAACCATATTATTAATCATATAAATCCTCGTATAGAATTTTTTTTATTACAAAATAGATATTAATACACCCCTTGGTCATAAGAGGGAGAAGGGAATTCATAGTCCCTCTTGTGTATTCTCTCTATTAGATGTTGAGATTTTATAGAGTTTTTAGGAACTCTACATGAATCATTTTGGTTTCATATTTGAGATCTATTAGAAAATTTCTCATAAATAATGTATTAATTTTTATCTTTGATGGGTCTCCATTATTACACCCCGTGGTGTGTCAATTTTTCAAAATAGAATGATACACATGGTCTTGCAGAGAAAGACATTCATATCTGGAGTTGGGGAATGTTACATATCTGTTTTTCTTTGATATGGAATGTGAGACATTGATCAGTGATATTCCTCTATTTGTGTTCGAGTTTCCAAATTTCATTCCCTTTGACTTCTCAAGTTTTATGCCAGTAATAGAGGTTGATTTTACAATTGACCAAATGTCTATATCTCAATAAGTTTCAATTACCTCATAAAACATGAAACCAGCTGAAATTAATGATCTAAATTCCTAGTTGGATGATATTATTGAGAAAGGATTTATATGACTAATCATGTCACCGTGGGCTGTTTCTTTTCCCTTTTCTATGAAAGATGGTTGTTCACTTCACTATGTGTTGATTAAAGAATGGTCAATCTAATTACGATGAATAATATGAATTTGTTTCCATGGATTGATGATATGTTTTATATGTTGAAAGGGGAAAGTGGTTTTTCACAACAGATCTTTGAGTAGGTTACCATCAGTTGAGGATAAAAGAAACTTACATCCATTAAACACCATTTGTATCTGTCATGGCCATTATGAGTACCATGTCATTCCCTTTGGTCTGACCAATGATCATACAAATTTCAGGGATTTTATGATTTTCTACAAGTATATGGACACACTTTAGGTAGTATTTGTTGATGATATCCTCAGTTACTCTATGTCTGAGGAAGATCATGTGCATCATCTGATAAGAGGTATAATTCTGGTGAGAATCCACCAACATTTCACCAAGATTTTTAAATGTGATTTCTGGATCCGAGAAGTGATGTTCTTGGTACATGTGTTTTCAGAACAGTGTATTTCAATTAATCCTATGAATGGAAATGATTTTATGAAACTGGAATAACCAAATAATGTGTTTGCTTTTCACAGCTTCATGGGATTAGTCGGATATTATCACTGGTTCATAAAGGAAATCATAAAGTTGGTTCTTCTAATGAATCCATTCACTCCAAAGGGGGTAAAAACATCTAGGGATGAGAAATAACAAAACTATTTTGATGGTATAAACCATAATTTGACTACTAGACCATTTTTGAATATTCTAGAGACTATTTGGGGCTATATGGTCTTCAAGGACGCATCACGTTCATATTGGGAACTGTTCTTATGCAAGGTAGTCATTTTGTTGCTTATGGATCTCATCTTCTTAGTCCACATGAGAATAATTATCTCACTGATGACCTTTAGCTTGTATCCAAGATGCATTCTCTTACGAGTTGGAGGTATTAGATTTTTGAATAACGTTTTACCATGTTTTCATACCATAAGATCCTGAGTAATATCATCTCCCAAAAATATTTATATCTCTGCACAAGGCACTGTGTGGAATACCTATAGTCATTCAATTTAAACATCGCCTATACCCTAGAGATAGTGAATGTTGTGGTAGATATTTTGAGTAGGAAACTTCAAACCTTAATATTGAGAGAATCCATAGAAGAGTAAACATTCATGATTCTCTTTTCACAGTTGTATATTAGAGTTTAAGAGAAAGGAACTGAGGATTATTTTTCCAACGTTTATATGATATATAATTTTATTGAGATGATTCATCATGGTCAAAAGATTGATGATGAGTTATGGTGCATTAGAGACTCTTTTCATGTTGGGGAGATTTTTTCTCATTGGGATTTCTCTATATTGTGAATTATATGCTATCGAAATCATTTTATAGTAAATTCATTGGTATGGAAAGAAGTGATGGGAGATTTTTATAACACGTATTGGTCCATGAAACAAAAAACCACTAAGATGTTATATGATATATAGAGGACGTTCTGGGGGCTCGGTATGAGACAAGATATTTCTAAATTTTATCTCTTGTTGCTATATGTACAAACAGGTTCACCACTAAATACCTTCAGATCTACTTTAGCCACATCTAGTCCCTTATTTTATGTGTGATGAGATCTCTATAGACGTTTTGGATGGGTCTCCATGTACCCAGAGAATGAAGATTGTCATATGGGTTATGAATAATAGGCTAACGAAATCGTCTCACTTTTTATCCATCCATGATACAAATAATTTTTAGGACTTTGGAAATCACTATATGAAATATGTTGTTCATTTTCATGGAGTTCCATTTGGTATAGTCTCTAATAGAGACCCATGGTTCACTTATCATTTTTGGAGATTCATTCTAGAGGTACTGCAATCTCATGTCCATTTGAGTACAACATACTATCCATATTCAGACAACAATATTGAAAGTTCTATTTAGATTCTTGAAGATATGCTTGTCACTTGAGTTCTCAACTTTTGTTGATCCTGGGATGATAATATGGGAATGATTGATTTTTTTATAAAAATATTTAAATTCCATGATTATAATGGATCCTTTTGAGGCCTCATATGTTTGGCCTTATAATTATTCATTGTGCTGGGTGGAGATTTGTGAAACTTCATTGGAGGGATCAAGAATGGTCCAAGGGACAGAAATAAAGATTCAGTTGATTCATCTGAGGATGTTAACAGCACAAATCTGATATAATTCTTATGTTAATTTCCACTATAGAACATTGGTATTATAAGTTAAATACCAATCATTCCTAAATTTTTACTCTGGTTGGGTCATCGATGACTCATGAGGAATGGTATTCTTTATCCTTGTATTGTTGGTCCTTTTAAGGTTTTTGAGAATGTGGGGAATGTTTCTTATCATTTGGAACTACCACCATTGTTGACGTCGATACATAACATATTATGTGTATCTTATTTTCAAATGTATCTATCAAATCCATATCATTTTCTAAGAAGAAGTGATCATGTAGTTGAACCAGATTTATCCATGATTGAATGTAAAGTAAGGATGGATTATTCTGAAACTAAGATACTTCATGGGCAGATGATAACTTTATTTTATGTTCAATGGAAAAATGGTTCTGATTCACATGAGACATGAGAGAGGGAGGCACTGATGAGAGAGAAGTGGGCTCATCTTTTTAGCATTTATTATTTTTTGTAAGATTTCTTGGGAAAAAATGTTTTTTTGGTAGATAGTTCATAACATATCATTAATTTTCTTACATGTTTGTTTTATCATTTTAATGGTCATACTTTTTAGTTGTCTCAGTAGTGATGCAATGATATTTTAAGTGTACCTTAAATGGTGAAGTCATAGATTTTTTGGATTCTCATATTTAACCAGTTTTCTCTATAGCCTGCTAGAGATTGACATGTAGTGTAAATGGTTACATGACATGTAAACCATAAATGAAAATAAATTCATTTCTAGAGGTGAAGTTTTTTGGAGGATATAAAAATCATCAAATTCACGATGTTTATTTTGGTTAGTGATTGTGTATAACCCAAAACATTATTTTTAATAAGAATACCAGCTAAAAATATTATATCCTTCTATCTAGAAATACTAGACCTTGACCCTAGAGGCATTCCAAGGAATCAGTGGTGCCCTCAAACTCTTCTAGGTGGTTCTGTTCAGTATCTGAATATTATTATAGTTGTTCTATAACTAACTAGGTAAGTGTTCTCCTCATCTCTTCATCTATTTCATTTTATTCTCATTTAGGTTGTATAGATCATCTTGTAATGGGTGGATCAAAACTCCGGGATGTAAAATATTGTTTCTTGGATGAATTCCTATATCTATGGATCCTTTATTGTTATAAGAGGATACATCATATGCTTTTTGTTTCTGTGAGTAAGGTAGGTGATTCCATCTTGAGGCACAATTTATACTAACATGAAATTTATTTGTATAAATTTAAATAGTTTGAATTTATATAATATTGTTTGGATTTGGATTATATCACTTTAAATGGGTTTTTAGAAAAATAAAATTTCATTGAATTGAGGATTTTGAGAAAAAAATGGTTTCGGCATGAAATTTGAAACTATAGAAATTTAAATTGTTTTAATTAAATTATGGTTTTGAAAGAAATTGAATCAATTAAATAATTGAATTTAATTGTATGAATTTATTTAATGGAATATTTATGAAAATACAGATTCTAGTTAATTGGAGGTTTGCGATGAAATTGAATGAGTTTTTTTATCAAATTTATAATTGTAAAAATGGATTAAAGAAAATGGTTTTTATGGAAACCTAGGGATTTCATATTTTTCAAAAATATTTTTTTTGATAAAAAACATGAATTGATTTTTATGTGGATAATTGGACTATTTGAAATTGAGAATGGGATTGAATTTTATTTTATGACTACATAATATAAATTTCGCATCATTGTTTTTGTATTTAAGAATATGAAATCCTTAGGGAGTTATTGTGTTATTTGGATGACATGTTACAATTTAAAACCTTCAAAAAAATCATATCTTTAGATGAAATTCTTTAGGTGATGATGATGAATCCTCTTGGGCGTGAGTTAAAACAGACTTATGTAGATACTAACATTCACCTTGAGTGTAGGGTCCTTATATCCTATAAATTTTATATGTTATTAACCATATGACCATGTTCCTCACATGTTTGTATTTAATGTGCATATGGAATTATTATAAACTGTTTTATATTCTTCGAGTATTAATATATAATATTTTACATAAATGTGTTTATTTAATCCATTTTTGTGAAATTTTCTTATTGTGTAAGGAACCCTTTTATTAAAGAAAAGATCCATATTTTAAAATTTATTTTCATCATTCCAAATGTGATGCATGACTAGAATATTGTATTAACTTATTTTAAATTAAAAATCATTACATTATAAAATATTATTTTTTTAAATGCCAATCAAGTTTGTTTTTAAATTAAAAACACATTATTTGTTAATTTGATATTATAATCTGGTTATGGAATCTTTGGTGAAATCCTACTTGGATATGGCGCACACCCTACTTGTGACTTTGAGTATTTGTAGATTATCAGCGTCAATATTCAATCAAGGGAAAGGGATATCTTGAACATGGACTTAGCCATTGAGCTCTGGAATTGTTGAGTTATGTCCATTGGGACATGAACTATTTCCCCTATTTTTGTTACTTGGGTTTTAATACATTGGGAATTATTTCATTTTTGACGTCTAGAACATTACTATCTGTGGGGTTTCTATTGATATGTGTACTGCCTTTACAATTTTACATTCAAAAGGTTTAGGGAAAAATTATTCCCAGTGCCTTTTATTATGATTTTAGGTTCTATTTGCTTGACAATGGGGATCAGGAATGCCCTTATAACTATTTGAGGGTCATCTAGGTTATCTGGTTACCGGGGTACCCAGACCAATTCATGACAATATTATTATATTATTACATGGTTAGGGTTATGCATGGATAGATAATGGAATGAGGTATATTTCATTCATGTTCTTGATTCACTACTATTATGGATTTAGATTATATGATTCCATGTTGTGTGGTTAGAAATATTAGAACATTTTGAGAGTTGTTATTTCATATTATGAAGATATTTTTATTGAATTTTTTTGGGAGATGAACTATACCCTTTTGAGGAGGATGGTCATATGGATGGAATTAGATCACATGGAATATGATGTTGGGGAATGAGATAAGTAAACTATTAAGAAATTTATTTCTAGGAACCTATTATTATATTATTCTGAGAATATGTTCTTATATTGTGTGACCCTATTTTGGTTCCATTTTAATAAAATTACATGGTGGAGTATTTTTTTATTATGTTTTAGATATTTTTTTCTTCGAGTTATGTTGTGGTTGAACATCACTTTATTTACTCTCGTGTCTTTCTCCATTGAAAAATTTTATTATGTTAGAGGATTCAATACTCCAATTTTTTTTAATGAAAATCATAAAAATATTATGAATTATATTATATGATAAATGAGTTATAATTATCCGGAATAATATAAATAACAATGATGATGGATAAATTGGAAGGGAAGTGTCATATATGTGGGTTGTCTATTTCCATATTATTTTGGGTGTTGATATTTTCGTTTATTTTTTAGTAAGGGAAATCATAATTGAATTGTGAATAATATTTTTAATATAGTGAAAAATAATCTATTAAATATAAGTATTGTATGCAACATAAGATTCAATGATAATAAAACCACTTAATTTGATGAACAGTTTCAGTTTTCTGGGTAAATATGAATCTTTTTACTTTAAGTAATTTATTGTTATTGAAATTCCTATATGATGTTGTGTTTAACTGTTAGGATAAAATCACATAATTGAATCATAATTAAAAATTTTAAATAAAAAGGGACAAATTATTTCTTTGGATATGAAATTATGACCTTATTAGTCTATATGTTATATATTTATTGAAATATCATTTTTATTGTTGTGAGAGTGTGGTCGTGCTAAGTGTTGCATGTGTGGGTGGAAATTTTTGTGTAACGTGTTAACTATGTAGTGTGTGATTTTAGTATAGTAATAGTTCTCTTATGGTTATATTATTGGTGGGGAATGGAAGGGGCTAGTTTTAGTGCCTAGTTGTCATAGTGTGCATGGTAGTGGCTGATGATGCGATGAGGGTTGGTGAATGAGATGTGGCTATAAATAGTGTGTAGACTTTTTCATGATATGTGTTTAAACATTGTGGGAAAGGAAATTTCATTTTGGGCATGTGATGTAGATATGTTTTATAAATTCTTAATGTTATGAGGATTACGAGATGCAAATGATGATATAGAATATTCTTATGAATTGAACTATAAAAAACTAGAAGATTAAATTGTAATAGTGTTGGTATAGACTTGTGAATGGATTACCATTAAATATGGGTAAATAAAGGGATATGAACTTGATTTAGAATGATAAAGGATGATATGGAATTGGATGAATAATTTTTAAAGGAGAAACTATTGTTGATTGTATGGATGTATTGGCAGGGTTCATGGTGGATTGTATTTTATGGGAAACCAAGATTGTTGAAGAGTAATAAAAATGTAACGGAGGAATATATTTCATGGTTATCAAGATCTTTGTGTGTATATATAGGATGGGTTTTTTGTGGGAATATATATCCTCATAATTTGCTGTGATTTCAATGAAAACCAAACATGATTTGGTATACTATTGGATAACAAAATGTTTTGGTTTGGGTGTTTTCTGATGACATTTACATTGACATTGGAACATGGCAGAACATCCGATATTTCCTACTCTACTTTTGGGTATATTATACATTAAAATCCAATCAATATTTAGAAATGCATGTTTTTATCCCTGTCATGGTTATTCTTTTTTATTTTCTATGTAGGGAAAAGAAATAATTGGTAGGATACCATTAATGGTGAAGTCACATATTTGTTGGATTCTAAGATTTAACTGGTCATTTCTATAGCCTAATGTATATTTAAAAGCCATATTATATGTTTACACATCATGTATACAATAAACTAAAATAAATTATTTTTATGCTGGAGGAGATGACTTTTTCAGTAGATATAAAAATTATCAAATTCATGACTTTCATTTGTGTTACACATTGTGTAAAACCCCAGGAATTGTTTGTTAAGAACCATCCAATATTAGAATATTACTTAATCACCTATATAAATTCTTTGACACAATATTAAAATAATTACCATGTATCTTTGGAGCCCTCAAATCCTTTTGTGCGGCTTCATTCAACATTCAATCATTGTTATGGTTGCAGAATAACTAACCGAGTACACATTCTCTCTATATCTCAGTCTATTTATCTTTTCCACCAAAGAGTTTAATAGATAATCATGTAATGGAGGTATATAAACTCAATTTTTTAAAATCATATTTTAGTTTCATTTTCTAGATATTTTATGCCTTCGTTCATGTTGGAAACTATGTCACGAGCTTTGTGATTCTGTGAGTTATTTAGGTGATTCTATATTGATGAAAAATTTATATTAACTAGAAATTACATAGTTTACATTTCAATTATTACAATATAAATGAAATATTTTGGATTTGGATTATATATATTTCAATGGTTTTTTTTAAAAAAAAAGCCAATTTTGTTGAATTGGGGTTTTGAGATATATGGGTTTTTGGCACGAAATTGGAAAATGGTATATATTAAATAGGTTAATTTAAATTCAAAATTTTATGCTAATTGATTCAATAAAATTTTTTAATTATATTTTATAAATTTATTTGATATAAATTTTATAAAAACGTGATTCTAGTGAACCGATGGTTTGTGGTGTAAATGAGTGAATTGTTTTGAAATTTCAATTATTTAAAATGGCTTAAAGAAAATGGTTTTAATGAATCGATTTTGGCCTAAGTTTAAAGAGAATTAAGTATATACTACCATTAAACCTGATTTTGGGGTCCTTATATGATATAAATTTCATAAATTTTTAGGCACATGACTATGTTTCTCTCTTTTTTGTATTTGAAATTCATATTCGATTGTTATAAACTCTTTTCCATTCCTTAAGAACTAATATAAACTATTTTATATAAATTTTTTTATTTAACACATTTTTGGAAAAGTTTCTATTATCTAAAACACCCTTTTATTAATAGCAGGTTGAATCTTTTTAAATCTACATCCATCATTTGAAATATGGATCATGAATTGCTAAATGTATTTCCACGTATTAAATTGAAAAGAATTAATTTTTTTATATATGATTTTATTAAATGGAAAACCATTTTGTTTTAAAAATGAATGAACATTCTTAGTTAATTTGATTTTGGTATTTTTTTAATGAATCATTGGTGAAATCCTACTGGGATTGTTTCCCACACCGTACATGTGCCTTTAGGTGTGTGAGATTATAACCTTCATGGTTTGATGAAGGGAAATGGTTCTATTGAAGGTTGATGTTGCTACTAAGCCTTGGGCATAAAGAGTTGTGTCCATTGGGGATTGTGTTGTTTTCCTTATTTTTGGTACATGTATTTTAGTACTTTGGGAGTTATTTCCTTTTGAATTTTGGTACATTACTCCCATTAGGGCTTGTTTTTATAAGGAAACTACCTTGTCTCTTTTAGATATGTAATTATTGGGGAAATATCATTCCAATATCCTTTGGGTATGAGGCCAGGTTCTTGTTTTCAATTGATGGGGATCAAGAATTCTCTTTAGGATATGTTAGGGATGACTCAGTTTCTGGGTTTTTAGGGTACCCAGGATGGTTTGTGACAAAGTGGTAAGAGAGCTCAAGGTTGAGATTATTTCTTGAAGTGAGAATACATTTGCGAAATAATATCGAGGCATATGAGGTAGTTGTGATTGAGTGTATGGACAACTCTAAGTGTAACAAACCTTTAGTCACTAGGGGTCACTAGGTATAGATGGGTTCTAGATTAGTTCTACTGTTTTCACTATCTAGATTTAGATAGAGTGAAATCCAAATCTATTTTATTCTATTTATTTGAATTAATTTCCCTTGTTGCTCTATTTGAGTGTAACTGGATGCCTTATTTATTTTTTTTCTTATGTATTGAAGCATCATACCTTTGATAAAAAGTGGGAATATGATCCAAGAGAAGGAAACTACTGAACATCAGTGAGTGAATCATTTTTTAGGTCATAATATGGTGGAGTTGATAATGTGCACCATCTAAGATCTGGGATAGGCACCACCTCTAGTTCTCATTAAAGCTATAACTATGGAACCCCAGAGGGACAATCTTTATATTAGTTCTCAATATTTAATTTTATAGAGTCCAACACTGTTCATGTATCAAATTATTTTTGAAAGACTGGCGAGTGGTTGTGTATTATGGAGCAATTTTTTGGGTTCTTTTCCACACTCGATGAAATCAATGTGAATTATGCCACATTTGTTCTATAAGGACTGATATATAGATGATGTTAAGAGATGTCAATGAAAAATAATCATGATGGATTATACTGGAAGTAATTGAAGATTCGTTTCACCAAATAGGGCTATCTCAAGTCGATATTGTTGGCCAAGGATACAGAGTTATTCAAACATGAGAAGGCTTACAGGATTTTGACAGAATAGGAAAACCATTTAGCAGATCTTGTTCATTTATCACCTGAGATAGTATCTAATGAGAATATAAAATATTTTAGGTGTGAGTTGGGGCTTCTTATGGATATTCATTCTTATATTTTCTTATTGGATATGTTTTCTTATGATTATGTACTGGATATAGCACTGATGGTCAATATGGACCTAGCTGGATTGTTGGGGTTATAAAGAGTTTCTTTCTCTCCTAGTGGTAGCATGATTTCATTCAAAGTAAATCATAAGTGTGATGATACTCATGGATATTCTTGATGTTAGGGTCATTTTATACATCCTAATATGATTGAAATAATCCCTTTTTTATATTACTAGTTTGGAAATCAAGGACATTTGAGAAAGGTTTGCACTGAGGCACCCAAGAACCATGACTCCAGCAGATGTTTTGGGAACATAAAAATATTTTTCCATATATAAACTAATCCACATGTTATAACATGATAATAATATCCTCTTAAAACTATAGGGAAATAAAATGCTTCATGTGAAAAAGGGTCCCATCCATAGGAATCCCTAATGAAGAGACTTCATGTATTGGAAGAGTATCCAAAGGAAGTGGACATGGGTCTAATGACAGCGATAGGTAATATTACTATAGCTTCATCATTAGTGACTTCTCAATTTGATATTGGTTCATATCACTCATTTATTTCAAACCATATTTTTAATCTTATAAATCCTCCTATGCAAATTTTATCATATAAAAAGGATATTAATTCACCCCTTTGTTCAAAGAGAGATAAGATCCTTCATATTCCTTCTTGTGTTTTCTCTCTATTAGATGTTGAGCTATCATGGAATATTCTGGTACTGTACATGAAACCTTTTGATGTCATATTCAAGATCAATTGGAAAATTTCTAATAAATCATGGATTAATTTTAATCTCGGATGGGTCTCCATTATTACCCCCCGTGGTGTGTCTATTTTTCAAAAGAGAATGAGACCCATGGTCGAGCAGAGCTAGACATTCATATCAAGAGTTGGGGAAAGGGACATCTATATTTTCCTTTGATATGGAATGTGATACATTGATCAGTGATACTCCTTTATTTGTGTTCGAGTTTCCCAACTTCATTACCTCCGACTTCTCAAGTTTTATGATAGGAAGAGAGGTTGATTTTAGAATTGAACTAATGTCTAGATCTCATTATGTTTCAATTCACTCTTACCACATGACACCGACTAAAATGAACAACTTGAAGTCCTAGTTGGATGATCTTATTGATAAACGATTTATAGGACTAATCATTTCACCTTGGGTGGTTTCATTTCCATTTTCTAAGAAATCTGGTTGTTCACTTCACCTATGTGTTGATTAAAGAAAGGTAAATCTATTTATGGAGAAAAATATGTATTAGTTTCCACGTATTGATTATATATATAATAAATTGAAAGGGGTAAGTGGGTTTCAAATATTGATCTTTGATCAGGTTACCATCAGTTGAGGATAATGAAACCGTCATCCAAAAAACACCATTTGGAGTAGGCATGACCATTATGAGTTCTATGATATGCCCATTGGTCTAACCCATTCTCCTATGACATTTATGGATTTTTTGAACATGATTTTCTACAAGTATCTGAAAACACTTTTTTTAGACTTTGTGGATGATTTCCTCATTTGATCTATGTATGGGGAGGATCATGTGCATCATCTGATAAGAGTTATTATTCTGGGGAGAGACCAATGACATTACACAATGTTTTCGAAATGTTATTTCTGGATCTGAGAAGTGGTGTTTTTGGTACACGTGATTTCAAAACCTGGTATATTAGTTAATCCGAAGAATGTGAATGATTTTACGAAATAGAAATAACCAAATAATGTTTTTGATATTCATGGATTCTCGGGTTTAGCCGGATATTATCACTAGTTTATAAAGGAATTATCAAAGTTGGTTAATATGATGACTCCACTCACTCGGAAGGGAGTGAAAACTTCATGGGATGAGAAATAACAAAACTATATTGATGAGATGAACCATTTTTTGACTTCTAGACCATTGTTGAATCTTTTAGAGGCTTGTCTAGGCTACATAGTCTTTAGTGAGGAATCACGTTCATATTGGGTAGCATTCTTATGCAGGGTAGTCATCTCATTGCTTATAGATCTCATCTTATTAATCCATATGAGAGGAATTATCTTTCCCATGAACTTTAGCTTGCATCCATGATGCAGCCTCTTAAGAGTTGGAGGGATTAGATTTATGGATAACATTTTATCGTGTTTTCATACCATAAGAGCATGAGTTATATCTTTTATCAGAAATATTTATATCTCTACACAAGGCACTGGGTGGAATACCTATAGTATTTCAATTTAAAATCACTTATACCCTAGGGAGAGGGAATGTTGTGGAAGATTATTTTAGTAGGAAACTTTTAACCCTCATATTGAAATAAATTCAGAAGAGTAAAAGTTCCTGATTCTATTTTCACAGTTTCATATTAGAGTTCAAAAGAAAGGCACTGAGGTTTATTTTTCTAGAATTTATGAGATATATAATCGTCTCGAAATGAATCATCATGATCAAAATAATGATGATGAGTTCTGTTTCATTAGGGACAATCCTTTTTTTGGGGTGGTATTTTCCTTGTGGGTTTTCTCTATGGAGGGAATTATATGCTATCAAAATCATTTTGTATTACTATCTTCGATATGGAAAGTTGTGATGGGTAATTTTTATAGATCGCATTGGTCCATGAAACCAGATACCACTAAGAAGTTATATGATATTTAGAGGAGTTTATGGTGGCTACGTATGATACAATAAATTTCTAAATTTTGTCTCTTGTTGCTGTCTATGCCCCCAGGATAACACTGACCACCAGATACCTTCAAATCTGCTTCAGCTACTTCTAGTCCCTACTTTTATGTGTTATGATATGTCAATGGACATTGTGGATGGGTCTCCATATACACCGAGAACGAATAATTTGATATTGGTTATGATCAATAGGCTAACTAAATCATTTCACTTCTTATTCATCCATGATATAAA
Organism: Viscum album; assembly: GCA_963277665.1. NCBI lineage: Eukaryota > Viridiplantae > Streptophyta > Magnoliopsida > Santalales > Viscaceae > Viscum > Viscum album. The sequence continues at coordinate 824,161,896 of OY728148.1, read as the reverse complement.
CAATTTTTAGGAGTTGTGAAATCACTATGTAAAATATGTTGTTCATTTTTATGGATTTCTATTCTCTATAGTCTATAATAGGGATCCATGGTCTAGTTATCATTTCTGGAGATTCATTATAGAGGTACTATGATATCAGGTCCATTTGAGTACAACATACCATCCATATTCAGATATCAATATTGAATGTGCAATTTATATTCTTGAAGATATTCTTATCACTTTTGTTCTCGAATTTTAGAATGGATGGGATGATAATTTGGGAATAATTGAGTTATTTCAAAAAAATATTTTAATTCCATGATTAGAATGTATCCTTTTGAGGCCTCATATGTTTGTCCTTATAATTATCCATTGTGCTTGGTGGTGATTTATGAAAATTCCTTCGAGGGATCAAGATTGTTCCAATTGATGAAAATAAGGATTCAATTGATTCATCAGAGGATGTTAACATCACAAATTAGAAACAATTCTTATGCTGATTTCCACTATAGAACATTGGAATTACTAGTTAAATACCAATTGTTCTTAAATTTTTTACTCTGGTTGGGTCATCGATGACTCATGAGGAATGAGAAGATTTATCCTTGTATTGTTGGAACTTTTGAGGTTATTGAGAAAGAGGGGGAATGTTTCTTATCATTTGGAACTAGCACCATAGTTTATGTGGATACATTACATATTATATGCATCTCTGTTTCAAATGTATCTATCAAATCCATATCATGTTATAATATGGAGTGATCATGAAGTTGAAATTGATTTATCCATGACTGAATGGAATGTAAGGATGGTTTATTATGAAACATAGATAATTCATGGGAGGATGATACATTTAGTTTATGTTCAATGAAATAATTTTTCTAATTCACATGAGACATGGGAGAGAGAGGCACTTATGAGAGAGAACTGGGCTCATCTTATTAGAATGGATTATTTTTTTGTAGTAATTCTCAGGGTAAAACGTTTTTATGGTAGAGAGTTTGTAAAATATAATTACATTTCTTACAAGATTTTTTTATCATTATCATGGTATTATTTTTTAGTTGTCTGGGTTGAGATGTGAAGCTATTGGAAGGATACCTTAAATGGTGAACTCAAATATTTGTTGTGTTCTCAGCATTAACCGATTGTTTCTACAACCTACTAGAGATTTACATGTATTGTAAATGGTTACATGACATGTAATCTATAAATTAAAAAAAATTCATTTTTAGTGGTGAATTTATTTGGAGGATATAAAAATAATCAAATTCACGATGTGTATTTTGGTTAGACATCATGTAAAACCCCAATCTTTATTTTTTAATCGGAATTCAAGATGAAAATATTATAACCTCCTATCATAAACTTCTTTATCATGAACCTAGAGGCATTCTCGGTGATCATTTGAGACCTCAATCCCTTTAAGGTTGTTCTGTTCAGTGTTTGAAATTTTTTGTAGTTATGGTATAACTAACTATGTAAGTGTTCTCTTCATCTATTTATCCTTTTGTCATTTAGGTAGTATATATCATCTTCTAATGAATGGATCTAAACTCTGGGTTGAAAAATATTTCTTCTTGGATTAATTTTTGCATCTTCTACACCTTTATTTTTGTAGGAGGATACATCGTAGGCTTTTTATTTCTATGAGTAAGGTAGTTGATTCCATTTTAAGCCATAATTTATATTAACATGATATTGATTTTTATAAATGTCAATTTTGTAAATTGAAATAAATTGTTTGGATTTGGATTATATAGATTTAAATGGGTTGTTTGAAAAACCCAATTTCATTGAATTCATGATTTTGAGAAAAAATTGGTTTTGGCATGAAATTCAAATTTAAAGAAATTTAAATTTTTTCATTAAAACAATGGTTTTAATGGAAATTGAATCAATTAAATTATTTAATTTAATTGTATACATTTATTTGATGGAAAATTTATGGAAATAAAGATTCCTATTAATTGGGGGTTTGCGATATAATTTAATGAATTGGTTTCAAATTCATATTTGTGAAAATTTATTAAAGAAAATGGGTTTGATAGAAACCTAGGGGTTTCATATTTTTGAAAAGGAATTTTTTTGATAAAAAAACCTGATTCGATATTTATGTGGATAATTAGACTATTTGAAACAAATAATGGTATAGAATTTTTTTATGACTTCATAAAATTATTTTCCCATTGTTGTTTTGTATTTTAGAACAAAAAATCCTTAGAAAGTTATTGTGTTATTTGGATGACATGTTACAATTTACAAAATTCTAAAACATCATATCATAATATGAAATCCCTTAGGTGATGGTGACGAGTCTTCTTGGGCATGAGTTCAAAGGGATTTACGTAGACACTTACATTCACCATGAGTGTGGGGTCTTTATATTATATAAATTTCGTACCTTATTAGACGTATGACCATGTTTCTCACTTGTTTTTATTTACAATGAATATGGAATTTTTTTAAACTGTTAAACATTCATTGAGTATTAATATATAATATTTTATATAAATGTGTTTATTTAATCCATTTTTGGAAAAGTTCCTATTGTGTAAGGCACACTTTGATTAAAGTAAAGATCCATAATTTAAAATTTATTTCCATCATTTAAAATCAGAAGCAATAAATTTTATTTGTATTTATATATATTAAATTAAAAATCATTACATTCTAAAATATTATTTTATTAAATTCCATAAATTTTTTTTTTTATTTCAAAAGAACATTATTTTTTAATTTGATATTGTAATATTGTTTTGTAATATTTGGAGAAATCATACTGGGATATGGCGCACACCCTACTTGTGCTTCTAAGTATTTGTAGATTATCTCCGTCAAGATTCGATCAATGGAAAGGGACATCCTGGACATGGATCTACCTGTTGAACCCTGGGCTTTTTGAGTTGTGTCCTTTGGGACATGAACTATTTCCCCTATTTTTATTACTATGGATGTAGTAATTTCAGAATTATTTCCTTTTTGACATTTGGAACATTACTCCCACTGGGGTTTCATTTGATATGTATACCGCCTTTCAATTTTACATTCACAATTTTTGGGGAAAAATCATTCCTACTTATTGTTAGTATGATTTTATGTTCTAGTCGCTGACCCATGGGAACCAGGAAGGCCCTTAGAGCTATTTTAGGGTCAGCTAGGGTATCTGTTTACTGGGGTACCAAGGCTAGTTCATGAAAATATTTTTATATTATTACATGGTTAGGGTTATGGATACATGGACAATGGAATGAAGTATATTTACTTCATGTTCTTTATTCCCTCATATGATGGATTTAAATTATATGATTCTGAGTTGGGTGGTTATGAATATTGGAAAATGTTGCGTGTTAGTATTTCCTATTACAAAGATATTGTTATTGGAACATTTTGAGAGATGAACTATCCCCTTCTGATGAAGATGATCATTTGGATGGAATTAGATAACATGATGTATGATGTTGGGGAATGAGATAGGTAAAATATTAAGAAAGTGGTTTCTAGGATCCTATTATTATATTATTTTCAGAATTTGTTCTTATATTGTGTGAGATAATTAGTGGGTGATAATTTTTGAGGTTGGGATTAGATATTTTACCTTGATGGTGTTTTTTGGTTCTACATAGTTTTTATTAGGCCATTAAACTTATTATCTTACATTTTCATGAGAGTCAATTAAGAGGCTCCTATGGTGTTTTAATGTTATGATCACCCCTATATACATACTACTCATCAATCAATGAAAATAGATTTCATAACTACGATAGAAAGTACTAGTGTGGAGTGGAATGTTTCTTTTAGTGTTGTTTCTAAGGATTATTTTAGTAATTTTTTGGTATACAAGTTTTATTCAATATCTTTATTTTTTGTATTTCATCATCAAAATATCTTGGTTTTTATTATATGATATGGTACTGAATGTTTTTCTTCATAATTGTTGTCCTTAAATTCATATATTTATGGAATTTCCACCCATTATGGGTTATATATTCATTGCCTTAGTGTCTATCCCATGTCATATTGATGGTGCGTATCAATGACCACTGTCTCTTTTTATTAGATCCATGAGAGTTTTACTAATGAGTGTGGTTCCGAAAATATAGTGGAAAAAATTTGGTTAGTTATATATTGTAGAAAATGATAATATTAGAGAATGGATATTAAATAAATTGGCGGTTCACAATAAAAAAATTTACATACTATTTTTATCATGCTTTAATAATATTTTGTTTAACTTTAAAAAAAATAATTTTTTTTTAAAAGGTAAGATACAAATTATTAACATACAACTCTGAAATATATATATATATATATATATACATATTAAAAAAATAAAAAAAGTAATGTATAAAACAATTGAGTGTAAATTATTCTATATAAAAATTCATCATATACTTTTAAAATTGAACTATTATACAAATTCCTTGAGTGTAAATGATATAATTCTCAATTTTTAAACTTATAAAATATAAATAAATAGTATATTCTATCGTGAATTTAAATAAGGTATTAATAATAAATGGATTTCTTTAATTATTGTCATACATAGTAGCTCAATTATTACAATTAGTGCATATGAATTTGATATATTAGTCTGATATTGATTTGATCAAGAAAATTTAAGATGCTAAATACAATATTTTTCCTAAAATTAACATCAAATGAATGGAGTCATATGATTTTGGGTAATAAATTTTATTATATTAATATATATAATAATGAATAAAATTTTATATATATCCTATAAATTTTTATAATCTATATATATATTAACAGAATCATGATGCAATAGGATTTTTAGAATAATGATCAATTAGACCTCATATAGTTTGAAATTTCAAATTATACATTAATAATTATTATATAAAACACATTCAATGGTGATAATTTTTTTTAACAATTAGTTGTTTAACCATTAGTTGTGCTTGTATGGGAGTTAGATAATAATAAAATGGATTTTTATGTGAGTTTCAATAAAATATATAATAAACAATATTATATGAAATTTAGATTCCATATAAAAGTTTTGGAAGATAATATATATAAAAAGTAATGTATATCTATTAATCAAAAATCCAAAATATATTCAATAGAAGTGGTGAGGGTTCCTAAGACAAATATATATATTAAAAATTTTCAGGATCCAGTTTTGACATGAAACCTATCGAGGATTTAATAGAGTTATAAAAATAGTATTATATCTTAATTGCACTAGTCACAGTAATGATGATGGAAAACATTAGAGGATTACCTAGGAATTTATGTCTATTTAAAGGTATTGATCAATTTTTTTAGAATTAAATTTTGGTAAACATCTCACAATTTTCTTTAAATTTAATAAACAACTAATATAAGAGCATACACATGATTCCAAATACAGATTTATATGTTTAGATGTTTCAGAATCCATCCTATATGGTTTATGTTTTTGAAATGAACCTTGAATTATTTGATATTATACATGAAACCTAGAATAATTTAAATTAATTCATTCAGTATATTAACGTCAATATTATAATAAATATATTTTTGAAAATAATAAATTCCAACATTTTTATTGTGAATTCATTGATATGATGTTCCTAATGATCATTAATTTAACATTAATCATGATATTTTTAAATAAAGTGTGTTTAATATCAATGTAAATTCACACTATTTAAGTAACAAAAAAATAATAGTTTTTATATATTATCTATTTCTAACATTATTTCCTTCGATAATTCAGGACATAATTGTTATCCCATTACTGATGAAGTGTATATCAAAACCCAGAAGCAAAATAAATTGTAAATGAGTATAGTTTTTTAATTATACATCTAATGATTAATAATTATCCCAAATTCTTTATGTTAGGTGGATTGCTTCATGTTATGATTTTTATTGTTGTGGGAAAAGAAGGATCTGGAATTTTTTTTGGTAGAAACAATTTACAGTCCATGTAGGGAATTTTTATATCATGATACTAATTTATTTAATTTGGTTTGATAATAGATATAGTAATTTTGATGCAAGTTTGAACAAGATCATATTTTTAATGGAATAAAAAGTGATGTTTCCTCTCATTCTCCTAAGATTATTCCAATCATTATAACATTTAAAATCATAAAGGAAGTATAATTAAATGTATGTACTATTGTGGAATAGGATAATGTTGTATCTCATTTGTTTACAAAAAATGATACTAATAAATTATTGATTTATTATTCACAAGTACAAGAAATTATACCTTCTGAAATAACACTCATTCATTGATGTCATGGATTCCACTTAGGGAGATGTTTAGATTGTCAAATTAGATGTGGGAAGGGGTAACTCAATTGAGTTTCATACAATTAAAATTGGATCTAAGATCATAAAACAAAATTTTATAATTTAAATCGTTTTTAACATGTGAAATTCAATGGTTTGGCATTCAAAAAATATTGAGGTTAGTTTGAATTTTTTTAACTCTTATAAGAATGATTGAAAATAAATTAAACTCAAAATTATTTTTTTTCTTGCTATTACATTCATGATAAAAATATCTTTATTGTGTTTTAGTTCTAAAATATTAATAAGTTTTTACTAATTTTAGTAATTTTTTATTTTTTTGATGAATTATATTTAATAATTTATTGTTTAAATAAATCAATTAGAATAAAATTTTTATAAATAATTTATGTTGATAAATATATTTAATTCTTATTAATATATAAAAATATGAAAATTTTTGTATGAATATTTAATTAGTCACTATTATAACAAATGGTATAACCGTTTAATTAATGTGAAAATATAATGGAAATATCTTAGAGGAAATATATGGGTAGTTAATTATCTATTTTAATTAGGGCTTGATGAAATTTAACTCGTGAATCTATTATATATAAATTATAACACCAAGATCCATATCCCTATTTACAACCTATTCTTTAAAAGAATAATACTTTTTAAAAAAATTATTAAATAAAACGTTACTGAAATAGAAGAACACACAATTAAATATGTGAAAAATAGTAACATGAGTCTTGATGAATGATTATAAACCATTAATTGGGCATGTATTTTGAGATTATCATATTTCAAAAAATATATGTGAATTTAACATTCATTTAAACATTATTACAAATCAAATCATTGAATTTTGAATAAATAGTTATGATATTTAACTATATTGAAAATGTTGAATATTGGAATTATTGCGAAAATCATAAATAGTAATATAACTATAGATATTTCATGTTGTTGTTTGAAATTGTTAAACATTAGAAATGAGATCTGTCGATTTATATGAAAATATATTATCTTAATATAATTATTCATTCTTATTTATTTAGATTAAAAAAATGATAGATATTTTATTTTGATATATTTTTGATAATTTATTCTTATCCTGATTTTTATGATTTGATTTATTGATGAAGTTAGTTTTTATTCTTGATTATTGTTGAAAGATTAATATTTTAATGTGTTTTTGTGATAATTTTGAGCAAGATATAATGATAGGTTAGTGATAAATTAATAATACTCTAGAGGATGGATAGTTAAATATTTTGTAATATAGAGAAATAATTTAGCTAGGTTCATATCACTCTCTTGGAATGTTCATTAGATAACAGTAGATGAGTATAGTTGATCCAAGGATTGTGGGGAAATATAAAATAAGAATGGGTTACTTTTATATTTTGGTATTGGTGGAATTTAATAGATTTTGGAATACTGAGTTATATTTATTTAAACTAGTCATTCCCCCTATACCCATGAGACCATTAAACTATTTAAATTCTAAAATTACAATTATTTTATGGGTAATTATATATGATGAAGTATTTATTTTAAAGTGGAATCATGTTGGTAATGATTTATGATGCTAGAATGATTGTGATCAGTTTATAGAAAGTTTTTATGAAAATTATTTGAATAATGTTATCTAATACATATGAACTATGTTGTGGGAGAAATATGTGGGTGTATAGTACATCGAAAATATATGTTTTTTTCATACTCCCAAGGTATTTTTGGTCAGCTTTGTATAGAGATGAAATGGATGGTGGGGGTCAGAATCAATTTATGACTCTGTCTGAAGATGTATAAATATGGTGGAGTTCATAATTTATATAAATTAAGTTAAATATTATTAGTATTATTTGGGTATTTATTTGGTTGTGGATTATGATAAAAATTAGTTTATTGAGAAATGTGGTGTTTATGTTTTTGGTTAATGTGGGTATAAACATAAAGAGTGTACAACCAAAAAATATATTTCAGTACGGGTGTAAATATACACAAAAGTGGATATAAAATTTATATTTAGTGATTTCATGATATATATTGGGGTTTATGGGGATAAAATCACTTTCCACAGATATGTGTCCAACCATTATGTGGTGGTACAGACCAGTTGTGGAATGAAACCACCCTATTGATGGATATCTTGAAATAATGAGAGCACATATGCTTGTATAGATGTGTAAAATTTATTTTAAATAGGTAATATAAATGAGAATTTGATTGTGGAAGAGAGACCCCCTATGGGTGTACGCCTATTAATAATGGGATACCATATAGGAAGTCCCTCACCCAACCCTTATAACATAAAATAATGTCTCTTTGGGAGAAATATTGGACAACATTTTTGGAAAATTTTTTTGGTGGAGTGATTTTGTGGGAATCGATAAAAATATATCTTATGAGTTTATTATTATAAAAATTATGATGGATGAGTTTAAGTGGTTTAATTTTCAAAGGATTCATGTTTATCTTTTTTTGTGATGTACTCATTGATTTCTTATTATATTTCCCTTAAATGGACATATGGGAGTGAAAAGAAGGAACCAAATAAGTATATTTATATCATTTTACATAATTTATAATCTAATTTTATGGTAATCTATATCATCTTGGTAGTTTTGGATTTTGAAAACATTATATTTATACCCAAGAGATTTAATATTGTTGGTGAATTATAATACACCATGTTAGTGGTATTGAAGTGTTACTATGTTTAATAGTTTCATATATACTTTATTTTTTATTAAATATGTCATGATATTCAAAAACAATTATTATTCATATATTATTATTTTGTTATTTGGGTTACTTTTTTTGGTTCATATAGTTTTTCCATATAATAAAAAATGAATTATATATAATTCTAATGACATAACATCCGTATTTATTTTCCTAGCCATGTGCTAATGAAATAATTCATTGATGGTCACCATTTATTTCTTTTTAATCCCAATAAGAGTCATTGAAACATCATGTTGAGACAAAATTTTATTTATCATGTTTCATAATGATGTATTTTATTGTTTAAACTCATGATGATTTCATAGGTCAAAATGAAAAATTTATAAATGAAATTTATATAAATCATGTACAATGTAAAATAGATTTACACAAAATATAGAGACCCATGTGATCTATAAAATCAGTCTACAACTCATGGATCAATGCATTGGGATTTAAATTCAGACTATAGTGTCACTTTTATGTGTGGATTTATGCATATTAAAGTTTCTTATCAGGAAGATTACATGTAATATGTTGGGTGGTAGATGATGTGATGGTTAATGTTGGAATAGTGTTATTAGTCATAACATAAGAATATATCCTTGATTTGATTTTAGTTTATCTATTTGTTTTCATTATAGATTATTTGTATCTTTTTTGGGTTTAGTAAAATAAGGTGTAGCGTTGTCCTAATTCTATGAAATAGAGGATAAATAATGATACATGATACTATAAAAAAAGGAACCATTATAGAAATATATATGGACACTCTACATAAGTAATATCTGTCGATTGTTATTCATTAGCACATTAATTTCTTATATTATATTGATAATTATTTCATATAGAAGAGAATCCACTATTTTTATTGTGAGGTTTTTTCTATGTTTGACATGGTTGTGGTAGTTGGATTTCATTTGAGATCATGATGTATCAATGATTAGGTGGAATTTTTTTGAATATATTTTGGGAATTATTATTTTATAAAACACTAGGAGTTGATTGGGAGTTGTAGGTATTAGTGATTCTAGATAGAAATTATTGGATAAGAGTTTGGTGAGATATTTATTGAGATATTTTATATTTTTACCTATTTATTGTCACATGTGAACCATGAATATTGTATATTTTATACAAGATCTAATTCTGATTATCTAGAGCTAGTTGGCTTTATTATCACTACTTCTTAATATATATTTTATCATTTAACACTCACAATGTCATTTATCTGTCTGAAATATATTTACTTTTGATTATTAAATTTAGTTTTTTTTATTTGAGACATATTAAAATTGAAATCATGATTCTAGAAATTTTTTAGGCTTTGAGGGTATTGGTGAAGGATGATAATCAAGACATGGGAGTTAAATTGATATTTGATCTAAAGTTTTATAGTTAGAAGGGAGATGAATATATGTTTTTATGGATATTTTTAGGTGTATGTTTAGAGAGTTTTGGAGAATCTTTAGTAAAGTAATGAGTAGTTATGGTTGATTTGGGTTCATATTAGTAGGTGGTTACTGGGGTATATCATTGGACAATGTTTATTTGTGGAGTTGTTGATTTTCGTGTTGATGATTTTTCTATGTCCCCATACATAAGACTCAATATATGAAGAGGTTAATCTTAAAAATGGGTAGTCTCTTGTGAAATTGAAATATTATATATGTATGGGTCATATATGTATTGGTTCAATACATAAGGGTACCATACATTGTGGACCCCATATATAGGGTCTTCCTCTACATAAAATTGGAAATGTATCGGGATGCCATATGAAACATAGCGGTTTCATACGTAAGGGTCCCACATGTAGGGGTTCCCATATATAATGATACCATATGAAATTATCCCCATTCACATTGTTCATATATGTAATGTTCTATATAATGTGTCCCATGACTATGTGAATATGATTGGGGGTCCTCAAGGGTGATACATAAGGGTCAATATGGTCCTAAAAAATGGTGATGTAGGGGAGTCACTTGATCTGCCAAGTATTTTTCTATGACAATGTATAATATGTAAGGGTCATTTCCTTGATTTTCTAGGGTCCTAAATGAGTGATACAGAAGGGTTCTATTTGTAATGGTCATTAAGGGTCCAAGTGTTTTTCAAAAATTGAGTGCTGTAAAATATCTTGATTCTTTTAAATTTATAATTTATTTTTATATTTGAACGATATGTGGAATTTATTATATTTAATATTGAATATCGAAGGTATGTAAAATATTTTTCTATCAGTATTTTCATTATTTCCATGTAAGAACATTATCAATTTTTTCAGGTATTTAGGTTTTATATTGTTGGGAGTAGTTTTATATAAGGATTATTGTCCCCAAATGATTGTGATTTGCTTAACTCAAATTCTATTTTAGTTGTAACATGATTCAAGTATTATTTCAGGATAGCTAGTATCATCATATTATATATCAATGATATATATTTTCTTGAAAAATGGGGTCATTTTAACTCTAGGAATGGCATTCCATGCTCTATCATAATTTTAAAACCCACATGTGATTGATGTTCAAAAAACTGTTTTAAAAGTGATTAAATAATTTTATTCCGTAATCGAGGGAGACAATATATGTTATATTTTTTAATCTAATTCATACCATTATTATGGGTAATAAAAGTTGTTTGGAATGTGAATTCAACTTATGAAATATAATTTCTCCTACCACATGCTTAATAGAATGCCTATTTTATTGAAAATGGTAATTTAATAAAAATAAAATCTATTAAAATGATTATTCCTCCTGTGATCTATGGGTACTTAGATAAGGATTCTAGGAAAAAATATACTAATTAGTAATTCAACTATACCTAACCCATTCTCTTTAGTTATTATTATATGTTAACTATTTGAGATACCTGTAGTTTAGTAAGACATTCTATCTAAAAGACTATAAATAGATTTAGATTTAAAATATAGATTATTATGGGAATCGTAGAAGAATATGGTCTTAGTACCCCTTTGTTAAAACCCATGATGAATGGTTGAATCATCATCTATATAGGGTCTGTACATGAAAGGAATTCGATAATGATTGATCTATAGGAATGCATCAAGACCATTTAAATAGGGGGCCTTAGAATCAATGTTATTAGGAATTTCAATTATTGAATTAATAATTAATTCCCAAGGAATATTTTTAATTTATTTGACTATTCAATTGAGTATTTTTTTAAATAGGATCAAAATGATGCTACTAAATGGGTACCCATCTATATTGAATCATTTATGTGGACATCTATCAAATTTTCCATCACTATATTCATGGTGAATTCAAAATGGATGGTGTTATCATTGTCCATGATTAATTTATTGGGCACTCCAACATTGAAAATTCATCTCCCCACACTGAATTCCTCCTCAAGTATGACTCAAAAGTCCATTTCTGAACCTTTTTCCAACCAAAAAATTTCATATGTTTTCATCCTTCATGCTGTCTTTGAGATCCTAACCTTAAACTTCATATATGTTAACACTCTAATTTGAAGGGATAATTGAAACGGAAAATTCCATGTAAGTGAATACTATATTCTGGAATGTGATAGTTCCAATTCAACACCACCATGGGAGTTTAAATTCACGGTACCATTCATATATCCCTCAAGATTTATTCTATTATGTATTATATAGAAAATTATATTACCCACTCATGACTAATTGATGAGGGATTCCTATTAATAAGTATCATCATGTCACTTAATTTTGTGGGATATTGAGTATACTGAACATATCATTATGTGGTTAGGAGCTATGGAAATATTCAATAAGTATATTTAGAATTGACAAAGGTGCATGCATACAGTTTAATACAATCATGTTACTCTTCAATAAGTCTAGAAATATTGACCATATTTAAAATATCCTTATTTCTACTACTAAATACAAATTTACCTCTATCTAAAAAGTAAGAGATGATAGACTTTTTGATTACATGTATCCCACTATTGAAGTTGGGATATGGATAATTCATATGGTATTAAAAGCAACGGTAAATGTGCGATTAGGTGAAATCAACAATAAAATCACTAATATGAATATTCCTAGAATCATTGGTGTCCCAAGAACACCATGGAATACTCTAGTGATGTAATATATTCATTTTATTACTCTTATCTCCTCATGTATGATAGATAAGGTTGATGTTTCAACCTTTAGCATGCTATGACCGTTAGGCTATGTAGTTTTAGTTGAAACACATCATTGTTTTATCAAAGAATATTCACCACTTTAATTGATCTTGAATTTCATATGATGCTGAGCTTTGGTGAAGTATTTATTCTACCAAGCATGTTTTCCACTAAAATTGAATCCAATATGGATTGAATAAGATTCTAAATGTGTTGTTAATGTATTTAATGAAAAAAATGTAGTATAGAGAGTAATACCTCATTACCGTAACTATATAAAGGTGTCCAATCATCTTAAATTTACTATCGCACACATATAGAGAGAAGAACATCAAGTGGATGAGTAATTTTCAAATAGAGAGATTCTGTAAATTAGAATCATGTGGTCATATAGAGCACCTAATTACTACAAATGTATGGTTGAGGTAGATATGTGGGGAGTGTCTCACTCCTATATTTGTAAAGCCCATTGTAATTCATAAATTGTTTCTTAATTTAAATTTAATATTTTTTGTCTAAATTTTGTTGGACCCTATATTTTTTGGATAATGCTGTATTTTTAAATGATTATTTAAAACTATCATGATTGTATTATCTATAAAATTATTATCATAGAAACTAGATGAGATTATAATATGCTTTTTATACTAACATCATATATACACCAACATTTCAGAAATATTCTTTATTTTCCCCGATATGAGTTAATGATACATAACCAAATATTGGTGGTGGATGTTAATGATATAAGACCATAGGATAGATAATGGTGATAAGGATTGAGAGAGATATCCTATCACACAGAGATGGGTAACCATTTTTTGGTTTATAATTGAAATTTTTGTAGTTCAATGCAAAATAAATTGATATATTTATCCACTTACCATCAAGTTCCAACCATTTTGAAATGTTGTTTTGGGTTTTCATGAATATTTACTCTTTGTTCAAGTTTTTATTAATAGTTTTGGATGTTTATTTGATTTTTCCAAATTATAATATTTTTAAACTTGTTTTAGAGAATTACTCATTAGTACATGGTTACATTATGACGCGATCTCTATTAATTTATTTATGTTGACTGATTTATTGTTCAATTCCATAATGTGTATAAATGATTCCCCAAATATAATTTTTATCCTTTAGTGATTTTTAATTCCATTTAGTATTTTTGGTAATCAAAACTAGGTACTAGGTTGGGAGTTTACATTGATATTTCATGAATAAATGTTCAAATATTGTGGTTCCGATTTATTTTACATTGGAATATTGAGGTATAATAAATATTGTATTTATATAGATAATGTGGTATGTTCTGGGTGATTTCCTATCCAATAATCCTTGTGACAATCCATGGGATTTTGAGGGTAATTTTATATATATTTTATTGGTTTTTATTAGACCCATGTATCTCCAAAGGTGAAATTTTTTCTCAGAACGAAACATTATATAAAAAAGTAGGCTACACAAGAAAGACACTTGAGCTGTACACTATACACACAATATTATCTACATGGAAAATCAGTTATTCTATTTTATAATTCATTATATACGTTTTTCAATTTACACAATTGGATTTATTAAATTTTTTGTCATTTCCATTGATTTCATCTACCAGTTTAAATAATTATTTCCTATTCTTTTTTGGATTTCATGTAGTATCTTATCCCCCTAAATACCATGTTTAATGTTTTGGGGTGAGTTAAGAAAAAGTTTTAAAAACTAATTATCTCAGGAATTATAATTTAATTTTGATTTTGGAGATAACCATACAATACATGGGTAATGGTGAATTCTATGGCATACCTCATGCTATAGATACAGGTTTGGGTCCAAGTGAAGATACTAACAAGTATGGTTAATAACATGTTCATTATAATTCATACATTCATGGTTGAAAAAATAATTATGTGATATGGGATTTGGTGGAAAATATTGACCGTATTTCTAAATTCCATGATACATTGGAATACATTAATATGATGTGTGCCACATTGATTATAGAATTTCTATGATACATGTAGTGTGAGTCCATATATCAACCTAATATTTATGCGGTCCTATAGTTTGTGTACTTCAACATTATGCTTACTTAGTAGTTTAATCCTTATAAGACTGATTTAACAAACTAAATTTAATAAGTATTCTTCCATAAAGGAAACTAGATGGTTAATAAATATAAAAAACAATTTTCTATGCTCATCCACTTTTCTCTAAATATCGTTTTGAATAATGGATTTAATTTCCATGGATTTGAGATTATATAATGATCAAACATGCAATCCCATTAATTTATGTTGAAATTCCCCCCTGTATTGATGTTTTTGATCAATTCAAGGTGGTGGAAATAGATTAAAATGATATATATAAGAGAGGATTTGTGTTCATCGTATTATTAGTTTAATTAAAAGTATCTTCTTTGAAATGTGGAGAAAACGAGATGTGTCTACGAGGGGTAGTAACATTGGTTCCTAGAATCTATAATAATCGACTTAAACCACCCCTATTTTGAGAAGATCTATTTTCATACATAAATACTGAAGGATTGGGTATATAATTTCTACATGGTAGGAATCCTTAGGGTTTATCATTCATTTTGTTTAATGGGATGTATATAGATATAATTTTGAGGAAACCTCACCCCATGAAGTGATTTGGGATTCTCAAATTCAAGGGGTTAAATAATTAATTAAGATAATTCCAACGAAATTGGATCCTTATCACTTGTACATATAGGAAACAATGTTTAATATTCTATTTAGTTTAATTTGTGGTATGATTCTTTTACTGGTAGTATGATTCTAATCAATTTTTTAGAAAGGAAATTATACGAGGTGTAATAGATGGCCATAGAAATTGAAGAAAGACTAAATACTAGGAGACATAATATTAATATTAAATCACATATGGATATTAAATATTGTATGTATGTTCCAATAATTCATTTATATATTACACTATTGGGAACTTATTTAATCATTTATCAAAGCTTGTGCCATATCATATAGTAGTATATATCCTTCTTAGTTTGAAAATGGAGAATGCATTCTGATTCCCTTAAAAAAGATTCTGTATATCTAAGGTGAATTTATCTTCATAATTGATCATTCTTGATATATAATAAGTTTATATTATTCTCATTATGGAGTAGGGGACACATTTTAAATAATTTTTGAATTTTTATCACTAATTCTTGACCATGATTTACTATTCTATGAGATATTATTTGCTTCAAAGAGAATGGGGCACGTAATATTGTAGTGTGAGACCCACTCTTATTAATTGTTGAACTGATGATATTTTCAATATCAACATTCAATTTATATTTCAATTAATGGGATTAAGAGATAAATCCTCTATCTTTGGTTCGATAATTTCTTAAAGTGTTCCCAAATAACGTCCCTATGATATCTATTATATGAGATGTTGAGTTTTCTATTGATATGAGTCATTTGATATATCCAATCTACATTCCTTCATATTAATTTTATCCTTATAAATCAATATAACAAAATATTTAGTAGTATGGTTTAGAATCCATGGGATTGATTTGACCCAATGCATCTTCAGGGGATGATCCAATACTCTTTACTGAAAAAATGAAAATATTTGTAATGGATATTATTATAAGAAGTTGAACCATGTGAAATTCAGTAACAAATACCCGATACTTTCTATATATGAACTCGTAAATTAATTGATTTGGGGAAAAGTGTTTTTTCAAATATTTTCCTTCAACCACTGTATCAATATCTCATGGCGAAGAAGTTAGATATTTCAAAGATATATTTCAAAAGTAGGTAAAATTATTTTGAGTATCATGTGATCTTTTTTGTCTTGGATAATGGTCATGGGGTATTTCTAGATATTATGAGACATATATTTCATCAACACATTTAATCCTTCCCTGTGATATTCTTATGTTCCTCATTTTTATTTTCATAAAACGAAAGAGTTTCATAAGAATCAAATGAGAGTTTTTTTAAATCACTTGAGGACAACAACCTATATTCAATATTTTTAATGCGTATCATAAGGATACAAGAATTCATATTCTTGGGAAATCAAAATTAGGAATTACACATTTATTTTTATTTCGATAATCCTATGTTTTTCATGTGTTGGAAATAAACTAGGATTTTCTTTGAGATTGATAGTTTACTATGACTGGAATGTCACTATAGATGGGTTTTAAGTCCTTACCTATGATTTCCTCACATTTAATCAAACATACAAGGAATGAGGTAATTTTTATATTGTTACATGATTTTAATAAATATTAAAATAATTAAAATATAAATTTGATATAATCTACAATTTTACTTCAACATGAGGGCATACAACACTATATAATTTATTGTAATGTGTTAGGTATGGTATTGGGGTTTGTGTTTATTGTTCTATTTTCTGTAGTATAAATAAATATTTGTACATTATATTTTATTATATTATATATCATTGATATTAATTATAATATATTATTACATATCATTTATGGTTCTACATGATATTAATTTCATAATGTCTTAGAGTATCTGTCAAATTGAAAAGTGCACAATAGATCACCATTACGATGAACACCATGAAATTATATCTTGATATTGTAATCCTTTTTATATGTCTAGTTAACATTCATAGATGGGTCACATAGTACCTTGATTTTCAAGTATGATTACAATTATATGGATGCAACTTTATCTCATGAAGTTCACAATTGGTACTCTCCATGATTTAAGTTCATAGGAACATACCCACCTATATAAATTCCACATGTTTGTATGTCATTGAAATTTTTAATAAGTGATATGGTTTTGGGATCCTTACACATTATTATTTTTATTAGTGCATGTTATGACTCACATACATTGTTGCACTGAAGAAAAACATGATTCTATATGTTCTTGAGAAGTAGAAAACGTTGTGTGCATCATGAATGATATATCATTAATGAATTATCGGGGAAGGATTTTGATACATCTTTGTAGAATATTATATCTCATCCCTTTTATGGGGATGGAACAATATTTTTAAATGCCATTAACATGTTGTATATATGAGTTAATTTCAAGAAGTAAATTAATGATGTTTCAATCATATTTGTTAATGAAATGAATATGAAACATTTATCACGGAATATCATATCACACCCATAGTATAAGTTATAAATTATTGTAATTATTTAGTTATATTTTATCATATTATTTTATTTAAGGCTATCCTAGGTTAAAATTCTATATTTTTTGGACTTTCATTATTTTCCCACTATTGGAACATGGTTAGTAGAAAGAGTGAAAGAACCTTGCAAATGTGTCTGAAATTTATATAGAGTCAAATTTATGTATGAAATATGGTTTCATCGACTATGCTTCTTGACTATACAAGGTGCTCTACAAATCTATTTTGGTGTGTATAATTGGTGAATTTTTTGATAACCATGTGGAAAAATTGTGCATGAAGAAAGATTACATAAAAATTTATATTTTTCGGTTCCCCCCCAATGCCTAGCTAACCCCCTTCCCTCAAATCCTTAAGTGACACCCCATAATAGTTATGGAAAGACGTCTTATGTGCATTACATTCCTCTGGATCCTATGATATTAATAATTTTTCATTTCATTTTATTTTTAAATCTCTTTAGATATGGTATTATTCCTTTATATCTTTGTAACTTCTTCTTTTATAATACCCTCATTGAAGTGTGATGTTGGTCAAACACTAGAGTGTTATTATTGTATAATTTATGTTTTTTTCCATTGCATCTAGTTTATATTTTCGTCATTTATTATTCCTCATAGTTTATTGATAGTTATTTGTGACTTTCACATCAAATGTATAATGTCATTATTTGA
This sequence comes from Viscum album, assembly GCA_963277665.1. NCBI lineage: Eukaryota > Viridiplantae > Streptophyta > Magnoliopsida > Santalales > Viscaceae > Viscum > Viscum album. The sequence continues at coordinate 824,142,925 of OY728148.1, read as the reverse complement.
TTCATGGTTAGTTACAGTATCTCAAATACATTAAATTTACGATTATGATTTCTTAGTGATTTTTATGTATCGTTTAATTATTATTAAAATTAATTACAATGTATAAAATTATTTTGGTTATTGGAAAGGATTTTCCTCTTATTTTATATTATTTATCATAGTTTTGACGATGGGTTTCTCTTCCTGAGGCATTTTTTCAACCTTGTTTTGGAATTTCAATCATCTTTAGTGATTGAGTGGTTTTATTAATTATTCAAACCAAGTGAAGAAGAAGTAAAAAAAATATTTCTAGGCCTTTTAACTGGGGTTCCCTGAACACCTATGTGAATGGATGGTTCCATAAAGATCCTTCATGAGTATTCTAACCTCTACCTATTGAATGTGACAAACACACACAATATATATATATATATATATGAATATATATGAGTTTCTTATTTAAAAATATTCAATCCTGGTGGTGTGAGTATGTTCAATCAAAAAATGGGAGCTCATATATATAGGCACATATGTGTGTAAGTGAAAATAATGGTTATAGTGATTGAAAATATTGGAAAAAGTTGTTTTTGAAATGAACATTGTTTCCATTCAAATTATGAGTCCTGGGTAGCACCTTCAGGTACATAATATGAAATGAAAACTCATCTTAACAATGTACCCTTAGATATAGAATTGTTATGGGAATTTAATGGTTTGGGAAAATGTAAAATGAATGAATAAATTATTTACAACTAGTAAGGTGATTAGGTTTTATTTATATATCCTCGAATGTAAAACATGGATATTCTTAAAATATATTTTAGAGTTGAGAAATTAAATTGGTTGTTTTAGTGAAAATTAATGATATTTATTCTAAAGAATCATTGATAAATCAATCTTCAATTATACATCATGGGTTTCATTGGGTATTTTGGATGAATACAATAGTACACATAATGCACTATTATATTATGATTCTTAGATTAGTGAACCTATATTATATAACATGACTTTTTATGAGATTTTCCCAATGGTATGCAGTGGGGGTGATAATACATGTTGAGGTAGAGATAAATATTGGTATATTATTCTTCTAAATATTGATTGGGAGAATTTTTATAGTTTTCCTATACCTTTTAAATTATCTCATAAGATTTCATGATACTAATTTTATATAGAGACTAAATTCTCATGTTTTATTTAAATTTCATTGAAATGGTTTCCTCTATTATTTTTTCTTATGGGAATACCTATTTTGTCACATGTTCCTCCTTGGAAATGAGTTTTTATATGTGTATCGATCATTGTAAATGGTTTTAAAAATAAAAATGTAAAATGGTTTTTAATATTTATATATTGGTCCTAGTTTTTTTGAAAAGTAAAAAATTATTACGTATATGTATATTCATAATTTCAAACTATGAAGAAATACTTTCCACTTTAAAGGTGAATCATAGAGTGTGGTTCATTTCGGAACACCTACATAGTTAATTTCTCACACCTATATTTTTCATTTTCATTAGTCAATTTTAGATAATGTATTTCCACCCATGCTGCATTGAGGTTATATTAATTGGACGGTTAATTGCATAGTCACAAGGGGTTTTTTATTTTCTTTTTTGGTTTAGATTATTTTTCCACATCATCTACATATTATTTTTTTACCTTCTATGAATATAAAGTAACTCATGTTTCTGGTGTCTAATTCAATGTCATCAGGTTGAATCACTACCTTATAATAGAGGGATGTAGGTGGGGAGGGAGGTTTTGTTCGATCATGTTTTTTATTACTTTTATATTTTTCTTATTAGTTTACTGTTTCCTATTTTTTTCGAATGTACATCTGATGTATGGATGGGTCATGCTGAAAGTCAATATTATTTCCTACAACTTATTTTATTATTTATTAATTAGGAAAAAAATTATTCCTCTCTAGTGATTTCTTGTTTCCCATTAAATCGAGCCAACCCATGGGGATCATAAATTACCTTTAAAACTATTAACGAACTAGGATGGTCATCTGACGAAGTGATACATTGGACTAGTTCTTGAAATAATGTAATTATAGTGTAGGTTCTTGTGTGGGAATAAGTTTGAGAACTCCCAATTTTATTCGAGATTTAATGGTCAATGTAGATTGGACTATTGAGATACTATAGGTGCCCATAAGAAGATTATCGATATATATTTTACATTCGAGGACCTGAGTATTCATAGGATGTTAGGGTTTTTGTATTATTTTTATATTTTTTTGTTTAGTGATTTTGGATGACAAGGGGGATTGAACTAGTGGTTCTTGGCGGTCTTGTTGGGAATAAATATCCATTTGAAGACTGAGTAAATGGTTTTTAATGACTTTTATTGTTGGTTATGCAAATGGAACATGGTATTCTAGACCATTTTGTCATGCTAAAAACAAAAAGTAGTTAACTCTTAGACTTATACATTTTAATTATATTTTTTTGGTTGTTTTGATTATGGAATATTGATTTAAATTTTAAAAAGTTTGATATTTAATTATTTAAATCATGATTTTGAGAAGGATATATTTTTATTTAAAAAATTAAATTAGTGGGTTTTAATAAATTGAGTAAAATAAAAATATAAAATATGGAATTATAAATAATGTTTTCTATTATATAAAATGATTTAATTTTAATTGGGTGAAATTTGAATTAAATTTACCAAAGTGGATTTTTAGTAATGTTTTTATGATTATTTGAAGATTCATGTGGTTGTTTTAAAATTTAAACATGTTTTAAAACTAGAATTAAGGTTTCATAAATATTTTGGGATGATTTTAATGTTTTTTTATTTGAAAGAAATTTTTAATAAGGATTTAATAAATTTTAAACTAATTTTAAAATAGTTTTTTTGGATAATAATGGATGAATTTTGATTCAATAATTTGGAGGGGTTTAGAATTTTGAAAATTATTCTATGTTATAATAGTGATATTAATAATTTTAAAATATGTTTTTACTAAAATTATGTATTCTAATTTCTTTTTAGGTGTATAATATTTTAAAAACAGTTTTGAGAAAGAGAAACTTTTTTGATTTGAGGGGATTTTGAAAAAGTGATTTTTAAAATTTTTATTTGTATATTAAATAGAGACATTGATTTTTTGTTTTATGTCTCGCTCATAAAATAGAAATTATTGTGCATTGATTTCAAAGGTATTTTCCACTTTTCTAGTGTATACATGACTTGGGGTGAGTTGAAAATTTATGATTATTAATATATATTTATGTTATTGTTTTCATTTTATATCACCCAAGATTGTTTTAATGGGTTTCAGGATGCTCATTTCTTAGGGTGTTTCTATGTCGAGTCTATTGGGGTTGGGGAGTGTTACCTACTAGTTGAAGACCTTATCCAGAATCTAGTTGGAGTTGTAAATTTTAATCCCCTCATTGTAAATTGAGCATTTAATGGGGTCCCTTCACTTGTATTTCTATTTTTATTTTCCTTAAGTCTCTTATTAAAAGGTTGAATTCCTTGGATATGAACATTTCACTAGTATTGTATGAGTTTCGAGGGTTTGATGGTATGAAATTATAGCCATGTGGTCTTCTTGTGATGAGATCGATGGTTGAAGTATTTTTCATGTTCATAGATGATTAGACATGTGCTCCCCCCAACATAGGTTATAGCCTAGCTGGAACCTTGATTATTCATATGTATTCACCAGGGTGTTAGTGTTTCTAGTATAATTCCAATGTTTACTTCATCTTCCACCTTTATTATTAGGTTAACACTAGTCACTTGTAAAGACCCGTAAAATTCAAGGAAATTTTTTTCTAAATTTTCTTTCTGATTTTACAAGACTGCGGTTTCTGACGACACTTGATTCCGAGGCCCGGTGTGCCCGGAATTTTTATCCGAAGTTTAGATCGGGTATGTTCAGTGAATGAACGAGCAGGTTTTTCTAACATTAGAACAGGTGCTCAGAATCAAATTCTGAGGGCACCGATGAATTCGCAGCGCTGGTAATTTCTTAGGAACACCTTTTCCGGAGTTGCGTTTACACGGGAGGAGTTGTTAAAAATTGTGGATGTTAAAAATAAAAATTGAGCTACAATTTATATTTTTACTAGTGGTTAACCCTTGGGAAGAAGTTGGGTAACCACCCAAGAGAGGTTATGAGGGCGGTGGGGCCCACACGAACCCCACCCCATAATTTTCCCTAACCCCCCTTAACCTCCATTAATGACTACTTTTAATTAAGTGGTTTAAAATCAATTTTTTTATTTTAAAACTGATGTCATGATAATAATATAAGTGAAGCACTTATTTAATTTTTGGTTGGACTTGTTGTGTTGAGAGGGTATTGGGAGAAATAGGTGGCTTGAATATCTCCATCTTCTTCATCGAAGAATGCAAAGAACGCGATGAACGCACCGATCTCTAACGAAGAACGCCGAATCCTCGGAGATCGACTACGCGACGCCGTGTACTGCAACCCCAACGAACCTCTCCTTCCGCGACGCCTTCTTCCGTGATGATAAATTCTGTGACTAACTCTCGCTCAACGAATTTTATGAGGTAGGGAATTTTGTTTTTGTTTGTGAATATTTCCATTGCCATTCTTCATGAAACTTTACCACTTTCTATCAATTAATGGGAGGGGGTCGGACCACACAAAAACGACCGACCCTCCTCCCATGTAAGTTGTGTTTATGTGGTTCGAAGGAAAGCGGCGCGGTGCAACGACACCGCGTGTGATCATATGACAAGGGTGTGCGGCACCATCGTGTCGCACCATTGAATTCGAACAAAGGTGCGGTGTCGTCGCGCCACGCTGGACGGACCAACGCCGCGGCTTAGGCCGAGGTGGAGCAGGGCCCGGCGCCCAGTTCCGGGCCACCGGCGTCGGAGCAAGGGGACTGGCCCATGCCGGTCCCATGGTGGCAGCATCCAGCCAGCAGGAGCAAGCCGACCGGTCAGAGGAGGAGCCGAGGATACGTCCCCCGACTAGCCCGATAAGAGCCTCCCCCCACATGGGGGACGCGGTTATGAAAAGGCAGTGGGCAGTGCGCCCCCCCCCCCCCGCCCCCCAAATGCTCAGTCGTTTCGGCCGAGCCACTTGGCCAGAGCCAACGCGCTGGGCCGAGCCTCCAGGCCGGGCCGCGCCACAAGGGCCAGGCCACGCCCAAGTGGGCCGAACCCGGACCCGGGTCGGGCCAACCCAGGGGGTCTCATGCCGGATTAGTCCGGGCCCAACACCCCCACTTCCGGAGCTCTTTCTGTCTTTTGCCCATAACATGGGCTACGGACCTTCGATCGACTCACCGTCTACGGAGATGTGATCCTTGGATCAAGACGGTCGTTTTGAAATATTACACTCAATGTTTCAGAGAACTTTGGGTTCGGCCTGGTTGGTTCGTACACGAAACCAACCGGGCCCTCGGAGCGGAAACACTTATAACTTGAGCTCTGGACATCCGATTGACATGTCGTCGACTTTGAAGGATTCCTCTTAGTGAGACAGACCATTTGGATTACTCCGCTCGAGGTTTGGATGTAGTTGGAGTTCGGCCGAGGTGGTTTTTACATAAAAACCAACTGGACCCTTGGGACGAAAAAGTCAATAACTCTCAGACCGGGCGTCCGATTGATGTGCCATTTGTGTCGATGAGTTCGTGTTGACGATACAGAACTTCTGGATATATCAACTCTGGACTATGTGTTAGTTGATGTATCAAACCCTTGGATCATGGAGCGGACCCTCCAGAACGAGTTTGCTATGTGCAGGAACCCTAGAGCTGGCTGCGACTGTGACGACGACGACGACTATACAAAACTCCTCCGTGGATTCGACGACGACTACTACATCACTCAGTGATACTACGTGGATTAGTGCTACTAATCCTGTGTGGGTCGGCGCTCAGTGGTCTTGTGTGGGCCAGCGCCTACAGATCCTGTGTGGGTCTGATCCTGTGTGGGTCATTGCGGGGGTTAGTAACCTATCGATCCTTTGTGGGTCATTGCGGGGGTAAGTACCTATCGATTATGTGTGGGTCCGACGGCTTAGATGAATCAGTGGCTACATCTGATCATCTCTATCGTCTTACGAAGAATTATACCTGTGTGAGCTGAATCTTGACTTTCAATCATTATCTTTGATATGATTGACTGTCTTTCCTATGTGGATTGTGTTGTGCTATCCTATGTAGACGTGATCGAACTTGGGCTCGGATGTTGGATCCGAACTGGAATTGATGACTTAGGTATATGTATGGGCATATACCTAAGTAGAGTCGGCTATTACTTCGTGACTGTATCTTTCCTTTGTGGATTATCCTTTTTGGATTCTGGGAGACCTTTGGGGGTCTCGGGGTCCCTACTGAGTAGCTTATACTCACCCCTGCACGTGTTATTCCCGCTCTACGTTGTGTTGGTTCCAGACGACAGACAACGCTGATCGTGGTTGAGGCTTGTGGAGAGAGTCGGTACCTGGAGGTGGACCACTGGTCGGGATGTACACGGAACGGACGGCTGGACCAGTGGAGCTGTGGAGACTATCTGTACCCACCCTTCAGGTGGGACTTCGAGTGGACGGATCGACGTTGCGGCTTTAATTTCAGTTTCTATTTTCCCTTTCCTGTTGTACTTTACTTTCAATTTGGGTTTGTATGCTTTCCCACTTTCTTTTCTACACTTACTATTGTACCCAGTTATTACTTAGTGTTTAATTCTACTTGCTTACTCTGAGTGTTTGTTTACTTTACAAAGTCAATGCCTTCCTTTTTATCGGGAGTTACGCCTTGGTTCTAGTCACCATCCCCTGGCCTATGGAAGGCGGGATTGGGGTAGTCACGACACGGGCCTTGAGGAAGGGTCGTGACAAATTGGTATCAGAGGTTTTTGGTTCTACTAAAGAACTTTGGACTCTGATCTTTCTTCTATGTGAAGCAAAGTGTTAAGGGTATTGGGTGTGGTTATCAGTCCAGGGAGTCCAGTGTTGGTGCGACGGCCGACGTAACTGTACACCAGGACCCTGACTTCTGATTTCCGACTTAATGCACAAAAACATTGATTTCATGTGTGTTTCAAGTTTTCTTTGTGATTACTTTATGTCAGCTCACCAGGTATACTATTTGACTATGGAACATCTGTTTTTTTCAAGATGGCCCCACAACGACAGCCAGCTAGGGTCCCGAGCATTGTACGTGATGACAACCCACCGAGAGACGAGTCCTCGGTACATGGCTCTTTGACAACAGAGGCACTGGTGGTACTGCTACCCGCCGAGCCACCGATGCTACCAGCCCCAGCCACTGAAAATACACGACACCTTAGTGCACTGCATGAGTTTTAGCATCAGCGACCGCCCAGGTTCCGCGGGGAGATGGACCCTCAGGCAGCCAAGGATTGGCTGGAGGCAGTTGTACAAGTTTTCAGGTTAGTGAGGGCACGAGCTGACCTCATGGTGATCCTCACCGCGAGCCTCCTACACGTGGAAACAGGCAGATGGTGGAGCTTGATGCTCCGGGTGCACGATGAGGCATCTCTCCTCTGGACGGACTTTGAGAGCCTCTTCCCCTCAGAGTTTTTCCTAGCCACCCTCTATGCAGTGCGCATCCAGGAGCTTCTACAGCTGCGGCAGGGCAGCTTGACAGTCGCCCAGTACTCGACGATATTTACAGATCTCTCACGCTATTCGACGGACATGGTACGTGACCCATTCTTCCGGGCCCAGACCTTTGAGCATGGATTGAGGACTGATATCAGGGCATCACTGATCTCCCTTAGAATTCTGACACAGGCAGGGGTACTGAAGCGAGCCCTTATGATCGAGAGCTTCTTTTCCAAGCCTACATCAGCAGCGAGACCTACTACAGGGCAGCACGTAGCAGAGTCTTCTGCAGCAGGCATTTGAAAGATGACTCATGGGTCTAGGAAGACCAAACCCTCAGGAAGACGACCTCAAGACACTGGCTCAAAGGTGTGGGGCACACAACGCATAGCCAGTCTTTCGAGAGGCAGACTGTTCTATGCATGCGGCGGGCAGGGCCACATGGCCTGTGACTTCCCGACCCGCCGTACCGAGTAGCAGAAGATGGTTGAGGGACCACCTAGTCAGAGGTAGAGGGTCGAACGTGGTGGTCCTCAGGGAGAAGGTGGACGAGGAAGAGGAGATGGCCGAGCAGCAGGTGGTGGGAGACGCTTTGAGGCTCTTCCACCACCACCACCACCACCAGGAGGCCCACCCCGACCATAGGGAGCTGGAGGGCAGAGGCAGGCACAACTTCAGGCAGTTGAGGCCTATGACTACGGCGCGCCCGAGATGATTCGAGGTACTATCTGTGTCTATTCACCCTTTCCACAGTTCTTATAGACACAAGAGTGAGTCATTCTTTCATAGCTACTGCCCTTGTTCGGAGCTCGGAGATTCCGATAGAGTCGTTGGCTCGATCATTACGGCTAGAGACTCATATGGGAGAAGACACAATGATTACGCACTGGTGACAGTAGTGTGAGCTTACTATAGGAGGCGAGAGCTTCGTCCTGGATTTTCTTGTAGCGGCGTCGAGGCCTTACGACGTCATCTTGGGCATGGATTTGTTATCTACAGTCCATGCTCAGATTGACTGTATTAGGCGCAAGGTGTAGTGTGTACACACCAATGGGATCAGTTTCACCTTCACTGGTTAGAAGGGAGACTTCGTAGCACAAGATGGACTCTCATAGAGGAGAGGACATCCCATCACTCATCAGTTGGCTAGCCTCATCCTAGGAGCAGTTGACGTGTGGAGTCCTGGTTTTCCTGCAGTGGTGGATCAGTATGCGGACGTTTTTCCTGACGATGTTCCAGGACTACCTCCTCCCAGAGAGGTAGATTTTATATTGACCTGTACCCCAGGACAACCTCGATATCCACCCAGAATATCGGATGGAACTCGCCGAGCTTTGAGAGGTACGGGTACAGCTGGAGGATTTGCAGGGAAAGGGGTTCATCCGACCCAGTGTTTCACCCTGGGTTTCCCCGATATTGTTCGCCAAGAAGGAGGATGGGAGCATGAGACTTTGTGTCGACTATCGTCGCCTGAACCAGGTGACTGTGAGGAACAAGTATCCTCTACAGAGGATTGATGAACTCTTCGATCAGCTCAAGGGAGCACGGTGGTTCTTGAAGATAGACCTCAGGTCAGGCCATCATCAGCTCAGAGTTCGGGATGAAGACGTGCAGAAGACGGCCTTCAGATGTCGGTATGGCCACTATGAGTTCTTGTTTAGGACATTTGTCATAAACAATTCTCCAGTAGTGTTTATGGCCCTCATGAACATGATATTTCATCCTTACCTCGATCAATTTGTCATGGTCTTCATCGATGACATTTTGATATACTCGACGACAGAGGAGGAGCACGCCTACCACTTACGGGTTGTACTGGACACACTCCGAGTGCACCGGCTTTATGGTAATCTATCGAAGTGTCAGTTCTAGATACGTGAGGTCCACTTCTTAGGACTCATCATCTCTGAGGCGGGAGTTGTGGTGGACCCTATGAAAATCATGGCAGCGCTAGCTTGGGAGCCACCCAGGAGCGTGACAGAGGTGATGAGTTTATTGGGACTAGCTGGGTATTACCAGAGATTCGTGCCGGACTTCTCCACATTTGAGGCACCGCTTTTAGGTTTGACTAAGAAGGGGAAACCCTTTGTGTGGAATGACAGATGTCAGCAGAGCTTCCAGGAGCTGAGATAGAGATTGACCAGCGCACCTATCTTGAGGCTACTAGAGGAGGGAGTAGGGTACGTAGTTTACTGCGATGCATCAGGGACCGGACTCGGATGTGTCCTGATGCAAGAGCGGGAAGTGATCTCTTATGGATCACGTCATTTGAGGCATCATGAGCAGAACTATGCTACCCATGACCTGGATTTAGAAGTAGTGGTGTTCGCTCAGAAGATGTGGCAACACTATCTGATGGGCGAGTGCTTTATAGTCTATTCAGATCACTAGAGTATTAGGTACATCTTCTCGTAGAAGGACCTGAACCTGAGATAGTGGCGATGGATCGAGTTCCTCCAGGATTATGAATTTGAGATAGTCTATACTCCTGGAAATGGGAATGTAGTGGCTGATGCCCTCAGTAGGAGGACGGGCATCCAGTTAATTGGGGAGGCGACAGAGCAGCTAGCTGCTATGCAGATATCCTTCATGGATAGTGATGTAGCAGCCTTTCTACAGTCACTCGCAGTCACTCCTCCACTTATTCAGAGGATCATAGAGGCACAACGTGGGGACGATGACTGTGAGATGCGGCATGCATAGATATCCTCAAGACATGCACCTGATGGTTTCCCTTTAAGAGGAGGGCACAACGTCCTTTTTAGAGGATGTACCTTGGTACCAGTTTCTTTATGGGAGTAGGTGACAAGAGAGTTTCACAATTACCCTTTGGTGGTACATCCTGGAGTGGCGAAGATGTACCAGGATCTCAGACGACAGCACTAGTGGCCGGAAATGAAGAAGGTTGTGGTAGAGTTCGTTTCTCGATGCCTCACCTGCCAGCAGGTGATGGAAGAGCACCAGGTACCAGCAGGCTTGGTGCAGCCCTTGGAGGTCCCGGAGTGGATGTGGGATGGGATATCTATAGACTTCATGACTGGACTTCCACGCACTTCCAGAGGTCACGACTCCATTTTGGTGATTGTCGACCAACTCATCAAGTCGGCTCACTTCTTACCCATCAGAGAGCAAGGCTTAGTGAAGATCTTGGGATTCCTTAACGTTCAAGAGATTGTACGGCTTCATGGTGTTCCATCATCCATCATCTCTGATCGAGATTCTCGCTTTACTTCCCAGCTTTGTAAGGGGTTGTAGGAAGAATTCGGGACGCAGATACATTTGAGCACTGCCTTTCACACCCAGACAGATGGTCAGACGGAGAGGACCATTCATACACTCGAGGACATGCTTCGCGCATGTGTCCTAGACTTTGGTCGCAGTTGGGTGGACCACCTACCCTTGGTTGAGTTCGTGTACAACAACAGATACCACTCCACCATCGGGATGGCACCATATGAGGCATTGTATGACCAACCATGCAGATCTCCTCTGTGCTGGATAGACCCTGGGGAGTTAGTACTTGTAGGACCGGAGATGGTCCATGCCACGACAGAGAAGGTCCAGGTCATCGAGGAGCGGATGAGGATAGCTCAAAGCCGGCAGATGTCTTATGCTGACGGGAGGCAGAGGCCACTATAGTTTGAGGATGGCGACCACGTCTTCTTTCGGGTCTCACCTCGACGGGGATTACGGAGATTTGGCTGAGGTGACAAGTTGTCTCAATGCATCATCGGACCATTCCAGGTCCTCAGCAGGATTGGCGAAGTGGTTTATCGCCTGTCTCTACCACTTCAGTTGCACCGGGTGCACGACGTCTTCCACGTATCTTAGCTGAGGAGATATGTGCACGACCCGACGCATATCATTGACCATGGGGAGCTGAACATAGATGATGGGGAGACTTTTGCAGAGGTCCCAGTGGAGATCGAAGATCGACAGGAGTGGGTCCTACGTGGACGGTCGATTCCTCTAGTGCGTATCAGATGGCAGCACGAGAACCTAGAAGAGATCACTTGAGAGCGAGAGGCTCAGATACATGCATAATACCCACATTTGTTTCCCTAGTTTGTGATGTATCATTACGGGGACGTAAATCCCTGAGATGGGAGTAATTTAATGACCCAGAAAATTCAAGTGAAGTTTTTTCTTAATTTTCTTTGGGATTTTACAAGAACGCGGTTTTTGACGGCACTTGATTCTGAGGCCCGGTGTGCCCGGAATTTTTATCCAAAGTTATGCTCGGGTACGTTCATTGAACGAACGATCGGGTTTTCCTAACATTATAACCGGTGGTCGAAATTGAATTCCGAGGGCACCGATGAATTCACAGCGCCGGTTTTTTCTTAGGAACACCTTTTCCGGAGTTGCGTTTACATGGGAGGAGTTGTTAAAAATTGTGGAAGTTAAAAATAAAAATTGAACTACATTTTTTATTTTTACTAGTGGTTAACCATTGGGTGGAAGTTGGGTAACCACCCAAGAGAGGTTTTGAGGGCGGTGGGGACCACACGAACCCCACACCTTCATTTTACCTAACCCCCCTTAACCTCCTTTAATGAAAACTTTTAATTAAGTGGTTTAAATTCAATTTTTTAATTTTAAAACTGAAGTCATGATAATAAAATAAGTGAAGCACTTATTTTTTTTGGATGGACTTGTTGTGTTGAGAGGGGATTGGGAGAAAAAGGGGAGGCTTGAAGATCATCATCTTCTTCATCGAAGAACGTGAAGAATGCGAAGAACGTGAAGAACGCACCGATCTCCGACGAAGAACGCCGAATCCTTGGAGATCGACTACGCGACGCCATGTACCGCGACGCTAATGACCCTCTCCTTCTGCGACACATTCTTTTGCGATGATAAATTCCACGACGAACTCTCGCTCAACGAATTCGACGAGGTAGGAGATTTTGTTTTTGTTCATGAATACGTCCATTGCCATTCTTCGTGAAACCTTTCCGCTTGCTATCAATTAATAGAAGGGGGCCGGACCGCACAAACATGGGCGACCCTCCTCCCTTGTAAGTTGTGTTGATGCTGTTTGAAGGAAAGAGGCGAGGTGCAACAGCACCGCGCAGGATCATACGACAAGGGTGCATGGCGTCGTCGCCCCACATCGTTGAAGTCGAACAAAGGAATGGCACCGTCACACCGCACCGGAGAACCTCGAAGGAACATCGAAGACAACGCGGCTGGAGCGGGGCCGCTGCAGAGGGGTGAAGCGTCGTCGCGTCGTACCGGACGGAGCAAGGCCGCGGCTAAGGCCACTGCGGAGCAGGGACCAGTGGCCAGTTCCGGGACGCCGACATCGGAGCAGGGGGACCGACCCATGCTGGACCCGTGGCGGCAGCAGCCGGTTGGCCAGAGCGGGCCGGCCGGTCAGAGGAGGAGCCGGGGGTTATGACCCCCGGCTGGCCGGACAAGAGAGCCCCACACATGGGGGCCGCAGTTACGAAATGGCGGGGGACATCCCCCCCCCCCCCCCCCCCCCCCGCACTCCAAACGATCGGTCGTTTTGGCCGAGCCACCTAGCTAGCATTAGCGCGCCGGGACGAGCCTCCAGGCTAGACCGCCAGGCCAGACTCGGAATCGGGTTGGGTCGACCCAGTTCGGGCTGACCCAGGGGGTCTCGGGCCGGATCGATCCGGGCTCGAAACCCGCACTTCCAGACCTCTTTCAGTATTTTTCCCATAACATGGGCTACAGACCTCCGATCGACGCAACGTCAGTGGAGATTCGATCCTTGGGTCGAGTCAGTTTTTTTGGTATATTACAGTCAAGTTTTCGGAGAACTTTGGGTTAAACTAGGTCGGTTTGTACACGAAACCAACCGGGCCCTCGGAGAGGAAACACTTATAACTTGAGCTCCGGACATCCGATTGACATGCCGTCGACTTTGATGGATTCCTCCTAGTGAGACAGACCTTTTGTCTTACTCCTCTCAAGGTTTAGACGCAGTTGGAGTACGGTCAGGTTGGTTTTGACTTAAAAACCAATCGGGCCCCTGGGACGAAAAAGCCAATAACTCTCATACCGGAAGTCCGATTGACGTGTCGTCTGTGTCGTTGAGTTCCTCTTGACGATACAGAACTTTTGGATACATCAATTCCGGACTATGTGTCAGTTTATGTATCAGCCCCTCGGCTCGTGGAGCGAACCCTCCCGAAAGAGCTTGCTGTGTGCGGGAACCCTAGAGCTGGCTGCGACTGCGACGGCGATGATGACTGTACAGAAATCCTTCGTGGATTCAACGACGATGACTACAACACTCAACTATCCTACGTGGATCAGTGCTACCGATCCTGTGTGGGTCGGCGCTCAGCGGTCATGTGTGGGCCAGCGCCTATAGATCCTATGTGGGTCCGATCCTGTGTGGGTCATTACGGTGGTTAGTTACCTATCGATCCTTTGTGGGTCATTGCGGGGGTTAGTACCTATCGATCCTGTGTGGGTCCGACAGCTTAGATGAATTAGTGGCTACATCTAATCAGCTCTATCGTCTTACGAAGAAGTATACCTGTGTGAGCTGAATCTTGACTTTCAATCATTATCTTCTATAGGATTGACTTGCTTTCCTATGTGGATTGTGTTGTGCTATCCTATGTGGACGAGATCAAACTTGGGATCAGATGTTGGAGCTGAACTGGAATTGATAACTTAGGTATATGTATGGGAATATACCAAAGTAGAGTCAGATGTTACATCGTGATTGTATATTTTCTTTGTGGATTATCCTTTTTGGATTCTGGGAGACCTTCAGGGGTCTCGGGGTCCCTACTGAGTAGCTTATACTCACCCCGGCACGGGCTATGCCCACACTATGTTGTGTTAGTTGCAGATGATGGACAACACTAATCGTGGTTGAGTCTTGTGGAGTGAGTCAGTACCTGGAGGTGGACCACTGGGTGGGACATACACGGAACAGATGGCTGGACCCGTGGAGCTGGGGAGACTATCTGTACCCACCCTTCAGGTGGGACTTCGAGTGGATGGCTCAACGTTGCGGCTTTACTTTAAGTTGATGTTTTCCCTCTCCAGTTGTACTTTACTTTTAGTTTGGGTATGTATACTGGCCCACTTACTTTTCTGCACTTACTATTGTACCCAGTTATTACTCAGTTTTTACTTATGCTTTCTTACTCTGAGTGTTTGTTTAGTTTACAAAGTCAATGTCTTCCATTTTAACGGGAATTACGCCTTGGTGCTAGTCACCAGCCCCTGGCCTATGGAAGGCGGGCTTGGGGTAGTCACGACATGAGCCCTGAGGACGGGCCGTGATATCACTATTCATTTAACATTTATCAATTGAGGTAATCGATTTAGTCACTTTATTTCTACAATTGGTCAATCTTAATTATTATTTTATGAAGAAATTATTTTACAAAGTACTTGGATATGTATTTAATTTTGGGACATGTCAATTATTTATGTTCCTTGAGAATCCTCCTTTACAAGTGATGGATTTCATTATTTTTCTCTTTTTTATTGCGTTTTTATTCTTCATAATAATATTGATCGTGGACATTCCCTAGAATAATCAGTTTCATAATGATTTACCTTTCGAGTGGGATTTATTAATATTTGGGAGTCCATCATGGGTAAACCTTTATAGAAGTGTTCCTTTTTATTAAATATTATCCCTTTTAATATTTTCTATACTTTTTGATTTAGAGTAGTGTCATGTGTTTCAGTTTCATTCTATTATTTCCACCCATCCACTATATATAAATGTTAAATGTTTGTAATGGCTTTTAACATCTCTCTTCTCATCATTTATAGATTTTCCCTAGTCATTAGTTATACCATCAGTGATGTGGTTCTATCTTATAGATTCAAAATTTTCATTAGCTTATTTAGAGTACCATCCATGCTATGTGTCTATTGTGTTTGTTTGTGTTATGATATGTGTGAAATGTTTTTTTATCCAATTCCATATTTTTTATGATTTCATTAACCATTGGAGAAATTTTTGGTAGATCATGAGATTTTATTGATCGTGTTCTTAATGTGGAGGTTAGAACTCAATCCATTTGAGTAAATAAATCCACCAAAATGATCTCTTGGATAAAGAATGATTATGGTGGAGAGATTTATAACAAACGAACAAAGATTGTAATTTTATATCTAATTATTTTTATTTAGTCTCATTCTATTATTTATAGTAAAACAGTTAATTTTTTATTTTTTTGAATTGTCATTATAGGTACATGGTTAGTAGAACACATTCATAACCAATGAAAGAGTTTCTATAATATTTATAGAGCCAACGACATGTTTGTTCCATGGTTTCATAAACTGTTCACCATGATCACGTGAGGTTCTCTATGAATGTAGTCTGGGAAACATGGTTGGGGAATAGTTTTAACAATCATGGATCCAAATCAGGAGTTGTTCCATATAACATGATAATTGAAATTTTTTAACATTTTCCCAAAAACTATAAATCAACATAAACAATCGCCCTTCCCTCATACCCTTGAGAAAACCCCCTCCCATGCATGGAAATCTCTCTCACATGACTTTCCCCCTATGTATCCTTTGATCTTGATAGTTTTTAATGTTTTGTTTATATGTGATCTCTTCATATTAGGGTTTTATATCCTCCATATCATATATATTAGTCATTATTCATTCACACAATGTGGAGTGAGTTTATCAGAATTGAAGGCTATTATTCCCATCTAATGTTTTTCTCATTTATTTATTCTTAGGGTTTCTCTTCATCTTATAGGGTTATTCAGACATGATTGAGATGATGTTGGGATTGTCACATTAGAGGTAGTGTGTTAATATTTGAATAAATTTAGGTTACTTCTTTCAAAATCATTATATTGGGAACTATTATTTCCTCATTGTTTTAATTTATTTTTTACTATTATACAATGTTATTATATAATATAAAATGGTTTTGGTACGTGGAAATGGTTTTTATTTTTTTTAATATTTTATCTTTGTATCCATCATAGGGTTACCTTTATAAAAAAAGTTTTTGACAATGTTTTGAATTGTAATGTATCATATGATCTTCATTGGTTTTATAAATTATTATTTTGAAGTAAAGTATAAATTACAAAATATGTTTTTTTTATCATCCAATTTTCTGTAATGTCAAAAGGGAATGTTTGGTTTCTTAACAACTTCCTAGAGTTTTCTAACCTATTTACTTATTTAATGTGACATATACATATAAAAATATATGGAATTATTTATTGGTTCCCACTTTATATAAATTCAGTCATGTTGTTATCAATAAATATATATGGAAAATGGGTTCTTAAATATAAAGGTTCACATGTGTGTAAGTGTAAATAATGTTTCTGGAACATGAACACATTAGAAAAAAGTGTTTTTACAAATATTGAGGGTTTCATTTAAAATTATGTGGTCTGGTTGGAAGATTGATTTTATTTAGGGGAAATTATAACCCCTATTATGATCACATGATACCCATTCTAGATCACTCTATATCTTATGTTATTTTACCCTTAGTCAATCTAGTGAGGGTGACTTTGAGTGTTGGGGTAGAGAAAACGTATGGTATCCGGTGCTAATTGAGATTGATTGTGAGAAGGTTGATAACTATTCCTTAGCATTATCAACAAGATCCTATGTCCCCATGATTACCATTTTACATATGCATTAATTTCCTCTATTTTTAGAACTTTTGTGAAATGGTTTCTACTATTATGCTTCCATATGAGAATGTTTATTTCATTGCACGTTCTTCTAAATAAATAGTATTTTGGAAGTATATCACTCTTGGGAAATGGTTTTCAAAAAAATGGGAAAATGGTTTTTAAAAAGTATCATATTTTTACTTGTGTTAAAAAATAAAAAAACTATATTTTTATATATATATTAATAATTTAAAATTTTCTTGAAATGGGTTCCTCTTTAATGGTTAAGCATGTAACATTATTTATTTTTTAACGCATACTGAGATTATTGTTCATTACTATCAATACAATTTTAAATATTAGGCTTCATATTATATATTTCATCCAAAGGGATATTGAATTTAAGTTATTTATAGGAGGAATTTCATATTCACAAGTAGGTATGTTATTAGTTTTATTTCATTTTAGAATATTATTCACACTGTCCATGGAGGATTTTACTTCTTTCGATTGACAATGGGTAACTATAGATGTTGGTGACTAAAGAATATGTATCAGATGGCATCATTTCATTATAGTAGAGATATATCATTGGAAATTTAAATTTTTTTATCATTATTTTTATTTCTTTTAAAATGTTTTTAGTTTATTTTTTCATGAAATTTTTTTCATGGTGGTATGGACATCATGTGTACCGAATGATAATGATTATCACATCTGTGATGCGATTTTGAGGAAATTTTCTACCTTATTTTATTCTCATATTGGTTCCCAAGATCTCACCTGTGTATTTAGTGAAAATTGATTTTTTGGACTTTGTAGAAAGAGGTGAACAATTGGGGATTTGTTAATAAAACTTGTGAACCTACCCAAGAGCGAATGCACACCCTGGAAAATGTCATTGTACATGGCACATAACCTACTAGATGGGCATGCGACTAGTCATTCACTTAGACTAGAGGGTCAATATAAGGGATACATTATACCACAAAAGTGTCCGTCCTCCCCCAAGAAATAGTGTGACCTCATTAATCTTTGGAAAATGATGGATGCACTGTTTCAACATGATTTGAAAAGTTGTGTGACCGAACCGTGAATCCATCCTAGGTCATAAAAAAATATTGAATTAAACCCCTTAACCTTCATTGGTTTCAAAAAAATACACCTCATTTCCTCCCTATTCTAGATTTCCAGCCCTAGGCGCATCCTCTCCACCCTATTATCTTCCTTAGATTTTAATATTTGGGTGGATTTATCCTTTAATATTCAAAAAATCATCATGTAAATATCTTATCCTCGCATATAATCCTTCTAATTTGTTCTTCCTTCCCTTCTCCTTATGTTCATCATTCTTTGGTGGTTTATATGACCTCATAGGGGTCTTGTATGGATATTTTTGGGTTAAATATTGATGGTTTTGTAATGGTTTTTTCTTTTTTACTGTCTTCTTGTGGTGTGGTTTTGGGTTTCCACTAGAAGTTGGTAGTTTCTGAGATTGAGGTAGATGATTCCATGCATTATCATTATTATATTATTGTGGAATTATTTTCATGATTCTTAAATGTGTTTTATGATTAATGAGTGTGGGGAAAAACATGTGTTTAATGTTTTATGTTGTGATTATGGGTTGGATTATGAATTTTTAAATAGAAATGGTTGGTTTTCCTGGATAGTTCAGATGAGGATAATCTATCTATGTGAAAAGGTTTTTGAAAATGGGTTTACTATTAAAAAGGTATAACTGTCATGGGTATTTACATTGTTATAAGAGTGTTTATAAAATTTGTGGATTTTGTGACTGTTTTCTATTTTTATTGGGTGATTTGATATGCGGTGGTTCGGGTGACCTGAAATGTGTATTTTGAGCTCAAAGAAAATACTAGGATACAATATTGGCACACTATGACTAGAAATATTATTGGATCAGTGTGAGAAAGGCCACGTTCATTCTAGATGGATTGAAACTACAACACTAACTAAACATTAATAAATATTATAGACTATTACACCTTGGGATGAGTTCACCTCTAGTGGAACATCTATAAGAAATTTTTGGTACATGTTTTTTATACCATATTCCACCCAGGTATGAGGATACAAGGGTCCCATTAACACTATTTTGTATCTATTACCTATGGTTCTCATGGGATGATATTCCACTAGAATTTTTATTTGTGGTATATGTTTCAATTTATAATTCTAAAATCATGATTTGCTTAAAATTTTATCTCCTTTTTTGATTAAAACTAGAATGTTGAATCGTCTTATATTGTTTGGGAATGAAATATTTATTTTGTGAGATATACTACAAGATTAGGATCACACCCCAAATACACCCATTAAGAGTATGTAGATTCTACTATGTTTGTCCCAGGTAAAGGAAATATGTTCCATGGTGGTGGTGGTGGATTCTATTTTAACTAGTTCATTTTTAGGTGTTGGTGGAGGTTTCTTGAGAGTGATGACCCTCTTATTACAGGGATATTTTGTTCGTATTATCATTGGTACCACTCCCCATTTTGGAATTTTGGTTTGTCTTTGAATTTAATAAACTTATAACTTGTAAAGGTCATGTTATTTTTATTATTGTTATTTTTTATCATGTGCATCTTGATCATTGTGAATTATTTTTTGTTGTTTACCTTGGGTGAAATTATTCAAAAAACAAGAGATGTTTATACATACGAACTAGTTCTTATCTTATGGGGACTAGGAATTCCCTTCGACACATACTATAGGATGGGTTAGTTGTGGGGTTGGAAGGAATCTTGGGCTGGTTCATGATAAAATTTTATCAAAGTAGTTTCTTTCCTTTTGTTGGGACATTTTATATATCAGTGTCTATATAGATAAGAGTGAGGGATATAGATGCTTTAGGATCTGGTTATGAGTGGTGTGTCTGGCCAAAAAACCTTATTAAAGACCTTGGATCACCATGGGATATCGGGAATATGGTTTGACTTATCCTATATGTGATGTGTTGGCTACAGACTTTTCATAGACACCATGTGGGGGTGAATTGATTTGGTTTGTTATTGATTTAGTTATATTTTTTATCTATGTAAATATTTTGAATATTTTGTTTTTCTAAAACTTTTTAGAGTGTTTTATTGATGGTTTCATTGTATTTAACCATTTTTTAGCATGTTTCCTCCATGATGACTACTTATGTAACCATGGAATGATTCCAAAGAGAGTTCTCCATCACTAATTGATCAGAAACTAGTGAAAGTAGTGGGTTAGGATATCATGATCCAAGTGTAATGAAAGTTGATATTACATCATTTTAGATTAATATTATGTACATTAAAAAATTCATGTCTAAGTATCTTAATAGTTTAGTGTATTTGGAAACATGGTAAAAATATTTTATCCTGGTGAAGGATCTTCAATATCCCCCATAAATATTTCTACCTTTTGTACATCTACCTAAAACCTTTTTTCAAAACACGGGGAAAGGATATATAACAAAGGGGTGAGCTTAAACACTTAGTTAGGGTAACTGAGGGAGATATGTATGCATAATTATGAGCATAAGTGTTTGAGAACATGATCTTTAAATTAGGAGATCATACCTTGCATATGAATGATTAAATACACGAATCATGGAATAAATAATGTTAGTTTATTAGAAATTTATCCTAAGGAAATAGATAATATTAGCAACAAAATCATACCATAGAAACAAAATATGGAATTCTGATAGACACATATGCATATAATATTACTTCCATAATATCTAAGGAATAAATTCCAAGTCCATCTTGGTAGTATGGGTTCACTCCAAATACCATCTTTTTAGTCATGGTTCACTCCAATGGATATCTTAGTAGCATGATTTCGCTGCTCATACCATCCGGGTAGTCATGGTTTACTCCCGTGGCCATAATTGTATTCAAATTTCATTCCAATGACCATCATAGTCTCTCTAAGGAGATATAAATCTTTACCAAATAGATTGGAGAGAGATATAGGTCTCACCTATATCATAATTAAATCATACATACATGTGACACAATATCAAAAATAATCATATCATAACCCATGAAATGAAAGGTGTATTATAAAGATGTAATCATAACATAACATGTGAACAAATATAGGGTAAAGAATCAATTTTATCATAATCAAAACCCATGAAAAGTAGAGGGTATCCAAATAATATAACCAATGAAAGAGAAATGGGTTTCAAAAAAATAATACAATTTGGTGTCACCCATTCATAGAAATAATATGAATGGAAACATTAGATAATTTCCTAAAAGGGAATGAGTATCATCAAAAGAAGTCATCCTAGAGAGAATATATTTTTTGAATATCATTTAAAAACATTTCTTAAAGAAAATTTCCGTTATTTTTTGAAAAAATATTTTTAATAACAAAATCCATTTTATAATAATTTTCATTGAAAATAATTTTAAAACATATAAATAATACAAGAAATATTTTGGAAACCATTCTCTTTTAAAACTATTAAAATAAGCTTCAATACATTTTAAAAACATTTTTCTTTAAAAACACATCAAAATCATGTAAAAATGTTGAAAACATTTTGAAACCAAATATTTTATAATACATTGAAAACATTTAAATAAATATTTATTTTTTTGAAAACCATTTCATTGAAAATACTTTTAAAACATAAAATAAAGCTTGAGAACATTTTAAAAACCATTTAATTTAATACACCTTGAAAACAAAAAAATAAGTATCCAATACGTAATTCAATTTTTAAAAATTAAATCGAATAATTATAAAGGAATAATTGAATACCATAAAATGATATTAAAATCCATTTTCCATGAAAATGGGTTTCAATTATCTTTGGAAAATATATTTTAAAACATTTTTGAAAACATTTTTTGAAAACATTATTTTTGAATACAATAGATTTCCGACCAAAGAGAGAGATGATGAGATTTAAAATATAACATTATATTATTTTAAAAATAGTTGTAAAATGGTTATAATACAAGGATATATCATGAATAAACATTACATAAGAAAAATGAAGAATCTTCTGGAAAGACAGATGACAATATTTCGCCCCAGAAAGCATAAACATAAATAATCTTGAAAAGCGACGAGATTGTATCAAATAACTCTTATATCTTCGTATCTTGAGATCATACATTCAATTTATGAAAATTAAATTAAATTCATCATTAAATATCATTTAACGTTTTATATTCATGATATAATATGTAAAATATAATTATATACACCTCCTAAGGGAATTTAGGTGCATAAGAAAACATGATCCTCAACGAAAGATAATTAAGACAAAATAATCTTACTAATTTGCTAGCATTTGAAAATTTAACCCCAGGAAAGAATGTTATTAAAATTGATATGTGAATTAACATAACATTATGTATTATTGGAATATAATAAATTCATTGTATTTTCATACACCACAAAAAATAAGTGGGTGGTGATTAAGACATGCATCTCATGAAAATCAAAGTGAGATGAAATTCCCTTACCTTGTGTCTGAATCTCATCGTACTTTATCAAAACCTCATTATAATAAATATAATTTTTTTTAATATTAGTTTGAAACCAAATAATTATATCTAATACCATATAGTTTTTGATTATTAACCAATTTTACTGACATTTTAACTATCCTATGTTAAGGTTTCACATATGGTAAAACTCTCTTTGTTCTTCGCATGTGTCTTAATTTGTTATATATTTGGATCTTATAATTATATCATTATTATAAAATATAAAATATGATATAAATATCAGGTATATTTATTATATTTATACTATTTTAATCAATATAATATATAATTATAGAATATAAAGAACAATTCATGGAGACGGTAAGCCATACGTACACAAGAACATTGTTTCCATTTTTATTTTCATATTGAAAGAATGTATGTAAATGAATTATATATATATATATATATAATTATACTATCATGATTATATCATATAAATAAATTATTTTTACTAAAAAAATCCTTAATACATTCCATGTGTTGTGTGAACTAATCACATCACATTGAGGGGGCGGTAGTCCGCACTTCCTAATATAAGATTATCGTATTAACCCCAAATGGAAAGTAAAAAGGTATGTGTTTTAAAATGGAAAAAATAATAATAAAGGGATGATAAATGTTATATATAAAATATATAAACATATTTTTTATCATAATGTCCACTATTATAGATGTTAATGGAAAAATTAACAATCATCATTTCATGAGGAAATAGTTCACCATACACAAATACAATATTTCCATTATCGTTTAGTTAATGGTTTGTGTAATTTTGGTCAAAAAATAGTATAATTAATTCCAATTATATTTAGGATACTTTTTATCATATAATAATGAAATATTGATAGTGTAAGGGTGATGAAAATAAATAAATGAAAGGATTTTAAGAGAAGACGTTGCCTCATAACCGAGTAGCTCCAGTTGGTTTGTGCCAAATGGCTTCATTGTGTATTCTTCGTCCCAATGGAATGATTCTAGGGGGAAATAGAGAGTTTGTGAAGTGTATTGGTCAGGTATTTTCTGAAATTAATATGTTTTTGATTTGTGAGGATATGGGATAAGTGGTGTCCTTTTGTTGGGATGTAAAAGGGGTTAATTAGAATTGTTCAAAAAAAGTGAAGTGTACAAAAGTTTTTAACAAAATAAAGTCATACCAAACAAAAATAAATCAATAATGGAATTTTTATGACCTAATAATTTCTATAAAATTGGTTTCTTACTATTGGATTGGCTATTTGGCCCTTCAGAATAAGGTTTAGTCCCTAATTAGTCTTAATTTGACTTAAAAGATGTGTTAAATTTTGATCATTGTTACAAATATTTTGGGTCCAAATTAATTTGATATTATTAGAATATAAATATTATACAAATTAAAAGCGTGTAAGTTGGTTTTTCGACATTCAATTCACATAATTGGGAAATCTAATATAAATGCTAATCCCACAGACGGGATTAAATAATATGTTTTTTAAGAAGCAAATTTTTCAAATGTATGTTATGGTTTTATATTAAATTTCAAAGTGAAATTTATTATAATAAAATAAATTAAATTAATAGATGTATAATTGATATAACATGACTTGAAAAAATTCAAAATATATTTTAGCATTAACTATTCATTAATCAAAAAGTCCTTCTTTAACTAAAATGTAGTATTATTCACTATTCCTCAAAAAAAGATGTTTCTCCAAAAAATTAAATAAACTACCCTAGTCTAAATTTTACATTTTGGATACAAAAATGAATTTCATTTTATCAAATGAAAATTTTAAATTTTTCTGAAATTAATTTTATTATTTTTTATAGAAGGACATTGAAAGTTTTTCATTTATATAAATGGTATTTTTAAATATAAAAGGACTTCACCAAAAATCGTATCATTCATTATTCATATGTTTTATTTATGTAAAAATATTATTAAAAAATATATGAAATGTATTTATTAGTCTTCCTATAACTATTTAAAATTTATTTTTTATAATTATATCCTTTAAAAATATTATAATAAATGTTTTGTAGAAATTTAGTGTTGCATATATCGTACTCCAAGTTGGTGTAGCGTGTAATGTATGCTACGTTAGTGTTGCATGTGACCTATACTATGTTGGTTTTTTGTGTATCATATTCCATGTCAGTTCAATGTGAATGGAATGTTTGAATTAGTTAATTTCGAGAAATAATACGAAATTAAATTCAATCAGGTAAAATAACCTCGTGACCATAATATTATTACCTTTTATATTCAATTGATTTTCACATTTTTTTTATAATTAATTTCTATGATATGAATTAATAATATTTCAAGTAAACCATATATTTTCAAAAAAAAGTAATAATATTCATAACCTCTAATTTAACATCAAGGTTTTATATAATTATATTAAATAACAATATTTTAAAAATATATTATTCTTCTGTAAACCTCGGTCTTTCATGTCACAAAAGTCATGATGTAATGTAACTGTTGAGTATAATGAAAGGTTACATAAATGATCTATGTTGAGAAAGCCAAATTTTATGTTGTGTGTTGTGCACAGTTTACTTACTATTGTGCATAAAAAAATCCAAAAGTAGTTCTTTAATATAAAATAAAATATCATCAGTGTTTCACGAAATGGAAAATATCCAAAATATTAAATAAATTTGAAAAAAATAAAAAAACCATTGGGTATTACACATGATACTCAAGTGTTGGCTCAAGGAGTTGTCCAAGGTCCTACTTAGGATAGGGAAGCTAAAATAGGTCTTTTAAAGGACATGTATCAAGGGTTCTTCAAGAAAAACACTCCATATTTCAGAGGTATAACAAATCCCTAGGAAGAAGGGAATTATATTGAGAAAATTTAAAGGATTGTTGGGTTATTGGTTATTCATAAAGTCATCAATGTAATGTGTGATTAATTATTCCTGGAAGGTATTTTTCGAGGTGGTTGGAACTAGAGGTTTAATCATGGAATCATGATCTAATTGGATTGATGGATTTAAATGCTTTCCTTAACAATAAATATTTTCCAGTGACCTTGTCTTTTGTTAAAACCTAGGAGTTCTTGGATCTCCACAAGGGGGTAAGGCTTTATTAGATTATGTAAACTGTTTTGGGAAGTTAATTACATTTCCGCCTAAATTTATTTACCATGGGATTCTGAAATAGAAACTATTTGAGAATGTTTTTCACCCAAATATCAAATAACAAATCTTCTTGTTCATGTTGAAGATGTATTCCGAAGTGTTTGATCATGTTTTTATGGAAGAGATCGATCAGAGTTGCATGTCTGGGATTTTTGGGGAATCTTCAACAATTAGATATGGTAGGGGTTGTTTGACTATAATAAAGAGTAAGAGATAAGTGTAGGAAAAGGAAAAAGGTGGTTGTTCAGGCCATAATTCCTGAACATTTTTTTCTATTGATTAATATTTTGATCAGTTCTATGCCATCAGTGTGTAGAGGTGAGGCATATTTGGTCTATGTGATCACACCCAACTAAAAACATTGATCAATGTGTAACTACAGGTAACTTGGTGAAGTTAGGTATATTGTAACACCCATATCATGCTGGTGATGGGTTTTCATCCCTTAGGGGAATGAAATCCCTATCAGATCCATATAGGATTGTGGGATCTTGGATTGGTAGTCATGGAAGTAGAGCTTGATCTTCTTCAGGTAAGAGTAAGCTTAATGAATATATATAATTCATTGGCTGTTCATAGGCTCAGATGGAGAATTGAAATATTCTTACAATAGATCATTCACTAGTCGAAATAGATACAGTACCTTCCACCATTCAAGGTAA
Organism: Viscum album; assembly: GCA_963277665.1. NCBI lineage: Eukaryota > Viridiplantae > Streptophyta > Magnoliopsida > Santalales > Viscaceae > Viscum > Viscum album. Next base: position 824,116,443 of record OY728148.1, on the reverse strand, counting down.
GATCATTATTTTAATGTTTATAGAAACGATTCTACTTGTCAAAGGTTCTTCTATTTTTTATTTCTATATGTCTTGGGGATGTGTTGAAATTGGAAATTGATCTTATTCTATATGTGATGGAGTTTGTGACACTTCTTGGAATGAAGATAAATAGGGGTTTTATTTGTCCATCAAGTTATTTCACCCTATCTGGTGTTGGGATGAATTGTGATTTCCTAGTTCAATAAATGGACCTCTTTGTTGTGATCCTCAATATGGAATGCATTATTTATTTTCAAACACCGATCGATTTCTAAATATAGTTCATGATTATTGTGTATCATGATGTGAGTACCCTAGGTTTTAGGGTGAATGAGATCCTTATTTGGGACATGATGGTTCTACATTTCTATAATTAGACTATCTTGTTTTTCAGATCTCGTCGCTCATGTTGGTGGACTGTGATAGTGGTCCTGATGATGGGTTAACTCCTGTGGTGGATGAATTACCAGATATAATTACAAATTATTTTTATGATATCCACTAGAGAGGGACATGGATTTCACTGTCGACTTGTCATTAAGAACATAGATGATATCTAATCTCTCATACCATATGGCCCCCCATATAGTTGAGGGAATTAAAGATACAGTTGGACAATTTGGAATCCAAAGGGTTCATTTTCCTGGGCATCTCACCATGGGCTAAACCAATTTTTTTCCAAAAATTTTTATGGATATCTCGGATTATATATCAGGCACATAATACTGAATAAGGTTAAGATCACAAAAAATACAAATTTTACCTCTTTTATTTCCTTTTTTTCTCATCTCGTGGGGGAGCGATGGTTATCCAAAATGGAATTTTGTTTCATGTATCACAACATCAGAGTCAGAGAGAACGATGTTCCTAAAAGACCTTTTCAATGTATGCATGACCACTTTGAATATGTTATCATGCCATTTGGGTTGGAAAATGCTCTAATAGTCTCTATAGATCTCATGGATTGGGTGTTTTATCAGTACATTGACTGTTTTGTTGTGGATTTTGTGGATGAAATATTAGTCTTCGAAGGACAAAAGAATAGAATGAGTGACAATTGAGGATTGTGTTAGGAAAAATTTGAGACCATCTCATCTCCTATAAACATTCAAATTGAACCTTCTTGATAAAATATGTGAATGTTTTGGGTCTTATGATCTTAGAACAATAGGTTTAAGTGGATCCTGAGAAGATCTGTTTTTTTATTTCAAGTGAGTAGTTGGGTAATGTATTTTAAATAATATAATATTACTATTAGAAGGGTATTATAGGTAGTTTTTTCTAGATTTACCTAAGATTTATTCACCCATTATGACACTAGACTAGAAAGGATTGAATTTTGGATAAACCTAGAATTTTAGGTCTCCTTTGAGGAGCTTTAGAAGTGGTTGAAAACATCACTTATTTTGATCCTTCGGTAATTTTGGAAGGGGTATGTAGTCTACTATGACGCTTTATGTATGGGTCTTGGGTGTGTGTTGATGAAACATGAGAATTTAGTGGTGTATGATTTCCAATTACTCCAACCACATGAAATGATTTTCCCAACTCAAAACCTATAATTTTCATAAGTGATGCATACCTTGAAGATATGATATAAATTTCTATTTTGGGAGAAGCTTGTGGTCAATGTGGATTAAAAGAGCATGACCAACATTTTGTTATAGAATAATCTGAACCAAATGAAGTTATAGAGACCCAACTGTTTCTTAGTTTACTATTAAATATTTTTAAAGATAAACAACATAATAGTATTACACATAGAGGATCCGAAGCTTTAGTGTCTTGGGAATGCTAGGACACTACATAACCAATTACAACATCAATCCTAAACATTTATTTAATTTCTTCATCTCTAGATTCTTATTGGAACATGTCCTCTCCTTAGTACATGTAACCACCTAAGGATATACATAAAAACGGGTGATCTAAAATCCAAATAAGAGGATAGTTAAGAAGAAAATATAATTGGGGGAGCATAATCATGACATAGGAAAAATATCATGAACATTAGAGGAGCATAAATAAAAGACTTGAAATGTGGCAATGCATAAAAATGAAACATCATGTCTTAGTGGTTAACTAACACACATACTTGTAAAAAAAGATATAATTTTTTTTCACACATCATTTCACATTTTCTAATGAGATTCATTACTTTAACCAATGCATTTGTGCTCTGTATAATTCCAGGTGCACCCGTCACATTCAATCATTCATATTGCGCTGTATAATTTTGGGAGGACCTGTCACATCATAACATTTTCATCATCATGCTTTCCACATGAAACATATATCAAAAGTGAACATAACTAAACTAGGTAATTTAATGGGTTACATCTCATAATAACACATTCATAAACATTAAGTTCCCAAAACAAAGAGGGAATAACATACATGGTACAAGAACCATAAACATTGAAAGAGAAGTAAAAGGTGAGTTCATAAATGAAGAGTGCTTTTGGAAAACATTTTGTTTCACATTAGTAGTAGTGGTAAACATGTATTTCCCAAAAATTTAAGGAAAATTATGAAAAAATGATCTTTAATAAGTAACGATATCAAAAATGGAGTGAAATAGGGAGAACCCGAAGGATGGATGTTGGGTTCGAGAATTTCCCCTTACCCTGTATCCTAATGCTTTCTTCTCTTTAATGTCCTGTATAATGACAATATATTCATTTATTAGAAATACATAACATTTTTTACATTAATATGGTTCATTATGGTTTCATTATGTGATTTTATGTGCCTTTGGATGACTTATAGAGTTTAAAAACATTATTCATGAATGTTTTTTTTATGGTTTTCTTGAGTGGTTCACTTGTATTCTTAAATTGAAGTTTTGATAGAACATGGGTAAACATACAGAACTGATATTACATATTACTAATGATATAACATGTGTTTTAATGATTTTATAATGAATTATATTAGATCAATGTGGATGAATCATTAGATAAGAATTAAATTATGATTATTTGGGTTAATTTGAGTGATTTTTCGATCACAATGAACTTGTTTTATTTTTTCACTAGAAATATGGTCATATGTTCATTCCAAAACATGAAATAGGAGATAATACACATAAACTATTCTGGTTCAACTATAAAAATGGTTTCATTACCATATCTGAAGGTAGAAATGGAAGATGAAAACATGTCGTTCTTTAAGGTGATAAATTAACACCTCATGAACAACGTTCCATTTAACAAAAAAAGGAAGAAGGAAAGGGGGATGGATGATATAATATCCTATTAGCATAATAAAATTCCATTACATGTATAATAAAATAATTAAAATACTATTAGGATTAATATAGGTGGTTAGAGATCATGAAATCAACATGAACTTGAAAGGAAATTAAAGGAGAAGAGGGAGAGAAATTACTTCTTAAATCCTCCTCTTGAGATTCTCCTTATGGAAGCTATGATTGGTATTTTTGAGAGACTAGAAGCTCTCGGAAGTGGGAGAGGGGCTAGAGAGTATTTTTGGGAATAGTTTATAGAAGGATTGGATCTTGATAGGTGTGTGGAAATGAGGGAGTGATGGGTGGTTTTTATAGTGAAGGGGAGAGGGGTTTTCTTTAATATAAAATTCATTAGTTTATTATTTATTCACAAGACAAGTAATAGTGATTATTACAGGACCAATAATAGTGATTTTATCATCTGATCCCAAACCAAGTGAGATTATATCAATAGAACATCACACGTGACTCTATAATTTTCTTATTTAGCTTATTTTTGTAAATCACGGTATTTCACTATTCATCAAAATTTCAAGTATTTTAGAAAAATCCCAAAAAATTACCCCATAAATATTTCGATGTGTAGAATCCAAAAATAAAGTATATTTTTCACAAATATATTTTTAAATGTTATTAAATTAGTATTTAATTAAAAGCATAATTTACTTAAAAACGGTTTTTAAGATTAATACTGATTTTATAGTGCTTTCAAAAATTACGTAGGGTCTTATAAAATTATATGACAACTATTAGAAATTGATTTGATAAATAATGAATACATTTTAACCAAATAAATTTTCATTTAAATTAATAAATTATTTATAATTAATTATTTATGACTTACAAAATTCCAAAATGTTTACTAAGGTCAAATTGTAACTTTCTAAGATGTATAAATTTTATTTAATTATTCATGTGTGAGGTTACTATTATGTAGGATGATTTACTATTAATAATGGTCATATTACTATTCATAAGGGTATTATACTATTCACAAGGGTACATTACTGTTCATGGAAAATTATTTTTGTTTCATTAGACTCCAAAAATCATCTTGAACACTACCGTGTATGTCAGATTTGTGAAATTCAAAACATAGAAGTGAGAAACTTATGTTTAAAAGTCACTTATCACTTATTAGTTCATTGTGTTATGTTTTCATGTTATTTTATGAAATAATTATAAGAAAGGAATTTGAATTGAAAAAATTTGGGTCGTTACATTCTTCCTCCTTTTAGAAATTTCGCCCTCAAAATTTTACTTTACACAAAAATGTGAGGGTGTTTCTCCTTCATTGCCTATTCTAGTTCCCAAGTTGCTTCCTCAAACTTATGGATCCTCTACAACACTTTGACAAGATGGGTTGTCTTGTTGCGTAGAACCTTATCTATCTGATCTAGAATCTTTACTAGCTTCTCCTCATATGAGAGATCATCTTATAGCTACACCACCTATGAGTTTAGTACATGTGATGGGTCTGGTATGTACTTCCAGAGTAGTGATACAAGAAACACATCATGAACTTGAGCCATATTCGGTGGAAGTGAAAGAAAATAGGCCACAAATCCTATGTGGTCAAGGATCTCAAAGGGGCCAACATACCTTGGGATTAGATTCCATTTCTTCCCGAATCGCATGACTCTCTTCCATGTAGATATTTTAAGGAAGAAATTATCTCCAACATTGAATTCCAAGTCCCTTCGACGGTTGTCAACATAGCTCTTTTGCCGACTTTGAGTAGCTTTGATGTGTTTCTGGATGACTTGAACCTTCACTATCATCTCCTGAACAAGATCAGGTCCAAGTAGCATTCATTCTCCAACTTCATCCCAACAGGTTGGAGTTCTACATCGCTTTCCATACAGAGCTTCATATTGAGCCACATGAATACTCGAGTTGAAGCTATTGTTGTATGATAACTGAACCAATGGGAGATGCTGATCCCATCCACATTTGAATTCTAGAGAGGAGGCTCTTAGCATATCTTCATGCGTCTGAATAGTCTTTTCAGATTGGTAATCAGTTTAGGGGTGATAGGCTTTTCTGAAATGTAATTCAGTACTCAAAGCATGTTGAAGGCTCCTCTAGAATTTATATGTGAACCTTGGATCACGGTTAGAGACAATTTAGAGTGGAACACCGTGCAGTCTCACCACATCATTCACATATATCTTGGCAAGTTGTTCAATCGAGTGATCTTCCCAAATAGCAATAAAATGGTCAGTCTTGCTAAGTCGGTCAACCACAACCCATATGACATTATTTACATTTGATGTCTTCGAGAGACCCGTGACAATGTCTATAGTAACACTTTCCCATTTGCACATGGGTATAGGTAATGGATACAACATACCTTCGGACTTTTGACACTCATCTTTAACTTACTGGAATACCAATCTCCTTGATATATATTCCGCAATTTCATTTTTCATGTTAAACCACCAGAAGTGTTCACGGAGATCACGGTACATCTTGGTACTCCAAGGATGGATAGAGAAATTTGAGCTACGTCCATTATCCAAAAGCTTGTTCTTCATCCCAAGTGATGAAGGCACACAAAGCCACATTCCAGACTGAATCACACCATCATCGTTGATGTGGAACTCTTGCAGCTTCTCTTCCTTTTCTGAATTCACCCTCATTTGTATCTCCATATCATCCCTTTGTGCTTCCATAATCTTCTCCTAGATGGATGGTTGCATAATCATTTGGTCATGGTAGGATGTATCCCCTGCCCTTATGATTTCCCAATCCTTCTTTTGCATATCTAAAAAGATAGGGTCCTTCTCCAACTGTAACATGGATAGAGTAGCGGGTTCTTTTCTTCTTATAGCATCAACTACCATGTTCAACTTTCTAGGATGATAGTGAATAGAGAAATAATAATCCTTGATTAGATATAACGATCTCCTTTGACTCATGTTGAGATCCTTTTGTGTGAATATATACTTTAGTCTCTTGTGGTCGGTGTATATGTCACACTTCTCACCATAAAGGTAGTGCCACCAGATTTTCAAGGCAAAAATCATGTCTGCCAGCTATAGATCATGCGTTGGGTAGTTCTTCTCATGGATCTTCTACTGTCTTGAGGCATAGGCTATCACATTGTCATTTTTCATGAGTACACAACTTAAGCCTTTCTTTAAAGCATCACTTTATATCACAAAACATTCACCACTTTTCAGTAGTGTGAGTACAGGTGCTATGATTAGACTTCTCTTTACCTCCTTGAATCTTCTCTCACATTCTTCCATCCAGACATACTTTACCCCTTTCCTTGTTAACTTAGTTAGCAGGCTTGAAAATTGTGAGAAGTTTCTCACACTACGTCAGTAGTACCCAGCAAATCCAAAAACAAATATGGATTTTTGTGACACTAGAGGGACTGGTCCATTCATCAATTGCCTTTGACTTTGAAGGATCCACATAAATTTCCTCACTTGTGATCACATGTCCCAAGAACGTGATTTTCTTCATCCAAAAGTCACACTTGCTGAACATGGCGTATAACTTCTCTTTTCTCAATGTCGCCAACACAAGTCTTAGATGTTCTTCATGTTCCTCTTTTTTCTTCGAGTAGATGAGAATATCATCATTAAACAATTCCATAAATTTGTCAAGGTAATGTCTAAAGACTCTATTCATCAAATACATGAAGATTTCAGTGGCATTAATAGGTCCAAAGGGCATAACCAAAATTCATAGTGCCCATACCTTGTTCGGAAGGCATTCTACTGAATATCTTCTTTGTTCACATTTACCTGATGTTATCCAGAATGAAGATCCACCTTTGAGAAGTATTGGGCTCCTCTTAACTGGTCGAACACGTCATCAATCCTTGGGAGAGGATACTTGTTCTTTTTGGTGATCTTGTTGAGTTCGCAATAATCGATACACAACCGCATTGTTCCACCCTACTTTTTCACAAAGATCACTCGTGCACCCCTAGGTGATGCACTAGGGCGTATGAACCCTTTGTCCAGATACTCTTGAAGCTTCTTCTTTAACTCATCCAGTTTGATAGGACACATCCTATAGGGACACTTCGAGATAAGAGTATCTCCAGGTTTGAGTTCAATTGAGATTTCTACCTCACAATCTAGGGGAATTATCGGTAACTCTTCGATAATACATCATTGTATTCCCTCACAATGGGAATTTCCTCAAGGTTTTCACTTTCCTTCAACTCATCCATTTGGGTGAGGTATGATTCTTCATAGGGAATCATCACCCATGCCATTGAAGGATTTTTCAAAGGAGATACATGATCATCCTTGAATTTTTATAGGAGCACAGGATGGTTCAGAATATTAAAAGATATTTCCTTTTTCTAATAGTTGATATGTGCCCTATATAACAAGATCCAATCCATTCCCATTATAGCATCGAATTCTACCAAGGGAAGTATTATGCGATTTTCTAGAAGAATCTTCCAACATACACCAAAAGGAAAAGAGTCGAACACATGGGTTGCAATGATTAAAACACATGGTGTTTTTATAGATATATATACCCCAAGGTATCAGGTCTTCGATTATATAGTTATAGAAACCTTGCAAGATATAAAGGAATGCGTAGAACCAGAATCAAATAAGGATTTTTCCATTCTTGAGTAAATAGGAGGTTTAGCTTGTATAACATCATTATAATGATCCACCTCTACAGTAGTGAAGGCATAAGCCTTCCTTTGTTCCTTTGTCTTTTGTGGTTTCTGACATTGATTACCCTCGAGAAATCGTGGTTTAATGCACTGTTTTGCATAGTGACCTAGCTCCCTACAATTGTAGCATTGAACCATGACTAGTTCTCTCCTATCATCGGCTACATTATCCATTCTTTTCATGTCTTTTCGACACTCTTGAGAATGGTGTCCTTCTTTCCCACACTTGAAAAATTTCCCCATCCCTCTGAGGTAGTTCCCATGGTGCAACTTCCCACATTTCTGGCATGAGGGTCGTTATTTTTTCTTCCCACATTTGTCATTAGATTCTCCAACTTGAAACTCTATCTTTTTTTTATCCCCATAGTCATGGGACCATTATCCAAACTCCATATCCACTTTGATAGCACATCGAACAACTTCTTCATAACTCCCAATGTCTCGAATCGCAAGAGCCTTTTGATGGTGTGGGTTTAATCCACTAATGAATCTATCAATTTTTCTATCACTGATGATAACAAAACCCGATGTCTACCTTGAAAGCCTTGTGAAATTAGATTCATAGGTTGTGAAGAATTCTCATTATTTTTTCTTGATCTCTATAAATTCTCTCTCCTTCATTGTACAAATAGTTCATGGGAAATACTTATTAAGAAACATTATCTTAAAGTCTTCCCATTCCATCTCTTCAATTTCCTCCCTTTTCTGGTGTTATTAATCAAAGCCCACCGTTGATAAACTTCTATATCTAGAAGATAAATGTTCAGGGTCACCTTCTCCATATCAGAATAGTGATGAATATAAATGATCTTCTCCATCGAGTTGACCCACTATTTCGCAACTAGTGGATCTGAAGATCCCCTAAACGTCGGTGGTCATTGCCACATAAAACATTCGATAGCCAGTTACTCACTCTTTGGTGAAGGAGGACATTCCCCATTTTTATGGTTATTGTTTGTAACCTATGATACTTTGGTAAGAATCACCATGTAATTTTGAACTCCACCTCCCAAATCATTGTGGATGTCGTTCGAGCAATCGTTGCATTGGCCCTCGCACGAGTTGTTGGCCTGCTTTCTCCTGGTCCCCACCATTTTCTAAAATAAAAAAGGTTAGAACAAAACAGAAGTAAACAAGTCATGAATAACTTATTCATTTTAACAATTTTTACCAATAATATAACATATGGAATCCCTATTTAAATACTCTTGTGTGAATATTTGTACTTAGTCTCTTGCTAGAGGTTTTCTCTAGGGTTCACTAATTTTATTCCCAGATTAACTAAACATTTCCTATGATACAAACTATAGCGACCCAACCTTTTCATACTTTTATATTACATCATTTTAATGATAAATAACATTATAGTATTACACATAGAGGATCCAAAGGTTTTGTGTCTTGGGAAAACGAGGATTATACATAACCAATTACAATATCAAGCTTGAACATTTATTATATTTCTAATTCTCTAGATTCTTATTTACACTTGTTCTATCGTTAGTACATGTAGCCACCTAGGGATATACATAAAAAGGGGTGTGATAAAAGCCCAGTAAGAGTATATATAATAAGAATATATCATGCAGTGATAATAATCATGACATAGGAAAAAGATCTTGAACATTATAGGAGCATAAATAAAAGACTTGAAATGAGGCAATGAAAAAAATGAAACATCATGTGTGGTTGACTACCGCACATACTTGTGAACCAAGATATCATCTTTTTCACAAATCATTTCACATTTACTAATTAGATTCGTCACCTTACCCAATGCATTGGAGCGCTGTATAATTCTGGGCACACCCGTCACATTCAATCATTCATATTGCACTATATAATTCTGGGCGCACCCGTCACATCATAACATTATCATCATCATGATTGCCACATGGAACATATATCAAAAGTTAACATAACTAACCCATTTAAAGTAATGGGTTATATATCATAAGAACACATTAATAAACATTGGGTTCCCAAAACAAATAGGGAATAAAATACTTGGTACAAGAACCATCAACGTTGAATGAGAAGTAAAAGGTGAGTTATTAAAAGAATAGTTCTTTTGGAAAAAATTTGTTTTGACATAAACTGTAGTGGTAAAAACATATATCCCAGAAAAGTAAATAAAATTATGATCAAATGATCTTTATGATGTAACCATATTAAAAATGGAGTGAAAGAGGGACAACCCGAAGGATGAATGTTGGTTTCGAGAATTTCCCTTGCCTTGTTTCTGAATTCTTCCTTCCCATTAATGTCCTTTATAATGAAATTATATTAATTAATTAGAAATACAGAACCCTTTTACATTAATATGGATCATTATGGTTTCATTAAGTTATTTTATGTGCCTTAGGATGAGTTATAGAGTTTAAAATCATTATTCGGGATTGTTTGTTTTTATGGTTTTCTTGAGTGGTTCACTTGTATTCTTAAATTGAGGTTTGGGTAGAACATGGGTAATCATTCCGAACTGATATATCAAGTTATTAATTATATTAAAGGAGTTTTAATGATTTTTTAATGAGTTATTTTAGATCCATGTGGATGAATAATTAGATAATAATTAAATGATGATTATTTGGGTTAATTTGAGTGATTTTTCGATCCCAATGAAATTCTTTTATTTTATCACTAAAAATATGGTCATACATTAGTTCCGGAACATGAAATAGGAGATAATACACATAAAATATTCTGGTTAAAGAATAAAAATGGGTTAATGAACAGATCTGAAGGTAGAAATGGAAGAAGAAAACAAGTCGTTCTTGAAGGTGATAAATTAACACCTCACGAACACTGTTCCCTTTAATAAAATAAAAGGAAGAATAAATAGCGTTTGGATGATATAATATCCCATTATAATCCTAACATTCCATTACATGTATAATGAAATAGTTACAATACATTTTTTATGAAGATAGGTGGTGAGAGATCAAGAAATGAACTTGAACTTGAAAGGAAATTAAAGGAGAAGAGGGAGAGAAATTACCTCTTAAATCCTCCTCTTGAGATTCTCCTTATGGATGCTAGGATTGGTATTTTTATGAGACCAGAAGCTCATGGATGTGGGAGAGGGTCTAGGGAGGATGTTTGGGAAGATTTTTGATATGTCTTGGATCTTGAGAGGTGTGTGGAAATGAGGGAGTGAAGGGTGGTTTTTATAGTGGAGGGGAGTGTGGTTTCCTTAATAGAAATGCCATTTGTTTATTATTTCATCACAAGACATGTAATAGTGAGTATTCCATGACCAAGAATATTAATTTTGTCATGTGATCCAGAAACAAGTGGGATTACATCAGTAGAACATGACATATGACACTATAATTATCTTATTTAGTTTATTTTTGAAAAATAGGGTATTTCACAATTCATCAAAAATTCAAGTATTTTAGAAAAATACCAAAACTTTAACCCATCCATTTTTCGATACGTAGAATACCAAATTGAATCCCATTTTTGAAAAATAATTTTTCAAATATTATTAATTTACTATTTAATTAAAATCTTAATTTAAATAAAAGAACAGTTTTTAAGAATAAAACTGATTTTATAGTGCTTTCAAAAATTATATAGGGTATTATAAAATTATATGAAAACAATAAGAAATTGATTTAATAAATAATGAATACATTTTAAGAAAATACATTTTCTTTTAAATTAATTAACTAATTATAATTAATTATTTATGACTTACAAAATTCAAAAATGTCTACTATGGTCAAATTGTCACATTCTAAGATGTCTAAATTTTATTTAATTATTCATGGGTAAGGTTACTCATATGATTGATGATTTACTATTCATAAAGTTCATATTACTATTCATAAGGTTATGTTACTATTCACAAGGGTATGTAACTATTCAAGAAAAATTATTTTTATTTCATTAGACTCGAAAAATCACCTTGAACACAACGTGTACATCGGATTTTCAAAATTCAAAACATAGAAGTGAAAAACTTTTCTTTTAGGTAACTTATGACATAGTAGTTCATTATGTTGAGTTTTACTATTATTTTATGTCATAATTACAAGAAGGGAATTTCCATTGAAAATGTTGGGTCGTTACAGAAGTTTCATTCCACTGAGTACCTTCATGCATTCAATTTTGATATCATGTACACCCTTGAAAACGGTAATGTGATAGTGGATTACATTTGAAGGAAAATGTCAGAGTAGGTAATGAATGAGTCTAGTGATGAGTGGAACACCATGAATCCTCAATATCTTCAAAATAGACCACAAAAGGCCCGCTAGTTTGCTTCATCCCCTACACATTGATACATCGATGTGGGATTAGTTCACCAATAAGTTCATTATTAGCATACCATGAAAACCTCGAGGATGGAATTACATATGGATAATGATTTACCATATAACCAAAGCATATTATTTCATTCTGATTAATGACTCATCTATAGTGGATTAGTTGGGTTAGATGTTTGTTTAGATGATTTTGAGGCTTCATGGTGTTCTATAAGATATCATTTCAGATTGGGAGTCCCATTCTACATATCCATTTTTGAAAGCCCATTGGTATAAAATGGGGTCACATTTGATATTGAGTATGAAATAAAATCTTAAAAAATATGTAAGAGGGAGTGGGAGAATCAGATCTTGGATGATATGATTCAAGTGTTTATGTTGTATTTAAGAGTCTTGTGGGATCTCCTTTTGGGGATGGTCTTGTTTTCTTATAATAATAGTTACTAATACCCAATTTGGAATCCCACCTTTGAGGTGATTTATGGTAGTGAATGGCGGTTACCGTTTAGTTGGGAATTTGTGTGAGAGATATCATTTTTGTTACTAATCATTGTCCATGAATCTTCTGAGAAGTCCCATTTGGTCAAGCTTTGGTTTTTGACATCATAGAGTCACCATAAGTCTTATATTGGACAGTTTCACTGAGAGTTGAATTTTTTTATGGAGGATAATGTTTTTTAAAGGTTTAATCTCATTTGGGTCAATGTCAACTTAGTAATAAAGGGATAAAGGCATCGAGGTATATAATACCTTTTATGATTAAAAAAGAGATTGAATGGTGGAATACCCATTTGATTTTTTCCCAATTTACATCAATTCAATATATTTTCTCTGTCTCATAGATAAAAAGTATAATAAATATGTATCTCATGTTCTTAATTAGGATACTTGGTGTTGGAACCCATTTTTCTATGTTTTAACAACTAGTGTGGATTTTAGATTCATAGGAGAATGTAATTTTTGGGGATTCTATAGCACTGGTTCTGTTTATTTTTCAACATAGTAATTATGAGAATGAGACATGTGAGTAGAAATCTTATGATGAAGAGAATCACCTATTTTTTTCTTTGATCGGACATCGAGCTGACATTAAGAGGCGTAGTGTTTTCATGGTGAGGAGAACTTTAAAATCGTTGATTTTATTTTGCGGCAATTTTATAGAAAATTTCTATATTCTATTGGTTCCAAATATTTCCCAAAAAAGTTTTTGGAAAAAATAATAATTTTTAGACTCAGCAGGAGGTCGATCTTGTTGGAACATGGTTAGTGAAAATTGTGCTCAATCCGATGAGGGAAACTTTGCCTAGACTGGGGGGTCTATTTGAGGTGCATAGTCTACCGCAACTGTATGAACCCTACCTCAAGAAACATTTTGGAAGTGTTCTTTATTAGATATAGAGGTACACATGGTTTCTACAATTGTTGTCATACTGTGTGGCCAAACCATTCATCTTGTCCGAGTCATTAAAAATATTGAATTTACCCTTTTCCCATCCCCTATTTCAACCCAATTACTTCTCCTTTCTTCCCCACTCAATATTTTCATCCTTAGTAACTGCATCCCCTCCCTCTTGGATCTATTGGAATACAATCATTGGGTGGATTTTTTCTTGGATATTAAAAAATCACACAATTAATTCTCTTATGCACTCATATTTTCCTTAATCATGGTTCTTTCTTCACACCTCATTGGGTTATTCATATTCTAGACGATTGGTTGACCTAATAGAGGTTAAATATTTATGTTTTGTGTTAACTATTGATGGTTTTGGTATGGTCATTCCATTATTATGTTATTATTGTAGTGTGATTGTGGATTTTACTAGATTTCATAAGATTGTAAGGTTGGGTTAGGTGATTGAATACATTATCATTATTAGATGACTTTGTTTTTCTTACATGGTGCTTAAATGTGTGATATGAAATGTGCATATGGTGAGAATCGTGGTTTCAATGGTTTCTGGTGGGTTTATGGGTTTAAAGATTAATTTCAAAGTGGAAATGTTTTTTTCCATTGATAGTTAAAATGAGTAACATTGGTATATGTGAAAAAATTCTCAAAAAATGGTCTACTTATTCAAAAGGGATATTTGTATTGGGGTTTTTTAATTTTTGAAGTATGTTTATAATAGTGGCAGATTTTTTGGGGGTTTTTTTATTATGGATTGTGTGAATACATAATTGGTTGTTCAAGTGACATGAAAATTTAATTTGAGATCAAATATAATACAAGGTGACTGGTTTTGTAGACTAGGACATGTATGCTAGGCAGAATAGTGGGGACAAGGTCCATTCCATTTCTAATCGATTTAAGCTACAACACTAACAGAAAATTGATGATGATTGGAGGCCACTTGACCTTAGGATGTGTTTATCTTCAATGTATTTTTAATTTTCATGATTGGGTTTATGGTTTCTATAAAATTCTTTGTTAAGGAGTAAGGTTCCTAGGGTCCCACTAACACTATATCATAGGTATTATCCATGGTGCTCATGTGATTTGAAAAATTCATCTTGTGTCTTGGTTGTATTCTGATCTATTTATAATTTCAAAGCATTTTTTAATTTAAATATTTTAACTATTAATCATTAAAACATGGAAAGTGAATTTTCTAATTATTTACAAGCATCGAATCCTTATTTTGAGTGAAATTATATTGGGAATTGGATCACACCCTATATATATCATTAGGTGTATGTAGATATTGATATGTTAGACCTAGGTAAATGTAAGATGTTCAGTGGTAGTGATTGTGGGTTTAGTTGCAAGTGTCTCTTCTTTTTGTAGGTGTTAGTAGAGGTGGATTAAGGGTGTTGACCCTCTTTTTTTCATTGATATTTCAGTCATTGATTAGTCAGTACCCCTACCCATTTCGGTATTTTGGATTGTATTAGAAATTGTAAATCATTTACCATTAAACATGGTATTTATTTTGTTATAGTTATTTTTCATCATGTCGTGCATGATATTTAAAAAATATTTATGTTTTTTCCTTGGGTTAAATAATTTTAAAAAAGTGATACATTTATACATTGGCACTAGTTTTCATCCTATAGTGATCAATATTCCTCTTTGGGATATTCCCAGGGCTAGGTTGGGTGACTAGTTGGATGAAATCCTAGGATAGTTTCTAAAAATTTGTAAATTTTATTTTATTTCATTTCATTAATTCCATAGTTATTTCTTAGGTAAAATCATTCCAAAGTGTAAATTCCTTGATCCCCACACACTTTTTTCAAGTCATTGTGATTGGTAATTCCCTTCGGGAATTGTTTTGAACTGATTCATGCATCTTGTGAAGGGACTACTCTTGAGAGTTCTGAACATATCATGAAAAGTGATTATATTGAACAATGAGAATTTATAGGTGGTTTAATGTTTGTAAAATATCTTTTTCCTATTTCGGTTCCATGACATGTTGTAAGTGTTTAATATTAGACTTTAGGTAAGATTGCCTAATATCCATATGTAAGAGGCCAAGATGTCTACACCCAAAATGTTTTGTTTGATCTTGATTAAAAAATATATATATTTCATAATTTTATAAAAAATATTCCTCTAAATTTCAATGTAATACATAATCATGTTATATAAAAGGATCACAAATAATAAATAAATCATTATTTACAGAGAAATTGTTTAACTATGTGAATATATAATATTTCTTTTTCTTTTATTATCCACACCATAATATATAATTTTTATTTTAATTAAATATATAATTTTTTTGTCACATGAATATTAAAGAAATATTCACCAAACTATGAATAAAATATTTATTTATCAATCAAATAATTTTTATATAAATATTTAAATAATAATAGAGTAAATGAGGAGGAGGCCAAGTAGATAATTTCTTTCCGATGATGACAATTTATTTAACATATTACAAAATTAATATTTATCATTACACATATTCACACACAAAATAAATAAAATAATAATATATATTTATCACAAAAAATGAGGTTCCTTTGATAGTCAATATATTTTTAACGAGTTTTCTAAAAGTAATCAAAATGTTAAAACCTATTATCAAGTCTATAAATAGACAGATGTGTCAATTAGAGAAATGGTAAACGTTGTGAAAAACAATATTCTTTCTTTATTTTCCTCATCCCCTCTTACTACCAAGATTGATAATAATAAGAGAAAATAATTTCTTGCATGGTAGAATGAGAGGGAATGACTAACAAAATAAAATAATAAATTCGATGTGCTATAAACCAAGCATTTTATCAGTGTTTTTTGAATATTGAAGGAGTGAATGTGGGTCATGTCTAGAAGGGACATTCATTAGAACCTAAAAAAAGAATGAAAAAACATAAATTATTGTGAAAATATAAACATAATTAATGAATAATGATATCTATACCATGTTAGTCATTCTCCTAATGTATTTAATATAATTTTAAATTAGCATTTAAGATGCCCTATTATGGTTAACGAAAAATTGTTTTCCAATATTTTGTAGGAAAATTTTCATGATTTATGGTGTTCACTCAATGTATGTTGAAAAAAATTCATTTAATCGTACAAAATTTGTGTTTGGAATATAAAAAATATACACTTCCACTACATATAAATCCAACATAGGGTATCATAGGATACCATATAGAAATAATAGGATATTACGTACCTGATCATTCAGATAATAAATCTATGATTTATATTTGTCAAAACATTGTTGTAAGGGATCACATATATAAAAGATACAGTGGAATATATATTGAAATAGATAGAGTTTTTTACGAAAAATAATAATATTTAGAATAATAAAATATTCTAAAAAGTCCCATTAAAATGGTGGTTTCTGAAACCCAAGTACTTCATATGAGTACGAGATACATTAGAGAACAAAAATGATCTTGTTTTCCAATAATTGAGGTTAGTGAATGATTTTTTCTTGATACTAATGATGTTATAATATACTTTGAATTTGTAATTGGAACAAAAGTATCCAAATGGTAAGAAGCTGTGAATTTTAAATTGGGTTCCATGTATTGAAATTGTTTTGGGTTTTTATAGATCCTCCAATGTAAGAAAATACTATTTTTTAAAATGGTTATTAAAGAAGAAAATAAAAATGTACAGATATTTCCTAACCTAAAAGAAATAACTTTTTGAAAAATGGTTTTAACATTGTGAAAATATATAATACGATGAATTATTTTTTCTAGATGTTGTGCTAAAATTGATTATAATTCATGTTTCCTTATCTACTTGACATGGAATTTTTATTTAGAATATTATTTTAAATACACTATTCCTTAATTTTTAACTTATTAATGATTTTTATATGTCACTACATGACGGTTTTATGAATATAATGGATTCAAATAAGGTTATATATTTACTTAGATCCATTTATTGATTAGATTAAGAATCCGAGTGATGGAACATTTAGTTTGATGCTGCCATTATTAAATTTATTTTATATATATCAAATTAGAGATGTGAGACTAAGTTAGTTTAGTAGGAGTGTAGTCATTTTACTAATAGTTTATGTTAATAGAATTATATATAATAGAATCAAAATACTAGTTTTTACAGTCTGTTAATTCCTTGTTGAAAACATGCTTCTCCATGAAAGATGTAAATAATGAAACATATATTATTGTTATCAATATACATAATTATATATTCAAGATGATTTTTTGAAAAAGATTAATCACACACATTTAGAAGATACTGAAGTTATTTTTTATGGAACAATCAAAGTGGGGATGTTCAATAGTGTCACATGGGGTTTTCCTTTCTAGTAAAATGTGTCCTCATGAACATGAGTAGAAATAATTTAGATCAATAACATCATATGCATTATCAATTGGGTTAGTAAATAATGTTATTCTTTGTACAAAGCCGTATTTTTCTAATTCCCTAAGGGTGGTAGGAAGATATGTAGTTGTCCAATGTTACTACCTTGGTATGATTGTCAAAAAAATCCTTATGTATTTTAGGCATAATAAGAATATATTCCCATATGATGATAGATATGTGGATGTATCCATTAGATGATAAATATATGATAGTTTAAAAATATATCAAGATAATTTACAATCACTAGATGGATACACTTTCACTCTTAAATTATGTGTGGTGATCTAGATGTGTTTGAGGAAAGCTTTGGTTGTCGATTATATAGCAGGGTATTATATATATCATCATATATGGTAGATAAATAATATTTTTAAAAATGAAAAGTCACTCAAGTGCTTGGGGTGATTTTTGATAGTAAATACTCAATAAAAATCTATCGTGATAATTCTGCAGTGGTGGATCACGTACATCCTTAATATCATCACATGAGTGATTTTTCTGAAATAGGTGACATCAAATTGAGTATATTTTTCATAGAATACATCATGAAACAACACTTAGCTAAATCCTTCAACACACATAAACATGATCATCATGTGAGATCTATCAGACCAAACATCATTAGCAGTTGGATATAGCCCAATTGGGAGTATGTTAGAGATGGATTAAGAAAATGTTTTGTTAAATAAAATTTATTATATACTCAATGAAATTAATATTAATTAAAATAATTTATTATATATTAATCATTTTTTTATTACATCAATGTAATATTTGTCTTTGAGTATCTATCACATTGAATAGGGAATAAATGATCTCCACTATGATGTGACCCTTAATATTCCATAATGATATTCTTAAATCTAGTTCTATTGGGAGATTCCATTCAAAAATGAGACCCATATAATTTTGACTTTCAGGTTTTACTACTCATAAGTGGATGAGACTTCTTCCCATAAAGATCAAACTATTTAATCTATAAGATAGGGGATTATGAGAATTTAACCCCTATAGGTGTTCCAAATGCTTTCATGTCGATGGGATGTTGTGTCTATGAGTATGTATGACGATCCTTAGAATTAAATATTAGTATAATTTCATGACATTTCTCACAAAATTTTATTTACTAATGAAAAATTTGATTCCATATTGGTATGGGAAGGAGGTCACATTGGGTTTTTTCTTGAATGTTATATCATTAATGGGAAAGTTGATGATGTATTTATACCATCATTATTTATGGAATTAAAAATCTCAACCCTTTGATTGAGATAGAATTGAGATGTTAAATTTCTCTTTCATAGTTAATATAAAATTTATCTTCAGACACACAAAAAATGATGTATCTATCTTATCAGATGATCAAATATGTTTGAAACCTGTATGATGGGATATCATGAAGAAGATATTATATTAAATATTGAGAATGTTGTTTTTTGTGACATAATTGTTCTGTCTATGATTTACATAACCTATTTCTGAATAGTAAATTTTTACCTTAGGCATGCTCCCCTAATGAAACATAAGAGGCATAGTGGGTCCCATAAAATGTGTTTCATTTGATCTCAATTAAATATTGTTTATATTTAAAAATTTTAATATAAATTATTTTATAGATTGAGAATAAATATTTAATAAATATTTTGTAAACAATAAAAATTATTATATGAATATTTCATTTCAATTTAATTTTTAATTTATGAGAATATAAGATATTTATTTATCAGTTTTTTTATTCAATAATAAGTAATTATTTATTGATTAAATAGTCAATTTATTTAGTTACATGAATGTTAAATAAATAGTTTTTGTGAAACGAAAAAATATAATATTTATTTATTTATTGAATGAATAATATATATATAATAATTATTCAAAAATTAAATAAAGTTGATGAGGAGGAGGAGACCTAAATTTTTATGATTATGAATATTTATTTATAGGAATTTCAATTAAATATTTAACATTGAACATGTTCTATCATTCCATAAAATAAAATAATAATAATATTTTATTATAAAAAAATCATTTCATTTTGTGTTTAACATATTATTAAGTCCTTTGTGTAGTTAAATAAATTCTAAAGCTTAACCCTAAGTCTATAAATTGACTACTATGTTAATCAGGGGAAGGTTAAACATTGGGCAACACTATTACCTCTCATGTTGTCCCTCATCTTGTCCTCTGGATACTGAGAAGAATAAGAAAAGAAAATTATTTTGGTTTAATGGAATGAGATGAAATCAAGGATAACAATTCGAGACGAATAATCAGCTATGCTAAGACTATAAAATTCAACAGTATTATTCAATTATCATAATATCATGTGTGGGTTACCGATATAGTTGATCTAATGTCGGTCATCAAAACACAATGACAGAACCCCAATTTTGATTCATAATATTAACTACATATGTGTATAAGGATTTCATGATAGAGGTGATATTTATTTTTCTATTTCATAATTAAATAAAAATTAACATTTATGACCCCCTCTCATGGTTCAATAAAAATAAATTTTCAATATTTATCAAAAAATTCTATTTTTTAGCGAATTTAGGACATTCAAATTGAAAATTTTCTTGGAAATTAAATTGTGTTACATGCTCTCAAATTTTGGAAGTAATATATTTTTTATGAGAAAAAAATAGTTTATACTAATAAAAAGATCATGAAGAGTATTTTTTGTTAAAAATATTGATTTTAAGGAAAATTAAATTGGTAAAAAAAGTTATTTTTTTACGTTTACTATTTATAGTGAAAGGTAAATGTGGTTTTTGATGATGTTTTTTTGAAGATAACATCATATGACATTAAATAATCTAACTGGGAGTGGAAAATGATGGGTCTATTTCCTCAAATTAATTTGGATAAAACAAATTGTTATAATATTTTTATTTTTGAATATAATTAATTGAAATTATCTCTTTTTGAAGTTAATGATTATGTTTACCCATTGGATGAGGTGTATGAGTGTATCAGTAAGACTTTGTATGGGAGTGGTGGTCATTGAGTGGTATCCTTTTTTTGAGGAAAAATTCTATTGTTGGAACCACTATGTAGTTCCTCAACCCCTAGGAATACAGTGATAAATGATTTATGTCAATATTAATTAGAATCCATCCAGGATAAACAAATATGTATTATAGAATAAGGTGGGAATATTTGTTTCTTGTAAAGATATTTTATATATAAGGATTTGTGTCATAATTTTATATGTGTCAATATATAATTATTGAGAATCATAGAAAATAAAATTTTATTTGCTGTATTTTAACCCCCCCCCCCCAAATTAAATAATATATCTTTGTAAGACATTATCATGTGGAATCATAACCATTTGGGAAATAATTAAATTCAGGATGTGAGTGACCTACTAATGAAGTCAACACATTTTTTACTGAACAGGGATAACACAAAGGTGGAGTATCATGGTATATCGTATGTGGCAGGTATTATGAATCTACATGTTGTAAATTATATCATTATAACTCATTGATATATTTTATTATTATAAAAATTCTCAAATGGTACCAAATAGTATTTAGGGTCCTAAATAAACCTTTTCATGACTTTTCATCAATAAATGGATGGAATGATAGATTAGGAAATTCTGAATCTAGATAAGATGCACAATGTTTTCTGTAGTTTATTTTAAAGGATAATTAGAAGCCCTCCAACAATTTAATATGATTTATATTAATAATAATTATTAGTCCTATATCTGAATTTATTTATTAAATTCCTCATATTGTTGGTTGTTTCATTCTACTCTTTATTAGATAGAGAGATCCAAATATTCTTTCGTAGGACATAGAAGTGTTGTGGATATTTTTAATAAGATCAAATCAATCAGATAATAAATATTTATGGAATAATTTCACCATAATTATTATAATGATTTTCTTCTTCATTTCCTAGAGTAATCATTTGCTGGCCAAGTTTTTTTAATGGTATCACTTCATTTGGGTTGATGATGAATCAGTAATAAAAGGGAAATAACAAAAAATATGTGGGACACTTTTAGATCAAATATTCTGTTAATAATAGTTCTTATTATTTTTAAATCCATTATTGGATGACAGAAATTCATCATTTCATTCTTGTCCCTCAGTTAATGATTTTTATACCCGAACATGCCCATGCATTGATATGTGGGGAACTAGAGTTAGAGTTGGGTGTTTCCATTTCCTAGAAATATATATAGATTATTTAATCTCTAATTAATGTTTTTTATTGATAGTTAAGTTTATTTTTTTACTAATCTATTATAAAGGAAATTATCATGAGATGTTTGAGGATGAATATTTCATGATCGAGCATTAATTTTTCTCAACATTGATCACTATTTGATTTGAATATTAGGGGAATAATATACTATTTTGTAATGAATTATAAACCCATGGTATTATTTTAGTTATAGTATTTATTATTTATTATTAATAATTATTTGATTTAGATTTCAGTTAGTACATATGTTTTTTACCAACATTCAGGTGTCATAGGCATCCCTATTAGTGGGGATTCATGTAACGAGAGTTTTTCCTGGATCTAGTCTCAATTAATATAGTTGAGGGATGGTTTGGGAAATCCTTAAAGGAATTGTTTTTGGAAATTTGTTGATATTTTGAGAGTTTTTATTGGTTTAATGGATGTTCCCATCGATTGTGGTTTTTTGTCATAAGCTATGACGTGTGTAAGTTGTAGAGACCCATTTTTGGTTTCCTAGAGTCGGTGCCTCACTTCATTACATTGCCATAATAAAAAAGGAATTATCATCCTAATGAACTGAATAGTTTTATTGTTTTGTAAAACTAGGTACAAACATGAGTTTAACATTACCCCTTGAATGGGAAAAAATATAGAAATTCTATTGGAGATGTCCATAACTACTAGATTATCCCGACATGTCATTTATAATATTCATATTTTCATCCTGTGGAAATATAAAAAAAACAAATGGGAGAGATCTAATGCACATTATGGGTATGTAATACATAAAAAACCAATATATGAATTATGATATGATGAATGAATAAAAAACATGCATTTAGAACATAATGATCATCCTAGTACGATAAAAATAAAAGATGAATAAATAATTCCCAAAAAATAAAAACCTGAATCATAAACATAGATATTATACAAGTTGAATATTCGCATGGAATAAAAATTAATAAAATAATAATGAGGGAATCAATAATGTTGGAACTCTAAAAAATACCATTGAGGCCGTTTCCATGAAATCTAAAAATAAATGGTTAAATACTCTAGCAAAACCATGTCTAAAAATAGTAAAGGCCTCGGAAAAGTTCATATCCATTTTATATCATGAGACCTACTGATGAATCAAGGGACTATAGTGATCCCAAACCATCAATTTATATATCCAATGAAATGATCATATGAATGTAATTAATCATAAACAACATATACATATGATATGTGAATAAATTTTCCCAATATGATAACATAATCATGAATCATTATGATTAGTATGGTGAATGGTATCAAGATATCACATCCACAATCAAACTAATCATAAAAAATTAACCAAAATATGGTATATGACCATCCTAAAAGATCAATATCAATATATCATAAGATTTAAAATATATTTTAAAATATATTAACAAAATATAATAGAATCGTTGAGGAATTCCTATGAGAAATATAAATTTTTCTCTCCAAAAAAAAGTTCTTTCGGAGAATTCAAATTTATCATTCATGATTGATTGTATAAAACAATAAATTAAAAAATATGAAAAATTATTAAAAAATTGGTGTTTATTAGAAAAATTACAATGTCTTAAAATATATTATTAATGATACTCTAAAATGCGTATGAAATCAACACGTTCCCTTTAATCGGCCTTGAGTATCAGTAAAATTTGAGAGGGGGGCCTTGTAGAACATGTATCTTCCGTCATAACAAAGATGAATTGATTAGAATAGATGATTTTTTAACATATGAAAATAAATTGGAATAATTATATAACATAAATGAATAATTCCATTAGTTTATAGATAGATAAAGAATAAGCCTAATTACAATGAATGTTTAGGAAGAAAACTCTTACCTTATGTCTGAATGTGCTAAGTAGTTGACGCTAATGCCCTTTATAACAAAACTAAATCCATTAATTAATTTATTAATAACAATTTAAACATGTATTTAATTTATTATACTTTTATTATGATTATTTTTACCATTATTTATGAGTTATAGATTTTAATATCATCATTTGAGGGCATTATGTTTCCTTGTTTTTATGAAATATTCACTTCTTTATAAGTAATTAAGTTCATGTAAAATTTGTATAATTCTTCAGTATTGAAATTATATGACATTAATTAAAATACCATTGTTCAATTGGTTTTTAATATTTTTTTCTCAAATATAATGATGATTTATTAGATAACATGTTAATGCTAATCGTTTATATTAATTTTAGTGGTTTTAGATCACAATGAACTAGTTTTGTTTAATCATTTAGTATTATGTAAATATGTTACTTATATAAATAATAAGGATTTTAATATGAATTTTAACATATTTTCGAACCATTTAAATTTTTATATGTATATTAGTGAATAAGTATATGGAATATAAAAACTTTTTTCCCTTCAAGGTGATGAAATAGCACGTTAAAGTCAATGTTTCCATTTTTAGAATAAAATATAGTGACGAAGGGGATTACTAATTGATGATTACATTAACATGACATAATTATAGTACATAAATGATACTGTAGTTTTAAATTCTCCTTGTATTGGAATTGTGAGGGATGAATAAAAAAATAAATGAATATGAAAATAAATTAAAAAAATCAAAGTATATTTTTACCTCTTGAATTACCTTTCTTGTGAACCTCCTTAAGGGGATTGGATTAGGTCATTTTATGTGACCAAAATCTTGTAGAAGTTATGGAGGGTTTTTTGAGAGGATTTGATAGAAATTTTAGAAGGAAAAAATATTGGAAGGTTTGAGGATTAGTGGTAGAGAGGGATGGTATTTATAATGGAGGAGAGTGGTGTTTTATGAATATTTTATTCATTTGATTAATATTTTTGCTGAAGACTATAATTAATTGGATCATTATCACCACATATATTAAATATATATAATTATAGTCATATATTATGGGATTATATCAGAAATAAATCACATAATACTCTATAATCCATCTATAAATAATTTATATTAAATTATAGTATTTTATTATTTTCAAAAAAATCATGTATTTTAGAAAAATACAAAAAAATATACCAAACAATTTTTTGAGGTTTACAATTAAAAAATTGATTGTATTTTAGGAAATTAATTTTCTAAATTTAGGAGATTATATTTTTATTCAAATCCACCATTTACTTGAAAAACACATATTTAAAATTTATAATTGATTTTTTTAACACCCTAACAAATTAACCTATGTTTCATAATATTATCCTTAAATATGATTAAAATATGATGTTAATTTATGAATACATTTTATAAAATTAATTTTCTTATCAATTATATTATTAATTATAAAAATGTTAAAATAAATATTTCTGACTTATAAAAATACCAACACTTTCTTAACATTTACAAAAATATTGATTTACTTATAATATGTTATAAATATATCATACATTAATTTATAAGATTCCTAAATTTTATTTATAATTTCATGGGTGAGTTTACTATTGTGTTGGCCAATTTATAATTCATAATGTCCATATCATTATTCTTGAGGTTATGTTACTATATCATCAGTCTTAGTTCCTTAACTTCTATAAATATCTTTTATTTAATTCATTATTCATTTATAATGTTTGTATTGTGTTCTATATATTATTTTATAGGATTAAAAATATATGAAATTATAATTACATGAGAAATTTCCCTCAATAGAGTTCTGGGTCATTATATTCTCCCATCCTACAAAAAATTAAATCCCTTAAATTTCCATAATGGCACATTATAAATTTTTTTGGATAGTTCTTCATAATAAGTTCATCATGATTCCCATTGACTCTTCAATTTTATGATTTTTAAAAAGTACCTTTACAAATCGAGTCATATGTTTCCTAAACACCAATTAAATATTTTCTAGAATCTGGATATGATCTTCATATTATGATAATTCATTTTCCAATTCTATTCCTTCATTAGTGAGTTCATGTGTTGGGTTTGGCATGTAATTTATTAACAAAGATATGTAGAACAATTGTGTGCATTAGTAAGGATAAGAAGCATTTATAACCAATAAGACACTTATCATATTCTCTCTATAATTTTAAAAGGACCAATGTACATGGGTCTCATTTTCCTTTTCTTCCCAAATCTTATAACTCCCTACCATGGAGATACATTAAAGAAACCATCATCTCCCATATGAAATTACAAATCCTTCCATCGATTATCGGTATAGTTGTTTTCTTATATAGATATTATTAATATGGTTTTGAACAATCATTTCATTTTTTTGTTTCCTCTATAAGCTCTAGGCCCACAGTATTCCTTTCACTGACTTCATTCTAACTAGTTTTTTTTACGACATCTCTTCAAATACAATAGTTCATATGATGCATGTTGAATACTTGATTCTTGAAGTATTAATACAGTAAAACTTCATGAAAGTTAAATACCGATCCAAAATACCATTAATGTAATGTTATCATGATCTAAACATGTATTATAAGGTTTGGAATTTTCTTCCAGACTACATGTTAGTTTGAGGGGGATAACCAATACTCAAATAAAACTCATTATCCCAAGACTTTTGAAAAAAATCTGAAATTTAAATGTAAATCGTGGATCATGATCAAATTTAATATATATAGGTTATATATGATGTCTAATAACTTCATTAATATAGAGTCGTTCAATGAGAACATGTAGAAAATCCTCCCTTATAGAGATGAAATTTCTATATTTAGTAAGTTGATCAACAAGCACTCACATTCCGTTATTATTTCCATGAGTTTTTTATTACCCAATGAAACAATCCATGATGATATAATCCCATTTGGATTTAGTAATTGGTACAGTATTCATGAATCATCATGTATTTTTTATTTTGGCCTTCACACGTTGACATAATAAACAAATTGATACATTATCAGCTATTGGGATCTTTATCTTATATCATATGAAATGTTCCATCAAATATCCATACATATTAGTTATTCCCAGGTGTATAGAGAAATTTGATATATAAAAATATTCCAATAACTCCCTTTTGAGCTTCGGTATAGAGGGAACACAAATCCTCTTCCCAAATTTCAAAATTCCCTTATCATACCTTATGTCTTATAACTTCCCATCATTTATAGCTTCAATTTTATTTCAAAATTTCTCATCATCATACAGAGATATTTTAATAATTTCCAATAAATATCGTTGGGAATCCAATAGAAAAAGTGATGATGTTTTACATTCCTTGATAATTTAAAGCTCTATCTTTCTTAGATCAAATTACATAGGGTCCTTATCAATCCTTATATTGTTTATAACACCATAATATATAACATTAAAATTATTTTCTAACTTATTATCCTTCCCTGGGTGGTAGTGCATTAAACAATCATAATCCTTCATTATATTAATCTATTGTCATTTCCATAGGGTGAGTTCATTCTATGAGAAGATATATTTCAAGATATTGTGATCTGTATATATCTCACATCATTCACTATAGTGATGGTGTATCCATATTTTTAGATAAAATATTAAATATATTAGCTCAGGATCATTAGTTTGATAATTATGTTCATGAGTTCTAAACTTCCTTAATGAATATTAAATAACACTATCGTTCTATATAAGGACACAAAAAATTAATTTCCATGATACATCACTATAAAAAAGAAATCCCCCATTTCCTGATGGTAGAGCTAAGATCCTAGAATTAATTAATATCCTCTTAAATGCTTCATACCATTTTTCACATTCATTAGTCCATACAAACATAACCCATTTATGAGTAAGGTTTTTTTAGCAGTTTTGATTATTGGGAAAATTTCTAAATGAAACACCATTAATAACCTGTAATACCAATTAATCTATATACAACGTTTATGTTTGTTGGTATAGTAAATTCTTGAATCACCTTCTTCTTCTAAGGATCAAATAAGATTCCATTATTAGAGATTATATGAACATGAAAATAGAATTGTTGAAGCCATAATCAACATTTTCTAAATGACCCATATAACAATTTTCTTATAAGTGTCTTCAGAACATCCTAGAAGTGTTTTACATTGTCCTCATATATTTTTTAATATTTCAATATATCATTAATAAATGCTTTATAAAAAAATCAAGATATTCCTTCAACACTATATTCCAAAGATCCATAAAACAGAGGGTTCATTATTCATTCCAAAGAGCATTACTATAAAATCATAATGCCCATAATTAGTTTGTAATACTTTATTTGGAATATATTCCTTCCTCACATGAAATTGATGATATCAATATCGATGTTCAATCATTGAAAAATATTTATATCCTTGAATTTAATCAAATAAATCATTATTGAATGGTAGAGGATACTAATTCATTATTTTAATGTCACTGATTTCAATATAATCAATACAAAACCCCATAGATACATCTTTATTCTTGTCAAAGTTAATAAGGAATAACCATGGAGAGAAACTAGTGTGGATACATCCTTAATCACTGAATTCATATAGTTTTTTTCAGACTCATGAATTGCCTCTCCATATCCGCTCATTGTTCACAAGGAAAATATTCTTCTTGAAAAATTTCATTAAAATCCCACCATTCCATATTTTTAATTTCTTTCTCCTCCTTTTTGTTTTTAATTAATTACGCCCGTTTATCCACAAATCCC
Organism: Viscum album; assembly: GCA_963277665.1. Lineage (NCBI taxonomy): Eukaryota > Viridiplantae > Streptophyta > Magnoliopsida > Santalales > Viscaceae > Viscum > Viscum album. The sequence continues at coordinate 824,087,567 of OY728148.1, read as the reverse complement.
ATTAGATGATAAAATTCCATGAATGGATTATCCCTTTCACTACATCCCAAATAGATAAATACCTTCTCTATGGAACATATCCACTTCTTTTCTACAAATGGGTTTATAGACCTATTGAATGATGGAGGTTGTTGTTTGATAAATCAGTATATCATTTCTCCTCTACACTGTGGATTTGGATGATCCATATGGGTAAGGATCACATTCTTAACTTGAGTTAGCTATACCTGTATGGTTTTAAGTTTCTCAACACCAGTCGTAGCTCCAGTTCGAATATCATTATCATACATGTGAGGAAAATATCAACATTAGATATGTGAATTGATATGGTGTCCATTCCTTCTAATAGGTTCCATTAATAGATAATGATATACACTAAAATAGGTTATGAATCATATTTTAAAATTTCAAACTATGAAAACCCTTAACATAAATTAAAAATTTATGCATAGATCTTCTCATAATCCTAATCATGGGTCCTTAGGGGACATATTTACTTTTAAATACATCAAAATAGTTTGTAAAAAATATGAGGATTATCATAATAATATCACTAGGGAGTGTCAAACCAAGGGTGCAGTGTGGCCCATTACCTTGTAAGAGGTTACAGTGAGTCAATCTCGAGATACTTTATCAATGTTGGTACCTCTAGGTATATATGTACCAGAACCATGTCCACAAGTAGTATCTAGATTTGGATTTATTTCAAGGTAGATCCACATAATCTCTACCTTACTACAATTATAGGATTTAATTAAATTCTTATCCTAAATGTATATCTTAAGATTATCTTTTCTAAATGATTTTTGAAGGTTTCCACTAAATTTCCCTTTATAACAATTACAGAGACCCTAACTCTAGTTTCCAAGAGATTGTGCCAAACCTAATTTCACTAGAATAATAAACAAGGAAATCACATCCTAAATGACCAAATATTTAAGTATTTTTGGAATAGCAGATACAAAAAATAATTTTAAATTACAAATTGGAAGGAAATATAATATATAAATTCCATTAGAAACCTCTACAACACCTAGATTATCCTTACAAGTCATTAATAATATTCCTCTTTCTAGATTAATAAAAAATACAACATAATAACGAAGTGAGATCTGATCTCATTAATGGTATGTAATATTGAAGAAGAAAATACAAACAATAAGTCATGGTTAATTAAGGAAAAACAAGAAATTAGAACATCAAATTGATCATAGTATGGAATGAATGAAAGGATAATAAAAAATTTCATAAAAATAATCACATGAAGAATTGCCATGGATATAAAACTAGTTGGATATTCCCATGGATTATCAATTATTATTATCAAAATGATTGGATGAATATTTATGACATATGGAACATACCGTCGAGGAATCAGACAATAAATTTGAAAATAAATGGCTATGTCCGTGGCCCAAACCATATTAGAAAAAAAGAAAGCCCTCAACAAATCCCATATCAAATATTCATCAAGAGACATACTGATGCGTAGAGGGTTTATATAGGACTCTACTAATAAGTTTATAAGTCCAATTATTTACTCATATTAATGGTGGTTAAAATAAAAAACATATTCATATGAAATGTAAAAAACATTCCCCCATCTATAAGCATAATAACTAGTCATTATTAGTAGTCTAGTGAACGGTATCATGATATCATATACACAATCAAACTGAGCATAAAACAGTTAATAAAATATGGTAAATGATAATAATATGATATCAACATAAATATATAATAATATTCATTGGATTTGTTGAAATATATGAAAAATAATCTAATAAAATCATTGATCTATTCTTGAGAGAAATTCCCAAATTATAATTTGCAATGAATAGTTCTTGTAAAAAATTCATATGTATTTTCCCTGATTTTTTTTAAAAAACAAGAAATGAAAAAATATATTCATTCAGGAAAAGTTTATTGATTCTAGAAAAATAATGGTGTCTTGAAATAGATTATGAATGATACATGAAAATGGTTAGGAAATCGAGACATTCTCTTCAACCAGGCTTGCTTATAAAGATGATTTCATAAGCGAACCATGTAAAAGATTTATTTTCCCCCAATCAAAAGATGAAATGACCAGAATACATTATTTTGAAACAAATAAAAAATAAATATAATAATTATATAAAAACATTAATAGTTACATTGGTGTATAGATGGAGAAAGCATAACTTGAATGAAAATGATAGTTCTAGAAGAAAACCCTTACCTTATGTTAGAATGTATTATGTCCTTGAGATTAATTACCAGGATAATCAAATTAAGTCCATTAATTAATTAATTATGAACATTTAATACATTTATTTTATTCATTATAGTCATTTTATGTTCATTAATGGCCTAAATAATGATTTATATTGTTTAATTTCATCATTCGAGAGCATTTATTTTCATAGTTTTCTTTATTAGTTTGATTGCTTATAAGTAATGAAATTATTGTAAAAATGGTACATTTATAAATAAATGGGATTATATATTATAAATAAATATCTAAAAGATTTTTTTTATAGTTTTTTACAAATATGAGTATCTTTCATTAGACAACAAGTCAATGATAACTGTTTAGATTAATTTTAGTTATTCCACAATCTCGTTTTTTTATCATTTAGTATTATGTAAATATGTTACATATTGAACATAAAAAGAGTTGTAATATATATTTTAAAATATATTCCAACTATCCAAATCCATTTTTCGATATTATGGATGCACTTTTAAGGTTATGTGTGAACCTTTATAAAATTTGAAATCTATACAATTCACACTTAAAATACCACAAAACCTAAAACTGTCACAGCATGCTAAAACTAGAATTAAAATTCAAAAACACTATAAACGATTTTTAGCCACCACAATTCTATAAACTAGTTCAAAATATAAAAATTAAAAAAGTCCAAACCATTTATGGATAACTACACCACTCCTCCTCAATTCTAGAAACACGTAAACCCTGACATGTGGGGTCATAAGAAGTCCACATCACCGCCACTATCATTGAACCATTGGTGTCACCATCCCATCACCATTGGAAAAGTCAGTTACATCCTCCAAAAAAATAATCATAGCACAATTCCTCTTCTTGATATCCAATTAAACTAATAAAAACTAGATGCCATCAAAATCATTGAGCATCGCCGAAGGAAAATCTAGAGGATGACGAACTTGATAATTCCAAGACAGAAAAACCTAAAAAATTCAATTAGAAGAAACATAATAGGCCCCATCATAATTCAATCCATAAAAACACCCGGGAAGATATCATTCAAGGCCAAACTACTCCTCCATGATTGATGGAACACCAAAATACCTAGAAGAAAAAAGAGATATGGACCCCAAAAACAAACTAGAATAAACACAAGATGGAACTGTCATGACCAAGCACCAGAGCCACACTGACGAGATGCGCCCCTGATGACAAGTGCTACCAAAAAACCATCCCAAAACCACCACGAATACCTTTATACTAGAAATAATTGAGACTGGTACAACTATAAGGGTAGTAAGAGTAGATATGTGCTTTTGATTCAACTTTGAATCCACCCAGCATCAATATTAATAGATCCCATACTAGCATGGTGCCTTCAGGTCAATCCAAAGTGGGGTTTTGATGCAAAGGTTTTAGAAATAAAATCAAGGATGTGAAATTGGTCCAACCATTAAAATGGTTTTATTAACATACTTGAGTGTGGTAAGGGAAAATGAAAACCCTTTTCTTTTAGGGCAATGAAACAACATCTCACGCATGTTGTTTACATTTTAAGAAAAAAAAGTTAGTGTATAAAGGGAATAATGATAGATTTTATTCCATTAACCTGAACTAATCCTTTTATATTACTGAAAATGGAGTTACCATGTCTCCTTGGAAATGGTAGGTTATACAATAATGAGAAAATAAAATAAATTTAAATGAAAAAATTGAAAATAAATAGGACTTTTACCTCTTGAATTATCTTTCTTGGGAACCTCCTTATGAGGATTGTCTTCAGTCTTTTGATGATACAAAGAGCTCTAGGATGTGGGGGGAGGTTTTGTATATAATTATGTAGATATTTTACTATGATCAAAGCAAGGATGCTTCATGGAGAAGATGTGGTAAGGGTGGTATTTATTGTGGAAGAGCAGGGTGTTTTTTGAATATTTTACTCTTTTATATAATAGTTTGGATCAAGACTATGAATAGTTTGGGAATAATTACCATATTGTTTTAAATAATTATGGATATTCAGATTTTAGTGTCTTACATTATCAATACATCACTTATGTCTCAATAATTCTTGTATTTTACATTTATCATAAATTATCTTCTTTCACTATTTATCAAATATCTAGGTTTTTTTCAAGAAATAACAAACAATCACAATTATAATTTAATTACCTATAGAATTCAGAAATGGACATTATTTTATAAAAATAATTTTCTAAATATGAGAAATTTAATTTTTAATTAAAACCATCATTTACTCGAAAGATACTAATTTTAAATATATAAATTATTTTGTAACACTCTTAAAATTTAACTAATGTATAATAAAGTAATCCAAAAATCATAAGATAAAAAAATTTATATTGTGTATACATTTTATGATAATAAATTTTTTTATATCTTTTTATTAATTATAAAATTGTAATTAAATACTCATGACATAGAAAAACACCAACACTTAATTAATAAATTATAAAATATTAATTTATTTATTATATGATATAATTATATCATAATCACATTTATAAGATTCCTAAATTTATATTATAGGTTCAAGGGTGAGGTTATGCTTCATTTGGATAATGTACTATTCATGTGGTTCATATCACTATTCTTATGGTCAGGTTAATATTTCCTTAGTATAGGTTCTCTAACATCTAGAAATAGCCCATATTATATTCATTATTAATTTAAAATATTTTTATTATTCTATATAAGTTATTTCTATTATTATAATCTATGAAATAATCATAATAATGGAAATTTCATTGATAGAGTTATGGGTCATTACTTAATCTATAGGATATGAATGATATTTTGCGTAGTAGATTTTTTTGTAGAAAATTTCATTTAGTTCCTATACATAAGAGCACTAATGAGAAGGGATTAATATTATATAATTTTTTAAAATTTCAAAATTTTAATTCCTTATAAATATGGGTCTCTATAGGTATGGGTCCCTTGCATAAGGGTCTCATACATAACTACCTAAACATGCATGTGTCCTCTCCCTAGAAAAAAAATGCAATGTTTTAAGGGGGCATATAACATATAAGGGTCTAATTTAAAATGATAACATAAATATGGGTCCCCATACATCATATAACAATACATAATGGTTTATATATAAGGGTTTTAGTTAATATTAGTTAAATAGAAGATTATAAATGGTGATATTTAATTGTCACCCTAGGTATACTAAATGATAAAAAGAGAGTTACCAAATATGTAACGGTTTTTTAGAAGAAAAATTATAATATATATGATTCTTTTCAATGATATATAATGATAATAATGGTTTAATAAATATGTTTTACCTTGTAATATGTTAATATATAAGGGTACTCGAGTTAACAAAAAGTGTGTGTGAATTTGTTTTAGATACTTACAAAATTAATGTTAGTTTTCTTATTAAAATTCTGAACATATGATATTATACCGAAAATATAGTAGGTGTACCCAAGATATATATCTTTTTTATATCCTATTTTCCAATAAGAAGATATTTTGTTCTAGTTTGTTTATTTTTTTTTCTATTATAATGAGTAATTGTGGGTCAGGCTAGTTTTTCGTCGAAGATTATTATTATTTTCTATAACCATATAATTGTTTTGGTTATAACTTATTAATTTGTCTCAGATTACATTGATATTATATTTGGATATGTCTTCTAGAGGATTTCTTAAATATTATTATCCTACTAAATATATGTAGGTGGTTTCATGCTCTCCTATTATATAAAGAACATTGTGTTTCTTATTTTAAAAAAGGTTTTTGACATGTTAGAATTTTTTATGATATCATTGAGGTTTTTAATATATTTTATATTGATTTTAAATTCAGATATTGGATAAGAGTATTTAAAATTATTTAAAAATAATGTTTTATTTATTAAATTTAATGATTCCTACCATTTTCTTGATGAAATGACTATTTTGGTAGAAAATATTATTTGATAAAAATTAAATCATTCAAAATAATTATACATCATAGAAACAGCATGCATATTTCTTTGGATTCATAGAGATTTACATTTTATATAATGAATAAAATCTTCCTAAACTATTGTAACAACATTGAATATAGATACTTAGATAAGGTGCTTACTATATTATATTCACCCAAGATATTAATGATTTCATTTTTTAGTATCAAATAGTCCTGTAGTATTAATAGTCTTTATATATAAAATATTATGAAATTAAATTTTAGAAAATTATATATAAAATAATTTATCTTAAAAAATTATTATTTATTTGTGTATAACCATAATAAAAATTCAATGTTCAACTCTTGTTAATATGGGGATAATAATTATAACAACAGGGTGATCTTATATGCTTGATATGTGAAATAATACATATGAAGCTATTATAGAACAAATAAGTCTAGAATAATATAGAAAAGATAGGTAATAATAATATATTACCTATAATTAATATCATTAAATATAAATATATCCGTGGAGGGAATAAAAAATAAATAATCACATTGATAATAAAAAATTATTTTGTAACAACCGATTTTATAATGTTGGAAATCATAATCTTATTATAAAGGCATCATGTAATGGTAATATATATATTTGTATTTCATATTCCAAATACGCAATATAGTTTATATCATGACACAAAAAAAAATTAATTTGAAATCTATATTAATTCCTTTCTGTTTCATACTATATCCAATGTAGTGATCATATAAAATATATTATTATGAATTATAATATAAAATGATGTCGTAGTAAAAAACATCCTTACTTGAAAATGGGCATAAGTAATGCCATCATAATTCTTAGTCAATAAATAAAACAAGATAACCATAATTAACATAGATAAATAAGTTGTATGGTATAAAAAGATCATATCACATTGAAGTATAAGGATATTTAAAATATGTTAATAAATATGAAAAATACATTTATAAAGTCAATGAAATGTTGATTTGAAAATCAGAAGAAATAACATTCAATTTTAAAATAAGTTAAATATATGATGTACTAGAATAATGTAAATTGGTTTTTCTTTTAAAACACAAGTAATTTTATATGTAAATATTTTTAATGAACAATTTTTTTTGATAATGGAAAAGTGTTGTCATGTGGTAAATGTAAAAAAATACAGTCTTTTCCAAGGATCATCAAATTTAAATAAATGAAACGTAAAGAAATGTTTAAAATATAACATTTTAAAACATTTATTATCATGTAAAATTTCATTTATGTTTACCTCAATAAATAATTGACGTATATAAAAGAGAATACATAAAGCAAAATAATGAATAATGATACAGAAGACAATAATTCCCAACCAAAACGGATAAATAAGGTCACCTTTTCTTTTATACATTCATTCAGTGGATTTGATTTCCAAAAGTATGTAAAATAGAAATAATAATATAAAAACATTGAAATTACCAATTTATAACAACGAATATTGTATTTAGGGTTGAAATAGAATACAATTTCATTAATTGAATTTAACGAAACCAAAATTGAAATGAGATTGTATAAAAAACCCATACCTTGGATTCCAGCATGGTCAGAAACACTAAAAAATAATTTATAACAAATTTATATTTATTATTAATATATATTATATTGGTATTTATATCTAACATAACATCTTTTTACCCATTCACTTATATTTACTTATTAAAATCAATTATTTACGAGTTTACTATTTTGTTTCCCAGGTATGTTTCGATTTTGACAGTACTATTCCTTATAGCATGGTAATGGATTTATCACCTGAAGAAGGATAAAAATGATATATATTAAATAAAATATTTATATAATTAATAATTTTTTAGAACCATCCATTTACGGACATTGTGAAAATTTATTTACATTGCTTCATGGAGGTGATTGTCTTTACACGAGTGATGTTTTTTATTTTCTAACCGATGATAGGGAAACAATTTGACTGTGTTTTATCATTATAAACTTGTAATTATATTATAAATATAATATATATTAATTAAATTCAACTCTATAACTATCCATGATATTAGGTGATAAAAAATAAAATACATCACTTCATGGAGGTGGCTACAACTACATATGCAAGAGAAAACTTTTTCATTTAATATTAGATTTAATTGTGATATAAAATAATTTTTTGACTAGAATAATATCATTTTATTGTAGTAAATATACTTATTTCATTATATAATTATGGTTATAAAATATTTTTAGCGTTTCTAATAAAAACGATATTAGAATGTTACTAGTAAGAATATAAACATCTTCTTTGGTTATTCTCCTTTAAAAAACTCCCTAAGGGTTTATGGATAAATTTTTGATAGGAACAGAAAATATAGGCCCAGATAAGGTATTTTATGATTTATTTTGGTAGAACATGCTCAATATTATTGGATCATGGTGTATGGGGAAGTGATAAGAAGAGGTTCTCTTCTATATGTGAGGCGATTGGAAATCTTATAAATTTTAAAAACTTTTATACATAATAGATTACATTATAATGTAATGTAAAAATTAATAATTTTTATTTATTATTTATATTCATCAATTAATTTATATGTATTCATATAAATATAAATAATTTTGGGATATTTTTTAGAAAAAATAAAAAATCTTTATTTCTAAAAAAAATTGGTTTTATGCATACTATTGTTTTACATAAATACATATTTTCTAAACTTTTTTATTATAAATATTGATGTAGGATATAATTTTTTAATTAATAATTTGTAAATTATATGTGGATTAATTTTTTGCAAATTTCTAAAGATTATGAACTTTCAACGGAATAGGGAAAAATAATAATTTTAATTGAGATTTTGTTTTAAAAAAACATCATGGTTAAATTTTTTTTAAAATTGTTTAGATTTTTATTTATTTATTTTATATTAATAATTATCAAATTAAATCCAATAAAAATGCATTATACATGATTTTGCCGTCAAAATAATTTATAATTTTTATAAAAATCAAGTTTTACTCGCATTTTACTGGTTCAATATTAAATAAAATTATATCAAATATATGAATTTAATTTGATAAAATAGGATAAATATTTACATTATCAATAACTAATACTAGTTAATATGTTTAACATACTATTTTTTTCATAATTAAAGGTAAAAACAACAATACATTGTTACAATTATAATGGTTCAAACTAGTTTATTAAGGGGGACTAAAGTAAAAAGGGTTTAAATGAACTACAAACTTGTCTAAATCCTTTTAAATAGATTTATTGAGACCCTTTTAACTATATGAAAAATATTTAATTATTTATTGGAATATTTTCACCCAAAATGAATAAATAATATTTAAATATTATATGAAATAGCAAGTGTTTCCTCTCCCTCACATACAAAATGACACACCTCCTCACTACTCTACACACATCAAGGGCCATTTTTGGTTGAATAACATCCCAAAAACATTATAACATTAATCCAAATATCATAGAGTTTTTTATTTTTGAATAATACCCACCATAAAGGTATTATGGTGTAAAGAAAATAATTTTTTCTAAATAAGATGTATATATTTCAATCAAATTTTTTAGATTTATTTATTTGTACAAGTCATTTTAAACTCTAAAAAACATTGTGATATATTAAAATCACTATCTTAAATATAATAATTTTTTTATTTTTAATAATGATTTTCCATCGCTTTTTACATCATATGAGAAACAAGTCCATGGTTTGTGTGTATGATGGATTACCGCCTCACAAACCAATGAAATACCATTTCCATCACCAACTCTTATAAATGGAAAAAATAATGGATCTAATTTATTTAATATGATATATTTTATATTAATTAAATTATAGTATGGTACAATAATTATAATAATTATTTAATTCAATCCAAAAATAATAATAACACCGTTTTTGTGTACATCACACTATAGCCTCGTGAGATGATGATTTTTATTTTCCATAACTAGCTCATATGGATGGTAATATATGTGTATTAAATGAAATAATATAATATGTATGATATAATTATCATTCATCAAAGGAAAAACAAAACGTACATTATTTCACTAATTCTATTTGAGAAATGAAAATGTTACTGATGTGTATATGAATACTACCACCTCAATGAAATAAAGTATTTAATTTTTTAAGTTACAAATTAGTAGAAAATGAATATTTTGATCATACTCAACCTATCAAATTCATTTCTCACAAATAAGACAACTGTTCTCAAGACATATATAGTATACTTTACTAATTAATCAATTAAATGTGACATGGTAATACATGAAGTAACATGAATAATAAAATTATCAAAAGGATTGTAAGAAATAAAAAAACTATCATATTGCATTACTATAGTGATAATGAACTGATTTTATAAGTACAAATCAAGTTTAAGGATATTTTAACTTAAAAATAATTTTAAATATTTTAATAATTTATAATAAATTCAATTTTCATATAGTTCTATGGATGTGTATATATTTAAATAAAGTATATATAAAGGAAAATTTAAACCTAAATAGATTTTATAGAAAGGGACTTTAAATTATAATTTTTTTTCTTATTTCAAATTAAATTTTATTCAATGTAAAAAAGGATTGTTTCTAACATATACGGAATTAAAACTTTTCCCTAACTGTTCATTAATATTTGTCTTTCATTACAATCATAGAATTTTTCGTCAATGAAAATCCCTTATTACATTTATTATCGGTAGTTATGTTTGAAAATAATTTTTAAATTGGAAGGAAATTTAAATAAATATATATATATTTGATTTTTGATTATCGATATATGGGTTATTTTTATAACAATAATGATATCAATCTTATAATTACTGTGTTAGGATCAAGTTATAGTAGTTGGTCATTATTCATGGTGACATGTGATCTCGATATATATCGTTATTACATGGGCGACTCATTTAGATCATGATGATTTGTTAGACTGATATATGTATCTATTCGGATGGGAAAGGGAAAATTTTAAGTGGTTATATATTTTTCATAATATATTACTAAAATATACCTAGAACGAAATTCCATGTTTAATGGTTACGATAATAGTGATAATAAATGATATCCCATACTAAAAAAATATTTATATATTCTTCTAATCCATTTATCCATATATCATATTATTCCACACAGTATGCTAATAAGATTATGTTTAAAGTAATGTTAAAATTTCTTTTTATGGGTGAATTGTATGAATTGTATGAAATTTTTTAAGGAGGGGTTTCATGATTATAAATAATGATTTATAATTTTTATATTAAATTTAATATTTCCTTTTAAATGTATTATGAAATGATTTGGGTAGTTAAAATGAACTCTTGAGAAAGAAGGTATTTATTTAATGATCAATATTTATTGTGGAAATGAATTTTTTCATTATCAATAGTCATAAAATAACAAGATTAATTATTTATTTTTATATGTCCCCCAATGAGATTTTATTCTCCTTTCACTTTTTAATTTGATGGTCATTGGGGTTTATGGATGATTTTTACATGAATGAGATCTATAAAAAAATTATGAAAATATTTCATGAATGGAAAACCTGTTTTATCATAAATGTTTTTCATTATGTGAATAGTGGTTGCTGGGTGGAAGTATTCTCTTTCTGATGAAATATTTTATTATTTATGGGTTATGAAATTTATCTTCATAACTCTAAACTAATAATTTTCTCAATAATACATGAGAATGATTTCTTTTTTGAGGATTGTATTTATAAATGTTTTAATATTTGGTTTTTATAATTGGAATCAGAGAAATTGTTTATATAAAATTAGAGGATTATATTATTTTAAATATAGAACCGTAAGGAATAATAATGTTTTGTTATGTAAATAAGAGATATATTTTCAAGATTATATATTTATTTTTCTGATATATGTTTTCTAATAATGATATTTCATTTAGAAAATAGGGAAACTGAAGTAGAAAGTAACCAAGAGAATAATATCCTTTTAAATTAGTAATCTGAAATGGGTGGAAGTGGAACTTAGAAGATTGATTCTATGATATGTTATTTTACATATTCTATAAATAGTGGTAGTATCCAGTATAAATAAAAACTAAATACCCCATAGTGGAACATGCCAATAGTGGATCATTTTATGAGACAACACCCTCAAGTATTCAACTAATCTTCATGACCAATGGCGGATGAGGTATTGATTGAAGAACTAGAAATGATATTTAAACCCCTAGGTTTTATGGATCATCAAAATTTAAATATAGATATTTCATTTTTTGATGATGATGATGATTAATAAATGGAATTAATTGAGAATAATATAAAAATAAAAGTGAATGACATAATGGAATGATATACATTTAAGAATATTTTCTATGAGAAATATTTTCCAAAATTTGTTAAACATGTGATTCCAAAAAAATCATTTAATTATAGAATAATTAAAAATATTCAATGGATATGTATAAGGAAGAATATAAATGATTAGAAGGGCACACACCAAATAGAATCCTATATATTAATAGTAAAATTTGTTAGTTAAAGTCTAAATTAAATTATATCATATATATGAACATTGGAATCTCATGAATTTAACTAGTATGAGACAAATATTCACTTTATTAGAAGTTAGTATTGGTGTTTGATGACGGGCATTAGTTCCATGAAACTATGGTAAAATAGAGGACTAGGCTGTAAGAATTTGGAATAAATCCATTAGTGAAATATTAAGGTAAACATATCTTTCCTATATACTATGATTGGTGTCGTAAAAATCACCATAGATGTTCTCTTATGAAATATGGCATGTTCATACAAAGTGCCATGATTGGGAATATTATTCATTATATAAAATAAATGATCTTTTTTATGGTAATACTATTTTTGATAAGTCGGTAGTAATTCAACTTAAATTGAATGAGTTGGTTCATTTTGTAGATGGGTGTCCAAATATGAGCACAAATAATGAAAACGATCAAGAGTATAAGTAGAAGGGTATGTTGAAATGATATGAAACTAATTTAATAGATGATGTGATTTCAAACAAATTGATAATAATTATATTAATTGTTTATTAATATTATGCTACAATTTTATTTCATTTCTTATATACACATTCTTTATGTTCCAAAAGAATTTAAAGTAAAATGAAGGTTTCACCTCAAGAAATTATGTTAGGAATATTGGTAAAAACACATGGGATAGTATTTAGAAAAGCATAACATAAAAATATCCTATTATTATCTTATATGAGGGTGTAACCTATTAACAGATTTTCCATTCCCATTTAACTATTGAATTTTATTCTGGGTATAGATTAGTTTTTAGTACACCATGATAAGATATATTGTAGAGTGCAAAATTTTATTTCAAAAATTTTATTTTATTTTTTATATAAAAATGAATTAAAAACATTTATAACATATAAATAATCTAAGAAACTATTAAAAGATGAAAATTAATTTTATCTTGTACAAATTATTAAAAATTTAAAAATTGTACATATTAATGGTGTTCCTGAAATAAAATAATATCTAAGTGATTTTCCAAATGATTTTACCGGTATTATACTTTATCAGAATATTGAATAATATTGACATAGTTCCTCGTGCTATGATACTATCAAATCCCCCTTTGATGAATGTCTAAAGTAGAACATCGCAAATTTTAAAATAATATATAATAATTTTTTTTTATAAAAGTTTCATTCATCTTAGAACATCCCCATGGGGTTCTTCCATTTTATATTTTTTTAGAAAGTTTATTCGGTGAGGCTTTGAATTTATTTTAGAGAAATGCATAAAAAACACAGTTATGAATATGTTTTTTCATATAGATTATGTATTTGACTATCCTTAGAGAGATAATTATTTTTCTAGGGTGGAATATGAGATGGGTACCATAAACTGAAGGTTTAAGAGGTTGATATTTCTAAGTTAGAGATTCATACTAAGAATTAACAATATAAATTTGGGGTTATTTAATTTGTGATAATTAACAATATACCTCTTTTCATTGATCTTATGAACAGATTTTTCCATAGAAATTTAGAAATTGTTTGGTTGTTAATATTGATGATATTTTGGTATATTCTATTAGTTGAGATAATAATTAATAAAATATAAGGTTTTTTATTAAATTATTAATTAAATAAATATATATAAATATTTTAGATAATGTGAATTTTTATAACCTAACATTGCATCACCTATACATATTATAAATTATAAAGGTATAACTATTTATCCATCTAGAATTATTCAAGTTTATGAATTCCCTTAACATAAAAAATTTCTATTTTTTTACTTTTACTAGATTAGTACGCTATTTCTAAGTGGTTTATTAGAATCATTTTAAATTTATCTATTCCACTAAACATATTTACATAGAAATTATTTATGTTCATTTGGATAAATAAATTTTCCAAATTTTTCCAGTAATTGAAATAGAGATTAATGGATTAATATGTTTTCACCCAGTCATCATGAAATAGTGAATTTGTTATCGATCCTGATGCTCCATTAAAGGGAATATATTTGTTTTTCAAATTCATTTTGATTAGGTAATTTCTTATGCTTTACAATAACTGAAACCACATATAGTATGTTATTCTACCCATGACACTGTACTGTTGGTTGTTATATTTTCATTAAAATTTAGACATAATTTATATAGTGTAAAGGTTGAAATATATACTGATCATAAAATTTTGAATTATATATTCACTCAAGAGGGTTGGCCAAGATATAATGAATATTGATGTAAGGATAATGACTGCACAATTCATTACCATCTTAGAATTGAGAATAGATTATCCTATCTTTGAGTTAGAAAGACTATCCTACATTGACCATGTTATATTTGGAACATGACCCATTGGTCACGATTTAATGAATAATTTATAGTAAATAATGAAATTAGAAACTCTATCTATTTTCTTACCGGTGTAAATAATCTTTTATTTTTAATATTGTAATAATAAATATTATAAGGAAACCCATAAGTTATATGAAAATGTTTTATTGGTTATGAATTGTATGATTCAGGTATTTAATATTGTTAAATAACATGTTTTGAGATTTAACAAAAGGATTCATGTTTTATGTGAACGCTAATTGATGAAAAAAAATTTATTGAGGATAAATACTCTCTATATTGAATTCATTCTAGAATGAAAAAATATATAGCGGGCCTTGAAACCATTTCTAGTAGGGAGGAATAAGTAAATATATCTACGATTTTAATATGAAATGATAAACTAAACAATATTTTAAATTCATAAAACAATTACAAAAATAGATGATTCAACCTTTTCCATTATCACTAATCACATGGGAGAATATATTCTTGGATTTTATAGTTCTATCGACAAATAAATATTTAGGTAAAAATGTTATTTAAATTTTTTTTGATATGTTAAAAAATATTTTAATTTTATTCCCATTCGAGAAAAAATATCATGGACCAAAATTATAAATTATATTTCGAAATGATAACAAGATTAAATATATTCCATATTTCCATTATATATGAACATGAACGTAAATTCACCCTTAATTTATAGAAATAACTGTAGGATGAATTGTGTATTGATTTAAATTTCAGTACAACCTTCCAAAGTCAATCTAGTGGATAGACATAGTGAATGCTTCTGACATTATAGGATATTATTTGATTAGTTTCTATAAATTATCATGGAATTTTGGATCAAATTAAGAAATTTTTAGAGTTTCCCTATAGTTAATGTTTTAATTTCATTACATATATTGAACCTTTTGAAGAATTATATGTTAAATGATGCCAGGCTCTAACTTTGTTTTATGAAGTTATGGAAATACAATTGTTGGGAAAATAATTATTGGAATATTTGGTTTAGAATTTGATGATGATTTAGTAACATATGAGGACTAATAAAAAATGAAATAATATTTATATAGATAATTATAGGAATTTTATTTAATTTTATGCATGCAGTCATGTTTTGGCATTAAGTATCAATATGGATACATGTTATACATTATGGTAAAATTAGAACGTTTAGTCCAAGGTGAATTAAAACATATGAAATTTTAGTTAACATTGGATGCATTTCTGACAAAGTTTCCTTACCTCATATTTTATATCTATTATATAATGCATTTCATTTTTTGTCAATAATGTAGGTTTTATATGAATATCGTGTGTTCAGTCCTACAGGAGTTTTGTTGGAATAAAAACTCTATTATGAGGAATATCCGATAGAGAATACTAACTGAAAAGAGACATTGTTGTTGAATAAAGGGATATACTATGTTATGATTTTTTTAAATGATACGATTGAATAAATAACGTAGTAATATGAAAATCTTATAAGGTAAATAGATCCACACCTATATAAATAGTAAATAAAATTAAAAGGATGAAATTTAAAAATGGAAAAAAGAATTTGAAATCCCAAGTGTTGTTAAAATAAATTATTTTCATATATTATTAAAATTTATAAATTATATTTTTTATTGTTATGTTCATTATAAGGGCGATAGTTAATTCTTTAGTCCAAAGGAAAACATTGTATATGTAAAAAATGGTTTCCATCCATTATGTGGTTTTATTTGAAATGGTAAATTATAAAATTTTGTTTTCTGATTTATAAAAAGGATATCAATTTTTATTTAATCATTATAAAACTATCTTAATATGATTTTTCAGAATTTTCGAAATAGATCGTTTTTTGAATGAATAGTGAGATATAGTTATTTTTATTAAAATATATCTTTTAGATTCTAGAAATTTCAATTTTTAGTTTTTTTAAAATTATTTAAAATAAAAATTAGTTAAATTATATTATTAATAATAAAATTAAATTCATTGGAATCAATTTTATTTTATTTTATCAGTGTAAAAATTCCTATACTTAATATGTCATTTTTCTAGAAAACAAATTTTCATCGCATTTTGTGGGTTCAATATTAAATAAAACTATACCACATTTTTTAATTGAAATTGAATGAACTGATTCCATGTTTTTAATCATCATAAATAATATTAGGTAATATTGAAAGAATAATTTTTTTATAATGAATTTTAAAAAACGACCGATTTGTTACCATTGTTAAGGTTAAAATATGTTCACATGGGGTTAAACTAATGAGATAAGGGTTAAATGGACTAAACTAATGTCTCTAACCTATATTATGGATTTATTTGTTACATTACCATCATATTATTTCAATTTTATTTTTAAGAAATAGGTTTCCTTGAAAATGACTTAATAAAATTTATATATTTTCAAAATTACCAATTATGTCCTCTCTATCACCCATAATAGGACACCATTGATTTTTTACTCTACATACATCAAGAGATAGTTGGTTTGAACAATATCTACCCATATTCTGTAAAAAAATCTCATCCCACATTCTATATATATTATTCTATGAAAATACCAACCTTATATGGATTAATGTGTAAGGTAAAGGATGTTTTCTACAGAATAGGTATAACTTTTAACCAAATGTCTCTGTTTTATTTCATATTAAATATCATTAAAAATCAAAAAACTTTTATTATATAATAACATTAGTAGGAAATATATACAGGGATGTTAATATATTGATTTATTAACCATAATCTATATCATTCATTATATATTGTGAAACAGAACCATAATTCATGTTTGTGGGGGACTATTTTCTCAAAAAACAAATGTAATTTGATTTATATAAAAAACATCGCATCAATGGTAAAAATTGTGGAAATAAATAATATATTATGATATATATATTATATAAACTAAATTAGTGAATGTTTAAATAAATATCAAAATTCATTATTTACAATCTAAATGAAAAATAAAATCCCAACATGTGTGTACGATGGACTACCATATCATGAGAGATTGTGTTTTATTATCCATCAGAACCAAAAATTGATGGTAATATAGGTTTATTAAATAAAATAATATTTTAATTATTATATAAACATGAATCTAGAGAGATAAAATAAAATATCCCATCTTCCCTCTTTCTCATTAAAAAATGAAAACATTATTCATGTGTATATGAAGACTACCTTCTCCATGACAGAACATATTTTATTTTTAGTTCATATTTAATAGATCGTTCTTAAAATTTTATTATTTTATAAAAATTATTATTTTTCCACAAATATAATTCCAGAGATAAAGAAACCATAATTATTTGGAACCTTGAATATTGGGTACAACCATGATAGAGAAAAACAATAGAATAATGAAAATGTAGATAAACTACAGGATTGGGGACTCGACCTATCCCCAAACCACATTCCACCCTTAAACAATTATTGGTATCATATTAAACATACCATAGTTATTAGTGACTCCAAATATTTGTTTTAAAAAAATATTCTATATAAGAAAAATCAGTTATGAAATAAAAGTTGACAGGGTTATAAGTGAAATAAAAGGAATAATAATCATTAAAAAGGTTATCAAAAAATAAAAACAATTGATTGATTTTTATTATACTAGATATAAAGAATGTACATGACATGAAGACTCCATGTAAGGAATGTATATCATTAAAAAAATATTTTAATTTTTTAAATGATTTATTTTAGAATAATTTTCCATATTATTATACGGATGTTTCAATTATTAAATTAATAATGTATAATGGAAAATATACCCATCCCATGATAATATTTAAAATTAAATTTAATGAAATATTTTTTTTAAATCTCTTATGAAATATTTATCAATGTAAAAATTTTAATGTTTTTAATATATATGTCATCAAATGATTTTCCCACAGCTATAACAATTATTTTATATTTAGATCAATTAAAATAATAAATGTTTTATTAAATTAAAAACCCTTATATCCTTTTTATGGGTATTATTTTTCTAAAAACAATTAAATAGTAATTATATTTGAATATAGAGAAATGTTCTTTATTATTGAACAAAGGTATATTTTTATTATTTTAAGGATGTAAATGAAAAATATCACGTGTCATTTACATGTTATGAATATTGGGGGATTTTTAGGATGATAATTTATCTTAATATATATCATGGTGATGGGTTATCCTGATAATTATCCCGATGACCGATGAGCCTGATATAGTGCTCAAATGGTGTGGGTAAAGTGACACATTTAATCAGTTATAGGCCTCTCATTAAATAATTTCCTAATTTACCAGTTAGTTAATTGGAAATATAAAAGTTATTATATTTGTGATGTGAAATGATTTCATCAGTCATCTACATGATTTCTCTCTGCTTGTTATGTGGTTTTATTGAAATATTATGATTACAATAGGAAATCTAATTAGTATGATTTTAAAGAAAGGTTCATGATTATTCATAAGGGTGGATTGAATGAATTTTTGAAAAGGATTTCATTATTATTTTTATTATTATAATGAAACATTTTATTTTATTCATTTCATTTTTATTATGAAATGTATTATAAAAATATTTTAGCAGTGAAGTGGACTTCATGGGTGTCAAACATATTATTTTTGACCTCCAAAGGTATTATAAAAAATTATATTTATTTGTTTATAAAAAATATCGGAGAGATTATTTAATTTAATTATATTATTAAACTAAATATAAACATCGAAATAAATAATTAATTCAAAAGAGAAAAAAATTATTTTATTATAATACAAAATAAAATAGTTTAAAACATGTAGAGCATAGTTTCCTAAATAAAAAATAATTTTATAATTTCATGACGGTCCATATTAAATATATAAATTTGTTCTATAAAATATTTTTAAAAATACTAGAGTAATTATTATACAATAATGATGTAATAAAAATGATTGTGTTTGTAAAAGATGTACTTTTGACCATTCACAAAAGAATGAATTATTTTAAAAAAATCACAAAATTTTAATTTAAGAGAAATTCAAAAATCTAAACTAAAATATTATAATCATACTATGATATTAAAAGTCAAAACTTATTACATTTTAATTTCAAATAAAACCAGGAACTATTCCTATTATAAATATAAAATAATAAGACACACATTGGTTTGATTTTCTAAGATGATTACCTAATATAGTAAAAACTCATGAATTAAATTATCCCTATAAATTATTTCATCCAAAAAATTAGGAAATATCATAGACATTAAAAAATATGGATAATTCATCTCCCTTTATTCTATGTTTTTCTATATTTCCTCCTCTTGATTATGATTTCAAAAAATGACTTTCACTAGCCAATTCTTTCAATTCTGTAACACTTTTTCTCTAGTGTAAAGAATATCGATAGTCCATTCATTATAATAAAATTGAGGATCATAATATATTTTTTAGAGGTGATTTTACATATAGGATCCTATATGAATTTTATTTATAATGAAAATGAAATACATCATGTATTATAGACAGATTGGGTTTCATAGGGAACTAGTAAGAAAAAACTCCAATTTTCTATAAAATTTCATAGGGCCCAATATATCTAAGGCCTAACTTTCCCTTTTTACCAATTATTATAACTCTTTTCCCTATATAATCCATTAAGAGTACATAATCACCCACTTTAATTTTCTTGTTCTTCCATCATTTATCAATATGACACCCTTGTCTACTGTTATCTCATTTAATATGATTCTAAATAGCCTATACATTCATGTTTATCTCCATTACAATTTATAGTACATATATCATCCTTCAATGATCTTTATTCCAACGAGTGGGAGTATTACATCACTTCTCATACAATTCATCATATGGTTCCATCTATATTCTTGAATGAAATTTATTATTTTATTAATGTTCTCCCAAATTTCTATTTTGATCCACCATAGCTTGAAATTAAAGAGATCATGATCATAACATTTATTCTATTTTTTTAATATTACTTTCAAAATACCAATCACTTCGAGTTTGAAATGTTTATCGCAAAGGTATCATTTTACTAAGATCCTCTGGGAAAACAAAAATTTCAATGGGAATGGAGGGCCATGATCAGAAACAATTTATAGGTGTACCATGAAGTCTAAAAACAAGATTTGTATTTTGCAAAGTAGTATCTTAAGGGGAAGATCTAATAATACTTCTACAAAATGAACTGAATTATTTAGGTGACCAATAATGTCCCAAAGAACATTACTCTTCATTAGAGACTTCATTAGTCTTGTGAAAATTTCAGTTGTTACATTGTACAACATCTATTTCTGTATAAAATTGTTTTCTGTCTTCATTACGGTGTTGTCTTATAGAATTTACCAAGTGGAACACCATGTATCTAGACACAATATTCATAGTTTTCCACTTCATACCATCCCACCAAAAATGGTGTCATAAATAACTACACATAGTGTGAAATGAGGATGTATAAACATATTTGAGGAATATTCTTTATCTAGTAGCTTTCTTGAAATATTTAATGTATGGAACAAAAAATATATAACTAGTCTTCAACACTATTTCTTTATAGATAATGTTTAATAATTTCCCTTCAATAAATAAATTAATCATTCCCTATAAATACTTATCATCCTTATTTTAATTCACTATTTATAAGTAAATTTCCTTAAATATTTCATTTCCATGTTTCTTTAGACTGGAATTCACTTTTGTTCAATCCTAAAGATCTGATCGATTTAGATTTTTAGAGAATTACAATATCCCCCGTAAGAAAAAAATAATACATTATAAGTGGAAACATCAAATTAGTATCATTTTTTCTGATAATATAAAACATTTGAAAAGAAATATGTTTACTTATCCTATAATATCTTATTTCTTTTATATTGACCATATCCTTTCCTATAATAATCATTAAACGCCTTTAAAAATCATTTTAAAATCTGTGATGAGCACCCAAATCTCAGTAAGGGATATAAAGATGAAAAATTCAATAATCTGGAAGGAAACATGAAAATCCATGGAATTTATACATTTAAAAAATTATTATTTGATAATACAAAGTAAATAATTTTCACATGAAAAACACACACATTTTCTCCAGAGATAACCATTAACAAACCTAGTAAGTAATTAAAAACCATTTAAGAAATACATAGAATCATATTCACAACCTCTTTAATTTTTTTTGAAATAATGGGAGAAAAGATAAATCCATATGAGAAACATCATTAATAACTCTCTCCTCTTACCTTATATGACAAATAACATACCCAAAGCACTGAAGAACCATTGTTGGTCTCAGCCTTTATATAAGTTAAATGCGGATCATCTATTTTTAATCAGCTAAAATGGGGATCAACCTATTTTATAAGATGTATCTAAATATTACATTTCTCAGATATATTATCAAGTACCATATTATTATTATTTTATTCTATCTCATTTGAAAAAATCTTTCATGCCTATTTTCAAAATTGTTTTAGATATTGAAATACGATTTATTTTTAAATCCCTGTACTCAAACTAAAATAACAATGGGGAATGGAAATGGTGTTTTCACATTAATAAATTATGAAATCTTACAAATGAATTAATTTATATTCATATGTAATTGTTTCAGGGGTGTGAGAATTTATTGTCATTTTTTACATTAAAATATAATATTCAATTGGTATCTTTTTACGGAAGTTATGACATTACATAAAAAGATTTCTTTTTATAAAACATTAAAAGAAATTAAAAAGAGGCATAAATTTTAATTAATATATATTATATATATATAAATAAAACCACAATATATTTTATTGAATCATTTAGAGGGCAGAAAAATATTTTAAATTAATACTTTTCATGTTGATTTTAAAAAGAAACCCCCAACTATAATACCTTAATAATATTATTTATTTTAAAATAATTATAAGAAGTAAAATTTGGTATAAATTAAAATTATAAAAAAAGTATTTTTAAATTATTTTTTTCTTAAAATAATTGACAAGGACATGGACATGGAAAATAAATATTTGTAATGTAAAACATTAAAACATTGACAGTAACGTTACAAATGTAATGTGTCACATACCTTGAGTCTGAGTCATCAAATGAATTAATTATCAGTATGAATAAAAAATTATTTTATTTATTCACATAATTTAAATCCATTTTTATATATAATATTCCTTTTATTTTTCTTTTTACCATATTATATACAATTATATAATTATTTTAATATGCATCATAAGGTTCAACGATATGCATCTCATATTAGAAAAATAAATTCGGTGGGTTGAATACGGTTAAAGTGGTCATTATTACATAATATGAATAATTATAATTCTTAGATAAATATGATTTTTATTTATAAATTTTACTTTAAAAACAAACTTTTACATAAAGAAATGAAAGATGAGCTATGATAAAATTGTGGTTATGAATGTTCCTGCGTATAGATGTCCAACGTTTCCATTTATCAATGATCAAATTTGTAAGAAGGTAATTATTTTTTAACTTTATATATTTTTCATAATATTGTAATAATATTTTATTTATTAAAATACACATATATTTATAATCCATTAAAAGTGGAGATGAAATATGAATCTCATCGCTTTGTGGCGGTGGTAGTCAGCACATATGTACGAACTGCATCCTCATTTTTTAGTGAATGTAAAGGTAATAAATTAAATGAAATATTTTTCCATTATATTTTTAATTATATCAATTACATCATGTAAGAAAATTTATTCTATCACAATATGAGATTGTGGGAGGTGGTGATCAAAAATAAATTACACCAGTTGACAAGGCGGTAGTCTACCATACAAAATAATGATGGTTTTGTATCCCATTTGATAAAGGATGATATTGATATAGGTTTTTACTTTATTAAAACAAAAACACCGTATATATAATATGAATATGTTATTATTTCTTGCATGTTTGAATAATATTTTATGGTTGTAGAGGAAAATATAATAAAACATGTTCAGTTAAGAACTATACCTCTTCTTCTAGAAACCACCATTTCTTTACACATTAAGACATCAATTGTAGGTATTCGACCCTAACTAAATCCTATAAGATGTGTATAGGAAAATAAGGAAGTTATTTTTTAAGAATTGTCTTAACTAAAAAAATTTCATGTTTTTAAAAATGAGAAGAATTTGTTACCTTTTATAAGAGAGGAGAGGGGCACACTTCGAATACCTTAAAATATAACAACAATGTAAATTAATTTTGAACTAAAAGGGTTCCAAATTATTTTCTTTTCATCTAATAGTGATAATATTATAAATAATTTCCTCTAATGAAATTTGGACTAGTTTGGATGATGGTTTTACTTCAATATTTTTGTTTTAACCCTTCATCAACCCTTTTGACAATTACTGTTTATTAATATTTTTTAATTTTAAGGGTGGTAATTTAGATACTATAAATAGAATAAAAACCATTAGTTGTACTATTTTTGATTTTTTAATCCTTAAATAATACATTTTCCAATGATAAGATTTTTAAAAATATAACAGAATGTAATAAAATATTATTTATTAAAAAGTGTCATTAAGGTCTATTTTTTAACTATTAATTTAATTTTACATTTTAAACTAGAAAATAGTGTAATTATAATAAAATTAGTAGAAACAACCCTATTTTTTATTATTTAACAAAAAAAAATTAATAGAAAACCTCTCTTAAATAATATTATATTTAGAGTTTTTTATATAAGTTAATCATTTGTTTACAAATTATATATGCATTGGGTCAGTATTGCAGAAGCATTTTAAAAAATAATTTATTAACTAAATTTTTTTAAAAATCAACCATGATAAAAAAACTTATTTTGAAATTTATATTTACAAATTATCATATCCTCTATTTCTATATATGTTATGAATATTATATTCACTAAAAGTAAGATTGTGAAATTTTTGACTTTATATCAACAAAAATATTTTAAAGGTAGAAATCAAGTTCAAATGGATGAAATCCATATATTCATTTTTATTTCTGATTCTAGAAAATGTAACACAACATTATTTTACAATACGTATCTTCTTAAATAAATTCACTTTCTTCAACAACTTATGTTGTATGGAACTCTGATTTTGAGCATATCGCAATATAATTTGTTATCTGTTTAACAAGAGATTATGTATAGTATTAACAATATATTTAAAGTCATAAAAGTTATATTTCAAAATAGGTTTCTTTATTAAATCTGGAATATCAAAATTAGCTGAATGTTAATTTTTTGGATTTTTATGAAAAGGTTCAATTTTTTATGAATAGTGAAAAAGTACAAAATTATTGTTAAAAACCCAACATTAAATAAATATTTATTATTAAATTTATTTTTAAGATAAAATAGATAAATAATAAATATAATAATTCAATGTAGTTCATTGTAATCATTTGTAAAATTATATTATATATAAAAAATTTGTTGAATATTTGAACATCTCTTTTACCCGCCTTCTCGCCATAATGTCGAGATTTGCATTAGAAATCACCTTCCCATTTATGTGAATAGAATTTTGTGAAATAAACATACATGTTTTAATTTTTATATAATTTTTTATCTAATAATAATAACTTAATTATTTTTTAATAGTAAATTTAGTATTTTTAACCATAGTTAAGTGTAAATCAGGTAATTAAGAGTAAAAATAGTATTTAATGAATTATGAAACTATCCTAACAGTTGTACTAATTTAAAAAGATGAGTATTTTTCTAGAAAAATAGTCCTTTGGTCTTTTGTGAGACCACTTGGAGCAACTTGGATGCCTTTAATATATTTTTAATAATATATTTAAATAAAATTAAATTTTTAAATACTATTGTGTTTAACATGTAAAATATTTTTAAAATTAGTATTTATAAGCGATATGATCAACTATAAGTTGTAATTATAAAGATAAAATTATTAGTTATATCATGGTAGCTTATTTATAATTTTATACAATATATAATTAAATTAAATGGAAACCCAATGAATATGTACTAATTGATTTATAAAATGAGGAACCGAATAAGTTATATTAATAGAAGGAAAAGAAATATAATATGAAATATTTTATTATAAACACAAATTTTTTCAGATGAATATGAGATTTTTGGGATTATGTAATTTATTTTTTAAAAATAATCAATTTTATTATATTTTTAAATAAATAATGTAATAAATAATGTCAAAATAGACATAAAAGAGATTTTAAAAAAATAATAACAAAATAAATGATTTAAAATTCCAAAAAATACATATTTCATCCAACTAACATATATAAGTTAAATAAGGAATAAGTGATCCAAGTGGTGTTATTTTAGAATTTTATAGTAATTATATTAACCCTAGAGTGTAAAAAAGACACGTTGTCACAGTAAGAGTTAAATAGTTTAACTAAGGGAGAAAGCCTAAATATAAGGTTAGTTGTGTAACCTAAACATGTATAAAATTAATTGGTTTAAATTATTTACACAGATCCTTATATAATCTTTGAAAAAACTAAATCTCAAGCTTTTTGAAATCGAAAATCAATATATATTAAATTAATATCTTTGGAGTTTCTTAAAGTTACCTACCCTCTCTTATAAAAGGAAACATGTCCTTATCATTTATTAACACCTCTAAAGACCAATGGCACTACAAAAAAATTTATATTACTCCTTAAAAATTCCACCACATTATCATAGAGTCCATACTTTGGTTATAACTCCTACATAATTATTTCTTTTGTACAAATCAAAAAGAGATACTCAAAAAAGAGGTAATTATTTTACCAATTCAATTTAATTTATTTTCATATTATACATCCTCTTCTAATGATTTTTCCATACTAAAGTGATAACAATAGTCTAATATATATTATAAGATATTATTTTCAATATGGTACAACCATATTCCTCTTTTTATCCATCCAACAAATAACAATATCACCATGCTTGCATACATAATGATTAACAACTCCACGTCACGGTGTAATTCTTTCCATCACTACTTTATTTGGATGGGTATAAAGATGAATATAATTGATATAAATAATAAATATTACTTAATAAACATTATTTAAAAACAATATACCAACCTATTAAATACAATTTAACCATTAAGGGAAAGATACTGTCGTATGGGTGTTCGTACAGCCTACCTTCTCCACAATGCGATGAGATTTATTCTGCACATTTACAATTAAAGGATTATTATAAAAAAAATATAACAAATAATTTTTAAATAAGTTATATAATTATATAGATAATATATATATATATATATTACTTACTTCCACTTAATGCGATTAGAAAATGGAAATATCGTTGTTGCGTACGTATGGCCTGCTGTCTCTATGAATGGTGTATTAATTTACCCACCCACACACACACACACACACATATATATATATATATATAATATTTTATGTAAACCATGATTTTCAATTATTAAGTAAGTAAATAATTATCTATGTAATTATATCAATAATAAAAATTCAAAACACATATGATAAACAAAGATATTATTACCCAAAATGGGGCTTTAACTTGGAATTGTTAAATGAAAGGGTAATAAAAGGTAATAAATGAATCATAAATGAGATAATAAAAATATAATTTTTATTCTATTACAAGTTTATAATATGTTTAAGAATATTATACAAGAATTTTAGACATGTATGGAATGAATCAGACTGATGTTACATGTTAATTTTTCAATATCATTTGTTTCTGGGATTATTTTTACGTACTTATTTACTTGGAAATATTTATCATCAATGTCCTTGTTTCATGAAACTTTTTTACAATATATTTTTTCTATTATCATACCAATTTTTCATTTTTATTACCGATGCTTTAATTTTTATAAAATGGTTTTGAATTGAATCATTTTTTCCTTTTTTAAATGAGGTACTTGAGGCTATTTTTTACGAATGGAATGTTTTTCAACTTAAATGGAGTGAGATGATATTTTCTATCATCGTGATTCTTTATATATTTGAATATTATGTTAACAATTATAATGTAATTTTCAAATCATTTTATTTCTTTTATAATTGTGTTGTTCTTAAATAAATTATTTCAATGTAAAAGGGAATTTTTCTCTAGACATTTAAAACCCTTTTATTAAGGCATTTTCATATATGTGAACATACTTTGTTGAATTTTATGTTTGATTGAGGATGATATCTTTTTATAATATATAAAATAATTATTTTAAGGGTTTATGATCAGATTGAATTTGTAGGTGCAATTTTTATACAACTCATGGATTATGGTTTAAAAATTAAAATTTAATTTTCTAGTTTTTAGAAAAGAATATTTATGTTGTTTTGTTTTCATATGAGGAATGCTTTTAACTTATTAAGTGGCGAGTGTGGATTGGTATAGCCCCTTAATACATCGATAGGTCTTATGAGAAAAATAGAATATGTACATGTTTAATGAATTTCCCACTTAATTAAATATATGGATTTAACTTAGGCCTTAAATATATAATTTCTGATGTCTGGTCAATGGAAGAGATGTATTTTTCAAATGTCTATAATTATGCTTTCCCTCATAATGAGATTAGTTATTGATATTACATGTAATTATTGGAATATTATAATACCTATGTTAATGTTTATAAGGTATAATTTGATTTATTCTTTCCTTATTATGCACAAGATTTTTTTGAAAAGATTTTGTTTCAGTTTTATTCTTTTCCTTAAAGGTTTATGGTTATTTATGAATGCTTCTGCTATTTATTTACCCTTACTATGAATCTGAGATAACTATTTTCTTATTTTATTTCATTCACAGAAATCCAAGATGTGTATTAAGATTGATATTAAGGGTTAATCTAGGAGAATAATGGTGTTCTAAAAGGATTGTCTATGTTGTATTTTATGACTTGAATTATAATGCAATGTTCATGTATGTAATATATTTTACAATAAATCTTAACTAATTGGTCCTTCAAGATTTTATTCATCTTAATCATTGAGAGGTTTTAAAATAATGAAACAGCTATGTGATTCTGGGGTTGGGTCATTATAATGGGTTTCCAAGGAATTTTAGAAACATCCATGGAAACTATATTTATAAAACATAGATTATGGAACAAAAACCATAAGAATACATTGAGGATAAGTGGAAAAGAACATTCTGAAATTTTAGTAATGTTGGGATTATGTGGGTATTCATAGCAATACATACCTATCTGATTACTACTAGTAGATATTGTTTGGAAAAAATGTATCTAGTGTGGAAAAATTCAACAAGGTATCTCAGGCCTCACTTAAGGTAACCTGGTACACGATAATAGGCCTTACAGTGCACTTGGTTTTACACTACTTGGGGATATTCGTAGGATAATTCCATTTTATTGGAAAACCATGATAAAAGATTTAAAAGTTAATATAGACCGAAAGAAA
The DNA here is from genome assembly GCA_963277665.1 of Viscum album. Taxonomy (NCBI): domain Eukaryota; kingdom Viridiplantae; phylum Streptophyta; class Magnoliopsida; order Santalales; family Viscaceae; genus Viscum; species Viscum album. The sequence goes on along the minus strand of OY728148.1, from coordinate 824,058,151 downwards.
CCACAATTATGATTATGAGATTAGCTATGCATAAATATTTAAATTTATGTTATGTGTTTTACTAGATTGAAATTATACGTTATGATTTATAATCAAATGTATACCATTGGTTATAAATGGTTCCTAGTGGAATGAATAAAAATAAAATCAATGCATATAATCTATTTAGGGATTTACCTCTGATGCATGAAAATGACGTTGGAAGTGGAGATGAAACTAGCACTAACCATCCTCTAACTATAATCAGATAATTGACGGAGGTTATGAACAATAACATTAACCATATGGTGCATCCTGATTCCAAATTTGGAGGATCAATGTAAGACCTCTTCATGAGGTAACAAAATCCAACATTCAATGGGACTCCAAATCTATTTGTTCCTAAAAAATAATATGTACCTTTTTTAAGAAATTCATTGATTTGGGAAGCAAGGAAGTGGATACGGTTTTCAGGGTAGTTCATCATCTCTCAAGAGATGTGGACCAATCGTGCCTAAGGATTCAAAACAAAAAAATGGTTGTCGAAATAGAAACTATGTAATGGAAGGATTATAAGCAATTGTTCTTCAAAAATTATTTCTCTCATGAATAGAGAGAGGAAATGGAGAGACAGATCTTGAATCTAAGAAAAAAGAAGGATTCAGATGTTTCTAAATTTGAATAAAACATCACATTATTAGAAAGGAATGATAAAAACTACATACATAACATAAAGAGTAATATTGAACATTTATTTGATGGGTTAAAGACATTTCTCGAAAAGGTATTGGCCTCCTTATATTTCACATCATACAAGGATATCGTCTCATGTGCTATCAAGATATAGAGAGAATTTTCTATTTCCTATGACTTTAAGGGAAGTAAATTGAAGAGTATAATTGTGAAGAAAGATATAGATAATGGGAATAGGGAACGAATTTGTTTCTCACGTGTGAAAATTGTGGATGGAAACACCTTTGTGTGTGCTTAAAAATGAAAATCTGTTATTTCAACTATGGTGATATGTACCATCATACTAATTATTTCGAGGGAATGAAAAAACCTCTAAATGTGAAATGATACAATTGTAATGATATGGGAAATTACAGAAATTCCCTTACTAATATTTATAGAAATATAGCTCATATAATTAAATGGGATCTTGGTCAGGCTTATGATATTACAATAGTAAAAGTGGAATGATAAATGTATTTGGGTGTTTGTATTCAAGAATTATGTTATGAAATTTCGGTTATGAGAATAATGATATATATAAGTATTATATTGTAGTACTAATTCACTAAAGATTTGTAAGAATGAATGTTTTCATTATATGTCAAATATTATCATGGGATTTATATATTTTCAAATGTTACAATAAAAGAAAAAAATATTTCATTTAAATAAAATCTAATTTTTTGATTTATTTTTGAAATTTAGATACCTTTTTGGAATGTTAATTTGGGAAAAAATATTCAGTTAATTATAATTGTTGGAATGGATTAAGATGAATGTTTTATATTATTATTTCATATTTAACCATTGTTTAATTTTATTTTTGGAATTTTATAATCTTATAGTTTTTAAACAAGGACAACCTATAGGTCGGAAGACAACCTGTCACATTCAGAAAATCCGAGAGACATGAACCCACAACCGAAGGGAGATAAGGATAAATCACCTACCATTGGCCTACATGATTCACTATTTAGTATAAAATAGTTTTATTTATTTAAATGGTATTCCAAATGGTGTATAAGTTCATTTTTGGAACCCTAAACGATTACGAAATGTTGATTTCTATTAATTTTTTTATCTTTTAATGAAAAAGATGAGATTTGGTATGAATTATTTAAAGGATGAAACTCTTATTTTCAAGTAAGTATGGTTCTTTATGGTCTTATTAAATTATGTGAATACATTCTTCAACTCTAGGGAAAGGATCTTTAATAAAAAAATTCTCTCTTATAAAATTTTTCAACGAATCAAATGTACCCCTTAATCATCGAATATTTTGAGCTTTGTGATTGTAAACCATAACTTATCATGTTCTCTAGAACTCTCCATCAGAACATGATGGTTAATGTTTTCAGTAATATCTATGTTTTCTTACATGAAACCCTTGTATGTGTTATCTTTGCAAAAATTCATTCTTCTAATTCTTTATTTTAAAGTGGATGTTTTACCAACACGTATTCCAATGTGGGAATTCAATAATGTAATTTTGACTAGTCAAACCATAGTTATTAATGCTAATTTAAAAATTGTGATTATATAATTTTTAAAGGAGGGGAAAATTTAACACCCCATGATTTTAGAGTGTCTCTTTTATTAATTAAATTAATTTTCATTAGTAGCTTCTATTGTACGCAACACAGAGTTCGAGTGTACCACGATATACTAAACTAGCTCTTTAAAACTGGTTATGAATAGTAATAACCAAATTACAAAATTTATAAATTTTATTTCTCAAAATAATCTTCATTTTTGAATTTAAAATATCAAAATTAGCTTATTTTGAATTTTTTATTTTTCTGAAAAGATACAACTTTTGAGAATAGTGAATAGTACTATAGTATTATTAAAAACGGACTTTAAATAATTATTTAACTTTAATTTAATTTTAAATTAACATTAGATAAGTAATACATATATTCATCCAAATTAATTAAATATAATCATTTTGATAATAAAATTTTTATATAAAAATTTATTAAACATTAGAATGTTTCTTTTACTAGCCTTCTCACCAAATCTACGGGATAAATATTAAAATTAATTTTCCCATCTCTGTGAATTGAATTTTAAAAAATGTATATTCAGGGTTGTAGTATTTTTTAAATATTTATCTCATAGTATCAACTTAATTTTTGTTGAATATTAACACTAGTATTTTTATTACAATTGTTAATGGTAAATCTTGGAATTGAAGGTAAAAATAATATTATAAGAATTATAAAATTATCCTATAACTTGTCCTAATTAAATTGGAAGAGTGTTTTTCGACATAAATAATCCATTGGTATATTTTGGGACAACTTTTATCATTATGTATTACATTAATATATTTATAATATTATATTAATATAAAAGTAATTTTGATATACTTTTTTTTAACAAGTAAAATATTTTTAATATGTGGTTATATAAGTGATATCGTAGACTATAAATAGTCATTAGAAAGATAAATATTTTTACATCATGGTAATATATTTATAATTTGATAAAATATATAATAAAACTTATTGGTGATATGATGATGATGCAATTATTGTTTTACTAAAAGAAGAAGGAAATATATAGTACAAATAATATTAAAAGAAATATAATTTGACATAATTTATGAAATGCAATAATTTTTTTTAGATTACTATGAAATTTTTTTGATTCTTTAATTTTTTTCAAAGAAATAAAATGGTTATGATTTTTTAAAAACTCAAGTAACAAATAGTTTAAAAATTGACATAAATTAGATTTTTCAATAAATATATTTTATTACCTGCAAAAACTTTTATAAAAATATATATTTTGGCTCAATAAATTTGATAATATTACTAATATCATAAATTTTTCATTTGGGGGTGTTTTTGAATTTTATATCATATATATAAAATCTATAGTGTTAAAATACTAGTTTTGATGATAAGAGTTAAATTATTTACCAAAGCATTAAGTCCAGAATATGTGACAAGAATATTATTCCTTTTATCCATCATAGTAAAACAATATCACCATGCGTTTGAACAAACGACTTACAGGATCAACCTCATGGTGTAATTTTTCATTCATCACTGCATTATTTGGATTGGTATAATAAGGAATATAATCTATATAAATAATTAATATCAAATGATAATGATTCTTAATAATAAATATATCATCCAATTAAATATTATTTTACCATTAATGAAATGATATACTCCCTCGTTTGAACGTACGACCTACCATATCCACAACACGTTGAGATTCATTATCTACATTTACCATTCAATGATGATAATAAAAATATATAAAAAAGAAAAATGAAATATATGACATAATAATTCTACTGGAATTATATATATATATATATTATTTAATTTCTTTTATTCAATATGATATGAAAACAGAAACATCATTCATGTGTACGTATGGCCTACCGTCTCTAAGAATAGTGTATTAAATTAAATATATATATATATATATACTGAATATATACTATATATCAATCATTTTTCACATATAAGATGTAATTTATTCATGATCTATGTAATAGTATCATGAATAAGAAGTCCAAACATATACATTAAACAAAGCAATTATTACCAGAAATGTTCCTCTAAATTATAATTATTAATTGATTGGTAATATAATGTCATAAATGAATCCGAAATGACATCAAAAATATTATTATGATTTCGGTATAGGTTAATAATATGTTTGAAACCACAATATAGGAGTTTCGTACAGTTATGGATGGAATCAGACCTAAGGTAATGGTTAATTTTCCAATCTTATTTTTATTGAGGATTGTTTATCCACCAGTACTTTCCCAGACACATTTATCATGCTTGTCTATGTATCAATTTTTTTTGCAAAACTGTTTTTACCATTTTACAACCTATTTTTAGGTCTTTTACCCATGTTCAACTATTTAAAAAATGGTTTTGAATGGAAACTTTTTACTGTTTTCCAAAGGAGACACTTTATTAGAGTATTTATATCAATGTCAACATTCTTTGTTAAATTTTATGTCTGAATAAGGATGATATTTTTTGATAAAATATACCTTATTTAATTGAATTTTTATGATCAGTGTGTCTATGTATGTGCCATTTGGATACCATTCATTGTTTTTGGATAATGTATTCCCATTTTTTATGAATGTTTTTCAATACGAATGTTAATGGTTTATATGTTTTCGTATGAGGAATTCATTGGACTAGTAATAGACGGGTGGTTCCCCTAATATCCCTTCCATGCATCTGTAGGTATTGTGAGACATATCGGATATTTACTTGGCCAAGTTCGTGCTTATTTTTTTAGATATGGATTTGGGTGAGGCCTTAACCATTTATTTTTAGATGTCCTAGTCTGGGTCTCAATGGCATGTTTTAGATATCATCAATTATGAATTCCCTTATTATGATATTAGTTATTGACATTACATGTGATTATTGAACTATTAGAATATTAATGTGAATGTCTATATGGAATTATTTTATTAATTCTTTCCATATTATGCACAATATTTTTTGAAAATTCTTTTGTTGGTGTTTTATACATTTCCTTAAAAGTTAAGGATTATTTATGAATGATTTTTCTATATTGTTTACCCTTAAAAAGCATCTAAGATTCTCCTTTTGTTATATTTTTACTTTACTAGGATATAGAGATGTGTATTTTGATTGATATGAATGTTTAATCTTGGAAAATAATCTCACTACAAAAGGATTATATATGTTGTATTTTATGATTTTAATTATAATGTAAAGTTCATGTATGAAAAATATTTTCCAATACTACTAGGCCAATCCGTCCTTTGGTATTTTATTCCTTATAATCATTAAAATATTTTAAAATAATGCACCAGCTCTAAAATTCTGGGCTTGGGGTGTTAGAGACAAGTTATAGTCATCCAATAAAATTATGTATAATGTTAATGTCATGCTTTGTTTCGTCTCATTTAATTTTTAATTTAATTTATCGGATTAATCCTTTAATAAGGAAAAAACCTACTAATGTTACAATTAATAGTGAAAAAAAATAAAGGGGGTCTTATTTAACAAATTTGGACCACCATATTAAAATATTGAATAACTTTTTCATTATTCATTGTATCTAATTTGAATAATTTAATTAAAAATTAATATAAGAAAAAGATGAGAGAAGACATGTTTTTCAAAAAAAACCTTCTAATTATTAATGTTTCTTTTACTAAATTAACATATCGAATTGTTTTCTAAAACAATATTATATTATTTAAAATCCAGATGAATTATTTAAATTTAAAAAGTAATAAAAATTATAAATTTACATTATATATATTCTAAATAAAATTATAGTTTTCAATAAAAATCTATATTTTTCACTAAAATTTAATTTTGATATTAAAATTTTAAAACAAATATCTAGATTATAAAGTAAAATTTCAATATGATATCAAAAATAATGATAATATTTATCATAAAAATGAATAAAAAATATTTTTGAATATGAAATAGTTCTCAAGCATAAATTGACTTTCCTAAAAATTGAGTCTCTATATCTGAAGTATTAACACCATTTTTTTAATTTATTAGGAACTATATATATATATATATTAGATTACTTATCCCTATTTATATCCTTTAAATTAAAAACTATGACATAATGGTAGTATTTTAATAATATTTTTTTGTATGATCATTGTTGTTTTACATACACTCTATCAAAAATACATTTCTTTTTTACATAAAATTATCCATTATATTCCATTTAATGAATTTACTCAATAAAATTTGAAATATATTTTTATAATCATTGGTTTTCCATATGAAAATAAAATTTTTTGAAATCTTTTTTCATAAAAAGGGTTAATAAAACATCCGAATGGAATGATGGAAATGGAAGTAAAGAAGAACCACTGGAAATAACCAATAACTAGGTTCCCAAAATGAAAAATTTATTGGTATGTGAATGTATAGAAATGGAAGAGATTAATAATGTCCAAATACTAATGGGGAGTGACATTTATCATTGATGTTAATAATGTGAAATAACCCAACAATGTCAACACCCTCATAAAAATAATCCAAAGAGGAGTGAAAATGATTATTGAATCATCAGAAATGAAGGTAATAAGATAACATTTTTGTTCATGGTCATTTTCTTATATTTGAGGAATTACATTACCATCTAAAATAAGAACACAATGAAAAATATTTAGTTCAAAATTTTAACTTCATCATTTATTCAATTTCCATCACAATCTCATAATTTAATTTAAATGAAGAGCATTCAAGTTGAATATTTGTGCATAATTCACTAAAATTATATTCCATTGGATTATATAGTTCCATTATATAAAATAATATATTTATATTTCATGTAGACATTAATAAAAAACTAAATTGTCCCCAAAGTATATTATAATTCCTAATATGAACAACCCTTTATATAAGGAAATGCAATATTAATCTCTAAATCCTCAACAATAAAACCAAAAGTTCAACATGTCATGAACTCCGTCAGGATTCCATAAAAACCGACACCTGATGTGGTCTATGTCAATTTCTGGGAGGCATTAGTGAACCTACCGGGATGGTGACTAGCATTGGGAAACAACAATATCACATTGAGAAGGATTTATCCTAATGAATACAAGTATTAGATAAACAATGAAGGGAACTAAACATGAACTAATAAAAACTGAGAATCAATAAATACATAACCAAATAAAATTAAAACTATAGATAAACATAAAAGAAACTACATGAATGATAAAATCAACATTAAATTACATGATATCCAAGTGACCACTAGTTCAACGCTAACAATAATAACAAGAATCTTCAAATTCATAAATGAACCATAAAACTGAACCAAAAAACAAATTGTGTTTACTGATGCTGAGTGGAACAATTAGGGATAGGTCATAAATTTATGAGTTGTTAATCACCACATATTCTTTACATTTTATTTCTCAAGAGAGTATATAAATAGTGGTTTCTAATAAATGTAGGATTTTTTTTTCATTTTAGAGATCCAACCAAATATTTCCATATTCAAACGAGTTTTTAACCTAATAAACCTAGTTTAAAAATCCAAGGCCAAATGAAGGAACTAAATCAATGTTCAAAATAAATACACGAAAATAAAGAAGGAAGTCTAATAATGAAGGAACTAACTTATTAGGAAAACAAGTGTAGCAGAATAAAATGGAACGTATATACAATAATCATATGAATTTCCTAAACATATAAAGATTCAATCCCTGGACTTACTTGATCCAGACTCACCTTCCACTGTATTGTGAATCATCTCTTCCAATAACCAACTAGAATATATAAATATCACATACCACCTAACCTTTCTACAAATATAGGGTTACAAAACTGTCTAATTGGGATCAATAAGAAACTATCACTCAACCCTCATGATGAATCCCATGATTACCATGATAATAGTTCGTGGAGATCAGTGAGGTCCTCACATGCGTTGATATAACTTAAACCAACTACAACCACACCTTCAAAAACCAAATAGAAAAATAACTTATGCGATAACCCGGTACTCAATGGTTCTTCCATAGATATTCCCATCATAAATCAATACACACACAAGTGCTAACTGGGCCTTCTTGTAACAAGATCTTTCAAACCCATTAACAAACCGTTTTAAAATTATAATAGTGCCTACACATCAATTCACATTAAATCCAATTTATCAAAGGAAAATAAAAATACCTATAAGTTCATTTACATTTCAAATCCAAATCCATTTCCAAAATTAATTTCTATTTCAAGGTGTAAATAGTATTTTACATGGATGGTGGAAAAGAATAATTTATCTCATTTAGTTACCGAACAACATTATATAGTGCCAAATGAGCTGATCATTAAAGGAAACTATTAAAACAACATAATGTGGACATTTTAAAACTATGAAACCACTTAAAATACATATAGGTTTTAGAAGGTCCATTTCATAAGATAAGGGGTAATGAAATGAAGTTGTAGATGGAAATGTTCTTTTGAAATCTGGTGTTTAATGGGCTGTTTAAAAAACCCATTATCATTTTTGTTTGTATCCATGGGTGAACCCCCAGGCACAAAAAAATATTCCCAGATATAAATGGAACAACCTAGGGAAATAAAAAAATTCCAAACATTTCATTTTTAGTATCACAAAGAGATATAAAACCTATCACAAGAGGCCACCCATAAGAACCAAACCATGAAATTCACTAAAAGAAACACACACACACACAATTCATTATATAATGAAAACCATAATAACATAGAATGATAATGGTAAAAATAAATATGAAGAAAACTATTTTCTATTTAATGACAAAATACAATTTTATCAAAAATTCATTCCTATATATATATTCATAGTAAGGGTAACAATTTTAAAACCAATTTATATCAAATTTCCAATTATAAATTCTTGGAAAATAATTTACAGCAACACATTACAAGGATGGATATAAACATTAATAACCACTTAGGAAATCACAATCAATCAAATTCAATCTTTCAAAATTAATTGGATGGAAACAACCACCTCAACAATGTGCACACACTACAAACCCATAGAAGAAGGAATAACAAAGATCGAGGTATGATAAACACAACCTAACATCACTGAAAAATTACTCACACATTATTCATAACCAATACAGTTCATACAATGGGGAAAATGATCAAGAATAACCAATAACTGAAGAGATAAGCAGAGGAATATGAGAAAATTGGCCAACAAATATGATATACATACCTTAATAACAATAGAGGGATCTAATATTGGAATGAGATAAATGGGGGATTATTTATTGTATCCCCCTGGTGCACCTAGTTAATTAAAATGAGGAGGAATCATATTTTTGGAAAAAACATAAGATGTGAAATATGGTAATTTTATGTTTTTAAATATATGGGAAACTCATATGGTTTGGCTACACAGTTTGACAAACCATGTGCCCGACATGAACATCCAACTGAAGAATAAACACACCAATAGATTATGGATGTATGGTTTTGAAACAACTATTCCAAATGTTCTATATTGTTATGACAAAACATATAGAACCCCTCACACACTTGAAACACTTTTCCTCTAACCATGCACAAGCTCTGCGTCATTTCCTTGACATAAAAAACGAGCCACACATTTAATCCATGGCCTTTCATGGTTTCTAACACACCATGAACAAACCATGATAGGCTATCCATACAAGAATAAAAAGAACATAAAATTACCTTGGCCATAACAGGACACATAGTTAGCTTCTAAATGATGCACTCAAACTTTTTATAGGCCAAAAAGACACCAGAAAACTCCCAAAACCATAAATTTCATTGGGAACTCAACTCGAACCCCTAAAAAAACTCAATCCATGAAAATAATAAAATAATTGATAAACCTTGTATATCGTTTTATTAGAGGATCTCTTTATCATTTAAGGGAGTTATGTATTTTGAGATTAGTTTTTTCAAAAATCGGGAGGTATGTGTGGATGTTTGTCAACAAATATTGCTTCTAGGGAAAGTCTTGGATTTGTGTCATTGTTTTACTTTTGTTTGTTTATATGGGGAATGAAAATGGAGGTAACCCGGTATTTTATTATGTGATTATGTGGAGTAGTGACCCATGTAGTGCCTAAGTTCACGATTCATGGGCCTCCAATTAGATGTTTCCCCCTTTGGGCATGGACCACTAACAATGTCATACGATTTTTCATCGCTTCTAAGTCCACAATATGATAGTTCAGTGTGAGTTTTGTTTGGCCATCATTTTAGCTAGTGTGGGTTGATTTTGAAAATGGGAAAATTGTTTTTTGGAAACGTTTTTTCAAAATAAAAAATAGTTTACTATTTGTTTTTTTTTCAAAAGAGGGTTTTAGAGATTAAATAAAATATTAATAAGTAACTGGGTAATTAAAAATTGTTATTATATTTGAAGTGGTTTTGTAATTTGAATAAAAAGGCGGTTTTTTGAAATAAAAATTTGGGTTAGTATTCAGATATTTAGTTTATGTTGTTGGTGTTTAGTTTGGGATGTTATTCTGGGTTGATTTTGGTTAGATGGTTTATTTCATATTATGTTGTTTTTTATAGAGTATACTTCCTCAAAATGAATAAGGGGTTTCTAGTATATTTTTCAGGTTTTTCTCATCCTCAGACTCAAAGTGGAGTATCAGAGTCATGCCCTTTTTAGTTTTTTCTCATTTTCCATGGTTATCGTGGTCTGTGTGAGGATATATAAGGGATTTAGGAAATCAAATATATTGATAGGTCATTGGAAACAATTAATGTTATTAGAGTGTGTGCCATTTTGGGTCTATTTAGAGGTCTGATATTAGATCATTGGATGGTGATTATCCAGTCGTCTTGGCAAGATGGATTTAATTGGGAAGAGTTTAAGACAACTTTCATCTAGTGTTTTGTAATTAATTAATTCGAGGTGATGGAAGTGGAAGAGATCCTAGGTGTTTTTAAAGTTAATTAGATATGGAAGGCCTTTAATGATCATTTTGAAGAGGTGGTCTATTTGTTTCATTGTATGGACTCATAGGGTCATCTAAAATATATTCTCTTTATTTGGGGACCTAATCTAGAGATCAAGGAGGAAGTTATCTCATCTCATGATTTTCAAATCATGAATCTAGTTGAAGTAGCATTTCTAGATGAGTTGGTTTTATAGGTATTGTTAGTGGCAGTTGGCACTCTGGATGGTTCCCTATCTAGTGAGAGTTTTATGTTTGAGGAACATATTCTTGAAGGGTTATATTTATTAGTTCTAACTTCTTTTTCATTAGACCATTCATTAGTTTTCTTACAATATGCTCTATTTGGTCATTCCAAGCCATCTTTTCACAATCCTACAAAGTCTTCTAAACAATGTTGGAGTTTGGTTAATTCGTAGAAATTATTCAAGTGGAGTTTCAATAAGAGGAATTCTTAGGCCAAGGATGTAAAATTCCGGACTACAAAGTAGTTAATGCTTCAAGGCATCCTGGCTATATTCAAAGGCCCCTAAGTGAAGCTCTTCATGTAGTAAGGAATCAGTAAGGGATTAGGGAATCATTATCGACCTTTTGTCTCTACTGTTGGAGTGTAGATATTCTGAATGTTCTTTTATAGATTCCAGGGATGTTTCACATTCATTATTTTTTAATGATTATTTGTTTTGTTCATTTCTAATTCTAGTGGTCATTTATTTTTAGTGTAATCGTATTCATTGTTTTTATTTCAAGAATATTTTTATCCTTTTCACTTGTTATTTTTGGTTTTTATTCGTGTTCAATTTTTTGATTATTGATTCTTGTAGAATTAGTGAATTGTGTTTGAATTTTTCAATTGATTTTGGTATATTCCATGAGTTTCTTTTTTCGTTGGGTTATTGGAATCACGATGGTGGTTCCTGTGTCAGCCCATCCCATAGGGGTGGGGTGATTTTTTTGAATGCTAGAGGCTTACTTTTGGGTTTGATAATCCTCTATTACCATACATCACGGTTCACTTTTATTTTGGTTCTTTTAGAGATTTTCGGGTGTGGCTAGTTTAGTGAAATGTGACACAATTGACAATTATTTCATTTAAATTCATAGCATTTTCAGCTTCATATTTGGTCCTCATGTGATAGAGTGACTTTCTGGGGGGAATAATGATTTGGGGTTGGATATAATTGTCACAACCCAACCTGGTTCTTTATTTAATGTTATTCTTTTCATGGACTTGGATTCTGTTGGATGAATTTTGGGTCAAGTTCCAAAGTTTTTATTTTTTGGAGTTTTTGGGTTGATTTTAGGACTGTAAAATGGTTTTATACATAGTTTGGTGGAAACCTCTATGGTAGGTTAAGGCCAAACAAATTTTCAGTTATTTTTCTTCTTGCATGGTTATCCTAGCAGGGCATTCTCATGGTTTGGAACAAACCATGTAAGGCTATAGAGTAAATATGATATTTTTTGGTGTCGAGGTATGGAGAAAAGCTTGCACATATTTACATTATGTGGAAATTTTTCTATTGGTCCTTCATTATGTGATAGAATTTTGGTGCATAGTTTCCCAAAATGTGTGGCCAAACCATGCAGGTGTCTTTCTTCCCTATTAGGGTTCCCACAGTTGGTGCATGATTTTTGAAATCTAGTAGCCAAACCATCTAAGTTTCTGATTTCATTAAAAACATGAAATTACCAGCTCCCCCACTTATATATTAACCTTAATGTGGGTTTCTCTTTTATTTTTTCAACCTAGGTTCTTAATGGGGCTTCTGAAATCCTTCCTTCATTACTCTCTATCAACCATTACATCCTTATATGGTTCATAGGGTAAGTTTCTATTAGTTTTTGGCCCATTTTCTCCTATTCCTCTCATTATCTTTTGATTTCTGGGTTTATATTGGCTGGTTTTACTCTTGGAAGAAAAGTAAGGGTTATGTTTAATGCGTGGGTTGTGTTTCCTTGATGTTTTGGTTTGTAGATCATCCCAGAGGCATAGTTTTTCCTTCCATGATGGTTTCGTTGCATGCACACGTTGTTGAGGTAGGTGCTTCAGTCCATTTACATTATGAATCATGTATTTGAATTCGTGGTATTTCCAAATTAATTTATAAAGGTATAATCCTTCTTGTGACGTGTTCGTATATTTGTTTTTAGTAATTTATTGTTGGAAATTTAAATAAAATTGGTTTTCAAATGGTTTTTATAAGTATAACTATATTTTTATGCTTTCAAGATGTTTGATAAATGACATTTTATATTTAAAGAGGAATATTGGTGCCTTAAATTATGTTTGGACATAGTTATTATTTTTTAGAATACTTATCATTTTGAAATTATTTTTGTTTGTGAGGGTTTTGGTGAATTTCATGGTTTTGTGGTTATGTGTGGATCCTTCTTATTAATTAAACAACTATTTGTAATTATTAAAATGATTCATTTTTTATTTTCTGGTTTCCCTTGTTTTTTCCATTACAGGTGGTGATATTCTTATGTAAATGGGGTGGACAAATGGATTGGGAAAAAATGATATTGAATTTCATTAAAAATAATTCCATTGAAACATGTATTTCAAAAGAATATTTTCAATGTCCTTCATTTCATTATCCCTTTTCTTAACAAATGTATAATAAAAAACACTATTGTGTTATAAATTATTTTATGGTTTAATGAAGATCTTAGAATGTTGTTTCAAATGGTCCCTTACATGCATGGAATATTTGGATGTTTAGAATGTTTTTTGGTAACTAAATGAGATAAATTCATGTTTGGTAAGTTTAATGTTATGTAGTGTTTAAACCATGGAATTGGAATATGTTTTGTCAATGTATTTGGATTTGAAATTTTAAAGGCACGGTTAGTACCATATACTATCTGTGGGTATTTTTTTTAATGTAATGTAATGTGTAGGCCCCATTGGTATTTCAAAATTGTTTGGAAAATGGTTTGAAAGATAACATGCCATGGATGACCTATAGACACTGTTGTATGGATTTATGTTTGATGGGAACCTCAGTTATGGATCCTTATAGGAGTGGGTCCTCACATGGGGGGAGTTCTTGTTCTGTCCAGGTGTAAATTTATGTGTTTTTGGATTGGGATAAAATATGATTTTTTTAAACTTTTTCATTTACTTAATGGTTGGGTTTTAAAAAAATTATTAAAAAAGAAGTTTCACATGTTGGGTTATTTTAAACGGTTGATAATAGTCTTGGGTAAATGCTTGAGGTGTTTCCTGAATGGCATGATTGGTTTTGGGAGAAACACACTAGGCAGTGACGTTCGCATTAGCTGTGTATATGTAGTCTAGACTGTGCGGGTCAGCCCTGCACCATAATGCAAGGTTCCACTAGTGGACGCATGGTCTGCACATAGTCTGTCTGACCATGAAACTCAAACAATACGGTCTAAAAGATTTTGGGTTTCAGGGTAAATTAATTTAATTAAATTCGTAGTGAAAATGAATTTAATTGAATGAGTTTATGGGGGTTATTTCAATTACATTATTTTAGAGATAATTTAATTAAATTATGTTGAGATGGATAATTTATTTTATTAAATTAAGATGAAACAAATACAATTTATTTTAAATGATGATGAGTTTGAGTCTTTATTTAATTAAATCTAGATGAGAAGAAATTAATTAAATGATCATAAATGCGGTGTTGTGGGTTATCAAAAAATGGAAATATTAAATTGAAAATATAAAATTATGTGCAAATAAGGATTTGGAGTTTTATTCACTTAAATTCAAGTCAAAGTGAAATTTAATTAATTAATGTGAAATGGAGATTTTATTTAAAAAAAAATCTAGTTTATGATAAATTTAAACAGTCCTTGAGAAATGGGGGATTATTATTTAATTAAAATGAGGATGAGATAATTTAACTAAATAATGTTGATGAGTTGGAGTTTTATTAATTTAATTATATTTATTTCATTGAATTTAATTAAATAACATGAATTAGAGAAATTATTTATTTAAATTCAATTTGAACGAATTCAATTAAATGTTCATTAAAGAGGTTTTAGGTCTTTTTAAATTAATTTTTTTAGAGAATGCAATTATATAATAATGTGTTAGAAAATTTATTTAATTAAAATTAGTTGGATAGGAATTTAATTAACTTTTGTTTAAAATTTGGATTTGAGGTTTTATTTAACTAAATTAATTATTAAGATGAATTTAATTATTTGATGAAAAATATGGGTTTTATTTAATTAAATTTTATTAATAAAATTTAATTAAATAATAATTTTTTGGATAATATATTTATTTAATTTTTATGTAGAAGAATTTCTTTAAATGGTGTTTTAAACACGAAGATTGAGTTCTATTTAATTAAATTTAAGGTTTATATGAATTTAATTATTTGATCGAAACTGGCGGTTTAATTAAATTAAAGTACATTAAGAGAATTTTATTAAATAATGACTTGTTAGAGAATTTATTTAATTAAATTAATTAGAGAATATATTAATTAAATGATATGTAATTGGGTAGTGTTGGATTTTATCAAATAAGAATTTTATTAAATGATAAAAATAATAATGGTTATTATTATGATTACTTTATTGAATTGATTTGAAGTTGATGAATTTAGTTAAATGAAGAGATATAGAGAATTTTTATTTATTTAAATTACGTAAAATTTAATTTAATTAAATGATGTAAACTGGAGGTTTTATTTAAATAAAATTTTTGATATGCTTTTGATTAAATGATGTCTAATTGGGGAGTTTAGTATTTTGTTAAATTATCATTTTATTAAATGATAATAATAATGATCATTATTATTATGACAGTTTAATTTAATTAAATTATGGGAGAGGAATTTTACTAAAATGAGGGAGATGGAGAGTTATATTTAATTTAAATGATAAAAATTTAATTTAATTATTTGATGCAGAATATGGGTTTTAATTTAAATAAATTGAATATAACAGAATTTAATTAAATAGCATGAGTTTGAGAATTCATTTAATTAAATTAGCCTAAGGAGAATTTGATAAAATAATGTGTAAATGTGTGTGTGGAGTTTCTAAAAAGGGTATAATATTAAAGGGTATGAATTATAATATGATAGCTATTGTTATTATTATATTTAACATAATTATTATACTTTAAATTTTAATTTTAATTTTATTAAGGGAGATAAGAAGAGTCACTTTTACATCTCCCTCCTCCTACGTTAATGGTGACCCCCCTCTTCTCCAATAGTGGAGGCACACCACCACCACTGCCTGGCTCCTATACATGTGTCGGATTGCTGTGGTTATTTCACAAAACATGGCCATCCCGGAAAGGATATTCCTACTCGATGTGTTTCATTTTTCGCATAGACTATTTCAGCTCTGTATCACCTGATCTTCATTATGCCGAAACTCAATATTCGTTTTTAATTCAGTTTTGTAATTTCTTTTGGTTCTAGGTGGTAAAGATGATGTATCAGGACCCATTGGTCCTTATTCCAATGACCACAACTGAAGTTGAAGTGATTTGGCTTGATTGGGTTAACCGCCATCATTTTTTAGTATGGTTCTATACTCATTCTTTGCTTTATCGCCTCTTTAATTAGTGACGTAGGGATTTTTAGTGATGATATTAATGTTTTGGGTGTGAATTGGTTCCCAATGCACAACATTTGGGTTCTAGTTAATGGTTTCTTGGTGCGATGATAAATTCTAAGTGCACGTATCCTTTTTTTGAGCTGTGTATTCGTGAGCAGGTTGCAGTTTGAGTTCGGAATCTTTGGTTTGGCCAATTTCATTGATGTAGTGTTATAAACTTTGAATAATTAATAAAATTTTGTTATGTTGATTTATTTATATTTATAATGATGACTGAAATGTTGGATTACATTGATGACTTGGGGAATCCGGAATTAAATTTGTTAATTTGAGATAAAAGATTATGATTTAATTATGTTCTTTGAGATGATAATTAACCGAGTAATTAATTATGAGATATTAATTTGGTAATGTTGTAAATAATTAATTATCTATTAATTGTGTTCTTTAAGATGATAATTAATCTGGGGTTTAATTATTTGATATTAATTTGGTTAATTTATAATAATTAATTATGAATTAATTATATGATTTGATATGATAATCCATCCCGAGAATTATTATTAGATTTTAAACTTGTAATGTTGATATGATTAATTTTGATTTAATTATGTGTTATGAGAATATAATATAGATAATTATTCATGGTTTAATTATGAGATATTAATTTGGGCAAAGTAGAGACAATTAATTTTAGAATTAATTATGTGAAATTGAAATCGTAGATTTAGAAATAATTAATTGTGACCTAATTATGTGATATTGTGATGGTTACCTTGAGACAATTATTTTTTGATTTAATTTTGAAATATTAATATGGTTATCAGGTAATAATTAATTATATAATTATTTTTTTGACAGTGAGATAATTTCTTTTTGATTAGTTAATTGTTAAATAAATTAGAGAAATTGATGAGATTAATAAATGGTTTAATTAATTAATGTTATAGTAATTATTTGTAAATTGTAGAGTTAACTAATGGAATTGTTATGTTTAACTATTTTTTGAGTTAGTAGTGAATGCGATGTTATTAATGTGTTATTGAATTGATTAAAAGACTTGATTAATTAATTTATGAATAAATTAGTGGACATGATCTTGGGGTGCTAGACCTGACATTCTACACCAATTCTATATATATATATGTGTGTGTGTGATTTGTAAACTGGTTGTGAGACATGGACTGATTCCCCATGAACTGATGGTGTTCTAGACATGGAATTCTACACCCATCATGTATGAAAATTTTCTTATACGGGACATGAACTAATGCTTCAAATACCCATGGGTTCTGAGACTAGGACTAATTCTCCAAATACTCACTAGTGTTCTAGAAATGACGTTCTACACCCATTAATTGACATTGGACTGTGGATCCAATTGTTCATACATGAATTAAATTAAATGGTTAATCAATATCAATGTGATGAAATTATTTTTCAATTGAATATGATAAATGATTCATTCTCCGTCATAACCGAGACAGGTTTGTAGATATAGGTGGCCAGGGGAAACCAAGGGTTTTTTGTGGTTAAATAAGGAATATCAAATTACATGTTAAAAAATTTATTTATTCATTATATATATGTATATATCTTATGAATACTCTTATTCGACATACATATAGATGCATGTATCACGGTCATGTGTCCCATTATAATGTGGATGGGTTGTTGGTTTTTTATTCAGTTTTGTTATTTCCTTGTTATATATGCATAGCATTTTTAATATTGCATTTTCCATATTGAGATTGACAATCAGTGGTCTAGACCTACTAATATTCATATCTCACACCATACATGGGATTCTATTTCACTAGAGCACATGAGAAGACCTTCTTGATTGGAGGACTGTGGACTTTTTCTATTGGTTGTTCCTTGAAATTGGGAGTTTGGATCAAAGGATCGAGCAGGGGATTGGGATGATCTTGGAGATCACACTTGGGGCTTTGGGTCTTTTCTTTATTTATGTATTTTAATGTAGAGCATGATATTTTTTTACTGGTTTCCAATATGTATCACCATGACATGCAAACATTGTATAAATTGGCATTGTCTTTTTTCATTATACAATTGGTTATTATTTTACATATACTTCCGTTTTTCTCTAAGTTTAATATATATTTCCACTATAAAATTTAAATATGAGGGTATAGTCTCGACACTGACAATCAGTAGACCCTCACTACTAGTCGAGAGCCTTTCCCATATGGGAAGATGTGCTTGAGGCCAAGTGGTGACAGTTCCAGCTATCGTTTCGAGGGTAAGTCGGGTCAAGATGTTACAAAGTGGTATCAATGGTATATGTTTTCTTTATTTTTTCCTTTGTCCTTTGGATTTGGTTTAGTGAACAGGAGACTAGGAACGTTTCAGCACTTGGTTTATAGCCGTGATTGAGACTGATCACCCCACATATGGGAAATGACCAAGTGTCCTGGGATGGGAATTGATGTTTATACTATTCATGGGTATAGTTGATATGACTTGACCTCGAGTGGCTATTGTATTTTCCACTGCTTATTGATTTTAGAATTTTGAAAATTTTCCTTGTCTTGATATATTAAGGAAATTTCATTACATGCATCAACTTAGGCACATAGATATTTACATTCCATGCATACAACATGCCATGCATCTGACATGCCTTGTAGTTGCATTAGTAGGATGCCGACTAATTTTTACCGTGTGCATTGAAATTCTCTGTTTTTTTCTATAGCATGCCACTTTAGATAGAATGTTTCGTTGTTATATATAAATTGTTTTGGTGTTTATACGCCATTATGCCTATTTATAATTATGTTTTTTTTCCTCTAGGCATCTGTGTTATAACATACTGTTGTGTTGTTGCTTATGAAAACATGCAAGAGATGTTTTGATACATAAATGGATGCATGAGTGGAACATTAATTTTTTGAATTTATAATGGGACCCAGTTTCATTTGTAATGTGTATGTGTGCCTCATAACTGGGACATGGGAAACCTATGTTTTCAAACAATGGAAAAAGGGTAGCACAATATAAAAGGATAAAGTGAAATTTGTTATGATAAATGGGTGGAAAATTCTTACGGTAATGTGTGTGGGTGCCTTAATGTTTTGATAGAATTTTGAAACGAAAAATGATCATTTAAATGAGAATTCATGACCTTGGTGGGTTGGCTAGTGTTGTAGTAGGTCCTGATGAATTCTCAGGGAATAGAAGTTTTCTTAAGATGGGTAAATTGTAAAGTCATGTGTTTTTTGGCCAGGCTAAAGTGTACTTTTTTGGAACATTTTCATTTACTACATGGTTCAGTTTTAAAACCATGCTTCATAATGATTTTTTGTGCGTTGGACTCTTTTAAAGTGCTGATAATGAGCTTGGGTAGAGGCTTGACGAGTTTCCCAAATGGCATGATAGGTTTCAGGAGAACCGAATGGATAGAGATGTTTTCATGGGCTATAAATAGTTAATCAGACCATTTGGGTCATCCGTGAATAATAAATCACATGTCTAGTAGTGGATGCATGGTATGGGGATAGTACGTCATACTGTGAAAGTCAAAAAAATATGGGCTAACTAGTTTTGAGTTTCGGGTTAAATTATTTTAATTAAATTCATGGTTGAAATGAAATTTATTTAATTGAACTGTTGGGGGGTTTTTATTTTTTAAATTATTTTTTAGTGAATTTAATCAAATTACATGGAGATAGAGATGTTATTTAATTAAGTTTAGAATAATTGAAATAAATTTATTTTAAATTATGATGAGTTAGAGTATTCATTTAATTAAACTGATATGAGAGGAATATAATTAAATGGATTGTAAATGATGAGCTGGGGTTTATAAAAAAAGAGAAATATTAAATGATAACAATAATAATGGTTTTTATTATTTCATTTTATTTAATTAAATTGAGTTTGATGAATTTAATGAAATGATGAGAGATAATAATTTATAATTTTACAAAATTAAGATAAACGTAAATTCATTAAATAATTTATTGTAGAGGTTTTATTAAATTAAAATTGTTGCAAAAAATTTAAATAAATGATGTGCAATTGGGGAGTTTTGGGCTTTATCCATGAAGTGTATTTATTTAATGATAATAATATTATTTGTTATTCTTATGAAATTTTCATTTAATTAAATTGAGGTTGAGTAATTTAATTAAAGGAGGTGAGATGAATTGTTTTATTTAACTAAATTGGAATTTAATTATTTGATGTGAAATTGGGGTTTTAATTAAATTAAATTTAATGTTGTTATAATTTAATTTAATAGAATGAGTTGGATAATTCAATCAATTTAATTTTTTTGAGGATAATTTAATTAAATAATATGTAACTGGGAGTTTGGAGTTTCTCAAATGGGTATAATATTGAAGGGTAATTATAATAATATGATAGTTATTGTTGTTATTATTTTTATGTTAATTCATATATTTAAAATTATTATTTTAATTTATTTAAGGGAGAAAAGAAGAGGGAGAAACACCACTCCCAACTCCTATATGAAGCATGACCCCCTCTACTCCCATTGTGGAGGTGCATGACCCCCTCTTCCCAGCTCCTCTCTGCGTGCTAGATCATAGTTGTTCATTCATTAAACATGTCTATCGTGGTGAGGTGAGTACTTCTCTATGAATTTCATTGTTCGCATCAATTGTTCCAAGTCCCTATCACCCTGTTTTTATAAGGCAAAAAAAAATTTAGGTTTAATTAGATTTCTCATTTTCTTCTGGTTTTAGGAGTTGTAGAAGATGTATCGGGACCATTGGTCCATAATCCGATGACCACTGCCGAAGGCGAAGTGATTCGTCTGAATTCAATTAACTATTGTTATTTTTGGGTAAGGGTTTATACAAGATATTTAGTTTCAAACCCCTTGAATTCGTGGATTATGGTTGTTTAGTGTTCCGGTTAATGTCATGGGTCTACATTGGTTCCCACCACAATAATTATGGGTGGATTTTACTTGTTGTTAGGTACAACGATAAATCTGGAGTGTGTGTACGATTTTGTCGTGGTGTGTTAATGAGAGAAGGTTACATTTTGAGTTAGGTAGATTTGGTTCGGCCAAATTCATTGAGGTAGGGTTCTAAACATTTTCTAATTAATAAAATGATTTTTTTATTTATTTCATTTGATAAAGTTGACAGCAATGTCAGATTATGAGGTTTATTGGATGAATTGGTAATTAATTTGGATAATTTGATATAATTAATTATGAATTAATTTTGTTCCCCAATGATAAATAATCAAGGAATTAATTTTGATATAATAATTTGGTTATGTTGGAAATAATTAATTAGGAATTAATTATGTTCTCTAAGATAATAATTAATTGGGGGGTTTAATTATGAGAAATAAATTTGGATAAATAGAAATAATTAATTACGAATTAATTATGTGCTTTGACATGATAATTAATTGACGGATTAATTATGAGATATTAATCAACGTAAATTGAAATAATTAATTTTGAATTAATTATGTGTTATGATATTATAATATAGAAAAGAAATATGTGGTTAATTATTAGATATTCATTTGGGCAGAGTTGGGATAATTAATTTTGTAATTAATTATGTATTATTGAAAGGGTTTCATTATAGATAATTAATTGTGAATTAATTATGAGATATTGGGATGGTTACTTTGATAAATTATTTTTTGAATTAATTATGTAATATTAAGATGGTTTCCAAGAAATTATTAATTATATAATCAATTATGTCATAATGAGATGGTTTCCTTTTGATTAGTTAATTATTATATTAAATAGAGAAATTTCTGAAAATATATAATGGTTGAATTGATTAATGATATAGTAATTATTATTTCATTATTGAGTTAACTAAAATATTTATTGTGTTCAATTATTTTCTTAGTTATTAGTTAATGTGATGTGGTTAATGATTTATTTAATTGATTAACAGACTCGATTAAATAATATATGAATTAATTAATGGATGAGATCTTGGGGTGATAGGCAATACATTCTACACCCATGATATATATTCATATATATGTGTGTGTGTGTGTGTTAGTATTATTGATAAAAAAGTTGAGAGCCGGGGAATGATGTTCCAAATTCTCACGGGGTTATAAACATGGTGTTCTAAACCCAACATGCAAATAAATTTTAGTTTTTTGGATAGGGACAGATGCTCCAAATACCCAATGGTTTTGAGACAAGGACCGATGCTCCAAATACTATTGAGGGTGCTATACGTGATGTTCTATACCCATTAATTAACACTGTAATATGTGACTAATTGGTCATACATGAATTTAATTAAAATAGTTTATGAATACAGATGTGATGTAATGATCCGTGAATTGAATATGTGAAATGGTTTAGACCCCAACATGGCTAAGACATTTTTTTGAGATACGGGTGTCTAGGGGGACCCATGGATTTTTAGATAAAATAATTAAAATAAAATAATTTGTTAAATAGTCTATTTATACATTATATTTATGGATGATTCTTCTGTAGACTCTTATTCATTCTATGGGATAAAGTGGGTATCGGCGTCACGTGCCCCTTTGGAAATAGGACAGGTTGTTGGTTATTTATTCAGCTTTGTTATTGCCACGTTATATATGAATACCAATTGTTATATTACATTGTATATATTGAGCTAGACTATTATTTTTTCTGATGTACTATGATTTATTTCTCACACCCTACTCTGGACAACATTGCACTGGGGTACCTGAGTAGACCTTCTTGTTTGTATGACTATGGACATTTTATTGTGGTTATTCCTTCTACCTGGGAGTTAAGAGAAAATGATCAAGCGGGATCTCGGGATCCTCGTTGAGATCTCCCTTGTGAATTTGAGTCTTTAATTTAATAATGTGTTTTAATGTAAATCATGTTGTTTTTTTCATCTTTTTAATATGAATCACCATCACATGCATACATTGTATAAATTTTCATTGTCCATTTTCATTATTCTATTGGTTATTTTTTTACATCAACTTCTGCTATTGTCTAAGCTTATTATTTATTTCCACTATGCAATCTATATATGAGGGTGAAGTATTCCCAATGACTATAAATGGACCCTCTCTTCTATTTGGTAGCCTCTGGCACACTGGGAGACACACTTGAGGCAATTTGGCGATCGGTCCGGCTATCGGTTCGAGGGTAACCCGGGACAGGACATTTCACTAAGAAATCGTAGCTGTAGTGTGTTCTACATTGATCGACACATATGAGGACCTATCCACTAACAGTGTGTTTTTATCTTAAAATTATTAGTCATAATTTAGTGGGTCGAGTGATGATTCTTTATCTACCACAATTAGATAGCTTCACACCGCATGATTTTCTAATAAGTAATGTGGGACATGCCTCTTGAGTGGCTAGATTAGTGTGGAAAATTGTTTATTGACTGTGAAAATTCACCATACTTTGAAATTTTAGGCTGAAAATTGTATATTTATATTTATTTTTTAAGGATATACTTATGAAATGATGATGATTATTATCCGTATGACTAGTTTAATTATACATCACTTGTTTTATATCTCTTTTATTTCCTACTGGCTATCCCTACTACTTTATTTTCTCGAATTTATATTGATAACCTACTTAGTTCCCACTTTTAGAATTTCTTTTTAAATCTAGGTATATTATATAGAAATCTATTTTGAAGAGGGAATGATATGATTGTCTCTTTAAAATTATAAATTTATATTTCTAATTGTATTTCAAAACACAATTTATAGATTTTTTTAGGAATGGAAATGTATGGAATCTATGGTTTTTACAAATCACTTATTTATTCTCATAGCCTACTTCGTCCACTTTGTGTTGGTAGACGCAAGCGGTTTTTGAGTTTTAGGATTCTGGTTCGATTTTTCTTTTAGAGAAGGTTGGTCTTGTGGTTCGAGATGACCAAGAGGTCACATGGAGATCATGTCATCCCACTATGGTTTTACTTTATATTTTAGTTTATATTTTAATATGTATATGTATTTGGATATGGTGATGTATTTCTTGATGCACAGTTTTTATTGGTTCATGTTACGTGATCTTCATTGTTTACATTATACTAGTTTATTTTGGGTTAAATATTTCCCATTGTGATATCTTAGATTGGTGACACAAGTAGCCATCCGGGGAGGATCAAGAATACCTCTTATGACTTTTGTGGACCAGGTCAGGCTTCCGATCAGATGATATCCCTACATGGTTAATGAAACAAAACATATCATTATATTAATGACCAATGTTAAAATTATACAATATATTCATTACCATGTTCAAAACCCAGAAATCATTAGGATTTGATCACACATACATTTGAGATGAATTTAACATTTATCTACGATGAACATTTGTCACTCATAATGTGATATACCAAAAATATTTATTCAATAATCATATAATATATATGATATGATAACAATTTCTATGAATAAATTGAATCTCTATAAGGATACATTAAATTTTTATATGCATCCAAAAGATAATTCAATCATTAATAATAAAATGAAAACTCACAATGTTTTTTTCACCTTAATCATATAAGGTTCACAAAATAGTGAACATATCCCATAATGACTCTTATAAAAGAATCCTAAAATGAATTTTAAATATAATAGTTATCTATATAATAAAACATATGTTACCAAAATCAGTAGAATAAAAAAGAACAATTTCATACAAACCAAGAAATAAAATAGTCTAGTTGTAGGTGTTGTACCCTTATCTCACTTTAGTTGTGTTTTTAAGACCTAATACATTAAGAGACACAATGGGTAGTTTCACGGTATGTGGTTTATTTTTTTTTTAAAACTATAGTAATATAATTTTTATAATGATCTAATAAATATGTTTATAATCTTCAAATATAACATTAAATATCAAATGTTATATAAATGATAATGTTTATCAATACTAGCAAACTCTTCACCTAAAAATGAAACGATGATTATTCCTCAGATTACTCTTTCATATGTTAAAAATAAGGGTTTCATATTACAAAAATATTTACCAAAACAAAATAAATGTTTTTCAAATTATTCCAATCACATAAATTATCAATAGATTATTAATTATTTTCAACTTATGATCATCCATAAATATAACACTACATCATAACTCTTGGAATCTATAAATATAGAATCCTTAATCATGCAACATTATTCATAAAAAATTAATTATTATTCTCAATACTATTCCATAATTCTTTATTCCCCATAAAAAAACATGAATAAATTTCTAATATAAAAAAATATCAAATTAAAAATATATAATCATTACGTTTCATATTTTATTTTTGGTTTTCTAATCCTCATAAATAATGATATTTGGACCTTATAAAAAATTATATATATGGTATTTCTAATCATGTCCTAGTTATTTACCCTTAGGAAATCGATTTACATAATTCCAATACTCACCTCATTTAAAATCAACAATGGATTTCTTAGGATGGTCTTTATTTCTCTTCATAGAATTATCAGAATGATACAATTTTGGAATAGATTTTTTCATTATAAAAACCTTTTTACAAACAAATAAAACTTCATGTTCTTCTAAAAATATTCATGATTTTTTATTACCCCATTCTAGACACATAGGATGTGTAATATTTTCTCCTTATTGAATTTTATCTCCTAAAATTCAATAGATTTTCATTTCTCTGTTATTCTATGAGTTGGGAAACACGCCAAGTTTCTTTTTTTAATGAATAATTGTGATAGATGGTTATGAATATGTATAAGTTTTTTCACAATAACTCCTAATATGTTTGGTTTCTCCTTCAGTTAAACAACCCATTTCCCTTCATATCCATTTTCAGTTTGGTTTCTACTAGTTCCAGCGAGTTACGATAAGAATGTTAGTGTTAGTATATAAATAAAATCATAATACATCATCATATGTTGATGATAAACATGAACATATCATTAAACATTGTATATTAAAATCTTCTTATTTATCCTATATATAAATAATTTACTCTAACATTATTACTAATTTGTTTATATGGGTATTTTAACTTATTTGAAATAACATCATAACCTCTAATGTTATATAAAGCAAACTATGAAAAACTCTGTTTGGAACCATCATCAATCATCACATAATGTAGTTTCTTTAAGATATAATTTACTTTTTTCTTTCCAAAAGTCCATTTAGTTTTAGTTTTTAGGTAAATTGGTAATCAAACATACATAAATAAATATTTCATTAAAATTTTTACACATCACCTTAGATTCCATTTGACATTTAATAAAATAAATTTAAAAAAAATATTTTCCCCCAACACATCTTAATTTTTTTATCTTGACCTCATCCTATTTCCAACTGATCCTTAAGACCCTGTGAAAAGATTTTTAAATTATTTAATGAGAAAAAATATCTCAGTATTGGGCATGAAAATGAGAAATTCATTAGACTAGTAAAAAAACATGAAAATCAATGAAATAATTTTCATTACCACATTATAATTTGATCATTTTAATAAATCATTTCCACTTAAAAAACACACCTTTTGATCAATGAAAACCATTGACAACCCAAGATTGAAAATATATACTCTATTAAGATACATAGAGTTTAATATAAATAACACATTTCAAACATGTTTTAGAAATAAACTGATCCTAGTAAAATTCATATTATAAAACTCATAAATAACTCCCTCCTTAACTTTGATGAAAAATAACATAAGTAATGTATTGATATGTTATATGGGGATTACCCTTTCTATAAAATTTATTTGGATCACCCATTTTTCATGAAAAATAATGGGGTCAAACAATTTTATAATTTTTATCGGGAACACACATTTAACATATATAATTCTCAATTACCATATCATAAATTGAAAATTTTAGTCTTGTCGATTTGAAAGTAATATTTAAACCCAGTTTTAATACAATTTTATATTTTGAGATTCCTTTTAATCTTCAAACCAAAATTTTAAAACTATAATTCTGAAAAGGGAATGATTTTATTCTGAAATAATAATATATTTTAAATGAATTAACAAAATAAGGGTTATGGTGTCTTGAAATGTCAGTGTCACTATATATATTAAAAGGAAAATTCATGTTTTCTATTGTAAATAAAATCAAAACCCAAAATAAAAAGATCCATTTTTTAAAACATTTCTAATGAAATTAAATAGAGGAATAAAATATCGTTAAAAATTATTTTATGTCAATATTAATAAAGGCATAAAATAATTATATGAAATATTTTAAATGAATAAAAATATTTAAAAAGGTAGTTTTAAAATATATATATTTTATATAAATATCATTACATAATACCATAAAATATTATTATTTTAAAGACATTTTAATGAAGTTAAATATGTTAAAAACCATTAAAACCCATAAATTATATATCAAATATTCAATAGAATTTATATGGATATATACAAGGAAGATAAATATTTTTAAAATACATCTTTAAAACATTTAATACACTGGTATTAATGTAAAGTGTCACTTACCTCGAGCCTGAATCAGCACATGCATACAATATATTCCTAAATAATAAACATATCATAATTATTAAATTATATTTGAACCCTTTTATTGTTTTTATTCCTTTTATTCTACTTTTTACTATGTAATTTATAATTTCTTAATCATTTAATTTATGAGTTGTTTTTTTGATGATATTCATCTCATTTGTCCAAAATGACTTCTGGGGGTTGACTATGGTCAAAGTAGCAATTATTAAATCATATCCAGAATAATAACCATGGAATAATTATAATATGAATAAATAGAATTTAATTTTTATACCAATTTTGAATGATGATTTCTAAAAATGACTATGTTATAATAACCGAGATGGTCGGTTGTACGTACACGTGTGTAATGTATCAATTTTTTTGAGGTCATTATAGATGGAAGATAAGGATTTTATTATATTTATAGAATTATAATAGTATCATAAATACCCTGTTAATTCATAAAATATAATAATATGTATAATCCATTTTAGGGGTGATGAAAAACAAATCACATCGGTTTATTTAGGGGGTAGTCCAGATGTACCCAAGAATGATATTATTAATTTTTAGTTAACAACTTTTTTGAAGAAAAATTATCTATTAAAATTTATTTTTGATAAATATTTCATAAATATAATATATATAAATTACATCCATTATTATAACCATTCACGAGAAATAGTGATTGAAATTTCATTTCATCGGTTCACAAGGGTACAGTCTGCCATACAAAAAAAAGATGGTTTAGTTTCCAATTTAATAAAAGAGGAGATGAGAATAGGTTGTTTCATTAATATTAGAACACACATATATATATAAATTAAATGTAATGGTTTTATTATTTCATAATGGTGGATGTTTTTTATGATTGAAAAAAACTAATTCAAAAGACACTCAGTTAAAAACTATACATCTTATTCAGACAATATCTTTTTCATTACATATTAATATCTTTAAGGTATGAATTATACCATAACTATGGACTATAGAATGTGTAATGTAATGGAAGGAATTAATTTTTTTTCATATTTTGGAAATATAGAAACTAATTTATGTTGGTAAAATATTAGATAAAGAGGATCCCTTTTATATTATTGGGGAGGGGAACTCATTGAATTTTATTAAGTTGAAAATTAATAGAATTTAATTTTGATGTAAATGTAATGACATATACCCAAATTGTTGGATATGGTTACTTCTTCCATTATATTGGAAATTAAATTAGGAAGATGTGTTATGAAGGACTTAATATATTAATAGCTTTGAAAAACTAGATATATACACGAGTTCACCATTATAATATGAAATGGAATAAAATATAGAAATTTCTTTTGAAGCAACAAAAACTCCTACATTATCGCTTAATACCATTCCTAATATACCTATTCACATCCTGGAAGAATAATACATAAGAAAGGGGTGATATCAAATGATCATTAAGTGTAAGAAATTTATTGGAACAATAAATAATATGGCATGGTGAATAACTAAAAGTACATATGCCATTAAAACATTATCTTGAACATAATATGGAATGATTAAAATGATGACCAAATAGTGCAATAATAAAACATAACTCTGTTATTATACATGTATAATAACCTAATAGACTATCAATAACAATTTTAATAATGATTTAATGCATAATTTAGGAAATTTGAACTATATCATCAAGCCCTCAACCATGCCAAATAAAATTGATGAAGGCCTTTGCAAAAACAAATTCTGAAAATGGGAGAGGCCTCATTCAAGTCTATATATATTGTCTCATAAGGCATATTGATTCATTCAGGGGTTGTATTTTTACCCAACTATCACATACTTATTCCAATTCATTCTTCATATGGATGAGGATAAACAGAAACAACATATACATATGAAATGTGAATAAATTTCACCAATCTCTACACATAATCACTAACCAAACTAAGTAATCATGCGAATTGTATCAAAAGACAAAATCCATAATAAAACAAATAATAAACCATTTTAAAAAATATTTCAATGATATCATAAAATCTTTGTTCAAATTAAATATAATAATTAAAATGAGTGATGATATAAATGAAAATACTCTTATAAAATTATCGAGTAATTCTTGAGAGAAATAATCTTTTACTTTGACAAGAATATTTATTTTGAAAAAATATTTGTATAAAACCATAAGAAAACTAAGTTGGTTATTTCATAATATATATAGTGATATTATAAATTTAATTGTGGCCAAATATGATTATATAGTGTACTAGAAAATAAGTAAGAATTCGAGAAGTTTCCTTGAATTGGGTGTGTTTATCGGGTAGAATTTTTGAATGATGATTTTATATCATGTTACTCCCCTTAAAATAAAGAATAATTATGAATGGTAAACATATATATAACATTAAAACAGAATTTATAAGGATTACATAATAATAATTAATGATTTCATTGAGTTATGTAGATAATAATATTGACCAAAAAGAAAATGGATGTTCGGGTAGAAACCATTAACTTATGTCGGAATCAAATATGAAATAGGACATAAAGTCATGAATAATGAAATTAAATATATTAATGAATTAATATAAGTTTATACATCTATTTCACTAATTATTATATTATTAAGTTCATTTATTGCTTTTTTGATGAGTTATAAGATATAATTTTATTGCTAGGGAGCATTCTTTTCCGTGGTTTTCATGATATGTATAGTTGTATACGAGTATGGATGTTCATGTATAATGGGTATAATTATACAGAATTTAATTTAAATGATATAAATGAACATAAATATTATTAAATAGTTATATATTTCATTTTATTATTTGTTATTAATATGAGTTATTATATAAACAATTTGTGACAATTGTTTAGATTATAACGACTGTATTTTGAT
Source organism: Viscum album (assembly GCA_963277665.1). Classification (NCBI taxonomy): domain Eukaryota; kingdom Viridiplantae; phylum Streptophyta; class Magnoliopsida; order Santalales; family Viscaceae; genus Viscum; species Viscum album. The sequence goes on along the minus strand of OY728148.1, from coordinate 824,027,058 downwards.
CATCTCGAACTAGTTGTATCATATGAATTATCAATATCTATGTATATACATTACCAATAATTAAATAGTTTATAATACATATATTATATAATTTTTTAACATAAAAATAGTTTTATATCCATCCATAAAGGAGAAGATGAATAATGAAGGTTTGTTGTCCATGAAGGTTGTAAATCAGCACCACAGGGATGATGATTCAGTTTTTAAAATAAACGAGAAAGAATAAGGGGATAGATCATGGTTCTTACATAAAAAAGATATCATACCATCATATATATGATAATGGATTTAAAATTATAATTATATTATTATTTTTGAGTATAAAAAAAGAATATAGTGTAAATAAAAAATGAATGAAAAAGGAAGATGGCTTACCTCTTGAATTAACCTCATTGAGAACCTCCTTAAGGAAAGGGCTTCTGGTATTTAATAAAGATAAATAAATCATAGGTGTGGGAAGAGACTAGTGAAGATAATTTCAGAATAATATTGAAAAGATTATAGGCTTAGAGGAGTGAAGATAATAGGTGGTGATGGTGGTTTTATAGTGGAGGAAAGGGGTGATTTCTCATTATTCAATTCATTAGTTTAGTGTTTTTCTCAAGTAAACATATAGTATTGATTCTTATGTCTAAATAAATTAAAAAGTTAGTTTAATTTCAAACAAATGTTACTTATATTATCCATGAATCAAGGAATAATTTACTTATCTTATAATGTATTTGTACTATAAATTACCATATTCTACTATTCACTTAAAAATCATGTATTTTTTAAAAATACAAAAAATTCACCATTACTATTTTAAAAATATAGATTTAAAAAATGGAATCCAATTTATGAATATAATTTTCTAAATTTGTGAAATTTTATGTTTAAATAAAATCATTATTTACACGAACAATACAGATTTTAAAGGTAAAACTGACTTTACAACACTTTCAAAAATTAACTGAGGTCTCATAAAATTATACTAAAATCATAAGATAACAAAATATTGATTTAGGTATCTAGTTTATGAAAAATAATCTTATTTTAAATAATTTTATTACTTATAAAATTTTAATTAAATAATTATGACTTATAAAAATACATATAGTAAAATATTACTTTTTTAAAATATTCACATTCATTTACTGTGATATAATTATATCATACATTCACTAATGGGATGCATAAATTTTATCTATTCCATCATAGGTGAGGTTACAATTTTTTATGTCTATCGAACATTCATTAAGTTCATATAACTATTCCTAAGGGAAAGATAATTTTTAATTGGTATAGGTTTCTTAACATCTAGAAATACCTCGTAATTCTTTTATTCTATATTTAAAATGATTTTATTATGTTCTCTGTGTGGTTTTATATGATTCATAGTATATAAAATAAATATATTAAGGGAAATTTCAGTAATATAATTTTGTGTCATTACATTCTTCCCTCCAATAAAAAATTTGGTCCTTAAAATTTCCAAAATTTCACATAAAAAATTATTTTGGTAGATCTCCATTATAAGATTCTCAAACTCCATAGTCCCTTCATCAGTTTTATGATTTTTACAAGGTAACTTTACTAACCGAGTTATCTAATTTAATAAAACATGTTTTTTTGTCTAGAATCCGGATAGAATCTTTATAGTAAGATGTGTCATGTTCCAATTTGGTACCTTCATAATTGAGTACAGGTGTTCTATATAGCATGTACTTTATCAACATTGAGTCCTAAACTCATTGTAAATTTTAGAAATGATAGGTGTCATTTCCAAATGGTAATCCATAACTCTATCACTCTATAGAATTTCTAACGGACTAATCCATGTGGGGCTTAGTATCCCTTTATTTCTAAATCTTATAACATCTTTCCATAGAGACACTTAAAATTATCTGAAATCATAATTGAAATACTGAATGCTTCGATTATTATATTTTCTATTTTTTCTTTTTTTGAGATGGATTGATGTTGATTTGAAGAGTCATACCATCATTGGTGTTCCGTGCACATGATCTAGGCCGATAAGCTTTCTTTCACCAACTTCATCCCATCATATCGGTGTACAACATCTCTTTCCATACAATGATTTGAATGGTGCCATTTGAAAACCATAATGGAGATTATTGTTGTAGTAAAATAATACCAATGGAAAATAATGATCCAAAAAACCGAGAAAAGCAAGTGATCAGAATCTCAACATATCTTTTAATGTTTATCTAGTCATTTCTAACTTCCCATCAGTTTGAGGGTGATAAGTAGTAGTCTAATGAATCCCATTATCCTAATATTTTCAAAGACTTTTCATGAATTCTGAGGTAAATTGTGGATCACTGTTCAAAAAAATTGACAGGGGTGCTCCAAGAATTTTAAAAACATCATTAATATAGATCTGTGTAGGGATCTCTATTGAAAAATCCACAATTATAGTGAGTTAATGTGAATATTTGTTAATTTGATAAAAAAATATCCATATATCATCATTATTTAATAGATTTTTCTGTAATCTAGTAAATTAAACCATATTTATTTCATTTTATTTCCACATTGGAATATGAAGAGGTTGCTTGCCACCCCTACGACACTGTCTTTCAACCTTCACCTTTTTACAGACTAAACATCTTGATACATAAGTAACAGTTTCATTCTTCATGTTATCTCACATGAAATGTTCCATAAAATATCTATACATGTTAATACTATAATTATATATAGAGAAATTCTAATAATGGTAATCATCCAATAATTCCAATTTTATCTCGGGTATAATGGGAATAGAAAGTTCCTTCCCAAAATCCAAAATTCCATTATCACACAAGAAGTTATCTGACTTACCATTGATCCCACATTTATCTTTCATTTGAATATTCTCATTATCATACTAAGAAATTTTATTCCTTTTTATTAAATATTATTGGGAAAACAAATGAAAAATTAATTTTTTTAACCTTTTTTATGATTCCCATATCTATCATTGCCAGATCCATGCACACATGGTCCTTTGCTATCCTCATTAGGTTTAGAACTACATGATCCATCTTGATCAATTAATAAACTATATTATTTTCCTCTACTAGGTGATATATTGTTGTAAAATCATAATACATGAGTAGCTTGAGCCATCGCCTTTTCCTGATGTTGGGTTCATTCAATTAGAAGATATATTTCATGCTTCGAGGATTCGTATAAATCTCACATCTTTCGCCAAATAGATAGTTTCTACATATCATTAAAGAAAGTATTATAGCTTCTTACTCAACATATTGATTGGGATAGTTCTATTCAGGAACTTCTATCCATGAATTTCAGTAATTCTGCATAGGGAATAACTCAATAATTCTAAATAAAGAAAAAACCAAGTCCTTTCATTAATGCATTAATATAGATAAAAAATAAATCATTTCCTGATGGTAGATTCATGAATGGAGCATTCACCAATGTCCTCTTATAATCATCAATACATTTTTCACATTATTTTTTCCAAACAGAACTAACCCCTTTACATGTAATTTTGGATAATGGGTTAGATAATCAGGTGAAGTTCTGAATGAAGCAATGATAATAACCTGAAAACCCAGTAATGCCACATACCTCAATTACGTTTGTTGGTATAGTATATTCTTGGAGTACCAATTTATTCACTAGTTCATCTAGGAATACATACTTAAATACAATATGGTCATGAAAAGAAATGGTTGGAAGCTATAATTCACAATTTCTAAACATACCATATAACTCGTTTCTTCAAATAGTTTTCATAATAATGCGCAAGTGATTTTTATGATATTCATAGATTTTGGATAATATCAACATATCATCAATAAATTCCAAAAAAATATTATCATGATATTCCTTGAAACCTTTATTCATTACATCTATAAAAAATTATGGTTCATTAGTTAGTCTAAAAAGAATTAGTGTAAACTCATAATGCCTATACCTGGTCAAAATGTTGTCTTTTTTAATATCTTCCTTAGTCACATGCAACTTATGATATCATGATCTATGTTCGATCTTTGAAAAATTTTGGTCTCTTTGAAGTTGATCGAATAGATCATCAATATGGGTAAGAGTATACTTCTTCTTTAACGTAAAATCATTGATTTCCCTATAGTTAATGAACAACTAAACATGTTTATCTTTCTTTTTTTAAAAAGAACAGGAGTCCCCCATGGAGAAATACTTGGGTGAATAAACCCCATACTAAAATACTTCTCATACTATTTATTCATCTCCACTAATTACACAATGTCGATCCTATAAGGATTATTTGATATATGCCCTACACTAGGAATTATGTCAATAGAATACTCAATTTTTATGCTCTAAAGGATGTCTAAGAAAACACTCTAGAAAAAAAATAAATATATTATTTCACAATATGTACAAACTCAGTTTGAATTATTATTTCCACTACCATATATATTTCATTCATTATCATCTCTAAGAATTGCATTCAGTTGAACGACCCATGTTGGTTCTAGTTAATAATCAAATGATGACGTTTCTGTTCTAAATGTTAGTCATTCTACAATTTTCTAAAAAATTAATACAATCTTATTCATGAAACAGATCTTCACATCATAATATGAAATATAATTCATAAAATTTATTATATCAAAATCAATAATGGGAATGATGATAGGGTCAGCAACTAAAGCACAATTATTTATCATAATGGGGAAAGATCGACACATCTTTTTTGGAAGGATACTTCCCTTAAGAGTTTTGACTTGAAACACCATTTTTAAATAAGAAGAGAAATTTATTATTTTCCTATAAAACTAATAAGATATAAAAGAATTAGATGATCCCAAATCTAATAAATCATTGATATTTTTGAGGAAGTGATTGATGTACCTGACATCACATCATTCGGAATTTCAAACATAGTTATTGTGATTACATAAGCTTAGCCCTTTTACCATAGCCTTTTCTGAGGAATTGTTCCATGAAAATTTAGAAAATAAATAGCATAGTGTCGAATCTCCCAAAAATTATATCATTTAACACTGATAGATTCTTTCTATCCATTTCAATCACCAGCATGATGACCTTTCTGTCCACACTTACAACACACTATGTTTCCATATATGCAGACGCTGAGATGTTTCCTTCTATAATTATCACTTGTCGGAATATTCAAACTTTTATCCCTTCATTTATCCATTATATCCTCCAAATACCTCTTATTATCTTATTTTCCAATAAATTTATAAAACCTAATGAATTGTTTGTCTTTCCTGATAGCACATGAGACAACAACGTCATGTGATTAGAAATATTGGGAGATTAGTTCCCTTTGGAGGAATGGTTTCAGAAAATCAAAGAATAAATAAATAGCTATATTTGGATTACTTATTTAGTCAATGACATGCCTTTCTAACCTTTTAACTTTCTCTTCATACTTTTCAAAATTTCTATCCTCTTTTAGTATGTGACTCGAGAATTTCCACTCCATATCCTCTCAATATCCAAGTGGAAAATATTTTTCTTGAAAAATTTCATTAATATACTTCCATTCCATTTGTTTTATTTATTCCTCCTCGTTTTTATTGAATTAATGACCACCATTGATCCTCATCTCTTGAGAGATGGTAAATTTCTATCATAACCTTCTCCCATTTATTACATCTCAAAGTGAGAAATATATTTTCGAATGAACGTATCCACATCTCCAAAATGAAAGGGTCTGTAGTCCCATTGTATGATGAAGGATATTGTAACAAAAAGTTGTATAACATTGCTACTCCATGTTGTGGATCGTGGTGCTCCATGTTTAGTCAATAAGGTGTTCCTTACGAATTTTCTATTCCTTCTTGTTTTTAAATCACAAACACCTTATCCTTAAGAAAATTTCATTTTACCCATGTTTTACTTCAAGAAGGAAAATTTACTTCCCAAAGGAAATTTACCCCTACCATGTTTTCATTATTCATATTAATGTTTTTCTTAAGTGTAAAAATCGGATTCATGTCTAAAACGTCGAAATCGCATAATAAATAGATATGAAGCACTCTGTTTTATAATCCTAATTCCTTTTATGAACTTTTATGATGTTCTACTCAAAATTCCTTGTTAAAAACTTTCATAAAGTTTAACTCTGAATTAGGATTACGAAATTACATAAAGTTCTAACTCCAAATTATGATGATGAATACTGCTTACGAATTCCCATTATGAATTCTGATGATGAATTCTGATTAAAAATTATTATTCTGAATTTCGATGATGAATTTTGATTAATAATTCTCATTCTGAATACTAATAACAAATTATGATTACGAATTCTCATTAATAATTCTAATGATGAATTCACATTACAAATTCTCATTCTGAATTCTCATGACGAATTATGATTACGAATTCTCATTACGAATTCTGAGATGAATTCCGATTACGAATTCTCATTATGAATTCTGCTAATGAATTCTGATTATGAATTCTCCTTACGAATTCTGATGAGGAATTCTAATTACGAATTCTCATTATGAATTTTGATGAATAATTCTGATGATGAATTCTCATTACGAATTCCTTAGGAAAATAGAATTTAATATCTCTTTATCATAGAATCTGAATTCTATTTTGGTTAGACTCCAAACATACATATTTACTTTCATTCTGAACATCCATTTTTCCATACCAAATATCATTTTTAGTTATGATTTCACTTGTTATATTATAAAATGATTTCGTTCCTTTAGTTATCAACAAACCGATTTTTGAGTGACCCATGTACATGTCCCTTCGTAATTTCATAACGAATATGACCGTTAGAGGAGGGAGTCCACTATTGGAGCTTCTCCTATAAATAAGAGCTCATTTAAAAAAAAAGACAAAACACTTGAAAACATCTTTGACTGGTGCTTACATGTTGTTGAAGTGATTTCTAGAGAGAGGCTCTTATCAACTCTTAAGCTTTGTGTAAAAAGTTTGAATAGCTTGTGCAAAATTTTCCTTGTGTAGATTTGCTTCGTGTGACTTTGATTGTTGTTGTGTACAATTGAGGGATCCTGGGGATAGGAAGACAAAGGTTCCAACACCTTGAAGTTGAGGGATTCCTTGCTAAGGGAGAAAGAGGTGTCGACTACTTGATAGTTGAGGGCCTGCGGGGACAGCAAGATAGAATCTGATCTACATATCGAGGGATTACCCTTGTGTGGGTAAGACAGACTTTATTTAATATATAAATCAAGGGACCTTTATCCAGGTTTGTCAGATAACCTTCTCTTTGGGTTAAAATACTTATTACATGTTACTCATTTTTGTCACAAGTTTTCCGATGCATTTTGTATTGTTGAGGAAAGTATACTATCTTATAATTCCTCACTCTTGTACTTTGATAAAGTTATATTCTATACACTTTAATGTATAATCTTAATCTTTTTGAATTTTGTTAAGTTTCTTTTTTGAAAATTTCCTTATGACTTTTCCATTCCTTCTTGTTTTGAAAATCACAAACACCTTATCCTTAATAAAATGTCATTTTACCCCTGTTTTACTTCCAGAAGGAAAATTTTCTTCCCAAAGTAATATTACCCCTAACATGTTTTCATTATTCATATTAATATTTTTCTTAAGTATAAAAATAAGATTCATTTCTAAAACCTCGGAATCACATAATACTTAGATATTAAGTATTATATTTTCTAATCAGAAATCTTGTTACGAACATTTATGAAGTCCTACTCCAAATTCCGTGTTACAAACATTAATAAAGTTCAAATCTGAATTATGATTACGAACATACATAAATTTATAACTTCAAATTCTAATGATTAATTCTAATTATGAATTCTCATTACAAATTCTGATGATGAATTCTGATAAAGAATTCTCATTCTGAATTCTGATGATGAATTCTAATTACGAATTCTCATCCTAAATACTGATGATGAATTCTGATTATGAATTCTCATTAGCAATTCTGATGATGAATTCTGATCATGAATTCTCATTCCGAATTCTAAGGATGAATTCTGATTATGAATTCTCATTAAAAATTCTGATGATAAATTCTGATTACGAATTGTCGTTACGAATTCTGATGACGAATTTTGATTACGAATTCTAATTATGAATTCTGATGACGAATTCTGATTACGAATTCTCTTTAGAAATTCTGATTATGAATTTTGATTATGAATTCTCATTATGAATTGGTTAGGAAAACAGAATGCAAATATCTCTTTATCATAGACACCAAATAATATTTTGGTTAGACTCTGAAATTTTATATTTACTATCATTCCGAACGTTCATTTGGTCCATTCGGAATGTCATTTTTAGTTATTCTTTCACTTGTTCTATTATAAAACGATGTTGTTCCTTTAGTTATCAACTGACCATTTTTTGAGTGGCATGTGTACATGTCCCTCCGAGATTCAACTATGAATATGACCATTAGAGGAGGGATCGGACTGTTGGAGCTTCTCCTATAAATAATAGCTCATTTGAGAAGAGGAAAAACACTTGAAAACATCTTTGACTGGTGCTTACATGTCATTTAAGTGATTTATAGAGAGAGAGAGAGAGAGAGGCTCTTATCAACTCTCAAGATTCACGTAGAAAGTTTGAACAGCTTGTTCAAACTTTTCCTTGTGACGTTTTTCTTCGTACGACTCTGATTGTTGCTGTGTACAATTGAGGGATTATGGGGATAGAAAGACATAGGTTCCAACACCATTAAGTTGGGGGCTTCCTTGCTGAGGAGAACAGAGGTTCCAACTACCTAATAATTGAGGGCTTGTGGGGATAGCAAGATAAACTCTGATGTACACTTTGAGGGCTTACCCTGTTGTGGGTAAGACAAACTTTCTTGAAGTACAAATCAAGGGACCATTATCCAAGGTTTTTGGATACCCTTCTATCTGTGTTAAAAGAATTATTACTTGTTACCTATTTTTGTTACAAGTTTTCCGCTGCATTTTGTATTGTTGAGGAAATTATAATATCTTATACTTCCTCACTCTTGTACACTGAAATAGTTAGATTATATACACTTTAAGGTAGAATCTTAATCTTTGTAAATTTTGTTAAGTTTCTTTTTCAGAATTTCTTTTCGGGAATCTAGAAAGTGTTTAGAACCTATAAGAGGTATTGTGAATTATTCTGTTTAACCTTGTTAAACATAATCATCTTTAAAAGTTCCAAAGGAATTTTTTAAAAGGTACAATTCAAACCCCCTCTTGTATCTGATAATCTCATTCTTATTTCAATCCTTCTTTTAGTATTATAGAGTATATCATACTCAGACATACCATCTCACACTCCACAAGGGTAAGGCTATTGTTCATAACATGAGTTAGCTATACCATTATAGTAATATGTTCCTCAACACTAGTCTTAGCTCCAATATTGATACAATTATCATTTATAGTAGGTAAATCACTACATGGGATACATGCATTCAAGAGATTTCCATTTATTCCAAAAGCACCCATTTCAAAATAATAACACAAACTAAATTAGGTTATGAATCATAATGTATATTATTTTACTAGTAAAATATATAATATAAATTGAGGTCCTATGTATATATAATATCGTAATCATAAGAATGTTTTCTTTGGGGATATATTTAAAATTTAATCCTTCATAATGTATTTTAAAGAAAATGTGAACTATTTTAAAAATATCCCCTGGGAGTTTCAAACAATTTGTACTATAGGGACTATTGTTGTGTACCAGTTTACCCAGAGTTATTCTCGAAACACCTTGTTGTTTTTGTAACTGATAGGTGAATCTGTTTCAGAATTATGTCCACTTATAGTATCCAGAAATTGGCGTGTTACAAGATGGATCCACATAATATCAAACATACCGAAATTATAAGATGTTCTTATACACATATCCACAATGTTTATCTTATTTTTTTTCCTAATATAAATCTAATTTCCAAGGATTATACTAATCATCCACTGATTAAAACTGTAATGACCCAATCCTCAATTGCTTGGAGCTGGTGACTTATTTCATTATTTTAACATATAAACAATGAAGATGCATCATTAATGACTGAATATTTTAATAGAATTAAAAATAAAGATATATAAATGATTTCAATATTACAACATGAAATGGAATATAATATATAAATTTTTTATGAAACATCAACTACTCCTAGATTTTCTCAAAAAGTAATTTATAATATACTTCTTCACATCCAGGAAAAATAAAACATAAGAAATGGGTGATCTTAGTGATATGAAAGAGTGATAAATATAGTGGGTGCATAAATAATATGTCATAGTGAATGACTAAAATCACACATTCCATTAAAACATAATCATGAAGACAATATGTAAGGAATAGAATATAATTAAATAATTACATAGTAAAACATTACCATAGTATTTTACTTGTTGACTAACCACATAGACTATAAATTATTAATTTTATAATGGGGGAATGAATAATGTGGGATATTTGAACCAAAACATCAATGCCTCAACCAATGTAACTAAAAATGATTAAGGCCTCTTCCAAAACGTACTTAAAACGCGAAACACCTCAGACAAATCTGTATATGTTTTTTCACATGAGACCCACCAATGCCTCGATGTGATATAGAGGGTCCCAAATGTCACATACTATGTCCAATGAATTACTCATATGGAAACAGTTAAACATAAATAACCAATACATATTAAAAGTTAATTACATTCCCCAGTATGTAGACATAATCACTTACCATTATGAGTAATAAGGTGAATGGTACTAGAATAGAACATCCACAAGTCAAACGGATAATAAAAAAATTAATAAAATATTTTGTATGATATATAAAATAGTCATCCCAATAGAACATAAAAATAAACATGTGTATTGAAATGAATGAAAATAATTTTATAAAATGATCGAGTAATTCATAGGAGAAAAAATCTTACTTTGGAATGAAAATTTCTTTTGAAAAATTGATTGTATAAAACTAGAAATGAAATAAGATATTTTTTCACAATAAAATGGGTGATGTTTAAAAAAAACGTTTCCCTAAAATAGATTATAGAATTTATTAGACAATAGGTAATAATTTGATATGTTCCCATCAATTGAGCATGTTTATCAGGTAGTCTTTTTGATAGATCTTTTGAAAACATGTATCTCCCCATAAAAGAAAGAATAATTATAATTGGTATATATATATATATATATATATAAATCACATAGAATTTATTAGGAATATATAAGAATAATTAATAATTTTATTGTGGTAAGTATAGAATAAGAGTAACCTGAAAGAAAATGAAGGTTCAGGTAGAAACCTTTATCTAATATGTGAATGAGTTATTCACGTGACAATATTATCATGGATAATAAAATTAAATCCATTAATTGATCAATTATTACCCTTATATACATTTATTTTATTTATTATAAATTTATTACATTTATTTATGTACTTTTTTATAAGTTATAAGATAAAATTTTATCGATCAAGAGCCTTCGTTACCTTAATTTTCATGATTGTTATACTTGTATTTGAGAATGGAAGTTCATGTTGAATGGGTATAATTATTTATAATTTAATATATGTAATACTAATTATCACACAAAATATTAAATTGTTATATAATTAATTTTATTATATGGTAAAAATATGAGTTATTGGATAACACATTAGTGATAATCTTTTAGATTATTACGCTGGTATCTCGATCATCTCAAACCAGTTTTGTCATATGAATTAGTATAATGTATATATATTGGTTACATAACATTAAATAGGTTATAATATATATATATATATATATATATATATTTCTTATTCAACCATAAAAATTATTTCCTAAACATCCTTGAAATAGATTTTGAAGAACGAAGGTTCGTTGTCCACAAAGGTAGTAAATGGGCACCTCTCATACGATAATTTAATTTTGAAAATAAAAGAGAGAGAGAGAGAGAGTAAGGGGAATGATGATGGTTATTATATTAACATGATATAATTACAATATATATATATATATGATACTGTATTTATCATGATTTTTTGGATAGAGGATGTGAGGATAATATAAGAAATGTATGTAAGTTGAAAAAGAATGAAAAATGAATATGGTTTACCTTTTGAATTAACCTCATTAAGAACCTCCTTAGGGAAATGGTTTTTGGACTTTTAGAAAAAACCAAGAGATCCTTTATGTGTTTTGAGAAAAGGGAATAGGATTTGGTCATAACTTTTACAAGATTTAGGTATTGTAGGAGTGAACAAAAGAGGTGTGAGGGGTTGGGATTATAGTGGGAAAGAGGGGTGACTTCTCATTATTCAATTTATTATTTTATTATTTTTCTCAAACAAACCAATAGTATTGATTATAATGACTAAATATAGTGATAAGTTAATGTGATAATGAAACAAGTGTTCTTACATCACGCATGACTCATAGAATTGTGTATTTATCATATAATGTAATTATAATGTAAATTACCATATTTTTCTATTCACTAAAAATTTATGTATTTTAGAAATCTAAAAAAATCACTATAACCATATTTTTACATCTCAAATTCCAAAATAAACTCCAATTTTACAAAAATTATTTTCTAAATATGTGAAATTGTTTATAATGAAAATTATTATTTACTTGATAATTAACGACTTTAAATTTAAAACTGATTTTATAAATCTCTCAAAATTTAACTCATGTCTCACAAAATTATTTTAAAATATTAATACAAAAAGATATTTATCTATTAACCCATTTTGTGAAAATTAATTTTATTTTAAATAGTTTAATTAATTACAAAATTGTAATTAAATATTTTCGACTTAAGAAGTACACACACATAAATATTTAATTTTTAAAATATTAACTTAATTTTACTATGATATTACATTATCATGCATTAAAAAATTAGATGCCTAAATTTTATTTATACTTTAATGGGTGGTGTTTTTATACATTAGTCCAATTTACCATCTATAATGTTCTTAATGAAATTCTTAAGGGAAATATATTATTTAATCGGTATGGGTTTCTTAAAATCTAGAAATACCTCTTATTTATTTTATTATTAATTTATAAATACTATATCATGTTCTCTATAAGGGTTGATATGATTCATACTATAAGAAAAAATCCTATGAAGGCAAATTTTATTTATATAAATTTTGGTCATTACATTCTCCCCTACTAGAAAATTTTCATTCACAAAATTTCCAAAATGTCACCATACGAAAAGATTTGGGTAGCACTTAATCATAAGAACCTTAGGCTTCCATGTCCTCAATACAACTTTATGATTTTACAATGTAAATTTACCGATTAATTCATCCAATTCCTCAACACCTATTCTTTAGTGTCTAGAATCTGAATAAGTTCTTCACAATTTGATCTGTCAAGTTCAAATTCAATACCATATTAGGTGAGTGCATGTGTTGGGGCTAGAATATAATTTCTTAACAACGATATGTGTAAAACATTGTGTACATTAGAAAGGTTGGGTGGAAATTAAAAATTCTAAGTCACAACTCCAACTCCCTCAAAAATTTCAAAAGGACCAATGTACATTTTGTTCTAGTTTCCCTTTTTTTACAAATATTATAACACCCTACCATAGAGATACTTTAAAAAAATGTAATCTTCAATTTAGAATTCTAAAATCATTATTTTATTATTAGATTAAATCTTTTTCTGGTTTTGTAAATTGTTGATATGGATTTTAATAGTCTTTACCTTCACTTATTTCCTCCACAAGTTTGTGGCCAACAATATTTCTTTTACCAAATTCATCCCAACATATAAGTGTGAGACATCTTTATCCATAGAATGCTTCATAGGGTTCCATTTTAATACTTTAATGGAATCTAGTATTATATTAAAACTATTACAATTGTAAATAATGATACAAATTACCATGAAAATGAAGTGAGCACGATATTAATATGGATTCTATTGTAGATATCATACTTTTTTACTTCCAATCACTTTGATGGTGATAAGAAGTACTCAAATGAAGTATAATATCCTTGTGTTTAGGGAGTCTTTTCCAGAATTTCGATGTAAACCATGGATCATGGAATAAAAAAATGAGAGGGGTCCTCCATGATGTCTTAAAATATCATTAATTTATATTCAGGAAATATGATCAAGTGGAAAATCATCCCTCATTATGAGTAAATGTGAATATTTGGTAAGTCCATAAACAATTACCCATATTTCAACATTTAATATTTTTTTTTCTGGAAATCTAGTCAAAAAACCAAAAGTGATTTAATCCCATTTCCATGCTTGTATTGGAAGAGGGTATAATAATCTTCTAAAATTATGTATTCAAACACTCGCCTATTGAAGGACTAAACATCTTAATACGTAATCACCCATTTCCCTCTTTATGTTATCCCACCCGAAATGATCCCTCAAATATCTATACATATTAGTGATACTAGTGTGATGATAGAAATCTCAACTATGGGAATCATCCAATAACCCCCTATTTAGCTTTGGTATAGAAGGAAAACAAATCCGTTTTTGAAATTTTAGAATTCCATCCTCACACACGAAGTCATCCAACATCCCATCAGTCATGCCTTTAATATTATTTTAAATATTTTTATCATTAGAATGAGAAATTTTAATCCTTTATAATCAAGATGGTTTAGAAACCAATTGAAAAAGAAATGGTGTTTCACCTTCTATTATATTTCCCATATCTATATTTTCTATATCCATATACACAAGTTCCTTAGAAATCCTCATTATATTTAAAACTCCATGATTCTTCATACTCAACGAATCAGTTACCTAATTTTACTTTCCTAGGTGATGGTGTGTGGAACAATATTAATCCTTGTGTATCTCGAGACATCACCTTTTCTACATGTTGAGTTTTTTAGTGAGAATATATATTTTATATTCTTGGGTACCATATATGTTTCACATCTTTCACCATAGATATAATGTCTATATATCTTCAAAGAAAAGATTACAGCTGCTAACTCAAGATCATGAGTTTAGTAGTTCTATTAATAAATATTTTACTACCTTGATTCATAAGAAATAACATCATCATTATGTATATGGACTCAACCATGTTCGTTCTTTGATGAAATAGTAAAAATCACAAATCCACCATTTCATGATGGTAGAGTCAATATCCAAGAATTTACTAATCTCTTATACAATTCATCAAAACATTTCTCACATTCTATAGTCCAGATAAACATAACCTCTATTAGTGTAGTTGTGTATAACATGTTAGCTTTCAGGGTGATGTTCTGAATAAAACATTGATACTAACCTGCTAGACAAATAAAACTATGTAACTTAGTCATGTTTTTTGGAGTTGTCCATTCCTAAGATGACTTTTTTGTCATCATATCAACTGAGATTCCATCCTTAGAGAAAATATGTCCAAAAAATGTAATGGTTTTGAATTATAATTAATATTTTCTATACATCCCATACAAATAATTTATTCTAATAGTTTTCATAATAATGCATAAGTGATTCCCATGATTTTTATAGATTTTGGATTATTCCATGAAATCAATAATAAATACCACAAAAAATTCATCAAGATATTTCGTGAACACACTATTCAATAGATTCATCAATATAGAGGGTTTATTACTCAGCCCAAAAGGAATTACTATAAAATTGTCATTCCCATACCATGTTCAAAATGTTGTTATTGGAATTTCTTCATTTATCACATGCAATAAATGATATCCATATCTATGGTAAATGTTTGAAAAACATTGGTCTCCATGAATTTGATCAAATAAATAATCAATCTAGGGAATATGATATAGGTTCTTTATCATAATACCATTAATTTCCCTATAGTCAATGTATAGCCTCATAGATCCATCATTCTAATTAAGAAAATGAAAAAGTGCTACACATGGATAAACCCTAGAGAAAGTAAACATCTTATAACTCAAATTTTCTAGTTGTATCTTAATATCCACTAATTCCACTATGAACATTTTATAAGGTGTCATTGATATAGGCCTTGAACTAGGAATTAAATCAATAGAAATATCAATTTATGGCTCTAGTGGATGTCTTGGTAAATACTCTGAAAAAATATCATTATATTATTTCACAAGAGGTATATACTAAATTTGAATATTTCTTTCCTCACCTAGATATACTGCATTCTAATCAACCCTAAGAATTTCATTTAGTTTAGCTATTGAAGGAGTATAATTATATGAATCATATGATGTTTTATCCTCTCTAAAGTTAAGTAGTTATACATCATTCTCAAAAATTGAAACTATATAATTATTGAAATATATCATTGCATCGTAATTTTAAATCCAATTCATACCGAGTATTATATATAGACCGGTCATGTGTGTGATGATAAGTTCCTCAATAATAGTATGTTTATGTGTCGTAATGGGGATAGATCGACACATCATTTTTGAAATGATGCTTACCTTATGAGTTTATTCTAAAAACTCCTTTATTAAATCAAAAGATAAATGTCTAATTTTCTTGAAAGCGTGGGTGGATATTAAATAATGCAATGATCTAGAATCAAATAGAAATTTAGATATTTTTGAGGAAATGATTAATGTACCAACTATAACATCATTAGGAATTTCATTCTTAGTTGTTGTGATCACATATTCTTTGCCCTGGTCCCATGGAATTTTTCTACGGCACGTTTCATTAAGGATTTGGACCATATTATTATAGTTTCCCATCCCACTACAGTTATAGTTGTAAAAGTTGGTAGCTTTTTTTCATTCCCTTAAAATATCCAACAATATAACCTTTCTTTATACACTTTAAGCACACTCCTTTTCATTTTAAGTAGGCCCCAGGGTGTTTTCTTCCACTAGCATCTTAGGTTGAAAGATACCCCCTTTTATTCTCCAATTTATCTGTTTTTTCCTATGTCACCCTCTTCATATCTTTTTTTCCATTAAATTCATAAGACTTAAAAAATTATTTCACTATCCTTGTAATGACCCTATGTTTTATCAACAATAATGACATTATTATAATTAAATTATAATCATAAAATATAACATATATAACACAATAAAATCCTTATAAATGAAGAACGAGTGAAAAAAGTTATTATCGGAAGTTGAGGAACACATACTGATGAAATAATAATTTGACCTTTGGAATAGTAAGGTGACCATTATAAATTGTAAACCAATCAATTTAATAGCATCATTGATAATTAAATTATAAATAAAATTTATCCATATTATATGTGATAATATTATATAATTATATCATGGTATATGTAAACAACTTATTAAAAAATTATTATTATTGTGTTGGTATTTTGGTATGTATTGTATATTTAATTGAAAATTTATGATATATTTAATAATCCAAAAGAAATTTTATTTCCATAAAATATATCCGTAAATAATTTTTTATGGCTTAGTATTATGAGATAATTTTAAGTGACCTTAATTAATTTTTCAAAGTTTTAGGAATGTAGTTTTTTTAAACATTGTAATTTTCACAAAAATTATGATGTTTTACTAAAATAGTAAAATATTACATATATTGAACAAAAATTCATAAAATGGAGTTCAGTTTTGAATTATAAACATGGATAAATGGTTTGGGTGAATTTTTGGCATTTTTCTAAAATACTTGAACAATATAATATATGATAAATGCTAAAACCTATATTTATGCATCATGAATGAGTCATTGATTTTATAAATAGCCGTTGGATAAAACTCACATGAACTATTTAATGTTTTATGTCACAATAATAAATAATATTCATATACATGAGAAAAAAATTAAAAAAATTATTAAAATAATTGGACACCCCTGCCCTCCTCCACTATATGTACCACCCTCACCCCATATTCTTGTCGCTCCTTTAAATCCTTGAACATTCTATAAATTATATTGAAATATCCTCCCAAGATCCTCCACTCTTCTAGAAACCATTTGTATCTTCAAGAGTACATATCTTCTCCCCTAAAGAGGCGATCAAGGATGAAAAAATCAAGATGTAAATTCAACCTTTCATTTCATTTAATTTATTTTGAGTTCCTTTCATTATTTTTTTATTTCCTCAGATCCTTTAATAAAAATAATATTATTACTCCAGAAAATTTAATTTATTGTAATTTTATTATTAAAAAGTAGTAATTCATCATCATATCTCTTTTCCCCTCCTTTTATACTATAAATGAAAACACTATCCGAGATGTGTAAATTTATCACAATCAAGGACGATGGGTTTTCAATTTCTATTACCATATTCAATTCTCGTCATGAAACCATTTTTATATCTCAAATAGAATATAATATATGTTTCATGTCTTATATTAGGTTCTTTAATATTTTTTTTCGTGATATTATGTTTTAAATCAAAATGAGTTTTTGGTGATAAAATCCCTAATTAACCCAAATAATTATTATTAATTTTTTTCTATAATGATTTATCTATACTCCAAATATTCAAATGGATTTTATAACTATGTAATATAATAGATTTTATATAATAACATACATACCAATTAGGGACATCCATCCTCAAATTACATGATTATCCATTAATGTATATAAGTAAAATAATCAAGAAAACTGATGAAGTAAACATTCCCAACAGATGAAATTGGTCCTCTTTGCCTATCAAAAGAACATGAATGAATATAAAAAGGGTATAATAAATCAATTAAATATATGATAGGTTCTATAAATAAAAATTAAAGAATTTAATTTTGTTATCTAGGACATTAAGATCATGTGAAACACACCTTTAGACTTAAGGTAATAGATTCTAACTGAACCTCCTTTATCCCACCTGGTTGATCTATCTTTCTTTTTACCCAAATGAAGATATAAAATATTTTATTCACATATTAGAAATGATGTTTATATGCTCCAAACCCATGTATCATGATCCATTCATCTTTATATTATGTTGATACCCCTATTTTTAAGTGGTTTCCTTCTTAATTCTGCTAGATAAGCAATCCCGTTTTAAGGGAACTTCTTAATTTCTTACTCAATTTCAGGATCACTATATAATATATTTTAAGAAACCATTATTTTAATTAAAAAAGCATATATATTATTAAATTCTTATTGGTTCACATGTGTTTTTATATAAATTATTATTCCCATTTCTAATCTAAATGCTCTTTTGTATTTTCCTTAAAACCATGCTGAAATGTTTTAATGCTAAATTGTTTTAAATAATATTATTTAATGTTATCACTTCTGTTTCACATAACATGCCATGATATATGGTTATTTTACCTTATTAATTTTCATGAATGTTTTATTTTCTTTATTTCATTAACACATGTCTGATACACCTTTCATTATGCTTTATAACATGATAATGATACCCATTTCATTCCATCGGTACCCCTATGTTTATGTATGATTGATTATGTAAGATTAATTATTTGTAAATCAATTTTATTAATATGATATGATGTTTATATCAAGATAGAATTACAATGTATTGGGTAAAGTTTTTTATTATGAGCTGTTGTGTGCAATGGTGTTTTCACTTAGCCTTCAATCGTGTTACCATGTGCACTGGTCTGGTTTGTTAACCATGAAATTTGATCTTCTATGTGAAATGAGCACGAACATAGGATAATGTCATGTTTTATATTTGTTCCAAATTATTATGAATCCATGTTTTTATGATCCCTGGTTTATATGTTATGATTTCATTTGTTCTATTCCCTTTTATATCATTATGTCATGTATTCTAAAACTGGTGTTAATTATTTATTATTATTCTTATTCCCTTACTAGGAATTTAAATCATACATTTGTTCATTTTATTCCTAGATTATCCTTTGAAGACGTATGATCATAATAGAAGTTAGGATTTCTTTATTATGATTAATTAAGGAAATTTTTTATGTCTTCTGTTTTATGTACCTAGACGTCCAAGACACTTGAAATCACAAACCTTATCTTGTAATATGATTATTTATTATGCTTAAAATCATGTAACAATATGTGTAAAAGTCTAGGTTCAGTATATTTTTCATGACAAGTTGTTCTAGATATTTATGTATATTAGGAATAGGTCACATTAGTAAGAACCTTATGGATGCGACTATGTATAAGAAAATACCCCAAAATTTTGGTATATATAGACTAAGTTGTTTATCAAGAAAATGCATCCCCGTATGAATATGAATATGTGGATGTGGCTCTCAGACAGATTCATATATGGGTAAAACCCGAAAATAACTGTGTTAATCTAGACTCAAATTGGAACTACTGTACCAAAATGGACACTACTTCACTCCTCGTTTGATACTCCTGAGGGATATGATTTAGTATATTCATATCCACATTACAGAACATTATTAATAGAATAAAAAATATCCCATAAATATATATATTATGAATATAATCAAGGATAACCTAGATTTAACCTTATATAATCACAAGTTAGGATAAAAATTTCATTTAAGATTTTATCATTTTATGTTTATAGTTTCATTTATTTTGATTATTAGATAAGTACTCAATTCCTTTAATTGTATATTATTTTTCATAATTAATGGTAGGAAATAGAAAAACAAGTTCCAAAAATCAATGTGATATTCAATTTGATGATTCACCTAATCATATTTATGATATCATTAGAACTGGTGATCAAAACATTATGATAGTACCTGCTCATCTGGTTCAAGTTATGAATAATAACATGAATCATGCGGAAAACCCTCCTCCTCCCTGGAATGTGGATGTTTTTTCTGAATCCTTCATAAAGAAGTAGAACACCATGTTTAGTGTATCTTCTAATACCCTACTATAAAACAATGGATTAACTAAATTGAAAAGTTATTTTTTACCCTCTAGTTCTTAGAAGTAGATAAATTCGTATTGGCAGTCTATCAATTTGATGAGGAAGCTGATCAGTGCTAGAAATTGATCAAGAAGACAATGTCCCATGAAGAAATAGATTACATGGATTCAAAGGAATTCCAAAAAATGTTTTTCAATAAATATTTTCCGTGAACCCTCCACCTCAATATGGAAAGTGTGTTCCTCAAACTCAAGTAGAATGAATATGAGTCTATTTGTCCATATGATGAATAATTCAAAAGGATTTCAAGATAATCCTCTATAATTGTCATATACACAAAAATAAAGGTATATCACATCATTATCATACTAAAAATGATTCTATGAAAAGCATTTGTGATTCATGAATTTGATAGTTATTAAGAGCTTTTCCATTGTTCCATCCTGGTTGAAATGGATATTAGAGACTCTCGGTGGATTGAAGAACAAATTACAAATAGCAGAAAATGGAATCTAATATGGGTATTTCGAAAAATAAATTTCATGATGGAAAGAAGATTTAACATCCCATGTGTAAAAATTGTTGTATAAAGCATCCTAAAAACTACACAAAGGAAACTAGGAATTGATTCAAATGTGAAAGAATGAGACATCTGGATACAAAATACCGAATGGATATAAAGAATTACATTTACGTGGAAAAAAAATGTGGGCTCAAAAACCCAATCATCATATAGTGTAGTTCAATAACTACAAGGAACATGGTCAATATGTGAACAATTTTCATAAGCCCTGGGTTGTCGATGTCAATAAACCACAACAAACTAGGAAACAAGGAAGGATTTATGCTATCACTACTATTGATGTGGAGGTGGAAAATGATGTGATGATAGGTATACTAGTTATTCATTCACGAATAGAGAAATTACTATTTGATTCAGGTTTTATTCATTCATTCATATCATGAATTCTTAGTATAACTTTTCAAACAACACCTCAAAATTTGGAGGTAGAGTTATCTGTGAGAACAATGAATGGTGAAATTATTATATTCAAGTTCTATAACAACTCCCTCATATATTTTTATGTAAATAACCTCCTAGAAAATATTTTCATACTTTTTTTAGTGGATTTTGATGTTACCTTGGGCATTGATTGCCAATCATTATACATATCCAACATTAACTTTTGGGAAATGGAGATCACTTTTCACATTACAAAGAATCCACCAACTCTTTATAACTCTAAGAAGGAAAACGAATCTCATTTAGAATCATTGTATCACATGTGGATATTGCTAAATTATAAGAAAGCATATTTTTCTTAAATGATTCCGAAAATTGGAGAATCATGCTTAAAGACATGCCCAATGTAAGGGACTACACTATTGTATTTCTTGAATAATTGTATGGTCTTCCTCCAGATCAAGAGGATGAGTTCATGATTGAAATTATTCTTAGATCTAAATGTATATAAAATGAACCATATTGAATGGACACCATAGAGATTTAATATACAAATAAGTAGTGACATTAGAATCTAGGAAACTGTTTTATACACCCGAGTGATTCACCTTAGGGAGGACCATTCCAACTAGTTATGAAGAAGGATGGATCAATGTGCTACTTCTTGGATTATCTCATGCTCAATAAGGTCATGATAAGAAAAAGTATCCATTAACATGGATAGATGACTTGTTCAATTAGCTATGTGGGGCCACATGATTCTTTATGGTGGACCTTCTTCCGAGATATAACTAATTAAAGGCAAGGAAAGATGATATTCCCTAAACTACATTTTGAATGAGGTAAGGACACATTAAGTTCATAGTGATTCCCTTTAGACTCACTAATTTTATGTAAATATTAATGGATTTAATTTATATAGTCTTTAGAGTGTACCTAAACAAATTTGTGGTAGTCTTTGTCTATGATATTCTTATATACTCTAAAATTAAGGAGGAATGTGAGGAGCATCTGAATAATGTGATCATGACATTAAAAAGGGATATTATTTTTACAATGTACATTAAATTTTATTTCTGGGTGAATGATGTTTCATTCATGGATCATGTTATAACTAGAAAAAAATAACATTGGACCCTTCCAACACAATGGAAAATTAAGAGTGGCCCATGCCAACATTTGTAACAGGGACCTGCTGCTTTCTTGGTCTAGCTGGGTATTATATTAAATTTGTGAAGAACTTCTCACGATTTCCAAAACCAATGAATAATCTCCCATAGAAGGGAGTGAAGTGTATCTTCACTCAATAATGTGAGCAATGATTTGAGGATCTAAAAAATAGGTTTATTACTATGCCAGTACTCACACACCCAATAAGTGGAGAAGTATTTGTGGTGTGCAATGATGTTTCAAAGAGTGGACTATGATGTGCACTGATGAAAAATGATAATGTGATATCCAAAACCTCATGGAAGGAAAACATCCATGAGAAAAACTATCCCACGCATGATTTTTAGTTGGAAGTTCTGATCTTTTCATTAAAATATAGTGGAGTTATCTGTACTGGGAGAAGTATGAGATATATATTGATCACAATATTCTAAAACAAATAATCACACATGAAGTGTTTAATATATTCTAGAGAAAATGGTATGATATCATCATGGACTATGACTGCTCAATCCACTTCCATCTTGGTAAGGAAAATAAAGTAGTGGATTATCTAAATATAAATGATCATGCATCTTTATGAATGATGATAAACAAAAATGCTCCAATATTTATAGAATAGTAGAGGATATACATGTGAATAATGAAGGGAGGAACATCACAAATCCATTATCAAATTATTTCTCAAACATTCAACATGGATAAAATAAATGATTACCAATGAAAAGATGAGAAAATTCTAAAAATGGTGGATGTTATTATTAATGAGATATCCTCTAAGTTCATGATTAATGAGGAAGGAATTGAAAGATCTGGTTTATGATAATGTTTAACATCCAATACAAATATAAAGACGGATATTTTGAAGGATGCACATAACATAACCTAATCCTTTCACCTAGGGAGAACAATAATGTATCAAGATCTCTAAGAGAAATTTTGGTGGGATAATATGAAGAAGTAGATTTCATAATATACAATGAATTTCATGGTGTGTTAAAAAGTGGGGGATGAAAGAGAAAACTATAAGGGGGAGATGAAACAAATATCAGTACCAACATGGATGTGGTAGAACACTACCATGGTCATTGTAACATGACATCCAAGGAAATCTAGAGGAAACAATGTTATATGGGTCATTGTGGATCATCTTATCAGAATTTGAGAATTATTTTAATTGGATCAACATTCATGGATATGTATCAAAGTGGTTGTAAGGTTTAATGCATTAACATTATCTATTATATTCGATAGAGATCTGAGATTCACCTTGATCTTCTTGAAATGTCTCAATAATGATCTAAGAGTTGAACTGAACTTTAGTATAGTCGATCATCCTCAATCTAATTTCCAATCTGAGTGAAATATTAAAATATTAGTAGATATTTTGAGAGAATGTACTATGGACGTAAAATGAGGGTGGGAGTAATATCTTCCACTGGATGAATTCTTATACAATAACACTTTCCACTACAGCATCCAAATGGAACTATACGAAGCCCTTTATGGGAAAAGGCGCAGATCACTAACATGTTGGGTTGAATTCGGTGAGAGTTAGATTGTAGGACCGGAAATGGTTGAAGAAATGATGGAGAAGGTTTAAACCATTCATCAACCCATTAAGGAAGCCAAATTCGATAAGGGAGATGTAGACAATCATATAAAAGACATTGATGTCCACGTTACACACATGGTATTCTTCCACATTTCTCTATGGAAGAAGTTAATGAGGTTTGGGAAGAAGGGAAAGCTAAGTCCCAGGTATTGTCCCCTTCGATATTTCTGATCATGTTGGTACTGTGGCCAATCATCTAGAACTTTAACCCACTATATCTAATGTAAATCTTGTCTTCCAGGTATCCATCTTATGGAAGTACATTTCAGATCCTTCACTTGTATTGTCTTCAAAGTTTGTACATTTGGAGAATGATCCATATTATAAGGAAAATCCATTGGAGATCAGGGATCATAGACATAAAGGTCTATGTAATAAGTCTACACACCTGCTCAATGTACTTTGGTGGAACCCTAAATATGAAGCGACAACATGGGAACTATATGAGGTAATGAAGGATAAGTACATGCACATATTTACAATATAGAATTTAAAAGGAATTTTTGACAGATAAATCTCATATGGGGAGGGGGGAATGTAATGACCCAATGTTTTATCAATAAAAATTTCCATCTTATAATTATAGTATAATCATATAATATTACTTATAAAATACAATACAATAATTATAAACGAATAATGAGTGAAAAAAGGAATCTCTAGAAGTTATGGAACACATAGCGATAAAATAGTAACTTGACCATTGGAATAGTAATGTGAGCCTTATGAATAGTAATTTGGGAATATGAATAGTAAAATCCCTAATGAAAATAGAAATAAAATTTTTCCATCTTATAAGTGATAATATGACATAATTATATCATAGTATAAGTAAATAATTTTTTTAAAACTATTAATAAAGTGTTGGTATTTTTGTATGTATTGTATATTTAATTACAGTTTTATGATTAATTTAATTATTTAAAAGAATATTTAGTTTCAAATAAATTATCCATAAATAATTATTTTCATGATATATTATTATAAGGTAATTCTAAAGACCTTAATTAAAATTTTAAAGTGTTAGAAAAACCATTTTAATTTTAATATTTTAATTTTTTTCAAGAAGATTATGATATTATTTAAAAATTAAATTTCACATATATAGATAATTATTTTCATAAAATAGAGTTCATTATTGAATTATAATCATTGATAAATTGTTGGGGTGATGTTTTGGGATTTTTATAAAATAAATTAATAAAATAATTTATGATAAATGCTAAAACCTAAATTTCTACATCGTGCACGAGTCATGGTCAATTTAAAGTGCCATCAATTTGAACTCGCATGAACTATTTACAATTTTTGGTCAAAATAATCAATATTATTCATAATCATTATCAATATTATTATAATTACCATTAATTTAATGGGAAACCCCTCCTCTACTCAACTATAAATACAACCCTCACCCATCTTCTCTTAACTCTTCTCATGCCTTCCGACTTCTCAAAATTCAATGAAATATCCTCCCAAGATTGTCCCATCAACTATTAGCCCTTTTACTTTTTAAAAGACTAAATCATCTCCCCAAAATAGGATCTCATGGAAAATAAAATCGTGAGGTAGATTCCTCTTTTCATTTGTTTTTTTTTGAGTTCTATTCCTTCATTTTCCTTCCTCAGCTCATTTCATCCAAATATTATGACAAATAAAGTACTTTATATTTAAAAGAATTATCTTATGATAATATAATAATTCACCATAATATATCACTTCCCCACATTTTATTCTAGAAATTAAAACACCATTTAAGATTTGTTAATTTATCACATTCAAGGACAACAGGTTTTCAATTTCAATTAACATCTTCAATTTTGGTCATGAATCCATTTTTATGGTTGAACTAGACTGTAATATATGTATCATGTATTATGTATGTTTTTTGAATATATTTTTCATGATATTAATATATAAAGATAAATGAGTTTATTGTGATCGAACACCACAAATTAACCCAAATTGTTATCATTAAAGTTATATATAATGATTCATCTTCAATCCAAATAACCAAATAAATTTTATAGTCATTTGATCTACTAGATGTTCACTAAAAACATATATCTTATTTTTTTGGAAGCTCATCCTCTTCTTACAGAATTATCCGTATTTGAATATAAGTAATCCAATCAGGAATACCAAAGGAACAAATACTCCCAAACAATGAGATTAAACTTTTAATATTATAATAATGTCCTTAATGAACTTAAAAAAGTTATACAGAATAAATAACAAGTATAATAAGTTATAGAAATATTAATTAATGAATTTAATTTTTTTATTTAGGACATTACGTTCAAGTGAAACACACATTTAGACATATGTTAAGGGATTCTACATGAACATCCATTATCTCTACAGGTTGCTCTATATATCTTTTCTACTAAAAAACATTATCTTTTATTTCATGTAAATATTATAAATTCTATTTATATGATCCAAAATGAAGTATTAAGATCCTTTAATCGTTCTATTTTGGGGATATTTGTATTTTTAAGTGTTTCCCTTCTCAATTCTTCTTGATAAGCATTCCCATTTTAAGGGAACTTCATGAATTCTTAATAACATTCAAGGGGATGATATAATATATTTTAAGCGACCATTATTTTTAAAAAAGAAATATTTTTTATTAAAACCATCTCAGTTCAATTATGTTTTTATATAAAATACTATTCCTTTTTCTATTTTCAATGGCCTTTAGTATTTTCCTTAAAACCGCGCTAAAATGATTAAATGATAAAATTTATTAAATATTTTTCCTACATGTTGTTACTTCGGTTTGATATAACTTACCATGACACATGATTATTTTAAATTATGAATTTAAAAGTATGATTTAATTTATTTCTTTCAAGGACACTATTATGATACACCCATTCTCTATTATTTATGACATGATTATGAAACCAATTTCATTCATTGTGTACCCTTATATTTATGTATTATTGTTTATGAATGATTATTTATGTTAAATGAATAATCATGAAATTGTTAATATGGGTGTTCTCATATATTTATCCAATGCATTGGGGAATATTTAGTCTCATAAGGTGTTATATGCAATTGAGATAACAGTTAGCCTTGACTTGTGCAACCATGTGCAACAATCATGGTAGATAACCATAACTTGTGCTTCTCTATGTTCAAAGAGCCTTGAATCATTCTAAATTAATGTTCAGCGTTGCTAAAACATATCTATGACTCCATGTTAATATCATTCCATATTTATATTTTATGATTTCATATGTTTGATACCTTTTTATATCATTATTCCATGACTCCTAACCCCTGAGAAAATGCTTTATTATTAGGCTTATTCCCGTATTGGGATTTTAGATAACACCTTTATTAATGTTATCCCCTTATTATACTATGAATATTTTTGATCATAACATATGTTCAGATATCTTTAGGAAAATTAAATATTAAAATATATTATGTATTCAGTTTTATGTACCTAGTCTTCCATGATATTATACATTGTGATCCTTGGCTTGTAATATGATGATTAATTATGCCTAAAATCCTATAATGATATTTGTAAAAGTCTAGTGTAATGATCTTATTGATAACATGTGAGAAAATATCTTCATATGATGAGAATCTTGGGTAGACAAGTTCCCTTCAGAGGAATGGTTTTAACCGTCAAATAATTGATCAATCATGCTAACTGTATTACATATATAGTTCGTGACATGCCTTACTAACCTTTCAAACTCTGTTTCATGGTTTCCCACATTTCAATCCTATTTATATCTTTGACTTAACAATTTACACTTCATATCCACTCATTTTTTACGAGGAAAATATTTTTTATAAAAAAATTTAATTAAAATCCTTCTATTCGATTTCTTATATCTCTTCCTCCTCCTTGGTGTTTTTAATTAACGATCACCACTGATCTGCATATCCAGAGAGATGAGAAAATACCATGATAATATTTTCCATTTCAGTAAATTCCAATGTGTGGAATATATTCCCTAAATAACATATTCTTTTATCCTCTATGAAAGGGTTTGTAGTCCTAGTGAGTTATGGAGGCTGTTGTTTCATAAAACAGTCTAACATTGATTCTCCACATTATGTATCGGGGTCCTCCATATGGGTAAGGTTATTATTCATAACCTAAGTCAGATGTCCCAGTATTTTTATAATATTCCCAACACTAGTCACAACTCCAATATTGATATCATTATCTGAAATAGGAGGGAAGACCCTACATGGGTTACACACATTGATGAATTTTCAATTATTTCCACTATGCTCCATTTCTAAATAATTTCACACTCTGAATTAGGTTATAAATCATAATGTATATCTTTTAACTAATAAAATAATTTACATAAAAAGAAATCCTATGCCTTTATAATATTATAATCATTTTCATAGTTTTTTAGGGGATGCATTTACAATTAAATGCTTCATAATTGTTTTTATATATAATATGATTCATTTTAAACAGATCCCCAAAGAGTGTAATACCATTTGCATAGTGAAGCCCATTTTCATGTAATAGGTTACCCTGAGTCAACATTGGAACACCATATAGGAGTTGTTACCCCTAGTAACATCTATTCCAATACCATGTCCATATGTTGTATCTAGACAAAAATGTATTATTAGGAAGAAGCACATAATCTATACCTTACCAAATTATATTATTTTCTTGTATGATCACCTTTAAATTCTATAATAGGGTTTGGTTCCCAAATATATATATATTTTCAAAGGATTATACTAAACCTTATTTTGTGACAACTCTAATGAACCAAACCCTAGTTTCATTGATTTCGTGCCTTATTTCATCATATTGGAATACAAGAAAGGACGAAACATCCTGATGGACCAAATAGTTTTCTATATTCTGAAAACAAGATATATACATGAGTATAACATTAAAACATTAAATGGAATTCAATAATGAAATTACATTAGAAACAAAGAAATACAAGATTATATCTAAAAGTCATTAACAATATTGTTCTTCAAATCATGGAAAAATAAATCCTAGGAAAAGGGTGAGCTTAGATTCTATGTAAGGGTATGAAAAACAATGGAGGCATAAATAATATGGCATGATTAATAATTCATATTTCATATGCCATTAAAAAATAATATTGATCATAATATGGAAGGGATAACAGATGATTAAATAACTCCATAACATAATGTAACCATGATGTTATACTAGTTGAATAACCTTGTGGGAAATAAATTATAGTTTCATAATGAGATAATTCATAATGTGGTACATATTAACCATAACATTTAGGCCTCGACCAAGATAACTAAAAATAATAAAGGCGTCGTCCAAAACCATATCATAAAATGGGATAGGCCTTAGCCATGTCCATATTTATTTGGTCTAATGAGACCCATAAATGCTTATAAGGTATATAGTGGGCCCCAATATTCACAAACTATGTTCAATTAATGTCTCATATGAATGAGCATAAACATAAACAACATATACATTTGAAATGTGAATAACATTTCCTAATATGTAGACATAATCACTAAGCATTCTGAGTAATAATGTGAATGGTATCAAAATAGAACATCCATATTCAAACTTATAATAAACCATTTAATAAAATATTCAGGATGATATAATATAATACAAATCCAAATTTAATATAATAATAAACACAAATGTTTATAAAAATAGAAATACACTTATAAAATCCTCAAGTATTATTTGAGAGAAGTACTCTTTTAATTTGAAAAGAAGATTTATTTTTGGAAAAACATTTCAATTAAATAGAATTTAACAACGATATTTTTTCCATAATAAAATAATTTATTTGAAAAAATAATGGTGTCCTAAATTAATTAATATAGTCTACTTGAAAATAGGCAAGAATTTGAGAATTTCCCTTGAACCGAGTCTGTCCATTCGGTATATTTTTTGAAAGATCCATTTAAAACATGTAACTACCCACAAAGTAAAGAATAATTATTATTGGTACACACATATATATAACATTAAAACCTAATTTATTATTACTAAATTATATTAATTACAAATTCTATTGAGGTATGTAGTGAATAAGAGTAACCTGAACGAAAACAGAGCTTCCGGTTGAAACCTGTACCTTATGAATGAATGAGACCTTCACATTTCCATAACAACCAAAATAATAAATTTAAATCCATTAATTAATTAAATCTGAACCATATATACAATTATTTTATATATTATTATTTTATTAAATTCATTTTTTCGCTTTTTTATGAGTTATAATAAAAAATGTATCGCTCCGAAACGTTCATTTCCTTGATTTTCATGATATGTATACTTGTATATGAGTATTGATGTTCATGTAGGATGGGTATTATTATCATTAATTGAATTTATATTATACTCAAAAAAATATAGAATTTTAAATTGTTATATAATTAATATTATTATATGGAATGAATATGAGTTATTAGATGAACTGTTAGTGATAATAGTTTAGATTATTATGATGGTATTTCAATCATCTCGTACCAGTTTTGTCGTAAGAATTATTATTATGTATATATACTTATTCCAAAACCATAAATAGATTATTATAAATATATTATTGTCTGGTTAAAGCATAAAAATTGTGTAATGACCCGCTTTGAAGTGTAAATTGAAGAATGAATGTTCTTCGTCCATAAAGATTGTAAATCGCCACCTCCATGATGATGATTTTGTTTTCAAAATAAAAGAGATAGAGAGGGTAAGTGGATTAATGATGGTTGTCACATTAACATGAAATAATTCCAGAATATATTTTATAATAGAGTTATCATGATGATTTTTATAGAGGAGGTGTAGAGAAGATAAGAAAAGACTGTAAATTGACATTGAATGAAAAAGAAAGACTAGTTACCTCTTGAATTAACATCCCTAAAGACCTCATTAGTGAAAGGGGTTTTGGAATTTTTTAAATAAATAGATCTACTAGAAATGGGGAGAGACTAGGGAAGAGGATTTGGGTAGAAAATTGATGAGCATATTCTCTTAGAGGAGTGAAGTGAATAGGGGGTGAGGGGTGGTTTTATAGTGGAGGAGTGGGGTGATTTATCATTTTTCAATTCATTGTTTTTGTTATTTTTATCAAGACAAAAAATAGTATTGATTTTGGTAAAAAAATATATTAACAAGTGAATCTGATAAAATGGGGCATAAATAATCCATGACTCAAGTAATAGTATATTTATCCAATAATGTATTTATTCTTTAAATTGTCATATTTTACTTTTTATTAAATATTCATGTACTTAAGAAAAATACCCAAATATCACCATAACCGTTTCTCAACATGTAGTATTACAAAATTGAATCCATTTTTTCAAAATAATTTTCTAAATATTTAAATTTTAATTTGTAATTAAAATCATTATTTACCTAAAAATTATAGATGATAAATTTAAAAAAGGTTTTATATCACCTTCAAAAAATTAACTAAGGCCTCATAAAATTATATTAAAATAACAAGTAAAAAATTATATTTTTTAATACATTTTATGAAAATTAATTTACTTTTAAAAAATCTTATTAATTTTAAAATTGTAAGGAAATGTTTATAAAATATAAAAATACCAACACTTAAATATTAATTTTTGAAAATATTAACTTACTTTTACTATGATATAATTATATCATATTTTCAATTATGAGATAAATAAATTTTATATATACCTTCCTGGGTGAGGTTACTATTCATTAAACTGATTTACAATTCATAAAGTGTTATATTATTATTCCTAAGGGAAACCTAATATTTCATTTGTATAGGTTCTTTAATATCTAGAAATACCTCTTATTTATTTTATTATTAATTTATAAAGACTGTATTGTATTCTCTATGTGGGTTTATATGATTCATACAATATAAAATAAACATAAGAAGAGAAATTTCATTGATTTAATTTATCTATGATACTGTAATAGAGGAAAAAAATTCATTATATTTTAAAATAAGTACATTATGAGTTAAAATAAAATCATAAAATAAAATTTCGACATGTTTGGAGAAAATATTTACCTTTATCCGTTTATTTTACCAATATGTTAACACTTTTGGAATTACTATGATATCAATGAATTTTACATTCATGGGTATAATGTATTTACAGAAGAATGGAAAATACAATAAATAGAAAATTTTTATTATATTAAATCTTATACGAATTAATTAACATATATTATGTTTTTTATAAATTTAATGCAATTTAAAACAATATTATATATTATAAAATAAAATTAATGTTAATGTTTGAACTATTAATATAATTTTACATTGAAAACTACAAGATAATAATGGAATTATAATAAAATTAAAAAACACCTCTATATTTTTATGTTTTTAATTAAAAATATTTTCAACCCAAAAAGTCATCAAATTACTTTTCTTTTCTATTTTCCAATATTATTTTACGGATTTTTTTACTTCTTATAGAATCCATACCTCATTGTTTCATAATAATTTATGTTAATTACTTATTGAATAAATATTAAAAATATGTTAACAAGATATAAAACATATATCTTTAAAATTTCTATTTATATCAAAATATATCATCTATTTCTTATTATTCGAAAAATATTTCTGTTAATAAAATATAGAGTGTGACATTTTAGCATTATATCATCTAAAATAACATAAAGTAATAAATAATGTAAAAATGTAAATAAATTATAATGTTAAAATTTTGGATATGGATTATATATACTCATCCAAAATAATTAAGGTAATATTTAGGTCCATTCATTAGTCCTTATCATATTATTTTTTACATAAATTACATGATTTACCATTTACCATGGTAAAAAAATTATAAAGATTGGTATTCATGTTAGAAAAAATAAAAGGTAAATATTTAAAAAGTATTGAAATTATGATTCCAAATATGTAATAAATTATTCTTGTTTCAAATTCAATAATTTTGATAATTTCCTTACATATTAAATTGAAAAATCACAACAAAAAATGACTCTCCATAGAAATTAATTCCTACGTATAAAATATTATTATACAAAAGTAATGTAGGAAATAATTTGAATAATAATAATTCTATTAAATTTAATTAAAATGATTTAATAAAATTTTATAATTAATCAAATATATAATTTTAATATATATCAATTTTAAATGAAAATAATTTTTTCAATAAATATAATTAATTTTCAATATTCAATAAAAAATAAATATTTTTATAAAAATATCAAAACTTTTCCATATAATAATTTTGACATGATGACTTAAAAAATGAAGTTAATTTTATTAAATATAATTTGTAAACGATCAAGTAATTAATTATAATTATTTTTCATAAAATGGTATAATAATTTTTTTTAATGAAAAAATATTTTGGAAGAATAAGATGTCTTTTTTAAAAATTGATTCCTTATTTATGAATTGTTATTCAATATTTTTAAATTGATTTGGAACATTATGTATTTATTTAATATCTTTGATAACCCTATTCATATAAAAAAATTAATGATTGGCTAGAGTGATCATATTTAAAATAGATTATTTTGTGGTTTATTTAAGCTCAGTGTTTCATGTTGTAAATGATATAAAATATAAAGTCACATATTTAAATTTAAAGTTGTTATAATAGATATTATAGTAAAAAGGGTTTTTCAAATTTGGGGAAAATGAATGTTGTTCCCCTTGAGTAAAATTTACAGTGTCCATCTTCAGTAAATCTCATAATATAATAATATTATTAATTCTAATCATTGATTGAACTTTGTGGTCCCTCCTAATAAAGGCCTCATATACATTGTATTCCTTAAAAATGTTATAATGTATTAACAAATCATAGTAATTTACTTTTTACAACCATTTTCTTTACAATATATTGAGTTATTTTTATATTTCAAATTTAATTTAATCATTTTTGGTATACAATCATGTCACATTTGTTTACCATAGATATAATTCCTACATATCGTGATGAAATATATTATAAATTCTAACTTAGGATCATGTTTAGGTTGTTATATTCACTGATATTCAATTTCCTTGATGCATATGTAACCACTCTATCAATTTTTTTAAGGACACAACCTAGTATTTTCATCAATGCATATATATATATATATTAATCCCTTCCTCTATCAATGATAAATTCAATACCATTATATAAAAAATACCCACTTCATCACTTAAAAACATTTTTCCAGAATTTATTGACTATGTGAGTTTAACCACGTTACATGTCAACTCATTAATAGTTTAGATAATAAAGAAAATATTTGAATGAACCATATATAGTAACCAATATAACAAATAAAAATACCAATATTGGTTACAATGTTTTGTGTGAGCCTTTATTTTGATACTATTTTCCTTAAAAGAATAGAAAATATTCCATTCTTATTGAAAATAATGATAAGAACAGAAACATTCTTGACCCAAAAATAACATATACTAAATTTATTATATTATCTATTTTCTCTGAGATTCATAAGAATTATTCGAAAATGGATCACATTAACTTCATGGATTTTAGATTATATCTATAAATAATCAATAAATACCCTCACAATTGTACCAAGACAATCCTTGAAAACTCTGTTCATTATATCCATATAAATAAAAGGTACATTAAATAAATCAATAGAATTACTGTAAACACATAATATACACACCACATATGAAATTTTATATTCACTATATCATCATTATTTACAATTAATTGATTATAATTTGAGTTAATATTGATCATTAAAAATATATATCACTTTTAATTAGATAAAATAAGATATTAGTAAATGAGAGAAGATGGTTATTCTTTATAGTAATGGAATTGATATCCTTTATTCGACTAAAAACATCATATACGAATCCTTATTTTTTCAAAAAATATTAAATGAACTCTCTAATTTGAAACAATTCGTAATATATACATTTTATAAAAAATATCCTATAGTTTTTTCATAAACACAATCAATTCAACGCATTAAATTTTATATGGTTATAGGTTTTGTACTAGGGATGAGTTCACTGGTAATCTTAGATTCAATCAAAGGTTGATGTATATATAATTATTCCAAATATACATCAATGTATACTTGAATATTAAATATTCACTTAATTATTTGTATTTATTACCCTTCAATAAGTACTTTCTTCAAGTCTACTCCCCCAAAATTATACTAAGGTGAGATACTAGATGTAGATCCATAGAGGATTCAGATAATGATTTCTGTTCATTAAAAATAAATAAATTTTCACATATATAATATTTATGAATATTTTAATATAGTAAATAAATACATACATTGTACATTGAATGATAATAAATAAGGGTGATAATATGAAATTAAATTTTATGTATGATATTAAAGTACGACACTGGGGAATATCTATGAATTTTAATATAATCTTTTTGATATATCCTTGTTGTAACAATATTCCTATTTTTTTAGTTCCATTAAAAAAATTCCATTTATTTCTATGGGATAATTTAATGTTCTAAAAAATGAAATATATAAAAATGTGGTCTTATATGAAGTCAAATAATGCATTAGGGAATATTGATTTTTTTATCAAAGCACTTACTATCACATACATTATAAATTAGATTATATATATAGTGATTAAAAAATATCTTCCATCCTCAATTTTCCATTTATTATGTAAATTCCAATGATCGATGGGGAATTCATTAAAATAGATCCTTATCTCTTTAAAGGTGACTCACTAGACATTGGAATATTCATCATTGACTTTTCATTCACATGCCTGATTGAATTTCAATCTAAACATGAAGAAAACTCACATTACTTAAAAAATTTCCCACTATTTTTTCAAAAATTATTATATTATTCAAATTCCACCCTTCCCTCTTTATATTTTTTTTATTTAATTTTATATTATGATCAGCCCCAACCCTGTTTCTTAATTTCCCTAGAAATAACAGGACATAGAAATTTTTTTTTCTATATCATGATGAAATTGTATATTATATTTTCATATGCAGTAAATATTTCAGTGAATAATTCCCTAAATAGTATACACTGTATCCTGTTAAATAAGTGATTACTATAACTTCTACGATTTTGTTCAAAATTAGAATCACGTGATTATAGATTTTTAATGTAAACTTCAAATTTAATAACATATTACTTTTGTGACTTAATTAAATTGAGTAATAATAATTTCGTATTTTTTTCTCCTTGGGAACACAATTTTAAATGAATAAAAAATTAATATTTTTTTCATATATACTCTTTATCACTTCTGACTACACGGAGTTGTGTATCAATGACCATATTTAACAAAAATCTCGTAATAGATAAGAAAATTCCATGAATAAATGTTCACATTCAATACATTAGAAAGTGATGAATTTGTTCTCCAGTTATATGATCCATTGTTTTGTACTATTGGGTTTTTATTCCCATTGAACAGTGTGGGTTTTTATCACATGAATTAGTTCAACTATGTTTCATCATATTGCGAATAAGTAGGTTTCCCCAAATGGACATGTGTCTTAATCTTGAATGTATTAGAATAACCCAAAATAGTTATAATCTACTTATCTTCATCATAACCACATCATATTCATTAACTTCATTGTTAAGAAATTCTCAACATAGGAAACATGAGTTAATTCATTTTCCCTATCATTCATTAGGAATGATTTCTGTATAATAAAATATATGGGATTATTTCATAACATAATTAATATTAAGTAATTTAATATAGTACTAAAATAATTGTAATATTATATATGAGTTTCTAAATTATCTTAAAGATCATCATAAGTTTCTCACAATGTTTCACAATATTCATTTTAATTAAATTCACATGGGTTTGACTATAATTTCTCTAAAACGAACTTCTAAAAACCACTATATAGTAATCAATAGTCAAGGATTACAATATTAAACTGGAACAAGATAAAAATGGTCACATTCCAGTAGTTGAAATTGTTTATTATTAATGAGTGACTGTAGAAAAACATGATTCTTACATTACATTATAAAACATTAAATACAACTTGAACCTGTGAGAGTAGTTTATTACTATATCTAGTATATCTCTACAAATAATTAAAATGCCACATCCGAGTACCAATGGGATAAGAAAAATAATAATGGAATGAGCTCATATTCTTGGTATGGGAAATCATAAAAAGATTTATATCGAAGAATAAATTAATAATGGATAATATAAAAAAGATAAATGATAACCAAATACTCTATATAACTAATATCATTATATATATATATATATCTATATCTATGGAAGGAATAATAACATAAATAATTATATGGAAGAAAATTAAGTTTTTTATAATGATATAATTTATAATTTTGGACATCATAATATTCTTAAATGCATCTTTCCAAGACATCATTGTTAAAATTTTATGGCATACCTCAGAAACATGAGCTATTTTGTCGCAAGAGCCCTATTAATACATTAATGGGATATATTTTATTATTCACCACCTATCACATTAAAATTAAAATTAATTTATAATATTAAATGTGTGAATAATAAATACAATACATAAAAAGAATTCCATAGTAACAAAAATCCATGTTTGACAACCTGTATATATAATGTCAATAATTTCAACACATAATAAATTAAACAAAATGATATAATTCTTATAGGTAAATATGTTCTATAGTGACATTAGATGATATCCTTATTGAGGACATATAATCCCCGATGACTTTTGGTTTTGATGAAAAATACCATTACTAAAACATTAAACAAAAAATACCAATAATCATGAGAATATAATTTCTTTTAAAAAACATAGAATATTTTTTAGGAATATTGATATTAAATAATGACTATGATGGAGAGTTAAAAATATTAATGTAACAAACATTTAAAAAAACATTCATTTCCCACTTTTATCAAACGTAAAAAAATGACTTGTATGTAAAACCATAAAAATAATACCGTTAGATTGTTAAAAAAAGGAAGTGATAAAAAATTACACTACTAAATAATATATTTATGTAAAATAATACACATGAATCAATATAAAAAATATGTAAATTCAATAGAATGATTCTTGAACAAGATCTGAATTAATATTATATATCATTATAAACATTACATTAGTGGGGTTTTGTACAAAAAGGATGTTTAACTAATAAAATAATTGAAAACAATCAAATAATTAGATAAGTATAAATTAGGTGGGATTTAAAAGGGATAGATTATATAATTCTCAAATTGAAATTTAAACACAAACAATACTAAATTAAAATGAAATTGCTGAATAAACCCATATCGTGGATTCCATCTTGGTTGGGCACATTAGAATAAAAAATTACTATTAATTTATATGTTATATTCATATATTTAATATTAATATTTATTTCTATATTTTGGAATATAATTTATTAAAAACTATTTAACTGAAGTAGACATATTTCTTTGTTAAAATCAATTATTTTGGTGTTAATAGTACTGTTTCTCATGCATGTTTTGATTCAGCGGTACTATTACTTGCATCATATTCATGGATTCATCACCTAATAAATGATAATAATTTTATATATGTATATATATATATATTATTTATACATCAAAAATAATATTATAACCATCCTTGTTATGTGGTTATGTATAATTAAATACATCACTTTGTGGAGAAAATAATCGACGCGAACACATGAGTGAAATTTCCATTTTCCCATAGATGGGAGGGAGAGAAATTAAATAAAATTTAATGTTATAAAATAATAATTTTGTTGTAAATAATATATATATATATTAATTAAATCCATAAATATTATCTATAATGATAGGAAATGATTAATAATGAAATACATCACTTCATGGAGGTGATGGTCTCTAGTTACACATGATTAATTTTTAGATTTTCTATTTTATGGAATTGAGATAGAAAAGGATTTTTCCTCAAATGTAAAATCATTTATGTAAAATAAATATTCTTATTTCAATATTTTTATATGGTTATAATATATACAGAAGAGGATCAATAATAATTCATCTTTAAATGTATCACTTAGAACATATACCTCTTCTTGGAAAATTCTTCTTAAAAAACATGATAAGGCATATTAGATGTGTATTTTTAGAAGAATATACTCTCTCAATATATTATTTGGATGTCATTAAGGCATTGGGGTTGGTAATGATTTTGAAAATGGGATCATGTAGTGTAGATAAGTTATTAAAGGAGGTTTCCTTTTATAAGTGATAAGAGCAGAAATAATGTAAAATTTTAAACAATTTAAATAAAATAAATGTATGTCTCATTGAAGGTGGATCTAATTTAGGAAAATTTAGAATATAGTAAAATCTAATATTTTAATTCAACAAAAAAATCAATTTTTTTAGTTTTTATAGCTATATTAATTTTTATCTCTTGGATTAAACCCACTATTAACCCTTTTCACCCTTAACCATGGTGATAAATATTTACCATGGTAATTGCACAAAATATATAAAATTTAAATTGACTTTATTTTATAATATTTATTATGATAATTCAAAATATAGAATATATTCCACAATATTTAATTTCTATATATAGAAATAAAATCTTTTTAATATAAGTACGCAAAGTGGAACAAAAAATAGGTTTATTTTAAAAAAATTCCATTCCAGTTTAAAAATGATGCTACACCAACATAATTTATAAAATTGATTATTGTGACACATATTTTTTTATGAATAAATAAAGGAAATTTATTTTACTTTAAAAAAAATTGAAAATATAACTATCAACATAATAACTGAATTTAAAATGGACAAA
The DNA here is from genome assembly GCA_963277665.1 of Viscum album. Taxonomy (NCBI): domain Eukaryota; kingdom Viridiplantae; phylum Streptophyta; class Magnoliopsida; order Santalales; family Viscaceae; genus Viscum; species Viscum album. The sequence goes on along the minus strand of OY728148.1, from coordinate 823,986,835 downwards.
CATTTTCTTTTTGAGAATAAAACGTAACTCAGTTTTTAAAATAATAAACACAGGTTTCTAAATAAATCATAATATTTTTGAATGAATTATTTTAATTCAAAAATTTATATTTTTTCTATAAAAATGATTTTAATTAAATTATATTTTTTTTATACCATAATCTTGTGGTAAAAGAGGTTTTATTTATAAAAGTGATATTATTCACTATTCACCCAAAAATCATTTATTTCAGAAAATTATCTAGAATTCAAACTAAGATAAATTAAAATGTAGAAATCAGGAATTTAAACTCATTTTTACAATATTTAACATTGAAAATCTATATATATTTTAAATATAACAATGAAAATTTTATATTTTTATTTAGAAATAATAGGTTGTATATTGGTTAATAGTTTAAAGATGAAATGTTTACATTCTATCATATGATATTGGTGGTTCCACCAATGATATAATGTTATGATGCTACATTTACTAGTATATATTTTATAAATTTTCTAAGCCACTCTAAATAGTGTCATTTTCATAAACTATGAAATTAGAGAATTACTAGTACGAGGATCCTTATTTTCCAGGATCTTAGTGACCTTGTGATACATCCCATGATGCATAGTTGGATATTTAAACTTATATGGTACTCTATTTTTACAATTAAATTTATTACATCCTTTTATATATCCTTTAAAAATTTAAAATTTTACCGATATATAATTTTTGATATCATGAAATGTTAGATTATTGAAAAACAGTTACTCATATAATACATTATTATATCAAAAGGAGCATGTTTTCTCACACACTCTACACAACCAATGTGTATTTTTATAAAAAAAATTCAATTATTTTTTTAATTTATGTTCCTGATAGGTGATCATTGGTTTGATTACGATGATACAGTAGGAGGGATCCATTATGTAACCCAGATTTGGGTAGAAATTGTTTAAGGTAAATTTTGGATATTTTTCCTTGAAGACACATTTTATATATCTTCTTATGTAATTATTATTTAATTCAATCATTTATAAAATTATATTGAAATATCATTCATATTTAAAAAAGGTTAATTTTTACATTATATGTTATAGATATTTTAATTTTTTGATTTTCTTTGATTTTCTTATTTAATAGAATGACTCACCAATTTATGGGAATATCATCATAGTTTCACTATGAGGAAATATACAAAACATAAACCCAAAGGAAGGCCCTTGAGTGATCCTTGAAATTGTATGTTGGACACACTTAAATCCTCTTGGGTTCATCAATACCTATATTATTTAAAGGTCCATATGGTATGGTATTAAGTATTTGAAAATACTTGATTTGTTGATAGACCATCACATTTAAAATCATCTGCAGAAAATTGTTCATTGAATTCTATAAATGTACAGTGATCACCAAAACTAAAGTCATTGACCCCAAAGTTTCAATATGAATAAGAACCACGTATTAGGTTTCATAAAACCATATTACATAAATTTAAAATATCAAAGTTGTTCACAACTTTCACTACCAACTTCTCAATGCTGGATGCTCTTTACATATTTAAAGAGATTAGGGAATCACTTATTGAGGATAATAAGATCCCACATGAATTGAATACTAAAGTAACTTTGATAGAGATGAATTGGGTAAATACTACCTCAGTAGAGTTTCATTCATCTTCCTTATTCATATCTAGTCCACATTAGAAGAGCTATAAAATTTCAACATTCCTCGATATCTAATTTGAAATGTACATGGAATCGATCTTATACATATTCGTACTCTTTTTTGTTGGGTTATGGTTATAATTCAGTTTCTCTCTCAAGGTTGACCATCTAATGGGTGTGACAAACATTATCAAAACAACTATACCTATATCAAACTTAATATAATACACATATATCTTGTATCTGACACTAATTTAATGGTAATAGTGCATAAAAAAATATTTTTGGTATGATGGGATGTCCTTAGATTCACAACCATGTATTAGTACCATTTTTATATAATCAATGAATAAATTAACCTATCAATTGAAGGGTTTTTGTACAATGAAATGAAAATTCTTGCATTGAATCTAGTGAATTATAGTATGTTGAGTTCAATATCTATAGAAGAAAATTAATGTAATTTATTAAAAAAATTGACAAACTGGTGTTTTCTCACAATGGTTTGGGAACCAACCCATTAAAACCAAGAGAGATACTCGGTGATTATTATGAATTTCTCATAAATTTTATGGATTCAACAATCCTGGATCCAAAGAACCACCATTGTCCATAGGCTTACCAACCCTCTATTTAAATATTAAGAGATATAATGTGGCTTTAAAAAATAAATCACATTGTACACGGGGATAATGAATCTGCAGATAAGGATGGCATGGTAAAACACTGTTCAAAATTTATCATCAAGTACATTGAAGATTCATGCAAAGTCATCATTAGGATAAAAAATTCCATTAGATTGAAATTTATATGATTCAAAGACAACACCTCACTACCTTCATGAGATTAAAATTCACTCATACTATCATTTACATCACCATATTATCCTTTTTTTCTATCCTATAATGATTTTTATGTGGATCAAGATGAGGAGAATAATCTAAGGGATTCCTGACTAGAATTTGAGTAGGGTCTCTCTACTATAGTTGTTGATATAAACTAAATAGATAAAGGTAAATAAATGGTCTTTTTACGCACATTTATTATTACCAAGATGACTCTTGATGTGAAGGAAATCAATATCACATTCCTGAAACAAAACTTTTATGCATTCTATAATGGACCATGAAATGTATATCACCCACCAGTCATCTTTTTTAAGGGATAATATCAATATAATGTTTTTTTATTTTAGATAATTTTGATGAATTTTCAATTATATGGGATATTATAATTTTTCATGAAGTCACATTGTAAAGGTAGGATAGATGTTTGTGAATGTATATCAAACATACATTTTATAATATTAATCTGGAATGAAGATGGATATAATATGTAACATTAAGGTTTTTTATAGAAATATTTGATAACCAAATAAATAATTAAATATACAAATGAAATCTCTAAGGTACTAATATTCAACGTAGGATAAATATATGAGGGAGATGGAATTCAATAAAAGATAATTGGAAATAAATCTTTATATAATGGAAATGAAGGTATTCTCTCTGATTTTTATAGTTTATTTTCAGGATATCATTTTTATTGGTGATCAATAAATTCATTTGAAGGCATTTTATAAATAAAAATATAACTAATTTGAGAATTTAATTCTAAGAGATTTGTGATACTTCCTAGGTTTACACACAGTGATAAAAGAAATTTTTTATCCCAGGATAATTATGAGAAAAATTATTGTATAATATTTAAATAATGAAATAAAAACTAGTTTTTGAAATTTTTTAATTTTGGAATAAAATATTAAATGACAATGATGTTGAAATTTTAAATGTAATAGATTAACTAAAATAATTGATAACTTATCATAACTATATCTTTACTATGTATGTCATATTGTTGTTCTAGATATTATAGATATTAGAAAGATGTTATGGAATCATGTATAATGGCTATTAAACGTCGCTTAAAAATATCCATGGTAATATATGTAATGGATTGTTGTTAAAAAAGGTAGAGAACATGAATTTTTCTATATTTACTAATACCAACTAGGTATGAGATTATGATGATATAAATTGAATTTTGGGTTGTTATTTTCAATTGGATGATTGTTATGTGGGTTTTTATTGTTATAAGTAGAGTTGAGTAACATTAAGAACCATATGGGATGCGCAAGTGGCTACTACAATATTTATCACACTAGTGATTTAATTGAAAGATCATCTAAATTATTTAATGATAAAGGATTAAAATACTCTTTTAATTTTTTATTATAATAAAATATCCATTTATAATTATAAAAATATATTACACAACCAATGTATAATAACACTTATATCATTTTTACTACCGGTAGTGTTTCTAATGGATACGTATATAGAAACTTTACTACTTACTATGTTCATTTGGATAACATATTTTCCATATTTATTCATAATGGATTGTTTTGGACTCGAAGGGTCAACATAATTTTTTAAAAATTTCTTCTCTCTAGATGTTCATTGATAATTCTCACACATAGCTTCAGATTGTCTACACATAGGGGAGTAGTAGGGAATACCTCTTAGTCCCAAAGTGGGATAAAATTTGTGTCTTTGTTTCCTCCAAATCCATTATCCATTTTTATTTATAAAAGTGGGGGATGTGTAAATAGGTGAGTGTATTGATTGATGGGTATATGATTAAAATTAATTAGGTAAACATTCACTGTCACTAAGGAATTGTAATATCTTTAAATCAATACCATATCTTGTATTATATTTTTGTTTTTTCACCAGATATATATTATGGTCTTATGTCTCTTGGATGAATGGTTGAATCCTTTAAAGAGTTCAGTAAGGTTACTAAGAAATACTACATGTGATATTGAATTACACTATGGAATTGTAGATGTTTTATTTTCTTCAACTATGAGATGGAGGTGATGAAGGATTATGTTGAATATGTTCGATCTAGATTTGAGATTAACAAAAATGTATGAATGTTAATTTTAATGGGTGATATAATTATTTTATAATAATCCATAATGTCATGAGTTGTTGAAAATTGAAATATATAACAATATATGATAAATTAACACACTGCATATTAGTGATTTGGTGTCAACTTATAATTCATTGACTCACAATTTAAGTCAATTACATGGGAACAAATAGGAATTTTATGAGTCATTTAGTGATGAATATGACAAATATACCATACTAAGTACAATAAATTATATTTAAATCATTATGACATAAATATGTGACATTTATTCATACTAAGATATTGGTTTGAGTGAATTTTACAAATGAACTTGTTATATATTTATTTTTCCTTCATATACGAATGATATATTCAATTTTCATATGATATAATTTTATAATATTCCTATTTAAAATATGGGGTTTTGAACAATATATTTCCTTCAAATGATACAAAACATCATCAGATGTCGTTTTTTCATAAGATAATGGTTATTTTGTAGATCCTAGAAGTAGTTTTTTGATATTATATGATTAACATAATATTTCATTAGTTGTTTTTATTATATAAGGATCTTATATGATATTTTTGGATTTAATATGATCTCTTTTTATGATGTTAAATTCATAACAATGGTGACCCCATAAGATTTAAAATTCAATAATGGAATATAATTTCTATAAACATTATAAGATTTCTCGAATTTTTTTCATATCATTCTCAAATTAGATCAGACGAAGCTATATGTTTTTAATTCACCGATTAAACAACATGATTAATAAAATGATCATGATTCATATTGAGATAACTAGAAGTAATTATAATCTTTATTATCATTCCATGATACAATGATATGAGAGTGGATATGTGTACTTTTCTATAATTAAAAATGAAACCTCACACATGCATGTCCACATTAACGAATAAAATAAATTAATTAAAAGTTTCTATACTATAGGGGTATTTGGAATTAAACTCATTTTCATTATGAAAGAAGTAAATTTATTTTAAATTTATAAAATATGTTGTTAAATTATAAAAAAATAATTTTAATTCAAATTTGAATTGATTGTGTCTAATAAAACATGAATGAATAAAATTAAAATGATTGATTAAAAATAATTTTTTTGGGTTGATTAAATCCAAATAAGTTTTATAAAGAATTTATATATTTATTAAAGAAAACAGTATTCACAAATGTTCGAGAGGAAACTAAATAATTAATGTTATCTATAAAAAACATATGACAATTTAGCACTGATTGAGTCAATACACTACCTGATATGATCATCTATTATGAGGATAAAGAAAAATGAAGGTGATAAAACTATAAAACATATCTTATCATTCTAATAAGGTTATAAATTTATTCAATATTACTGATCATATATAACTCTCTACTACCATATAAAGATGTTGTTTCCTGCATGAATCATGTAGTGTATGAGTAGGTTGTATTGAATTACAAGGGGGAGAAACCAATGTTCATGAAATATTAGTGATAATGTTTATGTAGTTCGATTTTTCTCAGAAAGAGATATTTTATTTATTTCAAATGATTTAGTAGGAATACATGAATTATGATTTAAAATAGTGATAAAATAAATTGAATGATGTTAGGGAATGGATATGGAATTCAATATAATGTTTTTATTATTGTCTAATTTCAAGGAAGAAAAATTACCCATCATTTTACAATCCACTAAATGTTTAGAAGCTGTTAAGATTGTAAGTTTTCTCACTTGTATAATCACTATAATAATATTGATCAACATGTTCATAGAATAATACATAAATCTAAAATGATGTATGTTCCCACATTTATGATGAACCTTTTAAAACATTTTTGTATTATTAAATTTTTAATTTTATGTAACATCATATGAAGGAGGGTTTATATTTTGTAGATTGATATTATAAAACTGAAATAAATTTAAATCAAGAAAATCTGAAAAAATTTAGATTAATGATTAACCCACCTTTTAATAGTACTCCAAATGACATTTGACTTTTTCATAACATCTATGAAATATTGCATATCATACTGTGATCTATTACTTTTCCAAAATACCCAAATTCCATGAAATCCAAAAAAGCTTCTCTCAGACTTTCATATAACAAAAATACCCCCATCCACTGAATTTCAACCCAAATTACCTAAAATACATATTCTATAGCTATATTAATTCTCCATAACATCTAATTATCTCTACTCATTGTTGAAAACATTTCTTTAAATATAATATGGCTACTAAATCCAATAATTTAAATTCAAGAATATATATATATTTATATTCATTAGTCCCTATGTTATTAATTAAATACATTTACAAAAAATTTAATTGATTTTAATAGTTATATATTTATTGATCTATAATTATATCATTTTATTTTTGATTCCATATTTTTTTTCTAAATAAAGCATTAGATTATAAATTTCTATAAAAAACAATATTATGCTTGGACTGAATAATGTCGTACTCATGAAGATGTTTTTGAGGATAAAGGATATTTTTATTTATTAGAATATAGGGAATATATTATAGATGTAAATCACCAAGTCTCAGTGATCACTAGATAACTTGAAGTACAAAAATTAATAATGTATTCATTGAAAATAACATAACCCAATGGTGAAGAGGCTTCCCCACTAATCATTCATCAAGAGGTACCTGATGAGAATGATAATAAACTACATGAATAACAACTACCAAAAATTTATCTTCCACTACAAATGGGTATCACATATATTTACATTCTATATAGTTTAGATATGAGAAATCAGTAAGATTTGATGAAAATTTACAGTGCATTTTTGTGAAGATACATGCCAAATGATCTTGACTTTTTCAAAGATGAATAGTTGACACAATTATACCCTTATCTTGTTTTTAAATAATAATACATTAAAAATATGGTAAAATTTAATGAATGGATGGGGTAGAGTTATTACAAACCTCTTCTAATGAAAAAAACTCATGGAGGCATTATCAAAAGAAGAAGAGTTAAAAAATGTTATATTTTAGAAAGGCAAAATTTATTTAAAATCATTTTAGAATAATTAATTATCATGTGGATAAAGAACTATATATTATTTCATTGAATTTTCATATTTGTAAAACCAATGTGATGCCTTGGAGAATTATGAAAATGATGGTGAAACTAAATAGGTAAAATGTATGAGCTCCTCGGCTGTTTTGAAGAACCATTTCAAGGGGGACATGTTGATGAGGTTGGGAATCAATTAAAAAAATATCATTAAGAATAAATACTGTAATTGGAGAATGAGATATACATTTCTAATCATGAGTTTTTATTGAACTATAAGATATTAAAGGGAGTTTTGTTTCTAATATGGTGTTAATCGATGAAAAATAGATGGAGGTTAGTGCGGTGATTTTTATCCAAGAAAATCAATAAAACATTAGAAAGTTGTAAATCCAAAAATAGCCTTACCAGTGGATATACAAACATAGTTCACTATAGGTGAATTAGAATAATTCTTCCAAATAAACAATAACATACTATATTAATCTTTTACATAAGCTTACTTAGTAACTTGAACATGTGTATGCAGCCAATGAGCATATACCCAAGTGGTAAGGTCTCCTACTTGGTATCTAAGAGCCCTTGGTTTGAAAACGGGTGGATATGAATTTATAGGATACTGAGTAGTACTATAGAAGACACAATACCAATACTATTTTAGGTACTGTTCAGTACTGTAGCATCTGAAACTATTCACCTGATTTGGGCCTTCGTGCCACCGGTTTGGGCCTATAGGAATCAGGGCCTTCGGCTCATCAATGGCCTTTGAGCCTTAGGGCCTTCTGGCCAAAACGACTATTTAGTTGCCCAATTAACGCAGAGGAGGCCCCAGAATTGGATGAAAGAAAGAGTAACAGTAACTAGATAAATATCTAACCGGATTGAAAGAATGTGAGGGTATGGAAAGTACCATGAGGACTAGGCACCATGCATCTTTGTATGGGTCGATGATAGGTGATCAGCAATGTAGGGTGGGGATCAAGGCGATCAATGACGTAGAATCTAGGGAGGGTCAGTTCTTCTGGGAATGGGTGTATGGGTCATCTAATTGGAATAGTATTCCTTTGGGCCTTGGGATTATGTATTGGACTTTAGATTATGTCGAGCCTTCGGCCTTGGGCCTACGAGTCATGTAAGGGTTCCCCTTCAACCCATAATAGGAGGATCATCCATATTAAAATAAAACCAAGGCCTTTGGGCCATTTTGGCTGGAATGTGTGACAAATATTGATATTAAATAGGGTGTTGTGAAATCACTATGGGTGTAAGATACAATTCCATGTTAGGATTTTTTAGGCCTCATTTTTAGTTCTTTTTTATGATGTAAATACTAGATATTAATTAATATCAATGTTACCTTTATAGATTATAATGAATTTTAATTCTTGAGGATGTTTCTAATTATGAAATCATTAAATTTAAATGAATACTGAAATGAGTATTCATTTTTTAATTAAAAGCCATTTCTTTTTTAATGAAAATGGACATGATTAAATATGGAAAAAACTTGTAGTTTTATTATTTTTATCCAATTATTTTTATTCATTATGAACCATAATTGTTATTTGTTTCCTCTTAAGTATTTTCTTAGAGTGTTGGGATGTGTTTGAATATAGTAACATCACTAATTTATGCAAAAACCATTATGATTCTACTATATAAAATTTTATTAAGGAAAAATTCATTATTATAACCATATGAAATCAAATAATTGGACAACTTGACATTTTCCCTTCTATAATTCTCTAAGACATTGTACTACCTGTTATTTTATGAAAAATCATTGCAAAAATATATCCTCATACCTATAATTTAGCTAATTTACATATAGTTTTTCAATTATGTATGGGGGAGAGGATGGAATCATGTTATCTGTTTGGTAAAAGTTCTATTCTATAAGAATATTTAGGGGGTTAATAATTATTTACTCTAAATTTTACTACAATATTATATTTCAATTATCATACTAGTTTTCCTCTTTCAATCAAATGTAAAAAAATAAGAGATAATATTAAAATGTGTAAAAATAAAATAGTATAGAAACAATGGAAACAATTTCACAAAAATAGAAGAAATATTATAAATAAAACATTCATATTAGATACATGGATTTTCATTCACCAAAAAATATAGGTAAAAGGTTTTGGGAATATTATAATCAGATGTTTTTAGTCAGATACTTTATGATACCATTATGTAATTTCTTCACGCAATATCTTATAGGGTTCATCAACCTTATTATACCTATAAATTTATAAAATTTATAACCTAAGAATATTAGAACCTCATAAAAACCTATATAATTTCCACATGAGTGGTATACATTAAGGTTCACCATTAGTTTGTTATGAAATAGTCTACTGGAACATGGGGACATCATTTTTTTCATCATTATAGACTGTGACACTCCATTATCTAAATGTTTTCTATGTGATAATCATTGCATTGTCTTTATAAAAATGTTTTTCCCATTCATGTGAATTTTTAATAAACCTCCCATCATAAATTGGTCCATTCAAAATGAAAATAATATAATTTGTGGATATGTTAAATTATATTGGTATATTACCTTAACATATTATAGTTTTCTAATTCCAAATTATCATGTTGATGCACACCAATCAAAGGTTTAGGTTTTAATTAATTTTATACTATTAGGATTATATTTTGTAAATGATTTATTAAACAAGATGAGGATCATTACTCAAGGATAGTTTTTACAAAAAAATTGGTGTTGAGTTTATTATTTTATATATTTGTCTAATAAATATATCAAGTCAAGGAATTTTTTATTTAGTGTATAATATCCAATAATTATTTTTATTACCAAAGGGAGGATTGATATTTATATATTTTACTTCATATAAAATAATATATTATATATTATTTATTACAATGTGTAAGATATTGTCTCAGTGATTATTTTCATTTTCACTAAGAAGATCTCAAGAGTGTAAAATTTTTGCTACCCATTTAAGAATCTCAACCCCATGATATTATTTCTAAAAAGGAGATCTCATTTCAATATTTTTATTTAAATGATGAGGATCACAAATAAAAGGATTTTCTATAAAAAGGTGTATCATGTCACATTACCTTTATCATGAAAAGGGGGATCTCAAATAAATGATCATTTATAATTAAGAGGATGTCAACAAAAGAATTTAGTTTAAAATAGGGGAATGGACATAAATATTTTAGCCTAATATAGAGGTCCATGAATGAATGAATTAGTAACCATGATTAATTTCTTAAAATATCATATTTTATGTCACTATAACATGAAACTATGACTAAAAAGAGGTGGGTTTCTTTATCTTTGTGAGAAACCTCCAACTGTTTACATAGTGGAATCTAAGATATTATGATCCCTATAATCATTGGGGGTCTATTTACATTATTTTCTTAACATGTGATCAATTTTAGTGAATGAGATTAGTTATTTATAACGTATACATCAATTATATAAAATTTTTAATTATGAAAGGGATGTATGTGAAGGGTTTGAGAATTTTTATTATTACTCTATCATGTCTTGAGTACATTTCCATGGATTACTAATAAGTATTAGATAATCAATATTTATGACCACCCAACATGAATGAATCCATGATGATAATATTAATGAAATTATATGTATGTAAATTTAAGGTGATAATGTCGAGGTACATAAATATTAACTTGGAAGGGGTCACCACTAAACAAGAAGTAGTGGCCCCATTATGAATATATTTGAACACAATGATGATAAAATAGAATATTTTAATTTTTTATGCATTATTTATAGGGAATTTTCAGTATATGTTTCCTAGAATAGTAATCTAAGTATTTGTAATAGAAAATTTTATATAGGAAATTATTTCCACTAGTTTATTTTTTTATATATATATTATGATATAAAATATTCATACCCTATACATGGTTAATCTTAGAGAACAAATACATGATTATTTCATAGTTTTTATTTTTATTGTTTTTAGTATGATAAGTCTTGTCTCATTTATTGAATTTATTATACATTAAATTTTTTTGAAACCATGAAATATTAATGGATTAATTAGTTAAGAGTTGTATTTTTATCAAGTTACTTTTTTTCTGTGTAAATCACAACACGTTATATGAAATTTTTAATTGTGGTTTAATGTCTTGAACGATGGAAAAGGTTTGTGATTTTGATGATCACAATCATATAACATTGAAAAAAAATATTTTTTGAGTATGATATCACACAAAAATGATAAAAATCATTTCACTATTAATTTAATAATTTCTAGGATGATGGAAATAGAATATCAAATAATTTTGAATGTAAGTTCAGTTTTTTCATAGGGGATTGTTTATATATTTTAATGATGTATAGATATGAATAAAAATTGGATCATTGTTTATGGTGTTAAATATTAGACTGTTTTATACCAACCTATCATGTGATAATTTAAAGATTAATAAATTTTGAATTATGAATAAAAATAGAATGATCATCATCTGGGAGTACTTCATGTAGAATAATTTCATATATATTAGACCATAATTGGTTTCTAAATTATATTCTAACATTATAATGATTAATTAATGGAATAGTTTTTATGGTGATAGAGGTCACACTGCATTTTGAATTCATATCCATTGTAATACCCCATATGAATAAAAATTAGAGATCAAAATAACAGTTTTAATTGGGGAATGGAATAGATAATAATTACATGGTTTCTCCTATGAAAATATATTCCCTCATTGTGATGTTTTATTCTTTCATTAAGAGTGTAGAGAAACACATTAAATAATTAGAATTATCATGCACTAGGATGTATAAAATTTGGAATATGATAAATGGTAATTTTTTTACATAACCCATAACCTAATAAATTATAATTGGTGGAGAGGTATATTTTTTTTGAATTAAAGGTGATGAAACCAAAAAAGTATTTTAAGGAACGAAACACATGGTAGTAACAGTGAATTGAATAGGAATGAATTCTATAGTTAAAAACAAGATAATAGATGTCATCATTACTATATATGTCATATTACAACATGAACTAGGACCCAAATAAATATATAGATTCATTTCATACATGTAGATTCATTTTTTTAGGTTTTCAAAAGACCTGATTTAAAATTTGTTGAGGGGGGAATACAACATGAGACACTATTTTCCATGGGATGGGGGAATCTCTAACATGAACTATCTTCCCAATTTTTAATTGATATAGAGGAAAACCCAAATTAAAAGATGGTGTAGAGGGGGATCCATATCATGAATATGCTATTTACAAATCACATGTCAATCAACCATTTCCTATATTTATTCTTATGAGTGTCCCTCACTATGGATACCCATTAGAACCCCCATATATCCAACCCTAGGAAATCAAAACAAATTGTAAAATTAAAATCCAACAAGGAATCATCGAAAATTATTCACTTATCCTAATGCCACCATAACCTAACATATCTTAATTTAAAACTATATCCTACCAAATCATCAGCAAAACTACATTTTTTTATATAAGGGGATGATATGGGGAAGGAAAATGGGAATATGAACCAAAAAATCCAAAAAAGTGTGCTCTATATCTGTCAATCATATTTGATGTCTCCAAGGAACATCATATATCCACCACTAACATAATTATCATCACTAATCCCAAACATCCACATGAATTTTATTTGAAAAAATATTACAAAAATGTTAGAAAAATACACAATTGTTAGAAATTTAAATGAAATTAAAGGGAATATAAGTTCACTAGGGATATGCGATCTTGGGGACACTATGTATTTTGGGGAAATATGAATCAAGAAACACATGGTGGTAAATAATTTAGGTAAAACGTAAAATTACATAATTATAAAATAATTATAGATAAAAAATTCTCATAATATATAGAACATATATTGATTGATATTTTATGTATATTATTTATCATTCCTTGATATTCTAATAGATCTTATAATATAGATATATTATAGTTAGACAATACGGAATATTCCAATCACTTTAATGTCAAATAGTACAGAACCCCAAGCAATATATTTAGTGTTGAGTGAATATGATGATAATTCATTATGTTTAACATTACATTACTAGAAAATTAAAAAAAAATATTTTGATTTCATGGTTAGGTTATCATTCTATAATGACTAGGGTGTTACAAAAATATATTTATATTGACTTAAATGTCCAACCATGATATAGTTATGAATGTATTTTATGGATTTCACCTTGGAATAATTTTTTATTGGCTTCTCCAAATATATTATTCCCATACAATTTCTATTAACACTAAAATATAATGATAATAAATATCTACAGTTTAATTAAAAAAGTTTGTTGTAGAGATGACATTTCAAAACTATCTACTTTTGATTCATGATATCAAAGAGTTTAATTCCTTTATACTCTATATAATAGATGAAGTAAAAAAACATCAAAATATGGTAAAAAGTAATTTACCATTTTCACTAATCATTTAGAGAGGGATCACCACAATTATCTTATATACATTAAATGATCCTCAATGTTATCTGATGTGAAAAGTGTTGAGAGTTATGTGTCACAAATAACATAAATATTTCTATATATAACTCAAAATCTAATCCTTAATATTGAATCACTCATGGATTATGTACACTTACAAATCAGTGTAGGAGAATTAATTGGAATAACTCATCCATTTTGTATCCTAAGGTCACTTCATTCCTGTATATCAATTAATGTTTTATTAAAAAATTTGGAATTTCATTTCCCCCATCTCTAACTCAAATTAATATTACAAATTTTTAATTCTTATATCTTGTAAATATAATTGATTCCCATTTTTTCTGGTATGATTTAGTCAACATAAATATATATCATATGTTAGGATTCATGAGGTGGTAATATAATTATGGTGTATTGATTTCATGAAATTTCTGAATCATATGATATCAAGGTTGTTTACCCTATCATTGATGATACAAACTATCTTGGGGATTGTGTGTTTTCTATTAAGGATAAAAAGTGTTTGGAAATAATCAAAATATGGGGATATTTATATGAAAACTTCCTCACCCTAATGGGGTATGTTACTTCATTATAAAAAATGTATTTATAGTAAAATGATGTCATATCACTAATGGGGACACTTTTTGATAACATACTACAGGAGTAACCAGTTGAATTGAATGATTTATATGGCTTATACCCTATATAATTATAATTCATTTATAGATCAAATGTTTTATTTCAACAGAGATATGTTAACATGTGGATTTGTATCATAAAAATTCATTATGGTTAAATTTTTTCCAAAGAATCTCTAAAATAATATTCTTGAGATTATTATTATGTCACCATAATTGTCGGATATATTATTTTGTCACTGTGGTACAAACAAATTCAGGGAGTCTATTGGGTGAAGAGAAAATACACTCATATCTATCATATTGGAATGTTGGGTGGTTGAATATACATGTTTTTTAGGATCATAATTGAAAATATTTGGATCTCCTGGGCTTGTAAATTAAAGAGTGAATTTATATTTTTTAATTTCTATTGTATGGGACATTTTTATATTTTAGATTTACATAGTTGTAGCATCTTGAGTGAAAGATTTAAGGTACACATTGAGGCATAGTGTCGGGCTTGAGTCTTTAAGAGAGTATATGAGTATAAGGAAATAATTTAAAAGGGTTTCAAAAGGGGTTTAGGTAGGTTCATTGTGTAGCATGGACAGTTTGGGAAAATTAATAATGCATCTTTTTCAGGGGGTTTTATTTATATACGTGGTCCATGAATTGGTGTTTTTAAATTATAAAATATGGGTTAGGGATAATGATTAATATTACAAGTTAGACCATGTGATGTGTATTTATTTCATGTGTATAACACATAGTTGGTGCACAGATGTAGAAAAACAATTAAATAAAATCAATTTAATTTTAGTACTGCTTCTCATGGTGAGCTTGTGGTTTGTGAAAATGTGAATCGATACCATGTGAGTGCGATTTCCTGAGTAAGTTCCAACCACATTGTTGTAGTAATATTTCCATAACCATTGAAAATTATAAGACATAATAAAATGTGTAAAATAACTACTTCTCCTTCTAAATTTATTTTCTCTCCAATGAAACCCATAGAGGAGGATGTATCCTTCATTAGTCCTTAATTTAAACTCTATTTGGAGTTCTTTTTTTGTGAAATTTCACATAGAGTTTGGGTGAGCTACACATTCCACCTATTTAATTTTATTTTTCACCAATAATTTTACATATTAGTATTAATAGATAAGGGATTTAGGTAATGATTAATGAGATTTTGGTGTAATTGTCTCATGATAAAGAGACACTTTCATAGGATAATTATAAGACATCTTGAGATGAGGTCGTCATGTTGTTATATTCCATTTGTTATGAGTTATGTCTATATATATTCCTAGTGTTTTCTGTTAAAATTAATGAAATTTATGGTCAAATAGGTTTCGTTAGATAGATATTTTTCTCAATATGTCATCAAGAGTAAGCCATTTACCATTTATGGGTGATTGGTCATGCTATTAGTGTCATGAGGTTTTTTAGTTCAATTTTTCATAATATTTCCATTGAAATTAAATTTAAAATTAAATATGTATTGGAAAATTTTAATTTAATAGTTTTTAATTTTTTTTATAAATATATATTATATATCATGATCTGTGATTGGTGATCGAAGTTGATGAGATTCTTAGAAAAACTGAAGAAGTGATAGTTGTGATGTTATTGAAAGCAATCAATATAATTGAAAAAGGTGGCCCCTAGGTATTTCCCGATGGTTTATAAATTATATTTAGGAAACATGTTGTATGCTGTCTGAAAACTATAGGTGATTATCAAACCAACATATAATAAATTTATTGGTCTATAATGAATTCCTAGGAATGGAATAAATAATGTTCTAAAGGCCACAAGGGACCTTGGGAATTAATTTTATTCATTACCTATCATTATTTGTGGCCCCAATAATAAATTTATGAATTTTGGATTATGAAATGAGTGGAGTGGGACTAAAATGTACATAGATATCATATAATACCTACACTGGTTCTCTTATAATATATGATTAATGATGAGAGATTATTGTAGGTGATTTTTTTGATAATTACCTAATATCAACATGAGATTCATTAATTATTTTGGGCATTTAAATATGAGTATTGCTTCTTTGATCCTCCCCCGATGATATATGAGCATAGAAGACATGTTTTATAAGTATAAAACGGATATTCTAGTTATATAGGATCAACTCACGAGGACCATATGAAGAGATATGTCAATTTTAAAATCTATTTAGAGTGATGTTTCTACAACTTTCCCTAGGAGGATTGTGAGTCCTTCATATGATTTTAATAGTGTAGAGGGATTTTGTTCCATTAAAGTAATTGTTTGGGGTTCAGGATTGTTGAAGGAGATAAAGGATCACATGAAGGGTTTTATAATGAGTATATGTCAAATAGTACCCTCAGCGGGTTCCCCAATTTCATGTTAACACTAGAAAATGGGGTTTTTCAGAGATATAGTTTCTATTTATATATTATACCACATTAAAACCCAATTATTGATGATGTAAATATAAAATTGATTCGATAATATTATCTGGGTTTTTTTGCTACAGAGGATAACATAGGGCATAAGTGACCAGTTCAGGCAAGTGGCCGACCCTTGTGGTTTAAAATGATTTTCTTGAGAGGATGTATAATTTGTGAATGTGTGGAATGACACAAGGTTCCAAGGATGATGTAATCCAGAATACATATGTTTTAGGTGTAATATATATATATCTCTGTGTGTGTGTGTTTGTGTTTGGGTTCATATATGGGATGAATATGAATATGGGGTCAGACATAGAGGAGGCTGATATGTATATTTGGGTAATTAGGGACTAATTTATACTTCCAGAAATTGGATATGAACCCCATGTGTAAAACGATTTTTTTCTAGGGATAAGTATAGTTCACCTATTTGATAACACTATATTTTTTTGACAATTATATTTCCCATGAGTGGATTCATAATCTTAAAAGTATTTGTATACATCCACTAGGTGGTTTATGTTGTTTTAGATATTGGTATATTTCCCTTAGGTTGATAAATATACTCAAAGACAATTAAGCAGATCGGTAATATGTTTTATTTTATCAGGGGCTTTATGTTAGGACTAGATGAACATTAATTATTATTTATTTACGCTTACTGCCAGAACTTATTGATTCTACTAAGCATATCACATGTGAAAATACATATCTCATAGTTATGTTGAAGACCTTATTGGTGGTTCCTTAATGATATGTTCTCACAACATTATCTATAATACATGAAACTGGGGTACCAATTTTGACTTCCCTTATACCAGGTCCACGATGGATAGATGACGAATATTACACGGTTGAGGTAGAACGATAAGACATGATTTGGAGGCCAGATTATATGGATCTTAAATATGGTAGTATTACCACATTCCATTATATAAATTCCATCTATTTTTGTGATAGGTACAATGATCGATATATGTCGAAATAAGTTGGTATTACTATGGGTTTCTATGACTACATGGTTCTTCATTCGGTATTATTATTAATGATGATTTTTTTATTCATTCTTCTTCTATTGATTTTTAATAATATTTATACATTTTTTCTCTGATTTGATAGTATAATCTCACCATGATAACATTATTGAGCATCTTGATCAATAGATATCTGTGGGATAAAAAGGAACAATGCTTGAGGTCTTATGGTTCCACTATATGTGACACCGATCAATAGTCATTGGCCAGATTGTTGTCAAAATATGGTACTATAGAATCCTTTACTATAGAGTACTATTTAGGGATATAGTAGGTTCAGTTTATGGAAGAGGAACTGATTTTTATAGTCCTGGGATAGATTCATCATGAAGACCATTTTCTATGTAACCTATAGGTTACCAGGTGTATGGGATTAATATTCTATTATTTCTATTTTTTTCCTATATGGTTTCACCATCTGTGAGGGACTTTGGGTTTTATATTTATGATTAATGGGCATTTGGGTCATGGTCCATTATATATAGATGTGTTTTCATGACTTATTTATGCATAAATATGACTCACATGACCTTAAAATTATTGTATTTGATTGATATCACTGAAGATGGAGTTTTTGATTATTTAATGCCTCATGATCAAATTTAATGGAATGTTCCCGAAATAAAAGTGGGTGGAACTCTATTTATATAAACCACCATAAATTTCATTTGATGATTGGTCATATAGATTATGGTGAGGGAAGATCCTTGATAAAAACAATGTACTATATCTTAGAAGGTATCTACAGAGACCAGTAGTGGGTATGTATATGAATTTGATGCCTTGGTATGGGTTTTTAAAATCATACATGAAAATTTATGTAAATTTTAAAGATAAAAGTATTTGATTAATTGTTATATAGACTCTTATTGGAATTATACACAACCATACCATATAAGTGTGGTTTCATTGACACAGATTTTTAGGGAATGGTGAAGTTATGTGTATATATGTGTATAAATGGATGAGTATGTAGTCCTCATGGGGTAGTCCCATATATGGATATCATGTGAGGAATTGATTCCCCAAAAGGGAATCAATTTGGGACAAAATACTAGTTCAGTTTATATGGATACTTGAAATGGTATTTGGACTGTGACTTACTGGGTTATATGGAGATTAGATTATTGGTATTACCCATGGGTTGTGACTATTGTGAAACATTATTAATGGGCTAGGTGAGATATCTCTGTTCTCATGGGATATTGATCAAAATATTAGAGATATGAGTTATTTGTTATGGGGTAACATGATATATGGGTTTACAAATACATTGATTTGTCTTATAGATACATGGAATGTGTTGGTTCCATGAAATATATATCGGTGCATGAGAGGTTCATCTAGATAATACGGTATATACATGGTGATGATTTGGTATTTTGTGACTTTAATTAGTGTAATGATTTTGGTATCAAGGATACACATAGAGAGTATGATCATCCAGATTCATTTTCTTGCTGTTTAGATTTTGCCTCTTCATGAGATAAAATGTTATTATCCTAGATGGTTGGATATTACAATTGAAGTGTGAAACTTGAATATTTTATTTAGTGATGATGACGTTTTAGTGAGGGTTAATGGAATATTTCATCAAATGAGTGAAATTCCCAATGTTTTCGAAGACAGAACCATGGTTCATCAAATTAAGTTAAATTAAGAAGTAGTGGGAATGATCAATGATTTACGCTTTTCAGAATTTTCATAACAACTTCTGATTCTGGGAAGAATGAGTAATGTTTAGTGAGGGGGTGATAAATGGGTACAAACCCAATGTCTTTTATGAAATCAACATATTTTACTCTTGTACTGCATGGATCCATGGAGTTTTAAATCAATGCCTGGTCATGTGTGAGATATGTTGAAATTGTTTTACAAAAATTCATGGGATAATAGTTTCTAGATATTTTTATGGATGGAGTTTTATCCCTAAGGGTGAGAGGTAACCTCGAATATGGATTACACAACCATATTATGATTAAATAAAGGTTAATATTTATATTATATTTTTACTATGGTGTGTTGTTATAATATTTAAGGTTATGATCAATGAGATTTATAAGGGAATTCATATTTTTGAAAGTTCTCCCTAGGCATTTAAGGGTCTTATATTTATTATGGGTGAGTGTTGTTTGGAGTTGATGGTTATGTCCCTAGTGATCTAAAAAAGGGTAAAAGTGGATGTTTTGGGTTTATTATAGGGTCTGAGAGGTATGTAATATTCTCTTCATTAAATACATTTATGGACGTAGAATGGCATGTGAATGTATAACCCTCATATTTCTAGGGGAAAATACACACTGAGACCGGTCAATGGATGGTTGATATGGCACAAAGATATGAGTGTACTGGTAAAATGGATTTTATTTGGTTCCTAGGTTAATAATACCAAATGATATATTTATATATGTTCAATTACATCCATATCTTTGAAAAAAAATGGAATGAAAACTATTGTATATGTTCGGGCTAAGATACTTAACCCCATAACCTCAGTGAATAATAGATTTATATTTTAGCTATAGTATTAGATAGAGCTTATATGATATCATTAGGCTTGTAATATAGTTGATTTGATCCATACATGAGTGAGAATTCTTATATACATGTGATTAATTTTGGGATCCTATAAGATGGTTTAGTTAGTTTAGTATTAAACCATTATATTATATAAAAATTTATTAATGAAAATTCATTTGGTTGTTATATGATCTCATTATGCCTCTATGGATTAAATAATATCGATCATTTGATATAAGAGTGTGTTCTCTGTAATGACCATGTTTTTTTGAGAATTTATATATAAAGGGGGTATGATCTTTGATTTTATGTGTAATTATAATTTATATGATATAAATTACCCAAATCATCTCATTGGATTAATGGTAATTTTTATTTATAGGAAACTCTGATGGTGGGGTGCACCATCTCCTTAAATCACCTTTTAGAGTTGATTCATATTATAGGGAGCACCATTATCTAATTCGTAAATTGGTTGAGGATTACTTGTTATATTGAGATTGATAGGAGATATAGATAATCTCAATAGGTTTCATTTATTATGATGAGTGGTGTATTGGGATTTTAATGAATTTTAATCCTGGTTTTTTGAGTAGCACAAAAGAATAATTTTCATATTTCTGGGATTCATCACTATGAATTGACAATGAATTGTTTAACAAGGTATAAAAAGGTTATATGGAAAGTGGATACATTGATATTGTGTATAATATGGGAAACCATATTTTTTGAATTGGAAATTCTAGAGAAAATATAAATTATTGATTTTTTATTGTAGGGTTGTTTTGAGAATTGAGATTGTGATCAGAATTCAAAGTGTTTAAGTATATAAATAATATTGTTTTGATATGTATCATGGCCTAAGAGGTTTTCTAATTCCTCAAGTGAGTCTTGGGATACTTATGTTGAATTTTTTATGGTTACAGAACTTTTTTACCTGGGTTCATGGGTTTGTTTTCATTGTCCAAGATAAACCTAGTAGCATTCCAAACATGGAGTGTTTTTTATATAATATTTTTAAACGGTGGGATTCTTGGTTATCGTATCATTTTGGACTAACCATATACATTTAAAAGAAAACCATTTAGTGTTATTTTTCCTGGGGGTGTTGTTAAAGATTGGAAAATAGTTTAAAAAATCTATGCATCATCTCAAATTCATGGAATGTGGTGATTTTCACTATTAGATCATTTCTTTGAAAACAACGTTAAAAAATTGGGTGATTGGGTTGACATGAACTAGTTATACATCCTTAATGGGAATATTTTTTATAAAAATATGTGAGAATTGTATACAAATAAATAAAGTGTAAAATTAACACCCACAGATATTTCGACCTAATCCGCCACTTTTTCTCTTCTCAACTTCACCCTAAAAATGAGGGTCTCCTCCAACATTACTCTTTAACTATACCTCAATTTGTGGTGGTTTTAATTAAAAGTTAATATGTTTATATTCCAAATTATTATCTCTTTTTACAATCTATTGATTTCAATTTTTATATAAAATATTTAATTATTTGAAAGATGATAAAATTGAATTATAGTGGAATTATCCTAATATAATGGGTATTTTTATTTTCATACCTAGTGGACATCCCTAGAAATGGTAATCCTACAGTCTTCCATTTTTGGGGTTGATGTATTTCATTGTATGAAATTTTACATGGGTTTAGATTAAATTTGGTAACATTCATTGATAATTATGGTTCTCATGAAAATTATATTTCTTGTCATGGTGTGAATGTTTCACCACAAATCTTCTATGGGTGTATGGTTATAGATTTTGTGTAATACTGAAATGTGGGGATGTTTTGGTATTATGACCATTTGAATTTAATGTCAAATTATTTATTAACTATTCATTTTTATTTAAAATTAATTATAAATTTTTATAATTTATTAGTGGACATCCTGGATACGATCAGGTGGTCGAGAGATGATTCGATGGAAAATACTAGGAAGTTATGTTCGAATGTGTATTAAAATAAATTATATGATTTTCATTTAGGATTGAATTGTCATGAAATTAAAATATTTATTGAAGAAATATATAAATGACAGTATAGATTAAAGGGTTATAATATAGTGAATCTTAAGTAATCACCTCTCACAATGGAAATACAATATAGTCGAAGAGAACCAAAATTAGTAAAAAAAATTATATAGGATATTGTCAGGCTAGCTCTAGAATTCAATAAAAATAATGCCTAGTTAACCTTGTTCCGTGTTTGAATAAGAGTAGAGTGGTCATTAATATGTTCATTACATCTACACATGTGGTAAATACTTTTCCATGGATTATTGATATGTTCTTATGGATAATGGAAGATGATCAATTAGTTGGTCTTCAAATAAGAAACAGTGATATTTTTCCTACGACACATTTCTTTCCCATCCCTCAAAGCATAAGCCTCTTCCATTAATGTGTCAACATATTATAGGATGAAATAGAGGCATAAATGAATGAACCTCCCATGTCATAAACCAACCCCCTTCTATTCATTTAACTATTCTAACATGACCCGTCCACATGAATCTTGAATCCACTAGATTAACGAGTCTATCTAATCCACCACCAATAAAAGGCCTCACCCTAATTGTTGGATGAATGCACTCCTTCATAAATTTTATTCTTTGTTGAAAGAGTTTACCCAAAAAATATGAGTAGATGTGTGATACTAAAATTAAATTACTGATATTAAATAACCTAGATATGTTCCCTTACACCCCTTAAGTAGTGATGAATGATTAATTGGTACTATTGGCATGAGTATAACATGATATTCTAATGATATTCCATATAAGATCTAGGGTTTTTAAGATGAGTATGTGGGAGTGATACTCCCTCATTGATATATAATTTCTAGGTGTTTTTCCCTAGTCATATTCTAGAGAGGTTGGGAGAGTGTGGAAAATGCATAGTTAGACCTTAGGATACGATATGAGGAATGTGATTTCTCTCTATGGTGATTTTTTATGGCTTTTACTATGAGGATAGTGAGGCCTTGATATTATTATATTTATACTAAAGGATTATATTATATTTGAGTAATGGTTAGGGGATAAATATATGAGAAGGAGATAATGGACCATGAAGGGGGTCTTAATAATGATATGTAAAATGGGATCATAAATAGGTTCTCTGTTTAATGTTAACCCTAAATGGGTGTGGTTAAATTATAAAGGTAATATTGATTTCAGGTATATTCATTGAACACAGGGATAAATGTTTCTTTAGTTGTGTGGGTTCTATGATAGGGTCTAATTTTTGTGATAGGAATGTCAACCATGGAGGCATGCGATTGGTTTTGGCATGTAAAATCGCACAAGAGTTTTGCTTGATGCTCTGTGTAGGATATAACCCATATGTGTATGATCTTTAATAAAAGGTTTTGGGAAGGGTGTTCCCCATGTATATATGTTTTATATTGAAAATATTAATGTCTTTGTTGTATGTGAATATGGCGTACATTCCAACGCATATATTCTTCTTCAGGTAATGATAAACAGATTCCAAATTATGGGTAGGTGATTCAAACCCCTAGTTGTTTCACTATATTCTTGGTTTAGGTATATATCCCAATAAGTGTCCTATAATATATATATGGATCACTATATTACTACCAGATAGATATTTATGTCCACTGGAATGGTATATTTTCCATGGGTGGTAACAAATGATGAGAGATGCTATGAACTCTCTAAATAAAGTATCTCACATATATAGTTACAGGAAAAGACATAAATCACCTAGATGGTTGATATATTAAATTACACATTAAGACTATCTAATGTAGGAATATTTGATCAATACTATCAAATTTTAATGTAAATAAAAATAGTTATTAATCATTTTTCTCTTTTATATGTTATATCATAATTCCATTCATCTAAAAACATTTTTATACAATACTTTACAAGTTATTTGTAGGACCCGATTAGTGGTTTTTTACTGATTTATATACAAACACCATTCTCTATAGCACCCAGTGATTTTGTGATTTTTTTAAACTTAATATAATATTTTATATATATTTCAATACATGAAACAACAAGTTTATCTTCCATTACATTCAATACTATGTGTAGCTCGTGATACACACAACACCAAGTATTAATGAAACACAAAATATAAGAAAAATATTATTTTAGAGTTATCACCAAGTAGTTGGAATGACATGTATGAAAAGGATTAAATAAATTATGAAAATATATTATCTATATAATTATATATAATGAATTATTTTTTGACCAATTATTTAGAAATGAAAAGAAATACTATCTAAAAGCGAAGGAATTTTATTTTCTAAAAATCTAATTTTATGTGCACAGACATGTTTTACCTCAAAAAAAGTAAGAAATAATTTTTGGTCAATAATTATAATGGAATATATATATATATTTTATATAGTGAAATTTATACCATTTATATTTTTTAGATAATACATAATAATAAATTGAATTTTTAGGATAAATAATTTATTATTCTGGAAAAAAGTGTTGTAACATTTTATGAATTTATTTTAAATTTTTATTTACACATTTAGATATATTTTTAGTAATAATAATATAATTTTTGAAATAATATTTTCAAAATTTACATAGGTAACATTATTTTTACTTTTCGGAAAATATTCACTTTTCAGAAAAATTGAAAAACAACAATTGTTTGTAAAATATTCAGTTCTTTTGAGTAAAACAATTTATTTCTAAGAAATATAATTTTTTTATATGATTTCAGGTAACAAAAATATGATTTGGTTAAACCTAATCCAATTAAATAAATCTTAATCAATATGATATTATATTTTAGTATAAGTAATTTTATTGGTTTAAAATAAGTTTTTATGAAAGCTATTTTAATGTGTATAATGCTTATCCTTTTTTATTATATAAAAAACCATAATGAAGAGTGATTTAAATAAATTATAGAGATTATTTATTAGTAAATATTACTTGGGTTTCATATAGTGAATATTATTAGTCATAGTGTTAATTTGAAATCGTATTTTACATAGAAGAAATATTTATTGAGAACCCTTTTTTCATCATGTTATTGGGTTCAATATTAATTTATTGTTTGAAAATTACATTAGTTGAATTTAATAAAAATGATTCCATATTTTTAATTAGATTAATTTATATTTAATGATAATTTTAAATTAATTTTTTACCATAGTGAATAATAAAATAAATAAAACATCATTTACCAATGTTAAGGTAAAAATGTGTTTATATGGGGTTAAACTAAAATGAGTAGGTGTAAAATGACCAAAAAAATATAAAAGATACATTTTAAAGCCATATTTATAACTTATATCAGCTATTTTGGAGAAGAATAAATATTTTAGCCTTAGGACATGTGAATATCTTCGGTACACCATTTAATTTCTAAAATTACAAGTGATCATGTCACCTCACTTAAAAGTTGTCACCACTAATCCTATAATATATACAATTTAAAAACAAATTTAATAGTTCCAAAAATACCTTAAGAACTTCCTTAATCCCCTAATCACATTCTAAGAAACTTATTTGGGTAATAAACCTTCCTATTACGAATTTGGGGGCGAAAAAAATTCAATCTGAATAAGAGGTCACATCCGTTACAAATAATTTTATTTTATTTCTTCCTAAAACTACTAAAATTATAATTAAACCATTATGATATTATAAATAAGTATATTTCATATAAAAAATGTTATTATGTTAATTTCATAACAAAAATATATCTTCTATTCTTTTAATGCTATTACCATGTCATTAATCTTGCGTACGACAGACTACCGCTTCGCGAACCAATGTCATTCATTTTATATATACACATATAATCAGCGAATATAATGATATATTAACAAATTATTTGTGATATATATGATACTATTGTACTTATATAATTATTATATCACATAATCCTTATTACATTCCATTAACTAGTTATACAATAATGTCTCTAATGTGTACGAAGGACTACCACCTCACAATGTCACATGATTCGTTCATGCTTTACATGAAAGGAAATAAAGATAGTCTAAATTAAATTTAATGATATATATAAAGTTAAAAATAATCTATAATGGAAATACATAATTTAACATTATTTCAATCAATTATTTTTAAATAGGACACAATGTTTAAAAGTACATACAACATACCCTCTCCAAGAACATTCTATTTCATTTTATATATCTAACTTTAATATATTACGATATATAAAATTATATTTAATATATATTTTATTTATATCAGGGTTAATGTATTTTAGATTATGTAACCATGATCAATTTAAATGGACCAAATATAACAAATCAAACAACACTAAAAAACATTGGAGTTATTTCCCAAAATTTGATTTTAACCATTAAGAATTTATAAATGGAAAATAAAAGGTAATAATTAAATAATATATGATATAATACATTATATAATTTTTCTCTAATATATGTATGAATAATTTTTATTTATTATATAGTTTTTTTAATGTTTCTAAAGGAATCCTAGACTTATTTTAAGGTATTTATGTCTCACATTTTACATCAGGGACAAACAATCGAGATTCAACGCCTATTTATTTTATGTGATGTATATAAATCCCATTAATGTGTTTTATGATTATCAACATGAAAAATATTTTAATTTACATATTCATTTTAGGATCTCTCTCTCATTGGGTTTCCTATTTAGAAGTTACCAATGTGGTATGTGTTTTTTGTCCCAATGTGTCTGCTTTGAGACATATGTTTATAAATGAACGTATGTTATTTTATGTGGTTCATATACATACCTTTATAAATATAATATAAAAAATTTATTCATTCTCATTATAATATATGTTTCATTTAATTTTATTTACTCACGGGTTTTATGATTCAATGTGACAATTGTGGTATGGTTTTTAGGATACAATCATAACGTTTATCAGTATTTTTTACGATTATGATTCTAATGATGAAATATTACATTAAATGTCACAAAAAACAATTTATTATTCTTATCATATTATTATTAAATGATAATACATTTTCCATTTATTTTTTATATACAGAAGAGGTAAACATAATATTTTTATTATAAATAACATTTATTTCTCTCCAATATTGGAAACAATTTTTCTTAAAAACCCATATTTTTTTAAAAAATTCTTTAAAAAATTCTTACAAAATACCTATCGATTTAGTAAATACATTTTTACCAATTTCTCTCTTTTTACAAAATATTTTTAAATAAATATTTTTGTCATTTTCCAAACATGGCCTATTAAGATATTATATGAAATGTGAAAGGAATATTTGTTTAATAGTTTATGAGATAACCATAATTTACCACCATCATAACCAATATATTATTTTAATAATCCTTTATATGTTTTCATAGTTATTTAAAAAAGATTAATTTTAAAATGGATTAGGTTTTATAAAACAATTAAACGTGAGAATGATATTTTCCTCAAAAAAATATAAATTTTTTAAATATTAATTTATTAATTTTAAGAGATTATGTTAAAATAAATAAAATTTATAATACATCTAATATGTTTTCAAACATTTATTTTCCAAGAAATATTACTTTCTTCAGGAAATATTCCAAGTGATCTTTCAAAATAATTTTTTTATCTATGATGACATCCTTTGATATTAATTTTCTCTAACTATGGATATTATCAAAGGATATTATTAATATTATTTATTGGGATAATTTATGTATATGATGAAAATATTTTTATGAATGTTTTTTATCTTCCATGTGTTATACAAAGATAAAATTATTAAGAAACCGCTTGTTTTTCCATTGGTTATGCTTTCAAGAAATGTCGTAATTATTATGAAACTTATTTTTTACATGTTATGTTATGATTAAAAGTTTTGTGAAACCAATTTTTTCATTGGTTTTGATGTGATGAATATTTTATTATCTTGTGAAACACATATGTATTATTTCAATTAAGTTAATTGTGGGACCTATATCTCCCTCAAAGGCATTGGATAATGATTAATGTTATATGAGATAAGAGTATTGATGTGAGGTTATATTGAGAATTAAAAATGGTGTAAGAGAGGTTATCCCAATCCCAGAATACGGTACATATTAGGTTATCCCAGGATATAATAATGGTTCATGAGAGTTTATTCGAAGCCTGGTGTAGGGACACAAGTGGTTAGACCAATCCAAACCTATTATGAATTTCAAGGTGGGTACCCTTTTCATATGCTTTTCTATGAGAGTTTATATTCCAAAAAATCAATATATTATTCCAATGTAATTATCTCATAGATCATGTTATTTAATTCCATTATTTTTCATGTCTTAAGAGCTGCAAAGATTCATGTCTTGTAAGATAAAATGATTCCTTCCAGGGTTGAAGTTTAAGATCTATGTTATAGAGGGTATGTTTTTCATATTTTTATCATGTTTTCCAACCATATTATGATATTATATAGATATCACCATTATTTACCCTTACTGGGCATATGTGATCACCCTCTCTCATGTTCATTTTCCTAAAGATATGATGAGATGTATTATGTATTACATGTTTAATCTTGGTTATAATTATAAAGGGATTAGTGGGAGATGACGTAACTAACTTATGGACTAGTTTTTTAGGTGTCAAGGTTTCCAAAGGCAATATACATGAACGATTATAGCATGAATAATTATGTTATGTATTGAATGTTAAAATATTTAAATAAAATATTTATATATGAAATATTTGAGTTTTTATAATTGGTATAAGTGAAATATTTCGTAAGGTAATAGAAAATATGATGAGAAAACACTAGTGATATCCCTAAGGATATATCAAAGTATATGTCTTGGGATTTGATTAAGGATAATTAAATTGAAGACTGTAAGTATTGGAAAATATCCCTAAACTTTGGTAAAGGATAGAGAGTGTGTTTCCTACAAAATTATATCCTCGTATGGATTCTATATGTAGATGTGGCTCTCTCACAGATGTACCTATGAGTAATAACTTTGAAGTGGGTGCATTGAGATAGATTTGATCGTCACCGGATGTATGATAACAATCCTTATTGTGGAAATCCTTTATC
Source organism: Viscum album (assembly GCA_963277665.1). Taxonomy (NCBI): domain Eukaryota; kingdom Viridiplantae; phylum Streptophyta; class Magnoliopsida; order Santalales; family Viscaceae; genus Viscum; species Viscum album. The sequence goes on along the minus strand of OY728148.1, from coordinate 823,957,053 downwards.
ACTCCTCGGGGAAATGTTTTTGGAAGTCACAAAATCATTATGATCTATCATGAATGGTTTGAATATTGACCAAGGATAAATCTAAAGTGTCTTAGATAAAGAATAATGTGTCATGATTTAAAAATTGTATAAGTGAATTTTCATTATCATGCGATTTCTTAATATGAATATTATTTTTAATAGTTTGATTTTATTATTTAATGGAGGGAACTAGATAGAACTGGGTTAATATTGAAAAATATATATAAATTGTTGACTAGAAACAAAATTGGATGATGATTGGGGTGACAGATATTGTGATTTTTCCTAGTCTATTACCATGATATATGATTAAAACATCCAACTTAACTAACTCTAGAACCAAAAAAACTGAGCAGGATAAAGTTTCATTAGTGTTTTGGTGGAGTATAACATGTGGTAAAGAGTACTAAGTGTCTTATATGTAATAAATGTGAAATGAATAACTCTAGGAAATGTCTCAAAGTAATGAGAATATGTTTTATGTGTACAGAAAAATGGAACATAGCAAGTGATTACTGATAAAAAAATTTAAACAGATGGTTAATGAAATAGATTATAATAATGGTTTTACTATGGAACCATCAATGGTTCAATGTTATATATTTTGAAATTAGGGGCATTATATAAATAGACATCCTATTGGAAAATATAATGTAAATAATCATCATGGTGGTACATGTAATGGTCTGGTTTTTGATGATGAAGTGACTACAAATGAAATATAAATGTAATGACTTATTAAATAATATGATCAAGAATACTAGTATATGGTATAGGAATGAAATATAATTATTGAAGTTTTTTTGTATTGGAATTAATGATTTATGTAACATATAATTATTTTTCAAAATAATCTTTTCATTAATGATTTAATAGAATATGATGAATGTTATGAATGACCTTGAAATGTTATTTAAAGTAATGGTTATATTTTATAAAAAATACAATATTGAGGGAATGTAGTCCTTAATATTCTCATAATTCTGAGATAATAGTGTTTATATATGATAAATAGATCATTGATTTGAATTAAGTAAATTAGAAATTATTGTGAACTTTGATCTAATAATTGTTTTTGTGAAATAGGCTTAGTTTATCGATGATTGGGTTTATAAAATTGTTAAATCTATGGAATATTTTCAATAATATGTTGTTTTATTTATGTAATGTGGAAACATGAATGTTTTAATTTAGGTTTTATTGAAATTATGGTTATTATCAAAATTTAAAAGAATATATTACTAAGGTATTAAAATATTTGTAATTTCAGTCTTAAGAACTGCTTAATGATATTTATAAGATTAATTTTATGTATATTTTTAGTAATTTAGTGATCATATATTTAAATTTTAAATTTTCGAAGGATCACAAGGTTAAAAATTTATGGAATTGTATATGGTGAAAATTGTATCTGATTTTATAGGTTAATGTATTACACCACCATATTAGGATTTATTCATATTGGTTCAAGTTATAACCATTTTTGTTTGTATTAAAAGTAGAGATAAAAGGAATGAATTATCATTTTATTATAAGCCATTTATCATTTGGTTCTTGAGGATTTAATTTTTTTCTTCACTTCATAGAAATAGAGATGAAGTGGAAATTTATCAAAGAACAACTAGTTATATATTTCATAAAAATTCTTAATCATTTGGCATGGGGCAGTGCAATAAAATTTAACCTATTTCCATAATTTCTTTGATATCAATGCCATTTTTCATAACTATTTGTTTTGTTCTGTTGTATTTTATTCTTTTCACATCATTAATCACTTTCTTGCATTCAATTATCTCTATCACTCTTCATCATTATATAGACATTTTCCCTTTAGTTCATGTCACAATCATCAATTCCAATATATGTTTGTATATTTAGAAACCTCGTATTCATTAATCCAGATAACCTTAATACATCTCTTTTTGTATTTCAAATAGTAATTTTTTATAACCATTTTATACTGTGGATTTCCCATAAAATAATTTTCAAATGAAAAACCCTTGTTTACAAAGAACATGGTCAAATTGTGTGACTGTAATTTATTTAATGGGGGTAGAATGTAACACACCATGATTTTATAAATATATATATTTCAAATAAATATCATATTTTCATCAATTTTCATTACTTGAAACCCCTTATTTATCTATCATTACACATAATATAGTGTGTATCTTGCGTTACATGAAACAACGTCTTTAAACAAAATGTAAAATTTTATTTATATATTATTTAGTAGGTATCACCTATTTGTTCTAACAACACATACGAATAGGATTAAATGAATTATGACAATATATTATTTACACATGTATATAAAATTAATTCTTTACCAACCAATTAATTGTTAATAAAAATAAAAAAACATTTGAAAATAAAAGAAATATTTTATGATGGACTATTTTTATTCCCAAAAAGTATTTACCTAATATATTAAAAAAATAAGTAATAGTGAATAATTTTAATCTTATTTATATATAATACTTTAAATAAAATTTTTAACATCAATAATTTTTAGTTTTTATATAATCGATATGAATAAATCCAATTTTTTTATTAATGATCATATTTTTCAAATAAGTATTTCTATCACATTTTTCGCCCTTATTGTAAAATAAATTTATGAAAATTCTAGAAAATTTATTTGATAAAATGAATATAATTTTTTACTTCTAAATTTAAAAATTTATATTGGACTAAATTTTAAATTTTCGAAAAAAGATTTTTTACTAAATAGTGAAAATACCAATTTTTTAATTGTGATTTATTTTTAATAAATTATGTAATTTAAAATTACCAATATTTTTTAAAGATGAATAAATGTAAAATAAATAATTTTTATTTATATTTAAACTGCTCAACTTATTTTTAATAAAAAATTTAATATATTTTAATATAGGTTTATTTTTTGGTGTTTAAAAAGATATTATTTCAAAAAACTATTTTGATGTGCATAATGTTTATCCATTTTCATTAATTTAATAACCCTTAATGAAGAGTGATTTTAATATAAAATATATTATAGATCAATAAATATTAATTCATATTCACAATATTAATATTATTAGTTGTAGAGTTAATATAAAATTTTATTTCTCATAAAAAATATGATTGAGAAAAACCATTTTTTCCACTCGTATGTGGGTTTAATTTTAAACTATGTTTTGAAATTATGTGAATATAATAATTTATATTATATTTTAATATAAACTAAATTTTAGATGATAATGAATCCTATAAATTTAAAAATAATTTATTTACCACGACTAAGGTAAAAATGGTTTTATCGTAGGTTAAACATAAACGACACGGGTTATAAATAATCTAGAACATTTAAAACAGAGATTTTATATCCATATATATATATATTATTTGATCTTTTATAGGTTCGATATTATCCTATTTTGTATAATTTTGGAATGTGAAAAAACATTGGTAATGTTTTTTTAAAAAAAAATTAAGAGTGCACTCACCACCCTTATAAAAGGCCACCCCTTCTCCTCTCATCATCACACCTCCAAAATCAATATATGAGTAAAATAAATTACCAAATATCTTCCAAAATTCCCAAATAAAATCATATAATCCTTCTTTTTGTTATAAATCGAACCTATGATACCCTTTTGGGTAATCCAAAATAAGTTATCTGATGAAGAGGGAATGTCCTTAACTGATAAGATTATATTTTTTCTTTCACAAACTATGTAAATTATTATTAAACAATAATACCAGAAAAATAGTATATTATATACAAAAATATGTTATTGTTTTAATTACATTACCTAAATATTTATCCTTTTCCACCCAATAGGTTATGAAATCGTCAATCCTATGTACAATGGATTACCAGTTCGCGAACTGATGTTATTCAATTTCCATCACCACCTCACACAATTGGATATAATTATGGATGAAATGTTTATATATAATATAAATTATATTATATTACATATTTAATTGTTAAATTAAATATTCAATCTAACTTTCTATTGATTGGAAATATGATAACGTCTCACACATGTTTGATAGATTTCCACATCATGTAATGATGTGATTTTTTTATGATTTAAATGAAATATAATAAGTTTTGATTTAAATAAATATATGATATATATGAAAAATAAATCATTAATTAATGGAAATATATGTTTTTATCTTTCTCATTATCAATTTATTGATAAAATTGAAATATTATTCATGCATATGTATAACCTACCATCTCCATGAATGTTGTATTTCATTTTCTAAATCTAACATTTATGGATTAATCTAAACACATATATAATGAGTATATATTACATTATTATGGGGGTAAAAATTATTTATATTACTTGACCATTATCACATTAACATGACCAATAATATCGAATCAAAACATTATCAAAATACATAGTAGTTATTACCCAAAACGTGAAATTACAAGGAATTATCAATAAATGGGTAATAAAAGGTCATAGGTAAATAATATAAGTTAATATACATATGAATATGAATATATAATATATCTTTTATAAAAATAATATTTTTAAAAATGTTTTTGGAACATGTACTAAGGAATTTGAATCATATGGTAATGGATTTACTTCTCAATTCTTTAATTCAATAAGACACATTCTATATTTAACATGTATTTCTACTATGTTATGTATATACTACCCATGAATTTATTTTTAAAGGAATTAATTGAAAATTATTTGTGTCTATAAATCTATTTTGGGGTCTCCAATTCATGGGGATTATTTTTTTACTATTACTGAAGCGGTAATGGACCTTTTCCTTAATTTTTATCTTTGAGACATTTGTTAATTTATTAACCTTTATTCTTTTATGAGGTTAATATACATACACATTGACATGTATTATCATTAATTGTTCTTATTACAAACATATTATATGTTTCATGTTATTTTATTCATCCATGGTGTTTCTGATTCAATTTTATAAAAGTGGAAAGGTTCTATGATACAATACCATTGTTTATCAATATTGTTTGTGATTATGTTTGAGGCAGTGAATTGTTATAAACCAACTATAAATAAAATTTAAAATTTTATTATCATATTATTATTTAATTAGAATAAATTTTTTACTTTTGTTTTACTCTTCTTATGTACTGTAGATATCAAAATATTACTTTCATATAATATTTCTTTATTTCTCGTCTAGGTTCAAAAAAAAATTTCTTCTAATTCCATGATTTCTAAAATTGTTTTTGAAAATGTTTTCCCATTATCCAAAGGATTTATTAATGATATATTTATCCGTTATCCAATTATTATAATTTTTTTAAATGAATATTGAAGTAATTTTCTAAATAACGCTAGTTTGAGTTTTACAAAAAATGTGAAATCAATCATTATTTTAACATGTAAAAAATGAAAAGTATTTAATATCATCATGACCATTATATTCATCAAAAAGTAAAATATATGTTTTAATTAAATTTTTTAATGAAAAGAAATTTTTTAAATGTATTATGTTTTTAAAAAATTATTTTCAAGCAAAACAATATATTTTTCCCAGAAAATTTTTTGAAGTATTTTTTAGGATTCCTTTATTTTTTTCAATGTTACTTTTCTATGAAAATTATTTCAAAAATATATTATAATTGTTTTAAAAAGTGGTTTTCAATTAATGGATATTTTATAAATAATTATTCCAAGTGATATTTCAAAATATTATTCTTTCTATGATGACCTCCTTTGATGTTACTTATACATTAATTGGGATATGATCCACTAATATCATTCTTATTATTTCTCTTAATGATATTTGGGATTGAATGCTTTTTAGGAAACCTTTTTCTATTCCATTGTTTATAAATTGATATATTTCTTATGAAAACCACTTCCTTTTCCATTCGTTATTATTTTATGAAATGGTCAATTGAAAATGAAACCCTCTAATTCCATAACACTAGTTACCTAGAGATGGTGTATTATTACATAACATTGTCATGATACAAGGAATATTTTACAAAAATACCGACTAGTTTATTAGCCTTGGAAGTACTAGATACATACATAAGTTTTACACTACATCAAGAGATAAAATCAACAACAACATTTTGTCCCCATTGAACACACTTAGATCCCTTATACAATCCATATAGGTCAACCATAAAATACTTCTTCGCATCCTGGGAAAAATAATACATAGAAAGGGGTGAGCTCAGATTCTCAGTAAAGAAAAACATATAGAGGAAACTTAATAAATATGTATAAATATTTAAGGATATGTATGAACTAAAACAAAATCCTTTTAATCCTAAACGTAAAAATAATATGGAATATATAAATCAAATAATTCCATTTACTTATTCACATGAATATTGTACTAATTTCATATTCCCATGTAATATCAATAGCTAATTTCATAATGATAGAATGCATAATGCTGGACATCATAACCACATAGTTAAGGCCTTGAGCCAAGAGTAGAAATAATATTTTTGTCATTGCCTTATTCTAAGACAATAGTTTATCATATTAGTCCTACAGATGCATTGAGGATCTATAGCGGGATCCACCCATCACTTACTAAGTCAAATTCATTCCTCTTATGAAAAGAATGAACATAACATAAACATTTGTATTAAAACTAGCATATGAAATGTTAATAAATTATTCATAAACTGTGAATGGTATAAAAATAACACATCCACAGTCATACCTATCACAAGACCATCAATACAATATAGAATATTTGTTTCATAATAAATCATCTTTATAATGCTATAAAATCTATTAAAGTATGATGACATAGTGGAATTGAATAGTATTTGAGAGAGATATATTTTTCTTTTTTTGAAATACATTAGAAGTCATGTAATTATAAAATAAAACATTTATTTGGAAAATATTATTATAAGCATGTAATGGAACCTCCAAATGTGTTTTAATGTCGGAGAATAATTGCACCCTCTGTATAAGTTCAAAGGCATTCTTACCATAATTTGTCGAAAAGGTCATTAAGTACCTTGTTTGGAAAAAGACAAAAAGATTATTTTCAAACCATTTTATAAAATGTAAAAAAGGGGTATAAATGGATTTAATAAATAGTCTATTAAATTATGTCAATGTTTTGAAATACATTTTTAAGAAACACGGTTGTGGATGATAAAGAGGTCCCATCAGATACTTACGATAAAACAACCTCAAATAAAGAAGATATTGTGAAATTATCCTTTACCTTGATATTTTCCTTGGATGAGGGTATGATAACCTCTTGTATAATAGTTAAATAATTTTTATTAAAATATATAAGAACTAAATACATAAATATGATACCATATATGATCTTATATTACTGATTTGTTAATAATATTTTAGTTGTTTCATTGTTTCGGGTGTTAACTTATTCTTTTTCCATTATATGTTTTGTTATGTATGTCATGTATATTTTGGATATGATGTATTTTATCCATATAAATAATTATATAATGTTATTAAATGTTATTTTTAATAATAAAATGAAAATTATTCTTCAATGGTTATGATGGGGAATGAATCTCAGCGTGTTTGTGCAGATGGTAATCTGTATGTACCCCAAAACACTACTTCCATTTCAATTTTTGTATTTTAAATGCAAGGAATACCGAATAATACAAATGTATATTATAATTACAGTATAATTTAGTATTTTATATAAATGACTTATTTTTATTAACACAATCCTTTATATGGACAATGTATGGTATGAACGAGTCATATCACTTTTAGGGGGCAATAGTCTACACTTTCTCAAATGAAATTATCATACATATACAACAACAAAATAATAAATGGATTCTATAAAATAGAATTAAATAAGATTATAGATAAAATAATTATCATAAATATCATATATAATTACATTTCCATCAAAATGGTCATCATAAGAGGTGGTAGTAGAAGACTGAACAATCAACATTTTGTGAGGCAATAGTTTGTTGTTCACAGAAACATTATGTTCTATATACATTAGATGGTGGTGTGTGTAATTTTAGTTCAAATATATCTCATAAAAACAACCTAGTGTATTTAGTATTCTGGATTTGTTATAAAATAAATTCATAAATAGATTTTAGGGGGTTGGAGAAGTAAAATAAAATAAAATAACTTAAGAGGAGATGTTACCATTAAATCAGGTAACTCCCTTCAGTTTGAACAAAAAGGATTACTTGAAGCACCTTATTCCTTAGGTATGGATTATAATTGGAATATAGGGATCTAGGGAGATTAATTGGGAAGAGTATGGATGAGCCAAGGGGCTTGAGATTTCTTAGAAATCGGTTAGAGGTGAGGACTTTTTATAAAGAGGATGAGGGTCTCTTTAAGATGTTTGAATATATTATTTTATTATACAATTATTTTCACATTATAAAGGTCCCAAAAGTAGTAAATACGATTATAACATGACTCATTTTAGAAATTAAATCATCCAATAAGAATTGGACATGTTTTAGATATTGTTTTAATTTTTATTATCTCATTTATTTATATAATTCGTTAATGAGGTAAACATTTCATCATTATTGTGTCATAAATAATATGATTTATTTAATGTATAAATATTATAATAAAATTACCATTATTTAGGAAATATTTATATAATTCAAATGAATTTTTATATTTGAAATTATAACATATATAACACCATGTAAATTTTTTTACTAAAAGATATGTGTTTATTTCATTTCGTCTCTAAATTAAATTAATTAATATAAATTGTCATTATCACTCTCAAGTGGCTCAATAGGGTCTCCAAATCGTCCCATGGATTCTCATGGTCAGAAATGTATCAATAAATAATAATTTGACACATGTTAGAGTAATTTAATATTATTATTACAATATTTGTTTACCCTAATTTACCAGATTTACTCTTTAACCATGGTAAATTAAATATTTACATATGTAAATATTCATTATGTATAAAAATAAAAGATAACTATTTACAAAATTTATACCTCTTGATTAAAATAATGTAATCCATTTTTCAAAATTCAAAACCTATAAGTGGTAGAAAATAATTTAAAATCAATTTACATTTTCAAAACAAAAGTGTGTTTTTGTGAAATAATAACTATCAAAAGATTTGACAGTTTTTTATGTTCAGTTTAAATATGAAATTAAATCCAATGACCAAAAATTATGTTAAATGATAAAAATATAAACTAATTATACTTTAAAATCACTCAAATGTATAATTTAACACTATAAATTTTTTAGATTAAAAAAGCTATTTTTAATTAAAATTTAGTATTTTTCACTATTTAACAAAAATTTAATGTTTTTAGATGTGTACCAAAAATTCAATTTAACATAATTTTGATATTACAAATCCAAAAATGAAGTCCATTTTGAAAAACAAAATTTATAAAATTTCAAGAATTACATATTACTATTCATAATGACAAGTTTGATTGGTCGTAGTGTGTTAGAATCTTGAAGTTGGTACAACGCAAGCTATTGAATTATTCAAAGGGAAATGTATCATGGAAGTTTGGTGGGTTAAAAACCCATTTATTTTACACTTGTTATACTGTGAATAAATTTTTATAAAACAAATTTTTTTATTGGGTTATGCTATGTTGATTTTTTATGATCTCTTAGAACACACATATATGATTTTATTTTTGTTATGGGTGGGATCCACATCTGCATCCAATGTAGTGGGTAGTGAATAATGTTATATGATCTCAATGGACAAACTGGAGGTTATCCCAAGCCCAAAATAGGGTACACAAATAGGTTATCCCATGGATTAAATAGGGTTCATTTGAGTTTATCTCAATCCCATAAGAGGGTATATGAGAGGTTTTCCCATTCTTGGAGTAGGAACACCTGTGGTTAGCCCATGACTAATATGATATGAATGTTTTGTTGGAAATAATTGGCATTCATGTTTATATAATAATTTATATTCGACAAATATGTCCACTATTCTCATTTTATTCACTCATGGATCATGTTCTTTGACTCTATTATGATTTAGGTGTCATGGAATTCCATGATTTATTCCATGGCTCATGTTTATAATCAATATTATATAGGGTATTGTTTTCATATTCTATTCACATCTTCTCATACCCATATCCTCATGTTATATTGATATCTCTTTTAATTACCCTTTCTGAGAATCTCATTTCACACTCTCTTATATTTCCATTACATATGATATAAATGATGTTATTATATGTGATATGTATAAGAGGGGATAAAATTAACGATAATATAATGGGGGATTTAATATCTCACTTATAGTACATTTGTTTATGTGTCCATGTATCCATAAGATGTAAACCTAAATCATTATAATATAGACCATTTTGTTATTTAATGAATATTGAACTATTAATATGTAGTAGTTATATTTTATTGGTTTTGGAATTTACAGGATCGTTCAGACTTATGGGCTAGGTTCCTGATAAAAATTCACTGATATATGTTTCAGTTATGGAAAAATAAAAATATTTTAATGATAATTTAAGAGAAATAGAATGATATTTGGAGACCCAACGTGTTGAGTCTTGAGTATGGTAGTAGATACTCTTTTCATTCTACTCATTCAGTTATTTTGTATATTTTATTGCCCTGATGAGTGATCAATGTTTATATATGATTGTTTGACATTGAATATGTATTAACACATATTAATGAACATTCATTATTATTATTAGTGGTGATTCATGTGTTGTTGGTATACATACATTCAAGAATATTCAAAGACACTTCCATCACAATATTAATTTGATATGAGAGTATAGGCTCCCCACACTAACTCCTTAGACCCTCACAACAAGTCATAGAACTATATCATAATTGGAAATGAATATTAAATACCTTATTTTTCAATTGTTGTCTTAGAGGATAGTTATAATTGTTTAATCTTAAATGATAATGTAATATTTTTTATCATCATTTTTGGGACCAAAATTATAATATTTTATCTAAAGTTATCCAAAATCTCAAGATATATTTGGATGAGAAATAAGGTTTCTTATTTATTTTTCTTTATAACACACATCTGCCTCTATCATTTAAAAATTTCCCAATTTAGTGGAATTTGTATTGGATATGTCAAAATTATGATATATATTCTCAAGGAAAGGATATATTCTTATGGATCCAAAAACCATCCCCCTATATATATATAGATATTTAAATAAATTAATTTTCTTTTCTATCATATGAAATTGAGTTGAATTACTGATTTCTCCATTTAATTGAGAGTATAAAATTATATATAAAATATTTTTTATTTTAATAATGTGATATGGAATGATTAATATCTTATCCTCTTTTTCTTTCCAATTGTAATTAGGATCATCATACACCCTATTAGTAGCTATGACCTGTATTGTGTCTTGTAATATAGGGTTCTTTCTATCTCTCTTATAGAATCCAAAAATAAATTTATAAATAAATAACAGTGTTATATGGGAAGTTATCATTATTATTCATATCCATTTTACATTCAATGGAATATTTATTGAATTGGAGATATGAAGGGGTAAATTCCACATGCATATTTATAAATTGAGTTCTTAATAGTGTGTTGAAATCAATATCCCTGAGACTAAATTATTTTTATATCTTAATAAAGGTCCTCAATTTTGGATTTCAATAGAACCTTCAATTTATGTGTCTAGGACATTTTATCATTTCTTTGGATCATCATGTGAAAATGAGGTAAATCATTCTCCATATATCTTATATAGAAAAGAGTCTAACAATTAATGTTATTTATTCCCAAACCATTTCCCACTGGTAATTGATATATTTTAATTTCGTAGAGATTAAGATCCATGTAAAAGGGTTGGATATTTCATTGGTTTTTGTATCTATTAATGATTCTATATAAATGATATATCAATATTACATTTATTAAACCTAGTTCTATAGTGTTATATCACAGTGAAAAAAACATAGTTATCACACCATTGTAGATTTTAAAATTCCATGTTAAGGTAATCTTTTATTCTATAAGAGTGACTAATAGAAAACTATATTGAGAGTTAAAATAGAATAAATGAATTTTTCATTTAAAGATCATATTATTTAGCTGGAGGCTAGTGATTATATACATATAATACTTATATAGATTAATGAAATTAATGAAAATAAAACATGTTGGAAAACTCCCTTGATTTTGAAATAGAGTAATTTTTTAGTGTTTTAATGTATGAAATAAAATTATTTTTGTAATTTAATAAATAAAAAATGGATATTTTTATAAACATTTATAAAGTTGGTGAATTGGGGAATGGTAGACATCATAAAATCTAGCATTAGAATAAATATCCTATTAATCTAAATGAAATTTTAATCACATTATTTAAGAAAAAAAATTCATATTTTTTATAACTTCTTAGATCTTGGTTATGAACTATAAATTCCCTATGTGACCCTAAATAATTTCATAATATTTGATAATGTATCCATTTTCTAGAAGTTTACTCATATTAACAATCTTTTAAAAAGATAATTCTCATGTTAAAAAAACATTTATATAATAGAAGAATGTATTTCTCATGGGGAATTACCAATCCTCCCATGATGGGGCATAAAGACCCATAATGAATGGACTATATTAAGAATCCTTGGGGGCTGATTATTTTAGTCATTATTTGGTTGATGTCAAATTCCTTGACTCATATAACAATATAATGTACATGGTTCTATCATTTGAGGAGAAAATTTAACTGAACATATATCTTGTTGATTATATTACTCCCTAACCATTAAATGTATATGATTCACCAACTTATAGGGAAACCGGTTATCTAATTCATTCCCTAAATATTGTGGAAACTTCTTTCTAATGTTCTCTTTATTTGGGGAGAGTGGCTATATAAAATTCCACATGCACCTAAGGGTTTAACAAAACATATGAAACTAAATTAATCATATTTTCATGCATGTAAATGAATATAATTTGTTCACAGATCATGATTCCTAAAATTAATTTATATGTAATAAATTATGGGTATCATTAAAAGCTTCATGATATTTTTTTAACCAATGGTAGAATGATAAAAATATTTTCTTGAATAGAAGTTAATAAAATTATAACTATATTAATCTAAAATTAATTTCTATTATATTAAAAATTATAAACTCTTCAATTCATTATATTCATCATGAATATTTTTATTATAGACTGAATGTTCTTGATCTTCTCAAGAGGGGGGTGTTTCATTGAATAAGGCCAACATAAGAGGTGGAGTCTTTATAATTATTGATTTAGGAGTAACAAAATTTGGATCCCCATTTCAAAAAAACATTAATTTTGATAGAATTTCTTTTTTTTTGCATCATGGTTTATGTTACACCAAAATATTTTTTGATATAATTCTGTATAAACTAATTTAATTTATCAGATATCTTGTGGTACAAGATACTCAATTTTAACTAAATCATAATATAGTATACCATTATAGATTTGATTATAAATTGTAAGAATGAGGAAAAATGGAATCATTTAAATAATTATGTATATATTTTTTTGATTATGAAAATATATTGATAAATAATTACTCAATTTTTCAAAAAATTCTATATAATTTAATATACATTTATCTTCATAGATGTTTTTTTAGTTTTTATGATAAAAAAATATTATTATTATTTGAAAAATAAAAGAAATTTATATTTTAAAATACACATAATTTTTTAAATTATAATTTTTAAATTAACATGGATTGAAAATATGATAATACTCTAAAATCATTGATTTTTCGATGGAGTGTGAAAAATATTTATTTTTATTCAAAACATCCATTGCATTTAAAGAATTTAAAATGTAAAATTTTGATTTATTTTTTAATGGTTTTATTAGTTGAATTATATTATTAGTAATTCAATTTTAGTCAATAAAATTATTATAATGTAAAATTTTGAAATAACATACTTCTATACTTGTGAACTTGTTTTTCAATAACCACTTTTCATCATGTTTTTCTATTTTAATTATAAAAAAATTCTTCCACATCTATGAATAAAATTTTGAATGTATATTCCATATTTGGAATAAACATAAAAATTATTATTTGGTAAGTTTATTTTAATTTTTATCAAAATTAAGTGTATGAAATGGGAAATTTTTTTATAATTACATGGTTAAAATGGGTTTACCAGGTTTTCTAAACCTACATATATGGGAATTTTTCCAATTAAACATTACTAAATACAATTTCATAGAAATATTTAAACCTAACATAATCTCTATGTTTAATATCAAGACACATTTAATCACTTACCCTTATTTTTACATTATTATATTTATATCATTTAAGAAATATCAAGTGTGTCTTATCCTCTATTTATAAAAAGACAAAACTACTTTCTATAGATCAATCCAATTTGAGCCATCTAGCTAAACCAAATCCTATAAAATTATATTATAAAATTATTTATCATTGAATTATAGGTTTTTATCTTATTAAAAGACCAATCCAAAATTCTGTTAGAAATTACATAAATGAGGCCTACCAAAGATGAGGTAATCCTCCTACCCATCATCATTAAATTTATTTCGTCTTCAACATCCTCTAAATATATGATATTCATCATAAAATGATAAGTTAAATATTTTAGATTTACATAAATTTTATTATGATTATTTAACCGTTAATATCCTCCAAATGTTCTTATAAATGGGAAGTGAAATTATATATTGTGTTTACATGTTGACAATCACCACCATGTAGAAATCTAATTCATTTTCTATCATCATATTTTGTGATTGGTTTTTCATGACCCCATCCCTAAAAATTGTACCCCTCTTGGGCCTGGAATGTGAGATGGGAGATAATGACCCCCGAGTCCCGCCTCCAGTAGGTCCCAGGTTGGCGACTAGCACCGAGGGTATAATAAACCCACAAATGGGTGGCATTACCATCTAAGAGAACAAGTGCAGAAGAGAGAGATAAGATAGACACCAATCAACTCCAACATAGACAGAAACATAAAAAAACCCAATTACACATATGAAATTCCATGAAAATGTACAACAACTGAAAGCGAAAAACTATAAGTACCCAAAAGAAAGTAAAACCAGCATCAACCACAAGCCCGAATAGCTCCTACAACCCCGAGCTAGTAGAAACCAACATGATCTCCAACCTGCTCCATGTGATTTGAAAAAAAGATTATATAAACGTAGGGTGAGTATAATATTATACTCAGTAGGATCCTTCTCGAAGCCTCTCATGCAAAAGTAAAGAGAGAATTCTAAAGCACAATGTACAAAAAGTGAAACTAACTTGTCATCTAAACAGGTATACTAAGTTACCAGCCTCACCATGGTTACTCTCTCCAAGTAACACATATAAGAGTATAGCATAAAATTATGAATATATAAGGGTACCCCGCTACTAATTCCACACTGGTTTTCCGATTTTCCCCAACGTCACATGTCCTAAGAATATCTCTCAAAAAGGCTTGCCCATAGACACCACGGCGAAGCACCACAATCTACACCTCGTGCTCCACAAAGGCTTTCTCGCAGACAGTGGGAAAAGCACCACACTATCCTCACAACCAAAAGTAACTAGGTAGTTTCTGGGAGCCAGCACATCTCTCATAACATGTATCATACATCGGGTATTATACCTCATGCCATTATAGCCCATACACGGAGTAAGGATCCTCAAGCCATCACAGCCTATACACGTTACACCTATAGTAGTCCATAGGATAATATATCCAGAATATATGTGTTTGAATAACCAAAATCCATTATAGCCCTCTACATAGATATATGGGAAAAACTAACCGATGTGCCTAACGACACAAGTATTTACCAAGAGAAGATAGTGGGGCCAAAGGGGGTAGTCATCCATTCATCCGCCCACCAGAATTTTAGGTAAAACACCCCCAGTGCTCAGAATCCTAGGGGTGTCAATTTTCCTTACTAACAGGGTGGAGTAGAATATAGAAACTCAAAAAGAACAAAATATAATATAACTCACAACCACAATATGGGCATAACCTAGTCCCAGACACACTGTAACTAATGTCTTTCAGACATCAGGATGCTACTTCTAAAACTAGGTATCCTATAAGAACACAACCATTTAAAGAGCTTTATTAGATTACTTCATTTCCTTTTTATCAGTTCCATTGTACATTAATTAATTCTTTTAACATTAATTAACCATGAACAAGTTCCACATTAAAGTTCCATTGGCATCACACCCAAAATCCACTGGCCCTTTAAAATTATAGCCACATCATTATGTTCTAGCGAACTCCTACCCCATGGGTTAACACCATTTATTCAAACATTCATTATAGAATTACTTTCCCATATTCCCAGGAATTTTAGAAAAGCATTCTATGCTACTAAACACAAGTGGATCAACATATTGAGTAGAATTACTACCCCTAGAGTCTTTTTTGCCTATAGAAAGAGAGTAGATCCATTCACCATTAAGAATATAAACACGGAAAGCATGTGGAATACCCCGCGTGTCTTCACCTCTTTCGGGAGTAGGGTAAGAAAAACCAGCTTCCTCGAGCAGTGGGGAAAGTTAAAGAAGACAAACAACCAATGAACCGGCAAGCAGACAATAATCACATCCAACCCATTCCATCATCCATGGTGTCCACCCCGACACCCAAATGAATAAACCGATGCATCTCACAATTCAAGGCGTCATCTACTGCCACTACCAAAAGGACTTTATGTACCCACATATCACAACATCCATCCAAGATCACATCACAACACAAGCAGCAGTAAAGAAAACATCACATCAACTGGGCTCTTGGACCTTTAACAATCAAAAGGGTAACTCAAAACCCTTCAAGGAAATATCAAACAATAAAATCTTTAAACCATCTTGAATTAACAGATTTATAATCTGTTGGTTCAAAAATCGGGAACCAAACCAGTCATATATCACAAATGATTATACATGCTTACTAGGCCAATTTGATTAACATAAAATTACAACAAGATCCAGATTTGTTCACATGCCTCTTTATCTTTATACAAAAAATATCAATTAGTCCTTGTTTATGATCTTTACAAATTTCAATAAAAAACAACAGCTAAGCAAAGCAAGCATAGATATCACAATGTCTAGCAAAACAAGAGGCAATAACATACGATCGATAAAATTTATTTATCTGGATCAAATTAGTTATTGTGTCAATTGTGTTGTCATCCAGTGGGATTAGACATGATATAATATAGATGCACGTAAAAGAAACAGAAGCAATGAATCCCCTACCTCAAGTTTTTTTGACAATAACTCCAAAAAATGAAGAACTCACAAGAAATCCGGGTTGATTCTCCAAAATCTTCCTTAGATCTCTTCTCCTAGAAATATCAAGACAAAAATCACCATATCTGGTATCCACACACTTAGATCTACCCATAAAGGGCTTAGATCTAATAAATCGGGAGAATAGGAGGAGTAGATCTAAGTAAATATACGAACCAAACAACAATGATCATGTACCATAAGAAACTGGCTTTGATTCGCCAAGAGAAGCCTTCGCATCACCTCCAAAACGCTTGGGAGAGGTTTTCATATCTTCAAGGAAGGATAATCCTGAGTTATGACCACTTAGGAGCCTAAACAGGCATGTTAGAGGTACAACGGTTAAGATACACAATTTTAGGATCTAATTTAAGTGCCCACATGGTGTGCTCGAACGCTTAGACAAACTGTGTGCTAACCGTGCGGTCTCTACTGCCTCGTCAAACACTCCTCGCATGGTTAGGCCGCACAGTTAGACAAAATGTGCTCTAACCGTCTGTTAGCCACTACCTCCAACACCAACCTCGCACAGTTTGGGCGCACGGTTTAGACAAACCGTGCGACTCCCGTGTGAAATCTATAGCCCTTTAGTTTTCCTTAAAAGTCCACCCAAACGCACCCTGATTCACCTTAACCTCCCAGAACACCTATAACACCAAATTTTCACAATGTAATGGATGGGAGAGGTCTGGGCCAATACATCAGATACCACTCAAAATCTTCTTGTCCTCGTGAATCCAAAAACGAACCTAAAGTGAAAACGAAACAGGGTCTGAACAACCACCCCTCGAGATACCTCTCAAAATAGAGCAAGCCACACAAGCAACAATGGGAGCAATTTAATAAAAATGAATTTTTCATAACCAAAAAAGTTAAAACGATACAAGAAATGAGTTAAACATGAAACAACTCTAGGTACTGAGCATGTATTTGTGACTCACGTTCCCAGGTACTCTCCTCCAAGACACCATGTCTCCACAGGACAAGAACTAATGGAATAGAACACCTGTGCAACACCTTCTCCTTGTGGTCTTGGATCTCCACAGGTCGCTCCTCAAAGGTTGCATTATCATCAAAATCGTTCTCTCCCCAATCAATTATGTGAGAGTCGTCATGAAGATAACGATGGAGCTGTGAAACATGGAAAACAACATGTATCAAACTCATCTGAGGAGGATGTGCTACTCGATACGCCACATCTCCAACTCGAGTTAACACCTCGAAAGTCCCAACAAACCGGGGGGAAAGCTTGCTTCCACAGCAAGACCTTCCCTGCCCATGACAGGGAGTCACCTTCAGAAACACCTGATCCCCAACATTAAACTATAAGGGTCTCCTACTTTGATTGGCATATGATTTCTGACGATCTTGAGCTGTCTTCATCCTCTCACGAATAACCTGAACCATCTCTATTGTATTTTTCCCTAGTTCTGGTCCGAGAATTGCTGACTCTCCGACCCCGGTCCAGTATAACAGAGAATGGAAAGGCCAACCATACAAGGATTCAAACGGAACCATATCGATGGTGGGGTGAAAACTATTATTATAGCAAACTCCACCAAGGGTAAGTGCCTCATCCTGGAACCTCTAAAGTCAATAACAATAGAGCGTAACATGTCTTCAAGAGTTTGGATGGTTTTCTCTGTCTGACCATCCGTTTGAGGATGAAAAGAAGTGCTAAGGAATAGTTGAGAACCAAGAGCTTGTTGGAGACCTCTCCACACCCTAGAGGTGATATGAGGATCGCAATCCGAAATGATCATCCTATGGACTCCATGAAGTCTCACCACATCATCTACATACTGCCTCAACAAAACATCCAATGAGCATGACTCCTTGATTTCTATAACGTGGGATGATTTTGTTAAATGATCTACTACCACCCAAATAACATCATGTCATCCCAGAGCTTGAGGTAAAATAGTAACAAAGTCCATTGAGTTTTCCTCCCACTTCTACTAAGGAATCTCAAATGGATAGAGAAGAAAACATGGAACACAATGTTCAGCCTTCACCTTCTGGTATACTAATCATTGAGACAGAAACTCTGCAACTGCATGCCTCAGTCGAGGACACCAAAACTAACTCCTCAAGGATATGTAAATCATTGTCACACCTGGATGTACTGCTATGGGAAAACTATGGAATTCTCTGAGAATCGTCTCGTACATCATCAAAGGAACAAAAATCCTTTGTGATACAACACTCTATGTTGTTCATCTTCAGTCCAACCATTAGGGGACTCAACACAAAAAACTCGGTCTCTCTAGACCTCCACCTCTAGATAACCCAACTGGGACTCTTCTACCTTATGCATCAGGGATGAGTGGAACGTTATCTGAAAAATACAACTTCTACCCGCAACTTCTCTCATATCACGATGTAATGCAGAATGTTCTCCCATTACTCTCCAGGAATCATCGGATTCACGCACAACATCACTAAGTGAATTTCAACTCAGCGCATTAGCTACAACATTCCCCTTTCCAGGTGTATACGATATTTTGAAGTCGTATTCCTACAAGAACTCCATCCGCCAACACTATCATAATTTCAAGTCACGCTATGATAAAACATACCTCAAACTCTTCTAATAAGTGAAATCCACAATGTTCTTACCAATGAGATAATGTATCCATAAATTCAGAGCCCACACCATGGCTGCCAATGCAAGATCATGGGTGGCATAGTTGAGTTCATGGGGACACAACTGCCAAGACCCATAAGAAACATCTGACCTCTGCTTCATGAGAACACAGCCTAACCCCATATGTGAAGCATCATAGAAAACATAAAACTGGACTCCCTCAGCTTGAAGACAAAGGACTGGAGCACTTAGAAACCTCTCCTTTAGATACTCGAAAGATATCTGACACTGATCAGTCCATATGAATACGTGATCCTTCTTGGTCAATATTGTCAGAGGTGTTGCAACTTGTTAGGAAATGGCTACGATCCTCCTATAGTAACCTACGAGACCAAGGAATCTTCGCACCTCTGAAACTGCCTTGGGGGCTGCCCAAGACACAACTGATTCTATCTTCGATGGATCCACAACCACTCCCAGTTGGGACACAACATACCCCAAGAAAAGGACTTCTTGAGTCCAAACCTCACACTTTGAAAACATCCCAAACAGCTGATGTCGATGAAGAACCCCCAAAACGGATTGTAGATGTTGTGCATGCTCATCCTCATATTTGGAGTACACAAGGATTCCATCAATGAAAACTACCATGAACTTTTCCAGGAACTCACGGAACACAACATTCATCAATCCCATGAATACAGCTAGAGAATTCGTCATGTCAAATGTAATTACAACGAACTCATAATGCCCATGATGAAAACGGAAAGAAGTCTTTGAAATATCCCCATCCTTCACATTCATCTGATGATATCATGACCACAAGTCAATCATTGAGAACCAACTTCCACCATTTATTTGATCGAATAAATCAGAAATCTGTGGAAGAGGATAGAAATTCAATATTTTCACTTTGTTTAAGAAACGATAATCGACACACAACAACAAACTGTAGCTGGCCTTCTTCACAAACAAAACTAGTGCACCCCAAGGTGACACACTTGGATGAACAAAACTGCACTATAACCAACCATAAAGCTATATACATTTCTCTCGCAACTAATAAGGTGCCATTCAATATGGAGACATAGATATTGGAGATGCTCCTGGCTGTAGCTCGATCTCAAACTCGATCTCTCGTCGAGGGGGTAACGCTACAACATCTTCTGCAAAGACATTACAATATTCCACTACGACCATAGGAAACACAAACTTCTGATCCTATGATGAAATAAACATTATCATAGCCATCGTGGAAGATAAGGATGGAATACGCTTATGACCCATCCGAGGATCTCACTCACCAACCAACACCACTTTCTCTCCATCCGCACCAATGAAGATGACCTTTTTCCTGAAGCAATCCACGATAGCCTGCACCGAATACAACAAATCCATGATGAGGATGAAATCATATGGTTGTATTATTAATCATAGGGAATCATCCCAAGAGAATTATTTCCCCAACACTGGCTCACAGTCTCTACATATTTCAAACAAGTCAGCTCGACCTCCAACTGGCGTAGTCAACGCCAAGGGAACTGGAAGCTTTTCTACCTCATGTACCAAAACATGGACAAGGTTAGGTGATATGAAGTAGTGTGTAGCTCTTGAGTCAAACAAGGCATACACCAAGGTAGAAAACAAGCAACAGGTAACTTGAACAAAATCTACCTCGCTTGGTTCTGGAAACGCTAGAGCATGAAGCTGACCATGACATCCTCCACGCCCTCTCTGACCCTAATAACAATAACCACCACATCTGCACTCTACTCTCTGAGGACAGGGAGAATCATGGGGCTATCCTCTGCCTGCCCCATATACCCTCTGCTGATCTAATACTGGTGCAACTGGCTGCTACTGCCTCGACTGAAACTGCCTCAATAGAGGAATCTCAATTGTAACACCTGGTGCACGACAACCTCTCTGAAAGGTCGGGCACTCCCACTACTAATGGACACAACCACCACAAGAAAAACAAGCACCTGATCCCTTTTCATAGGATTGAGAGTTGTTTCCTCTAGACAAACGAGATGTGAATGTCTGGAACTTACCCTCGGATGAACTGAAACTCTTCTGCCCTGAAAACCAAGGACCCTGGACCACAGCTCTGCTTCATGAAGAATCATGCTGATTCCCCTCTCGTGATGATACGGTCCTGGCCAAAGTCCGATTGACAACCTCTGCTCTCTCCAACACCTCAAGATAAGTTTTCATCATAGATTGGGTGACTTGACATTGGATCTTTGGAATCAAAGACTCCTTGAAATGCCTCACCCTGGAATCCTCATCTGGTGATAGGTCCAAAGCATATCGTAAAAGGTTCCTGAAATGGATTCCAACCTCCTGAACACTAGATCTCCCCTATTGAAAGGTAAGAAGCTCCTGGTAACTGTATGCCTTCGTAGTCGAAGAAAGAAACTCAACTCTAAATCTGTCTCGGAACTCCTCCCATGAGATCGCTGAATCCTCACGATCCTTGAGGAACAAGAACCACCACTACCTTGCTTCTCCACGCATCATTGTCACATCTATGGACACCGAGTGCTCCTTCTGAGAATGGATCAAACTGAAGCCTATCTCAACCTCCTCCAACCAGTCATCCATGACTGCACATGAAACGGAGCCCTCGTACTTCTACAGACTCTGGCGCTGATACTCTCCGAGTGTCTTATTCCATGTGTCTTCATCGTCAATCTCTACCCTGTGGAGATTTGCTGGAACATCCTGCTATACATTTTCTGCGCAAACCTGACGAGGACGTTGACCTGGAGCTATACCTATAAAATAACAAAGCATTAGAGCTCCTAAACCTAAAATATGGAAGAATAAAAAATAATTAATTAATTGTTTTTATTTATTCATTTTAGGTTAACCTATCCCAAGGTCTACCCATTCAATCATAGGAACAATAAATAATGATGCATGATCATTTCCTAGGACTCTACCTTGCAACCAGTATCACCTTGTTTAGTATCCAGTGTAAACTCAAAGGTCCGTACATCAGATCATAGGGGGCCCTAAATGCCTATGTCTCAGCCGGTCTCCATTGTTTACCTCACTTGCTCAACATGAATGACACTGTTTCTCTACCAACCCATGCAACCTCACCTGTGCTTAATTCCAACCTCCATCCTATCCCTCAACCAGACCTCTAATACGACTCTGTCACGAACCCCTCCCCACAAAGTGTACCCCTCCTAGGCCGGAATTATGAGAAGGGAGAAAATGACCCATGAGCCCCACCTCTAGTAGGCCTCGGGTTGGCGACTAGCACTGAGGGTATAATAAACACACAAATGGGAGGCATTACCATCTAAGAGAACACATGCAGAAGAGATAGATAAGAAAGACACCAATAAACTCCAACTCAGACTGAAATATAAACAAAAACCCATGTACACATATGAAATGCCAGGAAACATTACTACAACTAAAAGGGAAAAACTTCAAGTACCCAAAAGAAAGTAAAAACAGCAGCAACCACAATCCCGAACAGCTCCTGCAACCCCAAGATAGTAGAAACCATCATGATCTCCAACCTTCTACAAGTGACCTAAAAAACAGTTTATAAAAATTTAGGGTGTGTATAACAGTATACTCAGAAAGATCGTCCCTAAAGTCTCTCGTAAAAAATTAAAGAGAGTATCCTAAAGCACAATGAAAAACAAGTGAAACGAACTCGTCATCTAAACAGGTATACTATGTTCCCAACCTCACCATTTATACTCTCACCATGTAACGCATACAAGAATATATCATATAATAAAGAATATCAAGGGTACCATGCTACTACTTCCCCACCGGTTTTCCACTATTCCCCAACATCGCATGTCCTAAGCATATGTGTCCAAAAGGATTTCCCGTAGACACCTAGGTGAAGCACCAAAATCTGCACCTCTTGCACCACAAAGGCTTGCCGGCAGACACCTGGGTGAAGCACCACACCATCCTCACAACCAAAAGTAACCATGTAGATTCTGGGAGCCACCACAGTTCACACAACGTTTATCATTTGTCGGGTATTATAACTCAATCCATTACATACCATACACCGAGTAAGTATCCTCAAGCCATCACAACCAATACATGTTACAACTATAGTAGTCAATAGGATACTATATTCAGAATATATGTGTGTGAATAACCACAAGACATTATAGCCCTCTACACACATATACGGTGAAAACTAACTGATGTGCCTAACGGAACATGTATCTACCAAGAGAAAAGAGTGGGTCCAAAGGGGGTAGTCATCCATTCATCCTCCTGCTGGAATGTTGTGGAAAACACCCCCTAGGGCTCAGAATCTCTGGGGTGTCAGTTTCCCTTACTGATAGGGTGGAGTAGCATATAGAAACACAAAAAGTAAAAAATATACTATAACTCCCAACCACTCTATGGGAATAACCTGGTCTTAGACACACTACAGCTAACATCTCTCCTACTCCGGGTTGTTACTTCTTAGACTAGGTATCATATAAGCAAAAAACCATTTAAAGAGTTTTATTAGATTAATTCATTTCCTTTCTATCACTACCATTGTATGATAATTAATTATTTAAAAAATAATTAACCATGAACAAGTTCCACATTAATGTTCTATTGGCATCCCACCCAAAGTCCACTGCCCCTCTAAAATTATAGCCTCATCACTAAGTTTCGGTGAACTCAAACCCCATGGGTTAACACCATTTATTCAAACATTCATTACAGAATTACATTCCCATATTCCTAGGAATTCTAGAAAATCATTCAATGCTACTAAACACAAGGGGCTCAACACGGTGGGTATAAGTACTACCCATCGAGTCTTTGCTGCCAATAGCAAGAGCATATGTCCATTTCCCCATGAGATGATAAAAACGGAAAGAATGTGGCATACCCCGTGCGTCTTCGCCTCTTTTGGGAGAAGGGTAAGAAAGACCAACTTCCTTGAGCAGTGGGAACAAGTAAAGCAAACAAATAACCAAAGAACCAGCAAGCAACCAACAATCGCATCCAACCCATTCCATCATCCCTATTGTCCTCCCTGACACCCACAAGAATAAACCGATGCATCTCGCCACTCTAGGCATTATCCTCTACCACAACCAAAAGACCTCTATGCCCCCACATTTCACAAAATCCATCCCAGATCACATGAAATCACAAGAAGCAGGAAATCAAACATCGCATCAACTGGACTCTTGACCCTTTAACAATCAAAACGTAAATTCGTAACCCTTCATGGAATTATCAAACAATCAAATGTTTAAACCATCTTTAATTAAAAGATTTATAATTCATTGGTTCCAAAATTAGGAACCTAACCAGTAAGCTATACTAAATGATTATACATGCTTACTATGCCAATTTAATTAACATAAAATTACAATAGGAACTAGATTCATTCATGTGCCTCTTTATCTTTAGAAAAACAAATATCAATTAGTCCTGGTTTACATTCTTTACCAATTTCCATCAAAGACAATAGCTAAGAAATGCAAGCATAGATATCACACTATCTAGAAAAACAGGAGGAAATAAAATAAAATCGATAAAAAATTGTTATCTGTTTCAAAGTATTTATAATGTCAATTCCATTGTCATCTAGTGGGATTAAACATGCTAACAATACAGTTGCACATAAAATAATGAGAAGCAATGAATCCCCTACCTCAATGGTTTTTGACGAAAAATCCAACAAACGAAGAACACACAAGAAATCTGGGTTGATTCATTAGAATACTCCTTAGATCTCTTATCCTAGAAATATAAAGACAAAACTCATCATATTTGGTATCCACACACATAGATTTACCCATAACGGGTGTAGATCTAAGAAACCGAGAGAAGAGGAGGAGTATATCTAAGTAGATCTAAGAACCAAACAAGAACAATCACATACCTTAATAAACATGCTTAGATTCTCCAAGAGAAGGCTTCCGATTGGCTTCAAAATTCTTGGGAGAGGTTCTCATACCTTCAAGGAAGGGTAATCCTGAGTTATGGCCGCTTAGGAGCTTAAACGGGCAAGATAGAGGCTAAACGATTGAGATCCACAATTTTAGGATCTAATTTATGTGCCCACATGGTTTTCTCGCCCGGTTAGACAAACCATGCACTAACTGTGCATTCTCTACTGCCTCTTTAAACACTCCTCGCACGGTTAGGCCGCATGGTTAGACCAACTGTGCGCTAACTGTGCGTTAGCCACTGCCTCCAACACAAAGCTCGCACGGTTTGTCCACACTGTTTTGACAAACCGTGCACCTCCTCTGCAAAATCTATAGCCCTTTAGTTTTCCTTAAATGTCTGCCCAAACGCACCCCAGTTCACCTTAACCTCACTGAAGACCTCAAACACTGCATTTTCACAATGTAATGGACTGGAGAGGTCCAGGCCATTACATGGTTATTGAGATGAATTTGAATTTAAAATATTAAATTTATGATATAATTTATCTTATATTATTATAATAACTTATATACAACTTTACTTTTCCATCATGTAGAGATAATAATGTCACA
The DNA here is from genome assembly GCA_963277665.1 of Viscum album. Lineage (NCBI taxonomy): Eukaryota > Viridiplantae > Streptophyta > Magnoliopsida > Santalales > Viscaceae > Viscum > Viscum album. Next base: position 823,930,676 of record OY728148.1, on the reverse strand, counting down.
TGTCTGTACATGTGGAAAAACCCCACCATGAAGTAGGGATATTAATTTTTTTCTACTTTACATGGAAAGTAATGAAGATAGAGTTAATATATAGATATATATACATATAATATATGATTTATGATTTATATATATATATATATTATATAAATATAATATTATTATTATTCTTTAATCTGTAATTCTTATTTACCTTTATTTCATTCATTGATAAGAAAAGTGAAAAATAGAAGTCATGTGTATATTTGACCCACTATCTCAATATGTGGTGTAAAGACTATTTCTATCATTACCTTGTTTGGTAGACTAAAAGTACATATATTGAAAATATATAATATTTATATCATTATTTAAAATTTTTATATTATTAATATCTGATCAATGTTCAGGCATCAGAACACATGAATTGAATCTCTCAAGAAAAATGAAAATAATAACACATGAACATGAAGATTTTAATGAGGATTAATTAATAAATTTGTGTTGTAAAGTTATAAGTGGATAGAATTTAAATTATAATAATTTTATTTATAATTATAACATTAATTTAATATACAGGCGGTCTGATCACATTTGATGAAACTCAAACATGAGGTAATGGATTTTCATTAAACACTATTTCTGTGGGTCACAATTATTATTAAAAACATATTTCTTTTATGTGTTGTTTTTAATTCAAATGAATTTGATTTATGATTAATATAATGAAAATAATGGTGTTTTACAAATAAATATTGTTTTCTATGTTTCATGATGCTTTTATGCGAAATTAACTCATGTTCTATGGGGTTTAAGCTAAAATATCATTCTTTATCAGGGTTTGTTTACGATTCTATTACCAATGATTAAATTTCACAATCCACCACTCATGAATCTAATGGATTTACTTCTAATATCCTTATTTCTATAGACTATATGTTTCTATTTTATTCTCCACTATATATGGAAAGAAGAGAATGAATGATTGTTTTTAAGAAAAACTATCATTATTTATCTCTTCGGTTGAAAATCATTTTTATTATATATAGAATGTTTATAAAAATGATTTCAAGAATGTATTTTTTATACTTTAATAGTATTTTAAAGTTATTTTTAACTATTATTTAATTTTATAAAAAATATTTAAGGAAAATATTCTTTTCATTATTTGAATGAGGTACTTTTAACGTTTTATCGAAAATATTGTTGGAATATTCACTTTAACTAACAAGGAATGAACAAAACATCCCACCATCATGGATGCATAATTATATGAATCTTCTCATAAAATTTTCTAAGAATCTATTATGAGAAGAAAATTTCCTTAATATTTTGGATATTTTTAAAATGTAAAATGATATTTCACAATGTAAAAGGTATTTTCGTAAATAAATACTAAACTTTATATCATAAATGAATATTAATTTATGAAAAAATCTATTAATGTTGAAAAAAATTTCTAATGATTTGATCCTAGGGAACCACCTTAATTATATGTATGTAATGTTAAGGATGATGATAATGATATATCTATGAAACCTGTATATTCTCCATGGGTTATGATGTGAAAAGTTTTTTAATTTTCAATGAAACTAGTTTATTTCCAATGGGTTATGTTATATGATGATTGTTATATCATCTTGTGAAAAAAATATGAATGGATTATCATTATGTTATGGGTGGGCCTAAAATTATATATAAATCCATTGCATTTGGTAAATTTGGATATCTAATGGGATAATAAGGTATAGAATTGGTAGAGAACCCCATTTAGAAATAGATTATGTTCATAATAATGTCTTGGGAGTTCACTTTGATAATGGAAATATTATAATTCGTGATGAACATAATAAACTTTGAAATTTTCGGAAATAATCCTTAATTGTATATATAATATTCTATTATTATTAGTAATCCAAAATTTTATGCCTCATTCAAATTTTATTCTTTTGAAATTGGGTTTTTTTCATAGTGGATTATGTATCCCAGTAATACTGCATCTTTGCGGGATCAAATACCGGTAGCCTAAAAAATTAGGATTGGAATGATGGGGCATTGGGGGTGTGGTAAATAGGTGGTTCGTGTGTCAATATGTGAGCGTGGCTTGATCGTGAGTAGGGGCGTCTCAGTGGGTGTTGGTTCATCAGGCAGTGATGGGAGTCTCAGATTGCATGGGTGTGAAGTGTAAAGCATTTTATAGTAGGATACACTGACATCCAAAGTTTTAACACACTGAGATTTTGTGTTTTTTCTAATTATTTTAATTATTTTTATATTTTTCATTTCACACAAAACTGAAGATATTTTATTTTATACTAAAACACTTTGTTTGGATTGCGTTATATACATCTTTATGTTAATCGCGCACGACGCACAACCTAAAAATTAGTTTCCTCTACACGAAACACTGAGTCCATATTTCATTATATACAATAATGAATTTCCTCGATGACTTGCATAACATGCAAGACCGTGGTTTACTGAACAATAATATATTATATAAATATGATTATTTAATAAAATAAGATAAAAAGTTGATGTTATTTTATAGGTTATGAATAATATAAAATAATTTATGAAAATACAAGGTTTACACTATATAATATGAATTCATAGTTTACATGTTAATTGAAAATGAATATGTAAACCAATTGAACATAAAAGGAAATATTATTATGTTAACAATGATTATTTACCCAATTAAATTAAATTTCCAGTTATGAATCGAAATAAACTATGTAAAACATTCCATTAAAATGGATATGACATGAAATAAATTACATTTATCACTGAAATGAGATACATTACATAAAAAACTAACTTGGTATACATTAGATGGAATAATTATTTAGCGTACGATGCTTGCAACCCTGAGTTTCTACGAATCATTTTTTGGTAATTATTTAAATGGGATAATAATATACATGTTGTAAAACATTTTTATATAAAAAATACTAAATAATGTTCATATATTTTTTTATAAATATTTATATAAAATAAACATATTTATTATAGAGGATAATATCTTTGGTAATGTCCTTTTATGTTAACAAATATCATTTTCTCTAATGAACATATTTTAATGTCCTTCTAAGAAAAATAATAAAATTAATTTTAGAAATATTTATAAATGTATATTTATAAAATAAAATTCATTTTTTAATTCATAACATTGAAATTAGCAGACAATGAATTTTTCACATGAACCTCAGCCTAATTGGTGAGGACTCCATAAGTGCAACCAGGAGACTCGAGATCAAATCCTGGCGTAGGCTAATTTTGGGGGTTACTGTAGCAGTACTATAGCAGGAACTGTAGTAGTAATATAGTAGGTACGATAGCAGAAACTGTGTAGAACTGTAGAATGTACTACAGCAGGAACTATAGCCGGCAATGTTTGGCACTTTAGTAGCTGGGAATATTCCCCTGTTTGGGCCTTCGGGCCACCGATTTGGTCCCTTAGTACTTTAAGTCTTTCAGGCCACCCAAGACATCGTGTCAGTATGGCCTTCGGGCCACCTCAAGTCCTTCGGGGTACCTCAAGTACAAATGAAAACTAGTCAACCGGTAAAGAACAAGTTACAGAAGGAGGGGGAGCAAGGAGCTTTCACTACAAGAAAACCGCCGTTTAGCGGCGGTTTAAAAAACAGCCGTGAAAAAACCGCCACTAAACGGCAAAAAAAAATTATTTATTTGTTCATTTTTTTTAATTTTTTTAAATTTTATTCTAGGATTAGCGGCTGTTTTTTAAAAAATCACCGCGAAATAGTGGCGGTTTCGGAAAAACCGCCGCGAAATGAAATGAAAAAAACAAAAAAACACTAGAAACCCCGTAATCACAAAAACGACCATCAATTTTGATCTGAGCATCCGTTGAAGCGCCACGACCAGTCAAATCAAAGCTCATGAAGATATCTAGAGGCAAATATAATCAAACCATGAGACGGTCTAAGGTGTGGAAGATATTAGAGTTATAAAAAGTTGAAAAAAGTTCTCCAACTTCAAACAGCCATAACTTTCGTTCTAGGTGTCTGTTTGGGCTCTACCACATATCAAATCGAAGCCAGCGAAGAGAGCTACGCACCATTCGACAAAAACAAGCTTCTATCATGTATTTCGACCCCAAAAACGCCTCTGAAGGCCTCCAAAACCCCGTTTCCATCACTGGTGTCCCGTCGAACTTGTCTTTAAACAGACCTAACATTCGATCCGCGTGTCAGTTCAGCATCCTCCGCCTGCCAGATCATAGCTCATTCCATGAGCCTCAGTTTGACTAGTCGCGGCGCCCACATGCACTCCTAGATCATATGTTATGGCCTTTTTAGTGGTTATCGGGTATGTTATATTTTTCAATGCCTCGTTTCTAGCATCCGTTCTCCATCAGCTTTTTTTAAATGGTCATAACTTCTGATCCGTCTGTCCATTCGGACTCTTTCACATTTCAGGTTGAAGAGCGTTTCAGGATCTTTGATTTGACAGGTCGTGGATCTAAAACGGACTCTCGGATCATAAGTTCTCTCAGTTAATGTGAGTCCAATGTTTTTGTCTCTTTATGACCGTTTTGACGGATTTTAATGGTAGCTCCATTTATTACTGTTTATTTGGGTTTCCATGACTTGTTATTTTTATCAATGGTTTTTTATGGGTTATTATGATGATTATGTTGAATTATTAAGGAGTTTTCCAGAGTTGTCAGGAGTTTTCATGCATTCTCATTTTTTCTAATGCCTCATTCTTCATATGCGTCTCTATCCTTTTTCATGCGTTTTCATTATTTTTCATTGCTTATCACGTCTTTTCATACTTTTTCATGTGTTTCCTTTATTATTTATTATTTATTATTTATAATATACTTTAATTTATTTATTATCTATTATTTGTAACTGGTCATTTATTATTTATTATTTATTATTTATATTTATTTATTAGTTATTATTTATTATTAATTATTAATTTTTTATTTTTTATTATTTTTTATTTTTTATTTATTATTTATTATTTATATTTATTTATTATTATTATTTATTTATTATTTATATTGATTTATTATTTATTATTTATTATTTATATTTATTTATTATTTATTAATTATAATTATTTATTAATTATTAATTATTAATTTATTATTTATATCTATTTATTATTTATTATTTATATTTATTTATTATTTATATTTATTATTTATTATTTATATTTATATTTATTTATTATTTATTATTTATATTTATATTTATTTATTATTTATTATTTATTATTTATATTTATTTATTATTTATTATTTATTATTTATTATTTATATTAATTTATTATTTATTATTTTCTATTTATTTATTATTTATTATTTATTATTTATTATTTATTATTTATTATTTATATTTATTTATAATTATTTATTAGATATTTTTTATTAGTTATTATTTATTATTTATTATTTATTATTTATTATTTATATTTATTTATTATTTATTATTTAATATTTATATTTGTATTTATTTATATTTATTTATTATTTATATATTTTTATTATTTATATTTATTTATATTTATTTATTATTTATTATTTATATTTATTTATTATTTATATTTATATATTATTTATATTTATTTATATTTATTTATTATTTATTATTTATTATTTATATTTACTTATTATTTGTATTTATTATTTATTATTTATATTTATTTATTATTTATTATTTAAAATTTTATTATTATTTATTATTTTCTATTTCTTATTTCTTATTTTTATTTATTTATTATTTATATTTATTTATATTTATTTATTATTTATTATATAAAATATATTATTTATTATTTATTATTTATTATTTATATTTATTTATTATTATATATTTATTATTTATTATTTATATTTATTTATTATTTATTATTTATTATTTTTATTTATTTATTATTTATTATTTTCTATTTATTATTTATTATTTATATTTATTTTTAATTTATTATTTATTATTTATTATTTAATATTTATTATTTATTATTTATTATTTAATATTTAATATATATATTTATTTATTAGTTATTATTTATTAGTTATTATTTATTATTTATTATTTATTATTTATATTTATTTATTATTTATTATTTATTATTTATATTTATTCATTATTTATTATTTATTATTTATTATTTATATTTATTTATTAGTTATTATTTATCAGTTATTATTTATTATTTATTATTTATTATTTGTTATTTATATTTATTTATTATTATATTAATTTATTATTTATTATTTATTATTTATATTTATTTATTATTTATTATTTATTATTTATATTTATTTATTATTTATTATTTATTAGTAATATTTATTTATTATTTATTATTTAAATTTATTTATTATTTATTATTTATTATTTATATTTATTTAATATTTATTATTTATATTTATATTTATTTATTATTTATATTTATTTATATTTATTTATTATGTAATATTTTCTATTTATTATTTATTATTTATATTTATTTATTATTTATTATTTATTATTTATTATTTATTATTTATATTTATTTATTAATTATTATTTATATTTATTTATTTTTTATTTTTTATTTTTTATTATTTATTATTTATATTGATTTATTATTTATTATTTTCTATTTATTATTTATTATTTATATTTATTTATTATTTATTATTTATTATTTATTATTTATATTTATTTATTATTTATTATTTATTATTTATTATTTATATTTTTTTATTATTTATTATTTATGTTTATTTATTATTTCTTATTTATTATTTTTATTTATTTATTATTTATTATTTTCTATTTATTATTTATTATTTATATTTATATTTATTTACTATTTATTATTTATTATTTATTAATTATTATTTAGATTTATTTATTAGATATTATTTATTAGTTATTATTTATTAGTTATTATTTATTAGTTATTATTTATTTATTATTTATTATTTATTATTAATATTTATTTATTTTTTATTTTTTAATTTTTATATTTATTTATTATTTATTATTTATTATTTATATTTATTTATTATTTATATTTATTTATTATTTATTATTTATATTTATTTATTACTTATTATTTATATTTATTTATTATTTATTATTTATATTTATTTATTAATTATTAATTATTAATTATTATTTATATTTATTTACTATTTATATTTATTTATTATTTATTATTTATTATTTATTGGTTGTTATTTATTATTATATTTATTTATTATTTATTATTTATATTTATTTATTATTTATTATATAATATTTATTATTTATTATTGATTATTGATTATTGATTATTGATTATTCATTATATATTATTTATTATTTATTATTTATTATTTATTATTTATTCTTTATTCTTTATTATTTATTCTTTATTATTTATTCTTTATTATTTATTATTTATTCCTTATTATTTATTATTTATTATTTATTATTTATATTTATTTATTATTTATTATTTATATTTATTATTCCTTATTTTCTTTATTATTTATTATTTATTATTTATTATTATTGAGTTTATATCTATTATTTATGTATTATTTGTTTTTTCAATTAATATATATATGTATATTAAATTCTGTTTATTAACCACATGGCGAGCTTGCTGGAGTGGTAAAGTCTTTGGAAAATATGCAAGAGGTTAGGGGTTCAAATGTCACCAAACGCAGAATTCATTTATATTGCATGGGTATGCATTTGCATGTGCATGGGATGTGCATGCATGGATAAATAAAGTAAATAAAATAATACGAAATAAATAAATAATTAAAATAAATAGGAAATAAAATAAAAAAATAAATAAAATAAATACGAAATAAAAAAATAAATAATAAATACGAAATTAAATAAATAAATAAATAAAATCAATAAATAAAATAAAATAAATAAATAAAACAATTACGAATTAAAATAAATACGAAATAAAATAAATAAAATAGATAAAATAAATAAAATAAATAAAATAAATAAAATAAATAAATATGAAAGATAAATAATTAAATAATTACGAAAAATAAATAAATAAATAAATACGAGAAATAAATAAATAAATAAATAAATAAAATATAATAAAATATAATAAATAAATATAATAAATAAATAAAATAAAATAAACAAATAAATATAATAAATAAACAAATATAATAAATAAATAAAATAAATAAATAAATAAATAAATATAATATATAAATAAATATAATATATAAATAAATAAAATAAATAAATAAAATAAATATGAAATAAATATATAAATAAATACGAAAAATAAATATATAAATATATAAATAAATATATAAATAAATATATAAATATAAATAAATATATAAATATAAATATATAAAATTAAAAATAACAAAAATAAAAAAATAAAAAAAAATAAAAAAAATAAAAAACCCGCAACTAAAAAACCGCCGCGAAACGTTCTGCGACAGTTTTGAAAACCGCCGCGAAATAGTTTCCCGACGCACGATTTAGCTGCGGTTTTTCAAAACCACCGCCAATCGATTTAGCGGCGGTTTAAACCGCCGCGAAACGAAAAAAACCGCCGCTAAATGCCTTTTTGTCGTAGTGTTTCAACATAGCAGAAGCTAAACAGATTACAAGAATGAGAGGGTATGAAAACTGCCGTCAGGAAAAGCCTATGCATGAATGATAAATCATATCCAAACATCTATGTGAAGGCGGAGAGCTGATTTCATGATGAAGATACTGGGGAAGAGCAGTTCCAAGTAGTTAGTCTGGGTTTTATATAATGTTTAAAGCATACGAGCAATGAATTCCGCTAAAGCCTACGGGTCATATAATACTTATACATATGGGACATATAAGGGTTCCACCTCGCCCCTTCAATAATGGATTATCAAAATCAATAAAACATGAAGTCCTTCAGGACATTAGAGCAATACAATGAATTTTTGGGATTTTTCTATGAAAATATCATTTTTTGATGAATCGAGAAAACCACTGCATTTTTTTAAAAAAATATTTTCGGTTAAATATTTAGTAATGTAAAATTTTATTTCAAATTTATATTATAGTCATATTATATTAATTATAAAAATATTAACACAATGTATTTCATTATAACCAATTTCACTTTTCAATTTAATATAAAACCCGATCAAACAATTGAATAATTTTCTACTCTAAAAACTCATTATTTTTTGTTGTGTGTGGGATTTACATTAAACATAATTATAAAAATTCTATGAATTGAATTTAAAAATTCTAACAAACACAATTTTAATAAGTATACTATAAATACAATAATAATATAAACTTATTTTTTTTACCAAAATTAATGGTGAAAGTGATAAAAATAAATCAAAGTTACATTGGTCAAATTAATCTAAATTATAGAATAAATAGTAATAATTGGGGACCAAATGAAAAAGATGAATTCAAAAAAACCCATTGGATGACCATTATTTGGAAATAAAAATTTCATTTATTAATATTGGTTGGTTTGGTATAAATTTTCTATGGTAATAACATGATTACAACTAAGTTGTTTTCGAAAATCTCATGTGAGTCATTTTCCCTCCCTATAAAAGGATTCCACCTATACCACTTACTCACAACTCTAAAAACTATTATTTTGTGAAATTTAGTAACCAATTCAATTCATAATAACCATCTATTACTCCTTTAATTCTTCACTCGGGCAGAAGGAAATCCGTGTAATCCTTTTGGCACAAACCAAAATGGGATACCTGATTTAGAGGAAATGTCTTTTCTCAGGCTCCTTTATTTTATTTTCCTTCTCCACTCCCAAATATATTTATTAAATTATTGTTTGAAAATAACATTATATTCAGTATAATAATATTTTTTATACTAATTTTTATACCTAAACATACACAAATCTGCATCTCATGGGTAACAAACATATTGTTTCTATTTATGAAGAACTACTATCTCACGAAAGGAAAATTGTTCATTTATTCATTTCCAGCTATCATGGTGGAAATTTTGATGGAAAATATGTTTATATATATGTTATATATGAGATTTATTATTTATTTATTCTTATTTATTCCAAATTACAACACAAACATTTCTATGTACCAATTAGTTTTAATATGATAATCTTGTTTGAGGAATTGTAGACTACCACCCCTCAATGTGATGCGAGTCTTTCACACAACACATAAAATTTATTTAGGATGTATTTAGTGAAAATTATAAGGCCCCAGCCTTAAACCATACTTAATCTTGAGTTATTACAAGATTACACATTGAGGATCTTTTCAGGTTTAGAGTTTTAGAGAATTAGTTCAAAAAACATGCATTACATTCCACATTTAATCAAAGTGGTTACATAAAAGACAATATTGATTTTTCCCATAAATGGAAACCTATTTAAAATAAAACATGGATTCTTTATTGACACTTAATTGACACTATCATCACATCATGTAACTTTCCCTTGACCTGTGAAAAACATTTCAAAAACATGGGATGAACATAAAAAGCTCAGTAAGGGATATAAAAATATGGAAAGGAAACATGAGTACATATATACATAAGAATGAAATCATACATTACCCATAAAACATAAGCACTTTAACATACCTCATCAAATCATGAATAAATCATTCAAATCATAAGACATAAAGGTAACTTGAGGCATTCATAACATTCTTATGTAGGGAGTAACCCTCTTGGTTACATTTGGAATACCCATCACAGTAGATTCCCTAAATCTCTTTGGAGAAACATCAATGTTTAACCCCTTCGTGTTATCCAATGCATTGGAGAGCAATATCGGGCTCACCCGCCCTTAGTTTATCACGGAACAACCTGTCTTCATAATAATGCCCAAGAACCACAACATAATCGTATCACATAAAACATGCATAAAGGAAACATAACATTTCCATATTTCAATAACAAGATATCAATAACACATTGATATAATAAAAACTTTATCAAAACCATTTTAAATTCCTAAATAAAAGAAAATTAAAACATGGTATTTATTTTTCATTTAAAAAAATATGGCTTATAGAGGAACCCGAAACTCAAATAATGGTCACGGTGGCAGAGAAGTTGTTTTCACCGCATACGTACGACAAAAAAAACATTCCATTTTGTAGTTTAGTAAACGCTTTGTAAAAAAAATATTCCTTTTGAATAAACATAAAAATTCAAAGGGGTTTATACATCGTATAAAAGAAAGTTGTGTATAAAACAAAATATGCTTCAATGAAAGGAGATTGAGACGAAGTCCCATACCTCGGGTCCGACTTGACTCGATCGTTCTTTAACCTCCTGAATAAATAACTTGTGTTAATTTCTACTAGCTTAAGAACCTTTTTCATGTTCATTATTCCTTTTATATCACTTATTACCATGTCATGAACACTATATAATTATTTAAGTTAATAACGGTCATTTTAACAATCATTGGTACTTGAGTCAAAAATAAACTCTTTATTATTACACGTTGTTCATGTATCCATTATATCCAGAGTTATACACATGATTTATATTTCATATATATCATATATATCCAGTATATACATGCATTTATAATATTATATAACGTTTAGAGGTAAGAAATGAAATGCACCGTTCATGGAGACGTTAAGTCGTACGTACGCATGAACGCTACTTTCATTCCTATTTCGTATTTTATGGAATGGAATAATAATGATATAAAGGTATATTATAATTCCAGTATTGTATAATATATAATATCCTTCAATCTATCCTTTATACGTACCACATATGGTTTTAACGAATCAAATCACTTTGAGGGGGCGGTAGTTCGCACTTCCTAAAATGAAGATATCACCTTTACCCATAATGGAAACCATAAAGGTATGTCATAAATTAAAAATACAGAAGTTTAAGTACAACATAAACATATTATATATCATATATAAATAGATTTACATCTTAATGGCCACCTTTGAAGGTGTTATATGAGTGTTGAACAATCTTCGTTTCGTGAGGCAGAAATTCACCATCCACAGAAAGAGTATGTTCTTTAACCATTAGATGTAGGTGTCTATAAGTGTAGCTCGAATACTTATAATAACAAAATTCCAGTATATGTAAGATACTGGTGTTGTTACAAGAAAAATGAATAAAATTAGTTTAGGGGGTTGGAGAAGCAATATAAAACATTATAACACAATAGAAGACATTACCTTAAAATTGGGTAACTCTTTTTGATTTGTGCTCAAAGGATTCCTTGGGAAGACTTCTGCCCAAAGTGAGGCATCTATGAGTAAGAGAGGGATGTGGAGAGACAAAATGGGTAGGGGTTGGCCGAGCCAAATTCTTTAGAGGTGTGGGGTAAGGAGGTAGTGTTGGGGGTCTTTTATAAGAGGAGAGGAGGGGCACTCTTAGAATGTTACAAAATGTTACTTTATTTTCAAATGAGTTTCAGATTTTAAAGGTCCCACATTGATGTATTTCTAGGATAAGGTGTTAAGGGTATGAAATACACTCATAAAATAGGTATTTGAAATGTGTATGTCTTAGAGTTTACATTACCTTTTTATTTTATTTAAATCGTTAAATAATGAGGTAATCGCTGCATCATCATGATGTCATAAATAATTTAATTTATTCAATGTCTAAAAATTATGAAAAAAATACTACAATGTATGAAATATATTTAGATTTCCAATGAATATTTATAAACCAAAACATGATCTATTTAGACAAACTTAAAAATGTTTTACTCAGGTGATACATTCTTTGTTATATTTACTTTTTTAAAAATAAAAAGATAAAAAGTCACTTTCACACAAAATTGATTCCATGGGGTCCCCATGTTTGGCACAAGGCATCCCATGGTCGACCATGAGACAACCAGTAGCATTAGGACCCTTTTTGGTGTCTTTTTTGTATTATTATGATATTATTTTATTATCCTTAACTACCCGATTACTCATTAATCAAGATGATTAAAGATAATTATCGTTGTTACTATTCATAATGTCCAAAAACAAAAGAGTCTTAATTAAATAATTTGTACCTTCTTATTACAAATATGGAATCCATTTTACCAAATTCAAAACATATAAATTGAAATAATTAATTTAAAAATAATTCCCGTTGTCAAAACAAATAGCGGGTTTTTTTGAAATAATATCTATGAAAAGATTGGCACTTGTTTATGCCGAATTCCAAAGTGAAATTAATACTAATGACCACAATTGGATTAAATGGTAAAAATAAATTCTATTTACACTTTAAAAACAATTAAAAAGATAATATAACCATATAATTAAATTAGATGAAAAAGCAGTTTCGATGTAAAATGCAGTATTTTTCACTATTCATAAAAAAATGAACATTGTCATAAAAATACCAACAATTTATCCAATATAAATTTCAATCTCCCAATCATAAATGATATGTTTATTTTGACAAATATAGATTATAAAATTTTCAAAAGTTTGATTTAAAAATGGTTTTCCATCAAAAGGTAGTAAAACAAACTTTTAAAAATATTAGTTTACTCCATGCTTAAGATTGGATTTATTCTCATTTTAAGCCTCTAAAACACTATCTAATTCATAAATAGACATAGATAAGAATAAATACTATTCATTACTTACTTGAGATGTTACATCATTCCCCCCTTTATAAAATTGCATCCCACAATTTATTTAATTATCGAATAAGTGGGGGTATTTATCCCTCATTGCATTTTCAGATTCCCATGTTGCCTCTTCTGCCTACTATGAGCTGTTCTCATGTGTTTCTGTATCAGCTGAACTTTTTCTACCAACTCTTCTATCAATTCTAGACCCATCAACTTCCTTTCACCCACTTCATCTCAGAAAGCTGGATTTCGACACCGCTTCCCATATAATGCCTCAAATGGTGCCATCTGTATACTGAAATGAAAACTGTTGTTATATGAAGACTCAACTAAAGAAAGATGTTGGTCCCACATTCCATGATAATCGAACAAGCACGTAGAATATCTTCCAAAGTCTGAATTGTTCGTTCTGATTTCCTATCTGATTGAGGATGAAAAACTATACTAAAATTTAATTCAGTACCCAATGACTTCTAAAGGCCTTTCCCAAAGTTAGAAGTGAACCTGGGATCACGATCCGATACAATGTAGTGAGGAACTCCATATAACATGAATATCTCTTTAAGATACAAACAGAAAAGATGATCTAGGGAAAAAGTATCCCGTATAGCAAGGAAATGAGCATATTTAGTCAAGCAATCAACAATAACCAAGATTGCATTATTACCTCGAGGTGTTTTGGGAAATCTCACAATGAAAACACCAAAATATCATCAATGAAAAAAACCACAAACATATCCAAGAACTCATGGAAAATTCTATTCATTAAGTCCATGAATACACCAAGTGCATTGTTTAGCCCAAAAGACATTACTACAAATTCATAATGTCCATATCTTGTATGAAACGCGGTCTTCGGAATATCTGCTTCCTTTACCTTCAACTGATGGTACCCCGATCTCAGGTCAATATTTGAAAAATACTGAGCTCCCTGGAGTTGATCAAACAAATCATCAATATGAGGAAATGGATATTTGTTCTTAACAGTGATGTTATTCAAGGCTCTATAATCAATGCAAAGTCTCATTGAACCATCTTTATTTTTAACAAATAAAATAGGAGCACCCCATGGTGATGTTCTAGGTCGAATGAAACCTTTCTCTAATAAATCATGCAATTGCTCCTTCAACTCTAAAAGTTCAATTTGAACCATTTGATAAGGGGGTATTGAAATTGGATTAGCATCAAGAAATAAGTCAATAGTAAACTCAACTTCCTGATCTGGAATTATTCCAGGAAACTCATCAGGAAAAACATCAGGATACTCATTTACCACTGGAACATCATTAATATAAACAGTTCCCTTGTTTTTAACAATATGTGCAAGGTAAAATTAATTTCCATATTTTACATGTTTCTCAGCCTCTTGATATGTTATCAATAGTAAGGGTTCATTCTTGTACACAAACCGAAATTATTTCTGAATAGAGACTTCTTTAGCTCTACAATCAATCTTAGAATGGTATATAGAGAGCCAATCCATACCCAGGATAACATCAATCTCTACTAGAGGTAAAACAATAAGGTTTGCAAGTAGGTTCTTTCCACAGATAAGGATAGGAAGATTCTTATAAATTATTTTTGCCTCAACATTTCCCCCAGGTGTTTTTACCAAAAGTTCAGGAGTAATTTCTTGAGATGGTATTCCCATTTTACATGAAATGTTTTCAGAGATGAAAGAATGTGTAGAACTCGAATCAAACAACACACTGGCGTAATCTGAAAAAACAAACAAAGTACCTGATACCACAACATTTGATGGCCCGACATCTACTGAGGTAGTTGAAAATGATTTCACCACCCATTTCTGCTTGTAGTTTAACTGCTTCCCATCACTTGAGCTCTTTGTCAGACACTCCTTTAATAGTGACCCATCTCATTGCACGTAAAACATTTCACTAACTATAAATCAAATTTGGTCTTATCATCACCCTGATCTATTTCAGTGCAATAAGGAGCCTTATGTCCCATCTTACCGCATCGGTAGCACTTTACAAAATTCAGAAGACATTCCCCAGCATGACTATTACCACATTTATCACAAAATTGAAACGCAGTTTTCTTACCGTCAGACCATTTGGAAGAATTCTCTCCTTTCTTCTACCACGTTGGTCTCTTATTCTGTTGGTTGTTATAGAACACTTGATCATCGACAAACTCCATTTACACCTTCTCAGCACATCGAACAAGATTTTCATAAATTTTTAACTCACGAGAAGCCAATTCCCTTCGATATTTTGGATTTAATCTTGAGTAAAAATGATTGATTTTACTATCAAGGTCTCGGATAAAATTTGGAGCATACCTTGACAATCGAGTGAACCCCTCTTCATAGGCAGCCACTGAGTCTTCCTCTGGCCTCAATTCCAAAAATTGGTTTTCCATCCTAAGTCGAAAAGCCTTAGGAAAATACTTCTCAAGAAACATACCATTGAATTCATCCCAGTCGAGAGCATCAATCTCATCAGCGTCCCTAATATTTTTAACCATCGACCACCACTGATCTGCTTCACCCTCTATACGGTAAAGAGAAAGACTAACCTATTGATTTTCTGAACACCCCATGACATCGAAAATATTCTCCAGTTCTTTAATCCACCCTTCAGCTAGCACAGGGTCAGATGATCCTCTGAATGATGGGGGGTGTTGCCTCATGAAATGTTCGACCACTGACATGTTCCTCTATAGTTGATCTGGCTGATCTCATGCATAGATACCACCACCATTTATCGCTTGAGTCAACTGCACCATTACTGCATCAAACTGTTCAGTTCCAATTACGACCATCTCAGAATGCTGATTCGTAAGGTTATTTCCTTCTTGTATGCCTTCCTAGCACTGCTTCCCTATTTCCTCTGCGGAAAAAAATTCTGAAAAAAGATGTCTTAGATGAAGCAACATGGTAATCTTGAAATGATATATCATTTCCATTTGACCATAAAAAAATATTTTTGGATAATAATTTAATAAAATTATAGCTCCTAATGTTATCTAAACCAACCTCTTATACCAACTATAAGGCCCTATCCATAAACCATACTTAATCATGAGTTATTAAAAGATTACACATTGAGGATCTTTTCAGGTTTAGAGTTTTAGATAATTAGATCATAAATCATGCATTACATTCCACATTTAAACAAAGTGGTTACATAAAAGACAATATACATTTTTCACATCAACAGAAACCTATTTAAGATAAAACATAGATTCCTTCTTGACACTTAATTGACACTATCATCACATTATGTACCTTTCCCTTGACATGTGAAAACCATTTCAAAAAGTTGGGATGAGCATGAAAAGCTCAGTAAGGGATATAAAAATATGGAAAGGAAACATGAGTACATATATACATAAGAATGAAATCATACTTTACCCATAAAACATAATCACTTTAACATACCTCATCAAATCATGAATAAATCATAGAAATCAAAAGACATAAAGGTAACTTGAGGCATTCATAACATTCTTACGTAGGGATTAAACCTATTGGTTACGTTTGGAATACCCATCACAGTATATTCCCTAAATCTCTTCGTAGAAACCTCAACGTATAACCCATTCGTGTTACCCAATGCATTAGAGAGCTATATCGGGCTCACTTGCCCTTATTTTATCATGGAACCACCCGTCATTATAATAATTCCCAAGAACCATAACATAATTGTATCACATAAAACATGCATAAAGGAAACATAACATTTCCAAATTTCAATCACAAGATATCAATAACACATTGATATAATAAAAACGTTATCAAAACCATTTTCAATACCAAAATAAAATAAAAGTAAAATATGGTATTTATTTTTCATTAAAAAAATTATGGCTTGTAGAGGAAGCTGAAACACAAATAATGGTCACGACAGCGGAGAAGTCATTGTGGCCGCATATGTACGACAAAAAAAACATTCCCTTTTGTCGTTTAGTAAACACTTCGTATAAAAAAGATTCCTTTTGAATAAACAAAACAAGTCAAAGTGTTTTATACACCGTATAAAATAACATTGTGTATAAAACAAAATATGCCTCAATGAAAGGAGATTGAGATGAAGTCTCATACCTAGGGTCCGACTTGACTCGATCATTATTTAACCTCCTGATTAATAAACATGAGTTAATTTCTACTAGCTTAAGAACCTTTTTCAAGTTCATTATTCCTTTTATATCACTTATTACCATGTCATGAACACTATTTAATTATTTATGTTAATAACGGTCGTTTTAACGATCATTGGTACTTGAGTCACAAATAAACTCTTTATAATTACACTTTGTTCATGTATCCATTATATCCAAAGTTATATTAATGATTTATATATCATATATATCATATATATCCAGTATATACATGCATTTATAATATTACATAACCTTTAGAGGTAAGAAATGAAATGCACCGTTCATGGAGACGGTAAGCCGTACGTACGCATGAATGCTACTTTAATTTTTATTTCATATTTTATCGAATGGAATCATAATGATATAAAGGTATATTATAATTCCATTATTTTATCATATATAATATCATTAAATATATCCTTTATACATTCCACATATGGTATTAACGAATAAAATCACTTTGAGGGGGCGATAGTCCACACTTCCTAAAATGAAGATATCGTGTTTACCCATAATGGAAACCCTAAAGGTATGTCATAAATGAAATATAAAGAAGCATAAGTAAAACATAAACATAATATATCACATATAAATATATTGACATCATAATGTCCACCTTTGAAGGTGTTATATGAGTGTTGAACAATCATCGTTTCGTGAGGCCGAAATTTTCCATCCACAGAAACAGTATGTTCCTTAACCATTAGATGTAGGTGTGTGTAAGTGTAGCTCGATTAATTCTTATAAAATATCCTAGTATATGGAAGATACTGGTTTTTTTACAAAAGAAATGAATAAAAAGAGTTTAGGGGGTTGGAGAAGCAAAATAAAACATAAGAACACAAGAGAAGACATTACCATAAAATCGGGTAACTCTTTATGATTTGAGCTCAAAGGCTTCCTTTGGAAGACTTATGCCCAATGTGAGGCTTCTAGGAGTAATATAAGGATGTGGAGAGACAAAATGAGAAGGTTTTGGCTGAGCCAAAGGCTTGAGTGGTGTGGGTAAGGAGGTAGAGGTGGGGGGCCTTTTATAAGAGGAGAGGAGGGGCACTCTTGGAAAGTTACAAAATGTTACTTTATTTTCAAATGAGTTTCTAATTTTAAAGGTCCCACATTGATGTATTTTGAGGATAATGTGATATGGGTTCGGAATAAACTCATCCAATAGGTATTTGACAAGTTTAAGTCTTACATTTTACATTATCTTTTTATTTTATTTTAATCATTAAATAATGAGTTAATCACTGCATCATCATAATGTCATAAATAATTTAATTTATTTAATGTCTAAAAATTATGAAAAAATACTATGATGTAGGAAATATTTTTAGATTTCCAATTAATATTTATAGTCTAAAATATGATCTATGTATACAAAAGTAAAAATCTTTTACTCAGGTGATACATTCTTTGTTATATTTACTTTCTTTAAAAATAAAAAGATAAAAAGTCAATTTCACACAAAAGTGATTCCACGGGGTCCCCAAGTCTGGAACAAGGCATCCCATGGTTGGACATGAGACAAACAGTAGCATTTGGACACTTTTTGGTCTTTTTTTATTATATTATGATATTATTTTATTATCCTTAACTACCCGATTACTCATTAATCAAGATGATTAAAGATAATTACAGTCATTACTATTCATAATATCCAAAAAATAGAGTCTTAATTAAATAATTCGGGCCTTATGATTCAAAATATGGAATCCATTTTACCAAATTCCAAACATATAAATTGAAATAATTAAATTAAAAATAATTCCCGTTATCAAAACAAATAGTGGGTTTTTTTGAAATAATATCTATGAAAAATTTGGCACTTGTTTATGCCCAATTCCAAAGTGAAATTAATCCTAATGACCACCATTGGATTAAATGGTAAAAATATATTCTATTTACACTTTAAAACCAATTAAAAAGATAATTTAACCATATAATTAAATTAGATGAAAAAGCAGTTTTGATGTAAAATGCAGTATTTTTCACTATTCATAAAAAAATGAACATTGTCAGAAAAATACTAACAATTTATCCTATGTAAATTTCAATTTCCCAATCATAAATAATATTTTTTATTTTGACAAATAGAGATTATAAAATTTTCAAATGTTTGATTTAAAAATGGTTTTCCAACAAAAGGTAGTAAAACAAACTTTTAAAAATATTAGTGTACTCCATGCTTAAGATTGGATATATTATCATTTTAAGACACTAAAACACTATCCAATTCATAAATAGACATAGATAAGAATAAATATTATTCATTACTTACTTGGAATGTTACATCCTTCCCCCTTTATAAAATTGAGTCCCGCAATTTATTTACTTTTCGAATAAGTGGGGGTATTTAGCCCTCATTGCATTTTCAGATTCCCATGTTGCCTCTTCAATCATGTGGTTTTTTTCACAAAACCTTTACCTGATGAATCACCTTATTTCGTAACACATGATCCCTGTGGTCAAGAATCTGGACTGGTTGTTCCTCATATGATAGTTTCTCTTCCAGGTGAACTGCCTTTGGACTCAAAACATGAGATGGATCTGGAATATACTTTCTCAACATCAAAACATGAGAACATTGTGTACCTGAGATAAACTTGGAGGTAAAGTCAATCGGTAAGCAACTGATCCAACTCTCTCTAGAATTTCACATGGTCCAATGAACCTTGGACTCAGCTTTCCTTTCTTACCAAATCGCATCACACTTTTCCATGGTGATACATTGAGAAAAAAATGATCACCTATCTCAAAAGAGAGATCCTTCCTCCTATTGTCCGCATAACACTTCTTCCTACTCTGAGCTGTTCTCATTTGTTTCTGTATTAGCTGAACTTTTTCTGCCAACTCTTCTTACCAATTCTAGTCCCATCAACTTCCTTTCACCCACTTTATCCCAGAAAGCTAGAGTTCGACACTGCTTCCCATATAACGCCTCAAATGGTGCCATCTGTATACTAGAATGAAAACGGCGATTATATGGAAACTCAACTAAAGAATGATGTTGGTCCCAACTTCCCTGATAATCTATCGAACAAGCACGTAGCATATCTTCCAAAGTCTAAATTGTTCGTTCTGATTTCCCAACTGATTGAGGATGAGAAGCTGTACTAAAATTTAATTCAGTACCCAACGACTTCTGAAGTCTTTTCCAAAAGTTAGAAGTGAACATGGGATCACGATCCGATACAATAGAGAGAGGAACTCCATGTAACCTTAATATCTCTTTAAGATACAAATGAGAAAGATGATCTAGGGAAAAAGTATCCCGTATAGCAAGTAAATGAGCAGATGTAGTCAAGCAATCAAAAATAACCAAAATTGCATTATTACCTCTAGGTGTCTTCGGAAATCCCACAACGAAGTCCATGGATATATTTTCCCATTTCCATTATGGTACTGGTAAAGGCTGAAACGTCCCTTTCGGTAAATTTCGATCTGCTTTAACCTGTTGACAAGTCAAACACTTCACATTAAGAACAGAAATATCTCTTTTCATTCCATCCCACCAGTAATACTCTTGCAGATCTCCGTACATCTTAGTGCTGCCAAGATGAACTGAAAATGGAGAACTATGAGCTTCACATAACAACACTCTCTTTAACTGTGAATCCCAAGGCACACACAATATCTTCCCAAATCTCAAAACACAATCATTATCAATGTTGAATTCAGGCAACTTACCCATCTGAACCAGCTCTACCTTTTTCTAAAACTCACTGTCTTGCTTCTGTGCTTGCTTGATTCTGTCTGAGAGAGAAGATTTCACTGATACCTGAAACAAACCAGAAGGACATCCTACACAAACTTCAATTCCAATTTTCATAAAATCATTAACCAAAGGATCACGTTCCAAACACAAAATTGTTAATGAAGCATTACTTTTTCGACTCAAATCATCAGCCACATTATTTGCTTTTCCCAGATGGTAATGAATTCTACAATCATAATCCTTGATTAATTCTATCCATCTCCTCTGTCTCATGTTCAATTCTTTGTAAATTAATATATACTTTAATCTTTTGTGATCAGTATATATTTCACACTTTACTCTATACAAATGATGCCTCCAAAATTTTAAAGCGAAAACAATAGCAGCTAATTCCAAATAATGTGTAGGGTAATTTAACTCCTGAGTTTTCAACTGATGTGAAGCATAAGAAATTCCCTGATCATTCTGCATTAGGATGAAACCAAGTCCTTTCAATGAAGCATCATTATAGATAACAAACTCCCAATTCCTATAAGGTAGTGCCAAAACTGGAGCATTCACTAATCTTCTTTTCAGTTCCTGAAAACAATCATCGTATTCTTTTTTCCAGATAAACTTAACACCCTTCTGAGTTATCATAGTCATTGGACTAGTTAACCATGAAACATTTCTCACAAACCTTTGGTAATAGCCTGCCAAACCAAGGATGCTACGAATGACAGTTACATTTGTGGGTCTTGGTCATTCTTCCACAACCTTTGTTTTTGCAGGATAAACAGTTATCCCATCTTTAGAAAAAATATGACTAAGGAAAGAAATTTGTTGCAACCAAAGCTCACACTTGCTGAATTTTCCATACAATTTCTTTTCTTTTAAGGTTTTCAAAATAAACATTAAATTTATTTCATACTCCTCTTTACTTTTAGAAAACACCAAAATATCATCAATGAAAACAACCACAAACTTATCCAAGAACTCATGGAAAATTTTATTCATTAAGTCCATGAATACAGAAGGTGCATTGGTTAGCCCAAAAGGCATTACTACAAATTTATAATGGCCATATCTTGTATGAAACGCGGTATTCAGAATATCTGCTTCCTTTACCTTCAACTGAGGGTACCCCGATCTCAGGTCAATCTTTGAAAAATACCGAGCTCCCTGGAGATGATAAAAAAAATCATCGATATGAGGCAAATGATATTTGTTCTTAACAATGATGTTATTCGAGGCTCTATATTCAATGAAAAGTCTCATTGAACCATCTTTCTTTTTAAAAAATAAAACAGGATCACCCAATGGTGATGTTCTAGTTCGAATGAAACATTTCTCTAATAAATCTTGCAATTTCTCCTTCAACTCTAAATGTTCAATTTGAACCATTCGTTAAGGGGGTTTTGAAATTGGCTTAGCATCAGGAACTACGTAAACAGTAAAATCAACTTCCCGATCTGGTATTATTCCAGGAAACTCATCATGAGAAATATCAAGATACTCATTTACCACTAGCACATCATTAATCGGAACAGTTCCCTTATTTTCAACAATATGTGCAAGGTAACATTCATTTCCATATTTTACAAGTTTCTCAGCCTCTTGATATTTTATCAATAGTAAGGGTTCATTCTTGTACACAAACTGAAAGTATTTCTAAAAAGAAACTTCTTTAGATCTACAATCAATCATACCATGGTATATAAAGTGCCAATCCACACCCAGGATAACATCAAACTCTACTAGAGGTAAAACAATAAGGTTTGCAAGTAGGTTCTTTCCACAGATAAGGATAGGAAGATTCAAATAAATTCTTTTTTCCTCAAAATTTCCCCCAGGTAATTTTACCAATGGTTTAGGAGTCATTTCTTGAGATGGTATTCCAATTTTACTAGAAGTGTTTTCAGAGATTAAAGAATGTGTAGATCCCGAATCAAACAACACACTAGCATAATCTGAAAAACCAAAAAAGTACCTGATACCACTTCATTTGATGGCCTGAAATCTGCTGAAGTAGTTTCAAAGGATTTCACCACCTCTTTTTGCTTATAGTTTAACTGCTTCCCATCACTTGAGCTCTTTGTTGGACACTCGTTTGCATAGTGACCCATCTCATGGCACTTAAAACATTTCACTAACTGTAAATCAAATTTGGTCTTACCATCACCCAGATCTTTTTCAGTGCAATCACGAGCCTTCTGTCCCATCTTACCCCATCGGTAGCACTTTCCAGAATTCAAAATAAAATACCCAGAATGCCTTTTACCACATTTATCACAATCTAGAAACTTAGTTTTCTTACCGTTAGACCTTTTTGAATAATTCTTCCCTTTCTACTGCCACATTGGTCTCTTCTTCTGTTGGTTGTTATAGAACACTTGATCATCAGCAAACTCCATTTCCACCTTCTCAGCACATCCAACAAGCTTTCCATAACTTTTTAACTCATGATAATCCAATGCACTTCGATATTTTGGCTTTAATCCTGAGTAAAAACAATTGATTTTACTATCAAGGTCTCAGATAAAATTTGGAGCAAACCATGCCAATCGAGTGAACCTCTCTTCATAGGAAGCCACTGAGTCTTCCTCTTGCCTCAATTCCTAGAATTGTTTTTCCATCCTAAGTCCAACAACCTTTGAAAAATACTTCTCAACAAACATACCTTTGAATTCATCCCAGTCGAGAGCATCAATCTCATTTGAATCCTAGATATTTTTTACCATCGACCATCACTGATCTGCTTTACCCTCCAAATGGTAAATAGAAATACTAACCTTTTGATTGTCTGAACACCCCATGACATCGAAAATCTTCTCCAGTGCTTTAATCCACCCTTCAGCTAGCACATGGTCAGATGATCCTTTGAAGGATGGGTGATGTTGCCTCATGAAATGTTCGACCACTGACATGTTCCTCTGTGTTTGATCTAGCTGATCTTGTGCATGGATACCACCACCATTTATCGCTTGATTCAACTGCGCCATTACTGCAACAAACTGTTCAGCTTCAATTCCGACCATCTCATGATGCTGATTCGGAAGGTTATTTCCTTCTATATTACTTCCTAGCACTGCTTCCCTGTTTCCTCTACGGAAAACCATTCTGAACAAACATGTCTTAGAAAAAGCAACATGGTAATCTTCAAATGCTATATCATTTCCATTTGACCATAAAAAATTATTTTTGGATAATAATTTAATAAAATTCTAACTCCTATGGTTATCTAAACCAACCTCGGAGACCATCTATAAGGACCCATCCTTAAACAATAGTTAATCTTGAGTTATTACAATATTACACATTGAGGATCCTTTCAGGTTTAGTGTTTTAGAGAATTAGATCATAAAATATCCATTACATTCCACATTTAAACAGAGTGGTTACATAAATGACAATATTCATTGTTCCCATCAATGGAAACCTATTTAAAATAAAACATGGATTCTTTCTTGACACTTCATTGACATTATCATCACATCATGTACCTTTCCCTATACTTTTGAAAAACATTTCAAAAACATGGGATAAGCATAAAAAGCTCAGTAAGGGATATAAAAATCTGGAAAGGAAACATGAGTACATATATACATAAGAATGAAATCATACAATACCCCTAAAACATAATCACATTAACATACCTCATCAAATCATGAATAAATCATAGAAATAATAAGACATAAAGGTAACACAAGGCATTCATAACATTCTTACGAAGGGAGTAACCCTCTTGGTTATGTTTGGAATACACATCACAGTATATTCCCTAAATATCTTCAGAGAAACCTCAAAGTTTAACCCCTTCGCGTTACGCAATGCATTGGAGAGCTATATCGGGCTCACCCACTCTTAGTTTATCACAGAACCACCCATCTTCATAACAATTCCCATGAACCATAACATAATCGTATCACATAAATCATGCATAAAGGAAACATAACATTTCCACATTTCAATCACAAGGTATCAATAACACATTGATATAATAAAAATGTTATCAAAACCATTTTCAATACCAATATAAAGGAAAAGTAAACCATGGTATTTATTTTTCATTTAAAAAAATTTTGGCTTGTAGAGTAATCCAAAACTCAAATAATGGTCACAGCAGTGGAGAAGTCATTGTCGCCGCATACGTACGACAAAAAAACATTCCCTTTTGTTTTTTAGTAAACGGTTCGTATAAAAAATATTCCTGTTGAATAAACATAAAAATTCAAAGGGGTTTATACACCACATAAAAGAATGTTGTGTATATAACAAAATATGCCTCAATGAAAGGAGATTGAGACGAAGTCCCATAACTCGGGTCCTACTTGACTCGATCGTTCTTTAACCTCCTGAATAATAAAATTGAGTTAATTTATACTATCTTAAGAACCCTTTTCATGTTCATTATTCCTTTTATATAACTAATTACCATGTCATGAACACTATGTAATTATTTCAGTTAATAACGGTCGTTTTAACGATCATTGGTACTTGAGTCAAAAATATAGTCTTTATAATTACACTTTGTTCATGTATCCATTATATCCAGAGTTATACTAATGATGTAGATATCATATATATCATATATATCCAGTATATACATGCATTTATAATATTACATAACATTTAGAGTTAAGAAATGAAATGCACCATTCATGGAGATGGTAAGCCGTACGTACGCATGAACACTACTTTCATTTCTATTTCATATTTTATGGAATGGAATAATAATGATATAAATGTATATTATAATTCCATTATTGTATCATATATAATATAATTAAATATATCCTTTATACGTACCAGATATGGTATTAACGAATCAAATCACTTTGAGGGGGCGGTAGTCCACACTTCCTAAAATGATGATATCGAGTTTACCCATAATGGAAACCATAAAGGTTTGTCATAAATGAAAAATAAAGAAGCTTAAGTAAAACATAAACATATTATATATCATATATAAATATAGTGACATCTTAATGGAAACCTTTGAAGGTGTTATATTAGTGTTTAACAATCATCATTTCGTGAGGCAGAAATTCTCCATCCACATAAACAATATGTTCTTTAACCAATAGATGTAGGTGTGTGTAAGTGTAGCTCGAATAATTCTTATAAAAAATCCTATTATATGAAAGATACTGGTCTTGTTACAAAATAAATGAATAAAAAGAGTTTAGGGAGTTGGAGAAGCAAAATAAAACATAAGAACAGAAGAGAAGACATTACCTTAACATCGGGTAACTCTTTTTGATTTGAGCTCAACGTCATCCTTGGGAAGACTTATGCCCAAAGTGAGGCTTCTAGGAGTACGATAAGGACATAGAGAGAAAACATTAGTAGGGTTTGACCGAGCCAATTTCTTGAGAGATGTGGGTAAGGAGGTAGAGGTGGGGGCCTTTTATAAGAGGAGAGGAGGGGCACTCTTGCAAATTTACTAAATGTTACTTTATTTTCAAATGTGATTCAGATTTTAAATGTCCCACATTGATGTATTTAGAGGATAAGGTGATAAGGGATCTAAATACACTCATCCAATAGGTATTTGACATGTTTAAGTCTTAGATGTTACATTATCTTTTTATTTTATTTAAATCGTTAAATAATGAGGTAATCGTTGCATCATCATGATGTCATAAATAATTTAATTTATTTAATGTCAAAAAATTATGAAAAAATACTATGATGTAGGAAATATTTTTATATTTCCAATGAATATTTATAGTCTAATTTATGATCTATTTAGACAAAATTAAAAATGTTTTACTCAGGTGATACATTCTTTGTTATATATATTTTCTTTAAAAATAAAAAGATAAAAAGTTACTTTCACACAAAAGTGATTCCATGGGGTCCCCAAGATTGGCACAAGGCATCCCATGGTCGGCCATGAGACAACCAGTATCATTAAGACAATTTTTGGTGTCTTTTTTTATTATTATGATATATTTTATTATCCTTAACTACCCGATTACTCATTAATCAAGATGATTAAAGATAATTACCGTCATTACTATTCATAATGCCCAAAAACAAGAGTATTAATTAAATAATTTGTACCTTATAATTCCAAATATTTAATACATTTTACCAAATTACAAACATATAAATTTCAATAATATATTTAAAAATAATTCCCTGTTGTCAAAACAAATAGCGGGTTTTTTTGAAAAAATATCAATGAAAATTTTGGCACTTGTTTATGCCCAATTATAAAGTGAAATTAATCCTAATGACCACCATTGGATTAAATGGTAAAAATATATTCTATTTACACTTTAAAACAAATTAAAAATATAATCTATCCATATAATTAAATTAGACGAAAAAGAAGTTTTGATGTAAAATGCAGTATTTTTCACTATTCATAAAAAACATGAACATTGTCAGAAAAATACCAACAATTTATCCAATGTAAATTTCAATGTCCCAATCATAAAGAATATGTTTATTTTGACAAATAGTGATTATAAAATTGTCAAATGTTTTTTTTAAAAATGGTTTTCCATTAAAAGGTAGTAAAACAAACTTTTAAAAATATTAGTGTATTTCATGCTTAAGATTAGATTTATTCTCATTTTAATCCTCTAAAACACTATCTAATTCATAAATATACATAGATAAGAATAAATATTATTCATTAATTAATTGGGATGTTACAAAAATATATGATATATATGATATAATCATTTTAATTTAATAATGATATATATATATATATAGATATTTCATTGACATAATTTCTTTTAAAATGATAGTAAAAAATGAAATCAACGTTCATCTATACGCACGACTTATCATGTCCATGAATTGTGTATTACATTTAATACATATATATTATATTGATAAATATAATATAAATATATGGAATATAATTGATATTTATATGAGTGAATACAAACTGGAATCATGATATATGTATAAGACCCAAATGATACAACAAATTAAGACACATGTGAAGAACAAATCAAATATAACCCAATGTGAAATATTAACAGAGGATCTTTTCCATGATGGAAATATATGGTCATAATAAAAAAATATACAGAATTTGAAATAATTATAAGTTAATTTAAAATATTTCATATATTATTATATTTATTATACTGGTGGTTTGAGCGAGTATGATGAGTGTCGAGACACACAATAAGGGAATTTCATCTCACATTTTCATTCATGAGATACATGCCTTAATCACCACTCACTTATATTGTGGGGTGTATGTACTACACATGAATGTATTCTATTAATATAATTTAATATTTTATTGTTATTCTAATATACATTTTATGAACATTCATACTTGGGGTATAAGTTTAAAATGCTATAAAATTAGTGAAATGTTTGTGTCTCAATTTGCCTTTCTTAAGACTAATGTTTTGTTATGCACCAAAATTCTATTTCGACATTTATATACATAAATTTCACCTGTTATATCAATAATTTCCTAATTTTCATGATATTTTTTGCATAATTTAATTTACTTTTCATACAATTAGATTATGATCCGATGTTATCAAATTATAAGAGTTTATTAAAACAATCTCATCGCTTTTTGAGATTTTTTATGTTATTGATTTTCTTAATGAAATGTTATGATCCACCATTCTAGAAAAATCATGACTTTCCATATCCTTTTCTATTCATTATATATCCATGTTTTAGTACCATTTTCCACTCGTTGTTACTTATAATAGTGTTATATGTAAAATATTACAATATCCCTCTTCGGTTGGAAATCTATTTTAATCAAAAACCATGTTTTCAAAATATGATTTCAAAAATGTTATAAATATTATTTCAAAAGTCTTTTCAATCCAATTTTCAATGAAAAAGGTTTTAAATTAAATATTTTTTAGTTCCCCCTTTGAATGTTTTGAAACGAGTTTCAGTGAAATGGTATTCATATCCTTTTCAATATTAGGTTATATGATTACAAACTGTTTAAAACTGGATTTTAAATTTTTTTGAATATTATTTTATTAGTTTTTAGAGAAAAAAGTTTTCAAATAATTTCAAGTATTATTTTTATTTTTTGTAGTTATTTCCTATGAAAATTATTTTCAAATGATTTTATGTATTAAAGTGTATTTTTCAAATAAGAAAGGATAATTTAATAAAGAAGCATTTTTAAAATATATTTAAAAATTATTTTGGATGTAAGATAAAAATCCGTTTATGTTACACATGCCCTTTAAGAAAAATAAAGGTTTCTTTCAAAATATTTCTAAAAATAGGCAATGGTTAATTTCATCGTCTTTTTGAAACTCATTTCTATTTCACATGTTATATTTTTTGGAAACCCGCTATTTTTTCTGGGTTTTGTTAATGATGAAATGATTATAAAACCTTTCCTTTTCAATGAGTTACGATATGATTACATGTATATAATATCCATTTAATTTCATGGTTATGATATATTTTTTATGATCGTGTGGAACATGTGTGTATGATTTCATTATGAGATGGGTGGGAAATATAATCCCCTCCAATCCATTGATAATGATTTATATCTCATGAGATGGACTATGTTGGTGTTGGGAATTATCCTTTCTTACTAATATAGCCATGGGAGTGAACCTTGACTAACATGATGGTATGTGGTGTGAAATCACAATACTATGATGTCCATCGGAGTGAACCTTCATTAAATAGATGATGTGGGGAGTTAAATCATACTACCGAGATGGTCTTGGAAGTGATACATTATAATCTATTGAATTAATATTATATGCTAATATATCTGCCCCAATTCCATGTTTTATTCATATGTTATTCTTTCATTGATTATACTATTTATTTCAATATGATTTATTTATTTTTTATTTCCATTATTTATGATATGATTCATGTATATCATATTTGATATATAGGGTATGATCTCATATTTTCTATATCATGTTATCATACCTTTATAGTCATAATTTTGCTTATATAACTCCCTTATTTGTTCTTATTGGGCTTTTGATCTCACCTCATTCTGGTATTTTCTTTCCCCATCTTATGAACGAATGTTTTAGGTAGATGTAATAAAGGTGTATATATTTATGGGAGATGATGAATATATTTTTCTATGATATAATATTTTTTTCCTCATGTTTCTAAAGCCACTACACTGCTGTTATCCTCAGGCAAGATTTTTTTAATTGAACTGATATTCATCTAAAATTATATAATATTCATGTATTATATTCTTAGATCTCTATAGTTTTTGTTTATGTAATTTTTATACATCTTTTGGAAATTAGGATGATAAATTCTTTGTGATATACCTAGTTATATTGATAGGAACATGGCTAGGGATGTCTCTAAAAATAATTATAAAAATGAGTTAACATTTCATAAAATAGCTTGGATATTTCTATAAAGTAAATAGTAAGTGATATATAAGAAATACATACATATATAGATACTACTAGTATATTGTTTTCTTTCTAGATGTACCTCAGAGTAATAAATCTAGTAAGATGTTCTCATCCTCACTTTGGGTAATATAGAACACTAAAACCACATTTTTTGCACACCTAGTTTGTCACTCCCAGGGGATATTCATTTGGAATTCACAAAATATTCATGAACTACTATAAAATATTTAAATATAAGTAGAATATGAATATCCTTGAATGATCATGTGGTTTCATATATTAAGGACAATGATATGGTTTGTAAATCCTATGAGTAATATTTTTTGGCTATGTGGTTCTTTTCTACAATAATTAATTCTCACATTGTGCCTTCTAGTTTTAGTAAATTGATAGAACTAAAAGGAATGTGGTAAAATTTTATTGATTCAAATGTGTTGAGTATGTGAATTATGTGAATCAATTTACCTATTAGAAATATCATAAAGAGAAACTAAAAGTGGGTATGAGGTTTGGTTATACATCTGATGATAATTATTCATCAAATGACATGAGAAAGTTATGTGATGTTCTTCCATAATTGATTACATTAAATATGAGAAGCAATATTAGATTTAATTTGAAGAACACTAAGTCATGATTCATATGAAAAATTCATAGAAATTGTTATTAAGGAATAATATGATGAAGTCAAAGTATTGGTATATGAATAAAGATGGATGAATGATGTATTTATGTTTTGGAAATCATAGATTATGTTTTTTGAATCATGGAATATAAAATAATTTTCAGTGTACGTTTTCGTTAAGAATTAAAAATTACATTTTGAATCGTGCTGAATACATAGAAAATTTATTTAATGAAATGGAGATATTTTGATTTTTTTGAAGGTAATCCATAATCAATTCTTGACGTTTAGATAATGATTTTTAGAAAAACATATAATAGATATGAATAATTAAATTGGATGGTATAGATTACCCTAAAACTGAATATTGAAAAAGTTTTCTCTCTCAACAAGGATAATGTTTATAACAATTTTAGGGATTTGAGGAATAGATCCAATATAAATTGGAATAAGTAAGCATGAATGATTTCCAATAGTATTTATAGTAATACAGGTTGTTACCATGTTCATAGAGATTTTACCAAGAGGGTATTCACGTGTTTGGAATGTGACAACCAAGATAAACTTTGTGATATATGGGCGATCAATGTTAAGATGATTTCATGACATTTATTCCAATTTTTTTTTTGAATTTTCAACTTTTAGAATTGTTATAAGTTTATCCATTAATGAAATGATTATGTTAAACATAATAGTAAGTATTGATGTATTTATATTTAGTTTAAAACAATGGTTAGAATTATAATTAGTGATTAACCTTATTTCATGAATCTAGATCATATTTTGGAAATAAATTTTGTGAAGTTTTAGAAAATCAAATAATGAATGTGGGGTGAAAACCAATCATGTCTATCAAATCCATGGGTTTTGAAGCCATGAAAGATGTATTCTAATGGTATTATACATACCGCTACAATACACAACATACCAGTTAATGTATAATTATTTTTGATGAATAATTATTTATGGTGAAACAATATTGTTAATTTTTATGTTTGTCTATTAATCTAATAATAATATTTATTTTGAGGAATAATTAAATAATAATAGTTATAATTTTCACTCTTTTATGGGCCTTATGATATTTTAAAAGTGTATTTCTGAACATTAGGCATCAAAATTAATTTCTATACATCCATATTTGGAAGTAATTAATGATTTAAAATGTTAAAAAAATCACTAAAAATGAATGAAATTTTGTTTATAGAAATATGTCAGGTATGTATATTTCATTCTACGGTTGGTCAATAAAAGAATTTTTGAAATATAGGATAATGATAAAAAATTATTATATTTTAATTTGTGTTGGACTGATGTACATCAAAATCATCATTGATTTATTATTTTTTAGGCCATAAACTTATCTTTCATCATTCACTTGTTTTGAATTTATAACCTCAATAACCCTTATAAATATTTACAACTTTTTT
This sequence comes from Viscum album, assembly GCA_963277665.1. Taxonomy (NCBI): domain Eukaryota; kingdom Viridiplantae; phylum Streptophyta; class Magnoliopsida; order Santalales; family Viscaceae; genus Viscum; species Viscum album. The sequence continues at coordinate 823,897,865 of OY728148.1, read as the reverse complement.
CAATGTCCAATCTCCACTCCCAACCTATATTAATATAAGTGGAAACCTAGTTATATGTTACATTGGGATACCATTATGGTTCTAAATTTCGCTTTTTAATAGAAGTTCCAGTATTCAATTTTTTGAGTTGGTTTTCTATGAATGAAAAATTCATGTATTAAACCTTTGATAACCGAAATAAATTTTTAGGGGGAAATTCATTTTAATGGGGGTGAAATATAACACCCTGCGATTTTTTGAATTATATTTTTTAATTAATTTAATCTTTTGATATTTTTCATTTCACACATCACTAATTATGGTTTATTATCTATTAAATAACTATGTTTTTCTTGCGTTATACAAAACACCAAGTTAATTGTGAAGTAAAAAAACATAAAAATTGAATTTCTCTCTATGGAACACTGATGTAATAATTCATTATATGCATCAATGGATTTTCTTTATGACTTTTGTAACATGCAATAACGGGGTTTAATAAACAATAATATATTATTAAAATATATGTTTTTTAATATAATAAGATAAAAACTTGAAGTTAAAATAAAGGTTCTGAATTTTATTATCTAATTTAATAAAATATAATATTTACACAATATAATATGAATTTATAGGTTACTAATTAATAATAAACAAATATAAAAACAGATTTAATATAAAAGGAAATATAATTTTGGTCAGCAAGTTGTTTTACTCTAATTATGTAAATATTCATTTATTACTGAAAATGAACTAATTAAAATATTCCATTCACATAGAACCTCCTTGGATTAAATTACAGAAAACATTGAATTATAATATGATACACGGAATACTGACATTTTTTATGATACACACAAAACTGATTTGGCGTATAATGCCCAAAACACAGTGCTTCAATGAAACAATTTTTATATAATTATTTAAATGAGATAATTGTAACCTAGTCATTAATAATAGTTATAGGAATAGTAATAAATAATATAAAATTAATTTTTATGATTTATTTTTATAAATAAAACAAAATTATAATGAAATATAATATTTCGGGTAATGTCATTGTATGTTTGAAATGTCATTTTCTCGAATGAACCGCTTTTAATGTCCTTTTGTGAAAAATAATAAAATTTATTTCAGAAACATTAATAAATTTAAAATTTTAAAATAAAAATAATTTTTTAATTCCTAACAATGAAATTATCCTATATTTTTTTTTTGATTTCTTTGAGAAACATCATTTCTTGATGAATAGTGAAAACTAATGCATTTTAATTAAAAACATCCTTTTAATAAAGTAATTATTAATGTTAAAATATATTTTAATGTTTTTTAAGTAACATTAAAAAATTTATAAATCTATTACCGAAATAAATTTCATTATAGTTAATTTCACATTGAAATATAATATAAAGCCTCAACAATCATTTGAACAATTTTCTACCTTAATAACTCATTACATCATCCCATATTCGGAATTAGAATCAATCATAATTTCCCTAATTCATTGAATTTAATTTAAAAAAAATATATACAACATTTTAATCAGTAATATATATATATATATCTATACTCTAATAATTTCAACATTTTGTTTTACTAAAAATATTAGTAAAACTTATTATAATTAACTATAATGATTATGGTCAAATTATTCTTATTTAAGGACATAAGATTAATCATAGGGGCCCAAATGACCCATCCACTTGTAAAAAACCCATTTTATGGAAATTATTATAATAAAAATGTTTCAATTTTGGTTAATTTGGTTTTATGAATCTTTTTAGGTAGGAACATGTGTACAAACAACTTATTTTCAAATATTTAATGTGAGTCATTTTCTTTTCCTCTAAAAAGCCACCACCTATCCTAATTCTTCACACCTCTCAATCATATTATATTCAACCATTCCTTGAATAATACGATTTCAAAAATCCCTATCCTCAAACTATAATCCTATCGATCATCATAATAAATCCCACGGAAGCCCTTTGGCATAAACCTAACAAAGCTACTTGATTAGGTGGTAACATCATCACTCAATCTCCTTTTTTTATTTTTTATTCTCCACCCCTCTTCTCTATCTATTACATTATTGTAAAAAAAGCATCCTCAATAAACTAGGATGTTTTTTCAATAATTTTTCTTCCTACATTTACACACACCACCATCTAATGTTTAATGAATATACACTTTCTATGTATGGAGAATTACTGCCTAATGTAATGATGATTGTTCATTTATCATTTACCACATATCATGGTGTAAATTATGATGGAAAGTGTATTTATATTATATATATATGATATTTAGTATTTATTTATTCTTATTGTTTTCTTATTACACCATATAACTTTTTAATCTCCATTTGGTGTTAATACGATAACATCATTGGAGGAAGTGTGGACTACCGCCTCATCAAAGCAGTGTAATTCATTTTCACACCCTATTAATTGTATTAAGGATGGGTTTAGTTAACTTATGTGATATATACAATAAAATAACTCTACTGGGATAATTATATATCAATAAACACACACACACACACACACAAAAACACACACATACATAGACGCACACATATATATATATGTATATGTCATTTACACACTTTCTTATATGACAAGGAAAATGAAAACATCATTCATGGATACGTATGACATACTTTCACCATGAATGGTGTATTACATTTCATAATTATATAATATAAAGACTACTATAATATAATGATAATAAATATACATGATATTTATATAATGGTATACATTCTGGAATCATAATATAAGTATAAGTACTAATAATATAAAAAATTAAGACACATGCAAAAAACAAAGTGAATATTACATGAACTGAAACCTTTACATAGGATCATTGAGAAACGGGTAATATAAGGTCATAATAAATAATAATACTTAATAGACATAATTACATGGTTCATTAAAATATATGTAAAAAATTTATATTTATTATTCAGGTGGGTTGAGTGAGTACGATGAGAGTCAAGACACAAGGTATATGAATTTGGTATCACTTTTATTTTCATGAGTTACATGCCCTAATCACCACTCACATATTTTTTGGTTTACGTACTAACTATAATTTTTTTGGACACTTATACATAATTTTATGGTTATTAACATATCCATTTTAATAAATTTATTTAATAGGGGTTTACGTTTCTAATGATTTCAAATTGGTGAAATAGTTAGCTATCAATTTCCCTTCTTTGAGACTCGTGTTTTTTGTGGCCTTATATTCACTTTTGTGGAGTATATACTTACATTTTACATATTATATCATTAATATACTACATTTTTTGAAATTTTAATAATTATATAATTTAATTTACTTATATAGGGGGTATGATGTAGAGAAACAAATTTATTAGAGTTTATTGAAACAATCTCATCTCTTTTCAATATTGTTTATGTTTATGATTTCTTTGGTGAAATATTATTATCCATATTTCTAGAAAAATCATGAGTTCCCTTATCTTATATTTATTCTTAATATATCAATGTATCAGTACATGTTTCCCACTCATCAGTATATAAGATAACATTTCATGTAAAATATGAAAATCTCTCAATTTGGTCAGAAATCAATTGCATTCCAAAACATTATTTTCAAAAAGTTTTTTCAGAATTTTTTCCGAATTATATTTGAAGACCATTTTTAAAGAAAAATTATTTTAAAAACCTTTTATAGTTTTAAATCCTTATTTTACATATGTTCAAATTATTTTCAATGAAATTTTTTGCAAAACTATTTTCATGGTTTATTTATAAGTTTTCAAACTACTTTCAATGAAATGGGTTCCAAAATATTTTCCCAATTTATTTTTAAGTTTTCAAAGTATTTTCAATGAAATGATTTTAATTTTTTTTCAATAAAAATGGATATTATTTAAAATTAGTTTCAAATAAATGGGGTTGAAAACATTTTAATGCTTTATTTATAATATATTAAAGTATTTTGAAAGAAAATAGTTTTAAAAGGTCTTAATGATTTTTTAAGTATTCAATGATTTTTTTTCAAATGATATGAAGTCTTATTTATATGTTTTTATGTAATTTTCTAAGAAAATTATTTTCAAATGGTTTTTGGTATTAAATATTATTTTTAAAATAAGAAATTTTATTTTCCCCAACTAATTTTTATAAAAGATATTTCAAAATTATTTTATATCTATTATTACAATTTTTGATGTCACTCGTGACATTTTAAGACATTATATAAATTTTCAATTCATTTCCTTTCAAATAATGGATTACTAGAAATTTCATGTTCTTTATGAATCTTCTTTCTCTTTCATAGGTTATATGTTTTTGAAACCCACTTATTTTCATGGTTTTTTATTATAATGAAATGGTTTTTAACCCTATAATTTTCCACATTTTATATTATTATTACTTGATTATAATAACCATTTCATTTCATAGGTTATGAAATGATTATTTATGATCATATAGCACATATATGTATAATTTTATTATGAGACTAGTGTGGCCTATATCTCCCTCCCATGCATTGGGTAAAGGTTTATATATCATGTGATAGACTAAGATGGTCTTGGTAATGAACCTTGACAACTATGATGGCCAAGGGATTGAACAATGTCTACCAACAATGTATGAGGAGTGAAATCATGCTATTAATATAGAAAGGATAGTGAACCATGAATTACAAGATGTTATGGGAATGAACCCATTCCATCATGGTGGTGATGGGAGTGGTTCCTTTTCTACTATGTAAATCATATTATATGCTTATGTATCTACAAAAATTCTATTTTTTTCAATATGTTACACTTTTAAGGCTTATCTTCTTTATTTCTATATGATTCATGTAAAATGAACATCCATTATTTATTCCATGATTCATTTATATGATCTTTGATAAGTAGGGTATGGTCTCCAATTTTCATGATCATGTTCTCATACACTTATGTCATAATATATCTCTTTTATTTACCATTACAGGGAATTATAGATCACCCATTTCTTATGTTTTCGTTCCCCAAGTAACAAAGAATTTTTTGATGTATAAGTACTAGAAATATTATATCATCATGGTGGATGTTGAATATCATTCACTAGGATAGAAGACTTTTTTTGTAGGGTTTTGAAGACACTATACTATTATGGTGTCTAGGAATGTATTTTTGTAACGTACTAAATATTCATATAAAATTACTTAATATCCATGTATGCTAATCATGGGTTTTTGTTAGGGAATCCACGAAGGTTTCTGTCAAATGGTGCCATCCTAACAAGGGAGGTATGATCGATGGATTCTAATGATCTTGGTGGAGAATGAAAAATGAATTCCGGCCAACAGGACATACATCTAGAAGGGGCGTGTGATGGTAAATGACAAGAGAGGGCTCGATGATAATGACAAAATAATGGACTTTTCTTGCTAGAGATATTGAACGGTACAATACTACGATGATGAAGTGTCTTTGACGAAGGAATTTAAATCAAAAAAACATCTAGGTCCGATATCAGGTGCACTTTTAGATGAGGTTAGAGTAAGAGAAGCTAGTAACTATGCCTTCATATAGGGTTATTTGAGAGGGTACTCCTTTTTTATCGGTAACTACCCAATGCAGTCATGAATTATGAATTTTTTCTAATCATCCTTGTCGATGGTCACTACGGATAAAAAAAATCCATCAATTAGGGTTGGTACTACAGTTGGGTGTTTTTTCTTTTGGCATAATATGGTCACGAATTTTGAATTACTGCCTCTAGGAAAATAGCCTTTGTAAAGGTTATGAATAAACCATTAAAAGGCGTATTATCCTAAAAATAATAAAAATTTGAATGCCTTTGGGAATTGAAACAAATGTTATTATCTAATGGATCATTTTATTGGATTCCTAGTAGTTCAGGTTTGGCTAAGTGGTAAGAACCCCTTAATTCTACATGAATAATGGGGGTTCAAAAGCATTGGGTGCTGGGACTGTAGCAGTAATGTAGTGAACTGTAGCTGTGGTGGTACTGTAGCAACAGTGGTACAATAGCGGCATAAGTTCACTATAGCGGCGGCAGAGTACTGTAGCATCTGTGGGTACTGTGCAGCACTGTAGCAGCGCAGGGTACTGTAGCAGTACTATTCACAGAATGGCCTTTGGGCCATAAAAATGGGCCTACGGGACATGTAATGGGCTAAATGACCACTGGGCCTTCAAGCTATGTAATGGGTCCCCCTCTACCCAGTTAAAGAGGTCTTTTCTTTGCATTAATAATAAATGAGGCTTCGTCCCCAACCATTAAAAAATATTTGATTGGATTCCTTTGTTACTGAAATATTATGAGCTATTAAAATTTCTGTCAATATTTGAGATTATGATTTTTGATATTATGGGTATTTATTAAAAATGTTAATATTGTGTAATTATTACCTCATTTTCATGTTATACCATAGTGATCATTGATATCACCATTAGTTTACTTCACTATACAACTGAGCTCACTATATATTGAGTTTCCATTCCCAATGTTATGGAGAATGGTTTTATTTATGGAATGTCTAATAAGATAGCTATTTCGGAAGAACTTATTTGGATACTATGAATATATATTTTAAACTAATTGATTATGTTTCTATGTATCCATTGAAACTAATCCTATATTATTATGGCGTGGATCATTATGTAATGTAAAAAAAATTCATCTATTAAGATGTGATATATAGGTATGAAAAATATTGGTGTCGATACATGGTATCAGAATATGGGTTTTCATTCTTTTGAAGAATTGGAAATAAATTCCTTAGAGAGTAAAATTAAGAGAATTATATCTATATGATTAAAACATATTTTATTGTAAAGAAATGTGTTTTTCCTTGACAATAAATTACTATTAGGACACTTTAATTGGATGCGATTTTTTCACAAATTCATCTATGGGTAATAACCTCAAAAATAGTTTATATAATACATATTGTCCATAAAATTAGTGCATGGTATGTTTTCCCTTACAAAACATCTGGTTTGACAATTACAAGGGATATTATTATGTTTACTCACATTTTCATGATGTACCATTAAGAAGGATTTGAATTTTTTTTGACCTTGAATGGTTGTGGTTAAACCTAGGGTATCATAAATTGAAAAGATTGTTTCACTATTTTGATATCCATTGAATGATTTTAAATTAAAAATAACTATAATAAATGATACTTGATAGTCATGTTAAATATTTTAATTTTACTTTCATATTGAAGAGAGAATGATAATGTTAATGTGTTAATTGGTAATATAAAATGTGAATCTACCATAATTTAGATTAGTTATATGAATTCATATACTTAATGTAAATTATAATGGATTGAATATTCATATCCTAAAAAATTAGATGTTTAATTACCTATGAACACTAATAATTCTATAATGATCACAGATCAAGTCTATTGGCATTTTTGGGAATGTAATTCCTAATAATCTCATTATTACAGCTCTCAATAATTTTGGTGTTATTTATGAATGGATTAAATTTATTTACATTAGCCTCACATCAATTTTGAAGGACAATTGGTCACTTTAAATATTTCAAAGAAACCCATTATTGCCTAAAATTGCGATGGTCAATATGAACTTCTAACATTTATTACATCAATTATATGGGTCTTCAAATATACTAATTGGTTTATAACATATGGTTTGAGAGAAACTCAACCTCATTGATATTAATATTATAGAAGTGTTTATGAATTCCATTTTGGTTCTCTTTAATTGTATTCCACTGAATCATGATGTTTTTTTAAATAGAACACCTTCCTAGTCATACAAAAACTACAATGAATGCATATATAATTTTCATTATAAAGCTACAAAAATTGAAGATGAAATACTTTTAGAATCTTTCAGAGGTATTCATTTCAATTAGTTTGATTCTTTGGGGTGAACTAATTTTTTTTTTGTGAAGAATGATGAACTAATGTTCTCTATATTGATTATTAGAAATATCACATGATCGTAATAAAAAATTAGTACCCTTTATCACCTATTAATGGATTTTTTGATTAACTACATTGTTCACATAAGTTTTTCCAGAATGAACCTTGTTATAGATGTCATAAATAGAGGGTAATTAATGATTATTAAGTAAGTAAATCATTCCATAAATGATATTTACACTATTAATTTATAGTGCGCCCATTTGGTTTTACAAATTCATTCACTATAATTAAGGATTTAATGAATATTTTCTCCATCAATTACTTGGTTTAGTTTGTTGTATCCTTCTTTGATGTTATAATACATTATAGTAGAAACTAATAGTATTATGATCACATGATTACTGTAATGAGGACCTTAATGGTGATAATTTATGAAAAATATACAAATGGTTAATTTTGGTTAGAGAAAGATTCGATTTTTTGGTCATATAATCTGAGGTGACGGTATACCAATGGATGTATAAAGGATGTATGTTATTGATTGTTATCCCAAACCAACCATTGTGACAATGAACCATACATTTCATAGATTTCAATTGTTATAAATACTTTGTAGAAATTTTATCATGACTATGTTATCCAATTGTATGTTAACTCAATGGGGATCCAAGTTCCTTTTGATAGATGAATGTAAAAAAATTTCGAGAAACTATGGATAATTTTAGTAAGTGAATCATTACGTAATATAACCTACATTTTACGAAGGTATTGTGATATTTTAAAATTACTCAATGAGGGGAAAATGATATATTATAATGTAATATGATATAGTAATAGATTATTCCTCACAAATAATTAAAGGATCTTGAGACAAATTACCCAAATCTGGATTTCAAATTAGCTACTGTAATTTTATCATTTATGATGCTGATGATTTTTTTGGAGAAATGTGTGACATATATACTAATTATAAAATGTTAATGAATAAATTCACTCAAAAAGATATGAATATGTGTTAGAGCATATGGTAGTATTTGACTAAATATTATGACTTCTCAATATATTACCACCCCTGGAATGTGAACAAGGTGGCTAATAAATAAATTCGATAGGATCACGCTATATTAACTATGAAAAGGTTAAAAAGCGTCTATCTTCCATAGATAAGAAATGTAAGGATATGGAAATAAAGAGGTTATGGTAGAAATTTTATATTGTTGTAATGATTTTTCAACCATCATTGAATATAATGTCTAACGAGACCCAAAAGAAAGATGTATAAAATAAAAATAAGGTGTGTAATTATTCGGAGTACATCCTTGTTTGTGATATAATGATAAGCTTTAGAAAACAAGTATGTTTATCATCAATAATAGAAATGGGTAATTGGTTATTGGATTGTTCATGTACTTCATAATTCCTTATAAATCATTGAATTATGAATATGAATTAAGATATGGAGAATTATATTTTTTTGGAAAACACGAATAAAGGTATTCCAGAGTATGTGTCTTTGTTCTTAATTTATCAATAACATAAGGATAAACCATATTGGTCTAAAGTGATTTAACAGAAATTACATATACCAAAAATTAAATTAGATATACTATCTATCTATTTATTCATCAGAATCCCCAAAACAAATAAATTCTATAATTTTATTTGGGCTGTTGTCAATATCCATAGAAGGCTAGAAAACATTATTTCTATCAGATATGGTTTCTCATATAATTACTTTTCCTGAAAATAAATTATGGAAGTGGTATGTTTTAATGGGGTTAAACATTCTATGGTATCTTAATAAGATATGATGTTTACCTAAATGTTAAGGAGAATTATTCAGAAGGCATTGGATTTATTTATTTTTAGTAATGATTATCATTCATAGAGAGATGCATAGTCTTGGGGGAAAATAAAATCTTATATTTTTTATTGAGGACTTATTCTATGGATTCCTATGTGGTCGGGGTCAATAACTACCTATCTTAATGTTTTCTTTCTACATTATATTTCTCTTGATAATTCAGATGTGCCCTTATGAAACCCTATATAGACAGAAATATAGAACTCTAATTCAATGAGATATAGATGGAGAAATAAAGTATTGATACCAATTCTAGCTGATGATGTAGTACCAAACGTAAAATCAATTAAACAAAACATCATGCCAGATTAGATTCAATATAAAAGTGATTCTTATAATCATCAGTGGAATATATAATTAGATGGTGGTGATAAGGTATTTTTACAAATTTATTATTAGAAGAAGGTTATATCATTTTGATATAATGTAATTTTGATCCCTTGGTATATTATTCCCTTAGGTTCTAATCGAATATGGATTGTAATTTATCTCTTACTGCTTCCACTAAACCTCTATCAAGTTCATGATGATTTCCATTTGTCTCTCGTAAGAATGTATATACTAGATACTACACATAAATTAATCTATAGTATTGAACTAATGTAGCATGATATTTCATATCAATAATAAACATAAAAAATCATTGAATGTATAGAGGGAGGGAGAGAAATTAAACAAGACTACTCGCCTAGTTAATGTCATCAAGAGGAATCAGATACTTTAAGTAGCTACATGAGAACCCACGATTGTAATGACACAATGATATTATCATTTTGGATACTGGTGTGACTGAATTTTGAGGTATTAGTTCATTTTATGGGGTAGAATGTAACGCCCCAATAATTTCACTATAATCCTCATCAAATAAATTCAATTTCATTGATAGATTATGATACACTTAATCCTGAGTCTAATGTAACCCTAATATTATATATCATTTTCAAATAGCTATTTAATTCACTGAATTAATTGTAATATCAAAAAATTTAATATTAAGTATAAATGAAAAAGATAAATACAATATATTGTTAAATAATTACTCAATATTTATATATTATTTCTATACATAAATAATACATTTTTCATAAAAAAATTTTTTTGTTACTATTTCTGAAAATATATCTCTATTATATAATTCTAATTTTAAAATTTTAATTTTACAATATTATTTAATAACTCAAATAATCATGAAAAAATTATCATAGAGGTAAATATTTATTTCTTTTTGAATGAAATGATTATTTATTGAATAGTGGATAATAATTATTTTAATTGGAAACTCCATTTTTGTTAAGGGTTGTTAAAAAGTTAAATTTCTTAATAATTATTTTTAATGTATTATTAGTTCAAATATATATCATTAATAATCTATTTTAGATTTTTGGATTCAATTTTTTTTAAAAAAATTATATTAAAACTTTTTATTCTTGATTTTTTTAAGAAAACTTATTTTAATCACTATTTGTTGGTATAATTTAAAATTAAATACTACAAATTATTTGAAAATAATTTTGAAATTGGATTCCATATTTACAATCAGAAAGAATAATATTATTTAATAATTTCAACTTAATTTATTTCATAATGAATATTAAAATCAATATATATTTGATACCATGATTAAAGATAAAACAGTCTTATTGGGGGAGTTAAACAATGATATATGGATATTATTATCAATTAAGATTATCTAAATCATATTGGATATCAATATTTAACCTAATATTAACCCAACATCAAATATATATCAATTTGGAAGAAATTTTCTTATGTTTGGCATTATTATATTTTAATATTTTAAGAAATCCCATTACTGTCCACTCCCCTACTTGTAAAAGGAAACCCCTCCATTCTATTATATACACCATGCTGAGCCATAGAGTAGAGAAAACCAATGTAAAATTATCTTTTAAACTTTATTAGTCACTAATTTTATGTTATGGTGTTATAAGCATACCAATACAAGGGTCCTTAATAAAGGATATAAAGGAGGCATATTGAAGATGAGGAAACCATCATACCTAAACACTTTCAATTTTATTATTAATTTAAATAATATATATATATGGTATTTATAATATAATAATAACTTAATTGTCCAATATATTATAATTCTCTATTATTATGATATAACCACTAATATCCACCCTTTATTCCATCAAATTGGAAGTGAAATTATTGATCATGCGTATGTGCGAACTAATTCATCCACACAGTTTATGTCACCATATTTCATAGATGGTTATTATAATGGGTTTAATATTTCATGGATGTGTATATTAAATATTCTTCTAGAATTATAATATTATATCTGCCTTTTTACCATCTAATCTTCTGGAAAATGAAAAAATCGCTCATGTATACATGTGGACTACCTACTCCATGTGGTGATGCGATTTTTTTCATTTAAACATTACATAGATATATATAAAGTTATATTTAATTAATTTATATGATATAAAAATTATTCTATAAATATTAATTATTATTTAAGTTTCTTTTATTAAAAACTTTGAAAGGATAAAACAATGTTCATGCATACATACAATATACTTTCCCTAAGGATAATGTTAATTATTATTTATATATCACTTTAATAGATGAATCTCTTTTTCAAATGAATATATATGATAATTATATAATTATTAGTATTTTTAGATTTTTGTAACCATGATCAAATTTCACCCATCAAAACATTCAAACAGAAACACTAATGGGAAATGAAATAGCTTACATAAGGACTTAAGGATTTAATAAATAACCACTAATAAATGTGTGTTGAAATTTTATAAGTTTATAATATATGATATTTTAAGTATTTAAATTTTTATTGTTTATAATTATAATTTAAATTTACTATATAGTATGTTATATCACTTTTGAAGCAATTTTAACATTAGGTTAGGGATTTTGTTCTCACTAATATTTCTTTCAGACACACTCTTTTTTTCACAACTTATGATTCTATATGATGTTTCAAATTACATTGAATTAATTAGATGATAATTAAAATGAAATATATTATTAATTACATATCCATATATGGATTTATTATTCCTAAGGTTTTGATTTTATAGTTACCAAAATGTTAAGGGTTTTATGTTGTAGTCTAATCATTTAACTAGTTTATTTATTATTATGTTTTTAATGATAAAATGTAATGTAATTCCACTCACTAATAAAATGAATTTTAAAATATAAATGTAATTAATATAAATTAAATTTTATATAATAATTTTACACTCTATAATTACTCACGATAGTAAATGATAATTTTTAATGAATTGTTACTTAATTTATCTATTTGGTCGGAAATCATTTTTCGGCCATATTCATTTTTCAGAAAACGATTTCAATAATGATTTTTATATTATCCTATGATTGTTTTAAGTCATATTTATACATTATTTAACTATTAAATATTGTTTTAAAAGTAATTTTATTATCATTCTCTATGTGAGTAAATTCTACAATTTTACAAAATATGTCACTGAAATCATAATGTTAACATACACGACATGGAGAAAATAACCCACCATCGTGAATTCATAGTGATTAGAATCTTACATTACAGGATTACATGATTCATTTAAAATATAATTTTTTCTTATTATTTTGTGAATTCATATATTTTGAATATGTTATTTCAAAATGAAAAGGTTATTTTCTTAATGAAATATTCTCAATGATTTATTAATGAAATTTTAATTAATGATAACATCCATTGATTTTACTTATGATTTAATGGATACCTAATCCAAGGATACCATATTAATTATTTATTTGAATAGTTAATAATTTTTATGATGACATATTTATAAAAAAATTATTTTCCCTGGGTTTTTCAATGATGAATTTCTAAAATGTTTATGAAACCCATTTTTTCCATGGGTTATTATATATGAAAAATATTTTTATGATGTTATTGAACACATTTGAAGAAATGGTGATTTTTTTTATTGGTTGACCCAGAATTATATATCTCTCCAATATGTTGGATAATTATGGATATCTTGTGATAGAATATGGATTTTAATTGGGAGTGAACTTAATTCGATGAGGAAATTTGTCCACTATGATATTAATGGTATTTCACCTTGACTAAAGTAATGATTGAATGGGTAATGAATAAAATTCACAATGAGTGTCTTGTAAATGATATTTGACTAAGAAAATTATATTATTTTCTTAATTTTATGCCAAAAACTAATGTCTTATGATAATTTTATCCTCTCATGGATTACTTTCATAGATTCTTTTATGATTCAAGTCTTATGAACTACCATGTTTTATGTCATGGTTCGAGATCATTATAACATCCCAGGTAATTAGAGAATAAAATTTTTTCAAATATATTAACATTTAATTATATGATATTAATTATTTTAAAAGGGGATTCTTTTTTCAATAGCATACCCGATATGCAATAACAGGTTTCTCTGAAATCCGGCATTCCATACACGATTGAGTGATACCAGAAAAATTATACATTATTCGTATTATTATTTTAAATGGTTGATAACACCTAGTAATTTTATTGGAATGAGTGAACATAACTATAAATACCCATAAAATTCAAAAAAATCCTTGATTTTTCTTTGGAATTTTACAAGAACGCAGTTTCTAACGACACCTGATTCCGAGGCCCGGTGTACCCGGAATCATTTTCTGAAGATTGGCTCGGGTACGTTCAGTGAACGAACGAGCGGGTTTTTCTAACTTTTGAACCGGTGCTTGGAATCAAATTCTGAGGGCACCGATGGAATCGCAACGCCGGTTTTTCCTTAGAAACGCCTCTTTCGGAGTTGCGTTTTCTCGGTTGTGGTTTTTAATTTTTTGGTGTTAAGAGAAGAAAATAAAATAAAGTGGTGCGACAACTTTATTTTATTTCACTTAATTCCACTTAAATCCACTTGAAGCTACTTAAGCTGAGTTGAAGTGGATAGGGTGGAACCCAAAATATCCTACCCTCTTGGTAGGATATTTGTGAGATGGGTCCCGCACGAGCCCCACCGTTTCTTTACCCCTAAGAAACACACCCGCGAAATCTCCTCTTTATGAAAGTCAACTGACGCGTTTTCTAAATTCTTAACGCCCCTATTAATTGGGTGATTAATTCATTGTAATTAATTCTATGAAATAATTTGTTCATTACATATCTTTGAAATAAATTGTTGGCATGAGATTAAAAATAAGACCAACACTTGTCTTTTGAGGGGTGTCTTGTTTAGAGGATTTTGAGAAATCTCTGAAGCTAGAAGATCTTCATCTTTTTTCACAAAGAACGCGAAAAACGCAAAGAATGTAAAGAATGTGAAGAACGCGAAGAACGTCTGCCTTCAACGAAAGGCAATGAAGAACGCTAACGATTCTCCTTCTGTGACGCTTCTTCCGCGACGATTCTTTCACCGCGACAAATCATCGATCAACTGCTTGGGGTAAGAGATTTCAATTCTTTTAATTCCTTTCTGGATTTTATCCTTAACATGGATTTAATTCGTGAAATTAAATCTGTGTGTTTTCTTTAACCCTCGGAGATCGTCGACGCGACGACGTGACGCCCCTTCCGCGACGCGATGATCCTCATTTTCCATGATGGTCAATCCCGCGAAGAACACACGTTCGATAACTACGACGAGGTTGGGGTTGTTTCTTTTTAAATACTCGTGATTTATATCCCCAGTTGTTAAAAATGATTGTTGTGAGACTTTAAAAAGCGCTAACGCGGTGGGTGCGGACAACGAACATGTCTGAACCCACCTCCCTTCTTGTTGTTATGCGTGGATTTTCGGGCAATGACAAACGGGACCACAAGTTAATTTTGAAGGCTTTTCAGTGAAGAACGAGTCCAGGGACGAGCACTGGTGGAGACCGCATGCAAATCGGACCACCAGAGCGCGTCCGCTGGTCCGCGGAACCCACCTCCGGTGGCCGGCAGCGGTCGACCACCAAGATGCGGCGGCGCCCGGCGCGAAGCCGGGAAGACCCGCCGCGGCAGAAGCCACAGCGGCGATGCCCGGTCCCGTGGCCGCGCGGGACCGCAGAGGAGGGACGTGGCTAAACCACGTCCGAGTGTCACAGAGCGGCCCCCGCGCGGAGGGGCCGCGACTGCCTGGGGAGGCACCGGGCCCGCGTCGGCCGAGCCGTCCGGCCGGAACGCCGAGCCAGGTCGGACCCGGGTCGGGTCGACCCTGTTCGGGCCGACCCAGGGGGGTTGGGCCGGGTCGGTCCGGGCCCAGACCCCCCGTTTTCGGACCCTTTTCGGTCTTTTGCTCATAACATGAGCTATGGGCCTCCGATTTACGCACCGTTAGCGTCGATGTGATCCTTGGATCCAGACGGTCGTTTCTGTATATTACACTCAACGTTTCGGAATACTTTGGGTTCGGTCGGGTTGGTTTGTACACGAAACCAATCGGGCCCTCGGAGCGGAAACACTTATATCTTGAGATCCGGAAATCCGATTGGCGTATCGTCGACTTTGATGGATTTCTCTAAGTGAGACGGATCTTTTTTCTTACTCTGCCCGAGGTTTGAATGCAGGTGGAGTACGGTCGGGTTGGTTTTTCCTTAAAAACCAACCGGTCCCCTGGGATGAAAAAGCCAATAACTCTCAGACCGGGCGTCCGATTGACGCGCCGTCTGCGACGTTGAGTTCCTGTTGGCGATACGGAACTTTTGGATACATCAACTCCAGACTGTGTGTCAGTTGATGTATCAGCCTCTCGGCTCGTGGAGCGGACCCTCCCGAATGAGATTGCTGTGTGTGGGAACCCTAGAGCTGGCTGCGACTACGACGACGACGACGAATGTGAAGAGATCCTCAGTGGATTCGACGATGACTATAGCACTCAGCGATCCTTTTTGGGTCAGTGCTACCAATCCTGTGTGGGTCTGATCCTGTGTGGGTGTGCTCTCAGCAGTCCTGTGTGGGTCAGCGCCTAAAGATCCTCTGTGGGTCCGATCCTGTCTGGGTCTTTGCGGGGGTTAGTTACCTATTGATCCTTTGTGGGTCATTACGGGGGTTAGTTAACTATCGATCCTTTGTTGGCCATATCCTTTGTGGGTCAATGCGGGGGTTACTTACCTATCGATCTTTTGTGGGTCAGATCCTTTGTGGGTCATTGTGGGGGTTAGTACCTATCGATCCTTTGTGGGTCCGACAGCTTAGATGAATCAGTGGATATATCTGATCATCTCTATCGTCATTCAAGAAGTATACATGTGTGAGATGAATCCTTTTTTTCTTTCCTATGTGGATTGTGTTGTGCTATCCTGTGTGGATTTACATTTTTCATTCCTGTGTGGACTGGGTTGTGCTTGGGCTCGGATGTTGGAGCCGATCGAGAATATATGACTTAGGTATATATATGGGCATATACCTAAGTAGTGTCGGATGTTACTTCGTGATTGTATCTTTCCTTTGTAGATTAACCTTTGTAGATTTTGGGAGACCTTCGGGGGTATCAGGGTCCCTATTGAGTAGCTTATACTCACCCCTGCACGGGCTATGCCCGCACTACGTTGTGTTGGTTGCAGAGGACGGACAACGCTGATCGTGGTTGAGGCTTGCAGAGCAGGATGGTACCTTGAGGTGGACCACTGGGCGGGACGTACTCGGAGCGTTCGGCTGGACCCGAGGAGCAATGGAGGATATCTGTACCAACACTTCATGTGGGATTTCCATTGGATAGCACGACGTCGCGGCTTTACTTTTCAGTTGCTGTTTTCCAATTCCAGTTATACTTTACTTTCAGTTTGGGTTTGTATACTGGCCCACTTACTTTTCTGCACTTACTGTTGTACCAGTTTTTACTTAGTGTTTACTTCCGCCTGCTTGCTCTGTGGTATTTTTGGTTTACTTTACAAAGTCAGTTCCTGCCCTTTTTTCTAGGATTTATGCCTTGGTGCTAGTCCCCAGCCTGTGGCCTATAGAAGGCGGGCTTGGGGTAGTCACAGCACGGGCCCCGAGGACAGGTCGTGACAAATTGGTATCATAGGAGTTCGGTTCTACCACAGAACTTGGGACTCAGATATTTTTCTATGTAATGAACTGTAAAATTCAAGGAAATTGTTTTCATAATTTTCGTTGGAATTTTACAAGAACACAGTTTCTAACGGCACATTATTCCGAGGCTCGGTGTGCCCAGAATCATTTTCCGATGTTTGGCTCGGGTACGTTCAGCGAACGAACGAGCGGGTTTTTCTAACTTTTTTACCGGTGCCCTGAATGAAATTCCAAGGGCACTAATAGAATCGCAACGTCAGTTTTTTTTAGAAATGCCTCTTCCGATGTTGCGTTTGCTCGGGTGTGGTTTTTAAATTTTTTGGGTTAAGTGAAGAAAATAAAATAAAGTGGTGCGACAACTTTATTTTATTTCACTTAAAGCCACTTAAAGACACTTAAAGCTTCTTAAGCTGAGTTGATGCGGATAGGGTGGAACCCAAAATATCCTACCCTCTTAGTAGGATATTTGTGAGGTGGGCCCCGCATGAGCCCCACCGTTTCATTACCCCTAAGAAACGCACCCGCGAAAACTCCTCTTTATGAAAGTTAACTGACGTGTTTTCTAAATTCTTAACGCCCCTATTAATTGGGTGGTTAATTCGTTGAAATTAATTCTATGAATTAATTTTTTGTTACTTATATTTGAAATCAATTGTTGGCATGAGATTAAAAATAAGACCAACACTTGTCTTTTGAGGGGAGTCTTGTTTAGAGGATTTGGATAAATATCTGAAGCTAGAAGATCTTCATCTTTTTCTTCGCAAAGAATGCGAAGAAGGCGAAGAACGCGAAGAACGCGAAGAATGCCTAGAACGTGAAGAACGCGAAGAACGCCAGCCTTCGATGAAAGGCGACGAAGAATGCCGACAATTCTCCTTCCGTGACGCTTCTTCCGCTACGATTCCTTCCCCGCGAAAAATCTTCGATCAACTGCTTGAGGTAGGAGATTTTAAATATTTTAATTACTTGGTGGATTTTATCCTCAACATGGATTTAATTTGTGAAATTAAATCTGTGTGTTTTCTTTAACCCTCGAAGATCATCGACGCGACGTCGTGTACCGCGACGACACGATGCCCTTTACGTGACGCGACGATCCTCTTCTTCCGCGACGGTCAATCCCGCGAAGAACACACGTTCGACGACTACGATGAGGTAGGGGTTGTTTCTTTTTAAATCTTCGTGATTTATATCCTCGATTGTTAAATATGATTGTTGTGAGACTTTAAAACCCGCTAACGCAGTGGGTGCGGACCAACAAACAATTCCGAACCCACCGCCCTTCATGTTGTTATGCGTAGATTGGCGGGCGACGACAAACGAAGCCTCAAGTTAATTTTGAAGGCTTTGTAGTGAAGAACGAGTCCTGGGATGAGCACTGGCGAAGACCGCGCGCATTTCGGACCACCAGAGCACATAAGGTGGTCCGCGGAACCCCCCGCCACCGCGCCACCGTGACGACCCGCCGCGGCTGAAGCCGCGGTGGCACTGGCCGGTCCCGCGGCCGTGCGAGACCGTGGAGGAGAGACGCGCCTTAAGCCGTGTCCGGGTGTCATGGAGTGGCCCCCGCGGGGGGGGGGGGGCTGCCTTGTGCGGCGCTTGGCCAGTGCCAGCGCACCGCCCGAGCCGCCGGGCCGAGCCACGTTCAGCTGGGCCGGGCCGCGCCGGCTGGGTCAGACCCGGACCCGGGTCCGGACGACCCGGTTCGGGCCGACCCAGGGGGTTGGTTCGGGTCGGTCCGGGCCCAGATCCCCCGTTTTCGGACCCTTTTCGGTCTATTGCTCATAACTTGAGCTGCAGACCTCTGATTGATGCACCGTCAGAGGCGATGCGATCCTTGTATCGAGACGGTTGTTTTGGTATATTACACTCAAGGTTTCAGAATACGTTGTGTTCGGTCAAGTTGGTTCGTACACGAAACCAACCGGGCCCTCGGAGCGGAAACACACATATCTTGAGCTTCGAACATCCGATTGGCTTACCGTCGACTTTTATAGATTCCTCTAAGTGAGACGGATCTTTTGGCTTACTCCACAGAGGTTTGGACACAAGTGGTGTACGGTCGGGTTGGTTTTTCCTTAAAAACCAACCAGGCCCCTGGGACGAAAAAGCCAATAACTCTCAGACCGGGCGTCTGATTGACGCGCCGTCTGCGACGTTCAGTTCCTGTTAGCAATACAAAACATTTGGATACATCAACTCTGGACTATGTTTCAGTTGATGTATCATTCTATTGGCTCGTGGAGCGGACCCTCCAGAACGAGTATGCTGTGTGCGGGAACCCTATAGCTGGCTGCGACTACGACGACGATGACCACTGTACAGAGATCCTCAGTGGATTCGACAAAGACTACAACACTCAGCGATCTTTTGTGTTTAAGTGCTACCAATCTTGTGTGGGTCCGATCCTATGTGGGTCAGCGTTCAACGGTCCTATGTGGGCCAGCACCTACAGATCATGTGTGGGTCCGATCCTGTGTGGGTCTTTGCGGGGGTTAGTTACCTATCGATTCTTTGTGGGTCAGATCCTTTGTGGGTCATTGCAGGGGTTAATTACCTATCGATCCTTTGTGGGTCAGATCCTTTGTGGGTCTTTGTGGGGGTTATTTACCTATCGATCCTTTGTGGGTCAGATCCTTTGTGGGTCATTGCGGGGGTTAATACCTATCAATCCTTTGTGGGTCCGACGGCTTAGATGAATCAGTGGATATATCTAATCATATATATCGTCATTCAAGAAGTATACCTGTGTGAGGTGAATCCTTTTTTGCTTTCCTATGTGGATTTTTTTATGCTATCCTGTGTGGATTTACGTTTTGCTTTCCTGTGTGGACTGGGTTGTGCTTGGGCTCGGATGTTGGAGCCAATCGAAAATAGATGACTTAGGTATATATATGGGCATATACCTAAGTAGTGTCAGATGTTACTTCGTGATTGTATCTTTCCTTTGTTGATTATCCTTTGTGGATTCTAGGAGACCATCGGGGGTCTCGTGGTCCCTATTGAGTAGCTTATACTCACCCCTGCACGGGTTATGCCCACACTACGTTGTGTTGGTTGCAGACGACGGACAACGCTGATCGTGGTTGAGGCTTGCGGATCAGGACGGTACTTGGAGGTGGACCACTGGGCGGGACGTACTAGGAGCGGTCGGCTGGACCTGAGGAGCAGTGGAGGCTATCTGTACAGACCCTTCAGGTGGGATTTCCAGTGGACAGCTCGACGTCGCGGCTTTACTTTTCAGTTGCTGTTTTCCCTTTCGAGTTGTACTTTACTTTCAGTTTGGGTTTGTATACTGGACCACTTACTTTTCCGCACTTACTATTATACCAGTTTTTACTTAGTGTTTACTTCCGCCTACTTGCTCTGTGGTGTTTTTGGTTTACTTTACAAAGGCAATGCCTTCCCTTTTTTCCGGGATTTATGCCTTGGTGCTAGTCGCCAGGCCCTGGCCTATGGAAGGCGAGCATGGGGTAGTAACGGCACGGGCCCCGAGGACGGTTCGTGACAATAACCATAAATATTATTTTTACACATTTTTTATATGTTTTTACAATGATAAAATATTTTTTTGTGGCATAAAAGAAGAATAAATCCTATTTTAATCACAAAATAATCTAATATTTTTAAAAGGTAGTTTTACCGCCATTGATTGATAACTTAATTTAAATCATGAATTTCCCACTTTTATATGTTCAATTTGAAATAATAATATTTTAATTTATAATTGGGATATAAAAATTTACATTGGGAGATATTTTGGAATTTTTTGATAAAATTCATATTTTCAAGAATAGTTAAAATACAGTATTTTAATTCAAAACATCATTTTCATCTAATTAATTTTATTTTATATATTATGATTAAAATATGGTTTAAATTATATTTATATTATTTTTATATATTTTAATCCAATTTTTTTCATATTAAGTAATTTCACATTGAAATTTTATATAAACCCAGGTCAATCTTTTGATTGTTTTTACTTTTAAAAAACAGTATTTATCATTTTGACAACATTAATTAATTTGAAATTAATTACTGTAACATATGTGATTTAAATTTGGGAAAGTGTATTCCATATATTTAATAATAATTTCCAAATTATTTCAATATTCCCATTTTATTTTTTTCCATCATCAATTTCATCTTTCATAATTATTTTTAATTACCGTAGTTAAATTGTAAATAATGTAAACAACGGTAAAAATAATATTATAATAATATCAAACTACCCTATCACTTTTGGAAATAATTTTTAGGTGATTTTTATGACTGATAAGACCCTTGGAATGAAATTTTGTCCTATATAGGCCACTTGGGTTCGATTATGACACCTATTACTTCTAATTTAGTGTAAAGGAAAATATGTTATAAACATATATCTTCGTAATAAAACAATATTTATATGGGTTCATATAAGTGATATCATCAACTATAAATAGTAATTATACATATAAAAATATTTCCCACATCAAGGTATTTTATTTATATTTTTTAGACATTAAATAATTAAATTTAATTACGACAGAATGATGATGAAATGATTATATTATTAATGAAGGAATCAAATGAATAATATTTTAAATAACAAAATAAATATTATATGACATAATTAATGTCATCTGAGATTTTTATTGGTTTATATGACATGTTATAAGACTATGAAATTGGTTTTTTGTGAATTTATCTCCATGTATAGATTTTATTTTATTCAATGCATTGAATAGTATACAAATTCGTATAATTTATGATTTATAAAAATAGAGAATTATTAAATTATTTAAAAATACAAAAATCAGTTAAAATGTAAAAGTGCATATGATAAGGTATATAATTAACTTACTTTTCCAATTATGGGATATTTATCCCATATATGTAAAATTTAAAACCATTGAATAATTATAAAATTATTACAACAATTAAAATTAAAATAGAATAAATAAGAGTAAACTAAAAAGATAAGGTTTTACATAAAATCATAATGTGTATAAAAATTATAGGATAAATTTATTTAGGAAAAAATCGTCTTATATTATAGATATGTCATGTTGGATCCTTTTTAATTAAAAAATACTTATATTAATTTAATAATATAAGAGTTTACAAGCATTCTCCTTCCTTCTCCTATAAAATGGTGCCATGTCTTCTATAATACTCACTCTTCATGAACCCTTTGTATCTTACAATACCTAAACATGAATATTACTATAATTGATACCCTAATCTTAGAAGGCTCAATTAGTGAAGAAAAGCATTCAAGGAATATTTTTGGTATAATAAAAAATTAGTTACCTGATTAAGAGGTAATGCCTTCTCTCATGTTTTTTTCCATTTCCACTCTCCTCCCCCTAAACACATCATGTTCTATGATTACATACAAAACCATTATCTTAATAAAATTGGGAATTTTTTATGGCTTTTATCTACACTTCCACACACCTGTATTTAATAAGTAAGAAATATATTATTTTTGTATATGGTGAACTACTACAAAATGAAATGATGATTGATAAATTTTCCACTACCACCTCTCATGGTGTCTATTATAATCGAAAATATTTTTATATATGATATATATTTTGTTTATATTTTCCTTATATTTTTGTAATTTTTATTTAAAATATTCCTTTATTCTTTACATGTTGTCTAAATATGATATTTTTGTTTGAGAATGTTTTGACTACTGCCCCTCAAAGTGATATGATTCGTTCCTCCTATACATGTAAAATTAAAACATGGTTTTATTAAACCTATGAGACATATAAGAAATTGATACATTACTGGTATTATAAAATATATTTATATCACTTAATTATTATTCTTTTAATATGAAAAATAAATGAATGTATCGTTCAGGCAGATGTACAACATACGTCTCTATGAATGGTGAATTTCATTTATTATCACAATACATTATGGATTCTTCTAAATAAATATATTCTGAAATATATGATATTTAATCATGAATACTATTATGGATATGTATTAATCTTTGTCCCTATGGAAAATTTACATTAAAACAAGTTCTTCTTTGATTCAAGTACCAAATATCAACAAGACATCTATTATGAAAATAAAAAAATCAACCATTTTTATAACCTGTTAATAAGTGATATAAAAGGAATAATAATAAAAGAAAATGTTCTCAATAAATTATAAAATAACTTATGATTATTATTCTGGAATAACAAGGAACATACAAGACATGTCAAACTCAAGGTAAGGGACTCATTATTAATCACCTTTCATTGAGGCATATTTTGATAATGTATAACTTCTTTTTTTATACGGTTTGTATTCAACCCTTGGAATTTTAATTTCATTATAATTTTTTAAAAGTGGAAGATTTTTATGATGAATTTCACAAAAAAAAAGGAATATTTTTAACATATGCAGTGATAATGACTTCTCTGCCCCCCATAACTATTATTTGATATTTATATTCCTCTATAATCATTAATATTTATAAAATTAAAAAAAACCCTTATTATAGTTTGGGTATTTTGGTATTGAAAATGGTTTTCAATGTTGTTTTACAATTTCAATATCTTGATATGATTTCTTGTGATTTTAAATGAAATTTTATGAATAAATTTTTGATAAATGCAATCATTTGGGTTTTATGATTATATAATGGTACACAAACATTTGATGGGTGTTTACATGATAAAACAATGAATGTTAGTAACATGATAAACAATAGATGGGTGGTTCCATAATAATCCAAGGATGGGTGGTTACATTTTAACATCCAATGCATTGGATATGGAAGTCGTCTATATGGCTATTCCATTTAGTAGTATGTGTGGATGTTGACCATATAGTTATTTAATTTAAGTAGAATTATATACCAATTTATCTTAATATGTTATATGTGATTTCTATGGGTTTTAAAGTAATATTTGGATTAATAAAGGTCAGGTAATGATATTATACTCATTGAAGTGTAATTACAACTTCTTAATGTTTAAATGTATTACTTTATAATAATTTATTCATGGTTTATTTATTCTCCCATGAGTATCCGTTTTGCATATTTGTGTATCCATTTCTAATATTTTATGATTATACCATTTATTGAAATGTTTTTTCATAGTGTTTATTGAAGAATAGATTCATGTATGGGATCAAAGAAATGTTATATTAGTTAAACATGAAATGAAAACATGATTATCTTTAAAATATTTTTTTTATAAAAAAATTGACAGTGAGTATTTTTGTCTACTTCTACTAATGAAGTTTATATGTTTGCGTTATGTCCTAATTCTATAAATCCTTAAACCATAAAGAATATTTTTTGAGAAATAAAGTTAAATTATTGAATTATCTTAAGGTTATGTAATGTTTAAGGATGAAACCTTATAGTTAGTATCAAAGGTATGTTTAGACAAAATTATAGAATTGGATATTGTTAAAAGAATATAAAAAAATGATTTTTAATTCGGTTTAAATTTAAATTATTTATAATTTGCAGATTACAATGATTTTTCTTCTATGAAATGTCTGTTTAAAATGGTTTTCTATAAAGGAAACAATGAGGCTATGATGGGACGTCCTATAGAGAAAAAAACCCACCAAATCAGCATCCTATGATCGTCAGAATCATAACTGAACAAATTTTTGTAGTGATGGATCAGTTGAATTAGGTGATAAATTTTTGTGGTGTCCTTACATGAGATAAACCTGATTAATCGCTGAGTAATATGTCTGTATTAGTTAATTTCACAAGTTAATATCCCCCATTATTTAGAGGATCATCTGACCTTGTGCAAGCTAAACGGTGGATAAAAGAAATAGAAAATATTTTTTTTATAATTGAGTGTTCAAAAAAAATGTTAGTCTTTATATTTAACAATTCAAAGGTTAAGTCGATCAGTTGTGGTCAATGATTAAAACAATCAAAGGAAGTGAATATATTGACTCTGTGGAATGAGATTAATTTAAAAAAAATACTGTGATAAATATTTTAGTAAGGCTGCTCGACATAGGATAAAAAATAAATTCATGGAATTATTAAAAAAGAGGAAGATTATGTTGATGTATATGAAGAAAATTTCACCTGTTTGTCAACGTACATCCCAAATTTAATGCACGATATTGATAGTTTGATATATAAGTTTTACTCTAGATTGAAGCTGAAATATCAATGTTAATTATCTTCTCATGAATTCAAATGCTATGATAAAAAGATTTTATGTGATGATAAGGTATAAATGGATTTTTTATGATCATGTGTCCAATGATAGAAAACAAAAGAAGCGATTTAGTTGGTAAGAAATGGGAAATCATTCACCCAAGAAGTCTAGAGGTAAGAAAACTAAATTTCCCACTTGAGAGAAGTGTGGTAAGAAGCATCCTATATAATATCTAAAAAAATTTATTAAGTGATTATGATGTGGTAATATTAGTCCTATTGATCATGATTATAAGGGAGATTATTAGTCATGAAATGAAAAACAATAGTAAGATGCTTTATTTTCAGTGAGTAATGGCATTATGCCAGTGTGTGTCCAATGTCGATTACCCTGGGAGGAAACCAGTAAGATTTAAAGATGAAGGTTATATAAAAATAATTTTATACAACTAAATTTGATGTGGGACCATCAAATGATGTGGTTATAGGTATTTTATGTTTTTTCAGAATATTCCAATACTCTATTTGTCTCTGGATCTTCACATTGCTTAATTTTCAAGATCATTGTATGTAAATTTTAAATATCACCTCATGAATGTGATATATATATTTTAGTAAAAACTCATGGTGGAATTTTTAAAGTAACCATGATTTATAAGAATCTTTCTGTTATCATTAGTGAGATATTATTTCTTTTAATTATTTTTTTACTTCACATAATGTAATTTGATATCATGTTGGTTATGTCTTGTCTTTCAGTTTATCATGATGAAAGTGATTTCGAAGCATAGAATGTTGTATTAGATGATTTTATACATTTTATATCATATAAAAAATCTGAGAGATTAATTAAATACGATATTGAATTTTATCTATCTCAGGTTGTTGAAGATAAGGAAACTATTTTTATTAGTTATATTAGAATACAAAATGAGTTTAGAGATTTTTTTCTAATTATTTGCTTAGTATTGTTTCTAATCAGAAGGTTGAATTTAATATTGATTTATTTACATATATAATAACTACTTCTAAACCCCATTATCAAATGGATGATGTTTAATTGGTGTAATTGAAAAATTTGTTGGTGTAATTTCTTGGTGAAGGATTCATTTGACCTTGAACTTCACCATTAGGTGAAACTATTTTATTTATGAAAAATATAGAAGCTTATCTGAGACATGTTTTTGATTAAACATCCTTGAGTAACATTAATATTACGAATATGTATTTGTTTCCACATATTGAATATTCTATTGATCAGGTCTAGGTATCATTGTAATTTTCAAATTTTATTTGATGTTTGGGTTCCATCAGTAGAAGGTGAAGGAGGATGACATTACAAATACAGTGTTCTGAACAATATATCAGAATTTTTATTTTTTAGTTATTCCATTTGGGTTATATAATAGAAATGGTGTATTTATGGATATCTTGAATGGAGGCTTTCATTTGTTTTTGGTTCAGTCTTTGGCTGTATTTATAAATGATATATTAGTATATTCTAAAAGATATAAAAATAAATAAAGTCACTGAAGGATTGTTTTACAAACCATAAATGAAAATAAAATATATAAAATGTTTTTTAATAATGAATATTGGTTGAAAAAAATTATATCCATGGTTATATTGTTTCTAAAGATTGCATAACTATTGAGACTTCTAAAAAAAATTGGTAAAGTGTGGACTAGACCTACCAATATCACAGAGATTCATAGTATTCTTTGATTAGCCGGTTATTACCATAGGTTTTCTGAAAACATTTCATGGATATCTATCCAAATAGATTTGTAAATTCATATGGATGTTTAGCTCATCTGGAAAAACGAATGTGACGATTTGCTTCCGGAACTGAAAAGAAGATTTGGTAAAAATCCAGTTTGGGCTCCACCTTCCAAGAATGGTGAGTCTGCTGTCTATAGTGATTCTTCATTAAAAGGAATTCATTTTGTCCTAATGCATAATACTCAGGTAATTTCTTATGTTTTAAATAAGTTGAAACCTCAAGAGTTAAATTACATTACAAATGATTTGGAATTAGCTTCTATTGTTTCATTAAAATTTACAAGGAATCATTTGTATGGTGTAAGGTGTGTAAAATATACTAATCAAAAAAATTTGATGTATATATTCAGACAAAAATAATTGAACTTGTGAAAGAGGATATTTCTGTAATTTATCAAATATTATTTTTTCATGATTCATTACAATCTATGAAAGTAAAATAATGTGGTTGATGTTGTGAGTCGAAAAAAGTAATTCTATAATAACCTTTCTACATTTTGAAAAAAAATTGTTGGTTATTGATTTGATGAATTTTGGATTATGTGCTTTTGGGGTAGGAAATTTGTCTATTTTGTTTTAGGTGGAAGTTAAATCATCTCTATCATAAATAATTAAGAATGTGAGTATGAAAGATAGTGAGTTGGAGAAAAACGTATAACTTGTTCAGAATGATATGTTACATAAATTTAGCATTGATAAAGACTGTGTTTTGAGTTCTTGAAAGAGATTATGTGTGCCTTGCGATTCACAGTTGATGAACATGTTATTGTGTGAATCTCATAGTTATCAATTTTCACTTTATCCTGGTAGTAAGAGATATAGAGAGGTCATCAAGAATATAACTTGTGGGATAGAATAAAAAGATATATTTATGAATTTATCCTGATATGTTTGATTTTTCGATAGGTTAAAGTAGAGAGGTTGTTACCAAAATGGATGATTCTGTATTTTTCAGTGCCATAGTGGAAATGGGAAAATATATCAATGGATTTCATTGTCGGATTACCAAAGAGTTCTAGAGGTAACAATGTGATCTGGGATATTACTTATCGATTGACTACATCTTCTCATTTTCATCCAATTCGTGATGCTCTATCTCTCGATCAACATTCTCGGCTGTATATTAAATATATAGTCAAGTTAAATAGAGTTCATATATCTATTGTATCAAATCATGATACGGGGTTCACTTAAAGATGTTTTAGGGCTTTTATATGTCATTGGAAAAAGAATTAAATTGTAGTATAGCCTTTCATCCTAAATCAGATGGGAAGAGAAAATGAATAATTCAGACCATGAAGGTTATAC
The DNA here is from genome assembly GCA_963277665.1 of Viscum album. Lineage (NCBI taxonomy): Eukaryota > Viridiplantae > Streptophyta > Magnoliopsida > Santalales > Viscaceae > Viscum > Viscum album. Next base: position 823,868,882 of record OY728148.1, on the reverse strand, counting down.
TATGTTCATGTTCAATGGATTACATGGGATATTGGGATCAATATAATTATTTGGTTTAGTATTCTTATAATAACAGTTCTCATTGTAGTACATATATGGTAACATTTGAGGAACTATGTAGAAATAGGTGTCGAACTCTATCTATTTTGGATGAAGTCGGTGAAAGGAATTTTATGGGAACTGAATTAGTAGAGGAAATGTCAGAGAATGTTCCATTAATACAAAGACACATGAGGAAAACAATGATCAAAATGAAGATTTATGTAGATAACCATAGGAAGTATATTTGTTTGAGGTTGGTGACCATGTCTATATCAATTATTCCCCATAGAAAAGTTTGATGCATTTTGGTAAGAAGTGGATATTGAGTCCAAGATTTATTGGACCCTGTGAAATGTAACAAAAAGTTGGGTATGTTTCCTACCATGCGGATTTTTTTCCATGCTTATCCTAGGTACACATTTTTTCCTATTTCATTGTTAAGAATATATATGCTAGATCAACCTCGTATTTTGAGTCCAGAAGTAAATCTGTTGGAAGAGAATCTTTCTTATTACAAAAAAACAGTATAGATTCTTGATCACAGAGAGAAACTATTAGGAAATATGTTTATATTTTATGTAAATGATTTTTGGGAAAACCCTCTGGTTGAAGAGGATACCTCGGAATATGAATATGAAATGAAGGAGAAATATTACCACTTATTTGATAAGTTAATAAAATTGGGAGGACACAATTTAACAAGGGGGATTGATGTAACCTTCTATTTAATTATTTAATAAGGACTTTTCATATATATTAATATTTATGAATAAGATATTAATTTTACATTAAAGGGGACCCTATGTCTAAAATCATACTTGACATGAAAGAACGGGTCTCTCTAAACCATTATGTTCCACACAAGACTGAGTGATACCTAAAAATAATGAATTATTTATATTATTATTATAAAAGGTAGTTAATGTTTAACCATTGTATTGGAGGTAATGAACATAACTAACTATATTATGTTTACACATGTTTATTACACATTTTTACATTCATAAAATAAATTTTAGAGGCTTAAAATGGGAATAAATCCTATTTTAAGTATAAAAATCTCAAATATATTTTAGAATTTAATTTTACCACCATTTGATTAAAAATAATTTTAAAATACAGTTTTTGAAAATTTTATTTTTTCTATTTGATGATGTAAATTTTTTTTTGAAAGAAGGACATAAAAATTTACATTGGATGAAATTTTGTTATTTATTTGATTAAATTCATATTTTAATGATTAGTGAAAAATACTGCATCTTTATTCAAAAATACCTTCTCATATAATTTATTTCTATTGATATACTAAATTCTGAATTTGTTCTAATGTAAATTATATTATGTTTTTCTCAATTAATCCAATTTTGGTCATTGGATGTAATTTCAAATTGATATTTTATATTAAAACATGTGAATCTTTTAATGGTTGTTACCTTTGAAAAACATGTTCTCTCATATTGACAATGGGAATTAATTTTAAATTAATTGCTCAAATTATTTTTTTTAATTTGGAAATATGGGTTCCATATTTCAAATAGAACTAAATGTTTTTTATATAGGTCCCTTTTATTTTTTGACATGATAAATAGTAACTTTTGTAATTATTTTTATTTACCACGATTAAAGGGTAAATTTGTTAAATAAGTGTAAAAATAATATTATATTAATATAAAACTTCACTATGAATTTTCCTAATAAAATTAGAAGAGATGTATCCCACCATGACAACCATTGGGATGAAATTTTGCCAAGAAAAAAGACACTTTTGTGGGATTGGGACACATATAATATTAAATTTAATGTAAAGGACAATATATTATAAACATATAACTTCTTACTAAAATAGTTATAATGTGCGTTTATATAATTGAAATATTATAATATAAATAGTAATTATAAATATAATAAGATTTCCTAAATCATGGTATTTTATTTATATTTTCTTATTTCATAAATAATTAATTTTAATTATATCATAATAATGGTTCAATGGAATATTTATTAGTGAAAGAATCAAGAAATTATATTAAAAATATTAATATAGATATTTTTTGAAATAATTTATGTTCTCCAAGACTTTTATAGGTTAATATTACATGTTATAAGACTATTAAATGGATTATTTTTAAGTTATCTATCAATTTTTATTTTATTTAATTAAATTAAATAAATTGATTAAAAATTAAAATAATTAATGTTTTATAAAAATAGTTTTTTTAAAATTATTTAAAAATACTATAAAAATTAAAATCACAAAGTGAATTTTTTAATGTCTAGAATTTATTTATGTTTCATATTATTTTTAATTAACTACATATAACTAAAATTAATAATATGTTAATAATTAAAATGTTTTTATCCATGTTTAATGTAAAAGAGATTTAAAAAATGTAAATCAAAGTGATATGGTGTAAATTAAAACCAATATGTGTCTAAAAATTATTGGATGAGAGGATTTAAAACAACCCTAGAAATAAATTTGAAATATCTCATGTTGGAGAATTTTGTTATATAAAAATTATTTTATTATCAATTTAATAATATAAGAGTTTCCCAGGGTGCCCCATCTCGCTCCTATAAATTGTTAACATCCCTTATCTGATAATCACACATCTTGAACCATTTAGTTCAGCAAATACCCACTAATTATTCTTCTTATAATCCATACCCTTATTCTAGAAGCCTCTCTTAGGGCTTAAATCCTCCCATGGAATACATTTGTTATAAACTAAAAGAAGATATTTGATTAAGAGGTAATTACTTCTCTCAAGATTTTTAGTTTCATTTCCATTATTCACTCCATATTATATTAATATTATATGATTAAATTACAAAACTAGTATCCTAAATACAATAGAATGTTTTTATTCTATTTTTACACTTCCACACATATCTATTTAATGGGAAACAAACATATTGTTTTTCTGTGTGGAGAACTACTGCCTCATGAAATGATGATCGTTCAATTTTCTGATACTTTCAATCCTGGTGGGCATTATAATGGAGTATATTTTTACATATGATATATATTATATTTATTTTTTCTCTATGATTTAGTAATTTTGATTTATTACTTACCTTTACCATCTCTGTATTTTGTAAATATGATATTTTTGTTTGAGGAATTGTGGGCTACCGACCCCTCAATGTTATATGACTCATTCCCACTATACATGGAGTATAAAGGATGGTTTTATTAAATATATGAGACAGATATAAAATTAATATATTAATGTTATTATAATATAAATCCATTTCATTTCATTATATTTCTTTTAATATGAAAACAAAATGAAAGTAGCGTTCATACATATATACGACCTACAGTGTTCATGAACAGTGCATTTTATTTCTTATGTCTAATTATGGATAGTTCTATATACATATTTTCCAGATATATATTGTATGAAAATCATTAATAATATTATGAAGATGATGTAATTTTTTCCCATATATAATTTACGTCAAAACATGTTTTTATTGGATTAAGTGTAAAATATCGACAAAACATATAATATGAACTTTAATGATTATGTAATTTTTATGACATGGTAATAAGTGATATAAAAGGAATAATATGGTTAAATGGGTTCTCAAGAATTTATAAAATAACATATTTTTATTATTCAATAATAAAATAGAATAAATGAGACCATGGAGACTCAAGGTAAGAGATTTCATCTCAATCTCTTTTCATTAAGACATATTTTGATAATATACACCTCATTTTATATGGTTTATAACCAACACATTGAATATAAATTTATTTAAATGGTTTTAAATAAGGAATATTTTTATATGAATCATTTCATTTAACTAAAAAAGTAATGTAATAATGCATTCGGTGATAATGAAATTTTCACCGCTACAATAGTTATTTTAAATTTTGACTGCTGTATAAGTCATAATATTTTTAAAATGAAAAATAAGTATCTTATTTCATTTTTTTTTATTTTTGTATTTTAAAACACTTTTCAAAGTGAATTAAATATTTCAATATATTGAAATGAATTCTTGTGATTTTAAATGATATTTTATGAGTGAAATGTTGATAATTTCACTCTTTTATGTGTTATGATTATATAATGGTACTTAGACATTGGAAGGGAAGTTACATGATAATCCAAATATGTTTGGTTACATGATAAACCAAATATAGGTCGTTCTATGATAAAAAAATGAGGGGGGTTACATTATAACCTCCAATTCTTTGGGAATGGAAGTCAGCTAAATGGATCTTCCATTTGGAGATATATGTGAAAGTCAGCCATATGGTTTTTCCATTTATGTATGATTATGTCAAAAGTTACCTTTATAAGTTATATGTGATTTATATGGGTTTTAAGGTAATATTTTGATTCCAAAAATGTTATATAATGAGTTTGTATTTTTTAATGTGTAATTACTACTTCTTTATGGTGAAAATCATTATATTATGATAAAGTATTCATGGTTTACATGTTTTCCGGAAACTGAAATCTTTCCTTCTTTGAGTATCCATTACTCATCTTTTTATTTTCTTAAGAGGTTTTAAAATTTTTTCATTGAACATAATGAATAATAGAGTAAATTATTTTTTCAATGAAAATTTATGCTACTTAATCATGAAACAAAACCATGTTTCAATATAGCGGGTTTTGTTTTATGAAAAAGTGGATAGTGAGTATAGGTTTCTGATTTTACTATTTATTTTGTAATATATGAGTTATGATATAATTTTCAAAATATCTAAATGTGAGATGATCCTCAATGTGAATTAAAGTAAAATTATTTACTTATATTAATATTATGTAATGTTTAAGGCTAGGGACTTATAATTATGATGTATGATATACTTGGTGTGGTTATCAAATATTATGCCCATGTTCCCATAACCATATGTTCATGGTATGATATAGTAATAATTTTTTTCTCCCTAGTTTACCATTAATAAGAATTATATCTTACAATTTATTATGTTTAATTTCTCTATGTTATGAAGCATAGTTTTATGTTTGATATGTTTGGCAATGGTGATTTTTATGAAGAACTATGTTGGAGATAATGATAATCTCTTATAAACTAGGTGTTTATATTTGAAATTTTACAAATACACAACCTTATATAAATCTTGAGTGGATCATAAATTTATTTCATGGATATAATATAATAATATTTAATATCAATATATGAAAAATAAGGGTCAATATATTATAAAAAATTATATCATATAAATATAGAGTTTATATAAGTTATTATCATAAACCTGTAGGGTATATTTCATGGATTGTCATTATTAGTGTCTAAGTTTGACTATTCTCAACATAAATATCTATTAATTTCATTGAAATAAATTTTTATATACAATATATTAAATTATGAAACCAATATTAAAAATTACTTACTTTTGTGTCTTTGAACTATAATTCATTTTCTCAAATTCCCATAAAAGTTTTAGGTTTAAAGGATTATATACTTATGTCATAAATCCTTAATAAAAACCCCATATAATAAAAAGTGTTAACTTCTACTTAGTATCCAATTTCCTAACAATAATAGTTTTTATAATGAAACATTGAAATAACATCATCTATTTCATCATGACTTCATATTTATTCTTACACCTCCTTAAACCCGAAGGAATTTTTTTCAAAACATTGGATAAATACAAAAAGATTTTTTAGGGACATAAAATTTATAAATTAATTTGTAAGTAAAATTTGAAAACCCTTAAATTAATTAAATTTATCCAAATATGGTATGATTTTATGAAATAAATCATAACAACATGAAAAACACACACTTATTACCTAAATCAAAATAATAAAACCTTATTCATGTTAATGGAACCACTATTATTAAACATTGTGTAATATATGAATAACACATGTTAGAAATAAATAAATCCTGATTAATTACATTTGATAAAAATCACAATTTAACTCACTCTTTCTTGTTTTTGATGATAAATAACATTATCCAATGAATTTTAGATCTATATCAAGCACACCCACTGTATAACATGTATTGGGATCACACTTAGTACAATAATTATGAGGACAACTTAACTTATAATCTATATTGGATTCACACATTATAATATATAATGAGAATACATAATATCATGAATAAAAAGTTTATTCTTTCTCAATTTCATCATAATACTTTTTAAAATCTCTTGTTAACCCATATAAAAATCATTTTAGGATATAAAAATAATGCTTCATTTTTAGAACCCATAAAAACATCGAAAAAAGGAAATTTTTCTATTTTTTTGATGAAAACATTGGATAATATAATAGATAAAAATATAAAATAATTTTTTAAAAAGTAGAATATATTTTTACTCCCAAAAAATTAAAATATAACCTTTAAATTTTCATTTTAATAATAAATTCAAAACATTCCTTGTAAAATACATAAAAAGATAAATTTTTTATTTTTTTAAGAAAATAAAAAGAGACATAAAATGAACTCAATATATCATTTATTGAAATTAACAATACTTCTATATAACAATCAAATAATGTTGGGCATGGAATAATGTTTTTGAAAATAAATATTTAAAACATTTAAAACCATGTTTTAAATAATTGGGATCCTTTCCTCAAGTATGACTTGTCACGTACATTCTATTGCATCTTGAATAATAAAATTATATAAAATATTTATATTCCTAACAAAACATTTAATATTTATTTTTTCATTTTTTATGTTCAATTAATTAATCATTTTAGTTCATGTTAGACATTTTGATGATCTTTAGTTTGTATGTCAAAAATGAATTCTCTAGGAAGACTAGGGTGAAAAGATATTTTTCAATCCCATATAAAATAATAGAATTCTATATTTATAATTTTTCAACATAAATTATACTTTTAAAACTAACCCTGAAATATTTTTATGAAAAAGGAATTACATGAAAATCATGGAGATGATAGGTTGTACATATGCATTTACTACATTTTCATTTTGGAAATGCATTAAAGAATAAAAGAGAGTAAAATAATTTCTTCCAGAAATAATAATTATTTCATAAATACCATATTATATATTTAAACACACTTATATATAACATATAAGTTATGTGGTAATAAAATATGAATAATGTCAGTTCATAGAGGTGGTTGTAAATGTGTACAAACTAAGAAGGTTATCATTTTTATATAGATGGAAAGGTAAGAAAAATTATGATGTATTTGTTTTATACAATGTTTGTTATTTCATGAATATAATATATATACATTAAATATATAATTATAATATGTCATGGGATGTTTTGATCGGAAAAATAATTAAACGAGTTTGCAAGGTTTTTGTCCACTATAAACACAAATGGTGATTTTTCAATTTCACTTATCACACCATCAATTAAATTATACATAGTTAATCAGAACTTTTTTATTCCTTATTTTATTATTATTTACCAATATCCAAAATTTTTTAATTTTTCTTATTTTTTAAATATAATAAACAATTTCTTAAAAACTAATTTGGGATCAATTTTTTTGGAAAACACTTTGGGATTATATTCTTTAAAGATTCATTGCAAATTCTATAAACCATTAAATAAGAGGTAAACTTTTATAATTATATCTATACCCTTTTCATATGAATATCTATTTAATTGGACCTCATACTAGGATTATTTCCCTTATTACTGACATTAGAACATATGCGACTCTTTAATCCTTTATTATTTTGATGATCATTATAATATATATTTTTTTCTTGGAGTTTTAATTTTGCAACCAATTTTATTATCATTAATTTTTATCCTAATGATATATATATATATATACTATTTTACATATATTTTAGAAAATTAATGTATGTAATATTATATAATTTGAGTTTATAGAAATATATCTTAACACAATTAAATTTTAGTTTAAATGGATAATACTCTTGATAGCTCTTTTAACACACAACACTATAAATTAAATAAATTGAGATATGTTATGAAAATATTAATAATTAAATATGACCTTAAAAACCTATAGAATTAAATTAGTGGGTATAAATACTATTAGACACATAATGAAATATATGGTCTTACTCAACACATAGTTATTGATTAATACTTATTTTGTTACAAACTCAGATGTTAGCGAAGTCATTTTATGCATGAAATATACATTTCCTTTAAAATGGATATTTTTTAATTTTTTATGTGAAACCTATATTTATCTTCATCCACTTATATAAATTATATTTTATGAAATTAATTTTTTTGAATCCATAATCTCAATATTATCCTAGGGAATGTTTTTTGATTTCTCTCAGATGATTTTTTTAGTGAATAGTTAAAAATACCAATTTTTAAATACTGTCTTGAATTTTAAAAATTTTATGTAATTTAAAAGTAACATTTTAAAGCTATTTAGTATTAATGAGATAAATAATACTTTTTATTATTAATAAGGTAATTAATATCATTTCAATGTCAAATATTCATGACTTTTTATGTGTAAATTTCGAGTCATAAAAATACATTATTAAAAAAATTGGTGTGTTTTAAAAATTGATATTAAATTTGTTATCTACCACTTTTAGAGATTAAATATTATAATATTTATCAATTATTTGCAATCAAGACATTCAAATATTAAAAATAGGTCCCCCTATCGATGTTCATTGTAAATTGTACCCATTGTAAACAATTGTCACCTTGGTAATGGATATATTGGTAAAATGGGGTTAAAACAATGAAATATAGTCTGAAAATCAATATTCCACATTATTTAATTTCATTTTAAGATCTTAATTTGACCATATCAATCCAAAATTCAAATATATGATATTTTTCTATTTTTAATTGATTGTGACATTTTTATTATTTTGTGTAATGAAAATTCAAAAATGTCACTCTATCGCTTTTTATCTCCATTAAAAGTTAAAATAAGGATGAAAATATGTTATAAATGAATATAAATGATTATAAATGATTTTTTAACACTATAAATATTTTATATTGTAAATTTATTTTAAATTTTTAGGGATTTTATAGTTACATTGAAGTCTTACATAACGATGACATTATTTTTATGCATGAAGTTTAAAAATCATAGTCAGTTATTTTAAAATCATAAAAAGTTAAAATTTTTGGATTACATATGTTGTCAGAAAAAAATTTATCATTATTATTAATAATTTATATTTTAATTTTAATGAGTTTATATTGTAATTAAATTTTTATATTGATGTATTAAAATAAAATAATTTAAATATTGTAAATTCATTAATGATATTTCATGAAAAATTATATTATTATTAAATTTTTAAAAAATCAGAATAATATATGAAAATGAAAATTATGTTTTTAAATTTTCTAAAATTTAATAAATTTTCCATTTATGATCATATCATTCCATTATATTTAATAATTTTACCTTTTAAGATTGAAATATATGTTATCATGTTAATTGTCAAAATAGGTTTACCCGAGGGTCAAACTAATATGTATGGGTTATTTTTCAAATTATTCTATTTTAAATCATTTTGGATGTCCATATTTAGATCTCAAATTATCCCAAAAGTAGAATTATAAAATAAATTATATATTTACATTGTTTATAGAATTAATATATACTAATGTTTTATGGAATTCTTGGTGTGTCATCATCCCTGCTTATAAAAGGTTACCACTCATTTATCTTATATAAACTAATTGATATCATTTTGATCATTCAAAAGAAGAAACAGTTCCTCATATAAATCACTATCCATGAATTATTTTTTATGGAAATCTGGAAATACTATCCCAAAGGTCCTTAACAAAGGTTCTATAGGAATACTATTGAAGAAGATATGATCATCCAATTTGATTGTTTCTAATTTAATTTCTATTCTATATAATATAAATCTTGGTTATTGATCATAAAATAACAATTTTAGGAACCTAAAATTATGAAAATTTATTATGGTTATGGAAAAAACATTATTCACCATATTTTCATTCAAATGGGATGTAAAAGTATAACTTGTACATATGTGTGGGCTGCCCCTACAGATATCAATACAATTCATTTTCTATCAACATTTTTCATTAGTATATATTAGGATATGCTTCATGTTAATAAACAATATTTATTCAATTATTATTCTTATAGAATTATTATATCATAAATTACTTCCTAAATTAAAATTAATTATAAAATGATAAAGTCACTCATTTATATTTGTAGACTACAACTTCAACGAAGCGATGTGATTTTTTTCATTTTCATTTTACCTGATTGGTAATAATGATATATATAATATGTATATATATATATATATTACTTATGATATATTTATCTTTTTAATTATAAAATAATATTTATCCTCCTATTATTTATTTCATTCGAAATTTATAACAATGTTCATGTGCACATAAGACCTACTATCTCCATTAAAAGTATAAATCATTTTTATACCTCTACCATTTATTAGTGATCATTAATATTTATATAATGAATATATATTAAATTTATATTTATATTTATATTATTTATATGATGAAACCATGACCAAATTTATAGGACCTGAGCTTAAGAACTAAAAATATATTGAAAAAAGAAACATTTAAAACCGAAAAACAAATCATTTATTATTGAATTATTAATAAATCAGGGATGAAATGATATTTTGGGATCATATATTCAATTATAAATATTTACATAATTCTTTTATAAAATTATAAAAAATTTAGATTTATTATATAGGAGGATAAAGAAAATTCGAATTAAGTCAAACATTAGGTATGGTATTTTTCTCCACATTAATTTATGTGAGACACGTGAAATAATAAACATATGTTTATTTCAGGAGGAGTATATACTACACATTAATAAATTTTATTATTATTTTTAATAAAAATTTGGTCATATAAATATTTATATGAAACGCTCTCTTTCATTGGGATTTTATTTAATATTTACCAATTTGGTTAGAGTTTTATGTTACAATATAAATGTTTGTTAATATAATATATGATTATATTATTAATTATTAAATTTAATAACCTACCAATAAATAATCTCATTTATTTTATTATACCCTACTTAATGATGTAATTTTCAATTAATATTACTTTTTTTCTATTTCATAAATAAAACAAATGAGTAATTTTTTTCTAGACAAAAAGTTTTTATTTCCTCTTTAGTTAGGAATATTTTTATTCTATCTACATGATTTCAATAAAATGTTTTACAAATAATTTTAAAAACAAAAATATAATTTTTGAATTCCATTTTTACCAATGAGTTGTATAAATAAATTTTCTAAAATAATAATTATTTACATTTTTTAAATGAGGTACTTATGAATTTTTTTAAAAAAATTGAAGGGAATATTTTTTATAACATAAATGACAAACAAAAATTTGCCATTTCAATGAACACTCAATGAATTAATGATTTATTTATTTTTTTGAAAAGTTATTTTAAAAAAACTTTTTCTATATTATGTTTCAATTTTTTATATTACAAATGTGTAATTCCAAAGTGAAAAGCTTATTTTCCACAGAAAATATTCCTTGTGATTTTAAAGGAAATTTTCTCAAGGAAATGGTATTTTTATCTCATGTTACCTATTCTTTATTAGGGATATAATCTAATTATACAATTATTATTCATTATCTTGATTCGTTTTGTGATAATGATATTGGGATAACTAGGAAAAATGTTTTTTCATGGGTTATTATATCATGAATTGTTCAAATTTTTGTATAACCTATTTATTTTACATTGGTTATGATATATGATTTCTGTTGTATGATATTAGAGAAACATATAAATAAATTATGAAAATGTGATGCATGGGACTAGAATTATATTTCCCTCTAAATAATTTGTTAAAGATGGATATATCATTGGATAAAAATTAATATAATGTGGAGTGAACCTATTTGAATAATGGTCTCTATCAACAGTGATAGTATTGGGAGTTAACATTAACTAATTATATGATGGATTAGATGGTGATACTAATAATTTATGTTTCTATTTGAAGTGACCCTTGATAAATTAAATATTTTTCTATAATTATATGTATTCCAAAAAATTATGTCTTATTCCACTGTTATTTTATCATTTCTCATGTTCATTGATTTGTTTGAAATTATTTTCTTATGAATATCTTGTATTAATAAAATAGTTCTTTATTATGATTTATGATCGTGGGGTATAAATTTACAAATTTTAAGATCATGTTCTGAAACCCATATTTTCATGTTATAACCATATGACCATTAACATATTTCTTAGTTATTATTAATCAGTATCTGAGTGCACAATTTCTTATGTTTCCATTAATAAGGTTATGAAGAATTATATTAATTTTTCTATGTACAAGAATTGTATTATAAGGGAATATATTTATGTGATATGACTAAGATATTTCATGAGATAAAAAGGTTGTGTATTTAGTCTCAAAAGACACTAAGCCTTTATGGTTCTGCCATAGATAATAATTTTTTTGTAACAAATATTCATTTATTAATTTTTAATATCTATGTATGAATGGTAATTTTAAATATAGTTGTAATCCTACAATGGTTTAGATAATATTTAGATATTTGAATAACATACCATGATTGAAAATTGTGTGGAAAAGTATAAGAATATGAGAAAATCGTAATGATTTGATGAGGAATGCATTATGTTTTTTCTTAACAATAATTCTCAATCAAGATAAAATATGTGAATGAGATTTTCATAAAGATGCATCTAGGGGTAATAACTGAAAAAATATTTTCTCTGGTATATATTATCCATAATAATAGTTCATAATGAGTGTTTTTTTATTGAGAACCAAGTTTCCTACTCCTGGGAAATATTGTTTTGGTAATTACCATTTTTATTATGAACCATTATGAAGGATTTGAATAGATTATACAAATTTTTTGCAATCATTAAACCAAATAGGCCATTGATTGAATATAACTTGTCTTGATTTAGACAGCATATAAATGAATTATCAAGATTATGTGGTTCTCCACTACAATTATTGTTTCTAACACTATGATTTTTTTATTTTGAAGCTAGAATACAGAGGAATAATGTTTTCAAGGATTATTATTGAAAATGAAATTAATTTCCTAATGAGAAACTGAATATTATGGGAACAACAAATAAACAACTAGTTATTATTCCTAATGAACAATCACGACATAATATTGAAAATATAAACATATGTTAGTTTTATAAAACATAAAATAAATTGAAAATATAAATTTTTGAATGTTATAGTAGAAATTATCATGGTGATTATGAAGATCAATTTCTTTTATATCAATAATATTGGAATAATATCCCAAAAACAACAAATTAAGGGGTAGATGATTAATATATATCAATTAATTTTATATAGAAGAAAATTTCCAAGAAAAATAACTTATTTTACTTGCTTATTTTGGGAATTATATGATTTATTACCCTAAACAATGTTTTAACTCATAGATCATGGAAGGACACATGTTATTCAAATAATTGTGATGAAAATATTTAAGTGTTTTTATATTGGGATCTGAGAGAAATGTTTTAGAAGTGTTATATAACTGATATTTTGGTTATTATAGTAACAAAACATTTATTTATGGATAGCTAATAGTTTTATGGAATTTATAATCTATTTTTAATGGTTTAGATGACCCTAAAATATGGTCTAGTTGTATTGTGAAATTTTTGGAGAACGCAAGATAAATTGAATGATAACCCTTAAAAGTTCCTCGTGTTTTGAAAATAATTTTTATTTTAGTTAATGTGTTTATTGAAATTGGAAAATTAAAAGGTATCTTATTGGTGACATTATATTTGCTTAGTGATTTGATAAAAATTTGATTTCGTCCATCTATGACGATGTTTGTATCATTTTTAGATTTGTGGAATAGATTAAATATTATTAGATTTATGTGAGGAATATGTATTATTTCAATTTTTAGAAACAAATATTTTTTTCAGTGATAATTTATAATGACTACGATTATTATATTGTTTTAATAGAATATTTTTCCATCATTTTTATATATTTGGTCTGTGACATTATTAGCTACTTTATGTTGTATAGGGAGAAATTTTATAGATTATCACAGAAAAATATGTGACCAAAATGGTGTTAATGTTTTACATTGAATTTGGATAGATATATTTTAGAAGATTATTAAGTTTAAACATTTATGGAATGAATTATGTTTTTCTCTATGTGTTATTCTTGAGGTTTTATAGAATAATTTTTGATTTATCCATATAAAAAAAATATTCTAATAATTTTATTTGGAATAATATATAGGTAAATGAAGAACTACATGATATTTTTATCCATATTTTGACCAATTGAATGTAAATCTAAGTGATTTCTGATATATGAATTCATTATCAAAATTAATTTATTAGAGTATGAGATGAAGTTAAAATTCATCTAAGCACAACCAAATCGATGAAATCTATCTTTTTGAAATGAAATGAAATAAGGTATATATATTTTATCATGTTCAATATCTTGATAGTAAAAAAAATCTTTCAAAATTAGTAACATAATCTTGAAATTGAAAAGTTATTATTTTACATTCATTTCTAATGAATTTATTTTCTTCTAAACCCTAAATAATTTATCACTTTCTCATAATTAGCCTTCACATGAAAAATGTATCTATAACTCTATATTTTTCATTGGAATATAATTATTTCCTCTATGTATGTACATTATATTTACAATAATATTCCCATTATCTTAAAACATAAATATTTGTTAGGTCTGATAAAATTTATATTTTCCACATTTCCCTTTCAAAGGATATTTTTTATCATTGTTCGATGTGGGTTTCAATAATGGTATTATAAATATTGTTCCTTTTATGAGAAGGATAAACTTTTGAGGGAAAAATTTATTTATTGGGGTGATAGATAATGTGACAACCCAAAAATTTATTTTGTAATATTAATAATCACAATTTCTTTCTTAATATGCGACAACGTGGTTTAAAAAAATTGAAATATATTATAAAAATATTATTAGTTAAATGTGACCACTATAGAAAAGAAATTGAAATAGTGGGTATGAATATGATTAATTTTATAATGAAATAAATATTAATACCCATAAAAAATTATTAGATTAATTTTTCATAATTCAGAACATATTTTTTAATGAATTTAATTTATTCTTAAAAAATGGATTTTCTTCATAAAGGATATTTAGTTAATTATTTTTCTTGATAATTATAATTAATTTCTAAAAATTATAGAAATTATATTTCATTAAATTTATTTTAAATATAAATCATTATAAATATATTAATATAGGTTGAAATTTTGGATTTTTATGAAATGATTTTTTAAAGGTTGGGGTCGATGAGTCGTATTATTTTTAAACAAAAATCTCTTTTTACTAGGTAGAGGGAGACCTGTTTAATAGCATGAAGGACCAAGGCCATGTGTCCTGAAAACTAGGTTTTAAATTCCAATATTTAGTCTGAATGACCCTTTAGTGAATAGTACTACTACAACACCGCCGCCAATATTGTTCTTGCTACAATACCTCAGCCACTACAGTGTCCCCGCTATTACAATCCCACCACTGCTATATTACTACTACAGTGACCTGCTATAGTAACTCGTAAATTTTTCCCTACTTAGATTTGATCTTGGGTCTTTTGGATGCCAAGCAGGGGCTTGTAGAACTTAGGTACAGGCTCGTTGTCTTTTTATCAAATGATTTATTTTTCTATGAAAAATGAAAAATACTTATATTTCAAATACCCCTAATTGTTTTAGTTAAATAATATAATTAAAGGTACTATTTAGTTAATGATTTTGTCTTAGTGTGACATATTCTCCTTTTCATTTATAGTAATCTAATTAATTCACTTTGAATCGACAATATTCAATATTTTGATATAAGTTATTTTTTTGTTTAAAAAACAATTTTTTAAGAAACATTTTTCATTCTGTTTTACAATTTTATATTAAAATTTCATTCTACCCCTAGTACTGATATGATATTGAATGTTGGACTTTATATTTGGAATCATTACTTTTAAAATTTCTAAATAGGCCCCTTTTATGTTTAGTCATTATGAACAGAATCCATATTAAATATTTCACTCATCGGTTCGGGTAAATTTTTTATAACAAAGTCAAAATAATGAGATAAAGTATCAAGATCAACCCAACACTTGAATTTATTGATTTAATGGAATTAATTTGACCATATGAATCCCAAATTACAAATTATTTAAAATTTATAACTGCTTCATTGATAAAGAAATTAATATTATTTTATGTAAATATAATTCCAAAATATCACTCCCATTATTTTAAATTTAATGATATGTAAAAATTGGGATAAAATTATTTTATGAATAAATATAAAAGTTTATTTTGAAATAAATTAATTTATTATATAATGGTAATTTGTTATTATTGTTTATTTATGCTATAATTAATTTAAACTCTTACACAATGTCAACATAGTGCTTGTGCAGCTAGTTGAAAATTCAATGTAAATGATTTTAAAAAAATATGACGTAATATTTTTGGATTAATTGTTGAATAAAGTGATTTAATGTTTAATAATGAATCATAATATAGGGTTACAGATTTAAAATTATAGTTTATCAGTAATTTCTTTTCATCAAACATAAATTAAATTTGATCTTTTAAAAATAATATTAATAATATTTAATGAATGAAGTTTTTATTAAATTATTTTAAAATAATATAAATATATAAAGAGGATATGTATAATGAAAATGGATTTATAGTTTAGACAATTTATATTTATGATCTATTTGCTACTATATAAGTAAATTTATAACCCTTTATGTTTGAAAAAGTCTTTAATGTGATTGAGGTTAAAAAGGGCAGACCTCGGTGTTAAATCAAGAGATAACAAAATTTGTTTCCAAATAATATTGTCAAAATGATGTTGGATTAAAATGTTTCAACTACATACTATCCTATAATTGAATATCTATCCATTTGGAATAATTTATCTTGGGAATGGAATTAAAATATATTTATATTTTAGTCAATTCTAAGTGTGTCCTCTCCCCCACTAATAAGAGGATACACATCCTTTCTCTAATTTACACCCCAAGGATGCATCTTGATTGAACAAAACTAGTTTAATTATATTATATACACCCATATCCATGAATTTTAGGTCCCTTAATTTTTAAATACTAATAATATGGTCCTTAAGAAGAGATCTAATGGAAGGATAATAAAGAATAGGCATTCATCCTACCTGAACATTTTCAATATAATTATTTTTATAATTTTTATATATCTATGGTATTAATCACAAAATCATAAAGAAAATATCATAAATAATCTACAATTTTATTTGGACTAATGAACGGCCTTTATTCACCCTTTTTCCATCACATGTGAAGTTAAATTATCACTCTTGTGTATGTGTGGACTAATTCCTCCACATATATATACATTTCATTTTCCATATTCATTTTTCATGGATTGTGATTATGATAGGGTTTTAAAATCATATAATATATTTATGAAATAATATTTTGAGGAATTATGATATCATATTTACCTTATTACTTTCTAATCTGTTAGAAAATGATATCATCACTAGTTTATACAGTTGGACAAAAACCTTTAATAAGTGATGTGATTTGTGTTTCATTTAAATTTTACATGGACAATAATGAGGATATATTTAATTAATTTTCATTTTACATATGATGTGATTATTATTTTTTAATTATAAATTAGTATCTATCTATATTTCAATATTTTTTTTAAAAATCAAAATTGTGATAATTCTTACGTACGACCTACAGTCTATATAATCTATGTAAATAATTTTTATATCTATAATATTTTTGAATGAATAAATATATATTTATATAATTTATACTTAATATAATCATATCATGTTTTATTTTCCAAATATAGAGGAATCCTGGTCAAATTACAAGGACTAGGACTACCAAACTTATGATGTTATGGAACAAAATAGTCAACACATGAAGAGAGAGATCATATATGTAATTAAAAATAAATAGCTATTGAAATGTTATAAGTGGATAATATATGATTTTATATGCGTGTGACCAATTATTTTATATAAGTATATAAATTTCACGTTTATTCTAATGTTGGATATAACACTTTTGAAGAATGTTAAACTCGTGGTATGAGATTACAATATCTCTATTATTTATATGGATTACATTCCATACACACCACATGTTTATTTTTTTTGGGGTATGTAATTCCCATGAATTTATTTAATGAGGATTCTCTTGATAATTAGCGTGATATAAATATCCATATAAATTTATCTCTTTTGTTAGTTTTTGTTTATAATGTTACTAAGGTGGTAAGGGTTTAACGTCACAATTTCATTGTCTACTAGGATAGATATTGATTATATATCTAGTGATGAAATTTCTTGATTCTCATATGAAAAATCACATGAATTTATTTATTCTATTGTAATTTATGTTTTTTTACATAATATTATTTTTTTCCTTTGCTATTTAATGTGAATGATAAAATAATTTCCTAAAAAATGTCTTTATTTCCTCTTTTGTTGGAAACATTTTTATTTTATGATCATGTTTTTTTAAAAAATATAATTCAAAATTATTTTAAAATTATCTTTCGATTATTTAATGAAATTTTTACACAAGTTTTTAATTTTTACCTAATAATATATTTTAAATATTCATTTCTTATTTAGAATTAGATAATTTTGACTTTTTAAAAAAAATTGAAATAATTTTTTAATATACATAACATGAACCAAATTTTCCAACCTCATGACGACTAATTTCATTAAATCTTTTATAATAATTATACATTATTCCATCGAATGAAAATGTTTTCCATAATATTTTTGATTTTTTTTATTTTAAATATGTTATTCCCAAATGAAATTGGTATTTCATTAAAGAAAAATTTAATGTGATATTTAAAAGGAATTTTTTTTTGAGAACATCTATTGATAATAATAATTATTTATTTGAGGTAGGATCCAAACATATGATCATTATTATTTATCTTGATGGTTTGTGACTATGATGATGATATGTTTATGAAAACCAATTATATTCTATGTGTTATGATATGGTTAATTGTTTAAATATTTTTGAAACCTTTTTTATTCCATGAGTTATGATATATGTTAAACAATCTATAATATTATTGAACACATATCAATGGATTAGGATTATTTGATTTTTGGTCCATGGATTATTTATTCATCAAATTCATTTTCTCTGTATGAGTATCCCATAAGATATTAATTAATTCAACGGACAGTGAACCATGTTATGTAAGGGACACTATCGAATTATTCAATTTATTTATCTATACCCATTTCAGATTTTTATAACTGTTATGTTTCAAAATTAATGAAATATGTAATTCTAGAATAAATTTATTCTTATTGATATTGTCAATTTAAATTTCATAACATTGATAATTTTGTTGAAAAATGGAAACACAATCCAATTATTTACTAATTTAACAATTTTTTCTTATGATCTCAAAATTAGCATTCTATTTTATTATTCAAATTCCTATATATAATTTAGATTCAATAGTTTCTAAAATATTCACAACACATTTTCTATTATTCTTATATTGAATCATTTTCATATGTATATAAAAAACTGAAATATGCTTCATAATATTTGATTACTTTCTCCAAATGACCCACATGAATCTGATTCTTTAGAACACATTCATTATTATGAAAGACCACATTATGATCTTCATCAGAGAGAAGAGAAAACATTTAAAAAAAATTTGTTTTAACCTATCAAAAAATAATTTGATCTTATATTCTAGATCATAAGTGAAATGATTAAAGAAATAATTAATTTAAAATTGAGTTACCCTGCATTATGAATGGAATTAAATTATTTTTTAATGTTCATTACCTAATTTAGTATATTTAATTATCCTTCCACATATGATAAAAATTTACTATCCAAGCTCATTTATGTTTCCTATGTGATATTTTTTGGTCAAATTCAATAAACTGATCCTTAGAATTTGTTTTCAACTTCAAATTCTATAAATTTTTAGTTTCATATTTTTTAATCATCATGGATTCTAAAATAGTAATACATTCATTAGCATGGGGACCCGACTAGTCATATCATATAGAATCTCATTAGAATGGTTCAATATTTTTCCCAAAAACCACTATTGTTTTTCTATATTGTTTTTAAATTTTTATTCATTGAGTTGACTAAATACCCATTAATAATTTCCTCCCAAATATAATATTATGATAGAAATATTAATAGTTGTAGAAATTTCTCTTAAATATTAAATAAATTTATGATTTAATAATTTAACTAAAATAATAAAGGACTACATCATTAATGAAAGAGGTAATTTTTCCTTAGATAACTTAAGTAAAAATGAAAATAATAAAAACATTACATGAAAAAACTCTAAACACCTTTATCTTCGTAAGAAAATTTATATTCTAAAACAATTTATGGGGGACCTAGGAATTGTGATGTTTATTTAGTGTGGGATGTGGAATGGTGAAAAATATTGTGTTTATTTTATTTTATGATTTATTATGAACTCATCCCCCATGAATTATTATATATATTAATCCTAGATCATGACCCTCACATATCAATGAATGTAACCAACAAGGGAAAATTGACAAAAAAATTCTACTCTAAATGAGTAGTTGATCCTTAGCATATTCAAGACTCATCCATGTTAATATGATCACCTATAATGACCAAAACATATAAAAACATATTATATATCATTTTCACATGATATAAGATTTTTTAGATCAATATAAAATTTGTATCCAAAAAGGATACATCGTTACACAATATTATTGAGGTAGAGAATATACTTCTACCTATAAATATTATGTCACAAAAATATTTTTATGTGATCAGACTACATAATTTATTAAAATAAGTGTGTCTACTTTTTTATTTATCACATGATACATATTTGATGGTAACATACAAATATGTGTGTTATTTGTTTCTCATATTTATTTTATATTCATTTCTTCAAGTATTTTCCCGTTTATCTACTATTTAAACTATATACAAGTATCAAATTTCCATGTTCACTAAAATTCAATACACATATAATCTTTTTGAAGAAGAATATTATTTAATTTTTATATTTTTTATTCTATATTCCATTAAAAATCATAAAAACAACTACTCTTATATTTCTTATCATAAATTTATGAATCATATCAATTTATCTATCATCAGAGTATCAAAATCCTCACACACAAATATTAATTTATATTTAAATTTTATTTTTTATATTTCATAAATATATTATAAAATATTATCAAAACTTATCCTAATTCATGTTGTTTTTATTTAGTCATTTAGGTTTTTCAGCTGGAAATTGGCATAATTCTAGGTGTAAATATATGCATCATGAATTTTCCGAACTATTTTCTCAAAACCAAACGAAAAGTTTCCCCCCTATGTTGAAATTACAATTTACAATGTAAAAAATAGTTTATCCTACCACTTACATCAAAAATTATCATCTGGATATTAATTTAATAAATTCTACATTGGGTATAATATTATATAATTTCTTTATAATACTTATTCTACAATTGCATAGATTTCCCATCCTTTAAGAAAACTCAAAATTTTCTACATTTGTGGAAAATCATAATTTTTTTTCATAATACTATATATTTCTATGAATTTTTTAATTTTTTGATAGAAACATCTTATCATATTTTATAAAAATTCTTTTGATATTATTACTTTTCCACATTGTTAATATCAAAAAAATATTAATCATTAGAAGAGAAATTATTATACAAGTCCAAATGACTTACAAAACTACAATGATAATATTTAAAATCATAATAATTAATCCTTGATTATTACAGTCTTATTCAAGTATATAGATTTGAATGATAGAAATATATTTAATGTTTCTATAAACAAACATTTAAATTTATAAAAAAATATTATGTTTCCAATTGATTGTTGAAAAATCTCATCCTATATTACTTGAATTTGGACCAAGTCATTAAAAATTCAAAGAAATCATATAAAATTATATTAAAGTCATATTTAGTTAAGTAATGTCCTATAAAATTTATTATAATCTTATGAAATTTTATAATTTTCTTTCAGTCAGAAGAATTTTCATAGTGTTTAAAAATTTGATTATTCTTACTGTCATATTGTGATGACTTGAATGAATATAAATATCCACAAATTTAACAATATATGTTATCTTGGAAATTTCAAAAAAGGTTAAAAATTATAATATTTTTGAATTATTTATTTAAAAATATATTTTATTCTATTCTTCTATGATCCTCTTAGATCCTATTACAAACACATTTAAAAATCTATATAAAATTCTCCTTATGTAATAGAATTTATTATATTTGAGTTTTAATCTAATTTAAATATTGATAGAAAAATATAAAAAAATAAACATAACAACTTCACCTTTTCCCCAAACATATTCAATAGAAAAATACAACAGCCCTTGGAAAATATTCTTTAATAAAATACCCATGAACTTCTATTCAGGCCCCAAAAATCACATGAAACTATCAAGAACTCTGAATACTTGTTTTTGGATCAAAATGATGAATAGATTTTAAAAGACCAATATAAATATTTAAAAAATGATTTAGTTTATTTTTTATTTATATTTCAATTATTTAATCTCAAAAAGATATTAAAACTATATATTACTAGGGTTTTAGGGTAAAAACGAAATAAGATGTATATGAGACATGTGTTGTTATTATTTGTATTTTTTAAAGGCCATTTTTTTAGATATTGATATTAATTGGGAATAGTCCATGAGTGAACTATATTGAAACATAATGATTCATAATTTATGATATACATGTCATTTATTAGTTATTCTTTCAATGTTTCTAGTATTCCCTTTTTATGCTAATTATTTTGAGTTCTATCATCCCAAATTATATTTTTCTAGTAAATTTATAAAAATAAAAGAATGATTCTTAATGAGAAATGTGATGGTTTATGCAATATTATCGTAAACAAGATACCTATTATGTTTGGATAGTGATTGAAAAAACTCTATGAGATATTTTTTGACCTGGCCTGGGTTATGAATAATTTCACAATCATGTGGGATTTCATTCTCTAAAAATAGATACAGTTGTGGTTGAGGATTTTCTTCAATAAATGCCTCCCACATTTAGTTTTCAAGAAATATGAGCTCACATGATTGTTATTTGTGTCAATGAAAAGATACATCATTCTATAAGTAGGCATTTAACATTTATCGTGAGGAAAACTTAAAGAATTTCATGAGTAAGATTTCTCGATTATGTATTCTCCTCTTCGAAGAAACCGTTATTTGGAAGTCTATCCACAAGGTAGTTTTCTTCCTTACAAATTTTATCTATGATGTATCTCATATAATTATGCTTATGCAGACACATTTATTGAATCTTCTAATCCATTAATTAAAAATCATGGATTCCCTCTATTGATATGATATTCCATGTCACCCTAATAATACCATAAATAGAACAATATATTAATTATTTATGACATATAAGTATATTCTAACCAATGGTTGTAATTAATTATTATTAGAAAAAATAAAGATGATATCAAATCAATATAGTTAGATGAAATTAAAAAAATAACCAATTATTTTCTTCATGCACTTCATCATAAAAGAGAGAGGAAATTTCATGGTTTCTTGGAAAGGGATAATAATGCAATTTTATCGTAAAATGAATAAACCAAGTGGATTATCAGGTAAACCATTTTATTTGTAACTAAACCTAAATGTAATGTTGAAATCTTTATTTGAGTAAAAATTTAGAGTATTTATAAATTAACACAAATTTTATAGGTTCATTAATATGGTGATATATGTTTGGTGTGCCTTAATATTTATATAGATATTAGTGATTCTCAATTGTCTTATGTTTTTGGAGATAAAAATGGAGGACAATGACTAAATTTCATGTACTGATGGATAAATCTCATAGTGTGATGGAAATAAAACTACAAATATTTCATAACTGTTGGAGGAAGAATAACATAAACATATATAAGGAAATGAGGAGTTGTTTCAAATGTGGAATGGATAGGATTCTACTTATTTAATGTAAAATATATATGAAGAAACATACATATATGATGGATTAATGGGAGGTTCTGGTAAAATATCTAACTATGTTCTAATATTTCTTCTTTAAGGAATGAAAACACTATTTTCATTAATGTATTATTCTAATGCTCATATTGGAAAACCAAGGATGAAAACTTATTAGGATAATAGATAAAATTTGATATTATGAAAACAGATCAAGTGAGGTGGATCATGGAATAATTTTATTGGTAATTAAATGTATTATGCATTAAATAATTTTTCAAATTCTTATGTAATATTGTTCTATTAATAATTTTATATCATGAATTTTTAATAGAAATATACATAAACTACATCAAGGAATAGAGGTTAGGTTATTGATGAAAATCCAATTTGGTTATATTATTTCATCTAATGTATATCACTATTTTAAAATTAACATTTAATTGAATAATCTTCTAGAAAACCTAGTAATACAATTTTTTTTGAAAAATATAGATTCTATAATAATCATTGATGGAATATTTCTCTAGAGTGAAAACATTAACAAATGAGTGGGAAATATAGTCTTCTATATCCTAAATCATACTTCAATTCTATACAATTCTACATAAAATGATGAATATTTTTTGGAAAACAATTTATAGTTATTGATATTATTTCTTTATTATAAATTACAACATTCTCAAATGACTGGGAAAAAAGATAGGGTCATTCATAATTAAATGAAAATTTTATTAGAATATACTGTTTTATTTCCCAAATTCATTACATGGTCTTCCTCCTAAACGATGGGTCTAGTTCTAAAATGACCTTATAACTAATTCTATGCATATATTAAACATTATATATATACATAACCTAGTTAAATATAAGAAAAAAAGATTGAAAGATAATAGAATGTGGATAAGGATTTACTATTAATAGGTGTTGGAACCTTGGGTGTGACAGTACAATTTTTAATAATGATGTATAAGACAATGCATTTTTTATTGATCATCATTAATAAAATATGAAAAAATTTCAAATGAATCCCATAACATTGAAAAAATTGATAAGGAAATTAAAAATTATTCTGTGTTTGAGGGGTTACTATTTATTATATAGACTTAAACATTAGTTAATTTGATTACATGAATTCCGATTATAAATTATAATGAATTTACCACAATAAATATAGAATGGTGATCCATCTCTTAAAATCATTATACATGGTCTGTTACATCCTGATTCTTGATATAATGGTCAATTATGAGTAACTTGTTATACAAATTAAAATTTATAAATAGTACGGTATCTTATTAATAGGAAATGGTGACAAAAAAATAAATTACTATAATATCTATGTACATATAATTGAGTTTTATTACATGTAAATTTAAATTTTGAATGAAATTGGTTACTACTAAATTAGTTTGGAAACTGAAAAGCAAAGTGAGTTTTCATCTATACCATGAAATTGAAACCCCATATAATAGAACCTCTGATGCATGATATGATACACCAACCCTACCCCAGCTTTAGTAGTGGGAATTAGGTGGTGTCTCCTGTGATATTTTGTAATCTTTTTATCAACTAGATATGTCTATATATGTATGAGGAGATGTATTATTCTCTATGGAAGACTATTTACCTTTACATTTGACTATCTTGTTCTTAATATAACATTAGTTTTTATTGGAGGCTTGTGTTTGGAAATTATAGAGTTATTCCACCATGATTTACTAGATTCATATTCTAGGAAGTTGGTGATGACCATGCTCTGGAGTTGGTGAGCCCTGAGCTACCAATATTACATCATGTAGTGCCATATGAGGCCCCACTTTTTGATTCACCATAGAGAATCAATGCCCGTTTTGAGACAAATTCATTCAATATACACATTAAATAATGGGATCTCTTCAACCATACCCTTCTATGGTAGAGTTTTTGTGGGAATTCTAGCATCAATATACTCCCACTTTATTGGAGGATGGTGCTCCCTAGGCTGAAAAATCATGGTGAGAGGACTTAATATCGATCATTGAGCATTTGCAGACACGTCCTAATAGGAGGATCAAGATCCCAACATATATGATTCATGATTATTCTAGACGATGTTGGGTTGTCATTAAATAATATTTTCATCATCAAGGAATGAGATGGACTAAAATTAAGATATCATTCTTTTATTACATATTTCAAAAGATGCAGAGAGAGGTATGATCAAGGTATTATATGTATCTAATGTAGGTCCCACTGTATATGATTGAATATTTGGATCATTTAACTGAGCTATTATTCTTTTCACTAACACTTAATGATGTTGAGTTGATTCCAATGAGATGATTTTAGTATGGGAATGAAACCCTATTCAACGAAGGGTGAATGCCTTTAGTTTGACCACAATTTAAAAGATATTTAATTAGACCCTTATCACAAGGAGTTGTCTGAGGGAAGTAGATGGTGTGTGTCTGGGTAGTTTCTCTTAGCGATTGGGGAATTTTTTGAGTAGTAGGAAGAAATCTTTCAAGTCTAAATTTGGGGGTTGCAGTAGCCAGATACCACCTTATGACTATTAGGTAGTATGCCACCATTTCCGAAATCCACAACATAAAAAGACCCAATGTATCATAAGTCCTTCTGAATGTCTAGCTTATAGTAGTATGGGGAATTATTAGTGATTTTAGAGGAAACTTACATATGTGGCTAGAAAAATAAGATATGTATAAGCTCCTCCATGATGATCAGTTACACCTCTCTACATTGGAAGACAGTCTAATATTGATTGATCAGGCCAAGGGGTGGGGGTGGAAAAGGTAGTCTGGCATCATATTTTGAGTGCTAGTAGAGCATAAAAACTCAAGTAAGTCAAGTAGTACCTCATTTATATTGAGCTGACATTGTCAATGATGTATAGCCTACACCCAATGTGTAGTGTATGGAGCCATCCATAGTTCGATGTATTATTCAAGTAGAATTAAATTAAGTATATACCATTTTTGAAGTAGTCTTTTCTCACTCATTTATATTTTTTGAAATTCTGGAATTTTTTTACCTAGATATAAGTTAATTTTGTGTTATGATGAGTCATAACACAATGTTTGGCATTCGATTAGAGAGTGTGCACCAGTGTAAGGAGTGAACCTTGAGATAAGTGGGTACCGATTCTTGTGTGATTTTCTTATCCCTATGTTGATTGGCTATGATTTAATTATTGGTATGGAAATGATAATGACTTATTAGGCTCATGTTGATTGATATCATTGAATGGTATCCTTTACAACACCATATTGTTGTATATATTTTCATAAGGGTGAATGGTATATCCCGGAGAGTCAAGTTACACTTAATCATTGTGAGTCATATTTTTATGGATGATACGATAATGAATCTTATGGAATTCCATCATATAGTTGATCATTTGAGATATTTATTTATAAAATACTTTTCTTTATTACCTCTTGAGATAGAGATGGATTTCACCATTGATCTAGTTCCGAGAGAAACATTTGTGTTCATTCCTTCTTATAGGATATAACCAATATAAATCAAGGACACCAAGAAGTAGATAATGGATTTGAATGATAAGGTTTTCTATAACAAAATACATTATCATGGTGTTCAAAAATATTTTTATATTAGTTAATGGATGGTACCCTTTTGTATTGAATCTATTATGTCATGTTGAAATTTTATATCATGATGAACTATTATCCACATCCTCATATTGATGACTTATTTGACATCCGCCAACGAGTGACAGTTTTCTCTAAGTGAAATTTGAGTTTGGGATACTATCAGGTGAATGTTAGACAATCATACATACCATATAAAGTGTTCAATAGTAGACACAACTTTTATAAGTATTTTTTATGCAATTCGGAATTCTGAAATCAAAATTAGTCATTATAGATATGATGAATTGGATTTAAAAATCTTATTTATATTGACTTGTGTTGGTCTTTATCAATGGCATCTTGGTATATTATCTTAATCAACATAACCAACACAACATGTTGATATCATGATTAATATAATGAAATATAATAAGTTGTGTTATATTATCAGTAAATTATTTTTTTAGAACAATATAGTTTACATTCTGGGTCTTGTCATCTCAGAGGTAGGAGTATCAATTAACCAAGAGGAGGTGGGAACCATTGTTTTCACGGATCCATACAAGAACATCATAGATTTATGCACCGTCTTAGGTATGGATTTATATTATGAGTTTTATTTATAACTTTGTGGGTTTTCCAGTTCCTCTCACAGTATTGAAAAACGACATGTGATGTTTTTATTGAGTAAATACTTTGAGGTAAATTTTGAAGTGTTTAAAAAGAGATTGACATTAGAATCAATAGTAGTTCTTAAAAAGTTGGTAAAAGGCTACACAATTTATTGTTATTATTTAGGAATCAGGGTTGGATTAGTTTTGGAAAAGTGATGTAGAGTAGTATGATATTGGTCTCACCAGTTTAGACCTCATGAGAATAGTGAAATTGAACATAACATAGACCTAGCTGTCATGTTTAATGCATTACATTGCTGGAGACATTATTTTTTTGTAACGCCCCGACCCCAGTTACCCAGATTCGGTGCATTATGACAAAACATTGGAATGATCAAAAGAAATATCAAATCTCGAAAGACCGATTAGTTTAGTAGCCTTGGAAACACTAGATATATTCATAAAGTTTTACATTACATCATAAAAATGAAAACTACAACAACATAGTCTCCATAGTCTACACTCTTATCCCCTCATTCTATCCCTGCAGGTCATTCATAATTTACTTCTTCACATCCAGGGAAAAATAAAACATAGAAAAGGGGTGAGCTCAAATTCCCAGTGAGGATAACAATATAGTGGAAACTTTCATAAATAAGAATAAACATTTAAGGAAATGTATAACTAAAACAAAATCCTTTTAAAATTGAACGTCAACATATTACAGCAAAAATAAATTTAAATAATGCAATTTACATATTCCCATGGATATTCTAATAATAGAATAATCACATGAAATTTCAATAACCACTTTCACATTGATGGAATTCATAATGATAGCCTATCATAACAACATATCCAAGGCCTCGTGCTAAGACTAAAAATAATATTTTTTTCAAAACCTTGTTCCAAGACACTAGTTTCTCTCATGAGACCTACCGATGCATCGAGGGGCTATAGCGGGCTCCACCCGTCACATATTAAGTCCAATTCATTCCTCATATGAAAAGGTTTAAACATAACATAATCATTCATATTAAAACTAGCATACGAAATGTCCATAGTTTTTCCATAGACCATTAATGGTATAAATATAACACATCCACAATCAAACATATCACAAAACCTTCAATACAATATAGAATATTTGTATCATACTAAATCAACTTCAAATAAGCGTGAAATCCATCAAAGGATGTTGACATAGATGAAATAAAAACTCTTTTTAGAGAAATATCTCTTTCTATTTTGAAATCATTTAAGAGTCATATATTTATAAAATAAAACATTTTATTTAAAAATATTCTTATAATCTTTTAAGGGAATCTTCGATGATTTTAAAACGTCGGAAAATAGCCTCACCCACCATATAAGTTACAAAAACATTCTTACCTTAATTCTGTCAAAAAGGATAAAAAGCACCTTGTTTGGAAAATGATGGAAAGATTCCATTATAAACCTCTTATAAAAAGAAAAACAAGGGTATAAATGACTTTAACCCATATTCTTGTAAATAGTAAAAATGTTTTAAAATACATTTTTGGGAAACATGGATGTGGATGATAAAGAGATCCCATTATATTATTATGTATAAACAACCTCGGATAATGAAGAGATTACGAAATAAACCCTTGCCTTGTACTTTTCCTTGGTTTAGGGTAGTTTAAACTCCTTTATAATTGTCAAATAATTGTTATTAAATTATTCAATAATCATATACATTAATATGATATAATATATGGTCTTTTAACATTGATTTGTTAATAATATCTTAGTATTATCGTTGTTTCGGGTGTTAACTTACTCGTTTTCTATTATATGTTTTGTGACGTAAGCCATGTTTGTCATGGATAGGTTGTATCTTAATCATATACAGAATTATATCAAGTCATTAGATAATATTATTAATCATCAAATGAGAATTAGACTTGAATGGACACAATGGAGAATGAATCTCATCGAGTTCGTGGAGACGATAGTCCGTACGTACACATGAGCAACAATATCATTATTTTGTTATTAAAATAATATATAATTGGATGTTATATCATATATAAAGAATCATTATCTTGTTATATTTATTATTTATAGGAATTACACATCATTATTATACCCATCCAAATAATAATTTATTGAATAACAATTACACCACGACGTGGAGACGGTAAGCCGTATGTACGCACATATGGTGACATGTCCTTCAAAGGATGGATAAAGTACTGAATATGGTTGTAGAATATTTATAATAATATTAAATTATATAGGAGATACTGGATTAATTATTTTAGAATGGTAATAACAAAGAAAGAATAAGTGGAAGAAGAAAGGAACTTGAAAAGGGGTGGTGAAATCATTACCTTGTCTTCAGGTTCTTCCTTTTGATTTGATCAAAAGGGATCATTATGTTGGTTTTATGACTAAAGGAAGGCCTCTAGGATGATGTGAGGGATGTTTAGAGAGTATTTGGGCAGAGTTTTTCCGAGCCAAATGGCTTTGAAGGTGTGAATTAATGAGAAGGGGAAGTGCCCTTTTATAAGAGGGGTGAGGGGCACCTTTGAAAAATCTTGAAATATTATTTTATAATAAATTCATATTTGGTTTCTAATAGCTCAAAAGTGGATTATTTAAATTTTAAGGTGGGGATAGGTCTAAAAACACTCAAACAATAGGATTTAGATAGGATTGGGTTACAATAATAACCTTATCTTTAAGTATTAACTCTTAGTTAATTAGTTTGACACTTACCATGTCACTTTGTATTATTATATTATATAGTTAATAAACATACTATATACCTCCAAGAGACCCCAAAGTGGTCCATTAATGATATATATATCATGATATAATTCCCTTGGCTGAACCTTATATTTTTAGGAATTTAATATCAATTAATAATATAATATTTGTTTTAAAAACTCTTTTATGTCAATTTTGACACTATTTTGAAAATTTATTATTGTGAAAATCATAATAGAATGATTACTTATAAAAAAGTTAATTAAATCATTCCTAAGATGTCATATTAACCTAAAAAATTAGTGTAATTCTTAAAAAGTCTAAAATTATATTTATTTGGGAATTTATAATATCAATTATTTTAATTTTTCACTATTATAGTAATTACTACATAATCATTGTGTCATAAATAAATTAAATTATTTAATGTCTAAAAATTATAAATAAAATATAATTATGTAGGAAATATTTTTATATTTATAATGAATATTTATATTCGAATATATCTTATTTTAATCCCAATATTAAATTTTTTTTAGTAATTAAACATTGAGTTTAAATCTTATAACTCTTCTTTGAATTAAATAATGTAAATGTCCTAATCTAATCCAAGTGGACCTAGAAGATAATATATTATTCCTAAGGTTGTTTTTGGTCGAGATACACTTGTCTAATAGAATTATAATAGGTTTGAGGGTAATATTTATATCATTTTTACCCTTAATTACTCTATTTACTTTTAACCGTGGTAAATAAAATTAAAAAGTTACTATTCACCAAAAAAAATTCATCTCAATGAACAACATTTTTTTCCTTGATATTAAATGTGTCTCTAGGATTTTTTAAATTCCACTCATATAAGTGGTAAAATTATGTTTTATAAAAAATTCAGTTTTTTAACTACCACTTAGTGGTTTCACTATTTATCAAAAAATGATGTTTTTCAAAAAAATACCAAAAATTCACCCTAGGCTAATTTCGATATTCCGAATCCAAAAATGAAGTCCATTTTGAAAAATAAAATTTATAAATTTCAAAAAGTGGGTATTACTATTCATAACGGCTAGTTTGATTGGTTGTGGTGTGTTAGAACTCGATGTTGCGTACAACACACGCTATTACATTATTCAAATAGAAGCGTACCATAGAAGCTTGGGCTGTTACATTCTCCTCTCCATTAAATAATTTCATCCTCAAAATTTCTAGAATACTACCGCATGAAAAGACTCAGGTGGTTCTTCATCATCAGTTCCTCGGGTTCCCACGTTGCCTCTTCCATCTCATGGGTTCTCCACAAGACTTTTACCAGATGAGTCGTCCAGTTTCTCATCACTTGTTCTCTCATATCAAGAATCTTGACAGGCTCTTCACAATAAGACAGATCGGGTTCCAGTTCAAATTCTTCATAGGTGAGTACATGCGTTGGGTCAGGCATGTATTTCCTCAACAGAGATACGTGGAACACATCTTGAACTTTGGAGAAACTTGGCGACATTTCCAATCGATAAGCTACAGCCCCAATTCATTCTAGAAATTATGAAAGGTCCGATGTAACTGGGACATAGTTTACCTTTCTCACCAAAACGTATGATCCCTTCCATGGAGATACCTTCAGGAAAACATGATCACTGACTTGAAAATCCAAATCCTTCCTTCGATTATTGGCATAGCTCTTCTGCCTACTTTGAGATGCTTTGATATGGTTTTGGATTACCTTCACCTTTTATATAGTTTCCTCCACTAGTTCTGGGATTACTAGTTTTCTTTCACCAATGTCATCCCAACAGGTTGGTGTGTGACATCTCTTTCTGTATAACGCTTCATATGGTGCCATCTGAATACTCGAATGGAAGGTATTGTCATAGGAAAATTCCACCAGTGGTAAATATTGATCCCACATACCCTGAAAGTCAAGTGAGAAGGATCACAAC
Source organism: Viscum album (assembly GCA_963277665.1). Classification (NCBI taxonomy): domain Eukaryota; kingdom Viridiplantae; phylum Streptophyta; class Magnoliopsida; order Santalales; family Viscaceae; genus Viscum; species Viscum album. The sequence continues at coordinate 823,835,892 of OY728148.1, read as the reverse complement.
ATGTCTTCTAAGGTTTGAATAGTTCTTTCTGATTGACCATCTGTTTGAGGATGGTAGGAAATGCTCAAATGAAGTTCAGTATCCAAGGATTTCTGAAGACTTTTCCAGAATCATGTAGTAAAACGGGGGTCACAACCAGAACCAATCGATAGGGGTACTCCGTGAAGTCTCACAACATCATTAATATATAGTATTGCTAGATGTTCCAATGGTAGATCTTCACTTATATCAAGAAAATGTGCTGAAATGGCAAGACGATCAACAATAACCCATATTTCATCGTTCCTTCTAGGAGTGTTTGGTAGCCCCATGACAAAGTCTGTCGTAATATTTTCCCATTTCCACTCCGGTATGGGAAGAGGTTGCATGACTCATCCTGGCTTTTGCCTTCCAGCTTTCACTTGTTGATAGACCATACATCTTGACACAAAATCAGCTATCTCCCTCTTCATGTTATCCCACCAAATATGTTCCATCATGTCTCTATACATTTTTGTGCTCTCAGGGTGTATAGATAAATTGGAACTATGAGCATCATCCAGTAATTCCCTTTTTAGATCAGGTATATCGGGAACACAAAGCCTCTTCCCAAATTTCAAAATTCCTTCTTCATACACAAAGTCTCTCAATCTCCCATCATTCACAGCTTTAATCTTCTTTTGAAATTCTTCATCATCAGTCTGAGAACTCTTAATCCTTTCTAGTGAAGAAGGTTTGGAAACCATTTGAAAAAGAATTGATGTTTCACCTTCCCTGGTTATTCCCATGTCCATCTTTACTAGATCCATGAAAATTGGATCCCTTTCAATTCACATATTGATCAAAACTCCATGGTCGTTTTTTCTCAAAGCATCTGCCATCTTGTTTTCTTTCCCCAGGTGGCAGTGTATCATACAATCATAATCCTTGAGTAATTCATGCCATCTCCTTTGCCTCATGTTGAGTACTTTTTGTGAGAAAATATAATTCAAGCTCTTGTGATCAGTATAAATCTCACATTTTTCACCATAGAGGTAGTGCCTCAATATATTCAAAGAAAAGATAACAGCTTCTAACTCGAGATCATGAGTAGGATAGTTTTGTTCATTAATTTTCAACTATCGTGATGCATAGGCAATAACCCTATCATTCTAAATAAGAACACAACCAAGTCCTTTCTTCGTTGCATCACTATAAATAACGAACCCATCACTCCCCGATGGTAGAGTCAATATAAGAGCATTGAATAATCTTCTCTTCAATTCTTCGAAACATTCTTCACACTCTTTTGTCCAAACAAATTTAACCCCTTTACGTGTGAGCTTCGTTAATGGGTTTGCCAATCGGGAAAAATTCTGGACGAAACATCGATAATAACCTACCAAACCAATAAAACTGCGTACCTCAGTTATACTCATAGGTGATGGCCATTCTTGGATTGCCTTGGTCTTAGAAGGATCAATAGAGATTCCATCTTTAGAGACAATATGGCCAAGAAAAGAAATCTCCTAATGCCAGAATTCACACTTGCTAAACTTCCCATATAATTCATGTCTTCCCAAAGTCTTCAGGATAATGCGCAAGTGATTTTCATGATCTTCTTAGATTTTGGATCATACCAAGATATCATTAATAAATACCACGAAAAATTCATCAAGATATTCCTCGAAAACTTTATTCATCAGATCCATGAATACAGAGCGTGCATTAGTCAATCAAAAAGGCATTACTGTAAACTCGTAATGCCCGTACCTGGTTCGAAATTCTTTCTTTGGAATTTCTTCCCTCTTTACACAAAACTGATGGTATCCAGATCAAAGATCAATCTTTGAAACGTATTGAGATCCATGTAGTTGGTCAAATAAATCATCAATGTGAGGTAGGGGATACTTATTATTTATTGTTATAACAATGATATCCCAGTAGTCGATACATAACCTCGAAGATCCATCATTCTTTTTAACAAAAAGAACAGGGGCTCCCCATGGAGAAACAATAGGGAGAATAAATCCCTTATTACTCAATTCCCCTATTTCATTCTTTAGTTCAACTAATTCTATATTGGCCATTCTATAAGGGGTCTTCGATATAGGACTTGATCCATGAATTAAATCAATGGAAAACTCAACTTCTCGCTCTGGAGGATGTCCAAGTAAATATTCCGGAAACACATCTACATATTCTTTCACAACAAGTACATCCTCTATTTGAACATTCCTTTCCTCACCGACTATAATTTCATCCTCTTCCTCCCCAATAATTCAATTTAGTTGAGCTACTGGGGGTGGATCTAGATAAGAATTCGGTGGTGACGATTTTTCTCTAATGATATGTTGTTCCTTATCATCATCATCAAAAATCGTAACCTCCTTCTTCTTAAAATAAATCGTCACATCATAGTCCGAAATCCAATCCATACCGAGGATTATATCAAACTCAATCATAGTTATGCCGATGAGATCAGCGGATAAAGAACATTTATGTGCTCTAATGGAAACTGATTCACAAAACTTTGTTGCAATGATACTTTCCTTAGGAGTTTTAACTGAAAACTCCCTTATTAAATCAAATTGGAAGTATCTAATTTATTTTATCAAACTAGGAATATATGAAATAATGTGATGATCTAGAATCAAATAATGCATTTTCTAAACTTGAAGAAACCATTAAATTACCTGCCACCATATCTTTCGGAGCTTCTACCTCTGCAGTAGTGATAGCATAAGCTTGGACTTGATCCCTTGTCCTTTTCTGAGGTAAGTTCCCCTGACGCTTAGGAAATTCATTTGAATAATGTCCCATCTCCCTGCAATTTTAGCACTGAACATCGGTAGCTTCCTTATTCCCTTTGAAATCATGAGCTTGGTGGCCTTTTTCACCACACTTGTAACAGACTCCCGTTCCCTTTTAAGCAAGTACTTGGGTGTCTCTTCCCACATTTACTGAAGGTTGGATATTCAAAATTTCCCTTCATTCCCTTATTTCCATTCCTAGATTGATCAGCAGATCTCTTCTTATCTTTATTTGCTTTAACTTCAGAAGACATAGAGAATTCCTTTTCTGTCATGATAACACATGAGAAAATTTATTCGTACGATTAGAAGGATTTTTAGAATAATGCTCGATGGAGAAATGGTTTTAACCCATCAAAGAAAGATCAATCTTACTTCTTGGGTTACGTATATAATCTCCATCATACCTTGCGGACCTTGAAAAGTTAGCCTCATACTTTGCGACATTCTCATCCTCATTTTGTCTCAGACTCAGAAATTGTCTTTCCATATCTACTCGATGGTCACGATGAAAGTATTTTTCTAAAAATAGATCTTTGAACTCCCTACATTCCATATTTGATACTTCATCATCTTCCTTCGTGATTTGAATCAATGAAGACCATTGATCAGCATCTCTAGTGTGGTGGTACACTACCATGATAACTGTTTCCCTTTCACTACTCCCCAAAGCCCGAAATAGATTCTCTAGGGAATTTATCCATTGATCAGCTACTAAGGGATTTGTACTCCCATTGATCATTGGTGGTTGTTTCCTCATAAAGTGATCTAACATTGATCCTCCACGCTGCGGATCAGGGTGCTCCATACTGGTAAGGTTATTATTTATAACCTGAGTGAGTTGTCCCAGTATGGTGATTAGATGATCGGCACCAGTTGCATCACTAGCTCCACTATAATTATCTTGAGCAGGAGGGAAATCTCTACATGGAGTGCATGCATTGAAACAGTTTCCATTTCTTCCACTAGGCACCATTTCTAAACAATGGCATAAACTAGATCAGTTTATGAATCAAAATACATAATTCCATAGTTATAAAACACTTAACAAAAATTGAACAATTTATGGATATAATCCATACTCATAAACATGTTTTCTTTGAGGAAGTATATACACATAAACCCATCATAATGATTTGTAACAAAAATGAGAGTTATCCTAAGCATATCCCCTAGGAGTGTCGTAACCAAGAGTGCAGCAAGGCCCGTTGTCGTGCACCAGTTCCCATTCGAATTTAGCTCAAAGCGGTGTTTTCGGGTTTTACCCCTAGGTATATACGTGCCAGAGCCTCCTCTACTTGCTCGTATCCGGAAAAGGATGTATTTCCCAAAAACCTCACAAAATCTCTACAATACCAAAATTCATCGAAGTTATTCTATACTAATCCTCAAAGTTCATCTTAGGTCTACATTCATTAATCAGAGTTTATCTAAATCTATCTTCCAAGGTTTGTACTAAAATTCCTCTGATACCAACTGTAACGCCACGACCCTAGTTACCCAGAGTCGGTGCATTATTATATAACATTGTCATGATCAAAAGAAAGATCAAATCTCAAAATACTGATTAGTTTAGTAGCTTTGGATACACTAGATATATTCATAAAGTTTTACATTACATCATAAAAATGAAAACTACAACAACATAGTCTCCATAGTTTACACTCTAATCCCATCATACTATCCCTACAGGTCATTCATAATTTACCTCTTCACATCCTGGGAAAAATAATACATAGAAAAGGGGTGAGCTCCAATTCCCAGTAAGGATAACAATATAGCGAAAACTTTCGTAAATATGAATAAACATTTAAGGCAATGTATAACTAAAAAAAAGCCTTTTAAACATGAACTTCAATATAGAATGGAAAAAATAAAATGAAATAATGCCATTTACTTATTCCCTGGGACATTCTACTAATCTAATAATCACATGCAATATCAATAACCACTTTCATAATGATTGAATGCATAATGATAGACTATCACAACCACATAGCCAAGGCCTCGTGCCAAGACTATAAATACGATTTTGTCAAGGACTTGTACCAAGACACTAGTTTGTCTCATGATACCTACCTATGCTTCGAGGAGCTATAGTGGGCTCCACCCGTCACATATTAAGACCAACGCATTCCTCATATGAAAAGGTTTAAACATAGGATAAACATTCGTATTAAAACTAACATACGAAATGTCAATACTTTTTCCATAGACCATGAATTGTATAAAAATAACACATCCATAGTCAAACATATGAGAAAACCTTCAATAAAATATAAATGTTTTGAATCATAATAAATCAACATCAAATAAGTGTAAAATCCATCAAAGGATGTTGACATAGATGAAATAAAATTCTTTTTAGAGAAATATCTCTTTATTTTTTAAATCATTTAAGAGTAATACATTTATAAAGTACAAAATTTTCATGGAAAATATTATTATAAGATTGTAGGGGAAGCTTCGATGATTTTAAATCGGCAGAAAATAGCCGCACCCGCCGTATAAGTTAAAAAAAATTTACCTTAATCTTGTCGAAAAAGTTAAAAAGCTCCTTGTTTGGAAAACGACTGAAAGATTCCTTAATAAAACTATTATAAAAAGTAAAACAAGGGTATAAATGACTTTAACCCATATTAATGTAAATAGTAAAAATGTTTTGAAATACATTTCTAAGAAACATGGATTTGGATGATAAAGAGATCCCAGTAGATTATTATGTATAAACAACCTCGGATAATGAAGAGATTGCTAAATAAACCCTTACATTGGACTTTTCCTTGGTTGAGGGTAGGTTAAACTCATGTATAATGGTGAAATAATTGTTATAGAATTATACAAGAATCATATACATTAATATGATATCATATATGATCTTTTAACATTGATTTGTTAATAATATCTGATTATTATCGTTGTTTTGGGTGTTAACATACTGGTTTTCTTTTATATGATTAGTTACGTAAGCCATGTTTTTCATGGATAGGTTGTATCATAATCATATCCAGAATTATATCAAGTCTTTAGATACTATTATTAATCATCAAATGTGAATTAGACATGAATGGATTCGATGGAGAATGAATCTCATCGCGTTCGTGGAGACGGTAGTTCGTACGTACGCACAAGCGACAATATCATTCTTTTGATATTAAAATAATATAGAATTGGATTTTATATCATATATAAAGAATCATTATCATGTAATATTTATTAATTACACATTATTATTATACCCATCCAAATAATAATTTATTGAATAACAATTACACCACGACGTGGAGACGGTAAGCCGTACGTACGCACATATGGTGACAAGACATTAAAAGGATGGATAAAATACTGAATATGGTTGTACAATATTTATAATAATATTACATTATATAGGAGATACCGGATTAATTATTTTTTAATGGGAATAACAAAGAAAGAAGAAGTGGTAGAAAAAAAGGAACTTGAAAAGGGGTGGTCAAATCATTACCTCTTCTTCGGGTTCTTCCTTTTGATTTGATCAAAAGCGCTCCATAGGTTGGATTTATGACTAAAGGAAAGACTCTAGGATGAATTGAGGGAATTTTAGAGAGTAGTTTTTCAGATTTTGGATGAGCCAAATGGTTTGGAAGGTGTGAATTAATGAGAAGGGGGAGTGCCCTTTTATAAGAGGGGTGAGGGGCACCTTTACAAAATCTTGAAATATTATTTTATTATAAATACATATTCGGTTTCTAATGGATCCGAAGTATATTATTTTAATGTTAAGGTGGGGATAGGTCGAAAAACACTTAACCAATAGGATTTAGACAGGTTTGGGTTACAATATTGACCTTATCTTTAAGTATTAACTCTTAGTTAATTAGTTTGGCACTTACCATGTCACTTTGTATTTTTATATTATATAGTTAATAAGCTCACTATATACCTAGAAGAGACCCCAAGTGGTACATAAATGATACACCTATCATGATATAAGTCTCTTGGCCGAACCTTAGATTTTTAGGAATTGAATGTCAATTAATAATATAATATTTGTTTTAAAAACACTATTATGTCAATTTTGACACTATTTGGAAAATTGATTTTTTTGATAATTATAACAGAATGATTAATTCAAAAAAAGTTAATTAAATACCTCCTAACATGTCATAGTAACCTAGAAAATTAGTGTGATTCATAAAAAGTCTGAAATTGTATTTATTTGGGTATTTATAATATCAATTATTTTGATTTTTCACTATTATGGTAATTACTGCATCATCATTGTGTCATAAATAAATTAAATTATTTAATGTCTAAAAATAATATATAAAATATAATTATGTAGGAAATCTTTTTAGAATTCTAATTAATATTTATAATAGGATTTAACTTATATGTAACCCTATATTAAAAATGTTTTAGTAAATAAACATTGATTTTAAATCTTTTAACTCTTCTTTGAATTAAATAATAATAAATGTCATAATCTAATAAAATTGGACCTAAATGATAATATTTTATTCCTAAGGTTGTTTTTGGTCTAGATAAACGTGTCCAATAGAATTAAGACATGTTTTAGGGTAATATTAATATCATTTTTACCGTTAATTACCCTATTTACTTTTAACCGTGGTAAATAAAAGTAAAAGTTACTATTCACCAAAAATTATTTTCTTCTAAATGAACCAAATTTTAGTCCTTTATATTAATTGTGTCTCTTGGATTTTAGAAATTTCACTCATAGAAGTGGTAAAATTATGTTTTATGAAAATTTCAGTTTTTTAACGACCAGTTAGTGGTTTCACTATTCATCAAAAAATGATGTTTTTCAAAAAATACCAAAAATTCACCCTAGGATAATTTTGAGATTCCGAATCAAAAAATGAATATCATTTTGAAAAATAAAATTTATAAATTTCAAAAAGTGGGTATTACTATTCATAACAGCTTGTTTGATTGGTTGTGGTGTGTTAGAACTCGATGTTGCGTACAACACACGCTATTGCATTATTCAAAGAGAAGCGTACCGTAGAAGTTTGGGGTGTTACATTTTTTGGGGATAGAAATTAATTATTTACAAGGACCATAAAAGTCTCAAATATATTTATTCACTTCAATAATTTATCCTCAGTTAGTGTAGATGGGTAAATTGCCTACAATATTTGGATTTTGAGCTTCCTTATACACCCAGAAACGGTAACACAATGGATGATATAGTGATCAAGAATTCTCAAACATAGGCCATGTACAAGGCTAGTTATGATTTATAGTTGAATGCCCTATTTTTTGTGATTAACCTAGAGTATATTATGTTTCATATTTATCCTATCTTGGAAACATTATATGTGATATCCTCACTTCTGAAATGGGTACATATGAGATAGTTTTCATATTCATAGGTCATAGTCAATAAGGAGTGTGCCTTCGGGGAGAACCCACACCGAGGATGGTTTGTTAATGAGAATGAAATTCTTCTATTCCACATGTTTGTATAGGTGCCTATAGACATACGATAAGAAATGATATAGGAATATCTTGTGTCTATTTGGGAATTACATAATGTGATAACCAATATGTACCTTGAAGTACATAATCTTTATTGTTGGTCAGGTATAAGGAGATGGATGTTAGGTTTTATCAATCAAGGCTTCACTGATTAGCAAGTGAAGACATAGAACTAGTTACCTGTTGTACTCTTAAAGTCTCTATAAATTCTTGAGTGGGATTGGAATGATGCCATAATTGATTCTTGGATGGGTAGTCTGATATTCCCAAGAGGTAGTGGTAAAGTGTGGGTGATCCTCAATATGTTAACTAAGGTCTCAAAATTCATAACATTTAGATATACCATATCTATTGATGAGATTGGGAGGATTTATATTTGGGTGATTATATTACTTCATAGTGTTCCCCATTATATCATATCAGATATATATTTCAATTTTACATCACAATCAAATAATGACTTCCCTAAAGAATATGGTTCACAACTGATTCTATGTACGACATGGAAACCTCAAACTGAAGGGATTTCTCAATATAAAATTCATTTATTAGAAGACATAACCTGATAATGTTTCCATGATTTTGGTACATCTTGGGAGAAACACTAACATCTCATTTAGTTTTCCTATAATAACATATTTCAGTCAATAATTCATAAGTCTCCTTATAAAACAGTTTATGGTAGAGCCTTCCATCCACACCTATGACAGATAGTGGCAGGTAAAGTAATGCTACTACATCCTAGTCTCATTCTGGAGACATCAGATAATGTGCAGCTAATTTTAAATGTATGATTATAACTCAATCTAGAAATAAGACATATACAAATCATTTTCATAGATTTCAGATGTTTTAGGTGGGACATTTTGTATTTTATTGTGAGTTTCTTCAGGATTGGTTCACATAATAATATATAGACAAGGAAATTCAGACCTCCTTATGTTAAGACATTTGATATCCAAGAGAGAGTCAGAATGGTAACCTATCACATGTAGATACATCATTGGTATTGTTCGATACATGATGATTTCCATGTATAATAGCTGAACTGTTATTATTGTGACCCAACTCATTCATTTGATCCTTAGGATATTGAGATTGATGTATATGTGTCCCTTCATAACCATCCAGTATGTGTCATTGATTCAATCATTTAGGGACTCAAAGGTAAGTCATTTCCTCTATTCTCGGTGATATAGAAGAATCATACTATATGGGATGAGACATGGGAGTGGGAAGACAATGTACATTCTCAGTCATCATCAATTTTCTCAGATGACAATCAATAATCCCTATAAGGGAAACTTGAGGTTCAGTTGTTTCAAGTAGGGTAGGTTGTAATGTACTATATTTTCATTTTATTTTGTTGTATTTTAATTTTGTTCAAACCCTTATTTTGTTACTATTCTTGTTAAACTATAAAACTGCACCTATGGGAAGTTTAGTTTATTATAAAAATTTAGTAGGATTGATGGATCTATGATGCAAACCAAATACAAAAAATTTATTTAAATACACAGTGTGTATTTAAATACAGAATTTGAAGTTCGCCTTTAGAACATAATTCATGTCGGGTAAGGTGTTTTCTATGGGAGGGTAAAACCCAAGAATCAGATTACGTGTTATGAATTTACATGACCTATAAATAACCTTGGTTGTTTTTTAAAAGGATGTGTGGAATCTTATTTTCATAAAAGTAATATATTTCCCAATTAAGAGTCATGTTAGAGAGACAATGTGATTCTTCATCCTAGGTTCCTTTGGTTCTAGTTCATCTGATCACCAAATTTCTACACTAGAAACTGTGTTAAATTTGCAATGATATTCTCTCCACTCATTTCCCATCTTTTTTATTTATATTTCCATTTTTTGTAGTATTTTAGTGCGAGATCATATTCCCTATTTTTTCATCTATTATTCATATTTTTTCCGTTCTATCTCAATTCATGGGAATACATTCGATGAGGAGAGTACTACCAGGTTAAGGTATGTGGTTTACTTATTTTCCCTCATAGTATAGTCATATTTTTATAACATGCTATGACTTCATACATAGGATATTTTGGTATCTTATTTTAATAGAAACCCTCCTTTTCCCTAATAGGAGACTTTTGAGAGGGAAACTCTGATTCATCAGCCTAGTTTTATTTAGTTCTACTTCTTCCGATCAATATTTTCTTCAGAGGCTAGTGTGTTATATCTACAATGGTAATCCCTCACTTCATATTACTTCCATTTTTCATTTATGTTTCAATATTTTGTTCTATTTTAGTGAGGACACATTTACCATATTTTTAGGTGTTCTTCCATTATTCCTATTCCTCACATACTATCTCAATTCAGGGAATAACAATGGATGATGAGTATACTACAACATGAAGGTATGTGGTATACTATATTTCCCTCAAGTTATAGTTTTATATATTCCATGCACCATTATGGAATGCTCTAGACTTCCTTGTGTCACCATAATAATTTTTAATTTTTTAAATGAAAGTATATTTTCATCTATACAGAACCCTAACTACCCACATATCAACACCATGGGGTGTTTTCTTCATCTAGTCCCACCAGTTAGGGTGTTATCATGTGATTCTTCCTAACTTATTAAATGATTATTTATCCAAACCACGTTCTATGTGGTCTATGACTGTTTCTTATGTGAAGAAACTACCTGAATTAAATGTGTTCAAGTAGTGAAATAACTATAGATTAATTGAATATGAATAAAGGTTTACCTCAATTAAATGTTAAGATAATAATAAATAATTCAACCCTTGACTTATATTGAACCTAGAATAGTGTTGTTTATTTAGATTTATAATACTCAGGAAGGGAATCCTTGTTAATTATGATATTTGAGAAGGGATTCCCACTTATTTATGATATTATGTTAGGTAATCCAATTGTTGATATTCAGATAGGGCGTTCCACTTAGTTATGAAACTTGTAGAGGGCATCACACTTACTTATTATATTTGTGCAGGGTTTCCTTCTTACTTAAGATACATAATAATGGAATGCCCCTTAATTATAATACATGGGCTAGGAATCCCATCTATTTTTGAAACTCATGTAGGGAATCTCTCATATTTTTGATGACACATAATTGCATCCTTTGACACTTGTGAGGTTCATGCTCATTCCCATGGATGTCTGAGTTCCACCTCTTGTTCAAACTAGTAGTAGTATCGATATATATGGATATAGGACTTATTTTTTATATAGACCATATATATAGGTAATTTCTCAATGATTTCAATCTTATATTAATGTTGGGAGTGTTAGCTGAGTAATCTTGAGAAAACCAATATGAAGTGATTTATTTATTTATTTATTCACATATTTCTTAACTCTAATTATTATCAATACACTTCTCATTTTATATGAACTAAATGGATTGGTTTAGAAACTGTGGGTGGTGACCTACTAAGTATTTATCACACAATTCTTGTACCGCTGATGGTATCATATATGAATTCAATTAGAGCCGGTATAGATATAGGGAGGCACCCATAATTCAATGCTTGAATCTTAGCGTAGTGATGTATTACAGAAGAAGAGGACTGAGCCTCTGTTCTGATGCTAGTGATTAATCCTTTTGTTATTTTTTCCTTTTTATATATAGTGTTTTATATGAAGGTTTCGTATGTATCCCTTGTACTTCATCTTTGAATATCCACATATCATGAGAATCATTTTGTTACAGGTATAGATTTAGCTTCCACATGTGTATTTTACTAGATGATTTATTACTGTGTTTTTTCATGTGTATTATTATTTCCATGATGGATTACTCTGATCATGAGGTTATAGTCTCCCATCCATACCATCATAGACCCTCTCATATATTATGTAGCCTATAGTATAAGGGGAAGTTCCATGATATCATGTGGTGAATCATGATGGGGAAACACTTAGTGGCATCCGTTGTAGGGCGAAACATGGATGATGAAAACATTATTGGAAATGTTATAAAAAATACAGTGATATTTGAATAATCATCAAACAGTAATATTAATGAGTATGTTCTGGTGATATAATTATATTTATGAATTGAATAATTAGGTTGTGTACAGTTAAATAATTATAACCACATTTCATATTCATCAAGACAGGTAATGGTTCATGAGAAAAATTATATAATACCTAATATTTAGTTAGATATTTTAATCATTTCATGGAGGATTTCAATTTACTTTCTCTATGAAGAGAGGTCTAATATGTATATACATTATGATTGCTCCAAGATTATATCCGCATAAAATATCAAAAAAATTTACATCCATGATAGTTAGATTTAATAAAGAACTATGGTTTCTTAGTTTATTAATATACAAGGAAGGGTAATGATATATTATATTATCTATGTATAAATTATCATGTATCCTTATCATTAATAAGGATTGAGAATTATCAAGTCCTTCTAGACACATAATGGAAAAACATATAAATCCAAAGGAAGGAAAAAATTCCTACCATACGTAAATGATAACTCAAAAATCAATTCTATACATAATTATGATTACTTAGATGGGATATTTAGATATAAAAAACATGGATGAAATAAGAATATGTAAAACCATTGGGATAATAATCGATAAAAATTATTTTGGAGATTTTGGAGAAGATTACATATTTCATCAAAGACTAAGATATAAATCGAGATATTAGATGATTCTCATGGGTCAACATTGACTATTCACCTTCTAATAATAAATATTTATAAATATATCTGACAACACGTCTGGGGGGAAGATATGATGATAATGATTTCAAAATATACATTTAATTGATTAATATACTATCATGTGAATGGATATAGGAAATATACCATGGGGATAATCCAACTGTTACATATACAAACATTGAAAAGGGATATTAAACCTATTGATTTTATCCCAAGTCTTATGATGATGCCCAAATGAAACAATTCCATATTTTCTATAGTGGACTCCATGACAATGATAGATCTATTTGGAATATTTTGAGGTGAATTTTCACTCAATCATACACAAGAAAACAATTATGAAAAGAATTAAAAAATCATCAATGTAATCAAAAGTTTCAAAATGTTGCAAATAACCCTTAGATTAAAAATTGTTAATGATAGAATGATAAAAATATAAGGTAGTATGGGATGTATAAAAACTATAAGAAAAATGTAAGTTTGACATTACTATTAGTTACATGACTATTATGAATGATAACCTATATGTAAAAATTGTAAAAAGACCACTGGATTAGTAAAAAATATGAGTATCGTATAAAATAAAAAAATAACTTATTCACATTATAATAAAATTAATGAAAATTTTAATAAATGGTAAAATAAATATTTGGACACAAAGAAATAAATATTTTATTTTTTTAAGGCATTAATTTTTCCATTTCATTATGATTCATTTTTTATATTTTTTTAAAATTAAATAAAAATTTATTTACATAATATCGTGTTAAAAACTAGTAGTTTTTATAAAAATAATGAAATGATATTATATTTTAATATTTACTTTTATTAATGGTGTTATAATTTAAAGTTTCCTAAAAATGTTTTTTCATTAATTAAATATTATTTTAATGAAAAAAATAACCCTCATATATTTAGATATCTACTTTGATAAAATGGACTTAATTTATGGAAGCCACACATAAAAATATGTTTTTGGTGATGTTTTAAATTTTTTTAAAAATAATAAAATGAAATCGGTAATATATTACTACTCTATAAGTAAAATATATTTTTTTACTATTTAAATAAATTGTTTTTTTTGTGTTTTCCAGGATTTTTATTCATATTTCTTTTTTCTATTTACTATTATGTCACAAGATCCATACAATTGAATCAAATGCATGATCCATGTAGGAATATATAATATTTTATTCTAAAACACCCCCTACACTTATAAGTACAACCATCCTCCAACACATTAAATAAATTTTAAAACCATATTTTCAAGCCCAAAATCTATAAACATACCTCCCTAAAACTCATAGAAATATCATATATGTTTTTGTGTCTCATAAATACCAATCCAATAATTACATAAGTTTTGGTGTAAATTAAAAACATTATAGTGATAAAGTAACTTTTTTATTTTTTAATCCATTAAATATGTTTTTTCTTATGCCACCAACACACACATTATAATTATCATAAACAAGGATTTCATAATATAATTAGTAATATGATTATACTTTTATATGAATTATATCTCAAAGTAAGTCATAAAATATTTTTTTATTTTTTTTATAACACTCATCCCATCATGGAAAGTTTGTACATTCTAAATAGATACATTTATAATATACCAATGACTAAAAAATATATCAAGTTTACTAATATGGATTTAATTTTTTTTATAATATTTTTGTAATTATTAAAATTTGATAATCTAATTTGAAAATATATCAATGATCCTAACAAGAAATGATCATTGTAATTTTAGTTTCTGAAAATGTAAATATACAGAAACTTATTTAATTATGAAACTCTTTTATAATAATTATTGAATTGTATAAAATTTTCTCAATGGAAAAGAAAAAAATTATACCTATATATATCATTAAATATTCGATCAATTTGATTGTACATTGAACCATGACCATGATACCAATGTAGTTTTGGAGTGGTTTTCTTTACCACCATATTTGACCAATGCTAGAAACCACTAATAACGATGTCAAAATTGGTAATAAGTGTCCTTATAAATAATAAGAAAAATATTATGGAATAAAGTATTTAAGAAAATGTATTTTATTACTTGGGAGGTAAGATTCACATACGATACAAGATAAGACCGACAGTAAGGGAACCCCCAAAACACACTCTGGTCTTTTAGGCCATTCTTTCTCTCTTTTTACCTCCTATTTTATCTCTCTTATTCAAATGTAATTATTTAATATTTTCTATACGTATTCCTCATATTTATATTTAACCTATCTTCTCTTTTTTGGTAATCGCATGTTTTTCATGTTCCCTTATATCCCATTTTCATTATAATATATCTGATAAAATAGAACCATTGTATTACTTATCCCATTTTATGTTTTACTCAATTAAATTATTTTACCATTCATGATTTCATAAAATAATATATATTTTCTAGGAAATTATTATTGTTAATTTCATTTTTTATGGAAAACACTATCCAGTTAACTTTTTAAAATAATATATACTAATTTATTAATCTAATATTTAAGATGTTCATTTCTATACAAATTTATTTGTTTGTTTCTTACTAATATTTCATAAAATGAAATAAAAACCCAAGTACTATGATTCATTTATAAATTATAAACATACAGGGTAATTTTAACCATTTTTTCTTGGGTAATAATTATAATATCCCAGTAGGTTATGCTATAATTTCATATATTATAATTCTTTTAATACTTATGAGTTCGGTAAGATCTCATTTCTATATTTGGAATAAATATACGTGTAAATATGTTGATATTAGTGATGTGATCATAATAATAAAACTATCCAATGTATTGTGAAATGTTTTAATTGCATTATATATCATGAATTGTGTACAATTAACTATCAAAAAAAACTATGTTATGATATCTTGGTAGTGAGGCATGATTAATGCTTATGATATATTATTTTATGTTTTTACTGTAACATCCCAGGAAAATAATGTATAATAAATTTTCCATATTTATAAATATTTGTGAAATAAATATTAATTTTACATTAAAAGAGATGATGTGTTTGATGGCATACCCTATACGCAACAATGCGTTTCTTTGAAATCTTACATCAAACAATAATAAAATAATATTATTATTTTAAATGGATGTTAATGCCTAGTTTTTGTATTATCGGGAATGAAAATAACTAACTACAATAAGATTATACACATTTGTTAAATCTTTTTACATTTATCTAATAAATGTTAGAAGATTATAATAAGAAATAATCTAATTTTAAGAATAAATACTGTAAAACTTTGATTTACCACATTTTAATGGTAAACCATCACTAAATATAGTTTTTGAAACTTCCATATGTTCTATTTCACAAAATGAAACTCTTTTTTATAATAAAGACATAAATATTTTCTCTTGGTAAATTTTTTGTATTTTTATTGATAAAATTCATTTTAACGATATTGAAAAATACTGTATTTTAATTCAAAACTGAATTTTATTCTAATATATTATATGGTTAGATTACGCTTTTAATTCTTTTTAATGTATAATTAAATTATATTTTTACCATTTAATCCATTTTTTGTCATTGGATGTAATTTCACTTTGAAATTGGACATAAAAAATTGCCAATCTTTTTATCGTTATTATTTCATAAAAACGCGCTTTTTGTTTAGAGAGCGAGAAATAATTTT
The DNA here is from genome assembly GCA_963277665.1 of Viscum album. Classification (NCBI taxonomy): domain Eukaryota; kingdom Viridiplantae; phylum Streptophyta; class Magnoliopsida; order Santalales; family Viscaceae; genus Viscum; species Viscum album. The sequence goes on along the minus strand of OY728148.1, from coordinate 823,819,283 downwards.
AAATCAATTTTTTCCCTTCTTTTTTTAGAATTTGAAAAAATGGATTCTATGTTTGGAATCATGGGGTCCAAATTGGGTAAATTGGTAACTTTTATTTTTAGACCTTCTGAATATTTACTACAGTAAAAATTTTATTTATCATGGTTAAAGTGTAAATATGGTAAATAAGGGAACAATATAATATTATAATAATATTAAATTACCCTAACATGTGTAATAATCTTATAGGTTGATACATTTGCGACCATGGTCATCTTTGGGTCGATTTTGGGACCCCATGGAGCCACTTAAATGTGATAATGACACTTTATTTTAATTAACATAATGTAAAGACAAAAATGACAGAAACAAATATCTTTTAGTAAATAAATTCTTACAAGGGGTTATATAAGTTATCCTTGTGAGTATAAATATTATTTTTAAGTCTAAAAATAATTCCTACATTATGGTGTTTTTTATTATTTTTATACATCAAATAAATAAAATTATTTATGACCCAATAATGATGCAGTGTTTATCTCATTAATAAATGATTTAAATATATTATATTAAGAAGATTAAAACAATATCTAAAACCTATAAAATTATTATTGGATGATTTTATTTCAACCATGATTACACTTATATTCGACATTAATAAGTTTTTGATCTTTATAAACCGAAAACCATTATATAATAAAATACTTTTTTCAGACATTCCTAAAGAGCCCCTCCTCCCCCTTATAAAAAGCCATCAACTCTAACCCATTAATCACTCATCAAAATCTCCTTGGATTGTTTAAACCCTACCCAAATAATCTATCAAGATCACTCCATTTCTCCTTGAAGCCTTATCTTATGCGGAAGGCACTTTAAGAAGTCCTTTTGGTTCAAACCAAATGGGCTTACCCGAATTAAAGATAACAGTTTCACATAAATTATTTTTTTATTTTACTTCTCCAACCCTAAATTATTTTTACTATTAAATTTTATAAAAAGAAATATACTTGAATTTTTTAATGAGAATTATTCGAACAGCACTTACTCACACCTCCATCAAATGGGAAAAGAATATACTATTTCTATGGATGGCAAACTAACACCTCATGAAACAATGATTGTTCAATTTTCTCCTAAAGCCTCTCATGGTGGACATTATGATTTAACTATATTTATATATGATATATATTAGGTTTTTTTCTTTATGTTTATGTATTCTTCATTTATATCATACCCTTATTTTTTCCATTATGGGTAAACGCAATAATTTCTTTTGGGGAAGTGCGGACTACCGCCCATTAAAAGTGATATGCCTCATTAATGCCATATGTGGGACATATAATGTATGGAGTGAATGATATTATATATGATATTATAATGGAATTATAATATACCTAGGAATCATTATGTTAAAATTCCACTAAAATATAAAATAGAAATGAAAGTAGCGTTCATGCGTTCATACGACTTACCATATCCATGAACGGTGCATTTCATTTTTTACCTGAAAATGTTATGTACTATTATAAATAAATATACATAATAGATATATATATGATATTTATGATATCTAAATCATTAATGTCATTCTGGATATTATTAACTTTTGACCCTGTGAACAACTTGTAATTATAAGAGTCCATTTTTGACTCAAGTACCAAATATCGACCAAACAACTGTTATTAACTTAAATGATAACATAATGTTTATAACCTGGTAATAAGTGATATAAAAGGAATAATTAACTTTAAAAATGATCTTATGAAAGTATAAATTTACTTTAGTTTATTATTCAAGAGATTAAATAATGAACATATCAAGTCAAACCCAAGATAATGGACATCGTGTCAATCTCATTTCATTGAGGCATATTTTGTTTTAATACATGAATTTCACTTCTATTATATATAAACACCTTTGAATTTTTATTTCTTTCAATGGAAATATTTTTCTATGAAGTATTTTACTAAATGAAAAAAACAATGTTTCTTTTTAATGTAAGTGGTGACAACGACCTTTACTCCGCCATGAGTAATATTCGAACATTGGATTCCTTAACAAGCCATAATGTTTATAAAATAAAAGTAAATACCCTTTAATCTTTTTACGTATATTGGTATTGAAAATGGTTTTGATAATGGATTGACTATTTCAATATATTTAAATGATATATTGTGATTTAAATGTAGACATTTTATCATTCCTTTATGTTTTTTATGTGTTATTAATATGTTATTATTCATGGGAATTGTTATGTACATGGGTTGTTCTATGATAAAACTAGAGTGAGTGATCACGAGATAGCTCTCCAATTCATTGGGTAACGTGACAGAGGTAAACGTGAATGTGTCTCCTAATATATGTAGGGAATATACTGGGATGGGTATTCCAAATGTAACTTCGTACGTAGCTATGATAGCTACAAAGTAAGAATGATATAGATTCCACAAGTTACCTTTATGATATATGTTTTCTATTTTTTATTCATTAATCTTATAATTTCATGAAGAATGTTAAAGAGATTATTTTATGAATGAAGTGGTGAACTAATTTTTTCTTTCTTAATTTTATAACCATAACTGAGATTTTTATGCTCATCCCAAGTTCTGAAATGTTTTTTAAAAGACATATAGATGAATAGGGTCAAGGATGAGATCATGGAAAATTCATGCTATCTAAAACATGGGACAAGACATGACTTTTTTTCAATATATTGTATTTTATGAAAAAAAATAGAAACTAAGTAGAATAGTCTACCTTGTAATTTATGAGATGTAATGTAACGGTTATGGCCTTATTATTTATACTCTAAACATGAAAATATCTTCAATTGGAATTTTAAATTTAATTCATGATGATGTAATATTTTATGGCTGGGTCCTTATAGTTGGTTTCATAGGTCAGTTTAGATAAAATTAGGAGTTAAAGTATTGTTAAATTAATATTAAATAATTATATTATGTTAATATTTAAATGATATAGCATTTAGAGATTACCATGTTGCTTCACCTAAGATATCCTTGTGTTCATATTTGTTTTCTGAAGAGGAAATAAGGCAGCTATGTTTGGACGACAATAGTAGGAAGGCAACCTTCAAAATAAGAAACATGAGATTGTCAGAATCAAAATTGAACTGTTGGTTTTTGTGGTGGCACAATTGACTCAGGCTATAAATAGTGGGGGTATCTATGCATGATATTAGATAGATCAACCACAGAAAAACATGTCAGTACTGGATAATTTCATGAGGCAACATCCCCCATCATTTAGAGGATCATCTAACCCTATGATAGGTAAAGGTTGGATTAAACCACTAGAGAAGATTATTGATATAATGGGTTATTTGGAACATCAAAAGGTTAGTCCCGTTGTTTAACATTATGAAGTTGAGGCTGATAAGTGGTGGTCGAAGGTGAATAATATCATGGATAGTGAGGAAACTGATGCTCTTGATTGGGATGAATTCAAATTTATATTTCTTGATAAATATTTTCCTAGGGTGGTTCGTCTTAGGATGGAAAAACAATTCCATGAATTGAGGTAGGAGGATGACTCTGTGGTTGCTTATGAAGCAAAATTCACTCAACTGGCAATGTATGATCCAAATTTCAGAAATGATCTTGATAGTAAAATCAACTGTTTTTACTTAGTATTAAAGACAATGTATTGAAGTAATTTAGCTTCTCATGAATTGAAAGGTTATGAAAAACTTGTTTGATGTGCGAAGAAGGTGGAAATGGAGTATGATGATGATCATAGTTTTTTTACAAACAACAGAAAATTAGGTCAAGGCGGCAGGTGAAGGGAAGAACTCTTCGAAAAAGTATAATGGTAAGAAACATATGTTTATAGTTAATGAAAATTGTGGTAAAAATCATGCTGGGTAATATCATTTGAATTATGGTAAGTGATACCGATGTGGTAAAACGGGACATAAGGCTCGTAATTTCACTGAAAAATAGTAGGGTAATGATAAGACAAAATCTGATTTACAATCAGTAAAATGTTTTAAGGGTAACAAAATGGGTCATTATGAAAATGAGTATCCAAAAAAGATATCAAATATGAGAAAGCAACTAGACTACATGCAGAAAGGGGTGGTGAAGTCCTTTGCATCAACTTCAACATATGTTGGGACATCAAATGAAGTAGTATCAGGTACACAATTGTTTTGTTCAAATTATTCCAATGTTTTGTTTGATTTGGGTCTACACATTCATTCATCTTTGAGAATTTTTCTAGTAAATTGGGAATTTCATATCAAGATATGAATCCTAAACATAGGGTAAAATCTCCTAGAGGAGATGTTGGGAAAAAAATTATAAGTAATTTTTTGTCCTTATGTGCGGAAAGAATCTACTTGTAAACCTTATTTTTTTTCCTTTAGTAGAGTTTAATGTTATTTTGGGTATGGATTCACTTTCTATTTATCATGTTAAGATTGAATGTAGGGATAAATAGGTTTATTTTTATAATGATGTTCAATTTGGGTGCATGAATTAACCCTAACTTTTGTTAACAAATCAGGAAGACGAAAAACTAGTAAAATATGGAAATGAATGTTACCTTGAACATATTTTTGAAAACAAAGGATATAATTTAGATTAATGTTTTTCAAGTGGTAAATGAGTACCTGGATGCTTTCCTGATGAGTAGCCTGGTATAATAAGTGATCTGGAAGTTGAATTTACTATTGATATAGTTCCTGATAATAAGACAATTTCAAAACCCCCTTATCAAATTTCTCAAAATGAACTTTTAGAGTTAAATAATCCATTGTATAAGTTATTAGATAATGTTTTCATTCGAACTATCACATCACTATGTAGTGATCCTGTATTATTTGTTAAAAAGAACAATGGTTCAATGAGACTTTGTGATGATTATAGATCATTGAATAACATCACTATTAAGAAAACGTATCATTTTCCTCATATCAATGATTTGTTTGAAAATCTTCTTGGAGTTCAGTATTTTTCAAAGATTGAATTGAGGTCAGGGTACCCTCAGTTAAAAGTAAAGGTAGCACACATTCTGAATACTGTGTTTCTTACTAGATAGGGCTATTATTAATTTTTAGTTATGCCTTTGGGTTTAACCAATGCACCTACTATATTCATGGATCTTATGAATATAATTTTCCCTAGGTTCATTGATAAGTTTGTGGTGGTGTTTATTGATGATATTTTTGTTTATTCAAAAAGTAAATAGGGGCCTGAAAGTCATTTAAGGGTTGTATTGCAAAACATAAAAGAAAAAAACTATTTGGGTAATTCCGAAAGTGTGAGTTTTGGTTTTAGAAAATGTCATTCCTTGGTCACATTGTTTCTAAAAATGGCATGATTGTTGATCATTCTAAAAAAAGTTGTTAAAGAATGGAAATGACCCAAAAAATAATTGAGATTTGTAGTTTTCAAGGTTTGGAAGGTGATTAATGGAGGTTTGTTGATAATTTTTCATAGTTATCCAGTGCAATGACTAAGTTAACTAGAAAAGTTATTAATTTATTTCAGACAAAAGAATGTGATGATTGTTTTTAGGGTTTGAAAAGAAGATTGGTGAATTATCCAGTTTTGGCACTACCTTCAAGAAATGGTTAGTTTTTTATCTACAATGATGCTTAATTGAATAGTCATGGTTGTGTCCTTATACATAATTTTCATGTAATGGATTATACATCACGTAACTTGAAACCTCATGGGTTAAATTACCATACAAATGATTTGGAATTAGCTGCTGCTATTTTTTTTAAAAAAAATTTGATGCATCATTTTTATGGTGTAAAATGTGAAATATATATTGACCACAGATGTTTTAAGTATATATTAATAGACAATGAATTTGACATGATAAAGAAGAGAAGGTTGGAATTAATCACGGATTATGATTCCATGATCCATTAGCATACGAGAATAGAAAACAAAGTTGATGATGCTTTCAGTCAAAAAAGTAATGCTTCATTAACCATGATACATTTATAATGATATCTTTTGGTTTTTTTTTTGATAAACTTTGGTATAAAAGTTGTTGGTGTAGAAAATTCTTCCGTTTTGTTTCAGGTGTTACTGAATTCATCTCTATCAAACAGAATAAAGAAAGCACTAAAGGAAGACAGTGAGTTGTAGAAAAATGTAGATTTGGTTCAGAATGGTATGTTTCCTGAATTTAACTTTTGTAATGACTGTGTTTCGAGGTTTGGAAGGATATTGTGTGTGCCTTGTGATCGATAGTTGAAGAATGAGTTGTTACATGAAGCTCATAGTTCCCTGTATTCAGTTCATCCTGGTAGTACTAATATGTACAGAGATATTTGGGATTATTATTGCTGGGATGGAATGAAAAGAGATATTGCTGATTTTACATTGAATTGTTTTACTTCTGTACAGGTTAAAGTAGTGCAGTAGTTACCAAAATGGATTCTTCAGTCATTACAAGTGCCATAGTGTAAATGGGAAAATATATCCATAGACTTCATGGTAGAATTACCAAATACATCTCTAATTAGTAATTAAATGTAGTTTATTATTTATTGGTTGAATAAATCATCTCATTTCTGTCCTATTCGAGATTCTTTGTCTCCAGATAATCATTCTCGATTGTATGTTAAAGATATAGTTTAGTTGCAGGTTTTTCCCTCTCCATTATATCTGATCATGATCTCAGTTTACTTTTAACTTTTTGAAGGGCCTTCAGAATTTGTTGGGTACAAAATTTAATTTTAGTACAGCTTTTCACCCACAATTAGTTGGGTAGTGAGAAAGAAAAATTCAGACCTTGGAGTATATGATATGTGCTTGTTCACTGGATTACCAGGGAAGTTGAGACCAACATATTTGTTTGGTTGAATTTTCTAATAATAACATTTTTCATTCCAGTATACAGATGGCTCCATTTAAGGTATTATATGGAAATCAGTGTCGAACTATAGCTTTTTGGGATGAAGTAGGTGAAAGGAAGCTGATGGGATCAGAATTGATAGAAGAGATGGTAGAAAAGGGTCAGTTTATTCAGAAGCACATCATAACATATCTGAGTAGGCAGAAATGTTTTTCGGATAAATAGAGGAAGGATATTTCTTTTGAGATAGGTGATAATGTCTTTCTCAACGTTCCCCCATGGAAAAGATTGTCGTCTTTCGGTAAGAAATGAAAGTTGAGTCTGAGGTTCATTAGGCCTTATGAAATCCTGGAGAAAGTGGGATCAGTTTCATAAAAAGTGGCTTTACCTCCAACTTTATCCAAGGTACCCTAGGTTTTTCATGTTTGAATATGGAGAAAGTACATTCTAGATCCATATCATGTTTTAAGCACAGAGGTAGTTCAGTTGGAATAGAATCTATATTATGAGGAACAAACAATCTAGATTCTTGACTGAAGAGAGAAAGTGTTGAGAAATATGGTAATTCACCAGTTAAAAAAATTCTATAAAACCCATATGGTTGATGAGGAAACATAAGAATATTTAAATGCTATTAGGGATAAATACACCCATTTATTTTACAAGTGAATATAATTTATAGGATTTAATTTCCAAAAGGAAGAAATGATGTAACATCCCAGGTAAGTAAATAATAAGACATATTCAATATTTATTAATATTTGTGAATTAAATATTAATTTTACTTCAACGATGACGCTATGTTTGATATTGTACCCGATACGCAAAAATTGATTTCTTTGAAATCTTACATCGCACAATAATAATATATTATTATTATTTTCAATGGTTTTTAATGACTAGCCATTGTATTATAGGGAATGAAAAGAACTAACTATAATATGATTATACATTTTTGTTATGTTTTTTTTACATTTATCCAATAAATGTTAGAGGCTTAAAATAAGAAATAATCTCATTTTAAGCATAAATACTGTAAAAGTTTTATTTACGGCCTTTTATTGGTGAACCCTTTTTAAATATATTTTTTCACATTTATATGTTATATTATAAAAAATAAAACTCTACTTTAGAATAATGACAAAAAAATTTACTCTGGGAAAATTTTTTGTATTTCTTTTGATAAAAATCATTTTAATGAATTTTGAAAAAACTGTAATTTAATTATAAACTACCTTTTAATCTAATTTATTTATGTGGTTAGATTATATTTTTTATTATTACTAAAGTATAATTAGATTATATTTTTACCATTTAATACAATTTTGGTCATTGGATGTAATTTCACATTGAAATTGGACAGAAACAAATGTCAATCTTTTGATAATTATTTTTTTTAACACACTTTTTGTTTTGACTATTGGAATTAATTTTAAATTAATTTCCTACACTTCTATGTTTTGAATTTGGAAAAATGGATTACATATTTAGAATCATGATGTCCAAATTGTGTAAATAGGAATTTTTTATTTTTATTTATTATGTATATTTACAGTAAAAAGTTTATTTACCATGGTTAAAGGGTAAATTAGCCAAATAAAGATAAAATATAATATTATAATAATTTTAAATTACCCTAACATGTGTCATAATCCTATTGGTTGATTCTCCAACTACCATGGGCTTCATTAGGTCTATTTTAGGTCCCCATGGAGCCACTTATGTGTGAAAATGACACTTTATTTTAATTAATTTAATGCAAAGACCTAAATGACGTAAACAAATACCTTTTAGTAAATCAGTTATTACAAGGGGTTATATAAGATATATTTTCGACTAAAAATTATTTGTAAATATACAAATATTTCCTACATCAAAATATTTTTTTTATAATTTTTAGACATCAAATATATAAAATTATTTATGAAACAAAAATGACGTAGTGTTTATCTCATTAATGAATGATTTAAATAAATAATATTATAAAGATTATAAAAATATATAAAACCTTTCCAATTATTATTGGATAATTGTTTTTTTGACCACGAGGCTTCTTATATTCGACTTTCATATGTTTTGGACCTTTAAAAATTGAAAATCATTATATAATAAAATACTATTTTCTCACTTTCTTAAAGATCCCCTCATCCACCTTAAAAAGCCCTCTCCGATAACACATTCATCAGTCCTCTAAAGACCCATTCTCATCCATAACCTGCAAAAATTGGATCTCAATATCCCTCTCTTCCACCTATCATACTTAACTTATGTATAAGGCACTTCATGAAGTCATTTTGGTTCAAAAAAAAGAGACTTAACTAAATTAAAGGTAACCATTTCTCAAAAATTATTATTTTTTATTTTACATCTCCAACCTCTAAACTCTTTGTAATATTTTATTTGATAACTAAAAAAGTGTCCTCAATACACTATTATGTATTTATGAGATGTATTATCACTATACTTACACACACCTCCATCTAATGGGTAATGAACTTACTCTTTTGTGGATGGAAAACTAATGCCTCACGAAATGATGATTGTTCAATTATCTCCTACAACCTCTCATAATGGCCATTATGGTGGAACTATATTTATATATGATATATATTATGTTTTTTTCTTTTTATTTTTTATTTTTAATTTATATCATTCCATTATGGTTTCCATTATGGGTAAACGTGATAATTTCACTATAGGAAGTGCGCACTACCACCCCCTCAAAGTGATATGTCTCGTTAATTTCATATGTGGGACATATAAAGTATGGAGGAAAGGATATTATATATTATATTATAATGGAATTATAATATACTTATTTATACTTATGTTCTCATTCCATTAAAATAAGCAATAGAAATTAAAGCATCCTTCATGTGTACGTACGACATACCCTCTCCATGAATGGTGCATTTCATTTTTACCACAAAATATTATTTACTATTATAATTACATGTATATACATGATTTATATGATATATATGATATCTAAATCCTGAATAGAATTTTGGATATAATGAACTTTTGACCACGTGGGCAATATGAAATTATAAGTAGTCTATTTTTTGAATCAGGTACCAAATGTTGAAAAAACTACTGTTATTATCATAAATGATAACATAATGTTTATAGAAAGGTAATAAGTGATATAAAGAGAATAATAAAAATTAAAAAGGATATTACGAAAGTATTAATTAACATTAGTTTATTATTCAAGAGATTAAAAAACAAAGGGTCAAGTCAGACACGAGGTAAGGGACTTCGTCTAAATCTCCTCTTATTGAGGAATATTTTGTATTAATACACGAATTTCTTTTATACATTGTATAAACACATTTCAATTTTCATTTCATTCAATGTGAATCATTTCCTATGACATTTTTCACTAAACAAAAAAAATAATGATTCTTTTTAACGTAAGCGGTGATAACGACATTTCTGCCGCCGTTAGTATTATTTGATCGTTAGATTCTTTAAAATGTCTTAATGTTTTTAAAACAAATGTAAATACCTTTTAATCATTTTATGTATATTTTTATTGAAATGGTTTTGATAAGGGTTTGATTATTTCAATATATTTAAATGATATATTGTGATTGAAATGTGGAAATGTTATCTTTCCATTATATCTGTTTTTTGTGTTATGAATACTTTATGGTTCTTAGGAATTGTTACGTATACAGGTGGTTCTCTGATAAACCTAGGGAGGGAGAGCTTGAGAAATTTGTCTAATGCATTGGGTAATGTGATAGAGGTAAATTTTAATGTTTCTCCAATGATATCAAGGGAATATACTATGATGGGTATTCCAATTGTAACTCCACATGTAGTTGTGATAGCTACAATGTTAGTATGATATTGATTACACAAGTAACCATTATTATTTATGTATTTTATGTGTTATTCATAAATCTTATTATTTCATTAGGTATGTTAAATAGATCATGTTATATATGAAATGATGAGCTAATTTTTACTTTCTTTATTTTATAACACTTAGTGAACTTTTTATGCTCAAACCATGTTTTAAAATGTTTTTCATTGCACATAAAAATGAATATGGCCATGGATGAGATAAAAAAAAAATCATGTTGTCTAAAACATGGGACTAGAAATGACTCTTTTTCTCAAGAGTTTTTATTTAATGGATAAAATTGATACTAATTAGAAGTGTCAACCTTGAATTTAATTTGAATTAATGTAATAGTTATTGGATAATTCTATGAAACCAAAAACCTGAAAAGATCCTCAATTTGAATAATTCATTTAATTCAATATTATGTAATGTTTTAAGGTCAGGTCCTTGTAGTTACTAAATTCTTATGAAACTATTATAATGTTATTTATTTGTATTTATTAAATTACCTAATTCGATTATATATGATCCTATATTATATGGCATTATGTTATACTTATGGACAAATATTTTTTAATACATTACCATGTTTATTTCCTTAGTACGAGTTCTAGCTTAAATATTACTCTATGTTTTTCCAATGGAATCCTATTTAGTAATATTTAATCAATGGTGTTTTTTAATATTCTATAATGATTTATATAACTATGATGTATTATATTTTTTATATTGATTTTTAATATATCCAATCTTCTTAAAAAACAAAATCTCTTTATTTTTATTTTTTTATTTTTTTGTTTTATATTAAAGATCATGTAATTAATAATATATGAGACTCATGTTGTTAGGTTTTTATCTATTCATAATGTAAATATATTTGTTATACCATATTATGGGTTTTCCTATAATTCCATGAACATACTATAATTTATCATATTTAGGTTTACACAATTTTTATTATTATCACATTTGTTGTTTGTTATCATTCTTAAATTATGCTCTATTGAATCCTCATGAATTTATGTGAAGAAAATTTCTTATAACATATTTTTCTTTAGAACCTTATCCTCATTTAAATCAAATAACTAGGTATCATTACGTGATTTTTATTAATCATCATTGGTTTGGCAATATTCTTCCCACATTAATATTTTTTAGAACATATTATTGATTTTTGGATTCTATTAAACATTGATCTATATATAAATTATTCTTTTTTAGAGAATGTAAGATTATTATCAATTAGTAAATTCTAATACAATTTCTTCTCTTCATGATTATATTCCATATACATGGAGGTTTTGAGTCACATATTCTTCATTTGGAAGTTGATATACCCAAGAGAACAGAATTTCCAAAGATAGATACATGATTCAGCCAGGTACCTTATTAATTAATTGATAATATGAGGTATTGTTATGGGTGGTAAAAATAACTCTTCCCTTTTAAAAGGTATTCCCCTTTATTATTTAAATAATAAATATAGATCATTTACCTTGTTATGATTTTTTATAACAAGTTTGGGATTATGAAATCATTTAGTTGTTCAAGAAGCGAGGAATTAGTTAATGATTATGGTTCCATATTTATTAGATTTTAAAACACTTGGTCAATTACATTTTTTATAATCCTTGTAATATGGTGAGGGATCTGTTCAACTACTTGATCTTATGAGTGAACCTTCTTAATTTCCTAAAAATAATTATATTCAATATATATAGTTTTCTTCATTTCCATAATATTAATTAAAAATCTTATTTGAATGATAATGCCTCATAATATGTATTGTTGGATAATATTTTTTATTTTTTTTGATAAAAAAATTATTACGATTATTTGAAACTCGTAATTATTTCATGCGAGTTTTTTCACTACATGAATTTGGAGGTTATGTGTATCTATGTATGTTTTCACATGTATTTTCTAATGATAGAATAACATTTGATATATTATTGAAGTGAGAGATCCTTTTTTGTAACTACATGATTGTAAATTTATATTATTGGACATTATAGTTGAATATCAATATTATAATGGGGAAAATTTATTTGATAATAATCATACGTAATACCTATATATATATATAAATTAAATATATTACTCACAATAAGTTTATCTTCATGAAATCCATACAAGTTGTTTACAGGATGACTACAAAAACTATGGGTGATAAAATTCAAGAGGGAAAAATCTGTTTTTTGAATCACAAATACATATCCAAAGGTTTTTTGAGGTTTTATTTAGTGGGTGACTAAGAAATATCTATGCTTACCACATAAAAAAGATAAATAATTACTATATTAGAATGGTCATGGATCTTCTATGTCAATATTATTGATAGTTTACATTGATGATATGTCCAACAATGTGAATGAGGTAAAATAATTGACAAAGACACTTTATAGAAACATATTTTCAAATTTCGAATCTGTAGTGGTCGAGATAACCATATATTTTGGGATCTCTCAAACAGAAATTTTTTAAATTACCTTGGATAAAAGATACTGGTTCCATTGGTTTTTCATGTAAGGAACATGAGAAAATTATATTATTTGTAGTGATTAAAAATTTATTTAATATTAATATGGGGGCCACCTGTCAATTGTACTCATTTTTATTTAAATCTTACCTCAGGGGACATAGCTTTTCCAGAATGGAATTGTTTATTTCAAATGAAATAATTATTTCATGGGGATGGTAGTCTAACAATATTTTACTCACCCCATAGAAAGAAATAAATGAGTGATGATAAATCCCATTGTATATGTAGATATAAGGGTTTCATAATAGAATTAACATCTCTATATTACAACTATGTTTCGAAATGGTGGATCATAATAGCCCGTGAAACCGTTAAATTACCCCCATTGATATATAGTAATAGTGATTCAATACAGTTTATTAATAAAGGATGAACTTCACGAATTTTAAATAAATCCCATAAATATATTATGCTATTGTAATATTAGTATAATGTATATAGATAATCAAAATATTCCATACCAAAATGTTTTCATGTATTATTAACTACTTTTCATATGTTTTGCTTTTTTATGACAATGTTGATTGGTTTTTGGATATAAATTTTTGTCTGGAAATGATTGAGGCTCACCATATCACATAATTGTTCTTATTATCAATTCGAAACTCTCTTAAATATTTAATTCATGTTCCTAAAATCTATGAGAAAAAATAATGGTTACCCGTTAAAAAAGTGATTTCCAACATTAATTAATTTAATATAAAATTCTTAAATGATTTATATTGTTTCATAAATATTGTATAATATTTATTATTCTATAGTGTAATGGTATTTCAGAGGGATAATATGAATTTAATGAATTTACATATTACATATGAAACATATGGTGGTCAATGACTCCTCAAGGGAGGTATTAGTCCCATTAATGGAGGTTACTACAAAATCTAATGAAATTAATCATTTCATTAATTGTTTCATACAATTTAATAAATTATGAGTTTCCTTTTATTGGTCTGTTCACATAACAAATGGTTTTCCATTATTCATATCAATTTTGGACAAATAGTCATGCAGTAATTTTTATTCAAGAAGAAAGTAATTTAACTGTATTTTATGTTCTTATGATTCATACCCCAAGATAAATGATTCAAATATATTAAATAATAATGAGATATGAGCCTCCCATATTCTAGTACCCCTGTAATTTTTCAATAAAATACAAACAACTAAATAATAAAATTTTCATTAAATATACACCTATTTATAGTGTACAAACATTAGTGTAATTAGGAACTAACTACATAAAAAATCATTAACCTATACAATAGAAAATAAAATTAATTGAATATGATAAAACAAATTTCACATATGATTACCAATCTGTTTTTAATAATTTGTTCATATAGAGATATATATCTATGAAAAGGTTAAGGTTAAATCCTAGAAAATGGAATTAAAGGAAAACATGAATAATATAATCCCAAATACATATATATATATATATAATGATATCATTAATTAAGATGTAAACATATATCATCTAGAATAATTGAAATCAATATCTACACCATGATACCGAAACATGTAAGGAATGTTTAGAAAATTAAAATAACTACATAATATAATAAAATATCATAGGGTAATAAGATGCATTGATAACATTTTTTTCCATAATAGAATAATATCAATGGTGTACCATGTTTAATATTAAGAAGAAATATAAATCGATGTGTAAATTTTAATAATGTTGTGATACTCCAAAGTTTTGGTATATTGAATTTATAATTTGTTAAATTTATGAAATTGGGATAGATGGTTTGGTTTCAAAAAGTATCATATATGTTATACATTGAGGAATGGATATTTTTTATCTTTATGAACCACTATTTCATGTAACAAACCGTTGTTTTGGACGTGTTCCATTCTATTTTTGTATTGTATTCTTGGTGAGATACCCATGAAATAAAAAATTCTCCAATACATATGGGGAAATGTTATCTTGGTGTGCTCCATTGAATAATTTCTATGGAAAATAATAAAATCCAATTTGATGTGTAATTGGACATTATGTTTATGTCATGGCATAGTCAACAATGTGGATGTTCCTTATATATTGAAATGTAGGATCCAACACGATATGGTACATTCTATACTAGGAATTAAATAGAATATGTAACATCCCTATGTTGTTAAAAAAAATATATGATGTTTTCATTATTATGGATTTCTTAGAAATGTTATAGAAAAAAATATAATGGTGAAAAGATGTATATTTTTATAAAGCTAATTTTTCAAGAAAAATTGGGATTGATGATTTATGAACCATAAAGAGATCCATGTGAGAGATTTTACCTACGTATGAATTGGATTTTTAATGAGTAACATACAAGGAAAACCTTCAACTCAAAACTATGAATATTTATCCAAAGGATATAATTTGAATTCTTCATATTACTCTATTATTTTTAATATTTTTTCCTTTTATATTCAACTGGACTTGTGTGATGAAGGTATGTCGATTATCAACAACTCAACTTAAATAAAGTAAATGAATTCTTGTGTTGTATAATGTATAAATATTTTTAAATTAATACTATAGAGAAAAATATATCTCTAGAACACGTTCAATATTCCATAATTTTTAAATGGAGGTTTTGGTATGTGTAAATTGAATATCCTTTTGGGTTAGGCTGAATTTATGAAATGAATATGGATGGCCTTGTATATTTTAAATTTAATAATTTAATCTATTTATTGAGAACAATGGATATAAAATACCATAGTAAATCATTTCTCTATATAAATATAATTCACATCAACAATTTTTCCTATGCATAGGGTCTAACATCATGGGGGTTTTAACAAACCATTATATAAACTACCCAATAATATGATTTTAAAATAAATTATATCATATTTGTTACATTATCGTGATACATGGGTTGAATGTTTTTTTAATTAAGAAACATATTACTAAAATAGATGAAACCTCCACAAATTGTAATTTTTTCATATAAATGTGATTTATGTTTACAACCCTATTTCATTAAAGATTATTTTTCTTCATTTAAGAAAATATAAAAGAGGAAAATTTGACCATTATGTATTTTCAAATCATCCTTACATCCTTAAAAAACATTTGAAAATATATAATGAGAAAAAATTCAATATAAGGGACATAAAATTAATTATATACATTTATTTTAGGGAAATAACAAAACCCATTAAAATATTTTCCAATTTCCCAATAAATAATTGAACAACAAAATACTATAATTCATGAAAATTAACATAATCCATTGATTGAATAAAATATCAAATATCACATTATTATTTATAGGCAATGAATAAAGGAAACAAGAGTTGTGTGGGATCCCATAAAATAATTTCTATAAAAATAAACAATTTAACATTATATTTTCCTAAATTATTATCTTCTCAAAAAATAAAATAATTTCACTGAAAAAATATTTTAAAAAAAATATTGGTATCATGGAGAATAAAATTGATAACCAATGATATCTTTTGTTTTATCCAAGTTAGAATAACCTGATCACAATTAATTACATTAGTCTAACAAACAAGGTATTCTCCCTTATTATTACATTCGAAGACTAAATCGTTAACCAATACATTGAAGTGTTATACAAGGATCACTCATCTTCTAGAGCTATTTTGGGCTGAATGAGCACCATATATAATTCTTATATTACATAACATGGTTAAATAATTTTTAATAATTCAACCTTATCATAAAACACTTTTATATCCCATATTAACCCATAATCAAAACACATTCCATAATTGAATAATCATATAGACAAATATCAGTATTGTTGAAAATTCATGAAAAAGAATAATTCAAAGAATAGTTGTAATAATAAGTAAATTATTGGATAATGACTAATTTTATAGAATTCATGATAATTAATAATTAATATGATGGGGAGAATTGTAGGACAATTTGTAAACATGAGACCCTATTTCTTAACCTTTGTTAGTAGTAAGAAATTCCCCCATATTTAAAAAAACAGAAAAAATATTCATTTTAAAAAAATTGTAAATAATTTAAAAAATAGTTAAAATTGAAATTTATAAATACCTTTTTAATAAGTAATTGAATACCAGAAACATTTAAACGTACTTTAACATGGAAAAAACAATAGTTTTATAGAAAACATTAGAACACAATTCTTAAAAGATTTTCCCTTACATCAAGTCACATATATCTTCATATATTCTCTATTTCCTAAAAAATAAAATTATATTAGTTAGTTACATACATAATAAAAATTTTAAATTTAATTTTCTTTTCATTGTTCCTTTTATTCCATTTACATCATGGTGTTACTTACTAACTAAAATGGTAATGTTTATGTTTAATATTTTTGGGTAGTTCTATTTAAAACCTCAAAACAACATATGTTCCTTGACGGTGGTCAAGTTAGTGATGGTTCCATTACATATTTTATCCTAAAAATATTATAACTATCATATTAATATATTGGAAACACTTTTTAATGAATATATTCAAGGAATTCATGAATAATGAATCACTATGTTTTAAAGTATACAGTTGTCTGTATGTAGACGTGACAAATAATATTCATTTTTCTATTAAGTGGAACGGGGAAAATTATATTATATTTTACTTCTATGTAATCATAGATATTTTATGGTAGTTATATATTTTTTAGTATTTATATAATTTTGATAATCGTAGTGAACAAGAAATGAAAAATAAATAACATTACTTCGTGGATGTGGTAGTCCAAACATATGCTCATTTGACATTATATTTTTCCAATAGATAGAATGGTAAAAAGGTAAGAAATATAATATCATTAATGTATCATAATTACTTCATCAATATCATATGTATTTTTTGATATCATTTAATCCATTCTCATTTTCAAGTGGCTACAAATGAAACACATCACATTGTAGATGTTTTATTCCAAATTTATGGACAAGTGAAGTTTTCATTTCACCTATGATGAAAAAAGAGATGAAAATTTTTTCTTGCATAAAAATTATAAATATTGTTTTATATAATTTAATTTTTTTATTATTTCACAGTGGTTTAATCATTTTTTAATGATGTAGAATAGTAAATAAACCTGAAACACTCAGTTTTAAATTATATCATTTCATTAGAAATCCTCCCAAATATAAAACAATAAGCATATATAGGTTGGTCTTTTTTTTAGAAAATACAATTCACTAATACATTAGTGGATATGTGGTAAAGGTATTCAGTTAGGGTTTGGTAGAGCAAAATATCTAAATTTGTTCGAATATATTGATAGATGAGGTTCTGTTTTATATGTGAGGGAAGTTTCCCACATGAAAATACATGAAAACATTGAATATAGTAGATGTCTTTTTAAATTTTAAGTGGAATAAAAATTCTATATTAATATAATATCTTTATGTTTCCAAATCCAAAAATATAAATTTTTTTATTTATTTTTTATAATATTTTAAATATTATATATTTTTTTAAATCCTTGTTACCTTTTTTTACAAATTCCATAGTGACAATGTTTTACTAAGGTTACTATTAATAATTAATAGAGAATAAATTGAATTTATTTCCAAATATGAACATAAATATTAAAAAAAATAAATCCATCTTATAGTTTTTTATTTCATAATGTGGTATATATAATTTTTTTTAAAAACACTTACCTTGAGGAACATTATTTTAAAAAAAATTCTATTATAATCATAAATTTAATTTTCTACTAAAATAATGTATAATTATTATTTAAATGTTATATTAAAAATTATCCATAATATAATCTTTCATTTTAAATTCTTATATTGAAATGAATGTTTTAATAAAAATCCATACATTTCATTGATCACCCAAAAGTAAATATATTTATTTATATTCAAAAATATCACCAAAAGATATATTTACATTTATAAATTAAAAATTTATATTTTTTCATAATGTAAAAATTTCTAAAAAATTTAAATCTATATATTAATTAAAACAATGTAATTCATGAAAAAAATTGCTTAATATAACAACTCATGTTTCTGTTGAAGATTCATAAGAATTATTACATAAAACTATGAAAATTATGAATACATATAAATGAATAACTATATATCAAGAGAAAAATTTATTTCATTCATTAAATTTATTTACAAATCCCCCCCCCCCCCCACCAATTAAATTTATTCTTATAAATTTTATTCATCACATAAAAAATTTGGGGTATTTTTAACATGTAGATTTTTCTGACACCCAAGTTGCTTCTAAAATCATGTAATTATTTAATAAAACATTAACCCATTGAATCACATAATTTTAAAGTACCTTTTATCTATGGTCTGTAATCTGAGAAAAATTTTCCTAATAATAATGATTCATTTCCAGCTAAACTACTCTAGAGGTGAATAAATGAGATTCAATAGTTATATAATTTCATAATAATGAAACATGAAACTCAAAATTTACCTAATATAAACTAAGAGGTAAGTCAACATGACATTCAACTGAACCATATTTTTCCAAAATATTAAATAGACCTATATACCATTTGAATAATTTTATATACTTTCTAAATCACATAACACATTTCTATTGAGTTATATTGAGTAAAAATGATATATTTCCGGAAATATGTGATGTTCCTTACTATTATCTATATAAAATGTTATCACGAATCATCCTAGTGGGGTCTATGTCATGACTTCCCTTACACACATCCAATAGTAAATGGGATAGTGACTTTCATTGAGTAGTGATATCACTAACATTGGAGGAATTTCCTAATTACCTGTATGCACACACATCTCCATGCCCGCAAATTCTAATAACTAATACCACTAAGGAACAAAAATTCATGCATAAAACTAAACATAACAAAATGAGTACAACCAAAAGTAAAATATGTAAACGAAATTGGGACATAATATAAGACCACCAAAATAAAGATTCTACAAACTAAAAATTCCAACCAGTATGTTAGAAATAATTACTTGGACTAATCCTCATTGCTGTAGGAACACCTCAGCCTATAGGGATGCTCAAAAAATTTCCACTGGTCTTGGTCTTCCCAAGAATCCCTTAAAAGGCTGGTCATTTTTACAGGACATGACATGGGCTGGAAAATCATGTGTAGGGGTGAGTATACAAATTATCAGAAGAGGAAATTGTAAACCACAAAGAATGAAACAAAGTAAATCTACGGTTAGATCTAGAAAATAAATGTACACAGAACATATAATTAAATAATCATGTCCAGATATAGTCGAAACCTTGACCCGTGGTCTAGAGGTAAGTCATAATGACTGCATAACCATGTTAGGGACTCAGTTCGAAGATATCCATGAATCAATTGTCTGGGAGAACTCACTCCATGAATCTGGTATATCTGATTATGTCCTTCCAAGAAGTAGTTTTATCTAGAAATGTCGTGTGATATATTGATACACTGATAGATCTAAAGAGAGTACAGATGCACTCATTTTCAGATAAATCACTCTTGTGTCAGTAAAGATCATGATACATAGAGGAGGATCCCTAACATGGCCATGGTGTATACCAAAACCCATCCAGATACACCTGATATGTAGAGAATCAGTTTCTTTTAGGATTTTCCACTTCCATACCTGATTCTACATAGGGCCAATAATGTGTAGAGGATCTCACATCAGACCACTCGGAGGGATTCTAACTCTATCTAGAAATTCCTACCAATGGGATCATACTCGTGGGGATGTAAATGATAAATGGTCGTTATTGGATTAAAAATTTGGAACTAAACCAAACTAAACATTTCCATCAAATGGTGGACCAGAAGATCAATCGTTGTAAAATAAAGTACACAACCTATAGAAGAGTCACATGTTTTTTCTCTTCACTCTGAGTACTGCTCATGCGCAATGGACCGAGTTAGATGAACATGTCATGTAGAAAATCTATACATGGAATTTAGAAGAGTAACAAGTTCTGTCCTACCATCTACGGGCCTCCCAACACTAATATTGTGCCAGTACATGGATTCATCTCATGTCTAACAAGTCACTATGGTAAACCATGTAGTGGTATGTTTTGGCCAGGTGGTGGAGTACATGTCATGTACTCTGACTCTTGTCTGTGTATCATATATGATACATGAAGTGTCTTGTGTAAGGACCCACATGATGTGTGACATCTGTCACATGTCGTTTCATCACTTTTTATCACCCAAAACCCTACCCACTACTGAACAGGGCCCACATGTTATGTAGTCTAAACTACACACTATGTTTGTCGAAATTATCCAAAAATTTTGGTTATTCTCTAATTATTTTGATGATACTCCGATCTTAGATCCATACAGTCATTCACCTCGAAATTGATGATCTCGATTAACCCCTCCATTGAAACACAAATTTGGTAGGTTTTGGGTGTTTGATTAGCCCTAAAAACCTGTTTTGATTATCAGTGTGAAGAACACTCGAAGGAATATTTCTACCAAACTACATTGATTCATCTGCATCCATTATCATTTCACCTCCATTGGGTTTTCACGATGTCATGTCTCCAGTTAGGGATCGTTGCGTAGCCAAAAGGATGTGCACCGATCTGTTGTTCATAACCCCATGAAGAACATGAAGAACGAGGGTCAAAACGGGGAGAAGAAATCCAAATATTTAAGGAACAAACTCGCATTTTCATTCATCATAGAGTTTATCCAATCCTCTTATAAGGATAAAACATAGAAAATTAAATATACATCAAACCAAGCATTGATTAATTCCCCATAATAAAACAGATAAAACACCATCCCATAAGAATGGCAATCTGCGCGTCAATCTATTTGTGAGTTGATCTTCATTAATCGTTTGAATCTCAGAACATGGAAATAAGAATTTAAATAAAAACACCTACATAGATCATTAATGAATAGGGATACCAACCATCATTCTGGATTTGTACTTGCTATTCAATGATCCACTCATCAACATTCGCATGAATTATCCTGTGTTGCTCCTCTCCAAAGTTACAAAGGATTCTAGGGAATGATTACATAGTTATGAGCCTAACCCTGGGCTCCTAGTCATTTAAAACCAATTAACTTGTATTTTCATCATAGAAATGTTTAATATAAATAAATTATTAATTTATTTTATTTCCCTTTAAACATTAGAAAACTAACATTGGATGCCGACCCACACAGGTTGATATTAGGTATCACCTAAGGTAAATTCACTAATCTGAACTCAATGGTTCCCATAAATTTTTTATCTATGAATCCTTTTAAATGTTATTCCAAATTTTCATGAAAACTGATGATGCATGATATATAAAAGATTAATTTATTTTAAACATTTATTCATGGAAATCAAGGCATCAAAATCGAACATTTTCCCAATGCTTGGTCCTATAACAATTTCATATAATATTTAAAAATAATACATATAATATCAAAGACATCACATTATCACCAACATAGGGCTTTACGTCCCCAAAAGTCCAAAATAGAAGGCTACTCAAATAGATGTTTGTACTGTGCTTGAATTTGATCCTTTCGTTCCCATGTGTTCTCTTGAAGGATCTTGTGCTGCCAGCAGATACACACAAAGGGAATCACTCACCCATGAAGTTTCCTCTCATGTAGATCCTTGATATCCATTTGGTAAACACTATAAGACACTCCATCCACATTGTCCATCTTTACCCAGTCTATGATGTGTGATGGGTCAGGCATGTACCTCTTCAGCTGCGACACCTGGGGGACATCATGTACCTTGTGTAACATTGTGGGTTGAGCTAGGCAGTACACTACCGTTCTAGCTCTTTGTTGTATTTGAAAAGGGTTGATAAACCATGGAAAAAAATTTCCAATATAGCCAAATATCTAAAACCCTAATGGGGTGAGACCCAAAATAATACATGTTCTCCCACTTCGAACTCCAGAGGTTTCCATCGTCTTTTATCATAAGAATTTCACTAGCTCAGTGTAGGCTTCCTCTCCTCCCAAGTGATACCCACCTTCTCGGTTGTAGCATGCACTGACTCTGGACCCATGAGTGCTGACTCTCTGGGGTCAGTCTAGCAAATAGGTGACCTAAAGGGTCATCCATATAAAGCCTCATACGGTGCCATACCGATGGTAGAGTGGTAACTATTGTGGTACGTAAACTCCACCAGTGGTAGGTCATCTTCCCAACTATAACAATAATCCAATATATTTCCCTGCAAAATTTCCTGCAAGAACATAAATGGTTCTCTCCACATGACCATATGTCTGTGGGTGGAATGTTGTGCTCAAGCAATGATGGGACAAAAATGTGACCTGCAATCCTTTCCACAACCAGGATCTGAAATGAGAATCATGATCTGGGACTATCGTCAAAGGGATTCCTTGACGCTGAACTATCACATGAACATACTGGCATCCCATTCACTGTACATAACCATTCTACCTAATAGCTTATAAGAGATCCAACTTGGTGATTCGATCAATGATCACCCAAATGGGATCATGTCCCCTGACAATTCATGGTAGGATCATAATTATGTCTATCAATATTCCATACTGCTTCCACTTCGGAACAACCAAGGGTTGAGATAACCCCATAAATACCTTGTGCTCAACCGTCACCTATCAGAACATTAGGGATCGAGAAATTAACTTTTCTACTTCCTTCATCATAAATGTCCACTAGAACTGATTCTGGAGGTCCTGGTACATTTTTATACTCTAGGATGTACATCTAACGGGATGTATGAAACTCCCTTAGAACCTCCACCTGCAACACCACTGGCACAATTGTGCATCCTCTTAAAATTATAATGTTCTCCCAACCTTTTGAATGTCCATAATAAGCTTTTCATATGGATAACTGAGCACGTAAAGTCTCACAGTCGACATCCATTAGTTGTGTCTCTTAGAATTTCTGAAACAGTGGATGGGTGACAACCATCGACTAGAGATATGTTTACTCATCTCCATCCATAAAGTATAACTGTAGCGGGGGAAACTGCTATGTTGACTCACTTAATAGTTGTGAACTTAATCTCCAACTGAGATTATCAGCTACTACGTTCCCTCTCTAATGTGTATAGATGATCTCAAATTTATAATCCTATAGGTACTGCATCCATCACCTCTACCTCAAGTTCAAACCCTTTTCAGTGAAGATGTACTTGAGGATCTTATTGTCAGAGTAAATGATAATGTGTTCACCCATAAGGTAGTGTCTCCAAATATTCAATTGGCAGACTACAATTTCTTACTCAAGTTCATAAGTAATGTAGTTCAGCTCATGTGACCTTAGTGTGCATGGACCATAAGTAATAACCACCTATCTCTACATTAGTACACAGCCAAGACCAGTCCCTAATGTGTCATTGAAAACTAATTAAATTACATATTATTATAGAAATATCGTGATCGATGCACACAAAAAACTCTACCTCAAATATAGGAAGAAGAAATGGAATTTCTTTTTCAATACGAAAGGTGTCCCCTTCCATGTCAAGGTTGTCATCGGGGC
This sequence comes from Viscum album, assembly GCA_963277665.1. Taxonomy (NCBI): domain Eukaryota; kingdom Viridiplantae; phylum Streptophyta; class Magnoliopsida; order Santalales; family Viscaceae; genus Viscum; species Viscum album. Next base: position 823,794,624 of record OY728148.1, on the reverse strand, counting down.
TGGTATTTAGTATAAATTTGGGATAAATCTCTAGTAGTGTCCTTCCAACCCAATGACACTTTGCACCTCTATCACACTCTGGGATAGATCCCATGCTAATTCCACCTCAACCATAGCAATATCAACTATTACTCCTTCTACAAAGGTAAAATTTAATATAAAGTGGAACTTATCTCCAAAATTGGAACATCCATAGCTTCCAATAAATCTAGTTCTCTTGGAGTAGGTCTAAAACCATTAACATGTGTGTTGCGTGCTCCCTCTCTGACGTGGAGTAAAAAAGGATGTCTTCGATGAAGACCACAATTAACTGATATATGTATGGTTAAAATATTCAGTTCATAAGTCACATTAACAATATAGGGGTGTTCTTTATTCCTAAAGGCATCACCAAGTACTCGTAGTGACCGTAGAAACATATGAAAGACGTATAGGATATATCCTCATCATTTACAACTAACTGGTGGTAAACTAATCGAAGGTCAACCTTTGAGAACCACCATTCCCACAATAGATGATCGAAGAGGTCGTCGATCTTTGTCACATCATACATGTTCTTAAACATTCCTTAGTTCAGTCACTATTAATCTATGCTGAACCTCAAACATCCATTTTTCTTCTTGGAAAAAAACTAGGGCCACCCATGGTTAAACACCGGTTGTTATGAATACCTTTATATAAAAATCATCTAGTTTTACCATTAACTCATGAATCTCTATGGGAGCCATCTGATACCCGGGTGAGGATATACGTGTCTTCCTAGGGGTAATTTGATTTAGAAGTCATTCTCCTAGCGATGAGGTAATGCTAGAAAATATTATGGAAAGACATCATTGTACTCTTCCACTACTACTAGGAATTGGAATCCCGCAACATTTAATTCCTTGAGGGTAAGGCTAAACAACTCATTATTGATCGGGTACACCCACTTAATCATGAGCCCATTCTATGCTACATGGGTTTCCATTTCACCAAAAAAATAAATACCATGTTCCATCTATATAGACACACCACACAATTTTCCAAATGTAGTCAATATGGTTATAGACAGAAGATAAACAATCCATATTGAGAATGATGTCGTAAGGCCTCGATGATGCCACCAAGAGGATAAAATAGAAACTATCACCTCCAAGGTAAATATCACATTCTCTGAAAATTTTTGTGTTCATCGAGTCTCCTTTAATATGTGTCTCCAAGCGTAAGGGTTGAATCAACAGATCCAAATAAATATAATGCTTTCTCACATGACATGTGGTGAGAAAATAATTACTGGGGGTAATACCTATAAATAAGAAAACTAATGGGGAAAAGACGCAGATCATACCTTGGATCATCCCTGGAGTACCTAGGTCATATTCCTTAACCACATGTAGCTTCCACCACCCTTGTCCCCTAGATCCCTAATCCTAGTTTAGACCTATTAGGGGTGTTCTTGGAAGTAGATAAAAGTGTTTTTCACCGCCTTCTTCTCTCCCTACTACTCTTCCATGTCCTCTACCTGAAGAGTCCTCTTGTTTAACTCTATCCCTATTCCTCAGTAGTCCATCCATCACCACTTTTTCAATAGTTAAATGGGTAGGAAAATCTCTAGTGAGATGTCAGATTAAATCTCACAAGTATCATTTCCTTTTCCAGTGCTCACTAGATCATTCTTGAGAGCCATGGACTGTAGATACCCTTTCCAAGGTCATCCTATTATATCTCCCATGTTCTGATCCCTGTTCCAGACATTGGATCTTAGCTACTAAGGACTCTGCACCTATTTATATACTAATAACTACCACTAGCTATCTAGGCTCATCCCAGATGCTCTCAACCACCAAATCTCTATTGATAACTCATGAAAACGTTGAAATGAATAGAGGCATGACACTAGCTTAGATTTCATGTCGAAAACTTCATTCACATTTCCCAGTTTTGATGTATTGATCCCTCACCATATGAAGCTATTACCTGGTGAGGTTGGTGAACCTCGATGAATAGTCATCCACCTTTATATTTCCCTGTTAGAGGTGAAGAAGCTCCATGATAAGAATTACTCTCAGTGTAATTAGAGATAACTCCTTCATAAAAAGTTTCTAGAACTCCATCCATGAAGGATACTTCTTGTCTGGAGTCTTCATGGTCAAATGCTACTATCATCTCGTCGAACCTAGTAGTAATATCGCTTCTAGGATCACCGTTTGATCTAATAGTGTCATCACTTGATATAAAACTCTACTCACATTCTCAAGATAGTCCTCAACTGCATGAGGGTTGATATTGGCTAGGAACATGAGTGCCCTCTGTCTCTAAAACTCATGGTGCTCACTCAGCCTCGAGTCCTCATCTTTCAGTTCAATTGGTACCATATGATGCTCTAATGGTGGTGAAATAGCAGGTGAACCACTTGTAGGTAACTCTTAGGGACCCTGTCCCTGAATCGAAGCCTCGTCATTAATGGAGTCATCCTTGTGATCGAGTCACTGAATCCTACAGTATATGTGTCATAGAGGAATCCTGTATTGAGATAATGTGTAGAATGATCAAAGAGTATATCTAGATAGATGACAAAAAGGGCCAAGAAAAACACAACCTATTCCTATATGATTCATGTACTATTATCTTGGTTTCTTGCAATTAGTGTCCTTGTGTAACACCCCAATCTTCCACGGTGCACTTCTCTTTGAATAATACAGTAGCATTTCTGGTACGCAACATCGAGTTCTAACACACACCACAACCAATCAAACTAGTCATTATGAATAGTAATACCCACTTTTTGAAATTTTATAATATTATCTTTCAAAATAGACTTCATTTTTAGATTCTTTATATTGAAATTATCTTAGGGTGAATTTTTTTTATTTTTCTGAAAACATTCAATTTTTGATGAATAGTGGAAAACAATGAGTTATAGTTTGAAACAGAATTTTTATTTAAAATTATTTAATTTATTTAAATTTAATTAAGGTCAAAAAAGATACATAATACCTATATAAGTTCAATGTAATTCATTGGAGTTTGTTTTAGAAAGAATTTAGATATATAAAAAATTTATTGACCTTTTCACCGTCTTTTACCCACCTCCTAGTTGAATTTTCATATTCACATAAAACGCAATTTTACCGCTTCTGTGAGTAGGATTTTGAAAATCTAAGAGACACGGTTAATATCAAGGATTAAAATGTGATTCAATAAGTTAAAAATAATTTTTTTCTTAATAGTACCTTTTTACTTTTATTTACAACGGTTAAAAGTAAATAGTGAAATTAAGGGTAAAAATGATATTAATATTACCCTAACACATGTCCTAATTTTTTTTGAAAACTGTATCTCGGCCAAAAACAACCTTAGGAATAAAATATTATCATTTAGGTCCAATTGGATTTCATTAGGACATGTATTATTATTTAATTCAAAGAAGAGTTAAAAGAGTTAAAAAATGATTAATAACTAAACAAAATTTAATATAGGGTTACACATAAGATAAATTCGATTATAAATATTAATTAAAAAGATAAAAAAATTTCCTACATAATAGTATTTTTTTATAATTTTTAGACATTAAATAATTTAATTTAATTATAACACAATGATGATGTAGTAATTACCATATTAATGAAATATTAAGATGATTGATATTATAAATACCCAAATAAATTTAATTTGAGACTTTTTATGAATTCCAATTATTTTATAGGTTAATATGACATATTTTGATTGGTTATATGAATTTATTTCAAAGTAATAATTCTTTTATGAATTTATCAAAAACACAAAAACCAATAGTGTCAAATTTGACATAAAAGAGTTTTGTTTTAAAAAATTATTATATTATTAAATGATATTATATTCTTAAAAATCTATGGTTCGACCAAAGAAATTATATCATGATAGTTGTACAATTAATAGACTAATAGGGAGGTCGATTGGATTTTTATAGTAATTTTATTAACCATAAAATATAAATATACAAAGAGACATGGTAAATGTCAAACTAATTAACTAAGTGTTAAAACTAAAGGATAAGGTTAATAAAGAGACCAAGACCTGTCTACAACCTATTGGTTGAGTGGATTTCGACACATACCCACCTTAGCCTCTAAAAATAACAATTTTGAGCCATTATCAACCGAATATGAACTTATTATAATATAATATTTTATGTTTCCATAAGGTACCCCACACCCCTCTTATAAAAGGGAACCCCCCCCCCCCCCTTCTCTCTAATTCAGACCTTCAAAGACTATTGTCTTGGACAAAACCTAAAAAAATATTCTTTCAACATCCCTCACATCAACCTAGAGGCCTTAGTTTTATCATAAAACAAACCTATGGAGCCGTTTTGATCAAATCAAAAGGAAGAACCCAAAGAAGAGGTAATGTTTTCACCACCCTCTTTCAAGTACCTTTCTTCTTCCACATCTTCTTTCATTGTTATTTCGATTATAAAATAATAACTCCAGTATCTTCTATATGTTTTGATGTTATTATAAATATGGTACAACCATATTCTGTATTCTATCCATCCTTTGAATGACATATCACCATACGTGTGTACGTACGGGTTACCATCTCCACGTCGTGGTGTAACTGTTATTCAATACATTATTATTTGGATGGGTATAATAATTATGTGTAATTAATTTAAATAATAAATATAACATGATAATGATTCTGTATATAATATACACCATCCAATTATATATTATTTTAATATCAAAAGAATGACATTGTCGCTCGTGCGTACGTACGGACTACCGTCTCCACGAATGTGATGAGATTAATTCCCCATCATATCCATTAAAAAATAATTTTCATTTGATGGTTAAAAATAATTTTTAAAGAATGAATATCATTCTGAATATGAATAAGGTATAACCTATCCATAACAAACATGTCTTATGTAACAAAACATATAAAATAAAATGAGTAATTTAACACCCGAAACGACGATAATACTAATATATTATTAACAATGCTATGTTAAAAGATCTTATATGATCTCATATTAATGTATAATATTCTCGTATAATCTAATAATTATTATTTCAACATTATACATGAGGTTGACCTCCCCTCGACCAAGGAAAAGTAAAATGTAAGGGTTTATTTCACAAACTTGTCATTATCCGAGGTTGTTTATACGTAATCATCTACTAGGACCTCTTTATCATCCACATCAATGTTTCTTAAAAATGTATTTCAAAACATTATTACTATTTTGAAAAATATGGGTTAAAGTAATTTAAACCCTTGTTTAGATTTTTATAAGAATTTTATAAAGGAATCATTAGGTCGTTTTCCAAACAATGTCCTTTTTAACCTTTTCGACAGAATTAAGGTAAGAATATCTTTTTTTAACATGTACGGAAGGTGCGGCTATTTTCCACCGTTATAAAATCATCTAAGCTTCTCTTACAAGCTTATAAGAATATTTTTTATTTAACTATTATATTTTATAAATATATGACTTTTAAATGATTTCAAAATGAATATTTTAATAATTTTTGAAAGGTACTATTTATCGATATCTGAATTTTAAATGTTTTAATGATTTATCATTATAAATATTTTTAATTAGTGTCCATGTTTTCAAAATAATTTTAAGGATTTATTTATATGGAAATGAATTTTTTGAATTGATAATTCTTTTAAAAAGTTTCAAAGTGGTGTGGGACACTTTGATTCAAAAATCGCTTTTAAATTACTTCCTTTATAAATGTGTGACATTTCAATGATTTCAAAAAAAGAGATATTTCACTCAAATAGTTTTGATTTCGTCTATTTCAACATTCATTGATGGATTTTATGGTAATTTGAAGTTTATTTATTAGGAAACGAAACTTTCATATTGCATTTAAGGTTTTGTGATATGTTTGACTGTGGATGGATTATTTTTATACCATTCATGGTTTATAGAGAAAGTATTGACATTTCTTATACTAGTTTTAATAAGAATGTTTAGGTTATGTTTAAACCTATTCATATGAGGAATGAATTGGACTTAGTAAGTGATGGATGGAGCCTTCTGTAGCTTCTTGATGCATTGGTAGGTCTCATAAGACAAACTAGTGTCTCGGCACAAGGCCTTGACAAAATCATATTTGTATTCCTGTCACAAGCCATGACTATGTGGTTATGATTGTCTAGAATTATGAATTCCATCATTATGAAAGTGTTTATTGATATTGCATGAGATTATTCGAGTAGTAGAATATCCATGTGAATAAGTAAATAGAATTATTTCATATTATTTCTACCATATTATGCTGAAGTTCATGTTTAAAAGGCTTTTGTTTAAGTTATACATTGCCTTAAATGTTTAAGATTATTTATGAAATTTTCCACTATATTGTTATCCTTACTGAGAATCCGAGCTCACCCATTTCTATATTTTGTTTTTCCTAGGATGCGAAGAAGTATTTTATTACTAACCATTAGCGATAGTCTGAGGGGATATGAGTGAGGAATATGGAGACTATTTTTTTGTAGTTTTTCACTTTATGATTTAATGTAAAACTTATGAATATATCTAGTGTTTCCAAGGATACTATAATAATCGGTCTTTCGAAACTTGATCTTTTGTGATCATTCTAATGTTATGTAATAGTGCACCTACTTTGGGTAATTGGGGTCGGGGCGTTACAGTTGGAATCAGAGAAAGTTTAGTATTAACCTTGGAAGCTAGATTTAGAAAAACTCTGATTAGAGCACATATCCCTATGATATATTTTGAGGATTAGTATAGATGAACTTCCTATAATTTTGTTGGTTTAGAGATTTCATGAGTTTTCTGAGAAATACCACCCTGTCTGGATATGAGCAGGTAGAGGCACCTCTCGCACAGATGTACCTTGGGGTAAAACCCGAAAAAAAAAATTTGATCTAGACTCGAACGGGAACTGGTGCACAACAATGGGACTTGCTGCACTCTTGGTTACGACACTCCCGGGGGATATGCTTAGGATAATTTTCATTTTCATTACAAGGCAATATAAATGGTTTATGAGTATATGCTTGCTCAAAGAAAACATTTTTATGATTATGGATTATATCCATAAACTGTTCAATTTTTGTTATGTGTTTTACAAGTTTGGAATTATGTATTTTGATTAATAAAATAATCTTGTGTTTTCCATTGTATAGAAATGGCACTCAGTAGAAGGAATGTGAACTCCATAAATACATATGATCCAATAAGTTAGAAGGATCATATCTTCCACTGTATTAAGACATAATTTATAAGGTAAATAGTATCTCATGTTTTGTCAACATATGAAAAAACAGTATCATGTGTTAATAAGATAAGAAAATAATTCTATGAGTCATATGGCTTTTAAGGGAAGCAAGAGAAGAAAAGGATGGAAGAGATAAATATTGATAAAGGGAAGAGGGAAACAAATAATTTTCCAATATGTGATAATTGTGGTAAGAAACACCCTAGAACTTGCTTGAAGGGAATTGGAGTTTGTTATAAGTATGGAGAAAAAGGACACCAAGTAAGTGCCTGCACGGGTAAGAAAACAGTTTCAAATGTATAATGCTTCATCTGTAAAGAGTCGGGACACTACTCGAACCAACGTACGAATCATCATAGTATGCCCCAAATGATTATATTGGATAATAATAAAGTAATGATTCTACCTCAGATGAAGAAGAATTACTAGTGTTCTTATGTTGTTATTGTAGGATTATTTCATTTGAGTTTTATATCAACAATATACTGGTTATATGAATTATGAAAATAAATAAGGATTGTACTGTAGTACTATTTTATTGAGGATTTGAGATTATATGGTTCTAAAAAAATTGTCATAATAGTGATCTACACTTTTGGTAAAATAAATGGTTTACGGAATGGTAATCCTTAATATGGTCCCGATAACGAGGTAGTGATTTTGGAATAAGAGATGGTTGATTTGAATAAATTATTTTGGATATTACTGACTACCTTTAAACTGATTAATGATTTTTCATTGTTGGAGTTTACAAAATTTTTGGATAGAAGTAATATATCCAGTATTCTATAAGGAATAAGGGAGCTTGAATTTAATCAATAAGGTTTTATGGTAATTTGGGATGTTGCAGTGTTTTAAAAGAATAAATGATGAAGGTGTTCACATGTTATTACATGGAAAAAAGGATCTTAATTGTGTTTACCTTCCTTATTAATTTTGGACCGTTAGTTTGTATAGAAGTATTTTGGATAATTCAAGTTTGAGATTATTTTTGGATTCCCATAAATGGACAACATGGAGGTCGGGCGACAACTCATCGCATCCGGCAATGCCGTGAGACTTGAACCCACAATTGAAGGGCGACAAGGGTTTATCACCTACCACTGGCCCACGTGATGTCCTAGATTGAATAATGAAGTTTTTTAAAAAGGTTTGGTAGATGATTTATTAATTCTTTTTTTTGGAACCCTATTAAAATAGGATAAATTGAATATTTCTTTTATGTTCCATTATCATTTTGTGTGAAAGATGAATTTGTGGTAGAAATTAGTTAAAGGATGGAACTCTACTTGTCATGTATATATTTTTTTCTTCTCTTATTCTATGAAGAAATTAATTCTTAATCATTAGGTAAGTTATCTTAAAAAAATGTGTTATTCTAATACCTTATATTTTGTTGAACCGAAGATATTTTAATCCATCATAGATTGGTGGCTTTGAGGCCCTCAATTCTACAATTGTTTGTGACTGATGACCTCAATCACTCCCTATAAATATTTATGTTGTTCCTCCAATTATGTGTCTCTAATTTCCACCAATGTTCTCTAAATTGAGATCATAATTTTGTGGTGACCCTTTCATTTCTCCTTTCCTCTTACTCAGACTAAATTTTTTTAACCCAATTTCTGATGTGGGTTTTGAAATAAAGATATTTTATATTATAAACGTTTTATTTTTGAAGAATAATTTCAAATTTCTAGGATGTAGTTTATTTAATGAGGGGAGAATGTAATACCCCAAGCTTCCACGGTATGCATCTCTTTGAATAATAGAGTAGCGTGTGTTGTACGCAACTTCGAGTTCTAACACACACCAAAACCAATCAAACTTGTCGTTATGAATAGTAATTCCCACTTTTATAAATTTTATAAATATTATCTTCTAAAATAGACGTCATTTTAGGATTTGGAATATTGAAATTAGATAGATTGAATTTTTGGTATTTTTCTGAAAACATTCAAATTTTGATGAATAGTGAAAAAACAATGAGTTATAGGTTAAAACCAAATTCTTATTTAAAAAGTATTTATTTTATTTAAATTTAGTTAATGTATAAATATATAAATAATACCTATATAATTAAAATTTAATTCATTGGAGTTAGTTTAGAAAAATTGTAGACATATTAAAAAAAATTGAACTTTTCACCGTCTTGTACCCACTTCCTAAGAAAATTTCAATTTAACAAGAAACATAATTTTACCACTTCTGTGAGTGGAATTTCAAAAATCCGAGGGACATGGTTAATATAAAAGAGTAAAATGTCATTCAATATGATAAAAATATTTTTTTTTGTGAATAGTAACTTTTTACTTTTATTTACCACGGTTAAAATTAAATAGGATAATTAAGGGTAAAAATGATATTAATATTACCCTAACACATGCCCTAATTATATTGGACAAGTTTATCTCGAACAAAAACAACATTAAGAGTAAAATATTATCATTTAGGTCCACATGGATAAGATTAGGACATTTATTATTATTTAATTCAAATAAGATTTAAATGATTTAAAATAAATGTTTAATAACTAAAAAAAATTTAATATAGGGTTATACATAAGATAAATTAGATTATAAATATTAATTATAAAGATAAGAATATTTCCTACATAATTGTATTTATTTATAATTTTTATACATTATATAATTTAATTTATTTATGACAGAATGATGATGTTGTAATTACCATATTAATGAATGATTAAAATAATTGATATTATAAATACCCAAATAAATGTAATTTGAGACTTGTTATGAATTAAAATTATTTTATGGGTTAATATGACATATTTGGATTGGTTATATGTGTTTTTTTAGAAGTAATAATGCTGGAATGAATTTTTCAAAAACAAAATACCCAATAGTGTTAAAATTGACAAAAAAGAGTTTTTAAAACAAATATTAAATTATTAATTGATATTCTATTGCTAAAAATCTAAGGATCAGCCGAATGAATTATATCATGATATTTGTATCATTAATGGATCAATTGAGGGTTTATTATATGTTTATTAACCATATAATATAAAAATACAGAGATACATGGTAAATGTAAAACTAATTAACCAAGAGTTAAAACTAATAGATAAATTAAATAAAGTGACCCAAACTTATCTAAATCTTATTGGTTGAGTGGATTTCGACCCATACCCACCCTAACCTCGAAATTAATCAATTTGGAGCCATTATAAACCCAATATTAACTTATTATAAAATAATAATCTAAGTTTTTCCTAAGGTACCCCTTACCCCTCTTATAAAAGGGAACTCCCCCTTCTCTCTAATTAAAAACATCAAAGAACTTTGCCTCGGCCAAACCCTACCAAAATATTCTCTCAACTTCCCTCAACTCAATCAAGAGGCCATATTTTGATCAGAAATCCACCCTATGGAGCCCTTTTGATCAAATCAAAAGGAAGAACCCGAAGAAGAGGTAATGATTTCACCACCATCTTTCACGTTCCTTTCTTCTTCCACTTCTTCATTCTTTGTTATTTACATTATATAAAAATTAATCTGGTATATTTTATATAATGTGATGTTATTATTAATATGGTATAACCATATTCAGTATTCTATCCATCCTTTGAATGGCATGTCACCATACGTGCGTACGTACGGCTTACCGTCTCCACGTCGTGGTGTAATTGTTTTTCAATACATTAGTATTTGGATGGGTATAATAATCAAGTTTAATTAATGTAAATAATAAATATAACATGATAATTATTCTGTATATATGATACAACATCCAATTATATATTATTTTATTATCAAAAGAATGATATCACCGCTCATGCGTACGTACAAACTATCGTCTCCACGAACACGATGAGATTCATTCCTCAGCGTATCCATTCAAGAATAATTTTCATTTGATGGTTAAAAATAATGTTTATGTACTTAATGTCATTCTGGATATGAATAATATACAACCTATCCATAAAAAACATGGATTATGTAACAAAACATATAAAATTAAATTAGTAAGTTAACACCCGAAACGACAATAATACTAAGATATTATTAACAAAGAAATATTAAAAGATCATATATGATATCATATTAATGTATAATATTCTTGAATAGTTTAATAACAATTATTTCACCATTATATAGGAGGTTAACCTACCCTCGACCAAGGAAAAGTACAAGGTAAGGGTTTATTTCACAATCTCTTCATTATCCGTGGTTGTTTATACGTAATTATCTACTGGACCTCTTTATCATCCACATCCATGTTTCATAAAAATGTATTTCAAAACATTCTTACTATTTTACAGAATACGGTTCAAAGTCATTTATATGCTTGTTTTACTTTTTATATGATTTTTATAAAGGGATCTTTCCATCGTTTCCCAAACAAGGTCCTTTTTAACCTTTTCGATAGAATTAAGGGAAGAATATATTTTTTTAACTTATACGTCCGGTGTGGCTATTTTCCACCATTATAAATTAATCGAAGCTTACCTTACAATCATATAAGAATATTTTGAAATTAAATGTTATATTTTATAATTATATTACTTTTAAATGATTTAAAAATGTATATTTTAATAATTTGTGAAAGGTACTATTTATCGAGATCTGAATTTTAAATGTTTTGATGATTTATCATTCTAAATCTTTTAATTAATTAGTGTCCATGTTTTCAAAATAATTTTAAGGATTTATTTATATGGAAATTAATGTTTTGAAATGATATTTCTTTTCAAAAGTTTCAAAGTGGTGTGGGACACTTTGATTTAAAAATCTTTTTTAAATTACTTCCTTTATAAATGTGTGACTTTTCAATGATTTCAAAAAAAGAGATATTTCTCTCAAATAGTTTTGATTTCATCTATGTCAACATTCATTTATGGATTTTATGGTAATTTGAAGTATATTTATTAGGATACAAAACATTCATATTTCGTTGAAGGTTTTGTGATATGTTTGACTGTGGATGGGTTATTTTTATACAATACATGGTTTATGGAGAAAGTATTGACATTTTGTATGCTAGTTTTAATATGAATGTTTATGTTATGTTTAAACCTATTTATATGAGGAATGCATTGGACTTAGTAATTGATTGGTGGATCCCGCTATAGCTCCTCGATGCATCGGTAGGTCTCATAAGACATATTAGTGTCTTGGCACAAGGCCTTGAAAAAATCTTGTTTGTAATCTTGGCACAAGGCTATGACTATGTGGTCATGATAGTATAGAATTATGCATTACATCATTATGAAAGTGGTTATTGATATTTCATGTCATTATTTGACTAGTAGAATATCCATGTGAATAAGTAAATGGAATTATTTCATTTTATTTCTACTGTATTTTGCTGAAGTTCATCTTTAAAAGGCTTTTGTTTAAGTTATACGTTGCCTTAAATGTTTAGTATTATTTATAAAATTTTCCACTATATTGTTATCCTTAATGAGCATCTGAGCTCACAAATTTCTATGTTTTATTTTTCCTTGGAGGTGAAGAAGTATTTTATGACTGTCTTGTAGGGATAGTCTGAGGGGAAATGATTGTGGACTAGGGAGACTGTGTTGTTGTAGTTTTTCACTTTATGATGTAATGTAAGACTTATGAATGTATCTAGTGTTTCCAAGTCTACTAAACTAATCGATATTTTGAGACTTGATCTTTTGTGATAATGCTAATGTTATTTAATAATGCCCCGACTCTAGGTTACTGGGGTCGGGGAGTTACACCTGTTGAATCATGTCAAAAATATCGTTATAAGAGTCATGGTGTATCGATAAGTCGGCGGCCCGCACCAACACTGGAGTCCCTGGCCCAAAATACGAGCTCAAAACACTTAACATTGTTTCCCCAAACCAATCTCATTGACTCTTGGTCATAAGATAGAACAGGTCACCTTTGATACCACTCTATCATGACCCATCCATGTGGGGCCTTTATAGGGATTATTGAAGCCCGCCTCCAATTGGACAAGGGTTGGTGACTAACACTGTGTAGGATTATCACTTAGATGGGTGGAATTTTCTATGTACTTATACACATGCACACACATACACATCTGCAATCCCACAAATGCTGATATGAAAAAACCACTAAGAAAAAAACAATTCATGCATACAACTAAACCCAACCAATATGGTACAACAGAAAGTAAAATATGAAAAGTAAATTGGCCAAGAATATAATCCCACTAAAAGAAACAGTTTGAAAAATAAAAGTCCATCCTATAATTTAGAAATAGGTATGGGGACTACTTCTCGTAGTTGTAGGAAGACCTCAGCCTTTAGGGATTCTAAAACCACGTGTTAATGTTCTACTCTTTCTTGTACACCATCAAAAGGTGGCATGACTGTACAAGACACGACACATGTGGGAAAATCTTGTGTAGGGGTGAGTATAGAAATACATGTCATAGGACCCAAAATTCCAATAATCAATACAAAATGTAATTTTTTAGTCATATATACACAATATATGTCCACAAAACATATTACAAGGGAAACATATCCATATATACTCAAATCGTAGACCCGTAGTCTAGAGGTATGTCACAAAAACCACATACCCATGCTATGGATTCGATTCAATGATTTCCACATCTTACTCATCTAAGATAACATAATACATTAATCTAGTAGCTCTGATGACCTCTATCTAAGATGTATGTTCTCCTAGAAGTGTCACGAGAGATATAGATGCATTGATTTGTCCAATGAGAGAACAGATGCACTCATTTCGGGAGAACACACTCTTGAGTGGGGAACGATCATAATACATGAATGAGTATCAGTACTTGGGACTTGTGGTATGCAATGACTCATATGGATTCACCTACTTTGTAATTAAATAGCATCCTATAGCATTGGTCACATCGATACCTCAATCTACCTTTGTCTAAGAATTGGTAGTGAATCTCTCTCCAGGCCTGTCTATGGGATTCAGACTATATCCAGAATGTTTTACTAAAGTGATCATGATCCAATGTATATAAATGTTACATGAACTTTATGGGAACAAAAAAATTGGATCTAACCCAAAAAAATGTTTCCATGTAATGTTGGACAATGAAATCACGCCATGCACAAAAAAGGACATGGTGTGCTGATGAGTCACACCCCATGTCTCTTGACTCCAAGTAATGACTATGTTCAACAACCCAAGTCAAAATTACATTTCATGTAGAAAATATATACCAGGATTCTAGATGAGTAACAAACTATGTCCAACCATATGGGGGTTGCTTTGTGTATGCTAGTCGTGTGCTCGTACACAGCTTCAACTCGTTTCTTCCAACATGTGTATCAGTACACGTTGTAACTTGTGCAAAGGTCTGGTCTGGTCTTGTGGTAGAGTTCATGTTGTGTACTCCACCCCATGTATGTGTATCATCTGAGATACACTTTGTGTCCCTCATATGGACCCACACACCATGTAACATCTATAACATAATGTATAGTCCAAACTACACTCTGTGTTCATCATGATTCCCATAAACCTATTGTTCTTTCCCAAAACATTGAATGATCCTTAAATCATCAATTTAGCTGGTAATTGTCAAGGAAATTGAATATCTTGAGTCACCCCTCCATGTTAGCACCGAATTAGTAGGTTTCTTGTGTTTCTTCATCCCAGAAAACATGTTTCAATTATCCGTACGAAGAACACTTGAAGAATATTTCCCCCAAACCATGTTGATTTATTGACCACCATCATTATCACACCTCCATAGGTCATCATGATGTCTTGTCTAAAATATTGCAAAGTGGTGTGGTGAAATGGATACCCAATAATACATTTTTCATAACCCCATGAAGAAAACAAAGAATGCAGTGTAAAAAGTGGATAACAAATAAAAATAATGAATTGAGGAACAATCCTCTACATTTGATTGTCACATTGTTGATCCCCTCCCATTAAAAGGATCAAATAGAGAAAATAAAATATAAATAAAAAAACATGGATTAATTCTCCAAAATAATCCTGATAAAAGACCCTCCTATATGAACAACGATATTTGGGTCATCCTGTTTGTGGGTTGATCCACATTAATCGTCTGAATCTAAAAATGGGGATAAAATAATTGATATAAATCCCCAACCTAGATCATCAATGAAGAGGGATATCTTTAATCGGTTGGGATTAAATATTATTGTGAAAAGATCTACATGTCGTCTTTCATTTTTGTTCATTGGGAAATATCCTGGGTAGATCCTCTCCACGTTCTAGAGGATTCAGGGAATGTTTCGAAGGTTAAGAGCCTAACCCTAGGCTCCTTTTCATTTACAACCAATTAACGCGTCGCTTCATTATGGATATTCATAAAATTAATAAATTGTTAAGTTATATAATATCCTTTAAAATTTACAAAAAACTATCTTCTGAATCCAACCCTTGTCAGTTCATGACTGGTCTCTCCAAAGGTAAAGTCACTCCTCTAAACACAACATGGCCCTCAGTTTTTTGATCCGGGAACCCGTATAGAAGTTATTCCACTATTTTTTGGAAAATTTCTCCTATTTGGTATATATAAAAGTTAAATTTAGTTCATAAATTTATTTTTTGGCACTCTGGGCCCCATAAGTGCACGACATCGCAAATCTGCATCCTGTAATAATTACATATAATATAAAAACACATTAAATTAAAAATCTAATACATTACACTATTATAGTTTCTTAAGAATAATCTCATATGATTATATATAATTTTCACCATCCTTACTACATATTATATTAACATTGGTCCCAATAACTTCATTTCACACACTTCATCTCAACTTGATGAGGTTCAACCCCAAATTCCATATATTGCCTCAAACGGATCCATGTGCATACATGAATGGAAACTGTTATTATAAAGAATTTTTTAAACATTATAATGTAGATACCAACCTAACTAATGATCCAAATAGAAAGCCAAAAATATTTATTCAAATACAAAATTATTGACTCTAATTGTCTATTATCACGAGGATGAAAATCTGTCCTACAAATTATTTTAGTACCCAATGAATTTTGTAGCCTATTACAAATACTTGAGACAAATATATGGTCATGATTAGATACAATAGAGATAGGGAGTATATATATATGGGTAATAATTTAATGATAATGTCTTTAAATTTGATCAAAAAACATGGAATCTAAAATAGAATGAAAATATGAATATTTAGGGAAATTATCAACAATAACCCAATTCATATTACTACATAAGATTTCTATGGAAACCACACTATGAAATCTAGGGATATATTATACCTATCCCATGAGGCATTGGAGAAGGTCGAATAATCCCCATTAATAGATTTCATCCATGTATAACCTTTTTACATATAAAAATTTTCAAATTAAAATATTAAATAAATTCCATCATTTCACCCCATCGATAATATTCATGATCCAACTATAGAATTTAGTAATTTAATATTGAACTTAAAATTAATATCTTTAAGATTAAAATAATAATTAATTATTTTAATAGGAAACACTTCTTCCATACAGAGTCTTTTTAAATTTCATATATCCTTATTTTTCAATGTCAAAAATAGATAACTTACATTTCATAACCAAATCTACTACTTCTATAAAATCATGGTCTTATTTTTTATAGTTCATAATTTAGTCTATTTAAGAGGACATCATTGAGACCTAAACCAAAATTGAGGTAATAATTTCATGCAAAATTTATAGACCAACTATATTCAAATAATTAACCAACTAATTATATTCTAAATATATCGTGGTATATTATCTTTTCTACATAGTCTATAAGATACATTTTTTCTCAACCCGGATGATAATGAATCATTCCATCATAATACTTTTACTTTTAGAACCATATTTTATACCATTTTTTACTCTTTTTAAGTGAATATAGCATTTAAACATTTATAATTGGATTATATTCACATCGTACCCCATAAAAATAATAATCCATTTTTTAAACCAAAAACTACCACTAATATCTCAATATAACTTGTAAATAAATTGTTCTCATGGTGTTTTAATACATTTTAAGCATATGAATATTCCTAATAGAACTAAGAAAATTAATTCTCATAAAAGATGAATCACTAAAAATAACTATTTATTTTTGGAATGTCTAAAAATATATTATACATATTAATTTAAAATAATAAAAACATTTATAAGACTCAAAATTCCAAATGAAGTTAACTGATTTTCTAGATAACCTAGTAAGTGGTCTTTATAACTGCAAAAATATTTCAAAAAAATATTTTTTGTAACCTAATAATTCCTGAGAATAATGAATCTTTGTAAAATTTATATTAATTAGAAACACTTCCACTACATTACTTAATTTACCATCATTTTTTATGTTATCATTAAAAAAATATTCCATAAGAATGAAATATATTTTATCCAAAATTCACAATTTCACAATTTTCTACACAATTTCATTTCACATAATTTTTTATGAAAAACACTAAATTGCCTTTCATGATACTCGTAACATTCAGAATAAAAGATAATTTCATCAATAAAAACTACATAAAATTTATCCCAATAATTAGGAATAATATATATTCAAATGATTGATTATTAAAGTGAGTGTAATCATCAACGTAGAAGGAATAACCATAAAATCATAATTTTCATTCCTAGTTTAGAATACCATCCTTAGAATTTATTCCTCATTAAATATCATATATTGATAATGAAACCTCAAATCATCCTTTAAAAACAAATGAGCACTGTGGTGTTGATATAACAAGTCATTGATAAACGAAAATACATTCTTATTTTTAATTGTAAAATTATTGAGTTCTCTATATTGAATTAAATATCTCTATGATCCATCATTATTTATTAAAAATTGAAAAGTTTCACCCCAATGTGACATTCTTGTGTATATAAATACCTTATAATAAAACTCGTAAAACAACATTAAATGTTTTTAAAATTTAAATGTATCTTTTTTATGGTATTTTGAATCTTTATTTCCATGGGAAAAATAAATAGTAAATTAAACCTCCGTATTTGAGAGAAAAACAAAAATGAATCATTATATAAATAAATATATTCATTCAGAACTAGAAAATCACAACTATTAATCGTTCCTTTACTTTCAACAAATTTTAAATTATTAAACTCACATATATATTTTATCATTTTCATAGTTTCTTCATATGTTATCTAATTACTAAATTCACTCATAGAAAAATACATAAAATCACACTAAAAATAAATTTTCTATATCTTATGTCATTCATATCATGATAACCTTAAATCAAATTTAAATCCAAAATATTGAGAATTTCTACAATGATAAAGGAAAAAATATTTCTAGGTAAATCCTTTTCATAGATAACAATTCAATGTTCTTACAAATTCTTATTGCCTTTATACTACTCATTAGGGTATTTACCATGGTTTATGACTTAATAAATTAAGTTTATATGTCATATTTTTTATAACATTCCCAAATATAAAATAATTCATATATCCCAAATCAATAATGACATTTTCATAATCAAAATAAACTAAAACCATTGTCACAAAATCATGTGTGGTTCCCTATCTATAATAGTTGTAGATAAAATACTCTAATGAACCAAAATTTTTAAATCTTTATTATTCCCATATTGAGTAAACATATATAGATAAGAGTTAGCATAATTTCCCAACTCATTTCTATTAAAATATATTTATACTCCTGATATATCCATTTCCTATTTCTTTTCTGATCATAACACATTTAGTTGTAGTCATGAGCCATATGGAAATGATTTCCTCAATATTAACACATTGTAGATCCTATAAAACATTCATTGTAATTATTTCCCAATATTTATAACATTTGTGGATCATAATTTTATATTAAATTTTTTAACGATTTTCCATTTCTTTTCATTTTAACTGCATCATTACAATTTTTTCAACAAGTACATAAGTGTCGACAAACTCCATATCAACTTTCAAATGTGTATTGTTTTTATCCTCTTGATGCCTTTAACATAAAATGTATTTTTACTTTTGTGGAATGTTATTGCAAATATACATTTTTTAATTAATCAAAATAAAAATCAACAAAATATATCTAATGGTAATATAAACATAAATATGAATCTCTTAAGAGTGTAATTTAGCATTATAATTACATAAAATGGTATGTAATACTTTCACCAGTACCATCAATAATGAATATTACTTTATCCACTCATAAATAATATATAAAAATCTAGGATTTCACTTTTTTCATTTACATAATCTCTTGAGTATATATTATTTGATAATTAATAAAAATATTATTTAAGAAAGTTTACACATCAATACCATTAATGTTTTAAAAAAAAATAGACACATTTTACACCCCTTTATTATTAAAGAAATTTTTAGGATGATCAAAAAGAGGTTAATTTGACAATTATATAATTATTTATCATCCTTAGATCATATGAAAAACATTTAAAAATGTGGGAATAACCCAACAACATTATTAATGGAAATAAATACAATAAAACGCAATTTGTCTACTGAAAACATGAAAACGGAAGAGAATGATTAAGAATTTTCAAATAAAACATTTAATAAATAAATAAATCATTTCCCCATATGAAAAGCATCCATTGATGTGATAAACCATTTTATAACATATTAATTTTCATGATAAAACTATGAAGGCATCTTGAAGAATTTGGGAAATTATAAAAACATATTGTTAAAAAACCATTATCCTTTAAAACATCAAAAAAATTATTCACTTGGTGAAATAAACATATTTTAACAAAAAATACTTTCAAAAATCATATTTCTGTTATCTTTGAGAAAAATGTTCATAATCCAAATTCCATTATGTTCATTAAATTTTGTTGAAACTAAACCATATTTTATTTCCTTTCATTAACTATCCCAGTATTATCCCTCATTTTCACCTTCAAATATTAAATCGTTACCAAACGCATGAGAGAGTTATATCAAAGATCAATCTTTATAATACGTTTTATATGGTTCACCAATAAGTATGTATGTTACTCAAGTATTGTATCATGAATGAAATTTTTTTAATCATTCAGTTATTCATAATAAAACCCATAAAAAATCCCTTATAAATATAGAAAATCACATTCAATTTTCATATATTCAAAAGTGGAAATATCATTTTTCATTGAGAAATCATAAGAAAACACAAAATTGATTAAATATGATCTTATTGAAAAACATTAAATTACACAGTAATATAGACATGTATAAACATATGTGATGGAAGGGAAAGTAGTTAAAGTTATAAAAATTTTAAAACATTCCTTTCTACACCATTGAAAAAGTCAAATATATCCCATACATAAATCATTGAAAGATTCTTCATTTTGAAATTTGTAAATAATGAAATATAGAGTAAAAATGTTCCTTCATAATCCTATATAGAATTTAAAAAAATATTATTTAAACATTTAAATGATCATTAACATGGAATAAAAATATTTGGATTGAAAACATTAAAATTAATTTTTAAAAGAAATTTTCTGACAACATGTCTCATCCAGCATTAAGCAATTTATAGCTCTTGAATAATTAAAATATATTTTTTATTTTTTATAAAGAACCATTTTATTAGTTATTAAATTATCATAATTCCATTTATTAATATATTGACATGTTTTATTTCAGTATAACAATTGTAATGTTCATGTTGGACGTTTTTGGGCCATTCAGTTTAGAACCTCAAAAAAACATCAATGTGTGGACTATGTTTAAATATCTTATGGTTCCATAAATTATAGAATCATAATGAATTTCATAATTACATTATTTATAAAATAAATAATAATGTTAAACAAAAACTTTAAGGTGACAATTAATGATGAATCACATTATTTCATAGAGATGGAAGTCCTAATGTTCAAATGAATGACATTTTGATTTATTTCCAAGGTGGAAAAGAAAAAAATTAGTTAATTGTCTATATTTAAAAAATCATAAAAAGGTTATAGATTAATTTTTTTTTAATTAATTCCATCCTTATGATCATCATTTTATGGTGGATATAAAAAGATAATCACATCGCTTTATAAAGATGGTCATCCACATGTATTAACATTCAATGTTATTTTTTTATAATGAATAGAGGGAAAGAATGTTAGAATTATAATAAATTAACTAAATTAACTTTTTTACGCCAATATCATATTTCTTAATCCATAGTTTTATCATTCATTATAATTTGATGAAGAAAAATTTTGCATGGAGTGGTAGTGTACATATACTCATGAGCAATGATTTCATTTCCAATAGGATTAAAAAATAGATAAAAGGGTTGTTCAATAAAAAATAATAAAAAATATATTAAATATACTGATGTTTTTATATGAACATGATAAACTAATATTTAAAATATGTAGAATAAGAAATAAAAACGAAACATAAGGTTAATAATTATACCACTTCTTTGTAAAACATTTGTTGCGTACTCATCATGGCTTTATTTGATTGTGTTATTATGAAACCTGAACCTCTATGACATGGGGAGGGATATTTGGAAGTTAATTTTATAGTTATTTTTTGAGATAAAAAGGATCAATTTGTTTTAAATAGTTTGTAGATGAGGATTATTTTTATAAGTTAGGAGAGTACGGAAGTTGTTAAAACATAAAAATAATATATAATATATGAATTTCTCATAGTAACATTTAATAAAATAAATATATTTAAAATATAATATTATTGTGAGTGAAAATAAACTAATAAAATATTATTTAATTTTTCTTATAATATTTCTAACATTATCAAATAGTTTTAACCACTTTTTATCACTTTGAATAAATATGGGTTTGACAATGTATTACTATAATTACTATTTTTAATGACTTAAAATGGAATTGATTATAATAAAAAAAATTAAATCTATTATTCCAAATATGAAACATATTTTACCAATTTAAATTTCTTTTTTAATTAAATAGTAATTTTAATATAAATATGTGGACTTCAACAAAAAGGTTTTTTAGAAAACTGTCATTTTATGTATAAAAATGATTTCAAACCCAATTAAAGTATATTAACTATTATAATAGACATAATTAAATTATTATTTTCAAAAGGGAATAATTTTAATTTATTCCCAATATAGAATAGACTATTTTTATTTAAATACTATAAAATAATTGACAATTTGAATAAAAATTGGTACTGTCCTCTATTCACTACAAAGTCAATCTTTTCAGAAAATCCTTAAAAATAATATTATGATAAAAAAATATGATAAATCAAAAAATGAATTAATATTTATAAAAATTAAAAATATATGATTTATAAATTATTCTTTTAATTAAATCTATTTATTGATTGAAAAATTAATTTAGTAAAACAAAACCATTTTGATTTCGATTAAAAAAGTCTACAATTTCAATTATAAAACTACAAAAAATATGAATCCATAAAAATTAATTTGATTAATCATAATATATCTCTATTTATATTATTATATATATTGTAATATAGGTATCATAATTTTTAAAACAAGGCTTCAATTATTGGTGTTTAGTAAAATGCATGGGTTATTTTCTAGAACTTCTTTTCTTTATACATATCGTATTCATAAGATATAATGAATTATAGTGATTATATACATATTAATTATGATATATTTGGTTGTTTTATTATTTTAATTTATTGAAATTAAATAGTAAATTATCTAGTTTGGTTGTTCAACCAAAAATGAATACGCACATTGGTTTATATGTTAATGATTTGGCTAATTATACATGAAATGAAATGGTCCCCAACATTTCTGGTGCAACTCATTGATATGGAATTCATGAATTTTATATGATGGAGAATATATATGGAATTATAATAGATTATAATATACTCCAATTTTTCTCAAAAAAAATTAATTTATGTATTTCTTTTATTCTGAAATATTTGATCGTATTGTTATATGATATAAATTTGATCTCATTATGATAGTTTTATGTGAATTTTGGTCAGATTATTTTATGGAACAAGATTATATATATTCATATAATTTATTACTTTTTGTTGAGTTTTATTGGTGTTAAAATCATTTAATAATGATTCCATACACCTTAAACATTTATTGGAAGCCTTTGGGGTCTGGGGGATGCGCATAAGATTAATTCAATTTGACACATTTCCTATCCAATAGACTTGGTGTAAGATATTAAATATAATATTAATTTGGAATGGTTTGTTAATTGATATGTTAAGAACTAATATATGATTTGTTGTGACTTAAAAAATAGAGTAAAAAATCACATATAACATATTTATAATGACCTTCATATAAATATAGTTGTGTAGTACCTAAAGTGTTCTTCAACACTTCTAGGCATGCTGAAAATCTTTGTCAAGGGTTAATCTAGTGAGAGTTTTTTGTTATTAATTTTTAAGGGACTTCCCTTTTGGACATTATCATTCACTTGTTATTAAATATTTAATTATTTGAAATTATGATAATATTATATGATTTTTGAGTTGTATTATATTTTGAAACCTATAATTAGAGTGGGGTGATGAATATGTTGTGATTTTTGTTTGGATTATTAGAAAATTATTATATTTAAGAAACTAAGAAACTAATAATAGGAAAGCACTATGAATGTGATTCTCTCTAAACAAAAAATAAATAATATTCATTATTATATGAATTGTACAATATTTTCATGATTTAGAAAAGGGAAATTTTAGTGATGAGGAAAGTTATATGGATTCTTCATTGGATTTTCAAAGGCATAACACATGCGTATTTTTAGGTGGATCAGTTTCTGAATGGTCTTATAAGCATATAATAGAGATAAAAACCACCAACTTCTATTTTATTCAAGGTATTATTATACATAATATAGTAGTATATATGTTTCAGAAGTTTTCACCACCTTTATGGGAAATAGTTATAATTTTTATAGTTGATCAAGGAAATATATGAAAGTGATTTTTGGAATTTTTTTAATAACATATTCAACCAATATAACTTCCATATATCAATTAAAATAAATTTGGATTATCAGAAGCAAGAGGAACTATTATTATGGATTATAATTATTATTTTTCATACTTAACTCGATTTGATATAGAATTGGAAGATACTAAATATTTCAAAGATCAAATGTTCGAGTCATGTTTATAATAATAAATTCACAGTGGATTAGTCATGTTTTGTATTATAAATAATATAAATGTGGTGAATAGGGTGAAAATGTAAGAGAAATATTTTTTGAAAATATTAGTAGATTAGACACTTATTTTAATTTGGGAATAGGTGAAACTATAACTGTGGAAATAAGAATAATAGGGAGAGATACACCTAGATTATTAAAGTAAAATATAATGAATCTATTCGATCAACTTATATTTCATCCCATAGTAAGAAATATACTGGTTGTTTCTAATTTTTGACAATTGGCTATTTCCAAAGGTAATATATGAAAACACCTAAATAGTTTAATAATTGTTTCTAAATGAAGTATAAATGTTTTTTTGATAACAATATTCTGATATTGAGGAATAAGATCTATTATAGTACGTATCGAGACAAAAAATAAAACCACAATGATTCCGATATATTACTTGTTTTCCTTAATATCAAACAAGTCACATTGATTCTAGGAACACCTCAACAACTCAACCGGAACAATATAATAATAGGGATATAAAATATCTTATAGGGTGACCAAAAAAGTATTTGGAAGAGAATTACATGATTAATAAAGAATAGGGTTCCTCAATTTTATGAGGTATGTTTATCCTCTATTCCACTTCAATGAATTTTTTCTTGAAAAGGGATCATCAAACTTATCCTTCCCTCCAATGTGGTAAATAAGATCATGTTTCTTGTAAAAATAATGAATCATATCTAGATAATTCTGACAACTCTAGGGAAATTATTGTGAAATGTATTGAAGTTTGATATATATTATATTAAAATTATTCATGTTTATTTATTTATAGGGATCCATTTCACAAATAATTTATATTTTTATCAAATAAATAGGGGGAGAGGGTTGGTTTTATTAAATGAATGGATTTATTTCATGGCATAGTGTGTTTATTCCATATCATCGTATGGATTTCTTCATTTATTAAAATGGTAATAGAATATAAATACTAGTTGAGTAGTTCTATTATTGAATGTGGTTTGAACTGCATTATATCAATTATAAATAGTTACCTTGAGAGAAATAAATGAAACCAAAATTAATAATATTCTTCATATAGTATGTTGAAACATGAATGTATTATCCAATTTTTTTTTGTGAATAAAAAAATTAAAATATTGTGTATTTATAAATTGATATAATACCAATAATGAGTCTTATTTCCCTTCCTTTAGGAATGATAAATCTCAAAAAACTATAGGAACTAAAAACATAGTTGGATGAATTGGAAGGAAAGAGCTATACTAAACCCTGTAAATTACAATGGGACATAATAGTTTAATTTTAAAATAATTTAGATAACACACTATGAATTTTTGAATATTATCATAAAATTAATAATGTTATGATAAATAATTTTTATCCTCTTCCTCAAAATAATGATAATTTTTATTAATTGAAGTTATACAAGCATTTCTATAAAATTTATTATTGAGATGGGTACCACCAACTCCATATAAGGTGGGATTATATTCTTATGATATGATTTAAATGCCATTATACCCACTCGCAGTACACTGAAATTGGAATTGTATTGAAAAATTAAAACATTTTATTAATGGAATTGGTTAACCTTATATTTAATTACTATTTGAAGGATTTTTTCGTATTGATTGATTATAAATTTTGGATCTCTTGAATTATAGGTAAAAAATAGCTGAATATAAAGATTTTTTTGGTAATATTGTGATACCATCTCTTATATGGTAAATTCATTATGTGTGACTATTAGGAAAAATAAGGTAGATTTCATAGCCAATTCATTTCAGATCATGGTATATGAGTCGACTCTGAGAAAATTGAGGTTTCGGTTTCATGGTAACCAACTACGATTGGTATCAAAATATAAATGTTTATTAGTTCTAGTAGGTTATTACAATTTCATTTTAAATGCCCTGTTATTCATTGAATTCCCTAATACTACCTTAAAGAGAATGAGTATTCTATTTTATTGGAGAAATAAATGTCATAATTTTTTTATAAGATTAAGGCCAGACATACATTGACTGCTATTTTCATCTTTCTAAACAATTTGAGGGAAATATATTATATTTTGTGGCATATTTTATTGGATATGGATGTGTTCTTGTTTTAGTATACAATTTAAATTCAATATCTTTGAATATCTTTTTCACCAAAAATAAACTATCCAACACATGATCTAGAATATACTAAAGATGTTCTTTCATTATGAACTGGGTAGGATGACAATTTTTGGGAGAAGTTCTTCATTTTAAATATTCATAAAATTTTGAATAAAACCATCTCAAAATGGTAATTTTTCTGATGAAAACATGTTCCACTATGTACCTCATGATTTTCAACAATGACGTAGTTTCTAAACTCAAAAAATAAAATTTAGTAGATTGTGAACTGAATAGAAATTAAAATAAAAAAGTTGTTAGAGGAGTTTGTGTTCAATAGAAATAAATGGGGGTGATTGTTGATATTATTAGATTATATAGTACATATTAATTACATGATTTTTAATTTAACCTCATCCTAGTCATTTTTGTGAATGTAAATTAATCTTAATGGTCAAACAATGACTACATTAATATTAGTTCAGAAATTAATATATGATTGACAACTAATGGATAGATAGAGAATAAAAAAATTTATATTTTAAGACAATTTCGAGGTATTCTATTCATAAAATGAATATATATTTTGTTTATTCCATTAGATATGTTTTTTTCCACCTGATATTTGAAAATTGCATAATGCAATAAAAAACTATTTCTTGGTGGTGTATATTGTAGAAGATGGATAAATTTGATAAAAATGTATAAACTATTCGTTTTTAATGACAAACAAAAATATTTATTATAAATGTTTTATTAATAATCCCTATATCTGAAGATATGGTGGAGTAATTTTTTTGAACATTTTCACTAAGTAATAATGAAACATAATAAAGAAGATGTTTTATGATTGAATATTGACCAAATTACTAAGCTGGATGTTCTCAATAAAATTATGGATTTGAGATCTACTAATGAGTTGTGAATGATTTAAATCTCATATGTGTTGCAATTTTAGGGGGTGTTGGTTTCTTTGTCTCTATCCAAGACCCTGGATTTACCTTTTCTTTTGTTAGTTGATACAAAAAGATCATAAAAGCCAATTTCCCCTGAGCGTGTAACATCTCCCTAAAAAAATTGATAATCATAGAATAAAATTTATACCATAGAGTAAATATATAATATATGTGGTAT
Source organism: Viscum album (assembly GCA_963277665.1). Classification (NCBI taxonomy): domain Eukaryota; kingdom Viridiplantae; phylum Streptophyta; class Magnoliopsida; order Santalales; family Viscaceae; genus Viscum; species Viscum album. The sequence continues at coordinate 823,767,059 of OY728148.1, read as the reverse complement.
GGAATATGGTGGTTCATGGGAATAACATTTTCTATTAGTAGAGTTTCAATTTATTAATTGTTATCACTCATTGATAAATATTTCCCTATGTGAAACATTATATAATAGAACTTTTTAATATCTATATTTTCTTGAAGATATTTCTGAACCATCAGTAATTTAGACTTATTTAGTCCTAGGCACTATTGATAATATACATATTGTTAGCAAATTAATCTAAATATTAAATATTTATCAAAAAAACACATGAATTTCATCTTCACCTCCATTAATCATTTGAGAATTATGTTAAATTGTCTTTGAAGATTGGGAATCATTCCTTATGTAACCATAGGAAACAATCTCCTTGATATGTGATTCTATTTTATATTCTTGAACACCTATACAATGTTACATATCAATTTTCTCTAACAGTATGATTCATTTAAAATCTTATTTTCTTCCATATTTATAAAATGATGGAGTATCATCCCAACATATCTCATGTGATTTATTGGGACCGTGTTATACAAGAGTAAGGTGATTTTTTCTATGAAATTAAAATGAAAATTATATATTGAGAAGCAAATTTCATATAGGATATAAACATATATATATATATATAGTGCGTCTACTCTTGGAAAAATGTTTCAATCTAAATAAGACATTAGAATGACATATGTTTATATAGAATATATTCCTGATGATGTTTAATTACACTATAACACGCAATATTAATGAGGAATGAAATCCTAACGATAGTGATTCTGTGAAACCCATTATTTGATGTTTTATTAATATTTTATTTAATATTATTTGTTTTATGAGGGGAATTGGTTGGGTTTTTGGATGTTTTGGAGATGGGAATGGCAGGAGAACTATGTTTAGGATATTTAGGTATCACCAAGACATGATAGGAACCATCGTGTCCATTGTGATACCTTGCATTTTTTATGTCCATTTTAGGATTAATATTAATTTAATTAATCATTATGTCATTATTCATGATGTTTTTTGGGTTAGGTGGTTTGTCAGTTTCCTTATAAAAGACAAGGATTTCCAACACACTATGATAGTGGGTATGGTTGTTGTTTTTAGGCATGTCTAGCACTCTATAGTCGTTATAAAAATAGTAATACAAGAACCACCATTTAATGGTCCTCACTATCATGGGATTAAAATGGATAGGTGAGTGCCTCTGCAAGGAATACGTGGTATGTGTCACTAAAACATTGTTGGAAAACAGAACCGCATGGTGATAGTCAAATTTATACTTTTTAAAAATGGTCTATTTTCCCCATGAATTTTTTAGTGGATTTAAAAAAACATAGAGAATTATATGTAGGATACTTTAGAGAATCATGAATTATATTTTTACTAATTCTAAATTTTTAAGTTGATTATTCCTCATTTTGTTACAAGTGATATCTAAATATAGGTTTTAGTATATAATATTCGGATACTTTCTTCACAGTGACATTATTAATCATTTATTTTATTATCTACAAATATTGTATATATGTGGTTTTTCTCCCAAACTACTACAAAAAATTACATTAAATATTATGATATATAAATTTTAATTATTTTAATGAAAATGTGCGGAGTTTTGTTTTTCGTTGAACTGGTTGATTATTCGTTTGCATTAAAAGAGAAGTTATTTTATGTATGAACTATATTTCATAATGATTTTGTGTGAATTCATGAAATTAATGTAAATATAAATGTTTCTCTAAAAATTTATAGTCATTATATATTTATGGTCATGTTAAATTTTTTCAGATCTAAGTGAAAAATTGTGTATAATGAAACTGTATTCTTATTGTGTATTTAGTACATCTGGGGAATCCTTCATAGAGAGGGTTACACTGGCTGCATAAGATGAATTCTATTGTGGGTGATTTGTATTATTACATGGATTATGTTTAATTATTCAATTTATTTATATGTATAATTTTCATGGTATATCATTATTTATCCATTTATGTATATTTTTTTCATGTAATAACATGTATTTCTCTTTGTGTCGTGTATAAGATGTTTAGTGGAATTTAAATACTATGATTTATAAATACCTGTATCATATAAAATCTAGAACATAAAATGATAATGATTATAAATATGATGGTTTGATAAATGTATCCAATTTTTTTATTAGAGAATCATTATTTGGAAATCATGGATTCAAAAGGATATAAAGTAGATTTAAATATGGTATGGTTTTTGGGAAGTTCATGATTTGACCCAACCTTTGTCTTTGGAGTCTTTTGTAATTATAGATACATTTTTTTGTATATTCACACGATGAAACCCCCACAATGTTAATGATTATATTATATAAATTTTGTGTCATTTATTTATCTTGTCTATATTTATAATATATATTCATTTAAATAGGTGTTTTTTTGTATTTGGGCACTAGACATCCCCCAACAATTTCAAATACCCTTGGATTTTATTGCAAGCCTTGGGTGTTTGGGAGATGAACCTAATATTTGTAGAATAATTCTATTTCCAAATACAATGAAGTGGTGTTAGGATGTTACATATGTGTAACATGAAAATAATGAGTCATCATGAGCATATGTAAAGGTATATTCTATAAAAAACAAAGCATTACAGATAAATCTAACTTGATCATGTCCATGCATAACAGTATAGAAAATGACAAATGTGTCATACATATGCATAATTATTTAATTTAATATAATAAATTTAAAAATTTATTATAGGGATATGTAATTATATTCCCAATAATTTAATATTAATAAGGTTATAATTCTGTATTTGACATTTATAGAAAACACACATCCATAATAAACATGTAATAAACCATTGATAATAGAATAAATTTTACTATAATGATTTGAGGAATATTTCAATCTAAAATAAATGTATACACACAATGTCGAAGGGAATATATAATTTTAAAATAAAAATCTAGAATTACTAAAAAAATAAAATTAATAAAAAATATAATAGGAATCAATGAGAATTAAAGAAGAAATGTTTTCCCAAAAAACGTTAGGGGTGGGTATAAATACAATCCAAGAATGTAATAAAATATATCTGAAATTTTAGAAATGGAAAACTGAAATAAAATATATTTCTAAGGATTTTATTTGTGTTTTGGAAAAATCATTGCAACATTTGTGAAAACTGATGTAATTTTATGAATAAGATAAATAATATTAGAATGGGATTGAAGGTCCCCTTGGAGATAATGTTTGGAATATATTATGGAAAAATATTTTACCTGAAAACAAATTGAAATGTAAAATTATATAAATAAATAATGATAAATTGAGTAAAAATATTAATATTTGAAAATACATATATTTCACTAGAATGTGGGTTTGAAAAATTTAGATATTTCTACAAATAAAGGTCGAGTGACACCCCCTTAGAAATTTTATTTCAAAAGTAGAATAGATCAATTAGTGGGTGAGAATGAAAAGTACATGTAATTATCCAAAAAAATATAAAAAATTAAAAGATAATATTAAGTGGATATATAAACTACATAAAATTTTTATTAAATCCGTAAGAGTAGATGTAACGCTAAGAGAAGAGATTGAAATAATATTCCCTTTCAATAGTTCTCATTATGTTTCATCATTTTTACTCCTAAAATATTACCAAATTATTTGAAATAAAAAATAATCCAATGGTAGATAATATTTCCTAATGTTATTTATTATTATTTACAAATAATGTAATTTATTTATTATCAGTTTATGTATGATTAAATGTTATGATGTTATGTTTTTTTGGATTAATCTATTTTAATATTTATTTCATGGTTTTTTTATTTTTTATTCATACAATAGTAATATTGGCTTAAAGATAATAAAAATAAATAAACATAATATTTATATGTCTTATATGTAATTTAATATAACTAAATGTGAAGGCGGTGATAATTAAAGGATTCATAGTCCCATCACACGTGATTTAACATACTATTTCCATGAAATTTTCTATAAGGTGAATAAATGTGTTTTTATGTAGATTATTATTACATTAGTTGTTTCATATGGAAATTTATTTATACATATATTTGTAATAATAACATGATATAATTTAGGTCATACATAATGAATTAACAATGTCTTTGTTGGATGAAAAAATCGACCATCAAGAAATTTTTTTCTAATGTGGGAGTCAGAGATATTATGAATATATTTATTTTAAATAATATTTTTATAGTACATTGATATCATTAATATATGGTAAATAGAATAAATTATTTTTTTGGTGGATTATTTTAGAATAGGAAAGGGTAATAAAAGAATAGATGAAGGTAAAATGAAACAGAAAAGGGAGTAAGTTTACCATGACATTAAAGATTCTTTTTTTCTAAATATTTAATATATTAGCGGAATGTATTTTTATTAGAGAAATATTTCTATAATGAAACTAGGAAGTAAAATATAATGTTAATGGATTTATCTTGGGAATAAAGTTTTTTTGGGATGTTATTTTCCAAAGGATTGATAAGGCTACAGATTCTTGTTTTTGAAGTGTATTTTATTGTAAAATAATGTAGAAAATAGTTTTTCAAGATCACATCTAGTAAATAGGGTGTTATTTGAGACTATAGAAAATATTTTGGTATAAAAACACGTATTTCTGAATAAAAACCTTTTAATGATATAATTTACTTATCAAAAAAATTTGAGTGGAAATAACGAGACACTAAATTTTTAACAGAATAATTTATCTTTGAAAATATTTGATATTACATTTTGTGATTTGGAAATTTTAATTATTTTTTAATGAATTTTATAAATTATTAATTTTATATCGATAAGGGATATCAATTTTAGAGTCTATAGTGTCATTATAACATATATTTTATTTCATGAAACATGTGGTATTTGAAAAAAAATTATTTTTACATTCACTCCATAATTCATTTATTTCAAAAAATTATACAAAAATCGATAATAGAATATTTTTATTTTCTAATAAAGATAATAATATTCATTTTATCAAAATAATATTCATTATTTTTAACATTATTATATAATTATTATAATAAAATTCATATATTCAACAAAATATGTTATATTATACAGTATAGACATATAAGCATTGTTCTTTGACAAAACTAATATGATTAAAAATTTATTGCGATTAATAAAATTTATATTTACTTGTTCTATTAATGGTAAATACTATAATAATTAATTATACTATACTAATTTTCTTATTACTATTGAATCAATCATATTAATATTCAAATGATTTTGACATAGTTGCAATGGTCTTATTATAATGACAATAAATTATTTTCATTAATAATTCATATAAATTCATTTTTGTTTAGTAATTAACTATTCTTATAGAGTTCTCTCAATACTGTAATGATTTTTTTTCAGAATTTCTTTTATACTTCCAATTTATTTTTTTCTATTAAAAATGTTTTTTCTTGATGTGAAATTTCATAAAGACCACAAGAATATTGAATTTAAATTTATATAACTATTTACCAATTTGTTAACATCTCATTACACTGTTATAAATTTATTTTTGTGTTTTTATCCTATATATTTAATTTTCATCCATAATGAAAAAATGAATGTTTTTATATTGTTTTTGGTACATGTCATTTATTTATACTTTGACTTATACATGAATTCAAACTTATTAACAATGTATTAAATCAATGTATAAACAATATTTATGTGGAATAGATTTATATATTTATATATCCTCTTACCATCAAAATGAACATTGGTAAAATAACTTTTTAATTTTTAAAAATATATTTCAAGGGGATTAAATTATCAATATATATATATATAAAATTTAGAATGTTATATTCTCCAAACATTAGATAATATCATCCTTATAATTTTTAATTATTGAGGAAAACCAATTAATATTTTATTTTTTTATCAGTAATATAAATTCACAGTTTTATCTTAAATATAAAATATGAAAATTCTTAATATATCTAAATTAAAGCATATTCAAAATGTTTATCTTGTGGGTGTAGACATTCTAGTACATGAGTTGTGAAACCACTTGTTTGACACCCTTGAGGTCAGGGGTTTATGGTCTCTATTAATGGTGTATTTGTATAGGAACTATTATTGTTTTACAATATGTATTATAGAAATGTAATAGCTTGTACCTTATTAGGTATTCAGCCAGCAGGAAAGTAGAGTATATAGGGTGTTACAACTACAATTTGATTCACCATTAATGATATTTTGTCCATGTAACAAAATTGATTTTTTCCGAATGTGTTATGTGTACATTTCAACTATTAAACATGTGTTTTGAACAATAAAATAATTGGGTTATGCCCTGTGGTTTTTATTGGGTTTTAGAATGATTTATATACCTTTTTGATGGTGCAATGTTTTAGTATGATTTTACCAATCTGTGTCGATCCTCCAAGAACTCATTTGACTAGTGGAAGTTGTACCTTTTGGGGGGAATAATTACGGAACATGGTTTATCAAACAATAAGACTTCAACTGAAATTTTTTCAGCTCATTCCCTTAGAGAAAATCATTGTATATACATTGTTTTAAAAACCATGTGACCATATAATGAGATTTTCCAATATATCGAGTAATCATTATAGTTTTACCACATGGTATAAAAAACCTAGAATCCAAAACATGTGAAAATGTTTTTATTAACTCATACCTAATTTTAATGGTCATTAATTACACGTTTAGACTCATCCTTCCTCATAATCAAAGCACTATAAAATATTGAGACTCTATAGGAATTTCCCATGGATTTCCATATATTATTTGTATGAATTCATAAGATCCAAGGGCTTTGATGATCATGTATTAAGGTATTTTATCCCCAATCCACTATTCATTGAATTTATATCATATCCACTTATTTTCCATTGAAATTAATCATAGATATGGCTTTCTATTAAATTATCTGTGGAATTACGGTACTATGTAGCAATGGAATTTTCGAATTGTTGACATAATCAACACATGGATCCAAATCATTAGCATTTGTTCATCATTTGAGAATAGAAAACTATTGGAAATGGAGATTCTATAGTATTTTTTATCTTATATAACCCTTTTATTTTTTCTTTCAGTTCATCCTAGATCCAAAAATCATATTGTTTTGGAACCGATATCATTCTAGGATTTCCAATGCAACAATTATGCTCAAACATAAAAAACTATCATTGAAACATCTTTATATAAAAGGTAAATATTACTTCTCATAATAAAATTATGTTATGGGTTATTTTCTCTGTTGTATCTCATTCATGTGTATCCCCATGAGTCCTTTTCATGAAGTTAGGTCACATGTAATGTCTATATAACCCCAAAATGTTTTTCTCATTTTTTATATCATATGGGTGTTTATAGTTGTTAGTCTTACATTACATAATAAGAACATTGTTTTTCATCATGTGTATATATTTGGAATGAGTTTCCTTCTATAGGTTGGTACATATTCTATATCCCTTGAGTAAGATGTTCTAAATATCAGGTAACTTGTACACAATCTATCCTTGGTAGCAGGATGTGTCAAATATTATTTTTGTGATCTCTTATCGAGGTAGGATGTGTCAGAAATGGATGGTAGATGTTCCTATTGAAATAGTTATAAGGTATGTTGAGCTAGTAAATAATTTCTAAAGACATATGTTATTATTTTTTGATATACACATTGTTTATCTATTCTCTATAAACATTAATTTCTTGCACCGATATATCATAGGCCGTCATGCTATAGAATATTGGTGGTATCTTTCTAGGTCTCATACTCTAACTATACTAATGAATTCCATTTAAAATGTAGATTTTAGGAACAAGGATCTAGTGTGTAGAGAACCGAAGCTTGATATACATGGACATTACATTACTTTTGCGGAATACTTAATACATAACAAAAACAGACACACAAGGATTGTAATAGTTTAGTGTCTTTGGAAACTCAGAATATAATATTCTAATCTTGGTGAAAGATCTTCAACATATCAATTAATGATCTTCCCCTTTTGTTTTCTTACCTAAAACTGTTATTTAAATCTTTGGGAAAAGAAAACATATAAAGGGTGAGCTCAGATGCTCAACAAGGGTAAGAATAGAGAACATAAAATAATCCTTATTCATTTGAATGTAAAAATCATGAGCATAAAACCTAAACATAAAAATCTTGAACAATGAAAAAAACATGGCAGTACGTAAGGCATAGATCATGAAGAAAAATTAATCATGATAAATTTGCATCAGAATAAAACATGTAATTGTGGAAACCATTCAGAAAATATTATGATTTCCATAGTATCCAAGGTATTGCTGCCAAGAACATTCTAGTGGACAAAGTCCCTTTCTGAATCGAGTTCACTCCTCGTTCCAATCCTGTATTACTGAACCGGTTTAACTTTCCATTCCAGCCATATCTATCTCATGAGATATAAATATTTACCTAATGCATTAAAGGGAGATATAGTTCCCACCCATCTCATAATGAAATCATTCTTACTTGTGCAACAAAATAAACTTAAGACATTCCTCATAACCCAAAGAATAAAATGGGTTTCATAAACATCATCCCATAATAAAATAATCCATATAAAACAAATGGATATAATTTCATCATAAATGAAGTAAAACCGTGTAAATAATAGATACATTATACTTAAAACATACACATATGAAATAATGTCATATTAGATGGAGAATGGTTTTGATAAAACACTTGAAATGAATTCTTGAGGAAAATATGCTTTCTTCTTCAAAATCATTTTCTTTTAACAAAATGTCATGAAATATTAAAAGAAAATGGTTTTGTTGAAACTAATCATGCAATCTTGTATAGGAAGCTTCATGAAAATGGGGCGTTATGAAACCGTAAAAATCCATTCATGCCATATAAGTTTAAAATAACATTCTCCTCTTACTTTTTTCAGAAAAGTCAAAAAGTACCACGTATGATAAACAAAAGAAATATTCCTTCCATACGATGTGGTAAAAGTAAGAAAAAGGTAAAAATGACTTAAAAATACATAGATAGAAAGTAAAAATTTTATGAAAACATTTTTAGAGCATATGGATATGGATAATAAACATAACCCCCAGTAAATACTTACGAGTAAACAATCGCGGACAAGAATGAGATTGGAATCATTATCCCTTACCATAGGTCTGATATGTTTCGTGCATATCCAAACCTCCAGTATAATGATTTAAATAATTTCATTAACTTATTACAGAATCATATTAATTGTTATGATATCATATATGGTTAACTTATGACCTTAAAGTACCCGTTCTTTTGTAAGTTCCATGTTAAAGTAGAGTTTTTGGTAAAATTGTTTTATTTATCGTACATGTTTGGAATTGTTGTTCTTGATATTATTAATTATAACCTGATTTAATAAATTAAAGAGTGTAAAAAATTAATTATATGTAATATATATTCATCATATACATATATATATATATATATGATAGATCGATAAATGAAATGAAATACACTGTTCATGGAGATGGTAGGCCGTACGTATGCATGAACACTGTTTTCGTTTCCTTATTGAATTGAATGGAATTAAGTAGATGAAATTCATATATATATATATATAAATAAATAAAGTATCATTATTATGTCATATATTTCATTATTAATTATTATATATACTTTATAATCATTAATGAATGGTTAACATTGAGAATGATTCTCATCGCGTCGTGGAGACGGTAGTCCGTACGTACGCACGAGCGATGATATCATTCCCATGATCATGGAATTCTATTGAAGTGTATGTATAATATTTCAGAATAAATATCACTTTATAATAATCATATATAGTTGTCTATTTACACCATTATACCCATCCAAGTAAGGTGGTGGTCGAAACCAGATTAAACCACGGCGTGGAAACGGTATTCCGTACGTACGCACGCGCCGTGATTTAGTCTTCTGTAGGATGGATAGATAGTGAAATAGGGTTGTTTCATACTTATAATAACATATCCGTATATGTGTGATACTTATTTTATTACTTTGTAATGAAACAACTAAATAAGAATAAGTAGAAGAAGAAATAAAGCCGAAAGAATCGGTAACAGACATTACCTCTTCTTTGAAGCGCCTCTACTTAACCTCCTCTTAAAGAACTAAAGATGGACTTTTAAGAAGACCAGAACCTCTAAGATCTTTCTATGGAAGTGGGTAAGTGATATTTTTAGGGATTGGCCGAGATTTAAGGCTCAACGTAGTGTGAGGAAGAGAGGTAGGATATTCCCTTTTATAAGGGAGGAGAGGGGCACCTTTGGAAATATAAGAAATATTAGTTTATATTAAATCCCAACCCCACATATAAACTTCAAAAATGACTCATATCAAAATATTAGATTATATAGGGTCTTAATATAATCATCCAATAAAATTTAAACATGTTAGGAATTTATTTTAAACATTATCAACTTGATTTATCCTTATTTATCAATTTAATTTTATTGCTGGTAATAATATTCTAAATTTTAAATTATTATAAATAATTACATATGTGTTTTTAATTATTCATAATTTGACACTTTATGACATTTCAGAAAATATAAATTTTAATTTATAATTTTTAAATATTTTTGTGATTTTTAAACAATATTATAATATCTAATTTTTATAAAATAACAATAGTTTAAATTTTTACACTATTCATTTATTTGAATTTAAATAAATTATATACAGAAGATATGTTCGAAATAAAAGCTTTAATAGATTCATAAAATGTCATATTTATCTATAAAAGTAGTGGAGCACATTAAATAGTTCATATAAAATTTATTTTAATATTTCTAAGATCATTTATTTGATATTTCAATATATAAAATAATTTCAACATTACAATTGTGTCATAACTAATGATAATTATTTAATCCCTAAAAATTATAAATAAATTCATATGATGTAGATAATTGTATTAGAGTTCTGGAGACTATTCATATTTGAAGTTTCATTATGTTTATCATGAAATTAAAATATTATACTAATAAGATTTAAGAAAGTGACATGTTGTCACTTTCTTTGGTTTTAATAATAATAAAACTATTTTTACGGAAAAAAGTCCATGAAATGAATCTAATCTGACCCTTAGGTGATATGGGTCGACTTTTAGTCATCCAATAGGATTTTTTCAGGTGTTAGGGTAATTTTATAATCTTATATTACCCTTAATTACCCGATTTACCTTTAACTATGGTAAATACAATTTACCATAGTTACTATTCATAATGCCCAAAAATAAAAAGTAGCCTATTACCATAATTTGGAACCACTGATTCCAAATATGGAATTGATTTTTAAAAATTCAAAATACATAAGTTTCAGTAATTAATTTAAAATTAATCTCATTGTTAAGAAAACGAGTTTTAGAGGTTAAAACATTGCCAAAGATAGAAATGATTTTACATATGAATTCAATGTGAAATTAATGCTAATGACATACATTATATTAAATGGTAAAAATATATTATATATATAATTTAAAACCATTATATATTATATTTTAACTATATAAATTATTACGATGAAAAAAAAAATTTAATTAAAATATAGCGTGTTTTTACTATTCATTAAAATATGAAAGTTATCAGAAAAATATCGAAACATTATCCAATGGAAATTTTTATATCCTGATTCGAAATTATAATTTTATTTTGAAAATTGAACTTATAAACATGTCAAAATCTAGATTTAACGTGGGTGCTCCATCAAAAGGAGGCAAAACAGCATTTTTTTAAAAATACTTATTTTACCCGAAAAATTTATTTTGTTCTCATACCATGTTCTAGAAAATGTGTAAGATGAATAATAATGTTATAAAATTCAAAATTTAGTTAATACTATTCATAACAACTAGTTTTTTATAATATTATAACCATATATAGTTGTTTAGTGAAAACCGGTATTGCGTACAACACACGCTAACGAGGAAGGTTGTGATTTCGTGTAATGCAAGCCAAGTCAGGGTTGCGTGTAGTACAAGACTTCTTTGTTGTTTTGTATAACAAAATCCTACCATATTTCATTTATAAATTTAATATATATATATATATATATATATATATATTCACTCAATGTTGCGAACTTGAAATTGCGTGTAACATGATCCAAGAATAGTGTTACGTATACTACAAGCTAATGTGGTGTTGCGTATAGTAAAATCTAATCTTGGTGTAGTGTATAATAGAAGATCAAAGAAATTAAAAATAATATATCTCATATAATCTTGGGGTGTTACATTATACCCCCCTTAAAATGAATTTCATCCTCAAAATTCGTTGGGGTTATAAATCCTTTACTATTCATAGAAACCCACAAAGTAAAAAGGAATACTAAAACTAAATTTTAAAAACTAAAGTAAGAAATGTAACGATTACCCAATGTAACTCATAACTGGGTTTCCATATAGGGGAACATAGGTGAAAATATGGATATGGAAGAAAAATATAACCATCAAGTTCTGATGGAGAGTGGTAGGGAACATGGCTATGGAAAAGAAATCAATCACAAAGCCATAAATTTGTGATGATCTAAGGTACCATTTGATTAATCAGATATAAGAGCACTAGGAAAACGTTTTTGGTTTTCAATATCATTTCCCTAAAGTTGAAAATTTTGAATTAGAAGAAATACTTGCTTGATTTTTGTAAAATCTCACTGTTGTTCATGCTTTGAACAATTTCCACTTCATATCTTAATGAAATGAAGTTGAATTTGTTATTCATGAACTGTTAATAGATCATGTGATAGAATGATGGGTCATTCCATCTGTTTCAAAAAAAAGGTTAGAAAAAGTTATCAAATATACATAAGTCCGTCTATGGTAAGTTTAATCATGTAAGATTCCAAAAATGAACTTATACTTCATATATCATACCTCTTAATAAAATAAAACTAGTTTCTACTAAACAGGGACTTCTTGTAGCCCAGTGGCAGGCGATAAAGGCCAGTTTCACTTCAGTTGTGGGTTCGATTCCCACAGCCTTGTCTGACATGATGGGTTGTCGCTCGTCCTGCAGGTTGTCCTTTTTCTAAAACTACATTACTATAACATCCCATCAATAATATCGAAAAAAGTTCAGTCCTTAAACAATACTAACTTATGTACAACATAATCCATTCCAATCTTTAGGCTTATCTAAAATACTTTGGTCCAAGCTCATAGTATAATGAAAACAATCACTAGAAAGGTTATCTACCATGAATGTTAATACAAGCATTTATCCCACAAATATCATTAGTTATATCTTGTTGGTTTCATTCCAAACACATGAATACCTTAGTCATATATTCTCTTGAAACATAAATTACCATAGAACCTTAGTGAAAACATGAATACTGTCAAAAGGTAACTCTTTCCACATACCAAAATCCCAAAAAATCTATATAATCAAACCATAATATCACTTAGTATTTATATCAGTCATGATCTCATGAATACCATCAAACATCTCATTATCTTCTTATCCCTTCATTATGTGCATATCATCTACTTTCCAAAAATATCAGAATAACCTTCCATGGTTATCGATACAATTCAACATATACTTTTAAATACTTTAGGAAAAATAATAGTCTAACAATCCTTATAGGATTCTTTACTCCATAGTACCATACATTATTCTTTATAAACATACAATCATTCCACTAACTTCTTAAACCACTGACTGATCTTCATTATTTCTTTCATCTCATATTCCATTTGTAGTCTCTTCATCATCATCCACATAAATACTACTCATATGACCATGCTGATTCTCTTCATGTGATTTTCCCTTAGGGTATTGGTTTTCATAATTCCCATAAATTCCACATTTAAAAAATCTAATCATTGTTGATGTTATAGAAATACCATTATCCTTGTCCATGATGTTCACTAAACTTTTTTCTTTACACTTACTAGCTTTGTGTCCTTATTTTTCACTCCCAAAGCATCTTCTAGTTCCTTTAAAACAATCTCCCTAATGCCTCTACCCACATGATTTACATGAGGGAAATTGAACTTTCTTTCCTCTATGATCATCATGAAACTCCATCTTTCTCTTATTATCTGAGTCGGGAAACCTACCAAAGTTGAGATTATTGATCATATTATCAGATTTCTGATTAGTCATAATAACGATGTTAGGATTTCTAAATCCTATTTCATTTGGTTTCTCATGAAGAATATCATTCAATTGTCCGTCATAACCTCCATTATCGTGAATCTTCCTGTTTCCATCCATTTTTCAAACCCAAAAAGAATAGTGTGAGAGGAAAAAATCATGATAGGGAAAACAACCTATTAAAGGGGGAGTACCATCAATATCTAACATCTTAGGTTAAATTATAAGATCGTTACTGTAGTTCTAGGACTATATCTTATACGTATACTTATCCTTAGGGACATCCCTAGACATACCTTAGAAATTTCTCTAGGGATCTCACTAAAATTTTTGCATCCTAGTTTCCAAAGGATGACTAAACCTTTCCTATGATACCAACTGTAGAGACCAGAATCTTGACATACGTGGACATTAAATTACTTTTACGGAATACTTAACACATAAAAAAACAGACACACAAGGATCGTAATAGTTTAGTGTCTTTGGTAACTCGGAATATAATCTTCTAATCGTGGTGAAAGATCTTCAACATCTCCATTAATGATCTTCCCCTTTTATTTTCTTACCTAAAACGTTTCTTTAAATCCTGGGGAAAAGAAAACATATAAAGGGTGATCTCAAATGCTCAGTAAGGGTAATCTTAGAGAACATAAAACAATCCTTATACATTTTAATATAAAAAACATGAGCATAAAATCTAAACATCAAAATCATGAGAAATGACATAAAACATGGCAGTACGTAAGGCATAGATCATGAAGAAACATTAGTCATGATAAATTATCATTGGAATAAAACATGTAATTGTAGAAACCATTCAACACATGTTATGATTTCCATAGTAGCCAAGGTATTGCTGCCAAGACCTTCTTAGTGGACAAAGTCCCTTTCTGATTCGAGTTCACTCCTCGTTCCAGTCTTCTATTGCTGAACCGGTTTAACATTCCGTTCCAGCCATGTTTATCTCATGAGATATAAATATTTACCCAATCCATTAGAGGAAAATATAGGTCCCACCCATCTCATAATGAAATCATTCTTACTTATGCCATAAAATAGACTTAAAACATTCATCCTAACCCAAATAATAAAATTGGTTTCATAAAAATCATCCCATCATAACATAATCCATATAAAAAAATTGATATAGTTTCATCATAAGAGAATTAAACCCATTTAAATCATAGAGAAATTATACTTGAAATATACACATGAAATAATGACATCTTAGATGGAAAATGGTTTTGATAAAACACATGAAATGAATTCTTGAGTAAAATATCCTTTCTTCCTAAAAATCATATTCTTTTCACAAAATGCCATGAAATTTTAAAAGAAAAGGGTTTTGTTGAAAATAATCATTCAATAATGTATAGAATGCTTCATTTAAATGAGGCACTATGAAACCGTAAAAATAAATTCACACCGTATGAGTTCAAAATAACATTCTACTCGTACTGTTGTTGGAAAATTCAAAAAGTGCATCGTATGGTAAACAAAATAAATATTCCTTCCATACGATGTGGTAAAAGTAAAAAAAGGGTAAAAATGTCTTAAACATACATGGAAGGAAAGTAAACATTTTATGAAAACATTTTGAGAGCATACAGACATTGATAATAAACCTAACCCCCAGTAAATACTTACGAGTAAACAATCTCAGATAATAATGAGATTGGAATAATTATCCCTTACCTTAGGTCTGATATGATTCGTACGTATCCGAACCTCCGTTATAATGATTTAAATAATGAAATTGACTTATTATAGAATCATATTCATTGTTATGATATCATATATGGTTCACTTATGAATTTGAAGTACCCGTTCTTTGGTTGGTTCCATGTTAAAGTAGCCTTTTGGGTAAAATTGTTTTATTTATCGTACATGTTTGGACTTGTTGTTCTTGATATTATTAATTATAACCTGATTTACTTAATTATAGAATGTAAAAAATTATTTATATGTAATATATATTCATAATATACATATATATATATATGATAGATCGATAAATGGAATGCAATACACCGTTCATGGAGACGGTAGGCCGTACGTATGCATGAACGTTGTTTTCGTTTCCTTATTGAATTGGATGGAATTACGTAGATTACATTAATATATATTTACATAAATATAGTATCATTATTATTTCATATATTTCATTACTACTTATTATATATACTTTATAATCATTAATGAATGGTTAACATGGAGAATTAATCTCATCGCGTCATGGAGACGGTAGTCCGTATGTACGTATGAGCGATGATATTATTCCCATGATCATGGAATTGTATTGAAGTGTATGTATAATATTTCAGAATCAATATCACTTTAAAATAATCATATATAGTAATCTATTTACACCATTATACCCATCCAAGTAAGGTGGTGGTCGAAAACAGATTACACTACGGCGTAGAGACGGTATTCCGTACGTACGCACGCGCGGCGATTTCATTTTCCGTAGGATGGATAAACGGTGAAATAGGGTTGTTTCATACTTATAATAACATATCAGTATATGATTGACACTGATGTAGTTACTTCATAATTAAGAAAATAAAGAAGAATAAGTAGAAGAAGAAATAAAGTTGAATGAATCGTTAACGAACATTACCTCTTCTTTGAAGCGCCTCTTCTTAACCTCCCCTTAGGGCACTAATGATAGTCTTGTAAGAATACCGGAACCTCTAGGACGTTTCTATGGAAGTTGAGAAGAGAAATTGGCAGGGGTAGGTTTATCTTGAAGGCTCAATGTGGTGTGAGGAAGAGAGGGAGGAGATTCCCTTTTATAAAGGAGGAGAGGGGAACCTTTGGAAATATAAGAAATATTAGTTTATATTAAATCCCAACCCCACTTATAAACTTCCAAAATGACTCATAGCCGAAGATTAGATGAGATAGGGTTGTAATTTAATCATCTAATAAAATTGGTCTTTGAAGAAGACCAGGACGTATAGAATGTTTCTAGGGAATTGGAGAAGAGAATTTGGTAGGGGTTGGCCGAGATTGAAGGCTCAACTTGGTGTGAGGAGGAGAGGAAGGAGGTGCCTTTTTATAAGGGAGGAGAGGGGAACCTTAGGAAAAACTAAAAATATTATTTTATTATAAAGTCATATTCAGGTTTTACTAGCTTCAAATTTATTTATTTCAAAGCTAAGGTGAGGATGGGTCGAAATCCTCTCATCTAATAGAATTTAGACAAGTTTAGGTATCTATTTGAACCTTATCATTTAGATTTAACTTTAAGTTAAATAATTTTACTTTTACCGTGTCTTCTTGTTTTCTTACACTATAAGGTTAATAAACATACTATAACAAGCCAAACGAACCCCAAGTTGTTTATTATTAATATATACAACCTTATCTATGTCATTTGGATGAACCGTAGATTTTTATGAATAAAATAACAATTAATAATATAATATTTGTTTGAAAAACTATTTTATGTCAATTTTGACAGTATTTGGTAATTGTTTTTTGTAAAAATAATAACAAAATGATTAGTTTGAAAGAAATTAATTAAATATATTCTAACATGTTATATTAAACTAGAAAATTATTGTAATTCATAAAAAGTCTCAAATTACATTTATTTGGGTATTTATAACATCAATTATGTCAATATTTCATTAATAAGATAATTACTGCATCATTATTGTGTCATAAATAAATTGAATTATCTAATTTCTAAAAATTAAAAATAAAATATCATTATGTATGAAATCTTTTTATCTTTATAATGAATATTTATAGTCGAATTTATCTTATGTATAACTCTATATTAAAAATAATTTAGTTATTAAAAATTGATTTTAACTATTTTAATCCTTCTTTAAATAAATTAATAATAAATGTCCTAATCTAATAAAAGTGGGCCTAAATGGTAATATTTTATTCCTAAGGATGTTTTTTGTCGAATTTAACTTATCGAATAGAATTATGACATGTGTTAGGGTAATAAAAATAACATTTTCACCCCTATTTACTTTTAACTATGGTAAAAAAAGTAAAAAGTTACAATTCACCAAAAATTATTTTCATCTCATTGAACCAAATTTTAGTCCTTGATATTAACCATGTCTCTCAGATTTTTGAAATTCCACTCACAGAAGCGGTAAAATTATGTTTTATGTCAATTTGAAATTTCTCCAAGGAGGTGGGTAAAAGATGGTGAAAAGTTCGATAAAAGTTTTATATATCTAAAATTTAAAAACAATGACTCCAATGAATTGCATTTAACTTATATAGGTATTATGTATCAATTTTTGACTAAAATAAATTTAAATAAAATTAATAATTATTTAAATAAAAATTCGGTTTTTAAATAGTAACCCATTGTTTTCACTATTCATCAAAAATTGAATGTTTTCAGAAAAATACCAAAATTTCATCCTAGGCTAATTTCGATATTCCGAATCCAAAAATGAAGTCCATTTTGAAAGATAAAATTTATAAAATTTTAAAAAGTGTGTATTACTATTCATAACAGTATGTTTTAATAATAGCATATCGTTTTTTAGTGAAACTCGGTATTGCGTACAATGCATGCTATCGAGGAAGGCTGCAGTTGTGTGTAAAGAAAGCCAAGATAGTGTTGTGTGTAGTTAAAGATTCCTTTGATGATTTATATAAGATAAAAACAAAATATTTCTCATAAAAGTCTGGAGTGTCACATTCTACCCCCCTTAAAATGAATTTCTCCCTCAAAATTCATCACTTTGTAAAAAACAGATGAGGATACCATCCCTTCATCATATCATCAAGCTCCCATGTAGCTTCTTCTAATTAGTGTTTCCTCCATAAAACTTTCACCATGCGAGTGGTCTTGTTCCGTAGGACTTTTTCGCTACGATCTATAATCTCTATCGGCTGTTCTTCATAAGAAAGATCTTGCTCCAGCGGTACAACTTCTGAGCTAAGTACATGTGAAAATCTGGTATGTACTTTCTCAGGAGAGATACATGGAACACATCGTGAACTTGAGATAGATTCGGTGGAAGCTCCATTCGGTAACCTACCTTCCCAACACGATCCAGTATTTCGAAAGGACCGATATACATAGGGCTCAGCTTTCCCTTCTTTTCAAATATCATTACTATCTTCCACAGAGATATTCATAAGAACACTTTATCACCCACTTCAATATCTAGGTCTTTTCTTAGGATGTCGGCATAAAATTTTTTTCGACTCTGAGCTGCTCTTATGTTTTATTGAATTGATCGGATCTTTTCTACCATCTCATCAACAAGATCAGGTCCTAATAGCTTTCATTCCCCAACTTCATCCCACCAAGTTGGATTCCTGCATTTCATTCCATAGAGAGATTCATAAAGAGCCATCTGAATACTAGAGTGAAAGCTATTATTATACAAAAATTCCACAAAAGGTAGGTGTTGATCCCAACCACCTTTGAAATCCATAGAGAAAACTCTCAACATATCTTATAGAGTTTGAATTGTCATCTCAGATTGACCGTCTGTCTGAGAATGATATGAACTGGTGAAACTCATCTCTGTACCCAGAGTATGCTGAAGACTTTGCCAGAACATTGAGGTAAACCTCAGATCTCGATCAGATATAATAGAAAGTGTTACTCCATACAATCTTTCCACTTCCTTTACATATATCATGGCAAGCTGATCCAGAGGGAAAAATATTCTCTAATTGCAATAAAGTGTGTAGACTTTGTAAGATGACCAACTATGAGCCGGATTGCATTATTGCCTTTGGATGTTTTAGGAAGTCCGGTAACAAAGACCATAGTGATGTTTTCCCATTTCCATTCGGGCATGGGTAATGGTTGTAACATCTCCTTAGACTTCACTCTCTCAGCTTTAACTTGCTGACAAACCAAGCATCGAGAGACATATTCAGCAACATCTCTTTTCATGCCATCCCACCAGAATTACTCTTTCAGGTCCCTATACATCTTTGTGCAACCAGGATGAATAGGGAATGAAGAACTATGATCATCATCTAGAAGGTCCTTCTTTAACTCGGGGATGGGAGGAACACAAACCCGATTCCTGAACCTTATTATTCCATCACAATCAAGGATGAATTCTAGAACTTTTCTCACATTCTTTTGTAACTCTAAATCTTCTTTATGTGCCTCTTTAATCTTCACAAGTATACATGGTTGAACATTCATTTGAGAAAGATAAGATTTTCCCCTTCCATTATAATTTCAAGATCCATCCTTTTTAAATCCATAAATATTGGATCTTTTGTGATCCTAATCATGGATTAGCTAGCATGGCCTTGTCGACATAATGCATCTGCCACCTTGTTTGATTTCCCAGGGTGGTAATGAATTGTGCAGTCATAATCCTTAATCAGCTCCAACCATCTTCTTTGGTTCATATTCAACTCTTTTTGTGTGAAAATATACTTAAAAACTTTATGATCAATATAAATATCACACCTTTCTCCATAAAGATAATGACTCCAAATCTTTAATGCAAACACTACCGCAGCTAACTCCAAATCATGAGTTGGGTAATTTTGCTAATGGATTTTCAACTGTCGTGAGGCATAATCTATCACCATATCGTTTTCCATGAGAACACACCCCAATCCCTTCATGGATTCATCACTATAGATCACAAACCATTATCCACTACAAGGCAGTGTGAGCACAGGTGCACTAGATAACCTTCTTCTTAACTCCTTGAAATTCTCTTCACATTCCTCTGTCCAAACAAACATAACTCCTTTCCGAGTCAACCTGGTGAGTGGATTAGATAATCGTGAAAAATATTTCATAATACGTCAATAATATCCAGCCAAACCTAGAAAACTTCGGATCTCAGTTACTGTTGTTTGTCTCGACCATCATTCGATAACCTTTGTTTTTGATGGATCCAGAGATATTCCATCTTTTGAGACTATGTGACCAAAAAATGAAACTTTTTGAAACCAAAATTCACACATGGTAAATTTGGCATAAAGCTTCTCCTTTCTCAGGGTCTTCAATATAATTATCAAGTGATCTTCATGTTCTTCAGTTATCTTTGAATAGTAAAGAATATCGTTTATAAAGACTACCAAAAACTGATCAAGATAGTCTCTAAAGACTCTATTCAACAGATCCATGAAGATAAAAGGGTCATTAGTAAGACCAAATGGAATCACTATAAATTCATAGTGTCCATACCTTGTACAGAAAGCCGCCTTTGGTATATCCTCCCTTTTGACCCTTAATTGATGATACCTTGAACGAAGATCAATCTTGGAAAAGTATTGAGCTCTGCGTAGTTGGTCAAATAAGTCATCAATCCACAGGAGAGAATATTTTTTCTTGATCGTGATCTTGTTAAGTTCTCGATAATAAATGCAGAGTCTCATTGATCCATCTTTCTTCTTAACAAACAGAATAGGTGCACCCCAAGGTGACACAGTAGGGCGTATGAGTCCCTTAACAAGATTCTCTTGGAGTTTCTTTTTCCATTCCTTAAACTCAATTGGGGCTATTCTATAAGGTGTCTTGGAAATAGGTAAAGCACCCCGTAAGAGTTCTTTTGAAAACCCAACTTCACGATTTGGTGGAAGACCCGACAATTCCTCCAGAAAGACATCGTCAAACTCCCGTACAATGGGAATATTCTTAATTGTGAGTTTCTCACAAACCATTTGAGATAAATAACCTTTATTTAGTGAAATCAAGACCCATAAGATAGAAGAAATTTCCACTGGAAGGTTATGTTCACCCTTGCATCGATATAAGATCATAGATTGATCTAGAATATGAAATGTGACTTCCCTTCTTTGTCAATTGATATGATCTCCACATAGAGAAATCCAATCCATGCAAAGAATCACATCAAATTCCACTATAGGAAGGATCACAAGATTTTCCGGAAGCACTTTCCAACAAACATCAATTAGAGAAGAATTATAAACTTTTGATGTGACTATTGTGCCATTAGAGGTTGTCACAGCTAACTCAATATCTAATTACTGAGGTAATACGGTGATACCCTTAGAAAACTCATCAGAAATAAAAGAGTTGGTGGATCCAGAATCAAATAAAACATATTCTACTTTAGAGTGGATGGTAAGTGTACCTTTCACCCCTTCGTTATCGTACTCCACATCGCTGATAGAAATATCATTTGACTTTCTTTTTCTTTAGCCTTAAGAGTTTGTTGACGTCGATCACCATCAACAACCCTCGTATAAGGGCATTGATTAGCATAATTCCCCATTTCCTTGCACTTGTTACATAGAAGTGTAGGAGGTGCACCCTATGTATGATTTTCTTTGTTCGCATCACTAGACATCTTCTTCCCATCATTGTGGAATTCAAATGCCCGAAGACCATCCTTTCAATATTTGAAACATTTACTTGTCCCTTTAAGATAACTCCGTCCAAGTTTCTTTCCACACTTTGAGCATAAGGGAAAACCCATCTTCTTTTCAGTAATCTCTTTACATTTTCCTTCGATTTCCATTTTCTTCTTCTTATCAAACCCATATGACTGATGGGTTACTCCAATATCCATCTCAACCTTGAGAGCACATCAAATGATTTCCTTGTAACTATTGAAGTCTTTTATGGATAACGCCATTCGAAGACTTGGTTTTATGCCACTAAAGAATGGATCGATCTTACTCTCAGGTTGGATAATAATACCATAAGCGTACCGTGAAAGAATTGTAAAATTTTCTTCGTAGGTACTAAAAGATTCATCATAATTTTGCATCAGTTCAAGAAACTCCTTCTACATCATTGTTTGAAGAATATAAGGGATATAATTGTTGAATAATAAGTTCTTCAACTCGTCCCATTCCATGGACTCAATTTCTCCTCTTAGACACGTATTCTTGATAAGATTCCACCATTGATCAGCTTCACCTTCAAAACGATAAACTGCTAAGATGACTTTTTCATGTTAAGAACATTGAGGAACTGAAAATATCTTTTCAGTGGTACTGATCCATTGTTCGTCCACTAATAGATCAATAGACCCTCTGAATGATGGTGGACGCCGCCTCATGAAGGATTCAACAGAATGATTCTCCTTCCTTTGCTTGTTTGGAAGTCCTGCATGATTCGTTGCTTGAGAAAGTTGTGTGATCATGGAAACATGATTTTTCATTCCATCTCTCATAACGTTTGGTTGCACAGGAGGACAATCATTTCATTTCACGTCACATTCCACATTAACACGGTTCCTTCAGGTTTTAGGCATTGACTAAAACCAAGATGAATAGTGTGAGCAACACTAATTATAATAGGAAGATGAGTTTTACCTTATGCTCAAATTGTGGAATGAAACATGGAGGGAGTTGTCTTAATGCGACAAGTAATTGTTTCAAATGTGGAAACGAAGGTCATCGGGAATTTGAATTCCGAAATGATGGGAAGAATATGTCTAGTGATGCGAACAAAGAAAAGGCTACACATGGTGCACCTCTTACACTTCAATGTTTCAAGTGAAAAGAAATGGGGAATTGTTCTAATCAATTCCCTAATCCAAGGGATGTTGATGATGATCGACGTCAACAAACTCTTAAGGCTAAAGACAAAGTAATGTCACATCAAATTTCTATCAGTGATGTGGAGTATGATAATGATGTGGTGAAAGGTACACTTACCATCCACTCTAAAGTAGCAAATGTTTTATTTGATTCTGGATCCACCCACTCTTTTATTTTTGATGCCTTTTCTAAGGGTATCACCATATTACCACAACAATTATATGTTGATTTAGCTTTGAAAACCTCTAATGGCACAACAGTGACATCAAAAGTTCATAATTCTTTTCTGATTGAAGTTTGTGGGAATGTGCTTCCCGAAAATGTTGTGATCCTTCCTATAGTGGAATTTGATGTCATTATTGGCATGGATTGGCTCTCTCTATATGGATCTCATAACAATTTCCAATGAAGGGAACTCACATTTCATATTCCAGATCAATCTATGATCATCTATTGATGCAAGGATGAACATAAACTTCCAGTGGAAATTTCTTCCATCTTATGGGTCATGATTCTACTAAATGAAGGTTATTTATCTCAAATGGTTGGTGAGAAACTCATGATTAAAAATATTCCCATTGTACGGGAGTTTGATGATGTCTTTCCGGAGGAATTTCTGAGTCTTCCACCAAATCGTGAAGTTGACTTTTCAATAGAACTCATACCGGGTGCTTTACTTATTTCAATGACACCTTATATAATTGCCCCAATTGAGTTGCAGGAATTGAAGAAGCAACTCCAAGAGAATCCTAATAAGGGATTCATATGCCCTAGTGCGACACCTTGGGGAGCACCTGTTCTATTTGTTAAGAAGAAAGATGGATCAATGAGACTCTGCATTGATTATTGAGAACTTAACATGATCCCGATCAAGAACAAATATCCTCTCACGCGCATTGATGACTTATTTGACCAACTACACTGAGCTCAATACATTTCCAAGATTTATCTTCATTCCGGGTATCATAAATTAAGGTCCAAAAGGGAGGATATACCAAATACGACTTTCCGTACATGGTATGGACACCATGAATTTATAGTGATGCCATTTGGTCTTACTAATTCCCCTGTTATCTTCATGGATATGATCAATAGAGTCTTTAGAGACTATCTTGATCAGTTTGTGGTAGTCTTTATAGATGATATTCTTGACTATTCAAATAGAAAGGAAGAACATGAGGATCACATGAGAATTATATTGAAGACCCTGAGAAAGGAGAAGATTTATGCCAAATTTACCAAGTGTGAATTTTGGCTTCAAAAAGTTGCATTTTTGGGTCCCATAATCTCAAAAGAGGGGATATCTGTGGATCTAGCAAAAACAAAGGTTATTGAAAGATGTTTGAGACCAACAATAGTAACTGAGATTCAAAGTTTTCTTGGTATGGCTGGATATTATCGACGTTTTGTGAATCATTTTTAACGATTATCTAATCCACTCACCAGGTTGACTTGGAAAGGAGTTATGTTTGTTTGGACAGAGGAATGTGAAGGGAAATTCAAAGAGTTAAAAATAAGGTTATCCTGTGCACCTGTGCTCACATTGCCTTGTAGTGTAGAATGGTTTTTGATATACAGTGATGCATCAAAGAAGACATTGGGGTGTGTTCTCATGAAAAAAGATATGATGATAGATTATGCCTCACGACAGTTGAAACTCCATGAGCAAAATTACCCAACTCATGATTTGGAGTTAGTCGTGGTAATCTTTGCATCAAATATTTGAAGGCATTATCTTTATGGAGAAAGGTGTGATATTTATACTGATTATAAATGTTTAATTTATATTTTCACAAAAAAGGAGCTGAATATGAGCCAAAGAAGATGGTTGGAGATAATTAAGGATTACGACTGCTCAATTCATTACCACCCTGGGAAAGCAAACAAGGTGGCAGATGCATTATTTCGACACGACCATGCTAGCATATCCATGATGAGAATCACAAAAGATCCAATATTTATGGATTTAAAAAGGATAGATCTTGGAATTATAATGGAAGGGGAAAAGTCATATCTTTCTTAAATGAATGTTCAACCATCTATACATGTGAAGATTATAGAGGCACAGAATGAAGATGTAGAGTTACAAAAGAAGGTGGAAAATGTTCCTGAATTCAACCTTGATTGTGATGGAATAATATGGTTCTGGAATCGGGTTTGTGTTCCTCCCATCCCTGAATTAAAGAAGGAGCTACTGGATGAGGCTCATAGTTCTTCATTTTCTATTCATCCTGGAAGCACGAAGATGTATAGGGACCTGAAAGAGTACTTCTGGTGGGATGGAATGAAAAGAGATGTTGTTGAATATGTCTCTCGATGCTTGGTTTGTCAGCAAGTTAGAGCTGAGAGACATAAGTCTAAGGGGATGTTACAACCATTACCCATACGCGAATGGAAATGGGAAAACATCACTATGGACTTTGTAATCGGACTTCCTAAAACATCCAATGGCATTAATTCTATCTGGGTCATAGTTGATCGTCATACAATGTCTGCACACTTCATTGCTGTTAGAGAAGATTTCTCTCTGGATCGTCTTACCAGGATATATGTAAAGGATGTGGTAAGATTGCATGGAATACCACTTTTTATTATATATGACCGGGATCCAAGGTTTACTTCAATGTTCTGGAAAAGTCTTTAGCATACTCTAGATACAGAGTTGAGTTTCAGCACTACTTATCATCCTTAGACAGATGGGCATTACAAGAGGACAATTCAAACTCTAGAAGATATTTTGAGAGCTTGCTCTATGGATTTCAATGGTGGTTGGGATCAACACCTACATTTGGTGGATTTTTCATATAATAATAGCTTTCAATCCAGTATTCAGATGGATCCTTATGAAGCTTTGTATGGAAAGAAATTCAGGACACCAACTTACTGGGATGAAGTTGGGGAAAGAAAACTATTAGGACCTGATCTTGTTGATGAGATGGAAGAAAAGATCTGATCTATTCAACAACACATAAGAGCATCTCAGAGTCGACAAAAAAGTTATGCTGAAAACCGAAGAAAAGACCTAGATTTTGAAGTGGGTGATAAAGTGTTCTTACGAATATCTCCTTGGAAGAGAGTAATGAGATTTGGAAAGAAGGGAAAGCTGAGCCCTAGGTATATCAGTCCTTTAGAAATATTGGATCATGTTGGGAAGGTAGCTTACTGATTGGAACTTCCACCGAATCGATCTCAAGTTCATGATGTGTTCCATGTATCTATCCTGAGAACTTAAATACCTGATCCATTACATGTACTCAGCTCAGAAGTTGTACCGCTGGAGCAAGATCTTTCTTATGAAGAACAGTCGATACAGATTCTAGATCGTCATGAAAAAGTCCTACGGAACAAGACAACTCGCTTGGTGAATTTTTTATGGAGGAACCACCAATTAGAAGAAGCTACATGGGTGCTTGGGGATATGATGAGGTAATGGTATCCTTGTCTGTTTGTTACAAAGTGACGAATTTCAAGGGAGAAATTCATTTTAAGGGGAGTAGAATGTAACACCCGATACTTTTATGAGAAATATTTTGTTTTTATGTTATATAAATTATCAAAGGAATATTTCACTACACAAAACACTAGCTTGGCATACTTTACACGGAACTGCGGCCTTCCTCGATAGCTTGCGTTGTACGCAATACCGAGTTTCACTAAACAACGATATGCTATTATTAAAACTAGCCGTTATGAATAGTAATACCCACTTTTTGAAATTTTATATATTTTATCTTTCAAAATGGACATTATTTTTGTATTCGGAATATTGAAATTATCCTAGGGTAAAATTTTGGTATTTTTCTGAAAACATTCATTTTTTGATGAATAGTGAAAACACTGGGTTACTATTTAAAAACCGACTTTTTATTTAAATAACTATTTATTTTATTAAAATTTATTTTAGGTCAAAATTGATACATAATACCTATATAAGTTCAATTCAATTCATTGGAGTCATTTTATAATAATTTTAGATATATAAAAATTTTATGGAACTTTTCACCGTTTTTACCCACCTTATACGAGAATTTTGAAATTCACATAAAACATAATTTTACCATTTCTGTGAATGGAATTTAGAAAATCCGAGAGACACGGTTAATATCATGGACTAAAATGTGGTTCAATGAGATGAAAATAATTTTTGGTGAATAGTAACTTTTTACTTTTTTTACCACGGTTAAAAGTAAATAGGGTAATTAAGGGTCAAAATGATATTATTATTACACTAAAATATGTTCTAATTCTATTGGATAAGTGTAATTCGACCAAAACCAACCTTAGGAATAAAATATGACCATTTAGGCCCACTTGGATTAGATTAGGACATTTATTATTTATTTATTTTAAGAAGGATTAAAATAGTTAAAATCAAAGTTTAATAACTAAATCATTTTTAATATAGAGTTATAAATAAGATAAATTCGACTATAAATATTCATTAGAAATATATAAATATTTAATACATAATTATATTTTATTTTTAATTTTTAGACATGAAATAATTTAATTTATTTATGACACAATGATGATGCAGTATTTATCTTATTAATAAATTATTTACATAATTGATGTTATAAATTCCCATATAAATGTAATTTGAGAATATTTATGAATTAAAATAATTTTATAGGTTAATATGACATGTTATTATTTATTTAATTAACATTTTGTGAACTAATAATTCTGTTATGATTTTCACAAAAATCAATTACCAAATAGTGTCAAAATTGACATAAAATAGTTTTTAAAACAAATATAATATTATTACTTGTTTTTTTATTCTTAAAAATCTAAGGTTAGTCCAAATTACTTATATGAAGTTTTATATATTAATAATAAACACATTGGGATTCGTTTGGCTTGTTATAGAATGTTTATTAACCTTATAGTGTAAGAAAACAAGAAGATACGGTAAAAGTAAAATTATTTAACTTAAAGTTAAATCTAAATGATAAGGTTAAAATGGATACCTAAAACTATCTAAATTCTATTTGATGAGATTATTTCGACCCATACCCACCTTATCTTCGAAATAAATCAATTTGATGCTATTAAAAACCGAATATGACTTTTTAATAACATAATATTTTTAGTTTTTCATAAGGTGCCCCTCTCCTCCCTTATAAAAGGGAACCTCCTTCCTCTCCTCCTCACACCTCTTTGTGCCTTCAAACTCGGTAAAACCATGCCAAATTCTCTTCTAAACTTCCCTAGAAATATTATATATGTACTGGTCTTCTTTAAAGACCAATTTTAGTTCCCTAAGAGGAGGTCTCAAAGAGGCGCTTCAAAGAAGAGGTTATGTCCGTTACCGATTCTTTCAACTTTATTTTTTCTTCAACTTCTTCTTCATTAGTTGTTTCATTATGAAGTAATTACATAAGTATCACTCATATACTGATATGTTATTATAATTATAAAACAACCCTATTTCACCATCTATCCATCCTACGGAAAACAAAATCACCGCGGGTGCGTACGTACGGAATACCGTCTCCACGCTGTGGTGTAATCTATTTTCCACCACCACCTTCTTGGATGGGTATAATACTGTAAATAATAACTATATATGATTATAGTAAAGTTATATTGATTATTATATATTTTACATACACTCCAATACAATTCCATGATCATGGGAATGATATTATCGCTCATGCGTACGTACGGAATACCGTCTCCACGATGTGATGTGACTTGTTCTACATGATCTTCATTGCATAATGATTATATAAATGAATTGAACTAATAAATATGATATATATTACACTAATACCATTCTTTAAATAAGGTATCTATAACCTAAAAATTAGAATGGGAATTTATTCGACAAAACACGCATAAGAACAAAATGTAATAAACACCAGAATAACAAGTAGCAATGAAATATTACTAATAAGAAGCAAATAATATGACCATATATGATATCATAACAATGTGTATGATTCTTGAATAATTAAATGACATTATTTAAATCATTATACAGGAGGTTCGGACACTTACGAAGAAAATCGGACCTAAGGTAAGAGAAAATCTCGAAATCTCATTTTTATCCGAGATTGTTTATACTTTAGAATTTACCAGGGAATAATTATCATCCACATACATGTTTCCTCAATATGTAATATTTATTTTTTTCTACAATTGTTTAAATCCAATTTTACCATTATTTGAGTTTTTAGTAAAAGATATGAAAGGAATCTTTTGTCGTTTTTCAAACGAGCTACTTTTTTCCTTTTTCGACATAAGTACGAGAAGAATGGTTTTTTAACTTATAAGTCATCAATGGATATTTAAAACATTATTTCCAAGAAGATTCCTTTTCAAGTTTTCAAGTTTATTTTTAATCAACATATTTTAGTTTAAAATTTTATGACATTTTAAGAAAGGAAAACTGTTTTTGAAATAGAAAGGATATTTTCCTCAAGAATGGAGTTCAAGTGTTTTATCAAAATTATTTTCCATATAAGATAATATAGGGTTCTATTTCTATCCCTATTTTTTACATATATTTGATTATGTAATGATGGAATTATTTTTATGAAGTCCTTTTTTATATGGATTATGTTATGATGGCATGATATTTAAGATTCCCATTTTTATTACATGGGTTATGCTATGATGTATGGTTTATGATTTTGTGGCACACATAAGAATGGTATCATTATGTGATGGGTGGAACCTATATATCCCTCAAATTCATTGGGTAATGATTTATATCTCATGAGATAGACATGGATGGAATGACAGGTCAATCCGGTTCAGTGAAACCGGACTGAAACAAGGAGTGAACTCGGTTCAGAAATGGACTTTGTCCGCTAAGATAGTCTTGGCTATGAGTCTTGACTATTAAGAAATGATTCTCTATGATTAGGTGTGTATGACACAATGTTTCATGTTCTAAGTTATGATTATTGGGATTTCATTTCACTACTATGATTTCTCCCATGTTATGAAATTATGATCTCTTTTTCTGGTTAAGATTTCCAAAATGTTGTGTTCTTATGAATATGATGTGATTGATATTTCTTTTTTTTACCCTTACTGAGCATTTCTTCTATCCATTTTGTATTTTTTCTTTCCCCAGGTCAGGAAGAAGGTTATTAAGTAGGATATTCCAAAAGGGACTCTAGATATTATGAAATAAATGGGAGACAATGTAGATTCTTTATGAACCAGTTGTTTATGTTTCCCAGTTTCTAAAGACACTATACCTATATGATATTTTCATGGTTTTGTTATATGTTGTAATAAGGGTACATCAATTTTTATGTGTTAACAATGTATGTAATGTATGGGTCATTATAATTGGTATTAACTATTGTCAGACTTGCAACCCTTGTGGATTGTAACACCCGAGACTTTTATGAGAAATATTTTGTTTTTTATGTTATATACATCATAAAAGGAATCTTTCACTACACACAACACTATCTTGGCTTTATTTACATGAAATCATGTCCTTCCTCGATAACTTGTGTTCTACGCAATACCGAGTTTCACTAAACAACGATATGCTATTATTAAAACTAGCCATTATGAATAGTAATACCCACTTTTTTAAATTTTATAAATTTTATCTTTCAAAATAGACTTCATTTTTGGATTCCGAATATCGAAATTAGCCTACGGTGAAATTTTTGTATTTTTCTGAAAACTTTCAATTTCCGTTGAATAGTTAAAACACTAGGTTACTATTTAAAAACAGACTTTTTATTTAAATAATTATTTATTCTATTTAAATTTATTTTTGGTCAAAATTGATACATAATACCTATATAAGTTCAATTCAATTAATCAGAGTCATTTTATAATAAATTTAGATATTTAAAAATTTTATTGAACTTTTCACCGTCTTTTACCCACCACCTAGGATAATTTAGTAATTCACAGAAATCATAATTTTATCGCTTCTGTGAGTGGAATTTCGAAAATCCGAGAGACACGGTTAATATCAAGGACTAAAATGTGGTTCCATGATATGAAAATAATTTTTGGTGAATCATAACTTTTTACTTTTTTTTACCACGGTTAAAAGTAAATAGGGTAATTATGGGTAAAAATGATATTATTATTACACTAACACATGTCCTAATTCTATTGAATAATTGTAAGTAGACCAAAATCAACCCTAGGAATAAAATATGACCATTTAGGCCCACCTGGATTAGATTAGGACATTTATTATTAATTTATATAAAAAAGGATTAAAATTGTTAAAAT
The DNA here is from genome assembly GCA_963277665.1 of Viscum album. NCBI lineage: Eukaryota > Viridiplantae > Streptophyta > Magnoliopsida > Santalales > Viscaceae > Viscum > Viscum album. Next base: position 823,735,245 of record OY728148.1, on the reverse strand, counting down.
CAATGTTTAATAACTAAATAATTTTTAGTATAGAGTTATACATAAGATAAATGAGACTATAAATATTCATTAGAAAGATAAAACGATTTCATAGATAATTATATTTTATTTGTAAATTTTAGACATTAAATAATTTAATTTATTTATGACACAATGATGATGCAGTAATTATCTTATTAATGAAATATTGACATAATTGATGTTATAAATACCCAAAGTATTGTAATTTGAGACTTTTTATGAATTAAAAACATTTATAGGTTAATATGACATGTTATTATTTATTTAAGTAACTTTTTTCGAACTATTAATTTTGTAATGATTTTCACAAAGAATGAATTACCAAATACTGTCAAAATTTACACAAAATTGTTTTTAAAACAAATATTATATTATTAATTGTTATTTTATTCCTAAAAATCTAAGGTTTAGGAAAATTACATAGATAAGGTTGTATATATTAATAATAAACACATTTGGGTTCGTTTGGCTTGTTATAGTAAGTTTATTAACCTTATAGTGTAAGAAAACAAGAAGACACGGTAAATGTAAAATTATTTATCTTAAAGTTAAATCTAAATGATAAGGTTAAAATATATACCTAAAACTGTCTAAATTCTATTGGATGAGAGTATTTCGACCTAGACCCACATTCTCTTTGAAATAAATCAATTTAAAGCTATTAAAAATCCAATATGACTTTATAATAAAATAATGTTTTTAGTTTTTCCTAAGGTTCCCCTCTCCTCCCTTATAAAAGGGCACCTCCTTCCTCTCCTCCTCACACCACTTTGAGCCTTCAAGATCGAACAACCCCTGCCAAATTATCTTATCCACTTCACTAGAAACATTCTAGTGGTCCTGGCTTTCTTCAAAGGCCAATTTTAGTGACCTGAGAGGAGGTCTCAAAGAGGCTCTTCAAAGAAGAGGTAATGTCCGTTACAGATTCTTTCAACTTTATTTCTTCTTACACTTATTCTTCTTTAGTTGTTTCAATATGAAGAAATAACATAAGTATCACTAATATACTGATATGTTATTATATGTATGAAAAACCCCTATTTCACCATCTATCCATTCTACGGAAAACGAAATCATCGTGTATGCGTACTTACAGAATACCGTCTCCACGCCGTGGTGTAATCTATTATCCACCACCACCTTACTTGGATGGGTATAATGGTGTAAATAATAACTATATATGATTATTGTAAAGTTATATTTATTCTCAAATAGTATACATACACTCCAATACAATTCCACGATCATGGGAACGATGTCATCGCTTGTGCGTACGTACGGAATACCGTCTCGACGATGTGATATGACTCGTTCTACATGATATTCATTGCATAATGATTATATAAATGCATTGAATGAATAAATATGATATATATTACACTAATACCATTCTGTAAATGAGGTATCTATAACATAAAAATAATAATGAGAATTTATTCGACAAAACACGCATAAGAACAAAAAGTAATAAACACTCGAATAACAAGTAGAAATGAAATATTACTAATAATAAGCTAAGAATATGACCATATATGATATCATAACAATGAGTATGATTCTGGAATAAGTAAATGAAATTATTTAAATCATTATACAAGAGTTTCAGACACTTACGAAGCAAATCGGACCTAAGGTAATGGAAAATCTCAAAATATCATTTTTATCCGAGATTGTTTATAGTTCAGAATTTACTGGGCAATATTTATCATCCACATCCATGTTTCCAAAATATTTAATATTTATATCCATCTACAATTTTTTAAATCCAATCTTACCCTTCTGTGAGTTCTTATTAAAAGATATGAATGGAATCTTTTGTCATTTTTCATATGAGGTACTTTTTGACTTTTCCGACATAAGTATGAGAAGAATGTTTTTTTAACATATATGTCATGAATGGATTTTTAAAACATTATTTCCAAGAAGCTTACTTTACAAGTTTACAATTTTATTTTTAATCAACTTCTTTTAGATTAAAATTGTATGACATGTTAAGAAAGGATAAGTATTTTTGAAGTAGAAATGATATTTTCCAAATGAATGGAGTTACAGTGTTTTATCAAAATTATTATCAATCTATGATAATATAGGGTTCTGTTTCTATCCCTATTTTTTACATTGATTTGATTATGTTATGATGGAAGTATTTTTACGATGTCCTTTTATTTTATATGGATTATGTTATGATGGCATGATGTTTAAGATTCCCATTTTTATTACATGGGTTATGCTATGATGTATGGTTTATGATTTTGTGGAACACATAAGAATGGTATAATTATGAGATGGGTGGGACCTATATCTCCCTCTAATTCATTGGGTAATGATTTATATCTCATGAGCTAGACATGGCTGGAATGGAAGGTTAATTCGGTTAAGTGAAACAGGACTGAAACGAGGAGTGAACTCGGTTCAGAAATGGACTTTGTCCGCTAAGATAGTCTGGGCTATGAGTTTTGAATACTAAGAAATGATTCTCTATGATTATGTGTGTATGAAACAAAGTTTCATGTTTTATGTTATGATTATTGAGATTACATTTCACTACTATAATTTATCCCATGTTACGAAATTATGATCTCTTTTGCAGGTTAAGATTTCCAAAATGATGTGTTCTTATGAATATGATGTGATTGATATTTCTTTTTTTACCCTTACTGAGCATTTGAGCTCACCATTTTGTATGTTTTCCTTCCCCAGTTCAAGATGAAGTTTTTTAAGTAGGATATTCCAAACAGGACACTAGATTTGATGAAATAAATGGGAGACAATGTAGATGATTTATGAACCATTTGTTTATGTTTCCCAGTTTCAACAGAAACTATATCTATACGGTCCTTTCATGGTTTTGTTATATGTTGTAATAAGGGTACTTCAATTTTGAAGTATTAACAATGTATATAAAGTATGGGTCATTATAGTTGGTATCAGAGGGAGGGTATAGTCAACCATTTGAAACTAGGATGTGAAAGCCTTAGTAAGAACCATATGGATATGTCTAATCATAGAACACGATCTTAGTGTTTTAAAAATGGCTATGAACAACCTATGATAAGACCTTATGTGTGAAATTTTATTCTTGATTATGTGTTACCCTATTATAATTAGTGTTTCTCACACTATTCTTCTTAGTTTTAGTCAATGGATGGAACTAGAAGGAACCGTGTTAATGCGGAATGTGATGGGAAATGAAATGATTGTCCCCCTAAGAAACCAAACATTATGGGAGCTGGAATGCAAAATTTTGTAGCCATGCTCACACAACTTTCTCAAGCTATGAATCATGCAGGACATACAAACGATCAAAGGAAGGAGAAACATTCTGTTGAATCCTTCATGAGGCAGCGTCCACCTTCATTCAGCAGGTCTACTGATCCATTAGTTACTGAACAATGGATTAGTACTACTGAAAAGATATTTTTAGTTTTTTCAATGTTCTGAACATGATAAAGTCATATTAGCAGTTTATCGTTTAGAAGGTGAAGCTGATCAATGGTGGGATCTTATCAAGAATACGAGGCCAGGAGATGAAATTGAGTCCATGGAATGGGACGAGTTCAATAACTTATTTTTCAATAAGTAATTCCCTTGTATTCTTCGAACACAGATGGAGAAGGATTTTCTTGAACTGAAGCAAAAGGATGATGAATCTGTTGGTACCTACAAAGAAAATTTTACAAGACTTGCAGGGTACGCTTCTGGTATTATTATCCATCTTTAGAGTAAGATCGATCGATTCTTTAGTTGCTTACAACCATGTCTTCGAAGGGCGTTAGCCATAAGGGACTTCAATAGTTACGAGTAAATCGTTCTATGTGCTCTCACGGCTGAGATGGAGATTGGAGTAACCCATCATTCATATGGTTTTGATAAGAAGAGTAAAATTTAATTCAAAGTAAAATCTAAAGAGCACACTGAAAAGAAGACGAGTATTCTCTTATTCTCAATGTGTGAAAAGAAACATGGAGGGAGTAATCTTAAAGGGACAAGTAAATGTTTTAAATGTGGAAAGGAATGTCATCGGATATTTGAAGGCCGCAATAATGGGAAGAAGATGTCTAGTGATGCGAACAAAGAGAAGGCTACACAGGGTGCACCTCATACACATCAATGTTACAAGTGAAAGGAAATGGGGCATTATGCTAATCAATGCCCTAATCCAAGGGTTGTTGATGATGATCGATGTCAATAATCTCTTAAGGCTAAAGAAAAAGGAAAGTCACTTTCAATTTCTATCAGCGATGTGAAGTATGATAACGAAGTGGTGAAAGGTACACTTACCATCCACTCTAATGTAGAAAATGATTTATTTGATTCTGTATCCACCCACTCTTTTATTTCTGAAGAATTTTCTAAGGTTATCATTGTATTACCTCAACAATTAGATGTTGAGTTAGCTATGACAACCCCTAATGGCACAACAGTCGCATCAAAAGTTTATAATTATTCTCTGATTGATGTTTGTGGTAAAGTGATTCCTAAAAATCTTGTGATCCTTCCTATAGTGGAATTTGATGTGATTCTTGGCATGGATTGGATTTCTCTATATAGAGCTCATATCAATTGCCAATGAAGTGATGTCAAATTTCATATTCCAGATCAATCTATGATCGTCTATCGATGCAAGGATGAACATAAACTTCCACTGGAAATTTCTTCCATCTTATGGGTCTTGATTCCACTAAATGAAGGTTATTTATCTCAAATGGTTGTTGAGAAACACACAATTAAGAATATTCCCATTGTACGGGAGTTTGATGATGTATTTTTGGAGGAATTTTCGGGTCTTCCACTAAATCGTGAAGTTGCGTTTTCAATAGAACTCGTACCAGGTGATTTACCTATTTCAAAGACACCTTATAGAATGGCCCCAATTGAGTTGCTGGAATTGAAGAAGAAACTCCAAGAGAATATTGATAAGGGATTCATATTCCCAAGTGTGTCACCTTTGGGAGCACTGGTTATTTTTGTTAAGAAGAAAGACAGATCAATGAGACTTTACATTGATAATCGAGAACTTAACAAGATCACGATCAAGAACAAATATCCTCTCGCACACATTGATGACTTATTTAACCAACTACGTGGAGCTCAATACTTTTCCAAGATTGATCTTCGTTCAGGGTATCACTAATTAAGGGTCAAAAGGTAGGATATACCAAAGACAGCATTCCGTACAAGGAATTGACACTATGAATTTATAGTGATGCAATTTTGTCTTACTAATGCCCCTACTATCTTCATGGATCTGATGAATAGTGTCTTTAGAGACTATATTCATCAGTTTGTGGTAGTCATTATAGACGATATTTTTGTCTATTAAAAGATCAAGGAAGAACATGAAGATCACTTGAGAATTATATTGAAGACCCTGAGAACGGAGAAGCTTTATGAAAAATTTACCAAGTGTGAATTTTGGGTTCAAAAAGTTGAATTTTTGGGTCACATAATCTCAAAAGAGAGGATATCTGTGGATCCAGAAAAAACAGAGGTTATCGAAAGATGGTCAAACAAACAACAGTAACCGAGATCCAAAGTTTTCTTGGTTTGGATGGATATTATCGACGTTTTGTGAAATATTTTTCCCGATTATCTAATCCACTCACCAAGTTGACTCGAAAATTAGTCAAGTTCCTGTGGATGGAGGAATGTGAAGATAATTTCAAGGAGTTGAAAATAAGGTTATGCAGTGCACCTGTACTCACACTTCCTTGTATTGGAGAAAGGTTTGTGATCTATAGTGATGCATCCAAGAAGGGTCTGGGGTGTGTTCTTATGAAAAATTCTATGGTGATAGCTTATGCCTCACGAAAATTGAAAATTGATGAGAAAAATTACCCAACTCATGATTTAGAGTTAGCTGCGGTAATCTTTGCATTAATGATTTGAAGGCATTATCTTTATGGAGAAAGGTGTGATATTTATACTGATCATAAAAGTTTAAAGTATATTTTCAAACAAAATCAGCTGAATATTCACCAAGGAAGATGGTTAGAGAGGATTAAGGATTACGATTACTCAATTAATTACCACCCTGGCAAAGAATACAAGGTGGCAGATGCATTAAGTCGACAAGACCATGCTAGCTTATCCATGATGAGGATCACAAAAGATCCAATATTTATGGATTTACAAAGGATGGATCTTGTAATTATAGTGGAAGGGGAGAAATCGTATCTTTATAAAATGAATGTTCAACCATCTATACATGTGAATATTAAAGAGGCACAGAAAAAAGATGTTGAGTTACAAAAGAAGGTGAGAAATGTTCCCGAATTCATCCTGGATTGTGATTGAATAATAAGTTTCAGGAGTCAGGTTTGTGTTCCTCCCATCCCCGAATTAAACAAGGAGATGCTGGATGAGGCTCATAGTTTTTCATTCTCTATTTATCCTGGAAGCCCGAAGATGTATAGGGACCTAAAAGAGTACTTCTGTTGGGATGGAATGAAAAGAAAATGTTACTGAATATGTCTCTCGATGCATAGTTTGTCCGCAAGTTAAAGCTGAGAGATAGAATTATAAGGGGATGTTACAACCATTACTCATACCCGAATGGAAATGGGAAAACATCACTATAGACTTTGTCACCGGACTTCCTAAAACATCTAAAGTCAATAATGTTATCTGGCTCATAGTTGATCATCTTACAATGTCTGCACACTTCATTGCTATTAGAGAAGATTTCTCTCTGGATCATCTTACTAGGATATATGTAAGGGAAGTGGTAAGATTGCATGGAGTACCACTTTCTATTATATCTGATCGGGATCCGAGGTTTACTTAAAAGTTTTGGCAAAGTCTTTAGCATACTCTAGATACAGAGTTGAGTTTCAGCACTGCTTATCATCCTCAGACAGGTGGTCATTCTAATAGGACAATTCAAACTCTAGAAGATATGTTGAGAGCTTACTCTATGGATTTAAATGGTGGTTGGGATCAACACCTACCTTTGGTGTAATTTTCATATAATAATAGCTTTCAATCCAGTATTCAGATGGATCTTTATGAAGCTATTTGTGGAAAGAAATACAGGACTCCAACTTTCTGGGATGAAGTTAGGGAAAGAAAGCTATTAGGACCTGATCTTGTTGATGAGATGGCAGAAAAGGTCAGATCTATTCAACAACACATTAGAGTTGCTCCGAGTCGACAAAAAAGTTATACTGACAACCGAAGAAAAGACCTATAGTTTGATGTGGGTGATAAAGTGTTCTTACAAATATCTCCTTGGAAGAGAGTAATGAGATTTGGAAAGAAGGGAAAGTTGAGCCTTAGATATATCAGTCCTTTCAAAATACTGGATCGTGTTGAGAAGGTAGCATACTGATTGACGCTTCCACCGAATCTCTCCCAAGTTCACTATGTGTTCAATGGATCTCTCCTAAGAATGTACATACTTGATCCTTCACATGTACTCAGCTCAGAAGTTGTACCGCTGGAGCAAGATCTTTCTTATGAAGAATAGTCGATAGAGATTTTGGATCGTAGAGAAAAAGCCCTATGGAACTAGACCACTCGCTTGGTGAATGTTTTATGGAGGAACCACCAATTAGATGAAGCTACATGGGAGCTTGAGGATATGAAGAGGGAGAGGTATCCTCATCTGTTTGTTACAAAGTGACGAATTTCGAGGGCGAAATTCATTTTAAGGGGGGTAAAATGTAACACTCGAGACTTTTATGAGAAATATTTTGTTTTTATGTTATATACATCATCGATGTAATCTTTCACTACAGACAACACTATCTTGGCTTGATTTACACGCAATCGCGACCTTCCACGATAGCTTGAGTTGTACGCAATACTGAGTTTCACTAAACAACAATATGCTGCTATTAAAACTAGTTGTTATGAATAATAATAGCCACGTTATGAAATTTTATAAATTTTATCTTTCAAAATGGACTTCATTTTTGGATTTGGAATATCGAAATTAGCCTAGGGTTAAATTTTGATATTTTTTTGAAAACATTCAATTTTTTATGAATAGTGAAAACACTGGGTTACTATTTAAAAACTGACTTTTTATTTAAGTAATTATTATTTTTATTCAAATTTATTTTAGGTAAAATTTGATACATAATACCTATATAAGTTCAATTCAATTCATTTGAGTCATTTTATAATAATTTTAGATATATAAATATTTTATTGAACTTTTCACCGTCTTTTACCCACCTCCTAGAAGAATTTGGAAATTCACATAAAACTTAATTTTACCGCTTCTGTGAGTAAAATTTCGAAAATCTGAGAGACACGGTTAATATCAATGACTAAAATCTGGTTCAATGAGATGAAAATAATTTTTGGTGAATAGTAACTTTTTACTTTTTTTACCACAGTTATAGGTAAATAGGGTAATTAAGGGTAAAAATGATATTATTATTACCCTAACACATGTCCTATTTCTATTGGATAAGTTTAATTAGACCAAAAATAACCTTAGGAATAAAATATGACCATTTTGGCCCACATGAATTAGAATAGGACATTTATTATTAATTTATTTAAAGAAGGATTAAAATAGTTAAAATCAAAGATTAATAACTAAATCATTTTTAATATAGATTTATACATAAGGTAAATTCTACTATAAATATTAATTAGAAAGATAAAATGATTTAATACATAATTATATTTGATTTGTAATTGTTAGACATGAAATAATTTAATTTATTTATGACACAATGATGATGCAATAATTATCTTACTAATGAAATATTAACATAATTGATGTTATGAATAACCAAATAAATTAAATTTGAGACTTTTTATGAAGTACAATAATTTTCTAGGTTACTATTTCATGTTAGTATTTATTTACATAACATTTTTCAAACTAATCATTTTGTTATGATTTTCACAAAAAATCAATTACCAAATAGTGTCAAAATTGACATAAAATAGTTTTTAAAATAAATATTATATTATTAATTGTTATTTTATTCCTAAAAATATAAGGATAGTCCAAATGACTTATATAAGGTTTTATATATTAATAATAAGCAACTTGGGGTTGTTTTGTCTTGTTATAGTATGTTTATTAAACTTATAGTGTAAGAAAACAAGAAGACATGGTAAAAGTAAAATTATTTAACTTAAAGTTAAATCTAAATGATAAGGTTAAAATAGATACCTAAACATGTCTAAATTATATTGGGTTAGAGGATTTATACCCCTCCCCATCGTATCTTCTAAATAAATCAATTTGAAGCTATTAAAAACCAAATATGATTTTATAATAAAATAATATTTTTAGTTTTTCCTAAGGTGCCCCTCTCCTTCCTTATAAAAGGGAACCTCCTTCCTCTCCTCACACAACATTGAGCCTTCAATATCAGAAAAACCCTGACAAATTAACTTCTACACTTCCCTGGAAACATTCTATAGGTCCTGGTCTTCTTCAAAGACCAATTTTAGTTCCCTAAGAGGAGGTCTCAAAGATGCGCTTCAAAGAAGAGGAAATGTATGTTACCGATTCATTAAACTTTATTTCTTCTTCCACTTCTTCTTCTTTAGTTGTTTCATTATGAAGAAATAACATCAGTATCACTCATATACTGATATGTTATTATATGTATGAAAAAACCCTATTTCACCATCTATCGATCCTACGGAAAATGAAATCACCGCACGTACGTACGTACGGAATATCGTCTCCACGCTGTGGTGTAATCTATTATCCACCACCACCTTACTTGGATGGGTATAATGGTGTAAATAATAACTATATATGATTATTGTAAAGTTATATTGATTCTGAAATAGTATACATACACTCCAATACAATTCCACGATCATGTGAACAATATCATCGCTCGTGCGTACGTACGGAATACCGTCTCCACGATGTGATGCGACTCATTCTACATGATCTTCATTTCATAATGATTATATAAATTAATTGAATGAATAAATATGATATATATTATAGTAATACCATTTTGTAAATTAGGTATCTATAACCTAAAAATAAGAATGATAATTTATTCGACAAAACACGCATAAGAACAAAAAGTAATAAACACCAGAATAACAGGTAGCAATGAGATATTACTAATAAGAAGCTAAGAATATAAACATATATGATATCATAACAATGACTATGATTCTGGAATAAGTCAATGACATTATTTAAATCATTATATAGGAGGATAGGACACTTACGAAGAAAATCAGAGCTAAGGTAAGGGAAAACCTCAAAATCTCATTTTTATCCGAGATTGATTATGCTTCAGAATTTACTGGGGAATATTTACCATCCACATCCATTTTTCCTCAATATATAATATTTATATCCTTATACAATTGTTTAAATCCAATTTTACCCTTTGGTCAGTTTTTAGTATAAGATATGAAAGGAATCTTTTGTCGTTTTTCGTATGTGGTACTTTTTGACTTTTCCGACATAAGTACAAGAAGAATGTTTTTTAACTTATAAGGAATGAATGGATTTTTAAATCATTATTTCCAAGAACCTTCCTTTACAAGTTTTCAATTTTATTTTTAATCAACTTCTTTTAGTTTAAAATTGTATGACATGTTAAGAAAGGAAAAATGTTTTTGAAGTAGAAAGGATATTTTTCTCAAGAATGGAGTTCAAGTGATTTATCAAAATTATTTTCCATCTAAGATAATATAGGGTTCTGTTTATATCCCTATTTTTTACATTGATTTGATTATGTTATGATGGAATTATTTTTATAATTTCCTTTTATCTTACATATATTATGTTATGATGGCAAGATTTTTAAGATTCCCATTTTTATTACATGGGTTATGCTAGGATGTATGGTTTATGATTTTGTGGAACACATAAGAATGGTATCGTTATGAGACGGGTGGGACCTATATCTCCCTCAAATGCATTGGGTAATGATTTATCTCTCATGAGATAAACATGGCTGGAAAGATAGGTTAATCTGGTTCAGTGAAACAGGACTGAAACGAGGAGTGAACTCGGTTTAGAAATTGACTTTGTCCGCTAAGATAGTCTTGGATATGGTTCTTGACTACTAAGAAATGATTCTATATGATTATGTGTGTATGACACAATGTATCATGTTTTATGTTATTATTATTGGGATTACATTTCACTACTATGATTTATCCCATGTTATGAAATTATGATCTCTTTTGGAGGTTAATATTTCCAAAATGATGGGTTCTTATGAATGTGATGGGATTGATATTTAATTTGATTACCCTTATTGAGCATTTGAGATCACCCTTTTGTATGTTTTCTTTCCCCAGGTCAGGAATAGGTTATTAAGTAGGATATTCTAAAAGGGACTCTAGATATGATGAAAAAAATTGGAGACAATGTAGATTCTTTATGAACCAGTTGTTTATGTTTCAAATTTTCTAAAGACACTATACCTATAAGGTCCATTCATGGTTTTGTTATATGTTTTAATAAGGGTACTTAAATTTTGAAGTATTAACAATGTATGTAAAGTATGGGTCGTTATATGGACATTCCATTACTTTGACGGAATACTTAGTACATAACAAAAATAGACACACAAGGACTGTAATAGATTAGTGTCTTTGGAAACATGGAACGTGATCTTCTAATCTTGGTGAAAGATCTTCAAAATCTCCCATAATGATCTTCCCCCTTTTTTTTTACCTAAAACCTTTCTTTATATCCTGGGGAAAATAAAACATAAAAAGGGTGAGCTCAAATTCTCAGTATGGGTAACCATGGAGAAAATAAAAAAACCATATACATTTGAACATAAAAACATGATCATAATGATTAAACATTGAAATCTTGAGCAATGACATAAAACATGGCAGTACGTAATGCATAGATCAAAATAAAACATCAATAATGATAAAATAGATTTTAAATGAAACTTGTAATTGTGGAAAAACATTAAGAACATGATATGATTTCCATAGTAGCCAAGGCATTGCTGCGAAGACCATCTAAGTGGACAAAGTCTTTTTCTGAATCGAGTTCACTCCTTGTTCCAGTCCTTTATTACTTAACTGGATTAACTTACCGTTCTAGCCATGTCTATATCATGAGATATAAATCTTTACCCAATGCATTGGAGGGAGATATAGGTCCCACCCATCTCATAATGAAATCATTCTTACTTGTTCCACAAAATAAACTTAAAACATTCATCATAACCCAAAGAATAAAATGTGTTTAATAAACATCATCCCATCATCACATAATTCATATAAAATAAATGGTTATTTCATCATAAGAAAAGTGAAACCATGTAAATCATAGAGATATTATACTTCAAACATACACATTTGAAAAAATATCATCTTAGATGTAAAATGGTTTTGATAAAACACTTGAAATGAATTCTTGAGGAAAATATCATTTCTTCTTCAAAATCAATTTCTTTTCACAAAAGGTAATGCAATTTTAAAAGAAATATATTTTTTTGAAAATAGTAATGAAATATTTTGGAGGAAGCTTTATGAAAATAAGACTTTATAAAACCATAAACATTCTTTCATGCCGTATAAGTTAAAAAAAATTATTCTCGTACTTTTGCCGGAAAGGTAAATGAAAGTACCTCGTAATGCAATAAAAAGAAAGATTCCTTACATACCATGTAGTAAAATTCATAAATGGGTAAAAAGGAATTTAAAAATACATGAAACAATTTTTATAAAATAGGGACATGGATGATAAATATAACCCCAGTGAATACTTACGAATAAACAATCTCAGATAAAAATTAGATTGGAATATTTATCCCTTACCTTAGGTATGATATGCTTCAAAAATATCCGAAAATCATGTATAATGAATTAAATAATGTCATTGAATTATTAAAGAATCATATTTATTGTTATCATATCATATATGGTTCACTTTTGAATTTATATTACCCATTCTTTTGTAATTTCCAGGTTAAAGTAGCATTTTGAGTAAAATTGTTTTATTTATCGTACATGTTTGGACTTGTTGCTCTTGATATTATTACTTATATCCTGATTTACATAATTTCAGAATGTCAATCATGATTTATATGTAATATATATTCAGAATATATATATATATATGATAGATCGATAAATGGAATGAAATACACCGTTAATGGAGACGGTATGCCGTACGTATGCATGAACGCTGTTTTTGTTTCCTTATTGAATTGAATGGAATTAAGTAGATGACATACATACATATATATACATATATACAGTGTCATTATTATTTCATATATTTCATGATTACTTATTATATATACTTTATAATCATTAATGAATGGTTACCATGGGGAATGAATCTCATCGCGTCGTGGAGACAGTAGTCCGTACGTACGCATGAGTGATGATATCATTCCCATGATAGTGGAATTATATTGAAGTTTATGTATAATATTTTAGAATCAATATCACTTTACAATAATCATATATATTTATTTATTTTCACCATTATACACATCCATGTAAGGTGGTGGTTGAAAACAGGTTACAACACGGTGTGGAGACAGTATTACGTACGTACACATGCACCGTAATTTCGTTTTCCGTAGGATGGATAGATGGTGAAATAGTGTTGTTTCATACTTATAATAACATATCAGTATATCGGTGACACAGATCTTATTACTTCATAATGAAACAAGTAAATTATAAGAATAAATAAATTTGAAAGAATCAGTAATGGACATTACCTCTTCTTTGAAGCGCCTCTTCTTAACCTCCTCTTAGGGAACTAAAGATGGTCTTTTAATAAGACCAGAACCTCTATGATGTTTCTAGGGAACAGGAGAAGATAAATTTTCAGGGGTTGGCCAAGCATCAAGGCTCAAAATGGTGTGAAGAGAAGAGGGAAGGGGTGCCCTTTTATAAGGGAGGAGAGGGGCACCTTTGGAAAAACAAAAAAAATATTATTTTATTATAAAGTCGTATTCGGTTTTTAATAGCTCCAAATTGATTTATTTCGAATCTAAGGTGGGGATGGGTCGAAATCATCTCATCCAATAGAATTTGGACAAGTTTTGGTTACTATTTTAACCTTATAATTTTGATTTAACTCTAAGTTAAATAATTTAACTTTTATCGTGTCTTTTTTGTTTTCTTACACTATATTGTTAATAAACATACTATAATAAGACAAACAAACCCCAAGTGGTTCATTATTAATATATATATCCATATCTAAGTCATTTGTTTGAGCCTTATATTTTTAGGAATATAATGACAATTAATAAGATAATATTTGTTTTAAAAACTATTTTATTTCAATTTTGACAGTAACTGGTAATTTATTTTTGTTAAAATCATAACAGCATGATTAGCTAGAAAAAAGTTAATTAAATAAATATTCATATATCATATTATCCTAGAAAATTAGTTGAATTCACATAAAACTTAATTTTACCTCTTCTTTGAGTGTAATTTCAAAAATTCGAGAGACACGGTTAATATCAAGGACTAAAATGCCGTTCAATGAGATAAAAATAATTTTTGGTGAATTGTAACTTTTTACTTTTTTACCATGGTTAAAAGTAAATAGGTTAATAAAGGGTAAAAATGATATTATTATTACCCTAACACATGTCCTAATTCTATTGGATAAGTTTAATTTGACAAAAAACAACCTTAGGAATAAAATATGACAATTTAGGCCCACTTGGATTAGATTAGGACATTTATTATTAATTTATTTAAAGAGGGATTAAAATAGTTAAAATCAATGTTTAATAAGTAAATCATTTTTTATATATAGTTATACATAAGATAAATTCAACTATAAATATTCATTAGAAATCTAAAAGGATTTCCTATATAATGATATTTTATTTGTAATTTTTAGACATTAAATAATTTAATTTATTTATTACACAATGATGATGCAGTAATTATCTTATTAATGAAATATTGACATAATTGATGTTATAAATACCCAAATAAATTTAATTTGAGACTTTTTTATGAATTAAAATAATTTTCGAGGTTAATATGACATATTATTATTTCTTTAATTATCTTTGTTCGAACTAATCATTCTGTTATGATTTTTAAAAAAATAAATTACCAAATAGTGTCAAAATTGACATAAAATAGTTTTTAAAACAAATATTATATTATTAATTTTTATTTTATTCCTAAAAATCTAAGGTTCAGAAAAATGACTTATATAAGGTGTTATATATTAATAATAAAAAACATGGGGTTTTTTGTCTTGTTATAGTAAGTTTATTAACCTTATAGTGTAAGAAAACAAGAAGACACGTTAAAAGTAAAATTATTTAACATAAAGTAAAATTTAAATGATAAGGTTAAAATGGATACCTAAACTAGTATAAATTATATTGGATGATAGGATTTCGACCCATCCTCACCATAGCTTCAAAATAAATCAATTTAGAGCTATTAAAAACTGAATATGACTTTATAATAAAATAATATTTTTAGTTTTTCCTAAGGTGCCCCACTCCTCCCTTATAAAAGGGAACCTCCTTCCTCTCCTCCTCAAACCACTTTGAGCCTTCAATCTCAGCCAAACCCTGCCAAATTCGCTTCTCAACTTCCCTAGAAGCATTCTATGGGTCTTGTTCTTCCTAAGAGACCAATTTTAGTGCCCTAAGAGGAGGTCTCAAAGAGGCGCTTCAAAGAAGAGGTAATGTCCGTTACCAATTCTTTCAACTTTATTTCATCTTCCACATATTCTTATTTTGTTCTTTCATTATGAAGTAATAACATATGTATCACTCATATATTGATATTTTATTATAAGAATGAAACAACCCTATTTAACCATCCATCCATCCTACGGAAAATGAAATCACCGCGTGTGCATACGTACAGAATACCGTCTCCACGCCATGGTGTAATCTATTTTCCACCACCACCTTACTTGGATGTGTATAATGGTGTAAATAATAACTATATATGATTATTGTAAAGTTATATTATTTTTAAATAGTATACATAAACTCCAATTCAATTCCACGATCATGGGAATGATATCATCGCTCGGGCGTATGTACGGAATACCGTCTCCACGATGTGATGCGACTCGTTCTACATGATCTACATTTAATAATGATTATATAAATGAATTTAATTAATAAATATGATATATATTACACTAATACCATTCTATAAATGAGGTATCTATATCCTAAAAATAATAATGATAATTTTTTCGACAAAACACGCATAAGAACAAAAAGTAATAAACACTTGAATAACAAGTATCAATTAAATATTACTAATAAGAAGCTAAGAAAATGACAAAATATGATATCATAAAAATGAGTATTATTCTGGAATTAGTCAATGACATTATTTAAATCATTATACAAGAGTTTAGGACACTTACAAAGAAAATCGGACCTATGATAAGGGAAAATCTAGAAATCTCATTTTTATCTGAGATTGATTATGTACTAACTATTACGGTCCTTGTGTGTCTGTTTTTATATATATATTCAATGTATAAATGAAATATGGTTGGATTCTGTTATACAATACAACTAAGAAGTATTGCACTACACGAAACCCTAACTTGGCTTGCCTTACACGCAATCACGACCTTCCTCGATAGTGTGTGTTGTATGCAAAACCAGTTTTCACTAAACAACGATATATGGTTATAATATTATCAAAAACTAGCCATTATGAATATAATGAGCTATATTTTGAATTTAATAACATTATTATTCATCTTACTCATTTTCTAGAACATGGTATGCGAACAAAATAAATATTTTGGGTAAAATAATTATTTTTAAAAAAATTCAGTTTTTCCACATTTTGATGGAACACCCACTTTAAATCTAGTTTTTGACAAGTTTATAAGTTCAATTTTACAAAATAAAATTATAATTTTGAATCAGGATATAAAAATTTACGTTGGATAAACTTTCTATATTTTTCTGATAACTTTCATATTTTATTGAATAGTAAAAACACGCTATATTTTAATTAAAAACAACTTTTTCATCGTAAAAATTTATAATGTTAAATTATAATATTGAATGGGTTTAAAGTATAAATAGAATATATTTATACCATTTAATATAATGTATGTCATTAGCATTTTTTTACATTGAATTCATAGGTAAAAACATTTCAATCTTTGGCAATGTTTTAACTTCTAAAACCCGTTTTCTTAAAAACGGGATTAATTTTTAATTAATTACTCCAAATTATGTATTTTGAATTTTTAAAAATGTATTCCATATTTAGAATCAGTGGGACCAAATTATTTTAATAGGGTACTTTTTATTTTTGGGCATTATGAATAGTAACTATGGTAAATTTTATTTACCATAGTTAAAGGTAAATCGGGGAATTAAGGGTAAATATAAGATTATAAAATATCCTAACACCTGCCAAAATTGTATTGGATGACTAGAACTCGACCCATATCACCTAAGGGTCAGATTAGATTCATTTAATGAACTTTTTTCAATGAAAATAGTTTTATTATTATTAAAACCAAAGAAACTGATGACATGTCACTTTCTTAAATCATATAAGTAAAATAATTTTAATTTAGTGATAATCTTAATGAAACTTCGAACAGAATAGTCTCCAGAAATATAATACAATTATCTGCACCATATGAATTTATTTATACATTTTAGGTATTAAATAATTATCATTTGTTATGACACAATAGTAATGTTGAAATTATTTTATTGATTGAAATATCAAATAAATGATCTTAAAAATATTAAAATAAATATTATATGAACTATTTCATGTGCTCCACTAATTTAATAGATACTTATGAAATTTTATAAATCTATTAAATCTTTTAGTTCGAACATATCATCTGTATATAATTTATTTAAATTCATATAAATGAATAGAGACAAAATTGACACTATTGTTATTTTATAAAAATAACATATTATAAAATTGTTTAAAAATAAAAAAAATAATTAAAATTTATAAATTAAAATTTATATGCTCTAAAATTTCATAAAGTATAAAATTATGGAAAATTCACAACACATATGTAATTATTTATAATAATATAAAATTTAGAATATTGTTACCACAAAAAAAATTAAATTGATAAATAAGGATAAATCAAGTTGATAATGTTTAATATAAATTCCTAACATGTCTAAATTTTATTGGATGATTATATTAAAACCCTAACTCATCTATTATTTGTATATTAGTCATTTTAGATGTTTATAAGTGGGGTTGGGATTTAATATAAACTAATATTTCTTATATTTCCCAAGGTGCTCCTCTCCTCTCTTATAAAAGGGCATCTCCTCCCTCTCTTCCTCACACCACTTTGAGCCTTAATGCTCGTACAACCCCTGCCAAATTTTCTTCTCCACTTCCATTGAAACATCCTAGAGGTTTTGGTCTTCTTAAAAGCTCTTTAGTGCCCTAAGAGGAGGTTTAGAAGAGGTGCTTCAAAGAAGAGGTAATGTCTGTTACTGATTCTTTCAACTTTATTTCTTCTTCTACTTCTTCTTATTTTGTTATTTCAGTATAAAGTAAAACAATCAGTGTCACTCCTATACTGATATGTTATTATAAGTATGAAACAACCCTATTTCACCATCTATCCATCCTACGGAAAACGAAATCACCGCGCGTGCGTATGTACGGAAAATCGTCTCCACGCCGTGGTGTAATCTATTTTCGACCACCACCTTAATTGGATGGGTGTAATGGTGTAAATAGATAACTATAAATGATTATTATAAAGTGATATTTATTCTGAAATATTATACATACACGCCAATACAATTCCATGATCATGGGAATGATATCATTGCACGTGCGTACGTACGGACTACCGTCTCCATGACGCGAAGAGATTCATTCTCCATGTTAACCATTCATTAATGATTATAAAGTATATATAACAAGTAATCAAGAAATATATGACATAATAATGATACTGTATTTATGTATATATATATATGAATTTCATATACTTAATTCCTTTCAATTCAATAAGGAAACGAAAACAGTGTTTATGCATACATACGGCCTACTGTCTCCATGAACGGTGTATTTCATTCCATTTATCGATCTACCATATATATATATATGTTAATGCTGAATATATATTACATATAAATTATGTTTTACATTATGGAATTAAGTAAATCAGTTTATAATTAATAATATCAAGAACAACAAGTCCAAACATGTACGATAAATAAAACAGTTTTACCCAAAACGCTATTTTAACATGGAACTTACAAAAGAACGGGTACTTTAAAGTCACAAGTGAACCATATATGATATCATAACAATTAATATGATTCTTTAATAATTAAATGACATTATTTAAATCATTATACAGGAGGTTCAGATACGTATGAACCATATAGGACCTAAGGTAAGGGATAATTATTCCAATCTCATTCTTATCCGAGATTGTTTATTTGTAAGTATTTACTAGGGGATATGTTTATTATCCATGTCCATATGATCTAAAAGTTTTTTCATAAAATGTTTAATATCCTTCCATGTATGTTTAATACATTTTTACCCTTTTCTTACTTTTACCACATCGTATGGAAGGAATCATTCTTTTGTTTACCATCCGAGGTACTTTTTGACTTTTCTGACAAAAGTATGAGGAGAATGTTATTTTGAACTTATATGGCATGAACATATTTTTACGGTTTCATAATTCATCATTTTAATGAATATTCCTATATAATATTTAATGATTATTTTCAACAAACCCTTTTCTTTTAAAAATTCATGGCATTTTGTGAAAAGAAAATGATTTTGAAGAAGAAAGGATATTTTCCTCATGAATTCATTTCGAGTGTTTTATCAAACCCATCTTCCATCTAAGATGAAATTATTTCATATGTGTATGTTTCAAGTATAATTTCTCTATGATTTAAATGGTTTTACTTCTCTTATTATGAAATTATATCCATTTGTTTTATATGGATTGTGTTATGATGGGATGATGTTTATGAAACACATTTTATTCTTTGGTTTATGATGAATGTTTTAAGTTTATTTTGTGGAACAAGTAAGAATGATTTCATTATGAGATGGGTGGGACCTATATCTCCCTCCAATTGATTGGGTAAAGATTTATATCTCATGAGATAGACATGGCTGGAACAGAAAGTTAAACCGGTTCAGTAATACAGGACTGGAATGAGGAGTGAACTCGATTCAGAAAGGGACTTTGTCCACTAAGATGGTCTTGGCAGCAATACCTTGGCTACTATGTAAATCATTACATGTGCTGAATGGTTTCCACAATTACATGTTTTATTACCATTATAATTTATCATGATTAATATTTCTTCATGATCTATGCCTTACGTACTGCCATGTTTTATGTCATTTCTCTAGATTTTGATGTTTATATTTTATGCTCACGTTTTTTACATTCAAATGTCTAAGGATTGTTTTATGTTCTCTATGCTTACCCTTATTGAGAATTTGAGCTCATCCTTTATATGTTTTCTTTTCCCCAGGATTTAAAGATAGGTTTTAGGTAAGAAAACAATAGGGGAAGATCATTAATGGAGATGTTGAAGATCTTTTACCATGATTAGAAGATTATATTCCATGTTTCCAAAGACACTAAACTATTACGATCCTTGTGTGTCTGTTTTTGTTATGTATTAAGTATTCCACAAAAGTAATGTAATGTCCAAAGACAATAAACTATTACGATCCTTGTGTATCTGCAGAGTAATCATGTTCAAAGTTTCATTAAGTTTATCACTAAATTAAAATTATTATACTTATAAGATTTAAGAAAGTGACATGTTGTCACTTTCTTTGGTTTTAATAATAATAAAATTATTTTCATAGAAAAAAGTCCATTAAATGAATCTAATCTGACTATTAGGTGATATGGGTCGACTTTTAGTCATAAAATAAAATTTTGGAAGGTGTTAGCATAATTTTATAATCATATATTTACCCATAATTACCCAATTTACCTTTAATTGTGGTAAATAAAATTTACCGTAGTTACTATTCATAATGCCCAAAAATAAAAAGTTGCATATTAACATAATTTGGACCCACTGATTCCAACTATGGAATCCATTTCTAAAAATTCAAAATACATAAGTTGTATTAATTAATTTAAAATTAATCTCATTGTTAAGAAAACGGGTTTTAGAAGTTAAAACATTTTCAAAGATTGAAATGTTTTTACCTATGAATTCAATGTGAAATTAATGCTAATGACATACATTATATTAAATGGTAAAAATATATTCTATTTATAATTTAAAACCATTCAATATTATTATTTAACTATATAAATTATTATGATGAAAAAATTTGTTTTTAATTAAAATATAGCGTGTTTTCACTATTCATTAAAATATGAAAGTTATCAGAAAAATATCGAAACGTTATACAATGTAAATTTTTATATCATGATTCTAAATTATAATTTAATTTTTTAAAATCGAACTTATAAACATGTCAAGAACTAGATTTAACGTGGGTGCACCATCAAAAGGTGGAAAAACTACATTTTTTGAAAAATACATATTTTACCCGAAAAATTTATTTTGTTCTCATACCATGTTCTAGAAAATGTGTAAGATGAATAATAATGTTGTAATATTACAAATGTAGTTAATAATATTTATAATGGATATTTTGTGATAATATTATAACCATATATCGTTGTTTAGTGAAAACCAGTATTGCGTACAATACATGTTATCGAGGAAGGTCGTGATTGAGTGTAATGCAAGTGAAGTCGAGGTTGTGTGTAGTGAAAGACTTCATTGTTGTTTTGTATAATATAATCGACCCATATTTCATTTACAAATTGAATATATATATATACATATATATATTCACTCAATGTTGCGAACTTGAAATTGTGTGTAACACGATCCAAGAATAGTGTTACGTATAGTACAAGCTAATGCAGTGTTGCGTATAGTACAAGATAATCTTGGATTACTGTATAATAGAAGATCAAAGAAATTAAAAATAATATATCTCATACAATATTGGGGTGTTACATAGTGAATGAGAGTTCCTTGCATTTATTAGTTGAACAGGTTTAGCTGAAGGTTGTAGGCATTGTGGGGTAGAGTTTTAGGTGTTTTACTTTTACTAATTATTCATGGTTAATTTTATACTTTTCATTAATCCTCCTCATATATAGAAAATATTATTTTTTTTAGACTGTTTGATTTGACATGTTATAATAAAAATGATTGGGTTTTTAATTTATGTGAATTTTGATACTATAATGATTAATTAATTAATTTATTATTATTTTTCATTATATTATTATTTAATTACTATTATTTTTTACCTAATACTGGTGGATTATTAGTTCTATGATATCCCACTTGAAATCTATGGAAAATCCATATTCCCTTACATATATGGAGGCAATCTTGTGGTGTTGTGGTCTTTCATCCCAAACCTAATGATTCTGGTCAGGGTGATACAAAATGGGGTCAGAAAACAAGTTTTGTTGGCTTCTTCCCATTCCATGGATTGTGTTAGAAGATTTTAAATATGATCTAGTATAGTTGGTATTTGGCCTAGGGAAATGTGCATGTTCTGGTCCATCCCATCATATTGGATGTCTAAGATTCAATGCAATTGGGAATATGTATTCATGTTGTTTGATTTTATCTTTTATTTAATTCACCTCCAGTGATGCACATGATGTCGACAAACAGATTTCTGGGATTTTGTGTGATTTCGTGCCTCATTTCATGGAACATAAGATCAAATTCCATATTATGATTTCATTAATAGACTGGTCCTATATAATTATAATTCCCATTGAAATTACGATATATTATTTTAGATATTTATTTCAAAAAAATTGAGATTAATTATTCAATGCATATTGTATATGTATGTGGTTGTGACCAATGTGAAAATACTAGAGTATTGTATTAGCCCACATGTAGTTTTTGGTGATTATTTCTTGGTTTGGAGGTATCATATCTGGTTTAGCTTTTTTGTAAAACCTTTTGTGGGACTATATTCTATTTTGTTCTTCATTGTGTAGTTGTTGGATTTCACAATTTTTTTATAATTATATAAAATTAAAAAACATATATGTCTTTAATAGTTAATTAAGAACACTACTTAGTATGATTCCATGGGGGATGATTTCCATGGTTCACCACCTATTTTGTAGGAGGTTGAATATTAGAATTCTCCAATGGTGGTGCCGTCATACAAAGTCGAATAATTGATATAACCCAGGATATTTTTTATTGTACCCATTTAGGTGAAAGATCCAAAATGGAAGGGGAGATGATGTTTGAATATTCTTGTGACTATCAAATACAACATCATGAAGCCTTCCAGACCACTATAGGCCCTCATGAGGAAGATAATGTGATAAGATTCATCACATTGATCTTAAACCTTATGGAAACCGCATAGGATCCAATGGTCATTCTTTCAACTTTTATATATCATGGAAACGATGGATGATGGATGGATATTACTTTTCAGGCAATTAGTTTTGAACGGTTTAAATGGGTTACCTTCAAGTAACTCTTCTTTGTGGAGTTTTTCTCTAATGTACAAAAATTGCATCATGATTAATATTTCATATATCTTCGATAAGGGATGATGTTAGTATCTTCTGATAGGACATGATTCACCAATTTGATTGAAATTTATAATATTATAATTGGTAATTAGGTGTATAAATAAAACAAGTTCATGATTGTTCTTCATCCAGATTTGAATCCACTAATCAAAAACATTGATATAATGACCAACATTATAGTGCTTTTCATAAAATTAATGATTGAGAATGCCATCAAGGAAGACATTGCTACATGTCCCCCACATACTTTCAGGGGAATGACAGTGAAATTCTCTAATTTTCTATTATTTACTTCTTTAATTAGTAGGAAAAGTATGTTAGAGTATGGAAATAAGGGAATAATAGAACATTCAAAGAAGGGTATAGGAACATTAACTGCCTATGTGGTGGATGATACTGCTTGAATAAATAACTATGATAAAATGGGAACTATCAGTATAACTATATTATTTCTTTTAGAATATGTCACTAATGTGGAAATACCAATCAGTATAAGTAGATTAATTCCAAGGCTAAATGGGTTTGAAAAGTAATGGAATGCTATTTTATAGGTGAATGGCCTCGGTAGTAGGTGCAGACCCTATATGGGTAGGGGAATTAGAAAAATCATGAGCCCCTATGGAATTAAAGGCAAACTACTAGTAGGGTGTATTTTATTTAAGTTGATTGAATTGATAGTGTGGAGGGACCTTCAAATGTTCTTGGTATGATCCTAGTCTCATTAAAAAAATTTGTTACTTTTTGTGATGAAGGTACATCCCATTTATTCATATTTACCTTATTGGTTATTGGGTTAGAAAAACCACTTAAGTACTCTACCAATTTTTAATCCTTCTGTATTCCCATGGGAAAGAATTCGGATCATATTTATATCAGTTAAAAATGTTCGATGGTGCTTTCCAGCTTCAAAAATATGTAGAGTTTCAAAATTCTAGAGATGATATGTTTCATTTTTATCAATGGTATAGATTAGATTTCCATATAACATACCAACATATATTTTTATTAATTATGGGATGCTTTTAAATTTTAAAAAGTGGATAATATCATGATCAAAAATGAATGAGATGTTGATGAAAGAATAGTGGGATCAAATATTTATTATAGAGAAGTCTTATCAGTATATTTGGATCAGAAATTGACTCCCTCTGATTTTCATCCAATTGTAAACTTATACAAAGATGTATTTCTAGAGAATTTCATAGAGTTACCTATATGAAAGGGGGTATGCTTTGAGATATATTTCATGACTATTACCTGAATTATATTAATTATAATATATCAAATGGATCTAGTTGAATTGATAAAGTCTAAGGTAAAATTCTATTATTTTGTATATAAAGGTTTCATGAGACCAAGAACTTCCCATTGGGTTTCTCTAGTATTGTTCGACAAAAATTTAGATGGTAGAATATGATTTTGTGTGGAATAAATGAAATTTAATTTGTTCTCTATAAAGTACACAGACTATTATCCAAGGAATGATTATTTTTTGATCAATTTTGAGAATCTCGGTGGTTCTCAAGGATTGATCTATATTCTGGGTATTATCATCTTTGGGCCTAAGAGGAAGAAATCCCAAAGACATTGTGTCTATAAAGATTTGGTTTGAATGAGTATCCCAATATCCCTTTTAGACTAACTAATTACTCATATCTTTTCACAAATATCATTAAATATAAATTTCAACAATGCATGGATTTCTTTAGGGTTATTTCATTAATGACATATATATATATATTCAAATATTTTTTAATCACATGTTTGAAAAATTTAAATCATAATGAGAATTCAAAAAACACCTTGAATTTTTGTCAAGTTATAAAAGCTTAACTTTTGGATGTAAAATGTGATATTTCATTGGAATATCATTTATCAAAATGGTATATCAACTTATATAGAGAGGGAACAATTTGTTGTGTTATATGTATACTTGATGAATGTGTTTGAGATTCAAAATATCCTATGTTTCAATAACTACTATAGGAGGATAATTCATTACTTTTTTCAGCAAGAATAGTACATTGACATAGTTACCAAGATTATATTTGTGTTTTAAGGGATAAAAATGTGTTAACATTCCTTGCTATAGTTGATGATGTTATCAATTTCAAATCTAATTTCGATTCTCCTTAAGGATGGAGCATGGTATGCAACGTATTGTGATACATATAGCATTAGAATTGGTGTGGTTCTAATATAGGGTTATAAGGTAATTTCATATGGGTATTTTCAACAGAGATCACATGTATGGACTAACCCTTCTCTTGACATAAACCTGGATATTGGGGTTCAGGAATTGAAATTTTAGAGACACTACACGTTTGTCCAGTCATTTTCCATATACATAGATAAAAACAATATGTGGTATAAATTCATCTAGTGGGAAATGAATAATCATACAAGGAGTTTGGTATAATACATTTAGATGCTAAATTTTCTTATAATGAAATCAATGGAAAGGGAAATGTTTTTTTGGACACTGATAGTAAGAAAACTGACTAAATATTTATCAGATATAGGAATCAGAGTGGATAGTCATTGGTTTTTAAGAATAATAGAAGTTTTGAATAACTAAAGATCATAGGCAAATGTCTTCAACATCCATGGTGATCACATACTCATTTTTTGAATATGTGATGTATGTAAAGAGATTGATCCAGATTGTATTATAATATATGAGGGGTTATTATAAAGGGGTTCAATTTAGATATGGATTTTAGATAGATGTGGTTTCTGTATGGTTCATAGAAAAGTGGTGGTTCCTTTTTCCACGAGATACAAATGATGAAACAATGTCATGATTACCAATTTTCATTTCACCAAGGATTAAAAAATGTTTATAATGATGTCAATCAACTATTTTTATTGGCCGATATGAAAAGAGACATTATATGGTGTGTCCAAAATTGTGTGACTTGATAAAGGATCAATGTTGATGATCAGACACCTATTGGGTTCCTTGAATATATTTTATTTTTATTTAGGAGGTGGGATGATGTTATTATGCACATAATGAAATGGATTCCCATTACCTTGAGAGGTTGAGACATCATGTGGTTTTTTTGGATTATTTGACCAAGTTGTCTCACTTCTTATTGATTCAGGATAATAACTTAATGGATTAAGCACAATATCTATATGTATGAGAGTTCATATAGAAACCTATAGTTCCTTTTATTAGGGTATCTAAAAGATATTTTTAGAACACATCATTATTTTATCTAATTTTTAGTATATTGTGATGATCACCTGAATTTTATTGAGTTTTCATTTAAAAATAATTATAAATTTATGATTCAAATGGTTCTATTTGAGGCTCCCTATGGGAGGAAATATCGTTCACCACTATGTTTGCATGAGGTGACTGAATATTGTTATATTGAAACTATTATAGTAAAAGAGACACTATAATGGGTAAAAAAAATTAAATGGTTGGATATAGATAATAATATGTAGCAATATTCTAAAAAATAGAGGACACAACCCATGGGCTTCGTTGTGGGTGACAATTTACTATTATTGGTGTCTCATCGGTTAGTGTATATGTATTTCAAGAGACAATAAACATTTTAACAATAATATGTAGGGTCCTTAAATATCATAAATAACATTAGTATGGAGGAAAATAAGTTGGATATTTATCCATAGTATCATGGTATACATAATGTGTCTATGTGTCCTAGCTTTGAAGGTACAGTTCATATCCAATGCAGTGATAGATTGTAAGAATGTTGAACAGGAACTAGATAAATATTTTGAGTGGAGGATTATTTTAAATATACAATGAGGGAAAAAATTCAAGGAAATATTTTTCCTCTTATACGAGTCTTATGGCATCATGTATGGATCCAGGAGGAGACATAAGAGCGGGAGAAAGACATTTGGCTTTAGTGTCCTATGTGATTCGAGAATGATTCCTAGAGTTGGTTCTTGAAGATGATTTATATTTTTAGAGTGTATAATGTAATGGATTATGAAAAATATAAGTGGATTACTAGTTTATTTTGTCTTTTAACATTGTGTTTTTCAGCTATGAATTAATTACACTGAGTCCCGAGGGTTTTTTTTGGTTTAAGAGAGTTTTAGTGTAAAAAATAAAAAACATATAAATAAATTTTAGTTGAAAATATGTATGTAGATTATATATTGTAATATAGATGATAAAAACTAAAATTTTATGTTTAATTTAGATCATAATAATAATAATAAAATAATACATTTGAGATTGAAATATAACTTGTGGTATAATAATAATATAGATATGTTTCAACATTTATAATTCAATTTAAAATTATACAATTTTTTGTTTAATTTTAATCACCTACATTTAAACATTATTTTTATCAATTACATAACATGAATATAATTAACTAACATTAAAATTTTACATTAAATAAGTGAAACTTATATCATTATAAATTTTTGGGATTTTCAAGAAATAATTATTTATTAGATTAATAGTTAAAAATATTGATTTTATAATACTATATATTTATTTCATTATGAAATGACTGTTTTTGAATACCTTATTACTATAAAAATTTATTTTATAAGGTTAATCTAATTATGTTGAAACACTGTATTGATATATAAAACCTGTTATTTATATTTTATAAAATTTGTGTAATGATTTAACGAAAGTGGTATTCATTTGATTCTTTTAATAAAAATTCCCATGGTTAAATAATTTTGTCGACACATTGTATTATTAAATAATTATTAACTTATTAATAATTATCATTTTTATTTCAATAGAATCAATAACATTGTTAATTATATCGTAAATGCAAATATTATGCTTAAAATTAACATTTTTCAAAAAAATGTGTCTTTACTTGTTATATAAGCAAGTACTAAAATTAATTTGAATAAAATAATGGAAGTAATATTTTAAAAAAATAAGATAATATTTAAAAATCGTATTCTATGATTATTAAATAATTAAATATAAAATTATGGGCATTAAAATATGTTTTTAAGGGTTAAATCTATGTTTTCATGGAAAAGTTAAATTAAGTTAAAATTGATTTTACAAATGTGTAAATGGAATAAACATGTGAAAAAATAAAAAATATTTGATGATCTGTGGAGGATATGATGTATCATTTTTTCACACTATTATTTAAATTTTTATATATATATTGTCCATGAATAATAGGATGATATCATTTAGAAATAATGAGTTTTTACAAAAGTTCCCTTTTCTAAACATATAAAAAGTGACCACAACGTCTCTATTTATATAACCCTTAAAAATATAAGGATCACCAAAAAAATCTTCCCTAATAAATATAAAGCATCCTCCCCATTACATTTATTTTTCGGTCTCACAACATTACCATGCTATGAATTCATAAGGAGTTACCCAAATGGGAATTTCCCAGGGAAAGCTAGTCCTTTCAACCCAACATTTATATAGTTCTATCTTCTTTTACAACCCTCAATAATCATCTATACACGAGTTTATGATAACATCAGATGTTTAAATTATCCTAAAAATTATAATAATATTATAATATCCATTTTATACATTCTCAAAATATCATTGAGAACAATGAAAACATCATAATGGAAGAGTACAATGTACTGCCTCCATGAATGGCATGTTTTGTTTTCCACGGAAACAAAAGATTGATGACATTAAAAATATACTTGTTATGTAAAAAATTATATTTATTGAAAATAGATATATATATTTATAAGATTAAATTTCTAGTTTTGGATAAGATAGGTTTCTCAATGTGGTGTAAAGAAGTTAAGGTGGAGGTTCCCTTTTATAATAGAGATGAGGTAAAATTTTCAAATTTCATTAAAAATTAAATTATAATAAAGTCATTTTCAGTCCAAATGACCTAAAATGGATAGGAATATTAATGTATGGTATTATTTATAAAAACATTTCCTCAAAAAATAATATCTTTATAGGTTTTTTTGATGTCTTAAAACTGATCATTTGGTTTCACCCATTAGTTAAAATATGTAATCAATAATTACATTAACATATTTTTCACTTATAAAGGGTTATGATTTTACATATATGGTAACTATTAACTAATAATTGTAAAAAATTGAAATTTTAAACCATCTAAAATTCCATTTTTTAATTTTCATTATTTTAGGATTTGAAAACAAATTTATAAAATATTATTTTATAAAATAATTATTATAGTCAAATTTGAGAATATTAATTTAAATTTACCTCAAATACATCAATAAAATCATTTCTTTCGAATATAGCTTAATTTAACATAACCAATATATCATATTATTTTATAAATATGTCGAAAACTATAAATATATCGAAATCTATCGCATTTAATATTTCTAATATCAATTATTTTATTATTCTATCAATAGAAAGAATACTCTATTACCAATGAGAATGATTTTAAAGTAATTATATAATCCCTAAATAATTTTAATAATTTATCATATTATAAATACTTTTAATATAAACAAAATTTTCATTTTTATCCATTCGAAACACTGTTTTATCCCCATGCGGACATATAATAGATATTTAAATCTAAGAGAATTATATTTTATAAATTTATTTCATTTATAAATTATATTAGTAATTTCCATGCATAGGATTCCATTATAAATATAAATTTTTATGCTAAGGTGATAAGGGAGAAAATATATTCATTGAATAATAATTAGGATGAAAAATTATGATCTTATCACTTAGTTTTGGCCTATGTAAACCCCATTTATCCACTACAGATGTGATAAATTTTACTGTAATTACTATTAATAATGACATAAAAATTGGACTATTAACCATATTTGGACCTACTAACTACAAATAACTATTAAATTTTTTAAAATTTAATACCTATATGTGGAATTTATTAAGTCTAAAAAAAGATCACCTATAGTGATGAAAACCATTTTTTAAATTGCTGTATTTAAATAAAAACTAGGTATATATTCTTCTCACATTACTAGAAAAAAAATTAAATTAATGATAAGTTTTTTTGAATATATATAATATAAATTTCAATAAAATAATTCACCAATAGTGAAAATTGTAAATTATTAGGATAAAAATAAATTGTGCAGATAAAAAGTGTTTTTCTAAAAATATTTCTCCTTTAATTTAAAAATAACTTTTTTCTTCATTAATTATCATTTGATTAATAATTAATTTATTTTAACAATTTTTAGAACAAATATTTACCATAATCTCATTATTATTATTCATACAGACCAATTAAATGTCTCAGTGATAACTATTATATAATATTTAAAAAAAATCACAGTTTTATTAAACTCGATACTTTCTAGTACACAGACAAACCAAGAAATCATGTTTATTAAACAAAAATATATTTAATAAAATAATGGGGTGCTACACAATTCCTACACATGGAATCTTTGATTTAATATTCCACGTGACATTTATTTTATACTTAAATGACTTCCCAAATAATTATTTTTAAAAATTTGGGAAGCATATTCTAGGATCGACACTATTTTGGATTTTGAGGAATATAATGATTCTTTTGGAGACATTTATAGAGTTTTTATATATGTTTGAGGTATATGATTCCTTAATTATTAACATTTCAAAAATTAATTGAGTAATAAAGGATGAATTTTTTTTTAATCATATATTATTTTAACGTGGATTTATGGTTATTTCGGTTCTTTATGGGAAAAATTAACTTATAATAGATATTATATTATTATCAAATATACATATTTTGGTAAATTAAATTATGAGATATTAATTATTAAATAGTATTAGTGGTATATGTGATCAACTTCATCTAATATTTTTTATTTTGAATCATGGTCAGAAATATATTGATGAATTTTATAGATAACAATTTATTTAATGATATAAGTTGAAATATTTTTTTTGAAACGTTAGAGAGGAATGTTGTATTTCATCTAATGAATGTTTACACATTTTGGAAAATATATGGCTATATTCTATCCATTTTTATTTTGGTAAATGCCTAATGTAAAGGGGTGTATCTTTTTTTACTTTTATGAATTATGTGATCTGTTATAAGATGGTTTTGGTGATTCATGTAAGAAACCTTAATCTTGAATAATCATCATTTGGATCAATATTTGATATTTGATTCAAATTTATTAATTTTTTAAATTAAACTAGTTAATTAATTAGGTTTCATTATGGTTTATTCTAGAAATTATATGAATTAATATCATATATAGAAATGTTCGGGGACAAAGTAATCATCCTAATACATTTTTTCTGATAAATCAATAGTATTTTTCTCATAACATTTGCTTATTGTGTTTTATGTCATCAAATTTATCATTATCTTTCCCAATATTGTGATCAAATTTCTATGACACTCTTCTTAACTATTTTACCATTATGTTTTACCTCCATGTACATATCTTCTATCCCAACCCCTCCCCACAATGTGTACCCCTCTGGGATCGACAATGGGATAAGATAGATAGTGACACCTGAGTCTAGCCTCTGGTTGGCCCCAGGTAAGAGACTATCACTGATGGTATAATAAACCCACAAATTGGAGGCTCATGACCGCCTCTACACAAAGTGTACCCATACTAGTCTGGAAATAGGAGAAGAGAGATAGTGAAACCCGAGTCCCACCTCTATTATGCCTTGGGTTGGAGTCTATAACCGAGGGTATAATTTACAAAAAGCTATGAGGAATTACTTTCTTTGAGAACACATTTGAAAGAGTCAGTTAAGACATACACTAAAGAACTCTTTACCATAATATAATACAATAGGAAACCTGACTGTATATATGTAATTTCATATAAGAACAACTACCACAAGAATTAAATGTGCAATTACCAAATGAAAAGTAAGGATAATAGCGACCATGAATCCCAAATAGATGCTGTAAAACCCAAAAGTAGTAAAACAATTACAAATTTTCATCCTTCTCCAATGGACTTAAAAAAAAGTTTATATATACTATGGGTGAGTAGAATAGTATACTCAATAGGATCAAATCTAGAGACTCCCTTGTAAAAGGTTATGAAATCATGAAAAATCGTAGTGGACAACAAGAAAACAAACTCAACACCTAAGAATGTATAAAAAACTCCTAGAATCCCCATAGATACTCTAACCAAGAATCACATATAATAGAATATAACATAATAATGAATGGAATGGGTACTCCACTACTGCTTCCCCCACTGGATTTCTGCTCTACTATAATGTTTCACGGACTGAGAATCTCTCTCCATGATGGATATCCAACAGACATCAGAATGAAGCACCACAATGTGCACCTTTGGAAAAAAACCAACATATCCATATACCCAAATGTAACTAGGTAGTTTTTGATATCCATCATAGCCTATATAATGTGCATCATACCTCAGGTATTTTACCTCCATCCATCACATTACATACAATATGGATCCTAAATCCGTCATTGATTATACATGTTATACCTACAGTAGTCCTTAGGAAACTATATCAAAAATACATGTGAGTGAAAATAAATACAATCCATTACATCCCTCTACAGTCATATATATATAGAAAAATAACCTCTTTGATTACAAGAACATGTCACTACTATGTGAAGGGAGGGGGTCAAATGGGGTAGTAATTCATCCATCCTCCCATCGGGATGTTTGGGAAAACATCTTTCATGGATTAGAATTCTCAGGATTCCATTTTCCCTAACCAAAAAGGTGGGATATCATATAGAAATAAACAAAACATGATAGAATATATCTCAAAACCAGTCTATGTGCATTACCATATCTCGAGAAAAAGTTTAGCTAACTTCTCTCGGAGTCTCGACTGCCACTACTAGGACTAAATATAATAAGCACAAAACCGTTGAAAGAGATATATTATCTTATCTTTTTTACATTTCATCAGTTTCACTTTATGTTAATTAGTTCATTACCATTAATTAAACATTATAAATTTCCACATTTCATTACATTAACATCATAACAATGATCCATTCCCACTAAGGATAAGCAATCTAAGTACATGGATTCTTATAATTATAACCTCATAATGTAATCATAGAAATATCCAAGCTCAAGGATTAAAATTTATTCATTTATTAACATTGTCAATTTAAATATTATCAGGTACCCTATGAAAACATCCTAAACTACGAAACAAGGTATTGAACCAAGCACAACTATTTGCCTCAAATAGTAGCGAATGGAAAATATATAAACAAAAAACCTATCCATCGATCAAAAAATATATTCAATGTAACGACCAGAGATTTTGAATAAATATGTTTCCCTAACTTTGTGTGTTATTTTATTTTATACTCAACAAAACAATTTCATGGAATAAAATGAGTATAAATAAAATCAGACCGTTGGGTTTCGAATTTTATATGACCATTGGTCAATAAGACTGTTGGAAATAAAATGTTACAATTATTATCTATAAATACAAGTGACCTTGACTAATTAATATAGAAAAAAGATTCGATGGCCCCATCCAGTAGTCTCAGGCCGATCGAAGCCCATTTGATGGAACTCGGGAAGGATGCACCTCTGGGCATTGCTCTGGACCAAACCCAAGCCGAACATCATCATGTGATGCTGGAATGGAAACGACTTCACGAGAAGTTCAAGATGATAGAAATCACTACTCAGGCAATGTTCGCCAAGCCACCCCAAGATTCTATCACCCTATCACACCTTACTCTTAGGTTCTATGCCGGTGTTATAAGGGGTTATGTAACGAGACCGTAATTTCCTTGTGTAATCCTTTCATTTAAATAAAAATTAAGATTTCTTTTTATGGTGAAGTTTTTTTGTTTTCAAATGTCCGGATAAATATAGTATGCACATTATTAATGAATTTTAGAATGATATTTTTTAAAAATATTTATATAAACCTTAAATAATTAATAATCTGTAATGATGTTCAAAAAATTGTCTTCTATAGTTATGTTCTGTATAAAGTTTATAGTCTAATAAGATCAACATATTTTTTGATGAATAGTAATTTATGAATAGTAATTTTACACTTAGGATTAGTAATGTGACCAAATGGATTAGTAATCTCACTTAAAGAAAGTATTAATATAATTTATGCACCTTGATTAAGTAATGTGATTCCATAAAATAAGTAAATAACTATTTCAGAAATTATTAGTCAAGTATTAGTTTTTTTCATGTGAATAGTGTTTTTTATTAAAAAATTGAATTAAAAATATTTATAAAAATATTTTTATAAAATGGTGTTCATTTTTGAATTCAGAGCATCGATATTAGGTCATGGTGATTTTTTTGGATTTTTCTACAAAAAATGTATTTTCAATGAATAGTGTTTTATATAAAAATAATATTAAAAATATTTATAAAATTATTTTCATAAAATGGATTTCATTTTTGAAGTCAAAGAATCAGTATTTTGTTAAGGATAATTTTTGGGATTTTTCTGAAAAAGATGAATTTTGGTTGAATATTGAATTTTTATGTTAGAGATTCGGGTGTTTAATTACATAATTAAGGATGTAATAATTTTTTAATAATTATGGTCGACTTATGAATAGTAATATAAGGTATGATGTGTCACAAGTGGCCAATACCATGGGAAAATACCATGGTAATGCCCATGGTTTTGCCAATACCACCAATGAGGTGTCCCTTGGCCATTAATGCCTTGTTCCCTCACTTCCCCTATAAGTGCCAAGCCATTCTCTCATCCTATAGATTCCAAATTCCTACTAAACAACGTTCTGGTCTCCTTACCTCATGAGGAGTCCTCCCAAGGTGCCCTCAAGCTTCCCAAGGTCCGAAACATTATGATTTCAATGTTACTCTTCAAGGTATGGGATCTTACCTATCTCTTTCTTTTCAAGTAATCGTTTGTATGTCATTTCATTTAATCCCCATGTTCTTATGTTAGGGGATGTTATTTTATATTCATATTACTTCCCTTTTCATTTTTATATGATGATAGATCCCCTCTTACTCTCATAATTTCTTTTTATGAATGTTTATGTGGCGTCGTTAGGCTGATGAATTTTTGTAAGGGATTTTTCCAGCCTTCTCATTTTCAAGTTTTATTTTCATGTCATTTCGTTCAATTTCATGTTCATATGTTGTGGTATGCTCTTCTATATCTATCATACTATCCTTTTTATTCTAATATGATGATAGATCCTATTTGATCTTGTCAATTTATTTTTTTTGTTGTTTTATGTAACGTCGTTAGGCTGCTTAATTTTCATAAGAGAAATCTTATTTTTGTTTTCCATTCAAGTTTTTCATTTCAAATGTTATTTCCTTAAAATTTCATTTCAATGTTCTTATATCATTTATATTATTTCCCTATACTGTTTTATGGATCATTTATGGGTGGGTGACCCATGTCACCTCTCTTTTCAATATTTTCTAAAACCCTACAACACAGTCGTTATGCTGCCGAATTTTCGTCTCAAAATATATCTCTCTTTTTGTCAAATTTGTTTATTTTATTAAGTAAATACTCAAAACCCATTATTCTACAGGGTTATTCACATATATACCAAAATTTTCTATTTTAAATTCTTGTAGTTACATACATACATGAAACCCACATTCCATTTCTGTGGGTTTAAAGTGACATAAAGATCATGTCTTTAAATATGTTTTTAGAACATTGTGATTATGAAATGAAACTCATTTCTTTGATGATATATGGCTTATTTATGAAATTTTTTATGATTATATATGTGGATCACATGATAATAAAGAAAAATTAAGGTTTCACCCTAATATCACTCCAATGCATTGTGTAATGATGTGATCTCTAGTGATTACAATTTTAACGATGCCTTGGTGAATAACATTGGTAATTTTATTAAATGACACCTTGCGGATGGACCTTAGTGATATGTTCATTATTTTCTAAGTTAAATGTTCTAGCCACATCTTCAAGTTATGAAACACGTTATTTTTATTATGATATGCCTTGTAATATTTTTCTCATACCTTAAAGTTATTTATCAGGACATTATTGATGTATCTCAAGTTCACAGGTAAAATGATTCTATTGTTTCCCTTACTGGGCCTTATGGTCACCCTTTCCTTTGATGTATAATCCCTGGTTATGAGATTCTATAATGAACTTAGGATGAACCAAGAAGAATCCTTTCAAGTGTTTAAGAAGAATGTTTTATGTCATCATGTATTAAGTTCCTGGATTCCAAGACACTAAACATTAAAGATCCATAGTTTTGAAAAATGTAATGAAAAGTTATGTTATAAAAAGGCGGGATGCTATAGTTGTTATCAAAGGATGGTTTAGTTATTTATGTAAATTAGGATATGAAAATTTTAGGAGGAACCCATAGAAAAGTTTAATTATAGGAAACCTTCTTGGTATTTTGGTGAGTATTGACTAAGTGGTTTATCAAGAAAATACATCCCTGTCTGGTTACGAGCAGATAGAGGTGGCTCTGGAACAGATGTATATAAGGTTAAAACCTAAAAACACAACTTCGAGCTAGACCTTAATGAGAACTATTAAACGAAAATGGGCCTTGCTACACTCTTGCTTACGACACTCCCAGGGGATATGTTTGGTTAATCGCAATCTTTTTATGAATCATTATGAAGGAATAATAGGGAAATGTAATTTTCTAAGCATGATGTTTTAAGGAATAAAATATTTTTAGGTAAAAGATTCGTAAATGAAATAAGTTTCTCAGAAAGGATTTATTATTTTAGAAAATTCCCCCATCATCTAGGAACACATTGACGTATTTTCTGAGGAGTTAACCAATCCTCCAACCGAAATTGAGGTAGATTTCTCCATTGAACTCGTACGTGGATCTCATCCGATGTCAAAGACCCCCTAAATGATGGAAAATGTAGAGCTATAGGAATTAATGAAATAACTCCAAGATATTTCGGAGAATGGTTTTATCCAAACAAGTTTGTCTCCTTGGGGAGCACCAGTTCTCTTTGTGAAGAAGAAGGATGGATCGATGCAGCTATGCATTGATTATATAGAACTGAATGAGATCACAGTGAAGAACAAATACTATCTTCCAAGAATTGATGACTTATTTGACCAACTTCATGGGACTCAATTCTTCTCTAAGATTGATCTTTGTTCTGGTTATCATCAATTGAGGGTGAATAATGATGATATTCCAAAATCTTCCTTCCAATCAAGATATGGGCATTATGAGTTTGTTGTTATGAACTTCGGACTGACTAATACACTTGCTATTTTTATGGATCAAGAATAAGTTGATTTTGGAAACTTGTGTTTAATATAATTGATCTCCTTTATATAGGAAAATAATTTGGTGATTAAATGATAAAGGTTATTTTGGATGATGTTTTCTCTTTTGGAGTACTATATTCCTAAAAAAATAAAAATACTACAGGATTTTATTTGTGGAGGAATGGTTGAAATTTTTATTTGTAAGAATCTTTGTATTTATTGAGGACATATGGTGATTTCAGTTATTTCTGGAAAATGATTAACCTATTATATAGAATTTTTTATTACACTTTAGTATGAGAGTTTATGAGTAGTCGAGGTTATTTGGAGATAAATGTTACGATTTATTGTGGAAGTCTATTTGATTAAATCCTTCTAAGTTTTGGGATTCAGTCTTTGTTTGGGTTATTTTGATGAATTTTAAGGACAATTATGGATTGAATGGTCTTTCTTTAACTTTGCGTACTATTTGTTGAATTTTGGTGATTAATAGTATTTTTTTATAAAGGATTATCCTTTTTGGGGATTATATGATCTCGTACTAACCATTTTGGTTTTAGTTGATGTCTAAATATAAGGTTAATATATAGTTATCATTTTTTGGATTACGTGATTTTCTAGAATATGATTATTGTGCTTTTGATGTGACCATGTATTTTTGAATGCTCATCATTTGGAGAAAATATTTGTTTTGGTAGAAACTTATTAAAGGATGAAACTCAACTTGAAGGTATGTATATTTCTTTATGTTTTTATCCTATGTAGTAAATGAATTCCTTAAAATTATGAAAAGGAATGTAAAACAAAAACGTTGTCGGTTTATGTTTCTTATCGGGTAATCAACGACCGTTTACATGCATCATAAGTTTGTGATTTTCTTGTTGTTATCTTTCTCCTAATCATGTTTTCTATCACTCTCCATCAGAACATGACCCTTTGTTTTCTCTTCCATATCCATGTTTCCCCATATGGAATCATAGTATGGGTTAACACGGGTGACCTTTGGACTTCCCTTTCTTTCTTTTAAATTAAAAGTATCACTAAATCTTTTCCCGATGTGGGAATTTCAATGAAATTTCGACTCCAAATTTCATTTTTTTTAAATTGTGAGGACGCAATTTCGTAAGGGTGGAAGAATGTAACAACCCGATATTTTGAGTAAGTTTTGTTTCCTAACATTGTGTGTTATTTTATTTGATACTCAACAAAACAATTTCATTCAATAATATTATTACAATTAAAATGAGACTGTTGGGTTTGGACTTTTATATTACCATTGATCAATAAGACCATTGGAAACTAAATTTTACAATTATTGTCTATAAATACAAGTGTTCATGATTAATTAATATATAATGAAGATTCGATGGCCCCATCCTGTAGTCTCGGGCCCATCGAAGCCCATCTGATTGAACTCAGGAAGGAGGTAGAACCTTTGGGCTTTGCTCTAGGCAAAACCCATGCTGAACTTCATCATGTGAAGCTGGAATGGAATCCCCTTCACGAGAAGTTCAAGTTGATAGAAATCACTACTCGGGCAATGTTGGACAATCCGCACAAAGATTCTATCATCCTAGCACACCATACTCTTAGGTCCTATGCTGGTGTTATAAGGGGTTATGTAACGAGACCGTAACTACCTTGTGTAATCCTTTTATTTAAATTATTATTATTATTTCTTTTTATGGTGAAGTTTGTGAATTTTCAATTATTCGGATAAATATAGTATGCATATTATTGATGAATTTTAGAAGGATATTAATTAAAAATATTTATGTAAACCTTAAATAATTAATAATGTGTAATGATTTTCAAAAAATGGTCTTCTACAGTTTTTTTCAGTAATCAATTTACTGTCTAATAAGATCAACATAATTTTTGATGAATATTAATTTATGAATAGTGATTTTACACTTAGGATTTCTAATGTGACCAAATGGATTAGTAATCTCACTTAGATAAAGTATTAATATAATTTATGCACCTTGATTAAGTAATGTGATTTAATAAAATATGTAAATAACTGTTTCATAAATTATTAGTCAAGTATTAGTTTTTATAAGTGAATAGTGTTTTTAATTAAAAATTAAAATTAAAATATTTATAAAGTTATATTTTTAAAATGGAGTTCATTTTTGAATTCAGAGCATCGATATTAGGTTATGGGGATTTTTTTGGTATTTTTCTGAAAAAAATGAATTTTCAGTGAATAGTGTTTTATATAAAAATTAAATTAAAAATATTTATAAATTATTTTCATAAAATGGAGTTCATTTTTTAAATCAGTGCATCAATATTTTTTTAAGGTGAAATTTTGGGATTTTTCTGAAAAAGATGAATTTTCGTTAAATATTGAATTTTCAGTTTAGAGTTTCGGGTGCTTAATGACATTGTTAAGGATGTTATAATTATGAAATAATTCTGGTAGACTTATGAATAGAAATATAATGTTTTAGGTGTCCCAAGTGGACAATACCATGGGAAAATACCATGGGCAAGCCCATGGTTTTTCCAATACCACCAATGAGGTGTCCTTTGGCCATTAATGCCTTATCCCCTCACTTCCCCTATAAATACCAA
This sequence comes from Viscum album, assembly GCA_963277665.1. Lineage (NCBI taxonomy): Eukaryota > Viridiplantae > Streptophyta > Magnoliopsida > Santalales > Viscaceae > Viscum > Viscum album. Next base: position 823,694,941 of record OY728148.1, on the reverse strand, counting down.
GACATTCTCTCATACTTTCGATTCAGAAATACTCCTCAACTATGTTCTGGTCTCCTTAGCTCCCAAGGAGTCCTCCCAAGGTTCCCTCAAGCCTCCCAAGGTCCCAAACATCAATATTTCGAAGTGACTCTTCAAGGTAAGGGATTCTACCTCTCTCCTTCTTTTCAAGTACTCTTTTGAATGAAATTTCATTGAATCCCCATGTTCTTATGTCAAGGGATGTTATTTTATATTCATATTACGTCCCATTTCCTGTTCATATGATGAGAGATCCCCTTTTACTCTCATCATTTCATTTTATGAATGTTTAAGTGGCGCCGTTAGGCTGCCGAATTTTTGTAAGGGATTTTTCCACCCTTATCATTTTCATGTTATATTTTCATGTATTCTCTTTCAAGTTCCTTTTCATATGTTGGGGTATGCTCTTATATATATATAATAATGTCCTTTTTATGTTCATATTATTAGATATTTTATTTGATATCATCAATTCATTTTTTTTTATGTTTTAAGTAACGCCGTTAGGCTAATGAATTTTCATAAGAGAAATCTTATTTTTGTTTTCCTTTCATGTTTTTATTGCATATGTCAAGTCCTTAAAATTTCATTATCATGTTCTCATATCCTTTATATTTTTTCCCTATACTTTTTTATGGTTCATTTAGTAGTGGGTGACCCATGTCCCCACTCTTTTCAATATTTTCTAAAACCCCGCAACATAGCTGTTATGCGGCCGAATTTTCAGCTCAAAATATTTCTCTCTTATTCTCAAATTCGTTTATTTTATTAATGAATACTGAAAAATTTTATTTTACAGCGGTATTCACATATTTACCAAAATTTTCTATTTTAAATCTGGGTGTTACATACATGAAAACCACTTTCCATTTTTATGGGTTTAAAGTGACATAAAAATCATGTCTTTAAAGCAGTTTATATAACGTTATGATTATGAAATGAAACCCATTTCTTTTATTCTATTTGGGTTATTTAGGAAATTTTTGATGATGATATATGTGGCTCACATGATAATAAATAAAAATTAAGGGTGCTCCCTGATAGTTCTCTAATGCATTGGGTAATTATGTGATCTCTAGGGATTACAATTTTAACGATACCATGGTGAATAACCGTTGTAATTTTTATTAAATGACACCTTGGGGATGGAACTTAATGATATGTTCCTGATTTTCTAAGTTAAATGTTGTATCCACATATTCAAGTTATGAAACACATTATTTTTATTGTGATATGCCTCATGATCTCTTTCTCATTCCTTAATGTTATTAATCATGACTTTATTGATGTATCTCAAGTTCACATGTAAAATGTTTCTCTTGTTTCCCTTACTGGGCCTTCTTCTCACCCTTTCCTTTGATGTATGCTCCCAGGTTATGAGATGTTGTAATGAACTTAGGATTAACAATGAATAAGCCTTTAAAGTGTTTAAGAAGATTTTTTTATGTCATCATTTATTAAGTTCCTGGTATCCAAGACACTATACCATAATGATCCCCAATTTTGTAAAATGTAATGAAAAGTTATGTAATAAAAAAGAGGGAGGCTATATTCAAACCGTAATAAAGATTTCATATCAATAGTTAATCATATCTTCAACATGTTCCATCATATTGGGTTCCTTTCCCATCACCCACATGAATATCTTGATGCATCCCTCCATCCCAGTTGTCAGATGCTGCCACAAAAACTAGAACTCCCCGCCTCACATACCACGACATCCCCCTTGGATTATTCATCCCTTGCTCATGTAACATCATACCAACCTCTCCACAAATTAAAAGACACATATCCAAATAATATCACATGATGCAGGGAAAAAAATAAACCAGGATCTCAACCCTAAATCAAGTAATCCAGCCTCTACACACTTTAAACCCTAAAAATATATAGCACAATGCACTCATCCTTTACAAATAAGTGGGAAACTCTGGCCCAATAATAGAATTAAATTTTATCACAAAACCAATTATTTTTTCCATCGTGAATTAACCAATTCATTAATAATAGGTATCAACTACAAGGATCCTTAGTTTAAAGCTAACACAAGCTACCAAAAATTAATTAAACAATTAATTTTACATTACATTAGTTCCTTTATCAACATGAATCAATATGATTCATGTTCATTAACCCATTAAATTAATCAATCATACTTGTATAAATTTGATTATCATAAAATTAAAACAACAACATGATTCAATAAACATACCTCTTTAAACTTTTATCTAATTAATTTTCAATTAATTTAATATTTACATTATTTAATAATTTCCACAAAGAAGAAAATCCTAAAATAAGAACAACACACATATCACATCGTCAAGAAAATAAATAAGAGAACCATTATCGTGGTACAAATAATTAACATTGTAATGCAATTGATTCCAATTTTTTATCCATTTTATGTAATTAACATCTAAATTATATTGCGATCCATGGGTCTACATCATATTAGCTCAATAATTGAATGTAATATAGTGATGAAACAAATCCCCTATCTCAAAATGGTTTTTATGATCTTCATATGAAGATAGACCAACGATATAGAGTTGATCACCTCTCCTTAAAGAACAACATACACCTGAGGATGTCATGCCACCACTGCACCGACAAAAAACCAAAATAATTATTTATAAGCAAGGAGAAAGAGATCATGTTCCCCATCCTTGAAAATAGGAACAATAGAAAATATATTGATGAATCAAAAATAATGGTGGTAAAACATAACTTGGATCAAAGGAGTATTGAAGTGGAGAATCATGGGATCAATCCTTGATGAAAGAATCTACAAAATGTCAATGATGGGGTTAACGGGTCACCTGGAATGAGATAGAGGAGATGTAGCTATGTGTTTTGACAATCATGAGTAGGTGAAAACAATTAAAACATATACAATTATGGATTTTCATGATGTGTAATCCTTTTTCTTGTCATGTAATTTTCAGTGTTTGATTTTAATAAAAAATATGCCACCTCTTTTTATTTAATTTATTCTCAATCCTTGATTCATTACATGTTGTGATACCCACTTCCACATAATTCCTGGCCCTTAAACATCATTAAAACTCCCTACATACAACTTGAAGAAACTAAACTACATAAAAATTTTGATGAGCCTCTTCTAAGAAGCTTGGTCATCGAAAATAAACAAAGGTTCAATCCATGTGGATTTGATACCTTACTTTAGATACCTCTCAAATAATTATCTTCTTATAGAATTAAAACCAAAAAACTGAGAGGAAATAGAAAGGGGTTTTTTGAACAACTACCCCAAGAGATAACTATCACAAATCCCATCATCATAAGGCCTCAACAGCCACAACTAAGAAAAAGGTGCTCAAAACAGTGAGTAGATAGAGTACCCAGTAAGTCTTCACCACAGATAAAAGTGGAGTAGACTCATCCAACCATAGAAATATAAAAATGGAATGCATGTGTCATACCCTGAACATCATCACCTCTTACTATAAGAGAGTAATACATAATAATAAACAAGATAATCAATCACATAACCATGTAAAAGGACCACAACCACCAAAATAACAACATTGAAAAATAAGAACTAAACACTAAATAGCTCGGGGTACTCAGTCTGTATTTGGGAATCATGTCCCCAGGATCTCTCCTCCATAACACTATTCTACCAAAATACATGAACCAAGTGGATATCATGCCCATTCAACATTTCTTATTGGTGGTCCTGGATCTCTATAATCCACTCCTTGATGGTCACATCATCATCAACATTGATCTCTCCCAAATCTACAATGCGAGAACCATCATGAAAACAATGAAGAATCTTCGACAAGTGAAAAATATCATGTAGCTATCAAATTTGTGGACATTGTTCTATCTGATATTCCACATCTCCAACATGATCCAACACCTAGAAAGTCCCAAAAAACAAGTGAGAAAGATTACACCCACAACCAAACCTTCACTTTCCTCAATAGAGAGTCTCCTTTTTGAACACATGATCCCCAACGTAAAACTAAAGAGGTAACCTACAATGGTCGATATTGGATTTATAAGGATCACTCAATTCATTTATCCTTTCATGAACCATCTGAACTATCACTATTCTATTCAACACAAGTTCATTCTCATAAATTTCTAACACTCTGACCCTAATTGAGCACAAAAGTTAACATCAAGGTCATCTATACAAATATTTAAATGGATCCATACTAATGGTGGAGTGAAAACTGTTATTGTACGATAAATCACCCAATGGAAAGTTCCTCAACCACGAACCTTCCAATTGTAGTATACAATAGAAAAACATATCTTAAGTGTTTTTATGGTCCTCTATATTTGATCATTATTCTATGGATGAAAATTAGTTCAACGGTATAGCTATGAACCAAAATCATGTTCAAGGCCTCACCTCACCCTAGAGGTAAAATGAGGATATAAAATGGAAATGGTCATCCTCATGACTCCATGGAGTCTCACCACCTCTTCTATATGCTGCCTCAACAAAACCCCCACTGAGATCGATGCCTTGATCGTTATAAAGTGATTTAATTTTTTTCAAATGATCCACCACCATCCTTATATCATCATATAATCCATGGGCTCGAGGTAAACTCTTAAAAAGTCTATCTAGATTTCCTCCCACATCAACTAAAGCACATCTAATGGATGGAGAAAACCACTGGGAACTCAGTGTTTGAACTTCCCCTTCTGGTAGACCAAACATTGAGACACAAACCCTGAAACAATATCCTTCAACCAAAGACACAAAAACTGACCTCGGGAAACTGGGGACATATTTTTCACACCATTGTGTACTTGAAAATGAGGACTATTGTACTCTCTTAGTACCATCCCATGAATCACCATAAGAATTAATATCATTCCCTAAATAACCTCTCGGTGTTGTTAATCCTCATACCCACTATCCAGGGTCTCTCCATAAACGTATCAGTCTCTCAAGAACTCCACCTTATGATCCCCCAATTGGAATATTCAACCTTCTAAACCAAAGATTACTACACCATCAAATAAAAAATACCACCTCGACCCCCAACATCTCCCATATGTAGATGTAATTGTAAAAACTTTTCCATCACTCTCCATGAATCCCCAAATTTACACAATGCATCACTAACAAACATTCTGGTTTACACATCATTCAAAATATTATCCTCTCAAGGTGTATATGATATATCTAAGTCATAATTCTTTTTGAAATCCATCCACCATTTATGATTCATGTTCAAGGAATGTTGCTAAAAATGTTACCTCATGATCTTATTAACTATGAAGACCAGAAAATGCTCATTGATGAGGTAATTTCTCCACAACTCTAGTGGAAACACTACTTGTTCCATCTCAAGGTTGTGGGTGGTATAGTTATGATCATGGGTAAGTAACTATGGAGACGTAATGAAAATGACAGATCTCTACTACATCATAACACAACCCAAACCATGATGCATAGCATCACCGAAAACCTAAAAATGAACAACTATTGTTGGAAGATAAATAATTATATCACTAAACAGATTCTCTTTTAGATATACTAATGTAGTATGTAACTTATTAGCCAAATAGAACACCTAATACTTTATATTCAATGATATAAGGGGAGTCCCAATCTTAGAGAAATCAACTAAAAACCACTAGTAATATCCTACAAGACTAGTGACATTTATTCATATTCCTCTATCTTGGGGAAGTAACTAGTCTTGTAGGATATTACTAGAGGTTTTTAGTTGATTTCTCTAAGATTGGAACTCCTCTTATATCATTGAACAGAAAGTATTAGGTGTTTAGTTGGCTAATCAGTGACATACAACATTCATATATCTGAAAGGGAATTTTTTTAGTGATCTAATTATTTATCTTCCAACAGAAGTGGTTCATTTTTAGGTTTTCGGTGATGCTCTGCATCATGGGTTAGGTTGTGTTATGATATAGTAGAGATCAGTCATTTTCTTTGGGTCTCCATAGTTACTTCCCCATGATAATAGCTATACCACCCACAACCTTGAGATGGAACAAGTAGTGTTTTCACAAGAGTTGCAGAGAAATTACCTCATCAATGAGAATTTTATGTCCTTCACAGTTGATAAGATCATGAGGTAATTTTTTTAAAAACTAAATATTTTGGATGATTAAATATCATGATCAAAATATAGATTTGAACATTACGATTACATATCATCCCCAAAACGATTTCTAATCTAAAATAACTATCTAGACACATTAGAATATTTTTAGATATCACTGTATGGACATTCAAGAAGATTAGAACCAACATATTCCACTGGTAATATTCCTATAAAACAACAATTTCTGTTCCTGAATTTAGATTCAACATTATAATCCCTCAATGGGAAGTTGTTTTGAACCTCTATGTGTTTGGATAATGTTGGTGAATGAATGTTTCTATGTCTTAAAATTATTTTAGAAATTGTAGAAATGGTCAAGAACATTCAGTAACACATAAAAATGACTAAAATTGTTGGTGTAGTAAATGCCATGGGAACTGGAATCATCCCTAATTCAATTCCAAAAGTAAGCCAAAATGATAGGTGAAATGAAGGAGTGTTTTTATCCTAGATCAATAAAGGCATGAAACCATGTAGAGAACCAAAAAGGGTACATAAAATGATGTATGCATCCCCTTGAAATGGAGACGCAAAAGAATAAAGATGACTATGACCTTCCCCAAGACCCTTATGACAATGATGAAGAACACCACCTAGGCTATGCTATACACTCTGAGTACGATGATCATCCATGGGATTTCCCTTTCCTACCCCATATTAATTTTTTTGTCCCAAACTAGATAAACCTACTACTTCCTTCACTAGAGATACATAAATAGAGAAACCTGAAGTCGAAAAACTGGAACACACTGACTGCTCAGAAAGGTCATGCACTCTCGACATGGATCACTTCAGCCTCCACATGAAAAACATGCTTCTGGTCATTTGGAATAGGACTGATAGAATTAAACCCTGGTAAAATGGAATATTGAAGCTTGGGACCTACCTCTAGATGATCAGAATATCTTTTTTCTAGACAAATGGAGACCCTAGACTATAGCTCTTCTTCACGATGAATCATGATGACTACCATCATATGAATAACTAGTTATGGGTAACATCCTCTAATTGAGTTATGATTTCTCAAGAACATCAATATTTTTCTTAATAATAAATTGGGTGACCTGATGCGGGGTCTCTAGAAATAAATCCTCCTCTTAATTCTTCACCCAGGAATCCATAGAGGGAAACAGGTTCAAAGAATATTTCATAGGATTTATAAAATAGATCTATAACAATTACCCACTTGAGATTCCCTAAATAAGAGAATGTGGCTCCTGGGGACTGTCGACCTTTATAGAAGAATTGAAAAAAATCATCTCTGAACTGGTCTCAGAACTTCTCATGAGATACTATCAACTTCTCATGATCTTCAGGGAACAATAACAACCACTACCTCACTACATAACATAGCATCATCAAATACAATTATACCGAGTGACCCTTCAGAGTATTGATCGATCTGAAAGATATATCATCCTCTCCCAAAAAGTCCTCCATGTTTGCATCTAAATAAAATCACACATAATTTAGTGGAATATGGTGTTGAATCTCTTAGAGTGTCCTCTTCCAAGGGTTATCATCGTCAACCTCCACTCTGTGGTGATCTACTAGTGCAACCTTATGAACATATTGTATGAAAACATGAAGATGATGTCGACCTAGAGCAATTCCACAAAAATAAAAAATAGATCGAGCAGCTAAACATAGAATATAAGAGACATTATAATTAATTAATTATTTTCTTTTATTTATTTTTGGTTAGCCGATCCCAAGGTCCATCCATTCTAACACAAAGCACAAAGAATAATGATTCATGATCCTTTGTTATACCTCTACCCTGAAACCAATATAATCCCCATTTAGTTTCAATTTAAACCATAATGGTCTTGGAAGATGATCATAGTGGTCCCTCAATACCCATGTCTCAGCCCATCTTTTATGTTTATCACAGTTTCCATTAATTGCAGTCACTATTTCCATACCAACCCATAGTACCTCAGCTATTTATAACTACAAACTCAATCATATCCATTAACCAGAGATCTGATACAACTCTTCCCTGAACCCCTCTAAAAAAGGTGTTCCACTCCTAGGCCATAAATGGGATAAGAGAGATAGTTACACCAATGTCCCACCTCTATTAAGCCCTCGGTTGGTGACTATAACTGAGGGTATAATAAAAATAGTGATGAGAGGTTCATGAACCGCTACCCAAAAAAGTGTACCCATCCTCGGGATAGCAATGGGAGAATAGAGATAGTGACACCTAAGACCCCCCTCTAGTAGGCTCAGGGTTGATGACTAGATCCAAGGTTATAATAAACACACATATGGGATGCATTACTCTTTATGAGATCCCATAAGAAAGAGAGTAATAATACAAACACCAACCTACTCCTGCTTAGAATACAATTTAAAAGGAATTCTAATTAATGATATGCAATGTCAGGATTGAACTGCTAAAACTGAAAGGAAAAATATATCTACTAAAAGAGGTGTAAGGATGACAGTGACCATAAAGCCTAAAGGTTTTTTGGAATTCTCCAATCTAATAGTAACCAGCCAAATCTCCAACCCATTCCAAATAACCTAAAAATATTTTATATATAAGTAGGTTGTGTATAAATCATACTTAGTAGAATCCTCCTTAGAGCCTGTCATGCAAAATTTAATGAAACCATGGTATAACCTAGTGAACAACAAGTAAATCTAACTCATCACCTAAAAATGTATAATATGTTCCCAGAGACACCATGGATACTCCCACCAAGTATCACATAAAAGATCATATATCATAATAAATATTATTAAGGGTTCCTTGCTACCACTTCCCCAGTGGTTTTCCACACTTCCCCAATGCCACATGTCCTAATTAATTCCCTCCAAAAGTCTAGCCCGTTGACATCTGGGAGAAGCACAACAACATGAACATCAGGAAACACCCTACCAAATACACATAAGCAAAAGTAACCATAGAGTTCCTTGGATCCATCAAATCCTTCAAAATGTGTATCATACATTTTTTTAGTTTTCTTGAATCCATCATAGCACATACAAAGAGTAAGGATTCTCAAACCATCAAATCCTATACACATTTACCTATTGTAATCCTATGGAATCTATATCTATAGTACAAATGCGTTAAATTAATCAAAATACATTAAATCCCTATACAAAAATATATGGTGAAAACTAATTATCAATAAAACCATCACAAGTAACTACCATGAGATGATAGTGGAGTCAAAGGGGTTGTCATCAATCTATCCTCCCATTAGAATTTTTTGGAAAACACCCCCCTAGGATAAAAATCCCCATGGTGTCCATTTATCTAAACGACAAGGTGGTGGATCATATAGAAACACAAAGAAAACATTATATAATATTTCTTACAACCATATTATGGGCATAACCTAGTCTCAGACAGAACATCATCTATTGTCTCTGGAACTCCTAAGTTCCAATTATAAGAACGAATATCCTATATGAACACAACCAATTAAATAGATACATTAAATTACCTTATTCTTATTTATCAGTTTCACTTTATGTCAATTAATTTATTTCCGTTAATTATCAATTATTATTTTCCACATTTAATTTAATTATCATCTCAATAAAGTTTAATGCATTCCAGGCATAAGAAACCTGAGTCTATGCCATTATAGAATTATAACCTTAGAATTGAATTATAGAAAAATCTAAACCTATGGTTTAAACATTTATTCACTTATTAAAACTTTCACTTTAAATATTACCAGGAACTCTAGGAAAACATTCTAAGCTACAAAACAATGTCTGTAACCATGAAAATCCATCTACCTCAACTAGTGGGGAAATAAAAAAACAAAAAAAAACTATATAGATGTCGTCAAAAATACATATTCAAATAAGCATCCATATTCCATATCATAAGTTAATATTTTCATAATCCCATTTTTTCACTCTAGTGTCCTCCATAAGACCCACTTGAGTATCTCGATGCATACTTCCATACCATGCATTAACTTTATACACAACAACTAGGCCTCCCCGCTCAACATACCATAGTATCCCTCCAAGATCATCCATCCTAGGATCACATCACATTTGGGACTCCCCACCCGACTCCAAAAGGCTCGCATCCAATGAAAACCACAATTATTAGGGAAAAAACAAAAAAAAACATTTCTCTCATTCCTAAATAAAGGCATAAATCTTTTAAAAACCACATGATCGCATATCTCTAAATCACAAGGAACATGGCCTTCACATAAAAGCGGGAAATTTATGCCATGGAACGACATTATCTTTTATTACACAATCCGTTCATATTCCCTCTTGAATTAACTAATACATTAATTACAAATTCCAACTATTTGAAACGTATGTACTAATCTAATAGAAGAAATCACCAACTAATTAAAAAATTAATTTGAAAATACTTTATTTTCGTTATATGAAATTAGCATTATTTAGGTTCATACACCGTAACAATTAAACATGCATTTTTATATCAATTTGATTATAATAAAATTAAAAAATTGTAAGAATAATTAAACATTCCTCATTAGAACCTTATAAAATTAATTATCAATTTATTTCAGTAATTAATTATTTACCAATTTACACCAAGAATAAAATTCTAATCCAAAAACAACAAGGACATCACATTAACTAAAAAAAGAAGCAACTTTTTTTTATAGTATAATGTATAAAAATACTTAAGTGATACATAATAGTTTTTTAATCTTGTTTGAGTTATTATTAGTTTATTTCCATTGAAATCCATGGAACTAAATCATTCAAGCTCAATGATTGAACATAAAAAAGTGAAATGAATACCCTAACTCAAAAGGCTTTTATATTTTTTCGTATAAGAGAGAAAAAATTAGGGATCCCAAAAAACAATTCCACAAGAACTGCATCCACATGAGGTCACCACACCATAAATATGCCGGCAAACAACCTAAAAACTACTTTTGAAATTCAGATATCAGGTACCGCCAAATGGAAAAGAGTAACTAGTGGAAATGGATCACAAATATCAAAAGAACTGAGGTATAACATACCATGTATCAAAAAATATCAATAAAAGTAATCTAGAGATCGACCCTTGATGAAGGAATATCTAAAACATCGAATATAGGGTTTCCATGTTAGATGGAATAAGAGAGAGGGGGAATACAACTGTATTGTGTGACTAAATCGATTGGATTAAAATGTTTAAATCATACCTCATCAAGGATTTACATGATGTGTAATCCCCCTTCAAATTAGGTAGTACTTAGGGTTCAGTTCTTCTGAAAAATGTGTCACCTATTTTTATTTTATTATGTTGTATACCTCAATTCATTAACCATCATGAAACCCACTTTCACATCATGTAAATATTTACAAATATTGAAAACTCCCTTATTATTTCTACTAGAATCTGAAATACTCTAGACGTCCTCTAAGACTTTGGTCTTCAAAAACACGATGAGTGTTGACCCACAAGGATTCAAGCACTTCCATTTTCACTTCCCACTAATTTTTTCATAGAAGGAAAGTATGTTTTTATATTCAATATGAAATTATTATTCCCAATCACTACTTTTAATATGATATTTTATTAACCCTTTTAATGATGTGGGAATTTGGAAAATTTATATTTATGTTTCACACCCTTGGTCTTTGAGATCATGTTTAAAATGACTGGACACAACTTCCAAAATAAGGGAAGAATAAAACAACTCATATAATGTCAAGGTAACTATTTTTTAGTATTAATAAACATTATTTTATTAGATTTGATATCTTCATATTCATCTTAAGAATATTTGTAAATTTTTTAATCGAACGGAAAACATATTTATTTCTAACCAAATTCAATTTTAAATCATTGTAATGTTTTAAATAAAATAAATATTATAGAATTATTGAATATTTATTTGAAAAAATTAACATTATTTATGAATTCATAATGTAAAATTTAACATAGTTTTAATATTTAATAATATGTTGAATTGTTATATTTTTAAATAGTGATTGAAAATACTAATATTTATCCAAAAATATCTTTTCATACATAGAATTTATAAATTATAATGACATTTTAAATTGACTTCTAAGTTGAATTATTTTATTTTTACAATGAGTAATACAATTATAGTAATTTGAATCAACATTATACCTGGGTTTTTTATATAAAAATGATCCATTATAGAGATATTTTTCTAAAGTAAGATATTAATTTATTTTGTTATTCTTTTAAATTCTTAGTCTGTCATCTCCCCCACTTATAAGTGGAACCCCCCGCCCATCTCATCTCTAGACATCATGAGACTATTTGTTGACAACAACCTACCTAAATTACTTCCTAAAATCCCTACCCATGACCTAGACTTCCTATTTTGATCCAAAAACAATCCAATAAAGTATTTAGGAATATACCTACAAAGTTTTTCTAAATAATAAAAAGATAAAGAAAGTACGTAAGGAGTCAGACTCAACGTAACAGACACGCAAAAATAAAACTACATTTGAATTTTTTATATATATTTTTATAAAAAATTATTTATAATACCCTTATTCTTATAAAAAATTCATGTAGTTATTTATATTTGATTGAATGAACTATAAATAAAATTTTATGTCTCTCATAAAAATGTTTCCAAAAGGATTCATTTAATGAATTTCATAGAGAATATTTTATATTTCTTTAAAAATAGAATAATGTAACATTATAGTTTATCATATCTCATGCGAATGGATTTTCCCACCACTACAACCATTATTTTTTATTAATCTCTGTCTCCATGATTCGTAGAATTATTTAAAAAAAATATACTCTTTCTTCGTGGAATTTTAGTTTTTAAAATTATTTTTTGAATGGAAAGTGTATTTTAATATGTTAATTTTTTCATATGGGTTAAAAGTATTTTTTCTTATATTTAATAATGAAACTTTTCAATCATAGAACGTATTATTCATGATTTAGTTTTTGATAATTAAATATGATGATAGGTGAGACCAATACAAATTATAAATTGGGTGCTCCTAATAGATTACCTAAAAGATGAGCTTGATACATCTTATACAATTTGTAAACTTGAAACAACTTATATAATGCATGATCCAAAAATTTCATTACAATTCATTGTGTAATCTTCCAAGTCCTCATATCCAAGATAAATGGAGTCAATAATTGAGGTTTCCCTTTTAGATTTAACTAGTCTCCAATTATTTTTTTCACAACTCATGAATATAATTCTATAAATTTACAAAAAAAGATTCTATTATCATCACATTTATTTTAATTTTTTATTAGAGAGATAATTTTTCGTGTTTTCATATAGATATGATTTATTTCATACACTCAAATAATAGTTTGATAAAGGTGTACATTTAAGGGGTTTTAATGTTTTTCACCTGAATAATGATTTTTTTTCTAATAATTACCTTGTGTAGATTTTTGTTCTAAGCCCTATTTTTAAATGCTAATATTATGTTTTAAGGATTATTAAGAAAAATGTTGAACTAGAGTTAACATTTCAAATGATTTATAATTAAAAGAAAACTTGTTTCATTTTATGAGTTTTTTATTGTAGAAATATTGATACTGAGTAGATGTTACCAATTTGTAATATATGGGTTTTTATGTAATAGTTATTATATAATTATTTCAAAAAAAACCTAAAATATACATGGAAATTAAGTATTTTAAATTATTTTCTTTGGACACTATAGTATGATAAGTCTAAGGCTGAGTCCTTATATAATCACATAAGTAGTGATTTTTATTTGTATTTCATTGAATTTTTGGAAGAATATTTTTCCAATGTTACTACGTATGATCAAGAATTAACAATAAATTTAATAAAAAAGAATATCCAAAATAATATTATTCCATCATATCTTTAAAATCCATATTATATAGCCATTGGTTATGACTTATGAACTGATTTTGAAACCAAAACCATTCTCATTGGTATTATTATACTAATTATTTGTACATTATTTACTTTTAATTTTGTGGAATTAATATCCTTGTAAATATAATAATATATTTTAGACTAATTTTTTAATGGTTGGTCTTTTATATCACTCCAATGTATTAAGTAATTTTATTGTCTTTTATTATGCAATGTATGGTAGATGAGCAGTTAACATAAGAACTCTATGTACTGCGTATGATTGGTTATCATATGACAATTATGTTATGATGTTGTTAATATATAATATACCATGGTAATAATGGTAGTTAGCCAATAATATGATTTAATGGGGGTTATCTATGATATATGATTGTGATTTAATGATTTATAATCTTTTCACGTGCTTTTGATTTAATGAACTTAAACTTTCATGTCCTAATGCCCTATTTTCTTACTTATGATCATTCTCCTTATGAAATAATCTTATTCCTCAAGTATCACATGTTATTCCTTATTACCATATTTATTTCATCAAATATATTTTTAACTCACACTTTATATTACATATTATTCCCCAGGATATCCCATGTAGTATTATAGGACGAAGTAGAGTAGGAGCACAATTCTGAGTTTTAAATCATGATTTTTTATTTATATTACTGTATTTGTATTTATATATATATATATAATATTAAAAATAAATGTGGAATATCCATCATAGGTGTTTATTTTATGTATGATAATGATATGAATTATGAATTATTAATTCATTAAGGCTTTGGTTTTTATAGTTAGTATCAGAGTATGGTCTACTTATTTAGGGATATTAAGATGAATAACCATAGTGAAATCACTATTAAAAGTAAAAGGAATTATAATAATAATTGGTGAACATCATATTATTTTTTCAATGTGGATATTAAGGGATTATTCTAGAAATATATCTATATTTTCATACTGTATGTGGAAACAGTTTTATAAAAGAAGCATCTAAGTGTAATAACCTAAAAAAGTGTTTTTAGGTATATATTGGCCATCATTCTATTGCATGGTGAATGGGTACTTACTACACACCAATTTTGACACTCATTGGGGATATTATTCGGATAATTCACATGTTCCACAGAAACTAAAATGATGTATTTAAACATGATATATAGAAAAATTATGGAGAGATCCTAATATGAATGTTTCCCTGGAAAATGAAGATTTAATATTCCAAATACATAATATACGGTGTGCACAATAACAATTAATTATTTATTCAATGTCCAGATGATCATTTTACATGGTTATTTATTTGAGGATTCTCACCCTTAATATCCCTTTCTTATAGAGAATGAAAAAATATGGGGATCCTTGAAAATAATGTATGTGATATGAAGTGTGTTGATTTCCCTAAAAAATAACAAATTTGAAAGAAACTAATGTTGAGATAATTATGTCTACACTATCAGAACATAAAAAAGTCTTGGTAAATATAATGAATCAATGGAAGATCTATCCTTGTCCTAGGAGATAACAAGTTTTGTTGAATTTGTTTATGCAACAAAGGCATAAAATATTTAACGTGTTTTCTAATTTCTTATTCATGATGAAATGTTTTAACTCTATTGAGAAGAAATTAATTTTTACCCAAAGCTACGAGAGGAATAATATTATAGTGGATGCATTTCATATTGATTATGAAGATGATCAGTGCTGGAAACTAACCCAGAATTCGAATCAAATGGATGAAAATGAATTAATGGGCTACATATAATTCAAGGTAATTATTTCAAAAAACATTCCTCAAAAGGTTCATTGAATTATGAGATGAGTATTCCTTAACCATTGAAAAAATGATGGATAATCTTTAGAATCCTATATGGAAAATATTTCATGGGATACTCAATCTTTTTAAAAAAAATTCATTAACACCAAAAGAAAAAATTAATTTTTTAATTAAGGGACTAATGTTAAATCTTTTAGAATCTTTCAAAATTATGGTATTTGATTTTTAGGGGTATGTTTAAATATGTGACCTGAAATTTAGGATGGGAACATATGATAAGAAGTGTAAAATTTATTTTTACAATATAGGATCATCAGATAAATATCATGATGGAATAAAATCCCCACTACCCACTTCTAATATTTTGGGAATAATAATTTTGGAAACATCCTCAAGGTGACATGGATGTGATTCACGTGTGGAAAAAAATGGAATAAAGCTAATAAATCTTAATTTCGGATGAATATTCTCTTTATTTTTATCAATGAAATGTAGTTCTCAGCCAATCCTCCACTAATGGTCTAACATTTCATTTATAAGGAACTTAGACACTTTGTGAACAAATACCTTAATCAAAGGGTTTTCTATAGTAACCAATAAAAAAACCTAAAAGGATTTGATAGAATAGGAAGGCTTATGATTTGACTATTAGTGAGGTAGATCATGATGATGGTGTGATGAAAGGTATTCCAGTTATTCATTCAATAATAATGAATCCATTATATTATTTTTCCTCTCAATATTATTCTATATAATGGAAATTTAGTAGAATATTATAATCCCCAATAGAAAATAAAGTGTTCGTGTTATTAGTGAAAACTGCTAATGGATAAATTATTTCATCCCATGCTATAACGTACTGACCCCAGTTACCAAGAGTCGGTGCATTATTACATAATATTGGCATGATTACAAGGAATCATGTCCTGAAGGACCGATCGGTTTAGCAGTCTTGGAAAATATATTACATACATGAATTTTACATTAAACATCATAACATAAAAAACATAAATAATCCTTCACGAATTCCATTATTCCATTGGATTAACCCAGCATATCAATCACAATACACTTCTTGGAATCCTGGGAAATATAAAACATAAGAAGGGGTGAGCTCAAATGATCAGTAAGGATAAAAATATAGATGAAACATTCATAACTAATCACAAACATTTAAGGCAATGTATAACTAAAAAAAATCCTTTTAAACTTGAACTTCAACATAATATGGAATAAATAAAATGAAATAATTCCATTTACTTATTCACATGGATATTCTACTAATCAAATAATCACATCCAATATCAATAACTACTTTCATAATGAAGGAAATGCATAATTCCGAACTTTAATTTCTATGTCAAGGCCTCATGCCAAGACGTAAGGGATAAATGTAACCGGAACCCGAATCGGAGAGCCTCTGTAACCAGACTCCATCCCGGAGAGCCTCGGTAATCAGACTCCACCCCGGAGTGCCTCTAATAAATGAAAACCAACCTGGAGTGCCTCTAATAACCAGACACTAACCCAGAGTGTCTCTAATAACCAGACGCCAACCCGGAGGGTCATATGTAACCTTAACCCAACCCGGATGGCTTACTTTTACCGGTCCCTAACCCAGAACATACTAGTCCAAAACACTCATCTTAAGAAGAGGATGAAATATAACATAAACATTCGTATTAAAAATTGCATAACAAATGCCAAAACATTAATCATAAACCATTAATGGCATAAAAATAACTCATACATATTCAAAAATATCACAAAACCATAAATATAATATGGAAGATTTGTATCATAATAAATCAACTTCAAACATGTGTAAAATTTATCAAAGGATGTTGGCATAGATGAAATCAAAACTATTTCAGAGAAATATCTCTTTTTTGAAATCATTTAATAGTCACATAATTATAGAAGAAAAATATTACATTGAAACTATTCTTATAAGTTTGTAAGGGAAGATTAAAATATTTTATAATGGCAGAAAAAAGCTGTACCTGCCGTATAAGTTAAAAAAAGTCATTCTTTCCTTAATTCTGTCGAAGAGGTTAAAAAGTATCTTGTTTGGAATATGACGGAAAGATTCCTTTATAAACATATTTTAAAAAATAAAACATGGGTATAAATAACATCAACCCATATTCTGTAAAATAGTAAGAATGTTTTGAAATAAATTTTTAATAAACATGGATGTGGATGATAAAGAGGTCCTAGAAGATAATTACGTATAATCAACCTCAGAAAATGAAGAGATTGTGAAATAAACCCCTACCAATTTGGTAAATTACAAAACACACACCCCATGAAAGAGGTATCATACAATGAATATGTAAATACAAATAAATTAAATTATATTAAATAAATAATACAATTATGGGTAGTACATACACCACACAAAAGGTAATAGTAGAAATATGACATGAATCTCACGGAAATAAGGAGTGAGATGAAAACATCTTACCTTGTACATTTCATTGATAGAGTGTAGGTTAACCTCCTGTATAACAGTTAATTCATTATTATTAAATTATAAACGAATCATATACATAAATATGACATCATATATGATCTTTTAATATTGCTTTGTTAATAATATTTTAATATTATCGTCATTTCAGGTGTTAACTGAATCATTTTCCTTTATATGATTCCTTATGTAAGCCGTGTTTTTTATATATAGGTTGTATCTTATTCATATTCAGATTGATATAAAGTACATAAACATTAGTTTTAATCATCAAATGATAATTATTCTAGAATGCATATTATGGGGAAATGAATCTCATTGCATCCGTGGAGATGGTAATCCGTACGTACGCACGAATGCTACTTCCATTTTATTTTTCATTTAAAAAAGAATCAAAATAAAATGATACATAGGTATATTATTATTCCAGTATGATATAATATCTTATATGTGTTACTTATGTTCATTAACACCATTATTTATACGTTCCATGTATGGTATGAATGAGTCATATCACTTTGAGGGGGCGGTAGTCTGCATTTCCTCAAATGAAATTATCGTATATATATACATCATGAACCTAATAATGGTATGATATAAAATGGAATTACAGAAGATTATATATAAAATAAATATCATTAATATCATATTTAATTATAGTTCAATCATAATCGTCACTATGAGTCGTGGTAGGAGATAATTGAACAATCATCACTTCATGAGGCGTTTGGTTTCCATCCACAGAAACATTATGTTCTTCATCCATTAGATGGAGTTTTGTGTAATTTTAGTTCTAATAATTCTAATAAAAATATCCTAGTATATTTAGGATACTGGTTTTGTTACAAAAGAAAATAATAAGAAGAGTTTAGTGGTAGGAGAATTAAAATAAAAAAAGAAGCTAAGATAAATTGTTACCTTTAATTTGGGTAACTCCCTTTGGTTTGAACCAAAAGGACTCTTGAAGTACCTTCTGCCTAGGGTAAGGCTTATAAGAGGAGGATAGGGATGTAGGTTGCTTAATTAGGCAGAGGCTGGATGATCAAAAAGGCTTGAGAGGTGTGAATTAGAGAGAATGGGGAGTGCCCCTTTATAAGAGGGGTGAGGGGCACCTTAGAAAAATCTTAAAATATTATTTTATAATAAATTTATATTCGGTTTCTAATGGCTCCAAAGTTGACTATTTTAAGTGTATGGTGTGGATAGGTCTAAAAAAACATAGCCAATATGTTTTAGGAAAGTTTAGGTTACCATTTTAACCTTATCATTTAGATTTAACTCTAAGTTAAATAATTTAACTTTTACCGTGTCTTCTTGTATTATTACACTATATGGTTAATAAAAAAACTAAATAAATCCAATTGAACCCAAATTTGTTCATTAATGTCATATATATAATTATATAAGTCTTTTGGCCGAACCTTAGATTTTTAGAACCATTATATCATTTAATAATATTATATTTGTTTTAAAAACTATTTTATGTCAATTTTGACACTATGGGGTATTTGGTTTTTTGTTAAAATAATAACAACATGATTAATTCTAAAAAAATACATTGAATCAATATTAACATATCTTATTCACCTGGAAAATTCTTATATGTCATAAAAACTTTGAAATTATATTTATTCTAATATTTATAATACAACTTGTTTGATTCGTTGATGAATAAGGAAATTACTGCAACATCATTGCGTCATAAATAAAATTATTTATTTAATGTCTAAAAATTATAAATAAAATACCATGATGTAAGAAATATTTTTATAATTCTAATTAATATTTATAATCGAATTTATCTTATGTAAAATCCTATATTAAAATTTTTTAGTTATTAAACTTTGATTTTAACTCTTTTAACTCTTCTTTGAAATAAATAATAATAATTGTCCTAATCTAATCCAAGTGGGACTAAATGATAATATTCTATTCCTAAGGTTGTTTTCAGTCGAGATAAACTTGTAAATAAGAATTATAACATGTTTGAGGGTAATATTAATATCATTTTTACCCTTAATTACCCTATTTACTTTTAACCGTGGTAAATAATAGTAAAAAGTTACTATTCACCAAAAAATATTTTAATCTCACTGAAACACATTTTACTCCTTGATATTAACTGTGTATTTCAGATTTTCTAAATTCATCTCACAGAAGCAGTAAAATTATGTTTTATGTGAATTTGCAAAAGCTCCTAGGAGGTGGGTAAAAGACGGTGAAAAGTACAATGAAATTTTTATATATATCTAGTATTATTATAAACCGGCTCCAATGAATTAAATTGTACATATATATGTATTATGTATCTATTTTTAAATTAAATAATTTAAATAAGATAAATAATTATTTAAAAAAATTCGGTTTTAAACTATAACTCAATGTTTTTCACTATTCATAAAAAATTAAAAGTTTTCAGAAAAATACCAAAACTTTACCCTAAGGTAATTTTGATATTCCGAATTCAATAATGAGGTCTATTTTACCAAATTCAAAACATTGAAGTTGCATTTATTAATTTAAAATTAATTGTCACTGTTAAAACAAAAATCTTATTTTTAGGAAACAATTAATATTAAAAGATTGACACTTGTTTTTGTCCGATTTAAATGTGAAATTATGTTCAATGAACAACATTGGATTAAATTGTAAAAATATATTTTAAATATAATTTAAAACCAATAAAACTCATAATTTATCACTATTAATTATTTCGATTAAAAAAGTTTTTTAAAATTAAAATTTATTAATTTTCACTATTCATCAAAATATGAAAGTTATCAGAAAAGTAGCAAAAATTCTCCCAAAGCTAATTTCAATATTCTGAATCCAAAAATGAAGTTCATTTTGAAAGATAAAATTTATAAAATTTCAAAAAGTGGGTATTACTATTCATAGCGGCTAGTTTGATTAGTTGTGGTGTGTGTTAGAACTCGAAGTTGCGTACAACACACGCTATTGTATTATTCAAATAGAATAATACCATCGAATATTGGGGTGTAACATTCTCCCCTCCTTCAATAAATTGCATCTTCGCAATTTATGATCGGTATTGGGAACATGGGGTTGACATTTTAAAATATCTTAGTTGAAATCCCACATCGAAAAATGGATTAATGAGGCCTCAATTTAAAATAAAGAGTGGTAAGTATGAAGGTTACAGAAAATAACATATACTAGGGTTCCATGTAGGAAAATATGGATATGGAAGAGATATTTATAGATCAATATCTGATGGAGAGTGGTAGATAACATGGCTATGAAAAGGCCAACAATCAAAAAGCCATAAATTTGTGATGATATAAGGTACCATCTAGGACAACATTTTTGTTCTAAATTCCTTTTATTAATGTTGATGAATTTATATATGAGATTGGCTAAGATCATAGAGAGATATACTTACATTATAATTATAATTTTATCCCTTAATAAATTTCTACCACATACTCATCCTTCACCCTAAAACATAATACAACTCAAAAATACTCTATTTATTTTAATCATATAGGGTTCCGAGTATAATGAATTTATAATTCACATATGAGACTCTTTAAAAAAAGAAACTACATTATACCTTACAATAACATCAAGTAGTCCAGTGGTAGGCGATAAATCCCAATCGCACCATGGTTGTGGGTTTGATTCCCGCAAATTGTCCGACGTGATAGGTTGTCACACGGTCTGCGTGTTGTCCTTTCATTAAAATCCAAAAATACCATTTCAAACATTAACCATTACAACCATTAGACATATCCAAAATACTACTATCCAAACTCATAGTCCAAAATTTATAAGGAATTTTAACATAATAAAGATCCTTTTTTCCATGTAATAACATGTGAAAACCTTCACCATTTATTATTTTAAAACATGGTGACATCTCGAATTACCATAAAACCTTATTGATTACATTCATGCTCCCTTATTATTTATAGAATACTGTATATATTCCTTCTATCCAAAAATGTTTTAAACTCCAATGATGAAAAATAATTAATCAGTTTCAAGGTAGTCAAGAATATCTAATATAATTTATCTAAATCAATCTTGTATTATTCCAAAATCACTACCTCGGTATTAGAACCATATTATAGTTTATCTTTCTATCAGCCATATATTTTCCAAAAATTTAACCTACTATTGAGTCAAATTTATTGGTTCCACACAATCTCAAGTCCTTAATAAAATAGTACTACAGTAGAATCCTTATATACTCAATAATTATTATAACCAGTACATTGTTGATACAACACTCAAATGAAATAATCCTATAATAAAAACATAAGAACACTAGTCATTATTCTTCTTCTGAGGTGGTATCATTACTTGATTATTATCCAATAGCATCATTTGAGGCATACTCTGATGATTTTGACATTGGTTCGCGTAGTGTCCCAACTCCTTGCAGATAAAGCATTGTACATTTGAAACATTTTTCTCACACATACAGTCACGTACATGGTGTCCTTTTTCTCCACACTTATAACATACTCCCATTCCCTTCAAGCATTTTCCAAGGTTATTCTTTCCACAGTTATCACATATGGGAAATTTTTTTACCTTCTTCCCTTTATCTGTCCTTCTCTCTACCATCCTTTTCTTCTCTCGCTTCCCTTAAAAGCCATAGGAATCTGAGAATTCGTTGCTTATCTTATCAACACATGATAATATTTATTTATATGATTATAACACGTAGGAGACTATTTTCCTTCTAAATTATGGATTAGGACCATGAAAGATATAATCCTTCTTACTCTTTGGATCATTCGTATGGCTAGTGTTCTCATTCCTTCTACAGGGTTCCATTTCTAAACAATGGCATACACTAGATTAGCTTATGAATAACAATACCTAATCCCAAACTTGTAAAACACTTAACATAAATTAAACAGTTTATAGATATAATCCATAATCATAAAAATGTTTTTTTGAGTATGTATATACTCATAAGCCCTTCATAATGGTTTTTAAAGAAAATGAGAATTATCATAAGCATATCCCCCGGTAGTGTCGTAACCAAGAGTGAAGAAAGGCCCGTAGTCGTGCACCAGTTCTCGTTTGAGTCTAGATCAAGGCGGTGTTTTTTGGGTTTTACCCCTAGGTACATCTATTCCAGAGCCGCCTCCACCTGCTCGTATCCAGACAACGATGTATTACTCAGAAAACTCAGAAAATCACTACAATATCAAAATTTCTAAGAATTTGTTTCTATAGTAATCCTTAAAGTCTATCTTAGGGATATTTTCTCTAATCAGAATTTATCTAAATATACCTTCCAAGGTTATTGCTAAACTTTCTCTAATACCAACTATAACGCCCCGACCCCAGTTACCCAGAGTCATTATATTATTACTTAATATTTTCATGATTACAAGGAATCAAGTCCCGAAGGACCGGTCGGTTTAGCAGTCTTGGAAAATAGATTACATACATGAATGTTACATTAAACTTAATAACATACAAAAAACCTAAATAATCCTTCAAAAATTCCATTATTCCCTTGGCTTAACCCCACATATCAATCACAATACACTTTTTGGAATCCTTGGAAAAATAAAACATAGAAAGGGGTGATCTCAGATGCTCAGTAATGATAACAATGTAGCAGAAACTTTCATAAATAAGCATAAAAATTTAAGGAAATTTATAACTAAAAACAAAATCCTTTTAAACATGAACTTCAACATAATATGGCATAAATAAAATTAAATAATTCCATTTACTTATTCACATGGATATTCAACAAATCTAATAATCACATGCAATATCAATAACCACTTTCATAATGAAGGAAATGCATAATGATGAAATTTAATTTTTGTGTCAAGGCCTCGTGCCAAGACCTAAGGGATAACTGTAACCGGAACCCAAACTGGAGAGCCTTTATAATTGGACTCCATCCCAGAGATCCTCTGTAACTAGACTCCAACCCAGAGTATCTCTAATAACTGGACACCAACTCGGAGTGCCTCTAATAACAGGACACCAACCCGGAGTCTCTAATAATCGGACACCAACCCGGAGGGTTTGCTGTAATCAAACCCCAACTCGGAGGGCTTACTTTTACCGATCCCCAGCCCAGAACATACTTGTCCAACGCATTCATCTTAATAAAAGGATGAAATATAACACAAACATTTGTATTAAAACTCGCATACGAAATGCCAAAACATTAATCACAAACCATTAATTGCATAAAAATAACTCATCCATAGTCAAAAATATCACAAAACCTTAAATACAATATGTAAGACTTGTATCATAATAAATCAAATTCAAAAAAGTGTAAAATTTTTTAAAGGATGTTGACATAGATGAAATCAAAACTATTTGAGAGAAATATCTCTTTTTTGAAATCATTTAAAATTTACATAATTATAAAAGAAAAGTTTTACTTTGAAAATATTTTATAATCTTTTAAGTGAAGCTTCAAATATTTTATTACAGAAGAAAATAGTCGCACCCTCTATATAAGTTAAAAAAATACATTCTTACCTTAATTCTGTCGAATAGGTTAAAAATGACCTTGTTTGGAAAACGACAAAATGATACCTTTATAAAATTCTGATAAAAATTCAAAAAAGGGTATAAATAAATTCAACCCATATTCTGTAAAATATTAAGAATGTTTGGAAATAAATTTTTAATAAATATGGATGTGGGTGATAAAGAGGTCCTAGTATATAATTATGTGTAAACAAACTCGGATAATGAAGAGATTGTGAAATAAACCCTTACCAATTTGGTAACTTACAAAACATACTCCCCATGAAAGAGTTATCATACAATTAATATGTAAATGCACATAAATTAAAGTTTATTAAACAAATAATACAATTATGGTCTGTACATACACAACACAAAAGGTAATAGTGGCAATACGGCATGAATCTCACAAGAATAAGGAGTGAGATGAAAACCACTGACCTTGTACTTTTGCTTGATAGAGTGTAGTTTAACCTCCTATATAATAGTTAAATCATTGTTATTAAAATATACAAGAATCATATACATAAATATGATATCATATATGATCTTTTAATATTTCTTTGTTAATAATATTTTAGTATTATCTTCATTTCAAGTGTTAACCGATTCGTTTTCCTTTATATGCTTCGTTACGTAAGACATGTTTGTTATGGATAAGTTGTATCATATTAATATTCAGAATTATATCAAGTCATTAAACATTACATTTAATCATCAAAGGATAATTAGTCTTGAATGGATATGATGGGTAAATGAATCTCATCGCGTTCATGGAGAGAGTAATCGGTATGTGCGCATGAACTCTACTTCCATTTCATTTTTCATTTTAAAAGGAATAAAAACCAAATGATACATAGTTATATTATTATTAAAGTATAATATAATATCTTATATTGGTTACTTATGTTCATTAACACCATCTTTTATACGTTCCATATATGGTATGAACGAGTCATATCACTTTGAGGGGGTGGTAGTCCGCACTTCCTCAAATGAAATTAGCGTATATATATACAAATGAAATGATTAATGGTATGATAAAAACTGGAATTAAGGAAGCTTATATATAAAATAAATATCATTAATATCATATTTAATTACAGTTCCATCACAATGGCCACCATGAGAGGTGGTAGGAGATAATTGAACAATCATCGCTTCGTGAGGCGTTTGGTTGCAATCAACAGAAACATTGTGTTCTTCACCCATTAGATGGAGGTGTGTGTAAGTGTATTTAGAATACATATAATAACAATATCCTAGTATATTTATGATACTGGTTTTGTTACAAAAGAAAATAATAAGAAGATTTTAGGGGTTAGAGAAGTAAAATAAAAGAAAAGAAGCTAAGAGAAATCGTTACCTTTAATTTGGGTAACTCTCTTTGGTTGGAACCAAAGAGAACTATTGAAGTGACTCCTGCCTAAGATAAGGCTTCTAAGAGGAGAAGAGGGATGTAGGGAGCTTAATTGGGTAGAGTTTGGACGATTCAAAAGACATGAGAGGTGTGAATTAGAGAGAAGGGGGAGTTCCCTTTTATAAGAGGGGTTAGGGGAACCTTAGGAAAAACGTAAAATATTATTTTATAATAAATTAATATTTGGTTTCTAATGGATCAAAAGTTGATTATTTGAATTATAAGGTAGGGATAGGTCCAAAAAACTCAACCAATAGTTTTTAGACATGTTTAGGTTACCATTTTAACCTTATCATTTAGATTTAACTTTAAGTTAAATAATTTAACTTTTACCGTGTCAACTTGTATTCTTACACTATATGGTTAATAAATTACTATATGCCTTAATAGATCCCCAATTTGGTTGATTAATGTCATATATATTATTATATAAGTATTTTGGCCGAACCTTGGATTTTTAGGGCCATTATATCAATTAATAATATAATATTTGTTTTAAAAACTATTTTAGTTCAATTTTGACACTATTTGGTATTTGTTTTTTTCTTAAAATAATAACAACAGGATTACATCAAAAAAAATACATTGAAACAATCCTATGTCATATTTACCTATAAATTTTTTGGATTTCATAAAAACAGTGAAATTATATTTATTTTTATATTTATAATACCATTTATTTGATTCATTCATGAATAAGGTAATTACTGCATCATCATTGTGTCATAATGAAATTTATTTATTTTATTTATAAAAATAATAAATAAAATACCATAATGTAGGAAATATTTTTAGCTTTATAATGAATATTCATAATTTAATTTATCGTATGGAAAACCCTATATTAATTTTTTTTAATTATTAAACTTTGATTTTAACTCTTTTAACTCTTCTTTGAATTAAATAATAATAAATGTCATAATCTAATAAAAGTGGATCTAAATGATAATATTATATTCCTAAGGTTTTTTTTGGTCGAGATAAATTTTTCCAATAGAATTAGGACATGTGTGAGGGTAATATTAATATCATTTTTACCCTTAATTACCTTATTTACTTTTAATAGTGGTAAATAAAAGTAAAAAGTTACTATTCATAAAATATTATTTTCTTTTCATTGAACCACATTTTACTCAATGATATTAACCGCGTCTATTGTATTTTCGAAATTCAGCTCACAGAAGCAGTAAAATTAAGTTTTATGTGAATTTGAAAAAGCTCCTAGGAGGTGGGTAAAAGACGGTGAAAAGTTCAATAAAATTTATATATATATAAAATTATTATAAACGGACTCCAATGAATTACATTTAACTTATATAGGTATTATGTATCTATTTTGACATTAAATAATTTAAATAAGATAAGTAATTATTTAAATAAAAATTAGGTTTTAAACAATAACTCAGTGTTTTTAACTATTTATCAAAAATTAAAATTTTCTGAAAAACTACCAAAAATTTACCCTAAGAAAATTTTGATATTAAAAATTCAATAATGAAGTCTATTTTACCTAATTAAAAACATAGAAGTTGAATTTATTAATTTAAAATTAATTTCCGCTGTCAAAACAGAAAGCGTGTTTTTAGAAAACAATAACTATCAAAAGATTGACACTTGTTTATGTCTGGTTTAAATGTGAAATTATGTCTAATGACCAAGATTGGATTAAATTGTAAAAATATATTCTAAATATAATTTAAAACCACTCAAATTAATAATTTATCACTATTAAATAATTCAATTTAAAAAGTTGTTTTTAATTAAAATTTAGTAATTTTCACTATTCATCAAAATATGAATGTTATCAGAAAAGTACCAAAAATTTACCCGAAGCTAATTTCGATATTCCGAATGAAAAAATGAAGTCCATTTTGAAAGATAAAATGTATAAAATTTCAAAGGTTGGGTATTACTATTCAAAATGGATAGTTTGATTGGTTGTGGTGTGTGTTAGAACTCGAAGTTGCGTACAACACACGCTACTATATTATTCAAAGAGAAGCGTACCGTGGAAGCTTGGGGTGTTACACATGCACAAAAATTTTACATGATTTATATTTCTGGGATTAATCTCCCAAATATTGTAGTAATACTCCATGTTGTGGAATTCAATTGTATGCATTGTTTGGACTGTCATTATTTATATGGAGCCTACATCAACTACTAGGATAATGAAATCACTTTAATTTTTCAAAATTATACTCTAGTTCTAAAAAGTGTATGGTTGGAAAAGTTATACCCCCTTTTGATTTTTTGTAACACACGTCGATATTGTTTTGAAATGATCTTGCCTATATTTCTCTGATAATTGAAATAATTGAGATGTTAACTTTAGCTGATATCCCCTTTTTAAAATGAATATTTGGTGGTATATATTGAAAATATTTCTGGTCATAATGTAGACCAAGATTTTTTTTATCAATCAAACCTATACCAAGGTCCTTACCAATATCCAATACTCCTTTTAGAATGTCCCATATAGAACATTGAGAATTAAAGAATAACCTATAAGAGAATATCTATAATATATTCATACGCCCCAAAGTTTCACCATGGTGTGATTTGGTTATCTTTTTCTAGGATAAGGTTAGGTAAATGCATCTATACATTGATTATCACGTGCTAAAAATCATGATCAACAACAAATATCAATCTCCATGGATTGATGACTTTTTAAATTAGTTACATGAAGAAAAATAGTTCTTTAAAATTCACCTTCAACTAGGGTATCACCAAACAATAGTGAGGAAGAAGTTTATTCCCAATAATTCCTTTCATAGATGTTATAGTCACAAGGAATTCATATTCATTTCATTTAAACTCAAAATGGATTCATCCATATTAATGGATATAAGGAATAAATTTATTATATATTTCCTTAACAAATATATGGTATTATTTATAGGCGACACTCTTATACACTCCAAAATAATGAAATAACATTTTATGGATTTGAATATTGTATGATGGAAATTGAGTATGGAGAACTTAGACACAATATATAGTAAAGGTGTGTATTTGAATGATAATTTATCACTCTAGGTCCATCTAATCATTAGTTAGGGGATATGTTTGGATCCATCAAAGATGAAGGTAATTGAGGTATATCCTAAACCAAACTATTTGTAGAAATCTATAGGTTCCTCGATTAGCATGGTATTATCTATGATTTTTAGGAATTTATCATGATTATCATTCTATATAACCATGATAACTTTTATGGGAGTTAGGTATAATTGGATTGATGGTTTGAGTAAATCTTTAAAGAGTTGAATATGAATCTGGAAACAACACTTGTAATCACACTGTCGAAAATGTGTGGATGTATTTTTTATTTATAGTAACACATCAAAGAAGGGTTTAAGTTGTATACTAGTACAAATTGGTAGAGTCATAACATATTCCACAAGAATATTGATGGTGCATGAAAAGATCAATCTGACTCATGATTTGGAACTTGGAACAATAATCTTCACATTGAGGGTTTGATGGAATTAAATATAAGGGGAGATATATTAAATATATAAATAACATAGAAGCCTAAAATATATATTAATAGAAAATGAGAATTATATGAATAAAATATGATGGGAGAGGATCAAAATTTTTTATTTTTTAATATAACTACCATTCTAGCATGGAAAATAACATTGTATATGATCTCAACATAAAATATTCTATATCAATATCCATGATGATAATTTTTAAGGATAAAATCATCATAGAAATGAAAATAATTGTTATTGTAGTAATAAATATAGGATAATCGTCAAACATTTATCAAATTGTTTCTATAAAATCTCTTCTCAACAAAATTAAGAATGTATAATAGAATAATATAGGCATACAGAAGATGGTAGAAACACTGTGAATTAGAAAATCATTATAATTCATAATTGAGGATAAATTATTGGTAACTTGTGGTATTTTTTGTCCAATCTACTATGGAGATAAAGGAGAAGTTATCGAGTGATTGTCATATATCAATATTCTCAATTCACCCATCAACCATTAATATTAACACTGTTCTATAAGGATACAATTAGTGGGGCACTATGAAGAATGAAAATGAAAAATAGTTATCAGTTGTCCCAGTGAGTCTGCAGCTGAATGGTGAGTTGAACTAATATAAAGGGATGAAATAGAAATTTCCAATACCTATATGAAAGTGGGAATAAATCACTAAATACATTTCATGGGTCCTCTAAAGACATTGAAATGGAATAATTCACGTTTTTGTTATAATGTATAATTGAAGAAATAATACTATCATTATTACCATTTGATATGAAATATCACTCAATCTACATGAAAATATATACATTAGAGAAGTGTGAAAGAGTCATTGAACACCACATTCGATCAAATTTTATCAGGATATGAGGTTCAACTTAATATTTTGGATGATTAAATAGCATAATGTAAATATATATTTGAATATTAGAATGACATAGCATCCCCAAACTGATTTTTAATCTAAAATAACTATCTAGACAAATGAGAATATGTTCATATATTACTGTACATACATTAAAGAAGATTAAAACCAACATATTCCACTGGTAATGTTCCTATACAACAACAATTTGAACTCATTAATTTAAATTTCAACATTTTTATCCCTTAATGGGAGTTTATGTTGATCCTCTATGTGTTGGGATAATGTTGGTGAATGAATGTTTCTAAGTCTTGAAATAATTAGAGAAATGGTAAAAAGGGTATAAAACATTCAGTAACACATAAAAATGACTGAAATTTGACATAATATTTATGCTTATAACTATTGTTGAGACATATATTTTCATTATTATGAAAATGTTTTTCTTAAATATCTACATGGAAGTAAGTTATGTTGTTCGGAAAAAAGGGAATGCTATTATATAGATGCATTAGACCCCTTGAGAACATCAATCATTGGGATTTGTGTCATATCAACTAGAACTTCCATTGAACCACTATAATTTCTATAAATAATTCCATGTATCCCTATTGAGAAATTATAAACCTGATCACTTTCATGTACATAATCAATAGGTGGAATAGTTAGAGAATGACTACTCTTATAAGGGGTAACCGATGAAGATTGTGGAATTCAGAGAAAATGTTATGCACAACATAATTACTCACCTTGTAAATGTACATTGAATAAATCATATGTTTGGAGAGAAATCTTGGTAACATTATGATACAATTAAACAAAAGTATAATCATCTATTCCTCCCCCCTTTCTGTGTAAAATTATTTTCAAAGTGTGAATTTACTTATGGGGGGATAATATAATGGGAAATAATTTATACATAGACATTTATCTTCTAAATATATACCATTGTTATATAAGCTAATATAGATTATATAAACTAACATAATCTCATCAATTTAGAGAGAAATATATTTATTATATTACCATTGTGGTAAAAATATATCTATTGGTATAGTAATAATATAGGTATATTTTTTGTTTTAAAAAGAAATTTCAAAAAAATTGTTTTTTTACATTTATGTAAATTATTTCTAAGATTAATTTTTATCACATAGATATTTTGAATATATTTAATTTATTATATATATTTATGTCAATGTATAAAAATGATATTTCGATTAATTTTTGTGTTTTTTTGGAAATAATTGTTTTAGTTGAATAATAAAAAATAATGATTTTGTAATACTATAACTTTTAGATCATTATTACAACAATTTTATTTGTATATTTTTTTAATAAGAAATATATTTTATAAAGTTAAACGTTTTCTTCAAATACAATAATGGTATATAAAAACCAAATATAGCATTTTATAACTTTTTGGTAATGTTTTAATGAAACTATTTTTCATTTGTTTCATTTAAATTTTATTTAAATGGTTTAATATGTTTCTAATCATGTATTATTGTAATTTAAATACTCATTTAATCTTAATATAAGTTATAATTTCAATATAATCAATAAAGTTTTAAATTTTATCCTAAACAGCAATCAAATACTAAAAATTCACATTATTCTTAAAAATATGTATTTACATTTTATTTTCACTAATAATAAATTTTATTTCTATAAAATTATTCAAACTATATTTTATAATAAAATTAATAATTAAAATAAGAATATTTATATTAATAAATAAATAAAATTTAAATTGTGGACATTAAAATTAGTTCCCAAAGCTGAAATTTGAGTTACCATAGTGAGAGTAAATTAGTGTAAAAGTAATTTAACATACGAATGGATGATGAAAAAAGGGAAAATATGTTTTATATTCAGTGGATAAGGGAGTCTCAATCATAAATCATTACCTAATATTTTATTGGATAGTTTTTTAGAATGTTTCCATAAATAAGGGATTAATATCGTTAATAAATAATGTGTGTTGACAAAAGTTCTCTATTCGTAACTTATAAAATAAATCACATAATCCCCAATTATAAAACCATTATAAAGACTTTGATCAGCCAAAACTCCATACTAGTCTCTCATAAGAACCCTCAATTAGAATTTGAACTTTTTCTTACACAAAAATACTAAACTAAGGAGTCATAATGAGTTCCCCATGGGAGAATTTACGAGTGACATTTCATCCTCTCAACCCAACATTTCTATGTTATTTTTTTATTAATTACCACTAATTACCAATATATCCTTGAGGTTATAATAAGACATTATTTTTACAATGATAAAATTTTATTATACTAATTTAACATATATTTTTATATTCCTTTATGATCATTGAGAAAAATAAAAATTCCATCATGTGTGTGTGCGGCCCATGTCCACCATGAGAGAAATATTTGGGTTTATATGACGACATTATATATATTACAATCAAAATTGAAATAATTTTATAGAAATTATATTATTTAAATAATTAATATTATTATTTTTAATTAATTAAATCTATAATTTATAGAAAAAATATTTTCCGAAATATTATCTTCCTTACAATGTCATGAAAGCATTCATAGTTTGGATTTTTTTTTACAAAATTTTAAATGATATAAGTGTCACGACCCGTCCTTGGGGCCCATGCCATGACTACCTCAAGACCTCCTTCTATAGGCTAGGGGTTGGCGACTAGCACTAAAGGCGTAAATCCCGATAACTGGGAAGGCATTGCCTTTATAAAAGTAAAAAAACACCACAGAGTACAAGCGGAAGTAAAACACTAACTACAAAGTAAGAGATGAAAAGTAAATGGGCCAGAATACAAACCCAACTGATGTACAACTACAACTAAGTGAAAGTACAACAAAAAAAGACAACAGCTGGAAGAATGGAAGTGGCTCCTAGGTCGTCCTCCTCAGATCCTACCTGAAGGGTAGGTACAAATGGCACGACTCCTAGATCATCCACCACAGATCCTACCTAAAAGGTAGATATATATAGCCTCCACAATGCTCTCACCCGTCAACCTCCTCCGTGTGTCTTCTCTTCGTGAAGTCCACCTCCGGATACTGACTTGTCGTGTGGTCCACCTCCGGGTACCGACTTGCCGTGTGGTCCACCTCCGGGTACCATCCAGTCCTCGAACACTTGGCCTCCGTCGGCATTTCTTGTCGTCTACAACCAACACAACGAGTTGCGGGCATAGCCCGTGCAGGGGTGAGTATAACAACACTCAGTAGGGACCCTGAGTCCCTCAAGGTCTCACTAAAACCAACAAGGATAACCACAAAGAAGATCTCTACAGATAACCTCTACTTAGTTATATGCCCATACATATACCTAAGTTTCTAAGTAACCCATCTCAATCATGAGGAAACACAAATATTGTGAAATAAACAGATAACCACTACCCATGTATATGCTCATACATATACCTATGTTATCAAGTGACCCATCTCAATCATGAGGTAAACACAATGGTCAAAGTCTCAGCTCAAACCAGAATTTTCATTATCCTAACCATAACTGTTGAAAAGCCCCATCTCTGGAGTGTACAGTGGTCCTGTCAAGACTCTGAGGTACTGCTCACTAACCTAAGACTGCTGAGTTACTCCTTCGGCCGAGTACCGTGGGTCAGCCACCCAAACGCAGTAGTGCTTCCCGCCAGGGTATGCCACCCAAACACAGTAGTGCATACCCCCTAATAGCCTGCAGAGGTACTCTCCGGACGAGTACCACGGGTCTGAACTGTCACACAGGTAGTTCTCCATCCGCCATGGGTCTGCACCCAAACAAAGTAGTGCTACGTCCACTGGGCTAGTCGACTCACACCAAGTCGAGCCGGTCAAGCAGTCGTCAGGTCTCAGTCGGCTACACGGTCTCCGTACTCTGTATTCTCATCTCTGGGAGGGTCCGCTCCACGAGCTACAGGTCGATACTCCATGTATCTCAAAGTCCCATGAAGAAGTATCTCAAAGGAATACCTCGTCATAGGGCTCTCATTGCAACAGAGGGCGCGTCAATCAGACGCCCGATCTGTGAGTTATTAGCCTTTTCGTCCCAGGGGCCCTGTTGGTTTCGTGTACGAACCAACCCGACCGTATCTCAACTGTACCCCGAACTCTCATAGGGTACTCTCATTGTAACACCCCAGGTAAATAAAGAATATGAAATTTTCATATTTATCCATATTTGTGAATAAAATATTAATATGACTTTAAAGGGGACACTATGCTCGATGGCGTACCCAACACGCAACAACGAGTTTCTTGGGAATCTTACGTTGCAATCTAATAATAAAATAATATTATTTTAAATGGTAGTTAACATGTAGCCATTGTATTGGCGGGAATGGATATAAATAACTAAAATATGATTATATATGTTTTTAAATGTTTTTACATTTATCCAATAAAAGATATAGGCTTAAAATATGAAAAACAAAATTCAATTTTAGGCGTATATGCCCTAGTTTTCACTAAAGGTTCACTTATCGCCTTTTGATGGCGAACCGTCATTAAATATAGTTTTCTTAAATATTATACATTCTATTGGACCAAATAAAACTCTTCTTAATAATCGGGACATCAAAATTTACTTTGTGTAAATTTTTGGTATCTTTCCGATAAAGTTCATTTTTTTAATGAATAGTGTAAAATATTGTATTTTAAATCAAAACCTATTTTTAATAAAATTTATATATATTATTATATTATATTTTGAATTGGTTTTAAAGTTAAATTACAATATATTTTTACCATTAAATCCAATAGTGGTTGTTGGAATTAATTTCACTTTGAAATCAGACTTAAACTAGTGTCAATCTTTTGATACTTATTGTTTCA
The DNA here is from genome assembly GCA_963277665.1 of Viscum album. Taxonomy (NCBI): domain Eukaryota; kingdom Viridiplantae; phylum Streptophyta; class Magnoliopsida; order Santalales; family Viscaceae; genus Viscum; species Viscum album. The sequence goes on along the minus strand of OY728148.1, from coordinate 823,659,588 downwards.
TAAAAACACGCTATTTTCTCTGACAGCGGGAAATAATTATTAAATTAATTAATGTTACTTATATGTTATGAATTTTTTAAAATATACTTCATTTTTTAATTCTGAATATCAAATATAGCATAGGGTGAATATTTTGGATTTTTCTGAAAAACATCAATTTTTGATGAATAGTGAAACCACTAAGTGGTACTTATAAAAACTGATTTTTCCATTTAAATGAAATTTTGCCATCTTCCTGTTTTGAATTTCAGAACTCCGACATACATGGTTGTCATTAAGAAGTAAAATGTGGTTAAATGGGATAAAAATAATTTTTCGGTGAATAGTAACTTATTAAGTTTTTCATCGCGATTAGAGGTAATTAGTGTAGTTTATGGTAAGAATAATGTTTTAATAAAATTAAATGACCTAGAAACATGTCCTACCCTCATTGGATGTGTCATGGCCGACCAAGACTATCCATGGGTCAACTTGGGGACCCCATGGAGCCACTTTGGTTGGAAAATGACATAAATATCTTTTTATTTAACGTTAATGTAAAAATGACACAAACATGAGATGTTTTACTAAAATAATTTTTACATGGGGTTATACAAGTCATATTTTTGACTATAAATAGTCATTGGAAATATAAAAATATTTCCTACATCATAGTATTTTTTTTATAATTTTTAGACATTAAATAAATTAAATTTGTTTTGACATCATGATGATGCAGTGATGACCTCATTATTTAACGATTTAAATAAAATGGAAAGATAATGTAATATCTAAGACCTAAACATGTCCAAAACCTATTGGATGAGTGGATTTATAACCCTTATCACCGTATCCTCGAAATACATCAATTTGGGACCCTTAAAAGCCGAAACTCTTTTCAAAATAATGTAACATTTTGTAACATTACAAGAGTGCCCCTCCTCTCCTCTTATAAAAGTCCCCCACCTCTACCTCCTTACCCACACTACCAAAGCCTTTGGCTCGGCCAAACCCTGCACATTTTGTCTCTCCACTTCCCTCTATTAATCCTTGAAGCCTCACTTTGGGCAGAAGTCTTCCCAAGGAATCCTTTGAGCTCAAACCAAAGGGAGTTACCCGATTTTAAGGTAATGTCTTCACTTGTGTCCTTTTGTTTTATTTTGCTTCTCCAACACCCTAAACTGTTTTTATTAATTTGTTTTGTAACAAATAAAGTATCTTAAATATACTATGATGTTGTTATAAGAAGGATTTGAGCTACAATTACACACACCTACATCTAATGGTTAAAGAACATACTGTTTCTGTGGATGGCAGATTTCTGCCTCCCAAAACGATGATTGTTCAACATTCTTCTAACACCTTCAACGGTGGCCATTAAGATGACACTATATTTATATATGATCTCTAATATGTTTATTTTTTACTTAAGCTTATGTATTTTTCATTTATGGCGTACCTTTATGGTTTCCATTATTGGTAAACGTGATATCTTCATTTAAGGAAGTGCGGACTACCGCGCCCTCAAAGTGATTTGATTCGTTAATACCATATTTGGTACGTATAAAGGATATATTTAATTATATTATATATTATAACATACTGGAATTAAAATACGATTATGTATCATTATGTTTTAATTCCATTAAGTATGAAATAGAAATGGAAGTAGGGTTCATGCGTACGTACAGCTTACCGTCTCCATGAATGGTACATTTCATTTCTTATCTCATAATGTTATGTAATATTATAAGTACATATATATAATGGATATATATGTAATATATTACATCTAAATTATGGATATCATTCTGGAATTATAACATATATACATCTCTCTCATTTTGTTTTAATTCCATTAATATGACAAAAAAATGAAAGTAGCGTTCATGCGTACGTACGGCCTACCGTCTCCATGAACGATGCGTTTCATTTTTTATCTCCAAAAAATATGGAATGGTATAAAATGAATATTTACTGGATATATATGATATTTTAATCATTAATACTATTCTGGAAATTATTTACATATAACTACATGGGAAATCGTTTTTTAAACAAGTTCATTTTTGACTCATGTACCAAACATCAGAAAAAACGTCTGATATGAACTAACATTATTAAACAATTATTATAACATTATAATATGTGATATGAACTGAATAATAATCTCTAAATGAGGTACTTAGGCAATTATTAATTGACCAAAGTTTATTATTCAGGAATATAAAGAAACGAACAAGACAAGTTGGACTTGAGGTAAGGGATCCTACTCCTCTCTTTCTTTTTAAGTACACTCTTTTATGTCATTCCATTTAAAGATAATATTTCTTGTTATTGGGATGTTCTATTATATTACACTTAATATAAGTTTTATGTTCATATGATGAGAGACCCTATTCTATCTCATCAATCCATTTTGGAAGTTTTGAGTGGCGTCATTAGGCTGCCGAATTTTCGTAAGAGATATATCCTCTCTCGTTATTTTTAAGTACTATCTTTTATGTCACTTCTTTTAAGCTCTTATTTGTTTTTTTGGGGGATATTCTTTTATATTACACTTCTGTAAACTTTATGTTAATATGATGAGAGACCCTATTTGATCACATCAATCCATTTTTGGAAGTTTTAAGTGGCTTCGTTAGGCTGCCGAGTTTTCGTAAGGGATTTTTCATCTCACTTTTATTCCCGTGAGATTTATGCTACATTTGCCAAAATTTCCTTTGAGTGGAGTATGTACTTCCCATTATTTTACTCATTATGTAATATACTTTCTTTTATGAGTATTTACATCAATGTTGTATTGTCCTTCTTTCCCTAGGTGTATGTTTTGAAATATACCCATGTCGGTAAGGGAACCTTTCACCCTCCTCTTTTTAAAAGACTTCTTTTGTAGGGTATTTTAATTTACATACCGTTATGTTGGGATATGTCCTCATATATCATTATTGATGTAAATTTTATTTCCAAGTGATGAGATACCCTTTTTTTTATCTCTCATCAACTCATCTTGATGTGACGTCTTTAGGCTGTCAAGGGAACTTCTTAACCCAATTTCGATTTCTTTAGGTTCAACATGTAGTTATTGAATATGTTTTCCTTTGAATATGTGTGAATGAACTTTGATTATTTTACACTTAATATCCACTTATATTTGGTGTATTCGTTTGACACACATAATTATGTAATTGTTTATCCTTAAACCAAGGATACCGTCTTTGTAAGGGACTTCGTCTCAATCTCCATTCATTGAGGCATATTTTGTTTTATACAAAACCTTCTTTTATAGGATGTATAAACCCCTTTGACTTTTACATTGATCAAAAAGGAATCTTTTTATATAATGCTTTTTACAAACTTTCAAAAGGGAATGTTTTTGTCATATGTATGCGGCGACAACGACTTCTCCGCCGCCGTGACCATTATTTGAGTTTTGGCTTCCTCTACAAGACGTACTTATTTATTAAAAGAAAAATAAATACCATGTTTTACTTTTCTTTTATTTTGGTATTGAAAATGGTTTTCATAATGTATTTATATCAATGGGTTGTATTGATATCTTGTTATTGAATGGTGGAAATGTTATGTTTCCTTTATGCATGTTTTATGTGATAAGATTATGTTATGGTTCTTGGGAATTGTTATGAAGACGAGTGGTTCCGTGATAAACTAAGGGAGGGTGAGCCCGATATAGCACTCCAATGCATTGGGTAACGCGAAGGAGTGAAGTGTTAAGGTTTCTCCAAAGTGATTTAGGGAATATACTGTGGTGGGTATTCCAAACGTAACCAAGAGGGTTACTCCCTACGTAAGAATGTTATGAATGCCTCATGTTACCTTTTATATCTTATGATTTCTATGATTTATTCATGATTTGATGAGGTATGTTAAAGTGCATATGTTTTATGGGTAAAGTATGATTTCATTCTTATGTATATATGAACTCATGATTCCTTTCCATATTTTTATAATACTTACTGAGCTTTTTATACTCATCTCAAGTTTTTGAAATGTTTTTCACAGGTCAAGGGAAAGGTACCTGATGTGATGATAGTGTCAAGGATGTTTCAAGAAAGAATCCATGTTTTTTTAAATATTTTTTCGTTGATGGGAAGAATGAATACTGTCTTTTATGTAACCACTTTTTTTAAATGTGGAATGTAATGCATGTTTCATGATCTAATTCTCTAAAACACTAAACCTGAAAAGATCCTCAATGTGTAATCTTGTAATAACTCAAGATTAAGTCAGGTTTAAGACTGGGGTCTTATAGTTGGTATCAAAGGTCGGTTTATAAATATTAGAGGTTAGGCTATTCATTAAGCATAAGTGGCATTACCATAATGGTTAGGATATCAGAAAGAGTCCTAGTTTTAGATAATGTTAATGAGTAAGTGTATCTTAGTTTTTACCTTCCTCATTAGTACATGATGGTTTTGTTGATATACTCACACTGACATTTATATTTTTAGTGAATGGATGGATCTAGTAGGCACCAAAGAGACAACAGGTTTGAAGGAAACTGTGTTGGTTCTATGATAAAGATACTATATAAAATGGGGGATTGAATGAGGTAACTCATGGTTGTTCTAAACCAACTATCAAGGAGTCATGATCAACCACTTTAACCTTGGTATGATCTTTAATTCATCATGTACGAGATGACCAATAGATGTGGAAATTCAGGTAATAATTATAAAGGTAACCATTAGAGTTTATATGATCCTTACTTTTGAGGTAATTATGGGTTACAATATGTTATGATGGAAGTGAAAGGCATGAGATAAAATTGAGGATAAATTATTTTATGGTTATTTTGATGATTTTACCTCTTTTTGGGGAATTATTTGAGAATTATATAGTTTTGGAAAAAGGACAACACGCAGACCGTGTGACTACCCGTCGCGTTGGACAAAGTTGTGGGAATCGAACCCACAACCAATGTGCGACTGGTATTTATCGCCTACCACGGGACTACGTGAAGTCCCTGGTTAGTTTGATTGATTCTTTTTAGTTATATGATTTTATTAATTAAGAGTAAGTTGATTTTGGGTTATTTATGAAAATTATTAACCTATCATGGAGGATATGTGATTAGGATAATTACTTTTCAATACGAGACTTTAGGAGCAACTGATGTTGTTTGGAGATAAATGTTACGATTTATCTTGGAAGACTATGTGACTAAATCCTTCAAATATTTGGGTTTCAATCATAGATTGGTTCACTTTGAAGAATATTATGGACAAATTTTTTATCAGATGGTCCACGTTGAACTTTGGGTATTGTTGGACAAATTTTGGAGATTAAGCATAGATTTTTTTAAAGGGTTATCCTTTTCTGGATTATCTGACCTTGTACTAACCTTTTTGGTTTTGGTTTTGGTTAAGGTCTAAAGATATGGGAAGTATATAGTTCTCTTTGGTGGAATAGGTGATTCTCTAGAAGTTGATTATAGTACTCTTAATGCGAACAAGTCTCCCTAAATACTCGTCTTTTGGAAAAAAATATGAGTTTGATTAAGGAATCTAGTAAAAGTTGAAAGTCAACATGATGAGTGATTATGTTTCCTTATGAATAAATTCCTCAATAAAAAGTAACTTAAAACAAAAATGTTGTCTATTAACTTTTCCTACTGGGGAATCGAATACTGTTTAACCCATCACAAGTTTGTGATTTTCTTATGGTTAACTTTATCCTAGACATGTTTACTATAACTCTCCCTCAAGAACATGAACCTTTAATTTTTCTTCCATGTCCATGTTTTTTTTCATGGAATCCTAGTATGGGTTAACTCGGGTGACCTCTGTACTTATATTCCTTTATTTTAATGTGATTGTTTTACCGGCTCTTGTTCCGATGTGGGACTTTCAAGGATATTTCCAAGCTAAATTTTAAAAATTGCGAGGACGCAGTTACCAAAAGGGGGAAAGGATGTAACACCCCAAGTAAATAAAGAATATGACATTTTCATATTTATCCATATTTGTGAATAAAATATTAATATGACTTTAAAGGGGACGCTATGCTCAATGGTGTACCCAACACGCAACAACGAGTTTCATGGAAATCTTACGTTGCACTCTAATAATAAAATAATATTATTTTAAATGGTAGTTAACATGTAGCCGTTGTATTGGTGGGAATAGATAGAAATAACTAAAATATGATTATATATGTTTTTAAATGTTTTTAAATTTATCCAATAAAAGATAAAGGCATAAAATACAGAAAGAATTCAATTTTAGGCGTATATGCACTAATTTTCACTAAAGGTTCACTTATCGCCTTTTGATGGCGAACCGTCATTAAATATAGTTTTGTTCACTCTTATACATTCTATTGGACCAAATAAAACTCTTCTTAAGAATCGGGACATCAAAATTTACTTTGTGTAAATTTTTTGTATCTTTCCGATAAAGTTCATTTTTTTAATGAATAATGTAAAATGTTGTATTTTAATTCAAAACCACTTTTTAATATAATTTATTTATATGATTAGATTATCTTTTTAATTGGTTTTAAAGTGAAATTACAATATATTTTTACCATTAAATCCAGTAGTGTTCGTTGGAATTAATTTCACTTTGAAATCAGAATTAAACTAGTGTCAATCTTTTGATACTTATTGTTTCAAAAAAACACGCTATTTGCTCTGACAGCGAGAATTAATTATTAAAGTAATTAATGTTACATATATGTTTTGAATTTTTAAAATAGACTTAATTTTTGAATTCGTAATATCAAATATAGCATAGGGTGAATTTTTTGTATTTTTCTGAAAAACATCAATTTTTGATGAATAGTGAATCCACTAAGTGGTACATATAAAAACTGATTTTTCCGTTTAAATGAAATTTTTCCATCTTTGTGGTTTTAATTTAAAAATTCAGACATACATGGTTGTCATTAAGAAGTAATATGTGGTCTAATGGGATAAAACATTTTTTTGGTGAATAGTAACTTATTAAGTTTTTAATCGCAATTTGAGGTAATTAGTGTAGTTTATTGTAAGAATAATGTTTTAATAAACTTTAATGACCTAGACACATTTCCTACCCTCATTTGATGTTTCATGGCCGACCAAGAAAATCCATGGGTAAACTTGGGGTCCCCATGGAGCCACTTTGGTTGGAAAATGACATAAATATCTTTTTATTTAATGTTAAAGTAAAAATGACACAAACATGAGATGTTTTACTAAAACAATTTTTAAACGAGGTTATACAAGTCATATTTTTGACTATAAATAGTTATTGGAAATATAAAAATATTTCCTACATTATAGTAGTTTTTTTATAATTTTTAGACATTAAATAAATTAAATTATTTTTGACATCATGATGATGCAGCGATGACCTCATTATTTAACGATTCAAATAAAATGAAAAGATAATGTAATATCTAAGACCTAAACCTGTCCAAAAACAATTGTATGAGTGGATTTGGAACCCTTATAACCTTATCCTCTAAATAAATTAATGTGGGACCTTTAAAATCCGAAACGCATTTGAAAATAAAGTAACATTTTGTAACTTTACAAGACTGCCCCTCCTCTCCTCTTATAAAAGTCCCCCACCTCTACCTCCTTACACACACTCCCAAAGCCTTTGGCTCGGCCAATCCCAGCCCATTTTGTCTCTAAACTTCCCTATATTACTCCTTGAAGCCTCAATTTGGGCGTAAGTCTTCCCAAGGAAGCCTTTGATCTCAATCCAAAGGGAGTTACCCGATTTTAAGGTAATGTCTTCACTTGTGTCCTTTTGTTTTATTTTGCTTCTCCAGCCCCCTAAACTCTTTTTATTCAATTTTTTTGTAACAAATACAGTATATTAAATATACTAGGATGTTTTTATAAGATGTATTTGAGATACAATTACAAACACCTACATCTAATGGTTAAAGAACATATAGTTTCTGTGGATGGCGGATTTATGCCTCCCGAAACGATGATTGTTCAACATTCTTCTAACACTTTAAAAGGTGGACATTAAGATGAAACTATATTTATATATGATATATAATATGTTTATGTTTTACTTAAGCTTCTGTATTTTTCATTTATGGCATACCTTTATGGTTTCCATTATGGGTAAACGTGATATCTTCATTTAAGGAAGTGCGGACTACCGCCCCCTCAAAGTGATTTGATTCGTTAATATCATATGTGGTACATATAATGGATATATTTAATGATATTATATACAATACCATACTTTAATTAATATAATATTATGTATCATTATGTTTTAAATTCATTAAATTTGAAATAAAAATGGAAGTAGCGTTCATGCATACGTACGGCTTACCGTCTCTATGAACGGTACATTTCATTTCTTATCTCATAATGTTATGTTATATTATAAGTACATATATATAATGGATATATATGTAATATATTACATCTAAATTATGGATATCATTCTGGAATTATAACATATATATATCTCTCTCATTTTGTTTTAATTCCATTAATATGACAAAAAAATGAAAGTAGCGTTCATGCGTACGTACGGCCTACCGTCTCCATGAACGATGCTTTTTTTTTTATCACCAAATGATATGGAATAGTATAAAATGAATATTTACTGGATATATATGAAATTTTAATCATTAATACTATTCTGGAAATTATTTAAATATAACTATATCGGCAATCTTTTTTCAAACAAGGTCATTTTTGACTCATGTACCAAACATCGGCAAAAACATCTGATATGAACTAACATTATTAAAAAATTATTATATCATTATAATATGTGATATTAACTGAATAATAATCTATAAAGGAGGTACATAGGCAATTATTAATCGACCAAAGTTTATTATTTGGGAATATAGAGAAACGAACAAGACAAGTTGGACTTGAGGTAAGGGATCCTACTCCTCTCTTTCTTTTTAAGTACACTCTTTTATGTCATTCCTTTTAAAGATCATATTTCATGTTATTGGGATGTTATTTTATATTAATATTACTGTAATTTTTATGTTCATGTGATGAGAGACCCTATTCTCTCTCATCAATCCATTTTGGAAGTTTTTAGTGGCGTCGTTAGGCTACCGAATTTTTGTAAGAGATCTATCCTCTCTCTTTCTTTTTAAGTACTCTCTTTTATGTCACTTATTTTAAGATATTATTTTTTATGTTGGGGGATGTTATTTTATATTACTCTTTCTATAAACTTTATTTTAATATGATGAGAGACCCTATTTGATCCCATCAATCCATTTTTGGATGTTTTAAGTTGCGTTGTTAGGCTGCCGAGTTTTCGTAAGGGATTTTTCATCTCACTTTTATTTCCGTGAGATTTATGCTACATTTGCAAAAATATCCTTTGATTGGTGTAAGTAATTCCCATTATTTTACTCATTTTTTATTATAATTTATTTTATGAGTATTTACATCAATGTTGTATTGTCCTTCTTTCACGAGGTGTATGTTTCGAAAGATACCCATGTCGGTAAAGGAACCTTTCACCCTCCTCTTTTTAAAAGACTTCTTTTGTTGGGTCTTTTAATTTACATATTTTAATGTTGGGATATGTCCTAATATAACCTTATTGATGTAAATTTTATTTCCAAGTGATGAGATACCACTTTTTTATCTCTCATCAACTCATTTTGATGTGACGTCGTTAGGCTGTCTAGGAAACTTCTTAACCCAATTTTGATTTCTTTGGGTTCAACATGTAGTTATTGAATATGTCATCCTTTTAATATGTGTGAATAACATTTGATAATTTTATACTTAATATCCACTTATATCTGGTGTATTCGTTTGTCACACATAATTATGTAATTGATTTATCCTTAAACCAAGGATACCGTCTTTGTAAGGGACTTCATCTCAATCTCCATTCATTGAGGCATATTTTGTTTTATACACAACCTTCTTTTATACGGTGTAAAACCCTTGTGACTTTTATATTTATCCAAAAGTAATCTTTTTATACGAAGCGTTTTACAAAATGACAAAAGGGAATGTTTTTGTCATACGTATGCGGCGACAACGACTTCTCCGCCACTGTGACCCTTATTTGAGTTTCAGCTTCCTCTACAAGCCATACCTATTTTTAAAAAGAATAATAAATACCATGTTTTACTTTTTTTTTATTTTGGTATTGAAAATGGTTTTCATAATTTATTTATATCAATGTTTTTTATTGATATATTTTTATTGAAAGGTGGAAATGTTATGTTTCCTTTATGCATGTTTTATGTGATAAGATTGTGTTATGGTTCTTGGGCATTGTTATGAAGACGGGTGGTTCTGTGATAACCTAAGGGGGGTGATCCCGATATAGCTCTCCAATGCATTGGGTAACGCGAAGGAGTGAAACATTAAGGTTTCTCCAAAGAGATTTAGGGAATATACTGTGGTGGGTATTCCAAACGTAACCAATAGGGTTACTCCCTACGTAAGAATGTTATGAATGCCTCAAGTTACCTTTTATGTCTTATGATTTATATGATTTATTCATGATTTGATGAGGTATGTTAATGTGCCTATGATTTATGGGTAATTTATGATTTCATTCTTATGTATATATGAAATCATGTTTCCTTTCCATATTTTTATAACCCTTACTGATCTTTTTATGATCATCCCAAGATTTTGAAATGTTTTTCACAGGTCAATGGAAAGGTTCATGATGTGATGATAGTGTGAAGTATGTGTCAAGAAAAAATCCATGTTTTATTTTAAATATGTTTCCGTTGATTTGAAGAATGAATATTGTCTTTTATGTAACCACTTTGATTAAATGTGGAATGTAATGCAAGTTTCATGATCTAATTTTCTAAAAATCTAAACCTGAAAAGATCCTCAATGTGTAATCTGGTGATAACTCAATATTTAGTAAGTTTTGAGGCTGGTGTCTTATACTCATAGAGACTGTTTCTCAACATGTTCACCAACGCCGCTGACGGTTCGTCAAACGGACATCCGGTCTGAAAGTTATCAGCTTTTCCGTTCCAGGGGCCCGGTTGGATTTCGGGTACATTCCAGCCCAGCCATACTCCAATTGCGTCCCAAACTCATGAAAAGTATTCCAAACGTTCCGTCACAAAACGTGGAATCCAACAAAGTCGACTGAACGTCAATCGGACGTCCGGAGATCAAGATATAAGCGTTTCCACTCCGAGGACCCGATTGGTTTCGTATCCGAACCTACCCGGCCGAACCCAATGTTCTCTGAAACCTTGAGTGTAATATACCGAAATGATCGTCTCGAACCAAGGATCACATATAAACTGACGGTTCATCAATCGTAGGTCTATATCCCACATTATGGGTGTTCGAACGGAAACAATCCGAAATGGGGGGTCTGGGCCCGGCCCGGCCAAACCCCCCTGGGTCGACCCGACCCAGGTATGGGTTTGGCCCATTAGGGTTCGACCTGGCCCAGCTCCATGGCCAGCCACGGCTTGACCAGTGGGGCCGATCGGAAGCCACAGGGCGGGGGGGGGGGGGGGGTTCGTGGCCCCCTTGCCGTTGATTGATGCCGGCGGCGGTTTGTGCCGCCGCTGTTCCTCTGGGATCTCGTGCGGCCGCAGGATCCCCCGTGATGCACAACTGCGGCGGTTTGTTTGCTCCGGATGCTCACTAGGACACCGCCCCCTCCTGGCGGCCGGGCGACTCCGGCCGCCACCCCCGGTCGCCGGCGGCGCCGCGCCGGCGACCTGCGCCTCCAGGGTTTCTGCGGGCCACCGAAGTTTCTCCGGTGGTCCATTTTCAAATTCGTCTAAGCCGGCATTCATATTGGGTCTCAAACATTACTACGGAAGTGTCAAAATGACATTGAGGCCCCATTTTCCATCACCCATTAATCCATGCACAACGTTCAACCAGCGGAGTCTTCGAATCGCCTTCGTGGCCCCGACTCCGGCCGCGGTTTCATTCGACCTCAACGGCGCGGCGTGACGGCGTCGTGCATCCTTTCCGTATTTCTCCATGATTCCATGTGGTGTCGTTGCACCGTGCCGCCTTCGTTAGAGCCGCAACATAATCAACAACAAGGGGTAGGAGGGTTGGTCATGCTGGTGTGGTCCTACCTCCTCACGTTATAATGATAGCAAGCGGCCAACAAATAAAAGATGACGTACGACAAAGAAATAATTCACAGGAAAAAACAATAAACCTTAACATCAACCCACATGAACGAATGATCCGTGGATTAACCTAGAAATGGTTGGTCCGTGCATGTCATTATTTATTCAAATGATAAGAGAACACCAAATAAATTCCCCTACCTTGAAGAAAAAGGTGAACGAAGGTTCATCGCAGAATTGCACGTTGCACGTCGTCGAGTCGTTGAAGTCGAACATCGCGGTAGAACAGCGTTGCGAAGAAGGAATAGAGAGTGACGACGATCGTTGGTTTTCATACCTTCCGTCGTTGTAGAAGTGCACCCAAAGAAGAATCGACGTCTCCTTTATTGTCGCATGAAGAATAGGATAGAGGGTGCATCGTCGTTCTTCATGGAAGGGTGTGTCGTTCCTCGCCGGAGGTTTCGATGTTCTTCATCGATGGAGGAAAACCCATCTTCCTTCACAATGATCTCTCTCAAGAGGGTTCTCCCCACTAAACAAATTCCATCCTTATTAAAATAAGAATCCACATTATTTTAATTAATCTTCCAAGCCATTCAAAATTTGAATAACTTAATTAATTAATTGTGTAGGTTTCATTAATTAAAAAAGGAGTTTGGAAAAAGTTTAATGTGAAAGAGGAAGAGGGAAGAGGAAGAGTCACATAAGTTAAAGTGGAGTTACAAAATTAATGAGGGAAGTGAGTTATGGTAGGTCAAGGGGGTTATGGGAAGATCAATGGGGGTTAGGGTCGCGTGTGGGCCCCACCTCCCATATATCCACACATGGGAAGTTGGGTGGTTGTGAGCCCCACCAACAACTTCCCATGGTAGAATTTAACTCCCTTGGTTTACAAAAATAAAATTGATCACAATTTTTTTTATTTCTTCATTAAACCCCAAAATTCAACCTCTTCTCCCAAGAAAACGTACCTACGGTCAAATTCCTCTTATGAAACTACCGACGCTGCGAGTTAATCGCTGTACTCGGATATCAATTCCGTGTACCAGTTCAAAATATTGAAAAACCCGCTCGTTCGTTCACTGAACGTACCCGAGCTAATCTTCGTAAATTTATTCCGGGCACACTGGGCCTCAGAATCCGGCACCGTCAGAAACTGCGTTCCTATAAAATCACAAAGAAAATTAAGAAAAAATTTACCTTGAATTTTACTAGTCTTTACATTACTCCCACCTCAGGTCTTTACGTCCTCATAAAGCTTTAACACAAACTAGGGATATAAAAGCGGTACTGAGCACGCATCTGAGCCTCTCGTTCTGATGTGCTCACCTAGAGGTTCCTATACTTCCAGTGAATGCACACCTGAGGAATCGAATTTCCTCGTAGGAGCCGATCCTGTCGATCCTCGATCCCCATTGGAACCTCCACAAAAGTCACCTCATCGCCAACGTCCATCTCCTCATGGTCGATGACATGCGAAGGGTCGTTCTCGTATCTCCTCAGTTGAGATACATGGAAGTCGTCGTGCACCTGGTGCAACATAGGTGGATGGGTCAAGCAGTAAACAGCCTCGCCTACCCTGCTGAGGACCTAGAATGGTCTGTTGAACCTCGGAGATAACTTGTCACCTCATCCACATCTCCGTAAACCTCGTCGTGGTGAGACCCGTATAAGGATGTGATCATCATCCTCGAACTCTAGAGGTCTCCAATTCCTGTTAGAACTGAAACTCCAAATGACTGCTGCCACAAGGGTATGGTTGACCGACTCAAGAGTGATCGCTAACACCCTCCTGTGCATGAGTTTATCCAGTGCTGCCTGGGGTTTCCTTTTCGTCGACCAAGAAAAAACCATCCCGACGTCGTAGTTAAACCACAACCTTTTTTTCTAATACCATCAATTTGTGTATGAAATGTGATTGCCTAGTCCATACTCAAACCAATGTCGTAAGGCCTCGACGCTGCCACCAAGTGATTCCAACTGAAACTCTCGCCTCGAAGGTCTGACCACACCGTCAGCGTAAGTGTGATTATCGAGTCTCCTCTTAAGGTATCCCTAGACGTGAGGGTCAAGTCTACGGGTTACCGGAAACTCTTTGTCTGGGACAAGACTCGTGGAAGTGAGGAATGATTCGTATCAACGTCTGTTACTACGGCAGCTATTAGTGGACACAGACTATCCCTCGAATCATTCTTAGATCCATTGGGTCACTCTCCCTAACCGCATGCAACTACTCTCTTCCTCTGCCATCCAGCTCCCTGATCATGGCGGGGAAAACCAAGGTGGGTGGTTGTAGCATGTTAAAACGTACACCACCTTATGCTGCTCTCCTAGCGTTGCCTCCACGACTACTGCTTCGCAGAATCATATCTCATATAAGCTTCCTCTTATTGAAACATTTAACACGCTGGAGTCTCTAAGACTGGCACCACTTTCCTCTTTCTTACTGCACTGTGCAGTCTTCATCCGATCATGGATGATTTGCACCTTCATTGCCTAAGATTTGAAAGAGCTGCTAAAATTTCACCTTTTTTCGAAAAGAGAAACTCGGTCTCATCCCCTGGATGAACCACACCCATTTCCTAATACAGTCAATCCTGACATGAATGATGTATGCATGCCATGGATGAAGTCATAAGGCCTCGACGTTACTACCAAGAGATCCAACTGTCACTCTTGCCTCCAAGGCTTGAGTCACACTGTCGGCATCAATGTGAGGTCACTGGGTCTCCTCTTGTAGAAATCTCGAAAGTTAGGGTCAACTCAACAGTTTTAACTGGGATCACTCTGTATCAACCAAACAAATGGACAGAAAAGAAAACATCGCAAAGATAAGTGCCTCTTTATTATTGAAGCTCATAGTACAAAGACAGAAATACAACAAAAATATAGAACTAGAAGTACAAGGGTCATATCCACTAGTTCCTCTCCTATCCACCTGCTCCCGAAGCTCTACTGCCTTGTCTATTGTCCGACTGTTGCTCAAGCACTCGCCACTTCTTCTGCCTTGTTGGGTCCTCCAACGCCTGCGGATCGACTATGCGGGGGGTCAGACAGTCACGTGCCAGGTGACCCTTCCTACCGCATTCATAACACTTCCTGCTCCTCGTACGACTGGCTCTGGTCCTCTTGGACCTCTGCATCATCTGTCTACTGCCCACAGATGACTCGTCTACCGATCGAAATTCCTGCGGAAAAGGCAACATCTTCTGTACACGCTCGGGGTGTAGATCTACTGGCACAAACTCCACCCTGAAGAAGGTCTCGAAGTCTTCCCATGTGAAGGTCATCCTGTCGCAAAACTGGAACATGTGTCTCCACCACCTTCCTGCTGCTTCCTGAAGAAGGATGGCATCAAAGATCACCATGAAGTCTGCTGGTGTCCCCACTATCCTAAAGACTCTCACCACAGCCTCCAGCCAATCCTCAGCTACTTGCGGGTCCGTCTCTCCCCGGAACCTGGGTGGCCTCTGGCGCTGGAACTCGTGCAGTGCACTCAAGTGGCGTGCATCGACTACTTCTGGGGCAGTTGGCATCGGTGGCCCAAAGTATGATAGTACCGCTGGTGCCTCCGCTGGTGCCTCAACAGCAAGAGGGCCCTATACCGAAGCCTCATCGCTCGGCAAGCTATCAGTACACACATCCCTCTGGGCTCTAGCTGGTCATCCATGAAAAGGAATCCTGAAAGAAAAAACGTGACACGGTCAAACGATTTATACCTGGTGAGATCCCTTGGTTT
Organism: Viscum album; assembly: GCA_963277665.1. Classification (NCBI taxonomy): domain Eukaryota; kingdom Viridiplantae; phylum Streptophyta; class Magnoliopsida; order Santalales; family Viscaceae; genus Viscum; species Viscum album. Next base: position 823,643,819 of record OY728148.1, on the reverse strand, counting down.
GAGCTGACTTTTAAAAACTTCTGGAAACACACACACAATCATTGTTTTCGTGCACAAAGTCAAAAATCAGTTTTCAGTGTCCTGGTGTATGGATATGTCGGCCGCCCGCACCAACACTAGACTCCCTAAACTGAAAACCACAGTTGGTACAGTTAACACTATTGCTTCATAGAAAAAAAAATATCAGAGTTATAAGTTCTGCGGTAGAACCGACCCCTCTAATACCAATTTGTCACAACCCGTCCTCGGGGCCCGTTCCGTGACTACCCCAAGCCCGCCTTCCATAGGCCAGGGGCTGGTGACTATCACCAAAGGGGTAAATCCCAATAACTGGGAAGGTATTGAATTTATAAAAGTAAACAAAACATCACAGAGTACATGAAGAATTAAAACACTAAGTACAAAGGAAGTGATGAAAAGTTAATGGGCCAGAATAAAAACCCAACTAAATTACAGCTACAACTAAATGAAAGTACAATAGAAAAAGACAACTGCTAGAAGAATGAAAGTAGCTCCCGGTCGTCCTCTTCGGATCCTACCAAAAGGGTAGGTACAGATGGCGCAGCTCCTGAATCATCCACCACAGATCCTACCTGAAGGGTAGGTACAGATAGCCTCCGCAATGCTCTCACCCGTCAACCTCCTCCGTGTGTCGTCTCATCATGAAGTCCACCTCCGGATACTGACTCGTCGTGTGGTCCACCTCCGGGTACCGACTCTTCCTGTGGTCCACCTCTGAGTACCGTCCAGTCCTCGAACACTAGGCCTCCGTCAGCACTGCTCATCATCTGCAACCAACACAACGAGGTGCGGGCATAGCCCGTGCATGGGTGAGTATAATGATACTCAATAGGGTCCCCGAGACCATCAAGGTCTCACTAAAACAACAAAGATAACCACAAAGAAGATCTCAACAGATAACCTCTACTTAGTTATATGACCATACATATACCTAAGTTGTCATGTAACCCATCTCAATCATGAGGAAACATAAAGATTATGAAATCAATGGATAACCACTACCCAGGTATATGCCCATACATATACCTAAGTTATCAAGTGACCCATATCAATCATGAGGTAAACACAAAGGTCAAAGTCTCAGCTCAAACCAATATTTTCATTATCGAAACCTTAACTGCTGAAGAGCCCCGTCTCTAGAGTGAACAATGGTCCTGTCACGACACCGAGGTACTGCTCACTAACCTAAGACTGCTGAGGTACTCCTCCTGTCGAGTACCGCGGGTCAGCCACCCAAACACAGTAGTGATTCCATCCGGGGTATGCCACCCAATCACAGTAGTGAATACCCCCTAATAGTCTGTAGAGGTACTCTCTGGATGAGTACCGTGGGTCTGCATTGTGACACAGGTAGTTCTCCGTCCGCCATGGGCCTGCACCCAAAAAAATTAGTGCTCTATCCACTGGGCTAGTAGAATCACTCCATGTCGAGTCGGACAAGCAGTCGTCAGGTCTCAGTCGACTACACGGTCTCCGTACTCCGCATGCTCGTCTTTGGGAGGGTCTGCTCCACGAGCTACATGTCGATACTCCAAGTATCTCAAAGTCCCATGAAGATGTATCTCAAAGGACCGCCTCATCATAGGGGTCTCAACGCAACAGACGACGCGTCAATCGGATGCCCGGCCTGTGAGTTATCTGCCTTTTTGTCCTAGGGGACCGGTTGGTTTCGTGTACGAACCAAACCGGCCATATCTCAACTATACCCCAAACTCTAATAGTTTATTCTCATAGTGACCGTGTCTCAACGTGATCCCCAACGCTGCTGACGGTTCGTCAAATAGACATCTGGTGTGGAAGTTATCAGCTTTTCCGTTCCAGGGGCCCGGTTGGATTTTGGGTACAATCCAACCCGGCCATACTCCAACTGCGTCCCAAACTCAGGAAAATTATGCCAAATGTTCTGTCTCAACAAGAGGAATCCAACAAAGTCGACGACACGTCAATCAGACGTCCAGAGCTCATGATATAAGCGTTTCCACTCCGAGGGCCCGGTTGGCTTCGTATCCGAACCGACCCGACCAAACCCAAAGATCTATGAAACCTTGAGTGTAATATACTGAAATTACCGTCTCGATCCAAGGATCTCATCGCAACTGACGGTGCATATATCGAAGGTCCGTAGCCCATGTTATGGGAGTTCGAACGTAAACAATCTGAAATGGGGGGTCTGGGCCCGGCCGCATGGCCGGCCGCGGCTCAGCCAACGTGGCCGGCCAGAAGCTGTGGAGCGGGGGGGTGTTGCATGGCCGCCTCACCGTTTATTGATTCCGGCGGTGGTTTGCGCCGCCGCCGTTTTTCTGGGATCACGTGGGGCCGCAAGATCCCCTGTGCTGCACCGCCGCGGAAAGCCGTGGCGGTTTGTTTCCTCGAGCGGCACGCTAGGGAGCCGCCCCCGGTCGCCGGCCACGCCACGCTGGCGACCCACGCCTCCAGGGTTTCGGAGGGCAATCGGAGTTTCTCCGGTGGTCAGTTTTCAAATCCGTCTGAGCTGGCGTTCATCCCAGGTCTCAAACATTACTGCGGAATCTTCAAAATGACTTTGTGGCCCCGTTTTCCATCACCCATCAATGAACGCACAACATTCAACCATCGGAGTCTTCAAATCGCCTCCGCGGCCCCGAATCTGGATGCAGTTTCGTTTGACCTCAACGGCTCCACGCGACGGCGCCGCGCGACGGCGCCACACATCATTGCCGTATTTCTCCATGATTACGTGCAGTTCCATTGCACCGCGCCGCATTCTTTTGAGCCGAAACATAATCAACAACAAGGGGGAGGAGGGTCGGCCGTGTTTGTGCGGTCCGACCTCCTCCCGTTATAAAGATAACAAGCGGCCAACAAATAGAAGTCGTCGTACGGCAATGAAATAATTCACGGGAAAAAACAATAAACCTCACCATCAACCCGCATCAACGAACGATCCGTGGATCAACCTAGAAATGGTTGGTCCGCGCTCTTCATTCTTTTCTCAAAAGATAAGAGGACAACGAATAAATTCCCCTACCTCGAAGAAAATTTTGAATGATGGTTCGTCGCGGAATTTCACATCGCACGTCGTCAGTCGCGGAAGTCGAACGTCGCGGTAGAACGGCGTTACGAAGAAGGAATAGAGAGTGATGATGGTCGTAGGTGTTCGTCGCTTCTGTCGTTGTAGAAGTGCACCTGAAGAAGAATTGATGTCTCCTCTATTTTCGCATGAAGAATAGGATAGAGGGTGCGTCGTCGTTCATCGTGGAAGGGTGTGTCATTCCTCGCCGAAGGTTTCGGTGTTCTTCAACGATGGAGGAAAACCCCTCTTCCTTCACAAAGCTCCCTCTCAAGAGGGTTCTCCCCACTAAAAAAATGCCAACCTTATTAAAATAAGAACCCACCTTATTTTAATTAATCTTCCAAGCCATTCAAAATTTGAATAACTTAATTCATTAGTTGTGTAGGTTTCATTAATTTAAAAAGGAGTTTGTAAAAAGCTTAAAGTGAAAGAAGAAGAGGGAAGAGGAAGAGTCACATAAGTTAAAGTGGAGTTACAAAATTAAAGAGGGAAGTGAGTTATGGGAGGTCAAGGGGTTTATGGGAAGATCAAGGGGGGTTAGGGTCTCGTGTGGTCCCCACATCCCACATATCCACACATGGGAAGTTGGGTGGTTCTGAGCCCCACCAGCAACTTCCCATGGTAGAATTTAACTCCCTTAGTTAACAAAAATAAAATTGTTCACAATTTTATTTATTTCTTCCTTAAACCCCAAAATTTAACTTCTTCTCCCAAGCAAATGCACCTACAGTCAAAGTCCTCTTAAGAAAATATCGGCGCTGCGAGTTAATCGGTGTCCTCAGATATCAATTCCGAGTACCGGTTCAAAATATAGAAAACCCCGCTCGTTCATTCACTGAACATACCGAGCTAAACTTTAGAAACTGATTTCGGGCACACCGGGCCTCAGAATCAGGCACCGTCAGAAACTGCGTTCTTGTAAAATCTCAGAGCAAATTATGAAAAATTTTCCCTTGAATTTTACGGGCCTTTAAAATAAGTATTATACTTTTGAAATAATAAAAGATATAAATCTAATAACTTATTGAGTCCACGATTTTAGTTTTCTACACCCTTAACTATTGTTATCAAACTAAAATTTTACATATAAAATTACCAAACAACCTGAAGTATCCAATTTTATTTAAATATTTATTAAAATTAAATAAATAATAATAATATATGGGACTCAAAGATTTAAATAAATATTAATATGGTTTATTTTTATAAATAGAATGAACATCGTTTAATTATATAGTATGTTTCGTGAAACTGTAATGATCATTAATAACTGAGGTTAGGTGTCCTCAAAACAACATTCATTACATTTTAGATTTATATTCTCATTATTTTACACGATTTTCCATTATCTTATAATCATGTGTATCATCTATATTATTAATATATGTGATCACTACATATAAATATATTATAATTTACCTTTATATTTTGTGTAATGTACATTTTGAGGATCCCATCGAGCTTTCTCATTTAAGTTAACCCGATTTGAATGGGGCATCCCATTGTCTATGATCCATTCATGTATAAACTCAATAAAATTTTGAAATTTAGATTTGTTTCCAAAAAAAATTATTTATTTCATTTTTTAAACCAAAATATCAATTTTATAAGAGATTTCAAGGAATTCAGGTCATTCTCTAAAAGAATAATGGTTAAAATGACTAAAAAATCAAATTAAGGGACTGAATTTGTGAAGATATATAACAAAAAAAATATGTGTTTCTCAAGAGTGCATGGAGGTTTATGTTAACCACCGTGACACACAATTTTAGATTTGTAGAGCCATATTTCATAGGACTCCCTGGTAATTTTAATGTTTCACGAAAACATTTGTGCAACATAAATCTGGTTCATGATGCCTTAACCCATCATTTCAGCTCAAAATCCGTCACAATATCCAACATATTTCATTACACTCATACACATGAATCGGATGGGCCTATGGATATAAACCTATATATTATTTTTAAGTGGTCTTGTCCTTTCGTCTCCCTAAAATTCTCTAATGTCATGATACTTAAAAACATTACATGCTATAAGGGTGGGATATTTTTCACGGCATCCATCATTCACACAACATCCTCACATAGGTTTATAATAGCCTCTATTATGGTATAGATTCCTTTTCCCAAGATCCATTACATTCATGGAATAAGTAATTCCTTTTTGGCACGACGGGTTTTTTGAGACATCTATCCTCCATGAAACTGACACCATGGGTACCAAGGGATTATTCTGAGGATGTGATACCATGTTTCACAGAACATACCCTTTTCATTAGACCCTTGAACTCCATGAGAAATATCATCCTTTTTGAAGACTCCATATTTCTCCAAACCATAACATTCATGAAACCCATGCTTATCGACCCTCTATGGTTCCTCCTTTATGTTCACCCACTTTTTTCAATGTAATGTTAATGTTGTCCCCATTCCCAACCAAAATCAATTAATTCTCACCTCAAACCTTCATATGTTCAGTATATCTAAATATACTTTTCTATCTTACCAATGGGTATCTTAAATCATTTTTCTCCTAATAATTAGTACCCTAACATCATTTCTCATGCTGAAAACTCATCTACAACTATTCCAATTCCATGTTCCATACATAGGCAAATGTGTGGTGGCCACATAATCTATATTGGTTGATTCACCTTAAGAAAACCATCAACACATCATACTAGAGGGTTCTTCTTCAAGAACATTCACTAGAACTGACATCATCCCATACTAGTTATAAGACTAGATAATGTTCACACTGAATGATGTAAAACATCCTAGATTCACATCCTAGACATGAAATGTTAAAATACCCCAAAACATATCGAACACCGGACATAATGTTGTTTCCTTACCCAATGTTATGAATATAGGATCCCCTGTGTATGAATCACATAGGATTACCTCCCCCCTATTACTTTATGAGATAAACACATGATTCCCCATGAGTGATCATTATGGGACACCACTATATCTCTATATTTGGGATGAAACACCTACTCTTGAGAACCTTCTATGAGTTATATTTTCACTATCCATCCACACCATGGGATGAGACACCAAAAATGGGAAGATTCCTTGTGTAAGCCCCACATTTTCCTCTATCCATGTAGGATAGAACTCCACACATGGGTAGCTACCACACTGAGCACGTCAAATTCTCTAATGACTAATACTCATTCATCGAGAACCTTTAGTGTGAAACTCCACAACATATGTTTTAGATGTTGTTTATAAGACACAACCACCCTTACCAAGTTTCATTAAACTAAATGGATAATTCACATAAAACAAACATTAACAATGGAACGAATTATGTGGGTTTTGATCTCTTTGTATTAAACAGGGTATATAGGATTCCTCCATCTGGTTCAATCACAAAATCATCCATGTGTGAAATATTATCTCTTGGGGAAACACCCCATATATACAACTGAATATATGATCAGATTCTATCACCATAATATGTTAAAGCTACACCCAATCTATCACTTTATGATGTTAAACCTTCACCCTTCTTATCCCTAAAAGATGATAACTGTGTGCACAAATGGTCCCCAAAAGACATTAAAACTACACCCAACCTATCCCTTTAATATTTTAAACCTACTCCCAACCATTGGTAGGAAGACTATAGATGTAACATCCCAAGTAATTAATTAATAATAGATATTTTTATCTATGTCTATTAATGAACTAGATAGTGTTTTAGAGGCTTAAAATGAAAATAAATACAATCTTATGCGTGGAATACACTAATATTCTTAAAAGATTGTTTTACTGCCTTATGATGGAAAACCCCTTTTTAAATATATCTTTTGACAATTTTATAAACTATTTTTGTCAAAACAACCTTATTCTTTATGATTGGGACATCAAAATTTACTTTGTGTGAATTATTGGAATTTTACTGACAATGTTCATTTTTTAACAAATAGTGAAAAATATTGCATTTTACATCAAAACTGCTTTTTAATCTAATTTATTTATATGTTTAGATTATATTTTGAATTGGTTTTGAAGTGAGATTAGAATATATTTTTACCATTTAATCCAATGGTGGTCATTGGAATCAATTTCACTTTGAAATTAGACTTAAATTGGTGTCAATCTTTTGATACTTATTGTTTCATAAAAACACGTTATTTGCTCTAACAGCGGGAATTAATTATTAAATTAATTAATGTGACTTATATGTTTTGAATTTTGTAAAATAGACATCATTTTTGAATTCGGAATATCAAATATAGCTTATGGTGTATTTTTGTTAATTTTCTGAAAAACTTCAAATTTTGATGAATAGTGAAACCACTAAGTGGTACTTATAAAAACTAATTTTTCTGTTTAAATGAAATTTTGCCATCATTGTGTTTTGAATTTCCAAAATCTGACATACATGGTTGTTATTAAGAATTAAAATGTGGTTCAATGAGATTAAAATAATTTTTTGGTGAATAGTAACTTATTAAGTTTTTAATCGCGATTAGTGGTAATTAGTGTAGTTTAATGTAAAAATAATGTTTTAATAAAATAAGATGATCTTGACACATGTCCTACCATCATTCGTTGTGTCATGGCCGACCAAGAAAAGCCATGGGTCAACTTGGGGACCTCATGGATCCACTTTGTTTGGGAAATGACATAAATAACTTTTTATTTAATGTAAAAGTAAAAATGACACAAACATAATATGTTTTATGAAAAAAAAATTACATGGGGTTATAAAAATCAGATTTTTTATTATAAATAGTCATTGGAAAGCTAAAACGATTTCCTACATCATTGTATTTGTTTTTATTTTTTAGACTTTAAATAAAGTAAATTATTTATGACATCATGATGATGCAGCGATGACCTCATTATTTAACGATTTAAATAAAATGGAAAGATAATGAAAAATATAAAACCTACACATGGCCAAAACCAATTGGATGAGTGTATTTAGAAGCCTTATCACCTTATCCTCGAATTATAGCAATGTGGGACCGTTTTAATCCGAAACTCATTTTAAAATAAAGTAACTTATCTTTACTTTCCAAAAGTGTCCCTCCTCTCGTCTTATAAAAGGCCCCCACCTCTACCTCATTTCACACACTCCTAAAGCCTTTGGCTCGGCCAAACCCTGCCCATTTACTCTCTCCACATCCCTCTACTCATCCTAGAGGATTCCCTTTTGGAAGAATCCTTTTAAAGGAAGCCTTTAGGCTCAAATCAAAAGGAGTTACACTTTTAAAGGTAATTCATTCTCTCATGTTCATTTGTTTTATTTTGCTTCTCCAACCCCCTAAACTCTTTTTATTTACTTCTATTGTAACAACACCAGTATCTTAAATATACTAGGATGTTTTTATAAGATTTATTTGGGCTACACTCTCACACAACTACATCAAATGATTAAAGAACATACGGTTTCCGTGGATGGCGAAATTCTTCCTCCCGAAACTATGATTGTTCAATACTCATTTAACACCTTCAAAGGTGGCCATTATGATGTTACTATTTTTATATATGATATATTATATGTTTATTGTTTCCTTAAGCTTCTGTATTTTTCATTTATGGCATACCATTATTGTTTCCATTATGGGTAAACACGATATCTTCATTTTAGGAAGTGCGGACTACCACCCCCTAAATGTGATTTGATTCGTTAATACCATATGTGGGATGTGTAAAGATAAAGTTAATGATATTACATATGTTATTATACTGGAATTATAATATACTCTTATATCATTATGATTCAACTCCAGAAAATACGAAATAGAAATGGAAGTAACGTTCATGCGTACGTACGGCTTACCGTCTTCATGAATGGTGCATTTCATTTCTTACCTCTAAATGTGATTTAATATTATAAATACATGTATATGATGAATATATATGATATATGTGTTATCCAAATAATTAATATCATTCTGTATATAATGAACCTTTGACCAAATTAACAACATGTAAGTGTAAGAAGTCTATTTTTGACTGAAGAACCAAATACCGACAAAATGAACATTATTAACTTAAATGATTACATGATGTTCATAAAATGTTATAAAAGGAATAATGAACTTGAACAAGTTTCATAAGCAAGTAGATATTAACTCAAGTTTATTATTCAGGAGATTAAAGAACGGTCGGGTCAAGTCGAATACGAGGTATGGGACTTCATCTCAATCACATTTCATTGAGGAATATTTTATTTTATACAAAACATTCTTTTATACGGTGTATAAACCCCTTTGACTTTTACATTTATTCAAAAGGAATCGTTTTTATATGAATCGTTTACTAAATGGCAAAAGGGAATGTTTTTGTCGTACGTATGCGGCGACAACGACATCTCTGCCATCGTGACCGTTATTTGAGTTTCGGCTTCCTCTACAAGCCATACCTTCTTTTTAAAAGAAAAATAAATTCCATGTTTTAATTTTCTTTTATTTTGGTATTGAAAATGGTTTTCATAATGTATTTATATCAATGTGTTGTATTGATATCTTGTGATTGAAAGGTGGAAATGTTATGTTTCTTTTATGCATGTTTTATGTGATACGATTATGTTGAGGTTCTTGGGAATTATTAAGAAGACGGGTGGTTCCGTGATAAACTAAGGGCGGGTGAGCCCGATATAGCTCTCCAATGCATTGGGTAACGTGAAGGAGTGAAACGTTAAGGTTTCTCCGAAGAGATTTAGGGAATATACTGTGATGGGTATTCCAAACGTAACCAAGAGGGTTACTCCCTACGTAAGAATGTTATGAATGCCTCAAGTTACCTTTATGTCTTATGATTTCTATGATTTATTCATGATTTGTTGAGGTATGTTAATGTGATTATGTTTTATGGGTAAAGTATGATTTCATTATTATGTATATATGTACCCATGTTTCCTTTCCATGTTTTTATAACCCATACTGAGCTTGTTATGCTCATCCTAGGTTTTTTTGAAATGTTTTTCATAGGTCAAGGGAAAGGTATATGAAATGATGATAGTGTCAAGGAAGTGTCAATAAAGAATCCATGTTTTATTTTAAATATGTTTCCATTGATGGGAATGAATAATACTATCTTTATGTAACCACATTGTTTATATATGGAATATAATGCAAGTTTTATGATCTAATTCTCTAAAACTCTAAACCCGAATAGATCCTCAATGTGTAATCTTGTAATAACTCAAGATTAAGTAAGGTTTAAGGCTAGGGCCTTATAGTTGGTATCAAAGGTTGGATTAGATAACTTTATGAGTTAAAATTCTATTAAATGATTATGCAATTTTTTTTAATTGATATAGCATTTGAAGATTACCATGTTGCTTCATCTAAGACATGTTTGTTCAGAATGGTTTTCCGCAGAGGAAACATGGAAGCAGTGCTAGGAAGGCATACAGAAGGAAATAACATTCCAAATCAACATCCAGAAATGGTCGGAATTGGAACTGAACAGTTTGTTGCAGTAATGGCGCAGTTGACTCAAGCGATAAATGGTGGTGGTATCCATGCACGAGATCAGCCAGATCAACTGCAGAGGAACATGTCAATGGTGGAACATTTCATGAGGCAACATCCACCATCATTCAGAGGATCATCTGACCCTGTGCTAGCTGAAGGGTGGATTAAAGAACTGGAGAAGATTTTTGATGTCATGGGGTGTTCAGACAATCAAAAGGTTAGTCTTTCTATTTACCGTTTGGAGGGTGAAGCAGATCAGTGATGGTCTATGGTTAAAAATATCAGGGACGCCGATGAGATTGATGCTCTTGACTGGGATGAATTCAAAGGTATGTTTCTTGAGAAGTATTTTCCTAAGGCTATTCGACTTAGGATGGAAAAAAAATTCTTGGAATTGAAGTAAGAGGAAGACTCACTGGATGCCTATGAAGAAAGGTTCACTCGATTGGCAAGGTATGCTCCAAATTTTATCCGAGACCTTGATTGTAAAATCAATCGTTTTTACTCAGGATTAAATCCAAAATATCGAAAGGAATTAGCTTCTCGTGAGTTTAAAAGTTATGAAAAGCTTGTTCGATGTGCTGAGAAGGTGGAAATGGAGTTTTCCGAAGACCAAGTGTTCTTTAACAACCAGCAGAAGAAGAGACCGAGGTGGCAGGAGAAAGGTAAGAATTCTTCAAAAAAGTCTGATGGTAAGAGAACTAAGTTTCCAGTTTTTGATAAATGTGGCAAAAGGCATGCTGGGGAATGTCTTCTGAATTCGGGAAAGTGCTACCGATATGGTAAGATGGGACATAAGGCTCGTGATTGCACTGAAAAGGATCAAGGTGAAGGTAAGAAAAAATTTGATTTACAGTTAGTGAAATGTTATAAGTGCAATGAGATGGGTCACTATGAAAACGACTATCCGACAAAGAGCTTGAGTGATGGGAAGAAGTTAGACTACAAGCTGAAAGGGGTGGTGAAATCCTTTGCAACTACTTCAGCAGATGTCGGGCCATCAAATGAAGTTGTATCAGGTACTTTGTTTGTTTTTTCAGATTATGCCAGTGTGTTGGTTGATTCGGGGTCTACACATTCTTTCATCTCTGAAACCATTTCTAGTAAAATGGGAATACCATCTCAAGAAATGACTCCTGAACTTTTGGTAAAAACACCTGGGGGAAATTTTGAGGCAAAGAGAATTTATAAGATTCTTCCTATCCTTATCTGTGGAAAGAACCTACTTTCAAACCTTATTGTTCTACCTCTAGTAGAGTTTGATGTTATCCTGGGTATGGATTGGCTCTCTATTTACCATGCTAATATTCACTGTAGAGCTAAAGAAGTTTCTTTTCAAAAATACTTTCAGTTTGTTTACAAGAATGAACTCTTACTTTTGATAACATATCAAGAGGCCGAGAAACTTTTAAAAGATGGAAATGAATGTTACCTTGCACACATCGTTGAAAATAAAGGAACTGTTCAGATTAATGATGTGCCAGTGGTAAATGAGTATCCTGATGTTTTTCCTAATGAGTTGCCTGGAATAATACCAGATCGGGAAGTTCAGTTTACTGTTGACTTAGTCCCTGATGCTAAGCCAATTTCAAACCCCCCTTATCGAATGGCACAAATTGAACTTTTAGAGTTAAAGGAGAAATTGCAAGATTTATTAGAGAAAGGTTTCATTAGACCTAGCACATCACCATGGGGTGCTCCTGTTTTATTTGTTAAAAAGAAAGATGGTTCTATGAGACTTTTCATTGATTATAGAGCCTTGAATAACATCACTGTTAAGAACAAATATCCTTTTCCTCATATCGATGATTTGTTTGATCAGCTCCAGGGAGCTCAGTTTTTTTCAAAGATTGACCTGAGATCGGGGTACCATCAGCTGAAGGTAAAGGAGGCAGATATTCCGAAGATCGCGTTCCGTACGAGATATGGCCATTATGAATTTTTTGTAATGCCTTTTGGGCTAACCAATGCACCTGCTGTATTCATGGACTTAATGAATATAATTTTCCATGAGTTCTTGGATAAGTTTGTTGTGGTTTTCATTGATGATATTTTGGTGTTTTCTAAAAGTAAAGAGGAGCATGAATGCCATTTAAGGGTTATCTCGCAAACCTTAAAAGAAAAAAACAGTATGGGAAATTCAGCAAGTGTGAGTTTTGGTTGCAAAAAATTTCGTTCCTTGGTCACATTGTTTCTAAATATGGAATAACTGTTGATCCTGCAAAAACAAAAGTTGTTGAAGAATGGCCAAGACCGACAAATGTAACTGAGATTCGTAGCTTCCATGGTTTGGCGGGCTATTACCGAAGGTTTGTTAGAAATTTTTCATGGTTGTGTAGTCCAATTACTAAGCTAATTCGGAAGGGTGTTAAGTTTATCTGGACAAAAGAATGTGATGATTGTTTCAGGAATTGAAAAGAAGATTGGTGAATGCTCCAGTTTTGGCACTACCTTCTAGGAATGGTGAGTTTGTTATATACAGTGATTCTTCATTGAAAGGACTTGGTTGCGTCCTAATGCGGAATGATCAGGTAATTTCTTATGTTTCACGACAGTTGAAAACTCATGAGGTAAATTACCCTACACATGATTTGGAATTAGCTGCTGTTTTTTTTTTGCTTTAAAAATTTGGAGGCATCATTTGTATGGAGTAAAGTGTGAAATATATACCGATCACAAAAGTTTAAAGTATATATTCACTCAGAAAGAGTTAAACATGAGACAAAGGAGATGGCTAGAATTAATCAAGTATTATGATTGTACAATTTATTACCATCCAGGAAAAGCAAATAAAGTGGATGATGCTTTGAGTCGAAAAAGTAATGCTTCATTAACAATGTTGCATTTGGAACGTGATCCTTTGGGTAAGGATTTGATGAACTTTGGAATAGAAGTTGTTGGTGCAGGAAGTCCTTCTGTTTTTTTTCAGGTACCAGTGAGATCTTCTCTATCAGATAGAATCAAGCAAGCATAGAAGCAAGACAGTGAGTTGCAAAAAAAGGTAGAGCTGGTTCAGAAAGGTAAGTTTCTTGAATTCAACATTGATAATGATGGTGTTTTGAGATTTGGGAAGAGATTGTGTGTGCCTTGTGATTCACATTTGAAGAGAGAGTTGTTATGTGAAGCTCATAGTTCTCCGTTTTCAGTTCATCAGGGCAGTACTAAGATGTTTAGAGATCTGCGGGAGTATTACTGATGGGATGGAATGAAAAGAGATATTGCTGATTTTACTATGAAGTGTTTGACTTGTCAGCAGGTTAAAGCAGAGCGGCAGTTACCGAAAGGGATGCTTCAGCCTTTACCAGTGCCAGAGTGGAAATGGGAGAATATATCCATGGACTTTGTTTTTGGATTACCGAAGACATCTCGAGGTAATAATGCAATCTGGGTTATTGTTGATCGCTTGACCAAATCTGCTCATTTCTTTGCTATACGAGATACTTTCTCTCTTGATCAACATTCCCGTTTGTATCTTAAAGAGATAGTCGGGTTACATGGAGTTCCTCTCTCCATTGTATCGGATCGTGATCCCAGGTTTACTTCTAACTTTTGGAAAGGCCTTCAGAAGTCGTTGGGTACTGAATTAAATTTTAGTACAGCTTTTCATCCTCAATCAGATGGGCAGTCAGAACGAACAATTAAGACATTGGAGGATATGCTAGGAGCTTGTTCTATGGATTATCAGGGAAGTTGGGACCAACATCTTTCTTTGGTTGAATTTTCATATAATAACAGTTTTCATTCCAGTATATAGATGGCACCATTTCAGGCATTATATGGGAAGCGGTGTCGAACTCTAGCTTTCTGGGATGAAGTGGGTGAAAGGAAGTTGATGGGACCATAATTGGTAGAAGATATGGCAGAAAAGGATCAGCTGATTCAGAAGAACATGAGAACAGCTCAGAGCAGGAAGAAGTGTTATGCGGATAATCGAAGGAAGGACTATCTTTCAAGGTAGGTGATCATTTTTTCTCAAGGTTTATCCTTGGAAAAGTGTGATGAGATTTGGTAAGAAAGGAAAGTTGAGTCCAATGTTCATTGGACCATACAAAATTCTGGAGAGAGTTGGATCAGTTGCATAACGAGTGGCTTTACCTCCGAGTTTATCTCAGGTACACAATGTTTTTCACGTTTCGATGTTGAGAAAGTATATGCCAGATCCATCTCATATTTTGAGTCCAGAGGTAGTTCAGCTGGAAGAGAACCTATCTTATGAGGAACAACCGGTGCAGATTCTTGACCACAGGGAGCAAGTGTTATGGAATAAGGTGATTCACCAGGTAATGGTTTTGTGGAAAAACCACATGATTGAAGAGGCAACATGGGAATCTGAAAATGCAATGAGGGATAAGTACCCCCATTTATTCGATAAGTAAATAAATTGCGGGGATGCAATTTTCTAAAGGGGGAAGGATGTAACATCCCAAGTAAGTAATGAATAATATATATTTTTATCTATGTCTATTAATGAACTAGATAGTGTTTTAGAGTTTTAAAATATTAATAAATACAATCTTATGCATGGAATACACTAATATTCTTAAAAGATTGTTTTACTGCCTTATGATGGAAAAACCCTTTTTAAATCAATATTTCTACAATTTTATAAACTATTTTTGTCAAAAAAAAACTTATGCTTTATGATTGGGACATCAAAATTTACTTTCTGTGAATTTTTCGTATTTTTCTGACAATGTTCATTTTTTAATGAATAGTGAAAAATACTGAATTTTACATCAAAGCTGCTTTTTAATCTAATTTATTTATATGATTATATTACCTTTTGAATTGTTTTTTAAGTGAGATTAGAATATATTTTTACTATTTTATCCAATGGTGGTCATTGGAATCAATTTCACATTGAAATTGGACTTAAATTGGTGTCAATCTTTTGATACTTATTGTTTCACAAAAACACGCTATTTGCTCTGACATCGGGAATTAATTATTAAATTAATTAATGTGACTTATATGTTTTGAATTTTGTAAAATAGAACTATTTTTTGAATTCGGAATATCAAATATAGCTTAGGGTGGAGTTTTGGTAATTTTCTGAAAAACATCAAATTTTGATGAATAGTGAAACCACTAAGTGGTACTTATAAAAACTGATTTTTCTGTTTAAATGAAATTTTTCCATCATTGTGTTTTTAATTTCAAAAATCTTATATACATGGTTGTTATTAAGAAGTAAAATGTGGTTCAACGAGATTAAAATAATTTTTTGGTGAATAGTAACTTATTAAGTTTTTAATCGCGATTAGTGGTAATTAGTGTAGTTTAAGGTAAAAATAATGCTTTAATAAAATAAGGTGAGCTTGACACATGTCCTACACTCATTGGTTTTGTCATGGGAGACCAAGACAAGCCATGGGTCAACTTGGGGACCCCATGGATCCACTTTGGTTGGGAAATGACATAAATAACTTTTTATATAATGTAAAAGTAAAAATGACACAAACATAATATGTTTTACGAAAACAATTTTTACATGGGGTTATAAAGAACAGATTTTTTGTTATAAATAGTCATTGGAAAGATAAAAATCTTTCCTACATCATATAATTTTTTTTATAATTTTTAGACTTTAAATAAATTAAATTATTTATGACATCATGATGATGCAGCGATGACCTCATTATTTAACGATTTAAATAAAATGGAAAGATATTGAAAAATCTAAAACCTACACATTTCCAAAACCAATTGGATGAGTGGATTTCGAAGCCTTATAACCTTATCCTTTAATTATAGCAAGGTGGTACCTTTTGAATCCGAAACTCGTTTTAAAATAAAGTAACTTATCTTTACTTTCCAAAAGTGCCACTCCTCTCCTCTTATAAAAGGCCCCAACCTCTACCTCATTTAACACACTCCTCAAGCCTTTGGCTCGGCCAACCCCTGCCCATTTACTCTCTACACATCCCTCTCCTAATCCTAGAGGATTCCCTTTTGGCAGAATCCTTTCAAAGGAAGCCTTTAGGCTCAAATCAAAAAGAGTTACACTTTTAAAGGTAATTCATTCTCTCAAGTTCATTTATTTTGTTTTTCTTCTCCAACCCCCTAAACTCTTTTTATTTACTTCTTTTGTAACAAAAACAGTATCTTAAATATACTAGGATGTTGTTATAAGATTTATTTGAGCTACAATCTCACACAACTACATCAAATGGTTAAAGAACATACGGTTTCCGTGGATGGCGAAATTCTGCCTCCCGAAACGATGATTGTTCAATACTCATTTAACACCTTCAAAGGTGGCCATTATGATGTCACTATTTTTATATATGATATATAATATGTTTATTCTTTCCTTAAGCTTCTGTATGTTTCATTTATGGAATACCATTATTGTTTCCATTATGGGTAAACACGATATCTTCATTTTAGGAAGTGCGGACTACCGCCCCCTGAAAGTGATTTGATTCGTCAATACCATATGTGGGATGTGTAAAGGATAAAGTTAATGATATTATATATTTTATTATACTGGAATTATAATATACTCTTATATCATTACGATTCCACTCCAGAAAATACGAAATAGAAATGGAAGTAGCGTTCAAGCGTACGTACGGCTTACCGTCTCAATGAACAGTGCATTTCATTTCTTACCTCTAAATGTGATGTAATATTATAAATACATGTATATGATTAATATATATGATATATATGTTATCCAAATCATTGATATCATTCTGGATATAACGAACCTTTGACCAAATTGACAACATGTAAGTGTAAGAAGTCTATTTTTGACTTAAGAACCAAATACCGACAAAATGAACATTATTAACTTAAATGATTACATGATGTTCATAACATGGTATAAAAGGAATAATGAACTTGAAAAAGGTTTATAAGCAAGAAGAGATTAACTCAAGTTTATTATTCAGAAGATTAAAGAACGGTCGGGTCAAGTCGGATACGAGGTATGGGACTTCGTCTCAATCTCCTTTCATTGAGGCATATTTTATTTTATACACAACTTTCTTTTATACGGTGTATAAACCCCTCTGACTTTTAAGTTTATTCAAAAGGATTCTTTTTTATACGAAGCTTTTACTAAATGACAAAAGGGAATGTTTTTGTCATACGTATGCGGCGACAACGACTTCTCCGCCGTCGTGACCGTTATTTGAGTTTCGACTTCCTCTACAAGCCATACCTTCTTTTTAAAAGAAAAATAAATAACATGTTTTAATTTTCTTTTATTTTGGTATTGAAAATGGTTTTCATATTTTATTTATATCAATGTGTTGTATTGATATCTTGTGATTGAAAGGTGGAAATGTTATGTTTCCTTTATGCGTGTTTTATGTGATACGATTATGTTGAGGTTCTTGGGAATTATTATGAAGACGGGTGGTTCTGTGATAAACTAAGGGCGGGTGGGCCCAATATAGCTCTCCAATGCATTGGGTAACTCAAAGGAGTGAAATGTTAAGGTTTCTCCGAATAGATTTAGGGAATATACTGTGATGGGTATTCCAAACGTAACCAAGAGGGTTACTCCCTACGTAAGAATGTTATGAATGCCTCAAGTTACCTTTATGTCTTATGATTTCTATGATTTATTCATGATTTGATGAGGTATGTTAAAGTGCTTATGTTTTATGGGTAAAGTATGATTTGATTCTTATGTATATATGTACCAATGTTTCCTTTCCATGTTTTTATAACCCATACTGAGCTTTTTATGCTCATCCCACGTTTTTTTTGAAATGTTTTTCACAGGTAAAGGGAAAGGTACATGATATGATGATAGTGTCAAGGAAGTGTCAAGAAAGAATCCATGTTTTATTTTAAATATGTTTCCATTGATGTGAATGAAGAATACTATCTTTATGTAACTACATTGTTTATATGTGGAATATAATGAAAGTTTTATGATCTAATTCTCTTAAACTCTAAACCCGAAAAGATACTAAATGTGTAATCTTGTAATAACTCAATATTAAGTAAGGTTTAAGGCTGGGGCCTTCTAATAGACTAGAACCCATCCTTTGAAAAAATGATATCAATCCTACTCTCATCCTATCCATGGATTATGTTAAACCTATGCCAAAACTATCAATTCAAGACATTAAACCTATACTCAATATATACCCAAAAAATGTTAAACCAATTCCCAACCTATCACTATAAATGGTTAAACCCACTCCAAAACTATCCCCACAATACTTTATAGGGTTTTCCATCCACAAATGATGTTAAACATTTGACCGATTTAAAATAAATACCTCGTAATTAATGTGCAATTGTTGAGGTTAACACCTATGGAAGGCTCTGCCCCTAGTGTCAACTACCTCATGGACGACATTAAATTTAATGGATTAAAAACCTATAAATCCTCAAAAATATCATTACATTAAATAATAATATATTATTGGTGAGAAATATACCCATGGGGTATTTGGAACTAGCTTCTAGGATCATTAACAGACTACTCTGATCCTGATCCGAGGAACTAGGTATAATGAATTAAACCCCTCAGAGAATGTGTTAGAGGTTTGAGATATAATGTCGACCCTAAAGAGTGATCTTAGATACTTAGTTTTGGGGTAGTGTAATCATAATCAATGGATGAAAGGTATTCATTTCATGTAGTGGTGTAGATAAATCCTTAATGAACTGGTAAAAAGACTACCATGGAGGACACGATAGTTCTTCATGGCATTATAAGAAGGAAAGGAGAACCCATATTGTAGAATGAGGGAGGAAATATTTTGATAGATGTGTGGTATTGTGTGAAACATGAGTATCCCATGTTCAGATTGACTGGGTTCATCGCTGAACATATATGAGGTTGTATGATTTCGTAGAGGGGTGAATGCATGGGGGCTACCTCGATCACCTTTATCATGATATCAATGACGGTGTAGCCACACACAAAGGGGATATATTAGAATCGAAATACTATCACCCCATACTAAAAAATTTTGTCATCAATTTTTACCATCATCGGGATTCACCCTCTAAATTTTAGCTTATTAGAAACATTGGAATGTACATGGGAGGAATACCTCTTTATGATTCACTTGTTCCCCCATACCATGGGGATGGTGACAGATGATTTTATTAGGACCAACGAGCAGTTTTCATAACTAATTGATTTATGAGCGAGGTTATTGTATCATGGGTAGACATCACGGTCATCTGTAAGCCCTATACTGGAAACTACTTCATCTATTAGTTCTATTGCCTTCAATAACTTCCTCTGAGTGAATACATGAATGTGATTTCTAAATGAAAACCCTAAATCCTCTAACATATGTTCTACAATATTATATATAAATACGTAAATAGGAAGAGTTATCATTCACTGTCCACTACTTCCTATGGTCATATCTTTGATTATGTAGAGATTTCGGAGAGTCCATACCCTAGGGAATTGTTGAGGTTGAAAACCAATCACGCTAGAGAGGAAAGGATCTTCCCTACCACCATGAGGTCAAGGGTGAGTTATAGCCATGGTCATCATTTGAGGAAGAACAAGCCTATTGTGGGGAGTAGTGGTAATTGAGTTAAAAACTCAAGGGCTCAAATAGGCATGATCTATACGGAAGCGATCATGTTGATTCTCGACAATCTGAGGAAATAGGTTATAGGAGGGATGTAGACACTATGGGGTGATCCTGATTGTACATATCTATGTCATAGGGAAGTATATATATCTCCCAAATGTTCCCATGGACATTGTTTTTCTAGATTATTTATAGAGATTGGGAGTTCATAAGTAGATCATCACTCCTCAAGGTGTGTGGAAGAATCTCATAGTTAAAGGGATATTCATTATCGGGTTTGGTCATGCAAGGGAAGGCTTAAACATATCGCACTATGAGGTGATGTAATATATGAGAGAGATGGAAGATGTGTTCTACTATAAAAGCACCAATAATATCTTAATCAACTGGTTAAAGGTTCTCCTTGTCATGTATACCCATCAAGGTGACTCCACGGGTCACAGAACTGCAATTTTGGATGAGAGGAATTTATTAGGAGAGTCCTGGTGAATTTATTCATATCAATAAATAGGTAAATATGGATATCCTATCATCAATAATGTAAATCATCAGATTTTTTCATCATTTTAATTTAACTCATACTGTAAACATGTTTTTCAATCCCTTCTTTCTCTTATGCAGGATTTAACAAGCATAAATGAGGGAAAGATTCATGATGAAACTCATGAAGAGGATGAAGGATCCTCAAACTTAATGGGGGATAGTTTGAGGAATTTTCTAAAAATTTTGGCCCTAGGTGGAAAAGAACCGACCAGGATGGATATAAAAATTGAGGTGATGAGCACTTGGGAAATTACATCTCTTGGGGGAATTACCATGATTCAATTTGACCTACCAAAAAGACAATATAAATCCTATAAGTATTCTCTCATATTATACATTCCCAGTCATATTCATACATTATTGATCTAATTGAATCATGTTTAAACATATGTTCAAACTATGTTTCGGGCTTAGCCAATAGTACTAGCATCCGATTCAGTGGTGCCTGAAGCCATGGTGTTAATAATGGATGCTTCTCTTTTGGAGGATATGGATAGTGAGGCCATAGTGGTTAGACCAATCATAGAGGTATAACCATAAGGATATGTCAATATCAGGGCATTGATAGAGTAGGTCCACATTGTGACCTCTACATGATTGGTTTTGGAGTTTGTGGTAGCTGAGCCTAACTAGGGGGAATTACAAGAAGTGGATATTATAGATGAATCCCAAACAGAGGATCTATACATTGTACCTTAAGATCAAAATATTTATGAGTCGATGGTGAATTGATGGATATTAGTGGTTTATTTGGTTAAAACTATTGTGGTAGAGGCCTCAATGAAAATGGAAAATACTATGCCACCATTGATGACAAAAATTTGGGTTGATCTGGATGAGCCTCCCCCTTGAGTGTGATAGAAAAATGTGGGGCCCCTACTTCAGGTGAAGGTTCATGTGAGGATATGTTTCTTCTAGATACAAGTCTTAGTTCCCATGATGACTTTCCATTTGAAAATCCATCCCCCAATGTTCAAGAAATATTCCCTCAATAAAATCATATGCCACCTCAGGACTTTTGGGATTTTGGCTCAATCATATTTGAGGAGAATGAAGTTTTCTGACCCAAGGTGTGGAATAATATGTGATACTTCATCACATTCATTCCAATATCTATCATTACAAGAAGGGTGGAGTCTCACCCCCACATTATAGTCATCCTAGTGGCTGGAAATTCAGATTACATTGGTCAACATGCACCATTTCATGACTTAATCATTGAGTGGAAACATGATTAGTGGAAATAATTTGATCACTATTGATTGTAATATAATGCCACATGCTCCATGGAGATTTTGGAAGTTGAGGCTAAGGTCTCCCATGTAGAGTATCAATTTAAATAGAATGTTTTTTTCACTATTTCTCAGGTCAAGAGTATAGGCCAGTTGAGGGCCCAATTAGTGGCGGGTGAGTCTAAGGTATCATATGTTGAATCTCATGAAGCCAAGTTAAAATAAGATTAATATTGTATGGGGATTAGGTTTGAAGAATTATTTCCTAAAGATGATGATGATTTTTCGGATCTAGAGGAGTGACAACACACCATGGAAGCCACTCGAGAGAGGAAAGCTATGATCAAGTCCTTGGTCACTTGGGATGATCATTAGGGAATTTTTAATTAACCCCATAATTAAAGAGAGGCTCTAATATTTTGATGACCCTCCTATAAATAGAATGGTTTATTTAAAACTCCAAC
This sequence comes from Viscum album, assembly GCA_963277665.1. Lineage (NCBI taxonomy): Eukaryota > Viridiplantae > Streptophyta > Magnoliopsida > Santalales > Viscaceae > Viscum > Viscum album. The sequence continues at coordinate 823,621,533 of OY728148.1, read as the reverse complement.
ATATTTTGAAATCATTTCTGTATACTTCATATCCTGTCCTATTGTTTTAAAAACCAACAATAAACCCATAATCCCATGTGAGACATGCTCGGTGTAGGAAACAAGGGTCAAACAAAATATTCATCATTTAAATGGATTACCAGACTATGGTTGAACAAATGGGGTCTGAACCTTCTTATCAACCACGATCAGTATTGTAACGAAGAGTTTTATGGATTGAGTAATATTATTATGGACAAATAACTTTTTGTACCAATGTGTGTTAGTGAAATAATGACGTAATTCTAGGGATTTTTAATTATACCCAGAAAATGTCTGATGGAGTACATGAATGAAGACATCAATGATTTAGAAAACGAATTGGGTGTCATAATGAGGGAAGATAACTATTGAACAAGTTAAAAACACAAAATCCATTATCATTTTCCCATTTATGGGTACACAAAAATGATGGTCAACCAATGGGCATGTTCGAGACACGAGACATATCTCACAATGTCATAAAAAGTATTCTAGTTTGTGTGCCAATGATAGTAGACGAGCTAGTATGAAATCATACCATGTTATCAATTGTGAATTTTTCATACATTGTAGAGGAGGAGGATCCATATAAAGGCACACATGAATCTTGGATATGATGTGAAAAAAATTCAAATTGATTTCAACCCTCTTGGTATTAATCAACCATGTATTTGATCACATTGGTTAGGTTTATGGATCTGAAGAAATGATCAACTCATCTTCCAATGAGATAATTTTCATAGATTCCAATTGAAAGATGAATAACATAGATAATACAGTAGTTTATTGAAAATAGAAGAAACAAATTCTCGAGTTGGACCCTCAGTTTCTATGATGTTTTCTGTCATATAATAAAGAAGATAGACATGCACTTTGACATCATATAGTAAGGATGTTGGAAAAGTAGTTTAACTTCAATATTTTTTGAGGTTATATCACATATTTTAAAATTTTGTGATTTGGAATTTTAACCTACATGATAAATACCATCCCAACAAAGGGGGTGGGGTGGGGTGTAAGGGGTTGGACAACAAGGGGTACTCCTAAGAGGGGACTATATAGACAAGGGTTATTCAAATATCATACACCATGAAAATGAATATGGGAAACTAAAAATTTTTTTAATGTCATAATTATTGGTCCATGAATCTAATTTAAATTTTATAGTGCTGATATTTTAGGGTAGAAACCCCAAATGGACATGTGTTGCATATTGAAGTGGAAATGTGATGTGAATTGAGGTCCAAGAAGGGCTGATTCCACAAAACACATTCATGGTGAGGATCATACATAGTTTAATGTCCAGATTAATTGATAGAGTCTCTTAGTTTATGTTAATAAATTGTAGACTATAAGGGGAACACATCTACAAGGAGTGTTCATGTCACAAAAGGGAGGTGACCTGATGTTAATGTGGGTCTAAGGCCTGCTTCCACATGGCATGTTCCCAATATAAAATTTTCATAGTTTAATGTTGTGATACTTTGATGGGGGATTATATTTTATGTTAATAGATTCAATTAAATCTAAAAACATATTATGGTCATAATTATTATAAAATGGGTTTTATATCTCAATTTAACATGTGTGATATCAAATAATTATTTCCCGGTAAGAAAGGAGGGTTCTAGGAGGCCACCAAATACCGAAAAATCATCCTTGAGATAGAATTAAAACTTTTTAAAGTCCAGATTCGTGGACCATGGGATCATTTTTTAGTGTCATATAATTCATAAAATGGGTTCTATGTTTATGGTTATAGAGTACAGAACACCTTCAAAAATTTTAAGGACATATTTCTCAGATTTGGGGGGAGGATATCTCATAAAGACTATTATGAATTGGAATAATGAATAAATGACTAAAATTGCGGGAAAATGAGGTTTCCAACTACAAAAAACATTATTAGGATAATAAGAAAACATTTTAAAGTCATTATTCTTAAGACTTATTCCCCTTGATTACAACCATAATGCTTAGATGATAGTGTTGTGTGTCTCTATGGAACATTTAAGACTTTAATGAAATTGTGAACCTGACATGAAACTCTTCTCCTTGGTCATTATGACTAGTAGAATATAGGAAATAAAAGGACTGTCATGTCATTGGAGTAAGATATTCTATGTTTGGTCCCAGTATTAAAATTTCCAACCCTACCTGAAAATGATTTGAAAATTGGTCAGTTAGAATTAAGTATCCTTGGTCTATGACATTATTAATGTAGACAATTCTCTAATTATGTAGATTGGAAGAAGTTATTGAATTTGTAATCACATTCATTGTACATATACTAATTGATGAATCAAAATTCCTTACAGTAATCATTATACAATAATCGAACAACCTAGAACTCATAGGGACTGGGGTAGGAGAATCGTTGATGTGGAAATCGTACCCAACTACACCTCTACCATGGATTCCACCTTACCATTGAATGCTTGGTACTAAAACCCCATCTCACACATATAGATCTTGAAAAATAAGGGTGATAAAAACCATGGTGCATTATTATGATTAGTTGGGGTCATTATCACTAGGTATATATCCCTTATAGACCTAGAGGCATCAAATCCTCATTGAAACAGCTGACCCTAATGACCACATAGGTGAAAAAATCCCCCTTTATGATAATAAAATGATTTTGGGGCCTCCTACATATAACTATGATTACTCACTTCCCTACACCAATGTTGAAGGAATTGTTATATCTAATTGTATAGTGACTACCACTCAGGATCAAAATTGGATCACCATGTCATGCCTCTTCCATTATATCATTGACTAGTCCCAAAGTCCAATGAATGGGTTGATTCCAACCCTACTCTGAAAGCCCCAATCCGGAAAAATCAATGCCGAATTTAGGGGTATACCCAGAACACTTACTGATATAGGGAATATTTTATGGATCTAGTATCCCCTTCCAACATTATCCTATCCAAATCTATCCTTGTTATTGGTGAATAGAGATCCATATTTATCCATTGGGGATCGATACCCCAACCACCTCATATGAAGGATGGTTTTAGTATCTCTATTTCCTATAACAACTACAACCACCATGGGCCAACCCATGATTAATAGAGTCTGTATGGTGGTCCTCCTTTCTCTACCAACAACCAATTTGGAGTCCCTTACTACTCCACAAACAACCAAAGTAGAGGTATTACATACTCCACTAAAAATAATGGCTTAGGTACTTCCTGTGTTCCCATAAACCTATATGGACATCTTCCTCATACCACTACATACCATAGCGGGGGTCCTCCCCACTCCATCACTAGCCAGTATGGAGGTCCTCCATACCCTAAAGAGTACAAATTTCTTCCATGGTCTCTCACTAATCTAGTAAAATTTCCTCCCCACACCACAACCTACCATCATGGAGGTCCTCCTTACAATGGATTCATCTATTTATTGAAGAAACATTTCATCGAAGGAATGTAAAAAATAACCATCAATGGTATTGAAACCTATAAAGTGTCATGTCACAATCACACTCCAAGAGTCTAAGATGACCGAGGACTCAATGGGGGATCATGTTCCATGTATTCATTAGTCTGGGGTAGAATACTGGTGATTGAGTCTTATGATTCTGAAAGATGATTTCTATAGGATCTTAAGATCCATACGTAGATACCACAAGGTGGATGATATCTGAGATCCAATATTGGGGATTGCATTGTAGTCACCTCCAACAACACTACATATCATCCAATCTAATCCACATAATATGTTAGAGAGGTGTCATGGTCTGGTTTTACGCACTCAGATGGTGAGCACTGTGATGAGCCACAACTCAATGTCTCTACACACTCACATGATGTAGAGATGATCACCCCATCCTATATGAAAACTGAATTGAAGATAGAAATTTCCCCAAGAGATTTCCTAGCATACCATTTCCATTTGACACATGCTGTATTGTAAATTCTGATATTATACCCATATAGAAGGACTAAATTAGTACCACCAACCATATCTCATAATGAGCTAATTGGGGTTCTGGAAAACCAAGAGCAGGACCCTTCTTCTAGTAAAGAGGGTACGTGTGAGTTCATTTATGATTAATATATATTTTTAGTGTTATAGATAAATATATTATCATAATTCGACATCTTAGAGACTCAAAAATAGGTCCATGAAGTTTGTATTCCCTAGATTATCTAGGAATATTTTCACCACCTCTGTAATTGTTATTTGCCATACCTGGGAATCCATGAGCATATTGATTCCTTTTAAGAGTAATTTAGAATGGTTCAAATCATAGTTATCAAGGTTTCTAAGTTCTTAGATACACATTTGTACTAGTATACCCTTCAATAGATCTATTTAAAGAGCCTCACAATTCACTAAAAATTCATAGAAAAAGTATCTAAACACATATTGATAATACTTTGTGGGTTGTAAGACACGATTCATTTCATCCATATCGTAATTCAAAAAAAGGATCATCATTTTGGACCATCTTCTGAAAATGAGAGCTCCCTAATTGACTAACTCCATGGTCAAAATTATCACCACTAACACATCGAATGATTTGTGGAACTGAACGATCGATGTAGGGAATGATAGGGAAGATCTTTACCATGGGGTGACACAGTACTAGGATGACCCCCCAATAGGATTCCTCACTCATTAGTAGAGGCAAGCACTCAGACTTAGAAGTCCCTCCAATGAGGCAATTTCATCGATCTAACTGCATTTTTACAGGGGAAAGGGATAGGTTGAAACATCCTACTCATTCACGGTCACACTGAAAAAAGTTATAGAACCAAAAATAGACTCCATGCTCTAATATCATGAGGAGTACAAAAGGAATAGAGTTATGATCCTTTTTGAGAGGCACCTGGGTCATGGTAATTCAGTAAGGGAACATGTATCTCTTATACTAGGGAACCCATCCCTTCATAGCTAAACACCCTCATTCAAACATGACTTCCCTGAATATCTGGTAATGGAAGATTTCAGGAAATTAAGAAAGTGATCAAGGTATAAGTCACTTGCCCCACCTAATACATGTGAATATACACCTCAGGATCATGTTCACACTTCTCAAAATGATGATGATCATTTCAACCCAATGGTGATTAGAGACCCTCAAAAATATTCCTGGTTTATTTCTATCAATACTCGTTTTAAGATTATAGAGACACTATAGGTGGAAATATCAGGTGATAAAAAGACATAAATTGTGTTGGTGGAAACTGGACGAGAGCCCCTAGAGTTTGTTAATCCTTTATTTACACGGTTAAATCATATGGAAGACTTACTATAGAACATTGATAACATTTCATTCGGTTGTGGCCGAATTTTGGATATTTTTGAACATTATGGGGATTTCATGATCTAATGTTTCTTCTAGACCATGGAAGGTACTACATTCATCTGGTATATTCAATAGCCCATATAGACCATTATTGTGTGGGAGGAACTTCTAGGATAGTTCCTATAACAATTCAAGACAAAAATTCATATGAAAAGAATAATTGGAAACTTTAAATGAAAATAGAGGCCACATGAGTGAGTTTTAGGCAATATCGCTTAATAGAAATGCCTCACATAATCAATCGATATGTCATTGTTCTAGGAACAACGACTAACGATGTGAATGGAATGTTTTTGGATTCATTTGGTTTCTACCATTATCTTCTTGATGTACCTAGGTTTATCAAAAGAATTCTTCAAAACTCGAATTTTTTTAGAATAATCCTTATAGTTGAGTGGAAAATAGTCACACGCATTACTTCTTCCAGCTCCTATTATAAGCCATAAAAATTAGATATTTTCATCACCAATCACACAGTGGTTCTTGCTTTTGTACACCAACTAGACCCTTTTTTGGAACAGACTCACCTTGTGAATACCTTTTATGTGCAACCTTCCATACGGATCCCCATCAGGCACAACCTTTTCATGAATAACATCTTTGATGAAAAAAGGCTTTAGCCTATCATACGAGACATGATCCCTAGGTTCCCCTCCTAGACAGAAGAACCTGTACCAACTCTATTAGGGATTTACATGTCCTAGGATATTTCTTCTATATCTTGGAAAATGGAATCATGAATTTTTTGATGTGAAGGAGACCCTAGGAGGTGGGACACACTAGCCACCATAACCATTTCCAAAATGAAAGGATCCTCAAACACATCAAAATGTAATGATTTGTGTTCAAAGATTGGATCTAAGACAATATTGATCATGGAAAAGTCATGTTCAGTTATATTATGGTGTAGGTGAAACATGTATCTATCGATACAGATAGTGATATTGAAGGCTTTGGTGTGTATTAATATGGTCAGTATCACATGACAGAAAAATATGATGACTAATTGGATAAAAAAGTAGTTTCTCACACTCATAGTGTTATATATTCTTATTTATGTAATCCAAATTCCCATGTGATCACTGTTTCTCCATTATCCGATGTATTGACATCTACATCATAATCTTCCTAGTACCATAAGAATGGGAATTGATTGAAGAAGTTAAATTAGGACCCCCACTAGTTCAAAATCCATACCACACTCTTGTTGACTTCATGACCCCTATCTTAGACGACGCACCCACGATGCTCTATAATATAGAATAACCCAATATTGCTGAGAAGGAGAACAACTATGTAAATTTCATCATGTATGTATACCACTTCACATCACCTACACCCAAGAGTGACGTGTACCACCCACACCCCTTGGGTTCCTCCAAAAGATGACATCAATAGAGTAGTAGTGGACACATCAATATGTAGAATGACTAGGATGGTATGTAAAACTAGTTCAATCATAATATCGATAATAGATATTATTATTTTTATAGATCTCATGATACATTTTCCTCCTATTAAAATCTATCAGGTAATCCTCTATAGACAACTATGATTGTTTTCCAGGTAGCTCAACTATAGACACACTATGATAAGCCACGTCCCACTAGATCCAGAACTCACCCAACCAATATTCATCAAATAGTTGTTCAAAATAGGGTAGGTAGTCTAGAAAATATTGAAAGTTATATCCTGACCCTAGCAGTTAATCTTGTAACATCTATAGTTCCCATTACCAAAGACCAACAATCCACATGAAAATATATTCCCCTATAACCGAAGTATGATGTGTATAATCACCTTACCTTCATACCCATGTGGGTTTTGATTCTCAAGGATCTTCGTTGCTCAATAGAAATTAATGAGGACCTTGCATATTTCATGAATATCCATCTCTAGTTCAGAGATGATCTAGCTATTTTAGAGTCCTAATATGTCAAACAACCCGATAATGATGTAGGTAAAGACATCAAATCATTTTACAAGGAAGAAGTGGGATTTATTAAGAAGGGGAACATTTTACCCTTTATCATCAAAGGCCATTTTAATAGTTTAGATATCTATTCTTTCATAGTGGATAATGGTTACAGTAACATACTCATCTTGACCAGGACACTCCATGAGTCAGGACTAAAAGATATAGATCTAAATTCTTCTAACCTGTCGATTCATGGTTATAATAATAGATAGAAGAAAACATGTTAAAATTTTTGTGTAAAAGAATTGTTTTTGGTGTTTATGTCAAGCACTGAATTCATGGTTGTCTCACATGATACTTCTAGAAACATGATACAGTGTATCGTCCCTGTATTTTCAGGCAACACTATCTTTTTTATTTCACCAGTACATTATGTACTCTCACAATGGTTGAGTAGTGGTACTCTAGGCTTATGCATCCACCATGGATTCATGTATAGATATTTATATTTATTGTGTATATTAAAATATAGAGTGGAAGTATAATCATATTAATGAAATTGAGTTCATCAATTATCGTAATGATTTTCCAACCACTATCGCGAAACCATGGAAAAACAGTAATGAAAAATATGTTCTCTTAATTCATCAAATAGTTCCCATAGCTTGAAACCTATGGGTATGATTCATTATCTCTATGGAAAAAGGTTTCAGTTCCCTAATAAAAAGGATCACATGTTGATTACATCTTAGTACTAAATATAAAATTCACGATTAAGGCTAGAAAACCCTACTCCTATGAATTACTAATATTTCTCCATATGACCACCAACACATAGAATCCTAAAATATTCTATATATAATTTTTGAATTAATATATTATGACTCTCCAAAAATTCTTTGATTTCAAAAATAGAACTTCTGGTCACAGGTCGATTGAAATTGCCTCAATAACTTTTGTTTTAATAGTTTCAATAGAGTGGGGTTCTATCATATAGGATTTGGTGTCTTCTAGAGTAGATAATATTTCTACCCCAAGCTAATTCATCCAGTAAAATACCCTCCACTATCTTATTACCCTTTCTCAAATGAAAATAAATATTTTTAAGGTGCCCTATTTATTTTGAAGAGGTTTTCTCCACAACTCTTAATGATATAACACAGATGAACCTTGGTACAATGGAATATTAAAGGATGATGTTCATCAGTATAGCCATGTATCCAGGGGAACATAAACAATACAAAGATTTCATGAAATAAAGTTTTTACATTTTTTCTTAAAACTATGAAATGATTCATGGAATAGTTTCTTTGGATGTCGTTCACCATCATGGCTTCCCAATGGGTCATCAAAAGTTCAAACAAACTATTATAAATATTCACCCCTCTCACAGTGCCACAGTTTTTGCTAGAGTTGAAAAGCTTATCAAATCCAACATCGTCAGGGATTTACAATATTCCATATGGATAGCCAACATCATTTCAATTAGAAATAATAATGGTAAAATCAAAGTACATATTTAACTTTCGAGACATAAACTTCGACTATTAGAATTTTTTTTTATTCTAGTTAAAGAGATATGGATTAACTCTACAATAGGGTTCAAATACTTCTAATTCTTGGATGGATACTCTGTATACAATCATATCCAAATGGACTCTAAGGATAGTGATTCTATTTATTTCTTGAAAACACGAGGGACGTTCTACAATCAGGAAATTCCCTTACATTTGAAAAATGAAATAGAACCTAATCAGTGGTCCATACACCAAATCTTCAATAAAATACATGGAACAATTGTATAATACTTCATAGAAGAGTTAGTGTTCAAATTCCACCATTGTCATCACCACCCAAAGGATCTTGAGAATGTTTCAGGCTTCCCCCTCTCATGATACATGATAATAAACCCATTTATGTGTGCATTTTGGGTTTCCTCTAGGATGTTTCTTGGATTAAATATATGATATATAAGAATTATGATTTAATTATAAAAGATTAAGTCCATTAATCAAATACCTCCCTCATGACATTGTTGGGACATATGAGGCCACCAATTCCACTAAGGAAATATAGGCCAACTAATTGAAAATCTATACTGGAAGTGTAATCTCTTTTTAGGACTCATGACTAATGGAATTTTTTATCCATTGGATGAGGAAATTTATACCATGTTTTGGGATATCAAGAATTACCTTCTACAACCTTTAGTTTTAATGAATAGTGTTTATGGAAATCCTTTAGTCCTCTACATGACTACTCCATAATGCTCTGTTAGTGCCCTATTTTCCCTTAAAAATAATTATGAAATAAAAATTTTTGAATATTATATCTGTAGTATTTTTTTTAAACCTAGAGACCAGATACCCCTGCCAATCGTGAAGTGTTTCCTCACACAAATATTTGTAGTGCAGAAGTTGCAACATTATTTTCTACATCATCATAGAAATCTAGTTTCTGTTATGGTATATTTTTAGTATATACTCAATATCTCATGTTGAATGGACAATTATCACACTGTTCAGTGATCACCCAATAGTTCAACATTAGGTCTGCCCCACAGAAGGCAATCAAATGCTAGGAACATGAAGAAATAATGGACATACATCCATCCCATAAAGAGCCTCCAAAAAATTTTGATTTACTAGATGAGACTATCCATTCAATGTATTAGTTATTATCATGGTGAATGATGAATTTATATTGATATTAACATTGAATAACTAGTAGAAGGTTCAATGCTTCCATGATTCACAAAGTTGGCTTGAGTATTGTCTTCATCCCCTTAGGAAAACATTTCATTCCATACTCTCACTTGGTGTTAGAAGTAATCACCAATAATGAGAAAGAGCATGTAGTTTTCATTAATGGTCTCAAGTTGGCCATCATGATTGATGTACCATGTTTTCCTAGGAAGTGGTTCATTGATCCAGTCATAAAACATATAAAATTGAATACAATATCAGAAATACAGAGCTAGTTCCCCTACTGGAAAATTCTCATTTGTTAATGGAATTATTCCCATCCAATACAAAGGGGACTGATGTTCCTTAGTCAGAATATGGTTGAGTTAAAAAATTAGATATTTTGGTCATTTTTGACTCTGATCCTGACCAATATGATCTAGTCATTCATATGGAACACTAGATTTTATTTCTCACCACAACATCAATTTATGTAAACTAGCAGGTAAACCAACTGTATGTAGGTATTTTAGTTATGAGGACCTCATGTCCCCCTGAAACTCATTTTTTTAGTATCTCTAGCAAAAAATAATCCTACCAAGCCAAGTAATCCCTGAGAAAATCCTTTGGTGTGCATCACAGTTTACCCTCTATTGTTGTCCTAACATTGGAATAAAAACTAAATGAATGTATTTTTTTGAATTATCCTTCATTTTTTCCAAACAGATGAGATACCTTAGGTTATACATAATGTCCAAAGAAATTCTTGTATTACCTACTAGGGGGGATTTAATATCTCCCAACAAATATGAATATTGGAGGGTCTAAGCTCACCATTTTAGAGAATTCATTGAGTTCTCCATTCGGATTCATCTGTGTTAGTTCAATTCAAAATTCATGCATTGACCTACAAAGATTCTCAACACTACCAAGTATTCATGGCCCTTTTGAGTATGGGTACTTGACATTGTGGGGCCATAGCTGCTAGTGGAAGTTTTATAGTACAAGATTATATTGACTACAACTTAATTATTATCCAAATTGGATGAAGTAGTTACCATCAAGGATGTTAGACATCAGTTCATGATAGAGTTAGGGATATCCCACAACATCCATCAATTTTGAGTTCATCACTCCATTCTCAAAGACAACTGCACAACCTTCTAGGATGTCAGGTTGATGAAGAAGTATTAAAGGTATAATATCTGAAATAAAAATACTTATCTATTCCATGTACCAGAATATTGGAAGATTGGTGAATTCAAAAAGACACTCTCTAACATCCTATCGAAAATGGCGTGTTTGAATATATAATGTTGGCCAAACAACCTCCAAAAATACATATGGGCCAATTGGACATTTACATGTAATTCCAACTAGAAGACCCCATACTCTATGGTGTATGGAATGTAGGTCTTATTAACCGTAATGGTTTATTTATATTTTATCAAAATATTTTTTATAACCATTAGATTCTATAACGAATGTATGAAGTATATCTGGATATATTGGAAGCCCTTGATGATAACTGGCTTCGAGCCTTGCACAATTGAGAGAGGCACTATAACAGGATATTGTGCCATTAAATAAGAAGGTTTTCCACCACTCCTTCCTATATGTTATAGTGGTTCTATCTCTCAAAACATCGTTGATACCCAATATAAATCCACAAATTTTGGAGCCCATGTATGAAGAACATTACATCATCATCAAGGTCTATTCCACTGAATCATACTATTTATTGACTATGGATGGATAGAATATCGCACATCCCACCAACACCAATTCTCTCATGTTGTACATCAAATGAGGATTATGAGACCTAGCAGTGAATCATTATATAATTTAAAATCAGACAATATTATGTGTCTTTAAACATCATCAACCATAGTATGAACTATATAAACTTAAAATAGAAACCATGGTTTACATATCGTTCACGATTGATGAATTTAAAAAAGTACTGATCGTAATCTGAGTTGCATGTCGTTATGTAGAAAATACAGACATTCCCAGTGAACGATGATACCCCACCTGAAACCATGATTCCACATATGTTATGTATCTAAAAACAAAATAGCCAAACCCTATATAAAACTGGGATGAATCATATGATACAAATAATATATTAAAAAATTGTGTGCTCTTCAATATAAGGATTCCTCTTATGGTGTGATATGAAGAAAGAAAAATTTTCTCCTTAAACGACGATAAACTCCAGCCTTAAACCATGTCCAATGCATAGAATTTTCCAATAAAATAATGGGATGTTGTAGAGTCCTTGTAATAGTGGATTTCCCCCAATTTTAGAGTTTGTATTATTCCCTAATGTGTCCCAAAAACTATGTGTTTCTTTCATCCCATTCCTATAGGATATGTTGTGATCCCCAAACATGTAGTCATTGGGTCGAGCTGCAAATCTATCAACTTTTCAGCCCAATTAACACATTTTTTGTCAATAAATTATGACCATAAACTACGTGCAGTTTTCTCAAGGTATTTATGTGGTAGATGGGAATCTATATCCTATTTTCACACTGGTTCTCACCTATTCCACATGCATACCCTTGATTAAAACATCTTTATAGCCCAAGCATCATTAATTTGATTTGTTTCTCCCCTTCCCCATGGTCAAATAATTATTTCCTTAAACTATGGGTCATTTTTTATAAGGTATTTAGGTGGTACATGGCCCTACATTCCCTCTTTTCACATCATGTTTCAACAAATTCGTGCCACACAAATTCCCTCAATACAAACATTCTTCTATCCTAAGAATCGCGAATTTGAACTATTTTCTATTATCTAATCCCTATGAACCTAAAATGTATGCGTCTAGCTTCAGGATTGTGTTGTGTGGAATAGAGCCTCATATGTTCCTTTCATATCCAGGTTTAACTCCTTATCATGATATAAAAATCATCAAATAATCCACCACTATGGTCCAAGTATTATGAACCTAATTTTTTTGAAATTGGTCTAAACTCTATGACCATAAACTAGGATTCCTTGTCCATGCACTATGACCCTGAACATTATGCAGTCTCCCCTCATATTCATCGATGATTCATCTATAATGTATAAAAAATCCAATTATCTCACCTCAATCTATAACTAAACGTGACTTTATTCCAACATTAATTGTATACATAGTGACACATAGACATTCTACCTACCTATATAGCTATTGATTCACCAAAAACCATATCTCACATATGGTGTTATCAACTCAAAATGATCCAATGGGCCTTAATTTTGTGTAAAAGACACATTTTATTCATTAAACACATATAGGTATAATATTCCCTTATAACACAACTTGGTGAACAAAATAATGGTTATCTCCATGCATAAGACAAATAGATGCCCTTATGAAACGTTGTCAACCCATGGACCTACCCCATATAAACATGGATGCCTCTTATTGTGTGATTATTTAACCAATATGAAATTGTGATTACCCATACGATAAGGGTGGAATAGACCAAAACCATTTCTTGTATATATTCTATATGCCTCATATACTAATATAAGATGATTATGTATCCATAATTGAAAAGATAGCCCCCACCAATGTCAATATGCCACCACTGTAACTTATAGAACTACATATAGCTCGATACCCATATTCAAGGGATATATTGTTGGCCCATATATTTTATACAGGGCCTAGACGTCATCATCAACTCATTAAGGATTATACCCTTTCTTAGTAGCATGAGACCGACTAAGGGTATGTGTTGACAAGTTCTGTATGGAAAAGGGTCCATTTGACCCTTGTTTTGCATCAAATTATCACTATTTTGTGCCACATAATCCAATTTTGGACCCTTGTTCCCTGATTTAGTCAAGTATAGAAGATCCTAAACTAGATAATACTCTTACGATATAATCTCCATGACAAATAACTAGTAGCAACCACAGTCTCAGTTTTTCAAAATAAAACTACAAAGCCTAACACCCTCAGTTCAATATGATAATCTATGATCTTACTTAGTATGAAAATGGAAATCCTCATTTCTTAATTATGAATTTCAATAAACATTAACACATAAAAAATAAGGATTCTTTCTACTATAATATTATTATATATCCTCTCGAGAGAGGAAGTCATCCCCCTCTTGTTCTAGTCACCTACCACCCTACCTCACAAAACATTGTTGGGATTGATTCACATCCTCATGGGATATGTAGTAACACCTATTTATTTTATATTTGGATCTACTCATCCATAAATACATCCATGTTTCCTTCCCATCCGATGCATGCATGATTCTTTCTTACCAGCATGGTCATAAAACATGTTCGAGCATGTGGTGGAACTCCCATGGAACTCAACATTCGATTCAAGAAATTCCTCAAGTCCACAACTTTAATTCGTGATTTCACAGATTTTTATAACCTTCATCGTCATAATATGAACAAGATTCTAAATGGATGTAAAAATATTCCACACAAGATCAACCACATTATTTGGCACATTACGTGAAGGATATTTGGAAACAAATAGAATCTCCCATGTTTCAAACATGTTTAACGATCGATCTAAAATTTTTCACCACATCCTAAATCGAAGCAGGTATAGAATCATCCTTTTGGAAGAATTCAATATTTCACCCATGATCATCTATCAACCACTTCTTACTATTCATGACATCATAGTCTCAATCACAAATGTGGTATTTTTCAATAAAATTATACCCTCATTTTTTTCTCCTCTACAAATAATTTGGAACTCTGTACTACACCTTTTTTCTAATACAATTAATGCACTATGATGTCATAGGTTTCAGGGGTATGTTACATTAAATATGCTTTGAGGAACTTTAGTTCACTATGGTCCAATCTTCATGGCCCTAAACTCCGTTTAAGATATCTTGAGGAAGTTTCGATCTGTAGATAGTGGTCTCCTAGGTCACCCCTTTTATGTCAGTCATCCTTCCATTGATGTCGTGCATTTCAGGTTGATACATTTAACCCAGTTTTCAATGCCACGTGTCCTTAAAATAGAGGCCTAATTCCATGAATCATGACATTAAACTATTTTCCAATCATAATTCGAATATGTTGTGTGGAATTTTAACTCCATGGGAATAAATACACAATGGGTTTTCATGGCTCAGTTCCACAAATTTCCTTCTATGATTTACCACCCACGGTCGATGAATTATAGCCTTAATCTATTTGAATTTCATCCAAACTCAATGACCATTTAAAAAGTGTCTATGGTTCAAACTATATGATCATAAAATAAGATCCCAAGGTCTCAAAACCATGACCTTAATCATTTATCATGTTTTATCTAGGATTCATTGTGTTTCATTGTCTTTCCCTTTATACATATCCATTAAAATTACTAAATATTTAATTGATTTCATGCATGATCATTTGAGGGAAAGATCCCTATTGTCCATGAATTTTGACCATTAAATATTTTTTTGGTATAACTTGATTCCCTTAAACTAGGAGATCTTATTTAAAAAATCACGAGATTAAAAATTGTGAAAATTATCCAGGAACATGTTTTATGGTTCTGATCCTACATAAACACCAATTCATGTTGGGTCAACTCACTTTGTTTCCATGTAAAATCCTCTCATATGTGTTCACCTTCTCATTAATACTCGATGACTATTAAATAAGTGACCATGGACAAGAATCAAGACATTAAACGTTTTTGAAGAATCCTTGGTATTGTGTTTTGAGACATCCGAAATTCTTATACCTTAATTCACATAGGGTTTGCAGTCCTCCATGAAGTACATATAATTTTGGGATTCTCACATTACAATACAAGTTGTATGACCTTAAAATAAAACCAATGGTAAATGAATCATGACCTTATATTAAATGTGACTCACCAAGATTATTTTTATTAGTTCATGGTCGTTTAAGATCCATTTGCCACATAACAACCTATAGGGGTACCCCCATTGTGGTACCCTCGTATGCCCCCTCCTCTACTGGGTGGGTATTACTCACATTGGTTCGATGTACCAATCACTAGATGATAAACTATGTGATCCATTTTCCAAAAATTTATGATGTTAAATTATGGTCCTAATTCCTTACAATATTATATTTAAATGTGTTTCTATCATCCTCATTACACTAAGTAAAACTAAAGATCACCTTAGGACCTTATTGAGAATTCATTTCCTCAGGTTCTAGTCACCTACCACATCATTTATGTCCATATGGCCTTGATCATCATCTAAGATGTTCCTCACACTAATGGATGGGTCGAACCATTTTCCAGACTGATACACCTACCCAATTTTCCCAAAACCACAATGCAGTAATTTTATGAGGGTTGGACACCATTCAAACATTCCATTAATTCATCTAAATATTTAATGTCTCCCTTTTTTGATCCTCCTCTTCCATGTATGAATGGGTCCCCCATAACAGCACAGTCCCATGCCACACTGGATTATCTTCCATCCTAGGCATATTCCCTATAAGATGTATGGAGACTCTTTTTAGATATTTCATGTGTTTCAAACATGGTCAGTAGTTGACACTCATTTTCCCCCCATCTCTAGTAAAATGATAATGGATGATGCGGTTTGAACATGGTCAATAATTATCCTCCATCATCATTAAAACTCATCATGTTCAAAATCTTGGGTGTCATGATTCATTATCTTAATCACCCCTTTTTTGGAACAAACAAATTCCCCGAGCAGTACCCCATTCATACATTAACACATGTTGGGAAAGTATGTTTTTTGTTCTGAAAGATCATCCTCCAGCCATAAAAGTCTATTTTAGGACACTCCGAGTTGTACATAAATATATTAAGACCCACATTATTAATCATTTTTCTGGTACGTTCATATAAATGATAAATATCTTCTTTATAAATTTTTTATCAAAATGAGAATGACTCACATGGTATTTGGGGATTATTATTGGGTTTCTCATTAATATGATCAGATCTGTATCAGAAATAATTCATTTCAAAACATTTGTGATTTTAAAATAAATCATTTAATGTCTTGGATGGCCATACATATATTGGAGACTCTCATTTATTCTGGTGGTAATGAAAAATTCCCTATGGATCAGTCCCAGAGATCATTCACCCAATCTTGAATTGCCTTTGTTGAGTGGGTTATAGGATATGATATAACTATTCCTAGACAGTAATATCCTCCATGGCTTTAGGACTACTTCATTAGCCCTTTTAAACATCTTATCATACACATCTCATAATTAAGGTACTAGAGAGGACCCCTTCACATACTTGGACTTCGTTTCCACCAATTAGGTCTTCAATGGGCCAATGGTAGTGGCTTAAGTATTAGCTAAGACCACTTACTCATACACCATCCCTTATAACCTAGCGATCACCTCCCTATCAACTAGATGATCCTGGGTTTCTATAGCTTTATTCTTTCACCCTGATAGATCAAATTCTTCCAAATTATTGACATACATATTCAATGATGAAGTTTATATTTAGTGCATAATTATTGATGGATTCCACCCCACTAGTCCCTTAGCTGACTAGTAAGTCAAAGAGATAACCCACCTGGCTTGGAAAGTCAATATTTGGAATGTGATTCATGAATTTTTTCATGTTCCTCAACACCTTATGTCCGACGACCAAGTTCTACACTTATATTTTTTATCGATAATCATAAAAGTGGTCATTCATCATAGGATCATACTGAATAAAGATCAACAAAACATCAAAAGAAGATTTATCTCAAGGAAATATTTTAGTTGTACTAGGCCTCAATACTAGTAGAATCAAATCCTTCCCCGACCCTTATTAGATTCCCTAGCCTTTTTTGCTAAACTACCAAGCCAAGATCAACTAGCTCATCCCTCTCGACCATCTCATATGATGTAAAGATCATTACTACTTTCATTGAGGCATCTTATATTGTAGTAGCCACTTAGAACACCTCTGAGATGGTTACCTTCACTACAACCTCTTCAATAATTTTAACTATTGGCATGATTTCATCCTTACCTATTTTGGATTTAAATCTAGTTTATTCCTCTAATAATGGTCTTATGGAAGTATTAGATACCATGAAATCATAAACCATTCCCATTGAGTTTAGTATTTTGACCACCACAATCATGGATTGTGTCCTTAGAACTCATTTTTATGACTCCTATACAGTTTTTCCACTCGATGTGGCCTCCCTGGCCATCTCCACTGAGAGAGAATTGTCCCCTGCTACCACCTTGTGTTCAAGAATGACTGACTCAGACATCTGTGTTGGATTATCGTGTCCAAAAATAGATTAAATTACCATATAAGCATGTGTTAGTTAGATATATAATGGTAGAAAATTAAAGTGAAAATTTATAAAGATATAATCCTTTAATGAGTAATATAGTCCGGTATACAGCTCATCAAGATTCATGGTCCATCCCCCAGTTGGTTAATTTACCTAGTGATCTGTTTCTCGATATTTAGGTTCCAACTCACCTGATAATTGGCTTTGTTTTACCAAAATTTCTGGGATTGGCCCCAAACTCTCCCATTATGGATTGAGGATACCTCACTCTATACCTAATATTGATCACAAACGTCATCCACATTTGTGCTCTCCAAATCTAGAAAAAGTGATTAAATGGATTATAAAAAATGTTTAAGGGTTGAGTGATAACCAAAAGATTATAAAATATAAGAAAATTCACCAGATCAATGTTTGGATTTCCATTTCTAGATGATCCCTGGTGGGAGTTACATCCATAGTACTCTCTTGATCCTTCTCCCATCAGACGCACCAATAGTCATATCATACCTAGATATACCCAAAGGGGAAAATATGCTCGGAAACTCATTTACCTAGTTAGTCAAGGGATGTGTGGTTCCACAAGAGTAGACCACTTCCTTCATGTTTCCAATATATTTCATAACCTTAGTCTGGGATAAGTGGAAGTATTCTGTTGTATTACCTATCCTAATTAGGATTATCCAATAAGGGAAAAGATACCACCAAACCCACCCAATGAATGGTGATCTTCTTGTGATGTCCCCAAATCTCACAAGTGTTTGGAAAAAAATGTCACTGGGAACATCTCAGTGACCTATGGAATTCCCTCGGAATTGGACATGCGCCCTTAAGATCACCTTGATGGTTCCTCCTTCCTCATTTAGCCTTTTTCCTTCATATTTCAAGCATATTTATTCTTCACTACATGTGTATCTCTAATATTTGGGGCCTAGAGTTGTTGGCTCTATTGACACTCCTCTCCCCAACAATCTAGCACTGCATATGGGTCTGGCTTTGCCTACAGTAATTACTTGTCATTATTTTAGTAGGGATACTCCTTCATTTCCATCTCTATTTGTTTTCCACCTCATTATATATCTTACATATGAACTCCCCCAACCCCATTAATAATCATGGATATTACTATAGGTACTATTTTGTGATGGAAGCACACTCCACACCTTCCTATATTCCAATGTAAAAAACTGCCACATCTGAAGGAAGACTGAGGGTTTTTATTCATAATGCACCACCATGTATACCCATAGATCCATATATAGAAGGAACCAAAAAAAATTTCAAATTCCTTTTTGGTGTAGGGATTTAATATGACCTTGATGTCTGACCTCACCAGAAGTACAGAACCTCTAATGTCTAAGAGGTACAACCAAAACTTGTTGGTCCTTTAATAGTCATCTATCACCATCCAAATGAAAGGGGAAAATGTGAATCACAAAGTTCTCTAGCTACAAAATCCTTATATATTTTTCCTTTGATCTTGTATTGATAAAGATAACCTTCATAATTTTTAAAATTGAAGACCAAAATTTTATATTAGGAGGGGTGATAGGATTTTGATACGTGTATCCCCCAAGTATGAAGATACACAACTATATTAAAAATGGGAGGGCCCACAAACACTATGATGAGTCTCCACATGGATGATTTAATGACTCACCATTTAAATCGTCTCTAATTCCAAGACACCTAGGTTGATGTGTTTCCCCTGGAATATAATTTATTCCATGATTAGAGTTCTCAACCTCACCCCTATACGAGCATCCCACTTTGGAATAATTCATCCAAATATCATTACAACAATGAACCTTTTTAGTCCAACCATTGGAGTCTCAGGTTTCACATTGTATCCCCACAACCACCACTAACATTTATATAATATTATATAATAAAATATTTCATTTAATCCTTGAACACCATAGGTAAATGGTGTAACCTCCCCAATAACCCATCTTCTAGTTCATTTAGGAAGTAGTCAAACCACTAATTGAACGGGGTGACCTTCATCTCCCGATTTTGTTCGCTCTCCCACTACACCAACCACATCAAATCCCTTAATACGGTATTAATTTTATCCTTTTCCATCCACACATTCTATTCATGGAGAAATTCATCATATATATCTCTTTGGATCTCAATCCAAACAATCAGGTAAAAAATCCACAAGATGATGAAAACCACCCCATGGTGCATGTCAAAAGTATTGGTGCCTGATTACAACCTACATAGAATATCTAACAGAATCTCTAGATAATTGTTTATCTGAAACCTCAATAATCATACTACCTCATAAAACCAAACATCCTTCATCTCTGTCTCAAACACATGGAATGAATTGTATAAATAATAATCACTTTCCCACTCGTCTTTAATGATTCCACCTTGGCCAAGATCCCATATGTCTCCCTACCTATTGAGGGGTCCCCCAAGCCAAATTTATATATTGTATCATAATTAGGGTGATATTCCTCGAATTATAGGCAGGATAACCTCAACCAGCATTGGGTAAAAAGAAAAAATACATTGTCCTAAAATAATATTTGATCAGCCTTTTATAAATCATATATTTCTTTTATGCCTTCTTATTTTGTCTCATGAGTGTCTCATAGTTCAAAACACTCTATAAAATCTCTCTAATTATATTGTTTTCAACAATTTCCCTTCATCTTTCAGATAGAGAATCAACACCCTTATAATCTATAATTTATGGGACATTGAACATTTGTTTGACACCGGTTTGTAATGGTCATTTGTGAAGGGTTAGCCCTTGGAAGATTTCCTGTTATCATTGGTCTATTTACAGAAGTAAGTTTGTAGAACATATAAGTTTCATGAGTGGTGAGGATCATAGACACGAAATTCTCATGATGGTAATGAGTTTAATAAAAATAGGGAATGTTTCTTACATTTCATGAAAATATATCAGTTCCCTAAGGAAACTATAACCATATTTATAGGCATATGTTGACCTAAGTTTCACGAACAGTTTTCACAAAGTGGACTTGTAATCATAAATTTTTGGAAGTTTCCCCAATAATATAACCCCTATTTCCCCTATAAACTCTAATTATAAGGGATCATTTTTTGACATCAAAATATTAATGTCCCAAGAGATGTCAGGGAAGGAATGACCTGTTCAATGTAAATTATGGTTAAAAAGGCACAAAAAATGACCTAACAGACAAGATTCAATAATCTACCAAACGTTAAGAATGTGTGTAACTCAAAGGTGTATAGAGGTTTTACGATAACCTCTATGTAGTTTATGAATTCATTAATGGAATCTCATTTGGTGAGTCTCCCCATCTTCATAGAGGTTTGATGACAGACTTTGTACAACATGACTCTAGTTCATAATGATTCTTTTCATTCGATAAGTTGAAAATCCTTTTAGAGATCCAACATCTTTCATGAAACACATATGATTGAATCATTTAGGCCTATAAATATTCCACTATGTAGAAGTTATAATGGTTAAAATCCTTTCAACTTCCAAAAAATGATCTGAAGTCATTATAATCAGAAGATTTATGAGAAAGAGGGTTGATAAATTTCCCAAGGATGGAATCCTATGTGAAATAGCTTAACATGGAATATTGATAACCTATCCCATGATAAATATTCATTCAATGAAGGTAAAATACCTTCTCGGAATAAGGAATACCTTTGTGGCAATAGGTGTTTTATGAGGAACCTATACTTCATAAAAAAGCCACATGGGTACCAAGACATCACTCTGAAGTAGGCCGACCCTATTTCACAGAACATACACATTCATGGGACCCTTGATCTTTTTGAGAAACATGGCCTCCTAGAAGTCCACATCATTCAAAAAAACTCTAATATTTAACACACACTTACATAGTCACCCTCTATGTGGCCTCCCCTTAGTTCACCCCTTTTCACAAAAGTTGAGTTCTCAAGGTCACCATTCCCATCCAAAACTAGTTCATCCACACAAAAAATATTTGTTCAGAGGGTCCCTTTACCTTTTTTACATATGAGTAGGTACTATAATACATACATCTCCTATAAATTAGTAACCTAAATTTGGGACTCCATATCTCTACTCCTCCATGATAGTTCCATTGCAATGTCCCACAAACTGGAACATGAGAAGTGGTCATGTTAACCTTATAGGAGGCATCTCTACAAAAACCATAGACACATATTTTTAAACGTCCATAATGACAGATCTTCCTCTCACCTCGATATGTTCCCCCAAAAAGTATAACCCCCCCAATGTTTCTTATCTATATGATGTAAAAATATCTAAATCTACATCATAGTTTTATGACAACAAAAGGAATAAAACCATTCTTAGCACATGATGTAAAAATATAGCATTACCTTATGCTATGGAAACAATATGACCATTTTATGACTCACATTGGATGGCCTTAAACTTCTTACCCCTTACGATAAACAAATTCCCCACATGTATGATCATAAAGGGAGGCCACTATCTCCCCCCAATGTGGGATGAATATCCAATGCCTAAGATGAATTCATTTGTACTCCCCACACATCGTTCCCCCTAATGGATGATACACATGAAATGTGTATTTTCATTGCATATGCCCCATGATGTCATATATTCTGTTTGGATGAAACTGCACACCCATGAATCATCCATACAGAAGCCCCAAACCATCTTCCATTAGTGACCCTCCATCATCAATAGTGTTCCCTTTATAATCCATACATCATCCCTTGTAGATGATCCTCAAATAACATTATCACCCATACAACATGATGTTAAACTACATGGATAGGTCAAATAAAACATACTTGAATTGTAACACTAAACAACCTAGGTTTTTATCTATATCTCTTAATTAGATTATGCATTAAACCTCCATTAGGCTCAATCCTGACTTTATCCTTGTGTGAAATATTCCCTCCTAGAGACATAGCCCCCAGATCTGTCTCAAAAGGATGTTATTATCATTCCCCCAAAAAAATTTAAAACTAAACTCAACCTATCAACATGTTATTTTAATCCTATTCACATACTATACATACAAGATATTAAAACTACACCCAAAATGTCCCCATATGATGTTAAACATGTGATCATTTTATACCCTAAATATTCATTTGTGGATCATGTCCCAGTAAGTATTTATACCCACACCCAACCTATATCTAAAATAAGTTAAACCTCTTCTTTGTAATTTCCCACTAGGATTTAAAACTACACTCATATTATCACTAAAAAATGTTAACCATGCACTCAACCAATCCAATCATGATATTAAACTTGAACCCAACATAACCCTAAAAATGATAAAATATACTCCCCAATTTTCCCCACAGGATGTTAATATTGGTCATATCTCTTACCCATATGACATTGTCTATATTCTCATCTCTAGAAGATTATAATGTTGTGAACGATCAGAAATCACTACCCAATAATAAATGTGAGATGCATAAGGTTAAATTCCGAGGAAGATTTATGCTCATGGTGTTAACTACATTGTGGCCGACAAATGATGAATTTGGTTCGATGCATAAGATGATTAAAAACGATATGATCTCTAAATAGGTAGACATTATAGGTTCCCAATATACACAATGTAAATGAATTCGTAGATGTTTTCAATATGACTACTCACCCTTGTAAAAATTTTATGCCTTGCTGAGATAGAAGAAGGATAATTAACCGGTGTCCTCCATGAACTGGTACAAGGAATATGTTTTATGAACATGATATAATTTATTAGGGATATCCAAAATTAGAATCAATCTCCAAGGACGAAAAAATTAAAGGAGGAACTGGTTTCCCATCATTCCATTTTGATCAAAGAGTACACAACACAAGTGAAATTGAAGAATTCCACATGTCTTTGGAATGTGGGGGTGTGAGGCAACCAGAAGAAGTGCACCACGTCATGGTCGAAGGATGGTTTTGTTCAATAGTTAAAGTATCATAATAATTCATGAATTAAATTTTTTACTTTAATTAATTTTTTTAAAGAATAAATTATTCAATTTTCACCATTAAAACAACTTATGTTAATTTTGACAAAAATCACCTAATAGGATCTATTTATTTTTAATTTTTGAAATTGTATGAAGAATTATTTTCCAATATGAATACCAATATTTAAGACCTTTTTTTATTTAAATGAAATAATTTATATTTAAAATAAATTGATTTCATCATCTCATTCAATTACAGTTGATATAGCCTTCAGTTATTCCTTAATACATGTTTATATAACCCACATTTTTCTCATTGGTTTTATCAGGATTATGATTTGTGTGTGTCTTATTTTCCATTTAATGGCACGAAAATTATTGTACATATTATGATTATGGTTAGACTATTTTTTGGGACTATTATTTCCCTACAATACATTCAATAATTTTAGTCACTCATGAGATTCCATGTATGGTGCATAAGAAGTTACCCAATATATACTATGTGTTGTTCATGAGTGGTCATCTTAATATCATTTTGTTATGAAATTAGTAATCCAGATACTACCATGAGTATGATGGCAGTAAGTTGATATTACATTACCTTGGCATTTAACCTTTTGATATTCTTATGATGTTTCCACATGACTATGATTTCATGACCTTATGCATTCATATCCTTATATTATGTCTTTATTCATACAATCATTATCTTAATGATAATATATCATTCCATTCAAATCTAAAGTTATTAATTATTACCGTGTTTTTTTATCGTACTGGTATTTTAACCTCACCCTTTCCATTATTATTTTTTCTTACAGATATCCCATGCGGTTTTTGAGGACATATGTGAGTATGTTCACCCTCTTCAGAATAAAATAAAGAATATGTCTTTATTTTTATGATTTTGTATTTATTTATATAATCCTATAAAGACCCAATTTTACTAAATACATGTAGTCTACTTTATGAAATAAAATATTATTAGCATATAAATATTAGGTTTTTAAAGATTTTGTTTCAATAAATAGAGTATTTTAAAAAATAGATGATTTGAGTATGGTTTTCCCAAACCATGATAATCCTTCTTGAAACCATGTAGATATTTTATGTATCACCTAGGGTGGATCAATGGTTGTGGTTCATGTATTTCCAAACTATGGATCCTCACTTGAAAAACAATTAAATTTTTTCCAGTAGAAAAAATAATTGTTGTATCATGATTTAAAAAACCATGAAACCAAACCATGTGGATTCCTGGGAGAGGCATTAAGGAACATATAGGTGGCACACATATGACAAAAAAATGGATCCAAACCTTGTTAATTTTCTTAATTATCTAAAAAACTTATAATGTAAATTAAATTCCATTTATTTCTCATTATTCCTCCAACATAAATACCTTAAAATCATGAGAATATTTTGGCCTTCAATAGTGATTGATCATACCATGATTCTATATTTTATTTCATCCATGTACAAATGTGATAAACTAGTTTAATATAGAAAATTCCATGTATAATATCAAATTTGACATCATGTTTGATTCAATATTTTGTTTTTAACACCAGTAAATAGGGAAATCTCACTTGTTTTGATAATTTCACTATAGATGAGGGTGATTTTAATGGACCACAATAAAATCCAAGAAAAATGGGTAAAACAACATAGGATCCAAACACAACAATGTAAGAAACTTTATACTAATACAAATCTATGTATCCAAATGGGATTATATTTTTTTATAATTTTATAATATTTAATTTCTTACATTTCATCTGATGCAACCGAAGCCCTATTTTTGCCACTACGAGGCCCATCCCAACTGATCTATCCAGGGAATAAAATATGAAAAAATTCAAAAGAATTGTTCTATATCATATCAATATATCTAGCTATATTTGTCAAAAATGTTCACTACTTTTTAGTGGAGATATTAATGATGTCGGTATAAACCTTTTATTTTTCTCTAATCCGGATAAGTCTATATGGAGATCTAAAACAATGGTCTATTTTGTTTTAAAGAATCTGTGTTCCAAAAACCACCTTCCACTATTCCTATAAAATGATACCTTGGGACCCTCATTTGGGAGTTAGACTAGGATGCATTGATTTTCCATTTTGGAGTCCCAAATGATTCATATTGTCATTCCTAACAGTTCTAGAGGCTATGCGAATTTCTATGTCCACATTTATGTCTTCCTCCAATTTCATGGGGTTCTAAACTACTTCTGATCTCCTAGATAGGAATGTTATGTAATCTCGTGTTTCATGTTTGTATTATTTTGAATGTTCCTTATAATTCTAGTTCTAATATTGTTTTCATCATATTATCTTCTTATTTAATTTATTTATGTACTATTATGTCATTCTAAAACTCATATGATCATGTTTGTTTCTACCCTTTCCTAAGATCGTTGACAGACCTTTCATCAATTGTTTCCCCATTTTAATTGCGGAACTTGTGTGGTTCATACTATTCATTTGACCTATCATAAAAACTATCAAGGACATGAAAATTTATTTCATCTTATCACAAATAAATAACATACAATCCTGGTCAACGCATCAAGTTTTTCTTTTGTTTCCTTGGTGAGTTTCGATTATGAAGTCGAACACAAATCACTCAATCATCAATGATATCCAATGAATCATTGTGTGTTTACGAGTGAACCCTAGGAGGAATCCTAGTTAAAACCTAGAAACATTTTAGTTCAAGGTCTTACAAACCATGGATTATAATATAATAACCATATCTCTTGATGCAATGATGGATGAGCATATTGATCTTTCAATGGGTTCATTACACTTAATAAAATATGTCAATTTATGCTTTGTCCTATAACTTTCTTTTATACACTTTAATCTTAAATTAACAAAACCTATATTTCATACAATCCAATTCTAATTTTTATTAATGATTTTTTTTAAAATTAACTATATAATTCCCTTTCAAGATATAACCTAGGTTTCCTACTATACTATAGAAATTATATTAGAAACTAAACATTTAATTTGACACACTCGACAATGCAATAAAAATTTTGTAACGTTACCCAGGATCCAATATCATTTTATTATTCATTAAATTTATTTATTATTTATTTATTATTTATTTATTTTTCTTTTTAATTAGTACTCCATTCAATATCCCTGCATCTTATTATTTACATTTCAAATTTTATTATTTATTATTGTATATTTTTCTATGTTCTTCCTCTCTAACTTTATAAATCTCTTTTTGTCTTCCCTATAGAGATCTGATTATTTTGTATAAAATTATCTACTCTTTTATCTATTAACCCTTTAATTTTATTTTATTTAATCCATCCTTCATCATAAATAATAATATAAAAAAAATATCATATCTTTTTTTCATTACCAAATATAGAAAATAAACAATACTTGTATTATACCCTGAAATTAAAAAGTCAACTCACATATAAATTAGGTCATCTGGAGTAGAAAAATCATGTAACATTGAGGAACCCCTTTTGGAACCTCTGTTTTTTATAAACAAAACAATAATTTAACCAACTCAAACACCGAAAATGAAGGATGCAAATAATCAAACATTAAAAGAAATAAAAACCTAGATTTGGAGTACCAACCTACGTACATCTAACATCCAGCGGAAGTATCCAACTTCATGATGAGATTAGGCGACATCCACCACCTTCCAAAATTCAATAGTCTTCCCAGTGACTTGAATCACAAATAACTCAAAGCGTTTCACGTAGTGAGCTAAAAAATGATAGACCAAAATGTATCTGAGGACCTAATTTTGTTTATGGTCTTCCCTTTCCCTCCTTTATGGTGTAGCCAATGATTGGATATACTAACTTATTTCCACAACTAGGGGTGGGAATGATCATAAAAGACTATTTTTAGGGATATTATTCCCAACACACTGAAATACATCAATTATTAAAAAATCTAAGGCATTAGGCAATCTCAAGGAGAAAAACAACATGTATACTAAGAGAGATCCCAAATAAATTTATCAAACTTCCCCCACAACCAAATTAGTGAAAACCCGTTAATAAAATACTTCTATGAGGGACTTATCCAAATGGATCATTTAATGATTAATACTACAGCTGGTGGTTCCCTAGTTGATAAAACTCCTTCAAGAATTGTGAGTTAATTTATAACATGGAACCAAATGCACAACAATTTGGTACCTGAGATATTTCACCCACCCTAGGAGTTAATGAGGTAATTCATTAATCTCTATAACAAATGGTGGATAAAAAAAATAATGAGATGCATTCCCTTCTTAGTAAATTAGATCAAGTCCAATGTATCCTCTTATTCTATTACATTATGGTATTTGTTATAATAACACACATTTTTCTATCCAATTCCTAAAACATAAACATTAAAATGAGTCCTGTGAATCAGTATTCCTTGGGTTCCTATTCTAATAATCACATCCCTTAAATAATGAACCATTTAGGAAAAATACAATCCTCGAGTGGCAAGCGCCAACACAGTACCGATAGGGAGGAAACACAAGCTACCCAAAGAAGAACTAGTAACGAACGAGCCAAGGTATACAATTTTATAATCAGTTAATATCTCAAAACAATCCTCCTACTACAAAATCTAAACATTGTCTAAAATGCATGGTAATGAAAATTGAGACCCAAAACCTCTAATTCCAACAAACCATATTATCAGTTATTCATGACTGATGATCTCAAGCGGGACA
Source organism: Viscum album (assembly GCA_963277665.1). Lineage (NCBI taxonomy): Eukaryota > Viridiplantae > Streptophyta > Magnoliopsida > Santalales > Viscaceae > Viscum > Viscum album. Next base: position 823,592,678 of record OY728148.1, on the reverse strand, counting down.
ACTAGAAAACGCAATCATTGAGATAATGTTGCAAGGTTCTAGATAACTACCTTCACAACATTTTTATAATCTAAAATACTATGTTAATGTTAGTTCAATCAAAATTTATAGTGGTAAATATGTTTCTTCTTCCAATGATTCTACCCAATAGGTATGTCCCCATTTAAAACACTATTTCTCCACCCATGAAAGATACTAATGAAGAAAAAAATAAAATGGGTAAAAAAATTATCATCGAATATTCCCATAAACATTCCTTTACACTTAATTTCCCTAAAATACTTTCTAAACCTAATAAAAATTATCATAATAACAGTGACAATGAAATAATTGATACATTTAAAAAAGTTTATGTTTTTATTTCCTTATTGGATTTGGTCTAGAGAATTCCCCATTATTCCAAATTTTTAATGAATTATTCACCGATAAAAAAATCTAATGGGGAATGTGAGAGTCAACCTAGAAAGAATGTCTCGACCTTGATTCAACCAGAAATGCCACCCAAGTGAATGGATTCATGAACTTTTACTGTACCAGGAACCATTGGATAGAAATTATTTTGATATTTTATGCTATATTACGGTGCATCAATTAATAAATGACTTAATATATTCATATTTCTCTATAGGATGGAGAGCTTCAATAGACATGCATCATACTGCAACTTGATAGCTGGAGTACAACACACCCATTAGGAGTTGTCGAGGACATCCTTGTAAAAGTGACAAATCTCATCTTCCCCACCAACTTCAACATTCTTGAGATAGAGGATTCCCAAACCCAATGACATTCTCCTATTATACATGGAAGGAAATTCTTGAAAAAAAAGATTCATATCAAGGTTCACAATGGCATGTTGTCCATGGAATTTGGTGGAGAAAATGTATGTTTTAATCATCGTTGAGGCTATGAAACACCCCATTTAAGAACACTCCATTATTCATTTATATTAGTTGTTAGCTCTCCCAAATGATTCACACACAGACACAATTATATCCTAAACCCATACCTTAATTTAAATTCCTCTTCTTCAACCATGGATGACTTGAGTCTTGATTCTTGTTTCGGAGTGTTGTGTGGGGTCTAAAAAGAATAAATTTAGCGATTTAATTGATGAGTATGTTTATTCTGAGGTACCCATAACCGTTGATGATTTTTTAAAATTAATTTCAATATATTCTGTATCCTTATAGAAACAAAAATGATAATATAGACAGTTTCATGGACCTCACTTCCCCTAAATCACCTCCCTCAATTAAAAAACATCGGTGTTAAAATTAGAACCACATCTATTTTATTTAAAATATTGATATCTAGAGGTTATTGACCAATTTACCATCATTATTTCCAATAACCACTCTCATGAGTAAGAATAAAAACTACATGATATTTTGAGGGAGTGTAAAAAGGAAATAGGATGGACATTGATGATATTTACAAGATTTTCCAATCTATTTGTATGCACCATATAATTTTGGATGATGAGGAAAAGCCCATAAAATAGTTTAAATTCAGGTTAAATCACACTCTCCATGAAGTGGAAAAATTGTAAGTCAATAATTTACTTATTGTTGGGATCATTTATCCAATATCTGATATTAAATGGGTTGGCCTAGTAAAAACTGTGCGTAAAAACTGGAATACAAGTAGTGTAAAATGAAATTAATGATGTGGTTCCAAAATGTGTGAAAATAAATGGCGAGTCAGTATTGTCTGTTATCGACTTAATCATTCCACACAAATGGACCATTTTCCACTACATTTCATTGACCATATGTTAGAATGGTTAGTTAGTATGTCCCCTTATTATTTACTTCATGGCTGTTCAGTTTATTACCAAATCCATATAGCCCATGATGATCATGAAAGGTCAACATTTACGTATCCATTTGGAACATTTTCATATAGAAGGATGGATTTTGGTCTTTGAAATACTCCTTGTACTTTTGAGCATTTTATGTTGAGTACATTTTCAAAGTATCTTGAGAATTTATTTAATGTTTTTATAAATGATTTCACAGTTTATGGAACATCCTTTGATGCCTATTTTTCACACCTAGGTTCTATCCTCCATCGTTGCATAAAACAATATATTGTATCAAATTACAATAAATTCACTTTCATGGTTTACTGGCGAATAATTCTTGGTAATGTTATTTAAATTGAAGAAATTATAGTGGATAAATCAAATATTCAATTAATTACAACCCTTCTATATCCAAAAATTTTTCATGAGGTGTGGTATTCTTGTGTAATATTGTTTTTAATGAAGATTCGTTAAATAATTTAGTAAGATCTCAATTCACTTATCTCAATTATTACAAAAAATATTTTGAATTTGTGCTGGATAAAAATACGAGGATGCTTTCAATTCATTCAATATGAGTTTCACATAAAAATTTATTATCCAAAAAATAGTGTGGGATCTTCCCTTTGAACTTATGTGTGATGAATATGAATTTTACTTTGGGGATGTTTTTTCATAAAGGGTTGAGAAGGCTCTTCATGTAATAATGTATGCCTCACGTACCCTTGAACCTACCCAGGAAATCTACACAACCACTGGAAAATAACATCATTATATTGTTTTATCCTTTGAAATATTAAATTCATATATTATTAGGTCAAACATAATTGTCTTTTATGATCATGTTTCCCTTCATTTCCTTGTAAATAAACATAAATTTTTTCCCCTCCTCATTAGTTAGATGCTCCTCCTCTAGGATATTGAACATGATATTAGAGATAAGTGTGGAGTGAAAACTGTTGTAGCTAACCACAGTAGTTGGATTTCCCCACCACTAGACCACTATATTGACTCTAACCTCCCCATTAGAGAAATCATCCCTCATGAGATCCTTTGTGATGTTATGGACCTTATCCCTTGGTGTGAAGACATTATGAATTTTCTAGAAACATTTAGCGTAACATTGATTTAATCACTTCACAATCCATGAGACTAATATATGATTCATGATGGTACATTTGGGATGACCCTTACTTATAGAGAATTTTTAGTGCCCATGTTGTTCCTTAGTGTGTCCATGACCATGATTTACCCATTATTTTGACCTTTTTCCAAACATAAACTTGTGGGGGCCACATGTATTTCAACATACAACTCTAAAGTTCCTTAACTCAGGTCTTTATTGGCCATCATTTTATACAGATTCCCATCAGTTTCTAAGTCATGTATTCGATGTCCATTCATAGAGAATATCTCCAAGAGTAATGAAATGCCCCGAAATTCCATGTTATCTTGTGAGATCTTCAATGCATGGAGAATTCACTTCACCAGGTATTTTCCAAATTCATTTCTCTTTGTCTACATCTTATTCGATGTTGACTATGTATAAAAATGTGTAGATGAAAAGGCCACTAGGACTGGTGATTCTATAGTTTTTTTTGAATTTGTGAGGTCCCAAATTTTTTATAGGTTTGGTTTGCCAAGATTTTTCATTAGTGAGTAGGGTTCACATTTTTTCAATTCTAACATGAAAAACAATATATATAAGTATGGGGTTGTTCATAATGTATCCACTACATATCCCCGCCAAAATAACAGATAAGAAGAAATATTAAATAAGGAAGTTAAGAGAATCATGGAAAAAATGGCACAACCCAATAATAATGATTGGAGTTTATACTTGGATAATTCACTTTTATTTTATCATATAGATGTTAAAATATAAAATAGATTGTCACAATATAGGGTTGTGTTTGCAAAGGCTTTCCACCTCCTAGTGGAGGTAGAGAACCATGAATAATGGTCTTTGAAATAATGTAATATGAATCTCTTAGATACAAGTGAGCATATAAATTTTCTTATAATAGAGTTAGAAAAAATTTTGCGTGATGCATATGTGAACATATGAATCTATAAAGTAAAAAAAGAAACCCATGATGGAATGATTCAATAGTGGATATTTCATTTTGGTGTGATGTTTCTTGTGTATCATTCCAGGATAAATATCCATTCAGGTAAGTTTTGTTCCCAATGGATTTGTCCTATTACTATTTCAAATGTTTTCCATTTTGGTGCTATTTAAGTTTTTCATGAGATGAGTGGACAAAGGTTTTATATCAATGGGAATTGGATCAAACTCATTTATTTATATTTTCCAATTCATCATGTGGAGTAAATCCAACTTATAGATGCCACAAATTACACCACTTAACAAGATATCCATTCTCCTTGACATTATTTACTTATCTATTTATTTAAAATACTTACATTGAGAACAATATAATTAATATGTTTGGAGGAGGTTTACATATCATAGATACTATTCAGACAAAAACAAAAAAAATGTATTTTTCTTTTATTATTTGATTTTATTTAATTAGTGTTTTTATAAAAAAATTATCATAAAAAATATCCAAAATCATTTTTCATTATTGATTCAATCTTTGGAACATTGCATTGTTTTTGGAAAAATTATTTCCAAATTAAGGTTGATATGGAATATTTTTCATGAATTTGTATTATGATATCATTCTTAGGTTTTTAATTTCTATTAGAAAACCAAAAATCATTAGCACTGACCAATATTTTAATCCCTTGTTTGAGATACATTCTAATACCTTTATTGGATATTCTTACTTTTAATCACTTTCTTTATTGTCTCAGGTCATCTATTAAATATAAAAAATCCCTCGATTCTATCCGAATCTATAAGATTAATGTGTGTCACATTCATTATAGAGTCAACCATTCATTGAAAATAAATTTCTACAATTGACCAAAACTTTTGGCCACCATGATATTTAACCCTTCTTAAACTGTGGGGATCATGAAATTCCTATTATGTAGCCACATTACCATTAATGTATTCCAAAACACCAATATCATGTGTACATTCATGTTATACATTTAGAAATTGTGTGGGTGAGGATGTTTCAATGGGAATTAGTAGGAAAGAATCATTGTTATGTGTTGATATAATTGGTACCAACATTTTCCATGTGTAGTGGGTTCACAATCCATATTCTATCATTATTTAAAAAATTATTTATTATTTATCTCTAGTTAAAATTGTAAAAAATATTATCTTGTACATTGGAAAAAATAAAAAATTAAAAAAATGGAGAAAAGAGGTAGTTTATTCATTATTATTAACTGGTTGGTTTTGAAAAACAAAAATATTCCATGGGGATGGTTAATTTGAAGCGGTACACATTGTGAGGGGTTGAGTGAGTAAATTAATTGTAAACACCATTTGAATTTTGACACGATTTTCAAAAATTTTATTAAAACACTCTTCTTCTGTATCAGATATTTAAACATTTAATCTTTCCAACACTGGAACCTCAGAATAGACTGTTATAAGTCCACTTGAGTTGCACACTAGTTTTTTTGTAGAGAATTTATACTCTTGAAAATGATATGGAAAGATCATATGAACTTTGGAAGAATAACATAACTCTAATTTGATATATTCTTTTAGAGACAATGTAAAATTTCTATGTGAGGTAGGTTGTGACATGTTGTTTGGGTGAAAAAATGAGGTTGAAAAATTTTGAATCGGAGAAAATAAAATTGATAGGAAAATTGATCCCATAAATGATACATGATGAATTTAATTTCATAATAATATATCATGTTTTATTACCTTTGATTTAGGAATGATAATTTATTAGGATATAAGACTTTTCAAAATAGTGAATACGTTTAGGTAAGGAGGTGTGATCATTCCATGATTCTCTGTTCTATTTCACCCTTATACCAGTGTATTAAATTGGTTTTGTTTTCAATATTACAAGTATAATAATATATTGAACCTCAGGTTTAATTCAATTATAGTGTTTTTAACACTATTAAAAAGTAAATTTTTACTAGTTTTCATAATTACATTATAGTTGGAGGTGATTTTAATGGCCGGTGATGAATTCTAATTAAATGGGTCAAACTGGATAGGATCCAAGCACCAAAGGGGACTAAACTACAAAATTATACTAAATCGTGCATCTAAATGTGCTAAAGTTTCTGGAATAATCCAAAATTTAATTTTATACATTTCATATGAAGGATCCCAAGCCCTATTAGGAATCTGTGATGGGTATCTAAACTGATCTATCCTCGGAATCATATATTCACAATTTCAAAAGTTGTGTTCTGTATTGTGCGAATATATCAAGATTTAGTAGTTTAATGGGTGAAACATTTTAAGTGAATATATTAATGTGGTGTGGATAAAACATTATAGTTTTCTCAAAATATATAGAAGACTGTATAGTGGTTGAAAATAATGATCCAAGTGGGTTTACACAATTTGTGATCCAAAAACCACCTTCCATATTTCCTATAAAATGATACCTTGGGATCCTTATTTGGGAGTTCTACCAGGAGGAATGATGCTTTCATTTTGGAATCCCATAGTAGTCCTCTCATCATTACTATTATTTATGAAGGATATGTGATGTGATACATCAATATCTATGGCTTAAACCCTTTCCATGGTGTTCTAAAATCCTTATGATCACCCAAGGAGGAACGTTATGTAATCCTGAGCTTCATGTTTATATTATTTTGGATGATATTTTTAATTCCAAGTAGTATGCTTTTTTATTCATTGTATCTTCTTATTTAATTGAGTTATGTACTATTATGTCATGCTCAAACTCATATGGTCATGTTTGGGCTACCCTTTCATGTGATGTTTCACTCACTGTTAATCCTTTTTATCCCCCAATTCAATTGTGGTGTTTGTGTGGTATATATTGGTCAATTAATCTATTATAATCACTTTTAAGTAAACAAACATTTTTTCCATGACATCAAAAATACATAACATACAAACTTGGATTGCACATTGATTTCTTAATCTATTACCTTGGTGAGTATCTCTTATAATGTTGAACACCAATCACCCAATCATCGACAATATCTGATGAATCATTGTGTGTTTTTGACTGAACCCTTGTATTAATGCTAATTTAAAATTAGTAAAATTCTAGTTCTAGGAGATAGAAACATTGAATTAAATTATTATTATAAGTCCCCATCCTTAAAAATTACTTAATATTGGGTTATTTCAAGAATTCACATTGAGGACCTTTTCAGGTTTAGTGTTTTAGAGAATTAGATCATAAATCATGCATTATATTCCACATTTAAACAAGGTTGTTACATCAAAGATAGTATTCATTTCATTTCACCAAAGAAAACATATTTAAAATAAAACAAGGTTTCTTTCTTGAAACTTTCTCGACACTATCATCACATTATGTATTTTTCCCTTGACCTATGAAAAACATTTCAAAAACATGGGATGAGCATAAAAAGATCAGTAAGGTATATAAAAATACGGAAAGAAAACATTAGTCCACGTATACAAAAGAATAAATGAAATCATACTTTACACATAAAACATAAGCACATTAACATACCTCATGATATCATAATATTTATGAATAACTTATAGAAATCATAATATATAAAGGTAACTTGAGGCATTCATAACATTATTACATAGGGAGTAACCCTCATGGCTACGTTTGGTATACCCATTTACAGTATATTCCATAAATCTCTTTAGAAAAATCCTAGCTTTTAACTCCTTTGCATTACCAAATGCATTAGAGAGCTATCTCAGGCTCACCAGCCATTATTTTATCACGGAACCATCCGACTTCATAAACAATGCCCAAGAACCATAATATAATCATATCACATAAAACATGCATAAATGAATCATAACATTTCCACATTTCAATCACAAGATATCAATACAACCAATTGATATAATCAAAACATTATAAAAATAATGTTCAATACATAAATAAAATAAAAGAAAAACATGGTATTTATTTTTCATATAATTTTTTTTTGGCTTGTAGAGGAATCCAAAACACAAATAATGGTCATGACGGTGGAGACATCGTTGTTGCCATATACGTAAGACAAAAACATTCGTTCTGTCATTTAGTAAATCACTCATGTAAAAAGATTCATTTCGAATGAAATGAAAAGTCCAAAGGGCTTATTATACAACTAATAAAAGAAGGTCATATATTAATTGATGTATGCCTCAAAGAAAGGATATTGAGACGAAGTCCCTTACCTCAAGTCATACACGTCTTTTTCATTTTCTTGTATTCCTCTAAATGAGGTAACTCTTTTTGATTTGAGCGAAAGGCTTCCTTGGAAAGACTTCTGAACAAAGTGAGGATTCCAGGAGTAAGATATGGATGTGTAGAGATAATATGAGTAGAGGTTAGACAAGTCGAGGGCTTGAGAGGTGTGGGTAAGGGGGTAGAGGTGGACGCCTTTTTTTAGAGGGAGGATGGTCACTTTTTGAATGTCTTGAAATTTTACTTTATTATAAAATTATTTTCAGATTTTAAAGGTTAAAAATGATATATTTTGGGGATAAGGTGATAAGGTTTCGAAAACCACTCATACAATAAGTTTTCTACTAGTGTAAGTCTTAGATTTTACCTCATCTTTTAATTTTATTTAAATCGTTCATTATTGAGGTAATCATTGAATCTTCATGTGGTCAAAAATAAATTTATTTATATAATGTCTACAAATTATAAAAAAATACCATGATGTAGGAAATAATTATAGATTTCCAATGACTATTTATAGTCTAAGAGGACATTTATGTAAAAAAAAATTTAAATTTTTTTACTTAGGATATACAAACCTTTGTTATATTTCTCTTCTTTTTAAAAATAATTTCATAAATGTCACTATCAATCCCATGTGACTCCATGGGCCCTCAAGATTGGTAAAAATTTTACCTTGTTTGGTAATGACTCAAACAAGAGGATTTGGACACATTTTGGGGTCATTTTATATTATTATGATATAATTTTATTACACTTAACAACCCGATTCCTAATTAATCGCGATAATTAATGATAATTACCGTCATTACTATTAATAATGTCCCAGAAAAGAGTCATAATTACATAATTTTTACCTTCTGATTACATATATGGAATCCATTTTACCATATTCCAAACATATAAATTGCAGTAATTAATTAAAAAATAATTCATGTTGTCAAAACAAATAGCGTGTTTTTAAGAAACAATATCTATCAAAATATTGACACTTGTTTATGTACAATTACAAAGTGAAATTATTTCCAATGACCACTATTGAATTAAATGGTAACGATATATTCTAATTAAAATTTTAAAAAATTTAATTAACAATATAACTATATAATTAAATTATATGAAAAGGTGTTTTGATGCAAAATGAAGTATTTTTCACTATTCATTAAAAATGAACATTGTCAGAAAAATACCAAAAATTTATCCAAAGTAAATTTCAATGTCCCAATTTTAAATAAATGTTTTATTTTTATAAATAGAGCTTATTAAAGTGTCAAATGTTAGATTTAAACATGGGTTTCCATCAAAAATATGGTAAAACAATCTTTTAAAAATATTAGAGTATTCTATGCCTAAGATTGGATTTATTCTCATTTTAAGCCTATAAAACACTATATAATTCATAAATAGACATATTTATGAAAATATATTATTATTTACTTACTTTGGAGGTTACATCCTTCCACCTTTAAGAAATTGTGTCCCCGCAATTTATTTACCTATCAAATAAGTGTGTGTATTTATCCCTCATTGCATATTCAGATTCCCATGTTGCATCTTCAATCATGTGGTTTTCACAAAAAACCATTACTTGATGAGTCACCATATTCCGCAAAACATTCTCCCCATGGTAAATAATCTAGACCGGTTGTTCCTCATAAGATAGATTCTCTTCCAGCTGAACTACCTCTGGACTCAAAACATGAGATGGATCAGGCATGTACTTTCCTTAACATTGAAACATGATAAAAATTATGTACCTCAGATAAACTTAAAGGTAAACCCACTCGGTATTCAACTGATCCAACTCTCTCCATAGTTTCTTATTGTCCAATTGAACCTTGGACTCATCTTTCTTTTCTTACCAAATCACATCACACTTTTCAATGGTAGAACATTGAGAAACACATGATCACCTACCTCAAAAGAGAGATCATTCCCCATGTTGTCCGGTTAACTGTTCCGCCTTCTCTGAGATTTTCTCATGTGTTTCTTTATCAGCTGATCTTTTTCTACCAACTCTTCTACCAATTCTGGTCCCATCAACATCCTTTCACCCACTTCATCCCAAAAATCAAGAGTTCGACCTTGATTCCCATACAATGCCTGAAATGGTGTCATCTATATACTAGAATGAAAAATATTATTATATTGAAACTAAACCAATGAAAGATGTTGGTCCCAACTTCCTTGATAATCCATTGAAAAAGCACATAGCATATCATCCAATGTCTGAATTGTTCGTTCTGACTTCCCATCTGATTGAGGATGAAATGATGTACTAAAATTTAATTCAGTACCCAATTTCTTCTAAAGGCCTTTCCAAAAGTAAGAATTGATCCTTGGATCATGATCAGATACAATGGAGAGGGGAACTTCGTGTAACCTGACTATATATTTAAGATATAGTTGAGAAAGTTGATCTTGGGAAAAAGTATCTCGTATAGCAATGAAATGAGTAGAATTATTCAAGCAATCAACAACAACCTAGATTCCATTATTACCTCGAGGTGTCTTCTGTAATCCCACAAAGAAGTCCATGGATATATTGTCCCATTTGCACTCTAGCACTGGTAATGGATTATGCATCCCTTTCAAAAATTTCCACTCTTCTTTAACCTATTGACATGTCAAACACTTCACAGTCAAATAAGAAATATCTCTTTTCATTTCCATCCCACTAGTAATACTCTCAAATATCACTATACATCTTAGTAGTACCTGGATGAAATGAAAATAGAGAACTATGAGCTTCACATGACAACTCCCTCTTCAACTGTGAATCACAATGCACACACAATCTCTTCCCAAATCTCAATACACAATCATTATCAATGTTGAATTCAGGTAACATACCCTTCTGAACCTGCTCTAACATTTTCTGCAACTCACTATCTTGCTTCTGTGCTAGCTTAATTCTATCGGATAGGGAATATTTCACTGATACATGAAACAAAACAAAAGGATTGCCTACACTAACAAATTCCAAGACAAAATTCATCAAATCCATAACCAAATGATCATGTTCCAAATGTAACATGGTTAATGATGCATTACTTTTTCGACTCGAAGCATATGTCACTTTATTTGATTTTCCTAGGTGGTAGAGGATTGTATAATCATAATCCTTGATTAATTTTTTCCATCTCATCTGTCACATGTTCAATTATTTATGAGTGAATATATACTTTTAACTTTAGTGATCAGTATATATTTTACACATTACACCATAAAAATGAAGCCTCCAAATATTTTAAGTGAAACCAACAACAACTAATTTCAAATAATGTGTAGGGTGATTTATCTCATGAGTTTTCAACTGATGTAAAGCACAAGAAATTACATGATCATTCTGCATTAGGATTCAACAATGTATTTTCAATGAAGCATCACTGTAGATAACAAACCAACCATTCCTGGAAGGTAGATCCAATACTAAAGCATTCACTAATCTTGTTTTCAATTCCTAAAAACAATCATCACATTCTTTTGTATAGATAATCTTAACACCCTTCCGAGTTAGCTTAGTCAATCACTACTGGAATTTAGTCTTTTCCCAACGGCAGTATACCAACAGTTTGCTTAAACCGTTGGTATAGTGAGCCTTTGCCAACGGTTTAAGAAAACCGTTGGCAAAGAGAATTTCGGTGGAACCTTTCCCAATGGTTCACTGGAACCGTTGGAAAAGGGTGCTAAAATCACACATTTCCCAACGCTTTACTGGAACCGTTGGGAAAGGGGTGCTAAACTCACACATTTCCCAACGGTTCCAGTGAACCGTTGGGAAAAGTGTGCCTTTGCCAACAGTTTTTATAAAACGTTGGGAAAGGTTTCCCCCAAATTGCAGATCGCGATCTCCTCTCCCCATTCAGACAGAGCCCTAATCTATTCTCTCCGGTGCTCTCGTGAACCCCATCCTACTCCACTGCTCTCGCTAATCCGAACACCAGCACCCCCCATCCCAACAGGTACACCCCCATACGAATAGGTAAAATTTGATCTCAACCATATTGTTGTAGTTGTTTTAATGAATTGATTTTTTCCAGGTGTTGGTGGTTTAATTTATTATTGAAATTAATATCTAAATAGGATATTGTTTGTGTTTGTGATGAATTATTTAATGTTTTTGTATTCTATGTTTGGAAGGAGAGTGTTCAAAACATGTAAATCAGAGTTGGGATGTTTACATGTTTTGGATAATGGATTGTGGGAATTATGGATTGTGTTCAAACCAATTTGATATGTTTTGGATAATGGATTGTGGGGGTAGGGGGTGTCCACGGGGGTGGGAAATGCTGTCCACGGGGTGGGCGGTGCTGTCTAGGGGGTGTGGGCTGTTCTGGGGGTCTGGGTGGGGTGTCCTGGTGGGGGAGGGGTGTGTGGGGTGTCCAGGGGGGGTGGTATGTCTAGGTGGTGTTGGTGGGGTTGCAGGGGAGGGGGGTGTAGGCTATTTGGGAGGGTGGGAGGGGCTATACAAGGGGGTACGGGGTGTCCAGGGGGGGTATGTGGGTGGGCGGGTTGTCCACAAGGGTGGACGGGCTGTCCACGGGGGTGGCCGGGCTGTCAAGGAGGGGTGGGCGGGCTGTCCAGGGGGGGTGGGTGGGCTGGCCACGGGGGGTAGGGGTGTCTAGGGGGGTGGGCGGGCTATCCAAGGGGTTGGGGGCTGTCTATAGGGAGAAGGGGTGTCGAGGGGGTGGGTGGGCTGTCCACGGGGGTGGTTGGGCTGTCTAGGGGGTAGGGGTGTCTACGGGGGTGGGCGGGGCTGTCTAGGGGGTGTGGGCTATCCTGGGGTCTGGGTGGGGTGTCCTGGTGGGGGAGGGGTGTGTGGGGTGTCCAGGTGGGGTGGTATGTCTAGGTGGTGGTGGTGGGGTTGCAGGGAAGGGGGGTGTGGGCTGTTTGGGAGGGTGGGCGAGGCTATCCAGGGGGGGTACGGGGGTGGGCGGGCTGTCCACAAGGGTGGGAGGGATGTCCACAAGGGTGGACGGGCTGTCCACTAGGGTGGACGGGCTGTCAAGGAGGTGTGGGCGGGCTGTCCATGGGGGGTGGGTGGGTTGACCACAGGGGGTAGGGGTGTCCAGGGGGGTGGGCGGGCTATCCAAGGGGGTGGGGGCTGTCCATAGGGAGAAGGGGTGTCGAGGGGGGTGGGTGGGCAGTCCACGGGGGTGGTTGGGCTGTCTAGGGGGTAGGGGGAGTCCACGGGGGTGGGTGGGTTGTCCACGGGGGTGGGCCGGGCTGTCCACGGGGGTGGGAAGGGCTGTCCACGGGGGTGGGCGGGGCTGTCCAGGGGGTGTGGGCTATCTTGGGGGTCTGGGTGGGGTGTCCTAGTGGGGGAGGGGTGTGTGGGGTGTCCAGGGGGGTTGGTATGTCTAGGCGGTGGTGGTGGGGTTGCAGGGGTGGGGGGTGTGGGCTGTTTGGGAGGGTGGACGGGGCTATCCCGGGGGGTACGGGCTGTCCAGGGGGGGTGGGTGGGCTGGCCACAGGGGGTGGTTGTGCTCTCGCGAACCCCTCGTCCGAACATCATCGACCCCCGTGGACAACCCACCTTTTATCCCAAATTCCATATATTTATACATTATTTTATTATATTATGTCTCAAATCATCTAAAATATGTGTTTGATGTTCTTCACATGACCTATCATAATTCCTTCTCATAATCTATAGTGATCATGGGAAGATCCCATGCATGATTCATGATCACTCAAATTATTCTGCAGATCATACATAATGGAAGCCTTACAGGATGTGAGATGATTATATCTATGAAATCAACTCAGGTACCTGGTGAGGAAGTTCATATTAATTCAAAAAGGTAAATCGCATATGAGGATACCCTACTAATATGGTTATGGGATGAGGCATGCTCTGATGTGATAACACATTAAGTTCTTGTTGGTTTTACATTTTTTCAATAACACATTAGTATGTTTTTTTCACATGTGTAGTTGATACCATGATTATTTTCTTCCTTTATCGTTTACTTAAATGTATTTTCTATTAAAGTTCAATCCTATTGAATTGTTTATAAAAAAATGACTTATATGAATTCATTTTACAGAATGGACAGAAGTTGGATGTATGAAACTGATCGTATCTCAAGTGATTTTCAAAAAACTTTGGAGAGCTTTATAGATTTTTCATTTCACAATGCTTTAGATAGTGGTCGCATACACTGCCCATGTTCCAATTGTGTTGGTAGACCTTGGTTGAATCATGAAGAAGTCAGCTACCACATAACCAAAAATGGTTTTCAAGCAAACTACTTTGTGTGGTATCACAATGGGGAGAAAATGAAATCTCAAATTGGTGATGATCGAAATGAAAGGACTGGAATGGAGAATTTGTTAGATGATCGGTTTCTGTTTATTCATCATCATGAAAAAGAAAGGATTTCGACTCATGAAGACGTTGATATGAGGACAAATGATGCATCTAGTGAAAATGATGATATTGATAGGGTGAAAAAATTGAATGATGCTGCCACGACTCCAGTATATCGACAATGCGATAAAACGAAAAAGATGGAATTTTTAATCCGATAGTTTAATGGAAAAACTATGTATGGGATTTCTAATACAGCAATCGATTACATTCTTACCCTCTTGAAGGATTTACTTACAGATGATGCAGATATTCCCTCAAACCACTGTATGGCATATAAGTTAGTTGAAGAACTTGGATTTTCCAGAAACAAAATTCATGCTTTCCCGAAAGATTGCAGTTTATTCTGGGAAGAAACCGCTGAACGAAATGAATGTATAAAATGTGGCACATCCTGCTGGAAGTCAAAATCTGATGGAACACCATCCCGCGTTCCACAAAAAGTAATGTGGCACTTTCCATTGATCCCCAGACTCCAGAATATTTTTATGTCTGATGAAATATCAATAAAAATGAGATGGCATGATACCGAGAGAAAGAAGACTAATGATGAGTTGGTTCATCCTGCAGATGGATTTTCATGGCAGAGATTTGATGCTCGACATCCTGATTTTGCAGCCGACGTGCGTAATGTGAGGCTGGGTCTTTCATGCGACGGTTTTAATCCGTTTGGGCAGATGCTTACTTCGCACAGCACATGGCCAGTTTTTATACACATTTATAATCTTCCCCCATGGTTGTGTATGAAAAAATCTTTCACTTTCATGAGTATACTCATATCTGGTCCTTATGATCCTGGCATTGATATTGATGTATACATGAAACCTTTAATAAAAGAGTTGAAACTTCTTTGGGATGTGGGTGTGTGCACATACGATGCATGTTCAAAAGACATATTTCAGATGCGTTATGCGCTTAGGTGGACGATCAATGATTTTCCGGCTTATGCAATGATGTCTGGATGGAGCACGAAGGGAAAACTGTCATGTCCAGTTTGTATGAAGAATACACTATCCAGAAGACTGAAACATCGTTGTAGTTTCAGTTATATGGGACATCGACGATTTTTGCCAAAGGATCATCCATATAGAATGAATCGTCGAAGATTTGATAATACTATAGAGACCGATGATCCACCTCAGTGTATGTCTGGAACTGATGTGCTTAATGAATTGAAGGATTTCAGTTTTTCATTCGGGAAGGGTCAAATGAAATCCGGAAAGAGAAATAATGTTTCCACAGAAACCTGTTACAATTGGAGGAAGAGGAGTATCTTTTTTGATTTTTCTTATTGGTCAACCAATTTGCTACGTCATTGCTTAGACGTAATGCATATTGAAAATAATATATGTGAAATGTTGCTTTCAGTTCTTCTAAATGTCAAGGGGAAGACAAAAGATGATTTACTATCTCGACGTGACTTGGTGGATTGGGGAATCAGACCAGAATTGCATCCTGTGCGTATCAGTGAAAATAAATGGCAACTTCCATGTGATTCTTATGTGATGACACCTACTGAAAAAAAACAATTTTTGGAAGTATTAGAGACTATTAGAGTTCCTGATGGCTATTCAAGCAACATATCTAAACGGGTCAACAGAAGAGAGTTGAAGCTAAATTCTTTGAAGACTCGTGATTATCACGTTCTACTGCATGAGTTGCTTCCAATAGCAATCCTTCATCTTTTGTCCAATAATGTAAGGGTGGGTGTTATTCAGTTTTGAAATTTGTTTAGAGATCTTTTTGCTAAGAATTTGTCCAAGTCTTTCTTGCAAACAATGTTGACAGATGCCCCATTAATTTTGTGTGAGTTGGAAAAAATATTTCCCCCATCATTTTTCACATGCATGCTGCATCTGACTGTCCATATTCTAACTGAAATACTTCTCTGAGGACCTGTTTATTTTCGTTGGATGTATCCAACTGAAAGAAATATGTTCACATTAAAGTCTTATGTTCGAAACAAGAATCATCTCGAAGGTTCTATCGTGAACGGTTACTTATCTCAAGAATGTATGGATTTCTGTTCAATGTATTTGTCTGATCTTACTACAAGAATGAACAGACCAATGAGAAATGAAGAAGAACAATATGAGCAAATTGAACCCAGTTTTCCATCACATCCTCAAACAGGAGGAATTCCTGGATCATATACATTGAAGACATTAAGCCTTGAAGAGCGGGAGATGGCACATCGCACAGTTTTGTTCAACTGTGATTTGTTCGATGACTATATCAGGTAACAAAATTGAATATGTATATCTTACATATATATCTGTTAAACTATTCATATTTTTTTATCTACAGGGAACATAAAACAATGATAAATAGGAAGAATCGTTCTTTATATTTGAGAAAGAGAGAGACTTTGCATAGCAAAGAGTTTTCTACTTGGTTAAAATTGAAGGTAAAAATATTACTGTTTAAATTAATTATTTCAATATTTACTTAAGTTTAACTGTCATTTATATTGCAGGTATTGAGTTTTTCTGATGACTCTATCTCTGAGGAAATAAGAGCTTTGGCTTTTGGTCCTAATACCGTGGTTCGTGACTGTAAATCAATTGTTATCAATGGGTATAGATTTATTGTCACTGAACGAGCCAAAAACATGAGAACACAACATGATGGTAGTATGGTTACTGCCACAACAGATTGTTATGCCAGTGCATTAGATAGTAGACCGCAACTTGAAAATGTGGGTTATTATGGAGTCATTGAGAAAATAATAATATTGGATTATTACTCTCATGGACGAGTCACAATGATGAAATGCCATTGGTTTGATTCGATGAAGAGACATGGAACATTTATTGATGATTGTGGATTTCGAGTAATTAATATGACCCACACTCTTGCAACCGAAGAACCATATGTGTTGGCATCAATGGTTAAACAAGTTTTTTATGTCAAAGATCAACTTCAACCTGAATTTGGTGTCATAGTTGAAGTAATTCCAAGACATATTTTTGATGATGCTGATGATGGAATTGACACTGTCCCTATTGCCATTAGAACCAATCCATTTATTTCTTTTGATGACTCCAATAGCTCAATTGTCAGAGTTGATTGTGAACCTGAAATTGTGGTTGGAAATATATAGAATCATTCATCCATGTTCTCAATTATTTTGGTTTACCTCAAGTTGGGTTGTTAAGGTTGGTAATATTCATATTTATTTAGTATTGATCACAAATATGTTTTAGCTGACCTGACCGTTATGTGAATTTTCAATGTTTATTGGTTGCTGTTTTATTTGAATTGCATTTTCTAATTTGGAATTGAACTGTATTAAAACCAAATCAAACAATATTTCTAACTTGGTGAACATTACAACTTTTATGTTTTATTAAATTCATTCGAGCTCTTCTAAAACAATTGATAGCTAAATTACCAATAAATCCCCTCATTCCCTCATATATTTAGTTTTTTGGTTTACACATTAATTTTCTTTTTCTAATTAATTACATATTTGTTTTCAAATGAAGGAAATGTAGCCAATTGAAGAGAGACGGAGAAAAAAAATGGCGGAGAACAATCGTCAGATGGAGGAGATGGGCATTCCACCATTAGTGCCTATAGTGAGTACTTTATTTCATATATATATATATATATATTTACAGAATATATAATGTCATGTGATTATCTTTTTTTGTAAATTTTTTTGTAGGATGCACCATTACGTCGACAGTTATTCGACGAGGATCCTAGTACTGGTCCTAGTACTCAGGCCGGTGGTACGAGGAGGGTTCGTACCAGAGGTGGACGTAGAGCTGCGCGTGCCCGACTCGACCCTGCCCCTCCCACTGACATTTCAGCCTTCCCACATTCTGATCCCGGTGTGTCATTAGGGACACACGGGGTATTTAGGCCTCCCATGTTTTCGCTACCTTCTGCATCTTCTGCCCCATAATTTTCACATCCCATGATGATTCCCACTCCCCAGTCACCATCAGGTCATACAGCTGTTCCATCTTCTTTTCCTTCTACTTCTGTCTCTCCGAGCTTTTATATTCCATCGTCTTCGACTCCTATTCCACCAGAGGGTGTTCCATAAGGTTCTGTGGATCCGGCGCCACTCATTGATTAGACTAGCGCAGGTATATTTATAAAACCCTAACAAATTTTTATAGCAATATTTATTTTCATTATAACATGTTTTGATAAAATATTTGTTTTTCTTTCATGACAGATACATCTACTGACAGGAGGCGGGGGCGGGGCCGTACACGCATGTGTTCGGTGTGGAACCGTCGCACACAGGTTATGGTGGAATATAATGAAGACAATCAGATGGTTGAGAAAACATGGCAGCAATGTCGGAGTTTTCTGGCGACGCTTGCCAAATACTCCGACATCATTCCCGTCAGCCTGCTGTCGTGGAGACTTTTGCCACATGAGGTCAAAGATAGAGCTTTGGCAGAGATATGGGTAAAAAAATCTGTTGTATTTAATTCCATGAATTATTTTTGTATTTATATGAATTAATATTTTGATTTCAGCTTCGATTTAATTTTCCTGATGGTGAGGGTGCACGACTGGAACGTCTAAAGGATTTAGGCGAGCTTTGGAGAGCCTAAAAGCATGAGCTGTATATTGGATGGCGTGATAGAGTTGGAACTGAGTTAGAGGTGGGTACCAGTCGTGGATGATTGTCCTATAGAGCAGTATCGTCAGATGATTACTCATTGGACGAGTACCTAGTTTAAGGTATGAATTACATTTGAGGTATTTAAATAATAACTTTCAAGTTTTGCATTAATATTATCCTTTTCATTATCGAATTTTATTTAGGAATCATCTGGAAAAAATAAAAAAAAACATTGATGAAATAAAATACCTCCATACACTAGGACGCACGACGATGCCGGATCATGAGAGGCAGCAGGTATGACAATTGTTTATAAGTTTTCTTTACGACTTACATTTTTATTCTGTTTCCTCAATTATTTAATCATTTGCTAAAGTTTTTATATAACTTTTGTTTTCAATGTAATTGTAGAGGAAAGTACAAAATATTGAAGGACGTGTGCCTCGAGCAAAACTGTTTTTGCTCGAGTAGACGAAAAAAGGATGGAAGTGCTATCAACGAAGCGACTCAGCAGCATATTTTAAGTTTTAATTTGTTGATTTTATATTTTAATATCTATTTTGTAACTTAATAATATATTTATATTTGTAACAGGATGCTTTAGAGGCCCTCGATTCCCAATAAGCAGACAATTTGGGCCATCTGATCACTTACATCAAGTGTTGAGAGAGGATCATTCTGGCAAAGTACACTGCCGACCTAGGATAGCCCCTAAGAGGTATTGGCCTGCCTCAGGTACGAGTTGTAGTGCCACCGAGCTGCAGCAAGTTAGGGCACAGGCAGAACATGCTGAGAAAAGCGCCATAGAGACGACAAAACAGTCTGCTAGGGAAAACAGTGCATTTATGAAATTTATTGAAGTTCTACGTCCAACACTTCCAGCAGAGGCCAGCCCAGCGATTGATGAATACATGTCATCGATACATTCTATATATGGTGCACCAGGTGGCAGTTCCAGTGGTTTTCAGGCCGATGTCCATCATGAAGATGATGATGGCGAGGAGTTTGATGCGGAAGAGGAGGGAGACGAGGAGGGAGAGAAGGAGGGTGAAGGCGAGGAGGAAGGCGCTGTGGAGGGTGAGGACGATGAGGAGGACGATGACGAGGGTGATGATGATGATGATGGTGATGGTGATGCTGATGTGGGACATATTGACCCATTACATTTTTGAATTATATTACTGAGATTTGATGTTTAATATATTCTAGTTGTTGGTTTTATCTAGACTCGTAATATAGTATTGGAGTTGAGTTATTTTTATATATTGTCTGTTTTTATGGATGTTGTTGTCTTTTAGTGGTTGTGTGTTTGTGAACTCCCTGGACAACCCCCCTCATTCTTGGACCCTGGACAACCCCCCCCTCCCCCTTGGACCCCGAACACCCCCCGAACACCCCCCGGACAGCCCCGCGGACAGCCCCGCAGACAACCCCCCGTACAGCCCCCAACCCTCCACCCTGGACCCCGGATAGCCCCCCTGACAGCCCCACGGACAACCCCCCCACCCTCCCCCTTGGACCCCGGACAACCCCCCAAACACCTCCCGGACAGCCCCCTGAACAACCTCGGACAACCCCCTGAACAACCCCTGAACAACCCCAGAACAACCCCTAAACAACCCCCTGAACAACCCCCAGACAGCCCCCTGAACAACCCCGGACAACCCCCTGAAGAACCCCCAAACACCCCTCGGACAGACCCCGTACAGCCCCCCCACCCTCCTCCTTGGTCCCCGGACAGCCCCCCGGACACCCACCGGACAGCCCCCCCGGACAGCCCCCGCGGACAGCCCCCTGAACAGCCCCCCGTACAGCCCCCAACCCTCCACCCTGGACCCCGGATAGCCCCCCGGACAGCCCCCGGACAGCCCCCGGACAGCCCCCCGGACAACCCCCCCACCCTCCCCCATGGACCCCGGACAACTCCCCTAACACCCCCGGACAGCCCCCTGAACAACCCCGGACAACCCCCCGGACAACCCCTGAACAACCCCTGAACAACCCCTGAACAACCCCTGAACAACCCCTGAACAACCCCCTGAACAACCCCCGGACAGCCCCCTGAACATCCCCGGACAACCCCCTGAACAACCCCCAAACACCCCCCGGACAGACCCCGCACAGCCCCCCCCACCCTCCTCCTTGGTCCCCGGACACCCACCGGACATCCCCCCCGGACAGCCCCCCAGACAGCCCCTCCACCTTCCTTAATTTCATTAGCTCTGAAATGTTTCATAGCACGATCAACTAAAATATAATCCATACTAAATATGATATATAAATATTCTATATGAATTTCCATAAGATTTTAAGTGAAAACAAAAAGTGAAATACGAAAAACTGACCAAACGCATTCGAAATGTGTTGGACGCCCGTTTTGGCCGTTTATGACACCAGAACTGCGTTGTCGGTCACTGAGGGCACACGGCATGTCCGATTGATGTGCCGTCTACTCAACCACTTCATAAATCACTCACCCGTATTTGTCGTCTGATTTCAGGCCATTCCGAAATCGTTCGGCCCGTTTGGACCACCCTCACGCGCATTTACGAAGCGCGCGCATCACTTAAAACACAAATATTGAGACGTACCGTGCAAACCGCACGTCCGATTGACGTGCCGTCTACGTGTACACGTCAAGAATAAAAATGAGAATGTTTCATTGTGGTTTCAGCTCAATCCAAGGTCGTCCACTATGAATTTGACCGTTTGACGCCCGTTTTGGCCGTTTATGACACCAGAACTGCGTTGTCGGTCACCGCGGGCACACGGCACGTCCGATTGACGTGAAGTCTGCTCGACCACTTCAGAAATCACTGTCCCGTATTTTTTGTCTGATTTCAGTCCATTCCGACTTCGTTCGGCCCATTTGGACCCCCCTCACGCGCGTTTACGAAGCGCGCACATCACTTAAAACACGAAAATTGAGTCGTACCGCGCAAACCGAAGGTCTGATTGACGTGCCGTCTGCGTGTACACATCATGAATAATAATTAGAATGTTGCACGGTGTTTTCAGGTCAATCCGAGGCCGTCCACTGTGAATTTGACCGTTTGACGCCCGTTTTGGCCGTTTATGACACCAGAACTGCGTTGTCGGTCACCACGGGCACACGGCACATCCAATTGACGTGCCGTCTGCTCGACCACTTCATAAATCACTCACCCGTATTTTTCGTCTGATTTCAGGCCATTCCAAAATCGTTCAGCTCGTTTGGACCCCCCTCACGCGCGTTTACGAAGCGTGAACATCACTTAAAACACGAATATTGAGCTGTACCGCGCAAAACGCACGTTCGATTGACGTGCCGTCTGTGCGTACACGTCACTAATAATAATTAGAATGTTGCACGGTGGTTTCAGCTCAATTTGAGG
This sequence comes from Viscum album, assembly GCA_963277665.1. Taxonomy (NCBI): domain Eukaryota; kingdom Viridiplantae; phylum Streptophyta; class Magnoliopsida; order Santalales; family Viscaceae; genus Viscum; species Viscum album. Next base: position 823,570,264 of record OY728148.1, on the reverse strand, counting down.
TCATCCGCTATGAATTTGACCGTTGGACGCCCGTTTTCGCCGTTTATGACACCAGAACTGTGTTGTCGGTCACCACGGGCACACGGCACATCCAATTGACGTGTAGTCTGCTCGACCACTTCAGAAATCTCTGTCCCTTATTTTTCGTCTGATTTCAGGCCATTCTGACTTCGTTCGACCCATTTGGACCCCACTCACGCGCGTTTACGAAGCGCGCACATCACTTAAAACACGAATATTGAGCTGTACCGCGCAAACCGCACGTCTGATTGACATGCCGTCTGCGCTTACACGTCACGAATAATAATTAGAATTTTTCACGGTGGTTTCAGGACAATACGAGGTCGTCCGCTATGAATTTGACCGTTGGACGCCCGTTTTGGCCGTTTATGACACCAGAACTGCGTTGTCGGTCACCACGGGCCTACGGCACGTCCAATTGACGTGCCGTCTGCTCGACCACTTCATAAATCATTCACCCGTATTTTTCGTCTGATTTCAGGCCATTCCGAAATCGTTCGGCCCGTTTGGACCACCCTCACGCGCATTTACGAAGCGCGCGCATCACTTAAAACACGAATATTGAGCCGTACTGCGCAAACCACACGTCTGATTGACATTCCGTCTACGCGTACACGTCAAGAATAATAATTAGAATGTTTCACGGTGGTTTCAGCTCAATATGAGGTGGTCCACTATGAATTTGACCGTTTGACGCCCGTTTTGGCCGTTTATGACACCAGAACTGCGTTTTCGGTCACCGCGGGCACATGGCACGTCCAATTGACGTGCCGTCTGCTCGACCACTTCAGAAATCACTCACCTGTATTTGTCGTCTGATTTCAGGCCATTCCGACTTCGTTCGGCCCGTTTGGACCCCCCTCACGCGCGTTTACGAAGCGCACGCATCACTTAAAATACGAATATTGAGACGTACCGCGCAAACCGCATGTCCTATTGATGTTCCGTCTACGCGTACACGTCACAAATAATAATTAGAATGTTGCACGGTGGTTTCAGCTCAATCTAAGTTCTTTCGCTATGAATTTGACCGTTGGACGCCCGTTTTGGCCGTTTATGACACAAGAACTGCGTTGTCGGTCACTACGGGCACACGGCACGTCATACTGATGTGCCGTCTGCTCGACCACTTTAGAAATCACTCACATGTATTTGTCGTCTGATTTCAGGCCATTCCGACTTCGTTCGGCCCGTTTGGACCCCCCTCACGCGCGTTTACGAAGCGCGCGCATCACTTAAAACACGAATATTGAGCTGTACCGCGCAAACCGCACGTCCGATTGATGTTCCGTCTACGCGTACACGTCACAAATAATAATTAGAATGTTGCACGTTGGTTTCAGGTCAATCCGAGGTCGTCCGCTATGAATTTGACCGTTGGACGCCCGTTTTGGCCGTTTATGACACCAGAACTGCGTTGTCGGTCACCGCGGGCACACGGCACGTCCGATTGACGTGCCGTCTGCTCGACCACTTCATAAATTACTCACCCGTATTTTTCGTCTGATTTCAGGCCATTCCGAAATCGTTCGGCCCGTTTGGACCACCCTCACGTGCGTTTACGAAGCGCGCGCATCACTTAAAAGACGAATATTGAGCCGTACCGTGAAAACCGCACATCTGATTGATATTCCGTCTGCGCGTACACGTCAAAAATAATAATGAGAATGTTTCACGGTGGTTTCAGCTCAATCCGAGGTCGTCCTCTATGAATTTGACCGTTTGACGCCCGTTTTGGCCGTTTATGACACCAGAACTGCGTTGTCGGTCACTGCGGGAACAGGGCACGTCCAATTGACATGCCGTCTGCTCGACCACTTCATAAATCACTCACCCGTATTTTTCGTCTGATTTCAGGCCATTCCGACTTCATTTGGCCCGTTTGGACCCCCCTCACGCGCGTTTACGAAGCACGCGCATCACTTAAAATACGAATATTGAGTCGTACCGCGCAAACCGCATGTCTGATTGACGTGCCGTCTGCGCGTACACGTCAAGAATAATAATTAGAATGTTGCACGGTGGTTTCAGCTCAATCTAAGGTCGTCCGCTATGAATTTGACCGTTGGACGCCCGTTTTGGCCGTTTTTGACACCAAAACTGCGTTGTCCGTCACCGCGGGCACACGACACGTCCGATTGACGTGCCCTCTGCTCGACCACTTCATAAATCACTCTCTCGTATTTTTCGTCTGATTTCAGGACATTCCGACTTCGTTCGGCCCATTTGGACCCCCCTCACGCGCGTTTATGAAGCACATGCATCACTTAAAACACGAATATTGAGTCGTACCGCGCAAACCACACGTCTGATTGACGTGCCGTCTGTGCGTACATGTCACGAATAATAATTAGAATGTTTCACGGTGGTTTCAGCTCAATTCGGAGACGTGGTGTGGCTGGCACCAGTCAAAGTGTCCGTCTTTTGTTTCAAAAGGACGTCATTTTAAGTGAAAAGCATCAACTGACATACAGAAAACCGACCAAACGCATTCCGAATATGTTGATAATTTATCCCAACAATCCATGGGTCATATGTGACGTGTACGAGCCAACCCGGGATGAATCTGAGTCGCGGTGTGGCTAGGATAAGTCTAAGTGACTCTATTTTTTTTAAAATGGACACCATTTTAAGTACATACGGAAAAACGACCAAACGGATTCGGTTTCCGTTGAAACTTTAGGAGAACGATCCATGGGTCTTACGTGACGTGTACGAATCATCCCCGCTTCAATCTGACATGTGGTGTGGCTGACACCACTCAAAGTGTCCGTCTTTTGTTTCAAAAGGACGTCATTTTAAGTGAAAGGCATCAACTGACATACAGAAGAATGACCAAACACATTCGGATTTTATCGATACTTTATCAAAATGATCCATGAGTCATATGAGATGTGTATAAGTCAACCCCGTCTTAATCCGAGATGTTGTGTGGCCGACACCGCTCTAACTCTGTCTCTTTTGTTTAAAATGGACATGATTATAAATGAAAAGAACAACTGGCATACACAAAACCGACCAAACGCATTCGTAATATTTTTATAATTTATCACAACGATCCATGGGTTATATGTGACATGTACGAGCCAACCTGGGATGAATCTGAGTCTCGGTGTGGTCAGGATTAGTCTAAGTGTCACTCTTTTGTTTAAAATGGACAATATTTTATGTACATACGGAAAACCAACCAAACGCATTCGGTTTCCATTTAAACATTAGGAGAACGATCCATGGGTCATATGTGACGTGTACGAATCAACCTCGCCTCAATTGGAGACGTGGTGTGGTCGGCACCACTCATAGTGTTCGTCTTTTGTTTCAAAAGGACGTCATTTTAAGTGAAAAACATCAACTGGCATACAGAAAACTGACCAAACATATTCGGATTGTGTCGATACTTTAGCACAACAATCCATGGGTCAAATGTGACGTGTACGAGTCAACCCCGCCTCAATCTGAGGTGCGGTGTGGCCAGTATCACTTCAGGTGTATGTATTTTGTTTAAAATGGACATTATTTGAGGTAAAAATATATGGTATAGAAAAAACTGATCAAATTATGAATTGAATTTCGGATTCCACATATAATTGTCATCTAAATTTTAAAATGAGTTCTAAATGAAATATGTATGTTTATAATTATGTTATGAATTCTACTTTAATTATGGATGTGTATATTTTCAAGATGCATTATATGTGTTGGTTGGTTGGTTTTCATTATTTGTATGTGTTGGTTTGTTCTCTATATGTATGCATTATATGTGTTACAAGTACAATAATTGGATTGAAAAATGAATTGAAAACGAGGGCATAATTGGATTGAAAATTGAATTGAAAATGCCCAAAAACCAGACCTACTGTGCAAATTCAAGGCTGCTATGCAATTTTCACAACAAAGCCTATGCCAACAGTTTTCAAACCGTTGGCATAGGCTCTATGTATCTTTTTTTACCAATGGTTCCTCGAACCGTTGGTAAAAACACCCTATCCCAACAGTTTCAAACCGTTGGGATACCCTGTTGCATGGTTGTTTTTACCCACGGTTCTATGAACCGTTGGTAAAAACCTTTTCCAACGGTTTGTAAACCATTGGGAAAGAAAATTATCTATTGATTTACCAACGGGCCAAACCGTTGGGAAAGGCCTTTCCCAACGGTTTGGCAGAACCGTTGGGGTAGGTTGATTTTTTCTGACCTATCCCAACAGTTCTGTGTAAACCATTGGGAAAATCCTTTCCCAATGGCTTAATTCCCCACGGTTTGCAGAACCGTTGGTATAATATATACTAACGGTTCTAAACCGTTGGGAAATGCTGGATTTCCAGTAGTGAATGGGCTGGACAACCATGAAATTTTTTTAACAAACATTCGGTAATAGTCTACCAAACCAATAAAACTAAAAATCATGGTTTCATTTTTGGGTCTTGGCCATTCATCAACAACCTTTGTTTTTACAGGATCAATAGTTCTTCCATCTTTAGAAACAATGTGACCAAGGAAAGAAATTTGTGGCATCCAAAACTCACACTTACTGAATTTCCCATACAATTTCTTTTCTATTAAGGTTTTCAAAATAATCCTTAAAGGAGTTTCATTCTCCTATTTACTTTTAGAAAACACCAAAATATCAACAATGAAAACAACCACAAACTTATCTAAGAAGTCATGGAAATTTTTATTCATATGGTCCATGAATACAGAATGTGCATTGGTTAACCCAAAAGGCATAACAAAAAATTCATAATGGGAATATCATGTATGAAATGAGGTCTTTAGAAAATCTACTTCCTTTACCTTCAACTGATGGTTCCCCAATCTGAAGTCAATCTTTGAAAAATACTGAGCTCCCTAGAGCTGATCAAACAAATCATCGATATGAGGCAAAAGATATTTGTTCCTAACAGTGATATTATTCAAGGCTCTATAATCAATGAAAAGTCTCATTGAACCATTATTTTTTAAACAAATAAGACAGAAGCACCCCGGGGTGATGTGCTAGGTCGAATGATACATTTATCCAATAAATCATGCAATTCCTCCTTCAACTCTAAAAGTTCAATTTGAGCCATTCGATAAGGGGTTTTGAATTTGGTTTAGCATCAGTAACTTTCTCAACAGTAAATTCAAATTCCCGATCCAGTATTATTCCAGGAAACTCATTAAGAAAAACATCAGGATAGTCATTTACCACCAGAACATCATTAATCTGAACTGTTACATTTTTTTCAAAAATATGTGCAATGTAACATTCATTTACATCTTTTAGAAGTTTTTCAGCCTCTTAATATATTATCAACAATAAGGGTTCATTCTTGTACACAAACTAAAAGACTTTACAAAATAAAATTCTTTAGCTCTACAGTCAATCTTAGCATGGTAAATAGAGATCCAATCCATACCCAGGATAGCATCATACTCTACTAGAGGTGAACAAATAATGTTTTCATGTTGATTCTTTCCATAGGTAAGTATAAAAAGATTCTTATAAATTTTTTTTCCTCAAAACTGCACCCAGATGTTTTTACCACAAGTTCAGGAGACATTTATTGATATGGAATTCCCAATTTACAAGAAAATTTTTCAGAGATGAAAGAATGTGTAGACCCTGAATAAAACAACACATTGGAATAATATAAAAAAACAAACTACCTAATACCACATCATTTGATGGACCATCATATGCTGAAGTAGATTCAATGTATTTCACCACTCCTTTCTGCTTATATTCTATCTGCTTCCCATTATTCATGCTCTTTGTCAGACAATTGTTTGCATAACAACCCATCTCATTGCACTTGAAACATTTCACTAACTGTAAATTAAATTTGGTCTTACCATTACCCTGGTCTTTTTCACTGCAATAACGAGCCTTATGTCCCATCATACCACATCATACGCACATTCCAAAATTCAAAAGACATTCCCCAGCATGCTTTTTACCACATTTATCAAAAACTGCAAACTTAGTTTTCTTACCATCAAACCTTTTTGAAGGATTCTTCCTGTTCTCCTGCCCCCTAGATCTCTTCTTCTTTTGGTTTTCATAGAACACTTGATCATCGGCAAACTTCATTTCAACCTTCTGAGCACATCGAAAAATTGTTTCATAACTTTTGAACTCATGAGAAGATAATGACCTTCGATGTATTGGCTTTAAGTCTGAGTAAAAATGATTGATTTTACTATCAGGTTCTATGATAAAATTTGGAGCATACCATTCCAATCGAGTGAACTTTTCTTCATAAGAAGCCACTAAGTCGTCCTATTGCCACAATTGAAAGAATTGGTTTTCCATCCTTAGTCGAATAGCCTAAGGAAAATATTTCTGAAGAAACGTCCTTTGAATTCATCCCAGTCCAGAGAATCAATATCATCAATGTCCCTGATATTTTTAACCCTAGACCACTACTGATCGGCTTCACCCTCCAAATGTTAAACAGCAAGACTAGCCTTTTGATTGTCTGAACACACCGTGACATCAAAAATATTCCCATGTGCTATAATCAACCCTTCAACTAGCACATGGTCAGATGATCTTCTAAATGATGGGGGATATTGCCACATGAAATGTTCCTCTGTGGTTGATCTGGATGATCCTGTCATTGGTTACCACTACCATTTATCACTTGAGTCAACTGCGCCATTACTACAACAAACTGTTCAGTTCCAATTCTGATCATCTGAGGATACTGATTTGGAAGGGAATTTACTTATGTATTCCTTCCTAGAACTACTACCATGCTTCCTCTATGAAAACCCATTACGAACAAACATGTCTTAGATGAATCAACATGGTAATCTTGAAATTCTATATCATTTCAATTTGACCTTAATGTGTAAAAATAAATTTTGGATAATCATTTTATATAATTAAAACTCCTAATGTTATCTAAACTGACCTTTGATACTAACTATAATTCCCCAACCTTAAGCATTACTTAATCTTGGGTAATTTCAAAGATTCACATTGATGACCTTTTCGGGTTTAGAGTTTTAGAGAATTATCTCATAAATCATGCAATACATTCCACATTTAAACAAGGTGGTTATATCAAAGATAGTATTCATTTTTTTCCACAAAAGGAAACATGTTTAAAATAAAACATGTTTTCATTCTTGACACTTCTTTGACACTATCATCACATCATGTACTTTTCCCTTGACCTATGTAAAACATTTCAAAAACTTGGTATGAGCATAAAAATCTCAGTAAATGATATAAAAATACGGAAATAAAACATTAGTCCACGAATACCTAAGAATCGATGAAATCAAACTCTACTCATAAAACACATGCACTTTAACATACCTCATGAAATAATAATATTTTTGAATAAATCATAGAAATCGTAAGACATAAAGGTAACATGAGGAATTCATAACATTCTTACGTAGGGAGTAACCCTCATGGTTACATTTGGAATACCCATAACAGTATATTCCCTAAATCTTTTTGGTGAAACATTAGCGTTTAACTCTTTTGCGTTACCCAATGAATTAGAGAGAAATATCAGGATCACCCGCCCTTAGTTGATCATGGAACCACCCGACATCATAGACAATTCCCAAGAACCATAACATAATCGTATCACATAAAACATGCATAATGGAAACATAACATTTCCACATTTCAATCACAATATATCTATACAACACATTGATATAGTAAAAACATTATCAATACCATTTTCAATAAAAAAATAAAATAAAATTAAAACATGGAATTTATTTTTCATTTACAAAATGTTCTGGCTTGTAGAGGAAGCTGAAACTCAAATAATGGTCATGGCGGCGGAGAAGAAGTTGTCGCTGCATATGTAAGACAAAAACAATCCTTTTGTCGTTTAGTAAAACGCTTCTTGAAAAATGATTCATTTTGTATGAAATTAAAAGTCAAAAGGATTTATTTTAAAAATAATAACATAATGTTGTATATAAATTGAAGTATGACTCAACGAAAGAAGATTGAGACGAAGTCCCTTACCTCAAGTCCATCTTGTCTTGTTTGTTTCTTAATATTCCTCTAGATTGGGTAACTCATTTTGATTTGAGAGAAAGGATTCCTTTGAAACACTTCTTCTCATAGTGAGTCTTCTAGGAGTAAGAGAGGGTTATGGAGAGATATTATGAGTAAAGTTTGGATGAGCCAAGGTCTTGAGAGGTGTGGGTAAGGGGGTAAAGTTGGGAGCCTTTTATTAGAGGGAGGAGGGTCACTTTCGGAAAGACTTGAAATGTTACTTTATTATAAAATTATTATCATATTTTAAAGGTACCACAATGATATATTTTGAGGATATGGTGATAAGGGTTCTAAATCCACCCATCCATATAGGTTTTTGACAAGTGTAAGTCTTATATTTTACCTTATCTTTTCATTTTATTTTAATCGTTCATTAATGAGGTAATCGCTGCATCATCATGGTGTCACAAATATATATATTTATTTAATGTATAAAAATTAAAATAAAATACCATGATGTAGGAAATATTTTCATATTTACAATCACTATTTATAGTCTAAGATATCATTTATGTAAACAAAATTAAATTTTTTTTACTTAGCATATACAAACCTTTGTTATATTTATCTTATTTTTAAAAATAATGTCATAAATGTCACTATCACACCCATGTGACTCCATGGGCCCTAATGTTCGGTAAAAATCTTCCCATGGTCGGACATGACTCAAAAATGAGGATATGGACATATTTTGGGGTCATTTTATATTATTATGATATTATTTTATTACCCTTAACTACCCGATACTAATTAATCACGATAATTAGAGATAATTACCATCATTACTAGTCATAATGTCCAAAAACAAAGTGTTTTAATTACATAATTTTGACCTTCTGATCTAAATATGGAATGAATTTTACCAAATTTCAAACACAGAAATTGTAGTAATTAAGTTAAAAATATTTATCGTTGTCAAAACAAATAACATGTTTTTAAGAAAGAATATCTCTCAAAAGATTGACACTTGTTTATGTCCAAATCCAATGTGAAATTAATTCCAATGACCACTGTTGAATTAAATGGTAAAAATATATTCTAATTACACTTTAAAACCAATTAAGAAGAAAATATAACTATATAATTATATTAGATGAAAAAGATATTTTGAAGTAAAATGCAGTATTGTTCACTATTCATTAAAAATGAACATTGGTAGAAAAATACCAAAATTTTATCCAAAGTAAATCTCAATTTCCCATTTCTAAATTAGTTTTATATTTTGAGAAATAGATCTTATAAAGTTGTCAAATGTTATATTTAAAAATGGTTTTACATAAAAAAATGTGTTAAAACAATCTTTTAAAAATATTAGAGTATTATATTCCTAAGATTGGATTTATTCTCATTTTAAGCCTCTAAAACACTATCTAATTCATAGATAGAAATAGATATGAAAATCTATAATTATTTTCTTACTTGGTATGTTACAATAATAACTCTTTCTCTTGAATTGATGAAGGTTGAACATCAGGATATTTCGACGGGTTGATCACGCATAATCGACTCATTCAATATCATCTTTCCCATATCGTGTTTATTTATATGATTTCACCATAAATCAACAAAAACCAAATTTCATACCATAACATTCCCATTTTCATAATGAAAACTGTCTTTTTAAATTAATAATTTAAGGATCTCTCGAGAGATGACCTAGGGTTCCTGCTATACTACAGAAATTCTACTAGAAAAAAAATATTTTATTTGACGATCTAGACAACATGATTAATGAAATTAGTCCCATACAAGCATGAATCTAGTGGATCAAATGTTTTTGATGTTCATGATGTATGATATGTGATCCATGAACATATTTTATTATTTTATATTTAGATATTATTATTTACTCTTCAGTTGAATAATATATCCAACATGAAATTTCCAAATCTATCGATTCAAATTCAATCTAACATGATAAAATTTTTTTTATCATTGAATGAATTGAAAAACAGATTCGGATTTTAGTAATTTTATATCTTTTTGGAACAAGACATTGTTAGCATCATATCTTCTTAGGTATGTGTGATATTGTGCATCATATTTTTATGAGGTTTATATTAAAATATGATATACTAATTGTAATATTTTCATAATAGGAATGGTTCTAGGATTAATATTTCTACAATTGGAATCATACTCAAAATCTTATCATATAAATATAATTTTACCAAATTTGGGTGGTTCTAATAATTATTTAATGATTTAATAGGTCATTTTCATGATTATTTGATTAGTGTGGGTAGTCCTCTTATATATATACATGATGTTCTGTCATATGTGGAGTGTGTGTTGGCCTAGAGACCTATTTCCAAAGTTAACTCACATGTAGTTGTTTATAGTGATTAATTTTGGCTAATATGGAAACACATTGGTCTATCATATGATATCTATATTTTTAATGATCTATATTCATCATGCTTTTCTATATGGACTATCCCCATGAGAGGGATTTGTTTGATATAAGTTAGAATGTACAATAGTTATCACTTCCAATAAGATGTTCCAACATGTTTGTTAGATACCCCATTAATGGGGGAACTATTATATATAACCTATTTCCATCCCTCCATAAATTTTTAGGAGTATGAAATATTTGGTAACTAAGGACCAAATATATATGTTGTTATGAAACAATATACCTTATTTTCATCAATTCACTATTCATATTTCAAGCATGCTTTGGAATATCATATGAACTAATGTTATAGATTGATTTAGGTCTCATACTAGGTCTCATAATAAGACCCTACTCAGTCATTTCATTACAAAAGTATATTTCATGACATGATATCTGTTGTTGGGAAAGGTCCCTGTGGTGGGAGGATGAGAAGGTTCATAAAGAGGATCAATGACTTCCATGATAGACATTGGTATTGATATTGGATGATACATTCTAATTATTTAGTTTTTTCTTGTACATTGATCCACCACTCATGGGGATCCATTTCTTAGTTTATTTATTTTTTGATCTATCATGCATAATACTAGTTCATGGGTTGGTAATTTATGTGTATTATTTTAATCTGATGATTTATTTTTTTCTTTATTAATATTTTTTGTTTTCATCATTATCGATTCCTTTATCTGCTCTAATGTATTAAGTGATACTGAGGGTATAGTCCCCCATTATGTCCAAATTTTCCTTAAAGTATTTCCAAAAACCTGAAACATAAAAGGTGGAATAGATGAGGTTAGTTTCCATTTTATCTCAAACTAGGTTATTTGGTTTGAGAAGTTATATGATACATTTTAAATGGCCAATTGGTGTTGGATGTCTTGAAAACTCATTTTATACAAGGCCTTTGAGAAATTTAATCACTTGAGGGCATATGGAACATTCAAAAATAAATAAATTATAGGTTATATTGTGGATCCAAACTCATGGAGAGGTGAGTGGTCTAACCCAAGTTTCTCATCGTTAATGCATGTTATAATCTCTCTTACAAACAAACAATACCTATGTTTTAATTATATTTATACATAAAATAGTTCTATGAAACTTATGTATATGTAATTAAGTATTTTAAAAAAATTATAACTATATAACAATTTACAAAAGTAACTATAGTATACTCAAATACCAAATAATACATCCAAATAAAAGAACATATTAATATTATGTAACACATTTACTATTTTAAAAAAATATATAAGAAATATTTACCATATACATTCCAAGAATCATATATATTTTGTAATTTTTTTGAAATATGTATATTATAAATAATAATCCTAATAGATACCATATAATTTCAATAAAATCCTTCATCGTGTACTACATATATGTTTTTTTGACCTAATTACATTTGTGTGATCACTTATAAATATATTGAAATTGAAAGAGTGGATTTAAACATTAATGAGGAAAATGATATGGAATCATAGAATGAATAATCTATATTATAGGGTAAGAGATTATTATGAAAAAAGTGATCTCATATAATTTCATATAAAATTGAAAATAAATTTATATTTTTAAACCATAACAATTGAGTTTCATAAAAAATCATAAGAACCAAGAATGGTTCTCAGATAACACATAGACCTAAGAATCACTAATATATTTCAGTGTCATCATTTGAAGACAACATTGGTATGTCATGAGGAATATTATTGGAAAAAATAAATTCAATGTTAAAATACAGTAATTTATAACATGAATTATATTGAATCCTCATATTAATTAGTAAGGTTTTACAACTAAGATAACATAATATTATATGCAAAATAAACTGGATAATATTCATGAAAAATAAGTAAAATTTACTTCATCATGTATGTTCATAATGATTACATTATATAAAAATAATTAACCGATACATTGGAAGACTATATAATTCTATCAATATTATCAAATCCAAATACTCTCATAATCATACATTCTACATAAAGAGAAAATATACACCACACAAAAACATGAAAATAAATAAAGGGAAAACAACAGTTTTTATTATAAATATTAAAGGAATATGTTAGTTAAAATTAATTTATAATTTTAAATATAGAATCAAGAAATTATTTTTCAATAGTAAACTAACAAATAACCATTAATATTTCATTTATATATAATGAATAAACATTAAAATAATCAATGATATGTTTGGATACTCATGTCTATATAAAGAATATTGGAGGTGGTAATGAACATTTCAAATTAATTAAATTATGTATATCCCTAGAGGTGGAATATTGAATAAATAAAAAAATTAAATAAAAAATTATTTATATAATATTTAAAATAATAATTAGAAAATATGGGGAAAAATGATCGAAGGTGAGTATGAACTAAAATAAATAAGTATTATTTTGAGAGTCCCCTATAAAATATTTTATGTATTAGATTAATAATTGTTATTTTAGATTTAAACAATAGGTAATATAAATAATGCTAAAAGGATAAAAATAAAATTAATAATATGAAAAATTAGAAAATATGAATTGAGAAATTAAACAAGTGTTTTTGAAGATATAGATAATCCTAAAATATATGGTCAAGAAAAATCAACTAATAAATTTCTTAATGTGGGGATGATGGATAAATCAATAGGTGAAAAATGAATGAACAACAAAAAATCTAATGAAATTGAAAATGAATAACATGACTATCAATTGGGGGTATATAGTCATCCTAAAAAATTTTACATCTGGAATAGGAGAAATAACCAAATGAGATATGAATAAGGTAAAAATATCTGAAAATATCTTATTTTTATCATGTTTATAGATCCTATGTATCTAAATATGGTTTATTAAAACATTAATTAAAACTTATATGACATTCATATAATTTATTATTTATCAATTATTAATATTTTACAATATATTGTTACTTCACTGATGATAACGTGGTTTAATAAAAATAATTATATATTGATAAATCATTATTTTCATTTTATTATTTTACAAATTTTTTTCATATATTTGTTAAATTACATAAAAATCATTGAAATAAATAAAATTATTTATTTATATATTTTTTATATATAATTAAGACATTAAATGAATTATGTTATCACTAAATAATTGAGATCATATTCATGGAAAATTTAAATTTATTTACAGAATGTTTTGAAAGGAATCATTACAGATAAATTACACATTGTTTTTAATCATCGTTCATTATCAATTGCAGATAATTTTTTTACAATTTAAACTATTATTAATTTATTTAATCCTTTTTAACGGAATAAAATTGAGGAAAATGAATTATATTTGATAAAGGTAGAAATTTCATGGCACAATTATAAAAATATCTAAAACAAGAATTATAAGTGTTATATTTATTTCACTGATTAAAAAGGCATGGTATATTCCATTGATTCTATGTCAAATATTCTTTACATTTTTAAAATGGATCTCTATCTATTGTTATAATTTTTAAAATATATTTTATTGACATATGAAAACATAGATCCCTAGATTAATAAAAAGTATCTCTCAAATGGACCCTTAAGAATGCCCCAAAACTATCCCAACCCTTAAAATTAATTTCAGGTGTATTGATCAAATAATCATAGTAAATATTAAATAATTATGATGTGTTAATGTAATATCATGGTTTTGGTAATGTTACCTCACAAACTTTTATTAAACTATCAATCCACAGTGCCTGATAATGTGATGAAAAGGAAATATTATCCCTTTATGTATTCTCATGACCCTATCGCATTTTTTCAAGCCTCAATGTAGGATTTCATTAAAAAAATAATGTTAAAGAAAATAAATTTTATTAAATAATTCTAGAATAACATTTTTTTCACCCTCTATTATGTTTATAAAATAATAAATAGTTTATAAACTGTTAATGCAGGGTGAAAGATCATTTCAACATTCTACTATCATCCAATAGACACACTATATACTCTTAAAACACACACAAGTCTTTTACATATCTTCCATAAAATCCATCAAACTCTCATGAAATATTAGATAATTTTATTTTACCTATGAAATTCAATATTGACCTCTTACATAGCTTTCATATATCTTAAATCCTTTAACAACTTCCCATAGACCCTCTATTAGTTCTCTAATGATTACCCATATTTAAATGTATCATAATTGAAGTTGAAAAATTATATTAATATTCTACAATCCAAAATAATTAGTAAAGGTCATTTATTACCTCAAAATTCCACATGTAATAACTATATAAAGAAATATTACCATAAAAACCATTTTCTAACTACATGAGTATGTTTATTGAAAATTATCCATAAATAACATATTTGAGGTGATAGATTATTTGTGATAATGGGTGATATGAAAAATTTCTTCTCTAATCCATGTACAATTCATATAACAACCCCAATATGTATTCCAAAGGAATAGATGTTTAATCTAAATACATTACAAGTACAATAATAATAAAAAATCTAAAGTTTTTATTTAGTTTAATTCTATAGTAATATTAATTTTTTATATTAATCTGATTTATTTGTTCATGCTTCATCTTATTCTCCATGGCACATTTATTAATATGACATTCAAATTCCTTGATGATAGAGAAAAAATATAATGAATAGATCTTTGGGGATTTATATTAGTTCACGGGATTTAATTTTAATTATAAAATTTTATTTTATTTCATGGTAAGGTAGTCTAATAATTTTAACCCAATAGTATGATTTCCTTATTTTTATTAATTTTCAATTTATTGTGGTGAGATATTTCTAGGATTGTGCATATTTTAGTGGTTCTATAAATCTGACACTAAAGAGTAAAAATTAGATTATACAATGTTTGTACAATTATCACATTGTATATTTTGATACCACACCATAAAATGATCTTTATGTCATATATAATATTAATATCATAGGGTTTTCCATATGCATTGAAGATGAGGGAATGCTTTCAGTACTAGAAAGTAGAATTTCATTTGCACTCGATATTTATCAATGATCATACAATAGTCAATAACTATGAGGTTGAATAAATTTCCTACATTGACCCCTAATGTCAAATATTGTTTCGTTGTAGATGTTATATATACAGACCACTGATGGAATTAATGTAGTTTATTGATTATATGTTTCTATAAAGAAATGCACCGTCGAGGACCACTACACTACACCTAGTACATTGAATTAATTTTTATGCTATAAATATATTATATTACAAAAAATAGTAATATATTCTTTTGCTTCCAAGAATGATTTATAAAATCCACAAAAACTCAATTTTAGGTTGAAAATGTGGAAAACAACTAGAAACCAATATGAAATATTTTCAATAATGAAAAAATACAATAAAATATATTTTTCAAGCCTTATTGAAAAAATATTCTTACGTAAAAAAATATAGAGAGTTTCGCAATAATTCTAACATTTGGAAACTACCATTTTAGACATAAAATATTTGAATGATATGTAAAAAGATCAATTTTAGGACATTAAAGTAGAACATGATTGGAGGTTATTGTATATCTAATATCGATTTCTAAATTCAAACTATTCTATATAAGAATAATTATTCTATGAAATATTGAATAAATAATAACGAACATAGAATAGAGTTTTCATGATGTTCAGGAATTAGAAGAGTGTAATCATGATGTTTTTCTTTCTAATTCATGCTATGAATATATAATATATTATAAATATCATGAAATATATAAACTTTTTGATTCGTAGTATCATGGAAGAATACCATTGATGATTTATATCACATAAATATATATAATATTGACTTGTGTATTGTTTTTATTTAAATCTATCCTGAAAAGAAGTTTCTTGAAGAGAGGAACATCTCATGGTAATTAGAGGATCAGTTTCCTTTTCTTAATGTATTTATCACATATATGTGAAGTAGTGTTCAATCAAGAGATTAACTCATTATTCACATGTTCTTCTTAGAGTAAACCTTTATTTGGTGAACAAGTAAAAAAACCACTCTCATGGTCTTCATATTCAAGTAATTTTTTATGATTAATAATAATATTTGAGTTGTCTATTCCAATGTAAATATAATAACCAATTTTCTCTAAAGAAACAAATTCGTATTTTTACAATAATTTACCCGTATTAGGGTGTTTACGGGGACCATTATATTATAAGTGGTATCATATGCACATGTTTCATCATGAATATAATTAGAGGAATATTATTCATGTATTATCTTGTTAATGTTATAGTAATTACTCTATTCGATGGATAAAATTATCAAATCAATAAAAATAGGATGATATCGCTACTCATATCTCATGGGCTTGATGCATGTTCTACTATAGTACTTGGGAAAAAATAATTTGAACCAATAAGAAGTTCAATGATTGAATATAAAAAAATTGATGACTAATGATTCTAAGTAACATCATTTTATATATGTTTCATATAGTAATAATATATTTTTTATGGCGATGGATTACACATTGCCTAAAGGTATTTAGGATAAGCATGCAAATATATTTGAAAGAGACACACATGTAAATGATGCAATGATATAGGTCATAAATATATTTTTTCCCTGAAGATTATTTCTAATGAAAAAATATATATTTTATATAATTATTTTATGTTTTTTTGGTTTATTTTGAGGGATTTGTTTAAATATAATAAATACTTACCTAGTGAATTAGTCTAATAGAAAAGTAACTTCAATGTACAATCCAAAAGTAAATTATCTTCAGGAAATAAGTCCTTAAGAATTTTCTCCTGATGAATTTCTTGACATACTAGTTTCTTATAAAAATATTTTGAATCCAAAAGTCTCTATATAAAATTAATTTGATGAATTAGATTTCAATGCATTATAGAAGTATGAATTTATGTTTTCTAAAAATAAAGATGATATAAGTAATTATTAACATTAATTAAATTCAAAGCTTTTTAAAATAGTAAATGACTTATTTAATAACTAGATACTAATATATTATATCTGTTGGGGAAGGAATTAACACATTAAAACTAGATTTATAAATATGATTGGTGAAGAGGATGATGACTAGGAGGTCTCACAAAAACTTAATAAAACAAATTCATGTAGAATGGTATATAATTAATGAATTCTTATGGTAATATTACACTAAATTAATTGAATTTAGTCTAGTAAAAATATGATACTAAGAAATATACAATTCTAAGTATCAAAACTAAATAAATATATGATATTAACAATTCAATAATAAAATATATTGAAATTAAAAAATACATACTAATGATGACAGTCAACCAGAATGATTTCTTATTATCCAAGTAATATTGGAATAGTCCCTTGAATATATTGATTTAAAATGAAATATGATTAGGATAATTGGAGGTTTCTTGGATGTGGATTCATGAAATGTTGTTGAATATTAATATGAAATTGATATTATGTAGAAAAGTGGGGATGATTATAAAAATAATTTTCACACCCTAACTATTAATAATCCTTTATTTTATTATTTTATCAAAGTTGGACCTTTTGGTTGATGTTTGGGTGGAGTTTCCAAAAAAAAGTATTAATTTTTTTGGTGGTTTTTGTTTTATTTTAGCCTAATTATTCGATTTTTTAGTGATATTTGAAGAAAGTTTCATGGTGGAGAGTTCTTGAAACCCACCGTGTCGTTATATTGTGTTTAAATCATTGAAGGATATTTGGGTTTGAGTCCCTAGTTTTAGGGGTGTCATTTTAGGGGTTTTGGCCTTTTTTTTACGTCTCCTGGTTTTATCAAGGGTTACCCAAACTATGTAACCTAAACCTGCATGTTGAATAAATTTTCTAGTAGCATTCACATGGTTTGAACATAGTTTAAAAAACCATGACGCCCATTATAGGCTTAATAACTTTTTACCTATAGATCTACTTTATATGATTCCCCCTCCAAAATGATTTCACACCTATTGAGTATTGACCAGAGGACCCCCCCCCCCAATTTTCCATCATTTTGTTCCAATTTTTTATGATTTATCACCAAATTTCAGTGGTTCTTCATCAAATCATCACCATTACTCTTATCTTCATCCCTCTTTCTCATGACCTGTTGGTTTCTAGTGGTTTTATTTTGGAGGTTTTCTTCTTGAATGGTCCCTAGGGTTAGGGTTGGGTATTTTTTTGGGTGATTTATTGTAGCTTGGGTGTGTGGATCGCTCAGGGGGATTTGATGTCCCTCTCTTGATTTCTGTTTCATCTGCACTTGATTTGATGTAAGCCCTTCCATCATTCCCTTTCTAGAATGATCCATTTTCACATTCTTGTTTTCAATATATTTTTAAATGATATTGAAACCTCTATTATACCCTTGTCTATATGAAAATGGTGGTTTAATGTTGATTCAAGTTATTAAAATTTGGATTTCTATGTGATTTGTGTAAATTTCCTATGTTTATCGCTCATAGGGTGTTTATTTTAAAATTCCATTGTTCTATGTAAATTTTGACCTTATATGAAATGTTTATCATTATAGTGGTGTAATAGTGTTTTATATTTTGTGAACATATATTTGTGTGTTTGATATGGTTTGTTTACGACTTGATGGTAAAATAAGAAAGTTTAAAAAATGTGTTTTGGGGTCTCATAAGGGTTGTTTCACGTTTTCTAAATGATGTGGAAGTCTAGATATTTGTTTAAATAATTCTGTGATTTTTATAAAATGGTTAAATATTGTTTCATGGATGTTTGTTGTACAACTAGATATTGGAACATCCATAGGTTATGTAGGTGAACACATGGATGTGTCAGCAAGAGACGGTGGTGTTTTAAATTAGAGCTTCCTTGGTTAATTTGTTTCCTTAATGGTTCTTGTTTTTATAAATAAGGTTGGGCATTTATTGTGGTTTATAAAAATTTATTTAAAGGAGTTCCTCAAGGTTGGTTCATTTGTCCTGAAGAATATTTTTGTGTGATTTAAAAAGGATAATGTTCATTTAGTTATTATGAAGTGATTTATTGTGGGTTTTTCAATATATGGGCTCATTTTTCTTTATAAATCAAAAGGTGGTGTTTTATGATTTTTTGGTAAATGCATTAGACATGTCGACCTAAAGGTCTATTTTAAATTTCAAACTCAAAGGTGATGTATTTGTTAAATTTTCATAAGTATTTGGGTTTGGATACATGTATGTTCCCATTCAGAAACTATATGGGTTTTGGGAGAATATTTAAATGTTTATATGAATAATGGATTGATAGGTACCTTTTAATGACATTGAATTCATATATAGGTATATGGGGAACCTTTATAGAAGGGATATCCATTTCGGGTTATCGTATATTGGTTTCCTTTTTTGGGGTATGCAAGTGAAGTGGTGATGACCGAGCTGAGTCATGTTTACTTTGGACTCCTACTTACACAGTATTGTTAATATTTCCATGGGTTCCTGGGCTTCTTTTAGATGGTCAGGTGATGGTAGCATTCATACCCTTACTAGATGGGCTGGTAGCAACTGGTAGATATAGAGGCCAGATGGGGAGTGATGCTGCTTTTATTGTGAGTGAGATCAGTTAGTTATAGATTATGTGGATTCAAAATTTGCTGCCAGGGGGTTCTGAACCGAGTATGTCAATGGGTTCTCTAGGGATGTTTAGGCTCACCCATGGTTAATATTTCATTTCTTTTTTTATTTTATTCTAAAGTAGTTTATTTCTTGATTTTAATATTTACTAGTTCCATTTTAAAATAGTATTAATACTATTTTTCTTGGTTTTTGTTTATGAAATGGAAAATGATTTTGGAAATGATCACTAGCATGTATTTTATTTTAAAAATGCGAAATAATTTTATTATTAAATATAGAAAACTGACTTTTATAATTTTATTTTAAATAGGTGTTAATGGACTATTTAGGAAATTAAATTTTTTGGATTTAATGGAATTTAATTTGAAAATCTACTGAGAATTTATGTACTCACACTTATTCAATCATTCCAGTTACATATTTAGTTTAGTTACTAGGTTCCTGGTTCTTCTTTACTCTAGGTTCTTAACTCAGGTTCTTTCTGGGGAGAAAGTCTGGTCTTGTGGTTAGAGTTGGCCGAGGGGTGAATAAAAGATCTTGTTTCTGTAGTCCAGTTTTAGAATAATATCTATTTTCTATTAGTTATTGTATAATTGTATCTTTATTTTAATCTGTTCTTTATTTATTTTGAGAGTATGTTGTTGGTTTTTTTGTCATCAGTTGTTTCTACTTATTTATCTTCTCTTGGATATTTTATTTCTGGATAAAATCATTCCATATTATTTTTTATTTTATGCCCACAATAGTTGTTAGCCCATGGGGATCAGGAACACCCATAAGGACATGACATGGACCCACATGGGGGACCAGTTCAAGGTCGACATAGGTTAATTTTTTTAAAAATGGTATCAAATGTGTCCCATTTTATTTGGGGTATTTGGGAGAAGGAGATTAGAATTTTTGGGGCTCAAGAGGTATGTTACAAGTCAATTCCTGATCACCACCACTACGTGACCTGAGTTACCAAGGGTTTCATGTGTTTTGAGTCATTTTATTTATTTTGGATTGAGGGATGACAAAATAGGTGATCTGGGGTCACATTTTAACCTCACAATGAATAGTAAACCATGTGATTTTTGAGTTCCTAGTTCAAGGTCCTCTTAGAATTATGTCTTACATGGGGTGTGGCCCTCTACGATGTCGTCGGGATAGACTTAATCACTAGTTCTTCATTCATTATTTGTTTTGTATATGTTGTGATCCATCCTAGGTTTGGTGATATAAGTAGTATAGAAAATGAAAATGGTTTTGGGAATGAAATTTCTTTCAAAAAATGATTTAAAACTGGTAAAGTTTACTTTCAAACTGAAAGAGTTTTGGGTTTAGGAAATCGCTGAAGGATTACGTTTTGTTAAAAAAGGTTAGGTGTGACCCATGGTATTATATATGGACGATCACATGTGTCTGTGGGTGTGTATGAAGAGTTTTTTGGGGAACTTTTCTATAGAGGATGTTGATGGAAATGGATGGATACACATGTGATGATTCATAGGATTCGATGGGTGGTGGTTTTACAATTAAATAATTGGATTCATTTTCCTAAAATGAATCGGAATGACCAATGGTTTTTGGAAATAATATTTTCCCTTGTGTTTGTAAATTCTTGGATTATGAGCACGATTCCCTTTGTTTAGGATGTTTCTTTTGATTGATTTATGTCATAACATTGGTTTTAGTGGTTCTTTTCATGTTTCTCAGAGTATTTCACCCAAAAAATTCTTTAAAAAGTGTTAATTATTCATGACCAGTATTGGCTTATATCAAAATTTCCCTATATCTTGTTGTGCTATAGGTCCATTAAAGGTAGTTGCTTTTTTAATGAAATATATTGTGTCATTGAGTTCTTAGGAATTCCCATGGTAATTAATGTTTGTACCATTTTAGTTTTGTTGAGGTTATGGTTTTTGATCAGTGGAGGTTAGTCATTTCATCATCATTAAAATTTGGGGTGTAGTTGTTGGTGGTCCACTCTCATGAGGGTTTACCATCTTGTGAGGAGTCCATGCGGGGGAACCTATCTTTTAGTAGTTATCCTTGTAGGATCATACATCTACTTCGTCAGATCTCATTATGGCATACCATCGGTATGGCTGGTTCTACAATTCTAAGCCTTCATGTCACATCCCCATGATTCTTGTCATCATTGTTGACATTTGTGTCATAGAGGGAAGGAATTTAGGATGCATCGTTTTAGAAATGAGTTCTAATCGGGGGATTATAGTTCATGAGAATGAGGCATAAGATGCTTCACCCATCAGATCCAAAACCATTGGTATCAGTGTGAAGCTCACACATAGTTAGGGTTTTCCGCGGTATTTGATACATTGTCAATGTTTTTCCGTATTCTGGATTAATGCATTTGAGTATTCCTGGTTTTAGTTTTTTTTATTTATGTTTGTTCATCATTACATTATAAGATTCTGAGACTTGTTAATCATCATCTCATTAATTGTATTCATTTTAATATGGCTTCTACAATTGTTCTTTTTTTGATTATGTGTGCTTGACCCTTGTGTGGGTCTATGTAAGTATTTTTTTTCTTTTTTAGATATTATTTTGTTTTGTGGAATTAATGGATGATTTGTTTTTTGTTTTTTAAGTTACTTTTGTGAGTTTTATCTTGTGTTAGGGGGGTTTGAACTATGTGAGAATGATTTTATTGTTATAGTTGTGGTGTTATTTTGATCGTTCAAACAAAGTCATTATGGTTTGGGTTGGGAGTTTCCCAGTTACCATTTGTGTTGAGGGTGTTGTTTTGGGTTTAAATGATGTTCGTATTCGTTGTGTCCTTGTTGTCAAGTGAACCCTCTAACATCCCCCCCAACATCATTATTATGTTTTGATTTCTACTTTATTGGACTATTGTGACTTGGTGAGTGAATATCCAGCCAAAGGATGATGTTTCCTCTCATTTTTGGTTAGGCATGGGTGCAAATTTTTATTAACATTTGGCCGGATTACATTATGGAGGAAGAAAGTGACTGTGGTGGGTTGAATTGTCACACCCTGACCGTGTATAATCCTTTATTATATTCTGTTATAAATGTTGGACCTTTTGGTTGTAGTTTGGGATTAGTTTGCAACAAAATTATTCCTGTTTTGGTGGTTTCAATTTTATTCAATCCCTATTCTTGGTTATTATGAGGGATAATAAGATAAACATTCATAGTGGATAGTGTGTGACACTCACATTTTCATTATATTTTGTTTAAATTATTAAATGATCTTTGGGTGGGATTCCCTAGTGTTTTGGGTGCCATTTAAGGGTTTTGGACTTTTTTTAGGTCTAAAGGGTTGAGAACAGTTTGTCAAAATCATGAAACAAAAACCTACATGTTGAAGAAATTTTCCAATAGCATTAGCATAGTTTGCACATAGTTTACCAAACCGTGCAGAAAATATATAAATCCCATTATGAACATAACAAAATTAGACATAGAGATCCATTTTAGATTATTCTACCTCCCAAATGAAGCCACACATTTTACGTATCATTTAGAGGCACCTCCACCTTCGTTATCCATGGTTATGAACCAATTCATGGGATATTTCTCACAAATGGTCAATGATAATTCATCAAATCTTCTTCATTCTTCTTCTCCTATACCGTATTTAAATTTCCCTCTTGGGATCTAAGGTTATTCTTTGGGGTTTTCTTTTAGTTAGAACACTAGATTTTGAGTTGGCTATTTTTAGGGTGATTTATTTTGGTTAGTGTGTGTGGATCACTCCTGGGGCTTCTATCTCAATCTCTTTAATGTTTCATTACATCCACACTTGATTTTAGGTAGTAATTTCTATAAGGCCCTGGCATTAAACATTACATAATATTGAATTAATTTAATAATTCAATTTTAAGATCATTTCAGGTTTAGAGCATTAGATAATTATATAATAAATTATAAATAACAATTTGAATATTTCAAGTAGACTACTTTAAACATTATCCATTTTTTAGGAAACAAAAACTCTTTAAAAATAGACATGTTTAGTTCCCAGATTTAAACAGTGTGAAATTTCCACGATCCCATCCTTGACCCTATTCATCTTTATTTCATGTGAAAAACATTTCAAAACTTGGGAAGTGCATAAAATGATCAGTAAGGGATGAATAAAGAATAAAACTTGTTAATTTTTCAAAACAATAAGTAATCGATGAATATATTATAATAATGTAATACCTTTCACCTTTTAGAAGTATAAAAAACACTTCTCTGAATATAAACTCATTATTTACCCTTTTTTAACTGAAATATTACCAAAAATACCATAGATAAAAATATATCATATATGGTAACATGGGACATAAACATACAAAATTGGAATAACCATACGGTCAACTTACACACAAATCACAAAATGGAATATCCATACGGGTGACTTCCATAACCAATTCATTAAGGGTTATAATGAAACCACCCATCCTTGGATTATCATGGAACCAACATTTATTTGGTTTATCATGTAATCAAACATCATTGTGTTAACATGTAATCAACCATAAAATGTCCATGTAACATTATATAATCACAACACATAGAATATTGAAAATGTCAACATTTCACTAATAACATTTCATTTTCAATAATAAGAAATCATTTTATGATATTGAAATAATCAATACATTTCCAAAACCATTTTAAATAAAAAATTATTTAAAAAATGTATATGGTATTAATTTTCTTTTTAAAAACATTACGTCCTGTAAAGAACCATATATCAAATAATTCTTGCGGCGATAGAAAGGACATTCCAACATATACATTAAAAACATTCCTTTTGTTGTTTAGTAAAATGCTTCATAGAAAAAAGATTCCATTTGAATGAATTTAAAATTAAAAGGGGTTTATATGCCATATAAAAGAAAGTCGTATTTAAATGAAAATATTCCCCAATTAAGGTAGATTGAGATAAAGCCCCTTACAAATAACATATAATCACATTATGGATAAATCAGTGACATAATCATGTGTAAAAAACATAAACACACACATTATAATAAATATTAAGTGTAAAAAAATCATATGTCATTCACAAATATTAATATAATGACATAATCAATATGTAGAAGTTTATCCCAAATAATGGAAATTGAGATAAGAAGTTCCCTTACCTCGTGTCCGACATGACTCGTTCGTTCTTTATTTTCCTAAATAATAATCATAAGTTAATTTCTAACTGAATTTGAACCTTATTCAAATTTATTATTCCTTTTATATAACTTATTAACACTTTATAAAAATTACATAATTATTTATGTTAATATTGATTGTTTTGTCGATATTGGGTACTTGAGATGAAAATAATATTGTTACAATTAGAATTTGTACACGTGGTCAAAAGTCCATTATCTTCCGAATATTATTCATCTTTATATACCCATTATATATGTATTTCAAATATTCCATAAAAATTGGAGACAAGAAATGTAATTCCCCATTCATGGAGATGGTAAATCGTACACACTCTTGAACGATACTTTCATTTCTATTTCATATTTTAAAAAATAAAAACATAATGATACATAGGTATGATATAATTATAGTATAATATCATATTTT
Source organism: Viscum album (assembly GCA_963277665.1). Lineage (NCBI taxonomy): Eukaryota > Viridiplantae > Streptophyta > Magnoliopsida > Santalales > Viscaceae > Viscum > Viscum album. The sequence goes on along the minus strand of OY728148.1, from coordinate 823,544,722 downwards.
ATATATGTTACATATTTTCACTAATTAAATCCTTTATACAATCCATCCAAGGAATGAATGAGTCATATCACTTTGAGGGGGTAGTAGTCTGTATTCCCTCAAATGAAATTGTCATATTTGTAAAATATGAGAATCATAAAGGTGTGTTCTAAATGAGAATTACAGAATCATAGAGATAAAAAAATATCATATATGTCATATATAATTTTAGTTCCATCATATTGGAAACCATGAGAGGCTGTTAAAGATAGTTGAATAATCACCATTTCGTGAAGCAGTAGTTTGTCGTCCACAGAAACAGTATGCTCTAAATCCATTAGTTATATGTGTGTGTAAGTGTAGTTCTAATACATCTCAAAACAAAGTCCTAGTACATTTATGGTACAAGTGTGGTTATGTAATAGAATAATATTAATATAATAGGGAGTGAAATGGTAAAATATTGGAGAGGATCTTTAGAGAAGACACTACCTCTTAAAATAGGCAACTCCCTGGATTTGAGACAAAGGGATTTATTGAGTTGTCATTTTCCTATGGTAAGGTTTATGGTATTATGATAGGGATATTGGGAGATTAGTAGAGTATAGTTTGGATGAGAATAGGGGATTGAGAGGTGTGAGTTAGGGGTTATAGTTGGTGGTTTTTTATAAGTGGGAGGAGTGGTACCTTGGGAATGTCTTGAAAGATTATTTTATTATAAATTGAACATAGATTTTGAACATGTCAAAAAAATATTTAATTATAACATAAAATTATTATTATTATAAATCCTCTCAACCAATAGGTTTCAGAAAAGATTTTATTTCAAATTTATCCTTATCATTTAGCTTTAACACTTAGTTAATTAAACTCTTACCATATCTTCTGGTGTAATCATAATATATTGTTAATATAGTAACCATAAAATTCTAATCAATCCTAAAGTGGTTCATTAATGACATTTATAGAATTATCTAAGACATTTGACCAAATATTAGATTTTTAGTACTATTAAATTATTTAATAAAATTGTATTTGTTAAAAAACTCATTTATTTCAATTTTTAGACTATTAATATCATGACTTTCTAAAATTTTATAACAACTTGATTATTCAGAAAAAACATAATTAATTGAATGATAAAAAGTAATAATCATTCATAAATTTTTTATATTACATAGAAACGTCAAAAATAACTATTTTTAAATATTTATAATCTCATTTATTTAAATCATTCATTAATAAGGTAATCACTACATAACCATTGTTTCTTAAATTAATTTATTTATTTAATCTCTGAAATATTCAAATCCATATCATCACCAAAACCACCCATATCAAACATTTCATATAACAACCACCCACAAATCTAAAAATTTAAAACACAACCACTATAAAAACTACCATTTTACAACCACCAATACTATATCATATTCCAATCAAACATCGTATATTAATCCCACATGTTTCATAGTCCATATAATCTCCACGATCACTGCTCAAATACCAACATCACATTGCCAAAAAAACAATTTTATAACCTTAATATCCTTCATAAAATAGGCTCAATTACGTTAGTTTTTTTATTAACCATTGTTATTAAAAATATTTAAATATTTATATGGGAAACAAATTCATTATCAAGATATACATTCGTATCCTCTTGGTCGATGTGTGATAAAAAACTCAACCTAGAATTCACTCACATTCATAAAAACAATTACATTACTCAGGATCCCAAAAACCATTATTTTTAGTAGTGGAAGAAATAATAAATAATATATACATCAATATCATCAAGAGGCTAAAACATTTTTTCCCTCTATTCCCTCTCAATTTCATATTTATTAAACTCAATATCTTTTTTGATATGACCATTTTCATCCACATAGTAGAATAAAATAATCATGTGTCCCTACTCAAGCTCATAAAATTAGATGGGAATAAGGAATATATACCTCAAATAAAATTTCCAATTCTATATGCACAATAAGTAAAACAGGAAACAAACACGACACCATAAACAAGTATGGAAACATTGAATCATCCAAATCTACAATAATGGTTTATCAATTTCCCATCCCAATGTCACCCCAATTAAAACAACATAACCTTTGTGAACCCTCATAATGATAATAGAATAAAACAAGGGGTTAAATGAATCAACTCACTTTAAAAGATCAAATCTGAAAAACTAAAATACAAGAATCAAATTCAACTGGAAAGGGGTGGAAGGTCCTCAAAAAATTCCCATTTTTACCAATGTTTGGTGGAAAGCCAGTGGATTGAACAAATTCATGTTATCCTAGATAATTATAAACAAGATATTATATGGATCATCATGGAATTAATTACATATTCACATTGCGGATTTCTTTGAGGCCATCTAACTCAGCACATGGAATAAATTAAGGAACTGAATTCCTTAAACCACAAACCCAACAAATATATACCAATTTCCATATCACATCAATATACAATTATTTCATTCCATGAAGTAATATTTGTCTTCATGAGTCAATTAGGAACAAAACCATAATCTAAAAATAAATTCATGAATCTCTATGTTCCATGCTATATACACCATCTCATGTAATGAACACATGTTCACGACATGAACCACCCTATATACTATAATTAACACTCCAAATTACCCTAATCCCTCATTAGATCTCCTCTACATTCCTCTAACTTGAAAACTAAAAATATAACAGTCCAAGAAGGTACATACAGATATAATATATACCTATCAAATTATTCTTTTCCTTGTGAATAAAAACTAAAACCGAAAGGAAATTGATAGATATGAACATACATCCCACAGGATACCCTTCAGGGATCTTATAACACTCCAGAAACTAAATCCTACCAAAAAAATTGATCCAATCCAAAACATCCACAAAACATTCCCCACACAACAACATAACCATATTTCACCAACCTCAACACTCTTCTCTCTCACAAAATTGTCCAAACTACCATTTCAAATTATGAAATTCCTAATCCATAAACCACCACTACTATCACACCACATTGAACTCAGCATTGAAATAATGGAGCCCCACACTATATATCAAGATATTGTATGATTTGGGAGGAACTAACTCAGTCCCATCATTTTAAAAAGTGTCATAAACAAAATATTTCTTGATTATGAAATGTTATTACCCTAATTGTTTACTTGAATCCATAATACCTATCTTAATAAGGTAAAAGGTACAACTTATATAATTATTAAGGATGAAACATCACATCACTAAAGAAAAATAGGACATTGAAAAACTCAAAAAAAAATTGGGTACATTGAAAACGTCCTTTTCTCACACTTACAAGTAATCGACCATGCCATTGTGCTTATACCAAAAAATATAAAGGGATTGTTCTTCCATTAAACACCTTCTACCAAGGAACTGAGATCTCTAGTAGTAGCTCCGAAAATGCAAAGTATTCCTTGAAATAAAACGTTCCCTTTCCATTTTTATGTGATTTGTCATAATGTTAGTATATAATATAATACATGTAGAAGACATTTTTGATCATGTTTTTCCACAGTGGAAGTTCCAATTGATATGAAACTATGAAAACTCACCCCTACACCTCAGAAGGCCCATCAAACTGTTGTGAAATCTTACTCTCCATAGAAAACCTATACATCCCCAGATGGGGAAGAACCCACAAGAACACGTTTTCTAAAACCTAAAACTCCAATAACCTCTACCAATAACTAGAAAAGTCCTTTTGAAGGACTTTTATTTCCATTATCCACACTTCCAAAAATATTATCTTCTCAATCCTGCTATGTACAACATATGGGCTAAGAATTTTTTACTCTCCAACCTCCATCTAGTGTTGTGGATAACGAAATAGATTTAAATAAACACATCAAATGTATCTATTAAAATAGATCATTCATTATTATTATTTAATAAACCTCAAGTACATGAATGTTCTTTACCCTAGATAGTCCAAAATCTAAAACACATGCTCACAACATATCCTCCATTATAATGATTCTCTTATTTATATTCCCATCAATATTAGGGTGGAAAGTAGTACTAATGTGCAACTTGGAGACAAAGTCATGATTCAATTCCCATTAAACTCATGATGTTAATTGACGTTCCTGATTAGACATGATGGCCAACAGCACCTCAAAAATTCTTACCACATCATCTACATATCGTCTCTCCAAGAAATAAACAACACATGATTATGGGGTTAATAGAAAATGCTTCATCTTTTTAATATATTCTAGAATCACAAAAAATAAAAGACATATTCCATTATATCAGGGAAACATGGCGAAAAAATTTATTGAGATCCTCCCATTCCCTCCTGGGAACATCCATCGGCTGCAACAACACTTGAGGAACAAGGTGATAATCTATGACCTTCTAAAAAAACAAAACACCTCAACATAGGCTGTTACATTGACCCATTTGTTCCCCAAACACAAAAGTATCCTTCTCATGCCATGATACATATTAGTTTTTCCGGGATGAAAAAAATGTAATATGAGGAACTCACATATATCATATTCATTAATTTACAATATAATAATTTACCTCTCAAGAGACAACATCTAGTTTCGACCATCCTCAAAAAAACCCATTTGGATCATCACCATACGCAACATTAAAATGGAATTACCTCTACAATTGTGTCTCTCTACTAAAATGCATCCAACTATTACATCAAGGATAATTCATGGTAATTAGTGAAATAAAATATCAACCACTACACTCACCCATGTTTATATGAATTTCAACAAACACCACCATCCCTTTATAAACATCTTTAGACTGTAGATTGATATCTTTATTTGTCATCCATATCTTCACATTTGAAATAAAATTTTACATTAATTAGGTTTTAGATAATTCAATATTATAATCCTGAAAAAACTCCATCCACATCAGTAGGAATTTATTATATGCCTATTGAGAGAATACATATTCCAGGATATTTGATGATAAAAATAAAATAGTGATCATAGGTGATGTAATGATTTCATAAATTCAACAAAAACATGACAAATACTAACTCTAGATCATGGGTGGAATAATTATACTCCTTAGGAAATACGTTCGTAAACTTATATCATATCATCTTTATCAGGTGTCTACCTAATACTATATGGGATTCGTCATAGAAATAATCAATCCTCACACCCTAATTTAAAAAAATAACCACTATGGTACTTGTCATCCTCTATTTCATGTAATCAAATACTACCTAAAATTCATAATTACACATTTTGGATTGGTCGTACAAAGAAAAATCTATCTATGGTTCTCTAAACTGTGGCAAATAAACCATGTACTATTGATAATATTTATAAAGACCAAATAAATGTTGAACCTCTACCACATTATTGGGTGCATCACAAGAATCAATTCCTTGATCATTAACGGATTCACAACCACATTATTCTAGGACTCCTCGTATCAAAGGATGTTCACATATCATGTCTAAAACACACACATGGGTATCTTTCCATAGAGCTAGTGGTGTTGACATATCGGATAGATGGATAAAAGTTTTCTAGAATAAACCCCTCTAATTTTGTGTGGATTAAGTTATCATCAACGAATGCGATAATAATTTGTATCGAAACTCTTATAATAAGGATATCACGTTCACCATGAGCATAGATGGTGTTTTTTTGACACAAAATTGAAAAACATGACCTATTAGTGTCTATATATACACGTGATGGTTGTCTTTAACATATTCTCATCTCTCACCATCATCTAGTGATATCTAGACAAAAAAATACTCTTTAAAACCCAAATAGATCATTCAAACTTGTTGTAACGTTATTTTATCCTCATATGAGGGTAGAATTTATTGACTATTAACTGATTAAACCTTCCAATGTATATCAAAACTCTTAAAAACCATCTTCCTTCTTAGTGAACTATACTAGAGTACCCAATGTAGATAAGCTATGATAAGTGAAATCCGTATTCATCAAGTTATCCACCGACATCCTCAACTCATGAAACTCTATAGGTTCTATTTGTCTAAGAATCTTAAAATATGTGATGTTTCTCAAGAAAATTTATATCCTAATATTGATAAAATGTTAAGTGGTACTTTCAAATAAAATGAGGTAAAATATTGGAAATATTAAAAAACTAGGTGAAAACCATATACCTGAGCTTCAATTGAGAACTCTTCCCACTAAGAAAAAAACGGATCCACTTTCTTATCACCCATCAAATAACACTACTACAAAATGAAACTCTCTTAGGATATAGATGATTAATAAATAAAATTATTATAACTAGTACATTAAATGGATAACATCAAATGGTTATATCTAATAAAAAACTCCAATATTGGGTAATTCTACCCCAGTAAGAGTTTATGCCTCTACCCCATATCAAATAACAATTCCTAACATAAGTACAATGTTGAAAACACCATGGTAACTAGAAAAAATTGCACATATTTTCATATGGTATAGACCAACAAAATATAAACAGAGAGTGTGGGGCCCCTAAATATAACAAGTTACAACAAGGGTATATGATAAATTGATCACAACTAAGAATTCCTCTCATACTGTTAGTGGTGTCAAATCTATCCCTTTCATTTGAAAATACCTAGATCCAATTCCTCTCTAGTATTTTCCTCCACCACTATATTCTGTCCAATGTCCCTAAGCATGGGTACCATCCCTAGTTTTTCGTATACTAAAACCATATTTAATCAGTGATTGAATAAGTAAAAATGGTTCTTACTGTAGAAACTACCTCAGAGGAAAGTGATACTGCTATCAAAAAGAGGACTGACTGCAAATATGAAATTGGGCTCATTGAGTTATTACTTAATATAGAAACCATGTATTTTCATACAAAAATATTACATCTTTTAATGTGAATATTCAATAAAATTCATAAATACATGCCTGACATCCATATAGGATTAATGGACTTGGATACTAGATAAAAAATCATATTATTTCATGAATAATCTTAATCATTTCCAAGAAATACCTTCCAATTAATTACACTTCATATAAAAACAGTAAATAAAATCATTAATCATTATATAGGGAAATGAAACATAATAATTGGTGAGTTTAGATAATCAGTAAGGATAAATATGGGAGTTATCAATTTATGATCATATTAAAGAATATGGTTATGAGATGCTGACTATAAATTCAATTTTTTCATACACTATCTCAATTATCATAATCATGATTTTTAGAACCACTATTTACCATTTCAAAAATTCTATAATTATAGGACAATTAAATCATCAAAAATCAATCATGAGATATAAGATTATCTCATAAATATGTGGACCCATCATATGTATAGAAACCATTTCATATGTCAAGATTAAGATGTAAGGTAATGAAATCGTAGTAGACTAGGATTCCCCTTAAGAGGATATCCAAATTCAAGAGTTTTTTTCTTTAATAAATATAAAAACGATTAAAACAAAATTAAAATAATCATGAGGATGATAATATTTCCACATTGAATTTCACCTTTTTATAACATGATATCCCAATATAATTATTTAAATCCTTTTTCATTTAAAATAAACATGAAAACATAAAAGGTATGAATTAAGGGATTGAGAGGTAATGATGAGTGAAATTATATTCCATCCTTAAATTTTAAAACAATTATTACCTTTACATTTTTTGTATACAATAAAATTAACTTAATACACAAATAAAAATAAAATTCATTTACAAATATTTTTGAAAAATTTAAACATGGGTAAAAATGAATTTTTAAAATCATTGGACATTTGTAAAAACTTTCTTGAAAACTATTTCAGTAAACATGGTCATGAAAGATAAATAAATTCAATTTTATTAAAAACATTATGTGTGTCTCTTTAGTTAATAAATAATGAAAAATGAAAAATACTATTCTTCATAAATATATATAGGAGAATAAAATCCATGAGATCCTTGAGAGGTTGAATATTTATTTTATTCATAACAAGCATAATAAAAAACAATCCTAATAAATAATTATATTTTAATATAAATCTCTTACCTCAAGTCTTGAATTTCATTGTACATGATCAAACATACAATACAATAAATACAAATTTATTATATATCTATTACCATACTATAATCATATATATCATAACATATATGATTTATGTAAAAACTAAAACATTTCATACATATATATCATATATTATAAGATGATTATTCATAAAATAACTTATATATAAATGATAGAATCATGTATATCTAGTGTCTTTGGGAAAATTGATACATAAATGACTAGTTTATATGTGGAAAATATCATATCCCAATAATTTATTCATAACCAGCACCTTTCATTGATATATAAAACATAATATTTTTCTTCATAACCTAGGGAAAGGAAACATATGACTGGGTGAGCCCAAATGCATTGCTATGTTAAATATGGGAGATATCAATGATCACATAATAATATCATGAGCATAAGTGTATGAGAAAAACAGATTAACATTTTAAATCCATGGATAATATTTCATAGATATCAAACTTGAGTCATAAAATAAATATTTTTATTTTATATGATATGAATCATAAGGGAATCAAATAACATGACCCATGAGATAATAATAATGGAATAAGTCATATATTTGTGGTGGACACATAATAATAGGAAATCTTATGTCAAGACAACAAACTGATTCTTTCGTAACATGTTAGTCTTGGGAAAACAACCAAAGTACCTTCTTTGGGATGGGATAACCTCCCACGTGGCATGGTTTTTTGGGAATGGCAAAACCACCCTTGTATACTTTGAGTCATTGAGCATTTTTCATTATAAAAAAATTTGGAGGGAGATATAGGTCACATCAGTGAAATAATACATGAATTTATGTTCCAAAATATCATAAAACATTCCTGGTATCATGATCTATGAAATGAATTTGGTTTCACAAACATTTCATTATAAAATGGATTGTGAAAAAAGGGCTCTGATAAACATTCCATGTTTTCATAATAGCATAAACCATGGAAAAGAAATGGGTTTAAAAACCATATTTTCAATATAATAATAAACAATATAGAGAAATACTATGGATAATACCACTTCATCATATCATCATAAAAAACATAAGAAAAGATAATGGTTTTTTTCTTTGATGAATGGAAATTCAATAAGGATATCATTACAACATTAATAAGGTAAATACCATTTATATTTTAAAATCACCTCAATATAACTGAAAATTTTATTAATTATCGAAGAGAAATTTACCTCTAAAAATAAAATTTTATGCTTGTAGTGGAAGGATAAAATCATTGATTGGTTTGGATTATTCAATATTCTGTTTGTCCCATGTATAGTAAAAAAATGATTCCTTTTATATTTTTTATTAAATGTTAATAAGTTCCTTATACATAAAATAATAATAAGATTCATATCAAACCACTTCTGAAAGAGTAAAACATGTGTAAAAATGAATTTAAAAACCAATATATAATAATAAAACATTACATTGATATATTTTTAGAAAACCTGGATAAGGATGAAAAATGATTTCCAACCAATGATGGAAATAATGCCAATTTTTATTAAATAAATTATTTTATACTCTATAATATATTATGAAAGAGTGGAAAAGAGAAAACATATATTATCTTAAAGAAACCTAATTATAATAATATTTTATTCTTGGGTGGTAGATCATAATATTTAATCCTATGAAAAATAATCATAAACAATACCTATAAACAATAAATTTTTTTAATAAATATATTACCACAATGGTATATTTTTAATCAAATGTACCATGAGAGAATATAAATAAATAAAATATTAAACATCATGATAATAAAATAAATCATTAGGTAAAATTTTAAATGGTTTGTATATACACCTCATAAAATTTCTTAGTTTTATACCATAACTTATTTCTTAAACAAGACAATTTTATATAATAATACCATACCTCAAATCATGAATTTCTTTGTACACACAAAGAAATCCAATATAATAACTACAGGTTTATTATAAATATATTAGAGAACCAAAATCATATATATATCTTACCATATATGATTTAATTACACCAATTTTTTACCATTTTCATAATAATTATTAGTTAAAATCATGTTTTAGATAATAAATGATTCAACATTCATGTATATTTTGGTTTGGTGTTTTCTATACCTCTAAATTGATAATGGTTCCATTATAACTGTAATTTTTATCATGAATAAAGTATCATAAATATTCATTATCTATATATTTATAGTAGTCTATAAATTATGAAAATAAAAAGTGAATTAAACCATTCATGGAGATGATAGGTCGTACATACGCATGAACGCTGTTTCTATTATCTTGAGAAATGAAATGTAAGAATGGTAAAAATATATATCACCATTACATAATAATTTATATTTCATATATATCATATATTTTCATTAAATATATCATTATTTAAAAAAATTAAAAAATAAGATGAAAAAATATCACATCTCTTCACAGTAGTGGTAGTCTGCACGTACACACAAGCGATGATAAAATTGTCCTACAGAAGGGAAGGTAATAAGGTATATGTGCTATTATAATAGAAAAGCATAATTATTTCATGAATCTCATATAAAATGTTTAAATACTTCATTATATCCGTCTATTAAAGGTTGTGATGGAAAATAAATTACATTGGATAAGAATGTTGTAGTTCGTTGTACACAAGATTAGAAGTTTTGTATTCCATTTAATGGAGGATGAGATGGATATATTTTATTAAATATCCAAAATAACATATAAATATATGGGAGAAAAATATTTTGTTTTACCATAATAGTTTTATAAATATTTTAATTAGTTAGATGAATATAAAATATTAAAACATTTTCTTAGGAATGATACATCTTCTTCTTACGGCCTCCTTAGTTTTGCACCAAATGCCTTCTTAGTGGAGTTTCCAAATAAAAATGTTTTATTTATGATGTGGGTAGTAAATTATGGAATGTAATCTGGTAGTTATTTTATTAAATAGTAACTTTGGAACTCTTATGAGAATATAAGAGGGGGTTCCCTTTTATATGTGTTGGAGAGGACAGATAAGGAATTATTTAGAAAGAAATGTTATACACACATTTTTTAGATGTAAATTTCACCAAAATGACTAATTATAAAATAATAGATGATGTAATAATTATATACTACCATTAAAAATTAATTGTACATGTTGTAAGACATTTTTATAATTATCTTGGTAGAATAACCCCTAATAAAACTATTATAACCTTAACTATTGTAATTAATTTTCATTGTATTTTCAATTACTAATGAAAAAAATTATATTTTATTTATTATATAATTTTAATTATTATAATTTAAAATATGGAAAAATAAATTCAAATTCAGTTCATATTGTTGAAATAATTTAATTTAAAATTCAACTTGTGTACACATCGAAAAATAAATTTCCTAAAAAAACATTTCAAAAAATAATAATGGTTTTAAATCAAAATTGAGCATTACATTTATTCGCAATAAATAAATTGTTTTAAAAAAATATAATTTTACAAATTTTTCTATCTAAAACATTTTTAAATAAAATTTCGCGTTGTAAATCATTTTTTGTAAATGTAGGATTAAATAAAACCAATGTTTTTACTATTTATTATTAAATTATTATTTACATAAAATTAACAAAAAATAAATCTAGGAATCATTTTCCATGTTAAATTTAAGAAATAAAGTTCATTTTTTAATATTAAATTTTTGAAGGTTTATGAATTTAATGTTATTAGTTTTTCAAAAAAGGTATAAAATTTATTTTTTAAGAAATATTTTATTTTCATATATATAAAGTCTTTACTAAAAAGTATGTAAAACATTAAAATAATGTATTTATATTAATTAATTAACATTAATTTAATTTTTCTATTCTAATTCATATTTCCATTTTTATCTGATAGGTTATTAAATATCATTATTAAATAATAATATTAAAATTATGTTATGGTTTATTAAAACTTTTGGTTTCTTGAAACACATAAAATAAATGAAATTGTATTTATTTGAGAAAAATATTTCCTTATTTTTTTGGAAACTAAAATTTACTAATAAATTTTTTTAACCCATTTATTAAAGCTTCTTTACCAAAATTATTATTCTAGATGATAACTACTTTATTTATTATTTATGTTTTAGTTTAGTAGTTTGGGGGTTTTTATATTTATCATCATTAAATTATCTATATTTTTTTAATAATAATTTAAATATCATATATATTAAATAAAGTTTTATATGGAGTCATCCATAAAACTTATTTATTGAAAAATTAATGACATTTTTTACAGATACAATTGGTCACATATATGTGTGGACCCTGTTTTTTTTGATGGATGGAATGAAAAAATGCAATTAATGATTCACCTACCTAGTGTTTATATTCTTAAATATACATAAAATAAGTTTATAAAACCCATGTTCATTGAAATACATGTAAAATAAAAATGAATAATGAATCATATTCCTTCATAGAGGTCATTTTCCACATGCACACATGAGAAATATTATCTTTTTCCACCTGATTTTATAATAAGAATTTAGATGAGATATTATAATGGAAAAGGATTATTTTTTTCATTTAATATATATATATATATATATATATTAAATCCATCATTATAATCATCCATGAAAGGTGGTGATAGGAAAAAACATCGGTTCGTGAGGTAGATTACCACTCAACACATGATTGATAGTTTCATATCCCATTTGATGGAAGAGGAGAAGGATATAGGTGATACAATAAATATAATAACATATAATTATATGGGAGAAATTATTTTTATGATTTCAGAATATTTTAAGGATTTTTTAATGAGGTAGAATAATTATAAAATGAAAAACAATATTTAAGAACTATACCAATATTTCGAACAACCTCTCTAGTTTAAATATAAATCCATCCTCTGATGATTTTCTAATCAGAATATGGAATTTAGGTCAGGGATAATGATTTATTTAATGTATATTGTTACTAATTAATTTAACCAAAAAACACATGATGAGTGTACAAGAGAGGAGAGGGGTACTCTTTCATAATTGAGGTGTGGGACACAGTTGTAAATTATCAATGTTTTAAAAACATTCTGGTCAAAATCTTGCAAAAATGGAACCAAAATGTATCATATTAAGAGATTATAAATTTAAATACCACCTAAAACTAAATAATGTGATTACATGAAATTTGTTTCAAGTTTTAACCATTAAATTTTTATTTTAACAACAGGTAATCGTATTTAAACCTTAACTATCATAACAAATTTATTTAATATTTTTACTATTCATTACGAATAATATTTTTTCATGAAAAATTTACAGATATAAATTATAATGATTCAAAAATATTTAATCCATTATATCAAATTCAATTCACAAAAGTGGCATAATTTAATTTATAATAAAACCTATAAACCGGTCGTATAACAGTTTTCTATAGAAACTTATTTCTTATTTATAAAAAGCATTTTTACCCAATTTAATTGTAATTGTTTTTGAAATGAAATAAAATTGATCAAATAAAAATTAATTTTACAAATTATACTTTTTAATCCAATATAAAACAAAATTTATCTATGAAAACGAATTAAAAAAATGATAATTTTTATAAAATTCTGTGTCTACTATTTATCCAAAAATAAATATTTTTAGAGAATAATAAAATATTCACTATAAAATAATTTTGAAATTATGAATTCAAAAATGAATCTATGATTTTATAATAATTATTTTAAATTGTAAAATTTAATATTATCGTAGATGAGAAAAATGTGATGAAACTTCTTTTTAGAGAAAACATCAATTTTAACCTTAAATCTGGATTTATTCTTATCCCATCCTTACACATAATGATTATATGATTGATAAATTTATTTATTGAATATATACGATTAAAATTTGATTAATATCATTAAAAAATTGTGAAAAAAATAATTAATTATTAAGAAACACATTTCCTGACTTAAAATAGATTTCTAATAAAATATATCTTTTACATTCAAATAATTTTTTCTTTCCTTTTCAAATCAAATGACAAAAAAATTATTTTATACCTAGTTAAAACATACATTTTTATAATTTAGTTAATATTTTTCATACTTTACAATACAAAATTTATATGATAACTATCACATTAAATAATTATAATGAAATAGAATATCAGTGTTAATTTAAATGTGGTGATTCATATAACACAAGTGATCAATGAAGTTAAATTTATAAGAACAAATATTTCATTAAATATATGGGTTAAATATTATAACCTCACTTAAAGAAATTTCTCATTTTATGTATCATTACTATAATAAAAAATACAATGAATACTTCTTCCTCATCATATCATAATTTTCCAAAGTAGCTTCGTCAAATTGTTGGTTTCACCACATCACAGTGATGATGATAATGGTATTTTTTTATAGAACATTATATCATGGATTTAAAATATCTAAAAGTTGTACAACACATGATCGATCACTCTATCATGGTAAGAATTATAATTTCAATACATTTGTTGGTTCAAGTATTTAGTTCCCCAATATAGATACATCAAGCACTACATTAACATGAGAGAGGTTCAATGGAAGAGAAAAATTATAATCTACAATACTACTTAGATCAATATTTTAGAAGGGAATAATACACATAGGTATTGAATCTACATTCATCCAAATTATCATAATCTTCTTTACTGGATAAATTCAAAAAAAATATTGTCACCAACTTCAATCTCTAAATACTTACAACGATTGTCAGCATAAATTTTCTTTTGTTTTTATGTTGCCTTTAGGTTTTTTTGAATGGGCTTAACCATTTATTTTATTTACATAGCTATATTTGTTTCCAATATTTTTTTTATCTAACTTAAATAAATCATATTATAGGTGTACCCAAAATTTAATAGAGGGATTTATAAAGATTCACATGAACACTTTATTTAATGTTATTATCCGAAGAAAACATAATTAGATGAAGGTATTGATCTCAAAGCCATTAAATTTCAGTTATGATTAACTCATAATTTCCAATATGTTTTGAATGGTTCTACAAGACTTATCATCAATATATTGGTGATAATTAATGCTGAATGTTAACAATTCATCCAAATCCAATTGATGAATTCAATTGAACTTTGATGTAAACCTTGAATCCCCATTTAATACAATAAAATATGGTACTCCACGCAATCTAACCGCTATATTAATTTATTTTCTAGAGTGTTGATCATGATAGAATTATACTCTTATTGTAAGGAACTATGATGAATTCTTAAGGGGTTCTAATAAAACCCAAATAACAATGAGGGGATTCGATATTTTGGGGATTCTATCGATAAATCCAAGGTATTTTTTCCCATTGCTATTATAGTATACATATAATGTTTGTAAAACCCAATTATAATTTAATCTCTCATAATTAACTTACTAACATACTAATAATGGTTAAATACATCATCATACATATAGGATGAATATATAATGGTGTACTATTTCCATCATCCAGTAGTTCCTTCCCAAAATCTAATATGGATGATAAACATACCCAATTTCTAAAAACTATCATTCAATTAAAATTATGGTTGAACAATGGGAAACTTATACAATTATTTTCCAGATATATATCTTCTAATTTCACCACTTTAATACTTACATATATATGTGGTGGAATATTAATTTGGGATAGATAATATTTCTCCCATTTCATCTTGATTTCCAAAACAATACATTAAATATCAAAATATAGTGGATATTTTGTGATATTCAACATACGTATTCTAGCATGATCCTTTCAACTTAAATCATTTTTCACCTTGATCGCTATCCCAAGGTGGTAATTTATTGAGTAGTTAAATCATTAATCAGCACCCACCGTACTCTATGGGACATATTTATCCATTTTTGAGTTAATATATAATTTATTATTTTGTAATTATTATTTATATCACATATTTATCTATAAATATAATTTTTCTATTTATTAAATTAAAAAATCACTACAAATAACTCAAATATTTCCACATGAACCTTCAATTTTCAGGTTCAATAATCTATAACTTTAACATTATTCATGATAAAACATTAAAATATCTTCACCTTTGAAACACTATTAATTAAAAACTATTGTCTATTTTAGTTTAATGTATAAATAATTCTAATGATAACCCTTCTATTCAGTTCCTCAAAATGTTCCAGACATTCATATGTCCAAAACAACTTGTCATCATTTCAAGTTAAAGTAATAATCTGATTATAAATATATGTTAAACTATCTAAAATTAATTGGTAATATATATATATAGTAAATAAAGTAGTCAATAATAATATTTGGTCTGATCTGTATGTTAATATATTTTTCTTTGAAATATTTTATAAACAAAATATTTTCCCAGTATCTTAAACAAAATTCCCAATAAATGGTAACTCACTTTATTTCTCTTTAAATATATTAAAATATCATCCATAAAGGCTACCATATAAAAACCAAGGTAATATCTAAATATTATATTCATTAAATACATGAATATAAAATGGTAATGTTGTAGACCAATTTGAATCACTATAAATTCATAGGTCCATACATCATAAAAAAGGATGTATAGGGAATGTATTTAGTAACATCAAATTTTTTCAAATTATAGGAATTTTAAAATTGAATTTTAAATTTCCATTTAGTGGATACTCAG
This sequence comes from Viscum album, assembly GCA_963277665.1. Lineage (NCBI taxonomy): Eukaryota > Viridiplantae > Streptophyta > Magnoliopsida > Santalales > Viscaceae > Viscum > Viscum album. Next base: position 823,528,045 of record OY728148.1, on the reverse strand, counting down.
TTCTCCAAAATCAAATTCAAAATGTAAATTTGATCCTTGTAAAAAATTAAATGTGTTTTTCTTGGACCAGAATTAATGAATGAGTGGTGTATTAGGTGTTTGGAGGATTTTCATGAGCTTTAAGCCCAAAAACCTATTTTAAGAGAAATAATCAAGGGGGAAGGGTTGGCACGTGGTTAGTGATAACCATGCCTCATTACCATGTTACTTGTTTTGTGTATGATTGTTTTTTAAATGTGTCCCCCTACGATAAACCATACATCCTACTTTGGGGGATCTGTGGTGCTGCATGTGTTGGACTAACATTGCAAGAGGTGGTTCATGGATTTGTAAGGCCAGATGCAAAAAAAAACTATACAGGGGTTCAAAGGGGCTACAAATATTTTGGAAAATCATGATCCTGGCATACACTGTTAGTTCCATTTTGGAAGTGGCACCATAGAGATATTGTATATTAATCCAAATGTTCTATATAAACCATTAATTTCATTAAAATTTGTGAAATTACCATTTTACCTTACTATATTCTAATCATTATCCTTTTTACTATTCTTCATGCAAATTGAAGCCCACATTAGAATCTCCCCATACAACTCCTCTTAGGTAGGGTGAGATCTCCCTCATTTAATCTCCTAAATGAATCTCATAGAGTACATTTGAAACAAATAGATACTCTATCACTTCGCCTTATTCTTATTTCATTTTCCCTATATTTATGGAGGAATAAATATATTGGATAATGTTTTCCCTATTTTAATATCATTTACCTGATTTATTTATTTCTCTGAAATTATATTTAATCAATGATTTATATTTAACAATGTTATCATTATCATTATAAAGGTTGGTGGTCTCATGAATTACCCCTAAATTCTTGTATGTTTGTAAAACATTCCATTGCTCTCCATGAAAGACTCACTAAGTGTCACCCCATTAATGTGAAATTAATAATGTAGCACTAAATCCATATATTGATTATTATTTTCTACTATATGAAACTATTGGGGTTTAACCACATCAATTCGAACCGTTCAGTTTTTGATTTTCCACATATATATCAGGACAATTGCTTTTCATAGTTAGTTTGATCACCCTTTGTAGTTTTTATTTAGATTCTTGTTTTATAATACACATCCAAGTATTTTATAAAAATTACATTATCTATGGTTTTATGCCTCACATTATTTATAATTAATATAAAATAAATGAATTTTATTGAAGAGTTTCTTAATTAATTAAAAATCTTAAGGTCTGTATTCCCCTACAATGTTTCTTAAAAAAACCAATAGTGATGATCATTGTCTTCTGAAATAAATTATAGAATCCTAATAGAGATATTTAACAATTTACATTGAATACTTTTGTAAATTGAAGATGAATTAATTATGAATGGAATAGATCTTCCCATGTATTTCCTTCAAAATTATAATGTAATTGTCATATGGAATGACTATATATATTACCCTATTTATTACCTAAATTTAATTGGTTATATGAATTTTAATAATATTTAAGAGACGCATGGATTCCTCTTTATGAAATTCCATGGATTGGATAATTGATTAAATGAGTGATGATTCACTAGGAGAGATACACAAGTTCATATGTAGAACACCTTGTATAACTCAATAAGTTGATTCCTTATTTGTACCATAAGTTATTCCAGTTTCATTATTAAGAAATACCATGAACGGGCTCATAAGTGACCTGAAATAAGTTAGTCCTTGAGGGATAATTGGGTTCAGTTTATAGAATTCTCCGGATGATCTCATAAGTTATATTTTTTTCCTCCCACCATAAGTGATACTTAGGTATCCTTTTTATATAATGGATTTAATTGGATCATAAGGAAATTCAAAAAAATCATGTGATAATTGGGATTCATCACTTTAAAATTCCACTTATGAGATTATAGAAATAAATTTATTATGTTCCGCCTTTGGTGATGCATGAGATCCCCATCACACAACACAATGTATGGCCTAAAAGTATAAAAAGTTAGATCATTCATGATTATTATTATTACCTACGAATACTGGTCTCTCTAAATGATAATTGATATACATTGATAGCTTCCCTTGTACCATGTTTCCTTAACCATATAATGTTCGTATGTTCAAATATATCTGACTACACTAAACTGCTCCATGGATTAGAGAAACTTGTTATATATGGATTCCATGAGTTTACCTTGGGTCTTATATAACTATTACACTTGTATGAACATTGTTTTTCTCCATAGTTTGGAGGTCTATATTTTTTATTTAATTAAATAAATGATCCGGGTGCTACTATAATGTGGATTCTTTGCACTTACTCCTTGGATGATCACAAATTCATGAATATATCTACATATATCTATTTACACACATGTTTATATGTACATGTGGGAATTTATAGAGTTTTTTTGACTTATCCTGAAGTTGGTATAGTCAACCGTGTATCCATATGTTTTTTCGAGAGGCTAATTTAAATTAATTTATTTTCACCTTATTGATATTATTTCACACTACTTTATTTTACACTTATTTACTGAATAGAATTATACAACCTTGGTGATTGGATACTATGCTTATCTCACACCCTATTCATATTCTAATAACATTGGGTACCGAAACAACCTCTTTTTTGTAGGTTTAGGTTTGTAGTGTTAAAGGTGGTTAATTATATATATGAGAATAGAAGCACGGGATAAATAAGGTGATCATGATGCTAATGTATAAATCCCATGGTATTTTATTCTTTTAAGTTTTCATTCATTTTTTGGTAGTCTATATTTTGAGACATTTTTCAATATATTATAGAATAACATAGACATTCATGATTGCATCATTTGAAATTTTCTGGATTATTTTTTTTTTTATCTTTGATCAGTTAATATTTAATTCCAATGCATTTCATTAATACTTCTTTCATTGTTGATTAATTAATTATATTATAGATTTTTTTAGTAGGATCATAAGGCTATAATATCACCATCATACTATTATTATACCCCCATGGACAGTTAGTTGCCTCTTGAATATGGTAAGTCTTTCTTGCGGCCAATGTGTCCTACTGGATCAGGGAACCGTTTCAGTACCGCTCGTGTCAAGATGTTTCATCTTAACTTTTAAAAATCAACTAATAGTACCCATATTGTAGTTCAATCTCAGACAATTATTGGTATCCTCATAACTGATAGAATAGACAATTTATAGGGGTAGAGGATACTTCTTCTAGATAATGGTCATGTAATTGTTAACAAAGTGTGGTTATGATGATGATGTAAGAGGGGGTGAATTGTGTTTCATTAAAACCTGATAGATACCAATCTTACAATTGAAATGATTCGATTATTTATTTCTCTCATAAAGATGAGTGAGAAATGGAAATAAATAATGGAAAAACAAGGTGATGCATTGTGGTTATCTATAGAAATACCCATATTCCACTCCAGCAACGATTTCTCCATGATCATAGTGATTTTAAATAGAAATTATTTTGTCCACGGACTTATGAAACTGTGTATAGGCAGTTGAAATCGCACAATAAAAGATTTTATAAGGCCTTCAATTTCTGTTATACGAAACCAAAAATATCCACAACTTATATTGAGAAGTTTTACCTCCACCAATGACTGGGTATGAGTCTTCAATACTCGAAAATAAATATAATATCAATATGTTGATGTAGAAAAAACTTCCACACACAATTGTTATAATAACTAATAGTGGCATATGATCATTAACAGAACACAATAATAGAAAAATAATCATTTTCAAACAAGATATCCTTGGACAGTAGTGGAGAAATCCCTGGATTTATGATATCATATATATGTCCCTAAAGGGAGTATTTAATATGAATTTTGTTTAATAGAAACAAAATATTAACTGTGAAATACAATAACAATATTCATAGGAAAACAAGAATTTATGAAAACATGTATATCTATAAAGTGTATCTATAAGGATTACGATACATTCCGTTTGTAATTACACACACACACACATATATATTTATTTATTTATTGATGATGAACATAATAATATTTCTCAAAATGGTTGATCATTCTTTAGGTCAAACTATGATAAAAATAATACATAATAAATCATAAATATTTTAATTAAAGAAAATTTATAACATCCCCTATAAATATGAGGGATATAATCTATTGAAAATTTTACTTTGAATTTGTTTTTAATCATATTTAAAAATTTTATTAATTTTTGTGAGACTATTAGAGAGAAAGTGTAAAAAAGTCAAAATTCATTATTTCATCTTTGAGAAATTCAAAAGTAGGGTTTGTCTATGTAGCGATAAACTCCCAAAGTATTGTTGATAGTTCAGGGTTGATTAAAAAAGTATGGATGATAAACCCTAAATTTTTTCATTAAATGTAGAATTTCATCCAAAAGTAGGTTTCTAAATACTTTTTCTTCAAATATAGGGTTCCCAATCCATATGATCCATTTATAAATGTATTGTATGAATTGAGTCGTCAGATCGCTTATAAAAACTCATCGAGAATACTTTTTCTTTGAAAAAAAATACATTCTCCCATGGATTAATGACAGAATATGTTATATTAAGAGGAATAATTTTTCTACTAATTGGTATTATGAAAATCAATTTTGAAGTAATATTATATGAAGAAAAAAATTTGGCTTGTGTGAACATTGAAATAAAAAATAAATTAAAATAACTATTTAATTAACAAAATCATCAACAATCTCTAATATTTTTTAATAAAAACTGAAATGAAAAAAATAATACAATTTAAATAGATATTTGATGATATTTTTATAAATATAAATATAAATAAATTTTAAGAACATTTCTCCTCCTTTTAATTAACAATACTAGGTTGATATACACCCCTTTTAAAACAATTGTAAATTTCACATAACTCTAAAATAAATTTCATAAATATTTGTCTGTTGAAAATTTATTACAAATTTCTCTCCCTTTTGTGACATCAAAAAAGAAACTATGATAAATTTTGATGCATTTTTAATAATAGGGAATATAAAACAAAATTTAATATAATATAAATATAATATAAAAATAAATAATTTGAATTTGAATAAGTTATAGAAATGAAGAAGAGTTAGAGTTTTAGATGGGTTACAATAATCAATTATTTTCACCAAACATTGATCATTTTCAATCATAGAGGCTTAAACTTTTGACAGATATTCTATTATTTATTAAGAATATTTATATCATTGAAATGATGAAGAATATAATAACTATTTAAATAAAAAAAATTATGTCATAATGATCATAGTTAGTAATGACTTATCATCTGATTGAATCCATAAAACATATCAAATTTACATTAAAAACATAATTGGAATCTTTAGAAATTGATCATCCCATCATATTTTGATACACCCATTGAAGTGTATCAAAAACTATTTTTTAGATACTCTATTTTTCATCTCTTCATGGGACTTCAGAGATGCCTTTATACCAGTATAAAAAATTATTATATATTCATTTAAAAGACTAATCTTGAACAAAATATCATTATAGGACATTACACCTTTAACCAATTGAGATTTTGGATCATCTGGTTCATCAAAACCTTAAATATCCTGAACATTTCCTAAATATTTTTCAAAAGAATCTTTTACCCATAGAAAATTAATATTCTCAGAAAAGATCCGAAGAAGGATTACCACTATTAGTTTTTTTGGAAAAACATTTTTATTAACATGAGGTTATGGATAAATTCATTTAAATCAGTTTGGTTTCTTATGTAGTCTTCAAAATTGATATTTTGTATAAGAATGAAAAATAATTTATGATATTTTGAAAAGGAGATTCTAGGGTTCAATTGAGCAAGATAATATGTTTCATTATGAAACTTTTTAGAAAATGCTACATATTTTTCAATAAAAAATAAAGAGTAATCATTTAAAATCATTACTTTTTGAGAATATATTTTTATGTAAGAAAACTATTCTGAAAGAAGATATTGCATATATGACTAAAATTTATGAGAAAATAAAATTTGAAAATAACGATTAAAAGAAATATGAAATCATGAAAATAAATTTTCTTAAACCAATTTTTAATATATAAATAAGTAATCCATGCTCCTCCTGAATGATAAATTGTTAGAGAAAAAATTTATATATGATATATAATACTATGTTTATAGAGAGTAATGTTTTTAAAATATTATTTTTCAAGAAATTATATTTATAATGTTAATAATAATGGTTTTAATAGTCTAATGTGTTACATAAAATAATTGAGTAATATAATTTATGCGTTATATAGATTTCAACTTCCCCTATATTACATACTTAGTGTATTTAAATTGAAATCTAAATTAGAAAATGAAATACCTCTTAGATTAACCATTCCATATATCATGATGTTTATATAAAAAATAGAAGTACCACAATCTTTAAGTAGCCACATAATCATTTAACAATGGTTTATACTAATGAAAATATGTAACATATCAAACAAAAGTGTCTTTTGGTTCCCATGGGCTTCTCTTTATATCAGGTTTATCAATTAATGTTTTATAAAAACAATATTGGTTTTTTCTGAGTATAATCGTTATTATTAAAGTTAGATAATTATTTTAATTAATAATAATAAAATGTAAAAGAAAATTAGTGTTTTATAATATAAGAGTCACCCACAAAGTTTAAATTTTATCAATAATAAAAAAAAAATACATTAGAAAATATTTTTATTTCAGAACCAAAACTAATAATTTTTATATAACATTGGTTTTTATCCATTACTAAATATTCTTATTTTACCGTTATAAGTTTTATTATTTATAAGAAATCAATTTAAATTGTTTAATCCATAAATATGTGTAATTCATTATTGTTTTAAATTATAAACTACATCTAATAGTTTATTAAATTTATTTTCATGTATATCATTAGAACATTAATATTATAAATATGAATTATGGATTGGTAAATTTTATTTTTATTTTAAAATTGCATCCTATGATTTTTTTCTAAGCCCTATCTATAATTATTCATATTTATTTTAAAACATAAATTAATATTTATTATGTTTATCATAATAAAAAAATTATGAATTATTAATAGAAGTGTAGAACTCATCATCCTGAGCCAAAATACAAAATTTACTATTTTTTTCACAGTCAATATTAATGATTATAGTAGATTCATCACATGAATATGATATATCACTCCAATTAGTATTTATGGATTTAATTACTTTACTTTTTTAATTATATTACCATTTACCTTAAATAATAGGAAAAGTAATCATTATGTGACATATCTCCATACATTCAAAGAATATATGTTTTTTATCATTTTTTTATCATGTGGTATACTTTTGAATATATTTTAGCAAGATCTGATAATTTTTGTTTTGAATCTAGAAAACATAAATTATAAGATTCATCAATTGTTTTTCTAAGTGAATATTCTACAATTTTTATAAAAAAGTTATTTTTTTCTTCATCCTGCATCTCATCTTCACGCATCAATGAGGTTCTAATCAATTTTTTAAAAATTAATTCTTAAACTATTTTAAATTGATGGAAAACATACGATATTCTATTCTACAAAAAATATAAAACATTAATAACGTTTAAATAATATTATAGTTATTTAATTATTTCTCATAAGTCTATAATATCATTGATATATTCTATAAATATACCATTAATCTGATTAAAGCTATCATATTCAAGAATCCTAAAAGTATAAAATATCAATTTTATATAATTATTTTAACTCTAATACTTTTTAATATCTTTTATAATAAATAGAAATAATATTCAACAATTAATATGAAATATCAAACTAATAAAATCAATTAAATTCATAAATTTCATAACCATAGAAAATAGAATTTATTTCTCTTGAATTAATATTGTAATATTTTTCAAGTTATTTATTACATTTTTCTAGATCACCTTTAAAAATTTAATAAGGCTTTAAAATTTTCTTATAAGATCTTATTATGAGATTTTACAAATAAATAATAATGCCTTATTTATAGCATCGATAATTATCTCAAAAAATAGGGTGCACAAATCATCGAACTAGCTTTTATCTAATCATCAATTAATAATTAAATTTTAATATATCATTTATTAATGCATATTAGAGCCAAATAAAATATTTAATATGTTACAAGAGTCAAAAAATTAGATGTTGTTTGATAATAATATATTAAAATAAAATATTCCAGGATTTCCAATATATTCAATGGAACCCAACCTTTGATACCACGTTTTATGTATGAAAGGGTATGAAGAAGACTCAAAATGGGTTAAATTGTGTTCCTTTAAAACATGAATGATACCAAAATTACCTCTCAAACTGAAGTGTCCTTTTTCTGGTATCATCAAGATGAGTGGGAATTATAAAAAAATAAATCAATATGACATAGTGATTTATTGTTTTTCAAGGCATAATGTTATCCACGTACACTCTAACTATTCTCTTTCCCTAATATTAGTGTTTTTAATATCAATTTTATGATCCATGTACTTATAAAACTAAGGGTAGGTAGTTGATACCTTAAAATAAAGGATTTAATAAGTTCTTCTAGTTTTTTTACGGGGAATAAAAATTATAAAAACCTTAGAAAAAAATATGAAACTCTAACAATGACTTAGTATTAGTGGATAATACTCTAAAAAAATTATATTAGGATGTTTATGTTGAAATATATTTTCCACATGGTTGTAGATGAAACTGATAGTTGTATATAGTCTTCAATAGAATACAGAAGCATAAAAATATCCAACATCAAACATGATTTCTTAAGAAGAAATTATAGAAAAAACCATCTAGATGGTAAACCATGTATGTTTTTATGTTTTATCTTTGACAATAATTTTTCAAACTATATAAAAAAAATTCAGTCCAATACAACACTAGTAAAAATTCTCGTTTAGGAAAGGGTGAAAACATGTATGTATCCGAAGGGTATCATTAATGTTCAAAATAAATTACTTCTTATTAAACACTCTCCTGGATTAATAAATTTTTATATATATATTAAAAAAATATTGGTATTTATCATTGTGGATTAACATTATTCAGGTTTAATAGATCCAGAAATATCACTTGATATATTGTAAATATTTAATACATAATATTCAAATAGAGTCGTAACATTAGATTAAAATATAAATATTATAATATTTTGGACATGAGAATTTGAATATATATTTAAATTTATTTATAGAGATATTTAATTTGTTATAGGACCATTATTTTAAATATGTAAATAAATATTAATTAAGACATTGAATTTGATTGAGTCAAACATAGTGCTAGTCCATTTAGTTACAATCACAAAAAGTACTAAAGATAGCGTACAATAGATTAAAATATTATTTATGATAGACCATAAAATAATTACTCAAATGTAGGGTTTCATTGAATATTAGGGTTCATGATCCATTCCCTTCCTTTAAATATAGTGTCCCCAAACCTCGATTTTCTCTTAAAACATAGGATATGATAAATTTTTCAATATCACTTATAAAAAACTCATATAGAATACTTTAACATTGAGAAAAAAACTATTACCCTATGTATTAATAAAACAATATTATTGAATAATAATAATAATAATAATAATTCCACAAATTAAAATCGTTTAATCTAATTAAATTAAATTTATCAACAACATAAACTTGGGTGTCAATGAGTATTAAAATCAAAAATTAATTAATGAAATTATTGAATATATTCATAACAAATCATTATGTTTGTAATAATTAGTGTCAAGTGGTGTTGATACATATACATTATTAACAAATATAACTACTGAATCCCAAGGTAATTATCAACAAAAAATAACTGAATTGTTGAGATTCTCTTCAAGTTGCATATTTATTTTTTGAAACTAAATAGGATCTATTTTATAATGATTATTCGATATAGGTGTATCACTCAGTACAAGTTCTATTGAAGAATATACTTCATGACTCTAATAAATATAAGGAATTTATTCTAGAAAGAATTCAAAAAACTCTTGACCAATAGGGATGAATTTGAGGTGGAGTTTATCCCCTATTATATTTGATAAATAGCTTCCTTGGTTAAGAATTATGATCACGAAGATCAAAGAAATTTTCATTGGATGTATTTTTTGATACATTCCCCAATAAAGGACCTTGGGAACATTAAGAATATAAAATAATACATCCCATAAATGGAATATCATATGATATCTATATAATGTAACCCAATCTATTCCTAGAATTAGAAAATTTAATCTATTGTAAGAATAAAAAATATTTACAAGAATCTATTTCCTGTAAACTTTATATAGAGGGGAACTATAAACATGAGATGCGACCATCATACCATTATTATTTTTCACCACTAAATCAATATCTAATAATTTATATAGTAATTAAATTTCCATTAAAAATTCCACTGATATAAAATACATTGTAGATTTATAATAAAAAATACATAATCTATGCTATAGTGGATAATAACTAAACCTTTCACCATGTAATTTTCTTATACCACATTAATAGTCATGATCACATGAGTTATCCTGTTTTCATTGATCTTAATAGGTTTTTATAGACATTCATCATCATAATCCTTTGGATTCCTAAGCTGGCTGGCATAATGACTCTACTTTTTATATTTTAATCATCAGAGCATTAATGGTGCATTGTTGGGAATATTCATCTCATCCATTACACTATGAACTTATTATTTTCTCAGGTGGACTATCATTTCTTTGTGTATCACACTCAGTATTATCTTGATGTTTTGTAGTTCCATCCATTGACAAAATCCATGAAAACAAGTATTAGAAACAAAAGAGTATAGAGTGAAAACATATAATCATGAAATATTTATTGGATGTCTATGTCATGACACATAATTTTCATTCTATGAAATCATAGGTTTAACCTAGATCATCAGTAGTCATTATGTTATAAATACATAATAATGATTTGTAAGGAATATTTGAATTAAACAATGAATATCCCCTTGTAGTGTCGTTCAAGGGGAAAAGTAAGGTCACACCCAACAGGCACCAAAATGGTGGTAAATATATACTTCACCAACTATATTCAAGTATATGACCTCTAGATTCATTTCTATGAAAACCAAGTTCACTTTTTGTTTCTAAAAAGGAATTTATTTCTAGGAAAAAATAAAATATTTTATTATCAAAAATAATGTGATGTTATCCTATATCTACACTTTTTCATAGGGTTTTCATCAAATATTTCTAACTCATATCTATAAATAATGACTAAACCCTATCCAGAAATCCACTATATAAGCTTCTACTTTTTATACAAAAAATATTAGATGTCTTTTTGTGACAATGAAATACTTATAAACAATACATGGCTAAGAACCATAAAGGAATAGTGAATTGGGAGACAATTTATAAAACCATCTTATTTAATGAAAGACGCTCCAAGTCTCCCCAAATATCTTCAAATTGATTACTCCTAAAAGAAACAACCTATAAAAAACCCTTATATTCTACCAGTGGAAATGAACCATAAGAAAACATTATATTTGATGCTCATTAGTGGAAATCACAGGAGACATAAATTTATGATTATATAAATGGGATATGATAAGATTTAATGTATAATATCCTGATTATGTTATAAAAATTTAAACCCAAATATATTAATGGTCATAAACATGAGTCATGAAAAGAATATCATTTCAAAGGACATGAATCATAATAGTGATAAATAATGACTAATCAATCATGAATCATAAGTTAATTTCATGAAACTATAGATCTTTAAAAAGTATATAAACCATGTTACATGTCATGGTTAACAATAGATACCATCAAATCATAGTGGATGAAGAATCCCATCCTATTTCCCATATGATTAAAAATCATACATCACCACCTACATCCAATATTATATTAGGAACATCAACTTATACCCCATATTAGATCAAAAATACAGACTTTCATATCATAATTAACTCATGAATTATATTACTTTACCTAAAAAATTAGAGAGATATATAATTTTCTCCCACTTTTCACATATTGAAACTATAAAAATGTGTGAAATAACATCATAAAACATATATCATATCATAACACATGAAAAATGTAGTAGGATTCATAAAAAATATATAAGGGAATAACCCGTGGAAATGAAATGACTTTTATAAAAACATTTTAATAATAATAATAATCAATCTAGAGAAATAATAAGTATGGTATCCATGGATCATATTCTTAGTAGATCATAAGTAAATTCATGGTTTGTTGTCATTGATTAATTGAAATACTATTAAAAGATCATTAATATAGTATTGAGTAAAATAACATTTCCACTTTGAAAATGAACTTTTTAAAATAATAAATTACAATCATTGTTAAAATAATTTTAATTTGAAAATAACCTTGTAATATTATAAACGAATCATTAAATCATTAAGAGGACATTATGGAGGGAAATTATGTTTATATCATATATGTTAAAAAGGATTCCATTCGTATTTTAAGGAAAAAGTAAAAAGTAATTCATTCAGAAAATGAAAAATAGATTCTTTCAAAACCCTGTAATAAAAATTAATGCATGGGAAAAATAAGTTTAAACAATATTTGGAGAGTATAAAAAATATTAATGAAAACATTTTTTGAAAAATGGCAATTCAATTGAAATCGAATCCAATTTCCATAGAACAATTATTTTGGAATCATTATTTCATAAATTGGGTAAATAAATAAAAAAAATATTGTCTACAAATTACCGAATTAAATAAATATCATGATATTATTGTGTGTCATATCAATAAATTTCATCATCAAATTCACCAAAAAAACTATCATAAAAAAGAATGATATTATAACATAAATCCATTACCTCGTATGTAAACCTCCATTATGAGAAATATAACAATATTGAAAATCTATTCAAGAAAAATACTCATATATATCATACCATATATTATTTACTTTAAACATCTTAACACAATTTTGTAAACAGTGATTCATTATGATCCAAATTCTGAAGGATAATTTCATCATATTTCATGTATGTTTGGTTTACATAGTTTTGGTCTACATAAATTGGCCATGGCCCCATCATCTTAAAAATATCATTATATATAGTCATCCATTATATTTATAGTTTGAAAAATTATTTACGCCATTCATCGGCATGGAATACAATATGTATAAATGAACTATATTTTAATTTTCTAAAAATAAAGATATATAACTCTTCATATTTATATAATATTTATCAAATCATATAAACCATATATATAAATAAATAATACCATTATTTTAATCAATTAAAATACCAAAGGCAAAATGAATCGCATCATTTTATGGAGGTGGTAGTCAACATGTTCATATGATCAGAATTATCATTTTTCAAAGTATTGAAAGATAATAATAAATTTTTTTATTAACATCAAATAAGAATAATTCTTTCATAATTATTATATATATCATTATATCCCTCCATGATTTGTTTTGATTGGAAACGAATAAGATCAGTCTGTGAGGCAATAGTGTGTCATACACAAAAATGATTGTTTTATTTCCCATTTTATGGAAGTTAAAATTGATACAAGTCATTTAATTAAAATAATAATGTATCATTATATTGAAAATAGTTAATTATATATATACTTAAATAAATAATAATTTATCGAGCTATAATAATAAATAAAATAAATAATAATGTTTAAAATTTATACATCATTTTTAAGAAAACCTCTTTAGGTCATACTAAAAGAATGTGTAGGATGGTTCTGTTTTAAAAAAATAAATCTAAGTCATTAAAATGGTTTTAAAGAATAGATTTTGGTATGTTTTAGATAAAATAAATAAATTTATAAGTATGGAGGACAGAAGAGAGGGTTTCTTTTTTATAACTGAGTTGAGTGATGCACTTGTAATTTTTGAATGTTTTAAATAATTTTTCATCACTTTCATTAAAATATTTCTCAATAATGGAACATTATTGTGAATGATAATTTAAATTTCAACAAAACAACAATCTATTGGGTTTTTTAACGTTTTTAAGTGATTTTATCAAATATATTTTTAGTTCAATCCTTAGTAATCATATGTTAACATTAAATTTGGTAATAGATTTTTTTTACTATTTTTAAAATTCATTATGAACAAAAAAAAGTTGAACCTTATAAAAATAAAATGATTATGAATATTCTGAACATGGAATCAATATGTTAACCTTATTAAATATAAATAATTATTATTAGTTATAAGATGGAATCAATTTAGTCAAAATCATGTCAATATAGTGGAAAAAATTCATTTTAAACTAAACCCACAAACCCGTCAAAAAGAGGTTTGACATAGAAATTTTTATCTTAAATACGTAATGTTTTTTTATCAAAATTAATTATGAAATTCATTGTAGTAATATAAATTAAATTCATAATAACATATTTGAAAAAAAATTTAATATTAAAAATATTTTAAAACATAAAATAACCTTTTAAATTCTTTAAATGATAATACCGTTCAAATATAAATCAGTAAATTTCAATATTCATTGAAAATTTTATATTTTTAGGGAATTATAAAATATTCACTATATGATAATTATAAAAAAATCATTTAAAATTTTATTATAATTCTCTCAAATAATTTTTTTACAATTATAAAAAAGTGATATAGGTGTACAAAATGCAAAAAAAAAACAGATTTCTATTAAAAATAACTTTTTTCCCACAAAACATGATTTTTTTATTTCAGGCCCATAAAAAATATTTAATGAAGGATAAAACTTTTTATTGAATATATAATATATATATTACATTTATTTCATTCCCCAAATGTGAATAATTTAGTTCATAAAATATATTATGACCATAAAATGTTCTTCAGAAAATATTTCATCTATTTTAAATTTTATTATATTAAATTATAATCAATTAATAACAATTGAATTTTTTTTAATATATACAGAATAAATTTATTCATAATTTAGTAATTTATATTCATACCTACTAATCTAATATCTAGTCAATAACTTTAATATTAACTAATAATATATTAATATTATATCTTAGTTTGTTTAAACAGGGTTTTGTGTGTAATAGAAGGTATCATTGAAATAAAATATAATTAAAAATATATTTCATTAAATTATGATTTGTTATAGACCCTAATAATAGTATTATAAATGTACCCCATTGACATATCACAAAATGGGAACACCCTTTCTGGGGATCGAAATCCACCTGGTCCCAAATTAATTGAATGGAGTTTTTATGATCGATTCTCTAATTGTCGAAACCCTGACTATCTAGACACCCAAGAACCATTTCTTAAATATCTTCCACCTTGGATTTATTACAGGCCACACTATTAATGCTCAAATCCATGATATATATTCCCATTGATAATTAAATCCTTCTTCTGATCCATCATATACATGTAAATCCTTGACTAGCTGACAACATAACATATCGTTGGGTGGAGAGCCTCCTCTAGACGCCACACTCTGGACACCGAAAATAAAAATAAATAATGGGGAAAGTTCCAAAGGTCCTTAATAATTACCCTAATCTCCCACACACTCATAGACCCCATATGAAGGGAGGTAATTTGAACCTTTTTTATACATTTATCATCATAGATATGAATTTCACTTAGAAATCAATATAAAAGTACATCCAAAACACATCCCCCTCTTTTTAGACCCCCTGATACATCATCTTCAAATTATTTTAAACTCCCTTAATCTGAATAAATACTAATGACACCATAAAAACATCCCCCACTCCAATATTTTGGATTGTGATCTCATGATTATCCAATAAGAATACTACCTCTATATCTAAGATGCTCCCTCTAATTCCCCAAGCTTATCCAGTGAAGGGAACACAAAGCCCTATACCTGGCCTCATCATCCTCTATTGGGTCCATCATCTAATGATCAAGTAGATCATCATAATGATCCTCTGACACATAATATACTTATATATAATTACAAATATTCATTCTCAAATAGAAAGGATAAATCCTAACTATTGTATCAAATTATTTTATCAATGTCAATTTATTACACTAAAATAAATATCACAAAATCACCCAATTAAGAAAACCATATAATAAATCATGATTTATATAACTCTCCTTGTTATATGACACAAGAAACATCACTCCACACATAGATATTAAAGGTCATTATATCCCTTATATCAGATTTTGGGGGGCCTAAAAATCCCATAACCTATCGGATAACCCAACACTATGTCTTGAACCAAGATCAACTAGAACTATTTACCTACCAACCCATGAAATACTCATAATTACTATTACAAACTCTATATTATCTCATATTCAAAACAATGGATACCAAATTATCCCAACCCATCCCTCTTATATTAATCCTCTTGAGCTAGTAATGAAGTAAGTGAGATAATGACCATTGAGACCCACCTCTACTATGCCTTGGGTCTACAACAAACACTAAGGGTGTAAAAATATCACATAAGGGATACATTAACCTATATTATAACATCATATTAGGAGTTAAGATAAAAAATAACACTAATCTCCAGTAAATAAAAAAATTAAAAACCAAAAACATCCCACAATTCATGATAAATGTCGAAAATAAAAATTAAGAGTATCTATGTAAATACCAAAAGATAGTCCTATGGTAGTGACATAGTAGTATCTCAAAATACCAATATACTAATTTCCAGTTACTTCCACATTATACTATTGGAAACAGGAAAATAAATTTATATATACTTGGGGATATATTAATGGTTTAATAATAAAGATCATACAAAATGCCTCATGTGAAACTAGAAATGAATATTCCAACACTCCATGGAACAAACATTAGAACTATAATGCACCAAAACAAGTCAACTAACTAGTACTAGATTCACAATGGATCACTCGCAAAATCATCAATCCAATATAGTAGTAATGAATCAAAATTTATGAATGATAAAGAACAATGTATCCACTTCACCAATAATTTACCACTCTCACAACATGACATTAAAGGCCATCTTCTCACTTCAATTCCTTGCATATCACATCATATAACCATCTTTCTCTGATATTTTTTTGGATGCATCCCTACATTTTTCAACTTCCTGTAGGGTCTATTGTCTAACTCTAGAATCAACCATCTCTACTACATATCAACATCTCACATCACATCATTGTCACATATCAGTGGAAGTAAGGTATCATGAACATGAAGGACATCCACAAAATTCCCTTCCCTAATAGTCAATATGTCCACCACATCTCGCATGAACATCATCATCATGTAATCTCCAACACCAACCCTTATCACGACGGGTCAATCTGAAACACCTACCGATATCATAACTAGGTAATCATCAATACAAAACTAAAAAATCATTGATTATGGATAAATAGAGAATATGGGGTAAACATTCATCCATATCACCACCAACATGTATATAAAAAATAACTCCTAAACCACATAACAGTTGGGTTTTGTATGGTTATCAAACGTTGGTAGGTATTATTAATAAATAACATTAAATAAATTATATATAGATATCAAAAAATACCATACCGATGGGTTCACATAATTTTAACTACTATACATCACATCACTAATAATACACCATATGATAAACTCTAAAATAAATACAATCACTAAATATATTAAAAAACATTAACACCACACATTGTCATACAGTTCCTCTTCCAATTATTACTTCATATATTTTCTAGTTTTAATGATTTTACACTAACTCTCATTTATAAAACCTTATCATTTAAAAATAACATACTTCATTATTACTCATTTACCAATCTATGTCATATAATTTTATCATTATAATCTATTCCATGGATAATTAGGAATAAATGAAATCCATTTCATAGAGAAGCTCCCCCATCTCATATAAACCATCACCAAGACAGAAAAAATAACAATACATTTTATTACAAAAACCCAAAATCTCATCCACCTCACATTACAACCATCATAAAACATAAAAAACACACAACAAAACCACCACACAATACAACAACCAAAAAAACAACAACTAGACAACACTACCATCACACAAATATAAACATCCCATCCTTTGACAACAAACCATCACATCACAACCCAAAAAATTAATATCCCACCTGTTCACCACCATCATTATTTGATATCCTAAATCCCACAATGTAACAAAAAAATAGTACGACATATACTCACCTCCCATAATTCAACATATTGTGTTAAATGGATTGAAATAAAATAATTCCAAATTAAGAATCGGTATATTCCCAAATATTTATATATTTATATAGAAAAAATTAATTATATTTATGTTAATTATTAACATATTATTTTGGGTGTGATAAAAAATTCATCATATCAAAGGTCTCATATATATACACACTACAACATAATAATGTATCCCAAAAATTGTTATTTTCAAAAATCATAAGATGAATGTATAACATCACAACAAATATCATCAAAACAATAAAAAAAGTGTTTTAAAAATTCCATATAAATATATGATTAATGTAATTAACTGAAATAAATAAAATTTCCCTCACTATCCACCCAATATAAAGAAAATCATGCATTAAAATAAAATTATAATAAAAAGGAACACAGTAAGGATAAAATATATAAAAGAATCCTTCTGATGAAACTCCTACAATAGGGAGAAGGAAAAATAACTGGGAAAACCAGATCACGGTTGGAATTAACTTACTGTCCTAAACAACACTAAGGGATCCTGAAAATCACATCCCAAATTCATACCAATCAAAACAATATCACCACTATGAACCATTAAATGAATAATGGATGAAAATAAAGAAGTTAATGGAATAAATCACCTCATATTTTCAAAGATAATACCTTCTAATACAAAGATAAAAATAGAAGGTAAAGAGATAGATGATTCTCCAAAATAGAATTAGTTTAATAGAAAAGTTAGAGGAATTATATTTTGGTTAATGTATTAATATTATCACTTGTATTTATAAAAATTGTTGACTTTAGATTATTCATTGGATTTAACTCATTTTCACAACATGTATTTTTTTGAGACCCTCCAATTTAGTCCATGAAAGAAATTCAGTCCATGAATTCCTCAAACCACAAACCTGAAAAAAATTTACTAATTTTTATGGATCTTTAAATTTCAATTAATTCAAATCATGAAATTCCAATTCATTTAATTAGTCTTTTAGAGAAATTACCCTTATATGATCATCAGTTCATGAGTTACCAAATTAAATGATATAGAAATCCTCTCCCATTGTGAACACGGGATAACGTTATGAACAAAAAATTCGAATAGAAATGTAGCTCTACTCACCAAAAAACCCTCCTAAATCATCATCCAAACAGCTATAACTTGTATTAAAAAAATTGATGATCCAAGAATGTATGAAATATTTGAAAAACTATGTATAAATATGTGTAAAAATACAAAATGATTTGATTATATTGGGGGAATAAAGTTACTGGGACATTCAATCAAAATGGAAATTATAGATAATGTGAAATCCATTTAGTATCACATTATGGAATATTTTTATCAAAAAAATATAATGAAAATATTCAGAATGATCTAGAATTTAAATACAGTGAGAATGAACAAATGTGAATTTCTAAATGGAAGAATAATATTAGATTATATAAGAAAAGAAATTCAAGACATAGATATATTGGTCTATTTATGATTCTTAATTAGGTAAGATCTATATATTATTTCATGGAACATTCATTGAACCTCCCTTATGTTGAAAATTTATACCATCTAATCATCCTATATAATCACATTTTATATCTAATAAAAGTACTAAAATCAGAGGTTGTACAACTCTTAGATGATTTTTTATATGAAATATTTTTAGCAAAATTAATGGATTATGGATATAATGTAATATATAAGAAGACAACTCACACTGTTAATGTTTTTAGTTTAATTCTAAATTCAAATAATCTATATAAAAATAATTGTAGAAATGATGTTGAGATATAATTATTTTTTCATTAGCATTATTTAATAATGTGTAAGAATTTATTTTAAGGTTTAAAAATGCAGCACCCTAAGATTATATATATATATATATCCCATTCAAAAACATTGGATGTAATCGATATCTTTTTTTATGTGAAACCACAAGTCTAAATGAGTCGTGATATAATATAACATTGAAAACTGGTGCCTTGGGCCTTGGGCCTTGGGCCTACGGGTAATGTACGGGTTGCCCTCCGATCCTTTAAAGGAGGATTATCTATAATAAAAATAAAAAAAAGAAGGCCTTCGGGCCATTTGGACTATATAGAAATAAAAATAGAAAAATTAAGAAAAATGTGTATAAATGTTTTATTTAATGAATATTTATTGATTAATCCATAATAAATAAGTACTCAATTTTCATTAATGTTTTTTATGATAAAAAATATGTTTTAGAAAAAATTAATTATTATTTTTTCATAGATATTATAATTATTATTCAAACAATTATAGAAAAATTATTTTACAAAAATGAAATAATATTATAAATAGATATATCAAATCTCTTTAAAGAGTTATTTTTTTATTTTTTGAAAAATATTAATTTATCAGTGAATACTGAATTAATAACTAATTTATAGAAAATAATATTTTACATTTGAGAATTTAAAAATCCAAATTTATTTTAAATTTATTTTAAAATCAAAATATTTCCATTTGATTAAAATTAATATGGTATATGTAATTATAATATTTTCTTGCTTAATTTTTCTAAAAAATACTTTATATACATAAAAATGTTTTTTATGGAAAATCATGTTTTAATACGTTTTTAATGTTTATCTTCACAGTAACTTCTACCGCTTAAAAAAATGAATGTTATAAAATTTATTACATATTAAGAAGAATAATATAATTTTTTTTATGATTCCATTTTTAATTTTGGACATAATGACATTTAAAAATTTAATAATTTTGTTACCTTGGTTATTGTATAAAACGGGATTACCAAGGAGTGGGGTGGTTGAACAAGGAGATAAGTGTTATATGGGCTTATAGAATTCCCTAAACATTATTTATTGTACAAATTTATATCTTTTAACACCCCCAATTATTTAAAAATAATATTTTATCCATTTTCTATTATAAGATAATCATATATTTCAACATTATAAAGTATTCCATATGTGTTATCCCGATTACTATTATTATAAAAAAAATCCCCAATCTTTACCACACTTCAGGATCCTGTTTGATGAACAATTACCTACCAAAATCCATCCTTAAAATATAAAACATGTTCTAGAGTTATTTTTGTAATATGATACAATCCTTTCAAGGATTAAGTTGGAGGCCAAAGGAGGTTTCTTAATGTATAGGTATAGTTTTAGACCAAGAAATTTCATTTTTTTTCTTAAATCATATTTTCTAAACCAATATTATCATTAATAACATTGTTAGTATAGTTTAATAAATAAATTTTGGAATTATTATGATGTTTTAAATCCTTTTTTCCTTCTCTTTCCAATCATATGTGAAATGGAAGTATCACTTGTGTGTACATGTGTTCTACCACGTCCATGTAATGATATGATTCATTATTTATAACCACTTCATATTGATATTTATAATCAATGGTTTATAAAATATATATGTTTTTTTTTCAATTTATAATTATTTTAAAATGAAATTTTTTAATATTTAGAATTATGTCGTTCCTTTATTAAAAATTAAAATAACATTCATGCATATGAACGAAATACCATCTCTAAGAACTATGTATTTAATTTTTCTATTTCTAACTGTTATGAGATATTATAAATATATATATAATGAATATATAAGAAATTTATATCATTATTTATATTTTTTTGTTTTATAAAATTATGATCAATTTACAAGAACTATAAATTCAAAACCCAAACATTCATGAAAGAATAAACAATGAACACCTAGAAACAATTATTTAAACAAATAATTATCAATATATTGGTTTTTGAAATGTTATAAAAAGAAAAAATATTTTATAAAAATAATTTATAAGGCTATTTCATAGATTTATAATTATTTTTTTAATTTATTATATAAGAGGATAGAGTTATTATAAATAAATTCAAATCAGAGGGAAGGGTTTTTATGTTACAATATAAATTTTATAATGGATGATTATGTTTAAATTTAAGATGATGAAATTATATGACCTATCTATCCAACATATAATTTAATTTATTCTTCTATTTTTATTAGAGAATGAAATTTTAACTTCCATTTTCGTCTCTTTATGATATCATTATACAGAAAGAAAATTTCAATAAAAAAACATAATTTTTATTTCTTGGATGTAATGTTTTCTACCTTGTAGATATTTTTTAAAAAAATTTCCAAATAGAGTTATTGAAATTAAATATTCCTTTATAAAATTTTTTTCTATGCTTTTTTATCATTCTATTAATGTTTTAATAAGAAAGCCTGTTGTCATTTTCCAAAGAATGAACTTTAAATTTTTTCCAAAAAATATGAATGGAGTATTTATTTTAATGTATAAAACATGAATATAATTTCTCACTATAATTATAATTCAATGATTGGATAATTAATTTAAAAGTATACATGGTAATTTCGAAATAATAAATATAACTAAATATTTTTGGAATTTGTTAAATTTGAAATAATGGATTTCAAAATAAAAAGGGTATCCTCCTCAAACAGTGTTCCCTTAGTCTCTTAATGTCATTTTCAATCTATAGTAACATTATTATATATTACATATGTTTCACTATAGTTATTATCCTATTATAGATCCATATATCTATATAAATATTTTTTATTGTTACTATGATGAAATATGGCTGAATCCCACTTTCCTTTCCATTGGTAAAGTTGTGACATATGACCAATATTTCCATGATCTTATTAAATACACATAAATGGATAATGATTAAATTACGGGAGGTTTCATTATAGCCCTCCAATCTATTTGGTAATGATTAATGATTTATGTGATCAAATGGTAAATTGTAGGTCATACAATGCTCATAATAGACTCCTAATGTGGTTATCCCATGCCCTAGGTAGGTACACTGGTGGTTAACTTAGTAAAAACATATAATGAATTTCTAGGGTGGTATCTTTCATATAATATTTTAAAGACCATGATTATTGAAAAATATACCTCTATTTTACTCCATGATATTTTGATAATTTTATGATCTCATGGCTCAGGTCAATGGAGTTCATTTTGATTCATGTTTTATGATCTAAAAATATGTATTCCATGACTCATGATTATGATCTATGAATTAACAGGTAATATGTTCAATTTTTAATCTCGTGATTTTAAAAAATCATGCTCATGTTATTCATAAATACTCATTTTTATTTACTATTTTTTACCCTTATTGTGAGTTTAATCACACACTTTATTATGTATCTTTTCAAGAACAATAAGCTTGGTTTTTTGTATGATATATCTATTAATTCTTGTAGTTCTCTAGAACATGGTATGTGATAATGTAAATCATTTAGGAACTAGTATTATATGTATCCAATTTTCTAGAAATATAATACATTATTTAAATGAAATTGATAGTTATCATTTTTCATAAATATTCATTAAATAAAATGTAATTTTTATATAAGAAATGTCCAGGTTCTCATCTAGGGAATAAAAATTTAATGAAATTGGGAATAATAATTATGTTGGATTTGAATTGGAAAACTATAATGTGATTGTTGTTGATGGAATGCGATATAAATTATTAAATGTTAGATATATTTACGATATAGGACAGGAGGGAGGATTTCATAAGAAGTATATCTACATAAAAATATATATAAACAGTTAAATGATTTTTTTAAATAGAATACTATTTATTTCAATTTAATAAAAAAGGAAAAAAATTCATTTAATAGTGGGAGAATAAATAATTATAGGGAATTAGTAGTACGGGAATGTCAATCGATAAATTAATTTTAATTTCCAGTATTTAATGTTGTAATCAATATGCATAGGTCAAGGAGAGATCTAGAAAATATAATTTATTTCTGAAAATTAATAATGAATGTTTTTAATCAATATCCTACGATGGATAAGAGAGCATTGGGGTGGATGAATTTGATTTATATTGATGTCTGAATTCTGATTGGTCAGACATGGTCTATTTTGATTGGAATTTCATATTATATGTATATTATAATAGACTTATAGGGTTTATATCCTCATAAATTTAACAATATGTGGTTTATTTAAAAAATATGTTTCTAATAGGATCATATTGACAAAATAAAAAAACTTAAAATAATAAGATCAGATTATAGAACAAAAGAAAAATATAATGAGGTCAAATATTATCTTGAAAAACATGGTATTAATCATGATGTTTTTTCTATGGTAACACCTCAAAAATGTGGATTTATTGAAATAAATAATCATGAAGTGAAGTTTATGGGAAACTATTGTTGGTAGATAACGTAATCACACTTCACTACTAGAATTAAGTTTTTCAGGTGTATCATTATAATCAAAACCACATAGTGCTTTATCCTAAAATAGATAAAATGGTATATTAAGTTTTTCATGGAAGTAAATCATCTTTGAAACATCTTATATTATTCAGATGAAATTTTTTTTTTCCAAAACATATAAGGAAGTTATAGAAATTATGCTGATGTATAAATTGGAAGTATTTTCATTGTAAACTAAAAAATGTGTAATTTCAAAAAATGTTTCAATAAGAGGGTTAAACATTTATAGGGGGAATGATGTAAAATATATTGAGAATAAATATGATGAAATTCGTGGAAGTTCTATTTCTAAAGTTGTATTAGGCCAAACTGATGAAAAAATTATAGTTTTTTGAAAGATAAAATATCTACAAGATAATGATTAATAGTAAAAAAATTAATAGAAATGTAAAAAGATGATAAAATTATTGAATAAATTATGAAAGTAATGGATTTAAATTTATCTATGAAATATCATTGGAGTAAAATATTATCCGACTCAAGCATTATTGATTAAAAGGTTAGAGCATAGTGTATCATTATCTGAGATAAAACCTACATCGATTATAAAATTATGAAAATTGGAATCATAAGTGAAATAATTGAATGTTGAATCAGATAATATTGATAATAATTTGACATGGATGTTTATGGATGGACAAAAAACCCAAATTTTTATTGGGATAAATTATTTATTCAAGTAAAAATTTGATGAAAAATTAGTTGTTTTATAAAATAATGAAATATTTTGTTTCAATGGTTTTGTTAATGTCGAAGGAATTAATGTTTAATATTCATGTCATCCAATGGAATGTACATGTTTTATTAGAGTATTCTTTTTAGTGTCTATATAAATAAAGTTGAAATTGTTTCAGATATTTGTAAAGTCCATATTTATGAAGGGAGTATTATTGAAGATATATATATATATATATATATCAAAAAACATGTTGGATTTGTTCATAAAAATGATGATTCGAATGATTTCAAGTTAAGAAAAGATTAATATGTCCTAAATCAAGCATCTCATTATTTGTATTCAATGATGAAAACATTTATATGAAATAAAGAATACAATAGTGGAGTTTTTTATCATAAAATATATGAGCAATTTTATGAATAGGATTTGTTCATCGTATTGTTATATGTTGATCAAAAAATATTCAGCTGATATAAGATTATTATTTTTTCATTAATTTTCAAAATTGTTGAATTTTTGTTTTAAATGTCAATGATTAGAATTTTGAAATATTTTAGGTTGTTAAAACATCACTAAGATGACAGGAAAATCATTCATTACAAAGATAAAGTGTAACATGGTTGTTTGGATGAAATTAATAATAGGGGAGTGAAAGCCTGTTTTAATATAAATGATAGTTGTAACAATATTATTTGCACATGATGATAATGAGGTGGTATACTGAGCATTATGTACAAGAATCAATGGTAGTTTACACTAATTTATTCTCAATAGGAGGAATATTTTATATTATATATGTTTGGAATCAATATTTTAAATATTTATTAAGAAAGATCTTCTCATGGTAGTGATATGAATAATATGTAAAATTCAAGGAACATTTCTTTCGGATTTATTGTTTAATTTTGGAATGATATTTGATTTAAGAGTATACATTAATGATGATTGGAATGGTGACATTGTGGATATAAAACCACTCTTTGGTGGTTCTATTTTACATTGGGAATAATTGTATTTGATGTATATGAAATAAATATATTTGTTCTTCTTTACACAAAATTGAGGTATAATATATTTCACTCATCTAATCTTACAAAAAACATATAAATTTGAAGAAAAAATTATATGATGTTAGTGAAGAGGTGTTACAACCAATGGCGATTTAATGTAACAAAAGAAGTGCTATAGAGTTTTTTAAAAATCAATTTTTTCACTCATGCATGAAACACATCTCAACTCAAATCCATTTAAAGAATGGAAAAAGTGGAGGATACTATAATAAATAATCGATTAATTAAGACTCATGATCGGGTGCAGAATATATTTATTATTCATTGGTTACTCATATATTTTAATTGAACATGTGATATCATGTGTTTCAACCAACTTCCACGAACAAATAAAGATCAGAGTAACCCATATCCCCATTAATTCTAATTCAGTATCTGTTATTTTTTGTGTTGTGCAACATTCCATTAGCGCCTTTGTTGGTTACCAATAATTCCCTACATTTCAAGGGAAAACTTTTCCATTTCTAATGTAATATTATTTTATGAAACTCCCCAATGAGACATATACAAGATGAATCAAGGCCATCAATCTCATTTAAATTCAATGCACCATCCATAAAATAATTAATATTCTATTAAAAAATTTATCTAAACTTATTTAGATGTATTTTTACTCATGTTCAAAATAGAACTCATCACAGTTGAATAAATTTATTTTAACATGGGGGATAAAATTGAAATTTTTTATGTTACAAAGGATTGAATAACCGTTAAGAGGGGTTGGGGTTGAATCATTTTTTCTAATTTACAAATTTCATCTTTTGGAAAGCTAAACCCTGCAAATTGTTAGAGTTTATTCCTTATAAACTATTAGTAAACTCAAATTCTTGAATAAATAAAAATTTAAACATGGAAAACATGATTTATAAAGATTGGACTCAATGTGAGAATCAACATACATACTATAGACACTTAGTTGGGACTACATAAATTCACTATAATGAACATGTGAAATCAACTAGTTTCAACACCCATTTTACAAATTTTATCTATCGACTAGTATGATTACACCAACACATGTCAGATTACCAAACATTTATTACAATCATTTGATCCACAAAATAGAATGAACCAAAAATATTTTGACATCACAAAATATTTGTTAGGAACCACTTTCCAATTTTCTATTGTCTAATTTTCACTATATAATAAAATCAGTATGATATACATGGACATTGTCTCCTTTTCAAAAATTATTCTTGACACCAACTTCTATTATTTATGATTAATAAACATTCACTTTTCAATATTCTTGTGAAGACTCATAATTATTCTATTTTTATGATAAACTCTAATTGGTAATGTGAACTCTCTTCATTCTTAAATTCTGATCAGATCCCCTTATCTAGAAACATTTCACCAATATGAAACAACTACTTCTAAAAAACTAAATTCTGACACAACTTCTTCATTGTAATATCTATTTTTATTATATTTGAATAGTTTTAAGGTATTATGTACATTCCACATCTATATATAGGTAATCCATAATTATAAAGTAAAGAAATTGAAATGTTTTTCATGCTCACCCAAAATAAAAAATCGTGAATTTCAAATCCCTTTTAATTTCATCTTTGACCACATCAAATATTCGTGGCTCTTCTAATATCTATTCAAAACTTCTTGAATTCTCTGAAACATTGTCTTGAATTATAAATAATAGATCAGAAACTATCATCCATAAAACTCATCTGAGAAATCTATTTATAATTTCAGTTCATTTGGACAAATTTCAAAACAAAACAAATTGGACATCTTATTCCAATGCTCCAGGAAAAATGATTTTTTTTAATAAATATTTGCATCTTCTAATGACTTCATAAATGATTTTTAATTATCAAGTAATAATTATTCAATAGCTTTTGTAACATTATCTTTCATTCACATCCTCAGTACATTATAATTTCTATTTTCATAATTAATTATCTTTCCATTATAAGTTCTCAGTCCACTAGAAAATCATTTCCCATTATTATTTCTTAGTATGTTAAAAATTCTGAAATCATTAGAACATATTAGTTCATTAGATCTTCTCAAGTGAAGAACAAAAAAATTAATTAACGCTAGAAATACACAAATCTATTCCCTTTTAGAAATTCTATATAGTATCATGACATGTTCACAAAATTCTTATAACATACTAGAATAATAAATAATCACTAGAATGACTACTAACAGTTATTATATTTCTATGTTTCCAAACATTCAGACATAAAAACATTTATTCAACATTTGAAAAAAAATCACTAAAATACCTTTATTCAGAAAATATATATTTTTTCAACATACAAGTGTTTATTTCAAACACTTATGAAATTGATTATTTAAAACAGATTCTAACTCAACACCTAATTTATCTGAGCATCTAGTTCTTACATTGTGCGACTAGTCACCATATTTTAAAAAAACGTTCTTCTTTTAGAGTCACAATTACATATCATCAAAAAATGTAATAATCATTCATAAAACAATCTTTCAACTGAAATTGAAGAAATATTCTTTTACAAAAAATTATGTTTTAAAAAAAAATTAAAACAAATAATCACAAAGTATCTTTAATACCTCTATTGTATTTTTCGAAAACTATTGTTAACATGTTTTTTTACTCATCATTATTTTTCACACATAGATTTCTTCTAACCCATTTTGATAATTAACTGAAACACATCCTTCCTAAAAAGAGAGTGTTATAACACCACAATACAAGATAATGTAGTGTTTTATGGTAATTCCATCCCTAATTGACAAAAAATTTCCACCATGTTAAGTTAAACATCAACTTACTTTTATTCCCCCCTCACTTTTTGTCTATCCTCATTTTAATTATAATGAAAATATGAAATTTTATTAATTATAAAGAGTAAAACCTTTAAAATATATGGTAAAGTTTCACAAATTCTCTCACTTTTTCAATATAATAAAAAAAATCGTAAGTGACTTCATTAATATGTTTAGGAAGTCTATGGTAGAGGATAAATATGTAGTTGAATTATCAATTCAAAAATAATTATTTTGACATTTCTCTGGTGAAAATATCATTAATTTTATAATTTTATGAAACCAATTCTTGAACAACATCATTTAAGAAATATTTTCATTTATAATCTGAAATTTGATATCAATATATTTCGATATTAAATATTGGACATGATTTTTTAATTTTTAAATTTAACTCTTATTATAAATAATTATCATCAATGGTTTTTAAACATGAAATTTAAAATATTTTAAATAACCATTTATCCACAACATTAGAGTACACTCTAATGTTGCATCAACATATTCTAAATCATCTATTCTCAATGTTAATGAACTATGATTCTTATTATTCCAAATAAACCAAAATTCTCAAATGTAAACTGTTCTTCCTTTTGTTGGTTTTATATCACTGTAATTTCCAGCCCAATCAA
The DNA here is from genome assembly GCA_963277665.1 of Viscum album. Taxonomy (NCBI): domain Eukaryota; kingdom Viridiplantae; phylum Streptophyta; class Magnoliopsida; order Santalales; family Viscaceae; genus Viscum; species Viscum album. Next base: position 823,498,416 of record OY728148.1, on the reverse strand, counting down.
ATTTAGTATAACCATGAAATTTTCTTTTCAAAATTTTTTTATATCAAATATAATTTAGGGTTATTCCTGTAACATATCACAGAAGCCACATTCCATTAAAAAACATAAGACGCATTGATATCACTCTAATATCTAGAACACAAAATTACATCATGAAAAATATAAGGTCTTTGTCGATGAGATAAAGTAAACTTCCCATCAATTTTAAAAAATTATTCTAATTCACAGTTTTTATGGTTTCATCATTACTCAACTTTGTTCTCACTAAAATAGAAATTGAATCTTCTTGGAATTCCAGAATCCTGAAATTCTTTCACTATTCCCTATAATACATTTCTGTAGATAGGAATATGTATTTTAACTTTTGTGGAAGTTGTAATTTGTTAAAGAAAGTGAATTCTCTAAACATTTTCATTTAAATATTCTTATTAATTTCCTCAGAAAAGAATTTAAACATTTTCTCATAATCCCAAGAAAAAATTAAATCATCCACATAAATAATTACAATTAGGGTTCCAGAGTTAATATCATTCACATATAATATTTTATCAACATTTCCATTGTAAAAATTAAACATTATCAAAAAAATAGTCATGTTTTGAATACCAATATTGTGGTTATTAATTCAACCCCTAAGAAACCTTCTTTAATTTATAATCATTAATCTAATATTTATCAATAATAAATCCATAAGTTTGGTCAAGGTTAACTTCTTTATCAATCTCACTATTTAGAAAAATATAACTTTACTTCCATTTGATAATGCTTTTATTTTTTATGTACATATATTTGAATCCATTTAATGATATATATTTTTGAAAATAAGAAATATGTTTCTTCAAAACTCTAACCATCCTCTTATGTATATCCTTTGAAATCATTTTCTCTTCCTTGAAACTTCCCTATGATTTTTTAACTTTTTAAATACATCAATTTTGTTACATTAATATTTTTATTTAATAGTTGTGGAAAAACTACCCAAGTGATGTTTGTTAAATCTGATTTAACTTTTTTTTCATCATATTAACCCATTTTGTTTTGATGTACATATGAAAATGATATTAGTTTAATTGTTGAATGTGTGATGTATAATTTTCAATTCACAATTTTCTTCTTGTCTAAACCGGATCATTATAATTTCAATGAATATTTTAGGTCTCATCATTCTTTTTTTAAAGTATAAAATTTCACAATTTATCTTCTGGAATCTGTTTCTACATCACATTATTCTTATGAATCCTGATTAGCCTATTGCGGACAACATTAATTTTGTTGAAAATATTGATTTTTTCGTCCTAAATATTTTAAATATCTTTTTTTCAATATGAATTTCCAAATACATTCAAATAATATAAATCCATTAATTTTTTTAAAAATGTGCTCCAAAAATTGTTTAAAATTGTGTTTGGTGAATATCCCATGAAAATTAAATCATTATCTTTATCATGAAATTTTCAATGTTCCAAATTTTTTATTTTAAAAACAAAATACTTAGAAATACGTTGATGTATTTCAGTGATGGTTTTTTTTCATACGACATTTCAAATGAAGTCATGTAGGATTATTGACATGTAAAATATTTTCTTGAACATGTACAGTAGTAATAATATCTTCTATAAATTAGAACATTGAAATTTTATATTCTCATAATATGATTCTTCCCGTTTCCATTAAAATTATTTTTTTACTTTATTAATCTTCATTTTGACGAGGTCTGTATAGAGAACTATAATAATGTATTATCCTCTAATTTACCAAATACTATTCAAAGTAATAGATTGTGAATTCCATTCTATTACTAGTTCTCATATTCATTATGTAAACAATCATTTCTATCCCAAATTCTATTCTGAAAAATATGAACATAAAAACTGCCTTAATTGTACTTCATAATACTAATGATGGTCATACAATTGAAATCATCAATAAAATTGATAAAATAAAAATATTCTTTTATTTATTCATATAATTATTTCCAATACAACTTATACTGAATAAGTTCAATAGTCCTGATTGACTGAATCCCAACTTACATATGACTTTAGTTTGTAATTTTACGTTTATAATAAGTTATGGAACCATCTTCTTATATTTATTTTAATTCTATAAAATTTTATATAGTATCAAATTTGTAAAATATGTTCATATTTTTCCTTCCAATAATCCCAAGTCCTTGGTTCGAGAACGATTTTTCATATTTATCACTCAAGTAATAGGAGTTGTAAAGGCATCATATTTGAATAAGATTTGACTAGTCCATTATCATCCCATAATAACATTTCCATCATCTATACATTGAATGATAAAAGAATATCTTCTAAAAATAAATTCGTTTACTTCATCATGAGGATGAATTACACTATGTATGTTATGTTTTATCCCATAAAAAATTAGAACACCCATATATTTCAACCTTTTTGTTTTATCCTAAACCAAACAAATTCCTCAAATTTTTAAAGAATTGTCCTTCATGAATAAAAACCTCCCACATTACAATTTTCAACATATTTCAGTTTTTTGAAACTACTATCCATGTTTAATTAACATCCACTTTCAAGTATTTATGGTTTTCTTCTTCTTACTTCCTTATAAGGATTTCTCAATAATTAATGTTATTTACAAATATTTCTTATTTCCATCTTCCATTTATCGTCTACTATAAGAAACTTATTCTATATGGACCTTCATGATTTTTTGTAATCATGACCATCCTGGTCACATTTTCAATATATTTCTTTTCAAAATTGAAATTTGTTTTTACTTATACATTTTTTAACATCTTAATTTTTTTACTTTTAAAACCTTCTATGTTTTAGGATGATTACAAATTCTTATGTGATCATTTATTCCACTACGTTCAAACCGTGTAATGAGAAGTGATGTGTTATTCCATAAATTGTATTCCTTGTTTCCATAGATTCCAAATCACCATAAAAACCCATAAAATATCGATTTTATATGGCAGTATGATCTTTAATTATAGAAACCTTTTTGACATTGATAACCTTGTTCTAATATAACATATGATTAGAATAAACCATACTTACTACTAAGGTAATTTTTAAATTTTATGGATTTTATAGGCTTCTGAAATTATTTCTCAACCAACTCATCCCCAATATATTTATTATAACCTACAATTTTAGAAAAAATAGATCAAAATTTATTTTGGGTGGTTGATTATTTCACCTAATTCGTGATTTGAACATTATCATCAATTTTAGAGGTCTTATTCATTACTTCCACATCAATGATTTCTGTCATCCTTATTAAATTATTATTGTCCTGAAGATATTTTTAATAAGACTAGTTTTTTTATATTCTTTAGCTTTCAACTTCTTACCGATATCTTCAACCATATTTACATGGTAATAAATTATATAATTTTTACATAATATATCCTAGATGTAATCTTATTTATTCTTGGAAACATATTTTACACCTTCAACAACCATTACACTATCCATATTCAACATTATGATTTCATTATTGATAATTTTGACCTATTGAAGACCTGACTTTTTTTTTGATGTGGGATGATATGCTCTAAAAGATTCTTCACATACTCCATTGTAAATATCTAAGGAATCAATTTTTTTCTCAATTTTTTGAAACGAATGTTTTGAACTTCAATAAACTTTCATCTTCTAAATATTTTTAATTAGTGGAATCTGATTCAACTTTATTACATATCATAATTCCCTTATTTCTAATAAAAAACAACTTATATTTTTTGGATGATTTTTCTTCTTTAAATTTTTTTCCCAACATTATCCATGTGGGTTTTATTATCAAAATAATATTAATATTCTCTATCTTTCATCATGGGTAAATTAATTGAAAATGAAATGATTCCTCCACACATGAAACATTTGAGATGATGTTTTCCTTGATACATTAATCTTCGTCTTCTATAAGTAATTGAATTAAGAGGCTAGATTTTATCATTCAACTAATCTTCCTCTGTCTTCATAATCATATGGATCTACATATTCAACATCTTGAATTTTTATATGTGTCATAGATTCAAAAATGATTTCATCTGTCACCTTCTTTTTAAACAGTATAATATTTCTAATTTCATAAGAAGTAATATTGTTTTTCGTCTACGAGAAGATAAATTATCTTCATCTTTTAAAGAATTAAATTTAAAATTAATCCTATCTATAACATTTATTTTTAATTTCTTAATAATTTTAGATTCCTATAAAACATGTCAAAAACCAGTGATGTTGAAAAAAATCATTTAATCAGGTGATGTACTCATCAACAATTTCCTAATATTTGATAATTATATCATTAATCTTTATCTGCAGTGTTTGTGGCTTCCCATCCACCACTTAAGTATTCCATGTTTAAATAAATATGTTCTTGTTCCACATAATCTATGATTTTTTAAGTCCTATCACTGTCATATAATCATTTTCTGACAATGTCATTATAATACCATCTTTACTCTTTCCATCAACATCAATATTTCTATTTTCAGTAAAAGTCATTGGGGGTATATTTATCAGTAGGTAATAACCAAATTATAGCTATATAAACTATATCTAGGCCAATATATAGTTGATAAGAAATCATCTTGTGTTTCCTGATCACAATAATGTTTTCCAAAAAATGTATTAACTTCTCTATTGTTGAAATAATTCATATTATCCTTGATAAGGATTTAATAACGTAACCTTATAACAACTATGGTTTTTCGTACACACATACAAAAATTATGACATAGAACCTTCATTTGATACAACATAGAAGATTGAGAGATATAGTGTATTTTGGGATTAGGAACATTACATGACAATTGAAAACGTTAATTGTGACATCTTATTGAAATCATCCTTTACTTGACCACAAGATTCCATCAGACTAGCATTGCATGAGATAACCTATGGACGTTCATAAGAAAAGGGTGAGATATAAAGCCCAGTAAGGGAGTAAAAATGGAATAACATGAAGAATACAATACATGTAAGTAAATTGGAATATAGATTTATCGTAAAGAAACAATAACATAAAGGCATGACGTAGCATGATCCTCAAATCATGGAAATGTGGCAATAACACATAACATTAAATTAGCATGAGGCAAGGTTCATTGCACCTGGATCATGAGTAAACCCTCTTTCATCATGAATAAGCATGAGTAAATCCTCATTTAATTGAATTATCATGAGTAAATACTCCTTTTACTTGAAGTATCATGATACTAAACTTCACCCAATGCATTAGATTGCTATCGGGGAACACCTTTCATAAACGTTTCATTTCATTCATAAGGGTGCCACGTGGGTCATACAACAAGGAATCATTCAACTTCATCATTTATACTGTGATAAAGGGATTTGAAATACATAAATAATTCTCTATAATAAATAAGTAAATTTTCATAAAGGGTAATACCCTAGATAGATAAACGGACTTGGAATTCACTACACAATGACTTTGGCTTGGAATGATGTGGTGAAATTTCGGTAGCATAAAAACATGATATAAGAATTCATAAAAATGGTTGATAAGAGATAAAGGGATGTCTCATAATATGTAGATGAAATTTATAGAAAGGGGGTCATATATATATGTTATGCATCAAATGTAATGGAATTTATATTTATAATACAATAGAATTTCTAGAATGTAAATGAGAAGAGATAAATTCTTTACAAAAGTTCGGCATGGTAACAAGTGTACATGGGAGGAATTAATGAGAGAGAAATGTGACCTTCATCATTAAAACATAAAGAGGAAAGTATGGGGGAGCTGGAAAATCATACCAAAACATTTATAATTGAATGTAAACATACATAACAATATTAAGAAACATGGCTAAAATGATAAAGGAAGGAATCCCTTACTTGGAATTGTCATCCCAAAGGCTTGGGAGAGGATTGAGAGAAGATTCTTGGGAGCTTGGGGAACCTTGGGAGGACACTACAGAAAAGTTTAATGATGTTGGAAAACCTCCAAATTCATTGAGTGAAGAGGAAGTGGTAGCTTGGGTTGGTTTATTTTGTACTGGATAGGGAATTCTTTATTATTTAGGTTTGGGACACAACTCATCAAATAATGAAAACCAAAAACCAACCCAGGGTTTTTGCCCATGGGTTTTTCCAAAGGGGGGGGGGGTGGAAAAGATTATTTTATATGGAAAATGTCCTAACATCTAAAAATATTATGCATATATATGTAGATGTTAGTCACACTCTCAAAGAAACCAATTTAAAAATATAAAACGGTTTATAAGTCTTGGAGGGTCAACTAAGGCATTGTCAAATAAATGAAATAATTCTAAAATCACATTATTTTAAGGAGAAAATATATACTATCATAACAGATCATTTATAGTAATTTATTACATCACCATTAGGTCATTATGATGTCATAAAACCCATTATATATTTAAACGATATTTAATTTTTACCTAAAAATCGGACTATCTCAGAAAATTATGAACAATTCACTATTAGATAATTTCTACATTACAATTAAAAAATAATATTTATTTTATCCAAATAGTTCTCTAAATATGTGAATTTTCTCTTTTAATGTAATAACTGGCATTTATCGAATATTCATGGGTTTTGACAAAAACAACTTTCTAACCATAATAAAAATTACAATATAATTTATAAATATTATACGATCATTTATATATAATAAAAAGTAATTTAATAATAATAATATTTTATTAAAATATTATTTAATTCAAAAACCCATTAATTTATCAAAATAGATTTTTTAGTTGAATATTAACTAAAAATACTATTTGTGGTTTAAAAAAACTATTTACAAAGTAAAAATAATAAAAAAAAATTATATTTTTTATTAAAGTATAAAATAATGCACATAAAAAATGGTTATGGTCGTGTTTCATAACCCCTTATAACACCTGTATAAGACCTTTGGGTAAGGTATGCGACAGTGACAGACACTTGGGGTGGCTTTGATAACATTGCTCGGGTGGTAATCTATATCAACTTCCACTTCTCCCATAGGAAGTTCTATTGGAACATAACATGTTGTAGCTCGACATGGGCTAGGGAAGGAGAGTATCCCAATGACACCACCTCCTTTATGAGCTCTGAAAAAATGGGCTTCATATGAGGAAATTCTACTGGATAAGGCCATCACATCCTTTGTATGAGTAAATTGGATTTTTTTAAAGCCATATATTTATACTAATCATGTGATCACTGTTCGACTAATACATTAGAACTGGTCCCAATTCATAATGGTATTTTAAAATACAAACACAAAAAAATCAAAAAATTTCATATTTTATATAACCATTATTCATAATAAGACATTTAAATAGATCAAGAAGTATTTTCATTAATGAATTTTTGGGTCGTTACAATCTTCCCCCCTTATGAAATTCCGCCCCCAAAATTTAATTTTCCCACACTAAACAAATGTGGGTACCTCTTTTTCATCACTTTCTATTATTCCCATGTTTCGCCTTCAAACATGTGGTTCCCCTACATCACCATGATGATGGGAATTATCTTATTTCGTAGGACATTTTCTCTACGATCTAAGATCTTCATTGGTTTCTCCAACTATGAATAATCATCTTCTAACTTTACTAACTCTAAGGATAGTACATGTGAATAGTCTGGTATCTAATTCATTTTGAGGGATACATGAATTAAATCATGTACTTTGGCCAATATGGGTGGAAGTGCTAGTCGATATGCCACCTCCTCGACATGATCAAGAATCTCTAATGGGATGATGTACCTAGGACTTAACTTCCACATCTTTCTAAACCTCAAGTCCTTATTCTAATGAGATATGTGTAGAAATACCATGTATCCAACTATGAATTCATGGTCTCATCGATGGTTGTTTTCATAAATCTTATGTTGAAATTGGTATGCCTTGATATGCTGCTGAATGGTTTTCACCTTCTCCACCATTTATTCGACCATTTTCGGTCCTAACAGGTTATGCTCACCGATATCATCCCAAAACACTAGAGTTATGTACCTTTTCCCACAAAGGGATTCATATGGTTCCATTTGTATTCTTGAGTGTAAACTGTTATTGTAGGAGAATTCAACCCATGGATGATATCACTCCCATCCTCCTTTCATGTCCATTAAACATGATCATAACATATCTTCCAGTGTTTGAATAATTCTCTTAGATTGGCCATCCGAATGAGGATTTGAGGCCATACTGAAGTTCAATTCAGTTTATAGAGCATATTGGAGGCTTTTCCAGAACATTTAGGAGAATCTATGATCATGATCAGATACAATAGATAGTGGTACTCCATGTAGCCTTTCCACTTCTTGGATGTAAATTCGTGTAAGTTGATCCAATAAGATGTCCTCTAGAATCTAGATAATGTGATACGTCTTTGTAAGATGATCCACAGTGACTCATATAGCATTGTTTCCTCTAGATGTCATTGGATGTACAATGAAAAAGTCCATGCTAATGTTTTCCCACTTCCATGTTGGTATTGGTAGTGGTTGTATCATCCCCTTATAATTTTTCCTCTCAGCCTTCACTTGATGACATTCTCGTCACTTTGATGAATATTCATCAATCTCTATTTTCATATTGTCCCACAAAAATGTTTCTTGGAGGCCTCAATACATCTTTGGGCTCGTCGGGTAAATAGGGAAGGTTGTGTTATGTGATTCATTCAGAAACTCCTCTAATATCTCTCGATCAAATGATACACATAATCATGACCCAAATCTCACAATTCCATCCTTGTCAACCATGAATGCTAAGGATTTCCCATTTCTGATAGCTTCCACCATTTTTAGATTTTTCAAATCCTTTATTATAGCATCCATTAACATTTCCAAAAGAGACAGTTGAACAATAATTTGTGAAAGTATTAATGATGTTTCCTTCATTATGATTCTCATGTCCATCATCATCAAATTTAAGAATATTGGATCCTCCTCAATTCTCATAAATGAAAGAATCTTTGGACCCTTTCTACTTAGAGAATATTCCACCTTATTCACATTCTGAGGGTGGTAATGGATTGAGAAGTCATAATCCTTTATCAAATTTAACCATCTTTTTTGGTGCATATTTTACTATTAATGTTTGAATAAATACATTATACTTTTTTGGTCTATATATATTTCTAACATCTCCCCAAATTGTTAATGCTAACAAATTTTTAAAGCAATGATCACCACATCCAACTCCACATCATGTGTTGGATAGTTCTACTCATGAACATTCATTTGCCTTGAAAAAAAGGCAATAATTTTTTCATTTTTCACCACCACACATCTCATTATCTTCTTCAAAGAATCACTAAACTCAACAAAAAGTTCTCCAATCAAGGGTAATGTGAGAATAGGTGCAGTAATAAGAATCCTTTTCAACTCCTTGAAACATTCTTTGAATTCATCACACTAAGAAAACTTGACTCCCTTTCGAGTTATCTTGGTTATAGGGTTTGACAATAATGATAAATTTCTCAAAAATTGGCGATAATATCTAGCTAACCCCAAGAATCATTGGATATCCGTTATCGATATTGGTGTCATCCATCCCTCAATTGATATTGTCTAGTAGATATCCATATATATCTCATTTTATGTGATGATATGGCTCAATAATGAGACTTCCTTCTACTATAAATCACAATTGTTGTACATTTCATATAGACTCGCCTTTCTCAATGTATCTAGTAAAGTTCTTAGATTCTCCACTTGATCCTCTTTGGTTTTGGAGTATATTAGAATATAATCTATAAATACATCCACAATTTTTTTATGTTAATCTCTAAATACCATATTCATCAAGTACATATGTATTACTGGAGAATTAATGAGTCTGAAAGGAATTACTATGAATTCATAGTTCCTGTATCTGGTATGAAAAGTTGTCTTGGGGATATCTTCTTTCTTCACCCTTACTAGATAAAATCCTGACCACAAATCCACCTTGGAGAAGTATAAGGATACATGCATCTGATTGAACAAGTCATCAATTCATGGCTAAGGATTATAGTTCATTATATTGATTTTTTTGATCTTGCGATAATCAATGCAAATGTGCATTGACCCATCCTTCTTCTTGATGAAAAGGACTGGTGCACCCCATGGCGAAGCAATTGAGCATATAAACCCTTTATCCAAATTCATCAGCAATTGTTTCTTCATCTCTCCATGCTCCACAATATCCATTCTATACACAGTCTTGGATATTTTCAACACCCTAGATATAAGGTTAATTGAGAATTCAACATCTCTTCTAGGAGGAAGACCAGGCAATTCCTCGTGAAACACTTTAGCGAATTCTCTCACAATATGCACGTCTTAAAGGATGGTTTCTTCCTTAGACTCAATCAACTTAGCTAGATATGCATGATCATAAGGTAGTAATATCCATTCATGAGATGATGGTTCAAAATAAGTTTCATCTTCCTCCTTGATCTTTTATAGAATCGGGGGTCGATTTTCCAAAAGGAGACTGATTTATCTCCCATGGAAATTTATGTTGGCTCTATGTAACAAAATAAAATCCATACCATTAAATGATTAAAATTAAACTAGAGAATGTATGATGAGTTTCTCTGGGAAATTCAATCCACCAATTATGATAGGGTATGGGTTATATTCATGGGATGCAATGATTTAACCATTTACTGTACTCACCAACATCTTCACTTTAATTATTTTAGGTGGTGTTGGGATTGTTCTATTCGACTTTTGGGATATAAAAGAACATGTAAAACTAGAATCAAATTTACATTCAATATTCTTGAATGAGTAACTAGAGTACCTATCACCATTTCATTATCGGGGTTCACTTCAGTTCTAGTGATGGAAAAAACTCACACTTACTAACATAAAGGATGATGGTTGCCTCTGAAAACCCTTGGATTAGGGAACTAATTTTCAAGATTCTATGATTATTTGCAGTTGAAGAAATGAAAAATATGTTGAGAGTCGAATGGAGTGTTCCTCTACCTAGTTGCAACTGTGAGTTTTTATTGTTGGAAGTTAACACCTAGGTGTCCTTATCTTACACACCTAAAGCATTTCCTTGTCCCCTTCAAGCAATTTACGAGGTGATTGTCTCCGCACATTTGACTAGTGGGGTACTGGATCATCTTACCACCATTGGATTTATCCATAAGATAGTCATAATTGAAGTCCACTGAACCCTTCTTATCCTCATGATACCCCAGAGATTAACTAATCTCCATTTTGACCTTGAGGGCACATCAGGGAATTTCCTCATAGTTGTCAATGTCATGTAACCCCAGGGCTCTCCGTAGGCTAGGTTTTAACCCACCAAAAAATCGTTGAACCTTGCATTTTAGGGTAACAACAAAGCATGAGGCATATCGTGCAAGACATGTGATGTTTTCCTTGTTTGATCTGATGGATTTGTTATCTTTTTTATTCTTGATTTCAATGAACTCCCTTTAAATCATTTGTTGGAGGGTGCGCATAGAGTATTTATACAAAAAAATCTTTCAGAAATCCTTCCATTCCAATGCCTCGATCTCCTCCTCAAGCTTCGTATTTTTTATCAATGTCCACCATTGTTCAGCTTCACCCTCCATATGATAAGATTCAAGAAGAACCTTCTCTTATTTAGAACATTAATGGATGGTGAAGATCATTTCGATGGAGTTGATCAATTGTTCAGTAATTGAGGGATCAAATGATCCATTAAAAGTCAGAGGCCTTTGTCACATTAATTATTCGTTAGCAATTTTTTATTTATTTGGGGGGGGGGGTTGACCATTTCTTTTGACCCACATTTCTATTCAAAGATTGAGTTAACTGAGAGTGTATCATGAAGATGTTGGTGATTCATGTTCCCATTGGATTGGGCACCTCATTAGAACAGTCATCACACTGGTCATCGAATCAGTTGTTAGAATGAGTCCTACTATTACAATCCATTGGCTGGGATAAAAAGAAAGTTAGGGGTAACAAATAATGGTAAATCCATGGACAAAATAGATAACTTTTAAATTACTTTTATTTCCTTAACTTAGGAATCTATAAGCTTCAATATATATTATCCATGATCTACTTCTTAACATATATTCTTAGGGGGTTTTTATTCCCATAATAATGGTTCATACTAATCTTGTGAATTTACCAAATCATATCCCTCAGGAGTGTCGTAACCAAGAGTGATTCATGGCCCATTTTCATGTACCGGGATTCCCCTAGTTATGCCCAAAACTCACTTTTGGAGATTTCACTCCTCGGTACATGTGGGCCAAATCTGCCTCTTTCTACACATATCCAGACATGGATGTATTTTAATGATAAAATACTTAATCAATACTCTCAAAAATTTATGGGTGTTTAATTATAATTAGTCTTGTCTCTATATATTTAATAGGGTTGTCTAAGACAAATCCCAAAAATAACTAAACCTATACTTTGATACCAACTAGAACAACCCTGATTTTTATTACATACTTAACATAATTGTTACATACAACCATCCCTTGATACAACATAGAATATTGATATCTCTAGTGTCTTTTTGGATTATAAACGTTACATGACAACTAAAAACATAAAACGTGACATCTTTTTGAAAACATCCTTTACATGTCCACAACATTCCCTCATACTAGAATTGCATGGGATAACCTGAGGACATGCATAAGAAAAGGGTGAGCTATAAAACCCAAATACGGAGTAAAAAGGGAATAACATGGATAACACAATACATTTTAGGAATTATTCAAATTAATGGATAATAATGAAATGTGAACTTAATGGTATGATATAGCATGATTATCAATACATGGAAATGTGGAAACAACACTTAACATTGAATTAGCTTGAGCCAAGGATCACTGCACAAGGAGCATGAGAAAACAAAAATTGAACTTTAATTAGCATGAATAAATCCTAAGTGCACATGAATTAGCAATATTAAATCGTCATTGCACTTAATGCATCATGATTCTAAAAATTACCCAATGCATTAGAGCGCTATCAGGGCACACCCTTCTTAATCATTTCATTTCATGTATAAGTGTGCCACATGGATCATACAACGTAGAATCATCAAATATCATCATTTATTCCACTATAACGGAATGTGGAATATATACATGAAATTATATAATCAATAGGTAAATGTGAATAATGGTGATTACCCTTGATAAATAAATGGTCATGGTATTCACTACACAATGACTTTGGCTCAGAAAGTCGCGGTGTAATTTCGACAGCATAATGGTGAAATATAAGAATTCATAAAAGTGGTTGTTGAGAGAGAAAGGGAAGTATCGTCATATGAACATTAAATAGACAGTATGGGGGTCATATAGATACATGTCCCAAAAAATTTAATAGATAATAGATTCATAATACAATAAAATTGATAGAATGTAAATGAAAAGTGATAAATTCCTTACAAAATTTTGGAATGGTAAAGGGTGTACATGGGAGGAATTAATGAGAGAGAAAGTTGTATCTCATCATTCAAACATAAATATGTATGTACTGGGGAGGTGGAAAATCATACCCCAACATTTATAATCAAAAATAAAAGGACAATACAATATTATGAAACATGGATAAAATGATAATGGAAGGAATGCCTTACATGGAATTATGATCCCAATGGCTTGGGAAAGGCTTGAGAGAGGCTTCTTAGGATCTTGAAGAACCTTGGGAGGACTCTAGAGAGAGGAGGGAAGTTGTTGGACGAATTCCAATGGCTATTAGTGAAGAGGATGTGGGATCTTTCATGGCATTATATAGGAATGGAGGTGGGAATTCTTTATTATTTAGGTTAGGGACACCACCAAAACCACAAACCAGCCCATTTTTTTTTCAAATGGGAGTGGAAAAAAATTACAAGGCCAATGGCCGAAAATCATAAAATATTGGGCTTTCTTATTGGTAGGCGAGTCACACTCTCAAGGAAAATAATTCAAATGAATAAAATGTTTTATAAGACATGGATGCTCAACCAAGGATTCGTAAAATAAATCAAATAAATCTAAAATCACATTGATTTAAAGATAAAAAATAAATTGTTCAAAAATATCATTTATAGTATTTCATTACATCACTATTGGGTCTTTATGACGTCATAAAGCACATTATATATTTAAAAAAAATTAAATTTTTACCGAAAAATATGACTACCTCCGAAAATTATAAACAATTCACCATTGGATAATATAGACGTCTTGATTATAAAACTAATATTAAATTTATACAAATAATTTTCAAAATATTTTAATTTTCACTTTATATATAAAAACCGACATTTATCGAAAATTCATGGGTTTTGACAAAAAACTTTTAAAACTTAATAAAAATTACAATTGGATACAAAAAAATTATATAGTCATTTATACATAATAAAAAGTAATTTAATAATAATAACATTTTGATAAAATTTAATTTAATTCAAAAACCCCTTATTTTATAAAAATTGATTTCTTATTTGAATATTAACTAAAAATACTAGTTCATCTTTAAAAGAAACTATTTTCCAAGTAACAGTAATATAATGATTAAAAATTCATTATTATGGACAAAAATTATGCAAATAATCATAGTGCTATGGTATTGTTACATAACCCCTTATTACACCCGCATAAGACCATAGGGTAAGACGCCTGATGGTGATAGACTCTTGTGGTGGCTCGGATAATATCGCTCTGGTGGTAGTATCTATCAGCTTCCACATCACCTGTAGGTGGTTCTATTTATGCTCAACATGTTGAAGCCGGGCTAGGGATTGGGCCAGAGCGAAGAACAATGACGCCACCTCCATTCTAATCTCCGACATATGGGCTTCACATGGGGCTAGTCTTCGGGATGAGTCCATCACTTCTTTTTTCTGACTAAATTGAATTTTTAAATCCCTATATATATACTAATTATAGGATCAATGTTCAACGACTATATTAGAAATGGTCACAATTCTTATTGGTATTTCAAAATACAAAAACATAAAACCAACGAAGCTCATATTTTATATAACCATTGTAAATAATAATACATTTAATTAGATCAAGAGGAATTTTCATTAATGAAATTTTAGTTCATTACAAACCTTGTCTTTGATTCCTATTAATGTTACAAATGGATCAAATAATAAAATAGAAGGGGGTTGAATGAGTTATTTCCTTTTAAAATATTTAAACAATAGGAAACATTACTTATTCTACTTGATAGATTGTTTTTTCCATATAAACAATTTGTAAACTCAAACTACAGAATACATAGAAATGTAATTTTGGAAGAAATGATTTACAAGGATAAGAATCCATGTGAGAAACTAAATCATTTTCAATTGCCACTCCAATGGGTCTAATAAATTCATATCAATGAATATGTGAGAACCCCTTTTGTAAAATAATATTAGAATATTTATAAATCGTATTATAAATGATTATAATGAATCATTCAATTTTAAAAATATTATATTTAAAAAATGTAATCCATAAAACAAACTGAACATAATGGGTTTTTTCCTACAAAATTTTTTATTCAGATCCTCAGTTCGAGGTGTTTGGGTCTGATTTCCAATGTTTGATAAACTCAGTCTAATAGACTATTTACGATTCACCTTTTCCCAGTCTGCACATGATACCAAATCGAATTCTATTTGATTTACGAACCATCACTTTTAAAACATCTTTTTTTGACTCATTTTGAGTATATCATTCTGATAATCTATGTTTGGTGATATATACATGCCATAGTCTGATCTTTGGATCAGAACACTCTATCTAGAAACGCGTCTTCCACAAAAAAACAACATTTATTATAAAACTAACATTTAAATAAAAATATTCAATGTAATATATCATTTTCACATGGGTTTATAGTGGTAATTTATGATTTATTTTCCACCTCAATTAATTGATGCTCCATAACTATAAGAGGAAAGAAACTGAAATGTTTTTCCCACTCAGCCAAAACCTAAAATCCCAAATTCTACATCTATTTTAAATTCATATTTGAATACTCCAAATATTATCATATCTTCTATAGTGTTCCTAATAATTCAATAATTATATAAGAAAAATTTTATAATTTTCAAAAATAAACATGAAAATATAGAGTAAAAAACTCAACCCAAAACTCTATTTTTCATTCCTATTATTTTGGCCCAATTTCAAAAAAATATAATTAAGATTTCATGATCTATTACTCTGGGAAAACTATACAACTTTTTACTAAATGGTCTCATAATCTAATTAATTCATAATAATTTTACCATTTTTAAGTATCAATTCTATGACTTGTTGAGAAACTTCATCTTTCATTCACATTTTAATGAGTTAGAACATCGTAATAAATTTTAAATTCTACGTCTTTTATAACTTCTCAGTCGAGTCAAAATTCTTCTTATATTAGAACCTCTCACTTTGTTAGAACCTCGAAGTATGTTAAAAATTCTCAGTCCATTTGAAATTCTCAGTGCATTAGATATATTTTTTGTGGGGAACTCCAAATGTTGGAAAAAAATAAATTCTCATATATGTCCACCTTTAAAAACATCATCTTGAATCTTTAATTTTTCTTGATATTTTATGATATTAAGAAAATAATAAAGCATCATCAATCATTTTTTGGAATGTTTTATCATTCCAACATTCCAAATATATATATATAACAACTCTTTATCCTGGGCAAAGAAATTTTACTTAGTAAACTACTTTACTTCATCAAACTTGTCTTTATTAGCATATAAGTTTTATTTTCAACATCTTCTGAATTTCATTGTTTTAAACAAATTCTTACTCAGTAACTTATTTAATTAATATTATGTGTCTGATCTTGTGTATCAGATCTCCAACTTTGTAAAACCATTTTATTCATTCATATTCATTAGTACTTCTCTCCAAAACATGTTATTAAATTTTTTCAAAAAAACTTTTAACGGATTTATAAAAGAATACATTTACAAAAAATTAGTTTTCCAAAAAACCATTGTTAAAAAAACATTATAATGGATCTTCTTGTTTCCCAATAATATATCAAATCCATTTATAGTTCATATATTTATTTCATTATTCTATCTCATTGTTTATAATTATGAATTATGTACTAATAATATTATATAATTGATGTTCCATTTCTTAAATTGTATAATTTTATAGTAATATTATTATCAATTTTTTCACCTCCATTTTTTGATCAGAATTATTTTTATCCACTGTATTTTTTACCACTATCTTTGATAACATTAATGATTGGTTATCTAACCAAATGATTTGTTCATGGGAGAGTAAATGGGGATTTCATGATTCATTCATCAATTTTTATGTATTTATTACTCTTAATGGTGTGTCCATAGGGTGTCAGGATTTTTTATTGGTGATTATTACCAATCTCCACATGTTATGATTATCAATTAATGATTCCTTGAAATTAATTCATCATACTATACTTATATTCCAAAAATTTATGATCGTATTACAGTAGTTTTGTGATAGGAATCACATGATTGAGCAGGGTATTGACATAAATTTTTTTCACATGACCTAAACTAAATTTCAGTTTTTTTATTATGTTCTTAAATTATAAGTGGAATACAAAAAGGATATAAGTGTCACATTAGAGGTGTCTTTGAAAAAATTGGTCCCTAATAGCATTATCCCTTTTGATATAGGATTTTAAATGACACATTTATACTTGTTATGGGTTTCTATAATGGAGACATTCAGTTAAATTTTTTATAGGGTGTCCCAAGATATTCCTTAGAATGGAATGAAGGGATAATTTAATTTGATTTTTGGGATTATATGGATTTAATAAATTTGTGTAGTTTTTTATTTTGGGAGACTAATGATTTTTCATTAAAAGTTTATAAAAACAATTTTAATGATTATAAGTGATGAATCAGTTACTATGATGAATATTTTTGGATGTATCATACACTCTTGATGTTCTAGTGGAAATTCATCCATTTTGTGTGTTGGGTTAGTGGTACCATGTATTTCTGGAGCTTGTATATTGGTGGTAACTTATCCACCTAGGTATTTTATTTTACTAGTACATTCATGAACTTTTAATGTGACATTAATTTTAGATTTTCAACTTTAAAATGATTTGTTCATGGGATGACGTCCACATTGATATTGTTATTGGTTGTGTATCATCTACCAATGAACATATATAAAGAGTATACATTACACCCATGGGAGTAGTTCTAATGGGAAATCATCAACATAGGGTTCGATGCTAGTGGTGTTCCCTCAGCTTCTAAATTTATGTAGGTGTTGACTCATCCACCTATAGTTTGGTAGTTTTAGTTTTAACTAAACATTATTTGATAACAATTTTTTTCAATCATCCTCCCAATAAGTTGATAATAATAGATCATCATATACCAATGTTGTGTTTTATCAGTGGTATATAATCCACATAATTTATTTGTAGTGTAATATCATCTACCATAGGATGATGTGTAGTAGTTTTTTTAGATATATTATATTAGATTATTGATGGATCTTCTAACTATAATTATAATAATAGTGAAAAAATATTTTCTTTTGAGGAATAAATGTAATAACACGTTATCATTGTTTAATATGTGAGAAGTGGTAAATTTTTCATCCTTGATATCAATTTAGATTATTGTTATATCATACTAATTCAGAACTTGTTGATGTTGAAATTATGTCATATGGTTTGGATACTATGAAATAATTGGAGTGTGGGTTATTTTATTATTTCAGTATTCTCAATCCATATTAATAATGAATGGAATAGTGATGGACTTTTTGGGAACATTGTCGGTGTTTTCCAGCTATTCTATACTCCAAACCTATATGGGAATCCTAGATCCTAAGTTATATTTATGTTTCAGAACCCTTGTTTGGTTAATGGACCAAATGATTTAGATTGATTATCTAGTGGTTTTTAGTTGAAATAAATATATAAATTTTTTCTTGGACTGAGAACCAATTTTTGTAAATATATGTAATAATTTTGGTTACATATGGTCCTCTGTTATATGATTTACTGAATGAGATATTCGATATTATTTAACGAATGTCATAAAATATAAAGTAGATTATATTGAGAGATCATCATATTTAAATTTACTATGACAAATAATTTCTTATATTCAATTATATTAATGTAATAATAAATTAATATAGATATTGATTTAAATGTTTGGTGAAGATTATATGTATCAGAGGAAATAGTCTCCCTATATATCTTGGGATCACCATCACAACTAGTTAGAATACTTTAGAATCCACAGAGTCACACTTTAGGTGCATAAGCTAATGGTAATTCATTTTACAATTGAAATAATTTTGTTTTATTATAAATTTATATTATATAATTTTTCCCATTATAATACAATTGGAGACATTTTAGAAATGATATAGGTTTTTTTAGGGATTGCTATGAATCACGAATCAATGAATAAATAAACCATGTCTGAGGGATGTTCATGTTACTAAGAAAAATTATATTATTTGGGAATTTTGATTTTAATGTAAGGTCACTTTTTCAATGTATGATGTATTGTGATATTAATTTATTATTTATTGGTTTTTTTCTAGGCTCAAGGTGATATGAAAGAATGTGTTCATACATCATTCATGGTATATAAGGCCCATAAATATATTTATTCTTACATATGATTGATATTGTAGATTCAATACTAGGATTGATAATTCAATGTTTCGACAACAATTTGTAAAGAGTATTTAAATATTACTTCTATGATGAACTCTATATGGATAATCCAGGATTAGTGTTTATTAATATTATATTCTATAACTATTTTTGATACATTTTTATATTTTCACTTTTAAAATAATATGTATGTTCCACCAAAATCAACCATATATGTGTTACCTAAAACACCCCTATAAATGTTATATTTATATGACTAAATGTTATTTCCCATGTAAATATGATGAAACATTCCTTTGATGAGGAAATATGATTATAACTCTGTAGTTGACCAAGGATTGACTTGGAGTAGTGTCAATATGGTTGGACTCTTGGTGAATATCATAGGGCTTGTGTGAGTGTGGAAAAATCACACATAAAGATCATGTATTGGCCTCTAGGGAAATTATTTTTTGTTATATCTTACCCTAGTGGGTGATATGTTGTAGTGTGTTGGGAAGGTAACCAAGGTATTATAGGAAACCAATGGGGTCTTATGAATAGTTTCATATACTAAAGATGTCAATTAATTAAAAATGGTATCAGATCCAATACCTACATGATGTTTAGTAATGTTGCTTGAGGATGAGATGTTGGGTCCATAATCACAATGTTTGGATTTAGGGGGTTGACTTTAACTCCAATGATGAAGCTAGTCTTATAATAATAAATCTTACTATTAATTTAAATCACATTCACCTTTTTTCCTATGAGACTAGTGGATTAGAACTCTATTTCCATGAAAGGGTGGACAGAGTAGTTTTAGAATGGGTGACCTCCAAGGATGTTCATCAGGGTTTTTTTGAGTGAGGAAAATGAAAATAGAGAGAACATATGTTTTCCTTGAGGGAAAATAATTATTACTATATATTACCAAAATGGTTAATATAATCTTTTATGTTTTGTAGTAAAATATGGTCTTCCTAAGAGATAATTGGGGTTATATGAAATGGTTCGTAGAGAAAGGGATGTTAGGTTCTGACATTTCCAATTTATTATAATGTGTTCCAATCATGAACCAGGCTGGGAATTTGTCCAACCCAACACGAGACTAGGCTCTTGGTATGGCCTGATGGGTTTTCCTGATCCTAATGGAATGGTAACCAATTCATGGTCATCAAGTAAAATTTTTGGTAATTATTTCTCCCATATTATTTTTCTATAAACAACCCACAATAATGTAATCACAATATAACCTATAAGAATAACACAAGAGATAAAATGTAAACACTACAACATGGGTAAAGAATTTAACATTTAAAACTGAACAAAAAAAAACAAATTAAAAAAACATTGGTATGGGAAAACAAGTCCAATAATCGTACATGAAATATATGAATCATCACCCCAATTATATCTCCATAAACACCTTCTAAAATAGGATCCAATAGTGAATAAATCTAATTGCACCAACATTGATTAACTTGGCTCTACCTGGGTCAAACATAATAATATTTACATACTCCGGAGGGTCAATGAAGGGTGTGATCTAAAGTGACCTATAAGATAAAACAAAAATATATTACATGAAGGGAAAATAAATGATAAAATACCATGATTTTTTAATAAAACAAATGATACAATTTAAAATAAACATTCACTGAAATAAGATAATGAATAAATGTGAATCAAGATTAACGATAAACATAAAATGATCAACCCTAGAAATCCCTAAGGAACTATCGTAATAAATTTCCTAGTATCATTTTTCTATAGGTTATAAGTTTTCAATGACTAGAATTTCCTTCTCGAGCCTCATATCCCCATCAAAAGAATGTTTAATATGTGTTTGTTATGTAATCATGTTAAAGAGATAGTTCCTTGAACCTACCATCTCTCTGAAAATACTAGACCATGTCTCCTCATAGATATACATATGATTCACTTTATCTCAGTTAAAATCCCTTTATAACATGAATCCACCTCTTCCACAATCACCATAGTAATAAAAAAACACATTTTATGAACAACCATTTATAGGGGAAAACAATATCAAATATTTCACACACACCAAAAACTATGGGGAACAACTTTTTACCTCCCACAAAATTGATAAAACCATTTGAAAAAAAATAAGTCACACAAAATTTATCATATATATTCAAATAATGTATTCAAAAAATATAATTCTTGATAAATTCCCAAAAAATTGTGGAAACCACAAACCACAACAAGGATAGACCCTAATGAAGCAAGAGAACACAAAAACCATAAATATTTAACCTAATGAATTAATATTGATCCTAATGTAGTAAAAATCCCATACTGGATAACAATAATGAAAGAGATACATAAAAATATGTCAAAAAAATAGATGAAAATATTGGAGGAGAATCTTACTTGAAGGTTCCTAGAATATTATGAGATAAATCACCAAACAAATAGTGCACATGGTAGTAGAGAGGATATGGGAGGAATTTTTAGGTATGGGGAGTTTTAATTTGTTAATTTAGGGTTCAAATAATGTAAGAGAAAATTGAGATTTAAACATTATGAATGTTTTGGAATATTGCATGGTTTGGACTCATGGTCTTCTAAACCATTCACCAACCAAGAAAAACCTTTTTCCAAATAGAAAATATTCCCCACAATTTTATAGGGGAGGGATAAAACACAAGTGACTTTCCATGAACCTCACAAAGTTCCACTATCCTTGGCCCAATGTTTCCCTTGTAGGTTTATACACTCATATATTAGCTCCTATCATATAGACTATTCCACAGTCCTAGGAGAATGGTTTCCACTTGTATTGCACATATTTTCTACTAACAGTGTTCTAACCGTGCTCCTCCTTCTATCTAGCCAAAACATTATCTTATTTCTAAAAAAATCCAAAGAAATATTTTTAATAATGATATGAACAATAATAAAAGATTAAATAACCCTAAATAAAACCACAGTTTTTATAATTATCCCCACTATGAAAACATTCTAACCATAGAAATTCATTGTGAAGTATGATCAGAGAATAAATTAAGATATTTCTCCTCCACTAAATAATTCCACAACCCTACCTCATGCTCAACATTCCCATTATCCAAATAAACCAAAAACAATGGTTTGGTTATCCCTAGAAGAAATGTCTCTTTAGAATCCCCAATCCACACCGGTCACTCAAAAAGAGAAAACATTGATTCCAATTATAAATCTTCCAAATTCAATAGGTGAGAGGGGTACAAATTATAATTCTTCAATTGTGAACCATTGAACCCATAATGTATTTCAGTCTACTATATTTGTAAATACAACTTTTATTCCTTCTTACCAAATCTCTCAATAATCTAAAATTATCCAAAATATCTTAAATTTAACTTCACCTTATATACATAATGACAGTGACCCATGTAGGGTACTACCTTAAGAAATAAATGGTAACCTACATGGAATTCCAAATCTCAACACCTCTAATAATCATAAAATTTATGTAATATATGATTTTATAATGAACACTAACTCTTCAAAGAAATTTTTTTTGATATCTCTTGCTTAGGGTTTTGTCTTAGTAAATATGTCTTAACAAAATCTATCTGGCCCAAAGGAGATAGACAAAACCAAACTTTTATTACATGAATGGGATCCATTTTAATAGGTGATTGGTTACTATTGTCATAAAAATATTACACCACTCAAAAATGGTTATCCCATGGACCTACAATATCAAAAACACACCAATGAAACATGTATTCCAAAAAATGGTTTTCCTACTACATCTGAAAAATAGTTTTAAAGGTGATATGTTGTACAGAGTTTTAACTATGACTTCATTTCATTTTTAATTACTTATGAAAGAGAGAGGTAAAGTGGTATGTGGTCCATGTATGTAATGATAGCTGAGATCACACAATTAGGCCTCACAATTTGTTGAAAAAATTTCCACCCTAACTCATCCACCTAAGTTGAATCCTCGATCAGCATAAAATGGGATGACTTAGTCATGAAACTGATACAAACCGTGATAGAATTTGTTCCATATACTATATAAGGAATAATTCTATGAAGTCTATGTCAACCTCCTCCCACTTCCAGAGAATAATTGGGAGTTTCTAATGAAAATCATATGGTTATCTACACTAATTTATCGATAATTAGAGCATAGGGATTTGAAGTCATCTATATCTAGTCTCATACCTAGCCACAAAAACCACCATCGCACTACATAAAAAATCATGGTGGTATTTGGATGAATGTTCCCCAATGTATTATGGAAATATCATATAACCACCTTCCATAAGGATACTATCACTAAAAAGTGATCCTTAAAACAAAAAACTCCCTCAGTTGATAATATCCACTCATCTGGAACCACCACGCCATTTAGGATCACCAAAAATGTTGTCATAGATAATATATATACATATCCTTATTAATCATCTCTAAAAGGAAGTGTGTCAAATAAATTATGTCTGAGAACATGGATCACGTCTTCTCCTTGGATTCTAGGTGTATTTTCGAATAACACCACATAAAATTTTACTACACACTAGAATCCATCACAAACATCCACTTTATTTTCTTACCTCAGTAATCCGCTACCATATTACCTTTACCTAGGGTAGTGACAATGTAAAATTAAAACACCTGAAGTTACTCAACCCATCTATGCTACCTTAGAATTAGGTCCTTCTAGGGGAAAATGATGTCCAAACTCTTATGATTTGAGTAAACCAAAAATATCTCACCAAATTGATAGTGACGCTTTGTTATCAAGTCATGCATCACCACATCAAATTAAATTTCATGCGGTTGAATTTTTTTTATGTAGATCGATTTAGAGTGATACATATCCCACCATATGGTCATCATGCATCAACACACTACCATGATCCATATGTGATTCCCCATAATAAACTATGTATCACATTTCAGATTTTTGTATCATCAAAAAATGGTAGGTTTTCTACCACCTCTTGATCAACCCAAAAGATACCTGACGTTCTATACTTTAAAAAATTATTATCCCTTTTGATGTTTGTGAATTCATGGGAAAATAAATGTAGAGACCCTAACCTTAACGTACATGAACATTACATTACTTTTGCGGAATACTTAGTACATAACAAAAAACACACACAAGGATCGTAATATTTTAGTGTCTTTGGAAACTCGGAACATAATCTTCTAATCATGGTGAAAGATCTTCAATATCTCCCATAAAGATCTTCCCTTTTTTTTACCTAAAACCTTTCTTTATATCCTGGGGAAAAGAAAACATAAAAGGGTGATCTCAAATGCTCAATAAGGGTAAACAAAAGAAAAATCAATCACATCATATTCATAAGAACATAACTTTTGGAAATCTTAACCTTCAAAAGAGAGCATAATTTCTTAACATGGGATAAATTATAGTAGTGAAATGAAATCCCAATAATAATAACATAAAACATGAAACTTTGTGGCATACACACATAATCATAGAGAATCATTTCTTGTTAGTCAAGACTCATTGCCAAGACTATCTTAGTGGACAAAGTCCTTTTCTGAACCGAGTCACCCTCGTTCCAGTCCTGTTTCACTGAACCGGTATAACCTACTGTTCCAGCCATGTCTATCTCATGAGATATAAAATCTTTACCCAATGCATTAGAGGGAGATATAGGTCCCACCCATCTTATAATGAATCCTTTCTTATGTGTGCCACATAATCATAAACCATACATCAAAGCGTAACCCATGTAATAAAAATGGGATTCTTATACAACATGACATCATAAAAAAATTCATATAAGATAAAGAAAAAAAATTCCATCACATCATAATCAAATCCATGTAATAATAGGGATAAAAACATAACCCTTTTATTATCTTAGATGGAAAATAATTTTGATAAAATACTTGAACTCCATTCTTGAGGAAAATATCCTTTCTACTTTAAAAACACTTTTCCTTTCTTAACATGTCATACAATTTTAAACTAAAAGAAGTTGATTAAAAATAAACTTGAATACTTTTAAAGTAAACTTCTTGGAAATAATGTTTTAGAAATCCATTCATGCCGTATAAGTTAAAAAAACATTCTTCGTACTTTTGTCGAAAAAGTCAAAAAGTACCTCGTACGAAAAACGACAAAAGATTCCTTTCATACATATTACTAAAAACTCACTGAACGGTAAAAATGGATTTAAAAAATTGTAGGTGGATGGAAATAATATTAAATATTGATGAAACATGGATTTGGATGATAAAATACACCCCAGTAAATACTTACGAATAAACAATCTCAGATAAAAATGAGATTGTGATATTTCCCTTACCTTAGGTCCGACTTGCTTTGTAAGTGTCCAAACCTCCTGTATAATGATTTAAATCATGTTATTGACTTATTCCAGAATCATATTCATTGTTATTATATCATATATGGTCCACTTATGACTTTATATTACCCGTTCTTTTGTAAATTCATGTTAAAGTATCATTTTGGGTAAAATCGTCTCATTTGTCGTTCGTGTTTTTAACTTGTAATTATTCATATGATTACTTAGATCATGATTAATTAATTCCAGAATATAAAACACGATTTATATATATATATTCATAATATACATATATAATAAATCAGTAAATGGAAAGAAATACACCGTTCATGGAGATGGTAGTCCGTACGTACGCATGAGCGCTGTTTTCGTTTCCTTATTGAATTGAATGGAATTAAGTAGATGACATAAATATAAATATAAATAATTACATTATCATTATTAGGTCATATATTTAATTAGTACTTATTATATATACTTTATAATCATTCATGAATGGTTAATCATTGAGAATGAATCTCATCGCGTCGTGGAGACGGTAGTCCGTACGTACGCACGAGCGATGATATCGTTCCCATGGTCGTGGAATTGTGTTGAAGTGTATGTATACTATTTCAGTATCAATTTCACTTTATAATAATCATATATAGTTACTCATTACACCTTTATACCCTTCCAATTAAGGTGGTGGCGGAAAATAGATTACACCACGGCGTGGAGACGGTATTCCGTACGTACGCACGCGCGGTGATTTCCTTTTTCTGTAGGATGGATAGAAGGTTAATTAGCGTTTTTTCATATTTATAATAACATATCAGTATATACGAAATACTGATGTTATTACTTAATCATGAAACAACTAAAGAAGAAGAAGTTGAAGAAGAAAGAAATTGAAAAAGATCGGTAATGGATATTACCTCTTTTTGACGTGCCTTTTCTTAGCCTCCACTTAAAGAACTAAGTATGGTCTTTGAAGAAGACCAGGACCTCTAGGATGATACTAGGGAAGTGTAGAAGGGATTTTGGAAGGGGTTGGCCGAGCTTGAAGGCTCAAAGTTGTGTGAGGAAGAGAGGGAGGAGGTGCCCTTTTATAAGGGAGGAGAGGGGCACCTTAGGAATATCTCAAAATATTATTTTATATTAAAGTCCAAATCGGTTTATAATGGTTCCAAAGGGTCTTATTTTGAAGCTAATGTGGGGATGGGTCGAAATAATATCAACCAATTGGATTTAGACATGTTTAGGTTATTATTTTAACCTTATCAATTAGATTTATCTTTAAGTTAAATGATTTAACTTTTACCGTGTCTTTTTTTTTCTTACACTATATGGTTAATACACTTTCTATAACCTGCCAAAAGAACTCCAAATTTTTTATTATTAATATATATATCCTTATCTAAGTCATTTGGCAATACCTTAGATTTTTAGGAATAAAATAACAATTAATAATATAATATTTGATTTAAAAACTATTTTGTGTCAATTTTGGCACTATTTGATATGCGATTTTTGTGAAAGTCATAACAGAATTATATGTTCGAACCAAGTTGATTAAATAAACAATAATATATAATAGTAACCTATAAAATTAGTGGAATTCATAAAAAGTCTTAAATTACATTTATTGTGGTATTTATAATATCAATTATGTCAATATTTCATTAATAAGATAATTACTACATCGTCGTTGTGTCATTAAAAAATTAACTTATATGATGTCTAAAAATTACAAATAAAATACTATTATGTAGGAAAGCTTTTTATATTTCTAATGAATATTTAAAATCTAATTTATCTTATATATAACCCTATATTAAATTTTTTTTAGTAAATAAACTTTGATTTTAACTCTTTTAACTCTTCTTTGAATTAAATATTAATAAATGTCCTAATCTAATCCAAGTGGGCCTAAATGATAATATTTTACACTTAAGGTTGTTTTCGGTCGAGATAAACTTGTCCAATAGGATTAGGACATGTGTTAGGGTAATATTAATATCATTTTTACCCTTAATTACCCTATTTACTTTTAACCGTGGTAAATAAAAGTAAAAAGTTACTATTCACCAAAAATTATTTTCTTCTCATTGAACCACATTTTACTTACTGACATCAACCGTGTCTCTCGGATTTTTGAAATTCCATTCACAGAAGTGGTAAAATTATGTTTTATGAAAAATTCAGTTTTTTAACTACCACTTAGTAGTTTCACTATTCATAAAAAATTGATGTTTTTCAGAACAATGCCAAAATTTCATCCTAAGCTATATTTCATATTCCGAATTCAAAAATGAAGTCTATTTTACCAAATTCATAACATATAAGTTGCATTAATTAATTTTATAATTAAATCCCGCTGTTAAAACAAATATCGTGTTTTTAAGAAACAATATCTATCAATGATTGACACTTGTTTTTGTCTGGTTTAAATGTGAAATTACATCCAATGACCAACATTGTATTAAATTGTAATATAATCTAAATATACTTTAAAACCACTCAAATTAATAATTTATCACTATTAATTATTTTTATTAAAAAAGTTGTTTTTAATTATAATTTAGTAATTTTCACTATTCATCAGAATATGAAAGTTATCCGAAAAGTACCAAAATTTCACCTTAGGCTAAATTCGATACTCCGAATCCAAAAATGAATTTCATTTTGAGAGCTAAAATTTCTAAAATTTAAAAAGTGGTTATTACTATTCATAATGGCTAGTTTTAATAATATTTTAATAGCATATCGTTGTTTTGTGAAACTCAGTATTGCGTACTACACACGCTATCGAGGAAGGTTGCGATTGCGTGTAATGCAAGGAAAGTCAAAGATGCGAGTTTTGTAAGCTCCTTTTGGTGTAGCGTACAACACAAGACATTAATGAAATTAAAAAGAATATTTTTCATAAAATCTCGGGCTGTTACATTCTACCCCCCTTAAAATGAATTTCGTACTCGAAATTCATCGGGGTTATAAATGGTTTACTATTCGAAAGTTTCTTTAATAGAAACCCACATCGTAAAAAGGAATATCAAAACCAATATTTAAAAAAAAAGTATGAAACGTAACGGTTACCCAAATAAACTAATCACTAGGTTTCCACATAGGTGAAAATATGGATATGGAAGAGAAATCTAACCATCATGTTTTGATAGAGAGTGGTAGAGAACATGGATATGGAAAAGCTAGAAATCACAAAGCCATAAATTTGTGACGATCTAAGGTACCATCTGATTAATCAGATATAAGAGCACTAGGACAACATTTTTGGTTTTCAAGATCGTTTCCCTAAAGTTGAAGAATTTGAATTAGAATAAATAATTACTTTATTTTGGTACAATCTCATTGTTGTTCGTCCCTTGAACAATTTCCACTTCATCTCTTAAATAAATGAAGTTGAACTTGTTATTCGTGAAGTGTTAGCAGATCATGTGATATAATGACGGGTCATTCCATCTATCTCAAACTAAAGGCTAGAAAAAGTTATATACATAAGTCGATCTATAGTGAGATTAATCATATATGGTTCCTAAAATGGACTTATACATCATATGTCATACAACTTAATATAATAAAACTAGTTTCTACTAAACAGGGACTTCCTGTAGGCCAGTGGTAGGCGATAAAGGCCAGTCGCACTTCGGTTGTGGGTTCGATTTCCACAGCCTTGTCCGACGCGATGGGTTGTCGCCCGTCCTGCAGGTTGTCCTTTTTCTAAAACTATATTACTATAACATCCCATCAATAATATCGAGAAGACTTCTGTCCTTAAACAATACTAACTTATGTCCAACATAATCCATTCCAATCTTTAGGCTTATCCATAATACTGCAGTCCACTCTCATAACATAGTGAAAATGATTACCAGAGATTTAACACCATCGTCGATCCCCATATATCATAAGATATGTTTTGTTCGTCACATTCCAAACATCCAAAGTCCTTAATCATGTATTCTCTTTAATACCTTAGTGAAAACATTAATGCAGTTAAAATTTAACACTTTCCACATACCAAAATCATCAAAATTCTATATACTCAAACAATGATATCACTTAGTCCTTATATCAATCATGAGCTCATGAATACTGTTAAACATTTCGTTTTCTCATTTTCCCTTCATTATGCTCATATCATCTTATTTCCAAAAATATCTCAATCACTTTGAATACCACATTAGACCATTACATAAATATTCCAATACTTTATGATACAACATTATTTTGGAATCCCATTACATAAACACTTAATCATTCCACCACATCGTTGTCATATTCAACATCGCCAATAGTGATCGCATGTGACTTCCCTTTGTCCTTTGCCTTCAGTGGTTGCTCATGTTGATCATCACTAACCCTTGGATTAGGGCATTTATTATCATAGTGCCCCATTTCCTTTCACTTGAAGCATTGAACTGTTGGTGGTGCGTTCTCGGCAGTGTTTTCTTTATTCGCATCATTAGAAACCCTTTTTCCATTACTTCGACACTCAGCTGCTCGATGACCTTCTTTTCCACACTTAAAACATTTTCTAGTACCTTTAAGACAATCTCCACCATGCTTCTTTCCACACTTTGTGCATAAGGAAACATTCATCTTCTTTTCACCATTATTCTGATATTTCTCCTTGAACTTCATCTTTCGTTTCTTGTCAAAACCATGAGATGGATATGTAACACCAACTTCCATTTCTACCTTGATAGCACAACGCACAATTTCTTCATAGCTACTTAAGTCTCTTATAGCTAATGCCCTTCGAAGACTTGGTTTTAAGCCACTGAAAAATCGATCAAATTTACTTTCAGGTTGGATGATAATGCCAGATGCATACCTTGCAAGTCTTGTAAAATTCGCTTCGTATATACCAACAGATTCATCATCCTTTTGCTTTAGTTCAAGAAACTCCTTCTCCATCTTTGTTCGAAGAATACGAGGGAAGTACTTACTGAAAAACAAGTTCTTGAACTCGTCTCATTCCATGGACTCAATTTCATCTCTTGGACTCATATTCTTGATAAGATTCCACCATTGATCAGCTTCACCTTCCAAATGATATACTGCTAAGATGACTTTATCATGCTTAGAACATTGAAGAACTGAAAATATCTTTTCAGTGGTACTGATCCATTGTTCAGCAACAAGTGGATCAGATGTCCCACTGAAAGAAGGTGGATGTTGCCTCATGAAGGACTCAATAGAATACAGTTCCTTTCCCTGCTCATTTGGAAGTCCAGAATGATTCATAGCTTGTGTAAGGATAGCAATAAGATTTTGCACTCCATTTCCCATAACATTTGTTTGTTCAGGAGGACAATCATTGCATTGTCCATTGCATTGATCAACACGGTTCCTTCGGGTTCCATCCATCATCTAAAACCCAAAAAGAATAGTGTGAGAGGCAAAAATCATGCTAGGGAAAACAACATAATAAAGGGGGAGTATCCCCAATATCTAACATCTTAGGTTATATTCTATGATCATTATCGTAGTTCTAGGACTGTATCTTATACGTATACTTATCCTTAGGAACATCCCTAGACATACCTTAGAAATGTCTCTAGGGATCTCATTAACGTTTTCGCATCCTAGTTTCCAAAGGTTGACTAAACCTTTCCTATGATACCAACTGTAGAGACCCTAAGCTTAACATACATGAACATTACATTACTTTTTCGGAATACTTAGTACATAACAAAAAACACACACACAAGGATCGTAATAGTTTAGTGTCTTTGGAAACTCGGAACATAATCTTCTAATCGTGGTGAAAGATCTTCAATATCTCCCATAAAGATCTTCCCTTTTTTTACCTAAAACCTTTCTTTATATCCTGGGGAAAATAAAACATAAAAGGGTGAGCTCAAATTCTTAGTAAGGGTAAACAAAAGAAAAATCAATCACATCATATTCATAAGAACATAACTTTTGGAAATCTTAACCTGCAAAAGAGATCATAATTTCATAACATGGGATAAATTATAGTAGTGAAATGAAATCCCAATAGTCATAACTTAAAACATGAAACTTTGTGGCATACACACATAATCATAGAGAATCATTTCTTGTTAGTCAAGACTCATTGCCAAGACTATCTTAGTGGAAAAAGTCTCTTTCTGAACCGAGTCACCCTCGTTCCAGTCCTGTTTTACTGAACCGGTATAACCTACCGTTCCAGCCATGTCTATCTCATGAGATATAAAATCTTTAACCAATGCATTTGAGGGAGATATAGGTCCCACCCATCTTATAATGAATCCTTTCTTATGTGTGCCACATAATCATAAACCATACATCATAGTGTAACCCATGTAATAAAAATGGGATTCTTAAACAACATGACATCATAAAACAATTCATATAAGATAAAGAAAAAAAATATTTCCATCACATCATAATCAAATCCATGTAATAATAAGGATAAAAACAGAACCCTTTTATTATCTTAGATGGAAAATAATTTTGATAAAATACTTGAACTCCATTCTTGAGGAAAATATCCTTTCTACTTCAAAAACACATTTCCTTTCTTAACATGTCATACAATTTTAAACTAAAAGAATTTGATTAAAAATAAACTTTAATACTTGTAAAGGAAACTTATTGGAAATAATGTTTTAGAAATACATTCATGCCGTATAATTTAAAAAACATTCTTCATACTTTTGTCGGAAAAGTCAAAAAGTACATCGTACGAAAAACGACAAACGATTCCTTTCATACATATTACTAAAAACTCACCGAAGGGTAAAAATGGATTTAAAAAATTGTAGGTGGATGGAAATAATATAACATATTGATGAAACATGGATGTGGATGATAAAATACACCCCAGTAAATACTTACGAATAAACAATCTCGGATAAAAATGAGATTGTGATATTTCCCTTACCTTAGGTCCGACTTGCTTTGTAAGTGTCTGAAACTCCTGTATAATGATTTAAATAATGTTATTGACTTATTCCAGAATCATATTCATTGTTATTATATCATATATGGTCCACTTATGACTTTATATTACCCATTCTTTTGTAAATTCATGTTAAAGTAGCGTTTTGGGTAAAATCGTCTCACTTGTCATTCGTGTTTTTAACTTGTAATTATTCATATGATTACTTAGATCATTATTACTTAATTCCAGAATATAAAACATGATTTATATATATATATTCATAATATACATATATAATAAATCAGTAAATGGAATGAGATACACCGTTCATGGAGACGGTAGTCCGTATGTACGTATGAACGCTGTTTTTGTTTCCTTATTGAATTGAATGGAATTAAGTAGATGACATACATATAAATATAAATAACTCCAGTATCACTATTAGGTCATATATTTCATTAGTACTTATTATATATACTTTATAATCATTCATGAATGGTTAATCATTGAGAATGAATCTCATCGCGTCATGTAGACGGTAGTCCGTACGTACGCACGAGCGATGATATCATTCCCATGGTCGTGGAATTGTGTTAAAGTGTATGTATAATATTTCAGTATCAATATAACTTTATAATAATCATATATAGTTACTCATTACACCTTTATATCCATCCAATTAAGGTGTAGGCGGAAAATAGATTACACCACGGCGTGGAGACGGTATTCCGTACGTACGCACGCGCGGTGATTTCCTTTTTCCGTAGGATGGATAGAAGGTTAATTAGAGTTGTTTCATATTTATAATAACATATCAGTATATAATAAATACTGATGTTTTTACTTTATCATGAAACAACTAAAGAAAAAGAAGTTGAAGAAGAAAGAAATTGAAAAAGATCGGTAATGGATATTACCTCTTTTTGACGCGCCTTTTCTTAGCCTCCACTTAAAGAACTAAGGATGGTCTTTGAAGAAGACCAGGACCTCTAGGATGATACTAGGGAAGTGGAGAAGGTTTTTTGGCAGGGATTGGCCAATCTTGAAGGCTCAAAGTTGTGTGAGGAAGAGAGGGAGGAGGTTCCCTTTTATAAAGGAGGAGAGGGGCACCTTAGGAATATCTCAAAATATTATTTTATATTAAAGTCAAAATCGGTTTATAATGTTTCCAATGGGACTTATTTCGAAGCTAAAGTGGGGATGGGTCGAAATCCTATCAACCAATAGGATTTAGGCAAGTTTAGGTTATTATTTTAACCTTAACAATTAGATTTAACTTTAAGTTAAATAATTTAACTTTTTCCGTGTCTTTTTGTTTTCTTACACTATATGGTTAATACACTTACTATAACCTGCCAAAAGAACCCCAAATTGTTTATTATTAATATATATATCCTTATCTAAGTCATTTGGCCGAACCTTAGATTTTTAGGAATAACATATCAATTAATAATATAATCTTTTATTTAAAAACTATTTTGTGTCAATTTTGACACTATTTGATATATGATTTTTGTGAAAGTCATAACAGAATTATATGTTCTATCCATGTTGATTAAATCAATACTAATATATCATAGTAACCAAGAAAATTAGTGGAATTCATAAAAAGTCTTAAATTTCATTTATTTTGGTATTTATAATATCAATTATGTCAATATTTCATTAATAAGATAATTACTACATCATCTTTGTGTCATAAATAAGTTAACTTATTTGATGTCTAAAAATTACAAATAAAATACCATTATGTATTAAATCGTTTTATCTTTCTAATGAATATTTAAAATCGAATTTATCTTATATATAACCTTATATTAAATTTTTTTTTAGTAAATAAACTTTGATTTTAACTCTTTTAACTCTTCTTTGAATTAAATAATAATAAATGTCCTAATCTAATCCAACTGGGCCTAAATGATAATATTTTACACTTAAGGTTGTTTTTGGTCGAGATACACTTGTACAATAGGATTAGGACATGTGTTAGGGTAATATTAATATCATTTTTACCCTTAATTACCCTATTTACTTTTAACCGTGGTAAATAAAAGTAAAAAGTTACTATTCACCAAAAATTATTTTCATCTCATTGAACCACATTTTACTTACTGACATCAACCATGTCTCTAGGATTTTTGAAATTCCATTCATAGAAGTGGTAAAATTAAGTTTTATGAAAAATTCAGTTTTTTAACTACCACTTGGTAGTTTCACAATTCATCAAAAATTGATGGTTTTCAGAACAATGCCAAAATTTCATCCTAAGCTATATTTCATATTCCGAATTCAAAAATGAAGTCTATTTTACCAAATTCATAACATAGAAGTTTCATTAATTAATTTTATAATTAAATCCCGCTGTTAAAACAAAGAGCGTGTTTTTAAGAAACAATATCTATCAAAAGATTGACACTTGTTTATGTCTGGTTTAAATGTGAAATTACATCCAATGACCAACATTGTATTAAATTGTAATATATTCTTAATATACTTTAAAACCACTCAAATTAATAATTTATCACTATTAATTATTTTGATTAAAAAAGTTGTTTTTAATTATAATTTAGTAATTTTAACTATTCATCAGAATATGAAAGTTATCCGAAAAGTACCAAAATTTCACCTTAGGCTAAATTCGATACAACGAATCCAAAAATGAAGTCCATTTTGAGTGCTAAAATTTCTAAAATTTTAAAAGTTGTTATTACTATTCATAACGGCTAGTTATAATAATATTTTAATAGCATATTGTTGTTTTGTGAAACTCATTATTGCGTACTACACACGCTATCGAGGAAGGTTGCGATTGCATGTAATGAAAGGCAAGTCAAAGATGTGTGTTGTGCAAGCTTCTTTTGGTGTAGCGTACAACACAAGACATTAAAAAAATTAAAAAGAATATTTTTCATAAAATCTTGGGCTGTTACAATAAAGGTGAGTCAAATCCCTGAAAAACTGTTTGTAGTATCTTATCATTCCCAAAAATATCCTCATCTCAAAAAAGTTACTCATTTTCTCCCATGAAAACACTGCACTAATCTTATAAGGGTCAAATGAGACCCAACAATACAAGATCATGTGACCTAGAAACATAACTTCCCATATTAAAATGTACAGTTGGAGTGATTAGAATATTGATGGGGGTCACAAGTAGAACCTGAAAAGATCCTAAATTATTGATCATGTTCATCCTCTATCCTAGAATTGACTAGAACGTAATCCCGAAACACCACAATAAAGGAATAGATTTATTTATTGAACACATAGTTCATAAGAACCATGAAATAAATTAAATCATTGATCAATTCAAATGGAATGGTCAAATATTAAAAGTGAGATTACCTACTTTGGAAGGCTATCTTGGGTATGTACATATCCCAGACCCTGACCTAATGATATAGTTATTATAGTTCAATAATGGAAAACCAACTTTCCCCCTTGGGAAGATCAAAGTTGTCATAAATGTAGGGAAAGGGATATTTGTTCATAATTGTGTTCTTTTCCTTTTTTTAATCAATGAACAACTAAAGGGATCCCTTATCCTTTCAAGAAAATAGTACAGCGATAGACCAAGGTGAGATGCTCAATCAAATGAAACCTTTTGATTCCATGTCATCCAACTATATCATTAATTCCCCCAACTTGGAGGTGGCCACATGATGAAGGGGAAGAGACATAGTCTATCTTCCAAAAAATTGAATAGTTCATAAAATACACATCTCATTCTGGTGGAAAACCTAATAAATAATCATTAAAAAAACTGTGGAAACTCATCAAACACATGATAAAATTTATTCCCAGTACATCTACCTTCATACTACAACATGAGTGATGAGACCTATAAAATATGGCTACTCTAATCCAAAAGTGATAGTCGAGCTCTCCTAGACAAAGAATCTCAATCCCATTTAAAAACATGAGTACTCCCATCAGGTTCCATAAATGACACTTACTATAGATAACAATTAATGTTCATCTTGAAGTGAACCGTCTAGTCCATGTCGAGGATCACATCAAAATGATCCACTTACAAAACCATGAAGTCTCAATGCAATTCAACTAATGAAAAGGTGAGGTAACAAAATGAACACCAGAAATAGTATTCACTCTTCTTTTAAAGTGGCATCACCAACTCCATCATATAATGAGTAATATTAGTTGTAAATTTTAACAATTACACAATATTTCTATAAATAAATAAATTGTACGAACCCATGTTAAATAAAATATAAATATGGGTAATGTAATAAAAAAATATTCTATAATCCATTGATGGTCTTGCATCTAATTAAATCGTCACCTTGTCCATAACATGAAGGTTCTTCATCTCTTTTAATTCCTAAGATCAATTACTTTCCTATTGCATTACAATGAGATGATTATTCCCATAAGAGGTTCCAACCATTCCACCATGCCCAACAATCTTAGATCCCATGGCCATTGATGCACTAGACTAATGTAATAATTACATGTGTTTTGTGCAACCTACATCAGTCTAAGTTAGTTACCCACTCTTACAGAATCTCTATAAGTGTCCCAATAACCCACACTGAAGATGAGGTCTAGGTGGAACTAAGAAAAATGTTTGAACGTTCCCTGAACATCCATACTAGTAGTATAAAATTTACCGCCACTAGTGGTCACATGTGAAGGTGGTCAGGATTGGTGGCCTAAGATACTATCTCTATAAGGACCCAGTCTTAAACCTTACATAATCTTGAATTAAATGAATAATTCACATTGAGGATCTTTTCAGGTTTAGAGTTCTAGAGAATTAGGCAATAACAATTACATAACAAAATGAAGATTACAAGTAGACACTACTACTAAGTATATTTTTTTTCATAAAATAAAAACTCTTAAAAAGAAACATGACTAGTTCCATGTTTTAGATAGCATGGCTTTTCCTTAATCCCATCCATGACCCTATTCATCTTTATGTCATGTGGAAAACAATTCAAGAAAACTTGGGATGAGCAAAAAAAGCTCAGTAATGAATACCCAAAAAAAGAAACTATTATTTTTTCAAAATAATAAGTAAACCATGAATATCATGAGTAATACTTTTATCCATTATGAAGTAGTAAATAGTCTTCAATGAATAAAAGATCATTGATTACCCTTTTGTAACCAAAATATTACCATAAAACCCATATAAATAACACATAACATATAAAGTTAACTTGGGACATAAACATACTTAAATGGAATAACCATACGGTCGACTTCTACACATATCACTTAAATGGAATATCCATACAGCTGACTTCCATACCCAATGCATTGAAGGTTATAATGTAACGACTAGTCATGGTATTCACGACACCACCCGTCATTTGGTTTATTACGTAACCACTCATCAAATGTCCAAGAACCATCATAACACATATAATATTTCAAATATAAACATTTCACTAATAACATTTCATTTGCAATGACAAGAAGTAATTTCAAGATATTGAAATATTCAATCCATTTTCAAAAACAATTTAAAAGAGATTTTTGAATCAAAGTGTCCCATACCACATTGAATATTTTAATAGAATAATAATTTTAAAACATTAATGTTCATATAAATAAATACTCAAAACCATTTTTAAAACATGGACATTAAACATAAGTATTTAGGAAAATAAATCTTTAAAAAGTTTAAATTTCTATTTTAGTTAAAGAGTTTTTAACAAAATGAGAGACACTTGAATACAAATAATTGAGGAAAATCATTTATTAAAAACTTTATAATATCATGAGAATAATGGGATTCATGATATAATATGAAAAACAACAGTATATACACCATATAAGAGTGAATTTGGGCATAAAAACAATGAAGTCTCAAAGGAAATGTAAATTGAGATGTAATCTCTTATAAAGACGGCATCCTTAAATTAAGGATAAATCAATCACATAATTATATGTGACACATATAAATACACCAAATATAAGTGGATATTAAGTGTAAAACAATTATAGGTCATTCACACAAATTCATAGGACGAAACTTTCAAAAAGTAGAAGTTTAACCCAATGAATCGAAATTGGGCTAAGAAGTTCCCTTGTAAAAATTCGACAGCCTAACGACGTCACATTAAAATTAAAAAAATGAGCTGATGAGGTAAAAAGGGTTTCTCATCACTTGGAAATAAAATTTAAATCAATAAGGATATATAAGAACATATAACAAAATAAGAATATGTGAATTAAATTACAAAACAACAAGTAGACTTTTAAAAAGAGGAGGGTGAAAGGTTACCTTTCCGATTTGGTAACATACAAAACATATGCCTCATAAAATAAGGATCATACAATGGAGATATAAATACTCATAAATGAATGTATGTTACACAAAGAGTACAATAATGGTCAGTACATACACCACACAAAATAATGTAGTGTCAAATATAGCATGAATCTCATTGGGATAATAAGTGAGATGAAAACCCCTTTACCACGTTGTAGACAATCGAGTCGTATGACCCAAAGTTAATAACCACCAAATGAATCAAAGAATACCATGAATATAATGAGAATCATGGTAATATACATCAAAAGGAAGTAAAAAATACAC
Organism: Viscum album; assembly: GCA_963277665.1. Classification (NCBI taxonomy): domain Eukaryota; kingdom Viridiplantae; phylum Streptophyta; class Magnoliopsida; order Santalales; family Viscaceae; genus Viscum; species Viscum album. Next base: position 823,459,062 of record OY728148.1, on the reverse strand, counting down.
CACATGAAATAAATAAGTGGTGAACAATGGAAATATCACTGAAAAAAACGTGAGATAAGAAATCCCCTTACATCGTTGTCCGACTGGACCCGTTCATTAATCAATCTCCTGAATAATAAATAAATGTTAATTTATTATTTCTTAAGAAAATTTTTTAAAGTTTATTATTCCTTTTATATTACTTATTACCATGTTATAAACATTATGTAATCATTTAAGATAATAACGGTAGTTTTGTCGATATTTGTTACTTGAGTAAAAATATGTACACCTTATAATTAAAAGTTGTTCATGTAGTAAGATATAAATTATCTACATAATTATATTAATTATTTATATATCATATATATCATATATAGCTAGTATATACATGTATTTATAATAGTAAATAACATTTAAAGGTAAGAAATGAAATGCACCGTTCATGGAGACGGTAAGCCATACGTACGCCTAAACGCTACTTCCATTTCTATTTATTATTTTAATGGAATTATAAAAATAATGATACATAGTTATATTATAATTATAGTACAATATCTTATACAATATTACTAACTCTATCCCATATAGGTCCTCTATAAGGCATTTAATGAGTAATAACAATTTGAAGGGGCAGTAGTCTGCACTTCCTCTAATAAGATTATCGTATTAACCCACTATGGAAACCATAAGGGTATGATATACATAGAAAATTCTAATGCATAAAGAAAAAATATACATAATATATATCATATATAAATATAGTTCCATCATAATGGCCACCATGAGAGGCGGTAGGAGGTAATTTAACAATCATCGTTTCGTGAGGTGTAAGTTTTCCATTCACAGAAACCTTATGTTCTTCACTCATTAGATGATGGTCTATGTAAGTGTAGTAAGAATAAATATTATGAATAAATAATAGTATATTCAAGATACTGTTGTTGTTACAAAATAAAGGAATAAAAAGAGTTTAGGGGTTGGAGATGTAAAAAAAAGAATTTAAGACAAATTGTTACCTTTAATTTGGGTAACTCCCATTTGGTTTGAAACAAAGGAAATCTTGAAGATCCGTATGCCTAAAGTAAGGACTATAAATATAGTCTAGGGATGTAGGGAGCTTAATTGGGTAGAGTTTTGATGATCCAAAAGGCTTGATAGGTGTGAGATATTGGTTATAAATGGTCTTCTTTTATAAGGGAGAGGGGTTTTTAGGAAATTGTGAAAATATTATTTTATTATATAATGAGATTAGTTTTATAAAGGTCCAAAAATAATTAAGGTAGAATATAAGATGACTAATATTCTAAATAAAATCATCCAATAATAATTGGAAATTTTTAGGATTATATTGTAATAATTATGATCTTATTTATTTATATCATTTATTAATGAGGTAAATACTGCATCATTATTGTGTCGTGAATAATTTGTATTATATGATGTATAAAAATTATAACAAAGATACCATGATTTAGAAAATATTATTATATTTCCAATGAATATTTATAGACTAAAATATTCTTGATATAACACCATATAAAAGTTCATTTACTAAATGATTATTATATATGTCATTTTTCCGTTAGTTAAAATTAATTAATCTAAAGTATCATTATCATTTATAAGTGGCTCAATGGGGTACCAAAATAGACCCATAGATGCCCACCGTCGGCCATTACTCAACAAATATGTTTAGGAAAAGTTTTAAGGTAATTTTGAATTATTATAATATTCTTTTTAACAAGAATTACCCTATTTACCTTTAACCGCGGTAAATAAATGTCAAAAGTTACTATTCACCAAAAAATATTTTCATCTTAATGAACTAAATTTTACTTCATGATAATAACCATGTATGTGGGATTTTTTAAATTCAAATTACAGAAGTGGTAAAATTTCATTTTAAGGAAAAGGTCAGTTTTTAAACTACCACTAAGTGGTTTCACTACACATCAAAAATTGAAGTTTTTCATAAAAATTTTAAAAATTCAGCCAAAGCTATATTTGATATTCCAAATTCAAAAATTATTTCTATGGTACTAAATTCAAAACATAAAAGTTTCATTAATTAATTGTGAAATTAATTCCCGTTTTTAAAACAAATAGTGTGTTTTTAAGAAACAATAACTATCATAAGATTGACACAGGTTTATGTCCAATTTCAAAGTAAAATTAATTCAAATAACCAAAATTTTATTATATTTTAAATTATATTTTATAATTAAAATTTAAAACCAAATGAAAAATATAATATAACTGTATAAATAAATTAGATTAAAACATAGTTTTGAATTAAAATACAATAGTTACACTATTCATAAAAATGAAATTCTTCTGAAAAATTCCAAAAAATTACACAATGTAAATTTTGAAGTCCCCATTATAAAAAGTATTTTATTAAGTCATATATAATGTATTAAAGTGACCAAAATTATATTTAATTAGGGTTCTCCAATTAAAAACGGTAAATTGACCTTTTAATCTAAATTATGCATAAAATTAGATACATGCACATTTTAAGCCTCTAACATTTATTGGATAAATTTAATTACATTTGAAAAACATGTTTAATAATATTGTATTTAGTTTTTTTATTCCCACCAATAAAATGGCTAGGAGTTAATGACCATTTATTATAATAATATTATATTATTAGTGTGCAACGTAAGATTTCCAAGAAACATGTTGTTTTGTATCGGGTACGCTATCGAACATAGCATCCCATTTAATGTAAAATTAATATTTAATTCAAAAATATTAATAAATATGAAAAGTGTATTATTACTTATTTATCTGGGATGTTACATCCTTCCCCCTTTTGGGAATTTCATCCTCAAAATTTTAAAACAGGTAATGGAAACTTCATTAAAATCCCCACATCGAAAAAAGAGTCAATAAAACTATTACTTAAAAATAAAGGAAGAGAGGTACAAAAGTTATCCAAGACAATAAATGCTAGGATTCCATGAAAACATGTAAATAGAGGAGAAAACAAACCATCATGTTCTGATGGAGAGTGATAGAAAACAAGTTTAAGAGAAAAATAACAACCAGAAAATCAAAAACTTTTGATGGGTTAAACAGTCTTTGATTTCCCAGTAGGAAAATTTAACAGACAAGGTTTTTTTATTAAGTTAATTTTCATTGAGGAATTTATTTATTATCTTAACTAAAACATAAGGAAACACATTTACTTTTCAGGTAGACATTTAGCCTTCACTAAATTTCTAACACAAACTCATATTTCCTCCATACGATGAGTATTCATGATGAATTGTTTAAATTAAAAGTGCTATAATCAACATCGAGAGAATAAAATAATCCAAAAAGTCTGAAATATATATTTCCCAAGTCATTAGATATTAAATAAAAGAAAAATGTTTAGTACAAGATCAGATAATCCCCAAAAGAATGAACTTTTACATAAATAGAAACTACTCTTAATCTCTATAATTTGTCTTAGAAAAACCCAAAGTTCAACAAAGACCATTCAATAATCAATTTTCCCTAAAATTCTTCAAAAGTAATCCAAACATTGATTTTAGCCCAAATCTTAAAAAGATTTAATTACATAGACTTCCAAGATACATCTTAACAGTTATCTCCATGTAACACCAGTTACTCATAAAGTCTCGTATTGAAAATTAATTAACCTAATCACATATTCTCCATGATAGGTTAATAATTTTCATAAATAAATCAAATCCTCATGTGCCCATAATAAAAACATAGATTCTTCCAAACTAAAATTTCAACCATTATTCCATAATTGAAATAATATAGTATTCTATCTTCCTTAGGCATATAGTGTTTCCTCAAAAGAGAGAACGTCTTCCATAACAAAAATTCATCACTTAATCAATAAATCATTTTTCAATACTAATTATATCAATTTGATAAAACCTAAGTTCCCAAAATCAACTTATTCTCTTTCCATAAAAATATCTTACTAAAATAATAAGTCATAATAACCAAGGACTTCAAGTAGGCTAGTGGTAGGTGATTCACCCTTGTCGCCCATCGGTTGTGGGTTCGATTCCTGCAGCCTTGTTGGATGCGACGAGTTGTAACCAATCCTTCAGGTTGTCCTTTTTATAAAACTCAAAAATAACCCTATCATGTTTTAACCTCAATTGTTTCCTTATACCTCTCATTTTCATCCAAATTCATTATGATCTCAACATATTAATTCTTGAAATCTTATTTCACCACCATATGATAGAATAAAACAATACCCAAAATGATGATCATCGTACCTTGATCATGGTGTCCATCTGGATTCATCTCCATCTAGTTAACATAGGTAGAAGGTCCATGCATCGCAAAAATGATTTAGAGATCCTTCAAAATCTTTTTTTTCTTCAATCCAAATACACCTTGTTGAACATGGGTCATATGGGTGTTCACAAAAAAATGTTTTCGAAAATAATCAGGTATGACATATAATTTCAAAACATCTGATAAAACATGATTTCTATAAAATAGTCGGACCGAATTTCAGATGAAACATTCAATTAATGGTCCTTTTAAAATACCATAGGTATGTTCTGAGAGACTATATTGTAAAAGAAAATATAAATTGGTTGCACATGGGTATCCTTCTTCAGAACCCTTTTTAAAATCACAATATGCTTCAAAATATTGTGATAAGGTAAAATATTTGAAAATTCCATGATAATATTTACCTTTCTTGAAAATATGAGAATATTGTGAAAATATGATTTTTCTAAATACAACCCATGATCCACGATGATAACGAGGTATAGTGGAGTTGTTTGATATCTCAAACAACTATGTGCAAGTGATTTTAATGCTAAAACATGTTTCACAATCAACCAAACATGACTTTTCAATAATTATTGCAAGAAGGACATCAGGAAGAGATAAGAATGTAATTTGAGATCCTCATCCTTCCATTTGCAACTGAAATTCCTTGATCTGAACAAGATATAGAACAAGAATTTAACTGAAATAAAATATAGGGACTAACCATTTGTCTAATGAAAACTCTTAATACCGAAAGATTTCTAAAACGATCTCTGATACCAACTATAAGGACCCGACCATAAACCTTACATAATCTTGAATTAAATGAATAATTTACATTGAGGATATTTTCCGGTTTAGAGTTTTAGAGAATTAGGCCATGACTATTATATAACAACATGAATATTACAAGTAGAAACTACTAATTAGTATCTATTTTTTTCATAAAATAAAAACTCTTAAAAAGAAACATTTCTAGTTCCATGTTTTAGACCGCGCGACTTTTCCTTGATCCCATCCATGACCCTATTCATCTTTAAGTCCCATGGAAAAAATTTCCAAAAAACATGGGATGAACATAAAAATCTTAATAAGGGATACAAAAAGAAGTAAACTGTTATTTTTTCAAAACAATAAATAAACCATGAATATCCTGAGTAATACTTTTAACCTCTATGAAGTAGTAAATACTCTTCCATAAATAAAAGATCATTAATTACCCTTTTTTAACCAATATATTACCATAAAACCCATATAAAGAACACATAACATATAAAGTTAACTTGGGACATAAACATGCTTAAATAGAATAACCATTCGATCGACTTCCACATTTATCACTTAAATGGAATAGCCATACGGCTGACTTCCATACCCAATGCATTCGAGGTTATAACATAACCACTCATCCTGGTATTCACCACACCACTCATCATTTGGTTTATTATGTAACCACCCATTAAATGTCCATGTACCATCATAACACATAAAATATTGAGAATATAATCATTTCACTAATAACATTTCATTTGCAATCACAAGAAGTAATTTCAAGATATTGAAATAATCAATCCATTTTCAAAAACCATTTAAAATGGATGTTTGAATCAATGTTTCCCATAACACTTTGAAGATTTTAATGGAATTATAATTTTAAAAAATTAATGTCCATATAAATAAATACTCAAAACCATTTTAAAAACATGTACAATATAGATAGTGATTTAGAAAAATACATATTTAAAGCATTTAAAATGATATTTTAGTTAAAGAGATTTTAACAAAATTAGAGACTCTTGAATACAAATAATTGAGGAACAAAATTTAATCAAAACATTATAATATCATGAGAATAAAATGATTCAAGATATAATATAACAAAGGACAGTATATAAACCATATAATAGTGAATTGTTGCCTAAAAACAATGAAGTCTAAATGGAAATGTAAATTGAGATGAAATCACTTATAAAGACAGCGTCCTTAAATTAAGGATAAATCAATCACATAATTATGTGTGAAAAAAATAAATACACCCAATATAAGTGGATAATAAGTGTAAAACAATTATAGGTCATTCACACATATTCATAGGATGCCATTTTCTAAAAGTAGATGTTTAGGATTGTCGGTAATAGAGTGGTAGTTGCGGGATGAGCGTTGCAAACTCTTACTCATTCTGATCCTCTGGTAATTAGGGGTAGTCTGGGATTTACATTTTGGCATAGGCTTATTTGGATGATAGACGAAAATATGAGTAAACTGGTACTGCGTGCGTCCCCAAATGGAGTAGCGACCCATGTGATTCTCAAGAATACATTTCGACACTCCTAGTGGTAGGTGCTTACATAGGGCATGGCTTGCTAAACCAAGTTGTTGGGTTAGACACGAACACTAGTCCAACATCCATGTTCTTTAATGTTTTTATGTCTTTATTTAGTTTTGGGTTGGTGAAAAACAATTTTCTTATAAAAGTAATGCGGACCTTGCGGTTACTCTTATTTTATTTTGGTGTGTGTTCGACATGATTTTTTGGGTGTGTTTCTCTTGTAATTTGTCGATTGATTTGTTGAAAATTAAATTCAAAAAATAATTTAATAGGTTATCTGAAATTGAAGTGGGTGGTTTTAGAAATGGAAAGGATTTTGAAAATTTATCTGTAATATTTGAAATGGATTTTGAAAAAAAAAAGATTTTTGGAATATTGGGAATGTTTTTTTTTGAATGTGGAAGATCCTTATTTCGTCCAGTGGTATTCCTATGGGTTCCCATGTGTTCATGTGAACGTGATTAATGGATTTTGGGTGGATCATGTGGATGGGAGTGTAAGTGACTCCAAAATTCATATATGCAAGGCATACAGGAATATCAGTGGTGAGTGATTGATTTTTAATGCATCTTCTTGTTTCTTGAAAAGTGGGGTTTTCTCTAAAATGGGTTTTTTTTGGCTTAAATGGTTTTATAAATTGGAAAAAGGTTTGTGTAAGGAGTGAAATCGATGATTTCAAATGAGTTTATGGGTTTTAATTTAATGTGTTTGGTTCTTCAAGTATGTGTTTTTATTGATGAATGAATAGATTTTTTAAATTGGAATTACTAGAATTAGGTCTGAGGTGTGGATGTGTGTTTTGTGATGTGTTTGGGTTTTTGGAAGGTAGTTCTGTGTTTTTTGTTTGGGATATTCCCCTAGAAATGTCCTAGGGTTTTTCAGCAAGTATCTCGCTTCTTGGCTCAGCCCAGACCCCCAGTGGAGTGGTGGAGATGGGCTCTGCTTGGTGGTGTCGACTCTTCATAGACGTTGAGGTCAGTTGGATATCGCTGAGTGCTTTGGGAATGATGGATGCGTCTCTAGTTTTGGAGTAACTACAAAATTTGTGTTGTGTATTTTGTATCGAGTACACCTGGTGGAGCGACACTAAACCAGCAATCATTGATCACTCCATTTTTTGAAAATAAGGATGTCTTGAGTGATTCTTAAGACTATCCTCATCCCACTGCTATACCTAAGGATGTGAAGGTTCCTCATTTGATGAGGAGTGTGAACCAAAGGGGTCGGTTCATGGAGTGCTCCTTCCATCAGTTCATGTGTCATGTCAGACAGACCGGTCAATCTCTTAGCTCTAGTGTGGCCAGTCACACACTCTATGTCATTCATTTGAATTCTCAGCTGGTATTTTGACGAAGTTGCCACTTGGGACACAAAAAGAATTATGAAGAATGATTTTTCAGAGGAAGAAGTTCTAGTCAGAGGTGGTCAGCTTATGACTTTGAGGTGGTAGATTCCTCAGACATCAGGGCACTAGCCATAGGTCTCGGGGTGAAGCTTGCAGGTAGACAAAAACTAGTTGGGCATGGGATGTGCTTGATTCGACATAAGTCCATAGGCACAGGATGGGGATAACTTAAATTTCTTTATTGTTGTATCTCCTTTGAGGGCTTCATTTTTGTTATGATGGGTATGAAGGTTGTGTATCCTTATTGCAGTCTTAGTTTGTGGGTGTTCCTCTTGTGCCTTAAAGAGGTCTGAAGATTAATTATTCTTATAAAGCCAGTGGGTGTGCTCGATGAACCTCTTTGTGATTAGTTATGGATCATATTTGTAATCGTTTTTTAGATTCTCATGTCCTGTGGGATTTATATGTGCTTACCTAGTTCACCTCTTAGTTGGGGGTGTCCAATGTCATACCCCTCCATTGTGGTATAGTATGGCCCGGTGTAGAAATCATTTGTGCAGGTTAGCCCATGTTGGTGGGTTCGTGATGAAATGTTCCATCCATATTTCTCAAGGCAACTAGGAATGCATGTTCGGGTGTTGTGGTGCTAAGATGTTTTTAAAATGTTGGGGAGACCCTCCTTGGGTATCGCTGACATCCCCTCTAGTGTTGTTGGTTAAACATAGGGAGCATTGATGCTCAATCTAGTGTTAGATGTTTGTCTGGCATTGTGAGTTGTTTGGGTTTGAATAACCAATGATTGATGAGAACCGTTATATGGTGGAAAGGCCTCCATAGGATGATCCTTTGGAAGACTTCATTGTCAATGTACGCATGGAATAGAAACCCATTAATTCTGCTCCACCCTACCTTGTCCACGGTAATTGGTTAGCTTGGGTGGTGGGTCGCTTGATGAGGGTTCTCGGAGACCTTGAGTGACTCGGTTGATCCCTAGGATGGGGGGCGGGGTGTTCCATGTTTTAGTTCTTCTTGAGGTGAATTCTTTATTGATGGTTGTTTTTCATAGGGATTGTGGTTTTATATTCATTTATGTTTTAGGTCATGTGAATTTTGAATGCCCGATATTTGGGTGATTGAGGTTTGTTTTTATGTTTCTTCCTGGTCTTTCTTGGTATCCTTGGTTGACCTAGTCTTTTGGGACATTCTGAGGGCAGAAAGCACCATGTTGGGGAGAATTTTCATACCCCAACTTCACACATCAGTAATGATTTTAATTTTTAACATTATCTAATAATTTTATTTGACTCAATTGTTTTTTCTAGGTTCATGTCAGGCCTGACATGAGTTTTTTTCCATTTTGATGATAAATGAGTGTTTTTTCATGGTAGTGTTCGGCATGCGGGAAAGGAATGGGTGAAGCCACATGGATTTTCCAGATGTCTGTGTGGAATACCTAGTGCACGGGTAATCATTTAATTAAAGAGTTGAATAAAACATTGAGCGCAAAATAAAATATGAAAACTGATTAATTAATTAATGTTTTTTTAATAATAACAATATTATTATTATTATTATTATTATTATTATTATTAGGGATTATTCATCTTCTTCTTATTATTTCATAAAATATTTTAGTTATATTTATAATATACAATTATTATAAAAGTTGTTAAATATTCAGCTAGTCACTTTTAGCATTGTTACTCTTATTATTAATTTTGTTATGATTTTAATGAGGTAAAAATAATTTTTTATGTTATATTTATAATTTTATTTTACATCATTTTTTAACACTAATATTACTATTATTGTTATAATTAACTATATTCTAAATTTTTTTAGATTTTTATTTTATGTTTTATTTTATCCCTATTTTTATTACATTTTTATTTTTATTTATCTTATTTTATTCCTACTCTCTCTTCATCCCACCTTTCTCCCTAGTATTGAACAAGAACTACCCCTTTTACCCCCTGGTTCGTGCCACCCCCTCCTCTGAACCCTAGCAGCCGTACCTGCTTCCACTTACTCCCTTTAGTCGGCGCCCGTTTTCCTCCCCGTCGACCCTGCACACCCCTCCTATTCCTCAAAGGACACCCAATGACACCCCATCCTACTAAATGCCACACCCTCCCTGCCTACAGCTAAAGATCAGCCCGATGAACCCCCCCCCCCCCCCCCACTGGACTCCTTCGGTGCACCACCATCACGCAACACCTCCCCCTTCAACCCCCTTGAGCCGTTCCCCCTTTCTCCCCCTCTGGTAAACTGGAACCGTCATCCCTCCTCACCAGACAGCCATGGCCGCACCCCAACTTCATAGTCAGACCCTTCGGCAACCTCTCTAGTGCGTGACGCACCTCCAAAACCTATCCACAATGCTTGGTCATCTTCCCAAACCCTCTCCGCATGTGCTTTTTTACTTCATTCAGTTGTTTAATCTATTCGTAGTATACCATGTTAGGATTTAGTGTCATGTTTTGCTTGGTTATGATGTTTTGGGTTAAAATTCAGGTTTTTAGGGTATTTCTGTGTGTGATTGTAGTTTGTTTGGCATGCAGCGGAAGTTTCACACCAATTTGTGAAGTCGTCATACACTGAGGTAGGATGTTCCAAGCTTAATTATTATTTGATTAATTTATTGGTATGTTTGATTAATTTGTCATATTGCATGATAATTTTGTGTAGTGCGAAGTTGATATTTTCTAAGGTTTGATTTTCATTTGAATGGTGTGGTAGAATGTTCATATTATATACGTGCTTTCCAATGAAAACTAATATCTGGTAGTTATCATTTTTTTAAATTGTGCGGTTAGCTTATAAATCTGCACAATTTGTGCGAATTATATTTTTGACATGACGTTGTGTGAAATTGGTCATAAAAATATGGTTTTGTGTTGGTTAATGGGTGACTCCAAGTTACTTATTTAAAATTGTTTCATAATCATATATTTTATTCTTATTGAACTGTGTAGTTTTTGCAAGGGCGTCTTACATGTGGTGTATGATTTTTTATCAAACTGTTTGGGTGGTGCATGTCACACTTTAAAATTTTATATGACTGTATGAAATATTAGAATGTTTTTTGGATTTATAAATAGTTAATTCTATGTTTGTAAAACCATTTCGCTCTCTTTTTATACTGTTTTAAAAATATTATAAAGTTTTATTATGTTATAAAAATAGTGTGAAATAAGTTTGGAAAACGTTTTAGTGGGTGTATTATTTCAAATGATTTTTTGTGTGAAGATGGTCATTTTGGTGTGTGTTGTGACTTATTGTGTTTGATTGTATGATTATGACATGTGACAAGAACTATAAACTACTTTATCACAAAGGGAAATCATGGGTACTATGCGGGTGGACTATGAAATGACACAGAAGTGGCATCAACCCAGTTTCACATGGCTGGATGGATTGCTACAACAATAAGTAAACTTTTGGATGATGTTTGGAGACCACAAGTTTATGGATGTGTTTCCCTACAAGTTTCTCGTGCACGACAACATTTTTTGTTGTGTTTCATTACCATTGTTCATCTATATGAGATGTTCTAGGGTCCCACTTCTCGCTAGTATCTTTAGGGCATGTCCCATGTTTTGTGCTCCTCATTGTCATTGCGCTACCCATCAGCACATGGTGTGACGTTGGGGTTACAAAGGAAGTGTGTGTGTGTGTGTTAGGTTATGTTTATTTCATTTATTGAATTTTTCTATAAAATCTATTTTCATTAAAATTCTTTAAGCACTTATTTATTTTTATTCCGTTAAATTGAAAATGGTTTTTTAATTAATTATTATGTGTGGAACCATTTCTCGGTGGCATCCTGTTGGGATTTCAGCTCACACCCTACGTACACCTTTGGGTGTACGTATATCTTGTTTCTTTTTTGTTAATTGTTGAGGCATCAAGCATAACATTGGTGGTGTAGGGTTTCAGTGTCATCCTTTTATTGTTTTTGTGGAAGTGGATTGGGGATGTGGCTCCTCATGCCACACAGGTTTTGATTTGAAGTTTTGGTTTTCCTTTGATGAAGTATCTTTTGAGTTTTTAGTTCTAGTTGTAAACATTAAACATGAACATGGTGTACGGGTTTGTTTGGTTGTTTGATTTTAGTTTCCATTTATTCTTCTTTTTTGTTTCTTTATATTTATTTATTCAGGTAAATCGTTCCCATGTATTATTTTCGATACCCGGGCACTTGTGCCAGCTAGTGGGGATCGGGAACTCTCTTCAGGCCTTACCACAAATAGGGTCGGGCATCAGTTTGATGGAGAACTATCTTGGTTCATGACATAATAAGTTGTTTATATTGATCATATACTCTATGAATAATCAAAACTTTCAGGTTTATTATAGCAGAAAAAACATGACATATATGTGTATTAATTCTAAAAATATATAAATAATGAAGGGGAGGGTAAGTTATTTATTCAAGGATTCATAATGATAAGGGACAATATATATCACTGGGGTAACCTACTAGATTAGAAACTTTGTTCAGATAAGGTTCTTTTCCAAAGAGGTTGTTTGGCGTCCCCAATGAGTATATATGTTGAGTGGATTTTGGATTCAAATTCCATATTATAGTTTCTTCTACTAGGTATAACCAATATATTTGAAGTCATTTTATTGGTAGTTTTATTGAATCATGATGAAGAATGGAATAGAGGGGTTTTTGAACAATTCCTCACATTTAAGTAGGTAATGGAAATACATTAGGGATACATATGTGTACATTAGTATTATAAGTTCAAAAGTGGAAGTTGTATAATGTGACTATTCAATTCACATAATTATTATAGAGTTCATATCATTGAACTGATTCATTGTGAGTAATCATCAATTTAGTGAAAAAGGTCATGAATATACTATAGATCTTGCATAGATACTTCATTAATTATAGGGGTTAGATATATTTCTTAAATAAAGGTCATTTTCATAGGAACCCTAAGATAACAATTTATGATATATATACCCATTAAAAATCATGTGTTTGTAATGGTATGAAAAAAGTACTTGATAAATATACTAATTTCACTATTTACTTATATACATAGATAGTGAGTGAATTTTATCATACCATCTAGATGATGGAAAATGTATTGAAAGAAAGATTCATTGATTCATCTTCTACCTAAAAAATTGGAATATAATAATATTTATCATTATATATTTCAGAAGGTCTATATTGAGTCTTTTCACGATAAACATTGTTTATTGCATATATTTTAGTAAAAGGTATTGTTGTTAAGGGTTATATTCCTTAGTCTTGTAATAAAATTGGCCTAAAATAATATTTATCATTATATAATTCATAAGGCTTCTTTTAAGGAATAGTTTGGTAAAAAGGTGTTTATTATATCTATATTAGTAAGAGGTAGTGTAATTAATAGTTATAAGCTTCTTACTTGTACTAGAGAAATCAAAGAAAATTAATTTCACCAAGATGATGTTAGAAAACAATAAGTGTTGATAGGAATCATATTTTTACTTGTGAAACCACCCTCTTATATTTACAGTGGGGAATCATTATACTCTTATGGGTGTTTTGTAGGGTTCAGACACCAGAATAATCTAATTCTGGGTGTTAAACAATATAATTTCACATAAATTATATATATATATACACACATTATAAGTATATATATATATATATATATATATATACTTATCTCATATAAGGTAATATAGATGATATCAACTACCTAATCCTTATTCCAAAAAATAATATGTGTATAGATATATTTCATGCTTTAAAATAAATTTAATAAAAATGATTTTATTTCATTCTAAAAATTTATATCTATAAATAATTTTTTACCACTTAAATAAGATGATTATAAAAAAATAATTTATAGTTTTGATTCATCATGTGAAAGTTATATTAGTATAATATTTTGGGGTTTTTATGAAATAATTGTTTTTTAAAAGAATATTGAAAAATATATTTTGTGTCCAAACTGTGGTGTTTTAGTTTATCATTATATTAGAGAGACATTAATCATTATAAATCCTTTTAGTTGATCAAATAGTTTATTAATTAACAATTTTATTCGTTTTAAATGTGTTTTTATTAATTCATTCAATCTATGATTAATGTTATAATATAAAAGTAATATTTTAATTCATATAATAACGTCATCTACATTACGTTTAATTAAAATTTATTTTGATAAAAATTCAATTTGTGTTTTATTTAAGAGTAACATAAAATTTATTTCTTATTGTAATAAATTAATTTATGTCCTGAAATTTAAAAAATAATTATAATATTATACCTCACTAAAATTTAATGTTAAAACTGAACTTCTTCTAAGTAATGATTTTTTTTTTGATTTTTTGCGGTAATAGTCATACTAATTTTTTAAATTAATAGGAATTATATTTTAGAAAGTGATGTACATATTTGAAATAGAAAATTTAAAATTGATATATAATGTCAATTTTGATATTGGTCATTAAAATTAACTTTTTATAGTATAATTAATGATACCATGAAATTAGTAGTTTAGGGTATGAGTGGTTTAACATTAAAAAAAATATAACAACTAAAAACTGATGATGTAATAGGCACCCCACATAACATGATCTTTGGGACCTAGCCAACAAAGTGTCGCCATTCCATCCTTATACACATGGTCTCCTGTTGGGGGACCACCCACATGACTGAACGGGTCATTAGACTAATTACTTCTTGTATATTCCAAAAAAAATTCTTTCTAGTGTGGTTCGTACCCACTCACACACACATACCCTGTGAAACATCCCTAAATTTCAACCATACGGATCCGTACTCCAGGCCATGCATGTTTAACTATAGAATTATAGTTAGGTAGTCCCTTCAAAAGAAATGTGCACCATATTAACATGATTAATATTAATTACTCATTTAACCATTAATAATTATTGGGTGTCACATTCACCCCCCCCCCCTAGAGCACATCATCCCCATTGTGTACCCTATATCTCAACCCATGATGTTCACAACACTTAAAGATACACACATCCATAATAAGTTTGTAGAGTCATTGACCTCCATGTACCACCAGTTACCCCACAGACACATGGTCCCCTCCCAAGGGGCCTCCCATTCTCCATAACGGGTCATTAGAAAAATAAATTTCACCCCAAGCTAATGCAAATTATTTCACGTTTTCTTTTTCTTCACTCAAAAAAACCCTGTAAAACATCCCAAAAGGTCATCCATCTTGTTCACTACTCTGAGCCAAGCTTCTATAACTTTAGAGTTCAAATCAGTTAGGATCCCAAAATGAATGATGCACCATTTCGACATGATTCATATCATTTCCTCTTTTAAAAATTTATAATTATTGGGCGTTACAAAAATGTATAAAAATATTGAAAATTGTGTGTGAAATTTATTATGAAGGATGTTTCAACATTGTTTCTTTTTCTGCACCATTATTTGTGATTTTAGACAATATTTCTATAAATAATGTTGGGTTATTATTGAAAACAAATCCACAATTCATCCCTTGATAAATATAAAAGGATGTATCCTCCTCCACATTTATCCACCCATTAAAAATAATCAGTTAATCCAAGACTCTTCCCTAGTCACTCATCAACAGGCACCAAATTCCTTTGAATAATTTTTCTCTCCTAAAGGATAATATAATGACACTTATGGATTTAACCATGGTAAAAATTACTAGGTAGGTGAAGGTAAATATAATAACAGTGAATATTTAGACATGAGGAAGTTAAAATCAAGTACAGAAAACATTCATACATGATAGAATGGATCTTCTATACTAACATCATTACTTTTTGGTTACATGTTATCCTTAGTTTACAAAATGTTAAGAATTATTATTATCATGAACTTCTTATAAAATTATATATATGTCCTTAATATATACCTAGAAAAATATTCATATCATTTTTGGGTTTATTCTTTTATTATTTCCATAAAATATTTTCACTTTAAAGTAATCCTATTTTAAGGAACTTTCTTATTTCTCTTCTAATGTTAAGAATGATCCCCATAGAAAAATTTTAAACCCTGAATATTTTTTAAATACCCTCATTATCTTATATAGATCACTATTTGTTAAATTTTATTTTAGAAAATTAGTAATTTATTTTCTTCTTCAAAAATATTGTTTAATAATTTAATAAATCCTCACCATATTTGTTTGTATTTATTATTTCTTATACTTGATACTTCTCTTGAATTGTCTATAATGGAACACTATATTCAAGAGTAATGTCATCTTTTTAACATTGAAAGTATAAAACAATTTAATTTCATATTATTTTTTAGATTCATAATGATTTATCATTTGTTTATGTCGTGAATAAAAATTATTAAACATTCTTTTTTATAATGGGATTGATTGTGTTTATGCTTTATATATATTTTACATTTCATCATGTTGTGAATTTATCTAGGATTATTACATTTTTAGGGGTATTACCAACATTTTATATCTATCCAACGCATTATGTGATGTTTTTATCTCATGAGATTCCATGTATGGTTTATATTCAGTTAGCCTATGAAAAATATGAAATGTGAATGGTGGGATATGAATTATATTTCCATAAATTTGGTTGGGTAAATATTTATATATCCTGATATGTTATGTAATGGATTTGTGAGTGAACATAATCTAACATGGTACTATATATATGTTTTTATTATTTCTATTATAGTGACCCTTGAGTTATGTTTTTGATTAATTGTCATATATTGTTTCAATACAATACATGTTTCCATGATATTATTATTTCATTTCTTATTTTCATGTTTCTAGGATAATGATCATTATCTTTATGACATATGATAATCCATCTTGACTATCAGGTTATGAATTATTTATTTATTTATTCCATTATAGGGATTTCATTTTAATACTTTTCCTTCCTCATTATACCTTCAGTATCCAATTAAGCTCTAGAGGATCTGTGAGATTTAGGATCACTATGTAGAGTTTTAAATTAATAAGGCATTTTATAAATTTAGGATAATTTATTTCAGTATCTAATCCTCCAGTGAAACTAGATCTGGTATTCCTATGCTTGAATTTTCTTTGAATATATATTATAAATCAAGATATAATATTTTTTTATATTTTGGGTTGGTATTGTTCGTATTAGGGGAAGGTATAATTATTTTTCTGAATAATATAAATTAATATTAATGAATATATTGGGATAATACTAATAATTGTATAACATCCTGAAATTTGGGTAATGTATTGATTTTGTGGATTCCTACAAATAGATATCTGTATATATATACTTGAATGTGGATATGGGTATAGAATAGTTTCACCTAAGCGTAGTAACCATGAAATATTTTGGTTGTGAATTGACATGATCGTCAATTTCATGCATGATGAGTGGACACAAGACACCACACATTTATAGAGACTCCCAATATATATTATTTGGATAATTAATATTCTATTTATAAACCATTATTATGTATTTGAATATAAATTTTTTATGGAAAATGATTTTTCTAGAGATAATAATTGGAAAATTACCATGGATAACCAAACTTAATACCCAAAGACTCACAAGTTAAGATATTCATTTCAGTTATGATTTATTTTATAGTAACTCATTGTATACATTTTTTAATCTTATTATTTTGAGGATTCTCATCCTTCATTATATTTTGATTATAGTAAATCAGTATAAACATAACAAAATAGTGAAATTTGAACTATTTATCCATTAATAAACCTCAATTATCCTATAAGATTATTGTACTATATATTCATTCATATCATTCAAGTTTAGTATAAATATTAGAACAACAAAACAAATATTGGATTTTTAATTATTAACAAAGATATAAAATGGTGAAATCATTTCCTATCATATATATAATTTTTTTTCGAATAAATATTAATTTAATAAATTGTCTATAAAACCTAGTCATACCCCCTATAGTATATTTTTATGTTATTCCTGGAATGGACTGGTTATCTTTATATGAATCTCATATGAACTACTGGGATAAATAAATTAATATCTATATCCCAATTCATCCTCCAATTATACAAAACAAGTGAGGTAGTGGTCGAATATATTTACAATCTTCATCACTGTAGTAGATTTTATTTATTTATACGAACTAATATATATCATAAAAACTGAAAAAATAAGAATGAATCCACTCAAGAATACATGGCAGTTAGAATAGAATAGGTTGATGTATTCTTGAAATAAACATGGAACTCTTCCAATATTCAAGACTCCTTATATAATGGATTCTACTGAACAAGAATATATATAGAATCTACTATAGTAGAATATAGGAAGGGTTTCAATAACCATAGGGCTTCACAATGGATTAGCAATGTTTTATTTGATGGGTAGAATGTTGGGAATATTATTCAATGTATTTATTTTCATAAACACGATGATATTATTATAATTAATATGTATCCCCTTCTACATATTTATGACTTGTTCTATCAGTTCTGTGAGGCTCAATACTTCTCTAATGTTTACTATTTATTAGGATATCATTATTTAAATGTGTAATTTGGGTAAATTTATAATAGAAAATTTCATTTCAGGTATAAGCACTACATGTTCATAGCCGTACCATTTAGAATCAATATTTCTCTAAAATTCTTAATTTAATTAATGAATAATGTCCTGAGAGATTACATCAACAAAAATTTGGAAGTATTTATAGATGATAGTCGCATTTAACCTAAATGAGAGTTACATTATTTTAATTTGGGTATTGTGTTTAAGACATTTAAAAGGTTAATTTATTTCTAAAATACATTAAATTAGTTTTGTGGATATTTGAAATATCATTCTTGGGGAATATTGTAACAAGATAAAGGACATTTTTTGGACCATTGGAAGTCTAAAGTGACAAAGTTATGACCTAAATCATCATCTATTATAATGATTTTTTGTTTCCTCATATTAGCCAAGTACAATAGAAGATGTGGGGGAATTTTTTTGAGACTATCCAACCCAAAATCCCAAAAAACATTTAAGGTCATTAGGAATTTCTAGATAGATGAATGTAAAGAGATGTTAATGGACTAAAGAAGTGGTTGAAAACTACACTTTACTCACACTAACCACATGCGCGGAAATATTTATAATTTACTATGAAACATAAAAAACAGTTTATTATGTGTACTCATGTATGATGAGAAATTGATTTATTACACCTTGACAAATTTGAATTCCAATGAGAAAAAAAATTAAACATGTGACCTAGTGTTGGTTGTCTTATTCATTGAATTGAAGATGTGGATGCATTATCTAAATTGAGTTATGTTTGATATATATGTCTACTTATGATAAAAAAGAATCATAAATATATATATTAATACAAAATGGGACCAATATGCTCCATCAAATATGTATATACGTAATCAAGGATTATGGATTCATAATCCACAACAATAATGTGAATAAAAATAATCAGTATGGTGCAATGAGTTGAAAATAACATAAAACAATATCAATGATTAGGATTGAAAGGGATATAATCTTTATGGATAAGTAATTTATATTAAAGATAGTCATAAATAATGGAACACCATCCTAAATTTATCAACTAATTGTCCAACCATCCCTTTGGGATAAAATATTGAATTCTCAATTGAGTGATGTGAAGATACAAGTGAAGCTGTATTCTATAAATAAAGGAAAATCATTTGATATCAACATTGATGATGAAGGAGTTTTTAGATAATTGAAATAAATTTAAATTCATTCAATTATATAGAATATGAAGGTCATATTGAGTGATTCTCATAGATCAAAATTCTCTATTCACCCAATAAATGTGAAAGTGTTTTTAGATATATGAGAAAACTATTTTTGGATAATATAACGAATGATATTGTATAACATATTTCAATTTTCCTAGTGCATTAGTAGGTCTGGGATAAGATGAAAAAATCAAATGAGATTATGAAAAAAGTAACTATACCAATTGGGAAATGGGAGACCATCAATGTATATTTTATAAAATATCTTCAAAAGACTTCTAATGGTAATAATGTTATATGGGTTCTGATGGAAAATCATGTAAAGACTTCCTGATTCATTTCCATTTGATAAAACATCTCACTTGATAAAATTGGGATGATATATATTAGAGAATTGGAAATGTTTCATGGAACACTAATATAAATAGTATTTGTTAAAGATAAATTGATTAACTCAATGTTCTAGAATAGCCATGAACTTGATTTAATGATAATATTGAAACTTAATATGTTCTATCACAACCCAAACAAATTTCCAATCTGAATGATTTATCCAAAAACATGAGGATATGTTTATACATTACTCTATTAACATCACAAGAGGATTGGGTCAAAAAATTTCATTGGTTGAGTTCTCCTATAACAACAATTTCAAATTCAGTATTCATATTTCTCCATATTAATCTATTTATGGGAAGAGATGATGAACAACTATATGCTGTGATAAATTTGGAGAACTTATGATACTAGGACCTAATATGTTTGATGAAATATTTTAAATGGTAAAATACTATTCATCAAAAAATCATGATATCTAAATGTTGATCAAGTTATTAGGTTGGTAACCATATATAAGAAATGGAATTTAATGTTGGGGAAAACATTTTCCCCCACATATCCCTCTATAAATGATTAATTGGGTTTGTGAATAATTGGAAGATAGGTGCTAGATAAATTGGTCACATTGAAATTCTCAAACACATTGGCGTAGTGGCATATCACTATGAAAACATATCCAGATAGTCTGAAGTACTTGTTGTCTTTCCAGTATCCCTCATTATGGTGAAAATATCATATCATTCACATAAAATAAATTCATTTTTGGTATAGTTGGAGGATGATCATTATTTTGAGGACCCTGAAGTGAATATGACATTCTGAAAAGACAATGTTATGTGTAATAAGAGAGATCCCCAAGTTAGGGTACATATTAGAAATTTGATGTTTTAATTGTAAACAAGGGAACCTGAAGAGATACCAAAACAAAAATATTGAAAATTATTTTCAACGTACAATGTGTAATGAAATTTCAATGCCAAAAATTCTTAATGGGGATGAATGTAATGACCAACAAATATATATAGAAACATCCCTTGTGAATATATTTGCTTATAATAAAAGGTATTTTAGTTGATAATAAATAATATTATCTTCAATTCTATTTATTATATGATTATTTATATATATAACTCTTTAAAATTTATTTTTAAAAAATTATTTAAATACATTTTAGGCACATATATATATAAAACCAGTGGATTGTGTTCAATCTTCATTCCCATCAAAATTATACCATGTGATTACAATAATTGCCCAAACAATTAGTGGGATATATTGTTCTAGGAGAACTAATCACATGATGAAAAACATACATAGGTTATCATCAAAATCATAAAAACATTTATATTTCAAAATTTCATATTTAACTAATAAGAAATAAATAGGTTTCATGAAGAAATTTTAAAACATCATAATCCTAAGCTATCTGGTGAATGAATGTTGATGTGATCATATGATCATATCCTTAGAGAAGAATAAAATTCCAAAAAATAATTTTGAAAAATACTAAAAATTAATTTCTAAAATTCTAGAAATGTACTTTGAAAATAAGATAAACATCATTTTCATTGGGTAAATTTAAAAAAATAAAAAAACCCCAAAATATGGGTATATAATTTCTCTTGTGAAAAAAATATTTATTTTTAAACTTTTATTTTTGGAAAGGTATGAACATGATGGAGGAAAAATTTATTTATTCTGTAACTATTAAAAATATGTTTTTTACACTATTTTAAAAAGGTAAATATAACACAAATAAAAAAATTAATGAAGATTGAATTCTTAATATTTTAATGAATTAAAATTTTAATTAAAAATTATTATAAAAAATTAGTGGACTATAAAAAATAATATCGATTAATTATTTTAAAGAGCAATCATATGGATGAAAAAGATTCCCAACAAAAAATCAATAAAGAAAGACATTTTTTCATAAATAAATTATGATTGTCTTTTTGAGTGTTGAATAGAGGGGAAAATATAAAGACTACCAAAAAATATAAGAAATTAAAAATTAGTAGAAAATAGTTGTTTATCATTTTTTTAGGGAGATACAATTTCTAATAGTAAAAATGGATATATGAAAAATTAAAAAAATTGATATTATAACAAAAACCCCTACGTCATGTCCAAACATGTAACATAAATCATATAACATACTATAAGATAAAATAAAATTTATTATAAATCAGTATTACCTCAATGTTTATTGTTTTTATTTTATATATCATTCTTATTGATTTTTAATTACCCCTTTATGAGAAATTCACCATTAAAATCAATACTCGAATGACAATTGTCCTAATTTACACAAAGGTTATGGATTAATGATTTATATCATTGAACATTGGTCATGTTTATATAATCATAAAAACGTAAAAAATATAATATATATTTTTTATACACTTTTAGATCCATCCAGGTAAGGTAGTCATGAAAAATGAATTACATCACTTCGAAGAGGTGTAATTATGAACATCTACATGGTTGATGATTCTATTTTTAAATGGATGAAAAAATGAATGGTAAATAATAATTTCTCCTTCTATAGTTATAAGTATATTATATATATCATATATATTTATTAAATAAATCTATATAACTATTTATGATATGCAGTATTAAAAAATGATAAATGTAACTTGAAGGAGGTTTTAGTCTGTACAAATTCTTGATCTGACTTTTCATTTTCCATTAGAATGAAGAGAGATATAAAAAAGTAATAAAATTAAAATAACAATATTTTATTACAATAAATATAAATATTTAATTATGAATAGATATTTATATAATAGTTTTAGAGTTATGGGAATGATAAAACATGAAAAAAGTTAGTAAGAATTTTTACATATTCCTTAGATAATATACGTTGAATAATAATAATAATAATAATTGAATTAGTATTCTAAAAATTCCCAAAACATAGAATAAATATGGATGAGTGTTGGGAAGTTAGTTTTTAAGATCATGTTCTTGATAATATTCTCACATGTTATGGAAAATATAGAAGAGGATAATACATTTTATAATTGACTAGAGTTGTATAGATATCTTTGCCTTTCATACATAGCCATTAAATTGTTTTTGTAGAGTAATTAACAAATTTAAAAAACTGATACCTAAAAATTTTATTATTTTAGAGCCTCTAGAAACATGGAACAATAATCATGTAAATTTGTGAAAGATCTTAAATGTTTACCACAATAATCTTCCCCAATGTAATTATACTTAAAAACCTTTCTTCATAACCTAGGAAATTGAAGAAAACAAAACTGGTGAGGTAAAATTCTTAGTAAGGGTCAATAAAAGAAATATTTAAGCATAATATGAACATAAGGATACGATATCATGATCGTTTCATTAGGAGATCATACACTATAAATAAAATATCTAACCCTTGAGTCCTGTAAAAATATTAGCAGTTCATAATACAATAATCATACAATAATCAAGAACATAAGACATAAAATAAGTATATATGAATAAGACAGATAATATACGCTTCAACGTATAACATCTTGAACATGTATATGTATGAAAAGGATCACACATTTTGTTAAGGACATAAAATCAGACCCTAAAATTAACTTATGGACATGAAACTATGTCCACACATAATGTTATGTACTTTAAATTAGTTACACGCATAACATTTTGAACATCTAATCAGGTTCAAACATAAAATTATGGACACGAAACATTTTCCACTTGTAAGTTTATGAACATGAAATCATGTTCAGGTGTATCAAGGTGAAAATTTAATCAGGTTCACACATAAACATATGGGAATGAAACTAGTTCTATGCATAATATTTTGAACTTGTAATCAATTTCATGCATAATATTATGAACACAAAATAAGGTTCACTAATAAAATTGGGAACATGTAATTAGGCTCATGGATAAACCTATGGACATTAAACCAAGTCCATACATAAAATTAGGGAAATGTAATCAGTTTCATGCATAAAAATTATACTCCAGAGTAGTCCATCTTTACCCATTGCATTAGAGGGAGATATAAGTCCCACTAATAACATTACTCACTCAAACATGTCCCCTAAGATGAAAAAATATTCATCATATAATGAAACTAAAAAAACATATCTAATAATTACCATTGAAATCAAATGGTTATTCTATAAAATTTATCAAATCATACCTATGGAAAATATAAAATATTCATAATCATTTCACCATAGAATAACCCATGAAATTATGTGGGTTTCATAATAATATATCATGGGATAAAACATTATTGATGAATGTGTTTCATAAGAATATAACCCATGGAAGAAGAATGAGCTTTATAAATATATAAAATGTGGAAGGGAAACTGGTGTCATAACCATAAATCCATCAAAATTGATCCCATTCAATAAATAAAATTAATTGAAACATAAGATCATATTTTAAAAGGAAATGAGTAACTTAAAAATAGGTCATCTTAGATGGAAAATAATTTCTATATGTCCTTTAAAACAGTTTCTCGATGAAAATATCCTATTATATTTAAAAATATATTATTAAAACATAAAACCTTTTTAAAACCTTTTTATTTCCAAATAAATATGAAAATTATAAAGGATTATTTATGACCCTTTTCAAATCTATTTTCCAAGAAAACATACAAAACATGTCTGAAAAAAAAATTAAAAAAATTTTCCTTGAAATTTTATAAATGAATCTTGAAAAAAATTGTAAGTGTTTTCCCTTTAAATCTTATAGAAGATGCTTGAAAGAATTTTTAAAACCATTTTTTAAAATGAAAATTAAATGTTTAAAATAAAATAATAAATTTTTTTAAAACCATTTTACATTAAAATACATTTAAAACATATAATTTTTTCTTGTATACATTTTTTAGAAAATCTTGATTTGAATGAAAATAGATTTTAGACCGAAGAGATAATTAAACTCAAAAATTATAAGAAACACTTTACTAATAATTATATGTACAAAATACAATAAAAATTGTACCAATACATGATTATAACATGAATAAATATATAATAATAAAATACAATAGAGTTATTGAGATATGGGTCATAACATTTCATTAAAGGATGCATATTATACGATATTGATAAATGATGATATTGTTTCAATATACTCTTACAACTTGGTAACATTGAATCATACTCCACATGTAATAAAATGAAATTACAGGGAGCCTGAAATATCATGAAATAGGAATATATTCATGATATACCATTTAAATTGGAATTATATATACATTTTTAAAGAACATAGGACCATAACAACACATCCTTATCAAAAAGAAAAAATTATGACAAAAATTTATTTACAAATTTTGTAACATTTGAACCATAAAAAACATGAAATAAAGATCATTAAATTCAAATGTAAATATCCAAAAATTTAATTATATTAATAATACAATAAATTACAGGGATGTATACACACCACACAAAATAAATGAGAGATGAGTAGGATATGTATCTCACCGAAATACAAAGTGAGATGAAAATCTCTTAACATGTGTCTTGACTCTCATTGTACTAATTAAAACATAATGTACTAAAAATATATTTTTTAAAAAAATTTATAAAAGAATCGTATTATTATATCTAATAACATATATGGTTTAATTATGTCATTATATATTACCCTCTTATTAATAATTCCTTGTTAAGGTTCGGCTTCGGGTAATATTCACTTAGTTTTTTGCATGTATCATAATTTGTTATATATTTAGTTCTTCTACATATATCACAAATTTAAGAATATAAACAATCAGTTAAATAGAATTAATTTTATTTATATTTTTATTATAATAATATATAAAATAAAAAATTATGTAATGGAATACACCGTTCAATGGATATGGTTTGTTGTGCATATGCATGAACATTGTTTCCATTATATAATTCTATTGAATGAAGAAAAGTAAATTCAATATATGTATATATTTATATAATATCCTTATAGAAGAATTATTATTTTTTATATATCATATATGTTTACTAAAACCATCACTATCACATTAAAATTTATTTGTGAATGAATCACATTACTTTGAAGAAGCGGTACTCCACACATCCACAAACTATGTTATTGTATTTACACAAAATGAAAATTATAAAGGTATGTGTTATAAAAAAACTATAAAATAATAAATAGATAATAAATATCATAAATATCATTTATAAAAAGAATCACAATCATAATTAGAAACCTTTAAAGGGGGTAAAGGAAAAAATGTACAATAATTGTTTCATGGGGCGGCAGTTTACCGTACACGTAAACATTATGTTTGTTACCCATTGGAGGTAAATATGTGTAAAAATATGTAAACCATTTGTTTAAAAAAATTTAAATATATTTAGGATAATTTTTTATTATATAATTTGGTAATAATTAGAGTTCATAAGGTGGATAAGGAAAATAAAAGAAGGTATTTTGAGGAAAGTTGTTACCTCTTTTTTGGGTAACTTATTTTGGTTTGTACCAAAAGGATTTCATGGCTGGATTTATGCCAAGAGGGAGTCTTAAAAAAGTTAGGGATGTTTTTGGGCAAGTTTATTGGGTATTGTTTTTTAGAACCATAGTGGTTTGAGAGGTGTGGATAATTGGCATCGGTGGTGGCCTTTTATAGGGAACGGAGAGGACACACTTGGCTTATTTTGAAATATGGTAGGTGTACCCACTTTTTTAACTAACCAATTTCATCCAAAAACAATGAAACTTAATAATGAAAGTTTTATGACTGAATTTTTTCCATAAAATGAGTTTTAGAAAATTTTATAGATTGTTTGGGTCTGTTATTTTATGGTTTATTCTCTTATTATGCACAGTTTCACTTTAATCGTTGTCATAAATATTAATTACTTTCACAAATATTTTGGGTTAAAAATTTTACCCTATTATAAATTATAAATCATTCTTTTTAAAACTATTTAATCTATTTTTTAAAATTTCAATAATATAAGTTTTATAAATTAATTTAATTTTAATCACATAAATGGGACGACAATGTGAGTTTTTAATGTAAATACATTCAAAAAATATTATGATTTAATAATAAATTTAATTGGATAATTTATTCCAATGACATAAGTTTGAATAATTTTTAATTAATTGATAAAATTGTAATTTGAATCCAATTTAAAATATAATTTTAAAAAATTAATAACTTATATGAAAATAATGTTATGAATTAAAATTCATTATTTTTCATTATTAATAAAAAATTAAACTTCATAGAAAAATACCACATATTTATCCTATCCATGTTTTAATGTTTCTATTTGAAATAGTTTGTTTATTTTGACATATAATATTTATAAAAGTTCAAAAAAAATGGATTTAAAATTGGTTCTATATTAAATGGTGTTAAATGTGCCTTTATAAAAAATATTGATTTCTATATAAAATATTGGGGTTTCACTATCATATGCTTATAAAATCAATTGGATGAACATAAATAATGTTTTATTGAATACATGACATATAAATTTAATTAATATCATTCACTAATAATAATAATTAATTAAACTTATTACGATAAATTTCCTTTTTCACAAAAAATAGTCTTTCACATAATCAGACCCTTTATATTCATTTGGTATCTATATTAGTTTCTAGATAATAGGTAAAAAATGAATTAAACAATATTATTTCATAATTTATTTAATACTAGTTATAAGTTTTAATTTAACATCTAGGATATATATTATTATGTGAAATAACAATATTTCTAATAATATATTATTTTTTGGTTACACTCAGTCTTGCATGACATGAAAGGGATTGAAGAAAGTGATTATTTCATGTAATATAATCTAACATTGATGTTCTATGTAGAGATAAATAAAAAAATATGTTTCATGTACTATATGATTAACATGGTGTTGTATGTAGTTTAACCTAAATATGTTTCATGTGAACTAAATGCTTGACATAGTGCAATTCTAGACATCAATGAAATTTAATTTATTCGAGAGAAAAAAAGGTCCATAAAAATTTAGGGTGTTAAATTAAATACTGCTTAAAATCAAATTCAAAATTTTTATTATACTTGTTTATAAAATATTTAATTATTGAAATTTCCATTCATAATAACCCACATCATAAAAATGAATAAAAAACATCATTAAAAACTAGTGTTGGAAACATAACAGTTAGACAAAGTATCACATAAATAGTATTCCATATAAGTGAAAATAGGTGGGGAGGTAATACTGGAAGTAGAATTAATACATAAATAATAATAGTGATTCATAAATTTTATTGATCATAAGAAAGTGCTTGATGGTGATAATGTTAAAAATCATAAAATTATAAAATTAAGAATCATGAAAGAGGTCATTGATATCATCAAAATTATGATAATAAGAGTACATTTTATTTCAATAAAATTTTCATAAGTTTGGAAAAATTTTGTACAAGAAGATATAATTACCAAATTTTAGTCCCTTTAATAAGTAAAATATCACCCTTTGGTGTTGCCTAGACCAATTTCCACTTCACCTGTTTCTTTAAAAATGTAGGTGAATTTTTTATTTCTGAATGACTAACAGATCTTGAGATCCATGATAATCCATCACATTTATCATCAGTTACCATCAACATGATTTTTTATATTTTTTAACCAATATAAAAAAATCCTCAGGTGGTGAGATAATTCTTTTATCTCACAAACATCATCTGAGGTTTAACTTAAACATTCCATAAATGGTTCACTTTATAACCCTTATCAAAGATGAAAATAAAAAACATTAAAAAGAATCTCAAAAAATAAGGTTAACATTTATCCACTATATATCAAAATTTATATCATGGATTCAACATTCAAAACATGTGAATATCATCTTCTAGAATTCTCTTAAAACACGGTAATGAATTGAATTACCATAAATCCATTTTAAAAACAAGCATGTTTCCTTCTTCCAAAGATTATTGGATATATTTCTCAATTAGAAAATATATCATAACCCTCATAAATGATATCATAACTACTTGTCTAAATGTCCTTAATTAGTTCCAAGATATTAAAAACCATCTTAATTACTTATCCATCTCTAACATATCTTTATCCAAACTTCTTTATCTCAATATCGATAATTAGTTAAGGGTTATGTTCGGCTAATTAGAATATCTCATTTCCATGAAATCAATTTTCTTTGTATTTATAACCATTAAACATATGATTTTCAATCTCTAAGGAAATATTATATGTAAACTACTTATATATTTCATGATTCTTATAAGAAAATCTGTGAATTCCAAAACAAAAATAGTTTTTTCATCCAACATTATTGTAAAACCATTAATTATGCTTTATCATGTTATTTTTTATTTCTCATTCCATGAATATGAAACCTGAATCAAGTTTTAAGGTATCTCGACATTAATATATTTTTGATTATTATTTTTAATGTAAAAATTACTCTCATAACATCACATAAATTTAATATGTCATTTTCACACTCATTATCATCAGTAGTATAACCAATACTTGTATCACCTTCCTAATTCTCTTTATGATATTTACACTTGGGAAATTTATCATACTAATGGCCATAAACTACAAATCTGAAAAATTAAATGTAAAATATGTTCCATAAATTTCTCACCATTGACTTAAACTATAATGAACTAGGTTAAAAACACTTATTATAGAAGAAAACCACATAATCATGAAAAATTACGTGTAATATTTTTAAATCATGAAACTTAATTTTTAATTGAATAAATAATAGGTTTATCAAAGGTAATTCACATAAGACTTCCATTTAAATACATCATGTTGGTTCACGAAGTGTTTAGAAATTTCCATTACATTACCACCAATTGATTCAAACGATGTGCGCATGAAGGCCCATTATTATGAACCATGCTACAATGAATCATGAGTGAAACACCTTGTCAGAGTTGTTACTCTAAGTTACATATATTCCCTAACAAAATCAACATTTAGTACCCAGATAAAGATATATTTATAGTAAACCACTGACTCAATCCTTTACCAAAATTCCCTAAATATTCCTAAATGTTAGCTTATAATTATACTTTTCCTTATATACATCCTTATAAATATCCATAGAATTATACCTAGGGATATAACTAGATTTTTATCATCCTAGTTTCCACAGTTTGACTAAACCTTCTTGATAATACAAACTATATAAACCCTTGATTACATATAGAGACATTATATTTTTTTCATAATTGTTAATACATTACACACATATATGCCTATAGGGAATATTAGTTTACTGCCTTTTGAATAATGGGAATAAGGTATTCTAACATAGAGAATTACCATTCAATGTGTCCAAAAAATCCCAACCTCTAATTATTAATTCTATTTAAAAACCTTTTTCTATAAGAAGTGAAAAAAAAAACATAAGAAATGGGCGAGCTCGAATGAGGAGTAAGGGTAAAACTGTAAATATGTAAGCATAACATGAACAGATAGGTATGAATGCATCATCATATCATTAAGATATCATACCCTGCATATCAAATATCATAAAATTGAATCTTTTCATTAATATTAGTAGTTCATAATACATGAATCATAAGATAATAAGGAACGTAATCCATGAAATCTTTACCGATAAATATGTAATGGAATTTTGGTATACACATTAATGTATAGAATTTTGATAATGTATTAGTAGAAACAATTTCACATATTAGGTTAAGGACATGAATTGAGGTCCCATGATAGACTAATGGACATACAGTTAGGTCCACGTATAATGTTGAGAACATGAAATAAGGTTCATCTTTAATATTATCAACATGTAATCAGGTGCATGCATAAACTTATGGACATGAAACCAGGTCCATGCATAATGTTTTGAAAATGCAATCAGTTTCATGCATAACATTGGGAAAATCTAGTCAGATTCACACATTAACTTATGGATATTTAACCAGGTCCATATATATTAGTGTGAACATGTATTCAGGTTCACAAATAATCTTATGTACATACAAATAGGTCCATGAATAACATTTTGAACATATAATAAGGTTCACAAATAACATTTATACAGTTTAGTTATCCATCACTACCCAACACATTGGAGGGAGATATAGGTCTCACCCATAACATAATAAATAATACATATATGTTCCACAATATAAAACAACCTTTATCAAATCATGAACCAAAGGAATATATCATATCATAACCCATGGAATGAAATGTGTATCGTAAACATTTAATCATTACATAGCCGATGGAAAATATATAAGTTTCATAAAAATTTCGTCCTAGAATAATCCATTAACATAATCAGGTTTCAAAATACTTGATCATGGAAGAACCCATTTAATAGAAATGGATATCATAAGCATATAACCCAAAGAATAGGAATAGGTTTCCTAAACATATAACTCGTAGAAGAGAAATCGGTGTCATAATCATCATTTAATCAAAAAAATAAACTATTCATGAAAGAATATGAATGGAATATTTGGATAATATCCTAGATAAAAATGAGTAATATAAGAATCTGACCTCTTTTATAGAACGTAGTTTTTAAATAACATTTAAAAACATTTCGTTATGAAAATATCTTTTTTTCATTGAAAAATAATTTTTTAAAAATAAAACTTTTTGAAGACAATTCAGTTTTAAAATAAACTTGAAAACATATAAAGAATGATTTGAAAACATTTCTATAAAATATTATAAAATATTCTTGAATACATTTTGATACACATTTTCTTGAAAAATTATAAAATACTCTTGAAAAATTTTGGAAAATGTTTTTTTAAATGTTATAAAATAATCCTGAAAACCTTTTGAAAACAATTTTTTTGAAAATAAAAAATTGAAAAAGTATAATTATATCTTGAAAACGTTTTGAAAACCTTCTTCTTTGAAAATAATTTTAAAAATTATAAATAATTCAATGAAACATTTTTTATAAAATATTTTTTTGAAATAACAGAGATTTTTGAATGAATAATGAGGTAAAGATGATCTTTCTCAAACACACATTCTTAATAATATTTTGTACCAATGATTATAAAATTAGAAAAAAATACATTAATATATCATGAATAAGTAGAGTATAATAAAATTTAATAGATTTATTAAGATATGGGTAATAATATATCATCAATGGAATCATAATTGTAAACTACCTCGATAAACAATGACATTGATTCAATAAAATATTACCACTTGGTAACATTGAATCATACAACCCATGTAACAAACTAAAATTACATAGTGACTAAAATATCATTAAAATGAATTATATTCATGATATAAAATTATAATTGGAATAATAAACACCTTATTAAAGTACTTAGGTTCATA
Organism: Viscum album; assembly: GCA_963277665.1. NCBI lineage: Eukaryota > Viridiplantae > Streptophyta > Magnoliopsida > Santalales > Viscaceae > Viscum > Viscum album. Next base: position 823,426,765 of record OY728148.1, on the reverse strand, counting down.
ACAAAACATGTGCCTCAATAAAGGAAAATTGAGGCAAAATTTCCTTAAATATTCGTTAGCATTTGAACTATTAAAACCATGAAATAAAGATAATGAAATTGATATTTAAATTTACATAAATATAATTATATTAATTATAGAATAAATGGATGGTCACTATACAGAACACAAAAAAATGAGTGGGAAATAATACATATATCTCACAAAAATAAAAAGTGAGATTAAATTCCCTGACCTACTATCTTCACTATCAACGTACTCATTCCAAGAATCTTTATAATAAATATAATTTTATTATAAATATTTCACAGAACCAAATTCTTATATATAATAAAATATATGTTTACATTATAACCTTATATAACTTTTTTGTTAACAAGTCTATGTTAAGGTTATTCTTCAGGTAATATTAACATTGTCTTTCACATGTGCCTTAATTATGTATTCCTTTGGTCCTTATAAATTCATAAGGATTTATAAATATTAAAGCATTAAATACATATCATTTATAATAATTATATTTTTATTTTAGTAATATATTTAAAATATATTATTAAATATAATACACATTACATGGAGACGGTTGGTCATACATACACATGAACATTGTTTCCATTTTATTATCGCTTTGAAAGAGATAAACTAAAAGAAATATATGTATATAAGAATATAATATCAATACAGAAGAATTATTATGTTATATATATATAATATTTTGTTACTAAACCCATTTTTATCACATTCCATGTATTTTTTGAACAAATCACATCGCTTGGAGAAGGCGGTAGTCCAAACATCCACAAATGATGTTATCGTATTTAAAAAAGATGGAATGAATAAAAAAATGTATTATAAAAGAATTAAAGATTCATAAATACATATAATTTTTTAATAAATATCTTATATAAACCTAATTTCCATTATAATTCTCAACCATGAAACAGGGTGAAGGAAAAATGAACAATCATTGTTTTGTATGGAGGCAGTTCATCGTATACATAAACAACATGTCCCTTACCCATTAGATGGAATTGTGTGTAATTTTTAGTTGAAACCTTTAAATAATATCATATAAGTATATTTAAGATTTTATATTTATTATATAATATTGGAATAACTATACTTTAAGGTGTGTAGAAATAAAATAAAAGAACGGATGTTGAGAAAGGATATTTCCCCTTGTTTGGGTAACTCCTTTTGGTTTTCACTAAAGGAAATACATGATTGGATTTATTACCAAAGAGAGGTTTAAAGGAAGAATGTGGGTATGCTTTGAAGTGTTTTTGGATGAACTTGTCTGAAACTAAGTAGTCTGGGAGGAGTGAAGAATTGGGAGAGGTGGTGGATTTTATAGGGAAGGGAGGCCACACGAGTGACATTTTGGAAAAAAGATAGGTTTGCCCGAATTTTTACCTAACAAAAAAAATCCAAAACCAAAAAAACTCATCATTTGAATTTTTATGGACTAAATATGTCCATACAATGGTTTTTTTACATGTTTAGTTATCATTTGGGTATTTAATTAAATTTATTTTCCCTTATTAATCTTAATTGAAAAATAATTATTTCAATTAATTTTAATTAATTGAACTAATATTTTTGGTAATAAAATTTTTTAACTTGTTCTAAAATATATATTATGATGATTAAAAATATGGTATCCATTTTTTGAAATTCAAATTACATATTTGGAATAAATTAATTTAAATTAAATCCCACAGATGGCTAGAAAATGCAGGTTTTTAATATAAAAACATTCAAATGATTGCTATGTTTTTATATTCAAATTCAATGTCAAATTGCTTAAAAAGACCCAAATTTGATTAATTGATAAATAATTGATATAATTTTACTTTAAAATAATTTAAAATATAGTCTAACTATATAAATAAAATATTTTAAAAGGCTATTTTGATTTAAATTTCTTTAATTTTCAATAATAACTAAATAATGAATCATCACTGAAAAATACAAAAATTAACCCTAACCTAATTTCTGTATTTCTATTTCAAAGACGATGTTTATTATTACTTGTAATATTTATAAAGGTTCAGAAAAGTGTATTTAAAATATTTTCTGCATTAAAATCCACTAAAAGTTCCTTTATAAATATATAGGTTTTTTGCAAAAATATTGGCCTTGTAATTATGTTGTGCTTATAAAATATATTGTATGAATATAAGAAATATTTAATTTAGTATTTAAATTTTAAATTTTATTAATATAATTCCCTTATATTAATTAATTAAACACATTAATATAAATATCCTTTACAAATAAAAATAGTCATTTATAAAATCATTACCTTTATATTAATTTGGATTCAATATTAGTTTCTAATTAATATATAACCAGGGAATTAAAATATATATTTTTATAAGATAGTTATTCCTATTTATAATTGTAATTGTTTTTTCTATATTATGTATTATTATTTTAAAAAATAATATTTTTAATAATATATTATCGTTCGACAGAACTCGGTCTTCTATGCCATGTAAGTCATCAAATAAACTATGTCCAATCTGTAACGTAGGACAATATTGTTGTTCCATGTAGAGCAATCAAAACAATACGTTGCATGTCATGTAAAATTGATTTTTTGTGTGTGTAACATAATCCAATTCGTTTTCTTTTGAAGTAAATGGTTAACTTATTGCAACAAAATACATAAATTAAAAATTAATTTATTCGACAATGAAAATTCCATAAAAAGTTTGGGAGTTACAAGTTTCACCATCTTGAAAACCCTTGAATTTAAATAATTTAATGTCATTTAATAAAAAAGTGGCACCAAATGAAATTTTTTCAAATATATTATATATTACAGTAAAAATATATGAAGACAATAAAATTTAGAAAAGTTTTATTGATATTTTAATTATAATAATTTTTTTGAACCCCATCTTTAATCCTTTTAACCATTTTATCATTTTCCATGATGGCATGATATTTACCATAATAACTATTAATTATTGAAAATAAATTTTTTATACATTTTAAATGACATTTTAATAGTAAATATATATATTTATTAAATATTAGAGGATACTTTAACAATATGAGGAAATAATTAATTCAAATATCCACACACAAAATCTCATAATTTTTTTTGAAACATTATTTTTATAAAATATAAAATTGCTTTTATTTTCATTAAATTACTAATGAAAACCACTAGGAGAATATTAATTTATATGATTTTATATGTTATATAAACATTTTAAAAAACATTCATATAACGTGAAATCTTTAATTTATAAAATATAAAATCCTTTATGTATATAACGATATAATTTAAAAAAAAATCACTTTTTTCAATTCAAATGAATACATCTTAATTTAAATCCATTTTCTAATTAATGTATGATTTATTATTAAATTGTCTACTTCAATAAATAATAAATTACCATAAGATTAATAATTTATTGAATTTAGATTAACTTTTACATTTTTTATTATAATAATAGAATGTTTATAAAAAATAAATATCTGTTTAATGAAAAATAATTAGATTTTTTATTACTAAAATTTTATAAGTGATATTATAATAATTTTTTAAATTAATTATATAATAATATATTTCATTTTTATTGTAAATAATTAATCACTTATGTTTAGTTTTTTCTGCACCATAAGCTATTGAACACATCGAATTTATTAAATAGAAATTTGTTCATAAAACACACGGAGTTCCTTTAGATCCTCTTATAATAATTTCAAACATTATACTCTTTTACTCTGAAGAAAAAATATGAGGATTAATTTTCCACAATTAACACTTGGGTTCCAACATGTCTTCCACAAATATATGGTTTCACCAAAAATAATTTGACAAGGTGAGTAGTCTTTATATAAAACATATTATCTCATTGAACTAGAATATCCACTAGTTATTGTCTATCTGAATTTTCATTCTCATTTTTTATAACCATAGAGATTATTACTTTTTATAGATCATATATATAGTAATTCATAAGAGATATATAGAACACATATTGAATATGGGAGGGGTTTGGTGGATATCCTCAATGATAATAAGTTATCTTAATATGGTCATTAATCTAGTAGAGGATTATATATATGAGGCTAAACATCATGTTCTTTATAAATATCATAACATTTTTACAATGAGATATTCATAAGAATACCATGTTACTAACTTCAATCTATACATCTCACAATTCATTTTATGCATTACTTGTATACTGAATCTATACCAATCTACTGTTCAAAAGATTATATCAAACATTTTAGGACATTTACTCAGATGATTTAGGTACTTATAGAATTTTTTTTCTCCAACATCATCCATCCATTTTGAGCTTTATTACTTATTTATATAGTGTTGAAAATAATGGCCAATCTGAATTATTTTTTAAAACTTCAGATGTTTTCAAATTCATCTATATGAATATGTTGATCCCAATCAACTTTGAAACATATAATGTATGATCTAATAATATCTTATAGGGTATGAATGGTCCTCTTATATTGAAATTGTACTATGGATAATATACAATACTAATTATCAAATACGTATTTATTAATTGTTAATGGATTTCAGAAACCTCATGGATATATATAGATCTTGATCAGATACAATTTAGAGTCTTACTCCATTAAACCATACCAACTCTTTAATATAGATCCTATGAATTTTTTCAAGTTGGAAATATTATTTGATATCAATTAATTTAACTAACATCATAGGGTGGTAAAATACAACACAGACCTAATTATGGCCTATAGATGTCTTGTGGATTCCATCGATAAAATACATAGTGATGTTTTCCCATTTCCATATCAATATGGGTAATGGATTCATTATCCCCTTGTACATTTGAAATTAATCCATAACTTATTTACAAATTAGGTATTGAGATAATAACTCTACAATGTTTGTTTTCTTATTTTCCGTCCATAAATTACCGTTGAAATCTATATAAAATTTTGTTATATCAATAATTAATATAGAATTATGATCTATTTACTTCATTGAATTATACCATTTTTTCAAGGGTTTAAGGGACAAAAATCCATTCATGAAATCATATCATTATATTATGGTCAATATTGAACTCCCAAACAACCCTTGAAATCCTTTACGGGTTTAAATATCCCATTTATAACTCTTAAAACCTTACATTGATAGATAATAAAAAAACTTACATAATCAAGAAATTATTTCAACACATACATAATGACATCATGTTCTATCCTCTAAAAATATATAGGTATCAGATCATTCTAAATACTCACCATGGACAAGAACTCATATATTACTAAATCAAAGAATATTCAACCATGTTCTTTTTCCTAGGACTGTAATATATAGGGAATTCATAACAGTTAATCAAATAAAATTATATTGTTTGGAATATATTCATGTTTTTTAAGTCAATATATAATTATGGAATTTATAATATCTCAATATATCATAGCATTAAATGTTAATGTAATGCCCCAATATTTTTATGGAAAATATTACCACTGATTTCTCCAAATCATCATCATTCTATTTTTTATTCAAATAAGGAAAAAGATCCAAAAAACATCCAAAAACAGCCAAGGAAAAGAGACTACGAAGGTCTAAAATAGTGAAGACCAACATTATCCCCTCTAATGATGTCAATCCCTGTTGTTTTTAAAATTTGAGGGGTATGAAAAAGGAAAGCCTCTGGGCCTAAAGAGACAATTGAAGCAGGGTAGTCGACAGTTTTATTGCCCTTGTGTCAGTTATAAGAAACTTTTGTGGTATTTCCTAGGAGACGCTGACACCTCCGGATGAAGTACTCGATAGACCAAAGGACGCTCCCGATGCCCTGGATAGCATTAGAAATGAGCTTGGAATTGGTTTCCACCTCCACTAGAACCACACCACTTTGGTTTCATTCCTGGATACCTGCCAACATGGACTTCTCCTCTATATGAAGAGGTGTGCCCTGGCCCAACCGAACGGATAAAGCAAACAGAACCAAGCCATTGTGATCATGAACGAGGCCCCCGCCACTAATGGTACCCGCAAGATAGGAGCTGTCGATATTGAGATTGAATACATGATATGGGGGGGACCATCGGACCCAATGGTCAGAGTGCAGAGTAGTAGCCGGAGAAGGATTATGTACGTTGGGAAGAAGACGCTACAGAGTGTGAGCCTCCCTCCAAGCACTGAGAACAACTGCCATATCAAGAAGTAGGCTCTTAATGTGGAAGATTATGGAATGAGCAGAGGAGGTCACCCCTTCGTGTAAGTACATGTTACGAGTCAGCCACAAACTCCAGCATCCAGTGTGGACCACCAAAGTGTGCAATCTTCTCTCTGGACCCTCAGCACCCGAGCCGTGAAACTATCGAGTAAAGAAGCACTGATCTTCCATGTAAGGAATATAAAAAACAATGAAATATCTAAATAAATTCCACACCTCGCACACCCAATCTCTTTCAATGAACAAATGATCTGAAGACTCCTCCTTGTGCTGCTTACAGCAAACACATTTGGAGGCCATGATCACCCTGCACCTTTTGATGTTCTCATTTCTGGGAAGGCCTCTGTGACAGATTCTAAACGTAAGGAAGTTAAATTTTGTAGGGATTGCTTTATCCCACAGCACAACGCTCCATGTGACCTCTGCCGATTGAATGATAGACACTCAACGGTAGTCTTTGGATGTGAAGATTCCAGACAGCGATGGGGTGAATACACACCGATCGGGAGTCGTGGTCAGATCAATGAGGTGAAACAGATCCTCTGGATTCGTGTTAAGGATAACACTGATGAATGGCGGGTATTTTCTTGCCTCTTGGAAGGAAATGTTGGTGACATGGCAGCCCAAGTATCCAATAGTATCTCCAAACCAGTTGTGATGACAAAAGGATGTGTCGCTTGTGCCGATAATCCAAGGAGTGTAAGGTCTAAGGTCATTCACTAGAATAGAAATCTCATGCCATAAAAAGGTGGCCTGCCCAACCCAACCATCCCCGTTCGCAATGTAACATGTATGCATATTTGAACCCCATAACGTACGCTTCTCCAGCACTTCCCATGCCATTTTCCCATGCATACAGAAGAGGGAATCCCAAACATTTTGGACGCTGATACCACCTTCCCTAACAGGCCACACCATTCTAAACAAGGGAACCCAGTTCCTTCATACCGCATTCTTATGGTCCCAGATGAAATAAGAAACAATCTTGTCCATGGTACAGATAACTCCCTTGGGAACCCTAATGGCGGAAAGGGAATGAATCAGAGTGGTCGTGAGAACACTATAAACCAAGGCTATCCTACCTCCAATGGAAAAGAAACAGTTCTTCCAGTTGAGAACCCCCTTTGTGATTTTTAAAAAAATGGAGTCAAAATCCTGGATGTGCAAATGCCTCATCAAGATTGGGGCTCCAAGATACAATATGGTAAGATTACCTTTGTGCATTCCCAAGTTGCTTCCCACATTGAGGATATGTCTGTCAGAGAAATTTTTAGAGATATGGAGGATAATATTACTTTTTTTGATGATCAGACCACTCATGCGACAATACGCCTCCAAAGATATGTTCAATCCACGCATAGACCTTCTGGATGCGTTGAGGAACAAAATGGAGTCATCTGAGAACATAAGATGGGAAACATATGGAAATCACATCCTTCTTCGAAAGGGCAGGATCTTATTTTTGGAAAGGTTCTTGTGGATGACGCACCTGAGTACTTCCTGAGTGATAATAAATAAGCTCAGCGATATTGGGTCTCCTTAGTAAAGCCCACAGATCGCTTTAAAGAAACAGAAAAGTTTCCCCTTGAACGAGATCAGCAACCAGGATGAACTACAACAACAGAAGTTGATATCAATATTCCATTCAGAGAGACCCATACCTATGAGGACTTTTATTAACAATCTCCACTCCACCCGGTCATAGGACTTGATCATATCCACCATAATCTCCATATTGGAACTGTGTGATTTAACATTGAGGTCTTATTTCTCCAAATATTGATTTGGGAAATTTTATCAATGGATGCCAATTTATTTTTGTAATATGATTTGTAAATGACATTGTTTATAAAAAACAACCCAGTAATATCATTGATGTGTCATTTTAAATCACAACCCCCTCACCACTACTAGGTTGTGTGAGTAACGGTGCATTAGTTGTTCATATGTTTAGGCCTATGAATTTTTATTACATTGAGCTGTACAAATGATCTTATATCCCTTCCATCTAAAACATGATATTGTATTTTATATCAATTAAAAATTTTCTTCATATCATTGGTAATATCCATCCAGAGAAATGAGAATATGGATGTCAATCAATGTGGTTGCTTTGGTCCATTGTTCAGCAACTTTTGGGTTTGATGGAAACACCATTATACCTTTTCATGTAATCAAATTAATTAATAATTATACATTCTATAACCATAAATCACACTTTATAAATATGGAATAAAAATTGACCTTTCCCTTGTTCTATAGCACAATCATTAAATTATCTCCATGAACATCCTTTCTCTAGGAATTTTTCAAAATATCACCTAAAATTAACAGCATAATGTAATCAATGTAATTGGTAGTGATTGTATTCTGTGGATCCACAATGATAGTGAGGGAATTTAAATGTCAAAATGGAAAAAAGTTACGTTTATAATTTTTATACCTTTTATTAAAGTCTATCATGGTATATCATTCATTTTGGATCATAAATAATGTGAAACATATTAGAGATAAATCATAGAAAGGTATTAAAATCCATACATTTGATCAAATATGTTGTCAATATGGGCAATATGATATTTTTTCAGGATAGTGATCTTATTATGTTCTCAATAATAAATAAAAATATTAATTGAACCATGATGGTTTTTTTAAATAATACGAGAACCCTATGTGTGAAATTCCAGGGAAAATGAAAACCCTATCTATATTTTCAAGTTGTTACTTCTTTAAATCATTAAACTAAACTGAAAAAAAATTTATAAGTTTTGTTTGATATTGTTGATTCACCAAATTTGATTTCTAATAGAAAATAAGCCTTACAGGTCAATGAGGAATAGGGAATATTTTAAAAATACATTTTAATATTGTAGAACAGTTTGAATAGTCTCAATGATGAGTTTCTTCCTAGACATTTGAGAAAAACACCCCTCATGAATAGGTATTGATACCCATATAATGAATTTAATTTCCATTTGATATTCATGTTCCTCCTTACATCGATTGATGGTCATAGATTGATATAAAATATCAATTGTGACATCCCTTCCATGACAATTGATATGAGATATATATAGAGAGGTATAATATATGTGTAAATTTATAATCATATAAAATTAAAATATAAAGAGGATAATAACATTTTTTGAAGGCATATTCTGACATAAATTTATTTTGGGATCTATCTTTCTGATAAGGAATCATCATACCACAATGAATTTCATTATGCAATAAACATCAAACCAATGTGTTGGTGATGAATTAATCTTAATAAATTATTCATATATAAATGGATGGGTAAAAAAAGAATAAAATATTTCCTTTTATTTTTTAGAGTGGAAGAAGAGTATACTTTACACTATTTAAATTTCTTGACCCCTTCCACAGTTTTTATAGGATATGACATCAAATTATCCCCTTTATAGGAGAGTCCTGACCTTTATTTCCATTATTAACCCTTGTATTCATGGATTGAATTGTTCACTTTCCAAAATCCATGGAAATATAACATTTGTTTCAATTTGGTGACTTCCTTTGAGATTTATTTTCATCACTGATCAGCCTATTCATGCCCTTTGGAAATTGATTTCCTAAATTGATTTCTTTATTACACATGAAGTATTGTGTTATCCCATACATTTAATTTATTCCATGTTTCTTTCAAAAAAATTTATATGGTGGAATATTTATTTTTTCCCCAATGATATTTAAAATAACAATATCTTAGAAATTAAATTTTCTCTTCTTATTCTGAGAATAATGAGTTTAACGGGTTTTTTAGCCTTTTTATATTCATTTATGGCATATAAAATTATTTATTTATAACTTTTCATGACCCCTATTGCCAATTATTTTATAGAAGTTGTGTTAATATAATAAAGGATTGATCAATTTCTATTTTATGGACAATGATATATACATTGGAAAACATTTCATATCTCATGAAATTTTCATCATAGTTACTAATAAATTCATCATCATTTTTCTCCAATTCGGAAAATTCCCTATCCATTTTTGTTTGAAGTGCGGGAGGAAAAAATATTTAAAAAAAATTAAAATAGTACCATTTCATAGTGTAAATTTTATCTTATTTCCTCATATCCATGATAAGATTCTACTTTTTATAATCATAAATTGAAAAAAAAAATATAAATAGAAGAACCTTCTAAATATTCAAGCACGGGAGAAAGAAAAATATCTTCTCTTGTTTAATGATCCATTTATCATCAATTAGTGGATTAGTAGTCATAATTATGTAAGGTTGATATTATCTCATAACGGAATCTATAATTTGTTTCTACTAAGATATATTATTAATATATCTACACGTTTAACATTCTTACTCATAACATGATAATTATGGGTGGGAATTTCTATGAGATTTTTCATCCCAACTCCCAAACTATTTCGATACTTATTATTATATTTAATACATTTTCCTTCATATAAATTGTTAACTCAGTTATCCCAAATTTAATCCATTTCCAAAAACGTAAAAAAATTATATTGTGAGATTGAATCATCATTAATAAAAGTGATAATTCAAATTAGAGTGGAAATTATTCCAATAATGTCTAAATTTATGACACATTAATACCAACCCATAGTATTCTATGATTCAATATATGTATTATGTAGTCATATTCAAAGCCCTTATAATGATTATTTAAAATAATGTGAATGAACTGAAGCATATGCCATGAGGATGTAAGACTAGGATTATAGAAAGGCCTTTTTTATTGCACCTAGTGATTTTTGTATTAATACTAAACAATGTTTATCAGGGTTATTACCCATTACTATATCCTTTCAAGAGATTATATCTTCTTGTTTTCTTTGAGAGATGTATTTCATTTATAAGAATCCACAAAATCTCTACATTATCAATATTTAATGATTTTAATCAATTACTCAACCTATCTATAGGGTTATCACTATGGTTTTATAATCTTAATCTTGATAAATAACTACACCCTACAATAATAATACCTATAATAACCCCATAATAGAATAAATAATTGTAAAATAGTTATAGATTAATATTAAATACAAATCACACTAAAAAATTCATGATATTAATAATGGATTTTTTTATTTAATAACTATAACAAATATATTATTTCAATAAATGTCTTCAACATATCCCACAAAGTTCTTCTCAAATTGTACAATTTTTTGAAATATCCATCTTAAAATCCTTCTTCATAATAAGGATAAATGGAAATATAAAAAATAGTGAAATCAGATGCACATAAAGGATAATCATTGGAGGTATCAATCAATAATAATAAGTGAGGATAATATCAAAATAAGTGTATGATAATATTATTATAACATAGGAAAATCACTATAATCCATAGACCATGAATTAGGTGTCATTGGATTAGAATTTTTTATAATAAATGATATGGGTTATTTGAGTGTAGAATCATCAATAATAAATCACTATATATAAGACCATATAATAAGAATAGGTTATAAGTAATTGGAAAACACTTAATCATAGAAAACCATAACATTATTAATGAATTACGACCAATAATATAATAATGTAAAAAGTACAGTAGTGGATTTGATTCATTCCCCATTCTCATTCATATTATCTCCTGGGAGAACAAGATTTTACAATTTAATGGGATATATATATAATTCCAGAACTACCTTTCACATAATTAAAACCATACATATCTATTCCACAAGATAAAATAAACATTCATTATTTATCATTTCTTAATTAACGTATGAGCAGGAAAGGGTTTTATCCAAAATATAAAATAAAATTCATAATCATTAGACATAAAATGATATAAAGTGTATTTGTTTATAATATCATATCCCTAATAAATCTAAATTTTTTAATGGATGTTTACAGAAATAAAAAATATATTTATAAAACTATTTGAATTTTTATTTCAAAAGAATTGATAACAAATTTTTTTTGTTAAATTTGAAAAAACAAATACATATCTCATAAACTGGGGAATATTATTTTATTTATAAAAACAATAGATACATGTAAATTAATATTTTCATTGAATAATAGACATGACATTGGAAAAATATATTCATTCGGTAGATGTTACAAAATATTCTTGTCACCCTTATGTTAAAAAATATACATTACCTGTATGGGAATAATTGTAAACATTTTATTTTAATAAATTTATAAGTAAAATGTATAATTAATTGAATTTATAAAATAATTATAATTAATAGGATAACATTATTGAATCATTTAAAAAACATGGATAATATTGAAAGACACTCTTAACCAAATGAGATAAATAAAGTATATTTTTATGGAAAGACATTCCATTTTTATTTTTGAGTACCATAGGCATGGAAAATAGAAATATTACAAAAAAATTAGGAATAAATGAATTATCAGAAAACATATGGGTTTCATGAATGAAATAATAAATAATTTCCCACAATGGAAAATGAAACAAAAACAAACCCAATAAATGTGATATTATAACAAAAACTAATACCTCAAGTTCTTACTTACATAATTTTTTGTATAACCAACTTTAAAATATATTTAAAAACTATATTAATTATATCAAGATCTATTTTTGTACTTATATTACTATATATGATTCCCTAGTAATTTCTAATTACCCCTTAAAGAATAATTCTTTATTAAATTCAGTATGTTAGTGTCAACAATCTTATTCTATTTGTAAAATTTAGTTTAATGATTCTGGTACATTTAAATTGATCATGGTTCCCTAATCATGTTAATAGAATAAATATATTAATAACATAAATTATATACAATTATTTGTTTCCATTAAATGTGGCTATGAAAAATGAATTACATCACCTTGTGGAAACATACTCTACACATATACATGAGTAATGAATTGGACTTCCATGCTTTAGAAAAATGTAATGTAATAAAATAAATTATCATTATTGATTAATGAAAATGTAATAAATAGAATATATATATATATATAATTTGAATTTCTATATATGACCATATAAGAGATGAGATAATGAAAAATGAAAAATATCAATTCAACGTGGTGGTGGTCAGAACATACCTATCGGCAAAGTTGGTGTTTTCATTAAGATGAAAATGAGATAGGAAATAGTGGTACCACTAATATAAAAAAATTATTTAATTAAATATAATAATTTCATTATTCGATAATGATAATTGTCGATTTGTAAGAGTTTTATGAATTACAAACCTATAAAATGGTTAGTAATAATATATACCACTACCTTGGATAATCTCATATCAAAAAAATCAAGGCTACATGGATAGGTATTTTGGGAATAATATAACTTATTATAATGGGGAGGATTTTTGGAATGGTATTTTTGTAAAAATGAGTCTTTAAAAGATGCTCAAGTGGTATGGGAATTTGAGAAGAAGTCGTTCCCATTTGTAAGTATGTGGAATAGAACCCTATTAAAAACCTGAAAAATAAAATTATAAATATGTGTTATTTTTAGAGGTGGAAAAAAGGATAATGTTTCAAATATGGAAATATTTAAAGTCAATATACAGTAAAAAACATATTTAAAATTTATTATTGAATATTTAAGGCTTTATTTTTAGTTTGACTCCCTCATTAACCCATTTAATTCTTACCGTTTTAATAATATTTTTACAATGATTAAAATTCATTATAGAAAAAATAAGTCCACAAAATTAAAAAATATTTATTAATAAGATTCCAAATAATAAATTATTTTTACATGGTTCAATTTTTATTGGTTTTTGAAATTAATTCAAATATCGATGCGTAAAATTTGTAAACAAACTTTAATAAAAAACTTATATATAACTGTAAAAAAATTATTCGAATTTTTTTTCAGTTAACAAACATTGTATGAATTTAAATTTATCAGATTGAATATGTTAACTACACTTATTATTTAAAAATAATCCAATATAATTAACTAATTTTATTTAATTTGTAAATATTTATTTCACGTAAAAAATGACACATTCAGAAACATTTTTATCTTTTACCATGAAATGAATTTATCTTTTTTCTTATCCAGTTGAAGTTAATCGAATGAATGATCATTTATTTTTAAAATATATATATCTAGTGCCTCGTGATCTTTTATCCTATATTTGGGGTCTAAAACGCACCTCTTAGAACATTGGTCTTGATAAAACTCTTTTATTATAATGTCATTCACTCATTTACTATCCAAATACCACTTAGTTTAGTGTTTTATAGAATTAGTAAGAAATATTAACTAATAATTCTCAAGTGATATTATAAAATTGACACATACATGATCAACTATAGGTGAATCCAGTAAAAAAAGAATGATTCTTTAACGTTCCTCATAAATTCACCGCACAATATACTATTCTAATATCAATATATATAATAATTATTTCTTAAAAAGGGTATATGGAATCATAAAAAATTTGTCATATCAAATTCAATGTAATGTTAAACCAATTATTAAATCATAACATGAGAGTAATGATTCATAAAATGATTTTATAATAGAAATATCATATGAAGGGATTCAAGTAATAATGAAATTATATCATATGCATATAGATTATGAATTCTACATAATATTAGAACATGTAATCACATGAATGTGGAAATTACAAAAACATGATATCATAATAGTTTTTAAGGACTTATATAGTCATAACATGGCATAGTTAGAAGGTCCAATTTCCCACACAACATAGATGTATGGACTCACAACCCACATACCATGATATTCTATGATATTGAAATGTTACCGAATGTATTGGAAAACAATATAATTATTTTCCAACCCATCACATAATGATGATGATAAATATTTTATTTAAATTTTTTAAATTAACATATTATAAATACCCCATGGATATAAAATTTTTATTTAATACTTTTTAATCATTTCCTTAATTATTAATTAGTGATTTTATGAATATACATGACATGATAAACTCATTGAAAATAAATGGGTTTGCAATGAATTTAAGAATTATTATAGGTAAATAGAAATAACAAAATTATTGCACCTATGTTATTTACACCATAGAAGAAAAAGGTATATTGTTTTGACAATAATATCCCTAATAAATTGATGTATTTTTAATCTTGGTGAACACCCATTAATCAAGTAAATGATAATAGGGAATTCAAGAAAATGAAATTTTTAAAATTGAATCATTCCTAAACAATTTTATGTGTAGGAAAGATTAAACATTCGATGTATCATACCACAGATGTAAAATATAATTTCATAAACCATTTTGAAAAAATAGGGGATGCTATCATTTTATGAATAACCTTGATCAATCATATTACATTAATGAATAACACCATTATAATAATTAGAAAATTTTATTTGAAAATAACAATTTCACTTATCATTTTAAAATATTCGTAAGGTTGATTTCATGTAAACCATGAGATTTATGATTACTTTTTTTTGATAACATTGATTAATAGATAGAATGTTTCTTATAAAATAAAAAAGTTGGTGGAAAGTTACCTTCACATTGAAAAGTTGAAATGGTATTTCATTTGGTTAAAATGAACCATGTGGAAAAAATGTAAAAACCAATTTATTTTAAATAATTTTTCAAAACATATAATTTGGTCTTCAATATACATAAAACAATTTCCAATGTAGGCACATTGAAATTTTGTAGAACATTAGTTTGGGGGAGTGCATTTATTGAAAGAAATAATCAAGACGAAAGCATTTAGAGTCCATTAAATACTATTAGAAAAAAAACCTAAAATAAATTTTTTTATTAAACCATAAATTGAAAATAGTAGAAGAGAAGTATGAATCATATATAAAATATTATAATAAATAGTTTTTCTCGGTACAACATGTAGATGGAATATAAATATTCCTTGGAATGTATGGAAGTTAATTTTATCATCATTGTGCATTTTTTTGATTAATTGTTTAAAAAAATGGTAAGATATTAATTAAGATAAGTGATATACCTACATACAAAAATAATAAATATTAAATTATATTATTAGGAAAAAAATACTATGAAGATGAAAATGAATAATTGATTTGACGACCCTTGGGGAAAATTACATAAGATGAGCAAAAAATTACAATTGGAGTATAATTTTTACCAAAAACTATGTATAAGGAAGAGAATGAATGTCACAACCCATCCCTCAAGGCTTATTCCCTGACTACCCCAAGCTATCCTCCCATAGGCCAGGGGATGGAAACTAGTTCAAAGTAATCATATCCTACAAATGGAAGGAATTTCCCTAAGAACCTATACCCACGAACTCAAATCTGAGACAGTGGATATTGGAAGTTAAAAACACTACTTAATGAAAAATCATGCATAACACTACAACAAGACAATAGAGTACGGACAAAGTAAATCAGTAATGTACAACTAGGCCCTAATATACACCCACCAATATAAAGTTTTCATCCAAAGTACTGAAGCTTGTAAGCAAAAAACCCCACCTGATCCAACTGAAAGATAAGATAGTGGACTATTTTCTGTAAGACACCGAAACAATCCTGGGTATGTCTGAAAAAACTAGACCCCACCTGGTCCTTGTATTCCTGTAACATCATCAATGAGAAAATTGTATGCACAAGACATGACATGTGTGGGAAAAGCCTATGCATGGGTAAGAAAAATAATACTCAGTAGGGTACCCCAAAACACAAAGTAAAAGTCCTCAAATAGAACTCCAATAATAATATATAGTCATCTCAACATAGGTATATTTCCAAAACACATATAACAATATTTTCTATGTAACATCAAAAAGGATTCCAAGAATAAATGTCTCGTCCACTTCCAATAATGTGGTTTCACTCGTAGGATACTCAATCCCAAAACATATCACTCCTCAAGCTATTTGATAGTAAGCATGTATAATAGTTCTACCTAAATTATCTAAGAGAACATCAGGTCCCGATACATCATGATGTTTCCTTATGATTTCTTGTCTGACTTTGACAAGGAGTCAAAATATCACAACCAATTATTGGTCACATGATTCTTCTTAAGGAATTCTCATTCCGGGAGAACTCACTCCTTAATCAATTAAGTCATCAAAGACCCTCACAAAGAGTTCCCACTAATTTGGGGCCTTCCCATAGAGAACACACTAATAACTACCTGAAGTAGACTGGTTATCTCAGGTCATGATGGAATGAATATGATTTCGATACACAGATAGGGGATCCTGCGCCAAGGGCTCACTGGGGATATCCTGTCCCTACACGAAACAACATCCTAGGTATGGGATAAGTGTCAATGAAAATATTTGTCACACAAATTCCACAAACCCTATATCAGGTGCCACATTGAGAAGTGATGATCTAATAGGCCTCTCATTTTGATACACGCTCTTTCCCACTCTGTCACTATTGAATCTCGGTTGAGACAACTCACTTTAGAACATGGTACATCAAATATCAAAGAAAAGGGATCCTACATAAAACTTTCATAGGAAAGACCAAGGGTAGGATCTTTGTCTCAAATTTCAACCTCAATAATGGGGTTGGGATCCTACATAGATCCCTCATATGAAATAAAAATAGAATGCTACTAGACCATACTGGTCCAACTAAAAACCCACCAAGCCATCTTAAAAGGACTTACTCATTTGAGGGTACCTACGACAAAAATGGCTTGTAAAATGGACCTTCCGTCTGAATTTCATGATAAATTTAGTTAAAAGGGAACTCTTTGGTCATGTTCTTGTCTATCCGGGTCAACCCAACCTTGCCCAGGGTTCGCCGACTCGACCCGTCTGGTCTGACCTGACTTTCGCTGACCAATTATGCTAGACCTATCTACCACCTCCATCCTAGCCTGGTCGAATGTGGGATAGTTTAGTCCACCTGAACCCAACATCTTCCATTTCCCCTCCAGGTCCACATATTCGATGGTCGATTCGGCCTCTCCACCCACATGCGATCAGTTAAACTTTGTGCCAGCCGGTTTGTTGTTCCACCTTGCGGCATCTCCGGTCTGCACCACCATAGAACGACCTAGCTGAGGATTCACATCGTAGCCCATGGATGCCTATTGCAGCGTGGTCGTTCTTCCAGGTGCTCTCACCACTACGTGCCCACTCTGTCCTTGATACCCCTACTGCAATCCTCCACTGTCGCCTCGTTTCTCTATATATTGATATGGATCCACTATTGTGATCCTTAGGTCACAACCTTCAATGTCTTGGTCTTGAGTCTATGCCATGATCCATCTCGGTGTAATGTTACTTTCATGGTGATATCTTCCGAACCGCCTCAATGCTTACACCATTTTCCTCATCAGACCTCTTCCATGATGTGTCAATCCTAGGTCTGTGATATTAGATCATTACACCAGAAATTGAGAGAGCAATGATCAATTGATCATGAATTGTTGATTCATGATACAAATGAAGATTACCATATATGAACAAAGATAATAGAGAAAAAATAATGAACCTACAAATAAGAATATAACATGATCGATGTTCTTTTCGATCGGGGTTCATTTCCATTAGAACGGTTAATGAAGACCAGCAAAAATAGATAACCAAAATCACATAAATAACCCCCAATAAACCGAACAAGGTAAAACCCAATGCACAATACACATGACCCATGTATTAATATATTGGTCAATCAATTAAATTTTTTCAAAATGATAAAGAACATGGGAAGAAAACATATTTATGTTCTCACCCAATCTGGATTTTGGATTAGTCGGCGAAGAGGATTCATCGTAGATGGTGATCCATCCATATGTAATCTCGATCTATCATTTATAATTGTTATTCAATTTGAGGAGTCCTACTCCTTTTATCAAGAAAAATAAAGGGTTATGATCATAAACCTAGATTTCTAGACAAGGATCGATTAAATAAGAAAACCAATGAAGGGTTTCCACATTACATAAATTAAAATATTTTTATTAAATATTTTAATAATCTTCACGTCTATAAATTAACATTCACCCTTGAACCATGTTGTTCGAGCTTAGGCTCCACCTATGTAAAATATTCCATTATGAACTCAACGATTGTCTTATATTTCTTATCTATGTTACCATTTATGAATTATTATGATTTTAAAATAAAAAATATATATTTCATTATTTTATTTATGATTATTTCCTTCTTATTTTTTTCACTAAATACATGTGACCACTAAAGATATGTCTCTCCAAGGGTAAAGTCACTACTATGAGCTCAACAGACACCCTTAGATTTATTATCTGAGTGTCTATTTGTATTTTATTCCAATTTTTAGGAAATAAACTAATGAGAGCTTTTAAAAATTTTACATATTTTGTTGTACCATTCTGGAAACACCGGGCCTTAGAATCGCAGTATGTATCAGCACCTAGTCCTGGAATTTTCCAAGAATTTTTATAAAAAAATTAGAATATAGGATTCATTACATTATACCTTACTTAAGGATTTATATCCCTCAAATCCATACCAATGGGTACCCAAATAGATGATTGTACGAGAATGAACATGTTCCGCCACTACCATGTGCCCTTCTAGAGACTCATGTTCTACCACTGGGCACGCTCTAAAGGAATCAAATACCCATAGAGGGTCCTCACCTCCCAATACTAGATCTCCATGATCATGACGCAATGTGATAATCCTAATTAGAAGCTATCTGTTATGGGATTCCATGGAATCGAGCTATCTCCTATACATAGAGGCATCTCATGCTCTTTATTGAACTCTACTCTTGAAATTCTAAGATATGAAAGACTTGGTGAGTTAGTCAATGATCACCTAGTTAATATTGTTCCCCAAGATGTATATAATAAACCCTTCATTATTTATATTGATTTCCTTTTTCACTCCCTTCCTAGAATTCCATGGATAAAAAGACAAACCCCTTCCAAGCAAAGGGGCTCGACACTATGTGTTGAAAATAGACAAAACTAATTCCAAAAAGCATTGAACTTTTATATTTAAAGGTAATCCCTGCTTCAACCTTTCCCATAACCCCTTCTATCCTCCCTTACCCCCACATGAATATCCCAATGCATCTCTCCACTCTAATCATCCACTACTACTATTTTTCACCCTCTAAAAGAAATGATGTGTCCCCCGCCTCTCGAATATCCATAAAGGGAATTCCCTATAGATAACTGAGCACATAATGTCTAACTATCGGTGTCATAAAGTTGTTCCATTATGACTCACTATAAGTACATAGGGGTAACAACCCCAATTTATTGGTACGCTACATCATCTCTATCTATGAAGGATAACTATAATGAGCCAAACTACTCCATTTCCTCATGAAAAAACTATAATATCAATCATTGGATGAGAGAATATTCCACAACCATCCCTTTCCTAGGAGTATATAATATCTCAAAGTAATATTCCATGATGAAATTTATCTATGGATAACTTAATAGGTTCTAAACCTTCTAAGAGAAGACATACTTGGGACACATATGGTCTGAGTAGAAGATAAACTTCACACCCATCAATTGGTGTCTCCACATCATCAATACGAATAATATCATTAACAACTCAAGAGAAGGGGTCACGTAGTTCTTCTCATGTTATATCAGCTAACACAAACCATTGGAAATCATAGATTGCCTATACATCAAGAAACAACCCATTCGGATCCCGGATGCATCACTGAACACTGCGTACTCTACTCCCTCTTCTACAAAACTCAACATTACGGAGCTCGTCAAACTAAATATTAACTTTTGATAAGTCTTCATGCACCTTTCTATACACAGGAAATAATTCCCCTTTCAACGAATCAAATTTTCATCATACCTTTAGTACAGGATACTCATTTTCTATGGTCACTTGGTTAAAATACCAGTAATAAAAGCATAACCTTGAACACATAGTCTTACTAATCACATACCCAATAAGTCATCCACCTGCACCCTTAGCTTGTGATGCTATTCAAAATCCATCTGATATATAGATACTAATATCTATTCTATATTGGGGTGTAGGGAATTGAAAAACTATATCTCCATGCGGGGAGCTAATCCTAGAAACATCGTCAGGGAAGACGTCCTCACACTCTACCACTACTTCTTGGAAATGAAAACACATAACATCCACTACACCAAGGGTATGTCTATATGACTCAATAGTGATCGACTGCACCCTCTTATGCATGAGCTTTCACCATTCTACTTTGGTTTCCTTTTTTACCAACAAAGAAAACATCCATTCCATCACTATGGACATAACACACTCTTTTTCATAAAAAAGTAATTTCGATCGTGGAATGTGATAACCAATACATACAAACAATGAAATTTTAAGGCCTTGAAGCTACCACCAAGAGGTTCAAACCGAAACTCTTTCCTCAAGGGTCATACCACACTATCAGTGTTAGTGTGATTATCGAGTCTCCTTTTGTAGGTATCTCGAGATGTAACAGTCATGTTAATGGTTTAACCAGAAACTCTATGTCTGAAACAAGATTTGTGATAAAAAGGAATTATTAACACCAATTTATATTAATATGGAAACTAATATTACACACAGACCATGCCTCAATTCATTTATATATCCCTTGGGTTAAATTCATTGACCACATGCAGTTGTCCCTTCCCCTATCCTCTATCTCCCTGAGCCTGGAGTTCACCACATGGGGGTGGTGGGGGTCACATGATGAAAGGAATACCACCAATTGTTGATATCTAAGCTCCTCTTCCTCATCATACTCCCTTTAGATCCATGTATTTCTTTCATTGCCTCTATGTTAGTGGATCATTCTCTATTTCCCTATCTGTAGCATGACGGGCTGGACAATCTCTAGTGAGATTTCCCCTACCATAAGAGGAAAATAATTGCATATATCTAGGATTAATGGACCCACCCTATGAGCCATGAGTTGTAGATACCCTATCCTTGTAACTCTTATCAAAACATCTCACATGTATATGTCTCTAGGACTGACATCAACTTCCAACTCCTGAGTTCTCTGATCCTATTCGCTTGCTCCTAACAGCTACTAGTTGTATTCGGTCTGCCAAAAAAAATTTAAACATAAATATTCACTCTATCACCCAATCATTGGTAGGAATGAAAAAAGGAATAATAAATAATTCAATATCCTAAATTACACCTTTCTCAAAGGTTGAAGACATGAATCACTAGTTGTACGTATTCATAGAGTACCTAAAAAGGTCAGTATGCCTCGAGGAATACTCAACCATTGACATGCAGTATTTTTGAAGCTATAGAAGATATTTTGAATGAATATCTTTTAGAATTTATAATGACACACCCTTCTCTATGAATTTTTCTAAAACTCTTTCAATGGGAGATTCACCTCATTGTATGGTAGGGTAATCTAATCCCCGTCATCGCCATGTTGATCCATGTAGAAGACCCAACACCATGACCTCCATTTGATCTAATGGTCTCCTACCATGATGGGAAACTTCGTCACCACCTCAATAAACCCATTATAAGCCTATGAGTTGGGCCCTCCTCAGAACTTGTTGGGCCCCTGTCTCTGAAACTCATGATGTGAGCTCAACCCATGCATCTCATTTGCTAGTACTATGAGCACAATGTTCTACTCTACATGTGTTCATATAGATAGTATACCACATAGAGGTTACTTATTTCATAAAACACCATATACCCATATCTCTTCACCCCATAGATCATCCTCGTGAACACATAGTGGAATTCTTGCTGACAATATACATGGAATCATCTTGAAGAAAAATAATATGTACCATGATAAATAGAGTATAACTGGTGAGCTTAATCAATAAGTACATGGAAAACACAACCCATTCCTATATGATGTATGTACCATAATTTTTTCATGCAATAAGTGTTTTCAGGTACTATGTTGATAAACATTATTCAGGTCCTGGGGTATAAATATGTCAGCTGCAGCACCGAAAATGGATTCCCTATCCTGAAATATGAACTCGAAACACTCAACACTGTTTCCCCAAACCAAACTCTTATACTTTGTGTTCTTATGGTAGAACTCACGACCTCTGATACCACTATGTCAAGACCCATACCTTATAGGGCATACGTCCTAACTACCCCAAGCCCGCCTACCATAGTCTAGAAAAGGGGAACTAGCACTATGTATTCATATCCCAGAAATGGGAGGCATTTTCCCAAGAACATGTAGACACGCACACAACTACAAGATAAAAGAAGTTGGATGGTGAAAATAATTTGTAAAGAAAAAATAATAAATAACCCTACAACCCAACAACATAGTATGATAGAAGTAAAGAAGTAAAGTACAATCGGTCCAAAATAAAATCCCTCCAAAAAGAAACCATCTTTAACATAAATTCTGAAATTCGACTATAGAAAACTCCACCTGATCCAAATGAATGGTACAACCCTGAAATGCAGTCTAAAAGCCACCAAAACTCTACTTGGTCAGTCTAATCACACCATTCTGCACTTGGTCTTGCACTTCCTGGAAGATCTTCAAATATTTGACTGCCTATATAAGATATGATATGTGAATTAAAGTCCCATGTAGGGGTGAGTAAACCAATAATCTCTAGGTAACCCTCTAATACAATGCAAATGACCACAAAGGGAACACCACCAAGAAGATATAGTCATCTTAAATCATGTATAGTTCAACAACACATATAACAATAATGTTCATAAATACTCATAAAGGATTCAAATACTCATGGTCTCGTCCACTAGAAGCCATATGGTTCCACTCATAGAAAGATCTATTCCATGTGATCACACTATATGAGCTATCTGATAATGATCACGTATAAATATTCTACCAAAATTATCTATGATAACATCATGTATCGATACATCCCGACGTTTCTTTGAGACTAACAGCCTCGCTATGACAAAGAGCATCGACATCAAAACCATTCCTTGGTCGCTAGATTCTTCTCAAGGTCCTCTTGTTGAGGGATAAGTCACTCAATGTGCTATGAAGTAATCAGAGAGCCTTACAAAGCAGTACCACTAACTGTTTTTCATCCAAAGAGAATTCACTGAGAAGTACCTGAAGCTCACTTGTCATATCATGTCATGACGGAAAGAATCTGATCTACATAAAAATATAGGGGGTCTTACACCCAGGGCTCATTGGTGAACATCTTGACCCTACTAGAAACATCATCCTACATAGGGGATAGGTGGACATGTAAATATTTCTCAAACATATTCCAAAAAACCCTATCTTAGGTACCACTAAGAGAATTGAGGATCGATCGGGACCATCAGTGATGTACATCCTCTTTCCCACTAAGTCACTATCAAAGCCGAGTTAAGACAACTCACTTTGAAACACAAGTCATCCTCTATGAAATAAATGGTATCCAACATCCAACCTTCATAGGAAAGAACAAGGGTATGATAACAATCTCTAATTTCACCCTCTATGATTGGATCAATATCTTGAATCTATCCATCAAAAAAGGCAAGGATAATGGTACCATCCCTTTCTGGTCCAACTAAAAACCCACCAATCCATCTTAAAAGATGTTCCTTGTCACGAGGGTCTGAATGTTGCAAACAGGTCATCAAAAAAACAAATGGTTTTAATGTTATGATAATTTTAGTGAAAAGGGGTTGGTTGGATCAGAGCACAATATATCCAAGTCAAGCCAACCCCACCCAACCCAACTCGACCTCTGATTCTGACCCGGCCTGATCGTTTTCGGTCTAATTTGATCTAGTCGGACGTATAGGCTACTACATCCCCACCAGGTCGGTGTGGCCGGTCATCGAGTCGGCCACTCCTCCGGTACGTGGTACATAGGACCACATGATCATTATTCAAAAGTGGTTCCATGTTTTTTCACTGGTATAAACTATTACAACCCACCCTAGTTGAATATTCTTGTCAACGTTGTGAGCCCCTCCATTTCCGGCTATTGAGCTGGTGGCCACCTACAACCAGGTGGCAACACCGTTGTGCGCCACCACCATACCTATTGGGGTCTCCCCCTTCTTCAAGTTTGAACATTCACCCTACTGCTCTATTTTTTTGATGGATCCACCGTTTCAATCCTCAAGTAACAAACATCACTAGAGTGGGCTTGTATCCATGCCACGATCCATCCTTGTGAAAATTAGTTCGAGTGGTGAAATCTTATGCACCACCTTAATCCATTCACCACTGTCATATTCAAACCTCTATCATGCTGTATCTGTTTAAAATCTGCAATATTAGATCATTTCACCAATAATATGGAGTTCAACAATCGATTGATCTTGAATTGTCGAGTCAAGGGCCAAACAACGACTTCCAACAAAGAATGAAGAATAGAGGCTGAAAATCATGATCCAACAAAGAGGAATGGACCTCAATCAATGTTCATGCAGTTCGGGGTTCAATTCTGTTATACTAGTTAACCAAACCTCACAACAAATATTAATCAAAATCAGATAAAAAACGCCAATAAAACCAAAAAGGTAAACCCTAACCCAGAATACGCATGACCCGTTAATTAATATGTTAGTTAATAAATCCATATTTATCAAAGGTATAAATTACATGGAAATAAAATAGATTAAAAATAACACTCTACCTAGATATTGGATTAGGAAAAGAATAGGATTCTTCATCGATGGTGATACATCCACTAGCGATCTTGATCCATCGTTTTTCATAGTTCGCCAACAATATGGTTCCTCTTCATTTCCTAAAGAAAAATACTGGGTTATAATGATAACCCTAGATTTCAATATAGGGCTCAATTAAAAATAAAAAAATTGTTTTCTCCAATTTATGTAAATTAAAATTTTATTATTAACTATTTTACTGACGTTTAGGTTCAAAAATTTACTTTCACCACTAACCCATACCGGTTGAGGTTAGGATGTGCCTATGGTAAACAACCAAATACAAACTCAAAGGTGGTCCAATATTTACAATCTGAGTTAATTTTTTTGAGTTATTGTGATTTTATAATAAAATTTTTTATTTAATTATTTTATTTACAGGTACATCCTTTTTAGGGTTTTCTACAGAAGACCTACGCCAACTAAAGTTAAGACGCACATAATGTAAAGCTACTGATCTGAGCTAAATGGTTCCCCTGGATTTATAATATGCGGACCTATTTAAAAGGTATTTGAATTTTTCCAGAAAACCACTCAGGTGTGATTTTAAAAATTAAAATTATTTTTTCAAACCATTCTCGGAACATCGGGACTCATAATCGCACGACGTCTCACTGCCTGGTCTCATAATTATTGCATAAATTTTCTTATAATAAAACCAAGAAAATATATTTCATTACAATTAAAATGTTCCTAAAATACAATGAATGAAATATAGTTCACGATAATATTACAATGGGGAATAATATACACTATAGAAATGTAAATTGGTGTATAATGTAAAATGTGTCTCAATAAAAGGTGTTTGAGACAAATATAAATTTACTTATTTCCCCTATTAGTTTCTCAATTTATAAACTCATATTAAAAAACCATAAATATACTAATAATATATTTAATATCCTTATTCCCTATTTACCATATGTTTACATAATTTATAATTACTTACCATTAATATTTTTTTTCATTACAACTCATTTTTCACTTCAAGTGTTAACACTTTTAATTGTCTTGAAGATACTTTGTAATGTTAATATTGATCCATGAGCACTGATTTTGATTCCATCATACATATATTTCTATTGGTTTTGTAATATATATCACATTATTGTTTAATTTTTTTAAATTTTATATTATTTGTATTTTAATTACGACTCTTGAAGATGATGATGGAGACAAACTTTGTTCAGTTGTTTTTAAATAAAATTAATGCTATACTAATAACTTGTTCATATATTAATAATATAACACTATAAAATTTAAATAATATTTAATAACATGTTATTTTAATTATTTAAGATTATTTAACATTCCATAATAATTCATTATATAAATATGATAATACAGATTTTTTAGGGGTAAACCGACCAAATAAAAATCATATCGTATTGATCGAATGAGTAAGAATGTTTTAATTAACACATAACATTTATATATGCTTATAGATGTAATATATATCATATATCATAAAAAAAATCCATTCATAGAACCATTAATGATGGGTGCTCTTGACATTCTTTGTTCATGGTGGTATTAAATTACACATATACACTATCAAAGAACTAATTCCACAATGAATGGAAGAAGGGATATTATATGAAAATTTACCATTTTAGAAATATAAAGAGTTTATAAACATAATACTATTTTATTAACTTTACATCAATTTAAACCCTTTTTATGTGTTTAAGACAAATAATAAACATTTTTCATGGAGGCAGTAGTCCACACAAGAGCAATATTAACAATATCATTTCTTAATAAATGGAATGAAAGAATGTAAATAAAAAATGTGTTCATATAATGACAATATAATTTTAATGAAAAAAATATTATTCATGAAATCTATCCATTATATCATCCATATGTGGTGATAAAAAATGTACTTCATCGTGTCCTGGAAGTGCTAGTCCACACATATGGTCAATCAATGTTTTTTTTTCTTTAAGGATTATATGGAATTAATGTAAAAATTTAGACAAAATAATGCTATGAAATTTTTAGTATATATATGATACTTATTTAATTATATTATCAAATTTATTGAATAATTGGAGATGTAAAATTAAAAATAATATCTAATGGGAGATTAATACTAACATTGGGAACGAGGAATTTCCTTGGAATTACCCTCATAAATGAGGGGATTATGATAAAAAAATAAGGAAAAAGGATTAGATTCATGTGAATTTGTTTTAGAATGAGTAAATAGAATGATTTTTTTTTTCTAGGAAACCAAATGAAAGTGTGTAACATGAAGGGGTAAGATTACTCACTATTATAAGTGAAGAAAATGGAAATTTCCTTTTAAAAAAGGTTTAGTAAAGGGAATGAATGGAATGTAAATAAATATAGGTGATTTAGGTGAGATAATTTCATTAATATTGTCTTTTAAGACATTTCAACCTCACAATTTACTTCTAAAATTACTATTGTTCATGTAATCTTCGAAAAATTCATACGATATTAAATATCACTATGAAAATCTAATTTTCATAATTAAATATTAAACATGGTAAATAATGTATTAATATAAATATAAGAGGAACATTCCCAAAAAAAATTTATGTCATTAATCCATATTTCACTACCATTTAAAAAAATAAGTTTCAATAAATGATAATATTTACTTTTGAATGATAACATATTATATATTCAAAGAAATATTTTATAAAAAAATACTTCATATGTTTAAAAAATTTAATAAAGGGTTTGTGAGCATGAAATATTAAATAAATATATTTAATTTTAATGAAAAAGGTTTTCATAAATATTTATGTCATTGTAATGTTATGATAATATCATAATTAGTGATAAAATTAACTAACGTATTATTCATTAATCACCAATGAAATATAGTATTTCTAGTTATTCCCAAAAATTCATAATAATATGATTTAAGTATTATAATATCAAATAAGTAGCTAATTTTATTTATTTCAAATTATGAAAAATTAAATATTTAGATTTTAATATAAAATAAAAATGTTACCCCATTTTATAAAAAAAGTCTTTCTTAAACATTATGTTTTTATAATATTATTTCATACAAATTATCTATTTTAAATAGTGTTGACATTTTATATCACATATATACATCTTATATATTATCATAAATAACATTTTAATATTATCATTTTAATGTTATCATTTTAATTTAATAATGTTTCACAACCTTCATTTTAGTGTTTTAAAGAAAAATATCCTACTCAAAATTATTTTTTAGAAAATATATACTTGAATACTAGTGTGATACATTGAATTCCTGTAAAATAAATTTTATCATTCATAATTTTTAAAAATACATTAATTAAGTGTATCTAGAAAATAGAAAAGAATTATGATGAAATTTTAAAATACATTTCTACATTAATATTAATAGAAAAAGTAAAAGAAAAATATTCATCTAATATCTACTTAAATGAATGCTTCATTTTCCTTTGAAAAATATATGATTTATATCCTTCTTTTCCATATATGAAACAGCTTCTCAATTTTTTGTGACATTATCGGGTGTGTTTCATCAAACATTTTGGACATGAAAATATTTGGAACATTTTTTCTGTCATCATCTACAAAACATGATATTTCATGAGACTGAATACTTATTTTCTTTAATTTTTGTGGGCCTTAAACTATGTTCTCATTATTAACTATATTTTGTGATAGAATATTTAATATAAAAACAATATTTCTAACAATATTTCTAGTCCTAAAAGATTATTGGTCGGGAAAATCACTAGATTGTCCGTTAAATCAAGTGTTATATTGGTTCATCCATGACATAACCATTACAATAAAATAATTTTTAGTGATTTTAATTCTAAAATAAGTATATTTTAAAAGATAAAACTATGATAGTAAAATAAAAAAAATCATAAATGATGTGAACACCCAATCTTATAAATCATTAGCTTCAATATTGGTTATCCATCGTAATTTTTCTATTCGGCTCTCTAATCATGTTAACTTATATAAAAAGATTTCATTTTATTTATAATTGATGGTAAATAGAGTGTAAATTAACACAAACATATCCCTCATGATTTTATATAGAGGCGCGTAGTTTGGGCTCATTCACCGTGCACTAAAATGATGACCATAATATTATTGGCCAACTCTTTTTGGGTTTATTACCCCTAGATATATATATACTAATACAGTATCCACATTCCAATATCATACATGGGATTTAATATCACAAAAAACCATGATATCTCTAATTTACCCAAATTTATGGATGTTATCCAATTCAAAGAATAATTATTATGGGTTTCAATAATGTTTTATTATCATCATCACCTATAAATATAAATTTTTTAACACTTCCAAACTAAATGTTTTTATATATAATTGAAAATAATAGCATCCTTGTAACATTATACACTTTATTTCATTCATAAATAAATAATAATAATCACCCAATAACTTATTATCATCTAATGATTTCTGAATAGTTCTCTGATACGAACTATTACATCTCTAGGTGCATGCTCCCAGCTCCACTGCTAAAGACACAAAAAATTAAGAATTATCTTTGACAAACATATATTATCACAATATTTTTTTAACCATTTTAAAATAAACTTATTATTTCTTACATATGTTTAGTTAATTATGAAAAATAAGAAACTAATAAATCTCAAATATTCTCATCAAATGGACCCTTTTTTTCTACTGCATAAGCTGCTAAAATACACTTTAATGACTCTTTAATGATAACCATAAATTTTCTATACATGATAATCTCATATTTCTAGTATAAATAATTCTTTCATACATAACATGGGGAAAAACACAATCATGAGGGTAAAAAAAAACACTCAGTAATGGAAAACAGAATAATATAGAAAAACATGTGGGATATAAAGAATTACTTGATATCCTAATGAGGATGATCATAAGAATGGAATCATAGAATAAATACGTGATATAATTTTTACCTGGATTAAACAATGATTATAAAATAAGTGAATGGAATTATAAAAATGTGTAGACAACATAAACATGACATCATAAGAATACTTCATGGCTACGAACCTCATTGACATCACATACTTTTCTAAGATAACTACTCATGAACCATAGTTGGATGTGATCACTACCCAAGAACAATGATATCTCATGATATAAAAACAATAATTATTCATTTGGAGGGTTATATATTTTCAATACCATACATCAAAAATTGAAAATCATACATATGTGGTCAATATGTTTTAAATCAATATATCGCAGAAAAAACTATGGGAATAAAATTTGTTTTATAACCATTTTATATAGATCACTAAAAATTATTACTGATTTCAGGAATAAACATGAAATTATAAACCCATCATAAAATGGATATCCCATGACATTAATCATTATTCATGGTAAAACAAACTCAGTAATTATT
Organism: Viscum album; assembly: GCA_963277665.1. Taxonomy (NCBI): domain Eukaryota; kingdom Viridiplantae; phylum Streptophyta; class Magnoliopsida; order Santalales; family Viscaceae; genus Viscum; species Viscum album. The sequence continues at coordinate 823,395,626 of OY728148.1, read as the reverse complement.
GATACATATTGATTATTTACACTATATAGGACATGAATATATAGTTTAGGCAAAAATATCCAATGTTAGTTGACATATTGGGAATTTATGTAAACAAAAATCAATCAAGTATTGAAGCATAGGGAATTCATAGAGGGGAATAACATGAATGAAATAATGTATATACAATTGGATGATTATTGAAGACAAAATAAGTGATGGATCATACCATAAATGTAAAAGATAATTTCATAAGACATCCAAATATAGGTAGTGGATAGTATCTATTGATGATTACCCTTGATCAGGAATGTGATAAAAATGATGAAAAATATTAGACTAATTAGAAAACATTATTTGAAAATATTACCTTACCATATGATTTTAAATCATTAAATAAAAGAGATGAAGTCTCTTCGAAATCACTAATGTGGATGAAAGAGATGTTCACATGGAATCATGTAAAACATATTTATTTCAACCAAAAAGTCATGTGGAAAAAGATCAAAATATTTTGTTATAAATTATTATGAAAAACTATTCATATAGTTGGAAATAACCTTAGAAAAATTTGTAATGAAGGAAATTTGAATCATTTTAAAAAATTATGTTAGAAGAAAACATTTATTAAAATCTAATCATATTGAAAAGATTTAATATCCATTAAAACATTTATTGAAATCTAAATTTAAAAAACGATCTAACAAATTAACATTTTTAAAGGTTAATATAAGTATAAATTTCACATGTAACATTATAGGATAGACTCTTGATAGGTAAAAACATATATATAGAATAAAAATATACATTGGATAATATTCAATTTATTCTAATCAAAATAAATATTTTATTTGATGAATAATTTCATCAAAGTGGGGGATTCTAATATTGTAAATTAATATCCCAATATTTAAAGTAATTATATCATTAAAAAATATATTGGTATAAAAAAGCGACTTGGAAGATCAAAATTAAGAAGATATTTCACGACTCATTCTAAAAAGGAATGTAGATGAGAAAACAATTAAGGCAATAGTATCTTTTTAATATAAACATTTGATTGATTAAATTATTTTAAATGAACATATAATTCAACGAATAAAAGATATTTCATTATAATATATCTATTAGTAATAATATATAACATATAAAAGTAAATTTTTTTATAATGTAAAACATGTCTAAACAAATTTTGAGACAAATATCTATTCCCTTCCTTCCCAACTTAGTGGATCACACTCTAAATTTCTATAAAAACCCAAAAATATATTCATAAATTTTTTTAAAATATTATTTATATATATAATAATTTTATATATTTATTTTAATATTATTTATAATAAATAGTTTTAATTGTTCTAGAATATTTTTAACATTGGGTGTTAAGACATTTAGTTATCTGTCACATCGTTTTTAACGTTACTCTTAGTCCCTAATCCCGAATACTGTGTTAACCATTCATATATTACCAATAGTTATTTACTAAATATCCCATGATTTTTTAAATTTTTAACTTTTATCTGAGGATAATTTTATTTATTTCCCTTTAATATGTAGTCATAGAAAAACTAGTTTCAACAATTTTTAATGAATAATGATTATATAATAGAAACATGTTTAGATATTGATAATTTAACTCTAGAAAAGTTAAAACCTACTTAGTTACTTATTACTTCATTTAGTTAAAATTATATAGTATTCCTTAATCATTCACTTTATAAATTTTATAACAACTCTTATATAGTCCATTAGTTGACCAAAACCAAAGTAGGTTGTAATGATCTATTGTATCTACTGATGCCCCCCAAATAAATATCATCAAAATAAAAAAGTATGAAATACGAGAATATGTGTGTTATATTCCACCATAATTAAACTAAAATGTGGTGACAAAAATCTCATAGATTGTGTAAGCCTCTTACTGACACGTGATCTTGTGACCATCATAATGTCATAGGAATGATCATACATAGCACATAGCCTATGGGTGAACCCATAAAACCCCTTTGACATGTCCTTTCACTCTCTAGAAATAGCCTTGGAAAATCTTTGATCACGGGGCATCATCCAGATAAGCTCCCTTAAGCATATAAATTGTCAACCGGTTGAATCCTGAAAAACCATCCAAAATTACCTAAAAAAATGGAAAATTTCTAAAAGGTGGTAGCCTCTTTTTTTCATGAAGCTCACCGTAGACATCATCGAAGAGGATATTGATTTTTCTAAAAAAATTACAGAAACTTCATGAAATTCAAAAGCTTTTTAAAATAATAAATGGATATAAATACGGAGCAATTGAGAGCCTCTCACGGTTATAAAAATCATGTAACACACCCCTTGTTGTCTGAAGGACACCGCAAGAACCCGATGACATGACCACCTCATCTCACAAATTCCCTTTGGATTGTTATCCTCATCATGTGAAATGCTTCATTTATTTCCAATAAACATCACACCACCAATTTGGATCCTTAGGAAAAAATATGTAATTGTCTACGAAATGCGTGTGTATCTCTACATGATCATTTTTGGTCATGTGATGCACCACAAATATGAATGTTGGTTTTCCTTGAATACACCTAAAAACCCTCAAAAGCTACCCAAACATTGAAAAATAAAAAATTTCACTAAAAAGGGTAGGATGAGATAGCCTCTTTCAGTCCTAAAACTCATGTAACATGTCGTGGTTTTCCGAAACACGGTCTCACAAGACCCCACATCAGGCCAGCCTAATATCATGAAGCCACCATCACCATCTATCTTTGTATTACAAAAATTCATAGAAAAGACACATATGATCATGAGAAGTCCTTTCAATATCTATCCTAATCTCATGATGGCACCTGGATATGACAATCTAATAGATAGAATGTCCCTTTTCTTGTCCACAAGATTAATCAAGGCCCCTTTGATTGGAAATAATCCATTTAAGGAGGTGATGAAGGGAGGGTATTGTGGTCATTGAATGGCATACTACACATCAAGATTGATTCATGGAAGGACCTCATGATGACGTGTGGCATTGAATCCTTCCAACAAATCTTTCCTGGATTTGAATGATACACACCATGCAACAATATGAACTATTAGGAAGGAGAGTCATATATATTCATCACACATTCCTCAAAGAAGGATGATGGATTTTTTTCATCCAGATATACCACAACATCAAAACACCATTGAGGGTTTCTCAGATTTGTAAATCCCATGATCAGAAAATAATAATGCCAGGTAAGATTTGGGGAACAACTATACTGATTATTCACCATGCATAAATCACTTCACCTTATCACTCATTTATCACATGAAGGTATTCTGGAATGACTCATGAAGCACACCCCTCACATATACTAGATCACATGACACATAAAACAAGATGAAACTAAAAAAACTAATACATTCATGATAAAAGGATAGAACGAAGACTAATGGAAAATATTATTAAGAAATAAATATGTATTTTTTTATGCTTATGTGATTTGTGTCAACCACCTAGGAAACATGAATACACTATTGTGGGTCACCCTGATCTCATGATGTAACTTAGAAATTCTATTTAGATCATTCAAAGTACTTTGGACATGTCAAAGAAAGTCAATTGGCACTCCCCTTGAATTCCAACCATGTCTTGTGAGGCCCTATGGGTTCACTATCTAAACAAGATTATGTTATTAAGACATGTTTCCTGACACATATAACGGGACTATGAAAAGTTAGCTTATTCTAGAGATAGGATTTTAACATTTATAAATTATCATTTTATGATCTACTGGTATGCTATCCAGATATCGTGGTTACCTGAAGATATATAATTTAGGACATGTAACTCCCTCTCAGACGTGTATAACTATCTCTCTCTGTGCCCACTAAGAGATTCATCCATCTATTTCGATGAAACCTGAGAAAATAGGCTAGATCATGTGACACCTCTTGACATGTGAGATAAGGGCCTCAGATAGATTCTTGGATTAACATTCTCAGTCTCACAATGTCCTCTAAAAATCATCCTCAATAATTTGAAATACCTCACACATTTTATCCAAGATATGTGAAATCCTTTGGATCTGTCAACTAGATCATGATTTTTTTTCACTTTCTAGGAAAACATTCTTCGACATGTTAGGAAGACAATCAAAGAATGCGAAGTGAACAATAAATTCATGTCACACAGATGAGTATGCTAGGTTTTCTATTCATCCTATGAATTGATAACATTTTCTATCCTTAGTGTGTAAGACCTGATTATATGGTTTACATTAGTGGGTATGCCTCAAACACATGAACTATGATAACTCTAATTTTAACTATAATTAGGATGTGTAGGACACCATCCTATGGACCGAGCTCCATATCAAACATCTAAAGGGTTGTAGAAGAACATATGTCTGATATCCATATGCAATGAGAATAATCATTTCCCATCCCTTCTTTCTCACACTGAGCCTATACCACATAGGCTTAGTGATTCGCAATAATAATATTATTTTCATAATAATCCTCTACAAAGGAAAGAGAAACATCAGTGGGTAAGCCTCAACCAAATGAACTATGTGAACTCAAATTAATCCCATAATCAAAATGCGTAGGATTCCTTCCCAAAGACTCAGATCCACATAAAACCAAAAAATGGAAATCACAGTACATAATTCCTATAGCCACAAGCAGCGTTACTAATCATTGGTCATCCCTTATTTATCACACCAATCATAGCTCACTTGGTATTAGTAAGATGAAATAATAAAATCATATTCATCATAATCCTCTAAGAAGGCATGGTAAATATAAAAATACAATCCCTAATGACTTTCATGAAATGAATATCTCTCATATATGGTCAAATACTATAGGGATAGGTTTAAGGGAGAAATCAGAAAATAGTAACTATGAATCCTTCCATAACATGGACATTTAGGAAATCTCCTCGATTCTTGAGCTCAAATATCTAGTACCTTAGTTCCCTTACATATATAATATCCACATGATGATAAAATCCATGGTTTTAAACAAACTATGTTTCTGTTTTCTTTTAATAAACCGGATACATAGGATGCCTCAAAATATCGCAATCCCCTACTAAGAATAATATCTTTTTCCCTACATGGAATCATATTCCGAAGTAACTAGTTATATGGATTTGGTATATAAGCAGTTACCCATCATTGGGAAATGGATGAATAAATTAATATGCATACAGATGGATTCAGTAATGAGATACCCTTTCCTCTATTTTCTAATGAGATCCTATTTCCTTTTCACATAATGAGAATTATCATATTGTTCATTTATTAGGGTAACCAGTACCGTATCGAGATTAGGATGAGCTTTGTGAACATATCTTAAATCCTTATGATATCCTCATAGTAGTTTATACTTACCCCTAAAAGGGTGTGATGAGCCTGACCTCTCATCCTCTTGACCAATGTGAGCCCCTATGTTTCATTATTTCTAAAACCCCAAAAGTCGACATACCTTTGGAAAAAAATTCTGTAACTAGTTACAGATATGGGAACTGATGGGATTCATCATTAAGAACAAAAACAGTAACCAAATGCTAATTATTTTTCTACAAATCACCCCCCCCCCCCCGATCAAATACTGGGCCTAGAAAAACCCACATCAATGAGGGTTTCCCAGTCATCTCTTCTCTGTCAAAACATAAATGGTTAACCTGATGTGAATATATCAAGTAACCAAATGATCAGGTTATTATTTATTGGAGTGGTTTTTTACACTATAAGAAAATAGAAATAGTGAAACCATTTTGATTCTCTCAAATAAATAATTATTGGGTTGTAATAGATCATTTAATTTTGTTTTCTCGCTATAAGAAAACAAAAATTGTGAACCCAGCATGGTGTTGTTAAATAGCAGGATGGTCAATTTCCCATGCTTTTGGCCAAAATGTTTTAATTTCATGCAAAGAAGAGAATACTAGAATAAACCCTATAGAATATCTTCTATAAACATGGTTTCCCATGAAATAATTCTCCCCACTCGTTGACAATTCCAAAACAGCAGAATGGATGAATGAATAATAAAATAACAATTGTGTTAACCATCCATATCTAATTGAGTGCATCATGCCAACATTATTACCCTAATCAGTGACCATATTCATTGTTGTGTTCATGGAATCAGATATTTTTCTCATTAAAAACATCTTAATCATATATAATTTCATCATCTGGTGACCCTTTTTGGAAGTCATATGTGGATGGAAAGCCCTCGTGTCACAAAATGACCTCACCTTACTTTAAACTTCATCATTAGGCAGAGAACATGATCGACTGGGAGAACAATCGATGTTGTATAATTTGGAACCTCCAAATATATAATGAGGTCCTCTGAGTACTAAAGCCGATGATTCTACATCATCCCAAGAAATGTTTCAATAAGATAGTGGAAATTTTTGCCAAAACCAACCACTTCCAAAGCTTATCACTTAAGCAAAAAAATCGCCACATTCAGTCTCTAATGAAGGTGGACCAGGATTCCAAATATATCACCCTTATAGTTCAAGGGCCTCTTATGATATATCCTTTCAACTATCTTCACCTTCATCATCCTGAAGGTAGCCATCAATTTCCTGCAAGGTGTGCCACCTGACACCCATCCACCAGTGATGCCCATGCATAGGAAGCAAGGAAGAAACCAATGGTGAGGATGTTTCTACATTAACTTGACTGGGATCATATCTCAACTCGCACATACGATGTTATATAGCATATTCCAGTAGCAATCAATGAGTAGGCTCACATCCCCATTCACTCATAAAAATTATTTGGGAAATTTCTTGTAGATGACATGGGGGAGGCTCATATCTCTACCTGCATGGTAAATTACATTGGCATATTCATGATGGAACAAGGAATAAAGAATTAGTCTCATATCCCTACTTAAATCAATGATATCTTATTGTACATATTGGATATGTTCAATTTTCAGTCATATATCCATCCACAAACATTGATAAAATTATAATACTTCATAACAATATCTAAATAACTCTTCTGGAAAACTCTGACACTAGTAAAAATATAGGGACACATACATATTCCATCCCTATATCTAGTTCATCTCAACACTATGATCATCATGAAAATGAGGTATCTCCATAGATATATCACAAGATCCCACAACCTTCCAGAAGGATTATCAGCATATTCCAGTAAAGGAAGATGCATAGGAAAAAACACATATTCTTGTTCCAACTGGGGATCACTAAGTTTGATTGGAACATTCCTCGGGGCAAGGGAACATGCCTATCAAAAAATTCCATGATCATATTCCAAAGTCCCAGCATCGTTCTCATACCCTCATTCTGTTTGAGGCTCACTAAGTGATAGGGCAACATGCCTTAGGAAAAGCAAATATAACGATTGAGAAAGAAAATCTACATACTTTTATAGCATAGTATTGGACATATTTTATCATTATAGTAGTGTCTAAGCATGTTATAATTAATCATAACTCAGAACATGCACATATTCTTATAATTTAATCATTCTAAAATATTGTTGTAGATAATGAAATCCAGATGTAAATTCCTCGTCACGACCCATCCCAGTAGGGACCATGCTCTGAGTCCCCAAGACCGCCTCCAATAGGCCAGGGGTGGCTAACTAGCATTGAGTAGGCATATCAATAACATGGGAGGCATTCCATAGCTACCAATACGAACACAAAAATAACCAACCCCACAAATACTGAATTATAAAAAACACTGAGATGAAAAAGCTTGCATACTACTATCCCATATAACTGATTACAATAAGAAGTAATGTACAGTAAAGTAAATTAGGATATAATACAATCCCACAAATAAAGAAATACTTTGTTAACTATAAAGTCCAACCATTTAACAAAATATGTTCTGGGACTACTAGTTTGGGCCATAGGAACACCTCTACCTACCTAAACTCACAATCCATTATATGGTTCTGGTCCACCCTGGACACTATCAAAAGTTCACTCATCTATAAAAGACACGACATGTGCAGGATAATCCCATTTGGAGGTGGTTTTGGAAATATTAAATAAAACACCCTAAAACCAAAATTAAATACACAATGGGAGAGGTAATGTCAAATGTACATAATATATGTCTTCATAAAAATATCATTGAGATATACTCAAACAAAGACTTGTAGTCTAGAGGTATGTCACAACCACCACATAACAACAGTAAGGATTCCATTTGATGATTCCAGAAAATCACTCATCCGAGAGAACACACTCCTAAGTCTAATGGAAATGATGAATTCCATATGAGATGTACTATTCTTTATAATGCATCACGAGAGAGATACTCTAATATATATAATGAGATATATGATACCAGAGATGAGTATCACATCCAGGGCCATGTGGTGAAACCAACAATTTCATCTAGATTAACCTATTAAGTAGAATTTCAACACCCAGTGAATTTTGTCATGTAAAATCCAAGGACTCTATCTAGGACCATAATAATGAATAGGGGATCCAACTCAGGTCCTCCCAAAGATGTTCCCAACAACATTATAAAAACCATTCATGATGAAGTGATCATTCTCCTATGAGTGGTAAAGGATACACATTAACCCTCAAGGAAACGATCAAGGGCATCAAACCTAACAGAGCATATCCAGGATATGGGGGAAAAGAGATTCAAGCCATGTATAATTGATTACATGGTTTGTAGTATGGTCACATTCCATGTTCCTTGACATTGGGTACTACCTAGGTACTATGACCTGGGTTGTTAGAACATATCATGTAAAAAGGGAATAAGAAGTGCTTAAAAACATACACACAGTTCCCTTACATTCATTGTCCACTAGAGTATTATAGACATGTTATTTTCCATGGTGTCAACAAATGTAACTCTTCTTATGTACCGGAAAATGGGTTAATACTTGTAACCCATTCAGCCATGCATTGTGGGGGAGTACATGACGTGTCAGAACACTGTTTACTTTTCCCCATGTCAGTGTATCTTCCATGATACACGCTGAGTCTTAAGAGAAGGGTCCAACTGCCATGTGGAAGGGGTCACACAGCATGTGACATGTAATCAACTCCTGAAACAATATCTGACACTCTACAGGACCCATACACCCAACATTCTAGAATACGTATTGCTTTCTTATCAATTTAATAGAATCATTGTTCTTCATCTGCATTCCTTGGATGATCCTTCACTTCTTGATTCATTGGTCCATTAAACATGAAACTAGAGATTAAAGTTGATATAATCATCATAGAACTGAATCATTGGGTTTTGGGTCATTGATCGGCTCCAAAATCTGATTCTGATCACTCGCATGAAAATCACCCAAAGAATGATATCTCTTAAATCACTTCGATCCATCCAGCATCATCAGCATCATCATTGCACATCTTATAGGTCATCCAAATGATGGATCTTCAATTTTGGATCGTTTTACTGAGAAATGAGTATACAATGATTACAATTTCATTAACCACGATGTACGCAAAGAATATCTGTGGAGAAAAGCACAAGAAAAAACCAAGGAATGAACCTCAACATCTTTTCATTCCCTCATCAATCCATTAGCCAAGAATGATCCTGAAAAAATTTCAATTCTCAAAATAATCAAAAACCGATAATAATTCAACAATATAAGAACATCCTGCAAGGATGATGAATCATGGAATAACCTATTCCTTGGTTTGTTTGAGTTCATTATTGGATTCATAAATGGAGAAAATAAATCCAAATAACAACATCATACCTCTACATTGAATCATTTTTGGAATAGTATAGATCATCGTGTCATGGATGTCGGTGATATCTATCAATAATAGCATATCTTGATCCCTGATTTGCAATCCCATCGTCATTCATGAACAAGGGATTTATCCATGTTCTCTCCGAAACCTCCAAGAAATCCCAAGGTTATCCATCTAACACTACACTAATTCCTAAGGTCTGTTTAAAAATAAAACAACACTCCATTAGTGAAATGATAAAATAAAATAATTTCACCATTTATTTTATTTATTAGAACATAAAAAAACGATTATTCACAATAGACCATGGTGAAAAATGTTAGGTTGTTCCTAGGGTAAACTCACTGCTCTAAAAAACAATGCCTTTTGATTTATTATCTGAGCACCTATTTAGAAGTTATTTTACTTTTTCAAGAAACCCATTTATGTGTGTCTGTTAATATATTTCAAAAATTTATTTTGGGAACACTGTGCTTCAGAATCGCATGTCATCTCATCACCTGGTTTCAAAATTGATCCATTAATATTTAAATATAATGTGTTGAATATTTGATATATTATATTATCTCCACATTAGTGCATTACCTCCCCAAAAAGTCAAAAACATTGATACTCAAAAAAAGTGGGTATTGTGCATGAATCTAAGCCTCTTACTCCCATGTGGTCTACTATAGATTCATGTGCTTCCACCAGAAACACAATAGGGGAATAACTCAGCCACAAAATATCATATCCTATCAATCCTCAATATCCATGGGGCAATTAAAAAAAATTTCTCCATTATCAATGTTCATCTTTACCCAGTCGAGTATGTACGATGGGTCAGGCACATACATCCTCAGAAGAAACACATGGAATATGTCATGTACCCGATCAAACATTAGGGGAAGATCCAAGTGGTAAACGACCTAGAAAAATCTACATAGTATCTAAAAAGGGTCTATAAAACAAAAATAAAGCTTATTTCCCTAGGAAACCCTAGTTAATACCCATAGACATGAGACTCCAAGTAATACATGCTCTCCATACTCAAACTCTAAAGGCCTTTACTGCCTACCATCATAAGATATCTAATGGCTTGGTGTAGTCTTTATGAACTCCTGGATGATTTTCAACTTCTAAATATATTCTCACACTAACTCCATGTCCATGAGTGTCGAGTCTCCTGGGTCATTCTAGATAAGGGTTGACCGGTAGGGTTTCTTGTATAAATCCTCTAATAGTGTCATAACAATGGTTTAATGGTATATATTTTTGTATGCCAACTCCACCATCAGTAGTTGATCCTCCCAAATACGAAGGAAGTCCAATATGAGAGCTTGTAGCCTGTCATACTGAACCTAAATGGTCCTCTCCATATGGTTGTCTGTCTGGGAGTGAAATGCCCTGCTTAAGCATAACTGTGTCCCAAAAACCTCCTGAAATGCCTTCCATAACCAGTATGTGAAATCAGAATCTTGATTGGAATCAATCATAGATGGAACTACATGATTCCGAACTATATTTTGTATGTAGAAGAATCTCAAGATATCAATTGAACTCTACTCTTGGATTTCAGGGAAGTTGGAAGACTTGGCGAGTCATTCAAATGATAACCTAGATGGATTTGTGTCCCATGTACGTATGTGTCTATACTATTAAAGAGTATATCGATATCACATCCCACATTAATTCTGGAACCTCAGGGTTTTTTTCTAAACCTGATAGAAGCTAGTACTCAACCTTCACTTACTGGAACGTAAGACATCGAGAAAAAAACTCTTCGACTAACTTCTTCATCCATGACCACCAAAACTAACATCTTTGGTCCTGGGACAACATCTCCACATCAGGATGTTCAACTAAATGGGATGTTTGAATCCTTGACCAAATATCCTCTAGAAACACCACTAGTTAAACTAGGCATCCTCTAAAAAGGACCACATACTCCCAAACTTATGAATATTTATCAGGAACATGTCCTGTAGAAATCGAAGCACATCATGTCTTATAGTTTTTATCTTTGAGTTATGCCTCTCTGACTCTCTATATGATTATAGGGGTGAAAAACAATGACATGAGGTAAGCTACTCCATTTCCATCCATAAAGAATATATGTAATGAGGCCAAATACTCTAATTCTTCATTCAACAATTGTGAACTAGATCTCATGTTGAGAGAATCTTCCATCAAAGTCTGCTTCTTAGGAGTATTGATAATATCAAATTCATAGTACTTGAATAACTAAATACATCACATTAGTCTCATGTTCATATCATTCCAAGAGAGTATAAACATGAGACTCTTGTGATAAATGTACACAATAAACCACTCACTCATTCGATAGTGTCACCACATCTTGAATGAGAATACTACTGCTACCAACACAATATCATTTTTTCATATTTATTATCATGTGGCCTCAACTAGAATTATCCATAGGTAATAATAACTTTACTCCGCATCAGGAAAAACCCAATACTGATTCCTAATGCATCACAGAATACTACATACACGACACCCACCTCCGAAAATCTCAAGATCAAAGTGCTTGTTAAACTCTACCTCAACTACTGGAAATCCTACTAGTACTTTTTATCTAAAATAATGGATTCCCCATTCGAGTCAAAGTAGTCATGGGTGTTGATATCATGGAGAATTCATGTATGAATCTCTAGTAATATCCCGATATCCTAAGGAAACTACGCACCTCTGTCATTCTCATAGGTGGATCCCATGCAATCATTGAATCCACCTTGGCTAGGTCCACATCCACTCCATCTGATGAGATAACATGTCCCATAATGTAGAACACTTGAATCTAATACCAGCACATCAAGATCATCTAATATATTTGGTGCCCATGGAGTACATATGAAACCATCTTTAATTGTCATGCGTGATCCTCCTCAGATTCCAAGTACTGAAGGATGTTGTTAATGAATAATAACATGAACTGTTCTATGTAAGGCTGATAAATCTTGTTCATGAGTCCCATGAACACTACGATGGAATTTTCCATGCCAAAAGGGATCACCATGTACTCATAGTGACCATAGAGACATCATAAATCCATCTTCATTATATTCTACTCTTGTTCTCCAAATTGGGGATAGCCTGATCAAAGGTCAACCTTTGAGAACCATTGATCCCCTATCAAATGAATGAGGAGTTCATCGATCCTTAGTAGTGGATACTTGTTCTTCACAGCCACTTGGTTGAATAATCGGTAATCCAAAAAAAACCCATGTTCTTGTATGCATTTCTAAAAAACCAAACTAGCACCATCCAAGAAGAAAAAGTAGGTCTTACTAAGACATGCCTCTGTAATTCTTCTAACATCATCCTTATCTCACAAAGTTCTAAAGGATCAATTCAATATGATAGTGCTAATACCTGTGTCATCTCAGGGTGTATGTTGATGTATAATTATATCTCATAATTAGGATGTAATCCTAGAACATCTTTGGAGAAGACGTACACGTACTCGTCTACTACTACTAGGAAATGGAAACTCATAACATCTGATGTATCGACGGTCAGGTGATCCAGTTGATGTATAATCATCCTCACCCTTCTATGCCTGATTCTATCTTGTGCTTCATGGTTTTCACTTTCTACATCTAAGGAAAACATAGTTCCATCACCATGGACACATTTCACCCTACACCTAAAATAGAAAATATCTTCAGGGAATGTGGATATACAATCCATTCCAGGAATTAATCATAAGTCCCCAATTCTTCCACCAAGTGGTTCCTGCTGAAAATCATACATCCAAGTGTCAGGTCACACTTTTGGAAATGATGTGTGATCATTGAGTCTTCTCCAGTCGGTATCTCCAAGCATAAGGGCCGAGTCAATGGTTCACTAGGAATCTCTAGTTCTGAAAACAGATATGTGGTGGGAAAACAGTGACTAGAACATATATCAAAAATTACTATTGCTAAAGTAAAATATATACATATCATACCATGAATCATTATTAATACCCCTAGGTCATAAACCTATAATGTGTGCAGCTATCTTTGCGTCTTTCCTCCAGCTCCTTGAGCGTGGAATGTTCAACCTGGTGGTGTTGGTGGTGACAATTTCAAATGTCGACCGCCTCTTGCAGCTCTCTGAACTCCTCTACCACATTGACCGCCCTTCATATCTTCACGCTCATGTAACATTATATACCTTGGTGGTCCATAAATTTTCTCCATGTCTCCAGTATAATGGCTCAGAAAATATCAAGTAAAATTTCCCCTTACATCACATAAATAAAACTACTTCTTTCTAGGATTAATTTACCTACTATATGAGCCCTAAAAATCAAATCATCTATCCTTAGATCTCTTCTGAAAATGTATCCCATTTCCAGATCCCTGGGATTGACATCAACTCCGTGATGTTAGGTATCTACACCTGCTCATCTACTGCTGACTATAATCAGATGTATCTTCTTATTCAAGAACATTTTCACCACCAAATATCCCTCAATAACTCTAGTATTAGTCAGAATGAATAGAGGGTTAATGCTTGCTTGGATGACTCTACAAAGACATTTCACGGAAATTCTAGCCCATATTTAAGGATATATAACCATATCCATGGAGTACATGGAATGGTTGGTGATCCTTGATAAATATTCAGTCACTGTCATTCTACCTTGATAGAGCTTATGAATCTCATGTATATGCACAAATATTAGTGTATTTGGTGAGAACAACTCTCTAGTGAGGTACTCAAACTCTTTACGTGAAAATTGTTTCTCATCATGAGTCTAAATAACCAAACTCCACCATCTACCTATTTATATCAATAGAAGACTTGCCTCCATGACCTCCATCTGATCTACTGGTGTCCTAAATAGATGGAAAACTCAGGTCATCACCTCAAGCCACTCCTTATCCACCTTTGGGTATGTCTCAGCTCGGAACCTAAGGGGTATCTATTTCTGAACATCAGGGAGCACACTCATCCTAGACTCCACATTTTCTGGTACTACAGGCACAACATGCTACTCCACTAGTTGTAGTATAGCTAGTTAACCTCCTAGAGGAAACAACTGGGGAACTAGCCAATGTATTGAAGCCCCAAATATGAGGGTGTCATCATCATGATTGAGGTTTTGAAACCTAACTGGTATGCATGTTGGGGGAATATTTTATGTAAACAATATTCCAGACAATAAATGTGTATATTTGGAGATATAAATTGGAAGTACAGGGAACCACAACCAGTTCCAATATGATTCATGTACCATTATTTTCCCTACAATCAGTGTTCTCTTGTACCGAGTTGAAAAGAAGGTTATCCAACTCTGGATGTATAGATATGTCAGGTGCCACACCAACACTGGAGTCCATGGAATAATATCCAAACTCAAAAAACATAACACTATTTCCTCAAATCAATATCACTGAATCTAAATTATAATGTATAACTGAACATATATGATACCATGCTATTGCGACTCATCCCAATGGGTCTCACTCCATAACTCCCCATAACCACCTCCAATAGGCCATGGGCTGGTGACTAGCACCGAGTAGGAATATCACTAACATGGGAGGCATTTCCTATGTACCTATACACACACACACAATTGTTATCCCATAAATGATGAAATGTAATAAAGCCCTATTAAACAAATGCATACATTCCACAATACCAACCAACAATGTATGATAGAAAGAAATGTAGAGTAATGTAGGATTGTCCATAATAATGTCCCATAAAAAATGAAGTGTTTAAAAACAATGAAGTCCAATGTATAAAAAATTAGGTAATGGGATTACTACTCAGAGTCATAGGAACCCCCTGGCCTTCCTAAACACACAAAGATCTGTATATTGCTAGTACTCCCTTGTATCCTTCAAAATAAAACTCATTTCCACAAGACAGAACACATATGGGAAAATCCTATGCAGAGGTCAGTATAACAATACTTATTAGGACACCCTAAAACCACAATGCAATAGACAATGATATAGATAAAATCATCTCTATATAGTATATGTCTACATAACAAGAACATCCAGATATACTCAAAACAAGATGCATAGTCTAGAGGTAAGTCACAACCACAACATATGAACACTAGTGATTTACTTAGAAGATTCCCCAAATCACTCATCCAGGGGAACACACTTCTGATTTTAATAGCACTAATGACATCCATTCGAGAATTATTGTTTGTTTGAAACCATCCTGAGAGAGATATACTGATAGATCTGAAGAGATATATGACACCACATATTAGGATCACAGTCAGGATCCAGGGGTGATACCAAAAACACCATTTAGATTAACCTGTTATGTATATTATTGACAACCAATGAATTTGGTTACGTAAATACAAAGGACTCTATTGAGGTCTTGAATAATAAATAGAGGATCCATCATTGTGTGTCTTTAGGGGGGGGGGTTCCAACAACTCTATCCAAAACATCTAGCCGAAGGGATCATTATCTTATGAGTTGGAAACAATACACGTCAACCCTCGGGGAAAGGATCTAGGGAACAAAACCTAAGAAATATTTTCCACGGTATGGTGGAAAAGAGATTCAATCCATGTAGAGAGGTATGCATAGCATGTATAAGGGTCACATGCCATGATACATTATCCCAGTTACTATTTGTGTACAACATCCCATGTCGTGGGAAAATTTCGTGTAAAAATAGATTACAATGAGTGTAGTAAGTCTTAGACATCATTCCCTTCTATCCAATTTCCACCAATGTACTCTAGATATGCTCTAGTACACCGTACCAACCCATGTCACTATACATGCGTACCATTACATGGGGTAATCCATGTAACTAGTTCATCCAAGACATGTGGGGGAGTACGCGCCATGTCAAAACCCTGTGTACTCCCCCCCCCCCGTACATCTATTTATTCTGAGATACACATCGATTCTTGGGGAGGGTACAACATGACATGTTTAGGGGTCACACATCATGTGACACACAATTGACTCCTGATACCCAAGCCACTGCTCATTGGTACCCACATGCCATATATTCTAGAATACACATTGTTTTCTTCACGATTTTCTGAAAACATTGTTCTGCCTTCATGCGCCTTGGAAAATCCTCAGGTGCTTGAACTATTGTTTTTTTACCTAAATAATGGAGATAAATGTTTTTCTCATCATCATAGAATTAAATTGTTGAGTATTCAGCCTTATATCAGCTTCTAAATCAGATTTCGATCACCAACATGAAAATCACCCGAAGAATGATACCTCCTGAATCACTTTTATACGTCCGTCTCCATCTTCATCGCACCTCTGATAGGTCATCCCAATGTAAAATCTTCAATTTCTAATAGTTTCAATGAGAAACATGGGTGAAACAATCATCCATTCATAAACCATGAAAAACATGAAGAACAAAAAGAATTTTGGGGAAGAAAATGACTAGAAAAACCCATGGAATGAACTTTGGCCTTTGATAATTCTAGTATGGATCCATTCTATATAAACGATATAGAAGAAAAAATCAATTATCAAAACAAGAAAACCTCGATAATAGTCCTACAGTGTAGGATCATCTGGTATGAATAACGTACCATGGATAAACATGTTTTTTGGCTAGTCCATGTTCATCGCTGAATTGAGAAATAATGAAATGAAATCCCAATAATAAAATCCTACCTCAAAGAAGCATAATTTTCTAAAGAGGATCAACCATATTGTCATCACTGTTGGAGGGATCCATCAAAAATAGCATTTTTTATCTATGATCTGCAAAACTTTCATCATTCTCCATCGTGAGAGTTCTCTATGTTCTCTCCAAAACATAAAAGAAATACTTGGGTTATGCATTTAACCCTAGAATCATGGATAAGTATTATTTAAAATGGAAGTACCTTTTACTCTATGAAAATCTAAAATAAAATAAATTCACAATTTAATTTTTTTTATTAAAACTCAGAAAAAAAAATTCAATATAGACCTACACCAGGCATTGTTAGGTCACACCTTGGCCTGTTAGCAAGTGACCCTCATAATCATAATGTAGGTCCTAGCTAGATGGAGGTGTGTATGTTTTATGAATAGGATGTCAACATTGACATGTTGAATGATTTAAGGGGAAAACCTCCCCTATAAAGTTTTAGAATCCTCCCATTGTTGAATATGAGTCCCTGATGATTTTGAAAAGGATTTCATTCATTGTCTACACCTAAATATATTGGATAATAATCCACTACTGAAGTCTAGAAACCTACATTATCTAGGATATAAGGGTTACAATAGAATATAATGATATTTTATTATTATATAGACCTTTCTGCTCTCTCCATAGCCCAGGATCCAAAAAAAATAACATCACATATCTGCATCATGATGGACCCCAATTCATCAATTATTTTCTACACCAAATGTCAGAATCAACATCAAGAATTTGTATTCGATTATGGGGAATGTATGGAACAGTAAAATGTTCCACACACATGGAATTATGGACCCCTCTGATACATTTTCCTACAATTTCATAGACTTTGCATAAATTTGGGGTCTAGGAAATGCCTAGTCCAGTTGGTCCCCAGAACATAATTCCATCACCTAAATTATGCCCATACATCATGAATGTTGGATGATTATAGATGTCAAACATTTGAACTAGTACCCTTAAAGTAATTCGTACATCACATCCAATGTTTTGATCATCCAGATAACATCCCATAAAGAATGATTCTGATCATGGGATGCAGTCACACCCGGCTCCTACATGAGCATATCTACACTACATCAAATGGGTCATAGTTGTAGTTTCCATATCAACTTTTCATGAACGTAATCAACCCACGAGGTATGGAGAATATATTCCACCACTTCCACCAATTCAATCAACGATTCACAAGAGGATTTGGGAACTTTTTTAGGCAACTGTGAACAAACCCCATCCCACTCGAATGGGGGAATTTATATGTCAATCACCATCAACATTGTCATCATCCCCCTAGAGGGTCCTCATAATATCAACTGTGATTCCAGATCAATCACATCCCATGGGAATTGGGGAATTTATATCTCAATGTTTAACCTTGAAGTCCTAAAATCCCCAACTAGAATAATAGGATCATCAACAAGAAGATCATTAAAATCCAATTTCATACCATAATAACTCCTAACTCTTAAGTTTGTGGTGGATTTCTATAATCATCATCACCACACATAGAATCAGTCTTATCTAGGATGGGTGGTAAATTTCAATGTTCAACACCCCATCTGTTCCTCCCTTCGTATGAAAAACATATTCTATTAAGATACCGTTAAGAAATCATGATCCAAAAATCCCTCAATGTCACTACTCATAGTCCATAATAAGAGGAAAATATGACAAACGTGATCCAACCCATTGGTGTCTGAAGCCAAAATGTGTCAATATAGCCTAGGGTTGGAATAAAGACGATGAAGAATGTAGTGAAGAATCATCATGTTTCATCAAAAGTAATGGTATAACCACCATTTCCTGATATTCATCTATAAATTTTATCACTTTCAACTCAATAGAAATGGTGGGTCATGAAATGAATTTGGCTGACCACAAAAAAACCTTCAGTGGATTGTGATTTGAATGCACAAAACGAGGTCGCACCCAAGCGAAACCAAAGAATTATCCCAAATTTGGCACCTCAGAAGATAGAGTTTACAACTCTGTGGAGGAATACTACCGATGAAATAGGGGAAAGTACAACTATATCTGGATAACCACCATAATTAATTTTAGTTCTTTCCATGGAGGAACAATTATCACAATTCAAGGTTGAGATAAAAAAACTTAAAAACTCAATGATGAGTTTCTTAGGGGAAATATTCTCATTGGGTATCACCTTTGGATAGAGGAAAAATTCTCCCTACCATAGCCAATCCAACAGTAAGAGCAGTATCAAATTTTCAGACTGGCTTCAAATACATGCAGTCAATCTATATAAATGAGGATGTTGAAAATGATCATGACTCCCCTACATTACGATGAAAACATCTCCAATTCCTATAGGATCATTCAATCTTATAAGGAATCAATAATCAGTGGGAGACAATGGTTGGGACCCCACATCAACCCCCTCCCACTCCCTATAGATGGGATATGGCTCAAAAAATGGTTCCCCAAGAGCTGTTTAACATTATAGATTCAACCCCCCAATATTTCATGGTACTTTATCTTTAATACTTTCTATTTCGCGCAACACATAATTATCTTCTGTAACATGCTAGATTTAGTTTCTGCAAAACATCACTTTAGTGTTAAAATTATATAAATTATATACTTATAACTTATTCATTAAATTTAGTAACATAAATATTAATAAATAATTTATAAATATTATTTATAATTTTTTCACCTAAAACATATTTATAAATATATTCTCAGGTTTTTGTAAAATAGTTATATGTTTAGTAATAATATTTTCATAAATGAACTACTTTTTATGTCCTTTTCTAAACAATAATATAATTAATTTTAGACACTCTTAGAAATTCAATTCGGTTAATAGGATTTCATTTTTTAATTTATAATTTCACAATTAGAAAATGATGAATTTTTGGTATTTTTCTAAAAACATTCAATTTTTTATGAATAAAGAAAAACACTACATTATTGTTTAAAAATAACTTTTCATTTAAATATTTATATTACATAAAATTTATTTTAAAGTAATAATATAGAAATAATACATATATTATCCCAAATTACAATTTTGGAATCATTTTTATAATATAATTAGATATATAAATTCATTAAACATTTTTTAATGTCTTTTTACCCGCCTTCTAGCCACATTTGCATATTAGTATTAAACATAATTTTACAACTTTAATGAATTGAGTTTTGAAAAAAGTACATACATGTTTGTAATAGGTATGAAAACTTTGGTCTAATATGATCAAATTAATTTTTGGTTAATAGTAATATTTTAATTTTTTACCATAGTTAATGAAATATAAGGCAATTAAAGGGAAAAAAATATTATAATAAAATAAAATTATGAAAAAAATCCTAATTTTATTGTATATTTATCTTTCGAACCTAATAAACATTAGGTAAAAAACTATTATCCTTTCTAGGAAAATTGTGTTAGATTATCACATTTATTGTATTTTATTTAATGAAGAGATAAAATGTTATATATATATTTAAATAATTATTTTATTTTTAATATGAGTTTATATAAATGAAATTCTTGAATATAGATAGTATATAGAATTATAATAATAATATATGGATCATGATAATGTATTTATAATTTTTAGACATTAAATATATAAAATAAATTGTAACACAATGATGATACAATAATTGTTTAATTAATTTAGATATCAAATAAAATATATTAAAAAAACTAAAATATAAATTATTTAAAATGATAAATTTCATAAACTTATTTTATAGACACCTTAGATAGGTTAGTTACATATTGAATGTATTTTCTATAAGATATCATGTAGGTTTGATATTTTTAAAATGAAGATATATAATAGAATTAAAATTATCATAAATGATATTTTAAAATAAATTCCACTTTATTAATTGATATAAAATTAATAAAAAATAAAGTTCATCTAAATAACATGAAAAATATTAATTATTTCATAAATAATCCAATTAGGTTTCTTTGGCCATTTTATAGTAACTATATTAACCCTATAGTGTAAAAATACAAGATGACATGGTAAGAGTTAAACAGTTTAACTAAGGGAAAATCCGGAAGAGAAAGTTACATTCATGATATGAAAATTTATAAAATTAATTTTTTGAGAGGTTTTAATCACATACTCATATTATCCTATAAATAAATCACTTTATATCTATTTTAAATTGAAAAACAATCTATAATAAATTAATATTTTAGGAACTCCCAAATGTTCCCCCCACCTCTCTTATAAATGGGAACTTCTCTTTCTCTTTAATCAACACTTAAAATTACCATTGGTTCGGTCAAACCCAATCAATTACCACTAAAACAATCAAAAAAATGTATCCTAGAGGTAATAATTGGAGAATAAATCCATCCTGTGTATTATTTCCGTGAAAATAAAAAGGATATACCGAAAAAAGAGGAAATTATTTTAACACCTCATTCAATGTTCTTTTCTTCTTATACTTCCTCTTCGTATTTTTTTCCATAATGAAGTAAAAAATACATGATATAACATATTATGAT
The DNA here is from genome assembly GCA_963277665.1 of Viscum album. NCBI lineage: Eukaryota > Viridiplantae > Streptophyta > Magnoliopsida > Santalales > Viscaceae > Viscum > Viscum album. The sequence goes on along the minus strand of OY728148.1, from coordinate 823,373,767 downwards.
ATTTTTTTATTATTATGGTAGAACCATATTTATCATTTTTCCCATCCTACAAAAAGCAATATCACGGTACATGCGTACATACGTCTGACCGTCTCCACAACATGGTGTAAAATGTTTTTCATGTAAACATTATTTCTATGGGTATAAGGACGCATATAAATGATGTAAACAATAAATATTACATTATATTGTTTATTTAATATTCATATTCAATACAATTTCATACTATATAACCATTAATGAAATGATATTGTCGCTCATGTGTGTATATATGACTTACTGTCTCAACGACTGGATGAGATTCATCCTCCATATTCACCATTCATTAATGATTATAAAAATATATAGTAATAATAAGTATAAAATATATGACATAATAATTCTACTATAATTATATATTTGTGTGTTTTTTGGTGTGTGTGTGCATATCATTTATTCAATTCAATTCAAGATGATAAGAAAATGGACACAACATCCATGCGTATGCATTACCTACCATCTCTAAGAATGGGGTATTCCATTTCATATATATATATATATATATATATTATATTTGTATATTCATAATATATATGATATATATAAATATTTATACATTATGGATTCTAGTAAATCAGGATCTGGTTAACACGATGAAGAATAACAAGTCAAAACACGTACGATAAGGAAAGAGATTATTACCCAAACTATTGCTTTAACTTCTATATTATTAATAAAAGAGTAATATAAAGTCATAAATGAATCATTTATGATATCATATATATCATTATGGTTCTGTTAGAAAATAATACTATTTGAAAAATATTATACAAGAGCTTCAGACACGTACAGAGAGTATCAGACCTAATGTAAGGGAATTTCATCTCACTTTTAATTTGTGAGAGTTATAATCCATGTTCACTACATATTTATCATGTGTGGGGTATGTAATTCCCATATAATATTTTATATCATGAATAACTTTATTTTCATTGTAGTTAAATATTCATTTGAAGATATCATTATTATCATATAAATGATCAAAGTGGTATGGAGTGCTTGGAATGTTTAAAGAATTAATATTATTTCCATTTAAATATTCTTCATATTATCATAAATATTTATTTATATGTATATAAAAGATTATAAAGAAAATTTTATGTCTAATTTTAATTTCATTCAAGTTTTTTCAAAAGGAATAATTTTCTGGTTTATTATTTGGACTCATTAACTAAAACCTAATTATAAATGTTTTAAATATTTATTATTATAAATGTATTAAATATTTATTCTTATAAATATTTCACATTAATGTCCATGTATTCAAAATGGTTCTAAAAAATTATTTATATTGACATGAATGTTTCAAAATGATAAATCCTTTAAGAAATTTATATGTTTAATGGGGCATTTTTATTCAAACATCTCTTTTTAAATGTATTCTTTTATAAGTGTGTGACTTTGGAATAATTAATTTCAATGAAAAAGGGGTATTCGTATCAAGATATTTTTAATGATTTTATTATATTATTTTCATCTATGTCAACATATATTATTAGATTATATTCTTGATTGAGGTTGATTTATTATAAGAAAATCGTTTGTATTGTATTGAATGGTTTTTTTATGTTTTACTATGGATGTTCTATTTTTTCACAATTCATGGTTTATGGTTAAAGTATTAACAATTCATATTCTAGTTTTAATATAAATTATTATGTTATGTTAAACTCAGTTCATATGAGGAATGCATTGGACTTAGAATGAAATGGGATGGGACAAAATTAATGAAAATCTTATAGGTTGGGTACTAGATAATGAAGGACGTTTAGGTTGGGGACCAGTTAATGAAATCCCCTCGATGCATCAATAATTCCAACGATAAAAACTAATTTGGGATTTTAATAACATATTACTCATATGGTCTTAGAATTAGGCCTTGAAGGTATGTTTATCATATGAATTCCCACATTTTGAGATTAATAATGGATATTACATGTGATTATTCAACTAGTATAATATCCATGTGAATGTTTTGATAGCATTATTTGATTAATTGTAGCCATATTATGCTGAATATTATGTTTATAAGGATTGTGTTTAAGTTTTATACATGACATAAAATTCTAAAATTATTAATGAATGCTTATAATGTATTGTTTAACCTTATTGAGCATCTGATCTCACCCCTTTCTTATGTTTTATTTTCCAAAGATTGCAAGAAATTTTTTATGATTGATATGAAGGGTTATAGTATGAGAATAGTGGTGTTCTCAAAGGATTATATATGTTTTATTTTATGTTTTAAATTGTAATGTAATATTCATGTTTGTAATCAATTTTTCAATAATTAAAAAATGATATGTCCTTAAGGATTTTATTCCTTATAATCAAGCCAATGTATTAAAATAATGCACTGACTCTGGGAATCTAGGGTCGGGTCATTATAGTTGCAATCAACACTAATCCCACAGAATCCAGACCAAGACTCACAACACATAATCACAACCATCAAACCAAATGTATTAAAATTAAACCAATATGGATTCATTAATTTCCACATTAATCTAATCAGGGTGATCACAGAATAGGATTGATCTTGGGGTGTCTCATTATTTAACCAGTTGTATATGATTAAACTTCTTTCATGTTACTGCCATTTTTCAAATCACTACAAGAAAGACAGAGTATCACTGGTGGGAAAGAAAAGACCCCCAACAGTCATGATTTTCAAACGGAATACCACCATAACAATCTATAAAATAATCAATGATAAAAAATTAAAATATATGATCAAACATCAAGACAAACCCTACGCACATTTTTAGTTAAACGGGTTATCTTTTGATCATATTAAATTATTATTCAATTAAATTTTCATGAAGAGTATCTAACCATTAATTACTAGAAAAAAATAATACACCCACTCAGTATAATGCACAATTAAAGATAAGTTGAAGAATATCCCTACTTGGCTGATCAATGATTAAAGTTTCTTCTTGCACCAACAATATGGGATGGTGTGACTTGCATGAAGAACCCCAAGGCTGAGGAAGAATGGATCCATTATAGTCACACAACTCTTCTCAGAAGGAAGACTCTAGGAAAACAAAGCAAAAGAAAAATGGAAGAATGAATATATGATCTTGGCTTAAGAAGAAGAAATATCCTAAAATTTGGGAGACCAGTTCAAAGTACATACAAGTCAGATCGTGGCTTGATGATGTGGATGGGAAGTTTCACACATTCAAATTAATTTTGATTTATTAATTCCCCTTGGAAATGTTGGAGATAGACTAGAGGATGGTTATGAGTTTATAGATTAACTCTAAATGGTGAAAAACACGTAACAGTGGAGAAACTGGAAAAACTCGGAAAAACTGGAAAGGAGTCACCGATGAGTGACTCACTGATACTGAGCTACCAATTCCACATTCTACTGAACCAATGATCTACTGACCCCCCCCCCCCCCCGTGACTTACTGATGCCTTGATCTATCGACATTAGTCCACTGGTGCTACGCCACTGACGTTGAGCTACCGACGTGAACTATTGAGTGTTGAGCTACTAACTTGACCTACCAACGCCTCGACTCACTAATATAGATTCCTTAAACTCACGTATGTTGATGCACTTTTACACAAATATTAAGATGAACCATGAATAACCAATGAATTTTCATGATAACACACTGACATGATGAAACACTAACATGCTGGAGAACTGAAATACTAATGGGAAAACTGGAAAAAAACAGAAAACTCTTGAAAGAGCTACTGATGGCTCCAAAAACACCTCAACAATGAATTTTCACAACGGGCCTAAGGAAAATATAGTTTATTACATCATATAACTCTAAAACTATTAACGACCTAGAGAATTTGAAACTAACCAAGAAGAAAAGTTGTCCGAACAACATTCCCTTAAGACACTGTTATGGAGTAAACTAGCCTGTATTGAAAACAAGGGGGAAACTCTACATCCAGGAGAACCTCTCTAACATCTATCTCCTAATGATCTCGGGAGACACTAATCCTTCATTCAACTAATTAATCATATAAACACCAAGGATCACACTATCCAGATACATGGATAAGGTATCTTCTTCCCCTTTCAGAGATATTGTCCGCTTTTGGCGGCACTAACTCCCCCACATCGGATTAATTGCATACACAATAATATTTCTTTATTAAGGATCAGATTCTCCCCTCCCCATATTCAGGAATATTCACAAAAAATTAAGAAATAGGGAAACAAATTATCATATAGGAAATGAGGTCTAACATTACATCAAATGTAAGGATAAAAAACACAAGAGAAAACTCATAATTTTTCTAGGTACTATGCTTGCATCAATGCCACCCATTCTCAGGTACTCACCTAGAAGACACCATGCCTCCATATGAAATGAACCAAGAGAATTATCCATTCATGAATCGGCTTCTCCTTACAATCCTTGATTCTCACTAGTTTCTCCATGAACATTGCATCATACTCGATATCCATCTCTCCTTAGTCCAGGACGTGGGAGTCTTCATTTAGATATCGACATAGATGAGAGACATGAAAGACATTGTGGATCCTTTCCAACCATGGTGGAAATGCCAACTAATATTCCACCTCTTTGACTTATCCCAACACCTCTAAGAGTCCAATGAACCTAGAAGAAAGCATACTCCTCCAACCAAACTTTTTTGGTCCACACCGAGGGCAGACCTTTAAGAACATGGGGTCCCCAAACTCTAACTCCAAGGGTTTCCTTCTATTATCAACATATGAAATCTTCCAATCTTGATCTTCCATCGTCCTTTCATCCACAAGATGAACCTTCCTCGTCGTGCTCTACACTACCTCTAGCCCAAGAAAACCTACCTCTCAAACCTCTATCTATCATACAGGTGAAAGAAATGGTATTCCATACATGCATTCAAACAGTTCCATTACAATGGTAGAGTGATAACTATTATTGTAGGAAAAATCCACTAGGGGAAAAGAATCGTACCCATGATCCTTTGAATTCCAAGACACACACTCGCAACATATGCTCCAACGTCTTGATGGTCATCTTTTTCTACCCATCAGTCAGAGGGTGGAAAGTAGTGCTAAGTCATAACCATGTGACAGAAGATATTTGTAATCCCTTCTAGACTCGTAAATTAAATTGTGTATCCCGATCTGAAATGATGGATCTTGTAACTCCATGTAGTCATACAACTTCACCTACGTACCTTTTTGTTAAGACCTCCACTGTGCACAACTCCTTAATATCCCAGAAGTGAGATGATTTCCTCAAATGGTCTGCCACTACCTAGATGGCATCACAACCTCCCTCATACATGGGTAGTCCTATGATAAAATTAAATGAAAATTTTTCTCACTTCCAGTCGGGAACATTCAAGGGATGAAATAGACTATCAGGAACATCATGTTTAGCATTCACCTGATGACACACAAGGAAACATTCCCCAATCAATGCCACTGCCCACTTAACTCTTGGCCACAAAAACTATCCTATCATTCCATGGTACATGTTAGAGTATCCTATATGTACCTCTAGGGGTGATTTATAGAACTCATTTATAAATCCATCATAGATCTCCACCAAGAAAAATAGATTCTCATGGAACAACATCTGATTCTGACTATCCTTCGACTATCCCTGTAGAGAATCACCCTAGATAATGTGATCACACATCACTTCAGCCTCTCTGTCTCCCCACTGAGACACCTCCACATGTCGTACCTTGGAAGAATACAATATCATCTTAAACAAAAAGACTCTACCATCCTCCAATATCAATCCCTGATGTAAATAATTCAACTCCTCCATTTACTTACAAGCATCTGTAGACTCCCAAACCACATCCTTTTGTAGCTTCCAACTCATGAAATCATCCACCATTATCCCCATTCATGAGATGTATGATATTTTGAGGTCATAGTCCTTATAAAACACCATCCACATCTGTTTCTGCAAGTTCATGTCTCGTTAGGATAAGACATAAATCATGACCTTTTATCTGTGAAGTTGAAGAAGTGTTCCCCAATGAGGTAATGCCACCCCAACATTAATGTGAGAATGACCACTAAAAGTTATATGTAGTGGGTGGAATATATGTGTTTGGGAGGATGGGACTGCCTAGTCCCATCATAGATCACTCCCTACTACTACATCAATACACACCCCAACTGTAGACCATGATCATCACATAATACCTTGAACATTACCCCTTACAATGGTAATTTCATCATTAGGTCACTTAACAGCTTCCCTTTTAGATATATAAATTCTTTTAGGCACTTCTCAATCAATATAATTTCTTGTTCCTTTCTGGTTAAAGACATCATAAAATATACAACTTGAGAGAAGTCAGATATGAAGCTCTGGTAGTAACCTTCTGGACCCAGGAAACTACCAAACTCTACAAAGTTATTGGGTGATTCCCAAGAAACAACTGCTTCTACCATCAATGGGTCTACTTCTATTCCCTAATGGGACACCACATGTTAAAGGAAGTTCCCCTATCATGACCAGAAATTTCACTTCAATAAATAATCATAAATCTGGTGGTGTCGGAGGACCTCCAAAACTATCCTTAGATGCTTGACATGATCCTCTTTTGATCTTGAGTAGTTTAGGATTTCTTCAATTATTTTAACCATGAACCGGTCCTGGTACTCTCAGAAAATAGTGTTCAAGAGTTTGATGAACACAACTGGTGTGTTCTTAACACTGAACTGCGTGACCATGAACTCAAAGTGCCCATACATACAGTTGAAAGCAGTCTTTGGGATGTCACCCTCCTTCAACCCTCAATTGGTGATATCCATACCACATGTCGATCTTATAAAACCAACTTTATACTTTCCACTGGTTTAAAAGGACATCGATCCTTGGGTGGGTGTAATGGTTATAAAATGTTACCTGATTCAGTCTCTTTTATTATATGCATATCTTGAGGCCACCAATAGCCATATTCATGAACAAGAATAGAGCACCCCATGGTGACAAACTTGGTTGAATACAACCCTTTTTCATCAAGTCACCCACCTAAATCCATATGTCCCTCAACTCATAAGGTCCTATCTAATATGGAGAAAAAAAATCAGACGGACCACTATTTGTATGTATATACCAAACTCAACATCACGTTATGGGGGTAGAGGCACAACATCTTCGTGGAATACATCCAGGGAATCACTATGAATAAACAAAAAATCCACCATCTCTAAGTCTTCAGATTCCACTAACATCCTGACTAACAAGAAAATATGGGGCCCCACATGCCGGATGACATCCTGGCAACTCAAATTGCCATTGAAATCCACCCACTTATCACCCATATCTAAAAACATTACCATTATTCACAATAATTCAATAACAATATTCACCAAAAACATCTAGTTGATGCATATAATGAACTCTTATGGATGAATTTGTAGAAGAATAATATCCCAACAAGACTGATGCGGCCCCTACATTAGGCTACATCCTTGAAAAACGTCAAACAGACTAGTCTGACCTCCGACTGGCGTACTCAACACCAAGGGAATGGAAAGTCTCTCTATGTCAAGAAATAATACATGTTCTAGAATAGGTGTAAAAAAGGAGTGTGATGCACATGAATCAAACAAATCCCATGAAAGAGTACTTAACAGACTGATCACACCTTGAACAACTTTTGGCCCTACTAGAACAGTTGCCTCTAAAGCGTGCAACTTCCCATGCCTAAATCATCTAACCCTTACCTATCGACCACCTCCCCGACCATGCCATGGATGTGGTCCCTGAGGATCACCCTGAAGTATTCCTTCTTCTAGTGCTATCTGCACTCGATGGAGCAGAAGCTTCTTTCCTCTGCTCTGGTATAGGCATGGCTAGCAACTGATGCTGGTGAGGTGGGTGCTGAAACTACCCAACACCACAATATTATAGTCAGATTGGGCACTGATTTCAAAGATTCCAATGGATTCCAAAAACAAATGATCTCGATCCTAGGCCCATGGATAATGGGTGAATACTTAAAGATCGAAACTAAAACTATTGAGGGCTACTCCTTACCAGAAAAAACCTGGAAGGCCCTCACAATAGAGACCAGCTGCTAATGGAAATCCCCTTCGATGAACTTGACAGAACCCTCTCTCATTGTACACATCCCAACATGTGCATCCTCTCCACTACTTGATCCTTCTTATGAACTTCCAAGTACATCAGCAGAGTAAAGGGAGTAACAACATACTTAAGAGAAGGTCGAAGTGCCTCCTCTATGTGTCCTTCATGGGACTCATTATCTATGAAGAGGTCCAGTGAAAAATGAAGTTGATACTTGAACATGATCCCTAGTTCCCCCACCAACATACTCCCTTTCAAAAGGGAGAGAAGATCCTACCTCTTCTCAGCCTAAATCATGGATAAAAAAAATTCAGCACAAAAGTCCTTTTAAAATTCAGTCCAAGAAACCACAGTTTCCTTCTTCTTTCGGAGGTTAAGCATCCAAAACTGAAGCACTACTCCTCGCATTTGTCTCACTTCTATAGGAACCCAATACTCTATCTATTCCCAAATAAAGCCGAAATCCATCACTAGATCATTGAGACAACTCTTAGTCTACATATCTGAGACGATACCCTCGTACCTTCCTAGAGTCTACTACTGGAAGGCATCAAGCATCTTCTTCCACTGGTCTTCCTCCTCCTCATGATCGACCCACTATTGATCAGCCAGATCAACCCGTTGGGCCATCACTTCTTGTACTACTCCAGGACGATGTCTTGGTGCCATAGCTGAAAAAAAACAAGAATCTATTAAGTCCATGTGGTGTCAAAATTTCCATTAAAATTTTGGTTTGATGTTTTATTTTATTTTAATTACCAAAACAACCAATACATAGAAGATCAAACGTCATTATGATTCATGTACCATTCATGGGGTCTCTACACAAAAATTAGCATAGCCTCACCTTTTCATTCAGTAGGTCTAGAGTCCTCGCATCGAATCATAGGGGGGGGGGAATATCTCATGTCCTAGCAAGTCTTCCCAAACCAACTTCACCCACTAAGATTGCCTATCATTTTTCCCTACCATTCAATACAATACCCATTGTGCCTAACCCCGGAATCCATCCTATCTCTCATCCATCTTATCTGATACTATTCTTTCACGACCGTCTACCTCCATGATTAGGGATGGGATTTCAATGTACCCTACCCTTCCTTCTTCATGGAGAAGGAGGGATAATGTCCCACAAGTCCCACCTTCAGTAGGCCCCAGAGTGGATACTGGAACCAAGGGTGTATAATATCACCTAAATGGAAGGAATTACCATCTTTATATAACAAGATCATGATATAATATGGAAAATCCCGACAACACCAAAGAATAAAGATAAAATTATATCCAAGAATCTATTTCTAAATGCATGTTCAAAAGATAAACTGACCCATGGAAAGGAACAAATCCTAGTAATGTAACAAAATGGAATTAAACCAAGTAGCAACAACAACTATCCTGATACCCGATCTAATAAGGTTCATCATGGTCCTAAACGTCCTCCTGGAAAATTTAAAATTGTTTTTACATACTTAGGGTGATCATACAAGCAAACTCAATAGGGTAATTAATTCTACTAATGAACAAGTGGGGGAATCATATTAATGCCCCTATGAAAAAAGTGTAGAACCTCAAGCACCTTATGAGGAATACTAACAATACCAAACTCAACAAGACAATCACCCATGTAACGCAAGTCAAGTAAAGTAGTAATATAATCACATCGACATATGGGTACCCCACACACCACTTTCTAACTATTTGACTACTCATTCATAATAATATGACGTCTTGGTGCTACCAATCATCCCACAGACTGTCCCACTGCTGGAACCTTCCTGCCCACAATAGGGCCTCATACCACACCCAACCATGATCACAGACTCTTAGGCCTCAACAACAACCGCTATACCTGATGACACATCGGCCACAACCACTACACACCACACCCGAAGACTCCTGTTCCTCCTTTAGAAGATACATTTGAAAAAATACCGTGTCCACAAACACCTGAGACCCTCATCCAAAAGAAACATTCTCTTGAATAATCTTGGACAATGGAAAGCCTCAAGAATTTAGAGACTTCTCAAATATACATAAGAATAATGATGAAAAAGAGGGCGTGAGGAAGAAAATCAGTAATCATTCATCCATCTTCTCACTAAGATGTTGGGTAAGACACCCCCCCATGAGATGGAGGTTTTCATAGCATAGTGCACAAAAATATTGGGGTGCATATAGATATCACAAATAACTACAATATATATATATATATAAACAAACAATCATCACCAAACTATGAGTTTATCACAAACAAACAACAATCCCAAACCAGCACCGCTTTTTCTAATACTCCTACATGGAATACCACACAACAGTCACATTCAAAGCATAACCCATCCACATTTTTGTTCAATATCAATTTATATATTTAAGGGGATTCAGATAAATTATTCCACCATGACCATGAAACTAAGAACCATAAACACACCAAGAAACCAAAAAAGTTGAACTAAGTCCCATTGTACAACAACACATAACTTGATTTGCATTCCCACTACACATCCCCCTTAAACTACTATAACCTATAATTCTACAATGTAATACCGCCCATTCTTTCTATCACAAACCAACCCCATTGCCCTACTTCCCAAACAATCCCGAGATGCAGTCCCACTGCATAACAAGTCCATATCCACACAATAGTACCACTGCTAGACATCGCTTCATGACCAGAACACAACATAAATCCAGTTCTACAACGTAAAACTCCATCTATTGCACAATCAATTAATCTCCCAGAATGAGGCACCAACAAACCCCCTGGTACCACCCCATACATAGATCCCGCAAGAACTATACCAGAATACACTAAACATAATCACAACCATCAAACCAAACACATTCAAATTTAACCAACAAGGGTTCCTTAATTACAACTTTAATATAGCCGGGGTGATCACAAAACATGTTTGATCTTAGGGAATCTCTTTATTAAACTAGATGTATGTGATTAAACAGTTTTCATGTTACTATCATTTTTCAAATCACAACAAGAATTATAGAGTATAACCAGTGTGCATGAAAACACAACCAATGTTCTGGATTTTTAGAAGGCATAAAATCACAAAAATAAAAAAAAAATCAAATATAACCAATAAAATAGTCGATCAAACATAAAGACTCACCCTTAAAATAATTTTAGTTGTGCGAGTTATCTTTTGACCATATTAAATTCTTGTTTAATTATCATTTCAAGGAGAGTATTTAGTCATTCCTTACAAGAAAACATTAATACACCCACCCCACATGATGCATAATTTAAGATAAGCAATATAAAATATCTTCTTGGATGATCAAATATAGAAGTTCCTTCTTTGACCAAGAACATATGATGGTGTGACATGTAGGAAGAACTCCAACACTGAGCAAGAAGGGCTCCATCTTGGGCGCATGAATCATCTCTGGAGGAAGTCCCTCAGTGCAACAGGGGAAATAAAAAAGAAGAAAGAATAGAGGATGTCAGCTTAAGAATAATTCTGATCCCCAAATTAGGGATACCATTTCTAAGTACATAATGTTTAATCATGGAATAACCATGTGGTTGGGAGGTTTCACATGTTATAATTAATTGATATTTAATAATTCCCCATGGAAATAGTGGAGATAGACTTGTGGATGGTTGTGAGTTGAGAGATTAACTTTAAATGAATAAAACATGTAATAGGGGCGAAATTGGAAAAATTGGGAAAACTAGAAATGAGTCACTAATGGGTGAGTCACTAACGATGAGTTACTGATGCCACAACCTTCTGAGAAATCAACCTACCGATGCCTTGACCTACCAATTCCGTAACCTACCAATGTTGCACCACTAACATTAAGAGACCAATGTTGAGCTACCAATGAGACCTATTGATGGGTGAGTACCGATGCGACCTACCAACAACTCGACTCACGGATGTTGATGCACTAAACAAACCAATGCTGACACCCCTTGACTCACTGATGAAAATTCCCATTGATTCATTGATGAATTGTCATACCAATGCACTGAAAGGCTGACACGTTGAAATTCTGATGAAAAAATGTGAAAAAATTCAGCAAACTCTTGAATGGAAAACCAATAGCTCCAAGAACACATCAACATTTAATTTTCTTAAGGAATGGTCATGTAGAAAATCCAAGTTATTATAGATAAAATATTACATATTGTATTAAATGTTTTATGATATTTCTGACTTTGGATGTGCTATTTTTATACCATTCATTATTTATGTTTAAATTATAATCATTTAGTATGATATTTCTAAAACGATTTTTTCTATTATGTTTCTTTAATTTCATATGAGGAATGCATTCGACTTAGAATGAAATGGGTTGGGTAATGGTAAATTAAATATTTATGGTTTGGGGACCTATTAATGAAAGACCTACAATTTGGGGACTAGTTAATAAAATACCCTTGTTGCCTCCATAGTTATCATGAGACAAACTAATTTGAGATTTGACAAACATCTTATGCATATGGTCTTGGCAGGAGGCCTTAACGGTATGTCCAAAATGTTTCATTCCATCATTAGGAGATTAATAATAGATATTACATTTGATTATTCAAGAAGTAAAATATCCATGTGAATGTTTAAATGTCCTTATTTGATTTATTATTGGAATATTATGTTGAAGCTTATGCTTATGAGATTTTTTTAGTTTTATTCTTTCCTTAAAAGTTTATGATAATTTATGAAATCTTCTACTCTATTGTTTAACCTTACTGATCATCTGATCTAAACCCCTTCCTATAGTTTATTTTCAAAATTTTCCTAAAATTGTTTTATGATTGATATATAGGGTTAAATAAGGAGAATAATAGAATTATTAAAGGATTTTCTATGTTTTATTCTATTTTAAAAATTGTAATGAAAAGCTTAAGTTTGTAATCTATCTTCTCAGATAGCTAAACATATATTTCCATTTTTATTTCATTCCTCGAAATCTTTTTAATGTATTAAAATAAAGCATCAGCTCTGGGAATCTAGGTTCAGGGTGTTACCATCGAGTCAATGGATACGTGGATGGAATTAATAGATGTGAACCCCACACCTATTCAACCTGAGAGTAAGCCATGTCCTGAATGGGTAGACGATACCCCACACCGACCCCAATTTATAAATCCAACATTCTCTGTATTTAACGATGTAGGAGACCCCAAAAATAATCTCACACAATTTGTATCGTGATGTGGGATAATGACGGGCCCTCAATATCTGTTAGAGGAAACTAAGATGATGTGTTTTGAATATACTTTAAAAGGACAAAAATGTTTTCGTATTGTAGTCTACCAGAAGGATCTATTGCAGGATAGAATGACCTTTTTTATTAATTACTCTATCAATTCATCTACACACTATGGAAAACGAAAATCATTGATCTCATTAACTACAAGAAATCCAAAATATGAGAGGGTGTATGAATTTGTATATAAATGGAAGGGTTTAACCTATTCACTAAGAATCCCTCTATCATAGGAGAAACTATTGGAACTCTACGTTCAAATTATCAATGATGATTTTTAGACTCCTCTGATCCAAATAAAGTATCTAGGTGGGGTATATAAATTAAAAAAAATGGAACAACATATTCAGTGTTCCATTCAATGAACCCGATCAAAATTTCGACTCATATTCTCAACATAGGAAAAAGTATATGAAAAATATTAGGAGAATATGTTGCTCTTAAGCCAGAAAAAGTGCCCATCCTGGCACCAAGTCTGGTCTAAAACTGCCCAACACTTCCTGTGAAGTGGTGATAACCAAAAAATCACCCCTGGCTAGAAGCATAGAGAAATTAGGGTCCCATGGGATTTGAAGAAAATTTGAATAATGCATAATCCATCTGAAATGAATATGTCACTAGTTTTATATTAGAATCCAAGGACAATAACCTGTTCAAGCTAATACATCCTTAGACGCCTAATGTGTTCAACCTCAACAACCATCTAAACTACTTCCCTTTCCTTAGAAGGAAATGTCACAATATCCAGGAATTATTTTTCATCAAATACATTAATCAAGTCATGGTCGATTCTAGATAGGTGCTGTTAGATAACTCATCAGATCATGAGTCATGTGTAATTTTTTATTAGTCCAGAGTGGAAGGTTATTGAAAAAACGTTCAATCTAGGCTTGAGAAGATGTTCAAAAAATGGGTGACTAAAAAGATAGTTGATCGAGCTCATGCCACCCTAAGAGAAGACATTAGGATATCCACAAAAACTCCACCAAAAAATTAGGCAACCTTAGCTATGCCTATCAAATGTGGTTTCAACCACTAAATGTATGAAGAAAATGAATCAGAAGAGTCATATTCTATTTCAATTAAATCCCCGGCTCTTGCATATTTCTTCCATGAAACATCTAAATCATGAGAACTTCCCCACCAAATAGACCCCTCACTAGATAATGATCACTTATTTGGTTATTTTATTGTGATACACTTGGAAAAACACTTATCTAATGATTAATATTCCTCAAAAAACAAGATTCCCACATACAACAAGGTAACTGGAGGTTGCATGTGTACATAACGAGGATACATGGGACATCATGGGAATGTTCAGACAAAATATTTAAGTCATGGCCCCCAAATAAGACCTATATGTAGCTGAGGGCCCTGGGAAATATCTCTGAAAATCCCATAAAAGGCAAGGAGGTTTCCCAAAATCCTCTAGTATTTGTTCATGCCCAGTTTTCTTGCATGACCTTCTTTCTGGGGTTATATTATATGATCATCACAGCCAATTAGGAAGGCCTGAATGTCTCAATCCACTAAAAACATACACTCCCACAACCTATACACAAGATCTTGGCATTTTCACCTCAAATGCCTTACTTCCTAATCAACATTCCCAAAGAAACCCTTGATTGGAAATTACCAACAATGGGCATACTATTTTGACATTCTGAAATAGATGGAAATTTTCCCAGACAATATTTCAATCTTAGATGTGCCCAATATTCCAAAATTTATTAGCGACTTACATAGAAAATACCGTAAAATCCTATCGGTGTTTGACACAGAAGTCACATCAGTCGTGGTTTATTGAGTGAAGACCATGTCATCAGAATTCCATGTCGCTGTCTTGTTCACTGATTAGGATCTGGAAGAGGACATCAAAAGGAACATTAGGCCCCAATATGTTTCAAGAATACTCAAAAATTTAGAAATCCAAAGGGCTCAGATTCATAATGGTGTCTGAATCAAAATCTTCCCACTCATAACACTTAGACAATTGAGATAGGGAGAAAGGTATTTGTATCCCCCAAATCATACCATTATATAGTATGATAAGCAAGAGAAAATATATATTAGTAAGATGAAACTCAAATCTAATTTTTGGGATCTAAAATATGATTATTAGTTTATTGTTATCTAGAAAAATAGTGCATAAAATTTCATACTTGGAAGGCCCTAGTTCCATAGCCACTTGGTGATGCTTTCAACATTCCATCAGTTTCAAAAATATGCCACTGATGGAATGTTCAGAATACTACATCATGGTAGTTTCCCTTTTTAGACATGAATATCCACATATACTGAAGCAGATTTCTAAAAGATGGGAGGAAAAGACCTATTGTTAATGATGATATACTATTTTTAGTCCCCAGTGGCTTGGGAGATACACCTAAAAATCCCTAAAGTGTGCTCGATAGTGACAATGTTCTCCCCAAAAATCTAGTCAAGTTGATAGACTTATCCTTATAAGTCCAAGACCATCATTACTATAGGGATTGTGTTTCAGATAATCTGTTTTGGTATATCTCTAAAATGAATTAGACTACAAGGGATAATGATGTATCTCTTCATGACCTCTCTCACATTGATATTGTAAGATAATCCACTATATTTTGATAATCAAATAGAAATTTATACATATACTCCGAGGTGGAAAAAATATGATGACATCAAGAAATACCCTCCCATATTTGAGGAAAGAACCTCAAACAACATTGATGAGATCAGACAGCTAAATATAAGAATAGTGGATGACCCGTGGACTACACTAATTAGTGCCACCATGACCCTTGAAGAGAAAGAGATGTGCATCACATTTCTGAATAAACAACAATATTTATTCACATGGGACTATAAAAAAATGCCCGAATTGAATCTCTACGTGTCTAAGAATAATATTATCTATCCGAATGACAATTGAGGCATCAATAAGGTAGCCAGATGGATGAACCCCTCTAATTCAACCAATTTAGAGGTTAAAGTTAACCAATTTATTATATTCAACTTTGTTTGAGAAGTAAAATACCAATGATTAATCTCCAACATCATCTCTATAAAAAATAATGGATAGATTAGGGTATGTACTGATTTCGAATACCTTAATTATCACTTCACAAAAGATAATTTTTCATTGCTGATCAGTTAACTCTTGATCAATGAATTTGATTGCTTCCAATACATTTCTTTCATGGATGGTTTTTCAGGGTACAATCAAATAAAGAAGGGCCATGAATTTTGATAATCCATTGTATTAAGGGAACCTCAAATGATCTTTTGTTACCATGTTATTACATTCAGTTTAATGATTTTTGGAACCATGTGTCAACATTCCATGCATCATATAATTAATCCATTATTGTGGATAATAGTTGAATATGATGTCAATGACCTAGTGGTCAAATCCTCATAGTGATGCGTTCACTTCATGGACCTTCAACCAGTTTTTGAAAAGTTTCAATACTATCTCTTAAAGAAGAGTCCACTAAAATTCACTTTTGGGGTAACATCAGTTATGTTCATTAGCTTTGTAGTATGCCACCGTGGTGTCAATGTCATCCTAATAAAACCAGTTTTATCTATGTAATTCCACCCATCGAAATCTGAAATAACTAATGGGGATCCAAGGGTATCTCTCCTACATTCAGTGATTCATTGAAATCATGTATGGAAAATATATCCCATTAACTAGGATAATAATGAATGGAATCACCTATCAATGGGAAGATGAATGAAAATAAGTGTTCAAAATTATCAATAAGAATTTAATATAGCCCCAAGTCATGATCCCTCCCATGGAAGGGAGGCCACTCGTCTGTATGTGGCCTCCATGGAACTCTCATTGGGATCTCTCATAAAATTGAAAAATAATGTAGGAAGTAAAAACAAGTATGTACTACCACTGATGATAAATTTTATGTATAGATACCTGATACTATGGTGTCGAGGAGAACTCACTTGAACTCATTCTCATAATAAAACAGATGAAACATTTCCTGCAGCTCCATGAGTTCCATATGGTCCATAATTTTGATCCATTCATGAATATCCTTGATCATCCTACATTAACAGGGTGCTTTGGTTGATGGGTGGTCGTTCTGAAACAATACTACTTTCAGTTTATATTATAGGATTCAGTGAAACGGAAAGAACTGGCTGATTTCCTCATAGCATATATTTCCCCAAGGAATACATCAGTGGACACTGAGCTTCTAGCTAAAGAGGTATCATGTACCCATGAAACTCTATGGACATGGGATATTTATTTTTATGGTACCTCGTAGTGTCCAATATATAAATTTATGGAAACCTGAAGTCAATTGGGTTGGCATAGGTATTTTATTTTTCTCTCTATACAAAGTAGTTTTTCTTACTTTTTCTAACAATCCAAAGGATGAATGAATAATGAGGCATAGTACCAAGCCCTCATATATATGATTGATCTATCCCCACATCAACAAATTGCTTACCTGAATATCAAAGGGGATTTATATCTTTTGATAAAACTAATCAATGGAGAATATTACATCTAAAAAGTATGAATTCCCCTCTCACTAGTTATGTTAGAGGAGTAATGGAAGAATTCCCTTTTGATCCCACCTTGCAACATGTTCTCTAATCAATGAATTCTCTCACTAAATAATTAGATAATAAAGCTACTGTCCTAGAAAACCTAGATCAAGAGGAAGAAAAATTTTGTATCACATATCGAAGAATGGCCTCCTTTATCAACATTTATTATACAGTGGAAATCAATCACGTTAGAATTACCCAAGTCAGGATGAACCCCAATACACCCATGGATGGCCAGAGACAATAATTGGTTATCTTCAAAACCGGGCACTCTGAAAAAATATGGTTGAAAGGGATTAGTTTCTATATTTTATAGAGAACATTACCCTCCATAGTAATCCAAATGAAAAAACTCCCTCTATCATAGTGGTTTTGAGAGAATCCTCCTCATAAGAATAGCATAATGAGAGATTATTTCAATCATATAAGAATTATATGTAGGATCCTATGGTGCTCATCAATCTAGAACCAGGATCTCCGACAAAGTCAAAATGTTGGGTTATTACATGAAGACCATAATACAAGACTGTGTAGAATTCAGTAAGAAATGTTATGCATTCAAGATCCAATCAAATTCCATCCATTAATCCCTATAATTTATACATACAACTAAATATTCCTATCCAATATCCATTTGTAGAATTGATATTATGGGGTCATATCCCATGGTTATGTATAATGAGTTTATGTATATCTTTTCTTTCACAAACTTCATTCCCAAATGGTCTAAGGAAATACCCCTCAAGCAAGTTAGGATGGAGAACATCATTAACTTCATGAAGTCCCATATCATCTAAAATTTTAGAGTCCCTCACACAATATTGATGGAAAAGGACATCAATTTTTGTTTAATAGAGTTGCAGAAACAATACAAGGAGTTCAATATATAGTCTAATCAGTCATCTCACTATAATTAAGTTGAAAATGGATAGATATAGGCCTTTAACAAGATTCAATCAAATAAAATATAGAAGATTGTGAATAGGGATAAATATTTCTAGTCAGACAATCTCTTGTATGCTTTATGGTTATAAAATACCACCATGCATACTAAAACACATGAAAATCCATACTCATTAGTGTACATGACTAAGGAAGTGTAACCTATATATGATCAGCTACCTGCACTCTGAATAGACATTTGAGAAAATCCATCAAATAATGATAAATTACAAAATATGCAAGATGAATTGGAGTTTCGTGATGAGAAAGTGTTATGTACATCATATAACATTGAATTCCATCAGAATCAGATCATAAGTTCCTTTAATGAAATGGTCCACCTCCATTCATTTCTCTAAGGATAACTGGTGTTGGCTCTCAAAATCCAAATGACATAATAGAAAAATCCTCCAATGATGAAACCTAAAGGAATGTTCCTTACATCATACATAATGTATATCGTAATAGAGCCTACTCAAGAGAAACTATGGATAGGTATTGTGTCACACCACCCACTAATGTGAGGTTTCCCATGAAATACCTTTCATAGAATTCATGAGAACCTGTTATAATAATTACATTATGTTAAACGATATGATATCATCATGACCGCATCATGATATACTATACAAAGAATTTCTTGATGATGAAAGTTAAACTACATTCTATCACTCATCCTTATAGCATGGTGTAAAATTGAACGGATCCATGAAATCCATCATAATTCGAATCTAGTGAGCGATTCCCTTTTCACAAGACGTTAAAATTAATAGGTCATCTAGAACTATGTGGGGCTTTATTCATACCACTTTAGGATATGTACTGAGGCTATAACCTTTTTTAATTGTATTTAGCAACAATATTCCTTTTATCTCATGTTATGTGCTCCACATTCTTACTAAAATATGTTAAACTACATGGATGACATCCTTAATGTACAATGTTAAACTGTGTGATATATTTCTTTTCCACGCAACATTAAACTAAAAGGTATTTCATAAACAATGTATGGGTTGATTATCATTTGTAGCGGTATATGTTGTGATTCCCTAATCCTATGTCATGGTCCAGCCACCACATGATACAAAATCCCCAGGTTATATCCCTAAATTGTCTCCACATATTAAGAAGAACCCTTACCATTACCGGTTTCTAAAACTATGAATAGATCATGTGATCATAGGAATATTTGGGATGGATTATCTATGAAAACAAGGAATGAAGTACCATGATAGATTTATCATGGTTTTGAATGAAGTTTTTAAAAGGGATTTTGAAATTACTTCCAAAATGATGATAAACTACATGGTTGATGTCCTTTGTATGACACAAAACTACACATTTCCATGGAACCCACTCCAATAGGATCACTGTTGTTGGTGTTGTTATCCTACCACACCTCCTCTAATGAACTACATATGGGTTGATTCCTATCCTTATGAGATACATTTTTGCAACAATATTCTCATCCTCGGTCCCAAGGAAAATACCACTTTTCATTTTGGGAATCCAATTTCCTTGATTGATGAAATTGAACTACATGGTACCTCAAGAACTATGTGTGGCTTGATTCCGATCATCACAGGAGACATAGGGACACCTGAATCTCCAATCATAGGCTTAGTTACAATAATCAATGAAAAACATTTCCACCTCAGTATATGGGTTAGAACAATGTTGAGAGTTTCTCATTAGAGAACTACATGTGTCTAGATTATTTTCCCCACATGATACTTAGTGATGTTGTGATCTCCAATCTTGGGTCTAGTCAGAAAAAACTAGTAAAAGAATTACACCCCCTCACATTTGGGTTTGACCGACATAGATTGAGTTTTTAAAAACTATATGTGGATTGATTCCTATTCATATAGGCTATGTTTAGATTCTTGAATCTCCAATCATGGGCCCAACTATAACTACTGCTTAAAAATGAACCCCAGCTACAAAAGGTATGAGTAATATAAGATCATTTATCCTAAACTTGAGTATGATAAACATATGGATTTCTTGGGCATGTGAAATTTCATACACAAAAATTAACATTGGTTCCCACTTCTTTATTGCATGATGTTAAACTACAAGGAAAATTTATTGGTCATATGACATTTAAATTTCACATTAATAGTACATTTACCGCATGATGTTAAACCACATAGAAAAAATACGACCTCACCGCATCAAGAAAAAATGAATGGAAGGAATCCATTCCATGTGATGTTAAAATACATGGATACAACACATCCATACTAACTGACATTAAAATGAGTAATTGATCAGTCATTATCATTAATTTTCAAAGGACCTCAAGATCCTTACCCTAGTCAACTAGAGTATGGGGTGCTTCTTCCATCATTTAAATAACCTCAATCCATATATCTCCTATTATTTTTTTGGAACCTTGGGTATCCACAAGCCTTCCATTTAATTTTGAAAAGATAACTAGCTTCAATAGACACTTTATTTTACTATGAATGACTACCTATGGCTCCTACATATGTGCATATGGTCATCCACCAAATGTGTCACTCTACAAAAAGGTAATTCTGATCCTTGTGATCCCTAAGACCACTATAGAATAAATCATCACCTCATTGTATTTTGGAGCATTCCCAATATTATTTCCCAATATCATTAGTTGTTTCATGAGAAACTCAATCCATAATTTACAATATTTCTGTCCCTAACCCAGAAGGGTGATGGGGTACTCTTGACCATGGGTATCCTAGTTAGGTTATTTTGTATCATCCTCCATATTTGTTCTAGGTGTGTCATGACCTTAAACTACCTGCACATTTTTCAATTTTTTAGGAACTGAAACTCCAGACTAGGATGTTTCAAACTACTAATGAAATTGACACAAAAATTTTGAGGTTGAAATCCCAAAAAAGGTGTCATAAGAAAAACTAAAGTCTTTACTCGTTAACCACTTCATCTCTAGAGTTTAAGAAATATTAGGGTTCAAATATATAAGGAAAAAATATGGTAGGGACAACTCTATAGCCCTAGTAAAATCCATACTATTCCCACTAAACCCTATGGTTCATAAAAATAGTTAGAGTGAATATTTTTCACATATCTTCACCGCATGAATATCTTGTCTATATGGTGACACAATTTTTAGATTTATCAAATCATTATATGTTATTAAACTCTCCATAAATCAGACTTCATGACTTGAATCACATCATATCATCTTAAACCTTCCATGTCTTGGAAATGTTAATCATCCTCAAGGGTCCACTTTCTTGATTATGATTTTATTCTTATGGTTCATGCATATGCACCTATTGTATTCAACCAAATGTGTCACTCTGCAAAAATATCTATTCTACCCTTATGGTTCCTTGCATCACCATGGTTGGGCTTAGCACCACAATGTGTTCTAGGACATCACCATTATGACTGTCCTAGGACATCCTACTAATCTTAACAACTTGAACCGTGATTCACAATACTCATAAAAATCTACCTGAGAAGACTTGACATCCTTTCCATTATGACATCATGTTTTGTACCCTTTCACAAGTTCATAATGTTACACCTCATTCTAGATGAATTGATGGTCCTAACATCAAGACACTAAACCATAGGTTGTGGTCTTTAAGCTTCACAACTTAAGAGCTAATCTTCACAAAGGTTCATGATCCCCTCATTGATAGGATTCTTCCCATGAGAAACATCATCGTCTAGAAATTTGAGAAATCAAAAAAAATCACATCTGTCATATTGGAGTAGATTCCATCCTTCTTTTCCATGTTACCGATGCATAATTTAATTTACCCACCATGTAATGGAAACGATTCTTTGTCAAAATGGATATTTAATCCTTGTGAGCCCTATAAAAACTACGGAAGAACCTATAGCATTTGGGGGTTATGGGTAATCACCGACATGTCTTTCCCATCCAATATTCGCAGACTCAAACATTAATTTTATAAATTACATCGCTCATTTTTCAAAAAAAATATTGGTGGACCTAACATCCCTAATATTTGTCTTTCAACATATATTTCCACCATAATCCTTTCATGACCCTTGGAAAACAGTGGAAACACTTATAATTGACAATGGTACTAGAACATAAAATCCTTGACCCACCAACCAGAGGCACTTTCCCCTTGAATTAATAGATCATTGATCTACATAAGCCTAGGAAATTCCGTACCAGAACCCAACACCTTATAGTGTTTTGGGTCGTTCTTGGAATGTCTAAACCATTTTCCGTGATCATAGATTAGGTCTAAGCTAAATTAACCAAAATTATAAATATATATGGTCCGAGCTAAAAGAACCTAAACTGAAGCAATATATGGTCAAACCTAAAAGACTCTAAACTAATGCGCTAGAAGTTTTGATCTAAATGAACCTAAACTAACGAAATAAAAGGTATGAGCTAAAATACCCCAAACAACAGTGATAGAAGTTTTTAAATAAATGACCCTAAACTAAAGCAATAGAACATCCAAGCCAAAATAACCTAAACTAAATCAATACCTGATTCGAGAAAAAACACCCTAAAATACTATGATATAAGGTTTGAGTGAAAAGTGCCTTAAATAAAGTGTTAAAATATCAGATAAACAATACTATAAACTAAAACACATAAGTAATTTAGACTATAATAAATAAAAAATATTCCAAGGACCTCCATATGGCCTTGATAGAAATTAGGCTTCTCTCACTAAGCATATCGACATCAGAAAAAGGATGGAAAACTATCCCTTGGAAAAAAATATTCTACCCAATTAATGTTATGTGAATGATGTGATATCAAGAAAACTAGAGAATATATATTAGTATGGATTCTCATTTTTGTGGGAATACATGGCCAGTTCTCAAGTAAAATGTGTTCTGATTTAAATATTCAAATTCATAAATTTGTATTTTTTTTATATTAAGAAAATTATTGGTATGATGGATGATTCTTATATTATCATAATATTGAGAGATATCTTTCACATCATGAATAAATGAAAAATTCATAGAGGCATAATGGTTAGAAGAATACATTCATTGATAGTGTGAAGTGGGATGATTCTACACATTTCAATGTGTCTATAAGAATATCGTCAAATATGGGGTGAATAAAAAATAATAACACTACAATAATATTTGTTCGGATGAGATGGCCATGTAGTAAAGAGTCTAGAGAGATGATTTAATTGATCATTGATGTGATGGTCACCCCACATCTTCTACTTCTATCCCTAGATGGAGAGCCTTAAACAAATATGGCATCTCCTCAACTCTCTTTATATATGTTTCCAATGAGGATATTGATAATTAATGGTTCAAAATCAGGTGAGCTATGATTTACTCTCATCTTCAAATAATCAAGGTCTTAGAATCCATTTGAGATTGCTAATTGGGTATCAAATGGAGACCCTTCTCTAATTCCTCTAAAGCCTCCATCATTTACTCATCAATAGGATCATCATCTGAAAAATAATGGAAGTCCCTCTCATAAAAGTCTAAATATCACTGAGTTAGGAAAATATGATTTATGATTTCATACAGTTGTTTGAGATAAAAACCATCCACTCTCAGGTCATTAAATATCTAATGAAGGCATTCCTCTTTGTCATGAAATTTTTATAAAGGGGTATAATAAATCAAGGAATGAATCTATTTCTAGATCATCCTATACGATGTCCAAGACTTAGTAACTTGTGGGATTTGTACTCCATAAGAATGAATAGTTTTTTATGTTAGTATGAAAAATGGAAGAATATCCCTCATATTCCCTCCTCTCAATAGAATAATTAACTATTGTTTATGTTAGAGGGATGGTTTTTTTCGCATAAGTGAACAATACCCACGGATTTTGTGTCACACATTGATTATTCATAGTTTCATGCCTCCTCTTTCTTTATAATATTCCACCACTACTTTTTATAGCATGATATTGGGATCAACACTAGTTACAATACACACACACCATCTCGCTTTGGCCCTGTAGGCTTTTTCCCTAAACTATCTGCACCTTCATGTGTGCACTATTTAGGCCTTATACATGTGAATACACTATATCTAGTTGTGTCTATTCTTCCTCTACCACTAACAGGTTGGAGTGGGCTACTTCCTTGAGCATGGTTGACCTGCTGATACTATAGTTCTATGTTCATTTTTTGACAAGGATGGTCGGTGGATTGGTACAACTTTTTTCATAAGATCCTAAAAATATTCATATGATTCTATGCATAAAATGGATGTATACTACCAAATATAGTATAATTATCATAAACAAAATACTTGTAGACACCATAAAACCCCTTATAACTCAAATATTAAACATACAATAAGAGATATTACATGGGATTAAATTAGATCAATATCTTCAATTTAGGAAAATCTTTAGAAAAAATATAATTTATTTTTGCATTGTCACCTTAATTAATCTTCTGAAATTATTAAAAATAAATATTTTCAGGGTGTTCTGTTATTGAATGCGTTATGAATATGTTTATAATGAATTCTTCACATATGATTTACAATCAATATAACATAAATATTTTTCATAATTTACAAATAGAATTCTCTAAGAGTGACATCAAATTCCACTAGATGAATCCATAAAAATACCCAGGAATATCTACTTGATCTACCAATAGATATTTACTTATTAATAAAATGAAACCTAGTCTCAAAAAATACTACCTTTATAGTGAGTATAATTCTACCATTCTACAAGTAGTCGTGATCTAGAACATTTATAGAAGCATTTGATGTAGTTTAAAACAACATAGTTTTGTTCTTACTCAACATTGTATCCCTCTATGAAATATTGAAGGATCCTAAAGTTTTTTGAACTATAAAAAGATTCCATAACAGGATTGGCAACCAATAATCCTACCATATCAACTATTATTCATTTCCAATGTGTTACGATAACTGATTCTCTATAATGTATTTTATTTTTTAAAATCAATTTACTCCAATCTGGAGTTTCTTCACGTTTTCATATACTTCCACTCTCAATGTTTCTTATCATTTTATACTAGTTTTTTCAGAAATATTTTGATAGAATTGATAGTAATATAAAAAATGACGGCTTTTATAAGTCCCCTCATTTAATAATCCTTCTATTATATGTGATAACTACCATTAAATTATGATATTATGGTTTTCATTTCATAACCATTTAATTGAAAGGGAATAATTTTTTTTATATTTTATGTTATACGAGTTAAAAATATATTTCTGATTTAATTCTAATTTCTTTCTATAACCTATAAATAGGATTGAGTTTCAGTATCTTGGTTTTTATTAATGTCGAACTACAAATTTATTACATCCTCAGGGGATTGACATGGTAGATATAGGATCCATTTTTGAGATATTTCAAAAATTCCATCCACCTTTTTTATTTACATTCAACATTTTCATTTATTAATTGCTTTTATTCACTCAACTAATCAATTTTTTAAACAAAAAATAATTTCAATCATTTTACATTCAAATCAGTATTTTTTTTATTTTTTAAAAATATGTTATTATATCTTGGTGAATTCACATTTGATTACATTATCAATTTTATGTATTTGAAATGTTTTATTTATATTAAGTCATCCTAAAAGATGTTTTTATTCCTTAACACTATTGTTATTTATGATGCTTTTTTAAAGGGAAATTCACCCTTACCAACTATCTTTTTTATATAATCTCACATTTAGTATAAAACTTATTGGATGGCTGGATTTTTAAATTACCCTTTCAGTATTTCTATATATGAAAATTTGGATCCACTTTCATAAAAATATATTTTATTCCATTAAAATATTATATTTAATTCATAGAACTTTATTTCACTCACATATAAAAGAAAAACAATTATCCTCTATTAATAATGCTACATGATCCACTTGACTCAACCAATCAGTAACCAAAATTCCTCTACATGTCATAGAGGATCTACTGTTCAAATAGGACTGACTTTTAGAGAATAAGCTGTAATCCAAAGTTTATTTTCTGAAGAAGGGATATAACTCATAACTAAGTTTTTCCATTTTATTTTCATTTTTATATCCTCAAAACCTTCTATTAACAATATAATATAATAACATCAATGTATTTAGTATACTAAAATTTTATTATCTTGGTTGAAAATTCATTTCTCATCTCCTTTCAATCCAAATGAAAATGAAAACATTGCATGCATAAAAGTATGGATTATCATCTTCATTAAGTGATATAATTCAATTTTCACCACACTATACAAGTATGGATATAATAATGACACAAATGAATATATTTTATATTTATAAAATAATTCCAATTCATTAAATATAAATTTCCATTTATATTCTGACCCTTCCACCTGTTAAAAAATTATAACAATTATTGTGCATATGTGTGGACAACCACCTCTATGATGTGATTTGATTAATTTTTCTTGTCCTCCATTAAATAATGGCTATTATTATTTATATGATGAAATATATTTTATTTATATAATTATAAATATTCTACATATAATCTAACCATGATAAATTTATTTTGTATTAAACTACTAAATGATAACATAAATGAAAAATAAAATAGTTAACACTCATTAAGAATTATTTTAATAAACAATTAATAATAAATAGATATTGAAATTTTATAGGTGGATTAAATAAGATATTGTAAATATTTATATAGTATTATAATAGAATTATAATCAATTTAAAATTATTATACATGAGTTTAAAAAATATTTATGAATAATGTAATACATGAAGCAAGGGTTCACTTCATTGTCACATCCTTATCAGGGATTATTTATGTCTATGTTATCATTGGGGTGATTAAATAATCTTACTATTTTAAACCCCATATATTTTCTTATTATTTTTTAATTTATATAACATATAATATTTACGTAAACATTAATAACTTTATGTAATAAATACTATATAGAATATTTTTAAATAAAAAACACCATTTTTATATTTAGTTATGAATATTTTTCATCAATATACATAATTTATTTAAAAAAATTTAGAGAATATTTTTACTATTGTTAAATTATTTCATAAAATAATTTTCCCCCTTCCTTTAATTTCTATAAATAGGTTTAAAGAAATAATCTAGTCCTTTTATGAATGATGTGATTATTACATATTGTGTAAATAAAATAAATGTTTTAAAGAATACTGTATTAATAGAATTTCATTATGTCATGAATATTCTTTTATGTTAAGGTTTATTTATGATTTTCCATTTTTCATTCAAAATAAACCCATTTTCATAATGTTTTGTAAATTTTTAGAATTTAAATAATTGATTTTAAAACAAAAATTGTATTTTCCCCATGAAATTTTCTAGTGTTATTTTAAAATTATATAAATATATATAAATATCTTTTTATGATTCTTATGATTTACTATGTATACATTCTGATGAAACTATTCACTAGTTTTCTTTTGTTGGATTATAATCATTTTTACTAAGGAAAGTATAGATATTTTCTATATTAGGTATTCCAAAATAGATTGTAATTGATTATTAAATCATTTTTATTTTGTTGTATTGTTTATTAATTGGATAAATAAATTAGGATTATTAGTAAACTAGTTGTGGCCAATCCCTTAGATTCATTAGTAGATCTATTGTGACACAATAGGATTCGTATTTAGAATATATATTTCCCAACTCTATATGAATTCTACGAATGAGGACTCAAATGTAGGATTAAGATGACTAGCATTATACATTCCATCATTATTATATTAATAAATTTCCCTAATATTATTATAATGGAAGATTAATTAATGGATAACATGCATGATCATGTAGTTATTATATGGAATTATATGATAATCATTTATTTCTACCTTATTTTCATACCATACTATTTTTTATATATTTTGGTGTAATAATTACCAAAATAATCAAATTATCTCGACTTTTTTTTTAATTTCCTTGGGATGTTAGTAATCATACAATAATTTATATTAAATAATATTATTTATGGATTAGTAGTATTATCCATGTAATTACTATTTCATATTTTATATTTTAAAATTAAATAAGATTTTGGAGAAGGTATTTAATTTTCCAAGAGTGGTAAACTATTCAACCCTCGTGTTGATATCACATATTTCTAGTGAAGTTGTAATAATGTTACCACTAGATTTGGGATACTAGGGTCAGGTTTGTTAAAATATATAAATAATTTCTCAATTATTAATTTTCATTTCTATATTATATTGGTTTGTAAATGAAACTAATTTTCTTTTTTTATATGAATTTTTTATTTTTGTTAATGGGTTACCCAAGGAAAAGTATATTCATTTTTTACAATTTATACAATTTTCGATGAAACACATTTTTTCCATTAGATTTCTAAGCTATAATGTTATGATGGTTGTTTTTATCAATATTAAAATAAAATAAAATACAGATGAATTTTTAAAATGTAATTGTTATTTGAAATTTTTAATGATGATAGATATGCACAAGATATAACAGTTCAATTGGGTAATGATTTTTTCCTCAAAGTTAGAATAAAGAGAAAATTTGTTGAGTAAATCATAGTGTAATATAATATTTATTTGTTCTTCCATCATGGGATAATTTTTTTTAAAATTAATTAATATGGTGATTTCTTAATATTATTTCTCCTTTTCAATTCTTGTTATTAGTTAAAATGATTACAATAAAAAATGTTTATTTTCACTGGGCTTATGATGGATAACTCGTATGACTTTTGTCTTCTGCTATTCCAATGATTAATTCCGTGAATAATATTATATGATTCATGTTTCTTTATATATATCTTAATTATTTTGTTAAATTTATTACATTTATATAGTCTTATTCTCTTATTATTCTCACGTTTGATATTTGATTCTTAATGCCTATGATAGGCATTACTGATCATTTGAGATGGCCATTATTATGATTCCACTTCCCATTTTTATAAATAAGATTAATATATATGTAATAAATAAATGTCTATCATGTGTGAAGAATATTTTATTGTTTGATGTAAAATATTTATTATGGAATAAGAAAATATCGTTATAATTGGAAATGCGCACTTTGTATATGAAAGATATCAATTTTTTTTAGTTAATGGGCTTTTATAATTATCGAAATCTCAGAACCAAAAAAAATTTGTGGTTGTAAATGTTAATCATTTTTCATTACTTTGATATTATGGAATTTTAAATTTGGGCCAGTTTATTTGTTGTTAAATCTAGTATTTATGGATCATATTTTTTGCATTAGATCTGGCTAAAAAGTACAAGGTATAATAGAAACTAAGGGGTTTTTTTAGGTTCATTTGATTCCATATTGTGTTGGATATAGTAAAATTTTATTATGTAAATTAATTAATTTTTATATTAGTTAGTTAATCTCTTATCCCCTTTTCATAGATAAATGTTGTCATAATATCTTTTAAAAAGGGTGTCTTAACAATTAAGGGTTTCATATATTTAATTTTTATTTATATCATTTTTAAATTAAATCAGATTTATTTATAAACCTATAATGAGTATTAGACCCGTTATTAGTACTTAACAATTAAATATTACATTTCTAATAAGTGCTACATAAGAAAAATGGATGAAAACATGTTTTTTATCTTAATTGTAAATTAATCAAATGATTAGATATGTTATAGTATTGAGAAGATATCATATAATATTTTTATTCCTTAATTAATTTTTTGTGTAATATTTTTAAATTGAAAATTTTTATTATTATTTTGAATATTTTTTACAATTATTCATAAAAATTTTCTATAAAATAATCTAAGAACTATAAATTATTCCGTTGATGAAGCATGGGATTCGTTTAAATATTAAATATTTGGATGCTTAATTAATGTAAAATATAGTACATTTTTAATATCAATTTTTGATGGCTAAATTCTATCAATAATTATGGAATGTTATCCATTCGATACACCACCACAATAGTATTAAATGGTGTGATTTCTCCCGTATATTGTTGGTTCATTGTGTAGTTTCTATTTGTGGGTTACAAATCATTTTTCTGGTTGTGTTTGTCTTTTTGGGTCACATTAGTCCATTCTCTCCATCATTTATTCTTTCAATGGTCATTATAATTTTTAATTTCTATGGAATCAAATTTATTAATTAATTACAAAAAATAGATGTTATTTTGGAAAGATTTATTTTTTATTTCATTTTTTATTCATTGATAAGATAGAGTGTCATTAGAATAAGCATATTGGCTATTCACATTTTTTTGAAATGTTTATTCAAATTTCATTTTATTTTAATTTAAGTATTATGATATAATTTTCCATTGTAATTACACAATTTATTAATTCTATGATTTTTTTCTATCACCCATAAAAAATACACCCAGAAAATTTTATTTTCTACCTCTTCAAAATTAGATCATGGGTTGTTTTGTCTATATATTTATAAATGAAATAATATATAATTATATGATTCATCCTCTATTGGCATGATTTGTGATTTATTTTTTATTTTAGATTCATATTCTCGTATATTGAAATATACTTATTCTCGTAGAATTGGTTATACATGACATGAATTTATCAAACATAGAAACTGAATTTGTTTATTAATTAAAGATAACATTTTAGAGTCCTTGTTGATATCCTACGAAGTATGTAATAATCATATCATTTATATGCATATCACTTCACCAGGTTTTTGGATTTCCTTCTATGTTCTAAGTTAATTATGAATAAGGTTTAAAATGTGATTTATCCAATAGAATGTAGAACATAAGTGAGGATCCAACATGGATCTTTGTTTTATTTTATTTACAATATTTTCCTTGTATCATCATTGGGGTGTAAATTTATATTTTCTAAAATATTTAAAAAAATTTGCATTTATAATTCTTAATGAAATTCATGCTTTAAATAAATTTGGTTGTTTTATTTCCTTTTTTTATAATTTTATGATCCAAAAAATGTAACCATTCAACATCCAAAAAAATTATATTATATTTCTATTCATATATATTTTATTTTATTTTATTGATAACTTGTGATACATGAAACCCTTAGTACAAATATACTATAATATAGAATAACATTATATCATAGTTGTAAAATATCAAAGTATGAATAGAACGAACAAAATTGTAAAAAATTATGACTTACATGGGTATCAAATTAACTCATTGGTGATAAATTCATTGAAATTAAAAATGTAATCATTTGAAAGTACAAGTTATTTTCTTCAATAAAAAGTGTTTTTATAAACATAATATATTTCTATGTTAATAAATATAATTAATCACCATAGGAGTATAATTTAATGAATGATAGATATATATTTATTATATTTAATAAAAAAATTAGCATTCATGTAATATTTTTCTAGTCTTGATATAAGAATATATAACCAATTTTATGCTTAAGAATTTATTTTTTGAAAAATGGGTTTCGTTATGTTGTGCACACTTATTTTTTTAAATGAGTTTCTACCATTTTTAAAAATTTAATTATGAAAAATGGAATCCTTGTTTTCAATCATGAGACCTGAATTGGTAAATATGACGCTTTTTATTTTTAGGCATTATGAATAGTAACCGTGATAAAATTTATCACATCAGTAATGGGTAGATCAAGTTCACATAGATTAAAACTAATTTCTATGGTCACCATTTTTCATATTAATTGTTATTAAATTAATTTAGTTTTTTATTAACACCTTGAGATATAAATTTGTTTATTTAAGGTACAAATTCTTATGAAAATGAACTATAAAATATTTCAAAGCATGGAAATTAAAAAATTTCCCACTCTTACCCATAAATATATCTTATGTTTTCACATTGTTGAAAAATAATGTTAGGAATAAATATTAATGGTTTTCATAATAATAATGAAAACAAATTCATGACATTATTTTTTTATAATTATTCTTTATGATACACTTAACATAAATACATATGAAACACTAACAAAATATTTATTCAGTTAATAAAAAATGATTTTACAAATATTACAAGTAATTTAATTTTACGGAGTTATAGTTTCAAAAAAATTATCGATGGCTATAAAATATATATTTAATGGATTATATTTTAAATCCATCCTTTTATTGGTTTCATTAAATTTAGATTAAATGAATAGTGGAAAAAATCCCTTTAATAGTATTTTATAGTTAAATATATTTTATTAAACTATTTAATGTCCTAAAAAAATATAATCTTATGTAAATTTAATAAAATATTTTTAAAATTATAAAATATGTAACATTTATTAGTAACTTTAAAATTTATCATTACATTATTATCAAATAAAGAGTAAAATAGTTGTTACTAGAGTTATGGAAAAAAATGTTAACCAAATGGGTATATGAAATATTTAAGGTTTAAAATGGTATAAAAAAATTTATAAATTTCACTGGTAAATTGTATTTCGGTATCAGAATATTTTTATTTGAATATGTTTCCAATATTAATCATTTCCATTTAAAATGGATTAAATATATTTTAATATTTTTATAATTCCATGTGTTCCCTTTAACTCTCTTATAAAAGGGAACTACTCATTTCTCTTGACTAAAACACTTTTAGACTCATATATTGAAAACCAATGGAAAAATATCCTCTAATCATGATAATATGAATTCAAGATATTATGGTATTCTCAAAATATCAACCCTATAATTCATAAGAGGAGATGTAAATGAATTATTACAATGAAGAAGTATTCACCTTAACCAATCACATTCTTGGTTTATTCTTTTTCACCCCTATAAATATGTGTTATTTATTATAAAATAATTATTTAATTATAATTAGTATTCAAAATGAATATTTTTATTTTGAAACCACCATCATGTAGTCAGTATCCATTGAAATCTGATGTCGAAATATTGCTCGTTCATGCGTACAACTAACCATCTCCATGTAGTTGTACAATTAATTTTCAATAATCATGTTTTATGGATATTTATTATGATAGGGTTTTATGTTTATATATATTAATTTTGAAATAATTATTCTTTTGGAATTATAATTTTATTTCTATATTATATCCTTCCCTTTCATTACAAAATTATAACGTCGCTTATTCTTACATGTGGACTACCACTATCATAAATAGATTTGATTCATTGTTCATTTCCAATTTACATGGCTAGTAATAAGGATATATTTGATTAATATATATTATATTTATGATGTAATAATAATTTTTAATGACAAATTATTATTTACCTATCTTTTGTTTAGTCCGTTGAAATGTGAAAAATACTTTTCCTATGAACGTAGGACTTATTGTGTCTATGAACAGAGTAATTTATATTTCATTATATAAATTATACTGATAAATATAAATTTATAAAAAATGAATTTATAAGATTTTTTTATCATTATTAAAATTATAGTGATTATAGGACTATGATCAAGGTTCATATATTGGAACTTCTAGAATGAAATTCTTATGAAGAAAAAAATATTTAACAACCTAAAATGAATCATTTAATAAAGTAATAATTGAAAAATGGGTATAAAATGGCCTAAATAGATTATATATGTTATTTTTATTATTTAAATTATTCATTTATTGAGTTATATATAAATTTAAATTTATTATACAGTAGGATTGATCAAATCCAACACAAATGAAACCTGAGTAAATGGTTTCTCTTCTCACTTTTATTTATGGGGGATATATATATTATGCACCAAGATATTACATTATGTGGTGTACATAATTATCTATGGAAATTTAATATCATTATATTTATTATGATCTTGATATTTAAGGATTCATTTAATGTTATTCTCTTATGGTGTTTACAAATCAAATGTTTCCCATGTGGGAAGTATTTTTTGTTGAAATCTCATTATTTACTAGAATTGTTTATGATTAAGATTTTGATGATGAAATTTAATTATAAACCTCCCAAAAACTCATTATTTTTCTTATAACATACTTATTTATATGGATAACATGGTTTCCTTTCATTTTTCTCCCAATAATAACTGAACACTCTGAAATAATTTCTTCAAGGAAAACATACTTTATTTCATTCATTGGTCAAAATTAATTATTCTTACATGTACATGTTTTTATAAAATGTTTTCATGTTTATTTTAAGATTTATAAAATAATTATTTTAAATCATTTTTACCCATGATTTAGTATATAAATTTTTTTTAAATTGAATACTCTTCTCATTTATTTAATGAGGTAATTTTTATTTTTTAAGATTAAAATGAATTTTTTAACTTATACAAAATGAAGGGGATTTACCATTATAATTCTTTCTCTGGGAATTGAATTATAATTTCAAATTCTCTAAATTTATTTTCACTGAAAATTTATTCCATTATATTTTGGATTTTTTTAGATTTTAAATAAGTAATGTTAAAGTGATAATGATATTTTCTTCAAGAAATGTTTCAATTAATCATCTTATAGATTTTTTCATCTAAGATTACATCCATGGATGTTACTTAAGTGTTACAAGGTATATGATCCAATGATACCATTATTATTGTTTCTATGGATGGTTTATTATTGTTATGAACATAAGATAATGAAATCAATTTATTTCCCAAAAACTTGTGCTATTATGAAATGATAAAATATTTATAAAACCCTTATATTTCAATAGGTTATTCTATGATGAACTATTTATGAAACCTTTTTATTTTCCCCAGTTTATGATATCATTAATTTTTATGATCTTGCAGAATATTTTTCTATGATTTTCATTATGTGAATAATGGACTAAAAATTTTATACCCATCAAATGTTTTTGTAAATATGGGTATATGAAGAGACAAAAAGAACTGTATTGGGGAGTAAACTTGATTTAGTAGGGGACTCTGTACACTATGATAGTCTTGGGAGTGAATTAAATGGGAAGTGATACCAATCCACTATGACAATCGAGTAAGTGAAATTTTAATACAAAGAAAATGATTCTATTTTCAAATGTTTATACCAGAAAATGAAATCTTATGTTGATTAGTTGATTACATGGTTCGTTTTCTTTGATTCCTTTATGATTCAATTCTTACTAACTATAAATATTAATTTCATGACATGGGATTATAATCTATGATATTTTGGGTATATTTTTTTTATTTTTAAGATAATATTATCATACTAATATAATGATGAAATGCTTTAGTATTCATTAATATCTCCCTTTTCTCACTTTGTTGAAATTTTCAGCTCACAGGTTTTTATATTTCATTTCCCTAGGTTATGAGGATTGATTTTCTGTATGATATGTCTAAGATGGGTTATTTTTTGGATAAAATTATGTGATGATGATGTAATTTCAATGTATGAAAAGAATGAGTCACTTAATTTGGTGTCAAATAAAATATTACAAAAACATGATACTTAAGGACAAGAAAACATATTTGAGAATCCTTAGGATAATCCTTTTTATAAGAGAACAACTTATGTTTTGGTAATAAATGTAGTGTCGGTTTCCTATAAAATCATCTTTGTTGGGATATTAAAGAGGATTTTTTTGAAAAAAATTCATCCATAGGTAATAACCCATTAAACAGTAGGTTGGTTATATCCTATCATTTATTATGTTTCATGGTGAGTGTTCGCTTACATTTAGATGGTTCGACAATCTAGACTAATAATATTTTGTGAATTTACATGTTCTTTATGTATTATTGTTATGGAATTTAATATATTTTGATCATGTATGGGCCAACAGACCCTAATAAGTAATAGATTAATAATAAGCTGTCCTGATTTATATATCCTATAAATTATTTCTCATGATTAATCACTCTATTGAATGAATTTTTATTTTCAAAAAATCATTTGTGTTTTTTATGTTTTTAATATGGAATGATGATGTTAGGTGATAATTATTTTAATCAAATATTAATGTACACAATTTGTGATTACTTATCCATGTTGGGGTCTATCATAAAAATACCCGAAAAACATTAATTCATATTCTTAATGAATATATTTTGAATTAGTAGTAAAATCCCATACTGATTTGATGAAGAATCATACTTCTTTTATTATTCTCTGATTGATGTTTTTGGGAATGTTCTTCTTTAAAACATAACTACTCTCTCTAGTTTAGTTCAATAATAGTTTGGGAATTTAATTCCAATGTTTTCATAAGTTTAACAAAAAATTATTCTATATTTGATGTCAAGCTAATATTCTAATCAATCTAATGATCTTCTATCGATTATATAATAAATATGATAATCCAATGTAAATTAATTCCTTTTTTATTGATCTATATTCTTATTCAAAATGTTTCTTTCTCTCAGATGGTTGGGGATAAACTCAAAATTTATTACATGCATATTATTTGGATGATTTTATGTATTTATGACTGATTTTACTATTATTCCACTTGATTTTCTATCTGAGTTATCGATAGAAGTCTTGTGTGATGTAACACCTATTTCCCTTACCCTATAGAGAATTGAAATTACTCAATTGTAAAAATTGTACAATCAAATCCAAGAGAATCTAGATTACTGATTCGTCCATCCATGTGTGTAAAAATTTGGTGCACATATAATTTTAATTAAAATGTATGATGTATTTTTGTGACTATTCTTTGATTATCTGGAATATAACAAGATCACAATCAAGAACGAATATCATTTATCTCATAACAATGACTTCTTTCATCAACTATTCAGAGATGAATGGTTTTTAAATTTTGAAATTTTTTATATAATCAA
Source organism: Viscum album (assembly GCA_963277665.1). Lineage (NCBI taxonomy): Eukaryota > Viridiplantae > Streptophyta > Magnoliopsida > Santalales > Viscaceae > Viscum > Viscum album. Next base: position 823,336,283 of record OY728148.1, on the reverse strand, counting down.
TCTATTGTAACAAAATAGAAAAACCCCAATAAAATATTCTATTTAATTAATAGATATTAAAAATTTATAGTGATTCAATTTTTTATAACTAATTCCCAAAATGTCTGTATGGAGTTAATTATTAGTGTCATTATATATTTCCTTGATCAGTTTGTATTATTATTTATAGATGAAAGCTTTATATAATCAGAGTAATGAAGAGAATGAATATCACTTGAGGATTATATTGAATAACCTAGTTATGGGGAGACTATATGAAAAATTTATGCATTATGTATTTTTTCAATCAAATTTTTGATTTCATTCATATAATGTCTAGTAAGGGTATATTAATGTATCCAACAAATATGGAGGGTATTTAACATTGGTCCAGAAGAACAACTATGAAAGAAATTTGTATTTTTATTGGTTTGTATGGATATTATCAAATCATTGTGGATAATTTTTCAATCCTATATAATCCAATCGCCACATTAAATCAAAAGTTATCTAAGTTCCTTTGTTCAAATTAATTCTAATAAAATTACAATGCAATGAGGATAAAGTTGGTCATTGAATCTCTGCTTACACTAACATAAAGTGGAGATGTATTTTTAATCAATAGGTGTGCTTTAAGAATGGTTTGGTATTATTTATCTTGAAGAATGAAGTGAATCTAGCTTATGATTCGTGAAAAGTTATGGTTCATAAGTAGAATTACCCAACTCATTATTTGTCATTAGCTGCTTTAAGTTTTACATTCATGATATAGAGGAAATATATTTGTGGTGAAATATTTGATATATATAATTACAATAAAATTTAAAGTATAAATTAACTCAAAAAGAGATGATATTGATCTATATAATATTGATTTATTTGATTAATGAAAATTATTACCCAATGCATTATAAATTTGGGAAGGCGAACAAGGTGGAAGATGATCTGAGTCGAAATAATCATTATTTCTTATAAATTATTATGAACACATAGTATATAATATTTATAAAATTTCTATGTATGTATATAGAAAAATATATGTAAGAGGATATATAATATGTATAAAAAATGAGTGTCTATCTATCTATCAAAGTGAATATTATGGAGGTCTAGTTGGAAGATTTGGGGTTTGACAAGATGTTCAGGAATTTGTTTATGTTAAATCGTGGTCTTATTAGACTATTATGTTTTAGGAACCATGTATGCGTTCCACCAATATGAGACATTAATAATGATTAATTGGATGATGCTCATAGTTTATAATTCACTATTCATCCTAAATTGGAAAAGATGAGCATAGATTTAAAAGATATTTTATTTGGATAGAATGAAAAGGGATGTTGATTAAGGCATATCTTGATGAAATTTTTAATTGTTAGATTAGGTTGAAAGATATAATATTAAGGGGATTTTACAACCATTTCAAGCAATTGAATATAAATGGGAAAACATCACCATAGATTTCATTATTAGACTCACCAAAAATTATAACTCAATAAATTCGATTTTTTTATCATCTATTACCTTGTGAAGTTATAATACATCATTTTCATTCAATAAAATTCTCTCTTGATCATCTTTCCATGTCATACATTAACTAATTTGTTAGATTTCATTGAGTACCACCTTTAATAGTGTCAAATCGAGATATGAGGTTCACCTCAATGCTCAATCAAATTCATCATCAAGCGTTGGACATAGTTTGAGTTTCAAAATAGTGTATAATACTAAAACAATAGTCAATATAAGAGATCCATTCAAACAATTTATAGTATACTGAGATATTTTACTATATATTTCCATGTTTTTTGGGATCAACACTATCCATTAATTTTTTTATTACATCAATATATTTACATTATGCATTAAAAATGACCATTATTAGGCACTCTATAGATGGAAGTGAAAAAAAATACTATAATCATGGATGAATAGAGAATGAAAGATAATGGGGCATGATCTATCTGAGGAATTCCTTGACAAGTTCAAATATATTTACTAGAACATAAGATAAAATAAGAGTATAAAATCATTTTTATAAACATTCTATAGGTTCTATTCATCTGATAAGGCTAACCCCAATATTCTTAAGAAAATATCTAAAATACTTATTTTGAAGAAGAGGTATTAGTTTTAAATGATCGCTTTCTTTTTAAATTCTTATTCTACATACTATACAATTTTTTTGATTTTAACGTTGTGATGAACCCCAATGTGGGAAAGGGAAGGGATCCATTCCCTATGAAATCCTTCCAGGAAAACACTCATTTCATGGCGGGTATGGGCCTTATAGACCTCAACTTCTCCAGTGATAGCTTCATGTGGTGAAACAACCAATGGGCGAATCACCGCTTATAGAGCCATTTGGAAATGTGTTTGGCTATCATGCAAGCCATCTCCGCAATTTCCAATTCCAGGGTGACTCACCTTATGTAGGGATTATCCGAGCACTCCCTGCTGCTGGTATCCTTTTCTTCTACATACAATCATCACTAACAGTTTCACTACTACCAACACTAGGAAAACATGTCGGGTTTCTTTGATATGGTTAGAGACTCTTCGATCTTCCCTTCCCAAGGTCACATATGGATTTACCTCTATAATAAACTTTGTCAGGTCAATATGAGCCTTCTTGGTGTGGTCGAGGGCCCTTCCACACTCATAAAGAGATCGAAATTCCATCATGCAAGAAGTTGATCGTCTTGAAAGAAGTCTCGATGAGGAATGGGATGACCACGTGTTTGAGGCCCTGCATAGTAGGAATAACCTACTGTAGGACATTCTATTGAGGATGGAACGCCTGGCTAGGGATTAGGAAAGGTTCAGGTGGATTTGAGAGGGGGATAGGAGCACCACCTACTTCCACTTCTGTATCCAAGATAGGAGAAAGAATCCTAAAACGACCCTTCTTCTGGATGACGACACATATACTAAGGACAAGGATGTAGTGGGAGGTATGGCCAACTTGTTTTTCCGGGACCTTCTGGTTGACCCTAACAACCTGTCACCAGATGGTGATCTAGTTGATAACTCATTTCTCTTTGAGGAGATTCCCTCTAACTTCTTAGTTCGAGACAACAATCTCATGAATTCTATTCCACAAGAACCCGAGATTTGGGAAGTCATGATAAACATTAATCCCAATAGTGTGGATGGTCCCGATGGATTCTCGGCTTTATTTTGTAGATCTTTGTGGGATACGGTGAAGGGAGATATCATTGTGTACATCCAAGACTTTTTTCAGAGAGGACAACTACCCCATGTTCCGAGTTCCACCTCCATTGTGTTCAATCCCAAGTCTAAGAACCCCACCTCCCTTATCCATTTTCTCCTTGTTCTCCTGTGTAACATATTATAATAAATCCTTTATAGCATCATCAACTCAACGATTTCCCAACACCTTCTTCATTGGATCTCTATGGAGAAGCACGACTTTGTGAAAGGGAGATCAATCTAGGGAGCGATTACTCTAGCCCCGAAGATGATGATGGATTTAAAATTCAAGAACTGTGGCTCTAACATTGTCATAAAACATGATATGAGAAAGACATTTGACTACGTGGAATGGACCTACATCAAAAAAGTACTTTTCAGAATGGTTATTTCTCCTTGGAATGTCGATCTTATCTTCTATTGATTTAGTTATTCTTCTATGGTGGTCACTATTATTTGAAAAAACAACGAATTCTTCAAGGATACCCACAGACTTATACAGAGGGACTCCATCTCCGTGAGTATCATCATTAACTCACTGGGTGTTTTTGGCCACCAACTTCGTAGAATCCTGAAGAATGGTGAAATTCTCTCATACCGTTAAAGGTGGTTCTCCCCTTCGGTGTCCCATATCATGTTCGCAGATGATACAATTGCCTTTATGATCTCCTTGTGCAGATCGTGAAAGGACTTAATAGGGTAATGGATGAGTACTGTTTTTGTAGTGTCTAGACTATTAATGAAATCAAGATAAACTTATACATTTCCATTAAATACCTTCCGAACTGGGTTTCTAAAATGAGCAACATCCATGAAAAGTAGAGAGGGGCATTTCACATGGATTATCTTGGATAGCTTATCTCCCCCGCAAGACTAAGGATTTGTGACTTCAACGCCCTCATGAACTACAATATAGACTGATTTTCCTAACTAGAAAAATAAATACCACTCTTTCAAGGGGATGATTGCGGTGTGAATTGTGTGTTCTTGGCCTCTATGGTCCATGCTCTCTCATCAATAATGGTCCCGAAAGGGGTGATAATGAATATTGAAAAGGTATTTGAAATATTTATCTGGGATCCCACATCTGAAGGCAAGAAACATTGGGTATCCAAGAGTAGGATGGTGAGGATGGCCAACAAAGTGGGGGGGGGGGTCAATTTGAGGAGCCTCGCCAATACTCTATTACGCATGCATGCCAAATTGGAATGGGTGGTCATGGAACATCGCACTCTGTGGGGGAATATCATGCATGCACTCTTCCTAGGTAACCATGCCCCTGCGGATAGAAAGTGTATTCACCTGTGGTCTAAGATTAGTCCCCTTGTTGATGCTATAAATCCTTTCTCTCTCTAGATCATTGGAAAAGGGGATATCTTCATTTGGTATCAGAATTGGGTAGGGAAGACCATCTGTTTCATGGGATGTCCTCCTCCGACAATTTCTTACCAGGAAGCCTACCAGCACCCATCTTTCCTCGACATCATCTTTTCAAAGGACCATCAGGATATGGTGCATATTATCTAGCTAATCTCAGAGTCGGAAAAGTGTTTCTTTACCCCTATCCATCTGGCCTCTTCATGAATAAATCCTTCCACCATACCTATATCATGCACCACTAGGTGGACTCATGAATGACACTCCTTTGGACAAAACACATCCCTTCAAAATTCAACATTCTAATTTGGAGATTAAGGAATATGGTAGTGCCCACTGATGAGAATATCTGTTGATGCAACATTCACAAGGCCTCTAGGTGCATCTACTACAACGACCAAAAGAGGTATCTTTGGGCCAGATCTTCTTTGAGATCGAATGGGCACACAAGGTTTGGTCCTACTATGTTGACTTTACTACCTTTTATAGTCTAGTTATGTCCAATCAAAAATTCTTGGAACACTAGTTCCATGGTTCAGGTGAGGGAAAGAATAGGATGGATAACACAACTTTGTTATAGGCTGGAAGCTGGTGTTTGTGGTAGGTGAAGAATAAATTGGTTCACGAGGGTGTGGCCTCAACTGGTCTCTCCATCATCAATAATTCCTACAATTTACTCATTGATCTGGTTAGGGTCTTCTTCAACTGGGAGGAGGACCCTCCCATGCAGCGCTTCAAGCTTAGGCACCCTAACTCTCTTCCAAGCACCATCTCTTTTTTGGGCAACTCGGTCTGCTAGAATGCCCCATCCAGGGGTGTGGAGCTTAATTTGGGTGGCTCACATGTCTCGAGTTTCATGTGCAGTAGTGGTGTTGTCCATAATGGAAACGAGTTGGACATCACAGCCTTCTTTGTCTAGCTATTTCTGAGTTATTCCATCTAGGCTAAGCCAATGACCTTATTAAAAGGACATACTTCATGTAGCTTGAGTAGTCTGGACATCGTAGAAATCGAAACAGACTCACTGGTCTTGCATAATTCTTTCCAAGGTCCTGGAGTCATCCCGTGATCGATAGAGTACATTATCATGAAATTTCATTGATTTCTTCATAGAAACATCCATGTGATTCATAACTAGAAGAAGCGAAACAAAGTCGCTAACTACCAGGCCTCACTAGACACCCCTATCTCAGAAAACTTTTTCATGAACAATCTGGGCATTATAAAGCTGTAAGGGGTCAATATCATTAGAGGGGATTCCCTAGGACTCCACTAATTTAGACCCCCCTAAACTGATATCCCCTTTTTTCATTTTTATTCATCGGTTTCTTTTTTTTTCTTTTTCATCTCTCCCTTGAATAAATAATTATATAATGATGATGGTAATTGTATGTAAAAGTATCGTTTGTGTGTATGTACGACTTATTTTCTCCATGAAGTTGTACAATTTATTATTAAAAAGAAACTTTTATGCATGGGTACTAAAATGTTATTAATTTTTATATATGGTAATTATGAATTATTTATTCTTCTATAATTATAATATCATATCTACCTTATTACCTTTTAGTTCATTGGAAAACATCTGTGTTGTTCATGTTTACATGTAGACTACGACCTCCATAAAGTGATGTGATTTTTCTATCAATTACTACTTACATGGATGGTATTATGGATTGATTTGATGAATACGTATGATTTATATGATATAATAATTATATATTATTGGTGAATTATTATTTTACGTTCTTTATTTCAATCATTTGAAAAGTGAAAATTTTGTTCATGCATATGTACATCTGACCATCTCGATGAACGGTGTAATTCATTATTTATATATCTAAATTTAGTGTATTAATATAAATATTTATATAATGAATACCTATTATATTTTTATCATGATTAAAATTATTTAAATGGTGGAACCATTATCAATGTATAAGGATCAAAACATCAGCAATGAAATTCTCATGAAGAACGAAACATTAACACCATGAACGATGGATTTAATAAGGAATTACTGATAAAGTCATATTGACATGTTATAAAGGTATAATATAAGATATTATAATTATGTAAATGATTCAGATATATAATTATAATTAATTTTATTTTATTTTACCAGAGGATAGATAACCTTCCATGAAAGTGGAACCATAGCTTTGTCATTCTCTTCTCATGTTTATTTCTATGGGATACAAGACATAGTCACCACATGTTTTCTTTTGTATGGTTTATATAGTTTCCATTTTACATGTTACACAATTATACTACATATTTTAATTCCATTAAATGTTTTATTTTAAATTATTCACTCATGGGTATTATGATTCGAATGTTCACAAACTGGTAAGGGTTTTATATTACGATCTCATTGTTTACCAAGGTTGTTTATGATTAGCTTTCTTATAATAAAATTTAATGATATACCTCTCTAGATACTCATGGATTTTCTTATCATATGATAATATATCTATATTACATGTTTGAATTTATTTTTTCTCTTTTTACGAACTCAATATACAGAAAGTATTTTTTTTAAAACCCAATACTTATCTCTTTTCAGTTAAAGATCGGTTTACTTTCATATATAAGTATTCTAAAAAACATTCCAATGGTGATTATAAATATATCATATGATTGATTAAATTTATTATTATCCTTGATAAAATTTTTTAAAAAATAATTTTAAATGAGAATTCAATTACATTTCTAAATGGTGTACATTTTTTAACAAATGTTTAAATTCATATTTTTTTAACTTATATAGCATAAACAGAATATCCCACCATTACTGCCATTGAATGATTTGAAGATTAATGTAAAGGTATACATGTATATATTAAATGATAAATTATCCTTTCTATTTGGTAAATTTCTAGATTATACATATGTGATTTCTAATTGAAATTGGTATTTTCCTCAATAAATTTGACAAGTGGTCTTCTAATGGTTTTTTTCAACTAAGATGAAATACTTAATGTTATATATGTTTTTAGGTGATATAATCTAGTGAAACCATACCTATTATTTCTATGTGTATTTTATTATTATTATAATAATATTATTATGAAACCCATTTATTTTCCTATATGTTATGCTATGATGAAATGTTGAAATATTTAAGAAACTCATTTATTTCTACAAGTTATGATATTATAAAAATATTATTAAAACCTTTAAATTTTCATGTCTTATGATATGAATAATGTACTATGATATTTTGGTACACATATATATGATTATAATTATGTTACATGTGGGTACAGATTTATATAACCCTCAATTTCATTGTATAAAGATAGATATCTCATGAGATAAATATGATTGGAATGGGGAGTGAACCCAGTTCAATAAGGGACTCTGTCTAGAATGATAGTCTAGGGACTAAAACACAAGTAAAATTATATATGGGTAAGTAATTAAAAATCAATATGATAGTCTTGTTAGTGATTATCATATTCTATGTAAATTATTTTCAATTCTTATTTGTATTCCAATAATATAAGCCTTGTCCCAATATATTTCCTTCATGGCATGTATTCATTGAATATTTTTTAAATAATGCCCTTTGGATAGCCAATATATATAACATTACTCATGATTATGATCTATGATATAAATTTTATGGTTTTAATTTTTTAATCCCATGTTTTCAAAACCTAATTCTCATGTTATTCTTAATTTTTCTTTGATATCCCCTTGTTTACCCATATTGGGCATCTGATCTCACCCTATCTTCGGTTTCCATTCATGAGGTTATGAAGAATGTTATTTTGTTTGATATGTCTGCAAAGTGATATAGTTATAAAGAACATAGTGAGATATTTTTTTATCATATGAACTAGTAATTTATTTATCCAAATTTCCTAATATAATAAACTTATATTTTTTTAGGATGGATCAATTTGTTTTATAGATAGTACTTATTTACTAAGATGTAATGTCTATGTATGAAAAGATTATGTGGATATAATCTGTGTCTTTTTATTTTAAAAATATTTAGAATATTTACCTTTTAAACACTATAGGTAATGATTTTATAGAATTAAATGGAATGGGTACATGTGGTTGGAGATCTGATTTATCGAAAAATATTAAAACATTATACCTTTGGGTTAGTTTCCAATTTTTTGTGGTGTGGGACATACTTAAGTTCTAATTATGAACATGAATCATGTTTTAAAATAATAAATATATTATTTTAATACAAAATAAAAGGATTATATTACATGAATAGGGGAAACTCATTGTTATAATGTCATTTTTAACCAAATTTATGAATAATATGAAATTTCCCTCATATTAAGTTAGAGTGAATTAATCTGATGGAATCCCACTCTCAAATTTGGCCATTTTTAGAGAAAATAAAATATAATTATTGAAATATAAATTAATTTCAGAAGTTTAATCACCCATTTGTGGTATAGTTGTTTTGGTGTATAAAGGATTATAGAACACTATATAGTGGTTTCTCCTTTCATTAAAATCACCCCAAAAAAATGAGATTCCAAGTTAACCTTGAACTTCCTTTTTTATGTATCTTTTAATCAGATTTAATGAATAAAATATAGTTATAGATATTTTATTTTCTGAAATATGAAAAAAATTATTTAATTTATTTTGATGTATGATAATAATTATATCACCATTTACTTTACAGTTGGTGAACATGAAAAAGTCCTCAAGGTAAAAAAAATTATTTATAGAATTGTGATCATTAAATATAAGATAAATGATTTTGAAATACTTAAGAATGAAATTTATATTATTTTATTCTAATATAATCCTCATACCTATTTTTCTTATAAATAATTTCTACATAATGTCAGAAGTACAAATTTTAGATGATATAAAAATTCCTACACGTTTCACATAAAAAAGATATTATCTTCATTATGTAGAACATATTAACTTGCTAAAAAATAAAAATAAAAATATTATTTTTCCCAATTTTTTTAATTTAATATATAAATAGTCCATTTATTATTAGGTATAATTATTTTTGAAAAAAAGGCTAAAATAATTTATCATTATAGGTCAAGAGTATTGATAATTCCTCACGATTTCTTCACTAACTATTTGACTTCAAATAAATTACGAACCATGAATTATCAATCGACTATATTACCCCATCCCCCAAGTTACACTTATACCACTTTTACATTCAAAATATGAGTATAAACAATCATAATTATAATAATCAAAAATAACTATTTTGAAAAATTAGTTGGTACAAGTAAGTGAATTAATATTCAGCATAATATACTTTTTATGTGTTGTCTATTTAAAATAACATATACATATAATATTTTAGACATAAAATAATAAAAATAATGATTATTTAGTATGTTATAATTCTGATTGATATCTTATTAAATTTCATAAATTTCATAACATTATATTCACACATTGATATACCTTCTTCTTTGAAAAAAATTTCTTTCAACTACCTTGTGTGAACTATAAACTATTGTTTCACTAGTACTAACAAATATGCTATAATTGGAATAACATTTGATCCATGCATTAGTGTATGGGGATTAAAATCATAGTACCAATATTTTAATAAAAATTAAATTTCAATGGGACAAATTATTTCCCAAAAATTTGTTTTAGTATATGAATAACCCATAATATATATTTTCAATAAACTATCTTAAACTTATTTAACAATAACATGATCATTTTGGAATCTTTTTTATGCATTTCAAAATAGATAAGAAATTTATAAGAAAAACATTTCAAAAATTATATACATTTATGTGAAAAACATTAATCCTTCAATGATATTAATTAATGATTTTATATCATAGATAATCCAATTATGAAATACTCTCTAAGTGTCTAAAGTAATCAATTTTAATATTCTACTTAGGATGTATAAAATATTTCAAATAATATTTTTATTATATCTATTATATTAATTATTTTTTATCAACATATATTTGTGATGTAGGGTACCAATAAAAAAATGCATTATGTCATTAGAAGGAAAAAAATATTTTCTCATTATTTTCTTCTCATGAAAACTTTTTATGACTAAAAAAATAATATATACTCAATCTTCATTCACATATTCATATGTTTTCACAAACAAGAAAATTATTCTTGTTTAAAAATAATAATATATGAAGCTCAAGGATGTTTCCCATGCAAGATAGATTAATTGGAGAATAAATAAATTATATAAATTTACATAAAATAGAAGGATTATATAATAATATTAAAATAATATATTTATTTAAATAACCATATATTTAAAAAGAACAATATGTTTGATACCATATACAACACACATTACTAAGATTAAATGGACCAAAATATACTATTGAAATATTTTTATATACACATGGCTATTATAACCTAGCTATTAAATTGATGGTATGAATGGGATTAACTAATTTATGAAATGTTTTTATAAATTAACTGATTTATACAGATTTATTAATAAAATATTACGAAAAAAACTAAATTTGTTAAAATTAAATTTTATAATTAAATTTTTTATATAATTATTTCTTATTTTACCTTTTTAAGAGAAAATATTCTGAAACATTTATGTAAATTTTAGAAATTTTATATATAAAATCAAATTCATTATTTAAATAATTATATAAAAATATATTACGCTTGTTTTTTAGTATTTCTCAGAAATGATTGATTTTTAAGTGAATATTTAAAATTTCAAATTTATCAAATACTCTCAATTATTCATTAAATTATGTAATTAAAAATCATAAATATATTTTTTATTTTCTATAAAATATAAATATAAAATATTTTATTTATAATAATTTTTTTTAATAGTAAATTTTCATGATTTTTTTTTATGAATTGTTTATGCTTATAAAATTCAGTTCTCAAAGATTTATTTTTATGTGCATATTGTTTAGAATTTTAGACTATTTAAAACAAAACCAAATAAGTAAATATTTAAATAAAATTTATATTTTATATATTCACATTAATTTGTTTTTTTACAGTGTGGATTACTAGTCATATAGTTAATATGATATAATCTATTTCATGAAAATTTATTTCTTCTGAAATAGTCTTTTATATGTCTTGTGAGTTTAAATATAAATTGAATAATTCATCATATATGATTTGAATTTGATAAAATAAATTAAATATTTTTGGATTATAATAATTAATATTTGGTAGTAATTTCATCTCAATTTTATATATATTAAATTTCAAAAATAAAAAATTCTAATTAATGTGGAGAAAAAGAAAAATGGTAAAATAGAGTAACCTTATATGTAAATAGAAAACCATTTTAAAAAAAATCTATTTTTCAATTATGTAGGCGTTTCTAGACTATATAACACCTCCACTCCAGTATTTAATTTTTTTTGAGGAACTTTCCTTAAGAGTGACTTCGAATTATTTAATATTTCTAGGTATTTATGAAAATTCCAAACCTCCCCACTCATAAAATAGAATCTCCTCACCTCTCCATTCGTAAAATTAAAATCCTTTTGGTTTAGATAATTCATACCCAAATAACATCATTAATTAACATCAATAATTATTAGAGTCCTTAGATTGATCAAAAATTAAATCTGGGGAGACATTATGTATATTTCTTATGAGGTTTTCTGATGTGGAGGTATCATTCATAATTGAGCATATTTGTTTGTTTATTCTTCCACCACTTTAAAATAGTAATAAATTATGATGATATAATAAAATATATATATCCCATATATTAAGGCTTTTTATGTTAGTTTCAAAACATGAACCCATCTCTTCTTCCATCAATTGAAAAATGAAACCATCATTTGTGTGTATCCCAGACTACTTTATCATAAATCGGTGTAATTAATTTTCCATCATCACCTCTCTCAGATATTCTTAATGATGGGTATAATTTCTATATTTTATATTAATTAAAGAAAAAAAATTCTATTAAATGTTTATATCATATACTTACTTACAATACCATCCATTATAAAATTATAACCTCGTTTGTGTGTATTGAGGACTTCCGCCTAGCGAAGCGATGTGATTAATTTTTCATTACCACACCATATGAATGGTAAATTTATGTTAATTTGATTAAATAGTATGATAATTATTATATAATTATCATTATTTAATGATAATATCACACATACCATCATTCAAACATTATCGTTCAAAAATGGTAATGTTACACATGTGTACATACAGACTAAATTATCCATGATTGAAATTTTGTTCATTTTCTATAACCATAAATAATTATATATAATGTATAATCTATATTGTTATTATTATTATTTTATATATTATATACTAATTTACCCCTTTCCAAGGTCACCTCACTATTGCTATTTTAAATTTATATAATGAATGCCCCGAAAACACTTGATGTGGACCTAATATATTATGTAAACAAATATGTTATTTAAATAAATGAAATAAAGGTGATTAAAACCGCAACTATTTCTTATGAAATTATGTTTTTTATATTATTTTGTTTTACATGAAATAAATTAAATCAACTACAATTCTTGAATCGAGGTAACTAATTTTTCATCATACATTTACTTCAATGAGATTTATGTAATACCCCCCCCCACTTATATCTTATGTGTTCTATATATACTACTCCATTAAATATTTTAGAATTAATCTATATATCTTAATGGTATTTAGAGTTTGATTTCATGTAAATTCTTTCAAGGGTTTATGAATCAAAATTTACTAAAGTGTTGAGGGTTTATTTCAAGATCTAATCATTATCTAGGATTCATTTCGTTTAAGTATCCCATAGAATACTTGTTTGATATTCCTATATTAAAAAAAATTTATTTTATTATAATATATTTATTCATGAAATTTTCATGTAATGGTTTGTTTTTAATATGTTTTTTAATAAATGTTTAATTATATTTTTATGAAAATATTATCTTATTTCTATCTTAGTTAAAAAATGTTATTTCTTATATATCCATGCTTTGAAAAAAAAATTATCACTTATTATTTGAAAATTATCCAAGTTTTTAATTATAGACATTGTTACCCATTATTTACTTTTTACAAATGGTTTTAATGAAATCATCATATAATTTTCAGAACGTGGAACTATTTAATCATTTAACATCAATGTGAAATGAATTTTTTTAACATATAATGCACGAATGGAATTACCCAACATAAACACAACACTTTTATTTGAATATTACAGTATAACATTCTAGGGTTATTATCAAATAAAAATATTTATATCATATTTAAAAAATATATTGGATTTTCAGGAAGTGGTTTCAAAATTAATGTGTTATTTTCCACAAGACATCTTCCATGAATCCTTTTAAAGACATTTTCATCAACGATAACAACCTTTTATGGATTAATTTTAAATTATATATATATGTTTCTCACATATAAAATTTGATTATTCTACCATATTTTGATGGGGAAATACATACCTTATTCCATCACTCAATGCATTCATTACAATATTTCATTACATTATGATATCAGATAGACTATGTGTCCCATTTCGTTCTTCGGGTAATTATTATTATTATTACCAATGACTGATTACCTTTTTTCTGAAAATATAATAATCAACATGTTATGATGGGTGCAGCCTGATAGTAATCTAATTTATTGGGCAGATCATTTTTTTTGTGAGTGGTCGGGTATGGGATTATGGAGTAATCCTAGTACATTATGGGACATTTCCCATCTTGTGATACTTTCTAGTATATTATTTTTAACTCAAGTATATGTCAATTTTTTATGGTTAGGAATTTTTTTAATACCATGATCTTATGATGTAATTTTATTTTTATTATGATCCCATGTCGTTTAGTCTTGCACATTCTCTTTTTCAAATTACGTTATAATTATGACTCACATGATATATTTCCTTATCATGTTATTCCCTTACCGTCCGTTTTAGGAAACACATTTATTTTATGTATTACCATGGTTATCCTATGTAGTTTTTTGAGCTCAAATAGATTTATAAGCTCACTCCCAAAAATAAAAAAACTAGATATTATGTTTTATTTTTTTTATGTACCAATTCCTCCAAATAGACTGGTACTTATGATCTATGGGTTTTAATTAATATATTTTTATATTAAAAACCATCGAATAATATGTTTCATGTCATTGGTTACTATATTAAGAGTATTTTAATAACTTCATCAATTAGTTATATGTAAAAACTCACAAATAGAATTATTTATTGAAATTAATTCATGGTATCTTCACACTCTCCCTTTGTATTTTATGGAAACATTGAAAATATGAATCCAAAATAAGAAATTTAATCAACCAATATATTCTCAATTTATTATAATGAAACAAATAAATAGTTTCATTATTATATTAATACCATTTCCCATCAATTAATTTAATGAAATATTAACATCAACTCATTTTATTTCTAATAAAATTTTACACATCATTTTATTTTTATAGCCTCATGTAATTTAAATATAATTTTCCCCCATTTTTATATGTTATATGTTGAATTCATAGATTTTAATCATCATTTATCAAAAACTAGTTAATGAAATTTGAACCATGAAAAATATAGTCATAGTACTTTGATAATTTTTACACTCCTATCATGATACTAAATTTTCGAAAACATTCTTCATAAATTTTTTTCCATAATATGAGTTTTTTCATTTATATAAATATATTTTCGTTTTAACACTCCTTTCACAAATTTCACTATCATAAATTTTTAATTTATGTTGACTTGTTTTAATATTGAATATTATAATAAATTCATTGGTTGTTTAACAAAAATATTTTCAAAACACATGAATTGTAGTAGAAACTCCATCACTCTCATTCCCTTAAGATGATACATTATCGACATCTTTTGTGTGGTAACATTAGATTTCACCCCTACAACGTTAATTAGTAATCTTTAAACTTATCGGTGATTAATTATTTTAACTATTTGATACAAACATTTATCCAAGTAAAAAATGCATCAAGAGGTGTAAACATTCAAGAAACCGTGTATTCTGACTTATAAGTATTGGATTATATATAAGATAGAAGTAATTAATAAAAATAATAGATGAGATCATAGTAAATTATTCCAATCAGATAATCATGAATTATCTTGGATTCCATTAGATGATAAAATTTATTATTAGATTGAAATTTCCTTTAAATTGTCACTCAATACATTAGATTCTATCAAGATGCTATAAATTATAATCAAATCGTAATAAAGAAATTTAATTAATTTTTTCATACTATTCCATCATCATCCTTTTTTCAAATAATTCCATAATTAGGTGAGACTAGGCACCTCTCTATAGTTCTCTATTCCATATAATTTTGAAATGTAAGCCTATTATTTAACATATAAATAATAATATGACATCAAGCTGATGTCAACTAAAAAAAGAAAATTTTAATTTATTCCATTATTAAAATACTAAACCTTTTCATTTTATTGATTAAAAAGTTTATCATAAAAATAATTTTTATCTACATAAAATAATATTTCACCAACACACATTCAATCACAATATGTGAAGTCATTATATATTATTTAATATGTGAATCTTTTTAAATATTTCATTTCAAAAAATATATAATAATTAATTTAGTTCCCAACCAAGAGTTGAAAACATTAAGGGGAAGTTTCAATCTATAATATACCTTTATTAACTTGTAAACATTACTTCAATTCCCATCATATAGTAACCATTTTAGTCTCTTGATATATAATTCTTCTTGAAGATCTCTTTTATGAAGTGTTAGCATTATGCCATGATGAAAGCCCTTATACATTTATTGGGATATTGTGGGATGAAATATTTGTTAGGATTCAATCAATATAATATGTCCAATGGATTTATTCATGTCAAAACCTTTTACTTTTGAATATCCATTGCCTAAAAGTCATTCCTTATTCCAAAAATCCAAACATTTACCTTTGATTTTTTCTTCGATCACCCACATTGTGACAATTCTATTCCTCTTTTTTATTTTTTGGATAATGATCTTTTTAATTTTTTCAATTGATTTGGATATTTATTAATATTAGAACATCATTATACATAAGAGATATTTCAAATAATATCGACTCTCCCAGGAGAGAATGATATTATGTCACACCCTTTTCTAGCCTACCCAAACCTTATCCACTCTACTAGTTCTATGAAACCACAAGAATTACACACTATATGTTTGAGACTACCAAATATCATTAATATTTGATGATCCATAATAGGGAAACAATAATCCAAGTATAAAAACAAAAAATCATTATTACGTACTCATAATACCCTCATTTAAATGTAATAATATTCATAATGAAATTTCTAAAATAATTTAACCATATAACTAAAATCTAATATGCTATAAAAATGTACTCAAGTCATATAGGTATTCATAAATAAAAAAAATATACTTGGATGATCATGAATCCAAATATGAAAAGAAAAAAAAATATATTGATACCTAACTCTATACTCTCGAAACTAAAAACAATCTTCTCTCTAAAAATCCCAACAAGTTAATCCCTAAAATACATTTATAAAACTATAACAACCGATATTCCGACACCAATTTTATAGGGCAACTATGGTTCATTTATAGGGTATTCAATTGAATCTTAGTATGATACTGCCAATGAGGCCCCTAAAAACGGTGTCATATACCAAATGAATATTTAGAAAAATTTAAAAAAATATCACATGGTATGTTAGAAATCAATTTAGTTCATTGTGTGCTAAACATGTCACTAAAACACTAGGAATTATAAGATTTTCCATATGCTGAAAATTATAGTTTTCTTCATTTATGAGTAATAGTGTAAACCTATTATCATCACAGTGGATCATTTATATAGAAAATTTATAATATTAAATATATACCAAATAGAATAATAGTTTTACATTCAATATAACCTTTAATTAAACACATATGATATTAGATGGTGTCCCAATCAAACAATCATATATTAAATGAAATATACTCAAAAGATACAATAATTATTCCAAATCACATAACTTAACTAATTATCAATATTCCTATTGTATAACATATTATTTCCATGTAACACTAGTTTTCTGACCATCAATTATACTCAAATCATACATTATGATAACCAAATTGCATTAAATGACTGGGTATTTTTGAAACATAGAAGATACTAGATGGTTACATAGTCTCACGTCTGGTCTACCAATCATGGATACTTAAATCACATCCATTATTTACATTATTAAACCTTTTTCAAGAATATAGTATAACAACCCTATATTTTTTATCTCCTAATGCATTGATTAATACACCCACCAATCATGTAATACTCATCAAGTCTACAGTACTCAATCAGCACATAAAACACCCCAAACTATCAACATTTGAAAAGACTATCTATGACTTATCATATCCTTACCTAAATGTTTCAATGTTTAGTTATAATTGAATAAGATAAATTTTTTATTAATCATATCTTAATCATCATTAATCAAAATTCATGAAATTCATCATTAATATCTCAACTCAAATATGATTCATATATAAAAATAGTAGCTTTCCTATCTCATATAATGGAGACTATTCCACTATCCCTCCTAGGATAAAAAATTGTCATAGATTATAATGAAATTCCTCTTGTAATCCACACTATACTGATACCACAAAAAAATTGCCTTTGAAAAAATTCAATATAATTCTATGAATAAAGTAAATCATTTCATCAACTCAACTCATTCCCTCAACCGATAGATATAACATTTACCAAGATCACTAAATAGTTTAGGGGTTCCTTCACAAGAATAATTCCTAAATTTGGGCTATCTATCTCTCTTATCATCTATATGAGAACTTCATTTTTTATCACTGTCTCTTCATTTTCCATGGGAAGCTACAAATCTAGGACCCAGTGGACTCAACCCATTAGTTAGATCTCAATCAACCAAAACCCTAAGATGTAAAAATTTACATGAATATCCTTTTATTCATTCCAACCAAAACAAAACTTCTCCAGATAATGGGAATATTCAATGTCCATAAACTAAACCCACTTTATCAAGGAGGAATCCTAGGATACTAAGATCAATTAAAATATTAAACATACCACCACCCTTCTTTTATGAATTTTCATAGCCCTCGAGCCTCATTTATCCCCTATATGAAAATATAGTTACCCAACCAAACAATAACAAAAAAACATAGGTATAATAATTATATACCTATAAATCTAATTAACACAATATGATTTAATTCCAATCATTTTTTACCACATTCCTGATAAATCTATCACAAAAATTCAAATAATACATTCCCACATTCCCCATGGTGACGTTGTCACCTGGTGATTATAAAATCACATAAACTATTTGTTATTTTATAATAAATATGCTCTACTGATACTCTCTCATTAAATAGCTAAATCATGGTCCCAATTTAGGTATACCTAACCAATAACCCCAAATAACATAATCATAGATTATTCAGATATTCAAACCATGTTAGAGTATATGATTGGAACCACCTACATCAGGATAGAATTAGTCCTTAACTTATAACTACCGATTTCATTTTTAGACTACAAATTAATTCCATAATAATCCTATATCCTATCCCATATAAGATAATAAATATAATTACTTAAATAAAATATATAATTAATTATTTAATTAATATATTAATTATTTATTACAAATTACCAATAAACGAGTTCATTCATGAGAAAAGATCCATGACATAAAGATAGACATTTCACACCCAATGAACTCTGATAACCAACATTTATTTATTATTCCCCCAATAATCTTCTAATTAAATCATGGATTGATGAAACTACTTTATAAAATCATTTCAATCATACATTGACCAAAATGATGAGAGAAGGGGGTGACTTAACTTTATTTTAGTGTCCTCTATTTATTTATCTATGAATCCCCCATCTTTATGGGTGATTCTACCATGATTTAGTAGAAACATTATCAAATCACTAAATCCACCACCACTAAATAATAAGGAAATTTTAGTTATAGGAATAAAGGTAGGATGTGAGGAAGTGTATGTCTGAATGATGGAAAATAAACTACAAAAAAACCCTAACATAGAGGGATTGAAGAGAACAAAACTATAGAGCGAATCCAACTAAATGGTCCACAACAACACGTTTTCTGCGATTAAAATTAAGTTGGTATAACCACAAAATTAAAATATTATCTCTCTCTTTTAAAAACCAATGCATGGTATACTAGGTAATTCTTTATTTTAACCGAGTTCTTAGTATCCTATCCTTAATGGTTATAACTAATAACACTCTTCAAGTTCCCATTACCCCACCCCTAGGTATGTGGTGGTATGAAAAATAAATTTATAACCACTAGATCATCACTATATACTTGTTTGAACACTATTTCTTCCCAATGGTGTCGAGTACCTTTAGTTTCTATGACACCACCCTCCAAAACCCTACCCAATTTTTTTACACCCCTCATAAATATCTAAACACACCCAAAAAACAATGCGTTGTCAATATACCACCACTAAGAAATAAATTTGAACCTAAAAATACAAACTCAAACCAACATATAACTCTAAAAAAATTAAATTCCTAGAGGATCTGGTGAGCCATAAAATCCTAGGTCATTTTACTGAATAAAATCACATCATCAAATATTTTTATATTTAATATCCATCCACCTTCTCCCAAAATATATTCCACTATTTAATTTTTTTCCCAAACTTTTCCATCACATGCTGATCTTTATAATCATTTTCAATCAATCATGTATACTCTTCATGAATACTTCTCATAGATTGTTTACTTCCGAGGGTTGAACCATGTTATTTGGACTTTTCATATTGTGCCTCTTAAATGTTGTCCATTTACAAATAATGATTTATTGAGTATACATTTTCCATAAAAACCTTTATATAAATTGTAAAACCCATTTAATTTAAATTAATTTTAAAACATTAATAACTTCTATTATTGTGTGTACCCATTAAATATTAATTCATCACACTATTATAAACAAATCATGTTTTTTACATTTACGTTCATATTCCTAAGGATCCCTAATTCTCAAGTTATTAAACAATAATGTCATCCATAAATATAAAATCTTATATGTTTCCATGTTAAAGTGATCTCATAAGTGGAAATTAAATTTATTAAAAAAAATTGATGTTTATTGTCTATGAATTTTTTATGTCTTTCTAGACATGTATTATTCATCCTGGGTTAACCTAGTATTCTTTTTTATTTTATGTGACACAATTTTTTTGCTTATATATATATAGTTCATTTCAACCTAATCAATTTATTAATAAAATCTATTTTGTTATCCAATTATATTATAAGATTTAAATTACTTTATTATATAACCCTTTTTGTATTTATCAATCCTCTAATGATGGATAAATGTTTTTGGAGTTTTTTACTTACTGGGAATATGTATCAAACAAGTAATGAATAGATATTCAATATTTAACGTGATTAAATAAATATATAAATTAATTTATATCGTATCATTTTACCATGTTCATCAAAATGAAAAGTCATATTATCCTCTTCTATGGATAGGGCTCTCTCGGTGGCATGGTGATGGTTTATAGCCGGGTTCAAGCTTCCGCGACCTGCGGGATGCCACCTCGACTGAGGTGGCTACGTAGGGTAGTTCGTCGGGGTCTCTTTGAGTGTATCGGTTGGCGTCAATGGGTCTTGGTTGCATTGGTACTTATTCCCGGTGTGTTGGTGATGTTCTGTTTCCTTTTGTTTTCCTCATTCGTGTTTGGATTTGGATGTTGTTTGGGGTTCATGAATTCGTGAAGGCATCGGCGTTGCTCCGCCGTTTAGATTTGGTTACACCGCCGAGTTGAACGTTTTGGGATATTCTAGCTCCTCTGTGATTTCGGTACAGTGTTTATGGTTGTTTCATTTGATGAACCTGTTGTCGGCGGGTTGATATGATTCACGGTTTTTTCCAGTTACCGACTCAAATGGTGGTGGGGTGACGACAGTGACAGGTGGAGATGTTATGGTGATGGAGGCCAGTGACGTGACATCCTTTGACAAGTGATATTGATTTCTCTGGGATAGAGGCATTGATTTCTCGATATTGGCATGTGGATGCAGCTGGCAGTAGGCATGTGGAGGTGCTGGGTTCGAGGGCACGACTTTACGAACTTTGCTTGATTGATGTTTGAACTTTGAAACCTGAATTTTGAAATCTTTTTTTTAATGTAAGGTGACCAATAATCCATAATGTGGCTTTCTAGAAAATATAAAAAATTGGTTATGGTAAATTGCATATTATTCTCCATGTGAGAATGTCATCTCTTATTTAGTTAGAGTTTAGAATTTTTGTTATAGAATATATCTCATGTGGGTGGATTAGTTAACTTTTCCGATTAAAAATATTATGAATGGTTTCATTTTGAATAATAATATTCATGATCTTTTTTCCCAATACGACCAATAATATAACAACACAATGAATTTCTATCCTCATGTTTACCTATATTGAGTTTTTCTAAATCTATGAAATCTTAAAAGGTTTCCTTTTTTATTCCACATCAGTAAAAATAATCCAATCTCTTATCTATTTTCTAATTTACCATATAACTCAAAATATAACTTCATTTACACTACTAAAATATTTCTACATAATTAAAATATTGTCCTTTAAATGGTCAAAAAATATAATTTATTTGATGTGAGATCCTTCTCTCCAACATGAGTATATTCAAAATATTTGAACCTTAATAATCAAAAATTGAGTTATTTGAAATCTAGTCTGTCATAATCATCCATGATTTGGGTTATATTAATTTCACCTAACATTTATGATTGAAAAAACATTAACCAAAATCTATAATCTCTTAAGATTTGAATCCTTATTGGCCACATTAATTGTCATATACTTTTCCTTGAAACATCGTTATTTATAATTTTTTTATAATTATTACATTGATTGAATTTCTTTAAAAACGCAGTAATACATTAATTTTTTATAAATCATTATTGTTTAAGGATTCTATAAATCTCCACTAGATCCTCAAAATTGTTTCCAACTTTAACTCACTCCATAACATATTTTAATGGAACTTCAACACTTTTGTGAATTTTTCTATCCCATAAATAAGAACATTTTGTTTGGATTATAAATGAAATGTTATATTAGAATATAAATACTTCATTTCCATACACCCCCACTATTAAAATAAATTCCAATGAGATTTACATTCTTTCACACATGGGTATTTTATCGAATTCCCTTCACTTATTGTTTTTGTGTATTTTATAAACTCTAGTGACCTGATTTTTTGTATCAAGATTTATTATATATTATATTTTTTGTATTTTGTATAGTATTATATACACTCAATTGTTTCCCTTTATATGAAATTATATTTTTTAATTTATTATTTTTATAAAAAACACCAATTTTATTTTCTTCATATTGTTTTCTAAAAATAATTTTTATAATGATTGATGAGATATAAGTTTTTATTCTCAAATATCTTAACAAATAACTTCTTAATGTGTGTAGAATTTAATGGTTTATGAAAAAACCATGATTCAATATAGTTATGGATTAAATTTTTATTAACATAAATTTCTCTCCATTAATTGTTTTTATCTTAATTTAACCAGAAATTATTAATAAAATACATATATTCATGATCCTTTGATTATTTTAAATGAATTTATTAGTATTTATAAAATAACCATTATTTTATTTTGTTAATGTGGTAAGGATTTTAAGATTTCAATTTTATTCGAGAACACTTTGTTTCATTTTCAAGAACTATTAATCCATATTATTTGATTTTGAGGTATTATATATGATCGTGTCATTATTTTGAAATTTAAATAAATATCAACATACACTCATATCACATAATTCATACATGTTTCATCATATTTATAATCAACATCATCATTAGTGGGACTTACATCACTATTCACATGAGATATCAACAGACATTTAAGTTACGAATCTGATGTTTTCTTTGACAGTGTAACTACGTTCACTATATGATTCATTTCCCTATTTATAAATGAATGTTTTTTTAGAATTATAGGTCATATTTCTCATTTATTTGGTAATTTTACTTCATTTTAAGGTTATAAAAGCTTCGTTATCATTTTTCATGATGATCCTTCTTTGTTCACCATCATAATCATTATCATGTATCATTAATAGTATATTAGAATAAAAAATACCATAGTTGAAAAAAATTAATCATTTTTTTACTTTATTCATTATTTTTACCATGAAAGAGGTTCTTAATACGAGGGATAATATGTTTTCATGATTTTTTCTTGCTTCTTCATTTTCAGAATCATTTTTTTGATGATTATTTGATACCAAAAAATATTAGTTAAATAAAATAATTGTATACAATCTCAATCTCACCTAGATTCTACTTCTTTGGTTTTGGACCACTATTTATCTCATTTGAAATAAAGATGTGAATTTTTTAATTATCAAATTATTCAAATCTCAATTACCACTAGTCGAGTTATTTTAATTGAACTACGTGGGAATTATTTCAATAAAGTTCATTAAAACCAATAAATGTTCAATATTTTTTTCACATCATTTTACAGTACTCCGTATATTATTCAATTATGGAATTAATTTTTCAATGGGTTAATTTTTTTTCTATTTTTAATTATTTCAAATAATTTTAGAAGTGTTTTAATTTTAAATCATTAAACATAATCCCAAAATCATAGATTCCATGATACTTTTACCATTGTATTTAGATGATTCAATTCATATAATATTGGTTTTCTTCTTTTTTGGCAGGGATAATAAGAATATATTTATATCATGACCATTAAATCCATTACACAATGATGCGATTTTGGTCCATTCACTATATAAATCAATGATTCTAAATTATGAATGTATAATATACAATACATTAAATACAAAAAATAAATCATAAAGAACCATTTTGACCAAAGATAAATGAAATTTTATTTTTTAAAAATATAGTCAATTTTTTTCATCCCTGATAATAGAAAAACAAATTAATATTATTAAAGATAATGGAGGAATATAGAAAAAGTATAATTAATTTCTCTTGAAAATATTAGAGTCATTAATATTCATATAATACTAAAATTTTAAAGACCCGACCCTAAAAGGCCTAGAGCTAGTGTTTATTACTATAACATTTGCATGATTACAAGGAATCAAATCAATAATGAATAATATTTTAATAGTCTTGGTAAAATATATAAATAAAAAAACTTTTATTATAAAAGAATACACTTGTTACAACATAATTATGTTCTCCATTCTAAATAAACAATTTTAGGTTAACTTTAATCCATATAGTGTATCCCTTAATATCATTCATAGTATGGTTCATGGATTATTAGGGAAAGAAACTAAATAAGGGTGAAATGAAATGATCAGAAAGTAAAAAATATAGTATAATAAATATTAAATCAATGAGAATAATTATTATTACGTAGTAAATAACTAAACTCACATGACATATAATCAATAAAATGATAGGGAAAAGCATAATTTTTTTTGAAATGGTATTAACTAAAAACTCATTCCATTCAAATTATTAGATATGGAAAAATATATATGGCACAGTAAGAAACAGAACACATTCCATTTAATCATTGAACTAAAATAAAATATTCTCATAGATATGATGATGAAAAATCATGACAATAAATAGTAACTGAAACTAAATGAGTAGAGTATTTTCATAATTAATGTCATGTATAAGGAACATCAAAACCAATATTGTCATGAACATTCATAATATGGGTTTTAACAACGGATATAAGCAATTTTAATTTTGGAAACTTATTTTTTTCTTGAGAACTCATTGATATATCGTGGATCTTTATAATGTCTGGGTACCCTCCATCAATAATTCTCCAAAGCATTCCACATATCGAATAATTTAAATACATAATATTCCTCATCAATTATATTTATTTAATAATGAATATTTTATTATATGAAATTCTAGAAAATAAAAAAAAATATCAATGTATACAATGTCTGTAAAATAGTATACGGTTTGGGAAATATTAATATCCATGAAAAATGTAATGGATGATTTGGGGAAAATTCCATGTTTATTGACCATAAGAGAGTAAATATTTCAAGGGTAGTAACATATGATTCAAGGAAGTGAATGTGAATACTCTCCTTGTCCAAATAAATAATAAACCTGCTATGTGTAGAATAAAGATGGTATCAATAAAAAAATCCAATGTCGAGTTAATATAAAGGGTTTTTGTAGATAATGAATAGAAATACTGTAAAATGATCTTTTATAAAACATTATTGAATAAAACATAATTTTATTTTGTAAAACCTTTTGAAAAAACCTTTTTTTAATAAATTTGGAAAAAAATTCTTTAAAAAGAAACGTTTTAATCATAAAAAGTAAAATTTTAGGAAATTATAGCATGAAAATACATTATTTTCATGTAAATTAATCAAATATTTCATTACAGGGTAAAAAGGAATGAAAAATACTATGTTGGTAAAGAGATAAGAAGAATAATTTGAAATAAATGGTAACATACCAAAAGGATAAAATTTTCTTTACTAAATAATTTGAAACAAAAATTGAAAAAAAAATTATAAAAACTTATTTTTAGATGAAAACATGTTCTTTAAATAAAAAGAGAAATAAATTCATGTTTTCTTTAAAACATTTTCTAATTCATTTTGAATAGCATAGAGTATAAAAATGGTACTAATAAAATAAAGTGATCATGAATAACTAGATAATAATTAAATGGATTATTTAACAAAGGTAATGTAATTTCATCAAATTTAAATTCCATTGAAAGATTATTAGTACTAGTTTTGAGAAAAATAATCTTTAAACACCCAAAAGATTCACATACTACGTTAAAACATTTTAAATCGTAATCCTCATTATGGAATATTATATTAAAGAATTTTTTAAATAATATTATGAAAAAATAATTCAAGGAATAATATATCAATATAGGAAGTAGATACAACACACAAAAGATGTAAATAGATAATATGAAATTTATCTCGCGGGTGTAAAAAATAGAAAAGAGGATCCCTCAACTTGAGTCTCCATTAAGATGAACATCATTTAAAATCATATGTAATCAAATAATGATGATTTTATACTTTCATATGACCATTTTCAGGTTTATAATAACTTTTATTTCAATTTTTTACTATGTTTTATACAACTACATAAATAGTTATGTTTATGTCCTGTGTTTTGACCAAATTCAGGTTACGGTTCAAAACAACTTTGGGGGGTAAAATATGGTAATAGGTGTCATTATAAAACATATCTCAAATAATAATCATTAAATAATTATAATATTTATACATTAACTTTACTATTATAATAAATTATTAAATATTTTTAGTAAAAATGAACCAATGTTAGAATCGTGGGGACGATAGGTTATATGTACGCATGAGTAACGTTCCCATCTTTAAATAATAGTTATGGAAAGTAAGTAAAAATATATATTAAAATAAATTTACCTATATGACAAATACCATATTATTTAATCATAAATACTTATATATATAATTCTTTTGATGTAAAATTAATCACTTCATGTGGAGGAGGAGGCAGTCCACACACCCACATATAAAGTTATCACTTTTTGATTTTGTTAAAGGGTAATAATGAATATATATATATTATATTTAAAAAAAGTAAATTATGTCATTAATATTATATAAACGTTTTTTATTTATCGTATTTTTAATTGAAATTCTTTTTATCCATTTAATCTGTAGTGTGAATGAATCACATCGCATTGAGGGGTGGTAGTCCACACTTCCTCAAACGATGTTATCTCAGTAACAAAATGGAATGTATTAATGGTATGTATTCTAAAATAATTAAAAAATATTAAAGACATATAAATATCTTATATAACATAAATAAATAGTGTGTCCATCGCAATGGCCACTATGAGAGGTTGTGATGAAAAAAATGAATAACAATCATTTTGTGAGGCAGTAGTTCACTGTACAAAAAAAAATGTGTTCATTACACAATATATGAAATTGTGTTTTAGTTTGGGTAGAAACACTAGAAGTAAAACATACTAGTATATTTAGGATAATGTTTTTGTTATAAAATCATAGAATAACAATAGATTAGGGGTCGGAGAAGGGAAAAAACTAGAGATCTTAAGAGAAAAGGTTATCTCTAAATCGGTATCTTCTTCTATTTTCTACCAAAAGTATTGTTTGTATTTAATTAATCCCAAGGGTACAGTAATTGGATTATGGGATGAATATAGAGGATATTTTAGGGTAGATCTTGTTCTATCCAAAGATGATTTAGAGGTGTGAAAAATTGGGAGTAGTGGTGGCCATTTATAATGAATGAAAATGACTCACTTGGTGTTTTTGGAAAATAAGTCAGGTGTGGCCACATGTTTAGCAAAAAAGGTGATAAAAACCAAATAAAATCAATAATATAAGGTTCATGGAGGAATTATATAAATGTAATTATTTTTTTATAAGTTCCTATGTTATTTAGGTTCTTAAGTTAAATTTTTAGTCTCCTATTAATATTAATTTAAATTTATTCATTGTAATTATTTTTAATCACTTCACAAAAAAATTTCGTTAAAAAAAGATTTTATTATTATAAATTTTAAATTATTATGATTCAAAATATTGGATCATTTTTTCCAAATTACAATCATAAAATTGGAATAAACTAATTTAAATGCATCTTGTGGGTGGGATGAAAAAATGGGTTTTAATATAAAAACATCTAAATGATTTCTAGTTTTCAGAAATAATTTCAATTTTAAAATTCATCAAATGACATAA
The DNA here is from genome assembly GCA_963277665.1 of Viscum album. Classification (NCBI taxonomy): domain Eukaryota; kingdom Viridiplantae; phylum Streptophyta; class Magnoliopsida; order Santalales; family Viscaceae; genus Viscum; species Viscum album. Next base: position 823,307,910 of record OY728148.1, on the reverse strand, counting down.
ACTCTATTAATTGATAATAATATTATTTAATTAAACTCTAAATCCAATTAATACTATAATTTATCCAAATAAATATTTAATAATAAAAATCAGTTTTAAACTAAACTTTAAAATTTTTAACACATCATTAAAAAATGAAATGTTATAGAAAAATATCACAAATTGACCCTAAACTATTTTTCTTCAAATTTTACTTTAACATTTAAATATTAAATCAATTAATGTGTGAAAAGTATTATTTAAAATGGGTTCTTCAGTAAAAGGAAGTAAAATTACCTATATAAAATATTTTTTATGTGTAAAATATAGTTTTTCCTTATCATATATTTATCAATTCTATTAGATAAATATAAAAAATATGTAATTTAATATATAAACATATATATTTCATTATAATAATAAAGTATTAGAAATTAATTATTTTTATTAAGACAATACTCCCTTAGAAGAATAAAAATAATAATATTCTTTTTTATATCTAATTGGATCTAAATTTAATTTCCCATTAATCGGTAACCAATAAATTAATTATATATTTTTTTAAACCATAATTTTTATAAGATAGTTTATAATATTCATAATTACATTTTTAATAGCAAGTTTATATCATATTAGATTAAATAAAAATATTTTAATTCTATAATGTTATTTGGGGAAATTACTTCTTAAATGTAGTGCAAGCTATCGGGGAAGGCTACTCTTGTGTGTATCAAATGATATTGAGGAATGCCTCTCATGCATGTATTTAAAGCTATATATTATTTTATATTTATTTGAGAAGGTGAATATATTAAGAAGTATCAGGTTATTATTTTTTGTTTTTAGGAATAGTGTGGCATGTCATAAACACTATTGAATACAAATGTTATACATTAAATTTTTTGGGTGTCATATTCTCCCCATCATGATTAAATTTCACCCTCATAATTTAAACTAGCCTTGTTCATATATTAATTAATTTTTCTTATGTTTAGGTATTACATTTTAAGAATAGTTCATAAAACATCATCTTGAAAAAAGAGAATGGGAAGTAAAAAAGGTCACATGGACTACCATGTATCTACGTATCTATGTAAAGAAAAACTAGTGATAAGTGAAAGTACATTGTTGGAGTAAAATCATAAATATTTATAGGGAGTCAATAAATTCATAAACAATGAACTAGTGAATGATCAATTGAATTTTGAGGGTCCCAAATCCATAATTATATTTTGATTTAATAGAACATAGGTTCATTTGGAATTTAATTAGTATGACCACATTTTATGTCAATTTCATTTTCCAAATGAAAGTGTATTCTTTTAATGACCAGTAATATAAGGAAATATGATTAATTTTTAGGTTTCAATTTGATATAACAAATCCTATAATTTTTTATTCTATGATCAAATTCTATTTCATTCATTAACTACATGAAATTTATTACCAATACTGATTTTTTTTGTGTTTATAACACTAAAAAACATTTGTTGCATTTTAAGTCTTATAAAAGAGTTAAAATTATAACTATTTGTATTTAACCTTCTTCAAAACCCAAATATGTTTAATATATTAATATATAATACAAAAAAGGGATACTATATGTTCATCATAAATATTTATTAATCAAAATGATTAACTAAAAAAATGTATAATTAACCAAGACAATGCATAAGTTTGTGGTTGGTGAGGAAACCTTATCGTCCTTCAGTCATGGGTTCAATACTCATGGCCTTTCTGGATATGATTGGTTGTCACCCATTTTATAGATTTTTCTTTTCTAAAACGAAAATATTATAATATAAAAAATAAATCCAACAGATATCCTTTAAATAAGGATAATTAATAAATTTCCTTTTAACTAATGTTTTTAATATAACCCAAATACAGAAATACATAATCAATTTATTTCTACATAGGTCATTTCATAACAATTTATTTATACATAATACCATTTGTAGGATTTATTAATCATGACACCTTATCATAGATCTAGAAACCTAAGTATTAACATAATGTATTCATTTTAATTATATATTCGAATCCAATTTTATTATTAGTAAAAAAAATTAATTATCATAAACATATCCCTTATGATTTTCCAACTCGGTCTGCACTAAGGATCATTTTCTTGTACCAGGTTACCCCGAGTCTGGCCTAGAACACATTTGTCAGATTTTTTACTCTAGGTTACATCTATTATAGAACTACACCAAATTTAGTATCTGGAAAATTATGTATTTTTTTTTAATAACCACATAATTTCTTCCTTAACAAAATTCAAGGGATATTTTTCTATATTGATCTTAAAATTCAACCATTGGGTTATGTTCTGTAATCATTTTTTTCTTAAATCTAGTTCCCAAGGATGCTACTAAACATCATGAGATACTGATTGGTGATACCAAAAACAAAAAGGATTGGAGATGGTGTCTGATACTATTATTTTTGAATAATTACAAGGAATGAAATCACAATGGATCGAGAGTTTAGTAGTCTTGTTAAAATAGATACATAAAAAAGACTATTATTATAAAAGAATACACTAATTATAACAAAATATTTTCTTCATTCTAAAAAAATAATTTTGAGGAGAACTCTAATCCATCATGTAAATACTTGTATACCATTCGTTGTACACTTATTGGTTTCCCAATAAAATAAACATAATAAGTTTGGGATCAAGTACTAAGCCATGTAAAAATATAGCAGAAGAAAAAATGAATCAATGATAGTAAAATTTATGACATAGTTAGTAACTGAACTCACATTCTATATAATCAATAAACTATGTGGGATGTGAATAGACAATATGAAAAGGTAGTAACTACAGAATTATCCTTTTAAATAAATGGATAAGTATAAATAAATACGGCATGGTAAGAAATTGAACACAAGACATGTAATCAATGAACTCAAATGAAATGTATACATAGATATGTCAAAAACAAATATCATGGAAGATTAATAACTTAAATTAAATTCAGGAAATGATTTTTTAAATTATTTCATGTTTAAGGAACTTGAAAACCTATACTATTAAGGCCTTTAACAAGGCACTTTAAAACTACAGATATAAACACGATTACTTTTCACAACTTATTTGTCTCATTAGACCATGTCGATGCATCGAGAAGCTATAATAAGTCATGGATCCTCCAATAATTGAATGTACAATTCATTCCTCATGTTGAATAACATAAATAAATAATAGGACTAATCAAATATCTTTATTGAAAAGAGAATATTGAATTATAAATATTTTCCCAAAATAAAAAAAATTCAAAGCACACACAGTATGTAAAATGGATTATGGTTAAGCTAATATTAATATCCATGATAAATGAAATCGATAATGGTGGGGAAATTGAATTTTCAATGATCAAAGGAGATTTCATATTTCATGAGGAAGAACAATTGATTCAAGGAATTGAAGGTGAATACTGACTTTGAACAAATAAATAATAAACCATGTAGAGGAATAATAAGTATGGTACCAATATAAAAAATCCAAAGGTGAGTAAAAGTAAATGTCTTTTGTTTTTTATGAATATATATACAATGAAATGATATTTTAAAAAACATTCTTGAGGAAAATATCATTTTATTTTGTAAAATATTTAGAAAGAAACAATTTTAACTCACATTAGAAATAATATTCTATAAAATCTAACTTTTAAATATTCAATGGAAGCTTCCAAGTAATTACTATGAAAAAATATGTACTTCCGATATAATGTAAAATAATATTTATTTATCATAGTAAAATGGATTGAAAATGCCTTTTCAAGAAAGCAACAAGATGATTCCATTGAAAACGATGATAAATTGAAAAAATTGTACAAATATCATTAGTAAATAATTTGGAAAACATTTTTGAAATTTTTTTAACAAAACGTGTTTTTTAAAGGATAACATGTTCTCTAACTAATGAGTTGAATATAATCATTTTTTTTAAAAAATATTTAAAAATAATTTTGATAACCAATGTGTGGAAAATAAAATAATACTTGAAATTGGTCCTTAATAACCAAATAATAATGAATGTTTTTATTTAATAAGGATTATATAATTTCCTCAAATGTAAATTTAATTGAATGATCATTAGTACAGCTCTTGAGGGAAATAAACATTAAACATCCTAAAGTGTCCCATACCATTTTGAAACATTTAAATAATAATTCACATGAAGTAATAATTTTGAATGTTCATTTTAAATACAATTATTATAACATAATTTAGGATAAAATATATCAAAATTGGTAGTAGAAACACCACACTAAAGAAGTAAATGGTGAACATGAAATTTATCTCATGAATTTAAAAAGTGAGATGATAATTCCTTACCATGAGTTTCCTTTTGGGTAAAAATCCATTAAATTATTTAGTAATAATATTATGTTATTTTTATACTTTATTGAGAAAAAAAATTGCATGTTTATCATTACATGTATATCACTTTTTTAATATGTTGTCTATAACTCCCTAAAAAATTATGTTTAAGTCGGAGTTTTTGAAAAAAATTAATTTATGTGTCAAAAATGAGTTTGTTAGGACAACTACGGTAAGAGGGATCATTATGTAAAAATTATAGAATAATTATAATCAAATAATAATCATATATATACATCAATTATAGTTTTATATTCAATAATTATATATTGTTATGAATAATGAAACAACGTTACAATCACGGAAACAACAGGGCATACGTACGCATGAGTAATGTTCCCACAATTCCATGAACATTATGGAAAAAAGTTAATTAACACTATATTCTTATAGAATGATAATTATATAAAAACTAACATGTTTTTTAATCGTATAAAATTATATATATAATTTTGGTGATATAAAATGAATCAAGCCTTATCGAGGAGGCGGTAGTACGCACATATTTGAATGATGTTTTGACTTCATAATTACATGAAAAGGTAATAATGATATATACATATATAAATAATATTAATAGAAAGGTAATTATTTTCAAGAATAATAAATATAGTTTTTTTATATCACGTATGTTTCAATTAAACTATTTTTTATACATTCCAAGTATTGTTTTAAAAATTACATGGCATCATGGGTCAATAGTCTACACTGCCTCAAACGATGTTATCTGATTAATGAAAATGGGAAAGAATTAGAGGTTTGTGTTGTAAAAAAATTCATAATCCTAGAGAAATAATAAATAAAATATAAATAATATATAAACATTTTGTATATAATAATGGACACCATGAGGGGTGGTAATGGAAAAATGAGCCATCATCGTTTTGTGAGCAAGTAGTTTTCCGTACACAGAACTAGTGTCTTTATTACCCATTGGATGTAATTGTGTGTAATTTTAGTTATAAAAATTATTATATAAACATCTCAATATATAAATGAAACGTTTTGTCATGAACTGAATCATTTACCACCAATAACGGCACGAAACCCAGCCCGCGACAAGTCCCGAAGGGCATTCCCTATCCCTATGGGCCAGCACAAGTTCCTGTGTATAATTTATCTTGGTTTCGGAACGATTTACCTGAATAAGTATACATAAAACAGCAAAAATATTTGATAAAATAAATCTGAAAAATTCATATCAACAAGGTTTATACAAAAATCTAGAACTGAATACATAATTTTAAATTCAATACAAAAGGTCCAAAGACACAATTAAACAACAACAAAACATCCCCATGGACTCCACATGAAAAGGGAGTCATCACCCCCATGCCGTCTCCACAACTCTGCCTCAAGGATGGGGACTAACACCCTGAACTGCCATCATCGTTAGCCTTTACATTACCTGAGTCAATCATAACCAAGTCTACATACACCCAAGGGGTGTAAGTAGGGATTCAGGCTAAGCCCAATAGGATACCACCCAATGATTCCAAAGATCATTCAATACAATTTGAAAAATCATGAAGTTTTAATACTCAAAGAAAAGTAGTGATAAAATCCAAGAAATGTAACTTTCAATTGAAAAAACAATTCAAGATAAAGTTCTCAGAATGTTCAAAGATTTAAATAGACATTTTTTCTACATTAATGTACTTCCAAAACACCCCAATACATGTGCAAATAAAACAAACACAATGACCAACAAAATCGGGAACACCCCTAGGCACTAGATAGTCTCGGGCCCCATGTACCTCATATCTCGGTGTAAAGTAGCTATAGTAAAAAAAATTCTGATGCACGAGCCACTAGTAGGGAACATAACCCTAACATATTGGTTCCCAATAATAATACACATAGTTTAGTTAGAGTTTTTGTTATCCAAATTCTAGGTGAAACAAGGAAAAAACCCATCCGGCCCACTAGCCGTACTAGTACACATACGCCCCACCTAGGTACCCAGGCTTCCCCCATTGTTCTCAAATAGTTTAATAATAATACATATATCCATTTTCCTATAAACAATATCTATTGGTCACATATAATTAGTACAGTAGCTACTCACATTTTATACCATTTAAAACACACAACAATTCACTTTGAGTTTCAATAAAACAACTTCTCCAAATCATTCCTTGTTTTGAACCCAAAACTCTTTGAAACCCCCACATGAACAACATGTGCATACTCTAATTTACCAAAAAAGAATCCAATAAACCTTAAACATTTTTTAAACTCATTAAATGAGTTATAAAACAATCCCAATAAGCATCACATAGAATACCCATGTAAAACACCCAATTCACCCCCAATTGGTACATAGAAAATCATTTTCATAACAAAAGTCTCCCAAAACCAATTTCTTAGCAACAACCAAAGGATAAAAAAATAGAAATCATTATTTTCAGACCTAATATAGTTCAATAAAATCAAAAAAAAATTATAGGGTATCCCTTAAGGAACAAACAAAATATTTATATGTAAAAACCCTAAATTTCACATGAAATTAGCATTAAAAAATGATTTGATTTATAATTTACACTAAAACAAATTTTTTAGAAACATTCAAATTAATTAAAAATGAAAATAACATAAACACGGAATCTAGGTCACAAGGATTAAAAACCAGTAGTAATCACCTACCAAGGTAATGAAATCCCTGGATCAACATGTGAAAATCAAGTCGCACCACCGCCACACAAAGATGGACATAGAACAAACATAAAACCACATTATTGGACCAATAAAACCCAAGGTTAAACCCTAGGTTCAAAACCCTACCCCCTGGTCATTTGGTACTTCAAGTAAAGGGTAGGAAACCCCAATAAAATAGAATGAACCCCTATGCAATTTGAAAGAGGAATGGAAGAGACTCGCTTACTTTAAAGATCTTGAATAGTCACCCCAAATACAAGAATAAATGAATTTTAAAATAGTAAAAACATCAAAGGAGGTTCAAAGAATTATTTGGATGTCATTGTGGAACTGTAATGGAGGGAAAACAGTAAGAATTGAGAGAGTTATGTTGGAAACAGCTTACCTCCTCAAATCTGGCCTATTTTAGACACCGTAATATGTTCCGCACTCCATCTCGATTACGAACCACTACAAAGAGTGGGTAGAGAGGTTGATTGAATGTATGGGTTGAAATGGTCTTGGGTGAGACATGGAATCTCAAAACAAGAAAAAATTTGAATATGTTATTAATTAATCAAATATTATTTTTTAAACAGGAATTGGGCTTCCGGGCAGGCCCAATCCCTTAAATAAAAACCCATATACACCTTTGTTATGGATTTATAAAGGCTCCAAATTGCAATAGTGGTGGTAACATGTCAAGTGAGTCCATTTAGGAATTTTAATGGATGAAAAACGATGAAAAATTAAAACTTTATAAAAGAAACCAAATTTACTTTTGATGTTGGAATTTGGCTCAGGGTTCACCTCAATTCATGAAAAATCACCCATTCCTCTATAAAATCATGGGAAACCCCCAAAAAACATGAATGGAAAATAAAATAAAAATACCTCTAAAATATTTAATGAATGTGAAAATTATCCTAATAATTAAAACATTACACCCCGTAAAGTAAACCTGAATTTTGATCAGAAAACATGAATGAATACTCTTCATCTACACATGACTTTCACTTACATGTCTCATGTGTATCACTACCATGCTTCCAATGAACCCAGACCAGTGGAATAGACTTCCCTTGAAGAAAATTCCCTTGGGAGTCCACTATTATCACTAGACACTCAAAAACAAACAAGTCAGCCTCTATCCCAAGTTCTTCCAGGCTCAGCACATGGGGTTGATCCGGGTTGTATTTTTTTCAACTGGGAGACATGGATGACGTTATGGATGGATGTCAATTGAGAAGGTATGTCCAACCAGTAAACCACCTTTCCAATACACTCAATGATCTCAAAAGGGCCAACATATTATAACATCAGCTTCCCTTGCTTCCACAATCGATGATGGCCCAAATGAGGGGCCACATTCAAGAATACCCGGTCACCCACAGAAAAAACTAGGTCTCAATGCCTCTGGTCAGAATAAGATTTATGACGACTCTGGGCTTTCAACAAGCATTGCCTAATCAGTTTGACCTCTTCAAAAGTCTTATTCACAAGGCTCGGCCCCAACAGTGATGTCTAACTTACCTCATCCCAACACTGGGGGGACCGACATGGCCAACCATAGAGCACCTCAAAAAGATCCATTCGAATCGTGGACTGGAAACTGTTATTTTAAGAAAACTCAACTAGACCCAAATGGCTATCCCAGGAACCTCTAATGACTTAGACACATGCACAGAGAATATCCTCAAAATTTTGATTTTCTCGCTATGTCTGACCATCCCTCTAAGGATGGTGTGCAGTGGTCATCTTAATCTGAGACCACAAGGCCTTCTAAAGGCCTTCCCAAAACCAAGAAGTGAAACGGGGGTCTCTATCTCAGCCAACTGCCGATAAAACACCGTGGATTCTCACTGCCTCCCAACGATAAAAATAGACCAACTCATCCACTTTAGTTGTATCTCTGATCATAATGAAGTGGGCTGATTTGTTAAGATGATAAATTACCACCCAAATGAAATTATTACCCCGAGTTGTATGAGATAATCCAACAATTACTTCCATGCTAAACTCACCCCACATCAAGGATGGAATGGGTAATGGATGGAGAAAACCGGAGGGTCATTGATGCTCTGATTCACCTGTTGGAATGTGTAGAATCTTGACACAAAGTCTGATATGTCTCGTCTCAAACTAGACAACCAGAACTGCCGAAATACATCATAATACATCTTGGTGGCTCCTAGATGGACATACCACTAATACTGGTGGTTTTACTCCATCACCACCTTTTATAGTGATAAATCCACAACTGAACGTCCCTTGAAGCACAATATTCCCTTGGGAGATGACGATCAATCAGATGATGTATCCCCACCTAGAAGAAACTACTTAGATCACTGAAAAATCTCATCACTGGGTTGTTCTCGCTAAATCAACTCCAACAGAGAAGGATTCCAATGGACGCCCACCAATAATGCCACTCTACAATGTTCTTTGGTATCCACATGCATTTGAGAAAAGATCCCCATCAAAGTCCACTCCTCATTGGACTTACTCAAAACCTACACTGGAACTCTTCTGCTCAAAGAATCGGCCCCCACATTACCCTTTCCTGGGGTATAGACAATGTCAAAGACAATCCCCAGCAAGTAATCGATTGAACAACAATGCCTCATGTTGTGGTCCTTCTGTATGAAGATATAGGCCATGATTTTGTGATGAGAGTAGACCAAAAACGTCTCCTCAATGAGGTAGTGACGCCAAGTATTCAAATCAGGAATCACCACTACCAACTCCAATTCATGGGTTGGATAGTTCTTTTAATGTGGTAGGAGTTGGCGAGAGCCATACGCCACCACATGATCATCTGTTATAAGAACGCACCTGATACCCATACATGAAGTATCACAATAGACCACATATCCCTTTCCAGCCTCTGGAAAAATCAGCACATGGGAGGTAATCAACCACCTATCGAGCACCTCAAACAATTCCTGACATTTTGATCCTCGTACAAACATCTCCCCTTTCTGGGTGAGGGAAATCATCGGTGAAGCAATCTGAGAGAAATCCCGAACGAATGTCATGTAATAACCAGCCAGGCAAAGGAAACTCCTGATATCAAACACATTATTCGGCTGCTCCCATGACATAACTGCACTACTCTTCTCAGGTTCCACTGAAAACCCCCTGCTCAGAGATCACATGCCCAAGAAATCTCACTTCCATAATCTAGAAAGTGCACTTTGAAAACATTTCATAGAGGTAGTGATCCCACAAAGTGACCAAGATGATCCTAAAGTGATGTTTGTGTTCTTCCTCTGAGCCAGAGTATTCTAGAATGTTATTCAAGAACACCACAATGAAGGAATCTAGATACCGATGGAACATACTATTCATGAGTTCCATAATGACCATTGGAGCATTGGTCAATATGAATGGAATGAAAAAATACTGAAAGTGGTCGTACCTTCTTCGGAAGGCTGTCTTAGGGATTTCTAACTCCTTCAACCTAAGCTGGTGATAACCTGAATGAAAGTCTTTTTTTGAGAACCACTTTTATCCTTCAAATGATCAAACAAATCATCTATTCTAGGCCAAGGGTATTTGTTCTTAATTGTTGCCTTATTCATCTTTTGGTGGTCAATGCACAACCAGAGGGATTTGTCAGCCTTTTTCATGAACAACACAGAAGCAGTCCAAGGAGAGAATCTCGGGGAAATTAATCCTTTGGATTCTCAGTCATCCAACAATATCATTAATTCCCCTATCTCGGTGCGGGTAATGTGATAAGAGGGTAGAGGTATTGGTTGTGTTCCCCACACTAGATCAATCGAAAAATCCACATCTCGCTCCGGGGGGAAACCTGAGAAATCATCCGGGAATACCTCCAGAAACTCATAACTACATGAGGTACTGCACCTCTAGGGGAAATACCAACATCATCTAGCATGAGTGATGATAACTGGAAGTTAAGACTTCCTAACTCTGGGAGTGGAGGTCCTGTGTGACCTGACCGAGGATCCCATTCTCTCCGAAAAACCTAACTACTCCCATCAGGTGCTGTGAAACTCACTCGCTGCATGTAGCAATCGATATGTTTCTTGAATGTGTACTAGACAATCCATTCCAAGTATGACATCAAAAAAATCCATGTCTAAGAACAAGAGGTCCCACTCCATCTTGACCCTTGAAACGGAAGGCGCACACGATGCACACCTAAGACCTTACTCCTTCTTTCCCAACAGTGTCACCAACGCCATAAAAAAAGACAAAAACTCGGTTGATAAATTCAACATGTCCACACAATGGGTATAAATCAATGAAACAGTTGCCCCAGTTACAAAAATACAAGCATATATAAAATATGTGATTAGAACGGTACCTCAAACTGTCGATGACCCTACCTCTGATCCTGTTGGTACATGATCCACTATTTGAAGATGTCTGGTGTCTGCCTGAGGTTGACCACAAGTTTGTGGTTGTGCCCCAAACAGGATCTTACAAGAAGATGACCCAGCCCTACAACTACAACCTCAAAATCGAGATCCCCCCATCCTTGATAGCTCAGACTGTGTTGTCACTCCTCTTGAATCCACTGACGTCACCTCACTCCGAAGTGGATGTGCCACACCACAAAAGCATTGTAAATGACCCATTCCTCCACACTGGTAACAAGGGTTTGGATGAAGTTGTAATTCTAGTCAAATGTGCCATGGATTCCCACATTGATGGCACACAACCAATCTCTCATTAGAAGCCGCAGACGAAAACATTCTAGAAGAGTGGCCTGAACTTTCACCTCCTTTCTTCACATGTTCCTCCCACTCCCTTTTCTTCTCTAAGGAGCTTACACATCCCACTAATGATACTAAACCAGAGAAACCAGACATGTCTTCCCTATCAATCTCCACCATGAATTCCCAATCAATGATCTTAGCATAGGTCCTCATCTTAAACAAGAACACCTGGGAGTATATCTCTAGTCTCAAGCCTTTCTCAAACCACTAGCCCTTCGTCTGCTCATTAGAGACAATTTATGGAGCATACCGAACCAACCCAGTTAAATGGTGGGTGTACTCCATCATAGATAGATTCCCCTGAATAAGTTCCATGAACTATCTGGACCTAGAATAATCCAACACCACTTGGTAGTACTATTCATGGAAGACAATCTTGAAATCTCCCTAGTGCATCTGCTCATTCTTCTTAGCCTGATGCACTAAATCCCACCAGTTACAGCTGGGGCCCTCCAATAGAAAGGAGGAAAACTTCACCCTGAGCACCTCACGGGTTTTTAGGTACTCAAACATACACTCGATCTTCTCGATTCATTCCTCTGCTTCTTGGGGTTCTGAGCTGCCTCATAAGGTAGGAGGATTGTTTTTTCAAAAAGTCCTGATCTTTATCATTTATGGGACCCATACCTTCTACCCTTGGAATAATTGTATCAGGATTCGGTCCCTATCCAAGAGATTTCATAGCTTGGTCCACAGACTTTACTTGCCTCAGATCAATCTTTGTGGGAGAACTCTCTTCGGCTTCCTCCCGTGGGCATGTGGGAGATTTCCAGGGAGGCATGTTTCTATAAAATGCAACTATCATGAAATAATAATCGATACCACAATTCTTGAAACTTTTAATAAAATACATATAATATGAAAAATCTAAACATATTCCATTAATAAATGAAATAACTACTCCACCTCTTCATGATGTCCTCTTATGTTCTGAATCCCACATGTCTCACCGGGAAGTGAAGTCAATCCGTAAAATCTAACATCTCCTGGTGACTCATTGTATACCACGAGAGGTGCGGTCCAGGAACCCTACTCACAACCAAAACCCTAATCCCTGACAGTCCTTGCTCCTTTCTATCCCAACTCATCCCAAAATAGCAATATAACCCAAAAACTAAAACCTGCTTTTGATACCATTTTTTCACGAACCAAATCTGGTCACCACCAATACATGCACCAAACCCAGCCCTTGACAAGGCCCAAAGGGGGTTACCTATCCCCACCGGATGGTAAAAGTTATTTGGTATCATTTATCATGGTTTGGGAGTTATTTAACTGAATATCTATACATAAAAGATAAAAAGTATTTGATAAAATGAATCTTCAAAATTTCATACCAACAAGGTTTATACAAAAATCCAGAACTGAATACATAAGTTCAAATGAAATAAAAAAAGGTCCAATGGAACAATTAAACTACAACAAAACATCTCCGTGGACTCCACATGACAAGGGGGTCATTACCCCCAAGCAGTCTCCACAACTCCTCCCCAAGGATAGGGACTAACACCCTGAACCGCCATCACCCTTAACCTTTCCTTTACCCGAGTCAAGAATAAACAAGTATAATTACACCCGAAAGGTGTAAGTAGGGTGTGAGCCTAAGACCAATAGTATACCACCAAATTATTCCAAACATCATGCAATACAATGTGAAAAAACAAGTAGTTTTAATATGCAATGAAAAGCAGTGATAAAATCCATGAAATGCAACTTTCAATTGAAACCAGTTTTCAAGATAATGATTTCAGAATGGTCGCACAATAAAATAGTCATGTTAGCTACTGTAATATACTTCCAAAACACACTAATACATGGGAAAATTACACAAACCCAATGAGAAATAAAATCAAGAACACACCTAGGAACTAGATTGTCTCGGGCCCCTTGTACCTCATACAACAGTGTAATGTAGCCATAGAAAAATTCATTTTCATGCAAAATCCACAAGTAGGGAACATATCCATAACCATGTGTTCCCAAATAATAATCTACATAGTTTAGTTAGAGTTTTCATTATCCAAATTCTAGGTGATATAGAGACAAAACCCATCTAGCCCACTAGCCATACTAGTATACATCCGCCCCACCTAGGTACCCAGGCTTCCCCCTTTGTGCACAAACAATTTCAAAATCATACATATATCCATTTTCATATAAAACAACACTATTTTTCACATACAATAATTACAGTAGCTACACACATTTTATACCATTTAAAACACACGAAAAAACACTTTGAGTTTTAATAAAACAACTTCTCTAAATCATTCCTTGTTTTGCACCCAAAACTCTTTGAAAACCCGACTTGAACACCATGTGCATACTAAAATTTACCAAAAAAGAATCCAAAAAATAAATAAACAATATTTTAAACTTATTTCATGAGTTATAACACAATCCCAATAAACATCACAAAGAATACCCATGTAGAACACCCAATTCAACACCAAATTGGTTCTCAAAAAATCATTTTCTTAACAATCATCACCCAAAACCAATTTCTCATAAACATCCAAAGGATAATAAAATTTAAAACATTATTTTCAGACCAAATACAGTTCAATAAAATCAACTAAATAATTATAGATAATACCTTAATGAACCATAACAAATTTATATGAAAAAATCCTTAAATTTCACATGAAACTAGCATTAAATATTCATTTTCTTTATAATTTCCACTAAAAACAATTGTTATATCAACAGTAAAATGAAAAATACATGAAAATACCATAAACACATAATCTAGGTCACAATGATTTCATACCAAAAGGAATCACCTACCAAAGTTATGAAAACCATTGAATCAACGTGCGAACATCAAGTCACACCACCATCGCACCAAGAGGGACTTGAAACAAACAAAAAACCACAAAATTGGACCAATAAAACCAAAGGTTTAACCCTAGGTTAGAAACCCTACACCATGGTCATTTTTTACTTCAAGGAAAAGGTAAGAAAAACCCATCAAATAGAATGAAACCCTAAGCAATTTGAAAGTGGAACGTAAGAGACTCACTTACTTGAGAGATCTTGACGAACCACCTGAAATACACATGTGGATGAATTTTAAAACAGTAAAAACATCAAGGGAGGTTAGAAGAAGGATTAGTAGGTCATTTAGGAACTATAATCAATTAAAAATAGCTTTCATTGAGATTGTTGTGATGGAAATAACCTACCTCCTCCAATATAGACGATTTTAGATACCCTAATAAGTTCTGCACACAATCGAGCTGAAGAAGAGCTCCAACCAGTGGGGATAGATTTTGGATGCGTGGAAGGATTAAATGGGATTATGTGAGACTTGGAATCACCGAATAATCATAAAAAATTAAAACATTATTAATTAGAAAAATATTATTTTTAAAACTAGAATAGGGCTTTCAGGCAGGCCCAATCCCTTAAATAAAAACCCATATACACCTTGATTATGGATTTATAATGGCTCCAAATTAAAATGGTGGTGTTAACATGTCATGGGAGGCCATTTAGGAATATAAATGGATAACAAATGTTGAAATATGAAAAAGTTATAAAAGAAACAATTTTTTTTAAATCATAATTGGGCTCACGGTTTTGTCAAATTCATGAAAACTCACCCATTCCTCAATAAATGTTTGGGAAACCCTGAAAATAAACAATGAATTGAAAATATAATAAAAATACATTTAAAATATTTCATTTATGTGATAATTTTTTCTTATTAAATCATATAATAATTATTTTTGGGGGGTTTTATAATATAAATAAAACTGAAGATCTTTTGAGAAGACATTACCTCTTAACCGAGTAAATTCTTTGGATTATATCAAGGCATTCATTTGATTTCTCTAGAACCAAGTGGATGATTATAGTATGATGGGAGGTATTTCTAGAATATATTAGTTCTGATAATGGTTGATTTAATGTTTCTTGAGAGGTGTGAGGAATGGAGAGAGGTGGTACCCTTTTAGAAGGGAAGAAAGGGACTCACATAGTAATTTTGACAAGAAGTTTGGTGTACCGTCTTTTTTACCTATAAAATTATTAAAACCTATAATAAAACACTAATTTGAGGGTTATGGAAGAGAAATGGACCTAATATGGGAGATTTAAAATATTATAGGTAATCTAGGTCTATAAGTTAAAGGTTTAGTCTCTTATTATGCTAAATTTAACTTTAATCAATGTAATTAATTTTAATTGCTTTCTATACTCTTTTTTTTAAAATACAATTTGATCTTATTATAAATTATTAATTATTAATATTCAAAATATTTAATCCATTTCTCAAATTAAAATCATAGAAATGGATTAAATTAATTAATAATTCTTCATACATGCGGGACAACAATACGGGTTTTTAAAAGAAAAATATCTAAATGTTCGCAATATTTATATAATTACATTCAAAGTTAAAATGATTAAAAGGACATAAAATTTATTAAAATATAAAAATATTAACTAATTAAACTTTAAATCCACATAAAATTATAATTTATCCTTATAAATAAATTAAATGAAAAAGTGGTTTTGAACTAAAATTCAGTATTTTTAAATTTTCATTAAAAATTAAAATATTTTATAAAAATATAAAAAATTCACCAGAAACTAATTAATATGTTTTTATTTAAAACATGAATCCTATTTTGACATATTAAATCAATTTTGGTTTTTAAAATCATATTTAAAATTGTTTATCCATTAAAAGGCTGTACAATTTTCATTAAAAAATATAGGTTTTTATGTGTAAATAATGTTTGTTCTTATCTTATATATATAAAACCTAATGGATTAATATAAAAAATATTTTATTTAATATATAAAATATATATTTCATTAAAATAATTAAATAATTTTAATTATTTATTTATATTATGGCATATACTCTTTTAGAAACATAAAAGTAATAATATTTCACTTTATATCTAGTTGGTTATTAATTTCGTTTAATATTATTTGGTAACCAATGAATTCAGTTTATAATTGTGTAATCCATAATTTATTTAAGTTAGTTATTACTATTCATAAATAAAAATTTAATTGCTAGTATATGTTAAATTATATTAAATAATAATATTTTAATAGTATATTATTGTTTAGTGAAAGGCATTTCTATGTGTTATACAAGATATCGAGGAATGTAACTCTTACATGTGACACAAGATATCTAGGAGGGTCTCTCTTTCAAGTATTTCAAGTTATGACATATTTTATATTTATTTTTATAGTAAACATATTGTAATGTATCAGGTTATTAAATTCACTTTTTACACTTGGTGTTTTGTGCCATAAACACAATTGAATAAGAATTTGTACATTATAATAACAGGGTATTACAGAAATAATCTTTTTATAAAATTTCAATGAATATATTTCATTTCCATCATCACTAGATATATTTTTTTAATAAAAAATAAGTCACCCACATGTATCCACTTCAAGTGAAAAGAAACTAATCATTTAAAAAACCCAACAATTTAATCCTATTTAATAACAAAAATTTAGTTTATAGTATTGTGTTTGTTATGGTTGGCATCCTAGAATAAATATTTGTTCCTTAATATTATCAAAATCGACCAAAAGTAAAGGAATCTAGATGACCAGAAACATACTTTGTATTGAATCACATTATTGGTTATCTTTCATATCTTAAAATTAACAAAATATAATGAATTTAAAGATGAATAAGAAGAAAATTTAAAATCACATTCTACAAAAATAAGATATAAAATTATTCTTCATAGTTGATGAATTTTCTAAACAATTTAATTATATAATTTCAGGTGTAGAAATAAGTCATTAAAAATGACAAGAACACATTGGAAATCATCAACAATGAAGTGAACTCAATTTAACGTCGATCTTATCATCTTCAAAAAGTGTCTCTCAAATATTTTTTAGTAACATTATATCATATAAAATCAATATTAATGAATAATATATATATTTAAGATGTATAAAAATATTTTTATTCCCTATTTGTACCATCTTTAGTTGATAAATATTGAAAATGAAATCAAATTGACTCTCACTATAATCCATTTAATGTATAGGAATTCCCTTCATTTTCATGTGTATTTTATTCCACAGAAATGAAAAAATATATATGAAACAATAGTGTTCATATATAGGGTCCATCTCTCCGTAGTCCTTTATTGACTATTTGACATGAAATAAATAAATAACCGTCCATTGTTGATCTACAAATATACTCAAAACAAATTTTAAAAATTCATAATTTTTAAAACATGAATGTAATTCATTAAATACTTATTAAATTATCAAATACCTATTAATTTTATAAATTAGTTTTCATAAATAAAATATTTCAAATGTATTCAAAATTATTGTTTATGGGTAGTATTATTTTATAGCTTCTTGATGGAATTTTTTTTATATCCTAATTAAAATATATAACTTTTTATATAGATTATTTATTACTATTTATTACAAATCTATTACCTAGCTATAATTTATTTTCATCATTGGGTGTTGGGATATTTTGGCTATTTATTTCATACATGTTTCATGGTGAGAGGGATGATTCATTATTATTGGTCAAAGTTCATCAATACACAAAAATTAAATATACTTCAATCGTTTTTTAAAAAATATTATCTAATTCACATTTAATAAGGAGAAACACATGCCTATGGTTCATGAAAAAGATAATTGGGATGAACTAGTTTTAGTGTGTTTAACAATCAGATGGTGAACATTAATTAATATATTTAATATTCCTAACACCAATAAAAAATAACTAAAACATCATAAATTAAATATTATTACAAGATGCTTCCACTATATTAAATTTCATAACCATTCCTTTTAAAAAACAATAACATTGTTCACATATTCTGTTAAATCAAACAAGATATAAGTGTGTTATAATGATTTAAAAAGTAAAAAAATTATTTAAATATAATATAAATTTTTAGAAAGAATAAAAATTTTAAAAATATGATTTAATATCATTAAGTGAATTCTTAGAACCGTACATGTCCGTTGGAGAGGATAAATAAAATTCATCTTTCCTGGAGACAGTTGTCCACACATACACATTTTCTTTAATTCCATTTCTCAATGAATGGGATTTAGTTACTAAAGATAAATTATAACACATTAAAGAGGTATAATTGTGACATATTAAATATATTAATTCATAAAATACATCATCATTAACAATAATTAATTGTATTTATGAAAAACAAACCACATCTCTTTGCGGAGGTGATAGTATTCAGGTCTACACAATCGATGTCATTTTTTTATTTTTGGACTAAAAGGGTTGAATAATTTTTTATAAAAGAATATAATAAAATTATATTATATTAATTTTAATTAAATATTTTTATTTATGTTTGAATGAAATTTTATGATGAAAAGTTTTAATAATAAAAGACTACAAATAATAAATGATCATGTTGAGAACATGATTTTTCTCTATTAAATTTCTTTAAATAGAGGTATTATGTTAAATTTTAGAGACAATGGTATTATGAGAAAGATGGAGGTTTATATGAGGATGAAATAGAGGAATTTAATTTTTAGATTTAAAAGGATAGGGTTAGGATGAATTGGTGTATTAGATCCCCTTTAATAGGTGAAGAGATGGGTAATTTTGGAAGTACTCTTTATATCTCAATAATGACATGTGACTATTCATGGTTTAAAGGCCCCAAAGAATAAAATAATGGATGTTAGAAGGTTTTTACTATCCAAAATTCATAAATAAACTTTTTATAGTTTTTCTAAAATTTATTTGGACTTTTAAAAATAGTGAAACTCTTTTTACGCTTTTTACTTTTACTATAGTAACTTATTTTTTTAACGATGCTAATTTATTTGATTGACCAAAATTAAAATTGACCTTTTTAAATAATAATATTATTATAATTTAAAATTTTAAAATAATTTTATCAACTAAAATCTATATTGATTAAAAAAATAAAAATTTAATATTTAATATATCTTATGTGTAAAAATATTTTTTAAAAAATCTATTTTGTTGTAGTAAAATTAATATATATTATAAATTTATCAATGTTATAAATGTACATCGAAAAAAATATTATTATAAGAAAAAATATATTGTGGCACAATATAAAAAAAAATTTAATAAAAAGATAATATTTAAAATAAATCAGCAAAATGAACTTTTAAATTAAAATGAAATGTTACTAATCTTCCAAAATATTCAACATTCATTTTCAAGGATTAAGATATTATTTTAAAATAAATGTTATTACCACTTAAAAATAAATTTTATCAATTAAATAATTTTCCTAAATTCCACATCTTACTAATATAATAATAGTTTCATAAATTATATTGTTTTGTTAAAATTATCATTTCACTATTAACCTAAAAATATGTCATTTATAAAATATTCAAAAAAAAATGGTCTTAGTCCATTTTTAATATGTATAATTAATAAATTTTTTCATTTTTTCAAATTCATTCACTACATATATTGTGGATTATTTTAAATATAAAAATACATTGTTGGATTAAAAGAAGTAGTTTTATGATAAAAATTGACACCTCTATTAATAATCATTTTTACATATTTCTCAAAAGTTTATTACTCGTATTGATACACATGAATTTGAAGGATAAAATATATTTTTCATTTATTAATATTTATTTATTAAGGTTTAAGTATTTTCATTTTATTTTTGTGTTTCTTTTAAGGCTATATATCAATCTTATTATTAATCATGTGAAAAATATATTCCAAAATCTATTGGTGTTACATTTACTTAAGACAGTGGGCTTGAACAATTATATTGTAAGGGTTGGTAATAGATAGCATATTCTCCTTCAATATCTACAATACCCCCTAATACATATTGATAATCAACCAATACATACCATCCAATGTATATATTCCGTCACTATAGAAGATCTATCGAACCCTTGATGGAAAATTGGAATTGGAAGGCTCCATGAGCGATGAGTTATTCAACTGAATGTTATTTCCATTCCCAGAATTCTCTTTTTAAACATTAACAAAATATCTCTATTTAATTTATTAATTTAAATATTCAAAAAATATATCCTTAAAAAATCCATTAATAATCATGACCAATGATTAATATTTAAATTATTCAAACTAACCTGAGAAAATATTCTCTTAAATTTATCTATTTTGGTACTAAAATTAACTTTAGAAAACACAGACCTCATTTATGTATAATTTGATTAAATGTTATATAAAATTTCATCTACTCATATAAAAATATTATTAATATCATTTTACTATTATGAAACTAAATTTCACTTATGATAACACTCTTGTAAGTTATCTTAAAAACATATAGAGATTTTATGAATCATGTTTTTAAATTAAACATGTTTCATAAAAATTTATATAGTACCAAATCACTATTTCATAAACAACTCATGTTGATGTGCATACTTATGAGACCTTCAGGATTTATAACTCTTTAATATATTTTTTGCAATAAATTCTATAAAAGGTTTATGCATAATCCAAATAATATTTTTGTAAAATTTTCATTTTCTATTTTATAAATGCATTATTTGATCAGACTCATATTTCCTCTTTCAAGAATACATTAAATATTTACTTGTCAAATATAAACACCCAAAATCATATAACTTAATTTAATTACAAATATATAGTGTTTTTAGAAGTAATTAAATGATTCTATATATCTAAAAATATATAAAAAACACCATTGAGTACTCTTCATTTTTCTAAGATTAGTAACTTAGCCACACCCTAAAAAACAAAAAATAAGTGTTCATATTATCTTGTAGTTTCATCATATTTAAAATTATTCAACCAGATTATTTGAATCATCATCTGTATGTATTAATAGAAACTATAAATATTAACAATAACAAATATATTACAATGAAATAATACACCAATAGTTAATAAATTTTAAAAATCTAACTTTAATCTCCCTCATCTAATTTTATATCTAAATTGACTTCAACCCCCATTGATGTATTTTACATAGTAGTTATTTATTTCCAATTCCAACACATCCATCATTATACGTAAATAATAACTCATTTCCTTTAAATTCCATAAATTAATGAAAACATATAACTCCTTTTTAACTTATGTTTTATCCCCCTTATTCATTTTGAATTTACTTTATTTATTGACGAATATTTTAGTTCCAATTGAAAAATAAACAAAATATAAAAAATTAACTTCTTTCTCATGAGATATATCTCTTAAAATATTCTTCAAAACTTATCTAAGATAAATTAATTAATTAGCTCTAATCCTCACTCAAAAAAAATATTTTTTGGAAACAAGTGAAATTAATCAATAATTAGTGTTATCCACTTTTGCTCTTCTCTTGATTAAATCTATAGAAATAATCTTATTTTTCAAATGAAATGTCCCCATAAAATATATAAACCCTTATATATTAAAATTTAACTCTTCATTTCATTCATAAAAAAATACATAAAATTATATGATACAACTCGGGCATCTTTAATTATATTTCATCAAATATAACATATAAATTCAGAAATTCATATGAAATTTTACCATCACATAATAAATCAACATACACTCTTAATCCATTATTTTCTTCATATTTTTCCCTTAATAATATTAATTAAGAATACACTGTTCAGAATTTTTACACTAGAATAATTTCAATACTTCAAATCTATTTCATCACCTTTAATAAACGTAATATAAGAAAAGTAAAAATAATTAAAATAGGCTTTATTCATTGAAAACCCCTATATGTAGAAGCATGTGGTTGAGAATTTTTACTCTAAATAAATAACAAAAATTTATTTTATTTCCTATTTTTCATTATTCATATGGTAGTATTTTAAAAAAAAATATTCAAAAGAAATTTCATTTAGAATAATAATCTTCTTACATAAAAATTCAAACCACATGAATAATTTTTTAACATAATTTCATCAATAATAGAGATTTAACTTTATCCTTCATTTTTAGTATACTTCAACAATTATAATTAAACATAGACCATTTTATGATAGTTTATAAAACAATAGATATCTTAATAATATCTCTTGAATAAATAAAAAATCATGTTAATAATTTTTCTCTTTATATTCATAAGATTGAATAACCATATCAGTCCCTTCCTGATTCAGAGTATATTTTCATATTTATTCGATTCATTTATAAAATTACTTCATCCCATTTTTAAATACATATAATGTCTATTTATATTTTATAATTGTATAACATATTCTATATTTTTTTATTTTTTCCCAATTATCTCTTTCTTCCTCTTAAAATGCCTTCTATGTTATATTTTAGTTATACATTTTCTCAAATTATGCTACAATTTTGAAATCATTATAAGATTAATATTTCATAATTGACTAGTATTTTATTTTATATTAAGTAAAATGGTTCGCATTTTATGATTTCACATAATCACAATAATTAGTATTATCATTACACTAGTTTCATATTTTTTATTTCATATAACAATTAAACCTATTATAAGTAACCTCATTTCTAAACATAAAATGATAAATTTAAAAATAATTATTTTTCTATAATGAATTTTTTATCTTCATTTAAGCATTTAATATATTCCATGAAAATCATTATTACACATGATAATAATCATTTTATTCCAAAATACTCTAAATCATATGTCGTATAAATTAATTCTTTCATTTTACCCATTAGAAAAATTGTTTTTTGAATATGTAGACTAATTTTAGAGAATAATTATGTATTTATTTAAACAATATATTAGGGACTAATTTTCATGTTCTTTTTCTTATCCCCTTGATATTTAGTGGTTTTTTTGAAAAAAATAATCAACATCATCTAGTCAAGAATTTAAATTGTTCTCAGTTTTATTAGTAAAAAAATCTTGGCATTTGGTGTGGTTTCTGGGAAAAAATATAATCATTTACCATAGAATATCAGAAAATCACATATATATTGAATACAATTAATTTCATTACAATAGATTAAATTTGATAAATTTATCATTAATCCATCAATTTCTTTTTTCTTTGACTCTATTTTAGGAATCATTATATGATTCAATATGAGCCTCATGTGATTTTTTTAAATAATCTAATGACGTATTAAATGATTTTTCCACATCATGTATATTGTAATGATTTGTTATTTGTGAATTATTATTGCAATTGTTATTGTGATATAGATTTTTCCCTTGATCCATTTGTTATATTTTTATTGAGAGAGTTCCTGGGAACATTGTTTAGTATGATGGGTCAATATTATTCCATTGTACAATGGTTTATATGTTTTACAATGATCAGTGTGGTGCTCTCAAGTTAAAATTATTTGAGAACAATAAGAAATATGGAAACACTGGTTTCATGTTACAAGGGTTCCCATGATAAAAGGGGGTTTATATTGTTCTATATAGTATTATTTATTCCATGTCTCCATAGTTTGTGCAATTATATGGTTGACTCATTTGTAGTTATGATAGTTTGTAAATTATTTTATATATTTATTAATGCATTTTTATCATTGTTATATTTTTTATTCTTCAATTTACTAAGGTAACATTCCTTTTGATGGTGCATGTTATGTCATGATTCTATTTCAGATTTCAGTAATTTCCATCCAAACATTTAGAGTTCAATAATGAAGGGGTAAACCCATGGTTTCTTTATAAATAAGTGTTGAATTTTCTATCTATAAAATCATCCATTCCATAACTTTACCTATAATATTTTTGTCTTGTCATTATTGATATTTAGGGGTCTTAAAGGAACGTTCTAATAGTAATGAACATTCTATGGCATGTTGAAGCATTTAAAGTACAGATTCATGTAGCATAGATGGGTCGAATCTAAGTTATGATAATTTATCATCAAATTATATATTACCTCATGATATTATTGTGATACTTCCAAAATATTTATTGTTTGTTCCTTATGATTTTGTTTCTACAAATCCCTTTTTATCCATATGAAAATTATCAATTTTAGGGGTAAAAAATATTTTATTATATTCTCATATTCAATGTCATTCTCAAATCATTTGTTCGCATCTCTTATTCTAAGTATTTAATTTTAATTAAGAAATATCCATTGAACTATGTGATGAAATGTTTTGGTGTCATTCCTCAATATTGGAGGCATAATGTGAAGAAGAAAACACTAGATGGAAGAAGTTATCGTAGTAAGGTAATTATATAAATAGAATTATTGGGGATAGTAAATGTTTTAACATAATGATATTGGGGTCTTATAAATGATCATTCTAGCATGCTATTTATTGCACGATGTCTAACCCTCAGTAATTTTCTGTATGTTTAGAATGAATTTATTCTAACACGGTGGCCATTACATCTAATTTTTATCCCACACAAGGTGAGACATGTTCTGAAAATTTTGTAAGGAATGTAAAAAATAAATATATTACATGAAAATGTTGAATGTTGTATAAGGAGAATGATATTAGTAAATTATTATGGCTTTTGGTTTTTATATTATTCATGACTACATTGAGTCCAAAAAATTTTGGTGAAAATATAAATCATGTAATAAGTGTGGAGAACCCAAAAGACCGAGACCAGATAAAATATTTTTAGGGAAATTTAGGAATATTTTCATTTGTGTATTAAATAAGTGTAATGATATAACGTGGCATTATAATTTTTTAGTATGGATTAGGATAGGTTCACACTCTATGAAACCCAAGCCTATCTAGATGATGTTTTTAGATGGATAAATAATTTTCTTCACAAGGCTGGTAATTGTTTTATGATGACATGATAATAATAGATATAGGGTAAGGTATACCCTTGGAAGAATGTGATATTATGAATAAGTCCCGTGTACTCTTCTTGGAGTTCGATACTGTGATATATACCTAGGGAAAATATCATCCAAATCACTAAGTTATTATTACATCATTAGTTTTTATGAGGTTCATATTCACTACACACAACTAATAGAGCTTGATACTCACCCATATACTTTGGGTGAGTTTCCTCTATTAATAGAGTTCCATAATCGCACATATAACACATCTTTCTGAGATAGGAATTGGTCATCCATTATTTTATGTGAATACCTTGACTAGAATTTTAACACTTATATAATATAGATCACTATTTATATACACTACAAGGTGATTTGGGTATGGTTTAACTGGGTAATTTGGATATTTGGGTTGCCCATGGTGATGGATTTTTCTTCTTGAGACTATAATGTTTATGATATGGATTATGTTTCCATGTTTCTCTAACATTAAATTATATATTTGTTTTTATTAAATAATCATTTTCTAGTTCCCAATGTTTTATATACATTAGCATAAAGATTCTAAAATTATGGAAATACTATGCTTTTTGGGGTTTTCAAGGATTCCGACTGGGTTGGTTTATACTGACCCTGGTATTTTAATTTTTCTCCCATGTATTATGTCCAATATAGATTGTAACATCTTGTTACCTTATTTTAGGGGGTTTTATAACTATTTTATTTTCCATCTTTTCTAATATAACTTTCGTACTCCCAATGATGGAAATCACTGAAGATAATTTTGGATTTTGTGGCTAATCTGGACTGTTTATTATCTACTGGGATATTTCACACCATGAAATGGTTACACATAAATAAATATTTACACATCAGGAAAGGTTTACACATTGTGTGTTTGTTTCTAGGAATATATTGGGAGTTTTGTTCTGAGTAAGAAAATATTACATAGTTACAAATGTTTACATATCATTAAATGGTCGGGATTGGTATTTTTATCTGACATGATGTGTTTATTTGAAGTATTTTTTATTTGGTAAATTTTATGATGTAACAATTTTATATGCTAATTATGGACCACGGAAGAGGATTTTTAAAGCAGTTTAAAAAAATTATTCTTTATTACGTTTTAGCAACTTCTCTCTTGGTTTAAGAGCTTTATAATGATTTTCCCATACATCCACTATGTCTAGTTTTATTTTTTCAACAATTGATCATCCTTTATGTTGTGTTGGGTCTCTCATAATATTCGATCTTTGTGTTTCTTCATTTCCCATGATCATAGTTATGCAATTTGACTATGCCTTTATATCCATTGATCGTGTGGTGTCGTTCCTTCTATATACACTATGTAATATTCATTTAGGGTTTAATCGTTTGTTAGTTTTTGTGAGGTCGGTGTATATTTTTTTATTTTTCTCATGATATACCATTTCTTCCATATACTTTTCTTCCAAGATGTGATTCTAAGACATGGGAATCAATCTCATGGCCTCTATTGTAGACCTAGTGTTGCTTTTTGGATAGTGGATCCCATGGAGGGAATCTATTAATTTTATTTGATGTAGGTGGTTCAGTCTCTGACCAATGTAGGATGAAGAGTATGTTGTGGTTTTATGAATTGTTTCATAATTAAATTGGCATGATTGTTTTTTTGTGTGGAAATGGTTTTTTGAGAAGAAATTATTTTCCGCTTGTTTTTATAGATCTATTTTTTTTTCAATGAAATGTGAACTGAGTTTTAGATGTTGTTTTGAAATAATGAGTTTAATGAAATGGTTTAGAAAATGTAGCACCTGAAAAGCCTTAGGTATGAATTTTGATGCTGTATAAACAGACCTCATCAGTTGAAACTATCGATGGTTCATTCATGGGGGGTTCATATACTCCCTAGGGTAATTATTTATGGGACGTGATAAAAATTTTGCGATGTATTCCTTTTAGGGTGTTCCTCTACTCTCTAAATTTTATGAGTATTTATAGTGGATAGATTCATATTTCTTTTTTATGGTTATGAATTTCCTAGATATAGTGACCTATTGTGAAACATAGTGTGATGTTACAGGTTTATTGTCATGTACAATTTTTACGTGTACTTCCATGATTTTATAATAATATATGATGCATGATTATGGTTTTTACTACTTTGATATATAGGTGAAATTATTTGAAAGAGTTTAACTATCGTTATTTGGAATATTAGAAAAAATTAAAATGTTTTATTAGGTTTTTTAAAATATATTTTAATTGTTATCTTTTATAGTTTCTTTTAATGTTGACCATGTTAAGATTTTAATTTAGATATATGAAATGGAACTTTTTTGTGGCATAATACTATGTAATTTTATCTCACACTATGTACACCCCTTCATTGGTGTGTAGAAATTGTTATGACTTTTGATATAGGAAAATTAAAGGAGTTATAGTGAGGAAGCAAGGTTTCTATTAGCTGTGTCTAGGTAGCTAGTGGTGAGATTGTGGGATTTTTTCCATGATCTCACATTGAGTAGATGTTTTGGTTTTATTTTTTCCTTCATTATTCACTTGTACATTGGATATTGTTTAGTTACATTGGAGTTATATCACTTTATTGATTCCCTTTTGACATAACATATATTTCTTTTTTACTATTCAGTTGTTTCATCCCATTGTATATATGTATATATTCATATCCTTTTGTATTATTCATGTTGATTGAAATATTTCCATCTAGTTTTGATATGGATTCATTGGTGTTTGTCGTCAACCATTAGGGATCATAAATGTCGTTAAGGTATATAAATTTTCAGGTCATGTTCTATTTGTAGAGGGTATCTAGATTAGGTTTTTTTATAATGTATTGTTAAACAAGCTATTCTATCAAGATTAATTGTCTAGGGACATTTGGTATTCTAGAGATTGGATTTTTAGGAAATTATATGTAGGTTGTGGGGTGTTACTATACATCTCTTGGCATGAGGAGACAGAATATACTCAAAGTTGTTTGGATGTGTGACTCCTTCTTTTTTATTAATTCAATAACAATTTTTTCTTATATGTTCTGTATTGTGCTGACATTTCACTATTTTATGATTATTTCATTTGTTTTAGTGTGAAATAGCATGCCTATGAGTTTCCTCACACAGATTCCTCAATAGGTTGAAACAAATTCTATTTAAGGGGATCTGCCTCTAAATCAGAATCTTTATTGAGGGTATTGTGCAGGCTGTTTATATTGTCAACCAAGATCTACTTAAAATCTAAAAAACATTTTTCAACATACATACATGAATTAGGGGATAAATTTATTTATCACGGGAGTTCCTATAGGAGAATCAAACATCCTTTAGGGGTATAAATTGACCTCAATAGGTAGAGGACTTGCAGGAAAATAACTATCACATATTGGACTTCATTTAAGAATCTGTGCATTTCATGGAGAAGTGTGTGGTTTTCATATATTTGGTTACCTGCATGTGATGGTGGAATTCCATGGTATAAGAATACAGTCATGTTGGATTGGACTAGAATGGTTTTAATAATCTATTCTTCACATATTTTTTTATAGATTCATGTCTTATGTAGAAGTCACTGGAGTTCCTCTCTTGGTAGTATGGAGAGCATTTTTTGCTAGCATAAATAAATTGGTTGATGAGCTTGTTTTTTTATCCATGGTTACTAAATAAGGGATACTTAACGGATATAAACTACCTATAGGTTTTCAATTATATATCAAATCATAGGTATTTATATTGAAGATTTCAACCAATATAGAGATTGTAGACATGGAAATAATTGTAGATATTAATATGTAATAAATATATGATTACTATTCACATTATCTTTCTCCATGAGGTAGCATCTTTGTAATACAATAGAAGGATCATTGATGATCTGGTGGAGGTTTTTCATAGTGTAATTACTCCTCTACACCTTCAGTTATAGTTAGTAGTGTTCCTAGGAATAATAGAAATCATGTTCTTCACATATTATTATGTTTTTAATTTGTGGGTGCTATGGATATCTAAATCATCCTTTTCAAGATACGTCTAAACATAATTATGGTCAAGGGTTACCATTTCTAAAGGATATGATAGCACTTTCAAATTTTTCAAAGACTACATGGCTCTAACCATAGGCCTCAGGATTGAATCACCTTCACATAATATATGTGTTTCCAGATGTAGTATATGTGGTTCAAGGGATAGTTTGGGGTATCATATTTATTTCATTTTCTGTACTAATTTCATTATTTAATATAGTTTCTCCCCACTCATTTATATCTAGTCATTTTTATATGCATAAACTTCTAGCGGATATCATTTCCACTATTATGGAGTTACAGACATCTCTTGGGAAGAGGAAGTGCCATGGGTTCATTTTCATTCTTTCTTTCAATCAATGGATAATGTGGTGTTATTTTGGGATTTATTTTTTCTCTAGATGGATCTATTTGATGCCATAATCCGGGAAGGATTAGTGGGTTTATCATTAAAATGATGTTGATATTTATCATCATCATGTCTCACTTTTGGAATCTGATGGGAGGTCATGGGTGTTTCATGGATAGTGTGATTCGAGGTCTAGTTATGTAGGAATTTCTCACCAAGATATAATTTTTTTTCCTAATATTGCATTTGAGCCTAATTATATTTCTTCTATTGTTGAGCTTATTTTTGTTTTTGGGGATTTTTCTAGTGTTTTCCAAGATTATTTATCCATTAGTTATATAGAAAGGGAGTAAATGTTTAACATTTACCTAATTTTTTGTACAAATTTGATTTAAATACCTTTTTATCATTTGAAATTAATAGAGCTACAATTTCTCAATATTCAGTTGAATGATATGTTAGAGAATGTTTTTGTTATCCGTTGTATTTCTCATTGGAAATACCCCATGAACATTTACAAGAATGAATGTTTTTAACATTGATTTTTATTTTGTATTGAATCTGGTTAAGGATAAAAATAAATATCCATTGATTTGTGTCGATGATTTGTTTGACCAAATTTAGAGGGGAAGGTCGTTGTCAAATATCTATCCTAAGTTAGGTTATTATCAACACATAGTTTAGTATTCTAACACACTAAAGATGGATCTCATGATTGGTTATAGCCATTATGATTATCATATGATAATTCAAGGTCTACCTAATGATCTTTTAGTTTTTATGGCATTAATGGTTCAAAAATTCCATGACTGTATTAACAATTTTGTCATAGTTTTAATGGGTGATAAATTGTTATATTGGATATCTAAGAATGGGTATGAACACCATTTGAGTTAGGGTTTTTAAATCATGAGGATATTCCACTTATAAGGAATGATTTTGCAATAAAGAACATGGATCCAATAATTAATTGTATTATGGTATGTGATTTATGATCATTGCTAATTAGTCGATCCTAAGAAGATAAAGTACATCTTGTCAAGGAAAGATACATATAAAGACCTTGAGATTCATAGATTCATTGGTGTTTATAGATATTATCAATAGTTCATCATGAATTTATTGAATTTGGAAGCACATTTTACTTCACATAGATTTAAAGATGATAAATTCACATGGGATGAAAAGTATTGGTCCTCATTTGATTAGGTAAAATGAATTTCGACCTCAACTTCTATTTTGATCATTCCTTAATCTAATAAAGAGTATGTTGTTTTCAATTACAACTTTTTTTCTATTTTAGGTTGTTTGATTATTAATTATGATCATGTGGTAGCCCAAGGGTCTCTCCATCTATGATTGCATGAGAATAATTAACCCAGTCATGACTTATCGATTTCCTCTATTATAAATAATCATAAATGGTGGCAGAATTTTCTATTTAGGGAGAGGGTCAAATATTTTATTTCCATAAGAGTTTAGAATTTATCAATTCTAATAAATACTTGAATCTCATATATAGATGGTGGGTGGAACACGTAAATATGTTTGATATCAACAACACCTACACCTCAAGGATGGGGAATGTCAATATAGATGCTCTCAATAGGAAACTATCGTCTCATGCTACTCTAGAATCGATGGAATACTGGATCCTAATGGGAAAATTTGTTGAGTTTCACCTGGATTCCAAGAAGGATGATTCGTGTATGATATTTATTGGTGATTGGTTATCATAATCTATCCTTGAGATTATTATAAAGGGTCAATAGTAGGACGAAATGTTTAGAGTAATTACAGAAACCCAATATGGTGGGGATAATATATTTGGTTAATATCTATCTTAACATTTTATTCCCCATTTGGGGATTGGGTTTTCAACCCAACACTTATGAGGATATTAATCAGGTTTTAATTTCTTAGTTCTTCATGAACTATTCATATAGATACTATATAGAATTATTATGAAATGACATGGAAATTCTAGTGGTCGGTTATTAATTTTGACATTCTAGATTATTTACCTCATTGTTACATCAGCCAAGAGATAAAGGGAAAGCATATTAAACCTTAAGGGTCAGTCTATAATCTTATAGTTCTAGTTTAGAAATGGGATGAGGTTTCCAGGGAATTTTTTGTTGGTTTACCATTAACACCCCAAGGGGGAATGAAATCTAGGTGGCAATTGATTGGTTGATAATGTTACCCAAATTAATTTAGATGATGGAAACCATAAAATTTGATGATATTATTAATTCTTATTTTTATTATATTTTTATGCTTCATGGGGTTAAATATTCAATTATTTAATTCTAGGAACTATGGTTTACCTCATTTTTTGGTTGATTCACCCAAAGGTGATAGAGACTCATGTCCAGTTGAGTACATCATACCATCCACATAATGACAGAAAACAGAGCATGATATTGTAATATTATAATATATTATCCATGAATGTGTCATGGATTTTGGTGGATCATGGAATAACCATCTTGTGTTGATTGAGTCTTAATATAATAATAGTTATGATTCATTGATTATATTGGATCTTTTTAGGGATTTGTTTTGTCACCTGTACAGATCTCATCTTCGATGGGAAGATTTGGGTGTGGCCACTCTTGTGGTATGAAGACTTATTCATGAAACATTGATAATGATTTAGTTTATATATCATCATCTAGTTATATATCTGATTCGATTAAAATCTTAAACAGATCTGCAAAGTTTTCCTTTGTATATTTCCATTGGTGACCATGTTTCTTTCAGATGGGTCACTATTATCATAGAAAATATTTAAAGATGGTATTGAGATATGATAAACTATTTTTGGTCACAAAGTAGGATAGAAATGTTGAATACTAGTTATAAATACCTATTAATTAAAAGGGTATTAATGATGTCCACCACATACTGATGCCCTAGTAATGCCATCATGAACCCTCTCACATTTTCAGTTGTAAGGGATTCAAGTTATAGTAAGTAGTTTATTTTTTTATAATAAATAATGGAGATAATTGAATCTATGGAGACTATCCTTTTTTGGAATTTGATTCCATTTCTTAGAGTGATATGGCGACATGGATCAGATTCTCACAACACATGGGAGTGCAAATCAGTGTTGAGGGAGTAGTGGTCACACTTTTTTTGTACATAATTCTTCCACCTGTCCTTTTTAGGACGTATTTTATTATATTGGGGAGTTTTAATCAGCAGGTTTATATATTTAATGTATTTCTCATCACTTTTTTTGTTTACCTCCTTTTTTGGTTCACTTTGGGACTATTTAAGGAAGGCAATATGATAGATAATTTTATATTTTGTGTAGAATATGAACTGCCATCTTTCTATAGAGATATTTCACATCATGAAATGATTACACATTATGAATGATTTACATTACATTAAATGTTTACACATATTTTATCGGTTGTTGAGACGATGTTATGAGTTTGGTTCAGAGAAGGAAATTTATACAAGAATGAAAAGTTTAAAAATTATTAAAATTTCTAGATTGGAATTTTAATATGAGGTAACTTATTTTTTAATATAATTTTTATTTATGTATTATAAACTGTTATAGGTTTATGTTCTATTTATTGATTTGGAATGTGAGTTTGAAACCACTGCATAGGTGATTTTATTTCATATTCAATCGTATTCTCTTCTATCTTGACATAAGAGCTATCCCATCCAATTTTGGATAGCTCCACTACTTCCAGATCTCTTTTTTCATTGATAATTTATCAGTTTTGTTTCAATTTGTTTCATCGGGTATGTGATATTCACGTTTCTTCATTTCCCATGATTTGAGCATCCCCATCAGGCTATTTTTTGGAATCTTTGAACTTATGGTGTAGTTATTTTCAAATGTGTTCTGTGAACTTCCTCTAAGGGAGACTATTCTCATTTGAATTATGTAAGGAGAGTGTTATTTTATTTTCTTCATGATTTACCATTTATTATATCTTAATTTTCTTTAGGATGTGATTCTAAGGTATGGGAATCAATCTTAGGTTCTATTTTATTAACCTTTCTTTCCTGTTTGGTTAGTGGATTTAATGGTAGTTGTGTGTGACCTGAATTTGAGGAAGGTGTTTCTATCTCTTGTAGATGTTGGATAAACTATTTTCTTCTCAATTTAATAATTATTTTATAAATAAATTTTAATTGTTTAAATTAATGTGTGGGGATGGGTTTCGAGAATAGATTATATTCCCTAGTTTTATTAAAAGAAAAATTATATTCAAACAAGTGTTAAATTATCTTCCCAAATGGTTTTCAAAAAAAAAATTATGACATTTATTGGAAAATGTATCCCATGGGTAGCCTTGGGTAATTATTAGGATGGGGTAGAAATAGGCCTCAAGCATTGATAGTATCGTGGGATTAATTCATTGGGTGTTCCACTAATCCCTTGTCCCACAGTTCTAGGTACATGATAGACTTGATGGGATGTTCAATTTCTAGAATGTTCCTATGATTTTTATATTTGAGGCATATATCTATAGGAATGATGTGTGCTATTTTCTATTTTTGGGTATGAATATTCTAGCTAGCCTAACATGTTAAGATTCTTAAAGTGATGTTACCTAATCCTTAACATGTAATTTTTAGCTAATAATACAATAGTTTTGATATGACATATGATAAATGATTTTATTTTATTTAACTACTTTGATATTTACAAGAATGTGTTTGAAATATTTTTACCTGCTGTAATTGGAATGGGGAAATGTGATATTTTTTACCATTATTTTGATGAAAAGCTACTTAAATATTATAATTCTATGTTTCCTTTAATGTCGATCATGTTCATAATATTTGTTAGAGAAATTATATGGAACAATTGGTTGGGATCCTACAAAAACTATTTATCTCACACCCTACACATACCTTTGGTGGGGTGTAGACCCTATTATGTATTTAGATTTCGGGAAAGGCAAGCTTCCAAAGTGAGAGGGGAGAGGTTTATATCATCTCTCATTGGGTAGATAGAGGTGATATGGTTGCAGTATACCCATTCAATAGCATGGAGTAGTATTTTCAGTTTTAGTTATCCATTTTTGATAGAGTTGTACCATAGATTTCGTTTAGATACTTTTTAGTTGTGTCACTTGTGTTGTTTCCATTTTCTTATGACATATATTTAATATTTTACTAATTAAAATATTATTTTATTAGGGATTAATCATTTCAATTTGTTTTTGTTGATGATCAAGTATAGCCTAAAGCTCATGGGGATCTGGACCGCCCTTTGGGTATATGACGATTCATGTTAGAACAAGGTTTAAGGGGTATCTTGGTCAGCTCTATCCCATAGATGGTTAATGGTTTGTGGTGAAAGTAATATTTATTCTATTGATATAGTGGTATATTAATATTAAATGTATTTGAAAAACATGGATAATGGTCAAGCTGTGATTTATTCATTTTGGAGATTACTAATTTAGTTCATAGGTTGGATTTCCCTTTAGATTGTTGGTATGTATTTTAATTCTTGTTTTATAGTTTAGTTATTCATTTTTTTATATTTATATTTTTATTATGCATTAAATTTATTTTATGTGGTATTACTAGCTATATTTTATTACTTAGCCACATGTGGGGATGTTTGTTTCTTCATAGACACATTAGGAAAAGACCTACAATTATGTGTGATATAATTACATGGGGCTTCTCCCTATCCCCTTATCAATTAATGATATTCTCCAATTGGTATACTCGGCTTATTGATTTTCTATGAGGGGCCCCCAATGGGTTGATCCTTGTCAAATTGGTAACAAAAAAAGTTTTTTTTTGTAGAGAAAAATATTAGAGTTATTTATCTAATATAATTGTTTTAGGGATTGTAGATAAATATGTTAAAGGGTTTTGAGTTTATTTTCCATCTTAAGGAATCCAATTTTGTTTAGTGGAAAATTTATCCATTCACTAAGACTCTGATTACCATCTTTTCAACTCATGTCTATAAATCACTAGCCACATGGAATAAGTAAATGATATATGATTTATACCTGAATTAGTTACTGATTTTCATGTACTTCTTTCGTTATATAACAAAATATGGTTTCATATCTGAGGGTTATCATTTCAAACTATAGGATTCCTCCTCCCAAGTATCTAGATAGTATCTGAAGGTAGGTTTGTGATCTACCTATACTGGTGATATATTCTATAATTACCAAAAAAACCAAAAGGATAATGCTTTTACCAAGGGACAGGATCTTGGGATTTCCCTACACGGTTTTTGGGAGTAACTCATCCAAACATAGTACAAATATGTTATCCACCCCACATATTGTAGGTGAAAATTCTCCCACCTACAGGGAGGTGGGTAATTCATATAGTGTATATTGATTTTGAATATATTCTATGCGTTCTTCATAATTTTCAACAAAAAAACTACCCATATTTTGATTTGAGACTTACCCTCAAGTAGGAAAAGATTATCTTGAGTTTGTGGTACAGTTATCATGTTTTTTCTGGATGCCCTCTAATAATATAGTGGTGTGTAATGACAAGGACTTGTATATATGAAATTTTCCTTCTCAGTAGTCATTTTTTATATTTTTGAATATTCAATATTATAAACCACATACACCATATAATAAAAACTATAAATATTTTACTATATTAATTTTGAAAATGACATTTTGATAATAAATATAACCTATGAAGTTTTATGTAGTATAATTGGACAACAAATAACACCAAAATAATATAGCTATAATAGGAATATTTTGATCACAATGATCTCATAGAAATTTCAAAATACTAATAATACTAAAAATAAGTTGAAACATTACTAATTTAATCATCATTTTGTATATGAAGATCAAATAACCATTTGATTAATTAAAATAAATTATGAATGAAGTAAATAGTAGGTATTTATATGATTTATAAAATTAATATTATCACTATAATAGTAACTAGGGAGTTAGGAATAATGACCATAGTTTTTGATTTGTAATCTAAATATTAAAATATGAAATTAAAAAAATAAATTAAAATTAAATTTTTATAATATTTACTATCAATAAATTATGAATATTTAAATATTCAAATGCAGTAAAATAAATATTTTATTTAGAAACTAAAATAATGCATAATTGAATTTTTTGTAAAGTCAATTTCAATGTATTTATAGGAATCCCTAAATTTTATGTTAATAATTAAAATTAACTAAGATATTAATTTATGTTGATAAAATTAATTTCAATTTTTGAATCAGAACATCAAACTTTTATGAAATTGAAGTCTTGGTAATTTTACGAAAAACAAAAGGTTTTAGGTTAATTTTTAAAAAAACTTTTTTTTGGAAAAAGGTATGTTTTAATTACCCCATTCATGACATAATAATAACATAACATATTATCTATTGGGTGGATCAAATAGAAATATATTTTATTCTCTATATTACACATTCTCTAAAAATAAATAATTTGTCAACTCCTAAAAAGTAATTTCAAATATCTATAAATGTATGGAATCCCCTTTTAAAAAAATATTTCATTTAATTCCATTCATTTTGTGTAAAAAAGTAAAATTGTTTTTAAGGGGGTTATAAATTAATAAAAAATAATATATAATTCTTAATTTCAAAAATATATCTATTAAAAGGGTTAATTTTGAAATATATTTTATATTGTATTTTATCCCAAAAATACTGCTCCCCTCATGTGTAAATTCACCATATCAATTCCCTTATTAATATAATTCTCATCCACTAATCAAAAATCAATACATACCCAATTACCTCCACCTAAGTCCCATTATAATATTTGGTTTTTTTTTACTGTCATCTTACACCAAGCCTTCATGGCATTAATGGTCAATGTAAAAGAACAACATCATTGATGATCTGTGGTTCCTTTCTATTCCACTTCTATAATTATATCTCTATATTACTTTCTAATTCAATGCTCATAAAATTAATTGAGAAGTATTTTTAAAATAAACTAATAATTTTAATCTCCATTAAATTTGTTAGTTACAATATTTGTGTATATTATATATGTTTCTCTTTCCCTTTTGACAATGACTCATTAAATAGATGATTATAATGATGTTGTTAACTTTTGGATTTTTACTTCCTCTATGGATGTTACGAATAAAATATATAAAATACATAAAATATATATTTTTTTTAATTTACAAATATTAACTTTAATATTTTAAAAATATAAATTAATCATTTTAGAAAAAATGATACAAATTGGTATAATTTAAATGAAAACATTACATGAAGCCAATCACTATTCAAAAGAAACAATAGTAAATTAATAATAATGAATATAACAGATCAATAATTAAAATATGTAATATAATATATTTTTTTATTAGTTTTATAATAAAAATAATTTCATTCTATAGTTTTTTTTGATGTGAAAAAATGAGGCATAATGAAAGGGTACTCATGACCCAATTCTTTCTTTTTTGGTTTATCACTTATTTATATTTGTTTTCAACATTATAGTTATAAGGGAAATATATACTACTTTTTAATTTCTTTAAAATGTTTCCAATGGGGGTATACATGTACCGACTTCATTGGGATGAATTCTAAGACACCTTTGTGATTTTTTGTCAAATACTTTTCTTGAAAAAAAATATATATTTAGTTCTTCTTATGATTATTCTTATTCTATCCAATAAATATTATCTCTTAATTTTTAATTCAACTCATTCATTAATATAAATAATGTTTCCCTTCTAGTTGGGGTAACCTATATGCAATTTTCCCTATCATGTTTTATATGATATAATTATGGAACCCATTATTTTAATATGGTTTTGTATCATGCCTGTAAATGAAAAAAGTTTTTATTTCTATGTGGAATACAAGATAAAGAGAATTTTATAATTGGATGGGTTTACTGATATATATATATATATATATATATATATTCAATTATTTTTTTAATTTGATATATCTCGTGAAATTATGTGTAATATATATGAAATGTATCATATGATTGTTCTAATTTTATGAAATGATATTTTTTACCATGATGTTAAACATGAAAATGATGTCGTCTTTGTTTACAAATTATTTGTGGTATTTTACCACAATGTTATAATGTTTCCTTATTATGAATTTTTAATATTACTTATATCTTTTAAATGATTTACATTTTATTATGGTGAGTATCCTTTACTTGTGTTATGATGAAAGATGATCATGATCACCCCAGTACTATATTGATTCATGTATCATGTTCCTTCCCTATTATTATTCCCCTCATTGGGACTTTGGCTCACCCTATCATTAATGTTTTTCCTTTGATGGTGACATTGATTTATAATTTTGTGTAGGAATTTAATATTATTGTTCTAAAGGATTTAAATATTACTTTAATTTTTATATGTAATATTTTATTATGTACCTAATCTTCTTAATACACAAATTTTTCAATTTTAGATTGTATAATTATTATATTATTTATCATTAAAATGATCGAAAAAATATGTATAAAATAACTGGGTCACTATAATTTTATCATACCATGGAATATTTAATATGGTAATTAGGTTCGAAAAATCTAACATATTCTAAACCACAAAATACTATATTTGAATTCATTAAAATTCATTTACCCATGTGAATAAGTAATTTAACCATGATTTGTTGATATATAATTGATTTTAACATATGTTTCTTACGATATCAGTGGAAACCAAAATCAAAGAAAGGTAATAGTTAAATATACACACAATATTCACTCATTTATAGTTTATATTTTATTAAATCATCATTCAATTCAATAATTTAAATCAAATATGGTTTGTAGAGAAATATAATTAAATACATGGTACCTTAAGGTAGTAATACATGAAAAATAAAGAAATAGTATAATAATTATAACCAAATATTCAGACTATCACCTATTAGTATATTATTAAGATTCTTCACAAATATATAGTGATCATTATTTTGAATAAATATATATTTTAAAGGGCTTGTATTGGACCTCATTATATAGAGCTCTAATTAACTATAATGAAATGTAAATCTTTTTCTATATCTGGAACTATCACAATCACTTGTATAAATTAAATGAATATTATGAATTCCATTTATCAAATCCTTTAATGGTGTGTGTGTCAAAACCTGATAAAGTGGAATATCTTTTCAAATAATGGGGTCAAATGAATTCATAAATATATCAATAAATCCCATTTTAAGGGGATATATTTATGTATTACCCCCAATTAATTGTCATGGCTTCCCCCATATTATGTCTTAGAGTAATAAATAAAAATCAAACTCTGATTTATAACTATAGATAAGCTCACATACTTGATGGCTATAATATAAATAAATGATTTATTTGGGATTATATATGATAATTCAAACAAAGGGTTTATATTCTATAGTTTATTACCTTGGGTTGAGCTAGTTCCCTTTATCAAGAAGATGAAGTATATATGTGACATTTCATCGACTACTAAGATCTCAAAAAAACAAAAGAATGAAAAAGTATACACAAGCAACGATTTAAGATTTATTTGATCAACTTAATTGATATATATACTTCTTAAATGTTGATATCTATTATATATATCATCAACTAAAGGTAAAGAGGTAGTTTATTCCAAATATAGTGATTTACACATGATATAGAAACAGTGAGTTTATATTTTTCCATTTGTACTTATGAATTCATCTATAATCCTTATAGATATGATGAATAAAGTCTTTATAAACAACCTCAATAATTTTATATAAATATTTATTAATGGTTTCTTCAAATACATATTATTTAAGGAAGAACAAGAGGAATGTCTATGGATAGTGATGGAAACATTATGGGAGGTGAAGTTGTATACTGCGTTTAGAAAGTGTGTCATCTAGTTGTATCATGCATTATTCTTTAGAAATATAATTAGAAT
Source organism: Viscum album (assembly GCA_963277665.1). Classification (NCBI taxonomy): domain Eukaryota; kingdom Viridiplantae; phylum Streptophyta; class Magnoliopsida; order Santalales; family Viscaceae; genus Viscum; species Viscum album. Next base: position 823,267,154 of record OY728148.1, on the reverse strand, counting down.
TAATAGAATATCTATATCTCGTAATGTTATCATATTTATGTTTAGATATGAGGATGTATTTCTTAATAACAAGAAAGGTTTTTATTATGTATTTGAAATGTTGTTGAGAAAAAATTATGTTATTCCATCATTAATGAAAAAAGAAGTTAAATGTTTGTTCTTATAGATCTCAATTGGACATATTAAATACTAATTCAATTAAAAAAAATCATTTAATGTTATACTTGTAAATTAAAAGCGGTTATAGATAGACACTATCTTTATGTGTTATGATTGAGTTCATATAAAGTCGGATAAAGGGGAGGTCAACAAATGGTAATTCAAGAAAAAAATATTTTTGAATGTATATATAATTCATCCATTAAGATCCAATTGTGATGGATTGGGAATTATATGATTGGGACGCTTTGGATTATGTTCTGAGTCAATTTATAGTGTTTGATAATCCCTTATGGAATTGTTAATATTTTGAGTTCATGTATGTAAAGTCTGAAATATTAATACTGAAGGAGTAAAAATGGTAAAGAAATCTTTGAAATATTTTTTATTAATTTACGAGTTCCATTTAGTAAATTTTAATGTCATCCTATTACTTTTAAGGACACATTGAAGACTTTTTAAATGTAACTTAGAAACATTGGATGGGATATTTTCCTACATCAAAAGGTCAATCCTGATTTTGAAAAAATTATATCAACTCTTTAAATGAGAAAATATACAATTTACTGAACATGTCACTCATAAAATTGGAATAATACTAAATATTTCATAAATTTCATCTTCCATCTTCATAATGATCATCTACAAACTCAAAAGGAGGGAAAATATTATAATGATATCTTCCTACCTTATACGGTTTAATTCTACTGAGTAAATTTGTTATCCATGTACATAAAGATCATTTTAGAGTTAATAATGATGAAATATGAAATTTTATTGAACAATTACGTTTTTTTGGATCATCCCACTTTTTATGAATGATAGAATTTTTATATGGATGGTTGGAAACTTCATAAGGATGATCATGAACTTTATAAAATTAGTTCCTTTAAAGAATTTATGATTTCTAAAAATAACCTAATTTTAGAATTATGAATTTTGGTGATGAAATATATATTTATTCATTGATTTAAATTTCCCAATTAATTAATATAATTTGGTTCATATTATGATGAGGGATCAAGCCGAAACTGATCCAAAGAAAATTTGTTCACACACGAAAATGGGGAATTCCAATCACATGGATGAATGATACTATGAACATGTGAAATATGTATAAACATATGATTTATTATATATTTTGAAAAATTAATAAATCATGTGCCTCTACAAAATTTAAATAAATATTTTATGGGGATGTTTTTAACAATGTAAACTAAAAAAACTCCTCCGTTTAAACTAATGATATCTCCAACAACATATATTCATAATGATTACATAATATATTATTGTGGAAATAATATTCATTATATTTCTATCAATATAAATGTTTATGAGAATTATGAATAAATTGATATCCCTTCATCACTTGGGAGACTCTAGAGAAAACCAAAAGAACTATTCAATATGAAAAGAGGTAGAAGTTGCAAAAAAAGAAAAATTGAGAGAGGGAAGGAAATTGAAGATGGGAGTTCTCAAAGAGGATAATAAGACTCATAGTAATCTGAAATTTCAAGATTAATGAATAACTAGATCATTAAATAACTGAAGAAAATGGGAAATATTATAAGATCTAATCATGATTATCAGTTTTTTATGTTCTTCAATAACAAATAACTGGATGAACATTTTATCCATGGGTAATTAAAAGGAATATATATTTCAAATTGTGAAAAAGAAACCAAGATAAAATGATATCCTTCTTGATTTTTTTCGTACACTTTTTATAGTGGTCAATAGAGAGAAGTGTTTTCCTAATTGGACTATAGAAAATATAATAGTGGGATTCAATAATAATAGGTTTTGGAAGTAAAAGATGTATAAATAGTGGTATTTTCATTATTTTTCATGTGTTTTCTTATATCTTTTTCTGATAAGAGAATTATGAAAATTTATGGGAAATAATTAAATTCCTTTATTATGTCACATTTAATAAACTTGTGCATAAAATTCATGGGATTCATACAACCAATAAAATATCAAATAAATATGAATGAAGTTATGATAGAAATTTGAATGTCAATGAATACGAATTACATATTTCTAAGAAATAAATTGATGATATTAAAATAGAGGAAGATGAAAATATTTATGAATTATTTACAAGATTCAACGACATTGTTGGTAATATATGTAGATTTTCTAAGAACATTGATGACTATACTTTTTTTTTAAAGTTGTTATTGAACTTTTCAGAAATGTTTGGTCAAAACAATTCAACATTAAAATTCAAATAAAACCAATAATTTTATAAGTTACATAATATTATCATATCTGATGAAATTATAAATATCCTAACATTAAATATGAATGTAAAATATTATATGTCCTTGTATGTTTTGAGAAATCGTAATATATAGTATTTTGAAGAAGATAAATCAATTGACTCTAATAATGATGAAGATGATGATGACCTCAATATAATTCATTCATTTCTATCAATGATGCTATAATTGTTAAGGGGAATAGAAAAGTAATGGTAACTCCAATGTGATATAACTATAAAAGAATTTGATATTTTTTATAAATTTACAAAAGGAAAATTCTATCAAATCTAAAACAGATGAATTATATGATGATCCTCACTACCAAAAATGGGTTAAAACAAATTAGAGAAATTTGACAGTAAAATAAAAAAGTTTATTATCATGAAGAAAAAAATCTTCCATCTTATAAAAATCTTTTTCATAATATCGATTAAATTTTAAAACTTTTGTTGAAATTTTTTTTATTACCACTCGCAATGATTTAGATGATTAAGAGGAAATTTAGATAGATTAAATTTTTATAAATGTTGTAAAATATTATCCTAATAAAAACACACTAATAAATAAGGAGAGGTGGAAGATAATGAAATAAAATGAAATTTTGTATGGGGAAAAGAAGAGTATGTCAAGAAAGAAGTATATTATACTTATGTGAATAAGAAATATAAACTATGAGTATGCGAGTAAGACCAGATAGTGAGATATCATCAGAAAAAATAGGTTATGAAATAAGAATATTTTCTCATGACACGATCAATGTTTCTTGAAACTAAAAATTATTTGAAAATTATCATATAATATTTCCACAATTTAACTGAGGATAATGTTAATTCCTCTAAAGCTGATGAGAATAATAGTCCCAATAGTCTAGTTAAATTTATTCGTAATAATTTTTAAATAAAACCCTCCATATTGTAATAATGATAGATTCCAAAATATTATTTAACCAGTTAAGAATAAGAATAAAATATTGATACATTCTTCTATAAAAAATGAATCATATTAATATTCTATGAACACCACTACCCCCTTGGAATAAATATTCTCAATATATAGTTGGATAACATAAACAATTTCTATGATAAATTTATCTTCAATATAAAATTTCATAGTTTAGAGGATAGTAATATTGTTTTAGCTGGTTTATACACAATTCATCCACTTACGGGCATAGTATGACAATACCAGGAAATAGAAATGAACCACGTAGTTGATTTATTGATCCACTAAGAACGTATTATCAGAGTTAGAACCATGTCTCTCTAAATTTATCTAATTATCCTTCATAAAATAGGTTTTAATGTTTACAATAAATTTATAGATAATGTTTCTGATAGGGATGTAGAGGTAGGTGATCAAGGACTAGTCTACCAAGTATACTTTATTTATGATGTTAAAATGGATATAAATTTTTAAGGTAATGTAATAAAATTCATTTTATATTGAGCCCCCCAAGAAACCATTTCAAAATCACCAAAAAATTATGTATGGTAAGAAAGCGTGTTTCGTTGTTTTTTCAACTCACCTATAAAAAACCCAAAATAGTGAATCCATAATAATGTTTTACTAATAAAGGAATGTAGGCTGTTTTACATAAACAATAACATGAATTTCATGATATTTTTTAAAATAATGATGAACTAAGAGTTCTTTATGATCTCTATAGATAGTGCAGATAGGATGTACATAGTATAAAGGACTGTAAGAAATTCCAATCAAGTCAATAATAATTAATAGAAAATATGAATCAAGAATTGAGTGAAACATTTTAAAAGATAGGGAATGTTTAGAAAATTAATCTATAAAAGAAAATAAATTAAGTATAGGAATATTTAATGAACCCATTTATGGATCATTATAATAAAATAAGAATAAATAAATCTCCCTATGAAGATATTGAATAGAATAAAAGATATTAGATAAGTGGATACTTTTAGCCTTGTTATTATTACAAAAAAAGGTTCATCCTTATTATCTAATATTCATGTTTTTCTGCATTAACCAATAGATAATTTAATTATTTTTTCTATGTAGAAGATGGATGAAGTTGTAATAACTTACCATAAAAGTAGTCTTCCATCATAGAGTATTATAATTATCATGATGAAGAGAACTAAACTGAATCCCATTAGGGGGGATATCTGATAAATAAGATCCTTCCAACGTTGAACTTATTTGATTAAAATTTGGGAATTTTGATATAAATTATTAAATATATTGTAAGGAATTGTAATCAAATACTCCTATTACTATTTTGATATTTTCATAAAGGGGGAGTGATGATTGATCTATAATAAAATAAAAAAATGGCAACTTTCTTTCAAAATATTATTTCTAATGTATTTTTTAAATATTATTTTAGGATTGAATTATTTGAGAAATTTTTCTATATTGACCCTTAAATGATATTATTAAAGATAAATCACATGTTAATATGTCAGTGGTACACATTGATGTATAGTATTTTTTACTCTTATTTTACACACATAGTTAATATAAGTATATATCATGTTAATATCATACTACTCTTTTTTAAGAAATGTGTTGTGTTATTAATAATTAATATTAATCTTAAATACGGGATACATATTTGTAGATTTAAATCTTTTAAAGATCTTGAAAGAGTCCATAAGATGAAATGGGAATCCCAAATACTATATTCATTATATTTTTTATCAATAATGTGTATAAAATATCATTGAAATTGGAAGGACATTGTGTATTAAAAGAAAATAAAAAGGGGTATGTTGAAGTTCCCTAATGGGTTTTTGAATATTAGTATGTATTTATCATCAATAATATTGGTTATCAAGGTGTTTTTGATGTACTATAATGAAAATTTGAGGTGGTGACACAATATAATTTTATGGAAGAAAATTATTTCTTTTCGGAGATATTTGTTGGAAGTATTGAAGAGAGAAGTAAATAAATATGATGATTTATGAATTTTTCAAAGAAATATACAAGTATGGATAAAAAACATGTTCTATAAATGTTTTGGACATATTCTAATGAAGCTGTAAAATTAGGAAATTAAATATTAGTTATTCAATAAGAAGAACTAGATGAAGGTTTAAAAATCCATTCACCAATCAACTGTAACACCCCGAGATTTTATGAAAAATATTCTTTTTAATTTCACTAATGTCTTGTGTTGTACGCTACACCAAAAGGAGATTGCACAACACGCATCCTTGATTTTCCTTTCATTACATGCAATTGCGACCTTCCTCGATAGCGTGTGTAGTACGCAATAACGAGTTTCACTAAACAACAATATGCTATTAAAATATTATTAAAACTAGCTGTTATGAATAGTAATAACCACTTTTTGAAATTTTTTAATTTTATTTTTTAAAATGGAATTCATTTTTGGATTCATAATATCGAAATTAGCTTAGGGTGAAATTTTGGTGAGTTTCGGATAACTTTCATATTTTGATGAATAGTGAAAATTACTAAATTTTAATTAAAAACAACTTTTCCAATGGAAATAATTAATAATGATAAATTATTAATTTGAGTGGTTTTAAAGTATATTTAGAATATATTTTTACAATTTAATACAATGATGGTCATTGGATGTAATTTCACATTTAAACCAGACATAAACAAGTGTCAATCTTCTGATAGTTATTATCTCTTAAGAACACGCTATTTCTTTTGAAGACGGGAATTACTTTTTAAATTAATTAATGCAACTGATATGTTTTGAATTTGGTAAAATAGAAATTATTTTTGAGTTCATAATATCAAATTTATCTTAGGCCTAATTTTTGGTATTTTTCTGAAAACTTTCAATTTTTGATGAATAGTGAAACCACTAAGTGGTAGTTAAAAAAACTGAATTGTTCATAAAACCTAATTTTACCGCTTCTGTGAGTGGAATTTCAAAAATCCAAGAGACACGGTTGATGTCAGTAAGTAAAATTTGGTTCAATGAGATGAAAATAATTTTTTGGTGAATAGTAACTTTTTACTTTTTTTACCACGGTTAAAAGTAAATAGGGTAATTATGGGTAGAAATGATATTATTATTACCCTAACACATGTCATAATTCTATTGGGAAAGTGTAATTCGACCAAAAACAAACTTAGGAATAAAATATGACCATTTAGGCCCACTTGGATTAGATTAGGACATTTATTATTTATTTATTTATAGAAGGGTTAAAAGAGTTAAAATCAATGTTTATTTACTAAAACATTTTTAATATGGGGTTATACATAAGATAAATTCTACTATAAATATTCATTAGAAAGCTAAAAATATTTCCTACATAATAGTAGTTTAGTTGTAATTTTTAGACATTAAATAATTTAATTTATATATGACACAATGATGCTGCATTAATTATCTTATTAATAAATTATTGACATAATTGATGTTATAAATACCCAAATAAATATAATTTGAGACTTTTTCTGAATTACACTAATTTTATAGGTTAATATGACATGTTATTATTGATTTAATTAACTTTTTTCGAACTTACCATTCTGTTAAGATTTTCACAAAAATCAATTACTAAATAGTGTCAAAATTGACATAAAATAGTTTTTAAAACAAATATTATATTATTAATTGTTATTTTATTCCTAAAAATATATGGTTCGACCAAATGACTTATATAAGGTTATATATATTAATAATAAACAATTTGGGGTTCGTTTGGCTTCTTATAGTATGTTTATTAACTTTATAGTGTAAGAACACAAGAAGACACGGTAAAAGTAAAATTATTTAACTTAATGTTAAATCTAAATGATAAGTTAAAAATAGGAACCTAAACTTGTCTAAATTATATTGGATGAGAGTATTTCGACCCATCCACGCCTTATCCTAGAAATAAATCAATTTGGAGATATTTAAAACCAAACTTGACTTCATAATAAAAAAAGATTTTTAGTTATTCCAAAGGTGCCCCTCTCCTCCCTTATAAAAGGGCACCTCCTCCCTCTCTTCCTCAAACAACTTTGAGACTTCAAGCTCGTCCAAAACCTGACCAATTCTCCTCTCCACTTCCCTAGAAACATCCTAGAGGTTCTGGTCTTCCTCAAAGACCAATTTTAGTGCCTTAAAAGAAGGTCTCAAAGAAGCACTTCAAAGAAGAGGTAATGTCCGTTACCGATTCTTTCATCTTTATTTCTTCTTCCACTTCTTCTTCTTTAGTTGTTTCATTATGAAGTAATAACACCAGTATCACTAATATACTGATATGTTATTATAAGTATGAAACAACCCTATTTCACCATCTATCCATCCTACGGAAAAAGAAATCACCGCGCGTGCGTACGTACGGAATACCGTCTCCACGCCGTGGTGTAATCTGTTTTCCACCACCACCTTACTTGGATGGGTATAATGGTGTAAGTAATGACTATATATGACTATTATAAAGTGATATTGATTCTGAAATAGTATACACATACTCCAATACAATTCCACGATCATAGGAACGATATCATCACTCGTGCGTACGTACGGAATACTGTCTCCATGATGTGATGCGACTCGTTCTACATGATCTTCATTTCATAATGATTATATAAATGAATTTAATTGAATGAATATTATATATATAACACTAATACCATTATGTAAATAAGGTATCTATAACCTAAAGAAAATAATAAGAATTTATTCGACAAAACAAGCATAAGAACAAAAAGTTATAAACACTCGAATAACAAGTAGCAATGAAATATTACTACTAAGAAGCTAATAATATGACCATATATGATATAATAAAAATAAGTATGATTCTGGAATAAGTCAATAACATTATTTCAATCATTATACAGGAGGTTCGGACACTTACAAAGCAAGTCAGACCTAAGGTAAGGGATAAATTATTCAATATCATTTTTATCCGAGATTGCTTATACGTAAGTATTTACTGGGGTTACGTTTATCATCCATAACCATGTTTTCTAAAAATCCTTTCATAAAATGTTTACCATTATTCCATGGATTTTTAAAGTCATTTTTACCCTTTATTGACTTTTTACCACATTGTATGAATTGAATCTTTCCTTTGGTTACCATATAAGGTACTTTTTGACTTTTCCGACAAAAGTACGTGAAGAATGTTTTTTTAACTTATACGGCATGAATGGATTTTTAAAAAATTATTTCCAAGAAGCTTCCTTTACAAGTTTTCAAGTTTATTTTTAATCAAATTCTTTTAGTTTAAAGTTTTATGACATGTTAAGAAAGGAAAAATGTTTTTAAAGAAGAAAGGATATTTTCCTCAAGAATTCATTTCAAGTGTTTTTTCAAAACTATTTTCCATCTAAGATGACGTTATTTGATATGTATGTTTCAAGTAAAATGTCTCTATGATTTAAATGGTTTCAATTTTCTTATGATGAAATGATATCAATTGTTTATGGATTATGATGGCATGATGTTTAAGAATCCCATTTTATTACATGGGTTATGCAATGATGTATGATTTATGATTTTGTGGAACACATAAGAATGGTATCATTATAAGATGGGTGGGACCTATATCTCCCTCCAATGCATTGGGTAAAGATTTTATATCTCATGAGATAGACATGGATGGAACGGTAGGTTATACTGGTTCAGTGAAACATGACTGAAATGAGGGTGACTCGGTTCAGAAAGGGACTTTGTCCACTAAGATAGTCTTGGGAATGAGTCTTGACTAACAAGAAATGATTCTCTATGATTATGTGTGAATACCACAAAGTTTCATGTTTTATGTTATGATAATTGTGATTACATTTCAATTCCATGATTTACCCCATGTTATGAAATTATGATCTCTTTTAAAGGTTAAGATTTCCAAAAGTTTTGTGCTTATTTATATGATGTGATTGATATTTCTTTTGTTTAACCTTACTGAGCATTTGAGCTCACCCTTTTATATTTTCTTTTCCCCAGGATATAAAGAAAGGTTTTAGGTAAAAAAAAGTAAGATCTTTATGGGAGATGTTGAAGATCTTTCACCAGGATTATAATATTATATTCCGAGTTTCTAAAGACACTAAACTATTACGATCCTTGTGTGTGTGTTTTTGTTATGTAATAAGTATTCCGCAAAAGTAATGTAATTTCCATGTACGTCAAGATACGGGTCTCTACAGGTGGTATTAGAGGAAAGGTTTAGTCAACCTTTGGAAACTAGGATGCGAAAACGTTAGTGAGATCCCTAGAGATATTTATAAGGTATGTCTAGGGATGTCCCTAAGGTTAAGTATACGTATAGGTTATATTACTAGAATTATGATAACGATCATAGATTTAAACCTAAGATGTTAGATATTGAAGGTACTCCCCCTTTATTATGTTGTTTTCCCTAGCATGAGTTTTTTCCTCTCACACTATTATTTTTGGGTTTTAGACGATGGCTGGAACCCGAAGGAACCGTGTTGATCAATGCAATGGACAATGCAATGATTGTCCTCCTGAACAAACAAATGTTATGGGAGATGGAGTGCAAGATCTTATTGCTATACTTACACAAGATATGAATCATTATGTACTTCCAAATGAGCAGAGAAGGGAACAATATTCTATTGAGCCCTTCATGAGGCAACGTCCACCTTCTTTCAGTGTGTATTCTGATCCACTTGTTGCTGAACAATGGATCAGTACCACTGAAAATATATTTTCAGTTCTTCAATGTTCTGAACATGATAAAGTCATCTTAGCAGTATATCGTTTGAAGGTGAAGCTGATCAATGGTGGAATCTTATCAAGAATACGAGGCCAAGAGATGAAATTGTGTCCATGGAATGGGACGAGTTCAAGAACTTGTTTTTCAGTTAGTACTTCCCTCGTATTCTTCGAACGGAGATGGAAAATGAGTTTCTTGAGCAGAAGCAGAAGGATGATGAATCTGTTGGTATATACAAAGCAAATTTTACAATACTTGCAAGGTATGCATCTGGCATTGTCATCCAACCTGAAAGTAAAGTTGATCGATTTTTCAGTGGCTTAAAACCAAGTCTTCAAAGGGCATTAGCTATAAGAGACTTCAGTAGCTATGAAGAAATTGTGTGTTGTGCTATGAAGGTAGAAATGGAAGTTGGTGTTACATATCCATATCATGGTTTTGAAAAGAAACGAAAGATGGAGTTCAAGGAGAAATATCAGAATAATGGTGAAAAGAAAATGAATGTTTCCTTATTCTCAAAGTGTGGAAAGAAGCATGGTGGAGATTGTATTAAAGGGACTAGAAAATGTTTTAAGTGCGGAAAAGAAGGTCATCGAGCAGCTGAGTGTCGAAGCAATGGAAAAAGGGTTTCTAATGATGTGAACAAAGAAAACACTACAGAGAACGCACCACCAACACTTCAATGCTTCAAGTGCAAGGAAATGGGGCATTATGCTAATAAATGCCCTAATCAAAGGGTTAGTGATGATCAACAAGGAAAAGGACAAAGGGAAGTCACATGCGATCACTATTGGTGATGTTGAATATGACAACGATGTGGTGGAATGATTAATTGTTTATGTATTGGGATTCCAAAATAATGTTGTATATAGTATAGTGGAATATTGGAATATTTATGTTTTGGTTTATTGTGGTTTTCAATAATTTTATGGTACCAGTAACCATGGAAAGTGATTGAGATATTTTTTGAAAAAGAATGATATGCGCATAATAAAGGGAAACAAGAAAATGAAATTTTTGACAGTATTCATGAGCTCATAATTGATATAATGACTAAGTGATATCAAGGTTTGAGTATATAGAATTTTGTGGATTTTGGTATGTGTAAAGTGTTAACTTTTAACTACATTCATGTTTTCACTAAGGCTCAATGGGTATTCAAGAGAATACATGATTAATGACTTTGAATGTTTGTAATGTGACCAACAAAACATATCTTATGATATATGGGGATCAATGATGGTATTAAATCACTGGTAATCGCTTTCATTATGTTATGAGAGTGGACTACATTATTATGGATAAGCCTAAAGATTACAGTGTATTATGTTGGACATAATTTAGTATTGTTTAAGGATACAAGTTTTTTCGATATTATTGATGGGATGTTATAGTTTTAGAAAAAGGACTACCTGCAGGACGGGCGACAGCCCATCGTGTCGGACAAGGATGTGGGAATCGAACCCACAACCGAAGTGCGAATGGCCTTTATCGCCTACCACTGACCTACAAGAAGTCCCTGTTTTGTAGAAACTAGTTTTATTATATTAAGAAGTATGATATATGAAGTATAAGTCCATTTTAGGAACCATATATGATTAATCTCACTATATAATGACTTATGTATATTTTATAACTTTTGCTAACCTTTTGTTTGAGGCAGATGGAATGACCCGTCATTCTATCACATGATCTGCTAACACTTCACAAATAACAAATTCAACTTCATTTATTTAATAGATGAAGTGGAAATTGTTCAAGGCACGAACAATAGTGAGATTGTACCAAAATAAAGTAAGTATTTATTCTAATTCAAATTCATCAACTTTAGGGAAACGATCTTGAAAACCAAAAATGTTGTCCTAGTGCTCTTATATCTGATTAATCGGATGGTACCTTAGATCGTCACAAATTTTTGGATTTGTGATTGTTGGCTTTTCCATAGCCATGTTCTCTACCACTCTCCATCAGAACATGATGGTTAGATTTTTCTTCCATATCCATATTTTCACCTATGTGGAAACCCAGTGATTAGTTTATTTGGGTAACCGTTACGTTTCATACTTTTCTTTTTAAAGATTGGTTTTGGTATTCCTTTTTACGATGTGGGTTTCTATTAAAAAAACTTTCCAATAGTAAACCATTTATAACCCCGACGAATTTCGAGGGAGAAATTAATTTTAAGGGGGGTAGAATGTAGCACCCGGAGATTTTATGAAAAATATACTTTTTTATTTCACTAATGTCTTGTGTTGTACGCTACACTAAAAGGAGCTTGCACAACACGCATCCTTGATTTGCCTTGCATTACATGCAATCACGACCTTCCTCGATGGCGTGTGTAGTACGCAATAACGAGTTTCACTAAACAACAATATGCTATTAAAATATTATTAAAACTAGCCGTTATGAATAGTAATAACAACTTTTTGAAATTTTGTAATTTTATTTTTCAAAATGGAATTCATTTTTGGATTCATAATATCGAAATTAGCTTAGGGTGAAATTTTTATGAGTTTCGGATAACTTTCATATTTTGATGAATAGTGAAAATTACAAAATTTTAATTAAAAACAACTTTTTCAATTGAAATAATTAATAGTGATAAATTATTAATTTGAGTGGTTTTAAAGTATATTTAGAATATATTTTTACAATTAAATACAATGATGGTCATTGGATGTAATTTCACATTTAAACCAGACATAAACAAGTGTCAATCTTTTGATAGTTATTATCTCTTAAGAACACGCTATTTGTTTTGACAGCGGGAATTAATTTTTAAATTAATTAATACAACTGATATGTTTTGAATTTGGTAAAATAGAAATAATTTTTGAGTTCATAATATAAAATATAGCTTAGGCCTAATTTTTGGTATTTTTCTGAAAACTTTCCATTTTTGATGAATAGTGAAATCAATAAGTGGTAGTTAAAAAAACTGAATTGTTCATAAAACCTAATTTTACCGCTTATGTGAGTGGAATTTAAAAAATCCGAGAGACACGGTTGATGTCATTAAGTAAAATGTGGTTCAATGAGATGAAAAAAAAAATGGTGAATAGTAACTTTTTACTTTTTTTTACCACGGTTAAAAGTAAATAGGGTAATTATGGGTAGAAATGATATTATTATTACCATAACACATGTCCTAATTCTATTGGACAAGTGTAATTCGACCAAAAAAAATTAGGAATAACATATGACCATTTAGGCTCACTTGATTAGATTAGAACATTTATTATTAATTTATTTAAAGAAGGGTTAAAAGAATTAAAATCAAAGTATATTTACTAAAACATTTTTAATATGGGGTAATACATAAAATAAATTCGACTATAAATATTCATTAGAAAGCTAAAACGATTTCATACATAATTATATGTTATTTGTAATTTTTAGACATTAAATAAGTTAATTTATTTATGACACAATGATGATGCAGTAATTATCTTATTAATAAAATATTGACATAATTGATGTTATAAATACCCAAATAAATATAATTTGAGACTTTTTATAAATTCCACTAATTTTCTAGGTTAATATGACATGTTAGTATTGATTTAATTAACTTTTTTTGAACTTATCATTTTGTTATGATTTTCACAAAAATCAATTACTAAATAGTGTCAAAATTGACATAAAATAGCTTTTAAAACAAATATTATATTATTAATTGTTATTTTATTCCTAAAAATCTATGGTTAGGCCAAATGACTTAGCTAAGTATATATATATTAATAATAAACAATTTGGGGTTCTTTTGGCTTCTTATAGTGAGTTTATTAACCTTATAGTGTAAGAACACAAGAAGACACGGTAAAAGTAAAATTATTTAACTTAATGTTAAATCTAAATGATAAGGTTAACATAGGAATATAAACTTTTCTATATTCTATTGGATGAGAGGATTTCGACCCATTCCCACCTTATCCTCGAAATAAATCAATTTGGAGCTATTTAAAACCGAACTTGACTTTATAATATAATAATATTTTTAGTTATTCCAAAGGTGCCTCTCTCCTCCCTTATAAAAGGGAACCTCCTCCCTCTCTTCCTCACACAACTTTGAGCCTTCAATCTCGGCCAAACCCTGACCAATTCGCCTCTCCACTTCCCTAGAAACATCCTAGAGGTTCTGGTCTTCCTCAAAGACCAATTTTAGTGCCCTAAAAGAAGGTCTCAACAAAGCACTTCAAAGAAGAGGTAATGTCCGTTACCGATTCTTTCATCTTTATTTCTTCTTCCACTTCTTCTTCTTTAGTTTTTTCATTATGATGTAATAACATCAGTATCACTCATATACTGATATGTTATTATAAGTATTAAACAACCCTATTTCACCATCTATCCATCCTACGGAAAAAGATATCACCGTGTGTGCGTACGTACGGAATACCGTCTCCACGCCGTGGTGTAATCTGTTTTCCACCACCACCTTACTTGGATGGGTATAATGGTTTAAATAATGACTATATATGACTATTATAAAGTGTTATTGATTCTGAAATAGTATACATATACTCCAATACAATTCCATGATCATAGGAACGATATCATCACTCGTGCGTATGTACGGAATACCGTCTCCACGATGTGATGCGACTCGTTCTACATGATCATCATTTCATAATGATTATATAAATGAATTTAATTGAATGAATATGATATATATTACACTAATACTATTATGTAAATGAGGTATCTATAACCTAAAGATAAGAATAAGAATTTATTTGACAAAACAAGCATAAGAACAAAAAGTTATAAACACCCGAATAACAAGTAGCAATGAAATATTACTACTAAGAAGCTAAGAATATGACCATATATGATATCATAAAAATAAGTGTGATTCTGGAATAAGTCAATAACATTATTTAAATCATTATACAGGAGGTTCGGACACTTACACAGCAAGTCGGACCTAAGGTAAGGGATAAATTATTCATTCTCATTTTTATCCGAGATTGCTTATACGTAAGTATTTACTGGGTTTACGTTTATCATCCATAACCATGTTTTCTAAAAAAGCTTTCATAAATTGTTCACCATTCTTCCATGGATGTTTAAAGTAATTTTTACCCTTTATTGAATTTTTACCATGTTGTATGAATGGAATCTCTCCTTTGGTTACCATATAAGGTACTTTTTGACTTTTCCGACAAAAGTACGCGAAGAATGTTTTTTTAACTTATACGGCATGAATGGATTTTTAAAACATTACTTCCAAGAAGCTTCCTTTACAAGTTTTCAAGTTTATTTTTAATCAACTTCTTTTAGTTTAATGTTTTATGACATGTTAAGAAAGGAAAAATGTTTTTAAATAAGAAAGGATATTTTCCTCAAGAATTCATTTCAAGTGTTTTGTCAAAACTATTTTCCATCTAAGATGACGTTATTTGATATGTATGTTTCAAGTAAAATGTCTCTATGATTTAAATGGTTTCAATTTTCTTATGATGAAATGATATCAATTTTTTATGGATTATGATGGCATGATGTTTAAGAATCCCATTTTATTACATGGGTTATGCAATGATGTATGATTTATGATTTTGTGGCACACATAAGAATGGTATCATTATGAGATGGGTGGGACCTATATCTCCCTCCAATGCATTGGGTAAAGATTTGATACCTCATGAGATAGACATGGCTGGAACGGTAGGTTATACCGGTTCAGTGAAACAGGACTGAAACGAGGGTGACTCGGTTCAGAAAGGGACTTCGTCCACTAAGATAGTCTTGGCAATGAGTCTTGACTAACAAGAAATGATTCTCTATGATTATGTGTGAATTCCACAAAGTTTCATGTTTTATGTTATGATTATTGTGATTACATTTCACTGCCATGATTTACCCCATGTTATGAAATTATGATCACTTTTGCAGGTTAAGATTTCCAAAAGTTATGTGCTTATGTATATGATGTGATTGATATTTCTTTTGTTTACCCTTAATGAGAATTTGAGCTCACCCTTTTATGTTTTATTTTCCCCAGGATATAAAGAAAGGTTTTAGGTAAAAAAAAGGAAGAACTTTATGGGAGATGTTGAAGATCTTTCACCAGGATTAGATGATTATATTCCGAGTTTCCAATGACACTAAACTATTACGATCCTTGTGTGTGTGTTTTTGTTATGTACTAAGTATTATGAAAAAGTAATGTAATGTCCATGTATGTCAAGATACGGGTCTCTACATAAACAACTTTGTATGATAGTGTATCGTGTTATAGAGACTCTTGGTAAAAAAAATTCAGTGAATTTAGAGAATTTAAGGATTCCTAATATATTTTAAGTCATTTTGATTTCATTTACCTGAAGTATGTCATTATACTATTTTAGTTGAAAATTGTTAATGGAATACTTACAGTATTTTTAAGTCTTTAGAATAGTCATTTTGGACTTTGGAAGAGTCATCCTATGACTACATAAGAGTCATTTGGGACTTCAAAATGGTATCTTGCTGACCATATAAGGGTGATTTTATGACTATTGAAGCTTCAGTCCCTATATTGTATGAGATATTTTGACTACTTATATATGACAATAAATAAAGGAATGAAGCGGTCCAAGTAAACCATAGTATGAATCTTTAGATTCTTAAATTCTCATCATACAAATTCAAAGATATTAAATATAACTTCATACATATAAGTGGATTCTCAGGGATGAATTATATCAACATAAGACTGGATCCTTATTCATATGTATGATAGAAACATTTATAAGAATCATTTAAAACATTATAAGGATGAACTATAACTTCATGAGGATCAATTGAGGGACTTTAAAATGATCATCTCACATCATAACGATGATCCAATGTTAATAAAGATTGTTTTAAATGTGAATTTGATTATTTTTAGCATAATAAGTATGAGTTACTATGTATATTGTTTTTATAATAAATTATTCTAAAGAAATTAACTCTAATTATACAAAGTGAACGTATCCAAGGATTCTAATATCATAATAACAAAATTATTTTTATTTTTGTTGAGAAAAGGGAAAATATGAATATGGTCCTAAAAAGAGTTGTTTCAATGCCGGGAGGATGAATTATACATAACAAGGACTTATTAATTGATGAAATCAAGTAATAAGATTTAGTCTAAATATTTATAGATATTTTGAAGAATTAATTGATATCAAGTATTATTAGAATTTAAATGGGCACTTGATTGGGGTTTTAATTGAGAATTTTAATTGGAAAATATCGTGAATTATATGTAATCAAATTATATATTTCCTAAAATCATGGAGATTTTAAAATAAAATATTATTGAATTAGCATTCCTTATAATTCAATTAATAAAATTCTGCTTTATAAACCATAGGAAAGTCGAATTCCATCGAACCGTGTCTAAATATAGTGAAAAATTTTATACTCATCATGTAATGGAATTGATAATAGTTGTTGAAAGAATACAATTTTAAGATATTTGGTAACTTGATTTTGGAGTAATTGAAGTGGATAAAAAGAATCGCATTACCCTAACATTTGGTCATTAAGAATGAAGTCGATTATAAAATAACATAATATTTTGAGAATGATTGGAAGACCTTGTCATTATCAAATATTTCTACTGTTATTGAATAACTATGAATGTGAAGTATAGTTGATCTATGAGGCATTAGGTGAATGATATATTTCAATTGATGTAGAAGGAACCACATGTAAAAAAAGATTATTTTTTTATCATAAATTTTTATTGTGGGTAATGAGGAGTTGTGGTTCTCCCATGGGACTCCAAAATGAGAGGGAGTGGGTATTTGTGATTATGGGTTTGGTAATATCCCTAATGTGACCACTAGGGTATTTTATGGAGAATATATTCTTACAGAAAATAACATATCATAATAATATGTAGACAAAGACATCGAGGATGAACCTGATAAAAATATCAATAACTTGTTCCACATTCATTATATAATATCCAGGAATGGATAATAGAAAAATATTATATGTATATAGATCTAAACTGATTACATTTTATTAATTAGAAATAAGAATTCATAAAATAATGTTAATGACTCCCCCCCTCATGATGATCAAAGCAAATTCTGGATTATAGATCCCTAAAAGATAATGGAAATTTATGAACATCCTGGACCATAAGTATCATAGAGATATACAGTTTTCTTGTGTTACTGGGTATTAATATTTCTTCTTAAATAACTTCTCTAGATTGTACATACCACTAACTTAATTAATGTAAAAATGGTTAAATTATGTATCGATGAAATAATTTTAGGAAATATTTAAGTATCTTATGACGTGGTTAATCTCTACACAAATGCACACACACCCCTCTAGTGGATAAAGGAATTAATATATATTTATTCTTTATATAATTTTTTGGTGTGTGTACTCATGAAATATGATAAATTTATAGACAATTCCACATGAAAAATAAATTTCCATTAGTGAATTACAAAATGAATGAATTCAAATTTTTTGTTCTGATCATTGTATTTAATATATAAATACACTACCTCAAAGAGGATAATTGGGATTTGTATACTGATCAATAGACATTAAAGTACATATTTAGATAAAAGTAGTTGATTATGAATCAATAATGAAGGGAATACTTAATTAAGAACTATGATTTCTCAGTTAATTACTTCATTGTAAATTTGAATAAGGTAGTTTATGCACTTATTTG
This sequence comes from Viscum album, assembly GCA_963277665.1. Lineage (NCBI taxonomy): Eukaryota > Viridiplantae > Streptophyta > Magnoliopsida > Santalales > Viscaceae > Viscum > Viscum album. The sequence goes on along the minus strand of OY728148.1, from coordinate 823,248,399 downwards.
AATAGAACCTCATACCTTATCTAGGATGAGGACTATGAAACCCCTATCTTCATAGATATTGATAGTAAACGATATAGGTAGGGAGTACTTATTTCACTTTCCAAATTATTTTCCAACCGTATATCCAAGAGAATAATAAAGAGACACAAATGGATGATTGAAAATGATAAAAAATGAGGTAAATAGTGGAAGGAAATCATCATGAATTAAAAATGATAAATATAGATCCATTTAGTTTGGAAATATAATTTTTGTGCCACCATCATACTTGATAATAAAAGTGTGATAATATGAATTTCATTATACATTTTGGATAAATTTCCATAATTGTTAATAATATTTTATATGATAATATTGTAGGATTTTATGTGTTTTTTGAAGGAATTAAGAATATAGGTATTAAAGGAGGAATGTTGGAAAATGGCTTAAATCATCATTATACATTAAGAAACTAATTTAAAAAATGTGTACTCTCACAAAACACAGCCTACCAGACTTAAAATACATGTCGTCAATACCAATTAAACATTATGAACATTTTTAATTTCAGAATATGAAGATCATAAGTCATGAAATAATTACACATTGTGAGATATTTTAAACCAAGTTCTCAATGAAGATTCAAGCTGATATATCCATGATGATCTGAAATATTCAAAGAATTTGGAAGATGTCAATTACATGATGTGATAAAAAATTAAATGTCTTGTATGTTTCAAAGAATATTCTTCATAATGTAATATAGTATTGGAACAATTTACATGTCATGTACATTCCAAGATCTATAAAAATTTTACTTCCTAGACATATAAGGGGTGTCCAGAATCCTAAAATTCATTTTTTCACGTATTTCATTTTTATTTGTCTTATTTATATTTTCAAATTCATCAATATATTTTTCTTTATTTTAGTATTCTATAGATTCCATTGTTTCAATTTTTAATTCCAATGTTCTTATTCAAATCATTGTTCTTCCAATATTCTATTTACAATCTCTTTTTCCATGCACCTTAAATGGATGTTGTGTTCTTTATTGTATGTTCCTCCCATTAAGTATTTAATTTATTTGTCATGATTTTAATTAAAAATTTGATTTCTTTTTCCTCTTATTTGTTATTATAAGTGTGTTTCTATCGGTTTCACAATTTTTAATCATTTCTATCATGTGTGGATATTATTTTTTAGGTTGGGGGTTGATAGTAGTGATTCTTTATCCTAATGATTATCTAAAATTAAAATTAAGTGACCTTGTGTCTAGTACCCCAGTGTAAAAAAATTCAATCACACTCTCTTTCATTATACCAGGACATTTGAGGTGAAATTTGAATTATGATGACCTAGTTGGAGAAGATCAATATATGACCAATGGCTGGTAATTATTTATTCCTAGAATCCATGCTTCCTCTACTTTGGTAATTAATAACTCCAAAAAAATGAATCTATTCTATATTAGTTTGATCCAATTGGTTGGATGAAGATAAATTGTTCTCTTTCTCCACAATATAGCCTTTTCCATAGGTATACACCTATTTTTATTGAGTATTAACCTATGAATATCCTAAAATTGACCTAGAACCTTCCTTCCATCTATTTAAATTCAAATATACTTAGTTTTAGTCAATCTAAAAAAAAGTGAGTGAACGTGAGGAATACCACAAAATGAAATGTCCACTGGGTTTCTTGTCTAACAAGTTTTATTTTATGGGATCAACCCCGAAAAATCAGAATACTAATCTTTATTAGTAAGTGTTTTGAGAAAAAAATAAATATTTAAATTAATAAATGTCAAGATAAATCAATGACGCCATCCAGTTGCATCAAATTATCAGCTTGCTGTCAGGGATGTTTTTGTTCATATGCATAATGGTCTATGAAAAGAACATTGGATTACCACACTCTCCCACAGTCTTCTTTCTCCATTACCTAATCCATTTATATTTTTATTCTCATGTACTATAAACTTCATCCACATTCTTATAGCTACTGAATGTTCCAAATCTTGTTGACTTGTTCAAGGAGCTAAGATGCCTGAAAACTATTTATTTTTTACCCCTAGATCGATAGATAAATGGTCTCATGATGTCATTATGCAATGGTAAAGCATAGTGATATTGTAATTCCTCACTTGTATTATGGTCAATGTGGACCACCAAAACATCAGGTTAATAAATAATCACTATAGGAGAACACCATAATGGACTACATATTTCCTCCCATTAGTGGGGATGCACCCATCATTGTGAATCCTCCGATTAATTGTCACATATTTTAAATCAAACATGGACTCATTCACATGTTCCAATACATGGGGAAACTCAGTGGGCTTTAAAGAGAACACCCCCATGATCAAATATTTAATTTATTATTTGATTCTGACACCTTTTGAGAAAATGGAATTTTGTACAACAGAATAATATAAATAAGTTTTTAATTATACGTTCCTAATAGATCATTTGATTTTATAAAAATCAAAGCTCAATATTTGATCATTACTTTGGTTGATCTAGAAAAGGCGTTCCTATAAAAATATTTCCCACCCATATGACTGTGGATGTCAAGAATTGAAATTCCTAACGTTGCATAGAGGAACATGGAATCATCCTAGGAAGAATGGTATAGATTCAATGAGCTGACACTCATGTTCCCACAACATATACTCTATGTGTTGATTCAATTGATTACATTCTATCAAGAAATTCAAATTGATGCAAGAAATATAATAGACACTACTTTTGATGGAAGACTCGTTATTAAGATGGTTGATGTGGGATTATCCATTCTAGATGAAGTCTCCCATAATGCCAGTCTATATAAAAATAATCTAGGACCTCCATAGCATAGAATACACTATGTGGTGGAGAATACCCTCCACCTAGAATAATAATAATAAAAGATAAATATGCTTGAGTGTTTCCAGTTTCATATTGCATCCCCTTCTCTTATAATAGAGATACAATATTGTGTGATGTCAAGAGGCTGGTACCTGTACCAAGATTATAGGGAATTCATAGAGGAACCCCAATTCCATGTTTGTAATTTAGTCAATTTAAATCAATAAAACCAGAAAACCAATAAATATCATTGATAAAAATATCTGTTGAGGCTGTCTCCACAGCTCCAAAAACAAAAAAAAGGTTATGATCAATTGAGTAAGGGTAATGTTACATCAATGAATCAATGGCCACATTGGTACCCACCACAAGGTCCATATCCTTTTCCACATCAACAATTCCAATAATATTTTTCAAGGGCTCATAATTTTTCACCTGATTAGTAGAATAATTTCTAAAATAAACTCCACTAAGACCACCACCAAACTCCCAAAATCTCCAATCTAATCACGATAACCTGATCACTACCTTCATGAATAATGAATACCAAACGATAAAAAGATAAGATAAAAAATTGAAAACCACATGGCTTCCCTACAATACATTGATCATATAGTGAGACTAATATTTAATACATTATATGATAATCTACCATGTAACCTTCCTAGAAATACCAAATCTTATCTAAGGGAGGAGGATAAGGCTATAATTGTTAAAAGTGTAAATATGTTGGACTTTTAGCATTCAGGCATCAATGAAAAAAGTAGTTAAAATAATCTAATAAAGCTGATCAGGAGATAAATCATGAAATAGAGTCACCCGAAAAAGAATCAATAAAAGGAATGAATTAAAATGAAATTGTATTCCTAGAAATAATTCCATAAAATAAACCTCTCACCTTTCCTAAAAGGATTAAACAATCTATTAAAGATGGAAAATATGAAACATTCCTTGAATTTTAAAACCAATTCACATCAACATTCAATTTTATGAGGCATTTTATCAATTGTATATTTATTCATGATTATTTAAGTGATTTTTATCACGTTAAAGAAAGATAGAGGTCTTAAAATTCATGTCTATAAATGAATAATACTCCATATTTGTCCACTAGAAGCTACCTCAAAAAATGTGTGACCCCTGATGTTTTTAAATTCATTATAGTATTAGAACATTAGATTTTAATAAATCCTTGTTTGATCTATTTTCAAGAATAAATATCATGTCTATGAGTGTCTTAAAAATATTGGGGTTTTGTGAACTAAAACCAATAAGAGTGGAACCCTATCTTTCTAACCACTCAATCAATCATCCTTAAGGATTTTTCGAGGATGTCTTAGTAAAAGTCATAAAATTAATTTTCCCTACTAATTTACAAATCAAATATGTGGAAAAAGAATGAAATATGAACATTATTTTAAGAGAATAATTTATCACCAATTGTAAGGTTTTTAATGATGTTAATCCTTGGAGACTAATATTCAGATTTGGTGTAGAATAGGCTTTGTTCGATTTGTTAAAGGCCTATAGAAAAGGCGATCACTTATTTAATTTTCAAAAAATCTTTGTTATTGATAAATATTATGATCATGTGACTAGAAAGGTAATAATTATAAACCACCTCCTCTTGAGAAGGGATCTGGTGCTCATGATAATGTTAGTTGCACTACACCTATGACAAGGATGTTCATCCTAGCATTCATCTCATTTGTTTTCAAGTAAAATTATTTAAGGGGTGTCTCCTCACATATGTAGTAATTAGAAAAGGAGAATGTTTAGATATAGAAAATAAACAATCTACTGATTTAAAGGAAACCCAGCTTTGGATAAATCAGATTTTATAAAAATTTAGGTTGTTCCATTAGTGCTGAGGATATGTCTCTATCCAAATATTATTTTTCAGATACCAAAAGGTCACACACATCATGTAATTTCAATAAACGACTGGAATCGTTCAATGATTGGAAAAAAATCCCAAAACATTCACATCATGTAATTAATACATTATTTAAAATCCTCAAAAAAATATTTGAAATCTCGACCATAATGTTCATGGCCATATACAGCAACCCCCACCCCAACCCCACCTCGCCACCTCGGCCTCCATCTTGTTAGAAACCACCTTATTATTCCAATTTCCATTCATTTTCATAATTCCATACTCTTCTTTGAACCATAATTTATTCCTCGCCAATTTACCATCATCTATCCTCAATAGAACACATCAAATGCAAGTCATAGGGAAGCGATCCTCCACCAACCAAGTGCTAGGCCATTTCACCACTAACACTGCTTGCTGTTCTAACTCCTTCTCCCACGGTAAGATCTTTTTTAACCAAGCCATCGTCAGATGCATCCTATAACTCTTTTATATCATCCTAGGGCGTTTTTACATGCATTTACAATGACCCATTCCACCATTTCTCAGACCCATGGTATTATATTCACATGAATAACTTGCAGGCCAAGTCAGGAAGGACTAAAAAGCCCTTGGACATGGACATTCTTGAGAAAATTACCATGAATGAAGAGTTATTTAAGCTTCATAACCTGATTCACATCCCAAACATCACCCATGTGTGGGAGGTGAAATTTTGGGAGATCTCCCTTGAGTTTCGGGCCACACTAGAGTTTGATGTGTCTCACGTTAGCTTTCTACTAGTGGATTACCAATGGAGCTAACCTTCGGTGACATCAGCTTCAAAATCATAACATAAACTGAGGATTTTTTCACCTTCCTTTCTTACACATCCATGAGACTAGACCTGGCCATGTAGGATCTCAGAATTCATTGGTCGCAAATCCCCCGATACTCATAGAGCTTCCATGACCCTTTCACAACAAAGATTACTCAAATGTAGTTTGTCACCTTGTGAATTATTTATTAGGATCCATCTTGTGATAGGTTAGATATATTATATTATAATGGAAGAATCATCTAGAAAGAGATATATATTTTCAACATAGCCATGGGTACCCCAACCATCAACATGGCCTAGTAGTTCACACTGTACTATTCTACTAAGGATTGATGGGTCATAGGTGCTATCATGGGGGGTAGATTCATCACTCAGCTATCACGACATCATGGTTCATTTAACTAGGTTCATCTTATCTCCAAGATGGGGAGGATGAAGCCTATTTGAATCCTAATTCTATAATATATGGTTCTCTTGAGGATGGTCTTTGAGAGATACCAGTGGGCCCTAGAGTATTTGGATATCCAAGATCCAAACCCTTCCGCAGCTCAGAATCCTCTTACCCCCACTAACTAACCAGCCTCAAATTCCACATTAGTCACCACTTCCACCTCCAATATATCTACCCCATAAACAACCACTGATTTTCCATCCCCTTCTACTCCTCTCCCTTCTATTCCTTCACCCATCCTACCACTTCTCATCGACTACATTCCATTTCCTTATACCATTATAGAGAACCAAAGACATCTCTATCATCATCTTCTCATTCCAGACATGGACCTATCTCACTTCAACACCCTCCCCCTCAACCATCCCATACTTCCTCTTCCCACCCACATCATCTTGATTACCCCACTTCTTCATCCATTACCACCCCACATCCCACCATAGTCGACCCTTATCCATATCTTACCGACTCTACAGCCAATCATGAGTACCTATCAGAGCTGGTCAGGAAGTGAAAGGGCCCCACAATTATTTATCCTTCTGAGGTTCCCTTTATCAATCCTACTATTTGATACATGCCTGTAGTATGGATCCAAACCAAATTGCCATAATACTCAACTAATCCAACTATCAAGACCACGACACCCTCCACAATGGTCGAACCTACACCCCCTTTAGCCATAGATGAAATTGATACGGATTGATAGCTTAATACAACCACTATTTGGGATGGGAAATTTTAATGGGGTCTTGACTAAATTTACATTACGTTTTTAGTTTTCTCATGGATCACTCGCCATTTTTAATTTCTTTGGTGTCCATTTAATTACTACTTGTATTTATTTTTCCCATATGTATCATTGTAAATATATGTTGATAGGAAATAGTTTTTTATTTACTACTAGATGTATTATTTTATTTTCGTGTATACATTACCTTATCCATTTAAATCCCTTTTCCCCCATATATGGTTATTAATATGAATGTACCACCACCATGTTCTATCCTAAAAAAGATGTATCAACACCTGGATTACATTGAGTGTTATCTAATGAATCTCTAACTTGATAAATATACTTAGTAGGGATACCCACCACAATTTTCCAAGATGTAATTCCTACCACATTAGATCCATCATCAATACATTCATTTGGGGGATTAATAATTCCAACAATCACTATATTCTTGGTGATACAACCACTAGTTCTAAAAGGAGGCACTCGACTTCTAAGAATATGGACAACGTGGATTGATTCCCTTGTCCATCTATCTAGCTATTGAATTTATTTATAGTGATTAATGGGATCCAACCCATTTTTCTTTTGCATTCATAGTTTTTCATTTTTTTCATTGTTTTGGTGTTTCTCATTTTTATTGAATATTTTTTTCCACCATTCATATAAAAATACACTATACACTCTCACTATATTTATCTGAAATGATTTTTTTACTATTATCATTGTTCAATGAAATTTTTTCTTCCAAATTGGTTAACCTGATGGAATAATATTTTATATAGTGTATTTTTTATTTCATGAATTTTTTCAAGTATCTAATGTTACAAGAACCACACAAATTTTTTTAAAATGTAATCAAATTTAATATAGGTAGCTCTCAATTCCTTAATTTTAATTTTAATTTTCTATTTCCTTTTTTTAATGAATATATTGTTATCTATCCCAAAATTTTCTCATGAATTGTGGGGATATTGTCCCATTTTAAGGGAATGTGAGTCTTTCTTGAGCCATATTGATGTTACACTTGATTTATTTCCTATTTTCACTTATATATGATAAAATTTTAATTTAAATAATTATTTAAACATGAAATCACTTTACACCCATTTAAATAAAAGATAAATTTACCATTGAGATTATTGGAATCCATTTTTATTCTTATTTGTAATTTTTAGCAATAATTCGCATTTAAGTAATTTAAGTCAAATTCAGGATTATTTCAATTCCCTTTGAATGACTCATTATTGTATTTTATAACTTGAGAAATTTATAGTTTTCTTTAATCCCATTCTCAATATGATTCTTGAATTAAACTATAATATTATTTTTTTATAATATTTCTTGAGAGATACTTCGGACATGTGAACAAATAATAACATGCATTAATATATTTTTAAGGTTATGATTTACCAAATACATTTTGAAATGTTTAATTTAATCTTTGGTAGAAAATTTTCTTAAGACTCACTTATTTTTATTTACATTTATATCCCATAGTTTCATGAATATTCTTATTAGGTTAGATCAATTTCAAGAATATTTCTTTCTCCAACCCTGTTCTTGGTACAATTCAAGAATAACCTTTGATAATGTTGGTGGGTAATTTTATCTACGTATGGACATGGGATGTTGATATTGAGGAAACATATGGTGACACTGTTTCATATTGATATGATGTCATCCATGATTACTTTTGGGATTTTCATTTCATATCATGTTCCTTTGAAAATATTTATGTATTCTATTAGAAATGTAAAAAATCTTCATTACTAGACTGATTAATCCTATGATGGATCATATTTGGTTAATAAATTTATGTAAGTCCTGGTCTAATAATGATATTTGAAAAGAAAAATAAGAAAAGGAACGTAACAATGTACATTCTTAATATCTAATTCATATACTCCAAGAACTACTTTGAGATGTAGAGTATATACACATTTTTTTGGAGGATTAAATTTTCTCACTATTCATGGCTTTTATGAAATATAATTTATAGCTTACCCACCTCTTGAGATTTATTTTTTTCATTTTCCCACCCGCCTTCAGCTTCAGAGACATTTGATCCTTATTTATAAAACCCTCGTGGTTGATTTGGTTTTTCTATTTATGATATGCAGACGATATAACCAATCCAATACTATGGTTTAGAACATGTATTGAATGTATGATAATAAATGATGGTACATTTTTTATCATGTGATGAACGAAAATGTTTTTGAGTTAAATTAAAAAATGGGGGTAGTATTAAATAAATAGTTGTGAAATTATAGTTAAAGTAAGAAAGAATTTGGATAAAGAAATAAACTATGAAACATGAAAAGTTTAATCCACTGGATTGATTCTGGAGGGAATCCTTTTTCCTCATTCACTTGGTTTTGTTTTATTATTTTAAGACGTGTTTATTTTTAAAAATAGTTTCATTTAGAATCCTTGTTGATATTATCATTGCATGAGGACAAAAAATTGTTCAGGTGTGGGGGAGTTTGAAATGATGAATTTGTATATGTATTTTTTTGATACATTTAATTAATGATTAATAATGATTTATTTGATGATACACTATGTTTTGATTATTTTTTCAGAAATTATAAATTTAAGGCATTTATGATGGTTTTATGGAAAAATAGATGAAATCATCTCTACACATCATGTAACTGATGTACAAGGAGCGTACTACTGAAATAAAATACCTTCTAGAAGAAAATACATGTTTTGAATCCCTATTAAACAACATGAAAGTTTATAATTATAAATTCTAAATATTAAAAGGTATGAACTCATTACACAATATGATATATTTATAATCAGGGCACATCTAATGATTCTAGATGAAAATATAAGAAGATCAAAACTATTTAGAGGGGTTGGTGGGTCTGAATTGAAATTCATGAAAACCAATTAAACATCATGGAAGTTTCAAAGTAATATTCACTAAATGTAGTACATAATTTAAACCATTTATACATCATTTACATTATGGTCTCTATAAGAATTATTGCACACTGACCTATGGGGTGGCCAAGAACCCAAAAACATCCTATCTTATATTCTATCATACATCTCCATTTTTTCCTATTTCAATTAATTTAATATTTTTTAACTATACTATAAATTTTTTTGTTGTATTTTTCAATTTGAATATTATTTTTTTTATAGTTTTTGTTCCATCATTCTATTTCTACTCGTATTTTTCATGAAACTACAATTTCTGTTTTTTATTCATTATTTCAATATCTAAGATACAATTTTCTTGAGTTTGAATGATTTTAATTTTGAATTTCACTTCTTTTTGTTAATTATTTGATATTACAAACATGTTTCCATTTGTTTCTCTATTTATAATAAATTCCTTTATGTGAGTAAAATCATCATAGGGATAGGTTTTGAGAGTAGGGGTGGTTGAACATAATGAATCTCTAAAATATAATATATTTAATCTTGTTTCTAATAAAATGTTTTAAATCAATTTCCAATCCCATTTTATTTCCTTTTCCCTGACCATCGGAGGTGCAAGATGAATAACCATAACCCAGTTTGACAAGATAAAGGTGGAAAACATAGCCTATAATTATTTCTAAAGAGAAGCAAGTGTTCCAATGTTTATGTTTTCTTTTACTCAAGACCACAGAGTATTTTCAATCTTAGGATGATCCAATTTTTTAGAACAAGATAAATTAGTTTCCTTTTACAACTTTTAATAATTTTCCTATGGTATGTCCATAGTTATATTGACAATTGCCCATTTTCTATATCCAGATGTTGACCCAAAACCCTTTCATTGATCTATTTAAATCCCTATCTCCTTCTTTTTAGTCAAACTGCACAAAAGTGAAGAAACATAAATAATCTCACAAAAGTTTCTCTTCACTGGGTATCTTGTTTAACAATTTTTCTATATGGTATCATCCTTGGGTTACAAATTTACTATGAACTAATAATAATTTTATTTTAGAACAAAAATATTTAATATGGTCAATTCTAAGAGGAATAAATGATACCTTCTAGGTGAATCAAAGATATATTTTTTCATGCACAAAGTTCACTGTTCTCCATTAATCCAAGAAGTACAAAAATGTGTAGAGATCCTTATGATCACTGTTGGTGAGGAAAGATGATAAATTAAATTTTTTATTACACCTCAGTATTAATTATATGTTAACAATTAAAGTATAAGAATTATATGTCTAAAGGGATGATTCACCCATTACCCATACAAATATAGAAATGGTAGAACATCACACTAGTCTTTCTCGTGAGTCTTATGAAGTTATTCAAATGATATAATTACATATGGTTTATTGTGGATCAAATAACTTAGACTTCCCGCATCATTTCTATTTGAGAAGATTTATCACTCATTAAAAATTCCAAAAATATACATCATAGAAGTAGCGTAGTTTAATATGGATCAAAATTTAATCATATATGATCAAGATCCAAGGATCACCACAATTCTTTAAAGGAGTCATGAAAAATCCTTGCGATCTGAGTTGAACTTGTATATTTCATATCAGCCCTATATTATGTCCAATATAAAGGTACCATTTAGACACTCGATAAGGGATGATATTGCACAAAAAATAATTTATACGATGTTGTGAGAAATGTATTCATTTGGTCATGTCATAATATATTAATAGTTTCTGCTTAAGTATCCATAAGAACCCATATATAGAAATATATGGGAAGAGATATAAAACATATATGTGTTTCCATAATGTTGGTGAATGTGATATACTTGGATATAAACATAATCAATAGAATATAGAGAATGTTTAGTCAATTTACCATCATGGTAATCATATTTAGAGTCGATAGAAAGACTATGTTGAGAATCATCTAACAGGTACAGAATTTGTTGTTGGAGATAATGTATTCCTTTCAATATCACCCTGTAAGAGAGGCATGATGTTTGGAAAGAAGATAAATATCACCCCTTTAGATATTTTCCCCTTTGAGAACCTTAATCAAATAAAACATTTATTCATTTGAAAAATATGTCCACCAAACCACTCAAAATTTCATGATGTTTTCCATGTTCCTCCCCAAAAAAGTACATACACGATCCCCCGCATGTACTAGATCTAGAAGCGGTACAACTATGTCATGAAATCTAATATAAGTACAAACTAATAAATATATAAGATTATGGAGACAATTTTCTTTATAACACGTTTTCTCACCTTATCATGTTAATTTGTAAAAACTAAATATAGTGAGATGAAACATGGGATCCTAAGGATGAAATGAAAAACAAAATTACCATCATCATTTTCCAACATTGTGTATGAGTTAAAATTTATAGGATAAAAGTTCTATAAATTTAAAAGGATATAATGACCAACTGATCTAAATATAAGGAATTTTCCCTTTAATTAATCATTTAAATATTATTTTAAAATAATGTATATAGAAAATGTGATGAACCGGTATAGGATGACACTAAAACCATTACCCAACTCAGTCCATTGTTGGACCAAAGGTCATTATCGATCACCTTAATTAGAAATTTTTGAATAACCCATTTGTAGGTCATATATTCATTCCAGAATAGATACACTAAAAAGGAAAAAAATAATCTATATAAACCGCATAAAATTATTTAAAACAAAGAATAAACTCATCCCATCATTAGCTCCAACCATAAAATAACCTCTAAGATTAACCACATACTATCCACATATATAATGAACCGATGATTAACGAAAAAAATAATAAAATAACAATTCTTCCAATATTACTACAAAACTATATAATGAAAAATAAACAATAAGACTCCACTTGACTCCACAATCCACCGTCCAAAACCAACCAAACATGATCATAGAGTAACTGAATAATGAATCAGAACATGATACTGGAATATAATATATAGGTGTGGGATGTAAATACTAGTATGTCACCACTCACCTTTCCACAATTATGACCTTTAATTATGAACCCATATAAATAATGGTTGAAATTCAATATTAAAATTGGTTTTACATATTTATGGGAACTAAAAATAATAAAATTTTATTATAGATATACAATCCTTACATTTTTAATATTTTTAAAGGAAAAAAATTAAATGGAATCTTCTATTTAAAACAAACACAACACATAAAATATCCCCTTTTCATTTATGAACATATTTTATAAACTATCCCTTGAATGTTTTTTAAGATCACCGTGGACTACATGACAAAAAGTATCAACCAAATATAACTACAAGACCTAATAAAACAATAATATTAAATTAGATGAATCAACCAAAGGTGACAAATATTTCAATAAATTAGGTCATATAATAGGGAGACAAAATAAATACCCTACATCAATCAAATAACTAATAAATAGGGGTCATGGGATCCACACCATGTCCTAAAGTGAGATAGTCTAGGAATATATCAAAATCCCTGGACAAACGACCATCCAACATTGTATCTATAAAAAATAAAGTTGATAAAAAACATTTCGCACAAAATACACACTATTCCTCTCACCTTTCCTATGAAAACAAAAAAACTAGTGGTTACTAGATATGTGTAAAAGTAACTAGTGTTCCATAAATCAAGGTCTTCCCATATAGAAACCAAATATCCCATGTCCAAAACAAAGTGATTTTAGAAAACAATAATAGGGATTGATATAAGACTCACAAATCATAATAATAACTCACCCTCGCCACCATATCTCTTGTAAAAAAGAGGCCTAGTAACGTATCCATCATATCACACAAAACATAATGGGTTTCCCTTGAACAAATTTCAATTCAATCACAATAAAATAAATCTGAAGAGGTTTTCACACATAGACCCCATTTATAAAACAATTCAAATATCTATATAGACCTTCACTAAAAAGGACTCGGGAAGAAATTTCTTTTCAAGTCCTTTTAAATTCCATTTCAAATGTCACTTTAAAATTTACACATTGAAATCCAGTTTCTAAAACATCATTTAAAAATTATTTTGTCAAACTATTTTGAGAACCATCAATGAACCAAAACATTTTCTCATTGAAAACCCACAAAATTTTATAATAACATTTCTTAATTCACTTCATAGACCAAACATGGCAAAATAATTTATACACATTACAAGGGATTTAAAAAACAATTCTTGAAATAAATTATCAATAATTTTTATTTCAATTTTTACTTTATATTTCCATTAAAACATTTGATAATTCAGTTTTACTATTGATACATATTTAAAAATGTAATAATTAATTAAAAATATACATTTGGTAAATTTATCAAAGACATGGTGTACACAATCACATAAATCGGATTTTAACTATAAATTCAAAATGGAAAAAAATTATTCTATAGAAACATTAGTTGATCTAAATTTTAATCTTTTAATTGTACTAAACACAAATAATAATACCATTAATTAATTAAATCGTGGATTTTGAACTCATGTTATTGAAGGTTATAAATATAATTGTTAGGGTGGTTGAAAACATATATTAATTCAACTATTTTTTGTACGAAGATTTTGAACACATGATAAAAATAACTAAAATAGGGATCAAACACCATAGAAGAAATAAAATGACAAAATATAGTCATTACTAATATCCTACGGTTGGGATGAATCATAGAATAATTATGAGTAATGAATAAACCATGAAGAGATACGAGGATACAGATAAGAGGAGGGATATGAGTTCTTATCTTTTGGATTCAGCTACAAATAATGGTCGAACCACCATAATTTTCCATGGAAGAAGGTGATGTCAAAGGGGGTTATACAAACAAGTAGTGGGGAAATGATGTTGGATATAAATGGTCTAATGTAGGATGTAATTTTGGGGGTTTATACTTTTAATTCAAGGGTGTTCATAAGCATAATTTCTCAAAAATAAAAACCTTTGTGAGTCATAACATTTGTCCCCATGGCCTAATAGAATATGGTCAAACAATGTGGATATTACCCAACCCCCCAAAACATATCACATAGTTTCTTCTATGATCTAAGACATATTATAAAAACATGTGAAGGCCCTTCAAAACCACACTTTCATGTTTTAGGCCCAAATAAATTATTATATAATAGTTAATCCTACTATATGTGTTAACTATTTAGAACCCAAATAATTGTGAAAAATTGAAATACCATTTCCAATATATCAAAAAAAATATTTCCAAAAATAACATTAAATAAATAAAATGGCCATATAAATGATTGTTAAAATATACCCAACATAATTATTTCATCCCCTATGAAGTTATCGGTAGTAGATTCAATACTATAGTGAATTATAATTCTAACACCCTAAGAGGTAAGGGGGATGAGATAATAGAAAGACCAAAAGAGAATAGAAGAACCAATGAAATACATACTAAAAAAACCACAACATATCTCTATGGAATTAAATTCACTATATATATAAAATAAGAATTAGGATCATCGATACTATTTTAGGTATCCTTTCTATTTATAATTATCTTAAATTTTTGAGTTCAAGAGAGCATGAGTTCTCCAAGAGGAACAACACGAAGAAGAATAAACTTCCCCCAAACACCAGAAAATCCCAATAACATGATTAATAATATAAATCATCTAACAAAAAAATAAAAATTATATAAATAAATAACTATTTAAAAGGGGTCACTCCAAACGGTTCTATCACAAGTTCTAACTGATACACCATCAACGTTGAATATCACCCAAGGAAGAAACGTTCTTAAAGGAAAATTCCCACATCTAAAAAGAACATGGCTCAAACCCTGGGTTTAAGAACATAAAAATAGGGTAGCCTATAACCTAACTTATTGATTGTAAACCATGGTACTCTAAAAAAATAAGGTATCTCCAATAATAAAAAAACATAACCACATTGGTGATAGACCTCTATCCACCCACCAAAGGTTTACATGTTCAATCCACTAGCACCAAAGCTCCATGACAAGACCAAAATGGTCCAAAAAGGACATGGTCACCACCAACACAAAGGAACCAAGTGAATAAAATAAAAATTCGATCCCAAACACAATCCATAAAAAATTACAAAGAGGAAATAAGAGTTACTATCAAACCTAAAGTAGCATGAGAAACCAATATCTCTTATGAATTGAAATCAAAACTACTTTGGAAAACCAAGAGAAGAATCACATTAAATAAAATATCAAAAAAACACCCAAAACGCTCGAGTATATCCTTCCAATATACTATTGGTGAACCTAGATCACCACTAAAGAATGGGGAACAAAAAGAAAATAATCACAAAAACATTAATAGAGTTTAATAATCAAATTAAAAACTCTAAAAAACATATCCACAAAAGGAACCTAAAGTCACCAGTTCACTCTAACCCGAATCACACAAGAAATTCCTACTCCATATACTCAATTGAAAAAACCTTTTTATGATATATCATAATTATCTCAAGGACAAACCCAAATATAGTAATAGGAACAAATAAAATTACCATACTCACAGACATGGTTCAAGAATAATAATTATTCTAACCTTATCACATGATCATTGTCCTGGGTAGAGCAACTAACTGGAGAGACTGCATTTATGAAAATAATGGCATTAATTTAATATTTATTCCTAAAAAAATGAATTTACATATTTTTCAATACTTTCCTCTAATGAAAGAATAAAATTACATAGAACATGAATTCAACATGTTCATGTCCTACATAGAAAAACACATTGTTCCACAATAACTAGGGTAAAAATAAAAAATCAATATATAAATAAAATATTTCACATCATTTCAAGATCAAAAAATCAATTTCCCTTAAAACTAAAAACCACAATGAATGGATTCAAAACAAATTTCACCAATATCACATGCCTGAAATGACTCTTTGTAAAAAAAATCCACACATCTTCTAAAATACAACATAAATTACTTCACACTTTATCACCAATTAAAAGCCTAAATTACTAGTAACATATTTCAAAAAACCCATTTATACCAAATAATCAAGTTGAATAAAAATAAAAAAACCCATTATTTTATAACAGTTCTCTAAAAAAACTATCTAAAATCATTCACTTTTAAAATCCACCTATACAAAATTGTAAAATATAATTTTTATCCAACCATTGGAACTTTTACAAAAACAAGAATTTTATATATTACCCATTTTACACAACAAAAATAGATTCATAACCAGAAAATTTTAAAAATGAACTCCCATTAAAAATGAATAGGCCCTTTAAAACATATCATTTTTCAGTAAAAACAACCGAAAGAAATGATTTTCGCTAAACAATCTTAATGGGCTTCTTCCAAACCCAAAAGAAATTTTTTTCTAACTCTCTTTTCATTTGAATATTTTTATCATAAAAAAATTAAAAAAACTATAAAATATTCCAAATGAAACACATCAAATTTATTCAATACATCATAATTATTACTTTATATTATTCTAGTCACTAATAATTGCTTATATGTATCCTGAATATTAATTTGTTGAAATTTGAGACCATGTGGGACATAGAAACGTTGTTTATAGAACATGTTTCAATTATTCATCTATTCCTAATAAATTTATTAAACCAATAACTATGTCTCTTTATGGTTTTCATGTTCTGTGATCTAACCTTGAATCACTGGTAATTTATTGGTTATCATCTAAAAATTAATAATATCCAAAAAGAAACCCATATATGGTAAGTTGTACCACGGAATCATCATTAATAAAGAAAATATATCAATTTCAAATTTGTATATCCCATTGAAACTCTTGTGTTGTCATGATATATGGAGATTAGATAACTTCTCATGATTTACCTCTTCAATTCCAAAACCATCCAGTTATCCATTCTACCAAAATAATTACCGAATAATATATAAGGCCCCAGCCTTAAACCTTACTTAATCTTGAGTTATTACAAGATTACACATTGAGGATCTTTTCAGGTTTAGAGTTTTAGAGAATTAGATCATGAAACTTGCATTACATTCCACATTTAAACAAAGTGGTTACATAAAAGATAGTATTCATTCTTCCCATCAACGGAAACATATTTAAAATAAAACATGGATTCTTTCTTGACACATCCTTGACAATATAATCACATCATGTACCTTTCCCTTGACCTGTGAAAAACATTTCAAAAACTTGGGATGAGCATAAAAAAGCTCAGTAAGGGTTATAAAAATATGGAAAGGAAACATGAGTTCATATATACATAAGAATGAAATCATACTTTACCCAAAAAACATAGGCACTTTAACATACCTCATCAAATCATGAATAAATCATAGAAATCATAAGACATAAAAGGTAACTTGAGGCATTCATAACATTCTTACGTAGGTAGTAACCCTCTTGGTAACGTTTGGAATACCCATCACAGTATATTCCCTAAATCTCTTCGGAGAAACCTTAACGTTTCACTCCTTCGCATTACCCAATGCATTGGAGAGATATATCGGGCTCACCCTCCCTTAGTTTATCATGGAACCACCCGTATTCATAATAATGCCCAAGAACCTCAACATAATCATATCACATAAAACATGCATAAAGGAAACATAATATTCCCACCTTTCAATCACAAGATATCAATACAACACATTGATATAAAAACATTTTGAAAACCATTTTCAATGCCAAAATAAAAGAAAAGTAAAACAGGGTATTTATTTTTCTTTTAAAAAGAATTATGGCTTGTGGAGGATGCCGAAACTCAAATAATGGTCACAGTGGCAGAGAAGTCGTTGTCGCCGCATACGTACGACAAAAACAATCCCTTTTGTCGTTTTGTAAAACGCTTCGTATAAAAAAGATTCCTTTTGGATAAACGTAAATGTCAAAGGGGTTTATACACCATATAAAAGAAGGTTTTGTATAAAACAGAATATGCCTCATTGAAAGGAGATTGAGACGAAGTCCCTTACAAAGATGGTATCCTTGGTTTAAGGATAAATCAATTACATAATTATGTGTAACAAACGAATACACCATGTATAAGTGGATATTTAGTGTAAAATAATCAAAGGTCATTCACACATATTCCAAGGATGACATATTCAATAACTACATGTTGAACCCAAAGAAATCAAAATTGGGTTAAGAAGTTTCCTTGACAGCCTAACGGTGTCACATCAAATTGAGTTGATTAGAGATAAAAAAGGTATCTCATCACTTGGACCAAAAATTTACATCAATAAGGATATATGAGAACATATTCCAACATAACAATATGTAAATTAAAATACCCAACAAAAGAAGTCTTTTAAAAAGAGGAGGGTGAAAGGTTCCCTTACCAACATGGGTATCTTTCAAAACATACACCTCGTGAAAGAAGGAAAATACAAAATTGATGTAAATACTCATAAAAGAAATTATATTTCACAATGAGTAAAATAATGGGAAGTACATAAACCACTCAAAGGAAATTATGGATAATGTATCATAAATCTCACAGGAATAAAAGTGAGATGAAAAATCCCTTACGAAAACTTGGCAGCCTAACGACGCCACATAAAACTTATAAAAATGGATTGATGAGATCAAATAGGGTATCTCATTATATTAACATAAATTTTATAGAAATAGGAATATAAAAGAACATCCCCCAACATAAAAAATAGGATCTTAAAAGAAGGGACATAAAGGAGTGTACTTAAAAAGAAAGAGAGAGGTTAGATCTCTTACGAAAATTTGGCAGCCTAACGGCGCCACTCAAAACATCCAAAATGGATTGATGAGAGAGAATAGGGTCTCTAATCACATGAACATAAAAATTACCGTAAGATTAATAAAATAGAACATCCCAATAACAAGAAATATTATATTTAAAAGGAATGACATAAAAGAGTGTACTTAAAAAGAATGAGTGGAGTAGGATCCCTTACCTCGAGTCTGACTTGACTCGATCGTTCTTTAACGTCCTGAATAATAAACTTGAGTTAATTTCCACTTTATTAAGAATGGTTTTCTAGTTCATTATTCCTTTTATATCACTTATTTCCATGTTATAAACATTATGTAATCATTGAAGTTAATAATGTTTGTTTTGTCGATATTTGGTTCTTAAGTCGAAAATGGACTTCTTACAATTACATGTTGTTCATGTGGTCAAATGTTCATTATATACAAAATTATATTCATGATTTGGATATCATATATATCACATATATCCATAATATACATGTATTTATAATATTACATAATCATTTAGAGGTAATAAATTAAATGCACCGTTTATGAAGACGGTAAGCCGTACGTACGCATGAACACTACTTTCATTTCTATGTCATATTAATGGAATTAAAACCAAATGAGAGGTATTTATATTTTAATTCCAGAATTATATTCATAATTTATACGTATCATATATCATATATAATAACTTTAAATCCATCCTTTATACATCCCATATATGTCATTAACGAATCAAATCACTTTGAGGGGGCCGTAGTCTGCACTTCCTAAAATGAAATTATTGTGTTTACCCATAATGGAAGCCATAAAGGTATGAAATAAATGGAAAATACATAAGCCTAAGTAAAACATAAACATATTATATATCATATATAAATATATTGTCATCTTAATGGCCACCTTTTAAGGTTTTAGAAGAATGTTGAACAATCATCGTTTTATGAGGTAGAAATTCACCATCCACATAAACAGTATGTTCTTTAACCATTAGATGTAGGTGTGTAAGTGTATCTCTAATCCTTCTTTTAACAACATCCTAGTATATTTAATATAATATATTTGTTAAAAAATAAATGAATAAAAAGAGTTTAGGGGGTTGGAGAAGCAAAATAAAACAAAAGGACACAAGTGAAGACATTACCTTAAAATCGGGTAACTCCCTTTGGTTTGAGCTCAACGGCTTCCTTGGAAAGCCTTCTGCCCAAATTGAGGCTTCAAGGAGTAAGAGAGGGAAGTGTATAGAAAAAATGGGCAGGGTTTGGGTGAGCCAAAGGCTTTTGGAGTGTGTGTAAGGAGGTAGATGTGGGGGCCTTTTATAAGAGGAGAGGAGGGGCACTCTTGTAATGTTACAAAATGTAACTTTATTTTCAAAAGAGGTTCGGATTTTAAAGGTCCCACATTAATGTATTTTTAGGATACGGTGATAAGGGTTCTAAATACACTCATACAATAGGTTTTGGACATGTTTAGTTCTTATATATTACATTATCTTTCCATTTTATTTAAATCGTTAAATAATGAGGTCATCACTGCGTCATCATGATGTCATAAATAATGTAATTTATTTAATGTCTAAAAATTATAAAAAAATTACTATGATGTAGGAAATATTTTTATCTTTCCAATTATTATTTATTGTAAAAAATATGACTTGTATAACTGCATGTAAAAATTGTTTTAGTAAAACATCTCATGTTCGTGTCATTTTTACTTTAACATTAAATAAAAAGATATTTATGTCATTTTCCAACCAAAGTGGCTCCATGGGGTCCCCAAGTTGACCCATGGATTGTCTTGGTCGGCCATGACACATCAAATGATGGTAGGTAATGTTTCTAGTATATTTCAATTTATTAAAACATTATTCTTACCATAAACTACACTAATTACCTCTAATCGCGATTAAAAACTTAATAAGTTACTATTCACCAAAAAATTATTTTTATCCCATTGAACCACATTTTACTTCTTAATGACAACCATGTATGTTGGATTTTTGAAATTCAAAACACAAGATGGAAATATTTCATTTAAATGGAAAAATCATTTTTATAAGTACCACATAGTGGTTTCACTATTCATCAAAAATTGAAGTTTTTCAGAAAAATCCCAAAAATTCATCCTACGCTATATTTGATATTACGAATTCAAAAATGAAGTCTATTTAACAAAATTCAAAACATATAAGTCACATTAATGAATTTAATAATTAATTCCCGGTGTCAGAGCAAATAGCGTGTTTTTATGAAACAATAAGTATCAAAAGATTGACTCTAGTTTAAGACTGATTTCAAAGTGGAATTAATTCCAACGACCACTATTGGATTTAATGGTAAAAATATATTCTAATTTCGCTTTAAAACCAATTCAAAAGATAATCTAATCATATAAATATATTAGATTAAAAAGAGGTTTTGAATTAAAATACAACATTTTACACTATTCATTAAAAAAATGAACTTTATCGGGAAGATACCAAAAATTTACACAAAGTAAATTTTGATGTCCTGATTCTTAAAGAGAGTTTTATTTGGTCCAATAGAATGTTTAAGAGTGAAAAAAACTATATTTAATGATGGTTCGCCATCAAAAGGCGATAAGTGGGCCTTTAGTTAAAACTAGGGCATATACGCCTAAAATGGAATTTTTTCCGTATTTTAAGACTTTATATTTTATTTGATAAATGTAAAAACATCTAAAAACATATATAATCATATTCTAGTTATTTCTACACATTCCCTCCAATACAACGGCTACATGTTAACTACCATTTAAAATAATATTATTTTATTATTAGAGTGCAACGTAAGATTCCCAAAAAACTCATTGTTGCGTGTTGGGTACGCCATCGAGCATAGCGTCCCCTTTAAAGTCATATTAATATTTTATTCACAAATATGGATAAATATAAAAATTTAATATTCTTTATTTACCTGGGGTGTTACATCCTTCCCCCCTTTTGGGAATTGCATCCTCGCAATTTTAAAATTGGGCTCAGAAACTTCATTGAAAATCCCACATCGAAACAAGAGTCGGTAAAACAATAACTTTAAAATAATGGAAGATAAGTACAGAGGTCACCCGAGTTAACCCATACTAGGATTCCATGTAGGAAAACATGGACATGGAGGAGAAAACATAGGGTCATGTTCTGATGGAGAGTGATAGAAAACATGTTTAGGAGAAAGTTAACAATAAGAAAATCACAAACTTGTGATGGGTTAAAGGGTGTTGGGTTCCCTAGTAGGAAAAGTTAATAGACAACATTTTTGTTTTAAGTTACTTTTTATTGAGGAATTTATTCATAAGGAAACATAATCACTTATCATGTTGACATTCAACTTTTACTAGATTCCTTAATCAAACTCATATTTTTTTTTCCAAAAGACGAGTATTTAGGGAGACTTGTTCGCATTAAGAGTACTATAATCAACTTCTAGAGAATCACCTAATCCACCAAAGATAACTATATACTTCCCATGTCATTAGGATTTAACCAAAACCAAAACCAAAAGGGTTAGTACAAGGTCAGATAATCCAGAAAAGGATAACCCTTTAAAAAGAAAATCTATGCTTAATCTCCAAAATTTGTCCAACAAAACCCAAAGTTCCACGAGGACCATCCGATAAACAATTTGTCCATAAAATTCTTCAAAGTAAACCAATCTGTGATTGAAACCCAAATATTTGAAGGATTTATTCACATAGTCTTCGATGTTAAATCGTAACATTTATCTCCAAACAACATCAGTTTCTCCTAAAGTCTCGTATTGAAAAGTAATTAACCTAATCACATATCCTCCATGATAGGTTAATAATTTTCATAAATAACCAAAAATAAACTTACTCTTAATTCATAAAATCATTTAACTAAAAAGAATCAGTCAAACTAACCAGGTAATCCACGTAGTCCAGTGGTAGGCGATAAATACCAGTCGCACTTTGGTTGTGGGTTCGATTCCCGCAGCTTTGTCCGATGCGACGGGTAGTCACACGGTCTGTGTGTTGCACTTTTTCCAAAACAATATAATTCTCAAATCATTCCCCAAAAAGAGATAAAATCTTCAAAAATAACCATAACATAATTTAACCTCAATTTTATCTCATTCCTTTCACTTCCATCATAACATATAGTAACCCATAATTACCTCAAAAGTAAGGATCATATAAACTCTAATGGTTACCTTTATAATTATTACCTGAACTTCCACATCGATTGGTCATCTCGTACATGATGCATTACAGAACATACCAAGGTTCAAGTGGTTTATCATGACTCCTTGATAGTTGGTTTAGAACAACCATGAGTTTCATCATTGAATCCCCCATTTTATCTAGTATCTTAAACAGAGAACCACCATAGTTTCCTTCAAAACTGTTGTCTATTTGGTGCCTGCTAGATCTATCCATTCACTAAAAACAGAAATGTCAGTGTGAGTATATCAAAAAAACCATCATGTACTAATGAGGGAGATAACCACTAAGATATATTTACTCATTCACTCTATCTAAAACTAGGACTCCTTCTGATATCCTATCCATTATGGTACTGTCACTTATGCTTCGAGAATACCCTAACCTCTAAAGTTTTCTAAACCAACCTTTGATACCAACTATAAGGCCCCAGCCTTAGACCTTAATTAATCTTTAGTTATTACAAGATTACACATTGAGGATCTTTTCAGGTTTAGAGTTTTAGAGAATAAGATCATGAAACATTCATTACATTCCACATTTAAACAAAGTGGTTACATAAAAGATAGTATTCATTCTTCCCATCAACGGAAACATATTTAAAATAAAACATGGATTCTTTCTTGACATATCCTTGACACTATCATCACATCATGTACCTTTCCCTTGACATATGAAAAACATTTCAAAAACTTGGGATGAGCATAGAAAAGCTCAGTAAGGGTTATAAAAATATGGAAAGGAAACATGAGTTCATATATACATAAGAATGAAATCATAATTTACCCATAAAACATAGGCACTTTAACATACCTCATCAAATCATGAATAAATCATAGAAATCATAAGACATAAAAGGTAACTTGAGGCATTCATAACATTCTTACGTAGGGAGTAACCCTCTTGGTTACGTTTGGAATACCCATCACAGTATATTCCCTAAATCTCTTCGGCGAAAGCTTAACATTTCACTCCTTCGCGTTACCCAATGCATTGGAGAGCTATATCAGGCTCACCCGCCCTTAGTTTATCACGGAACCACCCGTATTCATAATAAAGCCCAAGAACCTCAACATAATCGTATCACATAAAACATGTATAAAGGAAACATAACATTCCCACCTTTCAATCACAAGATATTAATACAAAACATTGATATAAAAACATTATGAAAACCATTTTCAATACCAAAATAAAATAAAAGTAAAACAAGGTATTTATTTTTCTTTTTAAAAAAAGGTATGGATTATAGAGGATGCCGAAACTCAAAAAATGGTCACGGCAGCGGAGAAGTCGTTGTCGCCGCATACGTACGACAAAAACAATCCCTTTTGTCATTTTGTAAAATACTTCGTATAAAAAATATTCCTTTTGGATAAAAGTAAAAGTAAAAGGGGTTTATACACCGTATAAAAGAAGGTTGTGTATAAAACAGAATATGCCTCAATGAACGAAGATTGAGACGAAGTCCCTTACAAAGACGGTATCTTTGGTTTAAAGATAAATCAATTACATAATTATGTGTGACAAACGAATACACCAAATATAAGTGGATATTAAGTGTAAAATAATCAATGTTCATTCACACATATTCAAAGTATGACATATTAAATAACTACATGTTGAACCCAAAGAAATCGAAATTGGGTTAAGAAGTTCCCTTGACAGCCTAACGGTGTCGCATCAAAATGAGTTGATGAGAGATAAAAAAAGGTATCTGATCACATGGACATAAAATTTACATCAATAAGGATATATGAGAACATATCCCAACATAACAATATTTAAATTAAAAGACCCAACAAAAGAGGTCTTTTAAAAAGAGGAGGGTGAAAGGTTCCCTTACCAGCATGGGTATCTTTCGAAACATACACCTCGTGAAAGAAGGATAATTCAAAATTGATGTAAATACTCATAAAAGAAAGTATATTTCACAATGAGTAAAATAATGGTCAGTACATACACCACTCAAAGTAAATTATGGCAAATGTAGCATAAATCTCACGGGAATAAAAATGAGATGAAAAATCCCTTATGAAAACTCGACAGCCTAACGACGCCACATAAAACTTACAAAAATGGACTGATGAGATCAAATAGAGTATATAATCATATTAACTTAATGTTTATAGAAATAGTAATATAAAAGAACATCCCCCAACATAAAAAATAGGTGTTTAAAAGAAGTGACATAAAGGAGAGTACTTAAAAAGAAATAGAGAGGTTAGATCTCTTACAAAAATTTGGCCGCCTAACGGCGCCACTCAAAACATCCAAAATGGATTGATGAGAGATAATAGGGTCTCTCATCACATGAACATAAAAGTTAAAGTAAGATTAATATAAAATAACATCCCAATAACAAGAAAGATGATCTTTAAAAGGAATGACATAAAAGAGTGTACTTAAAAAGAAAGAGTGGAGTAGGATCCCTTACCTCGGGTCCGACTTGACTCGATCGTTCTTTAACCTCTTGAATAATAAACTTGAGTTAATTTCCACTTTATTAAGAACCTTTTTCTAGTTCATTATTCCTTTTATATCACCTATTTCCATGTTATAAACATTATGTAATCATTTAAGTTAATAATGTTTGTTTTGTCGATATTTGGTTCTTAAGTCGAAAGTGGACTTCTTACTATTACATGTTGTTCGTGTGGTCAAATGTTCATTATATCCAGATTATATTCATGATTTGGATATCATATATATCATATATATCCAGAATATACATGTATTTATAATATTACATAATCATTTATAGGTATGAAATGAAATGCATCATTCATGGAGACGGTAAGCCGTATGTACGCATGAACGCTACTTTCATTTCTATGTCATATTAATGGAATTAAAACCAAATTAGAGGTATGTATATTTTAATTCCAGAATTATATTCATCATTTATATGTAACATATATCATATATAATAACTTTAAATCCATATTTTATACATCCCACATATGACATTAACGAATCAGATCACTTTGATGGGGCGGTAGTCCGCACTTCCTAAAATGAAATTATCGTGTTCACCCATAATGGAATCCATAAAGGTATGAAATAAATGAAAAATACAGAATATTAAGTAAAACATAAACATATTATATATCATATATAAATATAGTGTCATCTTAATGGACACCTTTGAAGGTGTTAGAAGAATGTTGAACAATCATCATTTCGTGAGGCAGAAATTCTCCATCCACAGAAACAGTATGTTCTTTAACCATTAGATGTAGGTGTGTGTAAGTGTATCTCGAATCCTTCTTATAAAAACATCCTAGTATATTTAAGATACATAACTTTTTATAAAATAAATGAATAAAAAGAGTTTAGGGGGATGGAGAAGAAAAATAAAACAAAAGGACACAAGTGAAGACATTACCTTAAAATTGGGTAACTCCCTTTGGTTTGAGCTCAAAGGCTTCCTTGGGAAGACTTATGCCCAAAGTGAGGCTTCAAGGAGTAAGATAGGGAAGTGGAGAGAAAAAATGGGCAGGGTTTGGCCGAGACAAAGGAATTTCGAGTGTGGGTAAGGAGGTAGAGTTGGGGGCCTTTTATAAGAGGAGAGGAGGGGCACTCTTGTAAAGTTACAAAATGTTACTTTTTTCAAAAGAGTTTCTGATTTTAAATGTCCCACATTGATGTATTTCGAGTATACGGTGATAAGGGTTATAAATACACTCATACAATAGGTTTTGGACATGTGTAGGTCTTAGATATCACATTATCTTTCCATTTTATTTAAATCGTTAAATAATGAGGTCATCGCTGTATCATCATGATGTCATAAATAATTTAATTTATTTAATATCTAAAAATTATAAAAAAAATACTATGATGTAGGATATCTTTTTTAGCTTCCCAATTATTATTTACAGTCAAATATATGACTTGTATAACCCCATGTAAATTTTTTTTTAGTAAAACATCTAATGTTCGTGTCATTTTTACTTTAACATTAAATAAAAAGATATTTATGTCATTTTCCAACCAAAAGTGGCTCCATGGGGTCCCCAAGTTGACCCATGTATTGTCATGGTAGGCCATGACACATCCAAATAGGGTAGGACATGTGTCTAGGTCAATTATTTTTATTAAAACATTATTCTTACCATAAACTACAGTAATTACCTCTAATCGCGATTAAAAACTTAATAAGTTACTATTCACCAAAAAAAAATTTTTATCCCATTGAACCACATTTTACTTCATAATTAAAACCATTTATGTCGGATTTTTGAGAATCAAAACACAATGATGGAAAAATTTCATTTAAACGGAAAAATCAGTTTTTATAAGTACCACTTAGTGGTTTCACTATTCATCAAAAATTGAAGTTTTTCAGAAAAATCCCAAAAATTCACCCTAAGCTATATTTGATATTCTGAATTCAAAAATGAAGTCTATTTTACAAAATTCAATAAATATAAGTCACATTAATTTATTTAATAATTAATTCCCACTGTCAAAGCAAAAAGCGTGTTTTTATGAAACAATAAGTATCAAAAGATTGACTCTAGTTTAATTCTGATTTCAAAGTAAAATTAATTCAAACGACCACTATTGGATTTAATGGTAAAAATATATTCTAATTTCACTTTAAAACCAATTAAAAATATAATATAATCATATAAATAAATTAGATTAAAAATAGGTTTTGAATTAAAATACAACATTTTACACTATTCATTAAAAAATGAACTTTATCCGAAAGATACAAAAAACATACACAAAGTAAATTTTGATGTCCCGATTCTTAAGAAGAGTTTTATTTGGTCCAATAGAATGTTTACGAGTGAACAAAACTATATTTAATGACGGTTCGCCATCAAAAGGCGATAAGTGAGCCTTTAGTGAAAACTAGGGCATATACACCTAAAATTGAATTCTTTCCGTATTTTAAGCCTTTATCTTTTATTGGATAAATGTAAAAACATTTAAAAACATATGTAATCATATTTTAGTTATTTCTATCCATTCCTGCCAATAGAATGGCTACATGTTAACTACCATTTAAAATAATATTATTTTATTATTAGAGTGCAACGAAAGATTCCCAAGAAACTCGTTGTTGCGTGTTGGGTACGCCATCGAGCATAGTGTCCCCTTTAAAGTCATATTAATATTTTATTCACAAATATGGATAAATATAAAAATTTAATATTCTTTTTTTCCTGGGGTGTTACATAATAAATTATAATTTCGAAAATTCCAAGATCACTATATATAAACTATGAAACTATTAAAATTTCTTAAAAAAATGATTTGGTCTTCCACCTATATCAGAATTTGACACAATCTACCATTATAAAAAATGATATTCCAAATCTCCATAGACTCAAAACTAGTACACTGGTTTCAATGAAAATCTATCAAGGAATGTTCTTTCAAAACAAAATCAATTAGACATGTAATAAAATATCACCAAAAATTCAATCATGTACCACCCATAAGCCATACATCCATTCCCAAATTGATACATGTAATGGAATTAGTATAATTTGCAAAAATAGGTTAAAAAATTATAATACAAATCATACCCTTTTATCACCTAAATCTCCCACCATTGAAACAATCCATATCACATATCCATATTATCACAAAAACATATAAGGAATTCCTGAAGAAAAAAAACCTATCCAAAATATTAAAATAGGCCCCATGAGGTTTTCTCACACAGGAATCTTTCATATTACCAGACAGGACCTCACTAAAATAAATTTGAAATGACATGTATTTTGTAGATGTTTAATATTATATTTCAAATTACACATTAAAATTATCACATTAAAATAAAATTTCAAAAATATTATTTTGAAATGATTTAACAAACCATTATAAGACCCTAAAATGAACCCAATTACATTTTAATTAAAAACTCATAAAGGGTCAAAGAATCATTTACCATGTCACTTCATGTCCCAAATGATGAGAAATAATTATGTGATCGAAAATTTTATTTCAAATATCTCATGAAATAATTTATTAAAACAGTTCATTTCATGTATCACTTGAAATTATGAGTAATAAAATTTTAGGCTTTACATTGAAGACCAAAACTCTTTTAAAATCTCATAATATAACATGAAGGTTATTCAAGAAATTTCCTAAACACTTGGTGTGCACAATTACATAAAATTAGATTTCATTAGTACCTTTTAAATATGAAAAAATTTCACATTCTATGGAAACCATGTTGAAACTCATTTTTCTTTTTATAAATATAAAAAATGCGAATAATATTATCATTAGATAATTAAAACTTGAATTTATTCATTCAATAATTGGTTGTTCTAAAATTAATGTTTCTGAAAAGTTTGAAACCTTCCTCAAATATATGCTAAATAATATAAATATTACAATATATGATAAGAATACCTGTAGGATGGATCAATCACCCTAGAAGTAGAAAACTCACAATATTAGGTCATTCTCAACACCATAGGGTTTTTATAAATTATAATACATCAATAGGGATTAAATAAACCATGAATAAAAAAGGGGATAAGGAGTTGAGAAATGAGAGTGTTTCCTACATCAGTGATTCAGATTTATTTAGGATGGACCAATCTTGATTATCCATGGAAGAAGGTGATGTTGATGTGGGGGTCATCTGTATTTATATAGACATATTTAGGATATGAAATTAATCTGATTGGAGAGAAATAAAGCATCATTGAATTAAGATTCAGTGAGGGAAATAAAAAAATTATCATAAAAGCTATATATTTTAGATGACACGAACAGTTTAGATATAGGTTTTAGTGAGACACAATAAAAAATTATGCGACCCCCATAAAAAGAAAAAATCTATTCCATTCAAAAATCTCTATCAATATAAATTTCCCAAAAATAATATTAAAAAAATAACTATAATATTTGATGTTATAGTAAAACATAAGAACTGCATAATAATAACCAAAAACACATTATAATAATAATTTATAACATTAAATTTAAATAATAAATATTCCCGTGAAATGTAGAGTTATATAATTGTACAAAATAAACAAAAATATTATAATAATATGTAAATTTGGATTATTTAGGTCTTATAAAAATATCAAACTCACAAATAATATAATAAAAAATAGGAAAACATTATTTCTTTAATTAATATATAATAAATAAAAAATATAGTTCCTTTATTGGAAATTATTTTAATGGTGAATGTAGAAAACTAAGACATATCCATAGGAAATATAAAACCAATATGATCATTAGAATTATAACTTGATAGTTATGATTAGTAACATGGTCATTAAAATTGTAATCATGTTATGATACTATTGAATTAACCAATAATACTGTAAAATAAATTTTATATAATATTCACCATGAATAAAATATTTAAATATAATTATTATAATTCAACAAAATATGTATTTTAATTAAAAACACATAAAAACTTCTGTTATATTTTAATTACCTATATTTATGAGTATTTTTTATAATTCATTAATTTTATTAGTTAATAATTATATTTATTTATATAAAAATTATTTTAAAAAAATTATTTTATATTTTTAGTCATTATTCCAATCTTTTTTAACAGTTAAATTTTTTTTAAACCCTAAATTTTATCTTAAGAGTAAAAAACAAAACGTAAATAAATGATATTATTTAATTTACCCATTCATGATGTAGGAATGAAGGAATAAATTCTATATGTTTTTCCTTGAAAAAAATATTTTTTACAATATAAATTATTCATTTACAAAAAAAATGAATTTACAAACCTAAAAAAATAATTTCAATTGTAAAAAAATTAATAATCGCATTAATTTTTATTGTTCATTTTTTTGTTTCCTATAGTATAAAAAATAAATTTACTGTAAAATAGGTAACCCATTCATAATATTAGTAATTTAACAAAAATTTAATTCATAATATCAAAAAAAACATTATTAAAGTTTTTAAATTGTAAATAAAAATTTATTTAATGTTTTAACCCTAAAAGTGCCCTTCCATTTATGAATAACTATCCAAAGTCCCTTTTGTGGGAAATCACTTTCCATAGTCTTCTAAAATCACAATATCATTCTCAATTTTTCCTTCTATGTCTCCATGTAATTATAGGGATGTTTTGGTTTGATCCTGCTCAAGGTGTTCAAGGTGTTAATAGTTATATCAAGGAAGTATCATCTAGATGGATATAAGGTTCCATCAGTTTCCACTTCAATTATTCTATCCTTCAATTTCCTTCTAATTAAAACATTTTAAAATTAATTAGATTTTTTTGAAAAAATGTATGTTATTGATATTATCCTTTATTAAAAATAAAATACAACACATGTCTATGTTATATAGATCGATCTGTCTAATTTGTAAATTTGTCCTTAATGGTCAGTTAACCGCCTACATGGACATTGGAAACTCATTAATTATAACCACCTTCATGGATGGTTATATTAAATCAAAACTGATGCATACATATATAATTAGATGTATTTTTAATTATTCTTTAATTAATTTGAATAATTTATGAATATTATTCAATTAAAACTGTGAAATTTATATAGAACAAGATAATTTAAATAAAATCATGGCATCAATCCATTATCCATTCAAATGTAATAATAATAAATAAATTCAAGTGATTTTAATTGATTAATAATTAAAAAAGTAATCTAATATATATCTATGTTATTTCATTAATAATGATATGTTTACAATACATGAGGTTTGAATGAGATGAAATAAAACGGGACTTATGGTAAGTGGACACATTACCCATTACCTCCATTATGGGGCTTTCAAATATTTCTATTTATTAATCATTATTCACTTATGTAATGACTCATATTTTTCTCTAGTTTGTTTTTTATAAATTAATTGGGGAAATTTTGAGATTAGGTGCAAAGACGACGTGTGATTTTGAGGCCCGGTGTGCGTGGAACGGTTTGACAAAAAAACTATTACTATTTTAATAGCATGCATATGAATCTTTCCTAAAAAAGTAGAATAACTTTTAAATGGGTTCCCATATTATAAATATGATGGCAATGTTTCATTCAGAATGGTGGGGTTATTTTAGGCATCACTTAACTTTAATCATCATGGGTCTTCTATGAGAAAACTCAAAAAGTATGTAATCATAAATAAAATATTTAAATAAAATTACATTATTTATGAATCCTAATAAATCAGAAATGGTGACTCATATTAGAAATCTCATACCACTATTGAGTTCAAAAGGTGGAGTTTTACTTAAGTGGGGCCTAACATCCACCATCATGGGTCGACTGTGAAAGATAATATTTTGGGTTTTTTTAAGCAGAATAAACATAAAATGTTTATTTTATTTATTTTTTATGTTAGGAAATGACATAGCAGTTGTGTGATGCAATGACTCAATGATGCAACAATTAAGCGATGTAGTAACGCTGAAATGCTTGAAATGATGAAATTCATCATTCTTCTTTAACTATTGGCATGGATACATGATTATATTGATGATCCTTCATTGGGAACACTTTATAATAGACATGGTGATTTCCTCTCATTAGCTAAGGAAAAACAATATTGAGATGAAGATCATGGATTGAAGATCAAGGACTAATGAGATGATGGATTGTGATAACTCTTGATGGATCTCCAATGATGATCGAAACCTGATTTCGATCGATCCAAACTACAGGTATCATGTGAGTTTTATTCTATTTTAAATCCTCATTATTTATCCCTAGGAATAACGTGGATAAATCTACCAGCTGATTAATCCATGAGTCATGCATATTATGGGTTTATTTTTACCTTATGGGGTTTATCAGGTATTTTCTATTAGAGATTGATTATCATTTTTGTGGGTTTTCATTAATTTCCCTAATGGAAAAGAACGACGATTAACATGAAAATAGATCGAGGGTCATTCTTATTTATTGGTTAGTGTTATTTTACCTATATTCTATGTTTATATTAGGTGTTCTTTATTTGGACCATGACTTGAAAATTCATAATCAATCGGTCATTGTGAAATGATCCAATATCATGGACCTGGGATGGATGTGGTATGAAGGAAGTATGATGACGATAGTGGAAGATGGATCAAAGAAGTATAGGATATATTTCTACTCAAATGTATTTTCACTAGGATGTAATGGGGCATGGATTAGAGCCCACATGATTGAAGGTTGTGGCATGAGGATCGCGATATTTCTTTTCGATCAACAATTGGAGCACTAGAGAAAACCCGATGGCCTTAGGAATAGGCCACCGTCGTATCGGCGCCAGCCACTCACGCTGGCGGTTACTGCAAACTAGTGTGATAGAGGATATCCACCCACGACGATGCTCGTGTCGACCAGTTGCACGCTGCTGAGATGCATGTGGGTAGACATTCTCCATGAGAAGACCAGGATGGGTATGGTGTGGTGTGTGTGGGATAGTGTGTCAATGCATGCAACTTGGACACATACTTGAGGAAGCACTCCCATGTGATGTGGGCCTAACTGACAGAACCAAGAAATTTATCTTGGTCCAACAACACAGTGGGGCTCGGCACAGTCTAACCATCAGGTTAACCTAGAAGGAAAAGCCCCATGGTTGAGTCTAGACTAGGTCAGAAAGGGTCATGTCGGGTCGGACTCGACCCGGACCCAAATCAACAATTTTTCTAGAAAAATTGACGTATCTTTCAAACAGAACATCTATTTGACAATTCAACTACTATGTTGGGACCCTATTGACAAGCTGGTCCTTTTGAGATGGATTGTTGGGTTTTTAGTTTACCAGTAAGGGCTGGTACCCTTTTTCATTCCTATGAAGATCAGTACAGTTTCCTGATCTAGTCATAGAGGGTGACAGTAGAGATTGAGATAGTACCCTTTGCCTTTCCTATGATGGTTTGATACATGATCTCATTCATGTTAGAGATAATGACCTTTGGTCCTAAGTGATTTGTATTAGCCCCACTTCGATATTGACTCTATAGGACAGAGTATGTATCGGACCGAGAGTCCTGGTCGGTCCTCACTTCCTTTTATGATAACATAGATAGGGTGTGTGGAAATGGTGTGACCAATATTAATGTGTTAACATATCCCCTATCTAGGATTATGTTTTGAGTAGGCCCGTGAGTCATTCAATGAGCCCTAGGCATAGGACCCCCTATCTGTGTATCGAGATCTGATTCATTCTTTCGTGACATGACCTCACTAGTTTTCATCCGGTAGTTAATAGTGTGTTCTCTTTGGGGGAGTTCCAAATTAGCGATACCTCTTTGTGAGGGTCCTTGATGACTACATAACTCAAGGAGTGAGTTCTCCTGAAATGACCATTCCCTGAGAAGAATCATCTGAAAAAGGATTGGTTGAAATATCAATACTCTTTATCTTAGCAACACCGGCCATCTCAGGGAAACCTCATGGATTTTGAAGACCATATATTCACTCGGATACTTTTGGTAAACATACGTGCTTTCTATAATATATCTATAGTAGTGAGATATCTCAGAATCGATAATTCAATGAGCGGAACCATACAGAAGGGAACAGATGGGACATTATGTCTTAGAATCCTTAAAGAGTATACCTTGATGTTCTTTTTATATGTGTTGTTGACATATACCTATTTTGATCTGGATGTATCATCTTATTGGTTTTTTCTTCTGTGGTCTTTTACATTGTGTTTTGGGGTTCCCTATTGGGTACTGTCATACTCTTCCCAATACGGTATTGGTCTACATGTGACATGTCTTCAGCATACGACCAACTCTTTGACGGTGTTCCTGGAAGACCTAGACTAGGTGGGGCCTTGTGTGATCAAACAAACCATGGTGTGATATGGTGGTTTATAGATAGTAGTCCAGTTTTGTGCCTTTCATTTCGATCTGGTGGGGTTTTCTACAAAGGAGCTTCATTTTTTTGTTTTATACTCTTTCTCTTTGGTAGGCTAATATTTTTACCATGTTTTACTTTAGAGCTTTACTTTCAATCATACACTATTTTTGGGTTATAGTGGTATGAATTATTTTTATCTAAATATGGTTTTTAATTACAAGAATATTTGTCTCAGAGTTATGTGTGTGCGTGTGTGTAGGTTCTTAAGAAAATTCCTCCCATATTATTGGATATTCCTACTCAGTGATATTCTCCATCACTTGGAATATCAGAATCTGGATTGGAGTAATCCTAGGATAATCCTCAGGGGATAGTTTATGGTAGAGTGATATCATATGGTTCAGTTCAACATCATGACCAGGAGTCTATGAGATTGGTTTGGGGAAATGGTGTTGAGTGTTTTGAGATTAGCTTTCTGTCCAGGGACTCCAGTGTTGGAGTGGAGACCAACAAATCAATACAACGGAACATTGGAAAGTTTCTTTCCAACTCGGTACATGAAAACACTAGTTTTATGGAAAAAATAAAGATACATGCATTATATAGTAATTCTTTTTGTTTTTAATGTACCTAATTCAGGTCACTGGGTATACTCTTTTGACTGTGATATATCATGTTTTTATATAGTATAGGTTCACGATTCCATTAAGTGAGGTTTATGTGGTAGGATTGTGGGTTTGGCTCGATGCTCGATGAGGCCTCCCTGATGGGAGCCAATTATAGAGTTATTTTTCATCAGTATGGTCAACAGGTGATGGTTTCTCCTGATAATCATCTATTGAACCCACCTCTAGTGGTTAAGGTGTATGAAGATTACTAGATTAATTTTGGATGGGACTTTTGGTGCTGGATTATGATAAACAGTGTTTGAATGAGTCGTGTAAGCTTCCTAAGTAGTTATTTCCCAAGATTCAGGGAAATTCATACCTACCGATAGAAGGTGCACAACTTAAGCCGTAGATCCAAGGGTTTAATCAGATGTTATGGGGGGTGTGCGAGTTACCAGATGGATATGATTTTTATACTTGTCATAAAAGGGAGAATCTATCGTGAGATGTTTCTAATATTTATGTGTTAGTCATAGAGGTTGCTGATGAAACACCAAGGAAAAGATAGTGACTATAGAAAACCAATTTTTTAGGTAGAGGGTGAGGAAATAAAGATGTGGAAGCAATGGTAGGTGACAAACATTTTGACATGATACCACCAGTACCTTCAATTGGACTGTATTGTGCTCATGGAGATGGAGGATAAGGGAGGAGACCGTTGCACTCTATTGATGATTATGACCCCATGACTCCATGAATGGTTCATGGTATGATATGTGTCTTTATACTTTAGCTGCAGCATTAACAGACATGTGTCCTATTGATTTCCTTTCCACTTACTTTTCCTATTTGATACTTATAGATTCTAGTTAAACCATTAACTTTATCTTTACGTATAGTGAAACCCACTAGAAGAGAATTGATAATAACACACTAATGCTAACTGTGTGACCTAACTCATAAAGGAAATATTTATAGTTGGGATCTCATGGTATTGAGTCGTGGCCTTACGATTTCATTCTCAGTAAGGACTAAATCCATAGTTCGTGCTCACATTTATTTTTTTTGGAAAAGGGTGTTGATATTATGTAGTGATGGAACTTGATATCCCTTTATCATAAAGGCAAAAATCCTATAAACTTTTAATGGACTTAGGGAGAGGATGGTGTGATCGATTTCTATTCAGTTGGCTAGCACAAACCTTGTTGCAATGGATGTTATGAGTCCTCGTGTTTCATGTAATAGTGGTGGAGTATACAGAAATATTCCATAAAGATGTTACATATTTACCTCTCTCTTGATATTTAGATTACTGCATTGGTCTACACCTGAGGGTGGAAAAAATATTTAAGTTAGTCTATAGGATGTATCCTGAAGAGCTTCATGAGCCAAGGGTACTGATGGGTGACTTTTAGAAGAAGGGCTATGTACGACAAAATGTTCCACCACATGGGTAGCCCTCGGTTATCTTAATTGATTACATCTTATTGTACTTAGAGTATTATGAGGATCACATGATACAAATAAGAATGGTCCAGGACACACTCTAAGAGAACCGGCTTCAATAGAGTTTCCTGAAGTGTCCATTGTGGTTTTGGAAGGCCCATTTTATCGAGACAGGTTAGCTTAGTGGCTAGAGTTTTAGTGAATCCAGTGAATATTGAGACAGAGTTTGATGATCACTCATAACTTGAGGTTACCAGAGGATGGCTTAGAGCATGATGTGTTCTGAAATATATTAGGAACTGGTCTTTGTTGTGTCCTGAGGTAGATGTAAGTGGTTATTTCCTATTGTTCGTGCCGTTTTAGACCACATGAGTAGAAATGTGTGAACCATGAACATGAGTTAACTGTAGTTGTATTCACATTGAGGATGTGTCAATACTACTATATGGGTGAGTGATTCATCATCTACATCAACCACAAGATTTTAAAGAATATATTCTCATAGAAGGAACAAGGTTTGAGATATAGGTGATTCCCATAGTTCCTATAGGCCAATGACTAAGAGTTTTTCTATACTCCACAAGAGAGGAATGTGGAAGTATATTCCCTCACCAGGAATCCAGATAGCAGTTACTGAAAGAGGTATTAGATTGGTTGGCCTCGTTGTGGTTATCCTTCATGGATGGAGATGGAGAAACTTCTCTCTATTCATTGGTTGTTACCACACCACTTTTAAAATGATTCATGGAGGCACATCTTGGTGATACTGACTCTTAGTCTCTATGTGCTCAGTTGTCCCTAGGGAATAACCTATATGAAAATATGAAAGGTGGGGATCATGTCATTCTCTTTAGAGGATGCATAGTTTTAGATGTGGATTACTAGAGTGGTGAGATACATCAGTATATGAATGTGGGATTCATGGAAGACACTGGTATGATGGAACGGGTTAAAGATGGGCTAACCTATTGGGATAAAAGATTAATTCTTCTTTGAATCAGTTTTGTTGTTCGTCAACTCACTGATTCAATACCCCTATTCTGGGCAGGGGTTGATCCTTCTCATTTGGGGATACCAGGAAGGATGTGGTATGATATATCAATTGGCATTGTGATGGTTTTACCTTGTATGCCCAGGAGACATAATACATTTTGGGTGATCATTGACTAACTCACCGAGTCGGTCCACTTTCAAACTACCCAAGAGAAGAGTTTAGTAGAGAGATTGGGATGCCTACAAACATAAGAGATAGTTCAACAACATGGATTTTCATTGATTATTGTTTCATATAGTGATTCATTCATTACATCAAAATAGTTCAAGGGAATACAAGAGGTTATTGCGCAGAATTGGTGGATCATCTAGTAGCGGATAAAGAATGCATAAGGTCGTCCGAAATTTATATCTACAAATGGTGGAGACCATTGGAGAACAAGGAAGGTGACAATTTATTTATTTAGATATCACGTTAATTAGGGTTACATATATTATTTTCTGGGGTTTAAATATATATTTGAGGTTAAAATTCCCACTTTCAGGTACTACATAGATTTGGAAAGGTGGTGCACCACTTGGCTCTACCCCGCAGTAGGACCGGGTAAACAACATCGTCCACATGTAATAGCTGAGGAGATTCAAGCATAACCATTTTCACATCATAATATTGGCAGTGATGGACATTGACAATGGATTTTCATGGGTTTAGTACCCAATGACGATTGAAGATCCTCCATGGACGATCATTTCCTTTAGTGCATATCTAGAGGTGGCTTGGAGATTTTAAGAGGAGGAAACGAAAGTGGGATCCTGAGATACTTTCTTAGTAACCTCATCTTTTTGTTGATTAGC
Source organism: Viscum album (assembly GCA_963277665.1). Taxonomy (NCBI): domain Eukaryota; kingdom Viridiplantae; phylum Streptophyta; class Magnoliopsida; order Santalales; family Viscaceae; genus Viscum; species Viscum album. The sequence continues at coordinate 823,209,172 of OY728148.1, read as the reverse complement.
ACTTGATTTTGATTTTGGGGAGGTAAATATTTAATATGGATAGAAAATAATGACTTCTATTTTTATTTGTAATATTTTCATAAATTAATTAGGAAAATTTTGAGACCATCCACTGAGATGACATGAAACTACAATGTCTGGTGTTACCCAAAGGGTTCAATGAAAAAAATTATGTTTTTAATATCATAGGTAAGTGGTTTTCCTAAAAAATTGGAATAACCTTTAAATGGTTTAATGAATCTGAAATATGAGGTCACCATTACATTCAGACGGGCGGGTTTACCTTAGGCATGACACAACATTAATCAGTGGGGGTATTCAATGAGGAAACCTTAAACGTATGTAACTGTAAATACAATAATTAAATAAAATTATTTTATTTAAAAAAAACTAATAACTCATGAAATGTGACTATGACCTGAAATCTGATACCATCGTTGAGTTTGTAATGTGACTCTTTAACTAGGAAGGTCATAACATCGACCGAAGTGGATTAAATATGAATGATATTTTTCAGATGTTTTAAAGAACAATAAAATATACATATTTTTTTGACATTACGAAATGACACAACAGCACAATGATGCAATGAATCAATGACGATGTGACATAGTATTGCAGTAACATTGAAAATCATGTAATTATAAAACGTGTTTAAGGATGAAATGTTTCGTTCTTCTTTAATCAATGTTAGGGATATTATATTAGATTAATGATATTTCCATGTGAGTTCCGGAGAGGAACCTTGGATATTTACTCTCACTGGGTAATGATGAGTGATGACAAGATGAAGATCAACGAGAAAGTATGGACTATATGGAAGATGGTGACGACTCTTGATGGATCACCAATGAAGATCATACCCCGATGTCGACCGATCCAAACTCCACATAGGGTGTGGGTTTTAATCTATTTTCCTTCCCTGTTCTTTATCCCAATCATAAAAATGGATTAATCGACCAAACGATGAATCCATGGGTCATACGTATTACGAGTTGTTTTTTACATTGGGGGTTTTATTGGGGAATATTTATTTGATATTTATTATACTTTGTTGTGGGATTCATTAAACATTAAAATATAAACAAAACTTTATTGACATGAACAACGATCAAGTTATGTTCCTCTTCATTGGATCATGAATTTCACCCTCTATTCTGTTTTCATCATGATCATTCATCATTTTGCCTATGACTCAACAATTCACAATCGATTGATCATTTTGAAACTGATTCACAATGAAATGATCTAATATCGTAGACCTCAGATGGATGTGGTTCTACAGATCTTTGATGATTAGAGTAGAAGATGGATTGATGTGGTTCATGAGATAACACTGCTTGAATGGATTTTTACAAGGATGGATCATGGCATGGATTTGAGCCCATAGAAGTTAAGGTGTAGACCCGAGGATCGTGGAAAATCATTTGGATCAACAATCAGAGCATGAGATAAAATCCAGTGGCCCACAGAATGGGCCATCGTCGGTAGACGTGGGATCTCGCGAAGGATGCAGGGGGCTGGTGGGGAATAGAAGCCCACTACATTGACCATGGTAGTGCTCATGTTGGTAGTCCACACACTGCTGAGAGAGTAGACCGAGCTAGATAGAGGGTGGCAAACACATGCACTGGTGCAGCAATGCACGCATTTGGACCATGTTTGGGAGGTGGTCGGACAATGTGATGCTGGATAGAATGGAAAAAATGATCCATCGAGAAGCCTACAAGGTGGGTTCCAATGGCCTCGTCGACCCATCTAGTCAGTCCAGTGGGACATGTACCTTTGGTGAGGCCGGACTAGGTTAGGTCACATCAGAATCAAACTAGACCCAGATGGTCCCTTTTCTATAAAATAGATGTATCATTCAATTGATGAATCCATTTTATTAGACATTTTGGGAATTGGGACCCTTGTGACAAGGTGGTCATTTTGATATGGCTCGATAGGTTTTTAGTTTGACCTGTAGGGGATGGTAGTGTTTTCTTTTTATATTCATATGGAGGATCGATGGAGGATCCTACTCCCATCATAGAGGGTGATAGTAGTGATTGAGACTATTCCCTTGGTATTTCCTATGAAGGTTCAATGAAAGATCCTACTCTTATGAAATAGGATGAACTGTGTTCTGATTTGAGTTATCTCAGCCTGTCCTTAACAATGTCTTTGTGGGCTAGATCATGTATCGCAACAAGAGGCATGATCAGTCCTTACATATGTTCGTTGTACCTTAGATTATGTTTTTGGATAACGTGTGATAATTTTTTTTAAAAACATATCCCCTATCAAGGATGATATTTCTAGTATGGCCAGCAGTTTCCAAGTGATCCTTGGGTATAAGACCACCTATCTATGTATCGAGATCAGATTCATTCCATTGTGACATGACACAACCAGTGTTCTTCGGGTAGTTCTCACTGTGTTCTCTTCAATCAGGACCAAATTAGTGGCACCTCATTGAGAAGGGCTCTGACAACTTTATAGCTCGAGGAGTGAGTTCTATTGTAATGAGCATGCCTTGAGAAGAATCTTATGTCCTTGGAATGGTTGAGATATCAAGACTCCTTATCTAATCAAGATTGGACGTCTCAGGGAAACATCATGATGTATCAAGAATAGATGTTCTCCTTGATTTTTTTGGTTGAATTTTTCTACATGCATACCATTAGATATCTTGAAGAGTGAGATATCCTATAGTCAAGTGTTCTATGAGCAGAAACATATGATTTACATTGGATGAAATATTTCATCTTTGAATTCTTCATGAGGGTACCTAGGTGTTCTGGTTATTTTTTTTCTAACATATAAATTTGTTGAGCTCTCTGTATCTTCTTAGTGATTTTTCCTTTGTGGACTGTTAATTTTTGTTTCGGGGTTCCATACAGATTATTTTTTTACTCACACCATCATGGGATTTTCCCACACATGTCATGTATTGTGGAAATGATATACACATTGATGGTGTTCCAGGATGACAAGGACCAGGTGGGCCCAGTGTGGTCAGATATAATGAGGTGTGTCATGGTGGCATATAGATATCAGTCTAGTGTCACATCTTTCATTTGTATCATGTGGGGTTTTATATGGACAATATTTTGTACATGGGATAGAAACTCAATCATTTTGGTGGGCTTGTATTCTATCCCAGTTGTATGTCACTACTTTAATTTTTTTGTAATCTGTTATTGGGATCTAGTGGTGTGCATTCATTTTCTCTAGATAGTGTTTTTTCATTTCAATATCTTTCGCTTGGATTTGTGTGTGTCTATAGGTTCTTGGGAAAATTCCTCACATTTTTGGTATTTTCCTTCTCGACCCTAGTTTCTTGCCCCCGAACTATTTGTGGTGGAGTAGGGGTAGTCATGGAATGGGCCCTGATGGATGGTTCCTGAAATTTTAAATATACTATAAATTGTTTATTTAGAAATTTTGGATGATTCATTTTGAGATATTCACACTTTTTATTTTTTTTAGATGATTTCAATGATATGTTTAGTATTTTTGATCAAATACTTTTCATGAAAAAATATCATCACTTCTTTTTATTCTTATCTCTATGAAATATGACCCCTTCTTTGATAATTCTACCAATTAATGACAAAAATAATGTTTTAGATTCTTATTTATGATCATTTTGGTATATTAGTTGAAATAATATCTCTAACATGCATATATAAAACATTATTCACTCATGGATTTATATCCGAACTATGATTTACCTTTATTATGAAATCATCAGGAGCGGTAACCATAACATGGGGATTCTATAGTTAGTATTTTCTATTATAGAGTCCCCAACTAAATATTGTTATGGGTCCATCCTCTTATGAGGGGTTATGATCCTCTTCAAAATTGTTTTTGGTTCTAAGCATTATATCTTGTTTCATACCATCATTAGATTCCTATAATCAATTCATTAACATCTCTAATAAGATTGGTGGAAGGATTCCCTATATTATAGAATTCAATGATCAAATTCTGGGATGTTATCTTAGTTCACTAGTTCACCCAATATGTGAAAATTGTTTATCATCTATCTATCTTTGATTTTTACAGAAATGAAAATTTGGAATGGGGTTTATGTCACAATTTATTCATTATACATTTTTTCCATTTGATTACCATAAGGTGTTCTGAAAAAGTCAATTTTATACATATTATTTATTATCTAACAATAAATTTATCTCCTTTAAGTTTCTATTTAAGATTTATTATCTTAGTATTATTGGGAAGGAGGTGTAATCATTGGCTATTTTCTAGTTCAAAAATCCAAAAATACACTTTCATTTAGTAAATGAGAGAATTCCTTAAAATATTAGGAATTAGATCCAGAGATTCCATTTTGTGAACATTTGATCCCATATTAAAAAAAATCATGATCTTGAAATTTTTTTCATTGATATTGAGTGATCTCACCAATTTTCAAAGACTCTTCAGTTTAGTTATTTGGATGAAAGTGGATTCTTCTGCAAAATATAGTATGAAGACCTCATTGATTATGTTCTTTATAATGAATTATAATGAAATAATATGAATTAGCTTCATGGGGGTGATGTTTTTAGGTTCCTCTTCATTTGATGGAATATGTACATTTTAAAAATGTTTTGTGATGAACTATTATACTTCTATTGGAATTTATAATCATATTTTGTTGATTGGGTTTTTTTACTAAATACCTAAAATTTGGTAAATGTATTTTAAATCATGATCATGAACAAGAACATGGATGCATTAAAATGTTACTATATAATTCTGTGGTTCATTCTAGTGATAACATATGTAAAATGAATAAAATTCTTGGGCTTGGCTATTAAACCTTCATTGGAAACTGGTTTCCCCAAGTGATTAATGAAGGTCATATGTAATCCCATTAATATAGTTCTTTACTACTGCCCTAATCTAAAGAGACATTTTTTTTATATTTCCTTATTTTTTAGATAACTAGTGCATCAAAGAGTTCATTGAGTATCAGAGCAGAAACTGACTTGAAACTCACCAAAATAGTCTTAATGTGTCAAAAGGCTAGAGACACTGTCACTATTCCACCCAGAGCTAAATTTTATACAAGTAATGTTGAGGCTACTAATATGTTTCATGAAACTAATACTTATAATATAAGTGAATATTGTAGTAAAAAGAATATATCTAGTTTAATTAGTGAAAAATAAAATTGTGATAATGATAACAATTCTCAAACCTAAAGAGTCCATTCAAACTCTCCTTGAACTATCCCTTCAAGGTTCTCAAGTAGGGATAAATATTTTAGGGTGATTATCTATATTAGAAAAGAAAATAAAATCATTCAATGTAGACTTATATATAATAATGTCTCTAATAAATCTCATTAAATAAATACCTCAAATTCTAAAATAAATCCTCAAACAAAATTATTTCATATATATGGGATAAAATAAGGTGGTTCTTTCAATAAAAAGATCCAATAATGGGACTAATTCAACATGGAATTGACCTTATTTCTACTGGTGGAAATATTTATTGATTTTTCTTTGGTTTTTGATAATTTATTTGGTTGATTTCTTTTAGGATTATAAGGGTTTATCTTGCTTTGGACCACCTAATAATATCATTATATAGTTTCTCACTCAACCCAAGTGGGTTTTATTATAAAAATACAAAACTAAATAAATGTGAACCTATTATTGATATATTCTATCATTTTTTTGGAATTCATTATTAGGAGCATTTAAAACTTTTATGAGTGGTGCTAGGATTAAAACATATTCTAGTGAATTGGGTGATGTGGTATATCTCATTACATTATTTATATCTTGTATGTATATGATGCTAGATATGTTCACATTTTATGAAGTTATGGTTTTTATAAATATTTTATGTGTGATCATGTTGTTATATTTTTTCAAAAGTTATATGTGATATTTTACTCTTATGTTATGATTTTGAAATTTTTTTATTAGATTACATTACAATCCTCTTTAAAATGATTCCCACATTCTTATGATGTGTAATCCAAGTCTTATTGAATGATTAGAGGGCTGATAATTATTGTTTATATTTTCATATAATTATTCCTCTCTTTAAATTAATCCTCTTGATCCTATTAATGTTCTCAATCCACTAAATTACTTCTCACATACTCACCTCAAGTTATGTTGTAAAAGATATGTCTCATCACATAGTATATATAAGGTCCTTGTTTAAAGACCTACCCTTTTCTAGGTTATGTTATACAACCCAATATTAGATGCTTCCTCTGTCATCAATGGAAAATAAAACACAAGATATCCTCCTTAGATCAGAATATAGTTCCATTATGTTAAATCTTCACTTTATGGCTGGTTATAGCCATGTGTAATAGTTTTTCCTTCACATGATTGGTTATACACCCCCACCACAACAATAGTGATCCAATTGTAAAAATATCTCTTTATGATACTAAATTATACTATGAAACATGATAATGATCATCTTCCATAATTTTATAGGATATGGTTAAACTGTGTATAGTACCTTCAAGAGCATTTTTAGGACACTATACTTACTAGCACTACTTATCTCAAAACACATTCTAGATTATGAATAATCTTGGTCTTTCTCTTCTTTTTGAGTACTTGGAATGTATTTAAAATTATTAAGAAAAATATCTCCCTATATTCATACTCTCCTCCTCTCTAAAATTAAAAATATTATCAAACGTTTAATTATTCATAAAACCCACACTAATAATTCTACAATTTCTCTAAATATTCACACCCACCTTCCTTATCTTTACAGATATTAATATATTCTAATAATACATAAATAAAATTTCCATGATATTTAAAATCATTATAATTTCATAGTCCTTAGAAAATTATTTCATTTTAAAGACAAAATAATATTCCCTTTTATGTATCTTAAAGACTCATTTTTTGATATTTCACATGATATTTTAAATTCCATAGCCAAAATATCTCCACTTATTTCACCTATTTACAATCAATTAAATCATTAATGTATAAAAAATTTGGAAATATGAAATACATATGTTGTGGTGATCCCAGTGTTGTTTCTACGACATTGGGGGAATCATAAAACAACCACCAATAATGGAACATAGAATTTTCCACCTCATTAGTTAAGACAAGTTTTCATCTCTTCAAAAAATCCCTCAAAAAACAGCCATAAAAAACACCATTGAATGGTGTGAGTCTTCCTTCCATTTTACATGCACCTTGGAATTTATAGTATCATGTATTTTATCATCTTCCCATCTCAACATATCATTTATTCGTAGTAGTGATCCATCCCCATTAGCTTTAATATTAATAAACATGAATCATGGTGATGTATATTTCCATAAATATTATCTCAAGTGAAAAATCTAATTTGATATCTATTTATCCATTATATTTAATATTTGGAATTTCAATATTTAATTTATATTATATGGCCATTGAATATCATTAGTATCCATTACAGAGCTTCTTGAATCTTTGGTTACCCATAAGAAAATTCAGGGTTAGTTTTATGTTGGTCCTGAGTACCTTGAAGAATGTTCTTCTTTTCTGGATCACCATTACATGTCTTGGGTGAAGACCATTATATGGGTCACTATTATCAATGTTACCTTTTCAAAGAACATTGGATGTATAAATTAATTTTAGGTTGGGTTAGTTTACCTATACATAAAACATTGAATTTATTGTTACCATTATGTGATATGTTTAATCTTCCACTCAACATAACACTGGTTTTAACTTTCATTTAGGTGATAATTGATGTTTCAAGAAAACCCTTATGAAGCTTCTTTTTTCTCATACACAATGATTATTTTTCGACGTGGCCATTAAAAATCTATAAAAATTCTACAGATACCTCATAATAGATTCAATTATTCTCCAAATAAACAACTGCCACATCAAATAGCTTACTGAACCGCTTTAACTCTAATAATGGAATTATCAACCAACTAAAACATACACTAAAATTGTTTTAGAGTGCTCTCTCACCTTCAGTACATGCATTCAACATAATGATCTGTATATAAATCATCATAGATAAAATCTTGAGTATTTATACATAAAAATCATTCAACGTTATCTCTTCTTTATTTTCATTTTAATATGAATTAATCTCCAATTCAAATATTTACTTCTCCATAAACACATATAATATTTGTTGAAAACAATAAAAATTTCATTCTATGGGTACAATAATGATGCTGATATTTTTCTTACGATATGATGATTATTACTATGTTTATCCATGTACTATATTTATCCAGGACTCATGTTACTTACCTGTTATTCCTCCTCATACACGGATTTTTATCACTATTTCATTTATGTATTCTCTCTGGTGATTAAATTTATTTAGAATATTATAAAATATATTAGGTGTACCATGATGAAGGATTTAAATGTTGTTTAAAACTGTATATTTTATTATTTTTTATTATCTTGATTTTCAGAAAAACATTATATCTTTAAATAATAGAATTTATTGTTATTATATTGATTATCATGAAAATTTAGTACTAATAATTTATGAAATAGTTGGGTGAATATATTGATTTTTTCTGTCTCTATTATAAACAGAGAAACGAATGTACATATAGCCTTCCTGGCTCATATTGTGGTGAATCCCCCAATTGAAATGTTTTAGGGCCTCTTTCACAAGTAATCTAATTAGATATGATGAGGCAAGTTTGTTTCTAGGTGTTGTTGGACATATAGTAAGGTATTTGTTTTGAATTATATGTCTTGGTAAACTAACCACGTGAGGAACACTATTGATTTGATGTCTCATAGATTCATTTTAGTGTTAATGTTTTGGTATTCCCTTAATTAGGAGATCTGAGATGGAATTTTCCAATCAACATCCCTATATATGTTGGTTTTTTCGAAGATATCCTTTTTGGTTTAGTGAATCTTAGTAAAGGAGATGGATGAAATTTGATTTGGTGGTGGTTATCTAGTGGTTGAGTCATCAACAATGGAAATCAATTTGTATGTATTGGGTTGGAAACATCATAGTAATTCTCATACATGATATTATTCATTGGGATATTCAATATATGTTGAAAATGAGGTTGAATAACCTAATGATCCCAGCTTTTATATGCCATTGGATGATGGGGTTCTTGGTTCCAGACACATTGGAAGCATGTTGTGGTGGGTGATATATTAAGATTTCATTTAATAATTATTTCTTGAAAACAATAATGAGAATATTACACATAAAAATAATACCTAAATTATTTAATATTTAAAGAAATAATTACATGGTCTTAGGAACTTTTTTCATTGGAAAATTTTGATCATCCAAAAAGAACATTTTCGACTACCTTTATTGTGATGTGAGGATCCCAAGATAGAATCCATCTATCGGTGATGCACATGTTCTCCTATGATCTCCGTGAAATAGATCTCAATCATCAGTTTCTAGGGTGAGGAGTTGAATTTTTTGTGTTGTTCATTCCGGATCACTCATGCCTTGGTTGTTAAGAAATCTCTCTGACACTTCTTATATTTGAGAGGGAGAGAGAAGGAGGATTTGAGAGAGAATTAGTTGTTCCCAACAATTCTTTATTTTGAATTTTAGATTCTCTACATATTATAAATTTCCATCAATTTATAGAGTTAAGATTTAGGTAAAAATAGTAGTTAATTTTTGTTTTAAATTAAATAAAAATTATTAATTTTAATAACCCCCATGAAAAATAATACTAATAATAATATTATTATTTTGAGGCATGCGCCAACTTTCCAAATAAAAAATATTATTTAACTAGTTTGTCAATTAATATTTGTCACCAAACATGGTCTTGGTGCATTTGAACTCATTTTGAATTTACTGAACACCCAAATAAAATTTTTATTTATAAATATATATTTAATTCACATACTAGAAAATGAATGACTATATAAAATTAAATATAATAAATAAAAAAAATTTAATCGCATATCGTTAAATAAATATTTATTTATTTTATATGATCGATATAACATGTATGGAGTTCTTCTTTCAAATTTATAAAAATATTTTTCTGATTAATTAAACTCAAATAGAGTTAAATCGAGATCAATTGAAATAGATAGTGTGTAACCCTCTAGGATTCTTTCTCATTAAAATTAGGATACCTTCCCTAAAGGCCAATATTATTATCTAGAAATCAGTCAAGGCACCCAAGAAAATGAATATAATGTCTCTACATTGAAAATCATATATGACCGATCACTGTGTGATATAATCCATTTGTCACAATAACACACCAAGAAAGTTTCACATATATATCAACAACCTATATTCTTGTTATCTATTTCATTGACTATCTGAAATGAACACATATTTACACCATCACTATAGAATTTAATGTGTTGGGTCTGTTGCAATAAAATGGATGAGATATCATTATACATAAATATATAATTGAAAAATCATTCCTCGACATATCCATTAGTGGCATATCAATCATAATATACCCAACATACCATGCATCCCACCAACACAGGTCATTACAGTTTTTGTTAGAAAATCTAAATGTCCATGTAATAACTTACACTAATGATAATCTTAAATTATATGTACCATTACACACACTTGCAGATAGGAATATCTGATAGCACCAATATATGTGAAATTACATCGGGTGGGTATTTTCTTATATTCTCTGGTCATGGTGATTACCAATTGTGAAAGTAATGAGAAACCCCTCATTCTCTTATGATCACTCACACCGAACATTATAAATACATTGTGTCCAATCCTATTTGGTTATACCACCATAGAACTAAATTAAGAATATTATCATATCACTACAAGCTCCTCATCATATCGGGGAACAATCAGGACATTATCAAAGAAAAATATAATCTAGGACATTATTACATTAAATCCATTTATAAACAAAGATTAATATGTAATAATATGTTAAATTGATATTAAATAAATTAAATAAACATGTAATCAATGTATTGTCAGTTAGTATTTGGAAACATACTCTAATAAACATCCACTTGGAATAGAGAAAAATTCATATAACATTCATTCCACTGTACCAAACTAGATAATCATGTTTATACTATGTCAATGAATTATTCAAGGGATAATCCATGTTTTAATCCATTGAAATATTTCTCATTACAAATCACCTTTCTGAGAAAAATCCCTCAAGGATTGATACGTCCAATGTATGTGATTCATCTATTGATGTGACCTTTGATCTTTTGTGAGATCCATCACTAGAGGATTATCAAAATAGAGTGTTATATGATATTTACTTCTATGTACAATATCATGTTCTCAAATAAAGCTTTATATCCATGTGTATTTTTTAGCGACCTCAGAAGCCACAATATAATCAGAAACTGCTATTGAATCTATGGACACATACTAATTTGAGCTCTTTTAGCTCACAAAACCTATAGCTAGGTTGAATATGCACCATGTTTTTTGAATTCATATCATAATGATTAGTTTGGAAACTATCATATGAAAATACTCTGATAACTTTTTTATCATCTCCTCAACAGACTAGGAACGTATCCTTAGTTCACCTTAGGTACTTAGGTATTGTCTTGTCCACCATCATATGGCGTTCACTTATATCATCTTGATATATACCCACCATAATCAATGTGTTAGATAAATCTAGCCTGTTAAATAAAATAACATACATGACTGGCCCAATTTCTAGTGCATATGGAAGCCTTTAAATTCTGTTTCATTCCCCATGTGTTTGAGGACACGTTTTCATGGAAACATTAATTCCATGTGCCACCAGAAAAAATACAACATTGGATCTATTTATAATGTATCTCTTAAATATCTTTTCAATTTACTTACATTGAATTGGGCCATGAAATAACCTTTATATATCCCAAGAGATATTATTCCCACGAATATATGCTAATTATCCTAAGTCAGTCATGGGTAATTATTTATTCAACCATGACTTAACATGCTGTAAGACTTATTTTTCATTTTATATGAGTAATATGTCGTCAATATATACTATCAATAACAATTTCACTTACACTAAAGAGTTTTTAGATTCAATTATCACACTCATTATTTATGAAAAAATAATCTATTATGAGTTTATCAATACTAATATTCACTTACCAATAATATTTCATTAAAATATAAGTGTATTTTTTCAATTTTCATATATTTTTAGCATCATGTAAAGTCCCACACCCTTCAGGTTCTATCATATAAAAATCTTCATAATGGTTCATGATAAGGAAGGTTGTTTGAAAATCCAATTTCAAAATCACATAATGATGGTAATCAAGATTGGAATGTTGAATTTTGATGTATTTCAGAATTGGAACTGGGGAAACTTTTGTATCATAGTAAATGAATTGATGTTATTTAAACCATTTTGACACCATTCATACCTTATAGGTACTGACATGTCCTTCCACATCCATTTTCTTCTTGAATACCAATTATCAACCAATGGGATTTACATCTAGTATTGGATATACCATGATCTAGACATGGTTTTGGTACATCGAATCCAATTCAAAATTCAAGGATTCCTTCCCATAGAAACACATATTCCACTTACTACATCCTTGTAGGTTAGAGGATCATTATTTTCAACTAATAATTACTCACAATCCTTCGTGACTATAATACCATAACATTCTGGTTCTCAAACAACTCTTTTAATCCTATGAAATACTTGTGTCTCAGAAATAGTTTTATCTTCCATTGGGATTTGTGCAATATGTTCATATACCAACTGTTGTGTACCTTGAGCCTCAACTTCATCAATGTTTCTCTCTCTCCCATTATATATTTTATTGATGTACTCCCTCTAATAGAATATAGTGTTTCATTGCAATATAAATTTATTTCTTAGGGATCATATATCTAATATCACCTTGTTTTCTTCTGTTATCATATAATGGGGCACATTTTTACTCAGTGTGGATGTATGTTTCATGAAGAGCCCTTAACAAATACTTCGCTTCCCCACACATGTAAATTCAATAACATGATTTTTCATCCACTCTAAAACTCATGTGTAATACTTTCTATAAATTTATTCTGCACTTAGTTTATTATATTTATTTATTTTTATAAAGTCTCTACCAAAAAAGATAATGGAAGACTCACTTGACTCATCAATGATCTCATCATGTCTGGTAGGGTGTTTTTCCTTCTTTACTTATGTCCTTACACTAAGGTATATAAGGTTGAGTGATTTGGGATAAGATCTCATACACTTGTAAGTAATCAATTATGTGTTCCCACCCCTTACATCAATAGAAAATGGTCCACACACATTGGTATGCTCTAATTCGATAATCTATTTATCAATTTTACCTTTCTCACTAAATGGGAATTTGTTTCATTTTTCCTTGTAAACATGCATGAAAGGTACTGTGTGGTTTTAGACCAAAAGAATCCAAATATACATCTTAATAAATTTTGTGAATTACATTTGTAGCTGTCATCCATTGATCAGGTCAGCAGACGTCTGTGCACTTTATGTATGCGTAGTTATTATAATGTTGTGGACTGTGTTCGCATTGTTGGTTAGAGATCATGGCGGTGCCTTTCCTAGGGGAACTCTGGTGGTCGTTTAAATGGACATTCTAAATTACCAGGCTGCAACATTTCTGATCACTAGTGGGACAATCAGTAGGACAGATTGTGAGATCATTGAAATGGGATCCAACGACGAGGATCAAATGGACAACATGATTCTTGACGTAATGATCAGACATAAGATGTAGATCCTACTAATTTTTCCCTAGAGGCATTTCCTACCTATGAACTTTACGACCCCGCAGATAGAGAGGAGACATCCTTTGAAAAAGAAGACCGAAAGATCTCCCATCCTCTGGCATGGAAGTTGATAAAGTGCTTCATTAGGGAGACTCCTCATTTGCATTGGATAAACCAGATGGGGAGGATTTGTTCCCAGATGTGTGATCTATGCACTGGGGGAGTAGATCCACAGCATCACTATATGATCATTTAAGAATTCATGGCCAAGAACATTCGGGATCATGATCGCAGCCTCGGTGTGGGATGGAAATGGATGAAATTGTAGAACATCAGGAGATATCAGGAGGCCAAAGGGGAGGTTCAATGGTTTCGGGCATGAGCAGACATCACTCATTTATCATCAATTCACAATCAGAGCTTTTTTGATGAATGAAGGACCAACTTACAGAGGCCTAAGAATGAATAACGCATGCTTCTGAGGATATGGCCATCATCCAAGTCGACAAGGAGCGGGCCCGGGTTGTGGCTAAAAAATTACTCCCCATTGCTTCCAAGGAGAAGAAGGAAGTAAACAGGTGATGTCATATTTTGGATGCGACAAGCCAAAGATTGGCGGAGCTTGAATGCTCTATCGAAGAGGTCATCCCATCCATGGGAGGGGTCGATCCTCGAGTGATGTAATACATGAAAAAAAATTAATCATTTTTTAATGATTTGATTTTTAATGCAATATTCATTCATGGGTTCCATTATTTGTTTTGGTATGCAACCTATCTATTATATTCAAGAAGCATCTTGTGATCAATCCCTAAGCTCACATGTGTCAGGGCCCGGTGTGGGAAACAAGGGCTGACCACCTCGTTGTGCATTCCAAATATGAGAGTGTCGACCAAGATTTGGGAATCTAGGGGTTAAACAACAAATCCATAATACCCGGAATTAAAAGGGGGGAGTCCTGACTGGAGGGAGAATTTCTCAAAACACTCAAAATGTCATTTTTCCAAAATTCTCTACTGCACGAGCGGTATAATGCCTAGAGAAGTAGAATCAATCCGAACAGAGGGGAATGGTAGTTTTGAATCATGATACCCCAAATTCAGAACACTGTAGGGGTGGAGTGACAATGTAGGGTAATTGTTGGACATGTTCAAAACACATTATCATTATAGTATTATCCTGAAATGGGGATATAAAGGAGGAAAAACCACTGATCATGATCTAAATATGAGGCCTGACTCAAAATTTTATCCATTACTCTTCCAGAACGTTGGCTCATGATAGTAGGTGAGCCATTGGCCAAGCATCCATACTATTAATGGGTTCCATTAGATGTGAAATAGGATGAGGGTCTGAATAAAGGGTATGCAAAGCATAGGGGGATGATTGATGGGTTGTTCTAATGAGGCCAAAACTCTTTAATTTTTGGCACTGTACTACAAACACATTAATTGGGTGCATCAGTTAGTTAGGGGATCAAACTTGTTTCTGAACAAGACCTCTATGGTAAGGACATTCAATGCCTTTCACTTTTACATCATGTGGATGCATTTGATAAATGGAATAGTTTAATGTCATATGATATAGAAGTTGAAGATAGTTTAATGGTCATACTTTTTGGACCAAGGTTAATAGTTTAATGTCATTTTACATAGACAATTGGATCATAGTTTAAGGTCTGAGAGACTGGAAAGTGATCGAGGCCGGGGGGCCAAAAGGGTTAATGACCATGAGGTAGGTCCCTAGTTGAAATGTCTGGGCATCACTACCTATCTCATAATGGTGATAATCATTCAAAACGTAGTTCTTAAGCATATCATGGTCGGAGACCAACGATGGTGCATGAAACCCTCTCTGATGAGGAAACTAGAGAAGCCCATGGTTAATAGGGGCATCGTGAACTAGATCAGGGTATAAACACAATTTAGTGTCATGTGTTGAGAACACAAGGACTCATGCAGTTTAATTTCATACGATAGGACCGGGAGAGATAGAGGATATCCCAACAAGGGAGTACACTATGTGGTAGATATAAACCCGACGTGAATAAGGACATAAGGATCCCATATCAAATCATCTTCTCTATGGGGAAATCATAGGTTGAGGGACCAAAAATGAGATTTAGACTGCGCTCTGGGCCAAGTGCCTGGGTTTTCCAACGTACCCAATTATGACGGGGATCAAGCCATATGTAATTCTAAGAGTGGTGTGGTATATACCAGTGCCAAGACAATACTATTGTGTGGGTCTGGCTCACACACCAAAAGAGTCGCCTTTTGATAGATCTTGTTTTTTCTTTAGGATGGTGTGTGTTATTTTAGTGAAGTGATAATCATAGGACAGAGAATCCTGGTGGCGTGACTGGAATCAGGCCATAATTAGTCATTGAAAAATGTTATGGTGGAGGAATGATACCCAACAATATTTCCCCTCATGTGAGGATATCACAATAAAGGTCCATTTTTCATCATGCAACCAGGACGATAATGTCATAGTCTAGTGTCGTATGATAGAACCTACTGATTCATTTAAGTAGTGTGCAAAAAATACACAAAATTTTAAAGTCATGTGGGACCTAGAAGCACATTTTAAGGTCATATGTCTTGGAAACTACACCCCTCGCAATTCTAGGGAAGAGACCTCCGGCCTAGGGGCAAGAAAAAGTTAGAAAATATGGGGAAGGACATGTGGATGAAACGTCCACGTGTTCCTATGTATCCCATGAGGATGGGAATAAAGACATACTTAGTTCTTGAGGGTGCAGTTTAATGTCTTTTGGGACAATGTACATGAGATACTAGCACCTCGAAGTGATGTACATGGTGAAACTATTTAAAACCACACCCCCAATTCTATGAATTATATGACCACAAGGCCAAACAGAAGAGGTAATTAGTAGATCCTGAGTTAGTCCCAAAGATAAGATGTCTGGGAATTCCTATGTATCCCATGAGCATGGGAATCAAGATATACGTTGTTCTATAAGATTTTATTCTTATGATTTACGGAATGAACAAAGAAAGAGATCTTAGTTTAAGGTCTTAATGTTTTGACCACGGAGAACTGAAACTCTTCCAAGTGGGTGAAAACCTTGATCTGATCCTTAAGACCATGAAATCTATGATCAATGTGGGAAATAGGGGTTGATAAGGTCTTTATAATGTGTGGAATGCATGAAATGGGAAATTGGTGTGGAGCCCCAAATGACACCTCACCAAAACATTGTCGTCCTATTGTGAAAATGTGCACTGAGGGATAGTAACAAGAGTGTCAAAATTCAACTTGGACATGATGGAGTGGAAAATGATGTGAATTATGCAACTAAAATTGATTTCTTTATAGTTTTTTCATGACAATAAAGGATAACTGCTGACCATGTTCGAAACACAGCATTCATATCGGGTTGCCTGAAATGGGAATGACAGATGAGTGTCGACCATTGACTTCGATCACAACACTGGACTTGTATCAAGTTTTTGTTCAAGGTCCATGATGGCATTGTCCTGAAATGATATGAGATCTCTTAGGCGAAGAATAAATACCGTTCGGTGGGGATTTTGGACGTGGAACATGATGAAAGCCCAAATGAAGGGGAACATGAAGCCTAAATATGTGCTAGAGCTTGACTATGTTGAATCTGACACACGAGGTCCAGAACTAGAGTGCTCTTGGGCACATTGGTAAACTACCAGGAAGTGTCGTGGGACCCATTTCAAGAGCAATAGAGTCGAGGAGATGAGTGTAGAACAAGGGAAGGAGGAGTTCTTAGGAGAAGTTAGAACATGGTGTGGTTGTTAAAAACTAATGTGAATGAGGAAATTAGCCCATTCCAAATCACAAAGCATCCCTTATGAAGAAATAAAGCCATGTTGCTAGAGATATGATGAGGTTTCCATGAAATAGGTCTGGACCCAAAGACAAAACGTCTAGGTGGTCCAACGTATCCCTTGAGGATGGGAATCAATCCATACATAGTTCTAGAATATGATGTGCAGTTTTACGTCTAGTGTAAAGGACACAAATAGGGGAAAGGTATCTCAATAAGGTGTGTGTATGAATCGGTGAGTGACCTTGTGTGATTGAGGACACAAGATCATACCATATCATAGAATCCCAAATGAGAACAAGTTCTTGGGGGCAGAAAAGGTCAAGGGATCCATGAGATAATTTCACATCCAGTTTGTAGTTTAACATCTTACGGTCATGACGATAATTGAGGGATGTCCCTAGAGGATGTCTATGAACTGGAAATAAATATCCCCAAATAGATGAGGGGATAGATTCTAGGCCATACCACACAATCCTGAGTGACAACTTGAGTCAAGGGACCCAAAAGGTGAGAGAGACATGAGACAGGAAGTCCTCACCAATTTTCAATTTAACAACTTGTAATGATGATGATTGAGATCTTAGTTTATGGTCCTAGAGCTCTAACCATAGACACATGACCCTTAATGAAGGTATTTCCTTCCCAAAATTCCTAATCTCACATGAGAAATGCTCATTGTATGAAACAAGGAATAAGATCTGGCTCTCCCTATCATATAAGGGTAAGACAACTAGACTCGAACTTCTACCCAAATCAAAATGATGTTTGAAGGGATAGAGGGACAACATGAACCACTACACCCAATGTTTCGAACAAATGGGGGAGGTGACAATGATGAAGGATATATTTGACCATGTTCAAAACATAGTGTACATATCATGTGAACAGAAATAGGAACAACAAATGAGTATCGACTTCTGACCATATTCACCATGCAGGACATGTATCAATTTATCATTCGAGGTCCTCAAGGGGGTCAGCCTGAAATGATAGGAGAGCTCATAGGTTATGTATACATATCATTTGATGACCATTTTGGATGTGAACTAAAATGATGTCCCATTTAAAGGGAGTGTATAAAGAATAAATGTGTCTTTTCAATTTAAACGTCAAGTTTGAAGGTGGAAAAGGATGAGATATCCTAGGAGAGGGATATATGATGTTTTCATCATGAACCAATCATAATGGATGGAAAATCGGGCATGGAACCAAGTTTTCTGACCCGAGGGATGATCCTAAAGTTTGGGGCTGGGTCGGAAGATAATATGTTCGAGCACTTCTTCTTATCCCATAAGGATGTGAATCAAGCTACATGTAGTTCTTGATGTACATGAAGTTCAATGTTGGGTAGAGAGGATGTGGGAGAATAGAAAAACTATGAGAGGGGACATGGTGCAATCATTTTAAACCTGAAATGAGTGGGGCCAAAGGATCCCACACAACACCATGTGGGATCCTCCAAAAGTACTATTCCTAGGTTGTAGTCAAAGAGGAATCTAGGGATGGACTCATGACGAGGTGTCCGAGTGTTCCTACATATCACATGAGGATGGGAATCAAGCCATACATAGTTCTCAACAGTGTTGTGTTGTTTAACGTCATGTAGAAATAATGTTTGATTGTTTGATGTAGTGTGGGACATTCAATAGTTTAACGTTAATTGGGATGACATATAATTTAATGTCACGTGAGATATAACAGTTTAAGTTCCTAGGGGACGGGATAATGTTTAACATCCTACAGAACGACATACATTTTAATGTCATGTGAGACATAACAGTTTAAGCTCATGTATGACAGGATATAATTTAACATCCTGCGGGATGACATACTGTGTAATGTCATGCGGGACATAATATTTTTTGGGTATGTAGGACCTTGTACAGTTTAACATCCTGTGGGAAAACATACAGTTTAATGTCATCTGGGGCATAACAGTTTAAGGTCAAGTAGGATAGGGTATAGTTTAACGTTCTATGGGATGTCATATAGTTTAATATCATGTGGGGAAAAACAATTTAAGGTCATGTAGGACCATATATAGTGTAATGTCATACAAGAGGACATAAAATATAATTTCATGTGGGAAATAACAGTTTATGGTCATGTAGGACCCTGTTTTCTCAGGCAATGTATTGCTTGAGGAACTTCGCATTGGTGGGTGGAGTTATATTCTCACCATCCATGTTAACCAGGGAGTATGGTCCATTGAGATAAACCTTGTTAATAATGTTTGTTCCTTCCCATTTGGCCTCTAGCATGGGTGGTTTCTGACCAGTTATCATTGGTGTTCTCAAGGCCAACACCTGGTCACCTTGCAAGAATGAGAGGAGTTGACCTTTTTTGATGAATGATCTAGCTATCCCATTATGATTCCTTTCAAGATTGTTTATGGTACGAAGCCTTTTCTTATTGGGTGCTTTCAATTCATCAATATGGATTTTAGCTACTTTATATGGTGCTTTCTGATCATAAATATATGTTCATAGCGAATAAAACTGAATCTTGATGAGAAGTACAGAATCTGTTCTGTAGACCAAGGAGTATGGGGTCTCCTGTGTAGAATTTTGATTCTTTGTCTGATATGCCCAAAGGGAACTGGGGATTTTGTCTAGACAACTCTTTTTGTTCTAACCAACCATTTTTTGCAGAATGTTAGAGATGGTCTTGTAGAATGCCTTGATATGCCCATTTTCTTTCCCGTGATAGCAGGCAGTATGGTTAGAATGGATATTGTACTTGGCTTACAGTTTCTTCTACTCAGCTTCCTGGAAGTTGGTGCCATTATTGGTAAGGATGAAATGAGTGACTCTGAACCATTTGAGGATATTGGAGCTCATAAATTAAGTGATTGAAGGGGCTCTGACCTCCTTGAGTGGGACTGCCTCGACCCACATGGAAAAGAAAACCGTAGTAGTCAGAATGAACCTGCATTGGCAAGCTATCGCTAGTGGATATGGTCTGATGACATTGCATCCCCAGAATCTAAAGAGCCAAGAGTAATAGGTTGTGTATAGAGGATCTGGTGGATGATGAACAAAATTCCCTTGAATTTGGAAGGAATGTAACCTCTTGGAAAACTCTATTTAGTCATGGATCATGGAGGGACAAAAATACCCCAGTCTCCGGATCTGGTGAGATAGTTTTCGCCCAGTGCAATGATCCCCACATAAAATAGAATGAACCTCCGACATTACCTAAAAAATATCAACTCCTTGAATGAAACAGAGAAAAACCCCCATCAAACCATCACTTTTAGAGGATCCACAGAAGACTGGAACAACTCTTGAGAGTAAACTACAACACGTGGCGTCGGATTCGCTCTCACTCGGCTCGATCTGTTAGGAGATTTCCATGCTAGAGATACTTTACAATGGGGTTCCTCCAATTAATAGTTACACCCAACACTATGTCAGGAGAATTTGGGGGTCCTGACATGGAGGCGCTGGCGGTAAGGTGTCCTGCCTCTGGGATATCAGTATTATTTGGAGTGACGGGGGCGATGAATCTTCGGTTTGACACAGGGATAACCAAATCATCTTGATCAGGGTCCACAAGAGATGTAGCTAGGATGTCCATGGTGTCAACACAACCATTCTAGGAATGAGGTACATGGGTAACTTCATTCCAAGATGGGAACTGGCCCATCAACTGGAGGGTGTGTTCCAATAGTGGTATGAGTTCTGGATTCTGGCAACATAGTCACCCATTGATTTTAATGTGCACTAGTTTGGAGTCCCATTTCACATTCTAGTGGGGAACTTCAATATTGAGGGCCATATTGAGGCCAGGGATGATATCCTGGTACTGTGCTTCATTATTGGTATATATCTCTGACAACATGAATAAATATAGAAAAATAGCTTATTTTGGAGTGATGAAGACGATACCTAGGACAACTCTATTGAGTTTGGGGTCAATGAGACTTGTGTCTTAATGGATCTGGGAATCACCATCAAATTTCATTTTACAACACAATATTGATTGGTCTACCGAGATAATTGCATCATCGGGAAAATCAAGGTCTAGAGACTACTCTGCAAGAGATGGATGGGATGTAAGAAAATCCACCAATGGTTTCTGTTTGATAGCATTATGAGGGACAAACCTGATGTCGAACTACTGGAGAAGCATTTAACCACTAAGCTACATGAACTATCAACATGGGGTGGTTTAGGATGTACTTCAATGGATCTACTCGGTACACTAGTTGTACATCATGGTGCTGTAAGTAATGTCAGAATTTTTTTACTGGAAATACCAAAAATAGATAGCTTTTCTTGATATGGGAATATCTTGTCTCCATATTAGGGAGCATGTGTCTGAGATAGTAGATATATTTCTAAGTTCCCTCACTGTTATTCTATAATAGAAGGGTGTTGAGGGATCATTTCAGGGCAGTCACATAAATGACCAGTGACTTGTAACTCATATATTGCATTGATCAACAATTTTGTCACAGGAAAGTGAAAATCATATATCTGACAATGACAGTTGAGAACCTGGAAGTCTACACAGACTCTGATCTGTCGGTTCTTCTTCCTGGTCATCACAATGTTGGCTAGACATCTAGGTACTGGACTTCTTTGATGAAATTGGATCTGATGAGCTTATTAACCTCGGGATTGGCCATGGCACTATGATAAGGATTCATCTTTCTATAAGGTTGATTAAACCCTTGGTGCTTTGCTGGGAGACCGAGGTGGTGGGCGAATACCTGGGGATATAGTTTCTACATCTCGTTGTAACTCCTGGAGAATACATCATGGTTCTACTTTAGGAAGTCTACGTACTGTTGTATCTCCTCAAGAGGCATAGCGACACTAATCAATGTGGGTTTTTGGATCTGTCTTGCCACCAAAATTCACCTGCACCAGTTCATCATTCGTGGTAGAGATAACCTCTTCAATGGAATAAAGAGCATCCTCTACGTCCTATTCTTCACTTATGGTGGAGGGTTCATCAGCTGGAGGAGTTTTCTCCGAGTCGATAGATGATGATGGGAGACTAGTACCAGCCTGAGTGATTGTAGACACTGCATCAAAGAACTCATGTGATACCGAAACCAGGGCAATGAAATTTTTTTATCTGATCCCATCTGTTCTTTGGCCCAATTGTACATGATTGATGATATAGAATTAATAGTGGCACGTCATCTTGAGTTGGTTTAACCCATCCCGACTGAATAATCAAGTATGGAATATTTTTGTTTCCATGGGGAGGATATCAAGATATCGTATTGGTGTAGGGGGATCTGGGATCCCTCGAGCCAGATTTTTGTAGGAATACGAGGTCATCTTCTAATGTCACTTAGACTTGAGAATGTGGTTCTCCCATCTTCTATCTGAAATAATGAATTTCCCCATATCTAGGGTCATAACCTCTAATCGATAGATCGGGAAAATGTAGGCATCATCTAGATCTGTCCATGGGTCGGTTGTATCCAACGCATGTTCAACCTCATAAGCCTAAATCTGTTTGTCCTCGCTCTTGTAATATTTGGCATCAAGGCATCATGCTTCACATTAGGAAAAGGGAGGCACGCCACCTTGGATTACACCCAATCGACCATTAAGGGAATACTTAAGGCACTGGTGATACGATGATGGACCCAACACATGAAGATGAAGACACCGCCTACCCATCAATGTGTTGTAAGCAATGTCCTATGAAACAACCATTAACATGGTGCTATCTAACAAACTGAAAAACTTGGTTTTTAGGAGGATATTATAAACTGGTGTCTGTTCCATCCTATAATAACAATGGATTTTCAGGTTGGATGGAATGAGTTTATCCTTAGATAGCCACATATTACTGAGTCTCCATATCGGGATAAGTTTGATTCCCAATCCTATGTCGACAGGACAATGACGAACCTCCATTCCATGGATATGGCCGGTGATATACTATGGGAATATTTTCACTTATATAGGAGATCCTTCATTTCTCTAGAGAAAGAGATTGTGGCTGGGAATTCAGAATGCTTGGCTACCTCGGCAAATAAGGCTTTTACAGTTATTACCTATGTCTCAAATTGGAGGGGGATTCTTAATGCCTCAGAAAGGTATTAACGCATATCCACTGATAGGAAAAGATCCTCAAGGATATAGAGTCTCGCTAGAAGGATGGAAATATTCTTGAGGACATCATACTTCTATGCCAAGAGTGATCTTCTACTTATGAGAGGTCGCTCTATGGCAGGAGGTATAGGGAGCCCTGCTGGTTAGACCGGTAGTTGAATGGTTCTTGGAAGGTACCACTGCTCACTAGCTGAATCCTATGGAGTGACTACTGGATGAGGTTCATAATATTGAGACTGTTCTGTAACGAATCATGGATGATCACGACACGATTGGGGTTTCTCTACCTGATCCAATGGCACGAATGGCGGTGAAGTAGGACTGGAAGACATTAGATGAGAAGTATGCGCGTGCTGAGCTCTATTTGGGACTTGTAGTCTAGTTCTAATGGCATGCACAGCCTTGCTGGAATTGATTTCTATGGTACACCAACAACCAATATAGTTGCAGCCCCACCGATGCTTGCAATGGCTGGGGACATTGGGAAGATTCATCTGGCACTCCTCATCATCTAGAATCATGTAGGGGTTTACTATCTCCACAGTGTTAACTAAGGCGTACCCTTGATTTTCACTTAACGAATCATCCACCACTGGACGGATTTTGGGGAAAATGCCTTCTATTGATTTATGAAGTCACTGAGAGTATGGGATAATGACAAAATTGGTGAGGGAAATTGTTTTCCCTTACGTCGTCGATTCATGATCTTCTAAAAAGAGGACAACTGAGGTGACGATGTATAAGTAATAGTTGCAGCAAACGCAACAGATTCTGAAGGCACAAGTCGATTCATAAAAGCACGGATAATACCATGGTCATGAGAAATCTCCTTATGAGGCATCCAATTTTCATAGAACTGGGACCCATTGTTGGAAACATTGTACCATTCACCCTATCTTTCACTACCGATATCTGGCTTCACGAAAATACATTCCACTTGTGCTGCAGTTAGGCCCAACATGACTATATCATTTCCAACCTCGTCATGATGCCATTCTTTAAACACATATAACTTTTTAATGGTGTCTCACAGGATTCGGTGATAGGGGTATTAGTTTTGGGGATCAGTTAGATAAACCTCTTATGGCCTCCTATATTCAGGAAAACATAAAAGTCCATGTTCTTGGGCATTATGGAATTAACTGAGGACCAGCGCCTTATTGAATGATTAGATCCGGTTTCTTCTATCTGAGAAGGTGTCTATAGGAGCCTAACCCTCACTGGGGATGGAGGAGCCTGTCGAAGAGGTAGAGCCTGGTTATCTTGCTTAGGTGGTGGTCATGCATTATGTAAGGGCACCATACGATTCTGAGGTGGATGCTTTTGGGCCGGAGGCTGTGCCTGTGGTGGTTGTCCTCAGTGTTCTTGTAGGGGAGCTCCCCCGTTAATAATTCTAGTTGTCTGGGGGGATCTATTTGAGACACCATGTTGGGAACAACTTTGGAATCCCTTATCGTGGGAATTGCAGGAGGAAATAGACATGCCTAGCTGGCCTACTATAGGGCCTCTACTAGGTGTTGGGACTTATTAGAGAAGTATTAGAATAACCCGAGGTAATTCTGGGTGATCAAAGAGGGGACCAGTTCTATCTTGACATTCCCTAAACACATTGTCCTCAATTTCTCGTGATTCAATGGCATGTCAAGAGAGTATGTGAGCCCTTTCCACCGAGCGACAAACTCTGTGACGTGCTCATCTAGTATCTTATTTCACATGAAGAGGTCTACAATACTCATCTTCTGAGTGGGGGAACAGCAATGGTAAATAAATTACCTTTAAGATATTCCCAGTTGGCTACTAATATGATGGGTAGTTGGCTATACCCGACAAACATGGGCCCTTCCAATGTTTGTTTGAAGCATCGGAGTTTGATGGCCTCCTGCTATGCTGGAGTTCCCTCCATGGGTCCACATCTTGAGATTAAGTGAGCTAGATGCTGAAGTGGGTCACCCATCCCATTATAGTGGAAAAGGTGGGATTTCTAAAACATGGGGGGTGCTAGAATTTCATACACCCATGCCTCGATGGCTTTCCATTAGGCAGGATTTCCACATGTTGAGTCTCTAATGCCTCTAGGCAATCAATGAGTGCCACCATCAGATTATCTGGGCGGGGGTTTCTTTCTTGACGGGGATCCCTGACCACCAGTGCATTGGCAGGTTCTTCAATGTGATAAGATGTCCCAATGACTCCTTGAGAGGTTTTTGGGATGATCTGCGGAGAGGCTGGGGGTACATGAGAAGGGTCCCATTGATTGTCACGTCGCTCGGGTATATTTCGCAACACATATCGCACGATCTGGTTTTATTTTACAACCTATACCCTATCTACATGGACAAGAGAGTCAGGGTCACCAAGAGGAAATTCTCCGAGGGTGGGGGAGTTTTCCCTGCCCCTGCTTCCCCAGGTGAGGATCACCATAGTCTGGTCGACACTCCACGACCTAGTCAGCAAGGAGGTCGTTGACCATCTTATTATGTTCTATAAGCTATTTATGGAATACAACTTTTTTGGGATCATCCTCCATCTTTTTTACTAATCTATAATGGTTGGAGTTTTTTATGGCTCTGAGCATCACCTATCCCTTATTGGTATTTTGGTTGAGGACCAATAACTCGGCAGGAATGCGAAGACTCAAAAGATTTCTCTAGTGGCAGGTAACCCTTCAATACAGGTACAAAATATGTGTCACTCCCCCTTGGGGTATGTATTATCCAAATAGTTTGGTCTCTGTCTCATCCTCTGATAAATACACCATGTTAATTGTGCATCTACCTAGAGACCTATTATAATTATTACCTGGAAAGTCGGGTTTGCGCCAGATATATATGAAATGGAGGGCAGCATACAGCCCCCAGCCATAGATCTACATGTGTGGGGATCCACCTTGATAATAATTCAGAGCACTTTAATGCTATGAATGCATAATTGTAGGAGGTTCATTTGGCAGCCTGGTGACTTAGGGCACTGGGCCATGGGAAGTGCGGCCAAATCAACCAAATGGAATTGTTGACCAATTTCTTCGATGTGCGCCTAAATATTTGGGTTGGCCACTCATTGATGATGAAGACGAGAGTGAGTCACCCAGAGAGTTTGGTGAAAACATCAAACCTCCTCCTGGGTGAGTGCTTCGATGCCTTAAAATTCAGCATTACAATGGGCCAAAACATCTCTAGGAAATGATCGGCTGAAAGAATGTCCCACAAGCTCCATGGCTCATACTCGGGGTCTGGCCCTCGATTTCCACACTTTTCAACTAGAGGATGCTAGGTAACAGGTCGAAATAGTGAAGCAGACCACTGCGATGGTAGGATGGTAGTGGAGAATATGGAGAGTGGGCTAACAAGCCTCTGCATCTTGGGTTATCATCCGGAGAGTGCATTGACTTAGCTACCACATCGTAATAAGACGGGATGGTGTCCATAGTTTAGGGAGAAGGGACTATGGATAATGGTGGTAAACCATGCTGTTTCTCATCCTCTATTGGTCCCTAAAACAAATCTCTTTGATATCTGGTCAAGGTAGAGAGTGATCCAAAAAAAGATGGTGGTGATTGTGTGGATAGGCCCTAGGAAGATGCCAACTCCTCAACATCCTAAAAGTATTTCTGAAGGGTGGTAGGGATACAGTGGACCTTGCATTCCAGAATTATGAGAATGATATGCCTTTTCTTTGCCCTAGCCCTTGACATAGAGGATTAAGGTGAGGGTTTCGTTGCAGAATCATATTCTGCCTCAGAATCGGAGAAGCATTCAGGTTTAATCTAGGTTTGAATATTCCCAAAATTATTTTTATGGTGGAGACGACCCACCATCCTACCCTAAGACGGATCTTATGAATATGGTATATTTCTATCATTAGGATGTCTATTAGCCGAACAGGTGCTGGGGCATAGAGGACTTTTTCCTGATTCAGTTGGGGTGTGAGGCGCACATAGACAGATGTCAAAGGGAATATGGGTAGGACCCCTGTGTCCACTGACTGAAGTACAGAGGGAGTCTCAGTGATAATTGATGGAGCAGGTAGGACATCCGCCAGAGCTAGTGGGAACATGGGTAGGACCACCATTTTTGTGTCCCCTAACAACATTGGTAGGAGGAGGGTCCTCGTACTGGCTGATAAGAACATTAGTAGGACCTCTGTGCTGGGTGTTTATGAAGCGAGGCAAACATCCACTTCTTTGGTTGCTGTGATGAGGAGGACCTTTTTTGGAAGTTGTAAGGACATGGGGAATACCCCCACATTGTATTTTTACCAAAAATATAACATCATTACACTGGGGACCTATGAGAGGTGGAATGGCTTCATACCAGAGGTTATGGGTGTGAAGGATCCTTACATAATGAGCGTCACTCTGGCGAGGAGGACCCAAATCCGGGTTGAAGGTGGTATGGGGAGGACCTCCGTGCTGATCTTGAGAGCATGGAGGACCCAAATTCTCAATGGTAGCAGTACAGGGAGGTCCTCTGTACTAGGTTTCGTTGCTGTGGGTCAGCCCGCGGTGGGCACTACATGTGCCTGAAACTAGGAGAGTCGACTCAGCCTGCCTGGGGGCCTCGATCCGGGTCGGGTGGATTTGTGTCTATACTAAGCGTAAATATGGGACTAATGGTATATGTCGACGGTGGTACAATCCACAGTAGTTGTTGACGTTGATTCCCCTCGGTTAGCATCCTCCTCTGCCTGTTCCTGACACTTCCATCAAGTCAGCTAGACTGGGGCTGGTGATATAGGTGCATAGCTTACATGTTCCTCATCTTGTGTGGCTAGGTGGTGGAGTTGGTGAGGATTAGTCGGGGCCCTCCTTAGGAGCCCCTAGATTGGGATCCCAACTGGGATGTCCAAGAAATTCCTCACCTCATTGTCATAGGGGATGGGGTCATCGAATCATTCGGGGGAGAGGCTCGAGAAACTGTTGTGCATTGGAGTCGGGAGCAATGGATCCCTACATGGCCCATGGGGGAAATGGTGGTGATAAGGCATATATGCCTCTATGTCCTTCCAATACATGTCCATTGATGAATAATAACTTCCTCCTTGTATCTTCAGATGAGGTCGATTATCTCCCTTTTATGAATGAATTCAGGCAGGGAGATGGGGCGTTGGCGCACAACAGTTGTGGACATAGGGGCTTCCATGGAGGAAATGAGCCCACACGTGAGTGTTGTGATGATGTTACCACTGCCCCTACATTGGTAGGTGGGAGGTCATCGGTTTCCCAATATGATAGCTTGGGTCCTTGAAGGTAGTGATATTAAACCATTAGTGCTGAAAAAAGGAAATGGGCGTTCAGTACCCCAATGCCATTCTATCTTCCATGGCTGGTAAGAAGGATCCATAATGACAGCGTCACGTTTGGGGATGTCCAGCATTTAACTACCCCAAATTCTAGTGAGTTTCATGCCAGATTGACTATTTTATTGGCAGGACCTAGTATCTGATAACTAGATTTGGTGACACGCTAGTCTATTGATTTCTCGAACGCTACTAATCATCACAATAAGTATAATATATTCATGTCGGGTTCACCATTTCTATTTCTGACACTTTTTACGTGGTACACATCCATCCAATATTAGGCATAGGACACATAGTTTTTGCCCCGCATTCCTGTTATCCAATGGCGACAGACATCCGTCACTTATTTAGGGATGTTCACTCCATGATTAAAATGGGATGATGGGATGTTGTTTCCAACTTCTATGGATTCCTCCTCAAAACTCATTACCTATTCTAGGTCTCCCTCATAAATTTGAGTCATGGTTCGTGAATCTCTTCCTAGTGCCATGTCTTCATGGCCTCCATTTAATTACAATGCTTCTATCATTACATTCCAAGGGGTCTCATCTGGGAAGAAACCTTTGGACAGGGGAGTAGTATTGTTGGACATCGCTGGCATGTCTGGATGATGGAACACTGGTGTGTCTGGGTTTTATACCCTTAGGATAGGTCTTCTTGAGGGTGCAGAATCTGGAGGCATCCCACATCAAATTCATAGAATTATATCCCATACACATGTCTCTGAGGTTTTCCTAAGCTTCCCATGTCTAAGACTAGTTATGTCACTTGTTTAACATCTATTAGAGATGGATTGGACATATCAAAACACTAACGAGAGTGGATCAGGTGGGTGAAACCCCTGGATGGATCACTAATGTTGGGGCTAATACGGGGTTAGTTACCCAGTTGTTGGTTGCAGTTTTGAGAAAGTGGGTGACATTATTTCACCGGGATCTGTCTGCCCAGGTAATAATCAAGATGAATGATGGAGATTTGAATGAAGTGGTGGGGGATGAGATAGAACTGTGGTGAAGGTGGAAGTAGTATTGGGCTTGAGCCTCAAAGAGACTTCCTAAGTATCCCCTTGGATGGGAATCAAATTCATCGTAGTTTGACGGGGCGATGGGGAACTTAGGAGGTAGCCCATATAGATTTGACTAGGAGGAAGTGGATCCTTCATGTTGGTGCATGACCTTCCGGAAAAACATTGGTTCGATGGAGAGAGAACCCGATGAGACATGGTTGAAGGGCCTAAACCTCAGGAAGGCTTCCAACATACCTTTCCTTGGCAAGGATCAAAGTCCACATATTTTAGGATGGGAGCTTATATTTGGGGTCTACACAGAGGATAGCGACCTGATGAATTTCTTGGGGATTATGCGTTGTGAGCATCCCTGGTTGGTCTAACACCACATGGGAGGAATAGAGATGTGGGTCCCAACAAAGGGGACTACAACAGCTTACCTTCGATTCCGGACTACAAAGTCTTACTGCTGGTTATGGTTGAAAATGGTTAACCACTGAATGGGATGAAAACGGCTTATCTCTGAATGGGTCTGAAAATGGACAACCATTTAATGGGGTTGGCAACATCTTACCACTGAATGGGGTTGACAACGGCTTATTACTGAATGGGTTTGACATTGGATTACCACTGAATGGGGTTGAAAATTGATTATGGTCAATTGGGGTTGAACCTCAAGGAGGCTTCCTACATACCTTTTCTAGGACACAAGGATCAAAGCCCATATAGTTCGAATGGGTATTGTTTAACATCATACGAGATGAAAAGAATCGTACATTTTAACATCGTGTAGGTCGAGGTTAAACCGACATGAAGTGGTCAGGACCGAGGGGTGTTGGTCTTGAACCATTGGAAGACTTCTTACGTACCTTCCCATGGATTGGATCAAAGTCCATATGGTTTGAGAGATTTGATGTTGTTTAATGTCATGCGGGATGAAGGTCAACCGTCATGAAGGGTTCCAAAGTAGTAGGTGTTGGGCTTGAACCTCAGGGAGGCTTCACACATACCTTGAAATGGAAAGGATCAAAGTAATTGTAGTTTGGGATGATTTAGGACTTACACTATATGGAGGCCTAGGAAGGATTCCATTGTCAATGCTTACTCTAATCCCACACAAGTCATAATCATTGTGAGAAAGAAGATGTTGGAAGGACCAGATGATCACATCACGGAAGGTGTATCCGTGGGAAGTGGAGTGGGGCTTACACGTGGTTATTGGCCCAAAGAGGAAACATGGGCTTACGAATGGTTAGTAGCCCAGGGAGATGTATATTTTCACATACTCAAAGATTGTGGCCCGATGGAGACAAATCCCAGATGAAGAGGGACGGGGTTTCAAGGATCTATGTTCCCATCTCTACTCTTTATATTTGGTGTGGAAGAAGAGAGGAGGAGCAGGGTTGTTTCCATTTGCAAGACAGGCTAGGGGATTACACCCAAATAGTTTCCCTTCCCCGCGGATAGGAGAAACTCCAACAAAAAGTATCACATTCCATGTGAGGAATATTTCACACTTATGGAGGCCAGTGGTCTTGGAGAATGTCTGAGATGGGGCACCCCATGTATTATGCATGGGTAAAGGTCACAGTTTAATGTCATGTGCTAAGGATTATGGTTCTTGGATGTTTAATTTACTGCAGCTTGGATGCTTTTGGTTCACTCTGCACCCCTTGGACTTACATACCTGATACCCACTAACACTTGGGTAAGGGAAGGTATCAGCATTTTCCTGGTGAGGGGGTTTCATGGAGTGATCCATTAGGGGGCCCACATTAGTATGGTTATGAAAAGAATCAATAGTCATTATTATGCCTATAAGAAGACGCATAGGGCTAATAAATGCAACGAAAATAAAAAAACATTGGACTTTGAAATTGGTCTATACAGACCAATAGGGTCGTACGGGAAAAGAGGTTTCAGGGAAAAGGGGTTCGCACAAAGAGGCCATATAATGATCTAGTGCTCCATGTAGTGGAGGGGCTTCACAAAGTGGTATGCTTCGCAAAGTGGATTTTCCTTGCCTAGGTATAGGGAAAGAGAGAACATAGAGGGTACTTTGTGAAGCAGAAAGTCTCTCACGAAGTAGGGCTTTGCGAATCAAGGGTTCATTGCGAAGCATTGCACCGCGATGCTGTATACCTCACAAAGAAAAGTGAGCATGCCCTAGCATGTTATTCACATGTGCCTAGAAGGTACTTCGCGAAGCATGACTGCATTGTGAAGACCCAACTCCCCTTAGGGATCTCCTTCCATTGAGAAGGGCCATGGTCATGGCGAAGGGCATCCCTCCTTAAAGAAAGGTGGTGTTTAATCTAAGGGAATGGAACCTCACGATGCTAAAGTACCCTAATGGAATCATTTTTAAAAGATCATATAGTTCATAACAATTTGAGATTTGAGAAGTAGAAAGGTCATAGGATCCATTATGTGGGATTAGGGGAAGCCCGGTATTTATAGACCAGAGGAAGCAAGAAGCTGGGATCACTCGATGTGAATACATGTGGTGCTTTGTTATAACCACATAGCCTCCCCCCTCTTTTTTTCATGACGTCTTCGAAAATGTCTTTCAGATCATGAAACCTCCCGCCTCTCTCCTTTGCAGTGGATTCAAAAAAGTCTTTCAGATTATGGATCCTACCACCTATTTACTTTTCGGATGATTCACAAACATATTTCGGATTGTGGATCCTCCGGCCTATTTGTTGTGCGATGCTCACAAAGGGAGCGGCTTCATGCCATCCGCGGTTCTATGGGGCTCTGCGAACAAGATTCGTGAGGAAACCACATTGGAGGTGGTTCACTCTTTGGGATTGCTTTTACTCTCACCATATTTGTGTGCCAAAAAATTCCACCCCCCCCCCCCTATGACTTGGAGCTAAGGAGAAAATGAGTGTCAATGTTAGAGGGTCAATGGCCCAATGGTTTTGGTCAGTCGCAAATAAGGCTCACGAAGTAGGGTCGCAAGTCACAGAGGCAATGTGGTGGTTGGGAGCCCCGCAATGCTCTCCGCAGCCGGACGTGCCATGAAGTACAAGTGTTCTTCGCATATAAATATAGAATTATGACATCTCTTTTCTTCTTTCTCTCCACCGCATTTTAGTGATAGTGCTCTTGATCTATGAAACTCTATGCATGTCGTGATTTCTCTCCATGAATCGGGCCTTCTGCTTTTCAGCTCGCAATGATTCCTTTGAATTTAAGAGGGTTCTCTTTGTGGATTGTGAATTATAGGTTGGGGGAAAGCCTCCACGATTTCTATTTGGGCCTAATCTTTGTGAACGATCTTCTCCAATGAACTCCGTGAATGAACTTTGCAAACCAGAACAAAAATAGTCCAAATTCTAAAAACTGAATGGATCACTCGAAAATTTCCAGGGGTCCTTGCAAATGCTGCCCAGAGGCAAGAGAAAGAGAATAGCCTAGGCATCAAAGAATTCATTCGAATCCAGTCAGATCATAATTTAGTGGTTGAGATACTGTTATAGAGCTAGAAGAACTACCCACACTGCAAAATGCTTCCTCTTTACGAATTTCTTCTGATGGATGAAGTATACATTCCAGAGGTGAGCAAGAATGATCCAGTTTATAGGTTCAGGACCACGTCTTGCCAACACAAGTTGTTCAGGGCTGGAAAAGGCCATAAGTGGGAGGAATTCAAACCTATTAATGTTGATTCCCTATTCAACCATGTGATTGACATTGATGGGAAGGCACTGCAGCTAGAGACTTATACCCCATTGTACCACTCCATCCTAAAAGTGACCCTAGGGAACATGGAGAGGGGTGGAGTGATGAGTGGGATCTATGTCAGGGCGGTAATTTCATAGACGAATGGGACAAGAACTGCTGGTTATGTCCCTCGTGTGAGGCGTTAAGGGCAAAGTTGAGAAAAGAGGACATGTACGAGGCATCTTGGGCTTCCCAATTCTATATCTACCAGCTGATGTAGTTGATTCCAGAACTACTGATCAGATGGTCCTCAAGGACCAACACTTTTCATTTTTAGCATAGAGAGGTTGGCATCAGCCTGTGCGAACTGCACCAGATATCAGGGGTCCAAATAATGGTGAAAATGTATGATCATTTCCTCCCCATTGTGAGCACATGGGAGGAACTAGAGTAAATTCCTCCTTTTTTAAGGGCATTGATTGACCTTGTACTAGGGGAGGACAAAAAATCGATGAGGTACATCCATTTCAAATGGTGTTTCAAAAAGTTCCTAAATTTTCCCAAAGATTGGAAGTTCCTTATGAGGCCTCGGACCTGCCCGAAGGGGGTTCCACAGGGCATGGAGCACTCATAATAGTGTCTCTTGGAGGATATCCAGTGGAAAACCTACTGATTTAGTGTTAGTACTGAGAAAAAACCAGTGGATAGGTTAGCTGCATTCATCGTGGAATTTATCGGTGGTTGTATACTTTTAGTAAGAGGCACGAAAATGGGCATGTGACCAAGAAAATTTATTATGGTGTCTTCACTGGTGATAGGAGTATGGTTCAAACTCAAGATCTTGATGCTCGACAAGTTTTATAATATGTTGTGGCATATCAATGAAGGTAAGAATCCATATAGGATATGTGGATCGATTCACCTTCAGTTTGGGAGGATAGTGGCGAAAATTAAAGGTATCTACGAATATCCAAACTCCATCTTTTCTCTAGGATCGAATTTTTTCCCACCCATTCTTATTGTCGTAGGGAGATTTCCATCTAAGATGGACCCTCTATTGGTTCTGAACCTAGGGTAAAAAAGTGGACGAGTTAAACTACCACCAATTCCTGTTGCCAACAGGTGTGTTCATTGATTATGATCGCTGAAAAAAATAGTAGCAGTACTACCTCCTATCCTTTCGGGGTGGATTCCTAGTGTAACTGGTTGACCATGAGTCTCTCTATGAACTGTACACCTTGCAAAATTACGTGGGGTGGTCTTGGTGTATGTTGTGGCTGACCTGCGGGCCTACTTGGGGGTACCCCATGAAGAGAACCCATGTGTGATGAGTTATTTGTGGCTCATGTTCACATTGGAGGATGTAAAGATGCAGAATGAGCTACCTCCACCCAAAACCATCTTATGGATCATGATAAAGTATGCCATGTTCTGGGAGTCGAACTTCCCGGGAGAGATGTTGAAGCAGCAAACCATCTGGGTCAGTGACGGGCTTCCTCCGCAACCTTGAGGCTGGGGTTGGAAGGTGGTGAGGACATCTCATAGTGAAGGGGATGAAGTGGAGGTGAGGCCCAAACCAGTCTAAAGGAAGAAATCATATGTGGATATAGAGACCTCGGGGGGACAAATACATTTAAGGGGGAGGCCTCCCATGGGGTTCCAGAGGATATCAACCCAAGATTCATGGAAGAAGTTGTGCCATATCAATATTCTGGAGAATATTGTCTTCCCTTGGGAATGTGACATCTGGGATGTCAATAGGAAATTCCTAATCCCACCTGATTTGTGGCCACACATGAACTATCTTAGTATGGATTATCTGTGGATCAACCCTATTTGGGACAGCATTGATGTATAACAAGAGGAAGGGGTGGAATACCTGGTCGAGATAGAAGACTTTGTGCACTCCTAGGGTGCTGCACATCCAATAATTTATCCAGTAAAGGTGTGGTTGGATTGAACGGCCCCCAAGAGTTATGAGCCTCCGAATTAAGAGAACTCTTCCCTCTACCTGAATAATTAGAAGAGTCATTGGGGGAGAGGAAGCTAGTGGATGGAGCCCTTTGATGGATAGTGATGCTGGAAATTCAGACATGGAGCTAGATGAATTTGCAGAGGCCCTTGAGGTAAAATCCTAACGAGTTCCCCCAAAGTCTTCACTCTTGTTGTTCGGTACTTATCAACTGACAATTGAACTGTGTTGGAGGGCCTTATACACAAAACCCTATCCCACCCAGAAGTAGATGCAACATCGGGAACATTGGGAAATGCACCTATGGATACGATGATCATCATGCTGTGAGGTTTTGTGACCCCTAGGGTGGTCCTCCCAGAGCCTTTAGACTTCATCAAAATATATGGAGGACCACACCTCAGGGTTCTGAAAGACACAACAAAGTAATGAGACCAACTATTTGATCTCTGTAATTCCCCATTAGCTAATTTGTAACATTCATCCATTGATCAAGTAAACTGATGCCCTTGCACTTTTTGTATTCATAGTTCTTCCAATTGTGTGGGATGCATTGGCATGGTTGGATGGAGCTCCTGGTGGAACATTTCCCGGTGGAACACTGTTGGTCGTGGAAGAGGATGTTCGAACCGACCAGGCTGTAGTACTTTCGATCACAGGTGGGACCATCAGCAGGACAGAACCTGAGATCATTGAGGTGGGATCTGATGATGAGGATCAATCGGACAACATGAGTCCTAACATACCGATCAGACAACAGATGTAGATCCTAATGACATGTTCCTAGAGGTTTTTCCCACATATGAACCTACCGAACCCAAAGACCGAGTGGAGACATCCTCTGACAATGAAGACATCAAGATCACCCATCATCGGTCATGTAAGTTGATCAAGCACTTCATCAGGAAGACTCCTCAAGTGAATTGGGTGACCAGATGGGGAGGCTGCATTCCCAGATGCACGAGCTATTCCTTGGGAGAGTAGATTCCCAGTGTCCCCAAATGCTCATTTAGGACTTCATGGCCCTGAAGATTCAAGATCATGATCACATCCTCGGTGTGGGATGGAAGGAGAGGATATCGATGAACATCAGAAGACATCATGAGCCTGAAGGGGAGGTTCAGTAGTTGCAGGCATGAGAAGGCAATCCCTCCACATTTGTCAATGCACCATCAGAGCTCTTGTCATTCCTGAAGGCCCAACTGATAAAGGGAGAAGAATGAATAAATCATGCTTCTTACGATATGGTCTCCATCTGAGCGGACGAGGAGTGAGCTTGGGTTACAGATAACAAATAGCACCCCATTACTTCCAAGGAGGAGTAGGAAGTAAACAGGTGACATCTGAAGATAGGTTCCACAAGACAGATATTGGTGGATCTAGAAAGCTCTATCAAAGAGGTCAATCCATCCATGGGGTGGGGGTCGATCCTTGGGTGTTGTAACGCGCAAAAAAAAATTAGACGTACATTAATTCTTTGATTTTGGTTGCCAGATTCATGCATGGGTTCTGTTATTTTTTTGGGTATACTAAATATCTATAATATTCTTGATGCATCCAGTGATCAATCCCTAAGATCATGTGGTTCGGGCCCTGTGCGAGAAACAAGGGATGACCACCTTGTTGTGCCATCCGAATATGAGAGTGTCGACCATGCTTTGGTAATCTAGTGGTTGGACAAAAAATATGGAACACCAGGAATAAAAATGGGGGAGGCATGAATGGAGGGATAAGTTCTCAAAATAGTCGATGTTAATTTTTTTCAACGTTCTCTAGTGCATGAGCAGGATAACACCCGGGGTTGTTGAATAAATCCGAACAGAGGGGAATGTGTGGTGTGAATCCTGATACCCAAAATTCAGAGCATTGTAGCGATGGCGTGAAAATAAAGGGTAACTGTTGGATGTGTTAAAAACATAGTATCCTTATTGTAATAGCCTGAAATGTGGATAATAAATGATGGACAACCATTGGACATCTTCCAAACATGAGCCCTAAATCAAAAGATTATCCATTACTCTTCCAGAATGTTGGCCTAGGATAATAGGTGATCCATAGGCCAAGAATCCATACTATTAAGCGGTTTCCTTAGACATGAAATAGGATGAGTTTCTGAATAAAAGGTATGAAAAGCATAGGGGTAGGATTGATGGGTTGTTCTAATGGAGTCCAACACTCTTGAAATTATGGCACCGTGCTAGAAACACATGAATTGGGTGCATTAGTCTGATCTGGGATCAAACTTACTTCTAAACAAGACATCTCTAGTAAGGACCTGTAATTACTTGTATTTTTACATCATATGGATGCATATGATGAATGGAATAGTTGAACGTCGTATGACAGGGAAGTTTCACATAGTTTAATGGTCATACTGCTTAGACCGAGGTTAATAGTTTATGTTCATGTTACATGGACCATTGGATCATAGTTTGAGGTCCGGGATACTGGACCATGATTGAGGCTGAGTGTCCAAAATTATTAATGGCCATGAGTGTGGTCCCTTGTTGTAATGTATGGGATTCACTACGTATCTCATAATAGTGATAATCAAGACAAATGCAGTTCATAAGAACAGAATGGCCGGATTCGAAAACTAGTAGAGGAACCCCTCTATGACAAAGAAACCAGCACATCTCACAGTTAATATGGGGCATCCTGAACTAGTTTAGGG
Source organism: Viscum album (assembly GCA_963277665.1). Classification (NCBI taxonomy): domain Eukaryota; kingdom Viridiplantae; phylum Streptophyta; class Magnoliopsida; order Santalales; family Viscaceae; genus Viscum; species Viscum album. The sequence goes on along the minus strand of OY728148.1, from coordinate 823,170,931 downwards.
TACAACCACAATTCAGTGTCCTGTATTGAGAACATGGGGACTCATGAAGATTATTATCATATGATATGATGGGGAGAGAAAGGGGATATCCCAATAAGGGAGTATGCAATGTGGTAGCTATAAACCAAACATGAAAAAATACATAATGAACCCATATCAAACTATGCTTCCTGGGGAAATCATAGGTCGAGGTAAAAATTGAGAGTTGGACTAGGCCCGGGGACAAGTGCATGGGTGTTCCTATGTACCCCATTATGATGGGGATCAATCCATACAACATTCTAAGAGGGGTGTGGTAGGATACTAGTTCTAGGGACAATACTATAATGTGGTTCTATCCCACTGACCAAATGAAGCGACATTTGATAGATCTAATTTGTTATTTAGGATAGTGTGTGTTTTTTTGGGAAGTGATAATCCTTGGATGGAGAATCCAGATGTTGTGATAGGAATCAAGCCACATGTATTCATTGAAAAATGGTATGGTGGAGGACTGATACCCAACCTGACGTCCCCTTGAGTGAGGATATCACAATGCAAGGCCCCTATTCGTCATGCGACTAGGACAATAATTTCATAGTTTAGTGTCGTATGATATTACCTACCAATTCATTTTAACATTGTGTGATAATTACTCAACATTTTAAAGTCATGGGGGATGTAGAATCATATTTTAAGGTCATATGTCTTGGACACTACACCATGCGCAATTCTGGGGAAGATACCTCGAGCCTAGGGGCTATCAAAGGTCATCAAATATGGGGCTAGACCAGTGGAAAAAACGTCCATGTGTTCCAACATATCCGATGAGGGTGGAAATCAAGACATTCATAGTTCTGTGGGTATAGATTAACATCTTGTGGGGTAAGGGGAATGAGAGACTAGCTCCTAGATGGGATGTACGTGGTGAAACTATTGAAAACCCAATGTGAATGAGGATGTAAGTCTTACACCACACCATGAAATTCCATGAATGCTAGGACCCCAAGGCCGAATAGAATAGGTAATCAGTGGATCCTAAGTAGGACCCAAAGATGAGAGGTTTGGGAATTACTATGTATCCCATGAGCATAGTAATCAATCTATAGATAGTTCTAGAAGTTGTTGATCTTAATACTTATGGAATGGACGTAGTAGAAGATCGTAGTTTACAGTCTTAATGTTTCGACCATGGAGAACTAAAACTTTTCCAAGCAAGTGAAAACATCGATTTGATCCCTAAGCCCATGAAATCTAAGCTCGATGTGGGAAACAACAACGGAGAAGGAATTTACGATGTGTGGAATGCATGAAAGGGAAAATTGGTGGGGAGCCACGAATGGATCCTTACCATAGCTTTGTCCACCTATCATGAAAATGCACAAAGAGGGATAGTAGTAAGAGTTTCAAAATTCCACAGGGACATGATAGAGTGGAAAATGATGTGAATCATGAAACTGGCATTTTGGTCTCTATTGGGTTGGCATGAAAATAAAGGTTAAAGGCTGACCTTGTTCGAAACACATCATACATATCTTGTTACCTGAAATGGAAATGATAGATGAGTATCGACCATTGACAATGTTCCCAATGCAAGACATGTATCAAATTGTCATTCAAGGTCCTTGAGAGAGTTGGCCTGAAATGATATGAAATCCCTTAAGTCAACCATCCACACTATTCGGGGGGGCTTTAGACGTGAAAGATGATGAAAGCCCAAATGAAGGGGATCATGAATCTTGAAAATGGGCTAGAGCATGTCTAGGTAGAATCTGAAACTCGAGGTCTTGAACCAAACTGCTCATGAAAACTTTGGTAAACTACCAATAACGGTTGGAAGACTAAATTAAAGAGCATCTGACTTGCGGAGATGAGTGTAGAATAGGGGAAGGAGGAGTTCTCATGAGAAAGAGAAACATGGAATAGATGTTACAAAACTGACTTGAATAAGGAAATAATCCCTTACCACATCACATGCCCTACCTTATGAATAACACTTTCCGAGGGTCAATATATATAAGGTGGTTTCTAGGAAATAGGTTTGTACCCAAAGAAAATACGTCTTGGTGGACCTATATATCCATTGAGGAAGGGAATCAAGCCATATGTAGTTCTTGAATATGTTGTGTAGTTTTACATCATGTGGAAAGGTCACAAGTAGGGGTATGGTATCTCAATAAGGGGTGTGTATGAATCGGTGAGTAACTTAATGTGAATGAGGACAAAAAATCATACTATATCGTATAATCCCAAATATGAACATAGGACTGGGGGAGAAAAGGTTGTGGGATCCAAGACGGAAAGTCCCACCCAATTTTCAATTTAACGTCTTGCGGTCAGAATGATAATTATGGTATGTCCCTAGGGGATGTATGTGAAGTGGAAAGAAATATACCAATATGAACGAGGTCCTAGAGTCTCGTTCATACCACACAATCCTAAGTGTGAACTTGGGTCAAGGGTCCTAAAAGGGTTGATGGACCTGAGATAAGATTTCATTGCCAGTTTTAAGTTTAACGTCATGGAATGAGGGTGATTGATAACTTAGTTTATTTTATTAGAGATCGAACCATAGACACATTACCCTTCATGAAGGTACTTAAATCCAAAAATTCCTAATCCCACATGAGCAATAATCAGTGTAGAAAACGAGGAATATGACCTGGCTCTCCCCAACATATAAGGGTACAAAAACTGGATTCACACTCCTAACCAAATCAAAATGATGTTCTAAGGGATAGTGGGACAAAATTAAACACTAGACAAAATATTTCTTTTTTTTGTGTGGTAAAAATGATGAAGGATAGCTATTGACTATGTTCAAAAACATAGCATCCATATCGTGTGACCTGAAATGGGAACAACAAATGAGCATCGATCACGGACCATATTCACAACATGGGACATGTATGAATTTATCATTCGAGGTCCTTGAGGGAGTTTTCTTGGAATTATAGGATATCCCTTTGGCTATATATATGTATTGTTCAATGGCCCTTTTGGATGTGAAAGATAATGAAATCCCATATAAATGGAGTGTATGAAGCATAAACATGCTCGTTCAATTTAAATGACAATTTGGATGGTGAAAGAGGACGATATATCATAGGAGAGGGATATATGGTGTGATCATCCTGAACCTAATGTAAAGGAGGAAAAATCTTGCATGACTCCTTGTTTCCTTGCCCGAGGGAAGATCATAATGTTTGGGGCTGGGCCGACAGACAGAATGTCTGAGCGTTCTTACGTATCCCATAATAATGGGAATCAAGCCACATGTAGTTCATGAAGGCTGAGCAGTTTAATGTCATATAGTAAGGACATGGGAGAATATAAGAACTATGAGAGGGAACACTGTGCGATCATTTTAACCCTAACATGAGTTGGGCCGAAGAATCCAACACAACACCATGCGAGATCTTCTAGAAGAACCATACCCTGGGGGATAGTCAAAGTGGAAATTGGGGGATGGACTCAAGAAGAGGAATCTGAGTGCTTCTTCATGCCCCACAAGAATGGTAATCAATCCATATGTAGTTATCAAGAGTGTTGTGTAGTTTAATGTAATAAAGCAAAGATGTTTCACAGTTTAAGGTCGTGTGGGACTGTCTACAGTTTAAGGTCATGATGATGACATACAATTTATTTTCACTTGGAACATAAAAGATTATGGTCATGTAAGACTGAATACAGTTTAATGTCTTATGGAATGACATAGAGTTTAATTTCATGTGGGGTATAACAGTTTAAGGTCATGTAGGACCGGATACAGTTTAACGTCTTGTGGGACGACATATAGTTTAATGTCATTCAGTAGATAATAGTTTAAGTGTATGTAGTACCCTATACAGATTATCATCCAGAGGGACAATGTACAGTTTAATGTCATCTGGGACTTAATAGTTTAAGGTCAAGTAGGACCAGATACAGTTTAACATCCTACAAGGTGACATATAGTTTAATGGCATGTGGGTCATAACAATTTAAGGTCATGTATTACCAGATATGGTTTAATGTCTTGTGAGATGACATACAATTAAATTTCATGCAGGAAATAACAGTTTATGGTCATTTAGGACCCTGTTTTCTCAGGGAAATTATTGGTTTAAGAACTTGGCATTGGTGGGAGGAGTTATACACGCATAATCCATGGTAACTAGGGAGTATGCTTCATTAGGATAATCCTTATGAATGATGTATGGTCCTTCCCAGAACGTCTCAAGCTTTGGTGGTTTCCTACCATGTATCATTGGTGTTCTCAGGTCCAACACCTGGTCACCTTGAACGAAAGAGAGGAGGAAAAACTTTTTGTTGAAAGCACTAGCTATCTTGTTATGACGCCTTTCTAGATTGTGTAGGGCACAAAGCCTATTATCATCGAGTGCTTCCAATTCATCTATACCATTTTTTTCTACTTTATATGGTTCTTTCTGATCATAAACAGCTATTCATAGTGAATACAACTGAATCATGATGGGCAGGATGGAATCTGTTCCATGCACCAGGGAGTATGGGGTCACCTGTGTGTAATTTTGAGTTGTTGTCTGATAGGCCCAAAGGGAATTGGGGAGTTTTTCTGACCAACTCTTTTTGTTATGACCAACCATTTTTATATATTGTTAGAGAGGTTCTTGATGAATTCTTCGATCTTCCAATTTTCTTGCATGTGATATCAGGAGGTATGGTTATAACAGATATTGTACTTGGCATATTATTTCTTCAACTTGGCCGCCCAGAAGTTGGTACCGTTATCGGTAAGGACGACCTGGGGGAATCTGAACTGGTAGATGATATTGGAGCTGACAAATTCAATGGTAGAATGGTCCTCTAAATCCTTAAGTAGGACTGCCTCTTCCGACATGGAGAAGAAATTTGTAGTAGTCAGAAAAAACCTGCAATGGCGAGCTATTGCCAGTGGATATGGTCCCATGACATCGAGCCCCTAGACTACAAAGAGCCATGAGTACTTGGTATTGTGGATAGGATTTGGTGGATGATGGGTAAAATTGGAAGGAATTTGGTAGGCATGTCACCTTTTGGAAGATTGATGTAGTCACAGATCATTGGGGGCCAAAAATACCCCAGTCTCCGGATCTGGTGAGATAGTTTCAGCCTAGTATGATGATCCCCACATGAACTATCATGAACCTCCTATATTACAAGAAAAATCTCAACTCCTTTAATGAAATGAAAAAAACCCCATCAAAACCACACTTGTAGAGGACATAATCAAGACCGATACCTCTTTTGAGAGTAAACAACAACATGTGACATCAGATTCTCTAGCACTCGGCTCAATCTGTCGAGATATTTCCATGATATAGATACTCAAAAAAGGGGATCCTCTAATTAAGAGTTACTTCCAACATTTTTTCAGAGGAATTTGGGGGTCCAAACGTGGAGGCCCTGACGGTATGGTTTCTTACCTTCGGGATATCATCATCATCTGGAGTGATGGGGGTGATGACTCTCTGGTGTGACATAGGGATAATGAAATCATTTTGATCAGGAACCTCAAGAGATGAAACTATGTTCTACAAGGAAACATATCAATTGTTCAAGGATTCAGGGACATGGATAACTTCTGGCCAAGATGGGAACTGGTCCATCAGTTGGAGGGTGTGTTCCAATAGTTGTACGAGTTCTAGATTTCTGAAAACATAGTCACCATTGATTTTCATGAGGACTAGTTATGGGTCCCCTTTCATATTCTTGTGGGGAACGTCAATCTCGAGGGTCATCTCGAGGTCAGGGATGAGGGCCTGATACTCTACTTCATTTTTGGTACAACCCTCTTAGATCAGGAATATATATAGAAAAACAGCTTGTGTTGGAGTGATGAAGACAATACCCAGGCATACTCTGTTGAGTCTGGGGTCATTGAGCCTTTTGTCAGTAGGACTCCAGGAAGCTCCGTCAAAGGGAATTTTCCAATAGGAGATGGATTGGCCTATAGAGATTTATGGCTCATTGGGAAAATCATGATCTTGAGACTGGTCCGTAGAAGCTTAATGGGTGTCAAGAAAATCTTCCAATTATTTAATCATGATAGCCTTATGTGGGACAATCCTGAAGTCGAACTACTAGAGAATCACTACCCACTAAAAAACACGACCTGTCAACATGGTGCAGTTTGGGATGTACTTCAGCAAATTTACTTGGGACATCAGTTGTACTTTGTGGTGCTGCATGTAATGTTGCAATTTTTGTACTGCAAATAACAACACAAGGAAGATTTTCTTGAGAGGGGAATATCTTTCCTCTGTATCAAGGAGCATGTGGCTGAGATAGCAGAGATTGTTCTGAGTTACCTTGTTGTTCTTCTAGGAGAGAAAGAACAGAGTTATCATTTCAGGTCAGTCATATAAATAACCAATGGCTTTCTAGAAATGGGTTATGTCAAGACCATAGGATGAAGTAGATACTACATGATTTCTTCGAAAGAATTCTTAAATTCGTTATCCCACTGATAAACAGTTCCTTTCTTGATGAGCTGAGAAAAGGGCCTACACTTGTCGGCCAAATTTTCAATGAATCAGCGTATGCAGGCCAAGTAGCCTTGAAGCCTCGAAGATCACAAATATTTCTCAAGGGAGATATCTGGTTAATGGCCTTGATCTTCTCCAGGTCGATCTCAGTACCCCTACATATGACTAGGAAGTCGGTTAAATTTTCCAAGGTGACCCCAAATGCACACTTCAATGTGTTCATCTTCAGGTGGTGTGAATGGGGGAAAGTCAAACACTTTCTCTTGGTCTTTGATATGGTCCCGACATTGGATACATCTTACCACCAGATTGCCCACATAACATTCAAAAAGGGTCCCAAGTATCTTCTTAAATATGCGATGCATCACCCGCTGAAAGGTGACACCCGTATTCTTTAGACCGAAGTCTTGACTTGCTAACAGAAGGTACTTGGTGGTTCCCTGAAGGCCATAATCTCCTCATCATTGGGATCCATTCAGATCAGGTTATACTAAGAGTAACCATCCATGAAAGAGAGGTCCTGGAACATAGCTATAGTGTCGATCAACAATTCTGTCACAAGAAGGAGAAAATTATCTTTCAGAGAATGATGGTTGAAATCTCAGAAGTCTATGCATAGTCTAAACTATCTATTCTTTTTCCTGACCGTCACAATGTTGGCTACCGATCTGGGTACTATACCTCTTTGGTGAAATTGGATATGATGAGCTTATTAACCTCAGCTTCAACCATGAAACCATGAGAAGGGTGTATCTTTCTAGGAGGTTTCATAAACACACAGTGATTTTCTGGGAGACTGAGGCGGTGGAAGACTAACTGGGGACGTAGTTTTTGAATTTTTTCATAACGATATGAGAATACATCGTGGTGCCACATCATGAAGACCAAGTAATATTGTCTCTCCTTGAGATGCATAGAAGCCCTATCAAAGTGGGTTTTGTATTTTTATTGCCACCGAGATTCACCTACACCAGTTCATCATTCAGGATAGATATAACCAATTTGATGGAATGAGATGCATCTTATAAGTCATATTCTTCACTTATGAAGGATGGGTCCTTGGTGGGGGGATTCTTCTTTGAGTCAATAGATCTCGATGGGAGACTGGTACCATCTTGAGTGGCTATAGACACTTAATCGAACGACTCATGTTCTATCGAAATCATTGCAATGAAATTTGTCGATCTCATACCATCTGGTCTTTGGCCCTATGGTCCATGCTTGATGATATCGATTTAATAGTAACACGTTGTCTTGAGTTCGTTTATCCCATCCCGTCAGAATAAGAAAGTGTGGCATATTGTTGTTTCTATGGGGAGGATATCCAGATATCTTATGGGTGTAGGGGGCTCTGGGATCACTCGAGCCTGATTTTTGTAAGAATACGAGGTTATCTTTTGACATCGCTTAGACTTGGGAATGTGGTTCTCCCATTTTCTATAGACCATAATGTATTTCCCCATATCTTGGGTTGTTGCCTCTAATTTATGGATTATGAAAATGTTGGAATCATCTAGATCTGTCCATAGTTCGGTCGTAGACATCACATGTTCATCCTCATTAGCCAAAATCTGCTTGTCCTTGCTAATGTAATCATCAGCATCCAGGTAGCGGGCTTCACAAGCAGCAAATGGAGACTCATCACCATGGAATACACACACTACACCATTAAGGGAATACTTAAGGCACTGGTGATACAATGTTTGAACCATCACTAGAAGATGAACCCATGACCTACCCATCAATGAATTGTAAGCAGTGTCTTATGAAACAACCATGAACTGGGTGCTGGCTCCCAGACAGCCAAACTCGGCTTTTAGGAGGATATTATCAACTGGCGTCTGTTGCATCCTGTCATAACCACAGATTTTCTAGTTGGAGGGAATGAGGTCATCCTTAAACGACTTCATATCCTTGAGTGTCCATGTCGGTATATGTTTGATCCTTGATCCTTTGTCAAGAAGACATTGATGAACCTCCACACCATTGATATCGCTAGTGATATAAACTGGGAGGATGTTCCCCTGTATAGGAGAGCCTTCATCTTCTCTATAGAATGAGATGATGTCTTGGAATTTATAATTCTCTAATGATTCCGCAAAGAAGGCTTCTCCAGCTATTACCTCTATCTCAAAATGGAGGGGGATTCATAAAGCCTCAGTGAGGGATTCACGCATATATGCTGATAGGAGACGAGTCTCAAGGATAGAAAGCCTCACTGGAATGCAGGAAAAATTCTTGACGACATCATACATCCATGCCAAGAGTGATCTTCTACTTATGGGAGGTCGCTCTGTGGTAGGTTGTATGGCGAGCCTTGTCGGCTGGACCGATAGTTGACTGGTGCTGCAAAGGTCCCGCTGCTCACTAGTCGAATCCTGGGGAGTGAATACCACTTGAGGTCCATACGATTGAGACTAATCTATAACCAAGAATGGCTGATCATGGCACAGTGGGGGCATCTCTTCCTAATCTAGTAGCACCAACGTCGATGATGACGGACCTGATGACATCAGATGAGAAGGTTGTGTATTTTGATCACTTCTTTGGGCATGTTGTCTGGTTTCGGTGGCATGCACAACTAGGCTAGAAGTAATGACAGAGACACTCCAACAACCTATATATTGGCGGCTCCACCGATGCTTGTGATGGCTGGGGATGTTGGGATGATTTGTCCAGCACTCCTCATCATTGGGAATCATGTAAGGGGTTACCATCTCCATAGTGTTAATTGGGGCATACACTTGACTGTCACTTAAAGAATCATTCACCATTAGACAGATTCTGGGGAGAATCATCATCTCTTGGGGTATGAAGTCACATAGATTATGGTATAACGATGGAATTGGTGGGGGACTTTGTTTTCCCTTGCGTCGCCGATGCTTTCTCTTTGGGAAAGAGAACGGCTGAGATGACGATGCAGAAGTAGTGAGTGTGGCTAACATAGTGGCTTTTGAAGGCATTGGTTGATTCAGTCATGCACGAATAATACCATGGTCATGGAAAACAACCATATGAGCCATCCAGTAGTCATACATCTTGGACCAACAGTTGGAAACCAAGTTCCATTCACTTTTTCTTTCAGAGCCTCTATCGGGCTTCATGAATACACATGCCACTTGTGCTGGAGCTGGGCCCAACTTGCCTATGGAATTTCCAAGCTGGTCCTGAATCCACTACTTAAACACATAGCACTGTTTAAGGGTGTTCAATAGGATCTGGTGATTGGGGCTATAGTTGGGGGATCAGTTAGTTTTGCCTCTTTGGGCCTCCTATATTTAAAAAACATAGAAGTCCATGTTTTAGGGCATCATGGAAATTTCCTGGGACCTGAGACTTATTGAATGAGTAGTTCTGGTTTCTTCCTACCAGGAAGGGGGGTCTAAGAGCTTGACCCTAAAGGGGGCTGTAGGAAGCTATGTAGGAGGCGTAACCTGGTTATCTCGCTTGGGTGGTGGCGGTGCTTTACTCGAGGGTGACTTTTGATATTGAGGCAGATTCTTCTAGGCCGGAGGTTGCGCCTGTGGTGGTGGTCCTCTCCAAAAGTATGGAGGTGGATCTACTAGTAATAATTATAGTTTTACAGGGGCCTCTATTTGGGCCACCGAAGAGGGCTCGACCTTGGCTTCCCATCTCATGGGAATTGCAGGAGGCAACATACGTGCCTAGATAGCCTAATACAGGGCTTCTTCTAGGCACTGGGCTTTATCAAAGAAGTCTCAGAATCCCTGGGGTAATTATTGGTTATCAGATAGGGGAACCGTTCTATCTTGACATTACCCACACACATTTTCAATAGTTTCTCCTGATTCTGTGGCATGTCAAGAGAATATGGGAGCCCTTTCCACTGGGTGACAAAGTTTGTGACGTGCTCATCAGGACTCTGCTTACACTTGAAGAGGTTCACAATACTCATCTTTTGAGTGTTGTAAATGCATCAGTAATTAATTTTACTTGAATATAGTTCAATTTGGCTACTGATCTAATGTGTTGCTAGTTGTACCGAACAAATGTAGGGCCTTCTAAAGTCTGTATGAATCATCGAAGTTTGGAAACCTCAAGTTGTGCTGGAGTTCCCCACATGGGTCCACACCTTGAGATGAAGTGGGATAGATGCTACAGTGGGTCTCCCATCCCATTAAAGTGGGAAAAGGTGGGATTTAAGAAACTCAAAGGTACTGGAAAATCATCAACTCATTCTAGATATGGCTTTCCATCATGAGGGATTTCCACCAGCCGGGTCACCAACGCCTCGAGGCAGGAAATGAGTGCTGCAATCAGATTATCTGGGATGGGGTTCATATATTGATGGGGATACCTGACCACCAATGTGTTGGTAGTTTCATCAATATGATAAAAACTCCCAACAACTCATGGAGTGGCCGGTGGGATGACCTGCAGAGCGGCTGCGGGAACTTGAGCTCGGTTCCATGGATAGTCATGTCACTCAGGTAGATTTGGTGACACATACCACGCCATCATGTCATATGTTCCATCCTTTAACCTATCTTCATGGGCAAGATAGTCAGGGTCACCTGGAGGCAATTCTCCAGGGGGAGGGATTTTGTGCCTCCCCCTACTTCCCTGGCTAAGGATCACTATAGTCTGGTCGTCGCTTCGTTTCCTAGTCAGCAAGGAGGTCATTGACCATCTTCTTATGCTCTGTGATTTGCTGATGCAATGCGTCTTTTTTGGAACCAACCTCCATCTATGGTAGTGAGCCAGATGGTTCGGAGGTTTTGATGGCTCTGAGTTTCACCTTACCCTTTTTGGGATTTCAGATGAGGACTAATATCTTAGTGCGTATGGGAAGACATAGATGATTTCTCTAATGGAAAGTAACACTTCCTGATGGGTCCAAAAGTCCTGTCACACCCCTAGGGGGTAAGTTATCTCCAATGATTTTTTGTGTCTGTCTCTACCTCTGATAAATAGTCCTTGTAAACCGTGACTCCCCCTAGAGGTATATCCTCGATATTTCATGGAATGTCAGGCTGACACCAGATAGATCTGAAATGGAGAGCTGCAAACTTCCCCCAACCACGAATAATCACATGGGGGGAAGGATCTTTAGTAATCATGTAGATCACTTTAATGCTCTGAATGCATTATTGTTGGAGGGCCATTTGGCGACCTAGTGACTCAGGGCACTAGGCCCTAGGTAGTGTGGCCAAATCAACCAAAAAGAATTTTTTACCAATGTATTCGAAGTGAACCAAATTCTTGGTGTAGGCCACTCGTAGATGAAAAATATTAGAGGGAGTCACCCAGAGAGTTTGAAAAAACATCCTACCTCCTCCTTGGTGAGTGTTTCTGGTGACCTGATATTCAACATTGCAACGGGCCAAATCATCTTTGGGAAATGGTCCATGGAAAGAATGTCCCACAAGATCCTCGACTCAGACTCAGGGTATAGCCCTTGCTTTCCCCACTTTTCAATTATAGGTGGCTAGGGAACTGGTAGTGGTATTGAAGAAGACCACTAATATGGTTGGCAGGCAATGGAGAATATGTTGAGCTGGATGAAAAGCCGTAACATCTTATGTTATCCTTCAATGAATGCATTGACTTTTCTACCACATCACGGTATGATGGGTTGGAATCCATAGTTTATAGCACTGGGGCTATGGATACTGGTGGTGGACCATGTTGTTGGTCTTCCTCCATCGGTCCCAAAAACAACTCTCTATGATCTCTGGTCGAGGTTGGGAGTTCCCTTAAGGATGATGATGACGATTTCATGGATAGACCCTAGAGAGATGCCAAATCCCCATCTTCCTAGCCATATTTGTGGAGGTATGTAGGGATCTAGTGGACCTCACATTCAGGAATTATGAGGCTGATATGCCTTGTCCATACCCCATACATTGACACATAGGATCGAGGTGAGAGTTCCATTACTGAATCATATTTTGTCTCATAATCAACAATGCATAAATGTTTAATCTAGGTTGGAATCATCCAGACATTATTTTTATGGTGGCAATGACCCTCCATCCTACCACAGGATGGATCTTCAGGATATGGTAAATTTCTATATCGAGGAGGTCCTTTAACAGAACTGGTGTTGGGGAAGAGAGGAAATCTTCCTGAGTTGGTTGGGGTGTGCGGAGCACCTAGACATATGTCGAAGGGGATACGGGGAGGACCTTCGTTTCCATTGACTGGAATGTGCATGGAGTCTCTGCAAGAAGTTCCGGAGTGGGTAGGACCTCCATGGGAGCTGGTGGTAACACGGGTAGGACCACCATGCTGGTGTCCCCTATCAACTTTGGTACGAGGAGGGTCCTCGTACTGGCTGAGCAGAACACAAGTAGGACCTTCCTGCTTGGTGTTTATGAAGCAATTAAAACATCTTCTTCTTTGGTTTTTTGTGAAAAGGAGTTCCTTTGATAGATTTTATAAGGACATGGAGAATACCCCCACACTATAAGTTGACCATACTTATAACATCTTCACACCGGTGACCTGTGACAGGAGGAATGGCTCCATACCTGAGGTAGTGGGTACGAAGTAGCATTACATACTGAGCTTCACTAAAGTGGGGAGGACCATCATCTGTATTGAATTTGGCATTGGGAGTACCTCCATGATTAACTTGGGAGCATCGAGGACCAGCATTCTCAATGGTAGAGGTACGGGGAGGACCTCTGTACATGGTTTTTTTTGCTACAGGTCAGCCAGCGGTGGGCAGTACATGTGCCAGAAACTAGGAGAGTTGACCCAGCCTACCCGTGGGCGGTTGGGGCCTCCATCTAGGCTGGGTGTATGAATGCCCCTACTAAGCATAAATATGGGACTGATGGTATACGTCAGTGGTGGCACAAGACATGGAAGTCCTTGAAATTGATTCCCCTAAACGACCATCCCTCTCAGCTTGTGCCTGACGCTGGTGTCAGGTCAACCAGACTGGGGCTGGTGGTGTAGGCGCATAGAAAACCTTTTCCTCAGCCTGTGGGGATGGGTGGAAGCACTGGAGTGGCCTAGATGTTTCCCTACATATGATATTCTAGAATGGTAACCCGACCAAGTGGTCCCACACATTCCTCACTTCATAGGCATAAGGGAGGGATTCATCCAAGCATTCTAGTGAGAGGCTCCCGAAATGGTTGTGCATCCGATTTTGGAGGAGTGGATACCTACATAAAGCTAGGGGGATATGGTAGAGACAAGGCACAAATGATTTTAAGTCCCTTTGGTCCATGTCCCTCAATTGGATAATCCCCTGCTCCTCATATCTTAAAACGATGTTGATTATCACCCTTTTGTGAATTAATTCTTATGGGGAGATGGCGTGTTGGCACCCTGCAGCTGTGTACGCAGATGCTTCCATGGTGGAAATGAGGCCACACATGATTTTTTTGAGGATGTTTCCCCTGCCTCTTCATACGTAGGTGATACGTGATTGGTTTCCCGATACGGTATCTTTGGTCCTTGAAGGCATGAAGATTAAACCATTAGTACTGAAAAAAGAAATTGACGTCTAATGCCCCAGTGTCATTCTGTCTTTCATGGCTGGTACGAAGGTTCCATACAGACCACATCACATATTGGGAAGTCTAATGTTTAACTTCCCCAACTTCTAGTGAGTTTCATGCCAGGACGACTATTTTTTTGGTGGGACATGGCATCAAATAAAAGGATCTGGTGGCACGCTAGTCCACTAATGTCTCAAATGATACTAATCTACAAATTATGATAAATAAATACATTTCAGGTTCAAAATTATTGTTTCTGGATGTTTTTATTTGGTGTTCATCCATCCATTATTTGGCGGAGGATGCACAGTTGTTTCCCCGCAATCCCGCTTTCCAAAGGCAATCGCCATATGTCACTTATTCAGGGATGTTTGATTCTTGATCAAAATGGGATGATGGGATGTTAGTTCCTCCTTCTATGGATTCTTCCTTGGAACTCATTACCTATTTCGGGTCTCCCTCATATATTTGAGTTTTCGTTTTTGAATATATTTCTAGTGTCATGTCTTCATGGACACTGGTTAATTACAATTATTCTATCATGATATTCCAAGGGGTCTGGTCTGGGTAGTAATCTTCAGTTGGGGGAGTAGTCTTGTTGGATATCACTAGCATGGAAGGACTCTAGAACACTGGTACTTCTGGGATTCATCCCCTTATTATAGAGCTTCTCAAGGGTGCATAATCCTGAGGCATCCCATGTCGAATGTGGGGAATTATATTCCATAGGCTTGTCTCTGAGGTTTTCCTCAATTTCCCATGTTTAACACAGGGTATTCTGTAGTTTTAACGTCTAGTGGATATGGATTGTACAAATAAGAACACTAACGTGAGTGGATCAGGTGGGTGTGACCCTTGGAGGTATCACTAATTCTAGGGCTAATGTCTTGTTCGTTACCCAGTTGCAGGTCAGAGTAGTGAGAATGTGCACTATTGGAAATCTGACCTTTCCCAATACTTCCATACCAACAGTTTGTAAAAACTATTTGTATAGGTCCCCTTTCCCAATAGTTTGGCCAAACTTCTTGGAAATCCCACTTTGAGGCCACATTTCCCAATGGTTTGGCCAGACCATTGAGAAAGGGTATGGCTTTCCCAACGGTTTGGCCAATCTGTTGGGAATAGTCCACATTGTGGCCACCTTTCCCAATGGTTTGGCCAAACCGTTGGGATAGGTATACCCTTTCCCAACGGTTTGGCCAAAGCATTGGGAAAGGTCCCCCGTATATCAACCTTCTGCCCCAGAATTACTCCCAGAATCATATATTTATACCAACGGTTTTCAAAATCGTTGGTATAGGTCTATACCAATGGTTTTGACAAACGTTGGTATAGATCATTTGATTTTTTATCAGATATTCTTACCAAGAACATTATATAAATCAAAATTTAAAATAATTATGAGAATACATATAAATATATATGTAATTATTTTCACAAAAGTCATGATAGGATAGTGGTTAAGTCATTAAATGATAAACTAGGGGTCCTGGGATCAAATCCCAGTGGATGTTTTTTTTGAAATACATATACCAACGGTTCCATAACCATTGGTATAGCTTTTCATATTAATTATACCAATGGTTTCCGAAACCATTGGTATAGGCCTATACAAACGATTTTCCCAAAACTGTTGGTATAGACCTATCCCAAAGGCATACTTGGAAATGTTTCTCCAAACCCTTGGTATAGGATATACCAATGGTTTGAAGGCCTATACCAATGGTTCCAAACCGTTGGTATAGGTTAGTTTTCCAGTAGTGGTGTGTGACTTGATTTCACCAGGATGTGGCGGACAGGTATGAATCATGATAGATGATGGATATTTAAATGAATTGGTGTGGAAATGAGATATAACCATCGTGAAAGTGGTAATAGTATTGGGATAGATCCTCTAAGAGACTTCCTATGTATACCCTTGGCAGGGAATTAAATTCTATGTAGTTCGGAGGGGTGATGGGACACCTGAGGAGGCGGACCATTTGGATGGGACCTGGAGGAAGTAGATCCACCATGTCGGGGAATGACCTTCCTGAAATGCATAGGGTCGAGGGAGAGCGAACCCGATGAGACATGAGGGGTGGGCATGAAGCTCTCGAAGGCTTTATACATACCTTTCCTTGGCAAGGATCACAGCCCACGTAGTTTAGGATGGGAACATATATTAGAGGTGTATGCATAGGAAAACTACCCAATGACATTATTGGGGCTTATGTGTGATTAGAAGCCATGGATGGTTTCACACCCTGGTGGAGGAACGGAGTTGTGGTTCCCAACAAAGGGGACTACAACAGCTGACCATTGATTATGGACTATAAAGGCTTAATGATGGTTGGGATTGACAAAGGCATACGACAGAATGGTATTGACCATGTCTTACTACCAAATGGGGATGAAAATGGCTTACCATTGATTCGGGTTGACAAAAACATTATAATGAATGGGGTTGACAATGACATATTGTTGAATGGGGTTGACAATGGATTACCACTGAATGGGTTTTACAAAGTCTTACCATCAATTGGGGTTGAACCTCAAGGAGGCTTCCAACATACCTTGTCTAGGAGACAAGGATCAAATCCCCTATAGTTCGAATGGGTATAGCTTAACATTTTGTGGAATGAAAAGGGGCGTACATTTTAACATTGTTCATGATGAGGTTAAACCGACATGAAGTGGTCGGGACCAGTGGGCGTTGGTCATAAACCTCAGGAAGGCTTCATACGTACCTTTCCTTGGAAAGGATCAAAGTCAACATAGTTTGGGATATTTTTTGCAATTTAGTGTCATGTGGGATGAAGGGGAGAAGACGTGAAGGGGTCGGGACCAGTATGTTTTCGGCGTGAACCTCAGGGTGGCTTCTTACAGACCGTTCCATAGAAAGGATCAAAGTCCCTGTAGTTTGGGTTGGTTTGGATCTTACACTCTGTTGAAGCCTAGGAATGATTATGTTTTCAATGATTACTATAGGACCACATGAGTCATGCTTGGTGTGAGAAACAAGAGTAAGAAAATACCTAATGATCACATCATGAAAGGTGAATCTGGGGGAAGTGGAGTGGGGCTTATGTGTGGTTAGCAGCCCAAAGAGGAAAGAGGGGCTTACACATGGTTAGCATCACATAGAGATGGTGATTGTGACATACTCCATGATTGAGGCCCAATAAAAGACAAATCCTAAAGGGAGAGGGATGGGTTTCAAAGGATCCATGTTCTCATATATCCTCTTAGTCATGGGAATGGAAGAAGAGAGGAGGACCAGGGGTGGTTCCACCTGTATGAAAGTCTAGGGGCTTACACCCAAATGGTTTCCCTTCCCCACAGACATGCGCCACTCCAACAGAGAAGATATCATTCCATGTGAGGAAGATTTCACTCTCATGCAGACTGGTGGGAGTGTAGAAATTCTTGATATGGGTAACCCTTCTTTTGATGCACTGGGAGATGTAACAGTTTAATGTCATGTGTTGAGGATGATGGAGCTTGGCTGTTTAACATCATGCAGCTCGGATGATGTTGGTTCACTTTGCACCCCTAGGACATACATAACCGATACCCACCCACACTTGGGGAAGGGAAGGCACCAGTAATTCCATGGAGATGGGGTATCGTGGAGGGATCCATCGGGATCCCACAATTCCATGGCTATGCGAAGAAGTAATAGTTGTTGGCGTGCCTATACGATGAAGCATAATGCTAAGAAACATAATGAAAAGCTCAGACCAATGGACTTTGAAATCACTCTATACAGACCTGTAGGTTCATACGGGAAAAGAGGTTGCAGAGCAAAGGGGTTCACGCAAAGGGGCCTCGTGGAGCTCTGCTGCTCCATGTAGTAGAGGGGCTTCGCAAAGGGGTATAATTCTCAAAGTGGAGTGGCCTATGATATGCATAGGGAAAGGGTGAACATTGAGGGTGCTTCATGAAGCAGAAAGTCTCACATATATTAGGGCTTCATGAAGCTAGGGTGCCTTGTGAGGCATTGCAATGCAAAGAAATATACCTCACAAAGAACGGTGATCATGCCTTAGCATGTGGTTCACATGTTCATGGAAGGTACATCGCAAATTGTGATAGATTTTTGAAGAACTAAGTCCCCTTAGGTATCTCCTTCCACTGAAAATCCCCATGGGCTTCACAAAGGTCATTCCCCATGAAGAGGGGTTGTTTTTAAGCCAAGGGAATGACACTTCACAATGAAAAAGTAACTTGAAGGACTTATTTGTTTTAGATCATAAAGGTATTCACGATTTGAGATATGATAAGGCTAAAGGTCTGAGAATTTTTCTTTTGGGCTTGGGGGAAGCTTGGTATTTATAGGCTAGAGGCGGCATGAAGCCATGATCTCTCTATGTGAAGCCACGTGGTGCTTTGTTATAACTACAGATCCTTCCATCTATTTTCTTCGCGGTGTCTTTGCAATCGTCTTTTGGATCAAAGAGCCTCCTGTCTCTTTGATTCGTGGCGACTTTGATAACATCTTTCAGATTGCGGAGATTCTTACCACTTTTCATAGTGGTGACTCTGTAATATTCATTCAAATCATGGAGCCTCCATCCTCTTTGCTTCATGACACCCGCAAAGGGAGCGGCTTTGTTCTAGCCATGGTGTTGTGGGTCTATCTAAACGGGCCACACAATGCTGCCTCATTGGAGGTGGTTTCCTCTTTGTGATTTCTTTTCCTCTCACCATATTTTTGTTCCACAATGTCTCACATTATAAATTATTTTGAGGGTGTGCCCTTATAGAACTCCAATGCATTGGGTAATGAAATTAAACTCTAGAGATGACAATTTTTTTGATACCTTGGTGAATAACCTTGGTAATTTGTATGACACCATGGGCATTGACCTTGGTGATATGAAACCTTAGTGTTAGAAAATGGTGATATTATTATGAATTGTTAAATTAAATGTTATAGCCTCATTTTCATGTTATGATCCTAGTTCTTATTTTTATGATATTTTTCCATATGATGCCTTTACGAAAGACCTCATGTTCTTTTTATTATATCTCAAGATCATATGTAAACTATTTCACTTATTTTCCCTTAATGAGAGTTTTATGCTCATCCCATGTTTTTGAAAAGTTTTATGTTGGGTATAAGTATGGGTAAAGGAATGGAATAATTCAAGAATATTTTTACCAAGAAAATAAATCTTTTCATATTCACTGAGTTTTATTTTTTGAAAAAAATTTAATTAGTATAAGATTCTGCATTGTAAATTTTGAGTTGTTATTTAATAGTTATGGCGCAATTCTCAAAAAATATAAACCTACAAAGATCTTAAATTTTAATTTCATGACATGACTTAATATTATGTAATTTTTAAGGATGGTTCCTTATATATACATTTTAAAATATTCCAATCTATAATTTATTCTTTAATTCCCTCATTTTTTATTTAGTTTCTAGTGTACTCCTTAACCTAAAAATTGTTCTTCAAGTCCCTCAACAATATTATCATTTTTAATTTCAATGTTAATGTAATGTCAATGATAAATTTTTCCTAATCCTAAATTTTTTTTAAACTCAACAACCTATTATGATATTTCAAGTGTTTTTAAGTATTTATATGCCTATCCTTCTCACAGATCAATTTCTGCTTCAAGCTGATCCACAAAATCTGATGACTGTATAAAAAAGCTATTATCTATCTATTTTTATTTGATTGAATTTAAATCTCCTCGAGAGGTCCTTAAATATAATCCTTAAGATCAATGACACTAGTAAAAGGATTATATTCATCTTCTTTAGGTTATATCTCTTAGATTGTATCCAGCATATATTCTTTGGGAATACATTTATAATTTGGTTCTATTCCTTAATGAATTATTTATCATCTTGTTATAATTTATATATAAATATCTATCTCTATAATTTTAATTACGGATTTTAAGTCCCCCTATTTAGGGAACCTTTTCTGGGGATTAATTCAAATTCTTCTTCACTATCTATATAATCCAATTTCCTCGAGCATTGAGAGGCAAACAATAAAATAGATGCTAGCCTTCAAATATAACCCTTCAAATCTTTAATTTCTTTGAAAAAGAAGAGAAAATTTCATCTTCCTCATCATATCCAATATCACTAACTCTAGAAATATCATGTTTTCCATGGATTTGAATGGAATTTATGTTCTTACTAGAGCTTTTGAATCTTTTTATTCTACTCTAATTTAATAATACACCCGGATTGTTATCATATTATCAAAAGAAATATTCTAATGATATATTTCATCAATTGATAACAATTTTGGATTGTACTGTGGTGGGAGACTTCATAGGGTTTTCTTCACAATGTTAATTTCTTTAATTTGTTCCCCATGTCCTCGAATAGCTCCAACAGATTCAGGTATGTGATTAAATAAACTTACTTTATTATCATTATAAATAATTTCTAGATCATCAAGTAGATTTTGAATGAATTGAATATTGTACTAATTTACATTTTTAACACCTTCTTGTTAGCTTTCCTATTTCTCCCAGATGGAATTATCTACAGTGAAACTCCTCACATTCAAATAAATTTGATCAGATAGTGTTGAACTGCAAGAAATTGGATATTTGGAATCTTCATCATGCATTTTATTATATATTTCATTCATAAAATTACCTATCGCAACATAGACATAAATCAATTGAGTAGTGCCACAGATAAATTTCATCCCAATTGATTAGAGAGGAGATATCATTATATTCTTCCAAGATTTAATGTTTATTCCATCTAGGATAGTAACTCCCCTAACATGCCTGAAGTTCCCCATCAAAATGAGATATGAAATAATTAACACTTATAACCTATAAATAGTGATAAACAATTGTAGGATAATTGAACCCCATGATAGGGGAAGGATGAATCATGGGGTCAATGTTCTGTAAAAATGAGATTAATCTTCCCCCACATTAGTAGAAACCTATTTAAACCTATCTGATGGAATCGTACAATTATCAAACACCCTAATGTATACAAAGAAACACAAAAATTCTGTTTTACATAGTTCACCTCTATGGTATCGGTCAAGGAGAATATGTCGATATAGAATTGGGAATACTTTAAATACACTAATCTTAAAAAGATATTGAAGATTGTTTTTTTTCAAAATAGTCAATCTATTATAGAAAAACAACCATCATATGATAATTTGGGATAAGGAACATCCTCCCACAAATCAGTTATGTTAACTCTCCTTACTAACTAAATTGGTAGAAATCGTACTCAATTTATCAACATGAATGTAACTTTAACAAATATTTCATTTATGTATTTGTCCTTAAATAGAATGAGACAATTTTTGCACCATATTCATGAGTTGATGCACTTGGAATCACTATTCAGTAACACCTGGTTTTCAATACTAATGTTCATGAATCTTCTAGCCTTTGTGAATCCCCCTTCTTAATTCAATGATACATTAGACATCATGAACCCACAACCATTTGAAAAGGTTCGATCCTTCACAAAGCTCCCAGTAATTATGAATCTCCAAAAACTAATGTTTCTCCCTGTCTTTGACAAAAACCCATTTCAGAAATTTTTTTTTTCAATTAGATTTAAACCATCATTTTAATGATTCTTGAGTTCTCAAAAAGGTGAGTATTTTCAAAATGAATTTGTTCAGGATGTTCCATCATGAAATTGGAGTGTTTCACACATTCTTCAGATAGTCTCAAACTCAAATGAAGTGTAGAGACACCTATTTATAGACTGAGCACTTTGTGAAGATCCAACACTCCCGACATCTTCTTCATGAAAATGTTCATACATGCTCACGTAGCTCCTTATATTCTATAAGCATCATTGAAATTATTCTTTTCACAAATCATCTTGTAGTCAAGTGGATTACCATTATCCCACCATGAGTAAGTAATCATCAGAAATCCTCCTTCGAAAATGTTCAACCCTTTATGATATTTGATTTTTCTGTAAAGATCCACATATAAGAAAAACTCTAATCTTCATAAAACCCTTTCTTTTAAAAAATAATTGAACATCATGTTCTTCAAATCTATGTTTTTTATGGTTACTCCTGCATCCAAATTTTGATCTATAAAAATTTGGAAACCACTAGGAAATGATTCCACTTTTGACACTAATGAAACCTATATACCATGAACCCTTTCCTTATAACCTTCTATGTCAACCCATTGTGGATTAATAATATAAAAAATATACTCTATTTATAACTATTTAAATCATTCAATCCAACAATCCTCCATTTTTATAATTATTGTGTATGTATTGATATAAATATATCAATTATTTTGTTCTAATGGACTATTTTTTCTCACTAAATTCACTAGATATGTTCTCTAAATGTGGGGAGAACGGTATCTTCATCTTTTGATGATCAATTTTATTAATCTCACAACACTAGTTGTTTTTGATGGATTTTTGTACACACCCTTTAATAGAACTTCATGGAGTGATGAAGATGGATATTTACCACATTCATTAGTCCTGGTTTCCATGTATGAATTGGATTGTGGAAAATTATATCTTTTGATGCCTCACCTATTAATAGGTTCTAGCCACTCACTATCTTGTACAATGTTTTACTAATACTCTATAATTTTAATAGTGGAAATAATATGATATATTTATGGAAATTATGATAGGAATTACCCCTTATGTAAGGGTTCATGATTTGATTTTGGTGATCATCAACTAACAAACCAAGTTGTCTCATTTCATTTATTTTTATGATCAGTGTTCAGTGCAATTCTTGGCACCATAGTTGTCTCATTTAATTTTTTTTACAGCCTTGTGCTACCCCTATAGTTGGAATAGAGAAAAATTACTTCTTTGTATAGTGGGTAAAAATATATGTGAATGACCCATCAAATTTCACTGACTACGGTGTGTTGAACATAATGTATGGTACCACATTCCAGGACTATCCAGTGCTGACCGAGGATTGGCAGGATATGGATTTTCAAGTTTAGGTGATACTACTAATAGTTGATCTATGGAAACATGGGAAAATGTAGGAGAGATAATTGTAATAAGATATCCAAATACATAACTATTACCCTCACCTTTTTGGGTGAATAGTTCATTTTGGTATGAAAAACATAGAAGGTGGGGATGATATAGAAATCTAGAATTTTTCTTAGGAACCCATTATTAATTTTTAATTTAGATAGTTTCTTGTTGCATGATACGTTATCATGAACTATAATCCATATTTTCATAATGGTGTATATGTTTTAGTAAGATTAGTTTCGTTCCGCAGTTTTAATCATACATGGGACATGAGATAGGATCGGTGCAGTTTGTTTCATCTTATATTGGTGGTGATGTATTTTGATGGTTTGAATTGTTCTAAAAATTGTAATTATTAATGTGACACCATTTTTCACTATATTTGGGATGATTCATTTGTAGTTATTAGAGTTGAGCCATTATTTTATGGATTTATAAATTTATTTTAGTCATAATGTGATTTACTAATATTTAATTTGAAAGATGAAATTTTTTGTATAAAATGTCTTTCTGTGCCCTGATTTTTGTTTTTATTTGATTAATTTCACTGTAACGATTTCGAGTTTCACAATAAAGGTGATGACCCAAGGTTTCAATTTAAAAAGTGTTATAAGCCTCTATATCTCTAATTTTTTCCCTCTCCTCAAACACTAATATTCTAAATTCATGATTTAAAACCCCAATATGTATTGAAGAATCCTTTAACCGGTGAAAAATAAATGGTGATCCCTTGATGATGTCAAGTGTAGATTCATGTTTCCTCTATAAGTATAATATATGATATTATTCCTTTATTATCTCATGTTTCATTATCACATGATATTACTTTGATTCTACCCATATTTACACCATTGATTAATTATAATTTCACTATTATAACGATTTTTTAATTTCTATGATAATGCTATGTTTTGGACATAATCCCACATAGATTGGATTCTCATATTTGAAATATTCTTACTTTTCACTATCAAATACCATGTTTTTTTCTAGAGGGTTGATTGAGTGGATTATACCAACCCTTACAATCATGGTTTATTGATATTTTACTCAACAAAGGAAGAATGGTGTGGAGACAACATTATTGGATGGAACCAACCAGAGTTGTGAGACCGTGATGTTTGGTGTGTCAATATAGTTTGGTTAACGTTGTCACCATATAATTATAGTGTCTTAAAAATGAACACTCTATTAAAAATGTGTTACATCATGACCACTTTGTACAGGTTTTTTATATGATTATATTGGGGGTATTCATTTATAGATGTGATGAATTTTTATGTTAGTGCTACAAAAGGTGAGTTGTGGCATGCTAGTTCTAAATATATCATATATTAGTTTGTAATGAAAATAACATATGGATTGGTTTTAAGGATGATGATAGTGTTTTATTACTATGGTATAGGGGAATACTATTTGACATTGATCATGTGGTTTTGGAATTAGGGTGTTCCAATTTAACTCCCACCATAACTGTGCATATCTCGAGATATATAAACCCAACATAATATATTTTTGGGGTTTGTATATATTTTCATCTATGTGTCAGTTCTAGTTGAGGATATAGTTTACCCATTAATTATTTTTTGATAATTAATTTTTTACCCTTTAGGGAACATCATCCCATTAATATCTTATTTTGATAGGGGTTAGCCTTTACATATATATGTATGATGACTAATTTTGAGTGATATGGTCAGAGAAGACACATGGTCTGGTACTCCCCCTTTTTTATGAAATGGAAACTATAGATACACTATATTTTTTATATATATTGGTATTTTCATATTTAACAATGTTATGAGTCCTATTGATAATCATGAATTTGTTACTCTCTCATGTCGATGAGGTGTTAGTCCCCCACACACCACTAATAAAGTTTGGTAATCCACCATATACATAGAGTGGAGATATTTAATCCATGTTTAATGGTATACCCTCATCTAATGTATCAAGATCTATGAGTAATGGGTCCACTATCAAGGTTCAATACATCCTCAATTAAAAATTTTACCATGTCGAGTAATTGGTCCCCTGTTATGTACTAAGATAGGTGACATAAGTGTGGTTTATCTAGGTGTAATGTATTCAAGGGTCACTCAATTTGGTATATTTTTATTTTAGTAGAACATTGTGTCTCATTTTATCAAACCTGAAATCATAACTAGAATTATCTTGAATCTTCATTTTCTTCTAAAAAATCTAGTACGTCAATTAATTTAATAGTTCTAGAATAATGGATCTCTTATTATTTCCTCTAGTGTTTTCGAATAACCTTTTTGGGTTTGTTTATACTCAACCCGACATGGGAATTTATTCTTTATGTGTCATGTATTATACAAATTATGGGTTGTTTGGTCATGAATTTTTTTGATGTGGGATATAAGGATACAGATCATATTGGTATAGAGATGTGATGATCACATGTGATGATCATGTCATGAGCTGGTCATTATAGATATCCCATTCTTTTGTTCTTAGGTTGTTTTTCACTTTGGATTTTTTGGTGTGTATTATTCCCATTTACATCATGGTTCATACTATGGTTTTACATTTAGGGGTCATAGAATTTATCTCAATGAATAAATATCTAAAAATTGGATTCATATTATATCTAGTATTACTCAATCCTATGTGATATATATGTTTTTGTACAAGTACATTAGGCTAAGACATCCTATATTTTGTCTTATTCATACACAGTTCAAGCCCCCAAAAACATGATTACTAAACGTGGGATTGAGATGTCTCAATTGTCTTACATTAGGTCTTGGTGTGGCCCATTGGATCAGTTCATGTAAAGAATCATTAACTTCAACATTTTTATTGATTTCATATTCTTGAGTATCTTTATATCTCTAAATTATATGTTATTCGAAATACTCAAAATTTCATCTTTTAAATGCACATTTAATGTTCTTATTAATTTAAAATTACTTCTTCAGATTTAAAATATCTACTTTTGGGTTGATATTTTTCTCAATATGAGATTATTGTTTAGGTTTTAACAAATGTTACATGAAATGTCACTTATTTCCAATATTTTGGTAAAAATTGATATTTTATATTTAATTACATATAGCTTTATTTATCCATGAACATATATTTTGATAAATACATTTCATGTCAATTAGTAATCACGTTAATATGATTATAATCATCCTATAAGTTGGATATATACATATATATTAAAAAAAATTATAATTCCCACCATATCCTGATTACAGTTTTTAATCTAATTTTTTTTCAATTAGTTTTTTATTACATAATTATTATAATTAAAAATGATTATTTTTTATATTCATTGATGAATCAGATCAATTTATTGATTTATTTATTATGTTAACTACTCGATTTTGAAAATTTATGAATGCCCATAATTTTTAAAATAATATCCCTTATAACTTGATATTTCTTATTTTCAATGCCATTCACATACTGAGATTATAGAGATTTCATCTGTAGAAACATATAATGTTTTCTCATATACATGTTCATTGTCTTTACTCACTCTATGGATTTAATAATGGTTTTAATTCTCTTAAAATGATATATTAAATATTTTTTGTGTCTATTCATTCAACATAACAACATCCATAAGAATGTTTTAATATTTTCTCCTGTGGCCTTTTCCAAACATGTAACAATCTATTTCTATTTGTTTCCTCTAATATTATTTGAATTATTTTCAATATTTTTTATTTGTAAATTTCAGATTTAATTTTTAAATGAAGGGAAAAATTGAAAATCGTTTAAAATAATAAAATTTATATTGATCACCATGAAAACATGGAGATAATTATTTTGATTCTTTTCAAATAGAATGAAAATATGGAAGAAACCATTACTTTTAAACCACATTATGTAACCAAATCAAGGATCCTAACCACTAATGGGTGAATTAGTGCTCAAAATATTTCAATTATTTAAATTTTATTTATGAGTTTTCAAATTAATTAGACCTTATTTACATTTATAATTAATTTCCTCTCACAACATTTTCTCTCAACATCATTTCTATAAAATAATTTTGAAAATAGGAATATTTCATAAGATTATTAAAATATAAATCTATAAAATTTGAAAAAATTATCCTTATTTTTTTATGGTAAAATCTACATCAATGTTTTATTCATGTTTCTTAAAGTAAATAATAAAATGGAAAACATTATCATTTAAACCATCCAATTTTTCAGGAATCGAAAACTATTTCACATGAGTCCTATTTTAGTGAAAAACTTTGTCCAATATTTATGTATTTTATTGTTGTGTAAGAGGATTAATAAAACTCCCCATGATGTATTATTTATCATGGAGAAGAATATAATTATTTCAATACATTCATAGTTGATTTAGTGGAGATATATTAGAATGATAACAATCCTCCACTTTTCTCCAAAACTAATCTTGTGTGTCTCTAAGAAATAATATCATCATTATCTCTTCTTTGACCTTCTTAATCCTCAAAATATTTGATTGATCCTTCCTCTTTTAGACTATTATAAATTATTAGAATTATATCATTAATTCTATATCAGATAAGTTTCTTTGGGATATTGTATCATTGATCCAAATTCTATGTACTTTATGATTAACCATATTCATTATTTTGAAAACTAATATATTTCTTACCCCGTCATGATTCTTCTTAAATGTTATATACTATGTAATAATATCATAAGAATACTTTTCATGCTGAATGGTCATAATATCTCCCCAACATGATGAAAACTCAAAATTTCCATGAAATTATTATTAAATATATATTCTCTTTTTGTATTGTATATTATTATAGGAAACAAATTATAAAAAACCTGGTCTTTATCTCATGATTAAAGATGATTTATTACATAACCTTTCATTTAAAAAAATAAAAAGATTAATAGGTATTGTGTATTTGGGGATTAGGAACATTACATAACAAATTAAATCATTAAATACATATCCTTATTGAAAACATATTTTATATTACAACAACATTCCTTCATACTTATCATTTCATTGGATAACATGAGGAAATACAAAAGACAAGGGTGAGATAAAAATCCCAATAAGGGAAGAAACATGGGATAAAATGAGGAAGAAAATACATGTCAGTCAATAGGAATATCAATAGAGTAAGAAATAAACCTGAACATAAAGGCATGATATAACATGATATTCCTAAAATGGAAATGTTACAACAATATACAACTTGATATTTTCACGAGTCAAGGCTCGTTGCATAGGCATTAACATGAGTGAAACATCATTGTGCATGAATTAGCAAGATTAAACCCCCATTTCACATGAATTATCATGATTAAACCATCACTACTCCTATAGTATCATGGTACTAAATATTACCATGTTCATTGGAGCACTATCAGGGCGCACCCTTTATAATAATTTCATTTTCATGTATATGTGTGTCACATAGATCAGACAAAATGGATTCATTAAACATAAGAAATTATTTTTATGAACATGGAATGTGGAATACATACATGTAATTCCATAACAAATAAGTACATGAGCATAAAGGTGAATACCCATGATAGAGAAGTCGGTATGGTATTCATTACAAAAAGATTTTGTCATGGAAAATCATGGTGCAATTTTGGCAGCATAACGACATCATATATAAATTTGTAAAATTAGTTTATGAGAGATAAATGGGTTTCAAATTACTTCTACATGAAATGGAAGGTAATGGTATCATCAAACATAATATCACATCATATTAAATAGAATTTTTGTGCCAAATATAAAATAAATTCTTGAATGGAAATGAGAAGAGAGAAATCCCTTACCGAATTTCAACATGATAACCAGACTACACAAGAGGGGTTAATGTGAGAGAAAATAGTATATCATAATTAAAACAAAATAAAGGATTTATGGGGGAAGTTTGAAAACATAAACCATAATTTTTAATTTAATGTAAAATGATGTAACAATAAACTTGAACAAAAATTGATAAAGGACAGAACCCTAAATAAACATTGGCGTAGTAATGTTTGCGATTAAGGGATCATATGGGGGATTAATGGGAGTTAAAGGAAGGTACAATAATGTATGAATAAAATTTAACAAAAAGGATGTATGGAAGAACACATCCCAAATCATTAAAATGGAAATTAAAAGGCATGGCATAAAAGAGGTGCTTAAATAAAGTGGAGAGTGGGAGATCCATTACTTAGAACTGTGATTCCAAAGGCTTGAGAGATACTTCTTAAGAGCTTGGGTACTCCTTGGGAGGACTATAGTGAGTAGGGTTAATATTTTGGTCGATATTTAAAGAGATTGAGTGAAGAAAAATGGGAGCATTTGTGGGTTTATATATGAAATGAGGTTAATTTCATTATTATTTCTATTTTCGAAACTGCATAATAAAATATTCAAGACCACAAAAAATACCATGGTTTTTTCCCATGAAATACTGAAAATGGTAGAGGTATACATTATTTTATAATTTCTATGTCCGAACATAATAAAATATCACCACATCTTATGTTAATGTGAGTCATGCTATCATGGAAATTATTTTTGAAATCTCAAAATGTTGTATAAGTTTTATAGCATTCATTAAGGTTTTATAAAATAAAAATAAAATAATATGAAAATTAAAAAATATTTTTTCCTAATAAATGTTTTATAGTATTTTATTACATCACTATTGGGTCGTTATAATGTCATAAAACACATAATATAAATGTACAGTATTTAATTTTTACCCAAAAATCTGAATATCTCATAAAATTTAGAAAAATTAACCATTGGATAATTTAGATATCCTAATTTAAAAAACATAATTTATTTTATAAAAAAATTTCTAGAAATTTTATTTTTCACTATTAATTTAAAAACCAGCATTTATTGAAAATTGACAGGTTTTTCCAAAAATAGTTTTCAACCAAAAATAAATGTTACTTTTGACATCATTAAAATTATATGATAAATTATATTTAATAAATTATATTTCATAATAATATTGTATTAAAATATTATTTATTTCAGAAATACATTAATTCATAAAAATAGATTCTTAAATAATTAAAAATACAACTTGTGGTTTAGAAATTATTTACAAAGTAACATTAATAGACTGAAAGTATATTCATTATTATATACAAATAATAATCTGCATAATCATAATACTTTGGTATTAATAAAAATACCTTTATTAAAATATCAAATGCCCTATGATTATGGTGTACGATAGTGGGGCTTTCTATGGGCCGTTTGGTGAACATGGTTTGGGATGTGACATCGATAATCTTGAAATTCTACTATAAATAGTGTCACTCATGCTTAGGAGGTTGGATCTTATTTTTGGATTAGTCTATTTAAAATTCCAAAAATTATATATCCATTAGAAACTCCATTAAAATGGATTCATATTCCATGGTCTGACATGTTGAGTCCATCACTTCTTTTTTCTATGACAACATGATTTCTTAAAAACCGATCTTTATAATACTAATGTTATAACTGTTCAAAAACAATATTATCCACAGTAAGGATACTTATTAGTCATTTAAATCCAATTATATATCATAAACCAAAATTATTTCATGTGTTTTCTATATCCATAAGACATTTAATTAAAATACTCTTAATTTTATTCATAAATGTTTGGGTCGTTACATCCTTCACCCCTTAAGAAATTTCACTCTCAAAATTTATTTTTCACGTATTAAAATAGATGAGGGTAGCCATGTATCATCACTTCCTCTATTTCCCATTTTTCTTCTTCAAACCTATTTTTTCTCCAAAAAACCTTGGCAAGAAGAATCATTTTATTTTTAGAACTTTTTCTCTATGATCTATGATCTTCACTAACTTCTCCTCATTGAAGAGGTCATCCTCAAATTGTACCATCTCTGCACTGGGTACATGTGATAGGTCATATATGTACTTCCTCAGGAGTGATACATTGATTAAATCATGTACTTGAGAGAGGATTGGTGGGAGTTCTAGTCGATATTTCACAGCTCCGATGTGATCAAGGATCTCAAAATAGCCTATGTGCCTTAAACTAAGTTTTACCATTGTTCAAAATATCATAACTCTCTTCCATGGAGATATATGGAGGAATTCCATGCCCCCAACATCAAACTCTTGGTCTCATCAACACTTAGAAGCATAACACCTTTTTTTGACTCTGGGAATATTTGATGTGATCCTAGATGGTCATAACCTTCTCCATCATTTTTCAACCATTTCCATACATAGAATATTTCATTCCCCAAATTCAACCCAATATGTCGGTGCTCTGCACCTCTTCCCATAAAGGGATTCATAAGGATCCATTTGGATTCTTACGTTGAAACTTTTTTTGTAATATAACTCCACTAAAGTAAGATTGTGGTCTCATATACCTTTTAAGTCCATTGAGCAACCTCTCAACATATATTAATGGGTCTGGATAGTCCCCTCAGATTAGCCATCCGTTTGAGGGAGATAGTTTGTGCTGAAGCTCAACTCAATGTTCAGATCACATTAGAGACTCTTTAAGAATATATAGGTGAATAAAAGATCATGATAAACACAACATATAGTTGTAATCCATATAGACTTACCAATTCATTGATGTACATCCATTCTAGTTGATCCACTAAAAAATCATCTTAGACTTCCATGAAGTGTGCAGTCCTTGATAGACAGTCCACAACAACACAAATATTATTTTTTCCATTGAATGTCTTATAAATTATTTTGAAAAATTATATGCTTGTGTTTCTCCATTTCCATATTGGTATGGTAATAGTTTCATCATCCCCATAGACATATTCCCCTCATACTTCACTTTATGACATACATGGATCTTTGATGTTTATTTAGTGATCTCCTTTTTCATGTTATCCCACCAGTAGTTCTCTTAGAGATCTTGGTACATCATTGTGTTTCCAGGGTTAAGGGATAATTTTGAACTATGCGAATCATCCAAAAGTTCTTTTTTAACTCAATAATTGATGGAATACATATTCTCGATCAAAATATCAGAATTCCTTCTTTATTAACATTGAACTCTGAGGATTTTCCTTTTCTTATAGTTTATAGCTTTTTTGGAATTCCCCCTTCATCTTTTTTAGCATCCTTTATACTTTCCAAAAGAGATGTTTCGGAAATTATTAGTGAAAGGATTGATGATATTCCCTTTTTTATGATTCCGATGTCTATATTTATCAAATCTATGAAAATTGGACCCTTTTAAATTCTCATCAAGGATATAATTATTGGGTCATATCTACTTAAAGTGTCTTCCACATTTTTCACTTCCCCAGGGTGGTAATGGATTATGTTTTTGTAATACTTGATGACCTATAAATAGCTTCTTTGGAACATATTAAGCTCTCTGTGTGTGAATACATATTTTATAATTTTCTGATCCATATATATTTCACACTTCTCCTAAAAAAGATAATTCTAAAAAAATTTCAATGAAAAGATCATAGTTTCCAACACCAAAACATGAATATGAAAATTTTTCTCATGAATTTTCAACTACCTTGAAGCATAGTAAATAACTATTTGATTCTTTATTTACACATAACTCAGGCCCTTCTTTGATGTGTCAGTGATGATTATGAAATGCTCCCCACTTGTAGGTAGTGTGTTAATATGGGAAATGATTAGCCTCATATTTAACTACATAAATCTTTCTTCACATTAATCATTCCATGAAAATATAACTCCCTTCTGAGTTATCTTAGAACGAGGGTTTTAAAGTCGTTATAAATTTCTCACAAATCAGTGATAATATCCACCTAACCCTAGGAAGCTATGGATATCCATCACAGATTTCATCCTCGTACATCCCTTTCTTTAATTTGTTTAGGAAGGAACAAAAATATCCCATTTTTTCTTATATGATCCAATAATTAGACCACCTTAGACCAAAAAACACACTTGATGTACAATCCATATATCTTATCCTTTTGCGTGGTCTTTATCACATTGCTTAGATGCACCTCATGATCCTCATTAGTTTTGGATTATATTATAATATCATCTATAAAGACTACCAAAAAATTGTCAAGGTAAATTTTAAAGACTTTATTCATTATGTCTATAATGATTCTTGGATCCTTACTGAGTCTGAATGGAATCACTATTAACTCATTATACTTGTACCATTTTCGAAAAGAAGTATTGGGGATATTATCCTTCTTCATCCAAACCATGGTAATATCCCGAATGTATATCAGATATATAGAAGTATTGTGCTCCATGTAGTTTATTTAACAGGTTGTAAATTCATGGAAAAGGATACTATCTCTTTATCATGACTTTTTGAGCTCACAATAATCACTAAAAAGTCACATTGATGAATCCTTCTTCTTGATGAAGAGGACTCATGCACCCAATGGTAAAGCACTGGGGAGTATAAACCCTTTATCTAGATTCTTCTATAGTTGTTTCCTTGGATCCTCAAGCTTGACAATAGCTATTGTATATGGAATCCTGGATATTGGAAATAACCCAGGTACAAGATCAATAATGAATTAAACATCTCTTATAAGAGGAAGACCAGATAATTCCTCGTGAAACACATCAGCGAATTCCCTCATAATGGTAATTTCTTTAAGGATAGGTCTTTCCTTAGAATCAATATTATGAGGAAGATATTCATTCTCATAGGGTGGTAATATCCATTCTTGAGATGATGGTTCTTGATAATATTTATCCTCATTCTAGCACTTTTATAGAATCTTCATTCAATTCATCATATGGAGAGTGATTTCCCTCTCAAAAAAATTTATGTAGGATCTATATTGGGAAGACAAATCCATGCTAAGAATTGCATAAAATTCTACCAGAGGGAGTATTATGAGTTGATATGTGATGTTCAATCCAAAAATTTGGACAGGTTAAGAGTTATATTCATAAGATGTAATAATTTCTCCATTTTCAGTTTTCACCCACATATCTTCTTCCATGATTTGTGGTTGTGTTTGGGTTATTGTACTAAACTTTCGGGATATAAAAGATAACTATATCCATAATTAAAAATTTTGTTTCATTTTATTTAATATATAACTATTTTATCTTTCACCACATCATTATTGAGATTCACATTGGTGTTTGTGAAAGAAAAATATCTCCCTTGCTACATTGGAAGTCATTGGTTACTTCTAACTGCCCATGCATTAGGGAATCTTTTTTTAAAGTGCCTTGGTTTCTTACAGCTGTAGCAAAGAATGATTTATTGAGGGTCGAATAGAGCATTAATTTACTCTGTCACATTTAGGGGTCTCTCTTGATGATAATTATTATCCATGTTACCTTTTATTCCACACCTATAACATTTCATTAATCCCCTTAGGCAATTTCCTGGATGTTTTTTTCCTCAATTTTGGAAACCAGGTTGCACTAATTTATTAGCACCATTGGATTTATCCATCTGACCACTATAATTAAAGTATTGTTTCTGCTTCTTATCCCCATGATACTGCTAAGATCATCCAATATCTATCTCGACTTTGAGGGAACATCAGACAGTTCCTTCTTAGCTATCAAAGTCATAGATTTCCATGGTTTTTCATGTATGAGGCTTTATCCCACAAAATAAGCGACAAACCTTGAATTTAGGGGTAACATATATTCTATATGAATATCATTCATGCATTTTAATGTTTTTATAATACGCTCTGATTTATTCAACATTTAATTGAATGAGGGAAAGGAAGTTCCTTTCTATCTTAAGTTGGAGGTTGCGGGGAAAATATTTATGGAATCACATTTTCTCAAAATCTGTCTATTCCATCACATTGCACTACTGGAAAACTAACCTTTACCAGCGGTTTGGAACCGTTGGTATAGGCCTCGAAACCTTTGGTATAGCCTATACCAACGGTTTGGAGAACCGTAGCCAAGTAAGCCGTTGGGATAGGTCTATACCAATGGTTTTTGGAAAACCGTTGGTATAGGTAATATGAAATCTATACCAACGGTAATGGAACCGTTGGTATATAAATTCCAAAAATAAAACATCCGCTGGGATTTGATCCCAGGACCCCTCATTTATAATCGAACGACTTAACCACTAAGCCAACATCACTTTTGTAAACATAATTTCATAAATATATATATGTATTATCATAATTATTTAAAATTTTGATTTATATAATGTTCTCGGTTAGTAGATCTGGAAAAAAACCAAAGAACCTATCCCAACGGTTTTCAAAACCATTGGGATAGGTTGAGTTTTTGGGTGGTTTTTTCCAACGGTTCACCAAAACTGTTGGAAAAGAGGCTCAAAAGACACCCTTTCCCAACGGTTTTGGTGAACTGTTGGGAAAGGTCAGTCTTTCCCAACAGTTCACCAAAACCGTTGGGAAAGAGGCTCAAAAGACACCCTTTCCCAATGGTTTTGGGGAACCGTTGGGAAAGGTCACTCTTTCCCAACGGTTTTGGTGAACTGTTGGGAAAGAGTCTCAAAACACACCCTTTCCCAATGGTTTAGCATAAACCGTTGGGAAAGGGTCACTCTTTCCCAATGGTTTACCAAACCGTTGGGAAAGGTGGGGAAATCTATGGATTTCCCAACGGTTTTGGTGAACCGTTGGGAAATGGTAGCTATACCAACGGTTTTTACAAACCGTTGGTATAGAAGTGTTGGGAAAGATCATCTTTCTAGTAGTGTTGAACTCTTCCTAAGTCTTCAAATTCTTTATCAATGTCCACTATTGATCATCTTTAAGCTTCTTACAATAAGAATCCATAATAAACATATTTTTTCGGGGCATTGAAGGATGGAAAAATCTTCTCAATTGAGTTGATCCATTGTTCGACGAATGAGGGATCAAATGATCCATTGAAAGTATAAGGCCTTTATCTCATGAAGATATCAATTGGGACTTTTTCTTTATTAGTTAGGGGAGGAAGTTCCTCTTGATTGATGTTTCTATTCAAAACATGATATAAATGCCAGATTATTGTGACAACATTTGTGATTTCTGCTCCCATCAGATTTGGCAACTCATTAGGGATGTCATCACATTGATATTAACATAGATTGTTTCCCAAATTCCTCATATAATTGGCCATTGGATTGAATAAAAATAATATTAGGGATAATTATGTTAAACAATAAAAGACACAAAGGGGGATCTATTTAAATTAAGGGGATAACATATAAATTACATTTACCTCTTTAAATTATGAGTTTTTAGGATTTGATATAAGTCATCCATGATATACTTCTTAACATATATTCTTATAGTATTTCTATGTTCTATTAATAATGGTTAGTACTAATATTATAAATATTACAAAGCATATCCCCTAGGAATTTCAAACCAACAGTGCAGCGAGGCCCATTTTCTTTCGCATGTTGCTTTTCGAGTATAGCTTAAAGTATTATTTTTAGGTTTTAACCATATATACATTTGTGCCAGATCCACCTTTACTTGTTTCTATCCATAAATGGATGTATTTTCTTGATAAACCATTTAATATATACCCACCAAAATTTAGGGATTATTTTCTTATACTTTGTCGTATCGCTAAGGGTTTCACTAGATTTTCCTAATCATAATCCCACAAAATATTATCTTATCCTCTAATAACAACTATAAAAACCCTGATATTTATCTTATATTTAAACATGATTTATAATATATAAACACCAAATTCTAGTGTATTTGTGTCTTAGTAACATTACATAACAACCTAAAACATGAAATACACATTTTTTTGAAAACCTATTTAACATGACCACAACATTCCTTCGTACATAGCGTTGCATAGGATAACCTGGGAAAATGTAAATGAAAAGGGTGACCTAAAAATCCTAATATGGGAATAAACATGGCATAACATAAGGAACAAAATGCATGTTATTCAATAGTAATATTAATGGAGTGAAAAATAAACATGAATATAAAGGCATGATATAGCATGATATTCAAAACATGGAAATGTGAAAACAACATACAATATGATATTAGCATGATCCAAGGATAATTGCACATTGATTAGAATGATTAGACCATCATTTAACATAAATTATAATGATTAAACCATAATTGAAAAATAATTATCATGATTAAACCCTCATTGCACATGGATTATCATGATAGTAAATATTACCCAATGCATTTAAGCGTTATCTGGGCGCACACTTCATAATCATTTCATTTTCATGTACAAGCATTTCACGTAGATCATAAAACATAGATTAATTAAAAATAATAATTTATTCCATGAATAAAGAATATAGAATACATTCATTTAGGTTCTCAATCAATAAGTACATTATCATAAAGGTGAATACCCTTGATAGAGAAATGGTTATGGTATTCACTACATGATGATTTTGGCATGAAATATCGTTGTTCAATTTTGGATGCATAACAACATCACAGAGAAATTTATAAAATTAGATGATGAGTTAGAAAGTAATATCTCATAATTTATACATTAAATAGTAAGGGGATCATCGAACATAATATCGTAACATATGAAATGGAATATATATGACTAATATAAAAAAAATCTTGAATAAAAATAAGATGAGAGAAATCCCTTATGGAATTTCAGCCTGGTAATGAGACTATACTAAAGGGATTAATGAGAGGGGAAGGGGAATATAATCCTTAAAACATACTAATGTAATTATGAGGGAGTTTTGAATCCATACCACATTATATTTAATAGAAAATAATAGGATATAACAATATAATGAATATTGGACAAAACATCTGAAAGGAAGGAACCCTAATGAAATTTTGGCATAATAATGGGTGGGATTAGGGGATCATAGGGGTATTAATGAGAATAAAATGAAGATAACATAATTTATGAATAATATAGATAATTATGAGGTTTGAAAACACATATCCTAAATCAATAAAATAGAAATTAAAAGGCATGACCAAAAAAGGTGCTTAAAGAAAAAGGATAGAGGGAGATTCATTACATGGATTTACGATTCCAAAGGCATGGGAGAGAATTCAAGGGAGATTTGGGACTCCTTGGGAGTAATATAGGGATTATAGAGAAGAGGGTGGCCAAGCTTCAAAGAGTTTGAGTGAATAGAAATTTTGAGAATGGGTGGTTTTATATAGAAAATATGGGGGATTTATTTATAATTTTGGTTTTGGACACTACACTATGAAATATAAAAAACTAAAAATCAACCAATGGTTTTTGTCAATGGTTTTTGGAAATAAGGAGTGGAATACATAATTTCAGCTGGCCGATGATGAAATTAATAAAATATTTCCCTTTCTTATGTGGAGGTGAGTCACACTCTCAAAGAGATTTTGAAAAATATATTAAAATATTTTAGAACATCTAGAGTATTCCCTAATGATTTAAAAAATAAATCAAACAAATACAAACTAAAATTATTTTAAAGTTAAAACAAATATTTCCCCAAATTTCCATTTTATAGTATTTTATTACATCGCTATTGGGAAATTATGATGTCATAAAACACATTATATATTTATACAATATTTAATTTTAATCCAAGGATTCGACTATCTCAATTTTTTTAAAGTCACTATTGGATAATTTAAATGTCATGATTCTGAAAATAATATTATTTTTATATAAATAATTTTCTAAATATGTTAATTTCATCATTTAAAATAAAAATTGATATTTTTCGTAAATTGATCGGTTTTGGGAAAAAATAGTTTTCAAACCATAAAAACGTTTCTTTTGACTTCACAAAAACTATATAATAATTAATATTTAAAAAAATTAATTTCATAATTATATTTTAGTAAAATATTTTTTCTTTAAAAAATATATTAATTAATCAAAATATATTACTTATTTATCCAATAATACTATTTGTGATTTAGAAATTATTTACAAATTATCATGAACAATGTAAATGTATATTAATTATTCAATACAAAAACATTGTACATTATCATTATTCTAAGGTCTTGATATATATCACTTTATTACACTATCATACTCTCTATGAGTAATGTTTTCGATGGTGGGGATTTCATGAGGACGTTTGGTGAACATTGTTAGGGTTGTGATCTTGATGAGCTTGATCTTCTCCCGTAAATGGTTTCTCCCATGCTTAATTTGTTGGATATCATCTTAGGCTTGGTCATGGGAAAATCCCATTAATGTAATATCTCTTCAGAAATATGATAAATTGGATTCATAGTGTATGATTCAACTGGTTGAGGTCATCACGTCCTTTGTTTGTTCCAAAAGGATTTTTTAAAACCCAATATTTATACTAGGCATGTGATCATTGTTCAAGGGATATATTTTCAATGGTAAGGATACATTATAGTTATTTAAATATAAGTGGATATAATAAATCAAAAGGAGTGCATATGTTTTATATATACATAAGATATTTAATTAAAAGAAATATAATTTTATTCATAAATGTTAGGGTTATTAGAAAATTGATATAGTCTATTAGGAGAAGAGACTCATTAGACTTTGATTAACTTGATCAGTGTGTATTTCCTTAGTAATATCTTGTACATGATATTATGAGAACATGACCCTCCAGTTATAAATCCACATTGATTTGTTTCATTGGATGTTCCTATTTGTTTATGTCAGTATTTATCATTATACATTATGATTATTTTTAATGAATATTATTAATCAATTACTTTTATGTATTGATGAAAACTATAACAACATCTTTTCACGGTGAAGTAGGATATGTTGGGTGATTAATGAGTAATATTTCATTAACAAATAATAAATTTATTTATTTTCTCATTACCATATTTAGTGGTAGTTGATATTGTAGGCCCTTTTATTGGAATGAAATTACCTGTGTAAATCCATGTCCATGGTGTTCAATAAGTAGGTTCATTTCTATAATGTCAATGAATGAGTCCTCGAGCACATATATTGATGATGCCGGCACACAAAATTTTTAGTTAGAGATATCATGATAATTTAATTATATTACACATTAAGAATATATAAGTTATTTTTGGTCATTTTGAGATTAATTTATTTCTTTATGGGCACCTTGCAATGCTCTGGGATGAAAAACATGGACTTTGGGTGGCTCCACATAATTCCACTAAGAAATAGGCCTAAAGGGTCATATAATAAGTTTATCCATAACCTCAGTTGAATATTAAATATTAAATATTATTTATCATGTAAAATAAAATTTATTGTAGTACATGGTTTAAATATTATTCATGATTAGCTAGGTCTCATATATTCAGTAACCAATTATTCGAGATGATTTTTTGTGAGAAAAATATTTAAAATTTATATAATTTTATTTTGTGAATTAAGTATTTATTTTTTTATTGGTTAATAATTCTATCGTACATGTTTATTATATATGTATTCATTATTCAAGTTTCAATAAATTTTTTATAGAAATAGAAGATCGAGTTTAATTTCTCTATGAGATATAAAATATATTAAATATTATTTGAAAAATGTTAGGCAATCTATTGATGAAATAATATTTAACAAGTTTATATGTTTTTCCATGATAGAAAATAATAATTTTATCATTACTATAGTCATGGTGCTCCTTGGAAATTATGTAAATGATAAGTGAACATGTACTTTTATTGTTTTCTAACAATAACATAATTCAAACCTAATAATTCTATTTCCAACCCTAATGTTGCCATTTTTATTATTGTTCATAATGGATCCTACAAATCTTTTCATGCCCAAGATAGATCCCCTCCAATAACTATCTTAAGAACATATTTATATCCACCTCCCCTAACCTACTCAGTTCTAGAGAAATAATGGAGAATCCATTTTGATGTGATTCACATGGAGATTAAATATGAATGACGCAAGTGTAAGGATATTCCACACTAGAACCTAGATATTACAACATGGGCACATTAAGGTTCATAAAACATGTGTGTAACCCTGCTTAAGATAACCCATTCATGGTTCTTTTAACACAATGATGGTGTGATTTTTATATTTTTTCATAATTATCAATGACTAAAAAATTCACTACAAGGTAATTACTTTCCAAAAAAATTATAATTCATTATTTTATGATCTTGAATTTAGATCTAGTATTATATTGACAGTAAATATTTTATTTAATTTTTTAGTCACTACATTCTTATGTGATGTAAATTTGAGATTAATAATTTATTATGACATAAATTTAAGTTGGGTATTCCCTCATGGAACTTCCACTATGCTCAAAATCGTTAGCTATTATCAAAGTGGTCGAATAATAATTTATACTTATTTAATGATTGTTGATTTATTTAACCTTTTATGATAAGTATTCAATTTTTGTTTAATATTTCCTTTTTTCTAATCATGAAATATTCTCTTATTCTTATTCATTTCCACAAATACAGTCATTAAATGGATTAATTTTAAAGGATTGGAATTCAAAGAACACATTTGGATGTGTCAATGATTTTATCCAAATACCCTATTTTACTCAATATATATCCCATAGGTAATCACCATTTTTAAAAGTTAAATAAATAGGAAAACATGAATTAATTTATATAATGTTTATTTATTACATGTGTTTATTTAATATAGAATGTGTTGATTAGGCCTCCCCAATGCATGGTTAGTCACACTACATGGCGTGTAACTTGTGTACTTATATGTAGTCCATTATTCAAAGATGGATATATTTTTGTCACATAAAATGTGTGACTAGAAACATTTAAACACGGAGACCAAAAGGTTTATAGACCATGTTCATTTTTTATACTTTAATTTACATTCTTAGACTACAAACCTTATCCTTATGCATGTGTCACAGACATATGACAATAGAATGTATGAAATGTGTTGTTGGATTGTTTATGTTGTGTGTATTACATGATTATGTTTAATATAAAATTAATTTATTATACTACATAAAAATTATCAGCATGTTTTATTTATTCCACTCAATTGAATCTTAAAAGACATGTGGTTGTGTTTTTATATATTAAATGTATAATTTAAAAGTATATAATATTTTGAACTACATATCATGTCTATTTTTTAATATATATAATACTATATACACATTAAAACATAACATAACATGTAAATAACATTTGTTTCATATTTCATCCCTTTGAATGTAAATTTTGTTGGATAAATTAATAATATGTGTATATTACCTATTCTATAAGTATAAAGTATATGAATATAACAAAAATTGGGTATTTCAGACCAATACTCACAATTTTACATCCATAATACATGTTTTTACATAGTCAATTTTAAATAAATTCAAATTTATTTAAAATAGTAATGGATGATAACATCAGTAATTTATTTGTTGATATGTAACCTAATTGAATTGGTTAATTAAAGAAGATAATTAA
Source organism: Viscum album (assembly GCA_963277665.1). Lineage (NCBI taxonomy): Eukaryota > Viridiplantae > Streptophyta > Magnoliopsida > Santalales > Viscaceae > Viscum > Viscum album. The sequence goes on along the minus strand of OY728148.1, from coordinate 823,128,726 downwards.
TTTACTCCGTTGTGATTTACCTTATATAAGAGTTATTAGGAAAGAATTAAATATTTTTAAATTCCTAATTTTTTCAATGTATATTGATGATATTGAACATAGACCATAAGATTTTATGTTATTGGTTTCCATTTAATTTAGTATTAAATTAAATTTATAAAATTTTATTCGTCATTCCTCTCATTTTGTAAGGGAATGAATGACCCTTATTTCATTTTATGTAAACTCACTAAACCAATCATTTTGTTCCACTCACATGTAGGTGAGTAAAATATTATGTAATTGAATGATATCCCAAGTGATTAGAGGAGATTTATAATAGACCATGAATTTCATATATAAATATTTAATCTTTTTAGATGAATATAAAATATATTTTATTAATACCCAATTGTGGCCTATAAGGGTTTAGTGTCTTTTGGAAACTAGATATATAATATTATTCCTTCGTAATAAATATTCAATATCTCAAAAAATATCTTCTCATTTGTTCTTTTAAAATACATACCAATTTTAAATCCTATATCTATATCATTGGGAACGTAAACAAAAGAAATTGTGAGCATAAATACTCAGTAAGGGTAACCAAGGGATATAAATCTAGGAACATACGAATGTAAAAGATAAAAATAAAGTTATAAGATCATGAATATAATGTAGATAGTTAATATCCAATATATCATGTATCATAAACATGATTCATAGAATAAACACATGATCACTTAAAAATACATGAATCTTTAATGTAATAATTCATTGTAATTCAATCATGAACCATAAGTTCGTGTCATATAACTGTGGCCCCATTATAAGCGTAGAAACTATTTCATATGTCATGAATAACCACAAAAATCATATAATAATATTTAATCATGCCTCATACCTTGTTTCGTATTTTGGATGAATCACATCAACAGGATTCTAAAAATTGATGAAGTAATTTATCATGTTTCCCATAATGGATTAAGCACAACAATATGTTTCCCGTAGCTAATCGTGATCATTGAATTATTTCCAATAATTTTATAATGAGATGTAAATCAATTTCCAATGCATGGGAATGATATATAATTTTGTTTTGACCTATAAATTTTGGAAACCATGCATATGTGCCCCATAAAATCAACGAACATTCATCATATCATCAAATCACAACTTGTGAAAACAATTAAGAATTCATAAACATTTTATCAATCCATCATAGGAAATCCTGGGAAAAAATAAATGGGTTTCATAAACATCTCATTATCATAGTCATAAAAAATCTAGAGAAATAATAAGGATTGATCCATAATATCATGTCCTTGTGGAAAATAGGAAACACAAATGTTTTTTCCATTTATGAATATTAATTCCATAAATATATCATTAAAACATTCTTGAAGAAAATATCATTTCCACATAGAAATTTTTTAATTAAAATGTAATTAATTTCTAAATATTAAGGAAAAATTTTTATTTTAAAATAAATATAAAAATATGTACAGAAATATTTAAATCATTTAGTGGTATTTATATTGGGAAGATACCTCATTCCAAAATTCTAAAATAATGGTTCATTTCACATTTTGGGTAAAAAATCAAAAGTACCTCATTTGAAAAAAAATTCATTCCTTTAAAAAAATAAAAAACTCAATAGAGGGATGAAATTAATTTAAATATCCATGTTAGAATAGTAAAAACATTCTATAATATAATTTTTGAAAACATGGACATGGAAGAGAAAGGAATTATGACCGAATAGTGAAATAAAGTTATTGATCCTTGAAAACTATTTTAGTCTCCTTCGTACATAAAGAGAGGAATATGAGATGGAAATATTTATCTTATCAAAATAAATATATAATAATAAAATTCTATGAGTTTCTTGAGATATGTATCATTATATTTCATCATTAGAAACTTAATAACTGGTAATCCTAGAAGAAAAAGATATTTTAGCATAAATCATTTACCACATTAGAAATGTTTGAATCATAACACCCCTGTAATAAATAAATAAATATAGATATCTAAATCCCCGTAATTTTCATAATAATTATCATAAATTACATTAATTAGTATTATATACACCACAAAAATAAAAATTTCTGAATATGGAATGTGTTCAAAAGAAAAAAAAGTTAGTTTAAAATACATTAACTCAATTCTCAACTTTCTCCACACATGTTTGAAAATTTTTATAATAAATGTAGTTTTATTTTTAAAATATTACATATCCATTATTAAATATATCATAACATATAAAATTTACCTATAACATTTTATCACCATTCTATTAACAAATATTTTTTAAAATCACTATTTTAGGTAATAAATGGGTTGTTTTTTGTTTATGTTTTGGTTTCATAATTTAATTTCTCATACATTGATCATGTTTCCAAAATATTTTCAATTTAAATCAATATGTAAATATCATATATATTCATTATATTCATATTTATAAATATAATCATAATTAGTGATGGAAAAATGAATTGCACTATTCATGGATATGGTAAGTTGTACGTACGCATAAACACAAATTCCATATTTCAATTGACGGAATGAAAGAAAGGTAAATATTGTATCACATTTAAAGAATGTTTTTATATCATATATATCATATATATTCATGATTTATAAACTTATTTTCATCCCTATAAAAATAAAATGAAAAAATAAACACAATGCTTCGTGGTGACGGTAGTCCACACATACGTAGGAGAAACATTATCATTTTTTAATAAATTGTAAGATAAGAAGGAAGATGTGATATTATAATTAAAAATTTATTAATATGCCACAAATATATAGTATAAAAATTAAATCAAAAAATATCTCATCTGTGAGAGGCAATGATGAAAAATTAATTACACCGATTCATGAGTTGGTAGTCTATTCTAAACATGATCAATGATTATATTTCCTATTTAATTGAGGATGATATGGATATAGGTTATTGCCTAAACATAATAAAATATAAATATATTAAATATAATTGTGTTATTATTTAATCATATTTTGATAAAATTTGAATTATTTGGGGAAAAAATTAAATAATAACACTTGGTTAAGAACAATACCTCTTCTTCAGACAACCTCTTTAGGTTGGAAACAAAATCATTAGTATGATGATTTCCTAATAACAAATATCATCTAGGGTTTATTAGGGTAATTAATAAAAGTATTTTTCTTTGGATTTTCAAAACCAGTAGGCTTTGTATCTATCGATAGTATATGAGAGAGGGATTCTATTTACAAGTGGGAAAGAGGATAGACATGAAATTTTTTAAAATAATAAAAGATATACCTATGTTTTTATGTCATTTTAATCCTTACCTTTTTAGTTTAACCCATGGAAACCCCATTTAAACCTTAACCATTCTAATTAATATTTACTATGTTTACTATTCATTATAACTAAAATTATTTTGGGATTATTGTTAATCTTAATTATGGTGATTAAAAATATAAAATTAAAATTAAAATTTTCAATTAATATAATTGGTATAATTTAATTTAAAATTAAACCCACTGATGCGATGAAAAATTTGTTTCACAAAGGAACATTTTTCATAAGTATAAAAGGACTTTATATCAAAATTTAGCATAAAATTAATTCTAATGAAAAAACTATATTTATTATAATGTAATTAAACTAAATATACTTTTAAACCCATTTTAAAAAAAAATTAACTTTTTAAATTCATCAAATGAAGAGGTTGTTTTCATTAAAAATCTGTATTAATTACTATTCATACAAAACAATATTTTCTAAGAATTATTAGATATTAAATCTAAGATAATTTTTGAGATTTTTATTTAAAAAATTAATTTAGTTTTTAAAAATAGATTTTCTAAAATTGAAAAAAAATAATTTCAATGTAATTGATCTTAATGCAATGAAAACAGTTTTAAAGAAAGTGCATTTTTCATGGAAGTAGTGATTTTATATTTACTCTAGGACTAGTGATATTCATTATTTGAATTTAAATTAATATATATTTATATATAATATATACATTTAATTTTAATAATACATCATTGAGGTTTATTTTCATTAATTAAAATGGAATAAAATTATGCACTTAAAAACAGTTTTCTGGAAATATGTGTATTTATGCTTAAAAATAAACACCTTTCAAAATCATGAAAATAGATGATTCAAATGAAATTAATTATATTACTATAATTAAAATGGTTCATAAATCACGTTATGATCAAATACAAAAAAATAATACTTTTAAATAAATTTATTTAATGAATTGAAATTACTACATTTGAAATATCGATATTTTTAACTAATCAAAGATAAATTTATCATTTTATAAAAATAAAAAAAGCCCTGAAAGTTATATTTTACGTGGGTTTTAACAAATAAGGTTAATTTAATAAAACAAAAATCTTAAATTTTTTAATAATTAATTATATTATTTTTTTCTCAAAAATTTAAAATATGAAATTTGATGAAAAGTATATTTTGGAATCCTGTTATTACATTACTAAAAAATGAGAACATATTTACCAATATATTTAATTTATCTAAAAAATTACATTATTTTAAAAAATTGGTTATTCCTATTCATACCACCCATTGAAATTTATAGGTTAAAAAATATATGTTTTAATAGTACACCAGATTTCATTTAAATATAATCATTCCTCTAGTGGAAGCTATCGGTGAAATAAATATTATTTAAAAAAAAATCAAAAACATTTTGGGTGTTAAATTATACCACATTAGTTTTCCCTCATAATTGTATCTTGGTCTTAATAATGTAGGGTTCTAAATATTAAAATTACTTTACCTAAAACTAGCAACATAAAAGGGTTGATGAAGCTTCCACTTACAGGATGGGAAATGAAATATAAGCTCATCTATAATAACACATAAGAGTGTTTAAAAGTTGTAAAACATTAGAGGGGAGTGACAATATAGACCTATAAAAAACATTAACACCTAAATAATGAAGTATAGTGAGAGAGATCATTGATCAAAACAAATTTAATGACCATGATAAAGGTAAAAACAACAAAACCAAAAAAAAGGGATTAAATATTACCGTCTATTTATCAGAAAAGAAGGTAATATGATAAAATATTTAATTCAATATAATTATCATATTTTTTTGGTATTTTTATGTGATCATATAGAGAACACTAGAAAATATAATTAATCCAAATTTGTTTTTTTCAGAAGAATAGTTCCATCCCTTTATTGGAATTCAATCAATTTACACTACATTTCTTACTCTAATAAAGGAATATGAAATATGGTGACTTCTTCATGAAACTCTAAAATTAAATTCTAATAGGTCACATAATTTTTTAAAAAAAATAAAACAACACCTTCCTTCTAGTATTTGACATTAACCATATCAAATATTGTCTATCTAAGGTAATTCGTAAAATGAATAAAACTCCACTTTAAGAAACACAAAAATAATCACTAAACCTATATTATAATTCCTAAACATCAAACTGGATCATTAAATAAATATTTAACCTTAAAATTATTCAATATAAAATGGACTAATATTGACAGTGAAATATTAGAATGAATTGGTCTCATATTCTTTCAAGATAAATTTTACATTTATCTCATATTACCACCAATCACTCTTAATATATCTTACCAATAATTTGTATTCCCAAAACATATAATCTTGAAAATATTCAAATAATTTTTATGAATTACATGAATTAAAATAAATATAAATTAAAATCCTATATGATTCCAAAATATAATTCAAACATTATTCCTAGAAAATCCCATAACATACTATTTTACATAATCATATAAGGTTATCAAAATAGTGAATTTTTTCCAAAATAACAATGATCAACAAATTACTTTTCAATCCAAGAGTTATCTATAAACAAAATACATATTCCCCAAATCTCCTTAATCTATATCTATCACATAATTTTAAAAAAATCATACTAAATAAGACATCGTGTAGTCTAATGGTAGGAATTTCACACTTTTCACTCTTAAGTTGCTGGTTTAATCCCCAAGAACATGTTGTATGTGGTAGGTTTTCCTTTTTACTAAAACTATAAAATTCTTATAACAACCATAGATATATGATGAAAATCCTTCAAATCAGCCTCAACTATCAAATATCATATAAATGATAAAGGTTATAAATAAATTTGAACATATGAAAAGAGAATAATTCAAAAATAGTACATCATGATGTACCTAAGGGTTACATATACCTTTTAACAATAAAAATTCTACAAAAAAGTCATTAATCACATTAAAATCAAATCAATTAAAACATAAAAATTGGTATTTATGGATTGGTTGTTATTTTCACCATTGAACTTATAAACCCATGATGGTATCAACAAATAAAAATTTAATCTTCAATTAAGTCATATGTAGTTACAAAAAAATAATAGCATCCTATGATTTTTCATTATTATTATAACCAAAATAACATTCATATGATACTTATGAAATTTAATTCTCAAACACCAATATATAAAAACATCAATAATTCCACTTTCATTTTAAACCATTGACTATGATTTATTATATTACTCATTAATAATAATTAATATTAAATATGATCATGTATTATGATTCAGAAACCTTGATTTAATCATGCTAAATAATATTAACAAAACAAGTATTGTTAAAACAGTCTATTCCTTTGATATCTCATTCATAGTATCTTCATCATCAACTATAAAACAATAACTCATACAATATTGATGATTATCTTCTCTATCGTTCCCCCTATGAAATCAATTTTCATAGTTCATATACATTACACATATAAAAATTCCAACCATAAATGGTTCTATTAGGAAACCATTATATTAATCCATTGGGTAAACTGAACTTTTTATTTTTACTAACTTATTACTTAATTTGTGTCCCTCTTTTCTACACTCAAAAGATTTTAATGTTCATATGACACACTAACTTTTGTGATTCATTCCACATTCTATATACATTATATGAGAGATCATCTTTCATCCATTGTCTACAATAATGTTCATCTTTATCTTATTATGTGTGTTAGGAAACTCACCAGTGTTGAGATTGGTAACCATATAATTAGATTTCTGATTATGAGTAACAAAAAGGTTTCAAATTCAATCCCTTATCTAACATTTTTTCTCATGATTTAAATAATTACATTGATCATAAAACTCAACCTTAAAATGATTTATTTAGGTTCTAGTCATTAAAAAAATCAAAAGGTGTAATTTGAGCAATAATAATCATAGTGGAAAACTACATAACCATAAATACATTTATAGTATGTCTATACCACAAGGATTTATTTCCAATATATTCCAACATAGGTTTATCCTAGGTTATTAACGATTATCTTCTATTCAAATCCTTCATGATGTTTTTAAATAATTTTTTAATTTCTAAAACATCTCCTTAAAGAGTGTCTACTCATTTGTACAACATGGTGTGTTGTGATGCTATAGATAAAGATCGATTCAGGGCCTTGTGTTCCGATTTATGAGTTATTACCCCCAGTTACAACTATATTGTATCCATATCCACTTTTATAATCTAGATAATGATGGAATTTCAGGGAAATTACTCACTCTGACCAAAAATAAGATTCTAATAAATTAGCTATACATTGACTAATTCCGAGTATTGTCACTAAATTTTCTAACACTATTCACCAAATAAAAACTAAATCTCTATCACATACAAACTATAAGGACCTATAATTTTTTAATAATATATATTACATTTTATAGAAACAATTTCAATTCATTTCCAAAATATTATCCTCAGAAACAAAGTAGATTAGTTTCTTTAGAGACTAGATACCTAATATTATTATTTTCCAAAATATATTAACTATCTAAAACAAAATACATTCTCTTTTAGTAATATTCATATACGGGTCCTATATAAAACCATTCATTATACTCTGGGGAAAGAAAACGTAAGAAAGTGAGCGATAAAATTATTAAAAATGGTAAATATGGGATGTATAAATCAATGATCATACAATATCATAAGATAATAATATGGGTATGATATCACAAATATATCTTCAAATTTTCAGACCCAATCTACCATGTATAGTAAACATGATTCATGAAACCAAAAATTATCATTTCAAAATACATGATTCAAAAGACTCATAAATCATTATAAATTAATTGTTTACAATAATGTCATGTCATATAAGTGTGGAACTATGATAATTGTAAAAACATTATAAAATTTCATGGTTTACTATTGATACCATAAAATAAATACTCATTAGAAATAAACACCTATTACACATAATTAGTCAAGAATAAAAACTTTTTCCCATAATAGATTAAGCACTTTGTCTTGTTTCTCATGGTGGATCAAGCAAAACTTCTTGTTTCACATAGTTTATCAGACACATAAACATGTTTCTCATAATTATCGTGTGATATATAAATATTTTCAAAATCCATTTTAGTTTGATATAATCATGGTCCCACACATCACAAAACAAAAACTATACATATGTGTTCCAAAAAATCATTAACAATTCATCATATCATCAGATCATAACTAGTGAAATGAAGTCAGGCATCATAAAAATTTCATCAATCTATCATATCATTTCTCATGGAAAAATAAATTTTATTCAAAACTATTCTATAATAATAATCATAAACTATCCATAGATAAAATAAGGATTGTACACTATAATCATATCACTAGTAAAAAAATAAGAAACACACAATGTTGTTGTCAATTATTAAAATAAAATTTCTAAAAATAGCATTAAAATATTCTTGAGGAATATATATTTTCCACATTGAAATCATTTCATAAAAATTTATAAATTTCCAATATTTAATGGAAAAAAATATTTCAAAATAGCAATGGAAACATAAATAAGATTCATTAAATCATTGATAGGTCATTACGTTATGAAATACCTCTAATTCCATAAATGTAAAAAAATTCCATTAAATATTTTAGTAAAAAGACCCCCATTACTAACATGACATAAATATAAAAAATATAAATTAATTAAAACGTGAAAAAATGGGAAAAACAATTTTGAAAAAGAATTATATAATCATAAAAAACTTCTTAAAATGTTTTTAGAAGACATGGACATGGATGAGAAATTATTTTCAACCAAAGATAGATATATTGTAATTTTTCATTAAAAATATATATTTGACCTCTTAAGTAAAAAAAGTGATGAAAATGGAATGGAAACATTTATTTTCTAAAAATTACTAGTTTTGAATAAACAACTCATGAGTTTTATTTTATATAGATCATAATATTTCATCTTTGGAAACATAATCCCAAACAATCCTGATAAATAATGTGATTATATCAAAAAACCTAAACCACTTTGGAACCATTTAATCCATTAGACCCATGAAATAAATACATATTTATGTAGACGTAAATCCCTATAATTTTTATAATAATAATCTCAAAATATGTTCATGGTCAGTATATACACTTTACAAAAGAAACTAGCGGTGAACATGGCATGCCACCCACATAAATTAATATGACATGAAAATCCCTTAACTCTAGTATCGAATTTCATCAAATACATTCAAACCTCCAATAAAATAAATATAGTTTTATTAAAAATATTTTATAGAAGAATACTCATATATGAAATACCAAATATGATTTTATTATAAACATTTACCACCCATTTATTAATTATTACTTTTTAAAATATCATTTTCGGGTAATAACTGCTTTGTCTTCTAAGGATGTTTTTGTTTAGTAATTTAAGTCTTTATACATTAAACATGTTACCATCATATATATAATTTCATTAATTATATTAATATCCAATATATTGATTATATACTTATAATTTGTCATTCATAAATTTTATAGATGGAATATGAATTATATTATTCAGAGAGATGGTGTGCCATCTGTACAAATGAATGTTGTTTCCATTTTTTGACTAATGGAATGAATGGAATGTATATGATATATCACCGTTATATATAATTTTATATTTCATATGATACAAATATATTCATTATATCAATATTTATTATCATCAATTTTAAAATAACTTAAAAAATGAAACGTATCGTTTCATATAAGTCATATTCCACACGTACGCATGATAGATATAATCATTTTCCAATAGATTAGATGAAAATAATGTATATATGATATTAAAATTATTGGAATATAAATATTTAATAAATATAATATTTAAATTTTAATTCAATCACTATCTTCAATGTTTATAATAGGTGATAGAATGAAAATTAAATCGCTTAGTGAGGTGGTATCCCTATATATACAAGATGGATGAAATCGTTTCTCATTTGATGGAGGTGGAGATATATATATATATATTATTTTTAAATAACAATTTCACAGTATATGAAGGATAACATTGTAATATTTAATAATTTTTTAATAATATTTTATGGAGGTTGTTGAGGAAATAAAATAAAAACAATCGATTAAGAATGATGCATCTTCTTCATAAAACCTCTTTAGGTTAACACTAAATACCTCAATAGGATGGTTTACTAAAAAAATAGAGAAAATATTATGTGGGGAGGAATGTAAGTATTTTAATTTGTAATTTTTTGTCATATAAATTATTTGGAAGTGTGAATAGGATAATATAGGTGGTGGTTGATTATAAGTGGGGGAGACAATACACTTTGATGTTTTAAAAATAAAAAGATATACCCACGTTTTACACAGTCCAAAAGACTCCAAAATGGAGAATTATAGAAACATCACTGATATAAGGTCTAAATACCTCCATAAATAGTATATGAAAACGTTTTTAGGTCATTTAAGCCTTATTTTCGGGATTCACTATCCCACTAAACATGTTTTAACCTTAACAATAGGAAAATAATATTTAATAATTTTTTATTACATATAAATAGAATTAAGTTATACTTATCATATAATATTAATTTTTATAATTATAAATATGGTATTCATTTAAACAAATTCAATTCAATGATGTGACATAAGTTAATTTAAAACTAATCCCTCAGTCATGATGAATAAACAATTTTCTAAGGGGAAGTTTTTAAAAAAGTATAAATTATTATTATATATAAAATGAACATAAAATATATTAAAATGAACTCGATTGAATTAATGAGAATATAATTAAACTAATTCTATTTTCAAATCAAAATGTAAACAATATGGTACTCTATAAATGATTTATTTGAAACATTAGTTTATAATAAATATCTGTATTTGTAACTATCATCAAAATAATAATATTTTTAGAAAATTATTGAAAATAAACTCAAAGATAATTTTTACAGTTTTATTTCCAAAATTTAAATATTTATAGAAAAATAAATTTTCAAAAAATTTCAAACACTAATTTTAAAATATAATGCAAAACATGATGAGAAACGGTTTGTTTAATTTATTTTTAAATAAATAGATGGTTTTATATTAACTCTATTAATAGGAATATTAATTATATGAAATTAAATTTAGATAGATAAAAATATAATATTCCAATTTTATGGAAATTAGTTTTAATTCATTTTAAGTTTATTAACTAAAATGAAAAAAATTTATGCACCTAAAAACATTTTTTCAGAATATATTTATTTTTAAACATACAAATAAAATATTCTGAAATTTATAAAAAAAAAATTGAAAAGAAATTTATTTATTTTATAAATAAAATGTTTTTTTACTTTCAGGCTAAATCCAATATATAATTCCACCTTAAATTCCCTGATTTAATGAAAAAATTACTATATTTTAAAAATAGGTTATTTTCATTTTTAACAAGAAAAATCAATAATTTCATAAAAGTTCCAAAATTTCACCCTAAGTTATTTTTAACATGATGATTTAAAATTTAATGTCCATTTTTTAAAATAATGTTTATAAAATATTTATAAATTAATTATTTTATTTTCTCAAGGATAGAAATAAAGTAATTTTTTATATAAAAATATATATTTTGAAAATTATAAATACTTTAATAAAAAATGTGTATTTTTATACCAATATATTTTATTTATATATATTTTTTAAATGATGATATTTTAAGATAATAAAATTGTGTTCACTAGTATAAATTAAACTAAATACTCAATATTTCTTTTCTTACATGCAATACTGAGTTTAAACGAAATGGGAAATACTAAAAAAATATTATTTTAAATATAATAGTTATAACATAACTTTTAAAATTGGTGGTTATCCAGAGTTATAAATTAATTATGAAAAATGTGGTTATCAATTGATTAACGGTAAAAAAAGAATCATTTAGAAGAAAAATTAATGTTCTAGGAAGTGCAATAATTATTTTAAAAGACAGATTAGTCGCGCTTTGCACACATAATTTAAAAACATATATTACCACTTTTATAAAAATTATAATAAAAATAGAATTTATTTTTGAAATATAAATAACAAAAATATATTAGTGTTTGTTTTTAATTTTTCTAAAAAGTGTCATTTTTTGATGAATAGAAAAACATACTGGTTTAAAATTGAAGTCTTCATTATTGTTTAAAAAATTATATTGTTAAATTATATATTAAATTTGATTTTTAAAAAATTAGTACGCATATATATAACTTAATATAATTTATTTATTTAGAATCATTTTCATGTTGATTTTTTATATAAAATCATTATAAACATTTATAAATATTCACTTTAAAAACCTTCTTTCCCATCAATCTACAGGTTTATTATTAAATTAAAATTTTCTACTTATATGAATTGTGTAGCCCCCTAAAAATTTTGTGGTGTGATTCTATTTAATTCATTCCAGTCATAGCCTATATTTCATAAAGCACTGAGTTTCTTTGACACAACACTTGGTTATTTAGGAGATAGGCATAGCCTAGACATTGAACTTGAATTTTCATCTTGTGTGTTTTGAATTTTTAAAATCTGATATACATAGTTGTGTACAGGATGATATTTAAAGTCTGATAGAATTAACTTAATTTTCATTAAATAGTAACATACCCATATGAATAGTAACTTACCCTTATGAATAATAACATGAATTTTTTGAATGGTATCCATACCCATGAGTCTATAAAAAAATTTAATTACATTAAAAATGAAGATGAGTATTTTAAGTGTTTATATTTATGATTAAATATTAATTTTTATTAAATATTTAATGTATTATATTTAGAAAATTATTTTTCAAAAATGTAATTCATTTTTTGATTCTACATGTTGAAAAATTGTTAGGTTGAATTTTTTGTATTTTTCTGAAATACTTGAATTTTTGGTGAATAGTAAAATACATTAATTTACATTATAAATACATTATAAATTAAATTAACTATTCCTAGCATCATGAGTGATGTAATCACCCAAATCTCGATCTCACATTCATAACTATTATTGGACATGGAATACTCAATATTTCTTTTCTGGAGAGGAAATAATAAATTAATGATTATAATATTAAGAAAACTCTTCTCCCCTCCACTATACAAACCACCCATCACCCCCACTTCCTCCCACACCACTCTAGATTCATCCCTTGACTATATTCTACAAAATACTCTTCTCAAACCCTCTATCAATTTCCAAGACCTGTTGGTCTCACTAAAATTTAAAAACAAATGTCTTAAAGAGTTTCTCAAGGAGGATTACTCAAGTGGTGAACCTCTCTTCATTTTTCATTTAATTCCTTTTACAAGTTCAATTATTTTGTTCTCTTTTCTCACCATGCCTCATACAAATTCCATGATCATTCCAGTACCATACGTTAACTATATTTTTTTATTCTAATGGAATATTTAATCATAACCTATTTTCTTCTTTTCCATTTATACTATAAATGTAAACATCGTCTGAGATGTGTCCATTTATCACACTCAAGGAAGACTAGTTTTCATTTTGCATTAAAATATTCAGGACTGGTCATGAACCCTTTTCAGCTGTTGAGACCAATCAGAATATATTCTTTTACTTGTATAATGTTCTGTAATCCTTACAATTTCATAATATTGAATAATAATACAAAACAAATTTATTGTACACAAAACCACAAAGCCAAATACAAGCATTTTTAACGCATCAAATGAGTCATACTCATGGAATATAACATGAATAATTATAATATAATTTATATCTCTATAATGTCACTAATAATTTATATTAACAATTCATTATGTTTAACCACATTTCAAACAAACATCCATTCATGAATACTAGTGAACAGATCATGAAATCCAAAGAAGAAAATGCTACCAAAACAATAAAATTGATTCTCTAAAACCCATCAAAAATCCCATTATTGAACCTAATAAGGTTATATCATATCAGTTACATGTTTATGAGGTTCTGTAATTGTTAATTAATGAATCTAAATTTGACTATTCAGATCGTTAAGAACAGTAATGAACACCTTAAAGCTCAAGGAAAGGGATCACCTCTTTCACTTTTTTTCAAGAATCTCCACTATGTTGTGCCATTTTATTTTTAATACCTAATGATGGGGTATGTTTTATATCTTCCCCCATACTACCATTATGATATATAAATAATGGTATACCCTTTTACCACCCATTATTCTTTCTCAAGAACACTCGTTACCATGCCAAAATGTTTGTAAGTGGTTTTCTCATCTCACTTTCAATTCTGTGGGATACCCATTGTACGCCTCTTATTTATTATATGTGGTATAGGTGTACATACATTTGATTTATATTATCATGATTCTCTTTATATTCATGTTATTCTGGGATTCATTTTGGGGTTATTAACATTTGTTCATACGACTCTATTGATTACAACTTGGTAACAAGCTTTGTCACATTTTTCACATCATTGGGACTTGCATAGTATTGTGAACATAATCTTTCTTATGTGGTGTACCTACTTCCCATTTTAGATATATTTTATATTGAAATTATATTCCATTTAAATTTCCAAATTATCATATCATGTAAATGATTATTGTCTAAGCCGTATACCATTTTACACATGGTATTTATTTTTAATGTTGTTTTGACTGTGGAAATATGGATGAATCTGTATCCGCTATTCTATATGGATGATGTAAAGTAATATTTAACTAGTTCTAAATCTATTTATAAAGAATTCTTAGGAAATGAAGAGGTGGTCGGGGAAATCTACAGACCCTCGATGCATTAGTTGGTCTCCTGAGACAAATCAATTTGGCGATAATCCCTTCGAGTTTGTTTCCAAATATCAAATAGGTTTCTACCCACAGAACTAAACCGTTTTTTACGGTATTATGGTTTCATGTTTCAGATACATGACGTCCAATTAATAATCATTATATTTATTCATTATCAATTATTACTATACTTGAGGATTTCACTATGACAAAATCTATGGATGCAGTTTCATTCTCAGTTTATAAATGGCGTGATTTTTTCATTTATTCACTATGCTATATTGATTATGTCAAATAGTTTACAATTCAGTTTTTATTGATTCATGATTACACTATTTTTAACCCCTACTGATCATTTAATCTCACCTCTTTCATTGTTTACCATCATTAGGTGATGAATAGGATATTATTTAATGAGTTCATATAGTTGCAGTTTTTAGTTTTTTATTGTATTTTATAAACTTTTCAAAGGAAATTTGAGTTACATTTATGCATATAGTTTCTTAAAGACTACTAAAATAATCATTCCATCAAGATTTTTATTCCTTCTAACCATGCCAACATAATAAGTAATGCACCGGCTCTGTTCTAGATGGGCCAGGGTGTTACAATTGGTATTAGAGGAAGTTTAATTTTAAACATAGAAACTAGATTAGTAAACGTAGATTATGTTTCAAATACCCAAGGTAGTATCTGATAGAAAACATAAAATAATGTCCTAGTATATTGGAAAGGAAAATATTATGTCAATATTTCAACAGTACTAGAAATTTTATCTTTACCAATGGTTTAAAATCATTGTTATAAACTATACCAATGGTTGTCCAAACTCTTGGGTCTTGAGACGTAGGGATTGACATATCCAAACAGTTCAATGATAACCGTTATGATATGTCTGAAAAACTGAGTATATAACAATGGTTTCAATAAACCCTTGGTATAAATGTTTACAAATGGTTTAAAACTGCTGGTAATAGAAAAAATAATTTCTATACCAATGGTTTATAAAACTGTTCTGATAGGCTTTTACCAATGTTTTCCCACAAACGGTTGGTAAATCTCAATTAAACATATCTATTCCAATGGTTTACAAAGAAGCAACTCCAAGAGAATCTTGATAAGGGGTTCATACGCCCTAGTGCGTCACCTTGGGGTGCACCTGTTCTGTTTGTTAAGAAGAAAGATGGATCAATGAGACTCTGCATTGATTATCGAGAACTTAACAAGATCACTATCAAGAACAAATATCCTCTCTCGCGCATTGATGACCTATTTGACTAACTACGTAGAGCTCAATACTTTTCCAAGATTGATCTTCATTCAGGGTATCATCAATTAATGGTCAAAAGGGAGGATATACCAAAGACGGCTTTCCGTACAAGGTATGGACACTATGAATTTATAGTGATGCCATTTGGTCTTACTAATGCCCCTGCTATCTTCATGGATCTAATGAATAGATTTTTTAGAGACTATCTTGATCAGTTCGTGGTAGTCTTTATAGACGATATTCTTGTCTATTCAAAGAGCAAGGAAGAATCTGATGATCACTTGAGAATTATATTGAAGACCCTAAGAAAGGATATGCTTTATGCCAAATTTACCAAGTGTGAATTTTGGGTTAAAAAAGTTGCATTTTTGGGTCACATAATCTCAAAAGAGGGGATATTTGTGGATCCAGCAAAAACAGAGTTTATCGAAAGATGGTCGAGACCAACAACAGTGACTGAGATCCGAAGTTTTCTTGGTTTGGCTGGATATTATCGACATTTTCTGAAATATTTTTCATGATTATCTATTCCACTCACCAAGTTGACTCGGAAAATAGTTAAGTTTGTTTGGACGGAGGAATGTGAAGAGAATTTCAAGGAGTTAAAAAGAACGTTATCCAGTGCACCTGTGCTCACACTGCCTTGTAGTGGAGAAAGGTTTGTGATTTACAGTGATGCATCCAAGAAGGGATTGGGGTGTGTTCTTATGCAAAATGATATGGTGATAGCTTATGCCTCACGACATGTGAAATAAATGAGAAAAATTACCCAACTCATGATTTGGAGTTAGCTGCGGTAATCTTTGCATTAAAGATTTGGAGGCATTATCTTTATGGAGAAAGGTGTGACATTTATACTGATCATAAAAGTTTAAAGTATATTTTCACACAAAAGGAGCTGAATATGCGCCAAAGAATATGGTTGGAGCTAATTAAGGATTACGACTGCTCGATCCATTACCACCCTGGGAAAGCAAACAAGGTGGCAGATGCATTAAGTAGACAAGACCATGCCAGTTTATCCATGGTGAGGATCACAAAAGATCCAATATTTATGGATTTACAAAGGATGGATCATGGAATTATAATGGAAGGGGGAAAATCGTATCTTTCTCAAATGAATGGTCAACCATCTATACATGTGAAGATTAAAGAGGCACAGAAAGAAGATGTCGAGTTATAAAAGAAGGTGAGAAATGTTCTTGAATTCAACCATGATTGTGATGGGATAATAAAGTTCAGGAATCGAGTTTTGTTCCTCCCATCCCCGAATTAAAGAAGGAGCTGCTGGATGAGGCTCATAATTCTTCATTCTCTATTCGTCTTAGAAGCATGAAGATGTATAGGGACCTAAAAGAGTACTTCTGGTGGGATGGCATGAAAAGAGATGTTGTTGAATATGTCTCTCGATGCTTGGTTTGTCAACAAGTTAAAGCTGAGAGACAGAAGTCTAAGTGGATGTTACAACCATTACCCATACCCGAATGGAAATGGGAAAACATCACTATGGACTTTGTCACAGGACTTCCTAAAACATCCAAAAGAAACAATGCTATCTGGGTCATAGTTGATCGTCTTACAAAATCTGCACACTTCATTGCTATTAGAGTGGATTTCTCTCTGGATCATCTTTCCATGATATATGTAAAGGAAGTGGTAAGATTGTATGGAGTACCACTTTCTATTATATCTAATCGGGATCCAAAGTTTACCTCAAAGTTCTGGCAAAGTCTTCAGCATACTCTGGATACAGAGTTAGGTTTCAGTACTGCTTATCATCCTCAGAAAGACGGTCAGTCGGAGAGAACAATTCAAACTCTAAGAAGATTTGTTGAGAGCTTTCTCAATGGATTTCAAAGGTGGTTGGGATCAACACCTACCTTTGGTGGAATTTTCTTATAATAATAGCTTTCACTCTAGTATTCAGATGGCTCCTTATGAAGCTCTCTATGGAAAGAAATGCAGGACTCCAACTTGCTGGGATGAAGTTGGGGAAAGAAAGCTTTTAAGACCTGATCTCGTTGATGAAATGGCAGAAAAGGTCATATCTATTCAACAACACATAAGATCAGATCAGAGTTGACAGAAAAGTTATGCCGACAATCGAAGAAAAGACCTAGAGTGTGAAGTGGGTGATAAAGTGTTCTTATGAATATCTCCCTGGAAGAGGGTTATGAGATTTGGAAAGAAGGGGAAGTTGAGCCCTAGATATATCGGTCCTTTCGAAATACTTGATCGTGTTGGGAAGGTAGCTTACTGATTGGCGCTTCCACCGAATCTCTCTCAAGTTCACGATGTGTTCCATGTATCTCTCCTGAGAAAGTACATACCTGATCCTTCACATGTACTCAGCTCAGAAGTTGTACCGCTAGAGCAAGATATTTCTTATGAAGAACAACCGATAGAGATTCTGGATCGTAGCGAAAAAGTCCTACGAAACAAGACCACTCAATTGGTGAAAGTTTTATGGAGGAACCACCAATTAGAAGAAGCTACATGGGAGCTTGAGGATTTGATGAGGGAGAGGTATCCTCATCTATTTTTTACAAAGTGACGAATTTCGAAGGCGAAATTTATTTTAAGGGGGGTAGAATGTAACACCCGAGACTTTTATGTTATATAAATCATCAAAGGAATCTTTTTTTACACACAACACTTTCTTGGCTTGCTTCACACGAAATCACGACCTTCCGCGATAGCTTGTGTCGTACGCAATACCGAGTTTCATTAAACAACGATATACTATTAAAATATTATTAAAACTAGCCATTATGAATAGTAATAACCACTTTTTGAAATTTTATAAATTTTATTTTTCAAAATGGACTTCATTTTTGGATTTATAATATCGAAATTATCCTAGGGTTAAATTTTGGTATTTTTCTGAAAACATTCAATTTTTGATGAATAGTGAAACCACTAGGTGGTAGTTAAAAAAAACTAATTTTTTCATAAAACATAATTTTACCGCTTCTGTGAGTGGAATTTCAAAAATCCGAGAGACACGGTTAATATCGAGGACTAAAATGTGGTTCAATGAGATGAAAATAATTTTTTTGGTGAATAGTAACTTTTTACTTTTTTATACCACGGTTAAAAGTAAATACGGTAATTAAGGGTAAAAATGATATTACTATTACCCTAACACATGTCCTGATTCTATTGGAAATGTGTAATTCGACCCAAAACAACCTTAGGAATAAAATATGACCATTTAGGCCTAATGGGATTAGATTAGGACATTTATTATTAATTTATTTTAAGAAGGGTTAAAATAGTTAAAATCAAAGTTTAATAAGTAAATAATTTCTAATATGGGGTTATACATAAGATAAATTCCACTATAAATATTCATTACAAATATAAAAAGCTTTATTACATAATGGTATTTTATTTGTATTTTTTAGAAATTAAATAATTTAATTTATTTATGACACAATGATGATGCAGTAATTATCTTATTAATGAAATATTGACATAATTGATGTTATAAATACCCAAATTAATATAATTTGAGACTTTTTATAAATTAAAATAATTTTAGAGGTTAATATGACATGTTAGTATTGATTTAATTAAATTTGTTCAAACTTATCATTCTGTTATGATTTTCACAAAAATCAATTACTAAATAGTGTCAAAATTGACATAAAATAGTTTTTAAAACAAATATTATATTATTAATTGTTATTTTATTCCTAAAAATCTATGGTTCGTCCAAATGACATAGATAAGTTTATATATATTAATAATAAACAACTTGGGGTTCGTTTGGCTTGATATAGTAAGTTTATTAATCTTATAGTATAAGAACACAAGAAGACACGGTAAAAGTAAAATTATTTAACTTAATGTTAAATCTAAATTATAAGGTTAAAATAGGAACCTAAACATGTATAAATTCTATTGGATGAGATTATTTCGACCCATCCCCACCTTAGCCTCGAAATAAATTAATTTGGAGCTATTTAAAACCGAACATGACTTTATAATAAAATAATATTTTTAGTTATTCTAAAGGTGCCCCTCTCCTCCCTTATAAAAGGGCACCTCCTCCCTCTCTTCCTCACAACACATTGAGCCTTCACGCTCAGAAAACCCCTACCACTTTCTCCTCTCCACTTCGCTAGAGACATCCTAGAGGTCCTGGTCTTCTTCAAAGACCAATTTTAGTTCCCTAAATGAAGGTCTCAAAGAAGCACTTCAAAGGAGAGGTAATGTCCATTTCCGATTCTTTCATCTTTATTTCTTCTTCCACTTATTCTTCTTTAGTTGTTTCATTATGAAGTAATAACATCAGTATCACTCATATACTGATATGTTATTATAAGTATGAAACAACCCTATTCCACCATCTATCCATCCTACGGAAAAATAAATCACCGCGCGTGCATACGTACGGAATACCGTCTCCACGCCGTGGTGTAATCTATTTTCCCCCACCACCTTACTTGGATGGGTATAATGGTGTAAATAATGACTATATATGACTATTATAAATTTATATTGATTCTGAAATAGTATACATACACTGCAATACAATTTCACGATCATAGGAACGATATCATCACTCGTGCGTACGTACGGAATATCGTCTCCACGATGTGACGCGACTCGTTCTACATGATCTTCATTGCACAATGATTATATAAATGAATTGAATTAATGAATATGATATATATTACACTAATACCATTCTGGAAATGAGGTATCTATAACCTAAAGATAAGAATAATAATTTATTCGACAAAACACGCATAAGAACAAAAAGTAATAAACACCCGAATAACAAGTAGTAATGAAATATTACTAATAAGAAGCTAAGAATATGACCATATATGATATCATAACAATTAGTATGATTCTGTAATAAGTCTATAACATTATTTAAATCATTATACAGGAGGTTCGGACACTTACGAAACAAATCGTACCTAAGGTAAGGGAAATATCACAATCTCATTTTTGTCTGAGATTGTTTATACTTTGAAATTTACTGGGGTGTATTTTATCATCCACATCCATGTTTCCTCAATATGTAATATTATTTCCATCCACCTAAAATTGTTTAAATCCTATTTTACCCTTCTGTGAGTTTTTAGTAAATGATATCAAAAGAATTTTTTGTCGTTATTTGTACGAGGTACTTTTTGACTTTTCTGACAAATGTACAAAGAATGTTTTTTTAACTTATACAGCATTAATGGATTTTTAAAACATTATTTCCAAAAAGATTCCTTTAAAAGTTTTCAAGTTTATTTTTATTCAACTTATTTTAGTTTATAATTGTACGACATGTTAAGAAAGGAAAAGTGTTTTTGAAGAAGAAAGGATATTTTCCTCTAGAATGGAGTTCAAGTGTTTTATCAAAATTATTTTCCATCTAAAATAATAACGGGTTATGTTTTTATCCCTATTATTACATTGATTTGATTATGTTATGATGGAATTATATTTATATGAATTCCTTTATCTTATATGATTTTTTTTATGATGTCACGATGTTTGAGATTCCCATTTTTATTACATGGGTTATGCGATGATGTATGGTTTTCTGATTTTGTGGCACACATAAGAATGGTATCATTATTAGATGGGTGGGACCTATATCTACCTCAAATTTATTGGGTAATGATTTTATATCTCATGATATAGACATGGCTGGAACGGTAGGTTATACCGGTCCAGTGAAACAGGACTGAAACGAGGAGTGAACTCGGTTCAGAAATGGACTTTGTCCACTAACATAGTCTTGGAAATGAGTCTTGACTAATAAGAAATGATTATCTATGATTATGTGTGTATGACACAAAGTTTCATGTTTTAAGTTATGATTATTGGGATTACATTTCACTACTATGATTTATCCCATGTTATGAAATTATGATCTCTTTTGCAGGAAAAGATTTCCAAAAGTTATGTGCTTATGTATATGATGTGATTGATATTTCTTTTGTTTACCCTTACTGAGCATTTGAGCTCACCCTTTTGTATGTTTTATTTCCCCAGGTCAGGAAGAAGGTTATTAAGTAGAATATGCCAAAAAGGGACTCTAGATATGATGAAATAAATGGGAGGCAAAGTAGATGCTTTATGAACCAGTTGTTTCTATTTCCCAGTTTCTAGAGACACTATACCTATACGGTCCTTTCATGGTTTTGTTATATGTTGTAATAAGTGTGCTTAAATTATGAAGTAATAACAATTTATGTAAAGTATGAGTCGTTATATACATGGCCTGTAGGCCCAAATTTTTGGCCCAAGGCCCATTCTATGAATAGTACTGTTATAGTACCCACCTCCTACATTGCCAAACAGTACATGTTGCCACTATAGTGACTTACCTCCACTAAAGTAACTACCACTGCTACAATACGATAAATTACTACTATAGTACATGTGCCCACTGTGTTTGGAACCCCCATTTTTCATGTAGGATTACAGGGTTCTTACCATTATGCCAAACCCCAACTACAAGGTTTTTTATGTATGATTTTTGGCCTAATTCTCTAAACTATGAACCAAAAAATATCCCCAAATGTATTAAAATAAATTATTTACTTAAAAATAATGAATATTAAATGTTAATGGATGAGTTTTTATAGTTTTTATCAATGTATGGTTTATAAAACTATATATTTTATTATTTTGTTAACGGAATTGCCTTAGAAGATTTTAGTTAATGGTTAAGTTTAAATGTTATAGAATTATATGATTTATATGTTTTTTCATCTAACCTATATTTCTTTATAATATTTTTACACTGAAGAAATTAGAAATATGTAATTGGAAGGCATTGTGAGTGAAATTCCCTTCCAAAGTATCATCCTGATATTGTTGGAATCAGAATAGAATAGTTTGTTATAGAGATAAATCAGTTGAAAAAAGATATAAATTATTGCGTTCTCAATGCCAGAGAGGTTCCCAATATACCATGAATAAACATTTCTACAGTGGATAATTCAATGAGGAAAAAACCCCCAACATTATTTGATTCATCTGACTTAGTTGTATCCATAAGACCATTTAATATCTTGGAGAAGATATTTGAAGTCATGCGATGTAAGGAATTTCAAATGTTTTATCTTACCACCTACCATTTTTATGGTGAAGATAATCAATGTTGGTCTTCATTAATGAATAAAAAATAGAAATATGATCTTGATTCTATGGACTGTTAAAAATTTAATAATATTTTTCATAGACAAATATTTCCCTAAGATTTTTCGGTTGAGGATAGAGTAAAAATTCATATAATAGATGAAAAATGATGAATATTAAGTGGCTTTATATTATGAAAAATCAACATGAATGGTCAAGTTTATTTCATTATTTATTCTATCCATTACTAATAATCATTATTGATCTTATAGAGGATAAAAAATTTGATTCTGAAGATATTTGGCTAAATTAGAACTAAAATTTATGAGAATGTTGTTCGTTGTGGTGAAAGTGTTTTGAAATAGTTTACTGAAATATATGTACCAAGAGATGACAAGAATAAAACTCAATCTAGATGCTATGAAATATAGAATAAACCAACATTTAATTTTGGAGTTAATAACCAAAAATTTCCTATGTGTGGTAAAATACAGTTTAAGGAATGTGTATCGGGATCTAGAAAGTCTTATTAGTGTGGTATATTTGTTCACACGATTTCTAACTGAAAAGAAAATCATTATAAACAATCAATGAATTAGATTATAGATATCCAATTGAGATTGATATGTTTTAATTTCAATGAGTCTTGAAAATAATATAACACGTTTCTAAAGCTACTTAGTCAGGGAGGATATATTCATGAATAGAAGAAAAAAGTGGTGGAAAATACTTTCTACTTCTACTACTGCTTTTGGCCCAATTGGCAAAGTGGTGATAGCTCCAAGGAGCCTTTTATTTTTCAAAGTTTGATCATAAGATTAATGACTTAGCCACCCCTCTTTTATTGTTTTAATAAATTGATATATTTTGTGCTAAATTTATTGAGTTTTTATATATCTTTGAAGTATATTTTTTGGTGGAAGAGTAATTTGATGAGTAATGCCTTTACATGTTATAGAAATAAGTTTAAAATTATTTATATCCTTCAGGGTTAAAACTACGATTAATGACATGTGTTTTAATTAATGTATTTAAAAAAATACTAATGATGAACCAGTTGTCCTACTTTTGAGGTTTATAGTTTAATTTATTATAAATAGTTCTCAATATTTTGGGTTTGATAAATATTTTGGGACATAAAGAGAGAATTTTCACTCATTTATGGATCTTATTATTCATTAAAAGTTGACATCAAAGCTTCATTCAAAAAACATTCTTTATTGGATATTCATTTTTTTGAATAAGGGTTGAGTTTAATGTTAACTGAAGCATAACCAATGGATGAAATTTTTATTATGAAATAGAAACATATCAGGTGACAATATTTTCCTATACAATAATGATATTCATTATAATTAGTAAAAGGATCTTGAAGAAAAAATGATATCTTATTACATTTATATCTGAGGAATCATATGGTATTTTAGACCATCACATATTTATGTTTTTGAGGCCCTCAATATGAAATTGGTCATTCACATTCTCGTGATCTATGATTTAAATCACTCTCTATAATAATTCACACATTTATTATTTTCACACCTATGATATATTATTTCTAAAGCTGGATATTTTTTATTATATAAGAACTTTTTTATTCATTTTTTCTCTTATTAAGTGAATGTTTTATTGACTCTTTTTAGGATGGGGGTTTACAAGAGGTGTATTTTCAAAAGTAGACCCTTTGATTACTAAAATAAATTTAAAATTGTGAGGATGAAATTTATTAATGGGTGAGGATATAAAAACCTAAAATTTTAAAATCAAAAAATTGTGTTCGATACAGTAAATTTCATGTAACACTCTATCTAGCTTGTGTTACATGAAACAGTATGTTTAAACGAAATGTACAATATTATAATAATAATATTTTTTTTACATAATAGTAAAAAACTATACGTAATATTTATGGGTATGAATATTACTAACTAAATTACAAAAAATATATTTATTTATTGATTTGAAATAAAATAATAATCAATTAGAAAAAAAATAATTTTTTTATATAAAGATTTATTTTTTCTAATATACCGATTAGTCACACTTTGCATACATAATTTATATCTTATTTTTACCACTTTTTGAAAATTTATTTAAAAAATAACATTAATTTTTAAATAATAATATCTAACCTATCTTATGGTGAATTTTTCAGAGTTGTATGAAAAGTTATTTTTTTTGAAGTATAGTGAGAAATATTGAATTTTAATTGAAAATTATTTTTCATTTATAACATTTATAATTTTATGTTTTACATTTAATTTGATATAAAGTAAAATTAGTTTAATTATATATTAATTAATCCTTTTTATGGCATTAGTATCAATTTCATATTGAATTTTGATATAAAAACATTGTAAACATTTGAATCATTTCAATTTAAAAACATGGTTTTTCATCACATCTCTGGGATTAATATTAAATTAAATTTTTACACATTTTTTATTTTAATTTGGAAAAAAAGGACAATATTTATTAAAACATAATATTTTCTAATGATTTATATCTTCAAATTAATTTTTTCCCATAATTATTAATGAAAATAATAAGAATTAATTGCAATGATTATGGTAAAAATGAGTTTACTTAGTTCTTAAAATAATAATATAAGGTGTAAAAATGACCCATCAATTATCCAACATCAAATTTATGGACCTATAATGACCCTTATGACCATAGTACCAATTTATGTGAGTTTTGGGGACTTCTTTTTATTAAAGATAACTATATAATAAATCAAGTAATGGAAAATACAAAAGGTTCCTTTTTTAATTTATTTTTTATAACGATTTTGGTTATGGAAAAAATATAGGTTTCTTTATAAATATTCTTTTCAAAGATAAATGAATTTTTTCTATCATGAATATTTATTTTTAGTTTTTGGATCTGAATTAATTTCTCTAAATACTTATGAAACACATATATTGTAATTATTTAAGTAATAATTAAATAAAATAAATGATACAAAAAATATTAAAAGTTAAAAATATTGAGTGAATTATTTTATTAATTTAATTTTTTTTAGATTAATATATTGCGTTACACATGTTTATGAATAATATATTCTATTTATATCAATTTATTTCAATTTCAAAAATTCAATTTAAATGAATATGTCAAAATTGACTCTAATGTTATTTTATAATAAATGATATTTTATTAAAATATTTTAATTTAAAAAATATATATATCCTGTTAAGTTATATTTAATATTTATTAAATATCTAATATATTCAATTTTTGGAACAATAATTATTTTATAATCACTATATTGAATTCTAAATAGTAAAAAAACTTGGTTAGCATGGTTAAAGTTAAAAGGGTGTTTTTGCATGATACCTAAGCTTATGTTAAAATTTATTTCAGACAAAAATAGGATTATTATTTGATAAATTCGATATGATAATTATAATCAGTGGGTTTATGATGAAAAAATAAAAAAACATGGGAGTAAAATAATCTTAGGAGTTAAGGAAGAAACTATTTAAAACATGTGTTTTATTGGTAGTGTGTCTCAACACTATCATTCTTCCAACTCATTAGTTATCTATACTAGATACTCTTATGGTAATACTGACCTCCTAATTGGGAATAATTTTTATTATTTACAATAATTACACCTCTTATCAACTATAAAATGGAACTCACTATTCCTACATATTCCTACCTCTCAAAAAATTTGGATTGACCAAGATTTTTTAATTCGCTTCTCAAATTCCCTCCTCTAACACTAGAAGGCATTTATGGGAAGAAATCCATCAAATTATGGACATCGGAGAAAACCAAAAATAGTTACCTGAATTAGATAATATAAATACCCATGTTACAAGACACACTCAAGGGTTTAAGGATGTGTAATGGAAAAGAAGATTTCATGTTGAGAGTCACAAAGATTTTCCATGCGAAAAAATAATGTATTATTTTAAAAGTTTTATATTATGGTAAAAATGGATACTAATATAAATATTCCAAATTTTTTATTTCATGGTTTTCTTATAAAATATGTATGGTTTAATTCTCTACAACTCTAAACATGAAAACATCCTCAAATGTAATATAATTATTTCATGACTTAAAATTTTAGAACATGTAATTTTTTAGGTTGAGTCCCAGTAAAAATATTTATTCATAATTTTCAAAGAGTGTTTATTCTTATTCATACCAACCATTTTATTTTCTAGGTTATAATAGTCATGTTTTAATATTATTTCAAAAATCCTTTAAGGAAAATGTTTCATTTAGAACAAGCTATATAAAAAATATGTTTTATTTGAAAACATATATTTCATGTAATATGGGGGTGTTTCATGTTTCATGTTGGGATCATAGTTGCATCCAATACATGTGTTATATGGGAGGATGGGTGTAAAGATGCAGCATTAACTAAATCATGGTTCAAGGTCTCATTTCGTAGGTTTATTGTCAGATTATCATCATCAAGATAAACTATCTATTAGAAAAAGTTCATAATCATAATACTCTTATTATTTTATTTCAATAATGTTTCATGGATAATTTTATTATGTGTATTTTTTTCACATTCATATGAATTAATGAATTAACAATCATGCATGATGAAACATATATAAATTGTATTATTAATGAACATTATCTATGTCATGGTTAATCACATAAGTAAATACACATAATATTTGTTTGATTCTAATAAAGATAAAATGTAAAATTTGGACATAAATATAATATCCATCAATTATATATATTTATTTGGTATATCCTTCAACTAATTTGGTATGAATGGAACTATTGTTAAATGTTATTCTCCAATATCTAATGTGGTGATTTCAATTATCAATATATTTATATATTGTGTTTTTAGTCAAGATAACTTATTTCTAATTAGTGTAAGATCTCCTCTATTGGACTATGGGAAACCAGTGAACAATGTGTTGAGGTAATATTCTTCAAGATTTAGGATTTAGCATTCCACTAAACAGATCATGGAACTATGATTAAATGTCATTGAAACTTTATGCCTACATAAATACCTTTGAATAGCTTGATAGACCTCCGCTCGGTTTATGAGAAGGTGCATATGCATCCTTTCCACTAAAATATTAAACAAATTATATTTTCTGAAACAAATTGTGAGGTATATTAGGTCACTTTAAAATATTAGGTTATTAATAATTTTTTTAAAACATATTAATTAGATAAGGTAAAAAAATTATCATCTTCATAATTATATAAATGTAAATACAGTTGAATTAAATCATATTACTATGATCCATTTTTTAGAAGGTTAAACATCTCGATGAAACTGTTTTATAATAATAGAAATGTTTATTGTGTCTTATTCGACTCAATGTAACAAAATTATATGTACTTCGAAACCTCATTCCAAAAGTTCTAGGATAAGAGGATAGGGAGAATGAATTGTCTCTATATGATAAATAATTGGGTGATTTAATAGTTTTCTAATTTCTGATGTTATCTACCATATCTAATGATCTTCTAAATCATCATGAGGATAAATTTCATATATCATGATGAATCACCTCCAGGATCTGTATCATGATATCATGAGACAACTTTTATAAGAGTTCTCTAATGTATTCTTCATGTGAAATCCATCAAATATGATGAAAACTTGGACTCATGAAGTCAAGATGATTAGATACATGGAGTTCTTAGATGACTTCTAAATTTATTTTTTATGATTTTCGCACTGATCTCATCCTTTCCTCACTACATAAATCATTATCTAAATGTATTGTAAATTATAACATGTGCAATAGTGAAAAGTATCATTTTGAACTTCTTACTCTCAATCACTATGTCAACAAGGATATTGGACGGGGAAAAATCACACCCTTAGAGATGAATAAGAAAAGGAAGAATAAGTAAAATGGGATCAGGACTCACTATAAGTCTAAATCTCCTAAGCACAGTTCTTCTATAATGAACAATATCTAAAGGTAAGAAAATTAAATAAGATAAAATATGTTTTTCATCTTTCAATAAATGAAGAAAACATTCAACCATATGTAAGGGAAATATACAGGTTCATTTTCAATAAAGTGTAACATCATAATATTTATCCATTTTGTATTAAATTCAACTTTTGGTACTCACATTTATATTTAAATGTAGGAACTGATTAGATTTTGAATGATTGTTAAAGGAGAGGTTCATATTCTAGTAGCGAATAAATAAATACTAATTGCCTTATAAATATGTTACTACCACCATTTTCCCAGCATTAATGATTTTGGTTGTAA
Source organism: Viscum album (assembly GCA_963277665.1). NCBI lineage: Eukaryota > Viridiplantae > Streptophyta > Magnoliopsida > Santalales > Viscaceae > Viscum > Viscum album. Next base: position 823,099,033 of record OY728148.1, on the reverse strand, counting down.
ATAATTTTCATTTTTTTCCAAGTCATAGTAAAAATATAAAAAAACTTCTTTCCTTAACATGGATGAATTCATTTTCAAATTCTGAAATTAAGAATAATAATTTTACAAAGACATAATTTTTTATGATATGGAACTTCTAAATAATGGTATTTATATATTACTTTATGAAAACCAAATATTGTAATCTAATAATGAATCATGTTCATAAGACTCATATACACCCATCTATTTCATATCAATCTTTTTCATGAAAACTAAAAGAATCTTAAAAAGCACATTCTAGATGTATATTTAGTGTCTTTTGGTCCAAGACCACCTAAAAGATGAAATTTTTGTTTTCAAGGAAAATTAACCAACCCATTATTAATGGATATGTTTAATTGGACACATAGCTTCTAGGATTGGTACACATGTATATGTTTATAACATTTCCATTAAAATCTAAATGTGTATACTCTTATATAATAACTTTTACAGATGACCTGAGAATATAGGGATATATCTATTAGATGAGGTATATGTTTGATAATTTAAAATCAATTTATGATTAAATTAGATAATAAACATGGAATGAAGATAAATATATTTGATCTGATATGGATGGTAAATATATTAACCAAGAGTTTATCAACATTCAATGGGAATTTTAGATTCTTTTCTAACTCACCCCACTTTATACACCACAGTTGAACAGTGTTAGTAAAAGAGGGAACTATACCTTTCTTGACATGGTATGTATGATGATGATTAATATAGATATTACATCATTTTTTGGTGATATGCATTATATTATACATCACATAATCAAAACTAAGTACTGAACTTGATCACAGATACAATTCATAATTAGTTAATGTATAGTAATAAATCTGCGTTGTCACACACTCATGTATGGGGATGTGAACTATTTGTTAAGTATATCTCATGAAAAAAAATTTACCTCAAGGAACAAAGTGTATTTTTATAGGTTATCATATGTATATAAGGGAATAATATCTATATAATACCTTGGATAAGAAAGATAACATCACAAGAAAAGTAGTCTTTATTGAGAGGGAGCACATCCCCAAGAAGTATGGTGGGATAAATATTCAATTTTGTTAACTTTATGCTCAATATACACAAGTTTTGATACATGAATAGGTTCTGAGATCCCCATAAAAGAAGTTTTTCTTGAAAAAAGAATACTATGTAGGATCACCATAATGTTAAGAGAACCTAGAATATATGTTTTTTTGGTTACTAAAGATGGTGAATCATTATTTTTTACAATAATGGATCATTATCTTATAGAGAGAATGTGGAGAGCCTATAAGATAAAATATGGTGAGAATTCATGAATTCTAAAATAGGCTCCTTGTATGAAAACCAATTTTGGGATTGGGTCAACCCTCCATTTAATTTAAATCCTACTGGGTGTAAATGGATATTTCATAGAAAACTGTTCATGGAATATAAAGTAAATACTTAAAAATATTGGTTAGTTGATAAAAGGTTTTGAAAATGTCATGGAATTGAATATGAACAAACCTTTTCTCAATTTGTTCTACTTATGTCCATCACAATTATACATACCAAATATGATTACCATGACTATTAAATTTGTGAAATGGCTTTCATGATAGTGGTCATTAATAGGAACATTTCAGAATATGTCTATATTACATAACCATAACGGTTTGTTCTCCATACAATTCTAAAAATATATGGATGTTATAGATATAGATTTATGTATTGAGTCAGATATCTAGGTTATTAAATTTTAAGTTCATTAAATTTATAAAATAATTTTGTTTCATTAAAAATGATTCTCGTAGGTTCTGGGAAAAATGGAAGGGCCATTTGTGGGTGTTACATTCAAATTTATTTTTATTTAAATTTAACTAAACCACCAATTAAAGATCTTTAACGTTAAATTTACAATAAATGTATTAAGATAAAATGAACGGAATATCATATCTTAATATCATTTCATAGAATATGATGATGATGTTGTCGACCTTGCAAAAACCCTAGTCATATTACTTTCGTTACAAATGGAGGATGTATGTGTATAATCCCCCATGTGGTGATCCACAGATGCTATTTTGATATCGGTATAAAACTGCTTGATTTAGGGGTAGTAGTGAACTGATTAAATCTCTTTCATTTGTTTCCTTAATTATTCAATATCATTTGGGAACTGAAGGAGTTATTCCTATTCATGAGAGGGATAGAGGAGGAAAATTCCATAGAGAGAATTCAATTATTCACAATGATTCCAAATTCTCAATTTTTAATTAATCCTACAAAATAGACATAACCATTTATTTATAGAGATTTTTATTATATTATAATTTTCTTTAATTTTTATTATCCATTAAATAACATAAAAATAAGTAAAAAACATCATTCCATATAATAATTTTCTTATTATTATAATTTGAGGTGTGGTAACATACACAACAATAAATATATTTTTTAGCAACTGGAAAATTAATTTTTATCAGCAGATCCAGTCTTGTTCAACTTATCCTCATTATAATATTATTGATTACCTGTATAATTATTTAATTAAATGTATTATTAATATATATGTAAAATAAATATCTTATTCATAATTCAATGAATAAATATTTCACAAATATTCATTTAATAATATAAATAAAATAATTTATTACCTTATCAATATTACTTATTAATAAATAATGAATAATATTACTCCTCAGTCTTTAGAATAATATTTCTTCCATTAATGAAATTAAAATATATTTTAAACGATATTTGAGGAAAGACTTATAGTGTGACCTTATTTGATTTATTCTAATTGGATTTACGTAGTCTTGTATAGTTTTCAAGATTTCTATCTAGTAATGGATTAAAGAACCCATGAGAAAATACATAATTTTCAAATGTTGAAAACCGTATATGAATTATCAATATTTAATATAATCTCATTGTCTCAATATGTTATGGTTATATTCCAATCAAATGGCTAAGATATAACTATCTTAAATAAATATTTCATTGAACCATGGCCTTGAAATTTAATGTTATGGTTATATTCCAATAAAATGTCTAAGATATAAGATTCCATAAATATAGGATGGAGAAATCCTCCACTGACATATCCCTTAGTAATATGTCAATTGTGATGCACCCAATGCACCTTACCTCCCACCAATAGATTCCAATGACTCATGAAATTTATTAATGATAAATGTCAATTCTTTGAACTATTACACACACTCATGGATAGGAATATCTGATAACATCAAAATATACAGAATTCTTTCTGACAGTTCTTTTATCACAATCTCTCCTCTTAGAGATTACTAAGTATGAACATCATGAGAATAAGACTCATCCAAATTAAATTATTATCACCTAAAATTCTACATAATCTGTTTCATATCATCTTATATTATCCAACCATAGAATTATATGTAAGAATATCAACACAACACATCTAATTTCTCATCATAGTGGGGAAATTTTATGGCATTATCAATGTTGTAGGTACCCCTGAAAATTATTACATTAATGTAATATAGAATAATGGAAAATATTTTACAATATGGTATAATATTCCATTCATCGAATATAAATTTAATCAGGGTAAAATGAGTTAGTCCTATGAAACCAAATTTAATAAACACCCACTTTAACTAGATTCAACTTCCTATTACTTTTAATCCTCTAGAACCCATATAATAATCATGTTTATGTATAGGAAAGTAATTATTCAAGGGGTATTCCATGTTTCCTTATGTGGAATACTTTGCATTATAACCTCACCTAATTAAAAAAATCCCTCGAGGGTTGTTAGTTCTGAAGCATGTGATTCATCTTTTGATGTGACCATGGATCCTTTATAAGAGACACCACAAAAGTATCATCACAATGATGTGTGATAAGATATTTTTATCTAGGTTCCATTCCAATCTCTTAGATGAAGTTTCATATCCATATTAATTATTTAGAGACCTCAAAATCTACAATATACTCGAATTATTCTATAATATATATATGAAATTTGATTTCTTTGAGTTCTTCTAGCTCAAAGATTCTCCATTCAATATAAACATGAATCCCATTTGTTATTTCATATCATCTTGATCAGTTTTAAAACAAGTATCTATGTATCCCTTAATAACTACTTCCTCATCTCCTCCATAGATACGAAATATATCCTTTGTACACCACATATACATAAGTATAGTCTTGATTTCGTTCTCATGGTGGTAACCTAGGTTATATTGATATCCACCCACAATAAATAATTTATAAGAATCATCTATCCGATTATATGGGATAACATACATGACTAAGACAATCTGTGACATGTATGGGATCCTTTTCATTCTTTTTATTTACTCATGTGTATGAGGAAACATTTTCCAAAAATATGAATGTAATGTGACATTTTTACAAATCCCCTCTTGTATTGCCACAAATTTAATATCTTCAATATCTTGTCAATATATATTCCATCAGTAATAATGAACAGTCTCTTGGATCTATCCTGAAGGATCTCAAATATAATAATGTATGTCACCATTCTGATGTCCATTATGGATATGAATTTATTCAACCATGATTTAACAAATTAAAATAATGGAAATTCATTTCAATAAGTAATATATCATTTTCATAAACTATTATTAAAATTATAACACTCCCACTAAAAACTTTATATACATAAGGATCACATTTTTTCTTTACGAAACAAAATACTTTTATGGACACTTAAAAACAAATGTTGTCACGACCCGTCCTCAGGGCCCGTGCCGTGACTACCCCAAGCCCGCCTTCCATAGGCCAGGGGCTGGAGACTAGCACCAAAGGCGTAAAATACTAATAATTGAAAAGGCATTGCCTTTATAAAAGAAAACAAGAACCACAGAGTACAAGCGGAATCAAAACACTAAGTACAAAAGAAATGCCGAAAAGTAAATGGTCCAGAATAAAAACCCAAAAGAAAGTACGACTAGAACAGAACAAGGTACAATAGCAAAAGACAAACAGCTGGAAGAAGGAAGCAGCTCCTGGGCCATCCTCCTCGGATCCTACCTGAAGGGTAGGTACAGATAGCGCAGCTCCTGGTCGTCCACCACGGATCCTACCTGAAGGTTAGGTCTAGATAGCCTCCTCCACACTCTCGTCCGTCAACCTCCTCTGTGAGTCGTCTCGTCGTGTAGTCCACCTCCGGGTACTAACTCGTCGTGTAGTCCACCTCCGGGTACCGACTCGTCCTCGAACACTCGGCCTCCGTCAGCACTGCCCGTCGTCTGCAACCAACACAACGAGGTGCGGGCATAGCCCGTGCAGGGGTGAGTATAACGTTACTCAGTAGGGACCCCGAGACCCTAACGGTCTCACTAAAACCAACAAGGATAACCACAAAGAAGATCTCAATAGATAACCTCTACTTAGGTATATGCCCATACATATACCTAAGTTATCAAGTAACCCATCTCAATCATGAGGAAACATAAGGATCATGAAATCAACTGATAACCACTACCCAGGTATATGCCCATACATATACCTAAGTTATCAAGTGACCCATCTCAATCATGAAGTAAACACAAAGGTCAAAAGTCTCAGCTCAAACCAAGATTTTCATTATCGAAACTGTAACTGCTGAAGAGCTCCTTCTCTGGAGTGTACAGTGGTCCTGTCACGACTCTGTGGTACTGCTCACTAACCTAAGACTGCTGAAGTACTCCTCCTATCGAGTATCGCGGGTCAGCCACCCAGACACAGTAGTGCTTCCCGCCGAGGTATGTCACCCAAACACAGTAGTGCACACCCCCTAGTAGCATGCTAAGGTACTCTCCGGACATGTACCGTGGATCTGCACTGTCACACAGGTAGTGCTCCGTCCGCCATGGGTCTGCACCTCAGAAAGTAGTGCTCCGTCTACTGGGCTAGTCGACTCACTCCAAGTCGAGTCGGCAAGCAGTCGTCAAGTCTCAGCCAGTTACACGGTCTCCGTACTCCGCACGCTCGTCACTGAGAGGGTCCGCTCCATGAGCTACAGATCGATACTCCAAGTATCTCAAAGTCCCGCGAAGAAGTATCTCAAAGGACCGCCTCGTCATAGGGGTCTCAACACAACAGACGGCGCGTCAATCGGACGCCCGGTCTGTGAGTTATTAGCCTTTTCGTCCCAGGGGCCCGGTTGGTTTCGTGAGCAAACCAAACCCGGCCGTATCTCAACTGTACCCCGAACTCTCATAGGGTATACTCATAGGGACCGTTTCTCAATGAGATCACCAACACCGCTGACGGTTCGTCAAACGGACGTTCTGTCAGAAAGGTATCAGCTTTTCCGTTCCAGGGGCCCGGTTGGATTTCTGTGCGATCCAACCCGGCCACTATCCATCTGCATCCAAAACTCAGGTGGAGGATGCCAAAAGTTCCGTATCGTCAACAGGAACTCAACGCAATAGACGACGCGTCAATCGGACACCCGGTCTGAGAGTTATTGGCTTTTTCGTTCTAGGGGCACGGTTAATTTTTAAGGCAAAACCAACCCGAACGTACTCCACCTGCGTCCAAACCTCGGGCGGAGTATGTCAAAAGATCCGTATCATCAAGAGGAATTCAACGAAACAGACGGCGCGTAAATCGGACGCTCGGTCTATTAGTTATTGGTCTTTCCGTCTCACACCCACCCTGGGAAACTTCCCAGGAGGTCACCCATCCTGATCACTACTCTTGGCCAAGCACGCTTAACTATGGAGTTTTAACCACGTAGGCTCCCGAAAAGGAAGGTGCACCTTGAGTATAGTATAACAAAACGACCGTCTCGATCCAAGGATCGCGTTGCCGCTGACGGCGAGTCGTTTGAAAGCCTGTAGCCCAAGATACGGGCATTTGACCAAAAGTGGTACGAAACTGGGGGTCTGGGCCCGGGCCGACCCGGACCACCCCCCCTGGGTCGGCCGAACTGGGTCAACCCGCGCCCGGGCGGCGACCCGGCCCGATGACCCGGCCCGGCTCGAAAAACCCGGCCCGGCCGGCGGCGCGGACCGGCATGGCGGCGCAGCCTGGGCACCGTTCGGGTGCCGCGCGCGGGGGGCAAAGCCCCCCCCCCCCCCCGGGAACTGCGGCCCCTTAATTGGGGCCGCTTTTGAGACCCGGCCGGGGGTATTTAATTCCCCCGGTCTCCACTGCCCGGTCGGCCCGCACTGGCCGGCCGGTTTCACTAGCAAGGACCGGCGACAGCCGGTCCTTCCTTCGCCGACACCGGCGGCCCGGTGCCGGCCGCCGGTCATCTTGCTCCGCCGCGGCCCGGAACCCGCCGCGGCCTATGCCGTTCGGCGCGGTGCGATGGAATCGCTACCCTCCGCCGCGGCCCCGCTCCGGCCGCGGCGCCTTTGACTTTCTTCGACGCGACGCGATGGCATCACGTTCTTGGATTTCTTTTCACGGCGCGGCGCGACGGCGCAACACGTATCTTCCGCAATAAATCGCGTGCTGCGACGACACCACGTTTTCTCGTATCATCCCCAAGAAACCATCACGAAAAACAAAGGAGGAGGGTCGGCCGTGTTTGTGCGGTCCGAACCCCTCGCGTTATTCGATAACAAAAAGGGTTTCAATCCACGATCATCACCAAGTTTGTATTCACGAACAATTAAATAAATAAAAACCCTCAATCATCAACCGCTTGATCGGACGATCCGCGGATCAACTCGGTATTGGTTGGTCCGTGCTCGTCGTTTTTTCTCAGAAGATAAGAGAATTCCAAAATAAAATTCCCCTACCTCGGCTTCAAGAACGGAGTTCTTCAATGACCCGCGGAAGACAAGCGTCGCGGAGGTCGGGCGTCGTTCCGTCTAGGTTGGTGGGAGAATAGCTCGGTGAAGTCGAGCCGAGACGTCACCCTCTGTATACTTTGTAGGCGGCGGTGCTTCCCTTCCTTACTCCGGTTGATGATGGTCGGAGGTGTTGCTTCACGTTCTTCGGAAACGTGGAACGTTCTTCCGCAAGAGGTTGGTGATCTTCCAAGAGTTCTTCTCCTCTCCTTAGTTCTCCCCACAAGGTTTATGCCAACCAAAAAAGAAGAATATAATCTCTCTTTTTAATGTTGGAAAAATAATTCAAAAGAATTCAAACACTCAAAATAATTAATTAAGTTGGTTTAATTAATTAATTGCAAAGTGTTAGCAAGAATTTCAAATGATTGAAATTCAAATAAACCATACTTAACTCACCTCATAAATTAATCAAGTTGTCAAATATTAAAGAATGTGAGTTAATGGGGAGTTGGAATGTGAGGGGTTAAGAGGGTTAGAGAGTTTATGGAATTTGAAAAGGTGGGGGGGGGGGGGTTCGTGAGGGCCCCACCCTTTAAAATATCCACACATGGGAAGTTGGATGGATGTGGGCCCACCACCAACATCCCATGGGGGAAGTTAACCACTTAACATTGTTAAAATTTGATTTAACAATTTTATTCACTTTTTTAAATAAACCCCAAAAATTAACTTCTCCTCCCGCACAAACGCAACTACGGTAAAGGTTCTCTTAAGCGATTACCGGCATTGCGAGTTCATCGGTGTAATCGGATTTCAATTCCGAGCACCGGTTCAAAAGATAGAAATTCCCGCTCGCTCGTTCACTGAACGTACCCGAGCCAAACTTTGGAAATTAATTCCGGGCACACCAGGCCTCGGAATCAGGTGCCGTCAGAAACTGCGTTCTTGTAAAATTCCAAATAAAATTAAGAAAAAAATTTCCTTGAAATTTCCTGCTCTTTACATTACTCCCACCTCAGGGCTTTACGTCCCCGTAAAGCATCAACACAAACTAGGGTCACAAAAGCGGTACAGAGCACGCATCTGAGCCTTCCGCTCCCATGTGCTTACCTGGAGGTTCCGTACTACCAAACAAAGTGCACCCGAGGAATCGATCGTCCTCGTAGGATCTGCTCCTGTAGATCCTCGATCCCCATTGGAACTTCCGTGAAAGACACCCCATCGCCATCGTCCAGCTCCTCATGGTCGATGATATGCGAGGGGTCGAGAACGTATCTCCTCAGTTGAGATACGTGGAAGTCATCGTGCACCTGGTGCAACTGCAGTGAATGGGTCAAGCGTTAAACCACCCCGCCTACCCAGCTGGGGACCTAAGAAGGTCCGCTGAACCCCGGAGATAACTTTCCGCCTTGGCCACATCTTCGTAAACCTCGTCGAGGTGAGACCCGTATAAGGACGTGATCGTCATCCTCGAACTCCATAGGACTCCATTTTCTGTTAGAACTGGAACTCGAAAGGCTGCTGCCACGAGGGTAAGGTTGACCGACTCAAGAGTGATCGGTTGCACCCTCCTGTGAAAGAGTTACCCAGCACTACCTGGGGTTTCCTTTTCCGCCGACCAAGGAAAACCCATCCCGACGTTTGCCTAAAACCTTCAATTTGAGTATGTACAGTTATTGCCCATTCCATACTCAAACTAACGTCGTAAGGCCTCGACGCTGCCACCAAGAGATTCCAACTGAGACACTCGCCTCGAGGGTCTAACCACACCATCAGTGTAAGTGTGATTATCGAGTCTCCTCCCAAGGTATCTCCAGACGTGAGGGTCAAGTCCAAGTCTTACCGGAAACTCTAGGTCTGGAACAGGATTTGTGAAAGCGAGGAATGATTCATATCGACGTCTGTTACTACAGCAGCTAGTAGTGGACACAGACTGTCCCTTGAATCATTTCTAGAGCCATTGGGTCACACTCCTTGACCGCATGTAGCCGCACTCTTCCTCCGCCCTCCAGCTCCCTGAGCCTGGCAGGAATAACTAAGGCGGGTGGTTGTACAATATTAGGATGTACACCACCTCATGCTGCTCTCCTAGCTCTGCCTCCACGCCTGCTTCTTCGTAGGTTCATCTCTCCTTTAAGCTTCCTCTTCTTTAACATGCCCGAGTCTCTAAGACTGGCACCAGTTTCCTGTTTCTTACTGCACTGTGCAGTCTTCATCCTCTCTTGGATGTCCTGGACCTCCTTTAGTCTCACAAGAGCTGCTATGATTTCTTCTTTGCCGATAAGAGAAACCCGATCTCATCCCCTGGATGAACCACATTCGTTGCCTAATACAGTTAATCCTGACATGAATGATGCATTCATGCAATGGATGACGTCGTAAGGCCTCGACGTAACTACTAAGAGATCCAACTATCACTCTCGCCTCGAACGGTCGAGTCACACTGTCGGCATCAGTGTTAGGTCACTGGGTCCCCTCTAGTAGAAATCTCTAAAGTGAGGGTCAAGTCAACAGTTTAACTGGGACCACTCAGTATCAACCAAACAAAATTATAGGAAAGAAAACATCTCAAAGATAAGTGTCTTTTTATTATTGCAGCTCATAGTACAAGACACGAATACAACAGCAAAATGGAACTAGAAGTACAAGGGACGTATCCACTAGTTCCTATCCTGTCCACCTGTTCCCGGAGCTCTACTGCCTTGTCCACTGCTCGGCTGTTTCTCAAGCACCAGACGCTGCTTCTGTCTCGGTGGCTCCTCCAACACCCGCTGATCAACCGTACGAGGAGTCGGACAGTCACGTGCCAGGTGACCCTTCCCACCACAGGAGTAACATTGTCCGTTTCTGGCACGCCTGGCTCTGACCCCACCTCGGGTGCCCCGCACCACCGGTCCTAAAACCCGAGATCGTCTAACTTCTAGTCTGGTCCTCCTGGACCTCTGCATCATCTGTCTACTTCCCACAGATGACTCGGCTACTGATCGAAAAAACACGCGGCAAAGGCAGAAGCTCCTGTACATGCTCGGGATGTAGAGCTACTGGCACAAACTCCACCCTGAAGAAGGTCTCGAAGTCTTCCCATGCGGAGTTCATCCCGTCGAAAAACTGAAACAAGTGGCTCCACCACCTGCTTGCTGCTGCCTGAAGGAGGCTGGCAGCAAAGATCACCATGAAGTCTGCCGGCGTACCCACTAGCCTGAAGACTCTCACCACAGCCTCCAGCCAAACCTCAGCCGCCTGCGGGTCCGTCTCTCCCCGGAACCTGGGTGGCCTCTGGCGTTGGAACTCGTGCAGCCCACTCAAGCGTCGTGCATCTCCTACTGCTGGGGCTGGTGGCATCGGTGGCCCAACGTATGGTAGTACCGTTAGTGCCTCCGCTGGTGCCTCAACTGCAAGAGGGCCCAACACCGAAGCCTCATCGCTCGACAGGCTGTCATCATGCACATCCCTCTGGGCTCTAGCTGGTCGTCCGTGAAAAGGCATCCTGAAAGAAACATCGTGACACGGTCAAATGTTTATACCTGGTGAGCTGACATGGTTTGAGCTATTTTAAGGGAAAACCTTTGAAAACACACACGTAATTAGTGTTTTCGTGCAAAAAGTCGGAAATCAGTTGTCAGGGTCCTGGTGTATGGATACGTCGGTCACCCGCATCAACACTGGACTTCCTGAACTGAAGACCACACTCGGTACCCTTAACACTATTTCTTCACAGAAAGTAAATATCAGAGTTATAAGTCTTGCGGTAGAACCGACTCCTTTGATACCAATTTGTCATGACCCGTCCTCGGGGCCCGTGCCGTGACTACCCCAAGCCCGCCTTCCATAGGCCAGGGGCTGGCGACTAGCACCAAAGGTGTAAAATCCTAATAACTGGGAAGGCATTGCCTTTATAAAAGAAAACAAGAACCACAGAGTACAAGCGGAAGCAAAACACTAAGTACAAAAGAAATACCGAAAAGTAAATGGGCCAGAATACAAACCCAAAAGAAAGTACGACTACAACCGAACAAGGTACAACAGTAAAAGACAAACAGCTAGAAGAAGGAAGCAGCTCCTGGGTTGTCCTCCTCGGATCCTACCTGAAGGGTAGGTACAGATAGCGCAGCTCCTGGTCGTCCACCACGGATCCTACCTGAAGGGTAGGTACAGATCGCCTCCTCCACGCTCTCGTCCGTCAACCTCCTCTGTGAGTCGTCTCGTCGTGTAGTCCACCTCCGGGTACTAACTCGTCGTGTAGTCCACCTCCGGGTACCGACTCGTCCTCGAACACTCGGCCTCCGTCAGCACTGCCCGTCGTCTGCAACCAACACAACGAGGTGCGGGCATAGCCCATACAGGGGTGAGTATAACGTTACTCAGTAGGGACCCCGAGACCCTCACGGTCTCACTAAAACCAACAAGGATAACCACAATGAAGATCTCAACAGATAACCTCTACTTAGGTATATGCCCATACATATACATAAGTTATCAAGTAACCCATCTCAATCATGAGGAAACACAAGGATCATGAAATCAACGGATAACCACTACCCAGGTATATGCCCATACATATACCTAAGTTATCAAGTGACCCATCTCAATCATGAAGTAAACACAAAGGTCAAAAGTCTCAGCTCAAACCAGGATTTTCATCATCGAAACCGTAACTGTTGAAGAGCTCCGTCTCTGGAGTGTACAGTGGTCCTGTCACGACTCCGAGGTACTGTTCACTAACCTAAGACTGCTGAAGTACTCCTCCTGTCGAGTACCGCGGGTCAGACACCCAGACACAGTAGTGCTTCCCGCCGAGGTATGTCACCCAAACACAGTAGTGCACACCCCCTAGTAGCATGCTGAGGTACTCTCCGGACATGTACCGCGTCTGCACTGTCACACAGGTAGTGCTCCGTCCGCCATGGGTCTGCACCTCAGAAAGTAGTGCTCCGTCGACTGGGCTAGTCGACTCACTCCAAGTCGAGTCGGTCAAGCAGTCGTCAGGTCTCAGCCAGTTACACGGTCTCCGTACTCCACACGCTCGTCACTGGGAGGGTCCGCTCCACGAGCTACAGGTCGATACTCCAAGTATCTCAAAGTCCCACAAAGAAGTATCTCAAAGGACCGCATCGTCATAGGGGTCTCAACACAATAGACGGCGCGTCAATCGGACGCCCGGTCTGTGAGTTATTAGCCTTTTCGTCCTAGGGGCCCGGTTGGTTTCGTGAGCGAACCAAACCCGGCCGTCTATCAACTGTACCCCGAACACTCATAGGGTATACTCATAGGTACCGTTTCTCAACGAGATCACCAACGCCGCTGACGGTTCGTCAAACGGACGTTCTGTCAGAAAGGTATCAGCTTTTCCGTTCGAGGGGCCCGGTTGGATTTCTGTGCAATCCAACCCGGCCACTATCCATCTGCATCCAAAACTCGGGTGGAGGATGCCAAAAGTTCCATATCGTCAACAGGAACTCAACGCAATAGACGACGCGTCAATCGGACGCCCGGTCTGAGAGTTATTGGCTTTTTCGTTCTAGGGGCCCGGTTAATTTTTAAGGCAAAACCAACCCGACCGTACTCCACCTGCGTCCAAACCTCGGGCGGAGTATTCCAAAAGATCCGTCTCATCAAGAGGAATTCAACGAAACAGACGGCGCGTAAATCAGACGCTCGGTCTATTAGTTATTGGTCTTTCCGTCTCACACCTACCCTGGGAAACTTCCCAGGAGGTCACTCATCCTGATCACTACTCTTGGCCAAGCACGCTTAACTATGGAGTTTTAACCACGTAGGCTCCCGAAAAGGAAGGTGCACCTTGAGTATAGTATACCAAAACGACCGTCTCGATCCAAAGATCGCGTTGCCGCTGACGGCGAGTCGTTTGGAGGCCCATTGCCCAAGATACGGGCATTTGACCAAAAGTTGTACGAAACTGGGGATCTGGGCCCGGGCCGACCCGACCCACCCCCCCTGGGTCGGCCGAACCAGGTCAACCCGCGCCCGGGCGGTGACCCGGCCCGACGACCCGGCCCGGCTCGGAAAACCTGGCCCGGCCGGCGGCGCGGCGGCGCGGACCGGCACGACGGCGCGGCCTGGGCGCCGTTCGGGTGTCGTGCGCGGGGGGTAAAGCCCCCCCCCCCTTGAGAACTGCGACCCCTTAATTGGGGCCGCTTTTGAGACCCGGCCGGGGGTATTTAATTCCCCCGGTCTCCACTGGCCGGTCGGCCCGCACTGGCCGGCCTGTTTTGCCAGCAAGGACCGGTGACGGCCGGTCCTTCCTTCGCCGACACCGGCGGCCCGGTGCCGGCCGCCGGTCATCTTGCTCCGCCGCGGCCCGGAACCAGCCGCGGCCTATGCCGTTCGGCGCGATGCGATGGCATCGCTACCCTCCGCCGCGGCCCCGCTCCGGCCGCGGCGCCTTTGACTTTCTTCGACGCGACGTGATGGCGCCACGTTCTTGGATTTCGTTTCACGGCGCGGCGCGACGGCGCCGCACGTATCTTCCGCAATAAATCGCATGGTGTGACGACACCATGATTTCTCGTATCATCCTCAAGAAACCATCACGAAAAACAAAGGAGGAGGGTCGGCCGTGTTTGTGCGGTCCGAACCCCTCGCGTTATTCGATAACAAAAAGGGTTTTAATCCACTATCATCACCAAGTTTGTATTCACGAACAATTAAATAAATAAAAACCCTCAATCATCAACCGCTTGATCGGACGATCCGCGGATCAACTCGGTATTGGTTGGTCCGCGCTCGTCATTTTTTCTCAGAAGATAAGAGAATTCCAAAATAAAATTCTTCTACCTCGGCTTCAAGAACGGAGATCTTCAATGACCCGCGGAAGACAAGCGTCGCAGAGGTCGGCCGTCGTTCCGTCTAGGTTGGTGGGAGAAGAGCTCTGTGAAGTCGAGCCGAGACGTCACCCTCTGTATACTTTGTAGGCGGCGGTGCATCCCTTCCTTACTCCGGTTGAAGATGGTCGGAGGTGTTGCTTCACGTTCTTCGGAAACGTGGAACGTTCTTCCTCAAGAGGTTGGTGATCTTCCAAGAGTTCTTCTCCTCTCCTTAGTTCTCCCCACAAGGTTTATGCCAACCCAAAAAGAAGAATATAATCTCTCTTTTTAATGTTGGCAAAATTAATTCAAAATAATTCAAACACTCAAAATAATTAATTAAGTTGGTTTAATTAATTAATTGCAAAGTGTTAGCAAGAATTTCAAATGATTGAAATTCAAATAAACCATACTTAACTCACCTCATTAATTAATCAAGTTGTCAAATATTAATGAATGTGAGTTAATGGGGAGTTGGAATGTGAGGGGTTAAGTGGGTTAGAGAGTTTAAGGAATTTGAAAAGGTGGGGGGGGGTTCGTGTGGGCCCCACCCTTTCAAATATCCACACATGGGAAGTTGGATGGATGTGGGCCCACCACCAACCTCCCATGGGAGAAGTTAACCACTTAACATTGTTAAAATTTGATTTATCAATTTTATTCACTTTTTTAAATAAACCCCAAAAATTAACTTCTCCTCCCGCACAAATGCAACTACGGTAAAGGTTCTCTTATGCGATTACCGGCGTTGCGAGTTCATCGGTGTAATCGGATTTCAATTCCGAGCACCGGTTCAAAAGATAGAAATTCCCGCTCGCTTGTTCACTGAACGTACCCGATCCAAACTTTGAAAATTAATTCCGGGCACACCGGGCCTCGGAATCAGGCGCCGTCAGAAACTGCGTTCTTGGAAAATTCCAAAGAAATTTAAGAAAAAAAATTCCTTGAAATTTCCAGGTCTTTACAAATGTTCCCAGTCACGGATGATTTCTTCAACCCATAAATGGAAATTTTCAGTTTACAAACATTATTATTATCCTTTGAAGTAACATAATTTTATATTGGTTTATTCCTAAATGTCCCTATTATGTATGGTTGTTTTTACTTTTATTTTCCAAATCTCATAGACATGGAAGGCTTAAATGGAAATTAGAATTTTGATGGATTTTAGTATTGAAACTGGTGAAATAGTTTTCTATTTTTAAATGCATTGAGACTATTTGAACCCTTTGAAAGAATTTATTCTTCATAAGAACATAATTACATTTCCATTTCTTATTTTATCTTTATAAACCTTTATTACCAATAGGGTTTTACAAACACTATAAAATCTTCCAAAATTCAAAAAAGGTTCAGGTACATTGAATTTATCTTGGAACTCATGGCATCATTCTATTTGGAATGATATGTACAACATGTTAATTCATTTTAGGTTAAGGGATCATTATTACAGACTAATAATGAGTCTCCATCCTAGGTGACTTCAAAACTATACCATTCTAGTTATCTATCCTATATTTTACTCATTCAAATTATATGTGTCTCTATAATGACTTCTTCATATACTAGGATTTGTGGACACTTCTCCTATAAAAAATCATATTTTTCATGGGCTTGGACTTCATTGAAGACTATCTAGATCTGAATATCTTTGTTAGATATGTCCTCCCTGCTAAGGAATAGGTCATGTATTGAAACTGTTGCCCTATCTTCTCAGGGGGGGGGGGTATATTTAATATCCCATTTTTTTAGGGTATCATATAAAGGTACACTTTCTACCTATAGGTGAAATATTATTTCTTAAATATGACATAAAAATGATTTGTTACCCCAATCTGGTAAAATAAAAAATGGATTTTCATTCACTCCAGTTTTTTATGGAATATTTTTTATCAGTTTAGTTGGTACTTGGTATGTGTGTCATTTTCTATAATGTGTGTCCCCAAAATTATAATGTAATATTATCATGAATCATCATTTATATCACCATATTTAACAGTTTTGGTTCCTCCATTCCCTGGAACCATTTTTTTGTGGTCTATAGGATGGAGAGTGTTTAGATAGAATCTCAATCACCCAAAAATGATCAATGAAGTCTTGATTAAGATATTATTTACCATAGTCTGACTAGAGTATCTTTATATTATTACCAAGCTGGTTCTCATAATCATTCTTATTTTCCTTGAATTTTATAAAGTAGTCCAAAATATAGCTTATCATGTAGACATATACATATCTATTAAGCACGTTGGTAAAATTTATAATGTATGATTACCCACCCCTTTCTTCAAATTGAAATGGTTCAAACACATCAATATAAATTAATTTCTGAATCTCTTTCTCCATTTCACCTTTCCTAAAAAATGGGGCTTTGGTCATATTACCTTATAAACATGTATGTCATACACCGATTAGTTTTATTTCAAAACAATATAAATATCCATATTTTTCTCATTGAATAAAATATTATTAGATTACAATACCAATCTCGTGATTCCAAATATTGGTGTGATTGATTCATGTGAAGTGGTTTCTTCGTCGATTTTAATTACTTGGTTTTTGATGTTTAACTAAAATACTAATATTTAAATGCACCTTACCTTAAAAAATGTCATCATTGTAAAATAAATAAATTATATTCCAAAACATTATAATAAATAAATATTAATCAAGTCTGGATGTAGATATAATATTTTTTGTAATGGATGGTACATAATAACAACCTTCCAAAAACAAGATCATTCATACTTGAAACATGAGGTTGTAGTCACTAATAGTTTCCACAAAAAATTTAGATATGTTGTATTAATGTAGATCACCCGCCAATGGGTCAAACATTCTGAATATATTTCATTCCTTTATTTGAATAAATATGTGATCCCCATAAGAAATTTCTAATAACGTATTTTTAGAAATATATAAATTTTAATTGATTAGACAAGCCTATAAAGCTTATAAATTTTTCTTAGCCTTGGTTAATTTTTTTTGGTAACCCATCTTACCACATGAAAAACAAACATCTCCCTTATCCCTTATTTTCCAATTGACATTTCTATTATTCTAATGGAATGAAAAAACCTTGGGATTAGATCCCTTCGAATTTACTTTCTATTTATTTAATAGAATTATTGAATGATTTTCATGATTTTTATCCATGAAAAACATGGGGATAAAGAGTAATCTGATCCAAAAAAGTCTTCTCAATGTTGTTCATATTAAAATTAACCAAAAAAATATAGAGGAGAATTGAGGGATTCGAACGAGAATGTGTTCAGTGCATTTTTTATCATGGATTTTTAACTATATAACTTATAGGTGATCAATATAGCCTATTTGATTGAATACTTGAGGCATAGATAGTGAACCCTATGTAAGATTAATCAGAAATATTTATTTTAAATCTCAAAATATTTCTATATTCCATTCTATGGGTAAATACCATGAGGATGCTAATGAATGATATAAGAATCCTTGTTTTTATGATAATTCATGAGATTACTAGAATTAGATCATTGAATCAAACATTGACCCTCAATCAAATTATTCAAATGTTTTTATAAGAATGTAAATAAACATCAGAAAGATACATGGAAGGTGGTTCATAAATTGATCATTCTAGCTCGTAAGATTTTGTTTCATCACATAGCACAACCCAAAGGCATCTGAACCACTCCAAGAAGTTACTATCGGTGATGATAGTTTTTTTATAATCTATCTATTATATAGATAGTCTAGGTGATGAACATGAAACTAATTCAACATTTTAAAAGAGAATATTATTTTTAATTTTCTTGATTAAAATATATAACGGAGATAATAATAATTAAATTTTTATTAAATTTACTACTATTTTTTCAAGCTCCAAAATCCTTCACCATTAATGTAATAATATATTAAAGCATAGAAATTGTTGTGGAAAGGATAAATAATCCCATTCACATAAACCAAAAAAGTTTTAGTCAAGCTAATTGATATTATCAAGCTAGGAATGTATTTTCTGACAACATACATGAATATCCATGATATGTTTAGTAGATTCACCAATCAAGAAATCCTAACATGGATTTTCTAGAAACTTGAATCAAAATTACACCAAGCGTATCAAGATATAAACCTCATGATATAAAATTGTTCTATATATCCAAAACATTCATAATCACTCCCCTTATAAATGTATGCTCCCCAAAATTTTTTGTTCAAAAACATAGTTCTACTTATTTCATTCTAAATCTGGTAATAGAAGGCTATATCTGACATAATATTTAATTAAGGTGTTTTTATTTATTATGTATAAATTCTATTATCATTTACATTACTTATTGATATTATGTGGATTTTATTTAATTAAATTACCATCCTGAAAAAATATGTACACATAATTCATTTATAAATTTTTTCTTATTTTCATTTTAACTCATTTTTTTATGTAACTATGGTATTTAATCTAAAAAATAAGTAATTCACAGATATAAATAAATAATTAAAAAACCCAATAATGATTTTATCTAATTATTGATATATTTGGAAGAAAATAAATCAACGTATATCATATGGGAATAACTCTTTGTGTTGGCCTTTTCATGAGATCTAGCATTTCACATGTACACATGTCTATCACTTTTGATTGTATAATTATGGATTCAACATGAGTGGACTCTATTCACCTTGAAATAATCTTATAATTATTTTTATCAATAACTCACATCATGGTGGAGGGAACCAAAATAACATTTAAGTTAGATTTTATAAATAACCATATACACATAGGTCTTGTGTAATAATGGAGGGAGGGATGAATCACATCACATAAAATATAATATAATAATAAATAATTGAAAATACCTACAATAAATTAAATTATATAATTTCCAAACATACACTAATCTTGGTTAAACTACAGATATGTCATAAACATGCAATGATTACATATAGGAAATAATTTGTTTGCACTAATTTCAAATCAATCTTTAATAAGTTAAAATTTATATAATCTAATCTGATTAATCATGTTATTAATTAATTATTATTTTTTATGTAATTTCATCAATATCATCCCAAAATTATCATTCAATTTGATTTTAAATAAATTAAATTATTTTATTTTATTTAAAAATAAATTAATCAATAGAAAACTTTTTTTGAGTAAAGAACACAATGATTACCAATCTGAACTTCTCATTATGGTTTAATTGTAAAACCATCACTCATATGACATATTATGTACACAGCATGTGTCATAATTTCATGATGTGTACTTTCATCTTAATTACCCATGGAAGGCATTAAAATAATGTATCTTATATGATTTAATGATTTGAGTCTTTAATATACAATAGTCAAACATCATTCCTCGTCTCGAATATTACACATAATTGATTAAGTATTTGATATTAAATAAAACCAAAAAATTGATGTGTACTATCATATTAATGACCCGTGGAACTATAGTTGATATGGATAAAGGAATAATTCATTATATTTGATATTTTTTAAAAAATAGGAAGTATTCATGGAATATAAAATCCATCCACATGGAGTGTACTTATCTTCCTCAAATATATGTAGTACATGCCTAGGGAAATGTCTTGTACTTCTTTTGAATGATTATGAATTACATGGAATTCAGAGAAAATACATGATGTGTGATTCTGGTCACACATTCCTCCATCCTGAATGAATAATGTATTAAATATGTGTGGTTCATTAATTATATACATGATACGGTTTGACTCCATGTTTTCCATATCGAAAATGCATGGACTACATGGTGTGTAGTCAAATGACCCAATGTTCACTCTAACAAAGTATTTATCCAACCATGATGGTTTAGATGTGGAATATTAATGTCACATGAAACTCACTTATTACCCCATGACCTGAAATCCAACTGATCATCCTGGAATAATGAACAAGGACACATTGTGTTTGAAAGAGGATTAAACATCATGAAGTATTGGGTTATCCCACTAGGATCCTTAACACCTCTATATAGGATCTTTATATGTAAACATTTTTAATCATTAGTCAAGGATGATAATATTTGTGAGGAACAAATAAGATGAAGAATACAGTACGATGAGCCATCCAGAATGAATTAGAATAAAAAAAGAATCTTAACTACTATATGTGAAACAATTAACAATAAAATAAAAAATTATAAATTTTAAAACAACACATATGATGTCAATTATAAGTTTCACGAATAACATAAGTTCCTTTGGTTAGAATTAAATTAAAATTCTATTTATGATAGAGTTTTTTAAAACCCCAATAGAAGACCTTTAATGTAAAATTTGTAATTAATTTATTCAGATCTGAATAAATTATTACCTAATATTAGGAACCATTCATAAAATGTGGTTTTGATCTTCTAGAAAAACTTATTCAAACTAAATTCATTGAGAATTTTTTGTCTATGGTAATAATCCCTCTACAGATGATCCACACATGCACCTATGATCACCGAATAAAAATGAATGAATTCCTGGTGTTAGCACCATGAATCAATCCTATTTCATTTTTTGTCTTGATTTCTCAATTTTTATTATTCTTGATGGAGTTATTGTCATTTTTTGTGATTAATAGAGGATTAAAATTCACGGGACAGAAGTCTGTTTCATACTATGATTCTCAATTCTAAATTTTTTATTAAACCTAAAAAAATAGACATAGACATCTATTTTTATATCTAGCGTTTATGTTAAAATATTATTTAAATATGTAATTTCCAATAAATAATATAATAATATCTAACAAACCCCATTTTAAAAAATAATAATATTATTATTATTATTATTTGGAAAGTGATTACTTGCGTAATGATAAATATATTCTTTAATGGAAAACAAATTAATATTTTTTAATAGATAATTTCTTAGTCCATTCCTCTTCTTTAGAAATTATCAAATAACCAAATAATTATTTAATTAAATTTTATTTTAATTAATAATTAAATTAAATTTCTTATTCACAATCTAGATAATAAATATTTATCTAATATTCATTTAATAAAATAGATATATTAATTATTACCTTGTAAATATCTATGATCAATAAAACATGAATAAAAGCATTCCTCAGTCCTAAGAATAAAATTTATTCAATTATTAAATTCAAATATATTTTAATTGAGATAAATATAAACACATAGTGTGTTACCTTCTATGATTATTTCATGTTTTTAGGAGGTATTCCCAAAAGAACAAGATTACTATCTAGAAATGGGTTAAAGCCACACCCAGAGAAATAACGTAATGTTTTAATGAAAAACCACATATGAATGATCTTTATGTAATACAGTCCCTTTATCTCAATATCTCATAAAGTATGTTTCACATTTTTTTCATCAACCTATGTATAGGATACAAATTTCTTTAACTATCAGATATATACACATTGTTACACCATATCCCTTGAATTTAATGTAAAATTTCTATTCCAATAAAAGGACCAAGATATAGGATTCCATAAAAATTAAAGGGAAAATCATTCCTTGAATTATCCAATAATAAAATTTAATTCACGAGTCACCCAAATATCTTACTTACCACTAACATATGGAATGTTGATTTTGGTCAGTGAATCGAATTGTATAACTCATTACATACATCGATGAGAATCTTATAATCTAAGGACTATT
The DNA here is from genome assembly GCA_963277665.1 of Viscum album. Classification (NCBI taxonomy): domain Eukaryota; kingdom Viridiplantae; phylum Streptophyta; class Magnoliopsida; order Santalales; family Viscaceae; genus Viscum; species Viscum album. The sequence goes on along the minus strand of OY728148.1, from coordinate 823,076,819 downwards.
ATACTCACTTAAAAATATAAATATATAAAGAAACCAAAATATTTAAAATTTATAATGGATATTTTGTTCTCATAATCTCCCATCATGGAGGTTACCAAGTGAAACAATCATGAAAAGAAGTCTCTTCGGCTTATTATAACTCGCACTTCACAATCTACAAGATATGTGTCCAATCATGGTACGTTATAAAACAATAGATATATATTTAAGAATATATTCATATATTTTCAATGTTCTCATCCTAGGGAGGAACTATTATGAATTTTTCAATGTGATAAATACCATATTAAATCAGTACATCAAATTCATCCTAAACAATTTAGGACATAAAATAAGATATTTTAATATTAAATTCATGGAATAAACTTGTAATAAAAGTTCTATCTTTTTTTCCTAAGATACTAACTCCAAAAAATATGATCAATATGTTTATGATAAATTTTTTAGGAGTTTGTTTTATCCAATTTGTAAATGTTGATTAAATATTACTTATTGGAAATGATGAACCACTCTTACAACGAGATAATAACTGTTTATAAAATGGTTTCTCCATGAAGTACATTTGGGAAGTAGTCTACATTTAAGATTTCAAGATCATTCGTGATAGATCCAAGAGGATTCCTAAACTAAATCTAGGTACATATATTCCCCATATACTATATATAATTGGTATTGGACAATCTTAGAGGGTATTGGGCAATGTGTGACATGTTATACATCTTCCTATGAAAATTGTCCTCAAAAACAAGAACAAGTATATTTAATTAGTAAGATCTCAGAAGATTCTATGATAGGATTAGTCTTATATTCCACATTATTTATAAGGAATTATATTTTCTATGCCTTGAACATGGTGGGAAAATATCATGTTTATCAAGGTGAACATAATTTGTCTGTTGTTAAGGTTATCCTCAAATATCTGAGTAGAAAAAGGGTATGTCCTTGGTATATATGGGATATGAAGATAAATTCATTGTGGGTTATATTGATTCTATCTTTAAAATATATTTGAATGTTTTGATATAGTAGAAAGGATATGAATTCAATCTTACCAAAATAACTATAAGTTAGAAGAGTTTGAAGTAGCTAGTTTCCAAAAATTATATAGTTGATTGTTAGTATATATAAGCTTCTAATATATGAAAAAAAATCATATTAAAATATTCAGAGATCTTGATGTGGAATCCCATAGTAAAGACCCTACCAAATTATACAGTGATAATATGTAAATGGTGACTCTTTTAAAAGAGCCAAGGTCAAACTATTGGAAAAAGAACATTCAAAGGGAGTCAAACTTCTGGAGGGATTTTTCCCACAAGGGCGAAGTTTTTGAGATCATAGTTTTCATGGAAGAAAATGTGTCAAGACCTTCGACTAAAGATTTATCTCAGCAGAATCATGAGTAAAATTTTAAAGAAAAAATAGTAACAGTTATTAATAGTTTTCTATAGTTCCATGAGAGTCAATTGGCATTGGTTCCCCATAACCAACTTTTATTATCTTTATTATTAACTATATTCACTATTTTCGATATTAATAAAAATCTTATCATATCTTTATTTTTCTTCTATGTGACATTGAATGTGATGACTTTCTAATAATAATTGTCGCATTGAAAGTTCATAGCAGTTCGCTATTAGGATAAGAACCAAGAAGATACAAAAAATAATAGGAAATTATTTATTCTATATCCAGATGATATCATTTGAAATTAAATATATTATGTAGGATGTAAGAGGTATAGACTCATATTTATTTTTGGAGCCCAATATAGGTGTCCGGACATGGTAATTTCCAATGCATGAGATTATGAGAACATGACCTACAAATAGAGAGTCTAAATTTATATGTGTTACTGGTTTTTCCTATATATAGATGTGTGTATTTGTCTTTAGAATTTATTATTATTATTATTTAATATCAATCATTTTTTACTTTGATATATTGAATAAAATTATTCTAACATATGTTTGTTAATAATTATAATATTTTCGGTGCATCACGGATAATATTGGATTAATGAATAGTGTAAGAATTTTATTTTCACATTTTTCTTCAATATAATTTGACATCTCATACCCTATTAATGGGATGAAACAAACTAAATAAATCCTTGTCCTTGGTGTTATGTGTGATTTTATATTTCTAAATATTTATGGAAATAGACATCAATCACATAAGTTGGTGACACTTTCATACCACCTACTTGAATACAGATATTATGATAATAGGATTATAGTATAATATAAGTTTCCTTATAATCATTCATGTCTTTATGAAATTAAATTATCTCACTATGGGTTTCTTTTATTGTTCTTATATTCTAACCTTGGCCTTTTGGGGATCCATCTAATTCCATGGAGAAATAGGCATAAAGGTTTTCACACTAAGTGTATCTAGAATCTCATCTAAATATTAAATATTACTTATTATTTAACATTTCAAATGAATATTATTCTCATACATATTTTAATAATTATTCTTGATTAAATTGGTCACATATATTCTATAACTATTTTTTCTGAGAGGTTTTTTTGTGACTAGATTAATTAATGAATATTTATTATCTATTTAGTGAGTATAATATTCATTTATTTATTAGTGAATATTGAAGGTAAATTTATATATGAATTAAATTCATTATTTAAGGCCCAATAAATATTTTATAGGAATGGAGGACTATTTTCAAAGGTCTAAATATAAATAATACACATTAAATTTTATTTGAATAAATTTTCCTCAATTTATTCAAGATATGATAATTATTCAATTAGATCATTGTTCACAGGTCAAGAAATAATGTTATTATTATAATTAGAGAAATTTGGATTCATTGGGATTGAGTAAATAATAAGGGAACAATTTAACTTATAATTTTTAACCCTAAAGCTATATAAATCCAAGTATATTATTTTTGACCTAATGTAGCCATTTGTTTTGGTTTTACATAATAACTCTAAATATTATTTTAATCCCTAGAGATATACTACGCATGATTTCCCACATTACTGGAGATAGATAATCCACTACTACCCCTATCAATTCTAGATATATGATGAAAAATCCATTTGGAATCGATTATATAGAGATATATAAATAATGACATAAGAGTAATGATATTTATTGTCAGCACCTAGAGAACCCTATTATAATACTCAAGGTTCATGGTACACATATAGATCACCACTCGAAGGGAATATATACTTTATTCCTACTAAAAAATTATGTTTCGTCATAGATACATTTTTATAATCATCAGTGTAGAAAAAATTCATTTAAATTTAGATGATTTACTAGATAAATTATTTAAAAATCATTATGTGATGATATTAAATTTGGTTATGTTGTTCCCATGGGAACTAATATTCGATTTAATTATGTTGGTAAAAATATTATTCATTGATGTACATATCATATTAGTCATCAACTGCGATATAAATAAAATTTTAAAATTCCCCCCAGAAACTTTTTTTGTTCTCGTAATAATAATTATGAATATCTATAGATAATTTTTCAAAATTTCTTCTTATATGAACCAAATTCATCCACAAAAATTTTCTCGTGATAATATGAACTACTATAGAAAACATAATATATTATTTATGTGAATATACTTTGAAAAATTACATCTAATGCAATAAAATTTACCTCACCAAACGTATTTTCCTGATATAAAAAGTATAGAATGGTCTCCATAATTATTACCAATTTATTTCACAAAGAATCAAATTATTCTTTTAATACAAACTCTATCACAAATCAGGTATGTTTTACCTTATATTCTTGAAACATATTTTAATAATATATATAAATATTCTACTCAACATAAACTCGTTATATATCTATATATATTTTTAAATATATCTTTTTTTTAACCATCAAAAAATTAAGCACCCTTTGGCTTACTGTGAATATAAATTTACACCAAATATATCTACATATAATCATCCAAAAATAATAGTTTATATTAAATGTTTAAATACAAAAAAGTGATACAACTGAAAATTCTTATAAATTTTCATAATTCATATCATAAAAAACTTTCGAAAACTTGGTTTTCAATGAAGTGTCATCTAAATAAATATTATGTAATGACTATTCTTCTCGTATATAGACAGTGAAAATATCATTCTACTGTACCATAGCGACAGTTATAATAAATTATATATAATGAATCTAAATTTTATCATCTATGAAGCCTAAATAAATCATAACTCCTATAATAACCCATGAATTTTATTTTAGTTAATATTTTGGGAGTTTAATTTTTTATCCAACGGAAGGGTTCATTTCAGAGATTGGGGCTCAGACCAGGATTAAAAGCATTGGAAATTCATGAAAACATATTTTTTAATTTTGATGAGGAATATGATGTATTTTTTTACTATGTGGATGATGGGGGTAGGTTTATGGTGACTCAGATAATGGAAACCTATAGTAGTGGGAAGTCATGCCAAAGCACAAGTGGATCATGTTGTGATAATGTCTAAATGATAGAAAGACATTCTATTAGAGGTTTATCAACCCAAATCTCCATGTCATGCCTTTACACTTTCAAGGTAGAGGCACGATTCCTCTACCAAGTTTTTTCACATTGTAACCCCAGTGGTCACACCATGACCTATTGTTGGGTTATTTTTTATATTCCTTTTGGTAATTCTCAGTGGTTTCTATCTGGAACCCCCTATATATCCTTGTCCTATATTCATACTAGGGTATGGGAAGGGTACCATTTAGATCTCCCATATCCTCCCTTGGCATTCTTTTGGTCTAGTTTTTTTATAAGAATTTATGGTAAGATCCCTCCCCCTCATTTCCATGTTACTCATCTTCATTTCCAACTATTTTTTTGTTTGACACCTAGGGTTTCCTGAATAATAAATCATTAGATCATAGTAAAATCATCATGTTTGATTGGGCCATCAAGTGAGTCTCTTAAATGAAATCATTATAATATGTATTTAATTTATCATATATAATTTTCAATGAGGCATGTTTCCTCTTAGATTTATTTTTAGTTATTTGTTAATTTGTTTTAAAATTATCACTGATTTAGGTATTTGATTTAGTCATTTTGTGTGGTTTACTCTTGAGTGTGTTTTTAAAGTGGACTGCACCCTATTTCATAAATATTCATCATTGTGTGGTATCCTTGGGAGTTTTTTGTTGGTTATTCTATGTTTTTTTTTATTTATGGTTTGTTTAAGTAAATTCAGAGTGTATGTGGATAAGATAGGTTATTGTGGACCCAAACAAGATCAACACATACTTTGGACCAATTTTGGGTCCATAAATTATGGTTGTTGGATTTGATTTTATTTTGTTATCATGCTAATTTTCTATATTCTGTTTTTGGGTTGGTATTAGAATCATCGTATTTCATTTTTCCGGACTTATTAGATCCCTTAATAAATTAAGAAGGGATTGTGTTTACCTAATAGTAAATAAGGACCCCATAGCTTCCAAAATGGCCCAACAGTGGTTCTTTGGTTGAATGGGTGTTGGTGTCCCTCCTTAAGCACTTATTGGTGGAGTGAGTTTATTTTAATAGAGAATGGGGTTCCCTTTTGAAAATATGTCTTTTAAAGGTATTTGAATTAAATTTAATTTCAAATAAATGTAGTAATTTGATAAATGCTTTTTGAAATAGTATTTCAAAACATTGGTGAGAATTTCCAATAAGATTTTGACATGATTTTGGATAAGGTATTTGTGTTATTATGATATTATATGGTTCAATTTATATTATATATGGTATAAAAAAGGGTATTTTTCTCTGTTTTTTATGGATAGATGATAGGTCTAGATTTAAAAGTGGATTTTGTCTATTTTAACTTATGTGGGTGATTCTTTATATTAAAAATATTATATGTTTTACATGCTCCCTGGATATGGTTTCCTAGTATTTACTATGTCATATGTTGATATATGACTATTTTTTATCCTTGTAGAAGTTATTTTTTGGTATTAAATCGTAGTTTGGGGCCTAAGGTTGAGGATAATTTCATGACCCATGAGACGATGGAGATTATTCTGCAAGACCCTAGTGGGTTCCATTATGCGTAAGATGAGAATTTCAGGGGATTATAAATGTTATGATGGTGTGATAAATATGGTATAAGAAGATATCCAATGAGGCTAGATGGGTGATGTAATGTATAGGTAAATGTCTTTGGATATTAGTGTCCACTAATGAGTTAGTGATATTATGAGATGTGTTTCAAGTCTTTTTTTTTGTGGCTAATGTGTTCTGATTGTGTGCTTGTGATTAGTGTAGGATATAAATATGAGTGAGGATAATTATAACTCCCACACCCACTTTGAATTATAGTTAATTTAAAATACTTTTATGTGTGATATAGTGTCTTATATTTGTGTCAATTATAGGGAATCCATGATTGAGATGGTTGGTATTGAGATGGGATGTGTGAGTATCCTTCGGTGGAAAGATATCACTAGAATTGTGATGTTTCTTTCAACCAATAGTGATAATGAGTGGACATTGATAATATTTGTAGCCTCCTTGGGTCTATAAGTGTTATCAACATTACTTATTATGTGCCATACCTTTAGTGAGAATGGATATCCAGGATACTTGTTGTGTGAGCTCTCTTTAGTGAGAAGGGATTGTGCAAGAATTCCGGACAACCTAACCTAAAACTTCGAGTAACAGTCAGGACATTGAATAGAACTGTAACCTATATTTTCAAATAAGGGTTAGGATATGTGGCATGAGATTATTCCTTCTTCATTTTTGAATAATGAGAGAATAGGTTTGGTCAGGCATAATAGTGTCCTGGTTAGAACCTGATAGCCTTATATTCATGCATGTACGAGTATTGTTTGATATGTTATCCAAGTGGGTGTGTTAAAATAACATAATTAACCTCCATTTAAATGTATTTCAATCAAATCCACTTAATTATAGTTTCACTTAGTATGTTTAAGGCTTTAGGGATTCCTACTAGGTCGTTAGACTCACGACCAACTTTTGTACATGGTATGGTTTTCGATATCTATTAGTAAAAGTCCATGTGTTCTCTCAAGTCGTAGGTACTTCTTATAGTTGTAAGTGTTGTTCAAGTATTACAAGTTGAAGAGATCAAGGATTCATTGATATGTTTATAAGAGTTATGTTGAAGAAAACTTTATTTTCAATTATCATTCAGTATGTTTACTGGATTTTGATCCATTAGTTTATATATATATATATATATATATATTATTCCATGTTATCTGATTCTACTATGTTATGTTTTAAGGAATCGTGTAGTTATTTTATTGTTTACTATTATGAACTATGGGTTCCCTCTTTCCTCCCTTTTTCTATTGATATGTATTCTGATGATATTTTCCATATACATGGGGGATTCTAAATTTTTAATAGATTTTGGCATTATCTGTGGGTATATTTTTTGAGGGAAGTGTCTCCCCATAACTATTTTAGCCTCTCAACACATGTCAAAAAAATCCTCCATATGGGGAGGCATGTATTTGGTCATTTGATGTCCCCACCTAGGTTCCCTTAGGGGTGTATTGGTTAAGATGTTACAAAATGGAATTAATTAATTTTTTGGATGTGGTAGTGTTATTAAGAGGTAGAGATATATCCTCAAGACAACTTGGTAGACCAGAGTATGCCTAGCTAGCATGAATTTTGTTAAAACATATGTTCCTAGGGGATTTCTAATTTTATGAATAGGTACTCTATGATGATTTAGGTGTTAGATTGGATTGAGAATACCATGTTGGATAGATGAGTCTCAGGATGAGTTTTAGGGATCCATACAATGGTAGTAATTTATTCATGTATAATGATAGTGGAGTGCATATGTAATGATACACGTGCCTAATATAAATTTGTTCTAATATTTTCCCTCATTTGAATCCAATATTTATTAATGATACATAAAATATAATTTCATGGTTCGGAATTACATTATAAGGGGTTATTATATTAATATTTATTAGAGGATATTTCTTCAATAATTGTGATCTTGTCTATATGGACACTATGGGGAAATAATTTTTTTTACTTTGCAGTTTTTGTGAAAAACTATATATTAAGATAAAAACCCAAGTTTTGAAAATAAATACCATGTGGTTGAATGAGTTTTCTGTAAAATACTTTTGAAATATGGTTTTACTTGAAATGGATTGTGTATTAAATGATTTTAAAACTGGATAGTAATTTCAGATTTTATGAAAATGTTAGGGAAATGGTCATAAAATTTGGGATTCAAGATGGATTTTGAAAAATGAATCAATTTTTGGGAAAAGGGGCTAGCGAGGCTAGGTATTTTGGTTATTTGGATTTTTGTTGAAAACCCATGGATGAAAACTTGTATTTTAAATTTTCTTGTAAGGTTTTGTGTGCGTTGATTTTAAGATAAGAAATTTGTACCCATATAAATTTGGATGATTAGATATTTTATTTTTCTCTGTAGAAACAGAGATTTTTAAATTATATTCTTGGTGAGTATGTTATATTTTACTCAAAATAGAAATTGAGATTAGAGAATTTGTTCTAGGACGGGAGTATTACATAAAAATAAATGGGTAATTATGTAGATGAGGTATAATTTGTTTTTGTTGTTTTACCTAGTGTGATGTGGTTGTTTTCTTGTGTATTCAGTGATTGTATCATTTTTTATGGAAAGTTGATTATGTTAAAATAGTAGATAGATTTAGATGAAGTTCCCAAGTATCCACATTTTATTTTTTATTTCAAGATATTTGACAGGTTAATTTTTTTTAGGTAGGAGATTCATATGGCGGAAGAACCAGTACTTGGAATTGGTCATAGGTAGTAGATTATTATGTTGGGGGACCACCACATGGCTCAAAGAAAATTATTAGTTGTAACTTCAACATTTTTTCATCAACTGGTGTTTTTGAGAACTATCATGACTATTGTAGAATGGTGATTTGTTATGGTGATTGTGTCTAATTATCTAGTCATGTCATGACATTATGCTCAGTGAAAGACAATAAGTGGGTGGTGCAGACTAGATATTTTAGTTTAGTAAGGCAATGATAATGTTACATTTTTGATGGGAAGAATCAATTGTGATTTTTATAGACCCAAATATTTTTTAATAGTTGATATGAAACTAGTTTATTGATGTAAGAGATGATATAGGGGTTTGAGTGAGTAGAGAAAACCATTTGTGAATTTATTTTTGGCGTTGGATGGAGGTCACATGTTGGAAATGGGCTCTAGATGGTGGTAGTGTGATTTGAGAGTGGGTCAGATCAATGGGGTATAAATGATCATATACACAGAGTGATGGTGGTATGGGTCAGTTTGGGATCTAATTATATAATTTAATCAAAAACTAGAATGTAATTTAGTGTGGGTATTTTAACAATTCAACAATTTTCCCAGGTGTAAAGGAATTGTGATTGGGTGATAGAGTGAAGTGGGGTCATGTAAGAGGGTGATGCTGTGTATTTTAATAGAGGTAATTCATAGGAGGACTAGATAGTTCATTCGAATGGAGTTTAATGTTATTATATTGGAACCACATTGGAAGAATTATTTGGATACAAATATGGTGATTCAGGGATCAAACCAGATCTCGTGGAAGAATCTAGTGTAATAAATCTTAGAGGATTGAGTGTCCTAGCGAATGTACATTGGGAATTTGGTGATAAAAAAGTGGTGTATCAGAAATTAATTGACACATGTGTATATTTTGATAAATTGGTTGTATTCCTACCTCAACTTTTCAATAATTATAAGTGTTTTGATGGGGTTTTTGTATTGATCTACGAATTTTAGGGTAGTTACTTCTCACTGGGACACACAATGTTTATTCCAAAAATTGGTGTCATTTTTGTGAATTAGGGATCAAACTAGGATTCCAATCGTTTTAAAAAAACTTGGAGAAGTTTTATTATTATTATTGAGTCTTGAAGAGTGTATTGGTTTCTTAGGTAGATGTTAGTGCAGGTTTAGGGTGATAGATATGGGAAAAACCAGTAGCATGAGGTAGTCGCACCACAACCTTGGTGGACCACACCATGAAGAAATGTTTCTAAGGGACTAGAAATACTATTATGTTGAATAAGTACACAATCACCAAGTTACCCAATTAAAATGTCATGGTCTAGGAATTGTTCCTACTCTTAGGGAATTTTCATCATCACCCACTATAATAAGACAACAACGTATTATTGGGTTCCATTTTTAAGATCCATTAGGTAATTCTCAGGGGTTCCTTTTTGGAATCTCGTTAATTTCAATGGTCTATATAAATTTGAGAGGATATTAGAGGTCCCACTTTGGATCCCCAATCTTTTCCCTTGGTGAACCTTTTATCAATTTATTTCTGATGAGTTTTTCATGTAGATTTGTTGAATTATAACCCCTCCCTCATCCCCTTGTTCTTCTTCATCATTCCTATTTGATTTTAAATCATAAATTTTGGTTTTAGGGGATATATTTTCAATGGATATTTGTGATATAATCCATTTTAGATGAGAATTATATGTTTATCTAGTATAGTAAAACCTGAAAGAGGAATTCAAGTCATTATTTGTTGTTTTCCTTAAGATATATTTCTCCATGTATTTATTTGGATCATAATGAATTTGTGTAAAATTGTTTATCACGATGAGAAATTGGTTTATGTATTTTCTTTGGATTTTTCCCAGGTGTGTGTTCGGAGTGGACCACACCTTGTTTCTCAAGGATTCAGCATTATGATCCATCCCAACGAGTTTTGTATTAGTTATTCCATATTGGGTAGTTTCTAATAATTTATATTTTAATTAATTTAGTTCTATATATAAATGAGATAGGTTCTCATGTACTCAAAAGAGGTCGTTATTTGGTTAGGACCAATTTATGAATAGATAATGTAAGTGGACTACACATTATTAGAGTATCATTCTCATTGTTTGATTTTTGTCCACAGATAATCATTTATATCATCTTCCTAATTTTTTTTGACTTTCAAGATTCTTCATAGATTTATATAGTCTCACATCGTTCTAATAGTAAACATTTAATTCATAGATTGATCAATGTTTTAATAATTTTACTTTGGTTGAACAATTTTTATGGAACTTTTTGTGGTTTCCTTGTTAGCATGAGATTGTTTTGAAATGAAACTGGGTATCATTTTTAAAATGTGTTTTAAATAGGTGGTTTCACAAAAATAATATTTCTAATGAAATTGGTCATTTGAAAAGTGAATTTTGAATGAGTATTTTAAAATTGTGTGTGGTTTTCAAAATATATTATTGATAGGATTTTCTCTAAGGGAATGGTGTGAGTAATATGACATGCATTTTCTTAACTAAATTGGCTTAAAATGGGGATTTGGAAATGTATTTTAATGTAAATCCTCGATGTATTAGTTTAAAAGTTTGTATTGTTAATTAAACCATGTGTGGGTGATTCCCACTTTTTCAAATATTAGTAATATAAGGCACAATGTGATTTTGGTAGTTTTTTTCAATATATAATTATTTTTTTGTAGATATAGTTCCTTGATAAAGTTGTCTATGAAAGTTACTTAAGGAATTTGTTGGAATATTCCAGCTTTCCATATAGAAGAATATAAATAAGGCACTTATCAAAATAAAATTCTGGAAGGTTGGTCTAAATGTTTCCGAACATTATGAAAACTTGTGATTCATGTTTTTTTCCAAATGGATAAGAATATGGACTAAAGAATCATTTTAAAATATAGAATTTGGAATGAATATTATGAGGAATACAAGATGAAAATTTCGAAGGGATAGATTATAAAAAATAAGGAAATGAAAATTTTCTGAAATTTTTAGAAAATGAAAAATTTCCAATATGAAATACAAAAGAATATGCTAAATGTCTTCAATAAACCCATTCAGATAAATATAAGTTGAGGAAATTTTATTATCGATATTTTGGTAATATGTTTGTATAAATTCTTCGAATTAAATAGGGATGATGAAAATGGATTAACCTGAATGGATGGACATTTGTTAAAACTGGGTCTAAATAAATAAGGCAATGAAATTTTCTAAATTTTTATATAATTAATTTTGTGTTAATTTACCATAGGAGAATTTAGGGATTGAGTTTTCGGTCATAGTTTCTATAGGATGTTTTCATAAACTAACCAAAAATATGCATTGAAAAAACTGGATTAGGTAATGAATTTTATATTTTTTATTGGAGTAAAGATAATGAGAAGTAGATCTCTTGAGAATGATTGAGTTGAAGGAATAAATAAATTTAAGAGAAATATAAATGGTGATCTGTCTTAAAAGAGAAAAGTTGAGATGTATGTGAACTATTTTGTAAGGAAGTTAACATTTTAAGGTTATCAGTTAAAGGCCCATCAAAAAGACATAAAAATATCCAATATATGATTACTTTTAATGTCACTAAATTAAAAACACACTTCTAAGTAAAAAAGTGATTATGATGTTTGAAGTGATATAGGAATTACACTGGATGTAGATTTATTTAAAGTGTCATCAGAGAGAGTAAAAATATTTTCTAGATAGAGATTTGAAATATCACCAGACATAGATATCACTGATCACATTAGATGGATGTTTCCTATCCAAGGGAAACTAGATGTTGGTGAAATGGTTGAAGAAATTATATGAACTCCATTAGATGGATGAATTCTACTTCTATAGATAAAATTTTCTGGATGAAATTTCAATGGAGATTTAAAACACTTTGTAAATTATTTAAAATATGCCAATGTTGAAGCTAAATTATCAATGATTAGAATATTATTAAGGTTACGAAAATGTTCGGATGTTCCTTCATAATTATAATAGGGGATTTTCAAGAAACTATTATCTTTCATGAAGCTTCAGAAATCCTTTTAAAATGTTATAAAAGAGTTTAGAATCGTCCAATGATATTTAGATGTGTTGGAAAATGAAATTGATTTCTCTAAAAATCTATTTCGAGAGAATATTTATAAAGCGAGTGAAAAATGAAAATGTCTATGAAACTTTTTATAATAGAAAAATGATGAAGCTCAAAATATTTTTCTGATTTAAGATAAGCTATTAAACTAACTTTCTTTGGACAGTGAAGTAGTTGAGAGTGCACAATTGAATTTATAATTAGATTAGGAGTATCTAAATGGATGAAGGATAAAAAATCAAACATCCAATTGATGGAGACACCATGGAAGAAGAAAAATAACATATATGTATATAGGATGGAGTCATCATAAATAGGTATTGAACTAATATTTTCAGACCAAAGTGAAGTGAGATGCATCATACCTAGAAATATCAGATGAACCTAACTGGAATTGTGTTATCGGATGGAGGCCAAGTAGATGAAAATTTTCTTATAAATGATTGGGTGAAATATTTATAAGGAATTGTTTCCTAAAAATGTTTGGAAACTTTTATACTGAGTACATATAGGTTTACAAATGACATGGATGAATTTTTGAGACCAAAATAATTTTTTGAGTTCTGTTTATGATATTTCAATAGTAGTTTAGATAAGAATAAGGAAAATAAACATACAATTGGGGGTATAACTAGTTACTAAAAAGGAATTTTGGATGTGGGGTATAACCATCTTTGACTTTAGTGGATACGATTTGGATAATTAGGATAATAAATAACTATTGAATAAGAGATGGTTGTTGGGGGTAGAACTATAGTTGGTTGTATGATAAACATTAGGGGTAAATCAATTTTTCCTATTACATTATAGTCCTCATGTAATTTAGTAAAATAATTCATGTCTGGGGGAATAACAAACATGTAAAGGAGTGGGTATTTGTACCAAACCTTTTAAATAACATGTGTTAATCTCACTAAATATTTTTTAATAAAAATGGTGAGGATTAGATTTATATTTGAGTGTATAAAACTCTAAAATAATTTCATAGGTTCAAAACACCTCCTTAATAGGTTAAAAAACAATTTTATAAATGAAAAATTGATCACTAATAGACCCCATACACCTCTTAATGATCTCATACATTGATCAAAGAAAAATTCAGCCTAATTTTTGTGATCCATAGTTTCGGTTTCATTTACTACCAAAAAAAGGAATTAGTGACAAATTATTTGTATACTAGCAGTGGTCTAAAATGTCTCTTAATAGTAGAGATGAGATTATTAAAACCAGTACGCATTTCATGGTCACTAGTAATTTAACGATGGATTCATCTATTTTGCGGAATTTTTGTTATGTTTTAGTTTTGGATCCTTTATTGGTGGATTCTTGTAGATTTATCAGTGGTTATTTTATAAAAAAAATAACTTGATGAAATATAAAAAAATTGAAATTAACCAATGATGATCAAATGATAGGTGTTGGTTTTACTAGTGGTTAATTCAAATCAACAAAAAACATTTTTTATTGAAATTATATAGGGGATGTTTCTAAAAACTACTGCTAAATCAGAATCTTTTTAATAAAGAATATTTACTAAAAAACTATAAATATAAAAAAACTAACATGAAATAAACTAAAATATGAAAATAAAATAAACCCACCATACATAATTAATACATCCATAGTCATATATACAAACATATGTAGTCATCTTATCCTCAGTCTTATTCATACCATGCATTTTTCAACCAATAAATCAGTCATAATAATATACATACAAAATACGGAAAACAATAAAAAATGCCTGATATATATCCACATAAGGGCCTCCACTTCATCTGTTACATCCACATCATCTCATCAACTAAAATCGACCACATTGTCTCATCAACTATAACAAAAGTGAAAAAAATTCTGATCATAATAAATAATAATTACAGTAAAAATAATTAATAAAATTATAACATACCATGGATATTGAGAACCATCCTGACTTCCTTTTGAGAACATTCATGGATTGGAATAGTTTGCCTCTAATCATAAGTTGTCATATTCCACATACAATAAAAAATTTAAATATAAGAAATGAAATGTAAAAAATAAATTACATGGAAAATATTCAGAATGTTGCATATAAAATTTGTTATTTTATTAATAAAAAAGAATAAAGTTTAACATAAAACACATAATATATAATGGAAAACACATTTAAAACAACAATATACCTATTTATGATAATACTCAACACTTGAAACTAAAAATGGATAAGTAAAATTTCTAATTTATTTTTAAATCGAAGTGTGGTGTGCTTGAAATATTCTTAACAACCAAATTTTAAAGATATTGATATAACATCATGTCCTAATTTTAAAATTAACTCAACATTTTTTCCCAAAATTCCATATCAATTTGAGGACATTTTCTATGGGTTGGATAGTTCTACGTAGTTTTAGTGCTATAAAATACTAAAAATGAATTTATGGACATTCCTGGAAAACCGTCATTGATAATTATGTATTGTCCGTTCCTACATTCCAAAATATAATTTATGGTCATGTTTTCCAACTTTTAGGGAAATTTGATGTTGTTTTCTTGGTTTTAAACCCCAAGACTTTTTAATGTTGTTTTTACCATAAAGAAGTTTTTATCGAGTAGTTATGACCACAATGCATGTTGGATTGATATGTTGTCTACATGTACATGTCCAAAATAACACAAAAGTGGTTTTCCCAATATTCCATGTCTATATGAGGTTGTTATATATGGAGTTAATTATTCCATTCATGTTTTTGTGTTTTAAAACATCGAAAATGTGTTCCTTAACTTCTAGATAAAACCCTGATTTCTGAATGACATGTCATCGGTTCCTATAATTCACAATTTGATATACTATTAATGAACCTTGATTAATGGTAATTCTAATGTTGTTTCCTTAGTTTTGACATCCCCGACACTTGTTTTTAAAATATTTTGTACCTCAAAGATGTGTTTATCGGGTAATTCTTACCCCACCACATGTCAGATTGACGTGTTGTCTATACGTATACATAAAAAAATACTCAGTGTTGGTGGACCAAAGATTCCATGTCAATAGAAGGTTGTTTTCTATGGTATTTTGTGGTTTCATGCTTGTTTTATTGTTTTAATCCACAAAAAAATGTGTTTTCGACCATCCCTAGAAAACCGTATATTGGAATAATATGACATTGGTTCCAATATTTCATAATTTAATATATGATCTTGTCCCCTAATTTTAGGGATATCTGACATCGTTCGACTAGTTTTGACCATATGATACATGTTTTTAAAGGATTTTATACCTTTAATAAGTGTTTACTCAGTAATTAGGGACACACCAAATTTCATATTGATGTTTAGTCTACATGTACAAGTCTAAAATAACTCATATGTGGGGTTTATGTGCTTCCATTTTAATATTAAGACGTCTTCTGTGGTTTTGACCATTTCGTGCATGATTTAGTGTTTTGAAACACAAAAAACATGTTTATTCCCATCCCACAAAATTTTTCTTTCAGAATGGTGTGTCTTCAATTCGAATACTTTACAATATTATCTACAGAGGTTTTCCCATGATTTTAGGGAAATCAGACATTATTTTCCTAGTTTTGTTCCACCGATACAAGTTTTTTAAGGCTTTTGTACCATTAAGAAGTGTTTACCATGTAATTATGGCCACACCGCTCATCGGATTGAATTGTTTTATGTTATTACATGTCAAAATTAACCCAATGGGGGTGGTCTAAAGATTCCATGTCAATCTGAGCTTGTTTTCTATGGTTTTGATAATTCCATGCATGTTTTAGTGTTTTAAAACACAAAAAAATATTTATAGCCATCCCAGAAAAACTATAATTTAGAATTACATGGAATTGGTTTCAAGACATAAATATTAAATATGTAGTCATTATCCCTATCTTTTAGATAAAACCAACATCCTTTTAGGGTATTAACTCCCTGATAGTTTTTTAGAGGCTTTTATACCTTTAAGAATAGTTTATGTTGTAATTCTGACCCCACAACAGATCAGATTGACATGTTTCCTATGCATACACATCAAAAATAAATCATTGGTTATGGTCTCGTGATTATAGGTCAAATTGAAGTCATTTTCTATGCTTTTTACCATTTCACCCCCGTTTTTGGGTTCCAAAATAATAAAAATGAATTTATGGACATCCTAGGAATACTATAATTTTAAATGACATAACATTAGTTACTAAATTTAAAAATTAAATATATGGTCATTTACCCCTAATTTTCTAAAAATATTATTTCATTTTTTTAGTTTTGACCCCCCCCCTATGGAACCAGGTTTTTAATGGCTTTTATACCTTTAAGAAGTGTTTACTTAGTAATTCCAACCACACTGCATGCCGGATTGACATGTTGTATGTGATTACACATAAAAAATAACTTATCAGTTGTTGTCCCATGATTTCAGGTTAGTTTGTGGTCATTTTTATGGTTTTGATGATTCCACATTAATTTTACTATTTTAAAACACTAAAAACATGTTTATTGTCATCCTAGGGAAATCGTAATTCAGAATGTTGTTCTATCAGGTCCTATATTTCACAACTTAATATACTATCTTTTCCCATAATTTTAGTGAAATGTGATATCGTTTTCCTAGTTTTGAAACCCCATACATTGTTTTTAAATCTTTTGTACCATTAAGATGTATTTACTTAGTAATTACAACCACACCACATGTCTGATTCATATGTAGTCTATACATACATGTCAAAAATTACTCATTGGTTATGGACCCATTATTCCTATCCAATATGAGTTTGTTTTTGATTATTTGGACCGTTATGGGCATTCTTTGGTGTTTCAAAACACTAAAAACATGTTTATGGCCTCATAATAAAAACCGTAATTCATAATGATGTTCTATCAATTCCAAAATTTCATAATTCAATATAAGGTCATTTTCCCATGATTTCAGGGTAATTCGACATCATTTTCCTAGTTTTAACCCCCCCCCCCCCACAGACTTGTTTTTAAATGCTTTTTTACCTCTGAGAACTATTTACTGGGTAATTCTAACCACACTATATATCATATTGACATGTTTTATATGATTACACATCAAAAAGACCTCATCAGTTTTGGTCCCATGATTTCACTTTAATATGAGGCTTTTTTGTCTGGTTTCGACCATTCCACGCATGATTTAGAGTTTTAAAACACAATAAATTTACAACCATCTAAGGAAAATAGAAATTTGGAATGATTTGTTGTTAGTTATTACATTTCACAATTCAATATATGGTCATTTTCCACTTATTTTAGGGAAATAGGATGTTTCGTTCTTGGTTTTGATCCCCCGAACCATGTTTATAAAGGCTTTTACACTTTCATGAAGAGTTTTTGGATTAATTATAACCACATATCAGGTAAAATTGATAGGATATATATTTTTACACATCAAAAATAACTCATTAGTAGTTTACCCATTATTTCTCATCAATATAAGGTATTTTTCTCTAGTTTTTACCCTTCCACATGTTTTTTAGTGTTTTAAAACACAAAAAAATGATTATAACCATAACGAGAAAAACATAATTATTTATGTTGTTTCTTCATTTACAACATTTGACAATATAATATACGGTAAATTTTCCTTGATTTCAGGAAATCCAAAGTCATTTTACTGGTTTTGACCCCTGATTTTTTTAAAGGGTATTCTACCTTTAAGAAGTGTATACCGATTAATTTTTACCACACTGCTTATCATATTGATGTGTTCTATACCCGGAAAATCAAAAATATTTTAGAGGAGGTGGTATCATGATTTCACATCAATATTAGATGTTTTATATGGTTCTAAATCTTCCACTCATGTTTCAGTTTTCTAAAGAACTAAAAACATGTCTAAAATCATAATGTGAAAATTGTCATTCTCAATGACGTGTAGTGGGTTCCTACATTTAAAAATCTAATCTATGGACTATATATCCTAATTTCATGATAATATGTTGTTGTTTTACTTGTTTTTACACCCCATCATGTTTTTAAATGCATATATACATATGATAAGGGTTTATTGAGCCAATATTCGGCAAATAATATGAAATTATTTTCTAACTTATGGATAATGATCTATAATTCATGTTTTACGTGGAAGAGTCAACTACACAACAATATGCCATAAAATGTGTTTTGTATGACTCAAATTTAATTTATTCAATATAAAAGTTTTATTTTAGTTTTATTTATTAATTTTTTATCTATTCGTTGCAAATATGTGATAGATAAATAGAATTTATAATTTTCCTGGGAAGAATGAGCTATAAGGCCGGAAATTTGTTGGGTGATATTGTCGGCCATCCACCGATGCAATGCCCTGACCCAAGAAGCCCAAAACTGGTGCATTACATTATTACATCATCGTTATTATAAGGAATAAAATTCCAAAGGTCTAATCAGTTTAGTAGTGATGAAGGATGTAGATACATACATGGAACCCATTTTACATTGTTAAAGGAAACAAAATATGATACATAACAAAATATAATAAACTGTATCCTTGAAAACTCAATAAAATGCATCTTCTTCATAACCTAAGGAATGAAAACAAATAAAAGGGTGAGGCTAGATGCTCAGTAATGATAAGAAACACAATAGAAGATATCATAAACATACAAATTAGGCATGGTGAATAACTAAAACACATTCCTTTAAAAATGACCATGAACACATTATGGTAGGAATAAGATTTGAATAAATAATGACACAATAAATCATAATCATGGGTATTCTACTTTTCTAATTACCTCATGAAATTAAAAATACTGGATTTATAAAAAAAGAATTCATAATGTGGGATATCATAACCATACATTCAAGGTCTCATGTTAGGACCATAAAAATCCATTTTTTCAAGGCCTTGTTCTAAGACCGTAGTTTTTCTCATTATACATACTGATGCACTAAGACGCTATGGAGTCCAAGGGTTTCTGGTCGTGGGGGAGGAGCTTGGGAAGATATTTGGAACGAATTTGGAGAATGAACAAGGCTTCAAGTGATTTAATAGAAGACCGTGGAAGACGTGGTTTTTATTGTGGTGGGGAGAAGGGTTTTCTTAAAATTTTAATCATTAATTTATTATTATTTTTTCTAAGAAAATAAATATAGATGATTCCACTACTAAAAATTGTAATATGTGAGTGTGAGTTCGATCCATTGGTTCCTAAATCAGCATAACACCATCAATGACTCAATAAATCAATTATTTAGCATTTATTATAAATTATAATATTTTTCTATTCACAAAAAAATTCTAGTATTTTAGAGAAATAACAAAAACTCACCCTTTCCAATTTTTGACATGTATAATCCAAAAAATAAATATATTTTTCAAAAATAATTTTCAAAATTTTATTATTTTAATTTTTAATTAAAATCATAATTTACTTTAAAAATATATTTTTTCAAACATTTATTTACTTATTCCAAAACATATGTAGATCATAAATTCACATAAATCATATATATATATACTATCATTGGGGGTATTACTATTCATAAGAGTGTGCCACTATCCCTATGGGTTACATTACTATTCATAATGAATGTTTCTATTCACAAAAAATTAAGTTGGTCATACCAGACTCTAAATAACATACTGGTCGCAACTGTGTATGTCAGGTTTTTGAAATTAAAATCACACCGGTGGTAAAATTAATTTTACTATCAACGATATAAAAAGTTGTGTTTTTTAGAGACTTAGTGTTCCATTATTTTAATATTAAATTTATTTGAAAATTCTTGTGGTGTTAAATTATCCAATCCTTAAAAAACATTCTCCCTCAAAATTTGATATTTCAATTTGAATGTTTTGGTTGTTACTTGAATTTTTTTTTGGAAAACCCAATATCATAAATATGGTTAATATAATATCCTTTTTTAAAAGGTTAAGGGAAAATAGGTTCTCAAAAAAAATAAATAAATTAACAAATAAATAAATTATCCTTTCAAATGAAGGGGCATTGATTAGAATTGAAAACATGGGTATAAAATGAAAACCAAATTATGAATTTCTAGTGATAGAAAATAGGTTTTGATGTAATTAGATTACCACAAAACCATAAACTATAGTTATGGAATATTTCATTAAAGTTATCAAATATAATGATAATAGAACAACATTTAAGAGACTTTTCATTTAGTTGAGGGATTATTCAACTCTATAGGTGTATAAATATACGTTTATATTTCATAAATATGATCTTATCCTTTTATTGTTCTTTCAACTACCTATACTTCATCGCTTTTCACAAGTAGTATCATTTGGTGTCATTAACGTCTAAAACCTCATTCAATGATAAATTTGAACCATTTCATAAATGGTTTAACATTCCAGAATATTACGATCCAATACTTTAAAATCATTCCCATGGTAGTTAGTTCTATCCAGTTTACTTTATCTATATATTATATCTATATTCCAAAATTGGCATCTCATTGTTATGAACGTATTAAGGGTTTTCTATCCCTTGGCCATAAATTTTCCAAAATATAGACATGATACTTAGTGAATTTTCTATAGTAACATTAATCATACGACCTCGAATCCATGTAGAAAAAGAATTTATGTACAATCATCATATATTACATAATTCTTATAACCAGTGCATTGCTGATAAAATATTTAAAAAAAATGCTTCTGGACTTGGTATATTAATCATTCCACTACATCTTTCGTAGTATCATAACATGATCATTATCAAGTAATATAATTTGGGGTATATTCCTTTGACACATGGGACATTGAGTCACATTGTGTCTCATCTTTTTTCACTTAAAGCATTGTATATTGGATACCATTTTCAATCCCTATCAATCATGAAATTGGTTTCATTTTTCTCCACACTTATAACAACCTACCATTCCATTCAAAAATTTATGAGGGTGGTCATTCCATAGTAATCACATATGGGAAAACTCTTCTATCCCTTATTCCCTTTATCTATGTTTTTCTCTACTATATGTTTCTTTATGTTCATCCCTTTAAATCCACACGACTCATATCAATCCTTACATACCTTGTAAATACATGATACTATTAATTCAAATGATGAGGATACTGGGGAGACAACATTCCTTCTAAATGATGGATTAAGACCATTAGAGAGATGATCCTTCATACTATTTGTATCATGTTCAATGGTGAAGTTCTCATTCCTTATTATAGATTCTATTTCTAATCAATTCCATATAATATTTTATGTTATAAATTAATTAACTCTTTATATCACTAAATATGGTGTATATATATATAACATAAATTTATGCATCATAAATCCTAGAACTATATACTTTGGTTACATTAAGGGAATAAATCCTTCAAAATGGTTTGTAATAGTTCTATGAATTTACCAAAGCATATCCCTAGGAGTGTCGAACAGAGATTGTAACAAGGCCCATTTTCATGCATATTTCTCATTCATGTGTAACTCAAATCAATGTTTTTGGGTTTTTACCCCTGATACATCTATGCCAGAGCCACCTCTACTTGTTCATATCTTGATAGGGGTATATTTTATTTATTAACCACATAATTTATTCCTTACCGAAATTATAATATGTCCTTTTATTTTCTCCCCAAACACTATATTATGGTTTTGTTCACTAATCTATGTTTTCTCTGTCATGTTTCCATGTTTTCTAGAAAACATCCACTGATACCAACTATAACACCCCGTCCCCAGAAGCCTAAGTCCTATACATTAAATTCGAAAATTGGCCATATTACAAGGAATCAAATCTCAAAGGACCGGTCAATTTAGTTGTCTTGACAAAACTGGATACATACATAGAACCCATTTCAGATAGGGAAGGGGAAAAATATGATACATAACAAAATCTTGTAAACTAAATCCTTAAAAACTAAATAAAATATATCTTATTCATTTCTAGGACAAGGAAAACATATGGTAGGGTGAGCTCAAATTCACAGTAAGGGTTAGATAACATCAAAAGATTTCATAAACATAAACATTATGCCCGAGGAATAACTAAAACACATGCCTTTAATAATAAACATGAACACATTATTGTTGGAATAACAGCTGAATAAATAATGCCATAATAAAGCATTATCATGGGTATTCTCTAGCCTAAAAACCTCATGAAATTTCAATAAATTGTTTCATAATTAGGGAATTAAAAATGTGGATCATCATAACCATATCGTCAAGGCATCGTAAAAAGACCATAAATATCCATTTTTTCAAGGCTTTGGGCCAAGAACATAGTTTGTCTGATGAGACCTACAGACGCACCGAGAGGCTATAGCGGGCCCCACCTGAAAGTTACTATTCCCAATGATTTTCTCTTATGAATGAGGATAATCATAAAAACATACACATTCATATTTAAACTAACAAGTGAAACGTAACTAACTTTTCCCAATCATTAATCACAAAAACTAACCATTTACTGTAATATGGTAAATGGTTTCCAAATAGTACATCCACAGTCAAACTAATCATAAAAAATTCAATAAAACATGGTGGATGATATCATAGGATATAATCCTCAATGTTGTATAAAATTCAACAAAGGACATTGACATAGATGAAGATACTTTTAAATGATACCATTGAAAAATCCTTGAGGAAATAATCCATAAACATTCAATAGTGTCACATACCACCTAGAAACATTCAAATCATATTCCCATATAATATCATAAGAATAAGGATTATCTTTATATGATATAAAAAAGGGTTTTACATACACCAAAACCAATAAATAAGGGGTGAACAAGGAATATATCTCATAAAAGTTAATGTGTGATGAGAAAAAACTTTTTTTTCTTTAGAAATAAGAGTTACTTTGAAAAATCATTTGTATTCATCATGAAATAATATTTTAAAATGTATATCCCATAAAATAAAATATAAGATCATTGAAATAATATTTTAGGCTTATATAAAGTTATTTTGAGGTCAAATCATATAAAAAGTGTTTTTAAAGTAGCTTTATCAATAAAACATTTTTGTACTGTTTAAAATAGTACAGGATTTTGAAGTACAACGGCATCTTTGCTTTCAAAAAACATAGAATAAACCAAAATATATTTTTCAAGATAAAATTTATTATTTTTGAAATATAAATATGTATTAAAATATATTATAGAGTGAACAAAAATACAGGTAAGAATTTGAGATGTTCCTAGAATCGGGCATTCTTTTCAGAACAATTTTTTGAAATATTTTGTTAAAAGATGTAACTACCCATAAAATAAAGAAGTATTATGGTTGGTAAAATTATATATAAAATTAAAACATTATTTATGATGGTTAAATAATAACAATTTAAAATTTTATTGAGGTATGTATATAATATGTGTAACCTGAATGGAAATGGATATTTGGGTACAAAACCCTTACAAACATTTCGACATGGTAATTGGTATTCTAGTGAAGGAATAATGATAGGTAAAGGGGTATCCCATCATTTATGTATCATAATTTAATTATGATATGGTTTTAAAACAAACCCCATCATTCAGAATTTAAAATAAAAGGACACAACATAGGGGGGATTCTTGAATAAATGTGAGAGAGAGGATCCCTTACCTTGAATCTGAGGGTGTTATTCACTTAATCTTAATGAACTAAATAACAAAATTAGGTTCATTAATTAATAATTCCGGAACTATTTATACATTTATTTGTTTTATGATGACTTTATAAAGTTCTTTAATGACCATCTATATGAGTTAATGGATTTGATTTCATTGTTCAAGAGTGCTCATTTTCATAATATTCATAATCAGCTCACTTATAAAAGAGTATGGTAGTACATATAAGTTGGAAGTTGAAGTAAAGAATTTATTTTTTATATTATTAATGAAAATATATATTAATAAATGGTTATAAAATTCATTTGTTAATTTGGATTAAAGGTAAATAATTTTATAAAATAGTACTGATAAACGCTTGAATTTATTTGAAGATTCTGCTAACAATTTCCTTGTTTTATATTATTGTTTTTACATCATGAGTGAATTAGGACTACATAACATTACATAAGTTAAAATACATATATAATAGTCTGGTTCCACTATAAAAATTGTTTCATTGATAGATTTTTAGAAGATAAATCAAATTGAAAGCATCTTGGTCCTTGAATGTGATGAATCAACACATCTCGGATGAGATTTCGTTTTTTGCATAAATGAGGGGGGAGATGAAGATGAATTATAACATTAGAACAAAAAAATTATATTATATATACATTGCAGTATTTTTTATACAATTTGGATGGGGATAGGATAGGACAGAAAAGATAATAGACGAACATGAAATTGAAAGAAAAGAAAAGAGGAATTTTACCTTTTGAATTAACCTTCCTTGAGAGCCTCTTAAGGGAATGGGATTTTGTATTTTTATGAAACCATGGGCTGATGGTCTTAGGGGAGGATCTTAAAGGATATTTAGTCAGAATTTTGGGAAGGCACAAGGCATGATAAGAGTAAAGAGAAGGGGGTGGAAGAGGTTGTATTTATTATGGAGTGTAGGTGGGTTTACTTAATATTTTAATCATTAGTTTCTTATTTTTCCATATGAAAATAAATAATGGTGATTACATGACCAAAAATAGAAATTTGAGAATTTTACCTTGAATCATTGGTGCTTAAATAATCATAACATCATTAATGACTCAATAAATCAATTATTTTTCATTTATTTGAAATTATCATATATTACTATTTACTAAAAATTAATGTATTTTAGAAAAAACACAAAAAAATCACCTTAAACATTTTTCAAAGTTTATAATATAAAAATGAATTCCATTTTCCATAAATAATTATCTTAATATTATAAATTTATTTTTTTAATTGATATCATAATTTATATGAAAAAATACATTTTTAAAACATTTATTTACTTTTCCAAAACATAGGTACATCATACATTCACTTAAATCCTATATATATACTATCATGGGTGTGGTTACTATTAATTAGGGTATGTAAAAATACAGAAGTGTAAAATTAATTATCATAAGGGTATGATACTATTCACCAAAACTTTAGTTGATCATATCAGACTCTAAATAATGTACTGATTGCAACCATGTATGTCATATTTTTGAAATTCTAATCATATGGATGGTAAAATTATGTTAACTATCTTGTTTATAACAAAGTGGTGTTTTTTAGAGACTAAGAGTTTCAATAATTAAATATTAAATTTATTTTCAATATCTTGGGGTGTTTCAATCAAAATAGATAAACTAAAGCATTTTCCATTTGCAATAGCCACTGATCCTGTGTTTTCCTATAAGAGTTATATTCATTCACTTTTCTGTTCAATAATTCAATTTATCATTATGATTCTCAATAAATTTCACTATTTTAACACTCAATGGGTTTTTTAATAATTGATGACACCTCCCTGCAAATTATAGCTAATGGACTAGGCCCAGAACCCATCCCCCATTTATGTTCGAGATGCCCCTTCACAAAAACTATTCCAGGTGCTTTTTTCTAGAAAACCTATGATGTTATTTAAGTGTTTACATTCAAGTATTCTTGAATTTTAACATTTTCATACACAAATATTAACAATTACTTTTTATAATGTATGAACTTCTTAATAATATCTAATTAATAAATTTTTCATTATTATTTATTTTTATTTCATTACAAAAAAACATAATAATGAAAATTATATTATGACAACAAGAAATTGAATACTCCAACATATTTGGTAGGGTCATTTTCAAAACATCGAACGGGTTTCTTATGGAAATTAAACTGTATCTCTGTTCATCCAAGAGAGTGACCAAATTCATCTGACTTTATAAAAATATATAATCATGTTAAAAAAACCATTAGTTATAATTAAATGATATAAATAATAATGAATAAAATACCGACCAAAATTGATCATTTTCACAAAAAACTCTAAGGCCTAGTGACGTGAGGAATTACATACTTCTCATGATTCACATTATTTTTTTAGATATATCATTAAAAAAATGTAACAATAATAAATATTATAATTTATTGCGTTTATGTTATTTAGATACAATAAAATATAAAATTTACTCATGACATGCACATCTATTGATATTGACATAGAACGTTTTATGCTCATGAGAAATTCCATCAGCCACTTTCTCATACATCTATATTGAGCTCAGATAAGTGTCATTAAAAACATTCAATAATCTCTTTTTATAATCAATCAATTTATTGCCCAAAATTTTCGAAGTCCATCGGTGTGAGATAAGTTAGGTACATTAAAAGGTAAACACATCTATAAATAAAAAACATAATACATTATAAGTATATTTCAAAATCATATTCAAGAATTTTAAATTATTTATCAAGGAATATTAAATCAAGATTATCTTTAATTTAGTGTCAAGCACATAATTTTTTCAAGATGTAGGAATATGCCTCTAATAAATATAATTAATAAGAAATATCACTATCTTGCAAAAAATCTACCCAGAATATACCCATAGATTCTAGCATCAACCCTGGTTGGCACCCCAAACTTATCAAATGAAATGATAATCATTAATTCTGTATGTACCCATCTATCTACTGTGTTCATATTTGTATCCCTTTTATGGTTTTCTTTATCTGTTTGGAAAATGAATTAAATAATTTATATAATATAATTTTTTTAAAAATAACATACATATAAGTAGAGGTAACATACCATTATCCTCTATATGGAGGGGTGACCAAATACTCATTCAACATTGGTGAATAAGGAGGTGGGATACCAATGACATCTGGGGAAAATGCTTGCTCGTTATTAATAACGGGTACAACAGAATCACTAGGATCCACATAAGGTGACAATAGTGGTGGTGTGTTTTAAGATGTTGATCAACTAGGATCCTCAAATTTTATTTTTCTCATCATTCCTGAATTTCAAATTATTATGGTATAATAAATATATAAAAATTTAAAATTAAAATTATCTTACCAAAAAACATAATAACTATAACAATGTATATATTTATTGGACGCTTATCAATTAAAAATTATAATATATTTAAATAACATTTTTAAAAATTCAATTATTTTCATCTTCATTATCATCATTATTATCAACCTCCATTGTAATGATTCCTTCATTTTTACACTCTCTTTCATGTTTTAATATTTCGATATTGTCAGGGAAAAATGGTTCAATGTTTTTTGTTTTGCTAGATTTAGTATCATAAACCACTAATTGATCTTCATCTCCCATATCATATAAATCTATCTACATTAAGTGAATAACTACACTCCAACCTTAATGTATATAATCATCTATATTATAAACCATCATCAATTGTGAATCCAATATAAATTTATCATGCTCTAAATGATCACTAGTATCCATAAAGTGAGAGAAGTTGACCTAAGTAAAATTTAATGAATAACATAGTATACCCCTATAAATGATTGACCACTTTTATTTGAATAATAAAACTAAAAACTAGACACGATGGTTTAATTATGTTATATAATTTGGTTTCCAAAAGTATCCCACCTTTTATAGTGTAAATACTACACTATTTGGAGTTTTTAAGTCTTCTTCATGTTAAATTTTTGTAAACCAAGATCTGTGATTATTATATGCATCAAATCTCTCAACCTGCCTTAATAGACTTTGATCCAAAAGCATAAAATCATTTAATATTTCATCTTAATTGTAAACACTCACTATCTAGACCAAGAGATATAAGTTGTCAGTTTTTACAATGAAAAAATAAATACAGGTAAATATTATGAATATGACTATATACTTACACGAAGGGAAAAACGTTTGACAAGCTCCTTATTAAATGCTTTTGTTAATCTCAGGTCATTTCGAGCATGATCCCTTAGTTTCCTTTTTTAGTCATAATTATTCAATAAATGGGTCAGAAATAGAAATATTGATTAGCACATATATATGTGCTTCGAGAAACTCCAATTCAGTTAGGGTAAAATTTTACTCCTTGCTAATTACCCATCTAGTAATTTTAAATACCTATGACTAGTTATAAGAATAATAATTTGTCTAGATGTGGTTAGTATGTCCAGAATGATTGAATCTACAATAAATCCCATCCAAATACCTTGAATAGAAGCTTAATCAGTTTTTTATATGTAACCATTAGAAATAGATCCTTTTGGAAGAGTTTATTCCTCATATATGATTTCAAATGACCAAATTACCAGATAAAATAAATAAGGTAGATATTAAAAAAAGTATACAATGATTATATAAAATAGAATTCACTAATAAATATACAAATAATATCCGTATTCCACTCAATTGGATACATCCATTGATAGTGTACCATTCCAAAAAGTTTAGCTTCTTAAACAAAATGAGTAGTCAAATGAGTCATGACTATTAATAATGAAGGGTGAAGTAATATATTCAAATGACATAGTGTGAAAACAAATCATTCTTGAATTTTATCAAGATCATTTGGATTTTGAGTTATTCCACAAATCTCTCTAAAAAAGGTAAAAAAACACAATTAGTACCACATTTACTTTTTTTAGGGGAAGTATTATGAAAATACAATGAGAAAAATGCTCCCTAAAAATATTTGACCTATTACTTTTCAATCCATGTAACTATTGATATTTTAAGTCAAAAAAACCATGATATTTTACATGAGTATCCATCTATCACATTTAAATTCTTTAAAGTTCCAAGGAAAATGTCATTATCATTATTTTTCATTGTAAAAAAAAGTTGAAGGATAATTTCCATTCTATGTTTCCCAAAAAGCATTCTTTATATTCATTGACACCAACTCCTTGTGACAATTAAGGTGTCCCAATGATTTACCATACTCATTTAGAATTAATAAAATTTCATTACCAGATATGTTCTTCTTAATATTCATTATATAATGACTATGACATATCAAATTTATCTCCCAAAAATATATTTTTAAAAATATAATATTTTTAATACATTTTTTTGTTTTAAATTCTACTGATATTATATGTCATGCCCTTTTCCACCATTTTTTAAATTGATGAAAATTTACAAATTCTTCAGTCACATTCATTAGCTGTCCCATTATTTCTGATCCAGATAACACCATTGGTGACTTTATCCTTTCAATATATATTTTTATTCATTTCTTGTTAAACTTTAATTTATGAAATGCATCATGAAAGCAATGATAACACATAAAAAAATAATTTTATATTATGTTTTAATCCATGTGGTTCAAAATAAGAATTATACACAAGTCAAGGAAAACTAGTATGAGTGTTCCAACCAGTCGAATTCCCTAGTCTAGGAAAGTCACTAATTGTCCACATTAATG
The DNA here is from genome assembly GCA_963277665.1 of Viscum album. Lineage (NCBI taxonomy): Eukaryota > Viridiplantae > Streptophyta > Magnoliopsida > Santalales > Viscaceae > Viscum > Viscum album. The sequence goes on along the minus strand of OY728148.1, from coordinate 823,046,662 downwards.
AAACATGAGTTATGAATAGTTGTCTTGTTAAAGTATCATTAGTTTACATGCAACAATCCCCTAATTATCTCAATTATTTGGTTAGATGTTGAATATATACATCAATTTCATTTCCAGAAATTTTATTTCAATGAAAAATAATTGAAATAATAAAATAATTATTCTACATACACATCCATGGACGTAGATTATAGGGCGTCAAAACCACTGGTCAAATGGTATAATTAGTACATAAATTTCCAAAATGGTTAAAACCATCATAATCTAATCCCAAACAAACATTCCTAAGATACAATGAAAATCCAGATATAGAGAATCAAAAATCAACCATGATGTTTATTCTTTTGGATGTCTCATCAAGCCATCGTTGTTATCTTGAGCATTACACTCCATGTTGTATGAAATATTAGATGACATAAATAGTCTTTGAAAGCAATATTTTTGTGGAATGTAATGAAATACCTCTGTAGGAGATTTCTTCTTATGTTTATTCTAGGGGTCTCATTGATTTATACTCTCATTGTTGTTCATTGACTTATATCTTCTTGTATGAAATCTTCTGAATTTTTCTTTATCATACTCTAACCAATAGTAAATCATTCAATCATTAAGGCATGAATGTATCTTTGTATAATCAAGTCTAAATTTATTGATGAAATTCTTTATCACATATAATGATGTAGGGATCTTAACATCACTATATTCACCATGATCCAACTCTAAGATCATGGACAATGCTTTTTTAGTAATTTAGTAGAGCCGCTTGATAAAATACAACATATGTTGAGAATAAATCTTTAAATATTTTTCACACCATTCATAAATTTTTTATGTCCATATTCATCTATCTCATAAAAGATATTTTTTAGTCATCTACGTTATGAGCTACATTAAAATTATCAAGATCAAATGATGGTTCTTTTGATCTATTAGAAAATTTTACATTTTATTTCACAAAACCAAATCCATCATTTATCAAATTTAGAACTAAACTCCCCTATTCTGATTCACTATATATTTTGTTGATAGTATTTTCATTTTATTGACTTTCAATAAAATTTGATTTATTGTGAAAAATCCAATACACATATCAAGACAAAAATAGTTTTAATATAAAATTATATATATTTCATTTCTATTCAACCAACACTTGAATCTACAATCTGTGCACATATATTTTAATCAATCATCCACTAATCAGTTTGAAATTCCATAATCTAAAAATTATTCCAAATATGTGGTATATAGAGGTGTGTTTAGAGGTAAATTAATCCAACATTTAACCATACATATCAGATTTTATTCTCTATATACATTCAGTTATGAAGATATAATTTTTTAACACAACAGGTACAATCAAAATTAAATATCACCCAATATCACCATTGACTCCATTATTAAAACAATAAAGGGGTATGGGATAAATCAAATAATGAAATTTTTCTTAATAAACATCTAATATAAGTATAAAAATATATATATCATGTTAAATTTAATTATAAATATAAATATACATATAAATATATGTATATAGACTTATATATAAATATACATGTAAATATAAATATAAAAATAAATTAAGATTATATTATGAAATATATTATTAATATAAAAAATATAAAATATATATATATATGTATATGTATATATGAATATATATATATATGCAAATAAAAATATGTATTAAAATGTAAATAAAAAATATATATCGAAACAAGATGGATTCACTTCATTTTATTAATGAAAAATATCTCTTTTTTAATTGGGATGAGTTGTTACTAATACAGGACATGGTGGCTCTAGAAATTAAATGTAATTACATAATGTATTTTGAAAAATTTATATAGTTTACTATATTTATATATGATGTACTTATATATTAAATAATGTCTCATATAAATGGAATTATAATTATTTTTCAAAATCATTTAAATTAATGACAAATTAGATATGGCATATGAAGTTTTATTAATTTTTATTATTATGTTTAATATCTAAAAATTGATTTTAAAAATTAAATGGGGGAAATAAACCACTGATGATTGAATAAATTGGTAGTGGTTTATGAAATCCTATATTTAAAAAACCACTATAAACTAATGTTGAATATTTTATTAGGGATCCAAAAACCTACTAATTTTATATATAGTATATGTTTTTACAAAAACCACAACTGATTTATTAAGAAAATTAATTTAGTAGGGGTTGTTCATAAACCCATATAAATTACCTCCATTGATCTATGGTTTTTTATAATGTTTTAAAATCCCCTTTCAAAATATTTATATATATTGTTTAATAAAAATAAAATAATTATTTTAATAGATTTCATGCCTAGGAATTTATATACCAATTATTTTTAATATCAATCACTTATTCTCATGCCATGCCTTATATTAGTTATGAATATATTCTCAAATTCATCTATTATTGGTCTACATTAATCTAAATCACAATAATCCAGTTATAATTACAATCTCATATATAATTATTTCATTTTTAAGGTTATAAAGGTAAAAAAAGTTCTTAAAATATACAATAACAAGTCTTAGGCACAAATATTAAGTCAATATATATGTATTAAGATTCATACCTAGCTTTAAAAATTCCTACGAGGTGGCAAAAAAGGAGGTCCAGGGAGGGGGAGGTTAGAGGGGGGTGCAAGTCATTGCCGAGGTGGGGGTGGGGGGGTAGCTTGTCACCGCTGAGGTGGGGTAAGGGGTCCATATACCTGTTGAGGGATGATCCAGGAAAGGAGTGGGAGTTCAAAGGGGGTTATGGGTCGTCGTTGAGTTGGGGGAGGGGGCCCGCTTTACCACCATGTAGGGATCCAAGCCAGGAGAAGGAAATCACATGGGGGGAGGTCGCATGGGTTGGGGTTTCAACTAGGGAGGGGAGAGGAGGAGGTCGGGAGGAAGGGTGATAGTGGATGGGGTCTCAAACATGGAGTGGTGGAGGGGTAGGAATTACGGTTTTTTGTAACGCTTAATATAATATTAATTGAAACCTCCTCAAATTTTTAAAATGAAAAATATATAGTAGTGGTTGGATTAAACATCCAATATATAATATATTTAATAACTAGTTTTATTTTGTGGTGGTTACAAAACCCGCCACTAATAAGCTACCGATAATGGGTTCTTTATAGTGATGGATTATATTTTGTTACACTTTGATTTGTTACCTTTCATACTGGGTTGGGATGTTTTTTTTGTATGAGAGCCTAGGATGGAACATGTGGTTTGGGTGACGATCTTAACATATTTTAGGGTGAAGAAAATTTTGAAGGACCACATTAGGTACCCTTATGCATTTTATGAGAATTTTATGGGGTCTTTCATGTTGTGTAAGTGTGACTGAGAAATTATGGGAAGTATTCCTATGAGTCTATATGGATGATGTGATGCGTGGGCCATGATTTTGAAGTCTTATCCCAAAATAATTATTTTTTTTATATCATAATATGGGATTCATTCTATATTTGATATTTTATCTATGGGTTAACATTATTCATTGGATTAGTGATTCATCTCAATGTGAATGATATAGATCATTAGTTTTGGCCATATATTAAGTGAAAAAGAATTGGTATGACCACCAAAGACATCATGGGGTCCAATATGTGTGTGATAATTATAGATTAAACATGGGTCAAAATATGTGTCTTGAGAGGTGAATTGGGACCATTCATGAGTCAGAATGAATGGATAGAATAATTATGTTTGGGTCAATCATGAGTGATAAGGTGTGTCTCAAGATAGGATGTGCAACCTCCCTTGAATGGGTAGGGTTTGTTGTAGTACATTTTCTCTTTCACCCCTTGATTCAGAAGGGATGACTAAGATACATTCTATTCAACCTCACTTGAGTATGATGGGTTTTTCTAGTACATTAGGACACACTACCCTACACCTTCAAGTGGTGGTCAATAAATAGAGTGACACCAAACCTTATATATTCAGGTATGGGTTATGACATGTGGTTTGAGATGATTCCTTATTAATTTTTTCATAGTGCCAAAGAATGTATTGTTAGGTATTATAGTAGCAACTTTATCACAGGATAAACTGACATTTATACTTCTGTGATCGTAATGTGTTATGTTTTTTAGGTTGGTTTGTTTCATAGGCTTTACTTCACTACATATATATGTATTAAATTCATATCCACTATATCATAGAAGCACATAATATGGTTAAAGAATTAGTGATTCCATATAGGTTATTGGGCTCAAATCCTATCTACATAAATGGGATGGGTTTTAATGAATGTGTGTAGAAATTGATGTTTTATTATAGTGAATATTTACTACAAAGAGTTGCCCATGTCAGTAGCTAGTTGGAAGATAGTTTATTATAAGTTATCTTTTATCATGTATATTATTCAGTGTTACATTACATTATATATATGTATATGATTCCATGTAATCTTTATATAAATTTTAATTTTTTTGATTCATCATGTAGTTAGTTTATTGCATTCTATTCTATAATGTGGTGCCTCTAAGTATCCTTTATTGTCTGTGGAGTATTCTGGGGATGTTCATTATTTAGAAGGATGATGTTGTTATTTTTATAGATTGTATAATAACCCTTATGTTTTATTATTCAGGTTATAGCCTCCACATTCTCATTTTAGGACATTGGTGCTATTTGGAAGCATCTTCTATATATGGAGGATCTCATGTGGTCACTTGAAATCCCAACCTAGGTGTTATCTACAAAATGCAGTATTGGGAGTTAAATATCACTATTACACATGTTTTATGAAATCTTATGTAGATAAAAGTTAAAACTAAGGTTAATATTCATTTTTAAATTCACTCTTAAACTTCAATTATCATTCACAACTAGACATTTGATAAATTAAAAAATCATTTAACTATATATAGACTCTATAGAAAACATAATCATACTTTTCATTTTATATTTTAATCATATATAATCATTTTGTACTCATATTCACTCTTATATGACTACATTTACCGTTCATTTTTAAAATGTAAACTTCAATAATCATTATAAAACAATTACTAAACTTTATAATGATTTTTTACTAACTTATCAATAATTTTGTAAGATTTTTGCAACTTTTATAATAACTATTATGTATTTTTTTCTTTATATATTGTTAGTAGATAATTTTTTTCATTATTAGGTTTTAAGTGAAATTTCATCTTCTTCCATAACTACATGATCTTCATAAATAATCCTCCAATAAATTGAATTTTTCATATTTGATATGTATTTTTGGGTATATGAATTGATTAAATTAATCATATTAACAAAAATTATTATGTAATAAATCCAATTTTATTTTAATCTCCCTCTTCTACATTTCAATTAAAGGATAATTCTATATAGGATGATGATCGGTGATCCTCACTCATTAAAATTACTATTTTGTGTAGATATTGTAGACATTAAATGAAAAAACTCTAGATATTATTACCCTATAGAGTAATACCTAAAATAACATATAATGATTGGGATCACACATAAACCCATAAATAAAGTCATATTTAAGATGAATAATCTCACATCATCATCTCCCATTATCTCCATCCAGAAATAGTTAGTTTTCCATTCATCATGTTTTCGTCTCAATGTATAGGTCCATGTGTATAATAACTGCACATTCCCAGATGATAAAAAGGTCAATACACCATCATTAGCAATATCAAGGGTGAAATAAATCACTAGGTTATCACCCAAAATCTTTTCCATTTTCCAATCGAATTATATGCTATAAAATTTACATTTAAAAACTTGTTATCTATATATGGTTTAAATGAAATTCATTGTTTAACCCTAAACTGTATCCTCATCCTAAAACATTGAAAACTACACACATTTAGTATGGAATAAAGAATAATTATGGTAATTAGATAATTGAATTATCATGTCAAATCATTCAATAAATTTATTATATTTGAAACTAGAATTACCCAACAAATAAATCTAACTAAAAGATCACAAATTTTTTAGTATTATAAAGAATTGTTACAACTTTTTATTACAAGATTTATCATTTAAATCCTTATGTATTGATGAATAATTGAATATATTAAATCATTAAATTTATAATCATGAACATGATCCCACCAGAATATCCCTTTTTATTACAACCTCCAAAATTATTTTTAAACTATACTCACACACTTACATGGAAAAAGTATCATTTTAGAACAAAAAAAATTCTTATTAATTTTATATTACCAAAAGGAAAACAATGTTTTATTCTAAATGAGAAAAAAATAAAAAAGGTACTCCTTCGATTTTCTTAGCATTTAGCATCACAAAATTTGAATTATGATTATTTAAAATGTCAAAAATATCCCTTGAAGCTATCTCAAATGGAAACAAAAATATATCCTTTATTATTGATGTAAAAAGGATTAAATTTATTAATCATATATCCAAAATAGATATAAGAAAAAAAATACTAATTTTTGTAAATCATATTTCGTAAAAAAGTCACATGGTGGGCATAAAGTGTTTGTAGCTATATGTGAATAACTTGAAAACTAGGAAAAGGGATGGTTGGAAGAATGTACTTGATATTCCCAATAAAACCCATTTCAGGTAACAAAGTTGGGTCCCATTAGATTAACTATATTTAGTTACATTGGCTTAGTTATTTTTTAGGATTAATATTTTCAATATATTATAGGAGGATTCCCAATCTATATGTTTTCTAAATAATATGAACCATGAAAATATGTGTGTTCTCAATGAATCCCCACCTTGTGGTATAGGTAAAATGACCCTAAGTCCTTTGCCACCTATGCCTGAGATAATCAAATAAATATGGGAACTTATTTCCCATCAACCCCAAGTTAGATAGAGTCTTTATTTCTAATGAAATTATCACTTCTTTTTGTAATAGTGATACATGGTATCACTATTTTAATATTTTATAATCACAGTTATAAATCCATTGTAGAATATATCCTAGATTTTATACATTGTCCCCACATCCATCATACTCAAATGACCAATATTTCCTCCTAAATTTCCCAATAGTAAATTAAATCTATAATGAATTTATTCTTCCTTATATTTTTTTATTTTAACGATCACCACCACATCATATGGTGTCTCAATATAAAAAATGGCCATCCATTATTGAGTTATGATTTACTCGCTATCATGGGTCGTGATAGCACCATGGTGTTTGTGTAGGTAAATAAAAAAATTGTCTTCTATTATAATTTAATCACCATAAATAATATTTTTCCTTTTATAATAATATTACAAAACAATATCAAGGACACTATATTTTTTAATAAATACATCATAAATCAATATAATAAAAAATAAAGGCATGATACCACAAGTCATAAAATAAGGTGCACCCCCATCCCTTCCTAAACCCAAAACATCCTTTCATGATTAATTACATCCCAAAATAAATAACAACATCAGATCTATCTATTTATAGAGAAAATAGTCATATTATGTGTTAAAATACAATTAAAAATGACATTAACTAAAATTAAAACTCATTAACTATGTAATAATATCCAAATATATTTTAAATTTCATTTTTATTGGAAAAATATTGTCATTCTCCCACTAAGGGGATTGGTTCAAGAAAATTTATCCTTTATTATTTTCCTTCCAAATTATCCATAATGATCAATTAAGCCACTAAATATCATAATTAAATATATTTAGTTACCAAATATTCTTATATAGTTGAAATGGAATCTATATTACAAGAAAAAACTATGTCATTATAAAATAATATCTTGGATTTGATATTCTCACCACTATCATGAAAAATAAAAAACATAATATTATATGAAGTAACTAAATCAATATGCATAATTCACACTTTGTTTACCCAGTAGATATTATCACACTTCTAAGAAAATAAAATAAGATATATCATGAATAAACATTGATTTTGTATTCTATCATTATTATAACACAATATTTTATGAAATAAACCTGTGAATTATTTCCACAATCCACAGATATCACCCCATATTTATGACCCAAAAAAAGAAACATCCAACAGACCATAAGAAAAAAATTAAATACTAATCAATTTATCAAATTTTGTACAATGTTTTTTCATTTAATTCAACCAAATTCCATACATAAACAAATATTTGAAGTATTCATACATCTATGTGAACATTATTAATCATATAAATCTTTATATCTTCTTAAGAATAGGATATCATAATCTAATACAATCGAGTATAAAAATAATTCAAATATATCTAACCTAATTGGGAGATGAAATGGAAATCTCATAAATAAAACTATATTGAAAAATATTACCACAACATGGAAAATCTCTCATTATTCCTTGAGGAATCAAATATCCTGAAGAATCAAGAAATTTGAAAAATATTTCAATCAATAAATGATCACTTAGTTGATTAAATGAATCAATAAAAAACATAAGTGATCAATCAAATATTATTCATAATATCAACTCAAATATTATTAAATAATACTCATGGTCTAACTCAAATGTTCATTAAAATACTTCTTCTCAATCTATGCATAATAAAGGTATGGCATCAAGTAATGTGTTCAAATATTTTCTCTATTACTTTTCATCAATTATGTCTTTGAATTTTTTAGATCACCATCATGTCCCATGAATTTTATTATAGTCATAATAGATAAGTATCATTCAATAAATCCATTAATTTTTTAAATAATTCCACCACACAACTCTATGATTGTGTCTCACACTCCCCACAATTATATGTTTCAAATGAATAATTATATAAGGAATAAAAATTATTGAAATATTACTAACATGGGTCTCAGTATTTTTCATAATGAACTATGAGAAACCCCCAACTGAAGATAACTACTCTACTTATATTGTAAAACTATTGGTAGCTCATAACAACTCCTCATAGTATGTTAAATATTGAATTTGAAATATGTATCCAAATAAAATATATAAATCTATTCTAGATCTAATGTTTCCTCATAATTTCCATACTTGTTATATCTCAGGGAAGGCTTAACAGTTCTAAAAATCAATAGATGTTCTTTTAGCATTGTACATACACTATCAAATATCACATTTATCATCAAATTTATCCATAATAATATTTAGATTAATCCATATTTTATATATTCTGCAACACTCCATCCATGTCAAATTTTCTTCCGTTCAAAGTCAAATTATTATTGTCTACGACTAACCAACCAATTATATGAAAAAATATTCATGAGAAAAAAATAACGGAGATATATAAATTTATATTGAATAGAACATCCTTCCAATATCATTCAATTAAACTCTCAATATCCTAGATTTATGCTCCACAAAAGCATATATATCCACAATATATGTAATTATTAGACAATATCTATATAATGATGTTCCTTACAACCATAATAGTTTCCACATTGGTATGAAAATATCTGTTACTCTCTCATTCTAGAGATCATTGTTGAAGTCCCAATTATCATGGTTTGACAAGGGAATGAACTATTTTTTAATAATTCATAATAATGTAGTGATTATTCAAATAATTTTGTATCATATTTTAAGAAATTTATAATTATTGGGATTTTTGAAATTTTATGATGAAATATAATTTAGAATAGATCCTTGTAATTTCAATGTTTTACACTCCATAATAACACCACTATCGTAAGAAAACATAAACTTAAATAAAGTCATGGAAACTATATAATTCGTATACTGGCTTAATTATTCACTGTAAATCGTTCTCTATGCACAAATCTTAGTTAAAATATAATTAATATCCTTGGATGGGAATAAATTAGTCAACATACCATTTATACATTTCCTTTACCCTAAAATAGTGGACTGAATTCCCTTTTGTACCATTACCCATGTTTCCAAAACTAAAGCCCTATTATCCCATAATTCAATCTATGTTCTTAATATAACCCCACTAATATTATAAATATGGTTTGGTGTGCATCCTCAAAACTGCTACTAATATTCTAGGGTCTAGTGGAAAAAAATAAAATGGTGAACAAACATAAATTAGAGGCATTCATCAATGGTCATTATTATCATGTGACCATCAGGATGAATCCCAGTTTTAGTTACCTCTATTGGACACCATGAGGTCTTTCTTTTTAGTATCACCAAGTATATCCATGCTTTTTTTGCTGCATGGTTTTCTTTTTAATGCATCTCTTTTTCCAAACATTGATTTAAATGGATATCAAAACCACTGAGGATGATAGAAAATATAGTGGAAAAATAAAATGTTGTTGATGATTCATGACTATTTAAAATGAAATATATCTGGAATATGAGACCACAACATATCAATGTCATAACACATTTTCACTATACTATAAAATCATTAATGAAATATTAATTTTATAAAATTAAAACCGAAAGTAAACTTGGAAACCAATGGATACAAACTCATCTTATGGTGTCATCTATGATGATTATCCATTCGTTTATTTCTAAAAATCAATGACACTTACTCCAAAAAAAAATTCCCTCATTTTAAAAGTAAAATTAATATGAAACCATGAGTATATAATGGAACTGATACCCATTATTGGGATAGTATGATCACCTAGTAAAAAGTATAATGTTTTTTATCATGAAAAAAAGTCTCATAAATTCAAAATGATTAAACCATGTGAAATAGTAATATATAGTTGTGTATTTATAGCTCGATACTACCCATAGGTAATATTGATGAATAATAAACTAATAAATTATCTCATCCACAATGCTACATAAGATATTGTATATCATGTTCACTCATCCTTGAAGTCATCATGTCTTAATCCATAGAACTAGCTCGAAAATTATGTTTATACTAAAGTTCTCCACAAATAATATCTCTATTAATATAAATTATTTTTAAAATACACACACAAAAATATTTCCCAAATAGCCAAATCATTTACCAATGTGGGTTTGACAACATGTTCTGAGATATAGATAAAAAAGTCATTCATGTATACTAATGTGAAGTACCTTAACATTTCCATGTATATAAATTGTCATGGAGTACATGATTTCTTATATATATACAATTTTCCCTTATAAGATAGACACACTAGTTTCAAGGGCTCCAAAACATCACTATTGGTATGGAGGACCCCTATAGGTTCTTTTTCAATTAATATATGGGAACCAGACACCATAACATACATGATCCTTTCTCATGATCAACATACTCTCAACCTAGTGTTAGGGTAACAAAAAGAAGAACTCACGGTGGGGGTTAAACATGGTGTTATTACTAAAATAACCTAAAACATTGGGGATATCACACATAGAATTTATTGATTTCATAATCAATAGGAACATGTTCACATAATTATTACCAGTTATCTCCAACCTAATGTTACATGTTGTGTCATTATAATTGAACTATTTATTTGAGTAAACCATTGATTATTTTTATGTAGGGCATCCAAGTGATCAATAAATACACCTGACACTAAAAAACATATAATGTGTTACAAATAACATGGTTATCTCCAAAACTCAGTTAGCCATGTAAATATAATAGCTTATCACATTAGTTTCATTTAAGAATTAGTTATTACAACATGGTAGTGTACAAAATAATTTGATAAATATCACCAAGTATGAAGTCACACTCTGAACACACTATAATCATATAGTATATAATGTGGAATAATTACAATAACTATTTTTAGGTTGTTTATGTTAAATTATTCTAACAATATCAAAACAAATTCCATGATAATTACTTAGCTCATCAAGATCAATAGATTTTTATAAAATTTTAAACCCACTAAAAGTTTTCCCCACTCATTATCTGATATGGATTTAATAAATCCATATTTAATATTTAGTATGTAACTATAATGAATAGTCATATTCATATTCAAGATCATTCTCTCATTATAAATACATCATGTATTTTAGTCACAATAATTTATTTTGGACTATACACATAAATAACCAACACAAGAACTTAATTTTAGTAACAAATTTGATTTAGAAGTTCTATATAGCCATATTTAAGATATTGTTATTCCCTAATTTTATGAATATGGTTTTCCAAAAAGTTTAGAATGTTTGAATGTATTTAATATGTGTATTACGTTATTTTATATGGCCTTGATCAATAAAATATGACTATTAAATATTGTAATATTTTCAAAAAACAGTTGTTAGAGATTGAATATATTTTGGTAAATATGTAAAGGACATGTAAACATTTTTAGTTTAATGGAATTCATAGTCATTACATTATAATGAAGGAGTGAATTGTTTTACATTTTTTCCATGAGGTATAAAAACACATTTCATTTTACCAAACTAATTCATGGTTGGAAAATTATAATTCTAGATTATGATGATTTTCAAATCAGAAGGGTTAAAATATTTTTGTACCTTATAGAGAGTCAAATTTATCCTTATTAGTAGATAGAATTTTTCTTATAAAACAATATTCATAGTTCATTAAGTTCAAATATTGTGGGTTTTCAATGTCACATGAAACCAAAAGATTACTGGAAAATCAAATCATGCTGATTGGAATGCAGTTTCTGTATTCTATATATTATTTGTGGTAAATAAGTAGTTTTACATGTTTATAAATACAAATCTGGTCATTTCACAAAATATAGCTACTGGATTTTTCATGATGAACCCACACCCAAAAAGTATTAAGACCACTCTATAGTTAATATCATATATAAATATATAAATATTTAAATAGGTGGGAAATCTAGTGCATGAAGATTTTAAGACTATGTTTTACATATTAAATACTTTTATAAACAACCATTTTATAATTAAGGTGATTATAACATGGTTTATAAAATATCCTCACAATCCTTATATTTTAATATTGTTTCAAATATGTGAATGTGAATAGGATTTATATGGTATTTTAATTAACCACTTTGAATGATTGTATTCTTATTGTTGGTTGACACATGGAATAAAAATTAGTAACATATAATGGAGAAATCATGATAATATTAATGAAAATAAATTAATATTATGAAATTTATAGAAAAGGGATGATTATTAAAAAATAATAAGAAAGAGTTTGACGCTATGAAAAATATAATTAATGATTTATAATTTGAATATATATAATGATAATATGATGGTGAAGATAAAAAATCAAGTTTGGTTTGGGTTACTAATTTATATTGATCATTTATTTTAAAGTATGGTATAAAAAATTATCTTTACCTTATCTTGGAATTGTGATTATATAGAAAAAATTGGTTGTAATCCCTAGAATCATCTATAAAAATATTAAAAAAATTGATATAAAATCTCATTAATGAATTTTGAAACATTGACACAACACCATTTTATGATCCTTGTACCTCACACTTTTGGGTAAACCAAGTAAATTATTCAAGTATATATGTTTTATTTTGTTCAGTTGGAAGATGATTTTGGTTGGTTAACTATGGTATATTCTATAATTTATGCTAACACAAGAATAATTTCCATTTTAGAATGAAAATAAAACCACTCTAATTTATACCTCTCTTTGAGTTATTGGTAAATTTTGAGTATTCAAAAAATGTAATGTGTTAATCTATGAAATTATTTTTTATAATGAAAATAAATGACTTTGGATATCTAAATATCCCAAAGGAAGTAAAAAACATAATTTTCATGGTTTACATAGTAACTGATAAAAATTTACCATTCATAAGAAAAAATATAGAACCTCAAGAAAAAAATATTATTTTTAAAATTTAAATATAGTATAAGTAGACCATGTGAAGTTTTACTAGTGTGAATTGTATAGTGAAAACTACATGGAATCCCTAACGAGGGACAATTCTGGGTAATTAATAGTTTTGTGCCACCCAGTTCATGATACATAACAATGTTGGGTCCACTTTTACCTAATTCATGGAATTACACAATCCAAGTAAATTTTATTTATCCCTATGATGTTTTCATACAAAAGGGATTTGTAAAATCTATACACCTCATTCATGTGTTGAACTATACTAGACTAAAGCAGAAGATATAACTACTACAGTGTGTTTTATAATTGAAAACATTATGGTTATCACCATCTCACTTTAATAGATTTTGTGAATATCAAAATATTTTCCTTATCCCCTCCCCCCTCACCCATTACCCAAGAAATAACATTCTCCATTAATAGTCTTGTGCTACAAATTTTTTTACCATATTGGCTATTGGGGGTAATGAAAAAATTATTTTCCACATCATATAAAACAAAAATAAAATTTTATAATGTCATGCTCACATATCCACAATATAAATATTAGTAATTCCTTCATTTAATATAATTCTCTATGACTTTCTTCTTCCTCATTTTTCTTAGATTTGATCATCTACTGCCTTATCTTGTGTTGGTTTAGGCTTATTCATGAGATAGTATTGTTAGGATATCCACTAACTAATTTTGTCATTGGTTTTCATTTTTCTAATGGGTGTGGAAATAACCAAATGGTGTTCTATGATAGGGTAACCAGAAAAAAATAATTCTTTTATTTTTATAACTCTATAATATAATAATTTAAATGGATCGGTATAATACTCTTTTTACACCTCAATCAAAATTTCAATAAAATAGATTAATTATGGGGCCTAGAAATCCCTTTTGGATTGAGAACTCAATCTCTTCATTATACATCTATCACTTATTTTCATGAACCACATTCCAAAATTAGTAAAATTGTGTAATGTTTGACAATTTTTATATAAAAAGAAAAATTGTGGGTTGAAATCTAGTAATCAAGAAAAATATTCACTAAATAAAACAATATCTCCCAAATATCATTTCACAGATATATTTTCAATATAAGACATGGGATGAAAAGAATCTGTATTTTTTTCTCCAACAGTCTTTATTAATGAAAAGTTCATTTTCAATATTTTTCTTCCAAACATATCATGATTCTTCATTAACTAATTAATGATTAAAATTTGGTAAATATGGGTGTCAATGAATATAATATAAATCAAATTATGTGTATAGTCTAATTCATTCTAAAATAAAAATATACGGAGTTACAAACAATCATAATAAGATTATAATTTCTAAGGTTCTCACAATAAAAAAAGTTCAATTTTTTATAATAATTTTTTTTCTTTGAAGTGAATTTAAAATGCATAAAAAATAAAGTTATCCTAGTTTGTCATAAAAATATAAAAAAATGGCCCATGATTTATTTGTATTCTCAATAAATTAACATAACAATTATTTAATGTATGAGTTACTCAAAATGATATAATATAAAATTTTTTTAGAAAATAAATTTTTTTATAATTTTTTTTAATATTAATATTAAAAAACATTCCAACAGCTCATGAATTAAAAAATTTATTTATTTATATTTTAATTTTTATATTATATTACAATTATATTTTAAATATAGTTATCTTCTAGATATATTTCCCATAGCTATATAAGTAAATTCACTATGTTGAAATTTTTACGTATATTTGAAATTATCTTATATATTTACTAAAATTAACTAAATTCTATGATATTGTAAAATTATAACCACAATTTTTTGTAAAATTATTTGTCACACTGATGTTAAAATTTTAAAAATAAAACAATATATTTCTCCAATGATGATATTTTTTGTTATTTATTTATTTTTTAATAATAGGTTCTATATTTTATAGTTGTTACAAATATAATTTTTTTTAGATTTTAGTGACAACATTATTGTTTAATTGAATTATTTATTTGTATATTTTTTTCAATCATATAAAAATAATTAAT
Organism: Viscum album; assembly: GCA_963277665.1. Classification (NCBI taxonomy): domain Eukaryota; kingdom Viridiplantae; phylum Streptophyta; class Magnoliopsida; order Santalales; family Viscaceae; genus Viscum; species Viscum album. The sequence continues at coordinate 823,030,953 of OY728148.1, read as the reverse complement.
TTAATTTAATTAATTTTCTTGATAGAAACTAATTGTATTTTTATTTTTATTTAATAACCAAATATAGAATCTATATTGTCCCATAAATACTCAATAGAATCCCAAATATTTCGACCAGGAACTATTCATATAATAATATTGAAAATGTTCCTCAAATATTTATGTACATTAATTATGTTTAGCAGTCACTCTATTTTTTATTTCACTAGAATCCACAAAAAATAAAAATATATATTCTATAAATAATTAAACAAGAACAATTACACAACAATATCTAGTGAAATACAATATTTCTATCTTAGGCGTTCATGATGGAGAAACTCACACTAGTAATAATGATCTTATAACAAAATAATAATTTACAATCATCTTAAAGAAAATGTATAGTATCTATCCCTAGAATGGGATGAATTAAATAATCCATCTCTAGTGGAATTATACTCATATCCAAATAGTGTATACATTAAACAACCAAACTACATAAGAATAAATCATTAAAACATAAAAAACATATAATAACATAAAATGAATAAATTTATACACATGAAGAAGTAATAAATGAATCATTATCATTAAATATATATAATCCAACATTTAAATTCACATTTTTAAATCTACATCCTCGCTTCTAACTTGCATACAACCACCAACCCCGGGACCACACATCCTTGGTTTTTTTTATTAAACCAACCATATTTATTTTAATTTAATTCTTCTCATTTTAATTTGATTCAAAATAATACATATATATATATATAAGAAAAATATTGGAATTTTTTATCCTAAAAAAAATCATAATAAAATTACCATATTTTTTCTTATTGAAAATGAAAAAAATTATCACAATTCACATTTTATCCCACATAGTATATTATAATTACCAATTTACTGGTATATTTTTTATTTAAAATATAAAAATATGGGAATGAAAATTATGTTTTCTTTATATAATCTGGTTCTTTTAAATAGGTTTTTTTAATTTGGATATTATTTCATGAATTCATCATTTTGACTACGGATTTATCTTTGTTTATGGATATTTTTTAAAGTTTAATATGAGAATAAATTGTTTTAGAATTATTGGAGGTGGTACCATTTTTATAATATAAATAAAAGTGGCACTAGGTACCCAATGGGAGGTACAGGGTACCCAGTGAGAGGTATTGTGTACCCAGTTGGGGTATCAGATACTATATAAGTTAGGAAGAAGAGGGGGTGGTTTTGAGGATTTAAATACAACCAAATTTCATTATAATAGATCCCTGATAGACGAAGATCTTACTTTTTAATATTTTCCATTTCAATCTTTATAATTCATTCATTCAACCCCCTCTTGACAAGTGGTTCTTTCCAAAGATAATTATTCAACCCATCCAAGAAGCCTCCCATGAATCTTTTTCTCCTACCTATATTTCTCCCTTTTTATCCCTTAGTCCAAGGATGTTCAATGGTTGTTTTTCATGCCAAATACAAGGTAATCCTTCCCCTATCTCTTTACATTTCCTTCTCTATTTATTTTTTTATTTTTATTTCTAGGGTGGATATTTGGTTCATTCATTTCTATAAAACCCCCAAATTTTATGAAATATTTTTCTTCTCTAATAAATAAAACTCATTTCATATATTTTGTAACACGCAACACTAATTTTTGAAAAAAACAATATCTACTAATATTACGGTTCAAAAATGACCGTTATAACCTAGTGATTAAAATTATTACTATTAATAAGAATAACTAAATTATAAATGTAATATATAATAGTTTTATATAAATAAAATATATTGATAAAAAATAACTTATTTTTTATTAAAGTCTTTATATTTTTCGAAAATGCAATTTTATCAACAAAAATTATTTTATTTAAATTTGTGAAAAACAATGAAAGTAATTTTTTCCATATTTCTTAAAACATATTTTTAAAATAAAATAGTATTCTGTAATCCACATGCTAATTTTATCTTTGGGTGATTTTTTTGAGTTTTCTAAAAATATTAATGTTTTGATGAATAGTAAAATAAATACCAAGTTTTATTAAAAACAACCATTTCATTTACTGAATTGAAGAGCTCAATTTTGTTTTAATATCATTATAAATCTAAAAAAAGTTTAAACATATATTTATTTATTCAATTTTTTTCATTAAAATCAATTTCATATTGAATTTTGATATTAAAATGTTCATTAATTATAATAATTTTCTCTTTGAAAGGAAACTTTTTCTTTACATCTATGGGAATATTTTTAAATTAGATGTTTCCAATTTTAGTAATTTAATTAATAAATATTGATTCCATTTATGAAATAATAATAATTTATATTATATAATATAATCAACATATTTTTTGTGAGAAAAAATATAAAAAAAATAATTATTATCACAGTTGATGATAAAACGTGTTTACCTAGGGTTAAAATAATAATAAGTGTAAAGATGTAATGACATTTATTTTTTCATATATTACTTCATAATATTTTATTAATTATTTTAGATTTTAAAACTGATATTACATGAGATTCTGAAGCTCGGTGGTCTCAGTTTTATTTTTTAAAATTTATTTAACATATTTCACTTCATCTATGTGCAGTTTTCCAAATAAATTGGAATAAATAGTAAATGGAGAAATAGAATACAAATCAGATACATTAATTAATCTTACAGTATGGTCCATACCCTAGGTGGGGCATAAAATTTTTCATCTTCAGGCATCTAGTTAAAATTTTTCTCAATCCTAAATAATAAAATAATTTTCATAATTTATATATTTTTATTAATTGATGTGGAGACCTGTAATTTTCAATTACAAAAAAACCGATAAAAATTCTTGAAGTTGGCCGCATATCAATGAAAATTGTGAGAAATATTTGGAAAAATATTTTGTGAATGACGGTGATGAATGAGTTATCCTTTAAACCAATGGAATTCAAGGATCTTTCCAATGACAATGACATGGATTAATTTTTAATCTGTGATAGATCCATAATGAGGTATACAATTTTTTATTTCAATTAATCCCTATTCTATTATTCCTATAAATAAAATTGTTCATTAAACAAATTAATGGATTTTTGGATCATTGGTATTGTGAGTACGGGTTAGATTTATCATGATATTGGTGATTTCATTATTGATTATTTTATATCTCTTAATTCATCATTCTAATGGAAAAAAATTGAGACCAACATAAACATTTTCTATGGTATGTTCCCCGTGTTTGTTCTATTTCATTTCTTATCCTCTTGTGTGTTCATCACAGTTATTATATTTGGATTTTGGTTCAAAGAATACTCGAGAATCAGTAATTTCACACTCATTTGTTGGTGAAATGGATTGATACGTTAGAATTAGATTGGGATTCACAATAACATAAATCTATGAGGGTGATGAAAATAGATAATGATTGAATTTGGGGTTCCCTAGGTTTGGTTCATGTGTGGGATGGTGAAATAGCTCGACGGTGCGAGTTTCCAGTAAGTTTTGGGTGGTTGGTGAATGGATCCTTGGTGGTGATCGAGCGTAGTGGAATAAGATCCTAGTTTTTCAGTGACTGTCATGGCAGAAATCAGTGTGGTTGGGGTAGATGAGTAATATTCATGAATAAATAGTGGGTTCCATTTAATGTTTCACTATACATCAAGTAACCAATGGACAGATATGTTTTATGGGGTCATGGCTATGGATCTAGGGTTTAATGTGGTGTTATGCTTCATACAGTGGGTGACCCCTATCATACAACATGTTAATCTACTCATATGCATGGCATGTAACTCTAAGGATTGACATCCATACATAAACGGACGCATACAGACTTACAGAAACACAGTCAGGAGTACACTTTCTCAGATACATCATGTACTCGGACATGAACATGGGAATGGGCCATGATACATGAGTAGGACCTAATGTTAAACGGTAATGGAATGTACTTCTAGTACACGTCATTTACATACTCAAATATGGATTGAATCCCATATCCACTATATCATGGATAATTTTCATTAGGTTATGTTCAATTGATCCATTACCCAAAAATTTATTATGGAGTCATGTCCTACACATAGGACAAAGAGCCTCTCTAAGGGGCTCAGCCTTAGATAGAGTTACGGGAATCCCTCTTTGAGTCCCAAATTGAGATCATCTATCATCATAATCTCCCCAGGTGGGGTTCTTAGCATCATCATGACCAAAATTACTTGTGAATTAATCCTCTACATAGCCGGTTAATCCATATTGGGTTGTTAGTATACCCTAGGGCCTTTGGTGTGATCTCTTTCTGTGTATCGACATATATAGACTTCCAACATTCACATCATATAGAGAGACCTAACAAGAATGGAATATCAGATGGATTACATCATTCATATCTTACTCATGGAGTTATTTCTCCTAGATGAGGGTTATGTAGAACCATCGATCCGAAATCCTATGCTGGAAATACAGTTGTCATATTACTTGAGACTATATTTCTATAATGACTATACCCATATGTTCTTATTATATATTCCATTAAAATATTCCTATGATGATCTAACTATTATTCCATATTTTATATGATTAGTGATTTTGGTTTTCCCTATTTTGGGTTTTTATACTCACTGCTACATGGGATTCGCCCACATATTTCATGTTGTATCCAGATGGTTGACCTTTTGATAGAGTACTAGAGGGACCAGGACTAGGCAGTTCTTAGTAGTCCTAACAGACCAAGGTGTATAACTATGGTTACATTAATAGTAGTCCTCACCCACTTTATAGGTTGTACTTTTGTTCATTTTTTATGGGATTTTATTTATCCCCCTATATTCTAGTACTTTGTTGTTGTACTCTGATCATGAGATTTTAGATGTATTCATGAAATTTTATAAGTTGTTTTAAGTTTCAGTATCGTATGGGATATATGATGTGTTTGTGTGTGTTTGTGTGTGTAATTACATTAGGATAAGGCCTCCCATGTTATTGATATTCATCCTATGTTTTGGTCATTATCCCCTAGCCAATTGATGGTGGGAATGGGGTAGTCACAGTTCAGGCCCTGTTGGGCCAAGTTGTGATAGAGAGGTATCATAGAAGTCATATCAACCATAGGATCAGTTTATTTCGTATTATTTTGTTGAAATAGTGTTATGTTTTTTTGACTCTAAGTTCAGGGACTCAATTATTGGTTTGGAGGATGACGTATCCATACAGTTGGACTATGAAAACCTGTTAGTTGAATCTAACCATGTGGGAACTGGTTGTTTGGAAAACATTGGTTCATGAATCATATTTTTTTTTTGTGATTTCCATGACCTTCTTGAGATATGTCTCCATATATACTCATTTACTATGGTAAATATTATCTATTTCATTACTCCTTCATAACATTTTAAAACTAGAATTCATTATCAGGATCAAGAGGATTATCCCCTATGTGATGAGGCTTCAATGCAGGGACTTTTGTAGGGTGTTTTAATTCTTATTGGTGATTTATTATTACCACCGCATTTCAAGAAGTGAATTTTAATTTTTGTACTAGTGGATGACATGTATAGAATAATAACACATAGTGGTTTTCATTGAAATTTCCACCTTGGGTTCTGAGGTGATACGGACCCAAAATCAACTGTGGAATGTATTGTGGTGGTGACATGAGTATTCAATCTTATTAGGTAACATGTAGACAAGATTATGGTACTAGTAGTAATACTTCTTTATGGATATGTTGTATTATTTTAGGGATTAGTGAACTAATAATACAATGATATGACTCTTACATGTTCATAGTTGAAGCGCCTATACTTTGGGGGTTATATCCTACTTTGTTGATGGTTTTCAACATAAAGGTTCTTCTACATCTTCAGTAGGGTAGTATGATTTTGGATGAGTTTCGTCGAGGCACAACAACTTATCTCATTACTCAATTGATACAGTGTATAATAATTTCATTAGGGCTAGAACATTCAATAGATGAGTACATAGAGTCATTAGATATATTGTGATAACTCTATGAATTCCAACCAATGTCAGGGTTCTAGAGTGTTCTTTGGTGGTTGAGAGTTTTCTTAATGAGCAGACACAGATAGTTGGTTCTAGTAGTGGCCACAACAGGGATAAGATTTTGGCAGCAAGGATCTGACGATGGATACAAAGACCTGGATGTGTGAGATGTTTCAGGAGATGATCCCAATATCATGGGTTTGTGGTTTTGGGATCATAGGATGGATCTAGTCAACTGAGGGATAGGTGGCGCTACTATTGTGATGGTCATGGACATCATGAATAAGATTTTATGAAATGATGTATAGCGGATTGAGATATAGAGGATTTTTAAATATGAAGTGGAAGATGTATTCTCAGAAAGGCTCTCAGGGAAGAATATGTGGTAGAGTATCTGGGATATCAGTTGGAGGGGTAGACATTTTGACCTGTTTCCACCACAACCCCTTGGTGGTCCACACCAAGCTCAGTGGGATGGGGGACCTGGGTGAGTGTAGCTGCTTTTCGTCCCTAATTATAACCCAGAGAATTTAGAAATTATACAAGTTATGATATGTGTTTTTCAACCTTAGTTTTAGTACGTATAGTCTCATGTGTGATTCATTCATTTCATTCCACTTATCATGTCTGAGACAAAGAGATTCTGGTTGAGACATTTTCTCGGTTCTAGTCTATAGAGACTCCTACTAGAGGTGACTCAATGATCACACATTTTTACTAATGGTGTGACCTAACACTTTGAGTAAATAGTTTCTTTTAGGATCTCTCAGTACCAAGGATAAGGCCTTTTGACATCATCTTAGGTATGGACTGGTTATCAATAGTTCATTCTTTGATAGAAAATTTCAAGTGAAGGATATGTTATGTCCATAGTGATGGGATGAGGTTTTCTTTTCTAGGTGAAATGAAAACCTAGGTAGATTAGGGTGGAGTCATCTATAGGAGGGTGAAGTAGGTTACATATCTGTTTTCTACCATGATCCTTGGTTCATTGGATGGTATGAGTATCCAGTTTCCTACTATGGTGGAGGAGTACAAGGATTCAATTCATGATGGCATGAAAGGATTACCTCCCCACTTAGAAATATGCTTCTACATAGACCTTCACCCCTGAATGCCCCTAATATATTCACCATCATATTGGATGTCTCCCATAGAGCTTTTGAAGATGAGTGAATAGTTGGAGGACCCAGAGTTGAAGGGATTTTTTAGACCTATTGTTTCATCCTGGTCATCCCTAATGTTGTTCACCAAGAAGGTGGATGAGATATTAAGGTTTTATGGGTATTATAATCCCCTAAACCAGGTACTTGTAAATAATAATTATACACTATCAAGTATTAACAACCAATTTGATCATTTGAGGGGGCCTAGATGGTTTTCAAAGGTTCACCTCTGATCAATCTATCATCAACTACGAGTTAAGGATGAGGATGTAAAAAATAAATATTTCCTTGGACGTTAAAATCACTATGAGAACCTTTTGATTCCATTTATACTGAATAATTTCCCATCATTGACAATGTAAATTCATGAACTAGATCTTTCATCCTTTCATAGAAAGGTTTTTTACTGTCATTATGGATGATATCCTACTGTACTCGACATCCAAGCATGAGCATGCAAGAAACTAGAGAATTATATCCTTTCCCTTGAATTTCCATTTATGGATTCAAGAATTCTACATTATAGGATTTGTTATCTTAGTAGATATTTTAGAACTGGACTTATAAAAAGTTTCGGTAGTGTTTTCATGGGTGCAGCCCAAGAGCATGATGGATTTTCGATGATTAATTGGATTACATTTTCATACCTAATTTATCACATATATCATCTCCCTTGACATCTTTACCTTGAAATGGGAAACCTTTATTGTGGAAAGAGAGGTTCTAGCTGGCTTCCCATGTGTTTAGGTAGAGATTGATGAGCACTCTATATTGAGATTTCTAGAGGAGGGTGGTGAGTATGTAGTTTTATGTGATGCATCAAGGATAGGTCTTGGATGTGTTTGATGTAAATTCAAGAATTGACTTCCTTTGATTCACATTATTTGAGACCACATGGGAAGAAGTTTGTGGCCCATGAACTTCCATTAGTGTTTGTATCCTTCTCATTGAAGACGTGGAGACACTACCTGATGGGAGAGTGGTTTATCATATATTCTAGAAAATGAATTTTCAAGTGTATATTATCTCACAAGTAAATTAACATGAGGTATAGTTTATTCTTATAGTGACACTAATATATTGTCTTTGATATTGTCTATACATCTAGAAGTTGGTACATTGTATATGATGTTCTTAGAAGAATATCATGTCCGTAGTTACCCAGCGAGGTGTCAGATAATTTTTCCACATTAAAGTTGTCCATTATGGATTTGAATAAAGCATCTTACCTCTAATAGATAGTTTTCTCCTCCTCTTTTATAGATATTTATGGAGTAATAGATATGGATATAGACTATGAGAATTTACATACTCATATATTCACTAGACTTGTTTCTAATGAATTTTCTGAAGGTGTGAAACATGTTGTTATTTTTGAAGGATGAGTGATAGTAATAGTGACATCAGAAGAAGAGGTTAGGAGGGTTTTTCATAAATCTACATTTTTAGTACACAAATGTGTGGGGAATATTTACCATGTCTACATACATTTGTTTTGGTGGTAGTTGATGAAGAAGGTATTTTCATAGTTTGTCTCTTGATTCGTTAATTGTCTTCAAGTGAAGTCTGAGAACAAGGTTATTGTGGGTTTAGGTCAACCCTTTGAGGTGAAAAAGTATAAGTGGTATGGAATATATGTGGACTTCAGGAAGATCATACCTTGTACTTACAGGAGACATGATGCCATCTAGGTGATCATACAACGACTCACCAATTCATCCCACTTCCTATCTATTTTAGAGTAGAGTTTGGTAGAGATATTTGGACGCCACTTTTTTTAGAAGATATTATAACTCCATAGAGTTTCATCAATGTTATTTTCTGACCAAGATTTACTCTTCACATAAATATATGGAATGTATTAAATGATGCCTTTGGGGCTCATTTGCTTTTTGGAAGGGTGTTTCACCCCAAGACTGATGGCCAGACTGATAGGACCATTTAGGTCTTGTAGGACATGTTACGGGTACTTATGTTTGACTTTATCCATATATGGGAGGATAAAATACCATTTTTGGTGTTTTTGTACAATAATAGCTACCATTAAACCACCATTAGGGAGTAATTCAAGGCATTTTATAGGTGAACCTGAAGGCCACAACTATGCTAGACCTACATAGGAGCGTCAGAACTTATTGGCCTAAATTTGGTGTGAGCGACTACAGAAAAGTGCATGTCAGCTAGATCTATATGAGGATTAAAAAAGCCAAAAAAAGTTCTATGTGTACCAATGATAGAGGTCTTCAGAGTTTTATTACGTACACCATGTGTTCTTATGGGTGTCACCTCGACATGGATTTTGGAGATTGGGATGATATGTAAATTTATCTATGAGATTAAGTAGCCATTCCATGTTAATTCATAGAGTAACAGAGGTGGAATACCACTTATCTCTAACAATATAATTTTATTTAGTACACCAAATCCTCCACATACAGTTGCTGAAGAGTTATGTGAAAGACCATTCCAATGTTATGGACTTGAGAGAGGAGGAAATGGAAGATGGTGACAACTTATTATAATGTCCCCGACCTAGTGGCCACTATCGGGTGTTCCGAGTCGGGTCATCATATGACCGCAGGCATGCCTCCTTATATGAAAAAGGATGCCAACCAGAAAAGTGGGTTTTGGGAGGAATGTTGTGGGGACTATACCTTGTTTTTAGAGTAAATCCACATGAGAAAGTAACATTAAAAAAACATTATCCATCAGAAACCAATAAATGGGAAGTATGCAACAATTCCAACTGGTAACCAAGCAGCACATTCTATAAAAACATGATGAGTAAAATGAATTTCAAAAATTCAAACAAATAAAAAAACCAAAAATACCAGAAGACTCTAAACATGGACCTGATTCCCAAACCGATACTGACCTCCCATGCTCCAACCCATCATCCCATGCACAACCAAACGTCAGGTCCCAGTCCTGAACCTATGTAAAAAAGTAGTATCTCCTTGAGTACCCAAGTTTCATTAAAACCTAAGAAGGGAGTGAGTACTACTCATTAGGCCACCACCAATAGTGTCTATGAAAAATCCAGTCAGTATAGTAGTGTATTCATATAATCAAGTACAAAAATTAAACAAACCCACATGGAAAATTATTTAGATAATTATATATTATCCATTTTATCCATCAATTTCGCTAGAGTTAACCAATCAACAACACTAACATAGGTAACACTAGGAGTCTAATCCAGTACACAAGGGGTTACATACACTATTAACTACAAAATCTCTACACTAATCACCAACTATCACATCCCAATTTGTTAACAATATTCACATGATCATTCTCATAATTTTTCCAAAGGGTTAAGAGTTTCCATCATTAACACTATGGATTAGGCCGATAAATTATCATACATAAGGGAATAATTCAAGTTCCCTATCTCACTAGGGAAAACCATTTCAAAATAAAATACATCACCATTACTTGGAAGTATCATTCCATGATATATCATCCAATATCTCACACTTACCTTGGAGCATCAGTCTAGGTAATATCATATAATTCCTCACCCTTATGTTGTATCATCAATCAAGGTAATAACATCCAAGAACTCAAACTTACCTTGGAGCATCAGTCCAGGTAATATCATCCAAGATCTCTGACATACCATGGAACATAAATCCAGGTAATACTATCTATGAATCCATTTCAGTCCTTGAGAATCATTATGACACTGTAACCCACTCATTAAATGGTTGGGTTTTGAGCATCAGTCCAACCTAACCCATGTGAGTAGCCTTAGTCCTTTATCCCACAACCCCTAACAACATGAACATGATTCTTTTAACATTTACCACACGAATCATTTCACAAATTATAATCAGTAATATACATAACAATCACAACTCAAAAACATTCGACATATAAAACATCATCTTCATGACTTCACCCATTACCACATTAAAAATTAAAATTCATAATCAATTAACCCACGTACATTCTGAGAAAAACTTACTTATTCTATATAATTCACTATACAAAATCATCATTTAGTTCATTTCATAACCTTTTTAAAATTCTAACATAATTGTCATGAGATCTATCTCATTAACCAATATATCAATTAAATTGTTATAGTCCCAAAGGACCTTTAAAATAAATCATGCTATAAAACAAAATTCAAAATAATCATGTAAAAGCACCATGAATCCAACATTTAAAACCCATTCCTTCATCTATTAAGGCTATAACATGGCCTTAGGATTTCATTCCAAATTTCCTCCATTCATAAAATCATTAAGCATTTTCAGCAGAAAGGGGTTTCACCCCCATTTCAAATCATCAATTGATAATAATTAATATGAACCCCTTTTTATACCATTTTAGTTCAATGCCACCTTTCAAAAACATTCATCACTTGCAATCAACAATTCTTGACGTTGAAAACCATGGTCGGGTGATAACCCAAAAACTCATTTTTAAAACCCTTTAAAAATACCCTTTGGTACTTCACAAATATAATGTATAATCAAGTAAAATTTATATTTAACAAAACCACACACCTGATTAAAATATTACAACCCATCACTATAACATTTCCTTTTTCTCAACATTTACCAATTTATTTCACTGATTTAGTGGTTTGTCACAACCCATGGGTAACTCTAGGTTTGGTCTCACATGATCAACAAAACCAATGAGATCCTTGAATGGTTTCTCACCTAAATCTACATCCTAAAGACACATTCCCTAATCATGGATTGGAAAAACATAAATTAAGAACATTGGAACAACTGCATACACATGTAATACAACAAGACTATGGTTATAAGCTTAAAGACCACCTACCCCAAGCATGAAGATGATCAATATCCCTAAAACATCCCATTATCGAACTCAAAATAACATTAAATCCCCACAACAGAATCTCCTAAAAAATGGGGGTTTTAGGGATTCGAAAGAAGATGGGTGATTCTGTAATCCCTAATCCATAATACAAAGGAAAGAGGAGCATTAGACTCTCTCAGATCACTGATTTGCACCCAAACACACTCAAAATTCAAAATAATCAATGGAGAATCATGTCTTCAAATCCTTTGAGGGTTTGGTTCTTCACCCAAACTATAGGGGGTCTAACAAAGTTAAAAATAATGGAATAAATAAATATATTGGGGGGGACTTGAATTGTTCAATTTTTAAAATATGCATGGTTTGACTGCACTATTTTTAAAACCATGAACCAACCGTGTGGCTCACTCTATCTAAGAGGGGAAAAACACATGGTTTTTTTGGGATCACCTACATGGTATGGGAAACATTGTGTTATCCATGCACTAGAATTTTTTTGAAAGTGTCTCCAAGATACATGGGTTCCTAGGCTAGGCACATGGTTTTCTCTAACTATGTGCCAAATATTCACTTCATGCTATTTTTCCAATTTTCCATTCTATTCATGTACTGAATCCTAGGGAAACCCCAAAAACTTCTCATGCACCCCTGAACAATTTCCTTTTCCAATAAAGTTGTTTAATTCAAATTTAAACTAGGATGTACTTTCATGAATGATCAAAATCTTACAACCTCCCCACATTATAATGGCTCATCCTCGAGTCGCATTCTCAAATAACACTCACCCTCTAATAAAAAATTTTATAACATGATCCCACCTATTATCAACCCTCTCCAGAGCCTTTCCTTGAACTCAGTGACACCATAGTTACACTTAAGAAATGGAAAAATTACTTCCCTGAAAACATTTCGCCCACAGTGACTCACAATGAGAACCTAATGCTCCTCAAGGACGCATCCATCGCAACTCATCAATACCAACATCAAAATAAGGGATAGGTTCATGGTAATATTATTTAAACACTATAAAAAGGATACAAACATATCCATCATCTCATAAAATTCATCAAATCAATACTCAATCCAATGCTTGTAACCAACCCTGGATCACCAGGATGATTGTTACCAGTGTCCATCAAACTAATTCTACTGATCACATCATCAACTGACCACTTTCTCTCTATGGTTTACCAAACCATATACTGTAACTCTCCACCCCCATCACCTAGTGTTGGGAACCTCTGTCATAAACAAGGAGAGAAACATCACCTCAAATTGATTTTAACAACATACCCATTGTGTTTTCCAACTCATGGCACCCAAAAATCCATGGAAACTCCACCCTACTCTAACACTCATCAATTCCATCATGACCACTCAGATTAATAACACCTCTTCCATCCTATCTCAACCAATTATAACTTTTTTCTTCCTCAAAACCCATTCTCATTTCATAGTGAACTTAACATCTCAACATTAACTGAATGTTGCTTACGGTACACCACATGCATCCTATTTACCCAAATGAGTTTGGCCATCCCCGATAACTCCCCCCATTGGTGACCAACATCCATTTTTGGAATGTTTTCCTCTACTTAGAAATGATTCTTTCGTACCAAAGGCATAATCAAAAAATTTCTCACAACTATCGGAATCCATCCTCAAACTTTGGTGAAATTTTACCACCATATAATCTGTTTCTTCGTTGATCAATTTTGGATGAACATAAACCCCCAAGATGTCTTGCTTCAACAACTAATATCACCTATAAAACTAACCTAATTTTTATGTTTTCAATCGATGTAATATACCACTACATTTGAGTCCCATGTAGACTTATTTGGGGAACACAAACATTCCCCTACAAGCATCTCATTGGAATCTATTTTCCACCACAACCACACCATGTTATGATAAATTCCTCAATGAATGAAATATCACTCCCCACCTTGGATTATTGTTCCCACTAACTTCCAAAATCTATTTCAACCACCATGGATTCTACTTAAATAAGGGCTTGGACCTCAAAACATTCACATAGTCACCCAAATTTTCGTGGATCAATAAAACCAATAGTACCCACTACCCATTACTTGCATCCAAGAATGAAACCTGTGGCACTCACCAACATCAAGTACCTCCCAATGAACTCACCTGCAACTAGTTGATGGTGTACTCCTTACCACACAAGTCTACACATTCCTCCACATGATCATAAGCTCTATAGTATCCCATATCCAACAGAACACCCTCATGTCACTAGGTGTAAACCCCAAGGCTTCCCAGTGCACCAGGATGATATAAATATATTGGAGATTATTTCCACTAGCTTAAATCATGATAAGAAGTTTCTAAAAAACCCACACACTATATATAATGATTTCACCCCCTCCATGTGGACAGCTTAACCATGCCAAAAGTTTTGAGCCTTCCTTCCCACCGACCTCTCATCCATATTCCACCACCACAACCAAAAAGGTACTTCCAGTGAAAATACACTACCACTTCATGACCCTCAAAAAGCATTAACAACCAATCATTTCCCTTGGATTCATTATTTTCACCTCAATCGAGTTGTTCTTGAATTACCATGGTGGTTTAAAAATAATTCATCAACCACTACATAGAATTACAACCTAACTACACTGAATATAACTCATGCCTCCTTCTATGATCACACAGATATATGATAATAATTAATCATGATCCACCTGATCATCCATCCCAAAAGGCATCATGTACTTTCAAAATAGATCCTATGTCTGGACCTCCTTAAAACCTTCATGTTTCCTAAATTCTCTATGACCAAACATTGAACTCAAATCTAAATCACATGGTTTTTACAACACTTGTTCTTGTCCCTACACCTGCTCAGTCATCCGACCATGATTCGTAGTCGTTTGGCCTCACTAGACACAAGGAATTCTCAACATTCTCATTCAATAACCCGTTATTTCATACAAAAAATCCCAAAAACCTAACCACCATACCCCTAGGTTTCACTTTCACACAAGAAGTTCCAATCCAAACTTTTTTCACTCTTTTCACGCTCACATAAAATCATCATTGGTTATAACATCATACTCCATCAAGGCCACATGTAATGGCCCCAATGACCTTGCCTCTCTCCAAAATGGACCTTACTACCAACAAAAATCACTCAAATTCCTTCTGAGAAATAAATAATGCATAACCATACACATTACCACACTAGATGGCACAAATCGTTCATCGATTCTGCCACTAAAGAAACCACTTCTTCTTTACTTCTTAAGGAACTTTGCACGTTGGGCTAGCCTTCTTTGAGGCCACCCTTGATTTCACAAAATTATAAAACCCTGAAGATCACTCGATTTACATTTCCAAAACCATTACCAATCTTAATGATCCATCTAGGATAATCCTGCACCAGGAAACACCCTTTTCATGACACTACCAATGTCTAAAATGCCTACATGTTTCACACACTACCAAAATCACTAACAACCCATCTGACCTCTCTCACATGTCATCATTGAGGACCCAATGGTTCCGTCTCCCTAAATTGGAGTCTAGTCAAGAAAATGTCACTAGACATTTCTCTCTCTCTCTCTTATCCACACACTTTAGACCTCATCCAACACATATCTCATGGTGGCACACCTTCCCACACTCCAAAAAATATTGCATCTAATGTGCCACTGTGGACATTTACTCTAGGAAAATCACCAAAAATATTCATACACATACGTCGGTACCAAAATCCAAAAAAAAACCCTAGGGTAAAAACACAACTTATTTGATATCAACCCTTAATAGTAGACACATCCACACTTTCAGGTAACAACTCAAAACCCATGATCATAACCACAACAATGGAATAACATGCACATCCCTTTTACCATGCAATGAAAGAAAACAAAGTCTCATGATCCATAAATATTGTCTCAAACTAGGGCACTCACACTACCCATAAAACCCATACACAAGGTCTGATCCCAATATATGGGACACCCATTTCCAATTTCATACAAGTTTCACCATGTTTCATTTACCTTCTCAATTAAATATTACCATTTAAAGCCAAAGGATTCACATTTTAGACATTCTATTTTTAAAACGCCGTGTATTTACACTATCAAACCCCTTTTTGTTAACCAACCATTCTAAAATCCAATATTTATTGAAAATGACATTTCAAAACAATTCCATTATCAAACATTTCAACGGAAAATTATAAAAAACATACCTGAAGAAAAGTACACTACTGTCATTTGAATCCCAAAGAACTATCAATCACAAGAAATATACAGATGACCTACCAATCCTATGTGCCCAGCATGACGCATGAACTCATCCACCCTCACTTACCATACCAATACAAGATAAAACCACATAAAGAAGTACATCGCCTCAAAGAGATCCACCCAAGGTGGAAATAGCAATCCCCCATAAAATCACAAACTTAACATAAATTCCTAGCCATGGAAGTTTGGTTTTCCCATCATTTGTGTGGTTATAGGAACCCAAAAATGATCTCATTATCATTCCCTAATAAGATCCATGTTTCCTAAAAATAATTCCCCAAATAGTAAGATAAAATCCCTACAATGATGCTAATTTGTAGCATCTTGGACATGGAGGCCACTATCTAGTGTTTCGATTCAGGTCGCCACATGACCTCAGGAGCGCCTCCTAATACACCAGAGGCTGCCGACTAGAAATGCGAGTCTGTTAAGGAATGTTGAGGATTCTGTACCCACATTTTATAGTAAATCTATAACAGAAATTAATATCAAAAAATACACTATCTGATTGAGAAAAAATAGACACCGTGCGATAATTCCAACAAGTAACCAACTAACACTTATTATAACTACATGACGAGTACACTACATTTTAAGTACTCATACAAATAAACCAAAAAAAGAACTACCAAAAGACTCTAAACCCATAATTGAGTCCCAAGATTATCCCAACCACCCATTATCTAACCCATCAACCCATGCACAACCAAACTTCATGTCCATGTCTTGAACCTGTATCAGAAATGAAGTAGCATAATCTTGAGAACCAAAGTATCATGGAGGCCCGAGAATTATGTGAGTACAACATAGTAATCCATAAGTAATGGTGTCTATGAAATACCCAGTTGCTACAACTGTGTATTAAATTAATCATGTGTAGCAAGTAAACATGGCTACATGGAAAATCATTTTAATAATTATATAATATCAATTTTATCCATTTTATCCATTTTTTTATTGAGTCAACCAATGAATAAATATTACTCATGTCGCACTGTGATTATAAGACAACGCACAAGAGGTTACACACACTTTTAACAAAAATGGGTGTTAACTAATAACAAACTTTCACATACCCATTAATTATCAATATTCACTTGATCATTCTAATCATTTGTACGAAGGGTTAGGTATTTACATCATTTACACTATGTACTATGTCGTTAATTACCATGCATAAATGAACGATTCAATTTCCCCATATCACTAGAGAAAAGCACTTCACAGTCAATTACATCACACTTACCTTGGAACATAATTCTAGGTAATATCATCCAATATATCACAATTACCCTGGAGTATCAGTCCAGGTAATATCTTCCAACTCCTCATACATACCTTGAATAATCAATCTGTGGAATATCATCCAAGATCTCACACTTAACATAGATAATCAGTCTAGGTAATGTCATCCAATCTCTCAAAATTACCATAGAACATCAATCCGGGTAATATTATCCATGCAACCATTAGGGGAATATAGCATTAGTCTAGCACCCTAACCTAGGAATTCCAGGGGTGGGTTTACAAAATCAGTGAAACCCAGCCATGGGGGAGCCTTAGTCCTTTTTCCCACTCCACCAAGACATGTGCACATGGTTATTGTATCCTTTTCCACATATATCACTTCACAAAACAAAATAAATAGTATACATAACAATGACAATTCATATTATTTAAATATTTAAAACATAATATTGATGTCTTAACCCATTAAAACATTTACTATTTATATTTCAGAACCCTTTAATCTGCCTTCATTATAAAAAAACTCCCTCATTGCATGTTATATAGTATGCACAATCATCATTTAGACCATTTAATAATCATGTTAACATGCCAACATAATCATCATGGGATCTATCTCACTAGTCTATATATCAATTCAATGACTATGGTCCCAACATACCATTAAAACACATCATTATATAAAACACAATTCAAAATACTCATTATAAATTATATTGAATCTACCCTTAAAAATGGGTCTTCCTCTTTGAAAACTAAAACATGCCCCAAGGATTTCATTTTAATTTTCAACCATTATAACAATCATTATAAATTTTCACAAGAAAGGGGACACATAACTATTTCAAAACATCATTTGAAAATAATTAATAATAAACCCTTTTCAAACCATTTTACATTAACACCTCCTTTCAAAAAATTCGATGAATTCATAAAACAATTCTGACATTGAAAATTATGGTCAGGTCAAAACCCCAAAGCCCGTCTTTTAAAATATTTTTAAAATACCCTTTTGTAAATGAAAAATATGACATATAATTAAATAATTTACTCATTAAACAATCCACATACACTATTATAATTATACAACCCATCCCTCTCACATTTCTTTTATCTATTCATTTCCATTTTATTTCACTATTACAAGGGTTTAGCGCGCCCCATTGGTAACCCTAGGTTCAATATCACATGACCAAAAAAACAATGGGGTTTGTGATGGTTTTAACTCTTCAATATATGCCCCAAAAATAACATTCCATAATCATGGAAATGAAACTCAACGTGTAAGGACATTAGAACATCCGCATACACATATAAAACACCAAGACTATGAGAAAAAACATAAAGAAAAACTACCCCATGCTCGAAGATGTATAATAGAAAAAATGCATCCCTTGATTTTAACTTAAATCCTATTTAATGTCCCAAAATATTATCTTCAAAAACAAATGTTGTTTTTATGGATTTTGAAGAAGATGAGAGAATCTACAAAACCTAATCAAGAAAAAAGATAAAAGAGGTGTGTTAGACTCACCCAGATCTTCAATTTTCACCCAAACGCTCTCCAAACACCTAATAATCGAAGGATAAAAACCTCTTGGAAGACTTGGAGGATTTGGTTCATCAATTAAGTTATACGGTTTGAATGGGTGAAAAATAGGGTTGAAATAAATAGATTCTGGAGGGAAAATGGAATTTTAATCCTTTTAAAGGTTGTATGGTTTGACTACATGGTTTTCCAAACCATACACAAAACACGATGTTCCCTCTATCAAATAGGGTCCAAACCTTAAATTTTCTTTTAATATCTCTCATGGTTTGGAAAAACCATTGGTAATCACGCGCTATCCTCTATCTAAAAGTGTCTCCAAGTCGCCCGGTTTCCTAGGCGAGGTATATGGTTTGCTTTAACCGTGTGCCAACCATGTGCTTTACACTATTCAGCCAATTTTTTCTCATCATTTCATGTCCCAAATACTTAGTATAACCCCACAACTTCTCATACACCCAAGGAACACTTCATTATCTAATAAAATATGTTTAATGAAAATTTAAACAAGGATGTACTTTTAAGAAAGGTCAGAATCTTGCATTTATTGTGTACCAGTAGAGATTGGGGATTTTTAAGAGAGGATCATATATGGTATAGAGATTACTTTAGTATGTTTTTAGTGTCAGTATGTGAGTTTTTCAAAACCACCAGGGAGTGGGAGACCCAAATTTTGGCTCAGTACACACATCTATTTGTTTAGACTTTTGTTTTTTGTTTATAGGATGTAAAGCACCACGGTGGGGATAATGTAACAACACTAGTTTTTTAATATATTACCTTAAAATTATATATAGATCATTTTCAGTTCTAGGAACTAAGATGACAAGAGATTATAAGTCCCGGTGAGACCAGAATAATTTTTTGAAATATATTAAATATATTTTACATCACAGATGAGCATTTTTATGAAATGGTGGAATAACTCTTAAATGGTGACTTAGATAAGATATATGTTGTTTTTTAAGCACAGATCTTTGTCTCTAGCCTAGGTGGGACATTGATATGGTCAATATTTGGAGTTTTATTAAAATTCATCACATGTGGAAATAATAATATTAACTTATATATTCATTTTATTAAGTGTCCTAGTGACCTATTATTTTCCCTATTTAAACTTATGTATAACCAATTCATTGGGTTGGCCACTTAACCCTAATAATTGTGAGATAGGATTGATGAAATCACTGAAAAATGATTATGATGAATTAAAGATCATTTATTCTAATATAATTCAAGGATCTCACTAACAAAAACGAAGTGGATTCGTTCTTCATCAATGATCGATCCTTCTCTAGGTGGGATGTGGTTTTATTAGTATTAATACCCATTTTATTATTCCTATGATGAATGTGAAAAAAATGAACTATAATATTGATTCTTCAATCATTTTTTTTCTAGGTAAACTTTATCCATATTTGTCTTTTTTTTTTTTGATTATGTTATATCTATTTGTTAGTCATTCAAATGGAAATGAATCAAGGATAGTACAAACATTGTCTGGATTTGTTCCTCATATGTGTTTTTTTCATTTATTTTCCCATAAATCATTCATCATGGCCAATCCCTTTGGACCATAATTTAATGAATACATGGTAATCAGTTATTTTACACTCATTTCATGGTGCAAGTAATTGATAACACATATTAGGGTATGGATTGACGATGAGACCGACCTATGATGGTGATTAAAGTGGATCGGGACCATGTTTTCGGATCCTATTTTCAGTTCTTGTTTGTGATGGTGAAATGACCTAATAGTGACTGTTTCATTAACATTTGGATTGTTGGTGATTGTATCTCCTGTGGTGATCGAGTGCAATTGACATAGATACACATTTTGTGTAGAAAATCACTGAGGAATCTATTACAGTAGTAGGGGATGAGGATTCCGTGGGAATAATGTAACACCCCATAGCCTATATTGATAAATATTTAAATATCTGAAATATATGACTCATATCAACAAGGTCTTCCATTCATTTTGACAGACTACCTGATTTTAACCCCGCATTTAAGCGTTCTTGGCTTGGAGTAGTGATCAGGATGGGTAACCTTATTGGATGTTTCTCCGGATGTGTGTGAGTGAAGATGAAGTACATTAGAAAGAACGTGTGTTGGATTGTGGGGAAATCCATTAGTTAGATGAACTATTTGGGCATGTGGGTTGTCCCTAGTGTGGGGGAAATTTGTCTTCAGGGTAACTGGTGGTACCTGGAGGGCCATCACCCAACGAACATGTTAGGGTGGGGTGTATGTGATATCAGTGGGGCCTAGTACTTATATTGGTCTTAGAGGAGAAACTCAACCTCTCGTCTATGGACCTTAGGGTGGGTATCACATGTCTGTGGGGAAACTGGTGGTACATGGAAGCCCAAGACCCTAGGACCATGTTAGGGTGGGATGTATGTGTTATCAACGGGGCCCAGTTGTTACATTGGTATCAGAGGTGGAACCCAGTCTTAATTGTGGTGCACTTCCTTGGTTGAGAAACAGAGTCTACAATGAGGATTTTCTCCTCTAAAGGGGGTGAATATAAAACCAAATAATGATAAATCATTAAATTATAAAATGATCTGACTCATGTCAATAATGTGAACCATTATTTTGGGGATCCCACCTGATTAGATCTCCACAGTAAATCGTGGATGTCTTGGAGTAGTGATCAGGATGGGTGACCTTTTTGGAAGTTTCCCAGGGTGTGTGTGAGTGAGGAAAAGGAACACTTGAAAGAACATGTGTTGGCCTACAAATAAATTCATTATTCATATGTCCAATTTGGGAATGTGGGTGGGCCTAGGGTAGGGACCCTCTATCTATGTGGCAACTAGGGGTACCTGGTAGGCCAGTACTCGATGTCCATATTAGGGTGGGGTGTCTGTGCAGTTAGAGGCACCAATATTTTGACAAAGAACCTATGGTTTCTATGAAATTATGAACTATGGGGCACCTAAGAAATGAATGAATTCTCGGTATGGGTCCCTAGTTGGGGTACTTGTAATGCCCCGACCCTAGTTACCCAGAGTCGATGCATTATTACATAACATTCGCATGATCACAAAAGATCATGTCTCAAAATACTGATTAGTTTAGTATCCTTGGAAACAATAGATACATTCATAAGTCTTACTTTAAATCATAATGTGAAAAAATAGAACAACATAGTCTCCATATTCCACAATCATATCCCCTCAGACTATCCCGATAGGTAATTCATAAAATACTTCTTTACATCCTAAGAAAAATGAAACATATAAAGGGGTGAACTTAGATGGACAGTAAGTATAACAATATAGCAGAAACTTTCATAAATATGCGTCAACACATAAGGTAATGTATAACTAAAACAAAATCCTTTCAAAAATGAACTCCAGTATAATATGGAAAAAATATGATGAAATAATTCCATTTACTTATTCACATGGATATTCTACTAGTTTAATAATCCCATGCAATATCAATAACCACTTTCATAATGATGGAATGCAGAATGCCAGACTATCATAACCACATAGTCAAGGCCTTGTGCGAAGACTACAAATAATATTTTGTGATGTCCTTGTGTCAATACACTAGTTTGTCTCATGATACCTACCAATTAATCAAGGAGCTATAGCGGGTTCCACCTGTCACTTACTAAGTCCAATGCATTCCCCATTACAAAAGGATTAAACATAACATAATCATTCATATTAAAACTAGAATACAAAATGTCAACACGTTATCCACAAACCATGAATAGTATAAAGATAACACATCCACAGTCAAACATATCACAAAACCTTCAATAAAATATGGATGTTTTGAATCATAATGAATCAACTTCAAATAATCTTAAAATCCATCAAAGGATGTTGACAGAGATGAAATCAAAACTATTTGAGAGAAATATCTCCTTTTTTGAAATCATTTAAAAGTAACATAATTATAAAAGAAAACATTTACTTTGAAATTATTCTTATAATATTTTAGTGGAATATTAGATGATATTATAACAGAGGAAAATAGTTTCACCAGCTGTCTAAGTTAAAAAATACATTCTTATCTTAATTTGGTCGAAAAGGTTAAAAAGGACCTTGTTGGGAAAACGACAGAAAGATACCCTTATAAAAATATTATAAAAATTCAAACAAGAGTATAAATGACTTTAACCCACAGTCTATAAAATAGTAAGAATGTTTTGAAATACATTTTAAAAAAACATGGATGTGGATGACCAAGAGGTCCTAGTAGATAATTACGTATAAACAACCTTGGATAATGAAGAGATTGTAAAATAAAACCATACCTTGTACATTTCCTTGGTCGAGGGATGTTTAACCTCCTATATAATGGTGGAATAATTTTTATTATATTATACAAGAATCATATACATTAATATGATATCATATATGATCTTTTAACATTGTTTTGTTAATAATATCATAGAATTATCGTTGTACCAGGTGTTAATGATTTGTTTTCCTTTATATTATTTGTTATACGAGTCATATTTGTTATGGATGGGATGTATCATGTTCATATCCCAAATTATATCATGTCTCTAAATATTATTTTTATACATAAAATGAAATTTACTCTTGAATTCATACGATGGGTAATGAATCTAATCGCGTTCGTGGAGAGGGTAATCCGTACGTACGCACAAGCGAAAATATCATTCCTTTGATATTAAAATAATATTTAATTGGATATTATATCATATATACAGAGTAATTATCATGTTATATTTATTATTTACATGAATTACACATCATTATTATACCCATCCAAATAATAATGTATTGAATAATAGTTACACCACGACGTGGAGACGGTAATCTGTACGTACGCACATATGCTGACATGTCATTAAAAGGATGGACAGAATAATGAATATGGTTGTACCATATTTATAATAACATCATAGTATATAGAAGATATTGGAGTTATTATATTATAATGGAAATAACAAAGAAAGAAGAAGTGGAAGAAGAAAGGAACTTGAAAGAGGGTGGTGAAATTATTACCTCTTCTCCGGGTTCTTCTTCTTGATTTGATCAAAATGGTTCCTTAAGTTGCCTTTATGACAAAAATAAAGACTCTAGGATTAAGGGAGGACGGTTGATATGGTATTTGGGCAGAGTTTGGCCAAGACAAATGGCTTTTAAGGTGTCAATTAGAGAGAAGGGGGAGTTCCCTTTTATAAGAGGGGTGAGGGGCACCTATGGAAAGCTTGAAATATTATTTTATAATAAATTTATTTTCAGTTTCTAATTGCCCCAAAATAAATTATTTAAAGTATAAGGTGGGGATGGGTTGAAAACCACCCAACCAATAGGTTTTAGGTAGGATTGGGTCACTATATTAACTTTATCTTTTAGATTGAACTCTTAGTTAAATAGTTTGACATTAACCATGTCTCTTTGTATTTTTATAATATATAGTTAATAAACTTACTATAAACCTTCAAGAGAACCCCATGTGGTTCATTAATGATTCAACTATCATTATATAAGTCTTTTTTCTGATCTTTAGATTTTTAATAATATTATATAAATTAATAATATAATATTTGTTTTAAAATTCCTTTTTGTAAATTTTTTCACTATTTAATACTTGAATTTTTTTAAATTCCTAAAAACTTTATTAATTCAAAATAAATTCATTTAATCTACTAAAATATATCATATTAACCTATAAAATTCCTTGTTGTCATCAAAACTTTCAAATTATATTTTTTTTTAACATTTATAATACCGTTTACTTGATTCATTTATTAATAAGGAAAATATTGCCTCATCATTATGTCATAAATAAATTTAATTATTCAATGTCTAAAAATTATAAATAAAATACCATTATTTAGGAAATATTTTTATCTTTATAATGAATATTTATTTCATAGAATATAACATCCCTATGTAGAAATTGTTTTGCTAAAAGTTATATGCTTATGTCATTTTTGTATTTACTTTAACTTAATTAATATAAAGTGTCATTATCACTTACAAATGGCTCCCTGGGGTCCCAAAATTGACCTAAAGATTCCCATGGTCGGAAATATATCATCCAAAAGATTTAGGATACGTGTTAGGGAAATTTAATATTATTATAAAATAATTTTTTACCTTTATTTACCAGATCTACCCTTTAACCCTGGTAAATAAAATATTTACCGATGTAATTATTCAAAATGTCTAAAAATAAAATTAACCTATTTACACAATTTTTACCTCCTAATTTTAAATAGAGAATCCATTTTTCTAAATTCATAACACAAAAGTGGAAGAAATTAAATTAAAACTAATTCCTGTCATCAAAACAAAAAAGCGTGTTTTTAAGAAATAATAACCATCAAAAGATTAAAACTTGCTTATGTCCATTTTAAATGTGTAATTACATCCAATGACCAAAATTGGATTAAATGGTAAAAATATATTCTAATTACACTTTAAAACCACTCAATAGTAAAATTTATCACTGTAAATTCTTTGGATTAAAAAAGCTGTTTTTAATTAATGTTTAGTAATTTTCACTATTCATCAAAAATTGAATGTTTTCTAAAAAATACCAAAAATTCACCCTTGGATAATTTCAATATTATGAATCCAAAAATGATGTCCATTTTGAATGATAAAATTTTTAAAATTTCAAAATTTTGGTATTACTATTCATAACAGCTAGTTTGATTGGTTGTGGTTTGTGTTAGAACTCGAAGTTGCATACAACACACGCTACTGTATTATTCAAAGATAAGCGTACCGTGGATGCTTGGGGTGTTGCATTCTCCCCTCCTTCAAATAATTTGGTCCTTGAAATTTCTAGAATATTACTGCATAAAAATACTTGGGTGGTTCTTCGTCATTAGTTCCTCGGGTTCCCACGTTGCCTCTTCCATCTTATGGTTTCTCCATAGAACTTTTACCAGACAGGTCATCCGGTTTCTCAACACTTGTTCTCTGGTATCAAGAATACTTATGGGCTCTTCACAATAAGACAGATCGGGTTCTAGTTCTACTTTCTCATAGGTTACTACATGCATTGGTTCAGGCATGTATTTTCTCAACAGTGATATGTATAACACATCGTGAAATTTGGAGATATTTGGCGGCATTTCCAAACAGTAAGCTACAGCCCCAATTCATTCCAGAATGAAAAAAGTTCTGATGTAGTTGGGACTCAATTTCCCCTTCTTACCAAAATGTATAACACCCTTCAATGGAGATACCTTCAAGAAAACATGATCTCCTACCTAAAATTCCAAATCCTTCCTTTGGTTATTGTCATAGCTCTTTTGCCTAATTTGAGCTACTTTGATATGGGTTTGGATTACCATCACCTTTTCCATTGTTTCCTCACCAAGTTGTTGGCATACAATTTTTCTTTCACCAACATAATCCCAATAGGTTGGTGTACGAATGCTATTTCCATATAACGCTTCATATGGTGCCATCCGAATACTTGAATGGAAGTTATTTTTATATGAAAATTCTACCAAAGGTAAATATGGATCCCACATACCAGGAAAGTCAAGTGATCCAGATCTCAATATATCTTCTAAGGTTTGAATAGTCCATTTTGATTGTCCATCAGTTTGGGGGTGGTAGGCAGTGCTCAAACGAAGTTCAGTATCCAGGGATTTCTGAATACTTTTCCAGAATCATGAAGTAAAACATGGATCCCGATTATAAAGAATCAATAGGGGTACTCCATGAAGTCTCACAACTTCATTAATATATAGTCTTGCTAGATGTTCAAGTGGTAAATCCTCCCTTATAGCAAGAAAAGGTGATGACTTGTTAAGATGATCCACATTGACCCATATTGCATCGTTCTTTCTTGGAGTCTTTGGTAGTCCCATGAAAAATTCCATCATAGTATTATCCCATTTCAACTCCGGTATGGGAAGAGGTTGCATGAATCCTCTAGGTTGTTGTCTTCCAGCTTTCACTTATTGACAAACCATACATCTTGACACAAAATTAGAAATATCCCTCTTCATTTGTCCCACCAAAAATGTTCCTTCAAATATCTATACATTTTGGTGCTCCCATGGTGTATAGTGAAATTGGAACTATGAAAATCATCCAAAAATTCCCTTTTTAGATTAGGTATATCAAGAACACAAAGTCTCTTCTGGAATTTCAAAATCCCATTTCATATACGAAGTCAATCAATCTCCCATCATTCACAGCTTTACTCTTCTTTTTAAACTCTTCATCACCAGTCTGAGAACTATTTATTCTTTCTAGTAAAGATGGTTTGTCAACCATTTGAAAAATCATTGATGTTTCACTTTCCATGGTGATTCCCATATCAATCTTTACTAGATACATGAAAATAGTATCCCTTTAAACTCTCATCTTGTGACAAACTCCATGATCCTTTCTGCTCAAGGCATCTTCCACCTTATTTCCCTTCCCCGGGTGGTAGTATATCGTTCAATCATAATCCTAGAGCAGTTCAGGCCATCTCCTTTGCCTCATGTTGAGTTCTTTCTGTGAGAAAATATACTTGAAACTCTTGTGATTGGTATATATCTCAAATTGTTCACCATAGAGATAATGTATCTATATCTTCAAAGAAAATATTAGATTAGATAACTCAAGATCATGAGTAGGATTTTTTTTCATGAATTTTTAGCTGTCGTGATGCATAGGAAATAACCCTATCATTCTGCATAAGGATACAACCATGTCCTTTCTTTGAAGAATCAAAATAAATAACAACCCCATCATTCCACGATGGTAGATTCAATATTGGATAATTGACTAATATTATCTTCTATTATTAAAAAAAATATTTACAATATTTTGTCCAAACAATTTTAACCCCTTCACGTGGGAGCTTCATTAATGGGTTATCCAATCGGGAAAACTTCTGGACGAAACATCGATAATTACCTTCTAAACCATTAAAACTGCATACCTCGGTTATACTCATTGGTTCTTCCCATTCTTGGATTGCCCTTTTCATAGAATTATCAATAGAGATTCCATCCGTAGAGACAATATAGCCCAGAAAAGAAATCTCCTGAAGCCAGAATTCACATTTGCTAAACTTCACATATAATTCATGTCTTCTCAGAGTCTTCAGGATAATGCGCAAGTGATTTTCATGATCTTCATATATTTTTCAGTATACCAAGATATCTTTAATAAATACCACTACAAATTAATCAAGATATTCCTTGAAAACTCTATTATTTAGATCCATGAAAACATAGGGTGCATTAGTCAGCCCAAAAGGCATTACTATAAACTCGTAATGCCCGTACCTAGATTGAAATACTATTTTTGGAATGTATTCTTTCTTCACACACAATTGATGGTATCCAGATCGAAGGTAAATCTATGAAAAGTATTGAGCACCATGCAGTTGGTCAAATAAATCATTAATGCGAGGTAGGGTATACTTTTTCTTTTTTGTTATAGCATTGATCTCCCTGTAGTCAACGCACAACCTCATAGATCCATCATTCTTCTTAACAAAAAGAATAGGGGCACCCCATTAAGAAACACTAGGGAGAATAAATCCATTATTACTCAATTCCTATAGTTGTTTCTTTAGTTCCACTAATTCCATAGTGGCCATTCTATAAGAGGTCGTCGATATGGGCCTTGAACCAGGAATTAAATCAATGGAAAACTCAATTTCTCATTCTAGAGGATGTCTATGTAAATATTCTGGAAACACATCGACATAGTCTCTCAAAATAGGTACATCCTCTATTTGAACATTACTTTCCTCACCCATAATTATTTTATTCTGTTCCTCCCCAGTAATAGAATTTAGTTGAGCTTCTCGGGGTGGATCTAGATAATAATTAGGTGGTGACGATTCTTCTCTAAAGATAAGGTGTTCTTTATCATCGTCATCAAAAATAGCAACCTTCTTCTTCTTACAATAAATTTTTGCATCATGTTCCAAAAAATATATATACTGATGATTTTATCAAATTCAATCATGGGTATGACGATGATATGAGCAGATAAAGAACATTTATATGCCCTAATAGGAACTGATTCACAGAACATCGTAGCAATGATACTTCCCTTAGGAGTTTTGACTGACAACTACTTTATTAACTCAAATTGGAAATGTCTAATTTTCTTATCAAACTGGGAAGATATGAAACAATGCGATGATCCAGATTCAAATAAAGCATTGGCTAAACATGAAGAAACCATTAAATTACCTGCCACCATGTCTTTTGGAGCTTCTACCTCAGGAGTAGTGATATCATAAGCACAGCCTTGATCCATTGGCCTTTTCTGAGATAAGTTCCCCTGACGATTAGAACATTCATTTTTATAATGTCCCATCTCCCTGCAATTGTAGCATTGAACATTGGTAGCTTCTTTCCTCCCCTTGCAATCACGAGCTTAATGGAATTTTTCACCACACTTGTAACAGATTCCCATTCCATTCAAGAAAGTACTGTGGTGTTTCTTCCCACATTTACTACAGGATGGATATTCAAATTTTACCTTCTTCCCCTTATTTACATTTCCAGAGTGATCAGTAGATCTTTTCTTCTCTTTATTTGCTTTAAAGTCATAAGACATAGAGAATTCCTTTTCTGTCTTGATAGCACATGAGAAAATATATTCATACGATGAGAAGGATTGTGAGACTAATGCTCGATGGTGAAACGGTTTTACCCCATAATTGAAATGAATAATATTTATTTTTGGGTTACGTATATAATATGTACAATTCCTTGCTAACCTTGTAAATTTAGCCTCATACTTTGCAACATTCTCGTCCTCCTTTTTCCTCAGACTCAGAAATTGTCTTTCCATATCTGATCGATGGCCACAAGAGAAGTATTTTTCTATGAAAAGCTCATTAATCTCCTTCCATTCCATATTTGATACTTCATCATCTTCCTTTGTGTTTTGAATCTACGAAAATCATTGATCAGCATCTCCAGTGAGGCGGTAAACTACCATGATAAGTTTCTCCGTTTTACTACTCCCCATGGCATGAAATATTTTCTCTAAGGAATTTATCCATCACTTACCTACTAGTGGATTTTAACCTTCATTGAATGTTGGTGGTTGTGGCCTCATGATGTGATCTAACATTGATCCTCCATGCTATGGATAAGGGTGCTCTATACGGGTAAGGTTATTATTCATAACCTGAGTGAGTTGTCCTAGTATGGTGATAAGCTGATCAGCACCAATTGCATCACCAGCTCCAATATAATTATCTTGAGTAGCAGGGAAATCCCTACATGGAGTGTGTCCATTGATACAGTTTCCATTCCCTCCACAAGGATCCATTTTTAAATAATGGAATAAACTAGATTAGTTTATGAATTGAAATACATAATTCCAAATTTGTAAAACACTTAACATAAATTGAAAAGTTTATGGATATAATCCATAATCATAAAAAAGTTTCTTTGAGAAATTATATAGTCATAAACCATTCATAATGGTTTGTAAAGAAAACGAGGATTATCCTATCCATATCCCTTGGGAGTGTCATAACCAAGAGTACATCAATGCCTATTGTCGTGCACCAGTTTCCATTCGAGTCTAGCTCAAAGAGGTGTTTTGGGGTTTTACGCCTAGTTGCATCTGTTCTAGAGCTGACTCTACCTTCTCGTATCCATACAGGGATTTATTTCTTGTAAAACTCACAAAATCAATACAATACCAAAATTCTAGGAAGTTCTTATATACTAATCCTCAACTTCTATCTTAGGGCTATGTGCTCTAATAAGAGTGTATCTAAATCTAGCTTCCAAGGGTTGTACTAAACTTCCTCTGATACCAAATGTAACACCCCGATACCAGTTACCCAGAGTCAGTGCATTATTACATAATATTGGCATGATCACAAAAGATCATGTCTCTAAAGACCGATTAGTTTAGGAGCCTTGGAAATACTACATACATTCAAAAGTCTTACATTACATCATAAAGTGAAAAACTAAAACAACATAGTATCCGTAGTCCAAACTCATATCCCCTCAGACTATCCCATTAGGTCCGTTATAAAATACATCTTCAAATTCTTGGAAAAACAAAACATAAAAAGGGGTAAGCTCAGATGCTTAGTAAGGATAACATTGTAGCGGAAACTTTCATAAATTAGCATAAACATTTAAGGCAATGTATAACTAAAACAAAAGCCTTTTAAACCAGAACTTCGGCATAATATGGAAAAAATAAAATAAAATAATGAAATTTACTTATTCACATGGATATTCTACTAGCCTAATAATGACATGCAATATCAATAGCACTTTCATAATGATGGAATGCATAATGCCAGACTATCATAACCCCATAGTCAAGGACTTATGCCAAGACTACAAATAAGATTTTGTTAATTCCTTATACCAAGACATGAGTTTGTCTCCTGAGACATATTGATGCTTTGAGGAGCTATAGCAGGCTCCACCCATCACTTACTATGTCCAATTCATTCCTCATACGAAAAGGTTTAAACATAACAAAAACATTCATACTAAAAATAGCATATGAAATGTCAATACATTATCCATAAACCATGAATGTTATAAAAATAACACATCCATATTCAAACATATCACAAAACCTTCAATACAATATTGAAGTTTTGTATCATAATGAATCAACTTCAAATAAGCTTAAAATCCATCAAAAGATGTTGACATAGATGAAATAAAAACTATTTGACAAAAATGTCTCCTTTTTTGAAATCATTTAAAAGTCACATACTTATAAAAGTAAACATTTACTTTTAAAATAGACTTATATACTTGTAAGGTAAGCTTTGATGATTTTATAATGGCGGAAAATATATGCCCCCGCCATATAAGTTAAAAAAGTCATTCTTACCTTAATTTTGTCGAAAAGTTTAAAAAGGACCTTGTTTAGAAAATGGCAGAAAGATTCCTTTATAAACATCTTATAAAAAGTCAAACAAGGGTATTAATGAATTTAACCAATAGTTTATAAAATATTAATAATGTTTTGAAATATATTTTTAAGAAACATGGATGTGGATGATAAATAGGTCCCAGTAGATAATTACATATAAACAGCCTCAGACAATGGGGAGATTGTGAAATAAACCCTTACGTTGTACTTTTCCTTGGTCTGGGGTATGTTAATCTCTTGTATAATGTTCAAATAATTGTTATTAAAATATAAAATAATCATATACATTAATATTATATAATATATGATCTTTTAACATTGTTTTGTTAATAATATATAGTATTATCGTTGTTTCGGGTGTTAATGGATTCATTTTCATTTAGATTATTTGTTATGTGAGTCATATATGTTATGAATGGGATGTATCTTATTCATATCCAGAATTATAGCATTTCCTTAAACATTATTTTTAATCATAAAATGAAATTTAGTGTTGAATTCATACGATGGGGAATGACTTTCATCACATTCATGGAGACGGTAATCTGTATGTACGCACGAGCGACAATACCTTTTCTTTGATATTAAAATAATATATAATTGGATGGTATATCATATATACAGAATCATTATCATGTTATATTTATTATTTACATGAATTACACATCATTATTATACCCATCCAAATAATAATGTATTGAATAATAATTACACCATGACGTGGAGACGGTAATCCGTACATACACACGTATGGTGACATGTTATTCAAAGGATTGATAGAATAATGAATATGGTTGTCCCATATTTATAATAGCACTATATTATATAGAAGATACTAAAGTTATTATTTTATAATGAAATAAAAAATAAAGAATAAGTGGAAGAATAAAGGAACTTGAAAAAGGGAGGTGAAATTATTACTTCTTCTTCGGGTTCTTACTTTATATTTTATTAAAATGGATCATTATGTTGGATTTCTGAATATACTAAGGACTCTAGGGTTAAGGGAGTATAGTTTAGAGGATATTTAGGTTGAGTTTTTCTGAGCCAAATGGATTTGAAAGTATGAATTAGAGTGAAGGGGGAGTGCCCTTTTATAAGAGGGGTGAGGGGCACCTTATGAAAAACTAGAAATATTATTTTATAATAAAATACTTTTTAGTTTCAAATGGCTAAAAAATAGATAACATAATGTATAAGGTGGGTATGAGTCGCAAAACACCCAACCAATAGGTTTTATACCGGTTTGGGTCACTATATTAACTTTACCTTTTAGATTTAACTCTTAGTTGAATAGTTTGACATTTACAATGTCTCTTTGTATTTTTATATTATATATTTAATAAACGTACTATATACCTCCAATAAAACCCCAAGTGGTTCATTAATGATACAAGTATCATTTTATAAGTCTTTTAGCCGAACTTTAGATTTTTAGTAATATTATATAAATTAATAATATAATATTTGTTTTAAAAATTCCTTTATAACAATTTTGACACTATTTAATAATTGATTTTTGTTAAAATCCTAAAAACTTTATTAGTTCAATGTAAATTCATTTAAGAAATCCTAAAATGTCATATTAACCTAAAAAACTTGTGTATGTCATAAAAAAATTCAAATTATATTTTTTTAACATTTTTTATATCATTTACATTATTCATCCATTAATAAGGAAAATACTGCTTCATCATTGTGTCATAAATAAATTTAATTATTAAATGTCTTAAAATTATAAATAAAATAACTTTATGTTCTAAATAGTTTTATCATTCTAATGAATATTTATAGTCTAATAGATGACATATATAACCCTATGTTAAAATTGTTTTTCTAAAAGATAAATGCTTATGACATTTTTGTATTTACTTTACCTTAATTAATATAAAGTGTCTTTATCACTTACAAATGGCTCCATGGGGTCCCCAAATCGTCCCAAAGATTCCCATGGTAAGACATGTATCATATAATAGGGTTAGGACTTGTGTTAGGGTAATGTAATATTATTATAACATTATTGTTTACCCATATTTACCGGATTTACACTTTAACCGTGGTAAATAAAATATTTACCAATTAATTATTCAAAATGTCTAGAAATAAAAGTTACCTATTTACACAATTTGGACCTCCTGATTCTAAATATGGTATACATTTTTTTAAATTCAAAACACATATGTGGAAAATTTTAATTTAAAATTAATTCCCATTGTCGAAACAAAAGGCGGGTTTTTAAGAAATAATAACTATCAAAAGATTGACACTTTCTTATGTCATTTTAAATGGGTAATTACGTCCAATGACCAAAATTAGATTAAATGGTAAAAATATATTCTAATTATACATTAAAACCACTCAATATTATAATTTATCACTATAAATTATTTGAATTAAAAAAGTTGTTTTTAATTAATGTTTAGTATTTTTCACTATTCATCACAAATTGAATGTTTTCTAAAATATAAAAAAAATTCACCCTTGGCTAATTTCGATATTCAGAATCCTAAACTGAAGTCCATTTTGAATGATAAAATTTATAAAATTTCAAAAGGTGGGTATTACTATTCATAACGGCTAGTTTGATTGGTTGTGGTGTGTGTTAGAACTCGAAGTTGCGTACAACACGCGCTACTGTATTATTCAAAGAGATGAATACCATGGAAGCATGGGGTGTTAAAGTACTAGGATTTCGTGTGGGTTTAAGTTTTACATGATTTGTGAACCTATCACAAAGAATGTGAATCAATTTAAAAACATAGCATGGATTTCATAGGATACACACCAATCCATACTTGGACACGACCATCCATATGTGCACACAAGCAGGAGTACATTGGATCAGACACACCATATATTCAGAAATAAACATAGGTATAGTTCATGATACATAGGAATTGGTACCAAAGGGACACATTGTGTACTTCTTAAATGATGGAGGGGCCAGTTGTTACGAATAACCTATGGGTTCTATGAAATTCTATATTACACAACATGTAAGTAATGAATTCATGCCTTTTATGGGGCCCTAGATGTGGTGTTAAGGTTCTATGTGGGGTTAAGTATCACATGGGGGTGACCCATATCACACAATGTGTGACTAAATTCACAAACATAGGTTTTATTTTAGAGGATACATGCCCATCCATACATAGACAAGACCATCCATAGATAGACATGGTCATAAGTACATAGGCTCAGACACACCGTGTATTCATACACAGACATGAGTATAGGTCGTGATACATGGGTCGGACCCTATACCAATGGAACAAGTCAAGTACTTCTTCAATTATGGATTGGATCCCATATCCTCTTCATCTTGAACATATGTTGTGGGATTTTTTTTGTTGATCCATTCCCTGAGGGTTTAGTATGGACTCACATCTTGTGAAAAGTGTGGTGATCCCCTCAAAAGAACTCTGTATTTCGTATAGTTACTTTAATCCCACCATGTGGCCCAAAGTGTGATATTATATAATCATCATTACCCTAGGTGGGGTTCTTGGTATCATCATAAACAACAATACATGGGTGTTTATCCCCTACATAACATTTTTATTCAGATTTGGTAATTAGTTTAACCCATTTTTTTGGGTGTGATCCCCATGGTGTTTACTTGGACACCTACAATGGTACAGGTCGTGATATATGGGTAAGACCCGGTACCAAATAGACATTTCATGTACCTCTTCAATGATGGATTGAATCCTCTATCCTCTTCATCTTGAACATATTTTGCTGGGATTCATTACCTTAATCCATTCTATGGAGGTGAAGTTTGGAGTTTCATTATATTCATAGAATGGTTACCCATTTTATTGAACATAATCTATCATACAGTTATGGGAATCCCTCCACAGGGCCCACAGTGAGATCCTCTATCATCATCATTACCCTAGTTGGTGTTCTTGGTAGAATCGTAAACAATAATACATGGGTTTTTATCCCTTACATAATAGGTTTTTCAATATTTGGATATTAGTGCACCACATTGCCTTGGGTGCGATCCTCATCAATGTATCGATATCTTCATACTTTCATCACGTACATCCTTTAGTGATACCCAATGATCATGATAACTCAGTGGGATTTCATGAGTGATATCTGACTCATGGATTGTGGTCTCTAGGAAAAGTTTTATGTGGATTCTTTAAGCATTAATCCTATATGGAAATTTTGTAGTGATATTACCTGACACGGTGTGTCTACTATGAGTCTATCTGGATGTTCTTGTTATATATTATGTTTATATTTTCCAAATAATGATCTGACTATTATTCTGGATATTATATACTTATTGATTCTGAAGTTTCATACTAGGTATTTTTATACTCCCTCATGTATGAAGTTTTCCTATTGATTTCATAACTTATGCAGACAACAAAACATATAATGGTTTTTAGAGGGATCGGGAAAAAGTAGATCTTAGTGAACCGAAATGACTGAGGTGTGTTCCTATGGTAACATTAACAACAGTCCTCACCCACATTACAGGGTGAACATGTTTCAATTTCATTTTTTTGGGATTCTATTTTTTCCATTAATTTCAATACCATGTTTTCATACTGTGATGGTTGAATTTTAGATGTATGCAAGCATGAATATTAATTTTTTAAAATTTCATAAATTTATTGTATTAGAGATTTATTCTATGGGTAACAATAAATTTGGATAATACCTCACATGGGTATTAAATTCCTACTCAATGATGTTCTTTAACCCTTGGACTATTGGAGCCTATATTGGGTTAGTTTTGGTTTAGGCCTCGTTGAGCTGATTCGATACAAGGTGGTATTAGATAAATAAGTTCCACTTTTGGACTGGAGTTTGCGAGATTGGTTTGGGGAAATAATGTTAAGTGTTTTGAGTTTGAATCTCAGGACAGAGACTCAAGTGTTGGATGTTGGTCAACATATCCATACACCTGAAATCTGATGACCTTCATATTAG
The DNA here is from genome assembly GCA_963277665.1 of Viscum album. NCBI lineage: Eukaryota > Viridiplantae > Streptophyta > Magnoliopsida > Santalales > Viscaceae > Viscum > Viscum album. Next base: position 822,994,110 of record OY728148.1, on the reverse strand, counting down.
CACACTACATTTGGACTCTGGTTGTAGGGAAAACATATGTACATTCATAATATAGGAATGGGTTATGGTATCCATTTACATATTGATTTATCTCTATATAAATATTCATTGATTGTGGTACACCATGTCTATTTTAGAATGCCTCCACAATTTTTTCAATCTTTGATTTTTAATTGGGATGTCGAGGGTGATCCTATGAGTGATGAAGATTTTATAAATGGACCAATTCAAGAGTTTTAACCTCTATATGGTGCACCAGTCATACAAAAACATTTCAAATAGTAGCGGTAAAGAAGGTATAGGCGGATGAGGAGTGTAGGCTGACCGTGCTTCAAGGGTTTCAGTGATAGTGACCTATCAGGTTTCTAGTAAATCTTTACCCGTATGTGGATGATGATTATATTTATGTGGTGATTCTATTCATTCACCTTTTTAGGAAACCTATAGACTAGATGGTGGTCCTAACAGAGAGCCTTCTTCATCGGTCTGTAGGAAAATAGTGGGGAATGATGACCCAGTCGTAAAATGGGGAAACTCTAGAAGGGTATGAAGTTGAGTTCCTTTTTCTTGTGAAGTTGTCTCTAACTACATTGATGGATATGATCATATTGGATCTTCTACCACTTAAGAAGAGTGTTATGATTATGAGTGAGTATTCGTCAAGGTTCACCAACCTCTCATATTATATTATGGATATGGTGTATGATTAGTTCAATAATATTTTAACAGTCAAGTGGGGACTATAAAAATACATCTAAGACATTGTGATGCCTCTAGGAATTCTTACCTATGTTGAGGTGTTAGATCATACATTTATGGATGATGGTTTCTTAGCTGAGTAGACATAGAAAATTTATGCGAACAGTGGGCATGCATGGGTTGATACTTCAGTAGTAGGGAGTCGACAATAGACACATGGACCTAGACATGAAATAAATTTTAGGAGGTGATCTCAATGTAGAGGTTCTTTGGATTAATTCTCAAAGGATGTATCTATCTAGTTGAGGGAGAGTCAATGTGACTCATGAGATGGTTGGGGATATCTTAAATGAGATTTTCATCCATTGTACAACTGATATAGAGATAGTGGATAGGCCGCCTAGGCAGAGGTGAGAGTAGGAGTAGGAAGTTCCATATGGTGGTGGATGTTTCAGAGGGGCTAGGAGAGTATCTGTATGTGGTAGACATTTTGAATTATTTCCAACACCACCCCCATGTGGTCCACTCCATATTCAGGGAGATGGGGTATAAGGTCAAGGGAAGTTGTAGTTGGTTGAGGCTTATACCCCAGATGTCCCAGGTATGATATTAAGAGTAATCATTTTATTTAATACTTTTTCTATAGTACTTATAGACATATGTGTGAGTAATTACTCTCATGTAATTTATATGGTTGTAGAATTTTAGATTATGGTAGACCCCTTGCTCGACCCTTGTGATTGGAGACTTCTACTCGAGGTGACCCATTGATCACATGCTTTTGTAAATGGTGTATCCTAACTCATCAATTTGAGATTTTATTTCCAGATCTCATTATAGCAGCAATGAGGACTTATAACATCATCTAAGGTATAGACTGGTTATCTACAGTTCATGAAAATATATATGTTTTCAGAAGCTGTATGTGGTGTTTTCATTGTGATTAGACATGGTTTCCCTTCATGGGAGAAAAGGAAAACAAGGAAGATCATGATGAACTCATTAATTTGGGGTTGAATATGATTACTTTGTCAAGTGGGTATCATTTCCCTTCATTAGGAGGATACTATAAGTTTTTAGTTTCTATCAGTGGTAGTGGAACATGAGGATGCCTTCCCATAGGATGTTCTAGGATTACCTCTCATCCATGAAATTAACCTCTACGTAACCTATACCCTAGTATAGTCCTGATATATATTCTGGAATATCAGATGTCTCACGTAAGGGTTTTCAATCTGAGGGTGACATTGGTGGACTTGAAGAAGAATAGATTTGTTGGACCTAGTGTTTAACTTTGGGAAACAACAATGTTGTTCTCCAAGAAAGAAAATGGGAGATTGAGGTTCTGGGTGGATTATAGTAACCTAAACCAGGTGATCGTAATGAAAAAGTGTCCACTACAGAGGTTCGACAACCTATTTTTTCAGTTGATAAGATTATGATGGTTCTCGAAGATTGACCTCTTATCCTGCAATCACAAGCAGTGAGTACCGATGGAGGATATAATGAAGATTACTTTATGATGTTTTCATGGTCACTATAAGTATATGTTGATACCCTATTTTGTTATAAACAACCCAAAGGTGATCATGGGACTCCTGAATGGGATCATTCATTTTTTTTCTTCAACCTGTTTGTTGAAATATTTATCGACGGTATCCTAGTGTACTCAGTGGTTGAGAAGGAGCATAATAAACCATTAAGGTTATTTATGTATATAATCTGAGACCAACATATTTACATAAATCTCTTTAAATTTTAATTATGGATTCTGGAGTTCCACTTTTTGGGAATGTTTATCTCAGTATATGGTTTAGCAGGGGACTCAAGAAAGGTTAAGGAAGTGTAAGCTTGGTAGCCACCTAAGAGTGTGATGGAGGTAGGGAACTTATTTGGGATAGGTGGTTACTATCATTGGTTAATACATAATTTCTCATAGATATCATCTCATATGAAATCTTTGACCCAAAATGGTAAGGATTTGTGTAGATAGATAGGTTCCAACTATCTTTCAAGGAGTTGAGATTGATATTGATGAGCACTCCCATCTTGAGATTTCCATAGGAAGGTATTCAGTAAGTAGTTTTCTGTTATTCATCAAGGGATGGGATTGGTTATGTTTTGATGTAGTGGTATGTGGTGATTTCCTAAGGTTCACATCATTTGAGGTCACATGATAATAACCATGGATGTCAAGATCATAAGTTAGTAGTAGTATTATTCGCACTGAACATGTGGTGACGCTACCTTATGAGAGAGGGGTTATCATCAATTCTAACAGTTAGAGTCTCAAGCAAATAATCTATCAAAAGTTTCATAACATGATATAGAGGATATTTTAAGAGTTACTTTAGGATTATGACTTTGATATTATATATACTCCAATGAATGGAAATGTTGTAGCAGATCCTCTTAGTAGGATTTCTTATTAACATCGATTGAGTAAGGAGTCCGAGCTATTTTCCTCATTATAGTTATAATTTACAGATGGGAATTTAGAAGATTAAATCTAGTTGATGTTTTTAACCATTACCACTTATATTTAGTTGGGGAGGAACATCTTGGGGATGTCATTTGTGAGACCCTAGGTACTCATATATCCACTTGACTTGCTCTTGATGTATTTTCTTAAGGTGGGAATCATTTCATACATTTTAGTGGATTCATGATGGTACTAGGGATGTTACGAGAACATGTTTTGATGGAGTTTTATACATCTCCATTATAGGTACATCTAGGTGTGGATAATATGTATTAGGACTTATAACATCAGTTTTGTGGGTTGGGTATGAAAAAGGGGGTACTATATTTTGTCTCTCAAATCCATAATTTTCATCGAATAATGTCTGAACACCATGTTTGATCAATATTAGCACAAAACGTTGAGGTTCCATAGTGGGAGTGGATTGGGATATCCATGGAATTTTTGATGGGGTAACCATATAAATCTAGGATACATGATTCAATATGGGTGATCTTAGACCAACGCATGATGTCATAACACTTCTAAACTAATCTAGGTTAGTGTTTTCTAGACATATTTGAAAGACTCTATACGTAAGATATGGTATGGCTCTATGGAGTTAAATTTATGATTTTTTGACTATTATGATTTCATAAAATCTCATTTTTGTATGGTCTTGCAAGAGTCATTTGGGACTCTGTTTATTTTGGGAATGATATTTTACCCCTTGACAAACGGCTAGACGAACCACAGAATTCGGGTCTTGGAGGAAATTTTGTGGCCCTTCATTTTAGGCTTTGTTTGTAGGTGGGAAAATCACATACTGTTAGTAGAGTTTTCATATAATGACAACTCCAATTCAACTATTAGTATGGAACCATTCAATTCCTTCAACAAGGGACCATGTAGGTCACCACTATGTTGAACTCGCCAAGGATATTCTGTACCTGTCGTCCCAATGATGGTGTGAGACATTACAGAGATGGTGTAGATCATCTAATAGTGGATGAGGGTTGTACAAATCCATCATAAGTCCTATAAATACCAAGGATGGAGGACTTTGGTGTTTTAGAAGTTATAACATGTGTTCCTAGGGTCTCACCTTAATGTTAATTGTGGATATTTTTCTATGGCCAAAAGATGCATACCAGATTTATTGGCCCCTTGAAGAAACTATAAATAGCTGGAAAGTTGGTGTACCTATTATCTCTACTACAATAGTTAGACCAGATAAATGAAATATTCCACATATCATAGAAGAGGATGTATGTGCCCAACTCATCCCATGTTCTCGACTATGGAGAGGGGTAAATTGAGGATGAAGCTGACTTTGCAAATTATCTAGTAATGATTGATGATTGGTAAGATAAGATCCTTTATGAGAAAGTGATTCTATTATTGAATGTCTGATGGTAGGACATGGATCTTCAAGAGAGTGCCTAAGATATGGAAACATAGATGCAGTCTTAATACCCACATCTCTTTGTGTATCCTACTATTTTTAATTTCTATGAAATAAATCCCTATCGTAGGGTGGATGTAACGAATCTAATTTCACTATATATTGTTTTATAATATTATCTAGATTATTTTCACAGCTAGGAACTGAGACAACATGAGACTCTGAGGCCCAATAAAATCATAATTAGTTTTTGAAATATATTTAATATATTTAATATCTCTCACATAAACCTTTCCTAAAAAAGTGGTATAAATCTTTCGTAGAATCTCATATAAAAAATATGTGGATAGAGATGACCTCATAGCATGGGATTTACCTTATCTAGGACATAAGTATTGTCATCATAGGGTGTTTTTTTAAAGTCATCCTATGGGTAAATAATAAAATAAATTTTTTATATATTTTGTTAAGTGATGCATTGACCTATTATTTTCTCTATTAAAACATAATTATTACTAATTTATACATTTGGAATCATTACCCAGATAATTGTGAGGGTGATTTGGAGAAATCATTGGTAAACAGTTATGATGGAGTAGGGGTGGTTTATACCAATGGAATTCAAGGATCTCGCCAACAACAATAAATTGGATTCATTCTTCATCCTTGATCGATCCATCTAAAGGTATGTCATTATTATATTTAGATTAATCCACATTTTATCATTCCTATGATGGATTCGAGTCCATAATCTAATGAATTGACTCTCAGATCTGGTGTATTGTGGGTATGGGTTTGAATTATCTAGATTTGGGTTATTTCATTATTGATTATGTTATATCTCTTCATTTGTCATTATTGGACTCATCATGTCTTAATCATGTTTTCATGCACACAAATCATGTTTGGAGATTGTTGTACTCCTCATGTTTTAATCACGTTTTAATGTTTTTATATCATTTTTAACATATCACAAATCACGTATGCCTCTAGTAAACTATGTTTAATTTGGTTCTACTATGTTTTATTATTCTAATGCTTTTGTCTAATCCATTATGTGAGTATTACTTCTTAAAATAGTCTATAGATATTTGTATATGTCTGTGAAACCATAAGTCTACTACCTATTCTAGATTTTGATAAGGTATGTGGCACCATAAGCTTACTACTAGTTCCAGATTTTCGGAATGGGCCAGACATCATTTTCTTACTACTATTTCCAAGACTCCATTCAGCATTTAGACAATGGACTAGACACCGTTTACCTAACACCGGGACCCTGCTATCAGTTTTAAATTTCACAAAGGATCTGCTACCATAATATAGCTACTGATTCCATAGTTGAAAAAGGAATATACACCACTACAATGATACCGCTCTATGGAAAAGGAGAAGACACCATGGTTGTCGCACTATAAATGTGGCCCCAAGACTTTCTCACCACAACTGTGACAACATTCCATACACAACCATTTTTTCTTCATTTTCTAAATAACATGATTTTTTTTCTAACGGTTACATTTGAGTCATTTAATAACACTAAAATAATTAATACATTTTTGTAGGCATGATAGCTGACAGAACGGGGTACGAGGTATAGAAATAATTCTCTCTATCATCCGTAACAAAGACATACCAAAGGTAAAATATGTGGTGGTTCATTAGCTGTATATAGATTGTGCAGTGGATTGAATTAATTAAAAATAGAACACATACACTGAAGAACACACACAGAACTCTCAATTCAAGGTAGATGAACTTTTTTGGATGAAAACCACAAACATCCTCACAGCAGAAACTCTAAGAAGAACAAGAAATACAGAGCACATCCCATCAAACTGGAAACTAGAACACGAGATTCCTGAAACATTGTTTTCACAATAGGACTCAGAAATCGCATCTTCTACATAATACAAGTCCATAGAAACATAGAATAGAACTCAATGAATTTCCAATCCTTTCTCATTATCTTTGCTCTGTTGTATGCTGTTTTATTACCGCTTGAGTAGTGTGTGTGTGTGTGTGTCTGTTTGTCTGTATGTATTAAACCACACACTGTCTCCTACACCGAACTGAAGGATACATGATATCCTCACTCAAAAATATTTTACACCTTTTTTCACCCATATATAACTGTGGAAGTGGTCTTATGTGATCTGGTTTCTTATTTTCCCACGTATAATTGTGGAAGAGTTCTTGTGACCTGGACAGTCTTGTGTACTATTTTTAACCCTAATCCAGGGTGTAGATCAATGCTTTATATATATATATATCCTTGTGGTAGGCGATCACCAGGTGGAGTGTATTAGTTCTCTGTTTGAGATTGAACCACTTGTTTTATCCGCTGTCTTTCAATTTAGTTTTTCTCTATTTAAACGTATATTTCATAAAACTAAATTCTACATTGATAGTTAGTCTTGGACAATAATTATAACAATATTGACCTGTTATATTAGATTCAAAATGTTCTATCAATATCTCATATTTTTATAACTAATAGTTAATCATTCTTCTAATATACTATTTGAACAGTAAAACAATTATAATTTTACTACCTTGGTTAACTAGTATCTTGAAGCTATTTAAAAGGATTTTCAAATATGGTTTTAGTGGTGTTTTAAAGATCTTTAAAATTATGATAGATATAAATTTATAGTTTTTTAAAATTATATTAATTTATCCAGAATTATGGATTGGATGGTTCTTCTACCAACAGTCATCCATTATTTTATGGATCAATTTATGCAAAAAGGAATATTAAAATGAAATTACACATAGAAGTTATGGGTTTTGAGATTTGGTCTTCAAAAAAAGACGAATATAAGATTCCTACTACTATTATAAATATGTGTGATTACCCAAATAAGGATTCCTGTAATAATAATTGCAAATCCATGAATTCTCTATATTATTCTTTAGGAGATGAATAATTCAACAGAATTTATTCATGTAATACAACCAATGAAATTTGGGATACATTATCTATTTCAGATGAAAGAACCTCTAGTGTTAAGTAAATGAGACATGAAACATTTACTATTAAATATGATAAGTTTATAATTAATCCTTATGAGCCTATTTTGGACATGTATATCATGTTTAATAACATTTTCAACACTATGATCTGACTAGGAAGAGTTGTTACAACCAAGGATAAAATTATGAGAATACTCAGATTCTTGTCCTATAGATGGAGTACGACCTCTATATCGGTTATATAATCTTGTGATATTAGAAATATTTCAATAAAGAAGATTATAGGAATATTGATGATGTATAAGGAATAATTAAAAGTAAACAAAGAAAAGGATAATGAATACAAATGTAAATCAGTGACATTCAAAAATACTACCTCTAAACATAGGGACAAATATAAATTACAAGCCCTTGTAGAAATTTCCATCAATGAAAAATTATCAATAGATAGTGATGAGGAAATGCCTCCATTATCTAGATGATTTAGTATGTTTTATAGAAGAAATAATTTTTTTAGAAATCCCAACTTCAGAGGAAGATCTTAACATAAGGGAAATTGTAAAAGAAGTGGAAAATATGATGAAATAGTTTGTTGTGATTTAAAGATAAATGTACATGTAAAAGATGATTTCCCCAACCAAAAATATAAGAATTAATTTGAGGACAAGGATAGAAAGTATAAAAATTCCATGATGGAAACATGGAGTTCTTATTAGTACATATCATGTGACCCAGAGAAATTACATAATGAAGAGGATGAAAATCCTATATGTATTTTGTGACAACCTCATCTGAGGTAACCCTTGAGTCTCCTGTACAAAATTCCGATTATTGTGAAGATGAATGTGGTTAAATAAATAGGAAAATTGATGAAATTTTTTAATAATTCCAAATTCTAGATGACACTATTAATGAGCTAAAATATAAATATAAATATATAATTAAATATAATTCCTTGGCTACTACTGTCAAATTTGATCTTAATATAGAGAAAGAGAAAAATGATCAATTACTTAAAGAGAACAATAAACTCAAGTTATCTAATGAGAAATTGAAAATGGATATAGTGAAATTTATAAATGTAAAAAAATAATCCTACACAAATTGATGGAAAAAAATTTCCCCTGGAGACACTACAAATATAGGATACCAACCTGAGTTAAGAAATATCACCAAAAAAAAGTTTGTAACTAAATCTGGAAAATCTATTTTTCGACCTAAAAATGAAACTTTTTTTGATATTTCCTGTTTTGGAAAATCATTTACTACCTATAGTTTTTATATACCAAATAGAGTCTATTTTTCAAATATATTACATGTTTATTATAGAAAACCCATGAACAGGATTTGGGTTCCTAAAGCACTGATTACTAATGTTAATGGACCCAACCAAATATAGGTACCAAAATCTATTTTTTATTATATTCTAGGAAATATGCTTGAAGAGCTCCGGAAAAGGTTGTGGAACATGGAAAATGGATGTTAAAGACACATGATAGAAGGTTACTCATGATTTAATAATTTAATAAAGACTGGTGATGGGAATGTAACATTTGTTGACAATTCTAAATGAAAAATAATTGGCCTCATCCAGATTGGTAACTCTAACTCAGTTTTAATTTCTAAAGTACATTTTGTTGATGGATTAAAATATAATCTGCATAGTATCTCAAAACAATGTGATGATGGTTTTCATGTTAAATTTGAAAATGATTCTTGTAATATTTTTTACTTTGGAAATGAATTAGTATTTTTTTAGAAATGAAAATTTCTATACTATAAAATTAGATTAATTAATCCATAAAAAAATTTCATGCATATTTTTATTTCACAAAGTGTCTTGTATTTCAAATATGATACAAGCACACTACTACAAACACTAACTAAGAAAGAATACTATAAATGTTTTTTTCAAGGATCAACCCAAACATGAGTTTTCAAATGATAAAGTTTGTAATCCATGTCAAATGGGTAAATAGTAAAAAATCTATTTCAAACAAAAGAAAGAAGTTTCAACTTCTCAACCACTCTAATTGGTTCATATGGATTTTTTTGGACCTTCTAGATTCTCATGTATTAATGGTATGCACTTTTTCTATGTTCTTGAAGATGAATATTAAAGGTACTCTTGGACCATCTTCTAATCTCAAAAATTTTAATCTTCTTCTAATTTCACCAAGTATACTAGGACTATGGAAAATATTAGTGGTCTTAGAATTAAATCTCAAAGAGAGGTTACCATGGTCATGAGTTTGAAAATGATGTGTTTGAAACCTTTTTCTCAAAAAATGGCTATACTAATAACTTCTCATCCCCTAGGACACCTCAACAATATGGTGTTGTAGAAAGATAAAATTTAACCTTATAATAAATGGATAGAACCATTATTAGTGAGTATGAACTACCTATATAATTTTGTGAAGAAGCTGTCAATACAGCATTCTATATTATTAACAGAGTTTTAATATGGAATATTCTTAAAATAACTCCCTATGATTTGGGGAACAATAGAAAACCCAAGGTTAATTACTTCAAATATTATGGTTGTAAAGTCTATATTCTTAACACTAAGGATAATATTTATATGTTTTCATCCAAAAGTAATGAAAAAATATTTTTATGATATTCAATATTTACAAAATCCTATAGAGTCTTTTACAAAAGAACCAAATGTGTGGAGGAATATTTACATATAAAATTTGATGAGACAGATCCAAATTAACCAGATACCTCCTTAGAAAATATTGAGGATGATTTGTCAAATTTGGACATTAATGATAAATATTCAGACTATCCAATGAAGTTATATGTTAAAACTTCCGATACTGGAAATTCTCAAGATTTGAGCCATAATGAACCCAAACCTATTGAAGAACCTGAAATTAGTAGCCCTTGTTTCTGTAGATCGGTTAGAACCCATATAAACCATTCTATAGATGTTATTGTTGGAGATTTAGAAAATAAAAAATAGACCATATATTCTCAAAGAAATCCAACTGAACAACAATATTTCTTGTCAGATATTAATCCTAAAAATTTCACTCAGGAATTCAATGAATTATTTTGGGTGATGGATATGAAATAGGAGAAATTTCAGTTTGAATGTAATAATGTCTAGAATCTTGTGGATAGAACCATATTTAACTTGAACATATGAACTAAATCGGTGTTTAGAAACAAAGTAGTTGAATCTTGTAACATAGTTAGAAACAAAGTGATATTGGTTGCAAAAGGATATAGTCAAGAAGAAGGAATTGACTATGAAGAATCTTTCCACATTTTTATAGACTCAAATCCATTAGAATCTAGGTTTCATTTGAAGCACATAAAAATTTAAAACATTATCAAATCGATTTCAAGAGAGAATTACTAAATTATTATATAGTTGATAATGTTTTTATTGAACAACCCCTTAGTTTTACAAACTGTATATTTTCAAATAATTTTTTAAATTAACTAAGTCATTATATGGTTTAAAGAAAACTCCTTGAGATTAGTATGATATATTAAGTAGTTTTTTATTTCCAAAGGTTTTACAAAAGGTATAAAGGATCCTTATAATTTTATAAAATTAATTTATAAAGAAGAATTATTTGATCAAATCTATGTAGATGAAATTATTTTTGGATCGTCAAGAAATTTTTTATCTACTAATTTTTCAAAAATAATTCAAAATGAGTTTGAAATGAGTTTTATGGGTGAACCCAAGTTCTTCATTAGATTTCAAATATTTCAAAATAAGGAAGTTATTGTCTTAAATCAATGAAAATATAAAGAAGATATCATAAATTCTTTTTTCATGGATAACACTAAAAGTAGTGTTACTACAATGAGTACTACATGTAAGTTGGATCTTGATGGAAATGGTAAATATTTTGATCAACACAATTATATAGGAATGATTTGAAGTTCACTCTACATAACTTCTAGTTCGCCAGATATTATCTTTAGTGTTTGTATGTTTCTCTTTTTCAAAAAAAACTAAAGATTCACATCATCCTGTTGTTAAAATAATTTTAAAATACCTAAAACATACTACCAATTTAGGACAGTTTTATCCTACAGGACAATCATTTGATTTATTTAGCTATTTTGATGCTGATTTTGGTGGTTGTATGTTCAGTAAAAAAAGAACCTCTGGAACATGTCAATTTTTAAGAAAGTCTCTAGTATCATGGTGTAGTAAAAAATAAAAAAAATTTGTTGCATTATCTACTATCGAGGCTGAATACATAGCTGCTAGTAGTAGTTGTGAAAAAAATTTGTTGATGAAACACACTTTACTATGTTATTGATATCTATTCAGAATTCTATCTATGAATTGTAACAGTTCAAGTGATATTAACATCTCAATGAGTCTTGTTTCACATTCCTAGGATATACATATTTATATAGGACATCACTTTCTAAGAGATCATTATCCAAAAGGTGATATTACATTGGAATTCATTGCCACCGAACATCATATCACTGATATATTCACTAAGAAATTATATTTTTAACGGATAAATTACATCATACTTGAATAATGGATGATAATTCTTAAGTGAGTAGTTTAATGTTACATAGTTTATGGTTTCGCGTTTCATATTTTTACAATATATTATCTTGTAGTTCCAATATCACACTTAGAGTCTCACTATTACTGTCTCCCAATTACGGTCTCAAACTTGTTTCCTCTATAATACAGTAACACTATTTAGAGTCACACTATAATTATGACATCGTGACAACTTGTTCCGGTCTCACCATAATGACACAAGATTCTATTTTTAGAATTTATTTTTAAATATCGTTGTATCAATTATTTTATTGATTTTATGCCACATATTTTTGATTGTGATAGTTTAAATCCCTAAAATATAAAAACCTGATATTTTCCACACCTCTATTCACTTAGGCTCTCTTCTCTTAAAACCAAAACCCTTCTATACCAAACCATTAGACTTAATTGAACATTTACTTCTTCTTTAACCCAAATTGGAGGCCAATAATGAAGCTTTCATCTTCATCGACTCCTGATATGTGCCAGTCCTAGAAAAAAGTGAAAAAGGATATGAAAATCATTCCCATGAAACTGGTAAATCCATGCCATGCTGATCGAACCATAGTGCCAAATAATGAATTTTGTCTAAAATGAATGCTAACATGAATGTAGTTGTTTTGAAAGTATTGGAAGAATAGGGATGGTTGAACAGGTTCACAAAAGAGAAAAGAAAAATTTATCTGAAGCTAGTTTACTATTATTATTAGTATGTTTGGTTTTCATTCAATTTTGAAGATGATTTTGTAGTCAGAAGCTGGGTTTATAGTCAAAGGTATACATTGTTTTCGAGGTTGTGGGTCGACTGCCTAGGAATGCCTTATTACAGAATTTTTTAGGAATACCAAAGAGTTCTTACTCCAACTATTGAGGGGTTTATCCTGTAATAGGCTCTAGGAGGTTTAACTAGAAATGAGAAGAAGATATTGGAAATTACTACTAAGATGGATGGTGAGACAAGACTATTGTTTAAGTTTTTTCAACATCATATTTGTCCAAGGAAAGGGGATATTTCCAATCTTAAGTATCAAGATGTGTTCTTGACACATATTATGAAGAATGAACACAAGATCAATTTTTGTATGTATATTATACATCACCAATGTGAACTGGTCAAGACAACTTCAAAATAAACTTCTCTATTTTATTCAATGTTAATTTATTCAACGTTGTTTTCCAAGAGATTAGTTGGTCAAAATGAAGAAGTGGATAAAGTTTAAGGCTTTTCATTTCAAAGGATATAGTAAGAAGGATGAAAATTAGCTGGAACCCCTGGAAAAAATATTGGGTGGAAGATAATGAAAGAATTTTTTAAATATTAAACCCAGTATAAAACCATTCAAGACATTAGAATCTATCTAACTCTTGTCTGGAACCTGATGAAGTTGTTGAATACTTAATTGAAGAGATAGAAGATACCAATGTTTCACCTGAGGAAGAAACTGTTATAGACATAGATTATAGTGGCATACTTGTTCCACAATAAACAGTTGTAAATGATGTAGTTGCTTCTAAAAGAGGGGTTGATAGAGTAAAAGAGCCTCTTTTATAAATATATTATTGATGAGGATGTTCATAATGCTATGTAATAGTCTAATAAATAGGTTGAAACTAAAATAATAATATTTTATGGGGAAAGAGTGGTATAAGATTTTCAGCTAGCTAGAAAAGTGTAGGCTGACACTAATAGAGCTAGGAATTTGGAAAAGGGTTAAGAGACTAAATGTGTTTGTACTAAAAGATATAATCCTATTGAGGGATTGAAGAACCCTGTTTTTTAAATAATATAAGTGAACATCCCAATGGATTTAAATTTAGTAGATAACTGGTATAGATTTACAGAGTATTTTATTATCGTTGATTCTCAAGGATTTTCAATTAGATCAATTGATCCATCCATAGTGATTAATCTCAACCCAATATTTTCTAAATAAATTTTTCCTTCAATGGACTTTGAAACTTTTTCAGTTACTACTCTGGAACCTTCCAAAGAAACTCCTACTATTTTATGTAAAGATGATTTAAAAGTATATGGAAACACCTTGTTATCTGGATTTGAAAAGGTTATGAAGTCATAACTTTCCCCTATGAATAATCTCATTGAATGCGATGATATCTTACTGTTGGAGAAAATTTTATAGAAATTAAACTGAAAATGATTCATGAAATTCCAGATGTTAGGATTGAGGATAAATAGTTGAGTGATGAGGTGAAGTATCTAATATTTTTGGTTGAAGATGTGCATAAATTCTGGGGAAAAAAATTCAAGATTTTATTTCTCATCATGTTGAGGATGTTGGTGATGAGATTCCATAAAAGTATGTAACTATAATTCAAACAAATATGAATACATTTTATGAAAAAATGGTTGAGAGAAACACCAATATAGTCAATGATATGTGTGCGCTTGTTTTTGGACTTAAAAAGCTGACTGAAGAATATAAAGGATTTTCAAAAAAGGTTCTAAATCAACTAAAGTCTCTCACATCATCTATTACAGCCTCAACTGCATATGGAAAGCCATCTCAGCCTATGTAAAGTGACTTAATCATAAAAATTTCCAAAGATGAGTTTTAGTCAGTATTGATGGGTGTTGATAAGGAATGTTTCTCTGTTGTCATTAGCAATAATTACTGTGTGCTTGATTTGGTGAGGGACTGTACAAAGACTTCCAATAATGATCAAGAAGAAATTTATAAGAAAGTGTACTTCTACTTTAATAGAGTTTATTCTAAGAATGAGCTGGAGGATCACTAAAAGTATCTTATAGATAATTTGAAAATACCTCTAGTCGCAAAATTATTTAATGAGAAAGTGTAAAAGATCAAATAATTCACACCCACTCTGGAAAATTTCTTGTAGAAAAAATATGACTTTGAGAAGGGTATGAAGTATGGAGATGATAACATCACTGATTTCATTAAGATGTTGAATCCATATCTACATGGGAAATGTACTACTATTATGGATCCTATAGCTGAACCTTCGTGGCATAGTCCAACCCATTCCTCCTCCACAACCTTTTATCCAACTACCGTGTCTGTATCTTAGGCTTTGAGCTAGATCAAACCTATTATTATTGAACAACCGTTTCCTTGGTCTTCCACTAGACCATATTTTTAACCCTCTATCATTGAAGGAGTGTCTTTTCCTTCTCTCACATTTGGATGAATCCATTTTTAAACTTCTACTTCTTCTTCTATGTCTCCTTCTGATGTCTCTAACTAGGGTAAAAAAATATTGATGTCTCCGAAGAGAAGTGAAGGATGTATTTTTGATAGGTAGGTATTTTAATTTTCATTATGCCTGTAATTAACTCTCACATTTTTTTCAATACAATGTGAAATATTGTTTTTTATTATCTTAATTACCTTACATTAGTGTTTCTTTCTATATTTGTTTAATAATACCAAAAGGGGGAAAACATGATAAGGAATTTATGGAAGGATTTATGGAAAAAAGATCTTGATGAGGGAAAAACAATTTTTATATAGCCTATCACATATATACTTAGATATATTTTCATTAATAAAATATATATCATATCAATTCCATGATTTTTCATCATAAAAATTGGGTAGTTTTTAGAATCATTTTATTTTAATTATTAGAACAGATGTTTTGATATTTTTGGACTCTTCATGTATTAATCATGTTTTAATGGTTATAAATCATGTTTAACATTTCACAAATCATGAATGCATCTTGTAAACTATGTTTAATTTTTTTAATGTTTTATTGTGATAATTCTTAATTTTAATGCATTCTGTGAGTATTACTTATTAAAAAAGTTTACAGATATTTCGCTAAGTCTGTCACACCGTAAGTCTACTACTGGTCCCAGATTTTCACATAGTCTTTGACACTATAAGCTTGCTACTGGTTCTAGATTTTCGTAAAGAACCTGACACCATTTCTGAGCTACCATTTCTAAGACACTGTAACAAAACAGCATTAATAATTTTGAAAATGGACTCGACAGCGTTTACCTGACACCATGACCATGCCATTAGTTTTAAATTTCTTAGAGGATCTCCTACCGTACTCATGTTATAAGTTCCACAATTGAAAAATTAACAAACACCGCAAAATTGATACTGCTAAATGGGAAATGAGAAGACATTGTGACTATCTCACAATGAATATATCACTATGGAAGTGGAACCATGATGGTCTCCCCGCAACTGTGTCACCATTCCATACATAACCATATTTTTATCTAATCCAAATAAATTTAAAATATATTTCTTACAGTCATATTTGAGTTTTTTAATGACACTAACATAATTAATGATTTTTTGTATCAATGTCAGTTGAATTTATGTGGTACGAGGTGTAGAAATTTTGCTTCATTTTTCCATAAAAAAGACATCCTGAAGATAAAATATGTGGGGGTGCACGAGCTGTATATTGTTTGAGTAGTGGATTGCATGCAAAGAGAAGATAACGCATACATTGAAGAACACATGGAGAACTCTTTATTCTTGTTGGTTGAAATATTGTGATTTAAAACCTCAAAAATCATCAAGGTTCAATCTCTAAGAAGAATAAGAGCTACAATGCACATCTCATAAAACTGGAAACCAGAACACGAGATTCACGATACTCTCTTTTCATAAAAAGACTCAAAAATCAAATATTCTACATCTTAAAGTATATAGATGTATAAAACAACACTCAACGAATTTATAATACTTTATCAATATCTTTTCTCTTATGTGTACAATTTTGTTAATTTTCAAGTTGTGTGTGTATTTGTATTAAAACACACACAATCTCCTACCATGAAATGGTGTATACATGGTATCCTCACTCAAATATCTTTTACACCTTGTTTCACCCATGTATTATTGTGGAAGAGGTCTTGTGTGACCTGGTTTCTAGTTTTCCCATGTAGAATAGTAGAAGAGGTCTTATGACATAAAAAGTCTTTTGTAATTTTGTTAACCTTGATCCAGGGTGTGGATCAAATAATTTTATAAATATTTCTTGGTGGAAGGTGATCACATAGTGGAGTGGATTAGGTCGCATCTTGATAATGAACCCCCTTTTTTATCTGATGATTCTTTCAGTTTAGATTTCCTCTGTTTGAACATATATTTCAGAAGTCTAATTATCACTTTGAAATTAAGTCTTGGACAATAGTTATAACAGTCTTTACCTATCAGATTAGTTTAAAAATTTTAATCAATATATCATATTGGTAGTATTGAGAATTAATCAATATTCAGAGAAACTATTTGAATAGTCAAACTATTTTAATATTACTAACTTGGTTAACTAGCATGTTTTTATTTAAATTTGGGGAATCTTTTAAAGAAAATTGATAGTAATTTTGTTAGGAACTCAGTTCACCCCCTAAAAAGTGTCATACTATGACCAACAATCACTCTAATCGAAATGAATCGAGATAAACATGAATATTTTCTAAGGTCCATTCTTCATGTTGTTTGGTTTGTGCATTTCTTCCCCTATTCTTCGTTCATTGTTGGAAATACCTTTGGATTTAGGTTCAATGAATACCCAATAATCAATCATTTTCCAACCAATTCTCGGTCTAACATATTGACAACATAGATCTAGGTTATTTTTTATGATGAGATAGAGTTATAATAGTGACATTAGTGGATCAGGATCATATTTTGGGATCCCTGATTTTGGTTTCGACATGAAACGGTAAAATTACCAAAAAATAATGGATTCCCAGACATTTTGGATGGTCAAAGATTGGTTCTCCAGTGGCGATCAAGTGTGGTTGACTCGTATCCATATATTGAAGCAAAAAACACAAGGAAAAATTTGTGGTGGTGGAGTATGATTCAACTTGAAGAACCTGTGGGTTTTAGCAAATTCAGAACTACACTATGTGCAATGCATAAACATATTCTATGTATAGGGTCCTAGATACAGTGCTAGGGTTCCACATGGAGTTATGTATCCCACAAAACATGACCCTTATTACATGGTGTGTGACTAAACTCAGTGAATCTATTTGTATCATATATGATACGTGGATATTCATACATCTAAATAACCATACATACATATACACAGTCAAGAATACATGGGCTCAGATACATTGTGTACACAAACATAGAGAAAAGCACAAAACATAATACAAAGGTATGATAGAATTACAATGGGACATGATATAAACTTTTAAAACATTCTATGTACTTATTAAAATATTGTTTTAGACCTTTTCCATTTCATCATTGAAATTGTTTGTTATGGTACATTCAATTGATCCATTCTTTGATAGATTAGTATGTAGTATACTCTTATGCATAGAATGGTGATACTCTTTATGGAAATCAATCCTGGATAGAGTTGTGGGAATCCATCAATGATTCCAAGAGTGATATCCATTATCATAAAAAATTCCCAATGTGTGGTTCATCGTATCTTCATGTCCGACACTATATGGGTGTCAATCCCCTACATTCTGGGTTAATGTAGATTGGGTTGTTGGTATACCCCATGGGCATGCGAGTGATACATCTATGTTTGGATATCTTAAAATTTCCAATTTGTAAATTATATGTTGAGACACGATGAGAATGAAATACTTTATGCAAACCATCATTTCAATCTAACTTTTTGAGCTTATTCTCCTAGATGATTTCTTTGGGGACCCATAGAGTAGCAATCCTAGTCTGGCAATACGGTTTTGATATTACTTGAGAATCTATGTATAATATGAGTATATCTGAATGTTAGTTTTATATATTATGTTGACATATACTTATTATTATAATAGTATAATTTATTATAAATTATTTATATTTATTTTAGTTTTTTTTAATGGGTATTTTTAAACTCACCCCTTCAAGAGATTTTCCCATAGGTTTTGTGTCTTATGGATATGAAGAACCTTTTGATGGAGTCCTCGAAGGACAATGATTTGGATAAGATTAGTGGGATGGAATTAATGAGGTGAGTTTCTATAGTTACATTTCTAGCATTCCTCGCCCAATTTATAGGTTGTACATGTCTTCAGTTTCTTTTATTGGGATTTTATGTGGCCCCTTGATTTCTAATACAAGGTTATTGTACTCTAATGGAGGGATTTAAATATATTCATGCATGGTTATCAGTTTTTTTTACATTTAATAATTGAATTGATTACCATATATGTTCATGTGTATTGGTATATTAGTACATGGCCTCCCATGCATGTTATATCCCTACTAGGCACCAGTTGTCTTTTCATGACCAATAGGAGGAGGGCTTGGGGTAGTCACAGTTCTGGCCCCATTGGGCCATTTCATGACACACAATGACCTATAAAATTATACAAATCTAACTTAATGGTCATATATTGACCTTAACTCATCTAAAATTCAATAATTATTAATTTAGGATCATTTTTTCATGTTTAAAATTTGGTTACACCTTTTTATTTTCAAAAATTTCAAGTGTGTCCTCTTACCCACTTTTAAAAGGTCACCCCTCTCCTCTTCTATTCACACATAAAAACCCATTTTTTAGCCATTAACTACCAAAATACATTCCTTTCATTCCTATACAATTCTTATAGGCCTGTTTTTAAATTTTAAACCCTCCAATTAAGGCTTTAGGAATAAATCGAAAGTATTTTCTAAAGAAGAGGTCTAGTCCTTAACCACGCATTTTCATTTTATTTCATCTATATATTTTTCAAATATTATTAAACCATGATGATAAGAAAAAATAAGTATATACCCTTTACCAATATTTTATTATGTTAATTTCATGACCTAGAAATATATAGTCTTCTATCAACTGGGAAACAAAGTTATCGATTGTGTGTACAGAGGACTACCACCATGCGAACTAATGTAGTTTGTTTTCCATCACCACCTCTCATGGATATATATATAATGAGGTATTTTTCATATTCATATGATATTTATCACATTATTATACTTAGATAATTTTAATATTACTTATACCTTATTATATTACATTATGTTGGAATACAATAATGTCACCTGTGTGTACGGAGGACTACTGTCATGCAAACTGATGTGATTTGTTCATAAGTTATTCTTTATACAAAAGAAAATAAATATAGGTTTAATGAAAATAGAGGATTTATATTAAATAAAAATTATTTTATAAAGTTAATATATTTCATTCATGTTTTTGGTTTCATCCATTGATTAAATGAAAATAGTATTCATGTGTACTTATAGTCTGTCATAACCATAAACAATGTAATTCATTTAGTATCTGTATGTTTAATGGATTAAAAAATGAATATATTGAATACTAATATCATGGTTAATGTTCTTTAGATTATGGATCCATAATCAAAATATGAGGGTATAAAATAACAAACCTAAACATACATGAAAAACTAACAGTTATTACACAAAACATTATTTTAACCTGGAATTATTAGTATAAATGTAATAAATGGTATTATGTAAGTCATATATGGTATAATTTAAATAATTTTGGTTCATTAATATATTTATAATAAAAATATATATATTTTAATGTTGATTATATGTTCTACTAATGTAGTCCACACTTGAGGTAATATATTGTTTTCTAAAATTTCCTCCTTTAAGAGATATGTCGTGTTATAAACCTATCTTTTTTATGATATATTTATATACATTAAATTTGACATGTTACATCATGGATTTAATTATTATCATGATATTTAATTTTTCATTTAGTGTTATTATTTCATAGGGATTACAATTCAAAAGTTACCAAAGAATGTAATTTATTTTGTCTCACTTTTATTCATATAGGACACATGCTATATTCACCTCTTTTTTCTTTGGTGTGGTGTATAAAATTCCCATAAACATATTCATTGATTTCTATAATGAAAATTATTCGATATAAAAATCCATATATTCTTATTTCATCCATGGGTATTACGATTCAATATTTACCAATGTTGTAAAAGTATAATGTTCCAAACTCATTGTATATCAAGATTGTTTATGATTAGGTTTCTAATGATGAAATATTATGATCTGCCTCTGAATAAACTCATAACTTCTCTTCTATTATTTATATTTCATTAAAGAAATTGTAACCTAAATTTTCCCTCATTATGAACTCATTATTCCAAAATAATTTTTTTAAGGAAAAATCAAATTTATTTATCTCTTTAGTCAAACCCCATTTTTCCTCCATATAAATGCTTGGTAAAAAAATTTAAAGTACTATTTCATTATTATCTAGGGTTTGTTTAAATACCCATTTACCAATATTTAATTTTCTAAAAAATGATTTAAAAGAAATATTATCATCATCCAAACAAGTTTCTACTGAATTTTTACCAAAAAAGTTAAAGGAGTCATTATTTTAATGTATATGACATTAACATGATTTTATGGCATCATGAACACTAAATTGTTTCAATATTCCTTTAAATGATTTCATTTTTCATTTCAAATAAAAAAAATTACTTAATATTTGGGAAATATTTGTATCATAAAGATGTAGTTTAAACTGAAAAGGATAATTCGTTCAAGAATTCTTTAATGATCATTTATGGAATTTTAATTTAACAATGACAAAACCTTTTTTGTTGCATATATTTTTTAGGGATATAAGACAATGGTACCATCTTTATTCTTTATTAGGATTTTTTATGTTTATGATTATTAAAAAATGATGTTTATGAAACTATCTCTTTGATAGACTAGTTTTTATTTTCTTCTTTTAGTATGGTTTATGTTCTTTTCTTTGGATTATCTCTTCAGTTTTACGTGTTTCAGATAGAAATTATGGATTTCATATTGTTTTTATTGCGGTTCATAGTTTAGGTTCATGGTAAATGGGTAACAATGTGAACTTTTTTGGATTATCTCCTTTTTAGATCATTTTATTATTGTGTGATTTGAGTGGAAAGGGTTTCACATGGTTTGATCCAACCATGATGATCTAAGGAGAAACCATGTGGATCCTTAGGTGAATTTATTTGTAGGTGCAAGACCTAAACAAAATTATATGAAACCATGAGGAAGGCATGTACATGGGTCTTTAGTTTTTGAAAACACAATATCACATGGTTGGCACTTGGTTTCTCAAACCATGTGGACAAAAAGTGTGGGTTCCCAACGTTTCTAGTAAGAGGACACACAATTTTAGAAATCATGCACCCTAATCATGTGAAGTGACTAGGTGTCATAGAAATATGATATTATCTTTCTACCATCATTAAATTTTATCCCCAAATCACTATATTCTTCCTCGTTTCACTCATTCGGCTCAAAGGTGGATCCCCCCCATATTCCACAGGCCTCCCTCAGCTTCCAAGGGTGAATCCAAGTGGATTTCATCAAATATTTGGTTGATTTCTCAAGGTATTCTTATCCTCTATTCCTTATCTTCCTTATCCACAAAATTTAATCTATGTTCCTTATCATCATTGGTTTCTAGGGTCATGTATTTTTGTTTCATTACATTTAAATTATGGGTTTTTTGTTGTTAATGATTGTCTTGGTTGATCTTTCCTTCTTATACCTTCATGGATTGGTTTTGGGTTGTCTTTGATGAAGCACCATGAGTTTGAGGTAGGTTTCTCTTTTCTTGTGGACATTAAATTTAATATTAATTTATCTATTGATTTTTAAACCTCCCGTGAATGTTAATTATTGATTTGGAACTCTTGGAATAATTAAATTTTATGAAAATATTTGATCTTCTTCTTGTTAGGAAGTGTTTGAAATTTTTTCACAAAATCTCTCACACCAAGTGTTTTACAAATTTCATGGTTGAGTTTTTTAAAATACATATTGTTTTTAAAGTATGGTATTGGTTTTAAATTTATGTTTTCTAATTAAATGTA
Organism: Viscum album; assembly: GCA_963277665.1. Taxonomy (NCBI): domain Eukaryota; kingdom Viridiplantae; phylum Streptophyta; class Magnoliopsida; order Santalales; family Viscaceae; genus Viscum; species Viscum album. The sequence continues at coordinate 822,971,225 of OY728148.1, read as the reverse complement.
TTTCTAAATGGTTTTGGATTTATAAATGGTGTTCATGAACCTTTTTGAAATGGTGAGTTTGGTTGTTTGGAAATGGGTGGTTACTCAATGTTTTCTTGAGGCCTATTTAACACTGTCATGCATTGGTCCTCTTTTGAAAACACTCCATGGATGATCATATGGCTTTGGTTGGGTTGAATTTAATGGGAGTCCCTTGTTATGTGACTCCCTAGTGAAATATTGTTTCAATGGAAAGGGATTGTCCTCTAAATTGATTTGGGGTTTCACTTTGGTATGTTTATTATATGTTACACATGCATATGTGGATGGTTTCTTTTTTGAATCGATTGGATAAACTCAATTTATTCAGGACCTAGGAACTTGGTATAGCTAAGGGATTTTACATGAACAATTGATGCACTAGTTTAGATTATACATTGGCTAGCGGCCCTTAGTAAGGAAATTGCACTTCTTCAAGATTGTGCCCCTCAGTTAGGCTAGGTAGCGTAAGATCGAGCATGTGGTAGGATTTATGTTATTGGGTAATTCATTACTACATGATGAGTTATTTCATAGTATATTCTAGATTATACAATGAGCTCCAACATTCTCCCTTGTTCACTTGGCACTTATTAATCATTATCTGATATCATTGGTTCCTTGTTTGGATTTGTTAAAATTGAATGTTATCTTCTATTTCCCTTATTATATGGTTTTTACACCCTCCAAATTGTTTGGTGTGTTTGTTTATTAAAATATGTCAAGTTGATTCCCAGAAGTATTTTATGATAAATATTTTTATAATGTTTTACAATATTTTACCTTTCTAAAAATTAAGAATCATCCCTTCCATTTCTCTCTTTTGTTAAATGCAAAATCTCCATCTGGGAAATTTGATCGATTTTAAATAAAAAGGGGAATTGACCATGATTTTTTTTGAAGTGGAAACATGTTAAAATTATATTTTTTTTATATTACAATTTAAACTCAAAAAATGATGATATTTGTTTAAAATCATTGGTAATAGAATGTTAGAGAATTACTACTAAGTTTTATTAATAACTCTTATATATCTTCTTGTTTTTAGTCTCAGGTCAAGGTTTCACCTTGATTTTGAACACCATGGTCGACATTATATTTAGGACTAGAGAGTGATCCATGGGTCACATGGATATTTAGTGGTTTTGAAGTTCATTTTGGTCTTGTTGTTCTTCTTAGGGTACTTTTAGTTTTGGGGTAATTATTATTACGTAGTTTTGTTTGTCTAATTTGGGTTCATTTGTGTAGTTTTTGTTTCTTATGTATGTTTTTTAAATCATTCACATTCAACCTAATTGATTTCCACTTCACTTTTCTCCTTCCTAAGAGGTCAATGAATACCTCTCAATCCTTGTCTTCGGATGGTTCGGGTTAATGGTTCAGGTTTACCAGGGTTGGATTGCAACAAAATATAATCAATGGATATGTTCATTATAAAATATAGCATTTAAGGTTCCCTATGTTATTTGGGATGTCAAGATATATGGAGTAGTATTTTCTGAACATGGGGTGTAGGTATGAGTAATTTTCTGGACAACACTTCATGTTTAGAACCTTGGGTTACCATGGGAAGATGGGTTTTGTTTAGATTGTTTAGGTTATAGGGTTGTTTTGTGTTTGGGAAAATGAAATGAGTGTAACAGCCCGAGATTTTATGAAAAATATTCTTTTTTATTTTACTAATGTCTTGTGTTATATGCTACACCAAAAGGAGCTTGCACAACACGCATCCTTGACTTGCCTTGCATTACACGCAATCGCAACCTTCCTCGATAGCGTGTGTGGTACGTAATCCTGAGTTTCACGAAACAATGATATGCTATTAAAATATTATTAAAACTAGCCGTTATGAATAGTAATAACCACTTTTTAAATTTTAGAAATTTTAACTCTCAAAATGGACTTCATATTTGGATTCGGAGTATCGAATTTAGCCTAAGGTGAAATTTTGGTACTTTTCGGATAACTTTCATATTCTGATGAATAGTGAAAATTACTAAATTATAATTAAAAACAACTTTTTTAATCGAAATAATTAATAGTGATAAATCATTAATTTGAGTGGTTTTAAAGTATATTTAGAATATATTTTTACAATTTAATACAATGTTGGTCATTGGATGTAATTTCACATTTAAACTAGACATAAACAAGTGTCAATCTTTTGATAGATATTGTTTCTTAAAAACACGCTATTTGTTTTAACAGCGGGATTTAATTATAAAATTAATTAATGCAACTTTTATGAATTTGGTAAAATAGACTTCATTTTTGAATTCGGAATATGAAATATAGCTTGGGATGAAATTTTGGCATTGTTCTGAAAAACATCAATTTTTGATGAATAGTGAAACTACTAAGTGGTAGGTTAAAAACTGAATTTTGCATAAAACATAATTTTACCGCTTCTGTGAATGGAATTTCGAAAATCCGAGAGACACGGTTAATATCAAGGACTAAAATGTGGTTCAATGAGATGAAAATAATTTTTTGGTGAATAGTAACTTTTTACTTTTTTTACCATGGTTAATAGTAAATAGGGTAACTAAGGGTAAATATGATATTAATATTACCCTAACACATTTCCTAATTCTATTGGACAAGTGTAATTCGACCAAAAACAAACTTAGGAATAAAATATGACCATTTAGGCCCACTTGGATTAGATTAGGACATTTATTATTAATTTATTTAAAGAAGGGTTAAAATAGTTAAAATCAAAGTTTAATAAGTAAATCATTTTTAATATGGGGTTATACATAAGATAAATTCGACTATAAATATTCATTAGAAAGCTAAAAAGATTTCCTACATGATGGTAGTTTATTTATGATTTTTAGACATCAAATAATATAATTTATTTATGACACAAAGATGATGCAGTAATTATCTTATTAATGAAATATTGACATAATTGATAATATAAATACCAAGATAAATGTAATTTAAGACTTTTTATGAATTCCACTAATTTTCTAGGTTACTATGATATATTAGTGTTGATTTAATCAACTTGGTTTGAACATATAATTCTGTTATGACTTTCACAAAAATCATATATCAAATAGTGTCAAAATTGACACAAAATAGTTTTTAAAACAAATATTATATTATTAATTGTTATTTTATTCCTAAAAATCTAAGGTTCGGCCAAATGACTTAGATAAGGATATATGTATTAATAATATACAATTTGGGGTCGTTTGGCATGTTATAGTAAGTTTATTAACCATATAGTGAAAGAAAACAAAAAGACACGGTAAAAGTTAAATTATTTAACTTAGAGTTAAATCTAATTGATAAGGTTAAAATAATACCCTAAACTTGTCTAAATCCTACTGGTTGATAGTATTTCGACCCATCCCCACTTTAGCTTCGAAATAGGACCCTTTGGAACCATTATAAACCGATTTTTACTTTAATATAAAATAATATTTTGAGATATTCCTAAGGTGCCCCTCTCCTCCCCTATAAAAGGACACCTCCTCCCCCTCCTCCTAACACCAATTTGAGCACTCAAGCTCGTCCAACCCCTGACAATTTCTCCTCTCCACTTCCCTAGAAACATCCTAGAGGTTCTGGTCTTCTTCAAAGACCAATTTTAGTGCCCTAAGAGGAGGTCTCAAAGAGGCACTTCAAAGAAGAGGTAATTACCGTTACCAATTCTTTCATCTTTATTTCTTCTTCCACTTCTTCTTCTTAGATTGTTTCATTATGAAGTAATAACATCAGTATCACTCATATACGGATATGTTATTATAAGTATGAAACAACCCTATTTCACCATCTATCCATCCTACGGAAAAAGAAATCACCGCACGTGCGTACGTACGGAATACCGTCTCCACGCCGTGGTGTAATCTATTTTCCACCACCACCTTACATGGATGGGTATAATGGTGTAAAGAATAACTATACATAGTTATTACAACATCATATTGATTCTGATATATTGTATAATCCACTCCAATTGAATTCAATATTTATAGAAATGATATCATCGCTCGTGCGTACGTACGGAATACCGTCTCCACGACGCGATGAGATTCATTCTCCATGTTAACCATTTAAGAATGATTATAATGTATATATAAGAAATAATAATGAAATATATGAAATTATAAAGCTACTGGATTTATGTATATATATACATATGTATGTCATCTACTTACTTCCATTTCAAGACAATAAGGAAAGGAAAACAGCGTTCATGCGTACGTACGGACTACCGTCTCCATGAACGGTGTTTTTCATTTTATTTATCTACCTATTATATATATATATATATACTGAATATATATGATATATAAATCATATTTTATATTCTGGAAGTAAGTAAATCATGATATAAGTAATAATGATGTCAAGAACAACAAGTCAAAACACCTACGATAAATGAAACGATTTTACCCAAAACGCTTCTTTAACATGGAATTTACAAAAGAACGGGTAATATAATGTCAAAAGTGAACCATATATGATATCATAACAATGAATATGATTTTATAATAAGTCAATAACATGATTTAAATCATTATACAGGAGGTTCGGACACTTACAAAGCAAGTCGGACCTAAGGTAAGGGAAATATCACAATTTCATTTTTATCCGAGATTGTTTATTCGTAAGTATTTACTGGGGTGTATTTTATCATCCACATCCATGTTCCCTCAATATGTAATATTGTTTACATCCACTTTCAATAGTTTAAATCCAATTTTACCCTTAGGTGAGTTTTTAGTAAAGAATATGAAAGGAATCTTTTGTCGTTTTTCCGTACGAGGTACTTTTTGACTTTTCTGACAAAAATACAAAGAATGTTTTTTTTTAACTTATACGGCATGAATGGATTTTTAAAACATTATTTCCAAGAAGCATCCTTTACAAGTTTTCAAGTTTATTTTTAATCAACTTCTTTTAGTTTAAAGTTGTATGACATGTTAAGAAAGGAAAAATGTTTTTGAAAAAGAAAGGATATTTTCCTCAAGAATGGAGTTCAAGTGTTTTATCAAAATTATTTTCCATATAAGATAATAAAGGGTTCTGTTTTTATCCCTATTTTTACATGGATTTGATTATGTTGTGATGGAAATATTTTTATGAATTCCTTTACCTTATATGAATTGTTTTATGATGTCATGTTGTTTAAGAATCCCATTTTTATTACATGGGTTACGCTATGATGTATGGTTTATGATTATGTGGCACACATAAGAAAGGATTCATTATAAGATGGGTGGGACCTATATCTCCCTCCAATGCATTGGGTAAAGATTTTATATCTCATGAGATAGACATGGCTGGAACGGAAGGTTATTTCGGTTCAGTGATACAGGACTGAAACGAGGAGTGAACTCGGTTCAGAAAGGGACTTTGTCCACTAAGATAGTCTTGGCAATGAGTCATGACTAACAAGAAATGATTTTACATGATTATGTGTGCATGCCACAAAGTTTCAAGTTTTATGTTATGATTATGGGGATCTCATTTTCAATTCTATGATTTATCCCATGTTATGATATTATGAGCTCTTTTGCAGGTCAAGATTTCCAAAAGCTACGTTCTTATGTATATGATGTGATTGATATTTCTTTTGTTTACCCTTACTGAGCATTTGAGCTCACCCTTTTTTGTTTTTTTTCCCTAGGATATAAAGAAAGGTTTTAGGTAAAAAAAAGGGGGAAGATCTTTATGGGAGATATTGAAGATCTTTCACCACGTTTAGAAGATTACGTTCCGAGTTTCCAAAGACACTAAACTATTACGATCCTTGTGTGTGTGTTTTTGTTATGTACTAAGTATTCCGCAAAAGTAATGTAATGTCCATGTACGATAAGCTTCGGGTCTCTACAGTTGGTATCAGAGGCAAAGGAGGTAGGAATGTATCCGATCCTTGGGAACTCTCACATGTGAGCGTTGGACGAAGCATGGCTCTCCGCCCAAGGGCTTCATGAGGAAATGGCTGCCACTGGGGATGGTGGTGTGTCCCGCCCAGGGGGTGTAGCCGCCCATGGAGTGCCCTGATAGGTATCAACTATAGTCCACTGGAAGTAATTCCAGACCGTTATAGTTGGTATCAGAGGAAAGGTTTAGTCAACCTTTGGAAACTAGGATGCGAAAACGTTAGTGAGATCCCTAGAGATATTTCTAAGGTATGTCTAGGGATGCCCCTAAGGATAAGTATACGTATAGGATATAGTTCTAGAACTATGGTAACGATATTAGATTAAACCAAAGATGATATATTTTTAAGTTACTCCCCCTTTATTACGATTTTTGCATCTAACACTATTCTGTTTGGGTTTTAGAAAAAGGCTGGAAACAAGATGATTCACAATAATGGAGGATATGATGGACAATGGAATGATATTCTTCATGAGAAACCAAATGAAATGGGATTTGGATGTCCAAACATCATTATTATGCCGAATCATCAATCTCACAACATGATCAATAAAGTAAAATTTGGTAAGTTTCTTGACTCGACTAATAAGAGAAAAATGGAGTTCCATGATGATCATAGAGGAAAGAAAGTTCAATTTCCCCTATGTAAATCATGTGGGAAGAGGCATCAAGGAGAATGTCTCAAGGGAACTGGAAGATGCTTTGGGTGTGGAAAAGAAGGACACAAAGCAAGTAAGTGCAAAGGAAAAGGGTCGGTTAACACCATGGATGAGGATAATGGTATTGCTACGACATCAAAAATGGTTAAGTGTTTTAAATGTGGAATGTATGGGCATTATGCAAACAAATTCCCTAAGGGAAAGACTCATGAAGAGAATCAGTATGGTCATATGGGTAGTATTTATGTGGATGATGATGAAGAGACTACAAATGATATGTGAGATGAAATAATCATTGAAGCTCGGTCAATGGTTTGAGAATTTAGTGGAATGATTACATGTTTATCTTGTGTAATTTTGGAATAAAGAGACATCTATGTATTGTTACACTGTTGTCTTTCCTTGTGTTTTGAAAGTGTATGATTAATGTTACCAGTATCCATGAAAGGTTATTCAGATATTTTTGGAATGTAGATGATATGCGCATAATGAAGGGATAAGGAGAAAATTAAATGTTTGATAGTATTCATGAGCTCATGATTGATATAAGGACTAAGTGATATCAAGGTTTGAGTATATAGAATTTTGAGGATTTTGGTATGTGGAAAGTGTTAACTTTTAACTACACTCATGTTTTCACTAAGGTATTCAAGAGAATACACGATTAAGGTCTTTGAATGTTTGGAATGTGACCAACAAGACATATCTTATGATATGTGGGGATCAACGACAGTATTAAATCTCTGGTAATCAATGTCACTATATTATGAGAGTGGACTGCAGTATTATGTATAAGCCTAAAGATTAGACTGGATTATGTTGGACATAAGTTAGTATTGTTTAAGGATAGAAGATGGGATGTTATAGTAACGTAGTTTTAGAAAAAGGGACAACCTGCAGGACGGGTGATAGCCCATCGCTTCGGACAAGGCTGTAGGAATCGAACCCACAACCGAAGTGCGACTGGCCTTTATCGCCTACCACTGGCCTACAGGAAGTCCCTGTTTAGTAGAAACTAGTTTTATTATATTAAGCAGCATGATATATGAAGTATAAGTCCATTTTCGGAACCATATATGATTAATCTCACTAAAGAATGACTTATGTATATTTAATAACTTTTGCTATCCTTTTGTTTGAGACAGATGGAATGAACAGTCATTCTATCACATGATCTGCTAACACATCACAAATAACAAATTCAACTTCATTTATTTAAGAGATGAAGTAGAAATTGTTCAAGTCACGAACAAAAGTGAGATTGTACCAAAATAAAGTAAGTATTTATTCTAAGCAAATTTTCAACTTTAGGGAAATGATCTTGAAAACCAAAAATGTTGTCCTAGTGATCTTATACCTGATGAATCAGATGGTACCTTATATCATCACAAATCTATGGATTTGTGATTACTGGCTTTTCCATAGCCATGTTCTCTACCACTCTCCATCAGAACATGAGGGTTTGATTTCTCTTCCATATCCATATTTTCACCTATGTGGAAACCCAGTGATTAGTTTATTTGGGTAATCGTTACATTTCATACTTTAGTTTTTAAAGCCAAGTTTTGGTATTCCCTTTTACGATGTGGGTTTCTATTAAAGAAACTTTCGAATAGTAAACCATTTATAACCCCGACGAATTTCGAGGGCGAAATTCATTTTAAGGGGGGTAGAATGTAATAGCCCGAGATTTTATGAAAAATATTCTTTTTTATTTTACTAATGTCTTGTGTTATACGCTACACCAAAAGGAGCTTGCACAACACGCATCCTTGACTTGCCTTGCATTACACGCAATCGCAACCTTCCTCGATAGCGTGTGTGGTACGTAATCCTGAGTTTCACGAAACAATGATATGCTATTAAAATATTATTAAAACTAGCCGTTATGAATAGTAATAACCACTTTTTAAATTTTAGAAATTTTAACTCTCAAAATGGACTTCATTTTTGGATTCGGAGTATCGAATTTAGCCTAAGGTGAAATTTTGGTACTTTTCGGATAACTTTCATATTCTGATGAATAGTGAAAATTACTAAATTATAATTAAAAACAACTTTTTTAATCGAAATAATTAATAGTGATAAATCATTAATTTGAGTGGTTTTAAAGTATATTTAGAATATTTTCTTACAATTTAATACAATTTTGGTCATTGGATGTAATTTCACATTTAAACTAGACATAAACAAGTGTCAATCTTTTAATAGATATTGTTTCTTAAAAACACGCTATTTGTTTTAACAGCGGGATTTAATTATAAAATTAATTAATGCAACTTTTATGAATTTGGTAAAATAGACCTCATTTTTGAATTCGGAATATGAAATATAGCTTGGGATGAAATTTTGGCATTATTCTGAAAAACATCAATTTTTGATGAATAGTGAAACTACTAAGTGGTAGGTTAAAAACTGAATTTTGCATAAAACTTAATTTTACCGCTTCTGTGAATGGAATTTCGAAAATCCGAGAGCCACGGTTAATATCAAGGACTAAAATGTGGTTCAATGAGATGAAAATAATTTTTTGGTGAATAGTAACTTTTTACTTTTTTTACCACGGTTAATAGTAAATAGGGTAAATAAGGGTAAATATGATATTAATATTACCCTAACACATGTCCTAATTCTATTGGACAAGTGTAATTCGACCAAAAACAAACTTAGGAATAAAATATGACCATTTAGGCCCACTTGGATTAGATTAGGACATTTATTATTAATTTATTTAAAGAAGGGTTAAAATAGTTAAAATCAAAGTTTAATAAGTAAATCATTTTTAATATGGGGTTATACATAAGATAAATTCGACTATAAATATTCATTAGAAAGCTAAAAAGATTTCCTACATGATGGTATTTTATTTATAATTTTTAGACATCAAATAATATAATTTATTTATGACACAATGATGATGCAGTAATTATCTTATTAATGAAATATTGACATAATTGATAATATAAATACCAAAATAAATGTAATTTAAGACTTTTTATGAATTCCACTAATTTTATAGGTTACTATGATATATTAGTGTTGATTTAATCAACTTGTTTCGAACATATAATTCTGTTATGACTTTCACAAAAATCATATATCAAATAGTGTCAAAATTGACACAAAATAGTTTTTAAAACAAATATTATATTATTAATTGTTATTTTATTCCTAAAAATCTAAGGTTCGGCCAAATGACTTAGATAAGGATATATGTATTAATAATATACAATTTGGGGTCTTTTGGAATGTTATAGTAAGTTTATTAACCATATAGTGAAAGAAAACAAAAAGACACGGTAAAAGTTAAATTATTTAACTTAGAGTTAAATCTTATTGATAAGGTTAAAATAATACCCTAAACTTGTCTAAATCCTATTTGTTGATAGGATTTCGACCCATCACCACTTTAGCTTCGAAATAAGACCCTTTGGAACCATTATAAACCGATTTTGACTTTAATATAAAATAATATTTTGAGATATTCCTAAGGTGCCCCTCTCCTCCCCTATAAAAGGACACCTCCTCCCCCTCCTCCTCACACCAATTTGAGCACTCAATCTCGGCCAACCCCTGACAATTTCTCCTCTCCACTTCCCTAGAAACATCCTAGAGGTTCTGGTCTTCCTCAAAGACCAATTTTAGTTCCCTAAGAGGAGGTCTCAAAGAGGCACTTCAAAGAAGAGGTAATTACCGTTACCAATTCTTTCATCTTTATTTCTTCTTCCACTTCTTATTTTTAGGTTTTTTCATTATGAAGTAATAACATCAGTATCACTCATATACTGATATGTTATTATAAGTATGAAACAACCCTATTTCACCATCTATCCATCCTACGGAAAAAGAAATCACCGCGCGTGCGTACGTACGGAATACCGTCTCCACGCCGTGGTGTAATCTATTTTCCACCACCACCTTACATGGATGGGTATAATGGTGTAAAGAATAACTATACATAGTTATTACAACATCATATTGATTCTGATATATTGTATAATCCACTCCAATTCAATTCAATATTTATAGAAATGATATCATCGCTCGTGCGTACGTACGGAATACCGTCTCCACGACGCGATGACATTCATTCTCCATGTTAACCATTTAAGAATGATTATAATGTATATATAAGAAATAATAATGAAATATATGACATTATAAAGCTACTGGATTTATGTATATATATACATATGTATGTCGTCTACTTACTTCCATTTCAAGACAATAAGGAAAGGAAAACAGCGTTCATGCGTACGTACGGACTACCGTCTCCATGAACGGTGTTTTTCATTTTATTTATCTACCTATTATATATATATATATATATACTGAATATATATGATATATAAATCATATTTTATATTCTGGAAGTAAGTAAATCATGATATAAGTAATAATGATGTCAAGAACAACAAGTCAAAACACCTACGATAAATGAAACGATTTTACCCAAAACGCTTCTTTAACATGGAATTTACAAAAGAACGGGTAATATAATGTCATAAGTGAACCATATATGATATCATAACAATGAATATGATTTTGTAATAAGTCAATAACATGATTTAAATCATTATACAGGAGGTTCGGACACTTACAAAGCAAGTCGGACCTAAGGTAAGGGAAATATCACAATCTCATTTTTATCCGAGATTGTTTATTCGTAAGTATTTACTAGGGTGTATTTTATCATCCACATCCATGTTCCCTCAATATGTAATATTGTTTACATCCACTTTCAATAGTTTAAATCCAATTTTACCCTTAGGTGAGTTTTTAGTAAAGAATATGAAAGGAATCTTTTGTCGTTTTTCCGTACGAGGTACTTTTTGACTTTTCTGACAAAAATACAAAGAATGTTTTTTTTAACTTATACGGCATGAATGGATTTTTAAACATTATTTCCAAGAAGCTTCCTTTACAAGTTTTCAAGTTTATTTTTAATCAACTTCTTTTAGTTTAAAGTTTTATAACATGTTAAGAAAGGAAAAATGTTTTTGAAAAAGAAAGGATATTTTCCTCAAGAATGGAGTTCAAGTGTTTTATCAAAATTATTTTCCATCTAAGATAATAAAGGGTTCTGTTTTTATCCCTATTATTACATGGATTTGATTATGTTGTGATGGAAATATTTTTATGAATTCCTTTACCTTATATGAATTGTTTTATGATGTCATGTTGTTTAAGAATCCCATTTTTATTACATGGGGTACGCTATGATGTATGGTTTATGATTATGTGGCACACATAAGAAAGGATTCATTATAAGATGGGTGGGACCTATATCTCCCTCCAATGCATTGGGTAAAGATTTTATATCTCATGAGATAGACATGGCTGGAACGGAAGGTTATTTCGGTTCAGTGATACAGGACTGAAACGAGGAGTGAACTCGGTTCAGAAAGGGACTTTGTCCACTAAGATAGTCTTGGCAATGAGTCATGACTAACAAGAAATGATTTTCCATGATTATGTGTGCATGTCACAAAGTTTCAGGTTTTATGTTATGATTATGGGGATCTCATTTTCAAATCTATGATTTATCCCATGTTATGATATTATGAGCTCTTTTGCAGGTCAAGATTTCCAAAAGCTACGTTCTTATGTATATCATGTGATTGATATTTCTTTTGTTTACCCTTACTGAGCATTTGAGCTCACCCTTTTTTGTTTTTTCTTTCCCCAGGATATAAAGAAAGGTTTTAGGAAAAAAAAAAGGGAAGATCTTTATGGGAGATATTGAAGATCTTTCACCACGTTTAGAAGATTACGTTCCGAGTTTCCAAAGACACTAAACTATTACGATCCTTGTGTGTGTGTTTTTGTTATGTACTAAGTATTCCGCAAAAGTAATGTAATGTCCATGTACGATAAGCTTCGGGTCTCTACAGTTGGTATCAGAGGCAAAGGAGGTAGGAATGTATCCGATCCTTGGGAACTCTCACATGTGAGCGTTGGACGAAGCATGGCTCTCCGCCCAAGGGCTTCATGAGGAAATGGCTGCCACTGGGGATGGTGGTGTGTCCCGCCCAGGGGGTGTAGCCGCCCATGGAGTGCCCTGATAGGTATCAACTATAGTCCACTGGAAGTAATTCCAGACCGTTATAGTTGGTATCAGAGGAAAGGTTTAGTCAACCTTTGGAAACTAGGATGCGAAAACGTTAGTGAGATCCCTAGAGATATTTCTAAGGTATGTCTAGGGATGCCCCTAAGGATAAGTATACGTATAGGATATAGTTCTAGAACTATGGTAACGATATTAGATTAAACCAAAGATGATAGATATTTAAGTTACTCACCCTTTATTACGATTTTTGCATCTAACACTATTCTGTTTGGGTTTTAGAAAAAGGCTGGAAACAAGATGATTCACAATAATGGAGGATATGATGGACAATGGAATGATATTATTCATGAGCAACCAAATGAAATGGGATTTGGATGTCCAAACATCATTATTATTCCGAATCAGCAATCTCACAACATGATCAATAAAGTAAAATTTGGTAAGTTTCCTGACTCAACTAATAAGAGAAAAATGGAGTTCCATGATGATCATAGAGGAAAGAAAGTTCAATTTCCCCTATGTAAATCATGTGGGAAGAGGCATCAAGGAGAATGTTTCAAGGGAACTGGAAGATGCTTTGGGTGTGGAAAAGAAGGACACAAAGCAAGTAAGTGCAAAAGAAAAGGGTCGGTTAACACCATGGATGAGGATAATGGTATTGCTACGACATCAAAAATGGTTAAGTGTTTTAAATGTGGAATGTATGGGCATTATGCAAACAAATGCCCTAAGGGAAAGACTCATGAAGAGAATCAGTATGGTCATATGGGTAGTGTTTATGTGGATGATGATGAAGAGACTACAAATGATATGTGAGATGAAAGAATTTTTGAAGCTCGGTCAATGGTTTGAGAATTTAGTGGAATGATTACATGTTTATCATGTGTAATTTTGGAATAAAGAGACATCTATGGATTGTTACACTGTTGTCTTTCCTTGTGTTTTGAAAGTGTATGATTAATGTTACCAGTATCCATGAAAGGTTATTCAGATATTTTTGGAATGTAGATGATATGCGCATAATGAATGGATAAGGAGAAAATTAAATGTTTGATAGTATTCATGAGCTCATGATTGATATAAGGACTAAGTGATATCAAGGTTTGAGTATATAGAATTTTGAGGATTTTGGTATGTGGAAAGTGTTAACTTTTAACTGCACTCATGTTTTCACTAAGGTATTCAAGAGAATACACGATTAAGGACTTTGAATGTTTGGAATGTGACCAACAAGACATATCTTATGATATGTGGGGATCAACGACAGTATTAAATCTCTGGTAATCGATGTCACTATATTATGAGAGTGGACTGCAGTATTATGTATAAGCCTAAAGATTAGACTGGATTATGTTGGACATAAGTTAGTATTGTTTAAGGATAGAAGATGGGATGTTATAGTAACGTAGTTTTAGAAAAAGGGACAACCTGCAGGACGGGCGATAGCCCATCGCTTCGGACAAGGCTGTAGGAATCGAACCCACAACCGAAGTGCGACTGGCCTTTATCGCCTACCACTGGCCTACAGGAAGTCCCTGTTTAGTAGAAACTAGTTTTATTATATTAAGCAGCATGATATATGAAGTATAAGTCCATTTTAGGAACCATATATGATTAATCTCACTATAGAATGACTTATGTATATTTAATAACTTTTGCTAACCTTTTTTTTGAGACAGATGGAATGAAAAGTCATTCTATCACATGATCTGCTAACACTTCACAAATAACAAATTCAACTTCATTTATTTAAGAGATGAAGTAGAAATTGTTCAGGTCACGAACAAAAGTGAGATTGTACCAAAATAAAGTAAGTATTTATTCTAAGCAAATTTTCAACTTTAGGGAAATGATCTTGAAAACCAAAAATGTTGTCCTAGTGATCTTATACCTGATGAATCAGATGGTACCTTATATCATCACAAATCTATGGATTTGTGATTACTGGCTTTTCCATAGCCATGTTCTCTACCACTCTCCATCAGAACATGAGGGTTAGATTTCTCTTCCATATCCATAATTTCACCTATGTGGAAACCCAGTGATTAGTTTATTTGGGTAATCGTTACATTTCATACTTTAGTTTTTAAAGCCAAGTTTTGGTATTCCCTTTTACGATGTGGGTTTCTATTAAAGAAACTTTCGAATAGTAAACCATTTATAACCCCGACGAATTTCGAGGGCGAAATTCATTTTAAGGGGGGTAGAATGTAACAGCCCGAGATTTTATGAAAAATATTCTTTTTTATTTTACTAATGTCTTGTGTTATACGCTACACCAAAAGGAGCTTGCACAACACGCATCCTTGACTTGCCTTGCATTACACGCAATCGCAACCTTCCTCGATAGCGTGTGTGGTACGTAATCCTGAGTTTCACGAAACAATGATATGCTATTAAAATATTATTAAAACTAGCCGTTATGAATAGTAATAACCACTTTTTAAATTTTAGAAATTTTAACTCTCAAAATGGACTTCATTTTTGGATTCGGAGTATCGAATTTAGCCTAAGGTGATATTTTGGTACTTTTCGGATAACTTTCATATTCTGATGAATAGTGAAAATTACTAAATTATAATTAAAAACAACTTTTTTAATCGAAATAATTAATAGTGATAAATCATTAATTTGAGTGGTTTTAAAGTATATTTAGAATATATTTTTACAATTTAATACAATGTTGGTCATTGGATGTAATTTCACATTTAAACTAGACATAAACAAGTGTCAATCTTTTGATAGATATTGTTTCTTAAAAACACGCTATTTGTTTTAACAGCGGGATTTAATTATAAAATTAATTAATGCAACTTTTATGAATTTGGTAAAATAGACTTCATTTTTGAATTCGGAATATGAAATATATCTTGGGATGAAATTTTGGCATTGTTCTGAAAAACATCAATTTTTGATGAATAGTGAAACTACTAAGTGGTAGGTTAAAAACTGAATTTTGCATAAAACTTAATTTTACCGCTTCTGTGAATGGAATTTCGAAAATCCGAGAGACACGGTTAATATCAAGGACTAAAATGTGGTTCAATGAGATGAAAATAATTTTTTGGTGAATAGTAACTTTTTACTTTTTTTACCACGGTTAATAGTAAATAGGGTAACTAAGGGTAAATATGATATTAATATTACCCTAAAACATGTCCTAATTCTATTGGACAAGTGTAATTCGACCAAAAACAAACTTAGGAATAAAATATGACCATTTAGGCCCACTTGGATTAGATTAGGACATTTATTATTAATTTATTTAAAGAAGGGTTAAAATAGTTAAAATCAAAGTTTAATAAGTAAATCATTTTTAATATGGGGTTATACATAAGATAAATTCGACTATAAATATTCATTAGAAAGCTAAAAATATTTCCTACATGATGGTATTTTATTTATAATTTTTAGACATCAAATAATATAATTTATTTATGACACAAAGATGATGCAGTAATTATCTTATTAATGAAATATTGACATAATTGATAATATAAATACCAAAATAAATGTAATTTAAGACTTTTTATGAATTCCAATAATTTTATAGGTTACTATGATATATTAGTGTTGATTTAATCAACTTGGTTCGAACATATAATTCTGTTATGACTTTCACAAAAATCATATATCAAATAGTGTCAAAATTGACACAAAATAGTTTTTAAAACAAATATTATATTATTAATTGTTATTTTATTCCTAAAAATCCAAGGTTCGGCCAAATGACTTAGATAAGGTTATATGTATTAATAATATACAATTTGGGGTCGTTTTGAATGTTATAGTAAGTTTATTAACCATATAGTGAAAGAAAACAAAAAGACACGGTAAAAGTTAAATTATTTAACTTAGAGTTAAATCTAATTGATAAGGTTAAAATAATACCCTAAACTTGTCTAAATCCTATTGGTTGATAGGATTTTGACCCATCCCCACTTTATCTTCGAAATAAGACCCTTTGGAACCATTATAAACCGATTTTGACTTTAATATAAAATAATAATTTGAGATATTCCTAAGGTGCCCCTCTCCTCCCCTATAAAAGGACACCTCCTCCCCCTCCTCCTCACACCAATTTGAGCACTCAAGCTCGGCCAACCCCTTCCAATTTCTCCTCTCCACTTCCCTAGAAACATCCTAGAGGTTCTGGTCTTCCTCAAAGACCAATTTTAGTGCCCTAAGAGGAGGTCTCAAAGAGGCACTTCAAAGAAGAGGTAATTACCGTTACCAATTCTTTCATCTTTATTTCTTCTTCCACTTCTTCTTCTTAGGTTGTTTCATTATGAAGTAATAACATCAGTATCACTCATATACTGATATGTTATTATAAGTATGAAACAACCCTATTTCACCATCTATCCATCCTACGGAAAAATAAATCACCGCGCGTGCGTACGTACGGAATACCGTCTCCACGCCGTGGTGTAATCTATTTTCCACCACCACCTTACATGGATGGGTATAATGGTGTAAAGAATAAATATACATAGTTATTACAACATCATATTGATTCTGATATATTTTATAATCCACTCCAATTCAATTCAATATTTATAGAAATGATATCATCGCTCGTGCGTACGTACGGAATACCGTCTCCACGACGCGATGAGATTCATTCTCCATGTTAACCATTTAAGAATGATTATAATGTATATATAAGAAATAATAATGAAATATATGACATTATAAAGCTACTGGATTTATGTATATATATACATATGTATGTCATCTACTTACTTCCATTTCAAGACAATAAGGAAAGGAAAACAGCGTTCATGCGTACGTACGGACTACCGTCTCCATGAACGGTGTTTTTCATTTTATTTGTCTACCTATTATATATATATATATATAATGAATATATATGATATATAAATCATATTTTATATTCTGGAAGTAAGTAAATCATGATATAAGTAATAATGATGTCAAGAACAACAAGTCAAAACACCTACGATAAATGAAACGATTTTACCCAAAACGCTTCTTTAACATGGAATTTACAAAAGAACGGGTAATATAATGTCATAAGTGAACCATATATGATATCATAACAATGAATATGATTCTGTAATAAGTCAATAACATGATTTAAATCATTATACAGGAGGTTCGGACACTTACAATGCAAGTCGGACCTAAGGTAAGGGAAATATCACAATCTCATTTTTATCCGAGATTGTTTATTCGTAAGTATTTACTGGGGTGTATTTTATCATCC
The DNA here is from genome assembly GCA_963277665.1 of Viscum album. Taxonomy (NCBI): domain Eukaryota; kingdom Viridiplantae; phylum Streptophyta; class Magnoliopsida; order Santalales; family Viscaceae; genus Viscum; species Viscum album. Next base: position 822,953,344 of record OY728148.1, on the reverse strand, counting down.
ACATCCATGTTCCCTCAATATGTAATATTGTTTACATCCACTTTCAATAGTTTAAATCCAATTTTACCCTTAGGTGAGTTTTTAGAAAAGAATATGAAAGGAATCTTTTGTCGTTTTTCCGTACGAGGTACTTTTTGACTTTTCTGACAAAAATACAAAGAATGTTTTTTTTAATTTATACGGCATGAATGGATTTTTAAAACATTATTTCCAAGAAGCTTCCTTTACAAGTTTTCAAGTTTATTTTTAATCAACTTCTTTTAGTTTAAAGTTGTATGACATGTTAAGAAAGGAAAAATGTTTTTGAAAAAGAAAGGATATTTTCCTCAAGAATGGAGTTCAAGTGTTTTATCAAAATTATTTTCCATCTAAGATAATAAAGGGTTCTGTTTTTATCCCTATTATTACATGGATTTGATTATGTTGTGATGGAAATATTTTTATGAATTCCTTTACCTTATATGAATTGTTTTGTGATGTCATGTTGTTTAAGAATCCCATTTTTATTACATGGGTTACGCTATGATGTATGGTTTATGATTATGTGGCACACATAAGAAAGGATTCATTATAAGATGGGTGGGACCTATATCTCCCTCCAATGCATTGGGTAAAGATTTTATATCTCATGAGATAGACATGGATGGAACGGAAGGTTATTTCGGTTCAGTGATACAGGACTGAAACGAGGAGTGAACTCGGTTCAGAAAGGGACTTTGTCCACTAAGATAGTCTTGGCAATGAGTCATGACTAACAAGAAATGATTTTCCATGATTATGTGTGCATGCCACAAAGTTTCAAGTTTTATGTTATGATTATGGGGATCTCATTTTCAATTCTATGATTTATCCCATGTTATGATATTATGAGCTCTTTTGCAGGTCAAGATTTCCAAAAGCTACGTTCTTATGTATATGATGTGATTGATATTTCTTTTGTTTACCCTTAATGAGCATTTGAGCTCACCCTTTTTTGTTTTTTCTTTCCCCAGGATATAAAGAAAGGTTTTAGGTAAAAAAAAAGGGGAAGATCTTTATGGGAGATATTGAAGATCTTTCACCACGTTTAGAAGATTACGTTCCGAGTTTCCAAAGACGCTAAACTATTATGATCCTTGTGTGTGTGTTTTTGTTATGTACTAAGTATTCCGCAAAAGTAATGTAATGTCCATGTACGATAAGCTTCGGGTCTCTACAATGAGAGTCAAGACAATGGAATCGATGATATTTTAGGCCTAGAAATAATTGTCTATATAGAGACATGGTCCTAAAAACCTCTCATTAATGGTTTTATGATTATAATATGGTCTCCAACCATATGGTCGACTCATCCATCGACACTAGTTTTCCTTTGTGAGTTGTTTTGGTCATTAATGATTTTGATGTTTTTTTTGAAAACCATGATTTTAATTTTTTTTAAAACTAGATTTCATGTGGTATTGTTTTCATTTTTGAAAGGAAAAACAGGTTTTCAAATTTATTTTATGTAATTGTTTGGAAAATTTATTTTTAAATAAAGTAATTTTTGACAAATTGGTTTTTAATTAAAGAATTTTTGGTAAAATGTGGGTGTTGAAAAAAGGATAAGGTATTATGTTTGAAAATTGGTTGTATTTACTTATGGAATCCAATGAATATTCCAGAAATGAAATGGGTTAAAGTGTAAATTTTTAATGTGGATTTTATGTCATAGGTTAGTGACTTTTATAAAATAAATTTGGTGATATTTTTTGAGTTGGTTCCTTTTATGTGTAGTTTTTTCTTGTGGGATGTTATAGTGGATGAGCAAGATTTTATTGAGTTATTTTTTCTTTTTGTTTATTATATGCCCCCACAAAGTATTATATGTATGTTAAAGGTGAGGCTATGTGTGGATCACTGTTTGTGGAGCATCAAGTTGATCAAACCAAAGAATTCCTCCAAATGTTTTGGAAGTTAAACCCTCTTCTCTTTTATGGTCAAGAAGGTTATTTTGAAGTAGAATAGTGGATGTGTAAAATTAAAAACATATTGGATTTCCTCAGTTACCTATGAGTATTTAAAGATTAATTTCTATTGATTTATGATCTATGATATGAGATGGAAATCATGGAGGTCGGTTGTTAGGGCCAATCCATGAGAATATATTACATATGAATTCATCATTTCCTCGTTCATCTGAAATAATTTCCCTATGGTTGTGAAGGTGAAGAAGGGGATGGAGGTGTGCTACTTTCAGAAAGGTGATGGGTTAGTTTTAGAGGTAATTAATCATTTTAATGATCTAGTTTCTTATTTTCTGAAGTTCAGCAAGGATGATTCTCTGAAAGATTATCATTTTTAGAAGAGGCTTCATCTTGATCTGTAGTGGATGGTGTTAGAGTTCGGTCTAACCTCATTTACTGAACCAGTTATGCAAGATATTCAGGTTGAATCTATGAATGTAGGGGTGCTCCAACAAAAAAAAACCTTCCCCCAGTCTCTGGAATTGGTTAATGGAATTCTATTATGGTCATTATAATGTGGCCGGATGTTGGTGATGTTGGTAGAAGAATTAAGAGAAATCCTGGTCATTATTTAGATTCATATAAGTGTATGGTCTGAGTGTTTCATCAATGTGGTAATTAGGGTCACAAGAAGTCATCATGTTCAAATTATCTAAAGACTTATCATACATGTGAATTCCTAGGTAACTTTTTGTAATTTTGTCGAGGTGTTTCTAGGATGTGGTGTCGAACCAGATCCACCCCTTTAGAAAATACCTCATCAAATTTGAAAGAGTATATTGATCCTTTGGATTCAGATTAAATTCCCTTTTGGATGTAAATTTTTCCTCTATTTTAAGTGTTTTGTCTTTGGTTGGGATGAAAAAAAAGATTTTTTGTTCCTTTTGAGAACATTTTTCTTAATTGAGGTGTCTTTTGAATAATTATGAGTCTTTTAAGCTTAGTGTAAAGCATATTTTCTTTATGTGTCTTGTTTATATTTTTGGTTTATTTTTGGAGTTGGTGTATATAAGTTATGGTTTTTCGGTTCACATTTTTATGGATAGTGCTGGTTGGGAATCCAACTAGAATTATAAAATGGTGGGTAGTCCCTTCTTTCCTCCCATGTTGAGTAGGGTAAGCCCTCATTCCTATCTTGTTATTTTATTTTCATTCCTCCATGAAGTTTTAGGTTTTTTCATAATCTTTCATGGTGGTATAGCCTCAGATTATCCTCCCCTTGGTGAATGTTTTTCCTTCAGAGTAGGGCTAGTGGAATTTGTTGTAGTAAGGTTCTTGGTATCTGGTTGGGATTTTCCTTTCTTTTACTTGGGTAATTGGAGTCAAATGGATCGTTTCAAGTATAATAGGAAATTTTTTTTCTTTTGGAGGATTAATTGAATATGGGTTTGTGGAATCGAGTCACGAATGTGTGTGAACCATGTCTTTTATATGATCAATGGGGGCGATTAAGGATTTCTAGGGGAAGAAATAAGTATACAGGGGACAATTTTCACACCCCAATCATTATTTTATTCCTTTAGTTTTGTTAATCTTTTAGTCCTTGGATTCTCTCTTCTGTTTTGGGTGTTTCAGAATGAAATTTTAAATTTTGGTTTTTTTTCATCTGGTGCATGTTTTAGGTGCACGGTTAAGGGGTAACCCTATGACCTATTGAGGATGAACTCCTTTTTAGTTATTTTTCCTATTGCATATTTTGAGTTGCATGATATGAACATGGTTTGATCCAAACCGTGCAGATCTAATGAGAAACCATGTTCATTGTTTGGTATCACTGGTTGAAGGTTCATGGCCTAATCATAGTTATCCCAAACTATTCGAAAGGCATGAGAAAGTCACAATAATTTTTTATAGAACCATCTCTCTCAAATAGAAATATGTTTTCCAAACCATGCGGTCGAACCATGTGGGTTCTTTGTGTGTCCATTAAGGGGTGTGTAGTTGCCCCAATGTAGTTGAAACAATGTTTCTAAATAGTATACAGTTCCAAGGTTCCTCAAAAATGTTAAATGAACTTATATACTCTTTGAACATTAACCCCAAATCACCATATTCATTCCCATTTGGTTCTAGTGGCACTGGGGGGGGTCTCCTCCCTTCATCCCCTCACCTCCCTCCCCTTACAAGGGTGAATCCAATTGGATTTCTTTGATTTATGGGTTAATTTTTCAACGTATTATATTCATATATTCCTTATCTTCATTATCCCCTAACTTTTTTTTCATTTCCATGACTTCCTTTGTCTCTTGGGTTTAAGGTAATTGATGCTCTCATTTTAATTATGGGTTCTGTGTTGTTATATATTCTCTTTGATTTTTTCACCATCTTGAACTGTCATGGAGTGGTATCGGGTTTCTTTTATTGAGGATTCATGAGTTTGAGGTAATATTGCCTTTTCATGTTCTCATTAAATTTAATATTTACTGATTTATTGCTTTTATAACCTCCATTGTATATGAATTAATTATTTGGAACTCTTGTAGTAATATTTTTTTTTATGAAATGAAGTGATTTCCATCTAGTTATGAAGTGTTTGAATTTATTTTACTAAATATCACATAACAAGTGCTTGAAAAACTACCTAGATGGACTTTGTATGCGATTTATGGTTTCGTAAGTATGGTTTTGGTTTTTAAATGTATTTTGGTTTCATAAATTTATTTTTAAATGGTTTTGGATTTATAAATGGTGTTCTTGCATCTTATTAAAAAGAATTGTTTGGTTCTTTTGATATGGTTAGTTACTCAGAGATCGTTTAAGGCCCATTTTAAATATCTTTACATAGAACTTATTTTGAAATCCCTCATTGGATGATCCTATTTAATTGGTTATGTTTAAGGGAATGTGATGTTCTCAGTATGGTAATCCCTTATAAACTATTGGTTGAAATCCAAGAGATTGTTCCCTAGGGTGATTCATGATGACACATGTCTGTATTGATTGTGTGTGATACATTTATTTTGTGTGTTTTTCTTGTTTTTGTTTGATTAGATCACCCTAATTTAGTTATTACATGGTAACATAGCATTGATATATGATTTTACTAGACTAATTGTTTCACTAGTTTAGATTACACCCTAACTAGTGTCCCTTAGTGTGGACATTGCTCTACTTTGGGATTATGACCCTTAGTTTAGACAGGTAGGGTAAGATCAGTCTTGTGGGTGGATTGATTGCATCGTTTGAAGTTTTTATATGAGATGAGTCGGGGTTTTATATGTTCTACATTAACTACAGAGCTCAAAGGTTCTCCCTCGTTCAGGTGGAACTTATTTGTCTATGGAAAACAACATTGGTGCCTTGTTTGGATTTATTAATTTTGAATGTTATCTTCCATTTCCATTATTATGTGGTTATTGGTACTCTAAATTGAATGATGTGTTTAATTGTTAAAAGATGTATATTTTATTTAAAAAGGGTTTTATGAGTAATATTTTTATAAATTTTTACACTATTTTCTCTTTCTAAAATTAAAATATCCTTCCTACTCTTTATAACTTTCATTAAATGAAACATTTCATTTCTAAAATTGGGGATAGTTTAAAAAATGGAATTAGAAAATTATTTGGTTTCAAGTGGAAACATATGAAAATACTATTAATATATATTTTATTTCTAACCTGAAAATTAATGATCTTTATTTGAAGGAAATTCATTAGGAATCGATTTTTTTGCGCACATACTGATTTTTAACACTCACATCGATATCTCTTACAGTTTTTAGTATTAGGTGCAGGTTTAAACTTTACCATGATCAACATGGGAGATTTCAATTTGGGATTTGATAATGACCCATGCATTCATATAGATATTTTGTGGTTGTCGGGTATGGTTTTTTATTATTGTCTAGCTTTTGGTATTTTTAATATTTCTTTAAATACTATTTAGTAGTTTTTTATATGAATTGTTTGGATCTATTTTCTTTGGCTTCATTAGTATGTTTTTTTATCTAAATCATTCATCTTGGTCCTTATTGATTCCCTTATAGATTTTGTCGATTTTGGGAGGATCAGGAATGCCTCACAGGCCTTGTCTTGAACCAGTATAGATGGATGGTTAGAGGTCAACATGGGTTTGTTTGTAACATATTTTTATCAACGTATAGGTTCTACAGAAGACCTATCATTCTAAGTTCCCTATATTATTTAGGATGCTAAGGTATATGAAGTTGGACTACCAAAAATATGGTGTTGTTATGAGGAAGTTTCATGAAAATAGTTCATGTGTGGAACCTTAGGTTACCCTCGGATATTGGGTTTTTGTAGACATGTTTGGGTTGTACGGTTTTTCCATATTTTGGAAAAAAAAAGAGAGTTAGTGTAGTGGACTCAATGATCTCACAGGTCATTGAAAGAAATATGGATCTAGGGACATGGTCCTATAAAATATTTGTGACAATGGTGTCATTAGAATATGGCCTCCAATGATATGGTTGATTCACCCATTGACACAGGTTTTCCCTTGGGTGTTGTTTCAGTTCATTATGGATTTTGATGTATTTTTTTGAAAACCTTGTTTTAAATTGGGAAAAATTGAATTTAAACTGGGAATATTTAATATTTTGAAAATTATAAGTGGGTTTTCATATTTATTTATTTAATGATTTGGAAAAATTATTTTAAAATAAGTTTTTTTTAATAAATTTGATTTTAATTAAATGTTTGTTGCAAAAATTATTTTTTTATAAAAAGTGAGAAATGAGTTTGTTTTGGAATTTCGTTGGATTTATTAATGGAATCCAATGTATTTTTGTGAAATATAATGGGTTAGATTTTTAATTTCAAATGTTTTTTTGAGTAGTTAGTTGGTGGTTTTTAATAAAAGGTTTTGGGAAATGGTTTTGAGTGGTTTCCATTTTTGGTTTAGTGTTATTTAATAGTGAGTTATTGCTAATGAGATGGATTTGACAAAGCTATTCATTTTCTTGTTGTTTAGTGTATTCCCCCACAAAATATGTGATGGATATTCTAGTTTTATCTTCTGGTGGTTCACCATTACCAGACCCACAAGTTGATGAAACCAAGGAATTCCTCCTCATGTTTCAGAATTTGAACCCTACTCTCTTAGATGGTTTAGGGTTTTTTTGAAAAATAATAGTCGGTGTTGAAAATTGAAAGGGTCTTTGGATTCCTCGAGTTTCATGAGTCTCTAAATGTTATTTTTGGTACCTTTATGATTGAAGGACTAATTTTTAAGTGACAGAATTCGGTTGTTAGGTCCAAGCCTCAAGAAGATATTACCTGGGAATTCCTAATGGCATTATTTTCTCATTAATATTTCTCTAAGGATGTGAAGGTGTGGAAGGTGAAGGACATGTGCTTCATACAAAAATATGATGGATCATTTTTTTCATTTTGTTCTTCATTTTTAGTATCTACTTTCCTATCTTTAGGAGTGATCTTGGGAAGATTCGCTGAAGTCTCTTCATTTTGAGAGTGGTCTTTGTTTTTATCTGCAGTAGAAGGTGCCATATTTTTTCTAACTTCCTTTACAGATGTGGTGATGAAAGATATTCAAGTTTAAGATGTTCTAGGAGGCATGATTGAGGAAAAAAACCATACTCTAGTATCCAAAAGTGGTAAAGGTAATTATAATGTTTGTATGGAAGGAATCCTAACATCGGTGATACTGATAGTAGAATTAAGAGGCTTCAAAATCATTCATCATCTTCTTCTATCATCGGGTCCTTAGTTTGGCATCAATGTAGAAATACTGGTCACAAGAATCAATCATGTTATAATGCTCCAATGAACTATTGTACCTATGGATGCCTAGGTTACATATAATGGTTTTTTCACGGTTTTTTCAAGTAGTGATGTGGAACAAGTTCCCCCCCCATTAAGAAACATATCCCATTTGGAAGAGTAGGGTGGTTCTCTGTATTTTGTTTCAACTCCCATTTTATGTAAATTTTCCCTCTAATTTAATTGTGATGTCTTTTCATGGGACATAAAAAAGGATGTTGTGTTATATTTGAGAAACTTTGACTTAATGGAAATTTATTTGGGGGAATTTTTATTTTTTTCATCTTGTTATGGAGTATGTTTCTTCATGTATCTTGTTTCTATTTCTAGTTCGTTTTTAGAGTTGGTTTGTAGTAGTTCTAGTTTGGTGGGTTAGTATTTTACTACAAGTGTTTGTTGGCCATTTGTCTTGAATTCTAAAATAGTGGTGAGTTCATTCTATCTTCCCATGTTGACTAGGGTAGTTCCCCATTCCTACCTTTTTATTTTATTTTTGTTCCTCTAAGGATTTTTTTGTAGTTACCCAACATTTTTTGGTGGTCTTGCTTCAGATTATTATCCCCCTAGTGAACATTGAGCCCTTAGAGTTAGCCCAATGGTTTTGGTTTCGGTACGCTCCATGGTTTTAGTTTTCTATTTTCATTTTTCTTAAGTGGAAATTCAATTCTTATGACTTCTTTCATGTAGAATAACATGTTTATTTTACTTAGTTTGAAGTGATTATTTTTTTTGTGGAATCGAGTTGGGTGAGTGTATGAGTCTTGTATTTTGTTGAATCAAATGGAGTGGTAGAGGATTTCTTCTAGAATAAAGTGTTGTGGTGGGGAAAATTATCACACCTTGGTTTTCATTTTCATTTTTTTATTTTGGTTTAACATTTTTTATTGGGATTCTCTCTTTAGTTTCATGTTTTTTGGATCGAAATTTGGAATTTTGGGTATTTTTTCTTCTCTTTCATGGTTTTGGTGCACCATTATTGGGTAATCATGAAACCTCTTCTTGTTGAGCTCCTTTTTAGTTTATTCTATTCTGGAAATTTTTTATTTTATTGGGATTCAAATGGAGTTTTATCCAAACTATGCAGCTCTAAGGATAAATTTTTTGGATCATTGGGTGTCTGTCATTTAAGGCACATGACCTAAGCATGGTTAGCCCAACCCATGTGAAAGCTGTGTGCATGGATCTATATTTTTTATAAAACCATTTTTCATGGATAGAACATGTTTTCACAAATCATGCATCAAAACCTTGTGGGTTCCAAAATTTTCCAGTAATAGGGTGCACGATTGGCGTACAATTCTGATAGTAGTGTAGCCTAACCATGCATATAGCCCAGGTGTCTTAAAATGTGAAATGATCTTTCTAACCCCTTAGAATTGTAAACCCAAATAAACATATTCTTTCCAATTTTCATTTTTCTACTCCAAGGAGGCTCATAACTTCATCCCCACACCATAATCCCCTTATAAGGGTTAATCCATGTGGATTTCTCCTTGTTTTTTCAGTAATTTGTCAAAGTATTCTCCTCCTCTCTTCCTTCTATTCCTTCACCTATCATTTTCATTTGTGTTAAATTTCTTAATTGGTCTCTTTATTCTAGGTTTACTGTTGTTTTTTGTTTAAATTAGAGATCCCTTGTGGTTAATATTTCTATTGGATGCTCTTGCCTTCTTGGAAATTCATTGACTAGTCTTGGGTTTCCATTATTGAAGCCCCCGGAGTATGAGGTAGGATTCCCTTTTCCTGTGGCCTATAAATTTCAAAATCATTGATTTATTTATTTTCACATCTCAATAGGATGTTTATTATTGATATGGGACTCTTTAAATAATTTTTTTTCAAAAAAAATGGATTTCAATCCTATTAGGAACTATTTGAAATTGTTTTACTAAATATCACACACAATGTGTTTGATAAATTTCCCAGTTAGCCTCTATAAGTAATTTACGGTTTATAAAGCATGTTTTTGTTTTATAAATATATCATGGTTTAGGAAATGTATTTATAAATTTTTTTGGATTTATAAATCATGTTCTGGCAGCTTTTTTTAAAGGTGATTTTGGTTATCTGGAAATGGTTGGTTACTCAAATATTTATTGAGGCCCATTTTGGGACTTTCATACATTTTCTAATTTTGAAAAATATACCTGGATGATCTTATTTCATTGGTCATGTTAAATGGTATGGGTGTTCCTTGGAATGAGACTCCATTATGAACTCCTGATCGAAAAGAAGAGGATTGTTCCCAACTGTGATTCGGGGTGACACTTTTTTGTGTTGCTAGTTTGTGATAAATTTATATGTGGTTGGTTTATTATTTTAAATTGATTTATTCACCTCAACTTATTAATGACATGTGAAAAATGCATAGCTAGAATTTTTTCTATGAATAGTTTTTTTACTGGTATAAAAATACACATTGGCTAGTGGCCCTTAGTATGGACCTTACTGTTCCTTAGGATTGTGCCCCTCGGTTAAGCCAGGTAGAGTATGATTGGGCATGTAGGGAAATTGATGTCATCAGCTGAGGAATGACTATGGGTTGAGTTGTTTTTTTGTATTTTCATGATTATCCACTACGGTTTTTTGTCTCACATGTTTTCCTAGAGCATATTAATCTGTAGAGGAAAACATAGGTGCCTTGTTTGGATTTGTTACATTTGAAAACTATCTTCCATTGAATTTATTGAATTATTATTTCTCCCACTCCATTGTATGGTTTTATTATTTGTTAAAATGTGTAATGTTTCTTTAAAATATTGTTTAATGAAGATAAAAATTTGAGATCTTTTTAAACTCTCTTCACTTAAAAAAATCAAAACATCATTCCTTCTCATTCTCTCTTTCATTAAATTAAAAATCCCCATCGTGGAAAAGAGACCAATTGTCAATAAAAAGGGAAATGGACAATTTTTTGAAGTGGAAACATGTTAAAATATTATTTTTAGATATTTTATTTCAAAACTAAAATTGTATGATCTTGTATACAGGAAATGTATTTGGACTATAATGTTTGGGAATACGTACTAAGTTATGATACTCTCTCCAATATCTCTTCTCATTTTTCGTCTCAAGTGTAGGTATAAACTTGATCATTATTTCTATAGGAGATGTTGTATTTGGGATTAGATAATGACCCAGAGTGTCACAAGGATATTTAGTGGTCATCAATTTCGGTTAGGTCCGTTTATTTAGCATGGGGTATTTTCATTTATTGTGTAAATGTTATACATTAGTTTTTTAAATTAATATTGGTTTCTATATTTAATTTATAATTCTTAGGATTTATATTATTTATAAATTATCCCCATTTGTGCTCATTTATTCCCTTGGAACTTGTCACATTCTCAAGAGAGTCCAGAATGTCTCTCATCCCTTGTCACGGACTGGCTCGGGTGAATGATTCAAGGTCAACCTAGGTTCGTTTATGTCATGTTTAATTAAAATAGGTTATAATAAGATGAATTGATGAAATTTTTATAAAACACATTTCTCTTGAATGAGTTATTATATGATGAAACTGTAAAGAAACACATTTCATTTTTCATGGGTTATAACTTGATGAAAGTTTTATAATCTTGTAGAACACAAATTTATGGATTATTTGTGATGGGGGACCAATTTCTCACTCTAATGAATTTGGTAAAGTATTATATGTCATGAGATAACTATGTGAAATAGACCGATGTTCTTGAACCACTATAGGAAATATGTCAATGGGCTTGATTCACTATTGTAAATAGGTGATGATTCTTGATCCATTGTGAAATGAGAAATAGGAATTGATGCATAATCCATTTTTCTAATAATGGAACTGGATGTTGATCCTGAAAAATGAAATAGTTTTGATAATTATGATGGAAAAATAGTTATATTGAATAAAAAAAACTTTTGTGAATGATTTATGATTATTTCTCACACTTATTATTCATGCCTTTTGAAATGATATTGTTTTATGTTAGGAATCATGTTTATGATCCATGATAGATTGGGTAAGAATTATGTAACTTATATTTATATTATCATACACTTATTATTATCTAGCTATTACATATAATAATTGATTTATATCTCCCTTGTTTACCCATAATTAGAATTTGATCTCACCCTTTATAATGTTTCCATTCCCCAGGTTATGAAGAATGCATTTTAAGTAGTGTATTTCAATAAATGGTACTAAATGTGAGTATATTTTAGGGTGATGTTGAATATATTTTAGGAGATAAGAATATTTTTTTACTAGAATCCAAATACACTATACCTTTACAATCATTAGCATGTATTTTTGAATGTACTGAATATTCGTCTAGAAAGAGGAAATATTAATATATGAAATCCTGGGACTATATAGTTTAAATCAAAGAGAGGTTTACATCACATTTGGATTCTATAATTAGAAAAGATTAATAATATCCCTATGTGTGTGTCTAATGATAAGTCTAAGGCTATGTCATGGTATATGGAAATGACATGGAATTTTTTGAATGGTGGAGTGAGTGGTTTATAAGAAATTACATACTTGTTTTTATATTAAAAGTAGATACAGCTCCATCATAGTTGTATCTAGTAATAATAACTTAGAAAATAAAACATTGAACTAGGCTCAATCATCACATGATGAATAAAAATAGACCTTGTTACACACTTAGTTTGACACTATAAGAGGATTTCCCTTGGAAATTCATAAAATATTCATGAAATATTATGATGGATTAGAATAATGATAATAAATTACCAAGGATGAACCTAAGGATTGATTAATTTAAAATAATTCATCTTGATTTAGATATCATATAATTGATTTTAATTATTAAGTGGTTTTCCAAAAGATTATTATTCCTCACACTATTCGTTTTGGTTTTAGTGAATTGCGGTAAGAGGAATGAAATGTGTTAATGTTGAATGTCATAGAAGATGTGTTAATTAAAAACCAAATAGGGTTATGACTAGATTGAACGATATTTTTATTTTACCTAATCAGTTATCATAATATATAATTAATAGCTTGAACCTTAAAAAACTCTTCGACCCACTAAATCAGAGATGTATAGAGTTCATTAAAAGAACATGTGGTAGAGACCATGGAACCTTAACTCACTCTTGGACCCACTAAATGAGATATGAATAGAGTTCATTAAAATGATAGGTGGTAGAGACCATGGAAGAAAGAAGATCTGGTTTCAAATATATTGATAATGTGGGAACAATAACTCAATAAAATATCTCAAATGAATAACAATATGTTTTATTTAGGGGGAATAAGTGAAAAATTTGTGTTATTTTTGAAGAAAATTAAAGGTTAAGTTAATGAAAAATATGAGAATAATTTTTTACTTATAGAGAAATAAATGGTCAACTTTTTTAAATGGGGAAAGTATTGGAATTATGTAAATATATGTCTTATGGGGAAATCTCAAGAAAAAGGATCAACATGGATTTATTAGAAATGGTTTTCCTTTTGAAGATGAAGAGACTACATATGAAATATAGAATGAAGGATGTGTCAAGGAATAAGATGATGAATCCTAGTTAATAGATTAAAAATCAATCGGATTGAAGTCCATTTTTATTAATAATCAACAATTATATTGTACATGTATTTTTACAATAGGTGTTATGGTTATAAGAATAATGAAACATATTAGGATAATGTAAATTTTGGGATCATATATGTCTTCAAGTAATACTAAATTAATCTCTATAGAAATCATCATTGGTTTATGAGTTAAGGGATATTTAGATGTTGAATGTCTAAAAAACGAATTTTGAGGTTTTGAGTGATGTAATTTTAATGTTATTCACCAAAAAATTGGGAAATATTTTATTAGGATATGGTATATGTAACATGTAGGTTCAATATGAAGTACTATTTGAGAAAAACTATCTTTTAATTAGTTTAAAGCTATTGATAAACATAAACATTTATAGAATATTCACTCATTAGTGTTTTTTCAAGGATAGTCGTCATATTTTTTTGAAATTATATAATAATTATATTATGATAGTTTTAGTAAAAAAAAGGAAAGCTTGTCACATCCATTAATGATGTAGGGATTGAACCCACTATAGAAAAGTGGTTAGGGTGAGACACCTCCCACTGACCAATGTGAGGACTTTTCTAGAAAGAATTTTTTTAATTATACGATAGAAAAAGATTGTGTTTATTTGGGAAAATATAGTTTATCATAAAGATAATAGTGGGATTTTAAAATTATATAGTTATTTCTTATTCCTCACGATAATTGATGGTTTATCAGAAAAAATTACTGAACTCATAATTTGGAGTTAGCTATGGTAATTTTAGCATTAAATAAACTGAGAATTATCATTATGGAAAAAAGTGTTATATTTATGTAGATCAAAAATTCTAATTTATATATTCTCACAAAAAGACTATAATATGCTCTAGATAATATGGTTAAAGATGATTAAATATTATGGATAATAAATACATTACAATCATGGGAATCAGAACAATATGGTCGATGATTTGATTCAAAATGATCATGCTGGATAATATATGATGAGGATAAAAAATAAAATATTTACGGATATTAAAATGATAGAATTAAGAATATTTAAGGAAGGGGAGAAATATTATATTTCTAAAATAATAACTCAACCATATATTCTTTTCATAATTATAGAGGCATAAAAAGATTATATAGGGCTATAAAATATGGTGTGATATATTACTCAGATGAAGCTTGATTGTGATGGAATTATATTGTTTAAGAATTGTGTATTTCTTCCAACAATACTATATTTTAAAAAGGATATGTAAGAAGTGGCTCATAGTTATTAATTTTTAGTTCATCCTATTTTTACAATGATTTATATACCTGAAAAGCATAGTCAGAGGTAAAGCATATAACCATTTATTAAGAAAGGAAAAGTAAATTGGACAAACAAAACTAACAAGAAAAATCTATTACATGTCATATAAGTCGTAACCCTCGCCACACCCATGATATATGACTTCATTTGTAGTATTAGATTCCCATTCTCATATTTCATAGTGCTTCAACACCTTACCATACTTCTGGCTGAGATTAAATTTCTCTAACGATAACAACTCCTTAGAGGATTACATGATAGAGGACCTGGTTGATACCGGCTTTGGAAACTCAGAATAAACCTTCCTCGTTCTTCATTTAAATAGGTTAGGTTCCTCATTTCCAAATTTCATATTCCCACCCTTGACAACATCACTAAAATAAGGTTTGACCAAATCAAAATTATTTTCTTTGTCACTATTTGAGACTTCCCCCAATTGTTCAGTGATGAAAAAATATTGGAAATCATCAATCATGGTCTGGTTCTGCTCATATTTCCCATTAAGATCAATCATATCCAAACACCATGGTGGCTCCACAAAAAATGGTCAACATTCACCTCCTTCCTCAAAACACCCTCTTTAACAATTTGCATGTTGTGGCCTTCCTTCATTTGAGGACACCCATTCGTCTCATCATGACTCAATTCGTGAAATCGGTTGCAAGTATCAATTGTGATCTATAAACCACAATCAGAAATAGGATGAAAAATAGAATCCTTACCGGCTGGAGAAATTGGGAGTGCATCATGGTCTTGCCCATCGACTGAGCTCAATACCCTCTCTCCCTCCTTCTGCTAAGCAACACTAGCTTTGATCATCCCACTATCACCCCTTATTTCATCATAATAATAAATAAGATCTTCCCCATGATGCAATACATTCCATGAAGTAGATGGTGCTCCCAACTATCCTCCAATTCCTTTACAAGGACCAGCTTCATCCATATCAATATGATCCAACCCAGACTATCAATAGTACCATGCTTTGCTACATCAGAATGCATCTATCCTTGACCAGATACCCTACCAGGCCTCTTCTTCGAAGTACCTGACCTTCTATTTCTGGATCCATGAAGATAGTGACTAGCCATATGACCCAAACGACAACAATTCGAGCCATAATCAACCCAATTTTCCAACAAAACATCTTACCTCCACCGGAACTCCTCACCAATAGTAATCTAAATCTAGTCAACTGGTGGCTTCATGGAATCCACCTCAACATAAAAACGAGGATTAACTGGATGACTCATAGAGGATGTGTGATCATCCGAGTAAGGGAAACAACCAACTAGGTTCCCTAGCATATGAATTATCAATGTATTTTGAAAAGGAAAATTATGATGAGGCAGGATTACTCAGGTCACTAGTGAAGTACGATCCCGACTCATACAGAGATCAAAAGACCATCGGAGAAGGAAAAAATTGCATTCATTTCATCTGCGAGGAGCTCTGGACCATGCACTAATTAAGTCTTCCTCTGAACCAAATAGAATCATTAGGTGAAGGTTATCAATAATCCATATAACTAAACATTATTTAAGATCCTAGTCACTGAACACCAAGCGATCAAACTCATAAACAGATGGCCTTCGATGAGAAAAGTGAGAAACTATGGTCAAATCCAGGAAGCCCAAGTCCATAGAGAATTCTGATAAAGAAATCGAAAGGTGAGGGGCACCATGATGAATATCAGGAACTTTTTGGCTCAGATAAATTGACAGGAAGTCCAGAAGATAGCTGGGGTTCGAAAAAGTTACAAACGATGCCCGCGACGCCGAGGGAAGTGGATCTAAAACATCTTCCCCCTCCCTCCACTAGGAAGGGGGAAATCCGTCATTAGGCATCAACTAGGGTTCATCACTAGGAGGGAGAAGGAGAATCTCCCTAGAATGATACTATGGTGGAATTGTATCTTATTTTTCTCTTATAAGGTGTTTGGTGACACACCATATATGTATATAGATTTAAAATATTATTTACAGTGGGATGGAATGAAATGTGATATCTCACGGTTTGTATCTTAGAGCTTGGTACGTCAAAACATTAAGGCTAAGATAAAAATGTTTAAGGGGATGGTACAACCATTACCCATACCAGAATAGAAATGGTAAAACATTGCCATGTAATATTTCATCAAACTCCATAAAACATCTAAAGGGAACAATGTTATATGGGTTTTAGTCAATTTATTTTCAAAGTCAGCACACTTAATCACTACAAGAGAAGATTTATCTCCAGACCAGATTTCCATAATATACATTGATGAAGTTCTAAGGCTTCATAGAGTACCAATGTATATTGTATTTGATTGGGATATGAGGTTTACATTGATGTTATAGTGATGTCTTCCATAGGATTTGGATAAAATGTTCTGTTTTAGCATCACTTATCATCCCCAAACATATGGTCAGTCTGATAGAAAAATTAAACCCTATAATATTTTCTGATATATTGTTCTATGGATTTAAAATGTGGTTGAGATCAACAGCTTTCTTTGATTGGGTTTTCATACCACAATAGATTTCACATAACAATTGAAATAGATCCTTATGAATCCCTATGCTGAAATAACTATAGAACTCTAACTGATTGGGATAAAGTTAGAGAAATAAATCTATTATGACAAAAGAAAGATGAATAAATGGCATAGATGGTCAGATCCATTTTAAAACATTAAAGGTTAGCATTATGTTAGCATAAAAGTTTTTCTAACAATCACGGATTTGATCTGTAATTTTAGGTAGTTGACAATGTGTTTCTAAGAAATCTCCACATAATAAATTAGTTATATTTTAAAATAATTGAAAACTAAACCTTATTTATATCACTCCCTTTGAAATTATGGACGATATCATGATGGTATCTTATAAATTTTCTCTTAAACTGACTCTCTCTCAAGTCCATGATGTTTTCCACGCATCTCTCCTAAGGAAGTATATCATGATCTTTTATATGTACTGAACTTGGAGGTCATAGCAATGAAGAATGATCTTTCTTATGAGGAACAACTGGTGGAGATTCTATATCATTCAAATAATGTTCTATGAAATAATACCACTCACTATTCCAAGTATTTGTTGCAAGACCATTGGTTTTAGGACGCTATGTAGAAACACGAGAATGTAATGAGGAAGAATTGTCATCAATTGTTTGTATAATAGTCATCGGGTTTTATGGTTAAAATTAATTTTCAGGGGATATAATATAACACCATTATATTTTATGAAATATTTTTTTTCTCAAATACATTTTTATTCCTTCAATAGAATGTGCAACACACAACATAGATTATATACGAACATTGATATAATATTAATATTATTATTTAAAACTGAAATATATAACTTGGCCATTATACATGGAAGTGTGAATAAGAATAACCACATTTTAAATATTATGTAAATTTGATTTATAAAAATAAAACATAGAGATAAAATATTAACTAATGGTTTAGTAATTTCTTTATATGTTTTGAAAATACAATTTTCTACCAAATTTGTTTCTATTTCATTTTTGAAAAAAATTAATTTTTCACTTTTGGAAAGGATATTTGAAAAAATATTCTTCATTTTATCAATATACATGTTAAAATTTTTATTTATTTAATTATTATGGATTTTCAAAAAAAATATTTTTTTCAAAGGGTAAAATATGTTGATTTTTATTAAACAACTTCCTTTTGTTTAAATAATTTATAAGATGTATTTTATTTTATAGTGGTAATAAATGTAACATTAATTAAACTATATTTTAATTATTGAAATTAAATTCATTGGAATAAATTTTTAATGTTGTTTTTATTTTAAAACTATCTTTACTTATGGAACATTTCTCTTTGGAACACCATTTTTGTCGTGTTAGTGGGTTTATTTTTAAATAACAATTTACCACTTCTATGAATAGAATTTGAAAACATGGAATAAATATTTGAATCATAATAAGTAATTTTATGTAATAATTTTTAATTAATATTTTTTAATAATAAATCGAAAAACATACTATGATTATAGTTAAAATGGATTTACCTGGTGTTAAACTAAAATGATGAAAACTAAAATGACCTATAAACTTGTTAAAGTCCCATTTTTATCTATGATTCAAAATTATTTCTTCTAATAATCGATATATATCTATTTTTTATATTTTTATGGTTAAAATTTGGTTACACCATTCTCTTTGCAAAAAATCCATGTGTGCCCTCTCCCCCACTTATAAATGGCCACCCCCTCAACTCTCCTCCTCACACTTACAAAACAATTTTTCAAAAAATACCAACATATATCTATTACATAACCATATATAAACTTTATAGAGGCATGTTTTTATTAGGAAACCCTCCTATGAAGGATTTAGGTAGAAACCAAATGGGGTTCTTTGAAAAATAGGTTTTTTCCTTAACCATGCGTTTTCATTTTATTTCTTCTCAAACTCCATCAAATATTATTAAACCCAGATTATATAATAAAATTATAATCTCTTATATACTAATATATTGTTATGTTATTGGTATTACCAATATCTCTCTCATATTTCATCTAGTGGAAAATGAAACAGTCGATCATGTGTGTGGCAGACAACTGCCTCACGAACCGATGTAGTTTGTTTTCCATTACCACCTATCATAGATGGATACAATGATAAATTATACATAATTATATTATTTTTATAAAAAAAATTATAATTCTATAGATATAGTTTCATATATACCTTCATACATTTCATTCCATGGGAATATGATAACACCACTCAGGTGTATGGCAAACTACCACCTCACGAAGCTATCTGATTGGTTGATCACTCATGATTTACATGGAAGATAATAAAGATAGTTTTAATTAAAATATGTGATTTATATGAAATAAAAATGAATCTTTTAATGTAATATATTTTTTTTCATTATATATTTCCATCTTTCAAGAAAATAGAAACAATGTTCTTGCTTATGTAAGCTCTATATTCTCCATGAATAGTGTAATTCATTATTTATCTAACATTAAAGGATTAAACTAAATGAAAATATACTATATTTATATCATGGTTACAATTATTTCCATATTTTTACCATGATAAAAATATATGTACTGAAAATACCAAACCAAAATATATATTAAAATGATTAGTAATTAAACAAAAAGTAATTTTAACTAGTAGTTCTTAATAAATGGGTACTAAAAGACCATAATTAAATCATATATGTTATAATATATATATAATTATTGTTTTGGATTAGATAAATAATAAAGATATATTAATTATAAAAGAGGATAGAGCATGTATGGATGAATTTGAGACTTATGTTAAGGGTTATTTCTCTGAAATTACATTCTTTGGGACATAAGTTGTGTTACAAAACCAATATTATTTTATGAGGTGTATATATATATAAATTAATTTTTTATATCATGAATTTATTTATTCTAAGGGTATTTAATTTTATAATTATATTTATTCTTTCAGGGGAATTATGGTTCAAAATATACCAAAACATGTTATGGATTTTGTCTCACTTTTTTCATGGGACACAAGCCATTCTCACCACTTATTTTTATTGTGTGGTGTATTTACTATCCATGAAAATCTTATATTATTTTTATATTGAAAATTAAGGTATATGAATATCAATATATTTTTCTTTCCATCATGGGGCTTAGGATTCAAAATTTATTAAAGTTGTAAAATTTTTATGTTACAATCTTATTGTTTATCGAGATTGTTTATAATTACGTTTCTGATAATGAAATATTATCATATACCCCTAAATAAACTCATATTTTTTCCCTCTAGTTATTTCATGAAAATTCAGGTTTTACCTTCCCTTTATTTTGTTTATGTTACAGAGAATTAAAAATAGTTGTTTTAAGGTAACCCATAATTTATTTTTCTCTTTGGTCGAAAAACATTTTCTTCCATATCTTTGTTTTTTAAATATTTTTTAAAAAATATTTAATTATTATCCAATGATTGTTTCCATACATTTTTAACCATGTTTTTATTTTTTTCAAAAAAAATTTCAAAGAATTTTCTTGATGTTTATAAGTAAGGATCATTTGAATTTTTATCAAAAATGTAAAAGTATTCTTTGTTTTAACATGTATAGCTGGAACGGAATTTTCAACAATCATGGCCTCTAAATTATTTGAATATTCCTTTATAATTGTTCGAGTTTCCATTCGAGGAATGTTTTTTCCAGAATATTTTTTAATTTCTTTGTTTTATCAGAATTTATTTCAATTAAATATTGTATTTTCCTCACGTAATGATTTAATGATGATTATTAGAATTTCTATTCATCAATGGAAACAACATTTCGTGTTTATTATATTTTATTGGGGATATAATCTAATGTTACCACATTTGTTAATTATTTTTATTATATATATTTATCTAGAGGATGAAAATATATTTATGGAAAATTTTCCATTTCCACAAGTTATGATATGATGAATCGATGAATGAATTATTAAACTCATTTATTTTTCAGGGGTTATGCTATGATGAAATATTTTAGAAACCCCATCCCCTTTTCACAATTTATGAAATGATGAGTGTTTTATGGTCTTGTGGAATATAAATGTATGGATTATATGCCATGTGAGACCCATAACTCTCTCTAATTCAGTGGGTAAATAATTATATCTCTTGATATAACTATAGTAAATATGTTGATGTGCTTAATCAACTATAGGAAACAGGTTGATGGTCTTGATCCACAATAGAAAATAGTTGAGGATGTCTGATCAATTATGAAATGTGTAATAGGTGTTGATTCATTATCTATTATGATTTTTTGGTCTCAAATGTCATCCATGAAATATAAAATGGTTTATATATATATGACAGTTCCACACTTATATGACATGAACTTATGGTTCATTAATGAGTTATAATGATTTATCATTCTTATGGATTAACTCTTTTAAAATGTAAAAATATTATTCCATGAATCATGTTTATGATCCATGATATATTTTGTGTGAACTCTTTATGTTATATTCATAATCATGTACCTTTATTATTATCTTATGATTTAATATTATCATTGATTGATATCTCTCATGTTTACCCATATTGATCTTCTTAGCTCAATATTTGTTATATTTCATTTCCCCAGGTTGAAAATAATGTTTTCTGTAGGGTATTTATGTGAACATTACTAAATTTGAATATTATTAGCGGGTATGATGAAGGTCAATCATGATATAAAAAGTGTTTGTAACTGGTATCCAAAAACAATGAACCTTTACAATCTTCGGGAGTGTATTTGTGAAATTTATGGAATATTCATCTAAAAAGAAGTAATACTTATGTATGAAAATAATTGGTATTTATAGCTGGTATAAAAGGTAGGTTTAGTTAAATTGTTGAAATGAGGATGAGAAAATCTTTAGTGATATTGTCACGAACCAACCCGAGTCGACCCTAAACTAGTAACCTGAGTCAGCCCGTGACAAGGCCTGAGAGGCATTCCCAATCCTCCCGGGATGGCGACAAGAACCAAGGGCATCAATATAATGAAGATGAGGATGATTTCACCCATTATAAATAAACATAAGCATCAGAGAACATAATAATAATAAATCAGGCCAAAATAATAAATAAACTGAACAAATCAACAAAAAAATAATTAAATAGGAAAAAAACTAACTGAACCTGAGGACCACTAAACTCCACGGGACCCTACGGGTCACTCTCCAATCACATGACATAACATCTCCCATGGAGATCAATATCAATATAAAACCTGCACCTGTGACTAAAAACAATAATGAAGTATAGTCATGGGTATGAAAACACAATAGGTGTGCCCAAGTAATCTATTCCCAAATGCATTTCTTTAAAAAAGAATCATCAATTTCAAGTTTGAACTACAATATATAAAAGTAAGGCATTTTACATGTTACTCAAAAGAAAAGTTTGATTCATTGACCTTATTCATTTCTCAAAATCCAAATCAATCTTTTAGTGAGACAGTTGCATTTTCCAAGGGAAAGTGATGTTTACATTTTCAATTAGCACAAACAGAATAAAACCCTTTTCTTTGAAAAAAAGTTTTCATAATCCACATTAAAAATACACATCAATTTCTATTAAGAAATCATTTGGCTTTAAATCTCTAAAGTAGTTTCACTATAAGGGAAATGGAATAAATTTATACATACAAGTAACACACTCAACACTCAAGCACTAAGAACATGTGGACATAGGTGAACCCGATAGATCGAGAATAATCCATAATACACCAATACATTAGATCCCATCCTCGTTCACATGTCACACATGATGAAATCAAACCACTCAAAATGCTCGGCCATCCTTTCTCAGGAAGGCCGAGGGAAAATCCCATAGCAATGTACCCAAATATATCAGCCTACAATGGGCCACTGGTCAGTTCAATAACCTACCAATGCGGAAATCATTCTCAGAATATTCTCTAAATATGACAGGTTCTTATGTTTCATGAATTTAGAAATTTGGTGGGCCTACCGATTCCATCCGATCATCCAATCACAGTATATATAACAATAAAGCACAACAGGCAACACCCCAATTCACCACAAGGAATATTCCATTCACCTTTCTACCATTGATCATAGGGGAGTCCTACACAGCGGACCCCCATAATATACAACTCAACGAAATAGAGGGGGCCACATGCAAGGAGAGTTTTATAGATATAACTAGCTTTACAAAAGTGTCAACCGGGCCTCGTGCTATCTTTTTTCTCATTCCAAACTATTTCATAAATAAGAACATGCACACCATTTTGGAAACCAGGAACACTCTTGGAAACCCATTTAAGAAACCAAATTCACCACATTAAATTTATAGCATATTTATAAGGACCAAAGGGGAATTTCCAGAAACACTAATAAACCCATTTAATAAAACAGTTTCTTGAAATTAAATTACACAAAAAGAATTACCTTATTTAACAATAAGTAAATATTTTAAAAACCATAAATTTCTTACTAACATTAAATAAAAGTGTGTAATGATTGAAACAAAAAAAAATTTAGTTTAAAGGAAAATGCATAGGGAAACCTACCTTGAAAGGGGATCGGAACAAGATGAACAAATCGGCACTTGATGCCTTTAACAAAGACCACCTTGCAATTGTGCACACATACCCTCCTATATATATACCCCATAATCCAACACGCATATTCCCCATTCCATGAGGGAATATGTGCAAGGTGGATTTATATATATATATAGGTATACGTTCATATGTATGTGTGTGCTACCCTTCGAGAAGACACCAAATAATTTAATTAACCCAAAAGAGAACCGAATATTACCAAAAACACTAAATAATAATTGAAAAAAATGGGTGGAAGCAATCAACCGATGCTATGGGCCAAGCCCCTTTGTAAAACCATAGATAAAAAATATCATTTTTAAATCATGACTTTCATTACTCAAAACCATATATAATAGATATTAAAGAAAATTAAAAATCAATTTCACATATTAAATATTGCATTTTTTTCAAAAAAAACGTTCGAATATCATTCGCACCTTAAGTTATCATAAAACAAGGTTTTCTCCCACCAAACAACCATCAAAAACCTTCTCATGATATACCACACCAAGACACTAACACAAAACAAAAACAATCTTCAATACAAAATCTGAACCCAATATATGAACATGTCAAACCCTTCAAAAATGTATTTCACATCACTCAAACAATATAATAAGCCATTTATACACTTTATAAAAACCCTTTCAAAAATCTAAATATGATTTTAAACCTAAAGTACACTCACTTTCCCAACCAATTCCCTAGAAAGCCAGTTTTAATAATTAAACAAATCTAAAATTCATATGTAAAAAATACACAATAAGGTGAACATGCCAAAACTACCCCCTTCTTCAATAAAAAAATCATTTTTAACCAAAACACACCTCAAGTTCCATTGAAAATATAATTTTCACATTTTAAATAAGGCATAAAAAACTTTTTAAGAAACATTACAATACAATATCACAACACATATTCATTTATTTTGCAAAAACTCATTTCTAAAACATAAACATGTAAAAAAATACCAATTCACCTTTATCAATACCCAAATAACATTTATAACTCATTAAAAGTAACTATACAATTAAGGGGGTAAAATATATCTACTTCAAACAACAGCGGATGAATCGGAATGAACCGAGATGCTTCGTCTTCGGTGGTAGATGTAGAGATCCACACAAGGAAGACCCAAAAGTCCTTCCACACATCCTATAAATAGAAGAAAGAATATCAAAAAACAATCAACCCATGACCTAGGGTTCTTCCGAGACAAGAGGGGCCATGAGAAGAGGTGAAAACGCCAGAAAACACAAGAAGAGGGAGCTGAGACCTTACCCAGGCGAGCCGAACTGAAAACCCTAAGAAACCGAGTGGAAACTGAGGAGCAGGGAAGCTCACTGGTAGAGTGGAGCATGCACGACCGAGAGTTATGGGGTACGATGTTGCATCGCACGATCAGAGAAAGGAGGGGTTGCCGATTGGGGAGGAACATGTGGAGAAGGGGATGCTGGAGAGCTCCTACACAAAGGCGGGGCGTCGAGCGTGGAAAGTGGGGAGGGGTCAGCCACGAAAATGGGAGGGGAAGGGACGTATATTAGGGTTTATTTTTTTGATATTAATTAATTCTATTTCAATTCTAATTCAATTTATTTAATTAAAAAAATAGGAAAACTCAAAATCAGTAAAATTTAATTGAAACTCAAGAATAAATAAATTAACCTCAAATACCAGGTCAGGGTGTGACAGTTATCCTACTATGACACTTTATTCCCCCTACGAGTCCCAAGAGATTTATTTGATCAAAACCAAAGCTATGATGATTTACAACCAGGGAAAAATATGAAAACTAAAATATCAAAGAACCAATACTCACTTTTATTCAGAGCATAGAACTATGAATTCCCAAAAGACAACTACGAGGCCACCCTCAAAAAACCACACATCTATGGAAGACATCACATAAGACCACAGAGTTTAAACAAAAATGAATTGATGATGATGAAGACTCTCTATCTTATAAAAAAATCCAACAACAAACAACCCAACCCCTAGAACAAAAAACCATCAAAGAAACGAGTTGTGGCCTGTTCATGATCTTTGTGAGAATCCATTACATTACCCACTATCCTAGACAACCAAATACTATGGTCGGGGTTGAGCAGAGTGAAAAAAATGAAATGATCATCCAAGAACACGTGGAAGATGGATTCATTATGAGTTCATTCCATGGGGGCCTCCCCACTATATTAGGATTCCAGAAAAACATTGATTTTTCAATCCAGAATAATTCATGAATCCTATCAAAAACCAAGAAAACACGTATGAAACTAATAAAGGGACAAAGAGAACCACCATTCTACATGAGCAACATCAAAAACACTACAAAGGCATTCCCATTAAAACAAAGTTCCAAAACGACATGCAACATCACCCTTCACACCCAAAAGAAGACAAAACCACAAGTTGTATTAATTGAAATGAAAAGTGAATTTGCAACAAAAGAAAAGATTTTGATTGAGCTTGCATCAGTGCTATGTTCATCCAACTCAGCTAAAAGGTTCTCCAAGAGAGTGGATCTGGCCCCATGTAACTTCTTGGCACTACCCTATAAAAACCTTTGCAAATGACTTAAATGTCCATTCATATTAATGATCTTAGGTTATTTGTGACATGAAAACTTTTTATGCCCCAGTTTACCACACTAAAATCACAACCAGTACTTCCTCTCGGATGAATCTGGTGAGGTGTAAAACAACGTCCTTTTTCTGCCTCTTCTCAACTGGCCAGACACTACTAAGTCGGATTCAACTTGAACATCCCACCTCACGACTTCTTCATAATTATCAGGTAATAAATACACAATTGGGAGGAATGATGATTAGATACCCCCCTCAAATAATTAGGCTTTCATAAATTCATCCACGATAAGGTTTGGTAGATATGACACCAGCACGGAAAAGATCTTAGCATACTTCAAAACCATTTAATTTCCCTTCTTGATACCATACATCCAATAACCCATCGGTATCTTCACATCATCAGGGAAATACTGTTGGATGAACAAGGATTTAATGCATTCCCACGGGTAATTTTTCTGTGGTTCAGCCTGAAGAACATGATTTCCACCATTCCTGACATAGGTATTCCAATGTAAAGGTGAAAAACTCTAGATTGAGAGTTTTGGGAGATTCAAGTCGTGAAAAGATCTCCTTGATGTTTTCCAACTATTCCTCAACTTTCCCTAGTTTGGGCTACCCAAAAAAATAAGTAGGGTTTGGCTCTTGGAACCTTTGGAAGAACTCCTGATATTGAGAACCATCAGGCTCCATATCTGAAATGGACAAAACAAATGTCTAAAACATGGCTTGATCAACTGAAAGGAACATGAGAAAATAACTACCTATAGATTATTATCAAAATCCCTTGGAACATAGTGGGGATGAAACTTGAAAATAGGAGCATGAAACCAAATCAAAACATATCACAAATCAAAATTCCCCATATCATTTTCAAATAAACTACCCAAACTCAAAAAAATATTTCAATCACACCTCCAACACACCAAATACAAAGTCCAAAAATAAAATCATCAAAAAAAAGGTAACAGCATACACTCACACATTTTTAAAGCATTTAATTACCCGTTTTTAAAGAACATTTTCATAAAACATAACAATCCTTACGAACCTATCACCTTCTATTGGAATTCACCTTAGGATCACATATAAACACTATTATTCTAGCTCAATATGTCACCCATACATACCAATAACCTTCCACTCCCCACATAAAAACGTCTATATACATATATGTCTCCACTCATAGGAATACCAAGAGTGGATAAAAGAAACATTATCACTTTCAAAACCACATTGAAAATTCCTTAAAAAATTTTAATACCATGCATAATCGTCAAATAAAGACATTTTCAAATCCCATATTAATTTTCCAATTTCACATTTCACAAAACCATTCAAAAAGCTCAAAAAAAATTCCAAAATTACACCCATTTTCAAACAACCCTTTTCACTCTCAAAATTTTCAATGTTTTGGTTTTGAAAATCCCATTTTTGACCATCCAATCATCCTTTTGTCAAACTAAACATCATTTTAAAATCTAAACAACACACCCCAAAACCATCCAAGCCAAAATTACGTTCAATTGAGAAAACCCTACCATTTAATAGGTCAAAAATCTCAAAATAAAAAAAGTATACAAAATAATATACTAGGGGAATCTAGTGTCATTAGGTGACTTAGCTATATGGTTGGCGGCTATATGAAAATCAAACCACTATCACAGAGTCTTTTAGGACCACATCCCTAGCTCCACATGGCTTTCTATGACCCGTGAATTTACAATGATAACTAGCACAACTATCATTTAAATTCCCTAAATACCAAGAAACCCACAGGAACTAGATAAAATAAGAAAAACCAACTTCCCATGGTAACTCAAGGTTCGGCCCAGAATGCGTTGGCCAAACACACCCCGTAACCTATACCCTAAGCTCGGACAGTACTACTCCATCTACCTTGACAACCCAAATAACAAAGGGCTCTCTTAAAACTACGTCCTATAAATAACCCAACTCTATGAAACCATTTTTTCATGAACCAACTTCAGTCAACGCTAAACCGGTCACCAGAGTCGGCCCGTGACAAGGCCTAAGAGGCGTTCCTCATCCTCCTGTGCTAGTGAGAAGCACCAAGGGCATCAACAGAGCGATGATAAGAAAAATATCGCCTAATATAAATAAACATAAGCAGTGGATAAAAATAATAATAATAATAAATCAGCCCAAAAAATTAAATAAACTGAACAAATCAACTAAACAAGAACTAAAAAAGGAAAAAAAAAACTAACCAGACCTAATGACCACTAAACTCCACACGACCCCATAGGTCACTCTTCGATCATAAGTCACAACATCGCACATGGCAATCAAGATCAAGCTAAAACCTACACCTGTGACTAAATACTAGAATGAAGTATAGGTGTGAGTATTAAAACTCTGTAGGTGTGCCTAAGTAATGTCTTCCCAAATGAATTTCCTTTAAACAAAATAATCATCAATTTCAGGTTTGAACTAAAATATATAAAATTAAGGCTTTCCACATGTTACTCAAAAGAAAAGTACGAGTCATTGACTTATTCATTTCTCAGATCCCAAATCAATCACTTAGTGAGACATTAGCATTTTCAAAGGGAAAGTGATATTTACATTTTCAATTACCATAGAGATAATATAACACTTTTCTTTGGGAAAAAAGTTTTCATAAGCCACATTAAAACTACACATGACTTTCCAGTAAGAAAACATTACACCTAAAAACGCTACATTATTTCCTCTACTAGGGAAATGTAAAGAATTTATACATACTAGTAACACAATCAACACTCAAGAACTATTAATGAGTAGACATAGGTGAACTCTGAAGATCGAGAATAATCTAGAAGACACCAATACATGAGACCTCATCCTCATGGACAAGTCACACACAATGAAATAAAAACACTCCAAATGCTCGGCCATCCTTTCTTAGGAAGGCCGAGGGTAAATCCAATAGAAATAAACCCAAAAATATATGCCTACTATGGGCTATTGGTTAGAACCATAACCTACCAGTGTGGCAATCATTCTTAGAATATTCTTTCAATATGCCAGGATCTTTTGTCTCTTGAATTTAAAAGGGTGGTGGGCCTACTGAGGCCAGCCGAGCATCCAACCACAGTATATACAGTAACAAAGCACAGTAGGAAACACCCCTAGTCACGCCAAGGAATAGGTCATTCTCATTTCTACAATTGATCACAGGGGAGTCCTATACAGCGGACCCCCATAATATAAAAATCAACTAAAAAGAGGGGACCACATCCTAGGAGAGTTTTATAGAGATAACTAGATTTATTAAAGAATCACACGCACACCATTTTGGAAATCTGGAACTCCCTTGGAAACCCATTTAAGAAACCCAATTCACAAATTTAAATCTGAAGCATATTTATAAGGGCTAAAGGGGAATTTCCAGAGACACTAATAAGAACATTTAATAAAACAGTTTCTTAAAATTCAATTACATAGAGGGAATTACATTATTTCACAATAATTAATTATTATAAAAACCATAAACTTCTAACTAACATTAAATAAATGTGTGAATGCAAGACACAAATAATTTTTAAATTTAATGGGAAATTCATAGAGAAACCTACCTCAAAAAGGGAGCAGACCAAGACAAACAACTCGGCACCCGACGCCGTTGACGAAGACTACCCCAGAATTGTGCACACATACACTATTATATATATATATACACCCCTTAATAAAAAATGAATATTCCCTGTGCCACGTGGGAATATGTGCAAGGATGATTTATATATAAATATGTATACATAACTATGTATATTTGTGTGACCCTTCGAGGAGACACTGAATAATCTAATTAACCAAAAAGAGAATCAAAGATTACCAAAAAAAATTATAGAAAAATTGAAACAACAAAAATTGGTGGAAGAAATCAACCAAATCAATGGGCCAAGCCCCATTTGTAAAACCTTAAATATACCAAGATCATTCTGAAAACATGACATTCACCTCTCAAAACCATCTACAATTGATATTAAAGAAAAATACCAATCAAGATCACATATTAAATATTTCAATTTTTTTCAAAAACACTTTCCAAAATCATTCTCACCTTATGTTACCTTAAAACAAGGTTCACTCTCACCAAACAACCCTAAAAAATTCTCATGAAATTCCACACCAAGACATGGAAACAAAAAATAACAAATTTTTGATATAAAATCTGAACCCAATAAAGGAACATGCAAAACACTTCAAAAATGTATTTTTCATCACTCAAACAATATAATAATCCATGTACACATTTTATAAAATACTTTCAAAAAGAAAAACGATATTTTACACCTAAAGTAAACACACTTGTCCAAAAAATTCCCCAAAATCTAGTTTTAATAATTAAAAAAATATAAAATTCATATGTAAAAATAAAAATATATGAAAACATGCCAAAACTACTCGCTTCTTCAATAAAAACTCATTCTGAACCAAAAAACACCTCAAGATCCATTGAAAATATAATTTTCAAATTTCAATTAAGGGATAAAATCTTTTCAAGAAACATTACAGTACAATCTCACAACACATATTCATTTATTTTTCAGAAACTCTTTTCCAACCCATAAACATGTAAAAACAATACCAATTCACATTTATAACTACCCAAATAATATTTATAACTCATTAAAATTTACTAAACAATTAAGGGGGTAAAATAAATCAACCTCAAATGACGGTGGATGAACCAGAATGAACGAAGATGCTTCCCCTTGGGTGGCGGATGCTGAAATCCGCATGAGGAAGACTGTCAACACCCATCGCACACCCTATAAATAGAAGAAAAAATAAACAAACCCGATCAAACCACGACCTAGGGTTCGGCCAAGACAAGAGGGGCCACAGGAAGAGTAAAAACACCAGAAAACACTAGGATAGAGGATATGTGACCTTACGTAGGTGAACCGAACTGAAAAAACTAATAAACCGAGTGGAAACTATAGAGAAGGGAGGCTCACCGGTAGGGAGGAGCTGACTTGGCCGAGTGTTATGGGGAGAAGAGGTTGTGTCGCATGACCAGAGGAAGGAGGGGGCACAAATGGGAGAGGAATGTCTGGAGGAGGGGGTTCTAGAGAGATCCTATACAACGGGGGGTGTCTAGCATGGAAAGTGGGGATGGGGGTTTGGTTGTGAAAATGGGAGGGGAAGGGAGATTAGGGTTTTTTTTGTTATTAAATAATTCTATTTCAATTCTAATTCAATTTATTTAATTAAAAAAATAGTAAAACTCAAAAATCAATAAAATTTTATTGAAACTCAAGAATAAATAAAATAACCACGAATTCCGGGTCACTATGGCACAGATATCCCTAGGGATATGTATGGGGACAAATCTAATGATAAGTAAAAGAATTAGAAAATGTCCTAGAATTTTTCTGAAAGTGACAACAAGTAGTTTCTATGAAATTAAATCCCTTTCTTGATAATATAAGTGGATTTGGCTTATTATAGTTGCAACTAGGGGTAATAACTTTGAAAATGGTGAATATGGTTGGAATCGATCATCACCTAATGAATGAGAATAATCCTTGATTCACACCTGGTTTGACATTACTCACGGGTATGATTTGAAAATTTACAAACTCCTTAAGAACTATTATAATGTATTTAAATAGTTATAATGAATGACATGGGTTTGGCCTAAGGTGTAATAAATTGAATAGGAAGTTTCATGATTTAGATATCCTACTATTTATTTTCATGATTATGTGGTTTTCCACTCTGATTATTTTTCCTAACGCTATTCTTTTTGGATTTAGTCATTGGTTGAAACTAGAAGGAATTGGATTACCAAAGAATGTGATATAAATTTTACTTATAATAAACCAAAATAGATTATGAAAATTATGAACTATATTTTGATTATTCATAATCAGGTATAATTAAATGTTGTTAACAAATTCCACCTTAACTAACTCTTGGACTCACAAAATAAGATAATTATTGAGTTCATTGAGATATAATTTAGTGAATACCATATAGAAAATAGTATTATATTTCCTATATTTTAACAATGTGGGAACAAGAACTCAAGGGAATTTATCAATTGAATGAGAATATGATTTCATTTTTGGGAAATAAGTTCATAGAGTAAGTAATTTTTTAATCAAAAAGAAAATATATTTTTATAAAATGGATGTGAATAATGGTTTCCCTAAGGTGTCGTAAATAGTAGAATGTTTTATATGTGGATGGTATGGGAATTATTAATATAGATATACTATGTGAAAAACTAATGAATATGATCATATTGTTTTTATGAGTAAATATTTTTTTAATGATGAAGAGACTGCAAATGAAAAATAGAAGGATAGAGGTATTAAGGAATAAGATTTTGGAGCCCTATTAATGGATTAAGATTTTTGTGTATTGGATTTTATGAGTATTAGGATTCAAAAATCATGTTGTATAATTATTTTTACCAATGGTATTTTGGTTATATGAGTCATGAAATATCTATGTCTTTTGTTAATTTTGAGAGTATATAAGTCTTCATGTAAAATTAACATAAGAGATATAGATACCATCATGGGTTTATTCATGAAGGATTGATCATATGTTCAATGTCATAAACACCAATTTTGAGGTTTTGAGTGATGAAATTTTAATGCGATTAATGAATCATTGGGTGATTTTTTATTAGGATAAGGTATATGTAACCCTTTGGTTCAACATGAAGTATTAATTAAGAAGAATTAAATTTTCATAAGTTGAATGGTATTGATAAAATTTAAGTTTTATATGATCATTTATGAATGAAGTTATTTATAACGATTCTAATAATATTTATAGGAATGTTATAATAATTATATTAATATTGTTTTAGTAAAAAATTAAAACCATTCCCATATAGAAAGGACTCAAGGCATGAGCCCACAACTGAATGGTCATAAGGGTGAAACACAAACTAATAACCTATGAGATTTCTTTTTTAGTAAGAATTAATTTTTTAAATGGTGAAATAGATAAATATTAATTTTATTTCTGTAAAATAATTTTTATCAAAAATATAACTATGATATTTAGAAATGATTTGGTGATAAATTATGTGTCATGAAAATGAAAGTTTCATGATAGAAATTACCTAACTCGTGATTTGTATTTAGATGTACTAGTATTTTCATTAATAATATGGTTAAATTATCTTTATGGATAAAATTTTGATGCATATATACCAATCCAAAAAATAATGTATATATTTATATAGAAGGATTAATATATGTGTTAGAAAATATGGTTTGGTTTAATTAAATAAAAAAATTAGTGAATACATTACCTCCTAAGGATAACGAAAAATGGGACTAATGATTTAATGTGAAACTATAATTATAGATTATTTATCATGAGTATCATAAATGATCCAACATTTATGAACTTTAAAAATATGGATCTAGAATTCAAGAACGAGTTAGTGAATTATTATTTTTCTCAAATTAGTGTTTAACCATTTGTTATTATAAGAATAATATAGGCATAGAAGTATGATATATAGCTGTAAAAGAATGTAAGAAATGTTCTTGAGTTCAACAATGATTGTTATGGAATGATAGGGTTTAGGAACTGTGTATGTGCTTAGTACATACCATATTTGGAGAATGAATTGTTGAAAGAGGCTCATATTTAATCAATCTCTATTAATCATATTAGTATAAATATGTATCGAAATTTGAAAGAGTATTTCTGGTCAGATGGAATGATGGAAGATATGGTATAGTGTGTATCTTGGTGTTAGGTATGTCATCAAAATAAGGCTATGAGAAAAACTGTATGGGGATGTTATAACCATTACCCATTCAAAAATGGAAATAAGAAAACATCACCCTATATTTTTTCAATGGACTCCTGAAAACTTCTAAAGTGGACAATGTTATAAGGGTTGTAATTGATCACCATATAAATTCAACACACTTCCTCAAGATTAGAGATTATTTATATCTCGGCCATATTTCCATAATATAAATTAAGGAAGTGGAATGGTTTAGTAGAGTACCACATTCTATTTCATATGATCGGGATATAGGGTTTTCTTCAATCTTCTTGGGATATCTAAAATAGACTTTAGATGTAGAGTTATGTTTCAGCAGAATTCCTCAGCCTTAGGCAGATGGATAGTTTGAGAGAACATTTTAAAACCTATAGGATATATTTAGAATATATAATTAGGATTTAAAATGTGTTTGGGCTCAACACCTTCCTCTTGTCATGTTTTATTATAGTAATATCTTTTATTCAAACATTCAGATGTCTCTATATGAATACCTCTATGAAAAAAAGTGTAGAAATCCAATGTTGTGGGGTAAATTTTGTAAAGACTATAAAATTCCATATTATTTTTTAAAAAATTATTTTGGATTATTATGAAACTGAGAAAATTTATGGTGCTCGATTACGAGGCCCGATCTAACCGGAACAGAAGTTTGAATTTTTATATGGTACGTTCAGAAAATGCGTGGGTAGGGTTTTCTATCTTTTGAACCAGTCCTAGGATTAAAAATTTGTGGGTACCATTGAATATACAGTGCCAAGATTCTCTTAAGGGAGGATTCAACTCGACCATAGTAGGTCAGAAGAAAAAGATGTATTCGGGATTTTTAAAGAATAACAAAATAACTTAAATATTGTTATTTAATTTTTCCAACGGCTCGGCAGTGGTGTGGGACCGCTGAGTTGTCAAGACATTTAATGGATTGCCACTTTTATTTCATAACCACTCTATTGATAGATGAGATATGAATTAATTAACTTATTAATAAACCTTATTAATGATATGTTGCTTTAAACTCTCATCCTCTGTATATTTAAGTGATTCTCAAGCGTGGGGTTTTGGTACGGTTGTGGGGAACCATTGGTGAAGTACCATGAAACCCTCCACCGACGGAGGATGGAGGCATGGGTGGAAATGAACCGAGATCGAAGAATTCCTGCAGCTTCATAAAACTCATAATATTTTTCCACCACCATGATGTCTCCAATTAATCTCTTTTTATGGGGTTTGACTTGATTTAATTCTATGTGGATAGTGATGAATTTATTACTACCACCTGTTATTATGTTCACGCGAAGGGTGCGGTCCAAACGAACAAGTCATGGACCCTTCACCACTTCGCTCTGGTTTCATTCTTTGGGGGATGATTTTTCAACTTGATAGAACCTTGGAAACATGAGGCATGTAGTGATAGTGGCATCTTGGGAGGCTCGTATGTGTGGGCGGAAGGGAAAGCAGACAACCAGAACTCATCCTATGACCTGTGAAGGTTCTGTCAGTGAGGTATCAGCATGGTGTCACTAGAGACCATCACTGATGGTGAAGGTGGTGGTCAAAGCATAGCGATGGCAGAATAGGGTGGATCTGCTCGGCGTCACGGCAGATAGACAGGCGGTCGGCTCTCGGCCAGCTGTGGAGGCGTGAGGCGGCACGCCGTAGTGAGGATGGTTGCGGCTTCGATGCCATGAACTAAGGGGACCCGCCCCTTATGGGTCCTATAAAAGGACAGGGTGGTGCCACCTGGTGCCAAAAATTAATCAGTTGAACAGCTCTTGATCCATTCGAGGTGGAGGGGGAGCAGCTCCCCTCCCCATGCAGTCCACCAGTTGGGTGACGCGCCACTTAGCAGGCCAAATAGCCTAGCGGGATGGGCCCATCTGAAGCGAGATGTCCTAGTATATGGCCCTGTGGACTGATCCCACCATGGCCCATCCCAATCGGGCTAGCCCAAGATGATTCAGGTTGGGTCAGACCCAGATCAGGTCAAGTCGGTCGGGTCGGACCAGACTCGGACACCTTTGGGGCCTAGTTTCTCTTAAAGAGCTGTATCTTTCGAACCAAACGTCTGTTTGATGAACCATCTATGGTGTTGGGATCCTTGGGGTGAGATTGTAACTCTGATTTACTCCACCTGGGGTTTGGGGAATTTTGGAGTATGTATGGGATTGATCGTACCGAAATCCAACCGGGCCCTCAGCACTAAAATGCATATAACTCACAGACCGGGCATGTGGTTGATGCATCATTTTTTGCATTGGAACCCTAATTGCAAGGAGGTCCATTTGGGTTAATACATTGTGGAATCCAATATGTATCACTATTATAGAGACTCTATGTGGATCTGCATCACGGAGACCTTGTGTGGATTGGTACCACAATGACCCTGCGTGGATCAGCATCATAGTGACCCTGTCTGGATCAGCATTATAGAGACCCAATTAGGACTAGCCTTAGAGAGGTCCTTCAAGGATCAAGTTCCTGGGGACCCTGTTTAGATCAAAATCATAGTGTCCCTGTGGGATCAGCATCATAGAAACCCTATGTGGATCTGGATCATAGCAACCCTGTGTGGATCTGCATTATAGAAACCTTGAGTGGATCATTATGGCAGTGATCTTGTGTGGGTCTTGTTGGGGTTATTACCTATCGATCCTATATAGGTCTTTCAGATGTTACTACCAATTGATCCTATGTGAGTCTTGTGGGGGTTAGTACCTATTGATCCTGTGTGGGTTAGAAGCAGAGTCTCTTAATAGAATAAGATGATCTAGCCTTATAAAAAATCATTTGTATGTCTGTACTTATGATATACCTCTTGAGATAAGTCTTTTTATTTGTTATTTTTTATTGAGATCATGCATTGGGGTTTTACTTTGTTGAATTCTGAGAGCCCTTCTGGGGGCTCGGGGTCTCTACTTGGTGTTGATATACTCACCCCTACACAGGCTTCGCCTTGCACCTTGTTGTGTCTTGTGCAGGTGACAAGCCTCCTTGGAAGAGAATTGGAAAGCTAGGACATTACGGTGGACTTTGGTGACTGTTGATGTGGAGATTAATGGTGATGATCTGTACCTACCCTTTAGGTATGAACCTTGGTGGATGATTCCAGGTGCTTTTTACTATTTTCTATTGTAGTTGTATCTTTCAGTTGGTCTTGTATTCTGGCCCCTTTACTTTCAGTGCACACTTTAACTACTGAGATTTTACTTCGTGGTTGCATCTTGTAGTGTTCTTGGATAATGTGTTTGTACTGGTTTAAATTAAATTCCTTCTAATTTTAGGGATATTCCTTTTCGGTGCTAGTCACCAACCCCTGGAATATGGAAGTTAGGCATGGGTTAGTCATGGTTGAGGCCCTAGGGGATGGGTCGTGACAAAGTAGTATCAGAGGAGCCAGTTCTACCAAAGAACTAGGATTCTGATCTTTCCAATGGAGAAATAGAGTTATGTATTTTGAGTGTGATTTTCAATTTGGGGATACCAGTGTTGGTGCGGCCACCGACGTATCCATGCACCTGGACCATGAATTCTGATTTCTGACTCAGTGCAAGAAAACACTGATTGCGTGTGTTTTGGGAATGTTTTACATCTGGTCTCTTTTGGGTTAACACATGATGTATATATTATTTACCTTGGCACACCAGTTTCTATTCAGGATGTCCCCACGTGGATAGACAGCAAGGATTCCAAAGAGAGTAAGCGATGATGGACCACCAAGCGACGAGGCTTCGGTGCAGGGCCGTTTTACTATGTTGTCACCTTCGGGTGGTGTACCTACGACACCACCACTCATATGGAAGAAGTTTCCACTCGTCCAACTATCAGACCATGCAAGATGCTTGAGCATGTTTCACTAGTTACAGAGATAGAGGAATCCAAGGTTTCAAGGTGAGATAGATCCCCAGGAAGCTATGGACTTTCTAGAGGCTTTGGAACAGGTGTTTTGTTAGTTGAGAAACCAGCAGATCAGATGTTGATCATAGCTGCTATCCTATTCTAGGGCACAACAAGGAGATGTTGGAGTCTGACTCTCCAGACGCCTAAGGATGCGACACTCACTAGGTTGGAAATTGAGACCCTCTTCAGGGAAGAGTTCGTACCAGAAACTTTACGCTCTATGCGTATCCAGGAGTTGTTACACTTATAGCAGGGCATCCTATAAGTGGCCCTGTACTCGGTGAGATTCACTGAACTCTCACGCTACTCCACCGACATGGTACATCAGCCTTTCTTTAGGGCATTAAGCTTCAATTTCGGTCTCTATAGATAGATCAGAGTGTAAATGATGTCACTCAATATCCTGACGTAGGCTAGAGTGCTCAAGAGAGCATTTGGTGGAGTGCTATTTAGTTGAGAAGGGACTGATGGTGTGAAACACCACTGGAAGACAGGTAGTCGAGTCATCTGCAGAAGGCGGTAGGAAGAAGATGCAGATGTCCAAGAAGGCTAGACCTTCCGAATGGTGACCACAGTATGTAGTGTCGGAGGTGTGGAGCTCATGATCTTGAAGTGTTCAGTATGGAATCAGAATGTGTTTCACGTGCGGTGGGCAAGACCACATGGCTCTCTATTTCCCAACCCGTCATACCGATGATCAACATACGATCAAGGGACCACCAAGGAAGCGGCCGATATTCATGAGAGGAGTTCTGTAGGGTGACAGACGTAGAGGTGGATCAGTCCGTGCAGTAGGTAGTGGATGATGGTTTGAGGATCAACCACCACCACCCCCAGGTGATCCACCTCAACCCCAGAGACTAGGTGGCTAGGGGCGAGCTCAACTTCAGGAAGTAGAGGCATATGACCATGGTGCTCGAGAGATGATTAGAGGTACAATCTCTATCTATTCCACACTATTTACAGTTCTTATATACCCAGGTTCTAGTCACTCTTTTTTTCATGGAACTCGTTCAGAGCTTGAAGATTATGACAGAGTTTTTGGCTCTATCCATTCGATTAGAGTCTTCTACATGATAAGATTAGATGATTACACACTGGTTAATATAGTATGAGCTCACTTTAGGAGTTTATAGCTTTGTATAGGATCTCCTAGTAGTAGCATCGAGGCCTTATGATGTCATCATGGGAATGGAGAGGCTATCTATATTCCATGATCTGATCGAATATTTTAGGCACAAAGTCTGGTGTGTCCATGAAGATGGGACTAGATTTTCCTTAATCAGAAATTAGGGATCCTTTGTATCATAGGAAGGACTTACTCAGAGGAGGGTGCATCCAATCACTTATCAGTTGTCTAGCCATTCCCTTAGAGAGGCTGACATGAGGCGTCCGGGTTATACTGTAGCGGTAGACCAATATGGTGATGTTTTTCCTAATGATGTTCTAGAACTACCTCCTCAAAGAGAGGTAGACTTCAACATTGATATGTACCATGGGACGACATTGATATATACACCAACATATCTGATGTCTCTTGAGGAGCTTCATGAGTTGTGGGTATAGTAGGAGGGCTTGTAGGGGAATTGGTTCATTTGGCCCAGTGTTTCTCTATGGGCTTCCCTGATTTTTTTTTCAAGAAGGCAAATGGGAGTCTGAGGCTTTGTGTGGACTATTTGAACTAAAACTAGGTGACCGTGAAAAATAAGTATCCAATCACGAGGATTGATGATATCTTCGACCAGTTGAAGGGAGCTTGATGGTTCTCAAAGATAGACCTTAGATCATTCTATGATCACCTCACAGTATAGAATGAGGATGTACTAATGACATCCTTCAGATTTCGGTATGTCCATTACATGTTCTTGGTGATTCCCTTTGGTGTGACCGACACTACGGTAGTGTTCATGGGTCTCATGAATATATTCTTTCATCCTTACTTCGATCGCATCGTGGTGGTCTTCCTTGACAACATCTTTATATACTCAGCATCAAAGGAGGAGAAATCCACGCACCTACAGATATTTTTTGGATATACTCCAAGAGCACCATCATTATAGTAATCTTGGGAGCCACCCAGGAGTGTGAATGAGGTGAAGAGTTTATGGGGATAGGCTAGATACTACCAGAGGTTCGTACCTGACATCTCCAGGGTATAGGCACCCTTTTCAGCTTTGACAAAGAAGGGACGTCCCTTTGGGTGGATGAAAAGAATCCAGTGGAGTATTCAGAAGCAGAGGTAGAGGATGATGGTTTCCCTCATCTTGATGCTACCAGAAGAGGGTGTTGGGTATGTAGTCTACTGTGACGCATGAGGGACCAGACTATGTTGTGTCCAGATGTAGGAGTGAGCAGTGATCCACTACAGCTCATAGAAGTTGAGACAATATGAGAAGAACTACGCTACTCATGACCTGGAGTTAGCAGTAGTGTTCATATCACTAATGATGTAGTAGCACTGCTTGATGGGTGAACCGTTTACTATTCACTCTAATCGCAAAAAACCTAGGTATATATTCTCACAGAAGGACATGAAACTGAGATACTGGCGATGTCTAGAGTACCTTTGAGAATATGACTTCGAGATAGTCTACACTCTTGGGGAGGGTAATGTTGTAGCAGATGCACTCAGCACGAGGTCAAGTCTATAGTAGCTGAGTGAGGAAACAAAGAAACTAGTTGCGTTATAGATAACCTTTGTGGATAAATATGGAGTAGCTTTCCTCCAGTCTATGACTGTCACTCCCCCACTTCTTCAGCAGTTTCGGGAGGCAAAACTTGGGGATGGGTACTGCACTGCCCGACATGCTCAGATATTTTTTGGATAGGATCCTGATGGATTTTTTGAAAGTGGTTTTCACGTCATCCTCTTAAGAGGAGGCACCGTGGTACCATTGACACATTGAGAGGAGGTATTGATGGAGTTCCACACATCCCCTTTGGTGGTACATCCTGGAGTTCCAAAGATGTACCACGACCTCCAGCGTTAGTACTAGTGTCCTGGGAGGAATAATGCAGTGGCAGAGTTTGTATTTTGATGCCTCACTTTTCCACAAGTGAAGGCCAAGCATCAGGTACCAGCAGGCTTGACATAGCCACTTGAGGAACTGAAGTAGAAGGGGATGGTATGTCCATGGACATCCTGAATGTGATACAACGTACTCCCATGGGCCATGATTCTATCTAGGTGATAGTAGACCAACTCAGCTTGTGATCCCATTTCCTACTCATCAAAGAGTATGGATTAGTAGAGAGCTTGGGATGTCCCTACATATAAGATATTATATGAATTCACAGGGTGTCATAGGCGATCTTCTCTAATCACAACACATGTTCTATATCCCACTTATGGAAGGGATTACAGGAGGTGTTCGGGACTCAGCTATGCTTGACCACCACCTTTCACCCTCAGACAGATGTTCAAATGGAGCGGACCATACAAAAACTCTAGGACATGATTCATGCTTATTTCCTCGATTTTGGCCGCAGTTGGGACAACAACCTACCACTGGTGGAGTTCTCATTCAACAACAGTTATCACTCCACCATCGTCTGTGATCCATTTGATGCCATATATGGGTAACCTTTCATGTCACCTCTATGCTAGACAGACCCAATGGAGTCAGCACTTGTAGGTCCAATGTTGGTACAGGCTACCACGAAGATGATGCATATCATCCAGGCGTGGATGAAGACTATGTAGTGTAGGAATAATTCCTATGCTGAAAAGAGACAGAGACCCTTGGTGTTCTAGGAAAGAGACCATGTCATCATATGCGTCTCACCCTGACGAGGATTATGGAGTTTTGTCCAGGGCATCAATCTAACTATGAGATTCATCGGACCCTTCCAGATCCTTAGTAGAGTAGGCGAGGTGGCTTTTGCATCTAGCTCTTCCCCCACAGATGCACGGAGTGCATTATTTTTTCAATGCGTCGTATTTGATGAGTTACGTGCATGATCCATCACATGTTATCGACTAGGGAGAGATGGAAATCGATGATGGGGTGATGTTTTTAGAGTTCCCAATGGAGGTAGTGGATCGAAAGAAATGGGTCCTTCGTGGGTGGTCAATTACTCTAGTGCTAGATCGTTGGTAGCATGAGAACCTCTAGGAGAGAACATTTGACTGGGTGGCTTAGATACATGCTCAGTACCACCATTTGTTCCCCTAGTTTTGTTATAGCTTTCAGGGAATAATTTCCTTAATCTGGGGAGAATTTATAGACCCATAAATTCTATATAAGTTTTTTTAAATTATTTGGACTATTACGAGACTGCGAAAATTTACTGCGATCAATTCCGAGTTCCGGTGTTCCCAGAACAGAATTTTGAATTTTTTTATGGCACATACATTATATGTGTGGGAGGCATTTTCTATATTTTGAACTTGTGCTTGATTAAAAATATGAGGGAATTATTGAATCTGCAGCGCTGGGTGATGAGAGGTGCATTAATTAATTTATTAATGAACCTCATTAAAGATATATTGCGTTAAACACTTACCCTCCATCTATTTAATTAAAGCTCAAGCATGGGATTTTGGTACAACT
Source organism: Viscum album (assembly GCA_963277665.1). Classification (NCBI taxonomy): domain Eukaryota; kingdom Viridiplantae; phylum Streptophyta; class Magnoliopsida; order Santalales; family Viscaceae; genus Viscum; species Viscum album. The sequence goes on along the minus strand of OY728148.1, from coordinate 822,910,887 downwards.
ATTAGAAACTACTGGTGAAGTACTGTGACACCTTCAATTGACAGAGGATGGAGGTTTGGGCGGCAACGAACCGTGATCGATAAACGTTGGTGGCTTCATCAAACATGAAATCTTCTTCCACCACCATGACATCTCCAAAGAATCTCGAGGTAGGGGGTTTTAAATGATTTAATTCTATGTGGATGATGTTGAATTTATTACTACTATCTGTTATGATGTTAAAATGGAGGGCGTACAAAAAAACGAACTAGGAATGGACCCTCTTCCACTTAATTCGTGTTGTGTTCTTCCAGGGACGATTTTTTAAATTGACAGAACCTTGGAACCGGGTGGTACGAAGTGATAGAGGCATCCCAGGAGGCCCATAGGCATGATTGAAAGGGAAAACGGACCACCAGATCTCACCCTGTGGTCCGCGGATGATCCACTGGTGTGACACCGGCATGGTGGCTCCATGGATCGGCACCAGCGGCGATGACGGTGGCCAGCCCTCGCGGGCCGTGGATGAGGGGTGCACCATTCGTTGTTGTGGAAGATGGACAGGCGGTTGGCTCTTGGTCGGCCATAGAGGCAGGAGGTGGCATGTGGTCTCGCACCATGGTGAAGCAGGTCTCGACATTGAATCTATAGAAAAAGGGTACCTGCTCCCTCTAACTCCCATGGATAGCCAGGGCGGTGCCACGTGGCACATCCAATTAAAGAGGATAATAGTTCTTGAGACATTGGGGATGGAGGGGGAGAGGCTCCACTCCTCCTGTGGGCCACCAGCTAGGTGCTTCATCTCCTAGCGGGTTGGACTGGCTGGCGGGACGCACCTAGCTGAAGCGGGTCGGGTCAAACTGCGGCCCAAAAGGCCGAGCCTTCTAAGCCCAGCCCAACTGGGTAGACGCATTCCGGTTGGGACTGCTCCGAGTCTGGTCGGATCGAACCCAGACCACTTTTTGGCTCAGTTTCTCTTGAAGAGCCATATCTTGCGAACCAGACATTCGTTTGATGAACCGTCTACGTCGCTGGGATCCTTGGAGAAAGAAGGTCCTTTTGAGATACTCTACATGGGTTTTGGATAAATTTTAAGTATGGATGGGTAGGATAGTACCCAAATTCAACAAGTCCCTCGACACTAATATGAATTTAACTTGAAAATATGATGTTCGGTTGATGCAGAGTCTTTTTCAATGGAACCCTTACGACATGGCAGTACTTTGGGTCACTCTTTTGTGGAATCCTGTGTGGATCAGCATCATAGAGACCCTACGTAGATCAACATCATAGCAACCCTGTATCGATTAGTATCATGGAAACCCTATGTGGATCAGCACCATGGAGGCCCAGTGTGGATCAGTATCAAAGTGACCCTATGTGGATAAACATTATAGTGACCCGATGAGAACCATACTTAGAGTATCCCATCGTGGATCACCTTTATAGAGATTCTATTTGGATCAACATCATAGAGGACATGTATGGATCAACATCAAATCAACCATGTGTGGATCCACATCATAGTGACCTTGTGTGGATCCTCATTATAACGACCCTGTGTGGATCAACATTATAGTGATCATGTGTGGGTCTTGTGGGGGTCAGTACCTACCAATAATGTGTGGGTCTTGCGGGGTTTAGTACCTACCAATCCTGTGTGCGTCTCGCGGGGGTTAGAATCTATTGATCCTATGTGGTTCTGAATTAGAGCCTCTAAATAGAATAATATGATCTAGAATTATGACTAATCGTATGTACTTATGTACTTAAGATATAGCATTTGATCTGAGTCTTTTTCTTTGTGGTTTGTGATTGAGATGATAAATAGGGGTTTTCCTCAATGGAATTTTGAGAGACTGTCAGGGGTCTCAGGTTATCTACTGGGTATTGTTATACTCACCTCTACTCGAGCTTCACCTGAACCTTGTTGTGTCTTGTGTAGGTGATGGGAAGCCGTGACTGAGACTCAGGGAGCTAGTACCTGATGGTGAACGGTGGTGACGGATTTTATGGAGAGCTGTGGGGACGATTTGTACCTACCCTTCAGGTTGGAACATTTGTGGAAGATTCGAGGTTCTATTTAATGTTTTCTATTGTAGTTGAGGTTCCACATCACCACGCCTGTGAGGACTCTCTCTTGCGCCTGTAGTGATGACCTGGATCGGAGATGCAGGAGGCTTTTCCCCCACCTCCCCGGCGGGGGGGAGGGGGACCCTCTCCTTGGTGGCTTAGAATTTCAACCCTTTCACCAACCCGACCTACCTTCCTCCCTTTCTGTCAATTTCCCTTATCCCTAAAGTTCCCAATCTTCATGAAAGATCTACCCAACTCGCAATTTCCCTAAAGGAGTTCAACGTAGATTCAGATCAGCACAGATCAATGCTGTTGAATCTATTCATAGGTCGTTGTCCCTCGATCGATGCCTTTGATAGATTCGTCTTTGATACTTGGGGTCTTCAAAACCGAGGGGTGGTGGGTTTTCTCGACCAGTGTCTATTGATTGTTTGCTTTGCATCAGAGGAAGATTTGGTCATCCCCTAGTCCAGTGCTCCTTGGGTGTTCCATGGGTGCAGTTTTTTCCGCCTATGATGGTCATTTTATTTCAACACGAATCGTGATCTGCCTTCGGTCGTGGTTTTGGTTATTTTTCCTGATTTGCCTCTACCATTCCAGAATCCATCAATCGTTTGAATGCTCGAGAATTTTTTTGGATGCTACCTATGTTCTGATAATCGAACCTCTACAGTTTGTCACCACATTCTTCCCCGCTCTTGTATTGAGTTTGATGTTTCAAAACCTCCAACCGAGTGGTTGTGGATTTTGGTTGGAGAAGAGATGAGGTGGAAGTAGCGGGTGGTGTTCGACTCATGGCTCTTGTTCTATTTCAGATGCAGGAAGCTCATCCATGTGGCCCCAGGATGTCACAGCGTGAACTGGGATAGGTCATTGGAGGAGCTGGTGGTTCCAGTGGTGGAATATGAGTCACGTGATAGTGAGGATTTGGTTGAGCACGAGGTGGTGTGTAAGGAGGTTCTAGGGGAGATGGCTCTGGTGATCTGTAATTCTCTATTTGTGGAGGTCAGTTCCCGAGAGGAGAAAAAGAGGTGGCCTCCCATAAGTTCTTTGAGGGTTGTGAAGATTGGGAAGCACAAGGAGGCATACCTGAGGGTTGCAGATATTTTTGGCCGGTTGAAGCAAGATTTGGGTGTCAAGGGAGTTGGCATGGAGAGCTCCTTAGTCGTGGCTACGGGGAATCCTGTAGTATAACCCTTCCAGACCGAGGAAGGTGAGGGCAGCTTGTTAGGGAGTGAGGTTAAAGGTCTTGGTGGCTCCCTTAGGAGAGTCTAGTTGGACAATAACAAGAAACCAAAATTTATGGGTCGTGGATATGAGAAATCCACGGGATCAGCCTTGGTTCAAGGGAAATCTTTCTTGTCTGCTGCAACATCTTTCAGTAGACAAGATAAGTTAGCCGATGTGAATGTCTTGAGGCCCCTAGATTCAAACACCCTCCTTGATACCCATCTAAAGGATGGGTCTGGGGGGGAAGGAAAAAGGTTTGCAGAATAATACAGATCAGAATCAACCCCTTTGTAATCCAAGGCCCTACAATGAAGGCACTCAGTTAATGCTAGGCAATCGCTTTGATAACTTGGATGTTCATGAACCTCCATTTTATCAGGAGGATGATTCTTCAGGTGATGTCAACTATAGTCCTCCGTCAGTGGATAGCATGGACCGATGTAAAGGAAAAGGTCCCCACAGTCCTTGATGAAAGAAAGGGAAAAAGTCACTAGAGATTCAGGGAAATGTATTGTGGTTCAGGGGAAAAACACTAAGGGGGTCAAGGATTATTCTCACATTCCAAAACCAATGGAGACTAGATCGGCCAAGAAGGAAAGGAACAATGTAATCACAGACCTTTAGGAGGGGGAAAGTAAAGAAACAAGTAGGCCTAAAAGAGACAAAGAAGACGAGGATGGGGAGTGCTTTAACCATGTATTTCACTCCAATGAAGAAATTATTGAGCAATCCATACGACCCAATGTTTCAGAAGAAGATCTCAACAGAATTTATGAATGAAGGCTGTAAGTTGATGCCACAAAGGACAAAGAAGTGTGTCTTGGTAAACAAGATATAATTCTAGCACGAGGATTCAATCAGGATAAAATCAACTCAGAGGAATTTATTCAGACAATGGAAAGGATGATTACCCACCTTGAAGATCTTATCAGAGAGGATCCTCACATCCAGGTTGGTATGTTGCACTGGGAACTCTACAGAGAAGCTGAGTCAGGTAATATCAGCCCTGTGTTTAAACATTTTGTAAGTTATTTTAGCATGTAGTGGTAAACTATTTGTGTTATCTGGTTTTTCTATTTTTCATAAAATGGCATAATAAAAAATTTAATTTGTAATGATGTAGTTGTATCTTTCATTTGAGATTTTATTTCGGCCCCTTTACTTTCAGTACACACTTTTACAACTATAATTCTACTTCGTGGTTGCATCTTGTTGTGTTCTTGGGTTATATGGTTGTACATGATTAAAAGAAATTCCTTCTCATTTTAGGGATACACCTTTCCAGTGCTAGTCACCAACCTCGGGCCTTTGGAAGGTGGTCTTGGGGTAGTCACGACACCGACCCTGGGGGACGTTTCATGAAAAATTTAGTGGAAAAAATATATTGGTACATAATATATCAGATGAAATGGTAGAGAAGGTTACATCCATTCAACAACAAATAATCGTTGCACAGGGGAACAAAATTTTTATTTGAGAATCACCAATGTGATCCGCAATATTATGTTTGTGAAAAGGTGTTTCTAATAATTTCCCCTTGAAATATTGTAATGATATTTTGAAAATATAGAAAACTCAACCCTTGGTATAACAGTGACTTTGACATTCTTGATTGTATCGTGATGGTAGCTTATTGATTGGTGCTTGCGCTAACCCTCTCTCAATTCCAAGACGTGTCCAATATATCCCTTTTGATGGAGTACATACATGATCATTCACATAAAATAAACTCATAAATCCTAACACTAAAGAATGATATTTTTTATGTGGATATGAGTGTAGATTATGGATCATAAAAATAAATTTCTATGAAACAAGACTACTCACCTGGTAAATGTTTTCTTCTGAAACCACGAGCATGAGATAGCTATACAAGAACCTGGGGATGTGATAGGAAAGAATAATTGTAGTTTTTAATACCAAAGTGAAGGAATTTGTTGTTATAAATCCATTTTAAGGAGGTATAATGTACAACATGATATTTAATGACATATATTTTTTCCATAAATAAATATAATTCTTTTGATAGTTTCTGGTATATGCAATACTGAGTTTTAATGAACTGTGATATTCTAATAATATTATTATTTAAACATAACCCCGACAACCTAGATATTAATCATAAATGTGTAAATTGGAATAATAAAATATTAATTATTAAATAAAATGGTTTTATATATAAATAATCATATGGATAAAAATGTACTTAATTTCTAGTAGTCTTTATTTGTTTCTAAAATTATATTTTCTCATAAAATTGTTTAATTTTGGAAAAAAAGTGATTTCAAATATTTTTTTTATTTTTATATGAAAAAATTAAATTCAATTCTGAAATCTAATTTACATAATTATTTTTTATTTAATTTTTTGGGATTTTCTGAAAGTGTTTTTTTATTAATAATAAATAATATAGATTATTATAAAAACTGAATTTTCTTAAAAGTAATTATAAGATAAATTTTATTCTAATATGGTTATAAATGAAATTTTAAAATAATTATACATTTAAGAATCGAATTTAGTTAATTTGAATCAATTTCATAATGAATTTCCATATTAAAATGTTATATACATATGAATATTATATCTTTGGAAAACCACATTTCATCAGAGCCGTGGAATTGTTTTTTAATTTAATCTTTCCACTTATTTGATTGAAATTTGGAAACATAGATACCATATTTTAGATAATCATAATAAATTTTATTTAATAATATTAAATTATTTTTTCTTCAAATTGAATAGTTAAAAAAATAATAATTTTTTTGGTTAAGGTTAAAATGGGTTACTGGGGGTTAAACTAAATATATTTTGGGAAAAATAACTTCAAAAATCTTCCAAAACGTGTTTTAAATCCATATTTTTCCCTTATATAAAATTATGTTCTATAATAATCAATTTTGGAGCCATTATTAATATTTTATTCATGGATCCACCTTTTTCATTTTAAAAATTCCAAGTGTGCCCTCTCACCCACTTTTAAAAGGCCACCCACTCTCCTCTCCTCATCACACATAAAATAAATTTAGTTCCATAAATTACTTCCCAAATATTTTCCTTAATCCCTTTTATATGTCATTGAGTTCTTGGTTTAATTAGGAAACCCTCCCATGATGGCTTTCGATACAAACCTGAAGAGGTTCTCCCAAAAAGTGGTACTATCCTTAACAGTGTGTTTTCATTTAATTTGTTGTCTAACCCCTTAAATTAATATTCAACCATTATGATATAATCATATCAGTATATACCATATATTAATATGTTATTATTTAAATTTAATTATCTACATGTATCTCTTATTCATTCAACTATGAAATAAAACTGTAAATCATTTGTGCGACGAACTACTGTCTCGCGAACCGATATAGTTCGTTTTCCATCAACACATATAATGGATGGATATAATGATAAATTAAACATATTTATATAATATTTATGAAATAATTTTACTTCATAATTATAATATAATATATACCTTCTTAATTTACATTCCATGGGATTACGATAACATCAAGAATGTGTACGGTGGACTACAACCACGCGAAGTGATGTGTTTCGTTCTTCACTTATGGTTTAAATGGATGAAAATAGAGATATTTTAAATATAAAAATGCGATATATATGAAAAAAATTTATTCTTCTATGGTAATATATTTTTTACCTTCCTTTCGTTTTATCCATATATAAAACAGAAACAACATTCATGCGTACGGATAGCCTACCATCTCTATGAATGGTGTTACTCATCATATATATAACGTTGATGGATTAGAGTAAATAAATATTATATATATATATATATATCATGGTTAAAATAATGGATATCAAGGAAACTTGATAAAAAATAAGGATAAAAATACCAAAATAAAACATAAGCTCAAGAAAAGAAGAAGTTATTACCCAAAATGTGATATTAGCAATGAATTATTAATAAAAAATTGATAAATTGTCATATTTTAATCATATATGGTATTATAAATATAATTTTTCATTCGTACTAGATTTATAATATACTTATAATTGTTATAAATTAGGTTTAAACACTTACAATGGAATTTGATACTTAAGGTAAGGGTTTTTATCTAAAATTTCCTTTGTGGGACATATGTCTTGTTATACATCTATCTTATTTTATGAGTTGTATATATATATATTTTTAATTTATATATCGTGAATATTTTTACTATCGTTATATTTAAATTTTCATTTAAATTTATTATTTCATGGTGTTTACGATTCAAAAGATACCAAATCATGTAAGGGATTTTGTCTCACTTTTATTTCTATGCGACACATACCATATTCACCACTTATTTCTTTTTAGTGGTTTATATAATAACCAGTAATTTATAATAATATTTTTGTCATGAATTTTATGGGATATAATTATCCACATATGGTTTTTATTTTAGGTCTCTTATGATTCAAAAGTTCCCAATGTTTTAAAAGTTTTAAGCTACAATTTAATTTTTTATGTGGACAGTTTATGGTTAAGATTCTTATGAAGAAATATTAGGATCTACCTAAGAAGAAAATAATATATTTTATTATCCTTTAGTTATTTCATTAAAATAAATGTTTTAATTTAATTTTCCCCTCTTTATGTATGAAATATTCCAAAATATTATTTTTGAGGAAAAACCATATTTATTTCTCTCTTCCGTCGAAACCCCTTTTTCTTCTTTGTCCATGTCTTCTAAAAAAATTAAATAATTCCTTCACAATTATCAGATGATTGTTTAATGCAATTTTTACCCATGTTGTAATTTTTAATAAATGTTTTAAAATTAATAGACTTGAATTCTTTCTAATATTACTCTTTTTACTTTTTAACAAAAATGTGAATGAAATGTTTTTTATCCTGTACAGAATATATAGAATTTTAAACCATCATGCCCATGATATGATTTGATGATTCCTTTAAAAAATTTATCTTTTTTCTAATGAAATTATTTCCTTTATATTTTGAAAAAAATTAGATTATAAATTATTGATTTCAAATGAAAATTATATTTTTCATAAGGATTTCTTGATGATATATTATGGAATTTCTATTCATCAACAACAAAAACATTTTGAGTTTCACATATTTTAATTGGGATAAGAGATAATAGTATCATTATTTATTTTTCTTTGGATGTTTTAACTTTATGATTATGAGGAAAATATATATATGAAACATGTTCCCGTCTCATGGGTTATTATTTGATTAATTTATGAAATTATTAGTAAATATGTTTCTTTTACATGAGTTATATTGTGGTGAAATGTTTATGAATATCATTACCATTTTCATGGATTATGAAATGATTAATGTTTTATGATATTTGGGTATATTAATTGTTGGATCATGTGATGGTTGGGACCTAATTCTCCCCCTAATTCATTGTGTAATGTATTATATATCATGAAATGACTATAGTAAACAATATGTTGTGCTTGATAAGGTATAGTAAATAAGTAGATGGGATTCATCCACTATAGAAAATAAGTTATGATGAATGATCTATTCTGAAATGATAAACAAGTTATGTTTTCTGATCAATTATGATTTTGATGGTATCATATTTTAGCCCCTAACATCTTAAATGGTTTCTATACATATTATGGAGTCATAATTCCATGACATAAACTTATGCTTCACAAATGACTTGTGATGATTTTTTAATATTTTGAGTCTTTTCTTTTGAAATGACAATGTTTTATGCCATGAATATTTTTTATCATTCCTAGTAGATTATGTATGAACATTGAATGTTATATTCATAATGTCTTACCAGTATACTAATATTATGTTTTATCTCGTCCTTTCTTATGTTTCCATCCCATTGGTTATAAAGAATGTTTAAAGTAGGGTATGTTTGTTAATAGTACATAAAGGGAATATATTTATGGGATATGTTTAAGATCATTCATGAAATAAGAATATTGTCTGAATAGTCTCTAATGACACTAAACCTTTACAATAATGAATAATTTATTTTTTAAATGTATTGAATATTCCTATAAAAATATGCAATATTTATGTATGAAAATCATAAGATACTATAATTTCAACTATTCATAGTCAAATTATTCTCTTTATTGTGGATTTATCTTTTATTTATTAAATTATGTTTTAGTGGGTTATTTTCCCTTCATATACCACTTCTTTGATGGAAGGAGTTAGGGTTTGGTAAATTTTGTGTATTTTAGGGTTTGATAATAAAATAAAATGGGTTTTAAATTAATTTTTTCCTTAATTTAGTATTTATGGTCTTCTATATATCCAAGGAGTATTTTTCTTGGATTTAATAATTTATTGATCTTGTTGAATATGAAGTTTGTGTCTTTTTTTAGGAAATTTTATTAAATGCTTAATGCGGTGTTTTTATCTGTTGGGATATACAGAGTTTACTAATATATTGTTAAATATTTTTAATGATCAACGTATGTACTCTCTACACTAATAGTGAATTTCTATGTAATGTGTGTGATATATAGGCCCCCAGTTTTTCTATGATAATAATAATGAATAAAATTTAGTATTATAAATATGAATGGAAATTATTTCAATGGTATTTTATTATGATAAATCAAATGTTATAAATTTAATTTCATAACAACTATGTTATGTACTTGATATTTATTTTTGTTATTAATCAACTCTTTATATGTATTTAAAAACTGGCAGTTGATTTACACTTGTCTTAGAATGAGAAATAATATCTTGTGATTGTTTGTAATTTTTGTCTTATTTTCTCATTTAAAACTTATTTTTCACATGGTTTTTGATATTTTACTTTGTTTGTTGAGTAAATAAAACATATTCCATTTTCTTAGAAATAGTTTTTAATGGATTAAAAGCCTAATAACATATTCGTTGGTGGTGATTATATCTCAAATCATTTTATTCATATTTAGTTTTCTTTCTTGTGTTATACAGTTACCATTATATAGAAAAGGTAATTGGTCCAATCATGTGGCTAAAATGACACTTTAATCTCGATTGATTGTATGGTAAATAATCTCTTCTAGTATGGATTTATTCATGTATCAAATCATGATGGATTCCAAGTGTTCTTTTAAATCCTACAATATTTACCTTATTACCATCCATAATAAGAGTCTATATATTTCTCTTATAACTTGAATGTGTTATAATTCGTTTACACATACATGACCATTAATTAATTGATTGTATTGGTTGTGAGGTGATACATGGTTTGAAAAAGTGGGAAAATATTTTATTTCATTAACTTAATAGTCTCCATAAAAATATATATATCCTACTATTTCAATACCATAATAATAATTTTTTATATAGGGTTGATTAAAGACATTATTTTGGAGAAAGAATTCATTTTTTTAAACTTATAATTTATTTAAATTTTTCATTGGGTTAACATTTTCTCCATCAGAATTATTTTTTCAAAAAACACTACTTTATTTTCAACCTAATGCAAAATAGGTTTAAATTCATTTTAATAAAATGTGTAATTATTTGAAAAATCATTTATTGTCCTTAATGTAGATAATTTCAAATGAAATTTGTTTTAATAAAGATATTAATAGGAACTAGTGGTTTTCATATACCCTTGATTGTTAACAGATAGTTGTTTAAAACCTATTATATGATTGAGGGTAATGTATTCGTATTACAAACATTTATTTATAACTATTTTTTATGGTAAATACTTGTTCCTAGGATTATTACTATTTGATTCCAATGGTTGAAAAACTTTTTATTAGGTATTCAATGGACAATACCCTAATTGGAAAATATAAAACATGTTTAAATTATTTATATTTCAATTCCCAATCCCCTGTTTGGGTTTATAATATATTTTTAGATGTATGAATTCTATGTTTCTTGACTTGTTTGGATTTCAACTTTCATATTTATTGCCTTGATATAGTGTATAATTTATTTATATGGAGTAGTGAATAACATTAATTTAGATCACTGTTATTACTATGACGAAAGTATGTAGAAATATTGTATATTATTGTTATAGACCAATTGAGTAGGACTATTAGCTAATGACATACAAGGTAGAATGGGATGGGTGTAACACCTGGACTACTATATATATTAAACCCTATTCTAGAAGGGGTAGGCTAAAATATTATCCTAGATATTGTATACATTATTTAATTTCACCCAATGGGATGAATCTCTAAGACCCTAACTCTGTAAAGACAATATATATATAACTATTTTCAAATATAAATATGTAAAATATATTTAGGCATGTATGCTTCCTTTAATGGAAGAGGGAACTAGAACACCATTATAGATTTTAGACAATAACTTAAAGATGGTAGTATAAATATTGATCCTCCCTATATTATGATTTTTATGTTTTGTTTTATATTGGTCTATAAATATATTCACTTTTGAACTACTGGTATACTTTTGTTTTCGGTTTCCAAAACTGTTTTGTTCTATACATATGTAAATGTGTATACATGTTCATGAGAAAATATTTTTCATTTACGATGTGAGTTTATATATTAATAATGGATCCTTATAAAGTATTTATATTAACACTCTACACAGATATCTTAGTGGACACATAGTCTCATTTTCTAAATTTTTTATGTGAATGTTATATGGTCATCTATTGTGTTTTTCTTGGTCAATATCTTTACATTTAAGTGGGAGTTGGTTTTTTCATTGGTGTTTTTAGAGAATGAAGTCTGTGTTTTGATATAAATCTTATTTTCACACATCACTTATGCCTTTATAATTTCTTATAAACCATTATATCATATCATACTCTTGTTGTGTAAACATTTATATTGTACATCAATTATTTTATTTACTCATATAGACTGACTTATATTTTCCTTTAGGTGTTATTATCTCATATTACCCAGTTGGTTGTATTGATTGTCGAAATTATAAAATATTCATGATAAATTGTTGATATATTTTAACTATATAATACATTATATATCAACGTGGGTAAATTTTTCCACACTAGTATATTAAAAACATGTGGTTGTAGTCATCCTCCCATGGTTGTTAGGAAGTTACCCTGCTACAATGGTGACCAAATTTGGGTAGTAATTAGGTATTCTGGGTCAAGTTATTTACAAGTATAATTAGATAAGGTATTTAAGTTATCTTGGATTTATATTTCTACAAATATGAAAGGATATTGGGATTTAAGGGGTACCTCTTGTTTATTTCAAGTTGGCATGTTTGTGGTGGAAGACATTGTCATCTAGTATGTTTGGGTGTTTCTAATTAGAAACTATATGTATGAGTGATATCTTGATTTGGGTATCATGATATCAAATTAAAAAAAATATGGGAATGAAAATATATTTCTTATTCATGATCTACTCCTTAGCACAATCCATGCATCATATGGTCTAATGAGGCATTAGGATTTATAAATTTCATTTATAGTATTATAACTCTTATATTATAATGAAATTAATTTATTAAATAGAATTTAATAATGATATAAAAAAATCTCACATTGTTTATCACTTACTATATAATTATTAAAATTCCATAAAATCTATTCCTTTTTTAATATATATTATACACTCTATAATTAATAATGTATTATATAATTTATATATAAACTATATTCTTGATCATTTTGATTATCCTCTATTTAGTATTTTACTGTTGAGTATGAAACTTCATCCTGGTATCTATTGTTTTCCAAAGTATGCTTCTTGTTTAATATTAAGTAAAGTAATAATTTAAAATATAATGATTTTTTATGATGAGCATGTTACATAATTTTTCCATGAAATTGTTTCTATAAATAATGACTCGTTTATTATAACCTTTTAGTGTTTTAAAAAAATAATTATTTGTAAATGCGATTTAAATGATAGTGGTTTTAAAAAGCAACTGATGCTTTTGATAATGATTCGTTTTTAGTAATGTAAACTGGTAAATTTATTTTATTAAATGGAATTATGAACTGAGTTGATTTGATAAAATATAATGTTTTCAAAATTCTATTTACAAGTGACATTGGAGATTGAAATAATATTTTTTTCAAACTATTCAAAAAGGAAAACATTCAAGATAAATTATATAGTTCCCTTCTAAATTGATCTGTAATACGAGATGATTTTATAAATCTGGAAGTTTTTAGATTTGAATTTGAATTATGATTTTTAAAGGATAAAATATATTCTATAAAATAATTTTTATGTATGGATGTTATTGGTAAACTATAATTTAATGTTATGATACAAATTTATAAAACATGAATATTTATTATGTTATAGAGCTCCATATGAGAGAGTGTAGTCTGCATGATGAAATTTTAAGGATTTCTTGATGTGTTATTTTTTTTTTAATTATGATGTTATTTTATGAATGTTTTGATTTTAACATTCATTCAATTGTCCCTTAAATAGTGTTCTGAAATTATGATAGTGTTATAGAGTGAATATATTTCTTAGATATAGAAGTCATTTGGTGATTTTAGGATAGAATCTTTGGTTTGGGGAGTCATGCATTAGATTCATGTTAAATGATTTGACATGGGTGATTGTGTGTTATCTATGTATATAGACCATCTTATTAAAAGGTTATGGTTTTTATGAGTTTATTGGATTTGGAATATTAATATTAAAATTTTATTTCATAATTTGGGAAATTTTCGTTCAAAGTTAAATTGATCGTTGATGATGTGTATTAGTGAATTTGTTAAGAAATAATATCCATGTATTTTGGGTATTTTTTGGATAAGATGTCCCATTTTTTTATGATTTTTTTTATGAGGAAGATGTAAATAATTGTGTCTTAGTGTATTTAATAATAGTGAAATTTAGATCAAATTATGGGAATTTAGTGATGAGAATACATGTGTATTTTTGTTATTGGTTCGAGATGGTAAGTTGTAATTAAATTTGGGAATAATTCAGGAATTTTAAGGTTTGAGGATGTCATATTTTTTATTTTTAGATTTATTATGAGGTTTCATAGTATGATAATGGGTTTGGGAAGGATAGAAGGTTGTACCACCAATAGTTTATAACTGTATGTAGCACTTGTAACCCAATATGAGGTACTAAGTACATGGTGAGCTAGGTAGATGAGGATAGCCTCCAAGAGGTTTCATAAGAAACCTATGGAATTGTAACATCTAACCAATAATCCCAGTTCATGTTTTTTTTAAATAGAGAAAATCTTGGCTGATCTACTTTTTTTAACCCACCTATGTGTTTCCATCGATATAGAATTTTTAGCTTTCTTGAGAGACTCCCGTGGTCTTTTTCATATACCTTCCTTCCACTATTTTTCACTATTGGACCAAGGGGTTAAATGTTTGTTTTTAAAACAAATACAACCTAAAACTTCTCCATCCCCCAATTCTTCTCTCCTATTCCCTTATTATTCTATTTATCTTCTTGGGGTTAGGTATTTAGTGTTATGATATTACCAAGGCATATTGAAATATCCATGTTTCTTGGGATTTCCTCTATTCTTGGTTAATTAATTTTTGTGTGGGCTTATTTCCCTTCATCTATCATTTTTTTATGGTAGAAATTTAGGGTATGATTTATTATAGTTATTTTATAGTTTCTAGATAAAATTTTAAGAAAAATTATTTATTTTATTTGTTATGGTATTGGGTGTGTTTGAGTACATATTCACATAGTTTCATCATGGGTTTAGTGATTATTTTGTTATAGTGATTATGAATTGGGATTATTGTTTTATGAAATCACAACTAATGGTTAATATAGTTTGTTTGGTAGCTATTGGGATATTATTGGGTGATTTTTGGATTAGTAAATACTACCAAGGATCATGGAAGGTAGCTTCAACCCTTATAGTGAATTTCTTGGCTATGTATGTGATATGAATGCCACTTGTTTTTCCTAAAATAATAACAAATAATAAATTTTACTTTTTGAAATATGAATTTTCGGTAATTAAATGGAATTTTAGTATGATGAATCAACCTTTTTAAATGGATTTTCCAAATAATTATTTTTCTCTTGATATTTGTTTTTTATTTAAATTTATTGGTTTATTGTATTTAAAGACTCATATTCGATTTTTAATTGATTGATTATAAATATGAATATATAGTTATTTGATTTTTTTTTACTTATATTGTCATTTAAAAATCATTTTTCATTTGAGGACTGGTATTTTACATCACATATTGAGAAAATGAAACGTGATTTCTTTCCATTGATATTGTTTTTTAGTGATTTAATGAATTATCATGTATTCCTCAGGGGAAGTGTTTTCCGCAAGTATATTGTTCATATTTACATTTTCTTATATGCCAAAATGTTTTCTATTATATAAAAAGGTTAATTGGTAGAATCATGTTTAGTAAATGATACATGATCCCAAGGTGATGTTGTATTAAAAACACTCTTCTAAAATGGATATATTTTTGTACCAACTTCTTATGGGTTATTATATTTTATATTTAAGACTATTGTATTACCATATTAATTCGTCTAATTTATTATAATCTATTTCAAATATAACCTAAACTTTTTATAATTAAATTATCCATAAATAAAATTTACTAATGTGATTGAACTAAGGATGAAGTTATAGTTTGGTTGGTTAAGTGGAAAATATTGATTATTTCTTAAACGTATTCAGTTTCCGTACATATAAATATAACATATTGTTTCTATTACCTTGATATAATTGATTTATAAAGGGCTGGGTGAAGAAATTATTATGGATAAGGGCCTCTATTTTTTAAACATTTTGTTTTTTTAACATTAATATTAGGTCAACCTTCTCTTATAAATTTTTTTTATTTAAAATCATTCTTATATTATAAAATCACTTTCAAAAATAATCTTGCAACTCATTTTTTAACAAAGGAGTTATTGTGGAACTGAATGTTTCAGTTTTCCTAGATAATTATAATTAGAATTTAAATTGAATTTATTAATGTATTGAAAATTAAATGATGGATTGTGTTGTTAAATAAAATAGATGAATGATAGTTTCTCATAATTAAATAAAAGATTGTGGGAAACATAATCTTGATCCAAGACATCATTTATGGTTACAAACAATGGTAGTGACATATTTTATTGATCATAACCATGTGTTTTACATGGTTAGTAAAAACATTCTTTGTTATTCCTTGAGAAAATCCATATTTTTTTTAATTAATAGCATTTCTAAATTGTTTTTAATTTCCTTATGAGTCCATTATTTGGATTATCATTAAATTATTAGATACAGGCATGCTATGTTTCTTGAATCATTTGTATTTTCACGATTTTATTGATTAATTTTATATATAGAATGTTTTTTTATATGAAGTATGTTTTCTTATCTAGATAATTTGTATTACATGGACGTGGTGTATGTGAAAATTGTTTTAATTTTTTTAGTAAACAAATTCATAAGGATTATTAGAAAATGTTCTATAAGGTTTAATGGAATGACTATTTCATAAAAACTAATGTACACCCCTTCCCCTATTCTTAAATATATGTGATATAATATTTCACTAACTCTAGTTTACATGATTCCAATTCCCCTGATGGGATAGGTCGTTATGTCCCTTTCATAGTAGGTAGAAAAACATATATATTTTTGGTTATATATATACATGTATATAATATATAAAGGTTTTTTCCATCCCTCTAATGGAGGATGGAATTTATATACTCTATTTAAATGATGAAATTACTAAAATTATATAGTATTGATTTAGATCCTCATGGTATAGGGAGTTATCAGTTGTAGTTGATATTATTTTCTGAATGGATTCACTATTGATCTTTGTCTATAAATTGTTTATTGGATGTCAAACCTATTTTACAATAAATATATACATGTGTCTTTGTGTTTTTGTGTGTGGGTTTATAAATATATATACTTGATCATGCATACATCTATTTGTTAACTATTAGATTTGATACATTGTTGGTTCCACCTTATTGAGTATTTATGCCCACACCCATCACGGGGAAATCAGTTGGAATACAGTCATGTTTACTAAATTTCTGTTATGATAGGTGCAAAGAGAACTATCTCTTATTCATGTGATGATTATTATGGGTTTTGGGGGAGATTGTTTGGTCATTGGGTATTACAGAGAATGAAGGTTGTATTTAGATATATATCTTATTTTTGTACCTTAGCAAACCATTTACAATTACATCTATATGGATCTATAATATATGAATATGGTAATATATGATTATAGATTATACTATTTTTATTAAATTTCTTTTTAAATCACCGATATTTTAAATTGAATACTATTTTTAGTAATGAATAATACACGCAACACAGAGCTTAAACAAACCACGAAATATTATTATTTAAATAATATCATCATAACTTAATTATGGAATGACAGTGTATGAATACGAGTAACCACATTACAATATATATATATATATAATTAATCCTAATAAATTAATTTTTTTTATTTTTTTTAATAAATAAGAACTTGATTTCATGTGAAGTCATTTTACATTTCAAAAAAAAATTCTTCAACAATTGTTTTTTTCTTTTCATCTATGAATATTATAATTAGTTATTATATTTTTTTGAAATTATATTAAATAAAATTTATTTTTTTATATCAGAATATCAAAAATATCATAGGTTGAAATTTTGGGCTTTTTCTAAAAAAAATTACTTTTCAATGAGTAGCGAAAATACCTATTTTTTGTAAAACTACCATTTTTTCATTAAATAAATTAATTTAATAGTATTATTTGGTATTAAATTAATTAAAATTTATTTTAATTATAAATAATCTAAGTAATAAACTTTTATTCTTTATTATACCTAATTTTAGTATAAGTTCATTTTTTGGCTTAAAACACATTT
Source organism: Viscum album (assembly GCA_963277665.1). Classification (NCBI taxonomy): domain Eukaryota; kingdom Viridiplantae; phylum Streptophyta; class Magnoliopsida; order Santalales; family Viscaceae; genus Viscum; species Viscum album. The sequence goes on along the minus strand of OY728148.1, from coordinate 822,892,799 downwards.
TTCAAAAAAAAACAATTTTTCCTAACATTTTTTGATTTTATATTAAATTATTTTATTCCACTTATACTAAAATAATATTTAAAAATTGATACCCTAATTTCAATAATTATTTCTAAATTAGTTAAATACGTCTCTTTTATTTTTAAGCATTATGAATAGAAACTGACGTAATTATTATCACATCTGTAAATGGTAAAATGGGGTAAACATTGTCAAAACTAAATTGTGAAACTTTAAAATAATGATAAAATTTTATTTTATCCTATTATATGACTATTTTAAATAAAATATTTTTAATGATTTAAATAATGTATTTTAAAATGTTCTTTTGAAACTTGGAACCCAAGATTTACATTAATAAATATACGATATATTTAATTCAAATTAAAATTTTTTTTTGGGATTTTTCATTTAATGGAATGGTTTAAATCAACTCTAGGTTTTTAATTGATGTAAATTTATAAAAACATTCATTTTTATAATTTAAATAAATTATAGAAACCAATTAATTTATTCATATCAATGTGAAATGATTTTTACTCTAAAATCTAGTATTTACTTGAAAACTATTTTTCATTCATTTTTTTGTTCTTATATTAAAATCAATTTTTCCCATTTTTATAAATTGAAACCAATAAAATTCATTCCAAATTATGGAATCAGTCTGTACAGATATTTGGAGAAGCCCCTTTTTTGTCATTTAATTGTGTCATCAGGGTAAAAAATTAAGTTATCACAATTAATGTTAAAATGAATTTAAAGGAGTATAAAATTACATTTCATTATTTAGTTAGGTTACTGCGTTTTAATAGATAATATTCAGGATTCAAAATTTAGATAATTTCTTTCTGATTTCCTTTGAATATAAAATTTATATTATTTTATGTAAATATAATATCAAAAATGTTACTCTCTTACTTTTAATAAATATAATATTTTGCGACATGGATATATAATAAAAATATTTAGTTATAAATTTATATTTGAAATTAAAATGATATTTTAATCATGGAATTTTTTTTTATTTTTTACTGAGGGTATAATTACCATAAAGTCATATACAACATAGACGTGGGGCTTGTGAAAGTAGTAGAAAACCATGTAAATGATTTAAAAACTCTGGAAGTAATTTTATTTCAGTGATTTACACTATAAAAATATTATTTTAGTAAATTAGAACATATTTTAGGGTTTTTAAAGGATTAAATTCAAATTACATCATTTATTTTTTGTATTTAAAATCAAATAAAATGAATAGTGTGAAAAATGATATTAATGATGTTTTATGAAATTAATATTTATGAAATGATTTAAAATTACAAAAAACATATATTCAGAATATTGAATATAATTGGGATGAAAATAACAACCATGGTCCATTTATTGTTCATTTTTTAATTTATAGTAACTTTCATAACCCCAAAAGAGTAAAAAACATTAGTATTTCCGTAATTACCAAAAGGAGAACCATAGAATTTAAACATAGAGATGAATGTAAAAAAATTATCTAAAATAGTCGAAACATTTATTGGATGATGTTATTTATAACAATACAAATTTTATATTTCACTTATATAAATTTGGTTTCATTTTCCCTTGATAATTAATTTACATTAATCTAATACCTTAACAAATTCCCAAAGTGCCCCTCTCTTCCATTATAAAAGGGAACCTCATGTCCTCTATTACTCACAACTTTTTAGAACTCTTGTTTGTCTAGGACCATCCGAAATAAAATCCAAATCCCCTATAAAACTTATAGAGATAAAATATAGTAAATAATACAAACCTTATACTTATTTAATCTCCAAATCAAATGAGGTTTTCCGAAGAAGAGGTATAGAGTTTAACCAACCATTTTTTGTATTATTTATTCATCTACCTTCATTAAATATTACTAAAACATGATTAAATATTAATAAAAATCATCCTAATTATAATTATATGTTTTAAAGTAAATTTCTTAATCTATAAACATCTTCTTCTATTTGACATTTTATATAAAACTATCATTCTTGTATACATAAACAACCACATCGCAAACCGATGTAATTGTTTTCCCTCACTACCACTCAAGGATGTAAACATTTATAGATTTAGTAGTTATATATGATATTAATTATATATTTATAATTTTCTAAAGTTAATATATCATCTATTTTCATAAATTTCTATCAATTTAAAATGATAATGTAGTTTGTGTGAATGTTTGGATTACTACCTCCAGGAAGTGATGTGATTCATTTTTCAAAATCACATCACATGGATCTTATATATAAGTATATTTAATGATAGTATTTTATGATTATGATATAATAATAATTAATTAAATATTAACTAATATTAACCTTATTTCTATAATGTTCATTGAAAAATGGAAGTGTAATGAAGGATTATGCACAACATACCATCTCCATGATTGTAACAGAGTTCATTTTTTATAACCATATCTCTTAGTTATTTTTAAAAGTATAATTGATATATATAAATTATAATTATTTAAATAATACTATTCTATATATGATATAATAACGAACCTTTCATCCCAATTCAACCAACTGAAGTCATTTTTGACATATGATCCTTATTTCATCAAAACGTCTAACACAGACATAATTTTCCAAGTAATTGTATATAACATGGAAATAACTAAACTAAATGGAATAATAAACTTGATTGATATTATTAAGTAATAAATTAATTAACTAAGGATTATTATTATGGAATATAAATAAATTATATGATGATTCGGACTTGAGGTAATTAAAAATTTACTTTAAAACCCTCGTTTTAAATGTTTTCATGATTAATTTTTCAAACCATTTCATTTATACCTGTATTATTCAAATTTTGAATGTTTTATATAAAAATAATGAATTATAAAATTAATTTTATTAAACTTTATAAAATATTTAAACGGTTTTAAAAGTGGAATCTTTTTATGTAGTGTTTAAAAAAATAAAAAATGAATGTTGTATTTTAACAAATACGATGTAGATGTGTTTTCCATTTGTTGTAACTTCTGTTTTATATTTTTCTTCCTTAAAAATATTACATATTTTATTTAAAGAAGAACCATATTTCCATTAATTATGGATATTTTTATATTGAAAATGGTTTTCTAAAATTTAAATAATATTTAAATATCTAGAATTGTTTGGAATATGGGTTCAAAATTGTTTTTCAAGGGTTTGTAATAAAAACGTGAAATAATAATATGTTTTATTCATGATATGGAACATGAAAATTATATATGATTAATAAGTGATATTTATATTTATTATATAATGGGTTTTCTCCATCATACCACCCTAATTAATTGAGAAATGTTCTTTATCTTCAAAGGAAATAATAAGTTAGTATACTAAGAAAGTTCCTCCTAGGGATTTAAATACGATCATGATATTTTTTACACAAATTTAACATAGGTTTTCAGTATGATCATATATGTTTCTAAAATGGTAATATGTTTTCATTTTATGAGTTTTAATGGTTTTGTTTGAGAAAAGTTTTTAGTTCATCATCAGGTTATTTTTTTCATATGCTCGTGGAATTTTGTGATAATGGAAAAAAATTATATGATTTATCGTTTTACACTAGAAAAACATATGTATTATTTTCATATCCCTTATTGATATGAACCAACCCGGGTTTACATTGAACCGTTCATCCGAGCCAGCCCACAACAATTCCCAAAGGGTGTTCGTAATCCCCACAGGCAAGAAACTAGTTTCGGGAATCAGAATAAAGAAATTGGGAATCATTTGGACCACAAGCATAAAGATGATAAAAAATTATAACCTGAGCAATAAAATGATGAACACTAGAAGTGGAAATAAAATAAAACTACGCACACCTCATAGTGACCATATGGGTCAACACCGGCCACTAAACCAACGTCTCCCCATGGTGACCGAAACCAGACGAGAATATGAAACCAATCTAAAAATGTAAATGAAACTATATTACTATCTATTTAAACTCATTAGTTGATCCTAGATAAAATTATCCATATTCTGTACCTCTAAAAGGAAAACCAAGTAATGCTAGTTTGAAAAATACAACCATATAGTAATAAGGTTTTCTATTCTTTTCATATTCAAATAACTAGCTTCTATTATCATGAAAAACCATTTTCATTCCTTCCACAATCCAAAATATTTTCCAAGAATTCATAGACATTTAAAAATCGAAGGAAATCAATTTAAACTAAAACATGGGTTTTCCAAAAGTAGAAGACAAAAATGTAGCAACTAAAATGAAAATCACATCACAAATATCATGTCACAAGAAAGAACCATGGGAAATCGATTTTGGTAAATAGTATAAGTGAGAACCTAGAAACCTTGAACCTTAGTGATCAAAACACTCAAACTCAACTACAAGCATCATTCACATGCATGATCCAATATAGAGGATCTCATAAAAAAATTATTTGTCCAACAGTGTTCTCATGCATGATTCACTATAGTGGATCTCATCCAAAGTTCTAGTGTCCTCTAAACATATCACAAATTTTGTTAGTGTTGCAATCGCCAATCATTATAGATTAATTTAGGCCCCTCTATAGTTGAGTCAACAAGGGAACTTGTTTTAGTTCTCCCACCTTGTTAGTCATGTTTCCCATGTTCTCTATTTTAAATGGCGGTGATTATTTACCAAACTAACATACATTAACGTATCATTTTATTTAATAAAAATATATCCAACCTCTCACCACTGATCTCCCTCATTGAGGGTAACCCTTTTTAGTCACCCAACAAAGCACATGCATCTTTACTAGCCACATATAATAAATTAAACATTTAACATGAACATCATATTTCAAAAAAAAAGGTGGAATTATTCAATAAGGGTTTCACAATTTCAAAAACCATTTTCAAAGTTCCCAACATGCCTCATTACATTAAAAGGAATGTATTCACCTTAGAAAACATAATCCACCAACAATTTTATGTTCCGAAACCATTTAAAATCCCAATTAAAGAGCCAAGGAACTATAAATTTAAAAACAAACATAAAAGCATGACAAAGTCAAAGCAAAAATTACAGAAATTAAATTCACCATTTAACATAAAATTTACAAAAAAAAACCATTCACTTTTCCAAACATACCCAAACTAGAAATTTTCCCATTTTAAAATCACAAATGATCCAATATTAATTTAATTAAACTTTAACATCTATTTTACACATACAAAGAAACTTTTAAGATAAAAATTATGTACGAAAAAACATTTAGGAGAAAATTATTAACAAATTATTATTTAGAACCAATTGATCATTATAAATACATTATATTTTCCAAAACAAGGTTGAGAGTATATTCCAAAATAAAAAAACAACATTGGAAGTTTAGTAAAATTCTGTAAAAAATGAAGAATCATTTATAACAACCTATAGTAGATCAGAAAACATATATATAATACTAAAATATAAATCATATTTTCGAAACAGTCAAGAAATTATGGAAATTAAATTAAAGGGTTAGGCATATAGAACCTGCCTAAAACTCATGGTGCACTGCATTATACAACAGAAACTCAAAACATCTTCTTCTTCTTGCACGCATACTCAACTTCACTTATATTCAAGGACACCATGCCCCTATGTACATATTTTCATGGACAAATATGTAAAAGGGTGTCCTTACACATAGGCTTATACGTTAATATACACTGTTACACAAACACACATATGAATTCACATCTATATACCTAAGAACACCTAGAAACAATATATATATATTCATATAGTCATATATGAATATATATATATATATATTAGGGGGATATATATCTATATATTCCTACTTATGAATACCCATGTAAGCAATTTTTGATATTGGTAAACTAAAACTACTGTAGCAAAGTCCAACGCACTCTAGAAAAAAATAATGAGAACATGAAAACCACAAAACTACTAAATTAGGATTGATCCAAAGAAATGAAAAAAAAATACTTACTTGAAATCGAATAGAATCCCACATCCATTGAAAAAATCGTCAATAACGGTCCTCAAAGGGGCCTACAAACCCTAATTATCAAGAATCAACTAAAATAAAACCCAAAAAATCATTAGGGTTTGGCCAAACCACGCAAACCTCCTTATTTAAAACAAAATCAAGAAAAAGAATGATAAGGAATGAATAAGAGGCTTACTAGAAATGATATCTCCCAAAAATGGAAGGAAAATGTGTACTAAAGGGAGGTAGAGGTGGTGGAAGTGGTGAGTGTTGGATCCCCTTTGGGCTTGGATCGAGAAAACCAAGGGGAGGGGGTTGTGTGTAGTCAAAATGTGAAGGAAATTGGGGATACCCTCCATTGAGATTTTAATTAAAAACCTAAATATATTAATAATATTAATAATAATTATTATAATTATTATAATAATTATAATATTTAAAATAATAATAATCTTAATAATAATAAAATCATATTATAATTATCAAAACATTTTCTTTTTTATTTTCTTTATTTTCATTATTTTCTTTTAGGTTAATTTTATTTATATTTTTTTGAACACTGGGATGGACGAACGAATTGGTCACATTGTCTGCTAGACTACGCGCTTATTTTGGGCACCATACTTGAGAGGAGGGTCACACGCATGGGATATTTGCACAGTTTGAAAAGTCAGGCCCCAACCGTGAAATTCAACTATGTCATTTTATAGATCCATACAATATATTGTCGCATGTTTTACCCTAACCATGATCAAGCCATGTGCCTTGGTCTTAATGCCAAAAGAAGGCTGAAAAATTATTATTGGGCCTCTCATGCTTTGGGCCAAACCGTGCTCTAATAGTACACAGGGCCGAAATCCACCCAAAGACTCTAAAACTCAAAAATATTCACTAGAAACCTGACCCAAACATTGAATAAAATATTACAAAACAATAAAATGATAAAAATAAAGAGAAACTATAGTCAGGGTGAGAAAATTCTCCCCATCACAAAATCTTCCCTCCCCCAGAAAGTGACCCAGCCGAATTAGAAAAAACTCAAGGTCAAAATTACATGAGACTGAACGAACCCATGAACATGAGGTGACCCTTTAACTACAAAAGTCACACCTAAACAACTCCATAGATAAGAAAATAAAGAGAAACTGTGGTTTAAATAGAAGGGTTATCCCCACCACAAGAACCCAACTAGCATGGCCAACATGGAAACTCCAAACACATCAACAATGAAACTACCAACACAAACTAAAATGGAAAACCTCAACACAGACCAAAAACTCCCACACAAACCGACCCCCACCATATGGGGGACCAAACGAAAACTCCAAACTAAGAATAAAAAAAATCATGATTCTTCATCTATACAAGATACAATCATCTCTAATGATAGCACAACTAAGATCGAAAACCAGTCCACAAAGAAACCATTCTTCAAGGGTTCGTATCTGTTAGGCACAATCCCAACAATTATAAGAAAACGAGATAGAGAATCCTTCTTTCATCTAATGAGATGAATCCAAAAAAAAGAAGTTTATAACATGTAAAGGATGAATATACACCTTTTTAACAAACAAACCATCAAAAATGATAAAAACTGTAATAAAAAAACTTAAAACGTCTCTATACCAATATTAGAGACAAAATCTAGAACATGGTCCTAAACAACCCTGTGATTCTTGATGATCTGAAAGGATTCACTTTGAGACCTATGGATGGAGTCATGGGGTCTTGATTCACCTACTTACCCATAGTCATGAGCTGATGATCTTCATATAAAACATATTCTTTTGATAGTGTACCTTACATAACTCTTTCAGATAACTAAAGCAACCACAATGAACCAAAAAGCACATCATAAGACTCTACGAATGAGATATTATTCTATTTTTTATCTAAAAATGGTATATTCAAAACAAATAAGACTTGGTTTTCGTCCAAATATGGAAAAGTATCTACATCCACCCCTAAATTTAGAGTCTAGGTAGAGAAATCAATGATAATACTCAAAGAAACACCTATTCATAATTTCACAAAAATGTAAACCACCTCTATTTTGACAAGTTTGAACAACTAAATGTTGACCAACACTAATTCCTAGAACCTACATTCTTCTTAACATAGATGAAGGAATCTGTGATTCTAACATGTCACTAATTATTGGGACTCTTTGGTGTATACTCAAAACAAGAAGCATGAAGTCGAATCAAAATGCATCATAAAACAAAATTCCACATATAAATTACAAACCAAAACCCAAACACTAAGCACCATTTTGAACACATTTTTAGAAAGTAAAAACAAGGATTCCATGAAAGAGGATTCCAAAAACAGAAATAAAAACACTAAAAAATTTCTCACTCACCTTTCAAACCGTTGAAATCCCCTTTTTGAAAACATCTTTTCTACAAAAAAACATAAATACCCACCATTGGTATTTCAAGAAGTCACACACACATAGAAATATATATATATATATATATATCCTTGTAAAAGCTCAAGAACTCATCCACGCATAACACCAATTACTCACTTTCCACATGCGTACATCCATATATGTGATCGTTCAAAGAAACAATAAGGGTCAATTCAAAATATTTCTCATTTCCAAAACAGGATATTCAACCTAAATCACAAATTCCTAAACAATTTTAATTCACCCATTTTAATTAACTAAACACATTTCCTAACTCCCAATAAATATTTTTCTCACTTTCCCTAAAATATTTCCAAAATCCCAAAATGATTTACAAAACTGCCTCTATTATTTCCTTGCAAAATGACACATTCTTGTAAAAGAAAACCTTTTCAAAAAATCGTTATCAATTCAAAAACCATTTTCCACTCCAAATATCATTTTTCCTTTTGGAAATTCCCTCCCAAAAAACACATTTTCATTTTTTAAATCCACGCTCTCTTACCAAAACAAAACCAAATCATAAATCACATCAAACTCCAAGAATAATAAACTAGTGGTTAAGCCTAATCTGGAAACATGGCTTAGCAGACCATGATACGAGTAAGAGTCAGGAAAAACGGAATCTTGAACCATGAACTTAGGTTGCTCATGGGACACTAATCTATAAAATACCATATCATAACACCTATTTACTACCATTATCTTCCTTTATCCATAGATACCAAACAAAATAAAAACATAAATCTCAGATTACCCCTAGTAACTCAACATTCATGATAGGAAAGGGTTCATGACATCCATCCTGCACCTACCTATCAAGTCCTAATAGAACTAATATCTAAGATAACTGACACACAATATATTAAAGGCCACCTATGATTCCATTTATTCGAAAACCAACCCAATTCTACCCTAAGCTGGTCACTGAATTTGGCCCGCTATAATGCCAAAAGGGCATCCATGGTCCCCGTAGGCTAGAAACTAGTTTTTGGCATCAAAATCAATTAATTAGGAATTATTTGAACCCTAAAAAGAACACATCTACGCATCTGTAAACTAAGAAATAAAAATGTAAACAATAGTAGTAGAAACAAAATAAAATTGTACATACCTCCATGTGACCCTGCGGATCAACACCGACCAATAAACCAACATCACCCCATGGAGACCAAAACTGAGTGAGAAGCATCACCCAATCTAAAAACAGAAATGAAACTATAAGCGTGAGTATCAAAACTCAGTATTCATTCTTGGATAAACTATTCCATATTTCGTAACAATAAAAATACAACCAAGTCATTTTAGTTTGAAAAATTCTACCATATAAAAATTAGGGTATATGTTCTTTTCAAATTCAAATCACAAGATTCTATTTTCAAGAAAACCATTTTAATTCCCTTACATTTTAAAAATGGTATCCAACCATGCATAGACATTTAAAAATATAAGGAAAAAAATTTAGACTAAAACAAGGTTTTTCTTAAAGGAGAAAAAAATATGTAGCAACTAAAATGAAAATCACATCATAAGTATCATGTCACAAAATAGAATCATGGGCAATCCCTATGGGTAACTAAAAAATGTGGGACCCTAGAAACCTCATACCAAGGTGATAAAAATCCTCAAACTCAAATTATAATAGTTTTATAATACATGGTCCACTAGAGAATATCTCATCCAATGTTTTGGTGGCCTCTGATCATATCACCAGTTTATATAGTGTTGTAATCATTAATCCTTCTAGATGAATCTGGGCCTCGCCACTAATGAGTCAACTACCTTACATGTTCTATTTTTCCAACCTAGGTACCAAAGATTCTCATGTAATCTACTTCAAGTGGCTTTGAGTTTGTATCAAACTAACAAATATGAAGGTATCATTTTATTTACTCAAAATCACATTAAACCTCTCAACACTGATCTGTCTCTTTGATCACATCTCGTTTTAATCATAAAACAAATCACAAGCCTCTTTACTATGAATATATGAAAACTCCCAAAATTAATATGCATAAAATATTTCTAAAACAAGGTGGAATTCATCAAGTTGTGTTTCCCACTTTCATAAATCCATTCAAAAAGTGCCAAATAGGACTCATTACTTTACAAAAAATATCTTCAACTAAAAAAACATTATCACCCAACACTTTTAAGTTCCAAAACCATTGAAAAATATAAATTAAACAAAAAAGGAACCATAAATTTAAAAACCAACATCAACCACACATAAATTAAAGAAATCTATTTAATAAATTCAATTCACCATTTAACCTAAAATTAACTTCAAAAAACAAGAACGTTTACAAACATACCAGAACATGAAATTTCTCTATTTTAAAATCACGCACGAACTGATTCTAATTCAATTCAAAGTTCAATTCTATTCTTCACATAATAGACATCAATAGAAATAACCTTTATGAACTAAAAATATTTTAGGAAACCACTTTTAAATAATTATCATTTAGAACAAATTGAGCATTAAAAATACATTACTTTTTCCAATACAAGGTTAGGTGATTATTCCAACATGAAAACCCCACGTTGGAAGCTTAGATAAATTATGTAATACAAATGAAGAATAATTTTTGAGAACCACAACCAGATCGCATAACATATATATATTTCATAAATATAAATCATATATTTAAAACAATCTATCAATTATGGAATTAAAATTAAAGTGTTATGCATAGGGAACCTCCCTCAAACCCAAGACACATATGCTTTAGACAACAAAAACAAAAACCGTTATCTTCCGCTTCCACGCATATGCACCTTCACTATATACAAGGACACATAGCCCCTATGCTTATATTTTCATTCCCAAATTTGCACAATGGAATCCATATACATAGGTTAATACAGAAATATACTCCTTTATACTAACACCAGTATGAATTTTCATTTATATATATAATCACACCTAAACCCAATATATATATATATTCATATATCCAGGTGCGAATATATATATATATAATGGGGGATATTATGCATATATATTTCTACAAATTCATACCATGTAAGTCTCTTTCAACATTGGACACCTGAAACCACTACATTGAAGTCCAATGCACTCTAGAAAAAAAAATGAGAACCCAGAAATCACAAAACCACTAAATTAAAATTGAGCTAAAGCAATTGAACCAAAGAAACCTTTCCTAAAATTGAAGTGAAACACACTACCTCTGAAAACTATGGAAAGAATAATCTTTAATAGGTCCAACAAACCATAATCCTTAAGAATTGACCAAAACAAGTCCACCAAAAAGTAGTAGGGTTCATCCAAACCATGCCCACCATTTGAGAGAAAAGGAAATAAAGAAAATAATGACGAAGTAATAAGGGGATTACTGGAGATGATCGAATCCAAAAACCATATGAAGAGATAGTTGTTGGAGGGAGGGATATGTGTTAGTGGTGGGGAATGAGGGAGCCACTTCGGGCATGGATTAAGCGAACCAGGGGAGGGAGATGTGTATAGCCAAAATGTAGAGGAAATGGTGGAACCCCTCTTTTGAGGGTTTAATTAAATACCTAAATCTAATAATAATAATATTAATCATAAAAATAATAATAATCATCATCATCATAATATTCATAATAATATTATTACTATTATAAAATCCTTTTCTATTTATTTTATTTTATTTTTCTTATGATTTTCATTAAATTTTAATCTTACTTTTTATGAACACTAGGTAGGTCACATGGTTTGAAAAGTTGTAGTCCAGTCATAGAACTCATATTTGGGTTTTGAAAGATCTATTTCAAACATGTTTCACATAGCATTCTCTACCCGTGTGAAAACCATGCGCCTTGTCCTTAATGCCAAAATACGGCTACATGGTCACTATTGAGCCTTGGACAGTTTTGTCCAAACTATGAGAAAAATATGCACAGTGATGAAAACACTAAGACTCTAAAACTCAAAAAAAAATCATCAAGAACCAAATGCAAACCATGGCTGAAAGATCAGACATCAAGAAAATGATCAAAAAAAGAAATTTTGGTCAAGGTGTGACAATTACTGAGCTTTTATTACTCATCCCTGGTTTTTATAATGTTTTCATTTGGTATAGTAATTTTTAAAAACAAATGATAATTCAAGTTAAAATTCAGGACTATTTTTCTTGAAAAAAACAAGCTTCATTTTCAAAGAATTATATAGTGGCTAAATGGAAAATGATATGAGTTTCCACGTTTTAAAATATTTTTTTAAGATGTGTGGCCTAATTATCTAAGACTCTAAATCATAATGATCCTTGAATTGAAATAATTTAAATTCTTAAATAAAAACACATAATTACTTAATGTTTTATTTATGGGTCAATTTGGTTGGTATTTGAGGATATGTTTTAGTATATTTAGATATTTGGATGTTTTTTTGTGCGGGTAACTTAATATTTATTGATAATATAATGGGTTTATTAAGTATTAGTTTGATCATATGTTCGAAGGATTAGAGACCCCATTTGAGGTTTTAAGTTTTTTTTAAGGTAAATATTGAAGCTTTTGAAATTTGTTTTATTGGGATTAGTTATATGTAACCCTTAGGTTTAATGTGAAGTATTATTTGAGGATTAATTATTTCACATTTTTTAGACATTATTTTAAAGGTATTGGTAAGGTTTAGGGTTTATATGATCATTAATATTGATTTAATTTTGGGTTACTATAATTTTGTAACATATGGTATATCATATAGATGACCATGGAACTAAAAACATTATTTGGTTATTAATATTATTTTAGAATAATTTCATTATTTATTAAACCTTAAATGAAAAAAGTAAATTGAAATATTTTAGGATTAAATTATATTTTATTTTTTGGAATAAAAATTAAATTATCCATTAAAATAATATAAGATTTTAATGTGGTTTTATAGTGATTCAATGGAAATGATTATCATATCTTGGAGATTATATTATTAGGTAATATAAGTTGTTTTGTTATGTGTCTTTGTGAGTAATTAATGTTAATTCGATATAAATATTAAATTTATTATTAGAAGAATATGTGTTCAATTCCTTCGGATTTTTGGGTTTCAAACATGGTTAGGAATAATTTTAATAATTATAAGGTAATTTATTTATTGAATCATCTAATATTAACATTGGGTTTTATTATTCTATCTTTTGATATTAATGTTTAATTTATTTATTTGAAGTTTTATTCAGTTTGGGAATCATCTTACCATATTTTAAACATTATGGTTTCTGTTAATGTATATTGATAAGATGGATATATTGTTTTCCTTTTCATGAATTATGTGATCTATTATAAGTTTGTTGTATTGATTCAGGGATGAAAACATCATCTTAAAGACACATATTTTAGTAAAAATATGATATTGTCATGGAAATTAGTTAAAGGATGAAATTATTGTCTTCAATTAAATATATTTTTTATGTTCTTAGACAATATGTTAAAATAATCCAAAATGTCATGGAAAATGTATTGACTAAAAAATGTGTCATATTACCCTCATTTCTAATAAATAAAAAGTCTTTTTCACACGACATTGATTTTTAGTTTATTTTTATTATTGATATTTGTATGGTCATTCACTTTCTTATGATTAATTTTCTCCTTCGCTCTCCATTATTATTTGAAAATTAAATTTTACTTTCATTTCCATATTTTTAGTCCCCACTAATGTTCTTCTATTTAGAAACATATTTATGGATTATTCCATAAGTCCCTTGTACATCCATTTCCCTATATTCAAGAGCATGTTTTATTAAAGATTTACATACTGTGGGATTTCAATAAAGGTATTTTGAAATATACATAATTGATTTCTATGCCCATGTTCAAATTTCAAGGATGAAATTTATTTAATGGGGGAAAATGTAAAAGCCAATTATTATAAAATGAAAACTATGTTCAATGGAATATAACACATATAACATTGACTTTAAACTAATAATAGAATATTATTTTTTAAATAAGACTATTATAACCTATATATGGAATTAATAGTTATGAATATAAAAAACAAAATTAGGAAATATATATATATAATTTTTCTACTTAGTGAAAATTTATTGATTAATGTTTTTTTTAAATAAGCACTAAATTTTTAGTAAATTCATTTATCTTTTCAAAAATATTTTTTCTTCAAAAATGGTTTTTATTGATTTCTGTAAGTTATTATTATAATAAATTTCTTTAACATTAAGAAATTATATTTTATAAAAATGATATCACTTTTAATGATAATCTCAAAATTATATTAGGATAAAATTTTGATAATTTTTTGAAAGGATTATTTTTTCAGTGAATTTTGAAAATAAAACATTTTGTAAACCATTAATTTATTTTTAATAAATAATGAAATTTAGAATTATAATTTTTTTTCAAAGTAATATAACATTAATCTATTTATAAATAATATTATGAATTTCATTTGAGTCATCATTGTTACTGATTTTGGTATAAGTTGATTTTTGTTGCATAACCCGCGTTTTTTAAAATGAATTTTCCTTACATTTTTAGTTTTTATCTAAAATTAATTTCTTCCACTTCGAGAAAATTGATAATTAAAAATATATTAATTATTTTAAATTGGGATTTATATATTTTTTAATTATTTCCATTTAATTTTTTGGCGTTATGAATAGTGGTTGTGGAAAAATTTATCACAACAATAAATGGTTGTAAACAAGGTTAAACCTATATGCTAAAATTATCAAATAACACTTAAAAATGCCTTTTTCCTATTTTATGAGTGTTTCTCAACAAAAGGTATCCTTAATTATTTAAATAATGTATTTTAAAATATTATTTTGAAATTTGAAATCCAATATTGACTTTTATAAAGATGACTTATATTTTATTCAAAATGAAAACTACTTTTGGGTCTTTTAATTTAATTTAATTAGAAGATGATTCAATTTGGGCATTTCTGAATCCAAAATTATAATAATATTAATTTTTTAATTTTGTAAAAAATGTTCTAGGGGAAAAATTTATAACTTTATTTCAACGTAAAATGGTTCTTTCTCTAAAATTATTTATTTTCCTGAAAACTATCTTTCATGAAATTTGTATTCATATATTTATTATAATTTCTTAAAAAATTATAATATGTACTTAATAAAATGGATTATAAATTTACAATCATCATGTCAATAAATTTTTATAACAACCATTTTATTTTTTCTCGTTTAATTAAGTTATCATAGTAAACAATTATATAGCCATGATTAAGGTTAAAATGAGTTTGAAGTGGTTTAAGTAGGATATGTATTTAAATGATTCTAAAAATTATATTTATTTCACTGGATATGTGTTTTTAGACCTTCATCATATCATATTATTAATTTTTTCTATTTCCTTGCACTTTCTCTAGATTCTAGTGTTTATATTATTTTTAGTAAATATAAATTCAAAAATGTCTATATCTTTCTCTTAAAATCTATAATATTTTTTGAATGGGATATAAATAACATATGTAAAGTTATAAATGGTTATTTTAAATATAAATTATTTTTTTATTATGTTAATCTATTTTAAATTTTTTTAGACATGAAATATTTACCTTAAATTCTTAAAAATGATAACTCTATGCTTATGCAAACAGTGGAAAATCAATTAAATGATATAGAAATTCTAAATATAATTATATTTCGGTGATTTATAGTGTCCAAAGAATTTTTTATATAATTATAACACATTTTGGTTTGTTAATGGTTCATATTCTAATTACTACTTTTTCATGTCTTTAAAGTAAAAATGAATTTTTAGTGTTAAAAATGATATTAATGATATTTTATGAAAATAATATTTTATTAAATGGATTAAAATACCTAATTGTAATATATTCGATCAGGTGAATGGGATATGGTTTAAAATATCAACCATTTTATATTAATATTTTCCCCAATTATATTATCTTTCATAATCCCAAAATAGTAAAAAACATTGTTTACATTGTAATTGTCAAAAGGGTTAAATGGGATTAAAATAATAAGATAAGGAGAAAATATAATCTAAAAGCTAAAAAAATATTGTATGAGATTATTTAGATCCATATGCATCTTAAATTATAATTAAATCAATTTGGAACCATATTTTTAGGGATAATAATTTAAATTAATTTAATACATTAGATAATTCAAAAAGTTCCCCTACACTATCTTTTAAAAGCACATCTCCTATCATATCATCCTCTCATTTTTTTAGAACAATAGTTTCTAAAATACCAGACCAGTTCCCTTAATAACCTCCCTACCAAAATTATATATATGTTAATTTAGGAATAATACCATGTCTAAACGTCTAAAGTTTTAATGAAAAGAATGTTTTTCGAAGAAGAGGTACAACCTTTAATTAAAGCTTTTGGTTTTATGTCTTCTTTCTCCTCCTTAAATTTTTCTAAAAATATGATTAAATAATAAAACTATAATATTTAATATAATAATATTTTTTATACTGATTACCTAACCTATTTCCATCTCATCTTTTAGAAAATGGGAAATGAAATCATTGTTCATTTTTATGGAAAACTTCCACCTTACGAACTGATGTAATGTTTTTCCTGCACAACCTCTCACATCTAGTTATAATTATTTATTTAATTTTTATATAAGATTTTAAGAAAAATATTTATCATTCTATAAATATATTATATCATCCATTTTATTATATTTTCATCTATTTGAAAATTAAAATGTTTTTCATGCATGCATGTGGATTACCACCTTGATAAAGCAATGTAAATCATTTTTCATAATAACTTCACATAGTTTTTATATATATATGTATTTATAAAAATATGATATTTATGATATAATAATAGTTCCATGATGATAAAATAATTCTTACTTATTTCAATCATGTTCATTGAAAAATGGAAATGTTACTCATGTATACGTACGGCCTATTATCTCTATGATTGTAACGTAGTTCATTTTTCATAACCATTTTTCATCGTTTTTTTTAAATAATATTTTATCTGTATAAATCATAATTATAAAATTAATATTATTCTATAGATGATGTAATAATTAAAACATTGGCCATACTCAACCTGTAGAATTCATTTTAGAAACATGAGTCAAATATCATCAAAACGCAAAACTAGAACATAATCTATTAATTAATTGTATAAAAAATGGATTTAAATAACATAAAAGGAATAAAAAACATTAAAAAAGGTTCTTGTGAAATAAATTAAAAAACATAAGGTTATTATTTTTGTTTCAAAAGAACATATGTGATCAGTCAAACATAATGTAAGGGACACTTTACATTAAAACCTCATATAATTTGTTTTCATAATTTGTTTTCTAAATATGTTTCTTACATGCACATATTCATAAAATTATTAATGGTTTTATATATACATATATGAATTATAAAGTAACTTTTGTGTCACTTTTTACTTTCCATAATAGGTTTTTAATATGGAATCTTTTTACACAAAATTTTGTGAAAAAAATAAAAGGAATTTTTTAAATTTATGTATGCAGAATCAATGGTTTTTCACACTTGCATTACCATTCTATAATGTTCTAATTACTTTATAATATTCCATGTTCTATTCAAAATACCTTTTATTTATATTTTTGGGTTTTTTTAAAAAAATGGGTTTTAAAAAAAGGTATGTCTATTTCAATTTATGAATGTGTTTTTTATATGGTTCCAAAAGAGTTTCTCAAGGGTTTTATGATGAAAAGGATGAAGGATAAAAAAATTTATTCATTATATAATACTTTTGAATTACAAATGATGAATGTGTGGGATAAATATATCTTATATGATGGGGGGACCCCGTTATAGCTCTCCAATTCATTGGTTAATGTTCCTTGTTTTTTTACATAACGTTAACAAGGGTTATGATTATGATATTTTCAATTTCCAAAAATGTTTTTAATTTCTTGCTATGGGTTTTAAAGGATTTATTTATGAAAATATTATTCATGAGGTTAAGATTTATTTCATATGCTCAATAAAAGGATTAGTAAAGGAATGTATTTCTTGGGTTATCATATTTTTCATTGAATTAATGGATTTTTTCTATTTATGTCCCCTACTGATCTTTATGGGATCAGTCTATTTTTTAAAATGTTTTTCATGGGGTGTAAGTATGGTAAAAAAAACAAGTAAAGTTGATTGTCCAAAATATTATTCATGAAAAGAAAACAAGTATCATATTAAATATTTTATATTGTGGAAAAGTGGATACTTGGTAGAATTTTCCAATTTGTAATATATAGGTTGTTTATATAAGTGTTATGACCTAATTTTCTAAAAATATAAACCATAAATATCCTAAAAAGGTAATTAAGTAAACTATTGACTATAAACTCAAGATTATATTATGTTTTTAGGCCAGTTCCTTTCAGTATTCTTATAGTGATGGAGGTTTTTCTTTATGTATTATTTCCTTGTCTTTCCAGGTTTCTTATTTTTCAATAACATCTTTATTAGATATAATTCATGAATAATTATTAACATAGTTTGTGAAATATATACTATATGGATCCAAATCAGGTAAATAATTTCCCAATTGTATATCCATAATTGTAGTACTAGTATCTATCCCCTAGGCTTTATGGAGTTCCCCTAAGAAAGTAACTCGTTTATTTGAATACTATTTCTTTATTCCACGACAAATAAATTATACATTGGAGCTAATGTGAATTATCGATGAAATTGATCTAAATGTCTATATAAAAAGTCACAAAAATTATATGGTACTTAATTGGATTCAAACTCATAACATCTAGTTAAGGGATTATTTTTATGATTATATTAAATGGAGAATTAAATACTATATTATAAAGGTGATCTTTAATATTTTTATACATATGACAATTATTTAACTTTCTATAGTATATTATGTATAGAAATTTTGATAAGATATATAAGGTGCCTCAATTTTATGAAATTTATAAGGGAATGGGTGAGAATTCGTTACAGGTCATGGTTATGTATGATTCATTATATCTATGATTCAGTATCATTAATGGATTAATTATTAAATAAAATTGAATATAAATATAGCGTCATCATGTAGTAAAAATGATAATATTAATATTTTTTTAATATTACTTATTAAATATAAAAATATATTATTTAAATATAATTATTTATTACATTAAGTTCATTATAAAACATATATTATTAATTTCATTTACATATATTTTGTTTAATGATAAAAATATGTTTATAAATGGTTATTAATGGTTTTTGAAAAGTTATATTTATTCATATATATATATATATATATCATTTGGAATATATTATATTATTCATGAAATTATAATTTATTTTATCATAGTTCAAATGATTTTTCTACCAAGTGTTTTATATTTTTTTGATCATAGTTTATTCACAAAAAATATTTTTCAATTGAGGTTGATCAAAATACTATCTTGTTGATTTATAAACAATGTTGGTTATATTTTAAAATTGAAAATAAATGATAATGTATGATTTTTTTAAAGAAGAAATAATTATTTAAATGTTTTGGGAAAGTTTAAATATGTTTTTAACAGTAGAATAAAAAACACCCTGAAATTGTTTATTCAAAATTTTATTATCACCCCACCATCATGGTTGGAGACATTTTATTTAACTTGTTCAGTAGAGTGAGTTCAATGAAAAATTATAAAGTAATATAATACCCCATAATGAGAAATTAAAATATGGTTCAACAATTCTTGTAATCATTTAAGAACCCGCCATTTTATTAATCACTACTTTTTCTGAGGATGTTTTATAAAATCATTGAAAACCAATGGATGGCCAAACCACATTCAATTTATCAACATGGTTTATACAAATAATGGGGAGAGGTGTATTGTCTCTAGGAGAGTTTTCATCATGGTTCATGCAACTGATTGAAAAAATTGGGAAGATAGAAAGGAATCATGTTATCATAATAATCTTTATATTTTTAGAAAAATTATAATGTAGTTCTTATTGGAAAAATTAATATGCATACACTAGTATGGATTTTTTTTCAAAAATGGTTGAAAAATGGAAAATTCTGATTCAACACATAGTGGTTCATATAATGATTCACTTGAAAATTTTATATAATATATATTGAAACGGTTATAAGAAGAGATTATAGTCTTATTTCTAATCCTTTTTTATGAAAATTTGATAATTATACATGGTATTGATTAGGGATATTTTTATTTTTTGTAGATTGTTTTGGAATATACTTGAGTGGAGAAGAAAATCTAAAAATTTGGTTTATAAAAAACCAATTTAGGGTTGGTTCATGATATAAATTTTCATATAATTAAATGACCAAGTGTTTGAGATGATATATATTTGGTTGTTTATGGATTTACCAGTCAAACCATTTCCCAAGAAACCATTCAATGAATTGCTTATAAATTCCATTTTCTCATATATTATATATATTTGTAAGGCTTTTTAAAATTTAATATATAAAAATATTCAATGATTTTTGGGATTATTTACTCAACCTTGAAGTATTTTTTTTAAAGGTCCATGAAGTGTACATAAATGTCATATCTATATTTCATAATTTCAAAAAAAAAATATTGAACATATTAATATTTGTAATTTAATAACATGAAAGGCATAACATATATCAATATAGATAAAGGAAAACTAATTCTAATAAAAAATTGTGCAAGACTTTATAAATATCAAATACATTCTTGAATATTTATATTCGATTAAGGATATGAATTTTAAGAGAACCCACCTCACAAGAATGGGTTATTGATTACTATTATTTTATATTAATTATATGTAACAATTAACATTTATTCTTGTTTCACTATCTTCAATATGTGAGTAGAAATATAGTTTTTTTTTATTCAACCTTGGAATTGATATTTTATTGATCCAAAACATTATAATCAAGACTTTGAATTAGTGATTTTCATTTTAAAATTATTACATCATTAATGTATTCTCCTTGAACATAGCCATAATGGGTGAGAACTAGTAAAATAATCATGATATTTTATTTAACTATTATTTTTAGATTTATTGTGGATTAGAGTTTATGTGATAGGTTTATCTTTTTTATTTATATCATGATTTAAGGATTCATTTAATGAATAAAAATTGTAATCCCTAATTCACTAATCCCCTATTAAGGTGTTTTAGGCGCTATGGTTGTAGAAAGTGATATTATATTCAAAATATTAATTTATATATAATCCATTTAATGTTGATATTTTTCTCAGATAATAACAGAAATGAAAATGTAGTTCAATATTTTTAATAATTTTAATTACAAAAACATGGAAAAACATAAGAGGTATTGCCTATAATCTCTTAATTTGGATTCATTCTCTACCATTGTTCATATAATATGAATTGGTGTTCCTACACAGTCGTCTAAAAACAATGACATATTCAATGATTGATCAAATCATAACTATATAAACTTAATGAGTTTCACGTCTTCTAAATCTATATGGTACAAAATATCCAAAATCAACAAATGGGATATAAAGATAAAGAAGTTAAATCTAAAAGTGTTTCATAATAAACATGAACATTTACTAATGTATCAAAATTAAAATAATTATGGTATCCTTAGCAACACCATTGTGATTTCTTTAACCATTCTTACAGTTAGTGACAAAATCAAGGTCATGAATATATTTATGAATATTTAAACACGATTCTCTAAATTGGTTAATCCATTGGTTTTAGTTTTTTGCGAAAGAATTTTTTATTTTTTTTAACATGATGGTTTGTATAGTAGATTAATTTCCTATGATATATTTGTGAAACCAGGAGTAAAATTATGTTATTTATTAAAATTTATATCTTTCAAATAATATGGAAATCATTATATTAATCGATTTGAATATGAAAATTATGTGAGTGATGGATTTTGTATGCTATTGGAATGAAAATTCAAATATAAAAAATAGATAATTGAGGGAAATATTCTATTACAATGTTTTAAGTGTATAAAATTTAGAAACATGGAAAAAAGTGCCCTAGTATGTTATATGGTGGTAAGAATTAGTTTAATTTCTCACAATAACATAAATTTATGTTTTTCTCTAGAAAGAATATTTGATTTAGAAATAAATTTAAAAGGACTGTTTTAGTAAAGGATTATTATATGTAATGAAAAAATATAAATAATACATAAATTAAAAAACTGAAGTTGTAGAACATGAATTATATAACAGAACATAATATATAGAAACTAGAGTTAGTTCTGATATGAATTCATGATATATTTCTTTTAAATAAAAATTATATTTTTGAATGTTTGGATCTAATCAAGGAGTTGAAGTATAGGATAACCCCATCATTAGAATTATTTACTAATTATTATTATTTCAATTTCATTATAAGTGACCTATGATTCATATTCTAATTTGATTATCAGGTGGTAAGTTTTCTAATGATTAGGTTAGGGTGTCAATCTTGGAATGAATATTTCATTAATCCAAAAAAATTTAATTATTATAATAAAAAAACTACCACTACCATTTGAAGTAGCTTTAAGTCCACAATGTAGGTAGAAATAGTGAGGTTATCTCAATGGATGGAGAGGGATTCATGTAATTGGTTGTGGGATCATGAGTGTAATCAATTAAAATTTTCAAATTATAGACACTTCATTTGATGGAGGAGGCTCTTATAGTGGTTTTGGGTTTAGGGATTTTGAAAGGGTAACGAATTTTGTTTCACTATGGTAGTTATATTGATCAGGGTTTAATACCCACAATTCCCACTACATAGAAGGTAGTGGGGAGGTAACCAATATGAAATGACTATTGACATGCCGAATATAATCTGAGAAAAACAGTAATCTTGGTGGCATGGGCAAGCCCAAAATGTTGAATTGGGACAGTGGGCGGTAAGACTTTTAGAATATAACAATATAAGAAGAGATATAGGCTGGCCTTATTGGATTAAATCCCTCTAGAAACTCATCCAACCATCCCTATATTATATGACCCAAATAAATGAGTGCCCACCTAGACTCTAAATTTCACTAAGTGTGCCACACTATTTATACTAATAATAGGTCAGGGAATTGCGACTATCACTAAGAATGATTGTCACATGTGGGAGGAATTATCATAATGAATATGTTAAAAAACATTTGTCTAACATATTTAAAAACCAAAAACTACAAAGGGTATAAAAATAAAAAAATTATATAAATAATTCTTATATATTCCATCATTTATCTCGAAACCGTAAATATAGGAAGACTCAAATAATAAAGTCAAATGAGAATTCCAAAATATCAAAAATTATGAGAAACTATGATAATGGTTAACACTTCATCAATAAAATTAATCATGTTACAATCACAAACAACAACTATCACCAAGTTATAGTAAGCATAAACCTTTTTTCAACCATAATTTCCTCCCAAATTTATGTAATTTGAACATATAAAACACGAATATAGGTAACTCCCATGCTGAGGTGAGTATAAAAATACCTTTTAGGATACCTTAAAAACAAAATTATAAATCATAAAATTTATTCAACAATAAAACCCATGATCTAGAGGGAAACATATAATCTATTTATGAAACCCAAATATGATTCAAGGATTAAAATAATGATGTAATGTAAACCTAAGTTGATTTGCCTAATTTTTATTCATATATTATGGAAAAATATAAATTACCACCAATCACACAACCTAAAATATTTGAGCGGCCTACTTTCCAAATCACCTTGTCATCTTACCAACCCATAAAGAAGAACCACACATCATAAAGGGGAATATTTGTTGACTGGTGGGGTTATCAACCCTAAATATATCCCCCCATCTCATAGAGATGGTTACCTACTCCATCAGTTCTATAAGGGACCCACTCCTTCTTAAGGTATCATATATCTCGAACAGTGTATTACCAAACTTTATATACCACCAACGCCATTTCAAGATGATGGGACATGGGACTATGAGTGGAGTCAATTTTATGATATATCCATAAGATCTTTACATTTTCATTAGAGTGTAAAAGTGTTTTTACTAACATTATAACCTTATAACATGTGCATAAGACCCATTCTCGAGTACCAACATGTCACCAAGTGGGTGTTTACCATTTTTCTACTCTAGATGCCTTTTCTAAACCCTTTAATGATATCTATGTAGATATATGTAAGACCATGGACCTTATTATGAGTTTGGATCTACATAAATTTTTTAAGACCTATTTCAGTTTTCTTTTATCACATATTTTTTCCAGATTGTGTGAGGTATCAAGAGTTTAATAGCAGTTCATGAATTCAGATTTTGGATTTTAGAGTTACATTCTTTAGAGCATGTTCAATACATGGTTAGGGAGAATTATTCAACCCTATAATAATACCACATATGCATAGGTGCATGGTTTTATTAATAGTTCATGGGGATCTGAAAAAGAATGGATTCTTTACTCAAACCCATATAGTAATATCTCATGGTTGGTACATGAGTTGTAAAATTGTACAGCATAACCATGAGGAATGTTGAGTCCTCGATAGTCAAGGATAGAAATGTTAGTTCCTGGTTTTGATAACGGTGTGTTCAAACCGTTTCCCCTTCAAAATGTAAAATTTGTGTTTTTCCCCTTTGACACTTTAGCTCTTTAACCTAATTCCCCCACTTTTTGTCTATATTCCCCACCAATACATACCCCTCACTTCTCCTTTGGTTCATGGTTAATCATCCTCCATCCTTCATATTTTTGGGTGTCATTTTATGTTATATAATTATTAATTGAATATTTTTTATTCTTCAATATATACAATTTCATCTCATGCGTGTGTGATCCTAAAAATCTAAGGTGGGTGGTTCTAATATTTTCCAAATAGTCTCATCTCATTTTGAAGTGTCTATATTGTGTGTTCACTCTAACCTATCAGGAAGTGATATTGAAATTAATTAAGTTGTATAGACATGTTTGTTTCTTAATATCATCCCCTATTTAATTTTTTATGGACCCTACATGTAGGGTGATCCTAAGAGGGACACCCTAGTGGAATTTTACATTAGAATTAATTAAATGTTCTTACTATGTTATTTAATTGTTCATTACCTTTTCACTTTTGATTTAAGAACCTATATTAAGGGTGTTCCCATGGGGGTACCTTTTTTGGAGATGGAAATTGAAATTTTAAATATGGAATGGTAATCTATAATGAAGTTAAGGAATTAATAATGATATTTTGAAATGTTGTTGACAATTAAATGGTAATAAATGATTCTTAAATGATGAATGGGTTGTATGATGTGATATTATGATTATCAAATAAAGTGAAACTTGTAAATTAAAATAGAAAATCATGAAGTGTGATTTGTTTGGTAAGATTTGAAATAGAAAAAAATTACAATTTGGTAAACCATGATGATGTTGTTATTAGTGGAGGTTTAATTCATCAATATGAAAAATTATCTTGAGGCAATATTTTTCTAATGAAAATATAAATAATTATGAAGAAATAATGTAAACTCTATTGGATTGATATTGATACTAGAAAGGAAAATTCTCATGGTGTGTCCATATAAAAACTCTTGGAGTAGTCTTGATATTATGATTTTGTAAATTCATGTGAATAGTTTCAGAAACAATTGAGTGGATTCCTATTCTCATAGACATCTGGAACTTGTCGAAGCAGGTTTGTTGTAGGGTATTGGTTATATGCAAGAACATGGTTCCCTTGTGTAGTTTCCTTTGGTTGGAATGATATCACTAAATGCTCAGAGACATCCAATAATGGATGAAGTAGGAACAACTATCTTTTAGTGTCACTATGTAGCTTGGTCATCAGTGTTGTTATTTTTTATTATCCTTATCTAATTAAGCAGTTTAATAATATAAATGTTTTATTATATTTTATTATTATTGGATATATTTTTGGGATTTCATTGGTGGTGGACTACTGAGCTTCACTCATACTCTACCTGGTCCACCTTGGGTACCCAATCAGACACATGATAGGAAAAAGGAAATGTCTCGATATTGGATCATTTATCTGGATAACTAGGATGGGGTATAGATGATGTATCTAGTCTAAACCGTAGACCATTTTGGTAATTCTTCTTCTAGTTTTGGTTATTTTTTGAATTTTTTTATCATTTTATAAGATATTAGTATATTTTATCCCTTGACTTATTTCAGAAAATTAATTTTTGTTATAGTACATGATGTTTTGACTTTGTATTATGGATTGACTAGTTTTTGTCTAGTGTTTATTTAGTTTGGTTATATGTTATTATACTCATTTATGAAATTATTTCCACTCTAGTGAGATGGTGCAGTCTCCCCATAATATACTCATAAACCCTCACCACTAGTCATTATCCACTAGTGTATGGAGAATCATGCATGATTTCATGTATCCCTCTAATATAGGAACCAGTCTAGTGGCCTCAGGATGAGGAATTGATAAAGAGGTATCAAAATAAGCCTTTTATTTTATAATGTTATTTGGGAAAGGTAGATATGGGATATGAAATCATTGATACTCATTTCGTAGCTTGTTCCTAGAAGTTGTTAACCCATGTATAAGGGAATCCCAAGTAACCTGGTTGGGATTTCTGGTTTGTTTTAAGGAGTTGATAGTTGGTATAAATTCACCAAGAGTTATATGCATGGTTTTGATTATGTTGTATGGGATTTTATTTCTTTTATTGTATGGAAAGAGGGTGTGTGTTCTTTTATTTTTCTAGGAATATAGTATTTTTATATCATATTTATGTTTCATGTAAATAATAAGTATCCAGTTCTGGTTAAATATTCAGTAATTAAATGTTTCAATTATAATTTATATGATGTTTTCACACATATTTGTATGGTGTAATATCACTTCAACAACTCACTTAGTGAGATTTTATTAATCATCATGATATAAATGAATTGTTAAATGATGATTTTGGTTAAGTAAAGTGTCAATAAAGAACTTATGATTTGTTTTAATTTGTAACATGTTAATTAAATTTTATTTAACCAATCATTTGAATGTGATATCTTAATGAATAATTTGAATATTAAGATTTTAATCATACCAAAATGATTATGTTTAACCTTGAGTAATGAATGGTGCATGGGATAGAAACTAATTATGGGATCCTAGGGGTGAGCATACAGGGTAGTGGGATGTTATTCCTATTTTATTATATTTGATGGTTACATTATTATATTGTTTTGAAGTTTGTCATGTTTATCATTATATAGATATTTCTCCATAACGACCCTTTCTTCCATGCATAGAGTGTGAGGGTGAGCATGCCCTACTGACAGGTGTTCAAGAGACTCCTATATTTCCAATACCAATTTTGGATGACCATATCTATAAAATCTTATTGTGATAGGTGTTGTTGATAGAGAGGTGGATCCTTGAGCAACACCATCCAAGTCTAGACTTACTCATTTATTTCTATTATATCACCAACCATTATTTATAGGTGAGGGAAAACGAAAGGTATTTGATCCAGGAATAGAATAAATACAAAACATTTTTGACCATTTAGAAATTCTATAATAGTGGATTGTTGATATATTTATTTATTTGTTATGAAGAATAGAATGGAATTGGTGGGATTTTTTTCTAGATGATAATTACATCAGGATATCCTAGGATGATTTCTGGACTCGTTTCATTGGGAATTTGTTTATTAAGAATTTGATATATAATGGATCTCAAAAATTTATATATCTGACTCAAAATAGGATTTATTTTGTTTATGTTGCTCATTTTATAGATATGTAATGTTTTCCTATATCTCTATATGGCAATGAGCTCATGAGAGAGAAATATGTTGAGTGTTTATTGAATCATGATATCTAGGTGAATGTGTTCCACATGATATCTATTTTTTGATTTTAAATAAGACCTTTATCATAGATATGAATAATATATAGGGTTCTGATGTAGAGAATCATTATTTGGGTAGGGGAAGTGGTGGTTTTTCCTCTTGTAGAAGGAAGAACTAATCATTTGAGACATGCTATAAATGTAGTAATCTGTCTGGGTTGAGTGGTGATTTTTCTCTTCCCCCACAAGGGGGTTATATGATTAAGTGATATAATTGTGGGTATTGAGGGTATAATAATACATATTCTAACCAAACATTGAGAGAGATCCATTTATATGGGAATATTTGGAGTCTACATCATTTCTATTAGAGAACTGCACTGGCTGCTAGTGGTAGAGGATCTAAATCAGTCCAGGGTTATGGAGTAAGATATATTATGCCCTAGGAAGATTAAAGTTGGAGTTCCATTGAATATTTGGTCATTGTAGATAACATGGTGTCCAAGGTAAGATATATAAGATGTAAAAAGGGAATATGAATAAGTTAAATCATATTGGGGTGTATAGTCATGATTCATGTGAGTTAAACATTGTAGAGCCTACTCTTACCAACCAATATGTAGATCCATATTTGGTTTGAGGTAGAATTATAATATCCTAAAACCTCAAATATTCCTTATTAAAAACTAGATACTCACATTATTTTATCTATTTTAAATTAATTATATTCTTGGTTTTGGTTGTGGAGTATATTCAGGGAGATTAATCAATTGAAACTCCATTAAGCATGAAATTAGGGGGGATTCACAAGTGTGTGGATTGTACCCTTGTTATTAGTAGTTATAAATTACTCTTGGATTTCATCATTCTATATATACTCACTTTTGATGCGATCCTAAAAATGGACTGAAACATTCAATATTGAGCTCATATTGATTCTTATCGCCATAGAGTATCGATTATGTCTCCTGAGGGTGACCGTTTTGATTATGTCGATGAATGGGGTGTGGAAGAGATTCACATAGGACCAGATAAACAATATTTGGGTGGGTCACTACCCTAGTATCTTGTCTTATTTTGGTTGAGGGAGTGACATTCAAAGTTATATTTCCTTTAATAATCACCCAATTGTAAGATGTATTCCATGAGTAATTTTTAATATTACCACCCAAAAAAGGAATGAGTTTAGAATTGATATTTTTTCATGTACTAATCACATTTAAATTCCTCCTTGTTGGATGGATCATATACATAGTTAATATTTGAATGTTTATCTAGGAGAGGTGGTGTAAAAGGTGTTTACCCTCCTATGTATGTCCCCTTGGGGTGATCCAATCATTTTTTTTGAAAATATAATATGGTTTCATGAGGTTTTGTGTGGATTATTGGAAACTAAATTATGTAGAGATTAAGAATTGATACCCACACACTCATATTAATGATCAATTCAAATATATTAAGTCTACTCAAGTTTTATTTAATATTGATTTACATTTTTTTTTCATGAAAACTCATGGGTTAACCAAAACCATAACCCAATCCATCCGATAACAAGGTGTAAATCACACCTCCCCATATTCCAAATATTTATGACTAGTGGTTAGGGGTTAAGGATATAGTGGGGAGACTATAACCTCATCTTAGAGTAAAATAATAGTAGTAATACACCAAACACATACACATTCATGATCATTAGAGTGTTTATAAATAAATAAATAGATGAAAAAAATAATGAATGGAATGTTTTATACATACTCTAATACAAAGCTAACGTACATTGGTCTCCCACTAGGGTAACCACATATAAAAAATAAAATAAATGGAATGAAATACACAATTTTCTACTATACTATAATATGAACCACATAATTGGTATCCATGACTACTGAACTTCTCTTTCATGATCCTCAGACTCCATATGATAAATCCATCTCAATCATACAACACTGGTCCTCTGCCCAATTTACTACATCATGTTTTCAAGATAAAAGTATAAAAAATTATTCTATATACATAGAGGAGAACATACAAAGGGTGAGAAAAATAAGAGTAGGCTGCCACCAATGGTAGTATTAACATCCGATGTAATGAATTTTGAATTCAATATGTGATATTCCCAGCCTAGAAAAATGAGGCTACTATCATAAAAGTAAACAAAAGGAAGATGCTAAAAAAATACATCCATCCATTCATTCTATCCTACCACCAAAAGTAAATCTATCCCCACTCTGGCCCTATTGAAAGGAATTAAAAAACTTGGCCTGAGCAGGAACAACATCAAGTTAATTAACATTATCAAGTAAGAGATAAAAATTCCAATGTATGTAAAGGTAGATATTTTATACCCTAGGATATCATACTTGGTATCTAAAATAGTGAATCACATCTATTAGGCTCTTGAACTCCAATGAGATGACCTAAAATGGTGATAAGGACTCCATTTAAACCATGGGAGGATACTACCATGTCCTAGAAGTCCTATAGAACCCACTATGTGATACTGATTCATCATTGCATCGTCGGGATACTTGACTGGGCCCATACTCAACGGATCATAATAGCATCCATGGTTCACTATCTCTGGCAAGATAAATTAGCTAAATTGGGGTCGATGAACTCATCAAGATCATTCATTGTCTCCTTAGAACCACAACACAACAACCAACTAGAATATGAAAGAAATTTAGTCATTCTAATAGAAAACACACAATCTAGTAGTATCCCAAAAGTATCCACTCTCATCCAGTCCTTAACAAGAACATCCTCAAACCGACAAGTAAAAACTAAACCGCCATGACTGATAAAACACATCCTTCCATCTAGAATTATTGAGACTAGTATCAACCATATCCCAGGACAACAAGCACAGAGCACCCTCTATAGTACCCCAAACCTCAGTTCATGCAGTAAACCATACAATGGGATCTCCTGAAAAATCCAAACCACAAGAAAACTAACAAAAATAAACCATATCTAGTCTCGCAACTCATAATCCAATGATCACCCACCCTAAAGTACACCTCATAACACACCATTTCCATAAGGTAAACCTCATGAAAAAATGAACTCCGGTTAATCCTCAATAAAAAGTAACAACTATTGAGAATTCTAGAAACAGGTCCCTTTTACCAATCTCAAACTCACCAAACCTCACATAGTTATACCTAACATACCAAGATATTTTCCAAGAAAATTTCTCTTACCAGTCCAAACCTCAGAAGAATGTATCTAAACCTCATGAAAATGAACTAATGATCTCTCTATGAAACAATTCAACCCCAAATCTCCGGGATCTATCAAAATAACCTCAAGAAAATTAAAATGGAATCCTCAAGACAATGGGATCAAAAATCCAACAACCTTCACATGGTCCTCACAACTCAAAAATAAATCCCTAAGAGGATCCAAGAATAATAATCACAATAAATTATCTCTGGAAACTATCTTAATCCAAAACACTATCCCATAATTCTCTAAATTTTGGAAGGATTATACCAATGTGATCTATGTGGAAAAACACACAGAGTGGAATCCTCTGATGTCCAATTCCTACTCAAGGGTGAAAAACTGGAAAACACACCATGGAAGAAAAACTATAATGTTTGAACATTAGAAATATTGTGTGGATCCCAAAGTTCCCCCCCAAGTCATATTCCCCCGACCTATCAAAATGTACCTTCCCAAAGTAAATGACATGTTCCCCCTATAAATTATGTACCTTCCCATGTACCTTGTCCCAACTCAATATGAAAAATTCTCTAGTACATGGTGTTCTCCCCTTGTACACAGTCTATACCTTATATGAGGTGACCAGTAATGTAATTACCCATGTACTATAGACACCCCCCCCCCACACACACACATGAGGGGGTATGAAAAGTTATAGTACACAGACAATGGTTGTATAACTCACATAGGATCTGTTTGTGTACTCTATTCGCCTTGGTGCCCCAACACACCCCATGTCACCACTACACTATGACTACATACAAAAAACAGATCTTACATGAGTATGAAGAATTCACAGCATTCACTCTCTAAACTACACACCTTGTACACTAGTTCTCTTAAACAAAAAACCAAAAAAATTGTCTAAAATCCTCAATTTCGTCTAAGACTCATGAGATCGACCCAATACGGGTACACAATAACCAAAGGAAGTTATAAAATTTAAAAACAAATACTATAAGATGATTTATGAAAAAAAAATTAATACTATAATAAATTGAAGGGAAAACCACCAAATATTTTATCTGATCTTCATTTCATAGATGACAAATGAAAATCCTGATCCTTATATGCTTTGTGGCGGCACCTCCCTCTCTCTTTCTATCCATCTATTATCTCCCTAGGACGAATACCCCAAATGGAAGATCCCATGGGAATGAGCAACAATCCATGGGAGGAAAATGATAAAATAAAATAGGAAACAAAGAAAAAGAAAATGGAGAAAAGGAAAAATAAAAAGAAAATGGGGTTTATCCCTAGCATTGATGCCCAAATAGATGTTATTCATCATCAATAGAAAACCCCCTTCTGAACTTAATATTGATTTTGTAATTTCAATTCGATGATCTAAATATAATATTTCACTGAACAAACATACATGAATAAATAATATTTAATAAATTAATTATTAATTATTCCACCTAAATTTGAATGGTTGTGAATTCCATCAAACTCCTACCCTACGGTAAACACCATATTCTAGGACCAACAGAGTGGTCATAAGAATTACTTGACATCTCCAAATAGAAAAAAATTACCACTTTTCCCTCTAAAACAACCTGATATAAAAAATTAAAATTTCCTCTATTTTTATCAAACCGTCATAATATGATTCATGATACGCTCCCCACTATATATTTTTCTCACCCCCAAGAAACATCAAGGGCCAATTAGCTACATAATTTTATACGAATCACTATAACATCCCATGATACTATGATCATACACCAATTGGTTTCCTAGTTCCCTAACTCCCCCAATGTTAGGGACATATTACCAAGACCAATATAATACACGTACTATAAGAGAATACTTATCATCACCCCAAAACCAAACACCAATACTCATGAAACAATATTTTCTACTATTGAACAAAATTATTAGACGTGGAGAAGATGCTCACACAACAATGCCGACATTGAACACTATCCACCACATGTTTGGAACACACTAGGAACAACATCCCAACAATCAAATAACCTCTGGAAATGAGGACCACCACCTATGATGACTTATGGGGAACTCCCCACCATATAGTATCCCTTAATCTATTCCTCAAGATTAAACCTCATAAACCAATACAAATTTTTCCTTACTAGTGTACACACTCCCTATCAATAAAGATTCACCCCCAATGCTTTTCCACCACCACAATCCTTCTCATGGTAATGTGATTCTGAAAAAAACCTTTCCAAAACTCTCACACTCAAACGAACCAAGACCTAATGATACTAGACTAAACTACTGACCATATTCCTCATGTAGAGAAATTATGAAAATCAAAGAACCTTAGAAACTTTTCTTCAAAAATAAGACATATCCATTATTCCAAGATCCACCACATGACCAACCTCTAATCGATTGTTGCTCCCAAACCATGCTAACCTAACAATGCTCCCACCATGCTAGAAGAATCACAACTAGTTCCAATTGGCCAAGATTATAACCAAACCTTCCATAAAACCATCCAAAAAATAACAAGCACACTTAAAATATATCCAAATTCAACTTCTTAAAAACTAAATAACTTCTCCCAGATACCCAAAATTTATGGAAACTTGATCCCAATCCAAATACCTCTCAGGAATCCTTTCCTTTACTAAGAAAAACATACTGGTAGGGAATCCAGAAGCCTACACCTACCCACATAGGTTTATATTAATCACTCTATGAAGTTATTACATATCTATCACCAAATATCTCCACTCGAAACAATCCACAAGCCACGTCAACATAAAAATGTTCTTGTTGTTTAGTAGAGTATAATACCACAAGAAGCTATTTGAGACAACCCCATATAGTTTTTTATTGAAACATTAGATAACTAAAACATCATAATTTGTGAAAACTCAAATAGAAAGGAATATGTATCATTTGTGCTTATAACTAGGCATGAAAATAGGCCTCATTACATTGTTCCAAGATCCAAAAAAACATAAATAACAAATTACTTAACATAAGTTCATCACTCAAGGAAAAATAATACAAATGTGATAGTGAAAACCAAGAACAACATTACCATAAACCATGTAATCTATAATTTCTGTCAAACAAGTGTTTAGGATGAACCATCTAGATATAAATAATAATTTCAAACACATTTCTAGATCTAATTTATGCAAACCCCCAAAATATTAAGATAAAAGAATGAATTATCTTATACCATTTTTCCACAAATAGACATTGGTTGACCCAAACTATCAACTAATCTTTATTAAAATAAGATCTCAAGTGTACCTCCTAGTACACTAGAAGATACTGATTAATGGAGAGATCTAAAAAAGTAATAGTGGGGAGACTATTACCATATATTAGTGTGAAAAAACAGGGAAAATAAACCGAGAACATACACATCTGTCAACATCAAAGTGTGTATAAACAAATAAATAGCATAAACAAACTAAATAATGGAATAGTTCATGAAAAATGAAATACAAGGCTTACATACCCTAGTTTTCAACTAGGTCAACCATAGAAATAGAATAAATTTTAGTGAAAAGAAATGAACAATGCTTCACTGCTACACTGAACCAAACCACATACCCAACCTCTACAACATAGGAATATCTACATCATGAACCTCAAGTCCACATGATCTACCAACACTCAATAATACAACCCTAGGCTCTAGATCGATCTCATCCATCCTATGATCAACCTAAAATTAGACACAAGTTATTTTCATACACGGAGGTTCATGTAAAAGGGGTGAGAAAAAAAATCTCAGTAGGACATCCCCAATAGTGGTCCTCGCATTTTCAGTTATAACATGTTCATGTAACACATGATATTACCAACCAATCTAAAATAAGACTACTAACAAAAATGTAAAAAAATGAATGAAAAATAAAAAAAAAGGAAAAAACCAACCATTACTCATGGGTTAATCTCAAAAAACCTCATTCTATAATGGTAATTCCTCAAAAAGGTCCCTTATACCTATCTAAAACTCACCCAAAGCCCTTAAATGTTCCCAACATCACATGATGTAATCCCAACTAGAAGTCGACTGCCGCTCTAGACCTGAATTGAGTGCATCTAAGACTCAAGCAACCAAACTAATTTTATCAATAGGAAAACACATGATCACACTTACTATGGATCGTTTGAATGAAAATAAAACAAACAAAACATGTATCCTCATGTTAATGTCATTAATAAGTTCTCATTCCTCACCTAGTCCTCACAACTCAAAATCAATCCCCCAAGAAGATTCTAGGCCAATAACATCATGGAATCAACCAAAAAAATATATCATTAAAAAACATCACTGGGATGGAATATAAACACAAAAATTATCCAAGCATCATGATTTTATGTGTAAAAAACAGTCAAAATGGACTCATCATATGTTAATTTATTACTCCAGGGTAAAAACATGGAAACATTCACCATGAAAGATCCACAACATTTACTTTGGGTGAATGGCGTGCAATCCCAAATTCCCTACACATATATGTGAAATTGGAGACCTAGTGTTCACTTTTCCAAATTATATAGTTTTTTTACCTTGTACATGTCATGTACCCCATATTGGTTACAAGTCCATTTACCTCAACCCAACTCGACATGTAAAACGCCTGAGTACAGGGAATGCTTTCTAAGTACACTAATTGTATCCCACAAAGAGATCCCATTAATGTTTCTATATATAACCCCCCCCCCCCAGACACATAGGGTCTGGATAAGCATAGTAAATGGTCACTTTTTGTGTAACTCACAGAGTATCTTATCATGTACCCAACACGCTCATGTGCACTAGCACACCCTGAGTCTCCTCTATATGGCATGTACTTCAAAGTACATAAATTATAATTCCACCAACCCATATTCGTCATATAGGATTAATAGACAATGTGTGTTCTCAAGACCACATTTCATGTTCATGGGTTCTCCCAAATGAATAACACCCCAAAAGGACTCAAAGCATCTATTTCCCATGAAACTCACCATATTGACCCACAAGGGGTCCACAAAAACCTAAAATTAAATCTAAAACTTATAAAAAAACTATTATAAAAGGTTTTATGTGTAAACATTTAAAATGTTCATACCTTTTTGTCAAAACCACCAAATATTTGATCTGATTCACATTGTGTAGTTGTCGCGTGATGATCCAGCTAATCCTAAGCTCTATAAAAGCTATACCATCTCACTATATCTCTTACTATATGTTAATTATTTATCTACTATTAATTCATGAAAGCGGTGTCTCCCATGGGAATAAAATATAAGCCAAGGGTGGAAAATGCATAAAAGATAAGAAGAAAAGGGAATAGGAAAAGAAGAAAACATAAAAGGAAAAAATGAGGAAGGCCCGGCCCTAGTGCCCAACATGAGGTTGTGACTAATCTAAGAAAACACTCATTAAAAACCCAAAAATTAAGTTTCAATTTTAATCTTATTCTATAAATAGAATATATTAATAAATAATCATGTTAATAAAAAATGTTTAATTATTTAAATATTAATTACTCCTCTAAAATTTTAACAACATGGAATTCTTCAAAATTCATTCCCAAGGGTAAAAAATCTATTCCAATAACAATGTAATAGTGAAAAAAATATATATAATATCTATTGAGATTTAAAAAAAATACCATTTTACCCCTTAGAAACTTCCTGAGAGAAAAAATTTAAAATTCCCTATTTTCAAAAACTATCACAATGGGATTCTGGAAAATTTGAGGAACCATCAGTTGAGGGTGAGAGGTTATGATAATAATTATATTTTGTTTGGTTGAATTTATATTCTTTATTAATTATTTATGATAATTTTAGGTTTCATTATCATTCCATCAGTGTTTAAGGCTATAAATAAATGATTTTCTTACCCATTTTCGAACTCCTTTTTTCATGTTTTTCAATGATATTTTGATTTATTCAAATTCAAGGGAAGGGAGTGATCGATGTTTATTGGTAATTTTTAGAACTATATGAGTGAAATATTGGTATAAAAAACTCTCAAATTTCCAATATATTCATGATTGTGTTCACAGGTTATGCCATGTGATATCTAAGATCATATTACTAGTGGATCCTTATAAGGTAGATGTCTTGGTTACATAGAAGATTACCGTAATGTCTCTGAGTTTCATATCTAGTTATGTTTGGTTGGTTACGATACGAGGCTCATTAATTTCTTCTCACACTTGGATTTTTCATTGATTATCCTAACATGGAAGGGGGTTAATTTTAAATGGTCTTATGCTTCTGAGAATTTTTTTATGGAGTTATTGGGTAAATTGACCTCCATGTCAATTTTGATCTTACGTGATCCTTGTTGCAATTATACTCTATATTGTGATGGGTTGAGTGTTGTCTTAGGAGGGGCTATGAATAAATATGGTTGGGTAGTTTCTTATATATCTTGGTAATTGAGGATAAATGAGCATAACTACCATAATCAAGAGTTGGAATTAGCTGTGATTGAGCTTTCCTTAAGGTGTTGGAGGAATTATCTTCTAGTGGAATTTTTTTTGGTATATACAATTGTAATGGCCTAAAATACTATTTATATAATTATGATCAATATGTTTGGAAGAGAAAATGGGTTTAGAAAATATTTTTTATTATGAGTTATAATTAAGTCCTAGAAAAGTGATTTTTTTGTGCATTGTGTAGGAAGACTCAGATCTAGGTTGTTCAAGAGCTCTACAGTGACTAGTGGATGATGGACCTTTTTAATGAAATATGTATGGGTGTCCATTAGTATAAAGATTAAGAAAATCTTTCTTCATTTCTGATTTCTTCTTCACTTATCAATAGGGTGAAGGAGAGTAAACTCTTGGACTTGAGTTATTTGGTGATAGGGGCAGTTATCGAGTGGGAAGACACCAATAAATAAGATACATAACATTAATGTCAATTTCTATGGTCAAGTACATATGATAATTCCCAAAATAATGTGATAGGAGATGATGGGAAACTTCTATCCCCCCAAATATGAGGTACGTCTAGGTCTAGAAAAGATGTTTCGTTATTTTTTAAAGAAGTATTGGTGGCCTAATATGATGAAAGACATAGACAGTTTCATTATCATAATATCCACCTATAAACTGGTGAAGGTCGAGCATCAGAAAACCCTTGGACACTTCCAGTAGTTACATATTCATGGATATAAGAGGTATAAAGTGGTGATGGATTTCTTTATGAGGTTTCTAATGATGCATTTGGTTTACGATGCATTGGGTTTACGATGCAGTTTAGGTTTTTTTTAGAAAATTGGTGACATTAGTTGGTTTCCCAATTCATGTCGCCTATGGAATTTATTAAAATCAAAAATGAACAGTACAACCATGAGGTGTAAATGACTTAAACCAGAAGTAATTCAATGGGTTAAATAAGATAATCAATCCAAAACAAATAAACTAGTTCTTGACGGTAGCCCAGAGAAGTCGCCTTTCAAATGTTGTAGAGCTGTAACTTCAAAAATGCAGACCATCTAATAAACAACAAGCTGTCCAATTGAAGAAAATAGGTCAGTCCGAACCTGTCTCCCCTGCAGTTAGCATCATCACCATGCAGAGCAGATGGAAATATGAGAGAGAAACCATCTTGCGGCCAATGTATCCCTACTATATCCATCCAATAGACAGAAGGCAATCTAAACAAATCAAGAAATCTGAATCTTAATTCCAGCCTTTGAAGCATAATCGAAATATTATAAATCAACCAGTGTTTAGGCAAGAACAATCTGTAGGTTCAGAAAAACCAGACCAAGTGGCGAGAAATAAGCAGGAAGAACCACACTTTTCAATCATTCAACCTCAGTCAAAGAAAAAGCACCGGCAGGTCAGAACCGAGTGAATCCTATCTGCCAATCCCAGACTTCAGCAACACCATATTAGCAGGAAACCAGTAGACCGAATCTAGAATGTCTCAAGAAAATTCATCTCAAATATTGAACCCAATAGAGGAAGGCTTTCCACACCAAAATATCTATCAGAGAAGAAAACAAAGCAACAAAACCGATGTTCTATCAACTAGTCCTATTGGCCATGGGTACGTCCAAGCCTGTAGAACTTTATCCCTCAACAATACAACAAAAATTCATTTTAGGTTATCATGTATTAGATGACAAAATTATCCCATTTCATACTAATCAAATAGGATTTTTAATTATATGATTTATGTAATTATTATGTACAAGATGTGGATTTCTTATAACAAGCTTCATAGAAAATCATCTTGGATAGGTATTCTCATTTTACCCAGATATTCCAGAAATGTTTACAGAATGTTTGTGTTTATTTGGGTACACCAATGTATAGGTTATCACCCATAGATTTATGGGAAGCATGAGTATAAAATTAAATATATGGAGGACATGATTTGGGATTGTTACCTTGATTTTGGGTGTTCTTGGTAGAGTCATATAAAACGTGAATATTTTTCTTTAAAAATAGGTATTGTTATTCGATTTAGATATCACATTTTTTAGGATTTATGTGGAGATTTGTGATAATCACCTCTATGTTAGTTGGTGGCTGGAGAGAATGATATTCTTGGATAGAGTCTCATGTAGAAGAACTCAGATAAGATTCAATTGATCAATAAGTGGTTTGTGACTAATTAGAGCTAAATGATATCATATTTTGATCAGAGATATCATCCCTTAGAGTTTTAAGTTGGTGGCTAGGACTTCTTATTAGTATCACTGAGGGAATAATGAAACCTTAGTATAGGTTTTTTTGGAAACCCCAATTTATTCAAGTTGATACCATGGATTGATAGTTTGATAAGTTATCTTAGTGGATGGAGCAACTCACTAATGAGTTCTGGTGATTCTTAGGAGTGATGTTTGGGGTGATTTGTTATATGGTGGGGAGGTGGTAAGAATCTAACCCCTCTTTTGAGTTGTTTATGTACATAAATACAATTAAAACACTTTTATTTTTCTTATATTATTAGTGTTTAAAATTTTATAGAATGTCTCATGAGAATCATGAAGGATCATGGATTTTGATTTAGGATTTTGGAGTTGCATACTATGACACACAGTTAGTGTACTATTAGTGGAAACAATTTACACCGAATGTGTATCTTGGTGTGGATAGGCACGTGGGTTTTTTAAATATTCATGGGGATCATAGAAAAAATCCAATATGTATAAAAAAAATTAGATGCATTTAACATGGTTATAACATGACTTGATAAACCATGTGTTCTAAACGTGTGAAATGGTCTGCCCCAAACATTGGAGGATAGCATAATTGGTTAATAGATTGTCCTACCACATATAAAAACTAGGATATCGTTTACAAATGGAATTTTAATATTTTTACCTTATGAACATTGAAATTTTCAACCATATTTTTTCCTTATGACCCTTGATATTTTTAGCATTATTTTTCACCAATATATCCTATAATGTGCTCTTGTACCTTATCCTTTAGTTCTTGGTGAATCTACATTGATCCTTAATCATTTTTTGTGACATTTCATGTGATTGAAGGATTTTAAAAAAATTTCAACTTCTTTAATTTCTTTAATTTATCTTAAATAAAAGTTTGATATCAGGTGAGTGAAATCCTAAGAGTTTAAGCAATGTGGTCCCAATATTCTTCCTATATTTTAACCTCATTTCTAAGTGTACAGATTATGTGGTCACACTATCCTATTGGGAAATGACCATGCAATGAATTTAGTTTTTTAAATATTTGTGTGAATTCATCTAATTTAATACATAAATGTGTTATGGATCCTACATGGAGAATTATCCCAAGAGGTATTTCCTTGTGAAAGTTTTCCTTGGAATTATTTGAAAGTTTATTCTATCTTTTCACCTTATTCAATTTCTTGTACATTGTGATTTGATAAATTCTATAAAGGGTGATCCCAAAGGGGTACCATATGGTGGATATAGAACTTCAAATTCAATATATGTAATGGTAAACTATAGTGTCCTCATGAAATTAAGAATTACACTTTCATATTATATTGAAAATGAATTGTTAATCAATGATTTGTAAACAAAAAATAGGTTGTATGATGGGATAGATTGATTGTGAACTGAATTGGGCCTTATAAAATGAAACATTAAATCATGGAATATGATTGGTTTGGTAAAATTTCATATTAGAAAAGTTGATGATTTATTAAAACTTGATAATGTATTTATTACTTGAGTATTGATGCATAGATATGGTTAACTCCCTTATGGTAGTCTTTATCTAATGAAAATTTAAATGATCATGGAGCAGTCATATAAATTCTCCTAGAGAATTTTTTGATACGTTGAATAAAATATTATCATGGATAAGTCATGTAAATTCTTTTTTGAGTGGTGTTGGTATGATTAATTAGTAAACTCTCTTGAAGTGATTAGGATAAAAACGAATGGATTATTTTTCTCAGAGACCTCCAACACTAGCTGAATCAGTTATTATATTGGGAATTGTCTAAAGGGTAATACCTTCTCCCCTAGTCTAGATTCTTATTTTTGGAATGATCTCATTACATGCTTAGAGACATCAGCAACTAACAAAAGAAGGTAATACCAACTTCATGTGTCCCCACAAACATAGGAATCAGAATTGATATTTTTTATTTTCTTTATTTAATTGAGTTGTTTAATTATATCACATTTCTTATAATTTTATTCAGAATAGTAATATTTATAAATGATGTTAATTGTTGGATATTGAATTTTACTCACACCCTAATTCATTCTTCTTGGGTACCTGAGAATATTATTTGGTTATAATATATGATATGGGAAGGGTATCAATATTATATGGTTGATTTGGAAAGATAGGATAGGGTATTGACAATGGAATTTGGCTAGACTCAAGACTATCATGAAAATTATACTTCTGGTTTTAGTTATTTTTTTTATTTTTGTATCCTGGTATATAACCCACCCCAAAGAAATTTCAACAGTTATATGGAATAACAAATTTGGTTATAGAAAGTAATTTTGTAATTATTTATTGTCACTTACCTTGTCTTGTATGTGGTGTCTATCTGGGTTGGTTATATGTAAATATCCTTATTGTTTTCTAATTACACTTTTATGAGAGGGTATATTCTCCCCCACTTTGTCCCCATAGGACCTAACCACTATTGGAAGCCTCT
Organism: Viscum album; assembly: GCA_963277665.1. Taxonomy (NCBI): domain Eukaryota; kingdom Viridiplantae; phylum Streptophyta; class Magnoliopsida; order Santalales; family Viscaceae; genus Viscum; species Viscum album. The sequence goes on along the minus strand of OY728148.1, from coordinate 822,850,362 downwards.
AGTGTATAGGGAGGAGTACATGAATTCATATTACCTTCATGTATGGGTACTAGTTTAATGGCCAGGGGCTGAGGATGTGACAATATAATCCATTTAATTTTTAAAATGCCACCCAAATAGTCTTAAATAGAAAAAAGGATAATACTTTAACATTTTATTTTAAAATATTATTAGATCATACTATTTTTTATCGAATTCTGGTACTTGATCAAGAATATAACAAAAATACTAGTGAAGGAGAAGTACATGGATTGAACTATTGTAAACATGGGGTGTCTACTATGCGGTTTTTTTAGTTTTTTATTGTATCCACCTAGAAAATTCATATAATACACCATTACATGTCCCCAAATAAAAATGGTGTGTAGTATAGTGTCAAGATATATTAAAATTACACTTATCTATAAGGCATGCAGAACCTAAGGGATGGATTGGTTGTTTACAGTGGCCCCAATTGTGTAATGAAATTAATCATGGAATTTGGGTCAAACTATAATCCTTATGTAGAATCTATGGATTGTATCATGTCTACTATGACGAAATTATACTTCCATAGACCTAAAGTCTACCTCTCTATACACTAGTGGTTGTTGAGTAAAAATGAGGGTCTAGTGGGTGATCTTAGGGATACTACACCCTCTTATCCAAGAAAATGAACAAAAAATTAGAAAAACATATTAATAAAAAAACATATGAAAATAAATAAATGAATTAACATTAAATACCAAAAGTAGTATAAAAACTAATATCAACATTTTCATGTGGGTAAAACAAAAGGAAACTATATTTAATGGAAGTTGATCATATATAGTCATATCCAAAATATATAAAATAATTCTCTAATTTGACACCGAGAATCCACCCATTCAGTTTCTAAAGTGAGACCATCAATATTATCAAAAAATTTACCTCACTAAAATACAATAGGATTAATTTTTGGTCCCTATAGCCTTTCCCTCATTATGAGACATGAATACGGAATGCATCCTCGAGCGTCCATGAAGGGTATGAGTATGAACTCAATAGACCATAAAAAAGTGTGTCCCTAGAAAATACAAACAATTATATGGGTTCTTGAAAATTTAATCATATGGAAGACAACACAATAAACACATCCCACTCTACTCTATACTCCTCAATACAAGGGTAAACACCATACCTACTTTATCTAGTTCCAAAGTAGAAGTATACACCCATGGCCTATACCCACCTAGAGGCTCCCAAGGTACCTTAACCAATCTTTATAAAGGGATCCAACCCATTGGGTCCACAAATAAGCTATACATCTACATCCAAAATACCATATTACCATTACGATTTTTATCTCATCACCCCTAATGAAACCCCCACATATGGTCGAGATCACACCCCAATCAGTGATCAAAATCACCCCTAAATGTTGTTGCTATAAAAATGATATATCCTTAATAAAATATGATTATTATCATCATAAAAAAATTAATACAATCTTTTATGAAGGATACTACTAATAATATAGGGGTTAACAATATTATTTGGGTCCCTCTGTGTGACTATGACCCCAATTTTCTTGGCCCAAACAATGACTATCGTCACTAAAATCCTACATACATTTATTCTCATAAAACAATAATCACTACCATAATAAGTGTTCAAAATCACCCCATATGACACCTACAATACACATCTCGCATAAGAATCATTATTTACACCAAACGCATTTCCAAGGAGCTACATCAAACTCCACATCCCAAATTTTATCTATTAATACCACATGAACACTTTGTCTGTGTATCCAAAAACCACTAAAAAATAACAACATATAAATGGAATACACTAAGTTAATACCCACATAATATATCCTCTGAAAAACTCTAAAAAATAAAGATAAATAAAACTAGGTATCTTCTTAATCCTTAATATACCCTCAACTGATAACACATATCACATGGTGAAAAAACACATTTAAATTTTTTAAATATACGGGAACTACATATATGTTATGAAAATGATCCCTCTCATTTAAAAACATGATCTAATTTTTACTTAGGCTGTATAAATTTATAATTAAAGGGAAAATGTGATAGACTAGGTTTTTATTAAAACATTTCTTAGTCTGTTCCCACATTGGGATGTTTCAAGAGGGAGTTTAGAGGTTTTTAATAGGTAGAGAGTGATGTTTTCAATATAGGGTATAAAATATTCCAATGGTGATAGGAATATGGAGGTTGTAAAGTGTTCTAGTTTGATGTTGTGGATATAGAATCTAGTCATTACGGTTCATGGTGAACCTAGGGGTGAAATGATCATTTTAAGTGGCACAGTTCCTAATGGGATTATGAATGTAATGAAGGGAAGGGATCCAATCCCATGGTGGAGTCTTTTTAGTGTTGTGGATATGGATTGTTGGGTGTTCTGGAAAGTGGTGATAAGGGTTTGTAAATAACCATTTTGGGAAAGATCCCTATCATAGTATTTCAACACATAAGGGATATATTCATTTTGGTGAGTTTGGTTCTTTAGAAATTTCCCTATGGTAAATAGATAAGGATAGAAAACTTATCCTTTTATTTGAGGTGTAGTTGTGTTGAAGTGTGGTTGATCTATCAAGGGGAGTTATAAATAGAGGGAAATTGTTCTTTATGTTGTAGTGATAATCCTTGGTGTCCACCTGGGGTTTGAAATGGAATCTTTCATGTCAAAGTTCACAAAATATTCTTGGTAAAACCTAATTAAAATAGTTCTAAATTTAAATTATTATTGAGTAGATGTGAATATTTTAAATGGATAGACTCTTATGACTTGTTTTTACAATGGTTGTTCTTGTAATTTCATATGTTGTCACTCCATGGTGAAGAACTATTTATATTCATTTATAAAAATGGGTTGGGTATTCTTGGGTTTTACTTTTATTTATTCCTTCAAATCCTATCCAACCCCATTCCAAAATAGTTTTCCTCAGTTATTACTCATGTGGTATTAAACCACTTGGGATATCAGGATGGAACTATTTTTATTAGGGGTACTCACTTTAACAATTTACCTCTATAATCATTTCCACTTTTATTCGAGAAGTTTATTGTGATGAAGTTATACTAGTTTCCACCATTAATTTTGTAAGCTATAATGGTGGTTCATTTTGGTTAGGATCTAAGGTTTTATATTTTAACTTTTCAAGTTTATAATCCTTTTCTTTTTCATTCGTGTGTATTTATAACCTAAATATTCTTATTGATATAGGGGATTAAATCTCTTACTCTACTTTAATTGTGTGACTTTTGGATGTATCATTCTCTTTCTATCTTCTTGTGAATAGTAAAAATTTGATTAATAATGATAATGAAATGGACCGAGTAAAATTTGGGGGTTTTATTTCATGTGCCTTATATAATTTATAATATTTATTGTTCTTGAAATTTATGTTGGAAGTATTTCTTTCAGTTGGGAATAATTAGAGCTTATATAGTTATATTATAAGAATAAACATTTATAAAATTTTAAATCACTTAAAGATAGTAATGCAGATTTTTTTTGGAAAATATTCAATTTTCTAATGTTTTGTGTATTTAATTATAACAAAATATATGAAATGGATATTATAAATTGTTTTGTTTCTGGTGATCATTGGTCTGTTCATTGTGGATTTTTTTATTATATATCTGATTGTATGGTTTCATTGTAGGGATTTGATTTTTTATGGTTATAATAATGTGTTGGTTTTACATGTTTTAATTTTTTTTTATTGATGGAAATGTTTGATATTATGGATTATTTTGTTTTGTGGTAATTTATGTGGATGATTTTATTGGGAAAAGAAGTAATACAGTGGTTTCTGGAGTGGGGATGTGTGTTGATGTCTATGAATTTATAATTTTTATTAGTAATAGAAAATATAGAAAATAGGTATTGGTGGGGGAGATAATTGAATAAAAATTTGTTGTAAATGAAATTTATAATTCATAAAAATTATGGGAAATTGTATGAATTTAACATGGGTAATGGTCAAAAAAGATCCAGTAAATATGGAATTGAATAGAATAATAAATTTAAAAGTAATGTTAAATGGAAAATATATAATTATTGAAATTATATGTTTAATGGATTCTTTACTAATTCTTGTGTCTTTTATAGTAATTGGGGTTTGTTTGGTGGATTAGAAATTAGCCAATATGGTTAGTGTGTGATAGTGGAGGCGTGATAGTTGTGATGGGCGTGGTTTTTGGTTTTAGTGAAAACAGTTTAGGTTAGGAATGTGTGTTCTTTTTCTATACTTTTACATTGATTTTGATTTTAATATACACCCCATCAAAGTTAAATAACATTAAAAAAGGACAAGTGATTTTGGTCCAGGGTGTATTCTCCAAAAATCCATGTTTGGGAGGGGATGGATTCTTGACCAATGCCTCTTTCCTAATCTCCTTTTTCCAAACATGGAAGAGATGTGATGGACTATAGTTTATATGTGATTAATGGATGATGATGAGTGGATAATTTGGTATATAATAGGGTTCCTCTATGGTAAAAAGAAGTAATATGGTTAATATCCTTCATGATCATGATACATTACTATTATGTAAAATCTATACACACTTGAGATGTGAATATGTGGTTGTGGATATAGAATGGTTCCAATGAGTATTTCAGCCCCTATATGTGATAAATTAGGTAAGGATAAATTCTATCCCACATCATATGTGACTTGGTATATGTTATATGGATATAGTTTTATAGTATAAAATGTATGAGAGTACCATGACATTTTTCATTTGGGAATTAGAGGGATAATACATTGGTAAATTCTTATAGTGTTTCGTTTTTATGATATTCATTGATATCATTATATTATACTGAGATTAAACACTTATTTAATGAGCCTTATTGAGGTTGGGTGGTCATTGAATTAGTAGTTTATAGGTTGTTTTACTATTAATCACAGATGAATTAGTATGTTTACTTTACATTTGCATGTGCATCCTTTAAGAGTATCCTTCTAAGTATACATGTATCCTCACCACAATATTTATAAACCTATTTTAAATGTTTATAAATGGTATTTAGTAACTGATATAGACATTACTAGCTTTGTTCCTATAATTTACAATCAAGACTATACCTAAGAGTATACATTGGTATTTTATATGGAAACATTCTATTTATATGAAATTACAGAAACTTTTTTTGATCATGGATTTATTTTATATTATGGTGGGGATTAGTGGTTAGGTATAAATATTCTAATGATTTGGGAGGGTAATACATCACTTTTTTCTAAATTATACCATCAGCATTAGTCGCCACCACATGTCCTAGTGGAGGTGGGATTTAGGGTTCACTCATGTCATCACTGTAGACCTGGGAGGGATTTATAGTGGGGTAGGGTCCTGAAAAAGGGGATTTAATGATTTTATTGAGGTTTAGGGTAGAGTGTGGAGTTTGGAAATCATTAGGATTTCTTGTAATTTGTAGAAAACAATGTTACTCAAACATAGTGTGTGATTTATAAATGGATACCAGGTAGGACACATGTCTTTAGGGGACTTTGTGATATGATGCAATGAACATAAACTTACTAAGAACCATGTGAAAGGTAGTGTTAACTATGGGAATGAAACTAATAGAAGTTAAATATATCATTTTTTCATGTTCCTATGTTTTTTTTTGGGTTATTAATGGGAAAATTAATTTCATTTAATAAAATGACTCTTAATGAATTCTATAACACTATGATTACATGTTTATTCTTGTTTAAGAAGTTTCATACTAACCATATGTCACTTGGATTATATTTTTGAGGATCATTAGGATGTTTTGTTGATCTCCATTGGATTAACTGGTAAAGGAGTAAGAACATTACTAGACGACACTATGTGACTTCTAGTATAAAATAATGGCCAAGTATGAAAATTGAATCTATGATTTGAAAAAAGAGAATTGTGAAAAGTATGTTGATATTTCCTTCATTTTGATTCATTTATAGGTTATTTATCATGTCCCACTTACAATTAATTATATGTATGGAGAACTAAATAGGTGGTGGGTGTTTTATCTTAGGGACTTAAAGTAGTTTTATGATTCATGGTATGATTTCCATGGGTATTTTCTGATAGAATTCCCATATTTGATGTTGAGGACAGTGAAAAGGTGGATGGTTATCTCCCTCTGAAAGGTAATATTGAGTGATGTTGATCGTGGGATCATGTTCCAAAACCTTCGTTACTCTTCCCCTAATAATTTCCTTGATTATTGTTCCATAAAATGTGTGACGCCCCAACCCCAGTTACCCAGAGTCGGTGCATTATAACATAATTTTGGCATGATCACAAAAGATCAAGTCTTGAAAGACAGATTAGTTTAGTATCCATTGAAACACTAGATACATTCTTATTTATTACATTACATCATAAAGTGAAAAAACTACAACAAAATCTTGTCTCCATATCCCCTCATACTATCCCTTCAGGTCATTCATAAAATACTTCTTCCAATCCGTGGAAAACTTAAAACATTGAAATGGGTGAGCATAGATGCTCTTTAAGGATAAAAATATAGCGGAAACTTTCATAAATAAACATAAACATTTAAGGAAATGTATAACTAAAACAAAATCTTTTTAAACATGAACTTCAGCATAATATGGAAAAGATAAAATGAAATAATTTCATTTACTTATTCACATGGATATTCTACTAGTCAAATAATCATATGAAATATCAATAACCACTTTCATAATGAGGTAATGCATAATTTCGTACTATCAAAACCACATATTCAAGTCCTTATGCCATGAAAAAAAATAAGATTTTGTCAAGTCCTTGTGCCAGGACACTAGTTTGTCTCATGAGACCTACCGTTGCATCGAAGAGCTATAGCAGGCTCCACCCGTCACTTACTAAGTCCAATGCATTCCTCATATGAACAGGTTTAAACATAAAATAAACATTCATATTAAAACTAGCATATGAAATGTCAACACGTTCTCCACAAACCATGAATAGTATAACACATCCACAGTTAAACATATCAGAAAACCTTCAATACAATATGGAAGTTTTGTATCATAATAAATAAACTTCAAATAAGCTTAAAATATATCAAAGGATGCTGATATAGATGAAATAAAAACTATTTGAGAGAAATATCTCTTTTTTGAAATCATTTAAAAGTCACACATTTATAAAGGAAGTAATTTAAAAGAGATTTCTGAATCAAATTGTCCCAAACCACTTTGAAACGTTTGAAAATAAATATCATTTCAAAACATTCATGCCCACATAAATAAATCCTTAAAATCATTTTTAAATAATGGACGTTAATTAAAAATATTTAGAAATATAAATCTTTAAGGCATTTAAAATTATGATCTTGATAAAGAGTACCTTTCACAAATTCTTAAAATATTCATTTTGAAATCATTTAAAAGTCACATAATTATAAAATAAAACATTTACATTCAAAATATTCTTATAATCTTTTAAGTGAAGCTTCGACGATTTTATAACGGTGGAAAATAGCCGAACCCTCCGTATAAGTTACAAAAAGACATTCTTACTTTAATTCTGTCGAAAAGGTTAAAAAGGACCTTGTTTGGAAAATGACAGAAATATTAATTTATAAACATATTATAAAAAGACAAAAAAGGGTATAAATGAAATTAACCCATATTCCGTAAAATAGTAAGAATGTTTTGAAATAAATTTTTAAGAAACATGGATGTGGATGATAAAGAGGTCCCAGTAGATAATTACGTATAAACAACCTCGGATAATGAAGAGATTGTAAAATAAACCCTTACCTTGTACTTTTCCTTAGTCGAGGGTAGGTTAACCTCCTGTATAATAGTTTAATCATTGTTATTAAATTATACAGTATTCATATACATAAATATGATATCATATATGATCTTTTAATATTGATTTGTTAATAATATCTTAGTATTATTGTTGTTTCGGGTGTTAAATGATTCATATTATTTTACATGATTTGTGGCGTAAGATATGTTTGTTATGGATAGCTTGTATCTTATTCATATCCATAATGATACAAAGTTCCTAAACATTACTTTTAATCATCAAATTAGAATTATTCTTGAATGGATTTGATGGGGAATGAATCTCATCGTGTTCGTGGAGTCGGTAGTCCATACGTACGGACGAGTGACAATATCATTCATTTGATATTAAAATCGTATATAATTGGAAGTTATATCATATGTACAGAATCATTATTATTTTATATCTATTATTTACTTCAATTACACATCATTATCATACCCATCCAAATAATAATGTTTTGAATAAAAATTACACCACGATGTGGAGATGGTAAGCCGTACGTACGCACGTATGGTGACATGTCATTCAAAGGTTAGATAGAATACTAAACATGGTTGTACCATATTTATAATAACCTCAAATTATATAGAAGATACTAGAGTTATTATTTTATAATGTAAATATCAATGAAATAATAAGTGGAAGAAGAAAGGAACTTGAAAGAGGGTGGTGAAAAAATTACCACTTCTTCGGGTTCTTTCTTTTGATTTGATCCAAATGGATCCTTAGATTGGATTTATGATCAAATTAAGGCCTCTAGGTTTAAGTGAGGGAAGATGAGAGAATATTTGGCCCAGTTTTGGCCAATCCAAAAGGCCTTGAAGGTGTGAATTAGAGAGAAGAGAGAGTTCCCTTTTATAAGAGGGGTGAGGGGCACCTTAGAAAAAACAAAAAATATTTTTTTATAATAAATTCATATTCGGTTAATAAATGGCTCCAAATTTATTTTCTTCGAGGATAAGGTAGGAATTGGTCGAAATAAACTGAACCAATAGGTTTTAGACAGGTTTGGGTCACTTTATTAACCTTATCTTTTAGTTTTAACTCTTAGTTAATTAGTTTGACATTTACCTTGTCTCTTTGTATTTTTATATTATATGGTTAATAAACATGCTATAAACTTTCAATAAACCCCCAAGTGGTCCATTAATGATACACCTATCATGATATAAGTCCTTTGGCCTATCCTTATATTTTTAGGAATAGAATATCAATTAAAAATATAATATTTGTTTTAAGAACTCTTTTATGTCAATTTTGACACTATTGGGTGTTTTGTTTTTTATAAATTCATAACAGCATTATTAATTAGAAACAAATTCATATAAAGAATCCTAATATGTCATATTAACCTAGAAAATTATCGGAATTCATAAACAGTCTCAAAATTACATTAATTTGGGTATTTATAATATCAATTATCTTAATCTTTCATTAATATGGTAATTACTGCATCATCATTGTGTCATCAATAAATTAAAATATTTAATGTCTAAAAATTATAAATAAATTTCCATTATATAGGAAATCCTTTCATCTTTCTAATTAATATTTATAATCGAATTTATCTTATGTATAACCCTATATTAAAAATGTTTTAGATATTGATTTTAACTCTTTTTACCCTTCTTTGAATTAAATAATAATAAATGTCCTAATCTAATCCATGTGGACCTAAATGATAATATTTTATCCCTAAGGTTGTTTTTGGTCGAGATACACCAGTCCAATAGAATTAGTACATGAGTTAGGGTAATATTAATATCATTTTTACCCTTAATTACCCTATTTACTTTTAATCGTGGAAAATAAAAGTAAAAAAATACTATTCACCAAAAAATTATATTTATCTTATTATACCACATTTTACTCCTACATATTATTCGTGACTCTCATATTTTCAAAATTCTAATCATAGAAGCGGTAAAATTAAGTTTTATGTGAATTTGCAAATTCTCCTTGGAGATGGGTAAAAGACGGTGAAAAGGTCCATAAAACTGGTATACATCTAATGTAACTCCCTGAACCCAGTTACCCAAAGTTGGTGCATTATTACATAACATTGGAATGATCACAAAATATCAAGTCTTGAAATATTTATTAGTTTATTAGCCTTGGAAACACTAGATACATTCATAAAGTTTACATTACAACATAAAATGAAAACTACAACAACATACTCTCCATAGTCCACACTCATATCCCCTCATACTATCCCTGCAGGTCATTCATAAAATACTTCTTCACACCCTGGGAAAAATAAAACATAGAAAGGGGTGAGCTCAGATTCCAAGTAAGGATAACAATATAGTGGAAACTTTCATAAATAAGCATAAACACTTAAGGCAATGTATAACTAAAACAAAAGCCTTTTAAACTCGAACTTCAGCATAATATGGCAGAAATAAAATGAAATAATGCCATTTACTTATTCACATGGATATTCTAATAATATAATAATCACATGCAATATCAATAACCACTTTTATAATGATGGAATGCATAATGCTGAACTTTAATTTCTTTGTCAAGGCCTCGTGCCAAGACCTAAGGGATAACTGTAACTGGAACCCAACCCGGAGAGCCTCTATAACCGGACTCTATCCTGGAGAGCCTCTTTAACCAGACACCAACTCGGAGTGCCTGTAATAACCGGACACCAAACTAGATTTCCTCTAATAACCGGACACCAACCCGGAGTGCCTCTAATAACCGGACACCAACCCGGATTGCCTCTAATAACCGGACACCAACCCGGAGGGTCTGCTGTAATCGGACCCCAACCAGGAGGGCTTACTTTTACCGGTCCCCAACCCAGAACATACTATTCCAACACATTAATCTTAATAAGAGGATGAAATATATCATAAGCATTCATATTAAAACTAGATTACGAAATGCCAAAACATTAATCATTAACCATTAATGGCATAAAAATTACTCATTCATAGTCAGACATATCAACAAAACCTTAAATACAATATGGGTGATTTGTATCCTAATAAATAAACTTCAAACAAGTGTAAAATTAATCAAATGATGTTGACATAGATGAAATAAAAACTATTTGAGAGAAATATCTCTTTTTTTTAAATCATTTAAAAGTCACATAATTATAAAAGAAAACATTTACTTTGAAAATATTCTTATAAGCTTGTAAGGGAAGCTTCAAAGATTTTGTAATGGCGAAAAATAGACGCACCCGCTGTATAAGTTAAAAAAACATTCTTACCTTAATTCTTTAGAAAAGGTAAAAAACGACCTTGTTTGGAAAACGACGAAAATATTCCTTTATAATCTTTTTATAAAAAGTCAAACAAGGGTATAAATGACTTTAACCCATATTCTGTAAAATAGTAAGAATGTTTTGAAATACATTTTTAAGAAACATGGATGTGGATGATAAAGAGGTCCCAATAGATAATTACATATAAAAACCTCAGATAATGAAGATATTCTGAAATAAACCTTTACCAATTAGATATCTTATGAAACATACACCCCATGAAAGATGTATCATACAATGAATATTTAAATACACATAAATTAAAGTTTATTACACAAAGAATACAATTATGTGAAGTAAAAACACCACATAAAAGTTAATAGTGGTAATATGGCACAAATATCATGGGAATAAAGAGTGAGATTAAAACCCTTTACCTTGTACTTTTTCTTGGTCAAGTGTAGGTTAACCTCCTTTAATTTGCGTAACTCCCTTTGGTTTGAACCAAAAAGGTCTCTTAAAGTTTCTTATTCCTAAGAAGAGGATTCTATGAGGAGGATAGGGATGTAGGGAGATTAATTGGGAAAGGGTTGGACAAGACAAAAGGCTTGAGAGGTGTGAGGAATTGGTTAGAAGTGGTGTCCTTTTATAAGGGGGGAGGGGCTCTTAAGGAAAAACTTAAAGTCTTATTTTATAATAAATTCATATTCGGTTTATAATGGATCAAAAGTAGATTATTAAAAGTTTAAGGTGGAGATAGGTCGAAAATGACTCAACCAATAGGTTTTGGACAAGTTTGGGTCACTTTATTAACCTTATCTTTTAGTTTTAACTCTTAGTTAATTAGTTTTACACATACCATGTCACTTTGTATTTTTATATTATATAGTTAATAAACTTACTATATACATTCAAGAGACCCCCAAGTTTTCCATTAATGATACAACTATCATGATATAAGTCCTTTGGCCGAACCATATATTTTTAGGAATAGAATATTAATTAATAATATAATACTTGTTTTAAAAACTCATTTATGTCAATTTTGACAATATTTAATAATTGATTTTTGTTAAAGTCATAAAAACATTATTAATTCTAACGAAATTAGTTTAATAAATCCTAAAATGTCATAGTAACCAATAAAATTCCTAGATGGCAACAAAATTTTCAAATTATATTTATTTTAACCTTTATAATACCAATTATTTGATTCTTTCATTAATAAGGAAAATACTGCATTATTATTGTGTCATAAATAAATTTAATTATTAAATGTCTAAAAATCATAAATAAAATACGATTATGTAGTAAATCATTTTATCTTTCTAATTAAAATTTATAGTCAAAAATATAACATATATAACCCTCTGTAAAAATTGTTTTTCTAAAATATATATGCTTATGTCATTTTTGTATTTACTTTAACTTAATTAATTTAAAGTGTCCTTATCACCTATAAGTGGCTCTATGGGGTCCCATAATCGACCCAAAGATTCCCATGGTCGGACATGTATAAACCAATAGGTTTAGGACACGTTTTAGGATAAATTAATATTATTTGTTTACCATTATTTACCGGATTTATCCTTTAACCATGCTAAATAAAATTTTTACCGAAATAATTATTCAAAATGTCTAAAAATAAGAGATACCTATTTTCGAAATTTGGACATCCTGATTCCAAATATGGAATAAATTTTTCCAAATTAAAATACAGAAGTGGCAGAAATTAATTTAAAATTAATTCTCGTTGTCGAAACAAAACAGGTGTTTTTAACAAATAATAAATATCAAAATATTGACACTTTCTTATGTCTAGATTAAAAATGAAATTATGTTCAATGACCATAATTGTATTAAATGGTAAAATTATAATCTAATTATACTTTAAAATCACTCAAATTCATAATTTATCACTATTATTTATTTTGATTAAAAATGTTTTTTTTAATTAAAATTTATTAATTTTCACTATTCATCAAAATATGAAAGTTATCAGAAAAGTACCAAAATTTCACCCTAAGCTAATTTCGATATTACGAATCCAAAAATGAAGTATATTTTACCAAATTCAAAACATTAAAGTCTCATTAATTAATTTCAAATCAATTCCCGCTATTAAAACCAAAGGGCGTATTTTTAATAACTATCAAAAGTTTGACACTTGTTTATGTCAAATTTAAAATTGAAATTACTTACAATGACAATAATTAGATTTAATGGTAAAGATATAATCTATTGATACTTCCATACAATTAAAATGTATAATTTAATAGTATAAAATATTTTGATTAAAAAAGTTGTTTTCAGTTAAAATATAGTATTTTTTACTATTCGCCAAAATATGAAAGTTCTCATAAAAACAAAAAAACTCTATTGAAACTAAATTATTATGTACCGACTCTAAATAAGAAGTTTATTTTGTCAAATTTAATATATAAAAGTTTCAAATATTATATTTAAAAAGGCATCGCCATTAAAAGGTGGTAAAATTTCATTTTTTGAAAAATACTTCTTTTATCTGAAAAAATGTATTTGTTCTTACATTATGTCTAAGAAACTCATAATATGGATTCTAAAATTATAAGGATTTTATAAAGTTCAAAATTTAGTTAATACTATTCATAACTTCTTTTGAACGGCTTGTTTGGTAAGTCATGGTGCGGTAGAACTCGGTGCTACGTGTAGTGAAAGTTATTGAATTACATTGAAGAAATAACGTACTATGATATCTTGGGGTGTTACATTCTTCCCTCCTTCAATAAATTGTGTCCTCTCAATTTCAATTTATTTTTCGAAAATAAAAGGTTGAAAATAGAAAATACCTTTGGTAAAACCCACATCGGAATTTAGGTAAGTAAAATTTAGTATTAATATGAGGAAAAGAGAAATGAAAGGGTCACCACAAAATTATGATCTTGATTAGGACAACATTGGTGGAAATTAGAGACATATAATTGGACGAAAAACGTAAATATTTGTAGTTAGTGATTGAGGTCATCAATCACAAACAATTTTAAAATTGAGGGTCTTAAATTCATCAATCTATGATGATTTAAAATACCATAGGTTCAACAAAATATATGGAATTAGGGTAACCAATTTTTTGTTTTAAGATCCCCTTCACTAAAGTATTAGAATTAATTTTTTCATTGAATAGGAGAAGAAGAAAAATATATACTTGACTAGTAGAGTCCTGTCTTTTAACTAAGTTCTACCACAAACCCATCTTTCACTCTAAAAGATAATAGAAAAAATATTCTATTTATCCTATTCGTATAGGGTTCAAAATATGAACTTATAATTCATCTAACAGAACCATTAAAAAACTAAATTATTCAATCCAGGAAATCACGTGGGTCAGTGGTAGGTGATACACCCTTGTCACCCTTCGATTCTCGGTTCAAGTCTTGCATCCTTGTCAGACGTGACGGGTTGCCGCCCGACCTCCAGGTTGTCCTTTTTATGGAAAAAAATAATCTCAAACTAGACTTATCCAAAATACTTTTGTCCAACTCACAGTACAAAATTTATAAGTTAGGTAAACACAATGAATATCCTTTTTCCCACGTAATAGTATGTGAACACCTTCATCATGTATTCTTTTAAAATACTACAACATCCTGAAATACCATAAAACCTTATTGATTACATTCATGGTCCATTATTACTTATAGAATACTGGATATAATAGTTATGTCCAAAAACTTTGAATATTACAACAATGATGAAATAAATAAACCATTAATCAATTCCAAGGTAGTCAATAATATTCAATATAATTTATCCAAATCAGCCATCTCTTATACAAAAATTACTACCTCAGTATCAAGACCATATTAAGGATTACCTTTCCTTCAACCATGTATTTTCAAAAAAAAGTGTAACTTGATGTTGAGTCACTTTTCATAGTACCATATAATCTCAAATCCTCAATGAAAGAGTACTGAAGTACAATCCTTATTTATCTCCATAATTCATATAACCAGTACAACGTTGATACAACACTCAAATGGATTAATTCTGTAATAACAACATAAGAACACTAGTCATTCCTCTTCATATGTGGTAGTATCATATATTTATTATTATCCAATAGCATCATTTGGGGTATACTCTGATGATTTGAACACTGATTCGCATAGTGTCCCCACTCCTTGCAGATGAAGCATTGTACATTTGAAACCTTTTTCTTACCCCTAAAATGAATAATGTGGTGTCATTTTTCTCTACACTTATAACATACTCCCATTCTCTTAAAGCGTTTTCCATGGTGATTCTTTCTACAGTTATCACATATGGGAAAATATTTCTTTACCTTCTTCCCTTTATCTTTCTTTCTCCCTACTATCCGTTTCTTCTCTGGCTTCCTTTCAAATCCATAGGACTCTGATAACTCTTTACTTATCTTATAAACACATGATACTATTTCTTCATATGATAATAATACATGGGAGACTATTTCCCATCTAAATTCTGGCCTAAGACCATGAATTATATGATCCTTCTTACTCTTTGGATCATGCATATTGCTGGATTTATCATTCCTTCTACTGGTCACCATTTCTAAATAATGGCATACACTAGGTCAGTTTCTGAATTATAATAATTCCAAACTTGTAAAATACCTAATGTAAATTGAATGGTTTGTGGATATAATCCGTGATCATAAAGAAGTTTTCATTGAAGAAGTATATACTCAAAAACCCTTCATAATGATTTGTAAAGAAAATGAAAATTATCCTAAGCATATCCTATGGGAGTGTCGTAACCAAGAGTGCAGCAAGGCCCGTTGTCGTTCACCAGTTCTCATTCGAGTCTAGCTCAAAGCGGTGTTTTCAGGTTTTACCCCTAGGTACATCTATTCCAGAGCCGCCTCTACCTTCTCGTATCTATACATGTATGTATTCCATGGAAAACTCACAAAATCTCAACAATACCAAAATTCTATGAAGTTCTTTTATACTAATCCTCAAAGTCCATATTAGGTCTCTGTTCTCTAATCAGAGTTTATCTAAATCTAGTTTCCAAGGTTTGTATTAAACTTCCTCTGATACCAACTTTAACACCCCGACCCCAGTAACCCAGAGTCAGTGCATTGTTACATAACATTGGCATGATCACAAAATATCAAGTCTCGAAATATCGATTAGTTTAGTAGCCTTGGAAACACTAGATACATTCATAAAGTTTACATTACAGCATAAAATGAAAACTACGACAACATAGTCTCCATAGTACACACTCATATCCCGTCATACTATCCCTGCAGGTCATTCATAAAATACTTATTCACATCCTAGGAAAAATAAAACATAGAAAGGGGTGAGCTCAGATGCCCAATAAGGATAAAAATATAGCGGAAACTTTCATAAATAAGCATAATCACTCAAGGTATTGTACAACTAAAACAAAAGTCTTTTAAACTATAACTTCAGCATAATATGGAAGAAATATAATGAAATAATGCCATTTAAATATTCACATAGATATTATACTAATATAATAATCACATGAAATATCAATAACAACATTCATAATGATGGAATGCATAATGACGAACTTTAATTTCTAGGTCAAGGCCTCGTTCCAGGACCTAAGGGATAACTTTAACCGGAACCCATCCTTGGGAGCCTCTGTAACCAGACTCCATCCCGGAGAGCCTCTGTAACCGGACACCAACCCAGAGTGCCTCTAAAAACCGGACACCAACCCGGAGTGCCTCTAATAACTGGACACCAACCCGGAGTGCCTCTAATAACCGGAATCCAACCCAGAGTGCCTCTAATAACCCGACACCAACCCGGAGTGCCTCTAATAACCGGACACCAATTTGGAGGGTCTGCTGTAACCGGACCCCAACCCGGAGGGCTTACTTTTACTATTCCCCAACCTGGAACATACTATTCCAACACATTCATCTTAAGAAGTGTATGAAATATATCATAAACATTCGTATTAAAACTAGTATGCGAAATGCCAAAAAATTAATCATAAACCATTAATGGCATAAAAATAACTCGTCCATCGTCAAACATATCAAAAAACCTTAAATACAATATGGAAGATTTGTATCATAATAAATCAACTTCAAACAAGTATAAAATCTATCAAAGGATGTTGACATAGATAAAATCAAAACTATTTGAGGGAAATATCTTTTTTTAATCATTTAAAAGTCAAATAATTATAAAATAAAACATTTAATTTGAAAATATTCTTATAAACTTGTAAGGATTTCTTCAAAGATTTTATAATGGAAGAAAATAGCCGCACCCACAATATAAGTTAAAAAACATTTTTACCTTAATTCTGTCGAAAAGGTAAAAAAGGACCTTGTTTGGAAAACGTCGGAAAGATTCCATTATAAACTTCTTATAAAAAGTCAAACAAGGGTATAAATGACTTTAACCCATATTCTGTAAAATAGTAAGAATGTTTTGAAATACATTTTTAAGAAACGTGGATGTGGATGATAAAGAGGTCCAAATAGATAATTACGTACAAACAACATCGGATAATGAAGTGATTGTGAAATAAACCCTTACCAATTTGGTATATTATGAAACATACACCCTATGAAAAAGGTATCATACAATGAATATGTAAATACACATAAATTAAAGTTTATTACACAAAGAATAAAATTATGGGCTGTAAACACACTACATAAAATTTAATATTGGCAATATGGTACAAATATCAGGCGAATAAAGAGTGAGATGAAAATCCCTTACCTTGTACTTTTCCTTGGATGAGGGTAGGTTAACATCCTTTAATTTGGGTAACTCCCTTCGGTTTGAACCAAAAAGGAATCTTGAAGTTCATTCTTCCTAAGTTGAGGCTTCTATGAGGAGGAGAGGGATGTATGGAGATTAATTAGGTAGATTTTGGATGATCCAAAAGGTTTTAGAGGTGTGAGGAATTGGTTAGAAGTGGTGTCCTTTTATATGGGGGAAGAGGGGCTCTTTAGGAAAAACTTAAAGTATTATTTTATGGTAAATACATATTTGGTTTCTAATGGTTCCAAAGTGGATATTCAAAGTATATGGTGGGGATAGGTCAAAAACAACTCAACCAATATGTTTTGTACAGGTTTGGGTCACTTTATTAACCTTATCTTTTAGTTTTAACTCTTAGTTAATTAGTTTGACACTTACCATGTCACTTTGTATTTTTATATTATATTGTTAATAAACATACAATATACATCCAAGAGACCCCCAAGTGGTCCATTAATGATACAACTATAATGATATATGTCGTTTGATCGATCCTTAGATTTTTAGGAATTGAATATCAATTAATAATATAATACCTGTTTTGAAAACTCATTTATGTAAATTTTGGAAATATTTAATAATTGATTTTTGTTAAAGTCATAAGAACTTTATTAATTAGAACCAAATTAATTTAAGGAATCCTAAAATGTCATAGTAACCAATATAATTCGTTTATGGCATCAAAACTTTCAAATTATATTTATTTTAAACTTTATAATACTGATTATTTGATTCTTTCATTAATAAGGAAAATACTGCATCATTATTGTGTCATAAATAAATTTTTATTATTAAATGTCTAAAAATTATAAATACAATATCATTATGTGGGAAAGCTTTTTAGATTTATAATGAATATTAATAGTCTAAAATATAACATATATAACCCTATATAAAAATTTTTTGCTAAAAGATATATGCTTATGTCATTTTTGTATTTACTTTAACTTAATTAATATAAAGTGTCCTTATCACCTACAGGTGGCTCCATGGGGTCCCAAAATCGACCCAAAGATACCAATGGTTGGACATGTATCCATTAATAGGGTTAGTACACGTTTTAGGGTAAATTACTACTATTATAATATTATTTGTTTACCCTTATATACCATATTTACCCTTTAACCATGGCAAAAAAAATATTTACCAAAATAATTATTCGAAATGTCTAAAAATAAGAGTTACCTATTTTCACAATTTGGACATCCTGATTCCAAATATGGAATCCATTTTTCCGAATTCAAAATACCGAAGTTGCAGAAATTAATTTAAAATTAATTCCCGTTGTCGAAACAAAATGCTTGTTTTTAACAAATAATAAATATCAAAAGATTGACACTTTCTTATATCCAGTTTAAATATGAACTTATGTTCAATGAACAAAATTAGGTTAAATGGTAAAATTATAATCTAATTATACATTAAAATCACGCAAATTCATAATTTATCACTATTAATTATTTCAATTAAAAAAGTTGTTTTTAATTAATATTTTGTAATTTTCACTATTCATCAAAATATGAAAGTTATCAGAAAATTACCAAACTTTCACCCTAAGATAATTTCAATATTACGAATCCAAAAATTAATTCTATTTTACCAAATTCAAAACCTAAAATTTTAATTTATTAATTTAAAATTAATTCCCGCTATTAAAACCAAAAGGCGTATTTTTAATAACTATTAAAAGTTTGACACTTGTTTATGTCCCATTTCAAAGTGAAATTACATAAAATGACCATCATTAGATTAAATGGGAAAAATATAATCTATTTATACTTACATACCATCAAAATTTATAATTTAAAAATATAAAATATTTTGATTAAAAAAGTTGTTTTCAGTTAAAATATAGTATTTTTCACTATTCACCTAAATATGAAAGTTTTCAGAAAAACAACAAAACATTTTTGAAACTAAATTCTTATGTACCTATTCTAAAGATAAACTTTATTTTGTCAAATTTAATATACAAAAGTTTCAAATATTGGATTTAAAAATGATTCACCATTAAAAGTCGGTAAAATTGCATTTTTTTTAAAAATAATTCTTTTATCTGAAAAAAATTAATTTGATCTTACGTTATGTCTAAGAAACTCATAATATAGATTATAAAATTATAAGGATTATATATGGTTCAAAATTCATTTAATACTATTCATACCCTCTTTTTAACGGCTTGTTTGGTAAGTGATGGGTGCTAGAACTCGGTGTTGCGTGTAGTGAACGTTATTGAATTACTTTGAAGAAATAACATACTATGAAATCTTGGGGTGTTACATCTAAAATTATTATAAACTAACTTCAATAAATTACATTGAACATATATAGGTATTATGTATCTATTTTGACCTAAATTAAATTTAAATAAAATAAATAATTATTTAAATAAAAATTTGGTTCTAAACTATAACTCAGTGTTTTTCACTATTCATCAATAATTGAAAGTTTTCAGAAAAATAAAAAAAATTCACCCTAATCTAATTTCGACATTCTGAATCCAAAAATTAAGTCTATTTTACGAAATTCAAAACATATAAGTTTCATTTATTAATTTAAAATTAATTCTCGTTGTCAAAACAAATAGAGTGTTTTTATGAAACAATAATTATCAAATGATTGACACTTGTTTATGTATAATGTCAATGTAAAATTAATTCCAATGACCAACATTGGAATAAAGGGTAAAAATATAATCTAATTATACTTCCAAAACATTAAAATGTATAATTCAACACTATAAATTATTTTGATTAAAAAAGTTTTTTTCAATTAAAATATAGTATTTTTCACTATTCACCCAAATATGAATGTTATCAGAAAAACAACTTATATTTATTGAAACTAAATTCTAATGTCCCAGTTCTAAATAAACAGTTTATTTCATCAAATTGAATATATAAAAGTTTCAAATATTGGATCTAAAAAGGGTTTACCATTAAAAGGCTGTAAAATTTCATTTTTTGAAAAATAATTCTTTTATATGAAAAATAAATAAATTTTTTCTTACATTATGTCTAAGAAACTCATAATATGGATTCTAAAATTTTATGATTATATAATGTTCAAAATTCAGATAATACTATTCATAACCGCTTTTGAACAGCTAGTTTGGTAAGTCGTGATGTACCTGAAGTTAGTGTTGCGTTTAGTGAAAGTTATTGCATTACTTTGAAGAAATATCATACTATGAAATCTTGGGGTGTTACATTCTTTCCTCCATTAATAAATTGCTTCATCATAAATTGAAATTGTTTTTTGAAAATAAAAGGTTAAAAATAAAAAATATCTTTGCGGGAAAACCCACATCGGAAATTGGGTTAAAAAAATTTTGTATTAATAAGTGTAAAAGAGAAAT
This sequence comes from Viscum album, assembly GCA_963277665.1. NCBI lineage: Eukaryota > Viridiplantae > Streptophyta > Magnoliopsida > Santalales > Viscaceae > Viscum > Viscum album. Next base: position 822,829,182 of record OY728148.1, on the reverse strand, counting down.
GAAAGGGTCACCACCAAATTATGATCTCAATTAGGAGAACATTGGTGGAAATTAGAGACACATAATTGGAGGAAAATGTAAATATTTATAGAGAGTGATTGAGGTCATCAGTCACAAACAATTTTAGAATAGAGGGCCTCAAAGCCATCAATCTATTATGATTTAAAATATCATCGGTTCAACAAAACATAAGGTATTAGGATAACAAATTTTTAGTTTTAAAATCCCTTACCTAATTTTTAAGAATTAATTAATTCAGATAATAAGAGTAGAAATATATATATATATATATATATATATATATATATCTGTTTGTGTGTGTGTACTTGACAAGTATAGTTCCGTCGTTTCACTAATTTCTACCACACACTCATCATTCACTCCAAAAGATAATAGGAATTAAAAAATTCCATTTTTCCTATTCTTATAGGGTTCCAAAAAAATGAATTTATAATTCATCTTCCATACCTTTAAAAAAACTACATTATTTAATCCAGGACATCATGTGGGCCAGTTGTAGGTGACACACCCTTGTCACCCTTCGGTTGTGGGTTCAAGTCTCACGGCCTTGCCGGACGCGATAGGTTGCCAGCCGACCTCCGGGTTGTCCTTTTATGGAAATCCAAAAATAATCTCAAACTATAATTATCCAAAATACTTTTGTCTAAACTCATAGTCCAAAATTTATAAGGAAGGTAAACACAATGAAAATCCTTTTTCCATATAATAACATGTGAACACCTTCATCATGTATTCTTTTAAAACACTGAAATATCCTGAATTACCATAATACCTTATTGATTACATTCCTGGTCCCTTATTCTTTATTGAATACCGGATATACTACTTCTATCCAAGAAGGTTGTAAACTCCAATAATTAAAATCATTAATTTGTTTCAAGGTAGTCAAGAATATCCGATATAATTTATTCAAATCCACCATCTCTTATTCCAAAATCACTACCTCATTATCGGGGCCATATTAAGGATTACCTTTCCTTAAACCATGTATTTTACCAAAAGTGTATCTCACTATTAAGTCACTATTCTTAGAACCATATAATATCAAATCCTTAATAAAATAGTACTGCAGTACAATCCTTATTTATTTCCATAATTCATATAAACAGTATATTGTTGATACAACACTCAAATGAAATAATCCTATAATAACAACATAAGAACACTAGTCATTATTCTTCATCTGAGGTAGTATCATAACTTGATTATAATCCAATAGAATCATTTGGGGCATACTCTGATTATTTAGACATTGGTTCACATAGTGTCCAAACTCCTTACAGATGAGGCATTTTACATTTGAAACCTTTTTCTTACCCTTTCAGTCACGAACATGGTGTCCATTTTCTCCACACTTATAACAAACTCACATTCCCTTCAAGAAAGTTCCCGGGTGTTGTCTCCCACATTTATCACATAAGGGAGAGTTCTTCTTTTCCCTCTTCCCTTTATCCATCTTTCTCTCTTCCATGATTTTCTTCTCTTGCTTCCCTTTAAATCCATAAGACTCAGAGAATTATTTACTTATCTTATTAACACGTGATAATATTTCTTCATATGTTGAGAAAACCTGAGAGACTATTTCCTTTCTAAATGTTGGATTAATTCCATGGAAGATATTATCCCTCTTACTCTTTGGATAATATGTGTTGCTGGAGTTCACATTCCTTCTATGGGGTGCCATTTCTATAAAATGGCATACACTAGGTTAGTTTATGAATTGCAATAAATAATTCCAAACTTGTAAAATACCTAACATAAATTGAACCGTTTATGGATATAATCCATAATCATACAAATGTTTTCTTTGATGAAGTATATACTAATAAACACTTCATAATTGTTTGTAAATAAAATGAGAATTATCCTAATAATATCCCTTGGGACTATCATAACCAAGAGTGCTGCAAGGCTCATTCTCGTGCACCAGTTCTCGTTCGAGTCTAGCTCAAAGTGGTGTTTTCGGGTTTTACCCCTAGGTACATATATGTCAGAGCCGCCTCTACCTGCTCGTATCTGGAAAGGGATGTATTTTCGAAAAAACTCACAAAATCTCTACAATACCAAAATTCTAGGAAGTTCTTCTTTACTAATCCCCAAATTCTATCTTAGGGATATGTTCTCTAATCAGAGTTTATCTAAATCATTCTTTCAAGGTTTATACTAAACTTCATCTGATATCAATTGTAACGCCCCGACCCTAGTTACCCAGAGTTGGTGCATTATTAGATAATATTTGTATGATCACAAAAGATCAAGTCTTGAAAGAACGATTAGATTAGTATCATTGGAAACACTAGATACATTCTTAGGTCTTACATTACATCATAAAGGAAAAAACAACAAAAAATTCTTGTCTTCATATCACCTCATACTATCCCTGTAGGTAATTCATAAGATAATTCTTCACATCCATGGAAAAATTAAAACATTGAAAGGGGTGAGATCAAATGCTCAATAAGAATAACAATATAGCAGAAACTTTTATAAATAAACATAAACATTTAAGGTAATGTAAAACTCAAACAAAAGACTTTTAAACTTGAACTTCAGCATAATATGGAAAAAATAAAATGAAATAATTCCATTTACATATTCACATGGATATTCTACTAGTCAAATAATCACATGCAATATCAATAACCACTTTCATAACGATGGAATTCATAATTACAGACTATCCTAACCACATAGTCAAGGCCATGTGCCAAGACTAAAAATAAGATTTGGTCAAGGCCTTGTGCTAAGACACTAGTTTGCCTCATGATACCCACCAATGCATCGAGGTGCTATAGCGGGCTCGACCCGTCACTTACTAAGTCCAATGAATTCCTCATATGAACAGGTTTAAACATAACATATACATTCATATAAAAACTAGTATACAAAAATCCAATACTTTCTCCATAAACCATGAATGGTATAACACATCCACAGTCAAACATATCACAAAACCTTTAATAAAATTTGGATGTTTTGTATCATAATAAATCAACTTCAAATAATCTTAAAATACATCAAAGGATTTTTACATATATGAAATAAAAACTATTTGAGAGAAATATCTCTTTTTTCAAATCATTTAAAAGTCACACATTTATAAAGGAAGTAATTTAAAAGATATTTTTGAATCAAAGTGTCCCATACCACATTGAGAATTTTGAAAATAAATATCATTTCAAAACATTCATGTCCATATAAATAAATCCTTAAAATCATTTTGAAATCATGGACATTAATTAAAAATATTTAGAAAGTTAAATCTTTAAAACATCTAAAATTATGATCTTGATAAAGAGTACCTATCACAAATTCTTAAAATTTTCATTTTGAAATCATTAAAAAGTCACATAATAATAAAATAAATCATTTACTTTAAAAATATTCTCATAAGATTGTAAGGGAATCATCGACGATTTTATAACGGCCGAAAATAGCCGCACCCACCGTATAAGTTAAAAAAGGCTTTCTTACCTTAATTCTATCGAAACGGTTAAAAAGGACCTTGTCAGGAAAATGACGGAAATATTCCTTTATAAACATATTATAAAAAGTCAAACAATGGTATAAATGAATTTAACCCATATTTTTTAAAATAGTATGAATTTTTTGAAATACATTTTTAAGAAACATGGATGTGGATGACAAAGAGGTCCCAGTAGATAATTAAGTATAACAAACCTTAGATAATGAAGAGATTGTGAAATAAACCCTTACCTACTAATTTTACTTGGTCAAGGTTAGGTTAACCTCATGTATAATAGTTAAATCATTGTTATTAAATTATAAAATAATCATATACATAAATATGATATCATATATGATCTTTTAATATTTCTTTGTTAATAATATCTTAGTATTATCATTGTTTCGGGTGTTAACAGATTCATTTTCCTTTATATGATTTGTTACATAAGCCATTTTTGTTATGGATAGGATGTATATTATTCATATCCATAATGATATAAAGTTCTTAAACATTACTTTTAATCATTAAATTATAATTAGTCTTGAATGGATATGATGGGGAATTAATCTCATCGCGTTCGTGGAGACGGTAGTCCGTCCATATGCACAAGCGACAATATCATTCTTTTGATATTAAAATTGTATATAATTGGATGGTATATCATATATAAATAATCATTATAATTTTATATTTATTATTTAATTCAATTTCACATCATTATCATACCCATCCAAATAAAAATGTTTTGAATAGCAATTACACCACAACGTGGAGACGGTAAGTCATACGTACGCACGTATAGTGACATGTCATTCAAAGGATGGATAGAATACTGAATATGGTTGTACCATATTTATAATGACATCACAGTATATAGAATATACTGGATTTATTATTTTAGAATTGAAATATCAATGAAAGAAGAAGTGGAAGAAGAAAGGAACTTGAAAAAGGGTGGTGAAAACATTACCTCTTTTTCGGGTTCTTCGTTTTTATTTGATCAAAAGGGATCCTTAGGGTGGAATTATGATCAAACTACGGCCTCTAGGTTAAAGTGAGGAAAGGTGAGAGAATATTATGGTAGGGGTTGGCTGAGCCAAAAGGATTTGATGGTTTGAATTATAGAGAAGGGGGAGTGCCCTTTTATAAGAGGGGTGAGGGGCACCGTAGGAAAAACTTAAAATATAATTTTATAATAAATTCATATTCGGTTTATAATGATTCCAAATTGATTTAATTCGAGGATAAGGTGGGGATGGATCTTAATATATTCAACAAATAGGTTTTAGATAGTTTTGGGTCACTTTATTAACCTTATCCTTTAGTTTTAACTCTTATTTAATTAGTTTGACATTTACCATCTCTCTTTGTATTTTTATATTATATGGTTAATAAACATACTATAAACTTACAATCGACCCTGAAGTGGTCCATTAATGATACACCTATCAAGAAATAAGTCCTTTGGCAGAACCTTTGATTTTTAGGAATATAATTTCAATTAATAATATAATATTTGGATTTAAAATTCTTTTATGTCAATTTTGACACTATTGTGTATTTTGTTTTTGATAAATTCATAACAGCATTATTACTTCTAAAAAAATTCATATAACCAATCCTCATATTTTATATTAACCAATTAATTTATTGTAATTCATATAAAGTCACAAAATACATTTATTTGGGTATTTATAATATCAATTATCTTAATATTTCATTAATATGGTAATTACTGCGTCATCATTGTATCATAAATAATTTAATTTATTTAATGTCTAAAAATTTTAAATAAAATACCATTATGTAGGAAAGTTTTTTATCTTTATAATGAATATTTATAATCAAATTTATCTTTCTATATTAAAAATTTTGTAGTTATTAAACATTGATTTTAACTTTTTAACTCTTCTTTAAATTAAATAATAATAAATGTCCTAATCTAATCCATGTGGACCTAAATGATAATATTTTATTCCTATAGTTATTTTTGGTCGATATACACATGTCCAATAGAATTAGGATATGTGTTAGGGTAATATTAATATCATTTTCACCCTTAATTACCCTATTTACTTTTAACCGTGGTAAATAAAAGTAAAAAGTTACTATTCATCAAAAATTATTTTTATCTTATTGAACCAGATTTTACTCCTTGATATGAACCGTGTCTCTCGGATTTTCAAAATTCTAATCACAAAATCGGTAAAATTATGTTTTATGTGAATTTGAAAATTCTCATAGGAGATGGGTAAAAGACGATGAAAAGTTCAATAAAATTATTATATATCTAAAATTACTATAAACTAACTTCAATGAATTACATTGAACTTATATCGGTATTATGTATCTATTTTGACCTAAATTAAATTTAAATAAAATAAATAATTATTTAAATAGAAATTTGGTTTTAAACTATAACTATATGTTTTCCACTATTTATCAAAAATTGAATGTTTTCAGAAAAATACCAAAAATTCACCCTAATCTAATTTCGACATTTTTGAATCCAAAAATGAATTCTATTTTACCAAATTCAGTACATATAAGTTGCATTTATTAATTTAAAATTAATTATCGTTGTCAAAACAAATATCGTGTTTTTAGGAAACAATAACTATTAAAATATTGACACTTGTCTATGTATAATTTAAATGTAAAATTAATTCCAATTACAAACATTGGATTAAATGGAAAAAATATAATCTAATTATAATTCCAAAAAATTAAAATGTATAATTCAACACTATAAATTATTTTGATTAAAAAACTTGTTTTCAGTTAAAATATAGTATTTTTCACTATTCACCCAAATATGAAAGTTTTCAGAAAAACAAAACAAATTATTGAAAACAAATTCTTATATCCCGATTCTAAATAAGAAGTTTATTTTGTAAAATTGAATATATAAATGTTTCAAATACTGGATTGAAAAAGGGTTCTTCATTAAAAGGAGGTAAAATTGCATTTTTTTAAAAATAATTCTTTTATCTGAAAAAAAATGTATTTTTTCTTACATTATGACTAAGAAACTCATAATATGGATTATAAAATTATAAGGATTATATAAAGTTCAAAATTCAGTTAATACTATTCATAACCTCTTTTGAACGGCTTGTTTGGTAAGTGATGGTGCTCTAGAACTCGGTGTTGCGTGTAGTGAAAGTTATTGAATTACTTTGAAGAAATAATGTACTATGAAATCTTTGGGTGTTACATTTAAAATTATTATAAACTAACTTCAATGAATTACATTGAACATATATAGTTATTATGTATCTATTTTTACCTAAAATAAATTTAAATAAAATAAATAATTATTTAAATAAAAATTTGGTTCTAAACTATAACTAAGTGTTTTTCACTATTCATCAATAATTGAAAGTTTTCAGAAAAATACCAAAAATTTACACTATTCTAATTTCTACATTATAAATCCAAAAATGAAGTCTATTTTACTAAATTCAAAGAATATAATTTGTATTTATTAATTTAAAATTAATTCTCGTTGTCAAAACAAATAACGTGTTTTTATGAAATAATAATCATCAATAGATTGACACTTGTTTATGTATAATGTCATTGCAAAATTAATTCCAATGATCAAAATTGGAATAAAGGGTAAAAATATAATCTAATCATACTTCCAAAACATTAAAATGTATAATTCAACACTATAAATTATTTTGATTAAAAAATTTGTTTTCAATAAATATATAGTATTTTTCACTATTCACCCAAATATGAAAGTTATCAGAAAAACAACATATATTTATTGAAACTAAATTCTAGTGTCCCAGTTCTAAATAAGAAGTTTATTTCATCAAATTGATTACATAAAAGTTTCAAATATTGGATTTTAAAAGGGTTCGCCATTAAAAGGCTATAAAATTGTATTTTTTGAAAAATAATTCTTTTATCTGAAAAAAAATAAATTGTTTCTTAAATTATGTCTAATTAACTCATAATATGGATTATAAAATTATATGGATTATATAATGTTAAAAATTCAGTTAATACTATTCATAACCACTTTTTAACTGCTAGTTTGGTAAGTCGTGATGCCGTTGAACTCAGTGTTGCGTTTAGTGCAAGTTATTACATTACTTTAAAGAAATAACGTACTATGAAATCTTGGGGTGTTACATTCTTCCCTCTTTTAATAAATTGTTTCCTCGCAATTTGAAATTGTTTTTTGCAAATAAAAGGTTGAAAATAAAAAATATCTTTGTGGGAAAACTCACATCGGAAATTGGGTTAATAAAATTTTGTATTAATAAGAGGAAAAGAGAAATGAAATGGTCACCACGAAATTATGATCTCAGTTAGGATAACATTGGTGGAAATTAGAGACACATAATTGGAGGAAAAATGTAAATATTTATAGATAGTGATTGAGGTCATCAATCACAAAAAATTGTAGAATTGAGGGCCTCAAAGCCATCAATCTATGATGATTTAAAATATCATCGGTTCAACAAAACATAAGGTATTAGGATAACACATTTTTAGTTTTAGAATCCCTTACCTAATTTTTAAGAATTAATTTATTCATATAATAAGATTAGAAATATATATATATATATATATATATATATTTGTGTGTGTTTGTGTAATTGACAAGTATAGTTCCATCGTTTCACTAATTTCTACCACAAACTCATCTTTCACTCTAAAAGATAATAGAAATTAAAAAATTCCATTTATCCTATTCGTATAGGGTTCCAAAAAAATGAATTTATAATTCATCTACCAGACCTTTAAAAAACTACATTATTTAATACAGGACATCATGTGGGCCAGTTGAAGGTGATACACCCTTGTCGCCCTGCAGTTGCGGGTTCAAGTCTCACGGCAATGCCAGACGCGACAGGTTGCCGCCCAACCTCCGGGTTGTACATTTATGGAAATCCAAAAATAAACTCAAACTATAATTATCCAAAATGCTTCTGTCCAAATTCACAGTCCAAAATTTATAAGGATGGTAAATACAATGAAGATCCTTTTTTCACATAATAACATGTAAACACCTTCATCATGTATTCATTTAAAACACTGAAATATCTTGAATTACCATAATACCTTATTGATTACATTCATGATCGCTTATTCTTTATAGAATACCGGATATACTACTTTTATCAAAAAAGGATGTAAATTCCAACAATGACAAATCATTAATCAGTTTCAAGGTATTCTTGAATATCCAAAATAATTTATTCAAATCAACCATCTCTTATTCCAAAATCACTACCTCGTTATCGAGGCCATATTAAGGATTACCTTTCCTTCAACCGTGTATTTTACCAAAAGTGTAGCTCACTATTAAGTAACTATTCTTAGAACCATATAATCTCAAATCCTCAATGAAATAGTACTGCAGTACAATCCTTACTTATTTCCATAATTCATATAAAAAGTATATTGTTGATACAACACTCAAATGAAATAATCCTATAATAACAACATAAGAACACTATTCATTATTCTTCATATGAGGTAGTATCATAACATGATTATAATCCAATAGAATCATTTGGGGCATACTATGATTATTTAGACATTGGATCACGTAGTGTCCCAACTCCTTACAGATGAAGCATTTTACATTTGAAAACTTTTTCTTACCCTTGCAGTCACGAACTTGGTGTCCTTTTTCTCCACACTTATAACAAACTCACATTCCTTTCAGGAAAGTTCCACGGTGTTTCCTCCCACAGTTACCACATAATGTAAAATTCTTCTTTTCCCTCTTCCCTTTATCCATCTTTCTCTCTTCCATGCTTTTCTTCTCTTGCTTCCCTTTAAATCCATAAGACTTAGATAATTATTTGCTTATCTTATTAACACATGATACTATTTCTTTATATTTTGAGAAAACATGAGAGACTATTTCCTTTATAAATTTTGGATTAATTCCATGGAAGAAATTATCCCTCTTACTCTTTGGATAATATGTGTTGCTGGAGTTCACATTCCTTCTACGGGGCGCCATTTCTATACAATGGCATACAGTAGGTCAGTTTATGAATTGCAATAAATAATTCCAAACTTGTAAAATACCTAACATAAATTGAACATTTTATGGATATAATCCATAATCATAAAAATGTTTTCTTTGAGAAACTATATACTCATAAACACTTCATAATGGTTTGTAAATAAAATGAGAATTATCCTAATAATATCCCTCGGGACTGTCGTAACCAAGAGTGCAGCTAGGCTCGTTCTTGTTCACCAGTTCCTGTTCGAGTCTAGCTCAAAGCAATGTTTTCGGGTTTTACCCCTAGGTACATCTATGCCAGAGACGCCTCTACCTTCTCATATCCGGATAGGGATGTATTTTCCAGAAAACTCACAAAATCTCTACAATACCAGAATTCTAGGAAGTTCTTCTATACTAATCCTCAAATTCTATCTTAGGGATATGTCCTCTAATAAGAGTTTATCTAAATCAGTCTTTCAAGGTTTATACTAAACTTCATCTGATATCAACTATAATGCCCTGACCCTAGTTACCCAGAGTTGGTGCATTATTACAAAATATTGGAATGATCACAAAAGATCAAGTCTTGAAAGACCAATTAGATTAGTATCCTTGGAAACACTAGATACATTCTTAAGTATTACATTACATCATAAAGGGAAAAAACTACAACAAAATCTTGTCTTCATATCTCCTCATACTATCCTTGTAGGTCATTCATAAAATACTTCTTCACATCCTTGGAAAAATTAAAACATTGAAAGGGGTGAGATCAAATACTCAATAAGGATAACAATATAGCAGAAACTTTCATAAATAAACGTAAACATTTAAGGTAATGTATAACTAAAACAAAAGCCTTTTAAACTTGAACTTCTGCATAATATGGAAAAAAATAAAATGATATAATGCCATTTACATATTCACATGGATATTATACTAGTCAAATAATCGCATGCAATATCAATAACCACATTCATAATGATGGAATGCATAATGCCAGACTATCATAACCGCATAGTCAAAGCCATGTGCCAATACTAAAAATAAGATTTAGTCAAGGCCTTGTGACAAGATACTAGTTTGCCTCATGATACCTACTGATGCATCGAGGTTCTATAGTGGGCTCCACCAGTCACTTACTATGTCCAATGCATTCCTCATATGAACAGGTTTAAACATAACATAAGCATTCATATTAAAACTAGCATACAAAATGTCAATACTTTCTCCATAAACCATGAATGGTATAACACATCCACAGTCAAACATATCACAAAACCTTCAATACAATTTGGAAGTTTTGTATCATAATAAATCAACTTCAAATAATATTAAAATACATCAAATCATGTTGACATAGATGAAATCAAAAATATATGAGGGAAATATCTCTTTTTTGAAATCATTTAAAAGTCACACATTTATAAAGGAAGTAATTTAAAAGATATTTTTGAATCAAAGTTTCCCATACCACTTTCAAAATTTTGAAAATAAATATCATTTCAAAACATTCATGTCCATATAAATAAATCCTTAAAATCATTTTGAAATCATGGACATTAATTAAAAAGAGTTAGAAAGATAAATCTTTAAAACATCTAAAATTATGATCTTGATAAAGTGTACCGATCACAAATTATTAAAATATTCATTTTGAAATCATTTAAAAGTAACGTAATAATAAAATAAATCATTTACTTTAAAAATATTCTCATAATATTGTAAGGGAAGCGTCAACGATTTTATAATGGCAGAAAATAGCCTCACCCACCGTATAAGTTAAAAAAAGACATTCTTACCTTAATTCTATCGAAACTGTTAAAAGGACATTGTTAGGAAAATGATGGAAATATTCTTTTATAAACTTATTATAAAAAGTAAGAAAAAGGTTATAAATTACTTTAACCCATATTTTTTAAAATATTAATAATTTTTTGAAATACATTTTTAAGAAACATTGATATGGATGATAAAGAGGTCCTAGTGGATAATTAAGTATAACAAACCTTGGATAATGAAGAGATTGTGAAAAACATTACCTAGTACTTTTATTTGGTCAAGGATAGGTTAAACTCTTGTATAATTGTTAAATCATTGTTATTAAATTTTAAAATAATCATATACATAAATATGATATCATATATGATTATTTAGTATTGCTTTCTTAATAATATCTTAGTATTATCATTGTTTTGGGTGTTAACAGATTCATATTCCTTTATATTCTTTGTTACGTAAGCCATTTTTGTTATGGATAGGATGTATCTTATTCATATAAATAATGATATAATGTTATTAAACATTAATTTTAATCATCAAATGATAATTAGTCTTGAATGGATATGATGGGTAATTAATCTCATCGCGTTCGTGGAGACGGTAATCCGTCCATACGGACGAGCGACAATATAGTTCTTTTGATATTAAAATCATATATAATTGGATTTCATATCATATTTAAATAATCATTATAATTTTATATTTATTATTTAATTCAATTTCACATCATTATCATACCCATCCAAATAAAAATGTTTTGAATAACAATTACACCACGACGTGGAGACGGTAAGTCGTGCGTACGCACGTATAGTGACATGTCATTCAATGGTTGGATAGAATACTGAATATGGTTGTAAAATATTTATAATGACATAACAATATATAGAATATACTAGAGTTATTATTTTATAATGGAAATATCAATGAAGTAATAAGTGTAAGAAGAAAGGAACTTGAAAGAGGGTGGTGAAAACATTACCACTTCTTCGGGTTCTTCGTTTTTATTTGATCAAAAGGGATCCTTAGGATGGAATTATGATCAAACTAAGGCCTCTAGGTTTAAGTGAGGGAAGGTTAGAGAATATTTGGGCATGGTTTGGCCGAGCCAAAAGGCTTTGAAGGTTTTAATTATATAGAAGAAAGAGTACCCTTTTATAAGTGGGGTGAGGGGCACCGTATGAAAAACTATAAATATTATTTTATAATAATTTAATATTCGGTTTATAATGGATCCAAATTGATTTAATTCTAGGATAAGGTGGGTATAGATCTTAATCTACTCAAAAAAAAGGTTTTATATAGTTTTGGGTCACTTTATTAACCTTATCTTTTAGTTTTAACTCTTAGTTAATTAGTTTGACATTTACCATCTCTCTTTGTATTTTTATATTATATGGTTAATAAAAATACAATAAACTTACAATAGACCCCCAAGTGGTCCATTAATGATACAATTATCATGAAATAATTAATTTGGCAGAACCTTAGATTTTTAGGAATATAATATCAATTAATAATATAATATTGGGATTAAAAACTCTTTTATGTCAATTTTGACACTATTGGGTATTTTGTTTTTGATAAATTCATAACAGCATTATCACTTCGTAGAAAATTCATATAACCAATCCTAATATGTTATATTTACCAATTAATATATTTTAATTCATAAAAAGTCACAAATTACATTTATTTGGGTATTTATAATATCAATTATCTTAATATTTCATTAATACGGTAATTACTGCATCATCATCGTATCATAAATAATTTAATTTATTTAATGTCTAAAAATTGTAAATAAAATACCATTATGTAGGAATGTTTTTTATCTTTCTAATGAATATTTATAATCGAATGTATCTTATGTAAAACCCTATATTAAATTTTTTTTATTTATTAAACATTGATTTTAACTTTTTAACTCTTCTTTAATTTAAATAATAATAAATGTCCTAATCTAATCCATGTGGACCTAAATGATAATATTTTATTCCTATGGTTTTTTTGGTCGAGATAAACATGTCCAATAGAATTAGGACATGTGTTAGGGTAATATTAATATCATTTTTACCCTTAAATACCCTATTTACTTTTAACCGTGGTAAATAAAATTAAAAAGTTACTATTCACCAAAAATTATTTTTATCTTATTGAACCAGATTTTACTCCTTGATATGAACCGTGTCTCTCGGATTTTCGAAATTATAATCACAAAAGCGGTAAAATTATGTTTTATGTGAATTTTCAAATTCTCATGGGAGATGGGTAAAAGACGGTGAAAAGTTCAAAAAAATTATTATATATCTAAAATTATTATAAACTAACTTCAATGAATTAAATTGAACTTATATCAGTATAATGTATCTATTTTGACCTAAAATAAATATAAATAAAATAAATAATTATTTAAATAAAAATTTGGTTTTAAACTATAACTATATGTTTTCCACTATTCAACAAAAATTGAATGTTTTCAGAAAAATACCAAAAATTCACCCTAATATAATTTTGACATTCCGAATCCAATAATGAATTCAATTTTACCAAATTCAATACATATAAGTTGCATTTATTAATTTAAAATTAATTCTCGTTGTCAAAACAAATATCGTGTTTTTATGAAACAATAACTATTAAAAGATTGACACTTGTTTATGTATAATTTAAATGTGAAATTATTTCCAATTACAAACATTGTATTGAAGGGTAAAAATATAATCTAATTATACTTCCAAAAAATTAAAATGTATTTTTCAACACTATAAATTATTTTGATTAAAAAAGTTGTTTTCAGTTAAAATATAGTTTTTATCACTATTCACCCAAATATAAAAGTTATCATAAAAACAAAAAAAATTATTGAAACTAAATTCTTATGTCCCGATCCTAAAGAAGAAGTTTATTTCGTCAAATTGAATATATAAATGTTTCAAATACTGGATTTAAAAAGGGTTCTCCATTAAAAGGTGGTAAAATTTCATTTTTGAAAAATAATTCCTTCATCTGAAAAAAACAAATTTGTTCTTACATTATGTCTAAGAAACTCATAATATGGATTATAAAATTATAAGGATTATATAATGTTCAAAATTTAGTTAATATTATTCATAACCACTTTTGGACAGCTAGTTTGGTAAGTCGTGATGCGCATGAACTCAGTGTGGCATCTAGTGAAAGTTATTGCATTACTTTGAAGAAATAATGTGCTTTGAAATTTTGGGGTGTTACAACATGGTTATTGGAGGATTCATTATGTACCATTATTCGATATGTAGTCATGCCATTTATATTAACAATTTAACTAGAGGATTATATTAAATATTAAATAATCTTGGTAATTCCTGATAAATCTGGGGAATCTAAAGACGGAGGTTATCATCATTTCTCAAGAAGTATGGTTTGAAGGGTGGATCTTAGGTGTCAGGGTAGTCAAGGTTCTAAGTGGTGGGGATTCATCCATATCCCTCATTTTTTCATTTCTTTGGATCCAATGGTTTTTATGTATGTAATGGGTTCTCTTGGCCAGTGTTCAATGATTTTTGAGATCATGTCAATCATAAATAGTAGTTCTCACTCATTCTTGGGGCCCAAATAGAATAACTATTCAGATTCCTTATCATCTCCAACATTAGTTTTATTTATCTTTATATCTTCATCAGGACATCAATATTATGTTTGAAAAAAATGATATAGATCAAGTATAGGTCATCCCCATGATGTCTCTTGACCTCAAGTACATAGGGCTAATATATGACATATAGGTGGTCTTCCACATTGTGTAAAATGAATGGGACATGGACAATTTATTTCTAGTGTTATTTTTGAACTATATGTGATAGAAATGATCTAAGGTTCCATCTATTTATAATATTCATTTTTTTGATTTATTTTATTCTATAGAGTCAAACGCAATTTTTAAACCCATACTGTTTCGATCATTGGGATTCAATATATAGAGGATTCCAGGGACCCTAATGTTTACTATGGTGGTTGGAGACCAAATAAGTTTTCATTATGTGTTCAGGGGTTGTTAGCTGATGATGGGGTAAAATAAGTCATTTGGGGACTTCTTCCTATTATATATAAACCATTGTAACGTAATTATTTTTATCAAATATTTTAATTCTATATGCGTAGTTATTTATTGTTTCCATATATTAGTTGTGTTCTGTAATGAAGAGGTTAAATGTGTAGTATTCATTATAGAATAGGAACAATTTATGGTTCATAGATGCTTGGAGACACTATTATCTCAACGGGAAATGTTATCTTTGGATTTGGTATGTGTGATAACAGAAGTGTTTCCTACATTCATTAAGTAGTTTCCAAATTTATTTCTCAAGGATGTTGTAATGTTACCCCCTTTAAAAATATAATGTTTGGGATAGATTTTTTACCTATTGCGTCCCCTATTTAGACGTCACCTTATCATGTATAACATTTTCATTTGTGGGTGTTAAGTATCCTTATTAAAGATTTTATGTAGATGAGTTTTATCTTCGCTAGTATATTTCTATGTGGAGATATAATATTATTCTCCAAGAATATGGATTGTGTTATAAGGTTGTTTATCGACTATTGACAATTGAACCAAGTGGGGTTCAAGAACCTTTACCCACTCATTAGGATAAATGATTTATTTGATCAGTTGAAAGTTACTAGTTATTTCTTGAATACTGATCTGTTTTCAATATAAAAATATATTAGAGTAAAATATTTGGATATCCAAAAAAAATATTAAAAAATCAATAGGGTCACACAGAGTGAGTGTGGTTATGTAATTCAGTGTTATTAATGTCTCATATTTTTCTTTGGATTCATGATCATTGTGTTCTAAGAGTTCCTAAACCATTGAAATACTCATATACTTGAGTTCATATTAGGATCATTTCAATTATATTTGGTGTATTTTACAAGTCCTTCGGAACCACCATATTTATGGAAAATTGTTTTAGTGCGATTTTTCAACTTATGAGGTGAATTTTCTTTATCATGTGGTGTCCTAGTTGGGAGAGGTAGTTGATAATTCAATTATCAATGGAATTATTCTTTATTAATCACCCAATAATATTGATAAGTTTTTTATCTTTTTTAGTCTTTGGGGATATTAATATAGGTTCTAGTCTAATCTACCTTGGATTTTGACCTTATTCACAACCATAAAATGGAATATCCAAGAATTTATCAGGACTAATGTGTGTCATGAATTTTTGACTAACTAAAGGAGATGCTTATTAGTAATTCCTCCCATTATATAAATTTGTAGGGGATGATGTTAAAGTATTTTAGTTACACTTCCAGTCTTGTTTTGAGTTTCTTTTTAATGTATCAAGTTGTATTGATATAAAATGGGTCTTTGTAGTTACTTCCGCATGACCATACCTATACCACCCATTATCTTCAGTTAGTAGAAGTATTATTTAATCTACGTTTGTGGATACATTACCTCCTCATTGATTGTTATGGGTTCATCATAGTTCAAAAGAACCTAAGTTATGCTTTCTTTAAACATGATCTGAATTTTTGTTAGCGATGGTGGATGCAGTTGTTACAGGACTTTGAGACATTGATATCTTACACCCTATAGAAGGGTAATGTGGATACAAATGTATTTAGTGGAAATTTATAGAGACGTGTTGTATGAGATTCAAGTGATTACCTAAAAGGGGAGGTGAATCTTGTTGCGATGCATATCGACATGGAGGAGGTTTGTGGTATAGGTTTATTATTTTAGATAAAAATGAAATAATCATTGAAAAACTAACTATAAGTGTCTTATTGGGGAGACTCATAGTCATAAGTTATGTCATATCATATCATTTATGGTGATACTAAATATTAATGGTAAAAGTATGGTTTTCATCAGATGATTTTCATGGTAGATTATTTTTTCCATTGGTGATACTCTATGAGGTTATCCATAAGATTCCTAAGATAGAACTATCAGTGCATCATTGAATCTCTAAGATTTTCCATGCCATTAAGAGTCATATTTTGTGCCCAGATATGATGCAATCGGGCTTGGATTTCAGGTCATGATACTTGATCAACCAATGAGTAAAAGTGGAGAATCAAGATCTAGGATGTTTATTATAGAAATTGTATTTCCAAAAGTAAAATTGGTATTACATCTCAATAGATTTAATAACTATTTTACATAAATACTTGGGATTATTCTATTTTTGTGACTTAAAATTAGTTGAAAAATTCGTCAATTTTCATTGATATTTTGGGGTCAAATGCTATGGATTCTTTGGTGAGTAAATGTATGGATGAGATGGTGTGGATTCATGATGTACTGAAGACCATCATCTCTAATCAGGATCCTAATTTTACCTCAGTTGTCTAAGGATGTACCATGTGTATTTATGGTTCTCAGTTTCATCTAAATACTAATTTCCATCCATATAAAAATGGGTATATGGAACAAACTATTCAAAAACTAGAAGATATGATGTGACCTTATGTCATGGATTTTTCTGGATTATGGGTAAAGCACATACCGTTGGTTGATTTTTCATGTAACAATAGGTATCAATACTCTATTTCAATGGTGACATTCATTTAATTATATGGGAGGCCTTTTAGATCTCTATTATGTTGAACTGAGGTTGGGGAGTTAGCAGTTCTTGGAGTTACTATGGTGGAAGGGGTGATAGAAAAAGTTAAAAAGATTCAAAATAGGTTAAATGTGTCCCAAGGTTGTCAGAAGTTGTATACTTAAAATTGTAGGATTTCTTTGGAGTTTGAGATCTATACAATTTGTTTTTATTTTTTTCCCTCATCATGGGTAGTTGATGTTTTGTAATTGAAGTAAGCTCTCTTTGTACGTTACTATTCCTCTTGACGTTCTGTAATATATTACAGAGGTGGTGTATCGGTTCATGTTCCCTCAATAGAGATATCTAAATCATGATGTTTTATGTATTTCATGTATCCTTTAATATCCTCATGTTGACTCTTGTTTCATTTATTTGGGAGATTTAGAGGTCAAGGATGACGCAAAATTCTCGGAATGGTTGGTCAGGATTCATGATTGTCATGTGAAGCTTATATAAGGGAAAGTTATCCCTTTAGTTCACATTATATAAAATCATGGTGTATTATATGTATCTACTTTGAATAATAAGTTTTAAATTCATGATCAATATCACAATCTATTTGAAAAATTATTTGATTTGATAATGTAATGCTTGAAATAGTGATTTCTAATTAGACAATTTATTTCACAATTATTGTAGTTTTATTGTGTAATTATTTTTGTCTAAGAGGTATCTATTGGGGAGTGTTGGGTTTGGTATTTTTCAACTCTTTCCCTATGTTAGATTGGATTCTCACTAATGAGAATCATTTTTGGAATAAAAAATGTAACAGGTCAGTTTTTGCAGGAACCTATTTGTAGTGTTTTCCCATCTTGGGGTGTCGATGCAGAGTTTATTAGTGTTCTTAATATACAGAGATTATTTTTGATTCTCTAGTCTATAAAACTCCCACGTAACTACTCATGGTGGTGTTGTAGCTCGTTTTCATTTAAGGGTTGTGGGATCTAGTTGGCATAGATCCTGGTGAACCTGGGGAGTGAAAACCCCATTCTGTGAGCTATGGTGAGTGAAGGATTTTTCTATATAGCATGGGGAATGTATTGACACGCAT
This sequence comes from Viscum album, assembly GCA_963277665.1. NCBI lineage: Eukaryota > Viridiplantae > Streptophyta > Magnoliopsida > Santalales > Viscaceae > Viscum > Viscum album. The sequence goes on along the minus strand of OY728148.1, from coordinate 822,810,265 downwards.
GGTGGGGTATTTTTTAATTTTTTGGGTATATTGGATTGGGTATTATAGATATTAGGTGATTCTGAGGTTAGGAACATCAATTTTAGGTGAGTTCCCTACCTTGGACTTCCAAAACCCATTGGATATGGGAGTCTTGGTAATCATTATTCATTGAGTATTTCCTTATTGGAAATAACGAATGATAAAATTCATGTGTTTTTGGTGTGGTGGAGTTCTATCAAAGTGAATTTGAGATTTCAGGGTGAGTTATAAATGGTTAGGAATGGTTCTCTATTGTTGGGTCGGAGAAAAACGAGGAATGATGGCAAGAGGGGGGGTGAATTGCCTTTTTAAAAAATTGATTAACAAATTAAAAATCAAAGTTGAAATGCAGCGGAAATAAATAAGGCAAGACACAAGAAATTGTTAACGGAGTTCGGCCAAAATCCGGCCTACGTCTCCGCTCCCAACTCAACCGTTGAGAGATTCCTACTGCTTGCTTTTCAATGGTTTTAGCAAGAAACCCACTAGGCTTTGAGGTAGCACTAGGACCTATTACAGCTTGCTTTTTGTGGTTTAGCAAGAACCCACTTGCTTTCAATGGAATAGCAAGAACCCACTAGCCTTTTTAACGGGTGAAGGCTAGCTCACCGAAAACTCAAGCCTTTTAAAAGGAAAGGCTTGAAGAAACCTCTTCACACCTTAATGGTGGTGTGAGAACCCAAAAGAAAGGGGGAAGAGAAAGGGTGTTGGGGTTTGTAGGCACAAACCCAAAATTAAAGCTCAAAATAAGTAAAACAATAAAAACCGTATTGTTGAGAAGCCTTGGGCGCAAAGGGTTGAATGGAGTTGAAGACGTGCACTCCCAAGCTTCTATGGTGGTGCTCCTTGTATGTGGAATTGGATTGGAGCAGTTGTGGTTCCCTTGGAGCAATCCGCCGGAGGTTTGCCAAATGAGGAGAATTGTGTTCGTTGGCTTCACAATGCTTAATTATGGTCCGGAAAATGTTTCGGGGCTTCAAGGTCCTTTATTTATAGAGGGGGAACCCTCATATGGCCGTTGGAGGCCTTTGGAGCCGTTGGAAAGGCTTTCGGAGCCGTTGGAAGGCAAGTGGAGCAGCCTGGTCAAAGCCCCAATGGCTAGTTTGACTGGGCTACCGGCTGGCCGGTGCAGGGCCACCGGCTGGCCGGTGCCTTGGCAGAGGAGGAGAATTCTGGTCCAGGCTCCACCGGCTGACTGGTGGAGGAGCCACCGGCTGGCCGGTGGGGAGACAGTAGCTCCCACTGTGCTTGCTGGGTGCCACCGGCTGGCCGGTGCTGAGGCCACCGGTTGGCCGGTGGTGAGGCAGTAGCCTCCTCTGCTGTGCAGGTGCCACCGGCTGGCCGCTGGTGTGCCACCGGTTGGCCGGTGGTCTGGACAGAAGGATGCCTTCTGTCCAGGCTCCTATCGGTTGGCCGGTGCACTTCCATCGGTTGGCCGGTGGACTGAATTTCAGTCCACTTTGCCTCCTTTCTTTCTTGGCCCAATTCCTTGGTCACCTGAATTGATTCCTATCATCCAAAAACACTTGAAAGAGGATTAGAAAAATATGAGGGTGATTGTGATCATGAAAATAAAACCTTGAGGGGTTCGAGAGGTACAACAATCTCCCCCTATTTTGATGATCACAATCACCAAAACAATTAATGTAAAATACTCAAATGAAAGGAAATGCTTAAGCATGATGAAAAGGATTCTCCCCCAATAAATCAAGAAATTTCTCCCCCTTTGTGATTATCAAAATAGAATGGGGCATAAAACTTGATTGAGGGATAACTTTGAAAAACAAAAAGAGATTTTAAATCAATTGAAATTTTTGAAATGAAATGAGAATTTCAATAACAGTTTGAATTGAAAGTTTTGAATCAAAAATTGAATAACAGTTTGAATTGAATGTTTTGAATCAAAAACCAATTGAATTTTGAAATTTGAAACCAAATGAAAATTTTTGAAATTGAGAGTTTTGAAACCAAGTGTTGAAATTGAAAGGAAAAATTTTGAATACACAAAAAAGCTTAAAAGATCCTAACTCCCCCTAAATAAAAACAAAAAGTCACCGGGGAGAGGGATTTTTAAAAGAGACAATTTTAGGCCCGGAGAGACTCGCAAGAAGGGATTTTTCAATCCATACTTGTCTCATGGCGGGTCTTCTCCTATATAATTGGTCCGAAAAGAAAAAAGATTTGGGTTGACCGTACCAGGCATTTTTACAATTACATTCATAAATAAGGTGCCCGGTCTTCTTGCAATAATTACAAAATTTGTAAGCGGAGCTCCCCCTTATAAAAACAGTGGGTGCATGGGAGGAGGAGGCTTGGTTGGTATATCCAAGTCCTTGAGTGGTCCTAGAAATTCGTTGGGAACCTAGGAGATTGTTCAAATTTTGTTCCCCTTGGGTGAACTTAGCTAGGGTCTCCCTTAGGTCTTTGATGGTTGATTCCAAAGAATCAACATTTGGAAAATTTTGGATTTTTAGGGACATCTCCTCCTTCTCTTTGAGAAGTTGTTCTTTTTCGGAGGAGAGTTTTTTGAAAGACTTTTTTAAAGCAACAAATTTTGACGATAATTCATGAAAACCTTTTTCTAATTGGTCTCTAGCATATTGGAGATCCTCATAAGACATATGATTAAAAGAATTTGAATTTGAAGAACAAGAGGAAGAAGATTCGGAAGATGTTACCTCATGTTTTGCCATTAGGCATTTTTTAACTTGGTCGCTTGAGGAGAAGGAGGAGGAGGATGAGGAGGTGTCACTCCATGTCGCCTTGAGGACCTTTTTCTTTCCTTTTTCCTTTGGCGTGGCCCGTTTCTTGTTGAGTGGGCAATCGGGCTTGTAATTCCCTTTTTGGCCACACCCGTAGCATTTCACCTTGGGCTCGGATTTTTCGGTGGGTTCTTGCTTTCGGTGCTTGCGGGATTTCTTCTTCTTGTGTTTCTTCATAAACTTGTGCATTTGGCGGGCGAGATTCTCCATTTCCGAGTCGCCGCTTGAAGATGAAGGAGATGAGGAAGACGAGGATGAGGAGGAGCTTACTTCTTTTTGAACCTTGAGGGCAATGTTCTTTGGTGTCTTGATTGGTGTGCCCTCCTTTTGAGCTTTCCTCCTCATTGTGATCTCGTACGTCATGAGAGATCCGATGAGCTCCTCTACCGGCATATTTTTGACGTCCTTAGCTTCTTGGATCGCCGTCACCTTTGGTGCCCATGAGCTCGGAAGGACCCATAAGATCTTCTTGACCATCGTCTCGGCTGAAACATCATCACCAAGAGATTTTCTACCATTGCAAACGTCAGTGAAGCGTGTAAACATTTCAGAAATAGACTCATTTGGATGCATGGAAAAGCTTTCAAAATCTTGTCTATACATGTCTAACCGAGTATCCTTAACTTTGTTAGTGCCTTCATGGGTCACTTCTAAAATCTTCCAAATTTCATGTGAAGTGGTGCAAGTGGATACACGATTAAATTCATTTCTATCTAAGCCGCAATGGAGAGCGTTCATGGCTTTTCCATCAAGCTCAAAATTTCTAATATCGGCGGGGGTCCATTTGGATTCGTCGGGGGAAGACAAAGTGTAACCTTGCATGACAATTTTATAAATGGGATATCCTATGCTTCTATGAAAGGTAGTCATGCGGGTTTTCCAATAATTATAGTCGGTCCCATCAAAAAATGGAGCCCGACCCAAAGAGTAGCCCTCGGGGGCGAAAGAGGTAGATGCCATCAAAAAGGATCTTTAAATTTGAAACCGTTTAAGGTATTACTCAAATTATCCCTCTGATACCAATTGTTGGGTCGGAGAAAAATGAGGAATGATGGCAAGAGGGGGGGGGGTGAATTGCCTTTTTAAAAAATTGATTAACAAATTAAAAATCAAAGTTGAAATGCAGCGGAAATAAATAAGGCAAGACACAAGAAATTGTTAACGGAGTTCGGCCAAAACCCGGCCTACGTCTCCGCTCCCAACTCAACCGTTGAGAGATTCCTACCGCTTGCTTTTCAATGGTTTTAGCAAGAAACCCACTAGGCTTTGAGGTAGCACTAGGACCTATTACAGCTTGCTTTTTGTGGTTTAGCAAGAACCCACTTGCTTTCAATGGAATAGCAAGAACCCACTAGCCTTTTTAACGGGTGAAGGCTAGCTCACCGAAAACTCAAGCCTTTTAAAAGGAAAGGCTTGAAGAAACCTCTTCACACCTTAATGGTGGTGTGAGAACCCAAAAGAAAGGGGGAAGAGAAAGGGTGTTGGGGTTTGTAGGCACAAACCCAAAATTAAAGCTCAAAATAAGTAAAACAATAAAAACCGTATTGTTGAGAAGCCTTGGGCGCCAAGGGTTGAATGGAGTTGAAGACGTGCACTCCCAAGCTTCTATGGTGGTGATCCTTGGATGTGGAATTGGATTGGAGCAGTTGTGGTTCCCTTGGAGCAATCCGCCGGAGGTTTCCCAAATGAGGAGAATTGTGTTCGTTGGCTTCACAATGCTTAATTATGGTCCGACAAATGTTCCGGGGCTTCAAGGTCCTTTATTTATAGAGGGGGAACCCTCATATGGCCGTTGGAGGCCTTTGGAGCCGTTGGAAAGGCTTTCGGAGCCGTTGGGAGGCAAGTGGAGCAGCCTGGTCAAAGCCCCAACGGCTAGTTTGACTGGGCTACCGACTGGCCGGTGCAGGGCCACCGGCTGGCCGGTGCCTTGGCAGAGGAGGAGAATTCTGGTCCAGGCTCCACCGGCTGACCGGTGGAGGAGCCACCGGCTGGCCGGTGGGGAGACAGTAGCTCCCACTGTGCTTGCTGGGTGCCACCGGCTGGCCGGTGCTGAGGCCACAGGTTGGCCGGTGGTGAGGCAGTAGCCTCCTCTGCTGTGCAGGTGCCACCGGCTGGCTGCTGGTGTGCCACCGGTTGGCCGGTGGTCTGGACAGAAGGATGCCTTCTGTCCAGGCTCCTATCGGTTGGCCGGTGCACTTCCATCGGTTGGCCGGTGGACTGAATTTCAGTCCACTTTGCCTCCTTTCTTTCTTGGCCCAATTCCTTGGTCACCTGAATTGATTCCTATCATCCAAAAACACTTGAAAGAGGATTAGAAAAATATGAGGGTGATTGTGATCATGAAAATAAAACCTTGAGGGGTTCGAGAGGTACAACATCTATGTCATTGTGGAAATTCATGGTGTTTATGTGGAGATTTAAAATGCAACTTCCATGAATTAGTGAATGATGTGGTTCTAGTCAAACATGCTTAAAACATTTTTAAAGGTGAATGATGTTTAGGGTAATATTTCCATTTAAAATTATTGGAATATCAAATCTTTTTTTGATTCCTAGATAACCTTAGGCCCCCTAGTTTCCTTAGTTTTTCGTCTTGGGGGTCTAAACCTCTTGGTTCATTGTGATCAAAATATCTTGATTCGAGGTACACACTTATCCTCTTCCCCATATACTTTTTCATTTTATATATTCTATATGGTGACTTTTCTCTGGTTTTAGTTAGTATTTGGGTATGGTAAAATGGTGTTTCATTTTGTTTTGTTTATAAGGTGGTCTTTTTCATGTTTGGAAGTGGTTAATCCAGAGTAATTATATTCTTATCCCTTAATCCCCTAGAGATTCATATCAAAGTAATGGATTTAAGATCTCTATATCATTTAATTGTGAGAATTCTGTTGGTATAATATTCTTCGTTTATCTTAGTGAATGGAAAGAATTCTCTTAATAAAGATAATGAAATAGACTATGTAAAATTGGGGGAAAATTGGGATGATTTCTTCCATAGGTGATTTAGTCAATTTATAATGGTTTATGTTTCGATATAAAGTATTTATTTACACTATTATTTATAATAGTTACTGTTATTAAATTACGATAAATTATTTTCATCATATGCTAAATCACTTAAATATAGTAACAAAATGGTAGTTGGGAAAATCTGGCATTGAGGATGTGTCTGTGTTTATAGCTAAGGATTTGTGCCAAAAATGATATTGTAGAGATTTATATTACTGGTTTTGATTGTTTTTTATGATGATAAGTTGTTAATTATCTTATTTTGATTCTATGGCCATGTTTTATGATTTTTATTACTTATGGGTATCGACATGTGTTTGATATTTTAGTTACAATTTGTTGGTACATATGGGAATGGTTGATGTTTCTGGTACTTTTGGAACTTTTGGGTGCTGATTTAGTGGCTTATTTTGATGGGAAACGATGTTATGTGGTGTTTATTTGTGTGTATATTTGTTTAGATTTTTGGTAGTTTTAAATATGTATTGGTAATAATGAAAATGAAAAATACATATGAGAATGGGATGGAATGGGAAAAAATTTGTTGTAAATGAAATTGTAATTTTCAGAAATTATGTGAAATGGTAGGAAATTAAGGTGGGAAATTGATGAAAATGATTTTTCAGTAAATTTGGAATTCAATTCCATAATAAATATAAAATTATTAGAAAATATAAAATTTTCACATTATTAAATGATGAGACTAAATGGAATCATGAATGATTGTTGTGGTTTTTTTTAATTCAATCTACTTTTGTGGTACAAAAATTGGAAACAATGGTTTTGGTGTGATAGTGGGAGTGTGATGATTTTGATGAGTTTTGTAGTTTAGTTTTGGTGAGAAACCTTTAGGTGTGTTCTTATTTTATAAATATATTTTTTTTATATTCATATACACCCCACCTAAGTTATATAACCTTACTAACACCCAAATTTTTGGGGTTCTTAGTGTCATCCCTAAACAATTGTGTTGATAATAGAGTGGATGGATAAATACTCCCTCTTCCAATCTCAACCATACAAACATGGAATATGTTTCTGATAGCATGATTTTTATGTGCACTTGATGGATGATCATGAGAGGACAATTTGGTATATTGTCGGGGGCATGCATGGTGGGAGGAGGGAATGAGGATGAGGACATTAATATTCATTCTAACTTTCTATTATGTAACATTGATATATAGTTTAGATGTGGATATGTGGTTATGTTTATGGACTAGTTCCAAATAGTATATTGAACACTGTTTGGGGTGAGGTATGTAGGGTTATAGTCCAACCCACAATAGATGTGAATATAGGTGTGTGTGTGTGTGTGTGTGTTAAATGGATATTGATGGATGATATAGAAGTTGTGGGAGCACTAAAATGTTATTCGATGGGGTGTGGAGAGTAATAAACTAGTGTGGAAGTGGTTCAGGGTACCATTGTGGTTATATTATTTGATGTTATTTTATTATCCATATATCTCATACTTACTGAGTGATCCTTTGTGAGTTATGTGGTAGTTAACTTTTTATGTTCTAGTTTGTTCTAATATTTATTCATAGATGAATTAGTATGATTCCTCAACATTTTCAAGGGTTTTCTTAGAGAGAATCTAACTGGGTATACATTTTTTCCACCCCTATATATAATATTGTTTTTTGGTTTTCAAGATAGATTTGGGTACTATTGTCTTAATTTCATACTTAGGGCTTCTAATTTCATTTTCAGTTGCTTCTAAGGACTTTACTTTTGTTTTTTCATTAAAGACTTTGTATCTAGGTGATATGACATGAATTCATGGTATCTTGGTAATATTTGTTATTTTATAGTTGATTAGTTTTTTTTATATATTCCTAGGATTTGTGAGTGTAATTACACCTATTTGTGTGAATTATACCATCAATACTAGTCATGATCGTATGGCCTAGTGCAGGTTGGATTTGGGGTCACCCTCATTATCAATTAAGTCTCTGAGGGGATTCCAGTAAGGGTGGTCCCAGAAAAAATCCATAAAATAGATGCCTTAGTGGAACTACATTGTAATAATGTTAAAAATAGAAATAGGCAATGGAGAAGGATTATCCTTTATTATAATTAATTTGTGTGATAGACTTCATGAATAATGGAATAGTATTGAGAATTTCACCGCATAAGAGAAATGATAATGATAGAGGGTGTGGTGGTCAAGCTACCCTTACTAAGAAAAAGAATGAGAAAGCCTCATTTAAAAAATAATTAAAAATTAATTCAATGTGGTTTTTGTTACCTAGTACCCTCCCACAAAATAACTAATATTCACTAAGTACCCATCCCAGGTCCATCAGGTGGTAGGTGGCCCTCAGAGAACCACCATTATCTCACCTTGGCACATTTGGTACCTGGTACCAATCTAGTAGGTAGCATATGGAAAATGTCTTTCAAGTAAATATGTCACATACTTGGACTATCCTCCCAAAACCAACCATGATCCTTCATTGAACAATTTGTTAACTCAAATATTATAAATTACACATGATTTTGCTAAAATATTTCCTAAAATCAATCCACTAAAATCTTGATCGAATAAAATATCCTCACCATAAAATAGTGCATCCATAGTCTATCAATGATCATAATACTGACCAACCTATTTTAACCCCAATCATCATACTCATAAAATCCCATAAATATAATATGTTACCAAACACGTCTTTATATTCCTGGTTACCGGTTAAAATAAACTCAAAGAGACTAATTCCGTTTTGGTACTCTCCACCATAGGAATCACCTACATAGTATACCATGGATAATCTACCACACACAATAATTGTAGCATACCTGATCATAACAAAAAATAACAGTTTCTTTGGATGATAGAATAATGATACAGAGGTGGTGGCATACCTCCTTGGGTTGGGAAACCCTATGAGGCAACCCTCAATTAAAAAAACAAATAAATTAATTAAATAAAATAATTTAGTGGGGAACTAAGCACCTGATACTCTCCAGTTGGGTACTCCATATCCATAGAGTACCCATTAAATGACTACAAGGTGGATAGTGGATGCCACAACACAATCCACATCTCACATGGGCTCATTAGGCACATGGTACTAGTCCATTGTGTACTCAATAGAATAAGTCCTCAATTGTAACTATCTCACACTAGGGAAACCTTCCCAAAAACAACCCTCAACCCTTCACCACCCCTTCTAAAAACTCACACCCAATTACACATTATTCTGATTAAATTTCACCCAATATCACCCACCTAAAAACCTTATCCACTACACCATGTATACCAAATGGTATCACTAGGTGTGTACCTAGATATAACCATACACATCATGGTCTAGAAACTAAAATAGGTTTGATATTTAACTCTTCCATGTACATCCTTGCCTCAATAGACATAATACATGGTGTGTTATTGAATACAACACAATGTTCAAAATTTAAGTCCAAGAATAACTCTATCTGAAACATGTAAATGAATTGCACAACGTTCTTAAATGACTAAAAGTTGTGTGATTAGGTTTCTTTCACTAGTTCCAATTTCTTTACCCATCGTCATTTTATTATGAACATCATGTGTTCTGCCACCATCTTTTCTTGACACTATCAACCAATCATCATCTCATTCCAACTGGAGGTTCCTCACTGATCACATCCATATTTAGTGACCAATATCATGATCAAGACATTCCCTAATAATCACAACTACGTGGACTATATCCACTCATTTATTCCACACATAACATGTTTCCCATTTTTATTCACTTATATAACTCATCATGTCAGGATAGAATCACAAAACCATCAACCATGGAAAAGTCTAGTGGAAATATTCTATCCAAATAACATAAAATAAATTAGATTATGGGATTATAAAATATAATTGAAATATTTTCTATTGTTCCAACCATTCATTTTATCTTCTATTGAAAATTTCCCTCTAATGAAGATTTTTTAGGAATAATAATTCCATAAAACATTAAAATCATAAAATTATGAAATTATAAGATTGAAGAAAGATAATGCATGAGATGGAAATTATAAATAAACTATACCCATTGAATTTGGGGGAAAATTTTTATTTGAAGCTAGATATACAAATATAATAATTAAATAGTTAAAAATAAATAAGAACTACCATAAAAATGGAGGAAACCCAAATTAATGACTCTCTTCCTTGACGGTGAATCATTGGCACATCATGGTTTTTCCATTGTTTTAAAATCCATCAGATACATGTTGATTATGATCACTAACAGCCAAAAAACAAATAAACCCAAAAACATGTCTCATAGTGTTTATGGTGTAAGTATGGTGTAAGATATATAATCTCTGAATTATAGATAATATTATCCTATTTATAATAATAGGGATATGGAACCATGTGATTTAATTAAAATCCAAAATAGGGTTAGTCCTGGGCCCAAATCATAAGTATAAACGTTATATATATCCTAGAAAATACCTCATTCAAAACACAACAATTTTTTTAAAATTTCATCTAGGGATCCGTCTAAGATGTATCATTCTTCACATACAAGGGATTATATTTATTTAAGAAATTAATAGTAAACAATACTTAAAAAACTAGTTGAAAATCTCATTATAACTCTACCTATGGGTGAACAATATGTCCCAAGATCAAAGGGTTGGTCATAAAGTATTTTTTATATCATTTTATATGGTAAATTTACCATTCTATCTATTTTAGGGTTTTAAGACTTAAAAAATAAAACAATTAGTTATGAAATTCTCTTAAAAAAATATAGGTCACTATAATCTCCGTACCATTACAAGTTTCAACCTTTAAAATAAAATATCTCATGTTGTTAAACAAAAAAGTTCATAAAATAACCTAATTACAAATAGTAGTGGACACTAAAAAATGATTTGTTGACATTTTTAGGCACAAATTATATATGAACAATGAACAATAACTATACACATCACCATTATAAAAAATTCCATACCTAAATATCTACTTCTTTATTAAAAAAATTCCCTCAAGATTAATCTAAGGAAATAGCTCAATAAAATCATAAACACATCATAAAGAAATCGTTTCTATATCAAAAATCAAATAAAATTTACATCTACAATTCTTCTATTTTAATAGAATTATGTGAATTTATGAACCATTGATGTCAACATAGAATTAGTTTGTTAACAATGGTGATTTCCATAAAATCATTTTACTCCCCATCTTTATTTAATTACAAAGATGCCTATAATATTAGATCAAATAATTCATACTCGACTCCCCCGCCAAGAACAATAATGAAACATTTTATTCAACCCTTTATGTAACTCAATGTAACATACTCTATAGGGCCAACTCTTAATTCTTATTTTATCTCAATAAGGACCGTGTACTAATTTTTTTGCTAAAACACAACAATAACACCAATAAACTCTATAAATATTTACTTCAACATCAACAAAACCAAGCATTCACACTTTTTACTCAGTACTATAATTTACCCACTTTCAAAGACAAGACATTTGGGTAATTTATTTTCCTTTACCAAAGCTACATATATTCTCATAATAAAGATACATTGGCCTCCTCAATCCTACAAAAAATAGAAAATCATCTCATTATTGAACCATTCATCTCTAATTTTACGTGGTACATATTTACATGTTCATATAACTATGTTATATCGGCTTCAGGCACTAGGTTAACACCTTCTAGGACATGAGTGGCCATAACCCCAACCTGCTAAATGACATGCCTCAGAAAAAAATTAAGGATTCCATAAATAATATCTCGGGTAAAATCAAATCATGTAGAAATTGTTACTTTATAATAGATACTAATAACCACCTAGTTAGTTAGACTTGTGTAATAAATAAATTCACACTAACAAGCTTGGGGATGATCAATACCCTGCCTATTCTAAAAATGGTATCATTCCCCCAAATCAAGGATAATATGACATGTTATAACAAGTGAACACTATTGTCGGATATGGTAAAGAAGAAAATATTGTTCTATATTATGCCTCACTCCTCTAATAAGACCGACTATATTGTGTCTTTTTACTCAATAACCTCATACACACTATAATCATGGGTATCTATAATAATGGAAGTGGATGGTAATTTCAACTTTCTTGTAATATAAACAATATTAATGTGGTAATATTTTGGGAAATCAAGAACTAATATCAACCTAAGGTTCGTATCTCTATGGGATAAAATAAAAATAAACATTTTTATCCTTTTATAACATAAAACTCTTAAAATGAATATAATGAACTCATTAATTCAAGGAAACACTATCACTGTTGACTCCTAGTCAAGAACAATATCATATCTTCTTGAGGTAACACACTGACTCTAACTAGAGTAGATTAGCTTCATTGTAATTCAGAGTATGTTAATATACACCAATAGATCGTCACACCATGAATAAGACACAATACAAGGATCATCATCTAGACATAAATTGTTTGAAATAGACAAAACATGTGATTCACTGACTCTATCCAACCTCCTTCCACATATGGGTCAAACTCAACGTCAAATTGAGTTGGCCTTCCATACCAACCCTCATGTGGTTAACTCGTCCAATGGGTAGTCGCAACATTCTTAGTGGAACCTACCATCAAATCCCCTACTAGAGGCTCTTATCCTTTCATAATGGGAGGTGTATATTCCCTTATCTCATGGGGTATAGATAGAAACTAAATGAGTCCTGAAATAGATGCCTCAATTCCCACCTGATCAGTGGCTAAGGGCATTTTCATTACCATGGGAACATCATGAACCTACATATGAATGAAAAATTAATTTTAATAAGATAAAAACATATAATTAATAAGATGAATAAGGAGTAATTTAAAGTATACTTATTTAGTCATTCTAAATAATAAAAGGTTAAAAAGACTAAAAACACTATATGTGATGCATGTTCCATCTTTTATATTCCCTATAGATGATTTCATTACCTCTTTGGTCAATTAGTTGTTGTAAAAGTACTTGAAAGAAGGATAATTTTTATAATTAATTGATGCATTGTTCTTTGGTCTAATAACATAATGAGAATTCTCTTGGAAGTGTAATTTTATGCTTCCCAAACCAGACCACTAAAGACTCATAACTTCAAACTTCATACCCGAAAAGAATCTTCTTTGTTACCACTCAAACATGACCAAACCCACTCGAGCCCTACCAAGATAATAAGTTAGTATTACTATTCCACACCAATCCCATAATTATAATAATCAGGGCTAGTGACTAGAAATAAGGAAAAAAAATATCAAAGATAATTAGCCTTTGAATAATATAATCATAAAACAACCCACATGTATCCAATTTAAATAATAACAAACAACCACCCTTGAAATAAAAATAACTAAACTGTATTATAAATTTATGTCTAAGATAGAATTTATCTATCATAACACCACATATTTAGACTCCAATAATAAAATAAAATATAAAATCAAAAATATCCCATATTATGGCATCCCATGGAATATTAAAACACCTCGTCATTGTAACAACACCTTCTATAATCAGCAACGACAACGGCTATGAGAAAACACCATCAAGTGATAAAATGAACCATCTTTATGAGATACACATCAATCATAGTTAGGTTTAAACTATGTGTTATCTTCATAGAACCAACTTGTGTGTGAGGAACACCTTTGTAGCGGTGAGTATAAATATACTCAATTAGATGAAACAAAAATAAAGAGGAAGATATAAACACTTTTTTAGATCAAAAACCAAATATAAGGGGAGAAATAGAGACTCCCCAAGGAAAACATATATATTCATTAAGTATTTCAAAAAAATTCTATAATGGAAACCCAAGTAGATAACACTAATTTTATGTTATATCTTAAGAGAAACTATGATAGACCATATGTTTTCCAGACTAAAAATATCTGAAATACATAGATATGATAATCTCTATGTTATCTTATCAACCCATATGGATGTCCCACACCTCTTCAAGGATAATGTATCTTAGTTGAAGGGGTTTTTGACTCCATGGATGGAGGAACACCACCCTGAATCATGGGGTGTTAACAAATCAATAATTTGTATAAGTTACCCACTAATCAATGATGGGATTTTTTATTAAATAATGGGATTATTAACATTTATACTATATTACCACTATCTTAGGAAAATGTAGGTACCGACTACATTCTCAAAATTCATGAAATTATCTTAATTTAAGAACCATTACATGGGTTTTTGAGGTGGGTTATAAAAATATAATGTATTTGGGGTCCATTCCCTAATCATCTATGTTCCACAAGGGGTTACCAACTTCTAAACCTTATAACACATGTAGGGACCCACACCCTAATGTTAACATGTCTCTAAGGGGGTTGTAGAACCCCTTAATCCAATGCCCTCACTCAAACCATGTCCTCATATATATAAATATATATAATCTTCTGAAATTATTAAATGTATCACACAAATTATTCAATAAAAAATATGATTATACTGTTTAGTTCTACATGGATAAATTCTCATAATAAACTATCCATTTGTAAAATTTTGACATTCAAGAGAGAAGATAAAAAAATATTAACAAAGGGAAATTATATGGAATTTGTTATTGTAAAAAGGTGTCTGTACTATGAAGGATCAATTAAACATGTATAAATACCTCCCAAATGGGTAGTTTTAAATAAAATACTGTGTATACCTATCTATCTTCTAATATATGATCTTAAGGGTTAGTCAACATATACTCTCAAGTCCCCGAGTATAGTAGCCCAAACATTTCACAGTATGTTTCTCTTAAATACGTTAAATTCTTTAGATAGAATATATTACATGAAGCATATATTTTATGTGAAAATAATTCGTTATTTATAGTTTATAGTCATAACATTTCTATTAAACATAAATTATCCACTTCTGGTATTTGAATTTTAAAGAATGGACATATATAGTTGCGATCAGGATGACATTTGGAGTCTGATAGAATCAATTTAATTTTTGGTGCATAGTAACTTATGCCTATGAATAGTAACATATCCTTATTAATAGTAACATAAACTTATTAATAGTAATATGAACCTTATTAATGGTAACCTTACCCATGAAAGTGTAAATAAAATTTAGACAACATAAAAATGAAGATGAATATTTTAAGTGAATCTATTTTTCAATAAAATGATGATTTTAATTAAAAAAATTATCATATTTAGAAAATTATTTTTGAAAATAAGAGTACACATTTTTATTTTAAATGTCAAAAAATGGGTAGGGTCAAATTTTCGTATTTTTCTGAAATAGTTTACTTTTTGGGAATAGTAAAATACGATAAATTATGATAGATGCTAAATACATGATTTATCGAGCCATGTATGATGCCCTACTAAGGTAAGAATATATGGATAGAACTCAAATACACTTATTACTATTTTTTACAAAGAATCATCACTATTTATTTTGTTAGGAAAAAAATAATTAACTAATTATTAAAATATTAAGAAAACCTTCTTCCCCTCCACTATATAAACCACCCCTCATCCCCTCTTACTTTCACACAAATTAAGATTTTATCCTTTCCTGAGTATTGAAAAATATAATTCATAATCCCTCCCCCCATATCCAATACCTTTTGGTCTAACCAAAAGGCCAGAAATGAAGGCCTTAAAGAGATTCTCAAGGAGAAGTATTAAAGAGGTGAACCTGTCTTCCTTCTTCATTCAACTTCTTTTTCATGTTCCATTATTTTGATGATCTCTTCTCACCTCCCCTCATAAAAATAATATAATAATTATATTAAATTATATGAACTATAATTTTATTAATCTAATTTAATTTTTCATCATCATTTCTCTTTCCCCCTACTTGGAAACTAAAAATAAAAACACCATCCGAAATGAGTTAATTTATAACATTCAAGGATGATGGGTTTTTAATTTCTATTACCTTGTTAAATTCTGGACATGAAACCATTTTTATGGATGAAAAAATCATTATATATTTAATATATCCTATTTAATGTTCTGGAATCATTTTTTACACATGCTATTAAATTATAAACCAAAATGACTTTGTGGAGATCAAAAAACAATCAAAATAATCCAGGCATTTATCCTTAAAATTTTGTATAATGATTCATCCTATACCAAAATAACCAAAGGATTTATATGATCATTTATCTTTATATATGATCATTATTAACTCATTACTTCAATTATTGATTTCAGTTTCCATTTTACATGGATATCTATACAATTATACAAGTAAACTGATCATAAAAACTTTGAAAATATGTGCTCCAAAATGATGAAATTGAATTTCTTAACCCATATAAAAGGCCATAAATTAACGTAATGAAGACATAATAAGACAATTCAATATATATAATGTTCTTTAATTTGTAATTAATTAATCTAGTTTTACCATCCAGGACATTAAGATCAAAGGAATGACACATTCAGGCATAAGGTAAGGGGTTTCTTATCACAAATTGTTTCCATGATATTTCCATTTTCACTACTTCTTTCATGTATGTGGTTTATTTTTATAGAAATTTGATATATAATATAATGATTCTATTTATATTAATGTTATTTAGTTTTTCACTTGATGATTGTTAACTTGATTAATTATAGCATTGTAAGGGACTTTGTTTCAATTTCCATTTCATTGTGATTTACTAGGTATTGTTCCCTTAACCGTGCTTATGTGGTGTAACTACTACCCTTTTAGATCATATTTGATTTTAAAATTATAATTAAATTATATATCTATATACATGTCACATTTATATTATTATTGTCTTATATGTACACCATTTTACATATGGTGTTTATGTTGAATGTTGCTGTAACTGTGGAAATATTGATGAATATGTATCCTCTACTTAATATGGATATTGAAAAAGAATATTGTTAAAGTATTAAATCAATGTATAAATAATTATTTGTACTATAAGTGTTGATTGGGGTCCTCTATAGCCCCTCGATTCATCGATAGGTCTCATGAAACAAATCAGTTGGAGACAAACCCTTCAAGCTTGTTTCCAAAAATCATACAGGTTTATACCCACACACTTAAACTGTCTTGATGGTATAATGGTTCATGTGACAGATACGTGGTGTCAAAATATTAATCATTCACTTTATTCATTATTTAGTTATTACTGTCCATTATTTTT
Organism: Viscum album; assembly: GCA_963277665.1. Taxonomy (NCBI): domain Eukaryota; kingdom Viridiplantae; phylum Streptophyta; class Magnoliopsida; order Santalales; family Viscaceae; genus Viscum; species Viscum album. Next base: position 822,793,333 of record OY728148.1, on the reverse strand, counting down.
TTACTTTGTAAAACTCTATGGATAGATTTTTTATTCTCAGCTTATTGGTGGGAAGTGTTTTTATTTATTCATCATTTTATATTAGTTAGGTCCAATTGATTATGATTCACTTATTATTAATTCTGAATTCTACTATATGTAACTATTACTGATAATTTGAGCTCACCCTTATTATGTTTCCTAAGGTTATAAATAAGATAATATTGAATAAGCTTTCAAGTAGGAAGTTTATTTCAGTTTATTATGTATCATGTGGTATTTTTATCTTTACAAATATACTTTGGGTATCATGTATGTAATCTAGTATTGCAAAACTCCTAAACTAATTGATCATTCAGGATTGATTACCTATATTTATGCCAATATATTGAAATAATGTAATGACTCTAGGCTTCAAGGTTTGGGGCGTTACAGTTGATGTCAAAGTTTTTTTAACAACAACCTTGTAAACTAGATTTAGGAAACATAGTTCAGAGGAAATAACCCTATGATAGACTTCTAGGATAAGCATAGAGTAATGTCCTCAAATTTTGGTAAGGTAGAGACTATGTGGGTATTATTATAAAACACATCAATGTATGGATACTACAAGTGGATGTGGTTCTGTCGTAGATGTACCTAGGAGTAACAACTCCGAAAATGGGGTTTGGGATTGACGTAAGGTATCATTGTACATGACAATGAGAATTACTGATCACCTAGTTTTACACCATGAGGGGATATACTTAGGATAATTCACATTTTCTTTACAAACCATAATGAATTATTTCAAAGTAAATAGAAACAATATTTATGATTATGATATTATTTGTGCATACTTTTTCAAATTATGTTAAGTGTTTGATAGTTATAAATATTTAATTGTGACCCAATTTATTGTATTCAATTATTTAGTGATGGCACCTAATGGAAGAAGGGGAATAAATACCAACAGACAATGTTGGGATTACCCCACTGAGAAATTCAATACAGTAAGTGTTTGAGAGGATCATATCATCACCAAATTGGGGAATCTTACTCAGATTGTGACGAATAACCATGCTACACCTGTGTGGGATTGTTTCATATGATAAAATCCCTCATCTGTTAGTGGGACTACAAATTCGGTGGTATTTTAAGTGGATCATGTCCCTTGGAATGTTTTTTCTAGCCTTGAGATTTAATGAAAATGAAAAGGTAGTACATTAAGTATATCACCTCAAGGGTGATACTGATCCATGGTGCTCCTTGATCCAGAATACCATAGAAGAAGAATAAATATAATATATGGAATGAATGACTTTTAAGGAAATATTCATCGAAAAATAATTTCCTCCGGAATAATGAACTTAAATGAAGAGTAAATTCATTATCCTAAACAAAATAGAATAATAGGGTGTTTCATAGTATGAAGCTACCTTCACAAGACTAATCAGGTATGAAATAGATTACATATGTGATTCAGAAGACATGATTGATCATTTCTTTAAATATATTAATCCAGTTCATCAAAGGTCACTTGCTTCTCAAACATTTTCATTATATAATGAAATTGTATTAAATGCAATAAAAATAGAGAAATAGTTTTCTTGATCAAATTTTTTCAATGGAAACCAATGTAATAAGCGGTACTCTGATAACCATGGAAAAGGTGAAGAAAAAATTAATAATAATGGAATGAATAAATTCCCATTATGTGAGAAATGTGGAAATAATAATCTTAGGAAATACTTAGAAGGAATGGTAGTCTACTATAAGGGTCAAGAAAAGGGTCATATATCTAATGAATGTAAGGGGAATAAACAAGTTAATGACGTTCCATGCTATACTTTTAGAGAGATGGGACACTATGAAAATGAGTTTCCTAAGTTCAAAGGAATCATGTCTCATAAAATCCCACAAGAGCAAGGGAAAGATTATGTGTTTTCAACTAAGGATGTTGAATTTCCTAATGATTTGATGGTAGGTACATTAATTATTTCCTCAAAAATAGCTAAAGATTTATGTGATTTTATATCATCACATTCCTTTATATCTTCCTTGTTTTCTAATAAAATTAGATCCTTCCAATTGGATTAAATAAAGGACATGTCAGTCAGAAAACATAAGGGAAGTATTGTTGCAACATATATATGTCACTTAGTCCCCTTTGTGACACAAAAACATACTTTACTTTCTGACCTTATCATCAAACCTATGATTTAAATTGAAATAATTCATGTTATAAATTTGATTTTAAATTATGATGCAAAAAAATCAATTTCAATAAGAAGGAAGTGACAATTTTTATGAATGATGTAGAATCCCTTATCTTTTGAGTAGAAACATCATCGTCTAGATCTTATTCAGATCAACCTTCCACAGCTCTTCTAAATGAAATTCTTGGGGAGGAAGAGAAAACATCATCTATGGATATTCAAATTGAATATATACATATAGTGCAACAATATAATGATATTTTTCTAAAGGATTTACATGGAAGTCCTCTAAATTTGGATGTTGAGTTCTTTATTGATTTAATTCCATGTGAAACACATATATCGAAGACACCATATAGAAAGGAAACTGTGGAATTAGGGTAGCTAAAGAAATAACTTGAGAAATTGAGTGACAAAGGATCTAATCGAACTAGTGCTTCTCTATGGGGATCCCCTATCCTCTTTTCCAAGATGAAAGATTGATCCATGAGGCTATACATTGATTATATATACATCAATATTATTACAATAAATAAAAAGTATCATCTATCACACATTATTTATTTATTTGATAAACATCATGGAGCCCAATTTTTGTTTTTTAATATTTACCATTGATATAGATATCATCATCTGTGCATCAGTAAGAAATATATTTCTAGGAAAACATTTCTAACCAGGTATGGGAATTACGAGTTTACATTTTTTCCTTTTTCACTGACTAATGCACCCTCAGTTTTCATGGATCTGATGAATAAGTTTTTCAAGGAATATCTTTATGAATTTTTTATGGTATTTATCATTGATATCCTAGTATACTTAAAAAGCTATTAATACCGTGAGAATCACTTGCAGGTCATTCTGAAAAATCATAGAAGAAATGAATTGTATGGGATGATTACAAAGTGTGAATTTTGTCTTCAACTAGTTTTTTTTCTTGTCCATGTTGTCTGTAAGTATGGAATCTTAGTTCAACATGCAAAGGTAAATTAAATCAAATAATTCCTTATGACAATGAATAGAACTGAGGTACATGGTTGTATTTTCTTAGAATGTCACTATTGGCATTTCATTCAGAATTTATCCAAACAGACTGTCCCACTAACTAATCTCAAGTGTAAATGGGTTAAGTTTGTATAGATGAAATATTGAATAGAATTCTTTGAATAATTGAGAAGAATATTGGTTATTGCTCTAATTTTGACTCTACCCTCTAATAATAATATATTTATTATATATAGTGATGCATCAAAGAATGAATTTGGTTGTTTCCTTGTGAAAAATGATAAAGTTGTTGTTGATTCATTGAAGTTGTTGAAGACTTATGAGAAAAATTATCCAACTCAGGATATTGGGTTAGCATCTATAATCATTTCTCTAAAAATATGGAGACACTATCTATATGGTGAAATATGTGAGATATATACAGATCAAAGGAGTTTGAAATAAAATTTTACAAAGAAATAATTCAATATGAGGAAAATGAGAAGGCTTGAGATACTATAATACTATGATTATCTAATACCATGCCACCCAAAAAAGTCATATTTGGTGGCAGATGCATTAGGTAAGAAAGATCAAGAACTTATGACCCAAGTGAGGACTGAGAGAGATCTTATATCCTGTATCTACAAAATATTTACATAGGAATTATTAAGGAAGGGGAATCATCTTTCCTATTTCAAATGATGTATAAACCATATTTACTAGAGAAGATATAAATTACTCAATCTGATGATGAGAATCTACAGAAGAAAATTAAAGCTATTATGGATGAAATATTGGCATACTTTGTGTATGAGGGTGGAGTTTTGAAATTTGGGAGGAGGTTATAAGTTCTATCTGTACCTGAGCTAAAAAGGGAACTATTAGATGATTCTCAGCTCAACTATCTCTATACACCCTGGTAGAAATAATATGTATAGGGATATTAAGGATAATTTTTTGTGGGATAACATGAAGTGAGAAATTGCAAGCAACGGGTCAAGGTGACACGTTTGTCAAAAAGTTAATGTCGAGAGACAACATCCTAGATGGTTTACGAAACATATACATTTTCCTATGTGAAAGTTGGATGATATTATGATGGGATTTGTCACAAGACTAATAAGGACACCTAGAAGGAATGATGTGATATTGTTAATTGTTGATCGTCACACAAAATCGGCACATTTCCTTATTATAAAAGAGGATTTAGAACTTGAGTTCCTAAAAAAATTATATTAATGATTTTTTAAGACTTCAAGGTGCACCTCTATCGATTGTTTCTGACGGAGATCCCCAAAATACATAATAATTCTAGAAAAGTATCTAGAAGGATTTAAATACTATACTTTATATAAGTACTGCTTATCACCCCCGAACTGAGTGGCAGTCTGAAAGGATTATTCAAACACTAGAATACATGTTGAGATCATTCTCTCTTGACATTCAAGGTATGCAGGATCAATAATCTCCTTTTTTGGAATTTTCCTACAATAATAGTTACCATTATAGGATTAAAATGGTTATATATTAAGCATTATATCGTAAGAGGTTTTTGAACTCCACCTTGTTAGGATAAAGTTGGTTAGAGGAAACTTTTAGGCCCAGAACTTATTTAAGAGAAAAATGAAAAGGTAAAGAAAACTCAGGGCCCTATTAAAGCATCCCAATGTAGGAAAAAGAGTTATGTTTTCAACCATAGAAATTTTTCTTAATTTAAATTAAGATATCATGTATTTCTAAAAGTATCTATGTGTAATGGTGCCTTAAGGTTTGGTAATAAAGGGAAATTGAGCCCCCGGTATATCAGACTATTTGAAATTCTAGAAAGAATTGGATTTTTTTCTTAAACTTTATAAATTCCACCATGTCTCTCCAAATTTTATAATGTGTCGCATGTGTCATTGTTAAACAAATACATGCTAGACCCAATTCATGTACTCACCTATGATGAAATAGAGATAAAACCTAATTTTTTATACTATAAAGATCCAATATAGATTCTTAACACGGGGGGAGCAGGTATTGAGAAATTAAACAAATCTAATAGTAAAGGTTCTTTGGAGAAACTATATAAATGAGGAAGCAATGGGGGAACCTAATGATGCTATAAATAATAACCACCCAAATTTTTTTAATGATCTTTATACATGAAAATTTTCTAGGACAAAATCTCCCAAGGTGGGAGGAATATAACACCCCAAACATTTTATGATATGTTTCTTATAAATATTTTCAATTCATTAGATTGCCTATATTTCATGAATCATTGATTTTATGTGAAAATTAATTGGTTATTTTTAGAATATATTCATAACCTAGTCGCTAAACATAAATTTTCCACTTCCTTGTTTTTAATTTTCCAAAAATAGACATACACAGTTGCGATCTGGGCGATATTTAGAGTCTAATATAATCAATTTAATTTTTGATGAATAATAAAATAAACCAATGAATAATAAATTACCCTTATGAATAATAACCTACCCTTATTAATGGTAATATTTCCCTTTTTAATGGTAACCTTACTCATGAAAGTGTAAATAAAATTTAGACACCTTAAAAATGATGATGAATACTTTTAGTGTTGGTATTTTTTGATTAAATGATGATTTTAATTTAAAATTAAATTCCTCATATTTAGAAAATTATTTATGAAAAATGGAGTTAGGTTTTGGATTATACAAGTCAAAAAATGGTTTGAGTGATTTTTTGGTATTTTTCTGAAATACTTGAATTTTTGGTAAATAGTAAAATATGTTAAATTATAAAAAATGCTAAATACATGATTTATTGAGTCATGGATGATGTCCTGATAATATAATCAAACTTGGGTCAAAATAAAATGAACATATTACTATTTTTGTCAAGTAATCATCATTATTTCTTTTCTTAGGGAAAAATAATAAACTAATGATTAAAATATTAAGAAAATCCTCATCCCCTCCACTATATAAACCACCCCTCATCCCCTCTTCCTCTCACACCACTCAAGCATTGATCCTGGCCTATGATTTTCCAAATAGACTTCCCAAGCCCTCCCCTCATGTCAAATACCTTCTGGTCTCACCAAAAGACCAATAACAAATGCCTTAAGGAGATTCTCGAGGAGGAGTACTCAAGAGGTGGACCTCTCTTCTTTTTTCTTTTTTCTTATTTTACAAGTTACATTCTTTTATTTCTCTATCATCACCTCACCTAATCCAAATTCTATGAAAATTACATTACCTTATATTAATTATAATTTTATTATGCTAATGTAATATTTTATCATCATTTCTCTTTACCCCTCCTCTTATACTAAAAATCAAAACGACATCCGAGATTTGTAAATTTATCACATTCAAGGATGATAGGTTTTCAATTAATAATACCATCTTAAATTATGGTCCAAAATCTATTTTTATGGTTGAACCAAGTAAATTTTTATTTAATATATCCTATTTATTTTTTAGAGTCATTTTTTACACATGGTATTTAATTATAAATGAAAATGAGTTCGTGGTGGTCAAAAAATAGTCAAAATAATCCAAGCATTTTTCATTGAATTTTTGTATAATGATTCATCCTCCCCCAAAATAACCAAATAATTTATATGATAATTTAACCATATGTATGATAATTAATGACTCAAAACATTAATTCTAGATTTCAATTACCATTTTCCATGAACATCCATACTATTATACAAAAAATCTGATGATAAAAACTAAGAAAACATATAGTTCCAAATAATGAAATTGAATCTATTAAGACAACTAAATAGACATAAATGAACTTAATAATGTCATAATAAGTCAGTTACATTTATAAAGGGATATGGAATTTTTAATTAATGAATCTAATTTCAATATCCAGGACATTAAGATCAAAGGAAGAACATGTTCGGGAAAAAGGTAAGGGGTTTCTTATCTCACTCTTATTTCCATGAGATTTCAATTGATCGCAACTCATTTCTTGTATGTGGTGTATTTATACTGATATTTTATATATAATATAATTATTCTATTCATATTCATCGTATTTAGTGGTTCTCTTGATGATTATTAACTCGATTTATTAAATTGTTTTAAGGGACTTTGTTTCAATTTCCATTTAATTGGGATTTACAAGGAATTTTGCACCAAATCGTGATTATGTGGTGTTACTACTACCCTTTGAGATCATTATTCATTTTAAAATTTAATTAATTTATATATATATATACATGTTACATGGATATTATTATTTTCTTAGTCTTATACCATTTTACACACGGTGTTTATGTGGAATGTTACTTTATCTATGGAAATATTGATGAATATGTATCCTCTAATAAAAGTGGATATTTCAAAGGAATATTTTTCTTGTAATAAATATTTTTATAAATAATTATTTGGACTGGAAGTGACAAGTGGGGCCAGCTATAGCCCCTTTATGCATCAAGACGTCTCATGAGGCAAATCAGTTGGTGAAAAACCCTTCGAGTTTGTTTCCCAAAATCAGACGAGTTTCTACCCACAGACATAAATTGTCTCATTGGTATAACAGTTCATTCTCCTGATACATGACATCCAAATATTAATAATTCTATTTATTCATTATTCATTTATCACTATCCATGAGGTTTTCACTATGAAAAAATCTATTGATGCATTTTTTTCTCTCATCTTATTAATGGAAAGTGTTTCCATTTATTCATCAAGCCACATTAGTCATGTCTAATTGATTATGATTCACATATTATTGATTCATTATTCCACTATATGTAACCCTTAATGATCATTTTAGCTCAACCTTATTTTTTCACTTTCCCTAGGTTATAAATAATAGAACCATGAATAATGTTTTAATGAGGTAGTTTATTTCAGTTTATTATGTATCATGTTATATTTTCTATCTTTCCAAATGTACCATAGGTATATTTTTTGAAATTTAGTCTTAAAAATTGATAAAATAATAATTCCTTCAAGATTTATTTCTTATATTCATTCTGATATAATTTAATGATGCACCGACTCTGAGATTTCGGGTTCGGGCATTACACAGGGTCAGGTGGTATCAAACTACACCCCATGTCCACCTTTCTACACTAATGATGCAACCAATGGGATTACCACAATCATATATTATGGCCATCTAGTAAGATTCTTGGGGTGAGTGTGAGTGAGGAAAAATCACACTAAATGAAAATGTGTTGGAATGTGGGGAAATTAATAAGTCTAAATATTCTTTTTGGAATGTGGGTGGGCCTAAGGGGGGACAAAACATGTCTGAAAGGTAAAATGTGGCTCCTAGAGGGACAAGACCCATCATCCATTTTAAAAAGTAAGGGTTCATGTTATATCATTAGGATGTAGTTATTAAATCATTTTTAAAGGTGGTACATATTCATAAGTGTAGTGGAACTACTAGGGTTAAAATATGTGGTCTAGAATGAGGATGTTGTTCTCTAAATGGTGAGAGAATACAAAACCCCAGAAAGATAAAGGTTTAATGTTTCTAATGATGTCATAAATGTGTATCTTTATTTTCAAGAGCCTACCTTATTTGGACTCCATAATTAAATGATCTTTTCCTGGAGTACAATTAGGATGTGTTTCCTTCTAGGAATTTTCTCTGGGTGTGTGTCAGTGAGGAAAAAGAAACTAAAAGATCATGTGTTGTCCTATAGGGATATTAATTAGTCTGATGATCCATTCCGGAATGTGGCTATACCTTAGGGGGAATAACATGTTTCTCTTGGGAAACTGTTAGTTCATGGTGGGCCATAACCCGATGCCCATTATAAAAAAAGTTGGTGTCTCTGTATTGTTAGTGATGGCCATTTGTTACATCTAGCATCTTACATAACTCTAGTTTGCACTTGGATGTAAAAAACGGAGTGTACCCAAATGACTAAATGTGGTTTTATCAAGTTACATTCTATAGATCTTATTTATTCTCTATTAAATTCACCTCTATGAAACCACATCTTCCATATCCATTGACACCTATCATTATCACCAGGACATATCTTTTTTAAAGCTAGATCTGCCTTACCATCATTGCCATCTCTAGTGACTATTCACACCATTGTGTTATCAACCAATCGTCACCACCACCCAAACCATCTCAAATCACCACAACCAAACCATGTTAGTTTTTCCCTCTCCTTTATATTTTCTAACTCACCATATCATAATATTATAATCAAACCATTAACCATTACAATGTATATCGTTAATAATTCATCATGAGAAAAAAATAAAATGTGAGGGGATAATAAAAGTTAAGGGAAAAGTTATAAGGAGTTCTAACTAATCAACTTCTCTTATATCATGATTTTATCTCTATCAAATATTTTATGAGATAAAAAATCCTTCAAATTTTATTAATGATAAAATTATAGAATTTGATGATCAAAAAAGAATAATAAATATAAATTAAAAGTAAACTATAATAATATAGTTTGGGGAAATAATCATTCTTTATTATAAACATAATAATATATTTATTGATGTGTGAAAACTCAAAATAAATTTTTAATACGAATAGAGAAGCTAATAAGTAAATATTCCATACCTTGTTGGTGTATTATAATTTCTATAAGATTTTTCATTTGTTCATGAATCTATTATATCCACATTGATCATGATCCCAACACCATTAAAATAAAGATCCCCATTCCCAAGCCTTAAAGGGTATATTTTTTTGGACATATAATCTCTTAATTAGATATATTATAAACCTATGTATAGAAAAAGGCCCAATTTACCAAGATTTAATTTAACTATCAAAAAGTCATGGTCTGGGGCCTAAATCCCAATGAAAAAAGTTCTACATTTCTTAGGTAAAACACCATGTTCTAGACATGAATACAATGTTGAAATTTATATATGGGATCTATATCAAATATATCATCATTTAAATGAGAATGATAAATATATATTTATTAAATAAATATTAAGTATCCATCAAAAATAAACTTTCTAAAAATCTCATCAATACTCACCCCATGTAGTAATACATTGTCCCATGATCAATGGAATGATTGGATAATATTTATAGTCATTTTTTAAGGTAAATTTATCATCTTACCTTTTATGGATTTAATGATTCAACATTCAAAAATAATTTAATACATACACAAGGAAAAACCCTACCCAAGATAAGGCATGCAGTATGGGTCAAATCCACCTTACCCACTCACTATGGTGGTGGCATGAAAGAAACCATGTTCTTGTGAACAACCCCTTATATTGGACTCCATTTACCTCTATATATCTTACACCTTCTTTTTAAATGGGAAATGGAATGTCCTAGGGGACACCACATGGCCTGATATACACTGATTCAACCAATTTAAAAATTTTACATGAGCATTCGAATCTAAAAAATGAGTAGTTGTATCACACCAACCTATAAATAAACCAAAACGAACATTACACAAATCCCAAATTTCATTCATTCTATTCATATTCCAGTAAAAAATTTCAAGGGTACCATATGTAATGATGGGAATTATTTACCCATTTTCATATATAATGAATAAATTAGGTAAAACATAAAAAACTAAATAATATAATGTTAATTTAAATTTACAAGATACATCATGTAAATATCAACCCTGAGACAAGTTTTGGATGACTAATAAATAAAACTATAATTAAAAAAATAAACACACTATTATCAACATTTGGAACATAATAAATCTAAATTACACTACCTTCATACCCTCATTACTGAGACAATGGTAAAAATTCTAAATGAATATAAGACTATTTATGTAGCTACAAAATAATTCTAAAGATAGAATTATATAGACACCATGTATTATACATAGTGTGTTAGTGGAAACCTATTTTTATACCAAAAAATATTTTAAATAATAGATATGAATGAAAAGGCATATAAACTTTCTTGAAGTATTATTTAATAAAATATTTTTTTTAGATTTTATAAAAAAATATATGATGATATCAAGTACATAGTTGAAAATATAAATAAGAGAAATATATAATAAAAACTAAAAAACATCATGGGACAGTACCTAAATGAATAAGTTAGGGAAACCAGATATCCTTTTTTTATAAAATAATCAATCTCAAAATCTATAATAATCATCGTATCCATGATAATATCTAGATGTGTGCAGTAAATAAGATTTAGTGTAATATGATGCTATTATAAGTAGTTTATAGCTAGAGTGTTCTGCTAAACTAATGATGAAAAATATTTGAAGAGATTCCACCTTACCTCTATGGGTACCTTTCTTTGGAACAATCTAAAATACATAATGTATTCTCATAATGTTTTACTAATAAATGAAATATATTCTATAACACATGACTCCAATCCTTTTTTGCTATAAAAACCCCATCAATGAAATAAATTATTATAATAGGATTTCTAAATAAAGTGGAATATCCAAATAAATGGTTAAACTATGTGAGAAAAAAAAAATTATAAAATAATTTAAATCAATCCAAACACCTCTTTATCATTAAAAAATTCATAAAGATACAATAAAATTTATTAATTATTTAAATATGTTCATTACATAAAATTATTTCACAAAATTATATATGTATTTTATACAAAAATTGTAATGAGTCACTTGGACTTATTTAATACAATAAACATAAATTAATATATTCATACACAACATTGTAATTTCAAAACACCACTAAAATCATGATATCTGTCACTTATAATTCATATAAAATCTTTCTATGAAAACAAATTTAATATTTTACCATAAAAATATTTAAAAAAATATGAAAAAACGTTGATTTCATGAAAATTAATGTGTAATTTTACACATTAATTTTTTAAAAACAATTAGGATATTAAATTAATTTGAGATAAAAAAATGAAAACCTAACATGTAGAAATCAAAGGAAATAAATATATATTATACCAACAAATACATTATTTTATACACTCATTCAACTATAATTTTACCAAATAATATTGAAATGAAATATTCTCCTATATAGAATCCATGGAACCTTTATGCCTTGTCAAAGAATAATCTATTTTCATTAGGTAAGTATTCCATACACCTTTGATATCAAAATCCCCTTACGACAAGGGGGATTTTCCTTAACACGGAAACCCCCAATATTTCCATGATCCTAGAATAGATAAATGTGTTTTGGTAAGGATATGATATTAGAATAAAAGGGGAAATGAGAATAAAAAAGGAAGTCATACATCATATCCAAGGTGTAACACACATTGGAAGAAGAATAAAAAAATCTCATGAAGATGGGAGATCCTCCACCCCTCTTCTATGTGGCTCAAGAAAATTAATGAAAATGGGTGATCATCCCTCTTTTATTATTGAAAATTATTATAATAAAAAAAAATATAATAATAATAAAAGTAAATTCCAACATCATGAAAATTACCATGATATTATACAAACATAACATATATATTTATTACATCCAATATTTAAAAATAATCACACCATCATCAAATTATACTAACCACAATTTAGAAATAAATACATATATTATAATAAGAATAATAATATAAAATGAAAATAATATAAAATACACACATATATTACCTAAAGAAAATAAATAAAATATTTGTTATAAAATTTTATAAATTGTTTACCACAATTAATTTAAAATAATATAATCATAAAAATTTATAAATAAGTTAGGAAGGTACTTTTATAATATAGATATGAAAAACAATGTTTTAGTTAAATTTTTTGGAATTCATTTTTTTTACAGTTCTATGGACCATGAATGATGTCAAGAAAATCAAAACATCAATAACATGAAATTGTGTGATCACCAATCACAATATTTGTTTCTATATTCTAACTTTTCATCAACTATAAATTATGAAATTTTCAAATATAATTCTATTTTGAATTCAAAAAATGATATTTTAATATAATATACTCAAAATGGAAAAATATAGGTATTAAATTTTTCTATCCTAATATTTTTTGAAAAAGATAATAGTGTCAGGGTCATTTCCAAAAAATTTCTTTTTAATGTTATTTGGGAAGTTTGAGAGTTTATTTTTTGTTTAAACAATGGTTGGGTTTATGGAACATATTCTGAGTGATGTTGTGGTTTGGTACTCCCTATTGATGTATATATGGCATGTCCTAGTTACCCCACCCACCTTATGGAGTTTATTATAACCTTGTGAACTCTTGGAACAAGTCCCCATTTTAAGCATCAGCTCATGTACACCCTTGATCATTACACACCTGAAACATTTTAAGTCCCCCACACAATAATGTGGTAAGGAACACCCCCATTATATGAGGAATGGGTCTTATCATCTATGAATTTAGTAAACCCTCAATAAATAGGATTTATTGATGATGTGTATTGCCAATATTAGGATTGGTACTCCCAGAACCAACACACTTATATTGGTAAGTCATGGGTTCTCTACTATGGATTTAGAGTGGTAACATAATATTTGTAAAATTGGGAAGTATAGGTTTTATTATACTTGGAATTTAAATATTATTCATATTTGACTATGATATGTGATCTTAGTACTACTAAGCTATATGATTGGGGATTCCAATTACCTTGGAACCTTAACCCTAAAACATATCAATGTTATTTTAAATTGTATTTGGTTTTTAATTGACTTTTCATTCAACCATTTCTATTATTTTGTGGATTATGAATGTATATTTTTATACAAACCTCAATATATGAATTCCTTCCTATATGGGTTTTGTCTATATAGATTATTGACAATTTAGAGATATTCTAGGGGAACATAGTGTGAGAAATATAGGTGGTAGTTAGAAATATAGGTGGTTAACTGTTTTTGTTAGAGAATGATACTATTTATGTTTATATAGACTATTTATACTATGAGAAATTTTTTTCGAACATTTTTATATCAGTCCTTAAATAGGTTTATTGGTCTTTTTTTATTTACTTTTACTTCTATCACATTCCCTTGCCTTACCATAGTGAATAATTTGAGTTTAATAATATATTTTATACTTATTGTGGTATATTATATAAATGGATATTGGATTGTTGATTTATGGAGATATACAGTTTTATTACAATCTCATTATTCTAAAGACTCTCATGTGTGAAATGTTTTCTTGGTTGTTTTCATTAGTACCTCGTCTATTGGATGTGGGTTTTGGGTGGCACACTGTAACACCCAAGACTTTTATGTTATATAAATCATAAGAGGAATCTTTTTATACACACAAAACTTGCTTGGCTTGCTTTACACGAAATCGCGACCTTCCTCGATAGCTTGCGTCGTACGCAATACCGAGTTTCACTAAACAATGATATGCTATTTAAATATTATTAAAACAAGCCGTTATGAATAGTAATAACCACTTTTTGAAATTTTATAAATTTTATTTTTAAAAGTGGACTTCATTTTTGGTTTCAGAATATCAAAATTAGCCTAGGGTGAAATTTTGGTATTTTTCTGAAAACTTTCAATTTTTTATGAATAGTGAAACTACTAAGTGGCTGTTAAAAAAACTGAATTTTTCATAAAACTTAATTTTACCACTTCTATGAGTGAAATTTCAAGAATCCAAGAGACACGGTTGATTTCAGTAAGTAAAATGTGGTTCAATGAGATGAAAATAATTTTTTTGGTGAATAGTAACTTTTTACTTTTTTTACCACGGTTAAAAGTAAATAGGGTAATTAAGGGTAAAAATGCTATTATTATTACCCTAAAACATGTCCTAATTCTATTGGACAAGTTTAATTCTACCAAAAACAAACTTAGGAATAAAATATGACCATTTAGGCCCACTTGGATTAGATTAGGACATTTATTATTAATTTATTTAAAGAAGGGTTAAAATAGTTAAAATCAAAGTTTAATAACTAAATCATTTTTAATATGGGGTTATACATAAGATAAATTCAACTATAAATATTCATTAGAAATCCAAAAAGATTTCCTACATAATGGTATTTTATTTGTAATTTTTATACATTAAATAAGTTAATTTATTTATGACACAATGATGATGCAGAAATTATCTTATTAATGAAATATTGACTTAATTGATGTTATAAATACCCAAATAAATATAATTTTTGACTTTTTATAAATTTCACTAATTTTTTAGGTTAATATGACAAGTTAGTATTGATTTAATTAACGTTTTATGAACTTATCATTATGTTATGATTTTCACAAAAATCAATTACTAAATAGTGTCAAAATTGACATAAAATAGTTTTTAAAAAAAATATTATATTATTAATTGTTATTTTATTCCTAAAAATCTAAGGTTCGGCCAAATGACTTATATAAGGTTATATATATTAATAATAACACACTTTGGGTTCGTTTGGCTTGATATAGTAAGTTTATTAACCTTATAGTATAATAACACAAGAAGACACGGTAAAAGTAAAATTACTTAACTTAATGTTAAATCTAAATGATAAGGTTAAAATAGGAACCTAAACCTGTCTAAATTCTATTTTATGAGAGGATTTAGACCCATACCCACCTTAGCCTCTAAATAAATCAATTTGGAGCTATTTAAAACCGAACATGACTTTATAATAAAATAATATTTTTAGTTATTCCAAAGGTGCCCCTCTCCTCCCTTATAAAAGGGAACCTCCTCCCTCTCTTCCTCACACCACTTTGAGCCTTCATGATCGGACAAACCATGCCATTTTCTCCTCTCCACTTCCCTAGAGACATACCAGAGGTCCTAGTATTCTTCAAAGACCAATTTTAGTGCCCTAAAATGAGGTCTCAAAGAAGCACTTCAAAGAAGAGGTAATATCCATTACCGATCCTTTCCAATTTCTTTCTTCTTAAACTTCTTCTTATTTAGTTGTTTCATTATGAAGTAATAACATCAGTATCACTCATATACTTATATGTTATTATAAGTATGAAACAAACCTATTTAACCATCTATCCATCCTACGGAAAATGAAATCACCGCGCGTGCGTATGTACAGAATACCATCTCCACACCGTGGTGTAATCTATTTTCCACCACCACCATACTTGGATGGGTATAATGGTGTAAATAATGACTATATATGACTATTATAAATTTATATTGATTCTTAAATAGTATACATACACTCCAATACAATTCCACGATCATAGGAACGATATCATCACTCGTGCGTACGTACGGAATACCGTCTCCACGATGTGATGCGACTCGTTCTACATGATCTTCATTTAATAATGATTATATAAATGAATTGAATGAATGAATATGAAATATATTACACTAATTCCATTCTGGAAATGAGGTATCTATAACCTAAAGAGAAGAATAAGAATTTATTCGACAAAACACGCATGAGAACAAAAATTTATAAACACCCGAATAACAAGTAGCAATGAAATATTACTACTAATAAGCTAAGAATATGACCATATATGATATCATAAAAATAAGTATTATTTTGTAATAAGTAAATAACATTATTTAAATCATTATACAGGAGTTTCGGACACTTATAAAGCAAGTCGGACCTAAGGTAAGGGAAATATCACAATCTCATTTTTATCCGAGATTGTTTATACTTTGGCATTTACTAGGGTGTATTTTATCATCCACATCCATGTTTTCTCAATATGTAATATTATTTCCATCCACCTACAATTTTATAAATCTCATTTTACCCTTTTGTGAGTTTTTAGTAAATGATATAAAAGGAATCTTTTGTCGTTTTTTGTACGAGGTACTTTTTTTACTTTTCCGACAAAAGTACGAGAAGAATGTTTTTTTAACTTATAAATCATGAATGTATTTTTTAAAAATTATTTCCAAGAAACTTCCTTTATAAGTTTTCATGTTTATTTTTAATCAACTTATTTTAGTTTAGAATTGTACGACATGTTAAGAAAGGAAAAGTGTTTTTGAAGTAGAAAGGATATTTTCCTCAAGAATGGAGCTCAAGTGTTTTATCAAAATTATTTTCAATCTTAGATAATAAAGGGTTATGTTTCAATCCCTATTATTACATTGATTTTATTATGTTGTGATGGAATTATATTTTTATTCCTTTATCTTATATGAATTGTTTTATGATGTCACGATGTTTAGGATTCCCATTTTTATTACACGGGTTATGCAATGATGTATGATTTATGAATTTGTGGAACACATAATAATGTTATCATTATGAGATGGGTGGGACCTATATCTCCCTCCAATGCATTGGGTAAAGATTTTATATCTCAGGAGATAAACATGGCTGGAACGGTAGGTTATACTGGTTCAGTGAAACAGGACTGAAAAGAGGTTGACTCGGTTCAGAAATGGACTTTGTCCACTAAGATATTCTTGGAAATGAGTCTTGACTAATAAGAAATGATTCTATATGATTATGTGTGTATTACAAAAAGTTTTAGGATTTATGTTATGATTATTGGGATTACATTTCACTTCTATGATTTATCCCATGTTATGATATTATGATCTCTTTTGCAGGATAAGATTTCCAAAAGTTATGTTCTTATGTATATGATGTGATTGATATTTCTTTTGATTACCCTTACTGAGCATTTGAGCTCACCCTTTTGTATGTTTTATTTCCCCAGGTGAGGAAGAAGGTTATTAAGTGGAATATGCCAAAAAGGGACTCTATATATGATGAAATAAATGGGAGGAAAAGTAGATTCTTTATGAACCAGTTGTTTATGTTTCCTAGTTTCTAAAGAAACTATACCTATACGGTACTTTCTTGGTTTTGTTATATATTGTAATAAGTGTGCTTCAATTCTGAAGTAATAATATTGTATGTAAAGTATGGATCGTTATAGTTGGTATCAGAGGAAAGGTATATTCAATCTTTGGAAACTAGGATGTGAAAGCCTTAGTAAGAACCCTAAGGATAATTCTAATCATAGAACACAATCTTAGTGTTTTAGAAATGGACATGAATAACCTAGGATAAGACCTTATGTGTGAAATTTTATTCTTGATTATGTGGTTTTCCTATTATAATTAGTGTTGCTCACACTATTCTTCTTGGTTTTAGTCAATGGATGGAACCCGAAGGAACCGTGTTAATGCGGAATGCGACGGGCAATGCAATGATTGTCCCCCTGAGCAACCAAACGTTATGGGAGCTGGAATGCAAAATCTTATAGCCATGCTCACACAACTTTCTCAAGCTATGAATCATTTAGGACTTCCAAACAAGAAAAGGAAGGAGCAACATTCTGTTGAATCCTTCATGAGACAGCGCCTACCTTCATTCAGCGGGTCTACTGATCCATTAGTTGCTGAAAAATGGATTAGTACTACTGAAAAGATATTTTCAGTTCTTCAATGTTCGGAGCATGATAAAGTCATCCTAGCAGTGTATCGTTTGGAGGGTGATGCTGATCAATGGTGGAATCTTATTAAGAATACGAGGAAAAGGTATGAAATTGAGTCCATGGAATGGGACGAGTTCAAGAACTTATTTTTCAATAAGTACTTCCCTCGTATTCTCAGAACAAAGATGGAGAAAGAGTTTCTTAAACTGAAGAAAAAGGATGATGAATCTATTGGTACCAATGAAGAAAATTTTACAAGACTTTCAAGGTATGCTTCTGGTATTATTATCCACCCTGAGAGTAAGATCGATCGATTCTTTAGTGTCTTAAAACCAAGTCTTCGAAGGGCCTTAGCCATAAGGGACTTAAATAGCTACGAGGAAATCGTTCGACGTGCTCTCACAGTTGAGATGGAGATTGGAGTAACCCATCCGTCATGTGGGTTTGATAAGAAGAGGAAAATGGAATTCAAAGGAAAATCTAAAGAGCACACTGAAAAGAAGATGAGCTTTCCCTTATGCACAAAGTGTGGAAAGAATAATGGAGGGAGTTTTCTTAAAGGGACAAGTAAATGTTTCAAATGTGGAAAGGAAGGTCATCGGGCATTTGAATGCCGCGATGATGGGAAGAAGATGTCTAATGATGCAAACAAAGGAAGGGATACACAGAATGAACCTACTAAACTTCAATGTTTCAAATGCAAGGAGATGGGACATTATTCCAATAAATGCCCTAATCCAAGGGTTGATGATGATGGTCGACGTCAACAAACTCTTAAGGCTAAAGACAAAGGAAAGTCACATGTAATTTCTATCAGCGATGTGGAGTACGATAACGATGTGGTGAAAGGTACACTTACCATCCACTCTAAAGTAGCAAATGTTTTATTTGATTCTGGATCCACCCACTCCTTTATTTCTGAAGATTTTTCTAAGGGTATCAATTTATTACCTCAACAATTAGATGTTGAGTTAGTTGTGACAACACCTAACGGCACAACAGTCGCATCAAAAGTTTATAATTCTTCTCCGATTGAAGTTTGTGGGAAAGTGCTTCCTGAAAATCTTGTGATCCTTCCTATAGTAGAATTTTATGTGATTCTTGGCATGGATTGGATTTCTCTACATGGATATCATATCAATTTCCAAAGAAGGGAAGTCACATTTCATATTCCAGATCAATCTATGATCGTCTATAGATGCAAGGATGAACATAACCTTCCAGTGGAAATGTCTTCCATTTTATGGGTATTGATTTCACTAAATGAAGGTTATTTATCTCAAATGGTTGGTGAGAAAATCACGATTAATAATATGCCCATTGTACGGGAGTTTGATGATGTCTTTCCGGAGGAATTACCGGTTCTTCCACCGAATTGTGAAGATGAGTTTTCAATAGAACTCGTATTGGGTGCTTTGCCTATTTCAAATACACATTATAGAATGGCCCCAATTGAGTTGTAGGAATTGAAGAAGCAAATCCAAGAGAATCTTGATAAGGGGTTCATACGCCCTAGTGCGTCACCTTGGGGAGCACCTGTTCTGTTTGTTAAGAAGAAATATGGATAAATGAGACTCTGCATTGATTATAGAGAACTTAACAAGATCACTATCAAGAACAAATATCCACTCCCATGCATTGATGACCTATTTGACCAACTACGCGGAGCTCAATACCTTTCCAAGATTGATCTTCGCTCACGGTATCATCAATTAAGGGTCAAAAGGGAGGATATACCAAATACGGCTTTCCATACAAGGTATGGACACTATGATTTTATAGTGATGCCATTTGGTCTTACTAATTCCCCTGCTATCTTCATGGATCTGATGAATAGAGTCTTTAGAGACTATCTTGATCAGTTTGTGGTAGTCTTTATAGACGATATTCTTGTCTATTCAAAGAGCAAGGAAGAACATGAAGATCACTTGAGAATTATATTGAAGACCCTGAGAAAGGAGAATCTTTATGCCAAATTTACCAAGTGTGAATTTTGGCTTCAAAAAGTTTCATTTTTGGGTCATATAATCTCAAAAGAAGGGATATATGTGGATCCAGCAAAAATAGAGGTTATCGAAAGATGGTTGAGACCAACAACAGTGACTGAGATCCGAAGTTTTCTTGGTTTGGCTGGATATTATCGACGTTTTGTGAAAGATTTTTCACGATTATCTAACCCACTCACCAAGTTGACTCATAAAGGAGTTAAGTTTGTATGTACGGAGGAATGTGAAGAGAATTTCAAGGAGTTGAAAAGAAGGTTATCCAGTGCACCTGTGCTCACGCTGCCTTGTAGTGGAGAAAGGTTTGTGATCTCCAGTGATGCATCCAAGAAGGGATTGGGGTGTGTTCTTATGCAAAATGATATGGTGATAGCTTGTGCCTCACGACAGTTGAAAATAAATGAGAAAAATTACCCAACTCATGATTTGGAGTTAGCTGCAGTAATCTTTACATTAAAGATTTGGAGGCATTACCTTTATGGTGAAAGGTGTGATATTTATACTGATCATAAAAGTTTAAAGTATATTTTCACACAAAAGGTGCTAAATATGTGCCAAAGAAGATGGTTGGAGCTGATTAAGGATTATGACTGCTCAATCCATTACCACCCTAGGAAAGCAAACAAGGTGGCAGATGCATTAAGTTGACAAGACCATGCTAGTTTATCCATGATGAGGATCACAAAAGATCCAATATTTACGGATTTACAAAGGATGGATCTTGGAATTATAATGGAAGGGGAAAAATCTTATCTTTATAAAATGAATGTTCAACCATCTATACATGTGAAGATTAAAGAGGCACATAAAGAAGATGTCGAGTTACAAAAGAAGGTGAGAAATGTTCCTTAATTCAACCTTGATTGTGATGGGATAATAAAGTTTAGGAATTGGGTTTGTGTTCCTCCCATCCCCGAATTAAAGAATATGAGGCTCCTAGTTCATTATTCTCTATTCATCCTGGAAGCACAAAGATGTATAAGGACCTGAAAGAGTACTTCTGGTGGGATGGCATAAAAAGAGATGTTGTTGAATATGTCTCTCGATGCTTGGTTTGTCAGCAAGTTAATGCTGAGAGACAGAAGTCTAAGGGGATGTTACAACCATTACCCATACCCGAATGGAAATGGGAAAACATCACTATAGACTTTGTCACAGGACTTCCTAAAACATCCAAAGGCAATAATGTTATCTCAGTCATAGTTGATCATCTTACAAAGTCTTCACACTTCATTGCTATTAGAGAAGATTTCTCTCTGGATCAGCTTGCCAGGATATATGTAAAGGAAGTGGTAAGATTGAATGGAGTACCACTTTCTATTATATCTGATCGGGATCTGAGGTTTACCTCAAAGTTCTGGGTAAGTCTTCAGCATACTCTAGATACAGAGTTGAGTTTCAGCACTGCTTATCATCCTCAGACAGACGGTCAGTCTGAGAGAACAATTCAAACTCTAGAAGATATGTTGAGAGGTTGCTATATGGATTTCAAAGGTGGTTGGGATCAACACCTACCTTTGGTGTAATTTTCTTATAATAATAGATTTCACTACAGTATTCATATGGCTCCTTATGAAGCTCTCTATGGAAAGAAATGCAGGGCTCCAACTTGCTGGGATGAAGTTGGGGAAAGAAAGCTATTAGGACCTGATCTCATTGATGAAATGGCAGAAAAGGTCAGATCTATTCAACAACACATTAGAGCAGCCCAGAGTCGACAGAAAAGTTATGCCGACAACCGAAGAAAAGAACTAGAGTTTGAAGTGGGCATTAAAGTGTTCTTACGTATATCTCCCTGGAAGAGAGTCATGAGATTTGGAAAGAAGGGGAAGTTGAGCCCTAGATACATCGGTCCTTTCGAAATACTGGATTGTGTTGGGAAGGTAGCTTACTGATTGGCACTTCCACCGAATCTCTATCAAGTTCACGATGTGTTCCATGTCTCTCTCCTGAGAAAGTACATACCTGATCCTTCACATGTACTTAGCTCAGAAGTTGTACCGCTGAAGCAAGATCTTTCTTATGAAGAACAACCGATAGAGATTCTGGATCGTAGCGAAAAAGTCCTACGAAACAAGACCACTCGATGGGTGAAAGTTTTATGGAGGAACCACCAATTAGAAGAAGCTACATGGGAGCTTGAGGATATGATGAGGGAGAGGTATCCTCATCTGTTTGTTACAAAGTGACGAATTTCGAGGGTGAAATTCATTTTAAGGGGGGTAGAATGTAACACCCAAGACTTTTATGTTATATAAATCATCAAAGGAATCTTTTTATACACACAACACTTGTTTGTCTTTCTTTACACGAAATCGTGACCTTCCTCAATAGCTTGCGTCATACGCAATACCGAGTTTCACTAAACAATGATATGCTATTAAAATATTATTAAAACTAGTCGTTATGAATAGTAATAACCACTTTTTGAAATTTTATAAATTTTATTTTTTAAAATGGACTTCATTTTTGGTTTCGGAATATCTAAATTAGCATAGGGTAAAATTTTGGTATTTTTCTGAAAACTTTCAATTTTTGATGAATAGTGAAACTACTAAGTGGCTGTTAAAAAAACTGAATTTTTCATAAAACTTAATTTTACCGCTTCTGTGAGTGGAATTTCAAAAATACGAGAGACACGGTTGATGTCAGTAAATAAAATTTGGTTCAATGAGATGAAAATAATTTTTTGGTGAAAAGTAACTTTTTACTTTTTTACCACGGTTAAAAGTAAATAGGGTAATTAAGGGTAAAAATGATATTATTATTACCCTAACACATGTCCTAATTCTATTTGACAAGTTTAATTCGACCAAAAACAAACTTAGGAATAACATATGACCATTTAGGCCCACTTGGATTAGATTAGGACATTTATTATTAATTTATTTAAAGAAGGGTTAAAATAGTTAAAATCAAAGTTTAATAACTAAATAATTTTTAATATGGGGTTATACATAAGATAAATTCGACTATAAATATTCATTAGAAATCCAAAAAGATATCCAACATAATGGTATTTTATTTGTAATTCTTAGACAATAAATAATTTAATTTATTTATGACATAACGATGATGCAGAAATTATCTTATTAATCAAATATTGACATAATTGATGTTATAAATACCCAAATAAATATAATTTGAGACTTTTTATGAATTCCACTAATTTTATAGTCTAATATGACATGTTAGTATGGATTTAATTAACTTTTTTGGAACTTATAATTCTGTTATGAGTTTCGAAAAAATCAATTACTAAATAGTGTCAAAATTGACATAAAATAGTTTTTAAAACAAATATTATATTATTAATTGTTATTTTATTCCCAAAAAACTAAGGTTCGGACAAATGACTTAGATAAGGTAATATATATTAATAATAAACAACTTTTGGTTCGTTTGGCTTGATATTGTATGTTTATTAACCTTATAGTATAAGAACACAAGAAGACACGGTAAAAGTAAAATTACATAACTTAATGTTAAATCGAAATGATAAGGTTAAAATAGGAACCTAAACTTGAATAAATTATATTGGATGACAGTATTTATACCCATCCCCACCTTAGCCTCGAAATAAATCAATTTGGAGCTATTTAAATCCGAACTTGACTTTATACTAAAATAATATGTTTTGTTATTCCAAAGGTGCCCCTCTCCTCCCTTATAAAAGAGCACCTCCTCCCTCTCTTCCCCACACCACTTTGAGCCTTCAATCTCGGCCAAACCCTGGAATTTTCTCCTCTCCACTTACCTAGAGACATACTAGAGGAACTTTTCTTCTTCAAAGACCAATTTTAGTGCCCTAAAAGGAGGTCTCAAAGAAGCACTTCAAAGAAGAGGTAATATCCATTACCGATCCTTTCCAATTTATTTGTTCTTCAACTTCTTATTCTTTAGTTATTTTATTATGAAGTAATAACATCAGTATCACTCATATACTTATATGTTATTATAATTATGAAAAAATCCTATTTAACCATCTATCCATCCTACAGAAAATGAAATCACCGCGCGTGCGTACGTACGGAATACCGTCTCCACGCCGTGGTGTAATCTATTTTCCACCACCACCTTACTTGGATGGGTTATAATGGTGTAAATAATGACTATATATGACTATTATAAAGTTATATTGATTCTGAAATAGTATACATACGCTCCAATACAATTCCACGATCATAGGAATGATATCATCACTCGTGCGTACGTACGGAATATTGTCTCCACGATGTGATGCGACTCGTTCTACATGATCTTCATTTCATAATGATTATATAAGTGAATTTAATGAACCAATATTATATATATTACACTAATACCATTCTGTAAATGAGGTATCTATAACCTAAATAGAATAATAAGAATTTATTCGACAAAACACGCATAAGAACAAAAAGTTATAAACACCCGAATAACAAGTAGCAATGAAATATTACTACTAAGAAGCTAAGAATATGACCATATTTGATATCATAAAAATAATTATGATTCTGGAATAAGTCAATAACATTATTTAAATCATTATACAGGAGTTTCGGACACTTACAAAGAAAGTCGGACCTAAGGTAAGGGAAATATCACAATCTCATTTTTATCCGAGATTGTTTATAATTTGGCATTTACTGGGGTGTATTTTATCATGCACATCCATGTTTAATCAATATGTAATATTATTTCCATCCACCTACAATTATTTAAATCCTATTTTACCCTTCGGTGAGTTTTTAGTAAATGATATAAAACGAATGTTTTGTCGTTTTTCATACGAGGTACTTTTTTTACTTTTCCGAAAAAAGTACGAGAAGAATGTTTTTATTACTTTTAAGGCATGAATGGATTTTTAAAACATTATTTCCAAGAAGATTACTTTACAAGTTTTCAAGTTTATTTTTAATCAACTTCTTTTATTTTATAATAGTACGACATGTTAAGAAAGGAAAAATGTTTTTGAAGTAGAAAGGATATTTTCCTCAAGAATGGAGTTCAAGTGTTTTATCAAAATTATTTTCCATCTAAGATAATAAAGGATTATGTTTCTATCCCTATTATTACATTGATTTAATTATGTTGTGATGGAATTATATTTTTATTCCTTTATCTTATATGAATTGTTTTATGATGTCACGATGTTTAAGATTCCCATTTTTATTACATCGGTTATGCAATGATGTATGATTTATGAATTTCTGGAACACATAAGAATGGTATAATTATGAGATGGGTGGGATCTATATCTCCCTCCAATGCATTGGGTAAAAATTTTATATCTCATGAGATAGACATGGCTGGAACGCTAGGTTATACTGGTTCAGTGAAACAGGACTGAAACGAGCGTGACTCGGTTCAGAAATGGACTTTGTCCACTAAGATAGTCTCGGAAATGAGTCTTTACTAATAAGAAATGATTCTCTATGATTATATGTGTATTCCACAAAGTCTTAGGTTTTAAGTTATGATTATTGGGATTACATTTCACTTCTATGATTTATCCCATGTTATGATATTATGATCTCTTTTTCAGGATAAGATTTCCAAAAGTTATGTTCTTATGTATATGATGTGATTGATATTTCTTTTGTTTACCCTTATTGAGAATTTGATCTCACCCATTTTTATGTTTTATTTCCCCAGGTCAAGAAGAAGTTTATTAAGTAGAATATGCCAAAAAGGGACTCTAGATATGATGAAATAAATGGGAGGGAAAGTAGATGCTTTATGAACCAGTTGTTTATGTTTCCCAGTTTCTAAAGACACTATACCTGTACAGTCCTTTCTTGGTTTTGTTATATGTTGTAATAAGTGTGCTTCAATTCTAAAGTAATAATAATTTATGTCAAGTATGGGTCGTTATAGTTGGTATCAAAGGAAAGGTATAGTCATCCTTTGGAAACTAGGATCTGAAAGCCTTAGTAAGAACCCTAAGGATAATTCTAAGCATAGAACATAATCTTAGTGTTTTAGAAATGGCCATGAATAACCTAGGATAAGTCCTTATGTGTGAAATTTTATTCTTGATTATGTGGTTTTCCTATTATAATTAGTGTTTCTCACACTATTCTTCTTGGTTTTATTCAATGGCTGGAACCCGAAGGAACCGTGTTAATTTGGAATGCGACGGCCAATGCAGTGATTGTCCCCCTGAGCAACCAAATGTTATGGGAGCTGGAATGCAAAATCTTGTAGCCATACTCACACAACTTTCTCAAGCTATGAATCATTCAGGACTTCCAAACGAGCAAAGGAAGGAGCAACATTCTGTTGAATCCTTCATGAGACAGTGTCCATATTCATTCAGTGGGTTTACTGATCCATTAGTTGCTGACCAATGGATTAGCACTACTGAAAAGATATTTTTAGTTCTTCAATGTTCTGAGCATGATAAAGTCATCCTAGCAGTGTATCGTTTGGAGAGTGATGCTGATCAATGGTGGAATCTTATTAATAATATGAGGCAAAGGGATGAAATTGAGTCCATGGAATGGGATGAGTTCAAGAACTTATTTTTCAATAAGTACTTCCCTCATATTCTCAGAAAAAAGATGGAGAAAGAGTTTCTTGAACTGAAGAAAAAGGATGTTGAATATTTTGGTACCCATGAAGAAAATTTTACAAGACTTGCAAGGTATGCTTCTGTTATTATTATCCAACCTGAGAGTAAGATCGATCGATTCTTTAGTGGCTTAAAACCAAGTCTTCGAAGGTCATTAGCCATAAGGGACTTCAATAACTACGAGGAAATCGTTCGATGTTCTCTCAAAGATGATATGGAGATTTGAGTAACACATCAGTCATATGGGTTTGATATTAAGAGGAAAATGGAATTCAAAGGAAAATCTAAAGAGCACACTGAAAATAAGATGAGCTTTACCTTATGCACAAAGTTTGGAAAGAAACATGAAGGCATTTGTCTAAAAGGGACAAGTAAATGTTTCAATTGTGGAAAGGAAGGTCATCGGGCATTTGAATGCCGTGATGATGGGGAGAAGATGTCTAATGATGCAAAAAAAGGAAGGGATACACAAGAATGAACCTACTACACTTAAATGTTTCAAGTGCAAGGAGATGGGACATTATGCCAATAAATGCCCTAATCCAAGGGTTGATGATAATGGTCGATGTTATCAAACTCTTAAGGCTAAAGACAAAGGAAAGTCACATGCAATTTCTATGAGCGATTTGGAGTACGATAACGATGTGGTGAAAGGTACACTTACCATCCACTCTAAATTAGAAAATGTTTTATTTGATTCTTGATCCACCCACTCCTTTATTTCTGAAGAATTTTCTAAGGGTATCACCAAATTACCTCAACAATTAGATGTTGAGGTAGCTGTGACAACACCTAATGGCACAACAGTCCCATCAAAAGTTTATAATTCTTCTCCGATTGAAGTTTGTGGGAATGTACTTCGTGCAAATCTTGTGATCCTTCCTATAGTGGAATTTGATGTGATTCATGGCATGGATTGGCATTCTCTACATGGAGCTCATATCAATTTCCAAAGAAGGGAAGTGACATTTCATATTCCAGATCAATCTATGATCATCTATCGATGCAAGGATGAACATAACCTTCCAATGGAAATTTCTTCCATTTTATGGGTATTGATTCCACTAAATGAAGGTTATTTATCTCAAACGGTTGGTGAGAAACTCACGATTAAGAATATCCCATTGTACGGGAGTTTGATGATGTATTTCCGGAGGAATTACCAGGTCTTCCACGAAATCTTGAAGTTGAGTTTTCAATAGAACTCGTACCGGGTGCTTTGCCTATTTCAAAGACACCTTATAGAATGGACCCAATTGAGTTACAGGAATTGAAGAAGCAACTCCAAGAGAATCTTGATAAGGGGTTCATACGCCCTAGTGCGTCACCTTGGGGAGCACCTGTTCTGTTTGTTAAGAAGAAAGATGGATCAATGAGACTCTGCATTGATTATCGAGAACTTAACAAGATCACTATCAAGAACAAATATCCACTCCCACGCATTGATGACCTATTTGACCAACTACGCGGAGCTCAATACTTTTCCATGATTGATCTTTGTTCAGGGTATCATCAATTAAGGGTCAAAAGGGGGGATATACCAAAGACGGCTTTCCGTACAAGGTATGGACACTATGAATTTATAGTGATGCCTTTTGGTCTTACTAATGCCCCTGCTATCTTCATGGATATGATGAATAGAGTCTTTAGAGACTATCTTGATCAGTTTGGGGTAGTCTTTATAGACGATATTCTTGTCTATTCAAAGAGCAAGGAAGAACATGAAGATCACTTGAGAATTTTATTGAAGACCCTTAGAAAGGAGAAGCTTTATGCCAAATTTACCAAGTGTGAATTTTGGCTTCAAAAAGTTTCATTTTTGGGTCACATAATCTCAAAAGAGGGGATATCTGTGGATCCATCAAAAACAGAGGTTATCGAAAGATGGTCGAGACCAAAAATAGTGACTGAGATCCGAAGTTTTCTGGTTTGGCTGGATATTATCGACGTTTTGTGAAAGATTTTTCACGATTATCTAACCCACTCACCAAGTTGACTCGGAAAGGAGTTAAGTTTGTATGGATGGAGGAATGTGAAGAGAATTTCAAGGAGTTGAAAAGAAGGTTATCAAGTACACCTATGCTCACACTGCCTTGTAGTGGAGAATGGTTTGTGATCTACAGTGATGCATCCAAGAAGGGATTGGGGTGTGTTCTTTTGAAAAATGACATGGTGATAGCTTATGCCTCACGACAGTTGAAAATACATGAGCAAAATTACCCAACTCATGATTTAGAGTTATCTGTGTTAATATTTGCGTTAAAGATTTGGAGGCATTACCTTTATGGTGAAAGGTGTGATATTTATACTGATCATAAAAGTTTAAAGAATATTTTCACACAAAAGGAGATGAATATTCACCAAAGAAGATGGTTAGAGCTAATTAAGGATTATGGCTGCTCAATCCATTACCACCCTGGGAAAGCAAACAAGGTGGCAGATGCATTAAGTCGACAAGACCATGCTAGTTTATCCATGATGAGGATTACAAAATATCCAATATTTATGGATTTACAAAGGATGGATCTTGGAATTATAATGGAAGTGGAAAATCTGGTCCTTCTCAAATGAATGTTCAACCATCTATACATGTGAAGATTAAAGAGGCACAGAAAGAAGATGTCGAGTTACAAAAGTTGGTTAGAAATGTTCCTGAATTCAACCTTGATCGTGATGGGATAATAAAGTTCAGGAATCGGGTTTGTGTTCCTCCCATCCCCGAATTAAAGAATATGAGGCTCATAGTTTTTCATTCTATATTCATCCTGGAAGCACGAAGATGTATAGGTACCTAAAAGAGTACTTCTGGTGGGATGGCATGAAAAGAGATGTTGCTAAATATGTCTCTCGATGATTGGTTTGTCAGCAAGTTAATGCTGAGAGACAGAAGTTTAAGGGGTTGTTACAACCATTACCCATACCCGAATGGAAATGGGAAAACATCACTATGGAGTTTTTCACAGTACTTCCTAAAACATCCAAAGGCAATAATGCTATCTGGTTCATAGTTGATCGTCTTACAAAGTCTGCACACTTCATTGCTATTAGAGAAGAGTTCTCTCTGGATCAGCTTTCCAGGATATATGTAAAGGAAGTGGTAAGATTGCATGGAGTACCACTTTCTATTATAAGTGATCGGGATCCGAGGTTTACCTCAACGTTCTGGCGAAGTCTTCAGCATACTTTGGATACAGAGTTGAGTTTCAGCACTTCTTATCATCCTCAGATAGACGGTCAGTCTGAGAGAACAATTCAAACTCTAGAAGATATGTTGAGAGCTTGCTCTATGGATTTCAAAGGTGGTTGGGATCAACACCTACCTTTGGTGGAATTTTCTTATTATAATAGTTTTCACTATAGTATTCAGATGGCTCCTTATGAATCTCTCTATGGAAAAAAATGCAGGACTCCAACTTGCTGGGATGAAGTTAGGGAAAGAAAGCTATTAGGACCTGATCTTGTTGATGAAATGGAAGAAAAGGTCAGATCTATTCAACAACACATAAGAGCAGCTCAGAGTTGACAGAAAAGTTATGCCGACAATCGAAGAAAAGACCTAGAGTTTGAAGTGGGCGAAAAAGTGTTCTTACGGATTTCTCCCTGGAAGAGAGACATGAGATTTGGAAAGAAGGGGAAGTTGAGCCCTAGATATATCGGTCCTTTCAAAATATTGGATCGTGTTGGGAAGGTAGCTTACCGATTAGCGCTTCCACCGAATCTCTCTCAAGTTCACAATGTGTTCCATGTATCTCTCCTGAGAAAGTACATACCTGATCCTTCACATGTACTTATCTCAGAAGTTGTACCGTTGGAGCAAGATCATTCTTATGAAGAACAACCAATAGAGATTCTGGATCGTAGCGAAAACGTCCTACGAAACAAGACCACTCGATTGGTGAAAGATTTATGGAGGAACCACCAATTAGAAGAAGCTACATGGGAGCTTGAGGATATGATGAGGGAGAGGTATCCTCATCTGTTTGTTACAAAGTGACGAATTTCGAGGGTGAAATTCATTTTAAGGGGGGTAGAATGTAACACCCGAGATTTTTATGTTATATAAATCATAAAAGGAATATTTTTATACACACAACACTTGCTTGGCTTGCTTTACACAAAATCGCGACCTTCCTCGATAGCTTGTGTTGTACGCAATACATAGTTTCACTAAACAATGATATGCTATTAAAATATTATTAAAACTAGTCGTTATGAATAGTAATAACCACTTTTTGAAATTTTATAAATTTTATTTTTCAAAATGGACTTCATTTTTGGTTTCGGAATATCGAAATTAGCCTAGGGTGAAATTTTGGTATTTTTTTGAAAACTTTAAATTTTTTATGAATAGTGAAACTACTAAGTGGCTGTTAAAAAAACTGAATTTTTCATAAAAATTAATTTTACCACTTCTGTGAGTAGAATTTCAAAAATCCAAGAGACACGGTTGATGTCAGTAAGTAAAATGTGGTTCAATGAGATGAAAATAATTTTTTGGTGAATAGTAACTTTTTACTTTTTTTACCACGGTTAAAAGTAAATAGGGTAATTATGGGTAAATATGATATTATTATTAACCTAAAACATGTCCTAATTCTATTGGACAAGTGTAATTCGAACAAAAACCAACTTAGGAATAACATATGACCATTTAGGCCCACTTGGATTAGATTAGGACATTTATTATTAATTTATTTAAAGAAGGGTTAAAATAGTTAAAATCAAAGTTTAATAACTAAAACATTTTTAATATCAGGTTATACATAAGATAAATTCGACTATAAATAATCATTATAAATCCAAAAAGATATCCTACATAATGGTATTTTATTTGTAATTCTTAGACATTAAATAACTTAATTTATTTATGACACAACGATGATGCAGAAATTATCTTATTAATGAAATATTGACATAATTGATGTTATAAATACCCAAATAAATATAATTTGAGACTTTTTATGAATTACACTACTTTTCTAGGATAATATGACTTGTTAATATTGATTTAATTAAATTTGTTTGAACTTATCATTCTGTTATGATTTTCACAAAAATCAATTACTAAATAGTGTCAAAATTGACATAAAATAGTTTTTAAAACAAATATTATATTATTAATTGTTATTTTATCCCTAAAAAACTACGTTTCGGCCAAATGACTTAGATAAGGTTATATATATTAATAATAAACAACTTGGGGTTCGTTTTACTTGATATAGTAAGTTTGTTAACCTTATAGTATAAGAACACAAGAAGACACGGTAAAAGTAAAATTACTTAACTTAATGTTAAATCTAAATGATCAGGTCCAAATAGGAACCTAAACTTGTCTAAATTCTATTGGATGAGAGGACGTAGACTCATCCCCACATTATCCTAGAAATAAATCAATTTGGAACTATTTGAAACCCGAAATTGACTTTATAATAAAATAATATTTTTAGTTATTCCAAAGGTGCCCCTCTCCTCCCTTATAAAAGGGCACCTCCTCCCTCTCTTCCTTACACCAATTTGAGCCTTCAAGCTTGGCCAACCCCTGCCATTTTCTCCTATCCACTTCCCTAGAGACATCCTAGAGGTCCTGTTCTTCTTTAAAGACCAATTTTAGTTCCCTAAAAGGAGGTCTCAAAGAAGCACTTCAAAGAAGAGGTAATATCCATTAACGATCCTTTCCAATTTCTTTCTTCTTCAAATTTTTCTTCATTAGTTGTTTCATTATGAAGTAATAACATCAGTATCACTCATATACTTATATGTTATTATATGTATGAAACAACCCTATTTAACCATCTATCCATCCTACGGAAAATGAAATCACCGCACGTGCGTACGTACGGAATACCGTCTCCACGCCGTGGTGTAATCTATTTTCCACCACCACCTTACTTGGATTGGTATAATGGTGTAAATAATGACTATATATGACTATTATAAAGTTATATTGATTATGAAATAGTATACATACACTCCAATACAATTCCACGATCATAGGAACGATATCATCACTCGTGCGTACGTACGGAATACCGTCTCTACGATGTGATATGACTCATTCTACATGATCTTTATTTCATAATGATTATATAAATGAATTGAATGAATGAATATGATATATATTACACTAATACCATTCTGGAAATGAGGTATCTATAACCTAAATAGAAGAATAAGAATTTATTCGACAAAACACGCATAAGAACAAAAAGTTATAAACACCCGAATAACAAGTAGCAATGAAATATTACTACTAAGAAGCTAAGAATATGACCATATATGATATCATAAAAATAATAATGATTCTGGAATAAGTCAATAACATTATTTAAATCATTATACAGGAAGTTCGGACACTTACAAAGAAAGTCGGACCTAAGGTAAGGGAAATATCACAATCTCATTTTTATACAAGATTGTTTATACTTTGGCATTTACTGGGGTGTATTTTATCATCCACATCCATGTTTCCTCAATATGTAATATTATTTACATCCACCTACAATTTTTTAAATCCTATTTTACCCTTCGGTGAGTTTTTAGTAAATGATATAAAAGGAATCTTTGGTCGTTTTCCGTACGAGGTACTTTTTTTACTTTTCCGACAAAAGTACGAGAAGAATGTTTTTTTAACTTATACGGCTTGAATGGATTTTTAAAACATTATTTTCAAGAAGATTCCTTTACAAGTTTTCAAGTTTATTTTTAATCAACTTCTTTTAGTTTAGAATTGTACGACATGTTAATAAAGGAAAAGTGTTTTTGAAGCAGAAAGGATATTTTGCTCAAGAATGGAGTTCAACTGTTTTATCAAAATTATTTTCCATCTAAGATAATAAAGGGTTCTGTTTCTATCCCTATTATTACATTGATTTTATTATGTTGTGATGGAATTATATTTTTATTCCTTTATCTTATATGAATTGTTTTATGATGTCACGATGTTTAAGATTCCCATTTTTATTACATGGGTTATGCAATGATGTATGATTTATGAATTTGTGGCACACATAAGAATGGTATAATTATGATATGGGTGGGACCTATATCTCCCTCCAATGAATTGGGTAAAGATTTTATATCTCATGAGATAGACATGGCTGGAATGGTAGGTTATACCGGTTCAGTGAAACAGGACTTAAACGAGGGTGACTCGGTTCAGAAATGGACTTTGTCCACTAAGATAGTCTTGGAAATGAGTATTTACTAATAAGAAATGATTCTCTATGATTATGTGTGTATGCCACAAAGTTTCAGGTTTTATGTTTTTATTATTGGGATTACATTTCACTTCTATGATTTATCCCATGTTATGATATTATGATCTCTTTTGCAGGATAAGATTTCCAAAAGTTATGTTCTTATGTATATGATGTGATTGATATTTCTTTTGTTTACCCTTATGGAGCATTTGAGCTCACCCTTTTGTATGTTTTATTTCCCCAGGTCAGGAAGAAGGTTATTAAGTAGAATATGCCAAAAAGGGACTCTAGATATGATGAAATAAATGGGATGCAATGTAGATACTTTATGAACCAGTTGTTTATGTTTCCCAGTTTCTAAAGACACTATACCTATACGGTCCTTTCTTGGTTTTGTTATATGTTGTAATAAGTGTGATTTAATTATGAGTTAAAAATAATGTATGTAAATTATGGGTCGTTATACACACCTAGCGTAACTACTGTTCCAGGAAGGTCATGATGGCTTAGATTATATTGTACTCTTATCGAAGTGAGATTATCAGTACTATGATTAAAGTATTTAGTCAAGAGTCTTGTGTGGTTATATTTATTATATAGTGGAAAAAGTTTTCAAAAGATCTTGATTTAGGTTTTTAGATTGAGGAATCTAGGGTAGGAGTATAAAGAAGAATTATCATTTCTCTAAGATAGTGGTAATTTTCCAGTCAACTCATAACACTAATACATCATTTATCGGTATATATAAGATTTTAGATGAATAATTTTATGGTTATTTATAATTTTTTCCATTTATCAAGCTTTTTATCATCTACATATTCTTTAATTTCAATAGGTTTATTTTCATTTATATAGGATCAAACTTCATATAAAACAAACCCAAATTTAGTGGTCGGGTTATAACTAGCTACTTCCAATGCTAAAATATCATGTTATTGATAAGGTAAATGATGCTGCATTGATTAAAGGGCCTTATTAAGATGTATCTTTAGAAAATGAGTAGAGATAATACCTTTCACTTTCTATATAAATGATATATCCTCCATTTATTATAAATGAAGATAACCCAACACTAGCTGAGTAAAAAATATATTTGATCTATATGATACAACCCATATGATTAATTCACTACCTAATATCCACTATTAGAAGCTATTCAGGTTCCCAAATGAGCCTAACCCACTGCCATTGAGGATGGGCATGAGGTAGTAACATGGGTGTTTAGCATGGTTCGAACACCCACAAAACATATGGTGATTATGAAATTGTCTCATCTTTATATTGTAATAGTTAATTACTGGGTTATGACTCTTTAATCATTATATTAGGATACCTTATTATGAGAATAGATTGTGAACTAATTTTTATAAGATTATTATCTAGTGAATTTTATGTTGGTAAAAGTGGTGGAG
Organism: Viscum album; assembly: GCA_963277665.1. Lineage (NCBI taxonomy): Eukaryota > Viridiplantae > Streptophyta > Magnoliopsida > Santalales > Viscaceae > Viscum > Viscum album. The sequence goes on along the minus strand of OY728148.1, from coordinate 822,757,744 downwards.
TATTTTTGTCATAATCAGTAAAGTATAACTATATATGACTAAAAATCGATGATCATAGAGATTGTGATGTATTCTCATGTCATGGTTATTCATTTTTCCAATGAATGAGTATGTCTTAGACAGGATTCAAGAGGTATATTTGATCTTCGGCTTTTCCTTTATACATCGCAATTTATTCTTGGGGTTCTAGAGAGAGTTTTGGTGATCAAGAGATTCATGAGAGAGACTGATCCATGAAAAATGGGTATGTTTCTATTTCCCCTGGGAAAAGTAATTCATTTAAACCATTGAATAATAGACATCAATATCCCATTAGTCGAGTCACACACATATATGATCCTAGTCTCAAGGATCACTAATAGTAGAATCTCACATAAAATCAAATTATCAAGTAGACGGGTTCATTGTTCATGTTGAGGATGAGGCCGCATAGCTTAAGAAATACATAGATAAATGTATTCCTATGGGTAATTAGGTTTTTATAGGAGAAAAAAACTTTATACAAAGGGAAATTTAAATATTATGGGACTTTTTGCATGGTATAGGGTTTCCCTTTATGAGGGGATTTTGGAAAAGGAGTTGGGGGTGCTATAGAGGAACATATATATGGATGATGATTGATCTATTTACACCATATATATGTCCATATATACCTCTACATTCTTATCATATTGTCATTTATGACCATATATAGATATATTTTATTGGAGGGATTTAACCAAGAAACATTAGGCTTGGTTTGAGGTGAAATCATTGTCTTTTCTACATAGAAAATTATATTTATCAGCATTGGTTCTTGTTAATATTTTTTCACCATATCCATTGTATAAGTGTTAAGGATTATATTGGATCCCCTAGACTAACCCATTTTATTGAAAACTCCTAGTATGTGTGACCAAATTCTATCTCACATATGTCGATGGTATGATATTTCTTTTTATGGTGAGTGGTTTATTATGGGACATTAATATATTTTTGAGACTTATAAACCAAATATCTTATAAATTTACGTATTAATTCATATTTTTCATTATTAATAGAATATTGATCTATCTGAGTCATAGGATAATCATGTTAATAACTTTAGTCTTTTCCTAGACAACTTGTATGATAACTAGACATTTGGTAAACTCTCAAAGTTAAAATTTTGGATTCAAAAATTAAATTTTTAGGTGTCGTCATTTAATTGAATATAGTGTTATGATAAGTTGAAAATAAAAATGTTAGGGTCTCTTAGGATCCACTTAAGAATGTTATTGAGGTGCATAGATTCTTTATGAAGGAATGATATTATTAGAGGTGTGTGGAAAACATTTTTAAGATTATAGATCTCATTATTTACCTTACCCAAAAGGGGTTCCACTTTATATTACTTGACGGATGTAATAATTACTTTTAGAAGATTCAGTGGAAGATTACCAGAGATCCAATTATATGATTTATATTTGAACAGGTTGAGTGAAAAGTATTATGTGATGCTTCTAGGGTCAGGGCCTAGATATGTGTTAGTGCTGAGTTTGGGGATGATAATTTTTATTCATAGAAATTTTGGACCTCATGATAAAAACTATGAAACCCATGATGTATAACATAGATTTGTGGTGTTTAAATTGAATACCTGAAGACATTATATTATCGACAAGGGATTTGTAGTCTATATGGATCACAATTTTCTCAAATATGTTTTCTCTCAGTGAGATAACAACCTAAGGTCAAGGAAATTGATAAAGTTATTATAATATTATTATTTCATGATTTTTTATAATATTTGGAAGGGAAACACAATTTCTAATTCCCTATACAAGAAATATTGTTCTTATTTGGTGAAGGAACCACCATAGGAGTGGTGTTTAATGGAATAGTTATCCATGATATGGACAGTCATGGTAAAAGATTTATATAACAAAAATTCCATTAATTGGTGGTATCCCCAACACTACATCATCATTTTCTGTATTATTATCTTATATTCATTTATTATGAAGTCTTATGAAACCATATATGATTAGTTGAAGCACATAATTGATTCATTAAAGGTAGAGAAGTTGTAGTCATCTTCTAGTGATAGACTATGATTCTATTAGGTCTATACGAGGATATATTTGGAAAGTTTCATTCTTTCCCCATTTTGGTATATCTAGATGTCATGACGATGTATTGGGAACTTAGGAATATATATTGTTCTCCATGTATGAGGGTATTTTTGTTTCATTTGTGTCTTGGTGCATCACCTACCAATTAGAGAAAGAAAAGCATAACTACCCCGCAAGATTAATTCATCCTATTATGGTTCCCTTATGTTTGTGTAATAGGATATAAATGGATTTATTTATAGTATTTCCTTTTTTGGGAAATAATTATTTTGTTTTCTAGGTGATCATCGGTTGACTAGACTATTTTTCCTACTTTCTCTTTATTTGATTATAGAGTTTAGCAGAGAGCTTGGGATGTATGAACTTAGGAAATATCATATATCTATATAGATTTCCCTCGATGAAAATTTAAAATTGTGATACTTGATTCACATCCATGTTATTAAGGGTTTTATGTTAAGACTTCAAGAATTAGTTGTGATTGATTATGGAATTACATTCTCACATAGATAGAAAAACTAATAGGACCATTCATGTACTTAATGAAATTTTTTGAGGTAGTGAACCCAATTATTGTAGCACCTAAGATGATCACCTATCATAAATAGATATTTCATAGAGAATATTCTACTACTTTACTATTTTTATATAAAACTTAATTACTTTCATTGGATACCCTATAGGTATCCTCATTTCTATATTAATATTGAATAGTCACCACTTATGGGGATGAAGTTGTTATGGTTGATGATGTGGAATATTCATGAACTCAAGGATTGAATGAGCAGAAATCAAAGTCCTTATATGTCCTAAATAAACTATATTTGGGTGATTTTTTAGTCTAATTAAGGATAATATGTGTTCCTGGTGTTCCCCCTATACCGTGGTTTGAGTAGGTTCAATTAGGAGAGAAATATCTCCCCGGGCTTCATCGAGACTTTCCATATTCTGTGTAGGTTATGAGAGTTTTTATCACCGTGAGTTACTACCCACAATTAAAACTATTACATAACATCTTCCAAGTATAAAATTTAAGAAGATATGTGAATGAACTATCAAATATTATAAACTATTATGAGATGAATTTTGAGGATCAAACTACCATTGTAGTGTACCAATAGGTAATCGAGGACCAATTGGTGAAGTCCCTTTAGGGATAAGTGATAATATTGGTGTACCTCATATAGAAACATGGGAACCATAGAGGGTTATTTTAGGGGAATTAAAATCATATATCAACCCAGTATCCTCAAATTTTTGATTGAGTTACTCTTTTCTAGACAATAAGCATTTAACTTGTAGAGGATGTACAACATTGATTTTTTTATTGGACCCTATAAATATTTCTCAAAATAATTAGTATACATTTTGTATAACTGAATTATTATTAATTTCATCATGATAAAATACATGAAATTATGTTGAATTAAATATATTAAAATATTATCCCATGAATTTGAATGATATGGAATCATTAATATCTCGTAAAAATAGACTAGGGTAGAAAATCAATCATCTTATTTCTTCTCAAGGTCAGGGATTTTAACTATGAGAACATAATTTTTTAGACTTGTAGTTCTATAACAAACTAAATTTATACATTGTACAACCATAATATTAATATTATATTATTAAATAATTATTATTCTAGTACATAAAAAATTTGATAATTTCTAGGTAGTATTTTTCATCAAAATATTATCGTAGTTTGTCGATCTACTATGAATCATACAATTCTATGACATTATTCCTAAACACAAGTTCTATAGTATGTATCGTATCTATATTATAGGACATGGATGAATTTTTATTATTGAGTTCTATAGGCTCATAAGACATTGATAATTATTATAATGTACTTTGAACATGGTAATATCAGATAGAAGAGGTAATGAGGATAAACCAATTAATTGGAATTGGACAATTTATATGTGTCATTTGATATTCTTATCTATAGACTTGGGTATTGTACTTTAGACTTAAGATTATTGTTATTGTATATCATGAATCATGTAATTTTTTGTATGAATGAAGACAATGATGATATATGCTCATGGTGACGAATCATAAATTAGGTTCTTCATAAGTGATATAAAATTAATTGAATAAATAAAGACAATATTTTTCCCTTCTCAGTTAATGTTAGAAGATATATTATTCCCTTTGATTGAGATTGAACTATCTGATTAAACACACGGACGTTTTATTTCATTATTGAGATTATTCAATGGAGTGAGATAAATATAAATCAAGAATATAGGTTGATGACAAAAGTAAATAATATTACTGATGAGATATCTAAACAAGGGGATTATATTACACAATAAAAATTTATAAGTGGTTTTTTTCATCGTGACATTAACTAATTTATTTATGGGTGTATTTCTTTGTTGTTAGAAACCGATATATTGAGGAATAATGGGATCTTTACCAAAAGGGAAATAATCATTTATCGAACAAAATACAAATTAAAAAAGTTTGGAAAAATATTTTTTACAATAATCCCATTTCCAAAAAATAGAAAATATCATATAGAAATTCATTCCACCATTTCAACTCAAGAGTAGTAACTGCTTTATTAAAAATCCCATAATCCATGTATTTTTACACACAATATATATGACTGATGATATAATTCATTGATTAAATATCATCTGTGTTGTTTCACCATCAAGAAGTCAACTTCCATGAAAGATGAACAATATCATTTCTAATAGCTTGAACAACTGTGGTGGAACCAAAATTAAGCCCCAAGTTGAGGTATACACATTGATTTTTAATTTTCATCACATTGATAGTACTAATAATTTCATCATCAAGGGACATAGTTATTCCATTGGGTCTATAAAGGCATCTCACTATTTCTCCACGGTGGTTTTGGAAAATCAACCTATAACAAAAAGGTCATGGATTTCCCCCATAATGGCCCATTGATGTTTCATTTGACCAAACTCAAAAATAGAGGAATCTACATGATTTCCTAGGTTTTTAGAAGGATTATAATATTTACCAATAACACTAAAACTCTTAATAATGGAACAATAATGAATTGAATTATCATATTATCTTTTTAACATCATTTTCATATTTTACAATAGAAAAAACATGGGCCAAACCTGACTGTAGATTGATGATGTTTCCCCCATGAAACAAATTATTGTGGATGATCTATTTTGTATGGATTACTTAAAAAATAGAAATAAAAAAGAGATTGAGAATCTTATGTGAAAGTGGAATATTTAAGAAGGTGAGAAAATGATCCCATATAAAGATTTTATTTAGAATTTCAATTTCAAAATAGTTTAAATTTTCATTCCACAGTGCCAAAGAAATAATGCTTCCTATGGATAGATGTTCAATTCCCTCCATATTCCAGTAACATAGGATATATAAAGAGAATATCTTAATGCCAACACCCTATAAAAAAACATCAATAGTTAGTTTTTAATAAATTTATCTCCATGAAATAGAGAATCTGGATAGAAAATTAATGATTCATCTTAAAGACTTACCATAGTTATTAGCATATTATTGAATATAATCTCGATAGAAATACATTGAAAATGTCCTCACTTTTTAGGTTAGTTCTAAAACTATAATATCATCACCATAAATGAAATTATTATTTAAAACTGATTCCTTGATTCCAATAGGAAGAATATCCAAGGAGTTATCTAATCTCTCTTTGATTGAAATTTTTTTATCAAAATAAGTATCGTGACTGTTAATAGTGTTGAGAAGAGGAATACATTTCAAGTTTTATAACAATAAATTTATGTATGAATTGATGTTGGCCCGCTAATGGGAATTCATATAAATGATGAAAGAAATAATTCCTGAGGGAAGTCCAAATAGAATAGTTATCGTAATTTAAATTCTAAATTTTGATCATGTTTAAAAATATGGATCTCAAAAAACAAATAGATTCCTAATTTTAATTGATAAGTCTCTATATAAATTTATCTAATAAATATTAATTGATTTTATATAGATTATTAATTCTTATTCGTCTATGATCAATTGTTTTGTATCATTGTTTCCAAGTAACAGTCATAATATTTCATTGATTAGTGATTCCACTCTAGAAAAAAAATTTATGGAGGTGTTGATACTCTAAACTAGGTAAGTGTCCTTTTATTAACCTTAAAAGAGTAGAAAAATGAAAAAATCACAAGTTTTAAAATGTTAACCCTTTCATCCATTGAGAGTTTATTTCCATTATAGGGATCCAACGAATTTCTATTTTGTCTGGAAATTTGAGAAAAATGTTCAACACATGGTTTTATCTAAAACATAGGGACACCAAGATAATTAAATCGAAGTTTACCTTCTATAATTCCTATCTCTCTAATAATGACCACTTTTCTAGCAATGGTATTTTTTTTAAATGTATAAGAAAGACTCATTATAACTAATATCCTACTCGATACTCTCTCATAATGAAGGATATTATCATTGATGTTATTTATGTTTCTTTTGTCACCTTGTGTGAAAAGTTTAATTTCATAAGCATATAGTAAATTAGAGGGGGAAAGAAGGCCTCAGGAAACTCTGATGGGATTGAGTTTATTAGAATTTACCATGATAAGTATAATCCTACTTATGTAATCATTAATATTATAGAAAATAATGGTTGAGAAAGGATCGCCTTTATTAACACCTTTGATACATGTGAAATAACCCTTATGGGAGTCATTAATAAGAACTAAGATATATTATGTACCCAAAAGAGTTCTAACACAATTTATATGGATTTTATCAAGGTGTGTTGGATAATTTTATCTTTAATACTAATTAGAATCATAAGAATATTCTTAAATCTATATACAAAAAATTAGGGTGAATTGTATTTAAAAAAACAGTGAAAAAGAATTAAACTAAGAAAACTCAAAGCTTATTAAGCTAGGTTATTGGATTTAGACTCAGTCTGATTGACAATGTCACATAATCAAAATCACTGTGTGTCCAATTAAATCAGAGTGAAAATCATAATCATTATGGATATAATTAATCATAGTGTTTTTATTATCATAATTATATTATTATAAATAAAACAAACATTCTATAAACATGAATACTTTGGTCAAATTCTTATTACATGTAATGGAATTGAGACTTTTAAAGATAACCAGTAATATACTAGCTATAAAATGTAAGAATGACTTAAAAATATTAAAGAAAATAAAAGTTTTAACCATATTAGTAAGGTGGTATATAACCCAGAAAAAAGGTATCCATTATTTTATACTTACAGTAAATCCATTCTTTTTTTACCAAGGAAATCCCTCTATGTGAAGAATGGAATTTATCTATCCTTTTATCCCCATAATCCCTAGATATGAAGACTTAATTTCAATATTATTATCCCCATAATTAAAATATCTAAATATTGGATTATCTATATATTTATCCTGAGAATCCCTTGATCATTATGATGACTGGATGCATGTAACAATTACAAAATTTCTTAAAGCGACAACCTAACAAAGATTCCATAATTAGTCAACTCCTTAAAGATATACAAATATTATGAATGACTTTTTTACACAATGTATTCTTCTAAAAATATAAGTGAAAATGTAATATATTGGCCTTAAACTCATCAAATAAATTGTTATTTATAGATGTCCTCCCAATGGTCATATTGATCTCCTAATGGTCAAATTTTTTTGAGTTTTTTAAAATGACTTCAGACACCAAACATGTGATAGCTCATAAAAATCTAGCATAAATGAATTCCCAATGTCATATTTATTAACACCATTATAGTGTTAAAGATTTTACTTACATTAGAATCAATCTTGTTTTCTTCTGATTATAAAAATGGGCCAATCTTTAGGACTTCCTTACAGATGTAACTATAATAACCTTTATGAGTATAAATCTGATTTTTATCAGTATCGATATCAGTTCAATTTTCATTATTTTTTTCAATATGAAAGACATAACTAATGATTGACTTCTAGTCTGATAAAGCTAACTCAAATTTATTTGAGACATACTTATTACATAAATCATATTTAAGAGTGTAAATTTTATTTTTGTAATATATTAAGAATTTTTTATCTATGGTAAAATTTAATGTTTTCTACAAAAACATTATAAAACACTAGGGACATAAAAAGTTTTTAATCAAGTTTTAAGAATTTTTTTTTGATTTCTAAAACTAAATGAATGGTAAAGTAATAAGTATAACCCCTTACTCAAAAATATCCCACTTCTAGAAAATCAAAAACCATAAAACATAACTAAAAAATAACTTGAAAAAAATCCAACCCATTTCTTTTTAGAGCTATGTATTCAATGTCAATATTTAAACCTTAACTCCCCCAAAGTTTATAACTCATCTGAATAAGACAAATGGTGTGATTTTGAATACAATGAGATCCCCCTTTGGATAATATCTCCTAATAAATATCATATTCCCCCTGTTAATATAAATCCCTCCCACCCACCATCAAGATTTCTCCCTTTGGTAAAACATTATCTTCATTTAATAAATTATCACCCATATAAAGATTTATCCCCCTTTGTGTTTTTTAATAATAATATAGAAGGATTCGACGTTACTAAAATGTTAAAAAAAACATATGAAACAATATAATAAACTAATTAATCATCCACAAATGAAATATGAATAAACATTCAACTAATTAGATTTGGAAAAGATTTAGATAAAATGTAATTGGATGAAGAGGTAATTAATTCATGAAAAAACATTCAAACTTTTTTCAAATAAAGTACAAATGATATTTCAAAATAAATAATTAATCTTACTTCCTTAGAGTATTCACAAATGCCTTAATCCATTTAGAACAATTCTTTCCCTTATATACCTCATCATATTTATCTTCAAAATATGTTATCTCCTTGAATTACTATGAAATATGGTTGTTATCCTCCTTGAAAAATAAAAGTTTGGATTTTATGGATCATAGTCTGGTCATCTCATCCTCCATATCTAATATGTTCTTATTCAAAACATTAACATCTTTAGTATGATCATTGGTTTCATCCCTGAACTCTTCTACAAAAAATACTTTGTGGCCTTATCTTTTGATAACTAATTTAAATAACGTTCTTATTATACCATAAACTACTCAATCTCATCAAATTGATCATCAAACATGAAAATAAAATTATCATGTCGATTTGACCATTTCAAAATTTGGTTGGAAAAACTTTTATGAGTATGAGAAATTTCGTAAAAATTATTAATCTCACCCTTGATCCAAATCCCCAACTTCTTTAATGCTTTGATTTAATACAACTTATGACTAATAAATTGTTGAATAAACTAGATCTAAGATTTTTACTTTCAAAATTTTGGAAGTGTTCCTTCTATGCTTCCCAAAAAAATGAATAATGTAATCAAATCCTTTTGGTTCTATAATTAAAATCAATTATCATTGATCTAGGTCAGGCTGATGAGGTTTGGTTTGGCTCATACCGACTTCCATTTATATTCCTTTACCCTTATATTTCTTTGAAAATGACTTATCAACTTGTTTTGAAACCATATAATCATCTTTATTATAATCATAAAATTACATGATCTACACATCATCAGTATCATATTTTTTAGAAATTTTGTTTTTTAGTTTGGATCTACTTTATTCCTATTTGATGATTCAGCTTCCACTGATGATGATTGTTCTTATTATGTACTTCATGTTTTCTCTTCTCTACTATCCTTGAAAGGTAGATAAAGTTGTGATGGTGGTGGTGGTGACTCTGATGATTATTTTTTGGTCTAGTATTCTTCATTTTGATCTTCCTCTTCATTCCTATGCTGATTTTATTCTTATTCATCAACTTATTTATCAAATTTTGTTTTGTGTTCTTCCTAAATTTCTTCATATTAAACTCCTCCTTCTTCTTTATCATCACATTCATTCCTTATACTTCTCGATCAATTTCATCTTTGAGCTTCTCCCCAAACTTCATGGTTGTTATAAATTTTTTTTAAAGTTGGTTCTTATTACGAATCATTTTCTTGAACTACTAGGACTGATTCTTCATCAACCACTTTTTATTTTCCATTTTCTGTGACCGAATGAATATCATCATGTAATATAGAATTTTCTTAAAAAAATAACATTGATACAATTTTTATTTTATTTTTGTGGGTAGTAGGTGGAACATCATTCTCAGACGCTCTCTCTACACACTACAACATCATTTCACAAAGTTGAGCATCTATCAACCTCTTCTTTTTTCCTTCCATTCATTTATTCTTTTTCAAGGGTTTCAAAAGCATAAATCCTTAAATAATTGGCCTATTCTGGGTTAATTCCAATCTATGGATCTCCTTTCTTCTTTTAACCATTATTTTTTATCCAATATTCAAAAACAGTATCGGTAATTTATTTTGTTTCATTTGTTTCTTGGTAGGAGAGGTCTAAAACTACCTATTCTTCTTCTTATCTACATTCTATAATTTTCTTGATGGGTTTACCTTTGAAAAAACACCATAAACATTTTCAATAAATTTTTCATATTTTCATGAGAAAAAAATCACATCTTATTCATTATATAATTTCTAACAGTGAGTTCTTTTACCTCATTGGAACCAACTTGTTTTATACTTTGAAAACATTCAAACACTCAACAATCATTCTACTAATAAATTCTAGAAACATGATCATTTTTTACTTTATTTACCTTGTATTGATATTATTAAAAGTTATGAAGACAAACTTGATGAGATATATCTTCCTCATATATACAAGAAAATCCAATACAAACACATAAAATACATTGAGAGTATCTCTATCTCCCATTATCGGTATAAGTTATTGCATCCATAATGTAACAACTATGTTTTCTTGTGTGAAGTGAGAAACATTACTTGTCTTGGAATACTCTGAAAAAAATATCCAACTCTAGTTTTAATAAAGGTTATAAGGATTCTTGAAAACTTATGATATGGGCAATAAACTTCCCCTTCTCTAGGTACACAAAATAACTATTCAATATTATCATAAGGAAACATATATTTATTTCCATATATTGAAAATAAAAAAATCCTTATTCTACTAGAAACTATATTCATACGTAAAACTCATGCACTAGATATAGATAGTATAGATCAAATTCCTTTTCCAATTTTTCCATAAAAACGGACTCCCATCCTTAAAAAGAAATTATTTTCTTCATAGAGGAAACATATTTTCCATACTATTCTCCTTCAATAAATATATCCCTAAAAAAAACCACTTGGATATATATTCCTTGGTTATCATCGGACTATAACTAGATCCGTTGATCGGTCAAAAGGAATGTTTTTGGACTTGTGAATTTAAAGGGGTCACAACTAAGAAGCATAAGAACTAAAGAAAAAATATGGGGCATTCGGGGGTCCTCATATATTTTGGTGCTTGGATTAATGATACATATTCTATAAGATGATATATGGTTGAGATTAAACACATTCTAATCGGATGGTTAAAAACATCCAAAGAAAGTTTAAAAAAATATTTTGAACTCTTAAAGATTTAAACATTTTTTATTAGATTGAGAATAAATTTGATTTGGAGAAGTTTTAAAAACATTGATGACAAAACAAATTTTTCTAAAAAAAATACATTTATAAAAACAACAATAAAAATAAATAATTTATTGAATTTTGAAAAAATTAAAAGAATAGAATTGTAAATTTCAGGTTGAATTAAAAAAGTCATTGATATGAGTAAGATGTTCTTATTGGTTTTTGTAAACTAATAAATTGAAATAGTTATTAAAAAAATGAATATTATAGTTTTAGTAAAAAAATAATTATAATATTTTTATTATGAAACTAAATATGATTGTTTTGGAAATAAAATTACATTATGAAAAAATCTGATCATGAAAATTTTGAATCTGAGATTTTAAAGAAAATTTGAAACCTTAAATTTTGTAATTTATTCAGAGTCTGAGAATAATTTTCAGCATTACGACTCTAAAAAAATAAAACAAGATTATAAATATATTTAACACTATAAAACCCTGTTTGATGTTTCTAACATTGAAATTTTTTAAACAGGTGTAATTCCAAAATTATCATTAAGATAAAAATTTTATGAAAAATTGATAATTTTATAAGACTAAAAGTTTTTGAAAAACATCAACATATGTACTCCCCCTATAAAAATGAGTAAATTAATCTAAGGATATGGGTAAACAAGAATTATATATGAATTAGTACTTTAAATTGATCATTCTTAACTTTTTTTAATGTATTTAAATCTATCAAAAGAGGAGTTTTTGAAAATATTTCAGCAAGTGGTTATTGTGTTCTGATGAATTTTAAAATGATATCTCCTTTTAGAGTGTTATCACTAAGAAAATGGTGTCTTATATATAATTTATTAGGACTTTATTTATATTATTGGTTTTTATTTAAAACAGTGGAATGTGAATTGTTACAATTTAATTTATTTTTAGTAAATATCATTCCATTATCAGTGATTGTGTGTTACGTCCACCACACTTCATCACAACAACTTCCAACTACCACATAATTGTCTTAAATAGGGGAATTTTTTACAGATTTTTTTTTCATACATGAAGAAGAAATTAAAGATTATATTAATAAATTACAGGTTTAGGATGTTGTTTTTATACCCACTCTCCAACCACCAAAGTCAGTATGAGAAAAAGAATTCTAGGATAATAGATAATTCCTTAATCCATAGTTCCCTTCAGATTATGAAAAAAAATTACATAATTTAAATTTTATTATTTTGGATTATATAGATATATCGTACATAAGCATATAGAAAACATTAAATCTAAAAAACTAGTAGTTATGTAAATTAAACTTTCTATCATACCACTAAAATTATTTTTATCAACTTGTTTCCCAACCTCATAAAGATTAGTGGTATTGGAGGTACCGATAATAGTACTATTAAATTTATTATTTTCATACCAAAATTTCTTAATAAGATCTTTTGTGTACTTATGCTGATATTTAAAATTTCATTCTAGTTTTTGTGGGATTTGAAAACCAAGAAAATATTAAATCACCCATCACAAATATTTCAAATTCATACTTCATATGATACATATATCAATTTTTTAAATATTATTGAGATGATCTGAATATGATGTCATCAACCTAAATTTTTACAATCATAATACTTTTATTATGTTTTTTATAAAAGGGTCGGATCCATATCTCCCATAAAAAATACTTTGTATCAAAAATCATGTTAACCTATAATATCAAGATCTGGGGACTTGTTTATGTACAAATAATGGTTTGGTAATGTTATAAATGTATTCATGATTTTGAGTATTTTCAAAACCATGAGTTGTTTAACATAAACATAATCTAGAACATATCAGCTAAGAAAATCACAATTCACATCAATTTGAAAAATATTGAAATTAAATAAAGTTCTAAAGTCTAGTATTATAAAAATAGATTCAATTCAATATACCTTTGCATATGTTTATTCATAATAAATTCACACTTGTTTACTATAACCCTTTGTAACAAGTCTATCTTATTTCAAACAATTATTCCATTGTCATCACATTTATTCTGAAAAAACCAATTTACATTAATTGTAGATATCCTTTTAGTTCTATAAACTAAATTATATATTTTTTCCTGATAAAAAGTTTTATATAATCTTATATTTCCTCAATCTAATTGCCATCACCTAAATCCTAATTGGTATTTTTAGGTTCTAATTGGGATAAGAAATATATATGTTTACTTTATTTCCTTAAGTAAATTCTAGTCTTAACAGGTCAATCAAAATCACCAATGACACTTTCATAATGATGATTCCAAAAAAACAACACACTTCTTGGGATTTGAAAACTTTTTTCTTCAAAAATTTTAGAAATTATTTCAGAGGAATAACTTTAGGAACTATTTATTGAGTTATTTTTTTATGTAAAAAACATTATAACAAAATTTGTGAATAATTTTTGGAAATAACATCTGAGGATATTGGTTGTGGTTTTTTGAAAATAAATGGGTTATTTTAATCAAACATAACATGTATTATTTCCTCAACGGTGCAAAAATTTTTATTAAAAACATATAAGCCTTATAAGTAGTTAAATAACCTAAAAATTTTCCATTATCAACATTAGGATAAAATTTATATAGATTTTATTTTGTATTCATGATGAATAATTTTCAAGACAAATCATTAAAGTGTTAAACATTTGGTTATCTTCCTATCCACGCCTCATAAGAATTTTTATTATGAAATAGTATAATTAAAACTCAATATATAGTATAGAAGGAAGTAATAAATTCATGAGCCAAAAAATGTATAGAAATTGAGTATTCAATCATTATGGTTTTATTTATTTCTTAATGAAATTTATTTCTTATTTCCAATAGACCATTTTTATGGGGAAATCATGGTGATGAAATGTTATGTTGTATACCTTTATCACTATAAAAAATTTTAAAATCAAAATTTACAAATTCACCACCATGATCACTATGAATGGCTGTCAATGGAATATTTTTTTCTCATTTTTATCTTTCTCAACAAAATTTTTAAAATAGAAAATGTCTTCGGATATCTTTTTGAGAAAAAAAACCCAAGTATATTTAGTATAAACATCAACTAAGACATATACCAAGTATTTTCCACCAATAATTCATAAACTTTTAGGACCAAATAAGTTCATGTTCACTAAATATAACGAATCATATTTTGAGGCTTCGTTAATATATTTAAAACATTACTTCTATTGCTTACCGTATTGACAAGGGTCACAATCTTTAGAAGTATCCAATGTATAGTTTTATAGATCCTTGACAATTATTTTATTAGTCAATTTAGACATGTTTTTAAGGTTACAGTTTCCTAAATTTATATTCTATAACTAAGTCTGATCTTCTATTTCACTAAGTAGTGGTAATTCTTGGATCCTAAGGTCTTCCATGTTAAGTGTACATACATTCTCCTACTGATTGGAAGAAAGAACAGATTCATCCTTGGAACTATGTACTAAAAAATTATCATTCCTAAAGTTCATAATGAAACCTTCATCACATAATTTACTAATCCTTATAAGTTTGTTCTTAAGACCTTTAACAAATAAAACATTATAAATTAATGATTTACCAAGAAGAATAATTTTACTTATTCCAATAATCTCTCCTTGAGATTTATCTCTAAAAGTGACATTCCCAACGTTTATTTTGATAATATTCTTTAAAAAAATTACATGTTATATGCTTGGAACACCCACTATCCATGTACCATCTTTTCATTTATTTTTAGTAATTTCATTATTTTTCTCAAAACAAAAACATTATACTTATGAAACCCAACTCTTATTTGGTCTGGAAATTTTAGAAAACAAAACAATAGGAATCCATATTTTTTGATAAAAGTTTATTAATGAAAACAAAGTGATTGAAGTTTTTTTAATGAAAAATAGTTTTTATAATTGTCTTCTCTTGAATATTTGGTGAAAATGGTCACTTTTATGTACAAAGAAATTTGTAAAAAAAATTGCTTTTTTTATGAAATCCAAATTTTAAAACTAGTAAAATGAGTTTGAATTTGTATTTACATTTTATAAAAGTTTATTCAATAATGGTAAGGTTAAATAAAATTTTCTTCAAGGAATAAATTTCACAATTTAGTTTTACAACTAAATTCTTATCCTTATTGTTATTAGTTTTGGAACTCTTTTTGTCAAATCTAGTTTGTAGACAATTCTTCTCTGAAAATGTTTTTTATAAATCATTAAAAATATATTATTTTTATGAATTATATTGATCAATATCTTTAGAATATCATTTGTCAAAACAATTATTTTTTGAATTATCATTCGAATGTTTTTCCTTATCATTTCCATGTTTTCTGAAAATTTTACAATTCTCGATTTCTATGAGTTTTTTAAATCAAGAAACTTTAGTATAAGAAGATAAGGAATTATCATCAAAGATTGGAGAAGATTATTTATATGAAGATATAGAATTTTTTTCATCGGTATAATTTTTACTTAATGACATATTGGTAAGGTTTTCAGTAGTTTATTCCTTTCCCCTCAAATAGTATTTTACAATATTTACATTAGAAAAAGGACTTATGTTCCTATGTTTGGAACATACATTATCAGATAAACTCCAAGAAAAATCACCACCACTATAACTCTATGTGTTATAATATTTTAACACTTTCTTTCCTTTTAATTTTTAATACTTCTTTGAATTCCATTTTGGGTTCTTTTCATTTATATCTTTCCTCTTCTTCTTTGGACAATCTGGTCTGATGTGTCTAGATTTTTATCTTTCATTACAAGTTACTTCATCATTCTTGTCACTTATATCAATATATATCTTTTTAAATCTATACTAAAAATATTTCTTTTCGAATATCTTATTCATCCTTATTAGGAGATAAGATAATTCATTATCAGAATATTCATATGTGCTAGAGTCAAATTGAATAAAATCATTCTTCAGTCTTGATGATTTAACAATTTTCTCAAGAGTGTGATCTTTAGAAGGAAAAGTATAAGTTGTAGGAAAATAAACACCCCCATTATTTTTATTCTCTTTCTCATCATTTCTTTTTAACATACCACCATACTAAGTAAGGTCTCCAATTTGATCATCTAAAGTATGATTTTTTATCTTCCTTGTATCATCAACATTCCTTCCATTTTATTTCCACCAATTGAGTATAATATCAATTATCTTCTCTATAATAATTTCATCATTAGGTCCTTTTTCACCAATAGCTTGTAAACTATTTCTAAATCTCCGAAAACTCTAGTGCATCTTTGCAACTATGTCACCAAGAAGAAAATCAAGTACATTATGATATATTCTTAGAATAGATGTCCCAGTATCAACAACTTTAGATTCTCCCAACTTTGTAACTTAAATATTTTCTAGATATTTTTATCAATTTCACAAGAAGAAATCTAACTATAAATACTTATTGTCATGGAACATAACAGAATATTCCCTACTATGTAGTTTAACTTATATTCCTAATTTTATTGATGAGTTAGAGTAGTATCTTCCTTATCAGTAATATTATAATCTCTATTTTATAAAAACAAATTATCAACCCCATCATTGATAGAAAATTTTAATCCAATTTCTCTTGTACTAATTTTTAGCACCATCAAGGATAGCTGGCACATTTGGATTGATATTTTCTATAGATACAACATTAATCCCTCCCATCATAAAAATAAAATAACATTTTATACATGTATAAATTAGTGTAGAAAATTTTATAAATAATTTTATTACAAAAAAAATTTAAAAAAATTCAAAATTAAGGAATCTAAAAAGTTTAAAAAGTCTTTAAGCTGTGGAAACTTGCTTTAATACGACTTTTTGGATAATTATATATTTAATATTGATTTGGATCATAATAATATTCTTAAATGGATATACTTACAAGAGGGTTTCAATTCTATTTTTAAAAATTAGTTAAAAATAATTAAACAAAACAAACCCAAAGCCTCTTAAAGTAGTTTGTCGTATTTGGAATCAGTCTAATTAGCAAAGTCAAATAATCACAATCTCAATGTGTATGACTAAATCAAGGTGAAAATAATTATCATGGTGGATATAATTAATCAGATTATTGTTATTATCAAAATAATATTATTATAGATAAAACAAACAAAGTATAATGTTATATATGATGAGCATCTTCCAATTACATGCAGTGAAATTGAGACCAGTAAAAAAATAACTAATAAAATAAATAAAAAAATATTAGAAAGACTTAGTCATTATTAAAATGAATAAACTATTTTAACTTTAAGAGTAAGGTAGAATATAATCCATACTAAAGGTTTCCACTATTTTATACTTATATTAATTTTGGTCTTTCCCTGCCAAGTAAATCCCTCAATACGAATATCAATATTTCTCTATCTTCCTATCCCTATAAGCTTGTGATATGATGATTAGATTCCCTATGTTACTACCCATGTAACCCCTCAATCCAAAAATTTATTTCTCTATCTTCATATCTCTATAATCCCATGATCATTATGATGATATGATGCAAGTAACAATTACAAAAGTTCTTGAAGACACTACCAAACAATGTTTCCTTAATAATAAATCTCTCTAAAAAAATACAACGATTAAGAACAAGTTGTTCACAGTGATTATTTGTCTAAAAATTCAAGAGAGAATGCAACTCATCATCCACAAACTCTTCAAATGACTTGGTATTTATAAAATTCCTCCCAATGGTCATATTCATCTCCAAATATTTATTTTTTTTGAGTTTGTTGCAATGAATTCAGAAACCTGACACTTTACATGTCATAAATATCTGATGTAACTGAATGTCTGAAATTTTATTAATTAACACCATTAAGATGTTAAGGATTTTACTTAAATTAGAAACAAGACTTTTATATTATTATTATAAACATAGTCAATATGGTGGACTGACTTTCAATTTCTATTATGATAATTTTTATGAGTATCAGTCCTTTTTTTATCAGTACTAGTATTATTTCTATTTTCATGACTTTTTTCTGTATGAGATACATGACTAATGTCTAACTTTTGATCTCATAATTGTGAGTCTGATTAATCGGACACATACTCATTACGATAATCGCAATAAAGAATGTAAATTTTATTTTCAGAATGGTTTAAAAAAATTATATGTATGGTAAAATGTAATGTTTTCTAAAAAACATTCTAAAACACATGGGACATAAAAAAGTTAGTAATTTGGTTTTAAGAAGGTGTTTTTGACTTCCAAAACTAACATAATGGAAAAGTAAAATGTATAAATTCTGACTCAATAAATACAAAATTTCTTAAAACATTACAAATGAAACCCCATTAACTGGTTTCAAAGGATTTTTTATCATTAATATTGAGAGTGATATTAAACCCTATAGTGTATTTCCAAAGTAGGGAGCTTCATTCAAAAGTAGTAAAAAGATAGATATGAATAGTTCTACCTTTTATGAAAGTAGACTGATTTGGGGACATAATATTGTTATATTTTATAGATATCAATTTAGAAATAACTTTACCAATAATTTTATATATAGTGTTGACAAGTTCCATCGGTCTAAAAAATGGATCATGTTTGCATAATCCACTTTGGGAATGAGTTCAAGGAACTAACCATTAGTTCCCTATATCAACTATTCACCATTGAATAAATGACAGGTAATCCTAAAAACATCATAATGAATGATCTCTCAATAGGTTTGAAAAAATAAATATGTGGACCCAGCTAGTCTAACAGTGATTACTGAGTTTAATCCAACAATAGCATCCTTTATCTCAAAATAGAGGTAAAGAGTAGTAATGTTTAAATTTTCCCCATCATTAACATATTGGGGAATGATACCTTCGATAAGATCAATAACATCACTAGGTTCTGTAAATCATTCCAAATAAAAAGAAATAATGTGAGAAAGAAAATCCTCTATTTTTTAAGAAGCACTAGATTATCATTGGGAAGATCCAAATGTCAATTGAGCATCTGAACTCGTTGAAGCGAGTTAAAAATTTTAGTTTTTTTCACATTCCTTAATCCATTTTATATTAAAAGACTCTATTTTCATGTATTATATAAGGTTTATAAGATTATTGAGATCATGTATAACCTTATTTTCATGCTCAAGACCTTTATAAATCACCACTTTTATGACACTTTTGAACAATGTGATGAATAGATTAAAGCAGCATAGTATTTTACTCTAGGTGTCCAAAGTTATCATGACTCTAAATTTTTAATCATTACATAAGCACTTTGTTCTTTATATACCATGAAAAGTCATCCTACATGTATATTAATAACTTCCATGTATCTTAAACCATGTTTTTTTATTCAATGCGAAAAATCCGTGAATTGATGAATCTAAAAAAAACAAAGTGGTTTAGTCTCTCAAGTTACACTATTTACCAAAATTGGATGCTGATAAGAGATTAATCTTGCAATATTGGAGCATAAAATTAATAACCAGACAAAAAATTACACATAATTAATTAAATACATATCCATTATATTTTCCACCACTTTATTTAGTTTCTTCCTTTACTGAGTATAATTTTCACCAACCAAGTTGAATTAATGAATAATGCTATATTCAATATAGGATCTCTAGTCTCTTGTTAAAATATAGGAGTTTTCCACGCCAAACCAATCATCTAGGTTGAGAATGGTATTTAAATCTCTAATAATAGTCCAATAACCCTCATTGTCTTTCATAATACCCGAATTTTCATCCATAGATCTATTCTTTATTGATACCCTTTTTCGTAACAAATTAAATATCAAAATAGTCTCATTACAAAATAATTAAAAATTAAGGTGACCATTTTCTCTGAAGAACTGATAAAAGATACTCCATCAAGTCTCAAATGAGAAAAAAACCCAAATAATTTTTATATCATTACTAGTCTAATTAACTATAGAGACACTAGTCTTTTACACATATTAGTACATGATTTTATGCATAATTAAACATCATATTACAAGAAAGTGATTGTAAAGTCTTGTGTATTGGAAGATTATGTACATAATTAAACCTCATAAAAAACAACATTTATTTAATCTACACATTGGTCTCATAACTTTAATTGTGCTAAAAAATCTTCATAGTATAACAAATGGATAATATGAATAAATGGAGGAGCTAAATGTCCTATTAAGGAAATAATCATAATAATAAATATTATCACATGGGTTAGAAGGTATAGCATAATGAAATAAAAAGTCATGGAACATAAGTAATCATAATATATAGAACATTTTATCTTATAATCATGGAATCAAAGTAATTTATAGAAAATATAAAACATTACTTTAGAATGATTCATATCTCTTTGAACATAGAGTATCCTGAGTCAAGGCTAACCACCATGACCATTGCACATGGAGTGTTAGTCAAGGCTAACCACCAAGACGGTTCCACATTATGTATCATGAGACTAAAAATTACCAAATGCATTTGAGAGATATTTTTTCTCACCCATCATAAAATATTTCAGTGTATGTGCTCCACATAAAGAACCATACATAATAAATCTACCATAAACATACAGGTTACCCATGGAAATAGAAGGGTATCATAATCATGTCAAAAAGAAATATGACTGGGCGTAACATAAAATTGTCCATGAAAGAAAATAATTAAATAATAAATGTACAATAATATATTTAAATAGAAATGTATCATTATAAGTAATTCCAAATTCATGTGATAACATTTAAAAATAGTATTTAGGAAACATTAGGTCTAAAATATTATAGTGCAATTTAAGGAAATTATCAAAGATCATTTAAAATAGAAAAGAGAACGGTGTTTTATATTAATCCTCAAGTGAAATAGAATAATTTTAATAATAAAATTATTCGTTTTATAAAAATAATGGTTGATTAAAATATATTATGGAATGAACTTGAAAATGGTTAATAAATAGAGAAGTTCTGTTAAATCAGGCTTGTCTATCAAGAAGAATTGAGTATGGAATATTTTAAAAACATGCATATCCCCAAAAGAGAAGAATGAATGGATCCTGATAAAAAAGTTTTAATATATTAAAATAATATATAATATTTAAATAGAAATAAAATATAATAAATTTAGGGTAAAAATTTACAAATAATAACCTAAAGGAATAATAGAGGTTCAGGTAGAATCCCTTACCTTATGTCCGAAACGATTCAATACTTGATCTTAATGTCCAGGATAAAAAACATAGTTTAATTAATTAATAATTATAAAACATAATATAAATTATTTTATTAGTATCATTTTATTATGTTCTTCTATGATCTTTTCTATTAGTTATTTTGTTCAATTTCATCGTTCGTGAGTGATTTTTTCCTAGTTTTCATGATCAGTTTTCTTGAATAAGTGCTTGGAAGTTCAAGTTAAATGGGTATGGTTTTCTAGAAGTTTAATTATATTATATTAATTAAATTTATATAATAAAATGGTTATACAAATAATTTTTTCAAATGGTAGAGGATAAATCATTAAATAAATTTTTAATTATAATCGTTTCGATTAATATATTGTTTTTATCAGAACGAACACATTTTGTTTTATAAACTAATTGAATTCATAAAAAATGATTGTAGAACATTAAATAGGATTTATTACATATATAATAAAATTTTTAAATGATAAAAATTGTTTCATGACTAGAATTGAAGATGGTAATGGAAATTGAAAACCCGACGTCCTTGAATGTGACAAATTAACACATCTCGGATGTTGTTTTCATTTCAGGTATAAAAAGAGGGGAAAAGAGATATTATGATTAATTATTCCATTATAATTAAAAAATTAAATTATTTGTAAGGTACTTTATTTTTCATACCTTTTTAATGATTATAGGTGACGATAGAAAACAAAGTAAAGGAACTTGAAAAGAAATTGAATGAAAATAGAAGGCAGTTTTACCTCTTGATTCCTTCCTCCTGAGAACCTCCTTAGGGGTTTGGTTTTTTTTTTCTTTTGTTAAGACCAAAAGCTTTTTGTAGTGTAGGAGGGGATTGGGAAGATATTTGAGTAGAAATTTGGAATGTCAAAAAGATTGATATGTGTGAAGATAAGAGGGGGTGAGGGGTGGTACTTATAGTGGCGAAGATGAGTTTTTTTCAATTATTTTAATCATTGTTTTATTATTTTTATCGAGAGAAGAAATTGTGTGGATTATTTTAACAAAAGGTATTAATTAGATCATGTGAGTTCAAAACAAGTGTTCTTAACTCATCTGAACATCATCCATGACTCATTAATTCATGCATTTAGCATTTATCGTAAATTAATTTATTTTAATATTTACAAAAAAAATCAAGTATTTCAGAAAAATCACAAAAAATTACCCTAACCATTTTTTGAAATGTAGAATTGAAAAACAAACTACATTAATTTAAAATTATTTTCTAAATATGATACATTTATTTTTTAATTAAAATAATAATTTACCATAAAAATACAAGTTTCAAAATTATAACTGATTTTATGTAACATTAAATAATTAACTATGTTATCAGAAAATTATATTATAAAAATAATACATAATAATTTTAATTTATTAATACATTTTATTAAAATAAATTTTATTTTAAATTATTAAATTAATCATAAAATTGTAATTAAGTAAACAAGACTTACACAAATACCAACACTTAATTAATAATTTTTAAAACGATTATTTACATATAATATGATATAATTACATCATATTGACCCATATGAGAAGAAAAAAATTATTTATAACTTCATTGGTGTGGTTACTATTATGTTGGCCAGTTTTCAATTCATAAGGGTAACATTACTATAGCAAAGGTAAAGTTGTTATTTCATCAATATGTGTTTCCCAAACATCTAGAGATACCTTTTATTTCAATTGTTATTTATTTATAAAGATTTTATTGTTTTCTATATGTAATATTATGTGATTATAGTATAAGACATAATTATAAAAAGGTAAATTGATTTATAAATCATTGCGTCATTACATTTTCCACCCATATGAATGTTCTCCCTCAAAATTTCATTTTATATTAGAGGTTGAAAACATGTGTGGGTATTTATCCTCCACCTCTTCCTCTGGTTCCCATGTTCCCTCTTTGTACTTAAGATTCATCTATAGTACATTGACTACGAAAGTGTTTTTTAGTGTATGACATTATCTCTATGATCCAAGATCATCACTAGATGCTTCTTGTAAGAAAGACCATTCCCCAGATGTTCCACCTATGAAGACCGTATATGTGAAGGATCTAGTATTTACTTCCATAAGAGGGATACTAGGAATACATTATGTACGTTATACATTATAAATGGGGTTCTAATCGATAGGCCACCACTCTAATGTAATCAATAATCTCAAAGGGGTCGATGTACTTGGGAATTGTCTTTTCATTCCTCCCATATATCATAACCCTCTTCCATGGAGATATGTGGTGAAATACCATGTATCCAACATTAAACTAAAGGTTTCTTCAACAATTGTATGCATAAATTGTTTTTCAACTTTGGGTTTCCTTAATGTGCTACTGAATGGTTTGCTCATTCCCCAACATTTATTTGACTATTTCAGGTCCTATCAGCTTACGTTCACTGACATTATCTCATCATGCTAGTATTCAACACATTTCGCATTAAAGAGATTTATAGAGAGCAATTTGGATGATGGAGTGGAAACAACTGTTGTAAGAGAACACAAATAGAGGATATTATGGTCCCATACTCCTTTGTTTTACAAAGAACATTCTCTCAAAATGTCTTCCAGTGTCTGAATAGTTCTCTTAGATTGGCTGTCAGTTTGACGATGATAGGATATACTAAAATTCAACTCGGTGATTATAGCATGTTAGAGACTATTCTAGAACATTGAAGTGGATCTCAGATCTTGATTGAATAAAATCGATAGTGGTACTCCATGCAACCTTACTAGTTCTTTAATGTATATCCAGGCAAGATGATTCAATGAGAAGACCTCTCTAATTTTGATAAAGTCAGATATCTTTGTTAGATGATCCACAATGACCCATATAGCATCGTTTCCTCTAGATGTCTTTTGATATCTAGTACTAAAGTTCATACTAATGTTCTCCCACTTCCATATTGTTATGGATAGTGGTTGTATCATCCCCTTAGACTTTTTTCTTTCAGACTTCACTTATTGACATACCATGAACATTGATGTATATTCAGAAATTTCCATCTTCATATTATCGCAAAAATAGATCTCTTGAAGATCTCAATAAATCTTTGTGCCCTATGTGTGAATAGAGAAGGTTGGCCTATGTGAATCATTCAAAAGATCCTTCTTTATCTCTGGATCTGATGGTACCCATAATTGTGACTCAAATTTTACAACTCCTTCATAGTAAAACTTAAACTCCTAGGATATACAATTTCTTATATCTTATACCATTTTCAAAATTTCCACATTATTTCTTGGGAAATCCTTTATTTTCTCCATGAGATATTGTCGAGAAATAATTTAAGAAAGGATTGGTGATGTTCCTTCCTTAATGATTACCATTTTCATCATTTTCAAATCTATGAATATTGTATCTCTTTCAATTATTATCATTGATAAAGATATATGATCCTTTCTACAAAGATCATCTTCTACCTTATTCTCCTTGTCAGGATGTTAGTGGATTGAGATATTGTAATATTTTATGAGCTATAACTATGTTTTCTGTTGAAAATTAAACTCCATCTGTGTAAATATATGTTTTATACTCTTGTGATCAGTATATATCTCACACTTATCCCCATAGAGATAATGCCACCATATTTTCAACGTAAAGATCACAACTACTAACTCCAGATCATACTTGAAAATGTTTTTCTCATAAATTTTTAAATTCCTTGAGGTGTATCCTATCACTTTATCTTTTTAAATCATTACATAGTGTAATCATTTATTTGAAGCATTGTTTTACACCATAGAGAGTTCTGTACTTTTCATGAGTGTGACTACTATCAAAGCGATAACCTTTTTTTAACCTCTTTAAAGCTTTCCTCACATTATGGTGGTCTTGAAAAACATAACTCCCTTCCATTTAAAATTTGTAATTGTGTTTTAAAATCATGATAAGGTCTTCCCACATCATCAATAATACCCATCTAAACCAATACATTTGTGTAAATTTATTATAGATATTGGCATGGGACACCCTTTGATTGCCTTTTCCTTGGAAAGGTCCCTTAATATTGCTTTTCTAGTGATTAAATGATCCAAGAATGATACTTCCTCTATCCATAACACACATTTACTATACTTTTCATAAATGTTATCCATTCACAATGACTTTAACAAAATATTCAAATTATCCTCTTGTTCCTCCTTTCTCTTGGAGTATATCAGAATATCATTGAAAAAGGCTACCACAAAATTGACAAGGTAATATTTAAATACACTATTTATTAATTTCATGATAATTTATAGAGTATTAGTGATTCATAAGATAATAACTATGAACTCATTGGATTCATATGTCGTTCAAAATAAATCCTTGAGAATATCTTCCTTACTGACCATTAATTGGCGATATCCCAACCGAAGGTCCACCTTAGACTAATAACTGGCCCCACATAACTGATCGAACAAGAAATATATCTATAGAATAAGAAATTTTTTCTTTAACTTAATTTTATTGAGCTCATTAAAATCAATGTAGAGGTGTATTGATCTATCCTTATTATTAATGAAGAGGACCGGTTCACCTCATGGTGAAGCACTTAGGGATATAAAACCCTTCTCTAGATTCTAATGTAACTTCTTTCTTAGCTATTCCATCTCTAAAGTCTCCATTCTATATGGTGTCTTTGATATTGGTTGAGATCTAGGAATAATATCAATTTTTAAATCAACCTCTTGATCAAGAGGAAGACCAGGAAATTATTCAGGGAATACATAAGTGTAATTCTCCATGATGGGAATATCTTTGAGATAGATTCTCTCTATTGTATCAATCATTTGAGCTACTTATTCTTGCTCATAGAGAAAATAATATCCACACTAGAGATAATTATGTTGAAGGAGATTTATCTTTCTCATTTCACTTGTATAGAATTAGAGGATGCTTAGGGAAGTGAATAGTGATCTCCCTTTCCTGGCAGTCGATGTTGGATTTGTATAAAGATAGATCATCCATGCCCAATATAGCATCAAACCCCACAAAACTGAGTATGATATGATTTTATGGGAGTTACAGTCCAGAAACATTAACTGGTAAAAAGTTATACACTTTGGATGTAATAATTTCCCCATTTTCTATTCTAACAGATATCTCAACTTCCAAATTTTAAGGTGGTGATTGAATAGTTATACTAAACTTGCATGATATGAAAGAATGTATTGAAATAGAATTAAATAGTGCCTTTTATATACTATAATGAATAACCATTTTACTTATCACAACATCATTTTA
This sequence comes from Viscum album, assembly GCA_963277665.1. NCBI lineage: Eukaryota > Viridiplantae > Streptophyta > Magnoliopsida > Santalales > Viscaceae > Viscum > Viscum album. The sequence continues at coordinate 822,730,755 of OY728148.1, read as the reverse complement.
TTGATCCATATCAATAGTAGTGATAGCATAAGTCCTTCCTTATTGCATTGGAGGGTTTTGTTGATTGCCTATGACATCACTGAGCATGGGTCATTGATTGGTAAAATGAACATGTTCTTTGTAGTTGAAACATTTCACTACTAGATGATTGTTGATCTCAACCTTCCTTTCCCCCTATAAATTAGTGGAATTCTCCATATCCCTTTGGTATTTCTTAGACATATCCCCCATTATGTCACATTTGAATCATTTCCTAGTTCCCTTTAAATAGTTCCCAAGATTTCTATTCCCTCAATTTTGACACATCGGATGTTTATTCTTCCTTCCATCATGGGATTTGTTTTGTGATCCACCCATGTCAGACAAGATTTTCCTTCTTTTTTATTGGTCCCGCGATACCACTAAGAGTTTATGATATCTTTTTCAACATTAAGGGAATAATGGAAAATCCCTTTTTAGCTATCAAAGTCTCAAATTTTAAATTCATTTCATAAACTCATCTTTAACCCATTAAAGTGGAGATTTACTTTTCATTTGGTATTCATGAAAATTGCAGAGGCATACCATGAAAGCCTTGTAATGTTTTCTTCATACATCCCAATAGTTTCATATTTATTATACTTTAGTTTTAGGAGATCTCTTTCCATATTGAGACGGATTGTTTAAGGGAAATATTTATTGAAAAAATATTCTTGAAATCATTCTAATACATGCAATAAATTTCCTCTTTTGACTTCGTATTTTTTATCAGTGTCCACAACTGATCAGTTTCCCCATCAAAATGATATATTTCCATCACAATTATTTCTTCTTACAAGAATTGGAGGACAGATAATATTGTTTTAATAGAGTAAATATGTTGTTCTTCAAGGTGTGGATTAGATGATCCACTAAACATGGGGGACTTTTCTACATTAATAATTAAACATAAACATTATATTTCCATAGATAAAGAGGATGTTCTACATGATTCAATTTATCATTCATAACATGAGACTATTATTATACTACTTTCATATTGTTTCGATGACCCATTGCCATTATATTTTTCATTTCATTCTGTAATCAACACATTTCCTATCACTTTTATTTTTGGCATGTTTTCTTCTACTTCCTACCATTATCTAAGAAAAAAAATCACAATTAGGGGGCTTCAATTATTAGAATAACAAATTGAAACATTGAACATAAAGGTATAAATTTGTAATGGAAAATTGTATCCAATATTTATATTCCCTTGGATTAAATCTAGGTTATCCATGATCTATTTCCTAATATATATTTTTATAGTATTTTTTTCCTCAATAATGATTCCTAATGAGATTATGAATTTAAAAAAGTATATCCCCAAAGAGTGTCAAACTAGGTGTGTACTAAGGGTCGTTTTTAGGTACTATGTTACACAGAGTCCTGCCCAATACACCTTGTTTGAGTTTTCACTCCTAGGTATATATGTGCTAGAACCACATCCACTTGTAGTATCTATAAGAGTATTTATTTTCTCAATAAACCACTTACTTTATACTTACCAAAATTTAGGGATGTTTTTATATAATGAGTCTTATTTGTACGGTTATTACTAATGTTCTCTATTCCTAATATCCATAAATAACTCGACTTTCCTTTGATACCAACTATAGCAACCCTCGCCTCTTACAAATATCTTTACATAATTTTATAAATAAATAAACATCATATACTATCTATAGTGTCTTAGAAGATTAGGTACATAATTAGACATCATAAAAACAACTTCTATTTTACCTCCACATTGAGATCCTAACATCCATTGTGCTCAAACAACTTCATAGGATAACCTGGGGATAACATGGAAAAAGTGATGAGAAAAAATCCAAGGTAAAATTGTAAGAATAAATCTTAGTAGATGGGTTAGAAGGCATTACATAATGATATAAAAAGGAATGGAACATAAAGAATAATAAGATATAGAACATGGGATATTATAATCATGGAATAATATTAATGTGGTGGCAATATAATACATGGATTTATAATGAGTCAAATATCAATGCACTTTGAGGAGCATGATTCAAGTCTAACCACCAAGACTATTACACCTAGAGAACCAGTCAAGGTTAACCACCAGGACCGTTGAACATAACGTCTCATGAGACTAAAGTTTACACAATGCATTGGAAAACTATCTAGGTTCACCAATCATATAATTTTCATTATTATGTGTTCCACATAAATAACCATATGTAATTACTCAATCATAAACCTAAAGGTTTCCCTTGGATGGAGATGGGTATCATAATCTCGTCAAAGAGAAATATGAATGGGAGTACCATAAAAGATTCCATGAAATAAAAGAATTAAATAATACATGGAACATTATAAATTATAATAGGAATAAATAATGATAAGTGATGGAAAATTTAAGTGATAACATGTAAAATGTGTATTCAAGAAACATTTAAAGTAAAAGATTTTAGTGCAATTTAATGAAGTTATAAAAGATCATTTAAAACAGAAAAGACAACAACATTTTATATAAAACTAGAAGTGAACCAGGAATATTTTAATAATTAAATGATTGGTTTTGCAAAAAATAATGGTGTCTAAAAAATATTATGGAACACACTTTAAAATGGGTACGAATTTGAGAAGTTCCCTTAAATTGGGCTTGCTTATTTGGAAGAATTGAGTATGGAATATCTTAAAAACATAAAAATCCAAGAAAAATAAGGATTAATTGATCTTGATACATGAGTTTGAACATATTCATATAATTTATAATATGTACATAAAAATAAAATATAATAATATTTGGTTAAAATGTAGGAAAAGATAACTTGAATAAATAATGGAGGTTCTGGTAGAATCCCTTACATTAGGTATGAAACGATTTAGTAGTTGATCATAATGTCTTGGATAAACAAATTAGATTCATTAATTAAAAATTACCGAACCTCATCAACCTGAATTTGATTTATTGTCATTTTATTAAGTTCTTATATGGCATTTTTGATGAGTTATTGTGTTCAATTTTATCATTCGTGAGTGCTTATTTTCTTAGCTTTCATGATCGGTTTGTTTGAATAAGAGTATGCAAGTTCAGGTAAAATGGGAATGGTTATCTATAACTATAATCATATTCTATTAATGAACTTACATTAGTTAAAATGGTTATATCATTCATTTGATTAAATGGGATGAGGATGAATCATTAGATAAATTTTTAATGATACTATTTTGATTAATTTAGTGTTGTTATCACAAAAAACACATTTTGTTTATAAATTAATAACATTTGTACCAAATGATTATAGAACATTAAATAGGATATATTACATATATAATAATATTTTTTAACCATTAAAATTATCTCATGACCATAATTGAATATGTTTGTTTTTATTTAAAACTCGACATCCTTGAATGCGAAAAATTAACACAGCTCGTATGGTTTTTTCATTTCATGTATAAAAGGATGGGAAAGGAGAGATGATGATGAATTATTCCTTTATCTTAAAAAATTTTATATATATTTAGGTTACTGGAGTTTTTATAACTTTTGGATGAGGAAAGGTGTGGATAGAAAACAAAGTAAATGAACTTGAAAATAAATTGAATGAAAACGGAATAGGGTTTTACCTCTTGATTCATTCCTCTTTAGAATATTTGTAGGGGTTAGGGTTTGCTTCTTTTGAAAGAAAATAATATCCTAGTCATGGGGGAGGTTCTTGGGATGATATTTGGGTAGAACGTGGGCAAGTAAAAAGTTTAGAGAGTTGTGAAGAGAAGAGGGGTGAGGGGTGGTATTTATAGTGGATGAGAGGAGGTTTTCCCATTATTTTAATAATTATTTTTATTATTTTTCTGAAAATAATAAATAGTGTTCCTTCTTGTGAAAACAATAGTAATTAGTTCATGTGATCTCGAACCAAGGGTTATTACCTTATCATAACATCATACATGACTTAATAATTCATGTATTTAGCATTTATCATAAATTATCGTATTTTACTATTCACGAAATAATTCAAGTATTTCAAAAAAAATAAAAAAAAATCCCCAAAACCATTTTTCGACGTGTATATTTAAAAAAGGAAATCCATTTTTTTTTAAAAAATCTAAATAATAGCAATTTTGTTTTTAATTAAATTAATAATTTACTCAAAAAATACAAATGTTAAATTTATAACTAATTTTATATTACATTGAAGATTTAACAAAGGTCACATTAAATTATCTTATATTAATATGATATAAAAAAATTAATTTATTAATAAATTTTAAGAAAATAAATTTTATTTTTCATTACTAAATTAATCATAATATTATAATTAAATTTACATGACTTACAAAAATACCATCACTCAATTAATAATTTTTAAAATATTTATTTACTTATAATATGATATAATTATATCATGTTGACACATATATAAGGGAAAAAATTATTTATTCCTTTATTGGTGAGGTTACTATTACATTTTTTGTTTTACTATTCATAAGGGTCACATTACTATTCGAAAGGTCAGGTGACTATTTCATCGATATTTGTTCTTGAACTTATAGATATACTTTTATTTCACTCATTATTTATTTATATTGTTTTTATTATGCTCTATATGTAATCTGATGTGATTGTATTCTAAGACATAATTATAGGAATGGAAACCCATTCATAAAAAGCTGTTTTTTACATTTACACTTACCAATTGGTATCCCAACTTTTCAAAAGAAGAAAACATTTCATAATAAATTATATTGCTCTCAGAGAGACCTAGTATATTGGGAATGTTCTTATTGATTAAAATAAAAATACAATTAACCTTAAAATTTTAATAGCTAGATTCTCATCCTTTATTTGATTGACAACTTGTTCCTTTCATGGAGTTTCTTTATTGGGTGATCCCATTTCTATTACTATATCTAGAAAATTTGGAGGAACTATCCAGTGTCCTTCTAGACTACCTTTGGAGGTAAAAATTGTATTAATACTAGACTTACCATTGTTGCCTTTATTTATTCCATCCAAAACAAATAATCCAATAGAGATGTTGACATTTTCAGTAGAATATAAAATTTTCTTGAATTTTTAATCAGTGTTTGGATCATTATTGGTCTTATAATGATCATTCTTAACTATATTTTGTATATAGATCGCATGAGAATGAGAACTTCCTTCGATATTATCTCTAATGGGTTTCACTAGAAGTATTTTTGAGGTATCATCCAAAATATATACATAATGTAAAACAGAAAATGGATTGGTACTTCCAGGAATATAAGGATAGATTCCATGATTGGTGATATCTTGAAGACTTGTAGAATCCCATGTATTACCTTCAGATGATTCCATAGAATCATTATAAAGATATACTTTTCCTCAAGGAAAGATATATATTTTTTATGAGTTTTAGTATGATAAGTATCCACCTCCTCATGGTTCTTAGTGGTTATTCTAACATGTTCATCAATATGATAATCAATTAATATCTAGATGTATTAAGAAATTTCTATATAATTTATTAAACCTTAGTGCCCAAAATTTTAGGACCTTACAGACTGCCCCCATCAGGGTCACAAATATTATTCATATGTGAAGGATACTCATCTTCCTCTTTACCTAAAAGAGTAAGCTAAGATTTTCTACTGATGATAATTAATTTTAAGGAATTTCATTGTTTTTCACCCATTTGACAGAATCAACCTTTCTAATAGGGTAAACTTTGTCTATGGCAATATCCTTTCCATTCTTGTTTCCAGTGCACTCTTTCCATGCAATAACATCAGGATAAGATTTCACTTGTTTCATAATAACTCTAAAATTGGAAATGGAATACTCAAAAATCCTCTATAATTCAAAAAAGGTTGCAACGTATTCATATTAAACCTTTTCTTAGATTTTTGGTCATTTTCGATGAATTTTGTCATATCTGGGAGTTTTGTGTCAAAATTGGCATCAACTAATATTTTGGCTTATAAACCCAAATCACCATTGATAGTGTTATGATATATTTTTATTGGCATACTAATTTATTTAGTGGGATCATTTATAATTTTATAATTCCAAAACAAAAAATTTAAACCATGAAATCTAACTTGATTTTGATTTTTCAAATTCCTTTAATTTGAGGGATTGAAATAGATATCCCATTTAGAGATCCTAAAAAATCTAGGTTTTAGATGAACACTCCCAATCTCCCACACTAAATCAAGAACATTTTGATTCAACATGATGATATAGAATAAATGGCTTCCAATCAAAGTTACCTTTCAATCATTACCTCCCTAGATGTGTGTGATCCTTTATTTCATGTCATTGTAAGACCATATTTTACCTATCTTCCAGTACTAGACATTAATGATAATAGAGATTTTTTTAAAATAAAGTATTCTCTATAAATCCTATAAATCTAAAACAACCAAGAAACCTCGATCCTCCAATTTCGTGAAAATAGGTTGTCTTGGGATCTTATCCTTCATTGTATCCACCCCCTAAAGATCCTCTGCAAAGGTGGTTCCACTGATTTTTGTAATCCAAGAAATTCCACCATGGTTTAGGTATTCATAATGTTTCTTCCTTCTTTATGAAGATACCCAAACCAAATCCATGAAAGAACATTCCCAATCTAGATGGAATGACTCCATGACCAAACAAAAAATTAGATCATGGAAGAATCCTCATCATATTTCACCAAAACATACAAAGATATTTTCTAGAGGATCTTCTTCACAATGAAATTGAGAGCTATAAAAACCAAAAAAACTCTCATCAATATACTCATATTATACTTTAAAAATTTTCTCAAAATACCCCTGAGAGAGATTCCCAGTGAGTCACACATGAAGTGTGTCCAATATCTGAAAAAAAAATTAAATTGGAATTTAATTGTATGAATAAATATCATTCCTAACTTGTGGGTTAAATATTATTCAAGTAAATTTTATCACATAAATAAAATCACCATATATAATTGATTTTAGAATATGTTATTTTAATAATAAATTAAATATTTCTTTCCCGTTTAGTGGATATAATATTTATTCATCATTTTTTATTATTCAAAAGGTAATAAATAAATATTTATTTTTTAACCTCTTAATTGAGTTTCTTAATATAAAAATTTATTAACCTGCATGAATATTAAAATAAATTATTATCCAAAAGTTTAGTGAATATAATATCTATTTATTGAAGGGGTAATATAATGAAACTTATTTATTTATTTAAATATTTAATTCTGGGATAGATAAATTCTGAGAAGGGTTAGTGGATCGAGTTAATGGGAATGAGAAAAAATTATATAATGTTGTTAAATATCCTTTAAAAATATAGATTAATTTATTTATAAAAGGTATTTAAATCAATTTGAGTTTAGTGCATGTCATGGAATATAAAAAATATTTTATTATTATTATTTGACATGTTTTATACTTACAATAAACAATTAGATAAAGTGGAATTTTAAAAATAAAAATTATTTCACCATAATTGTACATCCCCAATTATATTATTTTTGATATAGGAGAAGTTTGGGTATAAAAAAATCTTCATAGAATTCTATCAATATCTGTATAATAATCCTCCACCTAGCTCTCAAGAAAAAGAGAGATCAAGGTGATTTCTTGTTCTGGTCAACAGAAAATGATGAAAGGTACTTGGTTTATTCATAATAGTACCTAGAATACCAAGTGTAATGTTTAGAGATTATTAGAACAATTGGATACTTTTATAGTAATTTTAATTTTAATTCTTCGCCATAATGATGAAAGGAGAAGAGAGGCACCTAGATTGTTCAACAATAAAAATAATAATCAATTATTGGTAATTATTATGTTAGATTAGTTTTAAATTAAATTTGAATGATCCTCTTTTAGAATATTTTTAGGTCCCTTTATCATGTTTATTGAATACTATCCATTGAAATTAAATAAACCCATTGTTTTTCATTATTCCTACTACTTCCACAATGCCCCAAAACCATCAATTGGTATCAAAGTAGTCACATTATATTTTATAATTATTTATTAATTTTTTTATCAATTATTTATTTGTTTTTTAGTAATTATTTATCATTTTCTATTATATAATACAATGTATTTTACAACATGTTTTTTAAAATTCATATGACCAAGAATATTATAAGAATATATAAAAAACATTTAAATTTCCCATCGAGAGTTTCCCAGGATGCTAGAAACATGAAACTAATACAATGTTTGTAATAGAAAAGTACACATTATATACCCATGGTCAACTAAATAAGGAGGAGTAGCTATAATCTTAAAATATTATGTGGGTTCAGTACATAGTGTCATTACATGATTCATATTGACTACCATCTATCACATAGCTTTATAAGGAGTACATAATGTACAGCTGTTGTATACGTCATGTAACCACATTTGGAATTATCACCTTGTAAATCATGGAATTCTCCACGGTCAAAGTATATGTATTCCTTCAATGTTACATACAAGAAACATGGGGAAAATTGATTATATTGTATATAGTTTGTTATAAAAGTCGTTTTGATTGAGATACCTTCCAAAAATATATATACCAGGGCCATATTCATATTGTATGTGTGGCTAGGAATGGATTACATAGCTTGTAGTTGGATTTACATGCTACATAACTTGTTCCAACTCATGAAGATTACATTACAATATATACATTCTATATGAGTTCAACACATAAATAATTGAATTTTTACCAAACTATACGACCTGTGTAAAGGTATACACACTATGTGATATGATTTTTCTACCCCAGGTACACACCAAATAACATTCGACGGGTCATGTGGAATTAAATTATTTAATAATTATTGTCTGGGAAATAATGTAAATGAATGATGTTTATAGCTTTCAAAGATATCTTTTCCTCTATAAGAATCACTAGTGGTATACCTCATGTATATTCAAGCCATACTATATGGTCATATAAACTGTGAAAACCATGAAACATGACATACAATGAAATGCTCCATGTATATCATCATATTTAATATAGGTATACAATTCATGTAAGTACAAATTACACATTAAGAAGCATACACATTGTATGTCACATGTCAATACGAGTGATTGTACACATCACGTAACTATTAGATTCCATAAATAGATTTAATAAGATATAGAAGCCAGAACTCCATGTCACCTCCATTACATGTTATGAGTGTATTATATTTTCAAAAATAAATTTTAAACTAATTAGAAGGGTATACAGTATGTGACTCTATCACAAAATGGTGCGTAAATAATTAATTTTAATTAAAATTTATTTTATTAAATTAATTTAAAATTATAAAGAATGGGAATATTGTGTGTCTCAAAGAGTGTTTAAACTAATAATTAATATAATGAATTTTATAAATAATTACTATTAGTTTATTAATTTTAGAAAAAAAATTCTTAACAATGATAATGAATTAAAATGGATGATACAAAGTCTAATTTTTAATTTTTGAATATTGTGATTGATTGTGAGATTTATTAGAATATGTATGTGTTTTATTTTATTTTATTTTACTGGTTATTCATGGACATATATTATAACTTATTCTTAAATTATATATTATGATATGTGTATCATTCATTTTTCTTTTATCATTTATGGGTCTATGAATCTAAGGTTTATTTTATGTAACCCTAAACCACTCATTCCCCTAAACTCTAGGTGAGTAAGAATATAAAAAATAATGATCTCCCAATAATATGGGATGGTTTGAGATGTAGTTGTGGTGGAACCAACCAAATAGATACACATATTTATAGAGAAATTCTATAAGTCTATCTATGTATCATCTCAAGGAGTTTTCTCCTCTATAATCGACATTGGAATATCCCCTGAAAGATAAACCAACTAATATATTAAAAGCTCATGATCATATCACATTTCTATTTTATTTTTCTATACATTCTTATTTTTTTATTTAATTATAGAAGGCATGGTTTATTTGATTATTAAACATGATCACATAAATTAAATTAAATAAAAATAATTCTAAGATGAAATAAAATATAATGATTAGAAATAAATTATTTTATTATAAATTATTACATAATTATTTAAATATAAATAATATTATCAATCATGTGAAGTGTAAAATAAATAATATTTAATAATAAGTTAGACAAACTCCCTTAAAGAAAAATATTAATTCATATATCGACTTCCATTATTTAAGTTAGAATACATCCACGGAATAAAGTATTTATCTATCCCCTACTAGGATACATTTATTTATTACAAAGTTTTAATGAATATTTTTGGTTGACATAACCAAGTTAGCATCAAGATTAGTTACCCTCAAAATACATGGAGTTACTTGGAGGAAACTGTTGAGGAAATCTGATTTTGAGATTTCAGAATTGAGTATTCCACTCAACAGATCAAGGAACTTTGAGTTAATGAAATGGGCTACTGTATCCAACCCAAATACCTTCAAATAATTTTATAATGCATCTATCTGGGTTATTTTAAGTCTAATATTAATCCTTTCCATGTTAATATCAAAGTTATATGATATTTTAAATCCAATTTTATGGATTATAGTGATTTGATAAAATAATGAAAGACTAAAAAATTAATTTAATATGTCACACATGGTAATCATGATGAAGTATTGAAATATGATTTTATTTTTTTCATAAAATGTAAATTCATTCAAAAATTAAATTATCCCTCTAGTATATCATAGAGAAATACAATATTTTGATCGGTGCTAACTTCCAAAAATATTATAGGCACTTGCGCATTGTATTTTTCCAAGAACATAAGTTTTACATATTTGAGTTCCCAATTCTTTCTAATCTATCTAAGGATATCAATAACCTGATTTTTATTAAAATAATATTACATCATTTTTTAGGATAAATAACATAATATTAATACAACCAAGAATCCAAAGGTTTAGTATCTTAGGAAAATTAGGCCCAAACATCACATATACATAATAAAACTTCACCATTATTTAAAAACTTCTTCTTTATCTTACTTTTAATTAGTATATATAATCACATGAGGAAATAAATCAAAGACATGTGGATCTAAATTCCCTATAAGGGGAGGAATAACATATAAGTGAAAAAAGACATGAATCAAAAGAACAAGGGTGAGCACTATCGTTATCATCAAATCATAAGAAGGGAATCAAAATCATAATCTTGATTGTATCATTTAAAAAGGAATATAATGTGGAATATGCATAATAATAATACATCATAACATAGTTGTAAAATACCTCATATAATCGTGAACAAATCTATCATTATGTTCATGTATAATATATATGAATATATCATAACATCATAATTGTGAACATAGATTGCATCATACTCACTTGTAATACACAAAATCTCATGAGATATATCAGATTAATAAATCCATTAGATGGATAAGTAATTCTGGTAGCACCCATCACATCATAAAATTTTCATAATAATGCAATCTATATAGAAATAAATCATATGAAAATCACAGTCATGAGATAAGACATTTAAAAGGAGTGGGATTCATATATGTTTTTAAAATCATACTTTCATAAATAAGATTTAAGTCCCCAAATGAGTATGGTAAATAATAGTTTAGGAATAAAACAACATATTTCATTATTGGATAAAAAAACTGAAGTGGAGTTAGTATGATGTTTATGAAAATAAAGCCTCTTGGAAATAGCATTGTAGCTTAGAAAACAATTGATCAAGTTATAAACATGTATATCACCAAAGAGAAATGGTAAATAATAGTTTAAGGTAATTTTAAGAACATTAAATTAACATCCATATAAAAATTAATATGAAACAGGATATTTTAACACCCCAATATTTTATGGGTTTCATTTGAAATAAATATGAAGTATTTGATAGCATGCTTAACACGCAACCTCGAGCCCATTGGTACAATGATATAATAAACCATTATAACATAGTTATAAAGTTTTTATGTAATAATATTAATATATTATATCAAAAAAATATGTATAATGATTTAAAATTATAAAAAACAACAATTTTTGTATAAATAATAAGTACTCCATTTTTAGAAAAGTCATTTTAAGGTTCAAAAATATGTATTATTCAAAAATGGTTTTTATTGCATCATTTCATGTGATATTTATGATTAATTTATAAAACTTTTATAAATTTTATTTTAATAAATTAATTCCAATTTTAAAATTATCTTTTCAATATTATCTTAGAGTGAATATTTATAATTTTTCAAAAAGAATAATTTTTCAATGAAAAGTTAAAAATGCTGAATTCTATAAAAAAATAAACTCTTCTAAAATAAATGAATTATTATGATTTGAATTTTACTTGAAATTATAAAAATTATCCTCTATTTATAAATAATATAATTAATTACATATAAAAAATTATTATATTTTTTATGTTGTAAGTTGATTTTTGGGATTAAAAATACATTTTTATACAAACAATTTTTATATGCACAATGTGTTTTGATCTTAAAAAATTAATTTAAACTCTATTGATTAATTTATTTAATGAAATATATATATATATATATATATATATATATTATTCAATATAATATTTTAACACTCAATTTATGAATTTTACGATGTAATAATTGGAAGTAAATTATATTCTCTGCTTAAAAATCCACTTTTCATAAACAGGTTTTTGTTGCGGTCTACACACTTAATAAAAATTAAATTATATGAATTATAGAAATTAAATTTGGAAAATTATTTATATATTTTCAATCACAATAATTAATATAATTTAACAGTTTCAACTTAATCTTTTTTTTAAAGTGAAAAGTAAAAAAATAGAATTTTATTATCACATTTAAGGTTAAAACAGGATTACCGTGGGTTTAAACCATGAGATAAATATAGGATTCACACATAAACCTATTAAATTATTTTATTATAAAGATAACTCAACATTATATTATCATTATATAAAATAACTAGCCATTTGGTGAAACGTTTGCATGAAAGTGATGCAAAATCCATGAAATATTTTAAGAAATTCCTTGTGTGTCCCTCCCCTCACATAAAAAAAGACACTTATTATACTCCCTTAATCACACCATTTTATCCTTATATATTAGAATATGATGAATAAATAAAATTCTTAACAAATTTTTCCATCATCATGTAGGTTCCTATTATCTCCTAACACCAATTCTTTGAGGCTTAAAGAATAATCAAAATGAGGTCTCTCTAAGAAAGGGTGTAGATCATAACCGATATATTTCAATTTTATTTCTTCTTAAAACTAATTTAAATGTGGTTTATCACAAAAAACATAATTAATATGGTGTATCCAATATAAATATATGTTATTATGATTATTTCAAAACCTTTTACCACCTATTTTCATTCGAATGGTGGATTAAAGTATCGCTCCTGCATACGTGTGGACTACTGTCTCCACGTAGTGATATGGATCATTTTCCGCCACCTACATTCATGGTTTGTTATTATTATATATTTAATTTTTATATATTATATTTATGTTATAATAATTATTTTTTACATATGAATTAATATTTACCTTTCTTTAACTCCATCAATCAAGAAATGGAAACATCACTTGTGCATATGTACATACACCTATCTCCATGTAGTGATGTAAGTAATTTTTCATCGCTGATTTATACAAATAATTATGAATATATATATATATAATAAATATATTATATATTTATATAATGATTAATATTTTTTATCATGGTACTAAGATAAAAGTGTTTGGAATATAATTTCCTTACTAAAAAATACATGAAGAATGAAGGAGTTAACATGAAAAGTGATGAGGATAATGAAATATTGTTATTGAATGGGTGATAATATGGTATAATTAAACCATGTATGGTATTAAAGGTATTATTATAGTTTAGGTTTATTATTATAATAAATTTAAATTTAATATACATGATCTTATATTTTTTAGGAAACCTATATAACTTGAGGTAATGATTTCTTCTCAATTTCTCTTCATTGACACGTGTTTTGATATTATGAACCAATTTACAATTTCTACAATATATATATAATAATAATTTTAGTGGTAATAGTACATGATTTATTTTTGTTGATTTAAATAAACATATATTTTCATGCTTCAAGTGAATTTCTTTACAAAAAATACTAAAGTCGTAATGGTTATTTTTTTCAATTTGGTTTTATTGAGACATGTTTGATATTATACATCAATATTATTTTATGAGTTGAATATAATGACCCATTGATATTTTCATTATTAACATCCATATTTTAATATAATTTATTGATTCATTAAAGATAAATCTTTCATGTGGGTTAGGATTCAAAAATTCTGATAGATGTAAGGGATTTTTTATAATATCATTTTAACATTATTTTCTATACTCAATTTTTTTAGAATGAAATTATATGATATATATCTCAAAAATATTTGTTATTTTATTATCCTATATTTATTTATATATATTACATTTTTTCCATTCAATTTCCTCTCTCTAATTACTCAAAATACTGAAATGATGTTTTTATGGAAAAACAACTTCATTTCTCTCTTTGATCTAGAATATTTTCTTTTGTGTCCATATATTCTTTAAAAAGTATTGAATAATTTTATTTTAATATTATAAATATATTATTTAATATAATTTTTAAAAATATTTTACTTTCTTAAGCAATATTTAAAATTTATTTTCATATTCTTTCCAAACAAGGAACTTTTGACTTTTTATCGAAAATTTGAAATGAAATTTTGTTTTATCATAAACCACATTAACAAATTTTCCCTAAATCAAGAATACTCATTTATTTGAAGATGGAATAATTATATCCATTATTTATTATCAAATAAAAAGTTTTCTTTAATAGTATATAATTTTTTATATTTTATGTATGTGGTTTCAAACTGAAATGTGTATTTTACTCAATTAGTGTTATAGTAATTTTTAAAGAAATTTTCATCTAAAAAAACATTTATTTTTTTTATGATTTACTAGGGATATGTTTAAATTTCATCATGTTTGTTTTTTCTCTAGATGTTTTACGACTACGATTATGAAATTTTTATGAAACATGTATCCTTTCTACTGATTATGTGATTATGATATGATGAATTCTTTATGATCTTATGGAACACATATGTATGTATTAATTATATAATAGGTGGTTCTATTATAAAATATGGTGGGGTGGTTACATTAAAAATTACGGTAGGGTGGTCCCATTATATCCCTCTAATTAATTGGGTAAAAAAGGTTACCTAATGGTTTAATAATTAATTTAATGGGGATTTAACCAAGTACAATAAATGTAATTACCCAATAAGATAGTCTTAGGAGTGAACCATGACTAAGGAAATGATGGAATGGGTAGTGAACCCAATCCATATGTAGTCTTGGAAGTTAAACTTGACTAAGGGAAACATTTTCTATTCTTATGTGCATTCCAAAAAAATATTTTTTATAATTATAATATGTTTTCCAAGATTATTATTGACTATTGATGATTATCCACACGTTTTTCTTATGATTTTCGATTGATAAAACATTATTCCATATTTCATTTTTATGATATATGAATTTATGGGTATTTTTTATAATGTTTATCTAATGTAATCATACCCTTATGAATATATTATTCTCACTTATGATCCTTTATTTATATATATTATGTTTACCCTTACTAAGAATAAATGTTTTATATTTCTTATATTTCTATTCTGTAGGTTATAGAGAAAGGTTTTAATTATGTTATATCTATGAGTGGTGTTAGTTGTGAAGAACTAAATGAGAATTTATCTACATATTTTGTATACCAGTTGTATATGTATCCAAGTTTCTATAGAAATTAAACATCTATGGTCCTTATGAATTTATTATTTTTAAATATGCATAATATTTAATTAAAATGATTTAATATTTATGTATGAAAATTATCAGTCACAATAGTTGCAATCAGGGGAATATTTAGTAACTTTTGGAAACTAGACTAAGAAAATATTATAGAAAACCCTTGGTATAATTTGAAGTAGTGGAGAACATCCTATTTTTTCCTAAATTATGGAAGTTTTGTCTTCCTAAGAAAATACATCCCTGCTTGGATATTACAAGTTGATTTGGTTTTGGAATAGGTTCATCTAGGTGAAATAACCTCGAAAAGAGTTGGTCGAGTATATCTGAACCATCATTCTTATTAATGGTGAATGAAACCTTACTGAACACTGAGTTTCACACTCATAGGGGATATGGTTATTTTAATTCACATTTTCTTAATGTTATATTATAAAGGATTTGAGTAGATAATAGCCATGAATGACCACAGATAAAACTAAGTTGTCATAGATTGAAAAGAACATATCATGATTTGGACATACTATAAATGATCTCCATGATTTTATAATTTCTCAATATGATTATTGTTTATCATACTAATATTTTTGATTTTAGAAAACATCTGAAACTACAAAGAAACATGTCATCACTGAATTTGATGGACCATTCCATTATTTTCTCCCAAAGAAACTGAATTTTATTGGAGTTGGGATGAAAAATATCATTATTATGATTAAATAAATTTATCAATACATGAATAATGTTGAGATTCCATATGAGAAAGGGAAGGAGCAATGTACTATTGAGTCCTTTATGAGGAAATTTTCACATAATTTTAACGGGCCTTCCAATCCACTAATTACTAATAAATGGATTTATACCACTGAAAATGTATTTTACATTCTCTAGTGCTTAGAAAATGAAAATATCATCTTATATATATATATATAATTTTGAAGGTAAAGCACATCAATGGTGGACTATTATCTAGAATACAACAAAACAATAAGAAATTTAGTCCATAGAGTGGGATTTTTTTGGGGGCTTATTTTTTTGTATTTACATTCCCTGTATAATTAATACTATTATAGAGAATGAATTATTTATACTTAAGAATAAGGATGATGAATAAATTAGAGCATGTAAGGAAAAGGTTCCAATAATTTCAAGGTACTCTTATGGTATTATTATAAAACTGGAAAATAATATTGATCGATTCATTAATGGATTAAAACCAAGTCTATGAAGGGAATTAAACATAAGAATCTTTCGTATCTATGAAAAAATTATTTTCTATGTTATCAAGGTGGAAATAGAGATTGGAGTCACCAATCAATATCATGGTTTTTATAAGAAAATAAATAATGAATTTAATGGAAAATATAATACCAAAACCCCTTTGAGGGAAGAAGTTTATTTTTCCTTTATTCTAAAAGATTGGAAATAAGTATGGAGGGAATTTTATTAAGGGGACTGGTAAATGGTCTAAGTGTTGACCATAAGGCCATCAGGAAATAAAATATATAAGAAATTATATTGATATAGTTAATGATGTAAATGGATAGAAATCACTACAAAATTGTCCACCCATAATTGAATATTATAATTACAAAGAGTATGTACATCAATATAGATATTGCTCAAAACCAAGGGTTAATGAAAATGATCAACATCAATAATTTATTAATCCTAGAGACAAAGGGAAATCACATACTATCATTATTTATGCTTTGGGTGAAATAAGGATGGGTTGAAAGGTACACTTATCATCCACACTATAACGGTTAATGTATTATTTTATTCTAGTTCTACCAACTCTTTTATATCTTATGAATTTTAAAATGGTATCACATTACCACTGAAACTACTATATTTTGAAATTATAGTAAAAACTATTATTTGTACGCTGATTGCATCTTAAGTATACGATTCATCCCCAATTTATGTTTATGTAAGTTTTTTCGTTGAAAATATTTTTATTCTTAATCTGGTTGAAATTTATGTGATTTTTGGAATGAATAAACTCTTTTTATATAAATCCCATGTCAATATCTAGGTAATAAAAGTCACAATTGAGATTCTTTATCAACTTAATTTTTTTTATCAATGTGAGGATAAATGTGATACTCCAAGGTAAATTAAATCATTTTCATAGATCTTTATTTCAATTCAATGTGGGTACTTATCTAAGGTGTTTGGGGAAAAACTCAAAATTAGTTATATTGCTTTTATACCTAGATTTTTTAGGTATTCCAATGTAGTTTCCTACCCTTCCATTAAATCATGAATTTTAGTTTTCAATAGAACACATATATGATTCAACACATATTTCAAAGTCTATATATAGAGAGGACCTAATTGAGTTTTTAGTATTAAATAACAAACTCTAGTAGAATCATGATAATGGATTTATCCATCCAAGTGTTTCCCCATAGGAAATACTTATATTATTTTTTAAGAAAATATATGGGTCACTGAAACTCTGTATTGATTATTAAAAAATTAACAAGATAATAATCAATAATAAGTATGATATTCCTAGTATTGATGATTTTTTGATCAATTATAAAGATCTTCATATTTTTCCAAGATTGATCTTTGATTTTGGATACTATCTGTTGAGGGTTAAAAGTGAAGACATACCCAAGATAGCTTTATGTTAGAGATATGGTCATTATGAAATTATAATGATTCCATTTGGTCTAACTAATTCCCCAACTATATTCATTTATTCAACAAATAGATTCTTTAGATATTATATTGATCAGTTTGTTGTGGTATTTATAAGAAATATTCTAATACTTTATAAAATAAATAAATATTATAAATATCATGTGAGGATTATACTAAAGATCCAAATTAAGGAAGATTTGTTTCAAAAAATTAACAAGTATGGATTTTGGAAATATAATGTTTCATTTTTTGTTCATCTAATCTCAACTGAGGTTATATCGATAGAACCATCAAAGACAGAAGTTAATTAATAATGGCCCAAACTTGGCACTATGACTAAAATCTCTAGTTTTTTGGATTTTATAGATATTATAAAAAACATTTGAAGGATTTATCATGGATATCTAATCCACTCAACATGTAAACTCACAAGGGATTTATGTTCCTTGGTATTGATGAAGGTGAATAAAATTTCATATAACTAAAGAGAAGGTTTTTTAACATGTTCTTACACTACCCTATAATATAGGATATGATTTGTAATGATGAATTAAAGAGGTATTTTGTGCATTTTATTATGTGTAATGATATGTTGACAGATTATGTCTTACGCCAATTGAAGGTTAATGAAATAAATTTCCCAAATTGTGATTTGGGGTTAACAGTACAAATATTTTCATTAAATATCTAATGAAATTTTCTTAATAGAGAGTGGTGTGATATACATACTAGTCTTAAAATTTAAAATTGAATATTCCCCAAAAATATTTTAATGTACTTGAGAGAATATAGTTGTAGTGGATTAAATATTATGACTGCTCAATACACTAACCCCATATGAAATTGAACAAAGTGGATGATGCTTTTAGTCAAGAGAATATTTCTAGATTATCTGTGATTAGGATCACCAAATATCCAATATTTATGGATATGAAAAGTATATACCTTTAAGTATTGGTAAATAATATCCAATTCAAATGACACTATAATTATATATCCATTTAATGATAACAGAGGAAAAGAAACATGATGTGGATCTATAAAAGAATATGATAAATGTTAATGAGTTCAAACTTGATTTTGAGGGAATGATACATTTCATAAATTATGTATTTCTCTATCAAATACCTTAACTGAATAAGTAATTAAAATAATAGTATTATAAATCATCATTATCTATCCATCCTGGAAGTTTGAAGATGTATAGAGATATAAAATATTATTTCTGGTGGGATAACCTAAACGGGGATATTGTAGAGTTTGTATCTCATTTCATTGTATGTTATTATTTAAGGATGAGAGATGGAAGACTAAGGGGATGTTACAACCATTACCCATACTAAAATGGAAATGGGAAAACATGTCTTTGGATTTGATCGTTGGACTCCTCAAAACA
The DNA here is from genome assembly GCA_963277665.1 of Viscum album. Lineage (NCBI taxonomy): Eukaryota > Viridiplantae > Streptophyta > Magnoliopsida > Santalales > Viscaceae > Viscum > Viscum album. Next base: position 822,710,899 of record OY728148.1, on the reverse strand, counting down.
TCTAATAGACATAAGGTAATTAGGGTTATATTCAATAACCTTATGAATTTGAAGAACTTATTTTATATAAGAGAATTTTTCTTTATTTATTAGATTTACTGGATATGAATTAAAGAAGTTGTAAGTTTAAATAGGGTAACACAATCTATTTTATCTGACTAAGATACCATGGTTTTCTCAACGTTCCAGATAAGTCTTTAGTAAGATCTTGATATGGAGTTGTGTTTTATTACTAATTATCATCCTCAAATATATAGTAGGTTTTAGAGGACTTCTAAAAACCATGATGATAGTTTGAGATCATGTTCTCTAAATTTAAAAGGTATTTGGAATCTACGCCTTCCTCTATTCATGTTTTCTTACAACAATGCATTTCTCTCAAGAAGTATGATGGATCCTTATAAAACCCTCTATGGAATGATGTATATAACTCCAAAATAATGGGATTAAGATATAGAAATATATATTGGGACCTAATATAGATTAGGAGCCTATAGATAATATTATATCCATTCAAAATCACATCAATGTAGCTCAGAGGGGATAGAAGAGTTATGCTAACAATCATCAGCGATGTAACGCCCCGACCCCAGTTACCCAAAGTCAGTGCATTATTACATAACATTGGAATGATCAAAAGAAAGATCAAATCTAGAAAGACCGATTAGTTTATTAGCCTTGGAAACACTAGATATATTCATAAAGTTTTACATTACATCATAAAAATGAAAACTACAACAACATAGTCTCCATAGTCCACACTCTTATCCCCTCATACTATCCCTACAGGTCATTCATAATTTACATTTTCACATCCTGGGAAAAATAAAACACAGAAAAGGGGTGAGCTCAAATACCCAGTAAGGATAACAATATAGCAGAAACTTTCATAAATAATAATAAACATTTAAGGAAATGTATAACTAAAACAAAAGCCTTTTAAACTTGAACTTCAACATAGTATTGAAAAAGTAAAATGAGATAATTCTATTCACTTATTCCCATGGATATTCTACTAATCAAATAATCACATGCAATATCAATAACCACTTTCATAATTATGGAATTCATAATGCCAGACTATCATAACCACATAGCCAAGGCCTCGTGCCAAGACTACAAATAAGATTTTGTCAAGGCCTTGTGCCAAGACACTAGTTTGTCTCAGGAGACCTAACGATGCATCGAGGAGCTATAGCGGGCTCCACCCGTCACATATTAAGTCCAATGCATTCCCATATGAAAAGGTTTAAACATAACATAAACATTCGTATTAAAACTAGCATAAGAAATGTAAATACTTCATTTATAAACCACTAATGGTATAAAAATAACACTTCCACAGTCAAACATATCACAAAACCTTCAATACAATATAGAAGTTTTGTATCATAGTAAATCGGCGTCAAATAAGCGTAAAATCCATCAAAGGATTTTGACATAGATGAAATCATAACTCTTTTTAGAGAAATATCTCTTTCTATTTTGAAATCATTTAAGAGTCATATATTTATAAAATAAAACATTTTCTTCGAAGATATTCTTATATGATTGTAAGGGAAGCTTCGACGATTTTATTACGGTGGAAAAGAGATTCACCCGCCATATAAGTTTAAAAAAACATTCTTAGCTTAATTCTGTCGAAAAGGTTTTAAATCACCTTGATTGGAAAATGACGAAATGATTCCTTTATAAACCTCTTATAAAAATTCAGACAAGGGTATAAATGACTTTAACCCATATTCTTGTAAATAGTAAAAATGTTTTGAAATATATCTTTAAGAAACATGGATGTGGATGATAAAGAGGTCCCAATAGATTATTACGTATAAACAACCTTGGATAATGAAGAGATTTCGAAATAAACCCTTACCTTGTAATTTTCCTTGGTAAGGGGTAGGTTAACCTCTTGTATAATGGTGAAATAATTTTTATTAAGTTATACAAGAATCATATACATTAATATGATATCATATATGATCTTCTAACATTGATTTGTTAATAATATCTTAGTATTATTGTTGTTTTGGGTGTTAACTTACTCATTTTCTTTTATATGTTTTGTTACGTAAGACATGTTAGTCATGGATAGGTTGTATCTTAATCATATCCAGAATGATATCAAGTCCTTAGATACTATTTTTAGACGCCGAAAAAAGTCCATAACTCCTAGAGGAAGTTTCGAAATGACAAAGCGAAGTCATATTTGGAATCAGAGGCCCGGTCCGGAGGCCTAGGAAGTGGTGAGAAAAATAAAGGAAGGATTGCGTGAAAAAAGGATGTGTGCACGAAGCATGTCTGAGATTCGTGTAATCGAGCTGCTGGTGCACGCAATTTTGCGTGCCCCGGTTCCGCACGGTGAGGCTTTACGGGCCGACGGTTCGCATCGCAGAAACTTTCGCACACCTCCTATATTTCGCGCTGGCTGGTGCCTATAAATAGAAGGCGACCCCAGATAGTTTGGGGGTTGAGAAATTCAGATCGGCTCTCGAGTGCTCAATTCGACTCCCCCCGCATGTAATATGACTTCCAGGTAATCCCCCTTTTCGCACAACCATGCCTCGGGGTGCGCCTTTGCGCGCAACTCCATCGGCTTCAGTGAATTTGAATCCTCATCCCGGTAATTCCCTTACGCGCGATTGTTGTCCCTTGCCTGCAATCCCCTTCTACGTGCATGATACCTTGCGCGCAATCCCCTATCCACGCATTACTCTGGCCCTATTGCGTGTCATCCCGGTGTTTTGCGCGCAAACCTTCCTTTTGCACGCAACACCCAGTACCCCTTTACCTTGATGCCCCTTGGCTGCCTTTCCACGCTGGCATGTGATGTCTTCCCTGTCGGGCATGTGTGCCATGAGTTGTTTTCCCGTACGGCCTTCCAGGCTCGTATGAAGTAAACTCAAGTTCCCTTGGGCGGTGTTTCCCATTGCCTTGCTTTGCCTTATGCTTCTCCGCATAGGCACTCTAACAGCTATTGCTTCTTCGCATAGCCACGCTAACGTAGACCCCCCAATGGTTCTCCCTCCATCCCCCTTCATTATGGCCTTGCCGATGCCTTCCCTCCCCCAAGGGGTAGAGGGCATTGGGCATTTAAGCCTTGGGGTGTGGAGCGAACCCACCTCATCCAAGCTGCAGGATGTTTAACTGATAATCACCTCGTCCTTAACACATGACGTTAAACTGTGGTCTGACCCCGTGCTTCGCACGCAGGGTCCCCCCCCCCCCGTCTCAGACATTCATTACGCCTCCCGTCTCCACAGGAACGGACTCTTCCTCTCATGGAATGAGATCCTCCTTGTCGGAGTGGCGTTTGTCCACGGGGGAAGGGCTGCCTCAGAGCGTAAGCCCCTAGCCTCTCTTATGAAAGGTTGCACCCATGCATCTCCGTACTTCCCCCCTGCCTAGGCTAGTGGAGTCCCTTTCCCACTGTGCTTTGTCGTATCATGGGCCTCCACCCTGGATTATGCCCCGGAACCCCGGGCCGCTAACCACGTGTAATCCCATGTTTCCTCTTTGGGCCGCTCAACGCATAAGCCCCATTCCGCTTCTCACGGACGCACCCTTCGCGACGTGATCGTCTGGTCTCTGCTGCCTCTTGTTTCCCACACTGATCATGACTCATGTGGGCTTAGAGTGCGTATCGACCATAACATCCTCCTATGGGCCACCTCAGAGCATAATCCCCATCCCAGAGAACAACGTGGACTTTGATCCGTGCTAACGCCTGGTACGTAGGAAGCCTCCAAGAGGTTCAAGCCCACCACCCGGCCCTTCCGACCTCTCCACATCGGTTCCCCGACCATCGTGGACCGCCTCAAAGCATAATCCACATACCCACCATGGGCTTACTCAGAGCGTAAGCCCCATTTCCAACATGGGCTGCCTCAGAGCATAAGCCCCATATTCTCCACGGGCCGCCTCAAATCATAAGCCCCATATTCACCACGGGCCACCTCAGAGTGTAAGCCCCATATCCCTTGTCCCGCATGACGTTAAACTGTATGCACTTATCCCACATGACGATAAACTGTATCTCATACCGCATGACGTTAAGTTGTATTCCCCCTCTTGGGCCATCTCATAGTATAATCCCCATGCCTCACTCCATCATCCATCCTGATCCGTATCTGGGCCACCACATCCCCGTGAGATCATGCCACTCCACCCCACTCCATAGCATCCGGGAAGCCACCCACGTGCTGGCCCCAACATCGGCGTTCCCCCTAGGGGGTCTTTCAATCTGATCCACTCTCAGTGTTTCGATCAGTCCGATCCGTCTCTGCAAGATGTTAAACTCACGGCATACCTCGTGTTAAACATGTGAAGCTGAGGAAAACCTCAGATGGTACACATTCCCCGCATTCGATGTGGGATGCCTCGGTCTTCCGCGCCCTCGAGAAGCCCTGTGATAAGGGACAGAAGATAGACATGTCGATCCCCAATTTCAAGACATGCCAACGACACCCCAACATGACCGTTCTCCTCACCGAAGGTTGATACCCCAACAATACCCCTTGGAGCGTCTCGACGGAAGCAGCGTAATTAACTGACATCCATGCAGATGTGGCGTCGGGAATGAGCTTCACGAACCCGTCTTAAATCTATGAGGGAGACCCGGATTAGGTGATGAGCTCTGAGGAGGAATCCATGGAAGGAAGAACCAACATTCCATCATCCTGGTTTCGATCAAGGAGAAGACATCCCTGAATAAGGAACGGATGTCTCCCGCCTTTGGAAAGAGGGAATACGGGGCTGCGAGCCAGGCGTCCTCCCATGCGTGATGGACACGCGCGCGCTCCCCAACCTTAAAGCGTCGAAAACAGAAAATGGTGAACCCGGCGTGAAGCTCTTCTCCTCAATATAAGGATAGGTAGAATTTGGGATGTCGGAAGATCATCATGTCACCAGGTCCGAGTACCTATCACCGGGATGTGAAACCCACCACGGGTTGAGGCAGTCAGGATGTTGTGCACTCCGTTCCACGACGTTCTCAGCGTGGATCCCTCTCGCTGACCACAGAAGATGGAACGATGTTGGTCTATTGGTTTTCGATTTCGTTTCATGTTAGTACTAATGGGTTCATCTCCCTGCTTCCATGAATCAGATCACTGCATCCGGAGCTCGATCACCACCTTCCCACCGGTGCAGGGGCAGGGGCAGCGCCGGCGCGGCTACCCCGCACGGTCCCTCCTTTTCCACAGTCACTCCAGCTCCGATTTCCACGACTTTCGGGCGCTCACGCCCCCTCTCCCCGTTAGAAATCATCCAGCGAAGGGTGATCTACGACCTGGTTCGTAGGTACGACGAGGAAGGGATCATCCCCACCAAAGGCCTAGCCCGTTTGGATCTAGAGGTGGTTACACCCCACTATCATCGCTGCCTCGGAGGGACACGTAGGGAGTCGCCGCTCCCCACTCAGATGTTCAACTGCTTCGGGAACCTATCCCTGTAGCGCCTTGACACATCCGTCCCCTACGCCAATGAGGTGGGGGATGCCCGGGTCCGCCCGATTGGAGACCCGTCCTATGGGTTAACGGAAAGAACCCCCGACAGGCTGCGTCGAAGTCATCGCCTGGCTCCCCATGCTGAGGAACAAGAAATCGCTGTGCCCTCACCACCGGCTCCAACCTATCTGACCCGACGCCAGCGTCAGGCGCGAGTGGAAGAGAATTCTCGTCCTGGGGCACCAACGTCAGCAACCACTGTGGCCCGAGCTGCTACTGACTCCTGCTACCATACCCCCGAAAACGTTGAGATGGGGCAGTCACATTCCAGACTAGGATCAAGGCCTCGACCGCCCTACAGGCAGTTTGGATCGACTCTCCCGGTCGCGGGCACAGGCAATGGCCACTGCGGACCAATCTGCGGTAGTGCCACCCATTGTGAAGGCTCGTTCCCTACAACTAGTCTGGAAAGCTGAAGGCTTCATCGTAATAGCTACGCTCCAGGTATGCCTCCTTCCAGCGCCCACTGCACTGGGTATGTGGTCACTCCCACTACCATTGTCCGTGAGCATGGAGTCGTTGCGTATCCAGTCGCTCACTCACACGGAGGTCCTCCCTATGTCCCTTTCGACATCTATCTCGGTGCTTCCCGCACCCCGGCCTTCAGTCCCCTCTGCCCCAGCACTATTGCGGCCAAGGGACTCCTTGATGGAAATCATACTTACCCTGAGGAGCCACCCAGGGGCAGGAAGGTAGGGTTTCGTCGCCGTAGGAGGAATGTCAGGGGAGTCCAGACAGAAATTAGACCAGTCTGTTTCTCGGACACTGAGGAATAGTACGAATCGACAGTGGAACCTCCCCCCCGACCTTCTGAGTCGAGGGTAGGAATGGGGACGCGGCGCGTCAGTATCATACTCCCCGAATGGGAGATCTGTATGATTCATGCCTCCCTCTGAAGTTATATCCAAGAGGACAAGGACTTGGCATACCCCCAGGGGGTCAAACCTGCAGTTATCACTAGCCTCCCCGGAAGCCCCTTCCACCTCAGTCAGGGAGTGTGGAGAACTTTTTTGGGGACCTACGGAGGAGTCTCAAGGCGAAACACCCTCAGCGAGCACCGTCGTTGTGATAGGAGGCCCATTCGTTGGACCATACTATCGCGACATGGCAGTCAGGGCACTGAAGCCCTTGGAGGGCGGCTCAAGGATCGGCGGCCAATCAGCATGTTCGCCGTATTCCCCACCGGCCATCTCACCAGCCCGGCGACCTGCCTCAGCGCCATTGCCAGCTCCACAGCCATTTTCGGTTGACGAGCTGGGGCAGAAAGGTTCGGACCCCAAACCAGAGTCATGGAGCTTCTGGACTGTCCTCGCAGCGGGCCACTTCCCCTAGATGTTTTGGCCGGTCGCAGGGTTGAATTTTGATATGCCATAGGTGCTCACCTTAAGAGAGTTTGAATGTTTCCGCCAGACTCTTCGGTTGACTCACTCCCATCTTCTCCATCAAGTAGCGCCTTATCCCGGGAGTCAAGCACATCTCCAGGATATCGGTGAGCAGTGTCGTCGGGTCGACCTGGCAGCGCTCTCTGCGGTTCGGAACCCCGAGTCACCTGGCCACCGCAGGGCCCTCCAACAATAATTCGTTCCGAGTTTTTAAGTACTTTGCAAGGTTATCAAGGAAGACACCCCCCACACGCACATCCGCGGATGGGGGCAGTACGCTTCCCTTCTTTTCTGTGCGATCTGCCGACAACCCGATTCACCGGGTGGCCCAGAGGGAATGTCGCCAAAGGCAGTGGCTGTCAACATGGCTGACCTTTCAGATGAGGGAAACGGTGTGGAGCTCCTTGATGGGGACTCACCCCCTGAGGACAAGACACCACTGGACCCGTCTGAGAGGATCACTCGCCCCCAGAGGAGCGTCCTAGGTCTCCCCACGCCCACTGAGGCACTGACACTGAGCCGAAACATCGGCAAGGGTAAAGATCATGTCGGGGCTATCAAGTTCGCCGACCCATCTGACTCGGTGCGGAAAGCGGAGGAAGACTCCAAGAAGGCCACGCTACGCCAGCAGCTTGCTGAGAAAAATAGGATGGTTGATGAGCTCTTGGCCGAACGCATTGCAGAGCGGCGGCCTGACTACCGTAATCCCAGGTCAGGACAGCAGGGGCAGGAGAACCTACCCCTTGTCGAGATTCCCCCGGGAAACCGCAACCATGTCATGTTCTCGGACAGGGGGGAGGCCGGGGCCCATGGAAAGAGGGCGTGATACGTCTCGTCGAACCCTCCCGAGCGGTGGAATCACCTGGGGGACCATGCTCGGTTTCCTCCTGCTGCCCCGAGAGTCGCTCCGCCAGCCCCCCCGCAAGCTGCTGAGCTTGACTACCAAATTAGAGAGCTCGGCAATGCGCTTGTGTTTAGAGATCCTCGTCAAGATAGGAATCTATGTCCAGACGATCTGATGGAAGTACTCATCGCCCGTTTGGAGGCCCTAAAAACTCGGCAGGTGGAAATTCCACCGGACGGAAAGCCATACCCATCATGGGTGGATGATATTCCGGCCCCGCTGGGATTTGGGTACCCCACTTTCGCCCCCTTTAACGGGACAGGAGATCCGCCACAACACCCGGCCCACTTCCACTCGAGGTGCGGGCCTATGTTGGAGACTCCAGCGCAGTAGGAGGCTGCCAAGCTCCATTGCTTCGTCCTGACGCTGGAAGGACCTGCCTTCGTCTGGTACAGCCATCTCCATGTTGGATCTGTGGATAGCTGGGAGGACCTTCGCCGAAAATTCCTCTACCAGTTCAGTTCCACAACCCGGAATACAAACATTTCAGACCTCTTCAGGTGCAAACAGAGGCCCGATGAGCGGGTCGTGGACTTCGTCGCCCGGTGGAAGGGGCTCACGTACTCCCTTGACATTCTACTAACTCAGGAGGAATTACTGAAAATGTGTGTAGGGAACGTCAAGGCAGAGCTAGTTCCTTCTCTGGTCACTCAGAATTACCCTGGAGGGTTCCGGGATTTCTCGGATAAGGCTCAACGCCTCGAAGAAGCCCTGCAACAGGCCAGCCAGGCACGCTCGCTGCCTCCTGTAATCCCTGCAAGGAGAGCCTCCAGAGCCGAGCCCGGTGTTTTAGCCCAGATAGAGGCTCCCGAACAGCTAGATTTTCTACTAGTAAGGCCAGATCAGCATCCCCATAGGGGTCCACCCCCACGGGTACAGCATCCGGCCCAACAGCGACCACCTCAAAATCGGCAGGCACCTCCGCCTAACGTGCCGCCACCACCTAGGCGAGATAATCAGGTTGCGCCTCCTCAGCATGCTCCTATGGCCCCTGGACATGGTTAGCCTCCAAGAACCCCCTTTCCATATAGAAGGAATTGGACTTACTCGTTTGACGAGACCCAGGTCCCTAGTTATTTCCGTGGTGCCTTGGAGTAGAGGATTGTGTGGTTGCCTGAGTGCCGGAATCCAGAAGAGGCGCGTCTCACTGATCACCCTAAATACTGCCATTATCACTGAATCCTAGGGCACACCATCCACCGAGCTATGTGTTCAAGGATTGTCTCCAAGACCAGATTGAAAACAACATAGTCAGGTTGGGTCCAACCCCGGCACAGGTGGAAGGTGTCTTCGTGAGATCAGATGGTAGTATCCGTAACGAGGATGAGTGGCAGCAGGTTTCTGAACGTGGGTCCCAGAAGTATAATGACTTGATGGCCCGCAGGACGGTTTTCCGTGCCCATGGCATCATTTGTGCCCGCCTAAGTCAGCCAGAGCCCTCAGAATCTGCGAGTGCCGCTTTGGCATCGTTGTCCTAGCCTACCTCTTCCCAGAAGAGAAAGCGGTGACGCAAGAAGAAATAACACGCCCTGTCAGTGTCGTCATCTTCCCACACGCTTGGCGATTTTATGCCCCCAGAGATGGGGATCCCTCCGAGACTCAGTTTGGTAGCGGATGACTCCTCAAGTGAAAGCTCGGGGTACGCTTTGGTTAACACCGTAGAGTTGGTAAATCCCATTTTGGCTCCCGACGATGAGGAACGCCAGGTGGACTTCCCCAATCTCCCCAGTCTTCGCCAACGTTGGTGGAGCCGTGGCTACGTGAATCACTGGGGCACAGCAGTCTTCACCTCCAGCCATGTCGTGCACGCTACTGAGACCATGCAGCAGGCCTGATACAGAGATTAGTGCACGCGGTCCCCTCACCCGGTGTCGACTGGTTCACCTCCACCACGTTTTGTGTTGCTGGATCAGGCGGGACCACCTCGTCTGTGTCGAACCCAGCCTTGCCCTGACACCGACCAAATAAAACCTTCCGGTCCTAACACGGAAGCCACCTCCCGGGATTCGACTAGTGAATAGTGAGACGTGCCTAGTACCATTCACTCATCGGTCCCACCGGCAGGGCCCGTCATGCCTCCAATCGCAGAGCGGCCTCCAGTAAGCAGATGCTCGCATTTGGCTTGAAAGTATGATGTTCTGAAGCACCTAGCCAACATTTCGGCAATCCTTTATATCCTTGAGGCCCTTATCCTGTCATCTGAAATGTGTGAGGCGCTCGCCGAGGCTCTAAGGAGCCCCCTCCAGTTTGAGACGGAGGTGGCGGTCGTAGAAGCCTTCCACACCAAGGCGATTGAAGACGTCGAATGTCAGACGGTCATCTCATTTTTCAGTGAGGATGAAGACCCTCCCATACAGGGGAACATTCGTCCACTATACGTCACCATCCAGTTCAATGGCATGGAAGTTCACCACTGTCTTGTTGACACGGGTTCCGGGATTAACCTCATCCCAACTCGGACACTGCGGAAACTGGGGTTGTCTAAGGATGATTTAACTCCCTCCGACCTCAGGATCCAGGGGTATGACAGGACCAAGCAAACTCCACAGAAAAAGATTGGTCTGAAGACCCAGTTTGGTGGCCTAATTTCCAATACTGAATTCATGGTTGTCTCTCAAGACTCTGCCTACAACGCATTGATGGGCAGGTCGTGGCTCCACCTTCATGCAGCGGTCCCCTCCTCGTATAACCAGTGCCTCAAATACTCCCTTAAGGGTCGAGTGGGCATGCTCCAAGGAGATGTGTCTCCTTTTGCCTCTTGTGAAGCCCGTTATGTGGATGTTGGCTACTACAAGAGCAAGGAAAAGCAGATCCTGGCAGGTGAGGTCGAGCCCGCCACCGTCGCGACTGGACCCTTGGCAGGTTTGGATGACACATATGTCTTCCCAATCCATCGGTTGGAGACCACGACCCCCGACATGAGGCAGTGCTTTCTCGTTTCTGGTACCAGAGGAAGGGATATTTTCGGGTCCAAGTGACAGCGGGAAATCACCTCATACTCTTACCCCAGCCAGGCTCAGGTGATCCCCGTGCCTCCTACCCCTATACGATATCGAGATGTTGGGCTCATGGAAGTAGCAGTACGTCCTACGTGTCTGTTTCACCAGGCCGGAATCGATCAGCTCAAGCCAAAGCGCCGCCACAGCTTTGATGTCATAAAGTGTGGCCCCTTGGGCCAAAGGCCAGATGGGATTGGATCAACCGCCTTTGTCGCCATGATCTCCGCAGTGCATGGGTCCCCTGACGTGGAAACCTCTACCGCCCAAGCCGGCACCAGCTTCCCATCAAGGTCTGGCAGCCCTGAAACGGCTCCCCCCATGGATGACCCTTCCTCAATCGGAGAGGAGGACATGGAAGATGCTCCTCCTGCCTTTGAGGAGGGCGTCCCCTCCATGGTCGACAAGTTAGTGCAGGTGAACCTCAGTAGCGAGGCGGACCCGATACCCACATTGGTCAGCACTGCTATGCCCCCCGAGGAATGGAAACGGTTCATAGACTTCCTCAGATAGAACCGTGATGTGTTCGCCTAGAGTTATGATGATATTCCAGGGCTAGATCCCCAGGTAGCTGTCCACCGTCTTGGCCTTCCAGCAAACCATCGCGGGTTCAAGCAGCCTCCCAGAAAGATGCACCCCTCTCACGGTGCCATGGTTGAGGCCGGAGTTGATAAGATCATCAAGGCCAACTTCGTCAAATAATTTCATTACCCCAGGTGGCTATCCAACATTGTGCCGGTCAGGAAGAAGAATGGGCAGATCAGGTTCTGTATCGACTTCCGTGATCTCAACCGCCACTGTCTGATGGATGACTTTCCCTTTCCCGTGACAGAGTTGTTGGTCAATGCCACGGCTGGGTTCCAAGCCCTTTCCTTCATGGATGGGTACTCCAGGTACAACCAGATCCAGCTGGCCCCAGAGGATGAAGATTTCACTGCCTTCACGGCCCCCCAGGGTACTTTCTGCTACCAGGTTATTCCCTTCGGCCTGAAAAATGCAGGTGCCACCTATCAACGGGCCATGCACAGCATATTCAAGCCGATTCTCTGGACGCTGGTGGAGTGTTACATGGATGACCTGGTGGTTAAGTCTCATTAGTTCTAGGACCATCTCAAAGACCTTGAGAAAGTGTTTGGCTTCCTCCTTTCTCGCCACTTGAAGATGAACCCATTGAAGTGTGCCTTCGGGGTCACCTCCGGAAAGTTTCTTGGATTCATTGTTAGGTATCGAGGCATCGAGATCGACCCGAACAAGATCAAGGCCATCAGTCAGATGCCTCCCCCGGGTAATATTTGAGAGCTGAGAGGTCTTCAAGGCCACTTAGCCTATATACTCTGATTCATTGCGAATCTGGTCAGCAAGTGTAAGCCCTTTTCCCGGCTCATAAAGAAGGGTGCCGCCTACGAATGGGACGAGGAGTGTCATGTCGCTTTTGAGGAAATCAAGCAGTATCTGCTTCAACCACCGGTCTTGATGCCACCTGTTTCCAGAAAGCCACTGGTCCTTTACGTGACCGCCCTAGAGCGATCCCTCGGCGTACTTATCGCCCAGAAGAACAACGAGGGAATAGAGAATAGCCACTACTACCTTAGCTTCATGCTCCTCGACGTGGAAATTAAATATTCCCTCATCAAGAAGAGATTCCTGGCGCTCGTATTTTCCATGTAGAAATTGTGGCACTACTTGCAGCACCACGAGGTACAGTTGGTCTCTCGAGTAGACCCGTAGAATTACATCCTAAACCGACCTATGTTGACCGGCCAATTGGCGCGTTGGGCGGTGATCCTCTAGCAGTTTGACATCAGGTTCGTACCTCACAAGGCCGTCAAAGGACAGGCGTTGGAAGACTTCTTAGCTGCCCACCCAGCCTCCGCCAACCAGCCATTGGATCTAGGCTTTCTTGATGAGGCAATCCTTTCAGTTGATCAGGACATCCCATGCTGGCAGATGCACTTTGACGGTGCCACCCGGAGCCCCACCGATAGAAGGCTCAGTGATTCTAGGCTCAACAGAGTGGGCTTGGGTATCGTCTTCATCACCTCGGAGCAAGTCGTTCTACCGTATTCGTTTATGTTGTCAGAATGCTACATCATCAATGAGGCTGAGTATCATGCCCTCATTACTAGCCTCGAGTTGGCTCTCGAGATTGACGTACCCCATATGTATATAAAGGGGGACTCTGAGCTAGTCATCAAGTAGTTCAATGGTGGCTATGCTGTCAGGATGCTGGAACTCATGCCATTGCTGGAGTGCACCCTCCGTCTAATGGCTAAGTTCCCCTCTCGGCCAGAGGTCGTTCACTTTCCCCGGTCGCAGAACAGTCGAGCAGATTCTTTGGCCAGCCTGGCCGCATCACGTGCGGAGCCCGAACAGGATGACCTAATTGTCCACGTGGCGCACCGGAGAGTCATTGCTCCTGTTATTTCGGAGGGCGATCATGGCCCGTAAGTGAACCATCTCACCGCTGGTGCCCCTACGTCAAGGTCCCAGGGGGATTTAGGCGTGGTAATCGAGACAGTTCCTGACTGGAGGACACCCTTGGTTGAATATCTCCAGCATGGAAATCTTCCGTCAGACCGAGCCTAGCGAGAATGAATCTGACGCCGCACGCCACAGTTCACCCTTCAGAGTGGTCCCATCCTTGAGTAGCTCCTTTACAGGTGTGTATTTGATGGTGTTATCCTCCATTGTCTTCAAGGAGTTGAGATCCCATAGGTCATGCAAAAAGTGCATGCTGGTTCATGTGGTGCCCACCAGGCCGGGTCGAAGTTGTCCCACCAGATTTGGAGGCTGGGATTATTTTGGACCTCCATGATCCACGACTGCATTGAGTATGCCAAGAGGTGTCATGCGTTCCAAGTTAATGATAACTTTGTGCATCGGCCCCCGGAGCCACTCCATACTACCAAGTATTCTTGGCCCTTTTCAGTCTGGGGGTTGGATGTCGTGGGGCCTTACCCACCGGCGATAGCCCGCCAGTGCCGGTTCATCTTAATTGCTACGGATTTCTTCTCTATGTGGGTGGAGGCAATCCCACTCAGGGAAGTCAAGGCCTATTCTATCGCTGACTTCTTGAGCTCCAATATCATCTATCGATTTGGAGTACCTCACGCTATCCTCATGGATAACGGAACCAACGTCTGAGCAGCCGAGCTGATGAAATTGTACGCTAATTACAACATTCTCTCTAACCACACCTCCCGCTATCATGCGTAGGTGAATGGATAGGTTGAGGCATTTAACAAAACCCTCTCTAACATTCTTCAAAAGACGGTTGGTCAAAACAAGAAATGTTGGCCTGACAAGCTCCCCAACTCCCTCTGGGCTTATAGGACGATGACTCGTAACTCCACCCAGGTGACTCCTTATTCCCTGGTATATGGATCTGAGGCCGTCCTTCCCATCAAGATCCAGTTTTCCTCATTACGCACGACGTTCTACGACCAGCAAGCGCCAAATACAGTTGTCTAAATCCTTTTAGCCTAATTGGAAGCGCTCTATGAAATTAGGCTTCGCGCTTTACATAACTTGGAAAGGCATCAGAGTAGGATGGCTCGAGCTTTCAATAAGAAGGTTCGCCTCCGATCTTTCCTTCAAGGTGACCTGGTGCAGGCTCTCAGAGTGCCAATGATTCCCGGAATGAAACCATCCAAGTTGGAGCCTAAATGTAAGGGGCCTTTTATTGTCCATAAGGTTTATCCCAATGGTGCTTATTCCCTAGTGACTATGGATGGTGAGCGCATAACTCCTCCCACCAATGCCAGGTTTCTCAAAAGTACTTTTCCTAATCTTTTTTCGGGTCTAGCATGACCTTAAACTGTAAGGTCCAGCATGACCTTAAACTGTATGGTCCAGCATGACCTTAAACTTTATGGTCCAGCACGACCCTAAATGGCACCCTGGTCCGAGTTCTAAGACCTAAAAACTAAGATCTGTATTTCATCCGGCATGATGTTAAACTACCTCTCTAGAACTATGTATCTATTGATTCTCATCCCAATGAGATACGTAGGAACACCCGGACATTTCATCTCGGGTCCAGTACCAGGAGCACCCAGGAGCACCCGGGAGCACCCAAAAGCACCCAGGAGCACCCAAGAGAACCCAGGAGCACCCAGGAGCACCCAGGAGCACCCAGACCTTCTGTCATTGGGTCCAGCTTGAGGTCCGCTAATGCATCGTGCCTGGATCCCCTTTGGGACCTTGACCATAGGATCATGTGGTGTGGTATGGGATTATGTCCTCATTAACGTCGGGTTTGCAATAGCTGCACCACGTGCGCCCTATTCTCAGTTTTATCCCTCTCTAGAACTAAGTGTGGATTGATTCCCATATTTATGGGATACGTAGGACTTCCTGAACACTTAGATTTCAGGTCCATCCCCATCTCTTAGGAGATCCCACGATCTCCTATTTTCCTCGGTCTTTTGGCTTGCCTTTCCTTCGGGAATCCTCCCTCTTTTGTCCGCTCTCAAACTGAGCCCTTCAACCCTTTCCAGTGGTCTTCTAATGTGTTCAGAGTACTCTGGTCTAGGACCTGGAGTGTCAGATTCGACTTAGACAAGTTTTCTTCCACTTTTCAAGCTTCGTGTTCCCCTTCATTCAGGCCCCACCATCCTTCACACCAGGAGGGACCCCCAAGAATAGCCTGGATACAACGCCTAAGGTCTATCCAACCATCATGGGACAAAGCCCCCGAGGGTTTTGGGTGACAAATTGATACAAATACCATGTTGATAATATGGTCAGCGGTTGATACTCGTTTTTTTCCCCTACTTCTAGGCTAACGCGACAGGATGCTATGTTGTGAACATGGTCAGCAGTAATCCTCAGTCATCACACCGGATTCCTTGGGCCTTGAATATTGGTTGCATGGTTCAAAATGTGTTCCTCCCCCGTCGTGTCAAAATAGAATCTCGACACTCCTTTTACTAACCCTCAGTACACCCTCGCACATCAGACAGACCGAGTTGCGTAACGGTGTCTCTCAGGGCTCCCGTGATCTGAGCGCTAGAGCATGTGCTTGGGTCTCTTCTCTACAGGTTGCGTGCAGCATGACCCTTATCCCCATGGGGAACGAGGAGTCACCCAGACATTGCGTTTCGGGCACAGCATAGCTAGGAGCTAGCATCTCTTTCCCCTCCCTGATTGTTGAACCCTCGTAGGCCCCTTTGGCATGAGGATCCTCTCTTAGAACCGCACGCGGTGATGGTGTGGGATTACGCCCTCACCCGCATCAGGTATGCTTTATCGCATCGTGTGTGTTGCTGTTGGTCCAAACCATATGACCTTAAATTGTGTTGTTGGTCCAAACCTTACGACCTTAAACTATGTTGATGGTCCAAACCTTACGACCTTAAACTGTGTTGTTGATCCAAACCATATGACCTTAAACTGTGTTGTTGGTCAAAACCATATGACCTTAAATTGTGATGCTGGTCCAAACCATAGGACCTTAAACTATGTTGCTGGTCCAAACCATATGACCATAAACTGTGATGATACCGTCCTGGCCGCACGATGAAAAATGGCACCGCATTGGGATGACCTCCCCATGGGGGACATCACTCCAGGTATTGGTTGATTACCATGCCACCTGTGAACACCTACTATGGCTTGATTATTGTAAATACGCCAGTAATTTCTACCCTAGGCCAGTCGCCTCACAAAAGAAAAACCATTTACCTTCAAGAGCAAATTAGATATATCAAATGTCGCTTCTTTTAGTGCGAGGTCTAGACCTGCACGACTCCTTAGTCCTTTTCACAGGTGCCATATCGCGCCATGCTACCATTCAAGAACTATGTATGGCTTGATTCTCATCCTTATGAGATACGTAGGAGCGCCTGGGAACTTACCCATAGGCCCAGCCTAACCTTTCGTGTTCGGTCTCTCAGCCTAAACGCGTCCCCAGGAGAACATAGTAAGCAAGGCTTTTCCCCACATTCACGTTGGGTTTTTCAGCCGCTTTGTCGTGTGTCTACCATTCCCCTTCTCCTTTGGTCCGAGTTCTAAGACCAAAAAACTAAGATCCTTTGCTTGGATTTCTGCGACTCAGTCTCTATTATGGGATTGTACGGTGTGGTGCGGTATTATGTCCTCATTCACGTCGGGTTACTCGCTGTGTCGTGCCTGTCCCCAGATGAGATCTGTCCCCCATCCCACACGACGTTAAACTGTATTTCATCCAGCATGACGTTAAACTGCCTTTCAAGAACTACATGTGGCTTGATTCTCACCCTAATGAGATACGTAGAAATTCCTGGACATTTTGTCTTGGGTCCATCCCTACGGATTACCAAACCTCGTCCCTCCTTATTGTCGGCCCCTCAGCCTGACTTCATGGGAAGTGGTGTAATCGAGACATCCACCCCGAATAAGTTCGTGATGCCCCATAATAGTAATGAGAATCTGTAGTTCTCTCGCCAAAGAGGTCCTGCCTGAAAATTGGGACGACCCATGACCAGGTTGGTACGTCCACCTGATGCGCCTCCTCCACGGTGGCACAATTTCAGGAGTGTTGGACTTTGTTCGAACAAACCACCACTCCACCTTTTACGCTTTGTGTGCCCCTTTATTTGGATCCTAATTCTATTTCATGTCTGATGGGACCCCCTAACAGTATGGATGACAGACCTACGGTACGCCTACTATCCTAGTCCAATGTTCCAGAGGACTGGTCATGTTTGACGGGACCCCCTTACAGTATGGATGATAGACCTACGGTCCGCCTACTTTCATGGGCCAACGTTCCGGAGGACTGGTCATGTTTGAAGGGACCCCCTAATAGTATGGGTGACAGAATTTGGTCCGCCTCTGCCACAATATGGATGATAGACCTTTGGTCTGCCTATTGTAGCTACATGGATGATAGACCTATAGTCCGCCTGCTGTCCTGGGCCAACGTTCCGGGAAACTGACAGGCGATATTTGTGTTAGGCCCCGTGTTGTGAACATGGTTAGCATTCAGCCCTCATTTATTGTCCCCAATCTAGTACAACATGATATGGATGTTGTTTTTCCATCATGGTTAACAGTTATCCTCCACCGTCGCGCCCCAAAGTGTTCCAAATTCGGGTAGCGTGATTCACCTTTTCTTTCCATCTCCCTATGTTCAGATGGATTTCAATGCCCCCGGCATTTCCCCGCCCATGTGTCAGAGCACATTGAGAAGGTGATATATCAATCGGTCATAGGTATCCTCCTCATAAATCTTGGCCAAATTTCGGAATCCTGAGGCTTGGTCAATTCCCCATAGTTGGACGACATGATGACTCGAGTATCCTTTGCTTCTCGCGTTGGGTGCGACCGACAAGAGCTTAGTGATGGGTAGTTAGTTATTTCAGAATTATGGTTGAGCATATTCATCCAAGGGTACAGATGAATGTATTTGGCCGTGTATTGGATTGAGATGGTGAGCGGTACAAGCAAGAGGTTCATGAGATGGCCAAAACAAAGACCTTAAGGATCAACGCGCTGAATCGACCTTTCCAGCGCTTCTACCCTTTGGATGGTAGCCTCCAGGACCACTTCTTGATCCCTGAAGACTCTCTCCTCATCATCCGCCGCAGAGCACAGCTCGCCAATCCTAGATTGTGCTTGTTCCCTCTTGGTTCGAAGTACGGTCATCTGGTGACTTGCCTCCATCAGTTGTTCCTGCGCGTCAGCAAACTGGGCCGTCAGTTGCTCCACAAGCTCAGATCATGTTGCGATTAAGGCCTCCTTATTTTACGCCTGCCCTTCGAGGTGCTGGACCTCCTGCTCCACCCTCAACAACGCTCGGGTGCTCGCTGATCTTTCCCGACACTGATCAACATTGGTGCGCCGGCTGCTATCACGTATCTTCTCGACCATGTAATCATGGACCATCAGATGAAGGCGCTGAGCATCAGCCCCTATGGCGCACATGAAGCACATCTAGGTCTAGAGTGATCGCATCCGCCTCAGCTAATCTTACTGGGGATGTATGAGGAAGCGTCGGATACACTTCCACCCTTTGCGACATGTCATCTGACTCTCCTCGGCTACCTCTGAGTCCGAGTCATCTACCTCCCCAGGGTCAGCAGGTCGGTATGTAGGGAAGGCAGCCAGCAGATCGGCAGCAGGATCTGCCTCAGGGATGTCTTCATGATGAATAGGATCCTCGACGTCCGGGTGACCTTCCTCTCTTGCTCCAGCAGCGACGGTGCCCCCAAAATCTTCCGGACTTGCCTCAAGAACAACTTCGCCGACGTCCACTACCCCCTTCTCACCAGTTTCCATGGTTGACTCAGTGCGGGGAGCATGTTCTAAATGAGGTGGTATGTCCGCCACTGGTCCTCTCATGGATGGCCTGGGCTCCGTAGCCTGACGAGCCTCCAATGTTGAGATCACTGCGCAAGGCGTACACTGATTAGTTGGGATCTTTTGATAACAAGTGCCAGTAGTGAAGCGTGAGACTTACAGGAGTCCAGAGCGTCAGTCTCCAGTGTTACGGCCGCTGCAGGAGCTACCATGATGGGAGACCCCTCTGCGCTTGTTAATTCAATAATGGGTTTCAGATCCCCATCATGTCCCACCGGTTCCTCTCCTCCCTCCTCTGGTGGGGACGCCCATCCAACACTCATCCGCTCCTGAGTAAGGCAGAGAGACAGTTTATATATTGGAAAGGATAATGGATGAAGAAGGAAAGTGAATGAAGATAGAGACAACCCTCGAGTATCTCGGTTATGTCGAGATCAGAGCCGACAATCTCGTCGCTCTCTCCGATACTCCCTTGGTAGGTCGCCCCTTGCGACCCCTCATCTTTGGGTTCTCCTTCTTCTTGGTCTTCTCCTTCACCTTCATCTTCTCCGATCTCCTCCTCCCCCTACAACTCCTCGTCGTTCCCACCTTCTCTCGGCGGCATCACTTCTGGATCGTGCTCCTGGCCGAGCATCACTTTCACTAGGAAAGGTGGCTCCACATGCTGATCCCTTTGGTGCGCGTATGTGTCCATGGCCGTCAGGTAAGCATGCCGCTGATGGAAATTTACCCAGTCGGTAACTCGAACGAGCCCAACCTCTGGCAGCTGGATCCCGTTTTGTATGATCTTCTTCCAGACGACATCAACGCTCAGCGATTGCCACAGGGTCATCCATGCTGACCATAGTGCTGGGAAAATTGCATCTTGGGAAGGTTCGAGCAGGTATCTTATCTGCTTCCCAGGCAGTTCCCTGGCCACCTCATGTGACCCTCCCCCCCCCCCCCCCCACGGGCAACGAGGTCACAGCGGCACTGCGTGAGGTTCCTGCTGCTAAATTCCCGGCCTGCGCAGGCCTTGCTGCCTGACGCACCCCTGGTTCCCCTCTTCTGGCAGCCCCTTTTCCTTTTCCCCCGTCGCCCGGTTTCCACGCGAGTAACCTCAAGTTTCCAGATTCGCTTGCGTAATAGCCCCTCAGGGTACGCGATAGTCCATTGTTCGGCATACTCTGTTGCCAGGCTGGCATCAACCCTAGTGGGAGGAAAAGTAATGACTTCACCAGAGCTGAAAGTGGTGAACATCAACCACATCTAGCATAGAATGCAGGGATTCTTCTCTTGCCAGACAGTTGTGAATACCTTCTTCGTCATTCGTTGGAGGCACCCGAACTGCATTGTGAATCGGGATGTCACGTAAGGCTCACAGATCACCTTCTCGTCGATCCAAGCCACAAGCACCCCGCCTCGAATGCTCTAGAAATATTCCTGTTGTTCCAAAGAGCCTCACCCATTGTCCACCATCTGGCCGACCGGGGTGGGGAACGGGCTGAAGTGGATGTTTTTGTGGTCGCCGAAGTGGATTCGCACACCCTCCACATTGAGCATCATCGGCGCCACCCCTACGATGTTGAGCAAAAACGGTCGCAGGCCATTTCCCGAAGTACGGATGGAATTTGGGAAAGTGTACCCATCGAGGTGAGCCGCCACCCAGCTATGGAAGATCTGGAAGGGGCCACATACTCTCCGAGGCGACCCCCCCCCCCCCTCGTAAGATGCATCCCAAGATGGCATACAGCTTAGCCAGTACGGGGACACCCAAGTTGAACCGTTTGTTGGCGGCCATGGTGCCCGCCATCACCAGTGTTTCTGGACGGATGCCCATCCCCGCGTCCCACACCGGTAGGAGCCACCCACTCAGGAAGGAGGCAAGGAACCCGGTATACCGGACATTCGGGTCCCGGACCTCGATTACGCGATAGCCCCATGATTGGTATTTCTCCACCTCCAGGGTCCTCCAGTATGACCCATCCCTGATCCTCTAAGTCGTGGTTGGGCACTGTTTACCCCATCCCGGTATCTTGACGGCTGGATCCTTCTCAAGGAACATGCTGAACTAGCCCTTGTAGGTGATGTCCTTTAGGATGTCCTTGACCCCCAACCTCTCTTTGGCCAGCTCCAGCAGGTTCCACGTCAGCATGGGCGTCCGTGACCTGTTTTCCCAGGTGTTCGTTGGTGGAACGAAATTTTCGTATTGGTATCCCTCCATTTGGATACCCCCGATGCATTGAACATCCCAGAGGCTCATGCCGACTTCCCCATGATGAAGGTGGAATGTATTGGTGTTAGGAGACCACCGGTTTAAGTGATCCGGCCTGAGCTCAGGTTGACGGTGGAAGTGGAACTACGACGTCCATACCGCCTCGAATAGGCCAATATAGCGTAGTTCATCCCCGAACTGGTTGCAGGTATGGAGAACCCAAAACACCCAGGCCCACTCGCTGGTGAAGTTTCCCCCTGACCACAGGTCCGAATCCTTCAGCCAGCCCTTCGCGTCATCTGTGATGCTCTGACGGAACGTGCTTACGTAGAGGGCTGGAGAATTCTCTGCGACATGCTCATCCCTGGTAATGGTCCTGGTCCTCGGGTTCAGAACGTAGATGTCCATATGTCTAGTTTCCCTAGAAGGATGGCCATTGTTGGTGATTTTTTAATGATGAAGCTTGTCCTCCCAGGTCACGCATCACCACGGTGTGTCCACCTCAAAGTCCGGTAGGGGCACCTCCTCCAGAATGCCAAAATTCCAGAGTGGGAGGTTGTCAGACAGCGGATACGTCTTCTGGGCTGGGGTCAGCAGATTTAACAAGGTCAGATTGTTGGAAACAATCACCTTGGCGCCATAAACCTCCTCTTTCACCGCCATTTCGGTCCTACGAGCGGCGGCTTCCCCCTCATCAATTCGGTTTGTAGCCATCTTGAATATTTCAGGAGTTGCACGAAACCAAGATGTAGTGTGCGGAATCAGAGAGTGCTACGCAAAATCTGAAGTGGTGGAACGAAATCATGGAGTTGAGCGTGCAATCGGCGGGCTAAGCGAGGAATATCCCGAGTAGGCACGCAAGGACGGCCAAAATTCGGAAGGAATTCCACGCTGCCAGAGCATTTTTACGCGCAGCCGCGGGAGAAATTACACGCATGAGAGTTATAAACCTATCATGCGGAAACACTGAGGTACAGATCTGAGACCTGCTCCCCTTTTTATAGGCGAGGCCAAAGTTCCGCGCCGCGCGGAAAGTAAATTCCGCGCCAATCCGTCGTTTTGCACGCCGCATGGGTTGTTTGCGCGCTAAGCCCCTCGGACTGGCTCTGCTTTGGCGTTTCCCTCTGAATCCAATTGTTGCGACCTCTCACTGATCCAATTCTGAGGGGGGAAATTTGTAGATTCCGAAAAAAGTCTGCAACTCCTAGAGGTAGATTCAAAATGACAAAGAGAAATCATATTTGGAATCAGAGGCCCGGTCCGGAGGCCCAGGAAGTGGTGCGCAAAATAAAAGAGGGATTGCATGAAATAAACATTTGCCCACAAAGCATGTCCGGGATTCACGTAATCGATCTACTGGTGCGTGGAATTTTTCACGCCCCGATTCCACGCGGTGAGGCTTTGCACGCCAACGGTTCCCGTTGCGGAAACTTTCGTGCGCTGCCTGTATTCCACGCCGGCTGGTGCCTATAAATAAAAGGCAACCCCAGACGGTTTGGGGGTTGAGGAATTCGGATCGGCTCTCGGGTGTGCAATTCGACTCCCCCCGCGCGCAATATGACTTCCAGGTAATCCCCCTCTTCTCACAACCTTGCCCCGGGGTTCGCCTTTGTTCGCAACTCCACCGGATTTAGTGAATTTTCCTCCTCCTCCTAGTACTTCCCTTGTGCGCGATCGTTGTCCCTTGCGCGCAATCCCCTTCTACGCGTGCAATACCTTGCACGCAATCCCCTATCCGCACAATTCTATGGCCATATTGTGCGCCATCCCAGTGTTTTGCGCGCAAACCTTCCTTTTGCGCGCAACACCCAGGACCCCTTTACCTTGACGCCCCTTGGCTGCCTATTCGCGTGGGCACGTGATGTCTTCCCTCCCGGGAATGCGCACCATGCTTTGTTTTCCCATACGGCCTTCCATGCTCGTATAAAGTAACCTCAAGGTCCCTTGGGTGGTGTTTCCCATTGGGATGCTTTGCCTTATGCTTCTCCGCATAGGCACGCAAATGGCTATTGCTTCTTCGCATAGCCACGCTAACGTGGACCCCCCCAATGGTTTTCCCTATGGCCCCCCTTCATTACGACCTTTCTGATGCCTTCCCTCCAACAAGGGGTATAGGGAATTGGGCATGTAAGCCCTAGGGGTGTGGAGCGAACCCACCTCGTCCAAGCTACAGAACGTTAAACTGCTAAGCACCTCATCTGTAACACATGACGTTAAATTGTGGTCCAACCCCGTGCATCGCATGCAGGGTCCCCCCCCAGCTCAGACATTCATTACGCCTCCCATATCCATAGGAATGGACTCTTACTCGCATGGAATGAGATCCTCCTTGTCAGAGTGGCGTTTTTCCATGGGGTAAGGGCTGCCTCAGAGCGTAAGCCCCTAGCCTCTTTTACGGAAGGTTGCACCCATCCATCTCCGTACTTCCCCCCGGCCAAGGCCAGCGGAGTCCCTTTCACACTGTTCTTTGTTGCAACACAGGCCTCCACCCTAGAGTAAGCCTCGGCACCCAGGGCTGCTAACCACGCGTAAGACCATGTTTCATCTTTGGGCCGCTCAATGTGTATGCCCCATTCCGCTTCTCATGGACTCATCCTTCGCGACATGATCGTCTGGTCCCTACTGCCTCTTGTTTCCCACAACGAGCATGACTCACATGGGATTAGAGTGCGCATCGACCATGACATCCTCCTATGGGCCGCCTCATAGTGTAAGCCCCATGACAGCGAACTACATGGACTTTGATCCATGCTAACGCATGGTACGTAGGAAGCCTCCACGAGGTTCAAGCCCACCACCCGATCGTTCCGACCTCTCCACATCGGTTCCCCGACCATAGTGGTCTGCCTCAGAGCGTAAGCCCCATACCCACCATGGGCCTCCTCAGAGCATAAGCCCCATATCCAACATAGGCCGCCTTAGAGCGTAAGCCCCATATTCACCACGGGCCGCCTCAGAGCGTAAGCCCCATATCCCTCGTCCCGCATGACGTTAAATTGTATGCCCTTGTCCCGCATGACGTTAAACTGTATCTCATCCCGCATGATGTTAAATAGTATTCACCCTCTTGGGCCTTCTCAGAGCATAATCCCCATGCCTCACTCCATCATCCATCCTGATCCTTACCCGGGCCGCCACATCCCGGTGAGATCATGCCACTCCACCCCACTCCATAGCCTCTGGGAAGCCGCCCACATGTCGGCCACAACATCGGCGTTCCCCCTAGGGGGTCCTTCAATCGGATCCACTCTCAGTGTTTTGATCAGTCTGATCCATCTCTGCAAGACGTTAAACTCGCGGCATACCACGTTTTAAACATGGGAAGATCAGGAAAACCTCAGATGGTACACATTCCTCGCGTTCGATGTGGGATGCCTCGGATTTCCGCGCCCTTGAGAAGCCCTGTGATAAGGGATAGAAGACATACATGACGATCCCCAGCGTCAAGACATGCCAATGATACCCCAACATGACTGTTCTCCTCACCGAAGGTTGCTGCCCCGACAAGACCCCTTGGAGCGTCTCGACGGAAGCAGTGTAATTAACTGGCGTCCATGCAGATATGGCACCGGGAATGAGCTTCACGAACCCGTCTTAAATCTATGATGGAGACTCGTATTAGGTGACGAGATCTGAGGAGGAATCCATGGAAGGAAGAACCAACATCCCATCATCCCGGTTTCGATCAAGGAGCATATGTCCCTAAATAAGGAACAGATGTTTCCCGCCTTTGGAAAGCGGGAATGTGGGGCTGCGAGCCGCGCATCCTCCCATGCGTGACAGACACACGTGCGTGCACAAGCGTAAAAGCATTGGAAACACTATTATTAGTCATCAAATGACAATTATACTTGAATGGATACAATGGAGAATGAATCTCATCGCATTCGTGGAGACGGTAGTCCGTACGTACGCATGAGCGACAATATCATTCTTTTGATATTAAAATAATATATAATTGGATGTTATATCATATAAACAGAATCATTATCAAGTTATATTTATTATTTATATGAATTTGACATCATTATTATACCCATCCAAATAATAATTTATTGAATAACAATTACACCACGACGTGGAGACGGCAAGTCGTACGTACGCACGTATGGTGACATGTCATTCAAAGGATGAATAAAATACTGAATATGGTTGTACCATATTTATAATAATACTACATTATATAGGAGATAATTTATTAATTATTTTATAATGGGAATAACAAAGAAAGAAGAAGTGGAAGAAGAAAGGAACTTGAAAAGGGGTGGTGAAATCATTACCTCTTCTTCAGGTTCTTCCTTTTGATTTGATCAAAAGGGCTCCTTAGGTTGGCTTTCTAACTAAATAAATGCCTCTAAGATGAAGTGAGAGAAGTTGAGAGATTATTTGGGCAGAGTTTGGCTGATCCAAATGGCTTTGAAGGTGTGAATTAATGAGAAGGGGGAGTGCCCTTTTATAAGAGGGGTGAGGGGCACCTTTGGAAAAGCTAGAAATATTATTTTATAATAAATTAATATTCGGTTTCTAATGGATCCAAAGTGGATTATTTAAATGTTAAGGTGTGGATAGGTCGAAAACCACTCAACCAATAGGATTTAGATAGGTTTGGGTTACAATATTAAACTTATCATTAAGTATTAACTCTTAGCTAATTAGTTTGACACTTACCATGTCACTTTGTATTTTTATATTATATAGTTAATAAAATTACTATATACCTCCAAGAAACCCCCAAGTGGTCCATTTATGATACACATATCATGATATAAGTCGCATGGCCTAAACATAGATTTTTAGGAATTGAATATCAATTAATAATATAATATTTGTTTTAAAAACTCTTTTATGTCAAATTTGACACTATTTGGAAAATTGATATTTGTGAAAATCATAACAGAATGATTACTTCGAAAAATGTTAATTAAATCATTCCTAACATGTTATATTGACCTATAAAATTATTTTAATTCATAAAAAGTCTCAAATTATATTTATTTGGGTATTTATAATATCAATTATTTTAATTTTTCACTATTATGGTAATTACTGCATCATTATTGTGTCATAAATAAATAAAATTATTTAATGTCTAAAAATTATAAATAAAATATCATTATGTATGAGATCGTTTTATATTTCTAATGAAAATTTATAATCTAATTTATCTTATGTGTAACCCTATATTAAAAATGTTTTAGTAAAAAAACTTTGATTTTAAATCTTTTAACTCTTCTTTGAATTAAATAATAATAAATGTCCTAATCTAATCCAAGTAGACCTAAATGATAATATTTTATTCCTAAGGTTTTTTTTGTTGATATAAACTTGTCCAATAGAATTAAGACATGTGTTATGGTAATATTAATATCATTTTTACCCTTAATTACCCTATTTACTTTTAACCGTGGTAAATAAAAGTAAAAAGTTACTATTGACCAAATATTATTTTCATCTCATTGAACCACATTTTACTCCTTGATATTAATAGTGTCTCTTGGAGTTTTAAAATTCCACTCACAGAAGCGGTAAAATTATGTTTTATGAAAAATTCAATTTTTAACTACCACTTAGTGGTTTCACTATTCATCAAAAATGATGTTTTTTAGAAAAATACCAAAAATTCACCATAGGATAATTTTGATATTCCGATTCCAAAAATGAAGTCCATTTTGAAAAATAAAATTTATAAGTTTCAAAAAGTGGGTATTACTATTCATAAAGGCTAGTTTGATTGGTTATGGTGCGTTAGAACTCGATGTTGCGTACAACACACGCTATTGCATTATTCAAAGAGAAGTGTACCGTAGAAGCTTGGGGTGATACATTATCCCCTCCTTCAAATAATTTCATCCTCGAAATTTCTATTATACAACCACATGAAAAGACTCAGGTGGTTCTTCATCATAAGTTCCTCGGGTTCCCACATTGCCTCTTCCATCTCATGGTTTCCCCACAAGACTTTTACCAGATGAGTCGTTCGGTTTCTCAGTACTTGTTCTCTCGTATCAAGAATCTTGACGGGCTCTTCACAATAAGATAGATCGGGTTCCAGTTCTAATTCTTCATAGGTGGGCACGTGCGTTGGGTTAGGCATTTATTTCCACAACAGAGATACGTGAAACACATCGTGAACTTTAGAGAGACTTGGCGTCATTGCCAATCAGTAAGCTACAGTCCCAATTTGTTCTAGAATTTCGAAAGTTCAGATGTACCTGGGACTCAGTTTACCTTTCTTACCAAAACGTATGACTCCATTCCATGAAGATACCTTCAGGAAAACATGATCACTGACTTGAAATTCCAAATCCTTCCTTCGATTATCGGCATAATTATTCTTCCTACTTTGAGCTGCTTTGATATGGTTTTGGATTACCTTCACCTTTTCCATTGTTTCCACCACCAGTTCTGGGCCTACAAGTTTTCTTTCACCAACGTCATCACAACAGGTTGGTGTGTGACATCTCTTTCAGTATAACTTTTCATATGGTTCCATCTGAATACTCGAATAGAATCTATTTTTATAGGAAACTTCTACCAAAGGTAAATATTGATCCCACATACCCTGAAAGTAAAGTGAGCAGGATCTCAACATGTCTTCTAAGGTTTGAATAGTTCATTCTAATTGTCCATTTGTTTGAGGGTGGTAGGCAGTTCTCAAATGATGTTCAGTATCCAAAGATTTTTTAAGACTTTTCCAGAATCTTGAAGTAAATGGGGATCACGATCAGAAACAATCGATAGGGGTACTCCATGAAGTCTCACAACATCATTAATATATAGTCTTGCTAGACGTTCCAGTGGTAGATATTCTCTTATAGCAAGAAAATGTGCTGACATGGTAAGACGATCAATAATAACCCATATTGCATTGTTCCTTCTAGGAGACTTTGGTAGCCCTATGAAAAATTCCATCGTAATATTTTCCCATTTCCACTCCAGTATGGGAAGAGGTTGCATGACCCCTCCAGGTTGTTGCCTTCCAGCTTTCACTTGTTGAAAAACAATACATCTTGACACAAAATCAGAAATCTCCCTCTTCATGTTCTCCCACCAAAAATATTCCTTCAAGTCTCTATACATTTTGGTGCTCCCAGAGTGTATAGAGAAATTGGAACTATGAGCATCATCCAGCAATTCCCTTTTTAGATCAGGTATATCAGCAACACAAAGCCTCTTCCCGAATTTCAAAATTCCTTCTTCATACACAAATTCTTTCAATCTCCCATCATTCACAGCTTTAATCTTATTTTGAAATTCTTCATCATCGGTTTGAGAACTCTTAATTTTTTCTAGTAAAGATGGTTTGGAAACTATTTGAAAATTTATTGATGTTTCACCTTCCCTGGTTAGTCCCATGTCCATCTTTACTAGATCCATGAAAATTGGATCCCTTTAAATTCTAATATTGTTCAAAACTACATGGTCTTTTCTACTCAAAGCATCTGCCACCTTGTTTTCTTTCCCCATGTGGTAGTGTATCGTACAATCATAATCCTTGAGTAATTCCAGCCATCTCCTGTGCCTCATGTTGAGTTCTTTTTTTGAGAAAATATACTTCAAACTCTTGTGATCAGTATAAATCTCACATTTTTCAAAATAGAGGTAGTGCCTCCATATCTTCAAATCAAAGATCACAGCTGCTAACTCGACATCATGAGTAGGATAGTTTTATTCATCAATTTTCAACTGTCGTGATGCATAGGCTGTAACACCCCAAGCTTCTACGGTACGCTTCTCTTTGAATAATGTGATAGCGTGTGTTGTACGCAACACCGAGTTCTAACACACCATAACTAATCAAACTAGCCTTTATGAATAGTAATACCTACTTTTTGAAATTATATATATTTTATATTTGAAAATTGACTTCATTTTTGGATTCGGAATATCGAATTTAGCCTAAGGTGAAATTTTGGTACATTTCGGATAACTTTCATATTTTGATGAATAGTGAAAATTACTAAGTTTTAATTAAAAACAACTTTTTTAATCAAAATAATTAATAGTAATAAATTATGAATTTGAGTGGTTTTAAAGTATATTTAGAATATATTTTTACCATTTAATATAATTTTGGTCATTGGACATAATTTTACAATTAAACCGAACATAAACGAGTGTCAATCTTTTGATAGTTATTATCTCTTAAAAACACGCTTTTTGTTTTGACAGCGGGAATTAATTTTAAATTAATTTCTGCCACTTATGTGTTTTGAATTTAGGAAAATGGATTCCATATTTGGAATCAGGATGTTCAAATTGTGTAAATAGGTAACTTTTATTTTTAGACATTTTGAATAATTACTGCGGTAAATATTTTATTTACCATGGTTAAGGGTAAATCCGGTAAATAAGGGTTAAAAAATAATATTATAATAATACTAAATTACCCTAAAACGTGTCTTAACCCTATTGGTTGATACATGGTCGACCATGGGAATCTTTGGGTCTATTTTGGGACCCCATGGATCCACTTGTAAGTGATAATGACACTTTATTTTAATTAAGTTAAAATGAATACAAAAATGACACAAGCATATATCTTTTAGAAAAACAATTGTTACATAGGGTTATATATGTTGGATTTTAGATTATAAATATTCATTAGAAAGATAAACAGATTTCCTACATAATGATATATTATTTATAATTTTTAGACATTATATAATTTATTTTATTTATGACACAATGATGATGCAGTAATTACTATAATAGTGAAAAATTAAAATAATTGATATTATAAATACCCAAATAAATATAATATGAAACTTTTAATGAATTAAACTAATTTTCTAGGATAATATGATATATTAGTATTTATTTAATTGACTTTGTTCGAAGTAATCAATCTGTTATGAGTTTCACAAAAATAAACTATTGAATAGTGTCAAAATTGACATAAAAGAGTTCTTAAAACAAATATTATATTATTAATTGATATTAAATTCCTAAAAATCTAAGGTTCGGCCAAGAGACTTATATCATGATAGGTTCATCATTAATGTACCACTTGGGGGTCGCTTGGATGTATATAGTAAGTTTATTAACCATATTATATAAAAATACAAAGAGACATTGTAAAAGTGAAACTAATTAACTTAGAGTTAATACTTAAAGATAAGGTTAATATAAGTACCCAAACCTGTCTAAATTCTATTGGTTGAGTGGTTTTAGACCTATACCCACCTTAACCTTTGAATAATAAGCTTTGGAGCCATTAGAAACCGAATATGAATTTATTATAAATTAATATTTCTAGCTTTTCCAAAGGTGCCCCTCACCCCTCTTATAAAAGGGCACTCCTCCTTCTCATTTCTAACACCTTCAAAGCCTTTTGGTTCGGCCAAACTCTGCCCAAATACTCTCCCAACATCCCTCACTACAACCTAGAGGCCTTAGTTTGATCATAAATCCAACCTAAGGAGCCCTTTTGATCAAATCAAAAGGAAGAACCCGAAGAAGAGGTAATGATTTCACCACCCTTCTCCAAATTCATTTCTTCTTCCACTTCTTCTTCCTTTGTTCTTACCATTCTAAAATAATAACTCCAGTATCTCACATATACTGTGATGTTATTATAAATATGGTACAACCATATTCAGTATTCTATCCACCCTTTGAATAACATGTCACCATACGTGCGTACGTACGGACTACCGTCTCCACGTCGTGGTGTAATTGTTATTAAATATAATATTATTTGGATGGGTATAATAATGATGTGTAACTCATGTAAATAATAAATATAACATGTTAATTATTCTGTATATATGATATACCATCCATTTATATATTATTTTAATATCAAAAGAATGATATTGTCGCTCGTGCGTACGTACGGACTACCGTCTCCACGAACGCGATGAGATTCATTCTCCATCGTATCCATTCAAGTATAATTATCATTTGATGATTTAAAAATGATGTTTAAGGACTAGATATCATTCTGGATATGAATAAGATACAACAACCATGGCTTATGTAACAAAACATATAAAAGAAAATGAGTAAGTTAACTCCCGAAACGACGATAATTCTAAGATATTATTAACAAATCAATGTTAAAAGATCATATATGATATCATATTATTATATATGATTCTTGTATAATTTAATAACAACTATTTCACCATTATACAGGAGGTTAACCTACCCCAACCAAGGAAAAGTACAAGGTAAGGGTTTACTTTACAACCTCTTCATTATCCAAGGTTGTTTATACGTAATAATCTTCTGGGATTTCTTTATCATCCACATCCATGTTTCTTAAAAATGCATTTCAAAACATTTTTACTATTTACTAGAATATGAGTTAAAGTCATTTATACCCTTTTTGACTTTTATAAGTGGTTTATAAAGGAATCTTTTGGTCGTTTTCAAAACAAGGTCCTTTTTAACCTTTTCGACAGAATTAAGGTAAGAATGTTTTTTTTAACTTATACGGCGGGTGAGGCTATTATAAAATCTTCAAAGCTTCCCTTATAAGCTTATAAGAATATTTTCAAAGAAAATGTTTTATTTTATATGGATCTTAAATTATTTCAAAATAAAAGGAGATATTTCTTTAAAAAGAATTTTGATTTCATCTATGTCAACATCCTTTGATGGATTTTAAGATTATTTGAAGTTGATTTATTATGATACAAAACTTCTATATTGTATTGAAGGTTTTGTGATATGTTTGACTGTGGATGTGCTATTTTTATACCATTCATAGTTTATGGTGAAAGTATTGACATTTCATATGCTAATTTTAATATGAATGTTTATGTTATGTTTAAACCTTTTCATATGGGAATGCATTGGACTTAATATGTGACGGGTGGAGCCCGCTATAGCTCCTCGATGCATCGGTAGGTCTCATGAGACAAACTAGTGTCTTGGCACAAGGCCTTGACAAATTCTTATTTGTAGTCTTGGCACGAGGCCTTGGCTATGTGGTTATGATAGTCTGGCATTATGCATTCCAACATTATGAAAGTGGTTATTGATTTTTGCATGTGATTATTCGATTAGTAGAATATCCATGTGAATAAGTAAATGGCATTATTTCATTTTATTTATGCCATACCATGTTGAAAGTTCATATTTAAAAGGCTTTTGTTTTAGTTATACATTGCCTTAAATGTTTATTCTTATTTATGAAAGTTTCCGCTATATTGTTATCCTTACTGGGCATTTGAGCTCACCCCTTTTCTATGTTTTATTTTTCCCAGGATGTGAAGAAGTAAGTTATGAATGACCTGCAGGGATTTTATGAGGGGTTAATAGTGTGGATTGTGGGAACATTATGTTGTTGTAGTAGTTTTTCATTTTATGATGTAATGTAAAACTTATGAATATATCTAGTGTTTCCAAGGCTACTAAACCAATCGGACTTTCGAGATTTGATCTTTCTTGTGATCATGCCAATGTTATGTAATAATGCACCGACTCTGGGTAACTGGGGTCGGGGCATTACAGTTGGTATCAGAGGAAGTTTAGTACAAACCTTGGAAGCTAGATTTAGATAAACTCTGATTAGAGCACGTAGACCTAAGATGAACTTTGAGGATTAGTATAGAAGAACTTCCTAGAATTTTGGTATTGTAGAGATTTTGTGAGTTTTCCAAGCAATACATCCCTATCTGGATACGAGCAGGTAGAGGCGGCTCTGGCACAGATGTACCAAGGGGTAAAACTCGAAAACACCGCTTTGAGCTAGACTCGAACGGGAACTGGTGCACGACAACGGGCCTTGCTGCACTCTTGGTTACGACACTCCCGGGGGATATGCTTAGGATAACTCTAATTTTCTTTACAAATCATTTTGAAGGGATTATGAGTATATACTTCCTCAAAGAAAACATTATTATGATTATGGATTATATCCATAAATAGTTCAATTTATGTTAAGTGTTTTATAAGTATGGGATTATGTATTTTGATTCATAAACTGATCTAGTTTATTCCATTGTTTAGAAATGGCGCCTAGTGGAAGAAATGGAAACTGTATCAATGCACGCACTCCATGTAGGGATTTCCCTCCTGCTCAAGATAATTATAGTGGGGCTGGTGATGCAACTGGTGCTGATCAGATAATCACCATACTGGGACAACTTACTCAGGTTATGAATAATAACCTTACCCCTATGGAGCACCCTGATCCGCAGCGTGGAGGATCAATGTTAGATCGATTCAAGAGGCAACGTGGGAACCCGAGGAACTTATGATGAAGAACCACCCGAGTCTTTTTATGCAGTAATACCCTAGAAATTGCGAGGACGCAATTATTTGAAGGAGGGGAGAATGTAACACCCCAAGCTTCTACGGTACGCTTCTCTTTGAATAATGTGATAGCGTGTGTTGTACGCAACACCGAGTTCTAACACACCATAACTAATCAAACTAGCCGTTATGAATAGTAATACCTACTTTTTGAAATTATATATATTTTATATTTGAAAATGGACTTCATTTTTGTATTCGTAATATCGAATTTAGCCTAAGGTGAAATTTTGGTACATTTCGGATAACTTTCATATTTTGATGAATAGTGAAAATTACTAAGTTTTATTAAAAACAACTTTTTTAATAAAAATAATTAATAGTGATAAATTATGAATTTGAGTGGTTTAAAAGTATATTTAGAATATATTTTTACCATTTAATATAATTTTGGTCATTGGACATAATTTTACAATTAAACCGAACATAAACGAGTGTCAATCTTTTGATAGTTATTATCTCTTAAAAACACGCTTTTTGTTTTGACAGCGGGAATTAATTTTAAATTAATTTCTGCCACTTCTGTGTTTTGAATTTAGGAAAATGGATTCCATATTTGGAATCAGGATGTTCAAATTGTGTAAATAGGTAACTTTTATTTTTAGACATTTTGAATAATTACTGCGGTAAATATTTTATTTACCATGGTTAAGGGTAAATCCGGTAAATAAGGGTTAAAAAATAATATTATAATAATACTAAATTACCCTAAAACGTGTCTTAACCCTATTGGTTGATACATGGTCGACCATGGGAATCTTTGGGTCTATTTTGGGACCCCATGGATCCACTTGTAAGTGATAATGACACTTTATTTTAATTAAGTTAAAATGAATACAAAAATGACACAAGCATATATCTTTTAGAAAAACAATTGTTACATAGGGTTATATATGTTGGATTTTAGATTATAAATATTCATTAGAAAGCTAAAACGATTTCCTACATAATGATATTTTATTTATAATTTTTAGACATTAAATAATTTATTTTATTTATGACACAATGATGATGCAGTAATTACTATAATAGTGAAAAATTAAAATAATTGATATTATAAATACCTAAATAAATATAATATGAAACTTTTAATGAATTAAACTAATTTTCTAGGATAATATGATATATTAGGATTGATTTAATTGACTTTTTTCGAAGTAATCAATCTGTTATGAGTTTCACAAAAATCAACTATTGAATAGTGTCAAAATTGACATAAAAGAGTTCTTAAAACAAATATTATATTATTAATTGATATTAAATTCCTAAAAATATAAGGTCGGCCAAGAGACTTATATCATGATAGGTTCATCATTAATGTACCACTTGGGGGTCTCTTGGATGTATATAGTAAGTTTATTAACCATATTATATAAAAATACAAAGAGACATTGTAAAAGTGAAACTAATTAACTTAGAGTTAATACTTAAAGATAAGGTTAATATAAGTACCCAAACCTGTCTAAATTCTATTGGTTGAGTGTTTTTAGACCTATACCCACCTTAACCTTTGAATAATAAGCTTTGGAGCCATTAGAAACCGAATATGAATTTATTATAAATTAATATTTCTAGCTTTTCCAAAGGTTCCCCTCACCCCTCTTATAAAAGGGCACTCCTCCTTCTCATTTCTTCAAACCTTCAAAGCCTTTTGGTTCGGCCAAACTCTGCCCAAATACTCTCCCAACATCCCTCACTACAACCTAGAGGCCTTAGTTTGATCAGAAAGCCAACCTAAGGAGCCCTTTTGATCAAATCAAAAGGAAGAACCCGAAGAAGAGGTAATGATTTCACCACCCTTCTCCAAATTCATTTCTTCTTCCACTTCTTCTTCCTTTGTTCTTACCATTCTAAAATAATAACTCCAGTATCTCACATATACTGTGATGTTATTATAAATATGGTACAACCATATTCAGTATTCTATCCACCCTTTGAATAACATGTCACCATACGTGCGTACGTACGGACTACCGTCTCCACGTCGTGGTGTAATTGTTATTCAATATAATATTATTTGGATGGGTATAATAATGATGTGTAACTCATGTAAATAATAAATATAACATGTTAATGATTCTGTATATATGATATACCATCCATTTATATATTATTTTAATATCAAAATAATGATATTGTCGCTCGTGCGTACGTACGGATTACCGTCTCCACGAACGCGATGAGATTCATTCTCCATCGTATCCATTCAAGTATAATTATCATTTGATGATTTAAAAATGATGTTTAAGGACTAGATATCATTCTAGATATGAATAAGAAACAACAACCATGGCTTATGTAACAAAACATATAAAAGAAAATGAGTAAGTTAACTCCCGAAACGACGATAATTCTAAGATATTATTAACAAATCAATGTTAAAAGATCATATATGATATCATATTATTATATATGATTCTTGTATAATTTAATAACAACTATTTCACCATTATACAGAAGGTTAACCTACCCCAACCAAGGAAAAGTACAAGGTAAGGGTTTACTTTACAACCTCTTCATTATCCAAGGTTGTTTATACGTAATAATCTTCTGGGATCTCTTTATCATCCACATCCATGTTTCTTAAAAATGCATTTCAAAACATTTTTACTATTTACTAGAATATGAGTTAAAGTCATTTATACCCTTTTTGACTTTTATAAGTGGTTTATAAAGTAATCTTTCGGTCGTTTTCAAAACAAGGTCCTTTTTAACCTTTTCGACAAAATTAAGGTAAGAATGTTTTTTTTAACTTATACGGCGGGTGAGGCTATTATAAAATCTTCAAAGCTTCCATTACAAGCTTATAAGAATATTTTCAAAGAAAATGTTTTATTTTATATGGATCTTAAATTATTTCAAAATAAAATGAGATATTTCTTTAAAAAGAATTTTGATTTCATCTATGTCAACATCCTTTGATGGATTTTAAGATTATTTGAAGTTGATTTATTATGATACAAAACTTCTTATATTGTATTGAAGGTTTTGTGATATGTTTGACTGTGGATGTGCTATTTTTATACCATTCATAGTTTATGGTGAATGTATTGACATTTCATATGCTAATTTTAATATGAATGTTTATGTTATGTTTAAACCTTTTCATATGGGAATGCATTGGACTTAATATGTGACGGGTGGAGCCCGCTATAGCTCCTCGATGCATCGGTAGGTCTCATGAGACAAACTAGTGTCTTGGCACAAGGCCTTGACAAAATCGTATTTGTAGTCTTGGCATGAGGCCTTGGCTATGTGGTTATGATAGTCTGGCATTATGCATTCCAACATTATGAAAGTGGTTATTGATTTTTGCATGTGATTATTCGATTAGTAGAATATCCATGTGAATAAGTAAATGGCATTATTTCATTTTATTTATGCCATACCATGTTGAAAGTTCATATTTAAAAGGCTTTTGTTTTAGTTATACATTGCCTTAAATGTTTATTCTTATTTATGAAAGTTTCCGCTATATTGTTATCCTTACTGGGCATTTGAGCTCACCCCTTTTCTATGTTTTATTTTTCCCAGGATGTGAAGAAGTAAGTTATGAATGACCTGCAGGGATTTTATGAGGGGTTAATAGTGTGGATTGTGGAAACATTATGTTGTTGTAGTAGTTTTTCATTTTATGATGTAATGTAAAACTTATGAATATATCTAGTGTTTCCAAGGCTACTAAACCAATCGGTCTTTCGAGATTTGATCTTTCTTGTGATCATGCCAATGTTATGTAATAATGCACCGACTCTGGGTAACTGGGGTCGGGGCGTTACATAGGCAATAACCTTATCATTCTGCATAAGAACACAACCAAGTCCTTTCTTCGATGCATCACTATAAATAATGAACTCATCACTCCCCAATGGTAGAGTCAATATAGGATCATTGAATAATCTTCTCTTCAGTTCTTCGAAACATTCTTCACACTATTTTGTCCAAACAAATTTAACCCCTTTACGTTTGATCTTCGTTAATGGGTTTTCCAATCGGGCAAAATTCTGGAAGAAACGTTGATAATAACCTGCCAAACCAATAAAACTGCATACCTCAGTTATACTCGTAGGTGCTGGCCATTCTTGGATTGCCTTGGTCTTAGAAGGATCAACAGAGATTCCAACTTTAGAGACAATATGGCCAAGAAAAGAAATCTCCTGAAGCCAGAATTCACATTCGCTAAACATCCCATATAATTCATGTAGTTGGTCAAATAAATCATCAATGTGAGGTAGGGGATACTTATTCTTTATTGTTATATCATTGATCTCCCTGTAGTCGATACATAACCTCATAGACCAATCTTTATTTTTAACAAAAAGAACAGGGGCTCCCCATGGAGAAACACTAGGGAGAATAAATCCCTTATTACCCAATTCCTCTAGTTGTTTCTTTAGTTCAACTAATTCTTCAGTGGCCATTCTATAAGGGGTCTTTGATATAGGCCTTGATCCAAGAATTAAATCAATGGAAAACTCAAATTCTCGCTCTAGAGGATGTCCAGGTAAATCTTCCGGAAACACATCTACATATTCTTTCACAATAGGTACATCCTCTATTTGAATATACATTTCCTCACCCACTGTAATTTCATCCTCTTCCTCCCCAATAATTGAATTTAGTTGAGCTACTGGGGGTGGATCTAGATAAGAATTAGGTGGTGACAATCCTTCTCTAATGATAAGGTGTTCCTTATCATCATTATCAAAAATTGTAACCTCCTTTTTCTTACAATAAATCATCGCATCATAGTCCGAAATCCTATCCATACCGAGGATTATATCAAACTCAATCATAGGTATGACGATGAGATCAGCGGATAAAGAACATTTATGTGCTCTAATGGGGACTAATTCACAACACTTTGTTGCAATGATACTTCCCTTAGAAGTTTTAACTGACAACTCCCTTGTTAAATCAAATTAGAAATATCTAATTTTCATAGAAAACTGGGAAGATATGAAATAATGTGATGATCCAGAATCAAATAATGCATTTTCTAAACTTGAGGAAACCATTAAATTACCTGCCACCACATCTTTCGGAGCTTCTACCTCTGCAGTAGTGATAGCATAAGCTTGTCCTTGATCCTTTGGCCTTTTCTGAGGTAAGTTCTCTGACTCTTAGGAAATTCATTTTCATAATGTCCCATCTCCCTGAAATTGTAGCATTGGACATCGGTAGCTTCCTTCTTCTCCTTGAAATCACGAGATTGGTGGCCTTTTTCACCACACTTGTAACAGACTCCCATTCCTTTTAAGAAAGTAACGGGGTGTTTCTTCCCACATTTACTGCAGGTTGGATATTCAAATTTTCTATTATTTCCCTTATTTCCATTCCCAGATTGATCAGCAGATCTCTTCTTCTCTTGATTTTCTTTAATGTAATAAGACTTAGAGAATTCCTTTTCTGTCTTGATAGAAAATGAGACAATGTCTTCGTATGACGAGAAGGATTGTGAGACTAAATCTCGATGGGGAAATGGTTTTAACCCATCAAAGAAATGATCAATATTACTTCTTGGGTTACGTATATAATCTCCAGCATACCTTGCTAACTTTGTAAAGTTATCCTCATACTTTGCGACATTCTAATCATCCTTTTGTCTCAGACTCAGAAATTGTCGTTCCATATCTGCTCAATGGTCACGGGGAAAGTATTTTTCTAAAAATAGATATTTGAACTCCATCCATTTTATATTTGATACTTCATCATCTTCCTTTGTGTTTTGAATCAATGACCACCATTGATCAACATCTCCATTGAGGCGGTAAACTTCCATGATAACTTTTTCCCTTTCACTACTTCCCAAAGCCTGAAATATTTTCCCTAGGGAACTTATCCATTGCTTAGCTACTAATGGATTTGTACTCCCATTGAATGTTGGTGGTTGCTGCCTCATGAAGAGATCTAACAATGATCCTCCATGCTATGGATCAGGGTGCTCCATACGGGTAAGGTTATTATTCATAACCTGAGTGAGTTGTCCCAGTATGGTGATTAGTTGATCAGCACCAGTTGCATCACCAGCTCCACTATAATTATCTTGAGTAAGAGGGAAATCCCTACATGGAGTGCGTGCAATGATACGGTTTCCATTTCTTCCACTAGGCACCATTTCTAAACAATGGCATAAACTAGATCAGTTTATGAATCAAAATACATAATTCCATACTTATAAAACACTTAACATAAATTGAAATATTTATGGATATAATCCATAATCATAAAAATGTTTTCTTTGAGGAAGTATATACTCATAAACCTTTCATAATGATTTTTAAATAAAATGAGAGTTATCCTAAGCATATCCCTTGGGAGTGTCGTAAAAAAGAGTGCATCAAGGCCCGTTGTCATGCACCAGTTCCCGTTCGAGTCTAGCTCAAAGAGGTGTTTTCAGGTTTTACCCCTAGGTACATTTGTGCCAGATCCGCCTCTACCTGCTTGTATCCAGATAGGGATGTATTGCTCAGAAAACTCACAAAATCTCTGCAATACCAAAATTCTTGGAAGTTATTTTATACTAATCCTCAAAGTCCATCTTAAATCTATGTACTCTAATCAGAGTTTATCTAAATATAGATTCCAAGGTTTATACTAAACTTCCTCTGATACCAACAGTAACACCCCGACCCGAGTTACCCAGAGTCGGTGCCTTATTAAATAACATTGTCATGATTAAAAGAAATATCAAATATCGAAAGACCGATTAGTTTAGTATCCTTGGAAACACTAGATATATTCATAAAGTTTTACATTACATCATAAAAATGAAAACTACAACAACATAGTCTCCATATTCAACACTCTTATCCCCTCATACTATCCCTGCAGGTCATTCATAATTTACTTCTTCACATCCTGGGAAAAATAAAACATAAAAAAGGGGTGAGCTCAAATGCCCATTAAGGTTAAAAATATAGCGGAAACTTTCATAAATAAGAATAAACATTTAAGGTAATGTGTAACTAAAACAAAAGCCTTTTAAACTTGACCTTAAACATAGTATGGAAAAAATAAAATTAAATAATTCCATTTATTTATTCCCATGTATATTCTACTAATCGAATAATTACATGCAATATCAATAACCACTTTCATAATGATGGAATGCATAATGCCAGACTATCATAACCACATAGCCAATGCCTCGTGCGAAGACTAAAAATAATATTTTTTCAAGGCCTTATGCCAAGACACTAGTTTGTCTCATTAGACCTACCGATGCATCGAGGAGCTATAGTGGGCTGCACCCGTCACATATTAAGTCCAATGCATTCCCAGATGAAAAGGTTTAAACATAACATAAAAATTCGTATTAAAACTAGCATAAGAAATGTAAATACTTCATCCATAAACCATGAATGGTATAAAAATAACACTTAAACAGTAAAACATATAAAAAAACCTTCAATACAATATAGAAGTTTTGTATCATAGTAAATCAACTTCAAATAAGTGTAAAATCCAACAAAGGATGTTGACATAGATGAAATCAAAACTCTTTTTTAGAGAAATATCTCTTTCTATTTTGAAATAATTTAAGATTCATATATTTATAAAATAAAAATTTTTATTTCAAGATATTATTATAATCTTGTAAGGTAAGCTTCGACGATTTTATAATGGCGGAAAATAGCTGTACCCACTGTATAAGATAAAAAACATTCTTACCTTAATTCTGTCGAAAAGGTTAAAAAGCACCATATTTGGAAGACGACGGAATGATTCCTTTATAAACCTCTTATAAAAAGTCAAAAAAGGGTATAAATGACTTTAACACATATTCTTGTAAATAGTAAAAAATGTTTTGAAATACATTTTTAAGAAACATGGATGTTGATGATAAAGAGATCCCAGTAGATTATTACGTATAAACAACCTCGGATAATGAAGAGATTGCAAAATAAACTATTACCTTGTAATTTTCCTTGTTTGAGGGTAGCTTAACCTCCTATATAATGGTGAAATAATTGTTATTAAATTATACAAGAATCTTATACATTAATATGATATCATATATGATCTTTTAACATTTTGATTTGTTAATAATATATTAGTATTATCTTTGTTTCGGGTGTTAACTTACTCATTTTATTTTATATGTTTTGTTACGTAAGTCGTGTTTGTCATGGATAGGTTGTATCTTAATCATATCCATAATGATATCAAGTCATTATATACTATTATTAATCATAAAATGATAATTATACTTGAATGGATACGATGGAGAATGAATCTCATCGCATTCGTGGAGACGGTAGTCCGTACGTACGCATGAGCGACAATATCATTCTTTTGATATTAAAATAATATATAATTGGATTTTATATAATATATAAAGAATCATTATAATGTTATATTTATTATTTATATGAATTACACATCATTATTATACCCATCCAAATGATAATTTATTGAATAACAATAACACCACGACGTGGAGACGGTAAGTCGTATGTACGCACGTATGGTGACATGTCATTCAATGGATGGATAAAATAATGAATATGGTTGTAAAATATTTATAATAATATTAAATTATATAGGATATACTGGATTTATTATTTTAGAATGATAATAACAAAGAAAGAAGAAGTGGAAGAAGAAAGGAACTTGAAAAGGGGTGGTGAAATCATTACCTCTTCTTTGGGTTCTTCCTTTTGATTTGATCAAAAGGGCTCCTTAGGTTGGCTTGCTGACTAAAGTAATGCCTCTAGGATGAAGTTAGGTAAGTTGAGAGAGTATATGGGCAGATTTTGGCCTATCCAAATGGATTTTATGGTGTGAATTAATGAGAAGGGGGAGTGCCCTTTTATAAGAGGGGTGAGGGGCACCTTTGGAAAATCTAGAAATATTATTTTATAATAAATTCATATTCGGCTTATAATGGCTCCAAAGTGTATAATTTAATTTTTAAGGTGGGTATAGGTTGAAAAACACTCAACCAATAGTATTTATATAGGTTTTGGTTACAATATTAACCCTATCTTTAAGTATTAACTCTTAGTTAATTAGTTTGACACATACCATGTCACTTTGTATTTTTATATTATATTGTTAATAAAATTACTATATACCTCCAAGAGACCCTCAAGTGGTAAATTAATTATAGACCTATCATGATATAAGTCTTTTGGCCGAGCCTTAGATTTTTAGGAATTGAATATCAATTAATAATATAATACTTGTTTTAAAAACTCTTTTATGTCAATTTTGACACTATTTGGAAAATTGATTTTTGTGAAAATCATAACAGAATGATTACTTAGAAAAACGTTAATTATATCATTTCTAACATGTCATAGTAACCTAGAAAATTAGTGTAATTCATAAAAGGTCTCAAATTATATTTATTTGGTTATTTATAATATCAATTATTTTAATTTTTCACTATTATGGTAATTACTACATCATCATTGTGTCATATATAAATTATATTATTTAATGTCCAAAAATTATAAATAAAATATAATTATGTATGAAATCTTTTTTTATTTCTAATTAATATTTATAAACGAATTTATCTTATGTGTAACCCTATATTAAAAATGTTTTTGTAAATACACTTTGATTTTAAATCTTTTAACTCTTCTTTGAATTAAATAATAATAAATGTCCTAATCTAATCCAAGTGGACCTAAATGATAATATTTTATTCATAAGGTTGTTTATGTTCAATATGAACTTTTCCAATAGAATTAGGACTTGTGTTAGGGTAATATTAAAATCATATTTACCCTTAATTACCCTGTTTACTTTTAACTGTGGTAAATAAAAATAAAAAGTTACTATTCACCATAAATTATTTTCATCTCATTGACCCACATATTACTCCTTGATATTAACCGTGTCTCTCGGATTTTTCAAATTCCACTCACAGAAGCGGTAAAATTATGTTTTATGAAAAATTCAATTT
The DNA here is from genome assembly GCA_963277665.1 of Viscum album. NCBI lineage: Eukaryota > Viridiplantae > Streptophyta > Magnoliopsida > Santalales > Viscaceae > Viscum > Viscum album. Next base: position 822,667,450 of record OY728148.1, on the reverse strand, counting down.
TTTAACTACTGCTTAGTGGTTTCACTATTCATCAAAAAATGATGTTTTTCAAAAAATTACCAAAAATTCACCCTAGGCTAATTTAGATATTACGAATCCAAAAATGAAGTCCATTTTGAAAAATAAAATTTATAAATTTCAAAAAGTGGTTATTACTATTCATAACAGCTAGTTTTATTGGTTTTGGTGTGTTAGAACTCGATGTTGCGTACAACACATGCTATTGCATTATTCAAAGAGAAGCATACCGTAGAAGCTTGGGGTGTTACAAGTGAGATCTAGATTTTGATTATCATGAGAATGTATGAATGTGAATTTATCCATAGAATAATTTCATGTAATTAAAAAATAATGTAAAGATAAGACCTAGGTATATTATCCCCTTTGAGATTCGTGATTGATTAAGGATTTTATCTTATCACTTGGCACTCCCACCAAACCTCTCTCAGGTTCACGATGTGTTCCATGTAACTCTCCTAAGGAATTATATACCAGATCATTCACATGTATTGAACTCAGAAGTTTTACCATTGGTTCAGGATGATTATTTTAAAGAAAAACTAGTATAAATATTGGTTCATAAAGGTAAACTTATATGGAATAATATTACTTTCCTTGTTAAAGTTCTATGGAGGAATTAGAAATTTTAGGATTTTACATGGGAAACTGATGATGTGTAAGTGGAGATATCATCAATGTTATATATCAAAGGGATGTAATTTTGGGGTAAAAATACATTTTGAGGGGGTTATAATGAAACACCCTAATATTTTACATGTTTTTCCGTTGAAATAATCTTTAATTATTCAGTATATTTCAAAAAATTAAACCCTCAGTCTATATACACCACAATATAGTAAACCATTATAACTTAGTTGCTAAATTGGAAAGTATAAATAGAAATAAACAATTTATGATAAAATAGGTATATGATTTTTAAATAATTTAAATGAATTTTTTAATTAATTATATGTAATTACTCAATTTTTAGTAAAGTCATTTTAAGATTCAAATGTATGTTTTATTCAGAAATTGTTTTTATCACTTTTTTTCATGTAAAATTTATAATTACTTTCAACCATTATTAGAAATTTTATTTTAAGAGATTCATTTAATTTTTAATATCATCAGTTCAATATTATAGTAGGGTTAATTTTATTTTTTATACCTAAAATATTTTTTTTCCATTGAATATTGGAAAATAAAATTTTTTTTAAAAAAATATCATTTCTTCTCAAGTAAATGTCCCACTATGTTTTAAATTTTATCTTAAAGTAACCTAATAAAAATTTAATTTTAAACTATATAATTTATTATATTTTTATAATATTTTTACATTATTTTGGTTTAATTTATTTTTTAGGCTAAGAACACATTTTTTAAATAAAATATTTTAATAAGCACAATGTGTTTTTATATTAATAAATTTATTTAATATATATTTATTATTTGTTATAATGAAATATAAGTATTATATATTTAATATAGTATATTTAAATTAATTTTTTGTTTTTTATAACTCAAGGAATGGAATTAATTTAGGTTTTATGCTAAATATCATTTTTTGGAAAGGTTTTTCGTTGCAGTTTGCATGCTTAATTAAAATTATGTTCAACCAATTATGAAAATTTAATATAAAAAATGGATTCCATATTTATAATTAATATATATAATAAAATTAATATAATTTAATATTATCAACTTATTTTTAGGTTATAGTAAATAGTGAAAACAGTATAATTTTGTTACCACAGTTAAGGTTGAAACGAGTTTATCAGGCGATTAAACCGTGTGATAAAAAGAGTAATGTCACAAAAACCTATAAATTTTTTTTTCAAAGATATTTAAATCTTATTTTTTTCTACCTTCAAATATATATACATTTGGATAAACATTTCCATGAAATTTACCTTATATAATTGAACTATTTTATGAAGTTCAATGAGTGTATCTTCCCTCACTTATAAAAATGGAACATATTATCTTCCATTATTCATACCAATTTAGAATTAAAACTCATTAAATAAAACCTAAATACATTACAATAATCCTTAGCTTAATTCTCTTTATATTTTTTAGTCTATTAAGAACAATCATTCAAGGCTTAATGAGTAATCCAAAGGAGGGCTCTCAAAGACGTGGTGTAGATCTTAAATAATATTTTCTATTTTTATTTATTTATCAACCACATATAAACATTTTATAACCATAAAACATGATTACTAAAGTATAATTAATATAATTATATTTTATTATAATGATCATAGAACTATTTACCCCATATTCTCTATACAATGGGAGATGAAAGTATCGCTTTTGCGTATATGTAGACTAACACCTCCACGTAGCGGTTCAACTCATTCTATACAACCAAAATTCATGGTTGGAAATTGTGATATATTTAATTATTATATATGATATTTATTTCAACATAATTATTCTTTAATGTTTAATTAATATATACCATTATTTTGTTCCATCCATCAAAAAATTGAAATGCCACTAGTGTGTACGTATGGACTTCCATTTCCACAAAGATGTGTCATTAAATTTGATATATATATATGTATATATATTTGATATATATATATATATGGAATATATATATCTATGATATATATATATATCATGATTAAAATTATGTATATTATGGATCCATGATAAAAGTGTGTGTAGCATAATTGATTGAAAATTAATTTTTATTTTCAAACACTTTAAGAAAAAGTGAGAAACCATGAGTCACATTAGGGAAAATGAAAACAGAACAAGATAGCAACAGACACAAACCACAAGTAAAGAACAAAATCAAACAACAATAACATACCATCACAACCACTACTAATCATAATAACCATACTCATCAACACACATGACACATGAGTCCACTTCCACAGTGGCTGATTCCCATTCAGAAGCTGGCATATACTGCCTCCAGAGATTATCCCCTTGGTCCCAACTCCTAATTTGATCCAAAGAGAGCTTCCCTGGACATAACTGCTTGGATATGCTGTCTTTTTTGAAAGCAAGGATCACCCCACAATCTCTCTTAGATGAAGCTTTGGTATTCACCAGACACAGAGGGTAAGAATAATCCTTCCTCATTTTTTATCTTGGGTTAGCCGAAAATATTACTACATCTTCATTCATATTATTTTCCTCACCATGTACAATATCACTAAAGAACAGGGTGGCCAAGACACTCAGGTTTTCTTTATCACTCCTGGAAATATACCCCCTCTTGTCAAAGAGAATCTATGAAACATGTTCCTTGAACCCCTTATCATTTCCCCTCCTCGGGTCAGGCATGTTGCATTCGATCACTGAAAGGAACCTAACCATAGCTCCATTGTCTTTAGGAGTTTCATTTCCCTCCACCTCTACCGTTGTGCTAAGATCATCTTCTTTTCCTTGTATATTTTTGATTTCCAGACTAGGAAGCTCCTCCACTGGCATAGAGACCTCCTCGCGACCCCACCCTTCATTCATTTGGTTCTCCTGGTAGCCCCCATCAACATATCTAGACTCTGCATGGTTAGTGATCAAACCATCTACTGAGATACCATCAAACATATTGCTCAGTTGAAGAAGAGGCCTCACCAGGATATAAGGACCCCCAACTTCTCTAGTCCTGACTGAGCTGGCCACATCCTGGTCAGAAATAACCCACTCTCCTTCTAGTATTTTCACTCTCTCCTCCTCGTCTCCATTCCTATGTTGTTCTACCTGATTCTCCTCGCGATTGAAAATGGACTCCTTCCATAAACACAGCCTGGAAGGCCCCTCTAAGTCCTACATCATCCTTTTAAACACTTCTGACGGCTTTGGGTTACCTTTGGGAACCATCGCTTCCATCGTAACAGGACCATGAGCGCTTACCTCATACACCTTGCGAACACCCTCAAAGTCTTCCTACTCCAACAGGCGAGGTGACTGAACCCCATCACAACCATCTGAACCAATCTCCCTCTGTTCTAGATTGTCTCCCATGTAAACCACAGGTGATTTACCTTTTCAAATTTCATCCCACCTTGCCAAGACCTGAGAACCCCCATGATGATTCTCCCCATTCTTGGTTGAAGTTCTCCTTCAGCAATCCTCCACTGAGTGTCCCAGATGGTTACATGATGAACAAAAGTCAGTCCATTTTTCAAAAATCATCCTTTTATTGCAACCAATGGTAATCCAAAAAAAATCACAAGGTAAACGGGATACATCAACTTCTACATAGACCCGGGGATTGACTAGATGACACACTGCCTTTGTGCGGCTATATGTGCATAAGAACCTCCCGACGAGATTACCCAACATTTTTATAGTTGACGGATTTTGAAAACATAATGGAAGATTAGGGAAGCTTACCCCAACCGTCTCAGAGGGATAATCATGGTCCATGTGAAATTCGTAGGACCAACGTAGTAGGAAGTATCAAATCTCGTTGCAGCTACGAGGGACCCTCGACCAGGCTTGGATGAGGTCCACCTCTGATTCAAACTGAATCATGAAGTGGTGGCTGTCAAGTAACCCAACTATTTCCCTTTCTTGGAGGTCCCATGAAGAAAACATGAATCTATAAAATGCGTCAACTGAGGTTATCCTCTACTTAAAACGAGAAATCAGGGTGAGGTTTAGTAGCACTGAGGTTTTCGTGAACTCAGAAGTCAATAACTAGAGGTTGGGGATTTCATCAAGAAGAGCAAGGACTTTGGGACTTACGGACACTTTCAGAAAAGGAGGAATAAAATTAGGGTTGGATATGGTCCTAAAATTCAACCCTTCTCTCCCAAGGGAAGATGATGCCACCTCCCCTGCTAAGGGGGGAGGATCCGGAGCTTTGGTCACCATCGTCACCTACTGGGAGGAAGCATATCTAGGGTTTCACCCGAGTCTCCTATAAACGTGTTGTTGGGAAATGAGGTATTGGCGTGGCCTCCCCACCTGCGCATGGCACATCCCCAGTGAGGACCATGGTGGCCAACCCTTGAGCTTAGGCCAGTTCCCAATGGGGTATAGGGGTCCATCAGAGGTCTGTTAGCATATAGTGTGCATTTCCTTGCGAGGACTCAAACCCAGAACATCGGGGTTAGGACGCCATCAGCTTTAACGCTAGAAATGATGATGTTGATGAAATATTATTATCAAATGGGTGATAATATTTTATAAGTTATCTATGTGTGGTATTATAGGTATGATTATTATTGTATTATATTATTGTAATAAATTTAAATTTATTAAAATAGAGATTAAAGTTATTATGAATAAATATGGGATTAATGTAAGTATTTCATCTCAATTTCTCTTCATTTATGAAATCTTAGAATTAAATGAACCTAATACTATGGATCTAAAAATGACACATCATTTGATATATTCTTTAGACTAATCTAAATCTAGTGACATGAAAAAATCGTATTCTTTCACATGTATTCCAATAACGGATTGCAACAGCGAGTCATGCTCATCAAAGAGACCTGGAATTCCTATAATATTTCCTAGATTTCAAAAAATTGGTGTAATGGAAGATGGGGATTGCACGGCCATGCCTCAAAAATTACAAAGATCGTGTTCTGGAACTATCTAGCTTTAGCCTACCCAAAAATAGTTGACACTCTCATTATTTTTTGTAAAATCACAAACCTGGTATTAGTAGGATAGTTGAACCAAATTTCATAATCTCTTTAAGAGTGGACTCAATTTAAATATTGGGATGAAAACTTATTAATATAAATATGTCCTCTTAATTCTGAAAAATACTTTGGTCTCTAGTACATTTTAATCTTTGAAATGTTATTTCTATTAACTATAGTATGAAAATGGTTACCAATAGGTTAGACGTTATAGGAAATCAACATATTTGTTATATGGTTTATTCTTATAACTCATATCATGAGCGTAGGGACTTATGGTAAGTGATGAGACTCTCGAGTATCCAGACTAGGCCATGGATATTTCTTAGGGACTTCAATACCATTCTGAAATCTGATGAAACAATTGGAGCCTCTAATTGCTCAATCTCATCCAAATAATTAAGATCTTGTGTTGATGCCTACAACTTACATTAAGTCAATATATTAGGAGATAAATATACATATTATAGGATATTCCATAAAAAAATGGTTGCTAGAAATCTGGATAGATCATTTTTTAGTGGTCATTATTTTGGTATATGGGAATATAATTCTTGTGCTACATTCTGAAAACTACATTTTTATCATCAAATAAATAAATTCCAAAAAATTTAAGAGTTTTACCCTTTAGATTCAATAATTCCTGATAATACTGATTGTATACAAATTATACAAGACACTATGAATTATATGAGGTTAAAGGATGATATATTAGTATATACTTTAAAACTAAAAAATGAAAAACAGGCTTAAATAATGGAGCATGTCATTCTTTATAAATATTTATCAAAATAATTCGTCTCTTGAAGCATACCTTTACGACATTTGAGAAATAAAAACACAGATTGAAGTTTATAATGATCATATGAAAGAAACTGAGATATCCTTTTAACTATCAACTCTTATAAAAATTAAGGAAACATTTTAGAAAGGATCCATTTTTTTAAATGTATTAAATATGGGGACATAAATACCATGTTTTTCAATTACCATTAGAATTCAATGAAACTGTGTAGACCTCTGCCTCTCTTAATGGATGTTGAAAAGTTTTTATCTAATAGGAAGCAAATATCCAATCATGTGGTTGATTACTATATGGGTATATTTATTTGTCCATTAACTTATCCATGTTTAATGTAAGGGATTATTCACAGTATTTTTACTAATGGTGATAATGAGATTCTAGCCTCCATTCCATAGAATGGGAAATTAAATAAGTGTTCTTTAATCCTAAATTTTGAAGCTCCCTGGGTCCTGATGGTTTCAAAAACAATTTTTTCAAACCTTTTTTGATCTTATCTATGATAATGTTTTAAAATGGTTAAATGTTTATTTAAATAAGGTTATCTAACATAATGAAGCAATTCTTAATTCATTACTATAATTCCAAAATTTAATAAGGCAAATAAAATAAATCAATTCAAGATTGTTGCATTAGATAAAACTAATTATCAACTTATTAGTAAACTTATTTCCTCTAAACTAGTGAAAATTTCAAGTTAAATCATCTCTTTTGTTTGATTTGGTTTTATTAACGGAAGGATTATACCCGATTGTCTTATAACTGCATCTGAATGTTTAAAATTGCTTAGGATATCCACCATAGGGAGTTATATTTCTTCGATTCTTGATATCAAAAAGGAAATAGTTACTATGGATTGGAGATTTATTTTTCACAAAATGATTGATTTTGGTTTCAATGATACTTTTATTAATTGGATCAAGACTCATTTTACTTCATTATAGATTTCAATTTTAGTTAATGGCTCTCCTAAATGTTTCTTTTCATTCTCAGTAGGGGTGAGAGAGTGTGATCCCATGTTGAAAATTATTTTTTCTATTGAAAAGGAATATCTGAGAATACTTCTTTTACATCTTATTAATAATGGAAGGTTTAATACCATAATAGCTAATTGGGGTCTTTTCCTCTAATCACCTTTTTTAGGTTGATTATATTATCCTCTTTGTTCAAGGAGAGAAGAAAAATTCCATGAAAATCAAGAAATTATTTCAGCACAATAAAATGCTCTCAAGTTACAAAATAAGTTAAAACATATATTTTTTGTACTTTGGAAAGAGTATAAGTGCTTCATGAAAAAAATATATCATTAATTAGTTTGGTATTAGATAAGGTATGATCTTATTCATGTGTCTCATAGTTCCATTGTTTTTTGGTATGCCATCAGTATCTCAATTTAGAGATATTGTGGGTGAAATTATAAAGAAATTATATACTTGGAAAGGTAAATAATAATCAATGGATATAAGAGTATGACATGTGAAACACATTATTGTATCAAAAAAATTATTCATTTATGTTTTATAAATGGACAGCTTCATTAATAAGTAAAATTAACACTTTTATTAAAAACTTCATCTCGGGTGGGATAATTCTTCAATGAAGAATAATTACAGTCCCATGAAAAAACCTATTATAAGCCTATTAATCTTGGGGAACATGGAATAAAGAACCTTGAAAGGGTTAATGAGTCTCTTCTAATACACTTTGTGTGGATACTGATTAATGATAATTCAGATTCTATGAAATTTTTCAGAGGTATATTTTTTCAAAAACATTAGGATGGAAACCTTGGCAACCTAGAGTCTTATGTTTGTCCAACACTAAAGAATTATTTTAGTAGAATTATTTCTTAGGACAACTCGATGGTGAATATATATTCCTCCCTCAAATTTTAGTATGAAAATTAGATAGGTATCTCCCTCTAAAAATTGATAAGTTTTGATGAATTTTTTATGAACTCCTATTCTACAATCGAGGATCATCTTGAAAAATCAAATGACCATCCTAATGAAGTTACGAATTTTATAAATAGTTATACATTCATCAACCAAGATGATTTTATCATATGGGAGCCTGTAATTAATGGGAATCTTAAAAAATTAACTTCTATTACAATTCATTTAATGAGATTCACCATGGTTGGATGGGGAATATGCATAAAAAATGGATTTCACCATCTTAATTTATGTTAATATGAAGGATTTCTCATTATAAACTTAATTTATATGATTCTTTTCATTTTTTTCATATCTCTCTATGTTCTATATGTGATCTATTACCCAACATATAGAATATATTGACCATATCTTATTGTGTTTCTCCACTTCCATAGCACTATGGAATTTTTCCTTAATATATTTGACATTAGGCTTCCCTAGTATAAATCCATTCATGTATGCCTTCAAGAATGAATTAATGTTACTATATCAATCCAGATCCTTTTTCTATTTTAGTTTTCTTGTGTTGAATTTATACAGATTTTCTAGAGGATTAATAACATTGTAAATCATGAATATGTAGTTATAAATATTCATGATGCTTGTCTATAAATCATCCCAGTATTCATAAATGAAAATTCCATCCAACTGGGTAGTTGCAACAACATGGATCATGGTTTTGTGGTTCTGACACATCTCAAAATTACAACAATATTTAAACACGCACATGGAATGCTTGATGTTCTCTAGATATCCCCATTCACAGACTGGATTAAATGCAATATGGGCAAGGCTTCCAAGGGTAATCAAGAACCATCAGGTATTAGGGTGGCCTTTAGGGATTCCAATAATGATATTGTGGATGTCTTTTTAGATCTGGTGGCATTGCAACATCCTTAGAAACATATGCAATGGATTTGATATATAAAGTGAATATGGCCAATAAATGAGTTTATAACAAGATATGGTTTTAATTTGACTCTAATATCCTAGTTTAAATAGTAAAAAAAATGGACGGCTACATCTATCATGGAAACTTATTTTCCTTTGGATTGATTACATGGAGACCCTTTAAATAATGTTCTCCATTATCACTCATGTCTCCGGATAAGCAATCTATTTTGTGGATAGTATAGAAAACAAATGATTTGGTATAAATGGTTTTTTTTATACTCATATTTCTAATGATGTCATTCCCCTTTTCAGAAGGCAATATTATAAAATTCCATCTTAACCTTTTAAAAAATATTAAATCTGTAAGTGTTCTTCATCTCAATTTTCTTTCACTGAGATAGGATTGATGTTATACCCTTATCTCCTTTTATAAGGTGTATATAATTACCCATTGATATTTTTTTTCAGGAATATCCATATATTCATTGTATTTAAAGATTCTTTTCAATTTTTTTATTTTATGGGCATTATGATACAAAAGATACCACAAGAGTAGAGGTTTTATTTTACAATAAAATTTTTACTCAGATTGTTTAAGCCTAAATTTATGATATTGAATTTATATTATATATCTTTCCCAAATTAAATTATTTTTTTATACTATGGTTATTTATATATATTAAATGTTATCATTTCATTTTCCTCTCTTTAATTACTCAAAATACCGAAAGGATTACTTTTAATTAAAACTGACATCATTTCTCTCTTTGGCTAGGAGTCTTTTCTTCTATGATCGTCTTTTCTTTAAAAGGATTTCAAGAATTATTTTTTACAATTATAAAAATATCATTTATATTCATTTTTAACTATATTTTATTTATTTACTATAGTCTAGGTAATATTCTTATAATTTTTTCAAATGTTTTACTTTTTACTCTTTACCAAAAATGTGAAAGTAATTTTTATTTTGACATACTCTACATGAACAGCTTTTTCTATCATCATCAGTGCTCTTTTATTTGAATATTATTTTATTATTTTACATGGTTATTTTCAAATAATATATATTCCATAATATTTTGGAGATTTTTTATATTTTAAGTATGTGATTTCAAAATGAGAAAGATATTTTCCTCAAGAAATGTTCTTGTGACCTTTTAATATAATATTCTTCTATAACAACTTCCTTTTATATTTATTATGATTTATTGGGGATACAATTCATCGTTACCATGTTTATTCTTTCTCTAGGAGGTTTATGGTTATAATTATGAAATTCATATGAAATTAATATCTTTTCCATGTTTATGACAAGATGGAGTGATTATTTTTTTATGATCATGTGGCACACATATGTATGATTTTAATTATGTTATGGGTGTTTCCATTATAATCCAAAAATAGGTGGTTACGTTATAAATAAATGTCATGTTGGTTTGTTATATCCCTCCAATGTATTAGGTAAATAATAAAATATCATGATATAGTATGGGATACAAATGAGAATTAACCAATTTAATTAAGAGACTACGTCCAATAAGATAGTCGTGGGGGTGAACCTCGATTATGGGGATAGTGGATGGGGAGTGAACCCAATCCACTATAATAGTGTTGGCATTGATCTAAAACTAAAGAAATGATTTTCTATGGTTATGTTCATGCCATAAATTAATGCCTTATGCTTATGACATGTTTTTATGGATCATGATTCATTATTAATGATTCTATACTCTTATGTCTTATATTTTTTATTGATAAACTATATTTCATTATTTATTATTGTGATATGTGAATTTATGGGTTTGTTTTTCTATTGTTTATCTCATATTCACATACACTTATACTTATTTGATGAACACTTATGATCAAATATTTGTATATATTTTGTTTAAGCATTATTATAATCTGATATCGCCCTTTCTTAATTTTCTATTTCCCCAAGTTATCCAGAAAGGATTGAAGTATGTTATGTCTAAGAGGGGTGTTAATTGTAAAGAACTAAATGGAAAATTATATAAGTATTTTATTTATCGGTTGTATATGTATCCATGTTTCTAAATACACTAAACCTATTCACTCCTCAAGATTTTATTATTGTGAAACATATTTAACATTCATCTAAAATGATTTAATATTTATGTATCAAAAGTATGATTCACTTTAGAGATAAACCAAAGAGATAGAATTGTGTTCAATAATCCCCTTACCTTAAATCCTAATTTATTTAATATTTTTTCCACCTATCATATAATATACATTGCTTTCCTAGAAAATATACAAGAAGTAAATTATATCAATTTATATCCCTATTTATCAATTATATTCATTTCATTTTATTCATTAATTCAATTCGTTAAAGGTGACGTGTTTTGAAATCATATTTTCCTTAAAATATCCCTTCTTATTTTTATTTTTTGATAATTATTTATTTCTATATATGAATTATTATGATTATGTAAAAAAAATTATAAATACATATATTTATAAATTTATATTTTATTATGTATTTATTACAATCATCCACAATGGTTGTAATAATTAGATAGTTGGAAACATCCTATTAGGTGGTTAACCAACCATTGATGGACACTATCAAAATATAAGGTAAGAGAAGTAGTAAATAAAATATTTAGTAAATATAATCATTATAGTAGGTTAACTTAATTAAAATAAAGTAAACATACTACTCAATTAATCATTAAATATTTGAGTTTAAAAGGAACATAAAAAAGATTTAGAGAATCGAAAAATGATAGAAAATGTTAATGAAAGAATATGCTATTATTAGTAATGATTCCTTTTTATGACAGTAATCTCTTTGAAAGGTTAGGTTTTGAATACACCAAAACTATTAGAACCAAGTTAGATGGAGGTGTTGTTTGAAAGATGTTTCTGGGAAGTATTTTCTTTTGTTGTTTTCACAACAACTATCCCCAAATTGTAAAATATGATGATCAGATTAAGGGTTTAGGAATTAGATAATCAGAAATTGTTTTCATGTAAAATTCTATAATTTGATTTTTTTTTTCTATTCTAAATTCTGTTAACTGGGTGTTCTTGTTTTTTGAATTATATTTCTACAATGAAGATTTTTCAAATGGAGTGGGAAGATATACTAGATTCCGAATATCATAAGAGGTGTTCAACATATAAAATATAATGATAGTTTACAAATGAAAATGTTACTAATTCATGAATAATTCATGATACAAGTGGGAGTTTTTTAATGAAAAGATAAATGAAAGATTTTGGCGTTTTTATGAAGTTCATTTTTTTCAGACATATATCATCAGATCAAAAATCATTAGATCAAAAAAAATTGAAGACAAGAAGTGTGTTATTATTGAATTCATAAGGTTTGTATCGGTTATTATATAAATATCCATTTAATGGTTTGGTCCAACTGATAAACCCATTTATCAGATGAAAAGTTACCCTGAAGGAAGAACATCAGACTACCCAAGTTTTATTAGATGTTCAGGATTTGTTGTTTATAAATGAGAAAATAATAAAACAAAAATTCATTAGATTTGATGTAGAGACTAATCAGTCATGGGAGATTCTAACATTGTTCTATCAGATAAGATGTTGATACCGATTTAGTAGACCATCTTTTTGACACTAATAACTCATCAGACAAAGTTTCATCAGATTTAGGAGTAGTCGAACTAATGAAAAAAATTGATGAAAATGTGACTATTATAGAAGTTTCTAATGAAATATTATTATAGATTTTTTAATTCAATATAATATTCAATAATGTTTCCAAACATTTTCAGTTGGTTTAGAGCACCAGAGAGAGATGTCTTTTTCATTATTATTTTATATTTAGGTTAATAGAATAAAAATAAAACACATATTTCTAGAGTGAGTAATTATAAGGATTACATTAATGGTTGATAAATAATATGTTCTAGAGAATATAAGAAGATCAGTAAAGATATTATTAGTGTTGATAAATATTATAAGTTGTCAAATGAAGGTCAAATGAACATAAAATTCGAATGTGTAAATTTGGTTGAGGGGGGAAATTATTTCTAGTACACAAATTCCTTATTTTGGTGAACCTTTATAAAAGGGTAAATGTACAATGTAATCTTACACTATTAACTTGAAAGGAGGTACAGAGTTAGTGTTTTGGTTTCAGGATTTTTACCGGATGTATTTTTCTATAGCAAGGTTACCTAATGAAATTTCTTAAGGAAGGTTTCCAAATCGAAGAAGTGATCCTAAAAGTGGTTAACAAGATTAATTGGATCGGAGTGAACAGTCATACAAATAGATTTAGGAAAACATATTTGAGGGAAAGATAAGGGTTCTAATTTAAGATTGACAATTCGAACTATCTCTTTTCTATAAAGAAAAATCAGACTGACGAATTGGATAGAGGAATACGACTGACTTTTGTATAAAATCCATAAAAGAAGTTATTAACTTCTACTAGGTCCTAAAGTGAAGAATTAATTTGAAGAATTAAAAAATTTAATGTTTTTGAAGTATTACTCTGTCAATGTTCCTACCCTATTGGTGAAGGTTTCCAATATTTTTAGATAGTATTTTTTCACCTTTTTTGATAGAAGAATCACATGAACTATTTTATTGATCATATTGATAAACAAGGGTAAGGTAGTTTCCCACTTGTTTTATCAACACAAGTGCATTTTTTTATAGTTTATTGTTTGGTATTGGATTATTTCCAAACCATGTCAAGGAATAGGTACTCTTATTAAGTAGTGAACCTTATAAATTCTTGTGTTCAAATAAATTTATGAATTTTTTGTTTTCAAAAAAGTGATAAATATTTAACATGTGTTGAATTTGGTTTCCTAATAAAGATAACATAAAATAAGAATATATCATTGATTCACCATTTTCCCCTCTTAGTGATTAAGTTCATCATGCATAGGCCTTTCCAATAGGTATCATAATGAAGGTCCCTCCATTTACTTTTTTATGAAGTTTTTATATAAGTTTTTATGGATAATTTAAATTATGTGAACAGTAAGGTGATTCTAGTTTTTACTGGAAATAACTATCATATCTAGAAATATAAAATGTTTCAATTTTTTATATCCTCTGGTCATGAAGTTATGGAGGCTACTACAGATTTATTTTCACCTTATACTAATAATGTTCCTCTAATACTACTAATAATAATAACCGTGAGAATAATGGAAGTGTTAAAAATTATTTACACTCTTTACTCTATGAAATTTAATTTCCTATAGTAAAGGTATTTGAAGCTACCAAAGGTGTTTGGGAAAATATGAAAAATTTCTATAGAGGAAAAAAGAAGAAGATAATGGATAAGTTGTAAATCTTATGGATAATGTATGAAGATACAAAAATGGGTGACTATAAATCTATTGGTTACTTATTTACAAGGGTGAATGATATTGAAAACACAATAAGATGTCTTAGTGAGCAGCTGGAAGACTCGAATATTTTTTAAAAGATATTATTAATTCATCCAAAAAAATGAATCCAAAGTTTCATCTTTAGAATAAACTAAAACTCTATCTTTGGATAATATTCATATAACTCTCATTACATATGAAACGAGAAGAGATAAATTTAAGAAAATCAAAGAAAAATTTCATTGAGAAATATCCTATAAAGCATCTAAGAAAGTAAAATCTAAGAAGGTTATTAGAGATGAATACATTAATGAATCTAACATCAAGAATAAGGTTAGTAATAATTTTGATGAATTATTTTTTGTATTTTCCAAATATGTGAAAAGTTTAATTGAAAAATAAAAATTGTAGATACCTCTTAAATTCTTTGATTATGGATCAAATAATAAAAATTCATAAAAATTCATCTCAAATAAAAGATGAAGAAGAATGTGATAAAAAAGAAATAAATCAAAAATGATCTTTGAAGAAACATGAAGAAAAATATAAATCTTATTCCATAAGAAAAGATAAAAAATTCCACAAATAAAAAAGGAGAAGTTTTTTGTCTAAGAGTGATGAAGATCTTGGCAGTAAAGTTGAAATTGAAAAATTCACTAAAGATTCTATAGAAAACAAATTTATTTCAAAAGTGAATGAAGAAAATTATTTTATAAAATAAGTAGTTCTAAAGAAGAGGCTATGTTATAATATTATCTAAAAGAGAGTTGAAATAATGTATTCAAACTATTTTAGCACATGAATGATAAATCATGAAGTTGAAAAAGTAATGTTCTACAGAAAAAATCCAAGAATATTTTCATAGAGAGAAATATAATTTTTTAGAAGATATTGATTATATGAAGAAATATCTTGAAAATTAAATGAATTATAATGAATAGGATGAAGTAAAGATAAATGTGAAGGATGAATATTTAGAACTTATTCAAAAAAAATTCTCTAAAATTGAGAATATATTTACGAGTTTCAAAAAAATTATTTATGAAATTGGTGAATGTTAGCTGGAGTGTGAACCTGATAATGTTCAAAAACAATTATCCTCACAGGTTTAAAATAAAAAAAAGATATATTCCTGATATCATGAAGGATAATAGAATTATCTATATATCCAAATCCACAAAATTCAAAAAATTAATAAATTTTGAAAATCTCAATGTCCAAATCAAATATTTCTTATACTAGTGATTTTGTTGAAGATAATAATTAATCCACACCAAAGAAGAATATTTCAAAGAAATTGAAACCCATGGGGCCCAACAATATCCTAACATGGAAAAAAAGAAATTTATAAAAAAAAGTTTACAATACTTGGTAGTATGGAAGTTACAATTGAAAATATTCTTTCTAGTGATATAGCTTGTATTGTGGTGGATTTGTCCAAATATAAAACATGTGTTTGTTTAATAAAAAACACTACATTTATCCCATGGGTAACTAGAAGAAAATCATGATGGTGATTCAATCCTCACAATGAATAAACAAAAAGAAAGTTTTTATTAAAAATAAAATTTGATACTAGCCTTTGGAAACTGTTTTTAAAAAATGTAAATAGCCTAGAAATCTTGAAAAATGATGTATTATTTTTTTATCAGCAAGAAAAAACATTTATTACAATTTCAAAAGTCATATGTGAATAAAGATAAAGGTAAGGAAATATATCTTATTACATAAAATAATCATAAATCTATAAAAAGGAAAATGAACCTAGATTTTGGATAGTTTTTGATCTTCACATATGATAGGAGACTTGAATATTTTTAGGAATGTAAAAAGGGACAGTAACTTTTGTCAATGATAAATCTCATAGATTAAAATTTATAGGAACTTCTATTATTGGGGAAGAAAAACTGAATCCCAAAAAGGACTTATTTATTGTTGGTCTGAAACAAAACATGTTATTTTTTTCATAACATTGATAGGAACGTAATAAAGTTGTTATTATAAAATATTGTTTTTTAGAAAATATTAGAAGATCAAAAAGTTGTTATGATAGGCCATCATACAAAGGGTAATTTGTTTTAAGTTGGTTGTGTAAAAAACTCGTGTTATCTAAGCATGATGGATGAAAATAATTTATGGAATAAAAGTTTTGGTACATATGGGTCATAGGAATAGGATAAAGTTAAAAAAATTGAAACGGTATCAATGATATTTCTAATTAGATAGGAATAAGGCATTGGAATCATTACATTTTTCAGAAAAGTAAAATTACAAACTCAATATGTAAGAAAGTTAAAATTCATTCTAATGATCCCCTATAACTAATTCATTAATATATTTTTGTACTAATGAGAAAACAGTAAAATTTCGAGGATAGGTAATATATATCTTTCATTGATGACTTTAATCTCATTACTTATAATATATATTTGTAACATAAATTGGAATCTCTATAAATGTTTAAGTGTTTTAGGAGAATAACACAAAAGGAATGTTGATATTATGTTAATAAGTAGTGAACTGATAATGGTGCTGAATATAATAATGAATAATTCTATAGTTATCTAAAAAACCTGGTATTCTTCATGAGTTCAATGCACCATACACAACACAAAAAAATGGTGTTACTAAAAGAAATAATAAAATTTTGGGGGGATGGGGAATATTGTGTTGAATAAACCAGGTATTTATCACTACTAACAGATTTGGTTGATGATTATAGTATTTTATAATCATAATCAGTATTTCTGTACAACTATCTCTTATATAAAACCTTACAAAATGTTATACAATGAAATTCCAAGTTTGAAATAATTGGGGGTTTTTGGGAGTCCTTTCATCATAAAAAAAGTATAAATCCTATAAATTTTGATCCAATATGTGAATATGGATATTTTATTATTTTTTACTCTAATGGTTGAGGATATATATGTTTAAAAAAAAGAAATTTGATAGTTAGTTGATTTTGAATATGTAAACTTTCTTGAAAAACTAATGAAGATGTATCAAAAAGACATGCAGATAAGAAATATAGGGAGATGATATAGTTGATCAACCTTAAAAATCTTAAAATAATGGATGTTAAACACAAATAGAATAATCATACATAAATGTTTCAAATGATGAGTAGAAACCTCAAACATCTCATCATTAGATGAGGAATCATGTGTAAGTACAAAACATAAATGGGGACCAACAATAAAAATCTCAACCAAGAAGAACAACAAATATTGTTGCCCATACTTTTTTTTTCGAAAGTTGGTGAAAAATATTTTACTGAATCTTTCATGAATTAGGATTGGACTCATAATATGAATGAAGAGTTAAATGATATTGAGAAGAATTATACTTATGAACATGTGGCCAAACAAAATAATAATACTATTATTAGTGAAAAGTTTTTTTTCTAAAACAAGTTGAATGAAGACGGTGAAGTGATAGAAACAAATCATGACTGGTTTCCAGAGGCTACACAAAAAATGAAGGTATTTATTTTGATGATACTTTTTCAACTCTAGTAGGGTTAAGGACAATCAAAATCATTCTTGAAATGTTTTCACAATGAGGTCATAAAATCTTTTATATTGATGTGATATTATATTTTCTTACTATCGATCTTGATGAATAAGTTTATTTTGAACATCCATGTTTCTTAATAATAATAAAAGATTAATATTATGTGTATTAGTTGAGTAATGATTTTTATGGGTTAAAGAAAGATATGAGATCTTGGTATTTCAAATTGGATGCATGTATAAGGAATTTTAATTTCACTAAAGGAATAGATGACAGTAATATCTACCTTATATAAAATCAATTGGTCTCTATTATTGTAATTTTTTATTTTTATTATATTATCTTCGGTGGGAGTGATGAAAAAACTTTTGAAATTTTTGATGAAGATATAGAGATGTTGTTTGAAATGTCCATTCATGGTGAAATGAATTATTTTCATGGCCTATAAATCTCAAAAAAGAAGAAATATATTTTTTATATCATGGAATGAATGCTAAGGAACTTCTTAATAAGTATGGAATGGAAAATCTAAAAATAGTTTCCCTGCCAATTTTGGTTGGAACCATGTTTTCTAATGATGGAGAAGGAAATGAAGTGGATTCTAAAGAATTTAGAAAGGTGATTAAAAATTGTTTATATTTTATTACTTCAATACTAGATATTTTATATGTTGTTACTTTATTGGAAACATTCTAATGTAATCCAAAATAATCTAATCTCTAATAAGAAAAAAATTCTCAGATATATCATAGGCACAAAAGATCTTAGTAACAAATATGATGGATCAGGAAGAATAAATTTTTTTGGTCATGTAGATGTTGATTCTGTAGGAAGTTTGGATGATAGAATAACTATATCTGGTATTGCATTATTTTTGGGGGAATGTTTCATGAGTTAGAATATTAAAATTAGAACTATGTAACTCTTATCACAATTGAAGCTGAATATGTTTCCACCACTAAAGACGCAACACGTCATATGTGGATGAAGTCACAGTTTGAATATTTACTAGTTGAAGTAAAATTACCCCTTATCATGGGTTTTGATAATCAAATTTATATAAATACAACTCTAAATATTGTTAAACATTCTCTTTCAAATAACATTGATATCAAATGTCACTTTACAAAAGAGAATGTGGAGAAGAATGAACTCATGTTGGAATATGTTCCTACAATATATCAAGTTGCTGACATATTCCCCAAACATTTACAGAAAAAGGTTTTTAAAAAATGAGGTTAAACATGGGAATAAAACCTATTTTTATCCAAGTTTGAGTTATTTTTCTTTTTTCCCGACTCTTGTATTTTCTTTGGATAGTGTTTTCAAGGGGAATGAAAATGATGTTTCATAAATTTATTCATTGGTATGTGGTAAACCTTTATAGGAAACAATGTATTTAGGAGGGATTCCTTAAAAGGGGTATGTTTTTATGTTAACATGTTAATGTGTGAACTATTTTAATAGTTTGTGGGTGTTATTATAGGAACCTTTGTTTTTAAAATAAAATGGATGAATTTGTGAAGAGTTGAAATGTTTGAATTTCCAGAAAAAGTTTCTAAATCACTACTTGCTGAGAGCATGGTTTTGTTTTTCATTACTACGTGTTTCCTATAATGATTTCACTCACATAGGATTAGTATTTTTGTATTATTGATCCAGATATTTATTTTATATAGTTTTATTGATTTATTAATCTTGGTTGTCAAAAAATCCAATGGGGGATTTTTGGGACCAAGCTGGTTGGAGGATTTGTTCAAAAGAATAATGTTGGATGTATTTTCTTTTGTTGTATTTACAAATAATCACCTCACTTTTTAAAATATGGTGATTAAATGAAGGTTATTGAATATAGAAAATTGGACACATTTTTCTAGTGAAATTCCATCAATTGATGTTTTTTGTTCTAAATGTTTTTCTAAGTGTTCATGTTTTCGGACTTATATTTATGGAATAGATTTTTTCAAAATAGAGTGGGAAGATGTACATGATTTAGAATATCGTAATATAATACCATTATACAATAAAATATGATTCTTTTCCAATATCAATGTTACTAAAAAAGAATAATTCATGATACAAGAGGGATTTTTTGGATGAAAATAAAAATTTGAATTTCTTGTGTTTCTATAAATTTGAAGTTTTCTTGACACAAATAATTTGTTCAAGAATCAATGGATATAAAAGTTGTTTAAAGACTATATGTATTTATTTTTTCAATATATAAGTCTTTTAAATGTAATGTTAGACTAATCCATTGAATAGTTCAATCCATCAGATAGACCAATTTATGGGATGCAGAGTTCCATCAGAGGCAGAACAACTAACTTACAAAGTTGTATCTGATAAGACAAGATTTAAAGTTATTTAATGAGAAAAGTTTAAAAAAAGAATCATTAAAATGATAAAAAGTCCAATCAATCATAGTATATTCAGACACCGGTTTATCAGACAAGATTTTGATACTGATTTAGTGGATTATCTCTTTAATATCGATAAGTAATGGGATACAGTGTCATCGGAACGAGGATTATAAAAACATTTGAATAACATGGATGAAATTGTGAGACTTACTAAAGTTGATACAATTCTATTTTCATAGGGTTATGAAGTCTATATAAATTTAAATTATTTTATCAAACAGTTTCAGTTGGTTTGTATCATCAGATAGAGAATCTATTTTATTAATTTGTTTGTATTTAGTTCAAGAGAATTGGAATGAACCACATATTTCTAGAGTGAGAACTTGTAATGTTATTATTCAATTAAGGTTGATAATTTAGTGGTTCTAGTGAATTAAATAATATTTGAGAAAATACTAAAATATTTAAGATGGTTTCACAATGAGATTAATGGGTTTCAAATGAATTTTAAATTAAATTATGTTAATTTCATTGAGCATGAAAATTATTTCACACTCCCTATTTTTTTTGTGCAACTATATAAAGTGTTAAAAGTAAATAATTCACTTAAAATTTTCAGATATAAGAAGGTAGAGCACTGATTTATTCGTTTCTATTTTTTACCAGATAGATTTTTTGTGAGAAATTTTTCCATGTTGAATTTCCTAAGAAAACTTTTCAGAGAGATTAAGTGGTTAGAGAAGTGGTGAATATGATTCTTCATATCAGACCAAAAAATATGAAATGTAGATTATGAAAAAGTTAGTAGAGGGAAAGACTATAGTTCTGATTCACTATAGGAAATTCAGACTCACAAATCTAGAAAGAAGAATCAGACTTATGAATCGAACTGAGGAATTGGACTGAGTTTTCTGCAATATTTAGAGAAGAAGTTCTTACCTACTACTCGGTAAGAATGTGAAGAACTATTTTGATGAATTAGAAAAGTGAAATTTTTTGATTTAGTATAGTGACAATGTTCCAAACCTATTAGTGGAGGTTTCAAAACATGTTAAAAAATTTATTTACATATTTCATTCTAGAAAAATAACAATCACTATTGTATTGATCATAGTTTCATAGAAGTGTTTGGGAATTTATTACTTTTTGTATCCATAAAAAATAATTTTTTTTCTAGTGGATTGTGTCTTATTAGATTATTTGAAAACCACCGCATTAAATAGTTACTCTTATTGAGTAGTGGAACTTATATATTCCTGTGTTCATGTGGATGTGTTATTGTTTTTTTCATAAACATGATAAATCATTAATTTTAGCTGAAGCATGTCTAAAATAAAGATAACATAAAATAAAAAGATATCACGGATTCACTCACTCCCCCTCTATGTGATTAAATTAATCATGCATGGTCCTTTTCAAAGACATTCATAAGGATACTTAGTGTCTTAAGAAATAATATTGGGGTAGGTATTTATCTTTTCTATGTGGAAGGTAATGGTTTTTTAAGGGAGGTGTTAGGGGATATTTATAATCTAGGAGAGTGTAATTTTAAGGAAAAATGAATAAAATGTAATTTCCAAATAAAATATTATAATAGTCATATTTGTGATATTATGAATCATATATCTATAGAATCAAATGTTTTTATGAATTTAAATCCCTTTATAAACCAAATTCAATATTTAATTAAAATATAAAGAGTAAAAAATGAAAAATATTATTTTAATGGAATTAAACTTACTTTAGACATTGAAAAAATACTTTCTAGGTATGGAAAAAATTTATTGAATTTAAATGAAATTATTTAAATAATTAAATTTTTTTATTCAATAAAAAATTTTAAGTATTGATTATTTCATTATTACATTATGAATGATGTAATATAAAACAAACAGATTACAAAAAAATTATATTTTTACTATTCATATCAAAATTGAGTTATTTCAAAAAATTACCAAAAAATCATACATGGAGAATTTCTACATGATAATTCTCAAAATAATATTTATTTTATTAAAATATTTTTCTAACATTGTAATTTTTTATTTTTAATATAAAAAATTATTATTATTATGAAATGCATTAAAATATAGATTATTAAAAATTTCATTATAGTTTCTTTAATATTTTAATATAGATATATATTTTATCGAGTTATAATATATATATTTTATAAAATTAATAATGATAAATATTATTTTATTACATTTTATTAATTTGATATCAAATTAATCTTCTGACAGTCTTGTCATTATTCCCAACGATCATGTTATTATTCCTACCAGTAAGGTTACTATTACAATGGTCACATTACTATTACAATGATAATATTAAATAATATAAATACCTCTTTATTACTTCATACATAATTCACTATAATTAATCCCAAGGTTCTATATTTTCCTTTATGAAAATTTTTATTAGTTTACAAATATTCTATTTATTTTACCTAGTGTTGTTTGTAGGGGAGATTATTCTAACAGATCAGGGTTATCTAAATTTTCTCATTCTAGTTTTTCTAATTTATATTTTATATCATGTTATAATATTTTTTATTTTTAGGGTTTTAATTTTTGACTAATTTAACGACTCTATTAAGTAAATAAATTGTTCTTAGTTTTTTTCAACATGTTGTATGTGTATAATAAAATATCATATAATTGACATTTATTCAGGAAACAAATACCACTTATAAAATCTGGATGATTACATTATTCCTCCTTTACAAAATTCTTCCCTGAAATTCCAACTCATATTATTAGTTGATAATATATGAAGGTGATTTTGTTTCATTATTTTCTCTGGTTCTTATCTCACATCTTTATTTTTATAATTCTTCCATGTCACCTTTACAAGGTAATTTATTGTGGTAAAAAATTGTCACTATATTTAAAGATATTCACTTGATTCTCCTCATAATTGAGTTCATCCTCTAGTTTTACCACCTCTAGATTCAGTATATGTGAAGAATAAGGTATGTACTTCCTTAGAAGAGAGATACGAAACACATCATGAACTTGATCCAAATTTAGTGGAAGTGTTATCTAGTAGGCCATTGATCCTATACGATCAAGGATTTAAAAGTGGCTAATATACCTAGGGATAAGATTTCCTTTATTTCCAAACCACATGAGCCTCTTCCATGGTAATATATGAAGGTAAAATGTTTCACTAACTTCAAAATATAAGTCTCTTTTATGGTTGTTTGCATTGATCTTCTAATGACTCTGAGGAGCATTTATATACCATTGTGTATACTAAACTTTCTATGTAATTTCTTTCACAAGATCATGTACAACTAGCTATTTTCCACTAAATTCAACCCAACAATTAGAAGTTCTACATCACTTCCCATATATATCTTCATCTAGATTCATTTCAATACTATAGTATATGTTATTGTTGCAACAAACCAAACATTCCTGAATAAAATCCCCATTTTTTTATTTAATTAAATGTCTTATGGATATAGAAAACACATGCACTCTTTTTTTATTATTTGGGTTTAAATGACCATTAATTATCATTACTGTTGATAATATAGTTGTTAAACAGTCATCACAAGACTAATATAAATTTATGGTTTTTAAAAATAATCATTTTGACACAGAAAAAAGAGAGGATGGCCTCATGCAGTAGACTCGGTCCATACAAAGCTCATTTATCAGAGCTGAGAAAAGAGGTAGCATCACTAGGCTTCCCTCTTGACCAAGTCCAAGAAGCGCTTCAACACGTTATGTTTGAATGGAATCACCTATGTTTGAAGTTCATGTTAATAGAGATTACCACCCGGGTGATGTTATCTGAGCCTCCCCAAGATTTTGTCATCATCACAAACATTTCCCTTAGGTCTTTTGCGAGTGTAATAAGGGGTTATGTAATAAAAAATTAGTTAATTATTATGTAATCCTTTTTAAAAATAAAATTCTTCTTCCATCAATTACTTTATGAGAATAGTATTTATTAAAAATATAATGAATTAGATAAATTGATTTTTCGGGAAAAATTGTAATTTCTAGAAATATATAAATTATTATATTAAACTAAGGTTTTATTAATATTTTTATTATAATAGTTTTATCTTAACACACCTTTTAATTATAAGTTGTGATTATATTCCTTATTGTTTTTACTCTATAAATGATTAAGTATTCAGTTTCATAAGAATTATATTTTCATATGATAAAACCAAAACTGTTTTTCTAATTGAAAATTTTATTTTTATTAATTAATGAATTTTTGGAAAAAATAATATTTTAATAAAATGTTATTTTTATATAGTTTTAGTAAATATAAATTATCATATAATTTTTATGAAGTCAAATGTAACTTTTATTAAGGTTTGGAAACTATTTTTATCAAAAACTGTCTATTTTAAATAAATAACATTTTTTATTTTAAAAGTGAAAATTAAAATATTTATAAGATTATTTAGATAAAATGATCTTCATTTTTGGAATTAGGATGTCAAAATTACGCAATGGTGAATTTTTTAAAATTTTCTAAGACAATCAAATTTTTATGTAAAAATTAAATACCGTATAAATATATAATGTGTTTTCTGACATCATAATGACCCAATAGTGATGTAATAAAATACTATAAAAGGTATATTAGATCGATACGTGTTTCCCCTTTAAAAAATATTTTATATTTATTTTATTATTTTTATAATTTCTTAGTAGACCCTCCAAGACTTATAAAATATTGTAACATTAAAAAATGATTTCCTTGGGTGTTTGAATCACCTCCACATAAGAAAGCCTAATATTTTAATAATATCGGCCTTTGTCTTTATAAAATAGTTTCTTCCACTACCCTTTTTATAAAATAATGGAAAAACCATGGGAAAAAACCATGAGATGGGTTGCGATTTTGAGTATTTAATTATATATATTCCAAAACATAAGATTGTGAAATATTAAAGAATTTAAATATCATTACCTATATAAAACCACCAAATAACCTACTTATATTCACTAAAAATTCCTGTAGAACTTCTATAATATCCCCTCTTCTCTCTATAACTCTTTCAAGGAGCCCCAATCTATCAATAATCACCTCCTCAAGCTCTTTACGTCACGTACTCAAGTAAGCGATTTATTCCTTTCTCATTTTTGTCTTAGTTTCATTATATTGTTATACCCTTTTATTTTCAATTAAAAATGTTGGGGTATAATTTATAAGCTCCACCATAATTTGTTGGAAGCAGGTTCTTCAAAGCATGATTCGGTGTATGTTTTGTGTTTTTTTTCAATCCTCATTGGAAGTTCAGGGTGTGTACCAACAAATCGATCATACCGTTCAAGCAAAAAATAGTAGTGAAGGTGGCGTTGTTTCCCAGTGTTTGCCAATTTTTTGGGCCTAAAAATCGGCCAACAAAGTAAAGTGTTTTTGGCAAAGGTACTTGTGCGCCGTGCTCTTGGATGATAAAAGACTTGCGCGCCATATGTTTTTGAGGATCAGAACATCAAAATTTGTATAAGGAAAGAAGGTCACGCAAGTGTTGGTTGGGTCGTGCAAGTGAGTTGCGCGACAGAGTTTATTGAAGACAAGACTTGTGCACCGTCGGGGGACGTGCGCGCCGTCGATGGACTTGCGCGCCGCCGCGCAGGGGGTCCAGTTTGCCTATAAATACTGGACCACCCCTCCTCATTTCTCACAGAGTTCAAGGCCGAGAGATTGTTCGAGCTCTCGTCGCGCAGGTGGTTGAGTCGCGCAGGTGGTAGTTTTGTCACGCAAGTAGAGCTTGCGCGCCGGTTTTTGGCTATGCGCCCAAGGCAGTTTGGAAGAGAAAGGAAGTGAACCGCGCAAGTTTTTAGTTGGGTAAGGAAGAGTCGCGCATGTGTGTTGTTGACACTTGCGCGCCAGTTTGGACTTGTGCGCCGTAGTGGGACTTGCGCGACTGTCTTGGAGAAGCACGCCTGGTTTTGCTGAAGCCCACCGGCCTGTTTGGAGCTGCACGAAAGTCGAGAGACTACTCAGTACATTCGAGGAAAAGTGATATTCTTCTTCTGGTGATAATTGGACTTCAATAGAGAATCTACATACAACAAAGGATGCACTCTTATGCAAATGAAGAAGAGACCTTCACGTCTATAAACTGAGTGGGACTTCACCAACGGCAGTGAGCCAGGGGGAGTCAATGGGAGTTACCCGAGGGAAGTAGTGAGCTATCCCTGAACCTTTGTAAAGGCAGTGAGCCTGGGACAGAGCGACTGTACCCTAACTTTTTTAATCTACAGCTAGTGAAGCATAGTGGATTTTTGGTATGACCGACAACCTGTCGGCGTATGCTCCTTGGACGTAGCCCTTAGTGGTGAACCAAGTAAAAATGGTTGTGTCTTCTCTGTGCTTGTGAATGTTTTCTTTCTGATCATAATCGTCATACAGGTTCAACAAGTTCCTACCAACGTGGGAACAAGATCCATCACATTAAAAGAAAAAGTGGTCACCCTGATTCACCCCTCCCCTCTCAGGGTGTCTCGGGGTCCTTCAAGTGGTATCAGAGCGTAAAGGTTGCTGGTGTTGAATCTGACCTTCTTCGTCATGGAAAATGCGATCAATGTCAGGGGAGTCCCTCACTTCGATGGAAGCAATTTCCAGATCTGGAAGAATATAATGAGATCTCATCTAAGATCTCTTGGAATGGATGTTCTTTTTTCTACTGTGCAAGGAATACAAGTCACCGATCCAACAGGCCTTGCTATGACTGAAATAGACAGGAAACTTCTTGATGCAGATGCTAAAGCACAGAATGCACTCACTGCAGCCCTTTCTGATCAGATCTACCTAAAGGTGATGAATTGAACCTCAGCAAAATCCATGTGGGAAAAACTTGAGAATATTTATGAAGGTGATAGCAAAGTGAAGGAGGCGAAACTACAAGTGCTAGACAATCGGTTTGATGATCTGAAGATGCATCCAGACGAGAATGCAGACTCTTTCTTCAATCGAATTACCGAAGTGGTTGGAGCTATTCGGGGTCTAGGAGAAGAAATCAAAGACATTGATATTGTAAAGAAAATATTGAGAAGACTTCCACCTCTTTATAATGCGAAGGTGTCAGCCCTTGAGGAAAGAGATCTTTCCAAACTTTCTTTAGATAATCTACTGAGAAGTTTGGTAGCATATGAAATGAGAGTCAAACCTGAAGATGCTACGACTCGGGTGAGCAAGGAAATGGCATTCAAGGCCATGGATAAACTGAAAATATCAAAGGATAGTAGCGGTGAAGATGACGAAGAAAAAGAAATTCTTTCTCTCATTGCAAAGAAGTTCCAGAAGGGGAAAGGGAAATTCAAAGGGAAGTTACCTCTCGCGTGTTTCCGTTGTGGAAAAGATGGGCACATTGATTCTCAGTGTTTAAAAATGATCAATGATGAAGATAGTGAGGATGAAAACTTCAAGAAGCCTCAGAGAAGGTTCTTCAAAAAGGGATACTTCAAATCTGGTAAGAAAATGCAAAGGAAGAGTTTTGTCTTTGAAGAGGAAGAAGATGATAATGAATTCTGTGATGAAGAAGAACCAGAATTCAAAACTAGGAACCATGCTTCTATGATGGCCACAGTTGAAAAGCCAGAAGATACTGAAGGAGAAAAACAACTGAGAACTTGTGTAGATCCTGAGATGCAACTTAAGGATGCGGTTAGTAAGCTTAAGATTAAATGTAAGAGCTGCAATAAGTGGAAATCAATTGTAGAAGAATCAACTGAATATGTTGATCAACTTGAAGCTGAAATTGAACGACTGGAAGAATTTGTGAAGGTAAAATCTAAAATAATTGAAAGAAATGATGATGTAGTAGATCTGAAGCTGAGAATTGAAGAGCAGGTAAAGGTCATCAATGACCTCACATCCAGACTGGATGAAAAATCCAAGACTGTTGAGGGTCTTGAGGATGAAGTAGTTACTCTAAGGAGTAAACTGGAGACTGAATCAGTTCCAAAAGAATCAAGGAAGAAAATACAGTTTGGAAAATTCTCAGATGCAGAATTACTAGCAAGAGCCAAGTGTGGTTCAGATGGGGTTGGAAAACTCTTGAGTGATCAAAGACCCACTTGCATGGGATAGAGTGGAATTGGCTGTGAGGCTGAGTCATCAACTGCTGGAAGTGAAAAGATCCAAAAGAAATATAAGATGAAAGTTGAACATGTTGAAATGTTACCTAGAGTGCTGAAAAAAGAACCCTCAATCCAAACTAAAAGGAGACCTGAAAATTATCCTCAAACTTTCAAAAATGGCATACAGTCTTACTATTCTCCCAAGGAAGAAGCTATAAGGAGAAATTCAAGTGAGAAGACATTTCTTCTCATGAAGTGTCAGTTCTGTGGCTATCTGGTCCATACCATGTCTTATTTTGAAGAGGCAAGAAGCTATCTGAATGGAGAAGATATAGATGCTCAACAAAGGAGAACAATTTCATATCCTAATTCTTATAGAAGAAATAATTTCTATGGATATTGTTTTCGTTGTTCTAACTTTGGTCATAAGGCCATTAATTCCAGACAGAGAAGGGACATTGACACCTCATACAGAAGTTCCAGACAATTCAAGTCTCGTCAGCAAGACAATCTTGCTCTTTCAAACAGGTTATCACCTCTTAAAGAAGACTTTGACTATGAAGAACCTGGGTATGTGGAAGAGATAGTTGAAAGGCCATCAGTTATATATACTCAATCTAATGTCTCATGGAAGGAAAGGAGGAAGATTGAGAAATCAAACCTTGCAGAGGTAGCCCTCAAAGCTACAAAGAACAATAGTACCTGAATTCTAGATAGCGGTTGTTCATCTCATATGACAGGTAATGTCGGCCTACTAACAAATATCATAAACAATGTTGATGGTACAGTAAGATTTGGTAATGACGGGGCTCTGAAAATCAAATGGAGTGGAAGTACCAAATTAGCTAATGGAGAACTAAAGAAGCCTGAATTCCTTTACGTAGATGGCCTACGTCATAATCTCCTCAGCGTGAGTCAACTCTGCGACTCAGGACGTGTTGTTACTTTTAATCAGAAAGGTTTCACTATCAAGGGAAAAACAGGCAATTCTCTTATGAAGGGATGCAGAACAGAAGGAAACTTGTATCAGGTTGATAGTGAAG
This sequence comes from Viscum album, assembly GCA_963277665.1. Lineage (NCBI taxonomy): Eukaryota > Viridiplantae > Streptophyta > Magnoliopsida > Santalales > Viscaceae > Viscum > Viscum album. Next base: position 822,637,851 of record OY728148.1, on the reverse strand, counting down.
AAAATGTATGTTACATGACTGTTGAAGAAGAAAACAATCTGTGGCATCGGAGATTGGGACACATCAATCAACAAGACATGGAGAAAATATCAAAATTGAGAATTGTCATGGACATTCCCAACCTGAAGCGTGAGCGTAAAAAATCGTGTGATGCTTGTATTTGTGGGAAGCTGGTCTGCAGTTCATATCGGCCAAAGAAGAAAAGGGAATCTCACCTTCTTGATCTGATTCATACAGATGTTTTTGGTCCAATAAATGTTGCAGGAACACATGGAGAAATGTACTTTGTCCTTTTCATTGATGATTATAGTAGAATGGCATGTGTGATGGTCATTCACAGGAAAAGACAAGTCCTTGGCTACATGAAAACATATCGGCGAATCGCCGAGAATGATACTGGACGAACAATCAAAGTGTTGCGATCTGACAATGGAGGAGAATACACGTCCATTGAATTTGAGAATTATCTAGAGAAGCATGGGATACAGCATGAGGTAGCTGCTGTGAGAACTCCACAACAAAATGGAGTTGTTGAACGTAGGAATCGACAGGTGAACAACATGTCATGAACTACGCTGATTGAGAGTCGTATTCCACGACATTACTAGAAAGAGGCTGTTCAAGCTGCAGTGTACATTCAGAATCGAACAGGACTTTATATGGGTGAGACGAAGACACCATATGAATTGTGGCATGGACGGAAGCCGTCTCTAAAATACTTTCGTGTCTTTGGAAGTAAATGCTTCATCAGGAACAAAGAAGGAAATCAAGGGAAATATGGCGACAATGCAGATGAAGGAATTTTCCTTGGTTACTCAATGAACAGCAAAGCCTACAAATGTTTCAACAAGTGCTTGGGAAGAATTATGGAAAGCAGTGATGTTAAGATAATTGAAGAGAAAACCACAAATGCTTCAAGGACGTCATATGCTGATGTGATAGAAAGTCAGGAAGAATGTGAACGTGAAGAAAATACAAGTGCAGAAATAGATGAAGTTGTTCAAAACACTCAGCAGTCACATCATGATGTTGACTCAGAAGAAGAATCTAAAGCAGAAACTATGGCTGAAGAGAATACTACTGAACCTCGCAGGAGAAATCGAAGAGCTGAGATTGATCCATCCAACATAATTGGGGAATGGAGTGCACCCACTCAAACAAGAAGGATGAGTAATACCACGCAATCTGCATTTCTATCAGTTGTAGAGCCATCCTCATTTGAAGAAGTTGCAAAAGATATATCTTGGGTGAAATCCATGAATGATGAATTATATCAGATTGACAAGAATCAAACATGGGATCTTGTCCAGAGACCCGAAGGTCACAATGTGATTGATACCAAATGGATCTTGAAAAATAAGTTTGATGAGCATGGAAGTGTGATCAGAAACAAGGCACAACTGGTATGTAAAGGATACTCTCAGATTGAAGGCATTGATGTTGAAGAAACCTTTTCTCCAGTGACTAGACTAGAGTCAATCAGGCTTTTCCTTGCCATGGCACTCCAAAGAGGATATAAAGTATATCAAATGGATGTCAAGACAGCATTCTTGAATGGTGTACTCGAAGAAGAAGTCTACATTGAACAACCAGTGGGATTTGTCTTGGGTACCGATGAAACAAAGGTCTGCAAACTAAAGAAAGCTCTATATGGTTTGAAGCAGGCACCACGGGCGTAGTACTCACGACTAGATTCATATCTCAAGAAGTTGGAATTCAAAAGAGGAGGAGTTGATCACAATCTCTATGTGAAGAATTCTCCAAAAGATCAATTCATGGTTCTTATCTATGTTGATGATATCATATTTGGTGGCAACAGGAAGAAATCAGTGGATGAATTTTCAAACCACATGAAATCAGAATTTTAAATGTCTATGATTGGGGAGCTCACATATTTCTTGGGGCTGCAAGTGATTCAAAAGAAGGAATACACATTCATTTCTTAGGAAAAATATGCAAGAGAGCTGTTGAAGAAGTTCAATATGCAAGACTCCAAACCAATGTCAACTCTGATTGCAGTTGGAACTAAACTTGGAAAGCATGAGGATGGGAACTCTGTTGATCCCACCATGTACAGGAGGATCATTGGAAGCCTACTGTACCTGACAGCGACAAGGCCAGATATTGTCTTTGCAACATGCCTTGCGGCCCGCTTTCAGAGTAATCCAAAGGAGGAACATATGGCAGCAGTAAAAAGAATCATGAGGTACATTCAAGGTACACATAACTTCGGGTTATTTTTTGCTGCAGGTAGGGACAGTGAATTATCAGCATTTTCTGATGCTGACTGGGCTGGTGATGTTGTAGACAGAAAGTCCACTAGTGGTGGAGCTTTCTATATTGGGCAGAAATGTGTTGGCTGGTTGAGCAAGAAACAATAAAGTACTTCTCTTAGTACTGCTGAAGCTGAATATATCTCCGCCACAAAAGAATGCACTCAACTTCTTTGGATGAAGCAGAAGCTAACAGATATTGGTGATAAGGTGCAGCAACCAATGGTGATTTATTGTGATAACAAAAGTGCAATTGATCTTACGAAGAATCCGGTTCAGCATTCTCGTACAAAAAATATTGAAATAGGGTATCATTTTATCAAAGAAAAGGTTGAACAAGGCATGATTAAAATGGATCATGTTGGAACTAATGAGCAAGTGGATGATATCCTAACCAATCCATTGTCCGCGGCTGTGTTCGAGAAGCATCGGTTGAACCTTGGTGTTCAACCACCTCCTACTGCATAAGGAGGCTCCGGAAGTCCCCTCTCCCCGTTTGTTTTAACTGTTTTTTTATCTGCTTATGGCTGTGATGCAGGTTTATGGGGGAGATACTATCCAGGGGGAGTATGGCTTGAGCTGAACGTTGAAAAAACTTTTCGGTCTTTGGTTTTATTGTCAATGGGGTAGAAAGGAATAAATTCAAGGCAAGAAATTCTTCTGTGATGGAAGTGTAAGATTGTGATGAGAAGTTTAATAAGGATAACATCGGGCGTCATGGAGAATTTCAAAACACTAAGACCCAATTCAAGCTTCCTCTCTTGTTTTCTACACCGAGCATTGCTCACGTAGACTTAGAGTGTTGGCTGAGTTGATTCTTGCGTTTTGGATTTTCTCATGGTTGGAGGTCTATTGAATTTATTTTGATTGCCAACAAACCCAAAGGGGGAGATTGTTGGAACCAGGTTCTTCAAAGCATGATTCGGTGTACGGTTTGTGTTTGTTGTCAATCCTTAGTGGAAGTTCAGGGTGTGTACCAACAAATCGATCATACCGTTCAAGCAAAAAACAGTAGTGAAGGTGGCGTTGTTTCCCAGTGTTTGCCAATTTTTTGGGCCTAAAAATCGGCCAAGAAAGTAAAGTGTTTTTTGCAAAGGTACTTGCGCGCCGTGCTCTTGGAGGATAAAAGACTTGCGCGCCATATATTTTTGAGGATCATAACATCAAAATTTGGCTAAGGAAAGAAGGTCGCGCAAGTGTTGGTTGGGTCGCGCAAGTGAGTTGCGCGACAGAGTTTATTGAAGACAAGACTTGCGCGCCGTCGAGGGACTTGCGCGCCGCCGAGCAGGGGGTCCAGTTTTCCTATAAATACTGGACCACCCCTCCTCATTTATCACAGAGTTCAAGGCCGAGAGATTGTTCGAGCTCTCGTCGCGCAGGTGGTTGAGTCGCGCAGGTGGTAGTTTTGTCGCGCAAGTAGAGCTTGCGCGCCAGTTTTTGGCTGTGCGCCCAAGGCGGTTTGGAAGAGAAAGTAAGTGGACCGCGCAAGTTTGTAGTTGGGGAAGGAAGAGTCGTGCATGTGTGTTGATGACACTTGCGCGCCAGTTTGGACTTGCGCGCCGTAGTGGGACTTGCGTGACTGTCTTGGAGAAGCGCGCCTGGTTTTGCTGAAGCCCACCGGCCTGTTTAGAGCTGCACGAAAGCCGAGAGACTACTCGGTACATTCGAGGAAAAGTGATATTCTTCTTCTGGTGAGAATTGGACTTCAATAGAGAATCTACATACAACAAAGGATGCACTCTTATGCAAATGAAGAAGATACCTTCACGTCTATAAACTGAGTGGGACTTCACCAACGGCAGTGATCCAGGGGGAGTCAACGGGAGTGACTCGAGGGAAGTAGTGAGCTATCCCTGAACCTTTGTAAAGGCAGTGAGCCTGGGACAGAGCGACTGTACTCGAAATTTTGTAATCTACAGCTAGTGAAGCATAATGGATTTTTGGTACGACCGACAACCTGTCGGCGTATGCTCCTTGGACGTAGCCCTTAGTGGTGAACCAAGTAAAAATGGATGTGTCTTCTCTGTGCTTGTGAATGTTTTCTTTCTGATCATAATCATCATACAGGTTCAACAAGTTCCTACCAACGTGGGAACAAGATCCATCACATTAAAAGAAAAAGTGGTCACCCTGATTCACCCCTCCCCTCTCAGGGTGTCCTGGGGTCCTTCATAATTCCCTCATTATTTTTAAATTATTATAGACCTATTTATCTCTCATTAATCCCTCTCATCTACACCTGTTACCACGCCAAAATTTTGTAAGAGTTATTCCATTTCCCCTCTTTCTTTAAATTTCATTATTAAGTTAAGCCTTCTATTTACAAATTCCATGTGTTGGTAGATGTATCTATATGACCCCCCTTATAGTACATTTAATTTATATAATATTATATTCCCATTTCTATCTCATCAACCATTTTTATAAATTTCTACCTCATGTCATTATGCTGTCGAAATTGCACCGCGATTTTCCAACCCAAAATCATTGTCTAGTGAATACCGTACAACTTTCTCTATCAAGGGTATTCACCTTTATACACATATACATATGGAATGGAAATTAAACGTATGTATTCAACATTTCATATTCATTTAATAACTTATGATTTTGAATGGTTCCACGTTATATTATTCTTGCGGCAAACTTATGCATGAAATGAAATGTTTATAAAAGGTTTTCCCTAGTATCACTCCAATGCATTAGGTACTGTTTAGTATCATGATATGACTTGTTTAATTAGGGTTTACTCCTGATAATTCATGAGAAATGATGGTTTAATCATGTTATTACATGTCCAATGATCCTTGTCTCATCCTAATATCATGTTGTATGTCATTTCCACATTTTCATGTTATCATAATAATGTTATATCATGACTTTATGTTCATGTTTCTCTTCGGATCCATTGATATTCCTATTTCCTAAAATGTATTTTATTCTTCATGTTATTCCTTTTCTACTACCTTATTGAGCTTTATAGCTCACCCATTTCTTATGTATGTTCTCAGGTTATCACATGCAGGGTTAAGTATGAAAAAATGTTTTGTTCATGTAAACAATGTTTTCAATAATGATGTTGTATTTTATGTTTTTAGTTGTTACATAATGTTCCTGATTTCCCATGAAACTAGACCTCTAAATACTTGGAGTTTTCTTAAGTGAGTTTTTATGTAATAAATCATGTTTAAGTGTGTAATAAAGACCAGGGTTGTTATAATTTGTATCAAAGGATAGGTTTAGTTATTTTTTGGATTACGATTAGAAAACCCTAGTGAAAGCCTTAGGGATAAGAATAATTATAATAAAAACATACCTAAATTTTGGTCATTATATAGTAAGTGGTTTTTTAATAAAATATATCCCTATTTTGATACAAACATGTAGAGGTGGCTCTGTCACAGATGTATTTAGGGGTAAAACCCGAAAACACCTCTTTGAGCAAGACTCAAACTGGAACTAGTTCCTGAAAACGGGCCTTGATTCACTCTTATTTCGACACTCCTGGGGGATATTCTCTGGTAAATTCATAATATTAGTATGAACCATAATTAATGGAATAAAAAATTTTGTAGATGAATATATGTTTGGAAGTAGATCATTGATAACATATATTGAAGACTATAAATTCATATGTTAAGTAAATAAATTTAATTTATAAGTTTTACCTTTTGGTAATTGGATTACCCTATATGTGCTACAAAGAATATTTCTTTTATTTCATCCAATGGATGGTAATAGGATGACTTGTTCTAAAAATAGATACGAAGATCAATGTGATGACTATTCTATTGAGATTCCCAATCTGATAGTAGCAGGAATCCCAAATTTTTTCATGATACTCTCTTAGTTAACTCATGTTTCAAATATAAAAATGGTTCAAGAGGAACATCCAACACCCCCTAAGAAATAACAATCTGTAATTGAGATCTTTATTAGACAAAGGCCTCCTACTTTAAATTGATCATTTGTTCAATCAATCAGCGAAAAAAAGATCAAATTTATTGAAAAGATATTCCTTATCCTTTAATGTTCTCAAAAAGAGAAGGTTCTTCTAGATACTTATCATATGGAGGGTGAAGCTAATAAATATAGGACATTGATCAAAAATATGAAGCCAATGGAAGAGATCAAGGAATTATAATGGAAAGATATCTTGAAAGTATTTTTCGATAAATATTTTCCTCACACCCTCTAACTTAAATTGGAAAGGGACTTCCTTTCCCTCAAGAAAAAAGAAGACGAATTCATCAGATCATATGAGGCAAACTTCAAAAGTCTATAATGATACGCATCTAGCTTTTTTGTTACCCCTAAATTCAAGGTTAGACTCTTATTTGGTGGGATAAAAACTATCCTATGAAAATCCCTAGAAATCCATGACTTCGATAGCTATGAAGAAATTTTCTGATGTGCCCTCAAAATTAAAATGGAGTTCAAAAAATCTGATGGGTATCATGGAGATAATAATAGAAAAGTTTACTTTAATTCTAAAGGTATGATAGATAAATCCAAAAGAGCTAAGAAATTCTAGCACCCTCATTTTCCAAAGGTGTAGAAAAAAAACACCCCAGATATTTCTTGAAGGGGACGATGAAATACTTTAGGGTTATAACAGAGGGGAACCTTTCCATTAGTTACCAACAAGAAAAACCCGTTTATGTTACAGAGGAAATGAATTCTCTGTTCAAACCCCCAATGCATTGTTCATTGCTACAACAACAAATAACCAGGGCACTTTGCAAACTAGTTCCCTAATACAAGGGTTTTTAGAGGCAACCGACAACCTAAAAGAAAATAAGGGATATATTTTTCCATCACTACCACTAAATAAAATCCTAACAATGAAGTGGTGATAGGTACTCTAGTTATTCTTTAAAGAATAGAGAACATACTTTTTAATTTTGGTTCAATAAATTAATATATCTCCCAAAGGGTTAGTATAACAATCCCAACACCACTAAAAAACATGGAAGTAGAGATGTCAGTGAGAGTGGAAAATTGGGAAATTATTATATCCCATCAATATAACTCATCCCCTATCACAATTTGTGTATTTAACTTCTCGGTGAACCTCGCCATACTCCCTATGGTGTAATTTGATGTAATTCTTGTCATGGATTGGCTTTCCCTATATAGAGCCTACATAATTTTCCATGAGAGACAAATCACTATATATATGGATAATCGACCCCCAATTCTGTAAAAGTGCCAAGAGGATGAATATTTTTAGCTCCATCATCTCAAGTGTAAATATTATTGCCCTATGAGAATGTGTATCTTTCTCAGATGATTGAGTATAATTTAGGAACCATCCTCAAATACATGCCTATTGTGAGAGAATTTTCTGATGTGTTTCCTGAGAAATTTCATGGTCTTCCTCCTAAAAGAGATGTTGAATTGTTGATTGATCTCATACCTAGGGAATTTCTGATATCCAAGACTCCATATAGAATGGAAATTTTGGAGCTTGAGGAGCTAAAAAACTATAGTATAATTTGGATAAAGGGTTTATATTCCCAATTGGTTCACCATGGGGTGAACTAGTCCTCTTCACCAAGAATAAGGATGGGACAATGCGCATTTTCAATGATTATTGTGAGCTCAACAAAATCACGACAAAGAAAAAGTATCCTCTGACACGAATTGATGACTTCTTTGATCCGATACATGGATCATAATACTTATCCAAGGTGGATCTGTAGTCGGTATATTACCAAGTAAGGGTGAAGAAGGAGATATCACCAATACTGCTATTCATTCAAGGTAAGGGAACTATGAATTCATAGTAATGCTTTTAGGACTGACTAATTCTCTAGAAATCTTCATGGACAAGATGAATAGAGTCTTTTGAGATTACATTGAAAAATGTTTTGTAGTATTTATAGAAGATATTATAATATAATATAAAACCAAGGAGGATCATGAGAAGTATCTAAGAACTGTACTAGAGACCCTGTGAAAGGATAATATCTATGAAAAGTATAGTAAGTGTGAGTTCTGGTTGAAGGAAGTATCATTCTTAGGTCATATGATTAGAAGAAATGGGATATTTGTAGATTCCTCCAATAAAAATGCAATTGAGGGATATTCGAGGCCAACATTTTTTATGGATATCCATAGCTTTCTTGGGTTATCTGGATTTTATCTTTGATTTGTGAAAAATTTCTCAAGATTGTCAAACCCTCTTACCAAGCTAACATGGAATGGATTCAAGTCTGTTTGGAATGTGAATCCGAAGATAACTTCAAGGATTTAAAAATGAGGCTTATCACTGAGAATGTTCTCACAGAACCCCCAAGTGGAGAAATTTTGGTTGTATTCAATGACGCCTCGAAATATGGTATGGGATGTGTGTTGACAAAAAATGAAAAACCCATTTCCTATGACTCAAGGAAATTGAAAATTCATAAGCAGAACTATCCAACAAATGATATGGAGTTGGTTGAAGTAATACTCACTTTAAAAATTTCGATACATTACCTATTTGGGGAGAAGTTTGAAATATATATGGATCAAAAAAGCGTCAAGTATACATTCACATAGAAAGAGTTGAACATCCACCAATGATTATGGTTAAAGCTAATCAAATACTATGACTGCTCAATTTACTACCATTCGGGGAAAGCAAATAAAGTGGATGTTTCTCTATGTAGAAAGGATCCAAAAACTCTTTCATTGATGAGAATATAAAAATAACCAATCTTCTTATAATTTATTAAAATGGGAATGGGAATCATAAATAAGGGAACACCATAAATTCATTCACTAACAATTTCTCAACTATGTCTTTTGGAAAAGTTAAAGGATGCTCAAAAAGATAATGTGGGATTTTTGAAGAAAGTGGAAACTATAAGAATATGGAAATCCTCAGAGTTCAATGTGAATGAAGAATTGATTGTGATATTTGGTTCTAGACTGTGTGTTCCATCAAATATAGAGTTAAATAACGAACTTTTTGGTGATGAACATATTTCAAATTTCTACATTCACAAAGGAAACACAAAGATTTATCAAGATATCCAAGATCATTATTGGTTGGATAACATGAATAAGGATATCAATGAGTATAACTAAATGTTCTCGGTGTGTCACCAAGTGAAGGATGATAGGCAGAAGTCTAAGGGGAAAATTAAACCATTACCCATACCAGCAGGGAAATGGGAGAACATCACCATGGACTTTTTCACTAGACTTCCGAATACATCCAAAGGAAACAATGTTTTCTGGGTTTTTATAGATCATCTTATAAAGACTACACACTTCATTAAAATTCTATATGATTTCTATTTGGATCAACTAGCATGGATATGCATCATAGAAGTGTTAAGGTTTCATTGAGAACCATAATTGATTATATTCGATCAAGATCCAAGATTCACCTATATGTTCTGGAAGAGTCTCCAATACATTTTGAATACTGAGACGATATTAAGTATGGCTGATCATACTCAAACTAATGACCAATATAATCAGACTATCCAAACACATGAGGATATGCTTAGAGCATGCTAAATAAACTTCAAAGGAGGATGGGATCAACATCTTCCTCTAGTTGATTTCTCTTAAAATAATAGTTTCCACTCAAGAATCCAAATGGATCCTTATAAATTCCTTTATGAGAAGAAGTGCAGACCACCGACATGTTGGGATAAAGTTGTGGAAAAAAAACTTCTAGGTCAAAAAATGGTCAAATAAATGGTGGAGAAAGTTAAGACCATTCAACAGCACATTAAAGTTGTTCAGAGTCGACAAAAGATCTATGCTAACAATCATTGATGAGGCCTCAGGTTTGATGTTGGAGACATGGTACTTTTTCACACATCACATTGGTAGAGAGTTATGATATATGGGAAGAATGAAAATCTTAGTCAAAGGTAAATTGACCCTTTTGAGATCCCTGATCGCATTGGAGTAGTGTCCTTTAAACTATAACTCCCACTGAATTTGTCTCAAGTACATGATGTATTCTATGTATCACTCGTGAGGAATTACATACCTGACCCATCGCATGTACTCAATCTGGAGGATGTACCATGGAAGAATTTTCTCTCCTATGAAGAGAAGACAGTGAATATCATATATCATAGGGAAAAAGTTCTAAGAAATAAGACAATGCCCCTCATCAAAGTGTTGTGGAGAAACCGAAAGTTTGAAGAAGCAATGTGGGAACCAGAGGTAGTGATAATTTAGAGTTACCCAGATCTATTTTAGTATGGGAAAAGTAAATTTTGATGGTGAAATTTTTGAAGGGGGTATTTTGTAACAGCCTGAACATTTATGAATAAAATCCCCTTTTTATTTAATTAACTGTCTTATAGATATAGAAAACACATGCACACTTTTTTATTATTATTATTAGTGTTTAAATGACTATTATGTATCATTAATGTTAATAATATAGTTTTTTAATAGTTATCACATGACTGATATAAATTTATAGTTTTTAAAAATAATATTTTTGACACAGAAAAATCAGAGGATGGCCTCATCCAGTAGACTCAGGTTGTAAGAATCTCATTTGTTGGAGGTCATAAAGGAGGTAGAATAACTAGGACTCTCTATTGACCAAGACCAATTTGATCTTTAACACGTTATGCTTGAACGTAATCTCCTACAAGGGAAGTTCAAGTTAATAGAGATTACCACCAGGGCGAGGTTATCTGAGCTTTCCCAAGATTTTGTCACCATCGCACACCTTACCCTTAGGTATTATGTGGGTGTTATATGGGGTTATGTAATAGGGAATTAGTTACATAATGTGTGATCCCTTTTTATAAATAAAAGTCTTATTCTATCAATTCCTTTATGATAATAGTCTATCTTAAAAATATAATAAATATGATAAATTGATTTTTCAGGTAAAATGGTAATTTTTAGAAATATATAAATTATTATACTAAATTTTGGTTTTATTAATATTTTTATCATAATAGTGTTATAATAAAACTCAATTTAATTAAAAGTGGTGATTATATTTCTTATTTTTGTACTCTATAAATGATTAAGTATTCTTTTTGATAAGAATTATATTTTCTTATGATAAAACTGAAATTGTATTTCTAATTAAAGAATTTATTTTGATTAATTAATGAATTATTAAAATAAATAATTCATTTATAAAATATTATTATTCTATAATTTTTATTAAATATAAATGATCATATAATTTTTATGAAGTCAAATGTAACTTTTATTAAGGTATGGAAACAATTTTTTCCAAAACCCTTCAATTTTCAATAAATGATGGTTTTTATTTTAAAACATAAAATTCCAATATTTAGAAAATAATTTAGAAAAAATGAATATTATCTTTCTAATCAGAATGGAAAAATTATTGTTCATAATTTTCTGAGACAATCAAATTTTTGGGTAAAAATTAAATATCGTTTAAATATATAATGTGTTTTATGGCGTCATAATGAACCAAAAGTGGTGTAATAAAATAATATTAAAGGTATATTCATCCAATATGGTTTTCCCATTTTAAAAAATTTATTTTTTATTTTTTTGATTAATTTTATAATTTATTAGTGGACCCTCCAAGACTTATAAAATATTGTAACATTTTTAAACGATTTCATTGAGAGTTTGAATCACCTACACATAAGAAAGCCTAATATTTTAATAAAATCGGTCTTTGTAATTATAAAATAATTTTTTTACACTCACCTTTTTCAAAAACAATGGGAAAAAACCGTGGGCAAAAACAATGAGATGGTTTGCAGTTTTGAGTATTAAATTATATATATTCCAAAACATAAGTTTGGAAAATATTAAAGAATTACACTCTCATTTAATAAATAAAACAACCTAATATCCTACTTCTATTCACTAAAAACCAATGTAGAAATTCCCCACTCTTCCCTCCTAACTCTATAACTCTCTCAAGGAGCCACAATCTCTCAATAATCCCCTCCTCAAGCTCTTGAAGTCGCGCACTCATGTAAGGGATTTCTTCCTTGCTCATTTTTTTCCAAGATTTTTTATGTTGTTATACCATATTATTATCAATTAAAAATGGTGGGGTATGATTTATAACCTCCCCAATAATTACCTACTTATTTTGGAATGATTATATACCTCTTTATCTTTTATTAATCCCTCTCATCTACACCTGTTACCATGCCGAAATTTTGTAAGAGTTATTCCATTTATCCTCTTTCTTCAAATTTATTTATTATGTTGTGGCTTCTATTTTGAAATTCCATGTGTTGGTAAATGTATCTATATGACCCTCGTACTTTCCATTTCTTGTACATATGATGATATACCCCTTTCTCTCTCAACAAAAAATTTTATAAATTTTTACCTCACGTCATTATGCTGCTGAAATTACACTGTAATTTTCCAATCCATAATCATTTTGTAGTGAATACCATAAGCATTTATCTATCAAGAGTATTCACCTTTATGCACATATACATATGGAATGGTACATAAAATTATGTATACCACATTTTCTATTCATTGAATAACTTTTGATATAGAATGGTTCCACATTATATGATCCATGTGGCACACTTATTCATGAAATTAAATGTTTATAAAGGATGTTCCATGATTCCACTCAAATGCATTGGGTACTGTTTAGTATCATGATATGCCATGTGAAATGATGGTTTAATCATGATAATTCATGTGAAATGAGGGTTTAATCATGTTAATCCATGTCCAATTATCCTTGGCTCATACATATATCATGTTGTATGTCATTGCCACATTTTCATGTTATCATAATCATGTTATATCATGCCTTTATGTTCATGTTTCTCTTCCAATCTATTGATATTTCAATTGCCTAAAATGTACTGTATTCTTCATGTTATTGCTTTTTTACTAACTTACTGAGATTTGTAGATCACCCTTTTCTAATGTTTGTCCTCAGGTTATCACAAGCAGTGTTAAGTACGAAGGAATGAGTTGTCATGTAAACAAAGTTTACAATAAAGATGTTGTATTTTATGTTTTAAGTTATTATGTAATGTTCTTTATTTCCCATGAAACTAGACCTCTCAATCCTTGGAGATTTATTAAGTGAAATATTATCTAATAAATCTTTTTTAAGTGTGTAATAAAGACTAGGGTTGTTATAATTAGTATCGAATGATAGGTTTAGTTATTTTTGGGATTAGGATGTGAAAACCCTAGTGAAAGCCTTAGGGATAAGAATAAGTATAATAAAAACATCCCTAAATTTTGGTGAGTATATATTAAGTGGTTTTTCAAGAAAATACATCCTTCTTTGGATACAAACATGTAGAGGTGGCTATGGCACAGAAGTATTTAGGGGTAAAACCTGAAAACACCTCTTAGAGCTAGACTCAAACAGGAACTGGTTCATGAGAATGGGCCTTGATGCACACTTATTTAAACACTCCTGGGGGATATTATTTGGTAAATTCATAATATTAGTATGAACCATAATTATGGGAATAAATAAATTTGTAGAAGAATATATGTTGGGAAGTAGATCATGGATAACGTATATTAAAGCATATAAATTCATATGTTAAGAAAATAAATTTAATTTATAATTTTTCCCCTTTTTCATTGGATTCCCCTATATGTGGTACCCCTAATATTTCTTTTATTCCATCCAATGGCTAGTAATTGGATGACTTGGTCTAACAACTGATGCGAAGATAAAAGTGATGACTATTATAATGAGATTCCCAATCTAATGGTAGCAGGAATCAAAAATTTTGCCATCGTACTCTTTCAATTAACTCATGTTTAGAATAGAAACATGGTTTAAGAGGAACACACAACACCCCCTAGGAATGAACAAGATGCAATTGAGATCTTCATGAGACAAAGGCCTCCAACTTTCAATGGATCTGTTGATCACTCAATCATCGAACAACAGATCAACTCAATTTAAAATATATTCTCTATCCTTCAATGTTTTGAACAAGAAATGGTTATTCTGGCTGCTTATTATATGCAGTGTGAAGCTAATCAATGGTGGACATTGATAAAAATAATAATCCAAAGGAAGATATCGAGTCATCGTAATGGGATGATTTCTAGAAAATGTTTTCGACAAATATTTTCCTCACGCCCTCTAACTTAAGATGGAAAGGGACTTCCTTTCCATCAAGAAAGAAGATGAGGAATTCATCAGAGCATAAGAGGAAATCTTCACAAGTCTTTCATGATACGCCTCTAGCTTTGTTTTTAACCCTGAATTAAAGATTTAAAACTTCTTTGGTGGGCTAAAAACTTGCCTATAAAAATCCCTAGCGAATGACTTCGATAGCCATGAGGAAATTTTCTAATGTGCCTGCAAAACTGAAATAGAGTTTAGAAAATCTCAAGTGTATCATAGATATACAAATAGAAAAGTGTAATTTAATTCTAGTAGTCTTATAGATAAATCGAAAAGAGATAAGCAATTCCAGCACCCCACTTGCTAAAGGTGAAGAAAGAATCACCCCAGAAATTTTCTGAAGGGGATGATGAAATGCATTAGGTGTGGAAGAGAGGTGAACCTATCCATTAATTTCCAAAAAGAAAAAACCTTTGATGTGAAAGAGGAAAGGAATTCTATATTCAACCCTCAATGCATTGTTCATTGTTACAACTATAATGAACCATGACACTTTTCAAACCAGTTCCCTAATCCAAGGGTTTTTTGGAGGAAACCAACAACCTACAAGGAAACAAGGGATAGATTTTTCCATCACTACCACTGAAGAATATCCTAAAAATGAAGTACTAATAGGTATGAGAGTTATTCATTCAAGAATATAAAACATACTTTTTTATTCTGGTTCTATTAATTATTTTATATCCCAAACGTTTAGTATAAAAATCTCAACACAACTAAAAATGTGGAAGTAGAGATTTCTTTGTGAATGGGAAAAGGGGAAATTATTGCATCACATGAATATAAATCCTCCCCTATCACAATTTGTGTATTGAACTTCCTAGTGAACCTCATCATACTCCCTATGGTGGAATTTTATGTAATTATTAGCATGGATTGACTTTCCCTATATAGAGCCTACATAATTTTCCATCAGATGTAAATCACTATCTATTTGGAAAATTGACCCCCAATTCTGTAAAAGTGCACAGAGGATGAATATTTTTTAGATCCATCATCGCAAGTGTGGATATTACTTCCCTATGAGCATGCGTATATTTCTCAGATGATTGAGTATAACGTAGGAACTATCCTCAAATATATGCCTATTGTAAGGTAATTTGATGATGTGTTTCCCGAGAAATTTCTTGGTCTTCCTCTTAAAAGAGATGTTGAATTATTGATTGATCTCATACTAGGGAAATTTATAATATCCAATACTTGATATAGAATCATTGTTTTGGATCTTGAGGACCTAAAGAAACAACTATAGAAGAATTTGGGTAAAGGGTTTATATGCCCATGTGGTTCTGCATGGGGTGAACTAGTCCTCTTCATCAAGAATAAGTATGGGCCAATGCGCCTTTTCATTGATTATCATGAGCTCAACAAAATCACTATAGAGAACAAGTATCCTCTGACACGAATTGATGACATATTTGATCTATTACATGGAGCATAATACTTATCCAAGGTGTATCTGTAATCAAAAAATTACCAAGTAAGGGTGAAGAAGGATATATCACAAATATTGTTATTCATTCTAGGTACGGGCACTATGAATTCAAAGTAATGCCTTTTGGATTCACTAATTCTCCATAAATCTTCATGGACATGATTAATAGATACTTTAGAGATTACATTGAAAAAAAATTTGTAGTCTTCATAGAAGATATTCTAATGTACTCTAAAACTTAGGAGGAGCATGAGAAGCATCTAAGCACTATACTAGAGTCCTTGTGAAAGGATAATCTCTATGAAAATACATCAAGTGTGAGTTCTGGTTGAAGGAAGTCTCATTCTTGGGTCATATGATCACAAGCAAAGGGATATATGTGGATCCCTCTAAGAAAAAAGAAATTGAGGGATTGTTGAGGCCAACATCTTTGATGGATATCCATAGCTTCCTTGGGATATCTGGATTTTATCTCCGATTTTTGAGAATTTTATCAAGATTGTCAAACCCTCTTACCAAGATAACTCAGAATGGAGTCAAGTCTTTTGGAATGATGAATGCGATGATAGATTCAAGGAGTTGAAAATGAGGCTTATCACTGAGAATGTCCTCACACTACCCAAAAGTGGAGAATTTTTTTTATTAAATGATGCTTCGAAATAGGGTATGGTCTGCTTGTTGATGAAAAATGAAAAATTTATTTCTAATGATTCAATGAAATTGAATGTTCATGCGCAAGAACTATCCAACACATGATATGGAGTTGGTTGCAGTAATCTTCACTTTAAAAATTTTGAGATATTACCTATTTGGGGAGAAGTGTGAAATATATATGGGTCACAAAAGCATTGAGTATACATTCACACAGAAAGAGTTGAACATGCGACAATAAATATGGTTAGAGCTGATCAAAGACTATGATTTCTCAATTTACTAACACTCGGGGAAATCTAATAAATTGGATGATTCTCTATGTAGAAATGATCCAAAAACTCTTTCATTAATGAGAATATAAAATAAACCAATCTTCTTATAATTTATGAATATTGAAATGGGAATCATAAATAAGGGAACATCATAAATTCTTTCACAAACAATTTCTCAACCGTATCTTTTGGAAAAGTTAAAGGATGCTAAAAATGTTGATGTGGGAATTCAGAAGAAAGTGGAAACTATCAGAAAATGGAAATCCTTAGAGTTCATTATTAATGAAGAAGTTATTGTGATATTTGGGTCGAGACTATGTGTTCTGTCAAATCTAGAGTTAAAGAATGAATTTTTTTGGTGATGCACATAGATATAATTTATCCATTCACCTTGGAAACACAAAGATGAATCGAGATCTCCGAGATCATTATTGGTGGGATAACATGAAGAAAGATATCAATGAGTATCCATCAAAGTTTCTAGTGTGTCAGTAGGTGAAAGATGATAGGCAAAAGTCTAAGGGGATAATGCAACCATTACCCATACCAACAGGGAAATGGGAGAACATCACCAAGGACTTTCTCACCAGACTTCCAAATACATCCAAAAGAAACAATTCTATTTGGGATGTTGTGGATCGTCTTATAAAAACTGCACACTTCATTTAAATTCGAGAGGATTTCTCATTGGATGTACTTTCACAGATATACATTAGAGAAGTGGTAAGGTTTAATGGAGTACCACTATCAATTGTATCCAATCGAGATCCAAGATTCACCAATATGTTCTGGAAGAGTCTCCAATACACATTGAAAATTGTGCGGATCTTTAGTACAACTTATCATCCTCAAACTAATGGAAAATATGATCATACTATCCAAACACATGAGGATATGTTCAGAACATGCTAAATGGACTTCAAAGGATGATGGAATCAACATCTTCCTCTGTTTTAGTTCTCTTAAAATAACATCTTCCACTCAAGAATCCAAATGGATTCTTATGAATCCCTTTATTGGAAGAGATATAGAACACCAGTATGTTGGGGAATGAAAACATCTATGTCCAAAAATGGTCAAATAAATGGGGAAGAATGGTAAGATCGTTCAACAACACATTAAAGTTCCTCAGAGTTGACAAAAGATATATGCTGACAACTATCGATGAGGCCTAGAGTTTGATGTTAGAAACATGGTATTCCTCTACATATTACCTTGTTATAGAGTTATGCTATTTATGAAGAAGGGAAAGATTAGTGAAAGGTACATCGACCCTTTTTAGATCCTTAATAGCATTGGAGTAGTGGCATGTCGACTAGAAATCCCACTGAATTTGTCTCAAGTACATGATTTATTCTATGTATCAGTATTGAGGAATTACATACCTTAACCATCGCATGTACTCAATATAGAGGTGGTACCATTGGTGAATGACCTCTCCTATGAAGAGAAGCCAGTGAATATCTTAGATTGTAGGGAAAACGTTCAAAGAAAAAAGACAATCCCCTCATCAAAGTGTTGTGGAAAAACAAAAAGCTTGAAGTAGAAATGTGGGAACCAGAGGAAGTGATGAGGTAGAGTTACACACATCAATTTAATATGGGAAAAAGAAATTTTGAGGGTGAAATTTTTTAAGGGTGGTATTTCGTAACGACCTGAACATTCATGAATAAAATTCCCTTTTTTATTTAATTAAATTTATTATAGATATAGAAAACACGTGAACTTTTTATTATTATTATTATTATTATTAGGGTTTAAATGATTGTTATGTATCATTACTGTTGATAATATAGTCATTGAATAGTGATCACATGACAGATATAAATTTACAGTTTTTAAAAATAATAAGTTCGACAGAGACATATCGGAGGATGGCCTCATCCAGTGGACTCGGGCCGTATGAATATCATTTCATGGAGGCCGGGAAGGATGTAGTATCACTGAGATTCTCTCTTTACCAATCCCAAGCTGAGCTTCAACACGTTAATCTTGAACGTAATCACCTACGAGAGAAGTTCTAGTTAATTGAGATTACCACCAGGGCGATGTTATCTGAGCTCTCCCAAGAGTTTTTCACCATCGCACACCTTACCCATAGGTATCTTGTGAGTGTTATATGGGGTTATTTAATAAGGAATTAGTTACTTAATGTGTAATATCTTTTTATAAATAAAATTTTTATTCCATCAATTCCATTATGAGAAAAGTTTTTCTTAAAAATATAATAAATTAGATAAATGTATTTTTCCAGTAAAATGGTAATTGTTAGAAATATATAAATTATTATACTAAACTGAGGTTTTATTGATATTTTTATTATAATAGTGTTATAATAAAACACTTTTTAATTAAAAGTGATGATTATAATTCTTATTTTTTTACTCTATAAATGATTTAGTATTCTGTTTGATAAGAATTATATTTTCATACGATAAAATTGAAACTGTATTTCTAAATAAATAATTTATTTTGATTAATTAATGGATTTTTGGAATAAATAATACTTTTATAAAATATTATTACTATATAATTTTTATTAAATATAAATGATCATATAATTTTTATGATTTCAAATGTATCATTTATTAAGGTGTGGAAACTATTTTTGTCAAAACCCTTCAATTTTCAATAAATGATGGTTTTTATTTTCAATGTTAAATTTCAAATATTTAGAAAATTATTAAGAAAAACTAATATTATTTTTGTAATCAAGATTTCAAAATTACATAATAGTGAATTTTTCATAATTTTCTAAGACAATCAAATTTTTGGGTAAAAATTAAATATCATATAAATATATAATTTGTTTTATGGCATCATAATGACCCAATAGTATTGTAATAAAATACTATTAAAGGTATATTAGTCCAATATATGTTTTTCCTTTAAAATAATATGATTTTATATTTTTTTATTAATTTTATAATGCCATAGTGGAACCTCCAATACTTATAAAATATTTTGACATTTTAAAATGATTTTCTTGAGAGTGTTAATCACCTCCACATAAGAAAGCATAATAATTTAATAATTTATGCCTCCGAATTTAAAATAATTTTTTTCACTCCACTTTTTCAAAAACCATGGGAAAAACCATGGGAAGATTTTTTGTTTTGTATATTTAATTATATAGATTTCAAAACCTAAGTTAGTGAAATATTAAAGAATTCCCCTATCATTTCCTATATAAACCCACCCAATCTCCCACTTATATTTACCAAATATCCATAGATCATGTCCCTAATCATACCTTCTCTATCTAGAATCCTCATAATGTTCCCCAATCTCTCAAGAATCCCCTCCTCAAGCTCTTAAGTCACACACTCAAGTAAGGGATTTCTTCCTTTATCATTTTTGTCCATGTTTCTTTATATTTTTATACCCTTTTATTTTCAATTAAAAATTTTGAGGTATGATTTCACACCACCCACATACTTCCCTCATTATTTTTTAATGATGAGATACATCTTTCTTTCTCATTAATCCCTCTCATGCATACCCATTACAATGTTGAAATTTGGTAAGAGTTATTCCATTTCTCCTCTTTCTTCAACTTTTTTTATTATGTTAAGCCTTCTATTTAAATATTTCATGTGTTTTTAAATTTATCTATATGAACCAATTATTTAAAATTTCATTTACATATTATTCTATACCCCTTTCTCTCTCATCAACCATTTTTATGAATTTTTATGTCACGTTGTTATGCTGTAGAAATTACACCGTGATTTTCCAAGCCCAAATCATTGTGTAGTGAATACCATACCCATTTATCTACCAAGGGTATTCACCTTTATGAATATATAAATATTTAGTGGTACTTACAAGTATGTATTCCACATTCCCTAATCATGGAATAACTTATGATGTTGAATTGTTCCACATTATATGATCCATGTGGCACACTTATACATGAAATGAAATGTTTATAATGGGTGCACCCTGATAGAGCTCTAATGCATTGGGTAATGTTTAGTATCATGATACCCTATGTGAAATGAGGTTTTACTCATGAAAATAAATTTGCAATGAGCGTTTACTTGTGCTAATTAGGGATTAATGAGGGTTTAATCATGATAATCCATATGCAATGACCCTTGAATCATGCTAATATCATGGTGTATGCCATTTCCACATTTCCACATTATGACAATCGTGCTATATCATGACTTTATGTTCACGTTTCTCTTGTTCTTCATTGATATTATTATTTCCAAACATGTACTGTATTCTTAATTTTAATCCTTGTTTACTCCCCTACTGGGCTTTATAGCTCACCCCTTTCTTATGTATATCCTCAGGTTATCCCATGTAGTGTTAAGTATGAAGGAATCAGTTGGTCGTGTAAACAAAGTTTACAGTAAGGATGTTGTATTTTATTTTTTAAATTTTTATGTAATGTTCATAATTTACCAAGACACTAGACATCTCAATCCTTGGATTTTTCTTAAGTGAAATTGTATGTAATAAATCATGTTTATGTGTGTAATAAGGACTAGGGTTGTTATAGTTGTCGTATGAGAACTAAACTAAAGGAAGATATTGATACCATCCCCCTTTAAATTCCTTTAAAAAGTATCTCAACATTTACTTGAGAGTATGAAAGATCATTTCATATTTTCTATTATATTGGGTGTGATAGGATGTACTAAAATTCAATTTAGTATTCAAATCATGTTGGAGACATCACTAAAATTTTAAAGTGAACCTTGGATCATGATAATGGATTATCAAAAGTGATTACCCATACATCCTTACCACTTTATTTACTCATATATTGTAAAGTTATTCAATTTATAGATATTATCATATAGGTATAGAGTGGGTGGTCTTGGGGTGGATCCATTACAGCCCATATCACATTTCTTCCATTGGATGTCTTTGAAAGATCAATGTCAAAGTACATGGTGATGTTCTCCCATTTCCATGTAGGAATGAGAAATGGATTCATTGACATATTACACTAATATCCCTAATTTTAATATACTAGCATGAAAATTAATTTAATGTGTACTCAACAATATCATTCTATATTTTGTCCCACCAGAATTTATCTCAATGATCATAGTACATCTTGGTACTTCTAGGATAGATAGAGAAAGATAATCTATTAACATTATCCAATGGATTCTTCTTTATCTCATATTATTAATGAACAAAAATTCTAGTTCCAAATCAGTTTAAATCATCTTCATCGATATTTAATTCATTAATCTTCTCTTTCTTTACCTCATCCACCATCATTTGAAGTTTCACATCATCATCGTGTGCCTCCTTGATCTTCTCTTGGATGGATAGTTTAGAAAAAATCTAGGAAAGGTATGATGTATTCCCTACTATTATGATTTCTATATTAATCCATTTCATATCCATTAATATAGGGTATTTCTTACTCTGTATCATGGATAGTTTAATATGTTCATTTCTATAAATATCACTAGCTACCTTATTTGTATTTCCAGGATGGTAGTGAATGGATAAATCATAGTCCTTGGTTAGATCTAACCATCTTCATTGACGCTTGTTTATCCCTTTTAATGTGAATATATAATTTAGGATCTTTTGGTCTATATATATGTCACAATTATCACTATATGAGTAGTACCTACAAATATTCAAAATGAATAACATGGATGAAATCTTTAGATCATGTGTAATGTTGTTTTACTCAAGCATCATCCAATTTGGGGAATCATAGACTATCGCTTAATCATTTTTCCTAAGTACACAAATAAATCCATTCTTGGAATCATAATTTTATATCTCAAATGATTCTATAATTCATGGTAGTGTGAGTATACACATAGTGATTATCTATTTATTGATCTCTTTAAATATTTCCTCAAATTCTTTCATCAAGACGCACTATACCCCTTTCCATCTTTACTTAGTTAGTGGTCTAGAAAATCATGATAAATATCTCATAAATCATCAGTAATACCATGTTAATATAAGAAAACTATTTATTTTCATGAAATGTGAGGGTCCATTACATTCCCCATTTTACATTATTTTTGAATGGTCCGTATAAATTCCCCCACTTTTGATCATTTTTTTCAAGGATGTCACTTGCTACATCCAAAATTCAAACCTTCTAAATGTAGAATAAATTTTCTCCACTTATAATGTCTCTAGAATAATCCTTATACATTCTTTCTATTCATCCTTTATCTAAGAGAAAATGAGTATATCTTTGATAAAGACTTGAAAAAATTTATCAATGTAGTCTATAAAGATTAATTCATCAAATACATGAATATTTTAGTGGAATTAGTATGTCTAAAGGGTGTCACATTGAATCCGTAGTGTTCTTACTTTGCATAGAAGGTTTCCCTCTAGATTTATTCTGTATTCATTTTCATTTATTTATATCCAAATCAAAGACCCGTCTTTATGAGGTATTTATCTTCTTGAAGTTGATTATATAAGTATCAATACTTGGAAGGGGATACTTATTGTCACACCCTGACCGGGATGACGTCTGATTTGTGTGAGCTTTATAAAAGTAGCGTGACAAGCATGAAATTTAACCCTATAATCAATCAGCGCTAGATGACACCGTTCGAGCGCAGTTTTCTCGACTACACGCTTGATGGCGCGCAAGTCATTCAGGTGCTCAGACTTCAAAATTAATTGATTAATTAGTTTATAATTAATGTGAATAAAAGTTATGTTTATAATTATAATTATTATTTATTATCATTATTATTGTGAGTAGTAATTATTATTATTATTATTATTTATTATTATTATTAATGATATTATTATTAATATAACTAAAAGGTTAAAAAAATTGGTTTTTTAGGGTTTGTGAAACCCTAAGGGAGCGCCGCAGCACCCCCCCCCCCCCCCTTTACCTCCCTCCTCTCCCGCGGGCTACGTAGCACCACAGCGCCGCTCTCCTACCAGCCTCCCTCCCCGCGACCCGCTCGCCGTCCGACCTCCAGTAGCTGCCGCCTCTCCCGACTGATCTGATGCCCGATATCAGCTCCCGTTGCCCCGATCCTGGTCAGTAGCCTCCCCCGTCAACCTCCGGCCCTGCTCCCGATGCCACCTCCACATCCGGTCGGACCCCCCCCCCTTGTCGGGTTGTTTTCTGGCGAACACGAACCCGTGACCCGCGCATCCAGCCGCACCCGCCAGCCTCTAGCTTCGCATCTGACCACCGGTCTCCGCGGGCACTCCCCCATCACGAGCAGTACCTCGGTCGTCGTTCTGTGCCGCCCCTTCTGGCACTGCCCTCCTTGTTCTGGTGAACCCAACCGCCCACGGCCTCCTCCGATGGTTGCCCGTTTTCATTGGCTGCCTCCCTTGGCGCTGCCGGCTCCCAGCCACACCAACCGGCCGGCTCCCGCTGCTCTATCACACCTCCTTTTTTCCACTCCAGCCTCCACCTTGCCCGTCGGCCTCCTCCTGGCCGCGCCGGCTTCCGCCTTGCTGTGGCGTGGCCGCAGTTCCCCTTGCCGGTAGCCATCTTCTCTCCTGATCTTGAGTATATTTTAGTTTGATTGTAATTATTATTACTTTTTTATGTCTTTATGCAATTTGATTAATTCCTAAATGTCGTGTTTGTGCCTGTTTGTTTTTCTTGGTGGCACAGGTGTGGGAAGTGACCGCGAGGCTCGGTCCATCCTTCCACTGAAGTGACATCGCGTCTGTGATTGGTTTGAGGTAGGTGAATCTGTATTTTCCTTTCTGATTAAGTCCATTTATTTCTTGAGAAATTTAATTAAATTTATGATTTAATTTACACATTTGAAATACACTTAGTTAGTCTAATTTAGTGTTTTAAAATTAGTTATGCTAAAAATAGTTTGAGTAAATATTTCAGCTTGTTATACACTGTTTGTAAATTATTTGGTTTGATAAATAAATGGTTTAAAGGTTGTTTCATTTTTTTATAATTTTTTTTACAAACTGCTTGGTTCACTCATTTAATTTTTTATAAATTGTTCGGGTTGTTTATAAAGTTTCCATCACATTATAGTTTTAAGCGACTTCATGAAAAATGCTCTGGTGTGTGTTTGTGTTGAAAATGTGTGCATGTATGGCTCTTAGTGTGGGTTTGGTGAAATCTTCATATGATCTTTTGTCGCACCCTTCTGAAACATTTTATTAAATGATTAAATAATTTTTTTAGTATGTGTCTCTCATGACTTGGCCTGTTTGTCATGATTTAAAAGTTTCATGTTTTTCTTTTTGTAATGTTAAAGGCTCATTTGGAACTTTAAACATAAAGCGATGCCCTGATAATTTTTAGAAGGGATTGTGGTTGGAGAATGAGTGAGTGTCTGATTGGAAACCTAAAGCATTTTTTGAAATGGTTTAGCTGCTTAGATGTTTTAAAGGCCTGGTTGGCACTTTCTTTAATATGAAATATATGTATTTAAATGTGGGGAACCTTTATAGGAGGGATATCTCTTAGGGGTTATCGTAAATTGGTGTCCGTGTTTGGTGTAGGAAAGTGTGGTGAGATGAGTCACATGTGCGAGGGCCTCCTACTGACATAGTGATATAACTACCATGGGTTCCTGGGTGTCTTATAGATTATCATGTGACGATTTCTCACCGGCCCTGATTAGACGGGTTGGTACCCTCAGGTAGATTGAGAGGAAAGGATGGATTTGCCGCTGATTTTGTCACGAGGGCGATCAGTGGGTTATAGAATATGGGGCTTCACCATATGTTGGCAGGTGGTTTCGAACCGAGTGTGTCCAGGGGTTGTCTAGGGATGTTTAGGATCTCCCATTGTTTCAGCCTGTATTACTTGTTTACTTTCTGCTTCACTGGGTTATTTTTAACCTGTACTGTTTACCTGTTTCCTTATAGTACATCCTTGATATCATTCGTACCTGGTTTTGCTTATAAAATAGAAAATAGTTGGAAAATGATTTATAGTGTGCGTTGGATTTTCAAATGGGAAAAAGGTTGTTGTTTATTTTAAAATGTGAAAACCCTATTTTTATAGTTGTATTTAAAACTTGTGTTAATGGATTGTTTGAGGAAAGGATATATTTGGATTTAGTGGTTTAATTTGGCATCCCTACTTATCATTTTATGCTCATGCCTATCTTTTACATTTTCACTTTCTGGTTCTATTTTTCTTCAGGTTTCTCTTTAGTGACTGCTCGTTTTCGGGGAAAGTCTTGTCTTTGGTTTGGTGGTGAATTTGAAGGTCACATAGAGGTATGTCCAGATTTATTTTCATTATGCTGCCAGTTTTAGTTATTTTGTTTCAGTCTTTACTTGTTTTCATGTATTTCTTTTATAGGAAAAATCATTCCCACTTGTTAGTTTAGATGCCCGGCACTAGTTGCCAGCCCATGGGGATCGGGAACACCCTTTAGGCCTTGTCGCGCACCGGCTCGGGTGGCCGGTTCAGGGTCGACCCAGGTTGGTTCGTGAAAAAAATTTATCAGAGGTGGCCCTTGTTATTTGGGGTGTTTGGTAGTTGGAGATTATTATTGTCGGGACTCGAGAGGTAGGAACGAGAAGGGAGTCATGAACCCTTGCTCGTTCCGAACCTTGAGTTACAAGGGTTAGTTCGGGACTTGAATATTTTGCCTTTTTTTGGATTGAGGGATGATAACGGAGGCAAACTGGTGTTACGTCGTGATTTCACATGGAGTAGTGACCCATGTAGAGTCCGATTACATGGTTTAAAATCCATCCTAGTTGTTAATGATTACTTGGTGCATGACCCACTACCATGTCGTCGAATTAAGCATGACTAATAGTCCCTCACTCCACTAGTTTGATGCAAGTTGGACGTCATCTTAGTTTTGGTTGGTGTAAGTGTACTTTTGAAAAAAAGTTTTTTTCTTTTAAATAAAGAAAATTCTTTCTCTAAAATTGTTTTAAATTGGTAAAGTGAGTTTTGAAATTGAAGGTGTTTTGGTTTCAAAGTTTCGTTCTCGTTCGGAGTTGGTGAGGAAATGGTTTGGGTGTGACCCTTGGTATTCCTTATGAATGATCCCATGTGTGCGGGTTTGTGCGAAAAGTGCATGAGAGGCACTTTTTGTGGATGATGTGAGTGGAATAGATGGACACGCATGCGATGATTCATGAGATGCTATAGGTGTTTATTTGAAACCAAAGGTTTGACCTTGCCTTTCTAAAATGACTTTTGAAAGAGGAACATTATTTTAGAAATTATCTTTTGTTTTAGAAAGTGGGTTTTGTGTTTGGAAAGTAGCGTTGAAATAAGAAGGTTTTGAAATTGAAATGAAATGGAGATTTTAAAAAAGTGCATTTTTGGCGGGCATTCCAGTTGTTGGTATGCGATTGTCCTTTTGATTAAGATTTGATTGGATGCTGATTTTTTGCTTTGGGTTTTTATGTTCATTAAACAATGTCACCCAGAAAGATCCCCAAAGTTTCTAATGAGTCATGCCTAGTTTCTAGTCCTTCTCGGACATTTCCTATTCTTCGTGGTGATCGAGGCCCATTAGAAGCAGTAGAGTGTCTTGAAAAGGTGGAGCGTGTCTTCAGAATGTTGGGAACTCCTGAGGCTATTAAGGTTCGTGCCGTTACGGGATTGTTTTGGGGTCCATCTTTGGACTAGTGGAAGATGATTTCCCCACCGTAAATGAAAGTTAAAATTATGTGGGATGTCTTTAAAACCATTTTCATCCAATTTTTTATACTTGAAGAAGTGAAGGTGAAGAAAAAGGGAGAGCTCATAAATATTCAACATGGTCAACAAATGGTGAAGGTATATGTTGAACATTTCAAGGAACTGATTTTCTTTTCTCCAGAGGTAGTGTCGCATGATCTCATGTAGACATATCTTTTCAATGGGGGTCTTCATTCAGATATCAAGGAACAGGTCCTCCCTTATAAAGACCATCATTTCGAGAAGCTGGTAGAGGAAGCGTTTTTAGCTGAGTTGGTTTCTGGAGTGTCGGTGGTCAGTAGTCCAGCGTACCCAGTTATTCGTAAGGTTTCCCTATCTGGCGAGGAAAGGATTCTAGAGGAACTTATTCCTAAGAATTTATCCCCTTTGTCTATGGTTTCGGATTTGTCTGATCATTCAGTGGTATTCTATCAGTGCGATCGTTTTGGGTATTTAAAGCCATCCTATCGCAACCCACCAAAGAAGTGTCATCGCTGTGGCTGTCTGGGTCATCTGGAGAAGTTTTACAGGAAGTGACGCCTGAAGAAGACATCCTGATTGGAGGATGCTAGTGCTTGAATGTGAGGCAGAAAATGCTTGAGCCATCAGAGCCCCAGCCACAGGTCCCGGGGTGAAGCTCACGCACAGTCAGGAGTTGTCGGGGGTGTAAAGCCTCAGCCCAGTTTGTGTGTTTCATTTTGGAATTGAGACTTTATAAAAAAAAATTTGATCTTGTTTCACTGCTGCTAGATTTTTTTATTTCTTGTAAGTTCACCGTTTTATTGTGAAGTTATGATGGATATGTTTTATTATAATTCAAGACGACATGTTAATGGAATGTGAGTTTTTGAATCGTGCATTTATCTTGAAGCGTGTTTGACCATTGTATGCTTTGATCTTGATTTAGTTGTGTTCGTTTGGAGATGTTTGTGTCTTGTGGAACCGGGGAGCTATGTGTTCAACTCACTGTCATGGTTAAGTCCTTCTCGTGGGTTTTCTTTAGTGTTGATGGTTTTTTGTTTGGATAGGTTGAGAGGTCCCGCGTGGGATCCTCTCTCCAGGGTGATGTGCTTGGGTTTTAAATTTCTGTTCTAGTAAATTCCTTGTGGTGGGGAGAACCCTCTCATTTTTTCCCATTCTCTTTTGTTGGGGCTTCTCTTGAGTTGGTCGGGTGTGACTTGTGGAGTGAATAGTACCCCCAATGTTCATGATTTTTCTCTCTCACATTTTTGTTTGGGCATGGACTCGAGTTTTGGTAGTCCTCTGGATTGGTGACTTTCTGGGGGCAAGAATGTTTTTGTGGTGGGGATAATTGTCACACCCCAACCGGGATGACGGGCAACTTGTGTGCGCTTTATAAATGCAGCGTGACAAGCGCGCAATTTAACCCCGTAATCAATCTGCATGAGATGACATCGTTCGAGTGTAGTTTGCTTGACTGCGCGCTTGACGACAGGCGATTCGTTCAGCTGTTCAGCGTTCGAAATTAATTTATTAATTAATTTATAATTAATGTGAATAAAAGTTATGTTTTTAATTATATTTATTATTTATTATCATTATTATTATGATTACTAATTATTATTATTATTATTTATTATTATTATTAATGATATTATTATTAGTATAACTAAAAGGTTGAAAAAAATTGTTTTTTAGAGTTTGTGAAACCATAAGGGGGCACCACAGCACCCCCCCCCCCCTTCGCCTCCCTCCTCTCCCGCAAGCTAAGCTATGCTACTCTCCCACCGGCCTCCCTCCCTGTAACCCGCTCGTCATCCGACCTCCAGCACCCTCCGCATCTCCCGACCGAGCCGCTGCCCGATCCCAGCTCTCGTCGCCCCGATCCCGGTCGGCAGTCACCCCCGCCGGCCTCTGGACCTGCTCCCGGTGCCACCTCCCCCACCCCCCACCCCCCTTGTCAGACTTTTTTCTAGTGAGCACGACCTCGTGACCCGCGCCGGCAGCTGCTCCCGCCGGCCTCTGGCTTCGCCTCTGACCGCCGGTTTTTGGCGGCACTCCCCCATCACAAGCAGCACCCCGGTCGTCGTTCTGTGCTGCCCCTACCAGCGCCATCCTCCTTATTCCAGTGAACCCAACTGCCCGTCGCCTCCTCTGTTGGCTGCCCGTTTGCATTGGCTGCCTCCCTTGGCACTTCCGGCTCCCTGCAGCGCCTCTCGGATGCCTCACGCAGCTCTGTTGCACCTCCGCTTTGACGCTCTGGCCTCCGCCTTTCCACGCCGGCCTCCGCCTTACCGCGCCAGCTTCCACCTTGCTGTGGCATGGCCACGGTTCCCCTCTCCAGTAGCCATCTTCTCTCTCGGTCCTGAGTATATTTTAGATAGATTATTATTATTATTTGATGTCTTTATGCAATTTGATTAATTTCCTAAATGTCGTGTTTGAGCCCGTTTGTTTTTCTTTATGGTGCGTGTGTGTGAAGGGACCGCGAGGCTCGGTTTATCCTTCCACTGAAGTGACATCACGTATTTGCTTGGTTTGAGGTAGTAGAATCCGTATTTTCCTTTCCTATTAAGTACATTCAATGCTTGATCAATTTAATTAAATTTATGATTTAATTTACACATTTGAAATACACTTAGTCATTCTTATTTTGTGTTTTAAAATTAGTTATTCTAAAAATAGTTTGAGGAAATATTTCATCTTGTTATACACTGTTTGTAAATTATTTGGTTTGTTAAATAAATGGTTTAAAGGTTGTTTAATTTGTTTATAATTTTTGTTTTACAAACTTCTTGGTTCACTCATTTAATTGTTTATAAATTGTTCGGGTTGTTTATAAAGTTTCTATCACTTTAGAGTTTTAAGCGACTTGATGAAAACTGCTCTGGTGTGTGAGTGTGTTGAAACTGTGTGCCTGTATGGCTCTTAGTGTGGGTTTGGTGAAATATTCATATGATCTTTTGTCTCACTCTTTTGAAACGTTTTATTAAACGATTAAATGATTTTTATGAGTATGTGTCTCTCATGACTTGGCCCGTTTGGCATGATTTACAAGTTTCATGTTCTTCCTTTTGGAATGTTAAAGGCCGGTTTGGAACTTTAAACTTAAAAGTGATGTTGTGTTGATTTTTATAAGGGAATGTGGTTGGAGAATGAGTGAGTTCCCAGTTGTCAACCTAAAGAATTTTTGTTATGGTTTAGCTGCTTAGATGTTGTAAAGGCCCATTTGGCACTTTATTTAATATGAAATGTATGTATCTAAATGTGGGGTACCATTATATAAGGGATATCCCTTTGGGGTTATCGTAAATTGGTGTCCGTGTTTGGCGTAGGAAAGTGCGGAGAGATGAGTCATGCGTGTGAGGGCCTCCTACTTACACAGTGATATAACTACCATGGGTTCCTGGGTGTCTTATAGATTATCATGTGACGATTTCTCACCAGTCCTGATTAGATGGGTTGGTGCCCTCTAGAAGATTGAGAGGCCAGGTGGGATTTGCCACTGATTTTGTCGTGAGGGCGATCAGTGGGTTATAGACTATGGGGCTTCACCATACGCCGGAAGGTGGTTCCGAACCAAGTGCATCCAGGGGTTGTATAGGGATGTTCAGGATCGCCCACAGTTTCAGCGTGTATTACTTGTTTACTTTCTACTTCACTAGGTTATTTTCAGCCTATACTGTTTACATGTTTCTTTATAGCACATACTTGATATCATTTGTACCTGGTTTTGCTTATAAAATAGAAAATGGTTTGTAAATAATTTATAGTGTTCATTGAATATTCAAATGGGAAAAAGGTTGTTGTGTATTTTAAAATTTGAAAACCCTATTTTTGTAGTTGTATTTCAAACTTGTGTTAATGGATTGTTTGAGGAAAGTATATATTTGGATTTAGTGGTTTACTTTGGCATCCCTACTGAGAATTTTGTGCTACCACCTATATTTTACATTTTTATTTGCAGATTCTGTTTTTCTTCAAGTTTCTCTTTAGTGACTGCTCGTATTGGGAGCAATTATTGTATTTGGTTTGGTGGTGACCTTGAAGGTCACATGGAGGTTTGTCCAGATTTATTTTCTATCTGCTTCTAGTTTTAGGTTTTTCAGTCTTTACTTGTTTTCTTGTCTTTCTTTTATTGGCCAAATTGTTCCCACTTGTTAGTTTTGATGCCCGGAACTAGTTGTCAGCCCATGGGGATCGGGAACGCCCTCCGGGCCTTGTCGTGCACCAGCTCGGGTGACCGGTTCAGGGTCAACCCAGGTTGGTTCGTGAAACTTGTTGTCTATGGTGAACTTATTTACATCTTGGTAATCGATAAACAACCACATTGATCCATTCTTTTCCTTGTAAAAGATAACCAACACACCCCAAGGTGATTAATTGGTGAATAAAAACCCTTTTTCCAAAATTTACTATAGTTTCTTCTTCAAATACTATAATTTTACCAAGTCTATCTTATAGGGAAATTAAGAGATGATAGTGAATCCATGTAAAAGATCTATTGAGAAATCTACCTCATGATATAGGGGAAGACTGAGAAACTCTTCAGGAAATACATCATTATGTTCCCTTATAATAGGTATTTCCTCAATTTTGGTTCTTTACTCTAACTCAACCATTTTTTAAAGATATTTTTCTTCATTGGGTATCAATACCCAAACCATTTATGGATTTTACAAAGGAGATTCATAATATTACTCTTATTTTTATAGGTGCATGGAATGGTTTGGAATTTAAAAAAAGATTTTTTTTTCCAAAATATGATGTGGGATCGATATAATGAGATATAATACATTACTAGTATAGAAACAAATTACACTAAGAAAAATATTATGATATTCTTTGGAAGAATATTCTTAGAAAGTCTAACATGTGAAGAGTCCAA
This sequence comes from Viscum album, assembly GCA_963277665.1. Taxonomy (NCBI): domain Eukaryota; kingdom Viridiplantae; phylum Streptophyta; class Magnoliopsida; order Santalales; family Viscaceae; genus Viscum; species Viscum album. The sequence goes on along the minus strand of OY728148.1, from coordinate 822,605,638 downwards.
CACCTGGGTTTCCTTGATCACACCACTATGTGTTTTTAAGGATATCTCTCCTTCAAGGTATTGGGGTTGTGATTCAACAGTTCTATCAAAATTTTGGGATACAAAGGAATAAAAATAACTAGAATCAAATGAATATTTTTTAATTCTTGAGTGAATAGTAAATGTGCCTTGTATGACTTCATTTTCAAGTTCCACCTCTATGGTAGGGATGGAATAAAAATTATCTTACTCCTTCGACATTAGTTGTTACTAACACTGATTACACTAAAATGACCATTTCTTAGTGAACTAACATTCATAGTTACCTTACTCATTGTAGTTGAATGCTTGAACCTTGGGTGATTAATTTGGAGGTTCATTACTTTCCTCTATCACATTGTCTTGCATCCTTATATCTCTTCGACATTCATTATCTTGGTGAAATTATATCCCATTATTAAAGAATTTATTTTTCCATTTTATTAAATTTCCATGATGCTTATGCCCTCATTTTTTACATATGAGTGGTTGAATCTTGTTTCCACCCATTTTCATTTGATCTCCCAGATTGGAACTCCAATCTTTTATTCTTAACTCCATGTGCATGGGACCATTATCCAAACTGAATATATACTCTGAGAGCACATCAAAATACTTCATAACTCTAAAATTCTTAGATATATAGATCCTTTTGAATGTGTGGTTTTAAACCACTAAATAATCTATCTGGTTTTCAATCATTATTGATAACAAAACCTAAGGTTTAACTTACAATTATTGTGAAAACTTTTTTATAAGCTATGATAGATTCATTTTTATTTTGATTAAACACAATGAATTATCACTCTATCTATATTTAAAGGTTTTGAATGAAATACTTGTTATGAAATAAATTCTTAATGACTTCCCACTCCATTTATTCTATTTCAACTTTGGACTTTGTATTCATTATCAGTACCCACCATTGATTGGCCTCCCCATAAAAATGATTGGAAGCAAAAGTAACCTTCTCATTATCATAATATTGAACCATATGAAATATTTTCTCCATTGAGATGACCTAATGTTCCATAACAAGTGAATTATAATATCCTCTAAATTTCAGTTGTTGTTGTTTCATAATGGACTCAATATCTATTTTCTCATTCATAAATTAAGGAATATATTCCATGTGATTCAGGTTATTTCACATAACCTCTCACAGTAGGGTAAGAATCACTATGAAGTTTTAAGCCTTACCTACTATTGAATTTTTAATATAATTTAGACAATCATTACATTATCCCTCACATAGGTCGTTGGTATGGTTTATCCTGGTTCCCACTAACTTCTAAAATATAAAAGGATTGAACAAAATATAATATAATAAATAATTAATAAATAATTTATTATCATGTGCATATAAAATATAAGGTCATATATTATGGGACCCCTATGTTTAGACATTTTCTCAAATGTTATTAGGATTATAGAACATAATAATTTTATATTTCTAAAACAAATAATTTATTTTGCTATATGATCTTCATAATGGTTCGTATAGAGTTAGTAACTAACCAAAGAATATCTCTAGGGGTGTCAAGAAAGGTGTGCAGTAAGGACCCCTTTTCTTGCACCCAGTGAAGATCAAGTTAATATCTAACGCACCCTTTTAATGGTTATTACCCCAATGTGAAACTATGATAGAGCCACATATACATGTAGTATAGATATAGGTATTTAATTCCTTAATAACCACATACTCTCATACCTTACGAAAACATTGGATTTTTCCCTTAAAACTTAATCTTATCCCTAGGGGTTTCCCTAATGATTTTTATTCCTAATTACTGAATTAACTAAATAATAACATTGTTGTAAAATATAGAAACCCAAATTTTTAATACGTGACTATTAACTCATTTTTATGATAAAAACATAGTATTAATACATCCAAATATATAATGTTTTAGTATGTTGGGTAAACTCGTAGCACACACCACTCCTACATAAAAAACTTATAAATTATTTAATTACATATTCTTTATCCTCATAAAATATCTCACCTTATCATTAGTACATGTAATCTCTTAAATATATACATTAAAGAAAGGGGTGAGATAAAATCCCAGTAAGGGGGGGGATAACAAAGAAGGAATAAGATAGATGAATCAAAAGTACATGGGTGAGAAAAATCATCTTAAACATTTCATAAGAATGGGATCATCATTATAATTGTGGGGTAAATATTTGAGAAGGTATGGAATTTGAAATATGTATAACAATGAAACACCAAAATATAGTTTTCAAATACCACACATAGTTTTGGACAATTCCAACCTCACCTTCATGTATAACATTTGTACATAAATAGTAAGATCCTAATTGTGAACAAAGATAGCGTTTTTTCATTGATAATAAACATAATATCGTGAGATATATAACATTACCCAATACATTTCAGGGATATATAATTCAATTCACACCCTTAACATCATAAAATTTTCATAATCATACATGACACACGAAAATAAATCATATAATAGTCATAGTCTTGAAAAAAACCCATAGAATGGAATGGGTTTCATAATAGTTTTTAAAATCATACTTTTATGAATAAAAATTGGGGTTTCCAAATTAATAATGTAAATCATATTTTATAATAAAATATCATCATTCTTGAGTTTATGAGAAACAACTCAAGATGAAACATTGATATATTCTAGAATATAATGTCTCATTGAAAAATATTTGTAATTGGATTAAAAAACATTTGAAAATTATATAAATATAAATATACCAAGATAGAAATGAAAGGAATGGTGGATAGAATTTTTAGGTACATTAGAATATCATCCATACATAAACCAAAGTGAAATATTAGATAAAAAAATAAATAATTGGGTTCGAGAATACCCTACCTTAAATCTCAATTTATTTCATCACCTCTTTCCCTCCTGTATAAAACAAATAGGTCTATTAAAACATGAAAATAGAATTTATTTATTTTAAACATTTACACTCTTGATAAATTATAATAATTTTATTCTATTTAGTAATTCTATTTGTTAAAGGTAAATCATTTTGATATCATATTTTCTTTAAAATATCCCATCTTATTTCAATTTAATGATATTTTTTTATTATTATTTATACAATATCAAGATTAACTAAAGAATAGTAGAAATAAATATATTTATACATTTATATATTATTATAAAATATTATCATCCATAATAGTTGGTATAGTTTGAGATTTGGAAACGTCCACATCGGTGGTTAGCCGACTATTGATGGGATATTGTCAAAATAAGCAGAAAGAGAAGTACAAAATAAAATATTTATTAAATATAATCATTATAGTTGGTTAAAATCGTTAATATAATTTTAACATATAAATAAATTATTTTCTGAATATTTGGGTTTGAAATAAATAGTGGAAAAGAGGACTATAAGAGGAAAATGATAGAAAAAGATGATGAAAACTTACACTCTTTTTGGTGTAGAATCATTTCTATGACACTCGAATATTTTAATGATTGGATTTTGATTACTATAAAACCCCTAAAGATTCTAAGGGTCTTGAGAGGGATGATTTGGGAAGAGATTTTGATTTGATAAGTGGAAGGAAAGTTTTATTTTTATGTGAGGGGTGAGGGGTTCTTTATACTGGAAGAGAGGGGAATTTAAGGATAAAATAATGAATAAAATATAATTTCCAAGGAAAACCTTCTTGTAGTGATATATTTTACATTATAACTCACATTTAAATAAAATAAAATTGTATTAGGACTTTAAATCCATTTATAATATAAATCATTATTTATTTTTAAAAGGAAAGTGTAAAAAATAAAAAATATTATATTAATGGAATAATTTAGACTTTAGACTTTTGAATGTACTTTCTTGGTTTTTAAGAAAAGTTTATTGTATTTAAATGACTCATTTATCTCGTTAAATATATATTCACTCAATCCAGAATTTCTATAATTTATTATTTAATTATTAAATCATATACAATAACATGACCCTAGTCATTAACACATACTATTACATGATGTCTAAACATAAATATCCCATAATACATCACAAGTATCATAGTGGCACAGTTTCTTGGTAATTCTAGGTTCATATTACATCAAATGAAACTAAAACATAAAATACTCAATTTATACTCCATAATGAGATCCTAAATCAATTTAACCTCCTAAAACTACATAGGATAACTTATGGAGTATATTAATAAAGGGGTGAGATAAAAATATTAGTAAGGGAAGAACATGAAATTGGAAATAAAAATTGGAGTAAAAGGTCTATCCTTATATCAAAAAATAAAAGTCTCATGAGTAATCACAAGGAATCATAACATAACAAACATGGTATGATAATTTCATAGAAACATGAGAAATGTGGTAGAAATATATAACCTAACAAAAAAAATTGTCAATGATCACTTTATATATAATATCACATGGATTAAAATGTCTCATAATGGATTAGTTTTACTCCCTAATCCCATACACAACATCTCGTGAGACTAAAGCATTAACCAATGCGTTGAAGCGTTGTCTGGGTGCACCCATCATAAAAATATCATGATATATGTGTTAAAAATTAAGGAATTAAATCATAATTTATAATGTAATAATTCTCCATGGAAGTAAAATGGGTTCAATGGTATTTAAATAGATCATAATTAATGTAAATGGCATAATAAAAGAATTTGATAAATGAAATTGAGGCATGTATTTCCCCGTAAAAGTTAAGGAGAATAAGATAGGCATATATGTGAGATACATATACATATATTTTATAATCATTCCATAACATTAAAGATGTATAAAAGAGACATATTGTTTGAGATAGAATGGTTAGGTCCTGAATAAAAGGGTGTTTTATAATGATCTCTTACCTTGAGCCAGATTCGTCATGTGCGTTCATTTTGATGATGTTCGGATCATATATCCAAAATCAATTTGGTAAGTTGACTAAATAAAAATATATTACTAATTAAAAATATCTAGAATAATAATAATGACATAATTATCAGTTTTATAAGTCATTTAAACTTTTAAAACAAATCATTAAGGATACTTTGGAAAAAAAACTATGTTACAATCAATGAGACAATAAGTCATACATATACCAGAGTTACATTTCCATTTTTCAACGATCATGATGGAAAGAAGGTAAGTGTTATTTTATCTTTATATAATGATAAATAAATCAAAATATAAAATTATTCATTTAAATATCTTATGCAAACCATCCATGTGATTTGTTAATAAAAACAAATCATATAACTTTGGGATGCGGTAGTACGCCGTACACACGAATGATGTTATTGATTATTTAATGGGTGGAAAGGAAATAAATTATAGGATAAATTTATTTTATATAATGATTAATATATTATTAATATCATATATAAACATAATATGTGTCATTATTACCTTCCATGTAAACAGTAAGTGAAAAATAAATCACATCGCTTCGCGAGGTAGTAGTCCTCTAAACACCTGAGAGACGTTATCGTATTTTCTATAAAATAGAATGTAAGAAGTTATATATGATATTTTAATACAATAAGTATAATTATATATGAAATATAATATATAAAATTATATAAAAAATTATATCTAGTCGTGAGAAATAGTTATGGAAAACTAATTGCACTAGTACGTGAGGCGGTAGTCCGTCGTACACATGATCGACGGTTTCATTTCCCATTTAATGAAAGTAGATATGTATTTAGAATATTACATTAAAATAAAACAATTAATTATATTTTATATAATTATTTTATTATATTATCATGTTTTTTATGATTTTAATGAAGTAGATGAATAAATAAACAAATATAATCGGTGAAGGATGTTGCCTTTACTTCGGACAACTTCTTTAGGTTTTCACCAAAATCCTTCCTAGGTTATCTTTATGATAAAAAAAGTAATATATGATGTTTATAGGGAATTAATGAAGTTATTTTGTTAGGTAGGGTTCTATAAATTAATTTTTGAATTGTGGAAATGACAGGATAGGGGATACCTTATATAAGGGAGGAGGAGTGGCATTCTTGCAAATACACAAAACTATTTAATAATGGGAAGTCTCTCTAAATCCAAGTTCCTCTAAAATTGAAAAATAAATTATTATAGGTGATATAAGTTTGATAAACACCTCTTCTACTCAAAATAAACATTCTTTAAACTAATTATCCACTTTACCTCAAAGTATCTCACTGTTTCTCTTTTAAACTTTTTACTATGATAATAATTATTTTTACTTTTTATACTTTACATTGTGAAAAAGATAATATGTACATATTATGTAATATAAATTATTATAATTATAAATATATAATATTTATTATCAAATTAAATTCACATAATTGGTATAATTTAATTTAAAATTAAACTCATAAATGTGCTAAAAACGGTTTTTCAAGAAAAGTATTTGTCAAGCAAAAAATAATATTTAAATAACTATATGAAAGGTAATAAAAATTAAATTAATTAAAATAAAAATTCATAAATATATAATCCATAAATATAATTTAAATAATTCCTTGTTATGGGTTATTTTAATTAATTAAAATTGGAAAACAATATGCCCTTTAAAATAGTTTTCAGAGAAATGTGTTTTGAAGCCTAAAAATAAACTTATAATAAAATCCATAAATAATATGATTTACATGTAATTAATAAAATTTGATATAAATAATTATTTCTTATGTTACATTTAAATAATACTAAAATAATAATGTGAATATTTAATTAATTTATTTAATAAAAAGAAATACTAGTTTTACCAAAAGACGGTATTTGTCACTATTCACTGAAAAATCAATATTTTCGTATAAATTTGAAACTTTTACCCAAAGTAAATTTTTATATTTTGATTCAAAAAAATAATTTTACTTTTTAAAATAAATTTTCAGTAATTGCAAAAAATTAATCATTTTTATTTCTCACAAAATGAGCACAATGCATTTTTCAAGACACCGTATTTTTTAGAAATAAGGTGATTTTGATTAAAATTTTGTGATTAGTTAGTATGAATTTATAAATAAATTTTTATTTAGTAGTATATTTACGTAAAAGTTATAAAGTGGTTAATACTACTCATACCTTCTAATTTAACCGCTAGGATATTATCGTCATATTTAAAAAATAAAAATATTTAAATATTCTAGTGTGGTGTATAAAAACATAGTGTTTCATGTAACACAAGATATCAAATAAAAAATATATTTAAAGATAAATATATTATAAATTCTTAGTGTGTTACATTATCTACCCCCACCCAAATAAATTTTTTCTTTGCAATTTGAACTTAAACTCATAAATCAAGGGTTTGACATTGGAAATTACGTTTGTTGGAAAACCACATTGTAAAAAGGATCTATAAAAAATATATTAATAAGAGAAAAGTGGGGCATATGAAATTCATCTATAATAACATATACTATGTATCCAAATAAGAGAACATTGTTGGTGTGTAAAAGCCTTTATTTGGAAAGAATATTTGTGTAGGAGGTAACATTATAAACTTTTTTATAAGATAAGAGACCATAAATTCATAGAAAATAAATAACATTTTTATTTCAATATACCTTTCCTAAAGTTAAGGTATACTATTTAAATTTGGAATAAGAAAATAAGAAAATATACCTACTTGAAAGGTATAATTTTATCCATTAATAATTTCCACCACAATCGCATCCTTTCATCTAACGATGAGTATTCAAGATGAATTTTTCATACATGAATCACTAAAATAAACTTATAACATATCAAATAATAACAAGTTATTACTTCTATATAACTAAAAAATGGTTAGAAAATTTTAATGTAACGCCAAAAATATATTAATATATTAATCTCCAATATTCGTCAATAAAACCAATGGTTTAATATATATCATTCCTTACAAAAATAACCTTATATCTCAAATAACCTAAATAGTCTCAACATGAAAGAATGTTTTAACCTACAATATTATCTCATACCCTTAAAGGTACATATCCAAAAACACAATATCATTCTTTCCATTTAATCCTTTATATTAAACGTAAAGGTTATTTATACTTCAACCTAATAAAACACCTCCTAGATTATCATTAATCGCCTCAAAATATAAAAAAATCAAAAATATATGATCCTAAAATATTTTTCCAAATATAAAAATATAATTTATCTATTAAATAACTTAAATAAAAACAATTTAATACTATATAGTACATCACATAGGCGAGTGGTAGGTGTTTTTGCAACAACCCCAACCCCATTAGCCCAAAGTAAATGGTTATTTTATTACAGTGGCATAGATACAAGAAATCACATCACTAAGGATTGATCAGTTTAGTAGTATTGAAAAACTATACACAAACATTGTTCCTTTATTATCTTTTCAATTAATCATTGAGTATAAAAAATGAAAGTAAACTACTTCCTCGACACATATTCGAAGATTTCATCTTTATAACCTGGGGAAGGAGAACAAGTAAAAGGGTGAGCTCAAATGATCAGTAATGATTATATACATTATAAATAAGAATCAATAATAATTTAAGAATAATAAATAATGAATAATCAATATGGAATGGTAAATTACTGGAAAAAACGTTCCATTTAATCAATAAACTAAGAATGAAAATGCATCTATATATTTAGTCATAGTTAAAATATCATTGATTCTAATAACTGAATATTGAATAAAAGAAAATAATAATTATTGGATGTCATGTTTCTGGAACATGAACCACTACCATCAATACCTTTCACAAGATGGTTTAATTATTTGGGTATAAAGTCATCTAATTCTTCCCGGAAACAAACATGAAGGGTTTGTTGCTAACTGATTTGTCTTATTATAACTTTTGATGCATTGAGGAGTGATATAATGTCAGTCCCCATATGTAACTACAAATACAATGAATTTTTCAGAAATATATTTATTTCATTAACAATATGCCTTATCAAAATATTTATATTTATTAGAGGATACATATTATCAATGTTTCCCCAGTTAAAACAACATTAAAAGTAAACACCGAATGTAAAAACGTTCTACGGCTTAGAAAATTATCATATCCATTATAATATAAATATGGATATTTAATTAAATATTAAATTAATTATGATAATAAATAAACAGGTAGTAAAAAAGGAAATAATTCATGAATATGGCTTTTTCCTCGCATAAATTAAAGTGAGATAAAATGCCCTTACAATATGACTAAAATAGTTCTTCACTTATAATTAATGTCATGGATAATCATATTATATTAATTAATTACTTAATTAAGAAACTATTAAACCTATATTTTACATATTATAATTTTACTATATTAGTTTACAGATATTTCGATGAGTTATGAAGTTTAATTTCATTGTTCCGGGAGAGTTCATTTGATGGTTTTATTGTCGGTTCCCTTATGCATAATTATGGGAGTTCTTTTCAAATGGAAGAAAAACTCAAGAAGTGAGATTATTTAGTATTAATTATATTCAATAATTTTAAATGGTCTCAAATATATTATGGTTATATTTTATGAGGATTACTCATTAGATAAAAAATTGATGAAAATATTTTAATTTATTTTGGCGGTTATTACAACCATCAAGAACTTGTATCGTTTTACTTAATATAATGTTTATATGTTGGTTATAGAATAAGCTATAACTTATAATATGTATATTAAAATATTATTTAACTATAATAATGTTTTTATAACTATCCAATATGGAGGTAATGGAAATTGAAAAATTGTCGTCAATGAAGGTGGTGAATTGAAAAATCACACACAATGTTTTCCTTTTAAAAAAATAAAAGGAGAAGAGAAGGGATATAATGATGTATATTCCATTAACAAAATAAAATTAATGTATATGTATGATACTGGATTTATCATGTCACTTTTGACTTGGTAGGTTAGGAGATAATAAGAAAAGAAAATAAATTAAAAGAAAAAGAAGGGGGATTTTATCTCTTGAATATCATCTCCTTGAGAACCTCCTTAAGACACCTAGATTTGATCTCATGGTAATTATTTTAGGTCTTTTACATGGGTAAGATTCTTTGTAAGGTAATTGGGCAGAATTTATATATTCATTATGTCTAATAATATGTGGGTATAAGGGGTGGTGAGGGTGGTATTTAAAGGGGGAGGAGATGGATGTTTTTTTTTATTTTATTCATTTATTTATTATTTTGGCTTCAGACTATCAATAGATTTGATTCACATGACTAAATATAGTAACCAGATCCTTTTAGTTTGAACTAATATGTTATTACCTTATAAATACATCATAAATTACTTAAAAATTAATTTATCTCATTATAATGTTAAATACCTTAAATTATTGTATTTCACTATTCATCAAAAATACAACTATTTTAGAAAAATACCAATAATCCAACCTAATAATTTTTTAGTGTATATATTTCAAAAATAGACTCTATTTTAGGAAAATTATTTTATAAATATGATAAATTTAATTTCTAATTAAAATCATCATTTATTTGAAAAATACCGATTTTAATATTATAAACGATTTTACGACACAATGAAAATTTAATTATTGCCTCATAAAATTATCTTATAACTATAATACAATAAAATATTAATTTTTGAATCTATTCTCTAAAAATAAATTTTATTTTAAATCATTATTTTAATTATAAAATTATAGGTAAACACATTTTTTCACAAAAATAGAAACAATTAATTTGTCATTTTTAAAACATTAAATTATATATTTCATGATATAAATTTATCATACTTTCATTAATGAGATACCTAAATTTTATATATACTTTCATAGGTGAGGTTATTATTCTAATGGCCACATTTCTATTCCTAATGGTCACATTACTATTCCAATGGTCATGTTAAATTATTATAAGTTTACAATTGTTCATTTATGCTCGGTGTTGTATGCAACATAAGCTATCGAATAGATTTAATTTATTTAAGAAGATAAACTCTGTAAAATATCAATGAGTTATATTCTCCCCTCCTTTGAAAATTTCATCTTCTAATTTTATCATGAATATTACCTTCTAAACTAATGAGAATAGTTTAATTCATAATATCCTCAGGTTCCCATGAAGCTTATTTCATTTTATGGTTTGACTAAATATCTTTTTCCATTTGAGCCATCCAATTTCTCAATAATTTATATCAAGTGGAAAGTTTCTAGGTAGGCACTTCACAGTTAGAAAAATAAGGTTCTAGTTCTATTTATTCATACGTTTGTAAAAGCATTGTTTATAGCATGTACTTATTTAACAATAATATGTGGAACACATCATGAACTTTGGAGAGACGTTGTGGAATTTATAATCAATAATATATAGATCCAATTATTTCTAAAATTTCAAATGGTCTCATATACATGGGGCCTAGTTTCCCTTTCTTACAAAACCTTATAACACCCTTCTATGGATATACTTTTAAAAAGACATGAACAACTACTTGGGATTCCAAATCATTTCTTTGGTTATGGGAATAATTCTTTTTTTTACTTTGAGATCTTTTAATATAACCCTGAATATTATTTACCTTTTTAGTTGTCTCTTGAATAAGTTCTAGTCCTATCAGTTTCCTCTCAAAAACTCCATCCTAACATGTTGTAGTATGAAATCAGTTTTATATAATTCTTTATACGGATCCATTTGAATACTAGAATAGAAACTATTATTTTAGGAATGCTCTACCAAAGAAAAATATTGATACCACATACCTTGAAAGTCAAGTGAGCATGATCTCAATGTGTCTTCCAATGATTTAATAGTCATTTCAAATTTTCCATCAGTTTGAGGGTGATAAGTAGTACTCAAATGAATATTAGTATCCAAATCCCTATAAATACTCTTCCATAATTTTGATGTAAAATGGGTATATCGATAAACACAATAGATAGAGGTGCACTATGAGGTCTTACAACTTCATTCATATAGAGTATTTCTAGGCTATCAATAGTAAAATCTTCTCTTATATCATGAAAATGTGCCAACTTTTTTAGACGATCACCAATAACCCATATCATGTCATTCCTTCTTGGTTTCCTTTGTAATCCTATGAAAAATCCCATGGTAATGTCATCCCAATTCCATATAATAATAGGTATAGGTTACATGATTCATCTAGTATTCTCTCTCCCAACCATCACTTATTGAAAAACTATACATCTTGAAATATAGTCAATAATTTCCCACTTCACATTATCCCAACAAAAATGTTCTTTCAGATCTCTATACATCTTGGTACTACCTAGGTGTATAGAGAAATTTGAGCAATGATAATTATCCAATAGTTTTTTATTTATCTCGGGTATTGATGGAACAATAACCTATTTCTAAATTTCAGAATTACATCTTCATACACAAAGTCTACCAATATTCTATCTATAATGGATTTAGTTTTCTTTTAAAAATTATCATCATGAGATAGGGAGATTTTTATCTTTTCAAGTTAAGATGGTTTAACAATTATTTGGAAAAAGGAGAGATGTTTCCTCTTTTTTAACAATTAACTTATCCATATTTACTAAATCCATGTACATTGGATTTATATTAATCCTCATTTTGGTTAGAACACCATGATCTTTCCTACTTAATGCATCTGTTATCTAATTTTATTTTCCTGGGTGAGTAACTCAGGCCATATTCTTTATATCATTTTGATTTCTTTCAATGTAAATATTTATTTCAAAATCATGTGATTTGTATATATCACACTTATTTCACCATAGATATAGTGTCTATATATGTAAAGAGTAGGGATTACAACTTCTAAATCAAGACCACGAGATGGATAGTTTTTTGATATTGGTCTTGTGTTAGGGATTAAATCAGCAATAAACTCACTTGCATGTTCCGTGGGGTGTCCAGGTAATTATTCAAGAAATACATCAATGTATTCTGGTAAATTCGGTACATACTAAATTCCAATATCACTTTCCTCAACCCTAGATGTTTTTTTTATCTTCCTATTCAATAATTTCATTTAATTGAGCTACTAGGGGTTGATATAGATAAGAATCATATGATGATGTTTATTCTCTAAAGATATTGAATTCTATATCTTCCTTATAAATAATAATTTACTTATTCTTACAATAAATTTTCACATAATATTTTGAAATCCATTCAATTCCAAGTATTATATCAAATTCTAACATAGGTATGATTATAAGTTTAAAAATAGAGAACATTTACATTTCATAATGGGTACTACCCGACACAATTTTTTCAATGGGGGTTCCCCTGAGAGTTTTTACTAACAACTCCCTTCTTAAATCAAAATGAAAATATATAATTCTCATGGAAACTAGGTAGATATAATAGATTGTGATCATCTAGAATCAAATAAATAAATTGATAAATTTGAAGATAGTATTAATGTACCTACCTCCACATCATTGGAATCTTTAACATCATTTATAGTGATCGCATAATCTTGTCCATCTCCCATTGGCCTCTTTTTTGATAGATTTCCTTAGCGCACTGGACATTAGTTTAAACAATGGACCATTTATTTATAGTTAAATAATAGAAAATAATTTATTTGTTTATTCCTATTTCATTCATTATCTTGATGACCCTTTTCTATGAACTTATAACAAACTCTTGTTCCTTTCAAGCATTTTCCATGATGATTATTTCCACAGTTTTTCATTATGGGAATTGGTTTTTTCACCTCTTCATATTTCATGATTTACCTTTTTCTTGGTTATCAGATGACCTATTATTATCATGATTTACCTTGAACATATAGGATATATTAAATTCAATCTATATTTTTATGGAACGTATTATTATTTCATCATATTATGAAATTTTTTGAGAATCCAATTCTCTTCAGAGACTTGGATTAATACCTTCAAATAATTGATCAATATGATTTTCCGAATAATGTATGTAATCCATAGAATACATAGTTATTCTTTAGAAGGTATCCTCGTACTCTAAAACACTATATTCTTCCTTTTTTATTAATTTACGAAATTTTCTCTTTATTTCAGTTCATTTCTCATGGGGGAAATATTTATAAATGAATGTTTCTTTAAAAGTTATACATTCCATGTCTTCTATTTTATCTTCCATTTTAGTTTGTAGGATCATTAACCTCAATTAATTATTATCTACCTTGATGAAATATACTGCTAATACTACCGTTCCCCTTTTATTATATCATATTTCAATAAATATCTTTTCAAGGGACTTGATCCACTACTCAGCTACCACTGTATTAGTAGTCCCACTAAAATCTGGGGAATTATACTACATGACACAATCCAATGTAGGTATAGTATGGTTATTAATCATTACCAAAATAATCTATCCTAATATGGTCATGATCTACTCAGCTTCAACACTAACTGTTTTGACTTTCTCGATGAGGAAATCCTTACATTGTTTGTGAGTATTGATTCAGTTTCTTTCATTAGGCACTCACTCTAAATAATGGAACGCACTGAGATAAATCATAATAATCATGATTATTGATCCAACAATTAAATATTAGTAATTATTAAAATTATAAGGTTTAATTAACATCTAATTCCCAAGGTTTCTACTAAAACTAATTTCAGACTAATTATAACAACCTCCACCCCAGTGTCCTAGAGTCGGTGGTCATTTTATTATTATGGCATTGATAAAAGATATCAAATCACCAAGGATTGATCAGTTTATTAGTATTGAATAACTATATACATATATGGTTCCATGATTATATTGTTAATTAAAAATATAACATAAATAATGAAAATAAACGGATTCCTTGACACTAATTTAATGATTTCAACTTCACAACCTGGGGTAGGAAAAAAATAAAAGGTTGATCTCAAATTTTCATTAAGTGTTACATATATAAGAAAGATGAATCAATAATAATTAAATTATAAAAAATAATGCATAATCATTATGGAAAGTTAAATAACCAAAAAACATGTCATTTAATTAAAAAACTGAGAATGAAAATTAATCCATAGATTTTTTTCATAATAAAAATTCCATGGATAGTAATAACATAATATTGAATGAAGGAAAAGATTAATTATTAGATGTTGTGTAACTAGAACATGAACCACTATAGTCAGGAACTTTCACAAAATGGTTTAATTCTGTGGGTATAAACCTATTTGATTTTTCTTAGAAACAAACGCGAGGGGTTTATTGCCCACTGATTTGTCTCTTGAGACCTGTCGATGTATCGAGGCATTATATAGTGTTGGGAATCGCCCATAACTTCAAATAATAATCATTTCTCACACATATATTTAATTCATGAATAATATGCCTTATCAAAATATCTATATTGAGTATAAGATACAAAGTTTTCAGTATTTTCATCATAAAAATGAAACTCAAATTAAATATCATATGTAAAAATGGTATATAGATTAGAAAATAATAATATCAATGATATGAGAAACATGAATATTTAATGAAATATTAAATGAATGATGATCATAAATAAAAGGGATATTACACAAAATAAATAAGTGACTAATATTAAATATGTCCCACCAAAATTAAATTGAGACGAAAAACACTTACTTTAGGTATGAAATCATTATAAACCTGTACTTAATGTCTTGGATAATAAAATTAGATTCATTAATTATTTATTTAATCAAAAATTAAACATATTTTTGATATATTATAATTTTATTATGCTCATTTATGGCTATTTTTATGAGTTATAATGTTTAATATCATTGTTCTGGGAGCGTTCATTTCATAGTATTATAGTCGGTTCCCTTGTGTATAATTATTGGGGTTACTCTAAAATGGAAGAAAAACAAAATAAGTGAAATTATTTTGTATTAATGAACTTCAAAAAGTTTAAATGGTACCATATATCATTTGTTTATATGGTATGAGGATGACTCATTTGATAAAACATTGATGCAAATGTTTTAATCTATTTTGGCAGTTTTAGAACCATCACAAACTTGTATCATTTTATTTTATATTATGATTATATGTTGGTTCTAGAATATGGTATAATATATAATATTTATAATAAAATTTATTTAACCATAATAATGGTTTTATGACCCGTATTGAAGGAGGTAATGGAAAATGAAAAATGTTCATCCATAAAGGCGATGAATCGACAAATCACGAATGATGTTTTCATTTTTAATGGAGAAGAGAAGAGATTTGATGGTACGTATTCCATTAACACAGTAACATTTTAGTATATGTATGGTACTGAAGTAGTAATTTCAAATTGTATTGTGTATGTTAGAATAGAATAATAAAATAAATTAAATTAAAAGAAAAGTAAGAGGATTTTCTCACTTCAATATCATCTCCTTGGAACCTTTATATGACACTTGGATTTGGTATTTTGGTAATACTTGTAGGTTCAGGACATGAGTGAGAGGATTGGGGAGGTAATTGGTTAGAATTTAGATAATTTATGTGGCTTATAAGGTGTGAGTAAAAGGGGTGGTGAGGGATGGTTTTTATAAGTGAGGGGTATCTTTGATTATTTTATACATTTGTTTATTATTTTGTCTTAAGAATGTCAATAGTGTTGATTTCCATGAAAAAATACAATAAATAGAGCATGTGAGTTTGAAATAATGAGTTAATACCTCATAAATATATCGAAAATGAATCAATAATTCAATTATTTACTAATAATGTAAAAAGTCAAAATTTATCGTATTTCCCTATTCACTAAAAATTCCATTATTTCAGAAAACTACCAAAAATTACCCATAACCATTGTTTGACATGTAGATTTAAAAATGGACTCTATTTTATAAAAATTATTTTTTAAATATGGGAATTTTAATTTCAAATTATAGTTATCATTTATTCAGAAAATACCAATTTTAATCTTATAATAGATTTTACAACACTTTGAAAATTTAATTATGGTATAATAAAATTATCTTATAATTATAATTGAACAAAATATTAATTCAGGAATATATTTTATGAAATTAAATTTTATTTTAAATCATTATAATAATTATAAAATTATACATAAGCATTTATGTTACAAAATAATACCAACACTTAATTTTTCATTTTTAAAACATTTATTTACTTATTATATGATATATTTATATCATATTTTCATTTATGAGATACCAAAATTTAATTTATAATTTTATAAATGATTTTATTAATTTAATGGCCAGATTATTATTCCTAATGATCACATGACTATTCCAACAATCATGTTCAAATAATATTAGTATATCAAAGTTTGTTTAAGATTAGTG
The DNA here is from genome assembly GCA_963277665.1 of Viscum album. NCBI lineage: Eukaryota > Viridiplantae > Streptophyta > Magnoliopsida > Santalales > Viscaceae > Viscum > Viscum album. The sequence goes on along the minus strand of OY728148.1, from coordinate 822,588,419 downwards.
TTTCATGTAGTGTAATCTATAGAAGAAACTGAATTTATTTAAGAAGATAAATTCCATAAAATATTGGGGTGTTATATTTGTACCCTTGTTACCCTTCAGTTGTGGGTTCACAGCCAATAGCCTTGAAAAATGTGATCGGTTGTCACTCGGCATGTAGGGTGACCCTTTTCTAAAACCATATTCATATAATTCCTATAATGTTCCCGAAAGTATAATGAAAATCCTTAAAAAAATTAATCATCAACTAATTTTTTTTAAACACTAAATTATTCTATATAGCTCATTTTTTCCCACAAGATCAAATAATCATAACTGACTATAATTAACTCAATATCAAGCATATATAAGATATTATATTTTATCATTCGTTTAATTTTCCAAAAAATATCACCTCACCAATAAATCACTTTTCTTTGTCATTACTACAATTAAATATATTATTTCAAAATCCATAATGAAATACTATTGAAGAATAATCCTGAGAAGTTTCATGATTCTTATAACCATAATACCATTGATAAAAATAATTCGGAAACAGGATATTTGAGTAGCAATTACAAAACACATCAATAATTATAATTAAATAATTGTCAGGAAATAGTCCCATAGAAATTGAATCATGTATTAGACCATTCACTCAAATAATGACCAAGTTCCTCACACATAAGACATCAAATTCATTAGAAATTCATTGCTCTGTTCCATTTATTTCCATATAGAAAAAATATTCCCCTCAACTTGATATATTCTTCCATGTTATTATTTCCACATTTTTATATATTGGAAATTGAATTTTATTTTATTTTCCATATTTAACACTTGAACATACATTAGAAATTATCCTTCGCTTCATTGATGTGTTTGAAAATATAAATATATTCCAATTGTTAATTAGAATTAGAGTTACCTTATTTTGAATGAAAATAAGATATATAACTTGAATTCCCTATAGGTTAGGTATTTCAATATGAAAATTATTACATTTACTATAAAATTGGATTTTGTTTCATGATTTACCTTATTCACATCATTTAAAAAATTAATAAAACCAAGATAATGATATATTTACTAATAAACATACAAAAGAGAAACTAAAAATCATGGGTAAATAACTTATATATGATATGTATATCCTGAATTATGAGTCCCTAAGTTTCAATATAGGTTACCTATGTTAATTTTTCGTAGTATATTTTCTAACCAAAAAATCTTCAAAGCCTGTTATAGTGGCTCAAAAGGGTTTTTATATTTCCAAAGCATATCCATAAGAGTCTCAAACTAGGTGCACAGTAAGGTCTATTTTCATGTACCTAGTATTGTTTGATTCAAGTCAAATACAACTTTTTCATAGATATTACCCCTATGTACATTGGGACATAACCACATCCACTTGTAGTATCTTGATAGGGATGTAATTTCTTGTAAACCACTAGCTCTATACTTCATGAATATTCTAGGATATTTTCCTATACATAGAATTAACCTTAGACTTATCCATATGGTTATCACTAAAGTGTTCTTCATTATAGGAAAAAAATTAAAATAAACCATTCCTTTGATACCATATATACTTACCCAAGACTTTTATTCATGATATTAAATAATTTCTAAACATAAATATATAATGAAAAAACACAATAACAGTAAAGGCCTATTGTCTTTGGAATATTAAGTTGATATTTCATCAAATGAAACTAAAACATGACATCCTCAATTTATTATCCATAATGAGTACCTAAATCCATTTTAGAACCAAACGCTACATATTATTTCTTGAGGAATACATTAATAAATGTATTAATTGAAATCTCATCAAGGTAATAAAAATGATAAAGAAACCTAACTTGTGAGTCAAAGGTATAACTTGATATCATAAAAGGTAATTCTCATTAGTAGTCACATGGAATCATAACATAAATAACATGGAATCAAAATATTATAATAACATAGTAATTTTTTTAGAAACATGTAGCATGAAATAAATAGGAATAAATGGTAACTACCTAAACAATATCACATGGATGACAAAGTCTCATAATGGATTATGTTTACTCCCTAATCCCATAAATTATGTTTGATGAGACTAAATTATTACCCAATGAATTATATTGTCATATGGGTGTACCCATCATAAAATGATCATTATCTACGTTCTCTACATAAATTAATTCAATCATAAGGCATAAAATATTACTTACCCATGTAAAAGAAAATGGGTGTATGATCTTTCCTCATATTATAATCAAAGGAAATTTTATAATTATGGTATTTGATAAATGAACATAAGGCATGTATTTACCTATAAAAGGAATGGATAATAATATTGGTATATCTTTTAGAGTGATGAATACATAATTTATAACCATTCTATAACATTAAGTATTTCTAAAGTGAATTATACAGATAATTGTCGTAACCTAAATAAAAGGTTTGGTTATAAAGATCCCTTACCTTGATCCCGATTCATCACAGGTGTTCTTTATATTTATAAATAATAAAATTTAGATAATTATTTAAATTATTAATAATAAATTTCATTTTTACTATTACTTTTATTTTATTTATTATCAAGCTATTTTCAATGGCATCGTCATTTAGGTTCAAGTGAGACATTTTGACAATGTTCAAGTCATATGTCCAAAATCTCTTTGGTAAGTTGACTAAAGTAAAATAGATTGTTAATTAATAAAAATAATCATCATCATCATCATGAAATAATACTAATTTTTATATATCATTCAAACCTTTAAAAACAATCAATAATTATTGTTATGAAAAATTAACTATGTTATAATCTGGAAGATGGTAAGACGTACGTACGCAAGAGTATCATTTCCATTTTTCAATGATCATGATGGGAAGTATTTATGTTTTATTTTATATTTACAAAATAATAATTATATAATAAATAAAATATTATTTATTTAAATACACTCACGTATATGATCCATTTGATGTGGTAATAAAAACAAACCACATTACTTTGTGAGGTAGTAGTCCATTGTACACACGAATAGTGATTTCATTGATTCTATGGATGGTAAGGTAATAAATTATATGATATATTAGTTTTATATAATGATTAATATATCATTAATATCTCATATAATCATAAAGTTAGTCCTTATTACCTTCCATATAAATTTCATGTGAAAAACGAATCAAATCGCTTCACGAGGCGGTAGTCTGTCGTACACCCGAGCGACGTTTTTGTATTCTATATAGGGTGGAATGTAAAAAAATTATATGAGATATTATAAATAAATTATTATAATTATATAATAAATGTAATATATAAACATTAGAAACATCATTATATCAATCCTTTAGAAATGGTGATGGAAAATGAATTACGTTGGTTCATGAGGCGGTAGTCCGCCGAACACATGGTCAATAGTTTAGTATCCAATTTGATGAAAGTGGAGATGTATTTAGATTATTCCATTAAAATAATTAAATATTATTATATTGGATATAATTTTGTTATTATATGATAATTATTTAGTGATATATTTAGTAATTTTAATAAGAAATAAAAAAAATGATTTGTTAAGGATGCTACCTATTCTTCAGACTACTTATTTTGGTTTGCAAAAAGAACATTCACTGGCTCTCTATATGATCAAACCAAGTCCTCTAGAATGTTTTTATGGAAGTAATAAAGTGATTTATATATTTATTATCCAAACCAATAGGTTTTAGAAGTGTGTAAAAGAGAGGGGATGGTTTCATTTATTAATGGAGGAGGAGTACAATTCTTGAAAATATCCAAAACAATTTAATAATGGGAAGTCACTCTCAAGAAAAGTGAATCCAAAATTGAAAAATAAAGTATTGGAGGATATATATATATATGTCTCAATAAAACTTCTAAAAGTAAAATTAAATATGGTTTAGACATGTTAGCATCATTACCTATACAGTTACTCACTTTTATCCTTTTATTTTTTTACCATGGTAACTATTCTTTTTTACTATTTTTATTATTCATTATTATTAAAAATTGATTTTAAATTATCATATTATATAAATTATTCTGATTAAAAATATGGAATAAATTTTTTAAAATTAATTTCACCTAATTGGAAGGATTTATTATAACATTAAACCCATAGAGGTGTAGAAAAAAATAGCTTTTTAAGAAATACATTATTCAAGCATAAAAGGATCTTTTAATAGCTATATGACATGTAAACATATTTAAATTAATTTAAATTAATATTTATAGAAATATAATATATACATTTAATTTAAATCATTCCTCATTAGGGGTTAATTTAAATTTCCAAAATCAGGTAATATTATGCACTTTAAAATGGTTTTTTGAAAAAATGTGTCTTAAAGCCTAAAAATAAACTTATATCAAAATCCAGTATAAAAATGATTTAAATGATATTAATTAGATAAGATATAAATAAATAATTATTTTTTTACTTTTAAAAGATATTAAAATAAATATGGTAATTTCAAATTAATTATTTTATTAAAAATAAATGATAGTTTTATCAAAAAATATTATTTTTCACCATTCATTGAAAAATAAATATTTACAAAAAAAATCCCAAAATTTCACCCAATTTAAATTTTCATATGATGATTTCAAAAATTAATTTAATTTTATCAAATGAACTTTTTAAGTGTTAAAAATTAATAATATTGTTTTCTCACAAAAAGTTGTAAAACAATTTAAAGCAAGTAAATTTTTTATGGATATAATGACTTTGATTAAAATTGATGTATTAGTAAAAAAATGTTTTATAAATAAATTTATATTGAGTAGTAAATCTATATAAAATTCATAAATTATTTAATCATATTCCTATCTACCAATTTAACTGCTAGTTTATAGCGGTCGTATTTAAATAATAATAATAATTTAATAGTATAACGTGGTTTGTTAAAACTTAATGTTGTGTGCAATGCATGACATCAAATAAATAAAACTTATTTAAAGGTAAATATATTATTATTTATAGGGGTTTTACAAATAATTTAACATAAAACACGTAGTTTATGAAAAAATAGTATCTCTACTTTTTATTTTAAAATTTATGTATTTTAGAAAATTAGAAGAAAAAAACATTACATAATTTTGATGTGACAATTATAAAAATAAAATTCATTTTAAGAGAATAATTTTATAACATAGGTAATTTCAATTTTTAATTTAAAAAATATTATTTTTATGAAATACATTAAAGTACAGTTTATTAAAAATGTTCTTATAATTTTTTTGAGTTTTAAATATTGATATTTATTTTACAGAATTATAATATTTATATTTTCTTAAAATAAACATGATAGATGTTTTTTATATTACAATTTATTATTTTGAGGTCAAATCACTATTCTAACGGTCAGGTTTTAATTCCCAACGGTCATTTTTATCCATAATGGTCAAGTTATTATTCAAACAGTCACATTACTATTCCGACCGATGGCCATATTGCCTACTATAAATACCACTTTATTCCTTCATACGTAATTAACTACTCCCAAGGTTATATTTTTTACTTTTCTAAAATTTCGATTGGTTTACTAATATATTTTTTATTTTCTATAATGTTGTTCATAGAAGCGATTATTCTAGCAGATCGGGATGATCCAAAATTTCCCATTCTAATTTTTTTATTTTCTATTTTTATCCTATTTTAATATAGATAATTTTAAAGGTTTTGTTTTTTTGACTAATGTTGGAATATCTATTAATAAAATAACGTGTTATCCATTTTTTATGTATTTTATGTGTATAATACTATGTAATATAACACACATTTATTCGGGAAAAAATTTTCACTTATAAACTTTAGGTTGTTAATAAAGTTTTAATTGAGGAGGTACTAAATGTCTTATGAAAACATATGGATGATGCATTAGATTTTCAATTCCTCATATTATCATACTTGAATAGTGATCTCCAGAATATTTACAAAGAAATGGAAGCATACACCATGTTTTCTCACATCCATGATATTTAATTGGATAAATCAAGAGAAGAGTAGGATAAGATCTCCAAGGAACAATTTGCATGAAATATATGGAAAGGTGCATCAAATGGACCTTTTTTGTTTAATATTATTGGATATATTGAGTTTTTATATTTCATGGTTTAAAGATACACAAAGAATTTCATAGATACCAAATACCCACCTGACTTCCTCGGATATTCTAATGTTTTATTATGAATTTCAATATAAAGAATATAGATAAGACAGTACGAGGTCTATTAAGTCTAATTCACCATGTTTATAAATACATGAGGCATGAAAAAACCTTATCCATTATAATGAATAATAGGAAAGGTGAGGTTTAAATATTTAAGACTAATTTTAAGTCTAAGTCACCTCAACAATACCCTTTAAATAGGATAAATATCAATGGATTTGGTAAGTAATATGATGCAGTGTGCTTTTCATATTGTAATAAATTACAAAAAAATAAGAACTATGTCTCAATTAATAAGTAATTGGAATATTTAGGTACATTAATTATCAATTTTAATGCCTCCATTTCAACAAATTAGACATTATTTATAGATTATGGTTCTCACATTTTCTTCCAAATATAAGAAATATATTTATTTTAGAAAATTACCAAAGGTTAGGGGGATTTTAAAGCTTTCAATGAAGCAAGAATGGATTTTCTGGATATAGGATACTCTCTTCTCATATAGAATCGTTTAATTATACTTTTAAAATTGTTTTTATTACATTCCTAGTTTAACCAAAAAAATTTATCTATGTCAATCCTAGACATGGATGGATTTGTTTTTATGTTCAGTAAAACAATTATACATTTATAATGATATCATATTCTATGGGATGGATAAATTGAATAATGGGATTTATATACTAGAATATTAAAGTCAAGCCTTATAAGTTGATAATTAATTAAGTTCACATGACTCAAACTACTCCTGGTTGTACCATCACCATCTAGGTCATGTAAATGAGAAAATTTTGATAAACTTATATTAACAATCATATCTATATTATTTTTATTTGAAACCCATGGATATGTTTTTAGATTCTTTATAAGGAAAAATAAATAGTTATGTATTTAGTTTAAATGGTGAAATAGCAACAAATTTTCTAGAATTAGTTCATACTGATATGTGTAAACCTTTTATAATAGAAGCTATAGATAGATACTATTAATCCATAATTTTTACCAAAAAACTATTTTAGAAATAGAAATGTATACCTAATTAGGTATAATAAAAATTTCTTTTCTAAATTTAATAAATACAAGAATGGAGTGGATAATTGAATTAGTATGATGATAATGAAACTCTTCTTACACTGAGGTAGTGAGTATCATAAACAAGAGTTCACTGATTAAAAAATCCAGATACTATCCTAACTCACTCATCCTACTACACAATATTTTAATGGTATTAGGGAAAGGAGGAATCACACAATTTTTAGCTTTTTGAGATTGATAATGATTCATGTAATCCTTCCATTATCCTTTAAGTGATATTCATTATAGATTATAACACACATACTAAACCACGTTCCAACTAAAAAAGAAAGTGGAATCCCATAAGATTTTTTGTATAGGATGAAGTCTATTTAATCAAATTTAAATGTTTAGAGATGTGAATCATTTTTTAAGGATACATGTATAAAAAAACCTATATCTCAAGGCAGTAAATTTATATTTGAAGGATATTCAAAAGTAGCAATGGGATATTATTTATATGGACCCTCAAATAAAAATTTCTTAGTGTAATGACATGATATGTTCCTTGAGATGGATAACATATACAAAATATATAGTGGGATAAATATATACATTAATGAATATGAGTCTCAAGATAAATAAGATCCAAAATAGAATCAAATTCCATAATTCCCAATGGAAAAGATTATTCTAGAGACACAAGAAATAGGTACGAGAACTAGATATCTTAGATAGATAAAGATATGATTTTCTAGTCATTGAGTAAGGTGAAATATTATTAGTTGAAGATAATGAATCACTGTCTTATATATAATCATTAAATAGATCATAAGTTACCAAAAAAACAATCCACAAATACTAAAATGGATTACATGTACCAAAACTGGGTTTGGATTTTGGTAGTTCCCCCATTATATGTAAATAATATTAGTTACAATAGAATAGAAACTCTAGGTTCTATAAAAAATATTTATTCTATAAATAAATGTAAAATAGAGAAAACTAAAAATAAATAATATTAACTCATGATTTAAGTGGTCTGAGAATAATCCCTAAATCTATGGAGAGGCAGAACAAATTCACTATGTTTGAGATAGAAAATATTGGGAATGAAAATATATTACCTGAACCCTAGATCAAAGATGATCTCATAAATCAATATAGATATATAGTTACCCATGGTGTTATGATTCTAAATCTATAGTGTAAGTCAATTTTTCTATAGTAATGTTCATTGGAGTCGATTACTCAAGAGGGGGGTCAATTGAGCATTCAATAAAAAATTATGTTGAAAATAACTTTAAATACAAATCCCCTAATTTAAAAACAAATCATTTAACTAATATAGAGGGTTTATAAAATTTTTAATTTTTAATAGTTTATCAAGGGAATGATCAAAACCCAGTTAAAATTTCAATTCACTTAATCTTTTGGAGGAATTTTACTCACATAAGGCACAATATATATATCACAATTAAAATATAACTATAAAATTATTATTTTGAAAACATAATTTTTACACTATAATTATAGAGTATGGTTTATAAAACAATTTTAAAAAGAAATAAATTCTTGACATTGTAAGAAAAAATAGATAACACGTAATGTATTTAAAAACATTAGGTTTTTTTTTAGTTAGAACTAAGTCCTCTCTATTTGATAGTTACCCACTACAAAGAACATTTATTTAAACAAATAAAAGGATCATTAACTTAGATCATGGTTTACATGAAACAACTATATAAATGGAGATACATGATACAACCATCATTTTCCATATTTTTTCATGGGATAATGGAAATAGAAAATAAAATAGATTATTGGAGTACTCCTTTTTTAAATACAAGTGTACTTCTAAACAAATAAATATGAAATATAATCATAACTCAAAATTAAATAAAAACAGATATAGTTAAAGAGTGAATTGGGATTTTTTGGTTCAACTCAATATCATATCACCTTCATTTGGTCAATTATCCTTAAATATATCCTTGAATATAGATGAAACAATATTTTGAAGAATCTACATAAATATAGTAGTAAACATTAGAGAAAGAGAGTCTCACAAGTACTATGTCAGAGAGTATCCTCACATATTTCGGACACACATGTTCTATTTTTAATCTTGTATTTTGAATTCATGTAAGGATTTCTCAAATTTAAACTCAACTAATCTCCAACTATCCATTGAGAAATAATTTTAATTATATCCTCATATCGATCATCCTTTATAAAAGTCTCAAAATTCCTCTATATTTTATTTAATATTAAGAAAATATTCATTGGAATAAATAATATTTTATTCCCAAATAAATATATAAGGATTAGGTCCTTACTTATAGATGGTAGGTTTGATCTCATGCATATATAAAAGCATGTCTGTATGGAGACATGGAAGTATTTTCATGGAATATCAACCCGAAAACGAAAAAAACAATGATAATTCTCATAGAATCATTCATTCAAGTTATGGAAGATTTAGTTCCATATTTTGGTTGATATTTCCTTAGAATAGATGTTTTAGTCCCTTTACATGGATGATATTTAATTCTCACTATCGGATAATAAAAATCAAATTTTGAGTATTCTCATAGATTCATAGGCATGGAATATATTTTCTTCACATGGAATAAATTCCATTTTCTCAAAATATCCATCAATATTTATGGTGTCTTGACTTCAACTTTCATATGTGCCATAATTTTAAAAAAAAAATTGAATTCATCCTTTCATGGTCGATTAACATAACGCACAGTCAATAGACTTAATTTTAAAGGAAGATATAACACTTAGAAAAATTTAATATTTCCTTCATGAAAGCTTGTGTACATGGATGATTTTTCATTCCCATGGTTGATCTGTCACATATGATCACTCTTCCTGATCGCATGGAACATTTCTTCATAGACGATATAGTACAAAAATGGAAGAAGTATTTTCCTTTGGAAGAAGGATTTTCATGACATAAAATAAAAATTGGTCTGAAAAATATCCACACTTATCATGTTTTATTGAAAGTTTATATTTCTTTCCTAAAACAAAAAAAACACATATTATAATCATTATAATCGTGATTTGGGAAGATTAAAATAATGAATTTCTTAACTAATACAGAAATATTCCACTTTTTTATGATCATAAATAATTAAGTTAAAATAATTAAACTAATTATAAATACATAGGTCATTGTGTTTTTCATATTATCAATGTGGTATCATAGCTAAAAGACAAGAAAAACATTCAAACAGTGTATTAGGAAAGTGATGTTTTTTAAAAATATCTCCCCTTTGGGATTATTATATAATGGGATAAGATAATGATAAAAAATTGGAAGTGATGAAAATAAAAATGAAGTTAGTAAATAATGGGATGGAGAAATGTTATCCAAATATATTCCAAAATAGTCAATGTATTACAAGAAAAAACATAATCCCTATTAGATATATTGATCTTAATTTGATTCAAATTCATTTTTGAGAGGGGAATTTAGATAAATGGGATGATTTTACTTGGAGATATAAGAAATGCATGATGGATCGACAACAAGAGTGCGAGGGGAAAACAATATTAGATAAAATTGGTCTTAGATTTTGAATATCCTGTTAAGGGTTATTTACAAAAGGACCATTTTTAGTAGTTGAAGCAGAATAGGTGGACATAGGGATAGTGGTTAAAGGTAAATCTAGAGGTAATAGAACATTATAATTAGTAGTAAAAACATATGGATCCATAGTATTATTGAAATCATTTACTTCTCTAGGACCATGAACAATATTCTATAAGAATTCATCTTTCTCTTTTGTAGAGTTGTCCAGGAGAGTTTCTAAAACATTAAATCTCTCTACAAGAAATTTAAAATCATGAGTGAAAATAAAATTTCCAAGATCAATGGATAAATATCAATAAAAAATATACAAAATTTATTTTATAAATACTCAAATTAAATAATTTTTATTATCCCTTTTGATAACCTTTGTATCCTATAATTATTTCTTAACATATCTTCTGGATATCTCAATCATTTTAGCAGTATAGTTTTAAAAAATATTTAGAAATATTTCTTAGGTTTCATAATATTAATTAAAAAGATCCATTATTTCATCATTTAAGATCTTTTTAACCAAATTATCATAAAATAGAGTAAAAAATATTATAAGTAGGAAAAGGAATATCTATGGAATCTATGGAAATAGAAGTAATAAATGTGAGCTTTGAAAGGCTTTGTGAAGAAGATGAATATTTTATCTTAAACCTTAAATTTATGTACTCATTAGATTAATTTTTAGGAAAATTTTCAGCTGAAGGTGATGAAAACATGATCTATAATAATAGTTATTTCTTAATCAATATAATTCTCATCAATATATGATAAAACCAAGAAAACATCCAAAACAAAAGCTAGAAGTTCATTTTTAAATCCAATAAATTCTTTCTTTATGATGAATAGAGGAGGAGAAATAGGTTTTTTTATATATGGTATTGGTGGAGACTAGATTCCTTCATATACATCACCAATAAAAATTTGTCATGATCTAAAATATGAAACCTCAAATCACATTAAACCTTTTCTATTAACATTTCTCATAGGTTTTTGTTGAACATAGCTAATAAAATATTCAATAAGTTTAATATTTATAAAGGGAGAGGCCTCAATTTTTTTCCATAATCAAATTTATCAACCAAAGTAGCTTTAGGATATCTTGGAACATCTTGAATGGAAATTCTACCCTGAAAAGGTGGACCTCCTCAATTTGAAACACAATCAGATCCTTCAGTTTCAGAACTAGAATATAGAATGAAAAAAATAGGAGACTAATCCATGGGATGATTCTATTTTCTCCTTATAATCTTCATCAGACACGGACTATAATTCCTCATAGAAATCAGTATGTTAAATTTTAGTGTTAAAAAACTCTTCAGAACATAGATCTCTTTTAAATGAAAGTAGAGACACTAGAGTGTTTGGAGATCCAAAATATAAAACCAAAGTTGCAGTTATTTTATTATAAATATAAGTATAAATAATCATTTCATATTTATAATCCCTCAAGTATTATTTAGTATTTTCATTTACTTCTCTTCCATAGGCTCATCTATCCTCTTCATCTTATTCAAGCACATAATCTTCACTGCCAGTAAATAATTATTCTTCATAATAATACTAAATAAATTCATCCAGTTTGAAACCACGGTAAATTCTATATTTTGTTATTAGAGTATTTCTAATAGGGTTAAATGTTTCACAAATCCTCTAATTGTCTACAACACATACTTTCTTCCAAGGTTTACGGTTAACCTTAATTCTTCTTTAAGTGAATTTGTTTAATAAAAACCTCCATATGAGGTTAATAATTTCTCCCTATAAAGAAAAATATTTTTTAACTCTAGAAAGGTATATCTGAGATTAATAAATGGTACATAATTAAACATTGAAAAGAAACTACGTAATTCCACTATATTTTCCATGATGTATCTGATCAATTTAATTATAACACCTTTCTTAGAATAAAAAGTAAAAACTCTAACCTAATGTATTATAATTATAAATCCTCTTTTATATGAAAGATTATGGTATTGTAAAAATCAAAATAAGTAACCTACATTCACTATACATATATTTATAATTTGTAATACTTAGTATATTATTTCTATTAAACTCTTGAATGTTTTTTTTGATTTCAAAAAATAAATTACTGATAGGATTATACCTTTGGAAATCCTTGAATTCTCCTTCATGATAAATTATTAAACATTTATCCCACTTCATAGATGAAAATAATAACCTCTATCCATTTACAAAAATTCTCATTAAATCATTCCTTTTTAATATTCCAAACTCATCATTAATATAAAATTTCTTAAATAACCTCAAAGAGAAGGGTAGATCATTTCTGAAGAACTAGTTGACCCAAAATTATTCTAAAAATGGTTTCAACACCATATACCTACTAGTCACCAACCATTCAAGATCTATTTCCTTCTTAGGTACTACTTCTGAAGTGGAAAAATGTATGTTTTAATTCATAGAAGGAATGTAGGGAGAGGCCTTAGATTTTATATGAGGTCCTAATGTGATTGCAGGAAAAAAAATAATTCATGATTTGTTCTCACCGTTTTAAAAAAGTTTGAAGAGGAATGAGGGAAAATATTATATCAAGAGGATTTTGGGTTACCAAGTGACTCTTTATATTTAATATTTTTTGGTTTTTAAAATCATTTATGGCGAACAAATAAATAAAATGAAAAAAATGAAGAAAAATAAAAAAAAAAGACAAATGAGCATTTAAGCTCACGGAATCTTCTATGTTCACAGGATCAAACCTCTATGGAAGCATGTCCATGGAGGAAAAACCAATGAAGAAACTCCATGAAGGACACTTCACGGAGGCTACTTCATGGAATATAGTTTCACGGATGATGTGTTTCATGGAAGATAGTGGCTTCATGGAAGCTCTTTCTTTATAGAAGCTAAATGCCTATAGACATTAAGATTTAAAGACTTAAACCTAACTATGGTTCAAAACATTATTAAATAACTACACTAGTCTTAATAATACTCCCAGTGGAGTAAAAAATCCTAATTAATGATTTATAGAAAGAATGCGAATATAAAATAAAATTATTCCCAAATATCAACATGATTTCAATAGTAATAGGAATTGATGATAATTTATCATTCTCAATTCATATTTGTTATAAATTAATCTCTATATATTTAATGGATTTATGAAAATATAAACAAGTTGATGTGATGTACCAATGAACTCAAGAGTAATATCACTGTTATAAAAATGATCTCATAAAATGTTTTGTATTATATCGATATACATTGTCATGGAATGTGATAAAATATTTTTATAAATATTAATAGCACTACATTTTTCACATTTTATAGGGACATGTCTGAATTAATACCCATAATCTAGTAAAGTGTGTTTCATCAACATAATATATTCATAAAAACATCTTATGGTTATGTATTAATCTTATGTGGTATATAGAGAAATATCATTTTTCTTTTCAATACACCATGATACTAGTGACTTTCCCGAAATTTGACATGTGCCAGATGTGTTTTTTAGATCTAACTTATGACCCAAAAAATAAATATCTAAATGACTAACTAATTCAAAATCATCCATTTAGACTAAAATAATCAAAAAATAGCTTTTACATTAATGTAATTAAAAATAATTTTAATATTATTAATATGTTATTACATGATATTTTCATGAAAACAAGAACACATACATACACTAAACAAAATTTCAATATGGCTAGCATTTCAACAGAGTAAACTCACAATCATACCATTGTTATCATTTTGATCAACTAGTTTCCTAGTTTCATCCAAATCTATTTTACAACTTGTACTAATTTGAGTACCACGATTTTAAATTTTATCCATGCCAAACATTTTAAAAGATATTTGGTATACATAATTTGATTTAAAATAATTTCATCCTTATTTTTTAAAAAAAATTAAAACAAATAAATAATTTTTTTCCCATACAACTCATTTCAAGTATATTTTTCAAAATCAATAAAATATAATACATAAATTACATTTTCATAAACCAAAAAAATACATCATTAGCATAAATTTGAGTAAACAATATAGATTTTGAAATTAATTTGATAAACAAAGTAGGATCAGCTACACTCATAAAAGATAAATGTGTTTATTAACAAAAATATCCTCAATAATATAACCATTTAATAAAGCACTATTGACATCAATTTAATATAGCTCAAAATATAGATGAGTTGTATACGATAAAAATATTATGGTGGATTATAGTCTAGATATAGGTGAAATGAGATTCTCTCACATGCATCATTTAACACACTAAGGCATTGATCAAATTAAAAAATTATTATTCCCAAACTACAAATACTACTAAAGAGTATTCATGCAGTTGTGTGTGGTCTAACCCACAAATTCTTTTATAAGAGAGGAAACATATCGATTCAAACCTTATAGAATGATTCCTTATGTTCACTCAGTAGATTTTGTTTTTTTAAAACTATGTAATTTTATTTTTATTTCAAATAATGAATAATATATTAGGGTAAACTATAGGTATTTAAACATACGATTATCCTAAATCTATCTTGGAATAGTCATATGTATTAGGCAGTGAAGTGGTGAAAGGATCACCAACTGGTTATGGTTAAGCCAAAGTATCTACCTATTTTAAAACAATTCCTTGTTCTGGTTTGTCACGACCCGTCCTCGGGGCCCGTGTCGGGACTACCCCAAGCCCGCCTTCCATAGGCCAGGGGCTAGTGTCTAGCACCAACGGCCTAAATCCTGATAACTGGGAAGGCATTGCCTTTATAAAAGTAAAAAAAACACCACAGAGTAAAAGCGGAAGTAAAACACTAAGTACAAAAAAAGAAGTGCTGAAAAGTAAATGGGCCAGAATACAAACCCAATCGAAAGTACAGCTACAACTGAAAGAAAGTACAACAAGGACAAGCAGCTGGAAGAAGATAGAAATAGCTACTGGGTCATCCTCATCGGATCCTACCTGAAGGGTAGGTACATATAGCCTCCACAATGCTCTCACCCGTCAACCATCTCTGAGTGTCGCCTCGTCGTGAAGTCCACCACTAGATCCTGTCTCATCGTGAGGTCCACCTCTGGGTACCGTCCAGTCCTCGAACACTCAGCCTTTGTCTATGCTACCCATCATCTACAACCAACACAATGAGGTGCGGGCATAGCCCGTGCAGGGTTGAGTGTAACGATACTCAGTAGGGACCCCGAGACCCTCAAGGTCTCACTAAATCCAAAAAGGATAACCACAAGAAGATCTCAACAGATAACCTATACTTAGGTACATGCCCATAAATATACCCAAGTTATCAAGTAACCCATCTCAATCATGAGGAAACATAAGGATTATAAAATCAACGGATAACCTATACCCAGGTATATGCCCATACATATACCTAAGTTATCAAGTAACCCATCTCAATCACGATGAAACACAAAGATTATAGACTCAGCTCAACTAGGATTTTATTCATGATGTCGAAACCACAGATGCTGGAGAACTCCTCCTCTGTCAAGTATAGTGGGCCTGCCGCTACAACCAAGTGCGCCGAACTCCTCCTCTGTCGAGTTCAGAGGGCATGCCGCTACAACCAAGCGCGCTGAACTCCTCCTCTGTCGAGTTTAGAGGGTCTGCCGCTACAACCAAGCGCGTCAAACTCCTTGGACTGTTGTAGTACTCCACCTGTCGAGTACTGTGGTCCTGCTGCTACAACCAAGCGCTTCCCACCATGGGTCCACCGCTAAAACCATGTGCTCCCCCTCATAGATTCTAGAGTTACTCCTTCTATTGAGTACCGCGGGTCTGCCGCTACAACCAAGTGTTCATCCGCCGTGGGTCTGCCGCTACAACCAAGAGCTCCCCCTCATAGCCTCCATAGGTGCTCCTTCTGTTGAGTATCGCGGGACTACCGCTACTACCAAGCGCTCCTCCTCCATGGGTCGGCTGTGTTTGTACGGTACGGCCCCCTCCCGTTAATCGAAATCAAATGGTTCAATTGAATGAGTAGCGTTGACGGAAGAAAAACACTAATATCATCAACAATAAAATTCCCCTACCTCATCGAATTCGTTGAGCGAGGGTTCGTCGCTGAAATAACCGTCGTGAAAGACGACGTCACGGAGGGAGAGAGTCACGTCGTAGAGAATTTATTCGTCGGCGTCGCGTCGTCGATCTCCGAGGATCCGGCGTTCTCGTCGACCTTCGTCGGAGGTAGGCTTTCTTCGCATTCTTCGCGTTCTTCGTCGAAGAAGAAGAAGATCTTCAAGCTCCTTAGCTTTTCTCCCCAAAACCTCTCAAAGCAACAAGTTCCAACCTAAATAAAATAAGTACCTCACTTATTTTATTAACATAACTTAAGTTTGAAATTCAAAAGTTGAATTAGCCCTCTCAAATTAAACTCACCTAATTAATTAACATAAGTTAACAACTTCAATGGTGAGTTGAAGGAGTTAGGGAATATAAATGGGTGGGGTTCATGTGGGCCCCACGGCCCTCATAACCTCTCATGGGATGTTGGGTGGTTACCCAACTTCCACCCAAAGGTTTTAATTAACAAGTAAATATAAAAATTGAATCTCAATTTTTATTTTAACTTCCAAAAATTTTAACAACTTCTCTCATGTAAATGAAACTCCGAAAGAAGTGTTCCTAAGTAATTACCGGTGCTGCGAATTCATCGGTTCCCTCAGAATTTGATTCCGAGCACCGGTTCAAAAGTTAGAAAAACCCTCTCGTTCATTCACTAAACGTACCCGAGCTAATCTTCGGATAGAAATTCTGGGCACACCGGGCCTCAGAATTGGGCGCCGTCAGAAACTATGTTCTTGTAAAATCTAAAAGAAAATTAAGAAAAAATTTCCCTTGAATTTTACGGTCTTTACATTAATCCCACCTCAGGGATTTACATCCCCTTAAAGCTATAACACAAACTAGGGAAACAAAAGTGGTACTGATCATGCACCTGAGCCTCCCGCTCCCGTGTGCTCACCTAGAGGTTCCCGTACTACTAGTGAAAGCACACCTGAGGAATCGACCGTCCTCATAGGATCAGCTCCTTTCATTCCTTGTTTCCCACTGGAACCTCCATGAGGGTGACCCCATCGCCCAAGTCCAGTTCCTCATGGTCGGTGAAAAGCGAAGGGTCGAGCTCGTATCTCCTTAGTTGAGATACATGGAAATCGTCGTGCACCTGGTGCAACTGAAGTGGGTGGGACAAGCGGTAAACCACCTCTCCTACCATGCTGAGGACCTAGAAAGGTCTGTTGAACCTCGTAGATAACTTTTCTCCTCGACCACATCTCCGTAACTCGCGTCAAGGTGAGACCCGTAGGGAAACGTGGTCACCAACCTCGAACTCTAGTGGTCTCTGCCACCTGTCAGCACAAGACATTTGCCAGCTCTGAGCTGTCCTCATCCGCTCTTGGATGACTTGGACCTTTCTAGTCTTACAAGAGCTGCTGAGATTTCCTCTTTGCCGATAAAAGAAATCAGGTCTCATCCCCTGGATGAACCACATTCTTCGCCTAATACAGTAAATCCTGACATGGACGATACTAATCCATACCAAAAATGACGTCGTAAGGCCTCAACGCTACTACCAAGAGATCCAACTATTACTCTCATCTCCAAGGGTTGAGTCACACTGTCGGCATCAGTGTGTGGTCATTGGGTCTCCTGCAGTAGGTATCTCAAAGTGAGGGTCAAGTCAACGGTTTGTAAACCGGAACCTCTTAGTAACAACATAAAGAGGGGATAGGAAGGTAAATTCCATAATAAAGGTGGCTTTTATTACGGAAGCTCAAAGTACAAAGACACAAAGAATCTACAAACAAACATCAACAAAGCTAGAAGCAACATGAACAAAAGTCTCTATGTCTGGAGCTAGTCCCGCTCCTGTCCATCTGCTCCCGGAGCTCCATGGTCGTAGGCCTCAGCTACCTGAAGCTGAGCTCTCCCATATCCACCTGTTCCCTGCGGTCGGGGTGGACCTCCTGGTGGTGGTGGTGGCAACACCTCGAAGCATCGTCCACCTCCAGCTACACGGCCATCTCCCCTGCCACGGTCTCCTGCGCCATGCGGTCCACCTCGATCGAACCTTTGCCTCTGCACAGGAGGTCCTTCATTCATCTACTGTTCATCTGTATGGCAGGTCGGACAGTCACAAGCCATGTGACCAACCCCGCCGCAGGAGTAACACTTTCCGCACATGGTAAGTCTTTCTCCACCCCTGGTGCCTCACACAAATGATCTTGTGTCATGCAGTCAACCACCTGTAGGTCTAGTCCTCTTGGACCTCTGCGTCATCTATCTACTGCCTACTACAGAAGACTCTATTGCAAGCCGGTTAGTGGTGGGTTCTGCTGCTGGAGACTGCTCAGCAAGGAAACTCTCCACTAAGAGGGCTCGTTCCGACACCCCTGTCTGTGTCGAAATGTTGTGAGAAACAACTGAAGCTCTGATCTCTCACCTGAGCCCCTGCTCGAAGGTGCGGGCCCTGAAGAATGGGTCACATACCATCTTCATGGGATAGCGCTAGAGATCGGTAAACCTCGCTGCGTACTGGGCTACTGTCATGCTGCCCTGCCGCACCTGTAGCAGCTCCTGGATGTGCACCACTCGGAGGGTGGATGGGAAGAACTCTGA
The DNA here is from genome assembly GCA_963277665.1 of Viscum album. Lineage (NCBI taxonomy): Eukaryota > Viridiplantae > Streptophyta > Magnoliopsida > Santalales > Viscaceae > Viscum > Viscum album. Next base: position 822,569,028 of record OY728148.1, on the reverse strand, counting down.
GCGAAAAAGGCTCTCAAAGTCCGTCCAAAGGAGAGATGCCTTGTCGTGCACCTAGAGCATCAAGCTCCACCATCTGCATGCTGCCTCATGTAGGAGGCTCACTGCAAGGACCACCATACCATCAGCTGGTGTCCCTACCAAACGGAAAACTCGTACAACAGCCTCCAGCCAATCCTCGGCTGCTTGGGGGCCCATCTCCCCACGGAACTCGGGCGGTCGCTGACGCTGAAACTCATGCAGTGCACTAAGGAAATGTGTATCGTCAGCGGCTAGGGCTGGTAGCATCGGTGGCTCGACTGGTATAGGTACCTCCGGTTCCTCTACTATCAAAGGGCCCTATACCGAGGCCTCATCACTCGGTGGGATGTCGTCACGCAAAACTCTCGGAACCCTAGCTGGTTGTCGTCATGGTGCCATCCTGAAAAGATACAGGTGCTCCATGGTCAGAACAGTATACCTAGTGAGATGACACAAGTAATCACAAAGAAAACTTAAAACACACATGCAATCAATGTTTTCATACATTAAGATGGAAATCAGAAGTCAGGGTCCTGGTGTACGGATACGTTGGCCGCCGCACCAACACTGGACTCCCTGTACTGATAACCACACTCAATACTCTTAACACTATTGTTTCATATTGAATAAAGATCAGAGTCCAAAGTTCTTCGGTAGAACAGAACTCCTCTGATACCAATTTGTCACAACCCGTCCTCAGGTCCCGTGTCGTGACTACCCCAAGCCCGCCTTCCATAGGCCAGGGGATGGAGACTATCACCAAAGGCCTAAATCCCGATAACTGGGAAGGCATTTCCTTTATAAAAGTAACAAAATACCACAGAGTACAAGTAGAAGTAAAACACTAATTAAAAAAATAAGTGCTGAAAAGTAAATGGGACAGAATACAAACCCAATCTAAAGTACAACTACAACTGAAAAAAAGTACAACAAGGACAAGCAGCTGGACGAAGATAGAATCAGCTCCGAGGTTGTCCTCCTCATATCCTACCAGAAGGGTAGGTACAGATAGCCTCCACAACGCTCTCACCCATCAACCATCTCCGAGTTCCGCCTCTTCGTGAAGTCCACCACTGTATTCTGTCTCATCATGAGGTCCACCTCCGGGTACCGTCCAGTCCTCAAACACTCAGCCTCTGTCTGCGCTGCCCGTCATCTGCAACCAACACAACGAGGTGCGGGCATAGCCCGTGCATGGGTGAGTATAACGATACTCTGTAGAGACCCCAAGACCCTCAAGGTCTCACTAAATCCAACAAGGATAACCACAAGAAGATCTCCACAGATAACCTCTACTTAGGTACATGCCCATACATATACCCAAGTTATCAAGTAACCCATCTCAATCATTAGGAAACACAAGGATTATGAAATCAACGGATAAACTCTATCCAGGTATATGCCCATACAAAAACATAAGTTATCATGTAATCCATCTCAATCATGAGGAAACACAAATATTATAGACTCAGCTCAATCAGGATTTTATTCATGTCGTCGAAACCATGGCTGCTAGAGAACTCCTCCTTCGTCGAGTACAGTGGGCCTGCTGCTACAACCCAGCGCGCCGAACTCCTCCTCTGTTGAGTTCAGAGGGTCTGCCGCTACAACCAAGCGCGCTGAACTCCTCCTTTATCGAGTTCAGAGGGCCTGCCGCTACAACCAAGCGCGTCGGACTCCTTGGACTGCTGTAGTACTCCACCTGTAGAGTACTGTGGGCCTACTTCTACAACCAAGCGCTTCCCACCATGGGTCTGCTGCTACAACCAAGTGCTCCCCCTCATAGGTTCTAGAGGTACTCCTTCTGTTGAGTACCGCGGGTCTGCCGCTACAACCAAGCGCTCCTCCGCCGTGGGTCTGCCACTACAACCAAGCGCTCCCCCTCATAGCCTCCAAAGGTACTCCTTCTATTGAGTACCGCGGGTCTGCCGCTACTACCAAGCGCTCCTCCGCCGTGGGTCTTCCACTACAACCAAGCGCTCCCCACTGGGCTATCCAAAACACACCGAGCTGATAGATCAGCAGTCGTCAAGTCTTAGCCAGCTTCTATGTCTCTGCACTCTGATAGCTCATCACTGAGAGGGTCTGCTCTAAAAGCTACTAGTCTATAATCCATATATCACAAAGTTCCGTGAAGAAGTATCTCAATGAACCGCCTCGTCATAGGGGTCTCAACGCAACAGATGGCGCGTCAGTCGGACGCCCGGTCTGTGAGATACTAGCCTTTTCGTCCCAGGGGCCCGGTTGGTTTTGTGTGCGAACCAACCCGGCCGTATCTCGACTGTACCCCAAACTCTAATAGGGTATACTCATAGGGACTGTTTCTCAACGTGATCACCAACGCCACTGACGGTTCATCAAACGGACATCTGGTATAAAAGTTATAAGCCTTTCCGTTCCAAGGGCCCGGTTGGATTTCGGGTGCAATCCAACCCGGCCATTATCCAACTACATCCAAAACTCAGGTGATGCATGCCAAAAGTTTTGTCTCATTAAGAGGAATCCAAAAAAGTCGACAGCATGTCAATCAGACGTCCAGAGCTCGAGATATAAGTGTTTCCACTCCGAGGGCCCGGTTGGTTTCGTATCCAAACCAACCCAGATGTACTCAAGTTCTCCTAAACCTTGAGTGTAATATACCAAAACGACCATGTCGATCCAAGGATCGCTACGCAACTGACGTTGCATCAATCGTAGGTCTGTAGCCCAAATTATGGGCAACAGACCGAAAAAGTCCGGTATTAGGGGGTTCGAGCCCGGTCTGACCCAGCCCGGTACCCCCTAGGTCGGCCCGAACCGGGTCGACCCATCCCGGTTCTGGGTCTGGCCCACTTGAGCGCGGCCCAGCCCGGCCTGGGCAGCCGGCCCAGCGCGCTGGCGCTAGCCAGGTGGCTCGGCCGTTGGCCGAGCGGATGGGGATGCGGGGGGCTTGCTGCCCCCCGCCCGTTTGTAACCTGCGGCCCCCATGTGAGGGGTCGCCCATGTCTAGCCAGCCGGGGGTTGATCCCCCGGCTCTTCCTTTTACCGGTCGGCCCACTCTGGATGGCCATCTGCTACCGACATGGGACCGGAAAGGGACGGTCCCCCTGCTCCGACGCCGGCGGCCCGGAACTGGTCGCAGGTTCCCCTGCTCCGCCGTGGCCTAAGTCGTGGCCTTGGACCATCCGGCGCGGCACCATCACACCACGCCCCTCCACCGTGGCCCCGCTCCGGCCGCGGTTCCTTCGGGGTTCTTCGGTGAGGCGCGACGGTGCCGCAATCTTGGTTCGATTTTCAATTGTGCGGCACAACGATGTCGTGCATCCTCGCCACTCGTTCCTGCACGGTGCGACGGCACCGTGTCACTTTCCTTTGAACCTTAATCAACAAAAAAGATAAGAGAGGAGGTTCATTTGTGTTTGTTTGGTCCGGCCCCCTCCTGTTAATAAAAATCAAATGTTTCAATTGAATGAGTAACGTTGACGGAAGAAAAACACGAATATCATCAACAATAAAATTCCCCTACCTCGTCGAATTCATTGAGCGAGGGTTCATCGAAGAAATAACTGTCGCGGAAGAAGATGTCGCGGAAGGAGAGAGTCGCGTCGTGGAGAATTGATTCATCGGCATCACGTCGTCGATCTCTATTGATCCTACGTTCTCGTCGGCCTTCATCGGATGTCGTCGTTCTTCATGTTCTTCGTGTTCTTCGTTGAAGAAGAAGAATATCTTCAATCTCCTTAGCTTTTCTCCCCAAAACCTCTCAATGCAACAAATTCCAACCTAAATAAAATAAGTACCTCACTTATTTTATTAACATAACTTATGTTTGAAATTCAAAAGTTGAATTATCCCTCTCAAATTAAACTCACCTAATTAATTAACATAAGTTAACAACATTAATGGTGAGTTGAAAGAGTTAGGGAATATGAATGGGTGGGGTTCATGTGGGCCTCACCTCCCCCATAACCTCTCATGGTAAGTTGGGTGGTTACCCAACTTCCACCCAAAGGTTTTAATTACCAAGTAAAAAATAAAAATTGAAGCTCAATTTTTATTTTAACTTCCACAAATTTTAACAACTTCTCTCGTGTAAACGCAACTCCGGAAGAAGTGTTCCTAAGCAATTACTGGTGTTGCGAATTCATCGGTGCCCTAGGAATTCAATTCCGAGAACCGGTTAAAAAGTTACAAAAACCCACTCGTTCATTCACTGAACGTACCCAAGCTAATATTAGGATAGAAATTCCGGGCACACCGGGCCTCGGAATCGGGCACCTTCAGAAACTGCGTTCTTGTAAAATCCAAAAGAAAATTAAGAAAAAATTTCCCTTGAATTTTACTGTATTTACATGGGTATATCTAACAACCTGTATTCTTTATACTTAGTTTATATGTCAAGAATGTTTCACAAGCTAATGGCCATAGCCTACTCAACTTCAATTAGGTTAGGGTCACTAAATTCCACCTATCAGGGTCTGATATGTGATAGAGAATGTGATGAATGGTTTTTCTAACCTAATTATTATCCTTAAGTTTACCAAGGTCCAATTATTGATTAATTAGTCTTAGGTACACTCCTACTCTTGGCCCCTAACCCTAATTAGATTATTCTTGCATGATGGTGTCGATCAAAAGAAAATAAATAATAAAAAGTATTAGTATCATCATGTAACAATTGAGATATAATAAATCCACACTTGCAACAAGTGAGATTCAATAAAGAACTTGCAGTGTATGAAGAAACAATGAAGAAACAACTAAAATGTTGAATTTGGACACCAATCAGTGTTAAAACAGGTATCTCAATGAAAATGTAATTGAAAAAATTTAAGAACATGTGTATATTAGAAAACAACTCAAAATTATTTAATAAAATGGGGAAGAAAATGAGAGAAAATGATAGAAATATCATAGATCTCACACCATTTTTCCATGGTGATGTCATGAAAATATAAATATGCAAATAAGATACATGATGTGAAAGGAATTCAGATCATGTATTTGCATTAAGGGACTTATGTATCAAATTTTACAAGAAGTGAAAGCCTTACATGTCATATAACTAAGATCCACAGTCACATATGAGAATCTTTAATCTTATGGGATCAGTGGGTTGTATCATTGACTATATGGGATCTTTAAATTTTTTACATCATATACATTCTACACGTCGTCTATGTGATTCACATCTTTCACTTCCTTTACATTGTGTAATTTCAGCTGGATTTGGACATTTGAAAATATCATATCATGCAATGTATTTACACATCATGTAATTATTTGTGGGGTGGCTTGTGGCTTTGTAGTCATGTTATGAATGAGTAATACATGTCGTGAACATTGAACAAAATGTGTAAATCTTTATTTTCATTTTTTAGAATTTCTTCCTTTGAGTCAAAAATAACTAATTATTATGAAAACAAACCAAAAACTAGTTTATTATTGAATAAAACATGAATAATCCTTATATAAATATATCCATAATGTGTATATAAATTCCTCTTATCAAATTCTTCCACACATGAACAATTGCTTGTTCTGAAGAATAAAAAATCTCAATTGGGATTCCAAATGAAACAATTTTTAAAAATATTAAACATGGATTACAACCTGGAAAATAAAACAAAGTGTATACAAATAAATTAATACTTCTAGAACCAATCATATAAGTATAATTAGTCATACCTCATAAATCGTTTATTTTATTTAGATTATATATTCCTTTAATTATAATTTCATAATTGTTTATTAAATTATATATCCACTTTATAAATTACATCATTATGAATATTATCTAATCACCCAAGGTAAAATAAAACTAAAGTTATGCTCATAACCTAAATACATGTTCCTAACCATAGGCTTTAATTGGTTCTAATATCCCCACTTTTTAAAGAAAAAAACAAAATTAATCACGAGGGCGTTATCAATAAGGTTCAAATGACACTAAGGATAATGGTAGGTGGTAATGTGATAAAAACAAAACTCAGTAGGATGGTAATCTATAAAGTATATTGAATGAAAATTTTGAATAGTTAAATGAAGTAACTCTTTATGGGAAAAATGTTTCCATTTACCAATATCTCAAGGTGGGTCCATGAGTATGTCAAGATTATGTCAATAATGTACCATGTTCTATTCTTTTTATTTTTATTTATTTTTCTAAAATCATATCTAGGCTAGGTCTCACAACCATCACCTAACCACATATGAATCATTATAGGATTCATCTGTCTAGTAATGGTGATTTTTTACCTTCCTAATACACAACCCAATAAATATATATTATTATTATTTTATTATTATTATTACTAAATAACCAAAGAATGGATAGAAAATAAAAATAGTAATCATGATCTCATCATATCAATCTAGTGAATGTGACAACATATTCCTCCTCATTATCAGCATCCCATGTCCATCAGTTGTGAAAATTCCTCCACACTTGTTCGAAGAACAATCATGCATCATACTAAGAGCATGGTAGGAAGGGATAATAGGCTTGAAACGACTCTATATTAACAATTTTATTCATGGATACTAGGGGATAAAGAATGAAATATGTAAAGGTGAGTCTAAAGAAAAAGTGGCTCAAAAATATTGAATCAATCATTTTAAAATTTTATTTTTTCATTAATAACCTCATTAAGATATAAATTCAATTTATGATCAGTTTACTAGTATCAAGTATCTCTCAATAAAAATGTTTAGAAAATATTATGACATTTTAAGTCTATAATCCTCTTGGGAATGGGAGTAAAACAAAAATTACTTTCAATAACATAGGGTACAAAATAAAGTAATAGGTTAATCAAAATCAATTACCATAGTTTAAAATTAAAATTAAATTAGTCAATTCAGTAATCATGATAATAATATAAACTAGAATAAAACATTGATATAAATAGTTTACCACCTGACTTTTTCTTTTATTTAAATGTGTGTAATGAGATTTCATGTTTAAAGTATGTTTTCATGGAAAATGTCTCCATGAATGGTGAAAAAATAAATAATCCATCTGTATCGACAATAAATCTCAATAAATACTCTACCACACTTAAAATGAGATAACGGTCACACTGTTATTGAAATAATCATGGGATAGCAATCAAGCATAGTATGGAGAAAAAATAAATGAAATTTTAGGAATTAAAAATATGTAATTGATAGATCCTTATAGAGAATCTCATTCCATAGGGAAACTTATTGGATAGTGATTGTATTTTAGGATTCATGTATAAATTCATAGAAACAAAAGGTATCTATACTAGATAAACCATTAGTCCATAGGGTTTAACCAATTTTTAAGTAGATAAATGGGAAGGTGAACATAGTTAAAAGTAGGGGAAAATAACTTACAAATATGCAATAAGGTGATTAAAGTGAATTTTGGGACAACCTATGAACAAAAAAACTATTAAATGGGAAAATAATGATCCTAAACACATGACTGAAATAATGGAAACAATAAAAAGGATTTCCTCCCATAAATCACTAAAAAGGTTGTATTCAATAAAGTGGATGGAAAAAATAACCGGTCAGTGTCTTACATAATCTTGTAGGTTCATTATTGCCTATAGTAATTTGTGGTTGTGTCATCAAGCTCATGGGGATGCTTGGATGGATTTACCACCTCTGGAGAGTATTGAGCATGAATGGCATGTGGTATGAAGATCATCTGGTAACTTCATGGAGGGGACCCCTATTGAGCACATATCTAAAGATGGATCTCCTCAATCTATCTCTATTGGTGAGTAACATGTTGATAGGTCTCGATCAGTATGCCAGAAGATTTCATAGAAATATCTTCAGTAACCATAAAAGAAGCAGAATATCTAGACATGGCTAATGTGATATCGTAGTAAAATGAAAATATTTCAACAAGAAGTGTATTAAAAATGGAATCTCATCCATATATATAAGAAATGATTAATTTTTTAAAATGGAATATAAGTAGTAAGAAAAAAGACACTAAAATAGACTATGAAAAGGGGATGTGATTGAGAAATGACAAGATTATAAAATCAATGTCATCACAATATTCCACTTGGGTGGCGGAGGCATCTTATCATTCTCAAGATCATGTTTGGCATGATTTTTGTGGTTTTTTGGGGTGGGGAAATTCATATGGTAGGAATGGGGGTGAGGGAGATGAGGGAATGAGAGTACAAGGTCGTAAGGTGACTAATGGTGAGGATGGAGGAAAGGGGACAACCGATGTGATGAGGATATGAGGTACGGGAGAGGAAGGGTCATGTGTATAAGAGAAGAAAACATGGGGTGTTTCATGAACCTAGGGTTCATGGATTTTAAGAACCTCTCATAACATACACGTTGTGTAATCAATATATGATTTTTAATGAATAAACGATGTCCAAATATTTTTATTTATTTTTTTAGACTTTTGAATTTTACATGTCAGGAAAATGGTACGCATCATGTATTTGGATGTTTATTACCCTTTTTTATCCAAGTACCCATAACAAAATTCCATCTCCATTTAACTTTCCTAAAGAATAAACTGGCATATTTCAACCTATTAAACCAACTCTGGTTTCCCCTAAGACATTACAACATTTAAACTTTTCCCATTAACATTGATTTTTGGTTCTCTGCCTTTATAAATTTCAATTGATATATATGGAAAAACCTTAATGATATGTTAAGTACTCATGCATCGGGAATCCAACATTCCAGGGAATAATTTCAGTTAAGAATTGAATAACAGAACTTATATCCCCCTATGTGTATATTTGATGTGTAATTATTTGGTCACGCCACTTATTTATCTTTTGTTTATAAATTCTTTCATTCTCACAGGAATATTTTCCAATTTCTTACAGCTCATATATTAGGAGCATTCTTATTTCCCTGACTTTTTGAACATCTATGTTCAATTTTTTTATTTCCCAATAAGAGAGATGATCTAATTCTACTGGTATTTAGATTGTATTTCAATACACCATTTAAAATTGAGTAGTGTCGATGGTCATATTTTATGTTATGTGATAAACACAATTACTCTATTCCATTCAACTCATGTTCACTATCTATTCAAATATTTTTTTATTTTTGAATTTAGAAATTAAATTTTCCCTCTTTTTGTGGATGGTTGGGAGTTCCGGTGTTATAATGAATTCAATGATTTTCAATTAGTCCCTTGACAGGATTATTTTTAAAATGTGTTACCAGATCATTAATGATTAATCAGGGGAATCTGAATCTTGAGAAGATATTTTTCTTTATAAATTTATGAACACTTTTTTTGTGTCATGTGTGGTTGTTTATTATTATACTCATTTTGGTACATATTCAATGATAACCATCAAATAAAAATTCTGATGATAATTAGGGAATGTTCCCATAAAATTGATCCCCCATACACTAAAGTGTTTAACTTCTAGGATGGGATTTTTGGGGAATTTCATTTCTTTTACCTATGGTGTCATTCCACTGACACTGATCAATGACTTGGAAATAGTTCATTAAATCTTGAATAATTGTGGGGCATAATAACACATTTTTAAGGATTATGGATGTAGTATGTTTAAGTCCATTATTTCCTCCTACTGGTGACATGTGACACATGTCGACTACGCTTTGTATTCTGTCTTCTAGGATGTATCACTACATTAAGCCATCATCACAGTGATTAAAATGTATAGACTCATCCTAATAGTAATATAAAGTTTCAACTAAGAATTTCTTCCTCTACTAAATTTTGGGGTCTAGGTAGAATGATCCCTTGATAACATAGTTTTCAATATCTAAAAATCACATTCAGGATTTGGTATTTAACATGAAAAGGGTTTTTTTAGGGAATTCATCCTTGTTGTCAAAATTATCATCATCCTTAATGTTTGGAATTGGATGTTTGGGTAAATGATCAGCAATAACATTATCAATATTTTTTGGATCCTTGATTACTATGTCATACTTCTGTAGTAGTGGGATCCACCATATGAGATTTAATTTGGAATCCTCTTTATTTAGTAAGTATTTAAGTGATGCATGATCAATGTAGAACACTACTTTGGATATTATGAGGTATGAGTGGAACTTTTAAAATGAATAGTTAACTTATATAATTTCTTTTTTGGTAGTAATATAATTTACATGATCATCATTCAGGGTGTTACTATAATATTATATAGTACAAAAGATATTTATGACTCGATGTCCAAAGATAGTGACAATATAAAAGTCATTATCGTTGCATATCAGCTTAAATTCCTTATCCAAATATGGAAAAATGATAACCGGAGAAGACACCATGATATTATTTAGGGTATTAAATTCATGTTGATATTATTCAATGAACATGAAATGACTTTTATTTGAAAACAAGTTTTTCAAGAGGTGGCCCACTTTCGCAAAGTCTTTAATGAACCATCTGTAGAATCCTATGTGGCCTAGAAAGTTATTTATTTATTTTACTTCTGTAGGATCTGGTTATTCATTATCACTTTTATTTTTATTGAATACATATGAATTCCTTTATTTGGGATTCTATGTCTGAGGGCTATTCCACCTTAGACCATGAAGTGACCATTTTTCAGTTTAATAACAAGAATTTTTCTTCACAGCATTGTAATACTGGATCAAAATTACTCACGAAGAACACAATGGATCATCCATATGCCAAAAAATCATCCATGAAGATCTCTAGTAACTCCTCCAACATATCAAGGAATATATGTTTCAAACCCATTTCAAAAATCATTGGTGCATTACACATATCAAATGGCATACGTCGATGGGTGAATGTTTTTAAGGGACAAGTTGATGAAATTTTGGAGTAGTCTTATAGATCGAATGTAATTTTTTTGTATTCTAAATATATATCTAGGAAAATAGTATAATTTTTTCCCTTATATTAATTCTAGAATTTGATCTATAAAGGGTATTAGAAAATGATCTTTTTGGGTTGCCGTATTGTGGTTCCCAAAATCGATACATAATTTCCATCCACAAATGGTTTGGGTAGAGACTAGCTAATGTTCCTCATTTTTCATAAAGGTTAGGCCTCCCATCTTTGCAATAACTTCTAGAAGACTCACCAATTCACTGTGAGATATTAAAAAAATTATTACATCATCTATAAGTTTCTTCAATTATTTCTAAACTAACTCATTCATTGGGGGTTGATCCGCCTTTGGGGTTGGCGTTTGGGTTTATCACCTACATCCAACAAAATATTGTGGGTCCATATTGTGGTATTAATCCCTTCAATATCAGTAAATCCCCTTGAAATGGAGATCTTGTGCCTTTTTAGTAGTTCAATCAACTTTTCATTTTCCACTAGGGTTATCTATAAGCTAATAATGACTGGAAATATTTTTTCGGTCTCTAGGAATGAATACTTTAGTGTGCTCTACATAGGTTTTAGTTCCAATGTTAGTGTCTTGATGATTGAGGGAATGAATGATGAGATAGTGTCCCTTTTCAATGGTTCAGTATAATTTATAACCTCATGATCACTTCCTTCATTTTTATCAGGGGAAAGGATCTCTAAATCATCCTAGATGGTCAAAAAATATCTCTCTCATCGGTAAGAAAAATTTCTTGAAAGTCATATAAATAATCACCTTTAAAAGAATCCTTTTTTTAAGTGAAACACAACTTGTTCATATCCAACTCTGAATATCAATATCCCTTGATTTACATCTATCTTTTTCTTCCCAGTGGATAGAAATGGACATCCTAGAATAATTGGAACATCTCTTTATTCTTTCATATCTATTATTAGGAAATCTAAAAGAAAGATGAATTTTCTAACTTTGACTAAAAACATCCTTGAAAATTCCCCAATGGTACTTTTCTGATCTATCATCCAGTTTTAATGAAACTTCTATTGAATTTAGTTTTTCAATCCCTATTTTAGAAATATTCACATCAGTGTAATATTGATGCACACATCTAGATCGCTCAGCTCTCTTTTAAATTTTCATTCCCTAATAGTTCATGGAATCAATAATCTTTCAAGGTTTCTAATTTTAGGGTAAATATTATGATAAATGAGAGTAGATAATTATTCATTTAAATACATTACACCAAATTCTTCCATCATCCTTTTATTTTAAAAGAAATTATACTAATAATTTAGTGTAGGCAGCCATCAAAGCCATGGCATCAGCGAAGGGAATGTTGTTGTGTAATTGTTTGAATATTTCCAGAAACATTTTATATTCTCATTCAATCTTTCCTTGCCTCATTAAATCTGGGAAGGGTATAGGTATTTTATACATTGGTGGTTCTAATTATACTTCTTCCTTTTCAGGCTATTCATTTATCATAGGTTTATCAATAGATTTTTATTCTATATTTGTTTATCGACTAGCTTCCTTTGTTACATTGGTCTGATCCTCACTGATGAGTATTGTACTTTTATCAAGTTTTGTAAGCACCTTATCTTTAAACTTACATGGTTACTGAAATGCTATCACTTTCCCACTCCTTATAACCATTTCCATTACCTCTTATATCATGTGTGTCTCAGTGTTACTGGGCAGTGTACCTGGTATTCGTTATGATAAGGTCATTGAGATTTTACCCATTTGATTATCAAGATTACACAAGGAATCCTTTTATTTTTTCATTTCCATATCAGTTTTCATCATTATATGATTTACTTATTGAAAAAATGTGGACTGTATGTTTTTGATATTAGACTATAGAGGTAGGCCTTGTTGTAGTGGTCTATGTAGAGATTGTAGGAATTTTTATTAAGCTGTAGGGGTAAGGGTTGCAGAGGTATTTGTTTCTACAGTCAAGGATATGGAATATGGGCTTGGTACCTAGGTGTTCCATGATTCCTTTATGGTGCTTGAAATTTCATCTTCTAATAGTAGACTTGGTTAGGTTGTTTTTGCTGCAGTTGATCCCATCTTTACTAGAATTGTTGTTGTAGGTATTTTTTAGGTTGTTGGAATTGTTGTCCTTGTAGATTATAATTTATGTCATTGTAATAATGGGATTAAGGTTACTTTATCCCTAACCTAAATTCTTGGTATGGGTGTGGTCTTATGCATATTTCACATGATGGAATCTACATTACAGGTGCGGGATGGGGTGGTGGTGAAGTGGGTAACTAAAATGACTCAACATTTTTTATAAGATCCTCCACTTGGGATTCAAGGAAGGTACTCTCCTACACATTATGGATTCTATGTCAAGACATTTTTCAATTTCTCTACCCTATACTTGCATGGAGAGAGACCTCGTCTACAAGTGCTTGGCCAATTTATGGCATCTTAAGCATGAGACCCTAATTATAAGCGGTATCCACTATAGTTTATACAGCATGTTAGAGTACCTAATTGAATGCCTGAAGATGGATCCAGACATAAAGCCTATGATGTGGTCATTTTCTGGTGATCTCCTTAAAATAATCCCATCCTTCCTAGGATAACTCTTAATATGTCTAGAAAAAGTTCTGGATGTCATTCCAGAGCTTCCAAGTTCATACCATTGGAAACTGTTTATCTAATAATTTCTTATCTAGGTCATCCCATGTCCGGATTTGACTCGAGAGATTGGATTTTGAGCTAATCTCAGGATCGGTGATGCAAGGATAATGTGAAAACACATATTCTAATTGTGTCTGAAGAAACTCCTTAGTTGTGAAAGGTATCGAAAACCACATGAAAATTAGAAATACTCTCATGGATCATTCTCTTTGAAGCCCACTAAATTTACCCATGTTTTTGATCATATGAATGAGTCTATGTTCGATTTAAAAGGAGTTATCATGAATATGAGGGTGAAAATTTTTGTACACAACACCACTAATGGATGGAAAGTTGTAATCCATAATGGTTCACTTATTTAGCATTGGTCGCTCTCCCAGATTGAAAGGTGTTGCATTTGGAAGGTTCTGAGGGTGTTAGGGCACAAGATCATTATGATCATCCATTTTGAAGTCGCATCATGTAGTTAAGGATCGATCGATATCAATATTGAATATAATTACTTATTGAGCATCATGGATCCTTGAGTTATTAATATGGCTTTAAGGCATACACTATAAAATGAAAAGGATAAATGGGTTAGGTGTCTCTAAAGAAGAAAAATGTAAAAATAAGATGGTTTGAAAATGTGAGGTAAAAAATAATTCTGATCTGGAGGCTATTGTACTTAAGAAATAGTGTTCCTCTATAATGGAACCAAAATTTTATATGTCCAAATCAGTTTTTTTAATATGCTTGATATTTGATCAGATTAAAATTTTATTACACCTGGACTACACTTACTGCTAAGGCACAATAAAGAGGTGGTTTGGGGATGAACCCATAGGGGAAGCATAAATAAATGAAAACTAGATATTCCAAACCTATAGTATGATTCCTCATGTTCACTCTATATATTTATTTTTTCTATAACAAGGTATTTTGGATTTAATTCAGATAAAAATATTGGATAAATTTCAAATTCAGGGAATTCGGAAAAGGATAATGCTAAATTTATCTTAGAATAGTCCTAAAATGTTTCATGCAAAGTGGGGAAAGGGTCACCAATTTTATATGTTCCAATAATATTGTTCTACCTGTACTAAAAAATCCCTTTTTTCTGGTATATCTAATAACCTAGATGCATTATGATCGGTATCTATGGAATAAAAAATCGCGAGATAATTTTCAAAACCTTTTCAACTCCAATTAGTTCAGGTTCATTCAATTTCACCTCCCATGGTTATTAATTCTCAAGATAATATGATGAATATTTGTTTTTAACCTAATTAATAGTAATTAGGTTACCAAAGTTCAATTACAGATCCATTAGGCTCTTGAATACACCTACAATATACCCCCTACCCTAAGTATATTAGTCACTCATGATGGTGTTGATCAAAATAAAATAAATAATAATCATGCTTAGCATAATCATGAAACAATTTATAAATAATTAATTCACACTTTAAAAAATAAGGAATTAATAAAAAATTACTATGGATGAAAAAACAATGAATAAACAATGAAAATGTTGAAGTTGGAAAGAAATCAGTATTAAAATAGGCATCGCAATGGTAATGAGATTAAAACGATTGAAGAATGGATGTAGATCAGAAAACAACACAAAGGGATTTAGTAAAATGGGTAAAGGAAGTAGTTACATTGTTTTTGGAAATAAAATTAGGAACAAAAATATTCTTACAAAGAATCTATTAATCATAATGAAATTTGTACTTATAGTTTCATCTTAAAAATAGATAGGTGGGTTTCATTTTATGCAAAAATTCTTGAAGGTTCCTATTTATTATTTCAAACACTCCATTTCATTGAGGAGTTATAAGAGATGATAAGTTGTGATTATAGCTATATTGTGACCATAATTCTCAAAATCATGATTTTAAAACTCACATCCAAGACCAATTATCATGGTTTTGACAGTGATTCAACTAACATTTTCAACTGGTTTAGAATATTTTTTGGAAAAAACATAAAAGAATCACTTTTTTTATATGAGAAATAAACCCATGTGAATATTGAAAAATCATCAAAAATAAAATAACCTTAACTCATTCCTACTAAACTAGAAACCATATATGATCCAAATAAATATATATAAACAAAGTATACGGGTTGAGAGGTAAAAACATCTATCTTTGATTTGAAATAAATTTTATGTTTTCTCTATCATGGTATGGATTTCACACTTTATATTTTAGGATTTATAGTTTGGGTAGATCTAGGACTAAACATTTTTGGACTAACTTCATAAGAGATTATACATTATAATGGGTTAGTCTCCTATTCCAAATCCAAGATACTTGATGAAATGCATTTAAATATGAATCATCTTGAGAAAATTGAGAATTCTAGTAAATGGATAAACGTTATCATTTCTAGAAGTGGTAAACATTAAACTGAAATTAAATCATAAATATTATAGATATTATTAAAAACATTAATATTAAAACCATCATCACATAATTGAGAAATAATATAAGATTATATTTTAAACCATCAATAAATATAACTCTTGAAATAAGAATATATTTAAAATTATTTATTTAACCAAAGTGAATAATTTTTCTATTAGAATTGTCACCAAAATGGAAATGCCCACCATCCATTTTGGTGATGTTCCTGAAGAAACAGAATTCACCTATCATGTTTCTTGAATATCCACTATCGATATACCATATTTTTTAATTGATCTCTTCATGAAGGTTTCTTATAATTAATTATACAAAAAATGATTTGGGTACCCATATCGTCATGGGTCCAAAGAATATTGTAAATAATGATTTTGTAATATACATTTTTTTTCATCACTTATGGGTAATTTTATTATTTATTTAAAATAATTATAAATATATTTCTTTTGGGTCCAAAATGAGCTATCCCCTAACCAGATTTTTTATTTGAAAACATAGAGTTGGGAAGAAACTAGTGTTTTTAAAACATACTTTGTTGTCCTAATTGATTTCTTAAAATATTACTATGATTAGGTATAGCTTGGCTACCAGAAATTGTATTCATAGTTTTTGTTCTAATAGTAAATTCTTCATTATATTTTTTTATTTTTTCCATAAGCTAATTTTAAATCATTTTTTTTAATTTCATATAATTATGTTCTTTTTTAACATGAAGAGTATATTTTAAATTTTTTGCAAAAAAGATATTATTTCTTCAGATTTTTATATGTATCTGCTAGCTCATTCATTGTCTCTTTGAGAATTGATAATTATTCAAATAATTATTCACTACACTTATTAAAATAATTGTGGTACCAAATTTCAGAGAATACATAAGCAGTATGTGTTACCTTAGATTCTGAATCCATAAAACACAGATTTTATTTTTCATAACAATCTCTTTTACTTGAATTAGAATCAATGAATCTATCTTCAAATGTACTCAAGGTTCCCTATATTTCCTTTTGGAATTTATTTCCTTTATCATTGTATTTTCTTTTAAATTTTAACTTATTACAATATTTCATAATTTTCCCTTTTATTTTTCACTCATAACATGTTACTTCAACAACTGGGTCAACCTTTTTCCAATTTACCTTTTTATAATATTTACATTTATATGTTAACAGTTTTCAAAAAATTTATATTTTTCATGTATAATTTCTTAAACCTTCTTGCTACTTGAGCCATATCTTCATCATTGTATGTTTCAACTTCACTTACACTTGTTCTATTGGCTTTGATAAATTCCTTTGATTTTGATTAAGATTCCATAATGGTAATAGTATTTTTTAGGTTTGGGATCCTCATTATTTTTTACTTTTAATTATTCCTCATAATTCATTATTTTACCAATTAGTTCCTTGACTGTATGTTTATTGATGTCACATGACTCTCCAATATAGACAATAGTGCCTCTATAATTACCATGTAGAAATCTCAAGATACTCAGTACTTGAGATTCTTCACCGACCTTTTATCCAAGTTCAATCATGGTACTAACTATCTTGTTAAACATAAGATATATTTCAGGAATATATTCCTCATGTTTCAACTTAAATGTATCATATTTAATAGTATATTAATTAAATATCATTAATTTAACATTATAGGTTCCCTCATGAGATAAATAATTAGTATCATAGATTTAAAATTTTGTTTCAGAAGAAAACATTCTATTGAAATCATATTATCCTAAAGAAATATATAAATAATTCATTTCTTTTTAATTAAAATAATAATAATCTTTAGTTAAATCACCCCATTAATTTATATGAGCTTTTATTTTTTTCATATTTGTCTTCTATGTTCATCCAAATGTAAAATATCAGGATCCCAAAATGTATTTTCAATTTTATTTTCCACTGAACATGGTTATGGATCTTAAAGTAAGGTGATCTATTAGTTTCAGTTCCTTCAAGTCCAGAATAATCCATAACTAAAATATATTAAACTCAAAAGTATCTAAGATAGAGTTCTGATAACTAGATCAAAGTTAAAAAAAGAGTAAAGGGTAAGTAAGAGTAAAACAATAGATAATAAATAACAAAAAACACCATTGATATCAAATATTTTTTGGAGTAGATTTCTCAAGAGAGGGAATAATTGAGAATCCAATAAAAATTTATTTTGAAAATATATTTAAATAAAAATATATCAATTTAAAAACAATAAAGTTAATTAATATAGTTGGTAAATATAATTTTTAATTTTTAAAAAGTTTCTTAATGGAAAAAAACACAGCTAACACAATTTGAAATCACTCTAAATTTTAAAAACACATTACTCACATAAAAAAGGTATATATAAAACAAATAAAAGTTTTCTATCAAAGTATTATTTTCCATAAACAATTTTTTACACTCCAATTATAAAGAAGATATGCTAAAATGGTTTTTAAAGGAAATTCACTTTAAAAAGTACGAGAAAAAACTAAATAAAAAATATTGGATATAAAAATAGGAGGATCAATTCAAAGATAGAACCTAGTCCTACCCACTTGAATGTGACCCAATTCCTAGAAAGTTTATTAAAAATATAAATTGATTCACATATTGGATAGAATTTTATATATAGTAACTACATAAAGTCTAGTCCAACCTATAACGAGCCTCTTCCATAGTTATTCATGTGATAACAAATATATAATAGAAAATAAAGAGATTTTGAATAGTAATTTTTACAATAAAGAAGTAGTGATCAATAAAGAAACATCCAATACCAACACAACTCAAAAGTAAGAAAAAATAGAGGGACCACAAAGACTGAATCTAGAGTTTTTATATACCTCAATTTTTAATCAACATAATTTGATCATTTGTCTTCAAATATTTTATTAAATTTTTTTAAAAAAGTATTAAAATATTTTACACTTATTTAGTGATAATGTGTAGAAAAAATAATATTGTTCGTAGTATGTCAGAGAATATACACATATATTTTCACACTCATGTTCTCTATGAATTCTTGTATCAGTCATGCATGTGATGATTTCATGAATTTAAACTAAACTATTCTCTATCTATCTATTTATGAATAATCATAATAAAATCCGTATACCGTTCATCCTTTCTAAATGTCTAAAATGACCCTAGATTTTATTTAATGTTTAGAAACTAGTCATTCTAATAACTAATAGTTTAATATCTGATATACTTGAAAAGATAATTTCCTTACTTGGGAATGTAAGGAATGGTCTCATAAATGCATTAAAGAAAGATCACATGGAGGCATAGAATTATTGGCATGAAATATCAATCATGAAGGGCTTGATAGAAGGATACTTCTCATGAAAGAATTAATATTTTTCATAGAAGATTCAATTCCTTCTTACGGTTGATATTTCTTTTTTATAAAAGGTCTTGCCTCTTTACACAAATGATATTTCCTTCACATAGTCACATATTACTTATTCAAATTTGAGACATCAAAAAAATGAATAGGCACGGAAGGTATTACCTTTAATAAAATATATTTCATTTTCATGTAATATAAATCATTATGCACAGTTTCATGACTTTAACTTCTGGTCAATCCATATATTGTAAAAACTTGAATTATTCCATACTTGTTTAATAAACACAATACATGGTTGGTAGAATTAATTTACACAAAATATCCAAAACTTGAAAAAATTTATATTTCCTTTATAGAATATGGTATGATGAAGATATTTTTTTTCAAATGACACTTTTACAGGGTATGTGTGAACCAAAAATAATTTAATCTAGTTAAAACCCATAAAAGAAAGTCATTCCAGGTAGCTATAGGAACTACCCCTCCCTAGAGTCTACATAATTATGGAAAGTTTCCACCTTCCCTAGGCCACTCATCTAGTTATCGCATGTATGATTCCGTGGGCCTAGTACTGATGGAAAAAGACATACCCTCTCAATCTTCCAAATCTGAATGGCCAAGTGTTGGTGAAAACTTGCTACTCAGAATCCTTATCTGGAGTTGTTCCATGTAGAGTATTAAGGAGCTTTCACATTTCACAACAAATAACATCAAAAACCAAGAGGAAGATGCAAATCTTATCGAAACACATTCATACATCAGTATCCATTGAAGCCATCATAGAACCTTTATGACAATTTCAAACTCGAGGAACTGATAGAGGCGAACCATCATAAGGATCCAGCGATCGCTCACCCTCACATCCCAAATCCCCAAGAATCCAACACTCAGATCCACCTCAGAGATAGTGGAGGAGTCCAAATTGATCTTTCATATAATATATATTCTCATGTTTATACATAAATTTTCATCATGGAAGATTTAGTTCTCACAAGGAAGAAGTATTTTCCTTATGAAAGAAATATCTTCTTTGTATGAAAGAACCATTGGTCTTACAAAAGATACATACTTAAAATATTTTATAAATAAATTAATATTTCTATCCTAAACACACACAAAAATATTAAGATTATATTAATAATTATTTATAATCATTAAAATAAGGAATTTCTAAACTAGGGAAATAGTTACCTATTTCAGTATCACTAGTCAGCTCAATTATTATGGTCATCATTGCTACAGTGGATCTGATTACACAGTTCCAATAGTAAAACGGGTATTCAATAAGAATATCATAATTTATGGTAATGTTAGTACCGGTAATGAATGAATTATTTCTAATGGGTTTGAGTAATTTCATGGAATAAACTATGAAAAAACCATTTCACATATTTCTATGTTGAAATCCATTAAATTTTTACTCTCCGTAGATTCTTACCATTATTATGAGATTTTTTAATTGAATATAAAGACCACTTTAATTAATTTAAACCATGTAGAAGATATCTATATTACATAACCAGAAGGGTTCATTACACTAATGGATATTATTAAAGTGTTCAAGTTGTATTTATCCATTTATGGGCTGAAGAAAGAATCAAGATCATGGAACATTTGTTTTGATAAATCTATAACACAATTTGGTTTAAAAAAAGAATGAATGTGAACCCTATGTCTTTAAGAGGTTTAGTGGTAGTGAAGTAGATTTATTATTAGTATGTGTTGATGATATATTAATTATAGTAAAGAAGGTTAATGTCTTAAATTTAGTTAAAAAGTGGTTAAAATTTTCTTCTCTATGAAATACTTAGGTGTTTCCACCCATATTATAGAGATAAAGAACCATCATGATAGATCTGAGAGTCTACAAGGACTAAGTTAATATATATACATTTATAAGTTGTTGAAGAGATTTAATATAGAATAACTCAAGAGGGTTTGCAATCAATGTCACTTGGTATACATGTATACATGTAAATCTGTTCTCTGGCATAATAGGAGAGAGAGAGTGTGTGGGGGTAAAATCCTTTATGCATCCACAATATTATTTACAATGTACTTCATGATATATGCCAGTATTAATGTTTTCTATTCCTTTAGAATGGTTGTAAGATATTAATAAAATATAGGTGAGCCACATTGGATGGTTGTAAAGACATACCATAAGTATCTGAGGAGTACAAAGGATATGTTCCTAGTGTATAGATTAAATTAGAAACTTATTATCAAGGGATACATTGATGCTAGTTTCCAAATAGATTAGAATGATCTAAAATTATAGTCAAGATATGTGTTCTATCTTAATGGAGGAGTTGTGAGTTATATGAGTTATAATTAGCAAGTAGTCACAAATTCTATAGTAGATTACAAATATATTAAATCTTTTTATGTAACTAAAATAGTAGTTTTGATATTAAATTTCTTCCAGAATCTTTATTTCATATCTAATAGTGAAGATTATGTCACGTTGTATTGGGAGAATAATAAAGCAGTTGTTCTAGTAAAGGAGACAATGTCGCATCAATAGAGGAAGCGTATATTTTAGAAGTATCACCTTTTAATGGACTTTTCTTATAGGGTTGAGGTTCTAATAATTAGAGTATCCCTACACATACAAAAATTGAGGAACCATTGACTAAAGTTTCATATCATCGTATTCATAAATATCATGTGAGAGTTAGTGGAATAAATGTTGTTAGCAGTTCCTTATAGTGAAAGTTAGGGTCTATTGGAGTGTGTTCCCTTCAACCAATTAAATTTATACTTTTGATTTCTGTAATACTAATAAATATCATAACAAATGATGGTTTTTATTCCATGTAACATTAATATTATAATTTAATTAGTGTATTTTTCACATCAAAATGTCGTAAAAGTTTCCCAAAATAATGAGAACCTTGAAATGATATGATAAATTTATTAAACACGGGTTCTATAGTTGGGATATCAAAAATATAATAGGAAACTAATGATATTTTATTATCATATGTTGAAGGCTTACAATACATTGAGACTTTGTCTTGTGAATTTCACACTTGGTAATATTCAAGAGAGTAGTTTAAGAGGATATACCAACCAACTATAATTCCCTATGTTATATATGTCATTAGATATTCCAATCTACATACATATTTATTGTTCCTTATAATTTATTATTAATGTATATACAAAATTTCATTATTTAATGTATCGATGAAAATCATGAATACATATTCTCACAGTGAGGAATCATTTTTTTTTGGGTACATCATACGTGATATGACATTAATTAAATAAGTCATGAGTGGATTTTTCCCATTCAAGTTAATGGAAAAAGTTATCTCCATCCCTTTAATTGAAATAAAACAATCTAACTAAATCCATGGCCATGGTAGTTCATCAATTAGTTCATTATTTTGATTCAAATAATAAAAATCAATCATAAAGGTGGATGACATGAGTATGAAACCTTCTTGAAGAGATATTGAGATAAAGAGATTATATTACATAGTAAGCATTTTTAAGAGGTTAGTGTTATTGTGGAATTAACATATTTCCATATAGGTGGCTTGATGTATTATTATATAGTGATCTTGGACATTAGGAAAGGTCATATAATGACACTAAAAAAGATTCCAAGAGGGTCACATACTATGTGTATCCATAAACTCATTAAATTGTGTTTGGAATTTAATAATAAGAATAAATATTTTTCCCAAATTGTGGTTTAATATTTATTCGAGCATTTTTTATCACATAAATTCAATCACTATATATATTCTAGAGTTAGAATATGTGACTTGAAATTAAAATTAATATTTATTCTGGAGTTTAGTGAATATAATAGTTATTTTTATCATGTATAGTATTAACAAGGTTAGAAATAAATATATAGTTATTAACTAGTTTCGTGAATATATTAACAAAAATGTTTATTTAGTTATATGAATGTTAAAATATATATTTATTCACTGTTTTAGCTTATATATAATTCATTTATTTATTTATTAGAAAAATAATACAGTGATATTTGTTTATTTAAATAAATATTTAATTATTCAAGGTTCAGTAAATGATGAGGAGGATTGACTAGTTGAGTTAAAGATATTAAAAAATGATATAGTTTAACAAATGTAATTTGAATAATTATCCATTTATTAATTTAGAAAATTATTTTTAAATATACATGAGTTTAGTTAATGTAATGGAATATAATATTATTATTATAATTTTTATATGATAGTGATTTAGAATAAAAATTAGATAAAGGGAATTTTCATAATTACTAATATTTTATCCCAAATTATATATTCTGGATTATATCATTTAGAAGATAGGAGAATGTTTTGCACAATTAATGTTATTAAAATATTTCTCTCAAGCCCTAGAGAATAATCCCCTTCCTCCCACTACAGAACAAGTGATATTTCTTGTTAAAAATAATAGTAAATGACACAAGGTACTTGGTTCCTCCATGATAGCACCTTGAGTATCAAGAGATATGTTCAAAGATTAAGAGAGAAAGGGTGGATACCTCTAGTAGAATACTAGTTTTAATTATTCCCTATAAAGATGATATGACAAAAGAGGAAACCATATTGATCAATATTAATAAGGATTCACAAATCCAAGGTAATTCTTATTTTAAATTAATTACAAATTAAATTTTAGAGATACACTCTTAGAATATTTAAGGTCCACTTTGTTAGCTTCTTAAAATATTATTCATTAAGACTAAAAACCAATTATTGGTCCTCAAGCGGACCATTTCTGATGTTCCTTAGATATGTCTTAATTTTTCTTCTGGATTTGGGCCTTGAAGTTGGACTGGTTCAATTATTTAAATTATAATACAAACCAAGGTCATTAAATTCCTTTTAAATCCTTTAAAATATTTATTATCCACCAAAACCATGTACCCTAGAGGATATTATTTTTTAGAGTCATTCATCAAGGATATAACAATAGATCTTGGAGTGAGTATTGGTCTTATGGTGAAGATAGCCCTCTTTTAGGTAGGTATTTATTTTGATTATTGCATCATTATTCATGCAATTAGAGAATCCATGTTCTTGAAATTTTATTTCATCTATCCACATGAATGATTATATGTATGTTTTTAGATATTTTGATATTTATATTCACACATTCATTGTTTGATGAATGAGTTCACAATAGAACCAGACTAGGTAGTATGTCTATCACTAGCCATTGTAACCCCCACTGTTACACACTGCATAGTTTCATGAGAGGCATGATTTTGGCCCTAATGATGGAATTGATCTATGAATGGTGTTTATGCCACTATGTTTTCTACACTCACTCCCCCTCCCCCACTCTCTCTCCCCCTACCTACCTTCCTCCATCTTCTTACCCAAGTTGAAAATAATAACTCCATCCTTCCCAATGGTTATATATTCTATGTGGAATTGGTATCTACAAGTTGGGATCACCATATAGAAAAAGTGGCATGGTAGTGATGTCGAACACACAGGTAGTGGTGTAATTCAGGCGTCAGATAGCGGTCTAACACAAGACAATGATAGTTTTGGTTGGGAGGTATCAGAGCCTAGGTTTTTCAAGAATAAAAAATTAGGGTTTCACCCAAGTTATTAGATGTGAGAAGGATTTATTCCCCATCCTCTCACGACATGGTGGATAGAGGGGATTCGATCAGTGGATCGATCCTGTTGATGATCCAACAAGCTAGCACAACTCTATGCTATGTCAGGTAGTACTATTTAACATATCAGTGTGTTAAAGGCCTGGAATTGTTTCCATACTATGCCACAAGGTAAGACAAACTTCCCACCCTATCATATCCTAGGGGTGTATGATCATGCCCTATTGGATGGCATCCCATAGGCATCCCAAATGATTGGTTTGGCTAGTGTAATAAGTCATATATTTCATACCTAACCACAATTATTGGGTTACCACACACCCAAGGGAACCTTTTCTTCCTTCGTAGTGCCATGTGGCATTCCCTGAGGGCTACCATGTGGCCCAATACAACTTGATTTGAGTGTCTTATCACTGTTTTACCAAGTATCAAAATCAGATAAATGAGTATTCATTCATGATTTTTTTCCCATATAGATTTAAATAGTACGATTATCTACTCTACCATATATTTTTTTAGGATAATTGGTAGTTTTAGTGTTTTAGCTCCATAGGGAAGATAGTTGGGTTCAAGTGAGACATTCAAAATAGACACGGGGTTCAGTACACCTATGTAAAATATAAATGATAGGGAATAGGGACCCCAACCAACATTATTTAGTTCATTAAATACCCATAAACCTAGTTTAAAGGTCCTCTATTTCAATCCTCGAGTTGGGTACTACATTATTTACCACTCACATGACATTGTGTGGGTATACCACATGACTAATGGGGTAATAAACTCCCCAACCAAATGTGGAACAATTCCTAAATATATTGATTCAGTAATCATTCTTTTGAAAGGTTATCCTTTATGAAGCAAGGTCCTATATCAAGGTTATTACTCCCTCAATTAACAAGATTAACTAGAAATTTTGTAGGTCTCCCACTATGGATTCAAAAAGGTGATGTGGTTTTTATAAATCAAGGATGTATATTTTTATAAATATAATAATTTATTGAGTACCCATATTTTTCTATGAGATATGATCTTGATGTAGATAATCTAAAAATATTGTGACATTCTTATATCCTTGATTCTTTACCCTTAAAGCATATCTAAGTCATTTTCCTTTGTATTTGATTTCGAGTTTCCTTTTCATTTTTTCCTTTTTATTGTTTTTGTGGTATCTTGTAGCATATTTTTATACCCACAAAAACATGGGTTTCTCTACCCACACGGGTTGTTTCAATATTGATATGGGATTTTTCAAAGAAATTATAAGTGTATGTGGTGTTAGTGGAGTCAATGATTAGTGGTGTTTTATGGTGATGGGTATCATCATTGTTTATAAAATTTGTCTTTCTACTAATTTTAAGTGAGTCTTTACTTTGGGTTATTATTTGAATGTATATAGTTTTACTTTTCGAATTTTCCCTCATCATACTGTAATGGGTTATTGGAGTCGGTTGCATTTATTTTATACTTTAGATGGTATAATTCATTGGGGGATGTTAGACTGTGGGTTTTGGAGATATATGGGTTTATTACATATTTTTATGTTAAGGATTACCATTTTTGGTTTTCTATCACACCCACACATGACTGTATCTTTTTAATTTAATTTATTTTGTTTTGTTTTATTTTTATTAGAGTTATTTTATGTTTTGTTAATTTTTAGAATTTTCTTTATTTAAAATTTTAAAATATTAAGGGTCAAACGGTTAGCCAATATGTTTTGGAAAATTTTTATAGCAACCATGTGAATCGGTCTATAATTGGAAAGTGTCATTTTCATTGTTAGAACATGGTTAAAAAATTGTGAATCATTTTTTTGGAGGCTCTAGTATCCTCTTCATGGTTGGTGTACAGTTTATTAAACTATTTGGCCAACCCATGAACATTTCCTAGAAATTTAAAAAAAATACTTTTATTTTTTTATTTATTTTTATTATTACCTCTTTTATTTATTTTTTCTACCTATCCCTCTCCTTTTTTTATACTCCTAGTCAATACCCCCAATAGGTGCACCTTACCTCCCTAGATTCTCCCTCATTCCCTATAAATTTCTCCAGGATTATTTATGATTCTTGGCAGAAACTGTGACCTCCTAAACCTAAGTGCCACTCAATGATGCCCCAAGCCTAGTTGTCTAGATGGCCTTATGTGTATCTATTTGAACACCAGAGGCTTCTGACTAACAATAAGGTCCTATGGTGTGTATGTGGGGACACAATTCCCACATTACCAAAGTGTAGCACAATAGAAAAATATAATAATAGGTATGTAGTGGAATCAGTATAAATATATGGCACAACATAAGCTGAAATAATAATTAATAACTAAATCAACAGATAATAATACTCAAAATATGATGATATGTTATATCAAGTTTCTACAAAACTGGAAAACTGGTATGCATGCAAGTATGAAATACAAGCTATACAAAAGAATAAAAAAGAATCCAAAAATAATCCATGCATCCCAAGATCCATCTTGGTTATCTACTACCAAGCTCTATACTAATGAAAGAAATCAATATCTAGTGTCCAAGGTGGGATGTTTCCCTTTTTCAACACCTACATACATGAAATATTCCCGGGTACCAATGGAATCCTAGATATGGTGTGATATAAATCTCATTAGTCCATCACCAAAAGTGTTTATATCATCTACTCCATGTAATGTAAATTGAAATAGTGTACATACATGCATATATAAAAGTAAATCATTACTAAAAGTTAAATAACTAGTAACTTCTTCATCCTTAGATGGTGTTTGAACAAGTTTCCATTTCATTTTTTAATTATGTTCCATTTTTTATAATAAGTCACGTGAGGTATAACCAACACCAAAATAATGATAATGATAACTAGGTATCCATGATATAAGATGGAATTCAATGGTAATGATAATAATTAAAGAGGATCCAAGGTAATAACCATGACATAATTTACCTTAGGGTTCAAACCAACTTAATAATAATCTGTATCTTGGCTATAAGGGGTAAGAGTGTAATCAAAGGGGAATCGTCCAAGGCATTCCAAAATAATGTAATTCTAACTAAGTTTAAGGATCTCATACAAGGTAAAATGGGTAAGAAGTGACTAGGCCTGGTGGGTGTTATAATAGAGCCACATATATATAGATGCCACACTAGATCCAAGTATTGTATCCAACGCATCATAAAATGAAAATAGAGGGATCCTATGGAATCATGTCGGGCATCCACTTGTAGATAAAGAACAGGATCCAAGGTGGGTATCACACTCGGAAAATGACTTCCTTAAACCAGAATGGAATCCATGAATTCACAAGTAATTCCCTCAAGAATCCAAGGCAACATTGAGTCTCTCAACTCCTTGAAAGATGTCAAGGTGTTTATGCATTAGGCACCTTATAAATAATTCCTTAATAAATTAGTCCATGTATTACCCGTTTAATTTAATAATCCATTTGCTTCAAGTCATTTACGTTCATTAGTGTGACAAGGAATAACTAGGCATGCAACCATTAAGTACTTAAGATACATAATCATTAATTAGGTTTAGTGTGTTTCCTTCCATATTCATGGAAATGATTTTTATAGATGTTAAACCAAGTCATTCATTTACATTAATTTAGGCTAAGTCGTATACATGATATACTTTCCATTCATATTTAAGATTCACTAATTATATTCAAAAACTTTCCTTAGAAGGGTAAAGTGACATTATCATATACAAGGATAACCATTATAATTCATAAATAATTTTCTTAAGGAAGATATTACCATTAATAGGGTCAATCCATTGCACACCCAAACAGTGGAATAGATAAACATAACCATCCAATAAAAGAATAATTATGAAAAAACCCTACTTGGTGTGGAACACATTGAGGTCTCATCCTCCAATGGTGTGATGATACCTTATAGTGATGGATATATAATATGTGTAGGATGAATATAAGCAAGACATATGAATTAAACAGGCAACGCTGGATGAAATTGGCGTGTTCACAATGATGAAAATTTATAAAATGGTGAGCCTCGAGGGATGAGTCATAGACCACAAACCTTAACCTCGTATGACTCTCCTCGTCTAGTATCATCCTTTAGTTAGGTCTGGATCATAAGAAATCTTAATAATGGATCAATACCCTGAGAATAGGGCATATCAACTTACGTCTACATATCATCTTCACGAGAAAGATGAATCACAAATGGACTAAAAGGAATCGAGTACTTATTGATGTACATCCAATGTGATGAACAAGGATCAAATAGAACTTCATATCAGTGCTCAAGATAAAAACCTATAAATGAAGGCTTGAAATCTTCAAAATGGGTGAATAGGAGTCTCTTTTACAGCTAGAATGAGAAAATTAAGAAGGTTGGAAGTATAACATTTCATTAAGGGGATTTAGGCCTTTTTAACAAATAATTTTAGGGGTGTATAGTTTGGTCACACAGTTGTCCAAACCATGTTCCAATTGTGTGTGTGTCACTGCTTAAGGAGGGTACTTTCATGGTTATGTTGCATAGTTAGTTAAAACATGTTATAACCATGTGAATCATCTCTAAGAAAAAATTCATACATTTTGAAGAGGCCTGAGGCCCCTATTTCATAGATAGGAAAACCTATGCACCCTTCTTTCTCCTTTTTCTAGCCCTACACAATCAGGATAGATCATGCAGATTTGGATCCAAAGTTTCTAATAACCATGTGGTCTATTGTTTTTCTCCACTAGTCATGGTTCCAAGCTCTGAACAAGCTCCAAAAATCCATGAAACCTTTATAACCTCATCAGGCATCCAAATTACTTCCAAAATAAAGAATTAAACTGATTTTAAAGGTTCCATACCTAATATAAAAATTGTGTTCGTACATTATTCCCCTCTTAAAGTAACTCATACCCATGTTCACCATCCAAGTGTGGAAAAACACTATGTGAGAACAAATCTGGCCAATGGGCACGTACGTCGGCACCCCACTCCCAAGACTCATCTTGTACATGGTCATACTTCTATAGAACCCTCAATAAAGGGATAGATTGTCCTCAAACAATCTCTTGGATATGGTTAATGATAGATATAATAAACTCTTTATTTGAATCATCTACATCTTACTCAACCTCATCGGGATCAAAAGTATGAGACAAGTCAACATGATAATGGAGAAGCTATGAAATGTGGCAGACGTCATACATGGAATGACACTTCTGAGGTAATAGGAACTGATAGTCTACCGGCTTGATTCTCTCCCAAATCTCAAAAAAAGATTATATAATGAGGATACAACATCCCTTTCCTACATCTCAATATATGGCCAATCCTGGGAGACACCCATAGGAAAACATGATCCCTGACCTCGAACTCTAGAGTTCATCGATGGATATAAGCATATGAAATCTATCTAGAATGAGTAGTAGTCATATGATTCTTGATCAATTGGACCTACTCTAAATTATCTTGCATATTAGAACCTAGAAGCACTACCTCACCTTCCTATAACCAACATGGCAGTGTATAGCATGGCCTTCCATATAAGGCCTCAAAAGGATCCATCTAAATTGTAACCTGAATGCTATTAATGTTACCAATATCAAAAACAGGGGTATTATTATCCCAATAACAAATAAAATCATGGATTTATTCTTATATAATGTCCTCTAGAACATGTAATGACCGTTCTAACTGGTCATCGGCCTGAGGGTGAAAATTTGTGCTCAGAAGCACCTCTGTACCCATAACTTTATGTAACCCCTTCTACCTCTATGTGAAATGAGCATACCTATTTTAAATGATTTTACTAGGGACCCAATGTATCCATATGATCTCATATACATATAGACTTTTCAACTCATCAACTAATAAAGTCACTCGGATAGGAAGGAAGTGGGCTACTTTCGTCAGTTTGTCAATGACTACCCAAATCCATCACTGCCTTGTGGTGACCTCGGTAAGCTAACTAAAAATTTCATGGAAACATATTCCCATTTCCATTCAGGGATTGAATGTAGCGACCCATTCTTTTCTTACATTACTATTACATCATTTCAAAGATAAAGAACATAATAGTATTACACATGGAGGATCCAAAGGTTTAGTGTCTTGGGAAAACTAGGACCATACATAACAAATACAACATCAACCATAAACATTTATTTAATTTCTTCTTCTATAGCTTCTTAGTAGCACTTGTCCTCTCCTTAGTACATGTATCCACCTGAGGATATACATCAAAAGGGGTGATCTAAAAGCCCAGTAAGATGATAGATAAGAACAATACATCATGGGGTGAGCATAATCATGACATAGGCAAAAGATCATGAACATCAGAGGAGCATAAACAATAAACTTGAAATGTGGCAATGCATAAAAATGAAACATCATGTCCTAGTGGTTAACTACCACACATACTTATGAACAAATATAGCATCATGTTCACACATCATTTCACATTTACTCATGAGATTCATCACTTTACCCAATGCATTGGAGCACTGTATAATTTCGGGCGTACCCGTCAAATTAAAAAATTCATATTGCGTTATATAATTCTGGGCGCACCCATCACATAATAACATTATCATTATCATGATTTCCACATATAACACATATAAAACATGTACATAAATAACACATGGAAAGGAATGGGTTTCATCTCATAATAACACATTCATAAGCTTTGGGTTCCCAAAAGAAAGAGGGAACAACATACTTGATACAAGAACCATCAACCTTGAATTAGAGGTAAAAGGTGAGATCTTGAAAGAAGAGTTCTTTTGGAAAACATTTTGATAGACATAAAAACCAGTGACAAACATTTATATCCCTAAAAATTAAAGGAAATGAAGAGAAAATGATCTTTGAGGAGTAACCATATCAAAAATGGAGTGAAAGAGGGAGAACCCGAAGGAAGAAAATTGGGTTTGAGATTTCCCCTTACCTTGTACTCGAATGCACCCTTCTCTTTAATTTCCTGTATAATAGGGTTCATTCTGGTTTCATTATTTCATATTATGTTCCCTTGGATGACTTATAGAGTTTAAAAACATTGTTCGGGGATGTTCGTTTTTATGGTTTTCTTGAGCGGTCCACTTGTATTGTTAAATTGATGTTTGGGTAGATCATGGGTAAACATCCAGAACTGATACTACATGTTATTAATGATATTACAGTAGCTTTAATAATTTTATAGTGAATTATATTAGATCCAAGTGGACGAATCATTAGATAAAAATTTAATGATGGTTATTTGGGTTAATTTGGGCGGTTTTTGGATCACAACGATCTTGTTTTAACATTTAACTTAGTAATAAGGCCATAGGTTATTTCCAGAACTTAAAATAGAACATAATACATATAAAATATTCTGGTTCAACCATAAAATGGTTTCATGACCAGATTGAAGGTAGAAATGGAAGAAGAGAACATGTCGTTTTTCAAGGTGATACATTTAACACCTCATGAACAACGTTCTCTTTAATAAAATAAATGGAAAAGGGAAAGGGTGTGGGGTGATATAATATAAAATTAGAATCATAATATTATAGTATATATATAATACTGGATTTACAGAACAATTTGTATGAAGATAGGTAGGGAGAGATCAAGAAAGGAAATTGAACTTGAAAGGAAATTAAAGGAGAAGAGAGAGAGAAATTACCTTTAGAATCCTCCTCTTGAGATCCTCTTTAAGGAATCTAGGATTGGTCTTTTGATGAGACCATCAGCTTTTGGACGTGGGGGATGAGCTAAGGGAGGTGTTTGGGCAGAGTTTAGAGAAGTCTTGGAGCTTGAGAGGTGTGAGAAAAAGAGGGAGTGAAGGGTGGCTTTTATAGTGGAGGGGAGAGGGGTTTCCTTAATATAATATTGATTAGTTTATTAATTTCACCTAAGACAAGGAATAGTGAGTCTTGTATGAACAATAATAGTAAAAAAGGCATGTGAGTTCGGTATTTGGGTGCTTACATCACTTGTGATGTCAGGAATAGTGGGTTTTAATTAAAATGTATTTATATGGTAAATTAATGTATTCTACTATTCACAAAAAATTCAAGTCTCTCAGAAAAATCCCAAAAATTTACCCCAACCATTTTTCGACGCGTAGAATCCAAAAAGGAAGTCCATTTTTCAAAAATAATTTTCTAAATATTATTAATTTAATATTTAAATAAAATCATAATTTACTTAAAAACAGTTTTTAAGATTAAAACTGATTTTATAGTTCTTTCAAAAATTACGTAGGGTCTTATAAAATTATCTAAAAACTATTAGACATTGATTCAATAATTTATGAATACATTACAGAAAAATAAATATTCTTTTAAATTAATTAATTAATTATAATTAATTATTTATGACTTATAAAATACCAAAAATGTTTACTAAGGTCAAATTGTCACTTTCTAAGATGTCTAAATTTTATTTTATTATTCATAGGTAATCTTACTCTTATTTATTATTCATAAGGGTCATATTACTATTCATAAGGGTAGGTTACTATTCATAATGGTAGGTTACTATTCACCAAAAATTATTTTTGTTTCATTAGACTCCAAAAACTATCTTGAACACAATCGTGTATGTCGGATTTTTAAAATTCCAAACATAGGGGTGACAAAATTATGTTTAAAGGTCACTTATCACTTAGTAGTTCATTATTTTGTGTTTTTATGACATAGATATAAGAAGGTAATTTTCTATTGAAATACTTTGGGTCGTTACATTCTTCCCCCCTTAAGAAATTTCGCCCCAGAAATTTCACTTT
Organism: Viscum album; assembly: GCA_963277665.1. Classification (NCBI taxonomy): domain Eukaryota; kingdom Viridiplantae; phylum Streptophyta; class Magnoliopsida; order Santalales; family Viscaceae; genus Viscum; species Viscum album. Next base: position 822,535,472 of record OY728148.1, on the reverse strand, counting down.
ACACAAACAGGTGAGGGTACTTCTCTTTCATTGCCTCTTCTGGTTCCCAAGTTGCTTCCTCAAACTTATGGTTCCTCCACAACACTTTGCCACGGCGGGTTGTCTTGTTGTGTAGAACTTTATCACTTTGGTCCAAAAATTTTATCGGCTGCTCCACATAGGAGAGATCATCATCCAGCTGTACCACCTCTGAGTTTAGTACATGTGAGGGGTCTGGTATGTACTTCCTCAGTAGTGATACATGAAACACATCATGAACTTGATCCATATTTGGTGGAAGTACCAGACGATAGGCCATGGCTCCTATACGATCAAGGATCTCAAAGGGGCCAATGTACATTGGGCTTAGCTTCCCTTTCTTCCCAAATCTCATGACTCTCTTCCATGGAGATATTCAAAGGAAGACTTTATCTCCAATGTCGAACTCCAAGTCCCTTCGATGATTGTCAGCAGAGCTATTTTTCCGACTTTGAGTAGCTTTGATGTGTTTGTGGATGACTTGAACCTTCTCGGTCATCTCTTGCACAAGATCTGGTCCAAGTAGCTTTCTTTCTCCAACTTCGTCCCAATAGGTTGGAGTTCTACATCGCTTCCCATAAAGAGCTTCATACGGAGCCATCTGAATACTCGAGTGGAAGATATTGGTGTATGAGAACTCAACCAATGGGAGGTGCTGATCCCATCAACCTTTGAATTCTAGAGAGCATGCTCTTAGCATATCTTCAAGCATCTGAATAGTCCTTTCAGACTGGCCATCAGTTTGGGGGTGATAGGCCGTGCTGAAATTTAATTCAGTACTCAAAGCATGTTGAAGGCTCCTCCAGAATTTAGATGTGAACCTTGGATCACGGTCAGAGACAATTGAGAGTGGAACACCGTGCAGTCTCACCACTTCCTTCACATATATCCTTGCAATCTGTTCAAGTGAGAGGTCTTCCCAAATAGCGTTAAAATGGGCATTCTTGGTGAGTCGATCAACCACAAACCATATCGCATTATTTCCTATTGACGTTTTCGAGAGACCTGTGACAAAGTCCATAGTAACATTTTCCCATTTCCACATGGGTATAGGCAATGGCTGAATCATTACTTTGGACTTTTTCCGCTCAGCTTTAACTTGCTAACATACCGAGCACCTTCATATATATTCTGCAATCTCCTTATTCATGTTATCCCACCAGAAGTGTTCTCGGAGATCACAATACATCTTGGTACTTCCAGGATGAATAGAGAAAGTTGAGCTATGTGCATTATCCAATAGCTCCTTCTTTATACCTGGTGATGAAGGAACACAAAGTCGAGTTCCAAACCGAATCACACCATCATTGTCGATATGAAACTCTTGCAGCTTCCCTTCCTTTACTGCATTCCCCCTCTTTTGTATCTCCACATCATCCCTTTGTCCTTCCTTAATCTTCTGTTGGATGGATGGTTGTGCAATAATTTGGGCAAGGTAGGATATATCCCCTACCCATATTATTCCCAAATCCATCCTTTGCATATCCAAGAACATAGGGTCTTTCTCAATCCTCAACATGGATAGAGTAGCAGGTTCTTTTCTACTTAGAGCATCAGCTACCTTGTTCGCCTTTCCAGGATGATAGTGAATAGAGCAATCGTAATCCTTGATTAGCTCTAACCATCTCCTTTGACGCATGTTGAGCTCCTTTTGTGTGAATATATACTTTAGGCTCTAGTGGTCGGTGTATATGTCACACTTCTCTCCATAAAGGTAGTGCCGCCAGATTTTCAAGGCAAAAATCACGGCTTCCAGCTCTAGATCATGCGTCGGGTAATTCTGCTCATGGATCTTCAACTGTCCTGAGACGTAGGCTATCACATTATCATTTTCCATGAGTACACAACCCAATCCTTTCTTTGAAGCATCACTGTATATCACAAAACATTCTCCACTTTTCGGTAGTGTGAGTATAGGTGCAGTGATCAGCCTTCTCTTTATCTCCTTGAAGCTTCCCTCACATTCATCTGTCCATACATACGTTACCCCTTTCCTTGTTAACTTAGTTAGCAGGCTTGACAACCGTGAGAAGTTTCTCACAAAATGTTTATAGTACCCAGCTAATTCAAGAAAACTATGGATTTCTGTGACACTAGAGGGTCTGGGCCATTCTTCAATCACCTTTGTCTTTGAAGGGTCCACAGAAATTCCCTCACTTGTGATCACATGTCCCAAGAACATGACTTGATTCATCCAAAATTCACACTTGCTGAACTTGGTGTACAACTTCTCCTTTCTCAATGTCACCAACACAAGTCTTAGATGTTCTTCATGTTCCTCCTTTTTCTTGGAGTAGATGAGAATATCATTGATAAACACTACCAAAAATTTGTCAAGGTAATGTCTAAAGACTCTATTCATCAAATCCACGAATATTACAGGGGCATTAGTAAGTCCGAAGGGCATCACCAAAAACTCATAGTGCCCATACCTTGTACGGAAGGCAGTCTTCTAAATATCTTCCTTCTTCACTTTTACTTGATGATATCCAGAATGAAGATCCACCTTTGAGAAGTATTGAGCTCCTCTTAACTGGTCGAACAAGTCATCAATCCTTGGGAGAGGATACTTGTTCTTTATGGTGATCTTGTTGAGTTCCCGTTAATCGATACAAAGTCACATGGTTCCATCCTTATTCTTTACAAAGAGCACTGGCGCACCCCAAGGCGATGCACTAGGGTGTATGAACCCTTTGTCCAGATGCTCTTGCAGCTGCTTCTTTAACTCCTCCAGTTCGATAGGAGCCATCCTATAGGGGCACTTCGAGATAGGAGTAGCTCTGGGTATGAGTTCAATTGAGAACTCTACCTCACGATCTGGGGGAATTCTGGGTAACTCTTTGGGAAATACATAATTGTATTCCCTCACGATGGTCATTTCCTCAAGGTTGTCACTTTCCTTTGACTCAACCATTTGGGCGAGGTATGCTTCTTCATAGGGAATCATCACCCACACCATTGAAGGATTTTTCAAAGGATATTCATGATCTTACTTGCATTTGTAGTGGAGCATGGGATGGTTCGGAATATGAAAATATATTTCCTTTTCCCAACAGTTGATATGTACTCTATATAACGAGAGCCAATCCATTCCCATTATAGCATCGAATTCCACCAAGGGAAGTATTACGAGATTTTCCGGAAGAATCTTCCCACATACGTCAACAGGAGAATAGTCAAACACTTGGGTTGCAATGATTTCACCACATGGTGTTTGTACAGATATCTCTACTTTAAGGTTTTGGGGCTTCAATTCTATAGTTCTAGCAAACTTGCAAGATATAAAGGAATGCGTAGAACCAGAATCAAATAAGACTTTTGCCATTCTTGAGTGAATAGGAAGTGTACCTTGTATGACTTCATTATCATGTTCCACCTCTGCAGTAGTGATGGTATAAGCCTTCCCTTGTTCCTTTGGCTTTGGTGGTTGTTGGCGCTGATTACCCTCGAGAGCTCGAGGTTCAGTTCACTGGTTTGAATAGTGCCCTAGATCCCTATAGTTGTATCATTGAACCACGAGTGGTTCTCTTCTTTCATCAGCTACATTATCCTTCCTTTTCATGTCTTTTCGACACTCATGAGCTCGGTGTCCTTCCTTCCCACACTTAAAGCATTTCTCCATACCTTTGAGGCAGTTTCCATGGTGCAACTTCCCACATTTTTGGCATGTGGGTCGTTGTGTTTTCTTCCCATCTTTATCACTAGATCCACCATCTTGAAACTCCATCTTTCTTTTCTTATAACCATAGCCATGGGACCATTCTCCAAACTCCATCTCCACTTTGAGAGCACAGCGAACAATTTCTTCATAACTCCCAAAGTCTCAAATTTCAAGAGCCTTTCGAAGATGTGGTTTTAATCCACTAAAGAATCTATCAATTTTTCTATCATTTTCGATAACAAAACCCGAAGCATACCTTGTGAGACTTGTGAAATTTGCTTCATAGGTTGTGACAAATTCTCCTTCTTTTTTCTTGAGCTCTATGAATTCTCTCTCCATCTTCGTGCGAAGAGTTCTTGGGAAGTACTTATTAAGAAACATTATATTAAAGTCTTCTCATTCCATCTCTTTAATTTCCTCCCTTGGCTTGGTGTTCTTAATCAAATCCCACCATTGATCGGATTCTCCATCTAGACGATAAATGGCTACAGTCACCTTCTCCGTCTCGGAATAGTGAAGAACAGAAAATATCTTCTCCAGGGAGTTGACCCATTGTTCCGTAACTAGTGGATCGGAAGATCCACAAAACGTTGGTCGTCGTTGCCGCATAAAACATTCGATAGCTAGTTGCTCCCTCTTTGGTAAAGGAAGATGTTCCCCATTATTATGGTTATTATTCATAACCCGAGATAATTGGGTAAGAATCTCCATGAAGTTTTGAACTCCACCTCCAAAATCATTGGGGATGTTGTTCGGGCAATCGTTGCATTGGCCCTCGCAAGAGTTGTTGGCCTGATTTCTCCTGGTTCCCACCATTTTCTAAAATAGAAAAGGTTAGAACAAAACATAAGTAAACAAGTCATGAATAACTTATTCATTTAAACAATTATACCAAAAACATAACATATGGGATCCCTAGGTAAATATCCTTGTGTGCATATTTGTACTTATTCTCATGCTAGAGGTTTTCTCTAGGGTTTACTAATCCTAATTCCCAAATTAACTAAACCTTTCCTCTAATACCAACTGTAGCGACCTGGACTTTTCTTACATTACTATTACATAATTTCAAAGATAAACAACATAATAGTATTACACATGGAGGATCCAAAGGTTTAGTGTCTTGGGAAAACTAGGACCATACATAACAAATACAACATCAACCATAAACATTTATTTAATTTCTTCTTCTATAGATTCTTAGTAGCACTTGTCCTCTCCTTAGTACATGTAGCCACCTGAGGATATACATCAAAAGGGGTGAGCTAAAATCCTAGTAAGATTATAGATAAGAACAATACATCATGGGGTGAGAATAATCATGACATAGGCAAAAGATCATGAAAATGAGAGGAGCATAAACAATAAACTTGAAATGTGGCAATGCATAAAAATGAAGCATCATGTCTTAGTGGTTAACTACCACACATACTTGTGAACAAATATAGAATCATGTTCACACATCATTTTACATTTACTCATGAGATTCATCACTTTACCCAATGCATTGGAGCGCTGTATAATTCCGGGCGCACCCGTCACATTTAAACACTCATATTGCGCTGTATAATTCTGGGTGCACCCGTCACATCATAACATTATCATTATCATGATTTCCACATAGAACACATATAAAACATGTAAATAAATAACCCATGTAAAGGAATGGGTTTCATCTCATAATAACACTTTCATAAGCTTTGGGTTCCCAAAAGAAATAGGGAACAACATACTTGATACAAGAACCATCAACCTTGAATTAGAGGTAAAAGGTGAGATCTTGAAAGAATAGTTCTTTTGGAAAACATTTTGATGGACATAAAAACCATTGAAAAACATTTATATCCCATAAAAGTAAATTAAATTAAGAGCAAATGATCTTTGAGGTGTAACCATATCAAAAATGGAGTGAAAGAGGGAGAACCCGAAGGAAGAAAATTGGGTTCGAGATTTCCCCTTACCTTGTACTCGAATGCCTCCTTCTCTTTAATGTCCTGTATAATGACATTATATTCATTAATTAGAAATTAAAGAACCTTTTATACATTAATAGGGTTCATTCTGGTTTCATTATTTCATATTATGTTCCTTTTTATGACTTATAGAGTTTAAAAACATTGTTCGGGGATGTTTGTTTTTATGGTTTTCTTGAGCGGTCCACTTGTATTCTTAAATTGATGTTTGGGTAGATCATGGGTAAACATCCAGAACTGATACTACATGTTATTAATGATATTACAGTAGCTTTAATAATTTTATAGTGAATTATATTAGATCCAAGTGGACGAATCATTAGATAAAAATTTAATGATGGTTATTTGGGTTAATTTGGGCGGTTTTTGGATCACAACGATCTTGTTTTAACATTTAACTTAGTAATAAGGCCATAGGTTATTTACAGAAATTAAAATAGAACATAATACATATACAATATTCTAGTTCAACCATAAAATGGTTTCATGACCAGATTGAAGGTAGAAATGGAAGAAGAGAACATGTCATTTTTCAAGGTGATACATTTAACACCTCATGAACAACGTTATCTTTAATAAAATAAATTGAAGAGGGAACGGGTGTGGGGTGATATAATATAACATTAGAATCATAATATTATAGTATATATATAATACTGGATTTAAAGAACAATTTTGATGAATATAGGTAGGGAGAGATCAAGAAAGGAACTTGAACTTGAAAGGAAATTAAAGGAGAAGAGAGAGAGAAATTACCTTTAGAGTCCTCCTCTTGAGATCCTCTTTAAGGAAGCTAGGATTGGTCTTTTGATGAGACCATCAGCTTTTGGACGTGGGGGATGAGATAAGGAAGGTGTTTGGGCAGAGTTTAGAGAAGTCTTGGAGCTTGAGAGGTGTGAGGAAAAGAGGGATTGAGGGTGGCTTTTATAGTGGAGGGGAGAGGGGTTTCCTTAATATAATATTGATTAGTTTATTAATTTCACCTAAGACAAGGAATAGTGAGTCTTGGATGAACAAGAATAGTAAAAAAGGCAATTGAGTTCGTTATTTGGGTGCTTACATCACTTGTGATGTCAGGAATAGTGGGTTTTAATTAAAATGTATTTATATGGTAAATTAATGTATTCTACTATTCACAAAAAATTCAAGTTTCTCAAAAAAATCCCAAAAATTTACCCCAACCATTTTTTGACATGTAGAATCCAAAAATGAAGTCCATTTTTCAAAAATAATTTTCTAAATATTGTTAATTTAATATTTACATAAAATCATAATTTACTTAAAAAACAGTTTTTAAGATTAAAACTGATTTTATAGTTCTTTCAAAAATTACGTAGGGTCTTATAAAATTATCTAAAAACTATTAGACATTGATTCAATAATTTATGAATACATTTCAGGAAAATAAATATTCTTTTAAATTAATTAATTAATTATAATTAATTATTTATGACTTATAAAATACCAAAAACGTTTACTAAGGTCAAATTGTCACTTTCTAAGATGTCTAAATTATATTTTATTATTCATAGGTAATGTTACTCTTATTTACTATTAATAAGGGTCATATTACTATTCATAAGGGTAGGTTACTATTCATAAGGGTATGTTACTATTCACCAAAAATTATTTTTGTTTCATTAGACTCCAAAAACTATCTTGAACACCACCGTGTATGTCGGATTTTTAAAATTCCAAACATAGGGGTGAAAAAATTATTTTTAAAGGTCACTTATCACTTAGTAGTTCATTATTTTGTGTTTTTATGACATAGATATAAGAAGGGAACTTTATATTGAAATAATTTGGGACGTTACATTGAAAGTATCTAAAACTATTATATAGGTCACTTGTGATCTACCTTTACCTACTGATAGATGGAACACATAGTAAAAAAATAATGTTATCTTATATTTCATACCATGCCACCAATAATAGCATCGCATATCTTGATACATCTTGTAGATTCCAAGATGAACATTCTGTTGAGAAGTGTGGGATTATTACAGAAGTTCCTCTCTCATATCTATAAGAACCCAAACACATCTATGAATACATATGATGTTGTCTTTTTCCATAGACCAATCCAAAGGTGAGTCCTCTCCTAAAATAATCTCCCATAGAATCAAGCCATTAGGATCTGAAAATTTCTAACTCTTCACCTTATTAAGGAGGTATGATGTAAATATCAAGGATGAGAGATAAAACTACTCATGATTTTCATGGATATCCAGATGAATATTAGATAATAGGGCCACCAATTTCCATTCATTGTTACCTTCTTGTAGGGAATGTGCCTATGTTTTCTAGCTCAATGTAGTATCTATTACATTTCCCTTTACATGCATATAGGAAAGCTCTAAGCTGAAGGTTTGAAGATATTCGACCCATATTCACATTAAAAGATTTAATTCACACTGTGAAAATATATATTTAAGGCTCTTGTGGTTCGTATACACCACAAAGCAATCACCAATCAGATAGTGTCTCCAGCAATATAAGGAATAGACAAATGTTGCAAGCTAAAGGTTGTGAATTGGGTGAATTATCTCATAAGGCCTCAACTTATGAGATCTAAACATAATGAATATATCCTATTGTATTATCATTATACCTAGCCTGATGTCTTATGCATTATAAAACACTATATATCCTCTTCCAAACTCTGTAAGAATCATAATTGGTTTTGAGGTAAGCCTTCCTTTCATATCCTAAAAAGGATTTCTCACACTCTTATAACCAAAGGAAGTTAAAAACCTTATTTTTAAGACTATTAATAGGTGAAAAAAAGTGTGAAAATTTCTATATAAAATTCTTGTAATATCAATGCTTCCCCAATAAACTATGTATATTGAACACATTCGTGAATTTCTCCCAGGAAACCACAACACTCACCTTCCCTGGGTCAACAGTTGCTCTTGATTCTGAGATAATATGACAGTATAAGTGAACTTTGTAAATCCATAACTTCACTTATAAATATTGGAAAAAAAATTAATTCTCTCTAAGTGTATTCAAAACGATCTCAATGTGTTTAGGATGGTCGCTAAGAATTTGAGAATACACTAAGATTTCTTCAACAAACACAAAAAAAAAATCAGATAGGGGTGAAACACCCTATTCATCAAATACATGGAAAGAGAAAGTGAATTTGTAAGACAAAATGGAATAATGAGATACTCATATAGACCATACCTACTATGAAAATATATATAAGGTATTTCTGATGCCTTGACTCAATCCTGGTGATAGCTCGATCTCAGGTCAATTTTAGAAAACACCCTGGATCCTCAGAGATAGTCAAAGAGATCATCTATTAAAGGAATTTTATACTAATTATTTAACTTAATTTAGTTAAAACATCAATAATACATTCGTAAATGAAGGGTACCATCCATATTCTTGGTGAAACGCATCAGTAAACCCTAAGAGTGAGTGTTGGGCCATATAAAAATTATTTCTTCTAGATATTCCAGTTATCTATTAACCACCTAGAGCTCAGTAGGTGTCATCATGTACAGAGGAATAGACATTGGGGCTACTCATGGAATGATTTCAATCATAATATCTTCCTCTCTATTTATAGGTAATCCATGAAAATCATCAGGAAAAAAATCCTTCAAACGATCTACTACTGGAGGAAACAATTCTAGGTGTACCCCATGCTCCTCCAAGAAGATACTAGAAATATGGGAAATCACTCCACCTATCCCAGGATGCTCTGGTCCCACTCTACTATCTTGTACATAAAAATCACCCTTGTGTAGATAACTATTTCCCTCTAATGATGTAAATGATACCCTACAGTGATAGAAGTCTATAAATGTGTGATACAAGTCCAACCAATCTATCCCAAGAAAGAAATCCATGCCTATCATCTAGAAAACAAATAGGTCCCATAGGAAAGGGTAATCTCCAACCTCAAGGGGATAGTCCCTATACTGGCGTATTCCATCTGACCACACTCCCAATATTGTATCTAGAGTCATTACACCATAGTAATACTGAATTTCTATCTTGAGACTTTCCTTGATAAATAAAGAGATAAATGAGTGTGAAGCACGTATATCAAAAAAAGTATACACTATAAATATGGATACTAGAATATTACATTATACAATCAATGGTCCTACACTCTGATCCTTTGGAATCAGTTGTAAAGAATGAAATTGGCCTAATCCATGTTTATGTGCTCCAACTGGACTACAACGATCATGATCTCTCTACTGGAACTGCTGATAATCTAAATTATAGTGATTGTGGACATGACCTCCTCCTCATCCAGTCTAGCTAGTGCTACTCTAACTCCACACCTAATGTGGCATAAAATATCCCTCAACTAAATGTGAAGATGGAGGAGAGCCTCTTCCTCTAAAAAAATGTAAAGGTCCGATAAAATATCTAAAGATTCACCATACGGAAAAAATCCTAGAACTCCATAGGGTCTATATCACACTAAGGCTTTAGATTCCCATATAGTCCACAATGATGCCATACCATAGAGCCATAAGTATGAGTACTTTGACTACCACTTCCCTGATGAGAAACCTAGAGAAAAAATTTCCTACTACCGAAATAACTAATGGACTACCTCATCACTATTACTCTATTCCTGGTACTATCTATTTTTTCCTTAGGTTTCATTCATTGCACTACAAAATATTTCACTTTTTCCAACAGGTGCATATCTGTTAGTAAAAGTTATTTTTCTGTTGGTAAAAATTTTTACCAACACATATTCCCCTACCACTAGAATATTGGTAAAAACTTTGTCGGTAAATGTTATTGCGACAGATAAAATAGTTCTGTTATAATTATAATATTATCAACAGATAAAATATGTGTTGGTTAAAGTGTTTATCAACATATTAATGTGACACATTTTTCTTTTGGTAATAATATTACCAATATATAAAATCTATTTATAAATTATATTTATATATAAATTACAAATATTTATTAGTGATAAAATTTCATTATATATTTATTTATCTATCATATATTAGACACTCGTTTTAATTATTAAACCAATGACAATTTTTACACAAATTTAAAATCAAGAAAAATATTGATTATACTAATTATGAAATTTAACATAAAATGAATCTATAAATAGTTGAAGTTGTTTGATACCAAAAAAGATAATAAAAACACAAAAACTCTAGATCCATCGATGCCCTCCCCCTCAACATGAAAAAAGTGTATCGCGCAATCCTCCAATGTGTCTATTTATTAGAATCCTCAGCACCCAATATCGTGATAGAATAGTTACTCTCGATGGCCTGATGTTGAAGATCTCTTTCGTCACCCACCAAGTAGGCCACTTGAAGAAAAAAATCAAGCTAACTCTAATACAAGTTATGAACCTTGAATCATTGCTATGTCACACCTTTTAGCTCCAAGATCTACACCACACAATCAAAGAGCATACCCACAAATCAGTGTGAAATATCAACATGAATTGAAACCAAAATATAAATAAATGAAAATTGAAAAAATGGTTTACTTCTTATCAACACAACAATTGAAATTTAGAAAACTACCTAGAATAAAAACCATGCTCACCTATACCGGTGGGTCTTAGAATAATCATACCATCTCCAAAATAACATTCTCTTGTATAAGTTCAGAGAGACAATAAGTAGGTCAAAACACAAGAGCGAGCCCAATAACAAATAAATCATGTATAGATGTGTAACAAGAAAATAATGATTCCAATATGAACACTACAAGATAATTTTCTCTATTAATATATGAATGAGATATTAACCATACCATTCCTAAATTTCCATCACAAAAATACTGTTTCATAAAGTAATTAGTCCAATTTGAAAGCATCATGGAATAACAATGATAATAGATCTAAGAAAATGACCGTATTCTAAAGAAAATAAGAGGTCGTCTACATTTCCATAAGAATAACTCTCACAATTATGATTGAATGTCCCAAATGAATGGGTCACTCGTGATTAGGGGTGTCCATGAGGCAAGGTCTAATTTGGGTGAATTTTTTACCCGACCTAATAAAAAGAGGATTAGTCGGGTTGGGTCGGGTTACATGGTGTATGCCCAAAGGACCTGACCCATATCGGGGTAGGGCAGGGTGGATGGGTTATCTGCTCTATAGGTGCATAATAAATTGAATATAGAGACAAGTATTCAAACACTGGTTAAAAAAATAAAATTCCTTGCAAATGACACACCCCCACCATAAAATGGGGTGAATAATATATAAAGAACTTAAAATTTCTATGTCCTATGGAAGCATATCATATATATAATGATGTTACATAAAACACTTCATGTTCAATAGATGAATGATATTCCATATTAGGATACACTAGAAAATTAAATGGATTAAGTAAGGGAGATTTTTTGTGTGCATTTACAATCATTCAATTTCAAAAATGAATACAAAGTATAAAAAACAAAATGCAGAATGGAAATTTTGAATTTTTACAAGCTTGAAATTTGATATAATTAGAGTGGCATTGAGCACGAAGCCATCACTATATTAAGGCCATAGATATTTGACAATCTACTCAAAAAACTAATTCGTTGGTGAATTCATGTCAAAAATTAAATCACCAGATTATTTTTTCAAGAATTTACTCATTTCCTTCACCCTCACATTTTATCAAAACAATAAATAAGTGAAATAAAAATTACTAACTCAATCAACAACATGCCTAAAATCAATGATGAGTGAAATAAAAATTTAATAACTCAATCTGTAGACAGTCTAAATCTCTTTAATATAGATCATCTTTTCATAGAAAAACTAAAAACAGGCTGGGTAGGGGGAGGAGACAACTGATATCTCACATACAACATGCTCACATGCTGCATCATAAACCATGTTTTTTTATTCTTTCCCTAATTGATATTGTATTTCCTTTAAAAACTGGATTGGATGTAGTGACATATTATTACATGGGCCACACATATCCTTTATAGCAGTAGGGAGGAAAAACTAGGAGAAAGAAATGAGTATACCTAATATTAATAATAATATATTAAAAGTCTAGACACCCAAAACTACCTTTAGATCAATTGAATTTTTTTCATGTATGATACTCATATCTTGATCATGATAATATGAGGAAAAATCTACTATTTCTATCCAGAAAAATATCCATAAAAGTGCTTGCACCACAATTTTATTTAAAAACTTTCTCTCTTCAATCCTGTCACAGACAACACGGATATTAGACTCTTAATTTTTTTAACACTACAGCTAGAAAAAACCAAGAACCAAAAAATCCCTATAAATAGAAACTCATATCATAGATCTTCAACATAAGAAATGAGAAGACCAGTAGATATTATTGAAAACCATCCCCCTAATCAAGTATGAAACACATGTATCCAGAATCATTCAACAGAAAATTTTGAAAAATCCTAAAACACTTCCCACTCTAAGTAGATAATTACTCAAATAAAAAGAATGGGAAAATAATTTTATTTTAATTGCCCTGCTCCACTAAATACAGATTAATGAAGATAGAATTTTAGGTTTTTTACAATTCTGGGGACGGATATGGTCGAGCTGGGGTGCTGGGAACAGAGGGTTCACGCGAGGATACCAGGATAAAACTATGCGGACAATAGTGTCGAGTGGGGACGACGCCTTGGAACACCTGGGATGGAAGGTCCGGTGAGGGGTTTCATGCAAGGATTCCAGTCGGGAATAGAGGGGGGGGGGGGGGGGTTCGCGCGATGATGTTAGTGGGGGATGAAAACTAGGAAATCGAAGGGGTTCTTGTGAATATTTGAATGAGGAACACCACTCAGGAACAATGAGGGGTTCTTGCGAGGATGTCTGTGAGGAACGACAGTGAGGAACGGCAGAGAGGTAGGGTTGGGGAAAGGGGTCGTGGGGATTCCGACACGAAAGGCCTAGTGGGGGGTCCTAATTTTAATATAAATGATATAAAAAAATAATATTGTATAACAACTATGTTTATATTTATATTATGAGATATTTTTTATGGATATTTTATTTAAATTATTGATATTTTAATTATGGATATATTTTTATTATAAAAATGATATATTTTGAATGGGTAGTATATTTATCTATATATTCATGTTTTCGTAAAATATTTGATATTATCGAATAATTTATTGCAAAATATTTTTCTAATGGAAAATGATTTGTTGGTAATAATAATCAATAAAAATGGATTTATTTATCGGTAAATCAATTGTTGGTATTATTATTATAATCCAACTGATTTAAATGTTGGTAAATTATTTGTTGGTATTGAACTACTAATATAATCATATATATCTATTGGTAAAAAAGCGGTTGGTGCCTATAGTTAATATCAACAGAAATTAATATATGTTGGAATTATTCATTTTTACCAATAGATATATTATCTATCAGTAATTTTATGTAGGTAAAAGTAACTTTTTTATAGTGTTGATAAGAGTATGATTGATGAACTTATACAAAATAGGTAGATGAAACACATTCTCCTTTGTATAGATGGCATACTGAATCCCTTCCTTAAAATGTCATGAACGTGAAATCTCATCACTGCCTAGAAGTGGTGAAAAGTGTTGTAACGCAGTAAAACATGCTAAATAATCCATTACTAGCGTAGAAACCTTCTCTTGATTCATGAACTATATGTCTTAGTCTACTCCCAGCATCTAAGGAAAGAAGTTATCATAGAATGTAGTCCAAAAATCAGCCCCGATCATGCCCTAATAATGACCATCCTGGGTAATTACATCCCACCAGTGTTTGGATGAATCAGGTTGCATATAGGTGGAAATATTTACCATCCTCTCTAGAGTCACCTCTAGATGCTTGGAGATAGAAATAGAGGACTCCACCCAAGACTCAACCACCTATGAACTTCCATCATCTGATAACTTGGGAGGATGTTGTTGTTAGAACTCACACGTCAGATCAGCCCTGAAAGGTTCAGGTCAAGGATAACCTTCAATGGGTTGTATCATACATAAGAAAATCTCACGAAAATGAGCATCAATTCACAAATAAGGTATAACACATAGTGCCTCAAGTGGAACTCATGGCGATAATACAGGTAGCTCAGGGCCCACCATGTCCAGAGCATGGTCTTTGCCACCCTACTCGTGCACAGCATGAGGATTTCATGGTGTAATAGGTCTAAAAATGTCAATAACACACCTTAGAACAATATTAAAATGGATTGATACACTAGTTGAAGTAGAACATAAGAGTAAGAGATCACTACCAAGGGTATACTACCCTAACTACTTTTTTAGAAGGTCGGGTATTGGTAAGAATTTGAGTTTAAAATATAGTGTTTCCAGTAGTTGGAGGGTCAACTATACATTTCCTCTTCATTTATTAGAAACCATTAATTTTTATGGCATATTTTACTTTTCAAGTCGTGTTTTATTATAAAATTATATAAAAATATCATTAAAATGGATTTTCATTCCCAGTGAATCAGATCCTAGAAACCTTATCACTGATAGTGACTCCCATTTTTTCTCAATTTAACCCCATCTACATTTATTATTAGAATTTAACATTTATATGCAATGTCTTGACGATATAAACTACCTATTCCAACCCATGAGGGCCCATAAACCTCATAAACTGAAAGCAGAAATCACTCAATCACATCCAAAGAGAATCATATACATAATATAAATATCATAGAATCACTTAAAAATAATAGTAAAAAAGAAATGAAAGCAGTGAAATGAACCTATATAGAATGGTATATGAAAGGCATGTGATTCTCGGTACCTATTATGATGCAAGACTGATGCTCCATTCCCTCATCTCATCGAGCTAAGGATAAAATTAAAAGATCAATCCCAATAATAATAATAATAATCTCAATGCATGTGTTTCACCCAACGTGAAAGTTTATCAATGACAATAAGATAAAATAGTACAACAATTCCTATTTTGGAAAATTGGAATTTACGCAAAACATGGGTTGGCTACACCTAAGAATGAATTATAACCAAGTTCTAAATCATTTCAAATATCTAGTTTATTGTCTCCAAATATTAAAATAATAAGGGAACTACTTTTATACCCCTTTTTGATGTCTTGAACCTAGGTGATGCTCAAAATCACCCCAATCCCAGTTGGCCATATGGGCTCAAGTACATCTCCCTGAATGTCAGAGGCTGGGGAATAGCAGTGAGGTCCTAGGGTGTGTCCATGGGGATATTATTCCATCATTACCAAGGTATACCATAGTGGTAAAATATAATAATAGGTAATTAGTGGAATTAGTATAAAAATGGAATAGGAGAAGAAGACAGAATCATAAATAACTGAAGTAACTGATAATAATTCTCAAAAGTTGATGATAATTTTTTCATGTGTCTAAAAAACTAGAAAACATGTAAACATGGTCATAAGAAATATATGTTATATAAAAGGGGAAGAAAGAATCCAAAAACTATCCAAGCATCCAGAGCTCTGGATCATTTATCTACTACCAAGCTCTATCCTAATGAAATTATGCAATATCATGTGTCCATGGCAGGAAACTTCCCTTTATCAACACCAGAATACATGTAATCTGCTTGGATACCAATGGAAGATCAAATAAGGTGTGAGACAAATCTCAATACTCCATTACCAATGGTTCCTATAACATCTATTTGGTGTAATATAAACTAAAATAGTGTGAATCCATGCATATATAAAACTAAAAAAGTACTACAATGTAAATACCAAGTAACTACTTTAGCTATAGTAGGTGTTTGAACAAGTATCTATTTCATTTATGAATTTTGTTCCATTTTATTTAGTAATTCGCATGATTTATGACCAGCACTAACATCATGACAATGATAAAGAAGGATCTGTGATATAATAAGTAATCTAATGGTAATGTTAGTAATAAAAGAGGTTCCAATGTAATAACCAAGGAATCCATGACCTTAGGGGTCAAGCTAACTCACTACTAATATATATACTTGAAATAAGGGGTAAGAGTGTGGTCTAAGGGGCATCACCCAAGGAATTCCATAATAATGTAATTCTAATCGAGTCTAACAATCTCATCAAAGGAAAAAAGGGTGAGCAGTGGTTGGGCATGATGGGTGTAACCATGGTGCCACATGTCTATAGAGAACACACTGGATCTAGTGAGTGTCTCCAGGGAATTTTAAATGATAACGAAGGGATCCTACCGTGTCATGTTGTACATACACAAGTAGACAAGGACTGGGTTCCAAGGTGGGTATCACCCTTTAAAACCAGCATCCTTGAAACCGATGGTGGGTATCACTCTTTGAAACCACTCTTATAAATATTTCATGGTCCATATTCATTAGGAAACTTATAATTAATTCATTAATAAATTGTTCCATGTTTTACTCATTCCATTTAATAAGTCATTTATTTCAGGTCGTTGAATTAAATTAGTGTGACAAGGCATAACTAGGCATGAAACTATTCAGTACAAAAGTTACTTAATAATTAATTATGTTCACTCTACAAAATTCTATAACCATAGAAAGGTTTGATATGGATTTGCATCCAAGTCATTTATTTAAATTCATTTAGTCCAATTCAAATACAAAGTATATGTTCCATTCATATTTTATAATCATTAATTATATTGATACACTTACCTTAGAAGGTTCAAGATACATCATCATATAAAATTATAACCATTATAATTAATAAGTTATTTTATTAAGGAAGGGATTACCACAAATAGGGTCAATCTATTATACACTTGAATGGTGGAATTGACAAACATAACCATCCACTAAAGACATGAGTATGGAAATACACTACTTAGGGGGGAATTATTTGAGGTATCAACCTCCAACGGTGTGATGATGTAATATATCAAGGGTTCTAGAATATGATAATAGTGAATATATGCATGGAATATGATTTAAATAGGAAACACCTAATGAATTCGGTGTGTTTGCAATGATGAAAATTTATAAAATGGAAAGAGTTGAGGGATGAGTCATAGACCACCACCCATAATCTCATATGACTCTCCTCAACCTGTATCATCCTTAATTTTGTCCTAGATCAGAATAAATATGAAGAAGGGATAAAAACCCTAGAAATATGGAATATGAACCTACATCTAAATAGTTTCATTAAGGGAAAGAAGAATGATGGACCGTTCAAAAGGAATCGAGTACTTACTGATGCCCAACCAACATGATGAATGGGTATCGAATTGTACATTGGATCATAGTGTGGGAGAAAAAACTATCAACAAAGGATTGAAGGATTCAAAATGAGATAAGTGTAGGATCCCTATATAATGGAATGAGAAAATATGGGAGGTGAAATGTTTAACATTTCATTGAGGCCATTTTGGTCTTTTACCCAATAATTTTAGGGGTGCACTGTTTGGTTGCATAGTTGTCCAAATAGTGTGTTATCCATGTGTGGATCACTACTTAAGAAGAATACCTACATGATTTGGCTACACGATTATTGAAATTGTGTTCCAACCTTGTGGATCACCTATGCTAAAAATAGCAGACATTTGGCATAGGTGTGCGACCCCTAGAGCATAGTTAGGAAAATCTATGGGCCCTAATTTATCATTTGTCCATCCCCACATAGTTAGAAGAGAATGTGTGGGATGCGTTACAAGGTTTCTACTAACCATGTGGTGCAGTGTTTTTCTCAACCATCCGGGGTTCTAAGATCTAAAAAATCCCTGAAAAAAAATAAAACCTTTATAACCTCATTAGGCATAAAAAAATTCCCAAAATAAATAATTCTTCCATATTTAAAGGATCCATACCTATGATAAAACATGGTTCTTATAGAGTCTCAAACATGAGTCTTACTCTTCCTTATTCTATAAATTTCCTCCTAGTTTTTCTCTTCCACCTTATGGTATCACATTCTTCTAAACCCTCAGGTTTTGGTTTGACTAGTTTTTTCTGTTTCTCTTACACCTAGGGTGTTCGATAATTTTTTTGTTCCCCTTATACCCATATTCTAAGCATTAAATCCCCCCTAAATAATTTTGAGTAGGTTTTCCCATGTTTTGACCACTTAATTTTTGAAACTATGGATTGTTTGGTTTTTAATATATGTTTGAATTGTTTAATTCTTATATAAATTATGTTTATTGATTTTCTAGCAATAATATTGGTTTTTATATTTATTTTAATTGAAATCATCCACTATCCTTGTTTTAAAGAAGGGTTTAAATTTTTTTACATATTCCATGAACCATAATACCCATTATAAATACCAATTGGATTTTTAAAATTTATGTTGTATCTATTAAAATAATTTTGGGATTTCAATTAATTTTTTTCAAAAATTATATGTTTTATTTCAAATGGTACTAGATTTTCCTAATATTGACAAATTCTTCAAAATTTTATTTTCAATAAAATGAGAAAAATAAAAAAATTCACCCCATTTTGGCCATAGGAAAAATATAAGAATGATATTTATGATTTTAAAAGGGTTTTTATAAAAAGATATTTGATTTATTTAAAGGGTTTTTCAAATGGATTTTATTAATTTGTTTTGAAACCTAGTTGAAAATTGACTTTAAATGATGATTTTTAACACTAATACATATATGGGTTTTAATAGAACTAGAAATATCATTCATCATTGGTAAAAAAGAATTGATGTTATAAGGTCCTTAAGAGTGGACGGCTTTTATCAACGCTAAAAAACACTTAAAAAGGGGGGTCTATTATCGATGTTATTTTAGTGCTGGTAAAGGAGTCCCTTTATTAGTGATTTTTTTTGTTCTAAAAATGGGAAAACATTATCAACATATTTTTAGAGCTTACAAAGTGAACTTTTATTAGTACTATTTCAATTACTGATAAAATCCAAGTTCCAGCAATGTTCTTCTAAAATTACTGCACATGGTAGTAGAAAATAGACAATTTAATTTTAATTAAATTTATATCACAATAAAAAAACACTACAAAATGATTAAAAACATTTCAAGAATTGTTATGTACTATTACATTTCTACATATAATTTATTAAAAACATCAATAAATTTGAAAACATTAATGTTTCATTGTCTTTGGACCATGACCATATCTCGAAAGAACCTGATCGTGCAACCAGTAAGAGGAAAAACCACCCCAGTTTGAGAAAAAAGAGTATACATATAAAAAAATATTATATTAGTAATACTGTAAAGAAATAAATTAAACAAAAATGTAAATCAATGCATTAATTAAATGTTACTTTAAAACAAAAAACATATACTTAAAGTCATACCAGAAACACCATGTATCATATTAATGTGTTGCTTATTCCTATATGTCACAAAAGATTTATTTATAATTGTTCTAAATCATAAAGGAAATATTAGTTCATTTTATCAGTTTTAAGTATGTGATGAGTTTTTTGAACTAAAATGTCAATTTCAAATAAGAACATACACTTTGATTTATATCTGCAACACTGTGTTTCTAATTAACGTAAATCTGATTCTACCATATCATAATTTATTTATGAATAACTTTCCTAAAATATAAATATAATTAGAGTGTTTTCTTGGTTTTTCAGGAGTGACACATGTTTTAAACTAGAATGGAAATTTTAAAATGAAAACATGCACTTTAAGTCAATCAGTATCACTATGTGTCTGCTTGATGTTTGGCTAATTCCTACACATTAAAAATGAATTATGGATTATTCTTATAAATTATCAAGATAATCAAATAACTTTTTTTATTTTTTAGTGTGTGAAACACATTTTTAACTAAAATTTCATTTTTAAACTGAAAACACATATTCTATGTCATTCCAGTCACACTTTGTATAAGATATAGGTGAGGATGATTCCAGCACATCAAAAATGATGTATGAATAATTATACTAATGTATCAAAATAATCTGGATTTTCTTTCATAGTTTTGTATATGCCACGCATTTTTGAACTAAAATGCCAATTTTAAATAAAAACAAACATTTATTGTCATACCGGTGACACCATGTGTTGGATTGACATGTGGTTTATTCCTACAAATCAAAAATGACATATAAATCATTTTCCTAGAGTATAAAGACAATATGAGCTCATTTTTTTGTTTTTGAGTATGTGATGAGTGTTTTGAACAAAAATGAAAATTTTTAATAAAACAAAATTCCCTATAAGTCATACCGAATGCACCATGTGTTTTATTGATGTGTTGTTGATTCTTACATGTCTAAAATGAATTATAGATAATTTTAGTAAAGTATCGAGACAATAAAAGTTTGTTTTCTTGGTTTTCAATGAGAGACACATGTTTTTAACTAAAATGTCATTTTAAAACTAAAAACACACATTTCAAGTCATATCGAACACACCTTGTGTTGTATTAAATTTTTTTTATTCTAACATGTCACAAAGGACTTTTGGATCATTTTATAAAATATAAAGACAATCTGAATTTGGTTTCTTTATTTTTAATGTGTGAAATGTGTTTTTAACTAAAATGTCATTTTAATAATGAAAATGTGCCCCTTGAATCATACTAGAAACAACATGTGTCGGATTGACATGTGACTATTTCCTATATGTAAAAAATGAATTATGCTTAATTTTACTAAATATCATTATCACACAAGGGTGTTTTCTGGGTTTTTAATGAATGATGAATGTTTTTAGATAAAATGTAATTTTTAAACTAAAAACCCATATCTCGGATCATACCAAGAAAATTGGTTATCCAATTGATTTGGGGATAATTATTATACTTCAAAAATGAAATATATGCCATTTTAATAAAGGATAAAAACAATCTAAATGTTTTTTACTTGTTTTGATAATATTGTGCCTCTTTCGAACTAAAATGTTGATTTTATATAAAAACACGCACTTTGAATCATTCCGAAAACACCATGTGTTGGATTGATGTTAGGTTGATTCCTATATGTTATAAATGGATTATAGATCATTTTCCTAAATTATCTAGACAATATAATGGAATCTTTCAGTTTTGATTGTGTGATGTTTGTTTTGAACTAAAATAGAAATTTTAAATAAAAACATCCACTTTGAGGCATACTGACCACACAATATGTTGGATTTATGTGTAGTTTAATATAACCCATAAAAATGACTTATGGATCTTTTCTATAAAATATTAAGACAATTATACTGTGATTTCTTGTTTTTTAATGATTAACATGTGTTTTTAGCAGAATGTCAATTTTAAACAAAAAACACAAATATTTTGTCATATCGGTTACACCGTGTGTCAGATTGACATGAAGCTAATTAATATATGTCAAAAATAACATGTGGATTTTTTTTCCAAAATCAAAAATACAATTCGATCATTTTTTCATTATTTTAATTGATTGACACATGTTTTTAACTAAAATGACATTTTTAACTAAATCACGCACTTCGTGTCATATCGGTCACACCATGTGTTGAATTGATGTGATGATGTTTCATAAATTTAGAAAATGAATTATGGATAATTATCTAAAATTATAAAGAAAATATAATTAATTTTATCATTTTTCAATTAGTGTCACATATTTTTATCGAAAATTCCATTTTTAAACTGAAAACTCCCACTTTGAGTCATACTGGTCATACTGTGTGTCATATTGACCTGAGGATAATTCCTAAAAATCGTAAATGACTTATAGATCATTGTATTAAATTTATAAGACCATATGTGTGTGTTTTATTTGTTTTTAGTGAGTAAAAAAATAACTAAAATATCATTTTTAAACTGAAAACACACACTTTGGGTCAAACTAGTTAAACAATGTGTCCAATTGAGGGTCAAATGATTCGTAAATGTAACAAATGACCTATAGATATCTTTTCTAAAGTATCAAAATAATATTAATGTTTTTTCTTGGTTTTGAGTTTTTCACTCACCTTTTGAACTATAATTTCAATTTTAAATAAAACATACATTTTGAGTCATATTGTCCAAACTGTGTGTCATATTGACTTGTTGTTTATTCATACATATCTTAAATGATTCGCAGATAATTTTCATAAGGTATGACAACAATAAGATTGAATTTTATTAGTTTTGAGTATATGAAATATTTTTTGAACTAATATGTCAATTTTAAATAAAAACATGAACATTAAGTCATACTATCTACATTTTGTGTTGTGTTGACATGTGATTTATTCATACACCTAAAAAATAACTTATGGATTACTTACCTAAAGTATGAATACAATAAGAGTGCAATTTCATGGTTTTTAGTGAGTGACATGTGTTCTAAACTAAAATTTTATTTTAAACTAAAAACAAACATGTTGAGTCATTTATAAACTAAAAACATGCACTACTAAACATAAATAGATTAAATAAATAGTAAATATCTCTATGAAGAGAAAAAATAATACCTGAGTAAATCATCCTTGTAGAATAATTTTTTGAGAATTTATTTTTATCAAATAATTTTTCTCTCTTTTTAAATCAAAAAATGGTTTAAGAAAATTCAATCCTCAACAAATAAATTTCTTCATGATCTCAATGTAAATTAACTAAATAATTATTAAATAAATTGGTAATGAAATAAAATAAAAATATTAGATAAAATGATTATAAAATTAACTAAATAATTAGTAGGAAGTCATTTATTCATTATGTATAACTATATTAAGACACCATATATTCTTCTCATTAATTTCTAAACAAATCTGTTTTCTTTTTTAAATACATAGATATCGAAAATCGTGGTAATACTAGAAAAATATAAATAAACAAAAAATTAATCAATATTTTAAATGAAATTAAAATTATCATCATAAATACCACTTTAGGGATGATAATTCTTGGATGGAATACAATATATTTCCAAAATTCTCAAATATAATATCCACAATATTTTCCATTAGATTATTTTAGGCACTTCAGAAACTTTGAGACAAATTAGTTTTTTTGTATATATGTTTTGATAGTGAAATATTATTATATATTCTCTAATACTTATCTAGTTGTATAATTTGATAGGATTCTTGTTCTCATGGACCGTCATAACTGTCAATTTAAAATTTTATTTCAAAAAACACATTTAAGTGGTAAGTCATAACCCAAACAAGAAACAAGTCAACTCCAAATTCAAACCACAAAATATATTACCAATAAACTCTATATAAATTTAAAATATGTTGAATCCTTCACCCTATGTAAGCTTTAATCGATAGAGTTAACATCCATGTATAGATCAACCTTGATGAGTTCCTCGAAGTGAAAGGTCATATTGTCCTATATCTAAATATAATCCTCTAGATTTATTTTTTCTACATTAATTATTCATGCTAAGATCTGATCCTTTTTTGGATCTAAATAATTTTCTTAATCATTCTGATCTACTTGTATATCTCTATTATACATTCTATCAGCCTCCTCCTTTTCCACTGTGACCTTTTTGGGATGCTCTAGAATATCTGCTTTGGAATGAATTAAAAGAACCAATTAATTTTCTTTGTTATATTCATCCATTAATATATCCTCCTAGAAACCATCAGTTGTATCCTTCACTATCATCAATTTTGGTTTGACTATCCATTCCCCTTGATCCCCATGACTTCATCACAAGGCCTTGATGCTTGCTGGCTTGGCTTAACAAGGTCAAGGATGAAATATAATTGAATTTACACTTTATTATCATAGGGAGTTATTTTCTACCTTTCATGAACTTCAAAAACCTGAACCACCATTGATTTAGGATGATAAACTACCAGACTTGCCTCCCACTTCGTAATATTCAGTTTATCAAAGGATCTGGTTACCATCAACTTCTGAAAAGTTGATTTTTCTTATGTTGTCTAGTTATATTCCCTTTACTGACTGGGTAATCTCTAGAGTCATAAATAACTTTATTTCTATTCTTGGTCCAAACCCAGTGCGAACTGTCGACATATGATCTTCTTCTATATTCAACCTAGATTGATGATTTTTATCTTTATCACTCAATGTTGATTAATCATGGATCCTGTAACTAGCATGATTTATCTAGGAATTATTAAATTCCACCCTAGTGAATCCATATCACCTTACAAAGATTCAAACAATAGTTTGAAAAAATTATGAAGTGGTACGGAGGCTATGGGGGAACCCTCTATTCAGGAGGCACCCAAAATGAAGTAAGGCACTGTGATGCTGATGTTTTAAAAGAACCATTTCAAAATTCAGTTCTATGGAACACTCTAGAAGTATGAATATATCCTTTTCAAACACTATAATTCACTACATGGGTATAATGAAAAATTTTATAAGAGGATATTAGGATAGCCTCCTCTATAACTAGAACACATGGCTTGACACCTTCCAAGTCACGGTGCAAACCAAAATAAATGATAGCAACCTTCGGATCTAGTTACATTGGCCTCTCCCCCTTAAAAATAGATTCATCCTTAGATTTTCTTTTTTTACCCAATAAAATAGTTGGGAGATTATCATAAGAATCATCTTCCCCTTGTCATTTGACAAATAGATAGTGACCCATGTGATTACAAGGTGAATAAAAATCTACCCAAGATTCAAAATATATATTCCACTTTCAAAAGTTATATCATTCAATTTCAATGATGATAAAATCCATAAGATCCTTGTATATATTGACTTCAACATATATCCAAAGATAAATTTGGTGGAAAAATCATCAGAACTATTTTTTATACAAAGGAAATGACACACCATATTGTTGATCAACCTAATAATCCCCAAATTTTGAAAATCAAGAGGAAGGTTAGGAAGAAAAATCCAATTTCTAGTGATAGGAGGATCCTACATTCGGTGTAAGTCTAATGACCAATTTAAGAGGTAAAATTGGAAGCTATTGAAAGTGTGTGTAGTGTTTTTCCAAGTATAAATCGAGTTATCTTTAGACAGAAAAGGGATCAAAAAATGTCGCAGGTCAAGAAGCCATACAACTACCCAATTTTGAAACCCCCATGATTCAAAAATGAATCTATTGAATTCTTCTACTAATGTATACCCATTTCAAAATTGATACACTAATGTATAAGAAAATAATTAAGAATCCTTCAGAAGTTCCAATAGAGAAACCACAATCCATGGAACCCCTTCAACGTGTGACAGAACCTTTCAGGAAATAGTTATTTTTGAAAATACAGGTAAAATGATAGGATTATACAAAGGATAAAATAGAAGATTATGAGATTTAAAAGATGGGAAGGATCCCCATGGAGGGAGTGGAATAACTGGATCCACCGTGGCTCCAACTCCATCAGTCGAGGAGTCAAAGAGATCCCAAGCTTTCACTAGATTCTAACTAAATGGTTGAAAATTTATACCATCCTAATACCATGATTTTTAATATATTTAAACACAACCATATCTTAAAAATCATTAAAACATAATATAAAATGCATAGCTTGATGTTTATTTGTAAAATATTTAATATAGTGTATTAAAACTTTATAGAATTTGTCATGTACGGTTGATTTCTTTAGGAATCCATGTATTAAATCTAAAAAAATAAATATTTAAATTATCTAAAATGGTTATCATAAGAAACCAATACTCCAAAAAAATAAAAAGGAATAATTAATAAAATAAATTATATTATATTTAATATGATAAAATTGTATATTTTTATCTTGAATAATGTGAATTTAGAAAATTTTGTCATCTAAAACATTCTTTTTAAACATTATAGAATGTTTTTATACAATTAATGAATATTCATATTCTTCTAATGAACTTTTTAGTGTAGAAGTGTTGTGAGGAATAATGAGAAAAAAAAATTTCATTGGGTCCTTCATTTAAATAGTACTGATATATAAACATAAAAATATGAATGGTATTTAACTGTAATTACCATATTTGATTAGCTACTAGACAAATAGATTAGGAAAATTCACCTCAAGTATAAATTTATAACAAAGACTCATACTCATCCATGCTTAATGATTTCATATACATTCTCAAGACCAAGAATTTATTTAATGACCTCTATATAAAGTTGTTCTTCAAAATTAATAAAGGTCATATCACCATCTTTTAACATTATATCTATATGAACTTGTAATATTAGTAATTGTGGATACTGAACTAGTGGGTTAAAATTAGTCTCTAAAGGTATTTTTTATTTGACCTCCCATTTCTTCTTCCTTTTCTCTGTCTATAATAGCATTCCTCAGTTCCCACCTTTTTTCATCAATTGTTAATGGGTTTACATAAAAAATAAATTTGAAAGGACATACCACTTTATAGGCATATATTCTTATAAGATCAACTGATCATTCTAAGAATTGTTTTATAGAAAGTTTGACAATTCGAAAATCTGCATCATCAAGAAAAACAAGTATCTTGGCACTCAGTTAATGAGATATGTGAATCCTGACTCTAACATGAACTTTTGGAATTTTTTGTAGTGTAGAATATATCATTGGATATTTTACATTGTATCTATCACAACAAGATGATGGGTGGGTGATGATAAATATAAATTAAAATCAATTTCATCATATATAATATTAATTGAAAAAATGTTTTACTATCTTTCTGATTCAAATTTTTCAAAAATAATTATGACAAAATTGATTACCTATTGTAAGGCGGACCATTAAGGGGAATGGATTTCCTCAAAGATATTGTTGTATCTTCTTGTAGTGGTTAGTTTGGTG
The DNA here is from genome assembly GCA_963277665.1 of Viscum album. NCBI lineage: Eukaryota > Viridiplantae > Streptophyta > Magnoliopsida > Santalales > Viscaceae > Viscum > Viscum album. The sequence continues at coordinate 822,508,245 of OY728148.1, read as the reverse complement.
TTATTTATTATCATTAATTCATTTAAATAACATTATATAACAACCCAGGCTTCTAATTAAATTTTTCTTCCAGATCAGTTATTTGTGCATTTATATCCTCTATTTTCTTATCCTTATCCATTTGTGCATTTCTTTTTGAAGAATATGTCTAGGAAGAAACTCTAAAACCCATTACTCTAACATGGCCATATTGTTTTGATCACCTCGTGGACTCTAAAATTATCCATTCATTAGATATATTTTATAGAGATTCTTGTGTCTTAAAAGGATAAAAAAATATTAAACTAAGTATTCATTGTTATGTAATACCGATTTAAAGTAAATCATAATAATTATGTCATACTTACATAAGATTCCCATGCTTTTGTCTGTTTTCATCTACTATTATTCCTTATATATTTAAATGATCATTTATTTATAGCATGTGATGTGGGATGGAAGTGGATTTTCATTTTAATTCATCAATATGAATATAAAAAAAGAATATAATTATGTTTTTATTTCATAACAAATAAAACTATTAATGTATATTTAAAATACCTACCATTTTTTTAAGTGAAGATTACCCCATAATTGATTTAGGTAGTGTTATATTAGTTTTTATGCATGCTACTTGTTCTTAATAATTTTTTATTGTTTCATAAATTAACATTTCTTAATCAAATTGATTAATACATGTATTTCCATGTAAATTATTACCAACCGCAATGTACCTAAAATAATGCCTCCTCAAGATGGATAATAATCACATTCCATGTTTCTTAGTTTATCATGTGTTCATATATATATGGTGGGTGTGGGTTTACTTTCCCTTCAGTATCCTTGAGATAATGCTTCATAATGAAAGTTTGAAATCCTCTATGAACCTTTTTAGTGACCATTAATATAAGTTTTATTCAAAAATAATATAGTATAAAAACACTCTACAAGGTATAATTCAGATAAAATAAACTTTAATTATTTTATTATCAAGTAAAATATAGAAATTATAACATAATATTACACTAATATCTTCACAATTTAGTGACTTAATGGAAAGAACAATATTTTTACACATATCTACATCAATTAGTGTATGAATTTGAGTGGTAAACCCAATGTAACTAACAAAAATATAATTTTTGGGTTAAAATATTATTCATGTGAATCACAAAAACCCTAGTATTCGATGTCTATGCTTCTTGCCTTAATAATTTTTGTTAACAAAGTCATGCTACATCACTCTAGTTTTTTTCTAGAACATAGGTTTTTCACCTTCAACAATTTATTAAATTTAAAAATAATAAATATATTTTTCCTTGGTATTGGAAGAATCAACATGTTTAGAAACCTTTTGTTCATATACATTGGGAGAAACAACATGTTTAGAAACCTATTATTCCCCGGTATTGGAAGCATTGGCATGGTAAGAAGACATTATCATTGGTTGAACATTTAACATATATTACGTAAATTAAATATTGAACAAATAATACTATTAGGTAACCCGATATATATTATAAAAAAATTATAACTAAATTTTTGAACTATTTTTTATTTAAATATTGAATATATTTAACACCTCTATCAAGTATCCAAATCCCCTCATTATGGTATCCTCTAAAATACATGTCCTCATCTACATTGGTACTATCACAAAATAATTATGATGTCTCAATGAAAGGGTTATCCTTAGTTAAATTGGCATATGACCCTGCATTAGTTTGGATCAATAATTGAACAATTGAACACTTTCTATTTCAACGATCTGAGATATAAATTACTTTTAATACATATGATTCCATTATGAATATTCCATCATTTCACCATTCCTTCCTAAAATCCACTTTCACAAATCCAAATTCATCAATTTTAATTGTACTCTTATTATCGTCCCACTTGCATTGTAAAATCATCACTTGGAATGTTATATAATCTAACTCCCATTATTTTCGAATGATTACAAAGTATTTCATATTCGTATAAATTGGATTTATATCCTAGGTACTAGATAAATGCATTACTTCAACCATAAGTATAATTACACTATTTTTTAAGTTACTTCTTCATCATGTTCCTTCATATAAAACGTATAACCATTAATTGAATAACCATTATAAGATAATGCATGTGCACTTGTTCTTATGGCTAGCCATAAAATTCATTCTAAAATTGAGTTCATATTTTAAATGTATTCCTTAAAAATATAGTTTTTAAACCATTCTATAAACTATCAATTATGTGTATTTGATATCTATATTTCATCACCTAATGGATTCAAATGCCTAAGAATTACTTTGAGTGTTTCAACACATAGACCAAACTATAAAATATTATATAAAACATAAATTTAAGACTACTCCTACTCTATAATGGTAATTGTGAAAACATCTATTCTATAAATTATTTCACCTACATGTTTCCCATTGTGATAAGATTTTTTTGGAATAATTCTTTCCACATCAGATAGGTAGTCAGTATATAATATAACAACTTCGTTAAAAATATATAAATATACAATTAAACCTTCTAGATTAATTTAATTTTTTACTTACCCTTTCAAAATCTTCATATACTAATCAATGGGTACATCTATAAAGTATAGGACCACATAGCCTGATCCCTCTAACCAAGTAAAACATAAAGTGATATCAAATAATTATAGTAATAATAATATATCTAATTCACATAATATGATAGAAATTTCATTTTCCATAGTTAAAATTTTTTTACGTTAATAACTTTATTTCATATTGATTTGAAAAATAAACAAATCTTGGTTATTGTATGATGGAAATATTTAGGAAATATATAGGCATTAGATATTGCATAAAAAAATTAAAATCATGTTATTTAAATATTTTTATCTTTAAACAGATCATTGATTTGATATTATTTATATTTTATGCATACTCTGATGGAACATTTATATCATTCATGAAGTTTCAAAATTGATATATCTCTTTCCTCGAAAGAGTGTAAGCAGCTACATGAGGAAAATTTCATATTTCACCACTAACTGGTTCCAACTCTTCCTATATACCCATGTTAATCAAGCCCAATTTATACTTAATTTCATCCTTTGTTTTTTTGGGTTCATTTATTAAAATTCCAATAACACTATCACAAACATTTTTTCCACATGCATGACATCAAGAAAATGTATGACATACAAAAAATTCGAGTATGATAATTCAAAAAAATGGTCTCTTTTTATATCCAATTTTCATATGGTTCATTTAAGAATTTTTACCTAAAACAGTGGTCATATCCTTGACTTTATCAAATAATGGATACCCTGACAGTATATATGGTGTTTTACCTTCTTCTAAATTCCCATTGAATGATGTTGTCCAAGATTGGTATTTATTTTTTCGGGGTGGAAATCTATGATTTTCTAAAATAGAGTCATTTATGAATGTTTACACCTTTATAAGTGTGTACCTTATTTATTAATGGGACACCATTGAGTTCTTTTAATGTAATATACCGGAAACAAATCATAAGAATAAATTCATTTATCATCTTATACAACATGTATCTTGAATTAAAAATTTTATTTTTGTAACTATGATGTAATATAACACCTAAATCCCAAATTAGTTTTAGATTATTGATCAATGGATCCAAATAAACTTCAATATCATTACTTGACTGTTTTGGTGATGATATAAGTTGAGAAAATAGTATATTCTCACTTCATGCATAACCATAGTGGAAATTTATAATTTTTCAAAATAACTGGCCATATATTGTGTGATCTAAATTGTAAAACCAAAGGATTGGACCTATCTATAGATAGCACAAGACTAAGGCTTCTTAGAAATTTTCTAAATTCATGATACTAGTGATTAATTAAATTCTATTAAGGGTTGTTTTTTAGGTGGTGAATATTATTATATTTACTTCTTATCCTTGTGTTCCATGTCAAATTCCTTACAATATACTAACATCCATATAGGTTTCTAAACATTTAAATTATTGAAAAGTACCATAATATTTTGAACGAGTTGATTTATATTTCTTGTATGGAGATAAACCACACTTAGGATATTTTTTATGTGATTTATGGTCCCTAAAAATAGTATAAAATCAACTAAATAGAAATGTACTCTTTTAGTGATCATACCAAAAATGAATTGATCCTTATTCAACCAATAATTTGATTTTTAAATGAGAAATAATTTTATCTAATTTTACTAAATCTTTTCAAGATTAAATATTTATAGTATTAGTTCATAACACTTACATAAAAAACTCATACATTAAAAGGTGTACATTTCCCTTAGTACCCATATTTTTACAATAATTTTTTTTAAATGAAACACATTTTATTTATATAAAAAATCCTTACAATTCTCAACTTTAATTTATCATTGTTCATGCATATCTTTAAACCCTATAAAAAAACATTTCAAAAACAGGATGAGAACAAAAAACTTAGTAAGGGAGATTAAAAGAACGAAACTATTTAGTCCTTTTCAAAACCATGAGATCATATAAGAGTGGTTTAATTTAACATAGTAAACCTTGAGCTCAAATATTTATTTACATACACATGAAATTGGCTTTACTTACTAAATTTTTTCATAAAAAGTATTTATAATTTATTATGAAGGAAAAATCGTAATCATGTGGGTTTCTTAGAAAACATGAGAACCAATAAGAACCATTTTCATAAAATCATACCTTTTTTACCCTTAAAGTTAATAATCATTCCTTTAAAAAATATCTTTAGATTATATTTAGAAATAAAAAAACAAGAAAACTCATTAGAAATCAAACAAAATTCATGTAGGTACCTTGGGATATTATCATTATATAAACCTTACAATAACTCTTACAAATGGAATTACCAACAAGGTTAATTCTAACATAATTCTCGAGATAATATAATCATTACCCAATGCATTAGTGATCTATGTTGGTATAAAATGATAAAATAAATAATTTACAAGAACCATAACATATATCAAACACATATAATATTGAATTTACATAATAAAATATCACATGATATTTATTTTAACACATATGTAGGTGAACTTTAGTTTTTATGAAAAAATACGACTAAAATACTTTTTCTTTGAAATTTATTTAAAACATTTACCAGAAGAGTGGGAAATAGGATATTATATTGAAAACACATAAACAATTAATAGTGTTATTCTTAAATAATAATGGTAATCGTGGTGGGAAATTTCTCTCATGTCATATATGTTAAAATAGAATATTCCATTTTCCTTTTTTTAATAATTTCAAAATGTTCTGTATAAAATTTGTAAAAAGAATAATTTTGAAATCCTTAAAAAGAAATTAAAAAAAGAAATAAAATTTCCTTTATAATTAATATATGTAAATATAAAAACATCTATAAATTAATTTTAAAAAAATGTGTTGGAAGGAAAAAATATATTAGAAATAAATCTTTAAAATATTTAATATGATTTTTTAAGATAAAGTGTCTCTTACCTTGTGTTTGAATTGTCACGTAAATTATTTATCATCCTGAATAAAAAACTTATGTTAATTATTTACTTAATTAATAACAGTTTTCATTTTCATCATCCATTTTATTTCACTTGTAGCCATGTTTTACTTAATTACATAATTGATTAAGTTTACTTCAAATGTTTTGAGGATGTGTGGTATATAAGTCCAAAATGGATTCAGTAGGTTGACTTTAGTCAAAAGGACAAAGATTATATCACTTTTAAAATATTAATAATGATATAATTATCTTTTTTATATATTAATTATACTTTTATAAGAAATTATGTAATATGGTTACAAAAACTGAATTGTGTTATAATCATGGATACGGAGGCTCGTACATACGCATGAGTAAAGTTTCCATTTTTCAAAAAACATTAAAAAAGAAGAAAATTATAATTTTATATTTATATAATTTTTATAATATCATAAATATCATATAACTTCTTTAAATATACATATATATATAATCCATTTTAGTTTGTGATGATAAATAAAATGCCTCGATTCATGAGGTTGTAGTCTGCACGTACACATAAGCGAAGTTTTTATTTTCGTTGGATGGTAAAGAAAGAAGTATATTATTTTTTTACCAATAAAAAATTAAATTAAAATCATTTATATAATATTATTTTATTATTATCCATCACAATGACAATCCATAAGATTCAGTGATGAAAAATGAAATATAACATCTCGCAAGGTGGTAGTCTACATGTACGCATGAGCGATGTTTTTAAATTTATTTTAAATGGTTTAGTAGATAAAAAAGGGTTATATAATAGAAATATTAGAATTAATGAATATTTATGATACTTATATTATTATTTTATCATGTATTAAGAATATTTTAAGAGTTTTTAAGAAGTAATAAATGAAAACTCTCAATTACGAACTATACCTCTTCATCGGATAACCTTCTTAGGTGTATACCTAAATCATTCCTAGGATGGTATTATAATTGAACTATTAAATCTAGTACCTGGATATTGATATTAGGAATTTATTTGGAATGTATCATTTTAAATAATAGGCCATTATAGTGTGGAGAAAATAGGAGAGGGGTGTCCTTTTATAAGTGGAGAAGAGGACACACATATAATTTTTCAGAAAATTAAAATATATTAACATCTTACTCAATCCAAATGGGTCCACAATCATACATTTACAAATAATGGATAATAAAGGGCCAAAATATTTACATAAAATAGGATCTAGACAAGTACTTAGGTCATTTTAACCCTTATATTTTTAGTGTTAACCCTTTTTACACATTTTATCTCTTACCATGACAACTATCTTTTTTACCAAAGTTACAATTCATAATGAAAAAACATTGGACTCATTTAAAAAAATTGTACATACCTGTTACAAATATTTATTCCATTTTAAAAAATTTAGTTTATATAATTGGTATAAATTAATTTTAAAATTAACCTGCAAGAAATGGTGAAAACAGTTTTTTCGAAAATACATTTAAGTAGAAAACATTTTTTATACAAAATTAAAGTATAATAATGATTTAAATTAAATTGATTAGATTATATTTAATAAAAATTAACTAATTAAATTTTTGAATAAATTCAAATAAAAATCGAAATTTTTAAATACTTGAATGAAAAATATGGTTTTTTATAAAATCTGCATTTTTCACTATTCAAGGATAAAAAAGTGTTTTAGAAAAATCCCAAATTTTCACCTTAATATAATTTTGATATAATGATTTAAAAATGATTGAATTTTTTATAAAAAAATATTTCCAAAATTGGAAGAAATTAATTATAATATTTAAACAAAAAAATCAAATTAAAAAATATTTTTGAATAAAATGTACCTTCAAAGCATTAATTGAACTTATTCTCATTACATTCCAAATAACTATAATTAAATGAATCTTAATTAAACATATTGAATATATAATCTTCTTATTTAAAAAAAAATCTTTAAATTTTTATTAATTTAATCTATTATGAAAAAAAATACATCATACACTTAAAAAAGGTTTTATTGAAAATTAATGTTTTTCCTAAAAAAGATTTTATCATTATTTCCAATGAATTGGATTACCTAAAAACTATATAACAAAAGGATATATATATATATAATAGTTATGTGTCGAATATATATATATATATATATATATATATATATATATATAACAGCCATTAAATTCCTATATATATCCTTATATGATTCAATAGAATTTATTTATTTACGTCCATATCATCTTATATATTTAATTACTATTTCTTTTCCTTATTTCCATAGTTTCATTGAGGGTCAAAAATTTTATAGAGAACCATGAGGATAACGATTTTATGTTTTTTATATTTTTATATATATGTGAATTTATTCCATGTGTACTTTCCTTTGTGTTGTTTCATTTTGAAGACTCATAATGTATTAGTATTTATCTTTAATTGTAATAAAATCATCATGGTTCATTAAAGTTATGTGTGTACCAAGGTATCACTAGTTGAAAAATATATTTCCAAATCAGTTTTTTTGTTTTTAAGGTTGGTTTTTAACCAACGTTTATGAAATTGATGTAATAAATAACAATTTTGACATCGGTTTTAACAAAATTGATGTATAAAAATTAATAAAAAAAGAATTTATGGGGGATTTCAATGTAGGTTTTTTATATAAACTGGCATTGAAAATATATTTTCCTATCGTATTTATAGTAAAGATAACCTCAAAACTATCGCATTGACATTTAAATGTCATTCATATAAAAAACTAACATTGAAAGTTATATTTTTAACAAGTAAAAATGTCTTAAAAACATCCATAATCAGTTTTTACAATAAACCAACAATGAAAGACACATTAAATTTTTTTTTAAATAAAAAATATTTAAACTCCAACTTGAAGAATTGATCGAGGATTTTAACATTTTTTGAAAGATTTTTAAAGTGTCTTTCAATATGGGTTATTTGTAAAAACCTACATTGAAATTATTTTAAACTTCTTCTTTCAACATCAATTATTACGTAAAACTAATGTTAATTTGATTCCATGTAGGTTTGTAAATAAATATTGAAAGTTTAATATTTTAAAATATATATATATATAATATATTATGTAACGTCCCGACCCCAGTTACCCAGATTCGGTGCATTATTACATAATATTGGCATGATCACAAAAGATCAAGTCTCGAAAGACCGATTACTTTAGTAGCCTTAGAATAACTAGATAAATTCATAATGTTTACATTACATCATAAAGTGAAAACTACTACAACAAAATCTTGTCTTCATATCCCCTCATACTATCCCTGTAGGTCATTCATAAATTACTTCTTCACATCCTGGGGAAAATAAAATATTGAAAGGGGTGAGCTCAGATTATCAGTAAGGATATCAATATAGCGGAAACTTTCATAAATAAGAATAAACATTTAAGTCAATTTATAACTAAAACAAAAGTCGTTTAAACTTGAACTTCAGAATAATATGGAAAAGATAATATGAAATAATTCCATTTACTTATTCACATGGGTATTCTACTAGTAGAATAATCACATGCAATATCAATAACCACTTTTATAATGATGGAATGCATAATTCCGAACTGTAATTTCTGTGTCAAGGCCTCATGCCAAGACCTAAGGGATAACTGTAACCAGAACCCAACCCGGAGTGCCTCTAATAACCGGACACCAACCCGGAGTGCTCTAATAACTGGACACCAACCTGGAGTGCCTTTAATAACCGGACACCAACCCAGAGTGCCTTGAATAACTGGACACCAACCTGGAGTGCCTCTAATAACTGGACACCAACCCAGAGTGCCTCTAATAACCGGACACCAACCCGGAGGGTCTGTTGTAACCGGACCCCATCCCAGAACATACTAGTCCAAAACCTTCATCTTAAAAAGAGGATGAAATATAACATAAACATTCGTATTGAAACTAGCATACGGAATGCCAAAACATTAATCATAAACCATTAATGGCATAAAAATAACTCACCCATAGTTAAACATATCACAAAACCTTAAATAAAATATGGATGATTTGTATCATAATAACTCAACTTCAAATAACCTTAAAATCCATCAAAGGATGTTGACATAGATGAAATCAAAACTATTTGAGATAAATATAACTTTTTTTGAAATCATTTAAAAGTCAAAAAATTTTAAAATAAAACATTTACATTCAAAATATTCTTATAAGATTTAAATGTAATCTTCGAAGAGTTTATAATGGTAGAAAATAGCCGCACCCTCCGTATAAGTTAAAAAAACATTCTTACCCTAATTTTGTCGAAAAGGTTAAAAAGGACCTTGTTTTGAAAACGACGGAAAGATTCATTTATAAACATATTATAAGAAGTCAACAAGGGTATAAATTAATTTAACCCATATTCTATAAAATAGTAATAATTATTTGAAATAAATTTTTAAGAAACATGGATGTGGATGATAAAGAGGACCCAGTAGATAATTACGTATAAACAACCTCGGATAATGAAGAGATTGTGAAATAAACCCTTACCAATTTGGTAACTTATGAAAAATACAACCCATGAATGAGGTATCATACAATGAATAAGTAAATACACATAAATCAAATTTTATTACACAAAGAATACAATTATGTGCAGTACATACACCACACAAAAGGTAATAGTGGCAATATGGCATGAATCTCCCGGGAATAAGGAGTCAGATGAAAACCCCTTACCTTGTACTTTTCCTTGGTTGAGGGTAGGTTAACCTCATGTATAATAGTTAAATCATGTTTATTAAATTATAAACTAATAATATATATAAATATTATATCATATATGATCTTGTAATATCGTTTTGTTAAGAATATTTTAGTATTATCGTTGTTTCGGGTGTTAACTAATTCGTTTTACTTTATATGATTTGTTATGTAAGCCATGTTTGTTATGGATAGGTTGTATCTTATTCATATCCATAATTATATCAAGTCCTTAAACATTACTTTTAATCATCAAATGAGAATTATTCTGGAATGGATATGATGGGGAAATGAATCTCATCGCATTCGTGGAGACGGTAATCCGTACATACGCACGAACGCTACTTCCATTTCATTTTTCATTTTAAAAGGAATCAAAACCAAATGATAAATAGGTATATTACTATTCCAGTATAATATAGTATCTTATATATGTTACTTAAGTTCATTAAAACCCTCCTTTATATGTTCCATGTGCGGTATGAACGAGTCATATCACTTTGAGGGGGCGGTAGTCTACACTTCATCAAATGAAATTATCGTATATATATACAACATGAAACGAATAATGGTATGCTATAAAATGGAATTACAAAAGATTATATATAAAATAAATATCATAAATATCATATTTAATTATAGTTCCATCATAATGGCCACCATGAGAGGTGGTAAGAGATAATTGAACAATCATCGTTTCGTGAGGCGTTTGGTTTCCATCCACAGAAACATTATGTTCTTCACCCATTAGATGGAGGTGTGTGTAATTGTAGTTAAAATACATCTCATAACAATATCCCAGTATATTTAGGATACTGGTTTTTTTACAAAAGAAAATAATAAGAAGAGTTTAGGGGTTGGAGAAGTAAAATAAAAGAAAAGAATCTAAGAGAAAACGTTACCTTTAATTTGGGTAACTCCCTTTGGTTTGAACCAAAAAGGACTCTTGAAATTCCTTCTCCCTAAGGTAAGGCTTCTAGGAGGAGGATAGGGATTTTTGGAGCTTAATTTAGTAGAGTTTGTACTAGACAAAAGGCTTGAGAGGTGTGAGTAATTGGTTATAAGTGGTGTCCTTTTATAAGGGGGAGGAGGGGCTTTTTAGGAAAAACTTAAAGTATTAATTTATAATAAATTTATATTCGGTATATAATGGCTAAAAAGTGGATTATTCAAATTATAATGTGGGGATGGGTCAAAAAACACTCAACCAATAGATTTTTGATAGGTTTGGGTCACTATAGTAACCTTATCTTTTAGATTTAACTCTTAGTTAAATAGTTTGACATTTACCATGTCTCTTTGTATTTTTATATTATATAGTTAATAAACTTAATATATACATCCAAACGACCCCCAAGTGGTCCATTAATGATACACCTATCATGATATAAGTCATTTTGCAGAACCTTATATGTTTAGGAATAGAATATCAATTAATAATATAATATTTGTTTTAAAAATGCTTTCATGTCAATTTTGACACTATTGGTTTTTTTATTTTTGATAAATTCATAACAGCATTATTACTTCGAACCAAATTCATATAACCAGTTCAAATATGACATCTTAACCTATAAAATTAGTTTAATTCATAAAAACTTCAAAATTATATTTATTTTAATATTTATATTACAATTTATTTTATTCTTTCATGAATAAGGTAATTACTACATCATCATTATGTCATAAATAAATTTATGTATTTAATGTCTAAAAATAATAAATAAAATACAATTGTGTAGGAATGATTTTTATCTTTCTAATTAATATTTATAATCGAATTTATCTTAGGTATAACCCTATATTAAAAATGTTTTAGTTATTAAACATTGATTTTAACTCTTTTAACTCTTCTTTGAATTAAATAATAATAAATGTCCTAATCTAATCCAAGTGGACTTGAATGATGATATTTTATTCCTAAGGTTTCTTTTGGTCGATATAAACTTGTCCAATATAATTAGGACATGTGTTAGAGTAATATTAATATCATTTTTACCCTTAATTACCCTATTTAATTTTTACCGTGGTAAATAAAAGTAAAAAGTTACTATTCACCAAAAATTATTTTTATCTTATTGAACCAAATTTTACTCCTTTATTTTAACCATGTCTCTTGGAGTTTCGAAATTCCACTCACAGAAGTAGTAAAATTATGTTTTATATGAATTTGAAAATTCTCCTAGGAGGTGGGTAAAAGACGGTGAAAAGTTCAATAAAATTTTTATATATCTAAAATTATTATAAACTGACTTCAATTAATTAAAATGAATTTATATAAGTATTATGTATCAATTTTTACATAAATTAATTTAAATAGTTAATTATTTAAACAAAAAAATAGATTTTAACCAATAACTCAGTGTTTTCCCCTATTCATCAAAAATTGATGTTTCTCAGAAAAATACCAAAAATTCAGCCTAAGCTATATTTGATATTATGAATTAAAAAATGATGTCTATTTTACCAAATTCAAAACATATAAGTTTCATTAATTAATTTAAACCAATTCTCATTGTCAAAACAAATAGCATGTTTTTAAGAAACAATAACTATCAAAATATTGAAACTTACTTATGTCTAGTTTAAATGTGAAATTATGTCCAACGACCAACATTGTATTAAATGGTAAAAATATATTATAAATATACTTTAAAACCACTCAAATTCATAATTTATCACTATTAATTATTTCAATTAAAAAAGTTGTTTTTAATTAAAATTTAGTAATTTTCACTATTCATCAATATATGAATGTTATCAGAAAAGTACCAAAATATCACCCTAAGCTAATTTCGATATTCCGAATCAAAAAATGAAGTCCATTTTGAAAGATAAAATTTATAAAATTTCTAAAAGTAGGTATTACTATTCTTAACGGCTAGTATGATTGGTTGTGGTTTGTTAGAACTCGAAGTTGTGTATAACACATGCTATTGTATTATTAAAAGAGAAGTGTACCGTGAAAGCTTGAGTTGTTACATATTACATGAACCAAAATCAGAAAAACTATAAATTTCATATATAGAAAATTAAATAAAACTAAATACCAATTTTCAAAAAATATTTTCATCTTCTCCATGATAAATTTCCCTTGTACATCTGTGAAAACATAGAAATGCATTCATACTTTTATTCCAGGACCACCCTGCAATTATCACAGATGATATCAGCCATTGTGTGGAGATTATTTGTGAGTTTTATATATTTTTTAGGACCTAATATAGTTTTCATTTCATGGGAGAACAAAAAAACCCTCCTATTACTCTTATAATAAAAATTACATGGAATGAAAACTCAAAACATGTGACCCATTATCCAAAATAAAAATATTGAGGAAAAAAAAGATTAAATAAATAAAAACATAAAATTATAGATTTCACCAAATAATGAAAACTATAGACCCCATAGAAAACTTCCCCATAACTAAGGACTTCGTCTCATATTTTTATGAATTATAACATCACTTTTACTACTCGTTCAATTTAACTTCCTCAAAATTAAACCTTCTATTAAACAAATCTCATAATCCATTAATATATTCTAAATTGTATCCTATATTGAATTAAAAAACATGATCTTATGAGTATTTTCATAATATGGAAAATTATATCATGTCATTTATATTATACTACTATATTGATCATGAAATTAAAACCACTAAAAATTTATTCTATATTGAAACCACCCAAACACATTTAAACAAATACCAAACATCTTATATGTAGAATAAACAAATTAATATCAAACTAAACATTTTATTGTGTATTAAAACATAAAATAATTTACATGGGAATTTTTATATATTCAAAATAAAAAAACTCACCTTAAATAGAATTTTTAAAAAATAATTTTTACCATATAATCTATGGTAAATAAAATAACATAATATAACCCATTATCCGTGGAAAATACTGATATAGAATTCAAACCATGTCAGGAAAAAGATAGTTACTATCTACTGTAGATTGAAAATCCCTTGAGGTCTATAGAGACCCCGTCCCCAGTATCCAAGAGTTGGTTCCATGATTAATTACATTGGCATAGAAACAATATACAAATCCAAATGTATTGATCAGTTTAGATGTTTGGGAAAGCTAGATACATACATGATACCCATTTTACATTAGGAAAAGAAAATAAATCATAACAAAAGTAAAAGCTCATCATCTCTAAAACTCATTCTAAGAATTAATCTTCATATCCTAGTGAACATAAACAAAAATAAGGGTGAGATCAAATGATTAGTAAGGTTAAAGTATAGTGTAATATATTTTTAATGAATATTCATAATTTAAATGTCAAGGTTAATAATTGAACACACATTATATTAAAATAACTTGACTGTATGAATAGATAAATAAAATCAAGATGGAAAGGTAAATAACTGAAAACATAGGCAATTTACTCAATAAACTCAGAATGAAACGAAACCATAGATAATATCATAGAGAAAATATCATGGATAATAATGGAAGAATTCTTAATGAAAGAAATGATTAATTATTGGGAATCATGTCTTAGGAACATGAAATCCTCTACTATCAAGATCTATCCTACAGACAGTTTAAAACTGTAAATAAAAACCTATTTAATTTGTGAATAGCTTTTTCTCATGAAACTTATTGATTCATCAAGGGGCTATAAAAAGTTCGGGCCCCACCCATCACTACATATCCAAAGAATAACCTATATATCAAATAGTAGATTTAATTCATGAACAATATGACATATCCTCAAATATCCATATTGAGTAAAGGATATGGATTTATCAATATTTTCATATTTAATCAAATAACATTCAACGTAAACACCATATATAAAAATGTTATATGTTTTAGGTAAAAAACATATCTATCCACTACTAGAAATTTAGGATATAAAAATAGTTTATAATCATGGTTATAGGCCAAGAAACCATGGCTATAGGTAACAAGAATGGTTCGGTGGACCATGAATCCTATTGACATGGAAATAGGTCTATGAATACAACCACATTTTCCACTATGAGATTACACCTATAGGTATGTTTTTTAACATTGGTTATAAATAATTAAGATTTATTATATCTTCATAGTTGAAAACTATGTCTATATCCCTATAGCCATGGTCCAAACCATGGTAATGGGTATATTTCCATATTTTACCACAGTGGATACATCCTTGAGTTTACAGAAAAAAATGGGTTTACTATCATGGTTTACACACATTGCTAAATCCTTCAGTTTCCAAAAAAATAGCAGGTATACACCCTTATTCCTTCTAAAACACCTAAAAACACCAAAAAAATAAAAAATGCACCTGAATAACATCAAAATACTACATAGACTTATGTATACATTAAGATCAAAAGTGGTCCATCAACCATATAATTGAACATTTTAAATATACTCAGTTAAAAATAATTTAAAGCCTCAATTTAAAAATCCCTCACAAGAATGAGAATTTCTCTTCACAAAACAAGATAATAATATATGCTCCATAAAATCTCATTTATATTATCCCTTGACATTATAAAGGTATGGATGAAATTCATTGTGTATCCTTTGGTGTTCAGGTGTAGATGTTGCAGTGAAAAATCTAGAGTTTTCATATCTGATGTCGTATAGGTCATATAGTGTTCCTACATTAGATTCCATGGGTGGCCAATTTGATCTAATTTCCACCAAACAAGGAAACAATTGTTGTGGAAATGATATAGGTAAGATAGTTTTAGAAGATGTACTCCACTAAGGTTAACTCTGTAAGGTAATTTTATAGGTACTAAAATTTCACAATGGAGATCAAATAATATTCAAAAAGTCAGATATCAATAGTTCAAGATTCACCATCAAACATAAAAATAGTCTTTAAATATAAATATCATGTTCTATACAAATATTTTATGTAAATTATTGTTGAAAATACCACCAATTTCAGGCTTCTGTCAAAATGAATCTTTAGAAAATTATTTGAGAACATTCCACCAAGTGAAAATTTCAGTAAACCCATGAAAAAATGAAAATTTATGTGCACAGGTGTATATAAATTAAAAAAATGAATTCATACCATACTTATATTACATGCACGTATGCACATACAACATAAAATGTATTTATATTTTAATTGCACACAGTATGATTTTATAATAGTCATGTGAGATATATTTAATTTTAAATAGTTTTACTACTATATAAGGTAAAGGAATATAAAAAAGTTAGTAATGATATATTTCAAGCCATTTTTTAATGGAAAATAATATCAAATTATAATTCATGAATTTTTTATGTAATATAACGGTTACTAATTTAATAGAGAACCTTTATGTGTAGCATTGAATAAATTAAAAAATGATATAATGTATGCATATCTTACATATATTGCATACACCTGTTCCATTGTGCATGAAATTGAAATATAAAGGTACATAATTAAGAAAAATATATTTTTTGTATTATAAAATTAAGATCTTAAAGTAGTGAAAAATAGAAACAATCAAACCTTAATATGTTAACAATTCAAAAAGTATCAGGTCGAAATAATACAATGGTGTATAATGTACCAAGTATAATTCGATGTATAAAAAATCCCTAAAATAATTTTAATGTTAGTTATTCAATATTTAAGATAACATATACTTAAAATATATCATCGAATAATAAACATTTAATTAAAAAACAAAGAATTAATATAAACATGGTATAATTTATAACAATTATAAAAATTTGAAAATAATCATTATTAATATACACTTGTAGACAATAATATACTAAAACGGATGTAATTGTTATGAATAATAGAGATATACATACAATTTAAATCTAAAACAAATAGAATTTCTATTGCATAGTCATCCTTGGCCACCTAATGAATTTAATTTCTTAAATTTTAAGGCATGTTTTATCATCAATCATGTTTAAAAATTACAATATCAAAGAATCCTAAAAGGTGTAGTACATGTAACTATAATATAAAAGGTCATAATTAACAAAAAAATAATAATTGGGTATTATAAAATTAAATTCCTAAAATAGATAACAAAAAATAAATAGTTGAACCTTAAGATGTTAACAATTCAAAGTTTATCCTATCAGAATAATGAAGTGGTGTAGAATGTACTTGATATGATTTAAAGCACCAAATATACCTAAAATAATTGTAATATAATTTATTCAATATTATAACTAACATATATTTATAATATATCATTAAACTATAAAAAATTAACAAAAAACAAAGAATTAATATATACATGGTATAATATAAAACCATTATAAAATTATGAAAAGTATAATTGATAATAGACATTTGTAGACAATAATATTATAAAAAGTTTGTAATAAATAAATAAAATTAGATAATTAAATTAAATTTTAAAATGTATTTAGATGTAGTTGAAACAAATAAATAACAAAAAACAATTTCAAAAAATTTAAAATAATTCAATTAGAATACTTGTAATTTTGAAGGTCGCTACTATATGATTGCATATCTATATAGTGGGAATTCTGAAACTATAGCTACAAGAAATGTTTTTGGAATATTAAAAGAGACTCTTAAAACTATAAATAATATGCAAGAGAATAATTTCACCACCATATAACTTGAAACATCTAATAAAATAGATAAAAATAATCACATACACTTCGCATGAGATTTCATGTTGATACCATTACCTTATCACATGTTAATTATAAGATAAACCTGATGAGAAGTCCAAATTTTTGAATTCAATAAGAAAGAAATGTTATTTGAAAATTAAAAGAGAAGTGAACTAAAACATAAGGGAATAAGTGCATCATCATTTAACTCTAAACATCAAATATAATGCCTTAAAATCATCACCTTCATACCAAGTGACATGTCAAGTGGATTCCATTCTCTACCCACATGTGGATTCAAAGAAATGAGGTATGTAAGTTCAAACCAAATAATTCATTATGAAATGTTTTTATAAAAATTATTATAATATAAGTGATCCAAAAATAACATGCAAGAGAATAATTACACCAGTTCCAAAAATTTGATAACATACATGAAAATACTAACCTACACACCACAAAAAATGTCAATATTTTCCCTTCTCAAACCACATGTGAATACCAAGAAAAATATCATGAGAATTCAAAATATCTATCCTATAATGGGATAAGGATGTTGTTTTTTGAAAAAAAAATCCTTTTAATGCCTACTTAATAAAAGAGTGAACAACTCACCTAATAAATCATTGGAAGACTATTTATAATAAAGGTAATTGATTGTTAAAAATATCATCCATTCATCCTCTAGATATCTTATGTATTTTCTATTATTTAAAATCATTGAATAGTTCCAAATTAATATATGTGCACTCATAAACTGTGATGGTTTTAATTTATGAATTACACATTAATATTCTCCCAAGAATAAAAAATTTATAATTTATGTAATAAAATTATATATGCGAGTAGTATTTTTTGCATATAATGGTATAATATAAATCTATATATAAATCCAAAACAAAAAAATATGCACGACCACTTTTGATGCATATCAGAGCTTGCATGATTTTACAGAGAATATTTAATTTTTAGTACACAAAGAATAAAAGGCTTAATTTATATGCAATATGAAATGAAATATTTATTAAAAATCCCAATTATCATTACGAGAAGATTTTTTTTAAGTTCATTTAATGGTAAATAAAAACTACAAAAAATATAATTCATAATGGAGATTGAGAAAAATAGTCTTATAGAAAATCAATAAACAAGTTCTCGCTTGGATATGACTAAAAAATGAAGAGATTCCAACCACTGCCATCTTTTCTACATGAGAAACCATCACCCACATGAATAAGTGTCACTGATTGGGAAAATCATTCAAGTTTTTCTACAATTATAACTTCTTAGTCTAAAAGCTCAATAGGACTTCTATAGAATCCTACTTCATCTCCAACCCATGAAGTGACCCTATACACTCTATATATGTTTATAAATTTTTGTGCCTTTGACTTTCTACAGATATATTATATTGGTTAATTGAACATGGACACATATTCTTTATACAATATGAAAAACACATAACATTTACATCATGAATGTCACATGAAACTCTTCATGGAAAATATTCTTTTATAAAAATTACCTCTCCACACTTTTTCCCGTTAGATATCTAAAAGAAAAAACTTTACCCAAAAACTATAGTCACAACAACTAAAACTCAAAGAGAAAATAGAGACTTCTAATTTCATGAAACTAACCATGAAGTTTTTCCTTCATAACCATATTTATGTTTTTTCACCTTAATTGATAAATATTGTTTATGCTCCTCAATACCTATCAAAATAGAAAGAATTTTGGATAGAAAAACATTATACTTTTGGGTCGCATACTATAATTTATGGATAATATATTGGATGTTATTGTATAAATATTCCTCTAAAAATTTCTTTTTTAGACTCCCAATGAAATTGTACCTAATTATAAAAAATTTACCCATTAGGAATCCATACATAAAGAATTATAAATATTTAAGACAATATATATACACACTAATTCATAGAAAAAACCCCAATATAAAAAACAATTCTATTCATATGAATATGTGCATGGATCCCTCAAATTTAAAATTTTACCACTCCAGTTCCTTCAAAATGATTTAAAGATTTTTCAATAACTATAAAGAATAAAAATAGTCAAAATAGTGGGTATTGAAACATGTAATGGTGATTAAGTATACATTATTGGTATTATTATAGAAATAGATTTTCCATAAACTTCCATCATATGAAACCACCTATAAGGAATGGGAAGAGAAGTGAGATATAAAAAATTCTTATATGTATGTGATTAGTTTGTCAATTTTATATGGTAAATGATACATGAATCAATAACCAATAATGAATAAAAAATATTAAGATTGATATATATAGTTTGTTTAGTTTTTGAACTTGGTATGACATGTTTATTAAATGTTCATAGACTAAAAAAAATTTATATGAATACCTTCACAGACTAAGGATTAGAAGAAATATCTAAATCACCAAGGAAAATATCAATGGTAGTCAATAAAACATCTCAAGTACATAAACAAGGATTAAAAATATCTCTAATAACACCAAAGACTATATAAATAGTTTTGAAGCTCAAATGAAGATACTTATGAAATGAAATTTGTAAAGGGTATAAGAATTTATGTCAATCCAAACTAAAACCCCTCTTATGGAGTGTATCATAGAAATCCAAATAAGTAGTGGCAAGGATATTAAATTGTAAATCCATTGGATGGTGTTTAAGATCTTTCTTGGATGAAGAACCCACTAAAACTTAAATAATAAATTCATCTACACTTTGAAAAGGATTAAGTAATATCGAGATATAATAACTTCATGAGAATATATTTTTGGGTGGAAAACACATAGAAATTCTATATTTTTTGAAAACATTCATTAAAGTGGAAAATGGGTAAATGAACATTATATTTCCACATTTAAAACCAACTTATCTTGGGGAATAAAATGATGAAATAGGATTTGAAATTATATAACGTAATAAATAACCTAAAATTGAATTTCAAGAAGGGTTAAAATCTAAAAAAATACGAGAAAAGAGGTTATAATGAGGTGTAAATCATAAGAATGAGATATAATATTCTACACCCTTGTTCATATACTTTAATGGAGAATAAAAGTATATCATTGTATGTGCACTGGATTTATAAGAAAATTTATAGCTAAAAATATAACCAAAGGGTCATGTGTAATTGGGAAATAAAACCCAAACAAGAGGAATAAGGAAGAGATGCATTTCTATCAAGAGGTATAGAATCCAAGGTTCAAAAAACACTATTTTATCCATTAATTGAAATCAAAAACCTAAACATAATGTTTTGAATTCATTGAAAGTTACTTTTTAAGGATGTTTTTAAAATAAAAAGTTCTTATATCAAAGAGAAAAGATAAATACATTAGGAGGATATACATGAAAAAAATTTCCAGATGGAAATAAGAGAACTAGAGTAAACCAGATGAAAAATAAAAAAAATACTCCATAAATTCTAATGGAAAAATTTTCAATAATGATTAGGAGTTTCATAGAATTAAAAACTGTATTCATAAACGTCATTAAAACCTATGAGTAAATGTAAATAAGTTAATGAAATTTTTTATTAAAGGTTTACCTGGTGAATTGAAAAAAAAATTGAATTTAATAAAAAGATTACATGCTGAATGAATACTTATTTTTAATAATAGGTCTATAATGATTAAGATTTGTGATAGATATATAATTTCATTAATGTAACATACCTAAAATAATAAGAAAAAAATTGTTGACATATTAAAACTAAATTACTCTGATGAGTAACTTCAATTGAATCTTCATCGTCAATCTCTACTAACAAATCTCATTGCAAGGAAAAAAATAATGTCATTAATAGATAAAATGTGATTAAATTCTAGAAAATTTTCATATATAAATATCATGGTGGTATTTACATACACAAATATCTATATTTATCATGATAATAATTTTGGTATGTTTTAAGTTGAATTGTAGTATGAGAAACAATAATATAATGCAACATAATGGAATAATTTTATTGAAGGTTGATAAAATTTATATTCATATATGTGAATGTAGAAGAAATTAGATAGAAAAGAATCAAAATATATGAGAATGTATAGCATTTCCATAGATGAATCTATACAAAAGAGGTAGTATTATTGAAAAATAAATTACATATATTGATGTTGTAAAGACTCGAAAATTCCATGTAATTTTTTTTTTAAATTACTTGGTATTATTACGAGTCTAAAAAAATTGATGGTGTGTGATTTTGACACCTGTTATGCTCAGAATGAATTTCTGAACTTTTTTTAGGTATGTTTAGGAAATGCACAGGTGGTGTTTTATATTTTCTAAATTGGTGCTTAGATTAAAAATATGAGGGAACTGTTGAATCTGTAGTATAGGTATTCACTTAAGAGAAGCTTCACTTCAACCGTAGTACGTCAGAAGAAAAGGTTGAATTTTGGACTTTTCTGAAAAATAATAAAATAACTTAACAAGTTATTTTATTTATTTTTCCTTAGTGGATGAGTGGCGGTGGTGGGAACTGGTGACTTGTCAAGCCAATTAAGGGAATGACTCTCTTTTATTTGTAACCTCACTGTTGGGGAAATTATGAGGTTTATTAATTAAATGAACCACATTATTTCCTCAGTGCGTTACTCACATTTCCCCCTCTATTTAAGTGAGGCTCAGGGTGTAGTTTTGACACGGCTTCACCAAACAAGGAACCTCTAGTGAAGTGATGCGATGTCATCCACCGACGGAGGATAGAAGCTTGGGCGGTGATGGTCTAGGATCAAAGAACGCCAAAGACCTCACTTTTACAGGGACTCTCCTTCCGTCAATGACTTCGATACCTCTGACGATTCACGATTTAGGGGGGGTTTAAGGTTGGGGTCGAAGCCTCATTATTTAGGGGGCTTATTGTTGAAATTGTCTTTGAAAAATTAAAATTCCTCTCGCTTGTTATCATGTTAACGCGAAGGTCACGGGCCTAACAAACAAGGCCCGAAACCTCCACCAGTTCATTCTTATTGTGTTCTTCATGGTAAAATTATTCAACTCATCGGAATCAGGAATTCGGGAGCTTCATGGCGATGGTGGCATATCGTGGGGCCCTTAGGCGCATCCAGAAGGAATAACGGACCACTAGAGCTCACTTGGTGGCCTACGGAAGAAGCGCAGGCATAGAACCGGAATAACGGCACTAGCGACTGATGCCAGAGAATGAGGGAGGTGTTCGGAAAATATTGACCGTGGTGTTTGGACAAGTGACCCGCAACAGTCAACCATGGAGGTGGAGGCGGTGCGTCATCGTGCGCCGCAAGCCATAGCGGAGCTGGCAAGGGATCCCCCCCCCCTCTTTTGGGCCCTATGGGTGATGAGGCGACACCACTTGGAACCACCAATCAAGGATCTGAATGGATCCTTTGAGTTGTTCAGGTTTACTAGTCCACGAGACCCCTTGTGGGTCGTGCCAGCCAGCGGGTCGAGCCATCACAGCCCCTCCCAGCCGGGGCGGGCTGGGTCGAGCCCGTCGTGGCCCAACCCAATTGGGACAGTCCAAACAAGTTCGGGCTGGGCAGGGTTAGACCCGGACAGGGTTGGGTCGGCCCGAACCGGGTCAGTCGGACCGGACACGAACCCCTCTGGGGCCCAGTTACGCTTAAGTGACTGTACCTTGCGAACCGGACATCTGTTTCACGAACCGCCTATGGAATTGGGATCCTTGGAGTGAGGAGGTCCATTTGAGATACTCTATGAGAGTTTTGGGGAAAGTTGGATTATGGCTGTGTTGTATCGACCATGAAACCAACCGGACCTTCGGTACTAAAATGTCTATACCTTATAGATCGGACGTCCAGTTGACACTCAGTCAGTTGCGTTAGAACCCTTATGAAGTGACGGATCATCTGGTTACTTCTTCATGGGAATTCATGCTCATTGAAATATTACTAATGTATTGAGGAGCGGTTCTCCCAGAATCAAGCATATTATGAGTAGGAATCCAGTGGATGGTAGTGAGGCGAAGGTTGGAGACAGATCATATGGAGGTTAGTACTAAGCAATCATGTGTGGGTCAGCCCCTAGATATCCTATGTGGATCAGCAGTATGCGACCTGACGAGGACCAGCCTTAGAGAGTCCAGTCATGGATCAGCGACATACCGATCCTATGTGTGTCAGTGCTCAGCGATCCTGTGTAGGTCAATTCCGACTAATCATGTGTGGGTCAAATCCTATGTGGGTCTTGCGGGGGTTAGTACCTATTGTACTTCAGGTGGGTCGAATCTTGTATGGGTCATTTAGGAATTAGTACATAACAAATCTATGCAGGTTGGATCCTATGTTGGTCTTACAGGGGTTAGTACCTTCCGATCCTATGTGGGTTAGACTTTGTATGGTCAAAAGCAGTGCCTCTCGATAGAATAAGATTATCTAGATTCTCGACTAATCATCTATACTTATGTGCTTTACTTATACCTGGTTTGAGTTGTGTTTATTTATTTGTGATCTGTGATTGAGATCGTTATTTTTGGTTTTCTGTTTTGGAATTCTGAGAGACCTTTTGGGTCTCGGGGTCCCTACTGTGTATTTTTATACTCACCCCTACATGGGATTTTCCCCCACCATATTGTGTCTTATACAGATAACGAGCATCTTGGATGAGACTTGAGGGATCCTAGACCAGGCGATAAACAGAAGAGATTGGATGACGTGGAGAGCAGTTGAGATGAGAAGTACCTACCCTTCAGGTAGGATCCTCGATGGACAATTCCAGGAGTTGTTTTCTATTTTTTAGTTGAAGTTGTTCCTTTCAATTGGGCTTGTATTTTGTCCCCTTTACATTTAGTACACACCTTTACTACAACAGTTTTTCTTTATGGTTGCATCTTTTTGTGTACTTGGATTGTGTGTTTATATAGGTTTAAAGACAATTCCTTCTCATTTAGGGATAATCCTTTAGGGTGCTAGTCGCCAACCCCTGGCCTATGCAAGGCGAGGTTGGGGTAGTTACAGGATGGTCCCCATGGGACAGTTCATGACAAAGTTGTATCAAAGGATTCAGTTCTACCAAAGAACTATGACTCTGATATTTTTAATAGAGAAATAGTGTTAAGTGTTTTGAGTGTGGTTTCTAGTTCAGGGAGTCCATTTTTGGTGTGGTGGATGACATATCTATAAACCAGGACCCTGAATTCTGATTTCCGACATGGTGTACAAAAATACTGATTGTGTGTGTTTTGAAAATGTTTTTACTTTTATCTCTTTTGAGTCAGCTCATCAGGTATAACTTATTTACCATAGAACACCTATTTCTTTTCAGGATTCTTCCACATATACAGATATCCAGGATTCCTAAGATATTATATGATGAAGTCCCACTGAGTGATGAGGCTTTGGTGCAGGTCCCTCTTATTGTGGTAGCAACTTTGGGCGGTGCACCAGCAGCACCACCACCCATTGGACAGTAGATGCCACCAACCCCACCATCAGACTGTGCACACTAACTAAGCGCATTTCATGAGTTCCAGAGATAGAGGTCTCCAAGGTTTCGAGGTGTGATAGATCCCCAGGCATCTGAGGACTAGTTGAAGGTTGTAGGTATAGTTTTTCTCTTGGTTGAGACACCAGCAGAGCATATGGTTATCCTAGATACAAGCCTTTTCCAGGGAACAATAGGGATATGGTGGGGCATGACGCTCCCAAAAAATGACGAGGTGACCCTCACCTGAATTGACTTTGAGAGCCTCTTTAGGGTGGAGTTCATACAGCGACACTACGCTCTGTGCGTATTCATAATCTCTTGTACTTACAGCAGGGCAGCCTGACAGTATCCCAGTACTCGGTGAGATTCACTAACCTCTCACGCTACTCCAACGAAATGGTATGTGACCCATTATTCAGGGCCCAGACCTTTGAGAAGGGTATCTGGTGGGAGATCAGAGCATCGATGATATTTCTAAATATCCCAACACATGCAGAAGTGCGTGAGCAAGAATTGTTGGTGGAGAGATTCATATTTGATCAGGCACCGACGGTAAGAGCCACCACTGGGTGACAAGTAGCTGATTCATCTGTTGGAGGCAGTAGATAGATGACACAGAGGTCTAGGTGGTCCAAACCCACTGGTGGACGGCCCCAGGATGTAGGGTCATAGGTGCGGATCTTGAGAGGTAGATAAGGTTAGCTGGGAGGCAGACTGTGCTACACGTGTGTTGGGAAGGGCCACATGGCTCGCGATTGTCCGACCAGTCGTAATGATGATCAACAGACAGTCTAGGGAGTGCTGAGTAAATTCCAGAGATTCGAGCAAGGAGTTCTATAGGGTAGTGGACGAGGCAGAGTAGAAGGTCATGCAGCAGGCGGTGGGTGACGATTAGAGGATCTACCACCACCACCACTAGGAGTTCTACCCTGACCACAGGGAGCAGGTGGACAAGGGTGAGCATAGCTACAGGAAGTAGAATCCTATGACCATAGAACTCTGGAGTTGATTATAGGTATGATCAATGTCTATTCGACCACAGCTGCAGTACTTATAGACATAGGTTCTAGTCACTCTTTCATTGCCACAACACTCGTTCGGAGATCGAAGATTCTGATAGAGTCATTGGCTCAATCCTTATGATTAGATACTCCTACGAGAAAGGATTCTATGATTACATACTGGTTCCAATAGTGTGAGATTACTCTAGGATGTTAGAGCTTCAGTTGGGATCTCCTAATTGCAGCATCGAGGCCTTACGACGTCATCTTGGGTATGGACTATATATCCAGAGGCCATGATCAGATCGACTGTTTTAGGCACAAAGGGCAGTGTGTCTGCAAGGATGGGATCAGGTTTTCCTTCACCAGTGAGAAGGAAACATTTTTATCATAGGATGGGATTTCTTGGAAGAGGGTGCAGTTTATCACTCACTAATTAGATAGCCTCACCCTCGAAACAGTTTGTGTGGGGATTCTGAGTTATCCGATAGTGTTGGATCAGTATGATGATGTCTTTCCTGATGATGTTTTGGGACTACCTCTATGAAGAGAGGTATACTTTTACATCAATCTTTTCCCTGGGACGACACTAATATCTACACCATCATATCTTATAGCTCTCAGGGAGCTTTGGGAGTTGCGGGTATAGTAGGAGGACTTGCAGAGAAAGGGGTTCATAAGGCCCAGTGTTTCTCCATGGGCATCCCTGATCTTGTTCTCCAAGAAGGTGTATGGTAGCTTGAAGATTTTTGTGTAATATCAGCGCCTGAACCAGGTGACTATGAAGAACTAGTACCCACTCTTGAGGATCGATGATCTCTTATACCAGCTGAAGGGATCTTGATGGTTTTCGAAGATAGACTTCAGATCAAGAAATCATCATCTCTGAGTATGGGATGAGGACGTACCAAAGACAGCCTTCAGATGTCGGTGTGGCCATTATGAGTTCTTGGTGATGCCTTTCGGCATGACCAATGCTATGGAAGTGTTCATGGGGATCATGAACCGGATCTTTCATCCATACCTCAATCACTTTGTGTTGGTCTTAATAAATGACATCTTGATATACTCAGCGTTATAGGAGGAGCACTCCACGCACCTACAGATAGTCCTAGATACACTTCGAGAGCACCAGCTTTATGGAAAGCTCTCAAAGTGCCAGTTTTGGATACAAGAAGTCCACTTCCTAGGGAACGTTATCTTGGAGGCTGGAGTTATAGTGGATCTGGAAACGAAAGAGGTATTACTTTCTTGGGAGCCACCCAGGAGTGTGGTCGAGGTACAGAGTTTCATGGGATTTTCCTGGTACTACCGGATATTTTAACCTGACTTCTCCAGGGTAGTAGCGCCATTGTTAGCTTAAAAAAATAAGGGGTATCCTTTCTTGTTGATAGAGAAGTTCCATTAGAGTTTCTACGAGATGAGGTAGTGACTAATGAGTGCTCCCATCTTGAGGCTAACAGAAGAGGTAATTGGGTACGTCGTTTACTGTGATGCATCAGGGACCATAATGGGTTGTTTTCTGGTACAGGAGTGAGAGGTGATCACCTGCGGCTCTTGGTAGTTGAGGAAGCATGATCAAAACTACTCTAACCATGAAATGGAGTTATTATTAGTGATCGTTTCACTAAATATGTTGCAGCACTACTTGATGGATGAACGGTTTACTATTTACTTTGATCACAATAGTCTCAAGTATATCTTCTCACAGAAGGACCTGAACCTGAGACAATGATGATGGCTAGATTTCCTATATAACTATGACTTTGAGATATTCTATACTCCTGGGAAGGGAAATGCAGTAGTAGACACACTCAGCAGGAGGTCCGGTCTATAGTTGTTGAGTGAGACGACAGAGCAGCTAGCCATGTTGCAGTTATCCTTCGTGGATAGAGATAGAGTATCTTACCTCCAGTCTATGACTATCACTCCCCCACTTCTTTAGAGAGTTCAAGAGGCACAACTTGGGTATGTAGACTTTGAGGCCCAATGTGCTCAGATATCCTCAGGACAATCTCCTGATGGATTTTCTGAAGGTGGGGAGTACGTCATCCTTTTCTAAGGATGTGTTATGGTACTAGTGATGCTTCGAGAGGAGGTGTTGAGGGAGTTCCACACATCCCCTATGGTGGTACATCTAGTAGTAGAGAAGATTTATTAGGACCTCAGGCGTCAGTATTCATGGCTAGGGATGAAGAAAGTAGTGGCAGAGTTTGTATCCTGATGACACGCTTGTCAGCAAGTGAAGGCCGAGAATCAGGTACCAGCGAGATTAGCTCATCCACTTGAGGTATCGAAGTGGAAGTGGGATGGTATCTCCATGGACTTTGTGATAGGGATACCATTTACATATAGGGGAAACAATTCCATCTGGGTGATCGTTGACCGACTCACCATGTCATTGTACTTCCTACCCATCCGAGAGCATGGATAAGTGGAGGGCTTGGGATGCCACTATGTGTAGGAGATAGTACGACTTCACAGAATTCTATTTACGATCATCTTATATAGTGACGCACATTTTAAATCCCGTTTGTGGAAGGGATTGTCGGAGGTGTTCAGAACATAGCTACGCTTGAGCACCACCTTTCACCCCCAGACAGATGGTTAGTCGGAGCAGACCGTACAGACACTCGAGCACATGCTTCATGCTTGTATCCTCGATTGTGTCAATAGTTGGGAGGACCACCTACCACTGGTGGATTTTTCATAAAACAACAATAATCACTCCACCATCAGCATGGAACCGTATGAGGCCATGTATGGGTGACCTTTCAGATCGCCTCTTTTCTAGACATACCCAGGGGAGTCAGCACTTATGGGTTGAGATTCGGTACATGCTACCACAGAAAAGGTGCAAGTCATCTAGGAGTAGATAAATACTACACAGAGCTGGAATAAGTCTTATTCCAATAGTAGACAAAGACCCTTGGAGTTTGAGTATGGAAAACATGTCTTCCAATGGGTCTCACCCTTGTTAGGATTATGGAAGTTTGCCTGAGGCAACAAGCTATCATTGAGGTTCATCAGACCTTTCCAAATCCTTGGAAAACTAGGTGAGGTGGTGTACCATCTATCTCTTCCCCCAAATATGCATCAGTTGCATAATGTGTTCCACATGTCACAGCTAGGGAGATACGTGCATGATCCATCACACGTTATCGACTAGAGAGAGATGGACATCAATAATGGGGAGACATTTTCGGAGTTCCCAGTGGAGATAGAGGATAGACAAGAGAGGGTCCTTCCTGGGAAGTTGATTACTCTAGTGTGAGTTTGTTGGCAGCATGGAAATCTCTAGGATATAACATCAGAGTAGGAGGCTCATATGCTTTCTCAGTACCCTCATATGCTTTCTCAGTACCCTCATTCGTTCCCCTAGTTTTGTTTTTACTTTTGGGGGAAAAAATCCCTAAGGTGGGGAGAATGTAAATAACTGAAAATTCCATGTACATTTTTTTTAAATTACTTGGGATTATTACAAGTCTTTTAAAATTGACAGCGCATGATTCTAAGGCCCTATGTGACCAAAATTAATTTTTGAACTTTTATTTAGGTACATTCAGTAAATGCGCAGATGACATTTTCTATCTTTTAAACCAGTGCTTGGATTAAAAATATGAGGGCACTGTTGAATCCACAGCACCAAGATTTTCTTAAGGAAAGTTTCACTTCAACCGTAGTAGGTTAGGAGAAAAAGTTAAATTTTGGACTTCATAGAAAATAATAAAATAAGTTAACAAGTTATTTTATTTCTTTTTCTCCAGTAGATGAGTGGCAGTGGTGGGGACCGGTGACATGTCAAGATAATTAGTGGCTTGACTCTCCTTTATTTGTAACCGCACCATTGGCGAAATTAAGTGGATCATTCATTAAATGAACCTCATTAATTCATAAATGCATTATTAAACTTTTCCACCTTCTATTTAAGTGAGGCTTGGGGTGGATTTTTGACACAGCTTCACCAATAAAGGATCTTATGGCGAAGTAACACGGTGTCTTCCACCGATGGAGTACGGAAGCTTGGATGACGATGATATGGGATCCACGAATTCCAATGAAATCACTCTGATGGGGACTCTCCTTCTACCAAGGACTACGATACCTCTGACAGTTTATGAGTTAGGGGTTTTATTTTTCAATTTGTATTTGATGGATTAAAATTCCACCTGCTTGTTATCATGTTAATGCAGAGGGCACAGGCCAAACGAACAAGACTCGGACCCTCCGCCACTTCATTCTTGTTGCGTTCTTCTAGGGAAAATTCTTCAACTCATCAGAATCTAGAATCTGGGATCCAAATAGATATGGCAGCATCTCGAGGAGCCCATAGGTGTGTCCGGAAGGAAGAACAGACCATCGTAGCTCACTCGGTGGCCCACAGAAGAAGCGCCGGCGTGGAACCGGTGTGGCCGCGCTGGTGGACGAGGGAATCGACTGGAAACTGCCGACCATGGTGGTCAGATAGGTGGTCGGCAATGATCATCCATGGAGGGGGAGGAAGCGCGCCATTGCACGCTGCATTGAAGGAAGTTAGAGCTTCAAATCCATGGCGGAGCTGGCAAGGGACCCGCCTCGTGCGGGTCCCATGGGTGATGAGGTGGAACCAACTAGTGCCGCCAATAAAGGAGTAAGATGTCTCCTTTGATCCCTTTGGGTGAAGCAGACTGTGCAACCCCGCGTGGATCACACCAAACGGCCTGTCAACTTGACGTGGCCTAGCTCAACCGGGGTAGGCCGAGCCTATCCGCGGCCCAGCAGGCTGAGCCCGCCGCGACGCAGCCCAACTGGGCCAGTTCAAGCCGGTTTGGGCCAGGATGGGTCAGAATCGGACTGGGTTGGGTCGACCCAGACTGGGGTGGCCCGACCAGGTCGAACCGGAACTGGACCCCTCTCAAGCCCAGTTATGCCTAAAGTGATCGTATCTTGCGAATCGGACATCCATTTGACGAACCGTTTACGGAACTAGGACCCTTGGAGCGAGGAGGTCCATTTGAGATACTCCAAGAGAGTTTTGGAGAAAGTTTTAGTATGGTTGGGTTGGATCGACCCCAAAATCAACTGAGCTCTCGACACTAAAATGCATATAACTTATAGAATGGGCGTCTAGTTGACACGTCATTTATTCCATTGGAACCCTTATAATGTGACAAATCATCGGGTTACTTCTTCATAGGACTTAGTTTCAGTTGAAATACAACCAATGGCTTGAGGAGAAGTTCTCCCAGAATCAAGCATACTATGAGCAGGAATCCAGTGTTTGGCAATGAGGTAGAGGTTGGAGACATATCATATGGATGTTAGTATTGTGTGATCATGTGTGAGTCAGAACCTAGCGATACTCTGTGGATTAGAAGTACGTGACCTGACGAGGACCAGCCTTACAGCGGTTGGATCAAAGACATAGCGATCATGTGTGGGTCAAATCCTGTGTTGGTCAGTGCTCATAAATCCTATGTGGTTCAGCGCATACCGATCCTATGTGGCTCATATCCCATGTGGGTCTTTTGGGGTTTAGTACCTATCGACTCCGGGTAGGTCGGATTATGTGTGGGTCTTGCAGGGGTTACTACCTATCGACTTCGGGCCGGTAGGATCCTGTGTGGGTCTTGTAGGGGTTAGTACCTACAGATCATATGTGGGTCAGACTATGTATGGTTAGCAGTAGTGCCTCTAGATAGAATAAGATTATCCAGCTCCACGACTAATCATATGTAGTTATGTTCATTACTTATACCTAGTTTGAGCTCTCTCTATCGCTTTGTGCTTTGTGATTGAGATCATGATTTTTGGTTTTCCTTTGTGTAATTTTCAGAGACCTTTGGGGGACTTGGTGTCCCTACTGGTTATTTTTATACTCACCCCTGAATGGGATTTTCCCGCACCTTGTTGTGTCTTGTGCAGACAATGGCCATCTTGGCTGAGACTTGAGGGAGCATGGACCAGGTAGTACATGGAGGAGAATTGTTGATGTGTAGAGCTGGAGAGACAAGTTGTACCTACCCATATGTTAGGATCCTCGGTGGATTATTATAGGAGATGTTTTATGTTTTTCAGTTTTAGTTGCATTTTTTAGTTGGGCTTGTATTCCGACCCCTTTACTTTCAGTACACACTTTTACTACAGCAGTTTTTCTTCATGGTTGCATCTTGTTGTGTTCTTGGATTGTGTTTTTGTACAGGTTTAAAGGAAATGCCTTTAGGTTTTAGGGATATGCCTTTCTGGTGCTATTCTCCAACCCCTAGCCTATATAAGGAGGGCTTGGGGTAGTCACAGTACAGGCCTCGAGGGGATGGGTCATGACAGATGTAAAAATTATATGAACAATTTTTGAAATAAATGAATGAACTACAAAGACTAGGTACATACCATAGGAATACTATCTTAAGGGAAAGTGAATAGGTGTAAAACCATAGTAGAAGAAACATTATCTTGTCATAATTGATGTTCATATTAATACAAAATACATCACAACATACTTTTTGGCTTCTCTATATGGGAGTTACTAATTGTTTTTTAAAGTTCTTCGTAAAGTATGCGTTTCAAATCGCAATCACTATAAACTCAATGATATTTTTATTCCATATTTATATTGACCATCTATTGGGATTATAGGCCTTTTCTTCACAAATCCATTATGTCTCCCATTTTCTAATGAAACAAGGATAACCTTATAATTTCTTATAATCTATAGTAGTATTCTATTCAATATTACAATGCACGAGAACCCATTCAATATTCCAATCTCCTATGAATCTATCACATCGTAGTTTTGTAATATATATTTTCTATACGAACCATAATAATCTCATTGTATTTTATTTATCTGATAAAATAAGTTTCTATAATTTTTTTTCACAACTCAACAGTCAATTTAGTAAATCCTTCAAACATTACTTCTAATCTCAAACTGAAACAATATCATGATATTTCATATATTCATTACTATTAAACATAGTTTTACATTAACCAAAGTAATAATAATAAATAAATATTATATATTTATCAACAGTGTCTTATTTTACAGATCCTAAATTCCCTCCTATATAGAAACATGAAATTTAGTATTTTAGTATCTTTCCCTATTTTCATGATTATGTATGCGAGTCTAAAAAATCCATTTCAATTTTATTAATATTCCCCTTAAATTTACTCAAGATCATTGATTAATACATCACCAACTCCATATCTTATGCACTACTGAGTGTCATAATTTTATTTTTCATTACAAAATCCACATGACGGAAATTACAATATAATGTTCTCAGCATCAAATGTTGTAACATTTTGTGCTTTATATTTTATATTTTTCATCATATCACCTTCAAGATCCATTTTCATGTTCCCTAAACTTGATTAACCCAATTCATCTTAAATAAAAAAAACATTCTTCAAAAAATTAGGCTATTTGTAAGATTAAATGATCTATAGTGAAATGTTTGATTTAATAGATAGAACTCATATTACATGATTTCTTAATGATCCATATATTTTCCACATAGTTACCTTGGTGTATTAATTTGTTTCACTAACATATTACAATTATAAATTTCCATTTTTCCACACACGTCATATTCCTACAGTATAACATCAATGAAAAATATCATACAAGATTCATGTCATCTTGCCATTCATCCTAAAAAATATTAACATAGAGATTCTTAATAATTATATATCTATTTTATTTTTAAATCCCTTTAGCTTCATATCTTCTACTCATCAAATATGAGTAAATTATATGACATAATCTTCTAGCTAACTTGAAATTTTGTAGCATGTATATCATGGGTTCGTATCCTTAAAATGGAATCATTTATAAGTTCACCTTGTAACATCTAGAAATTCATTATAAATCAAATACTATTTAACTCCAAAAAATATTTATTCCTAATAAACCAAAATATCCATGTATAGACTTATTCATTAACAATATCCTTGTTTGAATCCTTAAGATATGTTTTCTAATCATTGTAAAAACTTCGAGGGATTATTTTAATCATAAAACTAAATATATAATTGAAATTTATTTATTTAACCATCTATTATTATCATAGATTCATAGTAAGTATTATCACATAACTTCTAGAAATACATCAACCATTATGTAATGTTAATCTTATGGAAATTATTTTTCCATGAGAAATCAAGAAACTAAGGATATATTGTTTTAGAAATATTATCAATGAGTAATTATAAAAAAATATTCTTATTCATTATAAACAAAAGGATATATTAACTCAATCATCAGTATGAAAAAGTTTTAGATAGCTATTTCACCAAAATTAAACATAATTCATAGGTCAAAAAATATGATTAACTCAATAGTAATTAGATATGTTTGTTTTTTCCAATAAAGATATATAATTTCAATCCTATGGTAATGAGAATAATATTCGTCTCCCCCTTATTAACATATGAATTGATCTTATGTAGCATGTACAATAGAAAAAAATATTGCTAAAAGTGGTCTATAGGAACTCTTACAAGAATCTCATCGTCTTCATGAATAGGTATTATCCTCCATCATTCAATGAAAAACTATCAACTAGGTAACTTATTGGAAACAAATATAGTAATCAAAATCCATTGGATTTATCAATCTTGGTATTTTTTTCTATAACCAATAAGAAAATATACTAAATTACTTATAAATATGTCTTCATACATTCAAATATATCTCTACAATATCGCTAAATTATGAAATGATTATTTTAACTATTTTTTATGAAATTGCTTTAGTATAGGAAATTTACCCTCATCTAATAAAATATTTAAATATCATCTTCTCCCAAATATTTATTTGTAATTCAGTTGATATATTAGTTGAATGACATTTCTATAATCAATGATCCATAAACTAATTAACTCTAAGTCTAAATAAAAAAGCTCGGTGTAGAAAATATAAGTAATTATTCTACATGAAAATCTATCAATAAACTATTCAGCATGTTATACCAATATATAAGTTATCATCTATGGGTTTTCTAAATAATAATTATCCAACTATTCTCAAATATCCATCTCAACAAATAGAAAAAAAATTAAAAATGCAGATTTCATTCCGTTCAGGCTATTTTCCTCCTCTCATCAAATATAAAATCTCTCACCATGAATATGATAGTTTATTTTTTATATAAGGATATGGGAATATAATCAACATAAAACTTTGATAATAATCTCTTTATTTATCACTTATTGAAATTATATTCATTTATGAGATATAAATATATTGAAATTTTCAACTAAATTCTCCCTTAATAGTAAATATCCATTGATTTTATTCATCTTTATTGATACAAATTGAAATAAACTCAAATAGTATCCATCTAATTACACATGATTTTTAGTGAGGAGGCTCATGGTTATAGTTTGGTTATTCTGTGATGGATATCTATTTATATTCTATGATTATAAAAAACATTTATTATTTTACATATTTCTATATAAATATGAATAACCATCAATTCCCTCCATATAATAATTAAAACTAGAGACATGTGAATAATGTGGATAGTTATATTCTTCTTAATGAAAAAAATATAGATGAGAGTTTCTTCTCAACCCCAATACCCTATTAATCGCAGCTCCAGTGTTCTTCATGTTTTTTCCCATGGTACTTCTTTAAATAATATCATAGGTAAGTGTGGTCTTATTTATATTAACAGTCATATTATTAATTAAAATATAATTTTTTCACATAATCATGAAAATTACATTCACTTTTTTTATTCCTCTATTTTTTTAAATTTTTCTCTATTTCTAGATATATGATCATGTATTCTTTAATAAAATTCTTTATTTTATTCCTTTTGTGTGGAATATATTTTCCCAAAAACATTATGAGAACATTTTATTCCATTATGTTCATAATTATTTATAATTAACTCTAATTAACGTAGAATCAATTTCAGTTATTTTATAGGAATCAATCTAGAATATTTTCACCATTAACAGAGCTTCCCTATATGAATTAATTTTCCATTCATTGTTAGAATATCTAACTCTTATTCTACAATGTTTTACACCAAACTAATAATTTCATTTATTTCTTATATTGTTTATTTATTTCATTTTATCACACTTTTTTCACATTAATATTCATATTATAGTTATAAGGGTTTATTTGTTGGCATTTTTACTCCACAATAAAGCAATCTGATCCTTAGATTAGAATCATTTTTTTATATATATCTAGGGATTGAATTTCATTGAAAATTTCTCCAATTTCTTACTACCTAAGATAGACTCATCTTTGTTTTTATGTTTTCCTATAGAAATATTTAATATAAACATATGTAAATATATACACATAATTTTAAATTTAATAAATTGTTTTTCATTAAACAAAATAATATTTAAAAAAAATCATGGAAAATGGATATTTTGTTAGACATACCAAAAATAACTAAATTAAACTATACTGGGTTAAACTTAAAAATATTGAAGAAATAAAATTAATATTAGACATGAAAAATAGTTAATATTAAACATAAACTATATAATTTTAAATATATATAGTATTTTATTGAAACATAATAATAGTTTCATGATACATTTGATCGATAAAATTAACTTCATAAGATATATTTTGGATTAAATCAAAATCCAAGAGTATATTTCTAGGATGTCTAATATTCTCATTTCTTTAACCCTTGATAGGTGGTTTATATACACATAGTTAAAAACCTATGTAAAATTTTACAACCAAGATATAATGAAGATTCATTAATTAAAATATTTAAAAAAAATAATGCCACATAAATTCATAAGGAATTATAAACCAAAAATTAGTATTGAAGAATAGAAAAATAAATATTAGAATTAGGCCCAGGAAAATTGAAATTTGGATTCCAATTGTTCATCAAAATTATAGAAAAAATTATTATACATTTAATTAATTAATTAGTTGATTAAATATAAAAAAAGTAGTGGATAAAATAGGTATGTGTCATAAATATTACTACTATAGAAGATGTATTGATCAATTAATTTTGGTGAATTTTGAGTTATAATCAAAACCAAGAAACTCCAAAGAGTTAATAAAAAATACAGAATAAAATATTAAGTTAATATTTACAGAAGATGGTTTAGATAATTAAAAAACAAACTATAAATTACAATGATATTGAAAATAGGCATGTTGATAATGAATATTGTAAACAATAAAGAGTAAATATGTAAATAAACTATATATGGTGAATAGTTTACATAGTCAATATTGTAACAACATAGAGTCAACCTATTTAAAAGACAAATTTCATATCGTGAACCAACTATTATCATCATAAGAAATAACTAACACTAATGAGATAATAAAACCTAATTAAAATTAGACCAAAAAACAAAGAAATCATACCTGATTTAATAATTCAAAACAACTAAACCCTGTCCAATATAAATCTAATAATTAAGAAGACAATAAATTGAAACAAATAAATATTACACAATATTTCAGGCTATAGCCATGGTTTTTATAAACCATGGCTATATAAGTATGGATATAAACTCAATTTTTAGTGACCACAAATTAATATTTATATTTAAGAGAAATTTAATTTCCAATGAAAAAATATTACAATAAAGTTAATTTTTTAAGATAAAGGTAACAATCATAAAACAATTTGAGATTTAATGATAACTTTTATCACTTGGTAATTTTATAATCAAAAACACCTGGTCCAAATATATCAAATTTAAACTTATGATACCATTAATAATGTATATGTGGTTTTAGACATGTTATTAAATTATACCATAACTATTTTAATATTTATAATGTCATATTTTATCCTTTTATAGCATCTTATCACCCATTCGTTAATAATATTTCATTATTTCCATTGTTTTGGGTGTTAATTATCTTGGTTTCTCGTGTGTATTTCGTTATGAAAGACCTTTATATTGATCATATTATATAGTTAAATCTTATCAAGAATAATAATAATGAAATAATTAACATATTTTTATATCAATTATACTTTTAAAACTAGTCATGAATGATGGATATGGATAATAAAATATGCTATGATCATGGAGACAGTAGGTCATATGTATGCATTAGTAATGTTTTCTAGTTTTCAATGAAAATTATTAACAGGGTTTCAGTCATATTTTATCTTTCTAGAATGATCCTAATATCATGTATACAATATTTTTTCTTTAAATATTTACATATATATATCACTACAACATTATTATCCTTTATTAGTGGTTTTTTTGCAGTGGTTTTTAATAAACTACTACGAAACGTGGTTTTTTTACAAAAATGACACATCTCCCCCTGACTCCCCTGACTCCCCCAACACTCCTGAACCCCCGACCCCTGTGACCCCTTGAAACCCTAGGTCCTTGGAGACCCACGCGACCCCAACAACCCTAGAATCCCTCATTGTGCCTTGCCTCTCCTCACCACCCCTCACCACCCATCATGACCCCTACGAACCCCTGAAACCCTAGTATCCCGTGACCACGGCAACCCCCGCAACCCTGAACCCCCCCCCCCACAAATCCCTCAATGCAATAAAATTATATCATTAGTTTGTTTCATCTATATCATTATTTTCTTCAGTATTGTTAGTGTAATTTAAGTCATCAACGTCATATGTTTCATTAATGTTATAAGATTCATTTAGGTTTTTACTATCACCCATGTTGTTTATGCATTATGTTTCATTAGGTAAAACTATATTTTAATCTTGGTTACTATCCGCTATATCATAAATGTACTCAGTATCCTGAATATCACTTATTTAATCATTTTTATTAGGTTCATATGTGATGGATATGTAATTGGACTCTTCTATCTCATTAATATCATCAGTGTATCCAGTCCCATTGGTTTAATTAGTTTTTCTAGAATTTATGATTTTGTTAGAGTCATCATCATCATTGATGTCATCATTGTTGTCACATTCATTATCATATTTGGTTTTTTTGATGTGCTCATGGTAATAAGTTTCATCATTGTAATTTGTGTCCTCGATTTCTTTAGATTCATTAGTTTCATATGTTTTATTTCTTTCAAGAGTTTATTCGGTATGGTTCATCTCATAGGTGTCACCGATATTTTTTGTCTCATTGATGTATTCAATTTCATTGGAATCATTAAATTTATTTTTTTCATAATTTCCATTGGTATGGTCCATGTTATCAATTTCATTGGTATGATCTATGTATTTAGTGTCATTGTGCTTATTAGTTTTTTCATCAACATCATTTTTTCTATGGTTCTTCAGTTAATTGGGGTCTTCATCATCAAATGTTTTTACTACATCACAATAATCATTGTAATTTTTTTGTTCTTATAATCATCAAAATTGTTAGTGTTGTTTTCATAACCATGTAATTCATGCCATCCATTAAATTGGTGATATCTGTTTCTTTGATGTCATCCAATGCATCAATGTTTTTAGTTTCATTTTCATCATATATACTCTTGGTTTCAACAATGTCATTGGTTTCTTCTATGTATTTTTTAGCATTGGTGTGATCGATAATGCATGAAATATTGTTATCATAAGTGAAATTTATTTCATCCATATATTCATTACATTTTCTTTCATAGGGGATATTTTTTTCATTAGCTTCTCAGGTGTCATCGCAGAGCCTGAGCATTAGTGATTATTTACTACCTTTTAATTAAATTATTATTATTTTTATTTGTACCACTTCTACATGTAAATTATTATAGTCTGGTTATATTTAGGTATATCCTTGGTGGTGGCCTATTTAATTATATTCACACCTTTCTCAGGATACCATGGAACATGGTACCCATGTTGATGCTGCTTTATTTTATTCTTGGGTTTGGGAAAGGCTCAACGCTTGATGATTGGATTTCTAGTAAAAATCATGGGACTTTGTGACTATGATTTGAATTGGGACCATCTTCACATTTTCTCTTAGTTTTTTGTTTTTTTGAATTTTGGTTTCTGATGTATATGATCTACTACTGATGTATTCATTTCCTGGAATGTTTTATATAGTTCATTTGTTAAATCATGGTTTGCTTTTTATTATCTCTCTATTATTTTATGGATCGTTTTAATTTTCATGCTCTGGTTTTCCAGTGGGTTGGTTCATTATTTTCTATATGTATTTATATAGGAATACCTTATTTAACATATATATATATTTTTACAACTAGTATATTTCAATCTCTTTCTCTATTTAGTAATATTTATGTGTTTTAATTTTTTTTAATTTTTTTAGGCACATTTTGATATAAATGGATAAAAGTTTGATCACATTATCAAGGAACACACCTCATTATGCTATGGTTTTGGAGGAGTTTTTAGATTTTTCAATTTCAAATGATCCGTGGAAGGGAGAATAATATTTACATATTATGAATGTTAATTTAGAAGATATTTTAAGAGAGATTAATTTTATAAACCTTTAATTTTGAATCAATTACCTTCTCAATATTTGTGTTGGATTTGACATAGATAATCGAACATTACAGAAATGTTGAACACTGATGTTAATCCATATA
The DNA here is from genome assembly GCA_963277665.1 of Viscum album. NCBI lineage: Eukaryota > Viridiplantae > Streptophyta > Magnoliopsida > Santalales > Viscaceae > Viscum > Viscum album. The sequence goes on along the minus strand of OY728148.1, from coordinate 822,467,535 downwards.
ATGAGATCCCAGAATCATCGAAAATGGAAAATGAAATGAAAAACCTTATAAATGATACATTTGGAATTTCAAGATCCCCCCCCCATCAACATCAAAACATATCAGAACTACTAGATGAGGGTGATACAAATAGAAACATGATAATTTATGTTTTTTGAGAATCTAGGACAACCAGATCAAGATTGTAACATGTCATTGTATCCTCCTCTTTAATTTTTAGAGACTAATGTAAGAGAAATTTTCATAGAGTAAAATACGTTTCATGGTTTAGTTGATGATGGAAATCAAGATTTTTATGGTGGATGTTTAAAATATTAAAAACATTCTTTTCCTTTGAAGTTATGCCATATCAAATGTCTATGTGGAATTACAAATAAGGAAATTTCCATGATATTGGAATTGTTGCATGATGCATTTACTAAGGAATACATCCCAGAGTCTTTTTATGATATGAAAAAAGTTTTTTATAGGCTTGTTCTAAATTATACAAAAATACATGTGTGTCCCAATGATTGTATACTTTATTGGAGAGAGGATTCAAGTAGACAGGATTGAAAAAAAATGTTCTTATTCTAGATGGAAGTCAATGGGTGATTTTGTAAGACAGAATCAACATACTACCATGAAGAATAAGAAAAAGAACACACCTGAAAAGGTTTTTCATTACTTTCCTTTAAAACATCAATTGCAAATATTATTCATGTCATCGAAAACCACCGAACATATGAAGTGGAATTCTGTAGATAATAACAATGATGGTTTAATGAAACATCCATTAGATTCATAATCGTGGAAGAAATTTGAATAATTACATTTATATTTCTTAGCTAATCCTAGGAATGTTTGATTGGGATTGGCTGCCAATGGATTCAACCCATTTGGGACTTTGAGTATCAGTTATAACATTTGGATAGTTATTTTGATCCCTTACAATCTACCTCTGTGGATTTGTATGCAACAAAAATATTTTATCATTTAGATTATTGTTTCTAGAAAAAAATGCCTGGAAATGATATTTATGTATACTTATAGCCTTTAATTGAAGAATTATAGGAGTTATGGAGCAAAGGTGTTGAGACATATGATGCTTCTTCTATAAAAATGTTTAAAATTAATTCTACTTTAATGTGGGTCATTAGTGACTTCACTAGACTTGGGAATTTATCTGGTTAGAACACTTACACGAGTTTGGATTGTCCTATTTGTAACATTGATTTTGAGCTCAAATTGCTACCTCAAAGAAGAATATGGTGCGTCTTGTTCTATTGAATATTTCTCGATGTATCTCATAGATTTTGGGTGAATAGATCAGAATTTAACAGTTCCATTGATCATAGACTACCTCTAAATTTGTTAACTAGTTCTGAAATTTTTGAACAACTAGGAAATGTTGCAATAGAATTTGGGAAGTTTCATCATTTTAATGATATGGGAAATGAGTTCAAAGTGCATTGTCAATTGAAATCGGAATGCAAAAATGGAAGTAAAATGGTACATTCTTAAAACTTCTTTATTGGGAATTTAATTTTTTGTAACATAATCTTGATGTGATGCATATTGAGAATAATTTATATGACAATTTGATCTTCACATTTCTTAATGATCATGGAAAGTTGAAGGATCATCTCAATTCTCGGAAATACTTACAATTAATGAATATAAAACATGATCTCTGGCCTAATGAGAATGAAAAGTATGCTCTAGAAATTTTTGCAATGAAAAATTGGGATGAAGATATATTCCTTCGAATTTTAAATCATGTGAAGGTATCTGATGGGTATTCAAGTAACATCTCGAGGTGTGTTGACTTAAATAATCATAGGTTTCATGGATTGAAAATTCATGATTCACATATTTTGTTATAACAGTTACTACCATTGGAATTGCGTAAATTATTACTTGAAAATTTTACTGTGGTTGTACTCAAATTCTGCACATTTTTCAGTCAACTATGTGAGAAATCTCTACATCCATTTGAGATTAAAAATCTTCAGGATAGGTTTGAATTGAAACTTTGTGCAATGGAGATGATATTTCCTCCATCTTTTTTTACTGTCATGATCCATTTAACTATGCATTTGGTTAAGGAACCTAAATTAGGAGGCCCCATACATTATCGATGGATGTATCCAATTGAGAGGTACTTTATTTATATGTTTTTCAGTTAGGTAAACAATTCTTGGAACTTAATTAAATTCATAATTATGATTTTTTATTTTATTTCATAGATATCTTGGTCATTTGAAGTCATGCGTGAGAAATAAATCGCAATCAGAAGGCTCTATTACTGAAGGCTATTTTGTAGAGGAGTACCTTATATTTTTTTCTAAATACTTGGATGATATGGAGATAAGATTAAATCGATATTTATGTGTTGACGACATGTAGACTCAATCTCAAATACATGTGAAATAAAAAATATTTTTTACTATTGGTCGATCTATTGGGAGGACCTTAAATATTACACTGACAGAAATGGAATTATTACAGGAACATAGATATGTGATATTGAATAGTGAAATTTTAGATCCATTTACTCATGAGTTAAGGATATAAACAAAGATACGAATGAGAGTTTGAAAATTAAATGAGAAAATTATAACAACATTTGTTAATAAAGATATTGCAGAATGGTTTTCACGACATGTAAGTTCATAAATATTGCAATAAATATGGATATCTGGTTGACAGATATATTTTTTAAATATAATAATGTATTTTTTTAGATCATGAATACCGATACTCGAGAAAGTTTTTCAGAAGAATCAATGTTTCTTGCTCAAGTTTCTCTGAAATAAGTTAGAAAGTTTGACGCTTACAACGTGAATGGATTTAGATTCCGTACAGTCGATTAAGAAGAGGGTTTGAAAACACAGAATAGTGGTATATTTACATTTTTTGGAAGTGAGCTACTATGGAAATATGATTTATAATATTGAATTAAATTACAAAAACAAAATTAGTTGTTTTATTCAAATCCAATTGGGTCTATATTATCAATGGTGTTAAAAGATATTCCTTGCAATTTACTTCTGTGAACTTCACTTACTTAATGGATGTTGGTCATTGTGAACATCATGATCCATATATCTTATCATTGCAAGAAAAACTGGTATATTATGTTAATTTTATTGTGTATTAAGGTTTGAGTGTAGTTTATCACATAAAACAAAGAGATTTGAATGATATGGGTGATAAAGTGAAATATTTGACATCTGACATTGAATATCATCAATAGAAAGAAGCAGACTTATTTTTCCATCATGATATTGAAAATATTAGTCTAAAAAGGTTTTATGAATTAGATAAAGTAATGGAGCAAGAAAATGACATTATTTATGGGGGAAATGATTTTATTTATAGTTATGCATTCATTTAGCAGCCGCTTATTTCATTTGGGAAGTCATTCATTATCATTGTTATGTATACTTTGTTTGTTTGTAATGTGCATCTGTAATCATTTTTAATTTTTTTTTCTACATAAATTTTTTAAAATATATGTTATAAACTTAATTTTATTTGATTAAATGATAGGAATACCAAGTAGGAAGTGCTATATTGTTTCACACACCACTGTGATAGATGGAGATCCATCTATATCCCTCCCTATGGAATTTGAGCCACCACCTGCTTTCCCCACTTCACCATTTCCCCCTTCACCATCTCTCACACCCTCTAGGAGCATCCCTTTAGTAGCTTAGTTTTCACCTCCCCCTTTAGTAACCTTAGCTTTGAGGGAACGGTGTTCCACTTCTAGTTCATCATAGGGATACTGGAGTGTGACAGTTATAGGTACAAATTTTAATATAAATAAATTTATTGCACTTTTTTATACTAATTGTTTGTTTATTAAAGATGGAAAAAATTCAATCATGGAGAAAAATATAAAAATTTCATATGTATGTAATATGACCAGAGAGATTATATTTTTCCCATTTGATTCATATGGGTTCCCTACAGATGATGCCATAGGATTACTTGGCCAGATTATAGGCCAACTGACCACGGAGCTGGTTTAACTTCATATTTCTTATGATTATTGGAGGAATATAAATTCAATTTGAAAAAATGAATGTTTTTATTCCCAAATAAATTTAGTTTTAATAAATTATGGTGTAATTGAATGTAATGTTATTAAATTGTAATATTTTTAAAATTAATTTATTTTTACAAATGTTTTTCCACATTACAGTTGCTGATGTTCTACCATGAATGTCGACATTGAGAAATATAATAAAGAAATGGAAATACTTTAAATGAATATTTTGGGTCGATGTAAGAAATACTTCATTGACCTCCCAACAGATGTATTACAATCTACCTGATGGGGTACCAAAAGAGCAATGGAATGTTTTTGTTAACAGACATCGTGATGAGAAGAAGATGGTATTTAAATATATAATAATATATTAATATCATTTTACATTTATACGTCTATATGAAGAGGATATGACATTGAATACATTACTATTAAATTTCTTTTAATTTATTTCAGGATATTTCAAGAAATAATACATCAAGTTGGGATAAGCAATTCATCCCTCGCGCTATGGGGTCAAAGATTTTTTCTAGAAGTCGGTCGGCTATGGTAATCCTTTCATTAGTATAAATATTTATAATAAAATATTGTATTTTTAGTATATTAAATTGTTGATTGATCTTTTTCTAATTTAGTCACAGAGTTTAGGGAACCAAGAAACCCGAACAGAAGTGTGGTTGAATGTTCACAAAAAAACTAATGAAGGCTTTTTAAATGATCCTGACAAAGAAGTTGGGGTATGAACTCATTTTTCATTATAATAACTTATTATCAGTTGTTACTAAGTTAATATATATTTATTCTTATATGACAGATATTTTTTTTATAGGTAAAAAGTAAAGAACTATGGGATTTCAATCCTGTGCAGTCCTACTCAATCTCCCAAGATGACCTAGTTACTAAAGTCCTTCGGAAGAAGCATCCCAGTAGAGTGTGTGGGATGGGTTTCGTACTCGTACCATCTGAAGACTTTGTTAGGACACCGGGGATTATAGTTTCATCTACTCAGGTTTGTAGTCATTCCATACCCTAAGATACTCAGAGAGATATTTTTCTCCGTGAAACACAATTCAAGAACAGGGGTCTCAGATATCCTCTTTATAGAATTCGTTGATTGATTTATATCAAAAGATGATTGAATCTTCCCCTAGTGGTATTTAATCAACTATTAGTGATAAGTTATATCACAAAAATTCCAAATCCTTTATATTTCAAACATTTTTTGTTTTTAAGTTTAAATATAAATATATAGCAGAATTTAATTTTCAATATAATGTTCTTACAGGTGGTAGCAGGAAGTAGATATGGAGATGGAGAGGGTGATTAACTATTTTCATCATCAGACAGTTATTAGTTGAATTTTTGATATGTTGGAAAAATATATTAATAGTTTGTCTGTACATGTATCCTGTGTGGCACAAAGTTTCCACCAAACATTTTCATGACATAACATTTTCTTGATTTATCTTGTTTCCTATTATGTATTATGAACTCAGTCTTTTAAAGACACCAGGAATTTATGATCCTTATGTTTTATTAGTGGATATTTATATTTATGAATCATATAATAATGTGTAAAAATTTATAGGTTGTTATATATATGGTGTAGAGGATCAGGAGGAGGTTTTTGTTTCTATTTCTAAAATCATTAAAATGTCTTCAGGTATATTTATAGCATTCTTGGACTTCCCACATGGAATATTCTAAGTTTTTTTATTGTCATGAATCATTTTTTATAATTAATTCTTCCAAAATTTATTAGGTTTGTTACCCAAGGATGAACGATCGACCTTCTTGTTGATTTACTTTGGAATATCTTGTTTTGTAACTCCATTCAACTTGTTTTTAGTAGATAGACCTTCTTTGTTAAAATTTTATAGTACTCTCTTGTCATGTATTATAGTTTTCATGTGATCACTCCCATTTGTTATTTTCTCTTATTCAAATTAGTTTTGATTAGAATTTACAAATATCTATTGAACTCTTGATTGTCTTGATCCTATTAAGGTAAAGGAATTATCCACTTCATTAGTAGTAGAATAAATCACCATTACTTCTCCTTATAAACTAGATCTATCATATTTATAATTATATTATGGTGAAACATCTTCCTTACTCAATAGGGACATCTTTCTTATTTTATTATTCTCTTTATTTTTCGTATTTATAAATGTTATGGAAGAAAATAAATACTTATCTAAAACTAAAATTCATCATAAATCATGAAATAAACTTCAAACATTAAAAAGAGAATAAACATCCAATAGATAACTCAATCATATTCGAACCTACACTATAATATAAATTTAAAGGATCCAAGGAGGGATATGATCAATACTGAGAGGGGATTGAATCAGTGTTGGAGTCCAATTAATAATTTTTAATCCCTATTAACTTTTACTTTGTCATATTTAGGTGAGTGATTCTATTATTCTCTCATTCAATTTATCTTTTCTATTTTGATCAACACAACCCAATACACACACACAAGAGACACAAAGATTTACAAGTTTTACCTTTCCAAACCAAAGGCTAGTCCTTAGCATGATCTAGAATTTCACCAAGATTATATGATCCACTACTATCATGATATGAATACAATAGGAAAATTTTTATACATGAAGCAATGTATGTTTCATACCACACTCAACATCATCCCATTGGATCGATATAATGTCATCCTAATAGTTTCATAATATGTATAAAAAATAAATAATGATCCCTTCACCAGTAAAACATGATGTAGGTATTGAAAAAGGTAGAATGAATAGTTTGTGCACGGTTTCCCAATTTTCTCTTATAAACTATGATAACACCCTCTATAATCAGTGTAATGAGAATAGTTGGCACAAAGTATGGATAAATGTGTAGAACAATTGTGCACCTCATTAAACATGCTATAATGTTTCTTTTCACCCTGTCTTTATTTCTCCTTCATGTGCTCAAGGGAGTTCATGCCCATGCTCCTTCGGTCCTCTCCTCTCAAAGGGTTGGATTGATCCCCATTATAGGTTGTTGAATTAAACATCTTTCAAGATATTTGTATATAACTCAGTGATTCTAGTAATCTTTCACCATTATTTCTACATTTATCTCATTTCTAGATGCATTATTTGTGTTCAACTAAATTCACTATATTATCCTGGAATTCATCTTTTTCATGCATTTCTCTCTATATAGATAGAAACATTCCTTGATATTGTTCAGGTCAGCCATCCATTGTATTTGGTAGGTGGTATATAGAATTTCCCTATCTTGATGTTTTATAAATTGTGTCACTATGATTTCTAGTGGGACTTCCATATGACGATTTGTAAATTTGTTGTTTAATTTGTTGAACATGGTTCATTAGGATTAGTATCCCTTGTTTATTAAATTAGACATGTTAATTTGCACCACACATAATGGTGTAATCCTTGAATGAATTAATATAATTAGTTTTTTCTAATAAAACCCCATTTTAAGTGTATTGTATCTGAAACTATCAAATTGAACTTTAAATGAATTGTGGGGGGATATAAAAACCCCCAATGTATGCCTTAGTGACCAAACCCTATTTTAGGTTGTTAGGGACTAAGTCTTGTTGAGAGAACTATATGTTATCATATGGAATTCATGTTAGCATGGTCTACCACATACCTTTACATGTATGGGGTTATCTTCCATTGGTAGTCCATGTGGACCTATTACTTTTATTCAATTATTATAATCCTTTAATTATGGAATGGACTACGTAATTAATTAAATGAAATGGTATGAGTTATGGATTTATTACTACATTTCCCTTATGATTTTTATAATATAAATGGATTATGGGTGCGAACCTCATTAAATCCACATGATTTATAAGATGTCATTGCTCTACACATGGCATCATAAGTATTTAAACTTAAAAAAATAATTGTATTAATTACACCTTAAAATAGACATGGTTTCCTCTTTAAGGAATACTAAGGATGGGATCATAGGTTGTTGATACTTTTAACATTAGGGGTGATACATGTTATATCATAGATGATCACAGAGTTCGGGTTACTTAGCTTCATATGAGTAACACTGGTTCCTAATTGGGAACACATGGATGGGCTCGGTGGAAAGATTATTACACCATGTAATGAGTGATACTCAGAGAAGTGTGTGTGGATTTGAAAGTGATTTTTCTAATGAAAATTCTGGTTTCCTTATATTATTTTGGATATAGGATGTATGTGCCTGTGAAATTGGAATGGTTTTTTTTTTCAGGGCATTGGTACTGGCACTGCAGAATCAGCTTTTTTTAATCTATCTTATTAGTGGTTTAAACCACCGCTAAGTAAATAGATCATATTTAGCGGTGGGTAAAACTTCATCTACATAGTTTTTATTTTTCATTATCATTTCACGATATTTATTCTAGTTTTACCAGCAGTTTTCCCAAAGAAACTGAAATTATTTTTTAGCGGCAGTTTAAACCACCACGAAAAAAATCATTTTCTACATAGAAAATCACCGCTAAAACCACAAACAAATACCATGAAATTTGTTCACTATGACGGTTACCATAAACCACTGCTAAATTGAAGAAACTTCCACGTATTGTATACCGACACATAATTTAGTGACGATTTTTTGAAACCACTTCAACATCATATTACGATAGTTTAAACAACTACCATATCCAAAAATTAAATCCTCTATGTGGTGATTTTCCTTTAGTGTATCATCCATGTGGTGTGGTGATTAAAAGGGAGTCACATCACTTCCTGAAGGCAGTACTCCAAACATACAAGAATGATGTTATCATATTTAAATGTAAAAATTATATATTATCTTTCCATAATGATGAATATGTCATTAATATCATAATTATATCATTTATATAAAATATAATCTTTAACATTATTCCTTATATCCTTCCATATAAAGCGTTAGTGAAAGACTAATCATATCGCTTTGTGAGGTGGTGGTTCATCGTACACACGAGTGATGTTATCATGTCTCCTATGGAAGAGAATGTAATAATTTTTATATAATATAATGAATAAATAGGTATAATAATTTTTTTAATATCATATATATAATTTATACCCATCATCATACCCAACCTTGAGAGGTGGTAATATAAAAACGAATGACTTCAGTTCACGAGGTGGTGGTATGTCGTACATACGAACGATGATTTCATAACCCATTTGATATAAGTGTGTGTGGTTGTGGGTTTTAACCTTAACATAAAAAAATATAAGTATATGTAAGATACTGAGGTTATTATATCAATGTTTTTTGAAAATAATTGAAGGAGCTGGAGAAGGAAATAAAATAAAGATGCTCATTGAAGAACATTGCCTCTTCTTCAAGTATTCTCATTTGGTTTACACTAAAACCTTCCTAGGTTGTCTTTCGTCCTATAAAAAGGAATATAGGATGTGGATAGGAAATTTGGGTAGTGATTTGATCAAGTTTTGGACTATCCAAAAGGCTTTAGATGTTTGAATAAGTTTGGGGAGTCAGTTCCCTTTTATAGTTTAAGAGGAGTGTAATTCTTGTAAAAACTCAAAAGTACTAAATATTAAGAGGTATCCCTTACCTAATATGTCTAAAATGTTTAATAATAATGGATAGCAGGGTTTATTTTTTTTATACACACCTCCAACACCTAAAAATAAAATCATTTTTATCATTTTGTTCCTTATTATTTAAGTTTACTCAATTTTACCCTTTTTTTCATTACCACAGTAACTAGTTTTATAACCAATGTATATTATCCTTTAAGAATAAATTAAAGTGATTAATATTATAAAAGTTATAAAAACTTATTCTAAATATGTTATCTAAATTATAAAATAATAAACTCATTTTTTTTAAAATTAATTTTAACATAAACACAAGTAATGCGCAAAAACACTACTTTAATCCCAATTGCGCTATCAAAGTTTTTACAATTTAGGGGTCAATATGTTTATTATAAAAGATAAATTGGTCCATGAATTGAAAAAAAAATTATATTTATTTACATTTTAAAAACACGTGTAAAAATATATTTTTTTAATAATTTTAAATCATTTTGGAAAATATCATTTATTATAAAATAACATAAATATAAATTTTGACATTATTTATTTATTTTGAATTTAAAAATATCAAGATAGTTATGTAATTTGAATATATTAAGTTCACACCTATATAAAATTATATATTAATAAACAAAATTAATGGAATATAATAATTCATTCAATTTAATTCACTTTTAATATTTTTAGTATCAGTTATTTTATTTTTTTATTAACTAAATAATTACTCTGTTGGAATTTATTAATCATTCTAAGTAATTATTTCATCTCTAAAAAATTAAAGATAAATTATTAGGAAAAAAAATTATCTTCCAAAAGAATATCTACAACCAAACCTATGTTTTTTATCCCAATCCCTAAGATTTATATATATTAAAATCAAGGAAGGTTCCTTTTTGTCTTTTTCATTTCTCAAATTATTATATAGGTCACTTTCATGGACATGTAATTCCCCCATCCCGATAAAGACTATATTTGGTTCCCCAATCCGGATTACCCCATAACCTCAAGTGTGTCACCCCATATGCTAGATGTTGTCAACTAGCAGTGAATGTCTAATAGATCATGTTGGGATACTATACCCTCTTTATCATAGTAAGCCAGAATAGATAAAAGAGAAAATAAATAAAACAAGTAAACAATAAATATCCATCATGAATCCATTTCCCAAAACAGAGTACAAGCCTACAATCAAATAGTAAATATTCTATGTCATATCATATAGTTCCAAGTGTATAGAAAAACCCAAAATAATGAAAAATAGAATAATCCCCAAAATGGGTCCTAACTCTAAGTCTGGATCCCTCATCCATGAAAATCCCCATCCCAAATCAATTATCTATCATAGTGCCCTTGCCCTTGTACTAGCCTATAACCATGAATTCTACTTGATTACCCAATGGTATCTCGAGAAGGGAGTGAGTACAACTTAGTTGGACACTACAAATGGGGTCTACAAAATATCACGTCTAAATAGATAGTATATGCAGTTACAAAATGAATAACAAAATAAACCTAAAATAACCAAGGTGTCACTATTTTACAATGCTCACTTTATCCTATTTTATCATTAGTTCCAAGGGTTAACCATTTTCATCAATTACACTTTGTTCTATGCTGGTCACATAAACTATGTACAAGGGGAAGGAATTAAGTTCCCTACATCACTAGGTAAAACACTACATAAATCATTACATAACACTTACTCGAAGCCTCAGTCTAGGTAATCATATACCATGCATCTTTTGGGGATATAGAGAATCAGTACGACTCCCCAACCCATTCATTGTAGGGGTTGGTTTATAGCACCAGTCTAACCTGACATGTGGGTGTATATCCTTATTTATACCCCAAAAACCAACAAGCCATGTACACATGATTCTATAACCATTTACCACATATACCATTTGATAACCATAACTTATTAACACATTCATCATTTATAAACATGGTTCATTCAATGTATATACCATCTTCACACCTAAACCCATTACCATATTTTTTATTTACATGCCTTATCCCATTAACACATTTTCCATTTCAAATTTAACCCATTTTCACATTAAGCATTCACATGCCTTAAACCATTAACACCTATCCATATTTAATATAACCCATTCACATTATACCAAACACCCATTAATCCCATGTTAATAAATAAACAAAATTACCCTTTTTCCTATTTCATAATTCTTGTTAACATGGCCAAAAAAAATCAATGGGCTCTATCTCATAACATGTCAATTCGACACTTAACATCTCAAGTTCACGTTCAAGAAGTGGATCACCCCATTGGTGGCCCTTAACTCAATCTAATAAACATCAATGAATACCATGGGGTTCATGATGTATTTTATTAATCAATTAACCAAATAATTCACCTTTTATACCATGGAAAACCAAATGGATAGCATAAAAATAAAATAAAAACTACATGAATGTAAAAATTAACAAGTTTATAGGATATAACTTGTATACCACCTACCTTGAAACTATAGAGAAAGAAGATTCTTGACCATATCCTTTTATTTGGAAAAACCCCCATCATTAAATCCCCAACCTATAATCCACTATAAAAAGAGTTCATTAGGAATTTTGAAGGATAAGATCAACTACAAAATCCCAAATATATAAAAAGAAGTAAATAGGAGTGTCAGACTCACCAAAAGCTTCAATCAACACCCAACATAACTCCAAAAATCTTATAAATGATGTGTTTTGATCCTTGGTATGTTTTGGAGGAATGATTTTTTACCCTGGGCTACTGTAAGAGAAATGGGGAGGAAATATAGGTAAGAAAACATAAAGCCTGAGGGGGGGAATGTAAATTTATCCACTTTTAATGAGGTGTGTGGTTTGGGTGCACGGTTTTCCAAACCATTTTCCATCCATGTTTCACCCTCTATCTAAGAATATGGGGTAGTCCACAAAGGCTCCTAGCAAGAACACATGGTTTGAAAAACCATGTGGTAACCATGCAGGATGGCTCTGTCACTATGTTTCCTAACCATGCAATATGCACTAGATAATCACTTTCTTATTCATTCATGCCCCAAACCCCTAAAACACCTTGGAGTCTCCTCATAAACATGGGAGATATTTAATTAACCATCTTAAAGAAATTTAAACTAAAACATACCAAATATGTACATCAAAAGAGTCTGGGATATTACAACTTATGCACTTTATAATGGCTCATCCCCGATCTACAATCCCAAGAATCACTAAGACTTTAAGGTAAAAATATAGGTCTGCGAGAACTACATATCTCTATCCCTCTCCCAAGTCTCTTTCTGAATATTAAAATGATTCAATAACACTAAAACCAAGGGCACAGTCTTACCCAATAAGACTTTCTCACTACGATCCATAATATGAATTGGATTCTCCTTGAAGGATACATCTACCTCAATCTCAACATCCTCAATATCAATCATATGATATGGGTCAGGGTGATTCTACTGAATCTATGACTTATAAAAAACATCATACATGCCTCTATACCACTGTGTAAGATCCAACCATTATGTCAACAGTCGGATCCTCTCTGCAGTTTCAAATGGACCCACATACCTGGTCACTAACATACCTTATTTCCAAATCCAATGGTGACCCAACATCAATAACAACCAGAGGAACACATGGTCACCCACCTTAAACTCAAGAAGTTGATAACTTCAATAATCATACAATTTATCCCTAATATGAGTTGTATCAATATGTTTTCAGATCAAATAAACTTTCTCAAATGTCTACTGCATGAGACTCGGTCCTAATAACTTTGATTCCCCATCCTCCATCCAACATAACAGAGACCTACACGGCATACTGTAGAGTGCCTCATATAGTTCCATCTAAATAGTTTCTTGGAAACTATTATTATAATAAAACTGAATAAGAGCCAATTTCATCCCCCAAGATCCACCAAAATCTTGGATTCAAGCCATCTACATATCCTCCATCACCTGAATAGTTTACTCTAACTGCCCATATGTCTACGGGTGAAAAAACCATACTCAAAAACACCTAGGTACCAAGCACCTTCTGTAAACCCTTATAGAAATTTTTTTTAAAACATGGATCATGATCAGAAACTATAGATTGTGGTCCTCCATGAAACTGCACTATCTACTGAACGTAAAACCCACCCAACTAGTCAATATTGAAGGTCTCTTGTATTGATGATAAATGATCCACCTTGGTCAACGAATCCACAAATAACCATATTGAATCATTATTTTGAGGCGTCATCGGGATCCCTACCAAAAAATACATCATTAAATCATCCCATTTCTATTAAGTAATGGTAAATGGTTGTAACAAACCACCTAGTCACCAATGATCATCCTTCGATTACTGACAGGTGAAGCATCCCATTACGAAACCTACACCTATTCTTCATCACAGGCCAACAATACTATCTATGAATGTCATGATACATTTTAGTCTAACTAGGTTTCACCAGCCACTTTGAGGCATGAAACTCACACATCAAATCTTCATGCATACAAGTAGGTAATACAACATGGCCATGAACATAAACGATCTCATCGTCATCAACAGTCCAATCGAAAGGTGCATCCCCACCTTTAATACTTTCCCTCAAGGACAAACACTCTAGATCTTCATACTTCGTCTCTTTATTCTAGCTAAAAATCATAGAATAAGTATCCAAGGATACAAGGTTCATCCTCCCTTTTCCATCCTAGACCTATAGGTGCATCTCATCAAACAATGCAATCACCCTCCACTTGGAACAAGATTCTTGAACCTCCTGATTTTGAGTCTACCAACTCAAAGTAACTACAACACTATTTCCCATCCCTAACATGTAGACTTGTCCAAAATCAAAGGAATTTATTTAATAAAGCCTTCTTCTCTACTAAATATTAAAAATCATACTGGTAGAGAATTTACTTAAGGATTTTATGATCGGTATACACAATAAACCTTTCTCCCAATAAGTAATGCCACTAATTATTTAAAGCATAAAAAATTGATGCTAACTAAAGATCATGAATAGGGAAATTTAATTCATGAGGACTCAAATTTTGTGACACACACACCACAACATGATCATATTTCATCAATACTACTCAAATCCCAACACTGAACACATCCAAAAACAAGGTATACTCCTTACCCGACTTGGGTAAGATTAAAATTAGTGCAGTATTCAACCAATTTTTTAACTTTTAGAAAGCATTCTCACATTCATGATACCACTCAAACATGATTACCTTCTTGGTAAAGACCAAAAGTGGTTCTTACAAATGGGAAAATTCTTTGATGAACCTCTCAAAGTATCCATAGAAACCCAAAAAGCATCAGATATCAAAAACATTCTTGGGATGCTCTCAAGATACAACTACCAGTGTTTTCTCTAGGTCCATTAACACACCTTTATTAGAGATGATGTAACCTAATAAATTTACCTAATCAATCCATAAATAAAATTTAGATAGATTTGAATATAGAATATTCTCTCTTAGTGTACTCAGGATGATTTCAAGATGTTTGGAATGAACTTCTTGGGTCTTTAAGTACACTAAGATTCCATCCACAAAGACAAATACAAACTGGTCAAGGTACAAGGGGAATATTAAGTTCATTAGGTCCATAATCACTACTATAAAATTGTTCAACCTAAAAGGAATTGAAACTAAATCATATAAATCATACCAAATCATGAAAGAATTATGTGTTATATCAAAATGTCAGAACCTCAGTTGATGATACCCTGGCCTCAAATCAATTTTTGAGAACATTGATTCACCTTTCAAATGATCAAAAAGTTCATCGATTCATATAAGTGGGTATCAATTCATAGAAGAGGTTATTGATTATTAACCATCGTCTGGTTCAGCTTTAGATAATCTTCACATACCACAATATCCTGTCAGCCTTCTTAACAAACAAAACTAGCTATCACCAAGGTGACATTCTTATAGGAATAAGCCCTTTATTCTCTAGTTCCTCTAACTAAGTTTTAAGTTTCTAAAGTTCTTCTAGTGTCATCCAATATAGTGGATTAGACATTATTTCTACTTGAGGAAGCAACTCAATTATCAACTCAACATCTCTATCGGGCGGTAGCCCCAAGAAGTCCTCAAGAAACACATCCTAAAACCGATCCACTAGAGGAGGAAAAAATAAGTTTCTCTACTCCTCCATAATCAAGTGCAATACATGCCACTTGGGTTGTGAGCCTACACAAATAATAAAAAATAGGCCCTACATGGCCTTCTTGGACTTCTCATTCCCCATTGTGAACATAAGTATCACCTTCAAGAGAAGTGAACATCACCCTACAGTGGTAACAATCAATATGATCATGGTATAATACTAGCCAATCCATCACCAATATTTTATCAAAACCTGAAATCTCGAACATAAACAAGTCCCATAGGAAATGGTACCCACCAACCACAATATCACACTCCTTACATTGTTTGATATTTTCTAATCATACCCCAAATGGTTTATCAATTGGTATAACCCCACACACATGTTCCACCTCTAGTCCCAAAACATTCACAATTTGATAATATATAAAATAATGTGAGGAACCTATATCAAACAGAGAACTAGAAAGTGTGGAAGCTACATGAATCGTACCTTGAACTATTGATAGTCCATCCTCACCACCTCTTAGTAGAGGTTGAACTACATAGAGAGGGCATGCCCCTCTTCCCTAGGTTCTGGTCTAAATCCCTAGTGTTTCATTACCCTTGTGATGAGTATGCCCTTTTCCTAGAGTACCACATATTACACCCCAACTAGTACAGCTAATGGAACTCCAACTATCTTCCTAGTATGGGGTAACTTACCCCCTACCTACATTCTATACTAACCTTGATCTTCCATCATTTCCCATATGTTGAGGGTTCCTACAGAACCTATGCACATTCTCCATCCTACTACATGCTCATCACTCAACTAGTGGTCATGGTCACTGACCATGCATGTGTCCTGGTTTTCATAACATAGCACTCGTTAACCCCTTTGAGAGGTTAAAACTCTTCCCTGGGTAATCTTCCTACCACCACCCTAGTGAAAACCCTCAAAATATAACTTCTTGCTATCAAAATCTTCACCACTAGATCACCCAACTAAAACCACATTCCCACCACCTGAATCCTCTTTGAGGTTCCCTTATGAAATAATTTCATCATACACCACCTCATCAAACCTCTCTAAACAAAATATATTCACCAGGGACATGATCTCATTTCAAAGTCCATCCTGGAAACATCTCTCTGTAACTATCACATTATCTGCCAACATAAGAACAAAGCATTGTAAGTTGGTGAAGTAACCAGTATATTCCATCATTTCCATAATCCCCTAGATTAAACTCATAAAATCTATGACCTTCCATTGCCTCAAGATCTCTAGAGAGAAGTGGTCCAAAAAAATTCCTAGAAATATTCCCATAACAAACTATCTTCCTTCTCAGTCTAAACCAGAACATTCTACCAGCGCTTTGATGGTCCCCGTAACATATAAGTCACCAAATTGACTCTCTTCTCATAAAGATTCTCCAATTGATCCAGAATCTTCTGGACAGACACTCTCTAGAACTCATCTCCCATAGGTCTACCCTCTCGATAAAATGTTGGAGGTTCTGAAATTGAAACTATCACGAACCAACCATGATCAACCCTAAACCGGTCTCCCGAGCCAGTCCACGACATGACTTGAGGGGAGTTCTTGATTCTCCTGGGCTTGCGACAAGCACCGGGGCATCAATAGAGAGAAAGTGGGAATGATTTCTCCCAAAATAAATAAAGCAGCATAAATAAAACAGAACAGCGCAAAATAATTAAATAGAGCAAAGTAACTGAACAAGAACAAAAGAAAATAAAACTAACTGAAAGAGACAACCACTATCTCTGTGTGACCTCGCAGGTAACTCTCCAACTCACGACCAAACGTCTCCCAAGGTGAACACGCCCAATCTGTAGCCTACAAAAACACTAAAAAAGAAAAGAACTATAGGCGTGAGTATAAAAACTCAGTAGGCTAGCCCGACATCTATTCCCAATGCACTACCTTTAAATAAAGAAATTTATAAATTCCATGTTTGAAATAAATATACAAGATATTGGTTTTCACACACACACACTTTCATTTCTAAAAAAAGTATCATTCCATTTCCCTTTATAATTTTAAAAAAAAATCTAAATTTTTGAAAGGAATAAGTGCATTACATTTTAAAACATTTCTGTGAACAATTAGAAAACCAAACATTAGTTATTATCCAAAAAGTAAAACTACACGTAACACACAACACGCACCAAGGGAAAGGGAAAAAGTGGCACACAGGGGCCAGCAACCGAACTACACCTCTCAACCGTCCACCCCATACAAATAAACACAAAAAGAAACATGGGTAGAACCTAGGAGATCATGAACAATCCAGAACATACTATACATATAACTCATCCTGAAGGCATTCCCTAACTCGATGACATCATAACGCCCTAATGCTCGGCATAGCCCTACATGGCCTAACCAAAGGACCCAATCCCCATAGCAGCAATAACTCAGTATTCCCCTGCTATAGGGCCACTATCCAGTGCGTATTCTAAACTACTGAAGCAATCGTTCTCAGAAAATTCACTCAATATGCCAGGTTCTCATGTCAACACATACAATAAAAGGGGTGTGTCCACAATGTAAATCAATCAGTCATGATGCACAAATATCACACACAACTCACGTAATCAACGCACACCAAAGATCACCCCTGAGTGGGTTTTCCAAAATAATTTATTTTATTAAAGTGCCAAACGGGCCTTAACCAACTTTAAAGAAAAAACACCATTTCTCAAGAGAAAACCCAAAACCCCTACTCAGAAAAAATCATATATCTTTAAAACTAGAAGTACATTTGAAATTTCGTGGATTATGTTTAAAGTCCAAATGGGCATTCTTTCAATACTGGGTATCCGCTTGTCAAGAAAATGTTTCAAGTGTTTGGTATAAAATAAACGACTCTATTCACACCAAATAATCATATAAAAATTAATTATATTATATTACTTCCAATTTATTAAAATTAATAAAACATCAAGAAATTAATAAATTCTAAATCTAAAGGTAAGTGCAGTGGTGGACCTACCTCGACTCATATCTTGGTTATGATGGCGATGCGGTACGTCCCAACTTGCGGAAAAGAATGTGCCACTTGTCGACGACTGTAATATCATAGAAGAACCTCTCCAATGCGCTGCAACAACACAAAGTATCTAAAAACACAGAAATGATATCTTAAAAAATCCAAATGAATAAACAGAGTAAAACCCACATTGAAACTGGTGCAGATGAAACGGAACGAAGCCAAAACATGTGGTAAAACAAGGTGTGCCCCGCAAATAAAGTTGAACAATCTGAAGCAATCTCAATAGCTTCGCCTTCGGCGGCGGCGGACGAAGCATAGTCCGACGTGACCCGAGACAGCCTTTGAAAACCCAACGAGGGGACTCACGGCCATGTTGGAGCAACACCCTACAATAATTAAACAACACCCAAAAACAATTGATGTAGAAGGAAAAAAGCACGACCAAAAAGGTATCTTGGACTCACATAAACCAAATGCAAAACAAAGTGCGCCTCAAAATATTTCCAAAACATAGTTCGCACCACACACAATATTTAATAGAATAACTAGATGTTTATAAAACAATTTAAAATAACATCTCAAGGCACCAGATAGTTATCAATAACAAAGAAAAATACATGAAACAAGTGAATTTCAAATCAAAAGGATTTGAGCAAGGGGAAACCCACCTCAAATGATGAAAAACACCCAGAAAATGGTGTGAAACGCCGTTCGCACCTCAACCGCACTAGCGAGAGACAAAATAAACTATAGACATCAACATAGGACCATCAATTTTTATGAAATTAAACCCTAAAAATATTAAAATATTAACATCTAGGGTTTGGGAAAAATAAAACCATAAATGAAGAAGCAATTACCAAAGGGGAAAAAAGAAGAGAAAACATCACCGGAAGGGGAGTCCTGCTAGAAGGGGGAGTTGCGTGGCCAGAAGACCACCGGAGGGAGAGAGAGAGGCCAGAAAGCGCTGGTGAGGTACACGACCAAATTGGAGGTGGTGTGTGGGAAATTCGGACAGCACCGGTGAGGCCTCGTTCGGACAGAAGGTGGTGCGCGGGCAAGTCGGATGGTGTTGGTGAGGGTTGGGGTTCATGGAGGTCGGAGCGCAGAGCGTGGTCCAGGGTGCAGCGACCTGCGGGAGTTCAGAACGAAAGCCGAAGGTGGCTTGGCTGGAATCCAGAGGCATGTGCGGAGGGGGATACCAAGTGGCAGGCTGGTGTAGATCCAGATAAGCAGAGCGGAGCGCTGGTGAGGGAGGGGATGTCCGAGCGGGAGCCGACGGCGGAGGGCATGGGCGTGAGCAGGAGGTGGTCGAGAGGTGAGGCGCAAGGGTGCGATCAGGGAGGGACATGGAAGGATAATGTGATGGCGGTAGGGGCGAAGTGCAGGGGAGCGAGCAAGAAGCAGAAAGCTCCGCAGTGCAGAGGAAAAACCAGGCAGCTGCTCACGCAGAGGAAGGGAAATAGAAAAAAAGGGGGCGGGATTTAGGGTTCTCCCCATAAAAAAATTATATTTTATTTCTTATAATAATAATATGATTAAAATAATAAAAATAATAATGATAATAAAATCTTAATAATTATAATAATAAATCTTAATAATAATAATAATAATAATAATACCAAAATATTATTATTATTATTATTAAAACTATAATATTATTATTATTTTATTCTTAAACATTATTCTATCAAAATCAATTTTGTTAAAAAAAATATTTTACTTCATTTCATTTCACTTTACCTTTAATTAATTAATTTACTTATTAAGGATGTTGGGAAAACTCACGGCTCGCGTGTCGCCATGTGCGCGGTCGTGCGAGGTGCGCTCGAACCATGCCACCCGGCATTAACCGCCCAAAGAGTCGGACTGCGTGTTGTCACACAGTTTTATAAGTTGTACGCAAGTCGCATGTCAAACCTGGTCATGGTGTGACAATTTTCCCCACCACAAACACTTTTTGCCCCTAGAAAGTCACCGAGTCAAAAGATAGTCAATGCATGAAGTCGTTCCCAAACATAGCCAAAAAAACCAAGAACCTCGGATTGACAATTCACTCCACAAGTCACACCCGACCGATCTTGAATAAAGCATGACATAGAACAAGGGGAGAATAAGAGAAGGTTCTCCCCACCACAAGAACTCGACCAATCATAGAAACTTTAAAACTCACACACACCCACCCGAGGAGGGGTTAATGCGGGGACTCCCAACCCGAACTTACTGACTCCTCCACATGAGTTGAGCGGGACCATTGAGACTTAAACGGAACACTTCTACAAGGCCACCCGACATATCGGGGCACCAAAATGCTGAACTCCCTAAAACAACACTGTTGGAACTAAGGATTCCCCAAACCGATTTAAAACACCCAACACATCCTACTCCCTTAGTACGAGCGAGAAAAGCTTACACTAAAACCCGAAACTCTCGGCACAAGACAAAAACCCCCAACACTCACATCTCCAAATGATCACTAATGAAGTTAGGACCAACCCACACAAGGCCAAATCCACTTTAAAAAAACAATTCTAGAGGCCACATTCAAAAGAACGCAACTACTATGATCACAAAAGAATAAGTTCATCGCACTATTACCGCAAAATATGAATTTACAACAGCGGGAAAACAAGGAAAAGAAACCCTGAATGTCTCGATTACAAGACGAAAGATAAAGAACCAAACAAAGATATCACATGCCTCTGACGCCCTGACTGTGTGCGAGCTTCACCCTGAGGCCTAAGGTTGGGGCTCTCATGGCTGAAGCATCTTATGCCTCACAGTCAGACACGAGCATCCTCCGACCAGGGCTCCTTCTTCGAATGACACTTTTTTTTATCCCTTCCTAGTGACCTAAATGGTCACACAATAGTATGACCCTAGAGGGATGAGACAAGATGTCTTGGGATGTTCAAACCGGCAACACTGATGGCACATTAGAAAGTAGTCTGACAAACCAGAAATCGGCACCGACAAAAGGGATTTTTTTTCCGAGGAAGGTTCCTCTCGTACTCCCCGATCACAAGACGGGGAACCCTTACGAGCGAAGAGAGGATCCAGATTTGTTAAGAAGTTGTGCTCTAGATGTAGACTCCTTAAAGCAGCTGACACAGGTCGTCACCAACCACTGGCCTTGTTAACTACGGACGTGCTCTCACCTCTTTCCGCCTTCCCCTTTTCAAGTATGATCCATTGGATGGAGACGGACTTTAACACCTCCCACGTCATCCCAACTCCAACTATGATGAAAAGTCCACCTCCACTAATCCGAGGTTGGACCCTCCACTAAACCCAAGAAAATAAGAACTCTAACAAACTCGGGAGTTCCCATCCACCTGAAGACATGCTCTACTCCTATCAATCCACTTCACTGCCCCTAACGAACCCTGAATGCCTCGAGAGAAAATAAAAACTCTATAGAAACCAGAATTGGGCACGACTCATTAACAATTTTTGAGGACATTTCTGGGCGGCATATTCAGAACAACATAGAAAACAAAATCAAAATCGGCATCAAGCCAAAACTCAATCAAAAGGAACACCCCGAGCTGAGACAACCGGCCCGGAATTCTAAACAAGCTTAAATGCAACCAAAAGAAACACCACAAGCTAAGGGTTACAAACTCATAAATAAAGAATATATAAACACAGGAAAACCCACTTTTCAAAATACCAACACTCAATTTTCAAGTAAACCCAAGTCCTGAAATCATTTTTTTTTCAAGTCTATTTTAGGAAAAAAAACGAGCCAAGCCTTAAATCCCAAAACCCCACCCATGGAATCCTATGAACTACAACATAAGACTTCATCCCTTTTCACTCGAATAACCCGTACATATGTGTCGATGTGAACTTCACATATCTACCCACACATATGCGGATGATCCTAAGGAATACCAAGGGTTTCACTTTCTGTTCTATTACTAAATCCAAACATAAACCAAAATTTTCCAAATTAAAACACTAACTCTTTAAAGGCCCACTTCACCAATTTCAAAACAACTTGAATGAAAACACCTTTTTTTACCAGTTTTAAAACCATTAGAGAAAGAACCCATTTCAATTCAAAACCACCTTCATTTCCAAAAACACTCTAAATCTAACCAAAATCAAGACAAAGAACAACCAACAATGGACAACCAGAATAAAAAACTAGTGCTTATTCCCAAACCGGCGACATGGTAGTGAGCCACTCCCCAAGTAAGACATAACACTAGAGGACCTTGAATCGAGCACCTGGGCTCCACATGGGTCACTACTCCGTGTTGGGTCACTTCGTGACACTGAGTCCCCTTTATTGTCATCCCTCAATCCAAAAAAAGGCTCAAAACCCGGACTACCCCTGGTAGCTCAGGTCTTGTCACAAGCAGTGGTGATCAGGAACCGACCTGTAACCTACCTCCTGAGTTCCGACAGTCCTAATTTCCATCTACCGAACATCCCAAATAACAAAGGGCGCTCTGAAAAAATAAGTTCCGCTAAGGGCCGACCTGCTCTGATACCATTTTGTCACGAACCAACCCGGTTCGACCCTAAACCAGTCTCCCTATCCAGTCCGCGACATTAACTGAGAGGCATTCCTAATCCTCCCGGGCTGGTGACAAGCACCGGGGCATCAACAGAGAGCAAGTGGGAATGATTTCTCCCAAAATAAATAAAGCAGTAGAAATAAAAGAGAGCATCACAAACTAATTAAACAGACCAAAGTAACTAAACAAGAACAAAAGAAAATAAAAATAACTGAAAGAGACAACCAATATCTCCGTGTGATCTCGCGGGTCACTCTCCAACTCACGACCAAACGTCTCCCAAGGCGAATGCACCCAAACTGTAGCCTACACAAACACTAAAAACAGAAAATAACTATAGGCGTGAGTATAAAAACTCAGTAGGCTAGCCCAATATCTATTTCTAATGCACTACCTTTAAATAAGGAAATTTATTAATTCCAGGTTTGAAGTAAATATACAAGATATTGGTTTTCACACACACACACTTTCATTTCTAAAACAAGTATCAGTCCATTTCACTTTATAATTTAAAAACAATTCTAAATGTTTGAAAGGATCAAGTGCATTACATTTTAAAACATTTTTGTGAACAATTAGAAATACAAACTTTAGTTATTATCCAAAAAGGAAAACTACACGTAACACACAACACACACCAAAGGCAAGGGAAAAAGTGGCACATAGGGGCCAACAACCGAACTAGACCTCTCAACCGTCCACCACATACAAATAAACACAAAAATAAACATGGGTTGAACCTAGTACATTGTGAACAATCCAGAACATGCTATATATCTGACTCATCCTAAAGGAATGCCCTAACTCGATGACGTCATAACGTCCTGACGCTCAGCATAGCCCTACATGGTATAACCGAGGGGCCCAATCCCCATAGTAGCAATAACTCAGTATTCCCCTACTATGGGGCCACTAGCCAGTGCGTATTCTAAACTAGTGCAGCAATCATTCTCAGAAAATTCACTCAATATGCAAAGTTCTAATGTTAACAAATACAATAAAAGGTGTGCATCCACAATGTAAATCAATCAGTCATGATGCAAAAATATCACACACAACTCACGCAATCGACGCACACCAAAGATCACCCCTGAGTGGGTTTTCAAAAATAATTTATTTTATTAAAGTGCCAAACGGGTTTTAACCAACTTTAAAGAAAAAACACCATTTCTCAAGAGAAAACCCAAAACCCATGTTCAAAAGAAATCATATATCTTTAAAACTAGAAGTACATTTGAAATTATGTGGATTGTGTTTAAAGGTCAAATGGGCATTCTTTCAATACTGGGTGTCTGCTCATCAAGAAAATGTTTCAAGTGTTCGGTATAAAATAAACGTCTCTTTTCACACAAAATAATCATATAAAAATTAATTATATTATATTATTTCCAATTTATTAAAATTAATAAAACATCAAGAAATTAATAAATTCTAAATCTAAAGGTAAGTGTAGTGGGAGACCTGCCTCGACTTGCAGCTTGGTTACGATGGTGATGTGGTACGTCCCAACTTGCGCACAAGCACACGCCACTTTCCGACCACCGTAATATCATAGAAGAACCTCGCCAATGCGCTGCAACAATGCAAAGTATCTAAAAACACAGAAACACTATCTTAAAAAAATCCAAATGAATAAACAGAGTAAAACCCATCATGAAACCGGTGCAAATGAAACGGAACGAACCCAAAACATGTGGTAAAACGAGGTGTGCCCCGAAAATAAAGGCGAACAATCCGAATCAATTTGAATCGCTTGGCCTTCGGTGACGGTAGACGAAGCACAGTCCGACGTGACCTAAGAAACCCATTGCGAACCCAGTGAGGTGATTCGCGGCCACGTCGGAGCAACACCCTACAAAAATTAAACAACACCCAAAAACAGTTGATGTGGAAGGACCAAAGCATGACCAAAAAGGTATCTAGGACTCACATAAACCAAATTCAAAACAAAGCACACCTCAAAATATTTCCCAAACATAGTTCGCACCACACACAATATTTAATAGACTAGCTAGACATTTATAAAACAATTTCAAATAACATCTCAAGGAACCAGATAATTATCAATTACAAGGAAAAATACATGAAACAAGTGAATTTCAAATCAAAAGGATTTGAGCAAGGGGAAACCCACCTCAACCGATGAAAAACACCCTGAAAATGGTGTGAAACGCCATTCGCACCTCAACCGCACTAGTGAGAGACAAAATCAACTATAGACATCAACATCAGACCGTCAATTTTTTTTAAATTAAACCCTAAAAATATTAAAATCTTAACATCTAGGGTTTGGTAAAACTAAAACCATAAATGAATAAGTAGTTAACAAAGGGGAAAAAAGAAGAGAAAACATCAGCGGAAGGGGTGTCCTGATAGAAGGGGGAGTTGTGTGGCCAGAAGACCACCAGAGGGAGAGAGAGTGGCCAGAAAGCACTGGTGAGGGACGCGACCAGATTGGAGGTGGTGTGCGGGCAAGTAGGATAGCGCCGGTGAGGCCTCATCCGGACATAAGGTGGCGTGCGGGAAAGTCAGATGGTGTTGGCGTGGTTTGGGGTTCAAGGAGGTCGGAGCGCGGAGCGTGGGCCTGGGCGCAGCGACCTACGGGAGTGCAGAACGAAGGTTGGAGGCGGCTTGGTCGGAAGCCGGAGGCGAGCGTGGAGGGGGCTACCAAGTGGTGGGCTAGTGCAGATCTGGAGAAGCAGGGCCGAGCGCTGGTGAGGGAGGGGAGGTCCGAGCAGGAGCCGACGGCGGAGGGCATGGGCGTGAGCAGGAGGTGGTCAAGAGGTGAGGCGCAAGGGGGCGATCACGGAGGGCCAGGGTAGGAGAATGCGATGGCAGCAGGGTCAAAGTACGGGGCGGCGATCAGGAAGCGTCGTAGTGCAGAGGAAAAACCAGGTGGCTGCTCACACAGAGGAAGGGAAATAGAAAAAAGGGGGGCGGCAAGGATTTAGGGCTCTCCCCATAAAAATTTATATTTTTTTATTCTAATAATAATATGATTACAATAATAAAAATTATAATGATAAGAAAATCTTAATAATTATAATAATAAATCTTAATAATAATACTAATAATAATAATAATAAAACAACCAAAATATTATTATTATTATTAAAACTATAATATTATTATTATTTTATGTTTAAACATTATTCAATCAAACTCAATTTTGTTAAAAAAAATTATTTTACTTCATTTCATTTCACTTTACCTTTAATTAATTAATTTACTTATTTAGGATGTCGGGAAAACGCATGGCTCGTGTGTCGCCATGTTCGCGGTCGTGCGAGGTGCGCTCGAACCATGCCACCTGGAATTAAATGCCAAAAGAGACGGATTGCGTGTTGTCACACATTTTGATAAGTCGCACGCAAGTTGCGCGTCAAACCTAGTCAAGGTGTGACAGAAAATCTCTAGTTGGGCCAAACATAATCAGTACAACCTTCCATGGGTATCATTCTTTCATCGGGATAAAATGATCAAAGTTCTCACAGAATTGATCTTTCCCTCTATTTCCTTGGATAAATGGTGTTTCCTACCCCACTACTGGAGGATAATTCTTATAGATATCCTCTTATCCCCCAACTAACACACATTTTCATGGATGCATCTCTCTTTAATTCCAACACACATCTCAAAACATGTATCATAAAACTTCCACAGTTTCACAATAGAAGGATATATACTATCCATAAACAACCCATTTTTCATTCACTATCCAAATGTATATAGTCATATATCCAAAACTACCCTCGACCATACCTAACACGATACATGGTTCACAAGTGGTAAACTAAATTTCACAAACACAACCCTTTTTCTATAGACCCCGTTTTAACTATTTTCACTTTCACAACATAAATCCTTATCCTCTTGGAACATTTATATCTTTATAACTAATCACAACTTATTATAACCCATTTATAACTCTATTAAAAACTATTCTTTATCCATTCTTTCAAATTCTTTCTATTTAACCATTTTCATCATCTTTATTATACACCACTTATTTAAAATTCTAGAGAAAATGGAATTCATTCTATCCCTCAGATCCTACACATCTTCCCATTGTGTTATTACAATTATGCATGCCACCTATATCCCCAAGTTCCTAAAATGATGCAAGAATTCACAACATCATACCATCTTAGCCATGAGAAATATATCATAAAATAGGAACATCACACAACAAGTGCATCACCCAATGGTGAAATATCATCCAATCGTAACAACAAACATCAAGAGTGACAATCCTACTCTAGGTACTTGAGTTTTTTCACATATATGGGTCAGTTACACCCATGATTGAGCTCAATTCCAAGGTCTGACACATCCTTGTCTCTTGTATACCATCCCCAAATAGTAATATAATAGAAAAGAAAATGCTATAATAATAGTTTATATTGTCCTTGTCCCAGTAGTCACTATATCTGGTGCCCCGATTTGGGTATCCACATGACCTTAGGTTTGCATCCCCATATTCTATAGGATAATTACTAGAAGTGAGGGTATAATAGAACACATGGGGATACTATACCCTCTTTATCATAGTAATCCACATAAAATAAAAAAAATAAAGGAAACTCATAAACAATAAATATTAATAATGAATCAATTTCCTAAAACTGGGTACAAGCCTACAAAAAAAATAATAAATATGTTATGTAATGTCATACAGTGCCTGGTATAGAGAAAACCCTTAAATAAAGAAAAAATAGAGAATCCTAAAAATGGGTCCTAACTCTAAGTTTGGATCCCTCATCCATGCGTATACACTTCCAAAATGAACCAACTAAAATAGAGCCCTTTCCCTTATCCTGACCTACAACCAGGAAGTCTACTCAGGTACCTAGTAGAATCCAAAGAAGAGTATGATTACAAATCGGTAGGGAACCACTAATGGTGTATATAAAATATCTAGTATAAATTAATAGTGTATGAAAGTACACAATGAATAAAGAAATAAACAGAAGATAACAAAGGTGTTACTAGTTAACAAGGTTTACTTTATCTAACTTTATCATTAGTACCAAGGATTAACCATTTTCATCAATTACAATTCATCCAATGCTATTTATATAAACTACAAATAAGGTGATGGAATTAAGTACCTGAAATCACTAGGGAAAACACTTCAAAAATCATTACATAACACTTAATCAAATCTTCATTCCACGTAATCATATCCCATGTATATGTTGGGGGAATAGAGCATCAATCTAACTCCATAACCCGTTCATTGTAGAGGTGGGTTTAGAGCATCATTCTAACCTAACATGTGGGCATAGAAAATCAGCAATACCCCACAAACCACCAAGACAAGTGAACATACTTCTGTAACTATTTTCCATATATACTATTTTCAAACCATAACTCATTAACACATTCATAATTTAAAAACATGGTCAATTCAATACATATACCATCTTCACACTATAACCCATTACCACATTCTTCATTTACATGACTTATCCCATTAACACATTTTCTATTTCATACTTTAACCCATTTAGACATTTACCATTCATATGCCTTAGCCCATTAACATTTTCCCATATTTCATGTAACTCATTCACATTATACCAATATCTCTCTTATTATATGTTAAAAACTAAACAAAATTATCCTTTATCCCATTTTATAATTCTTTTTAACATGACAATATAATTTTTAGGGGCTCTATCTCATAAAAAGTCAATTCTACACTTAACGTCTCAGGTTTATGTTAAATAAGCATCTCCTCACATTGGTGGCCCTTAACCCAGTCTAATTAACCTCAATGCATCCTACAGGGATCATGAGGTGTTTAATTCATCAATTTACCCACTAATTCATCATTTCTACCATTGAAAACAAAAAGTAAAGAACAACTACATAAAATTATGACCACATACACATAAAAATTGACAAGACTATGGGATATAACATTTAGACCCCCTACTTAGATTCTATAGATAAATTCATTCTTAACCTCATCCTTTGATTAGGAAACAAACCACCTATATATCCCTAACGTAGAATCCACTAGAAAAAAACGTTTTAGGGATTCATAAGGAGAATAGAAACTATGTAAGACCTGATCAAGAAAAGGAAGAAAGTGTTATAATCACCCGTATCTTAGTTGCGCACACAATGGATCTCCAAGAATATTATAAATGAGGGATTTTCATCCTTGATAATTATGGGAGGAAGGGTTTGTCACCCTAGAATTATGTAAGAGAAATGGGAAGGAAATTTAGGTAAGAAAATATAAATCCCAAGGGGATAAATGGTAAATTTACCCAATTTTAATGAGTCTCATAGTCTTTCCACACTGTTGTCCAAACTATGCACCAACAATGTGCCACCCTATATCCAAGAATGGGGGACAGGTTGCATAGCCTCCTTGGGATCCCACACAGTTTGAAAAACCCTGTGGTAACCACATAGGATGGCTTTGTCACTATGCTCCCAAACCGTGAAACATGAATTGGATGGAAAATTTCCTCCTCTTCCAACCAAAAACCCCCAAAACACCACCTAGCCTCCTCATAAACTCATTAAACAATTCATTAACCAACTTAAAGAGATTTAAACTAAAACATAACAATGACGTACCTCAAAAGAGTCTAGGATATTATAGTAAAAGTGTCCCTAAGACTCATCAAAAAATAAAAAAGTAATAAGGGTCTAAATATATCCATCCAATGTGTTTTGTAAAAATATTTATGTAATTTTATTCCTTATATTCTAATTTTAACCACTAAGTAAGCACATTTTTACCTTAATCGCTATAATTAAATTTAACTATTTTGAAAAATAATTATGGTGAAAATTAAGTTTACATTATTAGACATTATAAATTTTTATTATTAAAAATATGGAACCTATTTTATAAAATTAAACTTGCATAAGTGGCAGAAAAAAATTAAAATAAATCATGCACACATAACCTAAAAGCAGGTTTTTAAAGTGAAAATGATCAAAATTTTATAAAGTTTTTATATCTAAATTGAATATGTAAATGATCCCAATGACCTATATTTTATTAAATGATGTAAAATTGAACTAATTTTACTTTAAAACTAATTCAAAATATAATTTAACATTATAAATTATTTAAATGAAAAGAAATTTCTCGATTAAAATTTTGTATTTTTCACCATTCATCAAAAATGAAACTTATTAGAAAAAACACAAAAAATCAACCTAAGATAATTTCAATATCACAATTTAAAAAATGAATTTTATTTTTTCATTTAAATTTTCTAAAATAGGTAAAAAAATAATAATAATTTTAAATTATGTGCGCAAAGTGCTACTAATACTTCTTTTAGAAAAAATACTGTTTTTCAAAAAACAAAACTTTTTCTTATAAAGGATGTCTATTTTCTTAATAATAAATAATTAATTAGTAAACATGTGTGAAATATATTTTTTCATAATTTATTTAATTTTATTCATTCTATTCATTCCAAATTCTAGGCGATAACTAAATAAAAATATTAATAGTATATTGTTTTTTAATAAAACTCGGTCATGCGTGTAACGTAAGCTATCGAATAAACTCGTTGTTGTGTGCATTGAAAGATATATAATGTATTGAAATTATTTAAAATTTTAAATATATTGTAAAGTATCAGGATTTTACATTCCTTTATATTATTATTGTTTCATGTCTTACATGCTATCAAATATGATGTTTATATTTTAAAATTTTGGAGTGTAACATTACCCCCACCTTAAATTAATTTCATAATTAAAATTTATACATGATCTTGGTAATATAGGTTTAATATTTGAAAATTCCTTGGTTTAAAACCCCACATCATAAAAGGGTTAATAAAATGTCCTCTTTATAAGAGATAAAGGTAAGTACAAAGTTCAACTGAAATAATCACATAACAAGCATTCTAATTAAGAGATCATATATGGGAAATGAAAACATAGACATGGAAGAGAAAACTAACACCCAAATACTGATAGAGAGTGGTTGAGAAAATTTATCATGAAGAAGTGGGTGATACAAATAAGGTTAATGACCATAAAACCATAAACCAAATAGGTGTGAAAATTTTCTTTGATATAATTATAAATGATGGTAATAAGACAACATTTTTTTTCAAGATCCTTTCCTAGAGTTGAGGAAATATTTTATAGATAGTAAATATAAGAAAATATACTTACCTTATGCTTTTATTTTTTATAAGGGTGATTTGATCTTTTTTTTGCTTCAATAAATTTATAATTCATCCCTTACTCCAATAAATAAATATCCAAAAAAGAAAAAAAAATTCCTAAAGCACTAAAATTCACATTTAATAGATCGTAAGACCTGTAAAAGAGTGAAAATTATTTATGTCTATCTAAAATAATTTTACAAAACCAATATTTGTATCACAAGTTAAAAAGTATGCATAAATTTTCATATGGTGAAGTTATAAATTAATCTCTAAAACCTCTTCAAAAGGTCAACTTAAACCATTTAATGAATGGTTAACCTTATAAACCTTCCAAAATATTATGATCCAATTATAATCTATTCCAAGGTAGTTTGTATTATATAATTTAATTTATCCATATCAATCATCTATTTATCCAAATATCATTATCTCACCATTAGGAACATATTAAGGATTATATTTCCCTCAACCAAGTATTTTCCAAAAAAAATCAACATGCTACTAAATAACTTTTCATGGTACTATTCAACATAGGTTTTCAAATCCTTATATAAATAGTACTAAAGTATAAAACTTATACATTTCATAATTTCTATAACCAAGATAGCAATGATAAAATAATAAAATGATATGATTTCCTAATTTTTTTTAATCCAAGAAAAAGAACATTAATCTTTCCAATTTGTCTATGGTAATATCATAAGATTAACCAAGATCCATTAGCTTCATTTTAGGTTTATTCCATTGATGGTTGGGGTGTTCATTTTCATAGATCCCCATATCTTTATGATTTAAGCATTAAACATTGTAAAATTCCTTATTTACCTTGAATTTATTATCATAGTGTCCTTTTTCACCACACTTGAAGAAAAATATTTTTCCTCTTAAGTATATACCAAGGTGTTACTTTCCACAATTATAAAATGTGGTAAAATACTTCTTTACCTCATTCCATTTTTCTGTAATTTTCTCTTTTGTCTCGTTCTTTTATTAATTACCTTTGAATCCATAAGACCTAGATAATTATTTATATTCCTAGTTAGAAGATGATATTATATACTTATATTATGATAATTTTTTGTAGAATATTTCCCTTAAAAATATTGGATTAAACCCATCAAAGAAACGGTCATTATTACCCTTTGGATTACGTGCATTGATGTGGTTCTTTTTCTTTCTACTAGGTTCCATTTCAAAAAAATGGAATATATTGGGAAATCTCAAAAAATTATGAATTTTAAATCAAAATTTATACTTCCAAATATTTTGTAATTATTAACATAAATTAAAAATTTATGAATTTTTAACCTCAAAATTATATACATTGGTTTCTTTAGGGATATAAATAAATTCAAATCCTTCATAATGGTTTATAAATAAAATGTGAATTATCCTTGTCATACCCCCTAGGAGTGTAAAACAATGTGTGTATTAAGTACTAATTTCATATATTGGGTATTAATCAATTCAATCTCGATGTTAGTTTTTGGAGTTATTACTCCTTGGTGCATTTATGACAGAATCATGTCCACTTGTAGTATCCAGATAAGGATTTATTTCTAGGAAATACCACATAATATCTAACTTAACAAAACATTAATATATTATTTTATACTTATACTTAAATTCTTTAATAGTGTTATGTTCCATAATCTATACTTTCCTAAATCATTTTTTCAAGGTTTATACTAAACCTTATTTGATACCAATAGTAGCAACCCTGACCCCATGATCTTGGAGGTGGTATCATACTTTATTACATTGGAAAAGATAAAATATTCAAATACCAAAGGAACAATCAGTTTATTATTTTTCAAAAACTAGATACATACATGATACCCATTTTACATTTGGAAAAAAAATAAAGCATAACAAAAGTAAAAACTCAACATCCTTGAAACACATTCTAAGAATTAATTTTCATAACCTAAGAAGAGGAAACAAAATAAGGGTGGCATCAAATTCTCAGTAAGGTTTAATTAAATTGGAAGATATCAAGAATCAATAATCATAATAAAAATGTAAATTTAAATTACTCAACACACATTCCACTAAAATAACATGATTTCATGAATAGATAAGTCATAATCAACATAGAAAGGTAAATAACTAAAAACACATGTCATTTAATCAATAAATAGATAATTAAATGAATCCATAGATATTATCATATAAAAATATAATTTATTATAATGACTATATTATAAGTGAATGAAATTATTAATTATTGCACATCATGTCTGAGACACATGAAAACATCAACTGTCAAGATCTTTCTTCTAGATAGTTTAAAACTACAGGTAGAAACCTATTTAATTTGGATAAATTATTTGACTGACGGGACCTATTGATACATCATATGGATATAAAGATTTTGGGCCCCACCCATCACAACATTTCCAAATCATTACTCATATATCAAATAATAAATTTAATTTATGGAATGTATGCCTTATCATCAAGTATCCATATTCAGTAAATGATACAGGTTTATCAATATTTCCCCAGTTAATCAAATAACATTAAAAGTAAACACCTAATGTAAAAATGGTATACAATTTAGTAAATAATCATATCTATCACACAAGAATATTTATATTTAAAATTAATTTAATTTCCAATGAAAATTATTATAATAAAGTGATTGTTTCAAGATAAAGTTAAAAATCACAAAATAAATTGAGATTTCACAAAAACTTTTATCACATGGTAATTTTCAAATCAAATCACATTGGATGAAATAAATCAAATTGAAATTTAAAATTAAGAATGAAGTATTCATGATATTACAAGTAAAAGGAGAATTGTGTACACTATATAAAACAAACAAGGTTCATAACATTATAATATTCTATAATGAAATGAAATTGAGATTAAATCTCTTACCTCACACTTTCTTTAGGTTGAACATGATTTAACCTCATATTTAGCGATTTTAAAATTTTTATTAACTTATATAAGAACTATATTAATATTTATAATATCATAAATGATCCTTTTATGACATTTTATCACTCATTCGTTGATAATTTTTCATTATTTTCATTGTTTTATGTGTTAATTGCCTTGGTTTCTAATGTGTGTTTCATCATAAAGTATCTATTTATTGTGCATATTATATAGTTAAATCATATAAATAATATTAATAATGACAAAATTATAATATTTTTACCTCAATTATACTTTAAAACCCAATCAT
This sequence comes from Viscum album, assembly GCA_963277665.1. Classification (NCBI taxonomy): domain Eukaryota; kingdom Viridiplantae; phylum Streptophyta; class Magnoliopsida; order Santalales; family Viscaceae; genus Viscum; species Viscum album. The sequence goes on along the minus strand of OY728148.1, from coordinate 822,432,930 downwards.
GAATGATTGTTATGAAAAATGAAGTATATTACGATCATAGAGATGGTAAGTCGTACGTACGCATAAGTAACTTCATCCTATTTTCAAAGATCGTTATAAAAAAGGTATATGTAATATTTGATATTTAATTAATGATAATAATTTCATATATAACATGATATATCTTTAAATATACATATATATATCATATATGTCATGTGGTGATAAAAAGGGAGTCACATTGCTTCGAAAAGGCAGTAGTTCATACGTACATGAACTTTGTTATCATATTTAAGTATAAAAAAATGATAGGTTATCATTAAATAATGATTAATATATCATTAATATCATAATTTTTTCATGAATACTACATATAATCATTAAAATTATTCCTTTTCAACTTCTATAAAGTGTTAGTGAAAGATGAATCACATCGTTTTATGAGGTGGTATTCCACCGTACACACGAGCAACATTATCATGTCTCCCATAGAATAAAAATTAATAAGTTATTTATTATATAATAAATATATAGGTCTAATAATGTTTTAAATTTCATATATATAATTTTTACCCATAATAATACCCATCCTTGAGATATGGTAATGGAAAAATGAATAACACTGATTCATGTGGTAGTAATTCGTCATACACATGAATAATGATTTCATAACCCATTTTATGGTAGTGTATGTGGTTTTAGTTCATAACCTTAACATGAAAACATCTAAATATATGGAATATAATTAATTTTTTATATCATCATGTTTTCAAAATAATTGATGGAGGTGGATAAGGAAATAAAATGAAGATGCTCATTGAAGAACATTACCTCCTCTTCGAGTATCCTCCTTTCTTTTACAACAAAACCTTCCTGGGTTGGATTTATAACCAAACTAAGGATTATAAAATGAGGATATGGAATTTAGGGATTCATTTGGGATATTTTTAGGACAAAAATGGCTTTGATAGGTGTGAACAATTGATGGGAGTGAGTTCCCTTTTATAGTTGAAGAGAAGTGGAATTCTTATAAATACTCAAAATTATTCACTATTGGGAGGTCCCACTTGCCTCATGTGGATAATAATTTAATAATAATGGATTTAAGGTTTAATTAGGTATATAAAAACCTCAAACACACAAAATAAAATCATTTTTATCATTTTGTTTCGTAGTGTTTAAGTTTACTCAATTTTTTCCTTTTTGTCTTTACTACGGTAACTTGTTTTCTAACCTATGTAATTTATACTTAAAAACTAAATTAAATTTAGTATTATTAAATAATTTAGACCCAATTATTCTTAATATTATATCTAATTTAAATAAAACATCTATGTTCGAAATTAATTTTAACATCATCACATGTAATGCATAAAAATAGTGCATTAACCCTAACTATGCTAACAAATATTTTACTATTTAGGGTTCAATATGTTTATTATAATAGAAAAATTGTTCTATTTATGGAACATATTTTATATTTATTAACATTTAAAAATACCTTGGAAGAATATAGGATTTTTAGTAAATTTAAATCATTTAATAAAACATCATTTATTATAAAATGACATTTATGTCAATTTTGAAATTATTTATTTAATTTGAATTCAAAAATGTAGATAAAATTATGGAATTTTTATATACTAATTTTACACCATTAGATTATGTTATATTATTCTAAAAAATTAACATAATAAAATGATTCATTCAATTTACTTCGCTTGGTTATTTTATTTTGTTTATTAACTAAATAATTATTGTATTGGTGTTTCTTAACCAATTTAAGTAATTATTTCCTATCTAATAAATTAAAAAATATTATTATGATAACAAAACATAATTTATATTTCAAAATAATATCTATAACCAAACTTACGTTTTTTTCCTATCCTCAAGCATCATGTATATTAAAATCAAGGAAGGTTCTTTTTTGTCTTTTTCACTACTTAACTTATTATATAAGTCAATTTCATATAAAAGTCCCCCTAATACCCATAATAATAAATAAAAATGTCATAAGGGTCATAATATGGATAGAAAATGTATTTTGGAAAGATAATTAGGTCAGTTTACTCCTTTTGTTCTATGTTTAACCACTAAGTAAACTTTTTTTCCTTAATCACTATAATTAATTTTAACTATTTTCACTAATCATTATTTTAAAAAATTATGCTGACTACATTAGACATTAAAAATTATTCTTATTTCAATTATGTAATCCATATTTTCAAATTATAACCACATAAGTGTCAAAATTTAATTTAAAATAAATCCCATGGACGTTATGAGAAAGTAGGTTTTTAATGTGAAACTGTTCAAAATTTTAAAAAATTTATATGTAAATTAAAAATTAAAATTATTATAATAACCTAAATTAGATTAATATATTTAAAATTGAAATAATTTTACATTAAAACCAATTAAAAATATAATTTAACATTATAAATTATTTAATTTAAAATGCATTTTTCAACTAAAATTCGGTATTTTTCACTATTCATCAAAAAATGAAACTTCCCAAAACATTACAAAAAATCACCCAAATATAATTTATATATTATGATTTCAAAATTGAAGTTTATTTTTTTCATGTAAATTTTATAAAATTCATAAAATTTAATTTTAAATTATGTTTGAAAAGCGCTACTAATCCTTCTTTTAGAAAAAAAATGCAGTTTTTCAGAAAAAAAAAATCTTTTTATCTTAGAGGATACATAATTTATTACTAATAAATAAATAATTAATAAACATGTTTAAACTATATATTTTCATTAGTTATTTTATCCTATTCATTTAATCTGTTCCAATCACTAGGTAATAACTACCATATTAAAAAATAATATTAACAGTATATTGTTGTTTTGTAAAACTCAATATTGCGTGTAATGTTTGCTATCAAGGAAAATCACTACTCCATGAATTGAAAGCTTTAGAATTTATAGAATTTATTTAAAATATAAAATATATCTTAAATTATTGGGATGTTATATTCCTTTCTATGTTTGATGTTTCATGTCACACACGCTATCGAATATGATCTTCATATTCTTAGATTTTGGGGTGTTATAGGGTCTCCAAATATATAGTTTCAAAAAATAAAAATAAAATGCTAATTTTAATATGATAATGATTAACCTAAAAATCCTTAAAAAGAATGTCATCACAAATAAAAATATGGTTTTATCAATTATAGTACCATTAAATTCATGGATCGTCTAGATTTCCCATTACTCGTGACTCTAGAAATTATCAATATCTAGATACCCAAAAGATTAATAAATAGAGAGCTTAGTCAATTAATCGAAGAAAACTTGAGGATTTTAATAGAACAAACTTGTAAAATCAAACATGATTTAACAATATAAATCAAAAAAATAATTTTATAAGTAATAATTTTTTTAACTATAATTAAAGGTCATAGACCTGATAATTTATAATTTAATCATACTTGGTTGTCCTTAAAGCATTACTTAGAGATCATTAAGTTTATATAACTTTCCAATGATTAAGGTATTGTAGTATATAGGTTGATAAAATTTGAACTCAATCCACCAAGAAACACTATAGTTAACACATTAAAGTAAACTTAATCAAAGAGGTATAATTTTATGTGTATAAGAAATTAATAAAGCTAAAACAATGTAAAAAATTAGATTGAAAAAAAAATAACACATAGTTTTAATGCATGGTAAGAGAAGTCATGATTTAAACCATGTGACATGATTTATAATTGTTTTATAATTTGTGATCACCTAGTTTATGAAAAATTTTAATAATTTCAATTATAAACATTTCTAATACATGTTAAACTCTAAAATTCACATATTTATGGTGAATTTGAGATTCTAAAACAAGTTTTAATGAGTTATACTCATTTTATATCTTATCTTATAGAAAACTTTATAAATTTCATGGATATTCAATAATGGAATATTCCACTTTTATAATTCAGAGGAAAAATTATTTAAATCACTTTTTGATGATGAAACTTCAGTTATGAAATAGTAGCTTGAAAATTAACACCAATACATATATGTACAAGACAAACCATATATTTTCTAATATAAAATATATTTAAAAATAATTTATTGTAAATGATTTTATTTGGATTAGGTATCAATAATTGATCATTATTAAACCTTTTCCATGATATTTATTTGTATCTATAAATTATCAAAACTCATATAAACAATAATAATTAAATATAAAATATTTATAAAAAATAATAAAACATTCTTGTTTAATAGTTTTCTAAAAGATTTATGTACTCCAAATAATATACTAAATTAAATCAAAAAAACAACCCTGTAAAATCAAACACAGTATACCAACAATTATATATATATTTATATTATTTAATATAAAATATATTTTCTATCAATTTAACATATTTGATTTCATTTGGGTGCTTTATCAATAAGTGATCTTTGTTAAAAAAATTCCATGACCTATATTTTCATATATATATATATAAAAAAACAAAACATATATAAAAAAACTGAATTAAAAATAAATAACTTCTAAAAAATAATAAAACTTACATGTCTAACAAGTTACTAAATTTTTTAATAACACCTCCTAATAAAGATAAAATCCAATATAATGTGCATTCATTTAGGGAGAATACCCCTAGCATCCAAGGAAATATATAATATAAAAAGTTCACAATTAATGACATTATAATGAATATTAGTTCATAACTATCTCAGTGTTGTTACCTATCAAGAATGGAAAAAAACCAGCACCCAATCTCCATATTTTAAAATCTTTCACATATATATGAAAATATACTATAATTATTTACATAGTGCATATCCATTTAAATTAATTCTTAATCTATAAGATCATAAACACTTGTGGTCTCATTTTGAATAAGAAGCATGTATAGATACCTAATTAAATAAAAAAATATAATAAGTCACTTGAAATCATCTTTATTTTAACGAATGAAAACATGAAACATAAATTTACTTACATGGAAAACAAATGCAACACAAGCATATTGATCTCATCAAAAATAACATGATCCATGGTGTCATTTTAAAATATTCTTAATGGCTAGTATCTTCCAAAAATATCAGATGTTATCCAAAACTCATAAATATTATCCAATGAATAATAAACCTGGGATAATATTTTTATATCATCAAAAATCTTAAAATTATCAAAAAATTATTGGTTCCTAAAAAATTTATTTATTTTATACAAATTTTTTTTCTTTGAAATACTCCTATATAAATTAAATATCATAAATCATTATAAGTAATTTTTCATAAAATATAAATAATATTTGAAAAACAATGTATACCTTGTATGTCAGATAACAAAAATGGTTATCCATACAAAGTAAAAAAATGAACCATATGATCTCCAACTCTCATAACCTACTCAGTAGGCAATGGTAATAGAATAGTTGGATAATTATATCATGTACTAAAATTATTACATGACCCAACTACGTATTTTTGTGATCTAGAATCCTAACAAATATGTATAACTTCATACTATCCAATAAATTCATAGAGATCTCCATTATACAACTCACAGTATAAGGATAGGTCTGAATGAGGAGACAGAAGATCTAAGTAGGTAGGATCGGAAAGTTGTGCAAGCTACATAGGCTGTGATTTTCTAATCAATTTTTTAAATATAGTCTGTATTACAGATTGAATTTTATTGTCCATGAACTATTTTAGGTATTTTATCTTATATTTTTAAGAATCTATTTTGGGTCTCTTTATTTCTTACTTTGATGACTAAAAACTTTCCTAATACCGAAACTGGCCTCATATAATCTTACATGGTTGTGGGTTTTTAGCTTTCCAAATGTAGTACCTAATATTTACATGCTACCCTCAGGGATAAAATTCCTCTATAAATCAGTCTCATGAATTTTATCATGAAATGAAAAACTAAAATGTTATATTAGTGTTTTTAATTTAAAAAATAAAATCATTCATGTAAAATAAAAATTATTTTATTATAATTTTGTCAGTTACTAACTTTGATTTCTCTATAATATACTTCCAATTTGCTTTATTTATCACTCTATTCCATTTTTAATGGTGAGTGGGGGAGATGGAGGACTAAACTTAACCTCTTTTGAACCACTACTAGAATGATATATTAATGCATCAAACTTTTTTACAATCATTTTCTCCTCAAATAAATTATGATCTCCATGTGATGAAGTGTGAGTGTATAAGTTTTGCAACTAGATATCTTTATGGGATACTTGGGAGGCCTATTACATAAAAATAAACTAATAATTAATTGAGTAATATACATCAAATTTTATAATATAAAATAATTATCATTCCATAGATGCTTCATCGTGTCATATGGAGACAAATTTATTCCATGTATCTTCATCTAAAAATACATACTTGATTTAAGGGTTTTCATTTTATAACTTCCTAAAAACATAATTTTTTGTTAATTTTTCTTTAAAATATCTCCTTTGAATTACCTCTAAAGATTGAAATATTGTCTTAATTTATTTAATTTATTCAAAATTGAATGTCATATGTAACTAAATAAATTAAATATTAGTCATTTTAAATATATAATATTTGAAAAATGAGATAAAAATAAATCAATTGAGATATTTTACCATTATGGACTCCCACAGCTTATCTTTCACCATCTTTTCGAGAGACTTCCAATCAAGATATAAAATTTTATTCTTACAATAGATTTACCTAGTTATATAACTAGTAAAGTAAATTACATTTGGTTCAGTTGGGTTATTATTATTATCAAAATAAATATATAATCTCTAGTTTCCAAAAGAAATTTATAGTTTTGGTAAATGTATAATATCATGATTACCGACTCTAGAAATCAATTTCTCTATAGAAGAAGGAGAAGACTCCTACATAGGAGGCACATCAGTATACCTTCAATTATTTTTTGTAAATTAAATTATTTATTTCATTAAATAATTATATTATTAAAAATTTAACAATATGAAGAAAAAAAGAAATATACCTTGGTAAATTTTCTTCTTACTCTGTGTCTATCATTGAAATAAAAAATATATAATTAAATTCTATGTACTTTTATACAATTAGATAATTTAATATTTAAAAACAAATATTAAAAAAAATATAAGTAAAAAAATAGTGTCACATAATTGAAAGTTTCAGAAAAATTATTTTATGATGTATTTAATGACATTTTGGATCGTTTTGGTGGCTTTGGTAAATTTGGATCTATTGGGGTGCTATTTTGGTTTCATGGCATGGTTATCGATGGCTTTGATAGTCCCGTGGTGCAGTTCAATGGGTCTTATCTTGGTTTTTGTTGTCTATTTCTCTGTTGGGCAGGTCTGGACTTGGGTGTGGTTACAAGCCCATCCTGCTTATGTTTCCCTTTTCTTGTTCTTCCCCTTTTTTTTGGTTCTCACTAACCTAAAAGTGACTTATTTGAAAAATCAAAAAAAATAGTTTTAGTCAGTCAGTTAATATAAAAATTAATTCTCAAATGATAAAAATATTTATAAATTTAAATATCACTTTTATAAAAAAGTGTTTTCATATGCATAAATTTAACCAAAACATAATGATGTATGTTAGTTTTTTCAATCAAAAAAAATTTAGCCTTACCTATTGAATATAAAATCTAACACAAAAATCATATAAATAATCAATATATATGTAATTAATCATCCAAAAATTAATAAAAAAATAAAAAATTTACACATTTCAACTTTAAAAAATAAATAAAATATAAATATTTACCTAAATAGTTAGGAGAGTAATTTAGTGTTTTCTTATATCCCTTCAGCATTGTAATGACCCTCTAATTCTCATTGGCTTGAGAGCTCAACGAGTCATTACTTGGCCTTAAGCGACATCCCTGAGGTGCCAAAGGCTGGCAATAAATGCCAAAGGGTTTCAAAACACGTGGGGGATGATTTACCCTTTAAATGAAAACAACCAAAAAAGCATGAAAAATAAATATACATTTCAAAGAAACCAATATATGATGCATGATTTAAAAACAATATAGTTCAGCCATTTATTTCATAATAACCAACCCAAGTGCAATAGTGGAAACCAAACAAAATCAGAGTAAACAGCGGAAAGACAACCGGCAAGACTGAAAGACAACGAAGACTCCAAGGCTCCACAATCTCTTTGCTCCAACATCACGAACCATCCCAAGAATCACGAAGTAGTCCTATAAACATGTGACACTTTACCTTTTCCAACATCCCGGTATATGACATCTGAAAAAGCACCATCGTGCCAAAGTAGGGGGTGAGTAATGAAACTCAGTATTTTTCCCCCATCACTTCCCAACCCATGCCTCCGGGATAAAACATGTTAGCACAATTATATAAACCAATTTATATAAAATAGTTCCAAAACAGTTCACAGTATAAAAAGTTCCATGTCAAAACCATTTTCCAATTAAACCATTTTTTCAACCAAAACCATCGTTTCCAAGAAAAGAAACCAAGAAAAGTTTCCAAATCATAACCACATATTAAATTTGGCATAACCATTCCATTCCACATAATCACACCATCACCCATGCATGCACTGTTATGACAGTTCCGTACTCATGAGCGGTCTCTCGTCGATCTACCAAGTTATCACAAGGTAATTATTCCCCATGTGCCATTACACTTTTGGCACCAAGCACAAGGTCATATTTCAACCAAGCCTCATAAATGCAATATGAACACACACACCAAGTATGCCCAAAAACCACACTATTTCAACCATGCAAAAACCATTTCAATAAAACAACACTTTTATTGAAAACCTTTTTCCCCAAACCATTTTCCAAATTCAGAAAATCCATATTTTAAAATCACAATTTTAAAATCAAGAAACTAAAATACTTTGAACAAACCATTCATTCAATTTCCGCAATTTCATCAAAACCCATAAATCAACACTAAAGAAGATTTATAACATTCTTTACACCAAATTTCATAATAAAAATCAAGCAATTAAATCAATTTGAACTAATCCTTCAAGTTCTAAGAAAGAGGAATCGAGAGTGAAGCCACCTACCTCAACAAATTGGGCGAAACCAACCAACGGACAAAGAAAGCCAACAAAACCGAGTAGATTCTCCAAGAACTCTCCTTAAATTCCTTCCCCTAACACCAACAAGACCAAAACCCGACTTAGAAGTCATCCACTCCCTTAGATCTACCCACCTAGGTCGTAGATCTAAGGATCCAACAAGAGGGAAGAAGGAGATCTAAGAAAACAAGACAAGAACGAGACTTACCGTGATCAACCGGCCTCTAAACGCCAAGGCAACCCTCTGAATCGCTTCAAAAATTCCTGGTAAGTGTTCTCCCACTTTTCCCAGAGAGAAATCTCGAGCTAGGGCCATTTGGGAGAAAAAAAGAGTGGGTAAAATGATAAAACAGATTAGATCCTAATAAATAGGATCTAAGTGGACTTCGTGCACGGTTAGTCTGCATGGTTAGTTAATTCATGTGCTAACCATGTGGTAGTCATTTCCAGAGAGGGGCCCTCCACACAGCCTCCTCGCATGGTTTTCCTAAACCATGCGCACACTGTGCGGTCTCCTCTATCCAAAATACCACCACCTGCACGGCTTCCGCACGGTTTAGAAAAATGTGTGCATACCGTGCATCCCCACATTTTACCCTTTTATGCTTTAAAAGTCTCCCAAACTTTCCCCAATCATCTCCCATATACTTCATGAACTTAAAAATCATAAAACAAGGGTTACTTACCAAAAACCAGGGGTACTACAAGCATGATCATTTCACACAGTATGGTATGTGTCTACATTATATTCATTTTTATCATCCAGAAATCCTATGATAGATGAATAAGTATTATATAAATCCATAACATCATCATCAAACTCATCATCCAAATGAATTCTTTTACATTGAAAAACTATGGACCATTGAACATTTGATGGATCAATTAAATAAAAAAAATTTATTCCATGGGTCGCCAGGATAAATGGTCCCTCTTTAAAACTAAATCTTTCCAAATCAACCAGTGTAAAACAAAAATTATCATGTATCATGCCACTATTACTATCAACCCAGTTACACTTAAACATTGTGACTCAAATTTTAGTATAATAAATTTTCCATATATCCTCAAGAACTCCAAAATATGTCATTGATGCATAAATTGGGTTTTATCTTTTCACTCCAAAAATGAATTGTTTCAGAAATGACCATTACCTCACTATTTTGAATGGAACTCTTATCATCCTAATTTTTTATATAAAATGTGTACCCATTAATATCAAAACTAGACCATTTTATCACATTAAGATATGCTCCTCTATCCAACCATTTAAATATTTCTGATTCATATATATCAATGATTAATTTCAATTTAAACTATGAAAAATGATTTTTTGTATTCTCAATCATTTACTAGTTTTCATTTATTTGTAGATATAGTACCTTTAATTCCACAATATGTGATGATATATATGGATGAACCTCATCTGTGTTGTTAAAAATTTATAAATGTTCATGAATCACTTCATTGTTTGGAACAAACTTTACCTTTAATCCATGAATCCCTCTAAATTCACTATCAACTGTCATATTTAAATATATAGGGAGACCAATATGTTACACTTCATACAAATAATTAGTATATAACTCAATAAAATCTTTTGATGCATATTTTTTAACAATATAGGTCATCGTTCGATATATATTTTTAACATATTCCTTAAAAAATTTCATATATGATTCAAAAGGATACAACCAATGTTAATAAATAATCCCACATATTCTTATCTCACACACCAAATGAATTACCATATGAATCATTATATAAAATAATAGGTGAGAAATATATTTCTAATTGAAAAATTATAAGATCGGTTTTATTATCCAACACATCTAACAAATTTGGATAAATAACATTTCTACCATTGTATTTTAAAAAAATTACATTACCTAATTATTGTATTTCTGATAGGTTTCAGCAATATACCAATTAGTGTGACTAGTAGAAGTTGTTACATCAATACATGAAAGTTATAAGATTTCATACCTATTAATTTAAAATACTTCAATGACACCAAAAACTTCACATTTGAATAATATCCAATGGGTACATTAATATAATGTAGACACTGAAAAAAATTAATCTTCTCACTCTTTCTTGATGTGTGATAAGCCAGAGTTAAATTTGTTCTATTTCCTTTTTTAGTGGGAGCTAACTCCAAATGTATTCCAATTGATATCAATTCTAATCTAGCATTCAATCCATATTTTTTCATTCCTTTTATGTCTAAAAAATTTCCAATAAAACTATCACATAAGTTTTTCACAACATGAATAACATCAATGTTATGTTTCATCTCTAAAAATATTCAATAAATTAGTTTGAAAACGCTATATTATTTCTTCTATATATTTTCTTAATGACCATAAATTCCTTTATTTCCAAAATTGAAATCAATTTTTTTCACCCTATTGTAATATTATACAACTTAAAATGGTTTAGGGGGAATATTATATTCCTATAAACCATTAAATTATTTTATCAATCTACGATAAGGATGATCAATTCACAAAAATAATTGATGTCTCATGTAAACTATCTTTATTCAATTATGAAAGTAATAATATGAATTCTATTCTTCACAAATTGGACATTCCCAATGTCCCTCAATAATGTATCCAAATAATTTTACATATATATTAAAGGAGTTTATAGTGAACATTATCATAGAACACAAGATAAAATACACTTTCTTGTATATATAAAAAATTGTAACACTTATCTATCATAGAGTTTCAAATCATCAATCAATGGTGAAAGAGAAATATCAATATTTTTTTTTAGATATTTTGGTCTAGAAAACATCAATCTCATCATGACATATTTTTCTTTATACATATATATGGGGATAAGTTTTAAACTACCAAAAACATTGGCCATGAACTATGTTAGCTACTTAGGCCCTGATATGGATTTGTTTCATCTATGCACAATACCATTCTGAGATTTCTAACTTCATTTCCAAAATTAAGAAATTTTTTATAAAATCTCTTCTACTATGGTGAATTAGTAGGGATATATAAGTTATCATCAAATATATGATCATATGTATTCCATATTAATATTTTTTCCATCAATTGAGTTGTCAAAAATACTCTTCAAATGAGGAATTATTGGAAGATACCAAATTGATTTAGTAGGAGGTTTGATTAAGGTACCTAAGAATAAATCAGAGTTGAATTATTGGAATTATTATAAAGAATTATTTTAATGAATTATTAGAAGGTACTAAATTGATTTAGCAGGAGGTTTGATGTCAGTAACTAAGAATAAATTAGAATTTAATTTTTCATCTATTTTATAGAATGATGTCCCACATTTAAGACATTTTAATAAACAATCATACTCCTTTCTATATAACAAATTGTCATTGGGAAAATCATATATCTTTTTATACCCCAATACCAATTGTCACAATATTTACTTTAACTCATAATTGGAATCTAGAAGTGTGTTACCTTTTGGAAGTAAATATTTTAAAAGTGAAAGAAACTCATATAAACATTTATTAATCCACCAATTTATTTCTTTCAAGTTAACTAATCTAAAAACTACTGATAAAACTATATATTTAGTGAAACCTGGTAATAATAGTTTCTAAGAATCTCTATACAATCATTTTATAGTTTTTTTTATTATTTCAATGCCTAGATCATGAGTTAATTAATCAATATGATCCTATATATATTTCTGAATATTTTCATAAATATTAGATGTTGAAATTTTGGTTCTTTCTCCATGATTGATCTAACGTGTATAATAATGGATAAAACCATAGTAAATTATATGATCCTTGATTTCTCAAGATTTTAAATTTCTTATATTCAAACACTATACACATGGAAATAAAATCAAATATATGTTTTGAATATTTCATTTAAAAAATTCCAAGAACTCTTCAACTCCTTTTTTATATTCCTCAGTGATTCATCATAAATTTATCCAATTATTATCTATTAAATACCTAAGACCAAAATATAAAAGTCTAATATATTAAAAAATATAAATATTTAAAAACATGTATAAACAAATAAATTTAAAATATTAAAACTTGTAATCAAAATGATTGGTGATCAGGTGAAAAATATCAATAATTACAGGGAATCAAAACAAAAATAAATTACTCTAGCTATTTATTTTATTTAAATAATTAATTATAAAACTATTATTTCTGATCTTATTAATAGAATAGGGATACTTTTTTCATGTTCCAATAGATTTTTTTAAATTGACTATCACACAACACCACTTCTCTTCTACCTAGATCCTTCAATATAGAAATCAATGTTCCTCTTTAGTCAACATATAATAAATAAAATTAAACATAAATTCAAAATTTTCATTATAAAAAACAAAGGTAAATTTTATAGGGTAAAAAATCTAGGTCAAATGATGCATTGACTACAATAAGAAGAAAATAGAAATAACACATTAATTGAAATCCACAAACCCAATATGGTAATATGGGATGGAAATTAATTAAGAATTATTTTTCACTATTATATAATATTCAATAATTTAAAAAATGACTCTTCTAATATATTAAACCCAAAAAAAGTCAAATTATTTTTTTTATATTAATCTTCATGAAAACCATTACCAATAGTAATATAGTTTTCACTAATTTCAAGATGCGATTAAAATAAGAATCTCACATCTAAAAAGTTGATTTAATATCCATAAATTTTATGTTTATATATTATTTACTTACAAAATAAATAGTTTAAGGATATTCATATAAATCACATTCATAAAATAACGTAATGAAGATTAAAAATGAGAGTGGTTATCATTATCATCCAATATTTATTTTGGTTCAAATGAATGGTAAAAAATGTGATATATTAAGTAATAAAATTTTATTGAATTATATAAATTATATTACGACATATATGACTATATTTTCTTGATATTTTTCATTCTGATCAGAAAATATATAATTTGGTTAGAATAAAAATAAAAAATATCATGGCTACTAGTTTCAACTAATATGTGTGTATATATATATAATTGTTTGGAAAAAAATTGATAATTACATCAAATAAAGACTATATAAAATTAAAAAACATTAATAAAAAAATTTATACTTAAAAATAAAATGCATAAAAACAAATGAATGAATAAATAAAATTTATAATAAACAGATAACTAATTTATTTTCAAAATTAAAAAAATAACATATAAAATTCAGAGTTTGATATTGAAAATTTGATCATGAATAGAAATATACTCCCTCGAGGTCGGTGGTAGGGTGAACACTGTAAGATTGAAGAAACATGTTTGTAAAAATGAGCAACAAAAAAGAACAAAAAACCATGATTTGCGATTTTCAGTCGAATGGAATAGGGTTTACAAGAACTAAATATTTTCATGGATCATGAAACAAGGATGAATGAGAAAATATATCGGATCAATGATTTGAAAAAGATGATTAAAATATAATAAATTTTCCTTAGAAGATCATTGGGTGGCCAATGGTTTTTTGGTCGACTGGAATAGGGATTCTAGAAAATAAATATTTTCATGGATCGTGAAACAATGAAAAAGGATAATAGATTGAGGATCAATGATAATGAAAATATGATCAAAATTGATTAAAATAAACTAAAATTAAGTTATAAGATCATAATGTGGTTGTTAGTGAATTTATACATCTAGAGGAAATAGATTTCTAAAAAATGAAATGTGGATTTTGGGTTGTGATTGTTTTTTAAGTGTTTTGACATCGGTTTTTAACAAAATATACCAACCTAAAAAAATCAATGTCAGTTTTGAAGGAATTAAATGTTAAAATTCATTATAAAAAACCTTTAATGTGTATTTTATACAAAACTAATGATAAAGTTACTTTAAAAGAACTTTTAGGATATGTTCCCTTCAAAACTGATGTTAAAAGGTTTCCACGTAAATTTTAATATTTGTTTAAAAGAAACTAGAATTATAACCTCAATGTTGAGTCCAATATCAATACTATTGTATTAAACATTATATTTATTTTAAAGGAAAATATATATTTAAATATCATGGGGTTACATTATACCACCTTAAAAAATGTTTCTTTGTAATTTTATCTCATGCCCAATAGAAAGGGTTTACAACATTTTGAAAATTAATTCCAAGGAGTGAAAGATAAAACATATGATCATGAAAGGAAACCCTTTTTAAATTAAAAATACCTTTGTTAAAAATCCACATAATAAAAAGGGATAATAAGACATCCTTTTTAAAAGAGTAGAACTTAAATATGAAGGTCACCTAAAATAACACATTATGAGGGTCTAGGATAAGGATAACATTTAAGGGAAATGAAAATATAGACCTGACCAAGGATTAATAGAGAGTGATAGAGAGAATGTTCATAAGAAATTTAATGAACATAAAACCATAAATTAGTAAGTAATAAATTCGAACATCAATTCATCATAAATAATGGTAATAGGAAAACATTTTTATTTCAAAATCTTTTTCCTAGAGTTGAGGTATTATTTTACTATCAAGATAGAGAGAACAATAAAATATACTTTATTTCTTTTTTTCTCATAAGCACAATTTCATCCTTTGGTAGAGATTCTATAAATTTCCACTTTGATCTAATATCTTATTCAAATAAAAAAATATTCAAGAAGAATTTCTCATGTTTGGGGCACTAAAATTTACTTTTAATAGACCAAAAAATATGAAAATGGAAAACAAGTTATTCCTCATATATTTAGACATTAATCAAACACAAATCTTTTATCACAAGATAATATAATATCCAATATATATAAATCTTTATACATCAATTTTCTAAATTTCAAATAATAACACCCAAATTTCAACTTAAATAATTTTATTTATATCTAACATTAAAACACTTCAAAATATGATTGGACAAAATTGAAAACCAAATATTAGACTTATTTGATCACTTATTATTCCAAGATAAACATAACATTTATCACTAAATAAAATCAATCACTATAAATGTATCAAACCAAAAATGTATATTCCTTGTCCACATATTCCCTAAAATATACTAATAATTTCCCAAAATAAAGTAACAAAAAAAATATTAATGATTCTAACAGATAATTCAACATTTATTCCTAAAATAAAATCCCATCTTAGAAAAAATGATTTCCATTTGCCTTAATCATATAATTTCCCCAAAATACTGAACTTATTCAAAATTAAAATTAATCACATAGTCGCTAAATAACTTTTCAATTCCCTGGTTATCTATATTATAAATCATATGTTCCCAAAATGTAAACAAAATATCCCAATTAACTAAAATTACCTTAACATCAAAGATCATATTTAACCATAATGATTTTAAATACCTTTAAACTTATTTCTATAAAATATAAACTGATTACTCCTCAAATAAAATTTTCAATAAAACACATACTAAACCCAAGGGTTGTATTATCATAAATGTATCCCAAAATACTCTTAATCATATTAAACATCATCACATATAACCCAAAAAAGGGTATCTATGAATTTAAACTTATGATCATCCTTTAACTTATAAACCCATTATGGTATTCATAAATCTTAAGTTAACCACACATGAAAACATCATAATCTACAAAGTTATCTGAACCCAAATATGATACCAACTATAAGAACCTAATCCTTATTCAACCCATAATTCTTCAGGTTTATAGTTTTAGAAAATTAGGTCATAAATATTAGGTAAAAACCATACATTACAAAGTTTAAATTTTCACTTAGTATCCATTTTTTCACAATACAAAACTTTTAAAATGAAACACAATTTATTTTCATGAAAACCTTCACAATTTTTAACTTGACTTCATAATTGTTCCCACAAATCCTCACACCCTATAAAAACATTTTAAAACATTATATGAGAATAGAAAACTCAGTAAGGTAAATAATGAAAAGAAACATGTCAATATATTTCAAAAACATGATATCATATAAGAGAGTTTTCCTATAACATAATAAACCTTGAGTGAAAATAATTTTTTACATACACAAAAAATCGGATTTACTACCAAATTTTTTCATAAAAACACCTTATAAAAAGATATAAAGGAAAAAACATAATCAATAGTGTTTCTTAAATACCAAAAGTACCCATTAAAACATTTCCTTAATAACATACATTTTTATCCTTAAAGGGAATTATCATTAATTTAAACAAAATATCATTATCTTATCTTATGAAATCAAAATATTTCCATGAAAAATAATTATCAAAAATAAAAATCCATGTGGGTATCCACGTACATAATCTTCATATAACCCTTATTATATCCCTTACAATTGGAATAACTTACTCAATTAATTCCAACATAATCTTCCAGAGAACATAATCATTACCCAACACATCAAAGATCTATATCGGTCTCACTCATCATCATAAACAATATAAAAGGAAAAAATCAAAGATAAAACACATATAATCTTAAATTTAAATCATAAATTATTATACAAAATATTTCATTTAACAAATCTATAGAATCACTTTTAGGATTTATGTAAAAAATTATGATAAAACCCCTTTTTCTTTGAAATTTTTTTAAAAATATTCCTCTAAGAATAGAAAATAGGTTATTATTTTTAAAAACCATGAAAACTTAAATAGTAATATTTTTATAGAATGAAAATCATGATGGTGAGAAATATCTATCATACCGTATACATTAAAATAGAACATTCCTTTTTACTTTTTTAAATAAAGTCAAAATATTCCATATGAAATAAATGAACAGATTTCTTCTTAAAAAACTTTGAAATAAAGTCAAAAGTGACATAAAATATCCTTTATTATTCATTTATGTGAATAAAAATACATCCATAAAATAATTTTAAGAATATTTAAATGGAGGAAAAAATTTATAAAATAAATCTATAAAATATTTAAAACAATGTTTCAAGTTAAAGTATCCCATACCTTGAGTTTGACTTTTCTTGTATATTATTTATATTAATGAATAATAAAATTATTCTAATTATTCAATTTATTGATAACATTTCTCACATTTATTATAACTTTTATTTCACTTTATTTATGTTGTACTTGATTTATTAATTATTTAAGTTTACTTTCAATGTTTTGAGCATGGCAAGTTCATAAGTCCAAAATGAATTTGGTATGTTGACTTTGGTCAAAATGATCATGATTATATAATTACAAAAATATTAAAAAATGTTATAATTATAATTTTTATACATTAATTATACTTTTATAACCAACTATGTAATATTTTTAAAAAACAAATAATTGGGTTACAATCATGGAGATGGTAGGGTGTACGTACGCATAAGTAGCATTTCCAGATTTCAACAAACTTAAGGGAAAGAAGGTAAGTATAATATTAACTTTATATAATTATTATTATATCATAAATATTATATTATTTATTTAAATACACCAATCTATTCAATCCATGTGAGGGGGTGATGAAAAATAAAATGCATTGGTTCATGCGTGAGTGATGTTTTTATTTTTTATTGGATATTAAAGAAACTATTATAATATGTATTTACAATTAAAAATGAAATTTATATCATATATATCATATTATCAAATTTTTATCCATCTTTATGACCCATTATAAGATTTGGTGATAAAAAATCAAATACATCATATCCCGAGGTGGTGGTTTGCACGTACACCTGATAGATGTTTTTAGATTTTTGTTAAATAGTTAAGTAGATGAAAAATGGATTACATCATAAAAATAAAAACAATATAGTCTATATAATATTTTTACATTATTATTTCATCATGTTTTAATAATATTTTAAGGAAGTAGAAGAAAAAAATAAAAAATGCCTTATTAAGAATTGTACATCTTTTTCAAACAACCTCCCTACGTTTATACATAAATTCTTACTAGTATTATTTTCTAATCAAGTCAATACCTCTCATGTATGGGTAGAGATATCAAGAAGGTATGTGGGTATGTATTTTCCAAGATAATAGTATCTTTAAGTGTGGAGAAAATATGAGGGTGGTTCCCTTTTATAAGTTCGTGAGATGAAACACTTGGAATTTTTCAAAAATTAAAATATGTTTTTTGATCCTTATAAGGGATTACACCCTGAAAGGGGGTGAATTTGGGTAAATAAGTTTAAAATAATTCTTCATTTAATGAGGATATTATTCTCTCACCTTGATGAATGCTTATATTTCTCTCAATATTTCCTCTCAATGAGTGGTGAAAGTAGTAATGACACATGGTATTTTTCTTGGTCTACCCACACTGGGCTATGGGAGTATTCACATCAATGTTACTTCGAACTAAATTCACTAAAATCTAACTAATTTACAAGAATAAGTTTTTAGAAGTCTCACTAACCCCCCCCCCCCCGGTTCACTACCACAAATAGTTTGATAACTCACTTCCCTCCTTCAACAATGAAATCACAACTCCATTTGTTGAAACTTTACTTCTCTACATTAATATGATGAAAACCAACACCAACATTATTGTTTCCATTCAGAATATAAAATTTTAACTTCCATATTAAGAATCGAACTCCTAGAATTGAATTATCTTTGACCTTCAACCTTACTGATGAGATCTTTAATAACCCCTTGTTCTTATTCCCTTCTTAATATTCAAAATCATGTTATAGATCTCTATTCTTACCATCATCTATTCTTCACTTTTTAAATAACTCAATATATGTTACTACATAAAAATGCCAATTTTGCGGTGGTTTTTTTGGATATCGCAGCGGTTTAAACTGCCGCCATATGCTTCTACGGCAGTTTCCAAAAACTGCCGCTAAATTGCGTGTTGGGAAACTATTTGTAGTAGTTAAATCGCTTTAGCAGCAGTTTATGGTAACCATCGTAGTTAGCGCATTTTTGTGGTAGTTATATTGTTTCTTATGGCAGTTTTTCTGGGCAAGCGATTTCTTTTTTTAGCGGTGGTTAAAACCACCCCTAAAAATAGTAATGGCCTGCTAGGGAAAACCGTCGCAAAAAATAATATAACCTCCATGAAAAAAGTGCAGAATATGGGCCACTATAGCAGCAGTTAAAACCGTCGTTAAATTTAAGAGCGTTGTGGTAGTTAAAACCACTGCTAATCGAAAAATATCGACATTTAGCAGTAGTTAAAACCGCCGCTAAAGAGCATATTTAAAAAAAAGAACCAGTTTTTGGAGCCCCTATACCAGTGCCTTCAAAAAAAACATTCCAAGAATACCAAAATACCAACAGAATACATACTACAGTTGATATGAAAAGAGATGCTTAACTAAGTATAACAAAATGAATCATTCAGTGAGTAAAATAATTGAGATAAACATATCACATGGAATAATCCTAGTATTCAATAAAATGTAGTGGTGAATTTACAAGTTTACCCCTCTCCTACTCTTATACCACTTTCCCTTTTCTATTTCATCTTCTAGTTATTTTGATTTCTTTAACCTCTTGTAAAATTCAAAAAAAAATTAACATAGGTTCATCCATATCTCTGTCATTAGACACCCAATTAAAAATATGAAGGAATCATTAGATAGTTCAATGTAATCCAAAACCCACTCATATATCCTACTTTAGTTTCCTATTGGATCATTTGTGTTGTATAGGCATAGACACAATTTTCATACTATTATAGAACTAAACCATTTCTCATTTTCCTCCAAAAATCTTGAAATATGAAGCTGATATCGAGAGAGGCTTCATCTATGACCTTTAGGTTGGTAATCACATTATTTTTTCCTTTGGGGTTCGATGTTTCATAATTAAGCCACTGTGTCACAGACCATATTTGGTCAAGCATCTCTATTTAAGTGATTTCTGTATTTAAAATTGACCATTTTAGACTCATATGTACTAGTTGATCCTTGATTGGATGTTCACATGTTGTGTGAAACTTATATGGTCACCCATTGGGTAATCTAGGTTAAATGGGACAATGTGATTTTTTTCAAATGTTGGTACTCCCACATATCTTCTGGGATTGTTCAAGAATGTAATATCCTTTTATATATGATTATTTGATAGAACCCAAGGCATCCCTCAAGTGCTTAGACCACTTATAGTTTGAATTTCTACAGTAGGAAATCTCCTATATTAACATGCCACCATCTAAGTGACTCTATTGAGATTGTATATGGGTTTCCCATGTTTTAATGAATTGAATGAGTTAAATGTAACTGAAAATTATAAATGGATAATTAATCATAGGTTTCCTTTCTTAAAATAAATCAACTGGTTTAAAATGGAATTACCCCAAGTAATTATAATGTCATGCTCTCGATTTATGCGTTATAAAATGCTTCATACGAATTGTAATATTTTAAATGGGAATTGAACATGGATAAAGACATGAACAAGAGGTTATTCCTTATCTATTATGACATAAATGATTATTCCTTTATTATGTATATGGTGTAGATCGAAGATATAGATGTGCGGTAATTCCCCTTGCTAGTTATATTTAATATATGCCTTTATAGAGGTTGTGGTATTATGGTATGAGATTCTTGAGCAATTAGATATCACAATTCCTTACATCAGGTGTAGAGCATAGTGTATCACAAAATTGTTACTATATAATTATTGTGATTTACTCACCACCTTCCATGACTAGAATTTTGACCTGATGGCGCACTCAACATCCCATGTGTTTTTTGTGGCGTCTCTCTCTCTATTGGGATATAGGGAATGTACCCAATTACATGATCACATAGGCTTGTTAGACTGGTTAGGGATTACTGAGTTATGCCATGGTCTATTAATCAGTATTATTATAAGTATATGGCTATATAAATCTTCACATACCTTAGAAATATAGGTGTATGAAATATATATAAACTATATATATGACAACTATATATAGTAACTATTTAGATTTCTATTCCATATATGTGTCGATATACTTAAACCCTCCTACAGTCCTTTAGGAACATGCTTGGGTGGTTATTTATTTATTCCTTAGTTACTCAGAAATGTGGGGTGTAGTATGTTGGTGGTAGACCCTTTATCATGGGAATAATAATGTGGTAATATTTTCTTGGGATTAATTTATAGTGGTATTCTCTGTGGAATTATTATAAATGAAACATAACATAGGAATTAGGTAAAATCATCTCTCGCTTGGGTTATTCTAGGTGGAATTATTATACTTGACACTAAAGATAGAAAAAATGTAAAATAATCTCTCCCATAGATAAGGGTTCCTAATTTTTGAAGAGTGATGGATCAGGTTCAAGTATCATATTTTTTCACTCATGTGATTTCTTTGGAAAAGGTTTCTTTACTGTAGTTTCCTTAGAAGGAATGGAATCTGGATCTTAATATATTGTAACTCCCGTTATGCATCCTAGATATTTTGATGTGTAGAATATAATAGAACTGATCAGGCACATTCCTTCAAAGGAAAGAGTGTCTCGTGAAGGGGGTTAATATATTCTATCAAGGAATATGAATGCTTATAACAAATTATTTTTGATAGGGTAGTTGATGTTATGAATGTTAAGTAGTTGATCATGTGGTTTATTTAATAATTTTGTAGGGTAGGGGGTTCTAGAGAATCTACTAGGAGTTTACCATTGGCATTTCATGCCTACTGAGATAATGGACATAGTCATTCACACTACCTGACTATTCTTGGTGGCCACTTTGGAAATGGTGGGAAAACCCCATTTCAGATAGTGTAGATGAATTTCCCCTAATCTCATATCAGTATCTATGGATTACAACTATTTTTTTTAAATTTTGGATACTAGGAGTATGCCACACTAAAGGGTGATCTATCTTAAACATGTTAGCAAGATGCACATTCTCATCCCTAGGGATTGATACAAGATCATAACTAAGAATTACTTATTAGAAATGGAAATGTAGTGGTAAATGCATTAGGCTAAAAAATGTAGGATAAGTTATTATAATGAAAAAATGAATTTAGGAAAAATTAATCATAAAAATGAATTATCACAATAAAGAGTCAATATATATGGTGCATACCACACTCGAGAAATCAATACATAAAAGGAAACATCAGAAAAAAAATAAAAGACATAAAAGGAAACATGATAAATCTAGAAAATGTTAGGTCATGAAAATGTTTGGAGGCAACTATGTGCCACACAAGATACATATACAAACTGACTGTTATAATATTTTTCCACAATCAACAATACTACTAATCACTATCCGATGATGAACAGATAACGTCACCCTCTTCACCTCCATCTCCACTTCCCACTACCACCTATAAGAACATTATATTGAAAATTAAATAGTTTTGTATATTTATACTTAAACTTAAAAACAATAAAAGTTTTAAAAATAAATTATTTTCAATTTTTGTGATTTACCTTCTCACCACCAGTCGATGCAATACCATTGAGGGGATACATGCTCATCTTCTGATGTATATCAGTCAACGCTTTCTATAAAGCAAATATCTGAGCCCCCTAGTCTTGAACTATGTTTTGTAGAGAAATAATCTCTATCTGAGAATCTTCGGGTATAAAATGACTATAACCATGAGTATATGCAGCTAAAATCCCTGATATCCTACCAAAGACCTCAGATGGTACGGGTACCAAACCCATCATGCGCACTCTACCAGGATGCTTCTTCCAAAGGACTTTAGCAATCGGGTCATCCTGAGAGACTGAGTAGAACTACCCAGTATTAGGATCCCATATTTCTTTAATTTTTACCTATAAATCAAATATCAATATATATTAGCATAGTTAAAACTTATAATAAGTTATTATAATGAAAAAATGAGTTCATACCCCAACTTCTTTGGCAGGATTATTAACAAAACTTGCATCAGATTTTTTGTGAACATCCAACCACACTTCAGTTCGGGGTGCTTCGTGCCCTAAACTCTGTGACTGCATTAAACAAAAATAAATAAAAAGTTTAATATATTAAATCGATAATATTATCTTATAAATATTTAAACAATTGAAAATATTACCAGAGTCGATCGGCTTCTAGAAAATCTTTTTGATCCCGCAGTGTGAGGGATGACTTGCTTAGCCCAGCTTGATGCATTCTTTCTTGAGAGATCCTGAAATAAATAAAATTAAATTTAATATTAATGTATTCAATGTAATATCCTATTCATATACATGTATAAATGTAAAATGAGTTTAATATAATAATATATATTTAAATACCATCTTCTTCTCATCATGATTTTCTGTCAACAAAAGATTTCTATTGTTCTTTGGGTACTCCATTGGGTAGCTTCTCATACATTTGTTGGATGGTCAATGAAGTATCATTGAAATCGCTCCACAATCTCCATTTGAAGTCTTTCCATTTCTTACCAAGATTTTTCAATGTCCACTTTCGTGCTATCACATCAGCAACTGTAAAGTGGAAAAACATTTGTATACAGAAATTCATTTTGAACATATTAATAACATGACATTCAATTACACTATAATGTATTAAAATTGCCTTTATTTGGGAATCAAAAACTTTATTTTTCCAACTTTGAAGTATACGTATCCAATCATCATAATAAATAGGAAGCTAAATGGACTCCACTGCCATCTGGCCTAGAATTTGGCCAAGTAATCTTGTGGCGTCATCCGTAGGGACCCCATATGAATCAAATAGGAAAACTATCTTCTATCCATTCATATTCCACACATCTGCACTTTTTATATTTTTCTCCATAGTTTCATTTTTCATCTTTAATGAACAAAAAATTAGTATAAAAAAAAGTGAAATATATTTATTTATATTAAAATTTGAACCTATAATAGTGACCCTTCAGTATGCCCATGATGAACTAAAAGTGGCACGCCATCGCCCCACTGCAGAGGCTACTAAAGCGGGAGTCGATGACTCAGCTTTTAAATGGATTCTCACAGATAGTGTGAGAGATAATGTAGGGGGAGATAGTGCAAGGGGCAGGCAAATGGTGGCTCATATGTCGTAGGGAGGCAGACAGATGGATCGTCATCTATCGCAGTAGTGGATGAAACAGTATATCGCTTCCTCCTCGGAATTCCTATCATTTAATAAAATAAAACTAAGTTCAGAACATATATTTCAAAAAAAAATCAGAAAAAAATTAAAAATGATAATAGATTCCCAGTACTAACAAAAAAATATACATAACAATGATAATTAATGATTGCACGAAAGAAATAAGTGGTTGCTGAATGAATAAATAATTGTACATACAATAATTTTCCCCTTCAATCATGTTGGTTTCTAGCTCCATTACTTCATCCACTTTGTTAGACTAATATTTTTAATATCATGATAGAAAAATAATTATGCTTCTTGTTATTGATGAGATTCAATTTCAGAGGTCAAATCTTCCACTTCATCACCCCTATCATACAAATATCTTTGTAGTACGTGAGAAACTACACTCCACCATTCATCCACAACATCATTCACATAATATACCATTTTTTATTGTGATGATAAGATGTTTGGATCATGCGGTTCATGATCACCAACATCCATCAAGCGATAGAAGTTCGCAGAAGTAAATTGCAAGAAATCTCTTTTAACACATCCGATAATATCGACCTAATTTCATTTGAGTAAAACAACTGAAAAATTTCTGTGGTAGTTTAATTCAATAATATCAGTCATCTTTCCATAGTATCCCACTTTTTCAAATGTAGATATACCACTATTATGTGTTTTCAAACCCCTTTCTCAATCGACTGTAGGAAATCTAAATCCATTCACATTATAAGCGTTGAACTTTCTAACTTGTTTTAGAGGACCTCAAGCAAGAAACTTCAAATATTCTGAAAAATATGCTCGAGTATCAGTATTCATGATCTAAAAAACGAAATATACTTTATTATATTTACAAAATATATGTGTCAAACTAATATTCGTATTTATTGAAATATTTATAAACTTACACATCGTGCAAACCATTCTACAAGCTCTTTATTAACAGTTTTTTTATATCTTTCTCATTTCATGTTCGAACACTCATTCATCTCTTTTTTTATAGCATCAACTCTTCAATAAATGGATCTACAATTTCACTATTCAGTAGCACATATCTATGTTCCTGTAATAATTCCAATTCTGTCAGTGTCGCATTTGGGATCCTCCAAACTGGTCGGCCAATAGTAGGAAATATTATTGATTTCCGATGTATTTTAGATGATTCGATGTGTCATCAACATGTCCAACTCGATTAAATATTGTCACAATATCATCTAAGTATCTAGAACAAAAGGTAAGAGACTCCTAAGCCAAATAGCCTTCAGAAATAGAGCCTTATGGTTGAGCTTTATTTATCACGTATGATTTCAAATTCCCAAGATATCTGTGAAATAAAATAAACATAATTATGCATTTAATTAAGTGAAAAAAAAATTTACTTAACTAAAAAACATATAAATAAAGTATCTCTCAATTGGATACATCTATCAATAATGAATGGGGTCTCCTATTTTAGCTTCCTCAACCAAATGCATAGTTAAATGCATCATGACAGTAAAAAACGATGGAGGAAAGATCATCTCCATTACACAAAGGGTCAATACAAACCTCTCCTAGAGGTTGTAAAGCTGAAATGGATGTAGAGATTTTTCAAATAGTTGTCTGAAAAATGTGCAAAATTGGAGTACAATAGCAGTAACTTTTTCATGTAATAATGTACGCAATGCCAATGGTGGTAACTATTGTAACAAAATATGTGAATCGTGACTTTTCAATCCATGTAAATTATGATTCTTCAAGTAAATACACCTTGATATGTTACTTTAATACCCATTAGATACCTTCACATTCTTTAAAAATCGAAGGAATGTATCTTTATCCCTATTTTTCATTTTAAAAATTATCGACGCATACTTTTCATTCTCACTTGGCCAGAGATCACGTTTTATGTTCATAAATTGAATGACTTTGCAAGCATTGAGATGGTCCTTCGACTTTCCATGCTCATTAAGAAATTTGAAAATCAAATTTTCATAGATTATTCTCAATATGCATTACATCAAGATTATGCTGCAAAAAATTAAATTCCCAATACAAAAGTTTAAAGAATATACTTTTTTCTTCCATTGTTGCGTTCTGATTTCACTTGATGATGCACTAAAACCCATTTCATACATTCATTCAAATGATGAACCTTTCTAAATTCTATTTCAACATTTTCAAGTTGTGTTAATATTTTTGAACCACTTAACAACTTTGGAGGTGGTCTAAAATCAATGAAACTATTAAATTTTGATCTATTCAGCCGAAATATATGATATGCACCAAGAAATCTTCCATGGCACAAGAAGCACCATTTTCTACTGTGAGGTAGCCGTTTGAGCTCAAAATCTAAGTTACAAACAGAATAATCCAAACCCATGTAAATTTTCCAACCAGATAAATTCCCAACCCCAGGGAAGTCACTAATGGTCCAGATAAAGTAGCATGCATCTTGAACATTGTTTTAGAAGAATCATCAAATTTCTCAACATCGTTGCTCTATAACTCCTGTAATTCTTAAATAAAAGGCTTCAAGTATACATCAATAACATTTCCAGGCATTTTTTTCTATTAATAATCATAAAAATGATAAAATATGTTTGTTGCATACACATCCACGGAGGTATATTGTAATGGATCAAAACAACTGGCCAATTTCTATAAATAGAACTCGAAGTCCCAAATGGGTTGAATCCATCAGCATCCAATCCCAGTTGAACATTCCTTGGATCAGCTAAGAAATATGGATTTAATGAATAAAATGTATTACACAATTTTAAATCTCATGGATGTATCATTAACCCATCATTTTTATTATCTACAGAATGCCACTTCATGTGTTCGGTGGTTTTTGATGACATTAATAATATTTTCAACCGAGGCTCTAAATGAAAGTAATGAAAAACCTTTTTAGGTGTGTTCTCTTTCTTCTTCTTTATAAAAGTATGTTGATTCATACTTCCAACATCACCCATTGACTGAAAACTAAAAGGAGAAAAAAAAATCAATTATATCTACTTGAATCCTCTTGCCAATAAATCATACAATCATTGGGAAATACATGTATTTTTGTATAATTTAGACCAATCCTGTTAAAAAAATCATATCATAAAAATACTCAGGGATTTTTCCTTTAGGAAATGCATCACGCAATAATTCCAATATCATGGACATTGCCTTATTTGTAATTCCACATATACATTTGATATGGTACAACTTTAGCATAAAAGAAAGCATTGAATATTTTAAACATCCACTATACAAATCTTGATTTCCATCATCAAATAAATCATGAAACATATTTTCCTCAGTGAAGTTTTCTCTTACATTTCTATCCATAGAATCAATAGGAGGATCCAATGATATTTTATAATCTTGACCTGGTTGTGTTAGAGTCTCAAAAACATCACTTTTCACATTGCAATTTGTAGCACCCTCATTTGGTTGTTTTATTATGTTTTGATGTCGATAGTGGTGTCCTTTAGTGCCGAATGCATCATTTATGAGGTTTTTCATTTCATTTTTCATTGTTGAAGAAGTTGGGAGCTCATTATATTGATTAACATCAGTTCTCAACCTTTCTATAATGTTAGATTCTCCATGCCAAATCCAACACAAATATTGATCAGGGAATTACTTTAGTATTAAATGTTCATAAAATTCATCTCTCATAAACCATCTTCTAAATTTAAATTTAGGACATGGATATCTTATTCTCCCTTCAATTGATCGATTATAAATTTCAAAATCTAAAAACTACATCAAACCCTTAACATACTGAAATGTGTTCCTCAGTAATGTGATCCAACTTTTATCCATGTTTATCAAAATATGCCAACACAATATTAAAAAAATTAAAACATGTAGTTACTACTAAATAGGGAAAGAGATTCATATATGATATTTGAAAAATATATAAATATGTTACATAAGGATTTCCTATATAAATACATATGGTAAATCACCCACTAGAAAACCAAAGTACAAATGTGCATGCATGTGTATGCTTATACACATGTGATTACAAAATCACTTGAAGAAATAAGAAGATAGTGAGTATTTTCTTAGGAAATATTCATTTTAAGAAGATAGTGATTATTTCTAGATATATTTGTGAAAGTTCAACATTAGTAAAGAAGTTAAGAGTTAAGATGAAGCATTATATTAAAAGTCAACTTGCAGAGCATTGGGATATTTTCAAGCTGATCATTTTGAAATAACAGTTAGTTGAATTGGAAGTACTATCTTCTACAATTCATGAGAGTATACTGAACCAACTTTCACACAAAGTTATAAATTATATTTAGTGTAATCCGTTGACTTTTATTCCTTTTATAATAGGAACTATAATTTCTAGTTTCAGAATAATGTTGAAAAATAGGTTTTTCCCATTAACATTATATAGAAATAAATAAAATATAAAACATGTACTTTATTAATGCACAAAATTTGTAAAACATGGTATAAATATGTATTTTCTGAAATAATTACAATTCAAAACTCATTCATTTATCCTTAAAACACTAGCAATTTTATAAAAAAATCCTTACATGGTTTAAAAACATATCAAAGGAATTTCTAATAATGGATAAAAAATTTATAAAAAAAATCCCCTCACTTGAAATCTTTAACACAAAAAACTCAAAGTAAGTAAGGAAACAAAGATAACTGTAGAACTAATATCAGGGTTGAATATAAAAGGAAACCTCATTTTTGTGAGGTCTTCAAATTGATATGGCACAATGATGCTAACTGTAGAGTGGTTAGAAATCAAGTTGACCCCCCTATTGCAAATGATTGGAAAGAAATCAAACATAATAAGAAAGGTAAAGCTATGATAAAGAAAATTGACCCACCTAATAAGAAACATGATGTTTGGGTCATGAAATCTAATAGATTTGCCTCCCGTGAGGGGAAATCATGGGAAAAATTAGTGGAAGAAGAAGAAAATATAGGGTCTGAAACTTCTAACAACTTGCAGGTAAATGGAACTACTATTGACAGCAATAAGCCCCCCACTTCCCCCTTTTGACTCCTAATGACCCTGCACATAATGCCTCTACTTCGAAGATGACCTCTTGCAGGATCATTGAGAACTCTGGAACTACATCTGGTCTGGATGGGGCTGGGAAAGATCTCAAATATCTGAATGGTCCAGGAAGTCAGCAAGAGGACCCCTCCTCTTGTGATGACCCCACTGATTGACCTGGTAACTTGGAAAAATCACCATAAAGAGGTAACTCAGTTATTATTCCACATGATTCTACTGATAATAGTAATACTACTGCCTGTGTGAACTCTAATATGACTGCCAAGATCACAAACTCTGTTTCTAACATGCACATCAATGAGAACCACAACAATGTCCCTATTAAAACTCTTACTGATGTTAATGATTCTTCTGTTAAAACACTTATCAATGTCCCTATAAAATCGAATATGATTGATCAGGTTGTATATCCTGTTTCAATCATGTAGATTGAGGCAAATTTCAACATTGTTTCTATTGTATTAAGCTCTGATTTTCATGCTCCTGACCCCCCCTATTGAAAAATCTTTTCATGTCTTACCTCTGTCTGATTACCCCCACAGGGAGACATCGACACCCCCTTTAGGGAAGCAGAACTCTACTTCTAGACAGTTACAACTTTTCACCCCTGATTCTCTCCCTTTGCTGGATGACTTCCCCAATACCTTGACTAAATCCCCTAATATCCTTTCCCCTAAACAAAAATCTGCTCCGGACTCAACTGGAGCACTAAAACCTAATGCTGATCCTACTGAAAAAACATATCCAGAACACTCTCAGAATTGTTCTACTCAACCTGTAACTCCTGATACCACTTTTTCGGTTCATTCTGTTGAGTCTGCTATGCTTAAATCCTCAACTTCCAATGTCAAATCAATTGAGAACAAATCGGAATCTAATTCCCCCCCTCTTATTAGAAGATCTAAGAGGAAGAATAATTCTGGGAAATCTAAGAAAAGGGGTTCTAACCCAAAACATAAGTAACAATGAATTTCCTATTTTGGAACTGCCAAGGCATTGCCAACAATGACACCTCCATAACTCTTAGGAGTCTCTTAAACACTCATAAACCTCAATTGTTTTCCATATCTGAACCCAAGGTCAATTACAATCCTAATTTCATGAGACTTGGCTCTATTCATTAAAACTTCTTAGGATCCTGCAAAAATGGTCCTTTGACGGACTCTATGTGGATCTTTTATCACTCCTCCCTTAAAAACATCAATGTTTTTAAAACCGATGAACAACATTTCACTTGTGATTTTATCTGGAATGATCAGCACATCTATTGCATGATGGTCTATACCAATAATAGGTATCAGCAAAGAAGAAATCTTTGGCAAGATCTTCTTGACATGGCTAACTCAATTCAGGATCTGTGGGTGATTAGTGGTGACTTCAATGCTATTCTTAGTCCCACGGAAAAAATTGGACCCTCACATATTTCTATATCCACAAGAGAATTTAGATCTACTATTAAAGACTGTAATCTCTTTGAAGTTAACCTTACTGGGGCGAAATACACTTGGTATAGAAGACATTATAATAAAACTGTTTCCAGTAAGCTTGACAAGGCCTTTGTTAACATGAAGGACCTGGACATCTGGAATAATGTCTCTTGTATAACGCTTCCCAGGCTCAATTCTGACCATCATCCCATATTACTCAGCTCTTTATCTAATGAACGTAGAACTCCCCTTCCTTTTAAATTCAATAATTCTTGGTCTCTAGACCTTGACTATGTCAATTTTATTAATAACACTTGGAATTCTATGAACCATCATCATGGCTCTTTTTCCTGTATCTTAAAATTGAAAATTTTAAAACAAGCTCTCAAAGGTTGGTGTAAAACCAAGAGCTTACAAATGGATTCTGACATCACATCTCTTGAAGATGAGCTTAATCATATCCAAACTCATAGTAACAACTCTGATTTTACCCTTGACCCTCAACTGAAGGTCAATACAGCTCTTAAGCTAAACACTTTACTCACCTTCAGGGATAAAATTCGGAATAAAATGTTTAAGACCAGATGGCTGGCTGATGGGTATAGAAATACTAAGTTTTATAACTCTCTCCAAAGAACCAGAAAAGCCAATCATCCACTTACTAAACTGATTCACAATTACTTGATCATTGACTCAGAAGAGGCCATCTCAGATCATGTTGTCTCTTACTTTAATGACATTTTCAATGGCCCTCAGATAAACATTGATCTCGATCCCAATATTATTCCCTTAATGGTGGATGAGAAAGAAAATGACTCTCTCTTAGTTATTACATTGGAGCATGAAATTAAAGACATTGTCTTTAGCTTAAATCCAGATAGTGCTCCCGGACCGGATGGCTTTAACAATGGTTTCTATCAAAATCACTAGGACACCCTTCGTTCAGATGTTTGTAAACTGGTAAGGTCATTTTTCACTCACGGATCTCTTCCTTAGGGGATCAATGCTCAAATCCTCATCTTAATACCTAAGGTTGATAATGCTTCTGAAATTCATCAATTTAGACTGATTTCTCTTATCAATACCCTATACAAGATCATTACCAAAATCATTGCCAATAGATTGGTTCCGATTTGCAACAAAATTGTTTCATGGAATCAGTTTGGCTTCATCAAAAACATACCCATCCAAGACTGCATTTGTCTTGCCTCAGAATGTGCCAACATCCTGAATAAAAAAATAGAGGAGGTTGTGTTTCCATCAAGCTTGATATTAAAAAATCCTTTGATATCATTTATTGGGGATTTATATTTGGAGTCTTGAAAAACTTTGGTTTTCCTGAGATTTTTATCAAGAGAATCAAGACCTTATTTCAATCTGTTATCATTTACATATTAATAAATGGCACCCCTCGAGGTTTTTTCAAATGTTCTAAAGGTGTTAGACAGGGAGATCCTCTTTCATCCATTTTGTTTGTTATTGTGGAAGACTACTTTAGTAGACTCATTCATAATCTGGTCGATCAAAATAAACTTAAACCCATTCAATCCGCTAGAAACCTCAATGTCTCCACTCACCTCCTCTATGCTGATGATATTATTTTGCTTTTAAAGGGATATCAAAGAAATATTCAATGTCTTAAGCAAACTATCTCTTATTATGAGAACATTTCTGGCCAAACTATTTCTTGGAACAAATCTCATATTTTCTTTGGAAAAAATTTCCCTGTTAGAAGGAAAACCACTATCACCAGTAACCTTGGAATTAAAGATGGTTTCTTTCCCTTCACGTACTTAGGCATTCTGATTTTCTAGGGATGTCCTAAATCATTTTATTTCTCTAATATCACTGATCAAATCATAAATCAACTCCCTACTTGGAAGGGAAAATCCCTTCCCATGGATGGTATAATTTGTCTTGTCAAATCAACCATTGTCTCTAAGTTGGTTTACTCGCTCATCATTTATAAATGGACCATAGGTACTTTCAAGAAAATAAATACCTATATAAAAAATTTCATTTGGACAGGAAGTATCTTTGAAAGGAAACTCATCACCATCCCATGGAAGACCTGTTGTAAACCTCTTGATAATGGAGGAATTGTCATCAAAAACATAAAATTGTTCAATGATGCCCTACAAGCGAGATTCACTTGGCGTCTAATTAATAGCAACTCTAAAGATTCTGAAATTTTAAATCATAGATTCCTAAATAAACTTTTAAAAGGAAATTTTAATTTCATTAACTCCTCGATCTGGCCCTCTATTAGAAACTCTTATCAGAATATTATGGATAACTCTAGATGCATGGTCAGCGCTGACTCCACCATTAAATTCTGGTGTGACAACTGGATGGGTAATCCTTTAATTTCTATGTTTCTTCCTAATAACACTCCTGTAGACACCATACATACTATTAAAGATGTTATGCAGCTTCATAGGCATGATCTCCCCAACAGTATTCCTCAAATCATTGAAAATTATACCTTCTCCATTTCTAGGTACTTCCTTGTTTGGGAACCTGCTCCCAATGGCATACTTGACTCGAAAAATTTCTATATGCACAACTTATCTGGAAATGAACCTAATTATAAATGGGTGAGCACATTCAATAAGACTTGGATCAAACCCTCTAGGTTCACCCTTATTTGGTGTATTTCTCACAATATATTTCCCACTGAAACTCGACTTCAAGCCTTCGGCATTCAACTTTGATCAAAATGTCATTTATGTAATCAGCACAGGGAGGATTCTGATCATCTTTTCTTGTCTTGTGCTACGGCCTCGGCTCTATGGAACTACATCTTTGAGATTTTTAATTGTTCATGGTCCTTATCTAACCCAATTTGTTTACTTTTTAAGAAATGTACTAAACATGAAGCCTCTCAGCAAGTCAAAAATTTGTTTCTTGCGGAAGTGGTGGAACTACTACATGAAATATGGTATGTAAGAAATGATCTTATCCATAATAATCACTCTTTCAGTCTCAATGCAGGAAAAGTTCGAATTCTCATTGAGATACATGAAGCTTCCTCAATTCAAAAAGATTATTACAGCAATTATATTGGAGACTTCGAGATCCTCATACATATCCGTGTCCCGGGTATTTTTCCGAAGACTAAGAACCCCTTTGAAGTATTTTGGAAACCTCCGATGCTGGGATGGATTAAAGTGAATGTTGACGGTGCCTCAAAAGGCAATCCTGGACCTGCCAGCTGTGGGGCTATTTTTAGAGATCCTGCTTACCATTTCCAAGGTTGCTTTTACAGTGGGTGTGGGATGGCCTCATCCATTGAAGCAGAGATGCTAGGAGTCATCCATGCTATTGACTTTTCTCTCCAAAGAGGATGGTGAAAACTGTGGATTGAAATTGATTCTACCACCATTGTTCAAGCCATTTGGAATGGTGTTATTCATCTCTCATGGTTTCTCACTACGCGTTGGATGAATTTACTGAATTTACTTC
The DNA here is from genome assembly GCA_963277665.1 of Viscum album. NCBI lineage: Eukaryota > Viridiplantae > Streptophyta > Magnoliopsida > Santalales > Viscaceae > Viscum > Viscum album. The sequence goes on along the minus strand of OY728148.1, from coordinate 822,398,043 downwards.
AGGAGATTGACTACATTGACACACATGTCTTCCGTGAAGCAAATGTTGTTGCTGATTCCCTTGCCAACAAAGGTATCCACCAGAGCATGATTTGGCTGGATGCGCTGCCAGCTGATTTAATTCACCTCTTTGAAAGATATTGTAATAAAATCTCATCCTTTCGACTCATGTAAACTGTTATTTCTTTAATTAATAAATGGTGCTTCGGTCTTTGACCAAGGAATTACCCAAAAAAGGGATAACTATGAAGAAAAATTCCCTATAGAAAGTCGTAAAGTATGCCAATGAACAAGTGAAACAACACTAATCAATATCAGTACTAAATAATTGGAGGATCAATGCTTTAATGAAATTCCATCCAAGTAAAAAAGAAATACTCAAGCTAATAAATAATTAAAGGCATAACACATGATAAATATCCTGAGGAGAAACATTAATAACTAATGGTACAAGTATAATACATGAAAAGGTGGACCTAATTCCATCAAGTTAACGGTCACTCATAAATCAAACAAATCACTCTAAACGCAATCTCATTTGTGACACCCCACTAGCTTGGTATTTTTTACAACTAGTGGTAACTAGAAAGTGTGTAATCTCAATGTGCCTAGAAACATCCCATGACTTCCCAATTAGTATCCTAGGGTTACCTATAAAATAACAAATGGAGGTGATAAAATTTTAAAGTGAATTTCATACAATGAAAATAATAATAGCCAAAGGCTAGCATAATAATGAAATCCTTCCAACATCCCACATTTAGCTTATAATGATCCCCCACCTATAAGAAAATCATGAATCACATCACAAACAACCATCACATGGATACACATGACATCATAAATAAATGAAAAGGGGCTTAACAAGGGAACAACGAACCAATAAACTCAAATATCACATCACAAAGTGTCATCCAAGACATTCAATTATCACATATAATATATAAATTTGTAAATACCTTTTTAAAATGTTTTGGAATCCAAACACCAATATAACAGAAATCATAGTCATTTACAAAACACAACCAAAATAACCGAAATTAATCACAATTCCATTTCATAAAACAACATGTCCCTTTGAAACATGGAAACCATTTAACACCTAAAGGGTAACCCACTTTGAAAAACCAATTTCCCTTAAAATCGAATTATCATGTTTTTTTCTTATATAAAACCATTCTTTTAATTTTATCAAACATACAGAATGTATAAAATAAAAATTTACATAAAAATTTCATTTAAACATGAAATTAAAACATTTAAGCCACATGAAAACCAAGTTAAGTTATATAAACCCGTTATAAAGAAAACCTAGATAAACCACACCCTCATTATATGAATTAGAAATTAATTTATAAATACAAGATCACATAAATCTCTTAAATAAAATTCAATGAAATGGAAACACTGACCTAAATTAAATTCATCGATGGCAGGGAGGCGAGCTAGGGTTCGGGTCTCGCTGGGGTTGGGGGAAGAAGGTGGGGTCGGGGGGGTCGGGGGGAGAAGGGGGTTCGGGGTCGGGTGTTAGGGGGAAGTGGAGTGGATGGATGGCCGATAGAGTTGTTGTTCGAGGATCGCTCGTGGGGGTCTGAGGGAGAAGGGGAGTCGGGGTCGGGGGGAAGCGTTGCGGCTGGAAAAAAATGGGGTTCAGCGGAGGTTTTTAATAAACTGCCACTAAACCCTTTTTTAAAAAGGTTTAGCTGAGGTTTACAAAACTGCCTCTAAAAGACCGCCGCTAAAGGTGATTTATGTTGTAGTGTGTCTATATTATTAATAACTTTAATTTACATATTAAAGGCCTTGAAAAAATAACTTGAAACCATCCATTAGGTGATGGTTATAACTACCATCAAAGACAAGATTCAATTCCATTTTTTAAAATATTCAAATTTGAATGCCAAAATGAATTCAAACATGTCATGGTTCAAAAATATGTTCATTTTTTCTTAACACACCCAACACCATGGGAATAGTCTCTTTTCTAAATCCTTTTTTTCATAGGTATCCTTGCTCTAATCCATGACTTATGAAACAATTATACTGAAGCTCATTATGTCTCATAGGTACATGACCAGATCACCATGCCTTTTGAATTGATGTTGTTGGACTCCTAATGTTTTAATCATGTTTTAATGATCAAAAATTCACTTAACCATGTTTACCCTTTTTCAAATCATATGTAGAGATGGTTGGTTTCCCTATGCTTTAAATAAACTTCCGAAAGATCCTAATTCCTATAAATCATATTTGATTATTACATTTAATTTTATTTTATAATGATTTCTTCTATGAATGATTAAGTCTAATTCATTATATTAATATTAATCCTTAATATTGTTTATAGTTATTTGGATAAGTTTGAGAAACTGTGAGCCTACCACTGGTTCTGGTTTTCTGGAAAAGGACCAGACACCGTGACCCAGGCACCGTGACCCAGGCACCGTGACCCAGGCACCGTGACCCAGGCATCATGACCCAAACACTGTGACCCAGACACCACAACCCAGACACCGTGACCTAGACACTGTGACCCAGACACCATGACCCAGACACTATGACCTAGACACTATGATCCAGGCATCTTAACCAATTTCAGATCTCATGGAGTATGTGACACCAGTTCTTTGCTACCATCACCAAGACACCGTTCAAATTTTGGAAAAGGATCAGACTTCGTGTTCCTAACACCGCATATGTGTTACCGGTTTTTTATCTCAATTAAAATTGTAGCATCACGACTGTCTCACCGCTCAAAGGAAAAGAATACAACATTGTTTCATGGTGACACCATTTCCAAGTGATACCATTTCAAGACAAACTATGATACCATTCTTTAATCAGTTTTGTTATTTTCAATTTAATTTCTAACTTTCATATTTGAGTCACTTCAAGGAACTGACATAATTAATGTTTATTTATTGACATGTCACCTAATAGTATAAGGTATGAGGTGTAGAATACATGCTTCCTATTGGTTCCCACTTGTGCACCAACAATTAAAAAGGAAGATAAGTCAGGCTGAAAAAACATACAGAAGTAGAGCGAGTGTTTGAAAAGTGAATTGATGCATGCAACAATATATAACTGAAGAAAACACGAAGCACTCACTTGTGATTCCAAAAGACTGTACTACCATAGATTAGAGCCAAAATCATCTTTATAGTACCAACTATAAGAAGAAAATGATCTATATATTCAAATAGAAAATAGATCATCAAACTTGTAATACTCTGTTTTTTCATAAGAAGACTCGATACTCGCATCTTCTCTATCCTAGAAGCCTAGAGTTGCATAGAATAACACTCAAAGAACTTCTAACCCTTTTTCATCGTCTTTTATCTATTTTGTACTATTTTTAAATTTTGAGCAATGTGTGTGTGTCTGTATTGAAAACACACACTGTCTTCTATATTAAAAAGAATGATACAAAATATCATTCCACTCATACCTTCTTACGTCTATTTAATTCCATGGATAAGTGTGTAAGAGTTCCTTGTGTGACCTGGTATTTTATACCCATGAAGGATAGTGGAAGAGGTCGTGTGACCTGGACAGTCCTATGCACTATTTTTACCCCAATCCAGGGTGTGGATAAAGTTTATTAATATAAAATTCTTGGTGGAAAGTGATCACCAAGTGGAGTGGATTATGTCTCGATTTGAGATTGAACCAATTGTTTTATCCACTGTGTATTTTAATTTGTATTTTCTCTATTTTACTATATATTTCAAAAAAATACTAGATTTTACTTTTATAGTTAGTCTTGGATAGAATTTATAACTATTTTCCTTATTAGAATAACTTCAAACGTTGTATCGATAACTCACATTGATATTACTGAGAATTAATCAATATTTTGAGAAGTTATTTGAAAATTTAAACTATTTAAAACCTTATTAACTTGATTAACTGGGTTGTATTCTTTTTAAATTGGGAAAAGTTTTCAAAGAACCAATTTTTTAACAAAAAATTTTATAGATACTAAATTCACCCCTATTGAGTAATCTAATCTGACCAATATTTGGTATTAGATGATTTTATTCATGTTGAGGCTCTATTTTATAATATGTTCAACTGTGATTTTATTTGTACTTTAAAGATATGTTAATTTTTGTTAATTCTAAATTTCTAGCACTTTAAAGGTATTTCTTTCTTATGGATAATATACTCGAAGGTTCTGCAACAAACTGACCACCATTATTTAATGGAACTAATTATTCCCAATGGAAAATTAAAATGATAATGCATTTAGAAAGTATGTTTTTTGAAATTTAGACTCTAATTGTAGATGAGTATAAGATTCCTGTTACTGATAGAACTACTTGAGATGACCCAACCAAGACTTCTTATAATAATAATTGAAAATCCATGAATGACTTATATTTCTCTTTAGGAGATGAGGAATTTAACATAATTTCTGCTTGTGCAACTACCCATAAAATTTGAGACACTTTGTCTATTTCACATGGAATAACTTCTAGTGTTAAAGAAAGGAGACTTAATACTTTTACTATTAAATAATATAACTTTAAAATGAAGCCTGATGATCCTATTTCTGATATGTATCTCTAGTTCAATGAAATTTTCAACATAATGATTTCTCTATGAAGAGAAGTCACTTTGAAAGAACAAATCATGATGATTCTAAGATGCCTACATGATAGATGGAGAGGAACCTTTATCTCTATTATAGAATCATTAGACATCAGCAAATTACCTGTAAAATAACTCATTGGTAAACTAATGATGTGTGAAGAAGAGATAAAAGTCAACAAGGAAGAATAATTTGAACCCAAGAGAAAATATATGGAATTTAAGACCACTACCTCTAAACAAAAAGAAAAGGAGAAACTGTAAGTCTCTGTAGAAAGTTCTAGCAGTGAACAATATTCACCTGACAGTGATGAGGATATGGCTCAATTATCTAAAAGGTTTAATAAATTTTACAAAAGGAAGAAATTTTTCATAAAACCTAACTTCAAAGGAAGATATGATCGAAAGGTAAGCTGGAAGAAAGATTGGAAAAGAAAAAAAAGTCTTATTTGATAGTATGTTATGAATGTAAGTGAAAGGGACATGTAAAGGAAAATTGTCCCAAGCTCAAGTATAAAAATAAATATGAGGAAAAAGATAAAAAGTATAAAAAGGCAATGAAAGAAACGTAGAGTGATTCTGAGGATATTTCAAGTGACTCAGAGTCTTCATATGATGAACAGGCTAACAAATCCAATATGTGTTTCATGAAAAACACATTTGAGGTAACCCTAGAATCTCCTTTGAAGAATTCCTATTATTCTGGAGATTAAAGTGATTCTGAAAATATTTCTAAAGAAGAAATGTTTGAGTATTTCAATATGCTTGAAGAGACATGTAATGAACAAAAAGATAAATACAAGTCTTCAAAGAAAGGGTATTCTCTTACCTCAACTATTAAATCTGAACATACTGTAGAAAGAGAGAAAAATGTTCAATTACTCAAAGAAAATAATGAATTGAAGGTATCTGATGAGAAAATAAAAAAGTATATTGAAAGGTTTAATAATTGTAAAGATACCTTGGTACAAATTCTAGGTAAATATATTGCCTCTAAATATACTACTGTTATTGGTTATCAACCTAGTAAAATAATTTTTGGAAAAACCAATTTTTTTCTAAATCTAAAACATACAGCTTTAATACTAGTTCAAGAAAATAGTATTATAGTTAAAATTATGATACACACTCTATTGTTTCAAGTTTTTCTAGACCAAATAGAGATTATTTCTCAATACTTAACATAATTTTTATACAAAACCTATGAGGAAGATATGGGTTCCTAAAGCACTAGTTTCTAATATTACTGAACCAAAACAATTATGGGTACCAAAGTCTATTTTTATATTTTATAGGAAAATTGTTTAAAGAGTTCCTGTAAAATCTTATAGTACGTGGACAGTGGGTGTTCAAGACACATGAAAGGAGACAATTCATGTTTCAAGGATCTAATAAAAATTTATGGTGGACAAGTCACCTATGGTAACAATGCCAATGGAAAAATCATTGTCCTTGTCTAAATCGATAACTCTAACTCAGTTTTAATTTCCAAAGTACTTTTTTTTGATAGACTAAAATCTAATCTTCTTAGTATTTCACAACTATGTGATGATGGATTTCATGTTAAATCTGAAAATTATGCTTGAAATGTTTTTCATTATAAAAATAAATTATTATTTTCTACATTAATAAATGAAAATGTATATTTTGTTAACTTAGATTCTTTAGTTTCTCAAAATTATTCATGTTTAAGTGTATTTCAAAATGAATCTTGGCTTTGGCATAGAAGAATAGGAAACTTCAATATTCTCTCCCTTATAAAGCTAAATAGAAAAAGTTTAATCAAATATCTACCCAAAATAGAGTTTCTAAATGATAAAGTGTGTAATCCTTGTCAAATGTGAAAGCAACATAAAAATGTCCTTCAAACCAACGAAATAAGTTTCAACTTATCAATATCTCGAGTTGGTTCGTATGGATTTTTTTGGATCATCTAGATTTTCTAGTTTAAATGGGAATCATTATGTTTATGTTCTTGTAGATGACTTATCTAGATATACTTGGACCATATTTTTAAATCAAAAAAGTGAATCCTACTCTCATTTCACCAAATATTATAAAACATTAGAAAACCTTAGTGGAATTAGAATTAAATCTTTAAGAAGTTTTCATGGCCTTGAGTTTGAAAATCAAGAGTTTGAATCTTTTTTCTCAAAAAATGGCTATAGTCATAATTTCTCTTCCCCTAGAACCACTCAACAAAATGGAGTGGTAGAAAGAAGAAATAGGACCATGAAAGAGATTTCTAAAACCATGCTTAGTGAATATGAATTAACTATTTATTTTTGGGATGAAGTTGTAAATACATCATGATATATTATTAATAGGGTATTTATTAGACCTGTTCTTAAAATAACTCCATATGAGTTATAGAACAATAGAAAAAAAATTAGGCTAATTATAGTCTTTATTTGAAAAGTCTATATCCTTAATACTAAGTAAAATCTTGACAAATTTCCATCAAAGAGTAATGAAGGGATTTTTATTGGATAATCAATCTATAGTAAAGCTTATAGAGTGTTTAACAAAAGAACTAAATGTGTGGAGGAATATTTCCACGTCAAGTTTTATGAGACAGATCCACATGAGCCTAAGTCCACTCAACAAAAATCTTGAGGATGATATGTCAAATATGGACATAAATGATAAATACTTTAACTATCTGGTAAAGGAATCTATAAAAACTTCAAGTTCTCAAAAATTCTCCAGATTTAAGTCATAATGAACCTGAACCTATTGAAGAACCTAAAATCATTATCCCCTCTTTTTCTAGAGCTTTTAGAACCCTTAAGAACCATCCAGTAGATGTTGTTGTAATAGATTTAGATAAAGTAACACATACTAGAGCTTCTCTTAGAAATCAAGTTGAAAATAAAGTATTATTTTCACAACTTGAACTTAAAAGTATTAATGATGTTATCAATGATGATGTTAGGGTGATGGATATGCAAGAAGAATTTAATCAGTTTGAAAGGAATAATGTTTGGAAACTTGTTGACAGTCCCAAATATATATTTACCATAGGAACTAAGTGGGTACTTAGAGATAAGGTACATGAAGCTAGTAACATAGTCAGAAACAAGTCTAGATTGGTTGCACAAGGCTATTATCAAGAAGAAATAATTGAAAATGAGGAGAGCTTTTCACCAGTAGTTGGACTTGAAGACATCAGAATCCTAATTGTTTATGTTGCCCATCTCATTTTCATACTATATCAAATGGTTGTCAAAAGTGAATTCCTAAATGGGTATATAGCTGAGGATTTTTTGGTTGAACAGCCCCCTGGTTTCATAAATCCTCACTTTCCAAATCATGCTTTCAAATTATCAACTTTTTTGTATGGTTTAAAATAAGTTCCAAGAGAATGGTATGATAGATTAAGTACTTTTATTATTTCCAAAGGTTTTACAAAAGGTGTAGTTAATCCTACCCTTTTATGAAATGAATTTACAAAGATTTTTTAATAGTTCAAATTTATGTATATTATATTATTTTTGGATCTTCAAAAAATTCTTTATGTATTGAGTTTTCTGAAATGATGCAAAATAAATTTGAAATGAGTTTAATGGGTGACCTAAAATTCTTTCTTGTATTTCAAATTTTTCAAAATAAAGATGGTATTATTTTAAATCTAATAAAATACACTACATATCTTCTAAAAAATTTATATTTGATCGCACTAAATGTAGTGATACTCCAATGAGTACTACTTGTAAGATAGATCTTGATGAAGATATAAAATCTATTGATCAAACCACTTATAGAGGAATGATTGGAATATTGCTCTACATTACTGCTAGCCGACTTGATATTATGTTTAGTGTACGTATGTGTGATCATTTTCAAGAAAACCCTAAGGAATCTCAATAAAATGTTGTTAAAATTATTTTCAAATACCTAAAACATACACCCAATTTGGGACTATTCTACCCTAGAGGACAATTATTTGAGTTAGTTAGCAATTATGATGCTGATTTTGGTGGTTGTAAGCTAGATAGAAAAAGAACCTATAGAACAAGTCACTATTTAATAAAGTCTCTAGTATCATGGTGTGGTAAGAAACAAAACTCTGTTGCATTATCTACTATTGAAGTTGAATACATAGCTACTAGTAGTTGTTTTGAACAAATTTGTGGATGAAACACACATTATTAGATTATGGATATCAATTCAGACATGTACCAATTAATTGTGACAATAAAAGGGCTATTAACATCTTAAAGAATCAGATTTCACACTCTAGGACAAAACATATTGATGTAAGACATCACTTTTTGAGAGACTATTATCAAAAAGGTAATATCACTTTGGAATTCATTGAAACTGAATGTCATATTATTGATATATTCACCCAACCATTAAAATTATAAAAGGATATATTACATTATAAATGAATTAGGAATGATAAATCTCATGTATAAAGTGAATTGTTTCAAAACTTACTATCTCACAGCTTACTGTTTCACGGTTTACTATTTTAGGATTTACAGTTTCACAAGTCACTATCTGATAATTACTGTCTCACTATCACAATTTTATAGATTATTTTCTTGATGTTATTGTTTCATGTTTATAGTATCACTGTTATTGTCTCTCAGTTACAGTCTTGTACTTATATTCTAACATGATACGGTTGCACCGTTTGGAGTCACACTATAAAGATGACACTATGACAATCTATTCTGGTCTCACTGTAATGACCCTTTTTTGTTTATTTGTATTTTATTACCCATATCATTGTGTTTATTACTATATTTTTTTATCACATGCTTTTGAATTTTTGACGATTGAAATCCCAAAATGATAAAATCCAAATATCTTTCACTCTTTTCTTCACTCAATCTCTCTTCTCTCAAAACTGAAACCCCTATATTTCAAACCAAAATCATCATGTAGCCTCTCTCTCTCTCTCTCTCTGTCTTTCTCTTGAAACCTCATTGAATGCCCAGAATGAATCTCACATCTTCATCAACTCTGCTGAACCACAGATCTTAGAATAAAGTAAAAATAGCATTAAAGGTAGTGCCTGATTGACCAATGAACCGAAATCTCATTGATAGAATAGTAGTACCAGAAAAGTAAATCTATTCTAATTGGTTTCTAAAAATTAATTATTTAGTTTTGAAAATACGGTAAGAGCAGGTATGGATGAACTAGTTCAAAAAAGATACTAGCCTAATTTATCCTAAACTTGTTTCTTAGTTTCATCAGTTTTCCCAGTTTTCATTCAATACAGAATATGGTTTTATAGTAATAAGTTGGATTAATGGCCAAAGATGTACTTTTCCCTCATGTTTATGGGATTCTTTCCTAGGGATACCCCATGAAGGAATTTTTTAGGATTACCAAAGAGGTCCTCCTCCTCTAAGTGATATTTTTGTCTTAGAAGAGGCCCAAGGAATTTTGATTGGAAATAAGAAGAAAAGAAGAGAAATTTATGCTAAGTTGGATGGTGAAATGAGGTTTTTGTTTAAGTTTATCTAGAATATAATTAGTCCAAGTAAAATATATTTTTCTACCATCAATTATCAAGATTTATTCTTGATACATCTTATGAAAAATGGACACAAGATCAATCTATGTAAGTATGTTATACTTCACATGTGTGAATTGATTAAGACAACTTCAAATTATACCTATTTTTTCTACTCAAGGCTGATCTCTACAATGTTGTATGATAAAGGAATGGTTGGACTGAATAAAGAATTCATCAAAGACCATGAGTTATGTATCTACAAGGTTACAGTCAAAAAGATGAAAATAAGTTGGAATCCTTGGAAAAATTCTTAGGTGGAAGATAATGAAAGGATATATGAAAAGTTTAACCTAGTCGTGTATCCTTCAAGACCTAAGAAAATTTTTTATCCTAGTTTGGAACCAGATGAAGTTGCTGATTATCCTAATGAATAAGAAGAAGAGGAGGCAGTTGTCGCACCTATGGAAGGAATAGTCTTGGATAAGGAAGAAAATGGTCTACCTATTCCACAAAATATAGTTGATAATAAATAACATGTTACTAAAAGAATTTATGATTTAGAAGAAGAAACTACTTCAGGGAAAAAATCTTTGGTCAGTGTAGAAGAAAATGTTATTCCTGAGGAGCATCTAGAAGGACTTATTATTGAAGAATAGGCTGATGTTGAGGAACATTTAAAGGAATATGCTAATCCTGAAATTATCCTATATTCTAAAGAAATAATGGAACAATAATTCTAGATGGATAGAAAATATATGCAAGAGGCTATAAGAGGATAAATTTTAGAAACAGATCATGGAACTGAATCACTCAGTCCTGTAAGAGATGCACCTGTTGAGGGGGAGTAGCACCCCAGTCTAGAAAGTGTTGAAGTTTCTAATCCTATTGATCAAAGCACAGTAGATACCTAGTATAAATTCACTAGATACTTTGACATGGATAATTGTAACACCCCAAGCTTCCATGATAAACTTCTCTTTGAATAATACAGTAGCATGTGTTGTACGCAACTTCGAGTTCTAATACACACCACAACCAATCAAACTAGCCGTTATGAACAGTAATACGCACTTTTTAAAATTTTATACATTTTATCTTTCAAAATGGACTTCATTTTTGGATTAGGAATATTGAAATTATCTTAAGGTGAATTTTTGGTACTTTTTTGATAACTTTCATATTTTTATGAATAGTGAAAATTACTAAATTTTAATTAAAAACAACTTTTTAATCTAAATAATTAATAGTAATAAATTATGAATTTGAGTGGTTTAAAAGTATAATTAGATTATATTTTTACCATTTAATCCAATTTTGGTCATTGGACATAATTTCACATTTAAACTGGACATAATAAAGTGTCAATCTTTTGATAGTTATTATTTCTTAAAAACAAGCTTTTTATTTTGACAATGGGAATTAATTTTAAATTAATTTCTGCCACTTCTATGTTTTCAATTTAGAAAAATCGATTCCATATTTAGAATCAGGAGTTCCATATTATGTAAATAGGTAACTTTTATTTTTAGACATTTTGAATAATTACATCGTTAAATATTTTATTTACCACGGTTAAAGGGTAAATCCGGTAAATAAGGGTAAACAAATAATATTATAATATTACTAAATTACCCTAAAACATGTCCTAACCCTATTATATGATACATGTCCGACCATGGGAATCCTTGCGTTGATTTTGGGACCCCATGGATCCACCTGTAATTGATAATGACACTTTATATTAATTAAGTTAAAGTATACAAAAATGGCATAAGCATATATCTTTTAGAAAAACAATATTAACATAGGGTTATAAATGTTATATTTTAGACTGTAAATATTCATTATAAATATGAAAATATTTCCTACATAATGGTTTTTTATTTATAATTTTTAGACATTTAATAGTTAAGTTAATTAATGACACAATAATGATGCAGTATTTTCCTTATTAATGAAAGAATCAAAAAAATGGTATTATAAATGTTACAATAAATAAAATTTGAAAGTTTTGATGCCATACAAGAATTTTATAGGTTAATATGACATGTTATTATTGATTAAATGAATTTATTTTTAATTAATAAAGTTTTTTGGACTTTAACAAAAATCAATTATTAAATATTGTCAAAATTAACATAAAGGAATTTTTAAAACAAATATTATATTTTTAATTTATATAATAATCCAAAAAATCTATGGTTCAACCAAAAGACTTATATAATGATATTTTTATCATTAATTAACCACTTTGGGTTATCTTTGAGGTATATAGTAAGTTTATTAACCATATAATATAAAACTACAAAGAGACATGGTAAATGTCAAACTATTTAACTAAGAGTTAAATCTAAAAGCTAAGGTTAATATAGTGACCCAAACCTGTCTAAAACCTATTGGGTGAGTGTTTTTTAACCCATACCCACCTTATTATTTAAATAATCCATTTTTTAACCATTAGAAACCGAAAATTATTTTATTATTAAATAATATTTCTAGTTTTTCTAAGGTGCCCCTCACCCCTCTTATAAAAGGGCACTCCCCCTTCTCTCTAATTCACACCTTCAAAGCCTTTTTTCTCGGCCAACCCCTGCCCAAATATCCTCTCAACTTCTATCACTTAATACTAGAGTCATTACTTTAGTCAGAAATCCAACTTAAGGATCCCTTTTGATCAAATCAAAAGGAAGAACGCAAAGAAGAGGTAATAATTCCACCACCCTCTTTCAAGTTCTTTTCTTCTTCCACTTCTTCATTCTTTGTTATTTACATTATAAATTAATAACTCCAGTATATTCTATATACTATGATGTTATTATAGATATTTTACATCCATATTCATTATTCTATCTAACCTTTGAATGACATGTCACCATACGTGTGTACGTACGGATTATCGTCTCCACATTGTGTTGTAATTGTTATTCAATACATTATTACTTGGATGGGTATAATAATGATGTGTAATTCATGTAAATAATAAATATAAAATGATAATGATTCTGTATATATGATATAACATACAATTATATATTATTTTAATATCAAAATAATGATATTGTCGTCCGTGCATACATAGGGATTACCATCTCCATGAACGCGATGAGATTAATTCCCCATCATATCCATTCATGACTAATTTTCATTTGATGGTTAAAAATAGTGTTTAAAGACTTGATATAATTATATATATGAATAATATACATCCCATACATAACAAATATGACTCTCATAACAAATAATATGAAGTAAAACGAATCTGTTAACACCCGAAATAATGATAATACTAAGATATTATTAAAAAAATAATGTTAAAAGATCATATATGATATCATATTAATTTATATGATTATTTTATAATTTAATAAAAATTATTTCACCATTATACAGGAGGTTAACCTACCCTCAACCAAGGAAAAGTACAAGGTAAGTCTTTATTTCACAATCTCTTCTTTATCCAAGGTTGTTTAAACGTAATTATCTATTGGAACCTCTTTATCATCAACATCCATGTTTCTTAAAAACATAGTTCAAAACATTATTAATATTTTATAGAATACGGGTTAAATTTATTTATACCCTTGTTTTAATTTTTATAAGATATTTATGAAGGAATCTTTCCGTCATTTTCCAAACAAGGTCATTTTTAACCTTTTCGACGGAATTAAGATAATAATGTCTTTTTTAACTTATACGATGGGTGTGACTATTTTCCACCATTATAAAATCGTTGAAGCATCCCTTACAAGATTATAAGAGTATTTTCAAAGTGAATTCTTTCTTTTATAATTATTTGATTTTTAAATTATTTCAAAAAAAGGAGATATTTCTCTCAAATAGTTTTGATTTCATCTATGTCAACATCCTTTGATGGATTTTAAGATTATTCGAAGTTGATTTATTATGATACAAATATTCCATATTGTATTGAATGTTTTGTGATATGTTTGACTTTGGATGTGTTATTTTTATACCATTCATGGTTTATTGAGAAATTATTGACATTTCATATGCTATTTTTAATACGAATGTTTATGTTATGTTTAAACATGTTCATATGAGGAATGCATTGGACTTAGTAAGTGACGGGTGGAGCCCGCTATAGCTCCTCGATGCATCGGTAGGTCTCATGAGACAAACTAGTGTCTTGGCACAAGGCCTTGAAAAAATCTTATTTGTATTCTTGGCACAAGGCCTTTACTATGTGGTTATGATAGTCTGGCATTATGCATTCCATCATTATGAAAGCGGTTATTGATATTGCATGTGATTATTCGACTAGTAGAATATCGATGTGAATAAGTAAATGGCATTATTTAATTTTATTTTTTCCATATTATTCTGAAGTTCAAGTTTAAAAGGCTTTTTTTAGTTATACATAGCCTTAAATGTTTGGGCTTATTTATGAAATTTTTTGCTATATTGTTATCCTTACTGAGCATCTGAGCTCACCCCTTTATATGTTTTATTTTTTCCAGGATGTGAAGAAGAATTTTATGAATGACCTGTAGGGATAGTCTGAAGGGATATGAGTGTGGAATATGGATACTATGTTGTTTTAGTTTTTCACTTTATGGTGTAATGTAAAACTTATGAATGTATCTAGTGTTTCCAAGGCTACTAAACTAATCGGTCTTTTGAGACTTGATCTTTTGTGATCATGCCAATGTTATGTAATAATGCACCGACTATGGGTAACTGGGTTCGGGGCGTTATAGATAGTATCATAGTAAGTGTATTACAAACCTTGGAAGCTAGATTTAGATAAAATCTGATTAGAGCACATAGCCCTAAGATAGACTTTGAGTATCAGTATAGAAGAACTTCCTATAATTCTTGTATTGTAGAGATTTTGTGAGTTTTCTGAGAAATACATACCTATCTGGATACGAGCAGGTAGATGTGGCTCTGGCATAGATGTACCTAGGGGTAAAACCTGAAAAAACTGCATTGAGCTAGACTCAAACATGAACTGGTGCACGACAACGGGCCTTGCTGAACTCTTGGTTACAACACTCCCAGGATATATGCTTAGGATAATTCTCATTTTCTTTACAAACCATTATGAATGGTTTATGAGTATATACTTCCTCAAAGAGAACATTTTTATGATTATGGATTATATCCATAAATAGTTCAATTTATGTTAAGTGTTTTACAAGTTTGGATTTATGTATTGTGATTCATAAACTAATCTAGTGTATGCCATTGTTTAGAAATGGCACCTAGGGGAAGGAATGGAAACCATATCAATGCATGAACTCCATGTAGGGATTTCCCTCCTGCTCAAGATAATTATAGTGGAGCTGGTGATACAACTGGTGCTGATTAGCTTATCACCATACTGGGACAACTCACTCAGGTTATGAATAATAACCTTACCCATATGGAGCACCCTGATCCACAACGTGGAGGATGAATGTTAGATCGCTTCATTAGGAAACAACCACCAACATTTAATGGGGGTACAAATCCATTAGTATAAGAGAAATGGATAAATTCCTTAGAGAAAATATTGCATGCCTTGGAAAGTAGTGGAAGGGAAAAATTTATCATGGTAGTTTACCGCCTCACTAGAGATGCTGATCAATGGTGGTCATTGATTCAAAACAAAAATGAAGATGATGAAGTATAAAATATGGAATGGAGATAGTTTAAAGAAATTTTCTTAGAAAAATACTTTCCTCATGACCATCGAGCGGATATGGAAAGACAATTTCTAAGTCTGAGGCAAAAGGAGGACAAGAATGTTGAAAAGTATGAGTCTAACTTTACAAGGTTAACAAGGAATGTTGCAGATTATATATGTAACCTAAGAAGTATGATTGATCATTTATTTTATGGGTTAAAACCATTTCTCTATCGAGAATTAGTCTCGCAATCCTTCTCTTCATATGAAGATATTCTCTCGTGTGCTATCAAGACAGAAAAGGAATTATCTAAGTCTTATGACTTTAAATCAAAGAAAGAGAAAAAGAGATCTGCTGAACACTCTGGAAATGGAAATAAGGGGAAGAAGGGAAAAGTTTAATATCTATCCTATATTAAATTTGGGAGGAAACACCCTGGTACTTGCTTGAAGGGAATGGGAGTCTGTTACAAGTGTGGTGAAAAAGGCCACCAAGCCCGTGATTGCAAGGGGAAGAAAGAAGCTACCGATGTTCAATGCTACAATTATAGGGAGATAGGACATTATGAAAATGAATGTCCTAAGAATCAGGGGAACTTACCCTAGAAAAGGACAAGGGATAAAGGTCAAGCTTATGTTGTCACTACTGTTGAGGTAGAAGCTCCGAAAGACATAGTGGCAGGTAATTTAATGATTTCCTCAAGTTTAGAAAAAGCTTTATTTGATTCTGGATCATCGCATTGTTTTATATCTTCCTAGTTTGCTAAGAAAATTAGATATTTCCAATTTTATTTAACAAGGAATTTTTTATTTAAAAATTCTAAGGGAATTATCATTGCTACAAAGTTCTGTGAATCAGTTCCCATTAGGGCATATAAATGTTCTTTATCTGTTGATATCATCATCATACCCATGATTGAATTTGTTATAATCCTAAGTATGGATTTGCTTTCTGACCATTATGTAAAAATTTATTATAAGAATAAGGAGGTTAATATTTTTTTTGACTATGATAAAGAACACCTTATCTTTAGAGAAGAATAATCACCACCTAATTCTTATCTATATCCACCACCAATAGCTCAACTAAATTCCATTATTGGGGGGGAAGAGAATGAAATGACTGTGGGTGAGGAAAGGAATGTTAAAATAGAGGATGTACCTATTGTGAGAGAATATGTTGATATGTTTCCAGAAGATTTACCTGGACATCCTCCAAAACGAGAAATTGAGTTTTCCATTGATTTAATTCCTGGTTCAAGGCCCATTTCGAAGACCCCTTATAGAATGGACACTTTGGAATTAGTTTAACTAAAGAAACAACTAGAGGAATTGAGAAATAAAGGATTTATTCGCCCTAGTGTTTATCTATGGGGAGCCCCTGTCCTTTTTGTTAAGAATAAATATGGATATATGAGGTTATGTATCGACTACAGGGAAATAAATTTTATAAAAATAAAGAACAAGTATCCCCTACCTCGCATTGATGATTTATTTGACCAACTTCATGGAGCTCAATATTTTTCAAAGACTGACCTTCGATCTGGATATCATCAGTTGTGTGTGAAGAAGGTAGACATTCCAAAAACTGCATTACGAACCAGGTACGGGCATTACTAGGTTACAGTAATGCCTTTTGGGATGACTAATAAACCCTCTGTTTTCATGGATCTAATGAAAAAAGTATTCAAGGAATATCTCAATGATTCTGTAGGGTATTTATTAATTATATCTTGGTATACTCCAAAATCTACGAAGATCATTAAAATCATTTGTTCATTATCCTGAAGACTCTGAGAAGACATGAATTATATGGGAAGTTTAGCAAGTGTGAATCCTGGCTTCAGGAGATTTCTTTTCTTGGCCATATTGTCTCTTAGGATGGAATCTCTGTTGATCCTTCTAAGACAAGTGCAATCCAAGAATTTCCAGTACCAATGAGTATAACCGAGGTACGTAGTTTTATTGGTTTAGCAGGTTATTATCGACATTTCATCAAGAATTTTTCCCGATTGGCTAACCCATTAACAAAGCTCACACGTAAAGGGGTTAAATTTGTTTGGACAAAAGAGTGTGAATAATTTTTCGAATAATTGAAGAGAAGATTAGTCAATGGTACTATCTTGACTCTACCATCAGGGAATGATGTATTTGTTATTTATAGTGATGCCTCAAAGAAAGGACTTGGTTATTTCCTTATGCAGAATGATAGGGTAATTTCTTATGCATCACGACAGCTAAAAATTCATGAGAAAAACTATCATACTCATGATCTTGAGTTAGCTGCTGTAATCTTTGCTTTGAATATATGTAGACATTATCTCTATGGTGAAAAATTTGAGATATATACCGATCACAAGAGTTTGAAGTATATTTTCTCACAGAAAGAACTCTACATGAGGCAAAGGCGATGTCTTGAACTACTCAAGGATTATGATTTCTCAATACACTACCACCCGGGGAAGGAAAATAAGGTGGTAGATGCTTTGAGCAGAAAGGATCATGGAGTTTTGAACAAGATGAGAGTTGAAAGGGGTCCTATTTTCATGGATCTAGTAATGATGGATGTGGGAATAACCATGGAAGGTGAAACATCAATTCTTTTTCAAATGGTTGCCAAACCATCTTTACTAGAAAGGATAAAAGGTTCTCAAGATGATGATGAGGAGTTTCAAAAGAAGATTAAATCTATGAATGGTGGGATATTGAGTGGCGTCGTATATGAAGATGGAATTTTGAAATTTGGTAAGAGACGTTGTGTTCCCAATATACCTGATCTAAAAAGGGAATTGTAGGGTGATGATCATAGTTCTAATTTCTCTATACACACTGGGAGCACCAAGATGTATAGAGATTTGAAGGAACATTTTTGGTGGGACAACATGAAGAGGGAGATTGCTGATTTTGTGTCAAGATGTATGTTTTGTCAACAAGTGAAAGCTGGAAGGCAACAGCCCAGAGGATTCATGCAACCTCTTCTCATACCAGAGTGTAAATGGGATAATATTACAATGGCCTTTTTCATTGGACTACCAAAGACTCCAAGAAGGAACGATGCAATATGGGTCATTGTTGATCGTCTTACCAAGTCAGCACATTTCTTGTTATAAGAGAAGATTTACCACTTGAACGTCTAGCAAGACTATATATTAATGAAGTATTGAGACTTCATGGAGTACCCCTATTGATTGTTTCTGATCGTGATCCACGTTTTACATCAAGATTCTGGAAAAGTCTTCAGAAATCCCTAGATACTGAGCTTCGTTTGAGCACTGCCTACCACCCCCAAACTGATGGACAATCAGAATGGACTATTCAAACATTATAAGACATGTTGATATCATGATCACTTGACTTTAAGGTTTTGTGGGATCAATATTTACCTTTGGTAGAATTTTCCTATAAAAATAGCTTACATTCAAGTATTCAGATGGCACCATATGAAGCGTTAAACAGAAAGAGATGTCACACACCAACCTGTTGGGATGATGTGGGTGAAAGAAAACTCATAGGTCCAGAACTGGTGGAGGAAACGATAGTAAAGGTGAAGGTAATCCCAAACCACATCAAAGCAGTACAAAGTAGGTAGAAGAGCTATGCCAATAACTAAAGAAAGGATTTGGAATTTCATGTAGGAGATCATGTCTTCTTGAAGGTATCTCCATTGAAGGGTGTTATATATTTCGGTAAGAAGGGAAAGTCGAGCCCTAGGTATATCGTACCTTTTGAAATTATAGAATGAATTTGGGTTGTAGCTTACCAGTTGGCAATTAATCCAAGTCTCTCCAAAGTTCACAATGTGTTCCACATATCACTATTGAGAAAATACATGCCTGACCCAATGCATGTACTCACTTATGAGGAAGTAGAACTGGAACCTGATATGTCTTATTACGAAGATCCGGTTAGGATTCTTGATACAAGATAACAAGTGCTGAGAAACCGGACGACTCGTCTGGTAAAAGTTATATGGAGAAACCATAAGATGGAAGAGGCAACGTGGGAACCTAAGGAACTTATGATGAAGAACCACCTGAGTCTTTTTATGCAGTAATATTCTAAAAATTTTGTGGATGAAATTATTTTAAGGAGGGGAGAATGTAACACTCTAAGATTCCATGGTATGCTTCTCTTTCAATAATACAGTAGTGTGTGTTGTACGCAACTTCGAGTTCTAACACACACCACAACCAATCAAACTAGCCGTTATGAATAGTAATACCAACTTTTTGAAATTTTATATATTTTATATTTCAAAATGGACTTCATTTTTGGATTTAGAATATCGAAATTATATTAGGGTAAATTTTTGGTACTTTTTTGATAACTTCCATATTTTGATGAATAGTGAAAATTACTAAATTTTAATTAAAAACAACTTTTTTAATCGAAATAATTAATAGTGATAAATTATGAATTTGAGTGGTTTAAAAGTATAATTAGATTATATTTTTACCATTTAATCCAACGTTGGTCATTGGACATAATTTCACATTTAAACTGGATATAAGCAAGTGTCAATCTTTTGATAGTTATTATTTCTTAAAAACACGCTTTTTGTTTTGACAATAGGAATAAATTTTAAATTAATTTCTTCCACTTATGTGTTTTAAATTTAGAAAAATGGATTCCATATTTAGAATCAGGAGGTCCAAATTGTGTAAATAGGTAACTTTTATTTGTATACATTTTAAATAATTACTTCGGTAAATATTTTATTTACCATGGTTAAAGGGTAAATCCGGTAAATAAAGGTAAAAAATATTATTATAATTTTATTAAATTATCATAACACATGTCTTAACCCTATTGGATGATACATTTCCGACCATGGGAATCTTTGGGTCGATTTTTGGACCTCATGGAGCCACTTGTAAGTGATAATGACACTTTATATTAATTAAGTTAAAGTAAATACAAAAATGATATAAGCATATATCTTTTTGAAAAAAAAAATTTACATCAGGTTATATATGTTATATTTTTTACTATAAATATTCATTATAAATATGAAAATATTTCCTACATAATTGTATTTTATTTATAATTTTTAGAACTTTAATAATTAAATTTATTTATAACACAATAATGATGCAGTATTTTCCTTATTAATGAATGAATCAAATAAATGGTATTATAAATGTTACAATAAATACAATTTGAAAGTTTTGATGCCATCCACAAATTTTCTAGGTTAATATGACACATTAGAATTGATTAAATGAATTTATTTCGAATTAGTAAAGTTGTTAGGAGTTTTAAAAAAAATCAATTATTAAATAGTGTCAAAATTGACATAAAGGAATTTTTAAAACAAATATTATATTATTAATTTCTACAACAATCCTAAAAATCTACAATTCATCCAAAAGACTTATATAATGATAGGTGTATCATTAATTAACCACTTTGGGTTATCTTGGAGGTATATAGTTCATCACTGACCACATTCATTAATACAAAAGAACACGGGTCAAACTTCATTCAGATGAATATTCTCAAAAAAAGGTCAACTTCAAAATCCGACACATCACTAAAAAACGGATCTGGTTCCTTTATCCCAAGGAATAATAATATCATTACTAACCTCATTCACTTGAGTCCATACCCGACTCCCAGTGAAATTTCAGGGATAAACCATACTCGATTCGTTCTATTTTCATGCCACAAAATAAATATGTTCCATTCATTCTCTGTAGAATCCAGGGATATATATCTCCATTTATTTAATGGAATGCGATATGTAACACCCCAAGCTTCCATGGTACGCTTCTCTTTGAATAATAAAGTAGCGTGTGTTGTATGCAACTTCGAGATTCTAACACACACCACAACCAAAGTAGTCGTTATGAATAGTGATACCTACTTTTTGAAATTTTATAAATTTTATCTCTCAAAATGGACTTAATTTTTGGATTTGGAATATTGAATTTATCCTAGGGTGAAATATTAGTACTTTTCGGATAACTTTTATATTTTGATGAATAGTGAAAATTACTAAATTTTAATTTAAAAGATATTTTTTAATCAAAATAATTAATAGTGATAAATTATGAATTTGAGTGGTTTTAAAGTATATTTAGAATATATTTTTACCATTTAATACAATGTTGGTAATTGGACATAATTTCACAATTAAACCGGACATAAACAAGTATTAATCTTTTGATAGTTATTATATCTTAAAAACACGCTTTTTGTTTTGACATCGGGAATTAATTTTAAATTAATTCCTGCCACTTCTGTGTTTTGAATTGGGAAAAATGTATTCCATATTTAAAATCAGGATGTCTAAATTTTGTAAATAGGTAACTTTTATTTTTAGACATTTTGAATAATTACTTCGGTAAATATTTTATTTACCATGGTTAGAGGGTAAATCCGGTAAATAAGGATTAAAAAATAATATTATAATAATAATAAATTACCCTAAAACATGTCCTAACCTTATTTGTGGATACATTTCCGACCATGGGAATATTTGGGTCGATTTTGGGACCCCATGGAGCCACTTGTAGATGAAAGGGGCACTTTATATTAATTAAGTTAAAGTAAATACAAAAATGACAAAAGCTTATATCTTTTAGCAAAACAATTTTTACATAGGGTTATATATGTTATATTTTAGATTATAAATATTAATTATAAAGATAAAACTATTTCCTAAATAATGGTATTTTATTTATAATTTTTAGACATTGAAAAAGTAAAAATATATATGACACAATAATGATGCAGTATTTTCCTTATTAATGAAAGAATCAAATAATTGATATTATAAATGTTAAAATAAATATAATTTGAAATTTTTGATGAAATACAAGACTTTTATTGGTTAATATGACATGTTAGGATTTATTAAATTAATTTGGTTCTAATTAATAAAGTTTTTAAGACTTTAACAAAAATCCATTATTGAGTAGTGTCAAAATTGACATAAATGAGTTTTTAAAACAAATATTATATTATTAATTTATATCCTATTCCTAAAAATCTAAAGTTCAGCCAACGGAATTATATAATTATTTTTTCATCATTAATGGACCACTTTGGGGTCTCTTGGATGTATATAGTAAGTTTATTAACTATATAATATAAAAATAAAAAGTGACACAGTAAGTGCCAAACTAATTAACTAAGAGTTAAAATTAAAAGATAAGGTTAATATAATGACCCAAACATATCTAAAATCTATTGGTTGAAAGGATTTAGACCCATACCTAACTTATAATTTGAATAATACCCTTTGGATCCATTAGAAACCGAATATTATTTTATTATAAATTAATACTTTAAGTTTTTTCTAAAGAGCCCCTCACCCCTCTTATAAAAGGGAACTCCCCCTTCTCATTAATTCACACCTTCAAAGCCATTTGTCTCGAACAAACTCAGCCCAAATATCCTCCCAACTTATCTCACTTCATTATATAGGACTTATTTTGATTCTAAAGCCAACCTAAAGAGCCCTTTTGATCAAATCAAAAGGAAGAACCTGAAGAAGAGGTAACGTCTTCACCACCCTCTTTAAAGTTCCTTTCTTCTTCAACATATTCTTTCCTTGTTATTTACATTCTAAAATAATAACTCCAGTATATTCTAAATACTGTGATGTTATTATAATTATGGAACAAACAAAATCATTATTCTATCCATCCCTTGAATGACATGTCACCATACGTGCGTACGTACGGCCTACCGTCTCCACGTTGTGGTGTAATTGTTATTCAACATACTATTATTTAGATGGGTATAATAATGATGTATAATTCATGTAAATAATAAAAATAACATGATAATTTTTCTTTCTATATGATATACCATCCAATTAAATATTATTTTAATATCAAAGGAATGATATTGTCGCTCGTGCGTACGTACGGATTACCGTCTCCACGAACGTGATGAGATTCATTCACCACCGTATCCATTCAAGACTAATTTTCATTTGATGGTTAAAAATAGTGTTTAAAGACTTGATATAATTTTTTATATGAATAATATACATCCTATCCATAACAAATATGACTCACATAACCAATAATATAAAGTAAAACGAATCCGTTAACACCCGAAACAAAGATAATACTAAGATATTATTAACAAAACAATGTTAAAAGATTATATATGATATCATATTAATATATATTATTCTTTTATAATTTAATAACAATTATTTCACCATTATACAGGAGGTTAACCTACCCTCTACCAAGGAAAAGTACAAATTAAGGGTTTATTTCACAATCTCTTCATTAACTGAGATTGTTTATACGTAATTAATACTGGGACCTCTTTATCATCCACATCCATGTTTCTTAAAAATGCATTTCAAAAAATTATTACTATTTTATAGAATATGGGTTAAATCCATTTATACCCTTGTTTGACTTTTTATAATATGTTTATAAAGTAATCTTTCCATCGTTTTCCAAACAAGGTCCTTTTTAACCTTTTCAACAGAATTATGGTAACAATGTCTTTTTTAACTTATACGGCGGGTGCGGCTATTTTCCGCCATTATAAAATCTTTGAAGCATCACTTACAAGATTATAAGAGTATTTTCAAAGGGAATTTTTTCTTTTAAAATTATGTGACTTTAAAATTATTTCAAAAAAAGAGATATTTCTCTCAAATAGTTTTGATTTCATATATGTCAACATCCTTTGATGGATTTTAAGGTTATTTGAAGTTGATTTGTTATGATACAAAACTTACATATTTTATTGAAGGTTTTGTTATATGTTTGACTATGGATGTGTTATTTTTATACCATTCATGGTTTATGGAGAAAGTATTGACATTTCATATGCTATTTTTAATACGAATGTTTATGTTATGTTTAAACATGTTCATATGAGGAATGCATTGGACTTAGTAAGTGATGGGTGCAGCCCACTATAGCTCATTGATGCATCGGTAGGTCTCATGAGACAAAATAGTGTCTTGACACAATTCCTTGACAAAATCTTATTTGTAGTCTTGGCACAAGGCCTTGACTATGTGGTTATGATAGTCTGGCATTATGCATTCCATCATTATGAAAGTGGTTATTGATATTGCATGTGATTACTCGACTAGTATAATATCCATGTGAATAAGTAAATGGAATTATTTCATTTTATTTTTTCCATATTATTCTGAAGTTCAAGTTTAAAATGATTTTTTTAGTTATACATTGTCGTAAATGTTTGTGATTATTTATGAATGTTTCCGCTATATTTTTATCCTTAATGAGCATCTGAGCTCACCCCTTTATATGTTTTATTTTTTCAAGGATGTGAAGAAGTATTTTATGAATAAACCGCAGGGATAGTCTGAGGGGATATGAGTGTGGACTATGGATACTATGTTTTTGTAGTTTTTTACGTTATGATGTAATGTAAAACTTATAAATGTATCTAGTGTTTCCAAGGCTACTAAAATAATCGGTATTTCGAGACATTATATTTTGTGATAATGCCAATGTTATGTAATAATGCACCGACTCTGGGTAAATGGGGTCGGGGCGTTACAATAACTCCTAGGAACCCTCAGTTAAAGGCATAGACCTTTCTACTGTGTTTCAATTGAAACCAGTTTCTGCTCTATAAGTAATCTCAGCTAAGGAACCAAAACCTATCTTAGCTCATGTTTCTGAACCATCAAAAGAACCTTTTACTTCTGTAAGTCAAAGTTATTTGAAAGCCTTTGTATTTACTTTATTAGGTGTATTTGAAAAGATCATGAACAAACAACCTACTACTATGACAAATCTTAGTGAAAGATATGTTTCCTTACTGTTAGAGAAAATTATATGGAAGATTCCACCAAAAAATGATTCATGAAATTCAAGAGGTTATAATTGAGAACAAGAAGTTGAGTGATGAGGTGAAGTCTCTCTGAGATATGGTTTAAGATATCAAAAAAGTGTTGAAATATAGACAATATCCTATTGCTCATCCTGTTGAGGATGTTATTTAGATTCCATAGAAAGATTCATCTTTTATTCAAACAAAATTTACTTTGATATTTGAAAAAGCGGTTAAGAAAAACATCCAGATACTCAATGAGATGTGTGGTCTTGTTGTTGTTCTTAACAAACTGACTAATCAGTATAAGGGATGTCTACAGAAAGTTATAAATCCGATCAAGTCCCTCAATTTAACAATTATAGCCTCTAATTCCTTTTGACAGTCATCTCAACCCATTGACAGTGATCTACTATGAACTATTGTTAAAGAGGAACTTCAATCGGTTTTAAGTGTCTTTGAGAATGATATTTCATCCACGGTTATCAAGAATATTGACAGATTACTTGAATTAGTGAGGATTCATTAAAATAATTAAAATTATTCTCAGGAATAAATTACTAAGAATGTGGATTTCTACTTTAATATGATTGTCTCTAAGCATGATATGACTGATCATTTCAAATA
Source organism: Viscum album (assembly GCA_963277665.1). Classification (NCBI taxonomy): domain Eukaryota; kingdom Viridiplantae; phylum Streptophyta; class Magnoliopsida; order Santalales; family Viscaceae; genus Viscum; species Viscum album. Next base: position 822,371,927 of record OY728148.1, on the reverse strand, counting down.
TCTTGTAGAGAATCTAAAAATACCTCATGTCACTCAAGCCATCAAGACTCAAGTCCAAAATATCAAAGACTTCACTCCTCATATGTGCTTCTAGTTACTGATCTAAATACAACTGTAGTATCACGACTGTTTCACTACTAAAAGTTAAAGAAGAAGACAATGTTTTATGGTGACATCGTTTCCAAGTGATACTATTTCAAGAAAAACTATGACGCCCTTATTTAATCTCTTATGTAGTTTTCAATTTAATTTCTAATGGTCATATTTGAGTCATTTAAAGGCACGGACATGATAAATTTTTCTTTGTAGACATGTCACCTGACAGTACAAGGTGCGAGGTGAAGAATGCATCCATCCTATTAGTTCCAATGTGTGCATCCACAATTAAAAAAATGATAAGTCGGGATGCAAAAATATACAGAAGTAGAGCGGGCATTTGAAAAATGAACTGATGCATGAAACATGATATAAATGAAGAACACATGAATCACTCAATCATGATTCTAAAAGACTAGAATACCATATATTAGAACCAAAATCATCTTCATAGTACCAACTCTATGAAGAACATTAGATAGATCTTTGAATAGAAACCAGAGCACCAGACTTATGATACTCTGTTTTTCACAAAAAGACTCTATACTTGCATATGATTCATCCTACAAGCCCATATATGCATAGAATAACACTCATATCACTTCAAACCCTTTCCCATCATCTTTTCTATGTTGTGTACTATTTTTAGCTCTCGAGCAGTGTGTATGTGTGTGTCTGTATTATAAAACACACATTTTATCCTATATTAAACTGAAGGATACAAGATATCATTCCTCTCATACCTTCTTACATCTGTTTACTCCCATAGATAAGTGTAGAAGAGGTCCTTGAGTGACCTGGTATTTTATACACATGATGGACAGTGGAAGATGTCGCGTGACCTAGAGATTCATGTGCACTGTTGTTTACCCCGATCCAGGGTGTGGAACAAGTTTATTAATATAAAATTCTTGGTGGCAGGTGATCACCAAGTGGAGTGGATTTGGTCTCATCTTTAGACTGGGCCACTTTTTTTATCCATTGTGTCTTTTAATTTATCTTTTCTCTGCTTTACTGTATATTTCAAAAAATACTAGATTTTACTTTGATAGTTAGTCTTGGATAGAAGTTATAACTATTTTGTCCTATTAGAATAACTTCAAAATCTATATAAATAAATCACATTGATATTACTGAGAATTAATAAATCTTCTAAGAATTCATTTGAACATTCAAACTATTATAACCTTGTTACATTGATTAAATGGGTTGTATTCTTTTTAAATTGGGGAAAGTTTTCAAAGAATCAATTTTCTAACAGAAATTTTTATAGATACTCAATTTACCCCCCTCTTGAGTAATCTACTCCAACCAATAGATTTCATCCATACTAGTTGATTATTTTACCCTCTAAGTCCACCTATAATCAACAAACAACTGTAAAATGGGTGTGGTCACCTACATTGCCCATTTTGGATAAGATCATTAATATGTCTCCATGGGTACCACTATGGGTGTCTCCCATTCTCAATTTTCTATTTTGGACAGTTCCTTATTAACATGACCAATGTTATGGGTGTGGTGCACCTGGGTTTTCTTCTAACTACATCACACTCACTAACTTGGGGGTGGTTCTGTCCTTGGTAAGGATATGCTTCACTAAACTAATTCATTAGACTTTATATAAATCATCCTTTAGGAATCATGTCAATAAACACAATACAAAAATACTTATGCGGGATTTTTACTAACAATCCCTCCCTTTGGGTTTGTTAAAAATACTCTAAACAATCCAAGAACCACCAAATTAAAGATATGTATCATTGATCCATCAATCATTAATTCTAAGCTCAGGTGATCTATACTCAGTGTTGGAAATAATAATTGAATGAAAAAAAAATCATGACTATATAACTTGAGTTAAACTACATACCTTGAATTCTATTCTAACATCCAAAAACATCCCCTTAATTTATCAATGACATATTATACCTGTTTCAAACACTTATCTCTCTTTCAAACATATTTTTACATTTCTCCACATTTAGAAACAAACCCAAAGAGATCATTTTTCCAAATATTTTTTAATAGATGGTTATAAAACCAAAAAATTGAGGTGAGAAAACATACCTTGCTCATTAGATCACTGATGGGGAGTGGTAGTTTCATCCCGGAATCAATTAAGAGGAAAAATATAGTTATAATCTAAAAACCAACTGATTCTTATCAAATTCCACTTTAGGTAGTTAATTTTTCAATATATGGGATACCTAATCTAGATTTAAAAAATACTCCAAAATAAAAAAAATCTTGCTCCACCTTCCCCTTTATGAAATGGTATTTGATCTCAAAATGCTTTATCCTTGAGTGATGAATAGTATTTTTTTCTCAGATTGATCACACTTGAATTATCACACATGATTGGAATAGAAGAAATCACTTCAACTTCCACATCATAAAATTGTTGTTTTATCCATAGCAATTGGTTATATTCTTGAGTGGAAAAAAAGTACTTAGCCTCTGTAGTGCTCAAAGATATAAAATCCTACTTATTTCTTTTCTATGATATACATGATCTTTAAAGATATAAAGAACCACCTAAATTTTATTTTTGATCATCTACTGAACCAATCCAATCAGAATCTTAATATCCCAAGAATCATTGTTGTGAGATACTATTGAAAATTAGCCTATATTTTACTATTTTATTTACATATAAATGTATCCTTTTTATAGTATTCCTATAAATTTTTTTGTAAAACTTAGAAATTGTGTGTCATGATTGTAAAACACAATTTCCAGTCAATTAGTAGTAAAATATATTAAACTGCCAATAATGTTTCCATAAAGTATGACATCATCTTATTTTCCATATACATCTTTAGATAATTTTGTTTAGGTCTCATATGAAGTTTCCATCAGTATCAAATCATTCATATAAAAAAAATTTGAAACCTCCTTAACATATTTTAGTTGAGATATAAATATCTCATCCTTTATTTGAATCACCTATAAGCCAAGGAAAAATGGCAATTCATCAATAAGTGACATCTCAAATTCACACCTCATGAAATCTAAAAATTTAATACATTTGATTTCATGTAATCCACTAAAGATAAAATCTTCCACATAGACAAGCACCATCATCCATTGATAATTTTCTTTCATAATATAAGGGTGTTGATCAACCCATCCCCTTAAAAATATAAGCTTCATTAGATATTGGTCCAGCCTTGAGTACCAAGATCTTTGTGCTTTATTTATTCCATACAAGGCCTTCTACAGACAATATAATTTATTTTCATCATTATCAAATACAAATTTGTTTGGTTTCTTGATGTAGACTTATTCTTCAAGGATACCATTAAAAATTATTATTTTATATCCATTTAGTATAGCTTGAAACCCTTCCACACCACCATGTATAAGAATAATCTTATTGTTTCAATTCATGCCATTAGTGAATATGTCTCATCAATATCTACTCCTTAAATTTTGGAATACCCCTTTCCAAAAATACATGATTTTTTCCAAATCTTCTTACTATATTTTTTGAGTTTATTCCATAATACACACTTGGTCCCAATAACTCTTTTATCACTTGTCCTTGGATAGCTTCCCATGTTTTTTTTCTCTATTTGGTCAAGATGTTTATTTATATCCTTGACCAATATTTAATAATTTTTTTCCTCTTTAAATACTTTTGTTTCAATGTATGATAATAAATAAACTTTTTGTTGAAGCATCATTATTCTCATTTGAACTAGGGTTGTCTGGTCACCAAAAAAATTGTCTTTGATGATTTTAGCCCTGATTGTTCTTCTTCTTGAACCTATTGTAATTTATATATCTTCTTTACTATATAAGTTTATATTAGAGTTATCTCCATTCCATGTAACTCTCCCTAAACCTTGTTCTTATTCATCACATTTATATTTAGAAATTATTTGGTTGACTTTCAAAATATGCTCATGTGATACTATTATTTTTTTACTATAAATCACCAAAACTTCATTTATATCAATCATATTTTTAGGTCACTTGTTGAAGAAATTGTAACATTTACTCTTTGATTAGTATAAAATAAATACTTCATCGATGACTCCAATATTTAAACTTTATAAACATTTCCTTATTGAGAATAAAACGTTTAATTACAAATTATCATATGTACTTGAGTGTAGGTTTCTTTCCATAAAAAATTTCATATGCTATTTTCCCTTAATTTTAATAGAGAAATAATCTATTAGATATATAAAATGTTGTAAGAATAGATTCATTTCAATATATTTCTAGGAAGATTATTCTCTATAATTATTATCTTGGACATGTTATTGATTATCTGATTTTATCTCTCCACTTACTCATTTTTACGGGGTATTATAAAGTCAAAACCCTGATATTGAATTCAATGCTTCTTTAAATATTCCTCAAATTAAGGATTTTTAAATTCAGGCACATTTTAATTTTTGAATTTTTGAATCTTCACACTATACATGTTTTCAATTATACTTAAATATAGATTTATACATCTATACACCTTGGTCTTATGTTTGATACACATAATCTATGAAATCCTTCTAAAATAGTTAACAAACAAAACATAATACCCTTTACAATCTATTTATTTGGGTGATATCATCCCACAAACATCTATATTCACTAGATAAAGCAACTATAATGATGATATCTTCTTTTTCTTATCGATATTTCAAATTACCTTCCCCTTTTTAATGAATCACATGTGTGTGTGTGGTCATATGAGATATGTATAGTTTCATGTTCCCCACCACTCTTTTATAAATTCTTCAACTATATTTGGCTAAAATGTATAAGACACATATTCTATAACCTGTTATCCTCCTCTTCAGAAAATAAACATAACTTTTATTCTTCAATAAGATATAAATTTCCATTGGTTATTCTAATCTACAGAATGAGTGAACCAAATTTATCTTTTACAGTATATTTTTTTTTGAACTCCACCACATGTCTCGAGTCACACAGTTGTATAACACTAAGAAGATTCTAACTTATCCCATCAACTAATAGAACATCATTATACCAAATATATTTTCCTACAATTCTGTATTTTACATAAAAAATAATACTAATACCCTCATTGTTCCCAAAGCGAATGAAAAAAAACTTTTTTATTCTTGGTATAAAAAATGATATCATTATTTCTGGTCATTAGTGATCTAAATACACTATCTAATATCCATGAACTTGAATTTTTTTTCTCAAGGAAATTTTATCAACTTTATCCTTCACTGATTATAATTTCTTCACCCATGTTAGTGATAAATAGGCCTCCCCAATATCTAACTCCTTGAACTCTTCTTCTTCTTTCAATACTAAAAATATATTTTGAGTTTTTATTATTTTGGATAAAGATTCTAGTTTTCACTTTCTTCCATGTTGAGTCATTCTTTATGACATTTGTTTAATCATTAATAGACAATTTATTTATTTATTCTTGAAACCTTCATAATAAAAATAGTACCTATTAAAATAAAAGTAATTATTGGAAATTATGATTTCCTATTTTGATCGGTGTTTCTCTCAAAAGGAAATCCTAGAAATAGTTCACACGTAGTAATTATGTCTCAAATTTACATAGAGAAAACATATGACTCTTTTTTCATTTTAATTTTCCTTATCCATATGATTTTTTTTCTTTTCTATGTTGTGAAGATCTAAATTATTTTTAGGAGTATGACCTTGAGGTTTTGAAACAACCATGGATCTATTCTTCTCTTCAACATGATTCATCATAGATTTTCCTTTATTTTTTAATCACTGAACTTGAGTAATAGGTACATGATCTTCCTTAGAAATTTATTTTCTTTGACTTGATGATGATAACTTTTAATTCATATCATCATTTTGGGTTTCAATAATATTTCTTGATCTTCACACTTATGATGTCAATTCATAAATTATTCTTCAAGATACTATATTTATTTAACAATATATTTGATAGTTTTATCCATAACATCAATGATTCAAGTTTGTTATTTTACATTTCAATTCAAATTGATTTCCCAAATTTTAGAAATTCTATATTTTAGTTTTTCAATCTCAAACTCTAGCTCTAATTTTTCTTATTCTTCTTGGTGAAAGTAAAGCTTGAAATCATGTACTACTAAATTTTACTTTTATTATCCATTGAAAAAGGATAATATTCATTATTTATATTATAATATTCATTTGATTCAATGTTTACAAACACTAGTTTTAGTGAATTTTATAATTTGAACTCCATTTCTATCTATTAATGTAATTATTTATTAAAATGATCTAATAGTAAAAACATTTTTCATTACTTAGTTAAACACCTCATATTCATAATTTAGTTATGATATTGTAGTAATAGTTTAAAAATATTTTGGGTAACCTTATTTTATTTTGGAGAAATAGTATATTGAATTGCAATGATGATCAAAGTTGGACTTGAATCTTGAAAATTTTGGGCAAAGTGAACTTGACACCATTCAACTAAATCTATTATATCATACATGATACATGACCAATGAATCTATAATTTAAAAAAATTATAGTTTAAATCCATATAAAAATTTCATTAAATAGATTACAGAGATAATTCTAATGTTTCAAGGGATTTCCTGGTGGCCCAAGTTGAAGATGAAATTTTGGGTAAGATTCTATGGGCCGGAATAAACCCCAATATTTTTATCATATGTATAAAACCAAAGATTAAATTTGGATGAAATTTCAAATTATGTTATAGGAAAAACTAGTATTAAATTTATTATTCTACAAAATATAAATTTGACCATATAGAATCCTTTTTTGGAACATTTTTCAGAGGTATGATAGTTGGCTCCCATTTCGTGTCAAGGGTGAAAATTACACATTTAACAAAAATTTGACCACCCTAGGCCTACCATAATCAAGTGGGAAGATATGAATTATTGGGTGTTCAAACCAAGTATTCCTAAATTAATATTTAAGTTAGTGGTTTTGAAGGAGTTTAAGGGAGCTAATTTTTGTTTTTATTGTGATGTTATGTTACCAATTCTATATTGTAATCACATTTCTTCCACTATAATTTGTTCTAGTTTACACTAGTTTCATAATAAAAATTCTTAGTATTCTTATATTCTATAATTCTTAACTATTTGATACCATTTATTCAATGTCCCAATTCATTCACACCAAAAATTGGTATATTCTTCACTCAATGGTGGATTGTTCGTTACATCACTATTTTTCTTCTTCAATTTCCCATCTATAAGTAATATTTCATCTTTCATTGATAAAATTGAATCAATGGAGGGATAAAAATCTTATGGGTTGATCCAAAATAATTTTAAAGGGGATATATTTGATTTTATTTATTGTTATAATAACTTTAAATCATTTCTTTTAATTGGTAATTCAACTAAATGATTAATTACTTCCTCGTCCTTTTTGAAATTTAACACCACGCATGCTTAGTGCTAATAAGATCCTTTAACTTAGAGTTCCCATGAAAATGATCCTCAAAGTTTATAAGTAATTTGTATCGGGTTTTGTAGGTATGAAACCAGTGAGTGATTAGGGTGGTTAGAATCCATTGAATGAACCCATCTCAAATTTAAGAAATTGAAATAACATAAAAAGAAATTCATACAATCCACCACTAACAATAACCTAGGATAAACTCATTATCTAAAATTTAATTTACTTATGTATTTTATTTTTCATTTAAAACAACTCAAATAAAACCCATGTTTTCAAATTCCTAGCCAAAAAAATCATAGAATGGTTTTTTGTAGTTATTTTAAGGTATTTGAGGATTTTACAACCCCTTATGTGCTGAAAGTGACCACTTCTACCTTGAGATAAAACTGGGTGAGGCAAAATAAATTACACTATTGTTGGGGACCCAATTAAGTCACCTTAGAGACTCATTATTTTCTCCCATGTTTCTCTATTATAACATCATTTCTATTATCTTTTACCATTTATTTTTTTCTCTCTTTTCTTGTATAATTTATACCTATACTCATGACCAATCAAAGAGTCTAGTTTAGGTGGATATTTCTAGGGTTGGGGAGTCAAGTACACCTAGGGGAATTTTTAATTTATAACCCAATATTATTAAGACATCATATTCTAAATTTTATTTAATTCAAATGGAGGTCCTTCCATTAAAACCCATCATCAACCCAAGTGGGAACTAAAATGGAAATCTAGATTGGGTAGCCCCATACTTGGGGAAATTTTTTGATCAAAAAATGAAATTCTACCTCACACCTTCATTGACCAATACACCCTTATGAATTTGGAATGCGTCTCTTAAAGATTCCCACTATGTTCCCAAACCTCTGGTTTTAAAACACATTCCATACTTTTATGGGATAGAGCCTAATATGTTATACCTTCATGTCAAAGAGTTCAACGACATAGTTGAAACCATTTACTAACCAAATCAACTTGAATTATAAATAATGAGACTCTTTCATTTTACTCTAAAGTATAAAATAAATAATTTTTTAATAAATTTGAGAATAATATAAATTCATTCATGGGACTAATTACAAAGAGAATTCTATAAAAATTACTTCCCCCATCAAAAAATAATTTCAATTAAAATGAACATCTAAAAAAAATTTAAAAATTAAGGGGAGTTATTTTATGAAACATGGTAAAGGTTTAAAAACACACTAAACATGTTACCTCACCATGGTTTTTAAATATTGTTACAAGTTCAAATATTTTATGAAGAGTTGGGTTTGTGAAATAAAAAAATTAATTGACATGATGTGAAATAGAAGATTCAAAAATAAATCCATAGTTGACGCTTATGAGTATCTGGAAGATCTAGCTGAACAAAACCAAACATGGGGAACATAACCTTATAATGAGAAGGATCAAAAAATTTGTAGAATTTAAAATCTTAAGGAATAATAAGGTATTGGGGGAAAATGTTTCAATCACTAGTAATTTTGAGGAGATCTAACTTAAGAAAGTATTAGAAATCCAAACTATTGACCTAGTTTTCAAAATTTATGATAAACATGACCATAAGATGGAAAAATTCTCAACCATCCCTTATATCAAGAATGTTCTTTAAGAAGGTCCACTAATGAAGTTCAATGCTTTGAAATTTAAAAGTATACTGTACCAAAACACTTTCAATACAAGGTGTAATGAGCATCCAGGATTTTGTTGGAATGACAGTCAATAACCGACACAACAACATTATCTCAACCCCTACCCTAAACAATATTTACAAACACATAAACAATTTCAACCCCAAGTAATTAAATACCAACATCCACTGGTCTAATTCCAATAAATTTTCTAGAAACCCATTCAACAGTTCATCCAACGACCAAATTATCCTCTGGGGAAAACCAACCAGCACAACCTCATTAATAATCAATCCCTCTATCAATACTTGAAAAATTTTGAATTAAAAGTGAATTAAGGAACTAAGTAGTCTCATAAAATAAATATGAACTATAAATAATATAAAATATAAAGGCAGACTTACCTACTCAAGTTGTTCCTCCCCCAATATTTAGGGGAGAATCAAGTTTCACATAACCATAACCTGAATAACTAAAAGTGGTGATAGTCTAAAGAAGTTGGAAATTGATTTAAAAACCATAAAAAATAAATCCAAATAAACTAAATTCTTTAATATCACAAGAATTTAATGAATAGTCATCTCCTAAAACTAAAAATCATATGAAAATCTGAAGGAACCCATACCAAACCAAACTATACATCATCCTTCTCCCTTCCCTCAATTCATGAGAGGAAAATATAAACCTAAAATTAAAAAACATTGAAGTAAATACTTCATAAAGTTATATTGAACATATGAATTTTGGATACAATTCAAACCATACCAACATACTCCGATTACCCTAAGGTCTTGTTCACTTTTAAAAGAAACTTTTCACATAAAAATCATGTCCTTTATATGTTAATTTTAGTACTATAATTCGAGGAATAATTCCTCAAAAGTTAAAAGACCCGAGTTTTCCATAAATAAAAATTGAATTGGGATATGAAAAAGATATCAAAGACCTTTTTATCTAGGATTTACTGTGAACTTTATGCCATATGTGGTGTATTGTCAGTTAGGGATTTAGGAACTCCAACCCACATTTATTACTCTACAACTTGATAATTGAAGTATTCAGGTTCCTAAGGGGTTAATAAGGGATATTCTAGTGAATTTTAATAACTCCATCTACCCATATAAATATATTTTCCTTGAAAATAATCCAATCTTAATCACTAGTGAACAAAATCCAATCATCCTTATTCATCCCTTACAAGAAACAATAAACTCAATCATCTTAGTAAGAAATAGGAACATGACAATAAACATTGAAAACATAAGCCTTTATTTGAACATTTACAATGAAAACTCTAAAATTGGGGATGATTAAAAGATTTATAAGGTCAATTAGATAGGTATATTTAATTGTGAACTAGAGGGATATCAAGGATTTTTTTAGGAATTCTTAAGTCAATAATATATCTCTTTTCTTTGTTCACATAAGGTAAATTTTTCTCCTTGACTTGAATCTCTTTCATATATCTCCTTTAATAATTTTTCTAGGATAACCAATCAATGAAACCATTGGATAAATCAAATATATAAATTTTTTACCCATTCTTGGCATTCATATGTCCAATTTGTTAGATAAAACTACTATTTAAAAAGAAAAAAAAATTGAGCAATTTGGAAGAAGAAACAAAGTACGATTCAAAGTCTCAATCTAATTATAAAAATTTCAACCAAGATGAGATCAAATTCATGTTCTTTACCACCAAAATTAATTATACATTCCTAGGTAAAAATCAAAACCTTATTTTTTTCATCTCTTCCTCTCTTTAATCCAACCTAGATATAATGTTTCTAGAGTGTAATAAATAAATCTAATAGACCCTTTATGATATACCTAGGATTATCCCACTCATTATAACCCATATTATTATTCTAGAATATGATTCTAAACCATGTCTAAAACCTCAAAGAAGACTCAGTCAAAATATCTTGGATGTGGTAAGTAAAGAACTTTTAAATTTTTTAAAACCTGGTATCATCTAAACTATTATTGAAATTGAGTGGCTAAGCTAAATCCAAAAAGTCTTTAATTACTATGATTACCAATTATTATGGTGATATTATACCCACAAGGGTTTTTAGTGGATAGATATTGTGAATTGAATATAGGTAGTTAAACACTTTTACCAAGAAAGATCATTTTACCTTTCCCTTCATTGATCATGTCCTTATGAGAGTGGAAAGTCATGAGTTCTACTACTTCTTATATAGATTATCAGGGTATAGTAAAATTGATTACTACTTATAATATAAATAAAAAACAACATCCACTATTATATTAGGAACTTTTTCATTTAATAACATACCCTTTGGGTTATGTAACACCTCTGGTACCTTCCAACGATGCATGATGGGAATATTCTCTGACATGGTGGGGGATTTTTTTAGAGGTATTTATGGTTGAATTATCTATATTTGGGTATATATTTTAGGGATGAATTAGAAATATTGAAAAAAGATCTATATGTGAGGATAATAATCTTGTCCTAATCTAAGAAAAATGTCATTTCATGGTAAAATAAGAACTTGGCATGGGATATCTTGTCTTGGGTAGAGGGATTGAAGTTGATAAATCCAAAATAGATATCATTAATCACCTTCCATCTCCAAAGATAATAAATTAAGTTAATTTCCTCTCAGTACATGTTAGTTTTTATATAAGATTCATTCAAAAATTAAAATCCATTTCCTAACTCTTTTGTTCTCTTCTTTTGAAAGATGGTCCATTTGTTTGGATGGAGAGTTGTGAGGAATCATTCTCTAAACTCAATTCATCTCTTATATAATCACTAATCATACAAGCTCCTAATTGGAATCTTCCTTTTGAAATCATGTGTGGTTCTAGTTACTTTATTTTTGGATATATCTTAGATAAAAAATCTAATATAACTAAATTCATCATCATTTATGAAATAAATTATTGAATCATGCAAAAATAAACTACACCACCGCTAATATAGAGTTTATTATTATTTTATTTTCTATAGAAATATTCTGGTCCTATATCTTGTGATCCCATATCATTGTCTTCACACATCATTTAGTTCTAAAATACCTTTTCCAAAAAGAAGATTCCACATATATATTGATTAGGTGGGTCCTTCTTCTTTAATATTTTTATATAACCATTATGAATAAAAATGGTGGTTAAAATGTTGTAGTTGATCTTTTCTCTATGATGTAATTCAAGGATAACTCACATCACATTTCAATATATGATTTATTTCTCAATGACCACCTCTGTTCTATGAGTGTTTTTCTATGGTATGCTCACATTACAAACTACATGGTTATGGGCATTATTCCAAAATTCATAGGGACTCAAGATAGGAGGATATTACATTATGATGTCAGACACTATGTGTTTGATGATCTATACCACTTTAATTTTTTTCTTAATCAATTCATTGGGATATGAGTTCCTAAGTTTGATCAAGAGTCCATTCTTAAATTATGTCATTGAGAGTCATGTATAGGCCACGTTTCCACCAAGAAACCCACATCAAAGGTCCATTAAAGTGATTTATTCTGTCCAGCCCTCACTAAATATTCATTCCCTTTCTTCTAAAATTTTCCTTTATGTCAATAATTAGGATCCATAATCTAAATAAATAAAACTTTCCTTACTCCCATTATAGTTATAGAAATTTTCAATTGTTGGGGAATTTATTTCATGAGACCCTTAAAAAACTCTAGAGGATGTCTATATATTATTTTATTGTTGATTACGTCTCAAAATGGGTTGATTCGATTCCCACAGAGCCCAACTACTATCAAGTTGTGATCAGATTCATAAAAGAACACATATTTTATAGATTTTTAATTCATAAGGCTATAATCAGTGATTGTGGAATCCATTTCTACAATCACCCCTACTCAACACACATTTCTAAGTATGGTGTTTTTCATAAAGTTTCCACTACCTACCATCCTCAAACTAATGGTCAAGTTAAGTTGTAAAAAAGTTATATTAAGAAAATTATGAAGAAAAAATCATAAATCTCTATATGAATGATTGTTCTAAGAAACTCTTGGATACCCTTTGGGTATATTATACAATTTTCAAAACCAAAATAATCGTTCCACCATATATATTGGTTTATGGTAAATCATTTAATTTACCTATTGAAATTGAACATAAGTCCTATTAGGCAATCAAAAAATTGAATTTTGACATTTATTTGGTTAAAATACAGAGGAAATTATTCCATAATAAACATAAATAAATTAGAATTGAGGATTATGAAAATTAAAGGATCAATAAATCTAGAGTTAAAGCCTTCCCATATAGGAATATTAAAGTCAAAAACTTCAAAACAGGAAAAAATGTGCTCTTGTATAGTTCTAAACATCACTTACACCTAGGAAAGTTAAGGTTGATATAGTCTAGGTCTTATTTAGTGCATCATTTTTACCCATATGGGTCAGTAGAGATTTAGGATTCCACTATTGGACATATATTCAATGTCAATGCTCATAGGAAACCCCATTAATTTATTCATTCAGTAAACATGAAATATAATAGGATTTAATTTATCCAACATATGAACCAAACAATAGTTGATATATTTAGGGTCAAAGTAGATATAACGACATTAAACAAAGTTCTTTACCTGATGCAAACTAGCTTATACCTGTATTTTGACTTAGTTTTTGGTGTTCTAAAATAAAAAGGTATTTTTTATTATTTTCTTTTCCTTTTCATTTTTGTTTTCTTAGGAACCTAAAGGGGGTTTTATTATGATTTTAATTGTGTTGGTGTGTAATATTTAGGGACTATTTTGGATGATTTATTTTAAAAAAGAAATATTCTTTGTAAGAGTTCAAACAAAATAATTAGTCATTGATGATGTGTCTTCAAGTGACATAGAGGTAAAATAACTAATTGGTTTCATTATGGAATTCTTCTTCAAGATAATAGGTGACATTGTTCAGTATTTTTATATAAAAGTTAAATTTTATAACTCCTACCCTCCACTTATTCCTCCTTATAAATTTTCTTTTCTTTAAATACTGTGGATAATGTAATTATATGCTGTGAAGTGAAAATAAAGAAAAAAATAAATTGTTTGTGTGCCAAAAAAATATGTACTGCATACGTCCATTAAAAAAATTGATGCATGAAAGGGAAATAGATTTATTTGACCTTGAACATGAGAATACACTTTGAAAACATTGAAACTGAATATCAAATAATTATTCATTCCTTGATTCTGATTTAATGCATGTTTTACTTCATGAGCATAAATTTTGGAAAGTGTAGCTGTCTAATGTAATTTTTCACCATTTAAATTTTCATTCATTTAATTAAAATATCATTATAAACATCCTTGGTATTTTAGGTAATTATTTTGATTTATTAGGTTATCCTGATAAATATCATAGGTTTTTATATAATTTTAATTTTAAAAATATCATTCAAAAATAAAAAAAATGTAAATAAAAATAGTAATACATTTGTGAATTGATTAATGGATAGACCTAATGTGTGTATTTTGAAACTTAGGAATCATGAATCCATAGTTTTGTTCTTAGATTTGGTAATTTTATCTCTATTTGTTATAATTTGAATTTTTTCTATATGAGTAAACTTTAAAATATGCTTGAGTATGTGAGGTTCACATGTTTCCTTAAGGTATTTGATCCTAGGGTCATTATCAAAGTATCTATACAGGGGTTGACTTTAATGAGTGTGATTTCAATTATCATGGAAAATTTATAAAACAAAAAATATAAAAAACTAAAAAAAGTACTCATCTTATGATTAAAATTTTATTCCACTTAGAGCTTCCATCTTTTCCCCCTCAAATAAAAATGAACCCCCATGTATATAGTGATGCTAAAAACATCACCATGATTAATTCAAATTGGATGAAATGTGGTGATGGATTTAAAAAAATAATGGGATTGGGATTTGGATATAATTTAGAACCTAGATTGTGTTAAATGATTTTTATAGGTTTCATAATTTTTTAACATGATGTATTTCAGTGACCATTGTATGTTAAAATGTTTTCAGAAAACGAAATTAAATTTTAATATTTTTGAGATACATTTTTCTCAAGACTATAAAAACTTGGGGGTGTTATTATCCACTAAAAGTGGGTAATATACATTTTTTATATAATAATATTCATTTTTTTCAATTTTTATAAACACTGGTATTAGTTTATTTTATAATTTGAAATCTATTTCTCTTCATTATTGTAGTTCTTTCAAAAAATGCACTAATCATCGATACATTTTAAATTTCTTTTTTAAACACCACATGTTCATAATTTTTTTAAAATATTATAGTAGCAGTTCAAATATATTTTGGGGAACATTATTTTCTTCTGGAGAAATAATAAATTTAATTGGGATGATGATCAAAGTAGGCCTTGAATCTATAAAAGTATGGAAAAAAGTTAACTAGACACCATTCCACTAAAACTAATTTACTATCCATGATACATTACAAATGAATCTATAATTTCAAATGTTGATAGGAGAATTCCATAGGAACATTTCATTAAACAATTCCTAGATCTAATTATGAAGTTTAAAGGGAGTTATAGGAATCCTGAGTTAAAGATGAAATTTTGGTCTATATTTTATGGCCTAGAATGACATCCCACACTTTGAATAATATATCTAAAACCACAAAATAAATTGATATCAAATTTCACAATATTTTAGAGGAAATTTTGGTATTCAATTTATTATTTTATGGAAGAACCAAATTTTTTCATCAAGAAGCTCGTTTTGGTCCATCTGTTGGAGGAATGATAGTGGGAAGACATTTTGAGTAAAGGGAGGAAAATTCCATATTCCACAAACATTCCACCACCCTAGGCCTTCCATAATAAAGTAGGATTACTTGGAATATTGTGGGATCGAACCAAGGAATCCAAAATTTATATTTAAGGTAGTGGTGTTGAAGGAGCTTAAGGGATTTCAAACTTTTTTTTGTTGTGATGTCATGATACCAGTTTCCCATTACAATCACATTTATGCCCTTATAAGTTTTTCTAATTCAAATTATATCATAATAAAAATTATTCTTATTATTATATTTTTCATTCTCAACATGTTGATATCATTGATTCAATTTGTGAATTCATTCAAAATAAAAGATATGAAATTATTTACACGATGATGGAGTGTTCATTACTTCATTGTTTTTCTTTTTCAATTTTTTCTCTATAAGTCATCTTTTGTCTTCTATATAGAGAATTACATCAATGAAGGTTTAACCCTCTTATGAGTTGATCCAAAGGAATTTTAAAGTGGCTGGTTTGGATATTATTTAATGTTCTGTTAACTTCAAATTATTTCTTTTAATTATGAATTCAATTAGATGATAACTTACTTCCTTGGTCTTATTGAATTTTAACACCACACATGCTCAATGCTAATATGATCATTTTCCTTATACTTCCCATGAAAATGATCCTCCAAGTGTATAGGTTATTAGTATTAGGTTTCTTATGTATTAAACCAGTAAGTGATGAGGTTGATTTTAATCTACTGAATGAACCCTTCTCAAATTTAATAAATTGAAATAAAGTAAAAAAAATCATCCAATACACCAATAACAATAACCTAGGATCAATTCATTCTCTAAAATTGAATTAACATAGGTATTTTAGTTCTCATTTTATCCAAATCAAATAAAACACAATTTATCCACTTCAAATCCAAAAAATCTATAGAATGAGTGTCTATAGGTTTCTATTAGGTCTTTTAGGATTCAAAAACCTCTTTTGTTCTACAAGCGTCCGCTTTTACCTTAGGGTAATATTAGTTGAGACCAACCTTCTTAGACTTTACTCTTCAAAAATAAAGCTCTTCAAGGGATACCTCAAATTATGTCTATAGATCGACCCTTCCCATGACTCCATTGTTCTCATTATCACTGTCCTCTCTTGGATTATTTTAAATAGATACCAACACACCTTCATCTTGAAATTCTTCAAATTATTATACTTCACTTTATCTATAACAACCTCTTTATTTAGAAAAAAAATTATTTCTAAAGGACCTTCATTTATAGTTATTTGTATATTTTAAATTTTTTGATATCTTCTTGGGTTGCATGTATTCATCATCATCATATTTAAGTTGATAGTTCTTGGGGAATTCATCCACAAGGTTTCCCACCTATTAACATTAGATTAAAATAAGAGGAAGCTTTACCTAAAACCTTCTTCATCCTCTCATAATATTAGAGGACAGTAATGGTGTAACCTTATTAAATTATTAAACTTATAGATTATCTTTTATTTATAGATTATTCATGGAATTATAGGATACCTCTTGGGTAATATCTTTCATTATTAACTTATTGTATTCATTTCTCATATCATAAGATACAAGAGTACAATAAAAACTATCAAATGAAATCTCTTTCAGATCTTTGTCTTCTAGAATTGATAAGTTTTAATTGAAGCGTGGAGGGAGTCTTCTCAAGATCTTCTTCATGATATTTTAATCTGTGAGATTTTCTTCAAGGCCTCACGTATCTTTAGTAAGAATATTTCGATGATTAAAAAGGAATCAACCATATCACTTAAATTCATTATCAAATCTTTGTATTTTATTCCATAAAACTTATAACTTTTCCAATAAAAACTTTGAATCTCCATTATAAATATTCAATAACTTTTCTCACATAACATGTGAAATATTTTATGACGTTTCATTTGTGAAAATAGGATTTGATATAGTACTTCTCAAGGAATTTGTGGCTTTGGAATCTTTATCTAATTCTCAATGATCTCTCTATGTCAAGGATCCACTCTTTATATTAGAATTTATTTGATAGATGGATGGTGTATATACATCTATACCCAAATACCTAACATATTGTTTCATCCAACTTTTCTACAACTAGAAATTACTACCTTCAAATATGGGAGTACCTATGTGGTTGAAAATCATCACCATATTTCCAAGAGAGAGAAATAATAAACTCCACTTTGATACCACTTTCAAGATAATTATAGAGGATTACACCATTATAGGGGGTGAATCGGTGTAAAGAAGATTAAAATAGTTCTTCCTTGAATGTGGATCTTATTCTCACATCTTGGGGAACACTTTGATTTTTATCAATCTCTTCTATCAATGAGCGATGAATGTAGTAAATGAAACAAGGTATTTTAATTGGTTCACCCGCACTGGGCTATGTCCAAGAAGAATGAATGGAAATGTTCATGTGAACTAAATTCACTAAAATCTCATTGATTTATAGGAACAAGTTTGGAAAAATAGCACTAAACCTCCTAGTTAACTACCTCAAATAGTTGTAGAACTCACTTCACTCTTTCAACAAGGGAATCACTAATCCATTTGTCAATACATTTCTTCAACACACAAACATAATGCAAACATACACCAACAATGGTGTTTCTATTCAGTATACACAATATTTATTTATAGTTAGAGAACTAAACTCCTAGAATAGAATCTTATTTGACCCTCAACATTCCAGATGAGATCTGGAATTACACCCTATTCTGCTTCCCTTATTAATCTTAGAAGTTTTAAAGCTGATCTCTTTTCCTACCCTCTTCTATTATTCCATTTTTAAATCCCCCACATGTGTGTTTATTTTCAATCCCTTGAATGAATAAATTCAAGGCCTTCAAAAACTGACTTGAAACAATCCATTAAGTGTTTGTTACAATTTTCATCAAATCCAAGATTCAATGCCATGTTTTTTTCAGAATATTTAAATTTGAATATTAAAATGTATTACAACATGATGAGGCATACAACATCTGGCCATTTTTCCTTAACACACAAAACACCATAGGTGTAGGCTCCCAATAAATCTATTTCACACACGTATAATTTCTTCAATTCATGGCCTCAAAAATTACTATATTCAATATCATTGTAGATCATATGTACACACCCAGATCACCACACCTTGTGAAATGGCGTGGTCCACACCGACTGGTCGTTTTGCACTGCAGGACCACTTGATGACAATGACCACCTCAAAAATGTGTGTGGCCACCTAAATTTCCCATTTTGGATATGATAGCTGAGATTCCACCATGGGGACCACCATGGGTGTGGTCCATTAATAGTTTCCCATTTTGAGAAGTTCCTTCTTAACACGCCTAATGTTATCGATGTGGTGCCCATGGGTTTCCCTATACCTTCACCATACCCACTAACCAAGGCATAGTCCTAGCCATGGTGAAACCATGCTTCACCAAACATGGGAACCTCCTTCATTTGACTTTATATAATTTATTTTTAATCAATATTTTCAATAAAAACAACCCAAAAATCCTTATGAGGTATTTTTCTACCATATAATTATGTCTTATTTAAGCCAAATGGTTCCAAAATGGACCATTTTTAAAAAAATATATATATAGGGTTTAAATATGGCCATTAAATAGTATTTATAGAATTATTTTGGTTATTTTACCCCTTATATTTTTCTTTTTAACCCTTTTAACCCATTTTAACTCTTACCGTGGTAACTATCATTTTTACCAAAGATATTATTCATAATGACCAAAAATAAAAGTAGCCTCATTACCAAATTTATAAATTATTATTCTAGATATTGATTAAATTTTATCAAATTAAATTTCTACAGGTTGAAGAAATCACTTTCAAATAATGCCAAAAAATCTGATGAAAAATGGTTTTTAGAGAAAAAAAATTTTAAATATAAAAAAGTTTTTATACCAAATTCTAGTATAATGTTGATTCCAATGAAATTAATTGGTTAGTTTTTAATAAAAATGAACTAATTAAATTTTAGAATAAATTCAAAACAAAATGTTTATTTTTAAATACTTGAATGGAAAGATATATTTTTCAATAAAATTGGTATTTTTTCATTATCCACTGAAAAATTAATCTCTTCAGAAAAAAATGCATGATTTTCACCTTAATATAATTTTAATATTCTTATTTTTAAAATTATATAGTTTTTTATAAAATTACATTTATAAAATTGGTATAAATTAGTCATAATATCCACATATAAAATTCAATTAAAACCCATTTTTGAAGAAAATGTACTTTTAAAGCATAAAATGACCTTATTCTCATTACTTTCATAATAACCATAATTAAATTAGTATTAATTCATTAAATTTATTATATAATATACTTATTTTATTAAAATAATTTATCAATAGTGATTAATTTAATCTATTAAGATAATAAAAAATAATGCACACATAAAAATAGTTTTATTGAAAATACCTCTTTTACCTACAAAAGATTTTATCTTCATTTTCAATGAATTGAATTTAATAATACCTAATATCTATATATATAACAGCTATATATATATAATTTTTATGTGTCCAAATTCCTTATATATAATAGTCATATTACATTTCTATATATTGGCTTACATACTTCACTAAAATTTGTTAATTTACTTCTCTCTCATCGTGTATATTGAATTACTACTTCTTTTCCTTGTTTCCATAGTTATATTTGGGGTCACAATATTCATGGAGAACCATGAGGACAAAGAATTTATGATTTTTTGTTTTTATATATATGTTTATTTACTCCAATCATACTTTTCTTTTTTTTGTTTCATATTATAACCTCATATTTAATTATTGTGTGTATTTCATGACAATAAAATAATCACGATTCATTGATTTTGTGTGCATAAAAAGCTATCAAACATGATATTAATTTTAAAATAAAAATACATATTGAAATATTGGGGTGTTATGATAACCATTGAACATAGAATTTGTTTAGTTTCATGTGTTTTACAAGGAATCTCATTATCTTATAGTAGCATATCATTGAAGATAACAAGTAGATTAGTAAATATGGTGTCACTCCATGCATTTATATATTTTTCATTATATATCTTGAGTATTGTCGATAATGTTGTATCTTTAGTAAAACCAATATACATTGGTATATTTACACAATTAATTAACTTCTAAAATTGTTTTGTATAATCACAAAGTTAATTTTCAACTATCAATGTCATTTCCTTAATATGACATGTATCATCATCTACACCAATAATCAAATCCTTGATATGGTCCTCATCGTCACTCAAACTTCTAATCATATCATATGATCTATAAAATGTAGTGTTATCCCAGTCACTAGCTACATTTAGTTCTTCCTCTTATTTAGTACAACATTTATAACTTCAAACTATTCCATCACAGATCATGTGTTCTTCCAACTCCACTAGACTAATTAGTATTGAATAACAACATTGTAAACATGGACAAAGGATTTGAGAAGGGTCATATACATGATATTTTGAAAACTTGGTGAACTATTTCACCCCATCCTCATATTTTTTTGTCATAGGATTTAAATCTATCCATTTTCAGTTCATATCTATCCTATTTGATTGAGTAATATTCATATTTAAAAACATTAATACATATAAGGTATGATCTTATAACCCTATAAGTCTATTCTTTATATATAAACACATATAGTAATCATATTTGATATACATTTTCATTATGTCAATAACTTTTTAAAACATATAATGGAAAAGAATTATATGAATTTAAAGTTTTATAACACTAATTTGTTTATTATAAGAAGTCACATATCATGAATAATTTTTTTAATAGATTCATCAAGGTATATAATTCCCTCCATGTCACTATTAATGTTCATAAGAAACCTACATATTTATACAAATGGATAAATATTAGGGTATAAATAATAACTAACACAACATATATCAAAAAAATTAATTATTTTTCACAATCATTATACATTGTTTGAAATAAATTCATCACGTCAATTATGGTTAGTATATTTATAAATTTATGAAAGATATCATATTCAGATTCTTCATTTGGTAATAATAAAAATGGGAATTTTTATAACACCCATGATTAAATTATATTAATTGAACATTATATTTAAATAAAACTAAAATATAGTGAAAATTTTAATATTTCACATAATAAAATTTCTAATTTTACAAGATTAATACTGATTTTGAACTTACTTGGTCAAAATAATCTCAGAATGAGTTTTTGAAATTTTCCCTTAGAAAAAAATTTTATGAAATATTTAAAATGTAGTATTTAATTATTCCCCCTATTATTTATAATAATATGTTATAATATTAATAATTAACCATGTATTTATTATTAGTTTGATATAAATAAATATAATATAAATTGGAGTTAAAAAAGGGATATTTCTCATAAAACTATTTTAAAATGCACAATGTATTTCCATTTTAATTAATTAAAATAATATTCAATGATGAATTATTTAAATTATATTAATATATTATAAATATAAATATATTAATTTATATCCATATAATTATTATTATTATTCATATAGTTAATATAATATCATCTTATTCTTGAAAAATTCATTTCTTAACAAAATGTTTTTTAACACATTTTGTGGGTTTATTTTTAAATTAAATTCTAACACTTTTTTGAATTGGATTTTATAATTTAATAACATATTTAGAATCAAAAAAATTAATATTATAAAATAATGTAAAATTAATTTTTGTTCCTAAAGAATAGTAAAAATAGAAAAAACTAATTACTACAATTAAGGTCAAAACAGATTTGTCAGGGGTTAATTTATAAATATAAGGGTTTAAATGACCTAAAAACATGATAAAACCACATTGGTTTGTTATCGGTTAACCATACCCATATAAACATCTAATATGATCTATTTTAGTGCCATTTTCTAAGAAAGTTACTTGAAATTATTATAAAACATTGACAAATTACAAGTGTGCCACTCGGCTCAATTATAAAAGGGCACCTCATACCCTCACATATTCACATATATTATGTCATTTATCTCAACCAAAACCTAAAAAAAATATCCCCAAAATACTTATACACATTATAGTTCTATTTTTATTCCAGAAATACCAACCCATGGGTCCTTAATAAGAGATCCAAACGAGGTTTTTCTATACGAAGGTAATTGTCTTCACTAAACTCTTTCTTTTTTACTTATTATATTACAAATTTAAATTATATATTAATAACTCTAATATAATAACACCATTTTATACCATATACTTATATGTTATTATATTTATTTCATAATATTTATCCATCTCCTTCTACATCAAATGGGAAACAAAACCATCGCGCATGTGTACCGCGCACTACCACCTCAAAAACCGATGTAATTTTTTTTCCATAACTAACTAAAATGGGTGGTAATAATAATGTAACCAATGAATATATATGTGATAATTATGAATTAATATTTATTATTTAAATTTAATATATCATCTACTTCCTTATCCTTTCACCCATTAGGGAAATGATAATGTTGCTCATGCATTCATACGTTCTATCATCTCCGTGAAGTGATGTGAATCATTTTCCATGTTTAGATTTTAATAATGATTATAAACTTTTATATAATGAATAAATATGATAACTATAACTTTAATATAATTCTAGATATTATGGTACTATATGTTATGCCTAATAACCACAACTTCCATGACAAAATATTCATGAGAAAATGAAGCAGTTAACACTTGAAATAATGGTAATAATGAAAAATACTTCACAAAATGGTTATAAGATGTTATAATAGGATAATATATGATATTATAAATATTTTTATTTTTATGTTATAAATTAATAAAACGTCTAAAACAATTAAAAATGAGTTTAAATCCCATTCAACTAAAGGGATGTGTGAGAGAGAAATTATGTCTCAATTTACACTCCATTAATATATATTTGTTATTATGAACATATTCACTTTTATGTGGTGTATATCCTACCCCATTGATATATATAAATAATTAATTCTTATTTATTCAGGATTATTAACATTTGAATTAAATTTTATTCTTTCAAGGGTTTATAATTTAAAAGTTACCAAAGAGGTAAGGATTTATTTTACAATATCATTTTTTGGGGATTGCTTTAATTTTCATTAAAGGAATATTATAATCTATTCTTTATAAAATCCATATATTATTTATCCCATATATATTTAAGAAGTATACATAATTTAATATAATTTTTCTCATAATTTTTTCTTTAATCACGAAATGAAATGTTTAAAAGAAAAAATCGGATCATATTTTCTCTTTTTGATCAGGTACATTTTTCTTCCATGTCGGTTTTTTCAAAATTGTTTTACAAAAGTTAGATATATTAACTCAAATTATTTATTAAGGATATTTTATTTTATCATTTACTTTTTAAAAGGTTTTAAAATAATATTTATATAGTTTTATTAAAGTTACATCTTTGGCATTCATTAAAAAAAGTCAAAACGAATGTTTCATTTTAATGTATACAACATTAATAATATTTCCTAATTATATAACCATTTTATGATATTTAGCTTATTATATAAGTTTTAAATGGTTTTAAATAGAAAAATATTTTAAGAAATATGAAGTTAATATTTCTCTTACATTTTATTTTATCCTCCAAAATACATGAATTTATCACAAAACCTATATTATTTCTCATTGATTTTGTGGTCATTAACTTTATTTTAAAACATTAACTTTTTTGTGATCATTGTAAATTAAATTTATCTAAGATATAAACATTATTTTAATCATGTATATGATTATTTCCTAAACCTTGTACCATTTCTATATTTGGTGTTTAATTTGAATGTTATTTGATTGACTGTTGAAATGTTGATCTTTTATATTATTTACTCAATATGAATATTTATTAGTAAAAAATAATATTTATGAATTTAATTTATCTTTAAATATATAAGTAATTAATTATAAATTAAATTAATTGTGGCTCCCAATTATAGATATCCCCTCAATGCATCGATATGTCTCATGAGACAAATCAGTTTTCCAAATTAAATGGGATTTTATGTATACCTACCCATCGATTAAATTGTATTGGAACAGGGATTTGAATATATATATATCATTATTTTTGGGATCATGAAGTCCAATATTATGTATTTATATTTTTTAGAATTATGTTGTTATTATCAATGATATTATTGCAATGATATTATCCATAGATGAATTTTATGATCAAGTTATTGATTAAATGGAATGTGTTTTCATTTATTTTTCATATCATGTTTATTATACCTTATTTAATCATAATAGATTCCATTATACATAAAAATTACTGAGAATTTAATCTCATCCTTTTTTTTCTTTCACTGTGATATGAATAAGAAATATTTTAATGAGTTTAAGTATGTTGATTGTTTTCTATTACTTTGATTTATATTTTATTCCCAATGTAAAATTGGTATCATGTATGTGTTTGGCTCTCCAAGAATAATACAATAATTGGTACATCCAGATTATATCCCTTGTATTTATTCCAATTTAATAAATTAGACACTGATTATGGGTTACTATAGTCAGAGTTGTTACAGTTGGTATCAGGGAAATTTTAGTAGAAACCTCAAGAACTAGATTTATGAAAACGTATATTAGAAAACATAACCATGTGATAGACATTGAGGTTATTTCTAATTATCTAATATTATCAAAAAAATTGTTAATGTATAGATTATGTGACTTTCCTATCAATACATCCTTATATAGATACTACAAATGGATGTGGTTTTGGTATAGATGTATCTAGGGCTAATAACCCTAAAAAGAGTTGGTTGAGTGTATCTCAACCATCATCCAGGTGTGTGGTTAATGGGAACTTATTACACACCTAGTTTGACACTATTTGGGTATATTTTTTGGATAATTTACATTTTATTTACAAGCCATTATGAAATATTTGAAAATATTTTTATGATTTAAAGATGTTCTCAAAAAAACTGAGTTTATAATCCTGAGATTATCAATGCATAGTTATTCAATTTATGTTAAGTGTTGAATCAAATTTAGAATTATATATTATGATCTAAAATTCATAATTATATTAGCTAATCCATTATATTTCATTATTTATAAATGGTTCCTTGAATAAAGAATGGTATCGATACTCATGTCCAATGTAGAAACTTTCCTATTGAGAAATCCAATGCAATTAGGGTTGGAAATAAGAATATCATAGCTATATTAGAGAATCTGAACATTTTTATAATTAATAACCTTGAAAATATGGATAAATATGATGTTAAATTCCCTGATACACCTATATTAGATCATTTAAGGTGATATAATTCCTTATATTTTAGTGGAAATACTAATCTAGTGGTAGTTCAAAAATGGATTAAGTCCCTTGAAATGATATTTCTAGCCTTGGGATTTAATGAAATGGAAAAGGTTATATTGGCGGTATATTTTCTCAAGGGAGATAATGATAAATGGTTTTCATTGATCCATAATACCAGGGAAGAAGAAAAAATAGAACATGTGTAATAGAGAACTTTTAAAGTAATATTTTTTAATAAATATTTCCCTTGTGAGTAATGAACTGAAATGAAGAGAAAGTTCTTCAACTTAATGAAAAAGGAATAATAAATAATTTTTCATTATGAGGATACCTTTATAAGACTATACATGTATTCTATTTATTACATACATAATATAGAAAGAAATATTGATCATTTTTTTGTAGAGATAAATCCGAGTCTTCAAAGGGCGCTAGTTTCTCAAACTTTTTCATCATATGATAAAATAGTTTTATGGACCATAAAAAAAGATAAGTAATTTTCTATTTCTTATATATTCAAGGTAAATTAATAGAATAATAGTTTGTCTAAACTCTATGAAAAATAGAACATATTAAAGAAGAAGAAGAAAATGAAGTAATTTTCATCATGTAAAAATTGTGGAAAGAAACATCCTAGAAAATTCTTTAAGGGCATGGGAGTTTGATACAAGTGTAAACATAAGGGTCATATTAATTATGAATGTAAGGAAAATAAATAGACCAATATTATACAATACTTAAACTATAAATAAATGGTTCATTATTCAAACCAATATCCCATGTTTCAAGGGAGAGTATCGTAGAAGAGGCTATGGGGAGAAGACCAATCTTATTTGGTCACTATAACTGAGGTTAATGTTCCTAAATATTCGGTGGCAGGTACTTTAATCATATATTAAAATTTACATAATGGTTTATTTGATTTTTTTATCCTCACACTCTTTTATATCTTCCATGTTTTCCAAGAAAATTATATATTTTCCTAGAACCATAAGAAGGGAGTTGTCAATTAAAACTCCTAGTAGAAATATCTTTTCAACATGAGTTTTTTAGGTAGTTCTCATTATGACACTTAAATGAGCCCTATTTTCATAATTTATTATTATACCTATGGTTGAATTTGATATAATCATTTGTATGGTATATATTTCAAAATATAATGAAAAACATTATTACAAAGAGAAGTAAATTATGATTCATAATGAAGATGTGGAATTTATTATCTCTTTAGGGGATACTTCATCATCTAAGTCATGTATAGATCCACTCCGAGTAGCTCTTATGAATGAGATTCTTGGTAACGAAGAGTAGACACATCCTATGGATGAAAAATGTAATTTTAAAATTTATTATGTACTTATTTTATAGAAATGAATTGATGTGTTTCGTGAGGAACTACCAGGAAATCCACAAGAGCATGAAGTTGATTTTTCCATTGATTTAATCCCTGATATAATACCTATATAAATGAATCACTATTTAAAAGATAGTTTTTAATTAATAGTGTTGAATAAATAACTAGATGGGTTGTGTGATAAAGTATTTATATGACCTAGTGTTTCACCTTGGGGCCATGTTCTTTTCATTAAGAATAAATATGGATTATGAGGCACTACATTGATTATAGAGAAATCAATGATATAATGATAATGAAAAAGTATCATTTACCTCATATTTATTACTTGTTTGATCAAATTCAAAGAGCTATATATTTTTCAAAGATTGGCCTTCGTTCTGGGTATAATCAATTATGAGTAAAAAATGAAGATATTCCAAAGGCATCATTTCAAATATTGTATGACAATTATGAGTTTATAGTAATTCCATTTGGATTGACTATTTTACCCTCTATTTTTATGGATCTAATGAATAAGGTATTAAAGTAATATATTAATATTTTTTTATTATTTATTAATTTTATCTTGGTGTATTCTAAAAGCTATCAGGACTATGAGAATCACTTATAGATCATTCTTGAAACTATTATAAGAAAGTATTTATATGGAAAATTTAGCAAGTGTGAATTATGGCTTCATAAAGTTTCTTTTCTTGTTTATATTGTCTCTAAGTATGGAATTATAGTTGATCATGTGAAGAAAAAAGTAGTAAAATAATAGAATACATCAATTAATATAACCAAGGTACATAGTCTAATTGGTTTGGTAGGTTACTATTGCAAATTTATCCAAAACTTTTCCCAATTGTCTAACCCATTAACTAAGCTTACTTGTAAATGGGTTAAGTTTATATATAAATATTTATGTTAATACTTTTTGAATAATTGAATATTATATTATTAAATGTTCCAATTTTAACTCTACCATTGGGAAATGAGGAATTTGTGATATATAGTGATTCATCAAAGAAAGGAATTGGTTGTGTCCTTATACAAAATGATAAATTTATTGCATATGCATCAAGGAAATTAAGGACTAATGAATATAACTATACAACCCATGATATTTTTTTGGTAACAATAATATTTTCATAGAATATATAGATATATTATTTCAATAGAAACATAAGTGAGATGTATACATACCATAAGAGACTAAAATACATCTTTACTCAGAAAGATATCAATATAAGGAAAAGGTTATGGCTTGAGCTACTCAATAACTATTATTTCTCAATACACTACAAATATATGAAGGAAAATAAGGTATTGGATGCATTGAGTAAGAAAGATCATAGATTTTTTACCAAAATGAGGCTTGATAGGGATCCTATGTTCATGGATCTAGTAATGCTGGATACAGAAATTATTGAGGAAGGGGATACATAACTCCTTTTCCAAATTATTGAAAAACCATATTTATTGGAAAATTTAAAAGTTCTCAATCTGATGATGAGAATATTTAGAAAAAAATTAAAATTCGTGAAGTATGGTAAATTGGTAGAATTTGTATATGAATATGGAATTGTGAAATTTGGAAAGACGTTATGTGTTCCATCTATATCTGATCTAAAAATAGAATTATTGGATGATTCTTATTGTTTCAATTTCTCTATACACACTGGTAGCACTAATATGTATAGTTATTTGAAGGAATATTTTTGTTGGGATAATATAATCTGGAAAATTGATAATTATGTACCAAGATGCTTGGTTTTAAATAGGTGAAGGATGAGATATAGCATCCTAGAGTATTCATACAAATTATACAAATTACTATGTGTAAATGGGATAACATTAATATTGACTTTTTCATTGGATTACCAATTAATAATAGAAAGAATGATGCAATATAGATTATTTTTTATCACCTAACCAAGTTTTCACATTTCCTTGCAATAAGAGAAGATTTACCTCTTGAGAGCCTTTTAATAGTCTATATTAATGAATTTTTGTGCCTTTAAGGCTCACCTCTTTCAATTTTTATTGATAATGATCCTAGATTTAAATTGAATTTTTGAAAAAGTATTCAAAAGGCTCTTGATACTGAGCATCATTTGAGAACTAACAACCATCCTAAAACTAATAGATGGTCCAAAAGTACTATTTAAACCTTATAAGAAATGATAATATCATGATCACATAAATTTCAAGTTATGTGGGATCACTATTTACCTATGGTAGAGTTTTATTATGATAATAGTTTCAATTAAAGTATTAAAATAGGTTCAAATAAAGCATTATATAGAAAGAGTTTTCATACTCCGGCTTGTTGGGATGAATTTGTTGAAAGGAAACTTGTAGGTCCATATAGCATCCCGCCTTTTTATTACATAACATTTCATTACATTTTACAAATAGAGGATCTTTAAAGTCTAGTGTATTGGAAATCAAGATCATAATACATGAAAGAAACGTAAACATTTATCTAAACCACTTGTAAGAATTAATCAAGGGTTCATCCTATATAAATATACTACATCGCATATCCTATATATAGACATCAAAGGAATGGGTGAGCAGAAGGCCCAGTAAGGGTAAACAAGAGAAACATTTTACATGTGAACTCGAGATACATTAATAAATTCATGATAAATAAATTTAAGGCATGAGAAATAGATCATGTGGAATATAATAATAAAAATAACATGTTTCATAACTTGAATATGGGGATACAAAATTTAACTTAGACAATAATTTCTGTATCACCAAGGTCCATCCCCAATGTGTCATTAAAAATTTACCAAGGTTATTCACCAAGGTATCACTAAAATGGTCATCACTAGAGATTAAGTCTTTACCCAGTGCATTGAAGCGCTATCAGGGTGCAACCTTAATTTGTCTTTATTATCATGTGATCCACATATATCAACATAAATCATTTCATAAATAACCCATATATCATAAAATAAATGGGTTTCATTTCATAGTCATAACATTTAAAAACTGCTTTAAATACGTGATCTTTATGTCACTTTAAACCCACGGAAAAGGAAAGCGGGTCTCATGTATGTAAATCCCAGAATTTAAAATAGAAAATTTTTGATATATATTTAAATAACCTTGTATAATAAAGACAATTGATTATTCACTTAATAAAATAAAATAATTTGAGAAAAAGAGAGAGAGATTTTGAGACGAAAATCCTGCAGCATTACGGCTATGTTACAAGGTTTTAGAAAATATTGAAAAGAGAGGAGACATGGTTCACCCACTCATAAATGATCCATAAAACAGTATAGGGATATAATATAAAGGATATAAGAACATGGTAATGAAATTTGAAACACATACCATATGAAATGAAAAACATGGAAGGAAGACAAAAATAAGATTTCTCTTATGAAAATTCGGAAGCCCAACGGCGTCACTTACAACTTCAAAAAATGAATTGATGAGATAAAATAAGGTCTCTCATCATATTAAAATAAAAGATCATTATTATGGATATAAAGATCATACCCCAATATAATAAAAAGTAACTTGAAAGACTTGACATGAAAATAGTACTTGAAAATGAGAAGGGTGAAAGAATCCCTTACAAAAATTCGTCAGCCTAACAACGCCACTTAAACATTATTAAAATGAATTGATGAGAGAAATAGGGGGTCTCTCGTAATATGAACATGAAATGGATAGTATGATGAATATAAAAGTGCATCCCCAACATAATAACATGGATCTTAAAATAAATGACATAAAGGAGAATACATGAAAAGAAAGAGAGAGGTAGGATCCCTTACCTTGAAGAGTAACTTCGAAATCTTGAAGGTCGGGACCTTCGGAGGCTTGAGGGAACCTTGTGAGGACTCCTTTAGAGTTAAAGATACCAGACCTTAATTTTTGAGGTTTTTTAAATGAAATTAATGAGGGAAAGGCTTGGTATTTATAGGATAAATGAGGGGACAAAGCATTAATTGACAAGGGACACCTCATCGGTGGTATTGGAAAAACCATGGGCTTGCCCATGGTATTTGCCCATGGTATTGTCCACTTGGGACACCTCATACATTATCTTAATATTCATAAGTCAAAAAGAATTATTTCATAATTATTACATCCTTAATGATGTCATTAAACACCCGAAACTCAAAAATTGTATTTTCACTATTCACCGAAAATTCAAATTTCTCAGAAAAATCCTAAAGTTTCACCTTAACCAAATATCGATGCTATGATTTCAAAAATGAACTCCATTTTATGAAAATAATTTTCTAAATATTTTTAATTTAAATTTAAATTAAAAAACACTATTCACCCGAAAAAACTAATACTTAACCAATAATTTCTGAAACAATTATTTACCTATTTTATTGAATCTCATTACATAATCAAGGTGCCTAAATTATATTAATACTTTCTTAAGTAAAGTTACTTAATCCATTTGGTCAAATTACTAGTCATAAGCATAAAATCACTATTCATAATTTACTATTAATCAAAAATTAAGTTGATCTTATTAAACTCTAAATTTCATACTGGACACAACTGTAGAAGAACATTTTTTGAAAATCATTATAAATTATTAATTATTTAAGGTTTACATAAATATTTTAAAATATCCTTTTTCTAGAATTCATCAATAATATGCATATTATATTTACCTGGACATTTGCAAATTCACAAACTTCACCATAAGAAGGCATCACAATTTAAATCAAAGGATTACACAAGGCAGTTACGGTCTCATTACATAGCCCCTTATAACACCAGAATAGGACCTTAGAGTAAGGTTTGCTAGGATGATAGAATATTGGGGCGGCTCGTCCAACATTTCCTGAGTACTGATTTCTATCACCTTGAACTCCTCACGAAGTCGATTCCGTTCCAGCTTCACATGATGAAGTTCGGCTTAGTTTTTCTCCAGAGCAAAGCCCAAAGGTGTTACCTCCTTCCCGAGTTCCTTCAGATGGGCTTCAATCGGCCCGAGACTACTGGATGGGTCCATTGAATCTTCTTTCTATATTAATTAGTCAAGATCACTTGTATTTATAGAAAATAATTACAACATTTAGTTTTCAACGGTCATATTGATCAATGGTCATATAACAGTCAAAACCCAACGGTCTTATTTTAATTATACTCATTTTATTAAATGAAATAGTTTTGTTGAGTATAAAATAAAATAACACACAAAGTTAGGAAACAAAATTTATTCAAAATTTCAATTCGTTACAATATTCCCCCCTTAATAAATTGCGTCCTCTCAATTTTAAAATTGTCCTTAGAAATTTCGTTGAAAGTCCCACATCATAAAAAGAGTCAATAAAACTATTACTTTAAAAGAAAGAAAGGGAGGTAAAAATATCAACTGAGTTAACCCATACTAGGATTCCATGTAAGAAAACATGGATATGGAAGAGAAAAAAAGGGTCAAGTTCTAATGGATAGTGATAGAAAACATTATTAGGAGAAAATTAACCACAAGAAGATCACAAACATAAGATGTGTTAAATGGTCTTTTATTACCCAGTAGGAAACGTGAACCAACAAAATTTTTGTTTTGCGTTCCTTTTTATAATTTTGAGGAATTCATTTACTACATATAATAAAAACATAAGGAAATATACTTACCTTCAAGTAGAGTTTCATATCTTAATAAGTTTCCACCAAGGCTAATATTTTCTCCAAACAATGAGAATTCAAAAATACTTGGTCTCATAAAAAGCACAAGAATCATATTCTAGAGAATCACATAACCTAAAAAAGAATAACTATATTTTTCCCTTGTCTGTATTCATCAACAAAAACTAAACTGGTTAGTATGAGATCATATAATCCCCAAAAAGGATAATCCTTTATAAAAAATGACTATTAATCTCCAACATTCAACAAAAGTGCCCAATGTTACAGAAAGACCATTCAATACACAATTGTCCTTAAAATTATTCATAATAATCCAAACTAATATTGGAACCCAAAACTCAGAAGTATTTAATCACATAGTCTTCCCCAATAAATATTAACATTTATCTATACATAAAAATGACTACTATTAAAGTCTCATACTAAATTTTAATTAACCTATTCACATATTCTCAATACTAGGTTCATCATTTTCCAAAAATAACCCAAATCACTATATGTCCACAATAAATACATAAATTCTTACAAAAAATAATTCAACCATTCCTACTCAATTTAAATCTTGTAGTATTTTATTTCCATTAGGCATATAGTACTCTAAAAGAGAAAACATCATCCAAAATAACCTTTATCATTTAATCACCAAATCATTTTCCTATAAAAATGATATCCATTTGATAAAACATAATTTTCCAAAATCAACTTATTCTTGATCCACAAAAATCACAGGTGCATTAGTCAGTCTGAAGGGCATAATAACAAACTCATAATTCCCATATATTGATTGGAAGGAAGTTTTTGGAATATCATCATTCTTCACCCTCAATTGATGATAACCAGAATGAAGATCAATCTTAAAGAAGAATTGAGTCCCATGAAGTTGGTCAAATAAGTCATCAATTCTTGGAAGAGAGTATTTTTTCTTCACTGTGATCCCATTCAGTTCTCTATAATCAATGCATAACTGCATCGATCCATTCTTCTTATTTACAAAGAGAACCAGTGCTTCCCAAGGAGACTCACTTGGTCAGATAAACCCATTCTCCAAAAGATCTCAGAGTTGTTTCTTTAACTCCTCTAGCTCCACATTTTCTATACTATAGGGGTTCATTGACATCGGATGAGATCTGGGTACGAGTTCAATGGATAACTCTACCTCTCTTTCTAGGGGAGTTCTGGGTAACTCCTCAGGAAATACATCAACGTATTCCTAGACGATGGGGACATTTTCTAAAAGAATAAACCCTTCATGAGAAACTTATTTCATTTACGAATCTTATAACTAAAAAGGATTTTATGTCTTAAAAAATCACTCTTAGACAATTATATTTTTCTATAATTCATTCATAATGATTCATAAAAAGCTTGTGATTAACCAAACATATCCCTCGGGAGTGTAGTAACCAAGAGTAAAGCAAGGCACGTTGTCGTGTACCAGTTCCCTTTAGATTCTAGATCAAAGCAGTTTTTTCAGGTTTTACCCCTATGTACATCTGTTCCAGATCCACCTCTACCTGCTCGTATCAAGATAGGGATGTATTTTTTTGATAAACCACTTACTCAATACTCACCAAAATACTAGGAATATTTCCTATATTTAAACTTTTATATAGGGTTATTCCTACAGTTTTCATATCCTAATTTCCATAAATAACTAAACTATCATTTTATACCAACTATAGCATCCCACCTTTTTATTATATAACATTTCATTACATTTTAAAAACAGAGGATCTTTAAAGTCTAGTGTCTTGGAAATCAGGATCATAATACATAAAAAAACATAAACATTCTTCTAAACCACTTTTAAGGCTTCATAAAAGGTTCATCTTATGTACATCTATTTCATCTCATATCCTATAGATAGACATCAAAGGAAATGGTTAGCAGAAGTCCTGGTAAGGGTAAAAGAGAGAAACAGTTTACATGTGAACTTGAGATACATCAATAAAGTCATGATAAATAACTTTAAGGCATTAGAAAGAGATCATGAGAAATATCATAATAAAAATAACTTGATTTATAAATTGAAGATGTGGCTACAACATTTAACTTATACAATCATTTCCGTATCACCAAGGTCCATCCCCAAGGTCTTATTAAAAAAATACCAAGGTTATTCACCAAGGTGTTGTTAAAATGGTCATATCTAAAGATTAATTCTTTACCCAATGCATTGAAGCGTTATTAGGGCACACCCTTAATTTTTCTTTATTATCATGTGAGACACATATATCATCATCAATAATTTCATAAATAACCCATATAGCATAAAATAAATGGGTTTCATTTCATAGTCATAACATTTAAAAACTACTTTAAAGACGTGATCTTTATGTCACTTTAAACCCACGGAAAAGGAATGAGGGTCTCATGTATGTAAATCCCAGAATTTAAAAAAGAAAATTTTTATATATATGTAAATACCCCTATAGAATAAAGATATTTTAGTATTCACTTAATAAAATAAAAGAATTTGAGAAAAAGAGAGAGATATTTTGAGACGAAAATTCTGCAGCATAACGGCTATGTTACAGGGTTTTAGAAAATATTGAACAGAGAGAGGACATGGGTCACCCACTCATAAATGATCCATAAAAAAGTATAGGGACAGAATATAAATGATATAAGAACATGTTAATAAAATTTTAAAGACATACCATATGAAATGAAAAACGTGGAAGGAAGACAAAAATAAGATTTCTCTTATGAAAATTCGGCAGCCCAACGGCGTCACTTACAACTTCAAAAAATTAATTGATGAGATAAAATAAGGTCTATCATAATATTAAAATAAAAGAACATTATTATGGATATAAATATCATACCCCAATATAATAAAAAGTAACTTGAAAGACTTGACATGAAAATAGTACTTGAAAATGAGAAGGGTGAAATAATCCCTTACAAAAATTCGGCAGCCTAACAACGCCACTTAAACATTATTAAAATGAATTGATGAGAGAAATAGGGGGTCTCTCATAATATGAACATGAAAAGGATAGTATGATGAATATAAAAGTACATCCCCAACATAAGAAAATGGAGCTTAAAATAAATGACATAACAGAGAATACATGAAAAGAAAAAGAGAGGTAGGATCTTGTTGGGAAAAAATCTCTCAAGGTAACATTGCAGTATTTTTCGGTTGATTGTGTTTGTTGACAAAGCGGGTTTTCATGGATATTTGTCGAGTTCCCAAGAAGTTGTTGACAATCCTTGTTGACAAAGAACGATGACAAAGGAAAAGGATGATCTGGAGGCAGTACAAAAGAGCAGTATAAGGTGGCGCCGTTTCCCAGTGTTTGCCAAATTTTTGGGGTCCAAAATTTGGAATTTGGTGAGCATCGCGAAAAGTGAATTTCCATGAAGAGAATAATTTAATATGGCAAAGGCATGAATTTCATGAAGATAGGATGCATGGTTTGGAAATCGCGAAGACCAGAAGAATGGAGGCGGTGATGCTTTGCGATTACGTCAAGCTTCGCGAATGGAAGAGGCTGAAGTGCATCGCGGCGGTGAAGGGCTTTGCGAGGGAGCTTTGCGGCGAAGGCGCGAAGGAATGTTGGGCTTCGCGAGGGAGCTTCGTATAGAAGGAGCGAAGGAATGTTGGGCTTCACGAGGGAGCTTCACGGTGAAGTCGCGAAGGTAAGTTGACGGTGATTCTTCACGATTACGTCAAGCTCCGCGAATGGAAAATTTCCGTGGAGCTTCGCGATTTGGACAGAATTCCGGCAGAAACTTTGGAGCTTCGCGATTTGAGATGACGTGGCGTTGACTTCGCGCGGAAGGTACGAGGGTCGGTGGAATCGCCTATAAATATAGGTCGACCCCTTCGATCGAAGTAGAGAGATTTTTCAGAGAAGATCATTTGCTCTCGTTTTGCGAAGGTAGTTTGTGGAGCCAGTGTGCTTCACGAAAGGGGAGCTTCGTGGCGGATATTGTAGCTCCCCGAAACCTGCGAGCTCTACGTTGGCTTACTTAGCTTCGCGAGGGTCATTGATTTGCGACGGCTTGAGCATCGCGAGCGTGCTTCGCGAGGGAGCTTCGCGAGTGAGCTTCGCGAAAAGGCAGGAGCTTCGCGAAGGCTTGTTTGAGCTTCGCGAAATTGGGAGCCTCACATTGTAGGGTGCTTTGAGAAGGTGTTTCCAAAAGGAATTGCCCAGTGTTCAGAGGCAAAGAGGTATTCATTAGTGGATGAAATTTGGACTTCAACAGAGCATCTATATACAGTTAAGGATGCATTACTTCATGAAAATGAAGAGACCTACAGGTCTATAAACTGTGAGTGGATACCCTTTTGGAGTAGTGAGCTTAGGAAGAGGAAGAAGGTCATCCTCTCCACCGACAGTGAGCCAGAGAGAGAGAAACAGGGAGTAACCCTTGGGAAAGTAGTGAGCTGACCCTAAACTTTGTATAGGCAGTGAGCCTGGGCAAAGAAGTGATCTAGCCCGAACATTGTAATCCACATCTAGTGAAGTCTAGTGGAATTTGGTACGAACCGGAAACTTGTCGGTGTATGCTCCTTGGACGTAGCCCTTAGCGGTGAACCAAGTAAAAATATCTGTGTCTGCCTGCTTACTTCCCTGCATTGCATTCAAAGCATCATTATCAGGTAAAGGATACAAGTGATCACAGTAACCACACAAGTGCAAACAAAGTGACCCTTTTAACAAAGAGGTCAAGATCCAGTGGGGCAGGAAGAACTTTGAAAAAGAATATTCATACCCTAATTCACCCCCCCTATCAGGGTATATAGGCCCCTATTAGCCCTAACAATTGGTATCAGAGGGATAGGTTGATTTTATCAGATTTGTTTGCTCCGACTTGGTGTAGTTGATCTGTGTGTTTAAAGAATTACTCTGCTCTTATCTCGGTGATCCATGGAAAAGGGAAAAACATCTAAGAAGAAGCAGAAGTCAGGTGGTATT
This sequence comes from Viscum album, assembly GCA_963277665.1. Lineage (NCBI taxonomy): Eukaryota > Viridiplantae > Streptophyta > Magnoliopsida > Santalales > Viscaceae > Viscum > Viscum album. The sequence goes on along the minus strand of OY728148.1, from coordinate 822,333,779 downwards.
CCTCAGTGTGGAAGTATGTATGGAAAAATTGTGATTCAATTAAAAGAATCAAAAAGTTTACTGAAGGAAGGTCTGGATGAATCTGACAGGGAAAGGATTGATTCACTCAATCATGATGTTGGAATGAGTGAAGTACATGAGCATCAGAGTTATGCTGAAACAGAAGAAGAAATTGAAGAATAGATATGCGAGCTGAGTTGGAGGCTGATCTTGAGGAGATAGATGTTTGGAGAGAAAAAACAAAGAAATCCAACAAAGTTGTTCATGATGCCAAACTCTATATCCAGCAGCAGGAAGAAGAGAAGTCTGAGTTGATGGAAGAAATTGAGAAACTCAAGTTATCAACACGAGAGAACTCAGAATCGGTTTGTGAGTATAAGATTAAGATTGAAGAACAGAAAAGGGAGATCGATGGCTTGAATAGAAAAGTGAAAGATCAAGTCAAGGGCATCAAAGAATATGATATTCCAATTGACGTTGGAAACACTGAAGAGGCCAAATCTAAAGATATCCGGATCAAGGGATTGGAGATTGAGGTCAACAAGCTAAAAGGCATAAATCAAAGGCTTATTGATATAGTTACTGACCTAACAGAGAAGAATGATTCACATGCTGAAGAGCTGCAGAAGATGGCTAGAATGAAAGGAAAACAAAAGGCTGGTGATTATGAAGAGAGTCAAAAGTCAGATGAAGCACAGAATCTTAAAGCCCGAAATAATGATCTAGCAGCACACTTATCTACAGAAGTTCAGAAGAATCAAAGGCTACAACAAGAGAATGCATGTTGCTCTGACTCTATCGCTCAAGAAAAATTAAAGGTAAAGGAGCAAAATAACATGGTTGATAAGCTGAAGCATGAACTGGAAGATTAGGTGAGTAGAGGGAAGCTTCTCAAGGAAGAACTTGATGTCCAACTTGAATCAAGGGATATGAAGATTAAAAAGTTGGTAGAAGAGCTAGAATCAGTCAAGCAGTAAATAGAGAAGTCTAAATCCAAAGATAATCCCAAGTTGAAGGATGCACTGCACTTGCTCTTTGACCATCCTTCGACTGGTGATGATGAAATGAAAAGCAAATTTGTTATTTCTGAAAAGAGGCAGGGACAAATTTTCTCAGCTCAAAGACCAGCAAGTTTTGGAAAAGCTGGTATTGGATTCGATGAATCCCCTCCTGTGCATGACAGAAAGAGAGTCGTGAATAGTTCTAGAAATGGAAAAGATCCTGCAGGTGCTGGAGATAGGCCTAAAAGGACAATTACAAAAAGGAGTGATGACATGTGCTATTTTTGCGGGATTCACGGCCACACATCAAGCTTCTGTTTAGAGGCTCATGAATACATATCAGGCTGTGAAAATAGAAATTTTGATAGATCCAAGAATAAGAAGAAGCGTCATGATAAATCAGAGAGAAGAGTTTCTCAGAGGAGAACATTCATCAGATGCTATTACTGTGGAAGGATGGGACACACCATGAGAATGTGTCAGGAAGCTCAGGAGATCGATGCCAGAAGAATAAAACAAGTTGCATCAACATCTCAGCAGAGAAGTGATGAAATGAGGTATGCCTTTAATAGAAAATGTTTCATATGTTCTAATCATGGGCATTTGGCCAGAGAGTGTAGCAAGAAGAAAGTAGGAAAGGAAAAGGAGCCCAGAAAGAAATTCCTAACTCCAGTGGTGTATAAAGAGAAATCTTAAATTGGGAGACAAATTGGTAAGGTAAAGAATAGGCCTAGAGCCTCAGGGGAATCACAAGGAGCTGGGAGAAAGGTGTATCAGTCACCTCCTCTGTCACACTCGCAACATATCTCTCAGAGGGAACATGAACAAATCTGGAAGAAGAAGGGTGGAGATGCTACAGTTGTGAGAAAGAAGAATGAACATTCAATGGAAGACTCACCACCGGTGAAAAGGAGTGTGGTGACTCAGACATCTGATAAAAGAAAGAGGAACAAAGAATGTGATGAAAAATTCGCAGGACGTATTCCACATCAAAAACTGGAAGAAGATGCAAGATCCTTGCAATGGTGGAAGAAGGAAGGGAAGATGGAAAGAAAAGATATTCCTGCTCCGATAAATAATCAAGGAAAATGGAATTTTAGTAGAACCCCAAAGAAGGAGATGTGTACTAGTGGGTTTATACCCCAAGCGGTGAGAAAGGCCGAGCCTACCAAATCTACTTATCAGAAAAAGGCTCAAAATCTGGGCAATGAATGCCTAGTCATATGGCCAGAACAGTTGAAGTTGGCTAGGCAGCTGGAGGAAGCAAGAAAGGAGTGTGATGCCCTCCAAGAAAAAATCAAAGGGTTGACCCATCAGGATCAACCATCATCCTCATCTTGAGGATTTCGGAAGAACCCCCTCTCCCTATGTATATAAATGATAATTAACTGATGATTCATGTGTTTCAGGTTCTAGGGAGATACAATCCAAGGGGAAGTGGTATCTAAGGATGCAAAGTGGATATGTGATATGCTCTACAGTTTCAATTGATTCAAATCAGGTACCAGAGTCGAAGAAGAAAGGGAGCAACAGAGCACAATAGGGAGTGATTGTGTTATTAACATTATCTCTTGTTTCCTACACTGAGTTTCAACTCAGTAGGCTTAGAGATTTTGTTAATGACTCAAATCTGAGTGGAAGATGAGAACAAATGATGCAGGAGGAAAAGATGTGTTATGGGTCTAAACTGTTGGGACTAACAACTTGAAGAGTTTCATAACACAGGGGGAGAATTCTATATCCTAATCAGATGCATGATATCAATATGATATGAAGGATGAATGTTTATGCTCATAAAGAATGATTGGTGTAAAAGCAGCAACACATGGGTTTTCATGATTACCTATTTTTTTCTAACAATGTGGTATCAACTAACCGCTTTCAGGATACCAAGAAGCTGCAAGAGAAAATCCAAGTGAGCAATTTCCTGATGAATGTGTTGAAGAAGAAAGCAACAAAAGGGGAGAAAAAGTGATTGATGCTGATTTAGAAAAAGAATTTGGCATGGGAGATTGTTTCGAGGCCATCAGACAATAATGTCATCAGGACTAAATGGTTTTATTAAGACAAGATGAATGAATATGGAACAGTGATTCGGAACAAAGCATAACTGATGTGCAAAGGAGACTCCCAGATAGAGGGAATAAATGGTGATGAGACATTATAACCGATTGCAAGGCAGGAAACAATCAGATTATTCCTAGCCATTGCAGGGAAAAGAAAGTTCAAAGAGTTCCAGATGGATGTAAAGACTGCATTTCTAAAAGGGTTTCTGGAAGAAGAAGTGCATATCGAGTAACCATATGGTTCTCTTATTCATGAGGATGAGAACAAGGCTTTTCAGATGAAGAAGGAATTATGTGGGTTGAAACAACCACCGAGAGAATGGCATTCAATGCGAAATCAATATTTGTAGAATCTATGATTCAAATGAAGCATAGTGAAGGTGTCTTTCAGAAATATGAAAAGAAGGTTCTGATGAGGATTGGAATGGCGAAGTCCAAGGAGATGAAGACTCTGGTTTCTACCTGGATGAAATCATCAAAAGATGACAGTGGCAGGGCAGTTAATCTCACTGAAAATAGGCAGATTATCAACAGTTTGTTGTACATGACTGCACCAAAGCCTGATATTGTTTTCGCTACATGCCAAGCAGCAAGATATCAAAGTAATCCCAAGGAAAGTCACATGCTCGCAGTGAAAAGAATACTTTGGTATATCAAAGGCATAGTGGACTTCGGATTGACATATAATGACAAATCTCAGACAGAGTTATTGGGATATACTGATGTAAACTGGGCCGGATCAGCAGATGACAGAAAATCAACATTAGGAGGTGCATTCTATCTTGGTGGCATGTGTATTTCTTCGCTAAGCAAGAATCAAGATTGCATTTCATTGAGCACTGTTGAAGCTGAGCATATTGCGGCCACTCAAGCATGCCCACAATTATTGTGGATGAAGAAGCAGCTTGAAGATATGGGAGTTGAAGTGAAGTCTCCTATTGGAATCCAGTGCGAGAACTCAAGTGCTATAAATCTCAGCAAAAATCCTGTCCATCACTCTAGGACGAATCACATTGAGATTAAGTATCATTTTATCAAGGAGAAGGTTGAGCAGAGAATTGTGAAGTTGGAGTACGTTCCGACAGAGCTACAGGTTGCATACATTTTGACAAAGGCCTTACCCAAGGAAGTTTTTGAGAGGCATCGACTGGCTCTGGGAGTTCAGTCGATTCCCCGCACTTGAAATAGTGTGGATGTGGGACCCCCCTCTCCCCGAGGTATGGTGTGTTTTCCCCAATGTGCTCATTTGTTCTCTACTCTGTTACAGACTACAAAGGAGTCACCTTTGGGTTCGTTAACAAAGGGGGAGAAAAGGGTTTGTTAAAGAGGGAGAAAATAGTGATTGTTCAAGGGGGAGACAGTGCGGAGATTTGATAAATCATAATTGATACGGGGAGAATCTTACAGGTGGAGCAGCCAGAAAGGGGGAGCAATGAGAAAGGGGGAGAGATTTTCAAATATGACGATGCTAGAAGTGATCGATCAAAGCATAGAAATCACGACAGCTAAGGATCATGATAAAAGCAGAACAGTGGTGTTGGAATGGTGTGAGATGGTGTTCAGCTATCACCAATTGGTATCAGCGTGGTTCAACAATTGGTATCAACTTAAGAATTGGTATCAGGGTGGAATCGACAATTGGGGTCTGACATGAAGTGATTCATTGATGAACTTTTCATACTACTCTTGTTTCTCACGCCGAGCATTGCTCATGTGGGCTTAGAGTACGTGTTAAGTGAATCCTTGAACGTTATCAGAATCGTAAGAGGCGAATGGTGGTAGCGACTGGAAGAAGACTCAGTGAGGTATCAAAGTGCAGAACATCATCCTGAGCAGAGTTGTGAAGAGTTGTCAACAAACCCAAAGGGGGAGATTGTTGGGGAAAAATCCCTCAAGGTAACATTGAAGTATTTTTGGGTTGATTGTGTTTGTTGACAAAGCGGGTTTTCATGGATATTTGTCGAGTTCCCAAGAAGTTGTTGACAATCCTTGTTGACAAAGAACGATGAAAAAGGAAAAGGATGATCTGGAGGCGGTACAAAAGAGCAGTATAAGGTGGCGTCGTTTCCCAGTGTTTGCCAAATTTTTGGGGTCCAAAATTTGGAATTTGGTGAGCATCGCAAAAAGTGAATTTCCATGAAGAGCATAATTTAATATGGCAAAGGCATGAATTTCACGAAGATAGGATGCATGGTTTGGAAATCGCGAAGACCAGAAGAATGGAGGCGGTGATGCTTCGCGATTACGTCAAGCTTCGCGAACGGCAGAGGCTGAAGTGCATCGCGGCGGTGAAGGGCTTTGCGAGGGAGCTTTGCGGCGAAGGCGCGAAGGAATGTTGGGCTTCGCGAGGGAGCTTCACAGAGAAGGCGCGAAGTAATGTTGGGCTTCACGAGGGAGCTTCGCAGCGAAGTCGCGAAGGTAAGTTGATGGTGATTCTTCGCGATTACGTCAAGCTCCGTGAATGGAAAATTGCCGTGGAGCTTCGCGATTTGGACAGAATTCCGGCAGAAACTTTGGAGCTTCGCGATTTGAGATGACGTGGCATTGACTTCACGCGGAAGGTACGAGGGTCGGTGGAATCGCCTATAAATAGAGGTCGACCCCTTCGATCGAAGTAGAGAGATTTTTCAGAGAAGATCATTTGCTCTCGTTTTGCGAAGGTAGTTCATGGAGCCAGTGTGCTTCACGAAAGGGGAGCTTCGCGGTGGCTATTGTAGCTCCACGAAACCTGCGAACTCCGCATTGGCTTACTTAGCTTCGCGAGGGTCATTGATTTGCTACGGCTTGAGCATCGCGAGCGTGCTTCGTGAGGGAGCTTCGCGAGTGAGCTTCGCGAAAAGGCAGGAGCTTCGCGAAGGCTTGTTTGAGCTTCGCGAAATTGGGAGCCTCGCATTGTAGGGTGCTTTGCGAAGGTGTTTCCAAAAGGAATTGCCCAGTGTTCAGAGGCAAAGAGGTATTCATCAGTGGATGAAATTTGGACTTCAACAGAGCATCTATATACAGTTAAGGATGCATTACTTCATGAAAATGATAAGACCTACAGGTCTATAAACTGTGAGTGGATACCCTTCTGGAGCAGTGAGCTTAGGAAGAGGAAGAAGGTGATCATCTCCACCGGCTGTGAGCTAGAGAGAGAGAAATAGGGAGTGACCCTTGGGAAAGCTGTGAGCTGACCCTAAACTTTGTATAGGCAGTGAGCCTGGGCATAGAAGTTATCTAGCCCGAACATTGTAATCCAAATCTAGTGAAGTCTAGTGGAATTTGGTACGAACCGGCAACTTGTCGGTGTATGCTCCTTGAACGTAGCCCTTAGCGGTGAACCAAGTAAAAATATCTGTGTCTGCCTGCTTACTTCCCTGCATTGAATTCAAAGCATCATTATCAGGTAAAGGAGACAAGTGATCACAGTAACCACACAAGTGCAAACAAAGTGACCCTTGTAACAAAGAGGTCAAGATCCAGTGGGGAAGGAAGAACTTTGAAAAAGAATATCCATACCCTGATTCACCCCCCCTCTCAGGGTATATAGGCCCCTATTGGCCCTAACAGATCCCTTACCTTGAAGAGTAACTTCGAAAGCTTGAAGGTTGGGACCTTGGGAGGCTTGAGGGCACCTTGGGATTACTACTTTGGAGGTAAAGAGACCATAAATTTTTTGGGGAGGTTTTGTAAATGAAATTAATAAAGGAAAGGCTTGGTATTTATAGTAGAAGTGAGGGGACAAAGCATTAATTTCCAAGGGACACCTCATCGGTGGTATTGGAAAAACCATGGGCTTTCCCATGGTATTTTCCCATGGTATTGGACACTTGGGACACCTCATAAATTATCTTAATATTCATAAGTTGAAATAATTATTGCATAATTATTACATTCTTAATGATTTCATTAAACACCTGAAACTCAAAAACTGTATTTTCACTATTCACCGAAAATTCAACTTTCTCAGAAAAATCCTAAAATTTTACCTTAACCAAATGTCGATGCTCTGATTTCATAAATGAACTCCATTTTATGATTTTCTAAATATTTTTAATTTAAATTTTAAATAAAAAACATTATTCACCCGAAAAAACGAATACTTAACCAATAATTTCTCAAATAGTTATTTACCTATTTTATTGAATCACATTACTTAATCAAGGTGCCTAAATTATATTAATAATTTCTTAAGTGACATTACTTAATCCATTTGGTCACATTACAAGTCATAAGCATAAAATCACTATTCATATTTTACTATTCATCAAATATTAAGTTGATCTTATTAGACTCTAAATTTCATACTAAACACGACTGTAGAAGACCATTTTTTGAAAATCATTACACATTATTAATTATTTAAGGTTTACATAAATATTTTCAAATATCCTTTTTATAGAATTAATCAATAATATGCATAATATATTTATCCAAACATTTGAAAATTCACAAACTTCACCATAAGAAGGCATCACAATTTAAATCAAAGGATTACATAAGGCAGTTACGGTCTCGTTACATAGCCCATTATAACACCAGTATTGGACCTAAGAGTAAGGTGTTCTAGGGTGATAGAATCTTGGGGCGGCTCAGCCAATATTGCCCGAGTACTGATTTCTATCAGCTTGAACTTCTCGCGAAGGCGATTCCGTTCCAACTTCACACGATAAAGTTTGGCTTTGGTTTGGTCCAGAGCAAAGCCCAAAGGTGCTACCTCATTCCCGAGTTCCGTCAGATGGGATTAAATCATCCCGAGACTACTAGATGGGGCCATCAAATCTTCTTTCTATATTAATTAATTAGGATCACTTGTATTTATACAAAATAATTGCAACATTTAGTTTCCAATGGTCATATTGACCAACGGTCATATAACAGTCAAAACCCAATGGTCTTATTTTAATTATACTAATTTTATTAATTGAAATAGTTTTGTTGAGTATAAAATAAAATAACACACAAATTTAGGAAACAAAATTTATTCAAAATTTCGGTTCGTTACAGTCCAAAACTTATTGAGGAGACAAAGAAAAAAGTAAAGACTATTTAGACTCATATTAAAGTTTCACAAAGGAGTAAAAAGAGTTATACTAATAGATAAATAAAATATTTGTAATTCCAAGTGTGAGATCACATTTTCTTGAAATTATCGCCATGGAAGGTTGTTATAAAGTTAGGTGAGAAAGGAAAACATAGCCCTAGGTACATAAAACCTTTTGAAACTCAGGAAATAATTGGACATATATATTTCTAATTGGAAATTCCACCAAACCTTTCTAAAGTACATGGTGTGTTCCATATATCATTATTAAGGAAATACATTCCATACCTAATGCATGTTATCACCTACAAATAAATAGAATTGAAACATGATTTATCTTACTATAAAGAGCCTAACCAGATTCTTGACACTAGAGAGAAAGTGTTAAAAAATAAAATAAACCAAATTGTAAAATTAATTTTTTGAAATCATAAAATAGATAAAGTAGTGTGGGAAACAAATGATGTTATGAAGAGGAACCACCCTCATTTGTTTAGAAAGTAATATCCATGAAAATTTTGAGGATTAATTCTTTAGTAGGAGGGAATAATGTAACACTTAAGATTAAATTATATTAATTGAAAATTATATTTTAATAAAAAATATAATATGTTGAACATTTTAATATTTCATGTCTTAAAATTTCTATTTTTATAGGATGAATATCAATTTTGAATTTCCTTCGTCAAAATAATCCTAGAATAAGTTTTTGGAATTTTCCCTTAGAAATATATTTTATGAATGACTAAAAATATAGTATTTAACTATTAATCATTTTATATATAATAGCATGTTATAATATGTATATTTAACCATGTATTTGTTATCAATTTTATATAAATAAAGATAATATCGTTTTGTGGTAAAAAGTTATATTTTTTATAAAACTATTTTTAAATGCATAATGACTTTCCATTTTAATTAATTAAAATAATATTTAATAATAAATTATTTAAGTGAAATGTATATATTTTATATATAACTATACTAATTTAAATATATATAATTATTATTACTATTCATATAATTAATTTAATTTCATCTTATGCTTGAAAAATGCATTTCTTGAAAAACTGTTTTTCGACGCATTTCATGGGTTTATTTTTAAAAAAAATTCCAATTATATTAAATTAATTCGATAAAATGGATTAAATATGTAGAATAAAAATAATTAATGTTAGGTAATAAGTTCAACATAATTTTTTTTCTTAATGAACAATAAAAAAACAAAAATTAATTAGTGTAGTTAAGGTTAAAACGGGTTTAATGGGGATTAATCTATAAAGATAAGGCTTAAATGTCCTAAAATTTTTCTGAAACCCCGTTAGTTGGTCGTATTTATACCTCTCCATTATCACCTTTTAATATGATATATTTTGGATCCTATTTCAATAAAATGACTCGACATCATTGTATAACTTTGAAAATTTACAACTGTGCCACTCACCTCAATTATAAAAGGGCACATCCTCCACTCACTTATTTACACCTCTTAATCCATTTAGATAAACCAAAACCTACCAATATATCCACCCTATATCCTTATCTACATTCTAGATCTACTGTTCTTTTCAAATACCAACCCTATGGTCTTTAATAAGAGTTCCAAAGGAGGTTTTTCTAAGTGAAGGTAATTGTCTTCACCAAGATTTTTTTTACTTCTTCTTTTCCAACCTTAAATTATGTATTAATAATTAAAATATAATAATATATATATATATATATAACATATAATTATATTTTATTATGTTAATGGTATAATATTTATCCATCTATTTCTCGATTAAATGCAAATTTAAAACCATCACTCATGTGTAGGGCATACCATCACATCATGAACCGATGTAATTTTATTTCCATCACTGACCCACATTGATAGTCATAATAATGGAACTAATTAATATAAATGATAATTATGAAATAATATTTATTATTTAAATTTAATATATCTATAATTAATTTCCCCTTCACCCATTAATGAAATGATAACGTCGCTCGTGTGTACATACGTCCTACCGTCTCCATGAAACGATGTGGTCCATTTTTCATGTTCAAATTTTACGAATAATTAACATGTATATAATGAATAAATATGATATTTATAACTTCAATATCATTTGAGAAATTATGAAACTATATTTTATGAATAAAAACCATAACTTCCATGACAAAACATGGATGAAAAAATAAAGCAGTTAACACCGGAAATAATGGTAATAATGAAATATTATTAAGGAACGAATGATAAGATGTTAAAAGAGGGTAATATATGATATTTTAAATATCAATATGCTTTGAGTATATATTAATAACATGTTTAAAACCATTATATATTAATTTAAATAATTTTCATCTAAAGGGAAGTGTGAGGTAAGGGATTTCATCTCAATTTACACTCCATTGATACATATTTGTGATTATGCATCTATTCTCTTTTTTGTGGTGTATATGCTACCCCTATGATATATTTAACATGAATTAATATTTATTAATTATGATTAATTTTAAAATTCAATTTTATTATTTCAAGGGGTTGTAATTTCAAATTTACTAAAAAGGTGAGAACTTATTTTATAATATCATTTTTTGGGTTGTTTTAATTTTCATCGAAGGAATAATAAAATATATTATTAATAAAATCCATAAATTTTCATATTCCCTTAATATTTAATGTTTTTATATATTTTCTTCTAAATTTTCCCCTCATTGTAAATTGAATCAAGTAATGAAATGTTTAAAATAAAATATGGTCTTTTTTCTCTTTTGGATTGGGTACAGTTTCTTACATGCCCATATTTTTCAAAATTGTTTAAAAAAAATTATATAAACTAAAATCATTTATTAAAGATATATTAAGTTATCCTTAACATTTTATAAGGTTTTAAAGGAATGTTTTTATTTTTTTCTGACAGATAAATTTTTTAATTTTGTTACAAAAAATCAAAAGGAATGTTTCATTTTAACGTATATGATGTTAATGGAATTTCTCACTGCCATACCCATTTTATGATATTTATCTATTTATAATTTTTATTAATGGTTTTATATAGAAAACTCTTATAATAAATCATATTTCAATGCTTCGTTTATATTTTATTTTATTCTCCAAATGAAATGAATTTATTAAAAAACCTATATTATTTCTCATTGATTTTATGGTCATAAACTTTCTCTTGAAACATTCACTTTATTCTGATTATTGGACATTAAATTTCTCTTAAATATCCATATTATTTGTATAGTATATATGATTATTTCCAAAACTGTATATCATTTCTACATATGGTGTTTAATTTGAAAGTTATTTGATTGACTGGGTAAATATTGATATTTTGTATTCTTTACTCAAAATGGGGATTTATTGATAAAGAATATTTTTTATGAATTAAATTAATCATTTAATATATGAGGAATTATTTGGAAATTTAGTGATGTGTGTGGATTGGTTATAGATAGTCCCTCGATGCATCGACAGGTCTCATGAGACAAATCTATTGGCCAAATTAAATGTGTTCATGTTGTATACCTACCCATAAATTAAACTGCCTTAGCACAAGGATTTTACGTTATAGAAATCATGATTTATGGGATCATGATGTCAAATATTGTGCATTTCCTTCTTTGAGAATTTAGTTATTATTATCCATGAGACTACTGGATTGATATTATCCATGGATTCATTTTTTTCACAAGTTGTTGATTAAATGGAATGTGTTTTTAATTATTTACCTTGTAATATTGATAATGATTTATTTAATTGTGTTAGTTTTCATTGTACGCAACCCTTACTGATTATTTGATCACACCCTTATTTTGTTTTTAAATAACCCTTACTCAGTATTTAGCACACCTTTATTTTATTTTTTTTAGGATATGAAGAATAATTCTTTTAATGAGTTTACAGAGGCCAAATGTCTTCTATTATTGTATTTTATATTTTATTCCAAGTGTAAAATGGGTATAATGTATGTAACTGGATCTCCAAGGATACTAAATTGATTGTTACTTAAATATTTAATATCTTCTATCTATTCAAATATAATAAAGTAGACACTGAATTTGGGTTATTAGAGTTGGGGTTTGTTATATTTTTAATATTCCATGAGATTTTGAAAATGGTTAAGATTGTTGGTAGAATGGAAAAAATGAATGATTAAACAAAAATAAGACAATTTTTCAAGTTTAAAAATCATGAAGAGGGTGTGTTTAATCACAAAACAAAAAATTAATGATTGATTAAATTCATTAAATAAACTACCTTGTTATTAAAATTAGAAAAATTAATGTTTTAAAAATTTTAAATTCTAGAAAAATTGTGATTTCCATATTTTGATTCATCTATCATTGAAAATAATGTAAATACTAATTAACAATTAATTATAATTCTCAAACTATTTGAAATGTAAGTGGATCTATTGAATTGTTTTAGGAAAAACACATAAACATAAATTAGATAAGAAACCACATAATGCAGTGGCATAAAATATTTTATAACTCATGGCCTAGTTTTCTAATGCATATCAATCAATGTACCTTTAAATTTTGTTCAATTTCAAATTATAAAAATGTTTTTGTGGGGGAAATTAATAGGATAAACATCATATTAGTCACAAGGAAAAAAATAACTAATAATATTTCATCTAAGGTGTTAAAAAATATGACGATGTTTAAGATTTTCAATCGTAGTTACTTGACTAAAAAAGTAGTTAGTTTCTCCATGTATTTCAAAATTCCCCTTAAATATAAGTGATGTTAGAAACAACATCAACAAAGGTCTTCATTTTAGCCTCACTTGATAATTTAAAATAAAAATATTTTCACTTCTATGGATGATCAAGGGAAGATAAACTCAAAAAAATCATGAAAACACATAAAATATCAAATGAGATTCCTTAAAAACAAGTTCTGAATTTCATACCTCTGGTTTTGATGTTCAATTGGTCCCAAACAATCAACTTAGGCTGCAGTAGAGCTTTGGTTCCATGAGATCTTGAATGCGATGTGAGGAAGAAGTGATGTGCTAGGGTTATTTTTTATAAAGGGTGAAGGATTTGATTAATGCTTAATAAAAAAGCATTGATAAAAGCTCATTTTATCAGCACTAATAACATAAGCACTGAGAAATACCACTTTTATCAGTGTTGTCTTGACACTGATAAATCATCCTTTTTATTAGTGCTAAAAAATGCTGGAAAAAGTCATATCCCTCAGGACATATGTTTTAGCACTAATAAATTACACTTTTATCAGCATTTAACAAAGCCCTGAAAAAATGTAAAAAAATGAATAAAAATGAATAAATAAATAATATTAATTATATAAATAAAAAAGTGTCAAAAATAAAGTATACAAACTATTTAAATTAAAAAAAATATTAAAAATGCATTAATATAAATTATAAACATATTGAAAATTTAAAACTTAATAAATAAATATTATAAATGAGTTAATTCTAAAAATATTAAATATTAATAAATATTAAAAATAAATAAATAATATTTAATGAATGAATATTAAAAATGAATAAATAAATTTTAATAATTTACAAAAATATAAAAAAGGTGAATTCATAAAATTAATTACATAAATTAAAAACACATTAAAAAATGAATAAAAATGAATAAATAAATAATATTAATCATATAAATTTCAAAATTATTAAAAATGAATAATATTAACTATTTAAATTGTAAAAATATTAAAAATGAATTTAAATAAATTAATTATATAAATATCAAGCATATTAAAAATATTAAAACATTATAAAAAATGAATAAATATTATTCATATAAATTATAGCCATAATGAGAATATTAAAACCGAGTAAATAAATAAGTTGTAAGATCTCATCTTTTCCAGAGGTGTAGCTGGATTAAGTGGTTCGTTCTGGATGCAAAACAAATACGCATTATGGATCTAATTCACGACACGAATTGTTTTGGGTAGACCTTGTGAATTTAATTCACAGCTTGAATTAATCCACAACTTCGAAAATATTCACCCCCTGTAACTGTTTTCCACCAAAATTGGACATGTTACACAACGTGTAATTAGATTACACCATGTGTAATCTTTATTGATTTTTTTAGGTTTGATGGGATTTCCACAGGAAAAAGGGTAAATACATTATGATTTTTACATGACATGAAATGTGAATTCACATATTGTAATTTGTATGCCCATAGTATTAAAAACACATCTCCAGCATCATGTTACCCACTGAACCCACTTTTCTTTGCCGCAGACGCTCCGCGCAAGACTATCTTTGACCGAAGATATCTTTCATACCTCCTCCTTCAATTGAAGACTCTCCATGCACCACTTACTTCAATATAATCCTCCCATTTCACTACTATCTTTGATCAAATACCCTCTACGCACCTCCCAGGTATGGTTGTTCTTCTCGTTTAAGATCTATCTCTCTTCTACTCCTCTTCCGAGATAAAAGAGAAGATGTTTATCTGTTGTTGGATCTAGATCTAGATTTTTTGAATCTATATATAGGATTATTTTATTTATATCTATATTTAAGATATCTTGTTTCATTTAACTGTGGATTTAGGTTTCATATCTAGATCCTGATCATCATCGCATTCTCAGTTGATCTGCTTCGAATTTAGATAATTTGTTGGTAAGCATTTTTAACCGTCATTGAGGTAGGTGGTCTAAAATTTAAATCTCATAGTCTTGATTACAATTATGTGTATCTAATTGTAGAATTTTTTATATGTTGAGAAATTTAGTTCTTGATTAAGTTAATTAAGTTGGGGAATTAGTTAATTAAAAGATATGTGAAATTGAGATATTGGGATTTTAGATCATGAATAATTAATTGTTAAATAAATTATGAGATTTTGAGGCTGTTGATTTAAGAAAATTAATTATAAAATTAATTGTGGGATATTTATATTAGGAATTTAATAATTAATTGGTGAATTAATTATGAGAATATAAAATTATGATTTAGATAATTGGTTTTGGAAATTAATTACAGAGTTATTGAGATTTTTAACATGATTACTTAATTATAGAATTAATTAATGGGAATGGTTAGGATTATGAAATTGTGATTTGGTATAATTAAATATTGAATTAATTATGGATAATAAGAGATTATTGAAATTGAATAATTATTTGACAAAATAATTATTTTTACATTGAAGTTGTTGAATAAGGATAATTAATTGTTAGGGATAATTATGTTTACTAAATTGATTGAGATGGAATAATTAATTGAGGAATTAATTGGAGTGGTTGAATTAATGGAGATATAATAATCAATTGATGAATTAATAGGTGATATTGAATAGTTTGATATTGAATTAATTAATTGATGAATTAATTAATGGGTGTTTTATGATTATTTAATTGACGAATTAAATAATAGGATTAATTAATTGGTGAATTAATTAATGTAATCATTGTGATTATTTAAGTGTTGAATTAAATAATAGGATTAATTAATTTTAGAATTAATTAATGTGACCAATGTGATTATTTAATTATTGAATTGAATAATAGGATTAATTAATTTCTGAATTTATTAATGTGACTAAGGTGATTATTTAATTGTTGAATTAAATAATAGGATTAATTAATTGGAAAATTAAAGAATGTGACCAATTTAATTATTTAATTGTTGAATTAAATAATGGAATTAATTAATTGTAGAATTAATTAATTTGGCCAATCTGATTATTTAATTGTTGAATTATATAATAGGATTAATTAAGTGGAAATTAATTAATGTAAACAATGTGATTATTTAATTATTGAATTAAATAATAGGATTAATTAATTTCTTAATTTATTAATGTGATAAAGGTGATTATTTAATTTTTGAATTAAATAATGGTATTTATTAATTGGTGAATTAATTAATGTGACCAATGTGATTTTTTAATTGTTGAATTAAATAACTGAACTATTTAATTAATGAATTAATTAATGGGTTTTGTTAGGTAAATGAAATTTAATGAGTTAAATTAATTAATATCTAAATTAATTAATAGGGAATGTTGTGTTATTGAAATTGATAGATAACTAATTGATGAATTAATTATAAGGTATTGATATTTTTGAATTGGATAATTAATTGTTGAATTAATTTTAAGATATTGAGATACATAATTTGTGATAATTAATTATTGAATTAATTATAAGATATTGAGACTTTTGATTTGAATAATTAATTATTTAATTAATTATAGGATTTTCAGTTTGTGGATATTGATTAATTAATTGATAAATTAATTAATGGGATTACCATATTTAATTAATTGGGGAAATTAAGTAAGGGAATTTATGTGATAAACTAATTGTTGGATTAGTGATGTAATTGATGTGATTAGTAAATTTTTAAATTAACTAGAGGATTTTATTTGATTAGTTAATTATTGAATTAACTAGAGTAATTAATGTGACTCGTTAATTGATGAATTAACTAGAGAAATTGATGTGATTAATTAATGGTTGAAATAATTAATGTTGTTATTATGATTAGTTAATTTTTTAGTTAACTAATGGAATTGTTTTGTTTAACTAATTGTTGAATTAGTACTGTAATTGTTGTGGATAATTAATTTTTTCAAAGGTGTAGCTAGATTAAGTGGTGAGTTATGGCTACATAACAAATAAACTTTATATAAAAAATTCATGACGTGGATTGTTTTTGGGTTGACCTTGTGAATTTAATTCACAGCTTGAATTAATTCACAACTTCAAAAATTTACACCCCCTGTAACAGTTTTTTACCACATGTCGACATGTCACGAAATTAGTTTTCGCTACATATCGACATGTCATGATAGAATATTATCCCCCCCCCATAACTTTCTTTTACCATGTTTCAACATGTCACAAAATGGGATTACACCATGTGTAATTATATTACACCACCTGTAATCAGATTACACCACATGTAATCTTTATTAATTTTTTTTTTAGGTTTTATGGGATTTCCACGGGAAAAGGGAAAAATATGCTATGATTTTTATGCGATGTGCAATGTGAATTCACGTTGTGTAATTTTTATTCCCAGCATATTAAAAACAACTCTTTAGTGATGTATAACCCTCTGAACTCACTTTTCTTTACCACAGATGCTCCTCGTGTGACCATCTTTGATTGAAGACGGCTTATTCACCTCCACCTTCGATCAAAGCCTCCCCATGAACCTTGACCTTCAATCAAAGCCTCTCTCTACACCACCGTCTTTGATCGAATACCCTCTGCGCACCTCCCAGGTAAGGATGTTCTTCTCATTTAAGATCTATCTCCCTTCTACTCCTCTTCCCTGATAAAAGAAAGATTTTTATCCACTGTTGGATCTAGATCTAGATTTTTTAAATCTAGATCTAGTCTTAATGGATTTAGATATAGATTTAATAGGACTTGTTTCAATTAACTATGGATTTAGGTTTCGGATCTAGACTACAATCATGGTCACATTTTCAGCTGATCTGCTTCAAATTTAGATTATTTTTTGACAACTGTTTGTCACAGTTATTGAGGTAGGTGGTCTAAAATTAAAATCTCATAGTCATGATTATAATTATGTGTATGTAATTTTTTGAATTTATATTAGATATTGAGTGATTGTGTTATTGATTAAATTAATTAATTTGGTGAATTGATTAATTAAAAGATATGTGAAATTGGGATATTCAGATTTTAGATCATGAATAATTAATTGTTAAATTAATTATGAGATATTGAGATTATTTATTTTTGATAATTAATTGTAGAATTTATTATGGGATATCGATGTTATGAATTGAATAATTAATTAATTTATTAATTATGAGACTATGAAACTATTATTTGGAATTTTAATTGTTGAAATTAATTACGGAGTTATTGAGACTATTGAACATGATTAATTAATTGTAGAATTAATTGATGGGAATGGTTATGATTATGAAATTTTGATTTAGTATAATTAATTATTGAATTAATTATGGAGGGTTAGAAATTGTTGAAATTGAATAATTATTTGACAAAATAATTATTGTTATATTAAAGTTGTTGAGTAAGGATAATTAATTGTATAATTAATTGTAGGAGATAGTTATGATTATTAAGTTTATTGAGATAGAGAAATTAATTGTGGAATTAATTGGAGTGGTTGAATTAATTGAGATATAACAATTAATTAATGAATTAATTGGTGATATTGAATAGTTTGATATGGAATTAATTAATTGATGAATTAATTAATGGGTGTATTATGATTATTTAATTGTTGAATTAAATAATAGCATTAATTAATTGGTGAATTAATTAATGTGAGCATTGTGATTATTTAATTATCGAATTAAATAATAGGATTAATTAATTGTTAAATTTATTAATGTGACCAATGTGATTATTTAATTATTGAATTAAATAATAAGATTAATTAATTTCCCAATTTATTAATGTATCTAAGGTGATTATTTAATTATTGAATTAAATAATGGGATTTATTGATTGGTAAATTAAATAATGTGACAAATTTGATTATTTAATTGTTGCATTAAATAATAGAATTAACTAATTGGAAAATTAATTAATGTGACTAATCTTATTATTTAATTATTGAATTAGATAATGGGATTAATTAATTGGAAATTAATTAATGTAAACAATATGATTATTTAATTATTGAATTAAATAATGGGATTAATTAATTTCTGAATTAATTAATGTGAGCAGGGTGATTATTTAATTGTTGAATTAAATAATGGGATTAATTAATTGGTGAATTAATTAATTTGACCAATGTGATTATTTAATTGTTGAATTAATTAATGGAACTATTTAATTGATGAATTAATTAATGGGATTAGTTGTGTAAATGAAATTGAATGAGTTAAATTAATTAATTGATAAATAAATTAATGGGGACTGTTTTTTTATTGAAATTGATAGATAATTAATTCATGAATTAATTATGAGGTATTGGTATTTGTGAATTAGATAATTAATTGTTGAATTAATTTTGAGATATTGAGATACATAATTTGTGATAATTAATTATTTAATTAATTATAAGATATTAAGACTTTATTTGAATAATTAATTATTGAATTAATTATAGAATTTTTAGTTTGTAGATATTGATTAATTAATTGATAAATTAATTAATGAGATTGCAATGCTTAATTAATTAGGGAAATTAATTAATATAATTTATGTGATAAACTAATTTTTGAGTTAGTAATGTAAATGATGTGATTAGTAAATTTTTGAATTAACTAGAGGATTTGATTTGATTAGTTAATTATTAAATTATCTAGAGTAATTAACGTGACTAGTTTATTGATGAATTAACTAGAGAGATTGATGTGATTAATTAATGGTTGAATTAATTAATGTTGTTATTGTGATTAGTTAATTGTTCAGCTAACTAATGGAATTGTTGTGTTTAACTAATTGTTGAATTAGTACTGGAATTGTTGTGGATAATTAATTTTTCAATTAATTGTGAAATAAGGATGGTCACATGGTCATCCAAATTGTGTGATTTAATTAATGGTAACATGGTCATTCATTTTGATATAAGGATGGTAACATGGTCATCCAAATTGTATGATTTAATGAATGGTAACATTGTCATTCATTGTGAAATAAGGATGGTAACATGGTCATCAAAATTGTGTGATTTAATGAATGGTAACATGGTCATTCATTGTAAAATAAAAATGCTCAAAATTTTACTCCAAAATATGGCCTCAGATGAGAATACATCGAACTCCAACATGAGTTGAATTAGGTACTGAGATATGATATCACCTTTGAAAACTTCAACCTCCGACATGAGTCAAATTAGTTATTAAGATATGATATTATCTTGGGAACACTTTGGGATCTGGCTTGATTTGAAGCTATTATTGAGGTACAGGTGTCCTCAGGAACCCTATAATTAATGTGGTTAAATAAAGAATAAATGATAATGCGATAACTATTTTTTCATGCATTGTACTTATTTTTTTATATAATTTCATACACTATTATAGGACTGAATATTATTTTAGACACTATTGGTGGTGGCATACTGAGTTGTACTAACACCCTATTTAGGCTTCCTGGTCAGTACCAAAATAGATAACATGTTTGTAGGATATGATAAGGGAAAAGTCCTTGTGTTAGATGGAAGAGTTGGGATGGAGCATGGTTGAGGGAACTAAACTTGGCATCGGGGCCTTCTTGGAGGAGTTTTCAGTGTATTTATTTATTTTGGTTTTTTCATATTGACACATGGAACATACTTAGCATGGCATATCTTCTATTCAGTTTTTACATTGTACTTCAAGCTTTGGTTATCATGATATATTGGTTCTTTTTTATAATAATATGTCTTTGTTGTTGTTTATTTATTTCTACTAGTGTGTGAATTTGATAAAATAAAATAAAAAGATGGTATAGTCTCCCCCTGATTGATAATAGACCTTGCATACTAGTCGACAGCCTCTAGTAGACAGGGAGGCACACCTGAGGTCAGGTGGTAATCTGGATTGGGGAATCGGTGGGTGGTACCCTATTCGAGATGTTACAAAGTGGTATCATAGGTAGTTTTCTTTTATTCTTCTTTTTTCTTACTATTTAGGAACATTAGACAGGAGACTAGGAGATTCAGGGCTTGGTTATGAGATCATGCATGGGAGTAGCTACCCCATGTACAGGGGAGAACCCAAGTACCCAGGGTGGGATTGTTGTTATTGTTGTCTACTATTACAATTGAATATTATTTCACCTTAGGGGACACACTTATTGTCTAATGTGATCATTATTTTTGATATTTTTTATGATTGAATCATGACCCTAAATGAAATTATATTTGAGACTGCATGCATCATTCTAGGTACTCAAGATTATTTTGTAACATGCATCATTTTAGGCACATATGGGAAAATAGGTTATGGGTAAGTTTTTGAAATTGATTTGTTTTTATTTTCTTGTGAAATTGATTTGAAAAATGTTCCTAATCTAAAATTTTAATATTTTAAAATGATGTAAGATGTGAATAAATGGGTTTCTAAATGATAAAATTGAATAATGAGAATGTGCTTACCCTTTTTAACTAGGACCTAGGAGTATGATGGTTAAGGGTAGTGACAAGGCCCTAGTTTTGACTATGTGGCAGGAGAAGGGGGAATATCTTATATGTTTTTGTGTAAATCCCTCTTGTTAACTATGATAATTTTGTGAATTTAAAATCCCTTGTTTTTTTATTTGACCCTTGATGTGTGTAGTTTGGGTAGTGAGATGGCCCTAGTTTGAGAACTCGGTTGTGAGTTGTGTGAGGGACCGTCTGTTTTTGGATTGGTGTGGTGAGATGTCGGTGGGCAGGGAATCCCAAGAAATTCAACAGGTTAATTTTTTTCCATAGTGGGAGGTAACATTGGTGACGGAGGATTTTTGTGGTGTTCATCGATGACTTATTAGTGTACTTTTAATTAGTGATGGTCATACCCCCTACTTTGACATCATCCCAAGTACACTGGGAAATCTTGGGCTTTACGCCTAGCAACCAGAATGTGTTTTTTTGAATATAGTCCCCTTAAAGGTTGTGATTATAAAGTAGTATATATGCATATGGATGGAATATGGTACACCAATGACATTTTACATATGTGGTTCATAGGATTGACCGAAGGTCGATAAAAACTAGGGTGGTTTATTACTTTAAAAAATGGGGTTAACAATGCTCTAAAGGTGGGGAGCGATGTGTTGGTAGTAGATATGTGGAGAAATACTATTGGTTTGAATTTGTGGAATCGTAATTCCAATTATGAATCTATATGGTGCATGATTAAATTCCTCAAGGAAAGGTCAGGTAAGCTTTGGAGGTGGTGGATATATGTCATTTCCAAATAGTTTTTGATGGCAAGGCTAAGTGCCAATGTTGAATTATGTTCTTGAAGTTTTTGGGAATAGTGAGTTGAGAAACACAACAGGTATGTTGTGGAATTTTATCTTGAGACCAATGTGTTCCTTGAGGGGCATCTGATATGTGGGTTGGATCGTAGTGAGAAGGTGTTGTGAGGAAAGACGGTGTTGTTAGTTCATGTATTATGGAAACATGGATGTGTTTAGGAAGAAACATGGGAGAGAGAAGTTGATGTTAGGGCTCAATGGCCTGATATTTCTAACTCAGAATCTTTAAGGTGCTAGGGAGTACATCCCGATAATGAGTTGTTATAAGGTGGGAAGATTGTAAGAACCCATATTTTCCAGAGGTGAAGCTAGATTAAGTGGTGAGTTTTGGCTACATAAAAAATACACTTTATATAACTAATTCATGATGTGAATTTTTTTGGGTTGACCTTGTGAATTTAATTCACAACTAGAATTAATTCACAACTTTGAAAATTTACACGCCCTTTAATTGTTTTTTACCACATGTTGACATGTCACGAAAGTAGTTTTCCATACATGTCGACATGTCATGAAAGAATATTACACCCCTTATAAATTTCTTTTACCATGTGGCGACATGTCACAAAATTGGATTACACCATGTGTAATTAGATTACACCACATGTAATCTTTATTAATTGTTTTTCTTTAGGTTTGATGGGATTTCCACGGGAAATGGGGGAAATATGTTATGATTTTTATGTGATGTGAAATGTGAATTCACGTTGTGTAATTTTGATTCCTAGAATATTAATAACACCTCTCTAGTGACGTGTAACCCTTCAAACCCACTTTTCTTTACCACAGATGCTCCTCACATGACCATCTTTGATTGAAGATGCTCTGCGCACCTCTTCCTTTGATCAAAGCCTCTCTATGAACCTTTACCTTCAATCAAAGCCTCTCTACACACCATCCTCTTTGATCAAATACCCTCCTCGCACCTCCTGGGTATAGGTTTTCTTTTCATTTAAGATCTATCTCTCTTCTACTCCTATTCCAAGATAAAATAAAGATATTTATCCACTGTTGGATCTAGATCTAGATTTTTTAAATCTAGATCTAGACTTATTGGATTTAGATCTATATTTAATAGGTATTTTTTCATTTAACTGTGGATTTAGGTTTCAGATCTAAACTGCAATCATGGTCGCATTTTTAGTTGATCTACTTCAAATTTGGATTATCCATTGGTAAGTGTTCCTCACGGTTACTAAGGTAGGTGGTCTAAACATAAAATCTCATAGTCTTGATTATAATTATGTGTATGTAATTTTTGAATTTATATTAGATATTTACCAATTGTGTTCTTGAATGAATTAATTAATTTGGTGAATTGATTAATTAAAAGATATGTAAAATTGGGATATTCGAATTTTAGATCGTGAATAATTAATTTTTAAATTAATTATGAGATATCGAGAGTATTGATTTTTGATAATTAATTGTAGAATTAATTATGTGATATCGATGTTATGAATTGAATAATTAATTAATTAATTAATTAATTATGCGACTATGAAACTATTATTTGGAATTTTAATTGTTGAAATTAATTATGGAGTTATTGGGATTGTTGAATATGATTAATTAATTTTAGAATTAATTAATGGGAATGGTTAGGATTATAGAATTTTGATTTGGTATAATTAATTGTTAAATTATTTATGAAGGGTTAGAAACTGTTGAAATTGAATAATTATTTGACAAAATAATTATTGTTATATTGAAGTTGTTGAATAGGGATAATTAATTGTAGAATTAATTGTTAGAGATAGTTATGATTATTAAGTTTATTGAGATAGAGTAATTAATTGAGGAATTAATCGGGGTGGTTTAATTAATAGAGATAGAACAATTAATTGATGAATTAATTGGTGATATTGAATTGTTCGATATGGAATTAATTAATTGATGAATTAATTAATAGGTGTATTGTGATTATTTAACTTTTGAATTAAATAATTTGATTAATTAATTAGTGAATTAATTAATGCGAGCATTGTAATTATTATTTGTTGAATTAAATAATAGGATTAATTAATTGGTGAATTAATTAATGTGACAAATGTGATTATTTAATTATTTAATTAAATAATGGGATTAATAAATTTCTAAATTAATTAATGTGAGCAAGGTGATTATTTAATTATTGAATTAAATAATGGGATTAATTAATTGGTGAATTAAATAATGTGACCATTGTGATTATTTAATTATTAAATTAAATAATGGGATTAATTAATTGGGGAATTAATTAATGTGACCAATGTGATTATTTAATTTTTGAATTAAATAATGGGATTAATTAATTAGATAATTAATTAATGTGAATAATGTGATTATTTAATTATTGAGTTAAATAATGGGATTAATTAATTTCAAAATTAATTAATGTAAACATGGTGATTATTTAATTGTTGAATTAAATAATGGGATTAATTAATTGGAGAATTACTTAATGTGACCAATATAATTATTTAATTATTGAATTAAATAACAAGGTTAATTAATTGGCGAATTAATTAATAGGGTTTTTTGTGTAAATTAAATTGAATGGGTTAAATTAATAAATTGTTGAATTAATTAATGGGGAATGTTTTACTATTGAAATTGATAGATAATTAATTGATGAATTGATTATGAGGTATTGATATTTTTGAATTGTATAATTAATTGTTGAATTAATTATGATATATTGAAATAAATAATTTTGGATAATTAATTTTTGAATTATTTATGAGAAAATGAGACTACTGATTTGAATAATTAATTTTTGAATTAATTATATGATTTTGAGTTTTTGGATATTGATGAATTAATTAATTGAATTGACATGCTTAATTAATTAGGGAAATTATTTAAGTGGGTTTATGTGATAAACTAATTATTGAATTAATGATGTAATTAATGTGATTAGTTAATTGTTTAATTAACTAGAGGAGTTGATGTGATTATTTAATTATGGAATTAACTAGAGTAATTAATGTGAATAGTTAATTAATAAATTAACTAAATAAATTGATGTGATTAATTAATGTTTGAATTAATTAATGTTATTGTTGTGATTAGTTAATTTTTTAGTTAACAAATGGAGTTGTTGTGTTTAACTAATTGTTCAATTAGTAATGGAATTGTTTTGGATAATTAATTATTGAGTTAATTATGAAATAAGGATGGTAACATGGTCATCCAAATTGTGTGATTTAATGAATGGTAACATGGTCATTCATTGTGAAATAAAAATGGTAACATGGTCATCCAAATTTTATGATTTAATGAATGGTAACATTGTCATTTGTTGTGAAATAATGATGGTAACATTGTCATTCATTGTGAAATAAGAATAATAATAATGGTACTCTAAAATATGGACTCACATGTAAATACACCGAACTCTGACATGAGTCGAATCAGGTACTGAGATATGATATCACCCTTGAACACTTAGAGCTTTGGCATTAGTCAAAATAGGTATTAAGATATAATATTA
This sequence comes from Viscum album, assembly GCA_963277665.1. Lineage (NCBI taxonomy): Eukaryota > Viridiplantae > Streptophyta > Magnoliopsida > Santalales > Viscaceae > Viscum > Viscum album. Next base: position 822,308,294 of record OY728148.1, on the reverse strand, counting down.
CCTGGGAAACACTTCAGGCTCCAGCCTGACCTAGAGCTAGTATTGAGGTATGGGTGTCCTCGGGAACCCTGGAGTTAATGTGGTCAAATAAATACTAAATGATAATGTGATAACTATTTTTTATACATTGAACTTATTTATTTATAGAATTGCATACACTATTATCTGACTGGATGTTATTTTCAACATCATTGGTGGTAGCCTACTGAGTTGTACTCACACCCAATTCTGGTTTCCCGATCAGTACCCGAATAGATTACATGTTTGAAGGATGTGATAAGGGAAAAGGCCGTGTGTTATATGGAAGAGTTGGGATGGATCATGGTTGAGGGAACTGGACTTGGTGTCAGGACTCACTTGGAGGAGTTGTTAGTGTATTTATTTTGGGTTTTTCATATTGACACTCGACACGTACTTAGAATGGCATATCTACTATTCAGTTTTGAAATTATACTTCATGCTTTGGTTATCATGAGATATTGGTATTGTTTATGATCATATGTTTCTGCTATTGTTTATTAATTTCCACTAGTGTATGACTTTAATAAAAGAAAATAAAGGGTATATCCTCCCCATGATCAATAATAGACAATTTCTAATAGTCTTCATCCTTTGGCGTACGGGGAGGCGCACCTAGGATTATGTGGCAGTCTGGGTCGAGGCACAGGTGCTTGGCACCCGGGTCGAGACGTTACATATGTATAAATAAATATTAAAATATAATTAAATTCCAAAAATATATATAAATTAATAAATATTAAAAATGAATAAATATTATTAAATGAAAAGATATTAATGATGAATAAATAAAAATTTAATAGATTAGAAAAATATTTAAAAATGAATTGATAAGATAAATTACATGAACTGTAAACACTTATAAAAATGAAGAAAAATAAAAAAAAAATAGTTGATATAAATTATATAAATAACAAAATTATTAAAAATTAATTATATAAATTATTTAAATGAAAAAATAATAAAAAATGCATTTAAATAAATTAATTTCTTCAATTTAAAATATTTTAAAAATATGAAAAATTAATAAATAAAATTGAATAAATATTAATTATATAAATTAAAAACATATTGAAAATATTAAAACTTAGTAAATAAATATATATAAATAAATATTAAAAAATGAATAAAATCCAAAAATATTAAAAAATAATAGATATTAAATTTAATAAATAATATTAATTGAATGAAGATTAAAAATGAATAAATAAAATTGAATATATTATAAAAATATTTTAAAAAGTGAATCTGTAACCTTAATTACATGAATTTAAAAAGTATAAAATAAATAAAAAAGAATAAATAAATAATATTAATTATATAAATAAAAAAATTATTAAAATTGAATTATATTGATTAGAAAAAAAATATTAGAATTAAAATACATTTAAATAAATTGATTATATAAATTGAAAAATTATTAAAAATATTAAAACTTAATAAATAAAAATGAATAAATATTAATCATATAAATTACAAAAATTATTGAAAATATTGTAGGGTCCTAAAAACTCTTCCAATGAGATAAAATACCCCCACAATCACTTTTCATAAGGAAGAAAGTACTCCTACAAGTCTAGAAAGGTGAAAAGACTCAAATTGAGTTGCACTCTTCAAAAGAAACTTGAAGGAATTCAAGTTTTCCAGGAATTTTAAGTGGCCTGTGTACCTTCACCGGGAAAGGTACGCGAACCAGCTAGATCGTGAACCACCAAGAATGCAGGATGATCCACGAACTACTAGCCTGTGGTGCGATGGCTAGAGAATGAGTTAAACCATGAACTATGTCGTTGATGGAATCATGCGCGTGAGAACTATCCACGTATCGTGCCATGAACTCATCAGTTTGGGGATGAAGAGAACTAGTAGGGTACTGCGAACCATTATCACGAATTAGAGCCTCTGCAAACCCCGGTTGACTGAGTCTTCAGCGGGTCAGGATATTTATTCAATGGGCCTCTACAAATGGTTTTTCTTGCCCAATAGATATGATTTCTCTGATTCTCTATAAAATGAGCATAGTAGAAGTACGGAACACAGATAGAGAGGGAGACAGGCATGGAGAAAGAAGGATGATGAAAGCTTGAGGGAGACTTTGAGGTTGCACTCTGACTTCCGTCTTGTTTCATCGATGAAGCTTGAATCGCGAACCACTCCCTCGTTAGGTACAGCCATCTGTGAACCATAAAATAGTATAATTGAATAATAATAATAGAACCACGAACCTAATTGTTGGACTGCGAACCAAAGGCTTTTCACGGATCAAATCTAGGCAGAAGAATAATTTCAAGGGGTACTGTAGTAGTAATGTAGTAGCTAATATAGCAGTACTATAGTAGGTACTGTAGTAGTATTGTAGCAGTACTGTAGCAGGTACTGTAGTGGGAACTGTAGTAGGTACTATTTGGCACTGTAGAAGCTGGGAATATTCCCCCGTTTGGGCCTTTGGGCCACTGATTTGGTCCCTGGGTCCTTTAAGGGCTTCGGGCCACCCAGGCCTTTGGTTCAGTAAGGCCTTCAGGCCACCTCAAGGCCTTCGGGCCACCTTAAGGCCTTCAAGACACCTTAAGTGAAGATACAAACCAGACAACCTACAAGGAACAAGTTCTAGAAGGAGGATGAGCAAGTGAAATTCACCATTGCAGAAGCTAAATGGATTTCAAGAATGAGAGGGTATAGAACCTACCATTAGGACAAGCATGTGGATACAAGGGAAAGCCTAGTCGAACATCCATGCAAAGGTGGAGAGTTGATTTTACGATAAAGATACAAGGGAGAGCAGTTCCAAGTAGTTAGTCTGGGTTGTATTTAATGTTTAAAGCCTATGGGAAATGAATTCCTCTAAGGCCTATGGTCCATGTAATGCTTATACCTACAGGCCTTTTAAGGGTCCCATATCACCCCTTGAAAGGTGGATTATCAAAAATCAATAAAAAATGAAGGCCTTCAGACTATTGGAGTAAACTACCCATGAACGATGATCCCTCGGAACCTCCTTCAATATGGTGCTCCACATAGCGTACCGCTACATGGACTGAACCTGGCACTGCATACAGCATTAGTATGAGGATGGAACCTAAAGTGGTTTGATAGGCCACATATCATTATGGTTTCATAGTTTTCTATACCCATGCCTACGTACCACAGTGGTACGGAGACGACCCCTCAGCCCGCATACCACTATGGTATGCAGAGCCTCCCCCATCCTGCATAAAAAGTCAGTACTCAGAATGGGGTATTTTTGGATATTATTTCCTCCAGTTCCAACCTCACCCCTCCACTACCGTCTAGTCCTCCATGATACCTCCACTAATCGGTCCTTCGGCATCAGGAAAAAGCCTCCTCCAATGCCACCGGACCTATATGATCAGCCTATCTGGTGAATTAGTGTGCCCCATTGAGTCTACATACCCTTGGTAAGTGGAGTCACGAAGTCTCTCCCCACAATGGTTCGGCCTTTGGGAATGCCTTTGAGGCTACATTACCATGGTAACCTGGAGCCCAACCATAGGACTCTGATGTGAACCACCCCATTCTCGGGACTAAGGGTGATCACTTTCTTTTCCATTCAATGAGTAATAGTGATCAGTCAAAGGGGATATGTTCTCTACCCCCTTTGACGAGGAAGAAACTCCTCCCCTTCCCAGAACGTGCTTCAGGGACCTCCCACGGAGGTAAGTCCCCAATATTCTAGGGCAAGGCTGTGTGACCTTCAGTGTCACTGCACATTGAAGGGTTAATTGCCCCACGCACTCACCCACAGTCACCCCAGCTTCTTTCATCACGGGCTCTCCCTCCCCCACCAATAGGAGAGGAGGCATGTGAATTGTTGAATCTTTTACATCCTTTTTGTTATCACACTGATCATGACTCACATGATCTTAGAGGTTTGTCAGTATTACAACATCCACACCATCTGAACTACAAGAACTCTGATTCCTGACCAAATCCAGATATATAGGATGCCTACCAGAAGCCCTGATCTCAAAAGGGTTCCCATACAAAAGTGTTTACCAAATCATGTCCCATCAATGGGAAGCTTCCACGTGTAAGCCTCACACCATATAAACTATGATAACTTTGATTCCTGGCCAAATCAGGATACATAGGACCCATACAGAAGGCCCGATCTCAAAAGGGTTCTCATCTATAAAGGGGCCTCCCAATCATGTCTTCTCAAATGGGCAGCTTCCACGTGTAATCCCCACACAATATGAACTAAGAGAACTCTGATTTCTGACCAAATAAGGATACATAGGATTCCTACTAAAAGGCCTGAAATAAAAAGGGTGACCATCCATAAAGGGGTCACCCAATCATGCCTCCTCAAATGGGCAGCTTCCACACATAAGACCCACACCATCTGAACTATGAGAACTTTGATTCCTGAACAAATAAAGATATGTAGGACCCCTAGCAGAAGGACCGAGCTCAAAAGGGTGCCCATCCATAAAGGGTTCGCCCAATCATGTCCCTAAAATGGGCATCTCCCACATGTAATCCCCATGCCATCCGAACTACATGGGTTCTGATTCCTCTCCCAAGGATACGTAGGATTCCCTCCTTATGGGCCTCATCCCAACATCAAGTCACCTTTGATGATAAACTCCAGAGAGACTTATTATATGGATCAAGTCAATGTTACCTCTGTAGCATAGAATATATGCATGCCTATGATGATCTTGAAAACCAAGGATAGCCCATGGACACACTCTTCAAGAATGAACCAAGGATTCACAAACATATGAACATGACTTAAATCAATAAGAGAGTCTCGGAACAGGCAACAATCCCCCCCCGGAAGGGTGCGGTGAGCCTTAAGGGTCGCTAGCCAAATCATCAGCCAACGAGCACCTGCCTTTGGAAAGCAGGTCCATGAATCCTGGATACTAGGGTCGTGGGTGTTCTTGCCTCCACGAATTAACCTGTTGGAGACCATATGAGGAATTTATATTTGAGAAGGACCGATTGCGCAAGTGGTTGAACCCCGCACAATTGTCCATTGGGACCAACAGTTCCTGGAGGGTTAATTCAACCTTCTTTAAGGGATAATGACGTTGAACGGGTTGAAACAAAAGGATTGGTGAATTGGACGAGAACCTATCTCTATAGAAAAACGGACGGATTATGATGCTCATCATTCCATTTCCACACTACCCAGAAATGCACCACCTCGGAGGCGGATCAAAAATGGTGAACCCGATGGGAATCTATAACCAAGGTGGTTTTCTTACCCCACTCAAACCCTTCTCCCTGTATAAAAAGAAAAGGATAAGGGGGCCAAGATGAATCTCCAAATATTCATATATTTAAAATAATGATTCTTTCATGAGGTTTTGTGGTTTATATGTCATATATGTATATTGTAGGTTCTTGTAGAGTGACCTTCGATCCAAATAACATCCCAAAGACCCATTTAGACATGTACATCAGCGATCCCATAGGCGGTCAGGGCCCCAATGAAGAGAAGGACCCAATAAACTACCCAGTATCTTCAATGTTGGGTATCCAATATGTTGATCAAAGAGTACCACCAAAATGGTACTCTCCCCACACTGGTGGCCACGAGACAAGACCTCCATTCTGCAAAGGTACGTCATCCACCTCTTCAGCAGCTGCTAGTACCCCAGCACAAGGCATCCCCAGTGGTCGTCTCAAACTGTTTTGGGAGCCTGTCCCCAGAATGTGACAATGACAACCTCCCTTATATTAGGGAGGTAGATGAATTCAATGTTGACAACTTCATCTTAACTGCACATGGGTCCTACCCTAGGCCCCCGCCAGAGAATGTTGCCGCAAACACCAGACGACCAAGCCTCCTCTCGCCAAGGAGGACCCTATGTCGAGGGCACCTACCAAAGTCCAAGAGACCTGGGGGCCTTGGGATCCAAGGGTAGAAAATATATAATTAGGAACATGTTATCACCCTAGTTCTTGAGGAGAAGCTTCGTCGTACTAACATGGTGGCATTTAACGGGAAGACCTGTGACTCTTCCCCCTCCACTTAGGACCACCACAGAAATAGGGTGGAATAATACGAGCACATGCACATTCCTCCTAGCGCTCACCGGTCCTACTGTACAGATAGAGAAGCAAACTAAAGGCAGATTCAAATATTTGTCGAGCCACAACAAGCCCACCATCCAAATTGGGAAGCACTCAGCTACACGTAGGAACAAACACCTATCGATGCACAACAATCCTGCCATCCAAATAGGGAAGAAACCATCTATACGCAGGCAAAAATACCTGCCGATGCACAAAAATTCTGTCATCTAAATAGGGAATCAATAGGCTATACATAGGCATAAATACCTGTTGATGTGTATCAATTCCTTCATCAAAAAAGGGCAGCAACCAAATACGAGAAGATTTAAATTCATGCAGATGCATACAAATCCTGTGGGACAAATACAGTGGAAAGCGAGACAATGAAAATAACCACTCATGAGTATGAATACCACTAGTCAAATAAGGTGGAAACTGGAGAAGATAACCAGTGGGAGACTCGTTCCTCTGTCCCAGCATAGGAGAATTGCTCGTATCTTCTCATAATTCATGGAAGACCGGAGCAGGCACAAACCCCTGATCCGAAATCGGAATGGGAATTCATATCCATTTCATCCAAATATGTATCCTAGAACATCTTGTAAATGATGGAATATCATACATCAATTCCAGTACATATCCTTTAAACATGCCAAGATATCTTTACATTGGCAGAAAAGGCGATAAATCAGGCCCACGACCCAGTTTCCTCGAACAGAATGACTCACTCTGAAAATGAGTTAGTCACTCTAGAGCAATTATTCATCCCTGATCTAGTCTAGGAGGGTCGACAGAAATATCCCACGATATACGACAACCAAATTGGGAAAAAAATACATGCTTCAACTGGGGGATGTCGGTCCAACGTGGTGGCCACTCCAGGGCAGGCATATATCCCTTCAAAAACTCAAGATGTCCATCTGTGTATCTCGACGACATCATGATACCCAAAAAGATAGGGACTCGTATATGAAGTCCATTACCAATAATATATGGACCCATTTACCCACAAGAGAGTGCCCAAAAATGAAAGACGTCAAAGTAAACTGAAAAATGAAGAGCACATACATGATCCTTCTCTACTAGAAGCTGGGATTCATGATGCCCTTAAACATATATCAATAAAGGATCAAGACCCTGTCATTACATTACCAAATTATGGAAGTGGAAGTATCAGTTGAAAAATTCATCCCTACAATTTCGCTACTATAATCTCTAAAGGTCCTCCACAGAGAACTCACGGGGGCCTAATCCATGGGTCAAGAATGATCGATCATGAGAGCCTATCTCATGATGTGCGTCGGGGTATCACTCCCCTTGACCTGAAGATCAGACAGTAATAAGGTCCTCCTTTAGATTTCTTCCTCCCTGATGGTCCTCCCTAGGGTATACACTACAAATATGCTTCTCCCTGTAGTCAGACATCAAGTCTTGATGGTAGTACTCTCCATGATGACAGTCATTGCGAAGGCCCTCACTACAATGGCAGTTACTATGAAGGTCCTCCCCATAGTAACTCTAAGAAACAAGAAGGTCCTCCCTTCATTGTAGTACATCCTGATGGCCCTCACCATGATGTACACTGCAGAAATTCTCCCTGAAGCCAGGTATCAAGTCATGATGGTAGTCCTCTCCATGATGACGGTCATTGAGAAGGCCCTCCCCGCAATGATGGTTGATGTGAAGGCCCTCCTCATAATGACATCAGGCGGTAAGAAGGTCCTCCCCATGCTGCATCCCACCCTGAAGGTCCTTCCTAGGGTACACGCTGTAAAGAAAATTCCCTTGGTCGGGAATCAAATTGCAATAGTAGCCAACGTCATTGCAGAACCAACTGTGGAGTTCCTCCCCAAAATCAAAATTTGTGCTGGAAAGAAGGTCCCCCCATTTCCGGAACAAATATGATAAATCCCTCCTATGTTGAGGCACTCAGAAATGAGTGAGACACATAGGGAACTCTGTCTATAAAGAGTGATATTCTTTCTCAACCATAGGATAGCCAAGGTCCATGCTCATTTTCTGATCCACCCTCACGTCGTCCTCAAATTAATAAGGATTTCACCAATCTGATCATTTGGAACAAAAATATTAAGAAGAAATAAATTTGGTCATATCAAGTAGAGGAGCCTCCAGAAGAAATACAGCATGACATGTTGCTTGTGAGAAGACCAATAGCTAGGGCTAATATACTAGTGATGTATTTTCCTACATCCACTTCTCACTTTGACATACCAATAGAGTTGTCTAGGGAATTCATGCATTAAATTTGCCTCAATATATGGATGACTCTTCATCAGCTGAAAGAAAAATTCTTACCCTATGAAGGGTATGTGGACTATGTCAACACAATAGTCGAGATTCTCCATCTAATTGACCTGGAATCCCTCCCATCCTCAAGGCATACACAATTATAATGGTGAAAGAAAAACCTTGAATTGGACTACCTCTATGCACTGCATAAGTTGCGTCGCCACATTGGAAATGCCCCAGCTGGAGTTCACATTTGGGGATGTGGAGAACAAAAAACTCTACCCTTCACCCCACATCCTGTCCAACAAGAACCATTGGAAATAACATCCTACAATGTCATCACCCAGAGTCAGTAATCAAATGAACTTCCTACTCAAAAAATATGGGATACTCAACAAAAACTAGCTTGGAGTAAGTCTCAAAAGTGTCAGGACCATAGAGATCAAGCCATCGAAAAGCTTCTGAGTCAGGCATCCAGGAACATCCAGTAGGATTCCCATATCAAGGAAGCCAACCAGCAAGTAGTTCCCCTGCCTTCAAAAGCCCATAGACTATGTGCATGCCCAATTCCATACTCAGATCACACCCATGTGGGATTATTTGAAATTTAAAAGGTGGAAATAGTGGTGGCTACTACCTAAATATTGGAACAACCCCATACCACAGGGCTAGGGGAATTTTTAAATCAAAATTCCCCCATAATACCAAAAAATACAAGTCATAGTGCATCAACAGGTGAATAGAAACAACCCTAGCCTATAGGGATGGGGGAATTTTTACCTCAAATCCCCACACAATGGATGTCTGTCTTCCACCATTTAGGAAGAATGATGAACAGAGGAGTTACCCATTTCACCCCTTCTCATGATTCGCACCCTCCAAGACAAAGGCGCGTTATGTGGTCAGACCGGGGCTCCCTTCAGGTCAATCTTCGCCAAAAAACCCAAATAATACCACGGAATGGAAGGATAAAGTCCAATAAAGGGCACAGGAATCCTTCCTACCATTTGGCATCAGGCACACCACCCCTAATGGCGTATGCCTCAGTAAACATGGAAAATTTTAACCCCATGGATCTCATAGGAAATGACGCAGTGGAAGAGGATTTGAAGGAAGATTGTTCCCTTATGCAGGAATACAACACTGAGCTTGATGTTGTTTATACCCAGAACTAAAGAGCGATCCTAAATTTGGGCACCCCTTCAACTAACATGTATGTACCTCCCCCTCGAAACCCCAACAAGGAGAACAAAAAATCCAAGATCTTTTATGAACCACCTCATCCTACCCCTGATAGTGTGTCCCTCACCCTCGAGGAAAGGTTTGACAAATAGGAGGAAGAAATGAAAGAGTTCAGGTGAATTAATGTTGAGCTACATCGAGGGAGGTATCTCGCTGGATGTGTTCCCCCCACAGAACGTCAGCAGGTGCTCCCAGAAGAGGTTCCCATTCCACAGACACTCATCCCGGTGAATGAATCCAAGCTCAGAGGACCGTTAAACCCAACCCAGGAAGGATATCAAGACTTACCCCATTTGGGAGACAACCAGAATATATTTAGGTAAACCCATAAATTATACCTCCAGCTAGGTATCAACCCAAATTCCAGTAGCACTGGCACACCCAGTCTTGGCCACTGTCGCACTAACTCAAGCTCAATCCCGACAAGATATGCATTAAGGGATATTAAACACCATTGAGTAGTTAATGGCTTGACTAGAATCCATGGAGTGGTGGCGTGCTCTGATACAACCAAAGCACAAACCCTACCCCAAGTGGGTGAGAAATGTTATACCACCACAAAACTTCAGTAACCCCATATTCCCAGTATTCAATGGCTCAGGGGACCCAGAACAGAATTTAATGCACTATACCTCATATTTTGACCTCATGATGGGAACTTCGGAGTAGTAATAATCCAAAAAACTCATGTACTTCATACAGACCCTATAGATCTTGGATTTTTTATGGTATATTATCCTGTCATCCAATTCAATTAGAGGCTGGGAGGACCTCTGGTGAAAGTTTCTCTTCTAATTCAGATCAACACTGCCTAAGATGATGGTCAGTGACCTCATGAACTGCAAGAATCAATAGAAAAAGAGAGTCTCAGACTTCATTTCTAGATGGAAGGGCCTGACATATTCTCTAAACTGGTCACTCCCCCACTATGATATTCTCACCATGTGCATCGATAACCTTTAGAATGAATTGCGAACACCACTCATCCTGTTGAACTACCCAAGTGGGTTTATATACTTCTCTGAAATTTCTCAAAGGATAGAATACTCCTTGAAATAAACCAACCTTAAGTCCCAAATTGCCCCACCATCCCTAGGGAAATAACGGGAAAAGATGAAGTGGCTTCTGTCATGCTTAAGACACCCCTGGCACCAGCTCCAGTCATGAGGCCCCCACCAAACCATTAGGGACCCCCTAGATGCCATCAACCACCCCCACCTCTACAAGATGAGAGATGGGGTGCCAAAAGTAATTAGTTCGAAGAACTAAGAAATAACCTTAACTCATTCTGAGATGACTAGGTCTGAGGCTATTTCATAGCCGCTATGAATTGAAATTTGCTCCGACTACCAGAGCCAAATCGATCTAATGAAGTGGGTATCAAAAACCATCCAAATTAATGTCTGTATCACTGGATACTAGGACACACCATCCAAGAATGCTTCATTTTCAAGGATATCCTACAAAAGATGGTGGATTCTGGGCAAGTTAATTTGGGCCCACCACCAGCACAAGTAGCATATGTCTCCACCTCCGACTCAAGAGGGGAAGAGGAATGGAAGACAGTCGCCAGTAAGAAGGAGAAAAAGTTTGAAAATTGGATGACCCAGAAGACTTTCAACCAAGTCCATGGCATCCTCTAGTCGTAGTTGAAACAACCAACTATTCCCCCAAAAGCTCCCAATACAACACAGCCATCCTCTTTAGCCCTGCGGTCCTCTAAAGGAAAGAAGGGAAGAAATCAAGAGAAATAATATGAGATAACACCAAATCCCAATTCAGTGTTGACACTTTTAGACTTCATTCCAATAGACTCGGTTCAACGGGCACCGCCCTGCCAAATGGTTCAAAGGGCATCGTCCTACTAAACAGCACCGTCAGAAGGAGACAGTCATACAGAAACAGTGTTAGATCAAGAACTGATCTTTGCCTCCATTAACATCATTCACTTGATGGACCACTTCTCTAATGAATATTATGGCCACAAACCCAAATTCCCCATTCCCAACAGGAGAGACGAAGGAAGATCCCACAGAGACCGGAGGTTTCCCGGAACGCATGATTATGGAAGGAGTCAAATTTCCAGCCACACCACAAGTCAAACCATTAACATTGTAGAAACTCATGGAAGGACCCTCTGACAAGAACAAAAAGAACTGAAATGCTCTTTTTACCCCATCAGAAGAAATCCAAGCCCATTTATCTTGGAATATCCATTAGGGGAAGAACAAATACCAAACCGCCCAAGGTATACAGGCAGACCAGTTTGACCAAATGTGGAAAGGACTACAGCACTGCTGACCCCTGTCAAAGAGGCCAAACCATATATGTCCAAATCTCAAACCCCTAAAGTGTCTGTGAAAGACCAACCCTGAACAAGGAAGCACCAAAATTTAGAGAATAAGTATGATATTTTAAAGATTTTGGCTTCAATACCAGCAAATCTGTCAATTCTGTATGCGTTAATTTGGTCCGCATATCTTAGGGAGGCACTCATAGAAGACTTGTTAAGACCCTAGGAGTTTGAGGCTGAAGTAGCAGAAGCCAAAGTCTATCGGACAGAGACCAATCCCTGAAGAATGTCATGCCATCATCTCCTTCGCATATGAGGATGAAGACACCATCATTCAAGGGCACATCAACCCCATATATGTGTCTAGAAAGATAAATGGAATTTATATTCAGAGGATGTTCATTGAAAAAGTCTCTCAATTTAATCTCCTCCCACTGCGAACGCTTCGTCAACTGTGATATGATGAAGACAGCTTGACACCCTGCACTACAACTCTACTGGGATACGATAAAAGTGAGCAAAAACCATTGAGAAAAATAAATATTAATACTTAGATCAAAGATCTCATATCAGATTCTGAGTTCTTGGTAGTGCAGCAAAGTCCGGCCAGTAATGTCCTGTTAGGGAGGCCTTGTATGCATTAGCATGCTGCAATCCCATCCTCATACCATCAGTGCATCAAATATTGAACTAATGGAAAAAACGGGATGTTTCACACTAATAAATCCCTATTTGAATCCAATGAGTTGCATTATATCAACACATAATTCTATGAATTTGAAGAAAAACATCTTTTGGATGACGAAATTGATTGGATCAATGCCCCGACTGGTTGTAGATGGCTCCTACTGACCCCCTCCAGTGACTTGGGGAAGAGTATGTACTACTCATTAAACAGGTTGAATTCGTAAGTACAAGTTCGGATGCAGACTCAGTTTTCTGTATGGTCTCTGTTATGACCACTAAGCCCAAAGACACGAAAGAGCGGGCTAACTCCCACATTGTCAGGAAAAACCCTATCAAAGATGCTCCTGACCCATCCTTAGGACATCAAACTACCCTTGACTCACACACTAAGGAAAAATATGATTTCTCTCACAAAATTGGAGAGTTATTCTTCAAAATACTTTCTCCATAAAAAGAAGATTATGATGAAGATGATGAATAAGAATAATAGGAGGAACAAGACTTCAAATATTCCCCTCCAACATTCGAAGATGGTGTCTCCACCATAATTGATGAACTTAAGGAGATAAATTTGGGCACATAAAATGACCTACAGCCCACTCTGATTAGTGTGTCCCTACCTATCAAGGAACAGGAGTCATACACCTCCTTTCTAAAGAAGAATCAAGATGTGTTTTCCTAGAATTACACAAAGATGTTAGGCCTCAATCCTGAGGTCACCACCCATCATCTGGGATTACCAAAAGATCACTAGGGCTACAAGCGATCAGCTAGAAGGACCCAACCAATGCATTCTACCAAAATAGAGGTCAAAGTTGAAAAGATTATCAAATCCAACTTCATATAGGAGGTCCAATATCAGACCTGGCTCGAAAACATAGTTCCTATCAAAAACAAGAATGGGTATATTATAATCTACATTGACTTCAGGGACCATAATTGGAATTTCCCAAAAGGCAACTTCCTAGTCCCAATCATAGAATTTTTGATCAATGAAATAGCCAGATATGAAGCCCTCTCTTTCATGGACGCCTAGTCTGGATACAATCAGATCCGGATGGCATGAAGAGATGAAGAATCTGCCACTTTTAGGGCCCCTAAGGGTGTTTTTTTTATTAATTTATTCCCTTTGGTATAAATAATTATGGAGCCACATAACAGCACGTCATGCATCACATATTCAAGCCCTTCTTGGGAAAATTCATCGAGTGTTATGTTGAAGATCTGGTGGTTAAATCACGACATCTCTCGCACCACCTGGAGGATCTAGAAACTGTCTTCAAAAAATTGCGACAAAATAGTTTAAAGATGAATCCTCTAAAATGCGCCTTTGGTGTTACCTCGGGATAATTCATCAGCTACATCGTACGCCATCGTGGCATTGAAGTCGACCCCGAGAAGAAAAAATCAATTCTTTTCATGTCCCCACCTTGCAACCTCACTGATTTGAGAGGTCTCTACGGGAACCTCACCTGCATTCAGCACTTCATAGCCAACCTAGCAGTTAAATGTTTACCTTTCACTAGGCTCATGAAGAAAGGAATTAGGTGTGAGTGGGATAATTATTGTTAAGAAGAGTTCTACAATCTTAAATGATATCTCCTAATATCACCGGTGATGATGCCACCAGTTGAGGGGAGACCGCTCACTTTGTACATAATCACCCTGGAACGGTCATTAGGCACCTTCCTCACGCAGAAGAATACTGATAGCAGTGAGAACAACCTCTACTACCTCATACGGACAATGATCGATGTTGAAACTCGGTATTTAAAAATTGAAAAGAGCTTTATATCCCAAATATTCATAGTTCAAAAGCTCAGGCATTACTTTCCACACCATGAGGTCTACCTAGTCTCATTCTATAGCCCTCTCAAATATATCCTCAACCGTCCCATTCTAAATGGGTTCCTATCATGATGAGCAGTCATCCTATAAAAGTTTGACATATGGTATGTTCCCTATAATTCCATCAAGGGTCAGGTGTTAGTAGACTTCTTGGCTGAGCACCCCTCAGAAGAAACAACAAAGTTGGATGATGAACTTCCAGATGAAGAAGTGTTTTCCATTCAGGGTGACCCCCATACATGGGAAATGTACTTCGATAGTGCTTCCCAAATCCCAATAGGGAAAAGGATGGATGATCACAAGCACAACAAAGTGGGACTGATATTTATACTCATACCCCCTAAAAAATTCATCTTTCCTTACTCTTTCCTACTTTCATAAGGATATGAAAAAAATGAAGCGGAATATCAGGCCCTCATTGAAGGCTTGGAACTGGCACGTCATGTGCAAGCTAAACACCTAAAAATAAATGGTGATAAAGATCTATTCATAAAATAGGTCAATGGTGAATATGCCATAAAGAAAGAGGTATTGGACCCCATGATTAATCGTGTTCAAGAACTGATGGAAGAATTTCTATCAGAACCAACATTGACCTATGTCCCCAGGTCACAAAATTCTCAAGATGACGCTTTGGAAAATACAGCCATAGCCTTGACCAACCCAAAACTTGATGAAACATTCATTAGCATTGCTCACCACTGGATAGTCTTTCCATTCATTCAGAGAAATACAGAGGAAATCAATGAAGTTATCCCTATCTCTAAACCTTATGGTCATACCACCGGTTAGATGACTCTCATTGAAAATTACCTTCAGAATGCGGAACTCCCGCAATATAGGGATGGAAGGGAGAAGGTTCGAAGACGGGTAGTCAATTTTACCTTGTATAATGGGGTAAACCAAGAAAAGGTCCTCTAAAAATGAGGTCTTGACAGAGTCCTTCTCAGGTGAATTGATGGAGAATAAACTGTTGTCATCATGAAATAAGTGAACGCCGGATCTTGTGGAGTGCACCAATTAGCAACCAAGATCTCTCACCAAATCTGAAGTCTTGGGTATTACTGGACCACTATGATACAATATTGTTCCATATTCACCAAGAAGTTCCATTCCTTCCAATTTCATGCTAATTTCATACACCGCCCACCAGAGTTACTTCATACAGCTAAGTACTCCGGGATATTTATTTCCTGGGGGAGGGATGTTGTGAGACCATATCCTCCCGCTACAGTCAGACAATTCAAGTCCATACTCACAGTGATCGAATTCTTTTCCAAATGGGTTAAATCCATACCCCTTAAATAATTCGGGTTGAAAAACATTGTCAGCTTTAAAAATACCAACATCATTACCAGATTTGGTGTCCCTCATACTATCCTAACTGAAAAGGGCATGAACTTATTCTTGGCTGAGTCAGACAAGCTATACTAGGAGTATGGAATTAAATCAAATAGTTCATCTGGTTACCATGCGGTGTCCAATGGTCAGATAGAGGATTTCAACAAGACTCTATCCAACATAATTCAAATGATGGTTGATAAGGAAACGAAATCATGGAAATACAAGCTCCTTCATGCTTTTTGGGCTTACCAAACCACGAACCGCACTTCCACCCAAGAAACCTCATACTCACTGGTATATGGGGCAGAGGCGGTGTTACCTATCGAAATCCAGGTACCATCACTCTGTGTGTCCATTTGCGATCGATTTTCCAAGGACGAGTAGTCCAATATATGGTTTGATGAATTGGAGTAGCTAGATGAGAAAAGGTTTCACACTCTGCACCATTTGGAAATCTACCAAAATCGGATCACATGAGCCTTCAAAAAAAGTTTCACTTTTGATATTTCCTCGAAGGTGAAATGGTGTTAGTCCTCAAAACACCGATGATACTCAGGAAAAAGCCCCCAAAGCTTAGACCAAAGTGGTAAAAACCATATGTCATACATAGGGTCTATTCCAATGGAGCATATGCCCTGATATCAATAGATGGATAGCTCATCCAGACTCTTACAAATGTGAAGTTCTTGAATAAATGCTTTTCATAACATAAATTTCATGTCAAAGGTTTGAGCTCTATGACCATAAACTATGAGTTATAGTACTCCCAATGACATGGTCCAAACTCTAAGACCTTAAACTATAATTCAATTTCCTTTCCATATGACATTAAACTGTAAGTAACTCATTTCTGAAACATGACAATAACCTATGACTCGTGTCCTCATTGTAGGAAGTTAAAATACATAACACAAAGCATCCTAATCGCATGATAATAAACTATATGATCTCTTACATAACTATGAATAGCTTGATTCCTGTACTTGCAGGATACGTAGTGACACCTCAATCTTCGATCTTGGACCATCCACCACCATCAAAAAAAATTCCTCCATCACACCCCCTATCTACCCATATTCATAAGGGACACCCTTATCAATCATTTTTTCTCACATTGAGTATAACTCCCAAGAGATTAGGATTAGTGGTGGAGATTCTCTTAAGAAATCCAACTATGGGGTAACATGATAGAACTGTCCACTATGACAGATAGAATGAAAATATCCTGATCCCTGGATCAATCCAAATCAGTACATGGTACGTACAGAACTACGTACAGCTTGATTCCTACCCCCGCGGGATACGTAGCGATGCCTCAATCCTCGATCATGGACCCGCCCCACCAGGAAAGAAAAGGTAAATTCCCCCATCATATCCTCTACCTCCCAACACCTTCAATGGAAACCCTATGTCCAATCTTTATTTCTCATAATGATCCTGACTCACATAAGTTAGGATCAGTGGTAAGGAGTCTCCTATGACAAAAAGTTATGGACAAGTATGGTGGACCTGGAACCCCTAGAAAATGAAACAGAAATGTCCCTATATATGGACTGATCCAGATCAGTACAGGGAGCATCGAGAACTATGTACGACTTGATTCTTTCTCTCACAGCATACATAGTGATGCTCGAATTTGGCATCAAGGCCCAGACATTATCAAAAAAATTCCCTCAAATGTCCCTACACATCAGAAGAACATTGGTAGGTAGCATTGAAAACTACGTATGTATTTATTACTCCCCTCTCAGGATACGTAGTGATGCCCAGATTTGGCATATCGGCCCAGCCACAAAAAAATGTCGTTTTTCCCTCATATGTGGGTCAGACTTGTATGGGGAAGTCATGAAAGGTCCAATCACATGATAATAAACTGCGAAATTCTTCAATAGTGATGTGTGGACCAGTCCTCAGTATTATGATATTCCGTACATGCCTCTTAGTCATGAGAAGTCAAAAGATCCTGTTTCCCCCTATACATATGAGTCAGACCTATATGGAAGCTCCAAGTAGTTCAAAATTAATCATGGTCTGGGAATTATCATGTTACCAGGAATATATTTCCCATTTTTCAAACTCCATACTATGAAAAAACTTGGATCCCCATAATCATTCAAGGACATCTGAGATTGAAGGTCGGTGTACTGTGGACACCTTTTCTTGACTATGCACATCATGCCCTGGTGGCTCTACAAATGTCGCCCACAAAAACGGTCTCCAATAAAAGGAAAAAATTTCCCCAGGGGAGTCCTCTCCTATCTCAGTATTCTCAATAGCTTCCAAGCCCCATGCCATCCCTCCTTATTCGAGTTTCCCCTAGGATTATGGTTTACACCTTCTATCACCAATCATGTCTAAGGAATTCCAGAACATCCTAATTTCAATTAACCTAAAACTATTAAATATATTTATAATGGTATAATCATCCTTACTGCATAACTCTAAACTACATAGTATCACATCCTCATCTCATGATGTTAAACTGCAAGGCCAAAATTGTCCTTTTTGTACGACGTTAAACTATATAACAATGGTTTAATCCCAAAAGTTCCCTCTAATGTTGATTTTTCTATTTCTAAGAAATGAAACGGAATCCTAGTAATCCCTTGTTTGTCACACCGAGCATAGATCATGTGATCTTAGGGATTTCAGAGAGAGATACACCATTGCATTAAGGCAAAACAGTCCTGGAATTTGGTCCTAGTAGGATGACCCTAAAAGGCATGTCACCATTCCCTCCCCCAAGAGGAACCCCGTGTCCTGGCTATATGAAATTAAATAACCATGTATCCCAAAGATGGAGTGAATGCCTCACCCTGCGTACGAGTCAGATCTATGTAAGGGACACCTGATTCCATGAGAAAATCACACCCCAAATGTCCCCAATATGTCTAGATACATTCCTTCCATATTTCAAACTTCATGCTCTAAGTGATATTGAATATACATATCCATCCAAGGCAATCTGGGATGGAAGTTCAGTGTCCTATGGACAACTTTGATTGACTATGAACATCATGTCTCAGTGGCTCTCTATATGTTGCAAAAAAAAAAGGTTTTCAATCAAAGGTAAATTCATCCCCATTAAAGTCCTCTCCTGTCTCAGTACGCCGAATGGATTCCAAGCCTTGTCTCATCCTTCCTTATTCAAGGTCCCTCAAAGTAATGGTTTACACTTTCCTCCTTACACACATCCTGGATATATCGAAACATATGGGATTGACTCATATTTGGTCTCTTTTGAGGTTTCTAAAGATATATCATCTGTATGATTGAAGTTGATCAGCATGAAAAAGAAGAGTGCCCCCACTAGTTTATGGGTTTCCCCGAAGAACCTCAGTTAAAATGCCCCCTTTTGATGCTCAGGTGCACCCCTCGTCGAAGGTCACATACCTTATTCATAAATTCCCCAATCTCCATAATCCCCAATTTACATCATAGACGGAAGGCTAGTGTCCTGCAGACACCTTTGATTGACTATGAACATCATGCCCCTGTGGCTTTGCATATGTCTCCCACAAAAATTGTTTTCAATCAAAGGAAAATCCATCCTGTAGAGAGTTATTTCCTACTTCTGTATGTATAAAGTGGCTCCCAAGCCTCATACTTGTCCAAAATCCCCAAATCAAGGGTCAATAAAAAAACCCCAATCCATGTCTGAAGGATGTTAGAACATTCACGACTAACAGTCCCAAGTCAAGGCCCTACCCCGTTAAGTTTGGTCAAAGTTGTTCAACCTAAAACACTAGTAATAAGTTTGATTGGCAGGGCTATGAATAGCTAGAGAAAGAGACGCCATACTTGCCAGAGGAAAAATCTGCAAGGGTGCCTTTGGGTAGAATTCAAGTATTGGTTCGTTTAAAAAGGAAAACATTGAGCCATCAGAAAAGGCATAAATCTTGTTTGGTCGAAAACCCGCAAATAGAGTCCTAAGAAAAAGCCAAGTTATGCCTGATAATCCTATACCAACTAGTATTAGGAAAAAATAGGGTAATATAAAAAAACATACACAAAAGTTTTTGGGGTTTTCCATGAAACCCCAGCAATAGTCAAACTACTCTCGCTGAGTCTCGCGGCTTAGGAGAAAATTAAATCCCAATTTTATTATTTCAGTTTAATTATTTCAAGTCAAGGTTTAAAATTAATTCCTGATTGAAATTATGTTGACACGATAGGAAAAGATAAAGAGAGATATATTTAAAATCCAAATCAGTTCCATTGAGTTTGGAAAAGAAATGGAGGAACATCCCCAATTTGGAGTCTCTCCAAAGTATAAAAAAAAGGGAAGAGTACATATAGTGATTTGGGACAGAACTACAATAGGTATTAGTTATCCCTTTCCAAAAGGATGGAGAGTTATTTCCATGGGCCATCGATAGTCTTCTCCAAAGAATCATTTTCCTCTATTTTGTCCTTGACCATCAGACACACCCGCTCTAGAACAACTTTAAGGTACCGCCCTTTCTTCTGGATGGCTTCATAGTTGGAGTGCAAGGAGGCCAGTTGTTCCCTCAACCTTTCTGCATGGGCTTCACACTCCCGTAGATCTTCCTCTTGGGTTTCCAAAAAATCATGGGCCTTTACCTCCTCATCCATCAGATTATTAAATTCTTCTGAAATATCTCCGAAGGTCACCACCTAGTGATGGTAGGAATTGAACTTTTCCAGCCTGTCCTCGCAGGAGGCAAGGTCTTCTCGGGAAATGATGATTTGGTAAATAAGTATGTGTAGGTGCTAGTAATCAAATCCTTCAGAACCCATCTCAGTAAATAACTGCTGAAAATTTTCACCCTTTTCATCAAAATTGGTCATGGGTGTCTCCACGACAAGAGCACATAACTGGATTCATGTATCTTTTCGCACTACCTGGTGCCTTTCCACGGTACCTATACCTTGATCCTCCCCTAATTCCACGTGTTTATAAGCATGAATCATTTCCATATGAGTGTTAAGGGACCTAAGATAGTTCATCCAATATGGGAGACTCTCTATGCCCTCAGATGGCGCATCCAATAGAGCCGGATAGAGAAGACTAACTGTGGATTTTGGGATAATCGGTGATACTCGGTTGATTCTAGTCTCATTAAGATCTTGGTCAATATTTTCAAGAGGGGATTAGTCTAAATCACTCCCCACTAAAATGGTTTGTACTGATGAAACCCCTCCCAGAAACTTGTTACCGTGGACCAAACGTCTTCTTGCTACAAGGGAAGGAGCAGGAGGTGTGTCCATCTTGGATGTTGCAGGGACGGAAGTAGAAGGTGTAGTTGTTTCACTCTTTGTGGTAGGAGGTTTGTGTATCATTTTAATTGGGGAAAGGATGGGGAAGGAAATGTTTAATGGTTTCATCACCCACCTAATTGGTTCTTTTATCATCCTGTTGGGGTAACAATCTTCCCACATTCGGGCATACTCTAGAAATAGAAAGGTGGGCCATGTGGTGTTAGGAATGATAATCTCCCAAGCAGCACCTTCATGCATCATCATAAGCCATAATTTGCATAGAATCATGTGATGATATTCTCTCCTTAACTAAACAACTTAAAGCAGCATAGTTTGTTGAAGGCATCCAAATTGCCTTACAAACCGCTAGGGGAGGTATGGATCACAAATTAATACTCAGTCTACACGAGTGGTAAGAATCCCATATTGAAGGTTGATGAGGTATGATCATTCCTCCAAGTAACTTCCCCTTTCACCTATCAAAGACCCATGAGGGGTGGGATGTAGTGAAAATGAGAAATGAGAATCATCTTTCAATAGTCTAACCACATCGGTAAAACACAGAGTCCTGGGACGAATAACATAAATGTTGAGAAGAGCAGGATGAAAGTCAGAATAGAGAACCCTTGCGGTATGCTGGTATTCATAATAGTGGAAGTGTTCTGCCATCCACCCATACAGAAATTGGAATGGTCTGTTGAGACGATGTAGTGGCCTTCCATCCTCTATCTATCACAACAATTCATAAAGTTGATCAAGGGTAGGAAAGGCCAAATTAATGGGTCGACTCTATACTAGTGTGGCTGCCATCATCATGATACATACTCGAACCCCAATATATACGTCATAGGATAGGAATATCCATCCACTTAAAAACATGGAAAAGAAACCTCCTAGTCTAAGTGCAAGTGAAATGTCTCGTTGAGGCTCATATCCCCATGTGGTATATCACCCTACTTCAAGGGTAGCACAATATGACCCTAGAGTTTGGCGGGACTGGCGAGTGGGATGAGTTTGACTATGGAGAGCCCTCATCTTGGGTCCATTTTTCTGTAGGAATAAACTTATCCATGCTTCTAATGGGATGAGGGAATGAGCCTCGAGGGGATGATCCAATGATACCTCTTCCATGAACAGTAAGTTCCTTGTCAAAGGAGACATGTGATCAGTGTTGTTCCATGTGGTGGCTGCCAAGAGAAACTTGTTGTACATTTCTCCAAGTATGGGGAGTCCTTGAAGATGTTAGATATCTCATAGACTGATTCCCACCTCACCATGTAGTAGGTGGAATGTGTTGGTGCTCTAACACTAGCGGCTCAGTAATTCCAAAACGATTTCTCTTTGAGAAAATATTGCAAATTGAGAAACTCGGGATGCCTGGTGCAATCCCACCGCCTCTAGCTAGTCGGGTGACTTCAGATAGGTCTTATGCACCTAGAATTCCTAGGCCCACTCATCGCAAAAACATCCTCTAGCCCGCAAATTCCACTTGGTTCTCCACCCGCTGCTAGGATTTTCTTAGGAGATGGTGATGATGGATGGGTATTCCTTGTCATCTAGTCTCGGGGCACCATCGTGACACTCATGATTTCCCTGAGTCCATGTCGATCCTCACACTATGAAGACTTTCTCCTTAACTGGAGAATCAATGACTTCTTCAACTTTGGAAATGTTGGCACGATCATGACCTTGTGGTGCCTCTAGGAGGAAAAAAGGGATGTCAGGGTCAGGAAATGGTAGAGGCACGTCGGTAGGAAGACCAAAGTAGTAAAGTGGAAACTGTATGGATAACGTATAAGCTAAGATCTCTGGAATTAAGAATTATTTCAAGAAGTTTTCAAAATTAATGATGTGGGATTGAATATGATCATCATTATTCCCCGCCATGGTTACCCTTGTCTTCGTCAGTTTTGTAGCAACTTGTGAAGTAGTCATTGTAGCCTGCACAGGAAGATCCAGAAGCCAGTGAAAAGTCAGTCTGATAAAAAATTGTTGGATAACAACTATGTAAGAATGGATAAAAGGTTCCAAATATTTCTACATAATTATTCACGTATGGATTCTGGAAACGGTACGTGATAGCCACATCCCATGTACTGCATAATACGTGGAAGTAACATTCACTACAGCTACGGTACTCGGTTGCATTCTATCGCATACAGCCATGGTATGCGAACCATCCGCAAGGAGTTGGCACAGGGAACATTGGCCAGAAAATAGAAAGGTTCACAGATGGTGGACACCATGAACCTAGGCCTTGATTAGGTTCATATTCGTAAATTTCATATTAAAGTT
Organism: Viscum album; assembly: GCA_963277665.1. Lineage (NCBI taxonomy): Eukaryota > Viridiplantae > Streptophyta > Magnoliopsida > Santalales > Viscaceae > Viscum > Viscum album. Next base: position 822,285,046 of record OY728148.1, on the reverse strand, counting down.
TAAAGTTTAGATTATTATTTCTTAAATTTCAGTTCATCGATCCAAGTGCAGTATGCGGACGAGCCATCCGCGTAGCATCCTCCTATGTGGAATACAGATTGTAACTCTTAAAATTCCACAAAACCATTCGCAGAATCCAAAACAAGGTACGTGGATGAAAAAATGGCGAGGATATCGGTTCACGGAACGTACAAAGCTATTCGCAAATGAGGTTTTCGCAAAGAGAACGGTACGCGAGAGCAGAGGAATCCAGGGAGATTGAGATCAATTTTCATTATGAGAAACGGTAAAAGAAAAATGAAATGAGCCTCTATATATAGGTGTGGTCCCCTCCAACCGGGTCCATTTGTTCTACCATGAACCATTTTAGTTTAGAACTGCTTCTACATCAGAATAGTCACCTTTTCATTCTGAACAGACCCCATTCTGATGGAGGGAATTTTTAGGGTCTTGAAAACTCTTCCAAGGAGAGAAAATACCCCCATAATAGCTTTGAAAAAGGAAGAAAGTACTCCTACTAGAATAGCAAGGTGAAAAGTCTCAAATTGAGTTGAAATCTTCATAAGAAACTTGAATGAATTCATGTTTTCAAGGAATTTTAAGTTTCTCATGTACCATCACTGGGAAAGGTACATAGACCAGTTGGATCGAGAACCACCAGGAATGTAGGACGATCCGCGAACTACTGGCCCGCGGAGCGATGGCCAATGAACGAAGTAAACTATGAACTGTGTCGTCGATGGATTCATACACGTGAAGATCGTCCACTTACCATTCCAAAAACTCATCAGTTCACGGATGAAGTGAACCAATACGGTTCCCCAAACCATTATCACGAATTGAATCCTCTGCAAACCCCGATTGACCGAGTCTTCCATGGGTTAGGCCATTGCTTCAATGGGCCACCGCAAATGGTGTCTCATGCCCAATATATATGATTGATCTGATTCTCTATAAAAGGAGCACAGTAAAAGTGTGGAACACAGACAGAGAGGGAGACATAGAGGGAGAAAGATGGATGAAAAAAGCTTGAGGGAGACATCGAGGTTGCACTCTATCTTTCATCTTGTTTCATCGGTGAATCCCAAACCGCAAACCACTCTCTTCATCATTACTATAAGGTCCCATCCTTAAACATTTCATAATCTTTAATTAAGTTGATAATTCACATTGAGGGTCTTTTCAGGTTTATATTTTTATATAATTAGGCCATAATAATTAAATTACTTCTCAAATACTACAATTTAGACATTTCTACTCTATATCCATTTTTTCATAAAATAAAAACTCTTAAAATAAAACAAGAATTATTTTCTTGATATTAATCTTCTTAAATTATTCCTTTCTCTTACCCTACCTTATATCCTCTAAAAACATCTCAAAAACATGGGATGAGCATAAAAAGATTAGTAAGGGTTAAAAATAATGAAAGAAAACATTAGTATATCATTACATAAAAAACATAATCTCTTTAACATACCTCATGAAATCATAATATTTATGAATAACACATAGAAATCATAAATCATAAAGGTAACTTGTGACATCCATAACATACTTACGTTGTAGATTTCACACCAATGTAGGGAGTTACATTTGAAATACCCATCAGAGTATATTCCCTAAATATACTAGGAGAAACATTAACGTTTACCTTAATCATGTTACCCAATGCTTTGGAGAGCTATCTCGGGCTCACCCACCCAAGGTTTATCATGGAACCACCTGTATATGTAAACAGTTCCCAATAACTATAACATATTTATAACATATAAAAAAAACATAAAGGAAAGATAACATTTCCAAATTTCAATCACAATATATCATTTAAATATATTGACATAACCAATCCATTATCAAAACCATTTTCAATACCAAAATATGTAAAAGAGAATATGGTATTTATTTTCCTTTTAAAAACATTATGGCTTATAGAGGAAGCCAAATATCAAATAATTCATGCGGCGGTGGAAAGGTTATTGTCATCGCGTACATTAAAAAGAAACATTCCCTTTTTCATTTAGTAAAATTCTACGTAGAAAAAGATTATATTTAAAGGAAATGAAAATTCAAATGGGTTTATACACTGTATTAAAGAAAGTCATGTATAAATCAAAATATGCCTCAATGAAAGGAGATTGTGACGAATTCTCTTACCTCATGTCCGACTTAACTCGTTCGTTCTTTAATATCTTGAATAATAAAATAAAGTTAATTTATACTTTCTTAAGAACCTTTTTCAATTTTATTATTCCTTTTATATCACTTATTACCACATTATAAACATTGAATAATCATTTAAGTTTATAACTGTTGTTTTTTTGATATTTGGTACTTGAGTCAAAAATGAACTTCTTATAATTACAAGTTGTCCATATGGTCAAAATTCCTTTATCTCCAGAATTATATTCATGATTTAGATATCATATATATCTAGTATATATATTTGTATTTAAAATAGTACATAACATTTGGAGATAATAAATGAAATGCACCGTTCATGGAGACGGTAAGTCGTACGTATGCATGAACACTACTTTCATTTCTACTTCATATTTAATGGAATGAAAACTTAATGATACATAGGTATATTATAATTCCATTATAATATCATATATAATTTCATTAACACCTTCTTTTATTTGTTCAACACATGGAATGAACGATTCATATCACTTTGAGGGGGCGGTAGTCCGCACTTCCTCAAATGAAATTATCATATTTACCCATTATGGAAACCATAAAGGTGTGCTATAAATGAAAAATAAAGAATAATAGAGATAATATTAATACAATATATATCAAATATAAATATATTTCTCTCCTAATGGCCACCATAATAGGTGGTAGGAGAAGATTGAACAATCATCGTTTCATGAGGCAGTAGTTCGACATCCATAGAAACAGTATGTTCATATACATTAGAAGGAGGTGTGTGGAAGTGTAGTTCAAATCCTTATCATAACAAAAACCTAGTATATTTAGGAAACTGGTTTTTTTATGTAAACAATGAATAAGAAGAGAATAGGGAGTGAATATGTAAAATAAAAGAAGATAACTTGAGGGAAGACGTTACCTTTAAATCAGGTAACTCCCTTTGGTATGAACCCAAAGGCTTTCTTGAAGTTCTTTATGCCTAAGGTAATGCTTCTAGGTGGAAGATAGGGAATTTGGAATCTTATTTGGGCAGATTTTGGACGATACAAGGGTCTTGATAGGTGTTAGTATGGGTTAGAGGTGATGGATTTTTATAAGGGGGAGGAGGGGATCTTTAGGAATGTTTGAAAATATTATTTTATTATAAAATGAATTTAGATTTAAAAAGGTCCCCAACTCATTTAATTAAAATATAAGCTGAGTATTGTTCTAAATATTGTCATACAATGGGTTTTATACAATTTTAGGGCATAAAATTAGCCTTATCTTTTAGCTTTAACCTTTAGTTAACTAATTTAACTTTTACCATGTCCTCTTGTATATTCATACTCTATGGTTAATATATTTACTATAAAATTCCAAGAGACCAAAAAATGTATCATTAATTATATTAGTAACATTATATATTTCATTTTTAATAATCTTATATTTTTAGGACTGTATTATCATTTAATAAAATATTGATTTATTTAAAAACTCCTTTATGTCAATTTTTAAACTATTCATGTCAAGACTTTTAAAAAATCTATAACAACTTGATTATTTATAAAAAACTACATTAATTCAAATATAACAAGTTGTAATAATTCATAAAATTAGTGGATGGCATGAAAAGTCTCAAAATTAATTTATTTTAATATTTATAATTTCATTTATTTAAAACATTCATTAATGAGGTAATCATTACATCATCATTGTGTCATAAATAAATTTATTTATATGATGTCTAAAAATTATAAATAAAATACCATGATGTAGAAAATAATTTTATATTTCTAATGAATATTTATAGTATAAAATATCACTTATATAACCCCATATAAAAATTGTTTTACTAAAAATATATGTTTATGTTACATTTTCCTTAACTTTAAATTAATTTGTATAAAGTGTCATTTTCACATACAAGTGCCTCCATGGGGTCCAAAAATCGACCCAAGGATACCCATGGTTGGACATGTATCATCCAATAGTATTTTTACATGTGTTAGGGTACATTAATAATATTATAATATTATTTTTCACCCTTATTTACCAGATTTACCCTTTAACCATGGTAAATAAAATATTTACTAAAGTTACTATTCATAATGTCTAAAAATAAAAGTTACCTATTTACACAAATTGGACCTCCTGATTCAAAATATGGAATCCATTTTTCCAAATTCAAAACACATAAGTTGCAGAAATTAATTTAAAATTAATTCCTGTTGTCAAAACCAAAAAGCGTGTTTTTAAGAAATAATAACTATCTAAAGATTGACATTTATTTTTGTTCAATTTGAAAGTGAAATTAATTCCAATTTCCTACATTAGATTAAATGGTAAAAATATAATCTAATTAAACATTGAAACTATTTAAAAAGATAATATAACTAAATAAATAAATTAGATTAAAATGCAGTTTTGAATTAAAATACAGTATTTTTACTATTCATTAAAAATGAACTTTATCAGAAATATGCCAAAATTTCATCCAAAATAAATTTTTTTTTCCCGATTCTAAATAATATTTTTTGTTTGCGATTTTGTTTTATGAAATGGGCCATTTTTTATGGGGTCTCATCGCAAATAAGTCATTTTTTATTTTCGTACTACTGATGTATGTTACCCCTTCACTAGAAAGTGACAAGTTATTAACCTTTCCACTGGATGATAGAGAAGTATGCTCTAGGTTATCTAATGTGTGATGACCCAGACTCTCTTGGTCCTTCCCTTTGCCAAAATCTGGGTCCTAAAGGAGTGGCGTCTCGGTGAGACCGATCGGCGAGACCGGTCAGCGAGACCGGTCGGCAAGACCGATCGGGGAGACCGATCGGCGCGACCGATCGGTGTCACCCGGCCTTGTCAAGTTGTTTCCAGTAACGCTCCTTTGTGCAAATAGGGTTTTAAACCCTATTCTGACTCGTTTAACCGTGTTTTAAGACCAGTAATGCCCATAAGAGTTTTAATTAAATGCTTCATCAATTCATGAGTCGGATTAAACCACCCAGCCCATTTTGTGATGAGTGGATCGCGTGATCAAACCATGACCCCCGCGCCTTACGTGGATTCTCGTTTTCACCTCAACCGTCCCCGGCTCCTATAAACTAAGGGATAGCAGTGGTTTCTCCTTTCCTCCATCGTGACTTTCACAAACAGCTTCTGGTGCGTCGCACCGGCCGCATCGTTATCCGTAAAGTTCCGCGCCCCCCAGCCTAAACGTCGATCATATATCAACAAGTAGGGAATTTCTCCTTTTCCTCTCTCTTTGTGTATCATGCGGGGTGGGCGTGATTTTGGTTCTGTAGAATTGGATAAATCAGACCTAAATAGAGATAACGAATGAATTCTATAAAGAAAGTAAGGGGGGTTGTGATAGTTGATGTTGTCTTATGTTTTAATGTTGTTTCTCTTATGACCATCTTGTTTAGTTGTTCTGGATTATGCCTCCTGAAAATTGAGGTCGTTGGTGGTCGTTGTTTGTGCACTAATGAACCCCTGCTAATGTTTTAAATAGCTTGTTGTGGTTGTAAACTCCTGTTGTGAAAAGTGAATTGGTTAATCACGTATATCCGGCCAAACAAATTGAGGCACTAGGATTATCCTTTTGTGATAAACCCCAGTTAAAACACATGGAATTTGAATCATGAAGTGTGTTAAGTCGTTTAAATCTGAAAATGCATACAAGGACTTGCTTGTGTTGGTGGTGGTAGTTGGTTGTTTTCCCTTCGGCCGATTGCTGGAGATGTGGGAGGGGATGGGATCCCCTGTTCTTCTATACTTTCAATGGTTGTGAGTTTTAAATCCGGGAGGTTACTTTTTCATATCACAAATTGGGGTGGAATCCTCTGTTGTTGAGAACCAGGTGTGGACGTTTTGGTTGATGTTTTACTGTTTACTTTTCTGGACTTATGCCTATGCCATCTAGATACCCAGTAGTGCTTAACTCAAATATTGTTACTGAACATGAAATAAGAATGGGATGATGGGTTGTTAGCGTGAGTCGTGACTCGGACTTGAGTGTTGTTGCGATCAATAGGCTGCCCGAAGAAAAACCTAGCTTTGGGTGAGTGCTTATTACCTATATCTATACTTTCAGTTTTGTGTTTCTTATTCACGCCCCACCCAAGTTGATCACCTAGTGCCGAACACCCCCATTTCATAGGGGAGGGTGTTTTTTCCAACACTATTCTTAGTGGCTGGTTATTAGCTCCTTTTCTGCTCCCTTTTCCGGATATCCCAAGTATCTTCGGGCAGGCTGTGATGGCCTGAAGTCCATTATTAGCCCAAGAACCTTCAGGCTGGGTAGTGTGGTGGTTGGCCAGGTGTGTGTGGCAGGTGGTTTCCCAAGTGTCTTCGGGATGAGTCCCAGGTGTCTTCGGGCGTAGTGGTGGTTGTTCTGGCCTAGGTGTTTGCAGGAATGGTTACGTGTGACAGTTGTGGCCCAGGTGTGTGCGGGCAGGTGTCGCAGTGGGACTACGGTGAGAATGGCGGGATTGGTCTGATGCGTAGGATGTCTCAATAACCAGTGGGAAAGTGGCGCGGGGTACCCAAACATCGATGTACTCTTATTATATAAATTACTTGACTTGCGTTATTTGGGGAGTGTGCCTTGGTGAGGCCTGGGGTGGATAGTTTACCTTGATAGGTGTTGAGTTTACTCTTTTCTCACGGGACTTTAGTACATTCCCCCACTTGTGCACGAGAGTCTTTGGTTTTCCCTGCTGAGTGTACTTGTATGCTCACCCTACGTATATAAAACTGCTTTCAGGTTTCCAGGAGGACTTCGGGGATTACGCAGGACCTTACTAGCTCAGACTTTTGGAGCAGTTGCAGTTGTTGTTTTCCTTTTTGGTACTTACCTTGTAGTCACCTTTTTGCACCTTGTGTATTTTACTTTTGAAACATGCATGTGGGAATGGTTTATTTTTGGCTTTACTTTTATCTCTACCTTGGTGTTATTTGGTTTTCTTCCCCTTATCTCTCGATCCTATAAAATAAAAATGGTAATGCCTTCTATTTGCGAGAGTTTTCTATAACCTTGGTGCTAGTCGCAACTCTGGGACCTATTGAAGGCGGGTTTCGGGGGTCATTATCTCTCCTTCAACTTAAAGAAGGAAGGTCCTGGCAATCAGCTGACCCTTACCTCCTTTTGGTGAAGGCGGGTCGTGACAGAATGGTATCAGAGGTTGGTTGAGAGATAGGATGGAGTCTGGAGTTAGGCACAGTGAGGATTGCATGGGATGGTAAGGCAACGATGTTGGGTGACCTTGGTGCGTGAATTAGGCTAGGGAAGACCGGCTAGGACACGGGATTTTAGGGGCCCCCGTGATCCGATGAAAGGACTCTGGACCTACCGAACGACCAAGTGAGGCCACACTGATTGCAGGGTAGAGACCCTAGGAAAGGTACATGCATCATAATGACTTGTGTTCTTGTGTTTCTGGTATGTCTTGGGAATTAAGAATAAATTTAAATCTTAAACGATATTCTGCACTACTTGGGATTAGGCATTCCTTGTTTACCTTGCAGCTATGGCACCTAGAAGGCGACCACGTGTGGTACAGGCGATCGAGGCCCCTGAGACTACTTTGGCCAATCGGCAGAGATCTGATCGAGAGGAAGAGGACGACCAGTGGGAGAAGACTCTTCGAGCCTTCCAGTGATAGGCCCTCGAGAAGTATGAGGTCAGCACCTCCGATATGAAGACGGAAGGCTGTCTAGAGGAGCTAGTTATAGCCTTCGGCCTGATTCGGGACCCGACCAAGTACTGGGTTCCCCTGGTCGTTAGCCAGATGCGGGGAGCGGCACGTCAGTGGTGGATGCTTTACCTAGGGGAGAGGAGAGAATCTGAGGTGGCTTGGGTGGATTTCAATAAGGAGTTCCGGGAGGAGTTCCTCTCCTCGACGATGAAAGAAGAAAAGAGGCAGGAGCTACTCTCCCTCCAGCAGGGGGGTATGTCTGTGAGGGAGCTAGGGATCAAGTTCAAGGACCTCCTACGTTTTGCTCCGGACCTCTTTCCCGACGAGGAGTCTTGGGAAAGACGTTTGGAGGAGGCACTCCGGCCCTCCCTCTAGTATGCTGTTACCCCCTTTACCCTGCTGACGTACTTGGAGGTCCAGAAGAAGGCCGAAGTGGTGGAGCGGATGCATGCTCTAAGGGGAGTGTCATGAGAGGGGACCCAGCTGGGACCATAAAAGGGGAAAGCCGTCAGCACCAGGCATCCAGCGTCAGGACCCTCTAGGTTCTGACCCGCAGGGAGCAGGCCACAGTAGTTTCAGTTTCGATCCCCCAGCCCTCGCCCTTTTCCTATGGGCCCGGGACTACGGTGCTTCATCTGTGGGAGCCCTGGGCATCTTTGGAGTCAGTTCCCAAACCGGGTGCAGTACAGCAGCGGAAGTCATCCCCAGCACCCACCCCAGCAGCAGCTTCCAGCCAGACCTTTCCAGCAGAAGCAGCAGGGACAGCGAGCTCCCGCTCCTCCGAGGGCAGACGTAGGAGGAGGCCGACCTCAGGGAACTCCACAGGGACCTCGACCAGGGAGTGGTCGAGGGGGTGGCTGACAGCCGAGGGACAGGGGATCTGGGCGTGGACAGTTTCATGCTGCAGAGGCAGTAGTCCCAGCAGGGCCAGAGGTTGTTCGAGGTACGATAAGTCTGTTTAGCACTCTTGCTTATGCTTTGTTCGATACCGGAGCTTCGCACTCCTTCTTTGCACCCAGTCTAGCCCGTGCCTTGGGTCTAGATTCCAAGAGACTTCCAGTGCCCCTGGTGTTGAACACACCAGTTGGAGGTCAGACCGACTTGTTGTTCGTTTGTCGGGGATGTAGATTGATGATAGGGCCACATCAGTCAGTTCGGGATCTTCTTCTGCTATAGATTCAGCCATACGATGTCATCCTAGGCATCGACTGGCTATTTTCTGTGTGCGCCGTCATCGACTGTTTTCGAAGGAGGGTGGTGTTCTCATACTTGGACAGCTGGCGTGTTACCTTCACCGACGAGCGGAGCAGTCCGAAGGGAAACAGGAGAGAGGAACCTCTCCTCTCCTTGTTGACCGAGATGACGGTAGAATCACTGGATGCAGAAATGGTGGAAGTGCCAGAGATCGTCCGAGAGTTTATGGACATCTTTCCTGAAGAGGTGACGACTCTACCCCCTCGACGTGATATCGAGTTTGGGATAGACCTGCAGCCCGGCGCTCGTCCAATCTCGATGGCTCCTTACCGGATGGCACCTTCGGAACTACGGGAGTTGCGGATACAGATTGAAGATCTGATGAAGAAGGGTTATGCTCATCCAAGTGCGTCACCGGGGGGTGCTCCGGTCTTGTTTGAAAAGAAGGCAGATGGAGGTCTTAGGCTGTGCATAGACTACAGGAGGTTGAATTAGGTGAAGATCAAGAATCGCTACCCTCTCCCAAGGATAGATGATCTTTTTGACCAGCTGAAAGGGGCAGGATGGTTCTCAAAGATTGACCTGCAGTCTGGGTACCACCAGCTGAGGGTGAAATAGAGCGACATCCTGAAGACAACGTTCAGGTGCAGGTATGGACACTTCGAGTTCATAGTCATTCCCTTTGGTGTTACGAACACCCCGACTGTGTTCATGGGGCTTATGAACTCCATCTTCCGGGAGTAGCTGGATCGGTTCGTGGTTGTGTTCATCGACAACATCCTGGTCTACTCTAGATCAGAGGAGGACCATGCAGAGCACCTGAGGACAGTTTTGGAGGTCCTCCGATGGCACTAGCTATATGGGAAGTTGTCAAAATGCAAGTTCTGGACATGAGAAGTGGACTTCCTCGGGAACGTAGTGTCGGAGCAGGGGATAGCGGTCAACCCATCAAAGGTTGAAGTAGTTGTTTCTTGGGAAGCACCCAAGAATGTGGCAGAAGTCCGAAGTTTCATCGGGTTGGCAGGTTACTACCGGAGGTTCGTACCCAACTTCTCCCGAGTAGCAGCCCCTTTGACGGCTCTGACCAAGAAGGACCAGGCTTTCGTATGGGGTGAGCAGTGCCAGTCAGCCTTCAGCTATCTGAAGGGGAAGTTGGTCAGTGCCCCAGTGTTGAGATTACCAGAAGAAGGGGAGGCCTATGAGGTATTCTGCGATGCTTCGGGACAGGGCATGGGATGTGTGTTGATGCAGCAACGAGGGGTGATCTCTTACGGGTCCAGGCAGCTACGTTCCCATGAGCGTAATTACTCCACCCACGACCTAGAGCTTGCAGTGGTCGTTTTTGCGCTAAAGTTATGGTGGCACTACCTCATCGGGGAACGCTTTGTGGTCTTTACAGATCACAAAATATTGAGGTATATCTTCTCCCAGCGGGACTTAAACTTGCGAAAGTGGAGATGGGTGGAGTTCCTCCAGGATTACAACTTCTAGATCTCTTATACTGAGGGCAAGGGAAATGTGGTGGACGATGCTTTGAGCAGGAGGACGCATAAGGATGCGGTCCGAGAGTCGGCATATGCCTGGAAGGCAATGGAAGAGTTGGCTGCCTTACACCTGGATGCGAAGATGGATAGCGGCAGAGGCTACCTATATCAGATGACAGTGCAGTCATCCCTGTTTTAGCAGGTGGAAGAGTCGCAGTGGGGAGACCTAGAGTGCGAATTGATGTGTGACCAAGTTGACTAGGGCAATGCTCCGGAAGGATGGACCGAGGATGGTCGGAACCGGATGCTTTTCCAGGAGAGGTTGTTTGTCCCAGAGGCGATGCGCGGCAGGATCCTCAGTGAGTTCCACAACTCACCCCTGGCGGTACACCCTGGAGCTTCCAAGATGTACCAGGGTTTGAAGAGGCAGTTTTGGTGGCCCGGAGTTAAGCGAGTAGTGGCGGAGTTTGTGTCCAAGTGCCTAGTGTGTCAGCAAGTGAAGGCTGAACACCGAGTTCCAGGCGGCCTACTACAGCCCCTAGGTGTCCCCGAGTGGAAGTGGGATGACATCTCAATGGATTTCGTCATGGGACTACCCAAGGCCCAAGGAGGGTACGACGCCATCTGGGTGGTAGTGGACAGGTTGACGAAATCGGCTCACTTTCTGGCGATCAGGGAGTCGAGTGTTGTGGATGCTTTGGCACAAAAGTACGTGGATGAGGTGGTGCGGTTGCATGGAGTTACAAGGTCTATAGTCTTGGATAGGGATGCACGGTTTACCACGCGGGTCTGGAAAGGATTGCAGCATGCGTTTGGCACCCAATTAAGCCTTAGCACTGCTTTCTATCCCCAGACAGATGGGAAAACGGAGCGCACCATCCAGACCTTGGAGGATATCCTGCGAGCATGTGTTCTGGACTCAGGAGGGTCATGGGTGCAATACTTGCCTCTGGTAGAGTTTTCCTACAATAATAGCTACCACTCTACCATCGGCATGGCCCCGTTTGAGGCTTTGTACGGGAGGCCATGTCGTTCGCCTGTCTTTTGAACCGAAGTAGGAGAGGCAGGCATCCTTGGTCCGGAGGTGGTGCAAAACACGACAGAGAAGGTTCAGATCATATGGGAAAGGATGAAGTCATCCCAGGACCGACAGAAGTCGCATGCTGATACCAGGAGGATGCCCTTGGAGTTTGAGGTTGGGGACCACGTGTTCTTGAAGGTCTCCCATCGGCGTGGGCAGCGGAGGTTTGGAAAGGGGAGTAAGCTTTCCCCTAGGTTTATCAGACCCTTCCAAGTGTTGTGGTGGGTCGGCGAAGTGGCTTACCAGCTAGCGTTGCCACCACCGCTACTAAGGATACATGATGTCTTTCATGTGTCCCAGCTCCGTCGGTATCTGCACGACGATTCGCACATCCTTGATTGGGGAGAGTTGGACATCGAGGATGACGTGACCTTTGTGGAGAGACCAATGATGATAAAGGATCGCAAGGAGAAGGTGCTTCATGGGTGAACCATTCCCTTGGTTCGCGTGTTGTGGAGACATGGTGGGCTTGAGGAGAGTATGTGGGAAAGGGAAGCACAGATGCGTACCCAGTACCCAGAGTTGTTTTGAGTTTTGTTACTTGTTGTACCTATTGTGGTAGAACGTTTTGTCCTTTGGCTATGAAATGTACTGGTTTCTTTCCTCTGCTTGTGTGTGAAAACCCCCGGCTATAGGGAAGGAGAGAACCCGATCCCTAATCAAGATGAATTAAGGTGGATGCGATTAAACCCGTGCGGGCGATTCAGTGCCGCCCAAAGCGGATAATATCTTGACATGGGGGAAGAGACTCCCCAACCCATGTACCCGGGCAGTTTGGCATGGTATGTTTCTTGGTTCGTGATAGGAAGATGTTCTTAGTTAGTGATGAGGTTCTCTCTTGATAGGTATCTTTTGGGGTGGTTGTTCGGACCCGCCCTACCCTTCTGGGTTATCTAAATTCTCGGGGATGAGAATAGTTTGAGAGGTATCTGATGTGATGACCCAGACTCTCTTGGTCCTTCCCTTTGCCAAAATCCAGGTCCTAAAGGAGTGGCGTCTCGGTGAGACCGATCGGCGCGACCGATCGGTGAGACCGATCGGCGTCACTCGGCCTTTTCAAGTTGTTTCCAGTAACGCTCCTTTGTGCAAATAGGGTTTTAAACCCTATTCTGACTCGTTTAACCGTGTTTTAAGAACCGTAACGCCCATAAGAGTTTTAATTAAATGCTTCATAAATTCATGAGTCGGCTTAAACCACCCGACCCTTTTTGTGACGAGTGGAGCCGCGTGATCAACCCAAGACCCCCACGCCTTACGCGGATTCGCGTTTTCACCTCAACCGTCCCCGGCTCCTATAAACTAAGGGATAGCCGTGGTTTCTTCTTTCCTCCATCGTGACTTTCACAAACAGCTTCTGGTGCGTCGGACCGGCCGCATCGTTATCTGTAAAGTTCCGCGCCCCCCAGCCTAAACGTCGATCATCTATCAACAAGTAGGGAATTTCTCCTTTGCCTCACTCTTTGTGTATCATGCGGGGTGGGTGTGCTTTTGGTTCTGTAGAATTGGATAAACCAGACCTAAATAGAGATAACTAATGAATTCTATAAAGAAAGTAAGGGGGTTGTGATCGTTGATGTTGTCTTATGTTTTGATGTTGTTTCTCTTATGACCATCTTGTTGAGTTGTGTTGGCTTATGCCTCCTGAAAATCGAGGCCGTTGGTGGTCGTTGTTTGTGTACTAATGAACCCCTGATAATGTTTTAAATAGCTTGTTGTGGTTGTAAACTCCTGCTGTGAAAAGTGAATTGGTTAATCACGTATATACGGCCAAACAAATTGAGGCACCAGGATCTTTCCTTTTGTGATAACCCCTGGTTAAAACACACGGAATTTAAATCATGGAGTGTGTTAATTCATTTAAATCTGAAAATACATGCAAGGCCATGCTTGTGTTGGTGGTGGTAGTTGGTTGTTTTCCCTTCGGCCGATTGCTGGAGATGTGGGAGGGGATGGGATCCCCTGTTCTTCTATACTTTTGACGGTTGTGAGTTTTAAATCCGGGTGGTTACTTGTTCAAATCACAAATTGGGGTGGAATCCTCTATTGTTGAGAACCAGGTGTGGACGTTTTGGATGATGTTTGACTGTTTACTTTTCTGGACTTATGCCTATGCCTGCTAGATGCCCAGTAGTGCTTAACTCAAATATTGTTACTGAACATGAAATAAGAATGGGATGATGGGTTGTTAGCATGAGTCGTGACTCGGACTTGAGTGTTGTTGTGATCTATAGGCTGTCCAAAGAAAAACCTAGCTTTGGGTGAGTGCTTATTACCTATATCTATACTTGTAGTTTTGTGTTTCTTATTCGCGCCCCACCCAAGTTGAGAACCTAGTTCCGAACACCCCCATTTCATGGGGGAGGGTGTTTTTCCCAACACTATTCTTAGTGGATGGTTATTAGATCCTTTTCTGCTCCCTTTTCTGAATAGCCCAAGTATCTTCAGGCAGGCTGTGATGGCCTGAAGTCCATTATTAGCCCAAGAACCTTCAGGCTGGGTAGTGTAGTGGTTGGCCAGGTGTGTGCGGTAGGTGGTTTCCCAAGTGTCTTCAGGATGAGGCCCAGGTGTCTTCGGGCGTGGTGGTGGTTGTTCTGGCCTAGGTGTTTGCAGGCATGGTTACGTGTGACAGTTGTGGCCCAGGTGTTGCGGGCGGGTTTCGGCAGTGGGACTGCGTATGGTTGTGGCCCAGGTTTGTGCGGGCGTGTTTCGGCAGTGGGACTGCGTGTGGTTGTGGCCCAAGTGTGTGCGGGCGGGTTTCGGCAGTGGGACTGCATGTGGTTGTGGCCCAGTTGTGTGCGGGCGGGTGTGGCAGTGGGACTGCAGTGAGAATGGCGGGATTGGTCCGATGCGTAGGATGTCTCAATAACCAGTGGGAAAGTGGCGTGGGGTACCCAAACATCGATGTACTCTTATTATATAAATTACTTGACTTGTGTTATTTAGGGAATGTGCCTTGGTGAGTCCTGGGGTGGATAGTTTACCTTGATAGGTGTTGAGTTTACTCTTTTCTCACGGGACTTTAGTACGTTCCCCCACTTGTGCACGAGAGTCTTTGGTTTTCACTGCTGATTGTACTTGTATGCTCACCCTACGTATATAAAACTGCTTTCAGGTTTCCAGGAGGACTTCGGGGATTACGCAGGACCTTACTAGCTCGGAATTTTGGAGCAGTTGCAGTTGTTGTTATCCTTTTTGGTACTTACCTTGTAGTCACCTTTTTGAACCTTGTGGCTTTTACTTTTGAAACATGCATGTGGGAATGGTTTATTTTTGGATTTACTTTTCTCTCTACCTTGGTGTTGTTGGGTTTTCTTCCCCTTATCTCTCGATCCTATAAAATAAAAAGGGTAATGCCTTCCATTTGCGAGAGTTTTCTATACCCTTGGTTCTAGTCACCACTCTAGGACCTATTGAAGGTGGGTTTCGGGGGTCGTTATCTCTCCTTCAACTTAAAGAAGGAAGGGCCTGGCAATCAGCTGACCCTTCCCTCCTTTTGGTGAAGGCGGGTCGTGACATAATGTAATACCTCGGCCCCTCAAGACTAGAGTCAGTGCATTACTTGTTCTATTGGCATGGTTAGAAGGAATGAAAATACCGAAGTAAATATCAGTTTAGTATTATTTAAGAAACTAGATATATAGATGTAACTCAAATTACATTGGAAAAGGTTACAAAATACAAAACATAACAAAAGCTAAAGACTGCATCTAGAGAAACTCAATAAATGATCTCCTCTTCATCACCTGTTGAAGGTAAACAATTTAAAGGGGTGAGCTCAAACACTTATTAAGGGTTACAAATAGAGGAATCACAAATGAATAATAATTGAATCATAAAAAATTTGACATATCAATATAGCATGGTGAATAAATGAAAACTCACGCCATTAATAAACTGAGAATGAAACTGCATCTATAGATTTTGTCATAGTAAATATATCATGGATAGTAGTAATTGATAATGAATAAATATAATTCTTTTTAATTGGGCGTAATGTATCTGGAACATGATACCATAATACTGTTAAAACGGTTTAGTTCTATGGGTAGAAACCCATCTGATTTTTGGAAACAAACTCGAAGGGTTTGTCGCCAACTAATTTGTCTCATGAGACCCGTCGATGTACCTAGGGGATATATTGGGCCCCACCCACCACTAAAATTCCAAATCATTCCTTATAAATTAATTTAATATAAGATAAATATGCATTTTCAATATCTTTATAGAGTAGAGAATAGAAATTCATCAATGTTTCCATAGTTAAAATAACTTTCCAAATATACACCGTATGTAAAATGGTATACGGTTTAGAAAATAAACATATCCATGATATTATATTATGGATATTTAATATAAATATAATTTTAAATGAAAATTTATCTCAAATGGGAAGTAGGTACACCACATAAGGATTATTAGGTGCACAAAACAAAGTAAGTCACAACGAAATGGAAAATTGACACAAAGCCCATTACCACATTGTAATAAATTGTTTCGTGTGACCAAGAATTAATAATTGTCAAATGAATAATTTAATACCATGAAAATATATAGAATCGTGATATTATATATCAAATGTTAGTACACATATACCACATTCAATAAATAAGTGGTAAACAATGGAAATCTCACATAATTAAAAGTGAGATGAGAAACCCCTTACCTTATGCTCGAGTGTGTTCTTCGTTTGTTTTAATTACCTGAATAATAAAATTTATCTTCATTAATTAATAATCCCATAACCTCCTATACATGTAATTGTTTTATTATAACCTTATTAGTTTCATTCATGGCCCTTTTTATGGGTTTAATAGGTTTAATTTTATTATTTTGGAAGCATTTTCTTCCTTGGTTTTCATGATTCGTTGACTTGCATTCATGAATGGAAGTTCGTTTAAAATGTGTTCAAACATCCAGAATTGTTAATATATATTATTAGTGAAATTAAAGAGATATAAATGATCTTATGATGATTCTGGGTTATATACTTTAGGATGAATCATTAGTTAAAAGTTATTGATAAATGCTTGGATTTAGCTTGGCAGTTTTGTGTATGATGAACTTGTTTTGTATTATTATTATTCCATATTATGAATGTGTAGGGATTCAAAAAAATTAATGAGATGAAATAAATATATTCTGGTATGGTTCAACCATAAAAATGGTTTCATGACCAGAATTAAAGATGCTAACGAAAATTGAGAACCTGTCATCCTTGAATGTGATAAATTAACACATCTCAGACGGTGTTTTTATTTTTAGTATAAGAGGAGGTGGAAAGATAAATGATGATGAAATATTCCATTAGAATAATATAATTCCATTTCATGTAAGGTACTGGAATTATCATATCATTTGGATGAGGAGATATGAGTAAATAAGTATAAAATAAAGGAACTCAAAATAAGAGAAAAATTGAGAAAACTCTTACGAAAATTCGGCAGCCTAACGGCGTCACCTAAAATTTAATAAAATATTTTGATGAGATAATGGGGGTATCTCATCAATATTACATAATATTGGAATTAAGGGGAATATGGAATGAAATATCCCCACATCATCCCATTGAAAATAAAAGAGAAAACATTAAATGAAATCTTTAAGAAAAGAGAAGGGTGGTTGATTCTCTTACCTTGTAGAGTAACTCCCAAAACATGAATGTTGGGACCTTGGGGGTTTGAGGATGCCTTGGGAGGACTCCTAGGGAGGTAATACCACCAGATATTCGAGGATAATTTGTTTGTAATGAAAGAAAATGAAGGGGTGAGTGGGTATTTATAGTAATTCAGAGGGAGTTTTTTATTAATTAAAAGGGACACCTCATTAGGGGTTTTTTCCAAACCATGGTATTTTCACATGGTTTTTGCCACTTGGGACACCTCATGTCATATTTTACTGTACAAAATTTTACCAGACTTTTATATTTAATTATTACATAATTATTATGTCATTAAGCTACTGAAAACTCAAAACTGTATTTTTACTATTCACAAAAAATTCAAGTATTTTAAAAAATCCCAAAAATTCAACCTAACCATTTTTTGATGTGTAGAATTCAAATATGAAATCCATTTTTGAAAATAATTTTCTATGTATTTTTAATTTAACTTTTAAATAAAATCATAGTTAATTCAAAAAATAACCATTTTAAAGATATAATTAGTTCTATATCACATTGAAAATTTAATTAAGATCTCATTATCTTATTACCTTAAGAAAATAAAATATTGTCATTATTTACTATTTATAAGGGTCGTATTACTATTCATATTACTATTCATATGGGTATGTTACTATTCATAAAAAAATCAAGTTGGTTCCATCAGACTCAAAATGACTTACTGGTCACAATTCTAGATGACCGTTTTTCTAAATTCAAAACATAGAAGTGGAAAATTTATGTTTAATGGCTAGGTTTTGATTATATCTTAAATAACCAAGTGTTGTTTCAAAGGAACACAATTCTTTATGAAATATAGGCTATGAATAGAATGTATTTAAGAGAAGTAAACCATAAAATGTTTGGGATGTTATATTATTCCCTCCTTCGGAAATTTCTTCCTCAAAATTTTATGTATAAAGCCCACCAAAAAGATGTGGGTGGTTCTTCTTCATAACATCCTCAGGTTTCCATGTTGCTTCCTCCATATTTTGGTTTCTCCAAAGAGCCTTTACTAGATGAGTCGTCTGGTTTCTCAATTCCTGCTCCCTTATGTCAAGGATCCCAATAGGCTCTTCACAGTATGAAAAATCAGGTTCCAATTATATTTCTTCATAGGTGAGTACATGCATTGGTTCTGGCATGTATTTTTGAACAATGACACATGGAATGCATCATGGACTTTGGAGAGACTTGGCGGCATTGCTAAACGGTAAGAAATTGATCTGATTCTTTCTAGAATTTAAAATGATCTGATGTACCTGGGGCGCAGTTTCCCTTTCTTACCAAACCTTAAGACACCCTTCTATGGAGATACTTTTAGAAAGACATGATCTCCCACTTGTAATTCCAAATACTTTCTCTGGTTGTCAGCATAACTCTTCTGCCTACTTTGGGATGCTTTAATATGGGCTTGGATTGTCTTCACCTTTGTCATGGTCTCTTCAATAAGTTTTGGGCCTATAAGTTTCCTCTCACCAACTTTGTCCCAACAATTTGGATTTCGACATCTATTTCCATATAATGCTTCATATGAAGCATTTTTAATACTAGAATGGAAAGTATTATTGTATACAAATTCCACAAAAGGCAAGTATTGATCCCACATACCTTGGAAGTCAAGA
Organism: Viscum album; assembly: GCA_963277665.1. NCBI lineage: Eukaryota > Viridiplantae > Streptophyta > Magnoliopsida > Santalales > Viscaceae > Viscum > Viscum album. Next base: position 822,266,162 of record OY728148.1, on the reverse strand, counting down.
GAATATGACCTCATCACGTCTTCTAGAGTTTGAATAGTTCTATTAGACTATCCATCAGTTTGGGGGTGATAAGTAGTACTCATACGAACCTCCATATTCAAAGACTTCTGGAGACTTTTCTAGAATTTTGATATAAACCAGGGATCTCGATCGGACACAATTGATAGAGTTTCACCATGAAGTCTTACAACTTCATTCATATAAAGTCTTTTTAGGAACTCAAGTGGTAAATCCTCCCTTATAGGAAGGAAATGTGCTGATTTTGTGAGACGATCAACAATTACCCATATTACACCATTCTTTCTTGGTTTCCTTGGTATTCTGGTGATAAAATCCATCATAATTTTATCCCACTTCCATATAGGAATGGGTATAGGTTGCATCACTCCTCTAGGATGTTGTCTATCTACCTTCACTTATTGACAAAATAGACACCTTGACACATAGTCATCAATTTCCCACATCATATTATCCCACCAGAAATATTATTTTAGATCTCTATACATCTTTGTGCTACCTAGGTGTATAGAGAAATTTGAGCTATGAGCATCATCTAATAGTTTCCCTTTTTAGCTCAGGTACTGATGGAACACATAACCTCTTCCCAAACTTCAGAACTCCTTCCTCATACACAAAGTCTTCCAATCTCCCATCCTTAACAGCAATAATTTTCTTTTGTATATTTTCATCATCAGATTGAGAGATTTTTATCTTCTCTAGTAATGATGGTTTAGAAATCATTTGAAATAGAAAAGATTTTTACCATTCCTTAACAATTCCCATATCCATCTTTATTAGATCCATGAATATAGGATCTCTCTCAATCCTCATTTGAGTCAAAATTCCATGATCTTTTTTACTTAATGAATCTTCCACCTTATTTTCCTTTCCTAGGTGGTAGTGTATTTAACAATCATAATCTTTGAGTAACTCGATCCATCTCCTTTTCCTCATGTTGAGTTATTTTTGTGTGAAAATGTATTTCAAACTCTTGTGATCTATGTATATCTCACATTTTTCACTATAAAGATGATGTCTCAATATATTCAGAGAAAAGATTACAGATGCTAACTCAATATAATGTGTTGAATAATTTTTCTCATGAGTCTTCAACTACCTTGATGCATAAGCAATAACTTTACCATTTTTCATAAGGATGCAACCCAGCCCATTATTTGATGCATCACTATATATTACAAATCCATCACTTCTAGATGGAAGAGTAAAAATTGGATCATTGACAAATATTCTTTTCAATTATTAGAAGAATTATGTACATTATTTTTTCCACACAAACTTAACTTTTTTACGTGTGAGCTTGGTTAGCGGGTTATCTGGTCGGGCAAAATTATGAACGAACCACTGATAGTAACCTGATATGCCAATAAAACTACATACCTTGGTTATGTTTCTTGGCGTGGGAAAATATTGGATTTCCTTTGTCTTTGTAGGATCAATTAGGATTCCATACTTAGAGGCAATATAGCCTAGAAAAGAAACTGATTGAATCCATAATTCACACTTGCTAAACTTCCCATATAATTCATATCTTCTAATAGTTTTTAGAGTAATCCGCAAGTGATCCTCATGATCTTCATATATTTTTGAGTATACCAAGATATCATCGGTGAATACCCCAACAAAGTTATCAAGATATTCCTTGAAAACTCTATTCATTAAATTCATGAAAACAAAGGGTGCATCAGTTAGTCCAAAAGGCATCATTGTAAACTCATAATGCCAATACTGGGTTTGAAATGTTGTCTTAGGAATATCTTCCTTCCTCACACACAATTGATGATATCCAGATCAAAGGTCGGTCTTCATAAAGTATTGTTATCCATGAAGTTCAAATAAATCATCAATCTGAGGTAGAGGATACTTATTGTTTATTTTAATAGCATTGATTTCCTTATAATAAATGCATAGCCTCATGGATCCATCTTTCTTTTTGACAAACAAGACTGGGGCTCCCCATAGAGAAACACTATGTCAAATAAATCCTTTATCACTCAACTCCTCTAGTTGTTTCTTTAGCTCCACTAACTCCACAGTGGCCATTCTATAGGGGGTTTTGATATAGGTCTTTCACCAAGAATTAAGTCAATGGAAAACTCAATTTCCCGCTTTGGAGGATGTCCATGTAAATCCTCTGGAAACACATCAATTTATTCTTTCACTATACGTACATCTTAAATTTGAAGATTTCTTTCCTCAGCCATAGATATTGGGTTCTCTTCCTCTCCAAGAATTTCATTCAATAGATCTACTGGGGGTGGGTCTAGATAAGAATCATATGGTGAGGTCTCTGCTCTAAAGATAATAGATTCTACACCATTTTCAAAAAAATTAACTTCCATTTTCTTGGAATAAATCTTCGCATCATAGTTTGACAGCCAATTCATACCAAGAATTATATCAAATTCATTCATTGGTATGATGATAAGGTTAACAACTAAATCATATTTATATTTCACAAGGGGAACTAGTTTACATGCCTTTATTGCAATGATGCATCCCCTAGGAGTTTTGACCGATAACTCGTTTATTAAATCAAATTGTACATGTCTAATTTTCTTGGAAAACTGGGAAGATATAAATGAATGTGATGATCCAAAATAAAATAATTGTTGTCTAAGTTTGAGGAAACAATTAAAGTACCTACCACCGCATCATTAGGAACTTCAACTTTCACGGTTGTTATCGCATAAGCTCTCCCTTTATCTCTTGGCTTTTTCTGAGGCATTTTTCCTTGGTGATTTGGACACTCATTTGCATAGTTTCCCATATCTCTACAATTGTATCATTGAACATCATCAAATCGTTTCTTCCCCTTGAATTCATGAGATAGATGACCCTTTTCTCCACACTTATAGTAGACTCCCATGCCTTTCAAGCATTTCCTAAGATGATTCTTTCCACATTTCTTGTATAATGGGAATTTTTTTGTTCCCTTGTTCTTCTTTGGCACTTCACCTTTCCCTTGGTTATCAGAGTACCTCTTTTTATCTTGGTTTCCCTTGAACAAATTTGATCTAGAAAATTATTTCTCTATTTTGATGTCACTTGAGACAATTTCATCATATGATGAAAATGTTTGAGAAGCCATTTCCCTTCGAAGACTTGGCTTAATATCTTTAAATAAATGATCAATATTATCTTCCGAGTCACGTACATAATCTACGGTATACCTGGCTAGCCTTGTGAAGGTATCCTCATACTCTACAACACTGTCTTCTTCTGTTTTCTTTAAGCCAAGTAATTTCCTATTCATTTCTATTCATCTCTCATGAGGTACATATTTTTCGAAGAATATTTCTTTAAAATTTCTCCATTCCATATCTTCCATTTATTCTTACTCCTTGGTATTCTGAATCAAGGACCACAATTGATCAGTGTCTCCCTTGAGACAATATACTGCCAGTACTACCTTTTCATTTTCAGTGCATCTTAATGCCATGAATATCTTTTCAAGGGACTTGATCAATTGCTCAGAAACCACTAGATTAGTAGTCCCATGGAAATATGGGAGCTTTTGTCACATGAAATGATTGAACACAGGTCTGGAATGGTTATTTGTTACAACCTGAGTATGTTGTCCCAATATGGTCAGGATTTGATCTACTCCAACATTGACTATGTTGACTTGATCAGTGGGTAGATCCCTATATTTCCCACGAGTATTGATTCCCCTTCTTCCATTAGAATTCATTTCTAAATAATGGTACACACTAGATTAGGGTATAAATCATAATGTATAATCTTAACTTAACAAAATACTTAGCATAAATTGAGATCCTATGCATGGCTAATCCCATAATCAGAAAAATGGTTTCTTTGAGGAATAATTTACATTCCAATCCTTCATAATGGCTTGTAAAGAAAATATGAATTATCCTAAGAATATCCCCCAGAAGTTTCATAACCAAGAGTGCAGCAAGTCCCATTGTCATGTACCAGGATACCCCGGGTCAAGCCCAAAACTCCTTGTAGGAACTTTCACTCCTTGGTACATCTGTGCCAGAGCCACCTCTACCCCCTCATATCCAGACAAGGATGTATTTTCTAGAAGGATTCACATAATCTATTCCTTACCAAAATACCAGGATATTCTTGCACATTTATCCTCAAATACTACCTTAGGGATTTGTTCCCTACTATACATTTCTTACTCTAGTTTCCAAGTTTTCTACTAAATTTCCTCTAAAACCAACTGTAACACCCAGACCCCTATAGACCAGAGTTGGTGAATTACTTGTTATATTGGCATGGTTAGAAGGAATGAAAATCCCAAAGGAACGATCGGTTTAGTAGTCTTTAAGAAACTAGATATATATATGTAACTCAAATTACATTGGAAAAATTTATAAAATACAAAACATAACAAAAGGTAAAGACTGCATCAATAGAAACTCAATAAATGATCTCCTCTTCATCACCTACTGAAGGTAAAAAATTTAAGGGGGTGAGATCAAACGACCAGTAAGGGTTAAAAATAGCATAAGCATGAATTAATAATAACTGAATCATAAATAATTTGACATATCAATATGGCATGGTGAATAAATGAAAACTCACGCCATTAATAAACTTAGAAAGAAACTGAATCCATATATTTTGTCATAGTGAATATATAATGGAGAGTAATAACTGATAATGAATAAAGATAAATCTTTATAATTTGCGATCATTTAACTAGAACATGATACCATAACATTGTTAAAATGGTTTAGTTCCGTGGGTAGAAATCCGTCTGAGTTTTGGAAACAAATTCGAAGGGTTTATCGCCAACTAATTTGTCTCATGAAACCTGTCAATGCACCAAGGGGCTATAGAGGGCCCCACCCGCCACTGTAAGTCCAAATAATTCTTTATACATTGATTTAATACAAGATAAATATTCCTTTTCAATATACATGTAGAGTATAGAATACAGATTCATCAGTATTTCCATAGTTAAAATAACTTTCCAAATATACATTGTGTATTAAATTGTATACTGTTTAGACAATAAACATATCCATGATATGAGATTATGGATATTTAATAGAAATATAATTTTAAATGAAAATTGATCTCAAATGGGCATTAGGTACCCCACATAAGGATTATTAGGTGTACAAAACAAAGTAAGCCACAACGAAATGGAAAATTGACACAAATCCCATTACCACATTGTAATCAATCATTTCGTGTGACCAAGAATTAATAATTATCAAATGAATAATTGAATACCATGAAAATATATATAATAGTGATATTATATATCAAATGGCAGTACACATATACCACGTTCAATAAATAAGTGGTGAACAATGGAAATCTCACAGAATTAAAAGTGAAATGAGAAACCCCTTAACTTATGATCGAGTGTGTTCTTAGATTGTTTTAATGAACTGAAAAATAAAATTTAGCTTCATTAATTAATAATTACAGAACCTCTTATACATTTAATTTGTTTATTATAACCTTATTAGGTTCATTCATGGCCCTTTTTCTGGGTTTAACATGTTCAATTTTATTGTTTTGGAAGCATTTTTTCCTTGGTTTTTATGATTTGTTTACTTGTATTCATGAATGGAAGATCATTTGAAATGTGGTTAAACATCTAGAATTGTTAATATATATTATTAGTGAAATTAAATAGATATAAATGATCTTATAATGATTCTAGGTTATATACTTGAGGATTAATCATTAGTTAAAAGTTATTGATAAACGCTTGGATTTTGCTTGGCAGTTTTGTGTACAATGAACTTATTTTGTATTATTATTCCATATTATGAGTGTATAAAGATTACAGAACATTAATGATATGAAATACATATATTTTGATCTGGTTCAACCATAAAAATGGTTTCATGACCATAACTAAATATGGTAATGAAAATTGAGAACTCGTCGTCCTTAAATGTTATAAATTAACACATCTTGGATGGTGTTTTTATTTTTAGTATAAGAGGATGGGGAAAGAGAGATGATGATTAAATATTCCATTTGCATGATATAATTCTAGTTCATGTAAGGTAATATAATTATCATATCATTTGGATGAGGTTAGATGAGGAAAGAAGTATAAAATAAAGGAACTCAAAATAAGAGAAAAAATGAGAAATCTCTTACGAAAATTCGGCAGCCTAACGGAGTCACCTAAAATTTAATAAAATAGTTTGATGAGAGAAAAGGGGTATATCATCACTCTTAAATTATATGGTAAGTAAGGGGAATATGGAATGAAATATCCCCACATAATCCAATTTATAATAAAAGATAAAACATAAAATTAAATCTTTAAGAAAAGAGAAGGGTGGTTGATTCTCTTAACTTGTAGAGTAACTCCCAAAACTTGAAGGTTGAGACCTTGGGAGTTTTAGGACACCTTGGGAGGACTTCTAGGGAGGTGATACCACCATATCTTCAAGTATAATGAGTTTGTAATGAAATAAAACGAAGGGGGTGAGTTATTATTTATAGTAATTAAGAGGGAGTCTATTATCTATACTAATCTTACGATTTTTATTCCTTACATGTGTCCTCCATACTACCATCCACGCTCATACTCAGGACTTCCTCCACGACACCCATAAATGAAAACTCATTCATCTCACTCAAACCCTATTCACGGCCACTTTTCCCTCGCTTTCTCCTTCCACTCCACCTTTCCATCTAGGGTTCTCGCAGCACTGTATCCTCTGTTAACTACATATCAATCCACTATGTCGCTTCTTTCTCTCTTTCGCAGTTTTTTTATTCATCGTCCTCCAACGGCTTCACCAAGATCGATCTCTGAAACTAGCTACATCACCACCTCCCTTTCCAGATCCCTCGTGTCTGGATGCTGATGTCTCTTAAATTTGAGGTAACCTTAATGAAGTAGCAACCTATACAAATTGCAAAAAACACTTCCCGTGCTATTGGCATCTATCCCCACGTAATACATTTTTTTTCTATTGGATGTTTATTTTAGGTGTTATTTCTTCACACCCACATACCGGTCACCCAATTATTCATCCAAGGAGTTCTTATTCACGTTCCACTGTTTCAGATTGCATCAATAATACAGTTAATTATAAGTAGATTCACAACCTAGCAATGAATTTATTCAGTTTTCATTTCTGAGTTGCCTGAAGCATGTTTAATTGATTTTTGACCTCTATGACAACTAAAACTCTTGCTTTCTGAAATTTTTTGCAGCAGTTTCTTGAATCCTTTATTTCTTATCAAAACAATACAAATATAGTGCTTCCCTCTGTGTAGCTCTAAAATGTTTTGTAATTAGGATGGTTTTATAATTCTCAATGACATGCCAAACACGGGATAAATTATTTAGAGCTTCCCCTCATCCAACATTTTCCTAGGCCTCACTTGGATAGGATTCATTTTTCATTAATTTGTACGTTGTATGCCATTGTAATGGCACCATTGAAAACCTTTTTTTAATTTTCACAACAAATCCCAACCTTTTTTAGATCTGTTAATGGCATTGCACTTTATCATACACATCAGTCCACATTATCAAGATCTACTTAACTAGAGGTTTTGGATCTATGTTCTTCGTAGGAATTATCAATTTATAGCCATCTCCATCTACCACATTTTCCTTGCCATTTCTTTTAGCAGTAATAATTTCTTACTGCCTCAGATCCTGTTCCACTTCTCTCTAACCATTGTCCTCATTAATGGAATTTTCTAGATGATACATCACTCTCAGTAGTCTTCGTAGTTTATCCTTCTTATTCCTCATCCATTGCATCATCCCATAAGACCATCCAATCCATTGTTGAGGCACACTTATTCCCTCATTATATTCTAGTCATTCCAGCAACTGTTTCAGACACATGAGTATGCTCCCTACTACCACTCATTCACTCTCAGTAGTCTTCGCAATTTATTATTATTATTCCACATCAAGGTTTTGATCCTACATACTAGGTGACACAATGGACTAACACTATATTTTGGTGGAAGATAGGATTAGTGACATATTATGAAGCATTTTATCATTATATTTAATTTGAGTTATTATTTATACTCAGTTATACTAAATATGACTTGACATGTATTAGACCAGTGTATCCTTTTTTATAGTAGCGTATATTGCATTTTCTATGATAAGTGGATTGGATCATGTATTTTATTTCAGTAGTGGATAATTTTTTTGGAGTAGTGGAACATGTTTTTTATATGAGCAGAGGGACGTGCATTTTTTTGGGTAGTGGATTATGAATTTAGCAGTGGATCATGTGTTTTATTTAAGTAGTGGATCATTTTTTTATAGTAGTGAATCATGTATTTTTAGAGCAGTGGATCATGTATTATAGAGATTGGACATGCTTATCTCATCAGACGTCCTGTGATCCCAACATCGGGCCATGAGGACATCCATTTTCCCTTCAGGGGCGACCATTGATGATTTTCAGGTGATGTTTTAGTTGTAACTTCTGCGTGAACTTCCCACGTTTAGGTATTGTCCATCCAAATATCTATTTTTATGTATAAAATGATTGATTAGATGATTTTAAGTTTTTCTTATATGATTACTTATAGGTGGGAACCTGTGCGTCAGCCATTTTACTAGCCTAGCATCGGTAGAAGGCAGCAACTAGGTGATGGTTTGGAAATTTGGTGTCGAATGACAATAAAATTTCCATTATTTTAGGTATGTAAAATGATATTCAATGATGTATTAAAATTATGTGTTTCATGGTAATATTTTCTATGTTCTTAGTGCACATATCCGACTCTATTTCCATTTTTCAGGGATGTTATGCAGCTGATGGATATATATTGGAATTTTTTGGTATGGTTTTGAATCTACATAGATATTCTAGCATAGTGGTAGTGAGTTATTTATATTTTCAGTGTTCCCATTTAACCGTACAACTACATGCTCTACATCAGTTTCTTGATCTGGAATTTGAATTAGGTACTAAAATAGTGACTACCTCATTAAAGTCTTATGTTCAAGGAATTTTTACTCATGGTCTCTAGATATGATCATTTGTAATGAATTTTTTAGTTTGTTTGACTCTTGGAAATTGATGCGTTTTCATATGATTGCAGATATGGCACACACCTTAATTGTAAGTTCTATTGTAAAATCTGCTATTTTAAAATCTACTATTTTTTAATTTTTATTTTTAAATAGTACCTTCTTAACTGTGAAAATTATTATTATTGAATATCTTATCATATGATTGCAGAGATGACACACACACCTTCAAACAATAAAGCATGCTTCATGAAGAGTAGGCTGCAAAGAGTATTATTCCTATCGAGAGGTGTGTGTATTTTTTTTTAATTTTATATCATGTTATTGTCTGCATGATATATAATCTGTTTAAATGATCACCCACATTATAGGTATATCTTACAGAACTGATGAGACATAGGACCTCTATCATTTACTAAGGTTTTTTTCTTACTATACATCTTTATTTTAATTCTAACCGAAAAAAAATTCTTCAATGTTATTATTTTAGTATCAATTTCAGACTCAAAAAGTGTAAATCCTTTTACTTTTATCCTAATTTATTTTTTAATTACATAAATTTTGTCTTAGATGTTCAATAAGAGTGTTCAAGATGGATGTTCCCTTTTTAAAACATCGCCTTCAATAATAGTGTTCAAGATGGATGTTTCTGGAATCTGTATGAACTTATGTGTTTGCATCCTCATTTTTTATAAAACAAATTCTATAGGTTTTTAGTATGTACAATAGATTACTATGTTCGAAGTAAGAAGATTCTAAACACCAATGATTCCTCAATTTTAATGAGTTTTTTATAGAGATGCAGGTTTCACTTCATGGTCCCTTAAATGCATTTTTCTTCTTTCATTTTATTTAAAGGTTTAAGGCATACCAAGGTTGTATCTTATATGTTTCAACCAGCTGATTTCTTTGGCACAAGAAGGATATGAATTGATGAAAAATCTCCTGAGGTTTCTAGGAAAGAAAATTAATTTTTCTCAAATTATTTCTTCAATCAGAATTGTTGTCTTATCACTGATGAATTTAGGGTTATGACCCTTTTCTCTACAAATTAAAGTTATATACTTAAATAATTTTCTGAGTTTTATATATCATTCATTTAATTGCTTCACATTTCCAAAGAATCGCATTCTCTTATTTAATAACTTAAAAAAATCATCAAATGAAGATTAAATGTTGATTTTAGAGATGATTTGTTCCCATCCCATGGCATGAGGCATAGAGACTTTGAAGCCTCCACTATTGGAAGGTGTTGATTCCCTCACTACGGTGAAAGTAGACACTCTGATGAGCAATACTGAATCTCAAGTCAATGGTCTGTTTCTCATCAGTCAATAATTAATTGGTTACTTTTGTTTCTTGATTGTACAAAAATTACTTTATAGTGACTGTACCGTTGAAGCCTTTACCTTCCAAACAATGGTTTACTTCAACATCTCAAAAGCGGGTAAAGCAGGAACTTGTAATCACAACTGGATGGAAATGATCACAATTTATTATTTTTATGTTTTTTTTAGATACCGTTAGATGTTGTTACATCAATAATTTATGGGTTGAAAAGATTGTACATTGAAAAGCTTAAGCCACTAAAAGTTTTCTATCATTTTAATGATTTCAGATCTCCCTTACTGGTAATCAGATTTACACATAATGAAAACATGTTGACTATTTAATTTTTTTTCATATCTATTTTCTGAATTCCTAATGGAAGTAATATATTTAACACATACCGTATAAAACAAAAACCTTATTTCAAATTGTATTCTACTCATTCATTTGATTTATGATATCCTTTATATACTTTTTTCATTATGAAAACCATGTACCCAGTCATATCTACAATCCTATATCTTTTTTTTATCATGTCATTTTTTTTAAACTACAATATTTAGGCACTGTATATACATGTATCTGGAACATGCAGGATATTTGATTGAAATAACTATTATTTTATCATTTCCAATATTATCCATGTATTTTTACATTCCCTGCTTTTTTATATTGTACAATCCCACAAAATTACATTTCATTTCAATTCCATGTTTGAATGGTAACTATCTATTATATTTCCCAATGATGAAATATGTCACAATTTCATGCAATGATATATCTATAATACTTTACACTACTAGAATTTTATCCTTTTTCCTGGTAAAACAACTTACAGTTTTCACATTCTAAGATTACTTTTTCATGAGGTATATTGAACTGCTATAGGAAACTCCTCTATAGTAAATTAACATGAAAAACTATAGGATCATTACAGCAATGATGGAAGAAACTAATTTCATGCTATTAATAGTAGGGCACTTCTATTATTTTAACCTTTCTAGTATTCTACCAGAATTTTATAATTTTTGTTGTTACAGTTTTCACCCATATTTTTGAAAAAAAACATCCTTCTCTGTACACATGTTCTTATGTGTCATCAGTTTCAATAACAATGTGTAAAATGACCCTCTGAAAATTTTAATGAAAATAAATTCTCTTTTAAATAGGCAATCATAGGATATACCCTAGTAGTGGAGGTTTAGTTCTGGATTTTAAAATATATTAGAATTAATAGAATTGATTACCATGGTCATTCACTGGAACAGAGTGTGCGGTGGTAAAATGAACTTGAATTTTGATTACCTTGGGATGGTTCTTATACAATTATTGTTAATTATAAGCTCACAAAATTATGCAGTTCATATATTAGGTACTAAATATGCAGTACTGAATAAGAAAATGAACCGTGATTTTGTTAGTTCAGACATTTTCTGTACTTTAAATATGAATTAATGAAAATGAACATGCATTTTGACTATTCAAGGGATTAACCAGTCCATTTTCAGTTCAAATAGTATATACAATGGACTAACCAATCCATTTTTAGTTCAGACATTATTTCAGTCTATATACATTATGCAGTTCAGACAGTACTGAAAATGTATTGTTTAGTCCATTTTCATTAATGGATTTGTTTTCCTCACCCCTTCGGAACCTGACTCAAATCTTTTCAAAACTAGTAGTAGAGTCAAGAAGACACATAATTAGTTTCACATGATATTCATATATAAATAATTTTTTCTATGGAATCATGAATTATCTATTAGTCACATTATTTATTTTTTTCTGTAGATAAAATTATTGCAAGACTTATATGATGAAGCTTCATTTAAAGATACTTGATTTATCTTTACCATGTGCTTCATATTCTATTAGGTATGTGCATATTGTTTATTTTTCCACATTATATAAAATTACATTTACAATTTAGTCAAATTCAATGATATATATATTGATGTTTCTATATTGTTACTATCAAATACTTGAGATAAAACCAAAGGTTGAAAAGGATTTACCCATTTGACTTACCATTTTCATCCATCCTTCCCGTCACCTAGTGAACTATGTACCCTTGAACAGAAATTGTTCCAAGGGTATCTTTAGGATCAATAGAGTCATGTTCATTCCACGTCACCTAAGCATCATGGTTAGATGGGGATAAGAGAGAGTTAAAACCATTAAAATCCAGTAGAGATACATTAAATGTCTCTTTGCTAGCAGGGGAAGGATCAAAATTCAGCATGGTTTTGTTGATAGTATAAAGAACATGGATATCCTCCATGTTATGTGTCTGCTTGAGACTACTATTGGGTGTGTTTATTGTCCTTTTTCATGTGTTCTATGTTGCAGATTACATGTATGGGTGTGCGGTCAGTTTTCAACATATATGCATATTTCCCAACATCATTTCACTTAATATTTATTATTATTTATAGGTACTTCTGTGGAAACATAGCACATGAAAACAAATAGAACCTTATGTTAAAAAACTCACCCAAATGTTAGAAAAATCAATCAATGAAAAATTTAGGTAAATTGACTATTAAAATATAGTGTTTTTTATTTTAGATTACCAGTATGGGTGTTTTCGTTATTATTTTCCAGTATATACATAGATTTTCCAACACTATTTCACTTAGTTTTTTTATTTTGTATAGGTGCTTATGTGGAAACATGGTGTATGCAAACAAACAGAACCTTGTGTTAACAAACACGGCCCAATGTTAGAAAATACAATGAATTAAAAATATAGGTAAACTGGTAGTAAAAATATAGTGTTTTTATTGCAGATTACATGTATGGGTGTGTTTGTTATCATTTTCCAGCATATAGGTAGATTATTCAACACTATATCACATAATTTTTTTAATCTGTATAGGTACTTCGATGCAGACATGGTGAATGCAACCAAATAGAACCTTATGTTAACAACAACGTCATCTTACCCAAACCCAAGGAGACCTAGAGACTCCATCAGTAGCTCACTGCCACTAAAATATCATGGAAATATCTTATTACAGATGGGATTTGTGTCACCATGATGGGAAATTCAATGGTCGACTTCTATGTTTCAAGTAAAAATTAATTCAATGAAATGCCCCAAACATTCTGCTGCATCTATATTTCCATTGAAGTGTTCATATTTTAACAAGTCATTATCCAATGAATCATCATTTTGATCTTTATGGAACATATCATTAACTTCATTTCATTACTTAATATCACTATTTACATTTTCAGATTATAACAGTCCTTCAGTGAGGGTCTTGAACTTCGAGTTGGTTATGAAGCCTCATACAAAGATCCAGTGGTTCAAATATCAGCCTGAAGTGTATTGCAGCGACCACCATGTTGATGTTTCCTTTCTGTTCTCATTTAATGCTTTGTATTAAATTTGTAATGATTCTTTGGATGGTTTGTGCATGGGACAAAACTCAATAGCTGAGCATTGAAGTATTCATTACAGTGGATTTGAAAAATGAATTACAGTGGATTTATCTTACTAAAAGCTAACAAGTTGAAGACTGTTGGTGGAATGGAGTATTTATTGTAGTAATTTCTTGTGTTAGTGTTTTATTTTAGTTCGGTTTTGGTTTAGTCCATAGAATGTTGATTCAAAATAAGTAGTCCAGAAGTTATTTTTCATTGAAATAGAGATATATTAATTTATTTACATTTTTTTCAGATTCTTCTCTTTACTTTATGAGTTCTTATTTCTATCTTTAGATGTCAATTGTACAAAAATAGATGTTTGCTGAGTGGTCAGTAAACTCTATGATTTTAATGTTATATTGATAATCCCCCACCCCATCTGCATCCTCCTCATTGGCCTCCACCTTCTCTGTATTGGCCTTCAACTCTACCTCTACCTCCACAACTGCCTCCTCTTACACTTCTTTCCTCTGCCTCCACCGCTCCTCCAATATAGCTCCGAGGTCATTATTCATCACTTCATTTACATATTTCAATCATTTCTTTTTTTTTCTTTTTTTCCTTCCAATTTCATCCTTCTCTCCAATCATAAAACAGCCTTTACCTATGATGATAACAGATTGAAAATATGAACTCCCAACTACTATACCTTTTAAATACACCACATCAAATTCTTAATGATACATCATGTTTTTTCTGAATCTTTTTACATCATGTTATTTCCTTTTCATTCATTTTCATATATATTTTTGAATACATGTTCTTATTTTTCATTTATTTTCATTATAATCTATCACTAAAGGTGTAAGTTTATCATATTATAAGTAATTTTCATTATTAAATACTCTAACTATTAAAACACTTTTGAAAATTAGATTTTAATTATAGCGTCGTGCGTATGCACAAGCAAGGTACTAGTTTTTTATTAATTAAAAGGGACACCTCATTAGTGGTTTTTGCAAAACCATGGGCTTGCCTATGATTTTGCCCATGGTTTTTGCCACTTGGGACACCTCATGTCATAAGTTATTGTACACAAGTCTACCAGACTTTTATATTTAATTATTACATCATTATAATGTCATTAAACTACCGAAAACTCAAAACTGTATTTTTACTATTCACAAAAAAAATCTAGTATTTTAGAAAAATCCCAAAAATTCACCCTACCCATTTTTCAACGTTTAGAATTCAAAAATGAACTCCATTTTTTAAAAATAATTTTCTATGTAATTTTAATTTAATTTTTAAAAAAAATCATAGTTGATTCAAAAAATAACCATTTTAAAGATATAATTAAATCTATATCACATTGAAAAATTAATTAAGATCTCTTTATCTTATTACCTTAAGAATATAAAATATTATCATTATTTACTATTTATAAGGGTCATATTACTATTCATATTACTATTCATAGGGGTATGTTACTATTCATCAAAAAATCAATTTGGTTCTATCAGACTCCAAATGACTTACTGGTCACAACTCTAGATGACCGTTTTTCAAAATTCGAAACATAGAAGTGGAAAATTTATGTTTAATGTCTAGGTTTTGACTATATCTTAAATAACCAAGTGTTGTTTCAAAGGAAAACAGTGCTTTATGAAACATAGGATATGAATAGAATGTATTTAAGAGAAGCATACCATAAAATGTTTGGGGTGTTATATCTAACCTTAATAACCATAAGGTATACCCCATGACAATTTTTATTGGTTACCAGATTGACATATTGGGGATGTCTTTAGTTTCTTTGTTTTTCCCCGTCTTCTTGACTTGTGTGGCACTTGAGTTTGACTCATTTTATTTTATTTTCTTCATTTATAACATGGTTCCTTCTTTTATTGTTTTTTATTACTGTGGAATATTTTAGCTTTCTAAAGAATCTTTGGAAATGGTTTTTAAAATATCATTTAAAATGGAACAAGATGTCATTTTATCTGTCATTTTTTATTTCTAAATATGTTTTTTTAGTTATTTTTTCATTTAAAATAATCAAAGAATAAATATTTTAAAACCCATTTTAATTTTTTATTGGTTTTAAAATTATTTAATTAATAAAAAAATATTTGCAATTCTTATTTCCAAACTAGTTTGGAATTGGTATTTAAATTAAAAGGTCGGCATGTGGTAAGGTTGGTGGTGACCTACTGACTGTTTTTATGCTCACATCTATATTACATTTTAGTTTTAGCCTCTTATTGAGTTATTTCTCTCTCTTGAAGAATTTTCTACATCATGGAAGGTTGGTTACTGGTGGGGATTGAGGTTGGTTTCCATTTTATTTTCCACATTTTACCAATTGTTTCTATTACTTGATATTGTAAGACCTTCCTTTTTTCAAAATAATGCCCAACATGTGAACCTTTAAGTAAGTTGTTTACTACTTTCAGTTATGATTATTAGTGGATTTTAGTATTTCATGTGGATCCTGGGTGATTTTGGATTCTTAATTGTGTTGAGGGAGCTTGGGGATGAGAGGAGGTATGTTGGATAGGTGATGGAGTTTGGAGGGTGAGTTCAAGGATTAGTTTATGTCTGTTGTTTTCTTATTTATTTATTTATGCTGGTTCATTTTCGACACAGATTTCTAACCTATGGATGGGTCATGCCAAATTTTTTATAGAAACATATTGCTTCTTATACAATGAATTTAACTTGTTTTAAGGGTGAAATTGTCTCCTACGATTGTTTATGATGGCTATGACGCTTTTTATCAGCCCGAGGAGATCAAGGATGACTCTCGGGTATGCTGTGGGCTATCTCATATGTTCAATGGATGGATGAATCAGACAGGTTCATGATGTATGTCTTCTTGGTGCATGGCATTGACCCCTTGGGGTGGTACACCTGGCATAATTCTCTTCCCCAACAAGGTTTCGATGGGTTAAGTCATGTCATTCCCATAACCCAAACACATTTATAACCAATTTATTTTTAAAATTTATTGTTATAAATCTTCCCAACTAGATTTTTAAATACACATTTAAACATCCTGAATAATTTAAATATTTTTTTATTATTTCAAAATTTTGAAATCCATTTATAAATTTAAAATTAATGTATCTTAAATTATATATATATATATATTAAAATATTATTATCATTTAAAAATATATAGTTAATGAGTTAAAAAATATTTAATTTGTTTTTCTTCAAATTTATAATTAATTTATTCATTTTATATGAATTGGACTCAAAATAAATAAATAAATTTAATAATTTTACTTTTATTTAAAAATATATAATTAATAAATCTAAAAATAATAATTTAATTAAGTTTAGATTTATGAGACACTTGTACCATTATTCAAGCCCTACTCCAATATTTTTCAGGTATTAAATTCACTTATTTGACTGTTGAAAAAATCTGACCATTCACTATATTAGCTCTATTTAATTCAATCCGGTAGTGTTGGGTTTTTTTTCAAAGTGTGATTTCTTGTCATCCATAAGTTTTTCTATTGGTTTTTTTTATTGAATATTTTGTTTAATTTATTTAAAATAAATAAAATAAATAATCAAAAATAATTTCCCAAAAAAATAAAAAATGTGTTACTTTTTAAAAAAATAACAAGGAAAAGTAATAATTTATTAGATTTATAGTGGTGGTTAGTAGGATGGATAGGGAAAAAGTGGCATAAGGCTGCATGGATTGAACCTAAAATTTCCCAATCCATTTAGGTTTGTATTTAACATGATATTTAAACTTTTAATCTGCTTCAATACACATTTTAGTGGGATTGGTTTGGTTGGGGTAGCAGAGGTTCATGGTGACAAAAAACACATAAAGAAATATGAAAAATGGAGAACGTTCAAGATTAACATGGTTTGGAAAGGATTTCTTACGTACATGGGATAAAGGGGGGAGGTAGTTTTATTACTTTCTGGATGAACGTTAGAGGATCACTTATTGGGTTACAATAGTTTTTCTAATTACCAAATTTATGGGATTTTGATCCCTTTTTATAGAGGAACAATCATAAATCATTTATTTGATTGTTCATCTACCCGATGAAGATCGTCCCATAGCCAGTTATTCTTCCATGGTCCAAGAGGCTGCCTAGGTTGGTTGTCACCCATGAAAATGTTGTTGCCAATGGGGAAGAAGAAAAGATTTTTGCATTTATTGCTATGGAGAATACTTCAACCTGCCGAAATTCTTCCTAAATAAATCTCCCTTAATTGAGAGTAGCCCCCACAAATCTCCCCCTCATGGACAATTTGAGGTAGAATCTAGACATATAGTCTCCTTATAGGCTTCTAGCTTCTATTTTGGTAGAACCTTCATCATCATGTCTTCCCCATTATAATTGGTGTGAATTTTATCAACTTTCAATAATCACTATTCCAACACATTTTAGATCTAGTGATATCTCATGTCGATATTTTTAGAACTAGAATAAAATATTGGGTTCTTTCTGAGATGAATAGTTCTTTGACTATCATAGTAGAGAATAAAATTCTCCTGATGTTATCCTAGCTCCTATAAAAACTTATTCGTCCACAAAATATCCTTGAAGCCTTCATTTACTACAATATACTCTTATTCTATGGTGGATAAGGAAACACACTTCTGAATTCATGATTTTCATGAGTCTTCTCCCCCTGTAAATGATATCAGGTATTCAGATATGGATTTCCTTGTGTTTTTATCTCCATCCATATTTTCATTTGTGTATCCTTCTAAAATAGGTTTATCAATTCCAAAACATAAACAATAACTATATGTACCTTGGAGATACCTCAATATCCATTTCACAACTATCCAATGAACCTTTCTTAGATTTATTAATAATATTCTCACAATGAAAATAGCATGATCAATATCTATTTTGGTTCACACCATGGCATACATAAGACTACCAACTGTAGACTGATAAGGAGCTTTATCCATCTCTTATTTCTCCTCATCAGTTGTTGAACTCTAACTTGTCATGACCTAGAAATGACTCACAAGTGGAGTACTAACATATTTAACCTTTATCATGTTGAATCATTTAATAACCTTCTCAATGTACCACTCCTAATATATCCAAATCTTATGATTCATCATGTCATGAATAATCCCCATATCAAGAATCTAAGTAGCATCTCCCAAGTCCTTCATTTCAAAATACTTGTTCAACTCCTTCTTAAAACTATCAATATTGGTGATATCTCTTCCAATGATTAAAAAATCATCAACATCAAGAAAAAATATAATGAAGTCCCCATTAGAAAATGTTTGTTGAAAAATCAATGATCAGTACTCATCCTCCTGTAATCATTTTTCTCTATGAATGAGTCTAATTTCTTATACTATTGTTTCATTTCCTATTTCAAACCATATAAACTTTTCTTAAGAATTTATACCATGTTTTCTTTAATTTTAACCCATAATCCATATAGATTCACCATTTACACATCCTCATCAAGATCACCATGTAAGAACATTGTCTTTACATCCACTTATTAAACCTCTAGGCTCGAACTATCCGCTAATCCAAAAACTATTAGATTTTTTTCCCTAGAACCAAATTTTGTGTACCTTATGATAAAATGTATTAATTTTTTAAAATATTAATAAAATACTTATCACATAATGATTGTTATTATTTGTGACATATTATGGGATAAAGTCCTAAGAGTAGCTATCGCACAAAAAGGTCATAGTAGTTCCCTGCTATGATGAGAACTCAGAAGTGCTACGACACTATTGTTGAATATATCTTCTATATTTGGATGATATCATTTGAGGGACATAGCTGATAGAGACTATCATGGGTGGAGACTCATAGGAATTTGAGGCATCTTCTCATGGTGTATGCCCTTGGAAATATCTATTATGATATTATAAGAACGAGGCCCACTAGTAGGAAATCCACATTTATATTTCTCATTAGATATTCCTATCTATGGATGTGTGTATTGATCCTTATACTTTAATATTATTATTAATGAATATTACAAGTTGTGTACTTTTATGTATTGATGAAAACCATTACCACATATGTTCATGGCGAGGTAGGATACATTGGGTGCGTCACGAGTAATAATGCATTAATAAATAATGTGATAAAGGATTTGTCCCTTCTGTTTTAATAGAAGTTGATATCCCAGGACCTTTTATGGAAATAATAGCCTAAATGAATCCATTTTCTGTGCGTTTGATAAGAAATTTCATTTTCTAGGAAATCAAAGAAAGTGACATCGAGCACTCTGGTTGATAGCACCAGCAGCAACCTGCTTGATTATAGATATCATGATGAAGGGATTATATTACACAATAAGTTTCTATATGAGGTAATATTTCCTTACAACATTAACTTCTTTTTTTATTGGTTCATTGGTGTGATTCTAGATGCTACCCTTGGACTTTTGGCTGCTTCACCTAATACCACTAAGAAAGAGGCCTAGAGGGTCACACACTAAGTGTATCGAGAATCTTAGTTAAATAATATATTATTATTTATTATCTAACAAGTTTAATAAATATTATTATAACACATGGTTTAATAATTATTCATGTATTCTTGATCTCATATAAATATTTATTTTCTATTTATTAAATATAATATTTATTTATTTTTTCATGAATAATGGAGTGATATTTATTTATTAAATAAAGAGGCATTATTAAAGGTCCGATTAATATTATAGAGGAATGATGGACCTGGATTTTAGGCCCAGTGAGAAGATAATAAATATTGAATATTATTTTATTAAATAATATTTAATTTTAATTCTCAAGTTAAGCGGATGTCGAGAAATAATAATATTGTTATTATTATTTGACATGGGGTTTTCGCTAGGATTAAATAAACAATTAAGGGCACTTGTGAAATTATTTTGTTTTAACCATAGTGATATATAAACCCAGTTATGTTGTTTTCTCAATAGAATAATTCATTTTTTTTGGGTTTTGCACAACATAATTGGAGAATTATCTCAAGACCTTGATATCTCTCTTCTACAAGATCGTTCCCAAGAATGGAGAGCAATCTTCCTCCACCAGATCAAGGAGAACACTTTTGAATAAATTCTCATAGATATAAAAGGTGGGTGATGCAAGTGCAAGGCTCTACTGCACTAGTACCCATATATTCTTTCGGCGACATTTGGAGATTCATGGAACACATGTGGATCACCGCTAGAGGGAATATGCACTTGATTCCTACAATGCAACAACGGTGCATCATAGATATATTACCAGATCCATCAAATAAGAAAGAATTCCATTATGGTAATTCTTATTTAATTAAATTAATTATAAATAATATGTAATGATCCTATATCTCTGTTTCTGGTGTGAGTTATGTTGTCTATATTCTTTGATTCAATTCCATTGAACGTAGCGTTTATCATTGTGTAGATCTCATATTGATCATTGAACATGAAAAAAAATGTTGGGCACCACCCATTACACTCTTCCACTACACCCATAACCTTCAAGTGGTATTAGAGAAGTCACATAATTATTTATAATTATTTAAAGATTATTGATTGATTTTTTCATTTTTTAATTTAGTTTTTTAATTCAAGTTTAATCATTATTTTAATCCAAATTGAGAGATATTATTCTTCCTCATTCATTTATCATAGATATAATAAAATCAATTAATTTTATGAACAAAATAAAATTAACGATCTCATCTGAAAGTGCCAAGGATTATGGCTAGGTAACACAAGATTACACGCCGTGTAATCGGATTTACACGTCGTGTATTTGTGTTCAATGAATTAATAATTAATTCAAGAATTAATTCAAACTGTGTGCATAGATGACACACAGTGCATTTATTAATTACACCTTGTGTTTATGAGGCTAGGGTGGCACATGGTCAACCAGAGTACACACCGTGTAGCCCATGCACATGGCATGTAGTCCCTTTGATTCATAGATGGGTCGTGTATTTTATACATGTCCTACCTGACTGGTGACTATGTAACTCGGAGTCCACACATCGTGTATTCCCTTTTACACACTATGTACTCTATTTCTTCTTAGGTAGTATCTACATGCTGAGTCCCTAGGAATGTACCTCAGGTAGATGGTGAGAGATGTACGCACCGTATAACTCACTTGTACATGTCATGTACTTATACCAAATTACACAGATTTAAAATTTATTTATTATAATATGTAAACCTTGATACATGTTCTTGTGTGTGGTCATTAAGTTGATAGGACACACCATGTTATGGGTTTAAATATTTATATATATAAATGTTCAATTAATTTCTACATAATTTTTATATCTATATATCGTGTATAAATTATAATACAATTGTTACTCTACACACATTTAAACATTACATGTGACCGAAAAATCATGTAATTCGTGTAATCATTAAGTTGATAGTACATGTCATGAACATACATGATAAGTCATGTATTCCAAATGTTACAAGATTAAACAATATATGAGTATAATACATGTTGGGCATAATTATATGGGTATTCACTGTGTTTCCTCCAAGGTATATTTATGTACATAGTTTATTTTAAATAAATTTATTTAATTTTTTTAAAATTATAATGGACGATAATCTCAAGTAAAATTGGATGAGAATTAAGATAAAAGAAAAGGTTAATTAAAGATAATAACTAATTGATTCAAGTGTGATTTATATTAAATAATAATGATTAATAATTGAATGCTAGTTTTATTAAATGTGTAATTTTTTGCATGCATAAGTATGATCATGAGCATAGATCAGACCTTTGTATGAGATTGGTTTTATTTAATTTATTATTAAATTAAATTTTTGGCCTATGTGCATTCTCTCCTTTTATTATGTAAGGTCTTATGTTTATGTGGTTTCTTTTATGTAAACCCTTTTCCCCTTTTCTATGTGTGAGTAAAATCATAAGTAATGGATGGATCTCCCAAGATTGTGGAGGTGGTTCAATTTTGGAGTTGAGGAAAAACCAATCCAAGAGAGATACAAATGTGGATAGGTGGAAAGCTACAACATGAACATTAATTGGTTCAAGGTTTTTTCCCCTAGTTCAATGGTTATTTTATCAACTGCTAGATAAACTAACCATTAGTAAAGCTCATGATCATACCTCTTTATTATTTTATTTTTTTCAAGTTTCATATTTATTTCATTATGGATGTTTTTTCATGATCACATAATTAATTAATTAATGATCATGCAAGATAAAACTAAAATAAAATGGCTTCTATGTAAATATTATGTAATGATTGGTTAATCACTTATGTAAACCCAGTTAAAATTAATAAGATTTTGATAAAAACTATAATTGTAAATTTATGTGTAAAAGGATAAAATCCCTCAATAAAACATTAATTCAGTATAGCCTTCCACTACTTTAGTTAAAATCAAACCATAGTTCAAAGTGCTTGACCATCCAAAGTTGGGGTGCTTTTAATTATCAGAGAATTATAACTTAAATATTTGGGTTGACTTAACTTAGTTCAAATCATGTTTTGACTACCAAATAAGAACTTGGTGTAACTGAGAGGCAAATGTTGAGTAAATCCAATAGAGGATTTTAGGATTGGAGAGTCCACTCAGTAGATCAAGAAACTGTGAGTTAATAGAGTTGTCATTTTTAATTCCTACCTAAAACCATTAAAGTTTCTTGAATAACCAATGTTGGGGTAATGATAAGGATATTATGAATCTAATGGTGAGGGATATTGGGTTTTGATAAATAATAGGAGAATAATAAATATTTTTTTTATTTTTATAAATTTTATCAGATAAAGTACTAAAATTATGGTCATCTTATTTGTAAAAATAGAAATAAAATGACATAAAACATATCATTGTGATCCATACTTTAAATGGAAAACCTTCTCACTAGCACAAATTTCCAAGAGTGGAAAAGGCATCTATGGGTCATCCTTCACCATGAAAGGAAATTGTATGTACTGGAAGAAACTTTACCCAAAGTGACTGGAAATGAGGCAAGTGATAAAGAGTTAAAACTCTATGAGAAACATTTTAAAGATTCCATATATGTTCAATGTTTCATGTTATAATCCATGTTTAATGATATTTTGAAGAAAAATGAGGATATGGATTCCTATAGCTTGATGTCTCGCTTTCAATATCTCTATCAATATAAGGCAAGACAAGAGAGGTATGATATCTCCAATGATTTTTTTACAATTGAGCTTAGAGATTCTATGCCATTGGGGCCTCATGTAGTCAATATTATTGGCTACATTGATCACCTAGACATCTTATGGATTAAATTCCCAGATGAGTTTCATACATATATCATACTTTTGTCACTTCCCAAGGCCTTCTCCAACTTTATTGTTAATTTCAATATGAGAAATAATGAGAAGAGTCTTTTGTAATTTCTTACTTTAATTCTCCATGTGGATAAGGACGTGAGGAATGACAAAATCATGGTCCTTATAGTGAATAAGAAAATGAAGAACAAGGAAAAGGAGAACAAGACCTATAAATAGTCTAAATCTTCCAAGTATCATTATTTCAATAAGAGGAAGGTCAAAATTCGGGGAAAGGAAAAGGAGGTAGTATGTTTTTCATGTGGAAAGTTAGGCCACTAGAAGAGGAACTTCACCCAAGCGTAAGGGGAAGCTAAAGTTGTGTTTGTTATTGAGTGTAATATTTAAATATCTATACATTGGGTATTAGATGCATCTTGTGGTGCTCACATCTATATCCAAATATAGGAACCAAGTAGATTATGAAATATTTATAGAGTAGAGGTGGACCTATGAGATGTCAATGGTGAGAGCTAGATTCTCTAGACACTGGTGACTACCACCTTTTATTGACAATGGGAATTTTTTTTTTAAGATTTATATTATGTACCTATAGTTACTAAGAACATAATTTTGGTATCATGCCTATATGTATATGGGTATATTTTTAGGTTTGGAAATAAAATTTGTTTCTTTTATAAGGAAAATATATATAATGGTATGGACCATTTAAATAATGGTCTTTGGGTATTATGTTGGGAAGAATCCCTCAAGGATTCCTCCGGGTGTTTTTTGGTGTGATTGTGTTTTTTGAAAAAGCCAGATGACTATGAGTGAGTATGGTTGATGTTGCTAAAGTAGGTTTTTAAGGTGGCACATTTTCCCAGTGTTTTCCAAACTTTTGGGCCTTAAAATCGGGAGATTATTTTTGTAAAAGGAAGAATTTTTGCAAAGGCGTTCATGATTTTCATACTCTGATGAATAGTTTGTGGACCACAAAGGAGTTTTTAAGAATGATGAAGGAAATTGGAGAAGTATGGATTTCCACATTACAATGCTATGTAGACCGTGAAGTGCGGTACGGAGACTGCGTAGGGAAAATGGTTTGTCAGAGGTAAGTATTTCACAAAAGGATGGAAGATCATGGTATGACTCATCATTTTTGGATGATATGAGGTGATTCATTTGTGGAAGAGATCAAATTCCATAGAGTATCAAGGTGTTATGTGGACTGCGAATGGAAAAACAATAAGCTTCGCAGCATAGTACGTGGTGAAGGTTGTGCCACATCGAAGATTTGGGGAAATCGGATTAGCGATGTTTTCAGATCTATTTGACTATATAAGGACCCTTAATTCCATCATTTCTTAGAGAAATGTTTATTAGAAAACATATTTTCTTTGGGAATCATTCATTGAAGCCTAAAATTGTTCTCGAAGAAGAATTCTGATAAGTAGAATAGGTTTGTGGGGAGTATTCTGCAAAAGGATAAGTGGTCTAAAGAAGTCAGTTCTTGGAATGGATTTTGCAGGGAATTATATCCCACAAAGAAAAGGATTCACAAAATTGAGATAGTCCATGGAGCATAATCAGTCCATGGATGTTGAGGTGGTCCATTAAAGAGAGGTGATTAGCAGAAGAAGAATTCGTTTGTGAAGCAGGGATGGTCCGTATAAGAAGAGGTTGCCCGCAAAGCACTCACCCCACGTGGTGCAAGTCAGTTTAGAAAGGAAGCAGGGTAGTTCATAGAGGATTCAAGAATCTGAGAAAGTAATTTCTGTAGACCAAGAAGAAAAGTGGATTTCATCTATGGGTGAAAATAGGAATTCAACATAGCATCCTTCAATAGTTAAGGATGCATGCATTCATGAAAATAAAGGGACCTACAAGTTCATAAACTGTGAGTAGATCCCTTCTAAGAGAAATGAACAAAGAAAGAGGAAGATGGTGATCTTTTCCATTGGTATTGAGCTAGAGAGAGAGACATAGGGGTGACCCTTGGGAATGTAGTGAGAATACCCTAAATCTTTTAAAGGCAGTGAGCCTGGGCATAGAAGTGATATATCTCGAACATCATTATTGGTAGTGAGCCTTAGTGAATTTGGTATAATCGGCACATTATTGTTTTATGCTCCTTGGATGTATCCCAATGATAGTGAACCAAGTAAAAAATCTTGTGTCTTTGGGCTTGATTTATTACTTTAATTTTAGTGCATTATCATTAGATAAAATTTTAAAGGATAAGATGAACATTAATATTAAAGATCATAAGAAGTGGCCCTTATAATAAAGAGGTCAATATACGGTGGGGTAGGAAGAAGTTTGAGAAGAATATCCATACCCTAATTCACCCCCCCCCCAGGGTATCTAGGCCCCTTTTGGACCTAATAATTGGTATCAGAGTGAAGGATTATTTTATCAAGTTTGTTTTCTCTGACTTGGTTTAGTTGATTGTTAAAGTTAAGGATTCACTCTACTATTATATTTTTGTTCCATGGAAAAGGGAATAACTTCAAATAAGAATAAGTCTGGTGGAATTCCTCATTGTGGAAGTTTCTATGGAAATATCATGGTTCATTTGAAGGAAACGAACAATGTATTAAGACATACTTGGTTGAATTCAATATTGAAAATATTCACTCTTTAAATGATGCTATAGGAATGAGTGAAGAACCCGATATTCCTAGTGATGTTGGTATAACTAATGAAGAATACATTACAAGAAGTCTGAAACTATAAGTTTTCCATGTAACAAATGAATTGGATCAGAAATTGGATGAAGAAATTAAATATAAGGATATCTGAATCCAGGTGTAAGAAATTTAGTTCAACAAGATTAGAGTATTAAATAGAAGGCGTATTGATGTGGCTACTAATCTGAGGGAGAATAATTATTCCCAAGCTGAAGAACTACATAATATGTCTACAAAGGTAGAAAAACTCAAAGCTAGTTATATGAGAAAGAGATTGAACTTAGAAGAAATTTATAATATGGAAGTGGGAAATGATGATCTTTATATGTAGAAATATGAACTGGTTTATAAGAACCGAAGGCTATAGAAATATAATGCATGTTGAAATGACTCTGTTTATCAGAAATACTCTAAAATAAAGGATAAAGCTGACATGATAGATAATATCTTCTGAGAATTGGAAGTTGAGATAACTTGTGGGAAGACTCTCATGAGAGAAAATAATGCACAATTTGAATCTAGGGACAAGAAGATTCAACAATTGGGAGAATATCTAGAGTCGATTAAGAAAGAAGTAGGGAAATATAATGCCAAAGGAAATCCCAAATTGAAGGATGATTTGCACTTACTATTTAAAGGATTCTTTGCACTTACTATTTGATTATCCTTTAGTGGGTGATAATGATATGAAAATAAAATATGCTACATTAGAGGAAAAACATGAAATAATTTTCTTATCCCAAAGGCCATCTAGTTTTGGAAAACTCAGTATTGGATATGATGATCCCTCTTCCTTTCATAATAAGAAGATAGATGTGAATTGTTCCAAAAATGGGAAAAATCATATAGATACTATAAGAATACCTAAAAAGTATTTTACAATAATTAATGATAGCATGTGATATTTCTGTGGAATGCATGGTCATACTTCAAGTTTTTTTTTCAAGTCATTGGAATATATTTCATGTTGTGAAGAAAGAAATCTTTCTAAATCAACAAATAAGAAGAGGTGTCTTGAGAAATCAGAAAGAAGAGTCTCTCAGAAGAAAGTATCCATGAAATTCTACTATTTTGGTAGACCAGGACGCACCATGATTATGTATCAATAAGTACAAGGGCTCAATGTCAAAATAAGAACTCAAGTTGCATCAACATCTCATCCAAGAAAGGATGAAATGAGGTATGTTTTTAATGGAAAATGTTTTATATGTTCTAATCATGAGAATTTGGAAATATATTTTAGAAAAAAGAAAGAAGGGAAGGAAAAGGAACCCAAAAGTAGATCCCCAACACTATAAGTGTATAACAAAGAAACCTATATCTAAAGACAACATGATAAGTTGAAAAATAGGTTTACAACCTCAGTAGAATCATAAGGATCTCAATAAAAGGCATATATATAAAATCATTTGTTACACTCACAACAACTCTCTTGGAAATAAGGTGAAAACACCTATCATACCACATAGAAAGAAGTGAATTCAACAGAAGTCATCCTCAAATGGATGAAGAAGCAAGAGTAGATGGCCAGTGAAAAGATTCTTGCTCAAAGAAAGAGTCATGAAAATGGAATATCAGCAGAGCATCAAAGAAGGAAATTTCTACAAATGGGTGTAAACCCAAAATTGTAAAAAATTCAAAGCCTAAAAAATATAAATTTCATAAGAAGACTCAGAATGTGGGTAAAGAATTTTTATTCATGTGTCCATAATATTTGAAGTTTCCTGAGTAGTTGGAACAAGCACAAAAACAGTACAGTGTTTTGTAAGAAAGTATCAAAGGTTTTATCCTTCAGGATTGACCACAATCCTCTTATTGATGATTTCATAAGTTCCCCTATTCCTATTTATATTAATTTTATTAACTGATGTTCATGTTTTTTAGGTTCAAGGGCAGATACTATCCAAGGATAAGTGGAATCAAAAGATGCAAAGTGGTGATGTGATGTGCTTCAAAATGTCATTTGATTTAAATCAGTTACCAAAGTTGAGGAATAAATCTAGAATAACTCATTGAAATGAGTTAATGGTTAATGGTTGTTTGTGATATATGAAATTAATTTAGTGAAATGGATATTAATGGTGTTATTAAACTTATCTCTCGTTTCCTACACCATGTTCTAACTCAGTAGGATTAGTGGTTTTATTGATGGATCATTGTTAAGTGGTGAACTCACCAAATGAAAATCTCATGGAATACAGCTACGACAGGAAAATGTTATTGAGCTAGAAAGTTTCTAAGACCTATTTTCACATGTGAAGAAATGATAAAGTATAATAGTAATTTTTTTGGGTCTAAACAATGGTCTTAACAACCAGAATAGTTGCATATCATAGGGGGAATTATATCTCCTAATTAGATGAAAGATATCAATGGTATAGAAATGATGAAATTTTATGTTCATAAAGACTGATTGGAGGACAAGAAACATCATTCATTTATTCAATGATTATCCATTTTTCTTTAGCAATATGGTATCAACTGAAAGTTTTCAAGATACCAAGAAGTTACAAGAGAAGATCAAAAGTGTTTCCAATAAGTGGTCTAACCATTCTGAAGAATAATTAAACATTAGAAATCAATAAGAAAAATTGGTATTAAGTATTTATATCAGTTCAATATTAGATTTTTTCAAGGATATTATTTTAAGACTGACAAATAAGAATGTCATTGGAACCAAATGGTTCTTTTTCAATAATATGAATGAAGATGGTGTAGTGATTCAAAACAAATCATGACTGGTGTAAAAAGGGTACTACCAAATAGAGGGTATTTATGTTGATGAAACATTTTCACCTTTTCTAAATCTAGATACAATTATATTATTATTTTCCATATTAGTACAATGAAATATAAGGGTTTTCTAGATGGACATCAAGTGATCATTTTTTAATATGGTTCTAGAAGAAAAAGTTTATATTGAGCATCCAGATGGTTTTCACATTCATGAAGATGATAACATAGTTTTTTAGATAAAAAAAGCTTTATATGGTTTGAAGAAAGCAACAAGGTCATGGTATTCAAGGCTAGATCAATTTATAAAGAACCTCAGTTTTTGGTGTGATGGAGTTGATTACAATATTTATGTCAATAATGACAGTAATCAAGAGATGATGGTGCAAGTGTAACACAAGGAAGGAATGACACATTCATTTATCAATCCAAATAGGACAAGGAGGTAGTGAGAAGATTTGGAATAGATAATTCCAAAGATATGATAACTCTTGTGGCTACCTAGATGAAATTGTCATAGGATGATGAAGGAAAAGTGGTGAATGTCACCGAATATAGGCAGATCGTTGGAATACTGTTGTACTTAACAGTGACATGACCAAATATTGTTTTTTCCACATTTCAAGAATCGTGGTATCAAAGTAACCCCAAGGAAAGTCACTTTATTGTTGTTAAAATAATACTTAGGTATATTAAGGCTATAATGGACTTCAGTTTGATGTACAATGACAAATATTAGCAAGAGTTTTTGGGATATACAAATGTAGATTGGGTCAGATCAGCTGATGATAGGAAATCAATGCTAGTGGGTTCTTTCTATCTTGGTGGATTGTGTTTTTCTTGGATAAGAAAGAAACATGATTGAATTTCTTTGAGCACTGTAAAAGCTAATTATATTGCGGCCACTCAAGAGTGCACTGAGTTATTGTGGATGAAGCAATAGCTTGAGGACATGGGAGTTGAAGTGAAGTCTCCAGTCAGAATCCATTTTGATAATTAAAGAGCTATAAGTCTTAGAAAAAATCCATTCCATCACTCAAGGATGAAGCACATTGAAATAAAATATCATTTTATCAAAGGGAAGGTGGGATAGGGGCTTGTGAAGTTGGATTTATTGTTCAAGTGTTGTTTTCAACAACACTCTATTTTATTAAGGGGAGATTATTGAGAACAATACTCTATCTCTTTATGGTGATTTTGTTGTTCACCAATACCCTTATTTGTTATTCTAATGATTTTACTTTGAGTATATTTCAGGAAATTAATATTAATTATTTTTCTATTTTGGAATAATATTAAAACATTTAATATGCGTAGAATATTTGATAAAGTGTTTGGAAATAATTTTAGCGTATTAGCATGTTCTGGGAACACTGTTCATGCTCTATGTGTTCAGAAATCACTTTCGCATGTTCTGGAAACACTGTTCATACCCTACGTTGAGGAGTGTAGCGTAAGGATGGAATTCATCGTTTACTTTACAGAATATCAAAAAAGTATGGTTAAGAAACCATACATTATAAACAAAAGTATATAAGAAGAACCCTATGATTGGAAGGAACCTTACTTTTAGGATATCATAAAAGTATGGAAGAAGAACCCTAAATTAGTATGGAACGTTATGTTTGTTTCTCAAAAGTATAGTTCATCAACCTTACTTTTGAAAATAACCTTATGTTTTATCAAAAATTATAGATTATATACCTTACGTTTAGAAGCTGATAAAAGTATGGATCATCAACCTTACTTTTATAATGAACCTTACAGATCATGTATCTTATTTTTTTCTAAAAAGTAAAGTATGGATATTATACAATACATTTGAGAGTTGAAGAGAAAAGTATGGTTGATTAACCTTATGTTGTGAACCTTACATTGTCAACCTTATGTTTTGAACCTTACGTTCAGAGAAATAATGCTATGCAGTTCAACCCTACGTTTAGCGTTGGAGATTTAAATTATGACTTTATTGAGAAACAGTCTTTATGCAGATTATTAGGCTGATTTCAAGCCAAATTCCAAGACCAATTTTAAAGCACGTATTTGACTGATTCAAATCCATTTATTTTTTATTAAAAGGATCAATTTAAGATGATATTTTCATGCCGAATATTAAGGGGAGTTACGACTGCTTTGTTATTCAAACATTTGAATATCGAGATTCTAAAGGTGACTTTTGTGGATCTGAATTTTTAAGGAAAACTCCCATAGTTATTCTATATATATCTATGTTATTTTGAATTAAAAAAAGTATGTATGATGGATCATTGTGAAAAATATTAGAAGAAAAAGATCTCGAGTTTTTTTTATGACTATAGTTTACAGAGATATTCGAGATTTACAGATCTGCTGTTACAAGGTACGATAAAACTCTATTTTCTAAAGAAGAAGAAACACTTTGAAGATTCACCATTTCTACATCGAATATCTTTCGTGAATCCATTTTTGTTGAAGTTGCTGAATTTATTTCTATATCTATTGCAACTGGATCGACTCAGAAATTCCCTTATCTGAAGAACATCTTTTCTAAATATGATGATCTATCTACTGTCAGTTATGTGCTACTGCAACTGTGAAGAAAAACTGTAAAGTATTTCAAGACAAATACTCTTTTTATTTTGATTAACCTACTTATCATACCAAGATATGTATTCGGTTCTGTGTATGAACTATAAGGCTCTATTTTTAGCCTTAACTTATGAAGGTGTTAAATGCCTGCACTCAGTTGTGGACGGTCTATTGATAAGAGGACCAGATAGTGAAAATCACCAAACTCATGGAAGTAGAGCATTGGTGGAGTGGACTAGGGGTCTTCTATTCCCCGAACCACTATACATTCTTGTATCCTTTAAATATTTATTTTCCGCTGCATAAACAATCTAATAAAGATAAAAGGATAGACTTGTCCATCGTCAAGATTCATGAATAATTTGTAAAAGACACAATTCACCCCCCTCTTGTGTGTGTTTGTCATAATTCGATCCAAAAATTGGTATCAGAGGAGGAGATTTTTTCAAATTTATAATAAGATGAAAGTTTTTGGATTATACTGAGAATAATGACTGATACATGAGAGGTTATGTCAATGGTTCGAGCTCCCTACTTCAATGGTGAAAATTATGGATGCTAGAAATCAAGGATGATCATTTACTTAAAAAACCTTGGATATAGAGTCTACTCAAAAATTCTAACTCCCTATGTGATTCTATTGAAACCTGAAACATGGAGTGCTGATACAGAAGTAGAGTACGACATAAAATCTAAATCTATGAATGTTATCATCTATGGTCTTGGACTAGATGAATTCAACAGAGTATCTCAGTGCCCGACTGCTTATAAAATGTGGTAGATAATTGTAGTTTATTATGAAGGAACTGAAAATGTCAGACAGATGAGTTATGCCACTACTAAATTGAAATTTGACACATTCAGAATGTTTGAAGGAGAAATCATAACCCAGATGAATGGAAGACTTACAGAAATAATTAATAACATCACTGCCTTGGGAGATCCTGTCAAACAAGTAGATCAATCCCTGAAAGTACTGAGAGTACTACCACCTAGATGGAATGGGATATCAGTGGCTATTAGACAATCATCACCAGTCAAAGATCTAACTATGAGAGAATTAATTGGAACTCTGATGATGTATGAAGATGATATGCAAGATGAATCAAATGAGACTAAATTATTAATCAGAGAGAAAATAATACTTTAAAAGTAACATCCCAAAAGAAGAGAATAAAGATGAAGAATAAAATCAAAGTGAAATCAGAGAATTCTGGTTCATCTAATTCAAATGTGGAATTGGCTCGGCTAGCCAGAAAGTTTAGTAAATTCTATAAAAAGAAGAAGTGATTCAGAAAATCACTCAGAAAGGATGAAAAGGACCCAAGGTAATTCATATGCTATGAATGCAAAAATATGGGTCACATTAGACCTGACTGTCCTCAACTAAAAGGAGAAAATAAAAAGAAATTTTTCAAAAATAATGATTATGAGCAGAAAGACAAAAAAGCAATGAACTCTACTTGGAGTGTTTCTGAAGACTCTAGAAGCTCATCAAAGTCTAACTTAGAAAAATAAGAATCAAATCTAAATGCAAATGTGTGCTTTATAGAAGAAGCTGATGAGGTAAAATCTTATTACTCATCTGGTTCTGATTATAGTTCTAGTTGTTCAAATAATAAACTTGCAGCCTACTGCAACATGCTGGAAGGAAAATATGATTCCTTATTTAAGAAACATAAATCACTAAAAATATTCACACTGTTGTTTTAGGAGAAAGAGACACTCTACTAAAACAACATCAATATTTAATTGAAAATTATAACTCATCAAACAAAAACTGTACAGATAATGAAACTAAAATAAAAACTCTACAAACAGAAGTAGAAACATCCAAAAGTGCAGCTCTTATTTTTACAAAAGGAGAAAATACACTAAATAAAATTATTGGAAATAATGTGATTAAAAAGTAAAGATATGGAATAGGTAGTAAAGGTGAGAAACCCAAACTATATAAGAAATATTTTTTTCCAAATACAAAAGGTAAAATTTAAAACTACTGTGGAAAAAAAGGTCATATATCTAAAAATTGTTATTTAAGGAAACCGAAAATAAGTGGGATTAAGAAATCCTTTATTGCAAGAAGTTTATATGATTCTATTGATTATATAAAAACAAATCAAGTCTAGATTCCTAGGTCTTTGCTGGATAACACTGCTGGACCCAACAAAATATGGGTACCAAAACAAACCTTTGTTTAAATGCCATTGCAGGAAGCAGGTCCCAAAAGCTGAACTGAAATATAGTATATGGACAATGGATGCTCCGGGAATATGAGTGGGAATTCATCAAACTTTAAAAAATTAACTCAAAAGGATGGAGGATTAGTCACATTTGGTGAAAATTCCAAAGGTAAAATTATTGGCATCGGAACTATTGGAGATCCAGAAGTTGTCTCAATTAATAAAGTACTCTATGTACAAGGATTGAAACACAATATGATAAGTATTTCTCAACTTTTTGATGATGGATATTTTGTGTATTTTTCTATCAACTGTTGTTCTGTTTTTAAAGATAAATTTCTTAAATTTATAGCACCCAGAACTGATAATGTTTATACCCTAGACTTAAATTCTTTTCGTAAACAAAAAGTAAACTGCTTAACTTCTAAGATAAATGAATTGTGGATATGGCATAGAAGACTTGGACATTGAAATATATATGTTTTACATAAGTTATCTAAGAAATAATTTGTTTCTAATTTTCCTAGTCTCAAATTTGAAAGTAATAGATTCTGTGATTCATTTCAACTTGGTAACCAGCACAAATCATCATTAAAATCTATTAACAAAATTGCTACATCTATACCTCTAGAACTTATCCATGTGGATTTTTTTGTACCTTCAACAATAGAAATCTTGACTGGTAAATTATTTGTATATGTTTTAGTTGATTATTATTTTATATTTACTTGGATTTATTTTCTAAAATATAAAAATGATGATTTTACTATATTCGGAAGTTTTTGTAAAGATGTCCAAAATGAAAAAGGTTTTAAAATAATTTTATTAATAAGTGATCATAGTGGAGAATTTTAGAATCTATAATTTAATTCCTTTTTCTCAAATATGGGTATTAAACACACCTTTTATACACCAATAAAACCTCAACAAAATGGAATTGTTGAAAGAATAAATATGACTATTCAAGAAATGGCTAGGACTATGCTAAATGAGAACAATTTTCCTACCTATTTCTGGGAAGAATCTATAAGTACAGAATGCTAAATAATTAATAGAGTTTTAATCAGACCAATTTTTAAAAATACACCCTATGAACTCTAGAATAAAAGAAAACCTAAAGTAAATTACTTTAAAGTTTTTTTATGCAAGGTTTACACCTTAAACACCAAGTATAATCTTGGTAAGTTTGATCCAAAATTTGATGAAGGAATTTTCTTAGGATATTATGCTACTTCCAAAGATTATAGAATTTTTAATAAAAATTCAAGGATTGTTGAAGAATCATTTCATGTGAAATTGGATGGATCTGATCACTTTAAGAAAAGGAAAGACTAAATTGATGAATCTAACTATAATGATAACATGAGACTTGAGAACTTAAAATATGATTTTGAAAAAGATTTAAATGAAATTAGGTCTAGTTCAAAAGAACATGACATTGAAGAACCCAACAGTGTACTACCTAGATAGTATAGAACCCTAAAGAATCATCCTTTAGAAACTATTATAGGAGACCTAGACACTGGAATAAAAACTAGAATAAATTTAGGAATTCTTTTTGAATTATCTGCCTTTCTATCCCAATTAGAACTTAAGACATTATAAGAATCCTTAGTTGATGAAAGTTGGATGATAGAAATGCAAGGAGAACTAAACCAGATCAAGAGAAATGAAGTTTTGAATTTAGTTGAAAGACCTCATAAATATCCAGTTATAGGAACTAAATGGGTCTTTAGAAATAAACAAGATGATCAAGGAATAATAACTAGAAATAAAGAAAGACTGGTAGCTAAATGATATAATCTGGAAGAGGGTATAGATTATGATGAGACCTTTTCACCTGTAGCTAGATTATAAGCTATTAGAATCCATTTACCCTATGCATCTCATATGAAATTTAAATTATTTCAAATGGATGTTAATTCTACCTTTTTAAATGGTTACTTATTGGAGGAAGTTTATGTTGAGAAACCTCCTGGTTTTGAAAATTCACAAAAACCAGATTTTTTTTTTAAACTTACTAAAGCTCTTTATGGCCTTAAACAAGCACCTAGATCTTATTATGAATTATTAAGTTATTTTCTTTTGAAAATGATTTTATTGTTGGGATGTAATATTCAACATTTTTTAAGAAAACTGTTAACTCTAATATTTTATTGGTTAAAATTTATGTTGATGATGTAATTTTTGGTTCAACAAACAAAAAACTTTGTCATTAGTTTTCAAATTTAATGCAAAGAGAATTTGAAATGAGTGTGATGGGAGAATTAAATTTCTTTTTAGGACTTCAAATTTATCAAAAGTATTTTGTAAATTTTTTAAATCAAAGAAAATACATTACTGATTTACAAAAGAAATTTGGACTTGAAAAAAACAAGACATATACAACTCTTATGTGTACTAATATAAAACTTGATTTGGATGAAACTGGAAAATCAGTTGACAACAAGTTATATAGAGGTATGATTGTTAGTTTATTATATCTTACTACTAGTAGGCCAGATATAGTGTATTCAGTATATCTTTGTTCTAGATTTCAATCTGATCCTAAAGAATCTCACTTAAGTGTTGTCAATATAATTTTTAGATATTTAAAAGGAACTGTTTTTCAATCTCTTCTCTATCCAAAAACTTTTGATTTTAATTTTATTTTATTTTCAGATGATGACTTTGGAAGTTGTAGATTAGATTGAAAAAGCACCTCAGGGACTTGTCACTTTTTAGGAAAATATTTAGTGTCATGTTCTAGTAAGAAACAACACTCAATTTCCCTATTAACAGCCGAGGAAGAATATGTATCTACAGGCAGTTGTTGTGCATAAGTTTTGTGGATGAAAAAAACTCTTATGGACTTTGGACTAAATTTTAATAACACACCTATTTTATGTGATAATACTAGTTCTATAAATATTTTTAAAAACCCTATTAATCATTCTATAACTAAGTATATTGATATCAGACATCATTTTCAAAGAGATCATGTTCTTAAAAAGGATATATTCTTTGAATTTGTAAGTACTGAAATTCAATTAGCTGATATTTTTACTAAACCACTTCCCACTATGAGGTTTGATCTTATTAAGGTGGATCTAGGTTTATTTAATTTTAAATGAAATTTTTATTTTTATTTTTACACGTTTATTTTTTATATCTTCACTATTTTAAATAATTTAATTATATGTTTTTAGAATAATTTACAATTTCATTTGTATTATTTTTTTTCATGTATGTTTTATTTTATTTAAAAAATTTAATGATTATTATGTAAGTAAATGACACAGGAATCAAGGATTTCAGAAACCGTTTCAAATTCCAAACCCATTCATTTTCTCAAAACCTTTTGAAACACAAAAAAACCCTTACCGCCTTCATCTACCTTTGACTAAACCTTTGAAACCCTAATCCTTAGAGCCTTTATAACTTTGAAATAGAAATGGATAAGACATAGAGAATCGAGGAAGGAGAAGCTAGTAATGTCAAGCGTCAGCGCACGGTAGGAAGAAAGATTCTACAGGGAGAAGTAATCGATCTAGAATGGTTGTATCAAATGGATCTCATGTTGTGGCAATCCCTCTCTTTTCAGAATCTCGATCAAAATTTCAGTGGAGTAAATATAGAGTTTATATATGAGGTAGAGCTTCATCACTTTTTCAAATCCATTCAATTCAATCTTGGAGATATAGAGGACGCCATATTTTCAAAAATTGAAGATCTAGATTTTTCAATTTCATCTGTAGAAATGGATATAATCTTAAATTTCCCTCATGAGGGAGTTTATAATTTAGACTTAAAGAATATTGGAGATTATGAACATAAGTTAGAGGATATTATTTTATTTTTATTTGGTTCTACAAGTATAATAAAAATGTTAGTAAAGGGACTGGAACCTGATCAGAAGATTCTTGTTAGGTTTGTTCAAACATGGATTGAACCTAGGATGTCAAAGATGGATAAGATTTTGTTTCCTGACATTTACATAATTTTTTTTCTTATGATTGAAATAAACTTGAATTTTCTAAGATATATGGTGAGATATCTCAACTACTTTTGTCAACCAGAGGCTAGAATGAACTTCTATCCCTTTGGAAGGTTTATTTCAAAATTACTATTTATGTCTAATATGGTAAGATTAATAGATTCCAGAGTAAGATACCATCACAACAATATTTTCAATGCTAGAACTCTAAGGAATATTGGCTTCTTCTAGAGTACTGTGAAAGGAAAGCTTATTCCTATTAGAGATGAGGAAGACCATGACTCAGCTTAGGGGGAGAAACCTGCTAAATCTAAGGCATAGCTGAATCAAGAGTAAGTGAAGTTTTAAAAAAATCAGTAAGACTGAGATTTGAAGTAGTTGATCCACCTTATGATAAGGAAAGTCTAGAAGAACTTTAGAATAAAAGGCATAGAGTGGATCAAGCTGGTGAGGAGCCTACTCAATAAAATGCTGATGCAACTGAACCTCTTCTAAGCTACAGATTTATTAGAAAATCTATAATACTAAAAATTGAACAACCAAAATTTTCTCGGATTGAGGTGGCTCCTCAAGTGGAAAAAGAAATTGTGCCTCAAACTATTGAAAATACTGGAGAAGTTGAAGTGGCTAGACATAAATCTTATCAAACTGTACATCCTATTGAGATTGTTTAAGAGGAATTAGCTCAAGAGGAACCTGTATTAGAGGGTCCAATCTTGTAGTAACTTAATGAAGAAGATTCTCAGGAGTACCAGCATCCTAATGATGTGAATCTAGAAGATAATCCTTTTGAGATTCATATTGCAGTTTTTAATGAAAAATTTTCCTGTGGATAAGTCAGTTCATGAATCTAAGGAAAAATATGTTGAGAAACTAGTGGAGAAGGATACAGATTAGAGATCTGATGCTCAATATTTTCCTTTAACTTTAATAAATAAAGTTGATAATCTTGCAGAGGGTGCCTCTAATTATGATAATGATCATGTGGAGGAGTTAATCTGAAAATTTAATAAAGTTCAAGATGAAAATGCTTCTTTGAGAAGATCATTAGAAAAGGAGAGACAGAAGTTTTAGAACATGAAAGATAGTTCAGTTTCAAAAATGTTAGTGGAAGTTTTTAAGAAGAAAATGTTAGATGAAGTTGGAAAATTGAAATCTGAAATTGTACTAAAATCAGATTTAGAAGAATTCAAAATTTTCATGGAGCAACAGTTTGCCACTGTCAGGGACAGTCAAGCAGGTACCGCTGGTACTTCTCTTGATATGATAAGGAGATTTCAGGCCATTACAGTAGTAATGAGAAATATTAATGACAGATCGTAGGACTTACAGTGTAACAGTTCTCCATTATCTATTCTGCTAGATAATTAAAAGCATCTTGTTGACCAGCTTACATTAGATGAACCAGGGGTCTGAGTTTTAATGAAAAGATTCATAGAGAAGATAAATTAGTTTATAGAGAAGGAAGAGAGGTTACATGAGTTTTTTAGAGTCAATTTGGTTGAAGATATCCATATGACTCAAGAAGGAAGGGATCTCATAGTCCAGTTAGGAAATGGACTGATGAAAAGGTTGTGACTACAGATGTTAGAACTCAAGGAATTCATTCAGAGGTGTTGAAACCGATTTCCCAAACCTTTTTATCCCAACCTTGATTCATGATCTCATTTATATACTTGTATATATATTCTCTATAAAATAAACTTACATCTCATTTTCATATGTTTTGATTTATTTTACTGTACTCTCTAAGTTAGAATGCCAGTAATCTAGTTTCAAATATTGATAAATAGTTTATTATATCATTTACTTAAGTTTAGTGCTACATTAAAATGTGTTATATTCCTTATTTTATAATTATTTTTTATATCACAAAAGGGGGAGAAATATAGATAAACACAACATTTTTTTATATAAATATTTTACTCAGAGGGAGAAAAGAAAACTTTTCATTTTAAGTGGAGAAATTTCTAAAAGTTTTTTTAGGAGAAATTTTTGGATAAACACAAAATTTTATTTTCTTTATTTAAAAAGTAGGAGATGTTATTTTACATTATAAAGGGGGAGAAAATGTAAAAATTAAGAAATAATTTTTTTAAAATAAAATATTATTTTTATCATTGCAAAATTATAAATTATATACAATTAATTTTGTAAGATAATTTCATTGGTTATTTCATGGGTTTTGTGATCATAAAAAAGGGGGAGATTGTTGAGCAAGTTTTTTTTTCAACAATGCTCTATTTTATTAAGGGGAGATTGTTGAAAATAATAATTTTTCTCTTTATGATGATTTTGATTGTCACAAATACCCTTATTTGTTATTCTAATGATTTTACTTTGAGTATATTTCAAGAAATTGATATTATTTATTTCTCTATTTTGGAATAATATTAAAACATTTAATCCATGTGTAATATTTGAAAAAGTGTTCAGAAATCGTTTTAGTGTATTAGCATGTTCTGTAAACACTGTTCATGATCTATGTGTTCGGAAATCACTTTCGCATGTTTTGGAAACACTATTCATACCCTATATTGAGGAGCGTAGTGTAAGTATGGAATTCATCATTTACTTTACGGCATATCAGAAAAGTATGGTTAAGCAACCATACGTTATAGACAAAAGTATGGAAGAAGAACCCTATATTTGGAAGGAACCTTACGTTCGGGATATCAAAAAATTATGGAAGAAGAACCATACATTAGTCTGGAACGTTATGTTTGTTTCTCAAAAGTATAGTTCATCAACCTTACTTTTGAAAACAACCTTATGTTTTATCAAAAATTGTGGATCATATACCTTACGTTTAGAAGCTGATAAAAGCATGGATCATCAAACTTACTTTTATAATGAACCTTATATATCATGTATCTTATGTTTTTCTAAAAAGGAATGTATGGGTATTATATCATGCGTTTGAGATTTGAAGAGAAAAAATTGGTTGATCAACCTTAAATTGTGAACCTTACGTTGTGAAACTTACGTTCAGAGAAAGAATGTTATGCAGTTCAACCCTATGATTGGCGTTGGAGATTTAAATTACGAATTTATTAAGAAACAGTTATTATGTAGATTATTAGGTTGATTTCAATCCAAATTCAAAGCCCGATTTTAAAGAACATCTTTGACTGATTCAAAGCTGTTTATTTTTTATTCAAATGATTGATTTAAGAGGAGTTTTTCATGCCGAATATCAAGGTGAGTTACGACTACTCTGTTATTCAAACATTTGAATATCGCGATTCTAAAGGCGACTTTTGTGGATCTAAATTTTTAAGTAAAATTCTCATAATTATTCTATATATATGTGATATTTTGAATTAAAAAAGTGTGTATGATGGATCATTGTGAAAAAGATTAGAAGAACAAGCTCTTGAGTTTTTTTTACGACTAGAGTTTACAGAGAC
Organism: Viscum album; assembly: GCA_963277665.1. Classification (NCBI taxonomy): domain Eukaryota; kingdom Viridiplantae; phylum Streptophyta; class Magnoliopsida; order Santalales; family Viscaceae; genus Viscum; species Viscum album. The sequence goes on along the minus strand of OY728148.1, from coordinate 822,224,644 downwards.
ATTCGAGATTTACAGATCTGTTGTTATAAGGTATGATCAACCTCTGTTTTTTGAAGAAGAAGAAACACATTAAAGATTCACCATTTCTACATCGAAGATCTTTTGTGAATCCATTGTTGTTGGAGTTTCTGAATTTATTTCTATATCTATTGCAACTGGATCGACTCAGAACTGCCCTTATCTAAAGAACATCTTTTCTAAAGATGACGATCTATCTACTATCTATTGTGTGTCGTTGCAACTATGAAGAACAATTAGAAATTATTTCATGACAAATACTTTTTTTATTTTGAGTAACCCGCTTCTCGTACCAAGATGTGTATTCGGTTATATGTATGAACTAGAAGGCTCTATTTTTAGCCTTAACTTGTAAAGGTGTCAAATGCCTGGACTTAGTTGTGGACAGTCTGTTGATAAGAGGACCAAATAGTGAAAATCACCAAGCTCATGGAAGTAGAGCGTTGGTGTAGTGGACTAGGGTCCTTTTATTCCCCAAACCACTATATATTCTTGTGTCCTTTAACTGTTTATTTTCCGATGCATAACCAATATGATAAAGATAAAAGGATAGACTAAGCCATCATCACGATTCGTGAAGAATTTGTAAAAGACACAATTCACCCCCCCCCCCTCTTGTGTTTATTTGGCATAACCTAATCTGATAGGATTATGTTCCTATAGAATAATAAATTTTAGATATTCTAACAAAGGACTTACCCAAATAAGAGTTTGAATGGAATCAACTAGATATGAGAGTTCAGTCAACTCCCTGCACTTGAAAAAGTGTGGATGTGGGACCCCCACTACCCTAGGTATGGTTTTTTTACATAATGTGCTAATTTGTGTTCTCTACCCTATTACAAACCTAAAAGGAATGGCCTTTGGATTCATTGATAAAGGGGGAGAAATTGTAGCTATAAAATGGGAGAAGATATCTTAATCAAGTCAAGGGAGAAATTAAAAGGAGTAGCATAGGAAGATGAAAGGGGGAGTAGTAAGATAGGGGATGATTAAATCTAATGATGCTAGAAGTGATCAATCAAATGATATAAATTACAACATATGAGGTTCATGATGAAAGAAAATGAGTGGTTTTGGGATGGAATGAAGTGATTCATTTATATAATTTGCATTATACTCTTTTTTCTCATGTCGAGCATGGATCATGTGGCCTTAGAGTGTGCGTTGATTAAATCATTGATCACTATATTAATCATAATAAGAAAAGTATGATAGAATATGGAAGGATCTTCAACAATATATCAAAATCTGAAGAATTTTTAACAAACCCAAAGGGGGGGATTGTTGGGGAAAAAATCCTCAAGACATCATTTTGGTGTTTTTGGGTTTGATTGTATTTGTTGACAAAGCTAGATAACCATGAATTAGTATGGTTGATGTTTCCAAAGAAGGTTTTTATGTGTTGTAGTTTCCTGGTATTTTCTAAATTTTTGGTACTCAAAATCAGGAGTTTGTTTTTGGAAAAGGATTTCTTAAAAGGAGTTCAAGTTTTGTAGACTATGAAGAACAGTTCATAGACCGCAAAGGGGGTTTGAAAAATGGTGAAGGAAATTTGAAAAGTATGGATTTCTCCATTGGAGAGATATGCAGACCGTGAAGCACGGTATTTTGACCATGTAAGAAAAATGGTTTGTAGGAAGGCTTGTAGTTTACAAGAGGCAAGTAGTTCACAGAATTCTGAAAGTTTGTGGGATGGATCATCATTTGTGGCTGAGATTTGGTGATTTGTTTGTGGAGGAGGTCGTCCACTACATAGGATCAAGGCATTATGCAGACTGTGAATGGAAAAAACAAGAAGGTTTGTATGAGGAGCACAGTATATGGTGAAGTCTATACCGCATAGAAGATTTGGTGAAATTGAATTAATAGGATTTTAAGATCTATTTTCCTATATAAGGACTGCTAATCCCATCATTACTTAGAGTAATTTTCATTAGAAAATATCTTTTCTCTGAGAAGAATTTGGTGAAGTCCGAAAGTGTTCATGAGGAAGAATTCTATGAAGGAGAATAGTTTCATGTGGAGGATTCTGATAACGGATAAGTGGTTTGTAGAAGTCAATCCGTGGAAGGGATTTTGCGGGGCACTGTAGCCTTCAAAGAAAAGGATTCATGAAGTTGAGTTAGTTTGTAGAGCATCATCAGTCTATGGAAGTTGATGTGGTCCTCGAAGAAGATGCAATCCATGAAAGAATAATTCGTCCACAAATCAAGGATGATCCACGGAAGAAGTGGTGGTTCACGAAGCACTCGTCCCACGTGATGCAAGTTGGTTCATAGAGGAGGCAGGGCAGTTTGCGGAGGATTCTAGAATCCAAGAAAGTAATTTTCGCAGACCAAGTAGAAAAGTGGATTTCATCTATGGTTGAAAACAAGACTTCAACAGAGCATCTATCTATAGTTAATTATGTGTTCATTCATTAAAATGAAGGGACCTAAAAGTCCATAAACTATGAGTGGATCCCTTCCAAGAGAAATGATCAAAGAAAGAGGATGACGGTGATGGTTTCCACTGGAAGTGAGCCAAATAAAGAGACATAGGGAGTGAACCTTGGGAATGTAGTGATCAAACCCTAAATCTTGTAAAGGAAGTGAACCTAGATATATAATTGATATAGCCTGAAAATCATTATTAGTAGTGACTCTTAGTGAATTTGGTACAATCGTCGCATTTCTATTGTATGCTCCTTGGATGTATCCTAGTAAGGGTGAACCAAGTAAAAACTGATATGTCCTTATGATTTATTTATTACTGTACTTTCAGTGCATTATCATTATATAAAATTGGAAAGGATAAGATGAACATTAACATTAAATAGAATAATAAATGACCCTTATAATAAATTGCTCAAGATCCAGTGGGGTAAGAAGAAGTTTGAGAAGAATATTCTTACCCTAATTCACCCCCCCCCCCCTCAGGATATCTAGGCCCCTCTAACATATTAAATTACAAAAAACAAGTGTTGGAAATTGATAATGAATCATGTTCACATGAATCATATAACAAACAAAATTGGCATCACCATATTGGTCATGTAAATGAGAATAATTGGAAAAGATCTATCAAGATGGTTATTTAGGCTCTTATAAGCTAAAACCAATTGAAATATTTCATACTTGTTTACAAGTAAAAATGACCAAACTGCCATTTGGTGGATAGGGTGAAAGGGCCATAGATCTTCTAGGGTTGGTACACATTGATGTGTGTGGACCATTTCTATAAAAATATTGAGGTGGATATTGTTACTTCATAACTTTTATTGATGTCTTGAGTAGATATGGATATGTCTACTTGATGAGGTATAAGTCTGAGTCCTACGATAAATTCAAGGAATTCAATAATGAAGTAAAGAATCAACTTGGTAAGAAGATAAAGAATCTTCAATCAAATCGAGGTGGTGAATATCTTAACAAAGTGTTCATAGAATTTCTTCAAGATTTTGGGATTCTATATAAACTCACTCAACCTTATACACCGTAGTGTAATGGTGTTAGTGAAAGGAGTAATCGTACCTTGTTATAAATGGTAAGGTCGATAATAAGTCATGGAGATATTCCATTATCATTTTGTGGATATGAATTAAAAATTGTGTCACACATTAAACTGAGTTCCAACTAAATAGGAAAATGTAATTCCCTTCAAGTTATAAAGTGGAAAGGAACCCATTTTGTCGCATAAATGTGTATGGGGTTGTGAGGCATTTGTTAAGGTCTTATCAAGAAACAAACTAGCACACTGAGGCATAAAGTGTATCTTTATAGGGTATCCTAAGAAAACAAAGGGATACTACCTATATAACTTCTCAAATAAGAAAGTGATTATTGCTAGACAAACCATATTTCTTGATAGGGAGAACATCCTTAAAAAATGATAGTGGGAGCAAGATTGACTTTGATAAAATTGATTCTCAAGATACAAAAGAGTTGGAAAAAGAAAATATTCCACAGTTCCCCATGGGAGAAGTAGTTCCTGAAACACAAGTACTACATAGAATCATAATATAGGTAAGAGAACCATAGAGATATAGTTTTCTAGTCACTTATGATGGTGACTCATTATTGGTTAATAATGATGAAACTATCTTCTGTAAGGATGTAGTAGAAAGATCAATGGATATAAGATGGAAAGAATCCATGAATTTTGAAATGGATTCCATGTATCAAAACCAAGTTTGGGTTATGTTTGATACGCTAGTTGATGTAAATCCCATTGGGTGAAAATTTTTATTCAAGAGAAAACTGGACATGGAAGGTAAAGTAAATACCTATAAAAAAGACTAGTGGGTAAAGGTTTTAAACAACATCAAGAAATTGACTATGATGAAATATTTTAACTATTTTCCATGTTTAAATCCATTATAATTCTACTTTTCATAGCAGCTTACCATGACTATGATATTTGGAAGATGGATGTAAAAACTATATTCCTTAATGGGAACCTTCAAGAAAATGTCTATATGATACAACTAGAAGGTTTTGTGACTATAGGTGATGCTAAAATAATTTTCAAGTTGCAAAGATAATTTTATGGATTGAAGCAATCATTCAGGTCATGGAACATTCAATTTGATGAATCCATAAAATAATTTGGTTTCATAAAGAATGAATTTAAGCCATGTGTTTATAAGATGTTTAGTGGAAATGCGGTCATTATCCTATTAGTATATGATGATGACATATTAATTATTATAAACGACATAGCAATCTTGTAGTATGTTAAGGGATGGTTAAAAAAATGTGTCTTCATTAAAGAATTAGGTGAAGCAACCTACATTCTAGGGATCAAGATCATTCATGATAGATCCAAGATGTTTATTGGACTAAGTCAAAGTACATATATTGACTAGGTACTAAAGAGATTTAATATGGAACAATCCAAGAGTGGATTGGTTCCAATGTCACATAGTTCACATCTTTCTATGAAAATGTGTCCCCATACACAACAAGAGAAAGAGAGAATGAGTAAGATCTCATATGTTTCAGTGATAGGATCAATCATGTATGACTTGTTATGTACTAGAATTGATGTTTCCTATGAATTAAGCATGGTAGGAATATATCAAGAATATCCAGGAGAACAACATTAGATTATTGTTAAGGCTATCATTAAGTATCTGAGAAGAACTAAGGATATATTCATGGTTTATGGAGGATACAAGGAGATTTTCATCATGCGTTATACTGATGGTGGTTTTTAGATGAATCATAATGATCTAAATTCACAATTAAGATATGTTTTATATCTCAATAGAGGAGCTATGAGCTGAAAGAGTTCAAATCATCCATTTTTCAATGATTCTATAGTGGAATACGAGTATATAGAAGCTTCCAATGCTTCCAAGTAATCCTTTTGGATTCATAACTTTTTACAAGAGCTTGATTTGGTTCCTAGAAGTAAATATATCATCACATTGTATTATGATAATACTACAGTAGTGTCTCTTTAAAAAGAGACAATGTCACACCAACGGATAAAGAATATACTCTGGAAGTATCACCTCTTGAGATATTTTCATATGAAGGGTGAAGTTGCAGTAAGAAGAGTAACCATAGAAGATAACATGGTGGCCTGAAGGTTGTTAGTAGTTGGATCTAGTTCAAGTAGGATTTTGTTGGAGTTTTTGTCATAGAACCAACTTTTATGTACTTTATGATAACATGTATTCATTGTTTTGAATATTAATAAACAACTTATCACATCATGATTGTTCTTTTCTGTGACATAGTATTTGATAATGTCCTAAGAGTAGTTGTCACGCTAAAAAGTCATAGCAGTTCCCTGTTATGATGAGAACTCGGAAGTGCTACAATGATATTCTTGAATATATGTTCTATATCTAGATGATATCATTTGAGGGACACAAATTATATAGGTTATGAGGGGTGGATACTCATATGACTTTGAGTCACCTTCTCATGGTGTAAGGCCTTAGTAATATTCAGTAGGATATTATGAGAACAAGACCCTCTAGTAGGAAATCCTATATGTCATTGGATATTTCTATCTATGGATGTGTGTATTAATCCTTAGACTTTAAGATTATTATTAATGAGTATTATGAGTTTTGTAATTTTATGTATTGAAGAAAACCATGACGACATATGTTTTTGGCGAGGTAGGATACATTGGGTGTTTCCTAAGTAATATTATATTAATGAATAATGTGAGAAAGGATTTTTCCCATCTATTTTAATGGAAATTGATATCTCAATGCCTTTGATGGAAATGATGTAGCCTAAATAAATCCATGGCCATGATGTTCGATAGGCGTTTTCATTTTATGGGAAATCATAGAAGGAGACATCGAGCACTTTGGTTGATGGCACTGACACACAACCTACTTGATTAGAGATATCGCGATAAAAGGATTATATTACATAGTAAGCATCCATATGAGATAACATGTCATTACGACATTAACTTCTTATTCTAAAGGTGGTTTGGCGTATTGCTAGACATTATCCTTAGACTTTATGATACTTTGCTTAATTCCATTGAGAAATAGGCCTAGAGGGTAACAAACTAAGTGTATCCCGAATCTTGATTAAATAATATATTATTTTTTATTATTTAACAATTTGAATAAATATTATTCCCGAACGTGGTTTAATAATTATTCATGTATTCTTGATTGCATATAAATATTTATTTAATATTTAGTAGATATAATATTTATTTATTTATTGGAAAATAATGTAGTGATATTTATTTAATAAATAAATAAACATTATTCAAGGTTTGATAAATATTATAGAGGAATGACGGACCAGGATTTTAGGTCCAGTGAGAAAATAATAAATATTTAATATTATTTTATTAAATAATATTTAATTTTAATTCATAAGTTAAGTGCATGTCAAGAAACAATAATATTATTATTATTTTAAATGGGGTTTTATTTAGGATTAAATGAATAATTAAGGAAACTTATGAAATTATTTTATTTTATGCCAGATGATATATAAACCTAGTTATGTTATTTTCTCAATAGAATAATTCATTTTGTTTGGGTTGTGCACAATTGAATTGAAGAATTCTCTCAATCCCTTGAGATCTCTCTTCTCTAAGATTGCTTCTAAGAATAGAGAGCAATCTCCCTCCACCAGGCCAAGGATAACTCTTTGGAATCAATTCTCATAGCGATCAAAGGTGGACAATGCAAGCACAAGGATATGTCATGATAACACTCGGGGATTTTTTCGATGATGTCTATAGATTCATGGAATACATGTGCATCACCACTAGATGGAATATGCACTTGATTTCTAAAATGAAATGATGGTGCATTTCAGATCTATTAACAGATTCGTCAATAAATAAATAATTTCATCAAGATAATTCTTATTTAATTAAATTAATTATAAATAATTTGTGATGATCTTCTATCTCTGGTTCCGACGTGATTCATGTGGTCTGTCTTCTTTGATTCAATTACATTGAACACAGTATTTATTTTCATGTATATCTCATATTGATCATTGAACATGACAAATATAAATGTTTGGCACCGCCCATATCACGCTTCTACTGCACCCAGAACCTTCAAGAACAACTCTAAAAGAAGACATTTTAACCATAGGAGAAAACATTTCATCAAAGTAAGTACCTTTCTTCTGACTGAATCCCTTCACAACCATTCTAGAACTGTGTCATGGCTATGAGATTCCATATTCTCCTATGATTATGTACACCCACTTGTTCTTGAGTGTCTTCTTTCCATGTGTTAACTCTACCAAATCAAATGTACACTTATTTTCTAAGGATCTCATCTCCTCTTGCATGGTATTTTTCCATTCCATATTTTGTCGACTCATGATCACATCATCATAACTATCTATATCTCCCCCATTAGAGATCATCCCATACTCATGTGTTGAGTATCTAAAACTTGGTTTTCATTATCTAGTGGATTTCCTCAACTGCACTTTAGGGTAATCTATTATATAATATCATATGATATAGACATATCAGCATATGGAAACATATTACCTTATAGTGATTTATCATGAGTGTCACGTATCTCTCTCACACTATTTGGAACTGATAGAGGTGAGATTGGTTTCAAACTTACTGGAATTTCCTTAGACTACAACTTCTCTATATTTTCTGGATTCTCAAAATCTTCAATCGTTTGATCCTAAAGAAACACCACATCTCTACTTTTGATGATCCTTTTACTAATAGGATCCTAAAGTCAGTATTCAAAATCCTCATGATCATATCCCAAAAAGATACATTACTTTCCTTTTCCATCCATCTTCACCTGATCATATTTCAAGATGTAAAAAAATTCTATAAAACCTAATACTCTCAAGTGTTTTTATAAAACATCATTACCTGTCTAGAAACTTTTTGGAACATAGTAGTTTAGTGGAACTGATGGATAAAGGTTTATAAGATCAACTATGGTCCTTGTTTCCTCCCCCCAAAAAGGTGTTTGGCAGCTTTTCATTTGAGAGAATACACATGAATCTGTTGCAAATTTTCTTGTTCATCCTCTCAACAACACTGTTATGCTGAGGTGTCTTCAGTACTTATTTTTCTATCCTAATTATGAAACTCCCATAGTACTCCTCAAATGGACCACGATACTATCCTCTATTATCTACTCGCACACACTTTAATCATCTACCTATTTCTCATTCCACCTTCACATGAAACTTCTTGAAAAATCCCACACTTGATCATTAGTTTTCAAAGTAAATGCCCAAACTTTTCTTGAATGATCATCTATGAAGGTAACAAACAAAATAGCACCTCCCATAGACTTAGTGCTCATCATAAAGACATCAGTGTTAATAAAATCTAAAACTTTTTCTTTTTTGGATGGTATATAACCATGAAATTATACTCTGTATTGTTTTCCCATGATTCAATCAATACAGGTATCCAAATGTGTACCTTTTAGTCCTAGTAAGAGATCCTTCCTCAATAGCATTCTGATTCCTCTCTCACTCATGTGACCAAGCCTTTTTTTCCAAACTTCCATAGGAATATCTTTTCTAATTGTATTGACTTCTCCTCCACACAGTCTAACATCCATGAGATAGAGAGGTATATTTATTTCCCTTATCAATGACCAAGTTTCCTTTAGTAAGCTTCCATTTTCTATCACTGAATGAACTTACATATCTATCTTCATCAAGAATTTTAGTGGATAGTAGATTGAGGCGAATATCAGGAATATGGCTCACATCCTTCAATAATAACCTTCATCCAATATTAGTTTCCATAAAAATATTTCTAATACCAATAATTTTGGATGCACTATCATTTATCATCTTCACATGTCCAAAACTCCCTAAACTGTAAGATGAGAATAAATATCTTCTAGAAGTGACATGGTAGGAGGCACTGGAATTGATTACCCATTTCATGTCTTGTCTTTCCAGACTCTTCTAATTATCTTCCTATACAATAAAGATCTCTTTATTGAAAACTGCAACATCATTATTTTGGGTCATACCATCCTGATAGCTTTACTCTTCCTTCAACCTTCTACACACCCAAATTAAGTGTGAAGGCTTTACATAGTGGTGGAACTTCATGTCATGTCTCAATAGAGATTTTGATCACTTCCTCCTTTGAATACTTCGGTCATGGGGTTCTCTTCCTCTACTAATTCCCTACCATTTCCACTTCCCCTGTCTTTTTTTGATAAGAGCCTCTGATTTAGGTTTATGTCCCTCATCTTTTCTTTTTTATTCTTCATTCATCATTTTGTCTTTCACCATTTATACGGTGATAGTTCCATATGAAGGTGAATTACTGACTGACACAACTAGTGTGTCTCATCTCTTTGGTAAATAACTCAATATCAACAATGCCTGACATTCATCATCAATTATCATTTTCATTGAATTCAACTATTCAACAGTACCTTGGAACTCACTCATGTGATCTGATGCATTGGCCCCACCCTTTTACTTCAAGTTGATAAGATGTAGGATTGGGTTTGATTTGTTCTGTGTGATTTTCCTTGCATACGTCTTTTTTAATTTTCACCATAGAAGAGAAGAATCATGTTCATTGGAAAAATTCTGGAATATGCTTCTTTCAATCCATTGTTTGATTTGGGCAGCACATTCCCTTTTCATCATGACCCACTCTGCATCAACTGGGGGTACTGGCTGATTTCTTCTCACTAAATTGACCGCATGTTGACAATTCCTCTACTTTCACTGCAATGGGTTTAGCGGTCTCCGCTATTGGTTTCCAAAAATCTTTAATATATAAAATATCCTCCATTTTTTGTTTCCATATTGCATAATTAAAAGTGGTAATATTAATCTTTTTACCAGTATTTTATTCCTTTGATGCAGTTGTAATTTTGAAAATCTAACCATACAATGTGTTTGGAACTATAAAAATAACTAGAATAACAACTACAGATATGGCCTTTAAAAGCGCAGAAAAATGGAATTTAAAGCGTTAAAAAAGCATTGATAATCAAGGAAATATTAAAAGGATCCCCTTTTATCAGTTTTAAAAAAACACTAATAAAGACTATGTCGCGACCTGACCCAACAGGGCTAGAGCCACGACTCCCCAAGACCACCTCCAATAGGCTTAGGGCTGACGACTAGCGTTGAGTAGGCTATCACACACATAGGAGGACTTAGCCTAAGGTACCTATACACATTCACCCACCTACACCTCTATGAAACAGTGCAGAGATATATAAAAACTAAAATGAAATGAATGCATACATCTATCCCACAACCAGAGTACAACAAAATTACAATAGGGAAAATACAAGGCCCACTAAAAGAAAACTACAAAAGTGTATAACCTGCTCAGAAGGAAGGGATCTTTGTTAAATTCCCCTTCTGAAAATCTCCTCGAATCAGCTTCGGTAAACACCCTATTCAGTCTAGATCACTAATCTCTTCTTGCTATGGGTCCTCCTAGGACTCCCTCGAAAGGCATATGGTCTGCACAAGACACAAAACATGTGTGGTAAAATATTGTGTAGGGGTGAGTATAAAGATACTCAGTAGGCTCCCCAAAAAACCCAAAAATAAAAGAGAGAAACTGAAAGGCATTAGTCCACTCATCATAGCCAGAGGGAACCCAAATGAGAGAGAAGCTCCATCTCAAGACCATCCTCAGATAAAATCAACCAGTCATCTCAAACCACTGGGTGTGTCATTGAAGATGTGACAAAAGCTCAAGGGAAACCCATAAAATGCACCAGATATACCTATCTTCGGCACCAATCCTCGTGAGGGTCTGACCTCATTGCCAGTGACAGGTTCGACTCGAGACTCTGTGGAAACACACAACCAAGAGAACATGCTCATTGGGATTTGTCATTCCAGATGACACTCATCTTAGAGAGACACTCCATCGGGTCTCACACTACTATCCCAGTTGGCCCACCCAAGAGAATATGATCACCGGATATCGCCATTAAGGATATCACTCTGAAACTCATTATAAACACCAAACTCCTCAGATAGGGGGTCACTCCTAGGGTCTACTTGGGGATACAAGAACCCAAGCTGGTAACTCGAATCTCTCGGATAGGGGATCACTCCCAAGATCCACTGGGTATACTACAACCTGATCTGACATTCCATAGATCACATCACTCAGATAGAGGATCATTACACATATAAATATGGGCTCGATGATACTTAAAACCCCATCTGGTATAACTCGTGATGTAGGGGATCGTACTAAGGATACCATGAACCCTACCAAAACCACACGCTGAGTAGGGGATCATATAACCGATGATACCACAACCTTACTATTATTGTCCACTGCATAAGGGATCACATTCCTAATGATGTCACAAACCCTATAGGGTTGTCCTACTAGATAGGGGACCACCGCCCATTCATAAGTGGTAACAGTGATACCAAGAACCTGATCTAGGGAAACGAAGCTAGAGGATCCCGCCACGACCTCAATGGAGGGATGCCACAACTCTATCTGAAATTATCCTATCAAGGGGATCACAAACATGTACTAGGGTTATAATGCCGCATGAACCCTCATAGTAATGAACCAAGGGAGTTCACTCAACCGTTGTTGGTCCAAACATTGTCAACCCAAGTTTCCCATAACATCGCCACATTATGCACCTCATAGGCCCAAACTGAGGCCACCATCACATTCTATGAAGAAAAACTCACAGGGTAAGCTATTTACTCACCCAAAATGGACAACCAGTGAAAAAGGTACTATTCACCCTAACAATCCCAAGTAGGTCCCATGCCTTTATCCTGGAACATATTGAACGGATCACGCCAATGTGATTCTCTCATAAAAATACATGGAATCGACTACTCATTCGTCCAAAATAGACACCCAGCAAAAAAGTAACATCTCTCCACAAACGCCCAATCTGAGCTTCATGGGGCTCACATCCCAATTTCGGTTTCAACACCTAAAATTGGTCTCGAAACATCTGCCCTTAAGTTAGGGTTGCAACGCCACTGACGGTGCGTCAATCGAACATCAGACGCAGAAGATATGTCTAATTCAATAATCGCCAAATAATAATTATTAAAATATTATTATTATTTTTGGACGTTTCGTATCATGGAGAATTTTGAACAACTCAAAAAGTTCTCCAACAAACCTCAAAAGTTATGCCTCAAAGTAAGGGTTTTTTATCCACAGATGTCATGCAAAATGGACCCATGGATTGCAATTTACAGGGGTTTAAAGAACCCCCAGATGAAAACAGGTTGGAAAAAGTACTTGGCATGTACTTTGGAGTACATGGGGTCTACCCATGTAAAAGTACACAATGTGTACTTTACTATACATGGTGTGTACTGTTCACAAAACCACCATCCTGTGTTCTTTTTCAACCGGACACATGACCATGTGCCACTACACGACGTTTACTCCCAGTACACGACGTGTACCTCTAAAAATTCCTTCTTCCCCAAACGGGAAGAACATACGGTGTATATGACCGGTTTACACACCGTGTTGATGGGAAAATATGACTGGATTTCCCTACAAACTGATCAAATCACCCCTGTTCACCCCAAAACACACAGATCGACCCATTAGGGGTCCCTAGCAATTGTGTAAGGGATCTATAACCTTAAAACAACACATAAAAGGGGAATAGGGACTAAAACAAAAAAACCACCTACCTCGAGGGAGAAATTGTCACGAACCAGCCCGGGTCGACCCTGAACCGGTCACCCGAGCCGGCCCGCGGCAAGTCCCGAGGGGCGTTCCCGATCCTCACGGGATGGCAACAAGTGCCGGGCATCAAAAATTGATCGTTGGGAACGATTTCAGCCCAAACAAAAGTAAATAGAACAGAGTAAACAAACACTATCAGCGGAAAAGAAATAAAAGCCACAGGACCACGTACCTCCATGTGACCTCTCAGGTCACCACCCAACTAGAGAGCAACCTCGCTCTAACACCGAGCGACTCAAAACAGAAGACCTGAGCAAGGGAAGACCTGCAACTGAAATGATAATATAGGCGTGAGCATTAAAAATGCCCAGTAGGTAAGCCAAAGTAAACCACTGAATCCAAATGTTTCCTTTCCCAAGCAATCCGTTGACACAGGTTTGAAAAATACAATTATAAAATAGATTTTTCACATTTAGAAATAAACAACATGTTTTCCCCATTTGGAAACCCAACGCACACTATAAATCACTTTCAAAACCATTTCATGTTTTTATAAACAAAACCAAATACAGATAATACTACGACTGTGCAAAAAGGGAATAGGTAAATGGTACAGGCTGAAAACAAACCAGTGAAACAGGAAGTAAACAAGCAATGCAAGATGCAAGTAGTGAAAAGGACACAAGTAATAATATAAGCTGTAAAGAAGAACTGTAAGTAAACAATCAAGGAATCAAGTAACCATGGGTGATCCTAAACATCCCTAGAAAACCCCTGGACGTACTCGGGTTTAGACTACCTGCCGGCATGGTACTCCACAGTCAATAACCAACTGGCCGCCCTAATAGCCAACCAGTGGCACATCCCACCTGGCCTGTCCACAACTCCAGAGGGTACCAACCCGTCTAATCAGGGTTAGCAAGCAACCGTCACTCGATAATCTACAAGACGCCCAGGAACCCATGGTGGTTTTAGTAACACTGTGTAAGTGGGAGGCCCACGCACGCGTGACTCATCTCACCGCACTTGCCGACCCCTTACACGGACACCGCTACATGACAACCCTCGAAGGGAAGTCCCCCTGTAGAGATGCCCTCACAAGTACGTATATGTATATATCTATATGTATAATCACTTCACATTCAAAAAAGTGCCAACCGGGCCTTCACGTCATTTGATTATCAAAACAACTTTATAAAATACCTGGAGTTGTCAAGCGAGCACTTGGTTTTTCAAAAACAAACAGCTTTACACGAATATTTCACAGTATCATTTTAAATAACTCAAAACACTGATTTTTTTGTATTAAGTAAAGGGCCAAACGAGCATATCTTCGTATATTTCTTTTAAAACAAGTTCGATGTGTCTCAAAAAGAGGCGAAAACATTTTGTAACCAAGAACCATTCAGAAAAGTCAATATCTCGAGGAAATAAAAATAAATGGACATAAATGGTAACAATTTCAAACACCATCTTCATTTGAGGGCACATCCATGTGTGCACCTGGTGCACCCATGGATGTGTCAACATCCAATGGTGCGTCAAACCTGCAAAGGGGCACGACAACACTTCCAATTGATACCAAATTTCATAAAACCAACCAGCACAGGACAATAAGATCCAAGAGTGATTTTTTACAAAAAGAACACCACTTAAAACAACCAATGATCACATTAGAAAATTTAAGCAGTTAGTTTCACCTTAGCTGGCAACGCCTAAACAGGTGCACTATATAAACAATAAAAAGGGCAGGACAACATCTTGTTCACAACTACCTTGGCATAAAATATAATTGCTTCAAACTTATCTTTCGAACAAAACTATAGATTTTAAAATACCACAATAAGTCACGCAAGGCTATAATAAACATGTGAATCATGGAATAAAATTAATTTAAAATAATTCAAGTACCAGCAGAGTGCTTCGAAAAGGAAACAGGTGAACTCGCCTACCTCAAACAAGGAGCGGACGCGACGGAACCCCAACGGAAAGTCGGACAATCCTTCGCGGACAAACTGCGTACGCTGAACAGTGGAAAAAGTACATGTTACTCAACCCGCGACAGAAAAAGGATTATTTCAAATTAAATAAAAACACTAAGATAAATATATATAGGCAAATAATAAATACATGAATAAATAAATAATTGACCAAATAATTAAATAGATAAATTAATAAATTAAAGAAAGAAAGAATAAGTAAATAATTAAATAACTAATTAATTTAACAAGTACCTAAATGAACAAATAAATAAATAAATAAATAAATAATTTATTAATCAATTAATTAATAAACAAATAAGTAAATAACTAAATAATTGATCAATTAACAAATACTTAAATGAGTAATTAAATAGACAATTAATTAATTAATCAATTAATAAATAATAATAATAATATTAATAATACGATGTTAATCATTAAAATAATAATAAATATAACAAAAATAATAATAATAATAATAATAATAATAACCTTAATAATATATTAATAATAATAATATAATAATAATAATAACATACTTTTGTAACAATAACAATTTAATAAGTATAATAATAATATAATGATAATAATAATAACTTAATAATAATATAATAATATTATTATTATTATTAACATGATAAAGATTTTAAAACGTCATATATATGTATAAAAAAACGCAAATAAAAGAGATTAACGCATAAAGGAAGGAAAAAAAACAAAATAAAAACAGAATAAAAATTTAACTCACAAAGGAGCGGGAGGGGGAGCCAGAACCAGGGGATTCGCGCGCAGGGGGAGGGTCGCCGGACGGGAGGTGAGGACCGGAGGCCGGCGACTTGGCGTGGCGGGACGGCGAGCGACGGAGAGGGTTGGGGAGGCCGGGAGCAGGGAGGCGGAGGCGGTCGGCTGGGTGAGTCGGGACGGCGAGCAGGGGGCGCGCCGGGCCGGGGGTCGACGGGATGAGCGCTGGCAGGCAGCGGTGACAGGGTTGGATGCGGCGAGGGAAGCCAGGGCAGCGGTCTGGCGCGGGCGCGGTGAGGCGGATCACCGGAGGGGAGGCTGCAGATCGGCGAGGTGCAGGGGGAGAGGAACGGCCGGGGCGGTGCGGCGTTGGGGTGCAGGGCTCGGGACGGCGGCTGGAGGAAGGGGAGGCCGAGGCGCTGGGAAGCCGGGTGCGGGGAGCGGGGCGGAACGCCGGAGGTGTTGGGGGTGAGCGGGAGCCGGCGAGGCGGAGGAGGCGCTGGGGTGCGGGTTGCGGACGTCGCGGCGGAGGGGCAGGGTGCGCTGAGGCTGGGCGAGGGGGTCGCGATGAGGGTGCGCCACGGGTCAGCCCGCGCCGGCGAAGGGAGGAGCGGCACAGGTTAGGCGCACGCCGGTGGAGGGGGTTCGTGCGGTCGGATGGTGTGTGCCGAAGCAAGGGGGCGTCCAGCAGGGTTGCGGCAACAAGGAGGGGCAGCGCCGGAGCTGGAGAGGGAAGAGAGGGGAGCTGCCGACGAACCAGGTAGTGGGGAGGAAAAAGCGGACAGTGGGGTCAGGGAACCGGGACTGCGGAGGAGCAGCAGAGCGGGAGGCCGTGGACGCCGGAGGCAGGATGTCGGTGCGGGACTCGGGCAGGCAAAGAGGGGATCTCGAGGTGGGGGAAGAAGAAAGGAAGAAAACGGAGGGGTGGCGGCTGCGGAGAAGAAGGGATTAGGGTTGGTTTATTTTAGGTTTATATATATATATATATACATGTGTGAAAAAAAAAACCTAATAATATCAATAATAATAAAATGTTATAATCATATTAAAACTTTATAATAATAATAATGATAAAACTTATAAGGTTAATAATAAAACTTACAATAATAATTATTATTTTTTTTTTAACCAAAGGATTTTAAAATATTAAAACCATTTGAAAATAAATGTGCGCGCGCGTACGCGCGCCCGCATATATATATATAAACATATATGCGTATACATATACAACATATATATATATCTATACACATATAACATGTACACTTCTATATAACTGCATCTAGACATATATATATATATATGTATATATGTACACATATATAAACGTTTATAAAAATACTACAATAATGATAACACAATTTAAAAGGTAATAATAATAAAATATCAACATAATAATTATAATATTTAAACACCGGGTGAACACACTGTCACCCGGGCTGAACGCACGGTCACCGCTAACGTATGCGGTGACCGCGCACCGGCGCGACACCGCCAACGCAATTAATCTTCGAAAAAAATTTAAACCGGGACCAAGAAAGGAGAAAATTTACAGACATCCGCGGTCGGGGTGTGACAATTCTCCCCACCACAGATACTTTCTGCCCCCAGAAAGTCACTAGGCCACTAGTCAGTCAAAAACCAGGTCTATGCCCAAACAGAACTAAAGGAGCTGAAGAAAACTGAGAATCTCGGGGATGACCTTACTCTACACAGGTCACACCCGACCGATCCAGGAGAAAACTAAGGTCCGAGATTGAGGGGAGAACACGAAGGGGTTCTCCCCACCACAAGAACTCAACTAGTGCAGGAAAGTTGACCATCTAAATAGACAACCCTAGGAAAGGGGGGGTTGACGCGGGAACTCCCAACCAATTCAAACCAACTCTTATAGCATGATTAAAACAACACTTCCGTCAAGACATTAAATCCTCGACCAGAGTCAACAACCTTCAACACCAGGGAAAATCCATAGAAAAACATTTAACCATTATCAAATTGGAGACATGATCCACTGAAGTCCGCAAAGCATAACCACATCAACAACATAACTAAAACGAGGTCAACCCACACGAGAGTCAAACACACTTTTAAGAAGGACACACGATTTAGAATATTACATTCACACGACAAGTCCACCTAGATTTATCATAGAACAAGTCCATTGTCACTTTTAAAAAAACAACACATTTACATAATCCAGACTACTTGGATTATAATAGAACAAGTCCATGATAACCCCATGGTAAAACAATAAACATACAACAACGTCAAAACTTAACAGCAGAAAAACAAGTACTAAAAGATCTTGATTGTTCCACTGCTAACACGGAACACAAAACCTGGACCAAGGCTTCACACCCCTGGGGACTCCTGACTGTGCGCGAGCTTCACCCCGAGACTTGTGGCTGGGGCTCTGATGGCTGAAGCATCTTTTGCCTCACAGTCAGGTACTGACATTCTCCTATCACAGTTTCCTCTTCAAGCGACACTTCCTGCAAAACTTCTCCAGATGACCCAGACAACCGCATCGATGACACGTCTTCGGAGGGTTGCGACAAGACGGCTTTAAATGCCCGAAACGACCACACTGAAAGCATACCATCGAACGATCTGATGAACTGGAAGCTGAGACCAAAGGGGATAACTCATTAGGAATAGGTATCTCTGGTGCCTTTTCCTCACCAGAGGGGGAACTCTTACGAACAACAACAGGGGACGCTGAAGTATTAACCACCCGCACACCAGAAACTAACTCAGCCAAGAAAGCTTCCTCCACCAGCTTCTCGAAACAAAGGTCTTTAGAAGGGAGGACTCGCTCCTTGATCTCTGGACGAAGACCCCCAGCGAAAAGAGAGACCTTCATGAGATCATGCGACGCTACCTCTGGAGAAAAGGGAATCAGTTCCTTGAAATGGTCAACATATGCCTTCACCGTCCGTTGACCTTGTTGAATATGCACAAGCTCCCTCTTTTTCTCCAGCTTCACTTCCTCAGGTACAAACCCTTGGATGAAAAAAAATTCTAAAGACATCCCACGTCATTTCAACTTGCGCCGATGGTGGGGCAACCACCTTCCACTGGTCCAGAGCTGGACCCTTGAACAACTTCATAATTGCACGAACCTTAACATTATCGGGAGTTCCCAACATTCTAAAGACAACGCTCCACTTCCTCGAGCCATTTCACTGCCTCTAACGGACCCTGATCACCATGGAGAATAGGCAGAGTCTGAGAAGGACCAAAAACTGGGCATGACATATCTGAATCCTTAGAGACCTTTCTGGGCGACATTTCCTGAGCGACATATAAAACACAAGGCCAAAACCAACATCAAATCGAAGCAACATCAATAAAAGCGCCTTCATCAAAACAGTCAGCACAAGGACCAAACAAATAACAACACAACCCAAAACAAAATCTCCTCTTTAAAATTCCCTTTTCATTTTTGATTTCAAAACCACCCTTTCTCAAGATCACTTTCCAAAAACCAATCCACTTTCAAACCAAAAACTTTCCAAAACCATTTTCCCTTTAAAACCAGTTTAGAAAACTTCAAGCGTTAAATTTCAAACACACCCAGGTAATCTCATGAACCGTTGCACATGTCTTTATCCACATTCCATTCATACGTGCATCAACACACACTTTCCATGCATTCTCACACATGTGCAAACGTTCATAAAGAGGACCTGTGGTTTCACCCAAACCATTCTGAACCAACTCCAAGCAAACAACAGATTTTTCAAATCAAGAGATTTCAGTTTTAAAACCCATTTTATACATTTAAAGTCCTTTAAAAGAAACCAGTCCAATTTTCAAAAACCCTTTTTCATTTCCAACAACGCACTCACACAGACCAAAACAAAAGCAGGATCCAACATTGCATCAATCACTGAAATGAGGGACCAGTAGTCACGCTCAACCTAGCGACATGGTAGTGGGCCATGTCCCAAGTCAGCATCGACCACTAGGAGGAATTCAAACCGTGTACTCAGACTCCACATGGGTCACTACTCCATGTGAAATCACGACGTAACGTCGGCTCGCCTCCGTTGTCACCTCTCAATCCAAGACAAACCAAAAAAGACAAGGACACAATTCCCGAACTACCCCTGGTAACTCGAGGATCAGTGCGAGCAAAAGTTCGCGACGCTCTTCCGTACCTACCCCTCGAGTTCTGACAGTCCTAATCTCCTTCTACCGGACAACCCAAATAACAAGAACCTCCCTATGATACCATTTTGTCACGAACCAGCCCGGGTCGACCCTGAACCGGTCACCCGAGCCGGCCCGCGGCAAGTCCCGAGGGGCGTTCCCGATCCTCACGGGATGGCAACAAGTGTCGGGCATCAAAAATTGATCGTTGGGAACGATTTCAGCCCAAACAAAAGTAAATAGAACAGAGTAAATAAACACTATCAGCGGAAA